>OU612097.1:23499195-28854195 GCA_914767995.1 Thecocarcelia acutangulata | reverse complement strand
ACGAGGGTGTTGGACGGCGTTTGTTTGCTTGAGAACAGCGGCGTTTGTTTGCTTGCAAATCAAAGACGGAAGGAATTTTCGCATCCGCATTGTGACTGTGGACGAAAAATGTGTTCATTACTATAATCCCTAGCGCAGCAAATCATGGGGATATTCTGGCCATGATTCCACGTTGACGATCAAACCTAATATTCAAGATTCCAAGACCATGCTCGGTATTTGGTGGGACCAGCTCGGCGTAGTGTATTATAAGTAGTAAAAACCTACTGAAACAGTCATTGGCGATCGTTACCTATCGCAAATAATTAGTTTCATTGAAAGACAAATTGCCGCAATACAACGAGAGGCATGACTTTCGGACTATCACTTGTTTCGATCAATGGCACAGCGCCTGGCTGACCAGCACTTCTGATCTTACGAAGAAGTATGAAATTGGTTCAGTACATGCATGGTTTCAAAAGGTAAACTGTTTTTGCCAACGCGGGAAAGATGGGAGATTTTTAGATTACATGTGCCATGCAATCATATGTTTTCATAAAATAAAGTTACATCGAAGAATTTAAAAGTAGTAGAAGTTGCAATACACAAAAATAATATCTTATGATATGAAATTATGTGGTTTGATAAAATAAAAACAAATCGAAGAATGCAAAAGACGCAGAATTCGCAATACACGGAAAAAAATTAACGTGTAGTTTTAGGATCACATGTGATATGAAATCATGTTGTTTCATATAATAAAATCATATCGAAGAATACAAAAGTCGTAAAATTTATAATAGATAAAAAAATTTCGTTCGATTTTAAGATCACATGTGACATGAAATCATGTGGTTTCATAAAATCACATCGAAGAATTTAAAAACTGCGGAAGTTACAATACACAAAAAAAAAATATCCCTCTCGATTTTAGGATCACATGTAATATGAAATCATGTGATTTCATAAAATAAAAATACATCGAAGAATGTAAGAGACATGGAATTCACAATACACGAAAAAATATTTTGGTGTGGTTTTAGGATCACATGTGATCTGAAATCATGTAATTTCATATAATAAAGTCACATCAAAGAATACAAAAGTCGTGAAATTTATAGATAAAAAAATTTCGTTCGATTTCAATGTTACGTGTGCATGAAGTCATGTGGTTTCATAAAATCACGTCGAAGAATTTAAAAGCTGCGGAAGCTACAATACACAGAAAATATATCTCTTGCGATTTTAGCATCACATGTGATACGAAATCATGTGGTTTCATAAAATAAAAATACATCGAAGAATGTAAGAGACGTGGACTACACAAAATAAATTATACTGTGATTTTAGGATCACATGTGATATAAAATCATGTAGTTTCAAAAGTTGAGAAATTTATAATAGATAAAAAAAATTTTGTGCGATTTTAAGATCACATGTGACACCATGTAGTTTCATAAATAAAAAAAGACAACTTCGAAAAATGCAAAATTCATGAAATTTTTGATACACAAAAACCAATTAAATGAAATCATGTGTTTTCATCAAGCTTAAATATTACCAAATGAAGAGAAGTTTTAAGATTTATAGAATCAGAACAGCATTATGATTTTCAGAACATTATAAAGAGGTGTTAGTAAAAAAGTGTGATAGTTTTTTCCAGTAAGTAAAAAAAGTTAAATATTACTTGTCGAAGTGAATCAAAGAGAAGAAGAAAAATCTGGCGCTAAGCTAGAGGTTACAATAGTTGCAAGTTTGAGCTAGACGCCAAACGAAACTGCTACATTTTAATTTTCCAGCCGAACATGTGACAAGAATAAACAATTTTAGAAAAATTGAATCAATTTGATTTTAAAGTGTGTGGCTACAATAGTTAGTAATTTTTTTTTTGTTGCTAGTGATGTGAAGTTTTAAATTTTTAAAGGCAGAATTTTTGCTTTAGCATTTAAAATTTTTTACTTAAACGATTTTTTTTCCTGTTTCTTTAATTACAAAATATAGCTTGTTATTTTAATGTTAAATATTTAAATTTATATGTCTGAAATGTAATGAGTTTTTATATTCACAAAATTCATTTATTTTAAATTGAAAATGGTCCTGGTTAAATGACAGGACCAGACATAAATATTTGCATGGACACGAGAGAAAGAAGTTGAAATATGTTTTATATGTTGGTTTGTTTTCAAGGCACAAGCTCTCGTTTAGCTTGCATATTAAGTGCATATTTAAATGAACATTCAGAATATCCAATACAATCGCACAAGTAATTGCAATGGGCACGTAGTAATACATATATCCTTATCCTTGCAAAAATTCCAAAAAAAAATTATACGAGTAACGAATGGAAACTAGTTGTATAGTATCTGTTGTAATTTTCCTCCATCCAGAAAGCAAAACAAAACCAACAAAAAACAAAACTGAACAACAAAAACAAAACTGAACAGACAATTACAAGAGAAAAAAAAAACATTGTTGTTTGGTTTACGTTGATTTACGATTTGCTTTTTATTTGTTGTCCCGCCATCAACCACATGTACCTCACAAATACTCATATATTTATTGAATTTCCTGTTATTTCTTGCGACCACATAAACGGAGAAACACAGACGAGTGGACAGACAGAGAGGCAGACAAACAAAAATTTATTTAGATTTTAAATGATTCTCTTGATTTAAAAGTTTGTCGAAATGTTTTGTCAAGAATTTGCCGGGAGTACCTTCGTGTAACCTTCATCAGTCAGTCTGGCAGCTGGAATTGAGTGTGCCAGTGTGAGTGAGTGTAAATAGTAATAAACAAAAATAAATTAATTGCCAAAAGAAACAGAAGCAAATTTCAAATAAATATAAAAAGGGAGAGAGTTAAGTTATGAGTACACGATTGGGGACGAGAGGCTGCTTGTTCAACGAAATAAAACCACACAGCAATTCATTTTTAACCACTCAAATTTAAAGCAGCATCTAATTACCGCATTCGATATGCATTTAATTTGATCGCATATGATTAATGTTAAATTAAGAGGCGTAATAGACCAAGTGCGAGATATAATCGAGATATAATTATTTTCTTAATCAGAGCTGTCAGAAAAAAAGTGGAAAAAATCGTGCATATTCCGATAATATTTGAAAATATCATAATATTAATTTTTGCCGAACTTTATAATTTTAAGTTAGATTTTTGGCTTTTTTTACAATTACCTTTCTGGGTACGGAGAATTATTAACATATCGTTGGTCTCATGTAGAAAGGCCCTAACTCGGTTTTTCCCTTAATTGAGCTTTTTTAGGGGCTCTACTACGTTTCACACAACTACCCAGTGTCACAAAGATTGAATTAAATAATTTCAGACATTTCGCTCTTACAAGCAGTAGAACAAAAAAAGTTACTTGTAGATGTACCTAGGTATACAGTTTCCATTACGTTTTTCCTTCCCCTGTAAAATTGCAATTATGTTTTTTAGGGCCTTTCTACATGATGCCAACGATGTGTACATATGTATGTTAATAATTAAAAAATAAATACTGGTTGTTCAAAGACAGTAAACACTGTACAAATAACAATGCGGGCAGTTGTGAAATTGATTTACATCTACACCTGTCATGACGTCCTAATCTGAAGTTTAGAGTTGCGTTCATCATGATACAAAAAGCAAGGTAGCGGCTTCGCTACAACAATAAAAAAAAACAGGTATTTTGTTTGTATAAAAAGCGAATTCACATTTCAGCTGTCAAAAGTAGTTGATAAAGAACATGTACAGTTTTAGTATTTATAAACGATAATACCCATAAAAAAAACCACTTTGGATATTAATTTTAGTTTTGTTCCATATCCCTTTTGAAATTTTTTAAAAATATTTTTCACAACATTGTATCACTTCACTTAGTATTTCTTTGTATAGAATAAGAAATTTAAATGGCACCAAAGAAGGTAAACAAAACTTGAAAGAGGAAGTGCCGGCGGATTGACCGAATTCGCCTGAATTCGCCGATGCATCCACCTAATAATGAATTCGCCTTGGAGTTGATGAGCTCTTTTGAGATAAGGTTCAATAGTTCAGTACTCCGTAAATAACATTTTAATCAACGGCTCTATTTCAGCTTTCATGATAAAGAAAAGCAAACAAATTTGGTGTAAATAAGTGAAAAGTGCAATTATAAACCCAAACATAAAAATTAATTAAAGGTGAGATTAGAAATATTCAGTTGTGATGAAAAATAATTGTATAGAACAAAAACAAAAAAACAAAAAAAAGGACTTCTTTTTTATTAGGACCAGTACTCATATATGCAGTGCATTGTACCAGAACTAGGAAAATAGGTTGTGAGGAGGGGGAAAGAGGGAGTAGTGCTTGTGCACATTTGTCTTGAACCTTCCAACGTTATAACAGACAGAAAACACGTCTGCAGGCAACTTGTTCCACAGACGAAGCGTACGGCTGAAAAACGAATTCTCTCTGTAATGCGTAGTACGATTCCCCGGGCAATCAACCACAAATGGGTGAGCTCTGGACGATGAACGCGTGGTACGTAAAAATTTGCGCGTTTCGGGAACAAGATCCCTAATCTCGTCAGAGCAAAAGCCATTGTAGTAACGATAGAACAGAGTAACGCACCCCACACTGCGTCGATGCTCCAGTGAGTCAATAGAGTTGGATACCCTACTTTTAAATAAAATTGAAATGTGTTTTAACTCAAAAATTCCATACAAAATTTTACTAAAACTCATTTCAAATACATTTTAATTTTTTATGAATATGCACTCAAAAAAATCTTTAACAGACAACACAACAAAAATTGTATGTCACAATAAAAACTCTAGCAACGCTCACGATTTGTTTATTTATCTAAAAAATGGTTGTTAATTTTTATATATAATTATTTCTTATGATAATAGAAGTAAGAAATATTATTGTACGAACTATTGAAATTTGTTCTATTTGTTTTCGTAGTATATACATAAAGCTTTGGAGATATTAGAGAAAAATCCTACGCGTAAAAAGATGAGAGTTGCCGAACTTTTCGCTCCACGTTACGTTAAAAGTACTTTATGTGAGATGTTTCATACTTGTATAAGTATGTACATATATTTTATCTTAGATGTCAAAACGAATTTGCAATGCAAAGTGAAGCAAAAGTTTTATCTAACATGGCTGTTGGGGTTTAGGGTTATCCAAACAGCCTGATTTCCGCTAGATTTTCAACGTAGAAATAACAACTTTTGGATTCGGTTTTAATATTTATTTCTGAACGTTATAATTCCTAGGCACAATTTAATTAATATATTAATAAATTCATTAAATGGTTTTGTTTAATTAATACATACTTTTTTAGTGCGAAATTCAGACAATTGAAAAATCACTATAAACTAATAAAACTTACTTAACACTTAAAGTGTTATGAGCAAATTTACACAAAATGGCGCTTGCTCAACGCAGAAATATTTAATCCTCTACATCATAATGGTTTTTGACATTTGCTTAGTGATAACACTGCAAAACTTAGATAACCATAAATTAGTAATCAACAGTGGTGGTAACAATGGCCTTAATTTCCATTACGGCTTTACTGAGTGCGAGCAACAACAACACTCTTTTTTGTGGTCATTTCTTTTATTTCTAAAAAAATACACCAGTTACGAAAGTGATTGAATACATTTGCACACGAACGACAAGTACAAATAGCACGGCATCAATTTTTAAGAGTATTTAAAATACTCGCATGTGAAAATGATCGGGTAAAAAACCGGTGTATTTATGGTTGCGCTGCACCAGTGCAGATCTCCGCTGTAGAACATAAAGCACTCACAGACTTTGTTTGATGACTTTTTAATTACTAATCTGTTTGTGTATTATCCTTTGAAAACTGTCAGCTGGTAAGCTTTACTGGTATTTTGTAAAGTCGTTAAGAATGTGAAATTCAGTGTTGTAAACTCGGTGTGTTTCACACCGTTTTTTTAAATTATTTGTGCAAAAAATTCTTTAGTGGGTGCGTAGTGCGTTTTTTTTTTAATTTCGGTGCGCTTTTAAATTTCGGTGGCACTTGACCCAATTTTTGTATTTATATAAGAAAAAATTTTATTCAAGTGCCCAACATTTTTACGCTCTATTTTGCAGAGTAATTTTGCACAGTCAGAATACGGAGTTATAAATAATGTGAAAAACGCACCTTATTATATGCAAAAGTAAGGCAATTGCTGTGTTATACATATTCTCGAAAGAAAAAGAACCATTTCGTTTTATAAAATTTGCTGCGCTTAGAGTGTGTTTTGATATCAAACGATCAAGCCAGGTTTGTCAAACATTGCACAGATATGGAAGTTCGTATTTATGATGGCGTGTGAATTCGTTACTGTTTTAATAATTGATAAATTACTAAATTATTAACAAAAATATCATCTTCCCACAACGTTTGCATATTGATTATGGTAACCTTCATCTTTTATTTGTTCTAGTTCTGGTAAATTTTTGTATATTTCAATAGATTCTCTACTCTACCGCCACCCTAGGCAACTGATTTTTATTGTTCGCTTACAAAAACACAAATGAATTTTCATTGTTTTTGATAGAATTGCTATTAATAGAGTATGATGGCTTGTAGTGCCATTCTGTAACTTTTAATGATCCGATAATCGTAAATTTCTTCGACATATTACATCTCCTGCGGTAACGATTGTATGCTCCTGCACTATAATTTTAAGCA
Source organism: Thecocarcelia acutangulata (assembly GCA_914767995.1). NCBI lineage: Eukaryota > Metazoa > Arthropoda > Insecta > Diptera > Tachinidae > Thecocarcelia > Thecocarcelia acutangulata. Next base: position 28,847,522 of record OU612097.1, on the reverse strand, counting down.
CGGACGGCAAGCAGCTATATTTTTTTGTACCGGATAATACGCAGTAAAACTAATATCGGTAGACAGCGAATATAATTAAATAATATTGCTGAATAATAAATTTGAAAAATATCGTTATAATTATTGTAAAGATAATATTGTTTTAATAATAGTAACAGAATCGCACTAGAGGCAAAGTTTGACAAACACGAATTCTAGCTATTGAACGAAAAGGCTGTTTCATTGTAGTGTTTTTTAATAAAAGAAATTTATATGTTTTCTAATACAAATTGGGTTTTTAAAAATGAAAAGAAAAATTCATAATACGGTGCATTTTTATTGATATAACGCGCTTTTTTCCCGATTTTGGTGCGTTTTGAAATTTCGAAGTTGACAACGCTGGTGAAAATATAGGCCAATTTCACGATAACGAAGCTGTTCGCTCTTTCGCACAATTACATTTAAACAAAAAAAAAAAACATTCAAAATTTTGATATTGTTTTCAATGTAATTGTGTGGAAAAACGAACAGCTTCGTTATTGTGAAATTGGCACTATATTATCTACTACTTTAATTATATAAGAAAGCCGACTTTGCCTTTTGGCCATAACAGCATACACGTTATTGTGCGTTTGTAGATGTCTAGGGCTGCGTTTAGTGCTTTTTTATGGTAGATTTTGATTTTGTTTTTGTCTTGATTGTTGTAGAAATATTTTCATGCTATAATTAAGCAAATTTTTAATTGTTTGTTAGCGAATATTTGCTAAAAACAAAGTCACTCTTACCTAATTTACAAAATTGTGTTATATTCACCAGTTAAAGCAATACTTTTTACAGCTTTTAATTTATTTATAAACATTTATTTCAAAAGCAGCCTTCAACAGTTGCCCTACCCAAGCTGTGTCTGTAAAAATGTGCTCAGCTAAAAATTTTTTTATATATACTGCTTTGAATAAGTGTTTATGTATTTGGTAATTATGCCTTATAAACTCTTAATAATAATTTCGAAATATTCAAGGATTTGCTAATTGACAAAACATCTCTGGGCAAATAAAGTTGTATGATTAACACACTTAAGCCATAAATAATTACTTAGTTAAAAGCTTTTCGAAATAATAATGTTTTACGTCTTCATTACACTTTTCTTTTTTTATTTTAGCGTTTCAAAGACAACGATATCGAAGTTAAACGCAAAGATGGCATTATCCTGCTCAGAGAACTGGCAGCTGAGGTGAAAAACTTTATGGATTTCAAACGCAATGCAGTGATGGTAAGTTCATATAACAGCAGCTCCTTTAAATATGTGCCGAATTTTTCTTCCCCTCAGTTAAATAAATAACAAAAATAAAAAATACTGAAATTTAATAGTATAAACTTTGAAAATTCTGAAAGCTGTGAACAATTTTCCAAAACAATTATTGAGGAAAGAAATCATTTTATTTTATCAGGAATTAAAACAAAATATCCTGCAAAACTACTCATACCAAACTTGCACTAAATAAGCAACAAAGAGAGGAAATGAGAGTGAGAGAAGGAGAAAAAAAAACAGCCTGAAAAACATACAACTTTTTTTGAAAGGCCGAGGGCAAATTGAAATTAAAATAAAATTGAAATCAATAAAATATAAAATGTAGCAAAATTTTATTACGGAAAAGGTGCCTCAAGGCAAAAATTCACACGAACCATTCATTCTTTCACATTCATCTATTTTCCAACACAAAAAGTAAAAAAAAAAAAAAATAAATAAAAAGTCTTCTTATAGCAGAAGGCAAAAATAAAGAGAAGGGGGAGTGAAACGCTATTTGAATAGTGGTTGATTGCACATGATGCCTGCCTGCCTGCCTGACTGCTCTGTATGATTGATTGAAGGCAGAGAAAAAAGAAGAAGTTAGTTTACCAAAAAAGAGAAAAAAAAAATAATTTCATTTTCATGGGGCTGCATAAAATTAAATTATGTGACCCAATGACATTAAAGTGTTTTTAAATACGAGTACATTTTTTACTTTAAACTTGCAACTAACGCCAGTTGTTAAATTTATGTAAAACCTTGATGTTTAGCCTTCCAAGAACCTGAAATAATTCAAGTCCTTGCGAATTTTCAACAAAGCAAAATATAATTTTTTTTTACAGCCTTTCTATTGCCATTTCAAAACGGAATTCAATCAATTTTTTTTTCTTGAAAAAACTAAGAACTTCTTTGCAAAAGAAAAGCTTCCTTTTCGTAAATATTTTTAGTTTCTCGTTTTACATTCAATGCTGTTTCCGAATGGAGTTGAACTATGTGTAGAATTTCAAATTTGACTACGACAACATACATATGTATATAAAAAAACGTTAATTTTTCAAAGTTTTTATTTCAATTTCAATATTCTTCGTCTTATGGCGTTTTCTTTTCTAACAAATATGTTACAATTATTCTACCCTTGGCCCGTTTTTATTTTCTTTTCAAAAAAGTAGGCAACATTGTAAATAAATAACATGTTCTTTTCGAAATATGCTGCACAAAAAAGGGCAATATATGCAGCACATTTTGCCTTCAACTTCAAGTTTAGTGTGACATATTGCCCTTTTTTATTACTGGCCTATATTTATGTGAAAGAAATTATTCTAGTTTTCATATTTTGTTGATAATTATATTAAAATTATTTCAAAAACACACATAAAAGAGAAAAAAAGGCTGTAAAATTATTAATATTATTTTAAATTAGTAATGCCGACGTTTTGAAATTTTTGTTTTATACAATATTTTGTGTTCTTTTGTGAACGTAAAGTGTAAACCTGAAGTAAACTGCGGTCTCCACTTGACATGAAAACACTAACTTTGACGCTAACTTCAAGTTAAAATTAAGTGTGCAACGCTCATGTTCAAGTTTGGTTAAAGTTATAACTTGGTTGTTAAAACATATCATTTCGAAACTCTGTTATAACTTAAATTGACAACAGCCTGCTAATTGTAGTTGTTTTTCGCCATTTTTATTTTTTTACTATGAGAAGTTATGACTCTAACATTACTACGGGTCCGCCACCTTAAACAGACAGATATATAAACAGCAAGTTTTAACTTTATGTTTTAGCTGCGTTTCAAGTTAGGTGTAGACTGCATGTAATATAAAATAGATTTTCCAATGGATGTCTAATGCTCCCATTTGAATCATGTTTGCATAATAAAGTTTATATACGAATTCAGAAATCCTTGAATATGAAAAAAACATTTGAATCCTCTTTGTTTCAAATTATTTAATTTTTATTTTTTTAACAATATTTTATATCGAATTTTTCGAACTTAAATTCGAAGTTTTCAATTATTCTTAATATGTTAAAAGTATAAAAACGTCATTCAAATAGACTCAATTTTAAAAAGTTGTCTGTACAATTTGAGAATTTCGGAACATAATGCAAATATTTTTTTGTCTTAAAAAATTTTGCTTTTTAAGTTGGTTTATCACAAATTTTTGGTGCTACTTAGAAAATGAAATATAAATTACTGGACTTATTTATGAAAGGGTTTTTAATATTTTCGTAGAAGTAATATTTATATTTTAATTTCAAAAGTGACTGTAACAGCATGTATCGAAAATAAGTCATAATCAAATATTTTTTACTTTAGTTTTTAATCTCTTTGTTTTAATTTGCTTTATTATTTTTTTATTTATATTTTATATGTAGAATTTTTCGAACTTAATATCGCAGTTTTCTATTGATCTTAATGTGTTAAAAATATTAATTCGGTATTCAAATATGCTTGCTTTTGAAAAGTTCTAGGCATAATTTTGGAATTTCAAAAGTTTCGAACATAATACAAATATATTTCTTTTAAAAGATTTTATTTAATAATTTTGCTCACCGCAAATTTTTGGTACATATGTATAAGAAATATTTCAAAATTTAAAAGTAGTTTCCAATTAATCTCAATGTTTAAAAATTATTAACTTTGTATTCAAATAGACTTGGTTGTGAAAAGTTTATGGCGCCGTTTTAGAATATCGAAGGTTTCGAGCATAACTCAAAAACTTTAACTTTTTAATTTCACTCAAAATAAGTTTTTGGTGACCCTAAAAACCTGAAGTAATTTAAATGGATTAAGACAATGGACTTTTCATCATTTCAATCAAACCACATCCTATTAAATATACTTATATTAGAACTCTAAAATTTTTTATCAAATATGTATTAAAATTTCAAAAATTTCGAATATGACTGTGAAACTTTTCCACAAAACCGCAAGTAGATCCACTACAATTCTCTTTAAATTTATTATCATTTCTTTTTTTATATATTTTTCCATAGCGAACTTTTCGAACTTGGCTTCGAAGTAGCAAATTACTTGCAATATTTGGCAAAAATTAAAATAGCATACAAATAAGCTTTGTTGCGCACGTTTTAAGCATCCTTTTGGAATTTCGAAAGTTTCGAACATAATGCAAACAATTTTTTTGTAAGAATTTTACTTTTTCATTTGACTTGCCAAACGTGTTAGGGGATGATAAGATCATTAATGGACTTGCATACGCTTTTTTTCATTTTCAATTAAGCCGTAAACAACATAGTAAAATTTATATGATAATTTCGAAAATGGCTGCCACAGCATATATTGAAAAAAGTCTAAAATCAAATATGTCCTTTACTTTATTTAACAATCTCTTTGTTTTAATTTGTATTCTGATCATTTTTTATTTACATATATTTATGCCGAATTTTTCGAATCTAAATTCGAAGTTTCCAGTTATACTTAATATGTTAAAAATATTGATTTCGCATTTAAATAGACTTAATTTCGAACATTTTTAAGCACGTTTTAGAATTTCGAAAGCTTCAGGCTAAGAATTTTAACTTGTAATTTCACTCACAGCAGGCTTTTGACGCGCCAAAAAACCTGAAGTAATTGAAATGTATTCAAAAACGAGGTTTTCATGTTATCAATTAAACCACATCGGTTTTATGTACTAGTATCCTGTTGATATTTCGAAAGATTTGAAATATTATAATCGCTAGTTTTATCGTTTTGAAAGTTCGAAAGATTCGAACATAATGCAAATATTCTTTCCTCTAAACATTTTTGCTTTATAATTTGGCTCACCATAAATTTGTGATACAAACGGTTTTTTCTGAGTACTAGTCGAGGATAAAAAAAATTATCTCCCAGAGTTATTGAAATTATAGACAATTGGATAGAGCTATGCTAACGAAGCTGTGACGAGCATTTGGCCGATATTTTGCTTTAGCCATAATTGTCATAGATCCTTCTGCCATAATAAAAAAGTATTAAGATAATTCTCTTGACCATAATCATCGTACATTTTAGTTGGGCCACCCTTTATATTAATATTTTTCTACAAACATATAAAATTTCAAAAATTAACAAGAAATCCATTGGTTCACCAAAAAAAAAATTAAAAACTTTTTTCCTTCATATTTTAAAAGAACGTTAAAATTATGGAACTTTTTACCACCATATTAATATATTTTTTACTACATTTTTTAAATTGAAAAAAAAAAAATGCATCATGCCCGAAGGAATGTATTTTATGAATCAAGTGCCATAAACTTGAAGTAAAATGAGTTTTATTTAAGAAATTAATATTTAAGAAAATTTTAACAGGCTCCAATGTAACTTTATCTATGTGGCAGCGGGCACTACTATAAAATGTTCTTAATCGGTTTACACTTTTTTGGCAGCACTAAAAGCAACTCAATGATTTATCCATTTACTCTTTTCACAGAACACATGTTAAGGATTTGGAACGCTATTGTTGCAAAAAAAAAAAAAAAAAAAAAAACAAAATTAAAAGAAAGTTTCCAGCTAAAGTCTAACTAAATTGGTGTCGGTGTCTTGTCAGAAAATTGATTGAGTTTGATGGGAATGAGAAGTACTTTTAGCCAACACACACACACACACACACACACGCTCTCATCCATCAACAGGAATTTACTGACTGTATTGCATTTAAAACATTTCTCAAATGTGCATTTTCTGCTTAACCAGTTTAGAGTTAGATAAGGCTAAATAAGAATAATAAAAACACGGTTGCCATATCTGACGATTTATCGTAATTTTGACGATTTTGGGTGTTGAAAATAGCACCTTGACGATTTGACGATTTAAGCTCTGCTTTTGACGATTTCTGTAGATCACAATTTTACTGTCATATCTTTCAAGCAACTTTGGTTTTACAACTATAATACATACATACCTCGTTTTTACGCTAATTTAGGAAAGAAATGAAAGTAATATTTATGGTATAGGATAAAATGGTAGTGAAATAAATGCGTACGTAATGTACGAGTATGTTTGTAACACTGAAATATTATGTGATATTTGTTTGCGAGTACCTATAAATATATTGCAACATAGTCATATCTCAAAAAATGGGCTTTTACTAACACTTTCATTTATAAGATATTCATCGTGTTGTGTTAGGCTTTAATCATAAATAATATAAAATAATAATAAAATAAAATAAAAAATAAAGATGCTAAAACCAGCTGAAATCCAAATCATTTTCAATTGTGAAACCAGTGGCTGTGTTCTGTAACTCTCGCCACAAGAAACTTTTCGACTGAAACGTGTGAATTGAAACAAAGTTAAAACAAACAGCTGCTTTTCTCACTAAACTGTAGCTATAACTTTTCTTGGTGAGTAATAGCTGTCACGTAAGGAAATTTTACAGAAAAACTGTTTCTGTAAAACTTTTGCGAAAAAATTTCCCGCTTTCAACTGTCATTATTTCTCGCAAATAAAAAGTCTGTGAGGTAGTATTTCTAATAACAATAATCATTATTAAATGAATAATAATGTTGAAAAAATAAGTATTTTGCAGTTAAATTAACTTTCACATATATATTTACACAGTTTAGAATGATTGTTTTTTTATTTTAACTTTTTATTTAATTTTTATACCCTTCACACAACAAGTTTTAAGGCAATACTTATATAAATTTGTAATATCTACAATTTTAATTTCCGACCCAACAATATACTGTAATACTTTTATAATGCTTTTTTCAGAATTCACAAAATGCAATTATTTTTTAATGTTACAAAATTTTGTGCATAAGTATGTATGTATGTATTTGTAAATAAAATGTAAACGTTAGAGCCATACCATACATTTTCTAGAACAGCCGGCGGTTATAGTATGACGCCGTCGAACAAAATTTCTTAGCTTTAGTAATTTTTGGTCGGCGGCGGTACTAGTTGTGGCTGGCGCTTTCATTTTTAAAATTGCATGTCGGCATCGTTTTATATTTTCAGACATTTCTAACGTAACAACGTAATCACTTTGGGTAGTTTTCGACATGAGTTACAGACGCAGTTTTTTCTCACTTTTCGAGAAACGATGGAATAATTTGTTTCACAAGTTTTTGACGCGAGAACTTCTCGCCAAAGTTACAGAACACAGCCACTGATTGTATTTTGCGAATTATTCTTAATTATCTAAAATATATTATAATCATTTATAGTTTTATTTTATAGCATGTATATTGTGTGACATAGTTAGTTGTAAATACCATAGTATGATTTATCCAGAAATGTCGTTTATTTAACTAATATGGTGAAGGATGACAAAAATATGATTCTATGTCAATGAAGCTATTTATGATATTAGTATGGTTGGTTAATAAAATTAATATGGTTATATGATATAATGGTTGGCATAACAACATGGTTGGGTAACTTTTACTAGGACTGTGGTCGTTCACAATTATAATAATGTAAACCAGAATGAATATATTGTGGTTATTTATAAATTTTTTTTTTTATAAAACTATAGTGAAGCATGTCAATGGCGTTTCATATATAACAATATAAAATTATTAGTACCAACCATATAATTTAACAATAGAATGTTGCCCTTAGAATATTGTCAAGTCAACTACTGTAGTGGCTGTTTATGGACGTCCACTACGTGGTTCATCTTCAATGCTTGTACGACCACGTTTAAATTCAGCAATCCAATTTTTTACTGTTCCATACTCGTATGAAGGAGCACTTTCACCTAACACATTTTTTTTTTTAAGTGTATTTATTTCTATATTATTGTAATTACACAGTAATATTTTTATGCCTCAGCGCCAAATGGCTTTATAGAGGCTTAAGGGCAACTAATTACAATTTCGTAAAAAAAAAAATTCAATACATATTTACAATGTGTTAAAAAAAATTGCACAAAAATTACTCAGAAACTGAACATAAATAAAAAATAATTGACTAATTCTCATATGCAAGAAGTAAACTTACATTTTCAAGCAAATAATCTTTTAATTTATTTTTAAAGGTTGGTAACACCGGAATATTTTTTAAACCTTCTGGTAGTATGTTGTATTCACTTGGACCGCTATATTTAATGCGCTGCTTAGTAAGCACAAGCCGACACCGCACAATGTTTAGGTCTCTTGACTGTCTAGTATTCATCCTAGATGTTGATATGTTCTGTTGAAATAAAACAGAATGCGAACCAATTCTATTTACACATTTGAAAACATATAAAAGCAGTTGGTATTTAAAAAGTCCTCTTATTGGAAGGATTGATTTGGCATAGTTTTGGAAAAGGCTTACTGTTGAAAATCTTATTGGAAGGTTGAACACAGTTTTCAAAGCCTTATTCTGAGCCGATTGTAACGTCTTTAATATGGTACTTGATTTTGATGCATAAATTATTGGCAGATATGTAAGATACGAGTGAACTAATGACTGATACAGTAACAGTTTTGTTCTAGTAGGCAATTTGTTTCTAAATTTATAAAGAACACCAATCCCGGAAGAAATTTTTGCCTTCAAGGCAGTTATATGATTATCCCACAGAAGATTATGACTTAATTTAATGCCAAGATATTTGGCATTTTCAGATTCGCATATTGTATTTCCATCAATGTGTATTTCCATAAATTCTTCTCTTCTATTAACATACGGCTTAAACCTGATAAAGTTTGTTTTTTTAGCATTCAACATCAATTTATTCAGCCTTAGAAATTCTGACAAGACCACAGCATCATGTTCAATTTGCGTTTGTAGAACTTTTTCATATTTATATTTATAAAGAATGCATATATCATCTGTGTACATAAATAATTTTCCATCAAATGTTATATTTTTCAAATCATCGATATAAATTTTAAATAAAAGTGGTCCTAACACACTTCCTTGTGGAACCCCTGACAGTACAGCTACCTTTTCACTACTTGCATTATTTATTGTCACAAATTGATTCCTACCTCTCAAATAATCCTTAATCAAAGCAAGAGAATTATTGTTGCAATCCAGTAAACCGAAGTTTTTGGCATAAAATATCATGGTCCACTAACTCAAATGCTTTTGACAGATCAAAGAAAACACCCGCAACCCCTTTATAACCATCATCCAGTCCATTACAAACATATTCAATCACATTTACAACTTCTTCTTCTGTTCCTTTTTTAAAACCATATTGCCGACAAAATAAAATATTATTTTCTTCCAGATAAGTAGTGAGTTGCTCAGAAATAATTTTTTCTAAGATTTTATCAACTGTGGAAAGTATAGATATAGGACGAAAATTCTCAATATTATTCATTCCCGAAGATTTCGGTATTGGTACTATCTTATGAGTTTTCAGTACGTCAGGGTATTTTCCTTCAACAATCATTTTTTTGAAAATTTGTAGTACAGCTTCAGAAACAGTATTTTTGCACACTAAAAGCATTTTCACAGTAATACTGTCAGGTCCAGGACATTTATTCAATTCTAACTTTTCCATTATTCTATCAATATACATTTTGTTAAGATTTTTAAAAGTAAAGCGGTTGTTTATATCATTATGAATTTCTTGCCCCGATAAACCTTTTTTATGTAAATATTTAATGACACCACGCATTTTTAATTTTCTATTGTAAAAAAATCGCGGATGCGTATTTTGTGAACACCTGTTTTTATATGAAGGAGCTACCAGATCGAAACAAAATTTAACATGTGTTCATAGCAGAGATGGAAGTTTCCAAAACGCTTTTGCGCTAGGCTAAGAAGTTTCCGAACCACCCTCGTATGTATTTTTTACGTGTTCGGTTCACTATTGTTTTAAGCAAATTTTTAACATTATTTCCTACTTTTTAGTTCGATATCGATCTATTTTTTTTTTTTTTGGTTTTTTAACTATATTTATTTACTCGGTTACCCTGACCATCACTAATGCTTAGTGTCAGCCGCCAGGAAACTAAAAAATATGAGTTCTTTTTAATATTTGCATTATTAACTCTGTTGCATTTTGTTCCAGTACTAAATCTTACATTTTATAGATGTGTTGAATGTTACTCAGTCATTCGAAGCACTTTAAAGAAAACGACGAGAAAAAAACGACATGTACTCGTAAAAAAAGAAATGGGAAACTCACATCAGCATGTGAAATGTCAGTGCTAAAATGTAACTCAAGATAAAAGAAATAAAAGCGCAAGAAATGCAAAAATGGTAACAGAAAAACGTGTGAACGTGTTACAAAATGAACTTGATTTTATGAAGTTGACTTTTCCTGTCTGCACAAGTGTGAGAATAAATACAACTGTGGTTGTGTTTAAGTCAATCTTTACTTTTGAAATATCGTATCTGCTTTCTCCCCAGTTATCTTTTATGGCCTGTCATTTTAAACAAGAGTTTCGGTTTTTTTTTATCCTACTTTTTTTTGTATCCTGCAGAGTGCTAACGATGTCTTTGCTTTCCATTAGGTTACTCCTTGAAAGGCCATCAAGCTCAAGTGACAGTGATGGAATTTTAAATTGTTGGAATTTTTAAGTTGTTTTTTAAAAGAAGAAGAAATCGAAATTAATATTTACAAACAATTGCAACATTTTAGTATTTTGAAAATATCTTGAAATATACGCAAACATACATAAACACATACATATACATTATTTTTAGTCTGGCAGGAAAAATGTTGTCTTGAACAAACTCTCTGTTTGTGGCAAAAATTGTTATTGAAAAATTGTATTCATGTGTAAAAGTAGTACACACAAATTGACACCAGTTAAAGTGTTCAAGTATTACTTTGGAAAAAAGTGCAAAAATAAAACAACGAAAGAAAGAAAACGAAGAACTAAATAAAAAATCAACACTAATACTCAAAAGGTTGAAACCGCCCAGCGAAAATTTGGTAATGGGTTGCTTTTACCTAAGAATATTCTTTTCATTATCATAGTAACTACTTACCGCCTGCATCACTTATAATTAGTTAAGTAATGACTTGCTTAATAGTATTTACCGCCTGCATTACTTATAATTAGTTAAGTAATGACTTGCTTAATAGTATTTATTACCGGCATTACTTACAATTAGTTAAGTAATGACTTGCTTAATAGTATTTACCGCCTGCATTACTTATAATTAGTTAAGTAATGACTTGCTTAATAGTATTTACCACCTACATCACTTATAATTAGCTAAGTAATGACTTGCTTAATAGTATTTACTGCCTGCATTACTTATAACTAGTTAAGTAATGACTTGCTTAATAGAGTTTACCGCCTGCATTACTTATAATTAGTTAAGTAATGATTCGCTTAATAGTATTTAACGCCTGCATTACTTATAATTAGTTAAATAATAAGTAATGACTTGCTTAATAGTATTTACTGCCTGCATTACTTATAATTAGTTAAGTAATGACTTGCTTAATAGTATTTGCCGCCTGCATTACTTATAATTAGTTAAGTAATGACTTGCTTAATATCTGTTGTATGACGTTATTTTCAAATTTCGTGATTTACGTATGTTCGATTTTCGCATTTTTTTCTGTTATGTTGGCAATATCAGCCATTTTTGATTCTCAATTTGTTTTTGACAGATAAAAAGTCAGTCGTGTTTTGGTGTGCTCTTCGATTTTTTACTATTCGAAAAAATAGATCAAAGAAACTGCGTTAAGTTTTGTGTAAAAAATTAAATTAAATACCCAAGGACATTTGAAATGTTGACTGTGGCGTTTGGCGAGTCTACTATGAGCAGAATACAAGTTCAATGATGGTATAACCGGTTTTAGGAAGGACGAGAAGATGTCAATGACGATGCTCGCGCCCTGGTCGCCCGAGCACGTCAACAACCGATGAAAGTATTGAAGCAGTGACAAAAATGATTTTGGATAATCGTCGAATCACTATCGGAGAGGTTGCTGATGATGTTGGCATATCGTTCGGCTTGTGCCAAGCAATTTTTATGGACGTTTTAGGCATGAAACGTGCAGCAGCGAAAATTGTTCCAAGATTGCTAAATTTTGAGCAAAAAAAAAACGTTGCATGGACATCGCTCAGGAACTGTTGAACATCGTCAACAACGATCCAGATTTCTTCAAAAATATCATAGCTAGTGAGGATTCGTAAGTGTATAGTTATTCGTAACTGTATGTCTATGACGTTGAAACCAAAGACCAATCATCTCAATGGAAGCGTACAGAAGAGCCAAGACCGAAAAAAGCACGTCAAGTTCGGTCAAATGTCAAGCTTTTGCTCACTGCTTTCTCCGACTGCAATGGCGAGGTGCATCATGAATTCTTGCCACAAGCTCGTACAGTCAATAAGGAATACTATCTTGAAGTTATGCGCCATTTACGTGAAGCAATTCGTCAAAAATGCGCAAAATTGTTGAAAAAACAATCATGGATTTTGCACCATGATAACGCATCAGCTCACACATCGATGCTTGTGCGTGAGCTTTTGGCCAAAAACAATTCCTTTATCAAGTCGCAACCACCGTATTCACCGGACTTGGCACCTGCTGACTTTTTTTTTCTTCCCAAAACTGAAGACACCAGCGAAAGGAAAGCATTTTGCTACGTTTGAGGAGTTAAAGGAAAAATTGAAACGATACCAAACGTTTGGTGATACCAAAAAGTGCGTTTCAGAAGTATTTCGAGGATTGGAAAAAACACTGGCATAAGTGTGTGGGGAACATTCCCCACAATACAATTCTGATGTCAGAAACTAAAACGAAACACACATTTTTCAGTTGAGTTCTTTCGCTTGAAACATTAAACACATAGAACACAGCAGACTTCACAACTTCACGACAGCAAATGCTGCAACCGGCAATTATAATTGTGTAGTCGACTACTGAAATATTTTGAACACGGCAGCAGCATAAATTCATTTATATAAAAGTATACTTCAGTGTGGCCACCTTTGAGTTTTTGGCTTACGAAATTCCATTGCTTTATATAAAATTTTCATGAAAAAAGTACTTCTCTTTAAAGAAATTCTTATAAGTTCAATTTTTGTTTTGTATGCTTAGATGGGATTTCAAAGCTGAGAATTCCATTTTTAGTTCCATGACCTTGAAAATTAATTTTTATTGAAAAGTTTTTAAGAAAACTATTAAATATAAGTGATATTATTATCCAAAACAGCTTTTTGGAATGCGCACATACTTCTTTCTTTTTCAAGAGATATTGTTTGTGAGTATGCATTTATAAAGGTAACATTTATACCATGATTTTAAGTCATGTCTTTTTTGTATTATATAAAGTTAACCATTATATTGTATGCATCTAAACAAAATGGCTTCAGCCCCTTTGTTAGAGTTTATAGACCCCAACGCGTGAATCAAGGCCTTATTAGCAATTAGCTTTTTTAATTACATTTTGAAATAGTTCTTAGTAAGCGAGAATGGTAAGTACTGGCCTCCAATGACATAGCCAAGTTAAAATAATGACATAAAATGTTTATTAACATTTTAACACTTCACTAGGTAATCGAAATTTTTGCTGGGTGTGGATATTTTCCAATACATTTAGAAATGTCTCACGCAAAAGAAACACCCCCTCTAACACTCAAAAAAAAAAAAAAAAAATCCAGCAACAACGAAATTGTTTTGACAAAATTGAACATGTGTTAAAGTGTGATTTTTACATTAACCCAATTGAGTTAACCAAGGTGAACAAATAAATTTGTACGTTGGAGTACATATTTTGATGCTTGTTTTTGTCTTTTGCCATTTACCCGTGCCATTGTGCATATTAAGGCTACACGTTAAAATGCATGTTGCTTAACAAACATTGCCATTGTTTTTGTATTCCTTTTACAATTTCCAGGTTTTTCTTGCACTTATATGTATTTGAGCGTTGTTTCCAACAAACCAAGCAATGTCCTCTGCAATTTCACCCAATTCATTAAAGGTGAGTGACGTTGCCATATTGGTTTTATGACACGTACGTACGGACGTACATATGCAGACATACAGGGATGATAAAACTATAGTGTTGTTACTATTGATTTATTGAGTTTTTGTTGATTTTTTCTATAATTTTTTTTTAAATTAGATTTTGGTTTTTGTACATTTCTACATCGGATTTTAGTTCAAGTTTTTACTTTGTTACGATTTTTTTCAGATGGATTTTTTTCAATACAAATTTGCTGTGATCAATAATTTTTAATTGAAGAAGATAAGAAAAATAGTAATTAAATCTTTAGCCTGTTTCATAGTCGCTACACTACTCATCAGCACCCATTTTCGGATTTGAACTCGGGACATGAAGTATCATGAACGGCTGCCTTAACCACTCAGCTACAGAGCCATTGAATTATCCTCTATCTATATTCATCTCATATTTAATCACGTGCACATTTTGTTAATTAATTAATGTTGTTACATTTTTGTATTTAAATACGTTTTTGCGGATTCTTCATTTGCAAATGAAATCATAGCTCACGCACTTCTTCGTTACTCAGTACCAAAGTACTTCACAACTTTATTTACACTTAATACCACTGTATACTAAAACACTGAATTGTTTACTATTCTGACTTATGAGTGTCTTGTACAAAGATTCAAAATAAACTGTCCCTCTGTCGAAGATCTGCCTGCTATTTATATATTTTTACTACCTTCCATAATCAGCATGATATTTGTAGTTATTAATAATTCCCGAATCAAATGTACAAATAAAATTCTTACGCATACCCATACTCACACATATGCTTACTAAACAATACGAACGCCACAACAACAAAAAATTTTATTTCTTAAGAACGCAACAATAAAATCAATTGTGTTTGATCTACTGGAAAATTTTCATTCTTTAAATCATGCATGTTTGTTTGTTTGTGTATTATACTTTTAGTTGTATGTTGTTTGTGGGAATGTGCGTGTAGATTTATAATAGGCAGATCAACGGCTGCACAGTCGGTTAGAAATGGTACAAATCCGTAACAGTATATAATGTTTTCTGAGTGCCTTATAAAGGGTATACCAAAATTAATTTCATATATTAATTTGGCGTCATGTGTGCCGTCAATAGGGTTGGATACTCTACTACCACCTCTCGTCTCCTCCGGTCTCTCTTGCCCACGGTCAAGTAACCCCAAAATAAACTTTGGGACACCGGCCCAAGCATGAGGGTTGTATTCCCTTTTCGGTTGAATACAGCTTTGGAATGACAACATTAGCCTAAACACACAAACTTTACCAAGCCTGGCTGTTGTTTTTTAAGTGTCATGATTTTTATGTACGTTTTGCTTCTTCTTATACAAGCAGCTCGCAAACGAAGTCAACGACGACGATGACGACTCTTGGTCCGATAAAAGTTTCTTCCTTTTGTTTTTGTTTTGTTATTAAGAACTGATTACCTTATGGTCTGGACTTGTCTGGCCGGATTTGGTCAGTCACTTGCACACAAATAATCACACACACACACACACACACACACAAGTCAATACCCAGCTGGCAAAATTATCGTAATCGGCATAGCCTTCGATGATGTAAGTTCTTCTGTTTACGTTTTCTGAAAATATTTTGAGGGAATAAGGACGACAATGTATTCAATCTAGTCGTTTATCTATAGGTAATAGATAAATACCAGAGGCTTCAAATTATCTTTATAAAGCATTTACGAAAATAACAACTGGTCGCTAAAAAGACCAGAACAAGAATGTACAGAATATATGTATAAGTAGGCAACAAGATGGACGACAATACCTTCAATTTAGTCAATATATCGTTCATGTAAAATATTTTTGCAAAAAAATGTAGTCCTGTAAAAGTTTACTAATAACAGTTGTCGACGACATGGCAAACGAAACTGCCGTCTGTTTACTAGTCGACGATACGGTGAAGTAAATTATCATTAGTGTGTTGTATAAGATTTCATGGCAATTTGTTGTGGCACATTACCAATGGTACATCTTCGACGATTTTTTATAGTCTTGTGACATTTTTATTTTTTTATTTATTTTTTTTTTTGTGGAAAGGCTACTAGGAAGACAATGGAATGCCTGCTAGCTATACGTAATTGGTAGAACTACTTAGAGCACCTAGGGCAACTTTTTCCTAATCCGTGGAATGATTTCTGGCTATTTGCCGTGGTTGTTAGGCTGATATTAATGTACGGGGCGCTCGTATGGTTGAAGGACCTGGAGAAAACAGCATACTATGTAAGATCTTAGGGAAGATAATAAGCACATCTGCTTTAAATATAACCGTTGTGCTTCCTATACCACACCATTGAAAATTCTTCTTGCAATGCTGAACTGGCCGCCGGCTGATCTCATGGTAAATGAAATAGCTCCGAATTTGGCAAGAAAGGATGTGGAAGAAGCCGATAAATAGTCATTCAATTTCAATTATGAAAATTATAGACGACTTCCATAGGAATATTGATTATTGATCAGCAGCTTGCTCTACTGCACGACAAGAGATTTGACACGAATTTATCAACCTCAGAGGTGTTCAGTATATAAATTGTCGACATGACGTGTATGATATGTCTGCAGATGAATTCAAATCGGATTTAAGGGGGTATCTCCATCTCCCAGTCTCACAGAAAAATTTGTTTCAGGCTATGCTATGCATGTAGTGCGATGCAGACGGCAATAACGACTGCTAACTGGTTGAGGTGCTACAGGGCATCCGATACTGATAGCAAGGTTGCGATAAACACGGCTGCTAAATGGTTGAGGTGCTACAAGACATACGAGGAGAATAGCCATTACCAAGCTAGAAAATCCGGGAACAGTGACAATTTTTAGGAACTGCCCAGGATAAATGGTCTAGTAAGCATGACTGTCAAATACTGACGCTGCTATGTCCCAGGTATGCTAATAGCAGGTCAATTATTTTGGAGGGTCTAATTTAACGGCCATTGCTTACTATGCTGGATCAGTTGAGATATATATATATATATATATATATATATATATATATATATATATATATATATATATATATATATATATATATATATATATATATATATATATATATATATATATATATATATATATATATATATATCATCCTCAGACAACACAATGGGATCAATTTGAAACCAATAGAACTGGATTTTGCAATATCTGGCAGCCTCAACTAACCTACCTGTCACTTAAGACGAATTAAATACATGGCCAGTTGGGTGTTGAGCATATGTAGTGATATATGTATGTTAATTCAACCAAATGTCTAAAGATGGGGGTGTGCAAATGTGTATGTTTCTGTGTAGGCATCAACAGTTTACGCATGAATTGTTTTTCATGATTTTCATGTTCGACATGAGTGCAAATTGCCGATACTCCGGCGAAGGTTGTTGCTGTTGGTCGTTTGTTCGTTTGTTTGTCTCTTTGTTTGGTATGACAGCACTGCACTGCTCTGCATTGCAACGTAGAACAACCCACAAAGTATGCAGTCGAATTATTAAAGCAAAAACGAAAACAAAAACAAAGAAAACGAAAAAAGTGCAAAAAGCTGCACTCACTTATAGCAAAATAACATTTTTAAAGAATATTGAAGCAGGCAGAAAACATTTGTACAAAAATACCCATAGAAATTGGTAAATTGACGATAAATTGCTGGCATGTGAGTGTAAAGGCCTGTGATGTGTCAAGATGTGTTGCATGCCGGAGAAAAATGTTGCTTGTTATTAAAAATAATATATAAAAAAAAAAAAAAATGAAAAAAAGACTGAAAAATAATATATTAAATGGTCAGACAAAAATTTACCCCAAACATTGCAGTATTTGTAGTTGTTGTTGTTGTTGTTATTATTATTATTATCGTTTTCTACAAACAAACTACCGATCGAATCAGATTACAGGCATTTATTTTTATTTTATTGTAGTTGCAAAAGTGAGCAGGAACAAACAAAATTGAATGCACACGTTTATTGTTTCATTGAATGGTAATTGTGTGGGCAATATTCGAAAACCAAAATGTCAATTGCTGGGGCAAATGGATCAGCGGTCATATGAAAAGTGTCATTGTGACCAAATAATTGATACAACAACAACATACACCTACTTATTTGGCTACAACAATATAATGGTCATTTTTTTTTCTTCTACTCTATGCGATACAAATGACAAATTATTGCAATTGGAAGGAGGAGCAAAAGCAAAGGATTCAAGAGGCAACAGCACATCATTAAGAGCCTGGTTACGTGCACACAAAAGGTGAAAAGAATACCACCAATTTAAAACGTAAAGACAAATGGCCACTAGAAGCATAAACAAGACATGATAATTAAGGAATCCTTGATACTATGTACCCCATATTTAAATTGAAATAAAATTAAATGTGTGTACGTTCACACTGAGCAAAATATAGTATATGTTCAAATCAGCGTTACCACTAATTTTGTGTCTTTAAAGCGTTTCGAAAATGGTGTGCAAAGGAAAGTTGTCTAAAATATAAATATTTTAAACAAAAAATATTTACAAATATGAATTATAAAAGCTCGTCTGGTTTGCGGCTGAACATCGCCAAATACTCCATTGCTGTGGTGAAACGGTCTGAGTGTACACAATCGCGGCATCCATTTCTAATTTTCAAATCTAAATATTCATGTAAAATCTGATGTACTCGCTCAGTTAAGTTGACTAAAACGTCAATCATCTCATGTAAGTTCGATTCGGCGATCGCCCAATATTATTCCATGAATTTTATCGACAATTTAATATTAATCTCTTTTGGGTGCGCTGAATGTACGGCATCACTGGCCGCAACGCATCTCAGTAAGTCACTTCTTAAGGCCTGATCAGCCTATTACTCGTATACAAGTATAAATACTTTCCTTTTTTTTTTTGCTTTTAGCCACAGGGAGTTGTTTATTATTCCATGGTGGTCCATTTAAAGGCTTACTTATGCTTAGGAATACATATATCCATGTAAGAAAACATTATGCTGTAGAATTTTTCAACAATTTTGTTAAAAGACGCATTACAGCTTGAAGAGTAACATAATATGTTACTCCAGTCCGTATTCCAAATAAGCTGATTTAACATACATTGGCATGTTTAAAAGAAATTTTTTTAATAGCAATACAGGCCAATGGCAAAAATTGCTCTGAAGGCACAGATAAAATTAATTCAATCGCAGGATGATGCCGGTCTTCAGGAAGAGTAACGGGAGTTGATTTTTTTATGTAACTATCCTCTCTGTCATTCACAAAGACTAAATCAAGGATCCTACTGTGGTCATTTAGTGTGCAATTAATTTGATAAAGGACAACCTCATATAAGTAGATAAAACAAATCTAGCCAAAAAAAAAAAATCTAGTATTCAGTGAGTATTGAACATAATATCGTTCATCAGGCAAATACTTCCACGAAATTGACGGCATGTTAAAGTCGCCTATTATTACAAAAGAGTCATTTTCATTTGATGATCCAACCACAGATTTAATGACTTCGCCGTGTTGATTATAAACAGAATGCGGGCATGAAAGAGGAATATATGAACAAGTTACGAATATCGTTTTATGTCTCAGTTTAATTAGCAGGGAAATAAATTCGATATTAAACAACGAATCAATCACGCAAAGCTCTGACGAGATATTATTGGAGACCGCAATAAGAACACTGCCCCCATGACATCCTCGATCCCGCCGAAAAATGTTATAGCTGTCATTAAGTATTTCAATATTAAAATAGAAACTTATGGCGTTTTCTTTTCTAGAAAAAGTGTAACATTTTCCATATTTTTTTGCCAAAAAAAATACAGAAGTATACAGTTTTCTCAGCTTTTTTTCAGATATTTATAGTTATTGTGACATCTTCTTTTCATCTCAAGAAAACTTAAGTTTTAAAACTTGAATTTTAAGAAAAAAAGTGCAGTATAAATGCAAAACTCTTTCAGAAAAGAAAACAGCATTAGAAATTTAAAAAAATGATGGTCCAAAAATAAAGAAAAAAAATATGCTTATAGAAGTTGTGCCAGCATTTATTTTACTTAAAAGAACAAAAACAGTAACATATCTTAATAACAATATCTTCGCTCATTTCGGAAATTTTAAGTATTTTAAATATGTAAAGCTTTTCAACTTGGTTCAGTAGATGTGCCAACATAAAACTTTACACGGCGACAGGGGCGTTCTTCGCCGTAGGCGATAGACGTGCCGGCGCTTGAAAATCTTGAAAAACAGTTAAAATAATAATTATTTAAAACAGATCCAAATTCAATAGCACAAAATATTTTATGTTCTACATATAGCATGAGCAAAATGTATTTATAAACGACAGCTAAACACCAAATTTCGAGCTTTTTTTGAAACGACAAAAAATACTATCAGTGACGGCACCCCATGGCTATGATATAGCCAGCTACTCAATTTTTAAACAGCTGGTTTGCTAAAAAACACAACCCTGATCCAATGAAAAGTATTATCGTTTTGTAAAGTTTGAAAAAATAACAAAGTCCTATGGGATGTCAAATTTTTATCGTATTATTTTTCGTATATATGACTGAGGACTGAGTTCAGACTATCATACTTGCACGTATTATTTGAATTTTTTATGAATTATTAAAGGCCCGATCAGACTATTATACAAGTATAAATACATTCATTTGACTTTGTGAGATAAAAGTATAAACACATTTCTCGCGACTGTCAGAAAGTCTAACGTAAATTAGATTTTGCATTCACACCATCTCACTTGATATAAACTAACAAATTTGAGTAGAAAAGAAAACAGCTGTTCATATTTTTTTACAAAACAATAAATTTTAATTATTTTATCTATATTTTATATTTGATTTAACTTCCTAAAAATTTGGAAAAATTTGTTCGTGATAAAAATGAAGTGATGAACATTTTTAAAGAAGAAATGAAATTATAAAACTAATAAATTTGAAAAATGATGAGCAGAAAAAAAATGTTTTTAGGAGTTGTCACATCGTGTGTTGTCACATGCATATGTATTCGCTCATTTCGGGAATTTTAATTATTATAACACGCACCTAAATGTGTAGAAGCGTTCGACTTTGTTTTATTTATTCAACAAATAGATGTGCTGACAGGTGAGCTCTTCGCCATAAAGGGCGTTTCAGACTACCATACATGTCTTAAGATTTTGATAGGATATTGTGGGACAAAAATCTAAAGATATTTGTTGCGACTGTCAAGAAATCTAACGTACCATTACATTTTGTTTTCACACCATCACAACTAAAGTAAGTGAAGAAATATGATATGAGAGATATGATGAAATAAACAGCCAATTTACTTAACGTGTGGTTTTTATATTTTTATTATTTGCTTTTGTAAAATGCAACCTTGATCCAATGAAAAATCTTATTGTTTAAACAAATTTCTAAAAATGGTGAAGTGTTATGGGATATCAAATCTTTTACCGTATTATTTCTCATTTTCCTAACGCTTTACATTCACACTATCACACTTGCACGTATTATTTGATTTTTTGACAAGTCTTAATACATAGTGTGCTAGTCTGAAGTGCCCTTAAGCAGTAGACCTGCCAGTGCTTGAAAGTCTTCAGCAGCTAAAATAATAATTATGTAAAACAGATTCAAATTATTAGCACCAAAATATTTTATGATCTACATATAGCATGAGCAAAATGCATTTATAAACGACAGCTAAATTCCAAATTTCAAGCGCTTTTTATAACGACAAAAATACTATCGGTGACGGCACGCCGTCGGCTAATAAATAGTCGGCTACTAAATCTTTAAGTCCCAATTTTCACGAGGCAACTTTAGTTGGGCAATTCTTAAGTTTGTGGACAATTAAGTGAGGAAAGAGCGGGGAGTGTAAAAATGAGTCCAGACTTGCTTGTACTCGGAAAGTCGTTTTGTGCTGTAATTCGTAACGTCAGAAATTTTATATTTTCTTTCATTTGTGTTTCTTTTATGTATTGATATGTTGTCCGTGATGAAAGTAATACTGGCGCGAAAATGTGATATTTTAATTCATTTAAAAAAAATTTTTCTTTTAAATATTGTGGACAATCTGTGGAAGTGAAAATTAAATGGAAAAATTTGAGAATATAGTACATGCAAGATTAAGAAAGTGTAAGCAATAGAAAACGAAAGTTGCTTAAGTAAAATTGCTGTGTCTGAACATAAAAGCAATTTTAAAAGAAAATTTGATAAGAATTGCGCAACTAAAATTGCCTCGTGAAAATTGGGACTAAACAGCTGGCTTGCTAAAAGAAACAACCTTGATCCAATGAAAAGTATTATCGTTTTGTAAAGTTTCAAAAAACAACAAAGTCGTATGGGATGTCAAATTTTTATCATATTATTTTTCATATATATGGCGGATTGCACTCAGACTATCAGACTTGCACGTATTATTTGAATTTTTGTCAAGTATTAATACACAGTATAATAGTCTGAACTGGGCTTTAATAGTTCAATTACGCCAAAACGAAATACCCATACAAAATCGTCAAAATCAACTTGATTCGAAATCCCATGTGAACTAGTATGGGATTTCAAGTTGAATTTTACGATACTGTGTGGGCATTTGCTACTGTATCCAACATTGAAAAAATTCAAAGAAGTCAAAATAGAATTCTCCGTAGAATTACAGACGCTCCATGGTACGTTAAAAACTCACGAATCCACGCAGATCTGAACGTACCTTTTGTGAAATTTGAATTTGCGAAGTACGCGACAAGATATATTAACAAACTTGAATTCCATCCAAATCCTCTTGCAGTTAATCACCCTTATTGTGTTTGGCGTTTTTATGGCGAAAGACGGGCGTTTTTGAAAAATGCTACCGTGGTTGGCGAAAAACGCCAAATGTCAAATCTATTACAAAACGCCATTAAAATGCTACCGTGCTTGGCGTATTTGTCTTTCAAAAGGGAGCAAATTTGTCGTCAACGTATTTGCTCACGACAGATATCTAAAATTTGATAAAGTAAAAAATGATCAAAAATAAAAATATGAATTCTACTTTCTCTATTTTCTGCATGATTGCTGTTACATTTGCTCATTAGAGATGAGTATTTATTTAAAAAAATAAATAGTAAATCGGCGGGACACACCGTTTGCGAAAATTTAATTTAAATTGGTCCACTATCCTGTTCCGTATAGGGTTGTACAAAGGCCTGGACTGATTTTAAACATATGTGAACAAACATTTATAATACAATATTTTCTAACATATTTTTTGTTAGAATGCAAAAATATTTTCACTTGCTGCTATCTCAGCTGCTTTTCATAGAATTAGTTTAATATTTGCTTTTTCACTTTATATTCAGAGGATGAGTAAAATGCAACACAACATTTTTATAAAACTTATTTGCACAAATTAAATGAACAATATCAAAAAAATATTACTATTTTTTATTCTCTTTGTTATTTATAAACTTTTAATTGGCACTTCTTGAACAGGATGCTTCATAATCATTTAGTTTAGCATAATCTTTTACATTATGATTCATTTACAAAATTTTGCTTGTCGAAAATTTTAGACGCTAAGATAAGAGTGTAAATGCGACAGCTACTACGAGAGCTGTCGTTTTACGACTACGCCAAACACAATAAGGGTGAATATTCTTAACTTTGGTGGTCATACCCGTCTGAAAAGGAGGGATATTTTGGCTACCATTAGAGCTCTAAGCAGATGACTGAATTCTGAAATAATATTCGCATAAAAATAAATTTTTGTCCAGCACTGGCAGGACTTTAATCACAATTTTTTTTTGTATTAAGAATTGAATACTTATTGTCATTACATTTCTTATGTAGATTCAATAAATAAAATAATAAAGTTAAAAAAAAAAAAAATTGCTACTGTATGTGGTCTTCTGGAAATGTGACGGTTTTCGTGTAGAAACGCCACATAAGGCAATTAACCTTCTACTGACATGTTCTTTAAGGATCCCAACTAGTCGCTGCAACTGCAGTACATTCAGCTTAAATGGGTTCTTTGCTTTTTCTTTGAAACAAGACGCATATGAACTTGTAGTCTTAAAGTTTACTTCTTGTAGACAAGAGTATTATTTTTAGTTCTGTTTTCTCATATACATACATACATATGTAAGTATATTCATGTTGTCCCTTCACTTATTATAAGAAGTACAGCCAGACATCAAGAACAGCAACACCAACACCAGCAATAAGAAAATGCCAAGAACTCATGCAAATGTAAAATAAATGTCCGCTAAAACACAAAACGAAAACAAAAAACAACAGGAACTCAACAGCAAGAAAACAACAACAAATGTCAAGAGGTTGTTGGTACCAAAAGACACAGTAGACATCGAAAAGATGACGAAAAAGCAAAAAGACAGTTTGAAGAAGTGATGAAGAAAACAAGATATTACCTACATATGTATGTATGTATGTATGTATGTATGTATGTATGTATGTACATATGCATGTAAGTATATAAACAATACAATAAACATTTACAAGACTTCCCTTTCCTTTGTGAAAGTCTTGGCTGTAGGTTCGTACGTGCGTATGTATTCGAGCGAAAGATGTTAAATCTAACAACTTTTAAATACACATGCATGCCTGTGCATGTTCAGTAATAAAATTGTTGCTGTTGTTTGTTATTTGTTGCAGGCAAAGTGTTAAAACTGACAGAGTAATTCATGGTTTCATATATTTTTCATTTATTTGCGTTTTCTTTTTTGTTATTTCTTTTTTGAAGAAGAAAAATTCCTGTACGGTCGCATACACAATTTTATTCTTTTTTTTTTTTTTTTGCAAACTCCTTCGTGACACAAGAGTGTATGTGCCTTTATAGACACACATACATATGTTGATTTGTAACAATAACCTCTTGTTTGTCTGCATTTTGATTACTGGAGACATGTAAGGACATGTTTGCCAGTTATAACAAATGTGAATGAACATAACTTATAAGTTGTTTAAGGAGAGGCTGCTTTAAAGGATTTTTTTTTTGCGTTGTGTAATGTTTTTTATTAAACATCTAGCAGAAAAGATGGATTGTAAAAGTACAAAATGAAAATCTGGCGAACATTTGCTTATTTCCGATCCAGTTTGATATTGGAAAGATATAGCACTGAATTGAACTAAAAATGAGGTTAGATTAGATTGTAAAGGCTGCCACCATGAAAATTAAGTATCCAATAGCCCTGCTACCAGTCAAGAGTTAAAAATTTGCAGTCACTTTTTGATTTACTCTCGTATAGCTGTGTATGTGTGTGTGTCGGTGTGTGCAAATGTGCAGAAATACATTTCTGCTGAACTTGCCGGTATTTCTTTTGTGCATATTTGCTTACCAGTGTATAAGTAGTTTGTTGACAAGATTTTACTAAATTTTTTCCAATTTCTTTTGAAAATGAACTCTTTGGCCAAAAGACACACGGCTAAAACTTAAAATTAGACATTCAACAAACAAATTTAACATACGAACATTCATTTAGATAGGCAACACCAACATCATTATCACCATCGTCCTTATCCTCATCGCCGTAATTCTCATCTAAGTGCATCTCCAGCCAACCATTCAATCAGTTGCCTGTTTTTTGAAACCAACCACCACCACCAGCCGCCAGCCATTTGGGTTTTTATTAAGTTTTAGGTTGCTGAAGTTTAAAGACTTTGCATAAAAAAAAAAGAAAAAAGAATCATGTTCCATACTTAAACTGGTGCTGGCTACAATTTTAGTTAAAGAAAAGTGATAAAGGAAGAACGAAATGTTTTTATTATAACTGAAAAACATTTAAATTATTGCCAGCTTTTGTAGCTGATTTCTCAAAATTTATTTACACATTCCAAAAACTGCACACATGATTTAAACTATTAGGCGGCAAATTATTTCGCCAGATATAAAATTATTAAAACATCCTTAAAGCAAGCTCTGCATCTATTTTAACTTAAGATTTACATACACATAATATGATAAAATTTTAGAATATAATTATTATTTTGTGCAGCTTGCAAACTAAAACTGCTGGAAACAGTTTTACTGCACTACACAATAAAACAAAATACAGTAAGACACGAAAGTTATTCCAGCAAGGCAAAAGCTAACTAAATGTTAAATAATGGGTGATTTTATAAGAACTATCGGAAATTTAAAAAAAACACATAAAATTCAGAAAAATGCATGAAATATATATTTGGATCGATAGTTGGGTCGATATAATTTAATGTTTGAAGATTATTTCATGCAAATGTTGGCCGCGGCTGCGCCTCAAATGGTCCATCCGTTTAGTCCAATTTTGGCATACTCTTTCCAACATTTCGGCCGGTATCTCACGAATAATGTTGGCAATGTTGGCTTCCAGTGCGTCAATCGAAGCGGGTTTGTCGCTGTAGACATTAGCCTTAACATAGCCCCACAAAAAATAGTCTAGAGGCGTTAAATCGCACGATCTGGGCGGCCAATTGACTGGTCCCAAGCGTGAAATAAACTGTTCACCGAACTCGCCTCTCAATTGGTCCATTGTTTCACGTGCTGTGTGGCATGTGGCACCGTCTTGTTGAAACCACATGTCATGCAAGTCAAGCTCTTCCATTTTGGGCAAAAAAAAGTTTGTTATCATCGCACGGTAGCGCTCACCATTTACAGTAACGTTGTGATTCGCATCATCTTTGAAGAAATATGGCCTAATGATGCCGCCAGCCCATAATCCGCACCAAACGGTTGTTTTTTGTACTTCTGGCTGCTCTTCACTCCAAATACAGCAGTTTTGCTTGTTCACGTATCCATTCAACCAGAAATGAGCCTCGTCGCTGAACACAATTCTTCGATAAAAAAGTGGATCTTCATCTAACTTTTCAAGAGCCCATTCACCAAAAATTTGGCGTTGTGGTAGGTCGTTTGGCTTCAATTCTTGCACCAGCTGTATCTTATAAGGCTTCACACCCAAATCCTTCCGCAACATTTTCCACGTAGTGGAGTAACAGAGGCCCAATTGCTGCGAACGGCGCCGAATCGATAATTCACGGTCATCACCAACACTGGCCGATACGGCTGCAATATTTTCTTCAGTTCGCACTCTACGTAAGCGTGTTGGTGGTTTAATGTCCAACAATGTAAATTTGGTGCGAAATTTTTTTACAATAGCCCGAATAGAAGCTTCAGTAGGTCGATTAAACTGACCATAAAATGGAAGAAGCGCGCGATGAACTTTCTTAACAGAGCACGCATTTTGGTAATAAAATTCAATAATTTGCAAGCGTTGTTTGTTTGTAAGATGATTCATGATTAAATTATAAACCAAACTGAAGATGTTTGACAGTGACACAAGACACAAAACGTGCGTGAGCTGTCAAAACTAGTGTTGCCAAAAAGATAATAGCAAAAAAATCACTCGTTACAATACGAGATCAATAGCTCGAATTTTCACTACACTGAAAAAATTCTGTTCAGAAATTCTCTGAATTATGACACTACTTTTATGAATTGTTTCATTATTTTTCAACCATTGTAACTTTTCATAGAAATAATGAAGCAAATTTCATTAGATTATTTTAATGAAAACCTTTATAAAAGTAATGAAATATTTTAATAAAAAACATGACTTATTTTCATTAAAAGTATGAAAGGGAAATCATATGATTAGTGAAATAATATCTCTAGATCAAAGAATCAATTTCATAAAGCGCATGAAAACTGTACATTAAATTAATGAAAAATTAACATTTATTTGATTTATCTAATTTTTTTGGAGTAGTGTTTCGTCTTTCGTTCTGTACACACGTGTTTTTCATTATCGTCCGTGTTTTGTGTACTTATACTTATGTTTATTACCATTTAAAAAAAAAAACGAAATTATACCGGAATAGGTAGAGTTTGGTTTTGCATCATGTTTGCACGTGTTTTTTATATTATTTTATTTTTTTTACTGCCATTTGTTTTTTCTCTATTATTATTAATTTCTTTTTTATGTTCCTTCTATGCATTTTACCTTACGGTGTGCGCGGTGTTGAACTTTAAATGCTGTGATAACGTTAGTTTTGGTCGTTTCGTGTGTTAAGTTCACAAACATTACTCCCCCTTTGCTCCTTCTCATAATCTATTTTCCTAGTTCCAGTACAATGTAGGGGCTATCCCCTGAGAACTGGTCCAAGAAAAAAAAAAGATTATTCATTGAGTACCTGAAAAATTTACATTAAATATAAAACTCACAAAACTAACTTTTTGATAAAAAAAAAAACTGTAGCTTAAGATTGATAAATGCCCATTAATATGTTATACTAAAATTCAAAGAGTTAAAAAAAAAAAATTAAATTTTATTGCAGTCATAAATCCAATGATTTTGATTAATGATACTATGAAACTTAATGAAACAATTCTAATGGAACTGTTTCATAATATATATATAATTTTTCATGCATATTATGAAAAGTTTGCATTGGATTAATGAAAAAAATTTAATGAAACAGTTTCATTAAATATATGAAGCATATTTATTTCAGTGTACCCATTATAAATGAAGTCCAAGTATTTAGACATACTTAAGAACAATCTATATCAGTGTGGAGAAATTTGAAATTAAAGAGGAATTTTATTTTTGTCAAAATAACGACGCCAAACATAAAGTTTATGTCCGGTCACGGCTTTTGTAGAATCGCCCTCACGTTTTGGAAACTCCGCCACAGCCACCGGACAGGGAGCCCTTTTTAACCTCTTAAACCAACTAGGATCACTCGCCATTATCTATGTACTTGCAAGTATTTACATCCGCTTCTCAACTTTTTATTCTTTTGAAAACTGATTCGCCTCTGTTGTACAGTGTACATATTTATATACATATATCTGTAATAGGAAATTTTCAAAGCATTGTTTTGTTAAACTATTGTCTTCTTATTCCTTTTTGTCAGGATGTTTGCTGGCATAAGACTCTTATAAACTCCCAAATAATTGTGTATATGTAGCCAATGTTTGTATGTACTCAGTTAATGGTGGTAGTTGTGGCAAATAATATTTTATCTCCAACTCTTAAATGCTGTTGTTTGGCGCAACAAAAAACAAAAAAGAATGACAAACAAAAATAGTTGCAAAAGATGGAGTTTTGTTTTTAGCCATAAATCATGAACCACGCCTTAAGTATATTTAGAAATTTAGCAACAAAAACTAAAATCTATAATTATGCTGAAATACATAATTTCTTCTAACAAAATAATGATCATTATAAATTAATAGACATAAATTTTTTTCTTTGTTTAACAAATTACTGCAGCAAAAACGATTTCAGAATTTTAAATAAGAATATTTTAATAAAATTTTCATATTATTATTATTGTCTGTCTTTCTCTCTTGCGCTCATTTTCATGTACAACCGTTACATGGTACACAAACTGCAGCATAATAATTTTAGTGTGTGTTAATGTATTCCGTCTCTCTTTCTCTCTCCCTCTCTCAGTGTGTAATCATGTTTAGTTGTTATTAGTGCCTGAGTATTAATTAAGATTATGACATTTTGTTGTAAGAAATTGCTGTAGCTGCTGAAGTACCAGAAATATTTACTAATAACAAAAAAAAAAAAAAAAAAAAAAGCTGCCGTGTTAAAGACTTTTAATATTTAGTATTTGCTTTTGCTATTTCTGTGAGTCGTTATTATTGTTGTTGTATTCATATTAACGTTGATGTTGTTGTACTCGTATTCACTTTGAAATTGAAAATGTCTAAATCTTCTTCTAGTTAATCTCCTCTTTATTATTTTTCACATGCACTCACACACTGCCACACTCACTCACTCACTTACATTCAAACATATTAAAACTGTTACTTGTACGTGTATTTACATTTTGTTTTTACTTTATTATTATTATTCATTTTTTGTCGTTCGTTTAGTAATCTTTTTGTATTTTTTCTATTTCATTTTTTTTTTTTTTTACTTTAAACATGCAAAAGGTATTTTTTATAAAATTTTATACCAGCAGTAGAATGTGAGCGTGTGTGCTCTAGTTTTAGTTTCACGGCGAAGATTATAAAATTCTATGGTGTTGAAAATCTTTTCAAAATATTTTACAAGCAGCCATTGAACGAGGGTTTCCTAAATAATGTATTGTACATATGTTGAAAAAGAGAATAAATTGCTATTTGATTCCAATATTTATCTATTTTTCTATAAAAATTTTTTTTTTCATGATAAAGGATATATGGAGACTAAGTATACATATCCTTGCATCGATTCAATAACCAATTTTTTACGATTTATGGTTTGTTTAATTTTTATTCTTTTACAAAGGATAATCAATCGGTGGGCCGATTGGTTCTATACATAAAATAATAATTAAATATGTTTATTTTGATTGAGGTATGAATGAACTCAACAATTTTGTCTGCACAGCACCAAAATTTTTGTTTTTATTTTTAATTTATTGATTATAAATTATTTCGATTGAGAAGAATTTTAGTACCAAGCTTAAGATTACAATTTGACAAATAGCCTTACAATTTAAAATACAATAGCCTAACAATTTCAAATTTCTGTTTATTTCTATGAACTTCCATTTCATTTTGTATATACGAGTATATGCTATTGAAATAAGGTATATTGTAAAATTATAGCTTCTAACTTACACATAAAATAAAATAGTGCTTAAAAGTGTTCATTTAAAATTAACTATGAATATAAATAGTATATTCTTCAGATTTGTTAGCAAAAACTGTGTACTGCAAATAAAGGATATATGGGAAGCTGGCATATCTCTGTTTCGTTTAAAGTGAAATTTAATACAGAGCTTAAATATACAATTTTACAAGTTTTTATCAACTTTTATAAAATTTCAGTCCTAGTAAAAAAAAATTTATATTGCAAATAAAGAATATATGAGCGGTAAGCATATCCCTGAGCCGCTTGAAGATAAATTGAACAGATAGTTGAATAATACAATTTCATTAATAGTAACCAAAAATTTTTTTTTATATATTTAAGCTTTATTAATTTTTTGAACAAAAGATAATTGGCACCAAATCATGATTCGAATTATAAAATAGTGCTTTAATGTGTTATTTTTGGATGAATTATGAACTAACTCAATAATTTGGTTAGAAACTCACCAAAAATTTTGTTTTGAAAATAAAGGATATATGCAGCATTAGCATATACTTATTTCGATTGAGATGAATTTTAATACCAAGCTGAAGATAACAATTTTTCAAATATTAGAATATAAAATTTTTGTTTATTTCAATAAATTTTCATAACATTTAAAAATTTGCTATTAAGATAAAAATATACCGAAAAATTATAGCTTTTAAAATAGATGTTTGTTTTCTCCTCACTGTCATATTGTCTTATTTTAATTTTTTTAAGCTAACACATATCTTTTCTTAAGGATAA
This sequence comes from Thecocarcelia acutangulata, assembly GCA_914767995.1. Taxonomy (NCBI): domain Eukaryota; kingdom Metazoa; phylum Arthropoda; class Insecta; order Diptera; family Tachinidae; genus Thecocarcelia; species Thecocarcelia acutangulata. The sequence goes on along the minus strand of OU612097.1, from coordinate 28,816,076 downwards.
TAGCGTCATTTCCTGATTTTAAGTATAAATTTGTGCTTAGATGTGTTGGGTTTGAATAAATTATGAATTTAGTCAGCTAATTATTCAGACTTGGTAACAAAAATTTAATATTGCAAATAAAGGATATATGGAGAGCTGCCATATTCCTGTTTCGATTGAAGTGAAATTAAGTACGGAGCTTAACTATGTAATTTTACAAGTTGTAGTTAGCTTAGAATATAAAATTTATATATTTTTCAATAAGTTTATATAGCATTTTGAAGATAATATGTTTTCAAAATGAACTACATGTGGAAGTTAGACAAATATTTGCTTGGATATAGAAATGGTTTTGTTATGCGTACAATTATGATGCCAAATTTTATAACTAAAATATATGTACATGTACAAAACGTATGGGAGGAGCACATTATCTGTTCATTAAATGAAAAAATTTGTCATAAAATGAAAGGCAATGATTTCAGGAATAATAAGTGCTCGTAGCTTTGAATATTGCTGATGAAATTTTACAGATTCATGAGACATAACTAACAAAATTAGTTTAATTTTTTGCTACGGTAATGAGTGCGTTCACCAACGTTATAGAGTGACTTAATTTTCTAACATACCCTCGTTAGATTCACCTCTCACAATCAATTTGCTTGAAAAACTATTTCTGTTAAGCATCTTCGCCGTTCCCTTCACATGTTATTTCCATTACACATAATAGGAATTTTATGTCTATGTTTGTCTGTATGTTTTACAAACTTTAGTGCATGTGAAGAAAATGTTTAACATAATTTTGTATGTGCGTCTCTCTGTGTGTGCGTGTGTATGTATGTTTTAGTGTATTTTAAATTCATATTTTGTTACATTTAACATGTGCAGGTGTCTTATTATTATGACACCGTATTCCAGAACTGTTCATAAAGGATGCACTAAAGCTACATTCTTCATAACTGTTCTACTTTCTCGTGAATTTTTGTTTGTCTTTCTTTTTTACAGCCAGGTTAAAAGTGGAAATAAATTGTGACAGAAATGGAAAAAAGAAATGATGGAAATTTGCTATGAAAAATTTAAACCCAGACTCGAGTCGGAAAGGAATTTTTTTGTTAAATTCATTAACGAAAGTTGTCATTATCGGAAGTTAAAAGAGCTTTTAAAGCATACACTGTCAAAGATATTGAGTCAACATGACAAAGCATATATAAAATTGTTTAAATAATTTCAAAATCTACTTTAGGTTTCTTATTTCTAAAAGAAAGAACTCAGTTTTATGAGAAAGTCAGACAAAATTTTTACAAAACAGAAAGAAAATTTAATTAAGAAAAAATTAGACAAGACATAAATGAAGAAAAACAAGTATCACAAGTTGCAGAAGTTCCTTGTGCTAATCACAAAATTTAAGCAGAGTGTGGTAGAACTTGATAAATCCTTTTAGAAAAGGGTAATACAAAAATTAACATTCATAAGTAATAATTCATTACTGCTAATTTGGGATATTATCGATATTATTATTAATAATGTCGAAAAAAGTAAAATTTTAAAGGAAAGCTTATAACAATTAAAATTTTACTGTTGCAAACATTTTATTTTTGAAAAAAAGGATATATGAGAAGCAGACATGCCCTTGCAGCCATGAAGGTAAAACTTTACAAACGTGATTAGCTATAAGTTCAGAAATTGTTATTAGAAGGCTCTGAAATTGAAAATCATTTTCTTTTTATAAAAGGTTGTAATTTGATGCCTCATTTTGGCCATAAAGGCACAATTGAAGAAAACACTGTTCCAAAAATTTAACTTTTGAAAAAAGGACACTTGAAACACAGCCTTAATCATGCACCGATTTAAGCGAAACTTGGCAAAAAGTTCAAAGGTATAAATTGAGAAGTTCCTATCAGTTTTGAGAGGACTAAAGATAAATTCAAATAAAAAATTTCATGTTATAAAATAAAGGATATGCGGTAGAACCTTAAGGTCTTATACCGTTTTAAAAATAATATTACAACTTGATATACTAATAAACACTAGATTTTTGTGGCACTAAAAAGTTTTCAATTATATCACGATATAGCTCCCCATTCACAGTTACTGTTACGCCGTTTTCATTTTCAAAGAAGTGAGGTAATGATTCCTCCAGACCAAATTATACACCAGACTGCCACAGGTGACTAATGAATAATTTGAGGATTTTACATTGCCCAGATCCGATCATACTTTTTATTCACATATCTATCAAAATGAAGATGTACCCCGTCACTCAAACTCCCTGATTGGAATATACACTAGCTCTAGTCTAGTCCAGGAATGCCGGACATCTTTAAATAAGATGGCGAGACATGCTAAGCTGACCCTAAAATGTGTACGTGGACCTATGTCCACAACGTATGTTTACAACAACGGTAACAATATCGCTGACGACTTAGCCAAAAAAACGGACGGCACTAGAGGATAGCTATATAGATCACTTTTACGAACAACCCTTATCAGCGTGTTGGAAAAGATTAAAACTCCACACGCTGGAACGAGCCGAAGAATAATGGCTCACAGAGCCCACATGCGTGGGAACTATTAAAACTGTCCAGATCCCACCTGAGAGTGACTGTAGCACTAGATATTGCCTAAGATATCTCGGCGAGCGGAGCTTCAACAGCCTATCATGTCTGGCCTTGGTCAAACCGACCGCGCTAGCCTCTTTCATAAGAAGCAATGGATGGCTAGTATAGCAGCATGTAACGCTACACTAAGAGGTTCCCACCTTTTCTTTCCATCCCCGCCCTTCCATTTCCTCTACTCACACTATATTCCTCTTCCCCCCGGGGAACAGGTTTTGCCTTTGCGTATTCCTAACCAGGGCACTCTGTTTTTCGCGTAAAGAGGGGAAGGGGTCCCACGTTTGTTGTAGCAAATAAAACTCTAGGAAGCCGCATGACTTATTTTGTGTTGGCTTAAATTGGCATAACGGGGACCAGCATGGCCCCCGGGTGGTTCTGCTTGCAGTTCAACCCGGTCTGATCATGGTTGAAACCTAAAACGCAGAAAGGGGGTGTTAGTATCCTTGATTATTGTTTGATGTGTGGCTTTTTTCGGGGACTAACAACCTGCCGAGGGTCTGTTGCCCTTTACAACAGATACCTGTACTGTAAGGAACCAGTGGTGATAGTTGACGGGTGAGTTAGTTTAAGGGCTGATGCTGCTAGTGGGCTTCGGCCTACCAACTCATTAAGCCTTGTCTTCCACTGATTGCTGGGAAATTGCATACAAGAGGGATTAGAAGGCCCGAACACCTCAACAAGAAGTTGCTCATGTGGCTACAAACATATGGCAAAAATTGCTACCTGTGTGAGCCTAGTCAGCCACACGGGGGCGCTGGTGAATCGTGAATAGTTCACTCCGTGGTTTTGGGCCATCATCAGCTAAGGCCGTAAAGGCAGGTGCTGATGTAAATCTTTTTTTTACAACTACATTCTTCTAACTTCCCACTTTTTAGGCAATCACAAAGGGAACAACTTTAGGACCCAAGTGAGCTGGACAGCCTAGGCTATTTCGGGGTATTCAGCTGTCTGCCTACCTAACCTTACTTAACGTTGTGGCTCATTTTGATTTTTTCATGAAAATCGAGGACTGATTTCGATAAAATGTTTTAACGACTGCCAAATGTGAGCTGTCAAGACTAATGTTTACCGAAAAGGCGGCAAAACAAAGTAGTATACCTTCCCAGCGGATACCCTGTACATGCCAGCAAGTGTATTCAAGGTGAGACTGACAATTAACATCGTGCATTATGGACGACCACCTTTTGTTATTCTTATTGCAACAGCCAAGACACAGAAATTCTAAGACAGATAATCGATTTTCGTTAAATCTGAATATTTTTCTAATGAGACCAAAAAAAATTCCCCCCAAACCATCTCTAGGTGATTTTGGATCTTTAGCTTTTTACACAGAAATTAATACTGTTGTTTAAAGGATTAACAGCCATTAAAAAATATCTAAATCATCTTTTCTTTTATTTTCTTCCTTTAAATTCTAACGAATTTGCTGTAGAGTTTTTGTTTGGAAAATTTAATTTATGCCCGAAGAAGAAGAACACCAACAACTTTTGCTGCCTCTTGTGTGGGTGGGTATGGGAACAAAAATTGTACTCCAGTTGTGGGAGTGTTTCGGCAAAAGCTTTGTACGATTTAAAAACTATATGAGAGAGAAGAAAAAAAAAACAAACAGTTAAAGGAACTTCTGTTTGCCCTACTGCTGCATGCAACACTCGTACACATTAAAACAACAAATACTGGCAAACAAAAGATGCTGTTTAAATATAATAAATAGGAAAAACTCCACAAGGAGTTAAAATGCAAACATTTTGAATTTTGCACATGAATAAAATTTGCTACTTAAACATTCAACGTTGTTGAGCACATAAAACTTTAATAGATTTTGCAAAAAAAAAAAAAAAAAACTTTTCAATTCGATCGAAAAATATAAAAAATAAAATTTTTATTTAACTCTTTGCAGCGCATAATGGATTCAGCCGAACAGGCGGCCTTGTCGGAGTTGGACACACAGAGCTCGCACTCGGCCACGGCCAACAGCCAGCACTACGATGCCCGACGCATTAACGAATACAATGCCGATGGTAAATTGGCCGATGGGGCGAGACATATGGATATTCGTTTTATGCGGCGTTTTGAGCGACTACCCGTTAATCTCAGTCTAAGTTCGATTCTGGTGCCTAACGGTATCTCACTGGATGAGGGAGACGTTAAGGCAGCCCTACAGTGGAGTTCACATTTGGATCCACTGTTCCAGAACAACTTGGAGCGAGATCCGGCATTGTCGTGGCAGTATTTCGGCTCAACATCGGGTTTTCTGCGACGCTTCCCCGGCACCGCCTGGCCACCGGAAGGCTCCAAGGGCAGTAAGCAAATACATGATTTTCGCACCCAAAACTGGTTTGTACAAGCGGCCTCATCACCCAAGGATATTGTAAGTTTTGCTTTTAACTCCAAGTTTCATTTACTTACAATAACTTCCTTCTTTCCTCTTTCTTTCAAAGATGATTTTATTGGACTCTTCTTCGGGCATATCGGAGAAATCCTTTGATTTAGCCACGGAGACTGCTTTCAGTATTTTGGATACTTTGGGTGAAAACGATTTCGTTAATTTGATTACATTTGCTGATGTCATAAAAACGCCAGTGCCCTGTTTTAAGGATCGCATGGTGCGGGCCACACCCGACAATGTGCAAGAAATTAAATCGGCCGTCAAGGCCATTAAGTTGCAAGATACTGCGAATTTTACAGCAGGCTTGGAATATGCCTTTAGTCTGTTACACAAGGTAACATATGTAATATAAAATTGAAAAGGCAGCCGGTCTTAAGACGGTTTCTGTTTTTCTCTTTCAGTACAACCAATCAGGCGAAGGTAGTCAGTGTAACCAGGCGATTATGTTATTAACCGAAAGTTCCTCAGAGTCTCACAAAGAGATTATTAAGCAATACAATTGGCCCCACATGCCCGTGCGTATTTTTACCTATTTAATAGGTTCTGATTCGGGTAGCCGCAGCAATTTACACGAAATGGCCTGTTCGAATAAGGGGTTCTTTGTGCAAATCAACGATTTGATTGATGCCCGTCGCAAGGTAATGGATTATGCTTTAGTAATGGCTCGCCCCATGATTATGTATCAGGCCGATCATCCAGTTCATTGGAGTCCCGTTTTTATGGCCGGAAAATCGGGTGGTCTGGCACGTGATTCTGAGTATCAGCGGCGTTTGGTGACGACAGTTTCAACTCCGGTCTTCGATAGACGCAACCATTCGGTACGTGTAGCAAATTTATTGGGTGTTGTGGGCACAGATGTACCTGTAGAAGAGATACGCAAAATGATACCGCAACATAAATTGGGACCGAATGGATATTCGTTTATCGTCGATAACAATGGTCGTGTACTCTATCATCCAGACTTGCGTCCATTGAGTGATGGTAATCAGTATATTGATCAGCTGAGACCACGTTATACATCGGTCGACGTAACGGAGTTGGAATTGCCGGAAACCGAAATTGGCAACGATCATGAAATTGTCGAAATGAATAAAAACCTTTTGTACGATGTAAGTTCTACCAAAGTTTATCCAAATGAAAGCGAAAAGAAAATAAACTCTTTTTTTTTAATTTTCACTTCTAGATGCGTAGTGACATGATCATGCCCAAAGAAGGCGAAACGGAATTTACTATTTTAAATCATTTTGATGATATGAAACGCGTTAGTGCAAGAACTCAAAGGTAAGATATGATCTAAGTAATATACGAATCCAATATAGATGGACTGTTTCACTTATCACTAAGCTCAAATGATTACTGGCTGGCCGGTTGCAAGCAGTGTTGCCGTTTTTGTGGAGAATTTTAACTTTTAAAGAAAAATTTATCATTAGAACTTTTTCCTTTTTAGTTCTCGTTATTTTCTTAAAAATAAAGGAATATGTAGTCAAATGTTTGAAAATATTTTTCAAAGGCTTCCAAGTCTACAGTTGTGAAAAAGATTTACATCTGCACCTGCCTTAAGGCCTTACCTGATGATGGACCAGTTCCATGAAGTGAATTATTCACGATTCACCACCGCAACCATGTGGTTGACTAGGCTCACACAGTTAGCAATTTTTGCCCTATATTTTGTAGTCATATGAGCAACTTTTTGTTGAGGAGTTTTTATTTGCTGCAACAATTGGGGGAGTCCTACCTCTTTATACCCCAGAAAGCAGAACTCCCTGGTTAGGTAAAACCAAAGGCGAAAAGTTTTGCAGATTGGTATTCGAGATTGCGCATTGTATGAAGTTGATTTATCCGTTCCATGCCAGTGTAAGACATTAGTAGAGTTCACTCCGTATAGCGAATATCGTCCGAAATTTTAATGGTGTGTATTTTTATATAGAATTAAACCTTTCACGACAGGGTACTCAACGTTGCGACATTTTTGTCTGATTATGAAACCCCCGATGAAGCCGATTCTGCCTTAGTGTATGCCTAGCTGAAACCCTCTGCCTGCTGGGAAATAGAAGAGTAAGGAGTTCCTCGTTTGTTGTAGCAAATAATACTCTAGAAACTCAGATGACTTATGTTGTATTTGAAACCCTTACCAAGAGTTAACTGGCAGAATGAGCATCGGCAAAGCAACTGGAAGATTCTGTTTGCAGACCATTTCCGTGCTGATCATCGTTGAGGTCTGAAACGTGCTGACTGTGGCTACAACCTAGAATTTAATGAGTTTCTCTAATAACTATGGTGCAATGCCAGTTATCGGAGACTTATAATTCCCCGAGGTGCTGTTGTCTTGCAACAGATACCTGTACGGGTGAGCTGGTTAAGGACCTACCAACACATAAGCCTTGTCTTGCATTTGACTGCCTGGAAAATTGCACATCTTCCTGGTTAGAAATCTCAAGCTCTTCAGCAAGGGAATTGTCCATGGGGCTGCATGCTTATGGCAAAAGTTGCAACGTGTGTGATTCTTGCGAGCCATACGGAGCTGCTGGTGAATTGTGAATAATTCACCCCATGGAATACGTCCATCGTCAGTTAAGGCCGTCAAGGCAGGTGCTGATGTAAATTAATAACATATTCTGTCTAAACTTATATTTAAAAACTAACACAAAAAAACAAGCTTTTTCATTTATAAGAAATATTAGAGACGTGTATAAATGAAAAAGCTTGTTTTTTGTGTTTTGAGAGATATTATTAGAGCATTTTTCTTTTTAAATTCTCAACAATTTATTTAGATTGTTGGAATATAAAGTTGAATGTTAGAGAATATCTTTCAAAAATTTCCAAAGTCTACTGATGATTAGGGTAGTTCCTATGAAATGTCGACAATTAGATAGCTGGGAAACATAGAAAACAAGCTATTTATAATTTTTTGTCAAATAAGCTATTTTATCCAACAGAGCCCGGTTTTATTAATAGTAAAAATATATATCTTTGTTTTATTATGATTAAAACTTTTTCGTTTATTTCTCACCTTTTACCGGTCACACAATTCAGCATTTCATTTATCTGTCGCGTCAGTATATCAAACACAATTACCGGAATATTTCCATCAGGAATCTTTTAATTTATAATACTTCTTTAAAATCACAATTATCGATCCCGTTGTTACATTGAAAACATCGCTAAATCAGCTGTTTTTCAAAAAAATGTTTTAAAAAAGTTATTACATATTTTCTCTCTTTTCTTTATACAGATATTTTTATGGGCCCATTGACGATACACCATTTACGCTCGCTGTTGTATTGCCAGATAAATATGGCAGCCATGAATTGGTCTCCCAACAGGAAATCCGACATTCACGAAAGAATGGTAACTTAAAAACAAACATATTAGGTGTACAACTTTGCTTCCGCCGCTTTGCAATAGATGGCTGTAGCGGTGAATACTAGTCGAAATCAAGGGACTATAGGTGTCATACAATAAGCTTAGATATTTGTAAACATAAAGCCATCGAAATATTAGTCGATATGTATCTGTACCATAAAGTCATTCTCGATTAAACATGTCAGCTGAGGAGTCAAATTCCCGTGATTTGCGGGAGGTTTTAATTTTCTGCTTTAATATAAAGAAATTTGCGGCTGAGGGTAAACGAATGCTCTCAAATACATATGGTGAGGCGACTATTAGTGAAAGCAGATGCCAAGAGTAGTTTGTGACATCGAAGACCAGCATGACGGTGGAATAGAGACGATTTTCGAAGATGCAGAATTGAGGGCATTACTTGATAAAGATTTTTTTTTTTTTTTAAATGAACAAACACAAAAACTGCGAAGCTTTTTTGCTTGTCTGCAGTAACACCCAGGGTCTGTGGCAGGAATCGAACCTACGACCTCGAGACTGTTGGTCGAGTACTCTACCAAATCAGCCATCGAGGCACCCAATCAGCCATCGAGGCATGATAAACGCTTCAAGAATTGGCAGGATCATTGGGATTGACGCAACACGCTGTTACTAAACACCAGAAAATCATGGGAATGATTCAGAAACAAGGATTACGAGTGGCAACCGAGTGTTGTTGAACAGCGTTTGTTATCTTATGAACAACTGCTTGCAAGGCAAAGACGGAAGGGATTTCTGCACCGCATTGCAACTGGGGACACAAAATGTGTTCATTACGATAATCCCAAGCGCAGAAAATCTTGGAGATATCCCGGCCATGCTTCCACATCGACGGCCAATCCGAATATTTACGGTTCCAAGGTCATGCTCAGTATTTGGCGGGGCCAGCTCAGCGTAGTGAACTGAAACAACCACATGCTATTGTTATCGAACGCCAACGGCCGCATTATAATGAGAAGGTGATTTTACAGCATTTGCGATCCCCGAAGAACAGCTTTTGCCTTGGCGTATTCCTAACCAGGGCATTCTGTTTTTCGGGTAAAGAGGGAAAAGAGTCCTTCGTTTGTTGTAGTAAATAAAACTCTAGGAAGCCGAATGGCCCTTAAAAAGAAATTAAATTGGATTTAATGGGGATCAGCATGTCCCTGGGTGTTTCTACTTGCAGCTCAACCCGAGCTGATAATGGTTGAGGTGCCTACCTTGGCTGGAACGTTCTCGCTATGGTTGAAACCTAAAATGCAGGAAGGGGGAATTGGTATCGCTGATAGTTGTTTGATGCGTGGCTTTTTCGGGGAATAACTGCCTGTAAAACGTATACTTTTGTTTATCTTGGACCAGTACCCAGGGGACAATCCCTAAACATGCAGCGTATTGTACTGGAACTAGGAGAATAGGTTATGATGGAAACTGTAAGCAAAACCGGTGGTGATGGTTGACGGGTGAGTTGCTCTTAGTGAACTTCGGCCTACCAACTCATGAAGCCTTGTCTTCCTATGATTGCTGGGAAATTGCATACAGAAGAGATTGGAAGGCCCGAACTTCACATATGCTTACGAACATATGGCAAAAATTGCTACCTGTGTGAGCCTGGTAACTAGGAAATCGTGTATAATTCACTCCGTGGAATTGGTCCATCATCAAAAAAGGCCGTAAAGGTAGGTGCTGATGTAAATATTTTCCACTGCCCCATGTTGCGAAAGTGTTCAAGACATACTTGGAAATGTTAAATAGAAAGTCTTACACCACTCGCCGTATTATCTGGATGTTGCTCCCTCGGTCTCACTCATTAGCACACAAGCTGGCTGACCAACACTTCCAGTCTTATGAAGAAGTAAAAAATTGGATCGATTCATGGATCGCTTCAAAAGATGAGCAATTTTTTCAACGCGTCCCGTGATGGACAATACTTGGAACCATAATTTTTTTAGAAAAAACAACGGAAGCAAAGTAGTATACCTACGTAACATATGTAGTTGACATAATATTTGCAATAATAAATTTATCCAGCTCAAAGTCTTTTTGATTTTTTTTATAAAAATTTGTTGTTTTATTTTTCAATATTTCGTCTTTCTTTGGAAGACTTCTCAAGGAAACATTTTAAAAAAATATCAAAAATTTTTCCTGAAGAAGTCATCGAAGGAAGGCGAAATATAGAAAAATAAAACAATAAATTTTTATAGAAAAACTCAAAAAGATCGCTGGATAACTTTGTTGCCAATACTAAATTACATAAAGTTCAAAGCAATTAGAATCAAGATATATATATTTAGTTGACATTACATATGATTATATTTTCTTTTTATGTTATAGTTACCGAATATTTTAAGGGAGAAAATTGGCGTGTCCATCCTGATTGGGTGTATTGTGAATACAACAGCGTCAGCGATTTGGAAAAGGAACGTGAAAGTTCTGGCGAATATTCGGGCTCCAGAGATCAAGAGCCAAGTTTTGGTTCGCCCGAAGAACAGGTGTTGCACTTTTTGGCAAGAGCAGGCAGACCCGGTTGGAAATGGATGTCGGTAAGCAAATAGTTGGAAAAGGCAACAACTTAAGCCCTCCAAAAATGTTATTGCAATAAAAAAAAAGCAAACAAAAAATTAAATATACACATATAAATCAAAATTATTTAAAAAATTTTCTTACTCAAAGGTAAGACCGAAATCCCCCCAACCACATCATAGTTTGCATGGTGCAACACCTGTGGGCCATTTTGCCCAACACTCAAATGTGCAAGGTTCTCGCAAGGCTGAGCCCTACTATTGCGATCGAACCTTGTTGCAAAGTCTAGTACGAGATGCCATGGTAACAGACGGCTTAGACCGCAACTCCACTGGTTCGCCCAACGGCAAAGAGGACAAAAAGTAAGTTCTTTTATGAAAAAGTAAATGAAATATTTTTTTTTTATATTTTTCTCATTTGATTCACATTTTATCATTTCAAATCAAAATTGCACTTTAAAGCACTTTATTTTATTTAAAACGATAAGTTTGATCACATTTTATTAAAGCACTTTTTTTGTATCTAATTTATCTTCACTCAATTCTTATTGATTTTGTTTTCTTTAATGCAATCTATTGTTAAACTTTTTTTCCGTTCAAACTAATTTAAAAATAATCAACACTTTTTGAATATCAATATCTTACATATTTAAATATATTATTTAAATAATATGAAATAATTTTATAGTCCAATCGCCACTTTAATGGCAATTTTGAAAAGGTAACTTTATTTCAGCCAACCTATTTTTCTTTCCACTTGCACAACTTGATTGGCGGATCAGCAGCTTGATTTAAAAAAAAAAACAAAAGAAAATTATGTTGGAAAAGCTTTAAAATTTAACCTTTTGCATCAACCGTTTATTTATTTATAAAGAAATCCCAAAGCAGATCTTAAATTTATGCGCTCAGTAGAACAAGTATAATGAGTTAAACGCGCAGTATTTTGTCCAAAAAAAACACTCTTTTTGACAAAATAATTTTATAATTTACACATTTCGTCAAACGCTATTAAGGTCCCCAATGATTTATCACAGCAGATTAATGCAACGAAAGCCAAATCCACAGATTTATTCGGTATACAAGCTAAAAATGTCAGTTTTTAATTCCATTCCATTCCATTATTCCATCGTTATAGGCTTTTTACACTGATCAATATATGCATGGAACGTGTGGAAAATGTGAAACACTGTTTACATTGCTCACATCTAACATCTACTATCAAACAAAAATATTATTAATTTAAATTTTCAAACAATTTACCAAAAGCACGCAAATTTGTTAGGAAAAAAATTAATTTGAAAGATAAAAGAGGATTAATTATAAAATATATGTATGTCTATAAGCAAAATGTAGGACACATAAAAAAAATTTGGCAAAAACGGAGAAAAAAGTATTTCAGAAAAAAATTAAGGAAGAAAACAGACTCGCAAACAATTGACATATGATAAATAAATTATGATATTTTTAAATTTTGTACAAAACAAATGACGTTTTTTCAGTGATGCCACAAGAATAATCGACATTATTGCCACTTTTCTAGTGGTGACTCTGAAATAATCGAAAGATGTTGAATGGAACAACATGAGATAGGAACATTTTATAAAGGTGCTGAAAAATGTTGACTTGTAGTACAATGTATTTCTTATGGAAAGATGTTATCATCTGCAAAAACTGATTGTAGATGTTAGATGTTGTTCAGTGGAAAAAGCCTATTACACTGATCAATATATTCATGGAACGCGTGGAAAATGTGAAACACTGTTTACATTGCTCACATCTAACATCTACTATCAAACAAAAATATTATTAATTTCAATTTTCAAACAATTTAACAAAAGCACGTAAAATTGTTTCGAAAAAAATTAATTTGAAAGATAAAATAGGATTAATTATAAAATATATGTATGACTATATACAGAATGTAGGACACATAAAAAAAAATTTCGCAAAAACGAAGAAAAAAATATTTCAGAAAAAAATTAAGGAAGGAAATACACACGCAAACAATTGACACATGATAAAAAAGTTGTGATTTTTTACAATTTTTTTCAAAACAAATGACGTTTTTTCAGTGATGCCACAAGAATAATCGACATTATTGCCACTTTTCTTGTGGTGACACTGGGTGTGTTTCTGTACTTTCTGGGTAAGTTTTGTGCAAATGAGAGCAAGTATAAGTTTTTCTCAAAAAGAGATAAATTTAACCAAAAGTACGGGAACGCAGAAAGCCAAATTTCTAGCCCAAAAAAAGCATATGTAGTGTTTTGATGCGGCAACAAAAATTGTCATTCAGTTTAGAGAAAAAATTTAACGATTTTTTACACTTTTGATTTATTTAAGGTCTTTTGGGCATACTTTTTTATTTAATATTAATATAATAATATTGAAATTATTTGTATATGAACTGATTCAACTTATAGGCTTTTTACACTGATCAACATCTTCATGAAACACATGAAAGATGTTGAAAATTTGAAACACTGTTTACATTGCTCACATCTAACATCTACTATCAATCAAAAATATTATTTTTACAATTTTCAAATAATTTAACAAAAACACGTAAAATTTTTTGGAAAAAAATTAATTTAAAAACAAAAAGAAGATTATAAAAGTTATATACATGTGTCTATAAATAAAATGTAAGCCTTAAGTGGCCCATACACGTTTCAATTCAATTGTGAATTGAGTCTTTCAACTGAATTTATTATTGCCCATACACTTCATAAACTGAATTGAACTATTAAATTCAATGAAATTATACACAATTTTAAAAATATATAACGTTCTCTTTGCAAAAACACTACAAATATAAATTTTGAGATCTGATCAAGAGACTCGAACACACACAGCACAATCGAATTGAAAGACCTGCTAGTCAACTTGAAAAAATCAAATCATTTTAATTTTTCTTCAACCAACTCGGCAACTGCCAAACAAATCAACTGACAAAGCCATACACGCTGTGATTTGCACAACAACCGACTCAGTTGCCAACTGAGTTGAAGCGTGTATGGGGTGCTTTATAAACAAAATTTTACAAAAACACAGAAAAAATTATTAAAAAAAATAAAAAAAATAAAAAAACACACATACAAACAATTGACACATGATAAATAAATTATGATTTTTTTTTTAATTTTTTCTAAATAAATGACGTTTTTCAGTGATGCCACAAGAATAATCGACATTATTGCCACTTTCCTAGTGATGACACTGAAATAATCGAAAGATGTTGAATGGAATAAAATGAAATAGGAACATTTTATAAAGATGTTAAAAAATGTTGACTTTTAGTACAATGTATTTCTTATGGGAAGATGTTATCATATTCAAAAACTGATGGTAGATGTTAGATGTTGTTCAGTGGAAAAAGCCTATTAAGTTTCTTTCTTTGTTATTGCTTATTTTTCAAACAGCCTAAACTAGCCCGAAGAAAAAGTACGGGCTGTTTCGTGCAAGAAGAGGAAGCATACTATTCTCTCAAAAGTTCTCTCATTTGCCCAATTTTAAAGTACGGGAACGCTTTTCGTGTAAATTGGGATTCCGCGGGATCCCAAAGTAGAGTAAAGATACACACCTACTGAAATAATCGAAAGATGTTGAATGGAATAAAATGAAATAAGAACATTTTATAAAGATATTGAAAAATGTTGACTTTTAGTACAAGGTATTTCTTATGTGAAGATGTTATCATCTTCAAAAACTGATGGTAGAGGTTAGATGTTGTTCAGTGGAAAAAGCCTATTGCCTATAAAATGAAACAAGCCAACTTCTGTTCAGAAGTGAAGCGCATTCCAAGAGTAAGAGCCTTTTGCATCGGTCGAGACAAATAGTAATCAGAAGACACACGGTCTGGGCTATAAGGCAGGTCAGCTAAAACTCCCCCTCCTTTGTTTTCCAAATAGTTTTTGATTAGTTTTTTTGCAACATGATGGAGGATTATGTCCTCGTGGGTGGACGAATATTTTGGTCGTTTTTCGTTAATTGTTCACTTCAAAGAAATCAATGGTATTCGGTAAAGGCCCCTTGTGATCGTCTAATCCAAATTCAATAGCTAATAATACAAACATCCTTCTGATCCTACCAAATAGTAATAGGCTTCGGCGTTGATTTGGCTGGTTGGCCGGGCTTTACATACATATATATGTCTTTTGGCTCTTGGGATTATCATAATGTATCCATTTTGCATCACCAGTAACAAAAATACGATGCAACATTTTCAGCTTTTTGTAGCGTTCAAGTATCATTTCCGACGTGCAAAATGCCTCGACTTTAATTAATATGTTCCTTGCTGTTGAATGAATTCCAAAACTTTGAAACATTTAGAAATGGCTTTTTATATGACTCCCAATGATAATGTAAGTTCTTCTTCCATTTGACAACAATCTTCGTCAAGTGATATTTTCAATTTCGATTCTTCAAACTTTTTCGGCTAACCGAGCTTTCGCTTGTCTTCTGTGTCTAAATCACAACTTTTGAATCACGCAAATTATCGATCAGTTTTTTGTGTCGATGCATATTGACCGTAAGCCTATTCCAACGGCATCGGCTTGTTTTTTTTACATATATTTTTTTTTATCTGGGACCAGTACTCAGGGGATGACCCCTACTATGAAAATAGGTTGTGAAGAAGAGGAAAGAGGGAGTAGTGTTTGTGAACATTTGACTTGAACCTTCCAACGTTATAGTAGACAGGAAACACGTCTGCAGGCAATATATTTGGATTAGCATTAATTTGACATTTCATTGAACTGAAAATTTTACTTGAAAAACTAAAAATCTTAAGACAGAAAAATACATTTCATTATATTCTCCCCTGAAGGTAAACATATAATTATGTCCGTTGGTATTGCTCTAATTGTGTATTTTGCTATCTTTTCGATTGCTTTTAGTCTGTTCCTAGACGTCTGGTGAACTTGAGTTTGGTTTTACCACATAATAATTCTCAAACGTTTATATTTTACAGGCAAGGTTACCAAAAGTTTGTGGTCACTACTTCATTTGTGGCCACCCGCTCTGGCCTGTTACGTTGGATTGATCATATTAAGCCAGCTGAGGACTCACCGGAACCGTAAGTTTCATTTAGTTGCTTGAATTAGGTATTCGTTCTAAGCTTTCGCATATCTTCTTTTATTTAACAGTCACTTTAGTGAAGACAATGCTCGGGCCATGGATATGTCTTGGTACAAAAGAGCTATAGATCAGCATACTGTGGAACAGGATAGTTTCGTTTACAGTGTACCCTTCGGTTCGGGTTATAATACCAAAACAAATGCTACCCTGGTGACGGCTTCGCATGCCATCTTTGTGGAACATCGGGGCCATAAAGCGCCCGCAGCCGTAGTGGGCTTACAATTCCAACATGATTCTTTGGCCAAACATTTTATCAGCATAACATCAGCGGTAAGTGGCCTATTAAAATGCATTTAATATTAGTAAATTTTAATAATAATAAAACAAATTTTAGTGCACCGGCATGACCGGCTGCAAGCGTACTTGTGCCTCCGATAATTTGGACTGTTATGTACTAGACAACAGTGGTTTTGTCATTATTTCCGAAGAAGCCGAACATACGGGTAAATTTTTTGGTCAAATTGATGGCACCATTATGGATTCTTTGGTCCAGGATCGAATTTATAAACGTGTCACGGTCAATGATTATCAGGGAGTTTGCTCCAATGCTGATAATCCCTATACAGCCGAAGGAGTTATGATACAACCTCACCGAACCGTCTCTTGGTTATTTAAATATCTGTTATCGTTAAGTGCCACCTGGTTGTCTTTGTTGCCCACGCCCATTAAATCTTGGCCACAAGATGATTACAGCTATGGTGGAGAAGGCTTTGAAGAACCCACCTATCCAGATGATTATGAGCCATTCGAAGATGACTACAGTTCACCCATCGATGAGGATATGGATGAAATGTTTACCACCGCCGATGTGGTAATAAAATGATGAACTTTTACAACTTTTATTTTCTGCTAAATTTATTTGTGTTTAGGAATTGACCACATCCGCCCCTAAGCAACATAAACCACATGCTGGACCACGCTCTAATCCCGATCCAAATAATGCTCGCCGTTGTGATTTGCGCACCGATTTATACATGCTGCAGCCGGAACGTTTAAATCAAGGTGGCCAAAATAATCCTTTGAAGGTTAGTTGGTCTACTTTTTTTTTAATTTTATCAATTTGTGTGGTAACAAATGTTCTCTTTGCCAGGGCAAACTAACCAATTGTCATGTATCAGGTTGCGAACGTCCATTCAGTGTTCAAAAAATACCACACAGCAATCTGATACTTTTAGTGGTGGACACTTTGTGTCCTTGCGGTTCCAAACAATTGGATATAGAACCCATGGAAGAATCTGGTATTGTGGGTAAGTTTAATTTGATTAAAGCAGATATAAAGTAATCTATGGAAGGTGAAAAGAAACAAACTACTCAACATTTTGCAGCAGGGGAATATTGGCAGGTAGGTGAGCTTAACTATTGGACGGCAAGGCCAACATGGCCTGTGTATCATTGTTGGAGGACTATATTCTTCTAGGGTGTTCTCCGGCATACGGAAGCATGCGTGTTAGTGATTCTATCAAGATATTATCACATGGAGATGCATGCGAGAAGAACTAATCTGTCGGTTTCCGGTTAGTTGTATCGGAATAAGTGGTGAACAGACTGAATTGGTTATATCCGGTTACTGTGTAGTGTGGTGTTGAGGAGGAGGAAGAGTAATTGGAATGTATTATTTTGGGGACGACTTACTATTACTGGTGAACGCTACAGGGCCATGATAAGCAACTTCTTGCTGCCGAAATTGAATGAGCAGGGGTTGGTGAACAAGTGGATTTAACAAGATGTTGGAAACGCACACATATGACAATATGTACTAATTAATAGCCTAATAGCACGCATTATATATTTTAGCCTGTTTCACTAAGGTTTATGTATTTTTACCGTTCCGTTGAAGTACTTAGGTATACAACTTTGTCTTCTCTTTTAACAACTCATAATATATACATTATGGTGAGCTGATCCCACAAAATACTGGTTTGGTAGTCGATTTTACGGTATGACTATGCTCGACAGCTTGGAAACGTGTAACTGGGAAGTCCTACCTCAAGTGTTCTCCAGACGTTGTTCCCTCGGGCTATCACATGTTACGATCAATGGCACACAACCTGGCTGACCAGCACTTCCGGTCTTATGAAAAAATAAAAAAATTAGATCAATTCGTGGATCGCTTTAAAAAACGACCAGTTTTTGCGACGCGGTATTCGAATGCTGCCCGAAAGATGGCAGAAAGCGACGGCCAGCGGTTAATAACATTTTGAGTTATATGTATAACCATTTTTTACATTAAAGGCTCAAAATTCGAAAAAAAAGTCGGCAGCAAAGTTGTACACCTATACACCTATAGTATTTGGTATACACTCACTTTTTATTGCTTCCACTTTATCACCCCGGGGAACAGGTTTTGTCTTGACCTATTCCAAACCAGGGCACTCTGTTTTTCGGGGTAAACAGGGGAAGAAGTCCCTCGTTTGTCGTAGCAAATAAAGCTTTAGGAAGCCACATGACTTATGTTGTGTTAGCTTCCGAAACCCTTACATATATATAAATTAGCAAAACGGTGATCAGCATGGTCCCTGGGTAGTTCTGCTGGCAGTTCAACGCGGGCTGATCGTGGTTGAGGTGCCTATCTTGGCTGGAATGTTCTGGCTGTGGATTAAACGCAGGCGCGGAAGGGGGAGCTAGTATCCTCCTAATGTGTGGTGCATGGTTTTTTTTCGGGGCTAACAACCGCTCGATGTGCTGTTGGCTGGCAACAGATACCTGTACTGTAAGGAACCAGGAGTGATGGTTAGACGGGTGAATTGGTTAAGGGCTCATGTTCTTAACGGACTTGAGCCTATCAACTCATTAAGCCTTGTCTTCCATTGGCTGTTGGAATATTGCATACAGGAGGGATTAGAAGGCCCGAACTTTTAAGCAAGAGGTGTGTCCAGATGGCTACAAACTTAT
The DNA here is from genome assembly GCA_914767995.1 of Thecocarcelia acutangulata. Lineage (NCBI taxonomy): Eukaryota > Metazoa > Arthropoda > Insecta > Diptera > Tachinidae > Thecocarcelia > Thecocarcelia acutangulata. Next base: position 28,797,192 of record OU612097.1, on the reverse strand, counting down.
GGCAAACAGTTGCGACCTGTGTAAATCTGGTAAGCCTCTCCCTATAATGGAGTTAGTCCATCTGCAGATTAGGCCGTAAAGATCAATTTCAACTGTTTCCACTATAAAACAAGTTTACTGCACAGTTATTCAAACTTGAATAAACATCACAACCATTTTGATTATTGCTCAGTTCTCTGTATAAACAGCGCAAACACCCCAATACACTACACAAACGCACTATACAGCGCTGGACCTGAGCACTGAACTTGTACTCTGGAAGCTGAAGACTAGAGATTTTCTATGTAAAATATGGATCTTAGGAAAGAATACCAAAAAATACGTCCTGAATGACATTATTCCTTTGTTGTTGATTTTTTATAATATTATTATTATTTTTTTGCTTTTCAGGTGCCTGCAGTACTCGCCGACAATCACAAGAAACTCAAAAGCGACGAAAACCCAGAAAGTGCATAAACTATCATCCGGAAGAAATTGAAATACAACAATGTGGCAGAGGCACAAATCTTTTACAAAACCCTGCATCCGTTTTAATCGCCCACGCAATCATGATCATAGTGACCCTGCTGCTGACCAACGCGTGATACTAAATTCATTGAACTTTGTCACGTAAATAAGTAGTCAAACACACTCTCATCTAAAACCATTCACCAAAATTATCACGTCATTTTGTTTAACCAAAACCAAAAAGAAAATTCACTACACAAAAACAAAAAAAGCCCCCATTAAATTCACTTAGAAAACAAAGAAAAGAAAAGTAAAGAAAACAAATTAGTAAAAGAGAAAATTAGATTTATTTTTTCATGATAATAATTTTTTAACTAAAAGAAAATAATATTTTCAAATAATTATAATGATTATGATTATTATTATTGTAGTTATAAATGGATGTGTCTGAATTGTTTTTAAAAACAAACCAAAAAAACACAAGTTTTTTCTCCAAGTGCAACAATTGGAAAATATATATAGAATTCTGAGAGCGAAACAGACCCAGTAGCGAATTTAAGGCAATTGGCGAGGTGCAAAATGCGAAGTATACACTCGTATAACAGTTTATTGTTATGATTATTATTTGTTTGTTGCATATGGCAACACCATTTGCTTTAAATTCTAGGCTGGTCTAATTGTTGTTGTTTTTAATACAATCAAAAATATATATTTTTTATTATTCATTCACAATGAATTGAGTGCACGAGTGTTTAAGAAATTGATACCAAAACGAAAAATGTGAATTTATTGAGTAAAACAAGACAGCAACAACAACAACAACAGCAACCTAGATTTTGTTAGAAACTTTAAATTTAATTAGAAACAAAAACAATGAAAATAAAATTTAACTAATTAAGCAAATTATGTAATTGTACCTACAAACTTACAAAAACAAAACAAAACACAACAAGAACAAAAATAAGAACAACAATTGATAAAATAGTTTAATGTAAAAATATTTTAGTATATAAATTAGTTAAAAAATTGTTTTTTTATCCCTCGTAAAAAGTTTTCTTAAAAAGGAGTTAATTTATTAAGCTTAACCCATTAAATGCTAGGAAAACAGTTTGAATTTTCGACAGCGAATCTTCGTTGTTTCTGAGTTTTTCCATACAAAATATATTCTCTTAGCTGGACACTCCAACAACCGGAAGTGGACACTAAATTTAAAAAATTTGTGCTCAAAATCCCACTCATAAGCGAATGCAAACGTTGAAACTAAGATGGTGCTTATGGGACTCAAATGATTGATACGTCTAGAACTGTGGTGCCCACAAGTTCTATATGGAAGAGTAAACACCAATACATTTAAGAAAAAACTATTTTTATTTAGTATTTTTTGTTGTAAAAAGCAAAACATGTACAAAAACAAATTTCACACTGATATTCGCTGTCATGAATGTTTGCCAGCAAAACATGCGAAAGTGTTGTTACTTTGCTCTTGTGGGTGTGTGTGTGCAGTGAAGGACGACAAAAAATATATAACACGAAGTTGTTTGAGTATTTTTCATTGCTAGTGCTAGTGCAGTATTTGTGTATTAAAGAGCACAGCCCTATAGCTAAGCGCTTTTACAAAAACAATTGAGCATCAAGCGCATAGGCCTGGGCACACTTGATCTAGAAAATTTGCAGGAAATGCACTCAAAACATTGAGTATATTTCACAACAATTTTCTAGATGCGTCACTCATTCTTGTTTCAAAAAGTTAACTCACCTTGGACGAAACTCACCACCAAGAGCTGTGTTTAATAAACTACGCCAACAAGCCAGAGTTGTTCTCAACGTTGACAGAAAAAAGATATTCCTTAATTTGGAAAAATTTTCAAGCAAAACAATATGATGTTTATGGAACATGAATGAGTGATACGTTTGGAAAATTTGTATAAAATACACTAAATATTCTGAGTGATTTTGCACATATTTTCCAGGTGACTCACTCATTAAAGTAACTTTTACGCACTACGTATTGCCTTTTTATTAAGAATAAAAATTTCAGTCTACATAAAGAAAAATACATTTAAGGAGCATATTATCCTCACAAACATCGAAGCAAAAAGTAAAATAAACTTATATAATATTATAAGATATAAATTATAAATACAAAATAGAACAAATTACAAAATAACGAGCTAAAAATATTTTATTTCGTAAAATAAAAAAAGAAAATGGCAGTGACAATTACTAAAATTTTCGGGTTTTAAAAATACTTGAATTCTGGTGAACAAGGCGAATTCATAACAGGTGACATTGACACCGTAGCTGATAACTTTTGTTTTATTTTAATCTGTTTCAGATGTCATTGAATGGCATAATTAAAACAAATTTGGAAAAAAATGTTAAAACAATTTTTTAAATTTTGCATTGTATCTTGTGCGCCAGATATCATCCAGAATCCTGCCCAATCTGGATGGCCATTTACACCTTACCAAGGTCTATGATCAGAGACTTTAATTTTCCCGATATATTTAAAACTTTCACGAAATATTTAAAAGTTTTTCTTGTACATTTTTTTTATTATATATTTTTTTGAACTCCTTTTTGTGTTTATATTTTTCCCTTGACATTTGAAAAAGATTTATTTTTTGTAGTGTTGTATTTATTGATCTTGCATACACCTGGTATGAATTCGCCTTGCTGGTGACAAATTTTATATTATTGTTTGCAAGGCGAATTCATAACAGGTAAATGCTCCAGAAATAAATACAACCTTACAAAAAATATATTTTTCAAATGTCAAGAGAAAAATATAAACACAAAAAGGATTTAAAAAAGTTATAGTAAAAATACATTTACAAGAGAATAGAAACTTTTAATTATTTTGTGAAAGTTTTAACTATTTCGTGAAAATTGAAGTCTGTTTTAACTGAGCGTGGAAAATGGGCAGGAAGGGTTCTGAATCATACTTGATTCTCAAGCTGTAATACATAATTTAAAAAATTGTTGTTTTTTTCAAGTTTCATTTAATTATTCCATTGACATCCGGCAAAGATAAAAACACAAAAAAAAAGTTATCAGCTGCGCTCTCAACTTCACCTGTTATAAATTCGCCCTGACTGTTTGTGAGCAAGCTAAATATATTTTTATGTGCTGTTCATAGAACACAGACAAACAACTCGTCAAGGAAATTTGCATGAAAGTTACTCAATTTTTTGAGTGATTTCCATTTACAATTTTTTAGACGACTGCTCGTTTGTGTTCTATGGACAGCACATTAGTGTTTTCTATAATAAAACATAATCAAACAATACAAACGTCAAACTGATTTCGAAAATTCGCAGAGAAAATTACTTAAAACATGCAGTTTAGCTATGTACACACAACATTCTGACAATGTAGTGACAGTGAAAAATTGTCTCGCAGAAGTAAATTGTGTGTTCAGACGATCGTAAGAAAATATTACAATTTCATTGTCAGACTATGGTCTGACAAATAATTCATCTGACAACAAAAATTGTCTGTTCACACGGTTGTCAGATTGTTAGATGAAAAAAATTGCCAGATATAATATAAGGCATTGCCACTTATGTATATCAATAGCCATCTGTTTGGCAGTGCTGCCCATCAAACTTTTTTCTGACAATGACGCCATTGTTAGGTGCATTGATTTTATACATCTGACAATTAAAACTGAGCTTACAATACCAGCCAATTATCAGACCATTTTGCTGGCAATATTGTAAGATCCGACAACCGTGTGTACGTAGCTTTTGGAAACAGTTCAAAATAATTTCCTCAAATTAACTTAATTTGCTTATAATGGAAATGTACTATAACTGGCTTCCTTAAAATAAAAAAATAAAACGCAAAAAATACGTACGAGTATAGTGGCACCACTGAAATACAACAAACAGCTGTTAATATCTTCCAAGTTTTCATTTCAATTATGGATTTGTCTAATGGTGCATTTAAATTTTATTTTTGTATATTGATGTTATTGCTAAATTTTAAATAAAAGATACAAAGAGTGATAAAAGACCGATAAAGGAAGTGTGCAATTTTGTATAATTTGGACCAGACGGACTACAAAACAAAAAAAAAAAACAAAAAAATGTCAATTGTTTACCGCGTAACTGCCGCTTCCAAACTCAGCTTTTACATTTAGACAGACGATGGGCAGAAATTTTTTCATTTCTCTTTTGGTCTTGCCTAAACCTTTTACATTTAAGAAATTAATAGACAGACAGAAATTTTCGTTTCTCTTTTCTTTCTTTTTTGTTGTTGTTGTTTTTTTAAGCACAGCTAGTGTGTTTATATGAAGTTGATGTTGATATGAGAATAATGATATGAAGCAACAAAAGAAAAAATGCGAAAAGTTAAAAAGAGGAAGAAAAAATGTCCACAAATGTCTAGTACAGAGAGTCGTGTACTACACACTCTCCCCCACCGAAAATTTTCGTTACAGCACCCTCAAATTTCGTCTGTCTGCCCATCGTCTGTCCAAATGTAAAAGCGCTCAAAATAATTAAGTAGCTGATTACATGGCTACATTTGTAGCCGGCGGCTACAAATGTAGCCATGTTGTGCATTCGCAGAGCCTGAAGCTGTGTTGGTGTAGCATGAAGCTGAGAACTTTATGGTCCGTACAATACATTTTGTTACGCCTTTGAAAGTAAGAATTCTATTAGTCCCAATTTTCACGAGGCAATTTTAGTTGCGCAATTCTTATCAAACTTTCTTTTAAAATTGCTTTTATGTTCAGACACAGCAATTTTACTTGAGCAACTTTCGTTTTCTATTGCTTACACTTTCTTAATCTTGCATGTACTGCATTCTAAAATTTTTCCATTTAATTTTCACTTCTTCTAAATCAATACTGCTGTGTATTTTTTGAAGTTGTCCACAATATTAAAAAAAAAATTTCAAATGAATTAAAATATCACAATTTCGCGCCAATATTACTTTCACCTCAGATAACATATCAATACATAAAAGAAACACAAATGAAAGAAAATGTAAAATTTTTGACATTACGAATGATAGCACAAAACGACTTTCCGAGTACAAGCAAGTCTGTACTCATTTTTACACTCCACGCTCTTTCCTCACTTATTTGTCCACAAACTCAAGAATTGCGCAACTAAAGTTGCCTCGTGAAAATTGAGACTTAGCAAAAGCATATTTAGTGAAAAGTCTTACTTATGTAATATGTAATAGAGCTGCAAAATTATCGATAATATATTTTAAAACTATCGATGGTTTCGATAGCGTCAAATTGTCTTTATAGCACAGTCTCGCTTTTCTTTGCTATTATCAAACAACATTGATAGCAAGAAAGTGCATAATATGAATTATCTTGTATTACTTTATTGGCAATACTGCGTAAATGAGGTTGCGGAAACCGAGACCAAATGAATGAACTTGAAAAATAATGCACTACCGTACACGACATAGCTGTAATAATTGATATTGAAGTACATTGGCACATAACATTTAATCACAAATTTATAAACATTTAAATACAAAAACAAATGAGTGATAGCGGAATAGATTCACAAGTTTCGATTTGACAACTCAGTTTTCCGGTTGCCGATCTTGCCCCAACGCTGGTTGATTTATCCAAAGTCTCAAACAATTGCTGAAATGGAAGTTCGTTGAAGTATAGAAGGTAAACGAACCAATTCAATGATATTTTTAGCAGCAATTCGAATTGTCGTATAATTTCAACGTGTAGGCCAGTGTTTGTTGGCTCACCGTCAATGCATATGCCAATTAATGCATCCGGTGATATACATATTTATCGTTGAAAAAATTATTTTTTCTTGTAAAGTGCAAAAAATTTTAATTTTTTGAAATGTTTATATGGAGAACCTCCCACGGGTGGCTCCAGATAGTTTTTCACTAGCATAGGTGGGTCGGCCCTCCAAAGTTAGTGGGGGTCAGTCATACATTTGGACTCGATTGGGGCACTCTAAATGAATCAAAGTCAGATTTTACAAAATTTAACACTTCGAGTCAAAAGTCGGGCTTTTCCCCCCATTTTGCTGCGTTTTAAAATTTTAAAGTTGACAACGCTGGTTATCACAGATCGTCCACACCAATTGGCATTGGTTTTTCGACAAACACTCTTGGATCATCATTCGCTCAAATGCGGCAATTCTGCTTATTGACGAATCCACTGAGGTGACAATGTGCCGCATCACTAAAGATGATTTTCTTCGAAAATTGATCATACAATGTTGCCGTTTCTTGCCACTATTCTGGCAGCACTTGGAATGATCGAGAGGCTTTAATTCTTGAGTTAATTGCACCTTGTAAGCGTATAAATACAAGCCTTTATACATAGTGTTCATCAACGACAAGCGTGAGAGGAGCAATTGTTGGGGATGACGACGAGTTAAGGTGTACGGCTCTGCAGCCACACTATCGCGAACAGCAGCAATATTTTCTGCAGAATTAGCTGTACGAGCAGGCACTGGCGTTTTTAAACCTCCTACAGACCCGATTTGCTCAAATTTTTGCACGATTTTTCCGATTGTACGCACACTAGAACGATTAAATTGGCCGAAAAATCCCGAGGTTCCCGCCCATTTCATAATAAAGCTCTAAACACTTAGACGACAGCAGACTTCACAACTTCACGAGTACAAATGAAGTTAGCTTCAAATGCTGCTGTCTGGTCAGCAACATAATTATTTTAAAGACAGCAGCAGCACTATGTGTATTTAAACAATACAAAATTCAGAGGTGCCACATATATATTTTACACGAAAACTGACTGAAAACGTAATAATATCACGTAAAACTCTAAAAACCCATCAATTATTCTGTTTATTTTATTTACATGGTGTTTATTTCTATTAAATATTTCAAACTAATTTTAGCTCTTATTGCCGGCAATTTATATTTATAGTGGCAGCATTGCATTTATTTTCGCTGCCTACGACTAAAGTTGGCAGCAGCAGCAAATGCTGTTGTGAAGTCGTGCTGCTGTGATGTCGTTAAAATAATCGTGTGCATTTAAACACATGCATTTTATTTTTGACAGATTGCTGCTTGCTGTCTGCTGTCGTCTATGTGTTTAAAGCTTAAGACTCAATAACTTTAACGCGTTGCTCGATTGTGTATTTTTCCATGATTCAAATTGAATTAGCCTGAAATTGAGAAATGCCAAATGAAATGCAGAATAACAACTTGACGTTTAGAAATGGGGTCACATTTAATGCCGGCCCTTAAAAAGTGTTCAAAAAAAGAACGAATTTTGTGTTTTTGACTATTACAGCCAGTTCGCCGATGTCGAAAGGATAAGTTCATTCGCATTCAGGGCGAAAGAAAATTGATTTGGGTTTTTTCTAACTTTATTCTATGCGAACGATGTGTCAAAATTCAATTAAAATACATAAATTCATGCGAACGAACAATAGTAACATAGACAAACTCAAATTTATTCGAATGTGAGTGACTAGATTTCTTACGCATACATTTTCATTCGATATCGTCGAACAGGCTGTTAATTTTGACTTCTTCAAGTAAAATTTTCCGCTTTCATTTGACTGCCTTTAGTGGGTTAAGTGCGCGAAGCTTTTAGAACATTAGAATGTTTTCTTTTTTGTAGACAATAATTTCTAGGCAATTTTATTTAGTTCTTTATAAATATTGTACTACTTTTTTTTTTGAATAAAGACACAAATATTTATTAACTATTAACTAAATTTAAAAAAATAAAAACAGTAAACAACTAAACAAATTGTTGTTATAAACATTAATAAGAAAAAAGTTAAGTTTTAAATGAAAAACTTGAAATAAGCAAAAATTAAACTAAAATCTCAGAAACGAAAAATTATATAGAAAAGTATTAATTAGACTTTATGTCATAAGAATAGTTAAAAGAAGAAGAAGAAGAAGAAGGAAAGTTATTATTGGTAAATTGAAAATAATTAAAATTTTGAAATTTAATTTTATTAAAACAAATATAGCAATTAATAAATAGCATTAACAGGAAAATTTAAAACTAATTTTTATGTAAATAGTGTTGAGTTTTGCTATAAAATAAAAACGAGACAAAGAAAAAAAAAAAAAAAAAGAAAAGAAATAAAGAAAGAAAAACAGAACAGACAGAAAATACAGAAATTCCTACCGATTATTTCATTGCATAAAATTAAAACATTTAAACTAAAAAAAAATATATTACAATATTTTTTTAATAAACTCGTTCATTCATTGATTTCATTCCAAATTCCATTAAAAACTAAAAATCCACAAAAAAAAAACTTTCCTAAACATTTTTAAACAAAAGTCTAAATAAAATTAGTGAAAATGAATATCAAAAGGAGAAAATTAAAATAAAGCATTTATTGATTTCAATTTAATTTCGATTTTAAATAATAATAATTTTTGCACTGAATTTATATAAAAAAATAACGCACAATTACGCAAAAGAAGAAAAAAAAAACCAAAAACCAGAACTTCCGTTTTTTTTTCTTTGTTTTAATACAAAATCTGTTTTTAATGAAATTTTAGCCAAAAAGAAACGAGCAAAATTTAATATCATGATTTAAAAAGTTAAAAACATATTAAAAAAAAAGACTTACAGAATCGAAATGAAACTTGTCATATCAAAAGGATTAATATTTAAACGCAATCTGTATTCGAAAATGGTTTGTTTTCATTTAATCGCATTTTATTTATTGAGTTTTATGCAAAAATAGCACAGTATAACAGAGATTGTCAATGAAACCACTGGATTTTTAAATAGAATATTTATTGGACTACGGAATGCTTTTACTACTGATTGAGCGAAATTCTAGATTGTATAAAATATAAAATTCCAGCCATTCCATAGAATTCAATTCCGTTCGGAAGAGGAGTTGAAATCGGTATTTAGTTCTAGTATAAAATCATATTAAAAAGAAACTATATATAATTAATACATTCCATAACGGAATCAATTTCGTTTCCGAATGGAATTAAACTGTGTGAAACGGCTGATAAACAGTTTCTAGTCTAGCTTCATCTATTACAAAACTGTCATAGTTGGTGTTTTAAAGGAAATATTTAATTAATACATTCCATAACGGAATTAATTTTGTTTCCGAACGCAATTGAACTCTGTGACACGGCTGATAAACAGTTTTTAGTCTACATTAATCTATTACAAAATTGTCATAGGTGGTGTTTTAAACACGTCAACTACAATATGATTAGCTGGAACGATACTTCTTCTAATCTCCTGATTAGCCGACATGTTTGTGTAAATTTTGCTGAATTTAGAAAGAACTTGAAATTGTAAATTAAAAAAAACTAATACATTTTGTAATAGATTAAACAGTTTTTAGTCTTTTGTTGGACTGATATTTTTTTATAAAGCAAATAATAACGCTTGCTAATTATAGAAGTTAACTTGATATTTTTTAATAGATCAAATACCACAAGTTTACTAATTCATTAATCTATTACAAAACTGCACGATGACAAGTTTTGTAATAGATTAAAGAATTTTCAGTATTTGGAATTGGCCCACTTTTTTAAAAAGCAAATAATAACCGTTGACGAGGTTGGTGAATTGAAAGAATTTCCCATGACATTTTATAATAGATTAAAGATGACAAGTTTAAAATTCATTAATCTATTGCAAAACTTTCGTAGATGCCTTTTCTAAAGACGCCAATTATTACACGCTGCAGTACTGTTTGGCCGACATTTTTGTTTAAATTTTTCTGAATTTAAAAAGATATTGAAATTGTAAATTGAACAAAACCATTACATTTTGTAATAGACTAAACAATTTTTAGCCTTTTGGTAGTAGGCTGATGATTTTAATAAAGCAAATAATAACGCTTACCAATTACAAAAGTTTCCTTGATATTTTTTAATAGATCAAAGTCCACAAGTTTATTAATTCATTAATCTATTACAAAACTGCAAAATGACAAGTTTAGTAATAGATTAAAGAATTTTCAGTATTTGGAATTGGCCGACTTTTTTTCAAAAGCAAATAATAGCCGTTGACGAGGTTGTTGAATTGAAAGAATTTTCAATGACATTTTATAATAGATTAAAGATCACAAGTTTAAGATTAATCTATTGCAAAACTTTTGTACATACCTTTTCTAAAGACGCCAATTATTACTCGCTGCAGTACTGTTTGGCCGACATTTTTATTTAAATTTTGCTGAATTTAAAAAGATATTGAAATTGTAAATTGAACAAAACCAATACATTTTGTAATAGACTAAACAATTTTTAGCCGTTTGGTAGGCTGATGACTTCAATAAAGCAAATAATAACGCTTACTAATTATAGAAGATTCCTTGATATTTTTCAATAGATCAAACACCACAAGTTTACTAATTACTTAATCTATTACAAAGCTGCCATAAGTTGTGTTTCTTCAATACGCTAACTACTGGTATAATAAACTGAAATGACATTTTTAGCCTCCTGTTTGACCCACATTTTTGTTTACACTTTTTTGAATTAAAAAATACTTATATAATAATTTGAAAAACCATAAATTTTGTAATAGATAAAGTCTACTGATTGACTGACATTTTTATATAAAGCAATTAAAAATTATTGCGAAGGTTAGTGAGCTGAAAAAAGCTTTTATAATAGATTAAAGATAACACGTTTACTAATTTCTTAATCTATTACAAAACTACCGTTAGAGAGGCTTTAGAAACATCCACTACAATCTACACTACTTCTAGTCTTCTGTTTGCCCAACTGTTTTGCTCAAAGTTTGCTTAATTAAAAAAAAAAAAAAAAACTAAAATTAAAGTTAAAGTTAAGTAATTACATCAATAGATTAAAGACTTTATTTTGACTGACGTTTTTAAATAAAGCAATTTATAAACTTTGTCATGGTTAGGAAATTGAAAGAAGTCCCCATGAAATTTTGTTAGAGATAAAAGGTAGCAAAATTACTTATTCATTAATCTATTACAAAACGGTCTTAAGTGGTGTTTTAAATACGGCAACTATAATAAGCTATAACGATATTTCTAGTTTTTTTATTGACCGACACTTTTCTTAAATTTTTTTTTCGTTTTTTATAACTTTAAAATTTGAGGAATTAAAAAAAAACTGGAATTTTAAAACTATAAATTCAAATCCTCCAGGTTTTGTAATAGATTATAGAATTTTCAATATTTTTGTTCGACTAACATTTTTTATAAAGCAAATTAAAACCATTACCGAGGCGAATTGAAAAAATTTCCCATGAATTTTCTAATAGATTAAAGATACTAAGTATAAATTGCATTAATCTATTACAAAATAGCCGCAGGTGCTTTGTTTAGTATACCAACTGTGATAATCTGAAATAATATTATTAGTCTACTGTTTTGTCGGCAGTTTTGTTTAAAGTTTGAAGACATTGTAAATTGGAAAATCCATGATATTTTCTACTATAATAGATAAACTACTTTTTAGTCTACTGTTTGACTGACATTTCTATAGCAATTTATAAAAATTGCTGAGATTGGCGAACTAAAAAAATATAAAAGCATTAAAGATTCCAAGCATACTTATTCAAAAATCTATTACAATCCTGTCGTTCATGTTTTTTAAACTCGTCAATTGTGATAAACTGGAATGACTTTTTTTTTTGATGACTTTTTCATTTAAAATTTGGTGAATTTACAAACAAATGAAAATGAAAGGTGGAAAATTTGAAAACACTCCGGACATTTTGTAATAGATTGGAGCATTTTTAGTTAGTGATATTTTTATATAAATCAAAAACTAATAAACATTGCTGATATTGGCGGACTGAAATTTTATATTAGATTAAACAGCACAAGTGTGCTATATCACTAATCTATTACCACACTGTCGTAGGTGGTGTTTTAAATACGCTAACAATGATAACGATGAATGGTAATTCTAGTCTCCTGTTTGCTCAATTTTATTGCTCAAAGTTTAATGAATTCAAAAATTAAATAATTATAACTTGAAAATCCCCATAACATTTTGTAATAGATTTAAGACTTCTTAGTCTACTATTTGACTGACATTTCTATGTATAAAGCAATTTATGAGGACTGCCGAGGTTAACGAACTGAAAATTCCCCATGAAATATTGTATTAGATTAAAGATCCGAAGTTTACTTATTCATTAATCTATTACGACAGGGTTGTTCATATCTTTTTAACGCGGCTACTATAATATAAATATTTAATAGGTTAATTTAATGTTTAAAAAATTAAACTGAAAGATGGGAAATAGGCAAACCCTCTTGGCATTTTGTTTGGATTAGAGAAGTTGTAGACCATCGTTTGACTGATATTTGTATAAATAAATTAAAAAATTGCTCATATTTGTGATTTGAAAGAACTTCTCATGACATTTTATAATAGACTAAAGACGCCAAGTTTAAAAAATATTACGCCATTAATGATAATCTGGAATGATAATTCTAGACTAATAGACTAAAGACGCCAAGTTTAAAATTCATGAATCTATTACGCCATTAATGATAATCTGGAATGATAATTCTAGTACACTCTTTGACTGATGAATGATACGTTTAGTCTCCTGTTTGACCGACGTTTTTCTTTAAATATTAATTTTAAAAACTAAAATTTAATAATTATAAACTTAAGTTGAATTGAATTGAAACCCCATTATGTTTCGTAATAGATTAAACAATTTTTAGTCTAGTCTTTGGCTGACTTTTTTTGATAACACAAATGAAAACCATTATCGAGATTTGTGAATTGCTAGAAGTCCCATGATTGTTTAATAGATTAAAATCAATAAGTTGACTAATGCATTAATCTATTACAAAGCTGCCGTAGGTGTTTTTTTAAGTACGCCAGCTATAATAAACTAGAATGTTACTTCTAGTCTACTGTTTGGCTGACATTAATGTTTAAAGTTTTCAGAATTGAAAAAATGTATACATGTATATAAATTGTAAGTTGAAAATCCTCCAGAAATTTTGTAAAAGATTAAAGAATTTGCAACCTCTTGTTTGACTAAAATTTTTTTATAATTAAATATTCGTATTATTTGATCTTGTTTATATTTTTTGTTCTAATTTATATTTTATAAAAAAGGTTTAACGGATGATAACAAATTGTTATCGAAATATCGAAAATAAAATACCGTTAAACCTTTTTTATAAAAAACAAAAATCAATCAAGATGTTTATCTAGAATATTTAGAAAAAAAAAATTTATAATGTTTGGAGTTTGGAGAGTTAATTTGAAATTCGCATGAATTTTGTAATAGATTAAAAGCAACAAGTTTACTAATTCATTTATCTATCACAAAATTGGTGCTGTTACTTTTTAAATATTTTATTAATATCTACTTGCCTAAATGGAAGTATTTAAAATCACTTAGGATCTTTAAGTCACAAGTTAATATTTGCTGAACTATAAACCGTGCGACTTTTACATACTGGGGAGTGTTCATAACACAATTTAATAAATTACATACATATATGGTAACAAATCGCTGATGTGTTATGAAATCCCTGGGTGATTTTTTTTCTATTCAATAACTTACACGACTTTTAAACTTTTTTATTACTTACCAAAATTACATAGTGTAAAACTGAATGTGGTTTTAAAATCCCACATGTGGTTTCAAAATCGAATGTGGTTTTAAAACCACTCACGTGGTTTTAAAATCGACTGTGTTTTTAAAAACACACATGTGGTTTTAAAATCTAAAGTAATTTTTAAATCATACTTTTGTTTCAAGTACTTTTTTATAACTTCAAACCATACTGCTAACTTTTTATCTGTTCTATAACTCAATAAATTTTTGAAATTTGTTTATGTGATTTAAACTTACGGAGGTGGCTCCCGTAACACCTACGATTTTAAAATCACACCTGTAATCAGTAAATTTTTGAAAAGCTGTTAGTAAGTATTCAAATATTTTTTTTAAGCTTTAAGAACTTTGTTTGGTTTCTTGCGTTTTAAAAAATAAAAGCCAATTTGCTATACTGTGCTATTAAAAATTAAGCTATAAATTTAGAAAAAGATTAATACCTTATTTAAATTTCAAAAACTAAAACCTTAAAAATAAGCAATATTATTTTTTATAAATTTTACTGTAAAGAAAAAGCATAAAAAAGCCGCATAAATTGTGTATTCCAATAACAAACAAAAAAAGAAACAAAAATATTTTAAAATTTAAAAAGAATCCTTAATTAAAAAATTTGATTTTGTAAAAAATTATTAATAAAAAACAACTAATAAAGAAATTATTAAAAAAAACGTTTTTGAAATCGATATTGAAAACTAAACATTTCCAAGAAAATTTTCAAAAACCATTCAGACTTTTAAAAAATAAAAACATTTCAGAAAATAAATAACAAACAAACATATCTTGTTTATAAAAGTTTCTTAAGTATTTTGTTTATAATTATACTAAATTTTACAATTATGAAACATTTTTTTATAGTTAAAGATTTTGGAAGGAAAAAAAAATAATAATAATAAAAAAACAAAAACTTTTGCTTTTTAAAGAAAAAGAAAACTGCTTTAATTTTTCCTTTTTTCTAGTCAATATTTTTATTGTTATTTGTGTAATAAAAAATTATAAAATTTATTAAATCTAAATTTAAAAAAATATAAAAGAACTATTTAAATGATAAAACAAACCACTAAAAATAAACACAAAAAAATTTTTAAAAACATTTTCTGTGTCTTAAAACTTGTATAAAAAGAATGTCTTCCATTAAATTAAAAAAAAAAAGAATAAACTTTAAACAACATTTTTATTATGTATTTAAAATAAAACAACAAAACTATTAAACTATAAATTATCATTAAAAAATAGAAAAAACTAAAACTGAATTATTGGAAAAACAAAAGGAAAACTATATTTAGCTTCTAAGTAGTGTGCAATGAAAGAATTAGAATTTATAAGAATTATGAAAGAGAACTAATGAGAATTATTAAGTTCTATAAATTTAGTCAATTGTATAACTTTGTATTATAAAAAAAAAACTATTTCAAAGTTTAAGTAAAAAATTATATTAACTTATTATATTATTTAGTAAAACTATTATTTTAAATTTAGATGTAGGCGCAGTTACCGCGAACAAGTGGCAATTACAAATCGATATTCGAAATTTCCAGTCCGAAACAATCAATTTGAATTATTGTATGAGATAAATGGAACTATTCCACCCGTTAGATGGAAAGTATTTAACTTGAACAAAATTGTTGTTATAATTTTGATGACACAAAAAGGCCATCAGGTGTGATGTCTATTACACCTGCTGCGAATTCACCTTTTTCATTTGAAAAATCATTCACAATCATTTAAAAAAAATGAATCAATTCAAAACGAATCGAGTTTTGACTTGTTGAATCTCACTTAAAACGTGTGGAAATTAACCATTTTTTCAAAACTCTACCATATTCGAATTGGCTCAAGTCCAGCTTAAGTACAGTCCTCCAAATTGACCGTAATATATATAAAAAATATATATTTTGAATGGAAGCCGCCTTAAGGAGGGCAGTTTGGGGGATAAGTATGTTCATAGGAAATGTAGCGGGAGAAATATTAGCAGAGATCGGTTATACATTTTACCCCGCTAAGAGCGACTCAGGACAGTTAAAAAGCATTTTGTGGATTTTCTACCGTTTTGTTTTAAATTTCATCCGGATCGAAGCCATTTATCCCCAACCTACCGTCCAAATTTTTTGGCTCATGCACTTTTTTTTTCTTTTTTTACCAAATTCTATAAAATAAGATTTTCCATATAACACTAATCTCCTAACGTACATGCATGCATATACACACACATACTTTACTTGCAAGCAAGGTGGATTAACGTGTACACTGTGGCAGCACTAGAGCAAAATTACAACAATACAACAAAAACAGGCATGTGGTAAGCTATGCTTGTCAATAATGTTTATAACTTTTTTCACAATTTTAAACTATGAAAGTACTTTTTCTCAATTATAAATTACTTTTATTTGAATTATTTTTATGTTCACAAAATAGTTTTTATATGTTTAATTCAGCATAAAACACCAAATTCACTTTCAAAAATGTAAACAATACATTTGACGTAAATGGCTTACTGTATTGCCAGTAGCAAAAAATTGTCACATGCCGTAGCGCTGCCACCTTGTAGATGTTAATGTACCTTGCTTGCAAGTATACATGTATGGAAATAAACCGGGGACAATTTTTGACACTCGGTCAGCCATGCCACTGTTGGTCTTTTCCAAACAAATTTGGTCGGATATTATTCGTTTCGTCTTTTTGAGAGAATGAGAAAGTCCGCAATGAAAATAAAATAAATCTTAATTTTATGCTGCTCCGCACTGCGATTTTTTACTTCAAATTCGTATGGAAAATCGCACCGCAATAAATTATCGTTACATTGTGTTCAGACTCTGAACCTTTCTAATCTCACCTTTTATTAATCCTTATAATAATTGTACTTTTCATTTGTTTACAGCAATTTTGTTTTGCTTTTCTTTATCATGAAGCCTGAACAGAGCCGTTCATTGAAAATATTATTTACGGAGCACTGAACTATTGAACTAAATGAAAGACATATAAACTATAAAGAGCACTCTCTCAAAAGAGCTCATCAACTCAACTCTATGTTGAACTGATGTCAAGGTGCATTAACATCTACAAGGTGGCAGCGCTACGGCATGTGACAATTTTTTGCTACTGACAATATAGTAAGCTATTTACGTCAAATGTATTGTTTACATTTTTGAAAGTGAATTTAGTGTTTTATTCTGAATTAAACATATAAAAATTATGTTGTGAACATAAAAATAATTCAAATAAATATAATTTATAATTATGAAAAAGTACATTCATAGTTTATAATTGTGAAAAAATTTACAAATATTGTTGATAAACATATATTACCACATGCCTGTTTTTGCTGTATTGTTGTAATTTTGCTCTAGTGCTGCCACCGTGTAGACGTTAAAGCACATTGCCTGATGTAATTCTGCTCTAGTGCTGCCACATTGTAGACGTTAATGAACCTTGATATAAACTGTTTATAGCATATTCACACGGATGTTCGAGGTTCGCTCTCTCATTCGTGCTTCGCGGCCCAATCTTTATTGAACCAACATGGTTCGCCATACAAAATTTTATAAGCGAACCAACTTGGTTCATTTTGAATCTTGTTGCGAACCAAGCAAAAACTACTATCATCTCCAAATTTGATAATAAATTATCGCTAGTTTATCTGAACTAGCTCTCAAAAATATGTAAACAAAGAAAAAACAGATAATTAATGTGTATAAAATGAAAAGAAACACATGTAGCAGATAATAATTGGATACTTAAATTGAGATTTAAATAAAAATTGAAAATCGAATTAGTGAAACGTTTGCACAAAATATGTAAACATTAGTGTGAATCAAAAAACAACCGTCTGAACACATAGTTTCGCAATAGCGGTTCAG
Organism: Thecocarcelia acutangulata; assembly: GCA_914767995.1. Classification (NCBI taxonomy): domain Eukaryota; kingdom Metazoa; phylum Arthropoda; class Insecta; order Diptera; family Tachinidae; genus Thecocarcelia; species Thecocarcelia acutangulata. Next base: position 28,779,345 of record OU612097.1, on the reverse strand, counting down.
AGAGCGGACCAAGTGTTTCATATTACCGTCTGAACATGGTATTATTGTCATTCACTGTTGCCAACTGCTTATAATCTGAAGCGCGGTAATGCCTTTACATGGAGTCCCTCTATAGGTCCTGATTCACTATCCTACACGATCGTACTATTCATTCACAGGAAACTGTTTCAAAAGTCTGGCCGAAAAAATCGCTTCAAAGTGGCGTTGTAGGCCACACTATCATATAAGTATAATTGCAATAATTTATATACACAATAAAATAATTAAAAACTTTTATTAACATAATAATTTTACACTACTTAAATGTTTTTCTCGAGGAACCAACAATATTCTCATATTTTCAACACTGATCGCACAGAAATCATAATGTTTTGAAAAGTTTCATAAAATTTTTCAAATCGTACGATTTGTCAAAAAGTCTGTCGCATGGTTGCATTTTTAGTACTTTTTCAGCACACATGCTTTGTTTTGTAGATCGCACGATCGTGTATGATAGTGTAACATGGCCTTATATAATTAAAAAAAAAATTATATTTTCTTAGACTGAGCCAAATTAAAATATAATTTTTTTTTTGCTTAATAAGACAAGAAGAAAATACTATAGGATTTCATATTTTATTTATTATTATTATATTTTCTTTTTTGTTTTTTTACGAATTGTTTCCTGAATGTTTGACAGCTTGTATGAATGTGATTTTGTGTGCAGACATAAGTTCTTAAGGATTAAAAAGTTTAAGCCAAGTTAATTATAAATAATAGAGGTAAATAAATAAAAGTTAAAACTTTAAACGAATTAATTAAAATTAATTAAATATAAAATGACTTGTATCTATAATGTTTGTAAAAAAGATTAAAAAAAAACAAAACAGTGTGTAAAGAATGTGTTTGAATGGCTGCAAGTAAATGTGAACGAACAAATTTATTAGTATGATTGATTGTTTGATCAAACGAGTGTCTGAGTCCAGTTAGTATTTATATATGAAAAAAAAACATTATATACATATATAAAAGAAAAAAAAATTGTTTAGCTTTTAAGCAACAGATCTAGTTGCTAGATCTAGAAATATCTCAATTTGTTATATTGTATGTATTGTATGTTTTGAAATTTGTATTGAAAACTGTAAAAGAAAAATATTAAAAAAGCAACAAAAAAAAAAAACAAGTTTATGAAGGATTTTTTAAAAGCAAAATGAAAAGATATTTTTTAAAAAATATATATTTTATTATACAAAATATTTGTATACAATTAGTTATAAATACTACAAGAAAAATATAAAACTGACAAAACTAAAAAGTAATCCAAACTCCTCCCTTTCGCCCCCCCCCCCTCCACCCCGCCCATAATAAAAAAAAAAACATTATTAAACTTTCACTAAAATTAAATTCTCCTCTCTCATATAATCAAATTAAATATGTATGCATATACATTTATGGAATAAATTAAAAAAGAAAAACATATACAAATATAAATATAATTAATTCAATAAAATATTTTTCCTCCTTAAACATTTCATTGCTACCGTTTGTAGTTAAAATAAAAATTAAAAATATATTAAATTTTTTTCATTGAATTCTTTAGTTTTCATCCTTTCATTTTAGTTTTTTTTCTCTCAAATAATATGCCGAAATAAATAAACTTTACTAAAATGTTAAATATACAATATACATGTCCAGTATAAATGTTTAAAACTACATTTAACTTTCATTAAAATTTATCAGTAAAAAAAAAACATCAACTTTTGGAAATCAATTTAAAACATAAAAGAAAAGAAAAACAAAAATAAAAACATACAAAAATTATTATACAAAACTCAATATTGAAAATTAAAATTTATACATGTTTAAAATAAAAGAAGTAAATCCCTTTAATCAAAATTTATAATAATCAGCAGAAACAAAATTTTAAAAATAGTTTTTTTTTTTTTGGTTGGAATTATATATTACGTTTATACGCGGGCTATTCGCAAATAAAAACTATTTGCAAATAACTAACTCACGGTTTATACGCGAATTTGTCCATGAAAAAGTTTGATTTTTTGTGATACGGCATTTGCTCAAAATGTAAATAACTGGTAACACTGTTAATGCAAACAGCATTTTGATTACTAAAATAATAAAAGAAAAATAAAAAAATTAAAAGCAATAAAAAATTATAAATAGCTTCGCAGAAAAAACTTTTTTTCGTGTTCAATAAAGAAAATCGTTGAATCAATTATTAAATTTTTTGAATGCGGACCTGTAAAGGAATTCGTGGATTCAAACAAAAGTTTAGTAAAAATAATTATTGATCGAAAACAACTGTTGTTTTAAACAACAACAAAATACGATATCCAAGGCTATTTTTTTTGATATTTTGTATATCCGTACAAATTATTTTTTCAGACAAAAATTTTGTTGATTTTATTTTTACTATAATTTTTTCTGTGTTGTTTTCCATGTTTCCCAGCTATCTATATGTCGACTTTTCATAGGAACTACCCTAATCTCCAGTAGGGATTTTTTTTTAAGCATTTTTTTATTTATTGAATATTCAAAATGAACTAACAATAAGTATTCAAATCTTAATACTAAATTTAAAATTAAAAAATGTGATTTAAAATTAAAAAATGTGATTTTTCTTAAGTCCGGCCAATGCTAGACAAAAAGTTTTGTTATGCGAGAGCTATTTCGGTAAAATCACCTATTGAGCAATCTGATGGTGGCAGCGGTATCCCTTCTTTTAAGCCGAATGTGGCCGCCAAAATTAAGTATATTGCGCGCAAGAGGATTTGGATGAAGTTCCAGTTTACTGACATACCTTGTCGCGTATTTAGAAAATTCCTCTTTTACCAGCGCAACACTCAGATCGTTATGAATTCGTGAATTTTTTACGTACCATGGAGCTGCATAAATCGTTCGAAGAATTTTGTTTTGTCGCCTTCGGATTTTTTCAATGTTTGACGCTGAGGCGGTGCCCCATAACTGAACTCCGTAGCACTATATGGGCTTTAGAATTGCATTGTATAACAGAAGTTTGCAATCCAACTTCACTGTCCAGTTTCTGCCCATAAGCCAATTTAGCTGCGCTGCTTTTAGTTTCAACTGAGTGACTTTTGCTTTAATGTGAGACTTCCACGTTAGCCTACGGTCGAGGTGTATACCAAGGTACTTGACTTCACTGTGCTGCGGAATAGGTGAGTTGTTTATTTGGATAGGCGCTCATGTTTGCTTACACAGAGTGAATGTGACATGAGTACATTTCTGTTCATTAACTTTGATTTTCCAAAGTTTTAGCCATTTCTCTAATATTGAAATATATTCCTGTAAATTTCGTTAAGCTATTTTTTGGTTTTCATGAACACTCAAAAACGCTGTGTCATCTGCAAAGGTTGAAGTGTGGATTCCGGATGTCGTTGGCATGTCGGAGGCGTAAATCAAATATAAAGTAGGCTCCAGTATGCTGCCTTGGGGAACTCCTGCCTTGATTGGCTGAGTTGGGCTTATAAAGTCGCCTTCTCTGATAGCAAACTTCCGCCCATATAAGTAGCTTTCCAGAAGCTTATGTGTATTTGCAGGCAAGTTTAACTTTATTTTGTGCATCAAGCCGTCGTGCCACACTTTATCAAAAGCTTGAGAAATATCAATGAATAGAGCTGAGCAATACTTCTTCTCCTCAAAGGTCTGTCTTATGATATTGACTAGTCGGCGCGTTTGTTCTATGGTGCTATGTTTAGCCCAATATTGGACTCAACTTCGCCATTAACAATTTTTCGAAAAATTTTGAAATTTTTAGCAGTAGACTTATTGGTCTATATGATTCTACCTATGTCAGATCCTTCCCTGGCTTGGGAATCATGGTAATCATTGAGACCTTTCACTCTGCAGGATAATACCCAAGGCGTAAAATAGCGTTAAAAATAAAAAGTATAACTCTTCTTGCTACACGAGGTAACTGCTTAAGCATTTTACCAGTAATTTGATCAATGCCTGGAGCTTTCCTAGGGTTTGTATTACCGATAACATTTTCGACATCTCGAAAATTAAGTCTCAAAGGCACAGGCGAGAGATATTCTCAAACATTCAACTTTATATTCCAACAATCTAAATAAATTGTTGAGAATTTAAAAAGAAAAATGCTCTAATAATATCCGTCAAAACACAAAAAACAAGCTTTTTGATTTATACACGTCTCTAACATTTCTTTACACCTTTCAAACAAATGAACAATCGTTGTAAAGAAATGTTAGAGACGTGTATAAATGAAAAAGCTTGTTTTTTGTGTTTTGACTGTTATTATTAGAGCATTTTTCTTTTTAAATTCTCAAAAATTTATTTAGATTGTTGGGATATAAAGTTGAATATTTGAGAATGTCTTTCAAAAATTTCCAAAGTCTACTGATGATTAGGGTAGCTCCTATGAAATGTTGACTTATAGATAGCTGGGAAACATGGAAAACAAGCTATTTATAATTTTTTATTGGCATCAATGTTAGAAGCTAATATAGCGAATAAAAAACTCAATTGTTTAAAAAAATTACATGTTTTTTTGTAGTTCAATCAAAGCAAATAATAAAAATAATGAAATATTTTTAATATTTGTTTCTACACGTAATTTTTGCCATATTTCATGTGTGCCACACATCGACAAAATCTTTGAAATTGTGAAGTAAAGTGGCAACTTTTTATGCCTTAAGCTTTACAGTGCAACCTAAACTATGGCGTAAAGCGCAACGTTATTTAACGCTTTGAGTTTACGCTGTAGTAAATAACTTAAATAAAAGCGTTAAAATTGTGCCATGAACAGTATTGTTCATTGAATAGAAATGATGAAAAGTGATAAAGTCGCTAAATTAGTCTGATAGCAGCTAAAGTGTGATTACTAATGGCCGCAAAAAAATGAGTAACATTTGTTTTGCAGCGAATTTTACTGAGATATAGTAAAGCTTTCTCTCTTATGCTCTGTCAAAATTGGATTTTCCAGTTGCGAAACGTTGACGCTGCGCTGTTTGGGTTGATGTCATACATTTTGTATGTACATGAGGATCTTTGACAGATAAATTACGCTTGACACGCTAATTTCGGTTGCACAGTTAGACGACAGCAGACTCCAGAACTTCACGATAATAAATGAAGTTAACTTCAAATGCTGCCGTCTAATCAGCAACATAATTATTTTAAAGACAGCAGCAGCACTATATATATTTTAACAACACAAATTTCAGAGGTGCCACATATACATATATGTATTTTACATCAATAAAATACAAATTACTGACTGAAAACGTAATAATATCACGTAAAACTGTAAAAACATATCAATTTATTTAGTTATTTTAATTTTGTCGTGTTTATTTTCTATTGAATATTACAAAAAAAAAAATTTAGTTCTTAGTGCTGCCACTTTATATTCATAGTGGTAGCACTGCGTTTACGTTCTGCTGCTTACAAAAATAGATATTAGTCTACGAGTAAGTTGGCAACAGCGGCAAATGCTGTTGTGAAGTAGTGCTGCTGTAATGTCGTTAAAATAATCGTTTTCATCTAAACACATGTATTTTATTTTTGCCAGATTGCTGTCTGCTGTCGTCTATGTGTTTAAAGCTTTATTTGCAAATAAATTTTTAATCAGTAATTGTTTTCGTGAGCTATAGCTATTCAAATATTTTATTTCCTGTTTTTGTTATTTATAATATTTTTATTCGCAAATACCCGGCACGTATAAACGTAATAATAAACTACTTGAATGTCAAAATTTTAAAACATTTTATTATATATATCAGGGGTGTCCAAAATTTCTATATGGAAGAGCAAACACCAGTACATTTAAGGAAAAACTAGTTTTATATAATAAGCAAAGCATGCGGAAGTGTTGTTGCTATGCAATTGTGTGTGTGTACACACACACATGTGTATATTAAAGCGCACAGCCTATAGCTGAGTGCTTTTACAAAAACAAGTGCAGCAAGCGCATAGGGTTGGGGTACTCCAGATCTATATCATTAACAGAGAGGTTTCTAAGTGCTGTCCACACGGTTGCCATATTTGATGATTTCATTTTGACGATTTTGGGTACTGAAAATAGCATGTTGACGATTTAAGTTCCGTTTTTGACGATTTTTGTAATTCAAATATTAACTGTTTTTATCTCTCAAACAACTTTGTTGTTACAAGTACATACTACATTTGCTTAAAGCTGATTTCAAAACATAATGTAAGTAATAGCTATGGTATGAACTGTTTTTTATGATTTTCAATACTCTCGGGATGTGTATGTTACACTATACGAGTGTAACGTAATACAATGTTCTTCTCTTAATACATTTGGATGGGAATGCAACAACTATGGACTCTGTTAATTGACAAATTGCTCAAAATGTTTTTCAATGTTAATGCTCCTTGTTTGAGAGTATACTCGTACCTGCTAGATATCTAAAACAACGTATGTGATTAGCATTTAAATAATTATATATAAAAAACTGTTTACATTTTTATTCAAAAGTGTGTGATTTAATTTAATGAGATTTCAATTTGAAGATAAATTCCAAGCTTTAAGTCGTTTTTCTCATATAATCGGAAAATTTTCTGATTTCATTGTAGAGTGCGAAAGGCAAGAAATTTTATCCAAATTCAGACAACTAAACAACTATTGAGGTTGGAAAATGTAGGTTATGCAATATAAAGATGCTGAATTTAAAAAAAGAAATGAACAAAAATTATTCTATAACCTTTTCTACTATGACCAAGCTCATAGTAAAAACATTAGTCAAGTCCCATTACCTAGCAAGAGTTTGCAGTAGTAAAGTACAGCAACTTAACAAAACCAAAAAGAGAAATAGGTTGGACGAACTCTGGAAATGCTATTCTAAAAACTGCTTAGAATGTTGTAGCTTTGATTATTCTAAACATTAAAGTAATTGTTTTGCTTAAAAAACGAATCATTTTACTTGCTGACAATTTTTTGACGATTTATAATAACTATATTGACGATTTTTACGATTTCTTTTCCTTGAATTTGAAGATTTTAACCCTGATTTCTCTGACATCTATGGCTGTCTATACCTGTAATGCAATTCACAAATTTTTAATAATTTTAAAATAACATAACTTAACGCGAGCTTTGGGATTTGCTTATGTGATTCACTAACTTATTTTTAACACCTCTGGTTGTATGTTAAAAAAAGTTTGAAGTAATGTGGCAGCTTTGTTAAAAATAAAAAAAAACACAAAGAGGAACAGAAAAAAACAAACAGATTTGTACATAGTCCCCATGATACAAAAAACAAGGTAGCCGCTTCGCTAAAACAATAAAAAAAACAACAGGTTTTTGGATTGTGTAAAAAAGCGAATTCACACTTCAGCTATCAAAAGTAGTAGTTCTAACAAATGATATTTGAAAAAAAAAACAATTGTATTTTTTACAAACAAAACAAAAACTTGGTTTTCATTAGGTTAAAAAATGTCTTTATGAATGAATGTCTTCCACACAAAAATCTTTTTAAAATCTGCCGCCTAAGAGTATGCAGTATTTTAAGGGTTACCTGCCAGAAATTCTTAGTGCCAGAGAACCAGTTAATTAAATACTCTTGTGATACACTGCACTACCATTTTGTTACCTGTGCAGTGTGCCCATTTTAGCACTTTTGCTAGATTTAGCACTTCTTTTGTTGATTTAGGAGCAAAGTTTTTGATTTAGCAATTTTTTCAGAACTTTCCAATTGTTCATTTAGCAATCTATTAAAAGTTTTCTCTTAACAAACTGTTTTTAAAGTAGACCATTTTGATGCCCTAAATTCATGCTTAGAAGATTTATTTGTGCCAGTGCCGCATTTTAATTATAATTTTGAAAAAATTTTTATATCTAAGAAAGAAGCTATAAATCCTAGTTGCGTCTAACTCCTTTGCCAGGAAGTTTAAGATCATCTTCCCTATAAGGGAGGAATGGAGCATGAATCCAAGATGGCTGCGGGATGGTTCACAAAAGTGGTATACGGATGGATCCAAAACGCTCCAAGGTGTTGGAGCGGGAATAGTGGGGCCTAGAGCACGCAAATTTATAACTCTTAGCAAAGACACCACAATCTTCCAAGCAGAACTATGAAATAGCTGACATTTATGCCAAGAAAGGAGCAGAGGGGACTTTAATTAGACCCACTCCAACTTTTGGCTTCAACAAGGGTCTCCTGAATGAGGAGATAAAAAAATGGACGGTGTCCATCGTTGAACAACAGTGGAACGAGGCAGCTGGTCTTGAACACTCCAAGAAATTTCTAAACTTTGATAAAAAGAGGGCTGAACGACAGGTGTACTTACAGGTCATTATAACAAGCAACAGCATAGGATTCTGCGGTGATGAAAAGGAGTCAATGGAGCACTTAATCACCCACTGTGGAGCACTGGGACACAGAAGATATAGGCTACTACAAGCTTATATGTTAAGTGAATGCGACTTAATATCACTCCCTATGAAGGAGCTTGTCCGTTTTCTTGACATACTCAACCCATAATGGTGCAAGGAGACGCACAATAGATCAATATTGGTCGCAGTGCAAATGGCTGATGAGGGCCATATCCCATCCACTAATAATAATAATAATCCTTAAAAATAGAAAGAAATACGAATTGTATGTCGCAGTTTTATTGCAGAATTTATCAGATGCAACGTTTCCCAAAAAATATTCTAAGCTCAAAAAATACAAATTTTTTTTATAGAAAATAGTTTAAAATTTGACAAGTGTAAGTTAAACGATTATTTTAAAGAGGAAATGCTAGACTATACGGCAGAGAATATAACAACTTTGGAATATCAAGGCAACGCATACATATGTGTACGTGATATTAAATTTAAAGACTGAATTATTATTTTTGTTGCGTTTTTAAAACTTTTTATGTTAAAAAAAAAAAAAATATTGTTTTAAGAAATTTCGTTTTATTCAATGAAAATAAAAATTTCTAAGGCAACATAAGCATAAATGATAACATTACGAGTATGAACTATCAAAGAAAATATTTGCTTTTTAAGACCTTTAGATTCTAGCACTATGCTATATCACTACAATTACGTTTAGCACTATTTTGGTGCGAATTTAGCTCCAAACGTTTTTTGGACCTGGTCACACTGCCACCAACAATCTCAAGACTTTAGAAAATAAACTTTGCTATGGTTGTGTATTTGACTGCAAAGTAACTTGCACATTAACGGAATATCAAGGTATTTGATTTCACTTCATTGCTGCAAAAGCATTTTATTGTTAGCTTAAGCTCGATTCACTCATTTTTGTTTCGAACCAATTTTAGCTTGCTGAGAGCTTGCTCTGAAACGGTTCACTCAGCGTTGCCAGAATGTAAATTTTATCTTAATTTTGAAGATTTTATAGGCTAAATAAGATTTGAAGATATTTCGCTAAAAATTAATATTTAAAGAAATTTAACTTCTTTCTTGAAATAATTTTTTACTTAATGGTTTCAAATCTCGTTCACTCTAGTTTTGAAAAGAAATTTGAATTCTGCACTGATAGAAAATTTTTCGTAGATATAACGATTTTTGTGTAAATTTTACGACTTTGTTGTTGTTGTTGGGCCAACTGAAAGCTTCTTTCGGACTACACTTTAAGCTTGGTTTCGAAAGCATTACATTAACACAAAGAAATATTTTCATTATATTTACTACACTGTTTAGTGGCTATAACGAAAATTTTATTATTTTCATACTAAAGTTTTTCATAACATTACTGAAGTGTGAATTCCAGAGCTCGTTGGCATGATATGTCTATGCTTCCTTGGGAAACTCCTGCTTTGATTGCTGAACTGGGGCTTATGAAATCACTTTCTCTTATGGGAAACATGTGATAAAATTCCAAGAGTTTGTAGTCAAGTTTAACTTTGTTTTGTGCATTAAGTCGTCGTGCCATAGTTTATTGAAAGCTTGGGGAAAACAGCTGATCATACATTAACTAGTCTGTATGGTGGTTCTTTGATGCTGTGTTTGGCCCTAAAGCCAATTTAATGATTAAAAATACAATCTACAGCATGCAGTCATCTTCTTCATTAGCAATTTTCAGCTAAATTACCAAAAATTTCCATTTTTTTTTTAACTTTTGGTAATAGACTTATTTAAAAAGTGGCAAAATGACAACACTTCAAGTAGTTTAAGTCAAATATTATGTTTTCTTTTTTTTTAATTTTGATAAGTGAAAGAAAAATACAACCAATTTTTAGAAATGCAAACACTACTTAATCAGTAACCTTTCACTATATACAACAAAAGGAAACTTAAAATATTTAACGTCATTAACAAAACAAGCATAATCAAACAACAACCAAATCCTTTTTAAACGAATAAAAACAAAACTAAATTCGACATATTATTGTAAAATACTTATTAAAATTTATATGGTGTAAATTGTTTAAAAAAAATTGAAACTGTTTATTTTAAGTTTTCAAAAAATAAGACAAAATAAAAATAGTAAAAATACTTTTAAGTAAATATTTCCAAACATAACTATTGAAAAATAATAAAAAGAAAACAATTAATTATTATTAAAAATATTATTAAATATAAAAAAGTCATTATTTGCTAATTAACATTATTAATGAAAAAATAAGAAGAAAAAAATTTAATGAAAACTAATTAAAAAAACATTAAAAATAAAGCATTATCAATTTAAGTCATTAAACATAAAATAAAGAGAAAAAAAATTAAAAATATAACAATGGCAGAGTTTTAATTTTTCTTATTGAAATGAAGTGCATCACTGAAAATGATAATGCAGCTCCACAAAGAGGGAACTAAATGGTAATACGGAAAACAGCTGTAAATCAGAAATTTGTGGTTGCCATATTACAACGTTGCCAATTAGTATGTAAGCATCCAAAAAAGGAACGAGATATAACTATTAGGATAATTTTTATGAAATTTTTTAGTAAACTCATAGTGTTATCATATTTCATTCCTTATTTTTATGCAATTTGTTAAGGCAATATTTTGTGTAAAGATTTCAAACCACATGCCATTTCCAAAACACAAATATGATTTCTAACTGTTATGTAAATCACAGTTTTTTGTGATTTTCCGTGTGATTCATACTCTTCGGAATCATAAATAAAACAACTGCTGATTTCCTGATATTTTTATTTTCAAGTGGAATTTTTGTGGTCACGGTATTATTAATGAATAAACCGAATCACAAAAAAAGTAAAAACAAGTCTTGCAACAAAATACGTGTATCTAGTTTTTTTTAATTTAGAGCATTATTTCGTAAAAGAAATAAATAAGTAATTTCACATAAATAATCAATAGAAAATAGATTAAATTATAGTATGCTTCCATTATCAGCAAATTAATCTGATAATAGGAGGAAATCATTTTTAAGTAGCTATTGAAAATCAGTTTATCGTTTGTATTGTTTTATTATATTTTATCATAGAAAAACCCAAAAATTTGTTCAATAAACATTTAATATAGCAAAATAACAAAAAAAAAACCCTATGAAATTGAAAATAACATTGAGTTTTTAACTCGCTTATATTAGTTTCAATGCAGATTTGTTCGTATGTTTGCAACTCTAGAAACACGTGCCGTATGAGTGATTATTATATATGTAGGTATATAAAACTATATACATTGCTGCCCCTTTAATGCGAATATTGAAATTGGCGATTTATGAAGCCGATTTTGGGAATTCCCAAAAAACTCAGAAACACTTCACTAACTGGTTCGGATTCGGTTTTTCATATTCAATGCGCGTTTTTGCCGTGGAACGTGTATCCGAACTATTAAAGGTTATTCGTTTCAGTGCTGTGGATGGTGTATCTGAACTATTAACGATTATTCGCTTTACAGCGAAAATTGATTCAGAGGAAATGAGGGAATTTGGCGTCTCACGAAGCCGATTTTGGGAATACCCAAAAACTCGGAACCGCCTTGCTAGCCGGTTTTTCATATTCGGTGAGCATTTTTGCTGCGGAACATGTATCTGAGCTACTAACGGTCATACGTCTTAGTACGAAAGTTCAACTTGCCGTATTGCTTCATGGGAAGTGGGGGGATTTTGGCGATTTCTGGCGCCAATTTTGGAAATCCCCATTAAACTTGAAACCACTTTGCTAAAGAATGCATAGCTAAAAAGCAAAAAAATAAATATAGTTTAAAAAAACGCTACGCTGTCGAGCTAAAGAGTAAGAAATAATTTTAAGAATACAATAATGAATGAAAAATACTAGTATTATTTTATACTAGTATTAAGTGTGGGGCGCTTTGTTTCATATATTTTGAATATCATATGACCAAACTATCTCAGATTTCTTAATTTGTTTCAAATAAAGTCGTGCTACCTTGTACAACCCTGCTATTATTCTTACAAATACAGCCTTGGGACATCGACCTTGTTTGTTAAGTATAATTCAATAAAAACTTTATGTTATTTTCTATTTTTATAGGGCTTTTTTTTCTTTGTTATATTAAATGTTTGTCGAACAAAAAAAAATTGTTTCCAAAATAAAACGCAATCAAACAATACAAGCGTCAAGCTGATTTCGAAATTTCTAAAACAAAAAAATTATTTAAAACATAATGGAAACATTACGAAATAATTTCCTACAATCAACTTAATATGCTTGTAATGGAAACGTGCAATAGTTTGAGTCCTTAAAAAAAACGCAAAAAATGCGTATAGTGGCACCATTGAAATACTGCAATCAGCTGTTTATATTTTTTAAGATTTTATTTCTAGTTGTGCTTTGCAAGTATTTAAATTTAATTTTGGTATATTTATATTATTGCTAAATTTTAAGTAAATGATATAAAGAGTGATAAAACCCTAAAAAAGGAAGCTTGCAATTTTCTATAATCTGGGTCAGTCAAACTACAAAAGTTTCAAAAGAAAATTAAAAAAAAGAAACAATGTCAGCTGTTTAGCTCGTAAGACCCAGTGTTGTTTATTAACACACAAACATACGACCACAAATGCTGCTTCATCTGTACTCATGGATAGTATAAATATTGAGGAATCGGATGCTCTTGATGTTTTTGGAATGAAGATATAATGTGACGTTCGCTGGACACAACATATTTTTCATGTCTCTAAAGAAGCATTCAAGTGCCTCGGTTTTTTTAAACGGTGGAAGATGTACTTCACTCCATCCGACCTCCTTACTATTTAACCTACATACATTCGACCGAAAATGGAATGCAACTCTCATGTTTGGGCCGGTGCCTCAAAGTCTATTTTAGGGTTACTCGACCGTGTGCAGGAGAGGGTGAAGAAGCTTATCGGTGACAGTAGGGTATCCAACTCTATTGACTCACTGGAGCATCGACGCAGTGTGCGGTGCGTTACTCTGTTATTTCGTTACTACAATGGATTTTGCTCTGACGAGATCAGGGATCTTGTTCCCGAAAGGCGCACATTTTTACGTAGCACACGTTCATCGTCCAGGGGTCTAATCACCGCATACGATATCGAATTAACTATCGTATCGAATAACATTACGATACATCTAAATTATGGCAACCGATGCATATTGGATCGCAATTTAAACAAAATGCAATAGATTGAAGACCATACGTTCCCTAAAAGTAGGAATACAAAAAATAAATCCTTTAACTTTTTTATATTATTGCAATACAGTTTATTCGATATCGTATGCCGTGATACCAAAATGAAAAATTTCGATAATTTTGCTCGATATCGTATGCGGTGATTTGGCCCCAGAGCTCATCCATTTGTGGTCGATTGCCCGGGGAATCGTGCTACGGATTACAGAGAAAATTCGTTTTTCAGCCGTACGCTTCGTCTGTGGAATAACTTGCCTGCAGACGTGTTTCCTGTCTATTATAACGTTGGAAAGTTCAAGTCAAATGTTCACAAACACTACTCCCTCTTTCCCCCTCCTCATAACCTATTTTCCTAGTTCTGGTGCAATGCACTGCATATGTAGGGGTCATCCCCTGAGTACTGGTCCAAAATAAAAAAAAAATAAAAAAAATGTAGCTGCCACTTCCAAAGTAATTAAGTAGTTGAGTACAGGGCTACATTTGTGGCCAGCGGCATTTGTAGTCGTGCGTATGTGTATCCCGCTGTGTGAGTGAATTTAAGTTGCGCTTTCGGCAACACTGCATTGTTAACAGTACTGCTGTTCTTTCTTTGCTAGAGAGTGCAAAACGTAATTGGGCCAGATAAATTAATAAAACAGATTTTGATGAATTGGTAACTTTTTTTGTTTTTAATTAGCATCATATTTTCTAAAAACATATTCAGTACCTTAAAAATAAAATAGTTTAGTACAATTTTTGACTACATACTTACTTAAATATATAATAAATATCACTAAAAAAGTTAACTTATATACTAATTTTTCGAACAGAAACATAAAATAATTACTTTTTTATTTTAATATTACTAATAATATTCTAATCATTAAATATTTACAATTTGGATTATTCACAGTTTCAGAAGAACAACTCTACTCATATTGGAAAGGTGTACTACTTAGTTTTGCCGCCATTTTGTTTTAAGCATTAGTCTTGACAGTGCAGTCGTGAAGTAGACACGCGGAAAATTTATTAGTGAGAAATATTAGTTAAACCCACGTGTTTTAATCGTTAAAACATGTTATCAAAATCAATTATCGATTTCAATGAAAAAATCATATCGCTCCTTTATTGCAACATAGTCATATCTTAAAATATGAGGTTTTCAAGTTAACAATGCAAAACTGTTAACAGTATCACCTTTTGTATTGTGCCAAAAATTTATTCAAATTAATTTTAAACCGTTTTCTTTAGGAAATATTTTCTAAAGACTTGTATGGAAGCTAAGCTTGTGCTTTTCTCGAAACAAGCTTTTTGAGTTATGACTATGTTGCAATAAAAGAGCGATATATAACGAGGCACATTTTTCTTTGAATGGATATAGAACAGAATAGTCGGTTCTGGGAAATAGAAAACCCTAAAATTATTCAGTAGTCACCTTTGAATCCGTTAAAATTGACAGTCTGGTCTGTAATTTGGTCAGGAGTAATAATTGGACTTTACTTCTTTGAAAACGAAAACGGTGTAACGAGAATTGTGAATGGGGAGCGATATCGTGATACGACTGAAAACTTTTTAACGCTACAACTGCAAGCTATAGGCTTGATTAAATGTGGTATCCACAAGACGGTGCCACATCGCTTACAGCCAGGATTACACTGGAGTTACCGCGAGTAGTATATGTTCCCGGCGGACACCTCGTATTACAAAATTTATATTAACACCCATAATTATTAAAGTTTTTGTTCATTAAATATTTTTATAAGTATGGGTGTTGATGCAAAGTAATTTATAATTTTGAAACAAAAACTGTAAATAACCCTTTTAATCTATACTAATTTAAAAGCTTTGAAAATTAATCAGTGTCTCGTTTTTAAGTACAATTTGGAAATCATTTATGAAATAATCGAAGGAAGGACATTTCTTTTCTTATTTACTAAATTTTGGCAGTATCGGCAAGAATTAATTTAAAACTGTCTGCATTTAAATAAAATTTGATGAAACAAAATGACAAACTTTGTACAGGCTTAATGAATCATTGTGATCGGATGGTTAAATAAATTAAATAATAAATATTTTAAGACTAAGTTATATTTAGGAGATATTAAAAACTATCTGCAGCCGCAAGATTCGACTACCATATTAGGAAATGTTTTTTGTGTGGCCGTATTATTACTGTCCATAAATACTAACTGCAATGAAGAATATTGTTTGGCTGTACAGCATGGTATCAATTCTAGATTTTTACGGCGTTCACCCGGCTTATTTAAAAGTTTCTGTAAAAAACACAAAATTAAACTTGTTAATCTAGGTAAAATTAAAATAAGTAGCAAAAAAAAAAAAATTACCTGTAGAACAACATTATGTGTTGAAAGAGACTCTGATATGCCGGCCACCATGCCACAGGTGCCGCGACAAAAGTAGGCATCATAGCCTCTGGGCTGTATGATCCAGTCACCCCAGCCTATATCATCAAAAGATATGTACAGCTTCTCACGACAACATTCTGTGACACCATCCGTACAATTGATTTCACGTTTTTGACGGGGTTGACGCTTACGATTCTGTGTATCGACCATTATAAATGGACGATAATCCTTGTGGGTTGAGATCATGTGTTCCATGGATTCAATGTCACATGACTGACAGGTAATCTGTATTAGATGACTTAAGTCGTGATTACCAAACCAGCGTTTAATCGGCCATTCAATATCGATTTTCATCCATTCATCTAAAATGAAAAGATCGAAAGCGAAAACATGATTAATGAAAAGCAGTAAAGTAGTGAGAAATAAGGCAAAGTGTTTTGAACTAATGACAAAAAAGTGCTAAGAAATTTCGAATCATTGTGGGCTATAAATTGCTAAATATAAAGGAAACTTGGAGCCCTCTCGAGACTAAATGAACAACTTGTGTCAATGTCTCGAAAACTGACAACTACTCAAACAGAATCTTTCCATAGAGCACGTCCTGATTTGGCCTATGCTTAACCAGGGTACTCTGTCTTCTAGGGTACAGAGGGGTAGGAGTCCTTAATTTTTTGAAGCAAATAAAACTTGGGTAGTGCCAGCATGATCTTGGTTGTTATGGGACTTCCGAAACTCTCACCAGGAGTTAATTGGCAGAGCGGGGATCAGTAAAGACCGCAAGAGATTCTGTTTTACAGAACATCTTGGCGCTGATCGTACATAAGTACCTGCATCTTGGCTGTAGTTTAGACCTAAAATCATATTCTCTGATAATTATTAGTATTCTTCAATAATTATCCTGCATGGCCAATTTCCGAGAAACTTATATAGTCCTCAAAGTGTTATTTTGCAGCAGATACCTGTAATGTAAGCAACTAGGAGTGATGGATAGGCGGGTGAGTTGGTTAAGGGTAGATGGACTTCGGGCCACCAACTCGCAAAGCCTTGTCTTTCTCTCCAAGCTCTTCAGCAAGTGATTTGTTCATATGGCTATAAACGTATGATAAAAATTTGGGACCATGTAAGCCTCATGGGAGGGTTGGTGAGTCATGAACTAGTTTACCCCATGGAATTGGTCCACCGTCAGATAATGCCATTAAGGCAGGTGCTGACGGAAATCAATTACAGAGCTGCTCAAACAAAATGAATTTCGTGATTCCAGATCCGTTTTTTCCAACTGCTGAAAACCTATTGAAAGCCCAGTAATGCAAGTCAGATCTGACTACATTCCAAGAATGGTGTCTGGCAAACTAACTGAAGTTTGTTATATATCCTAGTATATTTATATGGATAGGTAAAGAGAAACAGAATTTTACAGCAATAAAGTTTTCCAAGAGCTAAAAATCCTATTGGGATCAAGCGTTACTACTGTAACTACAAGGATGATATCAAAAGGCACTTTACCTGGAGAAAATCACAACTTTTACATAACAACCGTTGCCCACGATGATTCCATCCTTTTCGCAACACCTGATTAACTTGTTATATTAGGTACAAAGCTGTTAGTTTTAGTATTTGAGCAAACTTAAGTGAAATATATAGCGGGAGAATTAGTGTGCTAGTAAACAAAAATACCAAAGTCAATTCTGAATGTACATATGTGTTAGCTGGTGGTCTCAAAATCAGCCTACCAAATATGCTTAAAATACCAAATAAACTCAGCTTATACAATGACAAAACAGAGCACAACAAGCATTGCTGAGGCAGTGTAGGGTGAAAATTTTTATCCCAGAAAGAAGAGAGTTTTTTAGCCAGTAAGATCATCTTATGATCAGCCGAATATAACACATTGTGAGTTAAATAAATTTTCCCTCATCGTCCGAAAAAACTCTAAAAAACATACCTACGGTAAATATATGTATATTAATAATTCCGGATCATTGAAAAAGATCAAAACGTAATTTTTGTGGCAACTGTTATTTACATATATACATATGCGTGCATCACATAAGAGTATGTATGCCAGACAAAGTCTAATCTTAGTGTATTATAGATTAACTAAAACGTGCATTGAACATTTATAATACATATGTACATCGATATACATACTTATGTATGCGTATATGTACATAAATTTTATTTTAAGATTATCAGTCTTGTGGAGGCTCACGAAAAATCGGAATTGAAAACAAAGTTCTTCTGTTTATTATTAAATTTAAAATCAACATTAGTTTGTACGTGATGTCAAGACGACCTTTTGATACACGTTTCATATACATATATACATACGAGGGTGGAGGCTGCCTAAGTACGGAAAAAACATTTATTCCTCAACAAGTCTCATTTTAGCTCAATACACTTATGTGCTTTTCACAGAACACAGACGAGCACCCGTCTAAAAAATTTATATGGAAGTCACTCAAAATATTGAGTAACTTTCATACAAACTTTCTAGACGAGTTGCTCGTCTGTGTTCTATAAACAACACGTTGGTAAGACGATATCCCAAACTTTTTATACCATCTGAATTATACGATTTTGGGAAATTCTCAAAATACGCGTTAGTTTCGGTAATCACTTCTTCGTTTGAGATGAATCTTTTTCCTGTGAGCCATTTTTTCAAGTTTGGAAACAGGAAAAAGTCACTTGTAGCTAAATCTAGACTATGAGGCGGATGATCAAGAGCATTTTTATCTTCTCTAAATGTGGTCGTCTTTTCGGGATTGCATCAATCAATTGTTCCAATAATGCATGGCAATACTTTTCTGTGATTGTGAATCCTTTTTCAAGATAATAGATGAGCAATGTTCTGTGTGCATCCCAAATTTTGGTGGCCATAACCTTGCCTGCCGGTTTCACTGTCTTCACCTTCTTCGGAGTACCACCAGCTTCCACCCATTGTTTTGATTGATTTTTGATTTCAGGTGTATAGTGGTGGACCCACGTTTCATCAACAGTTAAGAATCAACGCCAAAATTCAACAGATTCACGCTTTATTATTTCCAAACACCACTGTGAAGCGGTCTGTCGAACTCGATTTTGGTCGATACTGAGCAAACGCGGCATTTATCTTGCCGATAGCTTTTTCATATACAAAATGTTGAGCACACGTTCTTATGATATGTTTACTATTTCAATAATCTCACGTAAATTGACTCGGCGGTCATTCATAGCTTTATCGAGGATTTTCTGGATATTTTCTTCAGTAACCACCTTTTTTGGCTTATTTGTTGATGGTATTGTTGTAGTGCTTGTTGGGCCGCGTTTAAATTCAGCAATCCAATATTTTACCATGTACTCTGACCAAATAGACTCACCGTAATGTTTATTGAGCTTTTGTCACTTTCGCCATTTTCCTTTTCAAATAATAGATTTTAATCACTGCACGAAATTCACTTTTCTTCATTTTTCAAGAAACACAAAAGTCGATTACAACAAATAAACTAATAGATGAATTTGGGTGAAATTTTGACAGCTGACGTTTGACAGATCGTAATTTCAGAAAGAAAGACAAGTTATGTGTTTGTGCTGCCATCTAGCGCTACGTAGCTTCAATATCAATCCGCCCTCATACATACATGTATGTTTATAAACACATATGTACATAAATTGGAATGATCACCTATAATGGCACACAGACATATATGCATATATGTACACAGGAATGTATATGTGTATGAATGGATGTGTATAAAAATATTGACGATAATCTTTAAACGTCTCCGAATTTGTTTTTGATTTATTAACATTAAAGCTTGTCAACTACAAGCCATAAAAAATAACCATTTCTTATTCAAATAGAAAAGAATTAATTAAAAGCGATTAATCTTAATGCACAAATATACATACATATGTACTAAGTGCATATTTGCATGCACTCTAATGCATGTTTGATCGTGATTATTCATGTCAACATTGCATTTAAAAACTTTGTTTTTCCAGCAGCAAAATAGTTCCCAAGCGAAATTGTTCTACTTATGATATATTATACATATGGAATATGTATATATGAAAATGTTTATGTGGCAGCACTGCACCAGTTACGCTAGGAACACAACTGCGACGAACAACGAATTTCGCCCATCGCGACGAACTCGCCGTGTGAGGCACAATACCAATGAACTTTTGTGTAGATAATACTGTTTACATTCCGTGCAAAGATAAAATAAAAAAATGAATATAAATACTAAGGTGCCCATATTAAAAGTAAACCTATATAAACCAAGGTTAATGAACAAAAGTGTTTCCATGTTACATTCGCACTGCGTCTAGGAACATGCTCAACCATTACTATTAACAATAACACAACCATTACTAATAACTCAACACAATGAAGTCAAATACCTCGGTATTCATCTTGACCGTAGACTAACATGGAAGACGCACATCGAGGCAAAAGTAACGCAAATGAAATTGAAAGCAGTGCAAATTAACTGGCTAATAGACAGAAATTCGACCTTGAAGCTTGATTGTAAACTTTTGCTGTACAACTCGATTTTAAAGCCAATATGGTGCTATGGGATTCCATTATGGGGCACAGCCTCGGCATCTAACATTGACAAAGTTCAAAGAAGTCAAAATAGAATTCTCCGTAGAATTACAAATGCTCCATGGTACGGTAAAAACTCACGAATCCACGCAGATCTGAACGTACCTTTTGTGAAATCTGAATTTGTGAAGTACGCGACAAGATATATTAACAAACTTGAATTCCATCCAAATCCTCTTGCAGTTAATATTCTTAACTTTCGTGGTCATACCCGTCTGAGAAGGAGGGATACTTTGGCTACCATTCGAGCTCTAAACAGATGACTGAATTCTGAAATAATATTCGCATAAAAATAAATTTTTGTCCAGCACTGGCAGGACTTTAACCACAATTTTTCTTTTTTAGTATTAAGAATTGAATACTTATTGTCATTACATTTCTTATGTAGATTCAATAAATAAAATAATAAAGTTAATAAAAAAAATATATATATATAAATTCCATTCTTAAGAGGTATTTTTGAACAAATTATTTGAGGTACTTTATATTTTGAGAACATCTTCAGAAATTTTTAGTAATGGATTAATATAAATATAAAAAGTATTCTTTCGTGAAAAATATTTTTTTTTTTTATAAGAAACCCGCTCACCTGATACCGTTTCGTTAGTCGTTCGCTGACGAAAAAATTAGAAATAAATCTATTTCAACTTTCGCTGAGTATGACGAATTTCGACCAACACCACGAATGTGTGCACTTTCATATACACCAACGTGTTTTATTTTTGGTGACGAATATTCCCGACCAATAATTCGTCTTTCGTCGCAATTGTGTTCCTAGCTTTAAGTTTTGGCAGCGAAAATAAAAAGAAAACATGCGGCTTTGACAGCACTCGCTCACACACATTTTTTGGATACAGACACACATTTTTCTTCACATGTTTTTCTAGCCACGTTTTTTAAGAATATATTTTGTAAATTGAATTTAGTAAATTAATAAATTAAATAAAATGTTCAATCTTTATTAATTACAATAGCAAAATAGTGAACGACAAGGTTCATCGTTAGAAAATATTGGAACGAAATAAACGGTTGAACATTCCAAAAAGCTTCTAAGCTTTGCTATTAAGAGGACAGATTGCTCTCAGACTGGATGGGAAAACCCTAAGAACAGTGACGAATCATTATACCTGCCTTAAGCGTCTGTACAGTATAAACATTTCCACGAAAGCCTTTAGCTAGTTTTTCCATGTAGAAGAGGAGTCAACAGAATACTTTACCACTTAATCTGGGGTTTTTTGGGGTAAAGGAGATAAGGGCTACTACTAGCCCATACGTTGGATTAACAGGAGTTTCTAACATTCCTACTAAGCCCATGCGAGTATAAGGGGAAACATATGTATGTAGGTCTTCAACGATGTTATTACTTATATTTCTAAAACTAATTTGACGAAGAAAACTGTTAAAATTCTAAGTTTCAGTGCACTTTGAAACTTATTCGGCGAATAAAGCGAATTGAAAAGTTTTTATTGCATTTGCAAGATTTTGTCTTTTAAATATCTTATGCGTGGAGACTCCAATAGGTTAGTTCAAAAGTCTTCCCACAAACCAACTTCGATTTAACTCTTGGAAATTCGAAAAGGAGTGATCAAAAGTTGGATCTCAGAAGGGGAGCTTCTACAGTACTATTGTACAGCCAAGTGCTGAAACTCACATTTCGCAAAAATAATGTGAGTACGATTTGAAAGTCGCAATCACAAAAAATTTAGCTATTTCAACTCGCAAGCAAATGATGAAGTGAACTAGCTTATAATATGAAAATTTATTATCAAAACATGGAACTCGAAGCGACTAAATAAAATTTTACCTGTTCTATATATTTTCACCAAAAAAAAAAATTTTGTATTTTTATATATTTTAATAAAAAAATTGCAATTAAAAATACACCTCTTTTATATGATTGTTGTGTTGCATTTATTTACTTTAAAAATGGCGACTTCAGATGGCACAACTAGTTTTTTCCCATACAAAAAGCAAGTGCTGCCAAATTTTACACATATTTTGCTCAAACAAATCACGCGATATTTAGCACACAGACAAATGGGATTTGGGATTTTGTCTTAACAAGTGATTTAAAAATTTTGCGTTTCTCAGCACATGGCTGGTAGACAAACTTTGAGTAAAAAGCAAATTTAAAATATTGTTCTTTTGAGTCGCAACAAAGATTCTGCACTAAATTTTACTATTTGAACATTTACTATTTCAACATTTACGACTTTAATTTATGCAAAATTTGACAAGTTTTTGTTTCATTAATTATAAAAAAAACACACACACACATTGAATTTTACCTTGTACATACACAGATTGTATGGCAATTGTCTTGACTACAGGTAAATATTTCGAGTTAATTTGTTGTTGCACTTCTGACACCACAATGGTCTGCTGAGTGAAAATAGTATCATTACGTTTAATCACTTTCTTGGGATTATTTTTGAATAGCCATAAAACGGCTGTGCTGACATCATAACCATCAGCATCGGCATCATCAATTTTGAAGGAAAAACACATGGACGGCTGCGAACCCAATTTACTGCACTCATGCTTTTCTAAAAAGACAAAAAAAATCATTTGATTTGATTTTATAACCGTAAGAGACTTTTTACTAACATACCAACTTCTAAGAATATGAACTTTTTGCTAGTCCTTGCATAGTAATCATCTAAGTCTTTGTTAACATCAGAAGATCCTTCCTGTTCGATGGTAACGCCCTCATAAATGGGCTTAGGTAAACTCACTGCAGAAACATTGGGGCGTTCTTTAAGTCTTAGTTTCTCTAAAATTTGTTTTTTCACAAATTCAATGCGCAAGCTTGTAAGTTCCTCTTCGGTAACATGTTCTACTTGGCGGCTACTTTCGCATTTGGGGCAACGGGGTGCATTTTGTTCACCTTCTTTGTTTTTCTTATGCCCAAAATCCCCTGACTGTATTGAGTTTCTGCCGTAAGAGTCAATATCAAATTCTTCAACTGAATCTGGTATCACTTCTTTAATGTTGTTTTCATCAGTTTCCAACACTATGTCGCTCATGGGGCTGTCACCATACATTTGACCATCGCCATCCACAGAATCGTAGTCACCGTAGTCATAGACCTTGGACAAATGCTGCCAGATGCGTGGCATTGTTTTCAAAGACTCTGCACTATACAATGGAGCTTGTGATCGTCCTTGCAAAAGTTTGTTATGCTCTGTGCGATGCTTACGCTGTTCCTCCATATGACGCTTAAAGCGTTCTACATCATGATTTGAATCTTGCTTTGAATCATCTTCCTCTTGGCTAAAATCATACTTATGTTTTTGATATTGTTTTGCAAGCTTACGCGGACGATGCCTTCGCTGCAACTCATGCGTGGGATCATGTTTATTATTTCTATGAGATGCATGATGACGGTACTGTTGTTGTCCACGCGTAAAATGTGCCATAGTTTCGATGTTGCTGCCACTGGGCAGTGATCTGGCATGTAAACGATTGTATATGCTATTGTTTTCCAACGCCAAGAAGGCAAGTAATACGAACGTTATTAAACATTTAGCCATGTTTTATAATTATCTTTTTTTAATTTTAGAATATTTGAGATAATTTTCGTAGAACGATGGGTTGATTAAAATTTTGTAAGTAATTTTATAAGATGTATGGATGTAACATTTAACTATCTTTTCGGACGCATTAATAAATCCTCTGGAGCCTCTGTTTTGTACAAAAACATATATTTATATACAAAACTTTGCTTTAACAGCTTAATTTTGTTCTAGAAATTTAAGAAAAGATGAGATTCACTGCACTTGGATTTTCTGAAATGGAATGGAAAACAAAATAATCAAATTTTAAATCCTCCTCGTACATACATATAAATGTATGTACATGCTCATTTTATAAGGATATTGTAAAAAATATTTTTTATTAATTAATAAATTTTATGCTTTAGAGTGGTGCCAATAATACTAGAGTCTACTGTTTCAGCTGTTTGGCATCACTCCATCCAAAACAACAACTTTAAAATAATATAACGGTTTCATTTTTATTCATGTCGTGCTGGGGCCAAATCACCGCATACGATATCGAGCAAAATTATCGAAATTTTTCATTTTGGTATCACGGCATACGATATCGAATAAACTGTATTCCAATAATATAAAAAAGTTAAAGGATTTATTTTTTGTATTCCTACTTTTAGGGAACGTATGGTCTTCAAACTATTGCATTTTGTTTAAATTACGATCCAATATGCATCGGTTGCCATAATTTAGATGTATCGTAATGTTATTCGATACGATAGTTAATTCGATATCGTATGCGGTGATTAGACCCCTGGTTAGTCCCAAAGACTGATAGAATACATGATTACGACAACTCTCACACAGAACTGAAATCTTCGGCGCATGTTGGCTAAATGACGCCACGAAACAATGCAAAAACAGTCCTAGATGATTTTTAAATACGAGTAGGTACATTACTCTTGCATAGCTTCGACTACGTCACCTAACGAGAAAACATGCGCATGGCGTAATCTCAAGTTTTATTATTCTTGGTTAGTCCGCTTTTACATTTAAACAGACGAAGTGCAGACCGTTTTTCATTTCTTTTTTGGTCTTGCCTATAACGTTTTACATTTAAGAAATTAATAGACAGACAAAAACTTTTCGTTTCTCTTTCGCTGTTGTTGTTTTTAAGCACAGCCAGTGTGCTTAGTGTCAGGTCACACACATCAACTTAAGTTGAGCAATTCTTGACTTTATAGAAGCTCTCGTTGAGGGGAATAAGAAGAGAAAAAGAATTGCCGGTATTCGGCAATTCTCAGCAATTCCTTACTCATGTGTGTGTATATGCAATGTAAATTGTATGAAATAATAAGTAGAGAAAAATCAAGAATTGCCGAAAAAAGTTTTTGTGTGTGCACAAGAAAGCAATTCCAAAAGAAAATTACTAAAAAGTTAGACAATTAAAATCGCTCTGTCTGACCTTAGACGAAGTTGATATTGATAACATAAAAAATGCGAACAGTTGAAAAGAAAACAAAAAATGTCCACAAATGTCTAATACAGAGAGCCGTGTACTATATACTCTCCCCCACCGACAATTTTCATTACATCAAATTTCGTCTGTCTGCCCATCGTCTGTCCAAATGTAAATGCGGAGTTAGTAATTTCTGCCGGCAGCAGTAAAATATTATTGAAATGAAATGATTGTAGCGGCGGAAAGCGATAGTGCTGCCAAGTACATAAATTTATGTTGGTTGCAGTCTTAGATTTCTAATTTTTTGTGTTAAGTGCCGGTATTGACTCGAAATAAAGCACAAATTATTTAGGTCCAATTACAAGTAAAAATTCCATGGGAGTTTTTGCACATTTCTCTTTCCTACAATTATGATGTCTTTTATATTTTCCTTCTCTCTATTCACTGAAAACTCTAAAGGAGGATTAACTGCTTAATTCCAACTAACAAGTTTGACAAAAACTGTACTTTAGTCTTTAAATTGAATTGAGAAAAGTAATTTACGTGAGATATAAATTCCGTGCAGAATAAGTTCCGTCAGAAATAAATTCCGTGAAAATATTCATAATTGGGCTGATAATATATTACTGGTATGGTTTAAATATATATGGAACAAAATATCGGCGAATTGGCCGCTGTCACTTTTGCGGCACACCTCCATTCGATGGTCCAAATTTTCGATGACAGCAGCAATATTTTCTGCAGAATGAGCTATACGAGCATAGACTGGTGTTTTCACATCTCGTGTTCGCTAAAATTTTTGCACGATTTTTCCAATTCTACGCCCATTTGAACGATTAAATTGACCGAAAAAAACACGAAGTGCACAATATGCATTTTGATTTGATCGCCCATTTTCATAATAAGTCTGAATAACTTTAACGCGTTGCAGGATTGTGTATTATCTTTCCACGGTGCAAATTGAATTAGTCTGAAATTAAGAAATGTCAAATGAAAGGCAGAGAAAAACTTGACGTTTATGCCCACATTCAACATCGGCCCTTAAAATTTAATATACACATACACATAATCAATTGATTTCAATTTTAAACTATTTTAAATTGTTTATCTTGAATATTTTTTCACCATTTAGCATCAAATTAAAACTTACAAAGCGTGACTGTCTGGTACGGTTTACGGGGCGGTGTCATCGGGTCGTACTTCTTCGAAAAAGATGATCGGCCGAGCAGTTCAAAAAAAAAAAACCCCCCCGAACAAGAAAATTATGTCCAAATAAATACTCATACTCATAACTTTTTCAATATTAATTCAAACAGCATAATTTTGTTGGCATTGTTTTTCCTTTTCCGTCTACTATCCTTGTATTTTTTTAATTTTTTCTCATAATGGTTACAATCAATCTTGTCACCCTGTTTCGGTTCTCGAACACCCTATATTGCGGAGTTACTTAATTTTTTTTTCTGATGTCCAAAAACATTTTTCCAGTCCTGTTACAAATTCTTTGACAAGAAGAACATTGAAAATCGGTTCATAAATCCTGGAGTATCTAAAATATTTATTTTTCGTATGGACATTTCATCTGTCCGGTATCCAAAAACTTTCCTTTTTTTATTAGGAAAATATATAAAAAAATTCTGCATTTTTATTGACATAAAGAATGTTAGGCCTCACCAGCTAAGTAAGTATATACAAAAAGCAAATTTACTTTTTTTAATTTTCAGCCCGTCGACAAACACTTTCAAGAAAATCCATCGGTTCTTAACTGGCGAAGTTATTTTTAGAACGGTTATTTTGAATTCCCTTTTCTCCTTTTTGCGGCGCATATTTCAGAACAAAAACTATTCTCTGACTTCAAAATATCTGCAAACCGAATTTCATTTAAATTGGTTTAGCGGTATAGGCGTGAAAAGTTATACATACATATATTTAGACTTTGTACTCGAAAATTAATTTTTCGGACGGACATTTCGTCAGTGTGACGTACAAATTTTTTTTAATTCTTAGGCAGCTAGCACACTCTTTAGAAAGAAGAAAAAGTATAGAAAAGCGGTTTATATGACAGAGGTCCTCAAACTGTCCGCCCGAAAAATAAAAAAATGGTTTTATTGGCAGAATCTTTAGGCCACCTCTCAAAAGAAAAAATAAGGTTCATAATTTGCGCATATTGTTGAGCTTTATAATTTTTAAATTGAAGTTCTGAGACAGCAAACGCTGTACAAACAATGTGGGCTATTAACAAAATGCATATGTGACTCAATATGAGATGAATATAGATAGAGAATAATTAAATGGATCAGTGGCTAAAGCAGCAGATCATGATACGTCATGACCCGAGTTCAAATCCCAGTGGGTGCTGTTGAGTAGTGGAGCGACTGCGAAACAGCTAGTTGCCCCCAGCTAAAGATTTGATTATTATTTTTATTGTCTTCTTCAATCAAAAATTATTGATCACAGCAAATTTGTATTGTAAAAAATCCTTCTTAAGAAAAAACTTAAGAAAGGAAAAACTTGAACTAAAACCCGATGTACAGACATATGTATGTACGAACCAAAAATTTAAATTCAAAAAAAATTTTTTTTTTTTTGAACGGGCCTCTTACCCTCATTTGCTCCCTGTGTGGGGTAACTTTCAGAATAAAAACAATCCTATAACGATTCACGAACTTTAAAGTATCTGCATACTGAATTTCATCAAAATCGGTTCAGCGGTTAGGCGTGAAAAGGCAACAAACAGACAGACAAAGTTACTTTCACATTTATAATATTTGTAAGGATAAATAAATTTTTAAACTTATATTTACCATTTATTTTTACAGTATATTCCGTTATTTCACAATTTTAACTCAATTAGTTTTTCTTGGTATTGTATTACACTTTGGTACTTTTCGTTCAAATCCATCAAATGTTAAAGATGAGTCAACAAAATTTTCAAAATCACTCAAAAAGGTTTTCATTTATATTTTTAAAAAAATAATTTTCTATTTACAAATGCATGTATGTATTTTGAACCCAAACAATTTCCTTCTCTTTTTTTTATAAGACACTCATTTGCACATATTTTATTTTTTAATTAAAAAATTAATTTCAGTTTTTCTTTTAAGTTAAAGGTAAAACCCATATTTATGTAGTTATTTTAGCGCCACACGTTTCAATGACGTACAAACAAACTGATATTTAATAATATATTTTTTTAGTTATATTTAAAATTCCGTTTAATAACGACGTCAAAATGTTAAAACGTGTTACTTATTTTCTTTTGCTTCTGCGATTAAGAAGAAACTATTCCGGACAGGTCTATGCCTTGAATATGAATGACTTGCTACGAAAATTGTTTTAACAATTTATTAATGATTAATTTAATGGTTTAAGTGGGAAAAAAACTGTCTCAGTGAAAAGTACGATTAAAATTAAAAGTGAAAAAGTTGTGCACATCGTTAACAATCGTATTTCACGCAACTTGTACTCTTTTTCTATTTTGAGTACTTTAAAAGTGATTTGTTTTGCAAACGATTCAATACATACGGCATATGCCGTTAAAAGTTAAGAGATAAATTTAAAATATACAGTTATTTTTGGTATGCATACATATTATTCTCTGAGATTTGTTAACAACTAATTTTAAGAGAGCTATTTGTAAGAGAATTCAGCATAGCATTAAAAGTATTTAATAACAGCAATAATTTCTTATTTTATATATGTACATGTGTATGTGTAACAAACATAGTGCAGTTGCATGCCTTCAGTTTTAGTAAAAATTGCATCATACAGTGACAAAATTTATGCCTGTCTGTGCATAAAATTAAATGAAACAAAGTTGAAAAATGCTTAAATTCTTTTGCTGAATGAAACTGGTCAAGATGCATATACATATGCGCACATATGTATGTATGTATTTATGTATAGCTGACACGTTTTTAACCCAATTAGTACTTATCAAATAACACAAAGTATCTGTTAGCAGATTATATTTTCAAACTTAAATAAAAAGCGTAATAATTGCAACGAAGTTTTACTAAGAGCATTGAATGATACAATGAAAATGCGGATTTTATTTATTAAAGAGTATGTCATCCAGATGTTTTCCGTCGAGTTGAATACACTGTTTAAAACAGAGCCTTGTGTATTACACCCAGCGATGTTAACTGTACGGTAATTACCGTATTGTACGTAATTTTTTTTTTTTTTTTGAAAAAAAAAATTTTTTTTTTTTGGTTTCATTTTTAATATTTTTGTAAACGATATAGATTTCGTTATAGATTTTAATTCAAATGTAGATTTTAATTCAAATCTACTAGATTTGAGTTGGTGTAAATATGATATTATTGCTTGCGTGGACGCACTGTAAAATTACATCTTCTAAAAGTAAAAAACTAACGATTAATATAACATCAGTGAAAAATGCGTGCACGCTGAACGTGTAAGTATGTACTTCATGGGCTGAAAAGTCCCGGGACTAACAAAGAAAGCATAGTTTTTTTGGTGCAAAATTAGCTTTATTCATCAACGTAATCTCCATCAAGAGCAACGCAATCATTCCACTTAGTAGCACGATTTATCTTTTGTCTCAAAATACGCCTCAGTTTCAGCGATAACCTCTTCATTCGTGCGAAATTTCTTACCGGCGAGAATTTTTTTTTCTGGTCTGCGAGCAGCCAGTAGTCGCTGGGAGCCAAATCTGGCGAATACGGGAGAAGTGGGAGCAATTCGAATTTCAATTCAAGTAGTTTTGCTATTGTTTAGATTGACTTGTAAAACGGTGCGTTGTCTAGATGAAACAAACTTTTTTTCTTTGCCATATGAGGTCGTTTTTTTAGAATTTCGGCCTTCAAACGCTCCAACAACGCTATATAATATTCACTGTTAATGGTATTTCCTTTCTCAAGATAGTCGATGAATATTACACCATGCACATCCCAAAATACACAGGCCATAACCTTTCCAGCCGATTGTTGTGCTTTTGGGCACTTTGGACGAGGTTCACCAGTCTACTCAGATGACGATCGTTTTGATTCCGGAGTGAAGTGGTGGATCCATGTTTCATCCGTTGTCACATATCGATGTAAAAACTCCGGTTTGTTACTTTTAAACATGGCCAAACACTGCCCAGAGTCATCAACACGTTCTCGTTTTTGGTCAACAGTGAGCAAACGTGGCACCCACTTTGAACAGAGCTTTCTCATAGTCAAATGCTCATGCAATATAAAGCCAACGCATTCTTTTGATATCTTTACGATGTCATTTAACTCACGCAACTTCACTTTTCAATCATTGAAAACGATTTTGTGGATTTGTTTTATGTTTTCTGGTGTTACCGCCTCATTTGGACGTACACTGCGTTCTGCAACATCAGTGTCTCTACTACCACGTTTGAAGTCAGCAAACCAACGTTTTATTATTTTTTCTGATAGAGCAGAGTCCCAATAACACTTTTCAAGCCAATGCTTCGCTTAAAGGGTATTTTTCCCCATCAAGAAGCAGCGTAAGATCAACACGCGAAATTGTTTTTGATCGTTTGTTTTGAAAATAACAAAAGTAGCGTCACTCTTAGCACAATAATTCACAAACTAATAACATTTTGACAGTTGTCTTTTCAAGGTTAATATTAACTGCAAAAAAGGTGACTGCAGTAAAACAAGCGGCATCTATGTGTTAGGCCCGGGACTTTTCAGCACATGTAGTATTATAAAAAATTTTAGTTCTTATTGCCGCTTACGAAAATGGAAATTAGTCTAAGTTGGTAGCAACAAAAAATGCTATTGTGATGTCGTTGAAATAATCGTTTTCATATAAACACATATATTTTTTTCTGACAGATTGTTGTCTGCTGTCGTCTATGTGTTTAAGTCTTCAAGCTCTCAAAAAGAGAAAACTCAAACTACATATGTATAAAATAACCATATTACAGAACCATAGCTGAAACCAGCTTAGAGTAACAACAATTTACTTACGCCATCGCTATAACATTGTTATTTCCTTCATTTTTAATAAATATCGCATAACTTTGAACTGGTGACTTGAAGAATAGGAAATTACTTATACCAACTTTCCACACCTGCAATACAACACAAAACTATATGATTATATATACTCGAAAATATTGAGGCCAACGTTCTGTAAATGATTTCAATCTTATGACTCAAAAATATTTAATTACTGATGACATTGAAATATGTTAGTGACCCAAAGAATTTAATCTGTTTTGATGATTTTTACGCCTTTCTATTAAATACAAATTTTTGCTTTGTGTATTTTTAATTTTGGCGAATTTTAAAGTTTTTTTTTAAGATTTTACAAGTAAAATAAGATTGGAATTTATTTTTCTCACAACTTACAGCATAATCTAAATTAAAGCGTAAAGCGTAACGTACGCTTTGATTTTACGCTTAAATAAAAGCGTTAAGGTTGTGCCATGAACAGTATTGATCAACAGAGAACAGCTTTAAGCGATTGCAAAAAGATCATACTTACTCAACAACATGAAAAACACTGCATTTCGTTGAAATATGATTTTGTCTTCAGTCGCTCAAATGCGCTGTTGATTTTTAATCAGTAACACAATGAGCAACATCTACGCTAAGTGAGCGTAATCATTGTTAAGATTCGTGCTTGAATATAAATGTAGCTCGGCAATGATCGCTTGGCGTTTACATTTTTGTTTTGGAAGACAAAAAAAAAAAAAATGAGCAAAGGTAATGCTGTAAGGTACCGTGAAATAACTCCCAAAAAAAATGAAATAACTCCCAACAAAGAATTCAAAAATCCCATTCAAATTAGGAGTTATTTCATCATGAAATAACTCCCAATTATTTTTTTTTTTTTTGGTTATTTTATAATTTTTCATGGAAAATCATGAAGTAACTGATTTTTTGGGGGTTATTTCATAATTTTTCATTGGAAGTTACTTAATATTGAAATAACTCCCAAATGATAAAACTCCTAAAGCTATGTACACACGGTTGTTAGATGTTACAATATTGTAAGATCTGGCAACATGCTGACAATGTAGTGACAATGAAAAATTGTCCCGCAGAAGTAAATTGTGTGTTCAGACGATCGTAAGAAAATATTACAATTTCATTGTCAGACTATGGCCTGACAAATAATTCATCTGACAACAAAAATTGTCAGTTCACACGGTTGTCAGATTGTTAGATGAAAGAAATGGCCAGACATTTTGTAAGGCATTGCCACTTATGTATATCAACAACTATCTGCTTGGCAGTGTTGCCCATCAAACTTTTTTCTGACAATGATGCCATTGTCAGGTGCATTAATTTTATACATCTGACAATTACAACTGAGCTTACAATAACAGCCAATTATCCGACGAAGAGTGTTCTCACGATTGTCAGATGCCTGACAACATGATCGTCTTACAATTGATTGACAATGGTTTTTCTGACAACGTTGTAAGTTAAAAATTGGCAGTTCACACGATTGTAATACATTTTCAGACAATTTTACTGGCAATATTGTAAGATTTGACAACCGTGTGTACGTAGCTTAACTGAATTCTGTTGAGAGTTATTCCATTTATTTTGATAATTGGGAGTTATTTCATTTTTATTGGGAGTTATTTCATTTGACTAAAATCGGTTTCGCTTACAAAATCTTTCTGTAGGCGGCCTTCGGCCCTAAACGATTTTCTCCTCTATGTTGTATGTGCATGAGGGTTTTTAAGCTTACTGCCCTAATTTAGGTTGCACTGTAAGGAATAAATTTTAACATCCGATTTGAAATTATTTTATTATAATTAAAATTATCATCATTTTATTAGTTATTTAAATATACGTTTTTTTTAAGCAACATTTACATTTTCTGATTACAATAAGTAATTTGAATTACAAATTGTCATAATTGATATTGATAAGTTTGATATTTCTGGACGTGATACAGATTTTTTTTCATTTTTTTTTTTTTTTGTAGTTTACGCTAGAATTATCAAATATAAATTTGCTGAACTAGTTTTCAAATTCTTAGTTTTTTTTTCTTGTTAATCATTTAATTAAATTAATTATATATAATAAGATTCATTCATTTTTTCGTGCACGTATTATGACGATTTAACCCTGACTTGTGTATAATTTTTCATTTTTTTTTAATATATAGAACATCTGATAACAGTTGTAAAATTCTTGACAATTTTGGAATAAAAAAAAAGACGTGTGTTTAAGTTCGAATAAAATTGAGCTTAACAGCTAAAACATAAAATGGATTTGGTAACCATGCAAAGTGAATAATCATTTTTACAGAGTTGCCAGTAGGCAGTCTGACTTTGTTGCTTCCAGTTTGTTGCCATTTATGCGGGCATTAAAAATCATGGCATTAAAAATGCGTTTGATTTTATGTCATTTTATTTGGCAATAGAGAATTTTTTCTTTGGCGCCATCGATTATCGATTTTGCTGCCAGATGTTCAATGTGCCAAAAGCAGAATCATTTGACTTTCTCTTTGCCAAAAGTTGCAAACAATCTCTGTCTACTGAAAAGTAATGTGAAAGTTTACTCTAATTTTGGCTTTTATATTCTGCAGTCCCAACACTTTCGATTTTCTAATTCTTCTATCAACTACGTATTGAATATTTACATACTTGTATTTTACTATCAATTTAAATATTGTAAAAAGTGCTTTATGTGCATAAATTTTGCTCATCAATTAATTTGCAATTCCGATCCAGTCTATATAATTACATATGTAAGCATTTTATGCAATAAAAATCTAATGCACTTACATACATACTTATTTATATACGAGTATATATGTATATGTACTTACGTTATACACGTTTTATATTTAATTGTATTAATTTCTTTGAACTTGTATAATTTGATGCAAAATTGTGAATAGAAAGTGATTTTTTAATGTACCTTGAAATAGTTCATTACTTTTTTTAATTAAATCAATCAAAAAAGTATTAACCCATTCGGTGGCGTTTGAGTTATAATCAAGAGCAAGAATGATAGAATACAGGATTAAGTCTTGCGAATGATTATAGCGTATTTACACTTACTTACATCTTTCATCATTTTGGCAATATAACGTCTTCCTCTTTAACATCTTCCTATATAAAGTCTATATGAAAAAAACGCAACAACTTTACAAAATGTTCGCTTCTCATTTTGCTGGACTCAACATCTTTCGATTATTTTAGTGTCATCACTAAAAAAGTTTAAAGAAATTGTCAAAATTTCATACCGTCACTAGAAAATATACAAGTGTCAAAAATTTTTACAATGAGCGGGAGCGAACCATGTAAGTAAATTTTAATTTAATTAAAAATAATGTATAATTAGAAATAATAATACATACATTACATTTGTTTAAAAAAATTGTGTGGGTCTGCTGCTGACGGGATTATGCTAATAGACCTTTGGCAAGAAAAAATTGTAGAATTGCCGAGTGAGAGGAAAAGTACGCAAATTTTCTAGGAAGTTGCAAGATCCATTCGTAAGCTGTCTTTGAAAAACTCTGGACTGTTAGTCTTGAAATATCCTTTTCCCGAAAATTGCCATCCCGATTCTAAGGTGTTATTATTTATAATTATTAATTGAAATCTTAATAAATTATTTAAAATTCTAACAAATGCCCACAGGCATCTCGGACTCGAAACACGTTGCACATCGTCGCCTTCGTCTTGCATAATTTCTAATAACTCTGCAAGTTGAAGCAGTAATTGTTTTTGCTCTCTAAGTGCAATAATTAGTCCAAAAAACGTAGAATATTTTAATTCCATTTTATGTAATGTTTTTTGTTTGCTCAAACACGTGACGTAATACTTGACAGATGAAAGATGTTGAATATGTAATGTAAACAGCTTTCTTCCTCTAAGATGTTTCCCAGCAGTCTATATGTCGACATTTCATAGGAGCTACCCTAATTATCAATACACTTTGGAAATTTTTGAAAGATAGGTCGACTTCCTTTACGCAAGATGCAATGCATAATTTAAAAATATGCGTTTGCAACGCTAAACATGGCTTAAGTACAATCTTGCATAGCAGAGATATTTATTGCATTTTATCGGCATTTAGGAACGTCGCTATGCAACTCAAACATAAAACAAATTTCGAACGCAGGTTATAAAATTGAATAAACTTTTTTCAAGCAATTGAGTTTTATTCACTATATTAGCTTCTAACATTGCATTTTTTTCTTTTTAAATTCTGAATAATTTTTTTAGATTATTGGGACATAAAGTTGAATGTTTAAGTATATCTTTCAAAAATATCCAAAGTCTACTGATGATTTGGGTAGCCAGCGTTGCCTTCGACGATTTTCAAAAAGTGGCACAAAAAGGGTATTTTCAAGAGAAAAAAAGAGTCACGTTTTTAAAAAATAATAAAAGATAAAAAAAAATTCTTCAAAAGTAAATGTATTTGAATTGAAATATAATGTAATTATTACATTTAGAAAAATTATTCAAATAATGGGTGATTTTATAAGAACTATCGGAAATTAAAAAAAAAAAAAAACATAAAATTCAGAAAAATGCATGAAGTATTTATTTGGATCGATAGTTGGGTCGATATAATTTAATGTTTGAAGATTATTTCATGCAAATGTTGGCCGCGGCTGCGCCCCAAATGGTCCATCCGCTTAGTCCAATTTTGGCATGCTCTTTCCAACATTTCGGCAGGTATCTCACGAATAATGTTGGCAATGTTGGCTTCCAGTGCGTCAATCGAAGCGCTATAGACATTAGCCTTAACATAGCCCCACAAAAAATAGCCCAGAGGCGTTAAATCGCACGATCTGGGCGGCCATTTGACTGGTCCCAAGCGTGAAATAAACTGTTCACCGAACTCGCCTCTCAATTGGTCCATTGTTTCGCGTGCTGTGTGGCATGTGGCACCGTCTTGTTGAAACCACATGTCATGCAAGTCAAGCTCTTCCATTTTGGGCAAAAAAAGTTTGTTATCATCGCACGGTAGCGCTCACTATTCACAGTAACGTTGTGATTCATATCATCTTTGAAGAAATACGGCCCAATGATGCCGCCAGCCCATAATCTGCACCAAACGGTTGTTTTTTGTGGATGCATTGGTAGCTCTTGCAATGCTTCTGGCTGCTCTTCACTCCAAATACGGCAGTTTTGCTTGTTCATGTATCCATTCAACCAGAAATGAGCCTCGTCGCTGAACACAATTCTTCGATAAAAAAGTGGATCTTCATCTAACTTTTCAAGAGCCCATTCACCAAAAATTTGGCGTTGCGGTAGGTCGTTTGGCTTCAATTCTTGCACCAGCTGTATCTTATAAGGCTTCACACCCAAATCCTTCCGCAAAATTTTCCACGTAGTGGAGTAACAGAGGCCCAATTGCTGCGAACGGCGCCGAATCGATAATTCACGGTCATCACCAACACTGGCCGATACGGCTGCGATATTTTCTTCAGTTCGCACTCTACGTAAGCGTGTTGGTGGTTTAATGTCCAACAATGTAAATTTGGTGCGAAATTTTTTTACAATAGCCCGAATAGAAGCCTCAGTAGGTCGATTAAACTGACCATAAAATGGAAGAAGCGCGCGATGAACTTTCTTAACAGAGCACGCATTTTGGTAATAAAATTCAATAATTTGCAAGCGTTGTTCGTTTGTAAGACGATTCATGATTAAATTATAGACCACACTGAAGATGTTTGACAGTGACACAAGATACAAAACGTGCGTGAGCTGTCAAAACTAGTGTTGCCAAAAAGATAATAGCAAAAAAATCACTCGTTATTTAAAGGCAAGTTAAATTTTGTCAGTCTTAAGCAATTCCTCATATATAAATGCGATCGAAGTATGACAACTTCACTTAAATTCCAAATATTATGGAAAGTATTCCATAGAGCAGCTGGTTGTTATTGAAAGAATAGAAAAATACTTAAAGAAGAATATTAAATTTATAATTTATGTGCTGTTATTTTTAATTAAATATCATTTTGTGATCTTCTACAGACAATAGCTCATGTGACTATATGATAAATGAAATAAACTTAAATGAAGAAGATTGGGCATTGAAGTTTGATTCAAATTTGTAGTGTAAAATAAATTTTCGTATATAAATGGAACTTAAAGTTAAATAACATTTGTATACGAACTCAAAAACTGCGCTGTAAAAATTTTTTTGAAATACAGTTGTTCTTCTTTAGACTTATTAATAAAACAAATCACATTTATATTTGCAATCGTGGTGCAAATTATTCGACTATTTTGCTCTCAGATAGTATAAATACAAAAATATGTATAAAAATACAAAAAAACTTTTTAGAAATAAAGATTTCATTTCATTTGTTTACAAAAATATGCAATACAAAGCCTCAAGGGCCAATATAATTATATTACATCACAGCAGCATAGCCTGAGTATACAAAAATGTTTAAAACAAAAATAAAAAATAATAAATATATTATATAATTAATAAAAATGAAAAAAAAACTAAATCAATAATATCAGCTCCCCAGCTGAAAAACTAATACTACATTTACACCAACTCAAAGTCTAGTAGATTTGAATTAAAATCTATAACGAAATCTATATCGTTTACACCACCATTTGTTGTATTTTTAAGTACTTTTTGTACAAAACCACGGTTGCATCACTTGGTACTGAGTAGATTTCAGGAGATTTCGTCCAAATCTACTTATAAAGTAGATTTCATTTTGTATGGGAAATCTTCTCAAAATCTGCTAGATTTGGGTTGAAATCTCGAATGAGTAGATTTCGCTTTGGTGTAAATAGGCTATAAGAAAGAAAACATTAGCGCGGAATGAACACGTCCAAATCAAATATATGTTAATATACACATACCTACATAGGAGCAGTTTAATATAAAACCTTGCTCAAATGTGAGAGAACTGAGTATTTATGCATTTCGATCGTTCTCAACAAAAAAGTTCCATCAGCTAGTTGTCCCCCAGCTAAAGATTTGATTATTACTTTTCTTGTCTTCTTCAATCAATAATTATTGATCACAGCAAATTTGTATTGTAAAAAATCCTTCTTAAGAAAAAACTTAAGAAAGGAAAAACTTGAATTAAAACCTGATGTACATATGTACAAAACAAACAATTTTTAATTTAAAAAATTATAAAAGATCAACAAAAATTTAACAAATTAAAAAAGTACCATGTTTGCAAAAAGGGTCAAAAACGGTATTTAAAAAAGTGTCATAAAAAGTCTCATAAACATCAAAAAGGGTCAAATTGCCACTTTAGTATCATAAAAGGCAACGCTGAGGATAGCTCAGCGTTGAAATGTCGACATATAGACAGCTGGGTAACATTGAAAACAAGCTGTTTATAATTTTTTTTAGTTTAGGCTTTATTTTCATTTACATTTGCATAAACTCCCACACATTCATAGATACATATGTACATACGTATATAAACATATATGAATTGTACTTACATACATATGTACATACGTAAATATTTCTTTTGCAGAACAATTATTAGTCCAGTCCTTGAATATGATTGCGTTGAATTTTAATTTCTAATCAAGTCAACTCTGTCAAATGAACCTGTTCATAATCTTTATTTTTAAAGATTTTTGTGGCAAAAACACTTTTTTTGTCAAAAAAAAACACACACACAATTCGTTTTTCGAATTCTTGTATTTATGTTTTTTCTTCATAAATCGTACATTCAACTTCAGTTGTTGGCATGAAAACAAAAACAAGAGTTATACTAAATAATTCGTGGCGATTTTTTCGTTGTTGATAAGTCAAACATTTTTTTATACATTTTAATTAAATTCTGTGTCTATATATATGTAGTATCACTTTCCAAGTTTTTTGCTAATTAAACAAAAAAAGAAAACAAAAAAAATTATCAGTCCATTAGAGTCCAATGGTCCACCCACAAGATCAACCAGAACAGCGGCAACAAATGATAACATTGATTTTCTTAAGCTCAATCACTACGTGATCATTCCAATATAAATAAATAAATGTTTATGAAACTGAAATTAATGGAATTTTATAATAAAAATGTTTAGAGAACTTTTAAAGCAATAACGAGGTAGCAATTAAAAGCTAACTTATGTACTTACATACATACACATATGTATATATTGTACAAATATAGCAAATGAAACAAGTGAGTCAGGAAGCTTATTCTGAATTGCGATGCGAAAGTCATAGCGATGTGCAAATCAATTGCGATGCGTAAGATATTTTGCATTCTGTAAGTCTTTCGTATTCGCAACTAATTTGAAAGTGTGGCAATACTCTTCCAAAGGAAATACATAAACGTTAAATTTATTTCTTATTCCACAAGTTTTACAAAGATCAAAAATTGTATTGTATTGTAACTATACAGTTGCAATATATTTGAAAGTATAGTATGTACAGGATGCAAGTCCTAAATTTGATACACGACGTTGATTAATGTTGTTGTCCACAAGCACAATAAAATCTTCATAATTCTTACTACAACTACTACTCTTTTTACTGCATCCAGGCAGGATTTCACGTTTTTTGTACTTTTTTATATAAGGTATCCATTGAAAGATTTTGAATTTGTTCCCTCTCTTTTACTGAGATGCTTTCTGAAACTAGGGTTGAAACATGACGCCAATATGGTTCTATTTTCTTCAGGTGTTTGCATGGAAAATTTATTAAATCTCCTTTCCGAGCTCTCCATTAATTTTTGTTTTAAATGCAACTGAAATGCCTCAAATTATTATATTGCAGTTGATCTAATCTGGTTCTTGCAGGCAAAAAAGTTTTCCATAATAACATTTACATAATAACATTTACAGGCATGTTCTGAGAAACGCAAATCGCTTAAATTTAGCGTTTTCGATTTGAAAACGCCAAATAGGTGTTCTCAGAAACGTATAACGCAAGAAGTATGATTTTGCGATTTGAAATCGCCAAATAGGAGTTCTGGAAAACGCATATCGCCTAAAATTAGCTACTTCAACTCGCATGTGCATATTGAAGTGAAGTGATTGAATTTGCTTACACTGAACTTGCAAAAGGCAATTAAGAAGTTTTCTAAAGGAAAACGAAATATTCAATATAAAATTATTGTTTTATATAGAAAGCACCTTCAGCTCCTATATTATTTTTAAGATTTTTATACACAAGTATGTACATATATAAAACGGTCTAATGGCCCTGATTCACAGGAAACTGTTTCAAAAGTCTGGCCGACTTGAAAAAATCGTTTCAAAATGGCGTTGTAGGCCACACTATTATACAAGTATGATTGAAATAATTTATATGCACAATAAAATAATTAAAAACTTTTATTAACATATTAATTTTACATTACTTAAATTTTTTTCTCGAGGCACCAACAATATTCTCATATTTTTCACAATATATACCACACTAATCGCACAAAAACCATCATGTTTTGAAAAGTTCCATAAAATTTTTCAAATCGCACGATTTGTCAAAAACTCTGTTGCACGGTTGAATTTTTAGTACTATTTCAGCATAGATGCTTTATTTAGTAGATCGCACGATCGTGTATGATAGTGTAGCAAGGCTTAAGTTAAAAAAGATCAAGAAAACACAATAGCTAATAACAATGAAATGGAGAGTTGCCACGTTATAACAATCTGAACGTGAAGAAAAATAAAACCGTTTACGGTGGTTACTTAGTGTCCATACCTGCGATAATATCTGAGATGAGAACGTCAAATTCAATCGCAGAGAGAATTTTGTTACATGTAGACTTATGGCAGTCTTATAACAATTTTTATGAGAGCGTTCTTATGAGAAATTTTATGGCAACGATCTTATAAGTCTATGGTCAGATCCAGCGATTTTAATTGCCGAACTTTTTAGCAATTTTCTTTTGGAATTGCTTTCTTGTCCATACACAAAAAACTTTTTTTTGGCAATTCTTGAGCTTTCTCTACTTATTATTTCATACACTTTATATTGTATATGCACACACACATGAGAGAAAAGTAAGGAATTGCTGAGAATTGCCGAGTACCGGCAATTCTTTTTCCCTTCTTATTCCCCTCACCGAAAGCTTCTATAAAGTCAAGAATTGCCCAACTAAAGTTGCTGCAATAAAGTTGCACTAATAAGAGCTCTCAAAAAAAAAACGATTGTGTGTGTGTTTGCTTACAAAAATTTTACCAATTATTAATTTTGCAAAATATCTTTTAAAAAACCATTTTAAATGGAAAATAATTTGTTTTTGTGCATTAAATGTATACTATAAGTGATTACGTTTGAACGAATTGTGCGCATATAAGAAATTCATGTAAGATTTTATTCACCGCAAAGATGTGTTTTCTTCTCGGCTTTCATTGATTTATGAATTCTTATAAGATTAACAACAATACTCCTTGTTAGATATGATGCTGGGCATAAAGAAATTCGCTCTCTCATTCTGCCGACGTTTTCTCAGATATTATGTTAGAGTTAATTGCAGTTGTAGACACTACTCGTAGGTTAAAAATAGTTAGAGAATAACATAGGACTTAGTGCAAACAATAATATGTGTGGTTAAAGTTAACCCTTTTAATTGTGATGTAAAGTTAATGAATTGCACAACTGGTACAATGCACTGCATATGCAGGGGTTATCTCCTGAGTACTGGTCCACGATAAAAAAAAAATAAAAAAATAAAATTAAAAAAAACAACAACAAAAAAATTTCTATAGGTATGATTTTGGCAGTTGTAAGTTTTATACTTTTTGAGAAAATTAGAGATTAGAGTTCAAAAGTAGCGGGGTGACAGGGTTAATCCTTAGTCCATTTAAGAAATTTGTAGCTAATTTTAAAACCGATCTCGTTTGCGTATAACTTTAACGATGTATTCATGCGGCAGTGAGTTTTTAAACTTTGGACCCGAAATCTTTAAAATTGCGTAAGATTTCATTTAAACAGAAAAAACATAGCTGCGTACATACATATATATTTATGTATGTTATATCCGCCATATAAACCAATGTTTGTGTGTATAAACATGATATACTTTATAGTAGAGTACAAATATGAAAAAGTTGTTATCTTGTATTGTTTTTGTTTTGGAAAACATACATACATAAACATTATTAATATATATACAATGTAATTTTGTTATTAAAAAAATTTAATCTTAAAAAAATGCGACTTACCTTTTATTCTTAAATAATAATACATACATAAACATATGTAGGTATATGTATGCATATTAAAACCCACATATCCTTTTCAAAAAAATTCAATAACTTCTAAAATACACTATTTAGGTTTTTCACTATTTTCGTTGCACATTTTAATATTAAGCCTTAATTTGATTATTATCGCACTTTTGTTTCTATTTCAATCACAAATTCATTTTGTTTTAATAATATTTTTGGAATCTTTTTAACTTCTGCTATTTTATTTCACTCAGTCCACTTTCAGCGTCCCATCTTTAAGATTGTTGAACGATGAATAAATTGAGATTCAAAAAATCGCAAACGTTAATGGTTTCCACGAAGCTTCTAAATGACATGCATATGTAGATACAAATGAATGTGCACACATTCATACCTACATAAGTATGTATGTATGTACTTATGTATTTTATAGTGACGATGAGGAAAGCAAAAATTCTCGTGTTGACTGCTGTAGTCCGCTTGAAGCCTTCCTTGAAAAATGGTTTAATTGCTCTTATCTATTGACTAAAAACAGAGCAAATATTTTGAATAAAGTAAATTAGTTGTCTCTTAAAACATCTGTATAATCGTTATTCTCGCGTTGGACTGTTGCTATGATCGGAAATATATGTATGTATGTATGTATATCTCATGTACTATAAAAATCATTGGTGTTCAATAGAAATTATTATCCTTGTTGAAACAAAAAACAAATAATTTAATTAATGTCATTGTATAAACAAATCACAGGTAATTTCTTCAGACTTGCTCTCCCTCTCTGCTTAAACGGGTTACATATGTACATATGTCCGCGTGTATACATACGAACATGTTAATTTCATTTTGGCGATAAGAATTTTAATTCATTCTGATTGGTAAAATACAATCGTGGAAATTATTTCAAATTGACCAATCTGAAAAAAGTTGATTTTAAGAACAACGATATAATTCCGGGGGAAACAAATAAAGGAAATTGTTATGTTTGTGAAAAAAATATATCAATTCAAAAAGTTTGTAAGTCTAAGGTCAGACAGAACGATTTTAATTGCCGAACTTTTTAGCAATTTTCTTTTGGAATTGCTTTCTAGTCCACACACAAAAATTTTTTCGACAAGCTTTAAGCTTTTAA
Source organism: Thecocarcelia acutangulata (assembly GCA_914767995.1). Taxonomy (NCBI): domain Eukaryota; kingdom Metazoa; phylum Arthropoda; class Insecta; order Diptera; family Tachinidae; genus Thecocarcelia; species Thecocarcelia acutangulata. The sequence goes on along the minus strand of OU612097.1, from coordinate 28,735,722 downwards.
GCTTTCTCTACCTTTTATTTCATACAATTTACATTGTATATGCATAGATATATACACACATGAGAGAAAAATAAAGAATTGCTGAGAATTGCCGAGTACCGGCAGTTCTTTTTCTCTTCTTATTCCCCTCACCGAAAGCTTCTATAAAGTCAAGAATTGCCCAACTAAAGTTGCTGTGTGTGACCTGGCACTAACTTAGAGTTTACACATGCCACTGCCAGTTCGAAAAACTCAATACATTCACAATTTTTCACCAATACATCCACATTTTTCGCATTGGCAGCTCCAGTGGCAGCAAATTTTGCGTGCGAGTGAAAATTTGGCATTTGCATGCCACTGAATGTCAAGATGTTAATGCAAATTAACTGGATTATAGCAAAATGTAATTACAAATATTAGCTTCTCATATGTATTATTAAGATTTATTTCTTGAAATACACATAAGAACAATTTCGTTAATTATAAAGCATAAGATTATCAAAATAATATTAATAAAAATAAATTTTAATCGTTTCCGAAATCCATACCAAGGTTATAAATTGGCAGGACGGGGATCAGCAAGTCCCCGGGGGTTTCTGTTTGCAGTTCAACCCGGGCTGATCATGGTTGAGGTGCCTACCTTGGCTAGAATGTTTTGGCTGTGGTTGAAACCTTGAACGCAGGAAGTGGGAGTTAATACCCCTGATAATTGTTTGGTGCGTGCTTTTTTTGGGACTAGCAACTCTCGAGGGCCTGCCGCCTTGACAACAGATACCTATACTGTATGGCAAACCGGTGGTGATGGCAGACGGGTGAGTTCGCGGGGCTTGGGCCTACCAACTCATTACGCCTTGTCTTCCATTGATTGCCGGGAAATTGCATACAGGAGGGTTTAGAAATCCCGAACTCCTCAACAAAAAGTTGCTCACATGGCTACAAACACATGGCAAAAATTTGCTATTTATATGAGCCTAGACAGCCACACAGGAGCGCTGGTGAATCGTGAATAACTCACTCCTTAGAATTGGCCATTCGTCAGATAAGGCTGTAAAGGTAGGTGCTGATGTACATAAATCTCCTTTCAATACTGTTGCTAAATGGTAAATATTTAATGGTCATAGTTTCTACCGATTTTAACTTTTGTCTGAAACAATCTATTTTCAATTTATTAAAACAAATAAATAAATAAATAAAATGCAATTGTTTGCTTTTGTAAGTGCTGTACTACCTTCAGTAAATACTCGAAGTGCTGCCAATATAAATTTGTGTTCGCATCACCTCTGATGTGATGAGAATACAGAGTTTTCGGAAATGATTTGGAAAGTGAAGATTTACCGACCGCTTATCAATGTTTGCATTCGGATTTCTCTACTACTGAATATATTTTGTTTTTACACGGTAAGGTTTCCTTTATTCTACACAGATTTTTGACAGATCTAAGTATTACCATGTAAAGGTGCCTTAAATACTTACAGGTCGCGTATTTAATATACGAAATACGTATTTGTGTTTCAAATACAAGTATTTCAAATACTGCCCAGCCCTGGTTTATGGGGGTAAACATTGGAGATGCCAGATTTATTAGGCTTGAAAACTTGTGCCAAAAAATCTTATGGAAAACATTCACGATAACAAATTATAAAATTTGGACGTTTTTTTATGAGAGCAATTTTATTCGTAGTACGATGAGGAGTTTTTGCAATGTGAAAACATTCTACTTTGCTAATATAAATATATCAGACTACACAATTATATCAGAAATCCCTATCAAAATCCAACGTCTACTAGCTGGTGTTAACGCCGTGTCTTCACGTGCCATCGATTTGAACATGACATGATCATAACGTCGGCAGAGCGAATGTAAAAATAAGTTCATGTTCTTGATATGGCGTATACGTATGTTCGGATTTACCGTATCAAAGTGTTCAGTTCGGCGCCATTTTGTGTATTTTTGTACGTGATGGCCAACTTCATGGCGAATATCGATACTCAGCCATATGCTCGAGCATCGATGTCAGAGCATGAACGAAACATGAACATGAGCGGTCCACATTAGCCATTTGCTATGTTCGCCCAGATTGTTCATGGCTAATGAACACCCCCAGTAAATAAGTTTGAATTTCAGAGCTGTTTAGTTATGGCTTGCTCACACAAAGACTTATGAATATCTCTTATAGGGATCTACTCAAAATATAGTAGATTTTAATGAAAATCTTCAACAAAATCTTAACCGTTTACACTTCCGTTTTTTGACATAATTCAATTTTCATAAAATCTTATTTTGCAAAGGGTTTGACAGCACAATGAATTCATCAAGGTGCATTAACGTATACACGGTGGCAGCACTAGAGCAAAATTACAACAATACAACAAAAATAGGCATCTGGTAAGCTATGTTTATCAAAAATATTTGTAACTATTTTCACAATTATAAACTATGAATGTACCTTTTCATAATTATAAATTTTATTTATTTGAATTATTTTTATGTTCACAAAATAATTTGTATTGTTTAATTCAGAATGAAACACTAAATTCACTTACAAAAATGTAAACAATACATTTGACGTAAATAGCTTTCTATATTGCCAGTAGCAAAAAATTATCACATGCCGTAGTGCTGCCACCGTGTATACATTAATGCACCTTGGAATTCATCATGTAAAATATGTTTTTTTTTATAGCAGCGCAGTATTTTACAGTATTATTTTGAACAAGATCACAATTGTGTAATAAACTACTTACAAAAATCTACCAGATTTCGTCAAAAACTAGATTTTATTTTGTTTGAGAAATCTCTTCAAAATCAACTAGATTTGATTCGAAATCCCGAAAGTAGTAAATTTAGCTTAAAAATTACTTTTTAGAAGCACCATAAAAATGAGCAAAAAAATTTTTTTTTTTTAGTTTGCCACATTTGTATTAGTATTATTCATTCGTTTAAATTTGTTCATAATTAATGTTTTATAGCCCAGATTGTTTACGCTGTACAAACGAGCAGCAGAAATGCTCATGTACGCACACTACTACACATGCATGATTGTTAAAATGCTAAAGTCCAATGTTGACTTGGGCATTTCTTGTTTACACAAGGCATTTATAATCTTATCGGAATTCTATCAAATTCATTTGTATGAAGAATAACCAAAATGTGAGGTTTTTTAAGAATATTTAATGAAAGCATTTTTTCTTTTCTATTTCAGATCAAAGGTAAACAATTTTGCTAGTCATTGCTTTTTCTGTACCTATTTTGCAATCAATCAAGTTTAGTGGAGACATGAACGAGAACTCGTTTCATTGTTGAAGAAAAACGAACAACTGCATTTCGTATTCTTTAAGGAAATTGTTGGTTTTTATTTGTATTTTTATGACCTAGTGCAATATAATGTACATTAGTGCATATTTTAAAATTAGAACTAATAAAAATTACCCAGTTCGTAACAGCATCCTGGGCTACGTATGTTAAGAGAATAGAGAGAATATTATGTTATTGGAATGCGCGGTACGCTGTTATTGGAGGATAAAGAATTTGTTCGCAAATTTATGTTTTTAAATATGATTATTTTATTTAATATTATTTAGTTATTTGATCTTATTTAAGCAATTAATTCTTATTTTTGCAGCTAAAGATCGTTTGGTTTTATATAAAAAATCCAACAGTACTTATATTCGATAACAATTTGTTATCATCGTCAGGAAAATTAAAATGTTAATTTATTGAATTTTTGTAATTGTCGACAATTTTGTTCAAAGTTCGGTATTCAGCGAATGCGTAATGGGCCGAGTGTAAATTTAATTTGTTCATGGTTGCAGAGAGTCCGCGCAACTGTTTGGGACTATGAATGTCTCACGGCCAGGGCCCAGTCGATCTTCAAGATCCCCCCAAAAAGATTACGTGAAAATCCACGACTTTCAATATGAAAGAGGGCAGCCTCCCTGGGATTTCAAAGAGGAATTATTCATGAAATTTTAAAAAAGGATCTGAATTTCCATTCTTCAAAATTCATAACGTTCAAGAACTGCAAGAAAGTGACTTTGATTTACGTAAAAAATTTTATAAAATGATGTTGGAGCGTTATCGGACTGTAAATCTCATGTTTTGGAGCGACAAGGCTCATTTTCACTTAAAAGGCCACTTTACAAGCAAATTTTGCCATTACTGGTTGGTCTCCAAGAACCCGTAACCCTCGATTGAAACTTCAAAAAACCTTGTATTGCGTTTGGGTAACTGTGTGCCTTATGCACGCATGAGATAATTGAAGCACTTTTTTAACGAAAATTCTCGAGGCCAGGCGACGAAATTTTCAATGGTGAAAACGATCGACGCTTGATTACAGAATTCTTTATGCCAAACCTGCAAGCTCATCCATCGTACTGTTCACATACGTGGGAATTTGCTTCGGGAAAATTTCACCGAAAAACTGATCATGCGCTTTGGAGACATTTTCTTGGCCACCCAAGACGCCCGCTCTAACTCTCATGGATTTCATTTTTATGTGACTACCTCAAAGAGAGGGTTTATAATGACAATCCCCAATCTCTTGTGTCTTTAAAGGAAAACAATCATCGAGAAATTAGCTCAATTGAACCAAGTTTACTACAGCGTTTGGAGCAGAATACAGAGCTCCGTTCTGAACCGTGTGTTCAACACGCCAGAAGACATTTGGTTGATATACTCCCCAAAAAATAAAATCGATATTTCTTTTCTGTCGTCAACGATTGTTGTCTCAATTAATACTTTTTTTATTTAATAGTCTATTTACACCAAAGCGAAATCTGCTCATTCGAGATTTCAAGCCAAATCTAGCAGATTTTGAGAAAATTTCCCATACAAAATGAAATCTAGTTAAGGCCTTGATTCACTATCCTACACGATCGTACGATTCATTCACAGGAAACTGTTTCAAAAGTCTGGCCGACTTGAAAAAATCGCTTCAAAATGGCGTTCTAGGCCACACTATTATACAAGTATGATTGCAATAATTTATATACACAATAAAATAATTAAAAACTTTTATTAACATAATAATTTCACATTACTTAAATTTTTTTCTCGAGGCACCACCAATATTCTCATATTTTTCACAATATATACCACACTGAACTATAATGTTTTGAAAAGTTTCATAAAATTTTTCAAATCGCACGATTGCCAAAAACTCTGTCGCACGGTTGTTTTTTAGTACTTTTTCAGCACACATGCTTTATTTAGTAGATCGCACGATCGTGTATGAAATTGTAGCGAGGCCTTTAATGAGTAGATTTCGATAAAATCTCCTGAAATATATTCAGTACCAAGCGATGCAACTGTGTTTTGGTTCAAAAAGTACTTAAAAATACTACGCTGCAATAACCATATACACTTTAATGTGGTGTATTCAGAATCGGATAAAATTATTTTGCCAAATCGTCATCCATAAATATTTTTTGTTGAAACGAAATCATGCTAGATGTCAAAAAAAGGTGGTGTTACCGATATAGATTTCGTTGTAGATTTTATTTCAAATCTACTAGATTTTGAGTTGGTATAAATGTAGTATAAGTTTGAAAATATAAATCCGCCACCAGACACTCTGTATAACATGTGGGCTGAAAAAATACTAAAAATGCAACTGTGTGAAATACTGTGCGGTATGAAATACTGCAAGAGTATTGTTGGCGCCTCGAGAAATAAATTGAATTAATTAAAATTAAAAACTTATTATTGTACTAATAGTTATTAATTATTTTAGTATGTATGTAAATTATTGCAATCAATCTTGTACAATAGTGTGGCACGGCCTTTAACAATTACTATCACGTAACGATTTTGATCTTTGTTGTGATATAACTCTTTTCTTTATGCTTTGCTTCGTATTGGAAGAATAGTATAATACATAAGTAACGAGTGATTTTTTTGCTATTATCTTTTTGGCAACACTAGTTTTGACAGCTCACGCACGTTTTGTATCTTGTGTCACTGTCAAGCATCTTCAGTTTGGTCTATAATTTAATCATGAATCGTCTTACAAACGAACAACGCTTGCAAATTATTGAATTTTATTACCAAAATGCGTGCTCTGTTAAGAAAGTTCATCGCGCGCTTCTTCCATTTTATGGTCAGTTTAATCGACCTACTGAGGCTTCTATTCGGGCTATTGTAAAAAAATTTCGCACCAAATTTACATTGTTGGACATTAAACCACCAACACGCTTACGTAGAGTGCGAACTGAAGAAAATATCGCAGCCGTATCGGCCAGTGTTGGTGATGACCGTGAATTATCGATTCGGCGCCGTTCGCAGCAATTATATCGACCCAACTATCGATCCAAATAAATATTTCATGCATTTTTCTGAATTTTATGTGTTTTTTTTTTAAATTTCCGATAGTTCTTATAAAATCACCCATTACATACAATTAATTTTTATTCGCAAATTAATTCCCAAAAAACTTACAAATATTGTGTTGTCGCCTTGTTTAATAAAAAAAAAAGCTTAAGAGCAGTGCGCCATCGACACTTTAATTGAATAAATATAAATTTTAACGCAAGAACTTTGAAATTGTTAGCCCCATTTGTAGTCTTTCAATATAAACCACTTGTGAATATTTTATCACAAAACTCTCAGTGGCACACACATTCTGCATAAGCATACATACGTATGTATGTATACATGTTTGCTTGTCGAAGCGAAAAAATCTTAAGCAGCAATAAAATCGAAATCATAACACAATTCACTACGCACCCATTCATAATGTGCATGATACATTTTTTCCGATAGACTTTAGACTTTGGATCCAAAGATACGTCAGCACAGCATCTTCTTAAAATACGAGTATTTCATATAAAAATGAAGAGAAAATAAAAATAAATGCCGTTAGCACGCGTAAGATAAGCTGCACAGAGCGGCCAGTAGGCAACACAGAAAATGTTGCCTTTTGTATGCTCGAAGAGCATTTAATGAAAAAATAAATGAAAGAAAAAATTAAATAAAATGTGGCGCCTGTTGCAAAAATACATACATATGTAAGTATATATACATATAGGTTTGTATTTATTTATATGTTCAAATGTCTTTTTGCAAAAAATACACCGCTTTCAGACACGGAAAGTTTACTTTGCAAAGTCGGAGAATATTGATTACTGCTCACCGGCTCTACTGGCCGATAAGAGATTTGATATCCCGGAGGTAATCGGCACAGATCTTCAAGAGGACGTGCTAGAAATCTTTAAAGATGGATCGAAATCGCACTCGGAAGTTGGTGGGGGTATTTTTATGAGAGGAGGATTAGTCTCAGGCTGCAAAATGAAGGTTGCGTAGTGCAGATTTGATACAATCCCATTTAAACTATGTATATTTCAATTGTTTATACCTATAATAGAAGTAACTCACTGAAATCATTATAAAGAATGCAAAATAAGGCGTTAAAGACTATTTTGGAACTTCCAATAGCGTTTTCTACTGTTGCCCTGTATAGGGATATAAGCAAGACGATTTAACCAATATTTGGGTTGCATGAATATCAAGTTTTGGTATTTGTTTTCAAATGTATTAAGAATATTGGACATCGTGTCATAACCTTTTCTCGGAAGCAATAACATTTTAATACAAAATACGGAATGAATCTAAGAATTGCCAGGTGTAGATTGGAAACCACTAAACAGAGAATTGGCTGGAAGCACAATATTTAAAAACTTACCTATAAACATAAAGCAAATTAAGAGAATTTCTTTGTTTAAAATTGCGTGTAAACTCGCTCATGCCATCTACTAAATAAAACATGATTGCTGCAAAAGTGTTTGACAAAAAGTTTTATGAAAATTTTCAAAACATGGTTTCTGTGCGATTAATATATGTATGAATATTAAATATATTGTGAAAAATATGAGAATATTTTTGGCGCCTCGAGAAAAAAAATGTTTCCAATGAGACTGTCAAATTTTTGTTCTTTTGTTTACAAACATTTTCGCGCCATTTTAATGTGAAGACTTTTTTTGCATGATTTAGTGCAATTTCAAGAAATTTTTTTGAATTTCAAAGTGAAAAACTAATATAGTCTGTGATTTTAATTACAAACAATTATAAAATTTTATATTTAACATTAATATAAAATTTTTTATGCCCTGTCCTTTGCACCTGCTATGAATTGGCTTGTTCTATACGATTTTGCAACAATAGAGCACCATTTTGATTTTTCATTGTAGTACTTATTGCATGTAATTGCAGTTTCACTCCTAGTAGAAATGATTCACCTTGGAAATACATATGTATATTAAAATATGTTAAGAAATGAACAAGGCAGCTTTATATAGGTAGTGGCAGAATACAACACCAACAAATATCAACATGTATTTTGTTGGTAGAATTTACGAATAGTTGTCAAAATTTTGTTTGAAAAAGCAAGGATGTGTATGTGCTTTTGACAAATTTACGCAAAGGAAACGAAAGACAGCTTGGCTTATACCACTACCGTATTCAAGCTGCCTTGGAAATGAATTTTATTTTAAATTCTGATATCAATATTGAAAAAAATATTGTAAATGTCAACGAACTCTATAAAAATAATAGAAAATCGTGAAACATGCTTATAACAAAAAAAAAAAAAAAAAATCTTGTAAATAAATTTATTGTGAGTCAAAAATATTTTTAATCAATAAACATAACAATTATCAGTTTAACACGAGAAAATTTTATTTTTATTCAACATGTGTACTCCAACATAATCGTACTTTAAGGCCTTGATAAAACTTGTATGAAGTGATAAATAAATTTTGACAACAATTATTAGTATCAACTAGTTCACATCAATAAAAATGTCTTAATTTATTGCTATCTTCACATATCTTTGGCGCTATTTATTATGGCGTTTTCGTTTTTATACAAAAATACCACTCCCCATAGCAACCTAATGTAAAGTGCAACGTAGTTTAACGCTTAGATTTTATGCTACAATAGTACTACTTTTACACATGGAAAGTTTACTTTGCAAAGCCTTGAATTTGGTGGTGCCAAAGAAAAAGAGTGTGGCTCTCTTACACTCTTTATTTTCCTTGCCACCTCCAAACTCAACTGATCATACGATGACATCGTTATCAACTAGGTGCGCTTCGCACCGTTTTTGGTGCTTTTTACAATTATCTGTGCGAAAAATTCTTTAGTCGGTGCCTGGAGCGCTTTTTTTTAATTTTCGGTGCGCTTTTTAAATTTCGGTGGCACTCAATCAAATTCAACTGGACTTTTTGTTTTAATATAAGAATATTTTTAGGTGTCATTTTGCAGAGCACAATCAGGACACGGAGCTATAATATGAAAAACGCACCATATTATATGCGCAAAGTAAAGACCAACGGTGTCAAATCACATGATCTTGGCGGCCAATTGACATCGCCATTACGTGAGATAACACGGCCATTGAATTTGTTGCGCAAAAGAGCAATTGTTTCGTTAGCTGTGTGGCAAGTGGCACCGTCCTGCTGAAACCACATATCGTCTACATCCATATCTTCCAATTCGGGCCATAAAAAGTTCGTTATCATCTCACGATAGCGAACACCATTCACAGTAACTGCCTGACCGGCCTCATTTTGGAAAAAATACGGCCCGATGATGCCGCCAGCACATGAACCGCACCAAACAGTCACTCTTTGTGGGTGCATTGGTTTTTCGACAGTCACTCTTGGATTCTCATTCGTCCAAATGCGGCAATTCTGTTGATTGACGAATCTACTGAGGTGAAAATGTGCCTCATCACTGAAGATGATTTTCTTCGAAAATTGATCATAATTTTCATAATAAGTCTGGATAACTTTAACACGTTGTTGGATTGTGTATCTCTCCATGGTTCAAATTGAGTAAGTCTGAAATAGAGAAATGTCAAATAAAATTCGGAAAAAAACTTGGCGTTTAGTTGTGGTTCACATCCAACATCGGCCCTTGAAATTTAACCACCCGATACAATGAAAGATAGAATCGAACTAGTGGCCAAGTTTGACTAACACGAATTCTAGCTATTGAACGAATTTGATGGCATGCCATCAGGCGGTGGTACCAGACCCAGTTTTTAGTATAAAAATATTATAGTTTTTACAATAAAAATAATAAAAAACGGTTTTAAAAATGGAAAGAAAAATTTTAAATTCGGTGCGTTTTTGTTGAAATAACGCGCTTTTTCTCCATTTTGGTGCGTTTTGAAATTTCAAAGTTGACAACGCAGTACGATGAACTCGGTAACTCTATTTTGTAAAGAGAAGATAAATTTAAAATAGAGGCAAAATTTGAGAAGTAAACAAATTGTTTGAGGTATACACCTCGATGGCATTTTAAAAATGAAATTGCAATGGCATGTGTAAACAGAAAAGCGAGTGGCAAGGCTATTCGACTATTTCCAAGCATTTTTCTTTGATAATACTACATTATCCTACACGATCGTGCTTTATACCATATAAATTTTGTGCTACTAAAAATGAAACTGTGGGACAGATTTTCTGACAAATCGTGAGATTTGAAAAAGTTTATGAAAATTTTCAAAACATTATAGCTTTTGTGCGATCACAAAAAAAATCTACCTTTTCTCTAAATAATGACTAATTTTTTAAGAAAGCTGAACAGAAAATGAATGTAAAGAAAGAACCAAGTACAAGATATAGCAAACTTATATTTTCAGTGGAAAAGTTCCCCTGCATTAAGAATAGATCATATAAAATACCGAAAGAATGAGAGATCACATTTATGTTTTAATTAAATGTCCACCACTGTATATCAGGAGGTAGTATAGCAAATTATTATGTAGCAACCACAGTCTTTCAGATTATTTAACTGCAAAATTAAAAAAAAAGTATTCTTAATATTAATTTTTAAAATTAATGTATGTAAGTTTAAATTGATTTTGAGTGTTTACGGGTTCTGAATGAACGAATGAAGAACTATGAAAGGAAAAAGAATGATGAATGAAATAGAGAAATTAATTTATTGAATTTTTGTTGAACTTTATAATTTTTCAACCTTTTGCTTTCTTAAGTTTTTTCTTGAAAAGGATTTTTTACAATACAAATTTGCTGTGATCAATAATTTTTGATTGAAGAAGACAAAAAAATAATAATCAAATCTTTAGCTGGGGGACAACTAGCTGTTTCATACACGCTACACTACTCGTCAGCACCCATTGGGATTTGAACTCAGATCATGACGTATCATAATCGGCTGCCTTAACCACTCAGCAATAGAGAAATAGTTCATTCTTTCACTTGAAAGAATCATTCAGCTGAAGCAATTCATTGATTGATTGACACGAGTCTACTTTCTCGTTTACTCTCAAGACTGCACGTCGAACTCTTTGGACATGGCACACGCTTGATAATGCAGGTTTTGGCATTACGCTCAATATTTCTCTTAGCAAAAATATAAAGCTTTTCGCTGATAAAAATAATGCAAAAAAATTAAAGAGCATTTGTTTTGTAAAACCCAATTTTCCTTAGTGATATTGTGATAAGAGGTATTAAATGTCTTAAATGGTACAGCTAGAGAGTTCAATGTCAATAAGAGACAAACATCATGTGCCTGATTTAGTTCCGTTTTAAATTTAATTTAAGAACGCTTAATTTAATTTAATTATTTTTAACTTCCTATTTATATTTTACACTCCAAAAAATTGTTCGTATGGCTCTCCGTTTGAAAATGAAACTCAGTCCGTTTTTTAGCTCTTCAGAAAACGAATAATAAGAAAGTTTTTCGGAGCGAATTCACTTTTATCAAGATTGAGATAAATATTTTCTCTTAAAAGGAGTTTCCGAGAAACTTTTCAGTTTTCCGTCTATTCCGAATGGTATTGAATTCTGTCACATGACTGATGAGCACGAAGTTAATTGCAAATAATAGATGTGTTTCTTTACTTTCCAGGCAAGTTTAGTGCAAATAAAAGCATGCATAAATTTATCTTAAATACAGATAAAATTTACCAGAAGTACGAGAACGTAAAAAGTCAAATTTCTATCCCAAAAATAAAAATAAAATGTTGTTTTCCGAAAAAATAATATGATTTCTTACGCTTTTGAGTTTTTAAAGTCTTTTGCATACAATATTTTATATAACATTGCTACGAATTTGTAACACATCTAACCCAGTGTGCAGGCGTTGTTCTGCTTGTTATAAATGTACAGCACATTCACACAAACAAGATAAAACTAAAAAGATAATACACAAACATACATGATTTAAAGTATGCAAAATTCCAAGTAGATTAACTACAAATGATGTTGTTATTGTTCTTGCATTATTGGTATTTCGTTTGTTGTTGCTGCGTTCTTATTGCTTCGCGAGCATGTGTATGTATGTGTGTAAAAATTATATGTATTTGTACATTTAGTCTGGAGTTATCATTAACAAGAAAGTTCACGCTGATTGTAGAAGGTAATAAAGAAGTATAAATAGCAGGCAAGGGTGCGGCAACGAGTCAGTTTATTTTTAAACATTATGCAAAACAGTCATAAGTCAAAATAAAAAGCAAATTTAATGTGTAAATACACAGTGGTGTAAAGTGTAACTAAAATAGTGAATTATTTAAGTACCGTGTAACAAACAAGTGAGAGTGTCATTACTTTATTTGAACATAACAATATTGATATAAAAGCATTGAAATAATTTGTATACGAGTTGATTCAAATGAACTTTGTTTCTTTGTTATTGTTTACTTTTAGAACAGCTGATTGCTTAACTACTTGCCCAAAAAGCCCGAAGAAAAAGTACGGGCTGGTTCGCACAAGTATACTTTTCTCTCAAAGGTGCTCTCAGTTCCCCAATTTGAAAGTACCGGAACGGTGCTTGTGCAAATTGGGATCCCACGGGATTCCAAAATTGAGTAAAGAAACCCTAAAATAAAAAGGTTTCAGAGAATGTTTTATTATGATAAATGCATCTATGCCAACTATGTGTGAAACAAAAAAAAGTCGGCCAAGTGCACGTCACGGCGTTGTGTAAATAATGTGCCGATTTATGTCATCCTTTAGCTGTTGAATTGTTCTTGACTTATGGATGTACACTTTTTCGATTAAACATCCCCAAAGAAGGCAGTCCAACGGCGTCAAATCACATGATCGTGGCGGCCAATTAACAACTCTGTTGGAACCACATATCGTCCAAGAGGTCCGTAATCATCTCGCACAACGATGAGTCGTGGTTTAGGGCTCTTCTGCCACACTATCGTGAACAACAGCTATGTTTTCTGAAGAACGGACTGTTCGAGCATGCACAGGTGTTTTCACATTTCTTACAGACCTGGTTTTGCTTTTATCTTGAACCAGTACTTTGGGGGATGGTATCTGAAACTTGTGTAAAACTCTCCTAATTTTGCTCATATTTGGTCTCGCCGAACAAAAACATCACAAAGTGCACGAAATGCTTTTTGATTTGGACACCTATTTTCGTCAAAAGCTTCAATAATCTTAACGCGCTGCTCACTTGTGTACCTCTCCATGGCTGAATTTGTCAAACACTGAAATAAAAAATGTCAAATTATGTTGGGCAAAAAACTTGACGTTAAAATGTGTCACACAATTAACGTCGTGCATTATGGTTGGATCGCCCTTTGCAATACAAATTTTATTAATAATAGGTGTGTTCATCTACTTTACTAGTAAAAACTAGCAACGAGAGAGTAACAAGAAATTTTGTAAAATTACTCTCAAAAATGTGAAAAAGTAAATGAACACTTTTCTAGCTAAAATTTGCAAGTCAGAGTAGTGTTGTTATGTATAGGTATATATGAGTACTTAATAACTACTCTTATATTTTTGGACAAATTATACATATGTATATGTATATTGTTATAAAAAGAGCGTGGTTGTGGTCATTTATATTCAGCATTGTCGTGGCTGGCGTTTTTTTGTGTACGGCTTGTAACAGAATAAAGAAAAGTTTTACAATTTTATTTAATCTAGTACTAGACGTGGTCGAAATACGCTAAATACAGGGGTGATTAGATGCTTTTGAATAAAATGTCTATTTTTAATTAGGGGGCTTACCCCATATACGTTTCAACTCAATTGGTTAGGTAGGCAGGCCGCTGGATTCTCAAAAAAGTACCTGGATTCTCCAGCGTACTTGGGTTCTGAAAGATCGTTCCCTTTGCGATAAACTCAATTGGCTACTGAGTCGGTTGTTGTATCAAGACGTTTAAATTGATTCGTTTGGAAGTTGTCGAGTTGGTTGAAGAAAAATCAAACCATTTTGATTTTTTTTCAAGTTGGCTAGTAAGTCTCTCAATTCGATTGTGCTTTGTATGTTCGAGTCTCCTGATCAGTTGTCCAAAAAACTTAAGAAAGGAAAAAGCTTGCAAATGCACAAACCAAAAATTTAATTTAAAAATTATAAAGCTCAACAAAAATTCAATAAATTATTGTCCAAATTTATATTTCTAATTTTTTGTAAAGAAAATGTTAAATAATTTTAAAATTGTCTTTAATTTCATTGAATCTGATAGTTGGATGAAAATCTTTCAATTCAGTTTATGAAGAGTGTGGCCAAGAACCAATTCAATTGAAAGACTCAATTCACAATTGAATTGAAACGTGTATTTATACGTTATAACTGCCTGCCTAGCATAGCATAATTTCAAAGTGTAAAGTACCGAGTAGCTAGGTACTCATAATAATTACAATACTAAAAATAACATCTGGTTTGTAAAAAATAAAGAAACAAAAAACAGAAATATTTTAGAGCTTAAAATTAGATAAATGTTAATATAATTATAAATGGAAGGATCCAAATGTGAATTTAATTGCTTCCCTAGAAGCTTTAAACACATTCAAGCAAGTAAATTTGCCGGAACATCCTTTGCCACTGATGTGCCAGATACTGTGTTGCTTAGTTTATTTCCCTTAGACTTCTTATTTTATTAAAAAGACTACAAAAATACATTTGTAATCTTTTTAATACTTTTAATCGGCTTAAAAATTTACATACAATTACAATTTCTTAAATTTTCAAAATGTTTTAAATTTTAACTTAATTTAGAAATACTGTTTTGTAAACACAAAAGCAAAACAGCTGTTTGAATAATTATTGCAAGTAAAAATTTTACTTGTAAAAACTTGTAAGAATTTTTATGGCTCTCAATTTTTTACGCTCTTTTGACGCTCTCACGTTGCAAATTTTTTGGGTTAATGAACGCTTTCTAGTAACAATTATTACAAATTTGTAAAAGTTTTTAGTAAATGAACACAACTAATATTTTATCTAAACTGTGCAATAAATTAAAAAAACAGCTGATTATTTACAGCTAATCCGTACTCATCCAAAGATAAAGATGGTGCATATTTGAACATGCAATGAGAAAAATTATTCTGTAATTTTCTTTCGAAATTGCACAATAATTGTTACATGGAGCAGTTTTAGGTAACTAGGCAATTTGAGGGCTGTGTTGTTATCCAAATAGAACAGACCTACTGTTAGACTTTAGATAAGATTCCGTTAAACGATAAACATGTTTACCAGATTTTTACTCCACGACAACAATTCTGTAATAAATTATCTCACCTGTTTAACTGAATCATCTGACACGCAATTGTTCATTAAAAAAATAAACAGTCGAAAGTTCTAATAAACTGCCTTAAATCATATTAATCATATTGCACAGTGAATTGATGTATGCGTACAGTGTCAAGCAAAACTGACCACATTTTTTGTGAAAACATTTTAAGATCATTAAGTTAATAAGTCCATAAGTTGTGTGGCGTCTTTTTGAAAGCTCTGTTTTTTTCCACAGTAAATAGGTTGTCAGCTGGCTACATAAATTGTTTCACTTTTTAATAGTTACTTCAGAAACAAGTTGGCATGCACAGTTTTGTTTGCCATTGCAGATAAATATAATTTCTTGGACTCTGAACAAAAAGTGCAGAAAACAAAATTTGTTTAGTATTTGCATTATTATTTATACCAAAATATTTTATTATTTTATGATTCCCACATGAAAGGCGACCTTAATCTTTCAAAGAAATAATCGTTTAAAAAAATTCAATTATTTTATTGATAACACTGCAAAAATTTTGAATACATATTTAATTGGATCACGCGTGGGGTATAAGTTTAAATGGTTTATCAACAAAGAAAAAAATAATAGAAAATAATGATGATTACTAATTAAAATATCCGTTTGAAGTCTCCTAAGAAGACATTCTATGAGGGAAGTTGAGGGAAGCATTGAAAATTACCAGCTAAAGCAACCAATCCAAGCAATAAAACATCATAATCAAGACTCTACAATTTGAATATGAATCAAATGTATGGGTTTAAATCAGCGATGTTGAATAAGATTTAATTCCGTCTCCGAACGGAATTGGGTTCTGTCGAATTGCTGATACACACCACGTTAGGTTACGTTTAGTAGACTGCCAGCCATTAAAAAGCCAGCCCTCGTGGTTCCAATATGGTCCCCCAGTATTGCCTGAATGTTATATGTATCTTAGCAGATTTACATATTACTGATCCAGTTCAGAACCTAAACGAGAAGCAGATGACAGGGTCCAGTCCACCTACATTCCAGTATTTCTGCCAAATCGTGTAGCATCATCGATCTGCCTAGATAAAAATCTCTTATATAAGAAAGAGCTGGATACCGACAGAGAAAGTGTTTAATACTCTCTACTACCTCCCTATAGGCCTTGATTCACTATCCTACACGATCGTACGATTCATTCACAGGAAACTGTTTCAAAACTCTGGCCGAATTGAAAAAATCGCTTCAAAATGGCGTTCTATGCCACACTATCATACAAGTATAATTGCAATAATTTATATACACAATAAAATAATTAAAACCTTTTATTAACATAATAATTTTACATTACTTAAATGTTTTTCTCGAGGCACCAACAATATTCTCATAAAGGGTGGTTAAATTTCAAGGGCCGATGTTGATTTTGAATAAAGCACAAACTATTTAGGAAATTATTGTAATTTTATTTTATTATGATATATTGGTATTACTCAATTATGTATGGAACAAAATATCGGCCAAATGGGCGCCGCGAGTACGGCGGCACACCTCCATCCGATGGTCCAAATTTTCGATGACCCTGAGGCATAATAGAAGTTCTATGCCGTTAATGTGTCGAATTATCTCATCCTTTAGCTGTTGAATTGTTGCTGGTTTATCGACGTACACCTTTTCTTTCAAATAACCCCAAAGAAAAAAGTCCAACGGTGTCAAATCACATGATCTTGGCGGCCAATTGACATCGCCATTACGTGAGATAACACGGACATTGAATTTGTTGCGCAAAAGAGCAATTGTTTCGTTAGCTGTGTGGCAAGTGGCACCGTCCTGCTGAAACCACATATCGTCTACATCCATATCTTCCAATTCGGGCCATAAAAAGTTCGTTATCATCTCACGATAGCGAACACCATTCACAGTAATTGCCTGACCGGCCTCATTTTGGAAAAAATACGGCCCGATGATGCCGCCAGCACATAAACCGCACCAAACAGTCACTCTTTGTGGGTGCATTGGTTTTTCGCCAGTCACTCTTGGATTCTCATTCGTCCAAATGCGGCAATTCTGTTTATTGACGAATCCACTGAGGTGAAAATGTGCCTCATCACTGAAGATGATTTTCTTCGAAAATTGATCATCATTTTCATAATAAGTCTGGATAACTTTAACACGTTGTTGGATTGTGTATCTCTCCATGGTTCAAATTGAATAAGTCTGAAATAGAGAAATGTCAAATAAAATTCGGAAAAAAACTTGGCGTTTAGGTGTGGTTCACATTCAACATCGGCCCTTAAAATATAACCACCCGATATTTTTCACACTGATCGCACAGAAACCATAATGTTTTGAAAAGTTTCATAAAATTTTTCAAATCGCACGATTTGTCGCACGGTTGAATTTTTAGTACTTTTTCAGCACACATGCTTTATTTAGTAGATCGCACGATCGTGTATGATAGTGCAGCAAGGCCTTTAAGGCATGTTCCACTAGGAGTTGACTAGTTATATAATATATTACTAAAAGTAAAATAAGGATAATATAAGGCTTCACATCGGGGATGTCTTCACGCCATAATGACTTGCTGTTTTTAAAATGTTATACATACGTATGTGCGTATGTATGTATCTGTGGCGTATTATCATAATAGCTTAAATCGAAGTTAATTTTTTTTTAAATATGCCTAATTTGTTTAATTCAATAAATACTACATTCTTGTTATTCAAAATATTTTTTCGACATTTTCTTGTAGCTATAGTTTATGTTGATTTGTTTTTAAATCCAATTCTACACTAAAATTACTCCTCAAAACTTTTTTGGTCCTATGTCGACTTAAACTATTATGATATATTGCCACAGATATTTACACAAAGTTAATACTTTTACTATTAGGTGTACAACTTTGCTCCCGCCGTTTTTTTTTCTCCTAAATTCGAGGCTTTATTACAAAAAACTGATAATACATTTATGATTCAAAGTAATGTCCATCGTTGATTACTATTTTCTCTCATCTTTCGGGTAGCATACGAATACCGTGTTGAAAAACGCATGAATCTATCCAATTTTTTACTTCTTCATAACACTGGAAATGCTGGTCAGCCAGGCTGTGTGCCTGAAACAAGTCATAGTCCGAAAGAGCAATAGCTGAAGAATGCGGCGGGTGCGGAAGGACTTTCCGTTTGTATGTTTCCAAGTATGTCTTTACACATTCACAGCATAGTGTCGATCACTGTCATACTGTAAAATCACTATAGCCCAATTCACAATCTAGTGCATTTGAGATTGCATATTTCTGCAATTGCAAAAGTGGCATTTTTGGGTGTATTTTGTTAGTGTAAAGCAAGAATATACTCCATTATTTTGCAAATGCAATGATGCAAGGCCCCTTGCACAAGATTGTGAATAGGGCATATATCATGTATCTCGTTGTGTTGCTACCGTTTTTTTCAAATGCATTAATTGCGTTCGATAACAATAGCATGTGGTCGTTTCAGTTGGTTTTAATAACTCATAATACGTTACGTCTAGCTGGTGCCACCAAATACAGAGCATGACCTTGGAACCCTGAGTATTCGGATTGGCTTTCGACGTGGAAGCATGGCCGCGATAACCACATGATTTTCTGCGCTGGGATTATTGTAATGAACCCATTTTTCGTCCCCAGTCTTAATGCAGAAATACCTTCCATCTTTGCCTAGCAAGCAGCTGTTCACATGCAAACAACGCCGTTCTCTCGACTTCAACTCGTACGACACCCAATTTCGTTATCTTTGAATCATTCCCATGACTTTCAGGCTTTTTAAATGGCTTATCGCGTCACTCCAAATGATCCTATCAATTCTTCTTGCGTTTGACACTATTCTTGATCAAGTAATGCTTCCAATGCTGCATCTTCGAAAACCGTCTCAATTCCACCGCCATACTGGTCTTTGTCGTCAAAAACCAATCTCGGCACATTATTTCACTAATAGCGGCGTGGGCATTTCAGGTCATTCGATTCGACTTAGCCGCAGATTTCTTCGTATTAAAACAGAAAATGAAAACCTCCGTCAAATGATGAGAACTTGGCTTGTAAGCTGGCATGGCCCTATGTTTACAAATACCTAAGCTTGTTGTATGCCAAAGACGATCTATTTATTTCGACTACCATTTATCGCCATTGCAAAACGGCGGAAGCAAAGTTGTAACCTAATATTTTCTTAATATTAATTTACTGAATTTTTCGGATTTGAATTCGGTCTGTTGATAAAATTATTATAATCTCGAAAGCCAACAACAAAATAATAATAAATTATCTCCCATTTATTTAGAAAATTTGTTTCTAATAATTACTAAAATTAATTTGATACTTTTTATTCGGTTTGCCACAATTATTTTGCACTATTGTTCTTGTTATCGGCCAAAGCTGTTTTGAATAGTTTTTATCAATTCTCAGTTATTGAACAATTTTATGGCTTTTATTGGGGTTTTCCTTGAATTTTAACAATTCAATAAACTAGTTCATAAAAATAATAACTTGCTTGTAGTGATTTTTTTTAACAAATATACCCAAAATTCCAAAAACAATATTATAGTAAGTTTAGTAAGAATTATGTATACAAAATATTTTATTATTAAATTGGATATTTTGAAAATATTTACATTTACATATATAAGTATATGCAAGTAGAGGCTGGTGCAGAACTACCTTTATGGCTTGAATGTTTAATAACTATTTTATAGACAATGTGATAAGATTTTTGTAGATTTAATCATACTATATTTGATCATATATTATATATATACATTTAATGCTCTGATTCACTATCCTACACGATCGTACGATCCATTCACAGGAACATGTTTCAAAAGTCTGGTCGACTTTACAAAATTGCTTCAAAATGGCGTTGTAGGCCACACTATTATACAAGTACGATTGCAATAATTTATATACACAATAAAATAATTAAAAACGTTTATTACCATAAAAATTTTAGATTATTTAAAATTTTTCGCCAGGCGCCAACAATATTCTCACATATTTTACAAAATATAGCACACCGATCGCACAGAAGCCATAATGTTTTGAACATTGTCATACAATTTTTTAAATCGCACGATTTGTCAAAAACTCTGTAACACAGTTGAATTTATAGTACTTTTTCAGCACACATGTTTTATTTACTAGATCGCACGATCCAGTAGGATAGCGTAACAGGAACTTAAGTTTAATTTTAAGTGTGGACCAGCTTCAGATAAGATTATTGGCAAAGTGTATTAACGTCTACAAGGTGGCAGCAAACTTAACTTTGTCAAACTTAACCCTAATATCACAGAACTTTTAATGAATTAAATTAAAATTAAATTGATTCAAAGTTCTGTAATATTAAGGCCCTGATTCACTATCCTACACGATCGTACGATTCATTCACAGGAAACTGCTTCAAAAGTCTGGCCGACTTGATAAAATCGCTTCAAAATGGCGTTGTAGGTTACACTATTACACAAATATGATTCAAATAATTTATATACACAATAAAACAATTAAAAACTCTTATTAACATAATGATTTTACATTACTTAAATTTTTTTTCTTGAGACACCAACAATATTCTTATATTTTTCACAATATACAATATACATATATCACACTGATCGCAATGAAACCATAATGTTTTGAAAAGTTTCATAAAATTTTTCAAATCGCATGATTTGTCAGAAAGTCTGTTGCACGGTTGCATTTTTAGTACTTTTTCAGCACACATGCTTTATTTTGTAGATCGCACGATCGTGTATGATAGTGTAACATGGCTTTTAGGGTTAAGTTTGACAAAGAATATTTGTGTTGTTTTTTATATATTTTGTTTCATGTAATTAGATGTGCAAGTATACAACTACATGTTTGTAAAATCCAGTTTTTATTAAGATAACCAACAAAAATTATCCCAAATAAATACATACCCCTGAAGAAGCTTGTAAAAAACGAGTGAAACGTTGGGTGACAAAATTAAATTAAATAGTTTTATTTTATTCGTTTTTGGACTGACCATAATTAGCCCGTGGAAACCCCACGGTTTCTGAATTTTTAATTTTAAATAAATTTTTTCTTTTTATACAAAAAAAAAAAATATGTTTGGAAATTGTTATATAAAAATTTAAAGATTTTATAGAAAATCATTTTTTTCCCAGGGGTATATATAGTTTTCTGTGTCACTGTATATTATAACTCTGCCTCTAATCAGGGCATTATTGCAATCTGTGTTTATATAGGGTGTTTTTTTAAGCTAGATAGAACTTTAAATTGTAAAAAGTAACACAAAAAATTAAATTTTGATGAAACATTTTTTTTATTTGTTTCAGTATACTCTGACAAATTATCATGAATAGACTCACGCTTGAACAACGCTACGAAGTTATCCAAATTTACTTTGAAAATCAGACCCGTTGTTTTATCGCAAAATTGTGTTCAGCGATGAGGCGCATTTTTGGCTTAACGGGTTTGTTAATAAGCAAAATTGCCGCATATGGAGTGAGACCAATCCACAAGAGGCCCTACAGACTCCATTACATCCAGAAAAATGCACTGTTTGGTGCGGTTTTCATGCTGGTGGCATCATCGGACCTTATTTCTTCAAAAATGAGGCCGGAGCTCGCGTTACGGTCAATGGAGATCGTTACCGCACCATGATCAATGATTTTTTGTTTGAAAATATGGATGACATTGATCCGGAGGAGATGTGGTTTCAACAGGATGGCGCTACGTGCCATACGGCGAACGCAACCATCGACTTACTGAAATCAAAATTTGGCGATAAGTTGATTTCGAGAAATGGACCTGTCAAGGTCGTGCGATTTGACACCTCTCGATTATTTCCTGTGGGGCTACGTGAAGTCACTGGTTTATGCTGATAAACCAGCAACAATTGACGCCTTGGAGGCCAGCATTGTTCGTGTTGTTCGTGACATACGGCCAGCAGTGCTCGAAAAAGTGGCCCAAAATTGGACGTCCAGAATGCGCTTCGTCAAGAACAGCCGCGGTGCCCATATGCCCGAAATCATTTTCAAATGTTAATGTCACGTATTGATCTTTCGAATAAAAAAAAATTTTGATTACAATTTAATTTTTTGTGGTATTTTTTACAATTTCAAGTTCTATCGGGCTTAAAAAAACACCCTATATGAACACGTGCTGGTACTACAGAGTACACTGGTACTGTAATGCAAAAACGGTAGAAAATTTAAAAATAGTTGTTCTTCACGAGACTGGAATTACTAGTACTCATATTCACAAATTTTTTAGGTCTTGACTATTAAATATCTGAATGAAGAAATTGCAGTATTTTCTTCCAAAAACAGGCAAAAGTCGACTGACCAGGCATGTCATGAAAACTGATCGTTGTTGGAAGATGCAATCGAAAGGATCGATTTTGAATATACATACCTATTATAAGATCAGTTTTTTGATGAATGCCTTTTAAAGTCTACACTATTATATAAAGTACCTACAAACAATTAAATCAGTTGTACATCCAAAACCGAAAAATAATGGTAATTTACAATGTAAATATATTTACAAAATGGATGTAAGTATGTTTATGCATGTATGTTTTACATCCTCTTTTATAAAATGAAGCGTAATTTACAAAGTCCGTTATCCTTCTTATAACTATGCCTGGCAATTGGAAGATCACAATAAGTTCTAGTGACATAAAAAGCAAAAAATCCTGTCCTGTCCTAATGATTTCAGTTTTTATTTCACAGCTTATTTCAAGCAGCATTTTTAAAAAGATGTACATACATACATATTATATATTTTAGAAGTGAAAAAATATTCTGAGAACATTTTGATGCAATCTATAGATAACTTTGCAGGCTTAAGAAATAACCCTTGTTTCATATATTTACATTAAGCAAAAAAATTTACATGAAAATCAAAAACACATTTGCATAAGAAGTCACAGCTTATTTCAATCAGCTACGTCTGAGGCTTGGTTATATTAGTATCACTTTTAATGGTAAATTTCCCAGTTTCATTTTCGTAGCTACGTTTGTGATTATTTACATTAGCATTCACTGCAATTAAATGAACTAGAAGCAAATATTTTGGCAATGGGACGACGCTGTACATCAGACCAAAGAGAACCGCTTATTAGCCATTTTATAAATAGCCTTTAGCGAGCGCTGCATTGTCAAGAAATAAAGGAACCCCGAAAGTTGTCCGCTGTAAGACTATCTACAAAAGTTAAGAATGTGCTTAACAAAACATGTCGTCGTGTACTTCGAAATTACGATTTTAATGGTAGAGTAGCTAGTAAAAGGGCATTCTCATTACTAAGAATAAATAATAAGACACGTCTAAAATTTGATAAGGAACATTTAAACAAAGATTTAAGCTTTTGCGAGTATGTTATTTTTACGAATAGATCCAAATTTAACATCTCCAGCTTGAATGGTCAAACCTACATAAGTCTAATACCGAGCTCCTAAATCAAAACTTAAAACCAACGCCGTAATGTAGGCTTGTCTGCCATCAGTTGAAGTAGGAAGATTGCAGTTTATTGAAATAAATAAAAATATTTACTTGGACATTCTGAAGCCTAATTTAACGCAAAAAATTGGGAAACGTTTCGGTTTTATTAGGATGACGACCCGAAACATAAATCAATTACTATACAGTCATGACTTATTTGGAGTTATTTCCACCTAATGCAACCTCCTTAACAATCACCTAATCCGAACATTATTGAACGTCTATGGGCAATTTTAGACGAAAACGTAAGACAACAACAGATCCAGAGCATGATCGACCTTATATCAGCCCTCAAAGGGAGATGGGCAAAAATAATAATAATAAGTCATTCAAAAACCAATAAATAACGAGCAAAAGGGAGGCCATACTAAGTTTTGATATTGAAAAACCAGTTAATTAAACAATTTTATGTTAAATTACAAAGACTGGTTGAAATTAGCTGTAGGTATGTATATATTTTGGGTTTAGCTTATACGTTCTTAAAAATTTTAATTTAAGAATGAAATAAGTTTTTTTTTATTTAAAAGTGGATCTATTAACCCTCATTTAAAATTTTCCAAATCGTTTTCTATTATGTAAGCTTTACCTTCTTAAAATACAGTAGTTGAAATAAGCTGAGCCACTATATTAGGAAATATGTAATTGTATATGCCAAACAACAGCTACAACAAAGAGATATTGATGGGATCGTTGGAATCCCGCTTGCGAGCTGTAAGAAACTAGTACAGCGCCAACTTTTTCAGACCGCTCAAGACAGATGGTCTAATGAGGGTACCTGTCGAATATCAAGGCTGAAATGGCCCAGATATGATAACAGGAGGACTATTATCCTAAGGGGCTTGCCCCGACGGAGGTTGCGTTCTGCTGTGACGGTTCTGACGGGACATTGCCACATAGGGACGCAGGCAAGGAGGTTAAACCTTCCATTTAATGACTTCTGTAGAAGTTGCAGAGACGAGGAGGAAGAAGAGAGCGTTGAGCACTTCCTCTGTCAGTGTCCAGCTCTTTCTTATATAAGGGCATTGTACCTAGGCAGACCGATGCTGCATGATTTGACGGAGGTATCGGAATGCGATGTAAGTGGATTGGACTCCTTTATCCGATCCTCGGGTTGGTTCTAAGCCAGTGATATGTAGATCTACTGAGATACATATCAGATCCAGGCAACACAACGGGACCTGACTGGACCCAAGTGGGCTGGCTTTATAATAGCTGGCAGCCTGTTAAACCTAACCATATGCCAAACAACTGCTATGGAAATTGATATGTTTATCCTATTATGCAAAAGTTGCACGTATTTCTTATATTATATGATGGGAAGTTACACATAGTTAAAAATTCCCAGGGATTTAATTTAAAACGATTACACTATGTTTTATTTACATAAAAATATATATGTACATACAATCTAATCCTCATTATTTTGCACAAAACCTCGATGATTATCATATTTATGCGTACTCTCCCAGTTGTTTAACATTTTGCGTTGTGTTAAGCGTTGTTCGAATTGTATTTGCAGAACTTCGGACCGTGCGTAGAGATTAAAATTCATTTCGGCCATGCCATTTAAAGAAAGCAAATAATTAATACGAGCCCTTTCTTCAGCAATTGCATAAACGTCATTTACGGTTTCTGGATCATTAAGGAATTTTTCAAAATGGGCAGCAACGATTTCACTGTTTGTTGGTCTTGTAGCCTGAAATTTCGGTGCTATTTTTTGTGTTTTCAACAGAGTGCGCGATGATGGGATATAACCAGAAAGACCATTTCTTATTGGCTGCATTACAGAAGTATTGGTTTGATTGGAGCTATTGATATAAATATCTTCATCATCGTCTTCAAGGGATATGGTTTGGAATTGCATGTCGGGATCAGGCATTGCATGTAGAATGCTTTTGCGTCTGCGACGTCTTGAATGCGTTTGTTGGTTTTCCTCGACTTCACTATTGTTTATTAAAGATGTGTTTGAACTGGATGTGGGTGTATTGTTGTTGTCATCATCAGAATCAATTATTTCGATAACTTTGCTCATTTTAATTGCTTGAAATGAATTTTTCTTCGGTCACAAAATTTTAAAAATGCAAAAAATATTTTGTTCTAAACAATCATCTGTTCAGGTAATGCTATTGAAGCGTTTGCTGGTCTTTAACTTAATCGCTGTTATTACTTGTAATTCATATGGGGCTTCACATTCATACTGACTTCCAAAATATGGTGTCGTGAGTTTTATTTTATTCTGATCAGTTAAGTCCCAGATAAACTACACAAACTGTTTGCTAAACATGCAAGTTATTGTGCAAAAATTTAGAATGCCTCTGTAGTCTAAAGGTAAATTTTGTAATTTCAATGACAATTTTGCAGAGTTAAGTAATGGAACAACACAACGGGATCGAAAAAAGGGGCCCAAGTGGGCTGGTTTCATGAAACTGGCGGCCTGTACAACCTAACCTAAGTGATGTAAGAAGAAGCATACAATATGAATCTTGTTAGAATTCTTAGAATTGCATAAAATTTCGCTTTCTGTGTAACACATAGAAAAACAAAGATTACAGCAACAGAATCTCAAAAAAAAATAGAGGCTAAAACAATTTATACTTTGTGACGAGCAAATTGCCGCAACATAATCGCCGTCTGCAAGATAAAAATTATTGTATAAATTGTTATACTCTCTATTTCTTGATATTGTTTTTTAATTTTTATTTTTTTACTTTTTACAATGAAGAAACTATTTTCTTGATTCACTTTCTCGCAATTTCCACTATGCAAGTCTTATTAGCTCATAAAGTTAAATACCTCACCCCGTTGTCTAAAAGTTAATCAGCTCAGCTAATAAGACTTGCATAGCGGAAATTGCGAGCTTGTATGCTTCTTCTTCCACCCAGAGTGAGGTGGGAGAAGATGCATACAAAAAAAAAAATCATTGTATTACAAAAATGACACATACATTCACAATTTTTTATTCAAATTTGATTTTCGCGCAAACATGCTTCAAATATTTGTACAGACTAGCAAACACCCCCATAATCGAACAAAAATGTTTGTACGAACCTAACGCCGTGTCTTCACGTGCCATCGACTTAAACATGACATAAACATAACGTCGGCAGAGCGAATGTAAAAATAAGTTCATGTTCTTGATGTGGCGTATACGTATGTTCGGATTTACCTTATCAAAGTGTTCAGTTCGGCGCCATTTTGTGTAATTTTGTACGTGATGGACAACTTCATGGCGAGCATCGTTTGCTCAGCCATAATATGCTCGAGCTCGATGCTCGCCATGATGCTCATACCATGTTCATGGCTAATGGAGACCTCCAGTAAAGTTTTGACATGTTTGGCAAGCCGTGTGTATAGTTTATTTCTCACTTAACCCTTAAATTCGTAGTAATGTAAATTAACCTCGCATGTTAAAACCATCATATCTCTGTATGTGACAACATTTACAACGTTTTTCTCATACATAAAAAATTTCTAAGAACAAATTTACCATATGATAAAAATAAGCTCAAGTTTATTTAAATATCAGTAAGAGTATTAATAGGAACAACTTATTATGCGCTAAGAAGTGCGATTGTTTATATAAAAATAACTTAATATTCAGCAAAAAAAAATCGTTTTTAGATATGAAATTTTTTTATATAGTTCATATAGTATATATAATTATAGTACATTATAAGAATGCATGATGACGTTAATGCACATCAGTATGTTTTTTCTTATAAATAAAAAGAAAATGCAAATGTGTTGGTTACTATTTTATTGTTTCCCTGAACTGCGTTAATTTTTTAGATAATTAAAATTTTTTGATCAAAAATAAAAAACGCATCAAGGGTTAAACTGTTTATGAAACTGTAAACTACCGAAAACCTAATAATTAGCATCACTGTATTGTGATTAACGGTAAACAATTCACAATAGCCGCTGATGTTGTTAACACTGCTTTATCGACAGGTGAAAGATTTCAGTTCAATTGTGTTATTTCGAATGCTGTTTATTTGTGTGCAAATTATCTAAAAGCTTTTTTAGCATAAAAAGTACATTATTTTTAAGTGATAAATTTCTAAATGGGTGCTCAACAAATAAAATCCTATGATAAGCAAGCTAATGACCATATTGGTAAGCAAGATAAATTGCATTTGCTGCGAGTTCCCAGCAAAGGGATTTCACAGCAAGTTAATATTGGCATAAAACAGTTATGCGTAACCAAAAAATCTATCTTCAGTTTTCAGACCGGGGCAGGTCATCACGGTCGCTGATTTTGCTAAAATTAAAGTAGATATTCCTGAAATTCTTAGAAAAAATATAAAAATGGAGGGTCAGAATAACTCTAATAGCCCTGAAGAAGTAAAAGATAATTCCGTTGTGGTTGATCAGGAGTGTTGTAGTGAACTCTACTCGATTTCTCTACCATCTGTTGAGCTGAAAAAAGAATTATTGACAGCGGCCGTCGAAGGCATCGATGACGCAGTTACACAAAGTAACCCCGTTAGACCTGAAGTAGCAAAAGATAATTCTGTTCTGGTTGATCAGGAACGTTGCAGTGAACTCTACTCTATTTCTCTACCATCTATTGAGTTGAAAGAGGAATTATTAACATCGGTCGCTCAAGGCATCGATGAAACAGTTACACAAAGCAACCCCGTTAGGTCAGAAAAAGCAACAGATTATTCTGTTCGAGTTGGTCGGGAACGTTGCAGTGAACTGTACTCTATTTCTCTACCATCTATTGAGTTGAAAGAAGAATTATTGTTACCAGTTATACAAAATGACTCTATCCTATCATCAAGTTGTGAAGCGGACGCTGAAAGCAATGAAGTACAATTTCCATATCAATTTGAAACAAACGAAGGATCTAATTCTATTAAACACTTGCAAAACTACGATTTGGCTGACAAAGAAAATGATAAAATAAAAAATTTGTTGCAGGAACCAAGAAATGATAATATTCCTGGGCTTACAAACTTCAAACCCAACAGCACAAAATTAGTTAAAAATCCTTTAGCTTTTCTTAAGAAAAACAGCTACAAAGATCGTGAACAGGTAATATTTTATATCCACTTAGTTCCATTTTGTATGATTGTGGTATATTTGTTTCAAGGTAAGATGTTTAAATACAGCAATGAAACAGGAGCCAACATTTATTTGTGAAGAGTTGGAAAACACAAGTACAGTGAAAGTTGAAACTGAATTGGAAACGGTATACATATTTAAGACGTAATGCATACAGTTGAAATCCCAATTAATTTTTTTTATGTTTCGTAGATTAACCTCAAAGATCTGATAATAAAATCTGAAGACCTCTTTATATCTGACACTAATGAGGTAATGAGATTATTAATATAAAACACTTGGTAAACTATATACTTTTTTAAGGAAACTTTAAAAGACGTCAATTTATATCAAACTTGCTTAGATACATCATTGGATGTAAATATAAGTCATGAAGATACCGGCTTAAATAATCTTACGTCCAAACAAACGCCTGAAGACGTGATATCAAATATATCTTTAAGTACTACACTAGAATCTCTTAAGTATTTCTCTATATATGAAGTTTCTTCTGAAGAGGATACTGTAATCCCTGTTCAGAAATCCCAACCAAAGAAAAATACTATAAGTCCACAAAAACCAAAAGCATATAAGCAGAGACAATATAAGCTTCGAAAAAAACGAAACATTCAAAACAAGCAAGTAAAGAATCTCCAACAAGGCAAGTGTTTGGGCAGGGTAAGTTTATTTTAGCTCAATTTTTAAGGCAATAAGTTATCCCTGATTTTACTTTAAGCCTAAAACCAAAAAACTTACGTTAAGAAAAATCTCTAAAAATGATCAGTCATTTAAACCAAGCTTAAAAAAAGCAGACATTTCCAAAATCTTACCCAGAGTTGCTGCAAAAACTCGTAAAAGCATAAAAAAACCGAGTGTTAAAAAAACCACTTTCTCCTCCAAAGCTGAATTTCCAAAACCATTTAAATTGGAAATTGAAACCTCGCAAAAAGGCCAGAGTGAACTAATACAGTTGCCCCAACCCATGATGTTTAAACGTGAATTTGCTCCAAATAGCAAAAGCAAGCAATCATATCTAAAACCAAGATATCAACCTTTTGTGCGTTTGAAACGTCTCAAAAGTGAAGAACTTCTAATTCCTTTAACAACAAAACATGGCAGAAGAACACGAAAAGTTAAAGACACGAATGAGCTTACACGAGATTTCGTTATACATCAGGCTTACAGCTTAAATCCAAGTATTAAATGCAATCGTTTGAGTATGGATCATTATCAGTCATATTATAATGAACAGCATTTATCGAACACTTATGCAACATCTTACAGTGCTCTGACTGATAAGCAATCAGAGTCTCTTGGTGAAGTTGAATCAAAATATTACAGCCCCCAAGAAAGAAGCAAATTTTTTCAATTTTCAACTCCAGGCACTTCAACGTTTTGCGGTCTCACGGATAGTGGTATGTCCACATCAACACCAAGCACGTATCATCATAATGCGAATAAAACTATACTTTTGAAGATTGCTGCTGAACGTGCCTTTATTAACAACCATTTAATGCATTTTGGCCATTCGCCCATCCAGTTCGATTTGTTCAACAATCTAGATGAATTATCTATTTTTCTAAAATTTTTGCTTGGAAATATAAAACCAAATTAACGACAAGTATCTACAAACTTAGATATGGATAAAGTTATTAAGTTTATTTTCCAACTTCTGTTTTTGAAAGCCATTTTTCGTGGGAAATCCGAAATATTGAGAAGCGGAAACTTTTTTTGATTATTGCTTTTCGTTTCTTCGGGTTTTCCACGCTTTTCTCTCAAAGGCATTTTCGTTTTATTATTATATTATTTTTTATATAAAATTTGTGAGAATATAAATTTATTTAAATATATAAAATACTCATTCATATGTATATATTTTTTGCAATTGCTAAAATTCGTAACAATATTCGCAAAATTATTATTTTTAGTTTATAAATATTTGTAAACTTATGTATGTATGTTATTTGAAATAATATTTTTTATGTTGTTTAAATATATTAATAAACTTGCTTACCCGGTTGTTTTGCCTTCAAATTTTGTTTACATTGCTATTTCTTCAAAATTAATGCCGCAAACATGCCACGACCTGACATATTTGTTAATTATCATTGTGAATGTAAGCCGTACTGCTTAAAATTGCAGGGATTGTCAGCTGAAACCATTATTATTTATTCATTATTATCAATCGAGCCCATATATTTTTAATCATATATGATTAAAAATAGGGGTTACAAACTAATGAAACTTTAATACTATATAAAGGTTTAATAATTCGATAATGAAGCGAAATAGTTTGACACCTTATGATGATATAAATGTGATTGAAAATGCATTTAATAATAGTGCACATATCTCTTAAATTGATCAACAAAAAAGCAATAACAAATATGTACATAGATATTACATATCAATGGCAGAAACCATTGAAAGCAGCAAATGCTTAAATCGTGCCATAGAAAATTCAAAGTGTCTTAGCGTAATGGGGAAATCATTGTAAGGTCTTGCAGATTTGTTAATTTTAGGCAAAATCAGTTGTTGACCGAAAGTATCAGGTATGCGTTTGAACTAAATTTTAACACTTGGCATAAATAACATAAAATTCTAACATTTAGAAAGTTCTGAACGGAGCATCCAAAAAATTCCTTAACATACTACGAGACGTGATCAACAATCCTTAAGTTAAAAATGTATCTTATTATCAGATTAATTATAAGTCTCACTTGGCGATGATTGGCTGATGAGCATCCACAGTAGATTTCAATACAGTAAATAACGTGAGTCATAAGAAGGGAATGTGCAATACGTAATTTTATTTTCTTAGTTTTCTATTGATCTTTACGGCAATACTAGTAATATGACATTCAAACGATTATCTATTATCGAGTATTAAACCTGAGCAGTTCAGAGTAGCAACGAAAGGTACCTGTACATGATCGAAAGTAATATCAATATCAACATGGGTTCCCGGTCCGAAATAAATAGCTCTTGCTTTAGAAGGGTTAAAGTGCAGTTTGGTGTTTTTCGCCCAGATCGATACTAAGGATAGAGTATAATTAATTGTAGCCTCATGGCAGTCGCGAAATTGTGTTACACCACTAAACAGTAAGTTAATGTCGTCAGCAAAGAGAAAAATTCTGCAATGAGGGCTCGTAGTATCAAAACTTTCCTTTAGATATTGTTAGTTTGATAGCGTTGTTCAATTCACCGGAAGTGCTATTAGAAAGACGTGATTGGTTCATACTTTGTAACATTATGATTACTGATCCAACTTTAAATTGCAGGGATCTAACCACCGCATACGATATCGAATTAACTATCGTATCGAATAAAATTACGATACATCCAGATTATGGCAAACGATGCATGTCAGATCGTAATTTAAACCGACTGTAATAGGTGTAAGACCAACGTTGTCAACTTTGAAATTTCAAAACGCACCAAAATGGGGGAAAAAGCGCGTTTTTTCAACGAAAACGCACCGAATTTTGAATTTTTTCCTTTCATTTTCAAAAACCTATTTTGTATTATAAAATTAAATTTTTATACCAGTAAAAAATTATAAATAGCTTGTCTTCTATGTTTCCCAGCTATCTATATGTCGACATTTCATAGGAACTACCCTAATCATCAGTAGACTTTGGAAATTTTTGAAAGATATTCTCAAACATTCGACTTTATATCCCAACAATCCAAATAAATTGCTGAGAATTTAAAAAGAAAAATGCTCTAATAATATCCGTCGAAACACAAAAAACAATCTTTTCTATTTATAAACGTCTCTAACATTTCTTTACACCTTTAAAACAAATGAACAACCGTCGGTTGCTACGATTTGCTTTTTGAAAGTATCGAAAAGCAGAAAACAAAAATTCAAACAATTAAGTTTTTTATTCGCTATTTAAGCTTCTAACATTTATAGAAGCTTTTCTATTTATAAACGTCTCTAACATTTATCTTTCATTTCGCACTTTACAGTGCGAATGAACTTATCGTCGAACTGGCTGTAAATTACGATCCGATATGCATCGTTTGCCATAATCTAGATGTATCGTAATGTTATTCGGCACGATAGTTAATTCGATATCGTATGCGGTAATTAGACGCCAGGTAAAGAGTTTTTAAATTCACTGAGTTTAAAAACTCCGTTACACGAGGGCGGTTCGGAAACTTCTTAGCCTAGCACAATAAGCGCGGTGTAAACAGAAACAAGTTAAGTGTTTTAGAAACTTCCATCTCTGATATGAACACATGTTAAATTTTGTTTCGATTTGGTAGCTCCTTCATATAGAAACAGGTGACCACATGCCAACTACATCCGGAATCCACACTTCTACCTTTGCAGATGACACAGCGTTTTTGAGTGTTCATGAAAACCACCAATTAGCTTCACGAAATTTACAGGAATATATTTCAATATTAGAGAAATGGCTAAAACTTTGAAAAATCAAAGTTAATGAACAGAAATGTACTCATGTCAAATTCACTCTGTGTAAGCAAACATGTGAGCCTATACAAATAAACAACTCACTTATTCCGCAGCACAGTGAAGTCAAGTACCTTGGTATACACCTGGACCGGAGGCTAACGTGGAAGTCTCACATTCAAGCAAAAGTCACTCAGTTAAAACTAAAACCAGCGCAGCTAAATTGGCTTATGGGCAGAAATTCTTCATTGAAACTAGATTGCAAACTTTTGTTATACAACGCAATACTAAAGCCTATATGGTGCTACGGAATTCAGTTATGGGGCACCGCCTCAGCGTCAAACATTGAAAAAATCCAAAGGCGACAAAACAAAACTCTTCGAACGATTACTGCAGCTCAATGGTACGTAAAAAAATCACGAATTCATAAAGATTTGAGTGTTCCGCTGGTAAAAGAGGAATTTTCTAAGTACGCGACAAGGTATGTCAGTAAACTGGAACTTCATCCAAACCCTCTTGCGCGCAATATACTTAATTTTGGCGGCCACACTCGGCTTAAAAGAAGGGATACCGCTGCCACCATCAGATTGCTCAATAGATGATTTTACCGAAATAGCTCCCGCATAATAAAACTTTTTGTCTAGCATTGGCCGGACTTAAGAATCACATTGGGGGCTATTCTGCGTTTCCATTCGGATCGAAATTTTCTCCGTCTGGCAACTTGAGTATTCTGCGTTTCGATTCCGCTCAGTTTCTTTCGATTGTATGTATTCTGCATTACGATCGGAACTCCGTTTTTTCAGTTGTTTTTTTGTTGACGGAGAAGTTTTCGTTATATGTTTTTTAGTTAAAAAATTAAAAAAAATGTAAGTAGAAAATGATATAAAATGTTTAGTAACGATAAAAAAAAATTTAAAATTATTTTTTTAGTTAAATTTATTTATTTATTTTTTTGTTTTAAATTATTAATTTTTGTACCCGAATCTGATGATGTGTTTTTTAAAACAACATCACCAGAGCAGTATGAAAAATTGGCAAATTTAATGTCATCTTATGCAGACATTGCATGAGGATATAACCAGCGATCAAAGGAAGAAGTAGCAGTGTTCTGGGAGGAAGTTGCAGGAATCATCAATGCACTTGGCCCTCCAATAAAAAATTGCCAGCCTCATTATATCTCATATTGTGCTCCTCTCTGACCAACAATAATGCAGCTGTTATAGAAATTAAAAAATTAAATTATTGAGAAAAAAAAATGTAACACAGTGAATTAATCCCCTACAATTTTTATTAAAGTTTTATTTTGGTCTTTCCATATTTAATCACAACACTGTTATTTTTTTTTTTTTATTATTATGTACCTTTATCTCCACAAGATTCTTTGCACTGTAATATATTTATGAACAATTAATTTTAGTTTGTTTTTGTATATATTTATTTTTTCTTATTAAACTTTATTAAGAACTTATTTTTAATTATGTATACAAACAACTTTTTGTATTAAATTTGACATTTGTTTATGAAAACGATAACAAACTTGCTTATTTTGCAATTTCATTTCCACATTCCACAGTGATACTATTAATTTTATAAACATTGTTGTCTTTTTCTTTTTCTTTCGATTCCGTTTTTTATCAGAATACCAATTTTCGATCGCAACGGAACTGAATGCGGAGACTTAATCGAAACGCAGAATAGGGGTGATTACTTACTTATATTCCAGTGTACGGATAGTATTTCTAGCAAGTGTATTTATGGCTAGCTATACGAAATATGATTGTGTTTCTAAAATTTAATCTCGCCTTTTATTTTCCTATTAAATCTGGGACACGCAAAATTTTTCTGTGTGTCCCATTTTCAGTGTGAGTGGCTGTAATTAGCGTTTGTTTAACTCTACTCATCATAAATTTGCGGTCGTTTAAAGGTTAAAAAAAACATGTAAAATAAATACCGTTACTTTCCAATAAGCAAAACTGCGCATGATTGGTTAAAACATGTGATTGATAACAGTATTGTTTACAATATACTTAAACTCCAAAGAATATAAAAAAAAGAGAAAAGAGTTACATACATAAAGGCCAGTGGATTGAAAATTAAAATAAATGTACAAGCATTGCTTGAAAAACAATGGACTGATGAAAAAATATAGCAACTCAACAAAATGTGGAATAAATTCTTAACATCTTTATATGAATACGAAATAGCAGTGAACATAAATATACAAAAGCAGTAAGTACAAGCTTCTAAAATTGTGATTGTCTCTAAATTTTAGTTTTTGCGAACAGATTTGCATTTGCCGAAGAACAACTTAGAACATTAAATGACTATCTGGATCCGATTTTTATATTAAATCTTTGGATTCCTTTGGCTGGTGCTCTGAATCAAAAGTTATTAACCCAACTGGTTACCTCAGTTGGCTTAATAAACACTCTGGTGTCAGTGGTAAAATGGTAATAGTGTGTTGTGTGGTTGCATGTAGACAAATCGTAATAATGAATTTAATTTTTTCTTTAGGTGCCTTCCCGAACACCGTCCGCTTTGGTGGATCAAAGAAAACACTGCTTTTAAAACGTATTTTTATTTGCGTGATATAAAAATGAAATCTTTTACTTGCGATACAAATGCCGGATTTCCCTCTGCTAGTGCTACAACATTCACCGCTTACGTTTTATTGGTCGTCTGGCATTTTGTGAACACTTTGCTGCTCACTTTTGATTTCGTTATATTTGACAAATGTTTGCTGATCTATGCCACAATTTTATTGCTGTCCAGCTTTATGTGGCTGACTCGTTTATATTTTCTTTATGAATTTTTACATCAATGCATCATGGGATCTTTAATTGCCATTGCCATGATGGAAATGCTCATACATTTTTCTGCGCCTCTTCTGAATATGGGAAAACTTAAAGCATTGATGTTGGTGGTGGTGTTTAGTTTAATGCCGATAAGTGCTTATTATGTCATGTTATACTTGGACGAGGATCCATTTTGGTCAGTTCGAATGGTGAGTGAGATTTTTTCCACTTTGTTTCTGAACGAGCAGTACGAGCTAACAATGGTGTCTTTACATCTCCTAAAGACCCGGTTTACTCAAAATTTTTGCACGATTTTTCCGATTGTACGCACAATTGTACGATAGGCATTTTGATTTGAACGCCCATTTTCATAATAAGCCTGGGGGTTACTCTCTATTGCGTTGCGAAAGTAAGTTCTATGCGAAAGGTAAATGCGATAAGATTATAATTTGGTGCTCTGTGCCGTTTCCGCAAACTTTTTCGCGAAATAGTTTGAAAATGAAGCAATACTGGGGGGTTACTCTCTATTGCGATGCGAAAGTAAGTCCGATGCGAAAGGTAAATGCGATAAGAGTATAATTTGGTACTCTGTGCCGTTTGCACAAACTTTTTCGCGAACTAGTTTGTAAATTATCCAACACTGTTACCACAAAATAAGCAATAGCCAAAAATGATAAAATAAAATGTGCGAAAAGGATAAATTAAATGGGAAAGTAAAATGCGAAAACGCAATACAAAGTAGCGATTCTTTGATTTTTCTTTTACATCGCAATAGAGAGTAATCCCCCTGGTACCACAGAATGAACAATAGCGAAGAATAATCTAATAAAATTTGCGAAAAAGAAAAATTAAATGCGAAAGGAAAATACGAAAACGCAATACAGGGTACCAATTCTTCAATTACGAACCATTTTTCTTTCGCATCGCAATAGAAAGTAGCCCCCTTGAATAACTTTAACGTGTTGCTCGGTTGCGTACCTTTCCATGGTTCAAATTGTGATTGAGAAATGTCAAATGAAATGTAGGAAAAAACTTGACGTTTAGTTGTGGTTCACATTCAACAAATTTAAAATTAATCACTCGATACTACTCGTAATAATATACGTGATTAATAATACGTAATAATATACGCGATTATGTATTTCAAATACAAGATACAAAATACTTTACAGTAGTGTATTTTAAATACAAGATACAAAATACTTTCAAGTTGTGTATTTTAAATACAAAATACAACTACAAAATACAAATACATTTTTGTAATTTGGTCTCAGAAAAATGTACCCGTCTGGCTTTAGATACACATTTTATTTTTACACTTAAATTAAGTTGTATATTCATATGATTGTTCAAAACTTGCTAAGAAATTAAAGGAACAAACCTAATATTTAGCATTTGATAGATAGTAAATAAAAAATTCATTCGGCAAAACAAGTATTTCCTTTAATAAAAACTAGATATTTCAATCAGTTATCTGACAAACAATAAACTTTCTACAGGTGCTGAGGAACACAAGCTGCTGTCAAATTCTATAAATGCATTTATTTTTGATTCTTGGATAGTTTTTCAGAATAGCAAGCTCCTTGCTTTTATCATTTTGAAAACTGATAAGCTCAAATTCCAAATTTGATTTACGAGGTTGATCACTGTATTGCCCAAAACAACAATAAAATCTTCATTATCTTTACCTCAACTACTACTTCTTCTGCATCCAGTCATGGTTTCACGTTTTTTGCAATTTTTCTCCATGGTATCTACTGCAAGATTTTGAATTTTTTGCCACTCTTTTACTGAGATGCTTTCTGGCAATCAGCTAATTTTGAAACTAGGATGTAAAAATGACACCGATATGGCTCTATTTCCTCCAGGTGTCAGCATGAGAAACTCATTAAATCTTATTTCCAAGTCCTCCATTAATTTTGTTAAAATACAACTTAAATGCCTCAAAGTATTATATTGCAGTGGATCTAATCTGGTTCTCGCAGCCTAAAGTTTTCCATAATAAAAATTATTTCCCTGTATATAAAAAGCTGGTGGCAAATATATAGAAATTCTTACTGATATCGCCCGATTAGTGTAAAATGTATTAGCTCTGTATAAATGAAAGCTACATTGCAGTATTGCAAAATGATAAACATTTTAATGGTTGTAGTTTCTAGCGGTTTCAGCTTTTGTGAAATAACTTGTTTTCAATTTATTATAATAAATAAATGTATTTTGTAAAAATGTATTTTTGAGCCACATGTATTTGAAATACAAAATACTATTAAGTTATGTATTTGAAATACAAAATACTAAATACTTTCAGGTCGTGTATTTGAAATACAGATACCAAATACGTATTTGTATTTCAAATACAAGTATTTCAAATACTGCCCAGCCCTGGATATAAGTAATTCACTCTGCTATTAAATTCGACGTATCACGTATAGACTGTATCCCAGCAGTCCACAAGTTATTACAATTTGAAAAGCATCCGATTGTAAGCGATTTTGTCAACAGAAAAAATCAAAATAAACATGTTAAGCTCAACAAACAATTAGCATCCGATTCAGATTACTCTTTTTTTCTACTCATATTGTTAAATTAAATGTACATCAGAAGCAAAGAAGAAAACAAATGCTAATAATATAGTTTTGAACTTATCCAATCTTCGCTTACAATGTATACAGTGTTGGATGCATCTTACGGCCTAGGCCATCGCTGTGTAAATGTAAGTAGGAATTGTATACAGACTTCGGATGAGTCGCGCTTACATTGTCAATGGTCTTGGATCGAAGATGTATGTGACAAAAATTTCACTGGGATGTTACTTTTTGGGTAAACTCCGTGCAAACGAGAGCAAGTACAAATTTCTCTCAAAAAGAGATAACATATACTAAAAGTACGGGAACGCTGAAAGGCAAATTTGTAGCACAAAAAGAAGCTGTTTTGAAACTGTAATGAAGACTAACATTTAGTTTTGCGAAACAATAGAATGATTTTTTCACAATTTTGAGTTTTTAAGGCCTTTTGCACATATTTTTTTTTTTTTGTCTATACAGGGTATCACAGAACTCAACGTGAAGCCGAAACAGGGTGACAAGATTGATTGTAACAATCATGAGAAAAATAATTTAAAAAATACAGGGGCTTGTAATGAAAAACATTTGAACTGAGTAAAATGTTTTTGTTTTAGAATTTTTTTCTGATGTTTCTCATGAATGGTTACAATCAAACTTGTCAACCTGTTTCGGCTTGCCGTTGAGTTCTAAGACATCCTGTATATACAAAAATGACTAACCAAATGTACTGGCTGGAACGAATTGACAACTTTTTTTTTGTAAAGTTATGAGAAGACTAAAACTTGTCGATTTGTTTATCTGAGAAACGCAAAACGCTTAAAAATAAAAAAAGGTGCTCTCACAAACGTAGAATGCAAGAAGTATAGTTTTGCGATATGAAATCGCCAAATAGATGTTCTTGAAAACGCAAATCGCTTAATATTAGCGACTTGAACTGTGTATAATACACAACCGAGTTGAAGTCCGATGATTTAATTTGGCTTTTAAACAATCTGGACCATATTATAAAACCTTACCGTTACCGTACTGAAGATATACAGTTGTGTTCTGAGAAACGCGCGATCAGAAACCGCAAAGCGTTCTGAAAAGCGCTTAATTTATTTTCAGGTGTTGTAAGGAACGCGTGTTTTGCTGTCGTTTCGGAGTTCTTTCCGAAAAAATATAACATGTCTTTTACATAAGGTAGCTTAAGTCGAGATAAGATCAAAAAGAACTAATTTTAAGAAGAAACGAAGATAAACCATAATTATAAATAAATATTGTGAATAATACGAAAAATTATTTCTGTAAATAAGAATACCATATTTATTCAAATAATCAAACAAGCAGCAATTTTTATAATTTTTAAAAATCGACTTAAGCTTTTATGACAAAATGCCACAGATATGTATGTGGTATCCGAAAAAAAAATTTAACAAAAAATAGAAAACATTTTATTTTGATATTTTTAATTGAAAATGTGTAAAATTCTTTCAACTTTTTATTGAAATTAAAAGAAAAAATATTAAATTTCAATGGTGCATAATTTTATTGCCTTTTGCAAGTTCAATTTTAACAAATTCGATCAGTTCACTTCAATATACACATGCGAGTTGAAGTTGCTAATTTTAAGCGATTTGCGTTTTTAAGAACACCTATTTAGCTATTTAAAATCGCAAAACTACACTTCTTGCGTTTTACGTTTGTCAGAACAGCTATTTAGCGTTTTCAAATCGAAAACGCTAAATTTAAGCGTTGTGAGTTTCTCATAAAATGCTTGTTTGATATTTTTTTATTTGATCAGATTTTACAAATACGTTGACGACAAATTTGCTCCCTTTTGAAAGATAAAAACGCCAAGTAGGGTAGCATTTTAATGGCGTTTTTGTAATAGATTTGGAATTTGTCGTATTCACTGGCGTTTTTCCCATAAAAACGCCAAACACAACAAGGGTGATTGTCACAACTTAACATTTTTGTATGAAAAACTTGAAAGAGAATTGAAAAGGAATTTGATAGTGTGCCAACAAAGTACTGCAAATTTAAAAAATTGAGATTTCCTTAAATTTACTAAAAATATTTGTATGTTTACTATTCAAGGCTTTTAAATGGTGTGCTGATCCCCTGCATTTGAAACATGAAAGCTCCCCAGTGTTTATACTTTGCCGCGACTTTGGTTATCTTATGGGTGTAGCCTGGTCATGTCCTCTGCTAAAAAGGCAAGTAGATTCATCTTTCGAACTACATATTGTATAATAATACTTCTTTTACAGCTACAGAAACTCTTCTAGTAATTATTATAAACGTCTTCCTGCGATCATTTTAATGGAACTACTAAATGCTGCTGCCTGGTCCTACACTCCAAAAGAATATGGACGCTTTGCATTTGTTGCTTATGAATTCTTAAGAAACTGCATGCATTCGTTTATGTTATTAAATATTTTACCTAAACTTGATAAATAATAAATTTTAGTACACGCCACTCATTTGCTGGCAACATAAATTAAGCGGTGCTAACAATAAAAAACTGTCAAACTGTTGCAAGGTAAAAAAATTATTTCCCCAATAACGGTCCATATATATACGAGCATATTTAGTTCATATTTGTAATATATACTGTGTTATCGGGAAATATGCCAGGGTTTCTGGCATCCACTATAGATTAATAACACGAGTGTTATAATTCAATATATTTTAAACCTTATTTCAATTTTGGTTTTTTTTACATAAATTTTACTCATATGTTTATAATCTATAGTGGATGCCAGGAACCCGGGCATATTTCCCGATAACAACTTTAAAATTCTTTTTGGTGTGGGCACCAAGAACAGTTTTTATTTTTAATGTGCAAAAAATGTGCCGTTTTATATGGATTTTTACACAGCAAAATCGACTGGGAATGTTGGAATATACTATAAGAATAGGACAACCAGATACAATTTTGGCGTAAATAATAAATATGTATGTATATACAAAGTGAAGCGATATTTACAAAGTTGTATTTAGTTGTATTTGTAATAAACACGTAAAGTTTACAACTGTTATATACAGCTGGTGGCTGTTAATAAAAATAAAACTTTTATACCACTCGTTTAGAAAAAAT
Organism: Thecocarcelia acutangulata; assembly: GCA_914767995.1. Classification (NCBI taxonomy): domain Eukaryota; kingdom Metazoa; phylum Arthropoda; class Insecta; order Diptera; family Tachinidae; genus Thecocarcelia; species Thecocarcelia acutangulata. The sequence continues at coordinate 28,693,857 of OU612097.1, read as the reverse complement.
TAACTTAATTTTATTACAAAATAATAAATATGTTACACAGTTTTTTAAACACTGATAACCATAAATAAACTAAAAATAAAAAAAATGCTTTTATTAAAAAAAAAAAGTTTTATATATTAATATAAATACAAATAAGTTTCTAATTTAAATTTTTTATATAAAATTTGACTAATTTTCGTTTTTAATTATAAAACCTTTCATTAAATTTTATCCTAATATTATTTGATCTTCTTTTATGTTAAATTATAAATTTTTTTTTGAAGCTTAATATCTAGTGTTGTTTTTTTATAAAAAAAAGTAAGGGATTTTTTATTTTTATTTCAATATTTCGATAACAATTTGTTATCATCCTCAGGAAAATTAAAGTGTTAATTTTAATTTTCCTGAGGATGATAACAAATTGTTATCGAAAAATTGAAATAAAAAAAAAATCGTTACTCTTTTATAAAAAAACAACAAGATCTTAAGCTGCAAAAAAAATTTAAATAATTTAACATAAAACCTTTCAGAGACAAAAACTTTAGTTTTTTCACATTTTTGTTTTAACAAAGATTTAAGTTGTTGTTCATTCTATGAATTTTCGTTGTTCTTTTTAAATGCCTAATTCTTAAATCAGTGGGGGTTTTACCAGAAATTTATATACATTTGTTTAATAATTGAATAAGTTTTATTTTTATTACTATTATCACGTTTATACGTATCCTATTTGCAAATAAAAACAAACTATTTGCAAATAACTAGTTCACTCTTTTTTTGTTGTTAAATGTGGCAAATGTTCAAAGTAGGAGTGTTTCTTTACTTTCGGGACAAGTTTCGTGCAAAAGAGAGCATTCATAAGTTTCTCTTAAATACAGATATAATTTATCTAAAATATGTTAACGCAAAAAGTTTTGATGTGGCAACAACCATTGGCATTTAGTTTTACGAAAAAATACTATGATATTTTACACGTTTGAGCTTTAAAAGTCCTTTGCACATGCCTTTTTATATATTTATAATTTAGATAAAAACACTGAAAAGATTTGTATACGAGTTGATTCAAATGAACTTTCTTTGTTGTTTATTTTTCGAACAGCTGATTGGTAAACTACTTGCGCAAACTAGCCCGACAAAAAAGTACGAGCTGTCTCGTGCAAAAGCGCTCTCATTTGCCTAATTTTAAAGTACGAGAACACCTTTCGCACAAATTGGGATACCGGCGGATTCCAAAGTAGAGTAAAGAAACACACCTAGTGTAAATAATTGGTAGCACTGTTATTGTAAACAACGTTTTGATCACTAAATTAATAAAGAAAAAAATTTGGAAAATTATACATGCTTTTTGTAATTCAATTAATGCAATAAAATAAAAGCTGTGAACATAATTTTTGAGCAATTTTTGCTACAGGAAACTTTTTTATCATGTGGTATTAAGAGCAAAGTGGCAACTTTTTATATTTTAATTGCAAATAATTTTGAAATATGAATTCTTGTTCGCAAATAAAACCTTTATTTATCTTTTTTTATTTTATTTCAAAAGGCGTCATCGTCGTCACAACATCAGGGGTTATCCCCTGAGTACTGGTCCAAGATAAAGAAAAAAAAAACAAACAATTGTACATTCGCCTTCGATAGCAATTATCTATTCTTTGATAGGCTTTCGATATTTTATAGACCTATTAAAAAATATTTGATGTTTATTAAACTCTTCGACAAATTTCTATACAATATTTTTATAACATTCAATCGTTGTTGGTAAATATATACCAAATTTTCTACGTTGCCTTCATGTGATTGCAATGACGTCTCTTGGAATAAGGGGGAATATATTTATTCGCAAATAACCTGCTCGTATAACCGTGGTATGTATCTGTTTGATAAAACTTAAAGCAATAATATATATGTATGTATGTGTGTGTGTGTGTGTGCGTGCATATAGCTATACAACACTATCCAAAGTTTTCGAAATGATGTATAAAGTATGGTAACTTTCTGGTCTTATTGACTTCATCACAGGCAGACATAACGCTTTTGGTTAAGGGTCGGGGACCACAAGAAAATACACCAATTTTTGAAACCTGCAATTAAAGACGTTGATAAAGATAAATATTTATACCAATCAAAAAATTATAAGCAGCTTGTTTGCTATGTTTCTCAGCTATCTCTATGCCGACAGTTCATAGGAGCTACCCTAATCATCAGGAGACTTTGGAAATTTTTGAAAGATATTATCAACCACTCAATTTTATATCCCAACAATGAATGTTTAAGAATATCTTTCAAAAATTTCCAAAGTCTACGGATGTTTAGGGTAGCTCCTATGAAATGTTGACATATAGATAGCTGAGAAACATAGAAAACAAGCTGTTTAGCTGAGAAACATAGAAAACAAGCTGTTTAAGCTAATACAGTGAATAAAACTCAATTGTTTGATATCTATTTATATTATATTTTTAATACTGGCGAGGAACCCGACATCATAATTGTGAGGACGCTCAAATTTTTTACACAATCTTGTCACCATTCATAACAGATAAATGCAGCAGAACAGTATATACAATATTACATAAGCTAGATAGTGTTTTTTTAAGCTAGATAGAACTTTAAATTGTAAAAAGTAACACAAAAAATTAAATTTTGATGAAACATTTTTTTTATTTGTTTCAGTATACTCTGACAAATCATCATGAATAGACTCACGCTTGAACAACGCTACGAAATTATCCAAATTTACTTTGAAAATCAGTCGTCGATTTCCCGTTGTTTTATCGCAAAATTGTGTTCAGCGATGAGGCGCATTTTTGGCTTAACGGGTTTGTTAATAAGCAAAATTGCCGCATATGGAGTGAGACCAATCCACAAGAGACCCTACAGACTAAATTACATCCAGAAAAATGCACTGTTTGGTGCGGTTTTCATGCTGGTGGCATCATCGGACCTTATTTCTTCAAAAATGAGGCCGGAGCTCGCGTTACGGTCAATGGAGATCGTTACCGCACCATGATCAATGATTTTTTGTTTGAAAATATGGATGACATTGATCCGGAGGAGATGTGGTTTCAACAGGATGGCGCTACGTGCCATACGGCGAACGCAACCATCGACTTACTGAAATCAAAATTTGGCGATAAGTTGATTTCGAGAAATGGACCTGTCAATTGGCCTCCAAGGTCGTGCGATTTGACACCTCTCGATTATTTCCTGTGGGGCTACGTGAAGTCACTGGTTTATGCTGATAAACCAGCAACAATTGACGCCTTGGAGGCCAGCATTGTTCGTGTTGTTCGTGACATACGGCCAGCAGTGCTCGAAAAAGTGGCCCAAAATTGGACGTCCAGAATGCGCTTCGTCAAGAACAGCCGCGGTGCCCATATGTCCGAAATCATTTTCAAATGTTAATGTCACGTATTGATCTTTCGAATAAAAAAAAATTTTGATTACAATTTAATTTTTTGTGTTATTTTTTACAATTTCAAGTTCTATCGGGCTTAAAAAAACACCCTATAGTTTACAAAACTAAACAACACGCTTCGATATCAAAGTAATTATCCATATAACCAAATAACTATCCATATAACGCGTTCCGAGCTATTTTTTGAAATTCCTAAAATCCGCTTCAATTTTTGCACTAAATCGAATGACCGTTAATAGTTCAGATACATGTTCCGAAAAAAAAAATTATATTAAAGAAAAACTATTAATTTTTTTTCGAAACTTTCAACTATTTCGTGAAAATTAAACTCTTTATGATCTGAGCTTGAAAAGGTGAAAATGTCCAGGTGGGTTATGGAGGGTTCTGAATCATATCTGGCTCTACAGTTACTAAATGGGCTGAAAAGTACCGGGCCTAACACATAGATGGTGCTAGTTTTTTCAGTTAATATTGAAATTCAAAAGACAGCTGTTAAAATTTCATGATATTCTATTCATTAGTCTGCGAGTTATTGTGCTAAGAGTGACGATAATTTTGTTATTTTCAAAACAGTGGATCAAAAACAATATCGTGTTTTGATTTTACTCGTATGTTACACTGCTTCTCGATGGGGAAAAATACCGTTCAAGCGGAACCTCAAGAGAACCGAAGCGCTTCTAAACCTGCCCGTTTGGGAACCATGCCAGGAGACTTGGTCTACCTTACAACGACTTATGCAGAAGTTGATAAGACGAAGACGAGGAGGAGACGATCCCTCATCTCCTTGGAACATGCCCGGCATTGGCACACCACCGCCTCAGATTTTTAGGCGAGCGGAGTTTCAATAGCCTATCGTGTCTAGCCTCCGCCAATCTGATCGCGCTGGCTTCTTGCATAAGAAACAGCCATTCAAAGCTAATTGCAGCTGAAATTTGCGCATAATTCTCCTGATTGTGGACACATTTGACAAACTAAGTTCGGTAAAAAAAACTTGATGTTAAGGTGTAACTCACAATTAACATAACATCGTGCATTATGGTTGAATTTCCTTTTAGATTTGCTGCAATCGCAGGCAATCCAACAGGATCAAATTGTATCCAAGTGGAAGGAATTTTTCAATAGCTGACAGCCTGTTCAATTTAAACTAATCTAGAACGTGCGAGCAAATGCCCTTTATGGTCGTTTAACTTCAGCTTCTGGGTCAATCAAATTTTGTATGGACCCATGATGGGCTGCAAAACCGGACGAGTTCGTATAATAAATTGCCTTAAATTCTCCTGCACAATCTCATGGAAAACGCAGAGTAGATCCTGCATCTCGCCAACGTACGACTATTGGTTCAATGATTACTCCTCCAAGAGTCTTCTCGGTACGAAGGTTATAGCTTATGATTATACCTAAATATATATACATAAGTGGTATGTTACCCGATCAGTCTGAATTTAGACGAGCGAACATTTGGAAGAAAAACATTTGGAATTCTCTTTATATTTTTCTTTCGTATTCACACAGTCGAACATGTTGCCGGCAACATTCCATTATTATTTGTTTTTTACATTTTTCGTTATGTTGTCTGTTAATTTTTTGACATATGATGAATTTAAATTATAAAAAATAATAAAATTGAAGTTTTTCATAAATAAATTTATTTTTAATGTCTGCTACAGTCACACCAAACATTTCCTTCTCCAAAATATTTTTTATTTCATAAAATGCCCGTCCTTTTTTTATTCGGTCCATATATTCTTTGAATCGCACACACTGTACCGATAATCTATTTCCTGTACAAATACTTATATTCCATATTTGTTAAAATTTCCAGAAAATGTAAATTAAATTAAAATGTCAAAAAGTAAATTATATGTCAATAGAGTCAATGTCAACAAAGCGTGTTGCTCAGTACCGAACACAAAATCGATTCTCCTTTCCCCACCGGTAATTTGCTCCCAAACTAAATGTTTCCCTTCCAAATGTTTTCGTGTTTAAATGCAGACTCAGAATACCCTTTTCGATGAAACAGTTTTACGGCTTGTACGTATTATTGTACAACTTATCCATCCCTGATGGCTTAGTAAAACAGTCTGAATAAATGACAGCCAATTTGACAGATGTAGTTTTAGTAATACTTATGTCCGCTACCAACTCGATTAAATCTTGGAAGCCCTTGTAATATAGCGACACATTTACTAATTTTCAATAGAAACCAACTAAAAGTACGGTGTAGTATTTTGTCCTTCAGGCGACCAATGACGTGCGATATTCCTTGCCAGTTTCCTATTCATATTTGTATATGTGTTTTCCCAAAGGATAATGCTTTTAAGAATATAGTTAGTCACTTACATAAGAGTGTTTCTTTTGTACGAATTTCAAGAAACTTGACATATCTGGTCGTCCAAAATGATTGACCGCCTTGAGACCAGTGAATATTGAAGTCTTTGACAGACGCTGGAAGTGATTCTCACAAATATACTGAAAGAAGGATTGCGGAGAATAAAACAGATTTTAGACGAAAATGAATATTATTAGTAAAATAAATTGGCTGAAAATAGACGTGACAAATGATGTTGCAACATTTTAGGTTTCATTTTCGAAAGCGTTTTTGTTCATATGCCCGATAGTACGAGTAAATGGTACTTACCAACATTGTTGTCCTCAAATCGAATTTGTGGAAAAATTGTGTAATAAAGATATGAATCTCCAGAACATTCGTCACATCCTTCTTTTCCACATCACGCAGCACATCAATAAACCATTCGAAGTGTTTATGGGAGGGGCATATCCAAAGAAAGTAGACCTTCTTGCAGGCCACACCCGAATAACGATTCGTGCTAGTGCCAAATACTAAATCATTTAAAATCGAAGCATAGGGTGTGACACCGATGCCGCCGCCCACCATAACAGCCACCTCAAATTTATACCAATCCTGATTACCGCCTCCAAACGGCCCCTCGATGCGTATTTTGGGCTGATCTTCGGGATTGTAGTTGCAGGGATCAAAGTAGTTACGCAATTTCCAGGTCCAGGGACCCTGAGCTTTAATGTGGCAGCTTAAGAAATTCTCATGTGGCGCTGAAGTCAAAGTAAAGCTGTGCATTTCATGCGGCCTAAAAGCTGTACAGGACAAACGCACCCATTGGCCCGAAAGGTACTTGAGATTTGGTGGACGGTAGAACTTGATTTTTATAACATCAGAAGGCAGCAGATCAGTCTCAATGACATCCAAGGCCATGTATTTCGTGCGCAAAGAGACAATTTTGTCTAAAGTGTAGATAATGCCTGGACCCAAAAAGAACATCCAAAAGCGTGGCGGACCCGTTAAACGGGCCAAGCCATGTATCAGACTCAACAGATAAAGGCCTATATAGAGGGTGTGCATGTTCCAAAAGAATTTGTAGGCCTTTTTGCGTATGGTAGGATGGGCGAACACAAAGATGATGCACATTATAATGAACAGCAAAACACCAGTAGTACCTGCAAAAAGCAAAAACAGCGGACTTTTAGAAATTCAGACATATTATTGGCTATCGAAAAGCATTTTACCGGTCACCGTTTGGAACAACCAAAATGTTATATCCGGCTTGTAGTCCGAAGCAAAATGCACTTCTCTTGTCAAACATCTGAGATTTTCATGCGATTGTGTGGACACATGATAGAAATTCACTATGTGGCCCACTGTATGTAGCACCGAAAAGAACAAAGCAGTACAGGCAGCAATTTTATGAAATTGTATGTGAGAGTCCAGAGGTATATACTGCTGTATGGGAAACTCTTTAAGCTTGGTAATGAGATTTCTGCAAACAGGAATTAAAATATTGAAGTTTCAAAGTTTATTTATTTATTTAGTAACTATACAGTCTCAAAGTAAATTTGCAAAGTATAGGTTGCACAGCATGGGCGGGGTGACAAGAACAATATTCCCAAGATGGTATTAACAGTACGTTTGTAGCGGCGCTATGACTAACTATAACGATCTATGCCTTCAAGTGGTTAACAATGAATAACCTCTAAAAAAAAACTGAGAGGATTTTGACGTTTCTTGAAGCCGACTTTGGGAATTCCAAAAAAAATTCGGAAGCTCTTTTTCATATTCGGAACCAGTTTTTTATATTCGGTGCCCGTTTTGATCGTGGAACGTATATCTGTTGATTTAGCGTGCAAGTTGAAGTTACTATATAGTTTCCGGAGAAGTGGGGGATTTTGGTGATTTCTCAAGCCGATTTTGGGAATTAAAAAAAAAACTTGGAACGCGTTACACTGAATATTATCTGTTTATATTGATAATTACTTTGATATCGAAGCGTGTTGTTTAGTTTTTTAACTATATTTATTCTAAATTAAAGTTTTGTTCGAGAAAGGTTTAGAGTGCTTTGCTCATTTGCTGAGTATCTTACTTATTTTACCGAAATCAACGCAGTTTGGTAGATAATTTCAAGTCTACCCATTTAATAAACCCATACCTAGATGATGCCGCAAATATCGCCACTGCCCATGAATGCGTGACCGGAATCAGTAGAACTGTCGTCTGTAACTATAGGTAAACGTCCACAAGGCAATTGTAGGTTGGTCCATTTCTGGACGAGTTGGTACATGAAGAAAGTAAATTAATTGTCAACTTGGCGTGACATCAGTCTAAATGATACATCTCATAAAATCAGCACAAAATATGCATTGGTTCAAATTTCTTTGAAAATTATAAACCATGTCTCTAGATTTTTGCGAAGAGAGAGAGAGAGAGAAATTAGATGTTTAGGATTATTTTTGAGTTTCTGGGTAATTGAGGAATCCGAGAAAACCTTCTGTCTTCATCTTTTGAGAGCGAGAGGGAGGGCAATAGAATGTTTGACTTTAGCGTTTAATAAAAACAGAAATCAAGAGTCGGCTTAAACTATCTGTAGGACATCCCTAACAAGACTATCTTCACTCATGATTTTTTGATGACAATATATTTACCTGGACATGGTTAGTAAAAGCAGTGAATAGCAAAATGATAGCGAAGCTGCTGAGCCACGAGTAATGGCAATGCCTACGCCCATTATGTGCCTTAAGTCTGTGTGCTCCGCCATAAAGGAATAATCTGTAAAAGAAAGCTTGCTTTAGGATAAAGACCGACATAACAAATTTTCCAAAACTCACGTATAAAACGTTCTACGAATAAAACGATGGTGATGACATAAAACAAAAATAAATAGAAAATATTCTGGCGGTTCTCCTCCAGAAACGTGATGTAACTGTCCCATTTCTCCTGCATCCAATGGCGTGGTCTCTCCTGCATGGGTTCGATATTAAATGAAGTCATGCGCGCCACATTTGTAGAGGTATCGAGGAAATTCTGTTTGGCTCCTTTGCAATCTAAACCAATCGCCACAAAATCACCTTTATACTCCTTCATCATGAGTTTGAAATCTTGATAGGTTAAATGATTTTTATGTTCCAAGCCCACATCCTGAAACATGCCATCAATTAGTTCAGTCACCTGATCATCACCTAGACTAGTGGTACGAGCAATTTCCACCAATGAACGCATCATTTCACTGAGTTCTCCCTTGTCGATGACACCGTTGCGGTCATTGTCACACATATCGAAAATAATTCGCAGCTTATCATCGGTTTTGCCTCGTGAAAATAACACAACCGTTTCCAGAAATTCTTGAAAACTAATGCGACCATCTTGATCTTTATCTACGATATTGAACATTTTGCGTACAAACATATCGTTCGGCTTCATGCCGAGAGCAGCTGCGAATTCAGCTTTGGATAGAGAAGTACGCATAACCGTCATCACCTCACCATCCGTAGAAGCATCAGATCTGCGTCTCCTCTCTCCCGGCCGCAAGCCAAATGTCAAAGCATAGGCTTCACGAAAGAAATACTCCAAACGTTTTTGCCGTCTTTCTCTTGTCTCCGCACCAGCCAACATCATTTCACGATTCACCTCCACCAAAGTCATTTCTTTTTTGTGCAAAATCAAAAAATCTTCCAGTTTCTTAACGAACTTTCGGCGAGCGCCATACGACTCCAGCTCCAACACCAAATCGTGGTCATTTGGCACACGCAGCAGTATATAAGGTTTCTTTTTAATATGATTATGGGCCGACTCTTCCACCGTTACTATTTCTACGGTTTTCAAACTAAACGTGCGCAGCTTCTCACCTTTACGATCCACCGTATAAATGGCGGCTTCTGGTCCAAATTTAACCGTCACCAAACGTTTGTGGTTCGCATGCAGCCACTCACGAGCTAACATTTTATCAACCGACCCTTTGTGTTGGGGAGCTCTTAGGGCCTCTTGACGTATTTTCAACTTTCTGCGTTTACTGTTCTGCAACTTAACCACACAATAACCTGCTCCGGCACATAAAATGGGCACAAATCCCAAAAAGACACAAACATAAATAAACATCAATTCCGAACCCGAAAAGTAATCGTAACCCTCCAGATAAGTACAGGGCTCCAGTTCGGTGGCATTCAATTGCATGGGCTGGGGACAAGGATCTCCCTCATGCCACATAAACACATCCTTTTGTATATCATTCTCCCCGATATCGGTGCTATTAACAATTATATCGTACATACGTATTTTACGTATCTCTTCTATTTCGTCTTTAGTAAAAATACCATTTTTATCGTTTTCGAACCAAAAACGATCAGCATCTCTCAGACGCTGAAATTGCTCTTTAATAACGGCGGTAAACAATTCACCGGGCTGGCCGTACGATTCCAACATGCCGCCGACATAAACATCGACATCGTTTAATTGATTGTCGTAGGCCGAGATCAACATATGCAATAGATCAGGCTGCTTGGCAAACAGTTCGGGATTAATGTCGGTCCAATTGTTGCGTCTGCTTAAACCAAACGCTTCCCGCGCACTATTGTAATCGGGCAGACCATTGTCACGTCCACGCATTATATTTAAAGCACCCAAATCACGTCTTGTAAACTCCATCGGCCCAAATAGCTTATCACGCACATCGGAACAGAGCACAGGATCTTCGCGTTCCGATATCTGAGAAGACAAACCCATAAGAATCTCTTCAATTGTGGTGTCAGTAAGAAAGTCCTGGAATGGGAAGAAAAGAGAAATAAATTTTTCATTAGCTTTTACTTTTTGCTGAAAACTTTGAATCGCAAAAAAGGTGTTCGGTACACAAAATTGGATATCAATCGTGGAGTCTGCAAACACTTAAATTAATGGTAATGGAAGAGGCGTAGTGTTAACACTATGGCAGACATCCATTAGATTCACTCACTGGCGCTGGTGAATCATGAATAAATAAATCAATTTCACATTCTATCAATGATGAGCAGTGAAAAGGAGTTGGAACGGTTTCTTGATGTAGCTATAATTACTACATGTTTGTCAAAATAGATAATACGAGTACTTCCCACCCCAACCTTTTAAGACTAAAACACTTCAAGAAATTGATGAAAAAATATGACTTTGCGCATAATACTTACACTCGAATCCCACCAAGTCGAGCACAGACGTATGGCCGGATAATCCATGGGCGTTTTCTTGTAATTACAGTTGGCATCGCGTCTATAGATACCAGGCGGTATCATAGTGTGCCCAAAACGAAAAGCAGCTGCCTGGAATATATGACCAATGCCGGGATGTATATCGCGATTGTAGCCCTCATAAGGAGGAATTTCAGAGCCCAAAAATGCTGGCAAATATTCATACATAATGACATTTTGCAGAGTGGCAATAACAGTGCGTCGGGCGCGCTGAAAAATATCCTCATCAGTCCAATCAGCATGGGCACGTTTAATGCGTTGAGCCAACGTATTATGCCAGCGTAGAAATAATATGGCAAATGAAAGCATAGCGGGATTTTGATTTGTTCTCGGATCTCCCAACACTGAAGAAAACAATTAAAAAATAAATAATTTTCTTTTGCACACACGTCTCTACTTTTCTTTTTAAATTCTCAATCATTTATTTAGATTGTTGGGATATAAAGTTGAATATTTGAAAAAAATAGTTTATTTGATTGGTAGCAAAAAACTTACGGAATAATCTTTCCGGACTTAACATTTTCATCACATTCGGCACCGGATTGTTGAACAACGGCACTCTCATGGTATTCTTTATGGGCAGCTTGCCGCTTCTATCTGTCAGCAAAGTGCCATTGTGAAATGAACGCATAGCATTAAGCCACGCCTCTGATGTGCTATAAATTAAACTTCCATCTATCCAGGCAGTCATTTGATTGATTTGTTCTCGCGGCGCATTGGGACTTTGACCCGTATTGCGATCATATGCCGCCCTATGAAAGGGTATATACTTATCGCCACGACATTCTTTGTCATACATTTCATCGCATTTCTCTATTTCAATGCGATGCATTTCTATGGGGCAACCCGATTCGGATGCCATAACAATTTCATTGGCTACAACCTGACCGAAAAAGGCCAAAAGGGCAGTACGATTGAATTTGGAACCGAGACCATCGCGACCACCCATAAATAGACGACTCAGTCGCCTTGTGGATGGCCGATTTGAACCGGCCATAGCGTAAACGCCATCTGAGTATGAAGGCGGCGCTTTGCGCACCAAATGACTATCTACAGAAAAAAAGAGAAGAAAAATGCATATGTAAAGTTAATGAATTTCTGAATTAAAAGTACTAAACGAAAGTTATACAACAAAATGCAAATTCAAAAATTTACATCTGATGTTTGTTGGTTGTTATTTAAACAAATCGAATTGGGTCACGATTAATTCAATCACGGTTTTGCAAATTTATTTGTTAGTCATTTAAATGTTTAACAATTTATACCATTTTTAATTCTCACACTAAATTTTAACTGTTGATAAACATTTAGGGTTGAAACCTGCGAAGTTCTCAAGACAAGAGAAATTTTGCAGATTTTCCCGCATGACAAATGTTTTTTGGACTTCTGAATGAGTGCAGCGTGTGCTAATCTGAGTACTTTTTTTAAGAATATTTTTATTTACAAAAATTCAGATTTTATAATATATTATTGCCTCAGAGCTTTGAAGGCTTAAGAGAGGCTATTTGGCAACATATAAAAAATAAAAATAAGTTTTTAATAAAATTTAAATAAAAAATAAGATTGTAATGAATGATAAAAAAGTAAAATTCAATCATTATTTTGCGAAAAGTTACATAAGAAGTGTTTCAACATTTTCCAACAAGTAGAGCTTGACACTGTTTTTAAATCTTGAGAGATTGTGTATACTTTTTAATTCAGTGGGTAATTGATTAAACTCGTGTGGACCAGCGTATGTAATGCGCTGCTTTGTTAATTCCAAACGACATCTTGAAGGTCTTAAGTTTTCTGATTGTCTGGTGTTTATTTGTGTATGAAATCTATTTTGAGGAAATTATTGACTGATGTGTATTTTCTCGAACAGTTTTAAAAATATACATTAACAATTTTAGCTTGTATAAATATTTCTAGCATGGTTTCTAAACAGGTCAACTGTAAAATAGCGTAATGGTAGATTAAAAACAAGCTTTAAGGCTTTGTTTTGAGCAGACTGTAAGGATTTAAGTGACTGACTCTCTTTACAACCATATATTATATATATGGTAAATATGTCAAATGGGAATGTATAAGAATGTATATAGATAATCATTTTCACATCACAAGAAAGTTTGTTCTTAAATACCAGTTGCCGATGAAATCTTTGCTTTAATCACGTTCACGTGAACATCCCATAAAAGGTTATGGTTAAGCTGTACACCCAAATACTTAACAACATCTGATTCCGCTATTGTAGAGCCCTCAATATTGATAACCATTTTATCTTCATTTGAAAAGCGATATGGTTTAAATATCACAAACTTCGTTTTTTTTTAGAATTAATCATTAGCTTATTTAATCTTGAAAACTCTGCAAGTATAGCAGAATCATACTCTATTTGCGTCTGTAGACTTTTTTGAAAATAAATATATAAAATAAGTATGTGTATATCGACTGCATACATATATAACCTTCCATTAAACTTAATATTCTTGATATCATTTATATAATGCTAGGAACACAACTGCGACGAACGACGAATTTTTGGTCGCGAATATTAGTCGCCAAAAAAAAAAAAACTCGTTCGTGTACTCGTATATGAAAGTGCACACAATCGTGGTGTTGCTCGAAATTCGTCATACTAAGCGAAAGTTGAAACAGATTTATTTCTATGGCGAAACAGCCAGCAAATGACGAACAAAACAGTATCAGGTGACCAGAGGCCAAATTCCGTAACGATGAATTTTGATATGTTCACCGATTTCAGTATTCACTTTTGATTTTTGAGCCCGCCATGGTGAGAATGAATAATTTCGACACTTAAAGTGTACACTTAATAATAATTTTTTCACTGTAAAATCTTCGGTGAATTTTAGGTTTTTGTTAAATATTTTGAACTTGAAAAAGATAAACAAAAGGATTATGTATGTATATTAAAATTATTTATCAAACAACTTGTGTGACAAATCAGCATATCATTCAGCCTGAAGAAACACATTCAGCGCAATAAAATTCATTGTTTTTTACAGAATCGCTTTTTAATGAAAAGTGAACACTGTGTCTGTCGGTGAATTTTATTTTGAGTGTTCACTGGTAACTGTGAAAATGATTTACATCAGTACCTGCCTTGACGGCCTAACCTGATGGTGGACCAATTCCACGGAGTGAATTTTTCACGATTCACCACCGCCTCCATGTGGCTTGCTAGGCTCACACAGGTAGCAATTCTTGTTATATGATTGCGGTCATATGAACAACTTCTTGTTGAGGAGTTCGGGCTTTCTAATCCCTCATGTATGCAATTTCCCAGCAATCAATGGAGGACAAGGCTTAATGAGTTGGTAGGCCGAAGCCCACTAAGAGCATCAGCCCTCAAACCAACTCACCCGTCAACCATGATCAGCCCGGGTCAAACCGCAAGCAGAACTTCCCGGGGGCCATGCTGATCCCCGTTCTGCCAATTTATACCCTTGGTAAGGGTTTCGGAAGCCAACACAACATAAGTCATGTGGCTTCCTAGAGTTTTGTTTGCCGCACCAAACGAGGGACCCCTTCCCCTCTTTTCCCCGAAAAACAGAGCGCCTAAGTTAGGAATACGCCAAGGCAAAAGCCCTTTCCCCGGGGGGAGTGTTCACTGGTAGAAAAAAATTCATAGTTGCGGAATCTGGCCCCAGGTTTCTTATATAAAAAGTTTTTTTTTTTTCATGAAACAATACTTTTTCAGCCGAATTATAAATAAAAATTCCGTGGGAATTTTATCACTTCTCCCTTTCCTCCAATTATGAACAAAAATTAAGTACGAGGTTTTTTACTTTTCTTCCCTCCATTCGTTGAAAATACTAAAGGGCTATCAATTCTTCAATTCTTATGGGCAAAAATTGTGCCTTTTTCTTTAATTTGAAGTGAAAAAAAGTACTTTATGTGAGAAATAAATTTCGTGAAGAATAAATTCCGAGAGAAACTAATTCCTTGAGAATATGCATAATTGGGCTGTATATTTATATTAATGCATGTAGTTAAAAATTTAAGAAGATGTTCTCAAAATATAAAGTAACTTAGATAAGTTGTTCAAAAATAACTCTTAATAATGCGATATCCGTTTACCAGACCATCTTTTTGGCGATTTCAAATAGCAAAACCATCCTTCTTGCGTTATACGTTTGTCAAAACACTGATTTGGCGTTTTTAAATTAAAAACGCAAAATTTAAGCGATTTGCTTTACTCAGAACATGCATATAGTTCAAAATGCGAATTATCGGCCATGTCACAGAATTCACTTGCGTTCGGAAATGGAATTGATTCGGTTCTTCAAAAAACGAAAATTTAAAACTTTTTCGGAATGAAATCAATTCTATAAGATAATAATAGTTTCATTCTTGTAATTAGAAATGATTTCATTCCGAAAAGTTTTTTAGTTTTACTTTTTTTGAAGAAGTAAAACAAGAATTTAATTCCATTTCCGAACGGAAATAAGCTCTGTGACATGGTTGTATATTCGAGTTCACTTATAGTCCATAACCGTCCTTATAGTCCACAAAACTTGTGCAACTACAATTGTGTACTAGAAGCATTTTGTAAGATCGAAAATAGCAGGTGAGTGCAAAAGTATCCTTAGCACAACAAAGGGAGAGAAACAATATAAAATTCCATGACTTATGAGAGCGGCTTGATATTGAAACTACCTAAGTAGGAAAAAAAATATTTTTCAAAAATCATTTATTTCTCAACATATTCTCCTTTTAGCTAAATATACTTAGTAAGACGATATTCCAACTTTTTTATACCATCTGAACAATACGGTTTTGGGAACCCCTCAAAAATATCACAGAAAAAATTATAGTAAAAATAAAATCAACAAAATTTTTATCTGAAAAAATAAATCGTATGTATATAAATAAATATCAAAAAAATAACCCTAGATATCGTATTTTGTTGTTCTTTTCGATTAATAACTATTTTTACTAAACTTTTGCTTGAATCCACGAATTCTTTTACAGGTCCGCATTCAAACAATTCATAAATTGAATCACCGAATTTCGTTATTGAGCACGAAAAAATTTTTTTTCTGTGTACGCGTTAGTTTCGGTAATCACTTCTCCGTTTGAGATGAATCTTTTTCCTGCGAGCCATTTTTTCAAGTTTGGACACAGGAAAAAGTCATTAGGAGCTAAATCTGGACTATAAGATGGATGATCAACCAATTCGAAGTGTATTACACGTTATTCTAGCATCGTATCGAATGCTGTGTGAACCGGTGCGTTGTCTTGAAGAAAGAGCACTTTTTGCTGCTTTAAAAGTGTTCGTATTTTCTTGATGTCATCAATCAATTGGTCCAATAATGCACGTTAATACTTTCCTGTGATTGTGGATCCGTTTTCAAGATAGTCCATGAGCAATATTCCGTGTGCATACCAAAATACAGTGGCCATAACCTTGCCAGCTTCCACCAGAGTTTACCCATTTCGATAGGTTTCAGGATTAGGCTTATTCATGTCCAAAAACCGCTGTGAAGCGGTCTGTCAAACTTAGTTTTGTTCGACACTGAGGAAGTGCGGTACCAATCTTGCCGATAGCTTTTTCATATGCAAATGTTCATGCAAAATGTTGACCACACGTTTATATGATATGTTTACCATTGCAAAAAGATCGGCGATCATTCATAACAATAAAGAGGATCTTCTTGATATTTTCTTCAGTAACCACCTCTTTTGGCCTACCTGTTGATGGTATTGTTGTAGTGCTTGTTCGGTTGCGTTTAAATTCAGCAATCTAATGTTTTACCATGTCATCTGACGGAACAGACTCACCGTAATATTTATCGAGGTTTTCTTCAGTCTCTTTTGCATTTTCCCTTTCAAATAATTGTGTTTAGTCACTGCACGAAATTCACTTTCTCCCATTTTTCAAGAAACACAAAAGTTATTTACTTCAAACGACTACAACAAATAAACTGATCAGTGAATTTGGGTGAAATTTTAATCGCAACCTCCAAAAAAATAGGAAACGAATTTGTTGCCATCTAGCGCTAGATGGCATCAATATCAATCCGCCCTCGTCGTATTTGGAAAGCAGGATCTTAAGCTATGAACGTTATTGGTAGAAAGATCTGCAAGACCACCATCTCTACCACAAGAAAATCTGCTGCTTGAGAACATTAGGCAGCGTCAACTTATTATGGAACAGCAAAAGCATACTTTACAGGATTTTCTAAGAACCACAATTGACGGCCACTGCCCTATTTGTGCATTAATTAATCTATGGAAGGATGATATGCGGGATCATCGTAAAAATTTTACATGATATTGATAGCAACTCCAAAAAAATATAAAAAAAAGTCATGCGTTTTGATCACTGTATAAATAAGCTGATAGAAAACATTTTTAAAAAGCCAAAATCAAAATAAACTTAAATCTTAATTGGTTTAGAAAAAACTTACCCACAGATCCCCAGTCAGGATGTGCTAAATTATTGTACCATCCATCGTATCTTTGTTTTTCAATTTGACTATAAATTTTTTCTGTAATTAAAAAAGAAAACATTTGTTTTACTTTTTCAGATTAATTGCTTCAATTAAAACATAAGAAAATAATAATAAAAAAAATTGTAAATTTAAACTCTTTTAAAGCATTTGAACTTATAAAACAATAAGCAGCGATAATGCGTAAAATAATTAATAATTTCGAAGCCATGCCGCATTTTGTTTAAACTTAAAACAAGGTGTGGTTTAAGCATTTTTCTTTTTCTTTTTCGTTTTAGGAAAAAAATAAAAATTTCAATAATTGGTTTATAGTCATGAGCGTACGGTTGTCTGAATATTTTATTGAGATATGAAAATACTTTAATTACTAAATTATGTGTGAAAAAATTGTATTGATGTATTGCAAAGCAGCTGGCAAATCTTCAGTTTCTAAGCTATTATCATCACACCAGAGTTGTTTTTAAGCTTACATTGGCAACACTTGAGATATATACACAGAAAGAAAAAGCTCGCACTAAATTTAAGTATTTTCTACTTGCTTTTAGTACGAGTCGTAGTCAGAAATTGAAGTACAATAACAAACAAGTGAACTTAAAATAAGCCGTAAACGCGATTGTTCAAGAAAACCAATCCTGCGAAGACATGTGATTGAATTGCTGAGAGATAGAAACAAAAGGTTATCTAAGAAAAAACGCTGGTTTTGTTTTGGTTGTGAAATATTATTCTTTTTGAATTCGCATTAATTTATATTATATAATGGAATATATACTACATGGACTCAAAAGTCCATATCATCATTTTTGACCCCATGACACTTTTCATCGCTGTGATGTCAAGCATTACATCAGTTGCTCTAATTATCAATAGCGGCAATTATTTCATCAATGAAATGTTATATTGACATCATGGGGATACTTTATCAGAGTACGTTAAACCAACTATAATTTGGTTTTAAACTGATGTAAAAATCTCATTGAATTGATGGCTCATTAACATCAGAAAAATGACTAAGTGAAGTAAATTTTATGACAAAATGTCATCAGTACCATGATGGGACGCTATCACCAACTAAACTTAAGCTCTAGTTATATATAATTTAATTCATAAAAATATGCTCAAACATATAACTTTATATTTCAATACTTTCAAGAAACCAATGAGAATTAAAAATGTTCTAATACTTTTGATGACTTACTGTCATTAATATAATATCTGTGTGTGGCATTAGCATTTTACTCTCTACGCTCCCATTGTATTCGTTATTTAACTAACGTCGCATGTGATGACAAAGTGTCACCAAAAAGATACATTATCATTGATATGTATATTCTCTTTATAGTTATACTTATTTGCATTGGCTTAAACAATACTTGCTATGATTACAAATTTACATCAGTATGATGGATTTCTTTCTACATCTTAAAAATTAATTTAAGTTTAAAATAATGATTTTAACAACAAAATTCTTTTTCTACAATAATATGAAAATATAATACTATTTACCCTTTTTTTAGATCAATTTAGATAAATTAGATGTATTATAATTATTAATAAAACGTATTATTGAATTGATGTCACCACAGTTATAGCATTGACGATACTCAATGTATGACAAAATTTTCTGATAACTTTTGTCATTGGGATTGATGTCTGTTTTCACATTACTATTGACTATTTACATAATATTGATGTCAAAATTGTATGTCCCACCGTCATTAATATGAAGACGCTTTTTTATATGAGTGTGAGTGATTGTGCTAAGAGTGACGCTATTTTTGTTATTTTCAAATGGATCAAAAACAATTTCGTGTTTTGATTTTACACTGCTTCTTGATGGGGGAAAATACCATTTAAGCGAAGCAATGGCTTGAAAAGTGTTAAGGGACTCCGCTCCATCAGAAACAACAATAATACGTTGGTTTGTTGACTTCAAACATGATCGTAAAGATACCGATGATGCAGAACGCCGTGTATATCCAAATGAGGTGGTAACACCAGAAAACATAAAAAAAATCCACAAAATCATTTTGAATGATCGAAAAGTGAAATTGGGCGAGTTAGCTGGCATCGTAAAGATCTTAAAAGAACGTGTTGGCTTTATATGTGTTTGGCAATGTTTAAACGTAAGAAACTGGAATTTTCTCATCGATATGTGACAATGGATGACATATGGATCTATTACTTCATTCCGGAATCAAAACGATCGTCATCTAAATGGACAGCAACTGGCGAACCTCGTCCAAAGCGCCCGAAAGCACAACAATCAGCTGGAAAGATTATGGCCTTGGTATTTTGGCATGTGCGTGGTGTAATATTATTAAATCTGGCAGCCGCGAGCTCAGTTAATGTTAAAAAAAGGTGTTGCATATCACAAAAAAAAAAGAATTTGTCGAGAGTGCTGTTTTCACTAGGTGATTTTGTGACGACGTCTTGTATGTATTATTAAAGGCCTTGTTACACTATCATACACGATCGTACGATGTACTAAATAAAGCATGTGTGCTGAAGAAGTACTAAAATTGCAACCGTGCGAGAGAGTTTTTGACAAATTGTGCGATTTGAAAAATTTTATGAAACTTTTCAAAACATTAGGGTTTCTGTGCGATCAGTGTGGTATATATTGTGAAAAATATAAGAATATTGTTGGTGCCTCGAGAAAAAAGATTTAAGTAATGTAAAATTATTATGTTAATAAAAGTTTTTAATTATTTTATTTTGTATATAAATTATTGCAATTATACTTGTATAATAGTGTGGCCTACTACGCCATTTTAAAGCGATTTTTCAAGTCGGCTAGACTTTTGAAACAGTTTCCTGTGAATGAATCGTACGATCGTGTAGAATAGTGAATCAGGCCCTTAAGAAAACAGTTAGAAATGAAAACATAAAATACTCAATATGTTTCTCTTAGTAAATGCTAGTAACAACAACACTAATTTTTGTGGACGTTTCTTTTACTCTTAAAAAAATACACAAGATACGAAAGTGATTGGATACATTTTTGATGTATCAAGATTTCACAAACGAAAGACAGCTATAAATACCACCGAATCAATTTTTAAGAGAGTTTAAAATACTTAGATGTGAAATTGATTGGGTAAACAACTGGTGTACTAATGATTGCAGTGCACCGGTGCAGATCTCTGATTAGAATAACCTTCCTTTTGTGATAATTGACATGCATTATTTTTGCGTTTACACATAAAAAAGCATTTTAAGGTTTTTCCCTTAAATTAAGATCTTATATTTGGCAAATGAAGATTGTTCGACAAAAATTTCTGGCAACACTAGTGTTATCATTTATAAGCGACTGCTTTATCTTTAACGGCAACTGCCAACTAACTATTCAACTATAATACAGCTATTATAAATTAACTTCTTAAATTTATTCCTTTCTCTGACTCTGTTTAATAAAAAAAAAAAATTTTAATCTGAAAACAATTTATCACGCACTTGCCGCTGTTTTCAAAGTCTACCAGATTTCATTCATTTATTTTTTTTTAAGTGGGCACAATATTTTAACAAATCTTCGTTTGTCGTAAGACAAATTTTTAATTGTAGCAAACATTTGGTGACAATTAAATTCATTAAAATTAATGACTTTAAAAAATTAAATTAAAAAAACATAAGAATTTTAAATCTATTTGTATTTTTTTTTTGTGATTTTTAACATCAACATTGATCTACATGCATAAAAATAAATTTAAAGTGGAATAATATTGATTTACTATTTTAAGCAGAAGAGAGTGAGAGAGAGAAGGAGGGAGAGAGAAGTGTTGTTTGCGTTTAAACTGGAGTGGAGTAGCAGTCATGGTTTGCCTTAAAAAATGTTAATTTTTCTTACGATTTTTGTTCTTTTTTCTATGTTTTACTTTATTGTAGTAAAATTGAAATGCGATAATATTGAATCTAGTTTAATTTTTATTTTTTGTATCGATTTTTTTTTTCTTTTTGAAGTGCATAAACAAAAGTTGCACTTTTAGTCTGTAATAAACGCAATAGTGATAAACTTTTTTTATGCGTTTAATTTATTTCTATTTAGCGTTTCTGTCCCTGAAACAAGAGCAGACTTTAAGACACCTGTCATGTAAAAATCTTTAGTTAAATAAAAATAAAATTTAAGTTATAGTTACATACTAAATAATGTGTTTTATCAAGTACAATTTTTAGTTCAAGGACTGTTTGATTCAAAAACATGTCATACTCATGCACATACTCGTACTACTCGTAATTCACACAGTTTCGATAGAAGAAATCTAATATTTCATGCGTGGTAGGATAAAGTGTTTAAAGCGAATGCAAAACATAAATTCAACATTTTAACATTCGACAAAAAAAAAAAGAAAAATAATAAATAAATTTTAGCGCTTTCATTGTTTTTCAATACCAAATGGTATCGAAAAATAATAGCAACATTTACATGTATTTGTTTGATACGTAGTCACAGCACGACCGAAATTGACAGAGTTTTGTATAGCAATTAAATTTATTTACTTAAATTGCAAACGTTGAGATTTTCATGACTTTAATTATAAATGTGGGTAAGTATATCGAAAAATTCCATAATAAATGCTAAAGAACGATTTCCCATTTTTTGAGATCATTTTCTAACCTCTTTTCAAACTACTGACATTTCCAAAGTTGTCCTAAAGTAACCATACAGAAATATTCCATCTGGGAACTCTACACCATCAATTTCAAACGTGAAAATTTTTGTGATTTTAATTATAAATTTGGGTGAGTATTTCCAAAAATTCCATAATAAATGCTAAAGAAAGATTTCTCACTTTTTGAGATCTTTTTCTAATCTATTTTTAAACTACTGACATTTCCAAAGTTGTCCCAAAGAAACCATACAAAAATATGCAATCTGGTAACTCTGTATCAGCAATTTCAAACGTAAAAATTTTGTTGACTTTAATTATAAATGTGGGTGAGTAGTTCCAAAAATTCCATAATAAATTATAGAGAAAGGGGCCTTATTTTTTGCAAAATCTTTCTCTTTGCAAGCTAATGACAATTTGAAAGCTGTCCCAAAGAAACCGTATAAAAATATGACATATGGGAACTCTGCACCACCAGTTTCAGTGCTGACTTTAATTATAAATGTGGGTGAGTATTTTCAAAATTCCATTTTAGTTATGGAAAAAGATGTCTTATTTTTTTAAATCCTTTTTTTTACTTTCTTTTCAATCTGGTGACATATCTGAACGCTGCCCCAGAAGAACCATATGAAAATATGCCATCTGATAATTCTGCATCGTCAATTTCAGACGTGAAATTTTTCACTACTTTAGTTATAAATGTGGGTGAATGTTCCCAAAAATGTCATAATAAATGGTGAGAAAAATGTCGTACTTTTTCCATAGTTTTCCATGAACCATATAAATGAACCATATAAAAATATACCATCTGGTAACTCTGCACCACCAATTTCAAACGTGCAAATTTTCGTAACGTCAATTAGAAATGTGGGTGCGTGTTTCCAAAAATGCCATAGTAAACGATAGAAAAATATGACTTATTCTCTTTTCAAACTAGTGACATTTTTCAAAGCTGTCCCAAAGGAACCATATAAAAATATACCATCTGGGAACTCTGCACCACCAATTTCAAACGTGAAAATTTTCGTGACTTTAATTATAAATTTGGGTGAGTATTTCCCAAAATGCCATAATAAATGATAGAGAAAAATGTCTTATTTGTGACATCTTTTTCTACTCTTTTTTCAAACTAGTGAGATATCTGAAAGCTGTCCGAAAGGAACCATGCAAAAATATACCATCTGGAAACTCTGCACCGTCAACTTCAATAGTTAAGAAGTGGTATACTGAGTTGCGTAGTGGTAGTACCAGTACAAGTGACACTGTACGTTCGTCCAAAAGGGGCCTTCACGCCAGAAATAGTCAATAAAATTCATGAAATGGTATAGGACGATAGGATAAATAAAGTGTGTGGGGTGGCTGAGGATGCAGGCATGTCAACTAAGCGAGTATGAGCTTGTTCGGAAATACATCACTGCGCTACATCTGATGCGCAGTACGTTCCAAAAAGCAAAAGTTTGCAACACTGCAAATGTTTTGCGTTCTAAAATGCCACTGTTAAGCAGATGATGCGCAGAAAAACATCAAACAAGCATCATAAGAATGGCTGATGCAGTGGAAGAGTAAGTCATGAATATTTTATTATTTTCTTTAATTTGTTATTTGTTGTGTTTTTAATTTTATTTAGAATAGAAAGTGATGTAAAATTTTTAAAGTTATCGATGAGAAAGCACTTGGACATGGAGGAAGAATTTTCCGCAGGCAAGAAGAAAAAATCTGTTCTCTGGGTAAAGGTGTTAGAAAAAATGAATGCTGATTGTATAATTTCAAATCATTTTTATATTCATCCAAGTTAACAAAAAATTTATTAATAATTTTTCCATTTTTAATATTCCCGCGTTGGTAATTGTAAACAAATCGCTCACAATCGTTTACTGCGCTGCATCTGATGAGCATCAGAATCAGCTGTTTTGCATCAACATCGCAAACTAATCACAGATGAGCATCAGATGCAGTGCTGTGATGCGTTTCCGAACAAGGTCTATATCATACTTTGCATGAATACTTGAACACCGAAGAGCTATCGGAGAGATCGGTATTCAATTGCTCACGCAAGTTACGAATATTTTCGGAAATTTCTTCACAGAATAGGGAAGTGTAGTACTTTTTTTTTGTGTATATGAGGAATAGTTTAAATGGGGACGCTGGGCGCTTCAGCAAAGGGTTTATTTATATGGCTACAAACATATGACAAGAAGGTGAGACTTGTGTTAGTCTCGCACATGGGAGCGCTGGCGAGCCCTGAAATAGTTCATTTCGTGTAATTGGTTCACCGTCAGAGAAGGCCATCAATGCAGGTGGTGACGTAAAACAATTAAGTGCCTTTCTGACAACAGGGAATTTGTGGTTGGCTGATTGACAATCGTACTGAACTTTCAATACATCTGGGACTGTCGCGGAGGAACGAATGTGCGAAGCCAAAACCTAAAACATTCCCCACTAATGTTCTGTGTAAGAAAATAATAATGGTAATAATTAACAATTAAATAAAAAAGTTATTAAACCTTCAAGCCATAAAGGTAGTTCTGCCTCACCCTGTGAAATTGCGTTCGGCTTTATTATTTTGTTGCCTGCATTATCATTTCACTGGACTGCGTTATCATTCTCAGTAACTGGCAAGTCAACTGCAGTTGCGTTGCCACCCACCATCAAACCATTAATAAGTTTACAGATTTAAAGTTAATATTTCATAATAAATATTTTTTTTAATAGTTTTAAAGCTGGTCGCTGCTGATGGGAAACAATTTAATTGTTGAAAATTTTACAACACTTCACCAATTCGGATTGTGTTAACAAGTGGCTTCATAAGTATCATTTTTAAATCAAAATCGTTTAATGCTTGTGTTTTTTTTTCAACTGCTGAATTTGTTTGTTAACGACGAGTTTTTTTAAGCAAAATAGATTAATTTCAATTAACATGTGTACTCTCAAACTAATTCAAAAATATTTTGCTTCTTTTCGGTATGAGAAACGCATGAACTTTAAACAGATAATGCATATTTTTTCGAAGGCCTGTGTAATTAATCATTTTATTGTTGCCATTATTTGTAGGAAATGATTTTAAATGTTCTTAAACTTTTGAGTTGTCCATTTTTTTTCTCTTGTTTTCTTGAGAATAAATTATGTTGTGCAATTAATTATTTTTTTTTTTTTTTGCAAATAAAGTCATTTATTTTTTCCAACTGTCTAATTTTAATGTTGCGTGTTTAGGAAATGACAATAATTATAATTTATGAAACCAAAAATAAATTGTTGATTTGTTAAAAAAAAACGTCATCTTAATTTAACAAATGAAGTGTTGAAATCTTTTTTAATTGGGCTGTTGATCAAAGTTATCAGGTTTTACTATTGCCAGCCATCATGTTACTCCTTTAGGCGATTAGTGTCAAGAGGTATAGGAAAATACCTGCATAAATCATGAAGGGTAATGGACAGTTGTGAAAAAGATTTACATCAGCACCTGCCTTGCGGCTTTATCTGATGATGGACCAGTTCCACGGAGTGAATTATTAACGATTCACCAGCGCCCCTGTGTAGCTGACTAAGCTCAACTTCTTTTTGAGAAGTTCGGGTCTTCTAATCCCTCCTGTATTTAATTTCCCAGCAATCAATGGAAGACAAGGCTCAATGAGTTGGTAGGCCAAAGCCCACTAGCAGCATCAGCCCTTAAACCAGCTCACCCGTCAACCATCACCACTGGTTCCTTACAGTACTGGTATCTGTTGTAAAGGCAACAGAGCCTCGGGAGGTAGTTAGTCCCCGAAAAAAGCCACACACCAAACAATTATCAAGGTTGCTAACACCCCCTTCCTGCGTTTTAGGTTTCAACCACAGCCAGAAAGTTTCAGCCAAGGTAGGCACCTCAACCATGATCAGATCGGGTTGAACTGCAAGCAGAACCACCCGGGGGCCATGCTAGTCCCCGTTCTGCCAATTTAAACCCTTGATAAGGGTTTCGGAAGTCAACACGACATAAGTCATGTGGCTTCCTAGAGTTTTGTTTGCCGCAAAAAACGTGGGACTCCTTTGCCTCTTTACCCAAAAAACAGTGCCCTGGTTAGGAATACGCCAAGGTAAAACCTGCACCTTAGGGAGAGGGGATGGGGGTAATGGACAATTTAAAATGATTAAAATAAACGGAGGTAACAAGAGGTAATAAACTTATTATAAAAGATATTTCAAGGCGTGTTAACTTCTCAAAGCTGGCAGCGCTAGAGCAAAATTAAAACAGTACACGAAAATCATGCGTATCAGAGAGCTCTTGTCAAAAATATTTGACACATTTTTCACAATTTTCTTTTTGTTTTTATAAAAGTAATTTTCCTCAATCATAAATTTGTTTCATTTTCACAAAATTATTTTTAAGTACACCTCTAAATTTAAAATACTTTCAAAGATGTAGACAATATATAGGGTGTTTTTTTAAGCCCGATAGAACTTGAAATTGTAAAAAATAACACAAAAAATTAAATTGTAATCAAAGTTTTTTTTTATTCGAAAGATCAATACGTGACATTAATATTTGAAAATGATTTCGGGCATATGGGCACCGCGGCTGTTCTTGACGAAGCGCATTCTGGACGTCCAATTTTGGGCCACTTTTTCGAGCACTGCTGGCCGTATGTCACGAACAATGCTGGCCTCCAAGGCGTCAATTGTTGCTGGTTTATCAGCATAAACCAGTGACTTCACGTAGCCCCACAGGAAATAATCGAGAGGTGTCAAATCGCACGACCTTGGAGGCCAATTGACAGGTCCATTTCTCGAAATCAACTTATCGCCAAATTTTGATTTCAGTAAGTCGATGGTTGCGTTCGCCGTATGGCACGTAGCGCCATCCTGTTGAAACCACATCTCCTCCGGATCAATGTCATCCATATTTTCAAACAAAAAATCATTGATCATGGTGCGGTAACGATCTCCATTGACCGTAACGCGAGCTCCGGCCTCATTTTTGAAGAAATAAGGTCCGATGATGCCACCAGCATGAAAACCGCACCAAACAGTGCATTTTTCTGGATGTAATGGAGTCTGTAGGGTCTCTTGTGGATTGGTCTCACTCCATATGCGGCAATTTTGCTTATTAACAAACCCGTTAAGCCAAAAATGCGCCTCATCGCTGAACACAATTTTGCGATAAAACAACGGGAAATCGACGACTGATTTTCAAAGTAAATTTGGATAATTTCGTAGCGTTGTTCAAGCGTGAGTCTATTCATGATGATTTGTCAGAGTATACTGAAAAAATTTAATTTTTTGTGTTACTTTTTACAATTTAAAGTTCTATCTAGCTTAAAAAAACACCCTATATTTGACGTCAAGCAACAATTATATGTATACATACATATATATGTAGATGCAGATATACATAAAAATATATATATATATAATTTATTTTAGTTCAATTCTTATACCATTCAAAAATCATGTATACAAATAAACACTCATAACCAGGATTTTCAAGTTGAAAACAACAGCTTTATGTTCGACATTAAAGATTCCGCAAGCAATAAATTCTCGTGTAAACATACACATATACATATGTACTCGTATGTGCATACCCTTTAGGTGTCAAAAGCAATCTAATCTCTTAAAACAGTCACTTTTTTTTAATCAATATTATATTTTCAAACAAAATAATCATTAATTAGAACAAAGAATACAAAATGAAAAACAAGTTTTTAACACAAAAAACAAAAATCAATTCGAAAATTCATTAAATATCTCTTGAAGATGACATGTAAACATAAAAAGCACTCACACAGCGCGTAGGAATGTAAAAAATAAAAAGTTGTTAAATTATTTTTTTTTATAATACATATTGTTAAAATATTTACACTACTGAAAATAGCGCTAAGAGAAGGTGCAAAATATTTAGTTTAAATAAAGAATTTGTCAGCAACATATTGCGTTTTTTTTCTTTTTTGCAACTGAACGAATTCAGCAGATGTGAAAATAATAATCGTTATTATAAATCATTAATAAGCGAACTTTTAGTTATTACATATGTACGATATTAACTAACTAGTTGTGAGTTCGAGTCCAATTTCAGCCAAGAGGAAGTATTATTTTTAATTGTAACAATAATTGCTGTGAAACAATAAAACCAAAGAATAACAAAAAAATAATAATTGAATACCATAATAGCTGGGGGACAACTACTAGCTGTTTCGTAGTCGCTACACTACTTATCAGCACCCACTGGTATTCGAACTCGGGATCAAGTAATATGATGGGTATTTTAATACGGCCGCTTAACCCATTCAGTATACGTAATCGTTATTACCTGCCGAGATGGCCATATCACACGGGGGGTCTTAGCACCGGGTGGAAACAATGCATCATCCATCATCAACATCCACCAGCGCACCCATAAATGATAAACTAGCATATATGAGTAGCAATAGGATCATGTGTTATCTTCCATTTGGTCAGGCTTGGGCCTGACTAAAACTGCTTCCCGTCTATGGGCCACAGCCCTCGGTTGAAATGCTATACCACATCGAGTTCAAAAATTAACTCTGCCGGCGATTTGAGTTTAACCCTGCAATGACCAAGAGGCCCTCCGAAAGCCCTTACTGTAATTAATTCAGGTGGCTGTTAGCCATCTAAGAGCTAGCGCTGGCATTGATCCAGCCGCCGCTGCTGTAGTGTCTAAAATCAGATTATTAAGACTGGTAAACTGGTACTCTCATAAATTGAAACTTTACTACAGATTTGTAAATAAATTACATATAGCAGAATTGCACCTCTGCTTACCATAACCAGGCAGGAAGAAAGTTTCCGTGGCTGCTGGCATCCGTGGTACCAGAAATTAAGCCTTTAGTAATACTTCATAGCGGTTCAAAAACTGCTGACCTTCCACCAAAAAATAAAAGTACGACCAAAAAAATTTAAATAAAACATCATCACAACACACCACAAAGGTGGATGTCAAAAGACAATCTGTCAACTGTAAACAACAGTCAGGCAAATACCAAGAGTAATGAATGTCTATAACAAATAGTTGTCCTTCGCTACTTAATACTGATATTCTTCTATTAAAAACTTTGCGAACTTGGATACCTAGCTTTGTAAACATACAAATTTCCTCCAAACCCCTACAATAAGCCGAAACTCACCCGTCTTGATTAATTCCCAAGTCCGCTAAACGACTAATGTCATCGTATTTTGTGCACTATGTAAGTAAATCTCATACACCACACCGGTTCTCTGTCACAACAACAGCTAGCAGTTTAGCCTGTCTATACGCTATCGGCCGTTAAACCCCTAATGTCGTATTATTCTGGAGAATCTACCAGTATATGTCATACATCATCCACTCCTCTCCTATAGCTACAGCTCGCAGTTTGCGATAGACTCCTTCTGCCACTCGAGAGGTAAAGCTATTTTAAGCTTTAAGGCAAAAGCAGGACGTGTCCCATTCAGGTCAAAAGGTGATGCTCCTACCAAAACCTGCATAGTGTCGGTGAAGACACTATGCAGGTTCTACAAACTGGCATGCACACCATCATAGCCACTTACTGATACACAAGACCTTGATTTTGAAGCGAACGGACAAACCTGTTTCATATCGTACACCGTCACCATAATGAATTAAGCAGCACTTGCCAATACAACTCACCAGCGCCCCCATATAGCTGGCAAGGCCCACACAGGTCGCAACTTCTTGTTATATATTTGTAGCCACATATCTCTAGCTGAAGAGTTCGGGCCTGTTAGACCCTTTTGTATGCCAATCCTTAGGGAGGCAAAGTTGGTGGCCCAAAATCCATAAAGAACATCAGCCTTTAACTAACTTACCGCATCCCATGATTTCCCACAACTCATGGTTTCTTATATATATTACCTCTGTATCTGTTGCAAGACAACAGTACTTGGGGGACTATAATTAGTTTCCTGAAAATAGGCCATGCACAATAATTATTGGAAAATATTTATAACACCTCCCTACGAGAAATGAGTACAGATAGTTTTAAAATTGACTTACATCAGCACCTGCTTTTACGGCCTAATCTGATGATGGACCCACCCCATGGAGTGAACTATTTACGATTCGCCAGCGCTCCCGTGTGTCTTGCTACGCTGACGCAGGTAGCAATTCGGTGTATAAGATTTTAGCCATATACACATATCCTTTGCTTAATAGTTCGGACCTTTTACTCCCTACTGTATGCAATTTTCCAACAGTCAATGGAAGACAAGGCTTAAAGAGTTGTTAGGCACAAGTCTATTAAGAATACCAGCCTTTAACCAACTCACCCGTCTAACCATTACTCCTGGTTCCTTGCAGTAGAGGTATCTGCTGCAAGACAACATCACCTCGGGGTGTTGTTACCCCTCGAAAAACGGCATGCGCCAAAGTAATAAGGGAAATGAACTCCCCTACCTTTGATTTTGGGTTTAAAGCACAGCCAAAACGTTTCAGCCAAGCAAGGCACCTCAACCATGATCAGCACCGAGATGGTCTGCAAGGGAGATGCTCCCGGAAGCTTTGCTGAACCTCGTTCTGCCAGTTTTAACTCTTGGTAAGGTTTTCGGAAGTCCAACACAACATAAGTCATACGGCTTCCTAGAGTATTACTTGCTACAACAAAGGAGCAAGTCCTTCACCTGCAGAGTTCAAAACGTGCTCTCCGGGTGGAGTGAATACAGACAACAAAGAGCAAGACGATTGGTCGACCGAATTGAGTACATTCAGCAGTTGAACCCAGAAAGTGGTTGTCATATATTCAGTAGGCCGAGAAATCAATAAATTTGCAATCCGCTATTTTTACTTAAACATTGTTTGTAAAAACTTTTAATATAATTTCGTTTTTCAACAAATAACATCACTGACCTTATAATTTTGTTCCCGACTATACGAGTATAGATGTGTGTAAGCAAAATGGTATGACTAAAAATAGAAGCAGCCCGTGTTTTGTTGGCTGGTGAATGATTGAAAGAATTGAACATCTGTCCATATATACCTACATACATATGTACGTGCATGTGTTTGTAAGTATGCACAAGTATTTAGCAACAATTTCAACACAGTTGCTACTTTAATTATTTATTTGAAGCTAAAACGCTGACGAAATGTCAGTGAAATGAACGGATGTGTAAATCGAGATGATGACGTTGTTTGTTTTGGGGATTCCGCGATTAATGTGTTGGACTTTTCGAATTTATTTGATTAATAAATATAATTTGATATAAAATAACTTAATGTTAGCATCATTCCTAAAAGTTTTTGAAAAAGATGATTGATTACTTGTATAATAAAAATGTTAGTATTAAGAACTGATTCATGAAATATCGCCGTTCGAGCATGTCGTTGATAATATTTTCAATGTTCAGAGGCTTTTCCCGTGCTTTTTTTAGAGCGCATTCAGCCCTCTTTGCGTCAAAGTTTAGAAATTTTTTGGAATGTTCAAGACCAGCTGTCTCGTTCCAATTTTGCTCCACAATGGACTCCGTCCATTTCTTCATCGCCTCATTAAGGAGACTCTTATTGAAGCTACTCGTAAATGTTGGAGCAGGGCTAATAAAAGTCCCCTCTCCTCTTTTTTTTTGGCATTGATGTCTGCTATATCATTGCCGTAGTGCCCCTCATGTACTGGCACCCAGATCCGAGTAACCTGGTGCTAGCTTGCCAGTTCATTTAGCCTGTTGTTACATTGCAGTACTAACCTGGACGTAAAGACACAACTGCTCAGGACCTTTGGTATTGATTGGCTATCAGAGAGTATTTGGATCAGCACTCCCGTTTGCCCCCAATCATTTATAGTTTAACAAATAGTTTTAATTCCAGAAAACTTGGAACAATTGCGTCATTATTTTTAAATGTGGTTCTGGAAACGTTATTTAGGGCTACGCTCCCAAAAAAAGATAATAAAAATTAACCATAATAATCGGAAAATGGTTGCCGTTTGACCCAATTTCTAAGTTTTTCTTAAATGCCTATAATTTTAAAGTTGCATGGAATAGATTTTTTTTCTGATTTTTTTCAGGATGGTTACAATCAATTCGGTTTGACGTTGAGTTCTGCGACACCCTGTATACTTTAAGATGCCGGATCTGATAATCTTCTTGCAATTGTTATTATTTTCAACTTTTAATTGTGCATTATTCATGATTGCTTCTTAACTCTTGTCATCGATCATTTAGTTGACAAATCAAATAAAATTGTTGTGTGTTTTAATTCCCCGCAAACATTTTCTATCAATAAAGAGACAGGCCCAGTTTTTGACATCGTATTTAAATTTCCTTTACATTAAATGCATATTAATTTGATCATATCGATCAAGTGTTTCCTACACGATCGTACCATTCGTTCACAGGAAAATATTCTAAAAGTCTAGGCGATTTTACAAAACGGTTCCAAATGACTTTGTAGTGCCACACTTTTATACAAATGTGATTTTAATAACTTATACAGTGTAAAATAATTAAACATGTTTTTGTCAAAACACAAAATATGCAGTGCATTGTACTGGAACTAAGAAAGTAGATTATGAGAATGAAGGAGGAAGTAATGTTGTGAACACACCAAAACAAACGTTATCACAGCATTTAAAGTGTTGAGTGTTGTGTTTTAACAAGTATTATTAAAGCATTTTTCTTTTTAAATTCCCAATAATTTATTTAGATAATTGGGAAGTTGAATGTTTGAGAATATCAAAATTTATATTTGTAGTTTTTTTTTGTAATTATTTTAAATATTTTTAAAATTATCTTTAATTTCATTGAATCTGATAGTTGGATGAAAATCTTTTAAATCAGTTTCTGAAGTGTGTGGCCAAGAACGAATTCAATTGAAAGACTCAATTGACAATTGAATTGGAAAGTGTATGAGCGGCTTCATATGTTTTAACAGCCTACCTATAAGTAGCATTTTTATTTCAAATTAATTTCAAAGTATAAAGTACCGAGTAGCTAGGTACTCATAATATTTACAATACTAAAAATAACAGCTGTATTGCAATTCACTAACTTTTAACGATTTTAAAAGAGCATAACGTAACGTGAGCTATTGTGGTTTGCACTAACGCTTATGTGATTCACTAACTTATTCTTAACACCTCTGGTTGTATGTTAAAAAAATTTGAAATAATGTGGCAGCTTTGTTAAAAATAAAGAAAACCACAAAGAGGAACAGAAAAAAACAAACAAATTTGCAAATAATTCCATGTTTAGGGTGAGTAAAACTATTCATATGTTTATTATTTAAAATATTTTTTGATAAATAAGATAAGTTCTCACAGAGAACACGCCGACCGACTATTGGAGTCTTCCGACAAGTCGTTTGCCAAATACAGTGAAGTTATTCTAGTAGAAATTTTGACGACATTGTTGTTAAGATCAACACCACAAAAATAATTGGTGTTTAGTTAACGCTAATCAGTCAGGCTATATAAACAGCTGATTTAAAACGAAGACAAATAGTGTTAAAAACTGTTATAGAATCTAAACGAATGTTATTAGCGTTAAAACAGGTTAGTGAATTGCACTACTGGTCTGCAAAAGATTAAAGAAACAAAAAACAAACATTTCAGAGGTTAAAACTAGAAAAATAACTACATAGGTATATAATTAAAAATGGAAGCATCGAAGTGTCAATCTAATTGCTCCCCTAAAAGTATTAAACACATTCAAGCAAGTAAATTTGCCATAACATCCTTTGCCATTGATGTGCCAGATAATGTGTTGCTTAGTTTATTGTCATTAGACATCTTATTTTACCTCTGTTGTTCCTAAGTTTCACAAAAATTATTTTGTTTTCTTTTTTTAATACTTTTTATCGTTTTAAAAGTTTGCATACACTTATAATTTCTAAAATTTTCCAAAATATTTTTATTTTTAACTTAATTTAGAAATATTGTTTTGTAAACACAAACGCAAAACAGCTGTTTGAATAATTATTGCAAGTAAAAATTTTACTTGTAAAAACTTGCAAGAATTTTTCTATCTCTCAATTTTTTACGCTTTCTCGTTGCAAATTTTTTGGATTAATGAGCGCTTTCTAGTAACAATTATTACAAATTTGTAAAAAGTTTTAGTAAATGAACACAACTAATGTTTGGAAGATTGTCGAATTAGTTTTTTGCAAAATTAGTGTCTTTAGTTTTAACTTCCATATGTTTGCAGGGTTTAAATGGTTCCAATCGAGTAATTGTCACCATTTTTTTTAGGTTTTCTTTTAATAGCAACAACAAAGAAACATAAAATTGTGCTTGATGCATCTTTGTTTGCTCTTTGTTTTGTTTATGTTTTGCTTTGAATATTTATTTCACTGTCATTTGTTTTGTGTCGATTTGGTTTCTTTTTCCTTAGCTCATCATCTACCTATCTCTGTTGTCTTTGATGTTGTCAATGTTTTACTCAATTGCTGAGTTTTGAAGTCTTCTCTTTTTTGCAACAATATTGAAAAAATAAACGTCTTTAAACTGGCTGGCTGCACATAATTTGTATTTCTTATTTTGTTTTTAATTATTTTCGCTTTTTATTTTGGGGTTTTTTAGGTTACTGTGTTGTTTTATTTGTTGTTTTTATTTTGTGCTTTATTTTATGAAATTTGTATAAACTTAAGAGCTGAACTGCCTGTCCGACCTTCAATGAATTTAGGGCCAAAGACATGATTGAAGGGAAAACATGCAATTACACGGCAGGCAATTGCATGCAAGGTTGGGCTACGAGTACAACATGATTATTTACACTACTAGTATTTTTAACGGGCAGATGAAAGAAGAATAGCTGGGAAATTGAAGAGGAGAGGTTTGGTTTTCAACAGAGACAGTTTGATTTTATGTAAAGTTGGTGAAACGCATAATTTAGTTGGCATAATTTTGCAATTAGAGAACAATCAATCAACAATGGATGAATATGGTGACAACACAACTGAAAAGAATGGTGAGTATTCGGCTCCGAATATTCGTTGTCTAAAATAACACAAATTTTTGTACGTATGTACATAGGTTTACTGTATGCGCTGTTATATATAGATATAATTTTATCAGCTGTTTACTAAAGTTTACGAATTTTTAGTATTTTTCTCTTGGAGTACTTTTTTTGATAAGGCAGTTTTCAGGGAGTAATTTTCGCAATTTGCTGAAAAATGACTCATTTACTGCATTTTACTGTAAAGTAAATGAATAAATCTATTATCTAATTGAAGCTACTCAATTAGTTGTCACTGTTCTTTGACAATAAACTCCTAGAAAATTCCTTCCATAATTATTCAAACTATTTTAAAATCCATTCTATTGCAATTGACTCATTTTCATGCTAAATTTGCACACTTTGTAAGTGTTTGTATATCTTTATAATTAAAATTCATTTCTATGCACATACATATGTAAATTTATGTAGAAACGTTTTTTATTATACAATAAAATATTAATACTCGTACTCTGTTAAAGTTTTTACACCTGTGGCCATAAAAATATGCATAATTTTTAAATAATTACATTCTTTATGATTAAGTGTTGCTACGGCAACAAGTTTGACGGTATGAAATATATGATTTTTGGTATCAAAGACACATGTCCGCCTGATGTTTAGTAAATTGAAAAAACAAAAGGGGGATTTACACGATCAAGCAATAGCTCAGTTACCAAAATCGTTCTAGGCGACATAGTCTTCCACGATGGACGAGTATGCAGAATTTGTAGGTTCTTCAAAGTAATTTTAAGTGAAGATGGGCGATAAGATGAATGTGAATGTTCAATCATGGGGGTTACTCTCTATTGCGATGCGAAAGTAAGTTCGATGCGAAAGGTAGGTGCGATAAAGGTATAATTTAGTTCTCAGTGCTGTGTGCGCAAACTTTTAAGCGAAATAGTTTAAAAATAAAGCAACACTTATACCACAAAATAAACAATAGCCAAGAATGATAAAATAAAATGTGCGAAAGGGAAAAATTAAATACGAAAAAAAAATACGTAAACGCAATGCAAGGTACTAATTCTTCGATTACGAACCATTTTTCTTTTGCATCGCTATAGGCAGTAACCCCCCTGGGTTTTCTTCAAATTATTGTTATTACCATGTGGCAGGGCTGGGCAGTATTGGAAATACTTGTATTTGAAATACGTATTTGAAATACAAATACGTATTTTATATCTGTATTTCAAATACACGACCTGAAAGTATTTAGTATTTTGTATTTCAAATACATAACTTAAAAGTATTTTGTATTTCAAATACATGTGGCTCAAAAATACATTTTTACAAAATACATTTATTTTTTATAATAAATTGAAAACAATTTATTTCACAAAAGCTAAAACCGCTAGAAACTACAACCATGAAAATGTTTATCATTTTGCAATACTGTAATGTAGCTTTCATTTATACGGAGCTAATACATTTTACACAAATCGGGTGATATCAGTAAGATATCTATTTGCCACCAACTTTTTATATACAGGGTAGTAGTAAGATATCTATTTGCCACCAGCTTTTTATATACAGGGAAATAATTTTTATTATGGAAAACTTTAGGCTGCGAGAACCAGATTAGATCCACTGCAATATAATACTTTGAGGCATTTAAGTTGTATTTTAACAAAATTAATGGAGAGCTTGGAAATAAGATTTAATAAGTTTCTCATGCTGACACCTGGAGCAAATAGAGCCATCTCGGTGTCATGTTTCCATCCTAGTTTCAAAATTAGCTGAT
This sequence comes from Thecocarcelia acutangulata, assembly GCA_914767995.1. Taxonomy (NCBI): domain Eukaryota; kingdom Metazoa; phylum Arthropoda; class Insecta; order Diptera; family Tachinidae; genus Thecocarcelia; species Thecocarcelia acutangulata. The sequence continues at coordinate 28,657,227 of OU612097.1, read as the reverse complement.
TGCCAGAAAGCATCTCAGTAAAAGAGAGGCAAAAAATTCAAAATCTTGCAATAGTTACCATGGAGAAAAATTGCAAAAAACGTGAAACCATGACTGGATGCAGAAGAAGTAGTAGTTGAGGTAAAGATAATAAAGATTTTATTGTTGTTTTGGACAATACAGTGATCAAGCTCGTAAATCAAATTTGGAACTTGAGCTTATCAGTTTTCAAAATGATAAAAGCAAGGAGCTTGCTATCCTGGAAAACTATTCAAGTATCAAAAATAAATGCATTTATAGAATTTGACAGCAGCTTGTGCTCCTCAGGACCTGTAGAAAGATTATTGTTTGTCGGATGACTGATTGAAATATCTAGTTTTTATTAAGGGAAATACTTGTTTTGCCGAATGAATTTTTTATTTACTATCTATCAAATGCTAAATATTAGGTTGGTTCTTTTAATTTCTTAGCAAGTTTAGAACAATCAAATGAATATACAACTTAGTTTAGTGCATATGTAAAATAAAATATGTATCTGAAGCCAGACGGGTATATTTTTCTGAGACCAAATTACAAAAATGTATTTGTATTTTGTAGTTGTATTTTGTATTTGAAATACACTCCTGGAAAGTATTTTGTATCTTGTATTTGAAATACATAATCTGTGTATTTTGCCCAGCCCTGCCATGTGGCCATATTGGCATTTTTGCAACTAAATTTAACACTTATTTTTCTGATTTAGCTGCAAATTTTCGATTTAGCATTATTTTTAAAAATTTTCAGCTAACAGCTGTCAACGACATGATAGAGGAAACTGTCGTTTGCATAGTCGTCAATACGGTGAAGGAGATTGTCGCTTGTTTTGCTCCAACAAAATCTAAACACTTTGCATTATCATGTAAACGCATTTCAATAAACATAATTTCTTGTTTTTATCTACAACTTGCGCGTATTTGCTGTAATTGCCAACAAACGCTGCAAAAATGAAAAACAAGGAAATGTCACTTCAACTGCTGGTAAAGTATTTAAATATGTTTCATTCAACTTGTTTTTTTTACAGTACACTAATAATCGTTTTTGCATACAACTTTAAGAAATTTTGCTTTGCAATCGCTCATGAAACTTTATTAAGTTTTTTTTTACTTTTTTTTTTCTTTTTTTTTTTACTTTTTATTTGCAAACAGCCCGCCGTAATCTCTAAATCGAAACAAAACATAGCGAACGATTTAATAATTAATAAGTTTGCAAATTTCCTGAAGCAATTTTCAATTTGCAACGGTATCATCATCGTTTCATTAAAAGCAAACTAATTTAATTGAACGCTGATATGTCTTCTATTAAAATTATAGTAGAAATTAAACATCATTTTGTGTATTTACAAATATTTCTTATTTTATTGTTTCTAATAGATCATTAAAGTGCGATTACTTTCAAAAGAAGTCGTATTTGTAGTCAAATCGATTTGTAATGCTGAGCTGTTCTTAAGAGCTATTACGTACATAAAGGTTGCTTTTTATAGAGGCAGACACAAATTTGCGTTGGCAGCACTTTTTTATCTGGATGCCATTTTGTCATCTGTTAAGTGTTCCATGTGCAATTTTGAGAGAAAATGAGAGAATAATTTTTTTCATTTCCTGTACAAATTAGCCCGCACTTTTTTTTTTTGGGTAAGTTCGGACTAGAATCTAATGAACAGCTGTTTTATGTTTACATGCATATGAAACTGAAAATGTAATCAGAAAATTTGCAAATTGGAAAAAAGTTTTCGTTTAAAAATTAGTTAAAAGCAAAATGAAAGGTTGTCCAAACTAAAAATAACGTCGTGAAGTTGTAAACAGAACATGCAATTGTTGTTTGGCTTCACATTTTATAAGTGTTTATTATAAAAATCTATTGAAAACTTTACATTGCTTTTAATTTTACAGCTGTTGTCGATAACGCAAATGATCTTATGCATTTTAAGCGTCTAAAATCGCTAAAATATACTTTAATCCAAAAAGTAAGCAGCACTAGTGTTGCAGGATTGTACAATTGTGGTTTTTTGCGTTCTAGGAGTTTTGGGCAAAATTTGCAAATTTAGAGAGTAATTTGCTTTTTACTCTCATTATTCCGAACTAGTCTGAGATCTCGTGGAACACAACTTATATTTAGTTTGGTTTGAAGTTTCAACATGCATAGACTAACGCAGGAACAACGCTTGCAAATTGTGCAAATTTATTTTGAAGATCATGGTTCTGTTTGAAATATATTTCGCGCACTACATCCATTTTGCGGTCAACATAATAGTCCATTAGAGCAACAAATTCGATTACCTATGGAACGTTTTCGGCCTACGTTTACTCTAAATGATAATATGCATCCATAGAGATGTCACACAGGGAGTAAAGAAGAAGTCATTGCAGAGACCAGTGTAGAAGAAGACCCGGATCAGTATAGTCGCCATCGTACACGGGAGTTGGATGTATCCATTATCTTTATGGCAGGGTTTGCGGTAAGGTATTGGTTGGCGTGCTGATAAAATGCATTTTGTGCAGCAATTGAAGCCATACGATCACCTAGCAGGACGTAGATGCGGAGAAGGAGTCTAGAATTACATTGGCGTTGCTCCCAATTTTCATAACTGTAATTTGTTTAGTGATTTGTATGAATTTGGGGTGGTAATAGGTCCCAACTGCATATTGAGGCACCGTTACATCCAGAAAACCCGACAAAGAATGAAAAAACTATACATCAGCACCTGCCTTTACGGCCTTATCTGATTATGGACCAATTCAACGGAGTGAATTATTCACGGTTCATACAGGTTGCAACATTTGCCATAAGCTTTTAGCTATATAGACCAACCACTTGCTCGGGCCATCTAATCCCTTCGGTATGCAATTTCCCAGATAGTCAATGCCAGATAAGGCATGAGTTCGTAAGCCAAATTACATTAAGAGCATAAGCCCCTAACCAACTCAGCGGTCTACCCATCACTCCTGGTGCCTTACATTACAGGTATCTTTTGCAAGACAACAGCGTTTTGGAAACTAATTCCCCTTGCGGTGATGAACGTCTCAGCAAAGGTATGCATCTCCACGATGATCAGCGCCTGGATGGCCTGCAAGCAGAACCACCTGGGGGCCACGCTGATCCCCTGGTAAAGGTTTCGGAAGCCAACACAACATTCTTTTTAGTTTTAGAGTTTGCTACATCAAACGAAGAACTCCTCCCCATTAATTCATTAGAAAGCAGAGCGCCCTGGTTTAGTCCAAGCCAAAGCAAAACCTGTTCTCCGGGGGAACACGGAAGACATTAAAAAACACGTGTGTCGATATACGGCCACAAGTATTGTAAAAAATCATCGAAAATTGGACGTCAAGATTAGACCACGTCCGAGCCAGACGAGGTCTAAAGCCGTATTTAAATTATAATGCCAGAAGATTATCTTTCGAAGAAAGTAAATTTCAATTTTATTTATTTTAGTTTTATTCTATTTCAAAGCTCTATACCCCTATAAAAAAATACCCTTTACAAGCAAATTAAGTCTAATACAATGCTTCCTTAATATCTGGCTTAGCAAGCATTCATACATACATACATATGTACATAGTATTTAATGTTGTAAAATAAAGAAAACAGCTTGTGCTGAAATAAATCAAGAATATCATTTAATAGAATGCATAAAAATAAAGTTTATTGAGTTTTAATGACTTATTTTATTGATTAGTTTGAAGAAAAGAAAAAAAAACGATAAAGTGCACAAGCACTTGTTTTAAAACAAAAATTTAATACCCAACCAGGGATGGTTACTGTTGAATTTTTGTAATGGTTTTAACATAACTGGTATAACAATAAATATAGTTTAAAAAACTAAAAAACACACTGCAATATCAAACTAATTAACAATATATCCTGATAATTATCCATATAAAGTGTTCCTATTTTTATGGAATTCCCAAAGTCGGCTTCAAAAAACGTCAAAATCCCCCCACTTCTTTAGAAGTAACACGGGGAACTTCAATTAGCACTAAAGCTGATGACCGTTTATAGTTCAGTTATATGTTCCATGGTAAAAACACGCACCGAATATGGAAAACCGGTTTACGAAGTGATTCCGAGTTTTTTTTTTGGGAATTCCCAAAATCCCCCTGCTTTCCTGGAAGCAATACGGCAACTCTATTTTTCGCACGAATGCAGCAACACTGTATACGTAGTTTTATACACCTACATATGTATGTAATAATGGCATAGGTTTCCAGTGTTGCTGACATACAAACAAACACACATACAAGTGAAACTAATATAAGCGTGTTAGAAAAAAGAAAGCAGTTCTTTATCAAAATTAAAATGTAAATATTATTATAGTCAAATGGCGAATTCACATACACAATGAAATTACTTTGCCATTAGATTTTACCGAACTCCAGTAGGAGAAATTCGTCATTGAAGCTGGATTGTAAACTTTTGTTGTACAACGCAATTCTAAAGCCTATATAGTGCTAAGGAACCCAATTATGCGGCAACGTGTCAACATCTAACATTGAAAAAATTCAAAGGCGGGAAAATCAAATTCGTCCATGGTATGTAAAAAACTCCCGACTTCATAAGGATCTGTGTGTCCACTGGTAAAAGACGAATTTTCAAAGTACGCGACAAGGTACGAATATAACAGTAAACTGGAACTTCACCCAAATACTCTGGCACGCAACATACTTAATTTTGGCGGCCACACTCGGTAGAGAAGAAGCGATACCCTTGCCACTATCAGCACGTTAAATAGGTAATTTTACCGATATTATTCGCGCAAAATAAAACTTTTTTGGCTGAATTTATATAATTTTTTTATGTTTAGTATTAGGATTTGAATACTTATTGTTAGTTCATATTTTGAAGATTCAATACATAAATGAAAAAAAAAATCACATAATCGTTTACTTACGAGTACTACAGTACTTTTGTGAATTTTGGCCTAGGACCTAAAAGATAAGTTCTAATGATTCCAATGAAAACGACGGTTTTTGTGACTATTAACAAGTCCCAGGAACAAACATTCTCTTTGGTTGGCAACCCAAGCAAACAATATACACATTTTTCAGCACAAAATAACTCGGTATCGAATGTTGCTTACCAGGTAGCTCTACGCCCCATGTATGTTTATCATATAAATACATATTTTCCATCAAAAAACAATTGTCTTTTCTTACAACTACGTTTTTGGTTAATGATCAAAAATTTGTGTATTGGTTTTTACTTTCCCCCCTTATATGAGTAGTGAAACAAACTTGAATACAGGGCGGGCAACGCTGCGGGTACAGCTAGTTGTATATATGTATGTGTGAACTTGAATTTAATTTATTTTTATTTTCTAATTCGATTGCTAGTGTCTGCCGTAGTGTCTGCTTGGTCACGTTTCATTTGGTAATCGAAGATTTCATATCAAAGAATCTTTATGAATTCATTATTTTTCTTTAGGACCGACCACAGCTCAGCGAGCATAACTACTTAAATAAAGAGCTCGTAATTGAAATGTTATGAAAACTACTGAATATTTTCACCATGACATAGAGACAAAAATCTATCCATTTGAGTCATTCAGTCAGTATAAATCAATTATGCACAGCAGCATTTCTATGCGCAGCGTTTTAGTGTGCATGTTAAAGCCCAAGAAAAGTCAAATGCCAATGGACGTTTAGTTAAATGTTAAATATGTATGTATATACATACACACACATATACATATATATTTTTGTTTTGTTCTTATAATAAATAAGAAAAAACTTTGAAAAATAAAACTCATACTAAGTTCTGGCTTGTTTTGTTGTTAGTTTAGAATACAAATTTTTTTTTTTTTGTCATTCATTTATTTATTGAATCTTCAAAATATGAACTAACAATAAGTATTCAAATCTTAATACTAAATATAGAATACAAATGAAGTAGCGCTTGAACAACTAAAAGGTTTTCTAACAAATTTTCTACACGTGCCACTCGTTTGTGTTCTATAAACTGTATATAAATCTCTATTCGCAGATGTACATAATGTGCTGCTTATAAAACATAAAAATTTTGTATGAAAAACTCTCCATTTTATGTGTACTACTCATAAATATTTTTTTTAGACGCACCGCTCATCTGTGTTCTGTAAACAACATATAATTTATTATATCCTGGCCTTATTTGATTTTTCTAGCATTAGTTTTTATTCTTGATTGTAATTCGTATTATAACATGTAACTGTTATTCTTGGAAGCGAGATATAAAAATGCTTTGTAAGACATTTTTTCAACAACTAATTTATATTTTTTTTTTACAATATTAGGTGTGTTTCACAAGATCTCAGACAAGTTCGGGCTAACTGTAGAAAATTTTACAAAACTCTACCGAAACTACGTTTCAACATCATTCGATCTTAGATTGTGCCAATACACTAGAAGAAAAACGCTTCACCATTCTTTCGTTAATACCATTAAAAATTTCATTTCGGTTACAAAAGCTTCACTAATTGGTTAAAAATTTTGCGTTGCACCACTTTACTATATTTTACAGCTTCTTTAATGTCACAAAAATTGTATCATTCATGTTACGAAAAACTTTTGCTGGAAAATGTAAGAATTTCGTTATATTAATATATGCCCATAATGAAATTACTCTTTTAAGATTAATTTAGTAACATACTGGATATAATAATACGTATTTTTACACCTCTATATATGCCGGCTTTTGTATGTATTCTTTTTATTTTGCTTACTCTTTAAAATAAAAGTTCATCTCTACAAATATTTCATTGTGTTAATGTAAGAATTTCGTAACAGCAACGAAACAATGTGGCTAAAATAATGGATGTATGTCATTATACACTCGGTGGCTAATTTGGTAGAGTGATCGACGAACAGTCTTGAGGTCGCAGGTTGGATTCCTGCCACAGGAGTTATTGCTTCGCAGTTTTTGTGTTTGTTAAAAAAAAAAATATTGATGAATTCACTTCAAACAAATTGCAATTCAATTCAATTGTAATTCATATTTCAATTTCAATTTATTTATTTTGTATTTAATTGAGCCCATGGGGCCATATATGAATTCAATTGAATTTCGGAAGAAAACGGCAAAAGCAAAGTTCTGACGTACGCTACACAGTGATGATAAGCAGCTTCTCCTATTGGAATTGACTGAGACAATCTGTACACCCAGCAGTAGCCACAGTTGATATTGTGAAGGAAGTATGTATTTCCTGTAGTGCAATTCACTAACCTGTTTTAACGCTAATAAAATCCGTTTAGAGAAATTAACACTAGCGTTGGTGTTTTCGCGATTCTATAACAGTTTTTAACACTATTTGTCTTCGTTTTACATCAGCTGTTTTTATAGCCTGACTGATTAGCGTTAACTAAACACCAATTATTTTTGTGGTGTTTATCTTAACAACAATGTCGTTAAAATTCTACTAGAATAACTTCACAGCATCTGGCATATGACTTGTCGGAAGACTCCAACAGTCGGTCGGTGTGTTCTCCGTGAGAAGAACTTATCTTATTTATCAAAAAATATTTTAAATAATAAACATATAAATAGTTTTGCTTTCCCTAAACATGGAATTATTTGCAAATTTGTTTGTTTTTTTCTGTTCCTCTTTGTGGTTTTCTTTATTTTTAACAAAGCTGCCACATTATTTCAAATTTTTTTAACAGACAACCAGAGGTGTTAAGAATAAGTTAGTGAATCGCATAAGCGTTAGTGCAAACCACAATACCTCGCGTTAAGTTATGCTCTTTTAAAATCGTTAAAAGTTAGTGAATTGCACTACTGGTCGCGTAAGTCTGAATTTAGACGAGCAAACATTTGGAAGAAAAACATTTGGAATTCTCTTTTGATTTTTCTTTCGTATTCATACAGCCGAACATGTTGCCGGCAACATTCCATTATTATTTGTTTTTTACATTTTTCGTTATGTTGTCTGTTTCAGCAAATATTTCTATGTGTAAAAATTACGTCAATATTATCTTCACTAAGATTAATTTTTCTTTCCCATTTATATTCCATATTTATTCAAATTTCTTTTTCTTTAACAGAACTAACAAACTTGTTAAAACTACACAAAACTCCAGAAAATGTAAATTAAATCAAAATGTCAAAATGTAAATTATATGTCAATGAAGTGAATGTCAACAAAGCGTGTTGCCGACTACCGAACACAAAATCGATTCTCCCTTCCCCACCGGTAATTTGCTACCAAACTAAATGTTTCCCTTCCAAATGTGTTCGTGTCTAAATGCAGACTAATCTCCCACTTTGGCGATTTGAGCTGACCAGCCGTTTTTCTTAGGATCTACTTGAAGTTGCGGGTTTATTCCAATAATCGCAAACCCAGACAATCGCAGCCTTTGAGGAGAATATTCGACAATAATGTGTAGAGTTATTCCCACAAATGTAGCGGAAAATTATGAAAAATGCGATAAAATGGGCACAAATGTGCATCAACACTAACGGCAGCCTGATATCATATTTAACCGGTTGTTTCTTTAAATTTTTTTACCGAAAACCGGAATATTCTAGGTATTCGAAACCCAGTTTTACCAAAAAATCGAATAATCGATTACCCTAATGTCGATGTTTAATAGTCGTGTATTTATCTTCTTCCTCTAACGGTGTAGTTTAAGTATTTCGTTTTTTTTCTAATTTAATTTTTTCTGAAAAAATCTTTTTTATTTATCTTACAATTCTATTTTAATTGTATTGAATTAAACTTTACAAGATCAAGATCTATTGCCAAGTTTTCGGGGGCAAAAAAAAAAAAAAGAATTAAGATTTCTTTTGATTTTATTGGATTTTTTGCTTTAATGATAAATTAACTGTGTTACTATTTCGGCAGAACAAGATTAAGTTTCTGCCAAAATTGGCTTAAAAATCTAATTAGTTTTTTTATTGAGTTGAATCACAATTTATTAAATTTATTTTTAGTAAAGAATTTAGTGCAAAATCAAAAATCGTTAACAAAAAGTCGTAATAGACTTGCAACAGACACTCCATAGAATCGCCTCAATTAGTTCCAACGAAGTAAGAAAATTAAAATAAATGTAGTTAAAAAAAAAAACTTAAAAACACGCTTCAATATCAAACTAAAAATTAAGAAACAATTTAAAAAATAAGCTTAAACAATGGTGAATGAAAAATACTCGTAATGGTATTATTGTGAATTAAGCATGGAGCGCATATTTGTCCTATCTCGATACCCAGCAGTCCACAAGTTATTACAATTTGCAAAGCATCCGATTGTAAGCGATTGTGTCAACCGAAAAAATCAAAATAAACACATCCAACACAACAAACAACTAGCATCCGATTCAGATTAGTATTTTTCTACTCATTTTGTTAAATTAACTGTACATAAGAAGCAAAGAAGAAAACAAATGCTAATAATATAGTTTTGAACTCATCGAATCTACGCTTACAATGTATACAGTGTTGGATGCATCTTACGGCCTAGGCCATCGCTGTGTAAATGTAAGTAGGAATTGTATACAGACTTCGCATGGGTCGCACTTACATTGTCAATGCTCTCAGATCGAAGATGTATGTGACAAAAAGTTCACTGGGTATACATACATCACTCTCCTCGATATACGAAATTCACAATAACAATAGTTTTTTTGATACACTAGATTTTAAGCTTGTTCCTAAAATTATTTTTCAATTTCTTGTTCGATATTGAAGCCTGTTTTTGAGTTTCTAACTTTCTTACTTCGTTGCAACTAATTGAGGCAACTCTTTATTTCATTCACTATTGTTTCAGCTTATTTTTAAAATTATTTCTTATGTGCAGTTCATAGAACACAGACGAGCAACTCGTCTAGATAATTAGTATGAATGTCACTCAATTTTTTGAGTGATTTTCATACAAATTTTTCAGACATGTCGCTCATCCTTGTTCTATAAATAGCACATTATTTTTTTGGTCGAAGTTTTTGATATTTACGAGTATATATTACTTTTTACTTCGGTATCCTTTAAAAGATTGTTTCTTAGTTTTTTTTACCTATATTTATTTATGCGCTGTTCATAGTATACAGACGAGCGACTTGTCTAAAAAATTTTTATGAAATCACTCACAAAATTGAGTAACTTTAATACAAATTTCCTAGACTAACATTTTGTTCGCACTGAAGCGAATGACCCTTAATAGTTCAGATACATGCTCTGCGGCAAGAACGCACACCGAATACGAAAAACCGGTTGCGAGTTTTTTTTGGAAAAATCCCCCACTTCCCCGGAAGCAATACGGCAACTTCAATTTTCGCACTAAAACGAATGACCGTCCATAATTCAGATACACGTTCCAAGGCAGAAGCGCACACAGAATATGAAAAACCAGGTGTGAACTGGTTTGGGAGCGGTTCCAATTTTTTTTTTAAATTCCCAAAAGCGGCTTGAGGAATTGCCTAAATCCCACCACTTTCTCGGATGCAATACGACAACTTCAATTTGCACACTAAAGCGGTGTGTAGTAATCACTCATACAACATAGATCTCGAGAGTTGCAAACATACAAAAGAAGCTAATAGATACAGGGTGATAGGATTGATTGTTAACATCATGAGAAAAATTAGAAAAAAGTCGAGAACTCAATCCATCATTTCGGAGAAAGTAAGGATATTTCCAAAGCATTTGACAGAGTGTGGCATGATGCACTACTGGGAAAACATACTGCTCTTGGAGTCGGTAATGACTTCTCTCGGATTATATCGAGCTTACTCAGAGACCGCTCTATATGAGTTGTTATAGATGGGGTCTCATCAAGCGGGTTCAAGATTTATTCAGCGGTACCGCAAGACTCCGTGCTTTCTCCTACCCTATTTCTTATTTTCCTCAACGACCTTATAAAACTTCCAACGCTATCTACTCTTTTGGAGATGACAGCAGCATTTGCCATTGATACTCATTCAGTTATAGGCCCAGCAAAATATGAATGATTCACTAACCGCTGATGCTGCTTTATCTGTACTAACGGATGGAATAAGTATTATGTAATCGGATGCTCTTGAACTCCTTGGAATAAAAACACATTGTGATATTCGCTGGAATGAACACATTTTTCATGTCTCTAAAGAAGAGTTCAAGTGCCTCGGTTTTTTGAAACAGTGTAGGACGTACTTCATTCAATCTCCTTACTATTTATACCACCTACATCCAACCGCGAATGGAATACAACTCTTATGTTTGGGCTGACGCTTCAAAGTCTATTTTAGGGTTTCTCGACCGTGAACAGAAGAAAGCGAAGGAACTTATCGGTGACAGTAGGGTATCCAACTCTATTGACTCACTGGAGCATCGACGCAGTATAGGGTGCGTTACTCTGTTCTATCGTTACTACAATTGATTTTGCTCTGACGAGATTAGGAATCTAGTTCCCGAAACTCGCACATTTCTATGGAACACGCATACAGCGTCTAGGGTGGTCGATTGCCCGGGGAATCATACAACGCATTACAGAGAGAATTCGTTTTTCAGCCGCCCGCTTCGTCTGTGAAACAAGTTGCCTGCAGACGTGTTTCCTGTCTGTTATAACGTTGGAAAGTTCAAGTCAAATGTTCACAAACACTTCTTCTTTTTTCCCCCTCCTCACAACCTATTTTCACAGTCATGATACAATGCACTACATATGTAGGAGCTATCCCCAAAGTACTGGTCCAAAATAAAAGAAGATAACAGCAGCATGGGAGTTATTAGACTCCGAAAATCTGTATGCACCATAGTTATCGGACAAAACTAATGCCCCTTCTTGGATTTTTAAGTTTAAACCACAGCCAGTACGTTTCAGCCAAGATGCAAGCAACGTAACTATAATCAACGCCAAAATGGTCTGCAAAGCAGAGCTTCCGGTGGGCTTTGCCGATTCCCGTTCTGCCAATTATTTTATTTGCTACAACAAACAAGGAGATCCTACCTCTCTACACTCCAAAAAGCAGAGTGCCCTGGTGTGGGGCATACACCAAGGCAACACCTGCTCCCTGGAGGGTGTATAATAGACAGTTAGAAAATGCCAAAAAGAAAGAGATACATGAACAAATACTGTTAATAACTTATAGTCTAGCACTTACCATAACAATTGGTATCCAAACAATTTATTAAAATTACAACTAAACTAATCCACATCTTGTGGGACAGCCACCAATTGTGATGTCGTTCCCCTCGGGAGCATGATTTTTGAATTTTAATCAACATTTGCATAAATTAAAAATATTTTTTTTTAATTAAACACTTGAGACTTTTTGCTTTTCTTGCTATTTCATTTGGTTGCGTAATCAAAAATAAAACTTAAAAATTACACAGAAAGAAATATATTTATATGTATGTACACATATGTATGTATGTATGTGTATGCATACATATGCTCACTTTTTGTTCGACATGTATTGAAAATTGATTTAGAATTAATTTTAAGAATTTTTTGCTTTTTTTTATTATTTCGTAATTTTATGTTCGTTTTAATATCACATTTTATTTAATTTGAAAATTTTTTAACTGAAAAAGAATAAAAATAAAAAAATAGTTGATGAAATGTAATTAGCTGGCGAGTAACAATTAAGTTGTAAAAATTAATTGATTTATTTCACGATTATTTTGACTTTTATTTTTCTTTTTACACGTATCAAGTTTTTTAATGTTTGTTATGGAAGCCGTGAAAACACTTGAGGTTTCTTTGTTGGCTCAACTTTGGGAGATCTCACGCGATTTCAATTTATACGAAGAGCATTGCCGGACAACAAAGTAACTGTAATTGAAAGCAGTTTTGAGGAGGAAAAATCGTCTTCCTTTTCTGATACGAAGCAGCCTAACAGCGCAACCTAAACAAAATATATGATATCAAGCCAAATAGCGCGGCGTCAATGCTTTGCAATTGGAAAATCAAATTTTGACAACAGGTAATAGCATTTTCACACGAAGGCTTATATTCGAGGTTCGCTCTCTCATTCGTAGTTCGCGGCCCAATCTTGATTGAACCAACATGGTTCGCCATACAAAATTGTATGAACGAACCAATTTGGTTCATTCTGAATCTTGTTGCGAACCATGCAAAAACTACTACCATCTCCAAATTTGATAATAAATTATCGCTAGTTTATCTGAACTAGCTCTCAAAAAGATGTAAACAAAGAAAAAATTAGATAATTAATGTGTATAAAATCAAATGAAACATATTGATTATATAAAAATTGGATACTTACATAAAGATTTGAATAAAAATTTAAAAAAAGATGTAGGGAAGGTTTGTATAAAATATGGAAACATCAGTGTGAACCAACAAGGAACCGTCTGAACACCTACTTTCACAATCGTGGTTCAGAGGGCCAACCAAGTGTTTCATATTACCGTCTGAACATGGTATTAACTCAGGCATTTGCAAAATATATGATACCAATTGGAAAATCAAATTTTGACAGCAAGTATTAGCATGTTCACACGAAGGCTTATATTCGAGGTCTGCTCTCTCATTTGTGATTCTCGGCCCAATCCTGATTGAACCAACATGATTCGCCATACAAAATTTTATGAGCGAACCAACTTGGTTCATTTTGAATCTTATTGCGAACCATGCAAATAATCTCTAAATTTGATAATAAATTATCGCTAGTTTATCTGAACTAGTTCTCAAAAAATGTAAACAAAGGAACAACAGATAGTTAATTAGTGCAAAATCCAAATAAACACATTGAACATATAAAAATTGGATATTTACATAAAGATTTGAATAAAAATCAAAAAAGACTTAGTGAAACGTTTGCACAAAATACAGCGTGGCTGATGAAAGCTGCTACCAAAAAAAAAAAAAAACGTAATAACTTATTTCCTGTGTAACTAACCTGTTCTATTTTTATTGTATTTTATAGATTGGTCTTTAAGTTTAACTAGAATGGAGAATTGGAGACGCTTTAGAGTCCATTGCTTGGGTCTAAAGAGAATATGAGTGCACGTTTGGCAGCAGATGTACTGTAATGAGGCTCGTGAAAAATATTGCAAAACGTGACACATTCGCAAGAAGGCCATATAATCGAGATCCATCAGTTCGGACGCAGGAAACTATCGCTGCTGTAGCTGCTGCCACACTTGTAAACTTATCTGCTCAAATGGTTGTCAGCAGACAGTCACTGCAAACAATTTGTCGCCAATATTTAAACTTTTTTCCATATATGATTCAATTAACAAACAAACTGAACCCTAGAGACTGTCCGATTCGGTTGGAATTTTGTAAGAAGATCATTCAAATGGTGTCAGAGGATTAAAATGTCTTGAATTGCATTTATATGTCTAACGAGGCAGATTTTGCTTTAAACGGCGATGTCAACAAACGAAATCGTAGAATATGGAGTAATGCTAACCCACAGATACTCCATAAGATGCAATTACATTCACTTCGCATCACAGTGTGGTGTTTCTTCTAGCTTCATTGTCGGGCCTTACTTTTTCGAATAAACTGCTCTTACTGTTACGTTCAATGGAGACCGTTACGTAAAGATGTTGAAAAAGTTTTTCTTTCCAGAATTACGCCGTACGGGAATCCCCTTCAACTCTGTTTGGTTTCAACAAGATGGAGCAACTTGTCTCATAGCCACGCCTGTTATGACAGAATTGAGCCAAAAACTTCCCAATAAACTGATTTCAAGAAACTCCACATTCTGTTGGCCTCCCAGGTCTCCTGACCTCACTGTACCTAATTTTTGCGGGGTTATTGCAAGCAAGAAGTTTATAAAAAGAACTCAACAAATCTGGATGATTTAAAGCAACGGTAATTGAGACAGTTCCCGCTATAACACGCCAGGCAGTAATGAATAATTTTTTGATAAGATGTCGTACATGTGTCACCATGGATGGAGGCTATTTGAATTCAATTATTTTCAAAACTTCATGCATTACTTTAATAAAAATGTATCATTTTTTAAATGAATTGCTAAAAGAGAAATTACATAAACTTTACAAAAAGTTATTTGAGTTTCTTAATGTAGCAAAATTGATCAGCCACTCTGTAGGTAAACATCGGTATGAAACAAAAACGAACGTCTGAAACCCTAGTTTCTCAATCGTGGTTCAGAGAGTGAACCAAGTGTTTCATATTACCGTCTGAACACTCTTTACTTTACTTCCTACTCAGTATAGTTGCCACCAAAACAAGTGTTGCTTTTCTTTGTGGTTTTACACCACATTTTAGCTGATTTCAAAACAATTTAGCGACTTTATCTGGATTTATGTTTTCTAGTTAGTGATATTTGACTAACAAAGTTAGTGAAAATTACTGTTAATGGCACAACGTTACCGCTGCTGTTAAAATTGCATTGCACTTTATAACGTAATATGGTTTGATCTTGAATGCAGTCGACACTTCAAAAGAGGTTGTCTGTTGTATTGGTGACCCGGTTAAGAGCTAGTGCTATTAATTGACTTCAGCCTACCAGCTCGAATAAGCTTTGTCGTCCATTGATTGCTGGGAAATTGCATACAGTGTGGCAACACTTAAGAGATGGAAGAAGAAAAAGAAAATATATAAACTGCCGGTACAGGGACCTAAGCATAGGAGATGAAATATTGATTTTTAAGGAGAAGTCAAAGCGACAACAACAAATAAGAAATAAATAGATACAAAGAAAAAAAATTGTAGCGTTTTTTATTGTTCAAGCGAAATTAACGTTTACAACAGGCGGAATTTTAAGGCAAGAGCTCTTCAACCAGGGGTTTATGTATATAGCTAATAGATGTACAACTTAACTTCCGCCGTTTATCAGCTGGTTTGCTAAAAAACACAACCCTGATCCAATGTAAAGTATTATCGTTTTGAAAAGTTTCAAAAAACAACAAAGTCGTATGGGATGTCAATTTTTTATCGTATTATTTTTCGTATGTATGACGGATTACATTCAGACTATCAGACTTGCACGTATTATTTGAATTTTTGACAAGTATTAATACAAAGTATAATAGTCTGAACTGGGCTTTACAGCTACAGCCATCTATTGCAAACCACAGTTTCTTACATCACAAAAAAAAAGAATAGCGAAATATTAAATTAAAATTGTTTAGAAAGTTCTTTGAACTCGCTGCTTCAAACATTTATATAAAATTGTGGGTTTTTTGATCTTATATATATGTATATATTTATTTATATGTAACGTCAACTTAACCTCTCATGATTCACACAAATTCAGTTCAATATTCAATAAAAATGTTCAAAACGTGCCAAATAGTTTATAAAAATGTTCACGGCTTATAAGACTCGTCACATCTTTCATTATTTATTCAAGTGTCATACCACTTTAGCCGAATTTAAAAAACAGATTTTGTTTAGAAATGTGATTATACACAAAAAAAATAAATAAATAAAACAATAAAACAAATCATAATGGGCTTGTAGCAAAGACAAAGCAAAAAGCAAATATTTTTCACATTCTTTGAATATTTATGAATGTCATTTTGACAATAATGAAATGGTAACACTTTTGTGCGAAAGGGATGGCGAATCTGTTGATTTTAAAGTTTTTTTAGATGTTAATATATCTACGTAAGTATGTGTATTCATCAGCCACAATTAGCAGGCCTATGAAAACAAATTTGCTTAAATTTACTTCTTTCCTGTCTTTATCGTTTTTTTTTACGCCAAATGAATTGTGAATGGTTTTTAAAATATTTAAATATAAAAAAAATAATCCAAATTAGTTGAAAGTCTGTGAAAGGAAGTTGATAAGTATATGCACATACATACCTACATATGTTAGCATGAAACGTTTGCAAGATATTTTATTGATTCTTTTTAGCTTATGTAAAGTCAAGCCGATAGAAATCTCAGAATTATAAAAAATTATAAATAGCTTGTTTTTTACGTTTCCCAGCTATCTATATGTCGACATTTCATAGGAGCTACCCTAATCATTGGTATCAATGTTAGAAGCTAAAATAGTGAATAAAAAACTAAAGTGTTCATATATTTTATTTAAAAACGCTTGGTTATATTGATAACGAATTGCGATAATCGTATTGACAATTCTGACGATTTCTTCTCCCGAAATTGACGATTTTAAGCCAGATTTATCTGGCTATATCGAATATATAGTTACATAAACAAAGTAGCTGAGGAATCGTGCTACAAAATAAAGATGTCCCAGGTGTTCCTTTTACCCTGAACTGCTTCGAAATCGTATCTGTTTCAACTGCAATTGGTTACAGTGAGATGGAGTAACTGCTCACTTAGTCAGACTGATTATGGCGGAGCCACAACAAAACCTCCCAATTACACTTTCCATATACTCTCAGTCATCTGAACTGTCTACACCATACCAGATATTTTTTTTATGGAGTTATGTCAAGAATAGAACCCCTGAAAAGGTTTGTTGTATTACAGTGTATTTTTGGAAATTTCTGTAATAAACCTTTTTGAATTTATTCTGATCTAATCTTCTGAAAACTCTTATCTAATTGAAGCCTTTAACACATCGAAGGTCATTATTATTGGCAGTAAAAAAGGCGTTGTTTAAAGATACCCTGTAACAGGAAGGAGCTATAGACTGACCTTTAGTCATTTTTCATTGTAAGTTGAAATTTATCTCTCTTAATGTGTGGCAAAATTACCAACTGTTCTGTAAGATATTTTAACTTTTGTTTATTGTTTGCCAAGATCCAAAAAGTTTTTGTTTGGTTTTATGGCGGCAAGTAATTAATAAAATATAAATAAAAAATTTTAAAAATATTCACTTCAAACGTAAATTTTGTTTAATTATTGTTCAACCTTCATGAGTGGTTTAAGCGAAAATTAACAAATGATATTTAAAACCACAAAATTTATACATTTTTTTGGTAAAAATTACGAAAAGAAAACGCAAATACAAATAAACAACATGAATAATAAACTTATAAATAAATACTTCTTTTTTGTTAAATACTTTTAAAATTAAGAGAAAAAAAATTGCACAAATAATACTCGTATGCAGCAAAAACATATTTATCTTCCAAAGTATTCCTCCAAATTACAAGAATCGTCATTGTAGTCACAGGAAGCCGAAGTAAAAAAAAATTTACATTTGTTCACTCAATGTCAACTCAATGTCAATTGAATATTATCGACAGTCTTTATCTGTCACTTAGAATGGCTAAGAAATAAGCAGATATCGAAGGCCTGCAAAGAATAGATAAACGCCATCTAAGACGGGTGCATAAGTGAAACAGTTTTGATGTTGCTTTGAGGTGACGAAGATGTCGACTCTTGCAATATGAAGGACTAGTTTAAACTGAAGAACTTGTTATATGATACAAACATACATAAGTATTTTTGTATTTAAGCCGAATATATAGCAGACTAACTTGCCAACACAACTCGGCGAAAGCTGCTAGAAAGTTAGGTTAGCGGACAGCAAGGCCGCCATCAATACACTGATTGGAATATACAGCAATTTCCGTCTGGTTTAGGACTGACGGACATCTTTAAATAAGATGGCGAGACATTCTAAGCTAACCTTAACTAATATCGGCAACAACATTGCTGACGAATTAGCCAAAAAAGAAACAACCCTAGACGATAGAGGCATTGATCATTTTTGCGGAAAAGTATCAGCGTGATGGAAAGGGATAAAACTACACATGCGGATACGTGCCCCAGAACGATGGTTCACAGAGCCTACATGCCTTATGTGAAGGAAACTGTTGCTGCACATTAACTCTAAGAGAAGGGCAAAGCTGTTAGATTTGACCAGATCGCATCTAGACACTGCCCGTGTGGGAACTATGCCAGAAGACTTGGTTTGCCTTACAACGTTTTCTACATCAGTTTTAAGAGAACGGAAGAGCTCTTAGATTTGGCCAGATCTCATCTGAAGGACACTGCCCGTGTGGGAAGCATGCCAGAACGTCTTCTGTAAAAGTTGTCAAGACGAAGACGAGGAGGAATATGTACGGTATTGGAACACCACCGGCTAAGATATCTGGGAGAGCGGGATTTCAATAGCCTAACAGATCTAGCTTCAGACAGTCTGATCACGCTAGCTTCTTTCATAAGATGGCTAGTATAATAGGATGTAGCGCCGCTACAAGCGGTTTCCCACCTTTCCCCATCTCACAATCTCTATATGCACAATTTCTACTTCACCGAACTATCTCCCTCTTTTTCAGACAAATACAAAGGGAATTGAGAAGGGCTCACGTGAGCTGGGCAACCTGTTTTTAACATTTTTATTTATTGAATCTTCAAAAGGAACTAACAATAAGTAATGTGATTCTTAAGTCCGGCCAATGCTAGACAAAAAGTTTTATTATGCGGGAGTTATTTCGGTAAAATCACCTATTGAGCAATCTGATGGTGGCAACGGTATCCCTTCTTCTAAGCCGAGTGTAGCCGCCAAAATTAAGTATATTGCGCGCAAGAGGGTTTGACTGACATACCTTGTCGCGTACTTATAAAATTCCTCTTTTACCAGCGGAACACTCAGATCTCTATGAATTCGTGAATTTTTTACGTACCATGGAGCTGCAGTAATCGTTCGAAGAATTTGGTTTTGTCGCCTTTGAATTTTTTCAATATTTGACGCTGAGGCGGCGCGCCATAATTGAATTCCGTAGCACCACATGGGCTTTAAAACTGCTTTGTATAACAGAAGTTTGCAATCCAACTTCAATGTCTGCCAATTTAGTTCCGCTGCTTTTAGTTTCAACTGAATGACTTTTGCTTCAATGTGAGCTGGACAACTAAGGATACACTTGGGAGTCCAGTTGCCTGCTTACCTAATTTAACCTAACCTAGTTTAGGTTTTACAGGTCGCCAGCTATTGAAAAGTTAGCCCACTTGGCTCCAACTTGTTCCCGTTGTGTTGTCTGAGTGTGATATGTGTCGCAGCAGATCTATATATTACTGGTCCAGTTCAAAACGCACCCGGAGATTGAAGGATATAGTCCATACCACCTAAATCACGTTCCGATATTTCTTCCATATCGTGCAGCACCAATCTACCTTAAGTAATAAAGAGCTGCACAACGACAGAGAAAGGTTTCATTACTCTGTACTTCCTTCAGGTTCCTACAACTTCTACAGAAATCACCAAATGAAAGATTATAAATTCTCGCTTGCGCCCATATGTGGCAATGTTCCGTCAGAAACACCAGAGTAGAATACAACCTCTGTAGAAGCAGGCCCCTAAGAATAACAGTTCTCCATTCTGGAACATAAGCTTTGTGTTTATAAGATGCTGTGATAATGTTTATTTTACTCTTTCCGTGTTGTTATTGATAGGTTTACAAATATTACTCTCTCTTTCCTCCTCCTCCTCCTCCTCCTCTTAACCTATGTTCCTACTTCCAGTACAATGCACTGCATATGCAGGCGTCATCTCCTGAGTGCGTTACTCTGTTCTATCATTACTACAATGGATTCTGCTCTGACGAGATTAGGGATCTTATTCCCGAAAGTCGCACATTTTTTTGTAGCACGCGCTCATCGTCTAGAGCTCATCCATTTGTGGTCGATTGCCCGGGGAATCGTACTACGCATTACAGAGAGAATTCGTTTTTCAGCCGTACGCTTCGTCTGTGGAATAAGTTGCCTGCAGACGTGTTTCCTGTCTGTTATAACGTTGGAAAGTTCAAGTCAAATGTTCACAAACACTACTCCCTCTTTCCCCCTCCTCATAACCTATTTTCCTAGTTCCAGTACAATGCACTGCATATGTAGGGGTCATCCCCTGAGTACTGGTCCAAGCTAAAAAAAAAAAAAAAAAATACAAATAAAATATCAGCTGCTCACATGTACACTAGAAAAAACTTCGTGTACGGTATAAAAATCTTCGTGACAATCACGAAAGTATACATTTGATTGATGTTTTGGTTACATGTCAACAAAGAGGATCAAATTATTTGCTTTCTTTACACTTTACTGAAGTATGTTTTCACTGCATAGTATTTCAATAATATATAGGGTGTTTTTTTAAGCCCGATAGAACTGGAAATTGTAAAAAATAACACAAAAAATTAAATTGTAATCAAAATTTTTTTTTTATTCGAAAGATCAATACGTGACATTAACATTTGAAAATGATTTCGGGCATATGGGCACCGCGGCTGTTCTTGACGAAGCGCATTCTGGACGTCCAATTTTGGGCCACTTTTTCGAGCACTGCTGGCCGTATGTCACGAACAATACGAACAATGCTGGCCTCCAAGGCGTCAATTGTTGCTGGTTTATCAGCATAAACCAGTGACTTCACGTAGCCCCACAGGAAATAATCGAGAGGTGTCAAATCGCACGACCTTGGAGGCCAATTGACAGGTCCATTTCTCGAAATCAACTTATCGCCAAATTTTGATTTCAGTAAGTCGATGGTTGCGTTCGCCGTATGGCACGTAGCGCCATCCTGTTGAAACCACATCTCCTCCGGATCAATGTCATCCATATTTTCAAACAAAAAATCATTGATCATGGTGCGGTAACGATCTCCATTGACCGTAACGCGAGCTCCGGCCTCATTTTTGAAGAAATAAGGTCCGATGATGCCACCAGCATGAAAACCGCACCAAACAGTGCATTTTTCTGGATGTAATGGAGTCTGTAGGGTCTCTTGTGGATTGGTCTCACTCCATATGCGGCAATTTTGCTTATTAACAAACCCGTTAAGCCAAAAATGCGCCTCATCGCTGAACACAATTTTGCGATAAAACAACGGGAAATCGACGACTGATTTTCAAAGTAAATTTGGATAATTTCGCAGCGTTGTTCAAGCGTGAGTCTATTCATGATGATTTGTCAGAGTATACTGAAACAAATAAAAAAAATGTTTCATCAAAATTTAATTTTTTGTGTTACTTTTTACAATTTAAAGTTCTATCTAGCTTAAAAAAACACCCTTTACTTTCTTTTTTGCTCCTACTAATACGAGCGTATAAATATAAATGTATGTGTCTGGCCATCACTGCTTTAAGGGGGATAGACACGGTCAAAATGCTTAACAAGCATGGTAATAGTATGTGTGAAAATTTGTTAGTATGTGTGACACCGACAATGCTTGATGGAAAATCAAAAATTTTTGATTTTCTGGCACGCTTGCTGTCACATGCTTGGTTGTGTCTAGTGTAAGCTATCAAGCACGAACAAATTTTCATTATTATTTTGTTTTCATTGTGAATGGTTGTCAAGAAAAATAAAACAAGAAGCGGCAAAATAAGGTATTTTCCATTTCAAGTGAAAACTAAATGTAATTATTATTTTTATTGTTAAAAAGTGGCAAAATAAAACAATTTTAAATTAAAAAAAAAATTATTTATTGACATTTTCTTACGAAATGAACACCGCAAAATCAAAATTAAAATGAGTGCTTGATGGGTATCAAGCATGAAATTTTTAAAGCGTCAAGCACACATACACGAAACTGACAGCAAGCATTTTGACCGTGTCTATCCCCCTTTAAATCATAACATTTTCTCCACATACGAATACTCTCTTCTTTTGCTCTGGTGAAGTCTGTTCAGTGGCTTCTTCTCAATTAGTGAAACAATTTTGATTTGTCATTTAATTAATGGAATTCTTGGGCGCTGATTTCAGCTCAATTTAGATCTAAATCTTTTATCTATTTTAGTTTCATGCAAATTTTAGGGACATGAGAAATTTGGTTTGAAATATTATATTAGACTTGATGTTATAAATCGAGATGTTCGGCAGACTATGATGGTTGTTGTTGCCGTCTGCGCATGTTCAACTTCGCCAACGTTGTAACATAATAACTGTTAAAAGTTATTTTAAACATTTTGTGTTTCTTTTTTTATTTGAGAAATAATAACGTGCTTTTTATATAGTAGCAACATCTCTGTACATACATACATACATACATATTTGTTTGCTTAAAACAAGCGATTCGCCTAAGTTTGTTAATTACCGGTTGTGTAATATTTACATAACTATTTTTTTATTTGTTTTTATTTTAATTTATTCTAGTTTTATTTCTCGGCTTCTTCGCTCTTCGTTAGAGTTAAAATTTCCATTAAAACAAACAATGCTTTTGAGACAAAAACTGAGATGTGTGTTTGTATGTATGTATGTACGAGTACGCGTGTGTAGTGTGCTGTCGTGTTTGTTTGCATCCCATTATGCTGAATGAAAAAATCTTTTAGATCTTGAACTACTTTTCGTATCAATGCTTCTTCATTTTTTGTAACAAGTACTTTTCCAAACAGCTGTTAATTTCTTAGAGTAGTCTACGGTATTTGGACGAAAGATAATTTGGGCTACACTGAAAAGAAAACTCTATTCATCTGTACTGAAATCAATCCCGAGCGGTGTCTAAAGTATTGTAAGTACGGGTTTTCTTACATCAAGTACGGTGCGCTTAATTCAAGTACAGATTATTCAAGCACTAACTACTTACTTTTAAACATATATAATCCCGTAAGTGAAATTAATAGTATCGTTGAATATTTAGATTTTGGGCGGCATATTTCTCCGGAGCATAGCAAACGAAAAATTTTGTAGGCAAATATTCTATAAGGTGTCATCGTCGTCACATGAAGTCGACACAAACATTCTTTCATTTATTTACACGTTGCCATAGACAATTGAATGTTGTCGACAGCTTCTTTCTATCGCTTAGGTATACTTACCGAGTGTTAAATGTAGATAATTTCTGGCTTACGTCCGATCTAGCAGCTATTGCTAGATCGAACTCTTTCCTACCATTAATTAAATACAAACTCAGGAAAGAAAATTGTCTCACAAACATGAAAAAAGTTTTGAAGGAAATGTTGTACCGCTTAAGGCCCAATCAGACTATTATACAAGTAATGGGTGATTTTATAAGAACTATCGGAAATTTAAAAAAAAAAACATAAAATTCAAGAAAATGCATGAAATATTTATTTGGATCGATAGTTGGGTCGATATAATTTAATGTTTGAAGATTATTTCATGCAAATGTTGGCCGCGGCTGCGCCTCAAATGGTCCATCCGCTTAGTCCAATATTGGCATACTCTTTCCAACATTTCGGCCGGTATCTCACGAATAATGTTGGCAATGTTGGCTTCCAGTGCGTCAATCGAAGCGGGCTTGTCGCTATAGACATTAGCCTTAACATAGCCCCACAAAAAATAGTCTAGAGGCGTTAAATCGCACGATCTGGGCGGCCAATTGACTGGTCCCAAGCGTGAAGTAAACTGTTCACCGAACTCGCCTCTCAATTGGTCCATTGTTTCGCGTGCTGTGTGGCATGTGGCACCGTCTTGTTGAAACCACATGTCATGCAAGTCAAGCTCCTCCATTTTGGGCAAAAAAAGTTTGTTATCATCGCACGGTAGCGCTCACCATTCACAGTAACGTTGTGATTCGCATCATCTTTGAAGAAATACGGCCCAATGATGCCGCCAGCCCATAATCCGCACCAAACGGTTGTTTTTTGTGGATGCATTGGTAGCTCTTGCAATGCTTCTGGCTGCTCTTCACTCCAAATACGGCAGTTTTGCTTGTTCACGTATCCATTCAACTAGAAATGAGCCTCGTCGCTGAACACAATTCTTCGATAAAAAAGTGGATCTTCATCTAACTTTTCAAGAGCCCATTCACCAAAAATTTGGCGTTGTGGTAGGTCGTTTGGCTTCAATTCTTGCACCAGCTGTATCTTATAAGGCTTCACACCCAAATCCTTCCGCAAAATTTTCCACGTAGTGGAGTAACAGAGGCCCAATTGCTGCGAACGGCGCCGAATCAATAATTCACGGTCATCACCAACACTGGCCGATACGGCTGCGATATTTTCTTCAGTTCGCACTCTACGTTAGCGTGTTGGTGGTTTAATGTCCAACAATGTAAATTTGGTGCGAAATTTTTTTACAATAGCCCGAATAGAAGCCTCAGTAGGTCGACTAAACTGGCCATAATATGGAAGAAGCGCGCGATGAACTTTCTTAACAGAGCACGCATTTTGGTAATAAAATTCAATAATTTGCAACCGTTGTTCGTTTGTAAGACGATTCATGATTAAATTATACTCCAAACTGAAGATGTTTGACAGACACAAGATACAAAACGTGCGTGAGCTGTCAAAACTAGTGTTGCCAAAAAGATAATAGCAAAAAAATCACTCGTTATAAATACTTTCTTTAGATTTTGTGAGATAAAAGTCTAAACACATTTCTTGCGACTGTCAAAAAGTCTAACGTAAATTAGATTTAGCATTCACACCATCACACTTGATATAAACCAACATAGATGTGCCATCATAAAACTTTTCACGGCGGCAGGTTTGCTATTCGTCGTAGGCGATAGACGTGCCGGCGCGTGAAATTCTTCAACAGTTAAAATAATAATTATGTATAGCACATCCAAATTCAATAGCACAAACATATTTTATGTTTTAAATATAGCATGAGCAAAATACATTTATAAATGACAGCTAAATTCCAAATTTCGTGCTTTTTTATAACGACAAAAAATACTATCAGTGACGGCACCCCATCGGCTACGACATAGCTGACTACTCAATTTTTAATTAGCTGGTTTGCTAAAAAAACGCAACCCTGATCCAATGTAAAGTATTATCGTTTGAAAAGTTTCAAAAAACAAGTAGGTCGGGATGTCAAATTGTTATCGTATTATTTTTCGTATGTACGACGAATTACATTCAGACTATCAGACTTGCACGTATTATTTAAATTTTTGACAAGTATTAATACAAAGTATAATAGTCTGAACCGGGCTTTAAGGCCATGTTAGACTATCATACACGATCGTGCGATCTACAAAATAAAACATGTGTGCTGAAAAAGTACTAAAAATGCAACCGTGCGGCAGAGTTTTTGACAAATCGTGCGATTTGAAAAATTTTATGAAACTTTTCAAAACATGATTGTTTCTGTGCTATCAGTGTGATATACATATATGGTAAAAAATATAAGAATATTGCTGGTGGCTGAAGAAAAAAATTAAAGTAATGTAAAATTATTATGTTAATAAGAGTTTTTAATTGTTTTATTGTGTATATAAATTATTTCAATCATAAAGGGTGTTTTTTTAAGCTAGATAGAACTTTAAATTGTAAAAAGTAACACAAAAAATTAAATTTTGATGAAACATTTTTTTTATTTGTTTCAGTATACTCTGACAAATCATCATGAATAGACTCACGCTTGAACAACGCTGCGAAATTATCCAAATTTACTTTGAAAATCAGTCGTCGATTTCCCGTTGTTTTATCGCAAAATTGTGTTCAGCGATGAGGCGCATTTTTGGCTTAACGGGTTTGTTAATAAGCAAAATTGCCGCATATGGAGTGAGACCAATCCACAAGAGACCCTACAGACTCCATTACATCCAGAAAAATGCACTGTTTGGTGCGGTTTTCATGCTGGTGGCATCATCGGACCTTATTTCTTCAAAAATGAGGCCGGAGCTCGCGTTACGGTCAATGGAGATCGTTACCGCACCATGATCAATGATTTTTTGTTCGAAAATATGGATGACATTGATCCGGAGGAGATGTGGTTTCAACAGGATGGCGCTACGTGCCATACGGCGAACGCAACCATCGACTTACTGAAATCAAAATTTGGCGATAAGTTGATTTCGAGAAATGGACCTGTCAATTGGCCTCCAAGGTCGTGCGATTTGACACCTCTCGATTATTTCCTGTGGGGCTACGTGAAGTCACTGGTTTATGCTGATAAACCAGCAACAATTGACGCCTTGGAGGCCAGCATTGTTCGTGTTGTTCGTGACATACGGCCAGCAGTGCTCGAAAAAGTGGCCCAAAATTGGACGTCCAGAATGCGCTTCGTCAAGAACAGCCGCGGTGTCCATATGCCCGAAATCATTTTCAAATGTTAATGTCACGTATTGATCTTTCGAATAAAAAAAAATTTTGATTACAATTTAATTTTTTGTGTTATTTTTTACAATTTCAAGTTCTATCGGGCTTAAAAAAACACCCTATACTTGTTTAATAGTGTGGCCTACCACGTCATTTTGAAGCGGTTTTTCAAGTCGGCCAGACTTTTGAAACAGTTTCCTGTGAATGAATCGTACGATCGTGTAGGATAGTGAATCAGGGTATTTACCTGGAAACATGAAGTTTTTAAAGAATGTTCAATAACAAAATGCGGTAATGTACAAATAGTATACATCAAATACACGAGACTGATAATTATAACCTATTAGATATGTGCTTTTAACTACTTGTATAGAAAGCTTTATACAACAGACATATTCTTTATTTTAATCATTTATAATACATTTATTATAATAATATACTAAGTCCACAGGGCCAATAATCCTATTAAAGAAATATAAAACATATGTATTAAAAGAATTAAGAAAATAAAAATTATATATTACTATAAAACTAATAAAAAATTATAAATAGCTTGTTTTCTATGTTTTCCAGCTATCGACATTTCATAGGAACTGCCCTAATCATCAGTAGACTTTGTAGCAACCAAATGTTGTTCATTTGTTTGAAAGATGTAAAGAAATGTTAGAGACGTGTATAAATGAAAAAGCTTATTTTTGTGTTTTGACAGGTATTATTAGAGCATTTTTCTTTTTAAGTTCTCAACAATTTATTTAGATTGTTGGGATATAAAGTTGAATGTTTGAGAATATCTTTCAAAAATTTCCAAAGTCTACTGATGATTAGGGTAGTTCCTATGAAATGTCGACATATAGATAGCTGGGAAACATAGAAAACAAGCTATTTATAATTTTATTGGTATTGTGGCAACCCACCAACTCTACATAAAAATGCATCATTACATTGAATACTTATTTTTACAACTTAATACCTTTTCGGTACACCTGTCGAGCGCTTTGCTTTTGAGGTTAGATTTTCTTTCTCTTGGCGAATCATCGACACGAGTACACGTGTGAATTCAATTTCTTTTTAAATAAAGTAACTTTTAAGTTTTATTGGACTAAGTTAGTTTTATTTGTAACTAACCATCCAAATTGGTGACCCCGACGTGATACCAGACGAGATGGCAACAGATGAACAGCAAACAACTTCACACGCCGCTAGCGAAGCCTCGATTCAACGAGTGTCTGTAAAGGTTCCTCCGTTTTGGCCCGAGAGGCCAGAAATTTGGTTTGCTCAAGTGGAGGCACAATTCGACATAGCAAACATTGTGCGAGATATCTCTAAATTTAACACGGTTGTGGCGGCGGTTGAATCGAACGTCTTAGCGCAAATATCCGATACGATACTGCAGCCATCTGAGTTAGGAAAATACGACAATTTGAAGAAATGCATAGTTGGAGACAGCGAGCAGAAAAAAACGCAAAAGCTTCTGTCCGACATGGAATTGGGAGACCGTCGCCCAAGCCAGCTACTTAACGAGTTACAAGATTTAGTTAAAGATAAAGTCAGCGAGGATTTTTTAAAATCATTGTGGCTACAACGCCTGCCATCAAACGTCAGAGCCATTCTTCAGGCTTCCGAAGCCAAATTGGTAGAGCTGTCTAAGCTTGCCGACAAGGTTATGGAAGTCGGCGACTACCGACAACTGAATATGGTAAGCAAAGCTCCGGCAGAAGATGCGATTTCGGAAATAAACCAGCGAATGTCTCGGCTTGAAAAAAGTTTGGGAAAGCTATTAAACGCGAAAAACGCACGATCCACCTCTAACCGTTCCCGTCGCATGAACCATTCAGAAGGCCCGACAGCCCCGTCTGTGGCCTAGTTTTGCTGGTACCATCAAAAGCATGGGAAAAATACGGAAAAGAGTCGCCCACCATGCCAGTATAATGTAAAACCAAAAAACCAATTAGCACGTCTGAGCTGAATAGTGCCAGTTCAGACGTGACGAGAAACTTTATCGCCCGTCTTATTATCCACGAAAGCAACACGAACACACGATTTTTAATAGACACCGGCGCCGATGCGTCTGTGTTGCTAATTAGAAGCTAAAATAGCGAATAAAAAACTTAATTGTTTGACTATAAAACTATGAAAAATCACTTGGGGAAACTTTCATTGTCTTTTAAGAATCATATTTTGGCGAATTTTGATGGCCAGTTTGGCGCTAGAGATGGAAAAAAATCTAACAACTTTGGTTTGAACATTTATTTGAAATCTTGAAATTGAATCGGAGTTTAAGTTTAGTTGATAATAGCGACGGTTTTTCTATGAGTGTAATCATGCACATGAGTGTAAACCTGACACAATCTCGCACGATTTTTTGCCATCTTGATGCATTTTAGTTTAATAGTGGGCCGTAAATCGATCTTAATTTTAATTTTCATCATCGTTGAATTCTTACGTTCAAAATCGTGAAGCAGTCTCTTCAAAAACTGACACATGATTGCACAAATAGATTTAACTTTGGCAAAAAAATAGTGTTTAAACAGATATTTTGAGACTCAAGTTGACACCCACCAGTTGGCTGTCACTTTGATTAAACTTTGGTTTCCAAAATAAATTTGTTTTTTTTTTTATACATATTTTTATTTTATAATAAGAACAAGTAAGAGTGTAGTATATTCGGCTGGGCCGAATCTAAAATACCCTTCGCAATAGTCACGTAAATATATATTACAAATTTAAATTATAATTATAATAATTCATGAAGTTCTTAGATATAAACTAATAATTTCCATAATATGGCAATAAGAAACATTAACGTAACGAAAATCTTTATTATAAGGGTATAAAAATATACTCGTATGTATGTATATGTGCAGCCTTTACATTTTTGTGAAGGGTATAAATATGTACCAATATTAAGGGCAAATTTAATTTAGTCGTTGAGAAGTTTTAAACGACGAGACATATTCATTTGCGTGGTTAAATTTTGAGAACCTCAAGTTCTTTTATGTTTCATTTGACATATCTCAATTTTAGACTAACTCAATTTGAACCATGGAAAGATACACAATCGAGCAAAGCGTTAACGTTTCTCAGGCTTATTGTGAAAATGGGCGTACAAATCAAAACGCATATTGTACACTTCGTGACTTTTTCGGTCAATTTAGTTCTCCAAATGGTTGTGCAATCGGAAAAATCGTGCAAAAATTTGAGCAAACCGGGTCTGTAGGGCAGTGCATGCCCGTACAGCTCCTTCCGCAGAAGGAATTGTTGGGCATGGGCCGCCATGCCCAACAATTGCACCTCTCACGCTCGTCTTTGATGAACATTATGCATAAAGGCCTGCATTTACACGCTTATAAGGTACAATTGACTCAAGAACTGAAGCCATTTGACCATTCAAAGTGGTGTCAATGGCACATAATGGTGGCAAGAAATGGCAACAGTGGTCGATCAAGTTTCGAATCTACAGTGATGAGGCACATTTTCACTTCAGTAGACTCGTCAATAAGCAGAATTGCCGTATTTGCGCGAGGAATACATATGTACAACATTGGAACACCACCGGCTAAGATATCTGGGCGAGCGGAGTTTCAATAGCCTAACAGGTCTGGCTTCAGTCAGTCTGATCACGCTAGCTTCTTTCATAAGGAAGAGCAGATAGCTAGTATCTAGTAGCTAGCCGCAACAAGCGGTTTCCCACCTTTCCCCATCTCACAACCACTATATTTCCATTTTCTACTTCACTGAACTACCTCCCTCTTTTCGAAGCAAACACAAAGGGAACTGAGAAGGACTCACGTCAGGTGGACAACTAAGAATACACTTGGGACTCCAATTTCACCTAATTTAACCTAACCTAGGTTAGGTTTAACAGGTCGCCAGCCATTGCAAAATCAGCTTACTTGGCTCCAACTTGTTCCCGTTGTGTTGTCTGAGTGTGATATGTGTCGCAGCAGATCTATATATTACTGGTTCAAAACGCACCCGGTGATTGAAGGATATAGTCCATACCACCTAAATCTACAGTGATGAGGCACATTTTCACTTCAGTAGACACGTCAATAAGCAGAATTGCTGCACTTGCGCGAATGATAAAACAAGAGCGATTGTCGAAAAGCCAATGCACCTATAAAGTTGGTGCGGCTTATGGGCACTATCGGGCCGGGCAGGCAGTTGCTGTGAAAGCGGTGTTAGGACATGATAAAACGTAATCCTGTTGATTTTTGCCATCGATTAATAACAGTTGATGAAACGTGGGCCCACCACTACACACCTGAAACCAAATACCAGTCGAAACAATGGGTGGAAGTGGGTGGAAGCTGGAACAGTGAAGTCGGCTGTCTAGGCTCTGGCCACTGTATTTTAGCAATCACACGGAATATTGCTCATAGATTATCTTGAAAAAAGATCCACAATCACAGGAAAGTATTATCGTGCGTTATTGGATCAATTGATTGATGCAATCAAGAAAAAACTACCACGCATATAAAAAAGAAAAAGTGCCTTTTCTTTAAGACAACGCACCGCATTAGATACGTTGCTAAAATGACGTGAAACACACTTCTAATTGGTTGAGCACCCACCTTATAGACCAGATTTAGCTCATAAAGACTTTTTCCTGTTTCCAAACCGGAAAAAAATGGCTCGCAGGAAAAAGATTCATCTCAAACGAAGAAGTGAATGCCGAAAATAATGCGTGTTTTGAGGAGTTCCCAGAATCGTATTATTCAGATGGTATACGAAAGTTTCTTACCAAGTGTATTTATATAAAAGGAGACTAATTTGAGATAGGTATAAAAAGTTTTTGAAAAAAATGTTTTTTTGCTACTTAGGTAGCTTCAATATCAATCCGCCCTCGTAATAAAAAGTTTTTTTGTAAACATCATATCGCTTCTTTATTACAGCTTAGTCATAACTAAAAAAGCTTGTTGCGAGAAAATCGCATTTCAAATTTTTAGTTTTCATACAAGTCTTAAAATTTTTTTTTTTTTTTAGAAAATATATTCTAAAAGACAGAGTTTAAAAGTAATTTGAATAAATTTTTACCGCAATATAAAAGGTAATTCTGTTAACAATTCTGCATTATTAGCTCGAAAAAATTTTTTTTTTAGATATGACTATGTTGCAATAAAGCAGCGATATGCTTCTAAAATTTTACCAAAAAAACAGAACTTTGCTTCCAATTACAAAACTTTGTTATTTAGCTTAGTAGGAGTTTTAAATATTAATATGAAAAGATTTGTTGCGATTTGTTGACTTTTAATTTGTTCAAGCTGCGCGCCTGCGCCTTAAAAAGCTGAGATTTTGCTATGAAATGTTTCTTCTTTTTGCTTAAAACAATTTTGGTGAAATTACTTTTACTTTTTCTTTTTGTTTGCATTATTTTTCTTTTATTATTTTATTATAATCACAAACACTTCAGGCACAAACACATTTTTTTCTCTTTTTTTTTCGTTTTTAAACCACGTCACAAAGTTGCTTTTTTGCTTAAATGGAAGTACAAAAAGATAAATTTATGCCAAAGAAGTGTTAAATCTTTAAAGCAACCCTTTTGAAGTATAACATAATAAAATAATTATTATAAAGACAATTTAAAGAAAAACTGTAATTAAATAATTTAAAAAAAAAAGTTGCACTTGGCTGTTTTAAAAGTCTCTGCAGTTTTAAGCATTTTTTAAACTAATATCTTTTTTTATAGATTTTCCATTCTTTTAATGAAAGAATTATTTTATTTACCCGTTTCTTTTTATTTTTTTAACACTAATCTCTTTTATTTCTTTAACACAAGATTTTTGCTTAAAATACAATATAAAAATTTCTTTTATTTTTTCTTCTCTTGTTTCTTGTTTTTAGGTCTCCTTTACCGTTTTCTTATGTTACCAACCACAAAAAAGAACTCTTTTTTTTTTCTTTTAAAGAAGCACTCACGAAACTTTTTCTCTTTACTGCTGTTGTGTTGCCCGTTTGCTTTTTAATCCGCTCAAACGTGCGCAACCGCTGAAAGTCCGTTAATTACTGATTGTTGGCTGGAGACTTGTCTCCGCTTGGAGCCATCAGAAACAGCTGAGCTTTAAAATATGGTCACCCCACTATATTAATATTTGTTGCTTTTTTTTTTTTATTAAAATAACAAAAATAGCAACAACAAAAATATCATGCATAAACAAAGTTAAACAAAATTGTTTTTGTTGGTTCATGGCATGGAATATTATATCAGCAACACACAACAACAACAGCAAGAAAAAACCGGTGCTTCTTATGTTGCCCAGAGAGTCTTAAACTTCATATTAGAGTTGGGTAGTTCGCGAACGAACTAGTGTCACTGAACTATTCACTTCAGGGAGCTAAGTGAGCCTATCATTTCTGCAAGCTCTTTTAGTTCCGTAGTTCATGTTTCTTTTGCCTTCAAGTTTTCTTTTTCGTTTATGTTTCTTTCTTTCTGGTAGATATGTATACGGAAGTAGTCAAACAGTGCTGCCAGAATTTGACGTAAAAAGTACATATCTATG
This sequence comes from Thecocarcelia acutangulata, assembly GCA_914767995.1. NCBI lineage: Eukaryota > Metazoa > Arthropoda > Insecta > Diptera > Tachinidae > Thecocarcelia > Thecocarcelia acutangulata. The sequence continues at coordinate 28,623,961 of OU612097.1, read as the reverse complement.
TTAAATACAACTATTCAGAATATTAGACAGCACAATTTTACTTTAGTTTTTTGTATTATAAAATTAAATGATATGATACGTGACCATAATTGAATATGAAAACATCGAGACATCATCACAAATATATCGTTTTTTTTTTCTTTTTAATAAAGTTATTTTCATCACACCTGAAAATTTATAATCTCACCTTTTATTAATTCTTATAATAATTGTACTTTTCATTTGGTTACAGCATTTTTGTTTTGCTTTTCTTTATCATGAAACCTGAACAGAGCCGTTCATTGAAAATATTATTTACGGAGCACTGAACTATTGAACTAAAAGAGAGACATATTTCAGTAAAAAGAGCTGAACTAAAAAGAGCACTCTTTCAAAAGAGCTCATGAACTCAACTCTACTTCATATTGTCCGAGCTGAATGTAAAAACATGTGCAAGGAAAAAGTATGGCCGACTTCCTAAATGCAAGTTGCAATTCATATTTACAATGTATACACTTCGTAAACGCATCTGTAAACTTTCTGGCAACGTCCAATGTTCCTAATCGCTTAGCAACTCATTTTAATGAGAATTAGCTGTCAGAATCGTGCATAATTTTTATTTTGTATGCAAACATATAGCTGTAATGGCTGAGCAAGTATTTTCTTGCTTATTTTTAATAAATTATTTATAATTCATATATTTAAATAATTAAACACTTTGTATTGCAGAGACAAAAAGTGGACCCATGAGCGCAAAAAATTATTAATTGCAACAAGACTTCGACACGAACCAGATTTTATGGGCAAAAAGAAGAAGCGAAACACCATTTGGGAAACAATCTTAAGGGAAATAAAATATGTGGATAGATCCTTCCCGTTTTCGAGAGAAGACATCAACAGATGCTTCCAAAATATTATGGGGACGTATAAACGGATCAAAAGAAGAAATAATACATCCGATGAAGCAGCCACGAATTGGGAGTTTTTTGATGATTAATTCAATGCATTCCTCAAAATTTTTATTTTTGATAACTTTTCTTCTCGGGGTTTTTATTGTCCTTAATAAAAGTTGTCTCTTTTTTTGTTTCTTTTTAATAAGTTTCTTTATCAAATCAATATTCTTTGAACGTTTAGCTTGAGATAATTCCCCAGCACAACCAACATGGATAAATCATTTTGTGTTACCTCCATTTTTAAAAAAAAATTTACTCAATTTTATAACATATGTTTGACATTTGTTTTATGTATGACTTGAATAGCGACATTCCTAAATGCCGATAAAATGCAAAAAATTTCTCTGCAACACAAGGTTGTACTTAAGACATGTTTAGCATTGCATACGCATTTTTTTAAATTATGCATTGCAACTTGCATTTAGGAAGTCGGCCTATTTCATATTTATAATGACATTATTTCAAATTTTAATATGGCAACATTGCAACTAATTGTAAGTCCGCTTTGAGGGTTTGGAAATTGAAAGACAGACATTTTTCTCATTCTGCTTTGAACTTGCCGAAACCTTTTACAGCCATCCCTAAACAAGAGCGGCAAGCGTTTTTGAGCTGTCAAAAATTCTCATGCCTGAACATTTTGTATGAAGCATACCGAAACATCGCGGCGGCAACGCAACGGCAAAGCTTTGCAATTGTAAAATCCGTTTTTAACAATGCGTTTCACAGTGAAGTAAGTTGCAAAAGAAAATAATTGTAAACAAAAGAGTGAAGAAAAAATATAAGAAAGGAAAATAAAATAGCAAATAAAAAATATCTGTATTTCTTATTGGAAAATAGGGGTAGAAACTATTTTCATTATGCTATAGTAACCTTCCAACTTATCTAAATAACTCATTTTTAAAACTTTAATTATTTTATTTTAATATATTTTCTATATACATGTATTTTCTATATACATATATCGCTCCTTTATTGCAACATATTCATATCTCAAAAAAATTAGCTTTTCGAGTTAACAGTGCAGAATTGTTAACAGTACTACCTTTTATATTGTGCCAAAACTTTATTCAAATTACTTTTAAAGTAATTCCTTTAGGAGATATTTCCTAAACATTTTTTCTAAGACTTGTATGGAAACTAAAAAAAATTTGAAATGTGTTTATCTCGAAACGAGCTTTTTTGCGTTATGACTATGTTGCAATAAAGGAGCGATATGTATATTCACTACACCGCGTTACACACATTCTGTCCTATGAATCAAATATACTTTTTCGGAAGGTTAGGTTAAGTTAGGCAGGCAGACCGCTGGATACCCCGGAATAATCTAGGTGGTCCACCTCACTTGGGTCCTGTAATCGTTCCCTTTGTGATTGCCTGAACAAAATAAGATAGTGGAGTGAAGAAATGGAATTATAGGAATATAGTAAGTGGAAAGGATGGGCGGGGATGGAAAGGAGAGGCGGGAACCTTTTAGTGTAGCGTTACATGCTGCTATACTAGCCATCCGCTGCTTCTTATGAAAGAGACTAGCGCGGTCGCTACTTTTTCGGAAAGGGGGAAAAAAATAAAAGTTCACGTATGTCGGCGATTTTCATGTACACATCAGATTTTTTTTTTTGTATAAAATATAAAGCTGTCTGCCTGGGTGAAAGACTTTGGGCAAGTTTTTAATCCTTTTGCTGTGATCCAATCAATCTGTGATCAATCACAGGCGATCGTTTCAAATGCAATTAATGCGTTTGAGCCGAGCATTGAAAAGCAAATGGCCGCAATGCAACGGGAAAAATTAACGTTGCTTTTCGTGTAGCAAAAATCTTCATTTTTAGGATAAAAATCGTCGATTTTTTTATTTTTATTTATTTTTTTTTTTTTTTTTTATTAAAATAAATATTTATTAGTTTGCATACTATTTACTATGAACATACTCGTATATGCTTGTATGTATTGAATAAAAAAATAGTGCCTCAGCGTCTTATAATTTAGACATTATAGAGGCAAGTTGACATAAGCTATCCGACTTTGATATATGTTGTTATATGTTTGCATGTGTAATTATTGTGAGTACATACTGCATACAGACATAACTTTATCAACGTACTTATAAATAAGCATTAAATGAGAAGCATTTCTATATTTTGGGATAAATATTCTTTAATTTTCCGTTTAAACATCGAAATTCTTTCGGCATTTTTAAGGCATTGTGGTAGACGATTAAACTCTAAACTTCCAATATGTTCCACGCGTTGCTTACGAGTAGTTCTTTCTAAACGACATCTTGCTACCCTCAAACTTGAAATGTTTCTTGTAATAGTTTCAAGTAATAGTTTAATATACCTAAGTAACAGTTTTACAAGCAATTGTAAAAGAAAAGTTACATTTCGACAATTATGTTATCTATTCCTTTTTTTCTTCTCCTGGTACGTCCTTTCTACATGAGATCAATGATATGTCCATATCGTAATGTATACGAGCTAAATGTTATTTCCTTGTTTTTCAAGTCTACTAAAGAGTAAAGTGGTATTTTTTTAATTTTATTTAAAAATATTTTAATTTTCATTTCGTAAACTAAAATTTATAGGAACTTAAATCTTAATGATTAGAAGTTTTTTTAATGTTTAACTTTAAGTGTACTGAACATACATTAAAAACTTCCATTTTATTTTAAATAATAAAAAATAAAAATATCATAAATATTTTTATTAACATATAAAAAAATAACTTTTTAGACAACAATTAATTGTTAGCACATTTTTTTATCTAAACTTAAAAAAAAGAAACTTAATTTACTTTGTTTTCGTTAATAAAATTTGTTTAAAAAAAATCAATTTCAATTGTGTGATGTCATACCCCACTGTACGTACATCTACATATATAAACAAAAGCTACTCGCGTTCCCATTCTCTAAACATGTTGTCGATCGCTGTTGTACCTACGAGTATGTTTGTTCAGTATCCATGACAAATTTAATACTTTGTAAAATTTTTTATTTTTGCTTTAACATCTTGTAGTTGAGTGTTAATTTGAAAAGCAAAAAAGAAAAAAAAACACCAAACTGCATTTCTCATGGACGAAGCGTTTTAATTCCACTGCTTGGCTTGCTTGCTCATTCTTTCTTTGTATTGCATAGGCATGTTTGTGTCTTAAGTCTTTTGTTTATTATATGTATGCATTTGTTTTTGTTCTCTTCTCGTTGTATTGTTTTTGCCATTTTCTCCCTCTCTGTCTCTTGAAGAGTTTTACTCAATAAGTAATGCCAGATTAATGGTTTTGATGAGGGATTTGATATGCGAATATGATGATGACAGATAACTGCTCTAGTGTTGCTATATCTCCTTTTGTTTTTGTATAAAATGGAATTTTACATATCCTGGTCAGCGTTGCCAACTTTGAAATTTCAAAACACACCAAACTGAAGAAAAAATCACGTTAATTCAGAATATTTTTTTTCTTATATAAAACCCCATTTTATTTATTTTATTTATTTATATCAAAAAGATTACAAGCCCTTAGGCCTACTTAATCTAGAAATCATATCACATATAGTGAATTCATAAACTAAATCCATATGAAACTATATATATGTAATTAAAAATATTCATGTAAATATATGAATTTTCCATATTGTAACCCCCCATCTTTTGCACTGTTGTAGTACCCAAATGCATATATATATATATATATATATATATATATATATATATATATATATATATATATATATATATATATATATATATATATATATATATATATATATATATATATATATATATATATATATATATATATATATATATATATATATATATATATATATATATATATATATATATATATATATATATATATATATATATATATATATATATATATATATATATATATATATATATATATATATATATATATATATATATATATATATATATATATATATATATATATATATATATATATATATATATATATATATATATATATATATATATATATATATATATATATATATATATAAATTGAAAAGAAAATATAAAAAAAACATCATTATTGGGTTATGTTGTATAACAGCACAAATGACGAATTTAGAACCAAGAAAACTTCCTATTTTTTACGTCAATATTTCATGCGATTATTTGCAAATTATAAATAATTAATAGATATACGTTTAAATTCGGAAGCCGTTTTACCAAAATTTCGTGACCCATATGGAATCAATTGGTTCCAAATACGCGCCACTCTTACTACAAAAAAAGACCTTGCCATAAGCAACGTAGGACAAACAATTGTAGTAGAACGTGAAGATTTACCGAAAGCAAATTTTTCTGAAAGATATGTAGGTTTACCATATTAAATTATCTTGTAAAACTGTATCAATGAGCGTAAACTTGTGCAAGTCTGAAAATCCATACCCAATGCATTCATCACATGACCAGACACATGATCCCTGTAGCCCAGATTGAACATAAATCTTACAACCCGATTAAAACACAAACGTAATTTAGTTAAGTTCTGCTGTGACGTACCTGAAAGGATTACAATTCCGTATAAAAACAGTGGTAGGCACAAAGACAGTTTCATATCAAGAGGCAGAAAAAACCCTACACAGTAAAGCCTTTTTAACATAAAAGAAATACGCGATATAAGCCAATTAATATGATACATAAAGTCGAGTCTCGCATCCAAATGAATACCAAGTGTCTTGCAATAACTGACGAATTCAACCGCTTTATTCATAATTATTATGTTTGGCCGATTCAAAGTATTCGAAAAGTACATTGCTTTGGTTTTAGATGCATTCAGACTCATATAGTTAGATACACACCACTGCCTACATAACATATTCAAGCTCCTTATTTACAATAGTTTCCAAGTGATTAACACCCAGACCAGAATCGTGTACCAATATTTGAATGTCATCAGCATATATATAACACTTACTGGAATCTATTACTTGATACAGATCATTCATGTACATTACAAAAAAGAGTGGTCCAAGAATGGATCCCTGTGGCACACCTCTAAAAATTTGTAAAGTCGAAGACGATATCCCCTTATGTTCAACATATTGCAATCTATTATGTAGAAAAGACCATACTAATCGACAGGCAGATGCGCCAAACCCAAAATATCTGTGCAGCTTTTGGCATAAAATTTCATGACTTAGCGAGTCAAAAGCTTTGCTTAAATCCAATATAAGATTAATTAATATAATTAATATAAGATTTTTCCCTATTACTTCTAATATTTTCAGTAATATCTAAAACTACGCCTGTCGTATTATAGCCTTGTCTAAACCCTGATTGAAAAGAATTTAATAGTTTTGTGCTATAAAAATTATAATATTTTTACAATTGAGTTTTTTATTCGCTATTTTAGCTTCTAACATTGATACCAATTAAAAATTATAAACAGCTTGTTTTCTATGTATTGTTTGAATTTTTCTTCTCTGCTTTTCGATACTATCAAAAAAACAAATCGTAGCAACCAACGGTTGTTCATTTGTTTGAAGGGTGTAAAGAAATGTTAGAGACGTGTATCAAGGCAGCTTTAATATGGTAGTGTGGTATAAGCGCCAGCTGTTTTTCGTTTCCTTTGCGTAAATTTGTCAAAAACACATAGACTTCCTTGCTTTTTCAAACAAAATTTTGACAACTATTCGTAAATTCTACCAACAAAATACATCTTGATGTTTGTTGGTGTTGTATTTATTGTAATTCTGTCACTACCTGCATAAAGCTGCCTTGACGTGTATGAATGAAAAACCTTGTTTTTGTGTTTTGACACATATTCTTAGAGCATTTTTCTTTTTACATTCTCAACAATTTATTCAGATTGTTGAAATATGAAGTTGAATGTTTGAGAATATCTTTCAAAAATGTCCAAAGTCTACTGATGATCAGGGTAGCTCCTATGAAATGTCGACATATAGATAGCTGGGAAACATAGAAAACAAGCTGTTTATAATTTTTCATAATATTTTGTACATTAAAAAAACGATAATGAAACAACATGGCACAACGTTAACGCTGTCATATATATTACTTCCCAGCAGTCCACAGGTTATTACAATTTGCAAAGCATCCGATTGTAAGCGCTTGTGTCAACAGAAAAAATCTAAATAAATATGTTAAGCACAACAAACAACTAGCATCCGATTCAGATTAGTCTTTTTCTACTCAATTTGTTAAATTAAATGTACATAAGAAGCAAAGAAGAAAAGAAATGCTAATAATACTTATCCAATCTTCGCTTACAATGCATACAGTGTTGGATGCATCTTACGGCCTAGGCCATCGCTGTGTAAATGTAAATAGGAATTGTATACAAACTTCGGATGGGTCGCGCGTACATTGTCAATGCTCTTAGATCGAAGATGTATGTGACAAAAAGTTCACTGGGTTACTACAGCGTAAAATCAAAGCGCTAAATTACGTTGCGCTTTACGCCCCAATTTAGGTTTCACTGTTATACAGACAGAGTGACTGCAACGCGTTAATTCTTGGTATTTCCTCTAACAGCTATAAAAAAAATTAATCTTTTATAAATGCCATAAAAATGGCCCGCATACAATCGTGTGAGCTGAATCACTTAAAACAGACTTATGTTTATTGAAATTTATACCAAACCAAAATTCGTTACAATTTGTTAATTTATTGAAAGTAAACAGTCAGGTATTTCCAAAGTTCCTTAACGGACATGTTCAGCTTTTTATATATTATTTTGTTGTTTATAAAGATCATTTATTGTAATTAAATAAATTCTAATTGACAGGTATAGTGAAAAATTGTGTGTGTTTTTTTTTTTTTTTGTCTGTTTCTGCTTTTGTTTTGCAGACTATTGATTTATTTTTTTGAATGTTAACCCATTAAAAATCAAGACCAAAAAACAAAGGAAAACTGTATAAATCATCAATAAGCGAACTTTTAGTTATTACATATGTACGATATTAACTAATTATTTTTGTGTTTGAGTCCAGTCAAGAAGAGGAATTATTTCTAATTATTAATTATAACAATAATTGCCGCGAAACAATAAGACCAAAGGAGAACAGAAAAAATTATTGAATATCATAAAACTACTAGCTGTTTCGTAGTCGCTACACTACTCACCAACATTCAGTGGGATTTGAACTCGGGAGTCGTAAGTGACGTAGTTTTTCAAGGGTAATGCTCTGTATTTGGTGGAGTCAGATGGATGTTTTGTAATATAAGCTGTGAGAGATGGCATGTCATAAAGTCCAGTGATATAAAGTCCATGGACGTTATGACAAACTTAAAAGTGTCAAAAGGTCCATGGGCGTTAAGACACTTTTTAAAAGTGACATAATGTCCATCAGGGGGGTGTCGTAAAGTCCGTGGACATTATGACACTTTGCAAAGTGTCATAACGTCCATAACTTAAGTAATAATCAACAATTTTTAAAGGTGGAAAATTTTAATTGTAATACTTTTATCATAACTATATACGAATATAATTATGAACGTATAGGTCCACAAAGAGAAAAAAAACGTTGTTTAGCTTTTGTCAGCGAACGATAATGCATATCTCGTTGAATTGTGGACACACTGTTGTCAAACTGTGCACATACCGCCGTCGAATTGGAGCAGTTATTTTGGCGCCGAGTCCATATGCTACCAGAAAGATTTATTTTTAAATAACAATAAATACATTTTTCAAGCCGAAATATCGACATTATTAACATTTGTACGCAATAAAAAAAACCTTCTAAAATTTAATTAATTTGCTTTTACATTTATGCGGTGTTTGTGGGACACAAATAAGTGATATCATTTTTTTTTTTTTATAGGACCAGTACTCAGGGGATGACCCCTACATATGCAGTGCATTGCACCAGAACTAGGAAAATAGCTTGTGAGGAGGGGGAAAGAGGGAGTAGTGTTCCAACGTTATAACAGACAGGAAACACGTCCGCAGGCAACTTGTTCCACAGACGAAGCCTACGGCTGAAAAACGATTTCTCTCTGTAATGCGTAGTACGATTCCCCGGACAATCAACCACAATTGGATGAGCTCTGGACGATGAACGCGTGGTACGTAAAAATGTGCGCGTTTCGGGAGCAAAATCCCTAATCTCGTCAGAGCAAAACCCATTGTAGTAACGATAGAACAGAGTAACGCACCCCACACTGCGTCGATGCTCCAGTGAGTCAATAGAGTTGGATACCCTACTGTCACCGATAAGCTTCTTCGCCCTCTCCTGCACACGGTCGAGTAACCCCAAAATAGACTTTGAGGCACCGGCCCAAACATGAGAGTTGTATATCATTTTCGGTCGGATGTAGGTGGTATAAATAGTAAGGAGATCGGATGGAGTGAAGTACATCTTACACCATTTCAAAAAATCTTTAGAAAATTTGTATGAAATATACTCAATATTTTGAGTGGATCTCATAAAAACTTTTTAGACGTATTACACCACATTACACACACGCAAAGACAAGGCAGTTTAATATATGGTTGCGGCAACATTAGTGTAGTCGTATATTCCATATCATTGTATATTACTATTGAACACAGCACATTATCAGTTTAATTATAGTTTGTTCCTCTGCAAATATGTTATTATTTGCATTTCTGTAATTCTATTTTTACCATCTATAAATATTAAGATATGGTTGCACACAACAATAGCAATTGTGAAACATTTCTAAAAACAACATCAGCTTTCATCACATCCAATACCAAAATATTTGTTTTTTTAATATGTATGATAGTATAAACTTACTATTGTCGTCGTTAATAATATTATGCTGACATATACAACCTATTCGACGATATCGAATGAAAATGTATGCGAAAAAAAGCTAGTCACTTACATTCGGATAAATTTGGGTTCATCTATGTAACTATTGTTCGTTCGCTTGAACTTATGTTCAAGCGAACTTTGACACATCGTTCGCATAGATTAAAGTTAGAAAAACCCCAAATGAATTTTCTTTCGCCTAGAGTGCGAATGAACTTATCCCTTCGACATTGGCGAACTGGCTGATATTTTTCTTGCAGTTCGACTTTTGGTTTGGAAATGAAAATATGTTTTGTGTGCTTTTAATTTAAAAAAATATATTTTATATATATGAGAAAAGTACAACAATATGGTTGAGTATAACAATTACTTGATAACTTTGATCAATACTATGGTTACTTATTATTATAACAATGTTAAACCAAAATATAGTATGGTTACTTATAATATATAATTTTTTTAAATACTATACTGTATCCAATCAATGGCGTTTTAAATGTAACAATGTAGTATTATCAGGCACAACCATATAATTCAACTATAGTATGTTACTCTTAGAATATTGTAGTATCAATCATTTAGTTTTTTCTACGTGTTCAGTTTATTTGTAAGATGTGAGCGGCAAGCTTTGTTTGAGCATTGAATTATACTATATGACCGGCTAAGTAAAGTAATTGCTTTGTCTTCCGTTTTTGTTACTTAGTTGAAGTAGTTCTTGGCCCAATTTAAAAACCCAATTTTAGTCCTTGACATTTCCTTTCACTTAAAAATTTTCATATTTTCTTACTAAATTAACTTCGATTAACTTTATTATGGATTTGAAAATTGACTTTAATTATAAACTTTAAACCACATTTTTTAGTCTTAATTAAAGAAATATCCATGTTTTTAATTGAACTTTTTTTCGCAAATTATTTGTGTCAATTACCAGAAGCTAAACAGCAAAAAAATATATTTATTTTTTCATAAGAAATTATTATTGATTAATTTTAAAATTCGCTTGCAAAAAATTGACTTCAAGCCAATAGCTGCATCAATAAACACTAAATGAAAACTTTTTGTACATTGACAAAAAAGATGCCATCAAATAATATACGATTAGATTATAACATATGTGCAGAGTATTCCAAGCGGATAATGAAACGGTCCGAAATCTGTAAACAGTTAACCAATCTCGAAAAAAATGCACGGTAGAGTCAGCTACACAGAAAAGATTATAGTAAAAATAAAATCAACAAAATCTTTGTCTGAAAAAATTGTTTGTATGCATATACATATATATCAAAAATATAACCTGGGATATAGTATTTTGTTGTTGTTTAAAAAAATGGTTGTTTTCGGTCAATAATTATTTTTACTACACTTTTGTTTGAATCCACGAATTCCTTTACAGGTCCCCATTCAAACAATTTATTAATTGATTCAACGAATTTCGTTTTTGAATACAAAAAAAAAATTTTTCTGTGTAGCCATTCACATTGGAATCAATTTGAGTTTTCCTATCTCGTTGCTTTTCATTCGTTTCAAATTTTTTTATTTTAATTGAGTTTCGACGCATCGTTCGCCTAGAAAGCGATTAGACAAACCCAACTTAGTTTTCTTTCCCTTAAATCTTGATTTTTGTTTCCAGCCCCGAGCATATCGAAAAATTTCTTTTAGTGCATTGAATAAAAAATCACACACACACTTATAACCTTTTTGTGGAGAAGTTGCATTTGATTTGTACTTAAATCGCTAACAGATGCAATCGACACAAGTCACAGAACCACTTCAAACCACATTCATATTGAGTACGCATTGAAATATTTTTGTACTTTTTGCAAAATATGAATGAACGATCGACCGTTCGAATGTACTCGTATGAATGGATGAATGGCAATGATTAAAGATGCAATTACTTATTTATGAAATGTTTTCAGATAAAAAATTATAAAAACAAAATCTTATTTATTAATATAAACATTAAAACATAATTTAGTCTGATATCACATATAAACAATTTTAATTAAACGTTTTCAAATCACTTTTAGTTTAGGTGAGAGAATAAGTTCTTTTCTTGCATAATACTAATACTACTGTATGTTTTTGCATTAAGGAATTATGAGAGAGGAGGCGCAAACGAAGTCACAGAAATGTTTTATACTGAGGCCATATTTATTGTTACAGCAATAGTGACCAGAGAGGTTTCCGCCTAGCTCAATTATTTCTCATTACGAGCAATCAACCACTCAGTGGGGTCTAACCCTCTCTCTGGGTATGCTGACATAAATAAAATCATCAAAAAAAACTTGTTTCAATCAAGAAAAACACAATTTATATATATATATATATATATATATATATATATATATATATATATATATATATATATATATATATATATATATATATATATATATATATATATATATATATATATATATATATATATATATATATATATATATATATATATATATATATATATATATATATATATATATATATATATATATATATATATATATATATATATATATATATATAATGGGTGATTTTATAAGAACTATCGGAAATTAAAAAAAAAAACACATAAAATTCAGAAAAATGCATGAAATATTTATTTGGATCGATAGTTGGGTCGATATAATTTAATGTTTGAAGATTATTTCATGCAAATGTTGGCCGCGGCTGCGCCTCAAATGGTCCATCCGCTTAGTCCAATTTTGGCATACTCTTTCCAACATTTCGGCCGGTATCTCACGAATAATGTTGGCAATGTTGGCTTCCAGTGCGTCAATCGAAGCGGGCTTGTCGCTATAGACATTAGCCTTAACATAGCCCCACAAAAAATAATCTAGAGGCGTTAAATCGCACGATCTGGGCGGCCAATTGACTGGTCCCAAGCGTGAAATAAACTGTTCACCGAACTCGCCTCTCAATTGGTCCATTGTTTCGCGTGCTGTGTGGCATGTGGCACCGTCTTGTTGAAACCACATGTCATGCAAGTCAAGCTCTTCCATTTTGGGCAAAAAAAGTTTGTTATCATCGCACGGTAGCGCTCACCATTCACAGTAACGTTGTGATTCGCATCATCTTTGAAGAAATACGGCCCAATGATACCGCCAGCCCATAATCCGCACCAAACGGTTGTTTTTTGTGGATGCATTGTTAGCTCTTGCAATGCTTCTGGCTGCTCTTCACTCCAAATACGGCAGTTTTGCTTGTTCACGTATCCATTCAACCAGAAATGAGCCTCGTCGCTGAACACAATTCTTCGATAAAAAAGTGGATCTTCATCTAGCTTTTCAAGAGCCCATTCACCAAAAATTTGGCGTTGTGGTAGGTCGTTTGGCTTCAATTCTTGCACCAGCTGTATCTTATAAGGCTTCACACTCAAATCCTTCCGCAAAATTTTCCACGTAGTGGAGTAACAGAGGCCCAATTGCTGCGAACGGCGCCGAATCGATAATTCAGGGTCATCACCAACACTGGCCGATACGGCTGCGATATTTTCTTCAGTTCGCACTCTACGTAAGCGTGTTGGTGGTTTAATGTCCAACAATGTAAATTTGGTGCGAAATTTTTTTACAATAGCCCGAATAGAAGCCTCAGTAGGTCGATTAAACTGACCATAAAATGGAAGAAGCGCGCGATAAACCTTCTTAACAGAGCACGCATTTTGGTAATAAAATTCAATAATTTGCAAGCGTTGTTCGTTTCTAAGACCATTCATGATTAAATTATAGACCAAACTGAAGATGTTTGACAGTGACACAAGATACAAAACGTGCGTGAGCTGTCAAAACTAGTGTTGCCAAAAAGATAATAGCAAAAAAATCACTCGTTATATATCCAATGTACAAATATAATTGCTACGCACGTACACACATACACATACTTGCCAAACGATAAGAAAACAACGACAACAACAAAATGATTGGAGTTTTGCGTTCTTTAGATCAAGAATATTTGTTTGTGTATCATATTTTAAGTTTTAGGTTGTTTGTGTTGATGTGCGCGTACATTTATAACAAGCAGTTTGACGGTTACACAGTGGGTTAGAAGTAATGAAAATTCGTAACAATATCAATAAAGACTTTACTGAAATTAGATCTAACAGTTTTTTTTTAGCTTTTATTTATTTATTGAATCTTCACAATGTGAACTAACAATAAGTATTCAAATCTTAATACTAAATGCAAAAAAATTAAATAAGTCCAGCCAATGCTAGACAAAAAGTTGTATTTTGCGAATATTACACCGCTTTCACATACGAAAAGTTTACTTTGCAAAGTCTTTAGTATGATGGTGGCAAGGGAAAAGAGAGTGGCTCTCTTACACTCTTTATTTTTCCTTGCCACCCCCAAACTCAAGACTTTGTAAAGTAAACTTTCCCTGTGTGAAAGCCGTGTTATATCGGTAAAATCACCTACTTAATGCTCTGATGGTGGCAACGGTATACCTTCTTCTCAACCGAGTGTGACCGCTAAAATTAAGTATGTTTCGTGCAAGAGCATTTGAGTGAAGTTCCAATTTGCTTTTCTTAATACTACTTCGTTGTTTTCTGCTACTAATCCAAGCGTACTATTAATGTATGTGGTTGGCCACCACTGGGTCATGTTAAATGTCATATATGTGCACAAGAGTGTTGCGCAAAATTAATCACCCTATCGTAATACATATGTATGTATGTAATAGCTTTTGCAAGTAGCGTTTTACATCAATCATATTTTTTCTTATGAACTAGACAGCTGCAGAATACAAACAGAGAAACAATGATGCACTACACTCCACAAGGGCATGGAATAATTGTATCGACTTTTTTAACCACGATTTCAAGTCGAAATTCAACATGAGCGACGACACGATGATGTAACGCGACGTTAATAAACAAAATCTTCGTTTCTGGGGCATTGAAAATCTGCATCCACTCTACTCAAGGCTACTGTGTGGTGCCGTGTTCACGTGGGGGTAGTGATTATAACGCAGCTTTTGGAGGACGCCAACCTGAATACAGTTTTTATTACTGGCGAATGCTACAGGGCCATGACAAGTGGCTTCATACTGCCGGAATTGAATTAAAGGGGCTTGCTGAACAAATTGTTTCAATAAGACGGTGTAACCATTACAATTGTCGCAATGGATATAGTGAACTATGGGTGATTTGGCATGGCCAACAAGAACAGCCGATTTAACTATCCCGGACTCTCTCTTTAAAGTTGCTAAAACTCGCGGTTTTATGTCAACAAGCCCAAGACAATCGCAGCCCTTAATTAGAACATTCGACAGAAATTTGTACGGCTATCACCAATAATATTGCAGAAAGTTATGGAAAATTCGATAAAACGGGCATAAATGTGTATAAATAGCGGCAGCAGCCATTAGGCTGATATCAAATTTTCCAATTAATAGCAAAAATTGCACAGGTACAGAATGTGTCACTGATTTGCATCAGCTCTAGCTTTGACGGCCTTATCTGATGCTGGACCACCTCGACGTGGTGAATTATTCACGATTACCCAGCGCTCCCGTGTGGCTTGCAAAGTTCACAGAGGTGACAACTTCTGTCATAAGCTTGAAACCATATGAATAAACCCCCTGCTGAAGAGATCGGACTATCTCATACATCTTGTATGCAATTTCCCAGCTAGACAATGAAACACAAGGCTTATGAGTTATTAGGCGGGAGTCCATGAAGAGCAACAGTCCTTAACCATCCTACCCGACTAACCATCACTGCCAGTTCCTAACATTGCAGGGGTTTTTTTTTTTTGCAAGACAACATCCCCTCGTGGGTTATTAGCCCGCGAAAACCAGCATGCACCATAGTTATTAGAGAAACTAGTTCCCCTCTCTGTCATTTAGGTTTTAAACCGCAGAAAGTTTCAGACAAGATGTTAGCGCTTCATCCATGATCAGTCTACTAGTAGAACCCCTGGGGGCATTGCCGGTCCCCGTTCTGCTAATTAATCCTTGGGGATCGTTTCGGAAGTCCGACACAATATAAGTCATGCGGCTTCCTAGAGTTTTATTTGCTACTACAAATGAGGAACACCTACCCCTCCATGTCCACGAAAGCAGAGTGCTCTGGTTAGTCGTATATCTGCGGGGATTGTACAGTTATTCAAAAGCAAAATTAGATGACGAGACAGCAAAATTATATTATGAATTTTGCTCCATCTTGAATTTACATGGAATACTTTAATTGAGGTGGAACAAAATCAGATTTTTTAATTTTCAGAAAGATATCACAACAGAGACAACAAAAGCATACTACTGCTTTCTCTTACTTAAGGGCGTTTCAGACTACTTGTATGATAGTCTTAAGATTTTGATTGGATTTTGTGGGACAAAAATCTAATGATATCTAACGTACCATTACATTTTGTTTTCACACCATCCCACCTAAAGTAAAATAAGAAATATGATTTGAAAATAAACAGCCAAATTGCTTAAGGTCTGGTTTTAATATTTTTGTTATTTGCTTTTGTAAAAAATGCAACCCTGATCCAATGAAAAATCTTATTGTTTAAACAAATTTCTAAAAATGGTGAAGTGTTATGGGATGTCAAATATCTTATCGTATTATTTCTCATTTTCATAACGCTTTACATTCACACTATCACACTTGTACGTATTATTTGAATTTTTGGCAACTCTTTATACAAAGTGTGATTGTCTGAAGTGCCCTTTACGTATATTTTGAGGTTATAAAATGCTTTGCTTTTGGAAAAAAGAGGCAGGAACAGCAATAGTTTCAAGTTTTTCCTTTCTGTGAGATGAACTGTGTGATAGAATTGCCAACAATGTTTTCACAATTCGAACCCCTATACCCTTTACTGAAATGTATTCTTAAAATTAAATTTAATAGAATTTTTTTGGATGCAAAAAACAGCATTGTGTCACATCAGGTGTACATTGAACACTGAATTCATCAAAACCTGTTGAAACCAATTAAAATTTTATTGTCAAAAAGATCTAAAACAAACGAACAAAAAATTCTAACAAAATAACGATCATATTGACAACTGATTTAATATTTATGTACATATAGATTTGTGTTTACAAAAACAGTTTATTAGCGAAATCAAAATAAAAAATAATTCCAATTCGGCATCAGAGAATGGCAAAAGTATCATTATACTGGTATCCAAGTAAAAACAGATCTTATAGTTTTATTGTTTTTATTTATTGTTTATTAATTTTTCTGACGAGCAATTCGATTGTCGTTCTAGTCAGTACTGTGAAATTATGATTATGATTTTAAAACTAAAATTACGTTTGCTAATTTACTACTTATGAGAAATTCTAGACAACTTATTATCTGGTATTTGGGAAATCAAGTTGGTGCCCAAGGCTAAAGGTAATATGATCAGAGAGCAAACATGTGCGATACGGTTCAAGCGTATATTTTTTTTTTTTTTTATAATACGTGCATACATATATACACGGCAACAGTCAGAGCACTGCGCCGAGCGACTTGATCGGCGGCGACGGCTAATGTGGCATTTGCTGTTAATGTAATGCATGTTTAGAATTATATTGAGCAATCCTTGGAAAGTATTTTGTACATAAGGAACTTAGTTTAAGTGTAAATAGCTGCTCTCTTATAATATTAATGAATTTTTGAAAAAATTTGAATTGAATTGAACACAATCTTTATTTTACCCGTATACAATAACTACAACAATGCGAAATTAAGCAAAATAAAAAAGTCTGGCAACACCTTTGCACCGTTTTAACCCTTAATAGCCTAGTGGTTCTTCAGGAGCCAACCAGCAAAGTTTAAAAATTCGTTTAAAGGTTATTTTAAAATCTTGCAGCTAAACAGTTGCATGATACAAATGCTACTGTTTATAATAATTAGCGCTAAAAAACATTATTCCAATTGTGTGTGCCAAGTGTTGCAGTTGTGTCTCTCAAAAACAAAGTTGTGGATATTTTTTTTTTTCATAGTATGTGGAAATCATTGAAGAAGAAAATATTTCCATTAGAAGTAGAGTGAATAGAAACACATGTTAGTGTATCTATAAATCGTAGTATTGGTTGTGTTTTAGTATTTTTGTGTATGCACCGTTAAGCTGGTAGTTGAAACTATTTGTATATTGCTCAAATGGTTCCTTAGACCGCTATGAGTTTCATAAGTGCTAGCTCATATATTGCAGCATATCTCAATACGTTCTGAGGCAGCCTCCAATCTGCCCCATCAACCAAAATCATCCCCATCAAACCACTCGTCCTTCATCTCCTCGCAAACTCATCCTCTAACGATTTTCTTCCTCCAGGTCTCGGATTCTTGTTAGAAGTGGTCGTTCTATTATCTTAATGGACTTCATTCTAGAGAGCCAGCGGTATCTTCATGGACCAGTTATACTTCAACGCAGATATCCTAGTGGTTCCGCTAGCAATCAATCGGGTATTTTTTATCTTTTTGGGGTAAACATAACAAACAAAGAAACAAAAAAATCAAAGCAAACAAATCGTGTTCAAAATAATTCATTTTATAACATATATTTTCAGTTTAAGAAAATCAGGATATTAAGGATAAACTACTGAATCAAATTTGATGTTGCTAAAGCCCAGTTCAGACTATTATACTGTGTATTAATACTTGTCAATACCTGCAAGTCTGATAGTCTGATTGTAGTCCGTCATACATACGAAAAATAACACGATAAAAATTCGACATGCCATGAGACTTTGTTGTTTTTTGAAACTTTTCAAAACGATAATACTTTTCATTGGATTAGGATTATGTTTTTAGCTAACCAGTTGTTTAAATATTTAGTAGCCGACTATTTATTAGCCGACGGCGTGCCGTCACCGATAGTATATTTTGTCGTTATAAAAAGTGCTTGAAATTTGGGATTTAGCTGTCGTATATAAATGTATTTTGCTCATGCTACCTACCGCCGCTTATATGTAACTAAACATTTTTTAATGGCCTAAATTACAAAAATGCATTTAATACATTATAATAAAGGTCTTTTATTATACCCTTTTCATTAATAAAACTTCTTCGAAAAAAAGAAAAACACACACAAACACATGTAGATATACCGCACTCCCATACCTAAAATATCCGACATGCAAGCATTAAAATCATTGTAGTTCCTAGAGCCGCAAATATAAATTTAAGAAATGAGTATATAATAACAGCTCAAAGTATGAATCACAAAACGTTATAAGTCATTTCACGAAGTTTTTCGCAGAAAAAAAGTTGCGTTCCACTGAACATCGAGATTTGCAATGCCCAAATCTGGGACTCGAGCAAAGTAAGGCACGATTTTTTTAAACTATTTTATAAGTTAAGAAATGATTTTGTGTGAAGAAAAAAAAATTTTACAAAAGTATATAAAACCAAAAAAGTTATGCCCACTTGAAGTTCAAAAATTTTATAAAATATTTTGAATTTCAGCTTCTTTTAAAAAAAGTGAGTTTTTGATCACCCTATTCGAAGAGAAATAATCGAAATAAAAACTTACATTTCTGGATTTCGAGGTTCCTATGTGTTTACTTTTATATAAAAAAAAAAAGTAAATCGGTGACACAAAAAAATTTTTTTTTTTTTTTGAAGAGTTTTGGCCGCCATCTCTTCAAATGTGCCACTGTGCGGCGTGCCGTCACCGATAGTATTTTTTGTCGTTATAAAAAGTGCTTGAAATTTGGGATTTAGATGTCGTATATAAATGTATTTTGCTCATGCTATATGTAGAACATAAAATATTTTGGTGCTTTTAAATATGGATCTGTTTTGCATAATTATTATTTTAGCTGCTGAAGATTTTCAAGCGCCGGCACGTTTACTGCCTACGGCGAAGAGCTCACCTACCGCCGGGTAAAGTTTTATGTTAGCACATCTATTTGCTGAATAAATAAGACAAAGTTGAAAGCTTTTACATATTTAGGTGCATATTATAATAATTAAAATATGAACAGCTGTTTTCTTTTCTACTCAAATTTGTCTGTTTATATCAAGTGTGATGGTGTGAATGCAAACTTTAATTCATGTTAGACTTTTTGGCAGTCGCAAGATGTGTATTTAGACTTTTATCTTACAAAATCGAATGAAAGTATTTATACTTGTATAATAGTCTGATTGGGCCTTTAAAATGAAACTAAATATTTATGCATATTTTTATTCTGGGTACTTGTTGTCATTCTCTGCTCTGCATTCAGCTGCCATCAAATATACTTTTTTCTGTTACGCATCAGTTTCTGCACTATGAATTCAACACGAGATACAAACTTATCAGCACTTAAATGCGTTTTGTGTTTTCTCTCGATTTGGTGGGTTGTTTGTAGCTGAATGAAAAATGACACCGCGCAATAACACAAGAAACGAACAAAAAAAAAACAAAACTGTGATCAAAACAATGATATTGGCAGGTCTACAAGGAGATAGATGGTGGCACAAAAACAAAACAAAAAAAAAAGAAAAAAAACATTAGCAACAACAATGGCAGCATTTAACGCTGGCAACAGTCAGTCACCTGCGACTTTTGCCGCAAATCATGGAAAAAACTATTCATTAAGAAATAAAAAAGAAGTAATTGGATTGAAAAAAATACAACAATTTTTTTATCAGCGTAAAACTGACATTAACGGCAGCGATTACAACACTTTGACGTTCGAAATTAAGAGTTTTGTTTTAAAGATCTTTGGCGGCCAATCTTTGGACAAGTACAGAAATAGTTTTTCTATTAAATTTAAAATTCATAACTTAGTTTGTGTTAAGTTAGGTGGGTTGGTACCCAGAAAGTCTTACCAGGCAGTGGCACGTGTTTTGGTGGTAGAATGTGACCGAGCAATGCCAAAATCGGCATTCTCTTTTGATGGGAAACGCTTTGTGTTGGCTAAACATTGTGTAACTTGTTCTTTTTATGGAGTTGTAGTGTCACTACCTTTGGATAGCAAGTTTTGCCTTGGCTTATTCTTAGCACTTTGCTTTCTGGAGTATAGAGGGACAGGGGTATTTCAGTTCCAGCATAACTTAGATTGTGTTGGTTCCTCGGAATACCCTCATCACGGGTTAAATTTACAGAACATCCAGGTGCTGATCGTGGTCGAATATGAAAAATTAGTGATTGAATATGAAAAACTAGTTGCGATTCGCTTAGGCAAGTGGTTCCGATTTTTTTTTTTTTTGGAATTCCCAAAGTCGGGTTTGTGATTGCCCAAAATCCCCCTCTTTTCCGGATGCAATACAGCAACTACAATTTTCCCACTAAAACAGCAACACTGTGCACACTTTTATATACCTTCATATGAAATAATCACTCATATGGCATGAGTGTCGAGTGTTGCAAACATACAAGTGAAAGAAAACTATTTCTGCACTATTTGAGCCTATCTACAAACAATTTTCCCCAGATGAGCCAGTCAACCAGCTACCTAATCATGTAAAACCCGAAACAAGTTTCTTATGCGATTGTGGTCAAAACCGATATACGAAGCTTGAATCTGAAGTCGATTGTCTGCTGGCTGCAATGTATTTAATGCTTAGTACTGGACTGCTCTGCGTTATTTTTAAAACAAAAACATTTTGACACAACCAACAATTGTCAAGCTGTTACGTGTCTAAACACTATAAAAGTTTTAATTAAATTAATTTAAAAATTTTTCATTAACATCTTAGAAGTTTTTAGATCCTTGAAAATCGTTGCAATATATAAACTAATTTTTTGTCTTTTTTTGTTTTTGTTTTTTTAATTTCAGCAGTTCCAGATAAGCAGTGAATGAATGTCAATTGAATTCTAAGAATATCAACAATCCCATCATGTGGTGAGTTTACATTAAATATACTTTGTATATATTTTAATTTTGTTTTACTTTTTTAATATTTAAACGTTGCTTACAATTAGTATTAAAATGTTAAAGCGTTGAATTTAAAATATTTTTATAAAAATCTAGTTTTTCCATTTAATAAAACTATTTCGTTAATCATTACATCCAACCAACGCAAATGACTTTTTAAGTGTCGTAAGTTTTATTTTTTTTTGTATTCAGAATTCCCTAGAGATTGACTTTTGACAAAAATGTAGTATAAAATTTACAAACAAATTTCAAAGTTGTTTTGGCATAAAACGTTGCAGTTTCATTTATTTCATTTATTTTTACTTTATTAGCAGTTGTAAAAGTAGTTCAGTTGTTAGAAAAAAAAATATAGAAATAGTTTTTTAACTAAGTTGTAATAGTGACACATGACTGAAATTTATGTGACATAAAATCAGCGACCACACACACAGCGGAATTGAGATATATGAGTGCACAAAATAAATACGGGACAAAAAGCGTCAACAGCACCACCACCACCTGCCTGAGCGAATGAATGAACAGAAACTAAAGTAGTGTAGAAAACTCCTTTTATACCTCATTTACACTGGCCCACAATCTAGTAGATTTGATTACAAATCTTCAACAAAATCAAAAAAGTTTATACTTCCCTTTTTTTTAACGTCTTGATATTTATCAAAGCGGATTCGTTTTACCAGGTGAGACTAGAGTTGCAATAAGTACAGCAGTGCAAAAACAACATGTTGTTTTATTGTTTTTATTTGAACTAAATATCAATATCTAACATTGAATAAATTCAAAGACGACAAAACCAAATTCTTCGTACGATTACTGCAGCTCCATGGTACGTAAGACACTCACGACTTCACAAGGATCTGTGTGTTCCGCTGGTAAAAGACGAATTTTCTAAGTATGCGACAAGGTATATCAGTAAACTGGAACTTCACTCAAATCCAGCCACTATCAGAACGTTAAATAGGGGATTCTACCGATATTATTCGTGCAAAATAAAACTTTTTTGTCTAGCAGTGGCTGGACTTAAATAACTTTTATATTTAGTATTAAGATTTGAATACTTATTGTTAGTTCATATTTTGAAGGTTCAATAAATATGTCAATAAAAAAATTTGAACTAAATATGCTCAGATATATATGAGCCGATATCGGGGAAAATATGTGTTGGCCTTATAATCGTCATGCCAAAAAGGTAATCTTTCATGGAAAAATCGGTTTAGGTTATATCTCGTCTATATATAGACCGATATTGGAAATTTTCTGTATTTAAGTAACCTCCTTTTATTACCAGAATTGCTTTTAAGCAAAAAACAAAAAATTGTTTCAATGAAAAATCGGTTTTGGCTACACATATCTTGGGTATATATGGAGCGATATCGAAAATTTTCATTTTTTGTATTTAAGCTACCTCCTTTTATTACCAGAATTGTTTTTGAGTAAAAAAAATGATTTCATGGAAAATTCGGTTTAGGCTATATCTCGAGTACATATGGGCCGATATCGGCAAATTTCATATTTTTAATCTTAGTAACCTCCTTTCATAACCAGAACTGCTTTTAAGCAAAAAAAAAGTTTTTCATGGAAAAATCGGTTTAGACTATATCTCGGGAATATATGGACCGATAACGGAAATATTAATTTCCTGTATTTTAGTAATCCCCTATTATTACCAGATCGCTTCTAAGCAAAAAAATAAAAATCATGGAAAAATCGGTTTTGGCCATATCTTGATATATGTATATGGATCGATATCGGATTTTTCCATTTTCTCTATTTTAGTAACCTCCTTTTATAACCAGAACTCCTTTTAAGCAAAGAAAAATGTTCGGTTTATATTACATCTTGGGTATACATGGAGTATACACCGGGCACCGATATCGGAAATTTTCATTTTCTATATTTTAATAACCTCCTTTTACTACCAGAACTGCTTTTAAGCAAAAAAACATGTTTTTCATGGAAAAATCGGATTAGACTATATCTCGAGTATACATAGACCGATATCGGAAATGTTCTTTTGCTGTATCTTAGTAACCTCCTTTTATTACCAGAACTGCTTTTAGGCATGTAAAAATCGGACTAGACTATATTTCGAGCATACATATATGGACCGATATCGGCAATTTTAATTTTCTGTACTTTACTAACCTTCTTTTACTACCAGAACTGTTTTTAGGCAAAAGAAAAGGTTGCATAGAAAAATCGGTTTAGGCTATCTCTCGGGTATATATGGACTGATATCGGAAAATTTCATTTGCTGTACTTTAGCAACTTCCTTTTTTTACCACAGCTAATTTTAAGCAAAAGCAAGTTTTTCATGGAAAAATCGGTTTAGACTATATCTCTAGTATACATGGACCGATAGAAAACATTTTCACTTTTTGTATCTTAGTAACTTCCTTTTATTACCAGACCTGCTTTTAATAAAAAAAATCGGTTAAGACTATATATTATGTTATATCTAATATACATACATATGTGGACCGATATCGTAAATTTTAGTTTTCTATATTTAAGTAACCTCCTTTTTCTATCACAACTGCTTTTAAGCAAAAAAAAATTTTTTTCATGGAAAAATCGAATTTGACTAGTATATCTCGAGTAACATATATAAACCGATATCGGCAATTTTCATTTTCTGTACTTTAGTAACTTCGTTTTTACCAGAACTGTTTTTAGGCAAAAAAGAGGTTGCATAGAAAAATCGGTTTAGGCTATCTCTCGGGCTATCTCTCGGGTATATATGGACCGATATCGGAAAATTTCATTTTCTGTACTTTAGTAACTTCCTTTTTTTACCACAGCTAATTTTAAGCAAAAGCAAGTTTTTCATGGAAAAATCGGTTTGGACTATATCTCTAGTATATATGGACCGATAGCAAAAATTTTCACTTTTTGTATCTTAGTAACTTCCTTTTATTACCAGACCTGCTTTTAGTAACAAATATGTTTCATAAAAAATCGGTTAAGACTATATATTATGTTATATCTCATATATAGTATATGTGGAGCGGTATCGTAAATTTTAATTTTCTATATTTAAGTAACCTCCTTTTTCTATCACAACTGCTTTTAAGCAAACAAAATTTTTTTTCATGGAAAAATCGGATTTGACTAGTATATCTCGAGTAACATATATGGACCGATATCGGAAATTTTCAAGTTCTCATACGCGACATTATCATTAAAAAATCAGTTTAGGCTATATCTCGGATATGTATGGGCCGATATTGGGAAAATTTTTTTGCCTGGTAATTTTTATGACAAATAATATTATTAAGTTTGTAGCAAAACAGTCAATTTTTTCCAAAACTTTTTCATACAAAATTACCAAAAAAAAAAAAGGGTTTTCAGAATTTTGGATATATCTCCGCTATACGTAAAACGATTTTACTGATTTTTCAATAGCAAATTCTTGAACCAATTGAGTATTAGAATGGTGAAAGAAAAATAGAATGATGAAATATAGAAAATATTTGAACTGAGTAAAATGTTTTTTTTTAGATTTTTTTCTGATTTTTCTCATGATGGTTACAATCAATATTGTCACCCTGTTTCGGCTTCACGACGTTGAGTTCTGGGTCAGCCTATACGAAGTTATATGAAGAGACTTCTCTGTTAACTCATTAACACATCTAATATGTATTTTGTGCATAAATCGAACTACTAGAAAAAGATGGAAATATCGCCTTGAATCAGGATGTTAATATAATTGCAAAACGCTTTACCATAAACTAAAATAATCTATCGTAAATTATATAAACCTAAACAACTTTATACACTTACATAAAAGTATGAATGCAGGTATCTCATTATAAAGCAAAGTGCACTACTCTCATCATACTCCCCAAGTTGAAATTAATTTATTTGCAATTCTTAAGCGGCTGTTTACATTTTTGTTTTGGCCATATTTTTGCCAAAGAAATAAAAATATTTCCAAGCACTTAATTATTATTCCTTTAATACGAAAGTATCTGTTGCATGAAGGATAAACATGTGTGTAATCGAATCAAAAAGGAAAAAAAAATCATTGCCAAAGTCAATGCTGACACTGGTATTAATTAAATGTACAATACTTTGCTTATTGAATAAAGTTGTAATAAAAAAATTGAAGAAAAACAAATAACTTATGTACATACGTATGTATATGCATACATAGCACACATATAAGTGAATCATTTTATCTGTTTAGCAATAATGATTCGATTATGAACTGCAATCCAGCTGGAGTACTAAAAATGATAATGCAGTTATCAAATATGATAGTACAGGTAACCAAATGAAGTTGGGTGTGGATAGAAACGACAGATGGTCACACTTTAATTATGAGATACTAAGCTTATCGATTACTGTTCACCAGCTCTTTTGTCCGACAAGAGATTTGACGTAATTGTTTCAGATATGGTCTCAGGCGTGGTCGATAGTGAAATTATTGAAATCTTTTTAAATGGTGGAGTTATTATTATCTTCCAGTATCAAAACCGGGTTAGCTTTAGGCTGTGCAATGACACAGATTAAAATCATGGGTATAATTAGGGTAGCTAGCTGGGATAGACGATGAGAATATCCCGAAATTGTAATGTATGCACTAGCAGGAGTCTATACGACGTCCTAATTAATTCGTAAATGCCGAATACCTCTGAATGAGATGGTGAGTCATTCGAATCTGTAGTTTTTAGGGCACATACATATGTGTAATTAGTTTGTGACAGTAGCCATGATAAGGGCCTCATTGACGATGAACCAATTCGATGGGGTGAACTAGTTCACCGAGGTCTCCCATCTGACTTGCAAGGCTCAAACAGTAATGAAAAAGATTTACACCAGCATCTGCCTTTACGACTTTATCTGATAATGCACCAATTCCACGAAATGAATTATTCACGATTCGCCAGCGACCCCGTGTAGCTAACTAGGCAGCCGTATGAGCAGCTTCTTGTTGAGGAGTTCGGATCTTAAAATCCCTCCTGTATGCAATTTCCCAGCAATCAAGGGTAGACAAGACTTAATGAGTTGGTAGACCGAAGCCCACTAAGAGCATCAGCCCTTAAACCAACTCACCCGTCAACCATCATTACTGGTTCCTTACAGTACAGGTATCTGTTGTAAAGGCAACAGATTCTCGGGAGATTGTTAGTCCCCGAAAAAAGCCACGCACCAAATATATAGATACTAACTCCCCCTTCCCGCGTTTTAGGTTTCAACCACAGTCAGAATGTTTTAGCCAAGGTAGGCACCTCAACCATTATGAGCCCGGGTTGAACTGCAAGTATAACCACCCGGGGGCCATGCTGATCCCCGTTCTGCAAATTTATACCCTTGATAAGGGTTTAGGAAGCCAACTCGACATAAGTTCTAAAGTTTTATTTGCTAAAACAAATGAGTCACTCCTTCCCATTTATACCTGAAAAACAGAATGCCCTGGTTTGATCTACGCCAAGGCAAAACCTGTTGCCCAGGGAGGGGGAAGGGGGGCAATGCTCGCACAGGTGGCAACTTCTTGTTATGTTTGTATCTATATGAACAAACCTTGCTGACGAGCTCAAGCCTTCTAATACTAGTCACGACTTCGCGAGCTAGTGGCCCGAAGACCATAAAAAGTCTCAGTCCTTAACAAATATCCCCGTCTTACCACCATTTCTGGCTTTTGACATTACAGATATCAGTTGCAAGGCAACAGCATCTCGGAGACTACAATTAGTTCCCCCAAAATCGGCCACAGAACATAATTATCAAGCAATACTTATACCCTCCATGTGGTTTCAGGTCCAAACTACAACTACAATGTTTTAGCCAAGATGCAAGCACCTCAATCACGATCAGCGCCAGTTAGCCCTTGGTGAGGATTTTTGGAACTTTCAACTCAACCCAAGTCATGCTGGGATTGCCTGGAGTTTTATCTGCTACAACAAATGAGCCACTCCCAACCCTCTATACAAGTAGTGTACAGAATTTGGGAATACGCCAAGCAAAACCTCCTAGCAAGATGATAATGCTGTAGGCAGCTCTATTTGTTGCTTTACTGACTTTCTAGCAACTAGAAATTTGGTGTTGCCAACTTTGCAAACAAATTGTAATTCGATTTAATATCATTATGAAATCGAACCATAAAAACAAAATGATTCTCGAGAAAAAGAAAAAAAGGTAAAAATAACTGATTTGAAATGAACGTAAGAAAGCAAAACTCGCAATTCAGTCAATGTTGATTCTAAAGACAAGAATTAATTTTAATAATAGATTTCCCTTCTCTTTAGCAGCTTTTTCATTTATCAATCAGTCAAGTTATTGCTAAACAGAAGTATCACTTTTTTGAGAGGGCAATAAATTAAAGAATTATTCCCATCTATGATGTCATTCTTGCTCCAGCAATCCAGCAGTTCCCCAGAGTAAAACAAAATACTCGTAAAATTAAATGCTAAGTTTTAACTAATTCATTAAACATCGAGTACATTTAAAATTTAAATTGTTTGTTAACAGCTTAAGTAGCAAAATGTTCTTTTTTTTATTGTTATTATTTTATTTTGCAACAATAACACGTGTAGCAAGCAATTGAAACAGAGTGCAACAAACAAAATGAGCATTTAAGTTTCTATATTCCCTTCACTTTTATTTGAAAATGAAGTGCCTGATTTAAAGGCAAACAGACGTATTGTGTTGTCAAACTCTTCATTAGATTTCAAATAATAAAGTTGTTAGATTTGATAGTTTTTAATAAAAATTTGTGTTGGTTGTTGATTGACCTCATAAAAACTTTTGCTTCTTTAAGCTAAAGAAGCATTTCGTGTTGTAGAAATTCATCATTACAGTGACAAACAATGGAAATTGAAGTGTCTAATTGACATATTCGAATAGTATTCATTTTATGCATGCATTCATTTGATATTTTTTGTACTCAGTGAAACTGCAATCGTGTATTTGAATGCTTTTGCATTTGCAAATTGAATACGAGGGCAAATCAAAAAATAACCGTCATATTAAATTTGTTCAATAATTATTTATTTATTCATCAATGATTCGTCTTTCCCTTTAAAGAAATCCCCCTCAAATATAATACACTTATACCAGCTATTTTTCTAATCCTCGAAATGCTTCTAAAACGCGCCTTTTGGTATCGACAGCTCCTATTTCGATTTTTCTTTTATCTCCTCAATCGTACCAAAACGCTTTCCTTTCATCGGTGTCTTCAATTTTGAGAAGAGGCAAAAGGCAGCGGGGACCAAGCTCGGCGAATACGGCGATTGAGGCATGATAACGGTTTTGTTTCTGGCCAAAAACTCACGCACAAGCATCGATGTGTGAGCTGGTGCGTTATCATGGTGCAATACCCATGATTGTTTTTTGCACAATTCTTTGCGTTTCCGACGAATTGCTTCGCGCAAATAACGCATAACTTCCTTATTGACCGCACGACCTTGGGGCAAGAATTCAAGATCCATTCATGACCATTGCAGTCGAAGAAAACAGTGAGCAAAACCTTTACATTTGGCTCTTCTGGACGCTTCCATTGGGATGATTGGGCTTTGGTTTCAATGTCATAGCCGTACAGCCATGATTCGTCACTTGTTATGACCCTTTTGAGGAAATCTAGATCGTCGTTGACGATATTCAATTGCTCCTGAACGATTCAGCAATTTTGGAACAATCTTCGCTCATGTCTAAAACATCCGTAAAAATTGCTTGACATAAGGCGAACGATATGCCAACATTATCAGCAAATCATTTTCTTCACTGCTTCAATGTTTTCATCAGTTGTTGACGTAGTCGATCCACCAGGACGAGCATCGTCATTGACATCTTTTAGGCCTTCCTTAAACCGGTTAAACCACAACTGAACTTGTGTTCTGTTCATAGTAGACTCGCCAAACGCTACAGTCAACATTTCAAATGTCCTTGAGCATTTAATATCATTTTTTACACAAAACTTAATACAGTTTCTATGATCCATTTTTTCGAATAGCAAAAAATTGAAGAGTACACCAAAACACGACTGACCTTTTTATCTGTCAAAAACAAACTGAGAATCCAAAATGACATAACAGACATGTGTACCAACATAACGGAAAAAATGCGAAAATTGAGCATACGAGTACGTAACTCACAAAATTTGAGTTTATTTTCTTGATCAGACCTCCCAATTCATTCTCTTTTCTGTTGTCACTCGTTTTATTCTGTTAACCTCCCATAAAGTACTCAATATTTGAATGAATATTTAGGTTCTCAGTGTGTATACACAGAAAGAAAAATTTTGTACTTAATTTAAGTATTTTTTACTTGCTTTTAGTACGGGTCGTACTTAATTTAAAGGCATAATTAGTTTGTATGTTATTTCCCTTCTAAATCAGCTGTTTTGTTTCTTTGTTTGTAAATTAAATGAGAATGGTTTCTTTTCACTTGTTCGTTCTGTGCTGTTGCGGAAAAATGGAATACAACGTTAAGTGACAGCCAGATATATGTACGTCGTACTTTTTTCTAGTATGGAAAAATTAATTTTGTTATTCATATGAGTCAAGGCGAATTTATTACTAGGTGAACTTGGCAGCCCAGGTGATTATTTTTTTTGCTTCCCGCGTTTTTTCCAATGAGACTGTCAATTTTTTTTTCTTTTGTTTACAAACATTTTCACGCCATTTTAATCTGAAGATTTTTTGTATGATTTAGTGCATTTTCAAGAAATTTGTGTGAATTTAAAAGTGAAAAACTAATATAATCTGTGATTTTAATTACAAACAATTATAAAAGTTTATATTTAACGTTTATGGAAAATTTTTTCCCTGCTGAACAATCTAAGGCGAATTTAGATTTTGACATTCTCGATATGTTTTACAATAACAAAATACATAGTGCTGAATTCGCTTTCCCGCTTGCATTCACCTGTATAAATTCGCCTTGATATGAATTTTTTTTTTGTCGAAAGCTAAAACCAAGGCGAACTCATAACAGGCGAAATTGACAGCGCAGCTGATAACTTTTTCTTAATTTTAATCTGTTTAAGATGTCAATGGAATAATTAAAAGAAATTTGAAAAAAAAATTTTAACCATTTTTTTTTATTATAGCTTGAGGTATTACCCAGAATTCTCCCCAAGCTGGCTGGCCATTTTCATCTTTCGAAGCTCTATGATCTGGGACTTAAATTTAAACGAAATAAATAAAAGTTTCACGAAATAATTAAAAGTTTTTCTTTTCCTGTAAATTTTTTTTATTATGTTTTTTTTAACTCCTTTTTGTGTTTATATTTTTCCCTTGACATTTGAAAAAGATTTTTTTTGTAGTGTTGCATTTATTGGTCTTGCATTTACCTGGTATGAATTCGCCTTGGCTAAAATAATTTGTTTTATTTAAAAATTTTTTAAATTTAATATACTCGTATATTAATCAATTAAGCAACTATGGATAATCAAAAGAATAATAGGTTTAGCAGAAAACATTATATTTTGTATAAGAAATGCCGTAAATTCTGCAGATCGTGAGAGCAGAAGTCTTGTCACCATTTCTAAGTAAATAAATTGTTTTTTTTTTTCTTTAAATAAAATAATTTTTAAGAAAATTCTTTATTCTTAATTCCAATATTTTTCTTTTGATTGTGCTTTAGTGCAAAAATCAGCAAAACTTTTTTACAGAAAAATTTGTTGTAAAATATTTGCTACAGAAAAGGACGTCACAGTATGGCAACTGATAGTAAAAACTAATGAGACTTTAAGTTTTTTATAAGTTTTAGTAGTAAGCTCATCAATTGAAAAAAAGCTTTACTAGTATTGACTGTAAATATCTAAACTAATTTTTAATTTTGTTATATATGTTTCTTTTAATTTTCATAAGCATGCCGTATTACAAAAAAAAAAAAAATTATATAATCCATGATAGAATTTTTTAAGGTTTTCACAAAATTATTGTTGCCTAAGCCTGAATTGAATTCTGAATTTATTTTTTATTTTTATTTAATATTGGCTGCAACTCAAACCTATAGACCGTTGTAATACTTTGCATAGCTACTGTTTTGTATTATTAATGTTGATTATACATAGCATACTTTTAGGGTTGCAAAAAATTTATCATTATCTAACGGATTTTTTGAACGAGGAAAAACGTTTCATTTTTTGTTTACGAATATAGCAATGATGTCAGATTTTTCTCCACCTCCAGCGTCAAAATTTACCAAAAATCGTCAAAATATTGTTTTTATTATCTTTTGGAGACAATTATACTTTAAAGTCTCCTCAAATGATTTTTCAAGCTCGTAGTTTTGCAGTCATATATATTAGTTTTATTTTTTAATTCATGTATATTACAAACTGTCGAGTTAATTCACTATATTAGCTGCCAATATTGATAGCAATAATACAAGCTGTTTATAATTTTTTTTTTATTGGTATCATATGTAATATATTTATTTGATAGGATTATTGGCTCTTGGGCTAAGTATTACATATATTTAAAAAATTTTCACACGAATACATATGTCTGTTTTAAAAAGCTTTCTAAAAGCACATATCTAGAAGGCGATAAATCTCAGTCTCATATGTTTGGTCTGTACTGTACATGAATTTTTTCAAGATGTTTTCCTCACAAGTTTTTTCCTCTATGTGAGACAATTCTCTTCTAAATAATTTATTTCTTCTGGTTTTAAATTATTTCTTTATTCCTTAGCTGAGTTTCAAATTCAGTGCCATAATCTACTGCATTTAAGGGTAGGAAAGAGTTCGAAGAATTATCTGCATTCTCAAAAGTATTTGAAAAGAACGGCTTTAAAATTTTTGAGGCAAAAAATTGCATAGTAGAAAAAAAACTAAAAAAACATTCACATTTGAACGAATTTGTCGTGCTTTTTTCGCTCTTGGCTCTGCTGGACGCTTCCATTGGGATAATTGGGCTTGGTTTCAATGTCATAGCCATATTCGTCACCAGTTATGGCCTCTTTGAGGAAATCTGGATTGTCGTTGACGATGTTCACGCGACGTTGTTTTGGCTCAAAATTTAGTAAATTTAGTAAGTAATCGAAGAGCACACCAAAACACGACTAACCTTTTTATCTGACAAAAACAAACTGACAATCCAAAATCGCCGATATCGACAACATACACAACAGAAGAAAAAAAAAATGCGAAAATCGAACTTAAGTAACTTACGAAATTTGAAAATAACGGTTATTTTTTGATCAGACCATGTACATATGTCAAAAAATAATATTAATTTTATATCACTTTCTAAATCACCAGATCTAACCATAAACTTTTGAAGATAGAAAATAATTAATTCTTTAAAAAGCTCAAGCTTATAGGCTTTTTACACTGAGATGAAACGCATGAAAGATGTTGAAAATTTGGAACACTGTTTAAATGGCTCACATCTAACATCTGCTATCAATCAAAAATATTATTTTTCAATTTTCAAATAATTTAACAAAAGCATGCAAAATTTTTTGGAAAAAAAATAATTTGAAAAACAAAAAAAAAGAGGACTATAAAATTTATGTACATACATATGTCTATAAAAATAAGATGTAGAGCATATAAACAAAATATAACAAAAACACAACAAAAATTATTACAGAAAAAAAAAAATAAGAAAGAAAACACTCATGCAAACAATTGACACATGATAAATAAATCATGATTTTTTTTTAATATTTTCAAATGATGACGTTTTTTCAGTGATGCCACAAGAATAATTGACTTTATTGCCACTTTTCTAGTGGTGACACTGAAATAATCGAAAGATATTGAATGGAATAAAATGAGAAAGGAACATTTTATAAAGATGTTCAAAAATGTTGACTTTTAGTATAATGTATTTCTTATGGGAAAATATTATCATCTTCGAACATTGATGGTAGATATTAATTTGTTAAATTTTTGTTGAACTTTTATAATTTTTTAAATTAAAAATTGTTTGGTTTGTACATATGTACAACAGGTTTTTAGTTCAAGTTTTTCCTTTCTTAATTTTTTTCCTAAGAAGGATTTTTTACAATACAAATTTGCTGTGATCAATAATTTTGATTGAAGAAGACAAGAAAAATAATAATCAAATCTTTAGCTGGGGGACAACTAGCTGTTTCGTAGTCGCTACACTACTCATCAGCACCCACTGGGATTTGAACTCGGGACATGACGTATCATGATCTACTGCTTTAACCACTAAGCCACCGAGCATTTAATTATTTTCTATCTATATTCATCTCATATTGAATCACATATGCATTTTGTTAATTGCCCACATTGTTTGTACAGCGTTTGCTGTCTCAGAACTAGCGGTATTTATTTTATTTATTAACATACATATTTTTTGTATTTTAATATTCTCCGGACCCAGAGATGTAATATGTACAAACCAAACAATTTTTAATTTAAAAAATTATAAAAGTTCAACAAAAATTTAACAAATTAATATTTACATCTCTGGGTCCGGAGAATATTAAAATACAAAAAATATGTATGTTAATAAATAAAATAAATACCGCTAGTTCTGAGACAGCAAACGCTGTACAAACAATGTGGGCAATTAACAAAATGCATATGTGATTCAATATGAGATGAATATAGATAGAAAATAATTAAATGCTCGGTGGCTTAGTGGTTAAAGCAGTAGATCATGATACATACGTCATGTCCCGAGTTCAAATCCCAGTGGGTGCTGATGAGTAGTGTAGCGACTACGAAACAGCTAGTTGTCCCCCAGCTAAAGATTTGATTATTATTTTTCTTGTCTTCTTCAATCAAAATTATTGATCACAGCAAATTTGTATTGTAAAAAATCCTTCTTAAGAAAAAAATTAAGAAAGGAAAAACTTGAACTAAAAACCTGTTGTACATATGTACAAACCAAACAATTTTTAATTGATGGTAGATGTTAGATGTTGTTCGGTTGAAAAAGCCTATTAGCGTATTTCTTTAAAAAGGCGCTGAGCGTTAATTAAATTAATTAAATTGTATCGGTGTCGGTGATGACTTCTTTCGGTTTATATCGAGCTTTCTCAGAGACCGCACTATACGAGTTTTTATAGATGGGGTCTCATCAAACGAGTTCAAGGATAATTCCGGGGTACCGCAAGGCTGCGTTCTTTCTCCTACCCTATTTTTTATTTTCCTCAACGACCTTCTCTATCAAACTTCCAACCCTATCCACTCTTTCGCGGATGACAGCAGCATTTGCCAATCGTACTCTTTTAGTTATAGGCCCAGTCTATCAGAGATCGCTGCCAAGAGGTTAAATATGAATGATTCACTGAATAGCGATCTTCTATTAATCTCCGAGTGGGGTCGTAAAAACAGGGTCGCCTTTAACGCTCGTAAGACCCAATGTTGCTTATTAACGCACAAACTTTGCGGTCGTTTGTTTGTGCGTTAATAAGCAACATTGGGTCTTACGAGCGTTAAAGGCGACCCTGTTTTTACGACCCCACTCGGAGATTCATCTGTACTCATGGATGGTATAAATATTGAGGAATCGGCTGCTTGTGATGTTTTTGGAATGAAGCTACAGTGTGATGTTCGTTGGACTGAACACATTTTTTATATCTCTAAAGAAGCATTCAAGTGCCTCGGTTTTTTGAAACGGTGTAAGATGTACTTCACTCCATCCGATCTCCTTACTATTTATACCACCTACATCCGACCGAAAATGGAATACAACTCTCATGTTTGGGCCGGTGCCTCAAAATCTATTTTGGGGTTACTCGACCGTGTGCAGGGAGGGCGAAGAAGCGCATCAGTGACAGTAGGGTATCCAACTCTATTGACTCACTGGAGCATCGACGCAGTGTGGGGTGCGTTACTCTGTTCTATCGTTACTACAATGAGTTTTGCTCTGACGAGGTTAGGGATCTTGTTCCCGAAACGCGCACATTTTTACGTAACACGCGTTCATCGTCCAGAGCTCATCCATTTGTGGTGGATTGCCCGAGGAATCGTACTACGCATTACAGAGAGAATTCGTTTTTCAGCCGTACGCTTCGTCTGTGGAACAAGTTGCCTGCAGACGTGTTTCCTGTCTGTTATAACGTTGGAAGGTTCAAGACAAATGTGCACAAACACTACTCCCTCTTTCCCCCTCCTCACAACCTATTTTCCTAGTTCTGGTACAATGCACTGCATATGTAGGGGTCATCCCCTGAGTACTGGTCCTTAAAAAAAAAAATTAGCTAGCGTGAATTAAATGCAATAATTAATGTTTGCTGGTATGTCTTACTCATACAACCGTAAGTATGTGTGTATGTATAGATGGATGGATGTGTGCTTTAAACTGTTTTATTTATATTTTTTTTCTTAAGTTGGGTAGGAATGTTGTGTCGTATAATCGATGTGACAAAATGACTTCGATGAAGAACTCCAGTGCTGTGCGCATGCGTTCAATTTATGAATATTAAATAATATTTGTTGTTGGTTTTGGGTATTAAATCGTTTTATTTGAATGTTGTACACATGTGTTTGTTGTATATACATATGTATTTATGTGCGAGTATATAAATTTATAATTTTGTGATTTAATCATTTTCTCATATTTTTTTTTGTCTCTGGTTGCAGCAGCGTGCTGCGCTCTGCTGTGCTGGTGATAATGATGACGGCATTATATGTGTTTATGTAAGTATATACGTACTCGTACATATATACAAACGAATACATATTTCGGTCGTAAAGAGCAGCTTTAGCTGCCAAAAAAAAATATATTCACATATGTATATACAAGCAGACGAATACAAAAATACTAAAAACAACAAAGAATTAAACAGATAAACAAAAAAAAAATATGTATGAAGAAGACAAAACAAATAAATAAAAAATAAAATACCTACAAAATGCTCACATTAAAATCGTCATCGCCTCTGAACGATGACTTTTTAGCGGTGACAGTCAAGTTAGCAGCGAGCCATAAGCGGGTACGGTCGATCGTTCGAGCCGTGTTGGCAATAAAACACAAGCAACAAAAACAAATATGAATTACATATAAATAAACAAATAAATCAGAAACATTAACAAATAAAAGTTTAATAAATTTATGGCTTTTGCCGCTTTTGCGTTTAACAAAGTTATTTTCAAGTTCTTGCCAATTCCACCAAGTGGAATTTTAATTTAAACTGAAGCTAACTAAATAAATTCATTGAAATAAATACCTAGCAAGCAAAAAATTAAAAATAAATTCAATGAGTGTTCGAATGATTATTGAAAATTTAAAAAGAAATATTTATTGATAGCACTATACTGGAACATTTTAAAAGTGCAATTTGTTGACATTTCTTTAAAGTTCAAACATAAATTTTGAAATGAATTTTAGTGAAAGCACTCAACTGAGTATACTCTACTGATATAGTCGTATATTTACATATATACTCGTATATTTTTAATAGTTTAAGAAATATTTTGATGAGATTTTAATAAAATACAACAGTAAATGGGTAAGTTTTGTTTTTTGAAACATAAAGTCTATAGTTCGCTCGACGGATTCAAGCCGGTTTTTTTTTCTTCTTGAATACATATTTGAGGAATTCAACATGCGTCATATCACGTCATAATATCCTAATAATTTATGATGGCTTAAAAATTTTGTTATAATGCTTTAAACAGAAAGTCATTAAATAAAAAAGGTGAATGAAAGAAAACAGAGGCAAGTGATGATAAGAACAAAACCATCTAGCACATGAACAGCGATTGGCTGAGCAGAGATCTGAGCTCTTAAGCCACCTTTACATGTTAATACATATATTTAAGTTGGTCAAAAATGTGTGTCGAATAAAGGAAATCTTACCGTGTGAAAGTAAAATGTATTCAGTGGGAGAGAAATCCAAATGTAAAAATTGACTAGTTTGACCGCTTGTCCCCATTAACTAAACCATTTCAGAAAACTCTTATTCTCATAACATCAGAGTTGTATTTTAAAATTGCTTTGACAGCAGTTCGAGTATTTGTTGAAGGTAGTACAGCATATAGAAACCAAAACTACAGTTCAAGAATATTGCTCCCAGAAAATGTAAATATATTGTATTACCATGTAAACGTGCCTTTAATTCCTAGCAGACGTCATATTCCCATGGACATTGACAAACAGTTTGATGAATTGGGCATGAGCACAAGTTACCGAAAATATTTACAAAGCACACCCTTTTGTTTATACAAGGAAGAAGTCCTGGACGTCCGAAAATTAAACATAACTCTCATGTTTGGGCCGGTGCCCCAAAGTTTATTTTGGGTTTACTCGACCGTGTGCAGGAGAGGGCGAAGAAGCTCACCGGGTATCCATCTTTATTGACTTGCTGGAGCATCGACGCAGTGTAGGGTGCGTTACTCTGTTCTATCGTTACTACAATGGATTTCGCCTTGACGAGATTAGGGATTTTGTTCCCTAAGCTCGCACATGTTTATCGCCTAGAGATCATCTTTTTGTGGTCGAAAACTCGGGGAGTCGTACAACGCATTACAGAGAGAATTCGTCTTTCAGCCGTACACTTCACCTGTCAAATAAGTTGCCTGCAGACGTGTTTGCTGTCTATTATAACGTTGGAAAGTTTAAGTCAAATGTTCACAAACACTACTCCCTCTTTCCCCCTCCCCACAACCTATTTTCCTAGTTCTGGTGCAATACACTGCATATGTAAGGGTTATCTCCTAAGTACTGGTCTAAGATAAAAAAAAGAAGTCCTGGACGATGGTGAACACACCTTCTCGTATGCAATGGACGGAAGCTCGTAAAGAACAGGAGATGGTAGCTGGCTCAATAATAATAGGAAACGTCTTGGACATCATGATAGCAAGAAAGGCAAATTTTTTGGCAGTATCGCGATTCTGTGACAAACTTCTGCGAACGAAAAAGTCATATCTAGACAACGCAGAACAAGATCATAGTCAGGAGACTAGATGCTGGATAAGGGCTAAGGTGGTCGCGGGATAGAAGTTTTTATCCCAGGAAGAGGATGTTTTTAGACGATAAGACCATTGCTGTGATCAGCCCGACACAAAGCAGAGGGTATCAACTATCTGGCAGTGCGGGACACCCATTTTCCTCTTCGCCACAGAAACAAATTGCAGTGGATAAAAATAAACAGTTCGCATCTAAAGTATTTCTGCCAATATCAAAAGTATTTCTGAAAACCAAAACAAATACCACCGGCATATTTGAAGTCATTTATAATAAATTTAATATTAAACTTCATCCTCCTCTTACACACCACAAACAATTGAAAACATTATTCATTAAACCTCAATCATTAACATCAACAGAGTTTGCTAAACGTCATATACAGAAAATCATATACAGAATGGTACAATAATATACTAGGTAGTGTCGGCAGCTGACTTCTTTTTTTTTTTTTTTTTTTTTTTTTTGATGATGAGAAGTTGTTTATATTTTGGTAACATACACACATACTTATGTATTTTGCCTTGGCGTATTCCAAACGACGGCATTCTGTTTTTCGGGTAAAGAAGGGAAGGAGTCCCTCGGTTGTTGTAGCAAATAAAATTCTAGTAAGCCGCATGAGTTATAATGTGCTGACTTCCTAAAACCTTGCCAAGTGTATAAATTGGCAGAACGGGGATCAGCATTACCTCCCGGTGGTTCTGCTTGTAGTTCAACAAGGGCTGATCATGGTTGAGGGGACTACTTTGGCTGTGGTTTAAACCTAAAACGCAGGAAGGGGTAGTTAGTATTCCAGGTTGGTGTGTGGCTTTTTTCGGGGTCTAACAACCTCCCGAGGGTATGTTGCCTTTATAACAGATACCTGTACTGTAAGGAACCAGGTGAGTTGGTTTAAGAGCTGATGCTATTAGTGGGCATCGGCCTACCAACTCATTAAGCCTAGTCTTTTATCAACTTCTGGTAAATTACATACAGGAGGGAATAGAAGTGCCGGACTCTTCACAAATAGTTCGTCTATATGGCTACAAACTTATGAAAAAACTTGTGACCAGTATGAGCCTTGCAAGCCCTACGACGGCACTGGTAAATTGTGAATAATTCACCCCGTGGAGTTGGTCTACCACCAGATAAGGCTGACAATGTAGGTGATGTTGTAAATCAATTCCTCAATCTGTGGTATATAGCGTCCACAAGCACTCCCTCATTCCTGCTTCACTTGACCTATTTTCCTGGTTCCGGTATTCTGCACTTCAAGTGTAGGGCCATCCCCTGAGTACTGGTCCAACCTCCACGAACACTACTCTCTCTTTCCTACCTCATCATAACCTATTTTCCTAGTTCCAGTACAATGCACTGCATACGTAGGGGTCATCCCCTAAGACAAAAACCAAACTTGTGAAGAATGTTGAGGAGTTTATAAAATTGCAGAGTTTTACTTAAATTTTAATTGAATTTTCAAAGAAATATTCAGCACACCTTTAACTCAATGGCTCTGGGCCGTTCAAAGATAATGCAGTGTATATGACACACTGCACAGCACACGTTCAAACAAATTGGCAACAAAAATTTACAAATGTATGTTAATGGCAAGCTACAAAAAATAAAAAATTAATGTAGAAGCGTACACAGATACATAACCCAGTGAGCCAAACAGTTTAATCTAACAAAATCAAAAATCTAAAGAGGTAAAGAGTGTTTTGCCTAATATATTAAAAAATTAAGAAGAAATAAATAAATACAGAAAGAAGCAAAAATTAAAATATGAAGAAAAATATATAATAAAATAAAAGAATTGATATAAAATTAAGAGAGAAAATCCAATTTTGTTACAAAAAACCTCGGATAGTAGTCTTCGAAAAAGACACAGAGTTGTTATTACAAACTTAAATAATCAATTCACAATATCCGTTAAAAATCTACTCCAATCTACTTTGAATAAATTATGCAATATAATTTATTATTTAATTGAATTAAAGCAACGTAAATGTGTCAAATGACACTACAAGAAAAATTCATTTAAATGGAAAAATAATTTAGAAAAATAGTTTAAAAAACGAGATTCGATTTTCGCGTTATCACTTTGCGACCGTTTGTGCCAAGATGCATTAACGTCTACAAGGTGGCAGCACTAGATCCAAATTACAACAACATAACAAAAACAGGCATGAAGTAGGCTGAAAAATATGTTTAACTTTTTTTTATTTTTGACATTATAAAGGTAAATGTATAATCTTTTTATTTAAATTATTTTTATTTTCACAAAATAATTTTAAATGTTTAATTCAGAATAAATTACTAAATCCACCTTCAAAAATGTAAACAATACATTTGGCGTATAGGGCGTACTATATTGCCAGTATCAAATAACTGTCACATGTCGCAGTGCTGCCACCTTGTGGACCTTAATGTACAGCACAAATTATAAAACGCTATGTCCGACATTTACACCATTTCAAAAATAATTGCTTTGAGTAAAGCTTTTTATTAC
Organism: Thecocarcelia acutangulata; assembly: GCA_914767995.1. NCBI lineage: Eukaryota > Metazoa > Arthropoda > Insecta > Diptera > Tachinidae > Thecocarcelia > Thecocarcelia acutangulata. Next base: position 28,583,137 of record OU612097.1, on the reverse strand, counting down.
TGTTTTTTAACAGGTTTTTATTACTCTGTTTTAACATGTTTGTTAATAGAGTACGATATACGAGAAATATGACACAAAGCTCTGCACGCTTAATTCACAATAATGCTAATATTATTCACTCACTATTGTTTGGGCTTATTATTTCTAACTTTTTATTTCGACATCGAAGCGTGTTTTTAGTTTTTTAAACTTTACTTATTTTTTAGTTGTGTATCCTTTAGCGATTTCCCAAAATCAGCGTCAGAAATAGCTAAAACTTGAATTTTCGCACTACAGGGAATGACCGTTGGTAGTTCAGATACACGTTCCACGGCAAAAAAGAATCACCAAATATGAAAAACCATTTCCGAACTGGTAAGCAAACGTATTCTGAGTTTCTGAGAACTCCCAAAATCGGCTTCAGGAATATCCAAAATTCCTCACTTCTTCGGAATCAACACTGCAACTCAATTTTTGCACTACAGCGAATGGCCGTTAATAGCTCAGATGCATGTTCCGCTGCAAAAAAGTGCACCAAATATAAAGAACCGGTTTCGTGTTTTTTCTTAATTCCCAAAATCGGCTTCAGAAATCGCCATAATCCCCCACTTCCCTGGAAGCAATATGGTAACTTCAGTTTTCACGGCGACACTGTGTATACAGTCTTATATACCTACATACATATGTAATAATCACTCATATGGCATGGATAACGAGAGTTTCCAACATACAAGTAAAACTAATAATATTAGTTTTACGCTTATATTATAAGCGTTTTAAAAATAGTTTAAATTCTAATTTATGGTTCGTTAATATTAAATTTTCTTCTTTCTTTTTTTTTTTTTTTTTGTTTTTTTTTTTTGTTTTGTTTTTTGTATTAAACTTATCACTTTTTTGCTGCTCACTGTCTGATGACAAACGTGCACAAGCGATTATTGAAGGATAACTCGTTGTTATCATCACCTTTAATTGAATTCTTATGAATCATGTGAGCCTTCATTCAGTTTTTTATTTTTTTTTATGTTGGACCAGTACTCAGGAGATATCCACTACATATGCAGTGCATTGTACTGGAACTAGGAAAATATATTATGAGAAGGAGGAAAGGGGGAGTTATGTTTGTGAACTTTAAAGCGTTGAAATTAAATTAGTTAAAACTGAACAGTACCCGGTGTATATACCTTCTACAATGCTCACAACAAAAATTAGTTCAACACCGCGCACACCGCACGGTAATAAATACATAGCAGGAACATAAAAAGAAGTTAATAACAAATAGAGAAAAAACAAACGGCAGTAAAAACATTAACTGCCTGACTCACGATGTCGTTTCGTTAACGTTCGCTAATGTTTTACATTAAAAATACGTGGCTTACAGTCAACTAGTATTCAACTAACAGATATATCGGAGGTAAACAAGGCAAATGATACATGATCAAGGAAAAATAAAGCTTATAAACGGCTTGGGAATAGGTTTTTTGACCTTAAAGATTATACCGAACGTTTACGAAACGACATCGTGAGCCAGGCAGTAAATAATAAAAAAAAACATGTGCACACATGATGTAAAACAAAACTCTACCTATTCAGGTATAATTTCGTTTTTTTAGCAATTAATAATAAACATAAGTATAGAAAACACGGACAACAATAAAAAACACGTGTGTACAGAACGAAAGACAAAACACTTCATGGCGTGAACAGATAGTATTACTTCTATTGTTGCTATTGTATTGTTTTCTTTGTTTATAAAGCTGGCGATAACACTTAAACGTGTGTTAAAAAATTACTTTTTGGATAAGTCTATCCGAAATTTAGTTTCCATATGTTTGCAGGGTATACTCGTATACAATACCTGAATATGCACATGCACACGTACAGTTACAGAGGTGTTTAAATGTAAATTCTGTCGTAACTTGACTCTTTTTTTTCTCTCTGGTATCGTTGGCTTCAGCTTTAAAAAAAGAATTCCTACTGTTCATCATCTCATTTGTTGTTGTTTTTGCTTTTTAAAGGTCACCAAGAAAATCTGCATTTTGTAATGTGCAATTTGTTGTGTTGCTGATGTATTTAGGAATTGTTGTTTATTGTTTTCTTGCCTGTTTTTTGGTTTTTTCAACTTCTTTTGCTGTTGTTTTGTTTTGCTTTTGTGCTTAAACAAACTCACAAATCAAGTGTTAACATATTTTGAAATGATTTTCGTTAATAATATTTATTGGTAAATCAGCAATAATCGTAGGAAAAAAGCAGCGTCCGTGACAGCTTTGGCAGCATCATTATCATATTCGCTTGTCTGAAGTTTGGATGTTTGTAAATCGTATTTATTAAATAGGGAATTAAAGATTTGCAAGCATCAAACACATTTACCACTGCAGTCTTCATGACTACATGACAACATATGATGCAAAGTGTATTAAACGTCTAGCGCTGCCACATATGGCATGTGTCGGTTTTTTTGCTTCTGGTAATACCGTAAACACATTGTTTATATTTTTGAAAGTGAATTTAGTGGTATATTCTGAATTAAACATTTAAAAAAATTTTTGTGAATTATACAATTAAGAAAAAGTTCTTTCTTAATTTATAGTTGGAAAGAAGTTTGAAATATTTTTTACAAGAACAGCTCACTACACGCCAGTTTTTGTTGCATTAAGCTTTAAACACATAGACGACAGCAGACAGCAAACAGCAATCTGTCAAAAATAGAATACATGTGTTTAGATGCACACGACTATTTGAACGACATCACAGCAGCACGACTTCACAACAGCGTTTGCTGCTGCTGCCAACTTAGACAAATTTTTATTTTCGTAAGCAGCAAAAAGTAAATGCAGTGCTGCCACTATAAAAATAAATTGGCAGCAGGAAGAACTAAAATTTGTTTGAAATATTTAATAGAAATAAACATCACACAAATAAAATAAACAAATAAATTGATTAGTTTTTACAGTTTTACGTGATATTATTACGTTTTCAGTCGGTAATTTTAATGTTATTCATGTAAAATATATATGTGGCACCTCTGAAATTTGCATTGTTTAAATACTCATAGTGCTGCTGCTGTCTTTAAAATAATTATGTTGCTGATGATACGGCAGCATTCGAAGCTAACTTCATTTGGACTTGTGAAGTTGTGAAGTTTGCTGTCGTCTAAGTGTTTAGAGCTTTATGCTCCATAACTTTATTTACACTTAATACCACTGTGTTTTTACACACTAGACTTGCTTACTTTTCTTACTTATGACTTTCTTGCAAAGTTCAAAAATAAACTGACTCATTGCCGCAAACCTGCCTGCTATTTATACTTCTGATGATAATCATCATGAACTTTCTAGTTATTGATGATTCTTGAATCAAATGTACAAATATAATGCTAGCTTACATGCTTACTAAACATTATAAGTGCAACAACAACAAACAATACGAAACGCAATACCAAGAACGCAATAAGAACAAAAAAAAATCATTTGTGTTTGATTTATTTGGAATTTTGCGTTCTTCAAATCATGTGTGTGTGATTTTTTATGTACTATGATTTTAGTTTTATGCAGTCTGTGTGTATGTGCGTGTGAATTTATAACAAGCAGATCAACGGCTGCACAATGGGTTAGGAATTATGCAAATTCGTATTATTATACAATTTTTATAATATACATATCCTAATATATAAGTTTATTTTACCTTTTTGTTTATATAGCCTTTTTGTCTTGATCAGCCCTCGTACATATACGAAGGCTGATCAAAACATAACACCGGGTTAAATCTTTAACGATATACCTTTAAACCATCAAAATTTCATTTAATTTCATTTAGATCTATTATTTATTTTTAATTTAATAAAAATTTTAAGAAATCTCACTTTTATGAAATTTTATTTTTTCCATCATTTTCTTTTAGCTCCGTATCCCCTGGCCGTAGCTGACCCTTTCAAACTCCAAGTACTTACTTCAGAATGCAGTCGCCGTCCGGCAATATATTATTTTTAAAACTTTTCACTACTTTAATAGTTGGCATTGCTATAGGTTTTACATTCTCCCAGCTGATGAACACAAGCCAAAATGATGTTCTCATGACAATGAAGCCGCTAAAAACGTCTAACTTTGCCGAAGAAAATGAAATTTCAACACCGTCAATAAGATCATCAACCAATTTCTATGGCGATGAGTTGCCTAAGAATGTGCGAAAAAATTCCACTTATGAGAATGATCTTGAAACGGAAATAGCTGATCGTTTGTACAAAGAAGTCAAAGTTTTGTGTTGGATATTGACAGGACCTCAAAATCACGAAAAGAAGGCTGTGCACGTTAAAAACACTTGGGGTTCAAGATGCAATAAATTGATTTTTATGAGTTCAAAAGAAGATACAAATTTGGGTGCCATAAATTTGAATGTCAAAGAGGGACGCGGCCATCTGTGGAATAAAACACGTCAAGCGTTTAAGTATGTTTACGATCATTACTTGCAGGAGTATGATTGGTTTTTAAAGGCTGATGATGACACGTAAGTGATTAAAAAAGTAAAAAAATTTTTAAGAAGTGCCGTTGTCGTCACATCAACTCGTTGACATTTAAAGAATTTAAGCAAACACCATTGTTAGCGCCGATTCACATACGTCAACTTTTGTGGCTCAAATTTTTGTGTTTCTGTGAGCCTTGAAAAGACTCTCACCGGGGAGCAAGTTTTTTTTTTGGCGTACGCCAAACTCGGGTACTCCGCTTTCTAGGGTATAAATGGGAAAGAGTCTTTCGTTGTTGTAGCAAATAGAACTCTAGGAAGCCGCATAACTTAGGTTGTGTTGCATTTCCGTAACCCTTACCAAGGTTTAAAATAGGCAGAACGGGGATCAACAAAGCCCCCCGGGAGATTCTGTTTTACAGATCTCTCGGTGCTGATTATAGTTGAGGTGTCTGCCTGGCCTGAAATGTCCTGGCTGTGGTTTAAACTTAAAATCACAGGAAGGGGAATTAGTTCCCCTGTTAATTTTGGTGCTTACCGTATTGTTTTCTTGCAACAGATACCTGTAAAGTAAGGAACAAGGCGTGATGTTTAAACGGGTGAGTTGGTTAAGCGTTGATGTTCTTAATGGACTTCGGCCTGCCAACTCATTAAGCCTTGTCTGCCATTCACTGTTGGGAAATTACATACTTCTGGCAAGAAGTTGCGACCTGCGTGAATCTTGCTAGCCTCACGGGGACGCTGGTGAATCGTGAATAATTTACCTCGTGGAGTTGGTCTATCTTCTGTTCGGGTCATCAAGGCAGATGCTAATATAAATCAATTTCACTATATGTCTTGCTTGAGAAGATGGTATTGTAAATCATCTGATTTTTTCTCAGCGATAAACCAAAAGTTGATGTGTGTGAAACGACCTTCATCGACAACAATTAAAAATATTATTGTTGGAAGGTTTTTTTCCATTTTTCAAGATCTATGAAATGAAATTCCGCGTTCCAGTTTGAGTAATTTTGATGACAACGACTCTACGCATAAGAACAGTTGTTTAACGTGTTCATTCTTAGTTACGTTATAATGGAAAATCTTAGAGGTTTCCTGTATGCTATGTCGCCTGAAGCTCCTGTTTACTTTGGCAGTAAATTTAAGCCACATGTTAGGCAGGTATGTATATGCATATGTACAGTTAGGCACAAAACTATACATATATTTGCTATTTAATTATAATAGTGCGTTGGAAAGGTGATTTACCAATAAAATACACGCAAGAAGCAACTTTTCGTCTAGCATTGGCTGGAGCTAAGTTAATAAAATTTTTCAATATTATTATTTTTTTTCTAACGAGTGATTTTTTTGCTATTATCTTTTTGGCAACACTAGTTTTGACAGCTCACGCACGTCTTGTATCTTGTGTCACTGTCAAACATCTTCAGTTTGGTCTATAATTTAATCATGAATCGTCTTACAAACGAACAACGCTTGCAAATTATTGAATTTTATTACCAAAATGCGTGCTCTGTTAAGAAAGTCCATTTTATAGTCAGTTTAATCGACCTACTGAGGCTTCTATTCGGCCACCAAATTTATATTGTTGGACATTAAACCACCAACACGCTTACGTAGAGTGTGAACTGAAGAAAATATCGCAGCCGTATCGGCCAGTGTTGGTGATGACCGTGAATTATCGATTCGGCGCCGTTCGCAGCAATTGGGCCTCTGTTACTCCACTACGTGGAAAATTTTGCGGAAGGATTTGGGTGTGAAGCCTTATAAGATACAGCTGGTGCAAGAATTGAAGCCAAACGACCTACCACAACGCCAAATTTTTGGTGAATGGGCTCTTGAAAAGTTAGATGAAGATCTACTTTTTTATCGAAGAATTGTGTTCATCGACGAGGCTCATTTCTGGTTGAATGGATACGTGAACAAGCAAAACTGCCGTATTTGGTGTGAAGAGCAGCCAGAAGCATTGCAAGAGCTACCAATGCATCCACAAAAAACAACCGTTTGGTGCGGATTATGAGCTGGCGGCATCATTGGGCCGTATTTCTTCAAAGATGATGCGAATCACAACGTTACTGTGAATGGTGAGCGCTACCGTGCGATGATAACAAACTTTTTTTTGCCCAAAATGTAAGAGCTTGACTTGCATGACATGTGGTTTCAACAAGACGGTGCCACATGCCACACAGCACGCGAAACAATGGACCAATTGAGAGGCGAATTCGGTGAACAGTTTATTTCACGCTTGGGACCAGTCAATTGGCCGCCCAGATCGTGCGATTTAACGCCTCTAGACTATTTTTTGTGGGGCTATGTTAAGGCTAATGTCTATAGCGACAAGCCCGCTTCGATTGACGCACTGGAAGCCAACATTGCCAACATTATTCGTGAGATACCGGCCGAAATGTTGGAAAGAGTATGCCAAAATTGGACTAAGCGGATGGACCATTTGAGGCGCAGCCGCGGCCAACATTTGCATGAAATAATCTTCAAGCATTAAATTATATCGACCCAACTATCGATCCAAATAAATATTTCGTGCATTTTTCTGAATTTTATGTGTGTTTTTTTTTAAATTTCCGATAGTTCTTATAAAATCACCCATTATATTAATTAATTAATTTTTTTGTTCTAAGATTTGCATACTTATTGTTATTGAATTGTTAAAAAAAATGATAATAGTTGAAAAAACTAAAAAGGTCGCTTCGATATCAAACTAAAAAGTAAATTACTTTAATAATAAGCATGGAATTATTTCTTACATTTTGGCTCGATATCGATATCGGTTTAGTATTTTTTTTTTTTTTTTTTTTTTAATTATACAGTGATGGACACATAATATAGGCACAACAGCCAAATAGCATATTGTTAAGAATTTTTATTACATCTAACCCAGTGTGCAATGTACAACACATTCACGCAAACAATATAAAATTAAGAACATTATACACAAACAAACATATATGATTTAAAGTACGTAAAATACAAATTAAGTCCACTACAAATGTTGTTGCTGTTATTCTTGCATTCTTGATATTTCGTTTTATTATCGTTTGTTGTTGTCACTTGCTTATTGCTCGCAAGCATGTGTATGAATGTGTGTGTATATGCGCAAGAAATACATTTGTACATTTGAGTCTAGAATTATGAATGACAAGAAAGAACATGTCGATTGTAGAAAATGATAAAGACATATAAATAGCAGGCAGTTTATTTTTAAACTTTGTCTGTCAAGTCTGGTATTTTAGTACACAGTGTAAAAAACAATTGTGAGTATCACTATTTCATTTGCAATTCAAGAGCCCGCAAAATCGTTTTTAAAGGCAAAAACGCAACAATATAAAGATTTTTATATTAATATTACTATTAATATGTTGCAGTCGTATATTTTAAGACTGTATCAATTTTATTTCTATAGAAAGATGAGTTATAGGCTTTTTACACTGATCAACATCTTCATGGAATGCGTGGAAGATATTGCAAATGTGAAACACTGTTTACATTACTTACCTCTAACATCTACTAACAATCAAAAATATTATTATTTCAATTTTTAAACAATTTAACAAAAGCTCGCAAAATTCTTTGAATGGAATAAAATAAGACATTTTATGAAGATGTTGAAAAATGTTGATTTTTAGAACAATGTATTTCTTATGGGAAGACTTTAACATCTTCGAAAAATGATGGTAGATGTTAAATATCGATCAGTGTAAATAGCCTATTACGGACAATTGTCAATCGGTTAAAAGGTGAAAAAAAACTTTGAAAATGCAAATCGCTGTGGTCGGCCAAGCAAATTAACTGAGAGAGAACGTGCTTATATCAAAAATAACTTATTCTCAGGTTGCCGCGGATATAAAACAAGATTTTGGCAAAGTTGTACATCCAAAAACTGTTCAGACAACGTTGCGAGCCTCTGGGCATAACTCACGTATTGCTAAACGCAAACCGTGCATATCTTCTCTCTATCAAAAAACGAAACTGGACTATGTCAAGCCATTAGAAAATAAACAATGCGATTTGTGGGATCGAGTACTATGGACACGCTAGGGTTTGGCGAAAGACTAGGGAAAGTTGTAACAATGAAAAATTGCTTATCGCTCACTTCTGCTAATGGTACCATCAACTAACGCCAACTCTACCTATAAGTTGTAGTAATAGCCCTAACTATATATGTACACCCTACCCTCAAATGCCACTTCTGGTTTCTTTTTGATAGTTTCATTTCTTTACAGGGTTATATGTCTGGTGGTGCTGGTTATGTCTTGAGTAAACAAGCTTTGCGGCTGTTTGTGGAAAAGGCTTATAACAACGGCACCATATGCCGCAAGACACCGGGAGGCGCCGAAGACAAAGAAATGGGCACTTGCTTGCAAAATGTTGGCGTTGTAGCCGGTGATTCCAGGGATGAAGAAAAACATGCTAGATTTTTACCCACCCATTTGTACAGTCACATAATACCAAAACAGAAATCTAGCTGGTATTGGCGGTACATATTCTATGCCACCAAAGATGTTAGTAAGAGCACGTTTACATGATAATACAAGTATTTAGAATGGTAAAAAAATTTGTGCAGGGTTTAGAGAATGGAGCAAATCTTACCGGGTAAAAGCAAAATGTATTATGTAGCAGAGAAATCCGTATGAAAAATATAACAAGCAGACGGAAACGTTGTATGCGCATAACACTAGAGTTGTGTTTTTAACTTCACGTTGGCAGCACTTTGAATGACTATGGAAGGTGTTGCAGCATATATAAAACCAACATTTCCTTGTGTTAAACTTTTTACTTATGTTGCAAGTGTAAACATGAAACATACTGGCAATACTCTTCTTTTTCTCTTTTTTAAAATACATGGAATTTATTCAATCTATGAGTCTGAACACAATGTTTGCGGTGCAGTACGATTTCCCGTTGCGGGAGAGAAAAATAAACATAATACAATGGAAGACGGCGATGGCAATACTTGTCATTGTTAGTATACATTTTTATTAATTTATTTGTGTATACATTTTCATAAAATTTTCGAAACAATTTACGGTTTGTGTTAAGATGACAAATTATCCTTCTGCCGTAAATTTCGAAATTTCTTTTTGGCTTCCTCGGCTAAAATTATGTAAAGTCTGACAAAAAATGAAAGTAACTGCAAGAAATTCCCTGGTATGCCAACATCTTTGCTAATTTTGCACAACAATTATTCTTTATACTGGAAGTTTTTGCTACTTCCCGACGGCAAATTATAAAGACAGTCATACTTCCTAACTTCTTCGATAAATCTTTCGTTATTGTCCATTTTTTCTTCGTTAGTTAATATGCGAGTATTTTTAAACTTTTATATTTCATGACAAAAACTTATAAACTTTTAAATAATGTTTTTTGTTTACAATAAAGTTGTGAAAATCGCCAATCATTCAAAAACTATGGCAATATCGGAAAGAGAAAGAGAGTAAAAAATTTACAGTATAACAAAGTCCGCAATGAAAATAAAATAAATTTTAATTTTATGCCGTTCCGCACTGCTTGTTTTTTTTTTACTTTAAAATCGTATGAAAACCCGCACCGCAGTAAATTATCGTTACATTGTGTTTAGACTCTATTGTCGTTCAAAAACCCATAGAATTTCTATTTCTATGTAACTATACAGTTGCAAAGTATAGGATTCACAGCATGGGAGGGGTGACGGAGACCATATGCCCAAGATGGTATTAACAGTACGTTTGTAGCGTCGCTGTGACTAACTATAACGACCGATGCCTTCACATAGGAAGTTTCCACGTGGTTAACAATGAATAATCTCTAAAAAAAAACTGTAAGCCAATACAGTTAGTTGAGGCAAACCGTTAACCAGTGCGAGCGAGACGCAAAACTCTCGAAGACCGAACAACAAACACAAGCCTGACCGCACTTAAGAAATAATTACGATGACGCGAGAGCTGTTCTTCAGCCCAGAGCTGCTTTACGACTTGACCCATAGAATTATTTATTAAAGTAGCTTAACTAGGAAGGCGAATTCATATCAGGTATATGCAAGTGCAATAAATACAACACTACAAAAAATAAATCTTTTACAAACGTCAAGGGAAAAATATAAACGCAACAAAAAGGAATTCAAAAAATATATAACAAAAAAAATTTACAATAAAAGATAAACTTTTAATTATTTCGTGAAACGTTTAACTATTTCGTGAAAATTAAAGTCTCGGATCATAGAGCTCGGAAAGGAGAAAAAGGCCAGCCAAATTGCGGAGAATTCTGAATGATAGTTGCAATACAAAACCTAAAAAATGTTTCAAAATTTTGTTTTTTTCAAATTTCTTTTAAAAAAAATTTAGAATAAAAGAAAAACTTAATTATTTTGTGAAAGTTTTAATTATTTCGTGAAACTTAATGTCTCAGATGATAGAGCTTGAAAAGGTGCAAATGGCCAGCCAGATTGGGGAGAATTCTGGATGATATCTGGCGCTCAAGATACAATAATAATATAAAAAATTGTTTTAAAGATTTTTTTTTTAATTTGTTTTAATTATTCCATTGACATCTGAAAAAGATTAAAATAAAAAAAAAAGTTATCAGCTGCGCTGTCAATTTCACCTGTTATTAATTCGCCTTGTTAACTAGTCTTAAAGATACACTCATAGAAAAAACATATTCATATTGATAATGGCGGGACATCAGAATTGTGACATCAATATTATGTATGACTAAATATTTATCAGTAATGTAAAAACTTACATCAATCTCAATGATAAAAATCGTCGGAGAATTTTGTCATATACTGAGAATCATCAATACATGTATGTATATATAAAAAACAATTGTCAAAAGAAAAACTCACCTCTCTACACATGAAAAAAAAAACGAATTGCACGAGTACAGCCGTACGCAAGGCGAATTCATAACAGGTAAAAATTGAGAGCGCAGCGAATAACTTTTTTTGTGTTTTTATCTCTGCCAAATGATGTCAATGACATAATTAAGAAACTTGAAAAAAAAATGTGTTAACCAATTTTTCTAGTTATATATTGCAGCTCGAGACCTAAGAGCTATCCAGAATCACCTAATATATATGTAATATATATATATATATATATATATATATATATATATATATATATATATATATATATATATATATATATATATATATATATATATATATATATATATATATATATATATATATATATATATATATATATATATATATATATATATTTTTTTTAATTCCTTTTTGTCTATATTTTTCCCCTGACACTTCACAAAGATTTTCTTGTAATGTTTTATTTATTATTCTGCTACACTTAACTGTTATGAATTCACTTGGGCATATTTTTATGACAGCTGCTTTCATCAGTCACCCTGAATTTTACTCCAAAAAAATCTAAATATTCTGTATTACCATTTAATCGTACCTCTAGTAATTATAATTAACCTTAAAATCATTTTTATTTTTTAATCACATGTTTGTTATCAATTTTGCAGGGTTCTAACTGTTGTTCGGACTTTGTGGTTTCCTTTCATTACGTTTCGCCTGATGACATGTACGTCATGGAGTTTTTAGTTTATAAATTACGACCTTTTGGCATAATGCCAAAATATTATACGATGCCGGAGAAAAAGAACATGACTGATTTAGTGGAAAAATGGCGTAATGAACAGTCCGATAATCCTCTGTAGACGGCTGTGACCCCCAAGCTCTCAAAGAAGTTTTAGTATGTAAAACCTGTGTATAGTATGTAAGAGTTTGTTTTTCATATTAAAGCGCAATGTGATTTCAAACTATTCGTGATTGTAGTCGTATTTATTTCTTCAATCCTTTCAAGCCTATTATTTAATATTGTCAGGTGCTTCATGGTGACGATATTTTACAACATGTAAATATCCAAAATGCAGAATTTCTGCAACAAGCATAAAAATCGATCCGGGTGGTGATGAACAATACTTGGACTACTCAAAATATCATAGGCATACTTACATGGCAAGGCGAATTCATACCAGGTAAATGCAAGAAGAATAAATACAACACTACAAAAAATAAATCTTTTTTAAATGTCAAGGGAAAAATATAAACACAAAAAGGAATTAAAAAATATAATAAAAAAAATTTACAAGAAAAGAAAAACTTTTAAATATTTCGTGAAAGTTTTAATTATATCAAGAAAATTAAAGTCTCAGATTATAGAGCTTGGAAAGGCCAGATTGGGGAGGATTCTGGATGATATCTGGCGCTCAAGATACAATACAAAATTAAAAAAAAAAATTTTCACAAATTTCTATTAAAAAAATTTTTCAATAAAAGAAAAACTTAATTATTTCGTAAAAACTTTAATTATATCGTGCAAAATTAAAGTCTCAGATCATAGAGCTTGAAAAGGTGAAAATGGCCAGCCAGATTGGGGAGGATTCTGCATGATATCTGGAGCTCAAGAAACAATACAAAATTAAAAAAAATTTTTTTAGTTTTTTTTTTCAACTTTGTTTTAATTATGCCATTGACATCTGAAACAGATTAAAATTTATAGGAAAAGAAACACGTTTAAATATTTCGTACAACTTGTAATTACATCGTGAAAATTCAGCTCAGATCATAGAGCTTATTATCATGCTCGTTCAGCAGTTTGATCATGTCTACCCCGCTTAAGATCTATTTCGCGATCTCGAACGTTTACGTTTGCATACTTCATTATCACTAAAGCATTAAACACATTCGAGACAGCAGGCTACAAGCTACAAAAGCTCAAAATTAAAATACACGTGTTTTTATGAGAATGATTATTTTGAAAACAGCAAGCAGCACGGCTGCAGATTATTGTCCATACTGATTTTGTCGTTGTAGTCCAATTAAACTAATTTCTATTTTGGTTGGCTACAAAAGCTTTGTTAGTGTTGTCAATGTGTCAAGCAAAGTCAAATAAATTAGCGCTTTGAGAACAAATTCACAAAAATGTTAAACAGTTATTTAAATCATTTTTAGGGAAAATACGATAAAACTGTATACATAAAAAATTTTAAGTTAAAATTTTCTGTTTAGCACTCTCTTCCGTCAACCGTTTTTAAAACTGATTGCACCCTTTTCTAAGATAATTTTAGGTAGCAATTTAAGATATTGTTTTTTTATATTTTATATATTTTATAATTCTTATTTAAATCTAAAAGTCGGGTTATTAATCATGTATACGATGTTTTTGATCAAAATAATGGGTAAAAAGTATTATTAGAATGTTGGATAAATTTAGTTTTGTGTATTTATTAAAAAACAATATGGCCTAAGAGAAAAAGAAATTAATTTTAGATTCCTGATAAGCAATTACGCTTTATATACTTTACCCCTTTTAATTTTATTATTGCTAAGATTTTGTATATTAATTCGTAAATATGTGATGTGTAAAAAAACGCAACAATAAAAAATCTGTTTCATATTTTCTTCCATGTGCAAACACGATTGATGAAAACTTTTTGGATCATTAATTTTTGTTATTCAATTAAAAGACAAGATGAAGTTAACATTTAACACAGAAACAGCTAAAGAAAAATTATAAGTGGCACCACTGAAATGCAAAAAAGCAGCTGTTTATATTTCAGAAGTTTTAATCTTAATTGTGGATTTTGATTGTGAATTGCAAATATTTAATTTTTTTATACGTATATATATTGTTACATCGAATACTAAGCATATAGAATTTTCTAAATATATCTCAGCCATTTTGCATGAATAAAAAGCTTTTTAATATTTGTAAGGAGATAAAGAAAAAAATATCAGCTGTTTATTATGTAGCTGCCGCTTTCAATATAATTATGTAGTTGGCTACAGGCTACATTTGTAGCCAGCGGCATTTGTCGTCGTGTGTTCGTGTAGCCTGCTGTCTCGAATGTGTTTAATGCTTAAAAGAACAGATACTTTTTTTAAGCAAATAGTCAAATGAAACCCTTATAATTGAACAGAAATTAGTTTATTTTGTTGATGAGAACGCATGCGAAAGTGAACACTGGTAATAGTGAAGCAAACTTTTAGGCCCAGTTTTTGAGTTGGTATTTAAATGTTATTTAGTTTTAAGTTCCATTTAAATACGATAATCAGTTTTTCACTACAAAGTTCTTCATTAAAGTTTTATTTAAGTTTTTCTCATAGCCCATATGGTTTTTGTGTGCTTGCTTTTGTATTAGTGCAAAAGATGTAAACAAAGCACACATACGAGCTACTGCCTGTGGAAAATATTTGAAAATTAGTTGCTAATTTTGCACTAAACAACAGCACAATATAATAATTATAAAAAATAACTTCGCGTGAAATAAAATTATGAAGTTTTTTTATGCAGTTAATAAATTTAATATTTTTCTTTAAGAATTTTTCTATTCTTCCACTTACAAACAGCTGTTCTATGGAACACTTTCCATAATATTTGGAATTAAAGTAGAGCTGCCACACTTTCATCGCATTTAAATAAGAACAATAATTTAATAGTGATAAAATGAACTAGCATTTAAATACAACTTAAATTTAAATGAAAATTAACTAATTTTGTATTTAAATGCGCAGTAAAAAACTGGGCCTTAATGATTTAAAATGTTTTTATGATGCGTTAGTTGCATTTGTTCCTTATCGTTCAACCGGTTCAACGGGCGGCGCTTCTGTTTCACCAGTTTTTAATTTTTCTGGCAGCGGATCTGGCGGCATAATAAGGCCATATGGTCTCAGATGATAGATAAGATAGTCAAAGACATACATTTGATTTGGCGCGACATAATGAAATGAAACGGCGTAATCGGAACAGCAATCGAGACCCTGTTAAATAAAATAAAAGCAAAAATCAAGGCGATATACAAATCACAATAGAAAGATTAAAAAAACATTTTTGTCTAAAATGAATTTTAATGCAATAAAATGTACACAGAAAGAAAAAGTTTTTTCTACTTGCTTGTAGTACAGGGTGTACGCCGGGAAGGTATACTACCTTGGTTAGGCTATTTTGGTAAATAATAGTCTTAACAGTTCATATTTGATAGACGTGAAGTAGACGACACGTGGCAAATCTTTTATGGAAAAATATTCGATAAACCAACGTGTTTTAATCGTTAAATACTTTATCAAAACCAATCATCGCTTACTGTGATGGTGAGAAAGTTACGTGATATTTTTGGGACAAACAACGTTGCAACAAAACGCACTATTTATCGTGTAGTGAATAATTTCGAAGAAAGAGGCTCTGCAGGTGATAAGCCCAAACATGAATCACAACGTACTGCAACTTTTTAACGCCACAACAGCATGTTATGCCGCATCGCAGGATTAAAATTATGTTACTGCCAGTAGTATACCTTCGCGGCGGACGCCCGTTACAAGATAAGCACTCTAATTGATAACAAGAAACCAATCTCTGTAATAACAACAAGCCTATTTATAATGTTCTGATGGCTGCTGCTGGTTCTAAATTTCACAGCTTTTACACACGGAAAGTTTACTTTGCAAAGTCTTGAGTTTGGTGAAAAATAAAGAAGTAAGAGAGCTGTTCTCGTTTCTCTTGACACCACCAAACTCAAGACTTTGCAAAGTAAACTTTCCGTGTGTAAAAGTGGTGTTTCATTATATGTTGAATGGTTGTTGACAGGGTTGTGTAAAGTCTCTCTGAATGGCTGATTCAAAAATTTACTCTCTAAGCCGGCGCCCACTTGTTGCAAATATAAATGAGTTTGAGTTCAATTCAAGTATCGAAATATTCTTACCTTGTCGGTTTTATAATACATATATTGCCAGTACCACGTTTTGTCATCTGGATGGGCTGCTAGGTGATGTTCTGGATCGAACGGAAAGAAACGTCCTTTTGCCTGATGGTCGCGAGAATCGCCAGCGATTACGTTTACTTTTTCCAAACATTTACCCATTTCAACATCCTCGCCATCATGATTGCTCCCACGACATAATTTCTTATTTGGTATGGCCTTTTCCACAAAACGGCGCACAGCTTCTTTGCTTAAAACATAGCCAGCACCGCCCGACATATAGCCCTAAAACGGAAAAGCATAAATTCTATAGCAATTAACTTTTAAGGGGAAAGAACAGTAAACTCAAATGTACCTGCTTGACAAACGGTTTCAATTTACAACCAAAATATATGGGCGTGTCTGCTTGATAGGGATAAAGCAGGTAGCGCATATTCTCCACGACAGCATAAGTATCTTCGTCAGCCTTATAAAACCAATCATAATCATTCAGATAATGATTGTAAATATATTTGTAAGCTTTTTTGGTTTTGGCCCATAAATTATTGCGGCTCTCCGAAACGTTCAAAGCAACTGTGCCCAAATCATTATCCTCTTGCGAACTCATAAACACCAGTTTATTACAGCGTTTGCCCCAGGTAAGTTTGATATGACGTGCCTTGCTTGCGTGATTGTGGGGATTTGTCATGATCCAACACAGAACACGCACCTCGTTGTATAGCTTTTGGGCCAATGTCTTATTTTCATTGTGATGTTGATGGAAACGCATATCCCGTTCAGGACCAGCAGCATCTATGAGATCATGACTATTATGCGCATGTCTATGATCGCTGTGCCTGTGATTGTCATGAGGCGGCCGTTCTGACTTAGAGGGAGTGAAAAAAACAAAGAATTCAGCCAAACAAAAGCCCAATAGCAGGCCGACGATCATAGACTCCAACGAGCGGCGATTTGAACGGGCAACTATCACAAAAGAAAAATAGAAAATGTATAAAAAAAGATTCTTAAAGAAATTTTTTTAACGTTTCACGATCTCGCTCACTAACGTTCGCAAAACACTTTGCAATGCTGCTCTCGTCCCACTAACCTATCGTTTAGACAGGAAAGTAATTTCATGAAAGTTGCAATACACTCACACTTTTTTACTGATACACACTCATTTTGCTTACTTTCCACTCAGCTTTCATTAAAAATTTCATGAAACGAATTTTTTGACGTTTTCTGAAAGTAAAATGACAAACTGCTAAACATTGTTGCCAAATACAAAGAATTATACAAAGTTGCAGTATTGTAATAAAATAATAATTATAAAATTAACTTCTTTTGCAAGTCTATGAAAATAATTATGATCATTTGTCATAGTATTGTATATTTAACACATAAAGAAAATACCTTTTTATAAAAATAACATCATAGAAAAATTTATAATGATAAGTTTTTCCAACTATTGCCCCATAAATTTGTATATGTAATAAGTTCGGCAACTCTGATTAGTAAGCAAACAAAATAAGAGTGGAGAAAAGTAGAGGCAAATTTTGCAACTCTTTGCCTCGCCGACATTTGTAAAATAAACTTTCACTTTCCTGTGTGAAAGTCGTCTATTTCATTAAAATTTTTATTTGTAATACGTATACAAAAATTTCATGAAAGTACTTTCCCGAACGTAAGTTAGTGGTACATCACTGTGTGTTGAAAAACGTTAGAATTTCTGAAATCCTGAAACTTCTTCATCGCCTGCATACTCACACAAACGTGCATGTTTTATATATCTGTCAATTAAATTATTTGAAGACATTCGCAGGCTTTTCACACACAATTTTTCTTTAATTTTGTAGATTGACGGGTATTTTGACTGGAGCGTTAATTATTTAGTCTTATGTCTTAAACTTAGTCTACGTTCGCACTTTGCTTCGAGTGGGGCTTCGTTCTCCTTTTCTTAAATGTTGTTACAATTAATACTTAAATGTAAATGTTCTTTGGTGTTTGATTTTGGGATTTATAGGCGGTTTCTTGAAGAATTACATTTTCTGAAAATAAATTAGGAAAACGGTTTATTATTATTGGGGGGAGAACTGCCTGAAAATAAGCAGAAACTGATCCTCGAGAGAATACCGTGCCCTTCCAAAATTTGCCAGGTAATAGCAACCGCATTGTTGAAACTGCAGAGTGGAACATAAGTCTCTTAACACTTTGAATAGACCGTAGTATCAGTGCGGGCGGGGGGCTACGAAACTGGATAGCGATCTTTGGGGACTTAATGTCCTTTAACGGAACACAACGTGCATTTTGCGTACGCGAATACTATCGCAACAATGATTCTGCTACCAAAGTTAAACGCAAATTTTGTTACTATTTTAATATTCGCATTAGCAGGGCTGGGCAAAATACACAGATTATGTATTTCAAATACAAGATACAAAATACTTTCCAGGAGTGTATTTCAAATACAAGATACAAAATACTTTCCAGGAGTGTATTTCAAATACAAGATACAAAATACTTTCCAGGAGTGTATTTCAAATACAAGATACAAAATACTTTCAAGTTGTATATTTTAAATACAAAATACAACTACAAAATACAAATACATTTTTGTAATTTGGTCTCAGAAAAATGTACCCGTCTGGCTTGAGATACATATTTTATTTTACATATGCACTTAAACTAAGTTGTATATTCATATTATTGTTCCAAACTTGCTAAGAAATTAAAGGAACAAACCTAATATTTAGCATTTGATAGATAGTAAATAAAAAATTCATTCGGCAAAACAAGTATTTCCTTTAATAAAAACTAGATATTTCAATCAGTCATCCGACAAACAATAATCTTTCTACATGTCCTGAGGAGCACAAGCTGCTGTCAAGTTCTATAAATGCATTTATTTTTGATACTTGGATAGTTTTCCAGAATAGCAAGCTCCTTGCTTTTATCATTTTGAAAACTGATAAGCTCAAGTTCCAAATTTGATTTACAAGGTTGATCACTGTATTGTCCAAAACAACAATAAAATCTTCATTATCTTTACCTCAACTACTACTTCTTCTGCATCCAGTCATGGTTTCACGTTTTATTTATTTAAAATAATATACGTTAATAAAATGCCATGAACATCAGTGATGTGTAAAAAAACGAAATAATAAAAAAAGCTCGTTATTCATATTTTTTCCTACGCGTAAGCAAAAGGAATCAAAGTAAAACTTTTCTGACTCAGGATTTTTTGCTATTTAATTGAAAGGCAAAATGGAGTTAACATTTATTTATTTGTTTTGAAGTCGATTTTCATAAAAAACATTACAAGACATTTCTTTGCATGACTACAATTTGAACAAGGCGAATTCATTTTACCAGGTGAAATTGAAAAAACAGATGTACTACTTTTTTTCTATTTGTAAAACATCAAGTGTCAAAAGCTGTTTCTACCCTGTCGGGTAATCAGTAGCTCACTACAAAAACTTTTAATTAATTTTTATGAACTAATTTTAAACTATCATGTACACAATGCAGAAATGCATTTTCTAGTAAGCGCTGTAGATTTCCGTTTTTATTATTAAC
Organism: Thecocarcelia acutangulata; assembly: GCA_914767995.1. Taxonomy (NCBI): domain Eukaryota; kingdom Metazoa; phylum Arthropoda; class Insecta; order Diptera; family Tachinidae; genus Thecocarcelia; species Thecocarcelia acutangulata. The sequence goes on along the minus strand of OU612097.1, from coordinate 28,563,427 downwards.
ACTACTGCGTGATTTTGAAGCCTTTTTATTCAGGTACACATAAATTTTTCAATTCTGTGGACGTTTTCTAAAATAAAATTTTTTATGTAAGTACATATGTATGTCAAATAATAAAGATATTAATATTATTTAATTTTAATTAAAAGTGCAAGAATGAGACTCGTTAGCAAAATAAATTTAAGAAGCCTTTTTTAAAAAAGAATGTAATGTATACGCCAGCATACAAACATTTGAAGCAATATTATTTATTTAAATTATTTCTGAAATTTTTAAGTTTTTTGCAAAATTAAGTTTTTTTTTTTTGAAAAATTACAAATAAATACGTTCAAAACGTTGGCTAATTTATTTGATTGCGAAAAAATATTACCATTGAGTGATTGTTAGGTGTCAGCTGGTTACAAAAAGGTGCTTTTCACTTATAGTGTCAACAATTAACTTTTCGTTGATTTAAAACTAACTAACTGATGGTTGACTTAAAAATATGGCTTGTTGCAAAAAGTTAACTGAAGGTTAACATTTAGCAAGCTAACTGGAAGTTAGTTGAAAAGTAGTGTAAAATCGGACAATTGACTACTTCCTAGGACATCACAATGTTAAAATAGTTAGTTGCTTCCACTGAAAAGTAATTCAAGTGTCATTCAGCATTAGTTGAGGTAACTATTCCTCAACTTAAAGTTAGTTTAAAATTAACTCAGTTTCCGACAGGGTGGTTTGCTCATATACAAACATGTCAGCAATTAAATTGTGTAAGTGTGTATGTATGTACTAGAGGGCTGCTCAAGCACAATAAAAACGTGTTACAAAACATCGTAGTATTTTCAAGTATAATCCATCGTCTTCTTTCACATTTCAAAACAAACACTTCAGTGCCGAAATGTTCTAAACACACAAACGAATACTGTCTTATAAGCATTTAAAACAAACAGAAAAAAAACACAAGTAGAACCAAATGAAATAGAACAATTTTGAAGTAGAACTTCAAGCATTGAAGCATTGTTCTATTTCAGTTTTGTTTGTAAAATTTGTTTTGTTTGTAAAATGGTTTTTGTCTTTGTATTAGTGCGCAAGTGCTGTATGCACAGTATGCTCATGTGTGTGTGTTGTTGCTGTTCATGGTTTTTGTCTTTGTATTAAGCACAAATATTTAGGACGCAATATGCTCAAATGCTACTGTGCTTGGCTGTTATTCATCGTTTATTTGCTTTATTGTTAGATTTTGTTTTGGATTTTGCTTGGAACTACTACACAATAGTGAGCAGTGTTTTTTAGAACATTCTGTGCAGCCCTTTAGTATGTACATATTTTCTATACAAATTTTTTGACACACCAGCCGCTCAAGCAACAACAAATTCCCATGTTGTTTTTGCATTGTTGTATTTATTGTAATCCCAGTTTCACCTGGTAAAATGAATTCGCCTTGAATGTGAACAAAAAACCATTTTTATCGCAGCACTATAGGTGTGTTCATCTACTTTACTAGTAAAAACTAGTAACGAGAGAGTAGCAAAAAATTTTGCAAAATTACTCTCAAAAATGTGAAAAAGTAAATGAACACTTTTCTAGCTAAAATTTGCAAGTCAGAGTAGTGTTGTTATGTATAGGTACATATATATGAGTACTTAATAACTACTCTTATATTTTTTGGACAAATTATACATATGTATATGTATATTGTTATAAAAAGAGCGTGATTGTGGTCATTTATATTCAGCATTGTCGTAGCTGGCGTTTTTTGAGTACGGCTTGTAACAGAATAAAGAAAAGTTTTACGATTTTATTTAATCTAGTACTAGACGTAGTCGAAATACGCTAAATACAGGGGTGATTAGATACTTTTGAAAAAAATATATATTTTTAATTAGGGGCGCTTACCCCATACACGTTTCAACTCAATTGGTTAGGTAGGCAGGCCGCTGGATTCTCAAAAAAGTACCTGGATTCTCCAGCTCACTTGGGTTCTGAAAGATCGTTCCCTTTGCGATAAATTCAATTGGCTACTGAGTCGGTTGTTGTATCAAGACGTTTAAATTGATTCGTTTGGAAGTTGTCGAGTTGGTTGAAGAAAAATCAAACCATTTTGATTTTTTTTTTTTCAAGTTGGTAGTAAGTCTCTCAATTCGATTGTGCTTTGTCTGTTTGAGTCTCCTGATCAGTTGTCCAAAAAACTTAAGAAAGGAAAAAACTTGAACTATAACCAGTTCTGCAAATGTAGAAACCAAAAATTTAATTTAAAAATTATAAAGTTCAACAAAAATTCAATAAATTATTGTCCAAATTTATATTTGTAATTTTTTGTGAAGAAAATGTTAAATAATTTTAAAATTGTCTTTAATTTCATTGAATCTGATAGTTGGATGAAAATCTTGCAATTCAGTTTATGAAGTGTGTTGCCAAGAACCAATTCAATTGAAAGACTCAATTCACAATTGAATTGAAACGTGTATTTATACATTATAATTGCCTGCCTACACATAGCATTTTTATTTTTCAAATTAATTTCAAAGTGTAAAGTACCGAGTAACTAGGTACTCATAATATTTACAATACTAAAAATAACATCTGGTTTGTAAAAAATAAAAAAACAGAAATATTTTAGAGGTTAAAATTAGATAAATGTTAATATAATTATAAATGGAAGGATCCAAGTGTGAATTTAATTGCTTCCCTAGAAGCTTTAAACACATTAAAGCAAGTAAATTTGCCGGAACATCTTTTGCCACTGATGTGCCAGATACTGTGTTGCTTAGTTTATTTCCCTTAGACTTCTTATTTTATTAAAAAGGTTACAAAAATACATTTGTAATCTTTTTTAATACTTTTAATCGGCTTAAAAGTTTACATACATATAATTACAATTTCTTAAATTTTCCAAAATATTTTTATTTTTCACTTAATTTAGAAATACTGTTTTGAAAACACAAAAGCAAAACAGCTGTTTGAAAATTAAAGTAAAAATTTAACTTGTAAAAACTTGCAAGAGTTTTTATGGCTCTCAATTTTTTACGCTCTTTTGACACTCTCTCGTTGCAAATTTTTTGGATTAATGAACGCTTTCTAGTAACAATTATTACAAATTTGTAAAAGTTTTTAGTAAATGAACACAACTTATGATTCAGATGAGAATTGCATATGATGGCGTTGCCAATCGCAAATAGAAAATTTCAATAAAATGATTTTTAGCTAAAATACTGTTTATAAATACGTTTTTATAAAATGTGTTTTTTTTTTTTTTGCTGAAAATTCTGTTTTAACTAAAAAGTTGTTAAAATGCTGATTAGTGTTTTTTTATGAATACGGCTGTTAATATCTTGTTTGTGTAAAAATTCCGGACGCTGTCAAAAAAATGTTTACAAAACAAAAGAAAATAAAGACAGAAACGTTCATATAAAAAAAAAATTAACAAAGAAAATTAATACAATTGTTTTTATAAATTGTTTTCAACGCATTTTAAGCAATTAAAATATTTTTGAAAACTTTTTCATTGTGTTTCTTGCCCTTTTTCAAACTATTTAAAATATTTTTATTTTTTCGCTTAAGTGTGTGTGAACATAAACAATTTTTAAATTAAATTTTTGGTTTGTATTGGGTGATTTTATAAGAACTATCGGAAATTAAAAAAAAAAAACATATAAAATTCAGAAAAATGCATGAAATATTTATTTGGATCGATAGTTGGGTCGATATAATTTAATGTTTGAAGATTATTTCATGCAAATGTTGGCCGCGGCTGCGCCTCAAGTGGTCCATCTGCTTAGTCCAATTTTGGCATACTCTTTCCAACATTTCGGCCGGTATCTCACGAATAATGTTGGCAATGTTGGCTTCCAGTGCGTCAATCGAAGCGGGCTTGTCGCTATAGACATTAGCCTTAACATAGCCCCACAAAAAATAGTCTAGAGGTGTTAAATCGCACGATCTGGGCGGCCAATTGACTGGTCCCAAGCGTGAAATAAACTGTTCACCGAACTCGCCTCTCAATTGGTCCATTGTTTCGCGTGCTGTGTGGCATGTGGCACCGTCTTGTTGAAATCACATGTCATGCAAGTCAAGCTCTTCCATTTTGGGAAAAAAAAAGTTTGTTATCATCGCACGGTAGCGCTCACCATTCACAGTAACGTTGTGATTCGCATCATCTTTGAAGAAATACGGCCCAATGATGCCGCCAGCCCATAATCCGCACCAAACGGTTGTTTTTTGTGGATGCATTGGTAGCTCTTGCAATGCTTCTGGCTGCTCTTCACTCCAAATACGGCAGTTTTGCTTGTTCACGTATCCATTCAACCACAAATGAGCCTCGTCGCTGAACACAGTTCTTCGATAAAAAAAGTGGATCTTCATCTAACTTTTCAAGAGCCCATTCACCAAAAATTTGGCGTTGCGGTAGGTCGTTTGGCTTCAATTCTTGCACCAGCTGTATCTTATAAGGCTTCACACCCAAATCCTTCCGCAAAATTTTCCACGTAGTGGAGTAACAGAGGCCCATTTGCTGCGAACGGCGCCGAATCGATAATTCACGGTCATCACCAACACTGGCCGATACGGCTGCGATATTTTCTTCAGTTCGCACTCTACGTAAGCGTGTTAGTGGTTTAATGTCCAACAATGTAAATTTGGTGCGAAATTTTTTTACAATAGCCCGAATAGAAGCCTCAGTAGGTCGATTAAACTGACCATAAAATGGAAGAAGCGCGCGCTGAACTTTCTTAACAGAGCACGCATTTTGGTAATAAAATTCAATAATTTGCAAGCGTTGTTCGTTTGTAAGACGATTCATGATTAAATTATAGACCTAACTGAAGATGTTTGACAGTGACACAAGATACAAAACGTGCGTGAGCTGTCAAAACTAGTGTTGCCAAAAAGATAATAGCAAAAAAATCACTCGTTGCATTTGTACAACGGGTTATAGTTCAGGTTTTTTCTTTCTTAAGTTTTTTTTCTTAAGAAGGATTTTTTACAATACAAATCTGCTATGATCAATAATTTTGATTGAAGAAGACAAGAAAAATAATAATCAAATCTTTAGCTGGGGGACAACTAGCTGTTTCGTAGTCGCTACACTACTCATCAGCACCCACTGGGATTTGAACTCGGGTCATAAACAATTTTTGACACCCACAATTTTATGAAACAAAAAATTATCACCTGCGCTAGTGATGCCACCTGGTTAATTGCACCATGTTACTACTTTTCATATATTACTACTTTTCATACATAGTGTTTTTCTTCTTTTCATGTTCTTTTTTTTTTTTTTTCTTAACAAAATTGCACAAGATAACAATAATTCATCATCCGCTGATGACATGTGACGAAACGAACGCAGGGAAGTCAAAATAAAAATGATGATTGACGATTTTATTTGTACGTCTCCTTTTAAACGACAAAAACACTACACTCTCACATATCGCTCCTTTATTGCAACATAGTCATATCTCAAAAAATGAGCTTTTCGAGTCAACAATGCAGTATTGTTAACAGTACTACCTTTTGTATTGTGCCAAAAATTTATTCAAATTAATTTTTAACTGTTTCCTTTACACGATATTTTCTAAAAAAAAAAAGTCTTGTGTGGAAGCTAAAAATTTTAAATATGTTTTTCTCGAAACGAGCTTTTTTGAATTATGATTATGTTGCAATAAAGGAGCGTAATGCACTAATTGACGTGTACAGTATTTCTGACACCGTATAGTATTGATTTAAGTACAGATGGATTGAATTTTCTTTTCAGTGTAAAAAAGAAGAAAGGTCATTTTAAGCTTTTAATAAAATTCACTGGAAACACTTTAAAGTTTAGAAGCGAAGAAAATTTTCTTTGAGGGAATTTATTACTTTTTTTTGGCGATTTTATTACTCATGCAACACGTTTTATCAGCACTTTCGTAGACTATCTGCTAGCAAATATTTAGCTGCTTAAAATCGTTGTTTGACAAGACCAAAAATAAACGGATGTATTGTTTACAGAATACTGACGAGTGAATCGTTTAGGAAATTTCTATGAGCCTTTCATATAAACTTTTCAGGACAAGTAATTCGTCTGTGTTGTGTAAACACATCACACATCGAGTCGCACATTAAACTTTGCTTCTTCCTGTCTTTTTTTTTGCACTTTGTTAGCTCTTTTGTTCCTTTTAGTTTCTTTAAAAAACTTTTTTTCTAGTTTTTAATAAAGCACTAGTTCCGAAATAGAATTTGGGTTATTAAAACACTCACACACGTGCAAATTTATGCAGAATAGCTCTGTTAAATCTGCCGGTTTAAGAACAACTTAAGCGTGCGCGCTAGTTCCACAACTGTATTTATACCTTCAAGACAAAGTTTTTTGCAACCTTATTTAATAAAAGCTGAATAAATATTTATTATAAAGAAGATATTTGGCATTGCCAGTACGTGGCTTGGTTTAAAGACAGCAATAAAGATGCAGGTTTGATTGAATTGCCAAAATATTGTATCAAACATTCATCTATCGATAAATAACTACTAGAGCTGTGCCGATCACTTTCGTTCAATTACAAAAGACTGATACGTTCGTTTATATCGTTCAATCGGTCATTTTGAACGAACGGCACGTTGCCAACACTACAACTTTCCGGTCATTTTTCATTACAGCTCTGTAAAAGAAACAAAAAATAACAAAAGAGAAATAATATTAACAGCCAGTTCGCCGATGTCGAAAGGATAAATTCATTCGCACTCTATGCGAAAGAAAATTGATTTTGGGGTTTTCTAACGATGTGTCAAAATTCAATTAAAATACATAAGTTCATGCGAACGTACAATAGTGGCATAGACGAACCCAAATTTATTCGAATGTGAGTGACTAGCTTTCATTCGCATACATTTTCATTCGATATCGTCGAACAGGCTGTAAAAAAAACCATATAGATGGGATCAATTTTGATTAGTTTAATATTTTATTTTTGTACCAATAAAAATTATAAATAGCTTGCTTTCTATGTTTCCCAGCTATCTATATGTCGACATTTCATAGGAACTACCCTAATCATCAGTAGACTTTAGACATTTTTTAAAGATATTCTCAAACATTCAACTTTATATCCCAACAATATAAATAAATTGTTGAGAATTTAAAAGAAAAATGCTCTAATAATACCTGTCAGGTATTATTAGAGCACTTTTCTTTTTCCAAAGTCTACTGATGATTAGGGTAGTTCCTATGAAATGTCGACATATAGATAGCTGGGAAACATAGAAAGCAAGCTATTTATAATTTTTATTGGTATAAATGGTAGAAGCTAAAAATAGCGAATAAAAAACTTAATTGTTTGAATTTTTGTTCGCTGCTTTTCGATACTTTCAAAAGGAAAATCGTAGCAACCAACGATTGTTCATTTGTTTGAAAGGTGTAAAGAAATGATAGAGACGTGTATAAATGAAAAAGCTTGCTTTTTGTGTTTTGACAGGTATTATTAGAGCATTTTTCTTTTAAATTCTCAACAATTTACTTATATTGTTGGGATATAAAGTTGAATGTTTGAGAATATCTTTCAAAAATTTCCAAAGTCTACTGATGATTAGGGTAGTTCCTATGAAATGTCGACATATAGATAGCTGGGAAACATAGAATATGAAATAATATAGTACAAAAAGAAAAAAAAACAACGCCACTATTGTCAAAGAAAAGAACATGACATAAAAAGAATCAAAGTTATTTGAACGAAAGCTATCCAAATTGAATGGCTCACTATTGAACGAAAAGTGGTCAGTTTAATGACCGGCTCACTTTATTCAGTGAGATGATCCGTTCAATTTAACCAGCTCTACACCGCACTGACTTGCTTCCAGGCACACGCTGGAGAGCAAGTTTTAACATTTTCAGCCAGTTCGCCGGTGTCGAAAGGATAAGCTCATTTGCATTCTAGGCGAAAGAATATTGATTTGGGCTTTTCTAACTTTATTCCATGCGAACGATGTGTCAAAATTCAATTAAAATACATAAGTTCATGCGAACGAATTAGTGATTGATTCGAATGTGAGTGACTAGCTTTCGTTCGCATACATTTTCATTCGATATCGCCGAACAGGCTGTTTATGTTTTTCGGAACATGCCTGCACGACAAAATAAATATTATGAACAAAATAAAATTGATACTATCTATCCTTAGAAAAGCACCTACGCCAACATAAAATCCTGCCAGGGGGGTTACTCTCTATTGCGATGCGAAAAGTAAATGCGATAAGAGTAGAATTTGGTATTCAGTGCTGTTTGCGCCAACTTTTTCGCGAAATAGTTTGAAAATGAAGCAACACTGCTATCACAAAATAAGCAATAACGAAGAATGATAAAATAAATTGTGCGAAAGAGAAAATTAAATGCGAAAAGAAAATACGAAAATGCAATACAGGGTACCAATTTCTCGTTCTTTCTTCTTAAAAGTAAACGCTTTTAATCACTAAAAAAAACCGAGCATACAAATTACTCAGAGGATGGACATATGCAGTAGCTTGTACTAGATTTAGAAAAAGACATTATGAGCACGAACAAGGAGGGAATAGTGTTTGTGGACGTTTGACTTGAACCTTCCAACGTTATACGAGTATGTTAGCGGCAGTTTGTAAATATTGATTTACATTAGCTCGTGCCCTATCGGCCTTGTGTGATGATGGACCAACTTCACATGATGTACTATTCACGATTTACCACCCCGAGTGGCTTGTAAGGCTAACACAGGTCGCAACTTTTTGCCATAAGTTTGTAGTCTTTCGGGCAAACCATCATCGTTTCGGGCCTTCTAATCTTCTTGTATAGGGATGAAACGTAAATACAATTAAATACTCGATACTTTTCTTTCGATACCAAGTACTTTTGGTATCGATGCTTTATCACCGAATACCAAGTAGGTATCGGTTAAAAATACTCATATCGCTCAGAAATGCTTGTTTCTTATTGACAAGCAAAAAACTGAGTTGGTCACCATTTTTACCATATTTTTATATATTTTCAAAGTTTTTATAAAATAAATCCATGCAACACGATAATAAATAATAAATAATAAATGATAAGATAAAATGTGCGAAAAGAAAATACGAAAACGCAATACAGGGTACCAATTCTTCGATTTTTCTTTCGCATCGCAATAGAGAGTAACACCCCTGTATGTAATTTCCCAGACAGTCAATGGACGACAAGGCTTAATAAGTTGGTAGGCCGAAGTCCATTAAGAACATCAGCCCTTTACCAATCTAACCATCACTAAAGGTTCCTCATATTATAGGTAGCTATTGCAAAACAACAGCACCTCGGGGTGGTATTGGCCCCCAATTAGGGAAACTAGTTTCTTTTCTAGTGATTTAAGTTTAAACTACAGCCAGAACGTTTCAGCCAAGATAGGCTTCTCAACCACGGAGGCTTTGCCAATCTCCATTCTGCCAGTTAACCCCTGGTAAGGGTTTCGGAGATCCAACATAACCTAAGACCCTCTTTACTTAGATTTCGCTTTGTTATAAATACACTACAACAAGAGCTATTCAAATTACAGATTTTTTATTTTAGAAACTACACTTGTTTTGTATTTTTTTTTAATAATTTTGATTAGAAAATAAAGAACGAAATTGCTGACATCCAGTATGCGAACAATTAACTAAAAAAAAGTAAAACATTTTTTTATCATTTTGATTTGACAATAGAAAAAAAACCAGACAATTAAATATAACAGTTGTTCAAACAATCATTTAATTCGTAGAAACAAAAGCCAACAATTTGATTTTTAGCTCGTTCCACCACCACACAAGTGGGGGGGATTTAGAAGACTCCCAAAAAACTCGGAACCACTTCGCTAACCGCGTCGGAACCGCAACGTTGAATTTGTATCTGAACTATTAACGGTCATTCGATTAAGCGCGAAAATTGAAGTTGCCATATTGTTTCCGGGGAAGTGGAGGCGATTATTGAAGCCGATTTTGGGAATGCAAAAAAAAACTAGCAATGCAATGTACAGATAATTATTTGGTTATATGACTAATTATTTTGATATCGAAGCGTGCTTTTAATATTTTAAACTATATTTATTATTACACCCTTGTGCCTCCTTTCGGATAAAATTTCCATCGCTTCCATTATTGCATAACCTAAAATAACCCTTGAATAATAAGCGCAATGTTTTTTTGTTTTAATTTCAAATATTTATTTTATTTTTTGTTTAATTTTTATATTCACATTGAACGTTATAAACAGTGTTCCTTATTTAAGTTATAGATAGTAAATGCGAGCTTTAGCTTTCATCGTAACAAATAAAAACTTAAAAAAAAAACAAATGAAACAATGTTTATTTAAACGAAATAAGTAGTTTTTTTCCAAAGAAAACAACAACAAAAATCAAATAATTTAAAACTATCTTTGATGTAATCAAATTTAGAGTCTGAACACAATGTAAAGATAATTTATTGCGATGCGGTTTTGCATACGATTTTGAAGTAAAAAATCGCAGTGCGAAGCGGCTTAAAATTAAAATTTATTTTAATTTCAATGCGGACTTTTCTATTCTATAACAGCTTGTTCGACGATATCGAATGAAAATATATGCGAAAGAAAGCTAGTCACTCACATTCGAATCAATTTGGGTTTCTCTATGTCACTATTGTTCGTTCGCATGAACTTATGTATTTTAATTGAATTTTGACACATCGTTCGCATAGAATAAAGTTAGAAAAAACCCAAATCAATTTTCTTTCGCCCTGAATGCGAATGAACTTATCGAAGGCTATGAATTCGCCTTGAACTTATCCTTTCGACATCGACGAACTGGCTGTAAATCCTTGACTCTCTTTCTCTTTCCGATGTTGCCATAGATTTGGAATAATTGACGCTTTTCACAACGTTATTGAAATTTATAAATTTCTGTCGAGAAATATAAAAGTTTTAAAACTATGTTAACGGAAGAAGAAAAAATGGACAGTAACGAAAGAATTGTCGAAGAAGCTAGAAAGTAGTAGAAGAAGTAGAAAGTAGTCTTGTAACTACTAATTTGCAGTCGGGAAGTTACGAAAACTTTCAGTATAAAGACGATTTGTAATATTGATGTGTTTGCCATCTAGGGCCCCCAAACAATGAGGAGGACAATTTTTTCCAATTAGGATTAGCTACATAGATTTCATGCAAATTCATTCCATATTACTTCGCATGTTCTATAAATAAATCGTCCTTACCTTAGATACTCCAATTTTATATGTCCAAGCAAAAAATTAATGAAAAGTCATATTAAATTTATTAAAATTAGGTTTCGGAATGGAGAAGCAATAAGTTTTTAATCATATTTCTAAACATATTGCAGACTTAACACTATCACCCATTATATATAACACCCAGAGCTAAGCGGTTTTCTAAATGAATATTTTTCCAGTTTCGGTTTAAATAGAGAAAAGAGCATCTTGTATTGAGAAAGACTTATTCTTGTTTGCTAGATGAAAATTATCCACATCCAGTCATTCAATCCATCCCAGTCCCTTGGACATGAACGGGTCTTACCCATCTCACCATGTCCTGTTAGTATGAGTCGTGATTTCTAATTTCATACATTTATAAATCAAACGTGGCTTCTACCAAGTTAACAATTTTTTTTTTATTTACTGCCATTACAAAATACTTATCACAAACAGTTAACGTTTTAGAAAATTTTATAAATCAATAAAACAAGTATTGCCGTCAACGTCTTGCGTTGTATTATGTTTATTTTCCTCTCCCGAAACGGGAAATCGTACCGCACCGCAAACATTGTGTTCAGACCCTTATTTGATAAAAAGAAAGAAAAACTGTTTCAACAAGAAAAAGAATTTATTCGTGTAATAAAAAAAAATTAATGTCTACTCCAAGGCAGCTTTCGTTTCCTTTGCGTAAATTTTTCAAAAACACTTATTTGCTTTTTCGAACAAAAGGTCAAGGCAGCTTTTGTCAGGTAGTGGCAGAATTACAATAAATGCAACACCAACAAACATCAAGATGTATTTTGTATTTTTATCTTAGACCAGTACTCAGGGGATGACCCCTACATATGCAGCGCATTGTACCAGAACTAGGAAAATAGGTTATGAGGAGGGGGAAAGAGGGAGTAGTGTTTGTGAATATTTGGCTTGAACTTTCCGATGTCATAATCGACAAGAAATACGTCTGTGGGCAACTTATTCCATAGGCGAAGCGTACGGCTGAACAACGAACCCTCTCTGTAATGCGTTGTACGATTCCCCGGGCAATCGACCACAAATGGATGAGCTCTGGATGATGAACGCGTGTTACGTAGAAATGTGCGAGTTTCAGGAACAAGATCCCTAATCTCGTCAGAGCAAAATCCATTGTAGTAACGATAGAACAGAGTAACGTACCCTACACTGCGTCGTTGCTCTAGTGAATCAATAGAGTCGGATACCCTACTGTCACCGATAAGCCCAAAATAGACTTTAGGGCACCGGCCCAAACATGAGATTTGTATTCCATTTTCGGTCGGATATAGGTGGTGTTGGCAGAATTTACGAATAGTTGTCAAAATTTTGACAACAGCTGCCTTGCAAAAGGTGTGTTTCTTTACTTTCCCGGCAAGTTTCGTGCAAAAGAGAGCATGCATAAGTTTCTCTCATATTAGATAAAATTTACCTAAAGTACGGGAACGCAAAAAGCCAAATTTCTACCCCAAAAAGAAACATATGCTGTGTTTTGATGTGGCAACGAAAATTGGCATTTAGTGCCAATGATTTACACTTTTGGACTTTTAAAATTTTTGCACATTCCTTTTTATTTAATATTTATATAAAAACACTGAAATGATTTGTATATTGAAATGAACTTTGCTGCTTTGTTATTCAGGGCTGTTCTGCAAATCACTTTTTGTGAAAGTGATTTGAAATCGCAAAAAAGGTGTTCTGCACACCAAATATTTTTGATTTTTGTGATTTTAAACCGGTAAGCTAACTTGTATTCAATTTTTGCGCATACTTTATTGTAAATTTCATAATTTATTACATTAATAAGTAACTTAATATGTTTTTTATTGATTATTTAAGTAAAATTATTTATTTTATACCAAATAATTCACTATATTAAGCAAAAACGAGATACTCTTATTTTTTTGCAAAATTTGCTGTATTATTTTGTGATTTGGTTTATTTTACTTTACTTATTATATTTATTAGAAGAAATTAACCTTATTTTTCAAATAATACCGCGAATAAAAAAATTCAAACTGAAAATAAAAATATCAGTAAATTGAATAAAAAAAAACAGCAGTTTCTTGTGCTTTAGAAGAGTGTAAATCACATCGAAAATCACAAAAAATTGTGATTTACAGAACAGGCACAAATCACATTTGTGATTTTGAAACGGCATGTGCTTTGATATCACGTGATTTTTAGAACAGGCCTGATTGTTTATTTTTCGAACAGCTGATTGCTTAGCTACTTGCCCAACCTAGCCCGAGGAAAAGGTACGGGCTGTTTCGTGCAAGAGGAAGCATAATATTCTCTCAAAAGCGCTCTCATTTGCCCAATTTCAAAGTACGGGAACGCAAGTTGGGTTCCCGCGGGATCCCAAAGTAGAGTAAAGAAACATACCTAAAATGTTGACAACTGTTCGTAAACTCTACCAACAAAATACATGTTGATGTTTTTTGGTATTGTATTTATTACAATTCTGCCACTACCTGTATAAAGCTGCCTTGCTGAAATGTGAAAGAGGAAAATGTATTGTTATTGAAAATATTATGATGTCTTGTAAAACATTTTTCATGTGCTTGAGCAGCCCTCTAGTACATACATATATTTGTGGTATTTACACAAAACGAAAGCAAATTGACAATAAATCGAACAATTTTTTAAATTGAAATTTTCTAACTGTAAATGTGTAAAATTCTTTTAAATTTTTATTGAAATAAAAAGAAAACCTATTAAATTTTAATAAATAAAAAAGTTTTTTTTTGTGTTTTGTCAGATATTATTAGAGCATTTTTCTTTTTAAATTCTCAACAATTTATTTAGATTGTTGGGATATAAAGTAGAATGTTTGAGAATATCTTTCAAAAATTTCCAAAGTCTACTGGTGATTAGGGTAGTTGCTATGAAATTTCGATATATAGATAGCTGGGAAACATAGAAAAAAATTTTTTATTGGTATTTTTCTTTTCTTTTGAATCTTTAGTTTAAGCAAATTCACTCAGTTCACTTCAAAATACACTTGCGAGTTGAAGTCACCAATATAAAGGCGTTTACCAGAATACCTATTTGGCGATATACGTTTGTCGAAACACCTATTTGCCGTTTTCAAATCGAAAACACTAGTTTTAAGTGATTTGCGTTTCTCAGAACATGCCTGATTATTACAAAACTATACAATTCGTTCGATATCTTGTATCATGGTACCAAACTTAAAAATTTCAATTAATCTTGCTCGATCTCGTATGCGGTGTTTTGGCGCTTTGAAGGCTTGTGAATGTTTACCATTGAAATTGTGAAACAGGCCTTGAAATGCTTTTAATATTTTAAAAACTACAAACTAAATTTAAATTAAATTTAATTCATTCAAAACGAATTTTAAATTTGTTTTTATTCTTGTAATTACCTAACTAATTTTTCATCTAAATTAATTATCAATTACATAAACAAAAATTATGTAAAAGAGTAAAATAACAGTTAATGCAAAAAAAAAAAAATAATAATAATAATAAAATAAAATTTTATGGCAATATTACATATTAATAAATTAAAAACTACCGCTACTCTTACATACTTATGTACAAAAAGTATTTTGTTATTCATTTTAAAAAAAATTAATACAAAATTGATTTTAATTTTATTAAAATGTATTTTCTAAGCTTTGAAGTCTTAATTGTTTAAAATCTATTTATGACTCGTTAGTTGTGGTTGCACCTTGTTGTTGTTGTTCAACCGGTTCAACGGGTGGCGCTTCCGTTTCACCAGTTTTCAATTTTTCTGGTAGAGGTTCTGGCGTCATAATAAGACCATACGGCCTCAGATGATAGATAAGATAATCAAAGACATACATTTGATTTGGTGTGACATAATGAAATGAAATGGCGTAATCGGAACAGCAATCGAGACCCTGTTAAATAAAAAAAGAAAATCATGTTATAAAAATCACAAAAAAAAGAAGTAGAAATTACTACAAAAAAGTTGCAAATGTATTTTTTATAAAGGATGGTTAAGTTTTTAGGGCCGATGTGGGTTTCGATTAACACAACTGTTTTACATTAACACAAATTATTCAGGAATTATTGTCGTTTCTTTTTCAAAAAGATGTTTGTAAATGGCTAACGAATTCAATTCTTATTATTTCTATCGAGCGGGTTCCCGGGAAATGTTAAACTCCGGAAAAATAAAAACTCTAATAATTACGGCTATCAAAGCGATGCCATAAAATTAAGTCTTAAAATAATAGGATGAACAAATGTTTACGGTCTAGTTATAACAAATCAAAAAACGCAGTTTAAAAAGTTATATTACTTGATGACTTAACAAGATTTTCAAAATCTTGAATCACAAAATATACCCACCGAGGAGCAGGTTTTCCCTTGGCGTATGTCAAACCAGGGCACTCTGCTTTCTGGGGCATTAAGGAGAAGGAGTCCATCGTTTGTTGTAGTAAACAAGTCTAGAAAGCTGCATGACTTATGTTGTATTGGACTTCCGAAACCCTAATCCAGGGTTAAAATTGGCAGAACAGGGATCAGCAAGGCCACCGGGAGGTTCTGCTTTGCAGATTATCTCTATTACGCTATGTACTCCACTGCGAAAGGATGAAGCACGTGGGACATAATCTGAATGAAAGCAATTTAGCGGTTAAATAAATTACAAATCCAGATAGACATGTGTAATGGATTTGCGTTAGCCTTTCCCTTAAGGGGCCAAACTGAGAATGGACTAATTCCAATTCAATGAACTAACTCACGGCTGTCCAGTACGCCATACGGATGGCTAGGCTCACTCACTTCTCATATGTTTGTAGCCATACGAGTAAATACCTTTTTTATCTGGGAGCAGTACTCAGGGGTCCCCTACATATGCAGCGCATTGTACTAGAACTAAGAAAATAGGTTATAGGTAGGTAGACCGCTGGATACCCCGGAATAGTCTAGTTTGTCCAGCTCACTTGGGTGCTGGAGTCGTTCCCTTTGCGATAAAAAAAATAGGTTATGATGAGAAGGAAAGAGGGAATAGTGTTTGTGTTGAAAAGTTCAGGCCTTCTAACTCCTGCAGTAAGGAAGAGGAAGCCTAGATTTTGCGATTTGATGGCCCGGAGTCTATAAAAATATCAGCCCTTAACCAACTCCTCCGACTTTACAGGTATATGTAGCAGGACAACAGCTCTTTAGAGACTCCCATTAGGTCTGCGAAAATGTGCAATGTATGGTGCATTATCAGGCAATACTAACCCCCTCTGCGATTTCAGCTCTAAAACACAATCACCCAGCCAGCGCCTAGATGGTCTCAAAATCGGATCCACTTGGGGCATACCGATCTCCGTTCTACTAATTAAACACTGGTTAAAGTTACACAGCCAATATCATATTGCAACTTCATAAAGTTTTATTTGCTACAACAATTGCCTCAGAAAGCAAAATAAGGAGTAAGCCAAAGCAAAAGCTGATTGATTTCAGACGAGGCCAAGTACAGACAATAATATGGTTACAATCAAGTTTCGAAGTTCGGATCTGTCACTTGAAAAACTTTGTAGTTCAACGACAATATCAAGCTACTAATCAGCCAATTCTCTATTACTCTCTATTGCGATGCGAAAGAAAAATCGCAGAATTGGTACTCTGTATTGCGTTTTCGTATTTTGCTTTCGCATTTAATTTTCCCCTTTCGCACATTTTATTTTATCATTCTTCGCTATTGTTTATTTTGTGGTACCAGTGTTGGCTCATTTTCAAACTATTACGTGAAAAAATTTGCGCAAACGGCACAGAGCACCAAATTATACTCTTATCGCATTTACCTTTCGCATTGAACTTACTTTCGCATTGCAATAGAGAGTAACCCCCCAGAAGTTCACTCAATAAACACTAAATCAAAGAATTATGAGCTCAATTTAAGTATCTAAATGTTATTACCTCATCGGTTTTATAATAGATATACTGCCAGTACCAGAATTTTTTATCTGTATGATGAGGTATTAGATGATGTTCGGGTACAAAGGGAAAGAAACGACCTCTTGCTTGATGGTCGCGGGAATCGCCAGCGATTACGTTTACTTTTTCCAAACATTTACCCATTTCAACATCCTCAGCGCCATCATTGTCGCTACGACATAATTTCTTATTTGGTATGGCCTTTTCCACAAAACGGCGCACAGCTTCTTTGCTTAAAACATAGCCAGCACCGCCCGACATATAGCCCTAAAACGGAAAAGCATAAATACTATAGAAATTAACTTTTAAGGGGAAAAAAGAGTAAACTCAAATGTACCTGCTTGACAAACGGTTTGAATTTACAACCAAAATATATGGGCGTGTCTGCTTGATAGGGATAAAGCATATAACGCATATTCTCCACGATGGCATAAGTATCATCGTCAGCCTTATAGAACCAATCATAATCATTTAGATAATGATTGTAAATATATTTGTAAGCTTCTTTGGTTTTGGCCCATAAATTATTGCGGCCCTCAGAAACGGGCAAAGCAACTGTGCCCAAATCTTTATCCTCCTGCGAACTCATAAACACCAGTTTATTACAGCGTTTGCCCCAGGTACGTTTAACGTGACGCGCCTTGGTTTTGTGATTTTTCGGATTTGTCATGATCCAACACAGAACACGCACCTCGTTGTAGAGTTTTTGGGCCACTGTGCTATTTTCATTGTCATGCTGATGAAAGCCCACATCCAATTCAGGACCAGTAGCATCTATGAGATCATGACTAGCATGGGGATCATTAATATCACCGTGTTTATGGCCATCATAAAGCATCCATTCTGGTTTAGAGGGAGTGGAAAGAACGAAAAGTTCCGCTAAACAAAAGCCCAATATCAGGCCGAAAATCATAGACACCAAGGAGCGGCGATTTGAACGGGCTACTGTTAAAAAGAATGGAAAATATATTAAAAATTAGTCTTGTGAATGTTTCACGGTCTCAATCATTAACAAAAATATGCAAACGCTGCTTTCGTCTCGAATAACGAACGTAACACAACGATGCATCATTGTGCGTTTGGTAACGTTTTAGACCGTGAAATCCTGAAACCTCTTCACAGCTTACATATACAATCTATATCTGATATGTACATACATACCTTCGTGTATTATAGATCTACCAATTAAATTATTTGATGACATTTGCAGGCTTTCCATATACAATTCTTATTTTAATGTACAAGTTGGCGGGCGTTTTGGCTAGAGCGTTACTTATTTAGTCTTATGTCTTAAACTTAGTCTTGCTTTGCTTTGAGCGTTACTTCTTTTTCCTTTTCTTAAATGTTGCCAATATTTTTAAACAAATATTGACGTTTATCACAATTAAAACTTAAATGTAAATATTCTTTGGTATTTGATTTGGGGATTTATTGGCGGTTTCCTGAAGTATTACATTTTCTGGAAATAAAGTAAGAAAACGGTTTATTATAATGGCAGAATAATTAAATTGTAAACGTAAATATCAAGGCGAATTCATGAATTCGCCTTGGTAAATATTAAGCATCGTGACCAAGGCGAATTCATAACAGGTGGCCTTCTTAGTACAACAATACAACAACACAAAAAACAACATGGTGCTCGCCCTATATAAAATTACCCAAGGCGAATTATGTACCAAGGCGACTTTATACAGGTGAATGCAAGCGGAAAGGCGAATTCAGTACTATGTATTTTGTTATTGTAAAACATATCGTGAATATCATAATCTAAATTCGCCTAAGATTGCTCAGCAGAGAAAAAATTTTATATAAACGTTAAATATAAGCTTTTATAATTGTTTGTAATTAAAATCACAGATTATATTAGTTTTTCACTTTTAAATTCACACAAATGTCTTGAAATTGCACTAAATCATGCAAAAAAACCTTCAGATTAAAATGGCGCGAAAAAGTTTGTAAACAAAAGAAACAAAATTTGACAGTCTCATTGGAAAAAACGCGAGAAGCAAAAAATAATCACCTGTGCTGTTAAGTTCACCTGGTAATGAATTCGCCTTGTTATGTACCATACTTATGTTGGTTATTACAATAACGAAATTTTTAAAGTCTCCAGAGCAATTTGAGTCAGATTAAGAAACTGAGTTTCGAAAACGTATATGTTATTAACAACAATTAAGAATTTTCAATTGATAACTATATTCCCTTAACAATTTTGAATAAAAATACGGAGCAAAATATTATGATGCTGTAATATACAAAGAAATTATGAAAAAATTTAATTGCACAAAAATTATCAGAAATTTTTTATTTTGTTCCAATTTTTGATAATTACGAGTACATACTAAGCGGCAACGCTGAAATAAAATGTATTCAAATTGTGTATCTATTTTCAAAAACACGATTAACCCATTACTGTCGAAATAAAACTGGAAATAATTATTAACAAAAAAGTTTATTTTTTTTATTTATTGGACGTATGCGAAACGGTAGCAAAGTACTATGGTGGAAAATAATTTTTCTGTGGTAAAGAAATTTCATGTTTTTGCTGTGAAAAAATATTATATTTGACAACATAAAATTTTGACAAAACAGAAGAAAATTTTAACAAAACTAATAAAAACAAGTAAGAGTGTGGTAAATTCGGCTGGGCCGAATCTAAAATACCCTTCACAATTGTCACGTATAAAAACGCGGTTTAGGCTATATCTCCGGTATATATGTATGTACCGATATCGGAGATTTCCATTTTCCAAATTTATATAACCTAAGTTTGTTACCAGAACTGCTTTTAAGCAAAAAAAAGTTGTTTAGCTTCGCCTATGCGACATTTTCATTAAAAATCCGATTTGGGCTATATCTCGGGTATATATGGACCGATATCTGAAAAAAAAAATTTTTTTCCTTTAAGTCACTATGCTTAATAAGTGTGTGAAGTTTGAAGCAAAACAAACAACTTTTGTTTTCAAAAATTTTCATACAAAACTGCAACAAAAAAATGGCTTTTTTCGGAATTTTGAATATATCTCAGCTATACGTGGACCGATATTACTGAATTTCAATAGCAAACCCATGAATCGATGGGGTAAAAGAATGGTGAAAGAAAAAAGTTTCTAAGTCTAATGGTTTTCTCAGAAACGGTATTTCAACAGCGGACAGACGGACAGACGGACATCGCTTAATCGACTTTTCCATTAATTCTGATTCAGAATATATATGTATTTTATAGGGTCGCAAAAAAAAACTGTGGAAATTACAAACATTTTTGTGAAGGGTATAAAAATAAATAAAAATGAATAAAATAAGAAATAGTTATGATACAGCAATTTTTCAATTTAGTAATATTTAATTTTTATACTTTTAATTATAAAATTTTCAGTTATAATCAAGGCGAATTCATAACAGGTATATGCAAGAGCGATAAATACAACACTACAAAAAATAAATCTTTTTCAAACGTCAAGGAAAAAATATGAACACAAAAAGGAATTCAAAAAATATATAATTAAAAAAATTTACAAAAGATAAACTTTTAATTATTTCGTGAAACTCATAACTATTTCGTGAAAATTAAAGTCTTGGATCATAAAGCTCGGAAAGGTGAAAAAGGCCAGCCAGATTGCAGAAGATTCTGAATGATAGTTGCAATACAAAACTAAAACATTGTTTCAAACAATTTTTTTTTTTTCAAATTTCTTTCAAAAAAATTTACAACAAAAGAAAAACTTAATTATATCGTGAAAGTTTTAATTATTTTGTGAAATTTAAAGTCTCAGATGACAGAGCTTGAAAAGGTGAAAATGTCCAGCCAGATTGGGGAGAATTCTGGATGATACCTGGCGCTCAAGATACAATAATAATTAAAAAATTTTTTTTTTCAAATTTGTTTTAATTATTCCATTGACATCTGAAAAAGATTAATATTAAAAAAAAGTTATCAGCTGCGCTGTCAATTTCACCTGTTATGAATTCGCCTTGGTTATAATGTATTTCAATCAAATTCCTACATTTCAAATATTTCTATCCTATTGCCAAAATTTATATTAGCCCCTAGAGCTAGTAAAATTTTACTCACCTCAGAAATGTCAAAAATTTACTTACTCTTTTCTACCGTTTCACACACGGTCCATTGTATACAAAATGTACATATATAAAAGCATTAAAGAAATAATAAATGGGTAGATCAGGGTGGTGGTAGTTAAGTGAAAATTTCGAAAGCAAATGTTTGCAATACATATTGATTTCAAAAATTGTTTGCATTGGCAGCGAAATATTTTCGGCCATGTCACAGAATTCAATTCCGTTCGGAAATGGAATTCTGAGTCGGTTTTTTAATTCTTCAAAAAACTAAAATTTATATTTTTTTCGGAATGAAATGAATTCTATAAGATAATATTAGTTTTATTCTTGCAATTAGAAATAATTTCGTACCGAAAAGTCGTTTAGTTTTTCGGTTTTTTTTAAGTAAAATGTGAATACAATTCCGTTTCCGAACGGAATTAAGCTCTGTGACATGCCTGTTTATTTCATTTTTCACTTCATTTATTTCAATTTTTTGATTAAACATCAAACAAACAGCTGTTGAAAATAATACACAATTTGCATATTTTTTTAATTTTCATATATTATCTATGCCGCCAATATTTTACTATGACTATATCTATTAAAAATATCGATACAGAACACCCACGAAGATTTCATACTACAAATGTCAATTCTGAATAATAAATTGGACTGGTCCATTTCATCTACTGACCTCCCAAAGTTGTGTGCGTATTGTAAAATCAATTTTAAAATTGTTGCCTACTGTTTAACTGTACTAAATTAAGTATAGCCGCACCAAATGGGTTAAGATTTGTATACAGGAAACATGAAATATAATATAAACAAATTTTGATAGTTGGGTAATGAGCACCTAAAACAGCTGTCGATCAGCTACGCTAACGAGGCCACCTGGTACTAAATTCACCTTGACCGTGACCACACATCAAACCATTTGATCAAATTTAAGTACGAGTATGTGCAAGGCAGCTTTATAAAGCTGCCTTGCTCTTCACTTTATTAGCGCCTTGGGGCCCTCAAATAAAATCATCAAACAAATTTAAACCCCAAATCGTATTCATTTGCTTCAAAAGTCAAAAATAATAAATTTTATAACTGCTTTTATTTTTATTTGCTTTTATATTTTATTTGTTCTTCTTATAAATTTTAAACGAATCCAATTTTACTGAACATGGTTGCAATCAAAATTCGCAAGCTTATTGACTTGGCAATTGGTTTTCCGGAAACTGGTCAGGTGAACTTCGCTGCTTTACATTGTTTGCTTATTTGTATGGCGGACAAAATGGGCATCACAGATGAAGCATTAACTTATGATAAACTTCAACATGAACAATGTCGGAAAAGAAAGTTTTAAGATTTACATAACATATTTAAAACTCTTTTTTTATTTTTTAGACTCGGTATTGACAAAGCAATCAAGAAGACTGATTGCTGGCTTAAATCCAGATAATAACAATGAGAATGAAGCTATCCCAAATGAACTAGATAAAATTTCCTTAACGCCATCCATTGGATCAGAGGAACAAGTAGAAGCCAACGAGAGACGTAGTGAAGTAATAGAAGAGGACGCTGCTGAAGAAGCCACTGAAGGCACATTGGAGGTAACAGAGGTGCCAGAAGTTGAACAACACTCCATTAGCGAAACCGACAATAGTGCAAGTTATTCTAAATTGCTGTTGGAAAAGTCAACAGAACATATGAGTGAATTACAAGCTATAGATGAAAGTATGACAAATCGGCACAATTTGCTATCAGCAATTTCAATCCTGAAACATCAGCTAGAATGTGCTGTGGCACAATTACTGCTTTTAACAAACCTCACTTTAAACAAAAAGCCGGGGTGTGAACAAATCCGGCAACTTTATTCTATGGCCCAAACACTCAATGAATTCAAGCAGCAAAATATCCCCATAAAGGAGATAAAGTCAATGCCGCTACCTTTTACTTTGTCTCTTAATTGGAACCCTTCTGATTTGAAATTAGATGAAGAAGAGTTTTTAACTCAAGCTAATCATAACGAATCCGCTTTTGTTCCTCACGAATCTCCCAGGTCTTCGCAAGATACGCTTGTAAGCCATTTATGCTATTCCCCGGCCAAGCTGCTAGATCAACTTATGCAACTAAAAATTGAATTTTGTCTACTTACAAACAAAGTTAACGATCTCTCTTCTCGTCTGCTACAACAAGAGGGCCACCACTTGCTTTCTCTTGTGCAGGAAACCCATAAACAAATGCGTGACCTTAAGCTGGCAAATACAGACTTAAAAGAAAATCACAGCCGCTTGGATCTACGCATTACTACCAATCGAAACAATGTAGAAAACTTAAAAAGGAGCCTGGAAGAGATCCTGCAAACAATGGTGGACAAAACCTATTTGGACTTGCAGCTGGCCAACAAAGTTGACTACAGCCAGCTGCAGAGAAAGGCTTCACTTGATCAAATTTTGGAGTTGCAGTGCCGCATTGATAAAACATTTGCCGAAATATGCACACGCTTCAGCGAAAGCGATAAAAAGTTTTCAAATGTAGTAGAAAATTTGAAAATTACTCTCGGCCCAACAGCTGTGCATGAAGTTTTGGCAAAGTTCAAAGAAAATATTTCCCACGACATGCAACAACTTAATGAACTGCTTAGAAATTATATTGAATCTACAAACGACGATTGTGCTGCAGCAGGAGCTCGCGTTAAGGTTTCTCAAGATCTGGCTTGCTTGTCATGCGACACAAATTGTGTTATGCCTGTCAGGGAAAAGGCAAAAGTTGCAAAATTACCCAGCGCTTATGCCTCCAGTACCATAAGTTCTCTGGTAACTTATGAGTTGAGTTCTATAAGAAAATCCGGTCTTATGGGTTATTATCGTAAAGATGAATTTCCTCATGCACCAAATGCTTGGCTGGCCCAACAGTCACAGGCTGTAAGGAGTCCAAAGCGAAGCCCTACACGTAATGCGGGTGGCCAGCATACGACAAGCAATGCTAGGGAAAGACACCAAAAAATTATGTTAAACAGAAAATAATTGTGTAATCTTAATAAATGTTCTCCAATTAAACAAAACTCTGGGGAAAAAGTGTACTTTTTAATACTGTAAGAAAATGTTATTGACCCACTGCACTACTTTTGCAAATTCAAAATTTCCCAAAATGGGAAAATTTCATTTTATGTAAATTATACCATGATATAAAATTATACAGCACAATTATTAATATTCTCACAGAATTTATTTCTCTCGGAATTTATTTCTCAATTCAAATAAAGAAAAAAGCGGAATTTTTGTCCGTAAGAATTGAAGAGTTGATCTCCCTTTAGTGTTTTCATCGAATGGAGAGAAGAAAAAAAAAATAAACTCGTACTTAATTTTTGTTCATAATTGGAGGAAAGGGAAAAGAGATAAAATTCCTACGAAATTTTCTTTTATAATTGGGCTGATAAAAAAAAAACCTCTCCAAATTGACACCCTCTTCCAGATAACAAAAAAAATTTTAATTAAATTTATCAAAAAGAAAAATTTCCCATATTGTTCTGTTTACAGTAGTAAATGAATGAAGCATTTATCTACTTAGAACTTACTTGTTGATGATAATTACATTCACCCATATTCTGCTTGTCGGCGGCAATACAAGACGATGCCGATTTTTAAATTTTGAGGTGAATCGGCATTCCTGTTGTCAATATTGGCATATATCGATAACTGCCGACACATATTTGATATTGTACAAGAGAAAATGACGGCAGTATTGCCGGTTATTTTGTCGTCACAGTTTTTAGCGTCGAGTTCAAACAAAAACATAAAAAAATTAATAAAGAAAATTAAACTTACAAAAAAAATTGGAATGAAATGAAAAAAATTAAAAATACGAATCCCGCCCAATTTAAAAAATTATTAGAGGAGCTGGAAATGGGCTCGAAAAAAATGGGCCAGAATTAGTAAAAATACAGGACTTCTGTCTAAGTCTGCATTTAGACACGAAAACATTTGGAAGGGAAACATTTAGTTTGGTAGCAAATTACCGGTAGGGAAGGGATAATCGATTTTGTGTTCGGTACTCGGCAACACGCTTTGTTGACATTTACTCTATTGACATATAATTTACTTTTTGACATTTTAATTTAATTTACATTTTCTGAAGTTTTGTGCGGTTTTAAAAATTTCGTTAATTCTGTTAAAGAACAAGGAAATTTTAATAAATATGGCATAAAAATGGGAAAGAAAAATTAATCTTATTTGCGAGGGTAGGCCGTCGACAAGCAGAATATGGGTGATTAATTTTTTTAAGTTAAAAATCAGTGTAATAAAATAAGTGTACGGTATGTTTTGAGGAATTTTAAGTAAGATCTTGTTATGTAAAATTTTAGATTGGTAGCAACTCTAGTTAAAAAAAAATCCCGATCAGTAATTGAGAATATCCGAACAATTTCGTAATCTGGGCAAACCAGCGCCCGTCATTGTTATAGAGGCTTAAAGGCATCGTAAAAAAAAATTAATACATGTTTACAATGTTTAAAGTAGAATCATACCGTCCAATAAGTCTACTGTCAACAATATCAAAACTTTTCGAAAAATCGCTAAAGGCGAAGTTGGATCCAATGCTTCATAAGGTTGAATGTATTCCTGATCACCAATTTGGTTTTAGAGCGAAACATGGTACCATTGAGCAAACACACAGGTTAGTTAACGTCATAAGAAAGGCATTTGAAGATAAAAAATATTGCTCTGCCTTATTCATCGACGTCTCACAAGCTTTTGATAAAGTGTGGCACGATGGCTTAATGCATAAAATAAAGTTTAACTTACCTGCAAACGTACATAACCTTTTGGAAAGCTATTTATATTGTCGCCAATTTATAATAAAAGAAGGCGATTTCATAAGCCCCGCCCAGCCTATTGAAGCTGGAGTTCCCCAAGGCAGCATATTAGGGCCTATCTTATATTTGATCTACGCATCTGACATGCCAACAAGCACCAACGTTCACACTTCAACATTTGCAGATGATACAGCATTCCTTAGCATACATAGTAACTACCAGCAAGCATCAATAAATTTACAGGAACAAACTAGAGAAATGGCTCAAGCTTTGGAAAATCAAGGTTAATGAACAAAAGTGTGCCCATATTACATTCGCACTGCGCCTAGGAACATGCTCACCCATTACTATTAATAATAAAGTAATACCCCAACACAGTGAAGTCAAATACCTCGGTATTCATCTTGACCGTAGACTAACATGGAAGTCGTATATCGAGGCAAAAGTAACGCAGATGAAATTGAAAGCAGTGCAAATTAACTGGCTACTAGGCAGAAATTCGACCTTGAAGCTTGATTGTAAACTTTTGCTGTACAACTCGATTCTAAAGCCAATATGGTGCTATGGGATTCAATTATGGGGCACAGCCTCGGCATCCAACGTTGAAAAAATTCAAAGAAGTCAAAATAAAATTCTCCGTAGAATTACAGATGCTCCATGGTACGTTAAAAACTCACGAATCCACGCAGATCTGAACGTACCTTTTGTGAAATCTGAATTTGTGAAGTACGCGACAAGATATATTAACAAACTTGAATTCCATCCAAATCTTCTTGCAGTTAATATTCTTAACTTTGGTGGTCATACCCGTCTGAGAAGGAGGGATACTTTGGCTACCATTAGAGCTCTAAACAGATGACTGAATTCTGAAATAATATTCGCATAAAAATAAATTTTTGTCCAGCACTGGCAGGACTTTAATCATAATTTTTTTTTTAGTATTAAGATTTGAATACTTATTGTCATTACATTTTTTTATGTAGATTCAATAAATAAAATAATGAATTAAAAAAAAAAAAAAAAAAAAAAAAAAAATGTTTACAATGTGTTATAAAAATTTGCACAAACATTTCTCAGAAACTGCACACAAACACAAAAACTCAAAATTTTTCTATAAAGTGGGATATGTGTAGTATTTCGTATTTTGCCCAAAAAGTCAGTTTTAACCAAAAAAAAATTTTTTCACAAAGAATAAATTTGTTCAAAACTTTTTTCTGAAAATTATTTCTGAAATACCACTTATACCACGGCTTAGAGGACCTTTTGGGTCATCTTTTCTATATACTGGGATGTGTGTAGTATTTCGTATATTTTTGTTATGACCACTTTTCTTTCCAAGAATATCAGATGTTTTAAATTGCCTTCTTTTTATTAGAAGGGGTAATGAGTTATGTACTTTTAAGGCAAAACTAAAAAATATGAATTCTGGAGAGCATATACCAATTGATTCTTTATATTTTTGTGGCCCAGTTATGGAGATTTCTCTCCAAGATAAATATATTCCAAATTAACATTCACGGTTATACAGTTAACAGAGCTCTGTTAACGAAATAATTGCAAATGTGGTTTATGTCTGTACTAGGTAAATTTAACATTTTTCGTCACACACATACACAAACATAAAAGAATTGTCTAATTCTCAAATCCAAGAAGTAAACTTACACTTTCAAGCAAATAATCTTTTAATTTATTTTTAAAGGTTGACAGCACCGGAATATTTTTCTTTAAACCTTCTGGTAGTACGTTATATTCACTAGGATCGCGCTAAATTTAATGCGCTGCTTAGTAAGCTCAAGGCGACACTGCACAATGTTCAGATCTCTTTCAATGTATTAATTTTTTGCTAATTAAATGCCTATACTCGTAACTATAGGCTAAATTATCTGTGTCTAATTTAAAATTAAGTCTCTGTTCTGTAGGTGTATTAATAATCTCTAACATTTCTAACATAATGGGTGATTTTATAAGAACTATCGGAAATTTAAAAAAAACACATAAAATTCAGAAAAATGCATGAAATATTTATTTGGATCGATAGTTGGGTCGATATAATTTAATGTTTGAAGATTATTTCATGCAAATGTTGGCCGCGGCTGCGCCTCAAATGGTCCATCCGCTTAGTCCAATTTTGGCATACTCTTTTCAACATTTCGGCCGGTATCTCACGAATAATGTTGGCAATGTTGGCTTCCAGTGCGTCAATCGAAGCGGGCTTGTCGCTATAGACATTAGCCTTAAC
Organism: Thecocarcelia acutangulata; assembly: GCA_914767995.1. Classification (NCBI taxonomy): domain Eukaryota; kingdom Metazoa; phylum Arthropoda; class Insecta; order Diptera; family Tachinidae; genus Thecocarcelia; species Thecocarcelia acutangulata. Next base: position 28,535,238 of record OU612097.1, on the reverse strand, counting down.
ATAGCCCCACAAAAAATAGTCTAGAGGTGTTAAATCGCACGATCTGGGCGGCCAATTGACTGGGCCCAAGCGTGAAATAAACTGTTCACCGAACTCGCCTCTCAATTGGTCCATTGTTTCGCGTGCTGTGTGGCATGTGGCACCGTCTTGTTGAAACCACATGTCATGCAAGTCAAGCTCTTCCATTTTGGGCAAAAAAAAGTTTGTTATCATCGCACGGTAGCGCTCACCATTCACAGTAACGTTGTGATTCGCATCATCTTTGAAGAAATACGGCCCAATTATGCCGCCAGCCCATAATCCGCACCAAACGGTTGTTTTTTGTGGATGCATTGGTAGCTCTTGCAATGCTTCTGGCTGCTCTTCACTCCAAATACGGCAGTTTTGCTTGTTCACGTATCCATTCAACCAGAAATGAGCCTTGTCGCTGAACACAATTCTTCGATAGAAAAGTGGATCTTCATCTAACTTTTCAAGAGCCCATTCACCAAAAATTTGGCGTTGTTGTAGGTCGTTTGGCTTCAATTCTTGCACCAGCTGTATCTTATAAGGCTTCACACCCAAATCCTTCCGCAAAAGTTTCCACGTAGTGGAGTAACAGAGGCCCAATTGCTGCGAACGGCGCCGAATCGATAATTCACGGTCATCACCAACACTGGCTGCGATATTTTCTTCAGTTCGCACTCTACGTAAGCGTGTTGGTGGTTTAATGTCCAACAATGTAAATTTGGTGCGAAATTTTTTTACAATAGCCCGAATAGAAGCCTCAGTAGGTCGATTAAACTGACCATAAAATGGAAGAAGCGCGCGATGAACTTTCCTAACAGAGCACGCATTTTGGTAATAAAATTCAATAATTTGCAAGCGTTGTTCGTTTCTAAGACCATTCATGATTAAATTATAGACCAAACTGAAGATGTTTGACAGTGACACAAGATACAAAACGTGCGTGACCTGTCAAAACTAGTGTTGCCAAAAAAATAATAGCAAAAAAATCACTCACGTTTCTTATAATTATTATCTGTTTTTTTGTTTTTTTTTTTTTTTTTTGTTTATTGAAACATTTTCAAAGTGAGGATAGTGATTTAATCCAGAGCAATGAGGAGATAACGCTGTCTTTTATGAATTAATCTGCCTATATTTTTGCTCTGGAGCAAATTCAAATTGCTGAATTGTATTGTTTTTGTAGTAGATCAAATAAAGCGACCATAAAATTCTAATTTTTTTAAAATGCTAAACCAACCTCGTAAAAGTTTTAGCGTAAATTATTATTAACTAAAAAAAAGCTTAGATAAAATATTTTTTATTGCCTGGCTTAAGATAAACTACCCGCACGTTTAACTAATTGTTGTAGAGCAAACTCCAAGAGAAAGACTAATGTCAACAAAACCATTTTCATTTGAGTTTCATTGTAAGTTAAATAAGTTCTGTTTTGCTGCCGTTGTTACCCAAAAAGGGAAGTATACAAAAGATTTGTTTTGGCAGGTTGACAACGTCGGCAATTTTATTAATTATTTTGTTCTAGGCACAATAAGTTGCTGAAGACAAAACGAAACTTTAGAAAATATGACGGTATTAGTCTATTACAATATAGTCTGTCCACTATACTTGTTTGAGTGCATGTCGTACAACAACAGTGTTGACAATTATAGTAACATCCGAGTGCAAAGCGAAATCAAAGAAAAACCCAAGAAAATGTTTTCCAAGATTTATCTTTATGTGTGTCAGTACATACTAGGGTAATAGATTATTCGACTTTATTCTCATACCGGTTTCCGAATAGTTCGAATAGAATCAATTTAAAAAACCCCGGTTTACGGTTAAGAATTAAATAAAGAAAACCCACATTTTTGTAAACAATAATTAAAAATAAGCCAGGTAAACAATTTTGGTTTCTTAACTATACTTTGCATCACTGAACTGCCAATGTGTTAAAATAATATTGTGATATTATCATATCAGTGCTGCTGTGTCTTGAAAATAATTACGTTGCTGACGAGACGGCAGCATTTGAAGCTAACTTCATTTGTAGCCGTGAAGTTGTGAAGTCTGCTGTCGTCTAAGTGTTTAGAGCTTAAATCAGCAAGTAATGCCACACTAAGCAGTTTCCCACCTCTCCTTTCCCTCTTTCGCACTCCTATACCCCTATAACCTTTTATTTTCTTTTTCCTCTATTATAACCTAACTTTTTCAGGCAATACAAAGGGACCTACAGAACCCAAATGAGCTGGAGTATTCGGCCTGCCTACCTAACCTACTCTATTTTCTAGATAATGCTCCATGAAAATTTTCAGAAACTCACTCTTCCTCCACCACATTATTTAGTAATTTAATTGCAATTCTAATTATGTTTGCTCACTCAACACTACATTTCGTACGCTTTACTTTATTTCTCTATTGATGTCCTGAACAGGAGAGTTGAAACACATGTTCTGTTTTGTCTTTCGTTTTGTACACACGTGTTTTCACTGTCGTCCGTGTTTTTTATGCCTATACATATTTTTATTATTAATTTGTAAAAAAACGGAATTATACCGGAATAGGTAGTTTTGTTTTGCATCAAGTGTGCACGTGTTTTTTATTTTTTTTATTTTATCAGTTTTTTTACTGCCGTTTGTTTTTTCTCTATTTGTTATTATTAATTTCTTTTTTATGTTCCTCCAATGTATTTTATTATCCTACGGTATGCACGGTGTTGAATTCATTTTTGTTAGTTCGAGCAGTGTCGAAGGTATATACACTGAGCACTGATCAGTTTTAACTAATTTAACTTCAACATTTTAAATGCTGTGATAATGTTTGTTTTGGTCGTTCCGTATGTTAAGTTCACAAGCATTACTCCCCCTTTTCTCCTTCTCCCAATCTATTTTCCTAGTTCCAGTACAATGCACTGCATATGTAGGGGCTATCCCCTATATATTTGTATCCAACCATTTAATTTACTGTACGTCTCTATTCGCAATATTTATTTCCGAACATAATAGTGCGTTTCCACTAAGGTGTTTTGCTCGAAAACGCGTGTTTTGCGCCAAACATATAGAAATAAACATGTTTTCCCATACATTTTTTAAAAGAACAAAACACCTCAAGCTACATGTTTTGGAGCAAAACACTTCGAATATGTTCCATACAACACTGTTTGTACTGAATAAGAAAAACTTAAATCAAGGCGAATTCATATCAGGTATATGCAATAGCAATAACTACAACACTACAAAAAATAAATCTTTTTTAAACGTCAAGGGAAAAATATAAACACAAAAACGAATTAAAAAAATATAATAAAAAAAATTCAAACAATTAAGTTTTTTATTCGCTATTTTTAGCTTCTACCATTTATACCAATAAAAAATTATAAATAGCTTGTTTTCTATGTTTCCCAGCTATCTATATGTCGACATTTCATAGGAACTACCCTAATCATCAGTAGACTTTGGAAATTTTTGAAAGATATTCTCAAACATTCAACTTTATATCCCAACAATATAAATAAATTGTTGAGAATTTAAAAGAAAAATGCTCTAATAATACCTTTTAAATTCTCAACAATTTATTTATATTGTTGGGATATAAAGTTGAATGTTTGAGAATATCTTTCAAAAATTTCCAAAGTCTACTGATGATTAGGGTAGTTCCTATGAAATGTCGACATATAGATAGCTAGGAAACATAGAAAACAAGCTATTTATAATTTTTTATAATAAAAAAATTTACAAGAAAAGAAAAACTTTTAAATATTTCGTGAAAGTTTTAATTATATCAAGAAAATTAAAGTCTCAGATTATAGAGCTTGGAAAGGCAAAATGGGGGAGGATTCTGGATGATATCTGGCGCTCAGGATACAATACAAAATTAAAAAACATTTTTTTTCAAATTTCTATTAAAAAAAATTTTCAATAAAAGAAAAGCTTAATTATTTCGTGAAACCTTTTAATATTTCGTGAAAATTAAAGTCTCAGATCATAGAGCTTGAAAAGGTGAAAATGGCCAGCCAGATTGGATAGGATTCTGCATGATATCTGGAGCTCAAGATACAATACAAAATTAAAAAAAATTTTTTTCCAACTTTGTTTTAATTATGCCATTGACATCTGAAACAGATTAAAATTAAAAAAAAAAAAGTTATCAGCTGCGCTGTCAATTTCACCTGTTATGAATTCGCCTTGTACAAAAAGGAATTAAACAAAATATAATAAAAAAAAAAATTTACAAGAAAAGAAACACATTTAAATATTTCGTACAACTTTTAATTACATCGTGAAAATTCAGCTCAGATCATAGAGCTTATTATCATGCTCGTTCAGCAGTTTGATCGTGTCTACCTCGATTAAGAGCTATTTCGCGATCTCGAACGTTTACGTTTGCATACTTTATTATCACTAAAAGAATATTTGGTGTAAAGAAATGTCAGAGACGTGTATAAATAAAAAAGCATGTTTTTTGTGTCTTGACTGGTATTATTAGAGCATTTTTCTTTTTAAATTCTCAGCAATTTATTTGAATTGTTGGGATATAAAGTTGAATGTTTGGGAATATCTTTCAAAAATTTCCAAACTGTACTGATGATTAGGGTAGTTCCTATGAAATGTTGACATATAGACAGCTGGGAGACATAGAAAACAAGATGTGTTTGAAGATAAATATGTCGAGTTAAATTTGTTTGACGTAATGGAATGACGTAACGACATATTTAAGTGTAAAGATAAATATGTTTGACGTAACGTCCCAACGAACTAACTTCCTATTCCAAAAGGTCCTATTGAGCGACAACGAAAAATGTGCCCATATATGGGCAAATTCTTTCGCGGATCATGAATTTTCCACTAAGTGGAAATTTAAAATTTTTTTTAAAAAACTCCCAAATACAATTGAGATCAGCCACTTATATCAGCGTTTAGAGGACACTCTTGGCTTCCTATTCCAAAAGGTCCTATTGAGTGACAACGAAAAATGTGCCCATATATGGGCAAATTCTTTCGCGGATCACGAATTTTCCACTAAATTGTTTTATATGTTCCATATTAAAATTTCAGCATTTAGTTTAGTTTCAAATAACATTTGTTTATGCTGTATTTGCACAATTTTTTTCGTTTTAAGGGATTGTGTATTTTTTTTTTTAATAAAAGTTATTTCAAACACATAAACAAACATGTTAGTTGAATATAGATAGAAAATAATTAAATGCTCGGTGGCTTAGTGGTTAAAGCAGTAGATCATGATACATCATGATCTCCCAAATCGAGTTCAAATCCCAGTGGGTGCTGATGAGTAGTGAGTGTAGCGACTACGAAACAGCTAGTTGTCCCCCAGCTAAAGATTTGATTATTATTTTTCTTGTCTTCTTCAATCAAAATTATTGCTCACAGCGGATTTGTATTGTAAAAAATCCTTCTTAAGAAAAAAAAAAAAAACTTAAGAAAGAAAAAACCTGAACTATAAACCGTTGTACAAATGTACAAACCAAAAATTTAATTTAAAAAATTATAAAAGTTCATCAAAAATTCAATAAAAAAAATGTATTGTTTGAATTTTTATTTTGTAAAATTCAATTTTGTAAAATTATTTTAATTCCGAATTTTTTCTGATGGTAAATTTTTATTTCATATTCCTATTTAAGATTTCTAAAATGCTTTTGAAACAAAAATCTCCTTAAAAGAAAATTTTGCTTTTATCTAATTAAAAAGGAAATTTTAAACTTGTAAAAAATTTATTGGAAATACTTTGAAAATTATCAAGCTAATAAACTTCCTTTTATGGAAAAATTATAATTTAAGGTGTTTTCTATTTTAAGTCATGATATAAAAAATACAAGGTAGTTTCATTCTCTTTTAATTATTTGTAATAAGGATTTTTGAAGTTTATTTTTAGAGAGAAATATAAAAAGGCGTTGCCACATAGTTGAATAAGGGAATTTACTCCTAGAATGGATTTTTTCTGAAATGTGTAGTGCATTGTTCATATTAGAAAAAGCTAGAAATAATAAGCTGATGTAAGTAGGTATCTGTGGTTGTTTTGAATATTCTTCATTACTTACAATAAGAAAAATCTACTTCCAAAAGATATCATTATTTGCTTAAATATCAAAGTAAGCATGTTTAGCGAGAATTTGCATATAGTTTTCCGTCGTTTCCGTGCCTTTGCAAACTTGTCCTGGACGTGACTTGTAACTTCTCTAACAAATGGCGCGATATAATTATTCAGTGTATATAAAAGAAAAAATAATAGCTGATTTTAATAACGGCCAATCAGTAACGACAATTGCTAAAAAAAAATTGATATTCACCAAGAATTATAAGCCGTTCTCGTTGTTCGGGTACTTTAGTTACAGAGCATAAAGGTAGACGTTCCCGAAAAACCAGTAAACGAGATGGCCAGGCAATAATATGTTAGAGAAAAAACGACCAATTCTTGTCGTCAAGAACCGTCACCACACAATTGCCATTAAATGTTACCCCCAGAAGGATTCAAAGGCAGGCTGCAGAAGGCAGACTAAAAGCATACCATACAAAAGTGTACAAAACATCTTTATATCACGGAAAAATAGACTGGCCAGGTTGGAATTTGCAAGGGAACACATTAATTTGACCACCACACAAAGGAATTCCGTACTATTCTCTGATGAGTCCAAATTTAATTAAAAGGTTCCGATAGATTAAGACTGATTAGATGACCGAAAAGCTAACGTCTTAATCCACGTTACTGGGGATGTTTTTCAGGCCATTTTTATGTATTTTAGATTTATGTATGTATTTTATTTTAAAATTTTTATTTATTTTTGTTAGAAGCCACAATTTTATTATTATTGTTAGACACAACTTCAAGCAAAGCTGAAAACAAGGGAATGTATAAACTAATACGGTAGCACAATTTTATGGAAAATGTCACAATCCTTATACTTGTCAGATGGTGATTGTTAAGGAAAATTGAGAGAATAAAACTACCTTGTTTTTTTATATCATGCTTCAAGTAGTGCAATCAAATGGTACCAGTTGCCATATTACATTTTTTTTTTATCAAATCATATATCACTTCCTTATACGGCTTGCTTACATTGTTTTACAAAACCCAAAATAAATTTATGTATGTGATGTCTACAGAACGCAGATGAGCGACTCCTTTAGTAAATTTCCATTTGCTTTCCACTCAAATTCTCTAGACGAGTCGCTCGCTCGGCTGTGCTTTGCAATCAGCACACATTAACATTAGTTTATTCCTTTGTTGTTTATAGTTTTTATTCACCTTTTGTTTTATTATATATGTATATTTGTTTTTAATTTTTCACAAGCCACAAGTTTCGAAATAGAATTTTGGTTATAAAACACGCGCGTGAATATTTCCGGATATTTGGAGTTGCCCCCGTTAAACTTAAAAGTTTATAAACAACTAAAACGTGCAAATTATATAAAGTATAGTTTTTATACGTTCAAGACTAGTTTATTCCAACTTTTCTTAATATACATACATATATGTATGAATAAATATTTAGAACACTTTGAACAAAATATCAAAATGCAAAACATATGTATAAACAAAACGAAATTTACAAAATATGTTATAATGGAAAATCCATTTGTTATTAATAACACTCTTTATTAATAAAAGCTGTAAGCTGCAAAAAATTATACAAAAAATACTTTTAACGCTTACATTAGGGAGGTATGCAAAAATAATGTGTGCGGAATTAAATTTGAAAATTGTTAACCTCAGCCACAAACCTTGTAGTTTAACATACCTCTGTTAATGTATTAACATGGCCCTGTTAAGCATGAAAATCGTAATTTAAGCAATAAAAATGTGTTTTAAGCCAATAATTTAAACAAATTTATAAGTACCTTCCAAATACTGGCTCCCAAGGTAAAACAACTGGCTTAAAAGCTATTTATCATGTTGCTATGCCATCTTTATTTTGCACTTGTGTTAAATGTAAATAGAATAAAATGTTTTGAGAGAATTATCAAGTGTGTTCTTTACGATAGAAAGATCCATAACAATGATGTGTGAAAATAAATGTCGGCCAAGTACTCCCCTCTGATTTGGCGGCATATCTCTTACCGATGATCCATATTTTCAATGACTCTGAGACATAATTGAGGTTCAATGTTGTTTATGTGCGAAACACTTTTCTTTTATATATCCCCAGAGAAAAAAAAATCTAACGGTGTCAACTCGATGAACACGACCATGTGATCGTGGCAGCCAATTAACTTCGCCACAACGTGAGTTAGAGCCACTGATTTGTTCTTGCAAGAGTCGTTATTTCGTTATTGTTGTTGGAACTACATATAGTCGAGGTCCACATACTCTATTTCTGGCCACAAAAATTCGAGCGTGATTCACGGCAACTACTTGGCCGATCTTGTTTTCGAAGAAGTATGGTCCAAACAGTATTTTTTTCATAGATCATTCGTGGATTCTCATTTGCCTATATTAAGACAAAACGGCTTGTTAACGAGTCCACTGAGCTGAAAGCTGTCACCCCAAACTTTAAGACGAAAATTTACCAACTTTTATTTAAATTTTTAGTTACAACAATTTTAATATCAATACTATTATGGGCCACCCTAAATAAATATACTGAACTCGAAGTTAACTGAAGCTTAAGTATACACAAATAATTTAAAAAACATTTTGTTTTGTAATTACAAATTAGTGTTGATTTAGCATATTTGTTTAAGCAAGTTTATTTGTTTATAACAAAAGACTCTTTCTATGCCAAAAGACAAATACTCGCCGTAATTCGTTAAACTGTGATAATTCTGAAAAAAATTATCAATTAGAACGAGTGTTGAAGTTTAAAGAAACTGGCAGACAAAAAATATGCTGCCGTTAAAAAGAAAATATATGGTAATACTCGTAAATAATGCGTTCTTAAAGTGAAACTGCTCCTTCCCACAACCGGGCTAACTTTGTAGAAACGAGATTTTTCCGAGAGTGTCCGGCTATTCCCATAGCCGGACACTCTACTTTTAATTCCCAAAATCGGCTTCCCCGGAAGCAATATTCCAATTTTCGCACTAAAGCAGCGACATATATATACAATTTTATATACCTACATATGTAATAATCACTCCCATCGCATGGATTTTGAGTGTTGCTAAACATACAAGTGAAACTAGCAACTTGTCAAGAAAATTTGTATGAAAGTTACTCAATTATTTCGAGTGATTTCCACAAAACTTTTTTAGACAAGTCGCTCGTTTATGTTCTAAGAACAGCAGATAAGTGTGTTAAAATGCTGTGGTCTGAAAGTGATGTTGGTAAGTAAGCGCCAGAAAGCTCTTAATGATTTTTATAATAATTGAAATAAACTCCTACTAAACTTGGTTATTCGTATATTTACATATGTGTCTTCATTTTAACTATTACGATTTACATATAAAAATCCTAAAATCATAAAAATCCAGTTCAGTGTCTGCAAATATATGGACTTCTAACGTTACTATTTTTATATTTTGCAATATATATATATATATATATATATATATATATATATATATATATATATATATATATATATATATATATATATATTTTTTATTTTTTGAAAGTGGCATAAGTCCATGTGGATATAAAAAAATCGTTTAGTTTTTCAAATAATTTTAGTCATTTTTATTTCACAACAAAATTTAAGAGGTTTATAGTGTAAATAACATCACTCGAACGGATTAAAATTGGCCAATATTTTTTACTTGATTCAAACGCAAACCCTTAAATATCTCAATATATGAAAAAATGGACTTATACCACTTTCAAAAAAACCAGGTCATATTTTAATTGAATTTTGACACATCGATCGCATAGAATAAAGTTAGAAAAAAACCAAATCAATTTTCTTTCACCTAGAGTGCGAGTGAACTTATCCTTTCGACATCGACGAACTGGCAGTAAAATTTTCAAATCGTCTCCGCTCAGTTCCGAGACGCTCTAGAAGACCTACAGCAATATTTCGGGGCTCTCTAAAATGGGACTACTGGCGCCTTCAACATTTTATGCATGATTTTAAAACTTCCCTGAGACTAAGCAAGGTATTATTACACTGTGTAAGAAAATCGTTCTGGAGACTTAGCAATCCCTTTTTGCCAATTAAGTTTTGCATAAATAAAAGGCCATGTATTCCCTCCCTTCATTTGAGAGCGCTGAACTACGGAATATATCTATGCATCTCTATAATCCAGTCAGCACAATTCTCTGGCTTGATATACATACACCTTTAGGAGCTTAGAAATATATATGTATGTGGTTTCAAAGCATTGTTCTCTCCTTGTTTGCCAGAAAAAAATAAACCATGATTTGAAATAAATATAAGTTATTTTATTTAAATAAATATCAGTTGAAATAAATATCAGTTATGTTAGTTTATTATTTTTTCCATTTTCACTTTATACACTTTATATTAATACTTAAATCTATCTGCTGATAACTATTAAACCAAAAACACTTGAGCTTGAAATGCATGTAAATATACATGTATACGTCATTTGACAATACTCTTGTATCCTTACTATCCCCTCCTGTATCATATTTTCGCTATGGGGACTTCTTAACCTTTTCTTTTAAATAGTAAGGTCTAATATACTTTTTTGTTCGTTAGGATTTGTTCTGTTTGAACAAAATATACGTCAAACTAATTTCGAAAATTCGAAATTAAAAAAACACTTAAGATCGTAGTGGAAACACTACGATCTTAAGTGTTTTCATTAAAATACATGTTTTTCTTTGTAGTGGAAACATGATATTAAAAAGTTAGTAAATTTATATTCAAAACAAATTTTAAACTTACATTTCTTTCGTGTTTTTCTGTTTGGCGGGTTTTCGATAGTAGTAAAAAGTTGCACGGTTGCATTCGAATGGTTACTCGTTATCGAGTGCCATCATTAGAAATTTCGATACCTTTTACTCGATATCGAATGAGATAATGCCAAAAGTGTAAAAACTCGCACATTCGAGTAAGAACTCGCTCGTAAGCGAACTATATATGTATGTATGTGTATTTGAGATTCTTGAGCTTGCAAAGTTTTGCAGCACATACCAGTGCAGTTATTTGATTTTGACTAGAGCAGCCAAATTTAATCCTCTGTATCAAATCTATCATTATAGCAGAATATCTTTATTGAGTTGCAAATATTCTGCTACAAATAATTTGCGCCATTTTCTAAATATTATTACACATTTCTCATTTAAAATTTAAATATGTTATAATTATTGACTGTATGTAACCATTTAATTAAATAAAACTTACATTCGTAATTGAAAATGAACTTAGCAACAAAAATAGTGTTTCTGAACACAAAACAATTGCAAGTATTTTATCAGATCAACTTGCACGCACTATTAATTAATGAATCGAAATGTATCAAGACTTTTAAATTAAATTAATTTACAATGTGAAGAGTTCATTAAAAATAATTTAAATGCACATCCATTCTTTACAGTGCAACCTAAATTAAGGCGTAGAGCGCAACGTAATTTAGCGCCTTGATTTTGCGCTGTAGTAACTTAAATAAAAGCGTTTAACTTGTGCCATGAACAGTACTGTTCACTAACCTTATTTAATAAAAATCACTGAATAGAAATAATAAAAACTGATAAAGTCGCTAAATTAGTCTGAAAGCACATAAAATGTGATTACTAGTGGCCGCAAAAATGGAGTAACATTTGATTTGAAGTGATCTTTGCTGAGAGACAGTAAAGCTTTCTCTCTTAAGTTCTGTCAAAATTTGATTTTCCCAAGGAGAATCTATACAGGTGAATGCAAGCGGGAAGGCGAATTCAATACTATGTATCATGGACTATGGATTTCTCTTTGGGCATCACTAGATTAGAGTATCACATAAATATGTCTATGTCAGTGGTGTACTAATTTGTTTTGCACTTGTATTAGTGAGATAATTTGAGAGTAATTTAAAGTATAGTGACAAGCATGATATAAAAAATACAAAGTGGTTTTATTCTCTCAATTTTCCTTAACAATCACCATCTGACAAGTATAAGGATTGTCACATTTTCCATAAAATTGTGCTACCGTATTAGTTTATACATTCCCTTGTTTTCAGTTTTGTTTGAAGTGAAATAAAATAAATTGTGAAAATAATAATAAGTTGTGACTTCTAACAAAAATAAATTTAAAAAATTAAAATAAATCCAAAATATATATAAAAATGGCCTGGAAAACATCACCAGACTAAAATGCTACCGACACTATATTTCAATGTGCCTTTAGTATAACGTGGATTAAGACGTTGGCTTTTCGGTCATCTAACCAGTCTTAATTTATCGGAAACTTTTAAATTAAATTTGGACTCATCAGAGAATAGTATGGATTTCCATTGTGTGGTAGTCAAATAAATGTTTTCCTTGCAAACTCCAACCTGACCAGTCTATTTTTCCGTGATATAAAAATCATTTATACATTTTTGTATGCTATGCTTTTAGTCCGCCTTCTGCAGCCTGCCTTTGAATCCTTCTGGGGGTAACATTTAATGACAATTCTTGACGACCCGAATTGGTCTTTTTTTTATCAAACATATTGTCTGGCCATTTCGTTTACTGGTTTTTCGGGAACGTCCACCTTCACGTTCTGTAACCAAAGTACCCAAATAACGAAAACGGCTTATAATTCTTAGTGAATGTTAAATTTTTTTGCGATTGTGGTCACTGATTGGCCGTTATTAAAATCAGTTATTATTTTTTCTTTTAAATGCACTGAATAATTATATCGCGCCATTTGTTAGAGAAGTTACAAGTCACGTCCAGAACAAGTTTGAAGTCACGGAAACGACGGAAAACTATAAGCAAATTTTCGCTATACATGCTTACTTTGATATTTAAACAAATAATGACATCTTTCGGAAGTAAATTTTTCTTATTGTAAGTAATAAAGAACATTCAAGGTTACGTACATTAGTTTTGTCACTGCATCCTGGGTCATTCTAGTAGAAATAATTTTTTATATGTTTTTAAACCACAAGCATCAAATTAGTCCCTTTGTTTTTAATATCTAAAGAGTATTTTCTTTTAAGTATAATAATATTTTGTTTAAATAGGCATTCGTTTGAATGCCAAAAACTGAAAAGCAGAAGTTCGTGCTTTTAGTTTTTGGGACCAAATCGGACCCAAGTGGGCAGCCAGCCTAACCTAACATGGGTTTCAAAGTGACCACAGATACCTACTTACATCAGCTTATTAATTCTAGCTTTTTCTAATATGAACAATGCTCTACACATTTCAGAAAAAGTCCATTCTAGGAGTAAATTCCCTTATTCAACTGCGTGGCAGTTTCTATATTTCGCTCTAAAAATAAACTTCAAAAATCCTTATTACAAATAATAAAAAGAGAATGAAACTACCTTGTATTTTTTATATCATGCTATGTATTTTGTTATTGTAAAATTTATTGTGAATGTCAACATATAAATTCGCCTAAGATTGCTCAGCTAAGAAAAAATTTTAGATAAACGCTAAATACAAATTTTTACAAATTGTTTGTAATTAATATCACAGATTATAATGGTTTTTAAATTCACAAAAATTTCTTGAAACTTCACTAATACAAAAAAAAATCTTCGGATTAAAATGGCGCGAAAATGTTTGTAAACAAAAAACAAATTGACAGTCTTATTGGAATGAATAGTAATGAATTTTCCTTGGATTTTCCAATTGCAAAGGGTTGACGCCGCGATATTTGGGTTGGTCTCATACATTTTGTATGTACATGAGGATTTTTGACAGATAAATTACGCTTGACGCGCTAATTTAGGTTGGACATTAGTTTTAATTAAGATAAATAATGTGTAGCATATTTTAGGGCTGACAATTAAAATACCTTAATCGAATTTTAGCCCTTAAGTAGACACCTAATTTATGTGGCACAAACTGCCTGGGCCTGCCTGGGACCTCTCATATTTCAACCGAAAATTAACGATTGTTTTAAAAATTAAAAATAAGGAATACAATAATTTATTTAAAAAAGTTTTTGTTTAAACAAAAGTGAACAAATATTTCATTACAATAACAAAAACAAAAGAAAAATTGATTTTAATAAGTGAAAATATTTAATTAAGATTTTTAGTCCAATAATGGAAACAAACATGTGTATATACTCGCATTTAAAATCTGCAGACACACAGGACTTTATTTTTATAAGCTAAGGTTCGCTTTTTTTGGGCTCGTCCTTGGAAAACACAGACGGTTTTTTTACATAAATACTTCTTAATATTTTCTACTATACTACTATTTAATATTTTGGGATGCAGTAGTCAATTAGATCGGGGACCAGGTCCCTTCCAATCTCCAGTATATTGGCATGTCCCCACGGTCTGTGGGCTCATGATCCAGTCGCGTTCAAACTAATCGTGGCTTTTAGTGCTATCTGCCTGGCTTCTAAATCGCATGGTATCCAGCGCATAAGTACAAAAAGTGCTTTGGTTGGTGTTGTCCTCATGGCCCCAGTGGTTAGTATTGCCATGGTTCGACTGACTTTTTCAATTTGCAGTCTGTTGGCTATAGAGTCCAGTGATTCACCATACTGATACTCTTAGAAAATTATTGGTTTTATAACCATTTCATAAAGCCACACAACTCTTTTTGGTTATATGCCCCATGTTGCTTTTTTACATAGATAGATGGATGTTGTAGCCTTGGTTACTCTAGCCTGTATATTCTCTTTCCATGATAGTTTGCTATCTAGAATGACGCCTACGTATTTTGCTTTATCCGATAGGATAAGTGTGGTGCCATCAATTTTTGGAGGTGTAAAGTGTGGGATTTTATACTTTTTACTAAAAAGTACGATTTCCGTTTTCGCTGGATTTGTTCTTAGTCCGCATTGTATACTCCATTGAATTACCATCTTTGGAGCGTATTTGAACTGCTCAGTTATAGTAACTAAATCGGTTCCAGAGACTGCAATCGTTACGTCATCGGCATAGGCCTTTGAGCAGATTATTCACTACACACTACACAGGCAGTCAAGTGCATCTATGACTGCCTGCGTCTCGACCTTATTGAAAGCACCTTCAATGTCCATGAATACTGTCCATGAAGGTGTAGTTGGCCCATTATCACATAAGGCCTACAAGGATGTGTGTGAAGATAAATTTTAAAATTTTTAACCTCAGCCACAACCTGCTATTTTAACATACCTTTGTTAGTGTACTAACATGGCTCTGTTAAGCATGAAAATCGCAATTTAAGCAATAAAAACCAATAATTTTAGCAAATTTATAAGAAATAATTTGAGACAATTTTCTTGAATCAAAGTCTGTTAAGAAGGGTCACAGAAATTTTAAATGAACCCTCTACTCAAAGCAAATTGCACGAACTCAAAACTACAGATATTATAAAATTTTTTAGAAATAAAAAAAGATGGGCAAAAAAAAATTATTGGAGATGACTCCTTGGGCCGTTCGTAACGATGTCCAATGGTCAAAAGTCGTAACAGTACGTTTTTCTAGAAATACCAGCCATTTTTTAAAAAATGGTCCTTTGAAATTTGAACATGGACTTAAGTCCCTCACACACATCCTACAAGGCAGGTGTTGATTTAAATCAATTTTACGTCTGTCAAAAGTAGTGTTACCAACCCAAAGTTGTGAACGTCTAAAAAACTCCCAATTTAAGATTTTCTTTTACAACCTGAAACAGTTTTTATTGAATGTTTTAATTTGTTTATTTTATATATTATATCTTTTTATTTCATTTAACAAACTATAAATTGCGCTTGCACTTTTCATTTCTTTATTAAATTAAAAATTACTCGTTTAACAATTGTAAATTCGTATCGACAGGGCTTTTGAAATGAAATATTCTGTAAATGTTTTTTTTTTTCTCTATTTTTAATTTCTATTATTAAATTGAACTCATTTGACTTTTTTGTGTTGTGATCTGATTTTAAACGAAATGGTTTACAAATACTAAAATGAAACTAAATAAAACGAGTAATTCAATTAAATATTAAAAAGTATTTAGTTGGGCAAATTATTGTTTGCGCAATGCACTTTTTTTGTGATTAAAGTGCGCTTTATTTTGAAGCTGCTGCAGACGTTGATGATACTTTACTAGCTGAGACCACTTTGCAAAGGCATTGCCAGCTTTAAAAGTCGACCTGTGTTTCGCTGGTGAGAGTATAGAGTTTAATTATAATCTGTATTATAATCTCTTACTGTTTTGATATGAAATAATTATATCTTTGATATGAAATAGTTTAATATTTTTTGTAAAAATAGAAAGCTTAGATAAATTTCAATGATAACAGAGTTAATGCTTCGTCATGAGATTTTGAGTAGTAGTCGGTACGCTTGTAGACTGTACTTAAAAGTAAAAGCTGTTCGATTTTGTATAACAGAAAAAGTTCGTAGCTTTTGTTATAAATTTAGCACAATAAACGTCATGTGAATAATACTGTTTGTAATCAAGGCGAATTCATTACTAGGTGAACTTAACAGCGCAGGTGATTATTTTTTGCTTTACGCGTTTTTTCCAATTAGACTGTCAATTTCTTTTTTCTTTTGCTTACAAACTTTTTCGCGCCAAGTTAATCTGAAAATTCTTTTATATGATTTAGTGCAATTTCAAGAAATTTGTGTGCATTCAAAAGTAAAAAACTAATATAATCTGTGACTTTAATTACAAACAATTATAAAAGTTTATATTTAACGTTTATATAACATTTTTTCCCACCTGAACAATCTTAGGCGAATTTAGATTTTGACATTCACGATATGTTTTACAATAACAAAATACATAGTACTGAATTCGCCTTTCCGCTTGCATTCGCCTGTATAAATTCGCCTAGGTTTGTAATTATATTGAGAAAATTATAATACTGTAATATTGAGAGAAATTTTAATCGGTATTGAGAACTCTCATTTCAAGTCAAAGAACTTCTTTTCATATTAAGACAATTGCAAATAAACACAAGAGATCTCATTTCAATATAGAAAACATTGCAAATAAAATCAAAAATTTCTATTTGATGTAGAAAAAATTTCAAATGAAATTGATAATTATGCCAGATTTTGAGATGCATTCAATTAAAGTTAGAAATTTTCCTTTCATATTGAGCAAATTCAAAACTAAATTAGAAACTTTAATATGTTATTATGTATAACACTACTTTTTATTAAAATTGAGAACGTTTGGATAATACCAAGGCGAATTAATTTTACCAGGTGAAACTGGGATTACAACAAATACAACAATGCAAAAACAACATGGGGATTTGTTGTTGCTCAAGGCGAATTCATAGTATAAATTCGCCTTGTTGTTGCTTGAACGATTCGTGTGTCAACAAATTTGTATAGAAAGTATTAGAGAGTAGTGTTTTGTCTCTCATCATGTGCACACGTCTTTTGTTACTGCTGTCCGTATTTTCTATATGTGTAATAAGTAGAAGTTGTGTACACGTGTTTATATTTGTTTATATTTGTTTTTTTTTTCTTTTTTTTTACCGTTGTCCGTATTTTCTATATATGTATATTCATTACCAATTTCGTATAAAATCAAAGTGCACCGAAATAGGTAACAGTATGTGTACATGTGTTTCTTTTTTCTCTTTTTTTCAATATTAATATTATTTTCAATGGATTTCATTATCTTGTAGTGTGGAAGGTGACTAAATTTTGCTAATCTGAGCTGTGTCGAAGGTATATACACTGGGCACTGATCAGTTTTAACTAATTTAATTCCAACATTTTAAATGCTGCAATAGAGTTTGTTTTAGTCTTTCGTGTTGTTATTGTTAACACTCCGCGAACACTACTCCCTCTTTCCTCCTCATCATAACCTATTTTCCTAGTTCCAGTGTAATGCGCTGCATATGTAGGGGTCATCCCTTGAGTACTGGTCCCAGACAAACTTTACTTTGCTGATATGTTTGTATATGAGCAAACCACCCTGTAGGAAACTCAGTTAATTTTAAAGTAACTTCAAATTAACTATTCCTCAACTAGTGCTGACTGACACTTGGATTACTTTTCAATGGAATCAACTAACTATTTTAACATTGTGATGTACTAGGAAGTAGTTAATAGTCCGACTTTACACTACTTTTCAACTAACTTACAGTTAACTAGCTAAATGTTAAACTTTTTGAAGCTAGCAATATTATCACTACTCTACCGTTGGCTACAAGTAAGGTCTTTTTAAGTCAATCATAAGTTAGTTAGTTTTAAATCAACGAAAAGTTAGTTGTTGACATTAAAACAACTTTTTGTAACTAGCTGACACCTAACAACCATTCAATTGTAAAATTTTATCGTAATATAATAAATTAGTCAACATTTTTGGCGTATTCATTTGTAATTTTTCAAAAATAATTTATCAAAAACCTCATTTTTATATTAAATATTACACCAAACAAAATATATTAAATTGCATGTTGCAAAAACTTAAAAATTTCAGAAATAATTTAAATAAATAATGTTACGGGAATATCCCAATCGCTAGGCTTTACAAAATTATGAACATCAAATACAAAACGATATAATTTCAAGTTTCTTCAAATTCATATTTAATGTTAAAATTCCTAGATAATAGAATATACAAGTTAATTTCTATATATTATACAAAACAATTATTTTAATTCACATACTTTTTTATATGTAAAACAAAGCGAAATTCGATATACTAATAATATACTGATAATAAACTTCAGTAACTATTCGGCATTATAAGAACACGTTTTTCGATACAGGATATATTGTATGTATATTAATACATTACTATAGTGATAAAATAATCGACAATCTATTTTAATCGAATACTTAATTATGCGACATCTACATGTGAATCATATGTGGCGATAACAAATAATGCATCAAATGTTTGTTTGTTGGCGTAAACATTACATTCTTTTTTAAAAAGGCTTCTTAAATATCTTTTGCTAACGACTCTCATTCTTACACTTTTAAGTAAAATTAAAACAATATTAATATCTTTATTATTTGACATGTGTACTTACATAAAAATTTTTATTTTAGTAAACTTCCACAGAATTGAAAAATGTATATATACCTATATAAAAAGACTTCAATATCACGCAGTGGTATTAATAATAAAAACTGAAATCTACGGCGCCTACTAAGTGGCGACATTGGAAATACATTTTTGCATTGTATACATGATAGCTTAAAATTGGTTCATAAAAATTAATTAATTATCCGACAGGGCACAAACAGCTTTTGACACTTGATGTTTTACAAATAAAAAAAAAAGTAGTACATCTGTTTTTTCAGTTTCACCTGGTAAAATGAATTCGCCTTAGATAATACTGACAAATCTTATTTTATATCAAACAAAAACAGGAACTATCATTCCATATTAAAAAAAATTCCAATAAAATTGGAAAATGTCATATTTAACGTTAAGAAAATTTAAAAAGAAATGGTGATTAATCACGGAATTCACTCTTTTACATTTTTGCTAAAATTCAACAAGGTTGTTTGCTTTTAATGGCTGTGAAACTCAAAATAAATGATGTAGCTTCGTCGAAATTTGACTGCAGTCTAATAAAATTAGGTGGTTGACAACAGCAATGCTGCATTGTTTGAAAATTTCGGCAATGATCTATTTGAGCTGTAAACAACAGCCCTTTCATGATATAACAACAATGCCTTACACCCATCTTTTGAGATGTCTTAAATACATGGCCAACTGGGATGCTCACTTGCCATACATATGCACAAATACATATAATTATTTTTCAGTGTTAGTGTAACGATAATTTGGTGCCAAGTGTTCACAGAACCGATGACAGATGACATTTACTAGGCTTTTGACAATTGTTTTTCAGTTTAAGGAATCGTTCTGTCTTGAGCATGATTTTAAATGCATCACGCATATAAAATGAAATCAAAATAAAATGATAAAATAAATTTATTTAAAATTTACTTCAACCAACCACTGGCTGCCTGGTATGCCCCGTTATGAGCATAACAACAACAATAACAACAACTTTAAAGCAACAATTGAAATACTATCTGAAGTACTTTATTTACAACTGCTGCAGTCAAACTGATTAATTTCGATTTAAAATGTGTTTTAAACACAAGAGGGATTTTTCGCTTTTTTATGTAGTATGAAGAGGAGGCGTTGACACGAGGGAAGTTCTCACTATTGAACGCTGCATGGTTTGTTTTATCAGCACATTTTGTTGGGGTTGAACAAAATACAACAAAACAAATAATAAACAAAAATAAAACTTAGTTAATTTGAATATTTCAAAGTACTAGATCAAGACGAATTCGAGCAATGCTATATTTTTAAAAGAAATTTCGGATAACAGCAGTTGGGATCCAAATTTCAATATTTTCAGTCTTTAAACGTACGATGTTAATTGTAAATATAAGAAAGAGTTTCCAACCAAACATAATAATTTTTATTATACTAAAAAGAAAATTCAATGCATCCATCCGTACTTCAAATAAGCTCAAATGGTGTCAAAAGTACGGAAAGCACGGATATTCTTAAATCAAGTACGGGTCATTCAAGCACTAAATACTTAATTTTAGATATATTTAGTCCCGAATCCATACTTGCAATAAGCCGAAACTGAGCTTGATTGCAAAAAAACCAGCTTTGTCAACTTTGAAATTGCAAAACGCACTAAAATGCGGAAAAAAGCGCGTTATTTCAACAAAAACGCACCAAATTTAGAATTATGCTTTTCATTTTTTAAACCCCCATTTTATATTATAAAAAGTATAATAGTATTGAAGATACGATAACAAAACAACCTTTTAAGCGGTTAGTGGACGATCAAACTGGTTCGGATAGAATCGACTGATGTCATGCCATCAAATTCGTTCAATAGTTAGAATTCGTGTTTTGTCTCTAAAGCGATTCTATTACTTTTAATAACGCAATGTGTGCAAAAGAAAAGCTTGATTTTTGTGTTTTGACATTTTTCTTTTCACATTCTCAATAATTTATTTAGACTGTTGTGATATAAATATAGACTGTATGGGATGGGAATATCTTTCAAAAATTTCCAAAGTCTACTGATGATTAGGGTCGACTAATAGATAACTGGGAAATATTAAAAAAACAAGCTGTTTATAAATCTTTTAAAAAACTATTACAAAAAAAAGAAAGTCAGACAGATCTCCGATGTGTCTGATTTTGTCTTTTTTGCAATCTGTTTTACTGACTTAAAGCTAATTGCTTAGCAAAGTGAACTGAATATCTCTGCATATTCTTAGTATTATAGCCATAGTTGTCATATTTGACGATTTATCGTCATTTTGACGATTTTGGATGCTAAAAATAACACTGACAATTTGACGATATAAGTTAAAGCAGCAGATTATGAGACGTCATGATCCGAGTTCAAATCCCAGTGGGAGCTGATGAGTAGTGTAACGACTACGAAACAGCTAGTTGTCTCCCAGCTAAAGATTGGATTATTATTTTTCTTGTCTTCTTCAATCTAAAAGTATTAATCACAGCAGATTTGTATTGTAAAAGATCCTTTTTAGGGGAAAAAAAACTTAAGAAAGGAAAAAACTTGAACTAACTCCGTTGTACAAATGTACAAACCAAAAATTAATTTTACTATTTGACGATTTGCAATAATCATATTGACGATTTTAACGATTTTTTCAGTCAAATTTGACGATTTTAAACCAGATTTATCTGGCATCTATAATGATAGCCAGGCCTCATATGACATATGTTACCTAGCGTTTCCACGTAGCAATTTTTATTGCTAAGCTCAAGCAACAACGTCGGCAGAATAACAGTACAGCGATTGCTAATTGCTCTAGGTGGCGTAAACGTATTACTGCTTCATCACATATACTAACAAAACTCAACGTGAGGGGTTGTATGAACAACACTGTGTTTGTTGTATGCACAGCACTGTGTTTGTTATATTTGTATACCAAATTACAACAGCGCATTGCTTGGCAATAATTGCTCAAGCAATGAGTAGAGCAATCATTGCGCAATTGATTGCTACCTATAGCAATTTGCGGTCTACACATCGCAGATTTTATGGACGCAATCAAATTTGACAATTGCCGCAATAAATATTGCTATGTGGAGACGCTAGGTTACAATGTTGGCGGCTTAATGTGTGTGAAGATGAATATGCCGATGTAATAAAATGACGTAACGACATATTTAGCTGTGAAGATCATATATGTTTGACGTAACGTTCCAACGAACCTACATGTTTGTTTGTGTTTTAAATAAATTTTATTTAAAAAGTTACACAATACCTTAAAACGCAAAAAAAAACTCGTGCAGACTAATTAATTATAAAAATAAAAAATACAAATTAATATTACTAAATGCTGAAATTTTAACAAGTGTAACAATTTTTAAGATTTTGGCCAAATAAAGACACATTTTTGATTGTCGCTCAATAGGACTTTATGGAATAGGAAGCCAAGAGTATTCTGTATTTGGAAGTTTAAAAAAGAAATTTAATTTGAACTTAGTGGAAAATTGGTGATTTGCAAAATAATTTGACCTCGTCATGTATGTACTCGTATGATCACCAATTTGCCACTTCTTCACAGTTAAATATGCCGTTACGTCAAACATATTTAACTCAGCATATTTATCTTCACACACATGGCGGCTTAGTCACCATCAACATAAGCAACCGGATATTCTATTTATGCATTCCACAAATAAGACTTGTCCACTGTGCATAGTTTAACCAATTGTACCCACAATTGCGTGGTAGCGATCATAAAAATCCCATCCCAGAAAATAAAATAAAAATTATAATTTTCTACTTAATTGAAGGAAAGAAAAATGTGATTAAAAGTAACGTTGATTTGTTGAACACAAACAAACAAATGTATTTACATATTTTGCATTTAAATGCAACTTTTTCAATTTTTAAAACTTTTTGAGTTTTGAAGGGTTAACTTCACGACATCTGTTTTGAAATTTGATTCTTGTGTTGAATAAGTAAGATCCGTCTTAAAAAGAACCGCTTAAAATAAACTTGTTGAAAATAGTTTTAAATCTTTAGTCAAGCCTGAACACGGATTTCTCTATGATGTTTATTATTTACATAAGGAAAAAAAATGCACAAGACTTGTCATCTGCATTCAGTTTGCTTTGTTAATATATAGTTAGCACCACTTGCAGTTTATAATGGGTGATTTTATAAGAACTATCGGAAATTAAAGAGAAAAAAAAACACATAAAATTCAGAAAAATGCATGAAATATTTATTTGGATCGATAGTTGGGTCGATATAATTTAATGTTTGAAGATTATTTCATGCAAATGTTGGCCGCGGCTGCGCCTCAATTGGTCCATCCGCTTAGTCCAATTTTGGCATACTCTTTCCAACATTTTGGCCGGTATCTCACGAATAATGTTGGCAATGTTGGCTTCCAGTGCTTCAATCGAAGCGGGCTTGTCGCTATAGACATTAGCCTTAACATAGCCCCACAAAAAATAGTCTAGAGGCATTAAATCGCACGATCTGGGCGGCCAATTGACTGGTCCCAAGCGTGAAATAAACTGTTCACGCGAACTCGCCTCTCAATTGGTCCATTGTTTCGCGTGCTGTGTGGCATGTGGCACCGTCTTGTTGAAACCACATGTCATGCAAGTCAAGCTCTTCCATTTTGGGCAAAAAAAAGTTTGTTATCATCGCACAGTAGCGCTCACCATTCACAGTAACGTTGTGATTCGCATCATCTTTGAAGAAATACGGGCCAATGATGCCGCCAGCCCATAATCCGCACCAAACGGTTGTTTTTTGTGGATGCATTGGTAGCTCTTGCAATGCTTCTGGCTGCTCTTCACTCCAAATACGGCAGTTTTGCTTGTTCACGTATCCATTCAACCAGAAATGAGCCTCGTCGCTGAACACAATTCTTCGATAAAAAAGTATATCTTCATCTAACTTTTCAAGAGCCCATTCACCAAAAATTTGGCGTTGTGGTAGGTCGTTTGGCTTTAATTCTTGCACCAGCTGTATCTTATAAGGCTTCACACCCAAATCCTTCCGCAAAATTTTCCACGTAGTGGAGTAACAGAGGCCCAATTGCTGCGAACGGCGCCGAATCGATAATTCACGGTCATCACCAACACTGGCCGATACGGCTGCGATATTTTCTTCAGTTCGCACTCTACGTAAGCGTGTTGGTGGTTTAATGTCCAACAGTGTAAATTTGGTGCGAATTTTTTTTACAATAGCCCGAATAGAAGCCTCAGTAGATCGATTAAACTGACCATAAAATGGAAGAAGCGCGCGATGAACTTTCTTAACAGAGCACGCATTTGGGTAATAAAATTCAATAATTTGCAAGCGTTGTTCATTTGTAAGACGATTCATGATTAAATTATAGACCAAACTGAAGATGTTTGACAGTGACACAAGATACAAAACGTGCGTGAGCTGTCAAAACTAGTGTTGCCAAAAAGATAATAGCAAAAAAATCACTCGTTACATATGTACTTGGCATAGCCCCACCGTGCAGAGTCTACTATTTAATTTTTTTTATGATAGGCTCTTTTGTTCAACACATCCGGTGTGTTTTGTATGAATTCTATGAGTATTCTTAAGTTTTAATGAAGCATAAAAAAAAGAAAAAAAAAATCAAAGTACAAATCAACTTGTGGTTATTGGACCAGCAGAGAAAAACATGTTCTACGTTTATCACAATAAGAAAAAACAAAAAACATTAAGTTAAATTTTAGTATCAACATCAGGAGTTTAGCTTTCGAGAAGAGAAATAAATATACGAAAAAAAATACCTCCAATATGATTATTATGATTACATATTGTAAGGGAAATTCCTTATATACGAGTATTAACAATAACTTAAACCTTTCCAACCATACTGATACTATAACGTGCTGGAATTACTCTTAAAGAACAGTAACTGTTATCTGACCGGTCAGTGCTGCAGGATATATCTATCATATCGAAGAACAAATTTTCTATCAAGGTCTTAAAGCATACGTAACAAATTTTATGGAAGCATTTTAAGTACATCCAAAGAAACCGCAACTTGATATAAGGTTACAGCAATCTTAGTACACTGAAAAGAAAATTCAATTCCTCCGTACTTAAACAAATTCCAAGAGGAGTCAAAAGTATGGATTTTCTTAAATCAAGTGCGATGCGCCATATGAGTGATTATTACGAATGTAGACTGTATATACAGTGTTGCTGCCTTAGTGCGAAAATTGTAGTTGCCGTATTGCTACCGGGGTAGTGGCGGGATTTTAGGCATTCATGAAGCCGATTTTGGGGATTTCCAAAAAAAAATTCAGAACCACTTCGCTACCCGGTTTGGAACCGGTTTTTCATATTCGGGCCGTTTTAGCCGTGGAACATGTATCTGAACTATTAACGCTCATTCCATTTAGTGCGCAAATTGAAGTTGGCATATTGGTGGAATATGCTAACTTCCCCCGTGGAAGTGGGGGATTTCGGCGATTCCTGAAGCTGATTTTGGGAATTTCAAAAAAAAAACTCGGAACACGTTATACGGATTTTTTTTAGTTTTTAGTTTGATATTGTAGGTGTTTTTTTTTTTAGTTTTTTAAGCTGTTTATTAAAAATAATGAGTAGAATTTGACGTGGTAGTGAAAAACAATTAAATATAGAAATATAGCCCTTACAGAGCCACGAATACCAATATATAAAATGACATGATCGGATTAAAGATGGCGGTACAGTGAACAAAATACTAAAAGAGCCGTATTGCTAGACGTGGCAAAAAAATTAAAAAGAAATAATTTTCGGATTGTATTTACATTGTCTTTAATCCTAGGCGGTACCGATACACTTTTTTTTTTTAGTGTATACTACATAATTTAAAAATTCAATCCCATAAACGATGTATGCAAATTATAACAGTAAATCACCGTTTAATATCAAAGAGAGTTGAAACTACCAGCTAAGAAAGGAATAGAAAATTTTTGTGCAGAATTTATTGACAGTGTAAAATCAAATAAAAATTTGTTTCTGTTGTATTTCTTTTTTGTTTTACACATATTTGATTTTTTTTTTTTTTTTGACTCGATTATTAAAGAGATTATATATAAATTTATGAAATATGTACATATGTATAAAAAGTTAGTAAAACGGAATAAAAATGCAATGCAATTACTAAAAAATTTAACTAAACCGTGTTTGTTTTCAGTGTGCAAACTCATTATTGACAGACTGTACTTGCTGCTTGTATTGAAAATTGGAATGAAAATCATCATTAAATAAAACAGCGTTTACAACTTTAAAATTAAAAAAAAATTACAAAATTCAGTCGGGTTTTCAATTACTGATCTACATATTTTAACAATTTTGATTTTCACAAAACGATAACATTTTTGTGTCATGAATTTTATAGAAAACTCATTTTGATTTACAGATTGCCAGCAAATTGTTTAAGCATTTAGAGTTGTTTACTTGAGAAAAGTTTTCTGGAAAAAGCTCTTCAATCACGAGTGTGTTATCGAAGTTTAAAATTATTGTTTTAAGATAAAAAAAATTAAACAAGTATTGAACAAATTACTGCTGTGGCAAAAAACGACAGAAACTAATGTTTCTTTCTGTTTAGTTTACAGATAAAATTGAAATTAATCATTCTTTTTGTTTTTGTCAACAGGCAGACTGAAATTTCAGAAGAGTTTGTGAGTACTTGAGATTAAACGTAAACATTTATATTAATTTTAAGTTATAAATATCTTATCGGGTATTAATTTCTCTATACCGATATTCGTGTTTCTAATTCAATTGGAATAAAAATGGAATGTTATCAGAACGTGTAAAACAAGTTTTACACGTAGAAAAAATAAATGATTGATATTATTGTTGAATTGTTTAGTTGATGCTGATAATATTACATTGTTATATTTGAAATGTCTCTCCTTAGTTTTATAAAAAAAAAATTATTAATACTACACTATTGTGGATCAACTATATTGTAATAGCCAGTAACCATAGTGTTAATAAAAGTTACCATATTAGTGTCATACCCAAACATGATATAGTGCTAACTAACCATACTTACGTCACAAATAACCATGTTACTTTCACTAAACAACCATACTAATATCATAAAGAGTTATATTTTGCATATTATATTTTTATATGTAATTCACCATATTAATTAAAACGACGAAATTTTTAGATAAATCATAATATTTTATTTATTTAAAACCCGAGTGTTATAGTATATTATTGCTGTGCTATATTGCTGTGACTTTGGAAATTTTGTTTCATATTCTGCTGAGAAACCCAATTTTTTTACCTATTTTCTTGCATGTGTAGTCTATATGCTCATTAAATTTGAATTTCTTGTCGATTATAAATCCGAGATATTTTATAGACTCTACTTTTCTATTGTTGTGTTGTTTATTGCAAACTGTACGTTATTATTAAAATTTATTTCCATTATTTTTGTTTTCGTTTCATTAAGCTTAAGCTTATTCATTTTTAACCATCCGTTTACTTTATTAACACCATTTGTCAAAAATGTACGGAATTCTTCTTCGCTTTCGGCAGAAGTATATATAAGAGTATCATCCGCATACATAATCACTTTGGATTTTTGCAAAATATTCGGTAACTATATCATTTAGGTTTATAGGTAAATTACAAACTTGACGAAAGCCAGGTTTGAATTTGAGCCAGACAAATACCATCATATAATGAGGGATGCTATATTTGCAAAGCTATGTTGTTTTCTTCTAATATTTCTTTAGTAATTCAATTTATTTTCCATTGAAGTGATTACTAGATTGGTTAGCGAAATGAACGAAACTACAAAAACTTTGTTTCGAGAACAACACATTTCAAATTTTTAGTTCCCATACAAATCTTAGAAAAATTTGTTAGAAAATATATCTTAAAGGAAACAGTTTAAAAATAATTTAAATAAATTTTTGGCTCAATATTAAATTTAGTAATCTTAACAATTCTGCATTCTTAACTCGAAAAGCTAATTTTTTGAGATATGACTATGTTGCAATAAATGAGCGATATGCTTTATGGTTAACTCGTGTTTATTACAATAAAGCTAAAAATGTTCGCCCTAGCCTGATTGTACTGTTTTTGTGTGAGGATAAAGCAAACATTGTAAGTTTTTTTACACTTTGCTTTGCGGCAAAACAAAACAAAACACAATAACAAAACAAACGTATGGGATGGGAACAGAACAAAATTTAAACACAAACAAAAAGCAAAAAAAATTACGCACATAGCTACACACATCCCCTTACATACACATGCTTACACACTCAACCAAACCCCTCTGTAAGCACAGCCGTGTATTTGATAAATCCCATTCGATTAATACACGAAGAGAGACGTAAAATCAAGGAGAGCAAAAAACAAAACAAAACATTCATTCGATAGATAAAATTGATTATTAAAATTGGTATAAACAAAACTAAAATTTAAATTTCTTTTATTTATTTGGAAAACCAATTTTCAATAATTCTGTTCTTGAATTCCTTAAGATCAATTACTTGTTTTTAAAACACGCAGAATTTTTCTTGCCAAAAAACAAAAAAAAAATCACTCACTTTTTTGCATGTGATATTAAGAAGGCAAGGATAAATTATATTCTTTCTGCTTCGTCTTTTATGTTGTCACATTGATTTTTTGCACATTTCAGCTTTTGCTCTGGCAACTTTTTTTGACCCTAAGTATTATTTTAATAAATTTTCTTATCATTTCATGCTTATAAAAACACAAAGCTTTTTGCTATCTTTTAAATTATTATATTACTTTTTAATACATAATTTCACTTTACTTAATTTTTATTGATAATTCAATTCAGATCCTTTATTGGTTTCTTTTATAAACCTTCGCACAACAACCGGTGTCGTTGCCAAACCAACCCGTTTATTAGAACATACACGCAGCAACTGCTGCAGTTTTCACTTCAATATTTTCAGCAAAGAGCACTCACTCACTGCTCATTTTGAGCAACAAAAAAAATCTATACAAAAAACAGTGATGGCATTTTAGTGAGTTACACGTATATTTTGGTGCTTTTTGTCTGTACAAAACCGTGATATCAAAAATGATAAAAGACAAGATTAATAAAGGCCATGTTACACTATCATACACGATCGTGCGATCTACTAAATAAAGCATGTGTGCTGAAAAAGTACTTAAAATGCAACCGTGCGACAGAGAATTTGACAAATCGTGTGATTTCAAAAGTTTTATGAAACTTTTCAAAACATTATCGTTTCAGTGTGATCAGTGTGGTATATATTGTGAAAAATACAATAATGTTGTTGGCACCTCAAGAAAAAAATTATAAATAATGTAATATTATTATAATAACAAAAGTTTTTAATTATTTTATTGTGTATATAAATGATTGCAATCATACTTGTATAATAGTGTGACTTGCAACGCCATTTTGAAGCGATTTTTTCAAGTCGGCAGGACTTTTGAAACAGTTTCCTGTTGAATGAATCGTACGATCGTGTAAGATAGTGAATCAGGGCCTAAACTGCACGTCTCCATTCGCAATATTTATTTTCGATCATAACAGTGCGACCACACAGGCAATCTGTGGTGTCTTAATACTAGCAATAAGGCTGGCAGAATTACGTCATCAAACTGCTAATGTTCAGCGCTGAACTTTTAGTTGGCGAACATGTAAATATCTTAAAACATAATATAAAACATTTTGGCAAAGCTGGTTGCTTTAATTAGTCGTAATTGATAGATTTTCTTATTGTTTTACAAATGCGTGCTTTAAAGCATCAATCTCAGAGCACTCCATTTCTTTTTTTTTATGAACTCCAAAATGTAAATAATTAAATTTTTTCTGTTGATAAAATCACTTTTTATAATAATTTATACATTTGTTTATATATTGAGGTGCATTTTTGTATGTATGTTCATAAACATCAGTGATGATAAGTGAATTTTGACAGCTTATGTTCAAAGATAACAGCTAAGCAATATCTTCTAGCAATAATTGCTGAACATGTGTTTGAACACATTCGTGTGGTCAACACGCAAATATCTTGTGTCGGCAATCGATTTTGGCAGTTGCCACGGCAATAATTGCTAATCAGATTGCCCGTGTGGACGGGTAGTGAGCAATAACGCTGGCATAATAACAGCAAAAGTTTATTTTGTTCAGGTTTATGTTCTTAGGTGTGAAATACGTATTGTGTATTGGACATAAATTTAAAATTTTCGTTCCGAATGGTTTCGTTAGTACGAAAGCGTAAAGATGTACTTACTATCCAATATAACAACAATAAAATAATGTAGATTTGGAAACAAATAAAACTTCTTGTTTTAAAATATTAAATTTACTTTATTTATTATAAATTTAAACTATCATGTTTGTAATAAACAAAGAAAAATATAACATTGTTTAATTTATATTATATTTATAATAAAATAATTATTCACTTGATACCTAACCAAATAGACATGTTTATCTTTTTTATTCAATTAAGTTTTTTATTCGCTATTTAAGCTTCTAACATTTATACCAGTAAAAAATTATAAATAGCTTGTTTTCTATGTTTCCCAGCTATCTATATGTCGACATTTCATAGGAACTACCCTAATCATCAGTAGACTTTGGAAATTTTTGAAAGATATTCTCAAACATTCAACTTTATATCCCAACAATCCAAAAAAATTGCTGAGAATTTAAAAAGAAAAATGCTCTAATAATATCCGTCAAAACACAAAAAACAAGCTTTTCTATTTATAAACGTCTCTAAAATTTCTTTACACCTTTCAAACAAATGAGCAACCGTTGGTTGCTACGATTTGTTTTTTGAAAGTATCGAAAAGCAGAGAACAAAAATTCAAACAATTAAATTTTTTATTCGCTATAGAAGCTTAAATTAAAATTCATTTGACTATTCTTAAATTGATAAATTGTTATTGATGTAAGGTAGCTTTAACCATATCTTTAGAAATATATTACATGTTTTTATTAAAAAGAAAACGATTTTTAAAAATAAAAAAATTTTCTATTTTTTTTTTCTTTTTTTTTTTTTTTTTTTTGTATTAACAATTAGCAAATGAAAAGTGTTTCTAAAAATTATAGTATGTTAAATTTATGTAAATGTAAAAGTTTATTGAAAGTTAGAGCCTGTTTATAAGAAACGCTTCATCAATAACAGCTGTCAATTTATTTGGGTTTGTATCACACGACTTGTCTCACCATAGTGTCAAAATCGGATGAATGAAAAACCATTTTCATCAGAATAAAATGCTTATGTATAAAACAGGAAAGCAAACTTCAACATTTGAAGAATCTCTCATAATGTTTGACATACTCGCGAATTAAGTTGGACGACAGTCGCCTTGTTATAAAAACCCAATTCTTTAGGTATTCTTGCATGAATTGGCTCGTCGAGGATTAGCCTAATCGTATCTAATAATCCAAATAGGCTGTAATTATGCAATAAATATTTGACAATTTTGATGCACAAATATTTAATTTTCTTAAGACGAAAAAACAAAAACTAAAGGAAAACATAGCTGGCAACTTCTACTGTGAAAAAGACGGCAAATTTTGTGTACCTGAATGCCTACTCCGAATCATTACGAACTACCTGAAGGACAGGGATCTCATTTATGATGAGAACATTTACATACTGAGTGTTATGATTTTGGGGACACTTGATTTATTAATATACGTATGTGCATATAATTTTCTTTTGTACATAAATTGGAAGTAAAAAACTAGGCCTTAAAAAATAAATTGGTGTCTTTTATTCACTCTTTTCTCGTAAATTTTCTGTGCTTTTTACTCTTTTTTTTTCGCACACATTACGGTGCTTTTGTTTTGGTTAGAGATACCAACACTGAAAATAAAATACAAAAACACACCACTTTTACGTTACAAATAAATGCATATATATGTATATGTGTATGTGTATACACACAAGAGCCTTTTAATTCAACCTCTAGTTCGGATGGGAACATTTATTTTTTCTCTTAAAATTGTAAAACTCCCCTAAAACATGCGCTAATGCACAGTGGTTTTAAAATAATATTTGATATAAGAGTTTGTCAACAGTGTGATTACAAAAACAAGGCATGTTTTGAAAAGAAACAAAACTGTGTTAAAATAAATAAAAAATGGAGAGTGCTGCTCCAAATGTAGACAATTCTCGCTCTGGAGATGAGTTAGCAGAAATCTTAACCAATAGTCCTAGGCAAAAGGGTTTAAAAATCATGTGGCGAAATAGTTGGTTATTTTTACATACTTTGTATATTAAATCTGGCATTCCTATTTTTTATGCCCTTCACAAAAATATAAAGGGTATGTATATGTATACATATTCAGAACCAGCATTGATAGAAAATTCGATTAAGCTATGTCCGTCTGTCCACCGTTGGATCACCGTTTCGGAGAAAACTATTAGTCTTAGCAATTTCTTTCACCACTTTATTACTCCACCAATTCATAAATTTGCTATTGAAATTCAGTAAAATCGATTCAAAAAGTCATTTTTATATACCCGATATATAGTCTAAACCGGGTTTTTCATGAAAACAACTTTTTTTTTTGCTTAAAAGCAGTTCTGGTAATAAAATAAGGTTATATAAATATGGAAAATGAAAATTTCCGATATCGGTCTATATACCCGAGATATAATTTAAACTGATTTTTTCATGAAAATATCGCGTAAGCGGGCTTAAAAATTTTGTTTGCTTAAAATCAGTTCTGGTAATGGAGAAAGGTTACTAAAATACAGAAAATACAAATTTCTGATATCGGTCCATATATACTCGAGATATAGCCAAAACCGATTTTTCAAGAATATACTCGTATCGCGTAAGCGAATTTAAACAATTTTTTTGTACTTAAAAGCTGTTCTGGTAATAAAAGGAGGTTACTAAAATACAGAAAATGAGATTTGCACACGGTTGAGTAACCCCAAAATTGATTTTGGGGCACCGGCCCAAACATGAGATTGTATTCCATTTTTGGTCGGATATATATATATTTTTTTCCAGTTTAGGATTTCTTTTAGCTATATTTTAAAGCAAATGAAGCTATAAACTATTTTTGGATATGGCCACACTGATGCTACCATAAAGTTTCACTTATTTTGTAAACAGAAACTCAAAATTAAAAAAAAAGAGTATTTCGCGATCACAAATTTTTCTGAAAAATTGTATGTATCTCAATTTGTCCCAACGCAATTTTGTTTGATCATTTGTGGAAAATTTTAAAATATAATGAGCACACAGCTAACATGATAGCTTCACAAGGGCTTAGCTTAGTAATAATATTAGACTTTTCATATCAGTATAATATAAAAACCTGCAACCAAGTTATTAAAGTAGTTGTCTGAATAGTAAATGGCAAAATTGTTATACGGGCACTCTGCTGAACAAATTCGCAGTATAAAATTAATTACCAACCGACAACAACTATTTTGTTCTCTTATGCAGCTTGTATTTAATTGCAAACACAACAACAATAAAATTTATAGTTTTAATCTGTTGTACTGAAAAAGTTGTGCTCTTATCTGTTTTAGGGGTCTTTTTTGTTTGTAGATAGTTTCTTATTATTATTAAAATCTTTATACCCATGCACATATAGAACAGCGTCGGCCAAGGTCTGCATTTCCTATACTCGCGAGCATAGTACAATAATATACTAGGTACAGAATACTCAGCACATCAATGTATAAATACGATTTTACTTTGAGGTTATTGAGTGGTGAACACTACTTTTATCCATATATGTATATTTAAACACTTATGCGAGTATCAGCGTTGTCAACTTGGTGCGTTTCGCACCGTTTTTGGTCTTGGTCGACATTTCATAGGACTTTGGGAATTTATGAAAGATATTCTCAAACATTCAACTTTATATCCAATAACAATAAATTATTGAGAATTTAACAAGAAAAATGTTTTAATAATACCTGCCAAAACACAAAAAAACAAGCTTTTTCATTTAGGGTAGCTCCTATGAAATGTCGACATATAGACAGCTGGGAAACATAGAAAACAAGCTGTTTATAATTTTTTGATTGGTATTATTAGATATACTTACACCCAGTTTTGTTCCACACTGAAAAAAAAAAAAATTACACAACTTAAATTTACTTTCTTTATTTAAAAATATTTATCAAAATAATGAGTTTTAAATTCATTAAAAATACACTATTTGATTATGAAAAAATATGTTTGAAATTTACTCTTATCAAATTTCTTAAGCATACTAAACTTATTCTAAGCTGTTAAGTTTATTTGTATTATAAAGCCTTGATTTAATTTTAATCACTATATTTTGTATTTACTCTCGTTTTGTGAAAAATCGTTCATTAACGCATGCAACTTTACATGGAAAACAAAAAAAAAATGTGCTGTTCATAGAACACAGACGAGCAACTCTTCTAGAAATTTGTATGAAAGTTACTCAATATTTTGAGTGATATTTGTCGTTGGATGGTCGTCTCTGTTCAGCACAAAAGTATTCAAATGGGTTTTTGTTTACAATATAAAAATTTCGAAACGTTTTTACAAAATTAAGTAATATAATTAAAATGCTAAAAACTAATTCAGGTAGCCGAAAGAAAACTTATACTTAAAATTATAACTAGCAGTTATTATACAATATTACACCCAATCAACTTAGTCGAAAAGTGGTCGTCCTCGGCCATGACACATCATCACGGCAATAAGCAGCTGCTGCATGTTTATGCCAGGAGCTGAATAATGTTGATCAGCCTTTTACGGTATTCTAAAGCCCGAAACCAAAAAATCGCCTGTAGCAAAGTACTCGTAATCACAAGTATGGAAGCCAAAAGCAAAATCCGCAATATCTTGTTTTGGCTTCTAAAATAAATAGACGAAGCACAATTACATTTAAAACAAGAACAACATTTAAAAATGTTTATATTGTTTTACATTTAATTGTGCGAACGCACGAACCGCTTCGTTATCCCTTTACTCGTATGTGGTAAATACGAAATTACTATTACTTTTTTTGAATGTCTAAGTTTATTATGTAGTGAAAATATAACATGTGATTTTAAAAATGTTTATATTGTTTTACATTTAATTGTGCGAACGCACGAACCGCTTTGTTATCCACGTACTGGCCCTTTACTCGTATTTGGTAAGATACGAGATTACTATTACTTTTTTTTGAATGTCTAAGTTTATTATGTAGTGAAAATATAACATGTGATTTTAAAAACACATATGTGATTTGGAAAATACACTAGCCATTT
This sequence comes from Thecocarcelia acutangulata, assembly GCA_914767995.1. Lineage (NCBI taxonomy): Eukaryota > Metazoa > Arthropoda > Insecta > Diptera > Tachinidae > Thecocarcelia > Thecocarcelia acutangulata. The sequence continues at coordinate 28,500,060 of OU612097.1, read as the reverse complement.
TGAAAACACTCAAGTGATTTTGTAAACAAACAACTTATTTTTGTGTTCTGTATATCAATCTTTCTTAGATAGTGAAAATACAACATGTGATTTTATAAACACTAGTGATTTAAAAAAAAAAACACACTAGTGGTTTTGAAAAATCAAGATAATTTTGAAAACACACAAATTATTTTGAAAACACAGGAGTGACTTTGAAAACGAACAAATAAACCATGATATTCTGCATATCAATTTTACTAAATAGTGAAAATATAACATGCGATTTTCAAACAGCATAAGTGATTTTGAAAACAAGCTAGTGATATTGAAAACACACTAGTGATTTGGAAAACACACAAGTGATTTGGAAAACACACTAGTGATTTGGAAAACACACTAGTGATTTTAAAAACACTAGTAATTTTGAAAGAACGTAAATGATTTAAAAAATACACTAGTGATTTGGAAAACACTAGGTGATTTTGAAAACATACAAGTGATTTTGAAAACACAAGAGTGATTTTGAAAACAAACGACTGATTTTTTGTTGTTCTGCATTTCAATTTTACTAGACAATGAAAATATAACTGGTGATTTTGAAAATGCATAAGTGATTTTAAGAACACACTATTGATTTTAAACAGAAACTAGTGACTTTTTGCTGTTTTCTATATCAATTTTACTAGATAGTGAAAATATCGTATGTGATTTTGAAAACACAAAAACGATTTTGAAAACACACTAGTGATTTGGAAAATGTACTTGTTATTTAAAAAATAACTAGTGATTTTAAACACAAACTAGTGACTATTTGGTGTTTCCTTTACCTTTTACATTTTTTAGAAGAAATTAACCTTATTTTGCAAATAATACGACGAACAAAAAATTCAACCTGAAAATAATAATATCAGTAAATTGAAACAAAAAACCGCTGTTTTTTCTTTGTGCTTCAGAACAGTATAAATCCCATCACAAAAAATTGTTATTTGCAGAACAGGCACAAATCAAATTTGTGCTTTTGAAGCGGCATGTGCTCTGTAATCACGTGAGTTTTAAAACTATATTTGACATTTCTTTTTATTTAATTTCTTTATATCCGCCAATTACAAATACAAATTACATATACAAATACTTTTATAATTTTGTTAATATTAAAAATCAAATAGTTACACAAAAAAATAAACAAAATAATGTGAAAAAAATTCCATTTGCCCAAAACTGGCAAAAACTAAATAGAAGAAGAAGGAAGGAAAGTACTTCAAACAATACAAACCGCAAAGAAAAACTTCAGTGTGGACACGAATGCAATTTCAAAGTCGAATTTAAAAATGTTTTGCACCAAATGTTTCATAGTATTAACGAGGACTAACACGTTTTTACTAAAAACACTCATATTTTTTTACTTTCTACTCAGCTTTCAACAAAATTAGTAAGAAATTAATGACGTTTTATATCCTCTAGAAAAATGTTACATGTGATAGGGCAACATTTCTAAATGCTAGCCTGATTTGTAAAAAGTGTTGCATATTTTGCACACAAAAAGGACATCATCTTTACCGATTTCTAACGGATTTATTAAACAAGAAAAATTTTTTATTTATTGTTAATAATACAATCCAAGCCTAATGAATAACGAATTCGCCTTCCACTTCCACAAATAATGAATTCGGCCTGGTAGCGAATAAAAGCATCCACTTAAATAAGAAATTGTGAACGAAATTCTATTTCGTTTTATCTCTATACTAGTTTGTGGTGTAAAACCAAGATTAGCACAGACCCATTTACAGTGTTGACCAAAACATTTTTATACAAATAAAAAGTGTAAATGAAAACAAAATCTTAAGCAACACTGTCCAAGCAGGCGCTCTATCTTAGATTATGATAAATTTTATTAAAAAAAAGTTCGTAAAAAATTTTTTTAAACTGCAGGTACTTCTTATAGATTCTATATATAAGTAAGTATAATTATATGTATGTTTACAACGATATGCATTGTTCTTACTATTATAATACAACTTTATTTAATATGATGCTTGGTTCTAAATAAACTTATCAAGTACTATTACTTTATGCATGGGTCTGGTTCAAATTTATTTGGCTGAGGATAACGCATCTAAGGACTCCGCCCACTCGTGCTGGTCTGAAAATTTTGGAAATTGCATTATACATTTTGTGACCTTTACTCCTTATTATGAAACAAAAAGGAGAGAGTTTGGAAATACAAACCAAAAATATTTAGCATGAAATTTCATAGGTGCATAACTTTGCTTCCGCCATTTTTTCCGAAATTCGAGGATTTATTGCAGAAAACATTTAAAGTATTGTCCATCGCTGGCCATTATTTTTTCCTATCTTTCGGGTAGCGTACGAGTCCCGTGGTGGACATGGTCATCTTTTGAACCGATCCGCGAATCGATCCAGATCCAGGCCGTGTGCTATGGATTGAAATAGCTGTTAGTCCGAGGGAGCAACGTCTGATTAGATTGCGGATCGGGTAGCACTTCCCATTTCAACGTTTCCAAATATGTGTTGACCACTTTCTCAACATGGGGTCGTACATTGTCATGCTGTAAAATCACTTTAACATGTCTCTCGTTGTATTGCGGCCATTTGTCTTTCAATGCTTGGTTCAAACCCATTAATTGCATTCGATAACGATCGCCAATGATTGTTTCATTCGATTTTAATAACTCATAACTCTGTTTCGGCTCAAACGTATGAATTGCGTTCGGCAACAATCGCCACTGATTGTTTCAGTTGGTTTTATTAACTCATAATATACTTGGCCACCACATACTGGGCATTACCTTAGGACCGTGAATACTCGGTTTGGCCGTCCAAGTGGAAGCATGGCCGCTATATCGCCATGATTTTCTGCATTTGGGGTTACCGTAATGAATCTATTTTTTGTCCCCAATCACAATGCGATGCAGAAATCCCTTCTGTCTTTGCCTTGCAAGCAGCTCTTCATAAGTAAACAGCGCCGTTGAACAGCTCTCGGGTTCATCTCATACGGCACCTAATTTTCTTGTGTCTGTATCATTCCCATGATTTTCAGGCGTCTTGAAATGCCCTCACAATGATCCTGCGCATGCTTTTTGCGTTTGACACGAGTCTTGATCAAGTAACGCTACCAATTCTGTACCTTCAAAAACCTCCTCTCTTCCACCGCTATGCTGGTCTTCGACGTCAAAATCATCGATGTTAAAAGATACTTAAGCTTATTCTATGACATCTACGATCTATTTATTTCCACTACCACTTACCGCTACAGCCATCTATTGGAAAACGGCGGAAGCAAAGTTGTATATTTAATAATATTTTCTGTAGAAAGTGATTTCATTCCGAAAAATGTTTTAGTTTTTCGTTGTTTTGAAGAGCAAAAATTGTAGAAGAGGAAAAGGATGGCTTACAAAAGATTTGGGAGCTGAAAAGCTCCTGGGCTCCAATTTAAAGAGAAATCGCATATTTCAATTAGTTGGAAACTAAATGGAATTTATGGCGCTTTAGTTTGAGATGTCAGGATAGAAATAAAACATATTTTTTCTACGTAGTGCGAATCTTTCACAACAATTATTGGAGATAAAAAATTTGGGAGTTCCAATCTAAGAAAGCATAGCAAGCAAAATTAAACGAGCATTAAAAAGAAGTCATAGCTAACACGCTAAGGGATCAAACCGAAAACAAAACATCCATTTTCTAAGTATCACGTATCCTTTATAAAAAAGTTTGTAACGAAAAAAATTCAAAGGATCCGATATAAGATACGTTACAATTAATGTAAACTGTAAATAAGCTTTTAATGGAATTCATAGCGCTTAAGCCTGTGGAATGAGGTTGGAAAGAAATCGGTCGCATTGAGCAAATATAAAAGCTTTTGTGTCTTTTAAACGGAGCCTTAACTAAACTTAAGAAGAATATAATACTCCTGGCTCCTCACTAGCAAATAGGAACAAGACACTACCAAACAAGCCTGAGTACTATTTTCTTAATTGCCTTATTTTAGCTACGCTTATTATATATCAAACATTTGCTTAGTGAGACTCCAAATCAAGTAACGCATATCTTTTTTTTGACAAACAAACTAAAGCTTTGGATTTTTAAGTCTCCACTGTTGTGTTTGAGCTATTGGCGGAATCCTTAAGCGAGCCTGTTAACCTCGTTTAAACAATTTTGTCTACACTTCTTTCTTAACCTAATTTTCAAAGTCATTTCTGTTTTAACACTTAAAATAGCCCCCTTCTTAAATATGGCACAGAATCACAAACCAGTGTAGTTTATCACCTTCTTAAAAATGTAAGCAGTACAATAAGAAAAAAGCTCCTCAGTAAATGCTACTCCTATAAAAATGAACAGCTCAGAATTAGTATTAACACCAAAATAGGAAAGATGGCATAAATTTCGGTACGCGGATGGCAGGTTGAGATCAAATAGGTGATGTCATCCTCTTCATGTTCGATGCCATCACGTGTAGGCACTTCGACGACCACAATTTCATCGGACATGAAACCAATAGAAAAAGTGCAGTTGGTGACATTGACACAAACCTGTTGATTGCTTAGATTGGAATACTCAAAGGTGGGCTTGTAAATGTCAAATATGGCATGTATATCATTGCGCACCAAATCATTGTCCGAATAGAATATATAGTAGTAATAACCGTCAGCATCTATTTCGTGTATGGACAACATGCGATGCGAACCATTCTCCAAGAAATGCGGATTCACGCAACCGGGCATGGGCGGAAAGTCGCCAAAGGAGAGTTTATTGGTTTTGAAACACTCCAAAAGACCATTTTCAAAACTTGAAATCGAGTTGGATTCATCGGTTTGGGTGAAATTCATGGCATTGCCACCATGCGTATATTTACGATCATACACATGATCTCGTTTGGGTCTATGCTTATAGAGCGCGTCATAGACTTGTTGTTTGCGTTGCTGATGCTCTCTAGCGTGACGTGCCTGAAATGCTTTATGTTGATCAATGCTGTTGCGTCTATGCCTGGGAAAATTAAAATTTTCTTGCGTCGCCAATTTTTTTAAAGGATCTAGATCCTCTTCACTTGTTTTCAAACTATTCTCATTATTTTCTCTTTGGTTTATGGAACTGAGAGAAGCTTTTTTCAATTTCTTTCGGCGTAATTTGGTTGTCTTAGGCAATTCTGTTGTTGTGCTAGTTGCAATAGAGCTCAAATTATCTTGGGCAAAGTCTTCATAGTAATTGAGATCTTCCGTCAAATCTTCACCCCCATTGTTCTCCAAATCCATTAAACGTTCTGTATTTTCGGTAATATTGTGGCGTATTGTTTTATTCACCAGTTCATCACTGCGTACATTTTCACTTATGATTTCTAGATCTTCGAAAAATACCTTAACCTGCTCATGGCCCTGAGTCCAGTTGGGACCGAATTTCTTTTTATTATGATCCAATAAGCCACAGGTATCCAACTCTCGGGCACCTTTCACCACCAGCATACGAGCACCTTCATAACGAGAACAAAACTTCAACAGTACTCTGGCTCCTTTGAGCAAATAAAACCCCCAATACTCAAATGTATCGTCCGGCAACGTCATGGACTTTTTCAATCTTATATGTTTGTGATTTGTGGATATTTCCGGCCGGCTGGCCAACTGAAAGGCATTAAAATTACTGCTCATTTTAAGAGAATGCTGCTGACAAAATAGCGATGAAATGCCATCACGTATTTCGATTATATCCGATTCGGCCACTTGATAAACAACATCGGCAAACGCGATTCTTCTCAAGTACAGGGGAATTATAATCAAAGTGGCCGGCAAAATTACTATCAAAATGCAAAAGATTACAACCCTTTTGACGCCATGCATCTCTTGAGCCTCTGCAAAGAAACAACAAATCAAAATCAGATAAAAAAAATTAATGAAAAAAACAGATCGAAAACTTTATTTAAACACCTTCAAAATGGTACTCAGTAGTTTGCACTTTATAGTTTGCTATCATTTCCATTTTGAAATTCTTTTCAAATTTTCTACTCAACAATAAACAAAACTTTCCACCGGCCGATCTTAACTTTTGTAACAACTTTTAACTAATGAGCCCAATTCCTTGAGCATTTTGTTCGACTTGATAAAATTTAAACCGCCCTACCCGCTCCCCAACCCATTCATCTTGAACACCCCATCAGAAAACTGATTTCATATCAGAATTTCATTATCAGTGATAAACGCGAAATCAAACAAATAATTACCAACTCTGTTGGTTTAAATAATTTTAAGTTTTATCTGCGTGCGCATTTGTTGTTGTTCTGCTTTTCATAACATTCATCTTGGGGATAGTTTATGACTATTTTATGAGAGCGCGGGTTAATAATTTCATTTATGAGCACAAGATTAAAATTCTTGCGAATCGCTGTATTTGATGTAGACAATAAATGCAGCAGTTCTTAAGTCGCACACAGAAAGTAACAGCTAACGAAACAAATTTTAATTATTTACTCGGCCGTCATACCTTGTGCGCATTAGACCATTCCTATTTCGGTGGAATTTTTAAGCTTCCACCGTCCAGCCTACACTGACAGCAAACATTATGCAGTTTTCTTTCCTTCAAAAGCTCTAAAGGTTTCAGATCGCACAATCTTGGTGACCAATTTACTCTCCCTCTTTTTTTTCTTGGAACAGTACTCAGGGGATGACTCCTACATATGCAGTGCAGTGTACCAGAACTAGGAAAATAGGTTGTGAGGAGGGGAAAAGAGGGAGTAGTGTTTGTGAATATTTGACTTGAACTTTCCAAAGTTATAACAGACAGGAAACAAGTCTGCTGGCAACTTGTTCCACAGACGAAGCGTACGGCTGAAAAATGAATTCTCTCTGTAATGCGTAGTACAATTCCCTGGGCAATCAACCACAAATGGATGAGCTCTGGACGATGAACGCGTGCTACGTAAAAATGCGAGTTTCGGGAACAAGATCTCTAATCTCGTCAGAGCAAAATCCATTGTAGTAACGATAGAACAGAGTAACGCACCCCACACTGCGTCGATGCTCCAGTGAGTCAATAGAGTTGGATAACCTACTGTCACCGATAAGCTTTTTCGCCCTCTCCTGCACATGGTCGAGTAACCTTAAAATAGACTTCGAAGCACCGGCTCAAACATGAGAGTTGGAGGTCGGATGGAGTGAAGTACATCTCACACCATTTCAAAAACCCGAGGCACTTGAATGCTTCTTTAGAGACATGAAAAATGTGTTCTGTCCAGCGAACGTCACATTGTATCTTCATTCCAAGAACATCAAGAGCATCCGATTCCTCAATATTTATACCATCCATGAGTACAGATAAAGCAGCATTTGCGGTCGATAAATAAAGTGATTTTGTAAATTCTCTTCCAAAGATGCATTTTTTCTATTGCTGTGCTACAAATGATACCATCCAGTTGAAACCTCATATTCTCTACCTCAAAATCATCAATTTTCCGCCAGAAAAATCTTCAGATCATCTCCCAACATGCCTATATGGCATTTTGGTGCTAGAATTTTTTAAGATATAATATTAATGATAGATTTTTCAACCTTTACAATTGTAAAATAAAAATGTCAGGAATTTTTGGAGCTTGAAGTCCAATTTTTAACATTTATTTTAAAATTTCCAGTATATCGCTACGCCACTGGGAACTCTATTAACACAAAGTAGGGATCCTTTTAAATTGCATGTACATTAATAGCATTAATAGCTTTTTATATTTATAGAGTTGGTGAAGATAATGAAAAATGAAATGCACTTCAGTTTTGCTGCTTTAGTGCGAAAATTGGAGTTGCCGCATTGCTTCCGGGGAAGTGGGGGGTATTATGGGGATTCACGAATCCGAATTTGGGAATTCCCACAAAATTCGAAACCACTCCGCTAACCGGTTTGGAAACAGTTTGTCACATTTTGTGCGCGTTTTTGCCCTGGAATAAGCATCTGAACTATAAACGGTCTTATTGCTTCTGAGGGACTTAGGAAATACCTAAAAATCTCGGCACCGCTTCGTTAACAGAATTCGAAGCGGTTTTTGATATTCGGTGCACGTTTTGGCCGTGGAATGTATATCTGAACTATTAACGGTCATTTGCTTTAGTGCGAAAATTGAAATTGTCATATTGTTCCCGAGGAAGTGGGAGATTTTTGACGATTCCTGAGGCTGATTTTAGGAATTACGAAAAAAAAGCCCACAATGCGTTATACGGATGTTTCTTAGTTTTTTGTTTGATATCGAAGCGTGTTTTTTAATTATTTGAATGGATATTTCTTAGTTTTTTGTTTGATATCGAAGCGTGTTTTTTAATTATTTGAACTATAATTATTTCTTCATACTTTATCACTTGCAGTAGCGATTGTGTAGGTCTTTAATATAATTTTATAGACGGTAAAAGCAGCTGATTTTTCGTGCATATTATAAAAGACTGTAAAATTAAAAACTGATTTTTATCGAGGGTGAATATCGTTAAGAATACTACTAAATACAAAATTCGATATAATATCATTATAATTATTTTAACGGTAGGATTATATTGACAAACACGAATTTCGGCTATTGAAGGGGTTTGATGTTATGCCAACAGGCGGTACTGTCAAGCCTATTTTGATCGTCTACTAGCAACTTAAACATGCGGTTTACTGGTATGATTTTAATACAAAAATATTATACTTTTTATGCAAAATGGAGTTTATAAATAAAAAGTCTATATTAGTTGCGTATCTGTTGAAATTACGCGTTTTTTCCCCCATTTTGGTGCGTTTTCAAATATCAAAGTTGACAACGCTGGTCTGAAATTAAGCATTTAGTGCTTGAATCAAGCGCACCGTGTTTGACAAAAAAAAAATACTCAGCGTACTTTTGACACCGCTTGGGCTTGATTTCGACTAGATATAGACTCAGACTAGATTTCATTTAGTAGGGGAAACCATATAAAAATCAACTAGTTTTCATCGCTTTGTTGTAAATGGACAGTGAACGAAATATTTCGTATTATGCTGATCAGTTTAAGAATCTCTGGTTTCTGCGGCACAGTTCTGTAAAACTTGTTATAAAATTTAAATAACAGAGATAACAATTGATCTATTTTTAATATAAATAATGTTCTACATATTGCAGTTACATATGTATGTTAATATTTTACAATTCTATCTATCATAATAAACTTTTTATGAATGATTTATAAAAAAAAAAATAATTTAACAAAAATATTTTTTTTTTTTAATTCTGATGCTTAAGAATATTTAATAAAAGATTTTGATTGTTATGTGTTTCTTTCTTTTCAAAATATTTGTTAGACAAATTATTAAAATCAATTAACAAAACGACAATCGATTAAACAAATAAAAGAAAATATTATTATACTCCCGGCGCTGTGTTCTTCTATCAAATGTTTTGCCCCATTTGATAGAAGAACACATATCGCTCCTTTATTGCAACATAGTCATATCTCCTTTTCGAGTTAAGAATGCAAATTTGTTAACATAACTACATGTTATATTGTGGCAATAATTTTGAGGTGCCTACCTTGGCTGAAGCGTTCTGGCTGTGGTTGAAACCTAAAACGCAGGAAGGGAGTGTTAGTATCCTTGATAATTGTTTGGTGTGTGGCTTTTTTCGAGGGCTAACAATCTCCCGAGGATCTGTTGCCTATACAACAGATACGTGTACTGTAAGGAACCAGTGGTGACGGTTGAACGGGTGAGTTGGTTTAAGGGCTGATGCTCTTAGTGGGTTTCGGCCTACCAACTCATTAAGCCTTGTCTTTCGTTGATTGCTGGGAAATTGCATACATGTGGGATTAGAAAGCCCGAACTTCTCAACAAGAAGTTGTTCATATGACAAGAATTTCTACCTGTGTGAGCCTAGTGAGCCACACGGGGGCGGTGGTGAATCGTGAAAAATTCACTCCGTGGAATTGGTCCATCATCAGGTTAGGCCGTCAAGGCAGATACTGATGTAAATCATTTTCACAGTTGTGGCAATAATTTATTCAAATAAACAGTTTCCTTTAAGATATATTTTTTAAAAAAATTTTTCTAAGACTTATGGAAATTAAAAATTTGAAATGTGTTTTTCGCGAAACAAGCTTTTTGTAGTTATGACTATGTTGCAATAAAGGAGTGATATGTATGTACGAATAAGTTCACTCATTCTCATTTGCTTTTCGAGCTGAACAGTTGTTATTCTAAAAAAGAATAAATAATATACAAATAGGTATGTAAATGTTGTCACAATTAATTTAATTTTAATGAGGCTCTAATTCTTTTCAAATTATTTTTCACTAATTTTCTAAACAACAAAATCAAATGTTATTTTTTCAGTTTTTGATAAGAAAAAGACAGCTGCACTTAATCGGCGGGTTGTTGGCTTGTCTATATATTTCTAATATTTCGCTATAAGTTGCACTTGAGATCAAAGTGTTCGCAAAACTTCATTTATAATAAACACAAATAAAAAAATAATTATTCATTACGAGTAGATAAAGAATCATTAGTATTAATGGGGTTTTCAATAAGGGCGGGTATATGTTGAAATGGGGTAAAACTATAAAAAAAAAATTATTTGATAGCATATCATTACTGTGAAAAGAAAACTCAAGAGTACTGATTTTTTTAAATCAAATACGGTGCGCTTGATTCAAGTACGGATTATTCAAGTACTAAATACTTAATTTTAGACATATTTAATCCCGAATCCGCACTTCGAATAAACCGAAAATGAGATTGATTTAAGAAAAACAGAGATCGAACCAATCTTAAAATGCGATTGATTGAAGAATTTTACAATAGGTTCGATACCTAATCCGTACTTGCAACAAGCTGAATAGGAGATTTAATAAAACTAATATTATTTTCAAAGAACAATTCAGCCTAAGATTATTTACTCTATTACAGTCATATCCAAACAAAAGCGGCAAGCGTTTTCTAGCTGTCAAATCGAAATACTGCCGCGTTGCCGCTGATTTTCTAGTTTTTGGTTTCGTCTGGTATGAACCAGATAAAAAAAATTATGTATATGCTACTAGGTTCGCACTGGAAAAACAAATTTTTTTGATGTGGGTTTTAGGTACTGGTGCTACTAAATTTATAGCTCGATTTTTTCAAGTTCATAATTTTGTATTTTTGGCTATAACTTAGTTGATAATTTTTAGTTATCATATAATTTTTCCCATCGGCTAACAAAAAAAGTTACAAAGCAGGATTGTGTTGTCAGAGAATCTCGTTTTTCAGATCTGTTAGTTTTTGAGCTTCAACTTGTTTAAAAAATAGTTTATTGTTTTAACAATTGAGTTTCGTTTACTATATTACTTTCTAACATTGATATCAATCAAAAAATTATAAACAGCTGATTTTCTCTGTTTACCAGCTGTCTATATGTCGACATTTCATAGAAGATACACTAATCATCAGCAGGCTTTGGAAATTTTTGAAAGAGATTCTCAAACATTCAACTTTATATCTTAACAATCGAAATAAATTATTGAGAATTTGAAAAGAAAAATGTTTTAATAATACCTGTCAAAATACAAAAAAACAAGCTTTTTTCGTTTATGCACCTCCTGGTAAGTGCTAAAAAAAGAGATAAGTGCTAAATCGACAATTTTGCTGCTAAATCAAAAGAAGTGCTAAATTTAGCACCGACGGTGCTAAAATAGGCACCATGGTTGTTAGTTAATGACACTCAGCTTTTGAAGATTGAACGAGTGGAATAGCCAATATTAAAAAGAGACCATTATAAGTTACAGCAATATAACTTATGTACACATAAATACGACATTTGTCAACAAAGCCATAATAACAAACAATTTTGTTCAAAAACTAACTTTTTCGTGTATTTTGTTGAATTAAATTAGTAAAAAATTATTGTAAAAAAAAACCAAAAGTGTAAGGGCAAAAGTCTCTTCTTAATTATTGAAGTTAAACATTGGTGTTGTCTATAATTTTTAATTTACAATATGGCGAACACATTTGAATTGTAAATTATTGTTTGTTGTTTTTGCGTTTGTTTTGCTTATTTTTTTAAATTCAGTGATGCGACATTAATGTGTGAATGAAAAAAATCGTTTAGTTGACAACAAAAATCTCTACATTCTGGCACTAAACTAAAAAGTTAGCAGCACAGTAGCATTTTAAGCTGCAAACGTCATTTTTAAACAACAATTTTTTCGATTTTTCCCCGCTTTTTATCGATAACATGTTGAAAATTTTTAACGTTTTTAGATTTATTTCAATATAGCCGAACTGTTGCTCTTAATAATAATAGTAATATATCTATACTCTTCTCCGAAATCTTAAAAAGGTGAAAAAAGTAGGTGTCATAACCATAGATGCCACATAAATCTGGCTTAAAATCGTCAAATTGAGCGGAAAAAATCGTCAATATGTTTATTGCAAATCGTCGAAAAATCGTCAGTAAAATTAATTATTTTTGAATAAAAGAATTATTTCAGCGGCGTAAAGTATAGATAAACAAGTCATGGTTGTCTTTACTAAAAAAAACTACTGCATATCAAGCTATAACATCGAATATATATATACTCCTGTTAAATCGGGCATATGTAAGTCATACAAAATTTTAGATAGTCTTTGCTATACAGTTTTTCCGAAAATGGCCTCTTCAATTAATGGTCTCAAACTCACACATTTGCAGAAGACGATAAGACTAATATTTTTGCTATAAACTTAGTCATAAGAGGATACTTTATTTCATAAATCTTGCATTTTCATATTTATAGCGTAAAAGAAATGTTCTAAGTTTAATAGGCTTCGTTACTTTCGTCTATGAATTCATCTTAAAAATTTTTCCCACGTACACGCATTTACATACAAATTTGTAAAATTTTTAGCTTACAAGATTTTTAAGTCCTATTTACATATGATATTTTAAATATATATACCATAAATATGACTTTAATTTCCTACATACGAGTAAATTAACTTAAAAAAGGAAGTATGCAACATATGACAGTAAAAATGTGATCTACGAAAATCGTCAAAAACAGACCTTAAATCGTCAAAGTGCTACACCCAAAATCGTCAAAATGACGATAAATCGTCAAACATGGCAACCATGTGGTCATGACGGCTTTAACGATTCTCTTTTTATAGAGTTGAATAAAGAAGTAACAAACACCCTCTTTAATACTGAATAAGTGTAGCATATCTTGAGGGTGTGTATGATAATTTATATATTTGAATTTTTGTTTTACTGTAACAGAGAATAAAGTTAACAGCTTTACGGCTAGTGTGACCATTTTATAATATTTATATGATAACTTTAACTCAGTGATTGCCATACACATACATACGAAGTGTATTTTTGAAAAGCAACGCAATGAGATCTTACTTCATTAAAGCGTAAAGAGCAAACGATAATTTTTATGCATTAGTGATAATATCGACGAAAAAGAAATATTTTCAAAGCCAAAGTGAAGTTTAATAAAAAAATACTTGACGACCTATTGAAACAAATTATTCGGCAGTAGCGTTCCGCTGTCTGTAGGCTGGCATATTTTTGTAAATTAAATTGAAAAATATATTCAAATTTTTAATTTTATAAACATTATACACAATATTTTCATTACTAAAAGTATATAGCACAATTCGGGTTATGTTTGTGTTGTGGGTTGTTGACAAAATTTTATGGCCGACTAAAACTTGAAAATACAATACGAAACATCTACAATTCTCGTTGAACTGATCTCACCAGAAAAAAATTCACGTGAGCTATTTTTTATTGCTCAACTCGTTACACCACTCGCAACCACCCACCAATAGACGGCTCTCATTTGGCATTTGTTTTGAATGCAAAGTTCAAGCAATAAAATCATTCTCACATTGTTAACGATCTTGACCGTCATTTTCTATTTGTTCTATTTTTGTCAGTTTGTTTACATGCAAATATATATGTATATGTACAACGTATATGTATGTATATTATTTGTATTTTTTGCACATTTCTTGTTAGTTATGATTCAGCTGTTTAATACTGACACTTGTATGCCTCATAAGAAAATGTACAAATAAATATTGCTTATACATATGTAATACAATAAAACAAACCTTTATTGAACTAATGTACCATTAAAGGGCGCTTTAGACTATCATACAAGTCTTAAGATTTTCATTGGATTTTTTTTGTGAGACAAAAATCTAATGATATATCTTGCGACTGTGAAAAAATCTAACGTACGTACCATTATATTTTGTTTTCACGCCATTACACTTAAAGTAAACTTAGAAATATGATTTGAAAATGAACAGCCAATTTGCGTCTGGTTTTAATATTTTTATTGGATGCTTTTGTAAAAAATACAGCTCTGATCCAATGAAAAATCTTATTCTTTAAACAATTTTCTAAAAATGGTGAAGTGTTAGTCCCAATATTCACGAGGCAAATTTAGTTGCGCAAGTCTTGAGTTTGTGGATAAGAAATAGTGAGGAGTGTAAAAATTAGTACAGACTTGCTTGTACTCAAGGCGTATTCATAACAGGTGAAATTGACAGTGTAGCTGACAACTTTTTTCAATTTTAATCTGTTTCAGATGTCAATGGCATAATTAAAACAAAATTGGAAAAAAAGTTTAAAACAATTTTTTAAATTATGTACTCTATTTTGAGCGCCAAATACCATCCAGAATCCTCCGCAGTCTGGCTGGCCATTTTCACCTTTTAAAGCGCTGTGATCTGAGACTCTGAGACAATATAATTAAGTTTTTCTTTCATTGTAAATTTTTTTGAATAGAAATTTGAAAAAAAATTGCAAAACAATTTTTTAAATTATGTATTGCATCTTGAGCGCCAGCTATCATCCAGAATCCTCCCCAATCTTGCTGGCCATTTTCCTCTTTCCAAGCTCTATGATCTGAGACTTTAATTTTCACGAAATAATTAAAAGTTCCAGGAAATAATTAAATGTTTGTCTATTATTGTAAATTTTTTTTATTATATATTTTCTTAATTCCTTTTTGTGTTTATATTTTTCCCTTGACATTTGAAAGATATAAATTTTGTAGTGTTGTATTTATTGCATTTGCATTTACCTGGTATGAATTCGCCTTGCTTGTACTCGAAAAGTCGTTTTGTGCTGTGATTCGTAATGTCAGAAGTTTTACATTTTCTTTCATTTGTGTTTCTTTTATGTATTGATTTGTTGTCCGTGGTGAAAGCAATATTGGCGCGAAGATATTTTTATTTGAAATAAAAAATTATATAGACCGGCTAAAGAAAGTTGTGGAGAACCTCTAGAAGCATACAGCAGCATTACTTTGGAAGAAGTGAAAATTAAATGTAAAAATTTGAGAATGCGGTATGTGCAAGATTAAGAAAGTGTAAGCAATAGAAAACGAAAGTTGCTCAAGTAAAATTGCTGTGTCTGAACATAAAAGCAAGTTTAAAAGAAAATTTGATAAGAATTGCACAACTAAGCTTGCCTCGTGAAAATTGAACCTTACGGCATGTCAAATCTCTTGCCGTATTATTTCTTATTTTCATAAAGCTTTACATTCACACTATCACAATTGCGCGTATCATTCGAAAGTGTGAAGACTATGCGACTAGTTGTACAACATGACAATGTTGATTACTAGATTGCAAAGTATGTGAGGTCGTCGTATGAAGTTGTGTCTCGGTTGTACGAAAGATTAAAAAGTTTTGATGTTTTGGATGGTTGTATCGACATGTTGTAAAATTTAGGAGCATGTAGTACAACTTTATTTTGATTTGCTATTACATATTTTATATATACAACTGTTGCATCTGCGGTCATTTTTACTCAACAAAATTTTTTAAGAAATGAAATTGTGTATTAATGTTTGTACAGTTTATGCTCAAAACATCACAACTCGGCAAGCCAAAGTGTTGTAGCGACGGTCACATAGTCTATGGCATGGGTGGTAGTCTGAAGCGCCCTTAAGGGTTATGAAGCTCTATTAGACTGAATTGCTAGAATTGTCCGAGATGTGTTGACATGTTGTTTGTATTTTGCCGCATAGTTTTTTTTTTCAAAGTAAGAATGGTTTATTTGCTCTAGACCTTTTTGCCATTTGATTTCATTGAAAAAATTCAAAGACGACAAAACCAAATTCTTCGTACGATTACTGCAGCTCCATGGTACCTAAAAAACTCACGAATTCACAAGGAGCTGTGTGTTCCGCTGGTAAAAGACGAATTTTCTAAGTATGCGACAAGGTATATTAGTAAACTGGAACTTCACCCAAATCCTCTTGCACGCAACATACTTAATTTTGGCGGTCACTCTCGGTTGAGAAGAAGGGACACCCTTGCCACCATCAGAACGTTAAATAGGTAATTCTACCGATATTATTCGCGCAAAATAAAACTTTTTTGTCCAGCGGTGGCTGGACTTAAATAACTTTTATATTTAGTATTAAGATTTGAATACTTATTGTTAGTTCATATTTTGAAGATTCAATAAATAAATGAATGAAAAAAATATATGATTTCACTTCTTAATAGTTCTTTTCCTTTGTTAGTTCTTTCCTTTTTTAGTAAATTCTATTTAAATAAGAGCAAGCATAAGGTTCTCTCAAAAAGAGGCCCAATCCCCCTTATTCTTAGGCACGTCATCGTAGTCACATGAAAGCGACGTAAAACATTTGACATTTATTTACTCATAGGGAAGACCTAAAGTTTGAGTTTTTCTTTATCAATTGTCACCCCATTTATTATTAACAACAGTTAAATGTAATCAACTTGCTCGATAGCCTCACGCCATTGAAAAAAGTAAAAAACTTCCATACGAATTCCAGGCAGATAAATATCAACTAGCATGCACAACACATACATATCGGGTGATTCATCATAAGGTTTAATTTCAAGAGGGTTTTTTGACATATCATGCATGACTTATATATATCAAACTTATTTCCCATTTTTGTTCAGTATTATTTGGCAAGTCATCGTGGAAAGTCACACACCACAATGACATAGTTACAGATACTCTTTCTAGCTCGGGGAGTGGTAGACTGCTTTCCGGAAAGTAGGAGTTGCTTGCAAAAATTTTAGCCAACAGGCTAACTTTGTCAACCGGGTCAGTGAATGCTTTTTCATTCTTTAAAAGAGTTGGAATTACTGAACTATTAACAACCTTGGCACGAAGACGCTGTTCGTGAAGAAACTTTTCACGCCTAAGTACCCTGGCACACGAAGATCTTGCCTTTTTGCGTAGCAAATCAGTGTCTGGGTTTTTACTTAAACGCCTAAGATTGGTTTCTATGGCTATGGATAGGTCACGTCTAACTGAACCTTTAAGCTGGTGTAAGTAAGTTTATGCACATTATAGTTAATGTTTTCTGGTCTAAATGCATACTAATCAATATACAAACTTCAATGCAAAAACACAAAACTGTTTTCAAAACATTTATTTTGTTAACATTATAAGGCCGTTATTATAGCTAAAGCTGTATTCAACTTGATTTAACAACGCATGAAAGTAAAAGAAAATACTTACAATTCAGATTGTGTGACGAATAAAACGGAAAAACAGTTGTTACACCGGTAGTTGGCATAAAAATGCGGCATTTATGTACGAACGTATGTATATATTTAAGTACATATGTACTAATAAAGCAGGGTGGTGATATTCCAGCGGCACTGTATCTTTTCTCACTGTCGTTCTTTAGCATTACAGTAATAATAACTTAAAAAAAAATTATAAAAGACAAACAAAAGAAATATCAGCTGTCATAAAAATAGACCGAAGGTGCAGTAACAATCAAGACGTCAGCAGCGACTGAGCCAGTAGCAGCGACAGCCAACAAAAACAATCATTTAGAATTTAATCACAATCACAGACAATAAATAGCAACAACAAGTATGAAGGCAATGTAAAAGTGGTAGGAAACTGCCAGTAGTTTTCATTTAATTTTCTTCTTTGTTTTCTTTGATACACTGTTGTTTTTTTGTAATTGTTGTTGTTTTTTTGATTATTTATTTAATTTCAATTTGAATAAATTTTCATACAAAAAAAAACTTGTAGGTAATTTTCTTGTTTAGGCGACTAGTGGATTTGATATTTAAATACAAAATTCATTTTGAATAATTCACCAAAACTATTCGTCTAGCGATGTTTTTCTGCTTTTATTATTATTTAAGTCAAAAATGTGCATATGTACATATATACATATGTACTCGTATGTTTGTGCGTATCTTTCTATTATTGTTAGAAATTAGGAAATACCCAACAAATGTAACAACAATTTTAGTTATTTTTTTATACATATAAGTTTGTTAATATACCAAGATTCTCACATATTTTTTTTAATTAAAAACTTTAAAATTCGAAGTAAAAAATTACAGATAAAAAAAAATTATTTTGTAACCGCTCCCTCCACGAGCACTTATTATTTTCAACTAATAGTTGTGATTTTCATTTTTTCAAATTCACTTTTTTTCCTGTGTTCTCTGCACGCTACAAAAACAAAATGTTATGCTCTATTTTCAGTGTTGCCAGAAATGCAGATTTATCATTTTGTAGATTTTACCCTTCTACAAACACGAAATGGTGTTATAAAGATTTTTTACCTAAAAACGCACAAATTTATATATTCTAATAATACAAGCGTGACCACTTTGGCATTTTCGCGGCTAAATTTAGCATTTATCTTCCTGATTTTACTGCACATTTTCCATTTAGCATTTTTCAACTGTACATTAACATTATTTAAATTTAGCATACCCAAAATAGTTTTCTTAATATCAAAATACTCAATGAACGAACACAAATTTGTCAAAATGTTCGTAATGTTACAAAGTATTCTACCGCCATTAAAGTTATATGTCGGGAAATAAAGCTTCATATTGGCTTTGTTTTCGCTTTTATCATATATACATATTTTATTATAAAGCAACAAGTGCAATAACATTAAATTATATGATAAAAAATTAAAAATATAAATTTCCAAATAAAACATCAAGAAATTAATTAAATATCTTACAGCAGAAAAACTAAGTTAGGCTAGGTAGGCAGGCCGCTGGATTCCTTGATGTATTTTGGACTTCCAGCATACTTGAGCCCAAAAAATAATCCATTTGTAATTAGCTGAAAAGTGGTAGCGTAGAGCATAGAAGTGAAAAATGGAAGTTAAAGGGATATAGTGGAAGGGGGAAAGGTGGGCAACCGCTTAGTGTGACGTTACATGCTTTTTTACTAGCCATTCGCTGCTGCTTATGAAAGAGACGGTGATGAGGAGCTGAAGGATCGCCTCATCTTGGCAATTTCTGCCATGAGATCTGAACAGTTTTAAGAGCTCCCATGTTCACTTATTCTTATCCCCTATGGTTGTCCCTTTTTTTGGCTAAGTGAATGCGAAGTAAGTACTTCTCATCAAACTGTTCGAAATGCGCCGCAAAACCGTCAATACTTTTCGAGAGGTGCCAGAAGAAAACCTTTGTTTTCCTAGATTTCTATTCCTCCTGAGCGCTGGAATAAAGTAATTTTTTGGGACAAGACGAAGGTGGTGCTTTACTACCACGATGGACGCCAAAAAGTTTGGCACAAACCTCTGACAGCTTTAAAAATATAATGATAATACCTACCTACTTCAAGTAAGGATGTTGGTGAAATAAGAATGGGTGACTCGATGGCTGATTTGATAGAGTACTCGACCAACAGTCTCGAGGTCGCAGGTTCGATTCCTGCCGCAGACCCTGGGTGTTACCGCAGACAAGCAAAAAAGCTTCGCAGTTTTTGTGTTTGTTAAAAAAAAAAATAAATAATGACGACAGAAGTCTATCTGGATATTATATGAAACGAATTGAGAGCCAGCGGCCACAAATCCGGCTGGCTGACTACCATAATATTTTTTTTCGAACCGCTCCAATGTACCTGCATATGTATATCAGCAGTTTTATAGTTAATGTTTCCACAACACAAGTTACTAGGTCTGTAATATTTGTAAAGAAATAATTTTAAAAAACTAGTGGTTTTCTTATAATACTTTTTCACTTGATGTGTAAACATTGCATTAGTTTAGTATTTTGTATGAAAAAAGTGTAAAATAAAATGAAAACATTAAGTTTTAACTATGAATAGTTTTATTTTCTTTTGCAAGTTTAGTTTGAGCAAATTCACTTCAACATACATATACAACAGCTACTTGACGACTTCCAATCTCAAAAACATACTTCTTGCGTTAAGCGTTTGTCAGAATATCTATTTGGCGTTTTCAAATACAAAACATTAATTTAAGCGATTTGCGTTTGACAGAACATGATGGATGGTGTAAAATATCGTGAAAATATAGCCATGAAGTTACGTAGAAACGATAAATAGATAACTTTTATATTATAAATATCTTACGACACTGCAAAGTCTTTTAAATACAACTTCCTGATGATGAAAAACCATGTTGGCCTATATATAGGAGAAAAATATATTTTTTTAATTAAATAAGGGATTTTTAATTTATTATAAACGCAGTTCAAGGCAACAACATTAAATATTAAAGGTTCAAAAAACAGTAATGTGTTACGTAGAAACTTTTTACGCAAAAACTATCCTGAACTGGCAACACTGAAGAAAATTTACTCACATTTATTATTTAGTTTGGTTTATAGAGAGAAAGAATTACACGTAAATAAACTTTTGAGCATAAATAAACAAACAATTAAAAGCAAATACTCATTTACACATATTTTTCACACAAACACAATTACAGCATATTTGTTTACAACTCTTACAACATCAAAAAAAAACGTTTTAATTAATAACCAATAAGCAAAACACAATAATTTTTATTTTATGTGGTGGTTTTTTATAAAGATTTTCCATTTGCTTTCGGCCTGAAGTTGGCAGTTGCTTAGTAAGAATTTACTTGCTACGTGGTTGTTGTCTGTGCTAAAAGAAACACGTTAAGTATTTAAAAAAACACACAGATTAACAAAAGATATATTTTTTTATTTTTATATAAAATACATTAATTAAAGACTCATAAAAACCAAACAAAATAAATTAGGAGTCGATGGGAAAATATATATTTATTTAATGAGAAGAAAAAACTATAAAAATTAAGAACATTTTATATTAGAAATTAATACAAATCTGGCAAAAGAATGCTCTTGGTTGCAAACAAAGGGGACCCATATAACGCAACTTATTTTAGGCCCAGTTTTTAACTTTGTATTTATATATGAAATGAGTTAATTTTTATTTATTTTAAAAATGTATTTATATGCAAGTTCAGTTTTTCAGTGTTAAGTAATGAAAAGTAATGATGAAAGTATGGCAGCTCTATTTAAATTCCAAATATTATACAGGGCGTCCGGTAGCAGATTTGATTTGTATTTTCAAACTTTAACAAAAAACGTCAAAATTGACTCAAAGTTGTTTTAAGAACAGTAGACAATAAATAGAATAGAAATGCGAAATTTATTTTCTAGAGAGTATATCATCCAGATGTCTACCGTCGAGTTGAACACGATATTAAAAACGAAGCCTTGTGCTCTGCGCCATACGCTGCAGTACACGTATTTTAATTGAGCTGGTTTCTCGACGAATATTTTCCTTTAAAGCCACAAGAGATTTGGGATTTTCATTATAAATCCTCTCTTTGGGAGTTAGACCAGGCGACCTCGTTGGTCAATGTTCCCAAAGCTACTGATCAGTTTGTGGGGCAAATGTTCCCGAAGCAAATTCATCGAAGCTCTGGCTGTATGTGCAGCCGGCACATCTTGTTGAAAACACGTAAAAATTTGTGGAAAAAAGTGGAGATGTCTGGTTGATTAGATAGATGGATGTACTACCGGGGATCTATGCGATGTCTCGTTTAGATTGTGAAACTAATTTACATCAGTTTCATCTTATGATGGAACAACTCCACGGATTGAATTATTTAACGATTCAGTAGCGCCTCAGTGTGGATTGCAAGGCTCATGGGCAACTTATTCCACAGGCGAAGCGTACGGCTGAAAAATGAATTTTCTCTGTAATGCGTAGTACGATTCCCCGGGCAATCGGATGAGCTCTGAACGATGAACTCATGATACACAAAATGGATGAGCTCTGAACGATGAACTCATGATACACATAAATGTGCGAGTTTCGGGAACAAGATCCCTAATCTCGTCTGAGCAAAATCCATTCTAGTAACAATAGAACAGAGTAACTCACCCTACACTGCGATGTGGCTCCAGTGAGTCAATAGAATTGGATACTATCACCGATGAGCTTCTTCGCCGTCTCCTCAACACGGTCAACTAACCCTAAAATAGGCTTTGGGGCACCGGCCCTAACATGAGAGTTGTATTCCATTTTCGGTCAGATATAGGTGGTATAAATAGTAGGAAGATCGGATGGAGTTAAGTACATCTTTCAGTGATGAAGTACCGTTTCAAAACCCCGAGGTACTTGAATGCTTCATTAGAGACATGGAAAATGTGCTCAGTCCAGCGAACATCACACTGTATCTTCATTCTAAGAACATCAAGACAATCCGATTCCTCAATAGTACAGATGAAGCAGCTTTAGCGGTCGTTTGTTTGTTTATTAATAAACAGCATTGGGCCTTACGAGCGTTAATGACAACCCTGTTTTTGCGACTCCATTTGGAGTTTAATTGCCTTTTGGCAACGATCTTGGATAGGCTGGGCCTATAAATGAAAGAGTACGAATTGCAAATGCTGCTGTCATCTGCAAAAGAGTGGACAGGGTTGAAAGTTTGATGTAGAAGGTCGTTGAAAAAAGAAAAATAAGAAATAGGGTAGGAGAGAGAACGGAGCTTTGCAGTACTCCTGAATTAATCTTGAACTCGCCATCTATAACAACTCGTATAGTGCGGTGACTGTGAAAGCTCGACATAAACCGAGAAAAGTCAGCACTGACACCAAAAGCAGTAAGTTTTGCTAGTAGTGCAGCATGCCACACTCTGTCAAAAGCTTTGGAGATATCCACAGCCACCACTTTACTTTCGCCGAAATGAGGGATTTTAGGTTTAAACCACAGCCAGAATGTTAAAGCTAAGCACCTCAACCATTATCAGTGTCGGGATGGTTTGCAAGCAGAAGATCGCAGGGGCTTTACTGATCCCCCTGATCCCCATTCTGCCAAGTAACCTGTTGTGAGGGTTACGGAAGTGCAAGACATTATAAGTCATGTGGCTGCGTAGAATTTTATTTGCCACAACAAACGAGGGACTCCTTCTGTCTTATGAATAAGCACCAGTTCCGACGAGACACTGCCCCATAAGAGAAAATTAAATCTTCCATTTAATGGTTTCTGTAGAAGTGGTAGAGATGAGGGGGACATGCCCAACTCTCTTACATAAGGGACATTATACCTAGACAGACCGATACTGCTCGATTTGGCAGAAATATTGGAATGCGATGTATGTAGGTGCATAGGAATTTTTCATCCGATTCGATATGTAGATCTGCAACGGAACGGCAATACAACGGAACCAAATTGGAACCAGGCTTTTCAGTGGCTGCCAGCCTGTTAAATCAAATTTAACCTTAGATGGATGACCCAATGCCAAGTTGAGCATGCACCGAGGACTGAATAGTATGAGGGTGTATAAACATTTCATATCGCTAACGTTACGCCTCAGGGTACCAGGGTAAACACTATTGTACTGAAGCACTTATCCCTCTACAATGCACCTCTGAGGGGAAGGACCATTATTTGTCCTATACTCGTGGGGAAAGCATAAACAAACTAAAAATACTAAAAAGTTGAAAAATTAAGTTAAAGAAAGAAACATTTAAAAAAACAAGCTTTTATTATTTGCTAATAAATATTTGGTAATTATCGTTAAAGGCAGAATTAGTGTGTACGTTATTTTCCGTTCTGGATCAGCTGTTCTGTTTCTGTTCAATATGAACTATATGTGCAAGGTTTGTGTTCACTTTTTCGTTCTGTTGTGTTGCGGAATAATCTGTTGAAAATAGAATTCAACGTTAAGTGACGTTCAGATATGTGTATGTTGTACTTACTTCAGGTATGGAAACATTTATTTTTTATTCAAATGTATATAATTTTTTTTTTTTTTTTTGGTCAAAAGCTAAAAAAAATTTTTTAAAAGTTAATACATTTTTATCAATAGAGAAACTATGGAGGATCAAAAGAATATTATTTTAGCGAGGAAAAATTTATATTTTGTATAACAAGTGTCATAAACTCTGCAGATTGTGAGAAAGAAGTTATCACCATTTCTTAATTATTAATTTGTTTCTCTTTTTATACCCTTCACAAAAATGTAAAGGGTATATATAAGTTTGTGATTCCGTTTGTAATTTCTACAGTTTTTTTTTGCGACCCTATAAAGTATATATATTCTGAATCAGAATTAATGGAAAAGTCGATTAAGCGATGTCCGTCTGTCCGTCTGTCCGTCTGTCCGCTGTTGAAATACCGTTTCTGAGAAAACCATTAGACTTAGAAACTTTTTTCTTTCACCATTCTTTTACCCCATCGATTCATGGGTTTGCTATTGAAATTCAGTAATATCGGTCCACGTATAGCTGAGATATATTCAAAATTCCGAAAAAAGCCATTTTTTTTTGCAGTTTTGTATGAAAATTTTTGAAAACAAAAGTTGTTCGTTTTGCTTCAAACTTCACACACTTATTAAGCATGGAGACTAAAAGACAAAAAATTTTTTTTTCAGATATCGGTCCATATATACCCGAGATATAGCCCAAATCGGATTTTAATGAAAATGTCGCATAGGCGAAGCTAAATAACTTTTTTTTTGCTCAAAAGCAGTTCTGATAATAAAATTAGGTTATATAAATATGGAAAATGAAAATTTCCGATATCGGTCCATATATACCCGAGATATAGCACAAACCGGGTTTTTCATGAAAATGTCGCGTAAGCGAACTTAAACAACTTTTTTGTGCTCAAAGCAGTTCTGGTAATGAAATTAGGTTACATAAATATGAAAAATGAAAATTTTCGATGTCGGTCCATATATACCCGAGATATAGCCCAAATCGTGTTTTTCATGAAAATGTCGCGTAAGCGAACTTAAACAACGTTTTTGTGCTCAAAAGCAGTTCTGGTAATGAAATTAGGTTACATAAATATGAAAAATGAAAATTTCCGATATCGGTCCATATATACCCAAGATATAGCCCAAATCGGATTTTAATGAAAATGTCGCATAGGCGAAGCTAAATAACTTTTTTTTTCTCAAAAGCGGTTCTGGTAATAAAATTAGGTTACATAAATATGAAAAATGAAAATTTTCGATATCGGTCCATATATACCCGAGATATAGCCCAATCCGGGTTTTTCATGAAAATGTCGCGTAAGCGAACTTAAACAACTTTTTTGTGCTCAAAAGCAGTTCTGGTAATGAAATTAGGTTACATAAATATGAAAAATGAAAATTTTCGATGTCGGTCGATATATACCCGAGATATAGCCCAAATCGGGTTTTTCATGAAAATGTCGCGTAAGCGAACTTAAACAATTTTTTTTTGCTCAAACGCAGATCTGATAAGGAAATAAGATTACATAAATATGAAAAATGAAAATTTCCGATATCGGTCCATATATACCCGAGATATGGCCCAAATCGGGTTTTTCATGAAAATGTCGCGTAAATGAACTTAAACAACTTTTTTGTGCTCAAAAGCAGTTCTGGTAATGAAATTAGGTTACATAAATATGAAAAACGAAAATTTTCGATGTCGGTCCATATATACCCGAGATATAGCCCAAATCGGGTTTTTCATGAAAATGTCGCGTAAGCGAACTTAAACAACTTTTTTGTGCTCAAAAGCAGTTCTGGTAATGAAATTAGGTTACCTAAATATGGAAAATGAAAATTTCCGATATCGGTTCATATGTACCCGAGATATAGCCCAAATCGGGTTTTTCATGAAAATGTCGCGTAAGCGAACTTAAACAATTTGTTGTGCTCAAAAGCAGTTCTGGTAATGAAATAACGTTATATAAATATGGAAAATTAAAATTTTCGATATCGGTCCATATATACCCGAGATATAGCCTGAACCGATTTTTTCATTAAAATTTTTTTTTTTTTTTTTGCTGAAAAGCAATTCTTGTTATAAAAGAAGGTTACTAAAATACAGAAAATAGAAAATTCCGATATCGGTTCATATATAACCGAGCATATTCAGGCCACATTTTTAATATACTATACATATTCGTGACTATCGTGAAGGGTATTTTAGATTCGGCCCAGCCGAATATACTACGCTCTTACTTGTTTTTTTTTTTTTGTTTGTTTTATTTTTCATTCCAAGGCTTTTCTTTTATTTATGCCCTACTGTAAAAAAGCAGAATATTTTCGCGGAAAAAGTAACTGTAAAATGTTTGAACGTCACAGAACGGCAACAGAAAGTAAAAACTAATGAGGCCTTAAAGGTTACAATGACCTTATTTTCAACGTTTTATTTTCTTTTATTTTATTTTATTTTATTTTATTTTATTTTATTTTATTTTATTTTATTTTATTTTATTTTATTTTATTTTATTTTATTTTATTTTATTTTATTTTATTTTATTTTATTTTATTTTATTTTATTTTATTTTATTTTATTTTATTTTATTTTATTTTATTTTATTTTATTTTATTTTATTTTATTTTATTTTATTTTATTTTATTTTATTTTATTTTATTTTATTTTATTTTATTTTATTTTATTTTATTTTATTTTATTTTATTTTATTTTATTTTATTTTATTTTATTTTATTTTATTTTATTTTATTTTATTTTATTTTATTTTATTTTATTTTATTTTATTTTATTTTATTTTATTTTATTTTATTTTATTTTATTTTGTTTTATTTTATTTTATTTTATTTTATTTTATTTTATTTTATTTTATTAACAAGTAATAAAAGCTTATTTTTGAATACAGATTTTTTTTTTTTTTTTGCAACTTAAAATAATTAAAACATGATTTTCCGCAAACTGCTAAGATAATTATATTTTCTAATGTGTTAGGGCCTTTGTAAATGATAACAACGATTTGCTGGTATGAGTGTATCTGAATGTTTCCATCTTTTAATTACTGATAAAATATTTTATAATATTGACACAGTTGTAAAAAGTTCTTAATCTAAGAATTAAATAAAGCAGTCGCCCAACATCGAGCACACCTTAAAAAGGTGTAATGATCGTAAAACAGTTAAATCTTAATTACGAGTAATTATCTGTGTTTTTTACTATTAAATTTAGTCACAAGTAATCTAATATAAATTATATAAGATGATGTATTAGTTTTTTAAATATCATTGCTCAGTAATGTGATTGAAACTCTCACCGAATTAGTTGTGATCCACATTTAGAAAAATTCGATATGTTGTTGTAAAGCCTTAATTCTTTAATAATATTTTCTTCATAAAGTATCCAATTATAAAATCCCGGCAGGGAAGTTGATATAAACAGAACAAAATAATTCAGTAGTCGACTATACGACTAGAATCGCCGTTTGCTGTATTTGCTGTCAAGGAGTTGTGATATCTGCAGTGGTTTATGTGTTTAATACATAATAGGGCAGGTTTTGTAGAATCGGAGATTCTCAAATCTAAGTTACTAACACCACTACTTCTCGCCTTGGTCTTATCCGGATTAACTAAACTGATCTGTTTATCATCCAGTAAGCTGATTATATATCAACCAGTAATTGACAGCAGCCAGCTCCCGATTTACAATCGATTGCAAAATGTCTGAAGCAAAATTATCAGCCGTTCATAATAACTGAATGTCATCAGCAAGTCCCCAAGATAATCAGAAAAGTCATAACCAAGATAATCAGAAAAGTCATAACCTACATGCCGAACTCGAAAACCTATATTTGTTGCTTAGTTTAGTTACAAGAGTGGAATGCCTAACCTGATCAGCGGCCTTAGAAAGGTCAAACTAAAACACTAGGATCGCCCTTGTTACAATTTTCTCGGACCAAATCAGTAAGTTCAATTAGTAGAGAACTTGTACTCCGGCCACAACGAAACCCATATTGGCAATCACTAAGTAACCTATTGGCATCTAAGAAACTTTAGTAAACTAATCTCTTATATACTAACGGCCTTATTCATAAAAACTATTATATGTTTATTAAACTCTTATTTCACATATTTCTATACAAAATTTGTCAAATAAGTGTTTAATAAATATGAAATATTTTTTATGAATACGGCCGTAAGTGTGTTTTCAAAATCCTTTATTAGATACTTACTATTAATTTGGGGCAGGGAATAATAAAAGTCCGTGTGATAATAATGATACAGACCCACATTTTGGGCATTAGTTTGAGAATTAAGAAATTTTCTGCTCTCCATTTTCTGTTTTGTGCCGTAAGAAACTTTATGCACTCTGTAACTTGTTTTTAAACAATTTATTTTTTTAATTGAAAGTCTTATTATTTCTTATTTTTCTTTTTTTAAATCGCTTTATCACCAACTAGCAAACACTCTGCTCGAGATTTGTAGCAAAACTAACGATCAAGGCGTAAAAGTTTATCGTTATTATTCCTTAATCCGACACGTCTTTGACGTCTTCTTTTCTACGACTCTTTTGCTTCACGGAAAATTAGGCAGATCTGTGTACTCAAACGTTATTTTCTGATAATATTGTTCTTATAACTTACTGACTGACAACTACAAGTCTATTGACTTCGGCTGACGAGGGATGGGAGACATATGTATGTATGTATGTAAGTACATATGTAAATATAGAATACTGATAATGACAAGAAAAACAACTAAAAAGACAGCTGTAGCAGAACTTACAATCTCAAATAATTACTAGAAAAGGCAAATATTTACCATGATTTAGGATTGATTTATTTTTATTTTGAGAATAAATAAACACAATGATTTTTTTTTTCTTCTTTGTAAATAATGAGATAGGGGAAGGAAGTTGGCACCACTTTCTACTATACTAGACGTGTTAAGGCGCCCTTGTCTATCAAAATATTAATTTTTACAGAAGGTTTAAAAGATTTGTTCACAAACGTACATGTATATTTACGTCTGACATTGGGACGAGTAAATAATAATATAGCTTATACTACATAGCTTTAAGTAATAGCACTAGCTTGATATTTTCAGTACTAGCTAAAGCTAGTACTGTTGAACCTGAAACTTAGCTAGTGCTATATAGCTTGTACCAAGGTGCATTAACGTATACACGGTGGCAGCACTAGAGTAAAATTACAATAAAAACCGGCATCTGGTAAGCTATGTTTATCAAAAATATTTGTAACTATTTTCACAATTATAAACTATGAATGTACCTCTTCATAATCATAAATTATATTTATTTGAATTATTTTTATGTTCACAAAATAATTTGTCTATGTTTAATTCAGAATAAAACACTAAATTCTCTTTCAAAAATGTAAACAATACATTTGACATAAATAGCTTACTATATTGCCAGTAGCAAAAAATTGTCACATGCCGTAGCGCTGCCACCTTGTCTACGTTAATGCACCTTGGCTTGTACTGAAAAATTATAGCAAAGGCTGGAAAATTTAACAGCTGCTAGAATTTATTTATGTGCTGCCACTTTTTTATTTTTAAAGCTGCGTATGCTTAAGTAGATAACACACGATATGTTGTTAACAATGTAAATGTCAGTTTTCACCAAGGCGAATTAATTACTAGGTGAACTTGACAGCTCAGGTGATTATTTTTCGCGTTTTTTCCAACGAGACTGTCAATTTTTTTTTTTTTTTTTTTTTACAAACTTTTTCGCGCCCTTTTAATCTGAAGATTTTTTGTATGATTTAATGCAATTTCAAGAAATTTGTGTGAATTTAAAAGTGAAAAACTAATATAATCTGTGATTTTAATTACAAACAATTATAAAAGTTTATATTTAACGTTTATATAAATTTTTTTCCCAGCTGAACAATTTAGATTTTGACATTCACGATATGTTTTACAATAACAATAAATTCGCCTTGGTTTAAACATTTGGCATTAGACATCTGAGCCTTGAGAAAAACTCAGCGGCGGTTGACTTTGGGCGGTATAAGTAATCGGCTTGAGGAAAATTTAACGAATTAATATTTTAATATGTTTTAAACAATTATTCAAACAATGTCAAAAATTTCCAAAATCTACTGATGATTAGGGAAGTTCCTATGAAATGTCGACATATAGATAGCTGGGAAACATAGACAATAAGCTATTTATAATTTTTTATTGGTTTAAATAATTATTTTTATAATAATAAAAAGCATAGACAATGTCAGACTTAAATGTACATACATATACGTTTGTGAGCGAATTTTACCAACCATCTATAAAAATTATAATTTTGACAGACATAAAAATATACATGAAAAAAACAGACATAAAACCATATCGTCTGTGGCTGCCTTCAATTCGGAGTTTGAATGTATGAAAAGAGCATTTTCTTCAACATAAAATTATTAATGTTATTTTAAATGTAATTAGGTGTATTTGTAACAGAAACTAAATTTGTACGAATGTGAAAATTAAAACGTTTTTGCCTTCACCTAAAAACGTAAAACGTAAAAATTTTTCGTGTTAAATTCGTTTCCAATTGTAAAGTGTAATTGATAATTTGAGAGAAATTTTATATACCTTCCAAAAAAAATAGCAGAGTTTACTCACTTTGTCCTTCCATGCGTAACACAGTGAAATATCTTTCTAAGATCACATAAAATGTATACATTTTATGTGATCCAGCAGTCCGCCTGGCTGTCTGTGGAAAACACTATACAGCAAGTTTTATTCTAAGTGAGGCTCCAAAGTCTTGAAATTCGATTTAGAAAATCATAAAATTCCATTTATAACCACAAAAATTTATTTTTTAAGGTTTTTTAAGCCCTTCCTGAAACGACCCTATCAAAAAATTGTTTTTATAGTATAGTTGGAGCGTATTTAAGATTCGACCTGAACGAATATAATGCTCTTATTTAAACCGATCGTTTGAGAAAAATCATTTTCAGATGGCGTAATAGAAAACGATCACTTTTGAAAATGTTTATAGACCAATTTTTAATGAATCCATTTTAAAAATCATACTGTTAAAGTGGTAATCAAGAATTTATTTCAAATCCGGAAAAATATTTTTAAATATTTCCAAACCGATTTAAATATATTCATGACACCTTTCTTCTTTTTTTAAACTAATCGTTTTGAAAATTTATTTCTGTCACATATCTGATTATGTCGACGTAAATAACTAAAATGTATTTGACATGAATTTTAGTAAAATTTTGTATGGAATTTTTGAATTAAAACACAAATTTAAAAAAAAAATATATATACATTTTTATGAATATTACTTACTCGTTGTCTGAATATTATCGACTGGTTCTACTCGTATCTAAGACTAAAGCTACGTACACACGGTTGTCAGATCTTACAATATTGCCAGTAAAATTGTCTGAAAATGTATTACAATCGCGTGAACTGCCCATTTTTAAGTTACAACGTTGCCAGAAAAACCATTGTCAATCAATTGTAAGACGACAATGTTGTCACGCATCTGAAAATCATGAGAACACTCTTCGTCGGCATTGCCAGATAATTGCTTGGTATTGTAAGCTCAGTTTTAATTGTCAGATGTATAAAATTAATGCACCTGACAATGGCATCATTGTCAGAAAAAAGTTTGATGGGCAACACTGCCAAACAGATGGCTGTTGATATACATAAGTGGCAATGCCTTACAAAATGTCTGGCAATTTTTTTCATCTAACAATCTGGCAACCGTGTGAACTGAGAATTTTTGTTGTCAGATGAATTATTTGTCAGACCATAATCTGACAATGAAATTGTAATTGTAATTTACTTCTGCAACACAAATTTTCATTGTCACTACATTGTCAGCATGATGCCAGGTCTTAAAATATTGTAACATCTGACAACCGTGTATACATAGCTTAAGATTTGGGAAATATCGACGGCCTACCAAAGAGTAGACAAATTTCTTCGGTAGCCTTTATGTGACGACGTTAAATTGATAATTCTATAAAATAGATAAATCTATTTATTTACAATTAACATCGTTTCAATTGGACCACCCTTCACATATTTATCTTTTCAATTAAAAAACATCAATTTACTTATTCCAAATTTATTTGACTTATTTAAATCTTTAACAACAGCTTATAATTTAAAACATATTTTTAACTTAATTAGATATACATACGTAAATTTCCTATTGCTAAGACACGTCACTTTATATTCATACATACATACTTACATATGAATGCTTATAAGTGGTATAAGTAAATCATATAAACCATGGTGCAATTAACCAGATGGCTTCACTAGCGCAGGCGATAATTTTTTGTTTCAAACGACAGATGGTGTGTGTCAAAAGTTGTTTATGCTTACACAAAATGAAGTGAAAAAATAACAAGATTTTGATAAAGTGCAAAAGAAACTCAATAAAAAAGTTTTCCAAAATATTTTAATTGCTCAAAATGCATTGAAAACAATTGTACACAATAACATTAATTTTCTTTGTTCATTTTCCTTATATAAACTTTTCTTGCTTTATTTTCTTGACGGCGTCAAGAAACATGTTTTTGACGGCGTCCAGGATTTTTACGCAAACATTGTTATGTATGTAGTACAACAACTCTAATGCTGCCACCTAATAATTGCACCATGATATAAATAAATATTATCGAAATACTTTTTGCCAGTACAGTAGCCAGGGTTCGGAAATCTTCACCGTTCAAACTTGTACAGAATTTGCTAAATAAAAATAAACTAAAGCTCTGATCTTCACTCGATTTAACAAATTATAGCTATTTGTGTCTTTTTACTTTAATGTTTTTAATAAATAGTAATTTTTTAAATAATTTTAATAGTTATTTAAAAAAAAAGTGTTTTATTCTTCTTAATGCTAACAATATATAAATTAATTTTATAAATCAATAATTTTATAATAAATTGATCTTAACGAAAAAAATTTTTATTTCTTATTTTATTTTTTATATTTTTTTCTTATGTATTAAGTTTATTACATGTATAAATAAAAAAGTATTAAATTAAATTTATTTTAAAGCTTAGAACCATTGTTAAACTTTTATTTAATATAGTACGAGTATATTTATTTTATGCTTTAGTTTATAATTCAATTTGTCATTTATCCGTATTACTCTTCGCTTAATTTTCTTAAAGCATGTGTTTGGATAGAATCTGTAGACATTTTCAACTGCTGAAATACATGTTAACTAATTTAATACCAACGTTTTAAATGGCGTGATAATATTTGTTTTGGTCTTTCCATGTTGTTATTAGTAGGTTCAACATAAACACTACTTCCTCTTTCGTAGTTCTCATAGCCTATTTTGCTAGTACAATGCATCATTGAGTACTTGTCCAAACCAAAAATTAACAAAAAAAAAGTTATCCTACACACCCTGCCATGCTCCGTTTGTCTCCGTCAACGGAAAGTACAAAAGCTGAGCAAGTTTTAAAACATGTTGGCAGCTGCCTCCTGAATTTGCTATATGCTTTGTTCTAGCTTTAATAGTGCAACCTAAATAAACACGTCAAACGTAACATAACTGTCAAAATTCCTCATGTACATGCAAAATGTATGAAACCAACCCAAATAGTGCGCCGTCAAGGCTTTGCAAATAAGTTCATTAAATAATGTAATATACTGTTCATATATACATTTTTAATGAATATTTTGCAATTAACGCCTTAAATGATTTTAATTACCAATACAAAATGTTATTTAACTTAATTGCCAACTAACAGTTAATTGTTCTAATATTTAGTAAAATTATGTATACAACCCTGTGGCAATCGTGTTTAGTTTGTACAATAATACCCAATGAACACACTTTGTTCAAATTTGACAACTCAAATGTAAACAAATGCAAACAAAAGATGGCGAGTCAACAAGAAGAAATAATCACAATCAAAATGTAAACAACTTTTTTGTCAGCTGTTGTCAAACTTTAATTCCATTAGCAATATTAAGTATGTATGAACACTAAAAAAATTTTTGTAATTAACTGATAATTGAATTAATTAAAACGTGTTTGTATGAACAGCATATAACGCAAAATGTTAATTGTATTAACTTCCTCCGTGGTGTCGTGAAGTCAGTTAAAAAAGGAGACACATGGCGTACGCCGGATTTTATGTGTTTAGCCTTGAAGCCTTTGACGTTTCCTGAAGCCGATAAAAAACTCAAAACCGGTTTTTCAAATTCGTACGCGTTTTGGCTATGGAACGTGTATCTGAACTATTAACGGTCATCCGATTTAGTGCGAAAATTGAAGTTCCCATATTGTTTCCGGGAAAGTGGGGGATTTTGGCGATTTCTGAAGGTGATTTTGGGAACTCCAAGTAAAAAAAACTCAGAACGCGTTATACGCATAATTATCTGGTTACATGGATAATTATTTTAGTTTGATATCGAAACATGTTTTTTAGTTTTTTTTTTTTAACTATATTTATTTTACTATTTTTAAGCAAAAACCGAATTCTCTATTCTGAATAGCTAGAAATAATAGAATTTACAAATTATTCTGAGCAATATTTTTACTATGTTAAATTGTGTTACCACTTTTTGATTTTTTCTACATATATACTAGAAAAAAGAAAAGTTGAAGAAAGATACATGAACTTGCAGAGTTGAGCCGCTCACTTAGTTCTCTCTTGTGTATCGTTCAATTATTCTAGTTCGTTCGCAAACTACCCAACTCTAGAATAAACATATGTTTAGCCGTTGCTTGCTCATTTGGCAGCTCATTTCAAACTCAGTTGGGCTAGCCCATTGAATATACTGTAGTTACTCTTTATATGAATAAACATTTTTTAGCCGCTACTTGCTCCTTTAGCGACGCAGTGCAATCTCAGTTGTCAGTCGTTCTCCATCCATTGAAATTAATTTGAATTTGAGTTATATTTGTTGCCTTGTTTTACATGTAAGAATCAACTGGATAACGTTCGGCCTCCTCTAACATGTGACGAAAATCCATTGTCTGGCCATTTTTAGCAATATTCCCATTCATGTAACCAGTCGTTTTACTATTAATATTGTTGGCTACTTGATTAGCACTCGTATTACGATTTTTGATATAACCATTCATGAGACTAACATGGTGGCTTATAGTTGGCACGGCTCCAGGCACATTATTCTCAAGGTCCTGTATTATGGCATCGGTTTGTTGATCCATAGACGGCTGCTGTTGCTGATGACTTAAGGGCCGCTGGGCTTGATTTTGTTGTGTACCTGCTAGATTTTGTATATGACTACGTATAGATTTTTCGAATTCACGCTGGACCGATGGACTATCAGTATCGCCATCGATCTGAAATTGTTTGCAAGAAAATAATAAAAAAAGTTTTTAAGTATTTTTAATTAAACTAGTCTCAAAGAAAAACTACACTAACAATTTGTAAACGATTACTATTATCCATGGCTTTAAGCATGGGCAAGGTTTGTTCCCTAAATAGCTCCAATCTGCGGCGAAAAGAGGAAACGGTATCATCAATTCGTCCTCTACCCAGCTGCAGCTTAGAGCAATCCAGCAATATGACAGGGGGCCGTTGTTTGTACTACAAGACAAAAAAAAAACACGTATGTATGTGTGTTAGTAAACAATTTATTAAGTAAACAATTTCGTAAGTATTTTCCAAGATTTCTTTTTCTTTATATTTATATGCATGTACATACCAGTGATCACCAAAAATCATGTTTTTGCTTGATTAACTCCTACACTAAAATTTGTAATGAACAAAAATCAGGCAACAAAGTTCAACGTTGAGTGAAATCAACTCGCCTTGTAAACAATCTGATTTATAATCAGCAGAAATCTAGCAACAAAGATCAATGCTGAGTAAAATCAACTCGTCTTGTAAATATTGCGCGTTCGTTTTAGTACTGAATAAAATCGGCTAAACGTTAGATGTTGCTTGGATTGTGTGTTGTATAAACAAATCTGAAACATATTTACATACATATTTTGTATGCTAGTTTAAAAGGCAAAGTTAATTTAAAAGCGCAGTGAAACAAGTGTAGTTTTTGTTATATGTATACCATTGTATTTTTTAACAAATTTTCAAAAATAAATACATATATACATATGCACATTTGTTTTTTTCTATGAAACCCTTTTGTTTCTATCTATGTGTATTTTACTTTAATTGTTTTTCAACAGAAGCATATAGAAAAACTGTTGAATACATCACTGCATTGATGTTTTTTTCTTCCAAAACAAAAATTCAAACACAAGAAATGAATGCCGAACTATATGTGCATTCATTTATATTCAAGCACGAACCTTAACCATGATTTCACTCACATAGCGAAGTTGTCGCTCAGTGTGTTTACTGATTCATAATCATATTTGAACGAAATGAAATGGTTTTCATGTTGTTGAGCAAGTATGATTTTTTTTTTTTGGCAATCACTCAAAGTTGTTCTCTGGTACATACCTTATTTTCAAAATATTTAACTTGTTCCATATTTCTAGGATATCCATCCAAAATAATGCCAGCTTTGTCCGATAATTGCCTTAAATTCGTCTCCAGTATAGTGTTAATGGCTTTTTCAGGCGCCATTTCACCAGCAGCTAAAGCTTCTTTAACAACATAACTTTCGGTATTGGCACGCGGTGCTGAATCGGTAATAGCACGTAACAACCGGCCGACACTAAAAACATTGGATTAGATTTAGGCAAAACTAAATAGTGTGATAAATAACAAAGGGCTTTGCCAACGGGTTCGCTAGGAGTTCTTTAAATTTTAACGTTTGAAAAGGGGATCAAAATCACCTTCAGTGTAGACTGTGTTTTTACTCTATGGATTTTGCTCTGACGATATTAGGGATCTTGTTCCTGAAACTCGTACATTTATACGTAACACGCGTGCATCGTCCAGAGCCCCATCCATTTGTGGTCGATTACTCGGGGGAATCGTACAACGCATTACAGAGGGAATTCGTTTTTCAGCCGTACGCTTCGCCTGTGGAATGAGTTGCCTACAGACGTGTTTCCTGCCTGTTATAATGTTGGAAAGTTCAAGTCAAATGTTCACAAACACTACTCCCTCTTTCCCCCATCTCATAACAATGCACTGCATATGTAGGGGTTATCTCCTGAGTACTGGTCCAATATAAAAAAGTACTTTATGTGACCTGTTTCATATAAGTGTGTCTATTTTATCTTAGATGTCAAAGCGAATTTGCAACGCAAAGCGAAGCATAAGTTTTATCTGACACGGCCTTAAGACTTATTTGCATACCAGTCAAGGCGAATTTATACAGGTGAATGAAAGCGGGAAGGCAAATTTAGAATGAGAATGTCAAAATCTAATTCGCCTAAAACTGCTCAGCTGGGAAAAAATGTTGTTATAAATGTTAAAACAAATTTTTTTAATTGCTTGCAATTAAAAACACGAATTATATTAGATTTTCACTTTTAAAATCACAAAATTTTCTCGTATTTACACTAAATCATACAAAAAAATCTCCAGATTAAAATGCCGCGAAAATTTTTGCAAACAAAAGAAAAAATTGAGAGTCCCTGGAAGAAAAAGGAGGGAAGCAAAAAATGATCACCTGTACTGTCAAGTTTACCTCGTAATGCATTCGCCTTGATACGAGTATAAGAGCGTAAAATATTGCCGTTTACAGCCAGTTTACCAATCTCGACAGCGTGCTTGCGTTCGCAATCTAAGCGAAGGAAAATTGATTTGGGTTCGTCTAACTTTTTTCTATGCGAACGATGTGTCAAAACACAAGCAAAATAAAAAAAAAAAAAAAAAACAAACACAAAAATGAATGTGCGAACGAATAGTAGTGAGATAGACAAACGCAAATTGATTCGAATGTGAGTGACTTTCTTTCGCATCCATTTTCTTTCGAAATTGGTAAACTGGCTGTTAATTTTCTTATTGTGAGCTAACAGCTTACGAAATTTTTTCTTGCATAACGCCTCTAGTTGCAAATAAAGTTTGACATGTTGCCACCTTTTTTAAAAGTTTCAATTTTGTTATAAACATCAGGCAGCAATAGTAAATGTAAATACTAATAAAAATAAAGTTGTGAAAGAAAATGCATTATTTTGCGAAAAAATATAA
This sequence comes from Thecocarcelia acutangulata, assembly GCA_914767995.1. Classification (NCBI taxonomy): domain Eukaryota; kingdom Metazoa; phylum Arthropoda; class Insecta; order Diptera; family Tachinidae; genus Thecocarcelia; species Thecocarcelia acutangulata. The sequence goes on along the minus strand of OU612097.1, from coordinate 28,462,045 downwards.
TTCGAGGAATTGGTTTTTGGTGTGTTAGCTATTTACAAATAACTTTTACGCATGAACCAAGGCGAATTCATTACTATATGAACCAAGGCGAATTAATTATTAGGTGGATGCATCGGCGAATTCAGGCGAATTCGATTAATATGGCGACACTTTCTCTGTCAAGTTTTGTTTACCTTTTTCGGCGCCATTTAAATTTTTTAACATGTTCGTTATCAACTACTTTTGACAGCTTAAGTGTGAATTCGCCTTTTTACACAAACAAAATACCTGTTGTTTTTCTTATTGTTGTATTGTTGTAGCGAAGCGGCTACCTTGTTTTTTGTATCATGATATGAACTTAACAGCTTTTGCTTCTCTCGATATTTCCATTTTTTTTTCTTTTGTTTACAAAATTTTTCGCGCCATTTTAACTGCAGATTTTTTTGTATGATTTAGTGCAATTTCAAGAAATTTGTGTGAATTTAAAAGTGAAAAACTAATATAATCTGTGATTTTAATTACAAACAATTATAAAAGTTTATATTTAACGTTTATATAAAATTTTTCCCAGCTGAACAATCTAAGGCGAATTTAGATTTTAACAATCACGATATGTTTTACAATAACAAAATGCATAGTACTGAATTCGCCTTTCCGCTTGCATTCACCTGTACAAATTCGCCTTGGTATGAACGCGACAATAAAGAGATTCGTCAAACTTTAGGTAAAACAAGTAAGAGTGTAGTATATCCGGCTGGGCCGAATCTAAAATACCCTTCACGATAGTCACGAATATGTATAGTATATTAAAAATGTGACCTAAATATGCTCGGTTATATATGAACCGATATCGGATTTTTCTATTTTCTGTATTTTAGTAACCTTCTTTTATAACGAGAATTGCTTTCCAGCAAAAAAAAAAAAAATTTTTAATGGAAAAATCGGTTCAGGCTATATCTCGGGTATATATGGACCGATATCGAAAATTTTAATTTTCCATATTTATATAACCTTATATCATTACCAGAACTGCTTTTGAGCACAACAAATTGTTTAAGTTCGCTTACGCGATATTTTCATGAAAAACCCGATTTAGGCTATATCTCGGGTATATATGGACCGATATCAGAAATTTTAATTTTCTCTATTTTCGTAACCTTCTTTTATAACAAGAACTGCTTTTCAGTAAAAAAAAAATGTTATTGGAAAAATCGGTTCAGGCTATATCTCGAGTATATATGGACCGATATCGGATTTTTTCTTTTTCCATATTTATATAACCTTATTTCATTACCAGAACTGCTTTTGAGCACAAAAAAGTTGTTTACTCGGCATTTTCATCAAAAAACCTGTTAGGCTATATATCGGGTATATATGAAACGATATCGGAAATTTTAATTTTCCATATTTATATAACCTTATTTTATTACCAGAACTGCTTTAAGGTGAAAAAAGTTGTTTAAGTTCGCTTACGCGGCATTTTCATGAAAACCACGGTTTAGGCTATATCTCTAGTATATATGGACCGATATCGGAAATTTTCATTTTCCATATTTATATAACCATATTTGATTACCAGAACTGCTTTTAAGCAAAAAAAGTTGTTTAAGTTCGCTTACGCGACATTTTCATGAAAAACCCGGTTTGCGCTATATCTCGGGTATGTATGAACCGATATTGGAAATTTTCATTTTTCATACCTATATAACCTTATTTCATTACCAGAACTGCTTTAAGGTGAAAAAAGTTGTTTAAGTTCGCTTACGCGACATTTTCATGAAAAACCTGGTTTGGGCTATATCTCGGGTATATATGGACCGATATCGGAAATTTTCATTTTCCATATTTATATAACCTTATTTAATTACCAGAACTGCTTTAAGGCGAAAAAATTGTTTAAGTTCGCTTACGCGGCATTTTCATGAAAACCCCGGTTTAGGCTATATCTCGGGTATATATGGACCGATATCGGAAATTTTTATCTTCCATATTTATATAAACTGATCTTATTACCAGAACTGTTTTTAATCAAAAAAAAGTTGTTAAAGTTCGCTTACGCGACATTTTCATAAAAAACCCGGTTTGGGCTATATCTCGGGTATATATGGACCGATATCGAAAATTTTCATTTTTCATACCTACATATATAACCTTATTTCATTACCAGAACTGCTTTAAGGTGAAAAAAGTTGTTTAAGTTCGCTTACGCGACATTTTCATGAAAAACCTGGTTTGGGCTATATCTCGGGTATATATGGACCGATATCGAAAATTTCCATTTTTCATATTTATATGACCCTATTTCATTACCACAACTGCTTTTGAGCACAAAAAAGTTGTTTAAGTTCGCTTACGCGACATTTTCATGAAAACCCCGATTTGGGCTATATCTCGGGTATATATGAACCGATATCGGAAATTTTCATTTTTCTTATTTATATAACCTTATTTTGTTACCAGAACCGCTTTTAAGCAAAAAAAGTTGTTTAATTTCGCTTACGCGACATTTTCATGAAAAACCCGGTTTGCGCTATATCTCGGGTATGTATGAACCGATATTGGAAATTTTCATTTTTCATACCTATATAACCTTATTTTATTACCAGAACTGCTTTAAGGTGAAAAAAGTTGTTTAAGTTCGCTTACGCGGCATTTTCATGAAAACCACGGTTTAGGCTATATCTCTGGTATATATGGACCGATATCGAAAATTTTAATTTTCCATATTTATATAACCTTATTTGATTACCAGAACTGCTTTTAAGCAAAAAAAGTTGTTTAAGTTCGCTTACGCGACATTTTCATGAAAAACCCGGTTTGCGCTATATCTCGGGTATATATGAACCGATATTGGAAATTTTCATTTTTCATACCTATATAACCTTATTTCATTACCAGAACTGCTTTAAGGTGAAAAAAGTTGTTTAAGTTCGCTTACGCGACATTTTCATGAAAAACCTGGTTTGGGCTATATCTCGGGTATATATGGACCGATATCGAAAATTTTCATTTTCCATACTTATACAACCTTATTTTATTACCAAAACTACTTTTAAGCAAAAAAAGTTGTTTAAGTTCGCTTACGCGGCAATTTCATGAAAACCCCGTTCCAGGCTATATCTGCGGTATATATGAACCGATATCGGAAATTTTCATTTTTCTTATTTATATAACCTTATTTTGTTACCAGAACCGCTTTTAAGCAAAAAAAGTTGTTTAATTTCGCTGACGCGGCATTTTCATGAAAAACCCGTTCTAGGCTATATCTCGGGCATATATGGACCGATATCGGAAATTTTCATTTTTCATATATATGTAACTTAATTTCATTACCAGAACTGCTTTTGAGCACAAAACAGTTGTTTAAGTTCGCTTACGCGGCATTTTCATGAAAAACCTGGTTTGGGCTATATCTCGGGTATATATGGACCGATATCGAAAACTTTCATTTTTCATATTTATATGACCCTATTTCATTACCAGAACTGCTTTTGAGCACAAAAAAGTTGTTTAAGTTCGCTTACGCGACATTTTCATGAAAACCCCGATTTGGGCTATATCTCGGGTATATATGGACCGATATCGAAAATTTTCATTTTTCATATTTATATGACCCTATTTTATTACCAGAACTGCTTTTGAGCACAAAAAAGTTGTTTAAGTTCGCTTACGCGACATTTTCATGAAAAACCCGGTCTAGGCTATATCTCGGGTATATATGGACCGATATCGGAAATTTTCATTTTCCATATTTATGTAACCTAATTTCATTACCAGAACTGCTTTTGAGCACAAAAAAATTGTTTAAGTTCGCTTACGCGGCATTTTCATGAAAACCCCGGTCTAGGCTATATCTCGGGTATATATGGACCGATATCGAAAATGTTCATTTTTCATATTTATATGACCCTGTTTTATTACCAGAACTGCTTTTGAGCACAAAAAAGTTGTTTAAGTTCGCTTACGCGACATTCTCATGAAAAACCCGGATTGGGCTATATCTCGGGTATATATGGACCGATATCGGAAATTTTCATTTTCCATATTTATGTAACCTAATTTTATTACCAGAACTGCTTTTGAGCAAAAAAAAGTTATTTAGCTTCGCCTATGCGACATTTTCATTAAAAATCCGATTTGGGCTATATCTCGGGTATATATGGACCGATATCTGAAAAAAAAATTTTTTGCCTTTTAGTCACCATGCTTAATAAGTGTGTGAAGTTTGAAGCAAAACGAACAACTTTTGTTTTCAAAAATTTTCATACAAAACTGCAAAAAAAAATTGCTTTTTTCGGAATTTTGAATATATCTCAGCTATACGTGGACCGATATTACTGAATTTCAATAGCAAACCCATGAATCGATGGGGTAAAAGAATGGTGAAAGAAAAAAGTTTCTAAGTCTAATGGTTTTCTCAGAAACGGTATTTCAACAGCGGACAGACGGACAGACGGACATCGCTTAATCGACTTTTCCATTAATTCTGATTCAGAATATATATGTATACTTTATAGGGTCGCAAAAAAAAACTGTAGAAATTACAAACGGAATCACAAACTTATATATGTATACCCTTAACATTTTTGTGAAGGGTATAAAAACTGACAGCTCAAAACAATGTTAATGTAGATTGTTTTTGTTAAAGACCCAGAAATTTTTCAGCGCATGAGTCTTCCCCTACCCTTCATTGGTAATCATCCCTGCAAACCCCCTCAATTAAGAAGCTAGAAATTAAGTATATTGTATATAGAACACATGAAAGTATATGGGGCACATTAGAACTTAAATCTAAGCTAAACATATTTGCAACAAAATTTCCTTTCAGGATACGTTGGCAGCACTTTGTTATTTCTTTAATATACATTTCGAAAAGAATATTAAAATAATTTCTAAAATTTGAATGTTATTAAAGGAAACTTACCTAAAATGAGCCCAACCCTGATTTAGTCCCACAGCTTTCATACACAAAGTAGCCTTATTGCTGCCCGGCCCGCCTATGACCCATATGACTGGTGGTATGGCATTCATGTCCGTGCTCATAGAGGTGGCAGCATTCGCCAATAACGGCTGTTCGGTTATAACAGCTGGAACCACCGCCTGGGCAGCATTTGAAGCTATATGGGATATCACTGCATTGGTTATATTACTGGGCGGATTTTCTGTCATCTGTGAAACGATTCCTACTTCAACTGGGTGCTGTTGCTGCTGCTGGGATAAAACTGTTGAAATTGGAGCAGCATTATGATTCTGTGCTTGATTAGGTGCCGTATCTACGCTAACTATACTGCCGGGTATATCATTAATCCCTCTGCCCATACCTGTTACTCCGTTAAGCATGGCTTCCTCATTTTCCAATGAACTCAATATTTCAAGCACAGCCGCACGGAAATCTTTGTAAACTTCAGAGGGCGCTCTCTCACCGTTCACCTGAAACGAAAATAGCCTTTTAAAACCTTAAGTTTCGTTTAAAGGAATCTTTTCTTTAATACCGCTATTAACATATCACTTTGATCAAAATAATCAGCTACTGGCATGACATTTTTGAAGAAATTTTCTAATTCCATTTTGGCTAAGGAGAGTACAACATGACCTAATTTGGCACCATAATCGATTTGTTTCTGTAACACCGACTCACGCCATGATATCAGAACAACACCATTCACTACTTGAATCTGTAATAAAAACAAATATGTACATATGATTATAACATTATAGAGCTATCACATAGATATGTACTACAAACTATAAAAACCGATTTTGTTTTACTGTAAATTCTAAAAAAAAGTCATATTTGCCTCCCAGAATCAGTTCTGTTAAAAGGCCCTAAATCACTATCGTACGATTCTGGCTGATTTTACAAAATTATTTCAAAATAGTTTTGTAGGCCACACTATTAAGGGCCAAATAAACCACACAAACTGCTTGCCAAACATGTCAAAACTTTAGGTTCGTGCAAACATTTTTGTTCGTTTGTGGGGGTGTTTGCTAGTTTGTACAAATATTTGAAGTATGTTTGCACGAAAATCAAAAATTCTTACATTGTACTGAGTTCGAATCCTAGTGGGCGCTGATGAGCAGTGTATCGACTGCGAAACAGCTAGTTGTCCCCCAGCTTTTTAGTGTATTTAATTTTTTTTTCCTGTCTTCTATGATCTAGAGTATTGATCGCGGCAATTATTGTTATAATTAACAGCCAGTTTACCAATCTCGACAGCGCGCTTGCGTTCGCAATCTAAGCGAAAGAAAATTGATTTGGGTTTGTCAAAATTTTTTCTATGCGAACGATGTGTCAAAACTCAATCAAAATACATAAGAATATTCGAACGAAACCCAAAATGATTCGATTGTGAGTCACTAGTTTTCTTTCGAAATTGGTTAACTGGCTGTAAAAAATAAAAATATTTCCTGTCTTTAGCCAAACGAATGACATCATCATAGAAATATTGAAATAAGTTCGACTATTTATCATTTATTTATACGTGCAATATCATTTAATTATATTTGCTGTCGACAGAAATCAGCTGTTACTTTTACTGCCTATTATCACAAATATTGTATTGCAAACATTGACGGCAGATAAATCTGGTTAAAAACCGTCAAATTCGGCGAAAAAAAATTGTTATGAACTGCAATACGCGCAAAAATCGCACTGAATAATAGTCCCATAGAATATCACCTGGTTTGTACGGCGCCACCAAAATTCAACAACGCCCCAATCTCCCGCACCAAACAAAGGACTTCTCCTCATCACAAATAGCTTTTAAAATCACCAAAAACGATGCGAAACGTAGCGAGCTAATTACTACTACTATTATTCCACCCCCTTAAGTAAGAAAATATATCATTGATTATTAATGGCCCTCCTTTCGGAAGGCATACGAAAAATTAGGTTTAGACTCATTAGAGTGCTCCTCTCCACGGAAATCTTTAGTAAAAGGCGAAAGATTTATTCGACAACTGAAGAGAAGCCAGAGTACTTGTTCAACGCACAACTTAAGTTTCATATACAAATCTAAACATCATCTAAATGAGAATTATTAAGTTAATCAAAACTTCAGCATATATAAATAACTTCATCGTTCACAAATTTTTAAAGCAGACCCACCACCAAACCAGCAATATTGTAATATGTTAAGCACCATATACTAGGAACACAACTACGGCGAACGACGAATTTTTGGCAGCGGATATTCGTCACCACATTCGTGGTGTTGGTCGAAATTCGTCATACTTAGCGAAAGTTGAAATAGATTTATTTCTAATTGTTTTGCCAGCGAACGACCAACAAAACAGTATCAGGTGGCTAGGGAGGTTACTCGCTATTGCGATGCGAATGATGATGATGGTTCGTCATTGAAGAATTGGTAGCTTGTATTGCGTTTTTTATTTTCATTTCACATTTAATTTTTCCCTTTCGCATACATATTTTATTTTATCATTCTTCACTATTGTTCATTTTGTGATACCATTGTTGCTTCGTTTTCAAACTATTTCGCGAAAAAGTTTGCTCAAACGGCACAGAGTACTAAATTATACGATTATCGCATTTACTTTTCGCATCGAATGTACTTTCGTATTGCAATAGAAAGTAACACCCACGTTTCTTATATAAAAACAAATTATTTTTCCGGATATAATTCTTTTTATATTCGTATCAATCTATGTAGTAAAAAATTTATCAAGATCTTCTCAACATATAAAGTACTTCATATAATTTGTTCAAAATCCCTCTTTCGGATGGGATTTATAGCGGTTTACTTTTAATATCGGTCCTGTTTGTATTTATATTTATTTACTTTTTCTTTGCGCGGAATGTAAACAATGTTATCTACACAATAGTTCGTTGAAGAATTCTTCGCGATGGGCGAAACTCGTCGTTCGTCGCAGTTGTGTTCCTAGCAATACGCGCAAAGATGTATGTATACGCACACACATATATTTCTATATTTATGGAAGTCAAGCATGGAAAATTGAGTACACTTGTTTAACAGTACAGCATATATAAATATATATATATATATATATATATATATATATATATATATATATATATATATATATATATATATATATATATATATATATATATATATATATATATATATATATATATATATATATATATATATATATATATATATATATACTTATATATTTACGGCCTTATGTATAATAAAAAAACTTGTGCTAACTAGAGCTGCAAAACTATCGATAGTCGTCCCCATCGATATTTTCGATAGTTTCAAGAAAAACTAGTGGAAGTTAGTAAACATAGATACATATATATTTATATATGTATATATAAAATCTTTACGAATTTTTATTCTATGATAAAAAATATAACTTTTGGATACTTTTATTTTTATTTTTACTAAACACTTTGAGCTGCAGAGTCACCTGAGAGAACAAAGTTTTTTAGTTGCAGCCGACATTTAGCAGCAGCCGTCAGATATAAATTGCGATGTTTAACTAACATTTTTTATATAGAAAAACTTCTTTTTCAATTGAGATAAAAGTAATAATTGATATATACACTTTCCTTTGATATATGTATATTATGATTTATATAATATATTTTCATTTGTAAATTACGTTATAACTATAAAAATTTGAAGGCGGCTAAGAATCTGCCTGAATAAATGGCCAGAAACGTTATGCAGGCTACAGGTAACTGGCTTCAATTTTATAACTTACAATTTCCACTATACTTGCATGTAAAGTATCCCACTTAGTGTTTTAAAAGTTTTAGCAGCTCAGCATAGTGGATTTGCATCATCACACTTCATGCATTAAGGTGTAAAAATTATTTTTTTTATTATGTTTCCAAACGATTATTAAAATACAAAAAAAAAAAACATACTGTTCATTCCTTAAACTGCAACAGCTACCTGGGTTACATGATAAGAAACTTAATTGCCTACGAAAAATATATGCACCTGCTGGCATTGGAAAAACTGTGTATGCTGTGCGAGACGGAAAACAGACCCTCTATTTGGGTGTACCAGTTGATGTGACACTCAAATGGGAGCATGCATATATATATGTCACAGCGGCTCAATCTAATAGTTGATCTGGGATAGTTTTCATATAAAACTGATTGAAGAACTATACCTGAGGGTCCCAAAAAACGGCTACAATATGCCTGTCAGTTAGTCGAAGTTGGCACATATTTTTTATATACACTTAAAAAAGTTTTGCATTTACTGTTTGTAATTTGCTTAAAAAGTTATCCGTTTAGTGAAAATTAAAGGAATATATAGTTATTTTAGTAAGCAAGGTATTCTTTAACTTTTAAGGTATGTTACTTTGAAACAACCCACAAAAAATTACTGAATTTCTGTTTAGTTAAAATATTAAGTTGTTCTCGTTTTTTATAAAAAACATTTGCTTTATTCGACTGTAAATTTGTGACAGCGGCACTTATATTTATATATAAGTTTAGCTAAGACGTGATTAAATATTAATATTACCTATACATACGTGTATTTTTACAAATTTATATAAAAGTTGTCAGATATGTACTTAAAAAATGTCGCTAGCTTATTAAGGAAATCCAAAATAAAACTGAAAAATAATTTTTTCAATGCAATATTAAAAAAAAAAAAAATTTTGCCAAAACGAAGTGCATGTTAGAAGAAACAATTTGTAGGAAAAATCCACAAATAAGTGCAAGTGGCTTTGGTTTACGTCCATTTTTGGCTTTAAATCAGAATAGAAGAGTATTGTATTAATACAGAAAAAAGGTTTTTACAATAAATAAAAAAAATATGTCAGATAAACAAAAAATATATAAATATAAGCGAAAGAATAATTACATTTTAGCTACTCTGTGTTTTTAAAAACAGTTTTTGGCCTGTTCTACAAAATATTACAATTTCCAATTGATACTCATTTCTCCTTCGATATCGATATGAATGGTATTAATTTGTATATTTTATAATATAAAAAAACAACACATATGTATATATATAAAACATGGTATTAACATATTTATCAATAGTCTGCGATGATGTCCATAAAATATACAAACATTTCTTGGCCTGTTCCACAAATTTTAAAACTTCGAATAAAATTTTTTTTAATTTGCGAAGGTACTGTATATACCATTCCTGGCAAGACTCCAACACGTGTTTTTAATTTGTGTACAATCAGTGTGGCCAGCTTGTAATAATTTGTGAATTGTGTAATAATGAAAATAATGTATTATGATTATTCATTACTACAAGTTATATACACAATTGCAGTCGTAAAGCAGCTCTGGGCTGGGGAACAGCTCTCGCGTCATCGTAATTATTTCTTAAGTGTGGTCAGGCTTGTTGTTGTTGTTTGGCCTTCGAGAGTTTTGCGTCTCACTCTCTTTGGTTAGCTGTCTACCCCAACTAACTGTATTAGTTTACAGTTTTTGTGAGGCATTTCGTTGTTAACCACGCGGCAACTTCCTATGAGAAGGCACAGGTCGGTACAGTTAGTCACAGCGCCGCAAAAAAAACCGTTAATACCATCGTGGGCATAAGATCTACGTTATTCCGCTCATGCTGTGCATCCTATACTTTGAAAATTTATTTGCAACTGTATAGTTATAAATACAATACAATATACACAATTGCTTTTAAAAGTGAATTTTGTCTGGCTGCTTCGACTAGTTTTACGTTCGAAGTATACTTTTGCGATTAAAGTTTGTTTTATTTTGCTTATAGTAGATAAACGAGCACGTTTAATTAAAGGGCCAAATAAACCACACAAATTGCTTGCCAAACATGTCAAAACTTTAGGTTCGTGCAAACATTTTTGTTCGTTTGTGGTGGTGTTTGCTTGTTTGTACAAATATTTAAAGCATGTTTGTACGAAAATCAAAAATTTTTGATTTTCGTACAAACATTGTGAATGAGTGTGTAGCATTTTTGCATAAAAATTAAAATTTTTGATTTTCATGCAAACATTGTGAATGGGTGCGTATATTTTGTAATTTCAATTAAATTTTTGCAGAGTGAGTTGGTTGAAGAAAAAGCATACGGAGTAAATCCAGAAAATGATTTTTTTTTTTTTTGTAATAATGCTTAGAATGGCGTAAAAGTTTATTTTTGTTGTAGAAATTTAACAAAATAAAGATTAAAAAGCATAATATCAAGGAATAGAGGGTAACACAATTTGTATTTTACAAATTTCATATGGCGAGCAAATTGCCGCAACACAATGGCCGTCTACTTTCATTGAAAAAAATAAAGAAAAAGTGATAAATTTGTATTTATATGTGTGATTTAATTACATTTGAATGTGTTGTATTGGTATGGTATGCAAGCGGAAAGCGTGTGTTTGGCAAACAGTTTGCGTAGTTTATTTGGCCCTTAAGTACTAAATAAATTGCCGTATTTGGGCATATACGTGTGAGTGGCTGCTGAAAAGTCGATTCATACACAAAGAGTGACTATTTGGTTCGGTTTATGGGCTGGCAAGCTCATCGGGTCGTACCTCTTTGAAAATGTGGTCGGCCAAGTAGTTACCTTGAATGGCGTTCGGTATCATAAATTGATAAAATAGTGCTTTGATATTGAAATATCAAACTGAACGATACGTGATTCAAATATAGCGGTTCTATTTGCCACATACCAACGAAACAATAGCTCTTTTGCGCGAGAAATTCAATGCTGCCGTTATCTCACGTCGTGGTGATGTTAATTGGCCGCCATTCTCATGTGATTTGGTATCAAAATATAGATCATCTGTTAGAGGCATGTCACCGAAGCCCTTGACAATATTTTGTCTCACACTAATATTCATAGATTAAGATAATTTTTTGAAAACTTTTTGTTTTATTTATAATTAACATTGTACGTTATATACATACATATATATAGATGTATAAAATATATATAATTATAGAAACCCGTAATGGTCACACTCCAAAGCAAACATGTTATTTATACATATGTATGTACACTTTTGTGTGTGCATAAGTGGTTGCTTTTCTGTGTTGCCAGCATCGCACAAGCACAATAGGGCAATTACTAGATTCTAGCTTGTATTGCAATACAAAAACTATATACTTGTAAATTATATAAAATCTCGTTCGGGTTTTCACTTCGCTTTTAATTCTCATTAAGGTTTCTATTTAAAAAGAAATAGTTTTGGAAATTCCAGGATGATATATATTTGTATATACACATGTATGTATGTAGGTGGGCAATACATGAAATCAGGGGACTTTGCAAAGTTTCTGTATTAGATATGAAATGCTGCTAAAGTCTAAATTTTTAAATTACACATGTGTGCTCATTTTTCATTCTTTTTATTCCATCAATATCACTTTTTGTGTTATTTTTCATACAAATTTTTTAGTAAATTCGGCTGGGTGGAATCTATATACCCTTCACGAAAGTATAAAAATGTACCAATTTTATTGGCAAATTTATTTAAGGCAACGAGAAGTTTTAAACGATTGTTTTTTCAAACGCGACATTTTCATTTGGGCTATACATGGACTGATATCGAAAATTTTCGCTTTTTGCGTTTTAACAACTGTCTTCTATTACCGGACCTGATGTTAACTAAATTTGCATGGGAAAACCGATTGACGCTATATATCGGGTATATATGGACCGATATCGGAAATTTTCATTTCCTGTATCTTAGTATCTTTTCTTTATTATCACACTGCCTTCAAGCAAAAAAAAACATTTTTAATGGAAAAATCGGTTTAGGCTATATCTCGGGTATATACCGATATCGGAAATTTTTATTTACTGTATTTAAATAACCTTCTTTTACTACAAGAACTACATTTAAGCAAAAAAAATCGTTTCATTGAAAAATCAGCTTAGACTGTATCTCGGACCGATATCGGAAACTTGCATTTTCTGTATTCTCAGAACTACTTTTGAGCAAAAAGAAATGTTTAAGTTCGCTTGCACGACATTTTCATGGAAAAATCGTTTTAGGTTATATCTCGGGTATACATAGGCCGATATCGGAATTTTTTTCTATATCCAAGTAACTTTCTTTTATTACCAGTAGTGCAATTCACTATCCTGTTTTAACGCTAATAAAACTCGTTTAGAGAAATTAACACTAGCGTTGGTGTTTTCGCGATTCTATAACAGTTTTTAACACTATTTGTCTTCGTTTTAAATCAGCTGCTTTTATAGCCTGACTGATTAGCGTTGACTAAACACCAATTATTTTTGTGGTGTTTATCTTAACACCAATGTCGTTAAAATTTCTACTAGAATAACTTCACAGTATTTGGAATACGAGTTGTCGGAAGATCAGCCTCCAACAATCGGTCGGAGTGTTCTCCGTGAGGAGCACTTATCTTATTTATCAAAAAGTATTTCAAGTAATAAACTTATAATCAGTTTTACTTACCCTAAACATGGAATTATTTTCAAATTTGTTTGTTTTTTTTCTGTTCCTCTTTGTGGTTTTCTTTATTTTTAACAAAGCTGCCACATTATTTCAAATTTTTTTAACATACAACCAGAGGTGTTAAAAATAAGTTAGTGAATCACATAAGCGTTAGTGCAAACCACAATAGCTCGCGTTAAGTTATACTCTTTAAAAATCGTTAAAAGTTAGTGAATTGCACTACAGGACAGCTTTTAAGCAAAAAACAAAAATTGTATCATAGAAAAATCGGTTTAGGCTTTATATTGGGTATATATGGACCGATATCGGAAATTTACATTCTCTGTGTTTGAGTAATCTCTTGTTTTAATAAACAAAACCAATTTTTAATAAAAAAAATTTTTTAAGTTCGCTTACGCGACATCGTAAATTATCATTTTTTATTTTTAAGTAACCTCTTTTTATTACCCGAACTGATTTTAAGCAACAAAAATTTGTTTAAGTTCCCTTACGCGACATTTTCATAGAAAATCGGTTTAGGTTATATCTCGGGTATGTGGGCCGATATCGGAAATTTTGATTTTCTGTATTTCAGTAATATCCTTTTATTATCAGAACTGCTTTCAAGCAAAAAAATTGTTTCATAGCAAAACCGCTTTCGGATATATGTCGACGGATATCGAGAAAAAAATTTTTTTGCATTTTATTCGCGATGCCAAATAATTGTGTCAAGTATGACGCAGAACAATTATTTTTTGTCAAAAGTTTTCATATAAAATTGCAAAAAAATGGCTTTTTCGAACCGATTTTACTGAATTTTAATAGCAAACCCATGAATTGTTTGAGTAATAGTATGGTGGAAGAAAAGTCTAATGGTTTTCTCAGAAACGGGTTTTCAGCGGCGGACAGACGGACATCGATTAATCGAATTTATTTATCAATACTTATTCTGAATACGTATACTTTATAAGTTCGGAACTGAAAATTGTGGAAATTACAAGTGGAATAAAAACTTTATATATGCCCTTTACATATTTGTGAAGGGCATAAAAAAGTATTTGCAAATTCATTTAATTTCAACTATTTTTGTATAATATTGTTCGTGTTTTTTTTTCTGCAGTGACACAAAAAATGAAGCTGTCACATATTAATGTCATTTTGTGTTAAGACGGGCGTCTTAACATCCGTACAGAAACAGCGAAAGAAAACAATAAAATTTGCAGTCTACATCTAACAGTAACATGATTTTGCTGTTTCTGTTAGTTTTTTCATGGCAGGTCTAACTCGCACTTTATGTTTGATATTACTCGTAAACACTTGTGTGCATATACATAAAAAATCAAAATGTTTTTGAAATGAATTTTAGTAAAATTTTTTATGGAATTTTTTAATTAAAACACATTTCAAATTCATTTAAATTTTTATGAATATGCCTATTGATCTACAGTAAATCTCCTTTATGTATATAAAACACAAAAAGAAGCACATTGAAAATTTAAAAAAAAATGATAGGAAATAAGAACTTGCAAACACATGCTGGCACACAATAGAACATAAAAAATTTTAGTTAGAAGTAACTGAAACGGTAACACTGGTGCCATTTGTTCAGCATATGCGCAAGCTCTCACTTATGTATGTGTGTGTTTGTACACGTTTGAAATAAATGGGGTGTATTCTTTTTTTTTCAACAATTGAAATTGTAGATACTTTATTTAATAATCTTCACACAGTTCATGAAAAAGTCACCATATGTATTCAAAGTTAAGTCAGTAGTGTTATCGCTTCTCGGCCTTATGGCTAAGATCAAAGTGTAGTATCTGTTCTTATCAGCTTAACATCTGATAGATCCTCCATCGGAGGACAACAAATGTTAAACTGATTTTTGGAAATAGACGGAATGTTTAGGGGCTTGCTCCACTTCTGTCACGGGTTGGCCCGGTATTGCAGTACCGCCGGGATTTCGGCCCAATTAATGATAAATATCACAAAGCTTTAGTTGTGAGAGTGCAATTTGGTATAACTTGCACGTTGTAATGATAGCACAACTGCGACAAATTTCGGTGCTTTCGTTCATGTTAAGCCGCAATCGTTATCATGTTGAAACACCCATCGAAGTGGCGCGTATTCCACTCGACATATGGCAACTTCTTATACA
Source organism: Thecocarcelia acutangulata (assembly GCA_914767995.1). Classification (NCBI taxonomy): domain Eukaryota; kingdom Metazoa; phylum Arthropoda; class Insecta; order Diptera; family Tachinidae; genus Thecocarcelia; species Thecocarcelia acutangulata. The sequence continues at coordinate 28,446,567 of OU612097.1, read as the reverse complement.
AAAACACCAGTTTCTCCTCTATAAGAGATCGGGAAAGTGGCAAGCAAAGCGGCTTGAGTAAATGTTTGATTTTTCAGTACAAATAAATATTTTTTATGTCGGCGTACCCAGGGAGAGGGTTGGAACCCACTGAGTGGTCTGTGCTCAGAGAAAAGTAGCTAGTTGGAAACCTCCCTGGTCTCTGCAGCCGTAACATAAAATGGCCATTTTACTTTTTCTACTTTTCTCTGAGCACAGGCCACTCAGTGGGTTCCAACCCTCTCAAGCCGCTTTGCTTGCCACTTTCCCGATCTCTTATAAGGGAGAAACTGGTGTTTTTGTATAAGATGTTGCCATACATATGTCGAGTGGAATATGCCACTTCGATGGGTGTTTCAACATGATAACGATCCGAAACACTCATCGAAGTTGGTGAAGGACTGGATACAATCGAAAGGGATTCAAGTGCTTGATTGGCCGGCTCAATCGCCGGATTTGAACCTAATCGAAAATTTATTTTCCATATTGAAGAGGAATGTTGGATCAAAACGATTTTCCAATAGAGACGATTTATTTTTGTGCCTGGAGGATGAATGGATCCGCATAGATTCAAAAATAATAGATATTTAATCAAATCTATGCCGCGTCGGTGCGCCGCAGTAATAAAAAATAAGGGTTATTATACCATTATTATACCAAATATTAAAAGTTTCTTAGGTTTTGCCCAATGAATTTTTGATTGTTTTTCGTTGTTGTACTAAAAGAACCATTAGGTGAGAGATAATTACAAAAATTTTGTTTTGTAAATTTGTATGACACATTTACTAATAAAACTGCATTAAAGAAAGCATTGAATTGAAATATGTTCATTTAAATATAATTTTGACTACAAGCTAAAATCAAGCAGCGTTTCTTAGGTTTTGCCCAATACTGTAAGTAGGTATCTGTGGTCGTTTTGAAACCCATGTTAGGTTAGATTTAACAGACTGCCAGCTATTGTAAAGCCAGCCCACTTGGGTTCAATTTAGTCCAAAAACTAAAAGCATGGACTTCTACTTATCAGTAAAATTTTCGATAGCATTCAAACGAATGCCAATTTTAAAGAAAATATTATTACGTTTAAAAGAAAATACTCTTTAGATATTAAAAACAAAGGGCAAAATTTGATGCTTGTGGTTTAAAAATATATAAAAAATTATTTCTACTAGAATGCCCCAGGATACAGCGACAAACCTAATGCACGTAACCTTGAATGTTCTTTATTACTTACAATAAGAAAAAGTTACTTCCGAAAGATGTCATTATTTGTTTAAATATCAAAGTAAGCATGTATAGCGAAAATTTGCATATAGTTTTCCGTCGTTTCCGTGCCTTCAAACTTGTTCTGGACGTGACTTGTAACTTCTCTAACAAATGGCGCGATATAATTATTCAGTGCATTTAAAAGAAATAATAATAGCTGATTTTAATAACGGCCAATCACTGACGACAATTGCAAAAAGATTTGACATTCACCACAGCGTTATATCAAGAATCATATGCCGTATAAAGGTGGACGGACGTTCCCGAAAAATCAGTAAACGAGATGGCCAGGCAATACCTTTGATAAAAAAAAGACCGATTCGTGTCGTCAAGAACCACCGCCACACAATTGTCATTAAATGTTAACCCCAGAAGGATTCAAAGGCAGGCTACAAAAAACGAACTAAAAGCATACCATACAAAAGTGTAAAAAAGATCTTTATAACACGGAAAAATAGACTGGCCAGGTTGGAATTTGCAAGGTAACTCATTAATTTAACCACCATACAAAGGAATTCCATACTATTCTCCGATGAGTCCAAATTTAATATAGACACAACTGAAAACAAGGGAATGTATAAACTAATACGGTAGCACAATTTTATGGAAAATGTCACAATCCTTATACTTTTGTTAGATGGTGATTGCTAAGGAAAATTGAGAGAATAAAACTACCTTGTATTTTTTATATCATGCTTGTCACTATACTTTAAATTACTCTCAAATTATCTCACTAATACAAGTGCAAAACAAATTTGTACACCACTGCCATAAACATATTTAAGTGATACTCTAATCGCGTAGAGAAGGGGGTTTTATCACCGTTCCTTTAATGTAAACAATATAATACAAAATGGAACTCCCTAAACTCTACCACATCCTGATCTAGTACGCCAGCAAACAGGCCTGCAATTTACAATTCCGCGCAAGTTTTTATGTATTATTAACGTCGGGACGGCGCGAACGCCATTCCCGGCTACCAAAAATTACACGCACGAGTTATTCGCATTAGGAATAATCGCGGAGGTCAACTCAACCGTAAGTGCAATGGCCAAGCCTCACTCCGGGGGAACCGCCTTCATGATCACGGTAACCCCTACGCCAGGTAAGTATGCTTGATGGTGCTCAAACTAAACATTTTATACGAGTTACCATACAAACTGAATAAGAATTATTAGAATTCATATTGTTGAAGTGAATACTTGTTTTGTGTTTCGGGCACATGAATGCATGTACATTCTCCATACGTGTATATACATATGTAAATATGTGTATATGGAGAGGCGTATAACATATTGAAGTTGTGATGGGAGCGTGAGAAATTTCGTAATGATGTTTATTCACGCTTACATGATGTTTGATTTATGCGAAAACTATGAACAATACTAAAATAGATAGCACACGATATGTTTTTAACAATGTACATGTTATTTTTCACAATGTAAACTGCATACATGTCGTCTGTTACCTCAAAAATATTGCGTCTGTAAGAAACACATGAGCAAAGTCGTCTGACAAAATTTCAAATAGAGCGTGTTCTATTTTGTTATGTTTAACATTCATTTAAATGATGATATAGGTATTTGAAACGTTTTCTTTCCAGTTGTCTAGGTTGGTGCCGACGACATTTGTTCCCTACGCTTTCTTCAAGACATTTCCTGATTTGTCGTCAATACAAATGAAATTGAACACAATCATGATGAAGAAATATTCATATTTCTATCATTCACTTCAACGAAGAATAACGCAAGACAGAGTAAACGACGAGTGCATGCAAGTTGTCGTGCTACTTTGGCATGTTCGGGACGTAACTTATAAAAGAATAAACAACAATAGAATTTGGCGCTCTTTTTTATGAATTCCAACAATATGTTTTTCTATATTTTTTAAATGCGGAAAAAAAAAATAATACTCGTAGCTATGTTTGCCAAACGTAAAGCAATTTACTCAAATATAAGGCAGCTTTACCAGATAGTGGTATAAGCGAAACTATCTATTGTTTCCATTTCGTAAGTTTGTCAAAATTTTGTTTACAAGCTACATAATTCTGAAATAACACATAGACTTCCATGTTCAAACGAAAGAGAAAGTGAATTTTGACATCATTTCATAATTTCTACCAACAACATACATACTACTACTACCTGGTTAAGCTGCTAGCTATGCTCACATACATCAACCAGCGAAAAACTTTAATCCAAGGTTATTTTCAAATAAATAAAAAACAAAATGGTAAATTGGAGTTTCTTTCTTTTTTGTTGAAAAAGCTTGAACCGCTTAATTCTAAGATGGTTTGTTACTGTCAGTTAAATAACTTATCGTTTTAATAATCGTAAGCGACATTCGATAACACTGTCATTAGATTAGTCCTCGATGTTAATTCCGACAACATTGTCCTTATAATTATCGTCAACGATTATATGGATTGTCGTGCACGAATAAGGTGTTCTTTGTTCCACGGTCAACTGGGTTGTTATATGCATTTGAATGAGTTTATTTGTTTCTCCACGAGTTCCTTACAAAAAATGCGACTAGCCCATACATGTGTGTAAAGAATAGTCCGCAACGGACTAGGAGTAGCCCAAACTAACCCATTTTTTTTTTTGGCAAAAACATGTTTTTTTAACATTACGATGTCCTGGACTACATATAACCATGCTTTGCATTACTTGAGAGTAGTCTCAAAACTACTTCTTGGCATATCATAAAGGAATAGTTTGTAAAATACTACCTAAAATATACAGCTAGAATAATATCCAATTAAAAGAAAACAAGAAATAACTCTTGTTTAACAATGAAATGGTCTAAGTTTGCATTATATAGGATTATGCTTTACATAGAACCACATTGTAACTAGTTTGTTTTAGTAAAATTGGATCACGTAGTCCAATATTATTTGAAGAATGGTCTTACGATCGATATTCATTTAACTTGTGTATTCATTCATTTGATTTTATTAAAATAGAATATGTATCACTTTGTATTCAAACCGTGAATGGTACGATGCTTTATTTATTCAAATGAATATATTAAAAATGACTTTTGGGAGTAATAATATGTACGACTAATCACGCGTGAGCGTTATATAATTAGAAAATCCCATCATCAGCACTAACCACTATTTTGCTTTTGTTTTAATACAATGGTGGTTGTTGCAACAACAACCACCACCAAGCACTCAAACGCAACCAAGCACACAACCAATTACACGATTGAAATACTCCAAGCATTGATCACATACACGTATATATATTTATAATATCATAAGAATTTAATAACTTTTGCAAATTTATTTTAATTAATTAAATGATTAAAGTTTTGGTTGTTATTCATCTGTTATTGTTTTTTTAGTTTGTTGTAAACAGAGTTATATCTCACCTATAACGTATACAAAATCCGTTGTTTGCTTGCTGGGTGCCATACATTTTTATTTTGTTTGTTTCTTTTCAACACCCGGGATGATAAAGTTTGCGTACTTTTATTTTAACAATTCACTTCGAATATTGTTAATGGGCTAGACACATGAAAAACTAATTATAAATTTACAATTTAAAATATTTTTTGATAAGTAAGATTATTTCTCCTCACGGAGAGCACGACAACCGACTGTTGGAGCGCTAAAAGTTGGCTGATTCTTTTTAAGTCCCAATTATTTCGTTTAAAATTATCAACCACAAAATTAACCTTTTTCCTATTCACAAGTACTTTAAACACCATATGATGGCGTTTAAAGTCAGCTGTTTGAGGCAGCTGTTATATTTAACCACATAAATAGGTGTTAATTAATACCCGCATTTTTTTTACGTTTAATTTAAAAAAAAAAAATTATTTTATGTTTATTTCATTAAATTTGTCTAATAAACTATTTATTTAATAAAAAAAAAAAAACACTAAAATTTAGTAAACAACAAAAATAAATCATGAAAGTTTTTTATTCAGTATGTATTTGGTTTTCCTTTAGAAAACTTCTTAAGGAAAGTATTTGTTGATCGATTATAAAATCAAAAAAAGGTTTCGATAGGCAATAGAATAACATTTTTTTTATGTTAAATGTCATTATGAGTTTATGTATGTATGTTAAAGCTTTTCATGTTATTTTATTTCCTGTCATAAAAAAATTTTTGCGGCAACCGCCTGTTCTATTGGCCGCTTGAGTTTATTTGTTATAGGCAAATGAACGCGGCCAATTGAAGAAAAATGTGTGCTTCGAAGATTAAACAAAAAAACATTTTGATTTTTAAACAATTAAGTTTTTTATTCTCTATTTAAGCTTCTAACATTTATACCAGTAAAAAATTATAAATAGCTTGTTTTCTATGTTTCCCAGCTGTCTATATGGAAATTTTTGAAAGATATTGAGAATATCTTTCAAAAATTTCCAAAGTCTACTGATGATTAGGGTAGTTCCTATGAAATGTCGACATATAGATAGCTGGGAAACATAGAAAACAAGCTATTTATTATTTTTTACTGGTATACATTTTGATTTTTTTTAAAGCCAAAATAAATAAACAAATTCAATTGTTGAACTTTCAAAACCGAAAATTAATTTCTGTCTTCTATTTTTTTCCTTTACTTTTTGGTTTGACAAATTGAGGCGGCAAAACAAAAAGTTAAACTGAATTCAACATTGCCGCTCGGCCGCCTTTAACGGCACTGCCAAATTAAATTCAATTCAATATGTTGAAATTTATGTACGAATATTTTAAAAAAATATATAATTTTTTGTAAATGGGTCACATTTTTGCCGCCCGCTGCCGCATGCCGTTTGCATTGGCCTTTCACTATTAAGAAGATTTCTACAGAAAAACGAAATATTGAATAAAAAACTTTTAATTCTTGTTTTATGTAGAAAGAACCCCGAGCTCATATATTATTTTTAATATTTTTATACATATGTATGTATGTACATAAAAAGGTCAAAGTTACAAAAGATGAAGAAAACATATGATCAAAAGGGGATTCAGCACCTAATAAAAATGAAATGGAGAGTTGCCACGTTATAACAATCTGAACGTGAAGAAAAATAAAAGCATTTACGGTGGCTAAATATAGTTAGTGAATAACGTAGGGGTTAGTGCAAACAACAAAATGTGTGGTTAAAGTTAACACTTCTAATTGGGGTGTAAAGTTAGTGAATTGCACTACTGAAGTTATTCTAATAGAAATTTTAACGACACTGTTGTTAAAATAAACATCACAAAAATAATTGGTGTTTGGTTAACGCTAATCAGTCTGCCTATAAAAACAGCTGACTTAAAACGAAGGCCAATAGCATTAAAAAAACGAATTTTATTAGCGTTAAAACAGTTTAGTGAATTGCACTACAGAGCTCAATTTGAAACATAAATTTTCACCGATCACCATTGACTGTAGTACTCTGACCATCACCATAACTTTTTTGAAAACATACTTATGCAGTAATGACTCGGCCAATTTATAAAGAGCTCCAAATAGAATTTTTTTGTAGATTATCTTCAGTTCATGTGGGAAATTTTATTTATATAGCAATGCAACTAAAAATTGACTTGAGCTGAGAACAAAATTTTGAATAAAAATTCAATATAAATCGATAAACAGAAAACTTTCAACTAAGTCCAAGATTTCTCTATTATTTTCATCTATTATGAAATGTCAAACCAAGCTAAACAAAAAGCAACTATCAGCTGTTAAATGTTTGTCATATAAAGCAGTGTTGCCATACATATATTAAGAAATCGTTCTGCTTCTTAAAAATTCCTTGTATCATTTATTTACGTATTTAATGTTTTCAAATTAAAGTGAACAATTTTTGAACAAAAATTTGTTTATTTTCCCATCGTTAATGAATGTAACAAAGAAACACCCCTCGATGCACATAAATGACTGTTTCTTACCTACATACTCGTATATATGTATGTATGTATGTATACAAATTTTAAATTTGAAGCAGTTTTCTTCGTCAAAGGAATAATAATAAACACCAAGACAGAATTTTTGAGAAGAATATTTGAATACAGGCAAATGAAAAGAACGTATTAAACGGCTAAATATGAAGTATTGAATTTTTAATGAACTGGATTGATGGTTTATTAAACTATAGAGACTAATGGTTCGTCGTTCTCAGGGTCAATTCAAACGGTCATTGTTAATACTGATTGTTTAATTAATAATTAAACATTTTAATTAATTCATGAGTTAGAATATACTTGTGTTGTCTAAATAGTAAATACATACACACGCACACACTTCTTCTGTACATATAGTGGACGTCAGAGAAAATCAGCTGTTCAGCTGCTTTTTTTTCTGCGAATCTGATAGAAATTATATTTATCGTTTAAAAACGTAAAATCTACTCAAAATTAATATAATCAATATGGCACGAAATTTGTTGCGCGATGGATTATTTGCTAAATTTTACCTTTTCTGAATACTCGACAACATCTCGCATTGATCGAGGATAACCTGAGATGAGGTATGCTTTGGCAGCTGGAGCCATTTTCATTTCTAACATTAAAACTTCCGTAACGGTTCTTGAAGATAATTGTGAAAAATCTTGCATATCTAAAAAAAAAAAAATTAAAACATTTTATGTACCGCAATAAAAAAGTTCAAACAATTTAAATAAATTATACAGAATTTACCGTTTCCCATGGCATATTGTTGTAAAAGATCCATCATATTGATGTGCGTTATCCCACGGCGTTCCTGCATAAAAGTATCGCAGTGGGTTACTTTGCCACTACCTGGGCCGCCTAAAACAAATATCACTGGGACTTTGGGCGGATCGAATTTTATTTTTCCAGCATTTTGCATATCGATAATGTTTGTATTCGCCGATGCAGCAGCGCGTCCAACGCTTCTGCCGGCACTGTTTTGATTCTGCGTACGATTCCATTCGTTGCCTTGTTCGCCGGTGTCTTGAGCTGCACTGGCATCTGCAAAGAAAAATTATAAAATATTTTTTTCTTAAATGGTCGACCAAAATAAATGCATACACATGTAAGTACATACATACGTACTTACAGATATGTCGTCTGCTAAAATGCAAATAGATGTAACTGGCGAAAAATTTGAAATCGATAAAAATTTGAGCCTAGTTGTATTACTCGTATTACTGATTATCAGGGAAAGAAAAATATGTACAAAACATTGCATGTTTATTCTAGTATAAGATATTTACTGTTTCAGAGCTTTTGATGACTTGCGGCATCGATTTTTTAGTGCATATTGTTGCGAATTTGTAACACTTCTAACCCACTGTGTGAGCCGTTGTAAAATAAACATACAACGTTAATCTAAAAATATAATACACAAACAAACATCTAAAGACCGCAAGATTCCAAGTAAATCAACCACAACTGATTTTATTATCCTTGTTGCGTTCTTATTGTTTTGCAAGAATGTGTGTAAGTGTGTGAGTGTGTGTTTGAGCGTAGCAATATACGAGTATTTGTATATTATTATTAACTAGAAGAATAAAGGAGTATAAATAGCAGACAATGTTCGGCTGCCTGCGAAACAATAACAGCACAACAACAACAATAAAATCATTAGTGTTCGATTTAATTGGATTTTCGCTTTCTTTACATCAGGGGTGCCCAAAAATTCTTTATGGAAGAGCAAACACCAATACATTTAAAGAAAAACTACTTTTATTTTATATTAGGTGTTGTGAAATGCAAAACATATTTACAAAAACAAAATCTACACTGACAGTCGCTGTCATCAATGCAAAGCATGCGGAAGTGTTGTTTCTTTCCTCTTGTGTGTGTACAGTTAAGAACGACAAAAAAAATATATAAGACAAAGTTGTTTGTGAATTTTTCATTGCTAGTGCCGAGTGCGGAATGTGTGTATTAAAGAGCATAGCCCTATAGCTAAGCGCTTTTACAAAAACAATTGAGAATCAAGCGCTTACGGCTTGGGCCATCTACTTTAGATCGCGTACGCTTGTTTATTTGTTTGTGTATTATGTTTTATGTTGTTTGCGTGGATATGCTTGTACATTTATAACAAGTAGATCAACGACTGCACAATGGTTTAGATTTTAGGTTTAGAACTCGTAACAATATGCTTGGTTTCGCTGCTAATAATATTTCACAGAGTCAATATTAAAGTTTAGTTTTTTTTCGCAGTTACGGCCTTTTGCATTTTGAATGACAATATGTATGTTAAATGGCTGCATATGTGGAATTCATTTTATATTGAAATTAAGTTATCTTGTATGTATATAAATATATATAAAAATAAAATAAAGAATTCAACCAGGAGTAAACACCGTCTGCAAAAAAGTTGGAAAGTACCCATTAATCACCATTTAAATTGCGGAAAAACGATAATAATTTACGTTGACGGGTTGTTAAATGCTTTAAATGTAATCTACAAGTGTTTTGTTCTGCTCAAGCAATAATAAAATAAAACATAAATAATAAAATTAGACCAAAAGACTGCAATAAAAAATAATTAGCTGGCAAAAACTTCTCAGTCACTTCTCAGTTTGCGGATTTGAGTGTGTGTGTGTGTGTGTGTGTGTGTGTGTGTGTGTGTGTAAAAGTAAAGGTACGTTTACATGGCAATGCAAATACTTAGATCTGTAGATCGTGTAGTGTGAAAGAAGAATACCTTCAGTAGGGGAGAACACCGAGAGGAGAGTTTCACCAGCGGTGGGTAAATCTTCATTTTCTAAACCACTTTAGACAATGTGGTCTTTCAGCCAAATTTACCAAGTAGGTAGTTTCCTTAATGCAGCTATCTTTCGTTTTCAACAGCATATATGTATGTATATTGGTCGAGAAAGATGGCGTAATTGCACACATAGAAAGAGGGGTTGTGGCGCAGCTCCAACGAAAGTTTGAAGCAATCACTTTCAACATGCTCCCAAAGTCAGCTGTCCTGACAGCTTTATTAAATTAGCAAACTAATTTAATAAGAGTGTAGTATATTCGGCTGGGCCGAATATAAAATACCCTTCACAATAGTAACGTATAGTACATATATATTATAAATTTGAACTAAATACGCTCGGATATATATGAACACATATCAGGAAAATTTAATTTTTTTTTGCTTTGTAATCGCCATGCCAAAACGGTAATCTTTCACTGAAAAATCGGTTAAGGTTATATCTCGTGTGTATAGGAACCTAGGTATATCGAAAATTTCATTTTCTGTATTTTAGTAACCTCCTTTTAATACCAAAACTGCTTTTAAGCAAAAAAATTGTTTCATGAAAAAATCGGTTTTGGCTATATCTCGGGTATGTATGGACCGATATCGGAAATTTTAATTTTCTGTATTTTAGTGACCTCCTTTTAAAACCAGAACCAGAACAGATTTTAAGCAAAAAAAAAATTGTTTCATGGAAAAATCGGTCTTGGCTATATCTCGGTTTTATATGGGCCGATATCGGAATTTACATTTTTTGTATTTTAATAACCTCCATTTAATACCAAAACTGCTTTTAAGCAAAAAAATTGTTTCATGAAAAAATCGGTCTTGGCTATATCTCGGGTATGTATGGACCGATATCGGAAATTTTAATTTTCTGTATTTTAGTGACCTCCTTTTAATACCAGAACTGAATTTAAGCAAAAAAAAAAAAAAAAATAATTCATGTAAAAATCGGTTTTGGCTATATCTCGGGTACGGCCCGATATCGGAATTTTTCAATTTCTGTTTTTTAGTAACCTTTTATTACCAGAACTGCCTTTAATCAAAAAAAAAAATATTGTTCAAATTCACTTATACGACGATTTCATGGAAAACCGGTTTATTCTATATCTCGGGTATATATGTATATATATGGGCCGATATCGGAAAGTTCATTTTCTTTACTTTCGTACCCTCCTTTTATTACCAGAGCTGCTGTTAAGCAAAAAAAGTTGTTTCATGGAAAAATCTATTTGGCTATATCTCGGGTATATATTGACCGATATCGGAAATTTTCATTTTCTGTGTTTTGGTAACCTCATTTTCTTACTGGAACTACTTTTAAGCAAAAAAAAAAGTTATTTAAGTTCGCTTACGCGGCATTTTCATTAAAAACCGGTTTAGGCTATATCTCGGATATATTTCGGAGTATTTTTTTTTTTTTTTGCCTTGCAATCGTCATGCTTAATAAGATTATCAAGTTTAGTAAAAAATCCTTTTTTTTTAATTTTTTATACAAAATTTTTCAGAATTATGGATATATCTTAGCTATACGTGTACCGATTTTACTGAATTTCAATAGCAAACCCATGAATCGATGGAGTAATAGATTAGTGAATGAAAAACATTTCTAAGTCTAATGGTCTTTTTCCTAAAATTAAGATTTTATGTTTGGTAAATGAAGGTTTTTTAACAAAAATTTCTGGCACCACTGGCCTTTACACATGCAAAGTTTACTTTCCGAAGTCTTGAGTTTGGTGGACAAGAGAAAATAAAGAGTGTAAGCGACCTATTCTCTTTTACTTTGCCACCACCAAACGCAAAACTTTGCAAAGTAAAGGCCAAGGCGACTTTATACAGGTGAGTGCAAGCGGAAAGGCGAATTCAGTACTATGTATTTTGTTATTGTAAAACATATCGTGAATGTCATAATCTAAATTCGCCTAAGATTGCTCAGCAGAGAAAAAATTTTATATAAACGTTAAATATAAACTTTTATAATTGTTTGTAATTAAAATCACAGATTATATTAGTTTTTCACTTTTAAATTCACACAAATTTCTTGAAATTGCACTAAATCATGCAAAAAAACCTTCAGATTAAAATGGCGCGAAAGAAAGTTTAAAACTTTAACAGAAAAGCGCAAAGCAAAAAGTATATGTCACAATAAAAACTTTGGCAACGCTCACGATTAGTTTATTTATCTAAAAAAATTGTTCTTAATTTTTACATCTAATAATTTCTTATAACAGAAGTTAGAAATATTATTAGACGAACTACTGAAATTGGTTCTAATTGTTTTCTTAGTGCATAAAGCTATTAGAAAAAACTTCAACGCGTAAAAAATGGGAATTGCCGAACTTTAGCTTGGCGTTGCGTTAAAAAAAATATTTTATCTTAGATGTCAAAGCGAAATTGCAACGAAAGCGAAGCAACAGTTTTATCTGACACGGCCTTTCAGGATTGATTCATTTTAAAAAGTGTATTTAAAAAATAGAGACACTTGATAGAATTGCAATTTTGAAATCGATTGAAATAAACTCTGAAAATCGCTTAAGAAAAACCAAACACATGAACAGGTTCGATTGCACTTACACACACACACACACACACACACACACACACACACACACACACGTATCCGAACACACTCTCGAAATTATTTTTATTTGCTCAATTTTATTTATTGATTTCCTTGATTTGTCAGCGTTGTCAACTGTTTATAACCAAAAAGCGCGTGTCGTTATTCAAAAAGCGCTAATAGCCAAACTATATACGAGTATATTCTTTCGCCTAGAATGCGAATGAACTTATGCACAGCCCAAACCAATAGACGGATCGGGCTGAAATTTTGCATGCATAAAAGAATCTCGATTAATTCGCTCGCGAAGGGAATAAAATAGGCGATGAAAGTTTGTATTAAACCAATAAACAATTATAAATAGCTTGTTTTCTATGTTTTCCAGCTATATATATGTATGTCGACATTTCGTAGGAGCTACCCTAATCATCAGCTAGGACGAACCGATACGAGTAACTATAAGTAAATACTCGATACTTTTCCTCTGATACTAAGTACTTTAGGTATCGGTACTTGACTATCGAGTACCAAGAAGGTATCGGTTAAAATTACTAGTATCGGTCAGAAATACTCTTTTCTTATTGACAGGGAAAAAAACATAGTTGGTCACCATTTTTACCATAATTTTATTTGTTTTCAGAGTTTTTATAAAATAAATTCATGCAATTCGTGCATTCAAATGGAACCACCAAATTCGGGTGTATGGTTGCATTACATAAAAATAACGGTAGGATTGCGGTCACGATCTTGAGATACTAAAATAAATAGTCCAGTTACTAAAACCATTAGAATTTTTCACTAAAAAATCTTCAGGTCAGAATTTTGTGACTGTAGGTTAGGTTAGACTTAACAGTCTGCCAGCTATTGTAAAGCCAGGCCACTTGGATCCAGTCTGGCCCCGCTATGTTGCTTGGGTGCGATATGTATCTCAATACATATCACTGGTTTAGAACCAACCCGAGGATCGGATAAATGAGTCTAACCCACATACATCACATTTCGATACCTCCGCCAAATCATGCAGCATCGGTCTGCCTAGATACAGTGCCCTTATATAAGATAGAGCTGGTCATCAACAGAGGAATTGCTCTACGCTCTCTACTTCCTCCTTGTCTCTGCAACTTCTACAGAAGTCATTACATAGAAGATTTAACCTGCTCGCTCGCGTCCCTATGTGGCAATATTTCGCAGATTATACTGATGATAAATTGTCTTACATCCAAGCTACAAAGGTTTTTTTCCTCCATTGAATGTGTGAATGTAGTAGAAGAATCATTATGATACAATTCCTGCATTCTAAAAATCTTCGCTTCCGGGATCCTAATTAAGACACCTCAATTTCAGCCAGTGGATCAAAAGATCAAACTCATAACGAAGATTTTGATTCAACTTTATATCCCAACAATCTAAATAAATTGCTGAGAGTTTAAAAAGAAAAATGCTCTAATAATATCTGTCAAAACACAAAAAACAAGCTTTTTCATTTATACACGTCTCTAACATTTCTTTACACCTTTCAAACATATAAAGTTGAGTATTTTCTATTTTTTAATCTAGCGCGAAAGGCGCTAACTTGGCAACCGTGGCTGTTGTTGCGTGCTCACTACTTTTGTTGTTGCTGTAGTCAGAGTCAGTCAACGTTTTAATTGACATGTTTTATTTGCTTTGAATATCGCTGTGTATGTATGGATGTGTGTGTGTGTGTGTGTGTGTGTGTGTGTGTGTGTGTACGAGTATGAGTTGGTATTTGCTATTAAACAAAAAGTAGTGTTTGGCGACTGTTTATTCAAAGGATTGTCATAAAAAACTGATGGTGCGTTGGAGTGTGGGGGCGTTGCTGTATTAAACTTATTTACACCTATAATTTTTAACTGTTTATTGAGAGCGGGAAAAATTAAACAAAATAAAAAATCTATTGCATTTTGGTGGTCAATGAACATCCATGAACACACAAGGACTAATTTTTTGATATGTATGTGTATGTGTGTTTATACCGACAGACATGAATATAAATGTGTAGATTTTGTTGTTATTTCTGTTTTTATATGAGCATACATGCATACTTACATATGTGTATACATATGTATGTACTCTTAGGTACATAATTTTTAGATAATTTAGTTTCTATTTTTCTAAAAATTTCTATTTTGTTTTGCTTACATTTTTCCTTGTTCATGTTTTTGTTTTCTTGCGGTTTTTAATGTAAAATTTATAATATTAATGATATACCTACGAACAGCGGATATTTTGATTAAAAGTTGATGTGGAAATTTGGCCACATTATTCAGTGTTGGGCAGTATTTAAAATATGTATTTGTATTTAAAACTTACATATTATTTAGATTTAGATTTATTGAGCCTTTGAAACAACAATATCATGCAAATTACAATACAATGAAAGACAAAAAACTTAGGACTATAATGTATTATCCTAATAACAATATAATTAAAAAGCAACCAACTTATTTCAATAAAGTTAATATATTGCGATATGCAAAAATCAAGTATAATAAACTCTTGCTCCCGGAGCTAGCATGAAACAAATGAGAGTATAACTCTAAAATAAACTTAAAACTAATTTTAAAAACTAACTTATATGTAAGACTTAAAAGCTAAAACAAAACTAATCAACAAATGGGCGCTAACCCCTGTGAGTACGCGGAGTACTCTT
The DNA here is from genome assembly GCA_914767995.1 of Thecocarcelia acutangulata. Lineage (NCBI taxonomy): Eukaryota > Metazoa > Arthropoda > Insecta > Diptera > Tachinidae > Thecocarcelia > Thecocarcelia acutangulata. The sequence goes on along the minus strand of OU612097.1, from coordinate 28,431,403 downwards.
CAAATAAAAAGGGGGACGCAAATTAATATTTAAGTTAAAATTAGGAGGATCCTGATTTAAAAAACCAACTGGTGATAAGTAATTTGTATTCGACCAACTAAAGTTTATTTGTCCATTTAAAGCATTCCTTATTACATCATTCTCGTGATGAGAAAGTCTTGCTATAAATTTTTTTAAAACATCACAGACGTAAAGACTAATGGGAGTAATATTTGATTCGTTATAAATAAACAAGTTTGAATATCGTTTACAAACAGATTGAAAGTTTTTTCCAATGCAGTATCTTAATACCTTTCGTTCAAAAATTTCCATTTCTTTTATAAAAGACGGAGAAACATTAAACCAAATAGGAAACGCGTAAAGAAATAGGAAACGCGTAAAGAAATACTGGCTTGTCTTGTATAATAATAATTTAGTTTTACAAGGTAAATTTTTGTTATATAAACTTCTTGAGAAATAGCCCGTAATTTTATAAGCTTTCTTTAAAGTAATTCTTCCATGCTCGTTAAATTTAAAAAGTTTATTGAAATTGATACCCAAATATTTAATTTTATCACGAATCGGAATTTCATTATCATCAATATATAATCTAAGAGCTTTGCTTTCCGGAACAACAAAATTTTTGCATTTTCCAGAAGCATTCCGAACTTACACATAATAATAGTCTATTTACACCAAAGCGAAATCTGCTCGTTCGAGATTTCTAGCTAATAGCATGTTCAAGGAAGCTTTATACAGGTAGTGGCAGAATTAGAATAAATACAACACCAACAAACATCAGCACGTATTTTGTTGGTAGAATTTATGAATAGTTGTCAAAATTTTGGGTGAATCCAAAGTGCATTAACGTATAGTAAGCTTTTTACGTCAAATGTATTGTTTACATTTTTGAAAGTGAATTTAGTGTTTTATTCTGAATTAAACGTATACAAATTATTTTGTGAACATAAGAATAATTCAAATAAATATAATTTATAATTATGAAAGTACATTCATAGTTTATAATTGTGAAAATAGTTACAAAGATTTTTGATACACATAGCTTACTATATGCCTGTTTTTGTTGTATTGTTGTAATTTTGCTCTAGTGCTGTCACCGTTAATGCACCTTGGATGAATACAGCTTTAGCGTTGTGCCATTAATGGTATTGCTCACTAACCGTATATAATAAAAATCACTAAACAGATATATTATAAGTGATAAAGTCGCTAAATTAGTCTGAAAGCAGCTAAGGGTGTATTACTAATGGCCACAGAAAATGAGTATCGTTTGAACTTTGCTGAGAGGCAGTAATGTTTTCTCTCTTACGCTCTGTCAAAATTGGATTTTCTAATTGCAAAGTGTTGACGACGCATTATTTGAGTTGGTCTCATACATTTTGTATGTACATGAGGATTTTTGACGGATAAATTAAGGCCTCGTTATGCGAACTTTAATGTTAGAAAAACTTAACGTACGGCTGTACGTTCCGTTTTTATAGTTCTACAACTGTAAAAAACGTATTACATGTCGACAAAACATTGCACAGCATAGTTGTGTTCGTGTTGAGCTTTTTAACATAGCGATGGGCATTTTTAAGTTAGTTTTCGTACTTGCAACAGTGAAATAAATACCAATTGGCTTCAAGAAATATAAAGTTTGTGTTTAAAGAAATAGTTGTACATATATATTTACGTTTCTATTGTCATTATTCAAACTTAATCTATTTCATAAAATAGTATTCTTATAATTATTATGATAAAAATGGCAAAAATTAAAAATTATAATATTATTTTTGCAACACTAGAAAAGTGCCAAAAAGGGGTAAATGTGTCAGATTACTATCTCTCATATAAGAGTTCCAGCACTAGTCTACGAATGTCACGTAACAACGGCGTCAAATTCTATTTTAAACAGGTTGAGACGTTCCGGCAACGTGACAGTTAATTTCAGTAATTATTAATGTATACTTAAATACTAACGACCGTTCCATAAACCAACGTGGACGTTCGCATATTGTACCTTTACGCTTGTCGCCCTAATTTAGTTTGCACTGTTAGTTGCGCAAATCTGTTTTTTGTTATTATTCATTTTCTTTTAAACCTGCTTTCGTGTTCACATACAGTAATATAGTTTTACAGCAATATGTTTTACTTATGGTGTTTAAATGTTTATAATTTTTTTCCGATTACAATCACCCTTAAAGAGTTGTACATGTGTTACTAGCACAAAAGAACAAAAAATGCTAACAAAGTGCCATTTAATAATAATGTACACTTAGCGTTTCAATTATATCATGACTACTTTTAACATACCAACGTTTTAATCGCTATTTTTGTCTTATAAAAGCTATCATCAGCAGCACTGTTTACTCATCTACAATAACAAAAGAATTTCATATTTGCATAAATAGGTATGAAACAAAGATGCAAAAAAGAGCAGTATCTCCACCTTACTCGAAGTACAGTGTAGAACATGCTACATGTTTTGCCAGTTTTAAGTGTAACATGTTTTGAAAAGAAAATGATACCCTTTAATAGTGTATCAAATTTTTTCGAAAAGAACGTGTTGAACCACTATATGTAGCATAGGTGTAACATTTTTATCAGAAAAGAAAAAACCCTAAACTTTGTCCCAGTTTACACGCATCAGGTTTTCTTGATCAATTCTGCTTCAATTTCCTTTTGAACTTACATTTACGTTCACACACAAAAGTTTTAAGTCGTCAAGTTTAAGTTTTTTTTTGCCTTAAAGTTTTTTGACACTTTATTTTAAACTTGACGGTAACGTCAATCCTGCACCCTTTTCCATTCTCCTCTCCCCGTTCTCCAACACACTCAAAATACACTATTTTTATTTTGTCCAAATACTTATGTCGATTAGTGTACTTAATAGAGCAAAACTAAAATACAAATGTAAGAAAACATTAAACTATATGTAATAGGATCAAGGTCGTGTATTGGCGGGAGTAAAAAAAGGGGAATACACATCCAAGTGAAAACCTTCACACATTTGTTTATATGTAAAAAAGTTATATAAACATACATACAAACATATGTACATACATATGTGCTGACTTGTGTAAAAAGAAATAAGAGCAAAACGAACAGTTAAACTGGACTGTTGGAATAAAGGAAATAAAACATTTACACGTAATAACATGTGTTTGTTACTCGTGTAATACAAATTTGACCCTTGTGAGCTACATAAAAAACAACAACAACAATAACAACGACAATGACTACTTCCCATTAAATAGCTGCACGCACATTTATTCACTCGTCTCCCATGAAGGGAATGCAGAAAGAGCATATTGGAAACTCTCACAAAGTCAACCATCCAACACTCCCCTTTGAGAAGACATCAAGCGAGGAAAGACACATGTTTACAAATTTCAAAAGGGACACCACTTCTAATGGGTTAATTATCCTTAATTGGGAGGAGAAGAGAAATTTAAAGAATTTAAAAATGCAACAGCTTTTCACTTTTTATTTACATTATTTAAGATTTATTTGCATGGGTTTGATTACAGCCCAATAACGACACGGAAGTGAAGGAAGTGCAGCCAAGTATTACTTACATGCACAAACACATACATACTTGCATATGTATATACATACATATAAAACATTTAATTGGCTTTATCATTAAATAGCCTCCGCCTTAAACAAACACGTATAACTTTTTTTATTACTTTGGTCTACTTGTTCTTTTGGGGAAAAGCAAAAAGAAATAACATTTTACACGTGAGTCAGTTTTTCAGGAGTGGAACAAAAAATATATTTCCCGTGGTGTTGCATAAAACAAAAAAAAAAAAAAAAACCGTAAGGGAGTAGTATATTCGGCTGGGCTGAAAATTTCCGATATCAGTCCATATACACCCGCGACATGTTCATGGAAATTGAAAATTTCCGATATATGTATATCCGAGCATATTTAGTTAAAATTGTAATATACATATATAATATTTACGTGACTATCGTGAAGGGTATTTTAGATTCGGCCCAGCCGAATATACAGGGTGGCTGATCAATTTTGCTAAATTGGTAATGGCTTCTTCATGCAACCTAAATTTTTTACCACTCAGCTCTTTTTTCAGGGGTGGAAAATGTAATTAGCAAAAAGCTATATCTGTGAAATATGCTGGATGGGGCAGTAGTATGTAGTCCTATTTATGCCATACTGACTACACCAGTATGCTTTCATGCATTAACTTGATGGAACAGAATTCTTTTTTTGCCTCATATGGCCCATTTAGCTTTAAAGCATTATCGATGCTCTCTAAAAGTTCTGAATAATACTAGCCGGCGATCGTTCCAACCTTCTTTAAGTAATCTATGTGAATGATACCGCGTGCATCCCAAGAAACTGTCACCATCGCCTTGTTAACTGACTAACACCAAACAAGCTCCTCGGAGAACAGATTTTGCCTTGGCGTATTCCAAGCCAGGGCATTCTGTTTTGCGGGTAAAGAGGGGAAGGGATCCCTCGTTTGTTGTAGCAAATAAAGCTCCAGGAAGCCGCATGACTTATCTTGTTTTGGCTTTTGAAACCCTTACCAAGGGTATAAATTGGCAGAACGGGGATCAGCATGGCCCCCAGGTGGTTCCGCTTGCAGTTCAACCCGGGCTGATCATGGTTGGGGTGCCTACCTTGGCTGGAACGTTCTGGCTTAAAAGGCAGGAAGGGGGAGTTAGTATCACTGATAATTGTTTGCTGTGTGGCTTTCTTCGTGGACTAACACCTTCCCGAGGGAAGTTGTTTGCAAAAGCCCAAAAAAAAAAAAAAAAATCAGGTACAGTGAGGTCAGGAGATCTGGAAAACTTTTGCCTCAATTCTGTCATAACAGCTGCGACTATGTGACAAGTTGCCCCATCTTGTTGAAACCAAACAGAGTTGAAAGTGATTCTCTTTCGGCGTCCTTCAGGAAAAAAAATCTCTTTCGATATCTTTAAGTAAAGGTCTCCATTGACCGTAACAGTAAGACCGTTTTCTTTGAAAAAGTAAGGCCCGACAATGACCTTGAAGAACCTGCACACCACACTGTGATGCGAACTGAATGTAATTGCATCTTATGGAGTATCCGTTATTGTTTGTTATCATTGTCGTTCAAATCAAAATTTGCCTCGTCAGACATAAAAATGCAGTTCAAGACGTTCCTCTGACACCATTTGAATGATTTTCTCACAAAATTTCAAGCAAATCGGGAAGTCTCTACTGTTCAGTTGGTTTCTTAATTGAATCTTATATGGAAATAAGTTTAAATCTTGGTGCAAAAATGACTGTGTTGGTGACTGTCTGTTGACACCAATTTGGGCAGATAAGCTCCTTGTCGAAACTCTAGGATTGGATTGTATGGCAGCAGCGAATGTTTCGAACTAAGGGATCTCGGTGATGTTCGGCAAAATGCTTCATTCCATCTGCTAGGAGGAGTGCCGCCGAACATGCTCCTATATTCTCTTTGCACGGAAACAACGGACTCTAAAGCGTGAAAGCGTTGCACTATCCAAATTGTTGTTTCATTGCCCCAGTTCTCCATTTTAGTTAGATTTAAATATCAATCTATAATATACAATAAAAATGGAACAGGTTAGTTACACAGAAAATAAGTTACTACGTTATTTTTTGGTAGCAGCTGTCATCAGCCACCCTGTATATGGCAAAAATTTCTACCTGTGTGAGCCTAGTTAGCTACACGGGGGAACTAGTGAATCGCGAATAATTCACTCCGTGGAATTGGTCCATCATAAGATAAAGCCGTAGAGGAAGGTGCTGATGTAAATTTTTTTCACTACTAACTCAGAACAAGATCATGGCAATAGGCTTTGTTGGACTATTAGTTATGGACGTTTATTCAGTCATAAGTGTTTAAATGAATATTATTATTACGAATATATTATTACGTTTTTTTGGTAGCAGCTTTCATCAGCCACCCTGTACTACACTCTTATTTGTTATACCCTTTTTTTTTTAATTTTCGTAAAAAAATGCTAACACAAATGGTTTTTTTTCGGAGTTTGGGAATATATCTCAGATATACGTAAAACGATTTTACTGAGTTTCCATAGCAAACCCATGAATCTATTGTGAAAAAAGTTTCTAAGTCCAATGGTTATCTCAGTAATGCTACTTCAACGGCGGACAGTTCGACATCGCTTATTCAAATTTTCTATCAATGCTGTTTCAGAATATGTGTATTTTATAGGGTCGGAAATGAAAATTGTAGAAATTACAAATGAAATCGCAAATGTATATACCGTTTACATTTTTGTGAAGGCTATAAAAAATGCTAATTGAGAAATTCTGAAGAGGATGTTTGTACGATAAATTTGGTTTAATTTTATATTATATTATAATAATTATTAATTATTGTCCATAAATTTTCAAATGTATTTTTTTTATCAATAAATTTCGATTGACAATAAAAATATTCCTTACAACTATTTCTCGATAACAAGATAAATTTCGAATGCAATTTTTTTTTCTGTGTTAATCTTATGGGGTTTTTACACTGATCAACATCTTCATGGAAGATGTGCGGAAGATGTTGAAAATGTGAAACACTGTTTACATTGATCACAGCTAACATCAACTATCAATCAAAAATATTATTATTTCAATGTTCAAACAATTTCACAAAAGCACGCAAAATTGTTTCGAAAAATATTAATTTGAAAGAGGATTATTTATAAAATATACGATGTCCAAGGCGAATTCATAACAGGTGAAATTGACAGCGCAGCTGATAACTTTTTTTTTTTAATTTTCATCTGTTTCAGATGTCAAGGGCATAATTAAAACAAAGTTGGAAAAAAAAAATTTTCAAAAAATTTTTTAAATTTTGTATTGTATGTTGAGCACTAGATATCATCCAGAACCCTCCCCAATCTGGCTGGCCATTTACACCTTTCCAAGCTCTATGATCTGAGACTTTAATTTTCACAATATATTTAAAACTTTCATGAAATATTTAAAAGTTTTTCTTGTAAATTTTTTTTTATTATATTTTTTTTTTGAATTCTTGTTGTGTTTATATTTTTCGCTTGACATTTGAAAAAGATTTATTTTTTGTTTGTAGTGTTGTATTTATTTCTCTTGCTATACCTGGTATGAATTCGCCTTGCGTATGTCTATAAACAAAATGTAGGACGCATAAAAAAAATTTGGCAAAAACGGAGCAATAAGTATTTCAGAAAGGAAGAAAACACACCCACACGCAAACAATTGACACATGATAAATAAATTATGATTTGAAAAAATTTTTTTCAAAACAAATGACGTTTTTTCAGTGATATGCTACAAGAATAATTGACTTATTGTCAATTTTCTAGTGGTGACACTGAAATAATCGAAAGAAAGTTGAATTGAATAACGTGAGATACCTATCGTTTAGACAGGAAAGTAATTTCATGAAAGTTGGAATAATACACTCACACTTTTTTACTAACACACTCTCATTTTGCTTACTTTCCACTCAGCTTTCATCAAAAATTTCATGAAACAAATTTTTTGACGTCTTCTGAATGTAAAATGACAAATTGCTAAACATTGTTGCCACATACAAAGAATTATACAAAGTTGCAGTATTGTAGTAAAATAATAATTATAAAATTAACTTCTTTTGCAAGTCTATGAAAATAATTATGATCATTTGTCATAGTATTGTATATTTAACACATAAAGAAAGCAATTAGAGACTTTTTATAAAAATAACATCATAGAAAAGTTTATAATGATAAGTTTTTCCAACTATTGCCTCATAAATTTGTATATGTAATAAGTTCGGTAACTCTGATTAGTAAGCAAACAAAATAAGAGTGGAGAGAAGTAGAGACAAATTTTGCAACTTTTTGCCTCGGCGACATTTTTAAAATGAACTTTCACTTTCCTGTGTAGACGAACAAGAAATTTTCATGAAAGTCGTCTATTTCATTGAAATTTTTATTTGTAATACGTATACAGAAATTTCATAAAAGTACTTTCCTGTGCAATAGCAGCGATAGGAACATTTTATAAAGTTGTTGAAAAATGTTGACTTTTAGTACAATGTATTTCTTATGGGAAAATGTTATCATCTTCAAAAACTGATGGTAGATGTTAGATATTGTTCAGTGGAAAAAGTTTTCCTTAAAGGCCCAATCAGACTATTATACAGGTATAAATACTTTCATTAGATTTTGTGAGATAAAAGTCTTAAACAAATTTCTTGCGACTGTCAAAAAGTCTAACGTAAATTAGATTTTGCATTCACACCATCACACTTGATATAAACCAACATAGATGTGCCATCATAAAACTTTTCACGGCGGCAGGTGCGCTATACGTCGTAGGCGATAGACGTGCCGGCGCGTGAAATTCTTCAACAGTTAAAATAATAAATACTATCAGTGACGGCACCCCATCGGCTACACGAAATAGCCGACTACTCAACTTTTAATTAGCTGGTTTGCTAAAAAAGCTGGTTTGAAAAGTTTCAAAGAACAACAAAGTCGTATGGGATGTCAAATTTGTATCGTATTATTTTTCGTATGTATGACGGATTACATTGAGACTATCAGACTTGCACGTATTATTTGAATTTTTGACAAGTATTAATACAAAGTATAATAGTCTGAACTGGGCTTAATAGGCCATTTACACCTAAGCCAATGACGAATCCAATTTAGATGATTTTGACGAGATTTCCCATACAAAATGAAATCTAGACTGCGACTAGATTTTGACGAAATCACAATAATACTTTAAAATACTACGCTGCAATAAAAAAAAAAACTATACTTTTACATGATAAAGTCATTGTGCCAAAGTTATTGCTGTCAAACTCTTTGCAAAAAAATATGTTATGAAAATGAAATCTTGTTAGATGTCAAAAAACGGAAGTGTAAACGGTTAAGATTTTGTTGACGATTTTCATTCCAATCTACTAGATTTTGGGTAGATGTAAATGCCCTATAAGCAGCGTTGTCAACTCGGTGCGTTTCGCAACGTTTTTGGTGCTTTTTAAAATTATTTGTGCGAAAAATTCTTTAGTCGGTGCGAGGTGCGCTTTTTATACATTTTCGGAGCGTTTTTGAAATTTCGGTGGCACAAAATCAAATTCAACTCAATTTTTTATTTCAATGTAAAAAAAGTTTATAATCAAGTGTACAAAATTTTTACGTGAAAAACGTTCCGTAAGACTTGTCTAGCCTGTTGTATATTATATACACTGGCAAAAGAAAAATAAACATTTAGTTTTATAAAATTTGCTGCTCTTAGCGAGTGTTTTGCTATTAATCGATCAAGCCAAGTTGGCTAAATATTGCGATAAATGCAGTCTCTGAACAGAAAAGTTCGTTTTTATGTTGGCTCGTAAATTCTGGCAGATTTTCGTTAATTTTAATAAGTATTTATAAAGACACCGCTTATGAAAACACAAGTGAAATGTACACTGCGTTTAGTAGAATTGCCATTGGTTGAATGAAGCCCTCAAGGCTTGTAGTGCTATTCTGTAACTTTTAGTGATGCGATAATGGTAAATTCTTTCGACAGTAATGGTTGTATGCTTCTGCAATATAATTTTGATGACGGTAAGCAGCTATTTTGGGTCCCTGATAATAGGCTGTAATAGTCAGCCTATTATCAGAGAACCAAGCTGATTTCGGTTGACAGCAAATATAATTAAATGTTATTGCTTAATAATAAATTTGACAAAATATCTTTATAATTATTGTAAAGGTAACATTATCTTAATAAAACTGACGGAGTCGTACTGGAGGTCAAGTTTGACAAACACGAATTCTAGCTGTTGAACAAATTTGTCGTACTGGAGGTCAAGTTTGACAAACACGAATTCTAGCTGTTGAACAAATTTGATGGCATGCTATCAGGCAGTGATATCAGACCGAGTTTGATTGTATAATAGGTAGTTGTTTAAAAGGCTGTATCGTGTTTTTAATATAGGTTTTTACTTTCAAATTAACGATTTTTGTAATCAAATTCAATTTTTTACAAGTCAAACACAATGTTTTGCAACACAAATTCAATTTCTTGCACTTCAAATAAAATTCTTTTCATTTCATATTAAATTTTTTTTATTTCAAATTAAGCTACTTTTATTTCAAATTAAATTTTTTTTTGTTTCAATTTAAATTTGTTTAACTTCGAATTCAAGTTTTTGTTTATTTAGCTAAAAATTTACAAAATGAAATAAAAATAAACTTGTTGTTAAAGTCATAACTCGGAATTTTTCCTTAATATAATTTTCTAAACCAAATTTGGACGGTTCCTATTGCAACCGTTCTCCAGATGCAGCTAATGACAAACTCATGGTTATATCAAGATAATAATTGTTACAATCTGAAGGTGCTACCGTTTCGACTGACTGTTTAATTATTGTTATCAAGTCCAAATTACTATCCGCATCAGCTAATAAATTTCGGGCAGGTAGTTTTGTTTTAGAAAAAAACTTTTTTATTGGATTAAGCTCACCTATGTAGCTATGTAAGGAGGAAAAAAATGTATAATGTGCCCGGACTCTGCAACCTTATCTTTTGTATCTTGAGTTTTATGTATCTTAGCATTATCAAGGACCAGCCAAGCACATTCGGTGCTGGTTTCAGCTAATTTACTGAATAGCTAACTCTTCCAGGAGCTAACTCAACAGAGCTAACTCTGTTGGAATTTACAGATGAATTAGCAATGATCGTCTTGTCTTTCAAAACAGAAATTTATTACGGTTGAAATATCGGGAGAACACATTTTTTCAATTTATTTTCAAATTTAAAATAAAGTTTATTTCATAAACTTTTCTCAAAAATTTTTACTTATAATGTAACGTATATTGAGTTTTTTTAATAAAGCCTTAAGTTTTTAGCCAAATAAACAAAAAATTTACAGTCAGTTCGCCAATGTCGAAAGGATAAGTTCAATCGCATTCAGGGCGAAAGAAAATTGATTTGGAGTTTTTCTAACTTAATTCTATGCGAACGATGTGTCAAAATTCAATTAAATTGCATAAGTTCATGCGAACGAACAATAGTGACATAGACGAACTCAAATTTGTTCGAATGTGAGTGACTAGCTTTTTTTTCGCATACATTTTCATTCGATATCGTCGAACAGGCTGTTAATTTCGAATTAAGTAAATTTAATTTGAAACACAAAAAATTTAGTTTGAAATAAAAATATTTTAATTTGAAATAGAAAAAATTTAATATGAAATGCAAAGAATTTAATTTGAAGTGCAAGAAATTGAATTTGTGTTGCAAAACATTGTGTTTGACTTGTAAAAAATTGAATTTGAGTACAAAAATCGTTAATTTGAAAGTAAAAACCTATATAAAAATGTAATTTTGTAATACAAAATAGTTTTTTGAAAATGAAACGAAAAACTTCAACATTCGGTGCGCTTTCGTTGAAAAAACGTGCTTTTTTCCCCATTTTGGTGCGTTTTGAAATTTCAAAGTTGACAACGCTGCCTGTAAGTTACTTGTGTGTGTAAACGCGCTGTTAGAGCATTCTATGCAGCCTTTTAATATTCATTCCTAAATAAATTTTTGTTTAGAAAAATTTTCTCTTAAGAAAGTTTGGGAAATGATGCGATGAAACAACCAACTGCAGGAAATTTGAGAACTCACTCACCTGTGTTGAAACAAATACCCATTATCCATTCGGTGGCCAATGTAGCAGCGGAATCACAGCTATTTCCGTTACGTTGTTCTTCGTGCTCTTTCTCTCTTTTTTATTATTAAACAGTGAGTTTGACACAACGCAATTAAATCCAAACCAAACCAAAAAAAAAAAAAAAAACTTTCTTAATGATTAATGTTGTAAATTATGATTTTGGTTTGGTGTTTTTTTTTTGTTTTTTTACTTCAAGTTTAACGCACTGATTGATTTATGATATTTCTTCAAGTAATTAAGCAGCTTTTTGTTAATGAATTATTTAAATTGTTTGCTACTAAAACACTCTCCGGTGACTTTTTATTAGTAATTGTTTTTAAACACTTGTAGATATAACTTTTTCAAATATCTTTTAAATTCTTTTATAATAAATTCACCCATGATTTTGAAATACATATATTTTTTCGATATTCAATTGAGTGTTTAGAATTGCCGATGAAAAGGATTTTTTTTTTTTTTAATTATTATTTAATTTCGTTTTTGTTTTATGAGTGACAGCCACTTCACTAAAAAGCTAAAAGGATTTTTAATAGCAAATTCTTGTTTTTATTTTTGAAGATTTTTATGATAATATTTTTTATAAAAATATTTTAATGATAAAATGCGTCGTCCGCTTTAAATTGAATATTTTCTAAATTAGTTTTCGTGTTATTGTTTTTATTTAACCGCTTTTGTGTTTTAGAAGGTTGAACGTTCGAGATACAACTGAACTTTAGTTTCCTTTGACTTTCGTTTAAAATTGTATCTCTGCCGTTGCTGGTGGGTCTGGGCGCTCGCTCATACTAACTGCTAGACCTGGAATTTGCTTGTCAATATTTTATGAATTCCAGCAGTCTTTTATTTGCTCCTCTCTTGTTTTGTTTTTCTTTCCACTTTTATTTTTGTTTTGTTATGGTTTAAGTTTTGGTTTTATTATTCCTTTCCGTATTTGCTTTAAATGGTGGGTGTATTTAAGTTCTTGGTCACGTTTGTAACTTTTGTTCAAGGGTTTGTTCAAAATTAATTAATTATAATATATAAACATTTTTATAAGACATTATGGTAGTTAAGAAAAAATTAAAAATTCTATCATTTCAAATGTTTGTGAAACACTTTTTAATGAAAAAAAAAACTGAAAAAAGCTAGTTTTTATACGAATATTCTGTAATTTGTTATACAAAATATATGTGGGTCTGGGAAGACCCGTTGTGGTACTAATATGACATGCATATCAAAATATAATTTTTTGCTTACTTTTTTCGTCCTGTTTTTTCCACCATTAGAAAGTCAAGGAAATTTCAGGAGAGTACTTGAAAATTCAAATCTCTAGCCATATTGCAACCACGTTTAAGAATGCAAAATAAATTGAAAAAGGTCTGGCCTGACCCATGACTGTAACGGAGGGTTAAACTGAAGTTAAATGCGCCCCAGAATCAATGAGAAAAATCTTTTCAGCTGATATTAGATACGTGTAATAGTGAAAAAGAAAATATTTCAAAAACTGTTTTAAATAATATCTTATTATGTAGAAAAAAAATTACATGGCTAGCACGAGAATATCCTAATGCAAGCCACAGTCTATGCGGCTAGTTGTACAACATAAAGTAAAGTGTGTGGGGTCGTCGTATGAAGTTCTGTCTCGTTGGTACGAAAGATTAAAAAGTTTTGATTTTTTGGGTAGTTATATCGACTGGCTGTAAAATTTAGTAGCATGTTGTACCACTTTATTTTGATTTGCTACTATTTTACAACTGTTGCGGTCATCTTTACTCAACAACATTTTTTTGAGAAATGAAATTGTGATTTAATTTTGCACGGTTTGTACGCAAAACACACAACTCAGCAAGTCAACGTGTTGCAGCGTCGATCGTATAGTCTATGGCAGCTGTGCCCAGGCTTATGTGCTTGATACTCAATTGTTTTTGTAAATGCGCTGAGCTATGCTCTTTAATACACACATACTGCACTCAGCACTAGCAATGAAAAATACACAAACAACTTTGCCTTATATATTTTTTGTTGTTTTCACTGCACACACACAAGAGCAAAGCAACAACAAGCATGCGAAAGCATCGACGACAGCGATTATCAGTGTAAATTTTGTTTTTGTAAATTGTTTTGCTTTTTACAACAAAAAATATTAAAAAAAATAGTTTTTCCTCAAATGTATTGGTGTTTGCTCTTCCATACAAATCGTTTGGGCACCCCTGATATATGCCATGGATAACGGCAACACACTATTATTGAAATAAATACGATTTTGAAGTTACCTAGCGCTAGATGGCAACACAAACACAATTTTTTTTTTAAATTCTGATCCATCAAACGTCAGCTGTTAAAATTTCACCCAAATTCATCGATTAGTTTATTTATTGTAGCCATTTGCAGTAAGCAACTTTTGTGCTTCTTGAAAAATGGAAAAAAGTGAATTTCGTGCAAAAATTAAACACTATTATTTGAAAGGGATAACGGCAAAAACGACAAAAGAAGAGCTTGATAAACATTACGGTGAGTCTGCTATGTCAGATTACGTGGTAAAATATTGGAATGCTGAATTAAAACGCACTGCCACAATACAAAAAAAAAAAAAAAACTATCGGCAAGAAGGGTGCCCGCGTTTGCTCAGTGTTGAACAAAACGAGTTCGACAGACCTTTTCACAGCGGTGTCTGTACAAGATAAAGCGTAATCTTGTTGATTTTTGGCGTCGATTAATAACTATTGATGAAACGTGGGTCCGTCCACCACGACACACCTGGCACCAAAAATCAATCGAAACAATGAGTGCAAGGAAGCTGGTGAAAGTGCTCCGAAGAAGGCGAAGACAGTGAAATCGAGAGTAGTATTTTGTCTCTCATCATGTGCATACGTCTTTTGTTACTGCTGTCCGTATTTTCTATATGTGTATGTTCATTAATTAAATTCGTATTAAACCAAATTGCACCGGAATAGCTAGCAATATGTGTACACGTGTTTCTTTTTTTTTTGTGTGTATATTTTCACTAAATTTTGCTAATCTGAGCAGTGTCGAAGGTATATACACTGGGCACTGATCAGTTTTTACTAATTTAATTCCAACTTTTTATATGCTGCAATAGGGGTTGTTTTAGTTTTTCTCGTTGCTAAACCTCCGCGAACACTACCGCTTCTTTCCTCCTCATCATAACCTATTTTCCTAGTTCCAGTACAATGCGCTGCATATGTAGGGGCCATCCCCTGAGTTTTGATCCCAGATAAAACAAAAAAATGAACGTCTCCAGATTTTTCCCCATCATACTAGAGCTCTGTTTAGTATAGTAGATGTTACCATTCGAGTATACAAGCTATACTCTATGGCCTAGGCGCAAGGACTTACCCAATAGTTATTTGGCACTCCAGAGACTCTCTTATATTCAAGAGCCTCTCTTATATTCAAGACCCAAATATTTTACCTCTACTTTAGAAGCAACCCCTACAATCGTTTATTTTTAGAGTAGCGATCTCCAGTTATGTTTTCCTGGAAAATTACGGGGTTGTTGTCTGCAATATTTTACAGCGGAATATATTAATAAATTTTTATTTTTGCCACGAAGAATTTTTAGCAAATTTTATTGCGAACTGCAAAAAAAAACGTTATATTATTCGGTCGCAAAATTTTAGTTTTTATGGAACAAATATTAGATATGAATAATTTTTAGCGATTTTTTCTAAAACTATATAATATTTCAGAGGAAAAGTGTCGATAAACTTTTGAACATAATTTTTAATGGAGAAAATATTCTTAAAAACCAGCTTTTTTTATGCCGGAAAAATGTGTTTATTTTTGACACCCTTCCAAACTAGCAACATGCCCCTTTAAAAAAATCGAGAAAAATATATTTGTGTTAAAAATAAAAGGGGTCAACCTTTTCAAACTAACAAAAAAAAAAAAAAATATCGAGGACAAATGTATTTATATATTTGATTCTTAAGCCCAAAACTTCGAAAAATATAATTAACAGTTGTTCCCTCGACAAAGGAACCAACGGTACTCCCATGGAATTCCTGGAATTTTTAAAAATTTTATTGGGATAAGATTTGTTGCTCGTTTTTATGAATTTTATGTAGTTTCCTCATTTCCTAATAATTTGTTACAAATATATTATTTTTATTTCAGCTAGTACATATTTACATACGCGTCTGTGCATGTGTGTGCGCTAGTACAAAGTTGTTAAGGTGTGTGTGTCCTATAACTACATATAAGTTTGCTTTGCGTGTTAGTGCATGTTCATGCTTGTTTTTGTGTTTATTTATTTATTTTTTTTGTTCTGTATAAAAAAATCGCTCTCTTTTAAAGCGTGTATGGGAAGGGAAAACCCCCCACCCATTTGCCTTGCCAACCTCAAATCCAGAAACTAACAAATTGACTTGGCTTTGCTTTGCTTTTCAACTCACAGGTGTTTAGGTTCGTTTCAGGTAAGAAACACTAAATGGAGGAGGGTTTCTGGCAGGGCTTGTTGACAGCTGCATTATTTATAACCCTGTTAAGGTAATGATATTGTGTATTTGGAAAGAATTTTAACAAAATTTCAGAGAATTGTCTTTATACAATTAAGAAGTTGAAATATGAAATTCTCTTAAGGTCAGTTAATAGTAATCAGTATTCATGTGCTTTATGAATATATGTATATGTATGTACATATGTATGTACTTATTTGTTTATACAGTAAGACAGGAATAAATTTAATCGTGGAAAATGTTTAGGTTAGTTTAGGTTAGGTCATACAGGCAGCCAGTTTCATGAAACCAGCCCTCTTGGGATCTCTGTTGGTCCCCTTGTGTTGCCTGAGGAAGACATGTGTGCCTGTGGGAACTGCACTTCGCCCAAACCAACGTACAACTCTTACAGAAATTATTAAATAGAAGATTTAAACTTTTCACATGCATTTTTAAGTGACAATGTCCTGCCAGATCTGGCACCAAAGTAAGCAACCTTCTCCAGGTAAGACCTCTCAAGGACTCAAGTCACAAATTCAAAATTTCCAAGTTGTGGTCTGCGAGAAGCAGAGTATTTCTCTGCTCTTACGGCTAAATGTGGTGTTTTCGGTTGATTATGCATTTTATGTTTATGGTAGATTAAGCGTTTATGTTTCCATGTTGGATACATAAACGCATTCGATAATTAAGTAAACTTCATTTATTAAATTATCGAGTCTTCAAAATATGAACTAACAATAAGTATTCAAAGCTTAATACTAAACATAAAAAGTTATTTAAGTCCAGCCAATGCTAGACAAAAAAAAATTAATTTTGCACGAGCAATATCTTTAAGATCACTTATTTAACATTCTGATCGTGGCGAGGATATGTCTTCTTCTCAACTGAGTGTGGCCGAGGATTTGGGTTCCAGTTTACTGAAATACCTTCTCGCGTACGGTCGAGGTGAATACTAAGGTACTTGACTTCATTGTGCTGCGGAATAGGTGAATTGTTAATTTGGATAGCCGAACATGTTTGTTTACTTAGTGTGAATGTAACGTGAGTACACTTTTGATCATTAACTTTGATTTTCCAACATTTTAACCGTTTTTCTAATATTGGAATATACTCCTGCAAAAGTTGAAATGTAGATTCCGAAACGTCTTGGCATGTCTGAGACGTAAATCAAATATAAAAACCTTCGTTTGGCTGTGAGGGGCTTATAAAATCGCCCCTCATCCAACATGTATGTGACAGCATTTCCAGTACTTTTTCCGGAGCGCTCTCGGGCACAGCGGCTGATGTCTTCGACAAATCTTCAGTTTCGACCTGATATAGGATCATTGTTTACTGAGTTAGTCGACTCAGCCAAGGCCAATTCCTCTCTCCTGGTGGGAAGATTTTGGTGACGGAACAAAATGCGCGTTGTACGTTCCATGAATTAGATAACCATTCTGATAAGGTTATTTTATCATTGGCCCCCCGTCAATAAACGCTAAATCTATTCTAATCTGGGGATTAGGTAAAAAATACTGAATAACTGACAGCCAAAGTAAGAGGTGTAGCTGCAACAACGCAGTCACTGATAACTGTCAAAATTCGTGGTATTAATTGTTCTAATATCCTAGAGGACTAAGCGTACTCGTAGTGACACTGTCAGCCCAATTATGAATATTCTCACGGGATTTATTTCTCACGGAATTCATTCTTCTCGGAATTTATTTTACACATAAAGTACTTTTTTCAATTCAAATTAAAAAGGAAAGCACAATTTTTGTTAACTTGATGGTAGGAATTGAAGATTTGAACTCCCTTCAGTGTTTTCAGTGAATAGAGAGAAAACATCATACTTCATTTTTGTTCATAATTGGAGAAAGGGGAAAAGTGAAAAAAACTCACACCGAATTTTCATTTTTAGTTGGGCTGTGTGAATTCTGCAAATGAATATTTGACGGGGTGCTCTGATAATATCGAATACGTGCCAGAAACTGACGATACTCGAAGTTTGCTGACTAGTCGACAAACACAAATTTAAACTAACTCTAGTGGCTTTTTGGCTCGCTGGCTTTATTTAAAATAAGTTCTTACAACTTTTAACTGTCATGCACAATCGTTTGTAACCGTTTCTATAAAAAGATGGTTCCACAACGAGTCGATGTTCTCTGAAAATTATACTTACATATATTGTGTCGTTCTCAGACATAACATTACTTGCAATAATTACTCCTGCGCACTTTCAAGTAAAGCGGCTGGTGTCTTTCACAGGTCTTAAGCTCCGACTTCGTATAGAATTATTGTCTAATTTATCCACCACAATGCCCATCTTTGCACATAACATGACAGCCAGTTCTGCACTGGACACAACAAGGGAATGCTGCTGAAATGAAAAGTTTTTTAGAAAAGGGAAATTTTTTACTAAGCCCGGGGAATACAATAACTGTGCCATTTACTAGGAAAAGGTAACTGGAGATTCCTACTTTTAAAATAAGCGGTGTTGAGGTAGCTCCCAAGGTAGAGATGATATATGTGGGCATAATCCCGGATAGGAAACTAACCTGGGAGCCGCACCTTGAATCGGCTATAGTCGGGGTGCGTTACTCTGTTCTAACGTTACTACAATGAATTTTGCTCTGAAGAGATTAGGGATCTTATTCCCGAAACTCGCACATTTCGTTCAGAGCGCATCCAGTTGTGGTCGATTGCTCGGGGATTCGTACTACGCATTACAGAGAGAATTCGTTTTTCAGCCGTATGCTTCGTCTGTGTAATAAGTTGCCTACAGACATATTTCCTGTCTGTTATAACGTTGGAAAGTTCAAGTCAAATGTTCACAAACACTACTCCCTCTTTCTTCCTCCTCACAACCTATTTTCCTACATCTGGTACAATGCACTGCATATGTGGGGGTCATCCCCTAAGTACTGGTCCAAGATAAAAAATGGCTATAAAAAGACTCTGGACTGCCAAATAACTGGTGAGTAAGCCCTGAGGACTAATCCCTAGAATGACATACGGGTTATATACACAAATGATAAGATGTACACCGAGCTATTGTATGCTGGGAAAAACCAAACAGGTAACAGACATATCAAAACTTTGCAGTCTACATAGACTTACATGCATATGTATCACAGAGGCGATGGGACCCAACCCACCAACAAAGCGGAGAAACTAAAGTTGGATAACCTTATTGCCCAACTTTCAATCCTTTAGGGAATCAAAGACGTAATGGGTATGTCTCAGGATAGTGACCACATAGATCCAATCCATTCCGTTGTCAGGTAATTCAACAACATCTTTCCAATCAAGTAAGAGAGGGGCGCGAACCCAATGTGTTTACGGAATGGTTCATAAAAGTGGTGCACAGCTAGACTCAAAATGTTTCAAGGAGTGGGAGTGGAAGTAAAAAAAGAACTCTTAGTAAGGCTACCACAATCTTACAAGAGGAAAGATGAGCAATAACGGAAGCGGTGACACACAGAAGTAATGATAAAAATACTCTTTACTCGTAATAGTCAATCGGCTCTCAAAGCCCTAGCAGTTGTGTTTTTTTACAGCCAGGTTGGTACTGGAATGTATCTGATCGGGGTGCCACGTATCTGATCGGGGTGACAGAAATCGGTGCTAAAAAAGGCACTTCTCGAACATTTGGCTTCTACAAAAGTCCTCTAAAGAGGGACGTGCAGAAATAGATAAAGTCCATCGTGGAAATACATTGGCACGGGACAAACGATCTTAAACATTCCAAGAAATGTCCAAGTCTGGATGCAAAGTGGCCGAACGTGCTTTTAGACTAGATCGGAAAAGCATAACAATACTGACAGGTATTACGACAGGTCGTTATACCTGTCTCAAGCATCTGTACAGCATGGGCCTTTCGAATACAGACATTTGCAGAATTTTCGGTAAGTAGGAGGAGGAGTCAATCGAACACTTGATCGTCCAGAGTTGGGACACAAGAGATACAGATTGGTACAAGCTAATATGTTGAATCAACACAACTTGCTAGTACTCCCAATGAAGAGGTTAGTCTGGTTCCTTGACATACTTAACCCGTGAGGGGGTAAGGGGAATCACAGTAGATTAAAAAATGAGAAAAATACACAAATTTTATAACACAATTTTTTTCTTATTCATATATTCTAATATCGTTGTAACTGAAGTACGAATATGGTGTCATTCGTTATATCGAAGTTGAATTGTACTTTTATTAGTTTTTGGTTAAATGAAGCTTAACTTTCATGTGGTACTCAGTATTTTTTTTATATTTTTTTTGGTTATTTATTGTTGGTTATTCAATTAATTTTTGATTTCGTAATTTATTTGAAGCCAAATTAGATATTATTGTTATGAAATACAGACTTCAATTCCCTTCTTTTTCTTTTTGAATTCGTAAGAAAAACTATACAGTTTTAATTGGTTTTTGGGTTTAAGACAAAATTTTGAACAGCTGTCAACGATTTGGTGTCATATCGGCCACAAAATAATAATGAATAAATGAATAATAAATACATATTGCTCAGTAGCAAAAGCTCAACTACTAAAAAAGTTTTAAATTAAAGGAAAATTATAGTTTTATTCATTTCAAGACGACCGCTTTGTCATTGAACATCCAATAACACTTTTTTTCTTCTGAAAAACTATGTCACCTGGCTTAACACCTTTGGAATGGAGGTTTATTTTGAGAACCGAAATGTTTATGGTGGAAAGTTTTGCATATTTCAAAAGATCCCATAAAAGCAATTTTCGCAGGACGCCAAATTCCCATCGGCGTTGATGGTCGATAGAAATTAAAAAATAATTAATGTGCCATCGCTTTCTCAAGCGGAAAGTTTACTTTGCAAAGTCTTGAAGTTTGATGGTGGTAAGCGAAAAGACCGTGGCGGCTCTCTATTCGCTTGCTACCACCAAAGTCAAGACTTTGCAAAGTAAACTTTCTATATGGAAAAGCTCTGTTCCATTAGAAAATTATTACATTTAGATGATAATTCAGATTTATTTGGCCATTTGCAACATTTTGATCATGTAATTTGAGGCTTTTTTTCTGAAAGGGTCCATCCAAAATACTTGTAACACATAACGGCAGAGCATGTCGTCCTTGTACGCTTTTCGATACCAATTGAAGTATAAAATGTACAGCCACGAGAATTCTTTTGGTATGTGATCTTCAATATTTAGATTATCAGTTTTGAATGCCTGAGAGTTCATCCTTTCCCTACTTCTTTTCGAATTTCCTTCCTAAATTTAGGAAAAGTAAGCAGAAATCCTATAATCCGATCATTTTTGGTGTACAAAATCAACTAATTTGTTTTGACGGGTAATAGTCAGCACATGTAAAAATAATTCATCTATCAGTTGTAGTACTTTCAGTTAAAATCATAAGCAGCTGACTTCTGGTTTGCCAATTCGGCTTCTGTCATAATTATGTTCTAGTCGCTAACACTTTTTGGACACTTGATTTTATTTTTGCACGCATCTTTTCCCGAAAATGACTACACAACTGACTTAGATCAGCACGTATCTTGCCTGCCTTGTCTGATGATGGACCAACTCCATGGGGTGAATTACACAAGATTCAGCAGCACCCTCGTGTGACTTGCTAGGTCACACGGGGTGGTAACTCACACAGGTGGCAACTTTTTGCCAAAAGTTTGTAGCCATATAGACAAAGCCCTTGCAGAAGAGTTCGGGCCTTCTAATCTCTCCTGTATGAAATTTCCCAGAAGTTAAGGGAAAGACAAGGTTTAATACCATCCCGCGTCTAAGCATCACCCACGGTTCCTTATATTGCAGGTATCTGTTGCAACATAATAGCTCTTCGGCCCTCGAAAACCGGCATGCACAAAAGTTATCAGGGGAACTAATTCCTCTGGCTGCAATTTTAGGTTTAAATCACAGCCAAAACGTGTCTGACTCAATCATGATTAACATCGAGATGGTCTGCAAAGCAGAACCTCTCGGGTATAAGCCACCAGGCCACTCCTAAAGCAAACATAACCTCACTCTTCGATGGAATTCAGGCTAATTTATATGCCCGAGTCATGGAAATTCAAACATCTACAATGTGACAAATATTTGCTGGAGGGAATTATGAAACTAATAAAATATTGCGGTAGTACCTCACATGCTCTCACTTAAATTTAAAACCAATTAAACACACTTTATAATCTCCTGTCAACGTACCTGAGTATAGTTTGTTTAAATTACCCTTGAGGATCATTAAATTAATAAATTTATTGGCTTTTTGTATATTGGGCAAAGTAAATAGTATTTAATTTCCTAACAACTTTATTTCAATACCTGACGGACATTTAAAATGAAACATGACGTCTTTAAAACCCCAATTGCAACTGACAGTTTAAGCATGCACACACACACACAAAGACACACTGTCTCTCACACTCATACTCAGTCATGTCCGAGCAAACTCATGCATACTCAAATTTGCACGGCTGTATACGTTTGTACATATGTTCATTAGTCTCTGGACAACTCATTTTTTGTTTTTGTTTTTTTTTTTTTGAATCTTGCAGTCTCAATTTCATTTACTCGTCCATTCATTTATACTTTCATTCATACTTTGACAGTAATGAGACTATCCTTGCCAATGAAAACTCTCGCATAAAAAAATATTACATTGCAAAGGGAGCAAGTTCACTCTCCCCCTCTGGCCCTGTCCAGCTGTTATGACAAAGTCATTTGGGGGCAAAGGTGAAATACATACAAGAATAATTAAGGGGTTGTTGGTTTTTTGTTTTGTTTTTTGATTCCCAGCACATGTGAGGGTTGACTCATTGTATTGTTGGAATTTAACAGTAGATACATTTAAAACGGGATTCAATAAATTTTGGGATTGAAACTGTTAAAGATACGTTGACATTATAGAACAAGTAACCTTCATATTTTTATATAACACGTGTCCGTCGTCGTGGGCTCCATTCATGAAGCAAATAACTAAGATGACGCCGAAAACTTGACAAAACAATTTTCTACTGCGCATGACGTCACGAGGGTCTATAGTTATTTGTTTGGAATTGCCAATTGCTTGCGATTTGTGTTAAAAGACTGGAATAACTAATATTAATTTCAAATAACTAGAAGAAAAATTAATAAATTTACTTCCTTTTGTTTTATTAATTCTTAATACTTATTTTGTTGGCTGATAGTTACACATAAATATAAAAGTTTGATTTCTATTAAGGGTAAAAGTGTTATATATAAGAGACTTACCGTATAGATACATATGTGTATGATATTTTTTGCTAATAAAATTAATTTTCATGCTTTTTTTTTTTTGTTAATTTTTTTTATAAATTTATAATTTTATTTAACTTTTTTTGTGAGATCTCACATTTTCTTAAATTTTTTTGGCTTAACTGTTTTATTTTAAAATACATTGGAGATCTAAAAAAAGCATTTTTATCCTTTCGTTGCATTCAACATCCTCGGCCTGGGTGAGAAGGAAGTTTAAATAACTCTTCCGTATAAGAACTATTTTTTTCGGTTCATCATTTTCCAAATTTGTTAGTTTTATTATTTCATTTTTTCTTTAAAACTGTTCATCACTACATTTGTATCACAAACAAATTTTTCTCAATTTTTAGGAAGTTAAATCAAACTTAAACACGATAAAATAATTAAAATTTATTGTTTTGTAAAAAAATATGAACAGCTGTTTTCTTTTCTACTCAAATTTGTCGGTTTATTTCTAGTGTGATGGTGTGAATGCAAAATCTAATTTACGTCAGACTTTTTGAAAGTCGCAAGAAATGTGTTAAGACTTTTATCCCACAAAATCGAATGAAAGTATTTATACTTGTACAATAGTCTATCTGATCGGGCCTTTAGTAGACAAGCATTAGATCTTATCATTATTAGATCTTTATTTGTGGCCTGTCCCTTTATTTGAGTTGCTACTGTCGATTGTATTTATATGTACTACGAGTACATACTAACATGCTTACAAAATAATAATGATAATAATAAAAATGTCCGATGAGGTTTCAAGGACATTTCTTATGATTCTTTTATTTTATACTTGTAGCGAATTAAAAGCAAAAAAAAACAAAAAACAAAATAATAAAAATGCAATATCCTGGAAAGTCTACGAAATGAATGCATTGACAGTGATTGAAAGTGTCAATGCCGGCAATCATTTTTTATGCCTTTTATATTTTTCACAGTGATTTAAGTTTTTAATTAACAAGTTGCTACATATTACAAAAAAAAAACGATGGATTGTTTTTACACTCAGATAATGTTGCCAACAAAAATATATACTACATATTTTTCTTTCATAAAATAAAAAGCGGTTGCTTGCGGTTGATTGCCTATCTCAGCTGCGGTTTGAGCCTCATCTATATCCTTAGTTTTTAACTTAAATAATTCCAACGATATTTTATTATTATTTTTTTTATGTTTAACTTTATAATCTGTTTCAGCAAAATTACAGTTTCAGCTACCGTTATACACCACTAGGTGGCAACACTACTTTTAACTGGTGGCCATTTTGTCAGCTGTTAAGTGATCTATGTTTTGTTAGAGTCCACTGCGTGGACTACAATTTGCCTACCAAAAGGACATCTACGCCAAAAAAGAAAGAAATTGGACTTTTATTGGCCCCACTTCAACATTTGGTTTCAACAAGAACCTCCATAATGAGGAGATGTTGAAATGGGCGGAGTCCCATTTCGGCAAAGAGGGCCGAATGCGCCCAAAAACTGGATAGGAGAAGCCTCAGAACACTGACAGGCGCACTTACAGATAATTATACCTGCCTAAAGCACCTGTACAGGTTGGGCATTTCCAACACAGACGTCTGCAGATTCTAAGGTGAGAAGAGGAGACAATCGAGCACTTGATCACCCATTGTGAAGCTTTGGGACACAATGGGTGAATCAACGTATATGCTACAAGCATATACGTTGAGTGAAGGGGACTTACTATTACTCACAATGAAGGAGCTAGTTCGGTTTCTTGACGTACTTAACCCATAATGGGACAAGGGAACGTACAATAGACCTACAATTGTCGCAGTGCAAGTGGCCGCTGAAAACCACATCCCATCCAATAATAATAATAAGGGGATTGCCCTATATACATTTATGGACAAGGAGGGGGCTTTCGATAATGCAATGGAAACAGCACTCTCCAAGAACAGCTGATCCCGAAATGGTAAAATAGATTAGTAGCATGCTGAACCAACGAATAGTGAGACCTTCACTTAGCTCCCTTAGCTGCTCGTAAGATGGAGTACTATCTGATATTGTAGACGACAATATTAGGCGACAAAAGCGGAAGAGATACAAAACTATTTGTGTTCACAGATGATATCTGTGTGATAATTAGGGGTTATCATCCGAACGTGATTAGTGTGATGATGATGTGAGGATGCATTGGACACAACAAGAAGTGAAGGATTTAAATAAACCCTGGGAAGATAACAATTGTGCCATTTGCCAGGAAAAGGGAACTGGAGTTCGCTACTCTAATAACAAATGGTATTGAGGTTGCTGCCAAGGTAGAGGTAAAATTTCGGGGCATAATCCTGGAAAGCAAACTCACATGGGAGCAGCACCTTGTATCGGTTATAACAAAGGCTACAAAAAGTCTTTGTATTGTCAAATAACTATTGGGTAAGTCCTTGGACCTTAGCCCTAGAATGATGATGCCGTTCACGTGATAATCAATATTGTTGACGAAAAAATATGGTCCCATGACGCCGCCGGCATATAAAACGTACCAATCAGTAACTTTTTATAGATGAAGCACATTTGGATTTTCCCCGAAGCAATAGCGCCAAAAATGGACTTCCTTATTGAAGATGATTTTACGATGAAATCTTGGCACATGATCGCCAAAGCCCCCAAGCGAAGAGATAAAATGGTTCATCGGCTTCAAATCTTAAGCCGGTTTGATCTTGCACGATCATTATGCAAAATTACCAATGAAGGACCTATTGGAAAAAGCTTTATAAAAGAAAAAGTGTATGTGAATAAGCCAATAACCATTCAGGAGCTGGAGGATAAGATACGAGTAATGTATGCCGCATTGGGATACCCTACTGTCACCGATAAGCTTCTTCACCCCTCCTACACTCGGTCGAGTAATCCCAAATTAGATTTTGCGGCACGGGCCCAAACAGGAGAGTTGTATTCCATTTTCGGTCGGTTGTAGGTAGTAAGTATAAATAGTAAGGAGTGAAGTACATCTTACACCGCTTCAAAAATCCAAGGCACTTGAATGCTTCTTTAGAGACATGAAAAATGTGTTCAGTCCAGCAAACGTCACACGGTATCTTCATTCCAAAAACATCAGGAGCATCCGATTCCTCAATATTTATACCATCTATGAGTACAGATGAAGCGACATTTGCAGTCGTTTGTTTGAGCAGCATTTGGTCTTACGAGCGTTAAAGAGGACCGTGTTTTTAGGACCCCATTCGGAGATTAATAGAAGATCACTATTCAGTGAATCGTTAATATTTAGCCTCTTGGCAGCGATCTCCGATAGATGGGGCGTATAACTAAAATAGTACGAGTGGCAAATGCTGCTGTTATTCGCAAAAGAATGGATAGGGTTGGAAGTTTGATAGAGAAGGTCGTTGAGGAAAATTAGAAATAGGGTAGGAGAAAGAACGGAGCCTTGCGGTACTCCTGAATTAACCTTGAACTCGTTTGATGAAAGTATTTTCTGCTTAGTCAAAATCGGAACTTACTTAAACTTTCTTTTTGAAATTTTTATAAGCTGAACATATTCAAGTGACCTTAAGATTTTGATTTATAGTTTATGTGCCATTCCATACCCACTTTCTGTCCACTTCTGCTCTTCCATCCTTATAAAACAATAATTAACAGTTTAAAAATGCAAACGTTTTCTGGCTAAAGTTCTCTAGGGAACTTGAAAACTGTTTTTCCTTTTCACTCAACACGTGTTATTAACGGGAAAAGAAAATACACATTTCTTGGAAAATGATTATTTGCTGTCACCAAACACCTACGAGTACCACACACAACAAGAACCAACCAACAACAACTAATAACTATGATTCAATATATTTTATCCTCATCAATGACTTGTTAACTTTTTAAGGGAAAAGAAGACACATTTTTATAATGATTTTTTAAAATATTTTGCACATATTTTTTTCCAATCATTTAGTGGATATAAAAACAAAATACAGGGTGCTTTTTAGAGTGACCCAACTTTAAATCAAAATAGAACGAAAACATATGCAGGCTTTTCCAGAGCTCAAAGTCAAGCCGACACAAGGTGAAAGGAATGAGTGTAACCATCATGAGAAAGATCAGCAAAAAATCGATCCAATTTGGTCAAACTGTAAACATTTTTCGGTTATTGTGACTAATTTTTATTATTTTTGTTCATTTAAACTCTGGAACCGTAATCCTAAATAATATTTCTAGCACCACAGTCGACACAATTGCCCCCAACTTTTCTAGTATTAAGAGTATTTGTTAAACTATGAAGTTAAAACTTTCGGTGTCTTTCATGCTCATAGCACTACCCACCTCTCTCTCTCTCTCATCACTTCACCCTAAAATTAAGAACTCACCAACCACGTTGCCAACTCGTTGCGTTTTGCACAGTTTTTGGTGCTTTTTAAAATTATTTGAGCGAAAAATTGTTTAGTCGGTGCTGGGAGCGCTTTTTTTCAATATTCGGTGCGTTTTTAAAATTTCGGTGTCACAAAATCAAATTCAACTCAACTTTCAAGTTTTTGTTTTAATGTTTTGCCCAAAGTAAGACAATCTTGCTGTTGTATATTATACGCAGTCTCGAAAGAAAACGAAACATTTCGTTTTATAACATTTGCTGCTTTTAGACAGTGTTTGGCTATTAAACGTTCAAGCCAAGTTTGTCAAATATTGCAATAAATGCAGTCTCTAAACAGAGGAGTTCGTATTTATGATGGCTCGTGAATTCGTTATCGTTTTGGATATTGAAAAATTAACAAATTATTAAATAAATTATAAAGTTTTTCCAAAACGATTGCATCAAATATTGATTACGAAAAACTTCATCTCTTATTAGTTATAATTCTGGCAAAGTCAATAAATTCTTTTAAATACACCGCTTACACTGTGTTTGATAGAATTGCTATTAGTCGAATTTAAAGGCTTGTAGTACGATTCTGTAACTTTTAATGATCCGATAATCGTAAATTTTTTCGACAATAATGGTTGTATGCCCCTGAAATATAACTTTGACGACGGTAAGCAGGTATTTTGGGTCCCTGATAATAGGCTGTAAAAGTCACAGCTGATTTCAGTGGACAGCAAATATAATTAAATGATATTGCTTAACAATAAATTTGATAAAATATCTCTATAATTCTAGCTAATGAACGAATGTGATGGCATGACATCAGCCGGTGGTATAAGACTTGGTTGAACATCTAATAGCCGCTAAAAAGTTTGTTTATTGGTCAGGGATGCTATCAAAACTAGTTTGATTGTATAATAGTCGCTTAAAAGGCTGTTTCTTTAGCGTGGTTTTAATATAAGTCGACAAAGCATTTGATTGCAGGGTTGCAAAATTAACTTGATTTAAACACTGCTTTGACGTTGCATACAGAAATTCGAGGAAAACAGCCTCTATTTTAATGAGCTAATAGCTAAAAAAACTTAACAGAGCTCGAAATTTGCAAAATGTCATTAATGTCGTTTTAAATTTTGTATTTCACGAATACAATAATTTGGAGTTCTGCTAAATTAAGTAAATTGTTTAAATCCAACTTGAAGATTATCTACTCATAGAGTAAAAAAACGATATTGTTCAATTAATAAAACTTGTTTTCAAATAATACTTTTACCACTGGGTAATAAATAAAACGCTTTTAGAACTAATAAACAATGCCAACACGTTCTTTTAATATCTTTACGATCTCCGCCAAATCACGCAGCTTCACTTTTCGATCATTCAAAACGCTTTTGTGGTTTTTTTGCACTTTTCAAAAATTAACTTCTAGATGATCAGCTCATAGAGCAAACAAAAAAAAACGACATTTTTAAATAAATAGAACTTGTTTTCAAATAATTTTTTACCACTGGATAATAAATAAATCGCTTCAAAGTCGAATGAGCAAATGCAGCACAATGTTAAAATTTTTCAATCCCAATAGCGTTAGTCGATTTGTCTGTGATTTTTATTTTCATTAAAAAATACCATCAGATTTTGTTATAGCTTTAAAAGTAAAAGCCTTATTAACATTCCTGTGTTCATAATAATTTTTAAAATTTATTTAGATATTTTTACAAGTATTTTTATATCATATATTTTTATAATCGATACTTAAACATATTTTCTTAAAATAAAGTTCAATGATTGCTATTTTTTGCCCTGAGTCTACTCTAAATAATTGTACTTGCATAATGATAAAAAGCATGCATGAGCATGCATAAATTTGTTATAAATAATAATATTAAAAATAATATACATTTCTAATTACAAATAAGTATCTTACGTAACTATAAATATAGCTTTAAAGGCTCTGCTTATATGGACTTTCGTTTTTAAATATGTACTTATGTACTTATATTGAAAACAGAAACAGTGGGTTTTTACCACTGGGTTTTTTAACATGTATAATGCATTACTTTTGTATTATATTTATATTTGGGTGCTTTCTATATGTTAAAGGTATGCTGCTTTATGCTATGTTATAAAAGTTAAAAATATTTTTATAAATCACCGTATACGATATCGAATAAATTGTTTTGCAATAATATAAAAAACTTAAACAATTTCTTTTTTGTTTTCGTACTTTTAGGAAACATATGGTCTTGAATCTATTAAATTTCATTTAAATTACGAGCCGGTATTCATCGTTTGCCATAATCTAAATGTATCGTAATGCTATTCGATACGATAGTTAATTCAATATCGTATGCTGTGTTTAGAGCACTGTTTTTCTTGTACTGTTGTAATTTTGGTCTAGTACTGCCACTTTGTAGACATTAACCCAGTGTTTAGACATGCGAGTAATAGTTCGAAAAACTCTACACATACACTAAAATTTTTTTACTACAAAATTCACATTTTTCGCAATCGCAGGTCTACTCGCAGCTAAATTTGCATGCAAGTGATGTTTTGGCACTTCCATGCAATCAAATGTCAAACGAACAACCAGTGTTACCGTGTAAATAATCTTAGGCAAATCAACTGGATCATTATAAAATTAAAACTTAAGTTTTAGCTAGTTTGTTTGCTTAATTGTATGTTAATTTATTAAAACTAATACTATAGATGGAAATGTTTAAATTATAAAGCGTTAATATCAATAATATAATGATAATACAAATTAATGCCAACTATTAGACAGAAATGAAAATTGCAAGAGATACGAGTTTTTCGAAGAAAATTTCCTTGATAATACATATTCAGCACTTGCATGAGATTACTCGCATGTCTAAATGCAGGGTAATGCACCTTGATATTTATCTTACGTTGCCTTTACACAGGAAAGTACTTCCATGAAATAAAAACTTCAATGAAATAGACGACTTTCATGACAACTTCTTGTTCGTCTACACAGGAAAGTGAAAGTTTATTTTAAAAATGTCGCTAAAGTAAAGAGTCACTAAATTTGCCTCTACCATTCACTAAATTTGCCTCTACCATTGCCATTCTTATTTTATTTGTTCACTAATTAGAGTTGCCAAACTTACTACATATACAGATTGAAAAGACTTATCATTACAAAGTTTTTTATGAGATTATTTTTATGAAGATTGTTATCGTTTTCTTTATATGCCTTAAAAAGAATAAATATTGTAATTCTTTTCATAACAAGCAAAAGAAGTTAATTTTATAATTATTATTTTTCTACAATAATGCAACTTTGTATAATTCTTTGTATGTGGCAACAGTGTTTAGCAATTTGTCATTTTAGTTTTAGAAAACTTCAAAAAAATTTGTTTCCTGAAATTTTTGATGAAAGTTGAGTGGAAAGTAAACAAAATTTGAGTGTGTTGCAGCCTGTTCATGAAACACAATGTGCTAAAAAAACGCGAAGAAATCTTGACGTTTTTCTTATTTGCGTTCATGCAACGCAAAAAAAAACTTTTTGGACGAAAAACGTAACAATTGACATCTGCTTTCTGTCTGTGTATTGCGTTTTTACATGCCAAGCAGGCGAATGCTGCGCGAATGGAAAGTTTTATTCGTTGAGCAAGAAAAAAGAAGAAGCTTCAACAAAAACAAAGATTCAAATGTATAAAAATGGAAATAACAGCAAAAACAAGTATGCATACATGTTCACACATATATACATAAATAAACGTTCATATCCATGTTAACACGTACATACATATACATATATGCACACAATTTCCTTTTTTGCTAATTATTTAAAGAAAGGAAATAATTTTAAAAATAAAAGAATAAATTAGGATCAATCCATAAAGGCATTTGTCTGATCATCAACAGAATTTGTATGACCAGCAAATATTCTATAATTTTTTTTTCCAGCATTGTTTTGTTTACATAAATATTTATCACCGTTTCCTTTTTTTCAAATGAAATAAGGTTACCGTTATTCACGATGCAAAAATATATTTTACACGAAAAAAGGAAACAAGATAACTTGTATAGTGGCAATACTGGGGATTGAGAATATGCATCCTAATACGTGTATAACGTAACAGAACGCGAACAATGAGAAGCGCGTTACACAGACCCAATTTCTTACGTAGTCACAAACGTGTCGCTGGTTTTCGCTTTATTTAAAACGCGATCCATGTATGGCAAGTTTCATGATATTACTTTCATGTCTAAACGCTAGGTTAAGTTACCCAGTGAAATTTTTGTCACATACATCTTCGATCTAAGACCATTGACAATGTAAGCGTTACCCATCCGAAGTCTGTATACAATTCCTACTTATATTTACACTGCGATGGCCTAGGCCGTAAGATGCATCCAACACTGTATACATTGTAAGCGAAGATTGGATAAGTCCAAAACCATATATTATTAGCATTTGTTTATGTACATTTAATTTAAAAAAATGAGTAGACAAAAATACTAATCTGAATTTTATTCTAGTTGTATGTAACAAAAATTTCACTGGGATGTTTATTTTGATTTTTTCTGTTGACACAATCGCTTACAATCGGATGCTTTGCAAATTGTTATAATTTGTGGCTGCTGGGTATTATCTGTTTAAAAGAGGCAAAGAGAGATGGAGTTAGAGAGAGATAAACACAGACTTAAAATTTCTACAAAATTTGATTCTAGTTATAATCATTCATTTTAATATTTGGTTATATTTTCCGAACTCTTGGAAAACGCTGGATTTGTGTGATCTTCCAAATTGCCCAATACCATAGAAATACTGGATGAGCTGTGCTTGATGCCGGTGCCGATATGTTTCTTAGACAACGGCGGTGGCACTGTTGTCGGCAGAATAAAGGTGGCATTGTTAAGCCGTCGATACAGCAGCGTTCTTAGTTTGTATATCGTAAACAGAATCATGTACACAAAACAGGTGAGCAACAGAACACCGGCTACAGTTAAGCTGGCAGGAATGGGCTGATTCCAATCAATTACATGATAAATATAAGGTTTACCCTTTCTGTAATACAAAACAATTATATATTAAATATAAGCTAAACAAGATAAAAGTCAAAATAGATGCTCCAACATACTTATTGTGGCCACCACACAGCTGATAGATGAACGAGAAGAAAGCATAGAATAGGCCAAGGGCCACTGGCAGAAACATGTGTAACAGTCGCAATGGATGGGCCACAATCAGTAGATCAACGAACATGCAAATGGAATTGAAAGCATGTGTCAGGACATTTGTAGCACTTAAACTATCCTCGTTGGCTGTAATAATAAGAAAAAATAATTAATAACATGAATTTTAGAATCCAACATCTAAATATTGGTACAACCGTCATATAAAATGCTCCAGTAAATAATTGTTATCACAATCGATAGCACCAAAGTGATTA
Source organism: Thecocarcelia acutangulata (assembly GCA_914767995.1). NCBI lineage: Eukaryota > Metazoa > Arthropoda > Insecta > Diptera > Tachinidae > Thecocarcelia > Thecocarcelia acutangulata. Next base: position 28,398,365 of record OU612097.1, on the reverse strand, counting down.
TGTGCAGGCCCCAGTAAATGCGAAAGGGACTTTTTAACGACTCCAAGTTCAAAAGTTTATCTAAAATGAAAACATTAATAATAATAGGTGTGTTCCACGTGAATAACGAAACAGTCCCAACTAGTTCAAAGTAGTAGTCCAAAAGTGTTCCACGTAACAATTTTTGTGCAATTTTGAGAGAAAATGAGAGAGTAACTTTTTTCATTTCCTGTACAAATTAGCCCGCACTTTTTTTTGGGTAAGTTCTGACTAGTATTGAATAATCAGCTGTTTTATGCTTACATGCATATGAAACTATAAATGTAAACAAAAAATTTGCAAATTGGAAAAAATTTAAAAATCAGTTAAAAGCAAAATGGAAGGTTGCCCAAACTAAAAATAACGTTGTGAAGTTGCAAACAGAACACGCAGTTGTTGTTTGGCTTTTCATTTTATAAATATTTACTATAAAAATCTATGCAAAATTTTACATTGCTTTTAGTTTTACAGCTGTTGCCAATAATGCAAATATTTTGATTATATGATGTTATGCGTTTTAAGCGTCTAAAATCACTAAAATGTACTTTAATCTGAAAAGTAAGCAGCACTAGTATTGCAAGATTGTACAATTGCGGTTTTTGCGAGTATTTTGCCTTTTGCTCTCATTAGTCCGAACTAGTCCGAGATCTCGTGGAACACACCTAATATTTCTAATATTATATGATGGTATAACTCGTCTGTTTCAAGTCCAATCCTGGCTAGAGCCAAGAAATATTTTTATTTTCAATTATAACAATAATTGCAACAATAATTAAAAATAAAAAAACAAAAAAATATAATCCAGATAAAGATCCTGCCAAAACCAATTAAAAAGCTTACGCATAATATCCGTCAAATTTTACTCATGTACGAGGTCTGATAAAAAAAAAATTACCGTTATTTTCAAATTTTCCAAAAAGTATTTATTTATTCATCAATAACTATCTATTCACCTTCAAGCAAATTGGAACTTCACCCAAACCCTTTTGCACGAAACAAACTTAATTTTAGCGGTCACACTCGGTTGAGAAGAAGGGATACCGTTGCCACCATCAGAGCGTTAAGTAGGTGATTTTAACGATATAATATGCGCAAAATAAAACTTTTTGTCTAGAATTGGGGCTTGACTTAGTTAATTTATGGTATTTAGTATTAAGATTTGATTACTTATTGTTAGTTCACATTGTGAAGATTCAGTAAATAAATAAAAGCTATAAAAAACCCTCAAAGTAATACACTTGAGCCAGCCTTTTTTCCAATCCTCGAAACACTTCTGAAGCGCGCTCTTTGGTATCGCCAACGGCTCCTGTTTCGATTTTTCTTTTATCTCCTCAATCGCTTTCCTTTCATCGGTGTCTTTAGTTTTGGGAAGAGGAAAAAGTCAGCGGGGGCCAAGTCCCGTGAATACGGTGGTTGAGGCATCATAACGGTTTTGTTTTTGGCCAAAAACTCATGCACAAGCATCGATGTGTGAGCTGGTGCATTTTTTTTTTTTGTTATGTTGGTACAGATGTCTATTATATATATATGTTGGCAATACCATCTATTTTGGATTGTCAGTTTGTCATTGAAACAGTGAAGATATATGAGCTTGTGCGTTATCATGGTGCAAAGTGCATGATTATTTTTTCCCCAATTCTAAGCGTTTCTGACGAATTGCTTCGCGCAAACGGCGTATAACTTCAAGGTAATATTCCTTATTGGCTGTACGACCTTGTGGCAAGAATTCATGATGCACCAGGTCATTGCAGTCGAAGAAAACAGTGTGCAATACCTTCACATTTGTTCGAACTTGGCGTGCTTTTTTCGGTCTTGTCTCCTCTGGACGCTTCCATTGGAATGATTGGGCTTTGGTATCAATGTCATAGCCATACAGCCATGATTCGTAACCAGTTATGATCTTTTTGATGATAACTGCAACGTCATTGACGATATTCAACAGCTCCTGAGCGATATCCATACGACACTGTTTTTGCTAAAAATTTTACAATTTTGTAACAATCTTCGCTGCAGCACGCTTCTTGTCTAAAACATTCGTAAAAACTGCTTGGCATCAGCCGAGCGATATGCTAACATCATCAAAAACCTCTCTGATAGTGATTTGACGATTATTCAAAATAATTTTCTTCACTGCTTCAAAGTTTCCATCGGTTGTTGACGTGCCCGGGAGACCAGGGCGAGCATCATCATTGGCCCTTCTTAAAACAGAACACATCTCCAACCACAGTTGGAGATGTGTTCTGTTCATAGTAGACTCGCCAAATGCTAAGTTCAACAAAAATTCAATAAATTAATAAAGTTTCTTTGATCCATTTTTCGAATAGTAAAAAATCGAAGAGCACACCACGACACGACTAACCTTTTTATCTGTCAAAAATAAACTGACAATCCGAAATGGCTACTGTTGCCAACATAACAGAAAAAAATTTTGAAAACTGAACATACGTAACTCACGAAATTTGAAAATAATGGCTATTTTTTTATCAGACCTCGTAAATAGCTACCTGCCGTTTAATACATTTAAAGCATTGCTTGTTTAAAGAGTAAAATTTTATCATCCTTACTTTTTACTCTTTGTACCCATTTCAAACTCGTTCAACTCACCCGCATATTCTGGATGGTAATGCCAAATTGTAACTAAAATAGCCGCATATAAATTTGTTATCATGCACAGCATGATGCCCCAATTGGTCATGTAGATGAAATACAACCAGAAATTGGATTCTTTGTCTGTATCAATCATGGATTCGATAACCACGGCTGTGAAAAATATCGCCAAGAACCAGCGATAAATTAAATACACAATACTTTTGGTGCGATTTTGCCACTGAAAAGAAATAAAAAGATCGAATAAATTCAGCAATAAGGAATGAATGAAAATTAAAAAGCTTCTTAAATATTTTTATGAAATGAAGAATAAAAAGAAAAGAATTAATGAAACTTCAACAAAGTATTAATTCGAAGTTCATACACAGGAATAAAAAGTTCTGAAATACATCATTGTGCAAATGTCCCAGTGCGGGATATTTATTTGGATACTTATGAGTCAATTGAAGAAATGCCATGATCTTGTCTTGAGCCAGTAGTGAAAAAGATTTACATCAGCCCCTGTCTTCACGGCTTTATCTGATGACGGACCAATTCCACGAGTGATTTATTCACGATTCACCAGCGCCCCCATGTGGCTACCTAGGCTCACACAGGTAGCAATTTTTGCACATACAGGGTGGCTGATGGCAGCTGCTACCAAAAAATAACGTAGTAACTTATTTTCTGTGCAACTAAACTGTTCCATTTTTATTGTATATTATAGATTGATCTTTAAATTTAACTAAAATGGAGAACTGGGACAATGAAACAACAATTTGGATACTGCAACGCTTTCTCGCTTTAGAGTCCGTTGTTTCTGTCCAATAGGCGTAGAATATAGGCGTACGTTTGGCGGTACTCCTCCTAGCAGATGGAGTATAATGAGGCTCGTAAAGAATTTTGCCGAACGTGGTACAAACGCAAGAACGCCTTATCATCGAGATCCCTCAATTCGGATGCAGAAAACTATCGCTGCTGTAGCTGCTGCCATACGATCCAATCCTAGAGTTTCAACAATGAGCTTATCTGCTCAAATGGGTGCCAGCGGACAGTCACTGTAGACATTTTTGCACCAAGATTTAAACTTATTTCCAGATAAGATTCAATTAACATTTAAACTGAACCCTAGAGACTTCCCAATTCGCTTGAAATTTTGCGAGAAAATCATTAAAATGGTGTCGGAGGATGAAAACGTCTTGAACTGCATTTTTATGTCTGACGTGACACATTTTGATTTAAACGGCAATGTTAACAAACAAAATTGTCGAATATGGAGTAGTTCTAACCCACAGATACTCCATAAGATGCAATTACATCTACTTCGCATCACAGTGTGGTGTGCAGGTTCTTCAAGGTTCATTGTGGGGCCTTATTTTTTCGAAGTAAACGGTCTTACTGTTACGGTCAATGGAGACCTTTCTTTCTTAAAGGACGCCGAAAGAGAATCGCCTTCAACTCTGTTTGGTTTCAACAAGATGGGGCAACTTGTCACATAGCCGCACCTGTTATGACAGAATTGAGGCAAAAGTTTTCCAGGTCTCCTGACCTCACTGTACCTGATTTTTTTTGTGGGATTATTGCAAACAACTTCTCTGGAGAAGTTGTTAGTCCACGAAGAAAGCCACACAGCAAACAAGCAGAACCACCTGGGGGCCATGCTGATCCCAGTTCTGCCAATTTATACCCTTGTTATGGGTTTTGGAAGCCAACACAACATAAGTCATGCGGCTTCCTGGAGTTTTATTTGCTACAACAAACGAGGGACTCCTTCCCCTCTTTACCCGAAAAACAGAATGCCCTGGTTTGGAATACGCCAAGGCAAAACCTGTTCCCCGGGGGGCTGGTTTTGAGTCAGTCAATTAACAACGCGATGGCGACAGTTTGTAGGGATACCGCGTGCATCCCTAAAAATCATTCACATACACTACTTAAAGAAAGTTGGAACGATCGCCAGCCTGTATTATTCAGAACTTTTATACAGCATCGATAATGATTTAAAGCTAAACTGGCCACATTAGGAGCCGTTTTCCCTTTCAAATAATAGTGTTTAATCACTGCACGAAATTCACTTTTTTCCATTTGTCAAGAAACGCAAAAGTTGCTTATTTCAAACGACTACAACAAATAAAGGAATTGATAAATTTAGGTGAAATTTTAACAGCTGACGTTTGTTGGAAAGCAATTAAAAAAAAAATTGTGTTTGTGCTGCCATCTAGCGCTAGATAACTTCAGAATCGTATATAATTCAATAATAGTATGATACCCTTACAATAGACCAGGGGTGTTCAAAGGTTTTACATGGAAGAGCAAACAAACACCAATACATTTAAGGAAAAATAAAAAAAATTTGCGCTAGGTAGTTTTAACATTCAATCCGCCCTCGTGTATGTATAAGTGCGATTACCCTTGAGATTATTGCATCCTGATCAATGTTGTAGATCCATAATTGTCCTGGTGAATATTTCAATGCCATGCCCGAGCGAACTCGCATGAAATGAAAATGTCAAATCTTTCATGTTATTCCAAAAAGACTATTGTTCGGACACAGAATTCCTGTGGATAACACCCTTTTATGGATTCTTGAAATACAACCCACATTCATTATAGAAATCATAATTGTGTGTCTTGTACTCATATTTCAAGGTTATCCACTTTTACTAAGTGCCAGGAGCAGTAAAGCACAATGGCCTGTTTGACCTTAAAATCGACTACTGCATCTTTAATGATGTTGATTTTAAACAAGTGTTTCTCGAATGAAATATTTTCCATTTGAACTTTTGTTTTCTATTTTTGTTTGTTTTTATTTGAATACGAGAAAAAAAAAAGACAAGGTGACCCATTGACACGGATTTGTCTAATTGACAAACGAAACACACTAATCAAATAAAAAAGCGTGTTTCAAGTTCGTCAGTAAAATGGTGGACAAGTTTTTATTGGCGTGTGCCGGAATATGAATATACGAGTATTTTCCCAAAAATTTAATTTGTTAATTTATTTTAATAACGCTTGTTTTTTAGGGATTTAAATTTTTAATTTTGGGACTTTAAACACATGTTGTTCGTTTGTGGTTTCGTTGCGTTCTTGTTCATTTTTAGTTTAATAAAATCAAATTGGAAGGTGGCACCAAAAAGAAGAAGAAGAAGAAAAACTAACCTTGCACATTAGGGGTCTTGGGAACTGCAATTTAGTGTCAATAATTTATTTCCTTTTTAAAACTTAAATATAAATATTTAAATTATTGAATTGAAGAAAAAAAAAAACAATATATATAAAAGGTCACTTAGTATAGTGGATAGGGGGCGGAGAGGGGGCGACATTAGTAAGCTAAATTTTTACTAAAAGCCAGTTCTAATCATATGAGCAAATCTGCCCCAAAGTAGCAGCTGCTCCAGTAGCACTTTAGAAAACATATTATAGTTTGACATGCGCCATTGCGATGTATTCGAATTCGAAAATTACTTTCGTAATGATAGAAGTACACAACAAGCAATTATTTTTATACCCTTCACAACGGGTATATATAAGTTTGTGATTGCGTTTGTAATTTCTACAATTTTCTTTTCCGACCCTATAAACTACATACATATTCAAAATTAGCATTGTTAGAAAATTCGATTAAGTAGCGTCCGTTTCTCCGCCGTTGAAATAACGTTTCTGAGAAAAACATTAGACTTTTTTCCACCATTATATTACCCCACCGATTCATGGGTTTGCCATTTAAATTCAGTAAAATCGGTTCACGTACAGCTGAGATGTATTCAAAAATTCAGTAAAATCGGTTCAGGTATAGCTGAGATATATTCAAAAATTCAGTAAAATCGGTTCACGTATAGCTGAGATATATTAACCCATTTTTTTTTTTGCAATTTTGTATAAAAAAATTTTTTTTCACATAATAATTAAGCGTGACGATTACTAGTCAAAAAATTTCCCCGATATCGGTCCATATATGTATATCCGAGATATAACCTAAACCGATTTCTTAATAAAAAAATTCTTTTATGCTTATAAGTAGTTCTGGTAATAGAAACATGTTACCAAAACACAGACTGATATCGGTTAATATATACCCGAGATATAACCTAAACCGATTATTCCATAGAAATGTCTTGTAAGCGAACTTAAGCAACTCTTTTTGCTTAAAACCAGTTCTGGTAATAAAAGGAGATTACTTAAATGCAGAAAATGAATATTTCCGATATCGGTCCATATATACCCGAGATATAGTCTAAACCGAATTTTCTATGAAGCGGTCGCGTAAGCGAACTTAAACAACTCTTGTTGCTTAAAAGCAGTTCTGGTTATATAACGAGGTTACCAAATAGAGAAAATTAAAATTTCCGATATCGGTTCAAATATGCCCGAGATAAAGTTTAAACCGATTTTCCAAAGAAAATATTTTTTTTTTGCTTAAAAGCAGTTCGGGTTATAAAAGGAGGCCACTAAAATAAAAAATAAAAATTAAAATTTCCGCTATCTGTCCATATATATCCGAGATATAGTCTAAGCCGATTGTTCCACGAAAAATTTTTTTTGCTAAAAAATAGCTGTGGGAATAAATGAATGTTATATAAACACAGAATATAAAAATTTCCGATATCGGTCCATATATACCCGAAATATAGTCTAAACCGATTTTTTTCAGAAAAATGTCGCGTAAGCGAACTTAAGCAATCTTTTTTTTTTGTTTGCTTAAAAGCCAATCTGATTATAAAAAGAGGTTACTAAAATACAGAACATTAAAATTTCTGTTATCGGTCCATATATATCCGAGCATATTAATTAAAATTTTGTGATGTATACTATACATATACGTGACTATCGTGAAGGGTATTTTAGATTCGGCCCAGCTAAATTTATTACACTTTTACTTGTTCTTCTTAACTTTGGGCCGGGGATCTAATCATCGCATACGATATCGAATTAACACGTATCGAATAACATTACGATACGTGTAGATTATCGCAAACGATGTGTATCGAATTGTTATTCAAGGAAAATATAATGGATTTAAGACCATTTGTTTCCTAAATGTTCGCATACGAAAAAACTGTTAAATGCTTTTATATTATTACGATACAATTCATTCGATATACTTGTCGACTGCCATGATATCAAAATGAAACATTTTGATTAATCTTGTTCGATGTCGAATGCGATGTTTTGCACCCGTTACTCAGGGGATCACCCTACACATAGAATTCATTGCACTGGCACTAGCACAATACAATAGATTATGAGGAAGAGGAAAGAGTCAGTAAAGTTTGTGGACTTGAACCTTTTAACGTTATATGCGACAGATTGTGAAAATTGATTTACATCAGCACCTGCCTTGTCGGCCTTATCTGATGATGGATGAACTCCAGGGGATAAATTGTTGCTGGTAGGGCTCACACAAGTCGCAACTTTTTGCCATAAATTTGTAGCTATATAGACAATTCCCTGTTTAAGGGTTCAGACCTTATAATCCTTTCTGTACGCAATTTCCCAGCACTAAATGAAAGACAAGGCTTAATGAGTTGGTGGGCCGAAGTCCACTAAGAACATCAGCCCCTAACCAACTCGCACGTCTTACAGAGCCGGTTACTTTCGTACAAAAGACTGACCCGTTCGTTCATTTCGTTAAATCGTTTATTTTTATCGAACGGCACGGCACGTTGCCAAAAATTTATATACTCGTATATCATCACAGCTCTGTAAAATAAACAAAACGAAATAGCAAAATAAAAAACGATAAAGTGATAAAAAATTATTGGTTTAAAAAGAAAATAAATTTCAAATAAAAACCATATACTCGTAGGTGTGATGAATTTTGATTTTAGTTTCATATTCTACTTTTCTTTTACTTCAGATAATTTACTCATATAATAATAAAAAAAAACAACCCTGCTTTTGTTAAACAAAACAACAAAAACAAAAGAACATAACATAAAAAGAACGAAAGGTTTTTGACGAAACCTATCCAAATTGAACGGTTCAGTATTGAACGAAAAGTGTTCAGATTAATGACCGACTAACTTCGTTCAATGAGATGATTCGTCCAATATAACCCGATCTTTTATGAACGACACAGCTTTACCGTTCCGTGTATCATCCTGGTTCCTTACAATATAGGTGTTCCAAGATAACTGCTCTTCGGGGGGTTATTAGCTCCCGAAAACTGTCATTGCAGTATAGTTATTAATGAAACTAACTTCATAGCCAGCACGTTTCAGCTAAGGTAGGCACTTCAACGATGATTAGCGCCGCGATGGTCTGCAAGCAGAACCTCCCGGGGGCTTTGGTAAAGTTTTCGGATATCCAACACAACATAAGTCAAACGACTTCCTAGAGTTTTATTTGCTACAACAAACGAAGAACTCCTACCCAACCATGCTGCAGAAAGCAGAGTGCCCTGGTTAGGTGTACACTAGGGAAAAATCTGTTATATGCGAGAGGAGACATGTCAGGAGGCAAATTGTTCCACATACGACCATACGGCTGAAAAACGAAGTCTTTGGTCGCTAGTCAATCGACCAAAAGGAGCAGCCTTGGACCGCGAACGTGTATTGCGTAAAAATATGTGGGTTTCGTGCACAAAATCGTTAATCTCGTCAGGTCAAAGTCTATTGTAGTTTAGACAAAAGAAAGAAATGCACCCCACACCGCGACGCTGCATGCTCCAGTGAGTCAAGAGATCTCGATACTCTACTATCTCTCTCTTGCACTCGATCAAGTAATCCCATTGCATCAATAGAGTTCGATACTCTACTATCACCGATGAGCTTCTTCGCTCTCTCTTGCTCTCGATGGAGTAAACCCAAAATAGGCTTTGCGGCAACGGCCCCAAACATGAGAGTTGTATTCCCTTTTTAAGCGGATATAAGTGGTATAAATAGTAAGGAGATCGGATGAACTGAAGTACATCTTACACCATTTCAACAAACCGAGCTACGTGCATATTTCTTTAAAGACATGAAAACGTCAATTCAGTAAACATCATACTGAATTTTCTTTCCAGGTACATCAATAGCATCCAATTCTTCATTATCTATACCAATCATATGTACAGATCACAATCATTAGTTTGTGTGTTAAGAAACATCACTGGGTCCTACGAGTGTTGACCAAAATCCCGAAAATTTTATGCAAATTTCAGCAAACCAGGTTTGTGGAAAATTTGAAAACACTTCTCCATTACCGATTTCCAACGGATATTTTAAATAATTATTTAGCTACGAATAAAAGCATAAAGCGAGGAAAGAAAGAGTGAGTGAAATGCTCCAACATTTCATGCTCAATAGTTGTCTCTTTTTCGTTTCGTTTCATCTCTGTTTACATTGTGGGCAAAAAGCTAGATAAACTGTTTTAGACAGCAGTCTACAGCGCGCACATGTTCTAATGCGTTAACATGTTATAAGGAGTGTGTCAACACGTCAACTGTTTTTTAAAAGACTGGAAAGACTTATTTTATTAAAAAATTCGTTTAAAAGCTTAAGTTCACTTTAAATTTTTTTAATGCACTCGTATAATGTTTTTGTTACTTACTTGTGATTTGACAAAATCATCGGGCGGCGTGTGTTCAAAGCCGCATTTTTCCCGTTTTAGTTCCTTTTTTACCGGATGAAATATATCCTTTAATGCCTTCATATTTGAATAAGTCAATATTCTTTAATTGGTGCTCCACTCAAATGCAACTCTTTGCAAAGTAACGCGACCACCAGTTTTAAGTTTTTGTTTCTTTAAAATAATTAAAATATAAAACACCTGTTTTGCAAATCCGCCTTTTTTCACGAATTAGTTATAACTTCAATTGAAAAATTTCAATAGAAATATTTATTGCAATTTCCAATTAAAAATTGTAGCATCTAGTTCGTGCAGCTGCAGCAGCGACATTATTATTTTAGTTTTTGAGAACTGAAAATGAAAAAGCAATTATTAATATTTTTTAATTGCAAATTTAATAATTGTAACGAAAATAGATATGCATATTATTTTTGTAAATTATTTTATTATAGATTACACGATAAAATGAAAACTAAAGCTTTAAAACATCGAAGGGCAATTGTTTGTCTGAGGTACGAAGTTGCTCTTGTGTATTTTAACCAGAGTTCCAACAATAACATCCGATTCCTCAATATTTATATCGTAAATGAGTACAGATGAAGCAGCATTTTCGGTCGTTTGTTTGTGTGCTAATAATTGGGTCTTACGAGCGTTAAGGGCGACCCATTCGGTGATTAATAGAAGATCACTATTTAGTGAATCATTCATAGTATCACTATCGAACGAAAGCAATCGATAGTTAGCTAAAAATAAAACTACAATCGATGTTGCGAACGCGCACTCAGCGAAGCCGCCTAGTACACATTCACAGCTCATATGTTTCATGTTATATAATGAAGTCGATTTGCGTCATTCAATACGAGTATGAATTTAAAGTTAGTAAGCGTTTAACCGAAGACCTGCTCAATAATCGAGCAAGATTTAACGTAAACAATCTCACATTTCTTATTTTAACTCAAATTTATTTTATTTTCGTAGAAAAATTTCAAATGAAAGTGAATATTTTATTCAAAAGAAATCAGAAGATGTTGGTCGCATGCCGGTCGTTAAAATGCAAATTAGTTTCCTATTCATTCATTCATTTAGTCGCCGGAGCAAAAGGAAAACACTTTTTGACATCATTGTTTGAAATCTCACTTTCAAAAAGCAAAACTACGAGTATGATGCAACTACTACCGGCGCGATGGGAGATGTTGTTGGTAATAGTAATAGAGAGATTTGTTTGGTTTTTGTGTCAAGCAAAACTCATTAGGGTGAGTCATATTCTTAGAGAATTTTATGGAGGAAATAGTATAATTTTATTATATATATATTATTTCTTTAGATGTTATTACAAATTTAAGAATGTTATTACAATTTGAGAATATTACAATTAGTTTTTACACACAAAAAAAAGTTTTAGACTGAATCTAACCTGCAGATTTTTGGACTTTGTTGTGTTGGATATTTAAGCAGTTTAGCAAAGCATTGCTGTTATTTATATTATGTTCTGATGGGGGTTTCATAAGGTTTTCGATGTAATCAGTACCACACAGTTTGAGGCGAATGGAGCTTAAGAAAGTGCACGTTTTCCAGAGATGTATAAGATATATAACTTAAGTGTGTCTTGTTGCATAAGGGCCACATGGTTGGAGAATCTCGTGAAAGAAGATGTTGGTGAATGAGTTGTTATGCGTGTGAGACGCAAACTACGAATAGTATAGGCTTTATTGTTGAAAAAACTGGTTGTGGTAGGTAGTTTCAGTGGAACTTTTTCGGGGTTGATTTTTTTATATAGATGATCGTATTTTTTCATGATCTTAAAAAAACATTACTAAGGTGATTTAAAGCCGTTCGTATCATAAAGTACTTCGAAAGTGGCATGAATGTAAATTAATTACTTTTATTGTGCTTCATGTCTAGTTTGTGACAGAAGTAACATCGTGGCCATAAGAAATCATCCGATGTTGTTTGGCTGTTTTTTTTTAATAAAATACTACGATTATCATTTTTTACGATTAGCATTTTTATCACTTCGCCCAGAACTTCGGGCGACAGATTCTCGCACTCGCGTCGAATGTTGTCTTTGAGGGCTGCCAGGGTCTCGGGCTTATTCACGTAAACACGGGACTTCAAAAAATTCCACAAAAAAAGTCTGTAACGGTTAAATCAGGCCATCTTGCGGTCTAGTGCAAATCGGCAAAACGAGAAATGAGGCGAACCGCGAACGCCGGCTTCAGAATATCGGTAGTGGCTCGCGCAATGTATAACGCTGCATCGTCCTGTTTTAACCACATGTCCTCCAACTCTAATCCGTTTAATCGCGGCATAAAAAACTCGGTTAACATGGCTCTATAGCAAGCACTGGCTTGCTCGAAAAAAAAAAATGGCTCGATGACTCCTGCAGCGTGAACAGGGCACCATGCAGTTAGTTTCAGCGGGTGTTATATGTATCACTCGTAGATTTTAGGTGCCAATAAAATTCTAGAGGTTCAAATAACCAGAATGGAAGTTTCTAATAAAAAAAAAGAAAAAATGAGAGCCAAACAACATGTGAAACTTCTGTTAGAAGCAGTTCAGTTTGGACCGCCCTAATAATTATGTATCTCACTGTGTTGCGTGAGATGTTTTTTTTATTTAATTAATTTAACTAATTATACAATCAATTTAAATATGTTATTTTGCCATCCCCCTGACATGCTAACACACAGACTTACTTTTGATTTTGCTTCATCCAGATACCGAGCATTTATCAATGTCTTGAATTATCTTTTATCTTGGCTTTTTAAAAATTTATCATTTAATTTAATGAAATCTTTAAATAGAATGGTTTTACGTAAAAGAAGAAAACAACATATTGGGTGATACTGATTTCGCACAGAATGAAGCATTCAAATCGCGATTATTAATTTCTGCGTTAAAGAGTTTCCCCGAAGTAAACATAACATCTCTGTTTCAATTAATTACCAGTTAATTTTGAGTCAGCTGGTGGCGGAAAGACGTTTCACTAGCATATTTTATATACAATTTAAAACAACCAGTACGATTATGTGTAAAAAAAAACATGAAAGATAATTGAAAAGAAATTTGATGGTGCAACCGGTGGTGCCAGTAGGATACGAAAGATACATTTTTCGTATCTTTTGATGACTTTATGTACCATGTATAATCCTGACATTTTTCGTATCTTTTGAATCTGCACGCAAAATAGAGCTGCAAAATTATCGATAGTCGTCCCCATCGATATTTTCGATAGTTTCAAGAAAAACTATCGATACTATCGTTAAGCACTACTTTTGGCTATGAATCTGTAACTCAAGTGGAAGTTGGTAAACATAGATACATACATATTTATATAAAATATTTACGTATTTTTATTCTATGATAAAAAATATAACTTTTATATACTTTTCTTTTTATTTTTGCTAAACACTTTGAGCTGCAGCGTCACCTGTATGCAAAGAGAACAAAGTTTTTTTAATCGCAGTCGACATTTAGCCGCAGCCGCCTGATATAAGTTGAAATGTTTAACTAACATTTTTAATATAAAAAACGCTTTTTTTTATTTGAGATAAAAGTAATAAATGGTAAAATACACTTTACTTTGATATATAATATGATTTATGGAATATATTTTCATTTATAAATTACGCTATAACTATAAAAATTTAAAGGCGGCTAAGAACCCGCCTGAATAAATGGCCAGAAACGTTATTAAACAATCGATAGTTAGCTAAAAATAAAGCTATCGATACTATCGATTGTTTTGCAGCTCTAACGCAAAATGTGTGGAAATAAAATATTAAACTTTCCGTCTCTGACAAAGTTTTTTAAAGTTATCATTTCGTTAAGTGCGGTCTCCACCTGACTTGAAAACACTAACTTTAACGCTAACATCAAGTTAAAGTTAAATGTGGACCGCTCATGTTAAAGTTTGGTTAAAGTTACAACTTGGTTGTTAAAACATTTCATTTGGAAACTCTGTTATAACTTAAATTGACAACAGCCTGCTATTTGTAGTTGTTTTTCGCCATTTTTATTGTTTTACTATGAAAAATTACAACTCTAACATCACTACGTGTACGCCGACTTTAACAGATAGATATTTAAACAGCAAGTTTTAACATCATGTTTTAACTGCGTTTCAAGTTAGGTGTAGACTGCATGTTAAGCTTTAAACAGCAGACAGCAATCTGTCAAAAATAGAATACATGTGTTTAGATGCACACGATTATTTTAACGACATCACAGCAGCACCAACTTAGACTGCCAACTTTAAACACATAGACGACAGCAGACAGCAAACAGCAATCTGTCAAAAATAGAATACATGTGTTTAGATGCACACGATTATTTTAACGACATCACAGCAGCACGACTTCACAACAGCATTTGCTGCTGCTGCCAACTTAGACTAATTTCTATTTTTGTAAGCAGCAAAAAGTAAACGCAATGCTGCCACTATAAAAATATATTGGCAGCAATAAGAACTAAAATTTGTTTGAAATATTTAATAGAAATAAACGGCACACAAATAAAATAAACAAATAAATTGATTGGTTTTTATAGTTTTACGTCATATTATTACGTTTTTAGTCAGTAATTTTAATTTTATTTATGTAAAATATATATCTGGCACCCCTGAAATTTGCATTGTTTAAATACTCATAGTGCTGCTGCTGTCTTTAAAATAATTATATCGTTGATGATACGGCAGCATTTGAAGCTAACTTCATTTGTGCTTGTGAAGTTGTGAAGTCTGCTGTCGTCTAAGTGTTTAGAGCTTTAAGAATACAAAAAAAAAAAAAAAAAAACTAAATAAAAGAATAACATATATTTTGTTGTTAGGTTTCTTAAGTTCTTCTGTCGTCTGCTTATTCTTGTGTATGTGTTGAGATGAAATTTTAGAAGAAAACAATAACGATCTTTACAGTTAATAATTTCAGACCCTTTTTGAGCAATAGTTTTATAAAACAAAACAATTTTAATCCCGAAATTAAAAAAAAAGAAAACTAAACAAGTTGACTGCAAATACTATGGGCTATAACTATAGTCATTAAAAAAGTATACATCAAAAAATATAAAGTAATGTTTAACAAAAAGTATACTTTTCGTCTACTATAAACAAAAAAAGCTTACTTTACTTTTAGAAGCCGGTTCTAAAGTTAAACACAGAAAAAACTGTTTTTAAGTAAACTAATATAACTAAATAAATCAACTGCTCGCCGTCAAATGATAGAATGTAAAACAAGAAATTAGTTTTGTGAAAACTATGTAAAAATTGGTATAAAATAAAAATTAAAAAATGTAGATATAAAATGTGTACATTGAAGACTTGAGGTCGACTTGGCCATAATTGATGATATTCGGGTGGAAAGAAAACCCATAATATCAACCATGTCACAGAGCTTAATTCCGTTCGGAAATGGAATTGAATTCTTTTTATACTTCTTTAAAAAACAAAAAACTAAAATACTTTTCGGAATGAAATCAGTTCTAATTGCAAGAATGAAACTAGTATTGTCTTATAGAATTGATTTCATTCCGAAAAATCTTAGATTTTCGTTTTTTGAAGAATTAAAACACCGATTCAATTCCATTTCTGAGCGTAAGTGAGTTTTATAACATGGCCGTATATAAGCAAAGGTTTGATCCTTTTGAGTTTGCGCTGGATAAGGTGCCTCTCGTTCCCTTTTATTTCTATAAATTTTTTTTCAACATATATCTTTTTGGGGAAAAATGTATCTTTTTGAAAAGTAAAATGTATCTTTTACTGGCAACACTGGGTGCGACTGCAGTGTAAAGAATTCAATGTTCTAAAATATGTGCTAAAATATTACTCTCTTATCTGTTTTTAATTTTTTACTTTTCATGGTTTTTCTTTCAGTGTACAGTTTTAAGAGCTTTTAAAGTCATTTTTATAAGTTCAATTACCTGCATGATTTCTTTCAAAATATGTGTCTATGAAGAACAAACATGCTCGTACAAAAGTATTTAAGTATTCGCTACTTTATAACTGAAAAACACTTATAGTTCGTGTTTAAAATTAACCTTCAGTCTCTTTAAAAACAATAAATTTTATTAAGCCCATAATTTTAATAAAAAGCAAAAGCAAAGCAAACTTAATGAATACTTAATGTCATAGTTAAATACTACTTTTATCAAACGACCGGCCATTGAGTAATTGTCCGGGTTTTGTTTTTTTTTTTTTTCGTTTTTAAGGTAATATTGTATGAGTCTATAACATTTGTTTAAAATACTTATTAAAATCTATCTAATAAGAATATTGTTAAAAATCTTAATTATCAGTGAAATCGCACAAGGTATTTTCAATGACAGTTGTAAGAAACAACAAAACTGCTGGGAAAATAATTTTAAATGCAACTTCTCATCAAGTTGTTGTGGATGTTTGAACAAATATTTTAACTTAGAGCAAAAAGTACAGTGGTCATTGTTTTCTTCAATTTATGGAAGAATCCCTTCAACATAACAAACATGTTAAACGAAGCAGCATGTGTTGAGTATACAACACAAACCGAGTGCTTAAAGGGCCAAATAAACTACACAAACTGCTTGCCAAACACTCGCTTTCTGCTTGCACCCAAACCATACAAATATCCAACATGCAAATGTAATTTATGAGTAATCACACATCCAAATACAAATTAATCACTTTTCCTCTGTTTTCAATGACGTCGAGTAGACGGCCACTGTGTTGCGGCAATTTGCTCGTCATATGAAGTTTGCAAGATACAAATTGTTTTACCCTCTGTTTCTTGATATCCTGTTTTTTAATTTCTATAATAAAAGTAAACTTTTACGCCATTCTAAACTTTATTACAAAAAAAAAAACATTTTCTTGATTCACTCTGTATGCTCCTTCTTCCACCACCTCACTCAGCAAAAATTTCATTGAAATGACAAAATTTACACACACATTCACATGTTTGCACAAAAATAAAAAATTTTTGATTTTCAAACATTTGCACAAACTAGCAAACACCCCCACAAACGAACAATAATGTTTGCACAAACGTAAAATTTTTACATGTTTGGCAAGCAGTTTGTGTGGTTTATTTGGCCCTTAAAGTTTCGGACCGTATAATCCTCCTGTATGAAATTTTTCAAAAGTCAATGGCAGACAAGACTTAAGGCAGAATTAGTTTGTACGTTCTTTTCCGTTCTGAATCAGCTGCTTTATTTCTGTTCAATTGAAACTATATGTGTATGGTTTGTTTTTACTTCATCGTTCTGTTCTGTTGCGGACTAATCTGTTGAAAATAGAATTCAACATTAAGTGACGGCCAGATATGTGTATGTTTTACTCTTTTCAGGTATGGAAATATTAATTGTTTATTCAAATGTATATAATTTGTTTTGTCAAAAGCTAAAAAAATTTGTTTGAATTAAAGATTTTTAAAAGTTAATAATGGGTGATTTTATAAGAACTATCGGAAGTTAAAAAAAAAAACACATAAAATTCAGAAAAATGCATGAAATATTTATTTGGATCGATAATTGGGTCGATATAATTTAATGTTTGAAGATTATTTCATGCAAATGTTGGCCACGGCTGCGCCTCAAATGGTCCATCCGCTTAGTCCAATTTTGGCATACTCTTTCCAACATTTCGGCCGGTATCTCACGAATAATGTTGCCAATGTTGGCTTCCAGTACGTTAATCGAAGCGGGCCTGTCGCTATAGACATTAGCCTTAACATAGCCCCACAAAAAATAGTCTAGAGGCGTAAAATCGCACGATCTGGGCGGCCAAGTGACTGGTCCCAAGCGTGAAATAAACTGTTCACCGAACTCGCCTCTCAATTGGTCCATTGTTTCGCGTGCTGTGTGGCATGTGGCACCGTCTTGTTGAAACCACATGTCATGCAAGTCAAGCTCTTCCATTTTGGGCAAAAAAAAGTTTGTTATCATCGCACGGTAGCGCTCACCATTCACAGTAACGTTGTGATTCGCATCATCTTTGAAGAAATACGGCCCAATGATGCCGCCAGCCCATAATCTGCACCAAACGGTTGTTTTTTGTGGATGCATTGGTAGCTCTTGCAATGCTTCTGGCTGCTCTTCACTCCAAATACGGCAGTTTTGCTTGTTCACGTATCCATTCAACCAGAAATGAGCCTCGTCGCTGAACACAATTCTTCGATAAAAAAGTATATCTTCATCTAACTTTTCAAGAGCCCATTCACCAAAAATTTGGCGTTGTGGTAGGTCGTTTGGCTTTAATTCTTGCACCAGCTGTATCTTATAAGGCTTCACACCCAAATCCTTCCGCAAAATTTTCCACGTAGTGGAGTAACAGAGGCCCAATTGCTGCGAACGGCGCCGAATCGATAATTCACGGTCATCACCAACACTGGCCGATACGGCTGCGATATTTTCTTCAGTTCGCACTCTACGTAAGCGTGTTGGTGGTTTAATGTCCAACAATGTAAATTTGGTGCGAAATTTTTTTATAATAGCCCGAATAGAAGCC
Source organism: Thecocarcelia acutangulata (assembly GCA_914767995.1). Lineage (NCBI taxonomy): Eukaryota > Metazoa > Arthropoda > Insecta > Diptera > Tachinidae > Thecocarcelia > Thecocarcelia acutangulata. Next base: position 28,379,740 of record OU612097.1, on the reverse strand, counting down.
TCAGTAGGTCGATTAAACTGACCATAAAATGGAAGAAGCGCGCGATGAACTTTCTTAACAGAGCACGCATTTTGGTAATAAAATTCAATAATTTGCAAGCGTTGTTCGTTTGTAAGACGATTCATGATTAAATTATAGACCAAACTGAAAATGTTTGACAGTGACACAAGATACAAAACGTGCGTGAGCTGTCAAAACTAGTGTTGCCAAAAAGATAATAGCAAAAAAATCACTCGTTACATTTTAATTAATTATTAATTAAGCAACTAAGAATGATCGAAATAATATAATTTTAGCGAGGAAAAATTTATATTTTGTATAAGAAGTATCCCAAACTCTGCAGGTTGTCAGAAAGAAGTGGACTATTTGATCACCATTTCTAAATTATTAATTTGTTTCTTTTTTGTTTTTTCACACAGGATAATGTTTAAGTAAATATTTCTTATTTTTGCAGCTAAAGATCGTTTTATTTATTATAAAAAATTCACCAGTATTTATTTTCAATATTTCGATAACAATTTGTTATCATCGTCAGGAAAATTAATATGTTATAACATATTAATTTTCAGAAACCACCTGGTTAATTGCACCGTGGCTAAATGCTTTTACAAAAACAAATGAGCACTTCTGATTTACATACATACATATATAACAAACTTTTTAAAGTACGGATGATTTCGTTTGAACTCAATAATTTCGTTGAGTGTATTTTGTGTTTTATTTACTAATCTTGTTGAAAAAAAATTTACTGCTTTAGCTATTAAAGAAACTTGATTTTTCTTTTAAATAGAACAACTCTCAATGTGTTTGCAACAACTTTGTCCAAAATTGTTGTTTATACTTTTATGAAAAATTAAAAAACAAATGTTTTTTTTTTTTGTTTACCAGTATTTTAAAGTAATTAAAAATCATTTAAGCTTTTAATTTTTTACAGTTTGCTCTAAATGGATTTCAATGAAACAATTTTAAAATTCTTGAATCTGTTTTTAAAACTTCAAACACATACGAGTACATATGTTTATGTACTTACTCGTATATACATATGTATAAACGTAAATATTTGAAATACAAATTTATTGGTAAACTTCAAAAAATTTTTGAGCGCAGTAATTTACACTATAAATACATACATTTTTAAGGTTTTCAGAAGTAAATAAAAATAAGCCTCAAAATTTAAACATGTTTTTCCCAACAACAAACACTTTAAAGTTTAAACAAATTTTTAGTGTTATTGCACAATGAGCGCATAATAATACGAAAGTGTGTGTGGGATAGTATAATATAAACAACTTTTGACAGCTATCATAACAAAAAAAAAAAGAAAAAAATAATAATAATAATAATAAATAAATAAAAAGTCAGCTGGCGTTTCGACACTACCTAGTATATTATTGTGGCATGCGAAGAATCGTATCCAAGGTGCATTAACATCTACAAGGTAGCAGCGCTACTGCAAGTGACAGTTTTTTGCTACTGGCAATATAGTACGCCCTTTACGTCAAATGCGTAAAGAGCGTAATTTATTGATTTATTCTGAATTAAACATTTACGGCCGTATGCAAAAAAACTTAACAAAGCTTGGTAAGCAATTGTTAAGACAAATTTCCTAACGTTGTATGCAAAAACAATTGTTAGCTTACCATTCGTTTAAAGTTGTATTGAGTACACTTTAACTGTACGTTAAAATGACACTTGACTTGCCGATTATTATTTTGTTTGAAAAACACAATATTGGGAAAATTTTAAAACAAAAGATATTATTATTTTTATTACATAAATTAATTGAAACATTCCATTTTATATAAACTAAAAATATTAATTTTGAAAGAAAAATATAAATAACAATTATGTTAGTGATGCACTTTCAATCAAACGAATACAATGAAAATCATTATTCGAATAACAACAATTTTTCTAGATAAGTACCCCTATTAATTTTTCTCAATTTCATTAATATAATACATATTATATATTCATTATTTATTAAGAAGGTAAATCCAAGAACTGTTTGTCAAAAATATGTTATTTTATGTAATAATAATCATTTTTTATTTTTTAAATTTGTTTATCGGTTTTCGAATATAAGTTTTTATTCATCACTATTCAAAAAATTACAACTGAACATAACAGCGTTGCCATAACAAAACAATTAAATTCCTTACTACATGTAAAAGTTAACGTACTGTTTTTGCATAAAAATTTTTAACAAATGTATGGTAGTGCTAATGTGTTTGGTAACTAACGTATGCGTTAAAACTCGAGTAAGAATTTTTTTGGATATGGCCCTTAAAAATTATTTTGTAAACATAAAAATAGTTTAAATAAAAACGAGTAAAAGTGTAGTTTATTCGGTTGAATCTAAAATACCCTTCACGATAGTCACATAAATATATAGTAATTATTACAAATTTAAACTCAATATGCGCGTTTATATATGGACCGATATCGGCGAAAATTTGGTTTTTGCCTTGTAATCGCCATAAAAATTTTCATGGAAAAATCGGTTTAGGCTATATTTCGGGTATATATAGACTGATATCGGAAATTTTCATTTTCTATATATTAGCAACCTGCTTTTATAATCAGACCTGCCTTTAAACAAAAAAAAAAAAAAATGTTTCATGAAAAAATCGGTTTAGACTATATCTCGGGTACATATGGACGGATATCGGAATATTTCATTTTCTGTATTTCAGTAACCTCCTTTTATAATCAAACCTGCTTTTAAGCAAAAACATATTTTTTCATGAAAAAATCGGTTTAGGCTATATCTCGGTTGCATATAAACCGATATCGGAAACTTTCATTTTCTCTATTTGGTAAGCTCCGTTTTTCTTTCTTTTTTTTTATAATAAACACAAAAACTGCGAACTTTTTTGACTTGGCTGCAGTAACAACCAGGGTCTGAGGCAGTAATCGAACCTGCGACCTCGAGACTGTTGGTCAAGTACTTTACCAAATCAGCCATTGAGGCGCCCACAAAACTGCTTTTAAGCAGTTCTGGTCCCTTACGCTACTTTTTCGTGAAAAAATCGGTTTAGGCTATAGGATTTTGGATATATCTCAGCTATATAGGAAGCGATTTTACTGAATTTCAATGGCAAACCCATGAATCGATGGAGTAATATAATGTTTAAAGAACAAAGTTTCTAAGTCTAATAGGGCATTTACACCAACTCAAAATCTAGTAGATTTGAATTGAAATCTACAACGAAATCTATATCGTTTACACCACCGTTTATTGACATCTAGCAAGATTTCATTTGCTCAAAAATAATTTATGCATGTGGGTTTGACAATACAATATTATCAGAATACACCAGCATTAAAGTGTATATTTTTTGTGCCCAGAGACTGCATACACCACATTATAGTGCAAATTTTGTTGCAGCGTTGTATTTTTAAGTACTTTTTGCAAGAAATCACAGTTGCATCGCTTAGTACTGAGTAGATTTCAGGAGATTTCGTCAAAATCTACTCGTAAAGTAGATCTCATTTTGTATGGGAAATCTTCTCAAAATCTACTAGATTTGGCTTGAAATCTCGAATGAGCAGATTTCGCTTTGGTGTAAATAGGTTTTCTCAGAAACGGTATTTCACCGGCGGACAGACGGACATCGTATAATCGAATTTTCTACCAATGCTGATTAAGAATATGTACATGTACTTTATAGGGTGGGAAATGAAAATTATAGAAATTACAAACGGAATCACAAACTTTTATACCTATACCCTTAACATTTTTGTGAAGCGTTTAATAATTTATAATTGTGAAATGGTTCTTTTATATTATATAATTGTAATAAAATTTGCAAATATTTTTGACAAGCATAGCTTACTACATGCCTGTTTTTGTTGTATTATTGTAATTTTGCTCTAGTGTTGCCACCTTGTAGACTTTATTGCACCTTGGCTTGACATATCTTTTTGCACAGACGTGCGTGCACTAGAGCAACGTTTGTAAATTATTTTTTGTCAAAATAATGGTTCTGTTTGTTCAGACTTGATGTTAAATTTCCATTAGAAAATTTCGTCACAGAAAATTACTGTTTGGTGCGTTTTATGATCCATATGTTTATAAAAATGATAATAGAATGTTACTGTCAATGGTGATCAGTGAAAATTGGTTTGGTGTAAATACAGGCGGAGATTAAGGGATGCAACCGACCTGGTGAGGGAAGCTTCTCGCATTCGAGACAGGCTATAATTAAGATTTTGCTATTAAATTTTTGATATATCTTGTATGTATGTATATAAATATTAAGAAATAATGAAAAAACCCAAAAATTTAATTCATAATTTTTATGTATTCATTATAAAATAAAAAAAAGAAGTGAAAAATGAACTACATTCACTATCTGCCGTATTTATAAAAAATAATTTACACATAATAAATTTTTAATTGACAAATTTTGTGTAGAAATATGTATGTCATATATATGTTTTACTAATTGCAAATTAGTTTTTATGAATACGGCAATATGTGCATAAATATTTAAAAAAATTACCTTTTGGCATCAATTTTGTCAATTATATATTCTTTAAATTTATAACTTCCGCAATATCTTATTTCTGAAAAGCTTTGACAGCTCTAGCGAAAAATTTCTCACAAAATCTTAATACAGAAACAAGTTTACTCACAAACTTCCAATGAATTACGTCAAAAAAGCTATTTTGACAGATATTTCCAGCTTCTCAAAGATACAGAAACATTTGTGTGAGAAACTCTATTTTTTTTCACTTCGCATAGTTTTTCTGTCAATTCCTTTGTTTCTGGATTCACCCATTGTTTCCGAACAAAATTTTTGTCCGGACAAAATTTTTTTTATATGTAGTTTGACGTCTCTCTTCTTGAGAGGGAGAAAATATTTTTTACGAACAACTCCCAACTTTAATTGGTTTAATTTTATATTTTGTCCGGACAAAATTGAACTGAGATGCCAATAGGATACATTTTTTCATACAAAATTGTATTGAATAAAAAATATACATAAAAAATATACATAGTAATTTTATTCTGATGAAATTTTAATTGCGGCTGCCATTTGATATATGTATGTACATGGTTTTAATAGTTATTAAAAAATAAGTAATATGGAAATAAATGAATTAATTGCCCAAAAACTTATTGAAGAAATGAAAAAGCCAGGAAGAGAGTATATGTACGATATAATGTATAAAAATAACCCATTGCTCCTATTTGCTGTAAAAGTCTTTTCACTGCAACTCTTTTTAATTTTTTTTTTATATACTCGTATATGTACTTGGCTAATAATAATGCTTTATGTATTTCAATGGCCATAAGTAAAGCAGTTTTCTTTTTTCCATTATTATCACACAATTTTTACTAATAATTGAGAATATGTAAAATAGTCCAGAAAATAAAACAAAATAATAACAAGCAGTACTGCCACCTTGTAAAACTAATAGATTTTGTTTATATATGGCAGCTCTGATTTTCCGGAACAATTTTTTGCAATCGTGCTGCAGAAAACTATCAGTAAAAAAAAATGTTTGTCCGGACAAAAATTTTGTTCGGAAACAATGGCTTAATACAGAAACGAGGCACAGATTGCGTCTTGTAAGCCAGTCGTGACGGCCACATGACCAATTGATATTCAAAATACATTTCTTCTTCTTTTGATTATGATTAAAAACTGTGTAAATCTAAAAAACAGCCTGCATGTGCATGCATACTTATATGTATGTATGTAAGTAAAATAACAGTCTCTGTATGTTTTTAGCATATTAATACATACTTATGTACGAGTATGTATGTAAAGCCCAGTTCAGACTATTATACTTTGTATTAATACTTGTCAAAAATTCAAATAATACATGCAAGTCTGATAGTCTGAATGTAATCCGTCACATATGCGAAACATAATACGATACGAATTTGACATCCCATACGACTTTGTTGTTTTTTGGGGTGCCGTGACTGATAGTATTTTTTGTCGTTATAAAAAAGCTCGAAATTAGCGGTCATTTATAAATGTATTTTGCTCATGCTATATTTAGAGCATAAAATATGTTTGTGCTACTGAATTTGGATGTGTTATACATAATTATTATTTTACTGTTGAAGAATTTCACGCGCCGGCACGTCTATCGCCTACCACGAATAGCGCACCTGCCGCTGTGAAAAGTTTTATGATGGCACATCTATGTTGGTTTATATCAAGTGTGATGGTGTGAATGCAAAATCTAATTTACGTTAAACTTTTTGACAGTCGCAAGAAATGTGTTTAGACTTTTATCTCTCAAAATCTAATGAAAGTATTTATACTTGTATAATAGTCTGATTGGGCCTTAAGTAGGTATGGAATAAATAGTTGCAATGATATCATTGACAAATCATGTTAAAAGTTTAAAAATAAATTCATCTAATCATCCTACAACAACAAGTAATTAATCAAAAATTAAAATTAAATTATGAAACAGTCAATAATTAAGTGCGCAAACGTGCCTAATCATTAATAAATTCAACAAAAGGCAAAAGAAAAGAGAATCTAAAAACATACATACGAGTATGTATGTATGTATGACTGAATATGTTATGGCCAACCCGCAAGTACGCAGACTTTTAATGTTATTTTCAGCACTAGAGGCAAATAAATGTTTATACTGTTTTTAACTTGAGGCCATACAAACTTTTTGAAAAATCAAAAAAAGAAAAAACAAACTACCAAAATTTTAACAACAAATATGAATTACCTTTACTCGTAAGGCCAGACAAACAATACACGTTAAGCGAACTTCCCAAAAAAAAAATTAAAATATAAAAATATCCCAACAAACACTAAGGTTTGATTTCAAATTGGGAATGATTTGAAATCAAACGTTTTCTCAAACGACAAACGTTTGATACTGATTTGAATTCAAATTGAAAAACATATGGGCATTTTCATAAAAAAATTAAAATGTATTTGAAATGAATTTTACAGCTTGTTCGACGATATCGAATGAAAATGTATGCGAACGAAAGCTAGTCACTCACATTCGCATCGTTTGCATGAACTTATGTATTTTAATTGATTTTTGACACATCGTTCGAATAGAATAAAGTTAGAAAAAACCCAAATAAATTTTCATTCGCCTAGAATGCGCATGAACTTATCCTTTTGACATCGACGAACTGGCTGTTAGAAAAATTTTGTATGGAATTTTTGAGTTAAAACACATTTCATTTAAATTTTTATGACTATGCCCAATAGCGTTCGCAACAAAAATGGGAAATTATTTTCAAATTGATAAATTCATTTATTCTCAAGTTGGTTTCAAATGTAATTCTCAAATGTTTTTCAAATGTCGGATACAAATTTCTTTACAAATTTCTTTTGGTTTATTTGCGATTTTTAATTTAAATTTTCTATTATTATTATGTATTTTATTATTGTTATTTTTGCTGGCCTTGAAGTTCTCGAATGGACAAATCGTGCTCTAAATCGTGCTCAAAACAGGCAATATCATTACTTCTTATTGTTTCACTATTTTATATTTTGCTTCATGCGTTTTTACTTATTAAAACAAGTCTCACATTCAATTGCATATTGCTCACAAACAAATCACATTTATTGATCTTTTCCCGAATTCTTAAATTTTTTTTGTAAATGAATTTAAAATGTTGGTGTTTTTTCTGTAATTGCTGACATATTTGTTTCACGATTGGTATGTTACACTCAAAAGCAAATTGATAAAATATTTAACATTAACTTTATTATTCAATTTATTTGTATCAAATGTTTATTTTAAAATGATTTTTAATTCAAATTCAAATGTTAAAATCAAACCATTGAAAAAGGTTTGAAAATTATGTTTGATATCAAATGATAAAGTCATTTTATATCAAATGTTTGATTTCGTGTTTGTTGGGATTATACAAAGAAACATACAAGCGTCTGTGTATGTGTAATATTCCTAAATGCTTACATATCGATGGCTTAATATTAAAAAGACGTATCTCGAAGGAGAAGGAAAACATTGAATAAAATTCAAAACATCTTCAAAATTCAGCTGCACTACCGCCATTCTCGTATGCTATTAGACCGCCTAGTCTTTATAAAAAGTATTTGACGACACATTGTACGGAAAATATTGCCTTGAGAACACCTGAAGATATTGATGTGTCAATTAACGAATTTTGTGAACACCTTAAACTAGCCGTACAACGTACAACATGCTACCACTAGCCATATAAGATCCAGAAATGAACAATAGAACTTATTCGTCTGAAATTGAACAACTTCTGAAAGACAAAAAAAAGAAGACTTACACCCAATTTTCACGACGACTTTTAAATACATGTTTGTTTTTTATATTATTTTAAAACTGCTACCAAAATCATGTTACATTTTCATCATGATTTTTTAAGACATGTCTTTTTTTCAATTGTAGTTGCAAAATAATACCGTTTGTCTCTTTTTATCCTTTTGTTAGTATCGATATGGTCATCTTGCCAAACGAATGTAAATGAAAAATATTACAAATGATAACAAAAAGGAATTAGGAAAAAAACACGAAAAACAGAGTTCGTATCAAGGCGAATTAATTATTAGGTGGATGCATCGGCGAATTCAGGCGAATTCGATTAATATGGCGGCACTTTCACTGTCAAGTTTTGTTTACCGTTTTCGGCGCCATTTAAATTTTTTTACATGTTTGTTATCAACTACTTTTGACAGCTTAAGTGTGAATTCGCCTTTTTACACAAACAAAATACCTGTTGATTTTTTTATTGTTGTATTGTTGTAGCGAAGCGGCTACCTTGTTTTTTGTATCATGGTTCGTATCATGATACAAAAACAAGGTAGCCGCTTCGCTACAACAATACAACAATAACAAAAACAACAGGTATTTTGTTTGTGTAAAATGGCGAATTCACACTTAAGCTGTCAAAAGTAGTTGGTAAAGAACATGTAAAAAATTTAAATGGCGCTGAAAAAGGTAAACAAAACTTGACAGAGAGAGTGGCGCCATATTAACCGAATTCGCCTGAATTCGCCGATGCATCCACCTAATAATTAATTCGCCTTGGTTCGTATCTTTTTGTCTACCCCTCTTTCATTTCTATCAAATTTGCCCACAAATATGATAGAGATGACTTAAAGACGTTTGGAAAAATCATCGTGAAAATTGGGTGATAGAAGAGAGTGGCAACTTCGCAGGTCTCCCCAGCTTAAAATTAGGCTACGGGAACTCAGTTATATAAGATACCTGTATGTTAAGGAACCAGGAGTGATGTTTAGACGGGTGAGATGGATTAAAGGCTCTTAAAAGGCAACAAATTAAGTCTTGTCTTTCATTGACTGTTGGGAAATTGCATACAAGAGAAGCGATTAGAAGGACCGAACTCTTAAGCAAGGAGGGGTTCACCTATATGGCTACAAACTTATGGTAAAAAGTTGCGATCTAAGTGAGCCTAGCAAGTCACACGGAGGTGCTAGTGAATCGTGTAGAATTCAATCCGTGGAGTTGGTTCATCATCAGATTAGGCTGTAAGGGCAGGGGCTAATGTAAATCAATTTCAGAACCGTTCAAACAATTTGATGAAAACAGTGAGATTTTAGCTACTTTAATTATTTCCAATAAAAGACGACAGCTGTAAACTGATTGGTAACAAATCGATAACATTGGTTTCTGTGACACCTAAAATCGGTATTAATTTTAGTTCAAACAAAAATGCGATATCATTTGATTTCATAGCATCAAAGTATTTTTTTTTTTGTTGTGGGTTTTATATCTAATTCCGATAAAATTTGGTTTCTATGATAGCTCTGAATATATCACAATTTCAAATCAAAGTGAGCCATATGGTCAGCGCTGGTCTTTTTATTTTATTTGTTACAATTTTTTGTATGGGCTACACTGCCAAAAATAAATATAGCTTGAAATTACAAGCACAAAAAATATACAAGATATGCCTTTTTTATATTCAGCCATCGATATGTACATCTTAATAAAGTAAAGGGTGTTTTTTTAAGCTAGATAGAACTTTAAATTGTAAAAAGTAACACAAAAAATTAAATTTTGATGAAACATTTTTTTTATTTGTTTCAGTATACTCTGACAAATCATCATGAATAGACTCACGCTTGAACAACGCTACGAAATTGGGCTCTAGAGCAGTTGGCAACTGACCCGTTGTTTTATCGCAAAATTGTGTTCAGCGATGAGGCGCATTTTTGGCTTAACGGGTTTGTTAATAAGCAAAATTGCCGCATATGGAGTGAGACCAATCCACAAGAGACCCTACAGACTCCATTACATCCAGAAAAATGCACTGTTTGGTGCGGTTTTCATGCTGGTGGCATCATCGGACCTTATTTCTTCAAAAATGAGGCCGGAGCTCGCGTTACGGTCAATGGAGATCGTTACCGCACCATGATCAATGATTTTTTGTTTGAAAATATGGATGACATTGATCCGGAGGAGATGTGGTTTCAACAGGATGGCGCTACGTGCCATACGGCGAACGCAACCATCGACTTACTGAAATCAAAATTTGGCGATAAGTTGATTTCGAGAAATGGACCTGTCAATTGGCCTCCAAGGTCGTGCGATTTGACACCTCTCGATTATTTCCTGTGGGGCTACGTGAAGTCACTGGTTTATGCTGATAAACCAGCAACAATTGACGCCTTGGAGGCCAGCATTGTTCGTGTTGTTCGTGACATACGGCCAGCAGTGCTCGAAAAAGTGGCCCAAAATTGGACGTCCAGAATGCGCTTCGTCAAGAACAGCCGCGGTGCCCATATGCCCGAAATCATTTTCAAATGTTAATGTCACGTATTGATCTTTCGAATAAAAAAAAATTTTGATTACAATTTAATTTTTTGTGTTATTTTTTACAATTTCAAGTTCTATCGGGCTTAAAAAAACACCCTATACATTAAGTAACTAAAACACAAAACAGCGAACAAACTTGAAAAGAAGAAAAGAACGACTAATACGATTAAATGAAGAATCAAAAACAGGTTCAAATTATTGCAAAAAAATTAAATAATAAAATAAGTTTCCAGATCCACCAGCCACGTACAAGAAATATTCCATTTAATTGGGAATTATTGCTGCTTTTTTTTTTGTAAGCGCCATAAAACAGTGACAGAGTAACTGCTGATAATTATTACAAATTTAAAAATTCTCTAGTTTAAAATAAATACCCAAAAACATTTATTATAAATAGCTTGTTTTCTATGTTTTCCAGCTATCTATATGTCGACATTTCATAGGAGCTACCTACACTAATCATCAGTAGACTTTGGAAAGGTGTAAAGAAAAGTAAGAGACGTGTATAAATTATTAATAAAACATTTTTCTTTTTAAATTCTCAATAACTTATTTACATTGTTGGAATATAAAGTTGAATGTTTGAGAATATCTTTCAAAAATTTCCAAAGTCTACTGATGATTAGGATAGCTCCTATGAAATATCGATAGACAGCAGGGAAACATTGAAAACAGGCTGTTTATAATTTTTTTTATTGGTAGAAGATAATATAGTGAATAAAACTCAATTGTATAAATAATTAATATAAAATGTATAAAATCCAATGTTACAGCCAGTTTACCAATTTCGAAAGAAAATGAATGCGAAAGAAAACTAGTCACTCACAGTCGAATCAATTTGTGTTTGCCTATCTCACTATTATTCGTTCGAATATTCTTATGTATTTTGATTGAGTTTTGACAGATCGTTCGTATAGAAACAAGTTAGACGAGCCCAAAACAATTTTCTTTCGCTTAGATTGCGAACGCAACAGGCTGTCGAGATTGGTAAACTGGCCGTTAATTTTAAATCTAAGAATTGTTCTCGGTCGTGCATATGCACAGTTTAAATGTTTTAATTCATTAGCACATTTTTAAGTTCCAAACCAAGTTTGAAGTTAGATAGCTTCAATATCAACCAGCCCTCGTATTTCCTATTTCTTTTTGTAACGTTTTGCACATCTTTTCGCTGCCAATTATTAAATAACCTGCAACTGACATTGAATATTGTGTAATGTAAGCAACAATTACAAACAAAATTATATAAAAATGTCAATTGAAAATTTGCCTTTATTTAACACACACACACACACACACGCACAACACAAATTTTTTGTTTCTTTTGGCGTTTTTTTGCTATTATGTTTCCTTTAGTTTAAGATCGTGAACGAATTCATATTTTAAATATCTGCTTTAGACCATTAAAAGCGACAGCAGCCGCAATAGAAGCAGCAGCACAATAACCACAACCGCTCTAAGTGGGTCAATTACATGCAACAATAAATTTCCACTAGATTGGTTATGCATATACATACATATATTTTATATTAGAAAATCTAACTGTTACAACAAACAACATTCAAATAGTAGTCAAAACAACACATTCTGATCATTTACAAGCCTTAAAATGTTGGCTGGCTTTTAAACTGATCATCTTTAGCCAACCATTCGTTTCGACAACAGACATCGATTCTTTTCAGGCAAAAATATGAAAATAAATGCAAGAAAAACAAACTTGACTAACCGTTTTCAACAGCTGTTTTATTTGATTTTCTTCTTATAAATAATAAATGCCGCTGGTGCCACCAACTTTGTTTTGTTTTACTTCTGACCACTTTTGATTTGAACTTTGCTCTTAACACCAGATCATTATTGCGTTAGTACAATTATTACTCTTTTAAACTCTCTTTGGCAACTAACTTATCACAATAGTGCATCTCACTTCACGTATTATTAACACACACCTGTAATTTTTATTTATTTAATTTGATCGCGTTTTTAATTAAATTTTTTACGCGCGATCGTCCGTCCGGCCGCCAGCCACAGAATCTATTGCCATCAAATAAAACTCAAAATCTAAACTTCTCGTTACCACTCTCAATCGCAGACTGATTTGCGACTCAAACAAATAAAAGATTTTGTTTACAAACAAGCCGCGTTGCCAGCGTAGTCGTTTGATTGTAGAAGCATTTCAAACAGCCGAATCAACTGCATACATATGTATTTATTTAGCAGCCAAAATACTTGTTTCACTTGAACTAACAAATACATATGTTTCGAAAATGAATTTTGGGAGTACATACTTCGTACATAAATATGTTTGTAGCTGCCCAGCATGCACGAAATCAAAACTTTGATAACAAATGACTTTATCATTTGATATAAAATATAGTTTTTAAGCGTTTTTCAATGGTTTGATTTTAATATTTAAATTTATAGTACGTTTCCATAAGCGTGATTTGGGCCAAATAATTTCATTTGCCCAAATTAAGTAATATGCGAGATGATTTCCCATACATTTTTCAGAGCACCAAATTATCTCAAATGGCTTAATTTGTTTCAAATTAAGTCGAATTTTGTCTTTGCAACACTGCGCGGCTGTTATTTTTATAAATGCAACCTTGGGACATCCATTATTGGTGAGTTACAATCCGAAAAAGTAACATTTAAATACGAATCAAAATGGCTGATTTTGCAGAGTTTTGTTGTTGTGTTGAATATAGTTCAACAAAAGCTCTATGTTGTTTGCTATTGAAATAGGTCTTTTTGTTATTTCGTTATATTAAATGTATGTATTAATGTTAAATAGTCGAACTTTATTTTTAATATTTCTAATATTATATGATGATGGGTTGGTATCATTCGTCTAGCTCGAGGTCAATCCTGGCTAAAGCCAAGAAATATTTTTATTTATAATTATAACAATAATAAATAACTGGTTGTTCAGTGACAGCAAACTGCAGTACAAACAACTGGAATTATAACAAATTGCATATGAGACAAATATAGGCGAAAAAATAAATAAGGGCTCAGTGGCTGAGTTGGTTAAGCAGCCGTATTAAAAATACACCATGTTTTACATGGTACTGAGTTCGAATCCTAGTGGGTGCTGATGAACAGTGTAGCGACTGTGAAACAGCTAGTTGTCTCCCAGCTTTTAGTGTGTATTCAATTATTTTTTCCTGTCTTCTTTGATCAAGAGTTACTGATCGCGGCAATTATTGTTATAATTATAAATAAAAATATTTCTTGGTTTTAGCTAGACGAATGATACCAACCAATCATCATATAATATTAAGCTACGTACACACGGTTGTCAGATTTTACAATATTGCCAGTAAAATTGTCTGAACATGTATTACAATTGTGTGAACTGCCAATTTTTAACTTACAACGTTGTCAGAAAAGCCATTGTTAATCAATTGTAAGACGACAATGTTGTCAGGCATCTGACAATCGTGAGAACACTTTTCGTTGGCATTGCCAGCTAATTGACTGGTATTGTAAGCTCAGTTTTAATTGTCAGATGCAAGGTGCATTAATGTATACACGGTGGCAGCACTACGGCATGTGACAATTTTTTGCTACTGGCAATATAGGAAGCTATTTACGTCAAATGTATTGTTTACATTTTTGAAAGTGAATTTAGTGTTTTATTCTGAATTAAACATATACAAATTATTTTATGGTAAATTCATAGTTTATAATTGTGAAAATAGTTACAAATACTTTTGATAAACATAGCTTACCAGATGTCTGTTTTTGTTGTATTGTTGTATTTTTGCTCTAGTGCTGCCACCGTGTATACGTTAATGCACCTTGGTCAGATGTATAAAATTAATGCACCTGACAATGGCATCATTGTCAGAAAAAAGTTTGATGGGCAACACTGCCAAACAGATCGTTGTTGATATACATAAATGGCAATGCCTTACAACATGTCTGGCAATTTTTTTCATCAAACAATCTGACAACCGTGTGAACTGACAATTTTTGTTGTCAGATGAATTATTTGTCAGACCATAGTCTGACAATGTAATTGTAAGATTTTCTTACGATCGTCTGAACACACAATTTACTTCTGCGAGACAATTTTTCATTGTCACTACATTGTTAGCATGTTGCCAGATCTTACAATATTGTAACATCTGACAACTGTGTATACATAGCTTTAGAAATGTTATATTAATTGTTTTTTTTTTTTTTTGTATGAAAACCATTTCATTTTCACTTATGCAAAAAAATATGGTATAAAGCTTAACCCTGTAACTATAAAGAAAATAAAGAAGACGAAACTATTTTAATTGCTTGCAAATTAGATTCTTCAAAGCATTAGCATCTACAGCAAATTTACGAAGTCTTTCCGAAAGCTTTGCGGTAGCCATAGCGTCGTTATGAAGCATCCATCCAAGCGGTTTCATCGAGGGTAATTTTTTCCAATTTAAAATTTGGTGCTGAATCTTATTTTAATTGGGGCGTAATCTTAACGGCATAATTTTAGATTTTTTTAATTAGTGCTTTAATATCTCAAATATTTCTATAGGACATAACCAGTCTGATATCCAAATTTCGTATAGTAGTTGTAAATTTTTTTACAAATAAAACTCTTGAATATTCTTAAAATTCATATTTCTTTTTATCAGTATTTGCAGCAGAGTAAACAGAATGCGACCCGCAAATGGAACAAATCATTTGCTTCAGCGAAAGCGACGGTTTGTGTAAACGAAAACAATAAAGTCAAGTTACATTTTACATTATGTTTGGATACCTGAATCTTTGAGATTTGGATGCCATCCCATGTTAAAGCCAATGTTTTTGTAGAAAGAAATCAGGCTGCTTTACCCTTGTCTCGGTATCAAAAGAAAGTCGGGCATCAACCTCCGTTGAAACGCGTCCTGGCATAATTTTCAATATCTCGCCACATCATAACTAATCCAGAGCATCATTAAGTTTCTCATTAGTGTTTAGTTCCGTTATAAAACGGGAAATGGTATTCGGAAATAATTCCGAATACCACATCTTTTTGCACAATGTTTATTGAACAACATTTTTACTTTTTCTATGATGAAATATAATTAAACGATACAAACGTCAAACTGATTTCGGAAATTCGAAAAGAAAATTATTTAAAACATAATGGAAACACTTCGAAATACTTTCCTGAAATCAACTTAATTTGCTTATAATGGAAACGTACTATTAAATTGTGAATCATTTGAATATACCCAACAAACACTAAGGTTTGATTTCAAATTGAGAATGTTTTGAAATCAAACGTTTTCTCAAACGACAAACCTTTGATACTGATTTGAATTCAAATTAAAAAAAAACATAGTATTCTCAACAAAAAGGGGAAATTATTTTCAAATTGTGAAATTCATTTATGTTAAATTATTAAAATTTTTGCAGCTTTAAAAAAGTAACGTATTTTTTTTATTTGTTTCGATATTTCGCTAACAGTTTGTTAGCATCGTTAGGAAAATTAAAATGTTATAAAAATTTTTGTTTGAAAAAATGTCAAAAAATTCTTATATACAAAAAAAATGCTTTTTCAAACAAAAATTTTTATAACATTTTGATTTTCCTGACGATGCTAACAAACTGTTAGCGAAATATCGAAACAAATAAAAAATACGTTACTTTTTTATAAAAAAACAACAAAAGATCTTAAGCTGCAAAAATTTTAATAATTTAACATAAAAGATGATCAAATAACATTAGGATAAAATTGAAATTCATTTATTCTCAACTTGGATTCAAATGTAATTCTCAAATGTTTTTCAAATGAGCATTGTAATGTGAAATACAAATAAAAACTAATTGTTGCTTAACAAATTCATACTTGTTTTAATTTATTTGCGAAGTTTAAATTTAATTTTTTATTATTATTTGTTTTCTTCCTTAAGGCCATGTTACACTATCATACACGATCGTGCGATCTACAAAATAAAGCATGTGTGCTGAAAAAGTACTAAAAATTCAACCGCGCAACAGACTTTTTGACAAATCGTGCGATTTGAAAAATTTTATGAAACTTTTCAAAACATTATGGTTTCTGTGCGATCAGTGTGATATATATTGTGAAAAATATAATAATATTGTTGGTGCCTCAAGAAAAAAAATTTAAGTAATGTAAAATTATTATGTTAATAAGAGTTTTTAATTGTTTTAATGTTTATATAAATTATTTCAATCATACTTGTGTAATAGTGTGGCCTACAACGCTATTTTGAAATGATTTCTTCAAGTCGGCCAGACTTTTGAAACAGTTTCCTGTGAATGAATCGTATGTACGATCGTGTAGGATAGTGAATCAGGGCCTTTAGTCTTGAAATTCTTGAAAAGATGCAATAGTTGTTTCCTCTTGGATCCAAATCGCGCTCAAATCAGGCAATCTCATTATTGCAGTTTTACCTCTTAAAACCGATTTTCCTCACATTCAGTTATATTTTACTCACAAAAAATTCATATATGTTAATCTTTTCCCGAA
This sequence comes from Thecocarcelia acutangulata, assembly GCA_914767995.1. Classification (NCBI taxonomy): domain Eukaryota; kingdom Metazoa; phylum Arthropoda; class Insecta; order Diptera; family Tachinidae; genus Thecocarcelia; species Thecocarcelia acutangulata. Next base: position 28,362,483 of record OU612097.1, on the reverse strand, counting down.
TTCTCAAAATTTTTTGTAAGTGAATTTTAAATGTTGATATTTTTTTCAGTAATTGCTGGCACATGTGTTTTATGATTGTTAGTTACACTTGATAAAACACTGAGTATCAAATGTTTAGATTTAAACTATTCTTAATTTTGATTCAAATGTTAAAATCAAGCCGTTGAAAAAGGTTAGAAAATCATGTTTGATATCGTATGATAAAGTTATTTTATATCAAATGTTTGATTTCGTGTTTGTTGGGTAAACATTTGATACGCAATTTTTTTTATCAATTTGATTTTAAGTGTAACTAACAAGTTTAAAAAAAAATATGTCAACACTTACTGAAAAATATGTAAACAATTTATATTTGGATGGAATTCAATTAATTAAAAGTTTTAAGATTTCCAGAAAAGATTATTAATAAATCTGATTTATTTGTGGGAAATATATATAATTAAATGTGAACAAAACTTAGTTTTAATAAAGCTTTGTTCAGACGGTTGCCAGATCTGGCAATATTGTCAGAAAAATTCCCAAATAAATATGGTGCGGCCAAAGGCGAATTCATAACTTTTTTTAATTTTAATTCTTTTCAGATGTCAACGGCATATTTAAAGCAAATTGAAAAAAAAATTTTTTTTAAACAATTTTTTAAATTATGTATTGTATCTTGAGCGCCAGGCATCATCCAGAATTCTCTCCAATATGGCTGGTCATTTTCACCTTTTCAAGCTGTATCACCTGAGACTCTAAGTTTTACGAAATAATTAAAAATTTCACGAAATAATTACGTTTTCGTTTTATTGTAAATTTTTTGCGAAGATGCAAAATTAGAGGCATTACTTGATCTAGACTCGTGTAAACGCAACCAGAATTGGCGCAATCATTGGGACTGACGCAATAAGTCATTTCAAAACGCCTGGAAGTCATGGAAATGATTCAAAAACAATAAAATTGGTTGTCGTGCGAGTTGAAGCCGAGATATATTGAACGGTGTTTGATTGCTTGCGTACAGCTGAGATTTCTACTTCGAATTGTGTACCTGGGGATGAAAAATGAGTTCATTACGATAATTTCAAGCGCAGAAAATCATGGAGATATCTCAGCTCAATATTTGGTGGAGAATTGAAAGACAAACTGCCGCAATATAACGAGAGATATGATAAAGTGATTTTACAATATGATTCAATGTTGCGAAACTGGTCAGGACATACTTCGAAATATATAAATACTGGAAATATTTAAATGGAAGCATTCTCCAAAGTTGCTCCCTCGGACTATCGCTTATTTCGATCAATAGCTGAACAGCAGCAATTCCGGTTTTATGAAACAGTTAAAAATGAATCAGTTCCGAATATTCAGGTGTACCAAGTTCATGCTCAATATTTGGTGGAGAATTGAAAGACAAACTGCCGCAATATAACGAGAGACATGATAAAGTGATTTTACAATATGACAGTGCTCGACTCCATGTTGCGAAAATGGTCAGGACATACTTGGAATATATAAATATTGGAAATATTTAAATGGAAGTATTTCCCAAACGTTGCTCCCTCGGACTATCACTTGTATCGATCAATAGCTAACTAGCAGCAACTCCGGTTTTATGAAGAAGTTAAAAATGAATCAGTTTGTGGATTGCTTCAAAAAATGACACGTTTTTTCAAGGCGAGAATCGTGCGCTATCCGAAAGATGAGAGAAAGTAGTGGGCAGCGATGGATAATGCTTTGAATCATAACTCTATAATCAGTACTTTAAATTTAAGGTATATAACACGTAGTTTAAACTCCGAATTAAGGTTCGAATAATCGAACATACTTTAAATTTCGAGTATGTAACACGTAGTTTAAACTCCGAATTAAGGTTCGAATAATCGAACATACAAGGTGGCGCAAAAGTAATCCTCCTATCAGAAAATGTTATAAATTTTACGATTGGCCCTTAATGTCAGTTCTGTTTTGACATTTGTGTAGTCAACACATGCGAAATACACGTTAATAAACAATGTTACGCTACACTGCTCGAGAACAAGGAATATTGATGAAGATGATTTTTCATCAAAAATAATTATGAGTGATGAGGCCCATTTCCATCTTAGCGGGTACGTAAATAAGCAAAATTTACGCTTCTGGGGCACTGAAAATCCGCGTGTAACCCACGAAGAGCCATTTCACCCGCTCAAAGTCACTGTATGGTGTGCTGTTTTCGCTAGAGGAGTCATGGGACCTTTTTTCTTCGAAGAAGTCAGAGCAATGATCAACGAGTTCTTTTTGCCGCACCTTGATTGGAAAACATGCGGTTCCAACAGGACGGTGCTACGGCGCACACTGCACGTGCCACAACCGATATGCTGAAGGATGCATTTCTCGGGCGCCTAATCCCCCGTTTTGGCGATTTGCACTGGGCAGCAATATCGCCTGATTTGACCGCTGCAGAGTTCTTTTTGTGGGGCTTTTTGAAGTGGCGGGTTTATGTCAACAAGCCTCAGACTCTTGCAGCTCTTAAAGACAATATCCCGTCAGGAATGTGAGGACCTACCGCCGGAAGTTTTGGCCAATGTGATGGAAAATGCTATAAAAAGGGCTCAAATGTCATGTAAATGGCGGCGGCCATTTATATGACATCATATTTGTCATGTGCACCCTGTGTTAAACAAAGGTGAAGCAGGTAATGCCGTTGTGTCATATTTAAATAACTTTAGGTAGTGGATGAAAAAAATAAAGAAGAAGAGCAACAAACTAAAATAGGGGTTTTGACAAATGGAAATGAAAAAAAAGATGGTTGGGGGGATTTTTTGGTTTTGGCGGGAACGTTTTTGACAAGTAGAAAGGGGTTAAAATGGCGAGTGGTCGGAGAGTTTTTGCTTTCGGTGGAGGTAATTGGGACGGTAAAGTTGGTGAGCGGCGATAAGAATTTTGTGAAAGGATTGAAAAATTTTAAGTGGGAAATACTTACCTTTTGAATTTCGGAAGAAAAAAACTGAACAGGAAAAGTAAAAAAAAGGTGGTTTTCTTTATTTTTTCATATTGAAACAAAAAAGGAAGGAATAGTGAGAACCAAAAAGAAATAAAACAATATAAAGATCTTATAATCGTAAAATAAAATGATCAAAAAAAAAAAAAAACTAAAAACATTTAAAACTTAAAATTGAATGAACTATAGAGAAAAAGGTTAAAACTTAAAATGAGATAAACTCAAGTTAAATTCAACGAGAAGGCTAAAACAAAATTTAAAAATAAACTAAGTGAAATAAAAAAAAAACCACATATAGTTGAACTAATAAAGAAACTAAGCAAGGAAAAAAAAAACAAGAAAGTCAAATACACCATATAAAAAGAAATTTGAACCAACTTACCGTCCCCAACGCACATCTCTAGAAGAAAAAGGAAATAGCCAACTGAGGTGAAGAAGAACCAGCACCAGGGGTTGAAACCAGCATCGTTTGGGGAGCGGAGAATTTGCAGCAAGCCAATCCAGGGTAGTGGATTCATCAGCACATTGGAGGTCACCAGGTATCCACATCAACTGGACCAGGACATAAAGACGAACTGACCAGGACTGTAATTATAAGGTATTTTGTTAATTTTGTATGTATATATATATATATGTTTTTAATTAGCTGAATTTTCATTTTTTTTATTTTGCGTTTTGTGTAAGTTAGAATTTTGTTGGATTGTAAGCGTGTAGGGCGAACACCATCAAAATTAATTTTGCTAAAACATAAAAACGTTTTCCAATCAGTAAAGGGAGCGCTCACTAGCTGGTAGGGATAGTTTAGTTTGGTTTGGCCGGAACTTGGCCAGTATTTGATAGGTGTTTCCTTATAGCGCAGGTTTGATAGTTGCGGAATATGTACTGTGAATTTTAAGATTAATATTTAGGATTAATAAAATGATTATAACGTTTTCCAAAATGACAAGTGTTCAATTTGAAATGGAATAATTTGTGCGGGAGATATGGGACGGTGATGAGGAAGAGGTAAAGTATAGGTTTAGGGATGGTTTGGAAATTATTTTCATTCGGCTACAAACCATCAAGGTGGAGTTCCACAGAACTTCAACAGGGGAGGGTTGCCGATCCTGGCAGAACACCAGCCAGAAGGGGTTTGCTGTGGGAGAGACTAAAGATGGTAAGTGGTGGTGTTGGTGAGTATGTGGAAACAATAGTACGTTCTTACATCTTGCAGTTTTTTTCTGGTTTTCGTTTTTCGTATATCCACTTTCGGGCCTCCTTATTTTTTTTTATGAATCAGAAATAGGTTTTACATCTATTTCAGCTGGCATGGTTTGTTTTTCTTTTGTATCGTAGCAAATAACAGATGCATGACAAAGAACCACCCCAAGACGGCGAGCCCTAGCCGGGATAAACGCCAGCATGCCAGCGACGTCATGCATTTGGCAACACATACAGCCCTACACAATAAGTTGTGTTTATTTGTTCTCAACATCAGCTATATGCACTACGTGCTTGCGTGCTACGACTGCGATACAACATAGAAAATGGCGCCCAACGTGGGGCCCGAAAGTGGGTTTTCTGAGCTTTTGAAAGAAGTTCTTTGGTAACAACTTTTGTAAGTCCCGTTGAGTCACTCGAAAGTCTTCGACGCGTTGCGACACTAGTCGGCCAGAGTAGCTTTTCGTCAAGAGTCAGAACCGTGTTAGTTTTGTAATGTTTTTTATTTTTCATTTTTGCCTGTTTAGCTGCCGTTTCTGACGCTCAACAGTCCGTAAGTCCCGAGGTGTTATAATTCTGTCTTTAAACGAATTTCCCCTAGTTGCGACGGATTGTTGGAGTTGGAGGCCGTAGTTGAATTTAGAGGTGAGTGCACGCTTTGAGTTCAGACACCAGCTAAGTCAGGCTGTTTATTGAAAGAAAAGTTACAGTTTTCGCTGTGGTTGGCTCTGAGCCCGGGAGTGCAAACACTCTCTTCAATTAATTTTTTTGTTTAATGTAATAGCATAATTCAGTTTCCGTACAACTAAAGTTACCTTTTTGTTTTGTTAGATAGACTGATTGTGGGTTGTCCTGATATTTTTTGAAAGTTAGTATCAACAATATTTAGTTGCACCATAATTCAATCCAGGTAAAAGTTGCCGGAAGCTGAACCATAATTACATCACCGGCACCACCCGCTACGGAACCTAGAACTAGTGAAAATTTGAATAAGTTTCTCTCACAGCGGATTCAAATACATTTGCCTCTTTCTTGTCACCTGAAAATCCCATAGCGCTTGTTATTTTGTGATAAAGTTTGGTTATTTGTGTTCATAGTCATTTGATTATTATCATTATTTTTATTCACCTGTTTATTTTTTTTATTCATTTGATTTTTGTTTATTATTTATACGATTTTATATTATTCCTTATCTAAGATTTCTCATATTTATTTGGGTTTTTATTTATTTAATCTCCTTTCTAAACTTTTTTATTTTTTTATTATATATTGATTTCTTTTTGGGTTTATTTATTATATTATATAATTAGTTTGCTACATTTTATTTATATTTCTGAATTTTTAAATTTGTTTTGGTAATTCAGTTTACTACGCGAATTAAGTTCTTTTCAATTGGAAAAAAAGCAGCAAAGGGAATACACCCGTGTTTTGTTTTCTTGTTTGTTTGTTTGTTGGTTTATTTGATCAATTTGCTATAATTTATTTCTTTTTGGTTATTTATAATACAAAAAAAATATTATTTTTTTTATATAGTTCATTTTTTTAGTACGCGAATTAAAATTTGTCGAGATTTGGGTTCGTTACATATTTTCAGATTTTGAGTTGTGCGCTAAGAGCTACAAAAGGTAGTACGGTTTTAGATTGTTAATTTGAATTGGAATGGTTTTAACTCGTTCGGGGAAAAACCAGTTATTAGCCAAAGGTAGTAACATGGAAAATGTTTCAAATGCTTCCGAAGCAACTTCCGGTGCAATAGCAGCCCCGGGGGCTTCTGTATCTAATTTAGAGGCGGGAATCGTCACAAGTAACTCAAATGTAGGTCAACAAACGGTGCCATTAGTCCAAGATGGAACAAATCAGTCAGGCGATGATCGTAATTCAGCTGATTCCATTCCTTCACCGGAGTACAGCAGCCTTACGGCGCGAAACGACCAACAACAAGGCGTTAGCTTAGGAGAAGATATATCAGGGTTAATACAAAGGGAGCTGACTAAACAAATTCGGGGTATACAAGCAGCGTTACAAGAACAAATAACTCAGGCTATAGGTTTTCTGACCGAAAGCCAGGCGAACGCGAACACTCGAGCTGCCAATGCTGCACCAAATACGCAAGGGGGAAACCGACCACAACCGTCTAGATTAGGGCAAAATAGTTTTACAGCCGATTTTCAAAATACAGACAGCAACGTGCAGAGATCCAATTTCACTTCCGACCCAGCAGCAGGTTACTCATCTTTTAGATTTCCGCAAAATCCACCGCAATCACAGTTTGGTCCTTCCGTTAGTCGTCAGCCACTGGGGCACTATAGCGTAACTCCGCCAGCAGATTTATATGCCTTGCCCCAGAATAAAGTTAACTTATCGAAATGGGGTATAAAGTTTGATGGTTCTGCAAAATCTTTAAGTGCAGAGGAATTCATATTTCGCGTTGAAGTGTTAAGGGCGGATCACAACCTATCGTTTAGTGAACTCAGGCGAAATTTTCACACTTTGCTCGAAGGCCAGGCTCTGGATTGGTTTTGGAACTATCGAAAACTAAATCCAGTGTTGACTTGGGATGAGTTGGTAGCAGCATTTTTGGCTCAATTTAGACGATATGAAAGTGAGTTCCAAGTGCAAAAGAAAATAATGGACCGTCGTCAGGGGGCTCAAGAATCGTTTGAGGAATTTTTCAACGCTGTGCTGAGTTTGAGAAATCAGCAAAGGTCTCCTTATTCAGAAATGGAACTAGTAGAGATAATGAGGAGTAATTTGAAACCTTCTCTGTCTCATTTATTGTTTTCTGTCCGAATAGAAAGCCTCAACGATTTTTGCCAGCAGGCCAAGAAGGCTGAAAGCCTTATTTTAAGCCAAAAGTCGCAGTACCAACAGCGCGGGTATGCCCAACCCAGAGTGCACGAAGTTTTTTATGAAGAACCATCAAGCGTGGATATAGACGTGGATGAGATAGCGTTACGAAATAATTTAACTTGCTGGAACTGTCGACAACCTGGTCACAGTTTCGTTGACTGTCCTACGCCGATAGTCAGAATTTTTTGTTTCAGGTGTGGGCGTGACAATGTTGTAGCACCTAAATGCCCAACTTGTCAGGGAAACAGGTCCCGAGGCCCGTCTCAAACTGGGAAGACGCGGTCCACGGAAGTCCAGACCCAGTAGGTGACCAACATTTGCAAGCGAAGGTAGGGAGTTCAACAATTTTAGAAAATAAAGATAGGTGGGAGAAAGAAGTTCATCAACCAAAGCTTAGGGCATTAAAACCGTTGCACATTCGTATTAAACAGTATAATGAAGCAAAACGCAGAATTTTCGGTCAAGTTTCGGAGCGGATTAGAAAGACGCGCGAAAGATATAAAAGGCGTAAACAAGTCAGGCTCGAGATTTCGTCGGCCCAACTATATGAAGGGCTAGATGCAAGATTATACACAAAAGTAAATATTAATGGCCACGAAATCGAAGGGCTGATTGACAGTGGGGCCACTGTAACTTGTTTGGGACGCAACTGTCTTGATTTTGTTGAGAAGGCTGGATTAAAAATTCATAGCTTTTCGGCCAATATCAGGACAGCTGACGGAACCGGGCATGCTATAGCAGGCCGAGTGCGCGCGAACGTTACTTTCGGTAAAACAACACAAAGCATAATGTTCTACCTAGTGCCTACTCTGAGTCGAGAGTTGTTCTTGGGAGTCGATTTCATGAAGGTTTTCAAACTTTTTGCAAATGTAGATAGTCTAACGACAAACAGTGTAGGTCTCTGCGAAGAGGCAAATAGTACCCCTGATGTCGTGACTCATACCTTGACAGCTGAACAGCGCCAAAAGTTGGATAGGGTCATATTAATGTTCCCCTGCTATACAAAGAAAGGATTAGGAAAAACACATTTAGAGAGCCATTCTATAGATACTCGTGACGCAACTCCAGTCAAAGATAAGCATTATCCGGTCTCCCCGGCTGTGCAAAAGCTTATGTTCGCGGAGTTGGACAGGATGCTTAGCCTCGGTGTTATTGAGCTTAGCGAGAGCCCATGGAATCATCCGGTTACGCTGGTCCGAAAGGGCGAGAAAAACCGGCTGTGCCTGGACGCTCGTAGGCTCAATGCGCTGACGGTTAAGGATGCCTATCCGTTACCGCATATTGAGGGTTTGCTCAGTCGGCTAGGAGACACGATTTTCATATCTAGTGTCGATTTAAAGGACGCTTTCTGGCAGATACCACTAGAACCGTCTAGTAGAGAGAAGACTGCATTCACGGTGCCAGGACGTCCACTTTACCATTTTACGGTCATGCCCTTTGGACTGTGTAACGCAGCCCAAAGGTTATGCCGTTTAATGGATAAAGTGATACCTGGAGCACTTCGTGATAGAGTCTTCGTCTACTTAGACGATCTTTTGATAGTATCTCCAGATTTCGAGACACATCTGGAGTTGTTGGAGCAAGTATCTATTAGTTTGGAAAAAGCAGGGCTGACCATTAATGTGGAAAAATCTAACTTTTGTTTCAAGGAGTTAAGATATCTTGGGTACATAATTGGAGGTGGCAAAATGAAACCTGATCCGGCGAAAGTGGAGTCTATAACTCGTTTTGTTTATCCTAAGACAGCGAAGCAAGTGAGGAGCTTTATGGGGGCAACAGGCTGGTATAGAAAATTTATACCAGACTATGCCACCATAGCTGCTCCGATCTTTGATACGCTGAAGAAGGGTAAACAATTCAAGTTTACGGAGGAAGCTAGAGTCGCGTTTGATCGCCTCAAGAACGCTCTGATAACGAGTCCAGTTCTTAATCACCCGGACTTCACCAAACATTTCTATATCCAGTGTGATGCTTCAGATGTAGGAATTGGAGCTGTGCTTTTTCAGAAAGATAATTCTGAAAATGAACACCCAATTGCCTACTTTTCGCATAAACTGACATCGGCACAAAGGAATTACTCAGTTACTGAGAGGGAATGTTTGGCGGTTGTCCTGGCGATTAAGAAATTTAGGCCCTATGTAGAACTTATGCCATTCTCTGTGATAACCGACCACAGTAGTCTGAAGTGGCTTATGTCACATAAAGACCTCAGTGGCCGGCTAGCTCGGTGGAGTCTGCATTTACAATCATATGATTTCACCATAGAGCATAGGCAGGGGAAACAAAATGTAGTACCCGATACCCTATCGCGGTATGAAATGGATGAAGTCTGTGTAAATGTAGAGGGACTGGTCGATCTCGATTCAAGTGCGTTTAAGTCCGGCGACTACTTAGAACTTGTTTCGACTATCGAGACAAATTCTGAGCGGTTGCCTGATTTAAAAGTACTTGATGGGTTAGCATACAAGCGAGTACGACCTTATGATGGGGTGGTTGTTAATGAGGATTTCACCTGGAAACTATGGATTCCTCAGGAACTGACCAAGTCCATCATAGAAAAGTCACACAATACACATCAAGCTTCGCACGGAGGGATAGGCAAAACATTGCGCCGAATAAAAGAGTATTTTTACTGGCCGAATATTAACATTCAAGTCCGCGAGTACGTCCGTAATTGTCAAGTTTGTAAAGAATCAAAACCGCCGAATATCACATTGCGACCTCCTATGGGAGCGGAAAGGGTTACGGAGCGTCCATTCCAACGCATTTTTATTGATTTTCTTGGCCCATATCCGCGATCGAAAGACGGCAATACTTACATTTTTATTGTTCTAGACCATCTAACGAAGTTCGTTTTGCTGAAAGCGTTGCCAAAGGCCAGTGTCAAGAACGTAATTAAGTTTTTAATTTCCGAAGTTTTTCTCAAATTCGGCACACCAGAGATCATTGTCTCGGACAATGGAAAACAGTTTGTTAGCAAAGAGTTTGCTGATTTGGTGAACAATTTTGGGGTCAGACACGTGCGCACGGCGATTCATGCGCCGCAGGCCAACGCTTCAGAACGCGTAAATCAATCGATTTTGGCGGCAGTACGGGCACAGTTGCAAGATGATCAATCGGAATGGGACAAGCATTTGTCAGAAATCGAATTTTCACTACGGTCGTCATATCAGTCGTCAATCGGAGTCACGCCATATTTTGCTTTATTTGGCATCAATATGATAGGCCACGGTAGTGCTTATAGGTTAGCACGCAAGCTTAAAAGTCTGGAAGACCCGGAGGTGGATATAATCACCAAAGCAGAAAAATTGTCTTTGCTGCGCCACAAAATACGTGATTCATTGCATAAAGCTTATTTGCGAAGCGAAAAGACGTATAATATGCGTTGTCGTGAAGTAAAGTTCGTACCTGGACAGGAAGTGTTTCGGCGAAACTTCCAACAAAGTGATTTTAAAAGTGGTTTTAACGCGAAGCTAGCGCGGAAGTTCGTGAAATGTCGAATTGTAAAACCAGTCGGGAGTTGCCTGTATGAAGTTGAAGACGTGAAGGGGAAATCGTTGGGGGTATTTCACGCCAAGGATCTAAAGCAGTAGCTATAGATTCCTTGGTGGTTGTAGTCCCAACGGTTTCGGTCGTACAAACGCTGAAACCATTGTTTTATTTTTTTATTTATAACGAATTTTGTGTTTTTGCTATTAATTATATGCCTACAATGTATTTCTGATGTACAATAAGTTTCGCATTAGTATCGCGGTTGCGAGTTCGATAAAATTATGTGAAGGGAAAGTTTAGTTGCCCAGAAAAGTTGGACTGCTTACCGTTGAGACGTTGGATGCTTCCACGATTAATTAAATGTTAGACTCAACTTTAGCTTACGTTTCTAGCTGACTACCTGTGTAGCCGGTTACAGCCCCGAATGCAACTCCATATGCTCTAGGGGAACTATGCCATTAAGAAGCTGGAGTTGTTAGACATCTAGGGTTATAACACAAATCTTAGCCCGATCTTACAGCGAGCTGAGTCTAAGTAAAACTAATTTAGCATTGAAAGTTCGCAAATAAACTATCAAGGCTCGTGTCAGCGGCTAGTCACCTGTGGGGGGTGCAGTTCAACTTTATTATGTAATGGAAAATTCTGAGCAAATACTCTGAAACACATAATTTTTGTCCAACCGGATATCGCGAATAAATTTACAAAAAAATACTACGTCGTGAAAGGAAAGCGAGATTTGATGAACAGAAGGGGGTTAGTAGGTAGGCGACGAAAGTAAAAAGCAGGTAATATAACAAAAATTTTACCAACTCACCAGGAAGATTCGTTGTCTCTGGTTATTTTTAGTCAATCAGTTGGAGTATTTTGTGAGGGCTACAATGTCATACCTGAAATAGAGGTAAAAGTTTTAGTAAATTTTTCTAAAGTTTGATATTAAAGTATATAGGTATATAGGGGTAGATACTTATAAATCCGCTGAAAGCTTTAGTGGTCTTAGTCCCTGTGTTTTCATTGTAGGCCTACAATTTGGTGGAAGTGGGCCTTGTTGCTCAGGTTTTGTAGAAATACAAAACGTTGGTTGATGAGGTCGGTGGCCGGTGCCATCACTCGACAAAAATTGGTAAAAAGCCACGAAAATTATGTTAGCAGGCATGAGAGAAGAAGTAAATAATTTAATTTTTTTACGTACCTGCTACTTTATTTGACAAATCAGCTAATCATTCAGCCTGAACTAACACAGTCACCGCAATCAATTTCCTCAAGGCGGAACCCGGCCCTGGTGATGAAGCAACCTAAAGGGATAGACAATAAAATTTTATATTATTCATTTTTCCAAATTTTAGGAAAGAACCAAAAGTTCTGTTTGCCTTAATAAGTTAGATTAAGTTAAGGCTAAAATTCTAGTTTGACTATACTAATTGCGATGCTTTAATTTCCATAAAGTTTGATTGAACACCTTTAGCATGTTTATGGAATTGAGAACGAACGGAGCTAAAACATTTTTCAAATTTCATAAAGCACTTCTTTTTCGATTCATAATTTCTGGCCAAGTTCATTCTCCCTTATTAATTTGCGCAAGTTACTTTTAGTTGAGGTTGGTTGGCCGAAAATTTTTGTAGATCACGGTTATGTTTATGCTTGCTGTCGTTGTTTTTGCACAGTTCGCAATTGTTGGTTAATACCATATATCGGGAACCTTTTGTGGTGCTTGGAAAGACACTTACCTTTTTGTAGCTTTTGGCTGGTTTAGCGGGTGACTGTTTTTTGTTGAACCTGTAGATAAAACTCAGAAAAATGTTATATTAAGCCAGGCAAAGTTATAGCGATTTCTTACCAAGGGTGCCGCCGCCAGTGAAAAACATAACCGCCGTCGTTTTTTTTTTTGCTGCATGGGTATGTTGGAAAAAAAGCACACCTTTTCTTACATATGTATATATGTTTTTTTAGCCAAGATTTTTTTTTTTTGCCGTAGATTTTACAGGCACCTGAAAGCGACAGTGGTAGAATTAGTCAACAGGCTGTGATAAAGAGTTATTAGTCAACTAATATTTTTTAATTTAATATCAAATACTTACCGGTTGTAGTAGCTGCCAGTGATCGTCATCTTAAAAAGCTTCTTCTTGTTTATATCCGCTCGTCGGACGGAGGGTTACCAGATCGCGCAAATATGGTACGGCGGATGGCGTGGCAAACGGACAACCAATTTCAATTACATAAGTTCCCAAAACGGGCAAAATTGAGTGATAAACCCCAAACATTAATTGTAGGGCATGTAACTAGGAGCACTTTTTCCCCTCCATTCTGAGCCCATAGATGGACTATAGAATGGCAGGGTTTGTCATGTGCACCCTGTGTTAAACAAAGGTGAAGCAGGTAATGCCGTTGTGTCATATTTAAATAACTTTAGGTAGTGGATGAAAAAAATAAAGAAGAAGAGCAACAAACTAAAATAGGGGTTTTGACAAATGGAAATGAAAAAAAAGATGGTTGGGGGGATTTTTTGGTTTTGGCGGGAACGTTTTTGACAAGTAGAAAGGGGTTAAAATGGCGAGTGGTCGGAGAGTTTTTGCTTTCGGTGGAGGTAATTGGGACGGTAAAGTTGGTGAGCGGCGATAAGAATTTTGTGAAAGGATTGAAAAATTTTAAGTGGGAAATACTTACCTTTTGAATTTCGGAAGAAAAAAACTGAACAGGAAAAGTAAAAAAAAGGTGGTTTTCTTTATTTTTTCATATTGAAACAAAAAAGGAAGGAATAGTGAGAACCAAAAAGAAATAAAACAATATAAAGATCTTATAATCGTAAAATAAAATGATCAAAAAAAAAAAAAAACTAAAAACATTTAAAACTTAAAATTGAATGAACTATAGAGAAAAAGGTTAAAACTTAAAATGAGATAAACTCAAGTTAAATTCAACGAGAAGGCTAAAACAAAATTTAAAAATAAACTAAGTGAAATAAAAAAAAAACCACATATAGTTGAACTAATAAAGAAACTAAGCAAGGAAAAAAAAACAAGAAAGTCAAATACACCATATAAAAAGAAATTTGAACCAACTTACCGTCCCCAACGCACATCTCTAGAAGAAAAAGGAAATAGCCAACTGAGGTGAAGAAGAACCAGCACCAGGGGTTGAAACCAGCATCGTTTGGGGAGCGGAGAATTTGCAGCAAGCCAATCCAGGGTAGTGGATTCATCAGCACATTGGAGGTCACCAGGTATCCACATCAACTGGACCAGGACATAAAGACGAACTGACCAGGACTGTAATTATAAGGTATTTTGTTAATTTTGTATGTATATATATATATATGTTTTTAATTAGCTGAATTTTCATTTTTTTTATTTTGCGTTTTGTGTAAGTTAGAATTTTGTTGGATTGTAAGCGTGTAGGGCGAACACCATCAAAATTAATTTTGCTAAAACATAAAAACGTTTTCCAATCAGTAAAGGGAGCGCTCACTAGCTGGTAGGGATAGTTTAGTTTGGTTTGGCCGGAACTTGGCCAGTATTTGATAGGTGTTTCCTTATAGCGCAGGTTTGATAGTTGCGGAATATGTACTGTGAATTTTAAGATTAATATTTAGGATTAATAAAATGATTATAACGTTTTCCAAAATGACAAGTGTTCAATTTGAAATGGAATAATTTGTGCGGGAGATATGGGACGGTGATGAGGAAGAGGTAAAGTATAGGTTTAGGGATGGTTTGGAAATTATTTTCATTCGGCTACAAACCATCAAGGTGGAGTTCCACAGAACTTCAACAGGGGAGGGTTGCCGATCCTGGCAGAACACCAGCCAGAAGGGGTTTGCTGTGGGAGAGACTAAAGATGGTAAGTGGTGGTGTTGGTGAGTATGTGGAAACAATAGTACGTTCTTACATCTTGCAGTTTTTTTCTGGTTTTCGTTTTTCGTATATCCACTTTCGGGCCTCCTTATTTTTTTTTATGAATCAGAAATAGGTTTTACATCTATTTCAGCTGGCATGGTTTGTTTTTCTTTTGTATCGTAGCAAATAACAGATGCATGACAAAGAACCACCCCAAGACGGCGAGCCCTAGCCGGGATAAACGCCAGCATGCCAGCGACGTCATGCATTTGGCAACACATACAGCCCTACACAATAAGTTGTGTTTATTTGTTCTCAACATCAGCTATATGCACTACGTGCTTGCGTGCTACGACTGCGATACAACATATTCTCGACTTGATGTAAAAAAATTAAAAGACCAAATAAAAATAATCCACAAGAAGAATCAAAGTTTTTCATTTTTTTTTTAATTACAGCCAAAAAACATCGAAAGATTATTGTTGCGCCACCCTGTACTTTAAATTTAGAGTATGTACTTAAATAGCTCTAATTTGCGCATTTTCGTTCAAAAACATAATTTTAATTCTCGATTCTAGTAAAACATATTCTTATTTATTTATTTATTATTTATTTATTTATTTATTTATTTATTATTTATTTATTATATTATACATTTTTTGTAACTTCGAAAATTCGAATACATACAATATGTTTAAATTTTATAAAATTCTTTACATGCAGTCTACACCTAACTTGAAACACAGTTAAAACATGAAGTTAAAACTTGCTGTTTAACGTAGTGTTTACACGTGCAGGTGCAAGTTCGAAAAACCCAATACATTCAAACTTTTTTACTAACACACGCACAATCTCTGCACTTGCAACCAACTTTCAACTGAACTGACAAGCAATTTCAGTAGGCAGTGATTTTTTGGCACTTACTGAAAGTCAAATGACAACTGAAATAACAGTGTTGCCTTACAACAAGTTTTGCGGAGATTAACTGATTTTAATATAATGTCTTTGTCATACTTAAATTTTGCAAAACATATTTTTAAAATAATTCACATTTTTTTTATTGAAAATATATAAATTAAGCAGTCTTTGCCGTTTTGAGTGAAAAAAGTTAAAATTATTCTATTTCATTTATTTATTTTATTCCTACCATTCATTTCCCCGAAAAATAAAATTATGGTTTTCTATGATAATGCTGTTTTAGGAGCTGTTTTTAAACTGAACTTCCATGTTATTCTTTAAATACTAATGCAATTTGCAGGAAAGTCGCGTATTTTTTCGACATTATCGTTGATAATACGTACACAGGACTTCCATGCAAGTACTTGTACGTGTAAACGCAGTGTAAATATCTGTCTGTTTAAGTCGGCGTACACATAGTGATGTTAGAGTTATAACTTTTCATAGTAAAAAAATAAAAATGGCGAAAAACATCTACAAATAGCAGGCTGTTGTCAATTTAAGTTATAACAGAGTTTCCAAATGAAATGTTTTAACAACCAAGTTATAACTTTAACCAAACTTCAACATGAGCAGTCCACATTTGACTTTAACTTGAAGTTAGCGTTAAAGTTAGTGTTTTTATATCAGGTGGAGACCATACTTTATAGTATTATAATTTTAAAAATTTTAGATGCTATCGAATGTTCGAATTTTCGAACTTAAAATTGTAGTTTTCTTTATAATGAAAAAAATAGCAATTTGTTAACGTCAAGTGGATATAAAAATATTTTTTATTTGAAAATTTCATATTGTTTTTATTTTGTACTGTCATAAAAGCTTTTTAATTAAATATAAATTATTGATTAGTTTATGGAAGTGTTATATTTAAAGCATACTTACGTTTTATTTATGTTTTGTTCAGAAACCGCAATTTGTAAAAACGACCGCAAAATTTTTTCATGTGTCATATTTGTAGTTTAGTAAAATCTAGATTTTGTTATAAGTTAACATGTATAGTTTATTGTTTTCTTTTTATATATGTTTAAAAAAGAACCTTACATTTATAGTATTAATATTGCATCACTGATTTTTTTTATAAAGCTTTCTGTAAAATTTTGGTTTAATAAGGAGAAGGAAAGTGTGAATAAAAAATCTTCATTAAAGTTTAGTCAAAAAGTTTTTCATAAAATTGCAAAAGGAAAGCAAACTTAATGCTTTTACAACTACAAAATATAGAAAATAAAATATGTATATAAAAATAATAAAAGAATTGGTGTTAAACAATTAGGTATATAAATTAGTTATGTGAGTATTATTACTCCAGGAGCATCTTTTATCAAAATGATCAGAAATGCTTTCAATTCTGGCGGAAATAAATTTAACTCCACTTAGGTTGTGGAGTCTTGCGGTTCTAAAGCTTCTAGAGAGCTTTAACATCATTTTGAGTATTTTATTCTGACAAAATTGATTTTTTTTGATACGCGTCTTAGCACACGAACCCCAAACAGAACAATCATTTAAAGCAGTGGTGCCCAAAAGTTCTATATGGAAGAGTAAACACCAATGCAGTTAAGGAAAAACTACTTTTATTTAATATTTTTTGTTGTAAAAAACAAAACAATTTACAAAAACAAATTTCACACTAATAATCGCAGTCGTTTACCAGCAAAACATGCGAAAGTGTTGTTGTTTTGCTCTTGTGTGTGTGCAGTGAATGGCAAAAAAAGAAAAAGCGAAAAAGACGAAGTTGTTTGTTTAATTTTCATTGCTAGTGCTGAGCGCAATATGTGTGTATTAAAGCTATAGGACCATATCCAAAAAAAAAAATTTTTAATTGAGTTTTAACGCATACGTTAGTTACCAAACACATTAGCACTACCATACATTTGTTAAAAACTTTTATGCAAAAACAGTACGTTAACTTTTAAATGTAGTAAGGAATTTAATTGTTTTGTTCTGGCAACGCCGTTATGTTCAGTTGTAATATTTTGAATAGTGATGCATGAAAACTAACATTCGAAAACCGAAAAACAAATTTAAAAAATAAAAAATTATTATTAAGACATAAAATAGGACATTTTTGGCAAACATTTCCTGGATATACCTTTTTAATAAATACTGAATATATAATATGTAGTATATTAATGAAATTGAGAAAAATTAATAGGTTTACTTACTAAAAATATTTTCATTATTCGAATAAAGTTTTTCATTGTATTCGTTTGATTGAAAGTGCATCACTAGCATAATTGTAATTTATATTATTCTTTCAAAATTAATAGTTTGAGAATGTAATGTTTTTATTTCTGTATGTAATCAAAGTAATAAATAGTATTATTCTTTAGTTTTCGCAAAATTTCAATTTTTAAGCAAAATAACAATCGGCAAGTCAACTGTCATTTTAACGTAGAGTTAAAGTGTACCCAATTTAACTTTAAGCGCCAGGTAAGCTAACAATTGTTTTTGCATAAAACATTAGGAAATTTTTCTTAACAATTGCTTACCAAGCTTTGTTATGTTTTTTTGCCTACGGCCGATAGAGCACAGCTTTTACAAAAACAATTGAGCATCAAGCGCATAGGCCTGGGCTTCTCTGATTGGAATATTGTTTTAAGAATTATAATTTTAATTTTATAATTTTTATAGAATTTATAAAAAAGTTTTATCGCAATATTCATTCTTTTAATAATATGTGTGATTTGATCAGAATATGTTAATCGCTTGTTGAGATATGCTCCAAGATATCTAACCGAATCAGACCTGGTAATCTCATATCCAAGCATGGTTAAATTTGAGTTTGGCAAGAAGCAAGCTTTACGTGTGTACGTGAAGAAAATACTTTGTGATTTGCTTGCGTTTACCTTAATTTTCCATTTGTTACAGTACTCTTCTATATCTGAAATTGAGAGTTGTATTATATCTTGAGCTACAAGATCAGAACATAAAATTGCAGCGTCATTTGGGTTTTGAAAAAAAAAATTTAAATGAATTAAATTAATTTTCTTAAGGATTTTATGAAATGGTTTGTTGTTATATCAGACGTTTTACACAGAGGTTCTATTTTTCGCTTGGTATTTGGTACTTGGGCGGCGGCTATTAAAAGCCGGCTGTAGTTGACATATGTAATTTGTTCTCTCTATTTATTAAAATATCATTTTACCAAAAGCCACATGTGATACAGCCAGTAGCTGAATCGGATTAAATATGGTCGGCGGCGGCTCTTATTGAAACTCTGGTCTTAAACTGTATTCTTCTGCCCTTTTTCCATCCGCCGACGCTTCTTTAGGTCTCCAGGTCCCCATCTTCATGTTGTTTCATTCCTTACGGCATCAAAGGACCCAACTTTATCGGCCACACTGCGAATAGATTTCTCTGCTAGCGGGAGAGACATTGATCAAACAATAAACAATGCTTTTTCATAACTTTAAACAATCTTGCAAAGTGGTTCAGAGGTGTTCTATACTTATTTCAAACCAATAAATTATGTTGCTATCGACCTTAAGAAGAGGTTATCTTCCTTATTTCTTTTGGGTTTGTTTTTCTCTTTAAATGGCATTTTAAAGCATTTTAATATATATTTATCGAAGATTAATTGCTAATAGAATGTCATAATATTATTGGCTATTTGCTCATATAAAAAAAAAGATCATAAAGATAGAAGTTTGTACATTTGTCATAAATTTGTGTGGAATAAAGCAATTCTTCAGTCGTAAAGCAGCTCTGGGCTAAAGAACAGCTCTCGCGTCATCGTAATTATTTCTTAAGTGCGGTCAGGCTTGTGTTTGTTGTTCGGTCTGCGAGAGCTTTGCGTCTCACTCGCACTGGTTAACGGTTTGCCTTAACTAACTGTATTGGTTTACAGTTTTTTTAGACGTTATTCATTGTTAACCACGTGGAAACTTCCTATGTGAAGGCATAGGTCGTTATAGTTAATCACAGCGACGCTACAAACATACCATCTTGGGCATTATGGTCCTTGTCACCCCGCCCATGCTATGCATCCTATACTTTTCAAATTTATTTTGCAACTGTATAATTACTAAATAAATAAATAAATCAAGTCTTGCAGTGTAAAAATAAAATGTATTCATTAGTAGCAAGGCAGCTTTAATACGGTAGTGGTATAAGCACAGCTGTCTTTTGTTTACTTTTGCTAAAGTTTGTTGGTGTGGTATTTATTGTAATTCTGCCACTACCTATTTAAAGCTGCCTTGATTAGTAGAGAAATCTGAACTCAAACTTTGACAAACGCTCGCTGAATTTTAATTTTCTACAGCATTTTAAAAAACGTTGTATTTTTATAAAAACAGAGTTGTATTTTTTAGTTAACATTGACAAACTCAAACATGGAGAGTTACACAAGGTTAAGATTGTTGATGCCTTTTACGAAAATGGGCGTCCAAATCGTATTCATTTGGAGCACTTCGTGATTATTTTCTGTCTGTAGAATTGACCAAATGTGTCCCAAATCGGGAGAATTGTACTCGTAGTTGAATTTTCCCAAACTAGGTGTCCCTTTACGTCCCGTTCTCTGCTACACAAATGTGTAGGTAATTTTAAAGTAGGTTTATATATCTTAAAAATTTCGTCCATATCAGTTGCGCCGTTTTTAACCCATAAAGCAGTGGTGCCCACAAGTTCTATATGGAAGAGTAAACATCAATACATTTAAGGAAAAACTATTTTTATTTAATATTTTCTGTTGTAAAAAGCAAAACATTTACAAAAACAAAGTTCACACTGATAATCGCTATCGTCAATGTTTACCAACAAAGCATGCGAAAGTGTTGTTGCTTTGCTTTTGTGTGTGTGCGGCGAAGAACGAAAAAAATATAAAAAACAAAGTTTTTTGCGTATTTTTCATTGCTAATGCATTTGTGTATTAAAGAGCGCAGGCCTATAGCTAAGCGCATTTACAAAAACAATTGAGTATCAAGCGCATAGGGCTGGGCACACTTGCCATAAAGCGTACCAACGCCTAGAGTTACTCTGGCATTTGGTCAGCAGTTAGGCATGCGGACAGACGCACAGATTGGAGGAAGAGCTTCTTGCTCACGTTAATTGGGCTTTATTTTTATGTTTTTGAGTCCTAAAACTAAAATAGTAAGAAATATATCCTGAATTTGGGCGGCTTACCGCCTCTTGATCCTACTCGCAGTATTTTAATGAATTTTTATGTTAAGCTTAAGACCATCAGGAGATTTCATTCCACAAATCTCGAGATTATTATATATTATAATTCCAGAGATTACTTCTTACTTCTTATAGAAGTATAGAAATTTTTAAAGAAATAAATTGAAATAATTTAATTTTATTATTTTTTTTTTTTCATTAAAACATTATTTTCTTTATTATGTCATGCAAATAGTTTACAGTTTTAATGCCGCTTAATAAAATAAAAATTAATAGCCAAAATAAAGCCAAACTGTTTGAAGTTCAAATTAGACCAACACAATGAGGTGACCAGACGACACTGAAAGAACGATGCAGGAAACGTTTCAATTTAAACGCCCCAAACAATAGCAGACCATAAATGCAGTACAAAGCAAAGACACCAATGAATGTCAAAATGCCGCGGAGGGGTGTTGTCCAATCCAGCAGTGGATACACATAATGATTCCCATACCTTGAAATGATTTAATTAAAAAATTATTTATCTGACATTAAAAAAGACATACATAATAATTATTGTGACGAAATTTACAGTTTCAATATGAATATTGAAACTAGACATCTGCAATAGTGCGATTTGGACGTTTATAAAGTCAAAAAGCACGAGTCAAAATGTTTAAAGTCAAGTCGCAAAAATAACAGCTGATACAGTAATTGAAACGTAGGAAATGACGACATCATTTTCTTTTATAAAAAATCAAATTAAAAATTTCTTTTTTAACGTCAATCATATATTTTTTGGTTTAATTATTTAGTATCGTAGTCTAGTTTTATATGCGCATTAAGAGTTATTCACATAAATAATCGTTTAAACATTCATATAATTAAGTAATAATTCGTGACAGGACTTGGCGTTCAATTGAACCCTTTCAATTCGTACCCATATTATATAATTATTCGGATAATTGCTTCAATACATTCATATTATTATGCTAATATAAATCAAATAGCTATATGAAACAATAGTCAAATAAAAATTTACATAACTCTTAGTATCATAATCTGACTCAATATTCGAATAAAATAAATAAAAAATTATATTTGTCTATAATTTGTTAATTATTTTATTCGAATAATTTCAATAATAAAAAAAATAGAAAACATGTAATGCTCAAAAGAAAATCCAATCCAATCGTATAATTTTATATTCGAATAAAATATTATTCGAATAAATAATCCCAATAAATACCCAAATGAATTAAAAATTGTTATGTCGACTTAGTATGTTTTGTAATACTTGTGGTGTGGAAGGTGTTGGACTAAATTTTGTTAATCTGGGCAGTGTCGAAGGTATATACACTGGGCACTGATCAGCTTTAATTAATTTAATTCCAACATTTTAAATGCTGCAATAAAGTTTTTAGTCTTTCATATTGTTATTGTTTAAGTTAAACCTCCACGAACACTACTTCCTCTTTCCTCTTCATCTCAACCTATTTTCCTAGTTCCAGTACAATGCACTGCATATGTAGGG
This sequence comes from Thecocarcelia acutangulata, assembly GCA_914767995.1. Taxonomy (NCBI): domain Eukaryota; kingdom Metazoa; phylum Arthropoda; class Insecta; order Diptera; family Tachinidae; genus Thecocarcelia; species Thecocarcelia acutangulata. The sequence continues at coordinate 28,340,567 of OU612097.1, read as the reverse complement.
GTTATCCCCTGAGTACTGGTCCCAGATAAAAAATAAAAATAATTATTGGAATAAAGAAAGAGTTTTTATGCAAAAGAGTCATCGTATTTAATTCAAATATTTTCAAGTATTTATTAAATTTTATATTCGTGCTAATATTAAATAATTATTCGAATATTCGCTTCAATGCAGTCGTATGATTATGCGAGTAGAAATTAAATAACAATATGAAAAGAAAAGTTAAAATAAAAATTTTCATAATTAGTAGTATAGCAATCTAATTTTACATTCGAATATAATATTATTTGAATAAATAATCGAACAAATTATTCCCGAATAATTATTTCACTAATAAATATTTCAATAAATAATACGAGTTTTTACCCAAGTCGTAACCAGACTGGGCGTTCAATTTAAAAATTTTCAAATATGTATTATATTGTATTATATTCGTACTAATATAAAATGATTATTCGAATAATTGTTTCAACACATTTGCATAATCATGCAAATACAAATCCAATAACAATATGAAATAATAATAACACAGACATTTTCATAATTTTTAGTATCGTAGTGTAATATATGTATATTCGGAAAAAAAATTTCCGAATAAATATATAATCGAATAAATATTTAAATAATTATTTGAATTATCAATCAGGTTGACCAAATTACAAGACGACTTGAAGAATTTTTAAGTATTGCTTATTCGAACCAATACGAAATAATTATCCGAATAATTATTTAAGTATTTTCGCATAATTACGCGAATAAAAAACAAATAACAAAGCGAGTAAATACAAAAATAATTATAGAAATTCATTAAATAAAAGTAATTAAAAATTTTATTTTTTTTTTTATTATTTGTGTTCATTGTTTGATTTTATATTCGGATAGAAAACTATTTACACAAATAATCAAATGTTTATTTTAAGAAATATTTGTTCATTTGTGCCAATGTTTTATTTTATATACGGATACAAAATTATTCGAAGAAAACCCCGAATATTCATGGGAATAATTTTCTTAGCTTAAAACGAATTAGGTAGTTATGTATCCATCTAGTGCTTTTATGAGCAAATAATTGTTCAAGTTAATATTCAAATAACAAAATTTATTGCAATACATATTCGAATAATTGTTTAAGTATTTCCGCATGATATGCGAACTTTTAAGTGTCAATAGCAGGTGAAATCTTTCAAAATATTTGTACGATTAATTTTTTGCAGACAGGAACAAAAGTAAATTGCGAACATTTACTATTAAATTATTAAAGTACTTACCCGAATATTAATTATTCGAAAAATATTCGAATAAATATCAGATTATATATTCCAGTATTTTTAAAAATTTCTTTGAACCACAAAATGAGTATATCTATACCTCCGATTATATATTCAAATATTTAAAAAATATTCTTTTAACTATAAAATGAGTACTCGACTATAAAATTGTATAAATTAATCGAATAATTTTCCGCGTTGAGGCTCAATATTTGTATAAGTCACATTATGGCCTCACTATCGCTACCAAATGCAATTATTTTTAATTCAATTAGTTTGTTTTAGGAAACACGTTTTGCAGATGTCTAGTACTCGTAAATACTTACTCATCAGTACCGCCACAGAAATAATAGACCACCGTAAATAAACAAAATACTGTGGGCAACAGCATGGCATAGAGCGTGTGCATCAATCGCACCGGAAATGCAACAATAAAAAAGTCCACCAGCATAAAAACGGAATTAAGGCAGTGTGTCATGAAACTGATGATGGGAAAGCGTGTAGGTTTGTCTTTAACGAAAACAAAGGCAATATCAATAAAAAGTTCAGCACAAAGCTAAGAAGGATTTGCATAAAGAACTCATTGAGTTTAATCACTTACTCATTTTACCATGCAAAAATAACCAATAGACGGTTGTAATGACCAGCGCCAGCGGCAGGGCCACAACATTAAGCAGCCAATAACATTTTATGAGCAGCGATGTTTTCACCTCTGTTTTGCGATAATCCGTTCTGCTGGCAGCACAATTAAAGTGCCAGCGTGTCACCAGAATGGCAGCCAACAGCTGAGTTAGCAGGCAGAGAATGATGCCCCAATTGGTTAAGAAAATAAAATACTTGGCTTCGCAAAATTGCAAAATTAAACAGGCTAAAAAGACAGCTATAAAAAATAAAGCCCATGTCCAGCGATAAAATAAATACCACCAACTTTTCTCGCCACTTTGCCACTGAAAGAAAAATAAGAATAAATAAATTAACTCGTTTTTAGTTGTTGTTTGAGATTTTCTTTGGTTCTACGCTGACATTTTATTAACTGTGCCTTAAAGTATGCTTTAATTTTTCAAGAAATGTTTTACTTCTATACCGGTGATGGCAAATAAGCAAAATGAAAAGCGTTTACACGTGCAGGTGCAAGTGTGGAAAACTAAAATTTTTATTTGTTTTATTTTATTTATTTATTGATTTGATAACACAGCAAAATATTACATCTTATAAATGAACTTGAACTTCATAATTTTTTAAATAGATTTTTGTCTTTTTGTACATCAGGATTTAGTTCAAGTTTCTTTTTTCTTTCAAGTTTTTTCTTACAATACAAATTTGTAATGTTGAAATGTTCAGAAACATATGTAGGCGAGGAAAAATTAGTACGAGTTGGTCTTACATTATCCGCAGTTGCAAGGCTTTTCGTGTACTTTTTAACTTTTTATTTTCAGCCCCCCTGTGAAGCAGGTTTTACCTTGGTGGAGCATAGACTGGTAGCAGTCTCTCATTTGTTGTAGCAAATAAAACTAGAAGAAGTCACATGACTTAAGTTGTGTTGCACTTCTAAAGCCTTATCAAGAGTTAATTGGCAGAATGGGGATTGGATGGCTATGCTTGTAGACCATCCCCGTAAGAAAGAGAAAGTAATTACACAGTTTTGCTGCCTATCTTTCGACGTTTCTTCGAAAATTAGTAAAACTGATTTCATTGCGTGGATTGTTAAATACTACTTCCACATAAATAGTTTTAATTATGGTTTTGAATTGAGAAGGGAAGCCAACTTTTCCAAATTACTTGTAATTTTAATAATATGTAAAAAAAAAATTATTTAATATATGAAGAAAATTTATTTAATTTAAAAGCATGTTTTCACGTTTTTACAGCATATTTAAGGTTGCATATTTTAAAATATATATTTTGTTTTTTTTTTTCATTTACCAATTTCTAGAAACAGAATGCTTTCCAGCAACAATTAAATTGTATTAAGAACTTTAATTATTTTTATTATTAAATTTAAATTTAATAATCAGGGCTGTTCTGCAAATCACTTTTTGTGAAAGTGATTTAAAATCACAAAAAAAGTGTTCTACACACAAAATACTTTAGATTTTTGTGATTTTAAACCGCGTTGCAATCAGTTTGAAATCACTTCCTAATTTTTGCACGTAATTTATTATAAATTTCATAATTTGTTATACTAATAAATTACTTAATATGTTTTCTATCGTCTCGCCTTCATGTGCCATCGACTTGAACATGACATGAACATAACGTCGGCAGAGCGAAGATAAAAATAAGTTCATGTTCTTGTATGTGACGAATACGTATGTTCGGATTTATCCTATCAAAGTGTCCAGTTCGGCGCATTGTTTTGTGTATTTTTGTTCGTGATGGCCAACTTAATGGCGAACATCGATGTTCAGCCATAAGCTCAAACTTCGATGTCAGAGCATGAACGAAACATGGACATGAGCCGTCCACATTAGCCATTTGAATGTTCGACGTGATGCTCATACCATGTTCGTTGTTAATGGAGACCCCCCAGTATTGATTATTTGAGTAAAATTATTTACTTTATACGAAATAATTTACTAAATTCAGAAAAAACTAGATACGCTTATATTGTTGTAAGATTTGTTGTATTATTTTGCGATTTGGTTTATTTTACTTTACCTTTTATATTTATTAAAAGAAATGAACCTTATTTTGCAAATAATACCGCGTATAAAAGAATTCAACCTGAAAATAAAAATACCAGTAAATTGAATAAAAAAACAGCTGTTTTTTGTGCTTCAGAAGAGTATAAATCACATCGAAAATCACAAAAAATGGCGATTTTCAGAACGGGCACAAATCACATTAGTGCTTTTGAAACGGCATGTGCTTTAAAATCACGTGAGTTTTGGAACAGGCCTGAATATTTAATCATATAATCTTATTGCTTACATTTTAAAGCCACCCTCGCATAACGTTTCTACAATTCATATAGCAATAATTAGTTATATTTCGTTAGCTTAATATAAAAAGGGCGTATTTTGTTTATGTTCAAAATTGTTTTTTTTAACTTTTTGTTATTGTTGTAGTACTGAATTTATTGGCCATATTTTCTGGCATTGAAGATTTTAGCGATTTTTTTGCTGTTTTTCCCCTTCTACTTTAAAGCAACAAAAACTCTAAATACGCCCTTTTTATGCTAAGCTTTCGATATGTATTATATTGGCAAATCAATTTATTTCTTATGTAACTTTTTATATATTATTTAAATTTATTTTATTACGAGTAGTGTTACGTGTGCTCTTCTTCTATACCTGTGATCGATAAAATTGCTCTTGCTGATCGTGATCGAAACTGAAATTTTTTAATTTGAATTCACTGCACAAATTTTCACAACGTTGACCGGTCAATTGCATTTTTTATACTATTTACTATAAATCGTGAAACACTTTTCTAACATTTAAAAAAAGTAATTAAATATTGTGTTTGTCATTTTAATCTTTTTCAGCAAATTACAAAATTTTTTTATATAATTTTTAAAACGTCATCCAAAGAAAGTAATAAAATTGTCGTCTTCAAGGGGCCGTAACGTTTTAAACGTTTTAGAGGGCCGCCAGAATATTTTCAAATGAATTTAAAAATTGTTTTGACATTTTTTTTATATGTAATTGATCGTTTATTATTGACTTTGACTGTCAGTGTGTCTGTCTATCGGTCTGTCTGTCTATCAGCATGTTCATTCAGACAAATGTGTCAAATATCATCATTTTGTCTAATTAAATTAAAAGTACACTTTTTTTTTATAAAAGCAAAGCCTGATTAATACACACACACATATGAAAACAGAAACATACGAACATATGTATGTGTGTATGCACGTGTGCGCATATTTTTTTTATGATTCAATGAGTGCGAAATTGAAAAATATTTTTAATAGAGAGGCACTTGGTTGCCTACGGAGTTTATCATCACACATTTTGGAGTGCAAAATTGATTCTGTGAGAAAAATTTCTAACAGAGAAGATAATAACGAGTTGCAGCAACCGTCTCTTTAAGAGGACATCACACATGTTGGGCCCTAGACAAAACTGTTAAATGCCAAAACAAATCTAACAAAAAAACAAGTAAGAGTGCAGTATATTCGGCTATGTCGAATGTAAAATGCCCTTCAGGATAGTCACGTAAATATTACAAGTTTGAACTAAATATGCTCGGATATACATATGTACATGAACCAATATCGGGGAAACAATTTTTTTGCCTTGTGATCGCCATGCCAAATAACTGTGCTAAGTTTGAAGAAAAATATTTTTTTTTTCAATTTTCCTACTAGGTTAGGTTAGGTTTAACAGGCTGCCAGCTATTGTAAAGCCAGCCCACTTGGGTCCAATTTGGTCCCGTTGTGTTGGCTGGGTGTGATATGTACCTTACCAGATCTACATGTCACTGGCTTAGAACCAACACGAGGATCGGATAAAGAAGTCCAATCCATTTACATCACATTCCGATACCTCCGCCAAGTCATGCACCATCGGTCTGCCTAGATACAAAGCCCTTACGTAGGAAAGAGCTGGACATCATGACAGGGGAAGTGCTCAACACTCTCTACTTCCTCCTCGGCTCTGCAACTTCTACAGAAATTTTAAATGAAAGATTGAACCTCCTCGACTGCAACCCTATGTGGCAATGACCCGCCAGGACCGCCACAGCAGAGTGCAACCTTCTACGGGGCAGGCCCCTAAGGATAATAGTCCTCCTGTTATCATATCTGGGCCATGTCAGCCTTGATACTCGACAGGTGACCTCACTAGGCCATCTCTCTTGTGCGGTCTCATAAAGTTGACGCTGGACTTTTTTCTTACAGCTCCTAGGCGGGATTCCAACGATCCCATCCATAGCCCTTCCGCTACAGCATTTCCGGGCATTTCACTGTGCCCTCGTACCCAGAAAAGCTCCAGGTTCGAAAGTCTCGCTGGAGATATCCGGCATTTACGCACCAACCTGGACGTTGTATAGACTGCAGCTAGTGCATACAGTGCAGTCTTACTATCAGTACTAAATCGGATATGCTCGCCATATATCCTGTAATACTTTAAACAGCTAGCTGCCCTTTTAATGGCTGCAATTTCGGCCTGCGCTACACTACACTTATTTTGTAGCCTGAAACTCATCCTCCTCTCATAAAGGGGGATAAAGATACATCCACCAACTCCCAAGTCCGATTTGGATTCATCTGTAAAGATTTCAAGCACGTTCCCTTGACAATCTGCGCCAATAATCCACGAGACTGTGCCTGATAAATTTACATCAAATATCTTATCGGGCAGTAGAGCCGGTGAGCAGCAATCAATATTCTCCGTAAGGTTCACTATTCTTCCTATTATTGCAGCATGATCATATAGCTGAATTCATGGCTATTTCTATCACCATGAGATCAGCCAACTCAGCATAGTGAAAAGTGCTTTCGATGGCGTTGTGCCGGAAGAAGTACGTATTATCTTTTCTACGATAAATGGTTTTCTCCAACGATTTCCACCACACAAGAATGGGCTTAACAACCGTGTCGAACAGCCAGCAGGAATTCCTAGGATTTATTGCCCAGATCGTCCCAATGGCCCTCATTTTACTGAATTTCAATAGCAAACTCATGAATCGATAGAGTAATAGAAAGAAAAATAAATTCTGAGTCTAATGGTGTTCTCAGAAACGACTTATATGTTTACCCCCTTAACATTTTTGTGAAGGGTATACAAATTGTTTTCTGCGCACCCACTGTGAGAATAATATTCACCTTTCGCTCTGAGCAAGGGTTATCATCATTCTTCGCTTTCTTCGGCACTTACAAAAGCAAACAACTATTTGTTATTTATTGATTACATTGACTTTCAATGTATAATTATAAAAACATTCACAAAACAATTTGGTAACCATTCATTTGTAAATAAAACGTAGAAGCAAGTTCTGATCTTGGAAATCTTATCGGTCATCAGACGTAGATCCTACATTTTATAATATTGAAATTCACAATAGACAGTAGTTTTGTCTATGGTGAATGCAAATATGAAACTTTTTACCCAATGCGCAAATTAACCAAAATTTCTTATGAGAAACAAAAGCAAATTATCTACTTACATACATACATACATATGTATGCTTCCGAAATGTGGTTATAAATTGAAATATTTATTTTTCGGTTTGTAACGGGTTATCTATTTTTCGATTTAAAAAGTAAATTTAAATTAAACTCCTACATACAATTATGATTTCGACGACATTATAATGCCATGTTCAGACGGTAACAAGGTGCATTAACGTCTACACGGTGGCAGCACTAAAACAAAATTGCAACAATACAACAAAAACAGGCATCTGGTAAGCTATGTTTATCAAAAACATTTGTAACTTTTTTCACAATTATAAACTATGAATGTACCTTTTCATAATTATAAATTATTCATATTTGAATTATTTTTATGTTCACAAAATAATTTATATATGTTTAATTCAGAACAAAATACTAAATTCACTTTCAAAAATGTAAATAATACATTTGACATAAATAGCTTACTATATTGCCAGTAGCAAAAAATTGTCACATGCCGTAGCGGTGCCACCTTGTAGATGTTAATGCACCTTGGACAGTAATATGAAACACTTGGTTCGCTCTCTAAACGACTATTGCGAAACTAGGTGTTCACACGGTGTTTTTGGGTCCACGCTGATGTTTACATATTTTGTGCACACGTTTCACTAATTCGTTTTTCAATTTTTATTTAAATCTTTATGTAAGTATGCAATTTTTATATGTTCCACGTATTTCTTTTGATTTTACACACATTAATTATCTGTTTTTTCTTTGTTTATGGCATGTTCACACGAAGGCTTATTTTCGAGGTTCGCTCTCTTATTCGTGATTCGCGGCCCAATCTTGATTGAGCCAACATGGTTCGCCATACAAAATTTTGAGAGCGAACCTACTTGGTTCATTTTGAATCTTGTTGCGAACCAAGCAAAAAATTATCGCTAGTTTATCTGAACTAGCTCTCAAAAAAATGTAATACCATGTTCAGACGGTAATATGAATTTAGTATTTTATTTGGAATTAAACATTTAAAAATTATTTTGTGAGCATAAAATTAATTCAAATAAAAATAATTTATAATTGTGAAAAGGTTGCATATATTTTTGACAAACACAGCTTACCACATGCCTGTTTTTGTTGAATTGTTCGTTGCTCTAGTGCTGACACGTTCTAGACATTAGTGCACCTTAACAGATATTTAACAGCTGACAGCCTTGCCAGAGCGGCTCTTTCGAAACTAATAAATGGATAACCCGTTACTTTGAAATAGTCAATATTTTTTATTACTTTATCATTAAGAGGCATGTACAATATATACCCAACAAACACTAAGGTTTGATTTCAAATTGAGAATGATTTGAAATCAGACATTTTCTCAAACGACAAACGTTTTATACTGATTTCAATTCAAATTTAAAAACCTAGTATTCTCAACAAAAAGAGAATATATTTTCAAATTGAGAAATTCATTTATTCTCAACTTGGTTTCAAATGTAATTTTCAAATGTTTTTCAAATGTGGATTGTGAAGTGTAATACAAATAAAAATAAATTTTTGCTTTGCAAATTCATTTTTGTCTTGATCTATTTGCGGTTTTTAATTTGAATTCTCCATTATTATTATTTGTTTTATTATTATTACTTTCCTTGGTCTTGAAATTCTTGAAGCGACGAAGTAGTTGGTTCCTTTTGGCTCTAAATCGCGGTCAAATCAGACAATCTCACTATTTTACTTTTTCATGTTTTATTTCATTGCAATTTTCGCTGACATTTAATTATATATTGGTCACAAACAACTCACATTTATTAATTTTTCCGGAATTCTTAATTTTTTTTTTGTAAATACATTTAAAATATTGATTTTTTTTCAGTAATTGCTGACACATTTGTTTTATGATTAATTTATGATTCAAAATCAAATTGATAAAACACTGAGTATCAAATGTTTATATTCAAATGGTTTTTAATTTAAATTCAAATGTTTAAATCAAACCATTGAAAAAGGTTTGAAAACTATGTTTGATATCAAATGATAACGTCTAACGTCATTTTATATCAAGTGTTTGATTTGGTGTTTGTTGGGTATACACCATCATGCGTACATATACATGTATGAATGTATGCCTATTGCAATATTCATATGAAAGAAGAAAAGTGCTCCTGTTTTTTTTTATCATTTATAGTTTTCAATCAATTCTGATCACATTAGCATAATTTCAACATTCATCATGATTTGTAAAACAATTTTAATTGAAAGGTCTGCAACATTTGACTGTTGCTGTGTTTGACAGTGACGCTGTGAATTATTTAATTGGTAGACACTTGTAATTTATGTGCAGACATATTTGCATATATACGTATGTAGAGTGTATGTATGTAGTGTATGCATGTAGGTGTGCCAATTTGTAAACAAGCGTCATATGAAACCATCATTTATCATGACATTAAAAATTGACAATTATAACAACACTGCAAGAAATTATTTAAATTTTGTTAATTGATTTATTTTGATTGATGTGCCGCATAAGTTTTTTTTTAATACAATGCATATGTATGCATGTCTGTACATACATACCTGCTTGTATGTACAGAGATACAAGCAACTCTATTGACTCACTGGAGCATCGCCACACTGTAGGGTGCATTTCTCTGCTTTTTCGCTACTACTATGGACTTTGCTTAGACAAGATTAGGGATATTATTCGTGAAATCCGCATATATTTGCGCAAAATGCGTTCTTCGTCCAGGGATTATCCATTTGTAGTCGATTGTCCAGCGACACATTACGAGAGCATTCATTGTTTTTCAGCCGTACATACAAACGCTACACTCCCCTTTCCTCCTTCTCATAACTTATTTTCCTAGTTCCAGTGCAATGCACTGTATATGTAGGAATAAACCCCTGAGTACTGGTCCAAGATGAAAAATAAAAGTCCTAAATTAAGCCTAAGGAAACCTTTTAATTATTTTAGTCTTATTTTAAAATGGTGGTGATTCATTGCTGGCGCGGAGGTGTTTTTGTGCCGAAACTAACATTGACTACTTGTTTTATGTTACCTCTGGCAAGCGGCATTTGAACTAATTAAAAAACCGCTAATTTATTTCTATCGAATTAATTTCTGGCTGATTATTAAGCAATTTATATTTATGGCTACACTAACGATCAAAACAAATGTGATAACTTTTATGTTTGTGCATTTTCTTTCTACGTTCAGACGGTAATTTGAAACACTTGTTTCGCTGAAGGCGAATTCATTACTAGGGGAACTTGACAGCTCAGGTGATTATTTTTTTCTTGCCGCTTTCTCTAAACGTTTTACTTTTTTTCACGCATTATTTATTTGTTTATCTCTATTGATAGCTATTTCAGATAAACTAGCGATAATTTGTTATCAAACTTGGAAATGATAGTGAACTTTACATGGTTCGCAACAAGATTCAAAATGAGCCAACATGGTTCGCTCTCAAAATTTTGTATGCCGAATCAGTGTTGCCAGCATGAATATTTTACCTTAAAATTGAAGATTGTTTAAGTAAAAGAAGATTTGAAGATATTTTACACAAAATGAAGATTTTTTGAGGCGTAGCATTATAATATCGGGTTAAATTTTAAGGGCCGATGTTGAGTGTATTTTATTTGACATTTCTCAGACTAACTCCATTTGAACAATAGAAAGGCTTATCGTTCAAATCAAAATGCACTTTGTGATTTTTTCGGTCAATTTAATTGTCCAAATGTGCGTGCAATCGGAATAAATGTATACATTTATTTATAGTAAAAAAGAAAAAAAAAACATGAAAAAATTGCAGAATGAGAAAAAAAAATTCGTGTATTTTCCAGGAAATGATAGTGAAGTTACAAGATCCATTCGTAAGCTCTCTTTGAAAAACTTTGGACTGTTAGTCTTGGAGTATTCTTTTCCCAAAAATTGCCATTTCGATTCTAAGGTGTTTTTATTTATATTTATAAGTTTAACTCTTAATAATTTTTTAAAATTCTAACACACTTCGCCGTCGTCTTGCATAATTTCTAACAATTCTGCAAATTGAAGCAGTAATTATTTTTGCTTTCTAAGAGCAATAATTAATCCAATAATTGCAGAATCTTTTAACTCCATTTTATTTAATGTTTTTGTTTGCTCAAACACGTGAAATAATAATTGACAGATGAAAGATGTTGAAAATGTAATGTAAACAACTTTTTTACATTTTCGATATCTTCCACACACATCTCTAAGATGCGAGTAAGTGTAAATACGCTATAAAACTCAAGGCAGCTTTACCAGATTTTATTACTATTACAATAAATACAACACCAAAAACATCACATGTATTTTGTTGGTAAAAACATAATAACGTACTCGTAATGTTCTCAGATTTTGCGCTCTCTTTGGCTAGCAAAAGCGAGAAAGTCATGTGTTTCCTCAGAACTATGTAATTTTGACAATCTTCCGTTACGAATAGAAAATACTGTTATGTTTATCCGATTGTTTTGAAAATGAGTTCGATTTTCTTGCTCAGTGTTACTTAATAACAAAATTTTCATATTGATAATATGAAAACACACATAATAATGATTTTATTGATTATAAATTGTTTAATTTCTTGGTAAAAACCTTATCAATTTCAATCAACTCAGATAGGTTTAAAAAATAATTAAATTCGTCCAAAAACAAGTTTCATGTGTCCACAATTAAAATGTTAAAAATATTTATTTCGTTGTTGGAATATTATTTGTTTGCATACTTGATGAAGACTTTTATTATCTGTGAACCTAAACATCTTGTTACGAAAACTTAATAGATAATTTAAAATTCTGTAGTTGCTTTTATTAGGAAAAACATGTTTAAAAATGAAATAATATAATGAAATATTGATTTGTTCTTTGATCGATACCAAACAGTCAAATGGAATGACTCACAAGCAGAGATTTGTTATACCAACCAGCCATGATTCAACTAACAAGGTAACCGCTTCCCTACAACACTAAAAACAACAAGTGTTTTGTGTAAATGGCGGATTTTTTACCTGAACTGTCAAAAGTAGCTGCATTATTATAGTGCAACCTAAGTTCGGGCGTCAAGCGTGATTTATCTGTCAAAAATCCTCCTGCACATACAAAATGTATGGCAACAACGCTTTGCAATTGGAAAATCCAAGTTTGACAGAGCGTACGAGAGAAAGCTTTACCGTCTTTCATTTTATGTGCCGTTAGCAATCACACTTTAAGTAGATAACAAACGATATGTTTTTAACATTGTACATGTCATTTTTCACAATGTAAAATGCCTACATGTCGTCTGTTACCTAAAAAACATTGCGTCTGCAAAAAACATGAGCAAAGTCGTCTGGCAAAATATCAAATAGTCGGCTTGAAGAAATTTTAATGCAATAATATTTTAATATGTTTTAAATAATTATTTTTTATAGTAATAATAATAAAAAGCATAGACAATGTCAGACGTAAACGTGCATGTACGTTTGTGAGTAAATTTTAAAAACCGCCTGTAAATATGACAAAATTTGACAGACATGAGAGCGTACGAGAGAAAGCTTTAACGCCTTTCATTTTATGTGCCATTAGCAATCACACTTTAAGTAAATAACACACGATGATATGTTTTTAACATTGCGTCTGTAAAAAACATGAGCAAAGTCGTTTGACAAAATTTCAAATAGAGTGTGTTCTATTTTGTTATGTTTAAGTATCTGACATAAGAACTCTATGCCTTGCGAACAATTCAGCAGCCGTTTTTTGGCGGTATAAGTAGTCGGCTTGAGGAAATTTTAATGCAATAATATTTTAATATGTTTTAAATTATTATTTTTTATAATAATAAAAAGCATAGACAATGTCAGACGTAAATGTGCATGTACGTTTGTGAGTAAATTTTAAAAACCGCCTGTAAGAAAAAATTTATATGAAAAAATTTGACAGACATGAAAAAATACATGAGGAATTACATTTTAAAAAACAGACGTAAAAACATATCGTCTGTAGGTGCCTTTAGGTGCTTTCAGACCAATATAGAGCACTTGACAGCAAAAGTGTTTATTTTTTGCTTGCTGCGATTTTTCCAATGATCCCATTTTAATCTGAAGTTTTTTTTTTGTATGATTTAGTGAAGTTTCAAGAAATTTTTGTGAATTTAAAAGTATAAAACCATTATATTCTGTTATTTTAGTAACAAACAATTATAAAAATGTGTATTTAACGTTTATGTAACATTTTTTCTTAGCTGAACAATCTTAGGCGATTTTTATTTTTGACATTCTCAGTAAGTTTTACAATAACAAAATACATAGTATTGAATTCGCTTTCGCACTTGCATTCACCTGTATAAATTCGCTTTGATAGTGACCTAATCACTTTTTATTATTTCTATTTGGTGATTTTTACTAAACAAGGTTAGTGAGCAATACTGTTTATGGCAAAATACGAGGGTTCCTATTTAAGCTACTCACTTGAACGTAAAATCTTAGCGCTACATTATGTAGCTCTTTACAAGCTAATGTAAGGCCGTGTCAGATAAAACTTTGTCGCTTTGCGTGAAGTTTAAAACTTTAACAGAAAACCGCAAACCAGAAGATGTATGTCACAATAAAAACTTTGGCAACGCTCACGATTTGTTTATTTATCTAAAGAAATGGTTTTTAGTTTTTACATTTAATCATTTCTTATGATAACATAAGTTAGAAATATTATTAGACAAACTACTGAAATTGGTTCTAATTGTTTTCTTAGTGCATAAAGCTATTAGAAAAAAACTTCAACGCGTAAAAAGATGAGAGCTGTCAAACTTTTCGCTTCGCGTTGCGTTAAAAGTGCTCTATGTGACAAGTCTCATATACGAATAAGTATATACATATATTTTATCTTAGATGTCAAAGTGAATTTGCAACGCAAAGCGAAGCAAAAGTTTTATCTGACATGGCCTTTAGGCTATGCTGAAGTTCCTATCAACAACATTTTTACTCGTCAAACAAGGTAAGAACGAACTAGCAGGACATCATTAGGGTTTGGGTAAATGTATATAGAAACTTTTATGGTATTGAACGGCCTAGCCAAAATGGGATTTGCTTTAGATATCTCTATTGCAGAATCAGTCAGAACTCGGTGGGGGTTTATTAAAAATGGTATCCTTCTACAGAAGGAATCTGGACGCATGTAAATTTGCCAGCTAAAAGTGACCAACCTTTGTCGAAACACGAGCTAGGTAAGTTATAACCCAAGTAACAGAAGGGTAAATGCATGCTAGAGAGACATAGAAGTTGAATTGCACTAACCTGGAATGAATTTTGTTGTTGTTGCAATAATAGGGAGAAGGAAGAAGCGGTCTTACATCTCCTCTGTGAATTTATAGCTTTGGCTATCAAGAGAACACTTTTCTGGGAGATTATACAATCTCCAAGCTTAGTGAGCTTTCTAGACTTGAGGACTTAGTTTGGAACTAATATTTTGAGGATTGCATCATTCGACTGCACAATTTTGTATGTAATGAACTACAATGAAAACTAACCAAATTGCTGGTCATTAAATCGCTTAGTAAAATATCCATTGCAGCATGAGCCGTGCGGCCGTGTTGAAACCAAATGCCATTGGTGTTATCCAATTCAGTTCACAAAAAGTTGGTAATTGATGGTTACGGCACCTAAAACTGGTCATCGTCGATCTACAGCGTTCATCGTTAATGGTCATGGCGACTGCTTTAGAACTGGACGTCGTCGATTGATATCGTTCCAAAATCATCAACTTTATTTATGTTCTTCTCTCATCCAAAAATTTTCCGTCTCGCTGAAGACAAGTTTTTGATGAAAATTAGGATTATTGCACAACTTCTCTAATAACCGGTCTTCGAGCACACAGTCTTATCGTTGTTTTACTACCGGCAGTTTGTCAGGGAGGGAGGGTGGGTAGATGAATTTTGCATAGATCATACGATCGGTACGCCTGGTTATTGTTGAAAGACCGCTTCTTTACACAATGGCGTAGTTTCATTTCGTTATCGTAAGAACGTTGGCTTTAAAAAAATGATTATGGCGGCTATGAAATGCACTAAGAGTGCAGAACGTTGCTCAACCAGGATACGCGTTCCGATAAAACAATATTATCATAAGCACGTGTTGTTGAACGTTTTATACGACCCTGATAAATTGGCAAAACAAACTGAATAAAAAAAATTAAAAAAATTATAGTCATATCGACAGATGTAGCTGCAACAGTATGTGTGCCCACTATTACTGTCAAAGTTCGGAATCCTCATTGGAAGACCGTACATTGTCGTATTTATAAACCAAACGCTAACAAATATATGTTCCCCTTATCTCCAAACATGTAAAATCTCAAGAGTGTATTTGCCTCCGCTAAGTACGTATGTATGGTACCTTAAGGTGTATTTATCTACATTAGACCAACTCACCTTATATGGAAAGCGAAATGATTGATATGCATTTGGTAAATGTTAAAGATGGGCTACGTTTATCCGGGCTACAAAATCCTTATTGGCTTCAGCCATGGACCAATGACTCCACTAGCTCATAAAGCGCATCAAACAGCTCTTTTCTGTGACTGTAAGGGTATGTCGTTAAAATCTTGTAAATTTTCCTCACTTCGAATGCGACAGCTAAGCATATTTAAATACCCATTCGTCCAAAAATAAGCTTGATTGGAGAACAAAATTTAGAATGTATATCATTTTTCAGCCCAGTTTGAAATCGTTGCTTTGATGAAATTTGAAACTAAACTAAATAAAAAGGAACTACCAGCTAAACGTGGTAAAAGACAGTACAGTTGTTTTACCCACCACATACTGGCCCTCCGCAGAGCAGGCCTTGCCTTAATACACCTAACTAAGGCTTTCTGCTTGCTGGGCTTATTGGGGTTGTTGTAGCATATAAAACTCTAGGAATCCGCACGACTTAATTTATGTTGCACTTCCGAAACCTTTACCAAGTTAACTGGCAGGATAGGGATCAGCAAAGCCGCCAGGAGGTTCTGCTTTGTAGATAATCCCAGCCCTGATCATGGCTGAGGTGCCTACCTTGGCTGAAGTGTTGTGGCTGTGGTTAAACCTAAAATCGCAGGGAGGGGAATTAATATTCGCTGATAACGAGGTGCAAGCTGGTTTTCGCGAGCTAATAACACACCGAGCTATTGTTATCTTGCAACATATTCCTGTAAGGAACCAGAGGTGATGGTTAGATGGGTGAGTTGGTTAAGGGCTGATGTTCTTATTAGGCTTCGGCCTACCAGCTCATTAAGCCTTGTCCTTGAGTGTCTACAAAATTACATACCCGAACTCTTCAGCAAGAGGTTTGTCTATATGAATACAAACTTATAGCGGAAGTTACAACCTGTGTGAGCCTTGCAAACCACAAGGGGGCAATGGTGAATCGTGAATAATTCTCCCCGTGGAGTTGGTCCAACATCAAACAATGCCGACAGGGCAGGTGCCTATGAAAATCAATTTCCACAATCTGTTTCTGCTCTGAGCCCCTAGGGAGCAGGTTTTACTTTGGAATATGCCTAACCAGGATACTGTGCTTTCTTGGACGTAGAGGGGTAGGAACTCCTCGTTAGTTGTAGCATATATAGCTCTAGGAAGACTTATGTTGTGTTGGCCTCCACCAAGTGTTAATGATCAGAACGAGGATCGGTAATCCTCGGAAAGTTCTGCTTGCAGACTATCCCGGCATTGATCACAGTTGAGGTGCTATCTTGGCTGAGACATACTGGCTGAGATGGGGGAGTTGGTTAAGGGTTGATACACTTAATTTGCTTCAGCCTACCAACTCATAAAGCTTTGCCCTCCATTGACTGTGTAGCATACAGTAAGGAGTAGAAGGCTCACGCTCTTCAGCAAGGGTTTTGTTCATATCGGTACAAACTTGTGGATCGTGGATAATTCACCACTTGGAGCTGGTTCATGGTGGTGTAAATCAATAGCACATCCATGCCTCAAAAGCCACTAGCTTACATAGTACGTACCTACATATATATAATATTCATATTCTTTTGTGTTTTCGGGTGCCTCGATGACTGATTTGGTAGAGTACTCGAGCAACAGTCTCGAGGTCGCACGTTCGTTTCCTGCCTTAGACCCAGGGTGTTACTACAGACAAGCAAAAAAGCTTCGCAGTTTTTGTGTTTGTTAAAAAAAAATAAATAAAAAATTTAAATTAAAAAGTGATAAACTTGCACCTTCCTTTAGAAATGCGTCAACACCTGAATATCTATTGTGCATTTAACCAACGCACCTTGAACTCCTAAAACAAACCCATCCAACAATCTATGGATCGGTCTAATGGCCATACATGCATTCATACATATTTTCAAATGAGAAAATGAGCAATTGTTGAAACAAACTTGCACCCACTATTGCTATTCAGTTGTCCCTCCAAACGCAGGTCGTGGTTTTCAGTGAGTAATATGTTTGAAAAGACATTTGAAATTTTATTGAAGTAATTTGTAATCAGAAGTGTGTTCGAAAAGTTGTTAACAAGTCTGATAAGAACGGCAAGGAATTGCATATCGTAAACGTCTGATAGCCAATGTGTTTTATTTCGTAGATACATATATGTAGAATATTGATGATAATCTTAAATAAATTTGATAAGATTTACAAATAATATAGGTATTTCGATATGGAAGTTTTGGCCAGAAGATTTTGGTGTCAGTTAACCGGCAACTTGCTACGAGTCAATTGTGGTATATTGTGGGGAACGGCCTGGGAAATAATCAAGGTATTTTCAATAAAAGTGTTCAATGTGTTGACGGGCGATAAGGGGAAAAGTGAAAGTAAACAAGTGTTTTGAAAACCATAAAATTTTATAACATGAAATAAGAAAATTAAAATGTTTGCATTCATAAATCGTCACAAAGACAAAATTCGTCTAAAACAAATTTTTCGAATTTTAATACAAAGAAACTTTAAATTACTGCCACTTCCCGAGAAGCAGGTTGCAACGCAAGGAACTAGATACAGGGCGAATCTGGTTTAACTTTGATATTCTTTATGGATCTCGGACTACCACATTCCGGTATTTTGCCTTCCGACGTCTATCTAGAAAATTGTGTACACCATGGATTAGAAAGCTTGAGCTCTCAAGCTAGAGACTTGTGCTGCGGCAGAGTCTAATGTATTACAAGAAACTGCTATCTATGAGTACCTTGCTACATGCGACCGGTGGTAAACTGTAGACCATTCCAATCCATGGATTTGATTCACCACAAAATTAAAACATGATGGCGAGTGCTACCCAAACCAATTCCTCATTTGGGTTTCTATCACTGAAATATTTATAGCTATTGACTTTCATAAAAGCTTTAGTTTTGTAACAAATTTACTGCAAGATCAGCCGAAATTGTATGCTGCCTATACGAGTAGTGGAGTTTCCGCTCAGCTGAAGGACAGCAAAATATTAGCGTCAAAAACAAATGCCGAAACCATGTATACTTTCGTCTTGCTATCCGAGCAAGAAATGAGGATTTTAAGAATTTACTTATGCTGAATGTCTGCATAGCCGTCAATCACCCGATCTCGAATTAATTAAGTTCAAATCCCTTCTACATGACATCATGTGATATGACCAGCGTAGGGCATGTGCTCGACCACAAGAAGCTTGTATTCGTACTAGTCAGTCCAGATCAAAATAACACTGTAGCAATCAACGTTAATAGCAATGGCCTGTTCAACATCGCTCTCTATATATATTAATAGAATAGAGTGTTATTCGGGATAAGTTGGACGATCTTGGATCTCAAAGTGATCAGTTACGTCCCAAATTCAAGAAGCAGAAATGAACCTCATCGCTGATGATATTTTGCTCTTGTTTTAATAATAATCAGGGCCCGTTTCTAACTACTCCAAGGCATATTCAATGAAAACATTTTATTACCTGTGGAAATTTGCATTCAGCTAAACATTGTGCGGGCGCAGTCCAAATACATTCTATGTCCAAATATGTTCCCAGCAGATTTTAAGTTTTGTCATCATACGGACTAATAGTTTACTGACTAGTGGACTTAAATTTATCCACTACAATGTCATCCTCTCGAAAGCACGTTCCTGTTTATTGTAGATTACCATTGGCCAGGGTTGTTGAGTGCTTTTTCCGTTCATGCTGACTTTACAAAGCAAACTGAGATATAGCTTCAATAATATGCATCAAAGGGGAGGTACTGTATCCCTTATTTATTGTTGTGACATGATTATTTTATGAAGTACCTTCACCGAATGGGAAGTCGTACTGCACACGAGAGAAGCAAAATATGTTGGGTAACGGGAAACACACTTTCCTTTTCTGCACACACTGAGAAACTGATAGCCTACGAACATATAATTTGTACGTACATTTACGGGAGATGTAATGGTGGAGAAGATGCTGGTAAATGTGTCCCAATGGATAGCAGTAGTGATGTACTGCAAACGCGTTTTGCGGCAAAAGCAGAAAGACATCGAGAGGTCAGTTTAATGGGGGAAAATGCGGAGCACGGTCAGATGAGTTGGAATCTTAAAGCTGCAGATGTCAGAATGATGCGCATGGGAAGCCAAAGTAACTTTACCCCACGGTGATCTTATCACCGGGTGAATACCACGCCTCTACCAACGCCTCCATATGATGTCCAAAACTGCTATGCATGAGCACCAATTTGATCACATGTTTCTTGGATATGATCTGCTTCTTGGCTAGGCGCAGAGCCTTTTTAATACTCCTATCGATCCTTCGGTCATGGCAGCCGGTTGCATTGCAACTGTACACCAGATTAAAATGAACTGATCCCGTGATTTGGATCTAAACCATACATACCACGATACCCCTTGAAGGGCCGCACCATAACCGGGCAGGAACATGTTCCTGGGACTTCTGGTTCCGATGGTACCAATTTTTTATTTATCTTGGGCCACTACTTAAGTGATGACCCCTATATATGCAAGGCATTGTACTGGAACTAGGAAAATAGGTTATGAGGAGGTGGAAAAAGGGAATAGAGTTTACGGATATTCGACCTGAACTTTCCAACGTTATAATTGCCAGGAAACAGTTGTGTAGGCAACTTCTTCCACAGCCGAACCATACGGCTAAAAACGAAATCTCTCTGTAATATGTTGTGCGCTTCACTGGGCAAATGGATGAGCTTTGGACAATGATCGCGATGCCTAATCTCGTCAGAGCAAATTCCATTGTTGTATTAATAAAACAGAAAAACGCACCCCACACTGCGGCGATGCTCCATTGAATCAATAGAGTTGGAGATCCTACTGTCACCGATAAGCTTCTTAGCCCTCTCCTGCACACGGTTGAGTAACTCCAAAATAGACTTTGAGGACCAGCCCAAACATGAGAGTTATATTCCATTTTCGGATGTTACTGGTATATATAGCAAGGAGATGGAATGGAGTGAAGTACTTCTCACACCGTTTCATTAAAGTGTTTCTTTAGAGACAATGAAAAACGAGTCCAGTCCAACTAACATCACACTGAATATTCATAACAATAACATCAAGAGCATCCGATTCCTCAATATCTATGCCATCCATGTATCCGGCCAGACTTCGCAGCCCAAGAAGTCTTAAAGCTCCAAGGAGAGCCACCCCGAAGTAATGGGAATCTGTCCCGAGATAGATAACTTTTCCAGCTTTTTAGCCATTAAAGCATATATCAGAGTACTACATAGCCCATAAAATACTTTACATCCTCCAAAATCACTGTCAAATTTCGAAAGCCCGTATTACTAGGTTCTGCACTAACAGTACAATAAAATAAAAGAGACGACCTCTGAGACGTCTATAAAGCACTTTACCTCCTCAAAAATCTCAGGCAATGTTCACAAGCCCGCATTGCAAGGGTCTACACTAATAGTATACTAAAATGAGATTTAAAGCCATATTGGCAGTGAACAACAGTTTTTCTTGCTATAAGAATGTTACTATCAAGCTCCTTCCTGTCTTATTTGAAATAAGCAAGAGTATTCACAAAAATATGTTCTTTCCCCAAAATTGCCAAAACTTTGTCGTACGAGCTAGTACTTAGTCCACCCGTTTTCTTTACAGATGGCCAACAATAAGGAAAGCTATTGCTACCGTCCATTTCATTGTCTAGCTAAAGAATTTCAAAAGGATAAGTTGACTTTCAACCATGAACCAGTCGATGTTTTTCTCAAATCTCAGGTAAGCTTAAGCAAGATTGAAATAAATTTTATTCTGTCATCGGCAGAAAATATTGCGTTTATTCTCCTAGTGGCAATCGTCTCAGAAATCCTATTTATGGTTACTTTATCGCTGGGGCCTGGCTGTTTGTTTTTGCATTGGCGTTTTCGGCAGTTTAATACAACAATGGCACCAGGGAATTTGGTTTGTTTATTTGACGGATTGGGGTTTCTTTCTGTGCATGTTTGTCAGTGTTTTCGGTGCTATTCTGGTAACAATAAATCACCTCAAGCCTTATCAAATCGGTGAGTTTATTCATTACGATTTCCGGTTGAAAGTAAATCATATGAAGTGCCTGTGGTTATTTTTTCTTTCCAGCGGCAAATAGTTTTACTGTAAAATTTTATTGGCTAGCGCATTGGTCGGCCTTGGCAACTGCCACGGTGATAACATTTATGTATTGGCTTCTTATTTATCCAAGTATGTATGTAATGTTCTTGTTGTAACGACATGTTGATATAGTTTACTTTTTACATTCGCTTAATTTTCCCTTGAAAAAGAATATGGCTTGTTTCTAAAACTAAGTGAACAATCAGAAATATTGTGGAAATTATGGTATTATTAGGTGTACAACTTTGCTTCCGCCGTTTTTTAATAGATGGTTGCAGCGATAAGTGGTAGTACAAACAAATAAATCATAGATTTCATACAATAAGCTTGGGTATTTGTAAACATAACGCCATGAAAATATTCGTCGATTTGTGTCTATATCATAAAGTTATTCTCCGTTAAACCTGCCAGCTTACGAGCCAAACAATTGTCATTTCCGTGAGATTTTAACTTTCTGCTTTAATGTAAAGGAAACTGCGGCTGAGGCTCATCAAATGCTCTCAAATACTTATAGCGAGGCCGTTAATAGTGAAAGAACATGCCGACAACGGTTTCAACGCTTTAAGAATGGTGATTTTGAAGAACGGCGGTTTTCGAAGATGCAGAATGGAAAGAAATTGATCAAGACTCGTGTCAGTCAACAGTCGTGTAACAATAATTAGCAGGATAAATGGGAATGGCGCAACAAGCCATTTCAAAGTCCCTAAAAGCCATGGGAATGTTTCACAAACAAGGAAGCCTAGAGATGTTTGCGAACAGCTGCTAGCAAGGCAAAGACGGAAGGGACTTCTGCATCGCATTGTGACTGGAGACAAAAAATGATTTCATTACGATTATCATAAAAGCTGAAAATCATGGGGATTTTTCTGATATGCTTTTACGTCGTCGGCCAAACGAAATATTCACGGTTCCAAGATCATGCTCATTATTTGGTGGGAGCTGGCCCCGGCCTAGTCTATTATGAGTTTCTAAAACCGACTCAAACAATCACAGGCGATCGTTTTCACACGCAATTAATGCGTTTTAGACGAACATTGAAAGACAAAGGGCCGTAATAAAACGAAAGCACGACAATACCCAATCCCATGTTGCGAAAGTGGTAAAGATATACCTGGAAAATGCGAAGTCCTATCCCACCTGCCGTATTCTTTAGATGTTGCTACCTCGATCTATCACTTGTTTCGATCAATGTCGCACGGCCTGGCTGACCAACACTTCCGGTAAGAAGTAAAAAATTGGATCGCTTCAAAAGATTACCGTTTTTTTTTGGAACACCGTATTCGTACGCTGCCCGAAAGATGGCAGAAAGTAGTGGCCGTCGATGGACAATACTTTAAATCATAAATGTATAACCAGTTTTTTACAATAAAGCCTCGAATTAAAAAAAAAAAAAAAAAAAAAAAAAAACGGTGCAGCAAAGTTGTATACGTATGTAGAAATCATTTATTAGGTGCGTTCCACAAGATCTCGAACGAGCTCGGACTAATGAGAATAAAGAGTACTGTCTAAATTTACTAGTTTTACCTAAAACAGCTGGAGGGCAAACAACTATTATGATACTTCTTGATTCATTAGTATAATGCTGCTTACTTTTTAAATTAAAATATATTTAATCAATTTTAAAAGCTTAAAACGTATTACCTTATTATAAAGTGTAGTCCAACCAAATCGCTGGATATTAATTTTAAAAAAATAAACAAAAAGTTTTCATATAATTATCTTAATATTTTTTACCATGATAGAAGGGTATATGACAATTATGTGTAAAACAAAATATGGGTCAAATGCTCGCCACGTCTTCGGTGGCATGCATGATTTCATATTTTCCATGATTCTGAGACACACAGGCATGTTCTGTATATCACTTGTCACAAAAGTGATTTGAAATCACTAAAATGGTGTGCTGCACACAAACATTTTCGTAATTTCTTGATTTGAAACCGATCAGCTAAACGGCTGCAGTTTTTAAATCACGTGTTCATATATAGTGTTTGTGTTGATATGAACCCTATAAAAAAAACCAATTGATTACTTAATATAAAGTGTCTTTTTATTATATTCTTTAGACAAAACCAATTTAAACAATTGAGTTTATTCACTTTATTATGTTTCCTAGCTGTCTATATATCGACATTTCATAGGAGCTACCTTAATTATCAGTAGACTTGGAAACTTGGAAAGGCTATTCCCTTCCCGATAAATATTAAAAGTATTCTTTATTCAAGTTGCACATACAAAAGCGCCACAGAAGTACATGCCTTTAAACAAATGCATAATTTTAGTATAATAAAATATGTATATTTTTTATTTCTTCTGGAAACTAAAGCCAATATCTAGAAATTGGGCTCTGCAAAAAACTATTTTTTCTGAACTTTAGGATATATACGTAATTAAAGTTAAAAATATGTGCTTCCTTGTTCAAGTGGCACGCAGTGTTTGTACTTATGTCAGTAGGTGTGTTCATTTACTTTACTAGTAGAAATTAGCAACGAGAGAGTAACCAGAAAATGTTCAAAATTACTCTCAAAAATGTGAAAAAGTAAATGAACACTTTACTAGCAAAAATTTGCAAGTTAGAGTAGTGTTGTTGTATATAGGTATATATAAGTACATACTTAATAACTACTCTTATATCTTTTGGACAAATTATACGGCTTTACAATTTTATATAATCTAGTACTAGGCATAGTCGAAATACGCTAAGCACTATTAGGGTGATTATCTACTGTTGAATAAAATATCTATTTTTAATTAGCACCCCATACACGTTTCAATTCAATTCGTAACTGAGTCGGTTGTTGTGCAATTCAAGGCGTGTATGCTTTTTTGAAGTTTGCAGTTGTCGAGTTGGTTGAAGCAAAATCAAAAGATTTTGATTTTTTCAAGTTGGTTAGTAAGTCTCTCAATTTTATTGTACTGTGTGTGTGTGTTCGAGTCTCCTAACCAGCTGTCAAAATTTATATTTGTAGTTTTTTGCAAAGAGACCGTCAATAATATCTAAAATTGTATTTAATTTCATTGAACCTGATAGTTGAATGAAAATCTTTCAATTCAGTTTATGAAGTATGTGGCCAAGAATCAATTCAATTGAATGACTCAATTAACAATTGAATTGAAACGTGTATGGGTCGCTTTATACGTTATAACAGCCTGCATACACATAGCATTTTTATTTCAAATTAATTTCAAAGTGTAAAGTACCGAGTAGCTAGGTACTCATAATATTTACAATACTAAAAACAATAGCAGTCTGTAAAAATACAATAAAAAAACAAAAAAAAAAAAAAAAAAAAAAACAAAAACATTTCAGAGGTTAAAACTAGAATATATTAATATAATTAAAAATGGAAGGATCTAAGTGTCAATTTAATTGCTCCCCTAAAAGTTTTAAATACATTTAAACAAGTAAATTTGCCAGAACTTCCTTTGCCACTGATGTGCCAGATACTGTGTTGCTTAGTTCATTTCCATTAGACGTCTTATTTTACCTCTGTTGCTCCTAAGTTACACAAACGTAAATTTGTTACCTTTTTAATACCTTTTATCGTTTTAAAAGTTTACATACACTTACAATTTCTCAAAATTTTCCAAACTGTTTATATTTTTAACTTAATTTAGAAATATTGTTTTGTAAACACAAACGCAAAACAGCTGTTTGAATAATTATTGCAAGTAAAAATTTTACTTGCAAAAACTTGCAAGAATTTTTCATTCTCTCAATTTTGTACGCTCTTTTGACGTTCTCTCGTTGCAAATTTTTTGGGTTAATAAACGTTTTCTAGTAACAATTGTTACAAATTTGTGAAAATTTTTAGTAAATGAACACACCTAGTATTTAATTTCATTTGCTGTAGTTATTCAATTAGATTAAAGAGTACTCACCACGTGTTAATTATTTAATAAGACGTTTTTTCAAATAACAATTGTTCTTTTTATTTCGTTTTTCATTACAGCCGATAACACCAAAGCTTCGGATTTATACAATTTGTGGGCACACGGTTTCAATTCCATTTTAATGTTAATGGACCATATGCTGGTGGCATTTCCCACGCGCTTATTACATTTTGTATATCCTTTAGTATTAGGTATAATCTATGGAATATTTTCTTTAATCTATTATTTTGCGGGAGGTGTGGATTTGTAAGTAAACAAAATAAAAACATAACTAAGAAAGAAAAGGTCACATTGAGAAAATATTTGATGAAATAAGCATAAATACAACTTTTAGAAATATTTGCCTAAAGTGAAAACAATAATGTCACTCCCCAGCCCATTTGGTAACGTTTTTATACCTGTTTGTTTGTTAGTCAGGATTACTATTTTCTTCCTTAATCTATTTTAGGCATCGTTTTGAAGCCACAAAAGTAATGGCTACTCTCATTATGCGAAATATTTGCCCCATGTGACCGTAACTTAAAAAAAAGATATAAAAACATTAATAAAAATTGTGACTCCATAAATTTGAGTAAAAAACCCCCAATAAACCATCATAACAGGTATCTATCAGGTAGCAAATTTAGGTGTGTTCCACGTGAATAACAAAACAGTCCGAACTAGTTCAAACGAGTTTCACGCAACAATTTTTGTGCAATTTTGAGAGAAAATGAGAGTAATTTTTTTCATTTCCTGTACAAATTAGCCCGAACTTTTTCTCTGAGTAAGTTCGGACCAAGGCGAATTCATTACCAGGTGAACTTAACAGCACAGGTGATTATTTTTTGCTTCTCGCGTTTTTTCCAATGAGACTGTCAAATTTTGTTTCTTTGGTTTACAAACTTTTTCGCGCCATTTTAATCTGAAGGTTTTTTTGCATGATTTAGTGCAACTTCAAGAAATTAGTGTGAATTTAAAAGTGAAAAACTAATATAATCTGTGATTTTAATTACAAACAATTATAAAAGCTTATATTTAACGTTTATATAAAATATTTTCTCTGCTGAGCAATCTTAGGCGAATTTAGATTATGACATTCACGATGTGTTTTACAATAACAAAATACATTGTACTGAATTCGCTTTTTCGCTTGCACTCACCTGTATAAAGTCGCCTTGGTTCGGACTAGAATTGAATAATCAGCTGTTTTGTATTTACAT
The DNA here is from genome assembly GCA_914767995.1 of Thecocarcelia acutangulata. Lineage (NCBI taxonomy): Eukaryota > Metazoa > Arthropoda > Insecta > Diptera > Tachinidae > Thecocarcelia > Thecocarcelia acutangulata. The sequence goes on along the minus strand of OU612097.1, from coordinate 28,313,609 downwards.
ACATATGAAACTGAAAATTTGCAAATTGGAAAAAAGCTTTGTTTAAAAAGTAGTTAAAAGCAAAGTGGAAAGTTGCCCAAAATAACTTTGTTGACATGCAATTTTTATTTGGGCCGTTAATGTAGGCGTGGCAAACGAATTTTAACCCTAGCGGGTGTCTGACACAATTTTTTTTTTCGAACGACCCTATTGTGTCGACAACATTCAATCCTTGTTGGCAACGAGTAAATAAATGCCGAATTTTTTAAATCGTCTTTATGTGACTACGATGACGCCTTCTGGAATAAGGACGATTGTGATAGTTTTTATGCTGTTCGCTGGTTTATTGGGCATGTTTCGTTTAAACAATTTTTAAAAATAAAATCCATTTGATAACGAAAAATCTTAATCAATCCCTTTTCTTTATTCCAGCCATGGTAATCGCTATATTTATAAAATTTTAGATTGGTCAAAGCCAGCCAAGGCATGCCTAGCTCTTTTAGGTGCCTTAATCTTACTTTTGATATTTTGTTTCTTATTATTTTGTTTATATAAGTTAAGAAAAACTATTCACAGTAAATGTTGCAACACCAAACTAACAATAGCAAAAGCCTAGAAAGCAAACAAATAATGTAATTTCTTTAAGATAAAATACGATTTTTAATAAAGTTTAACTGTATTATTTTATGAAAAAGTTGTGTAAGAATGCTTGCGTTTAAGCGATAATTTTCAAGCCATTTTATTGATAACAGCCATTTGTAACGATTGTATTTGATTGGACCATTTATCAATGGCATTGTAACGGGAACCAGTGCTGTTTTCCTTATCCAATTGTAAGACTTGATTAACTTGATCGATACGTCCTTGGATGGTGCTGAAAGTTTAATATTATTATAAATAATTTTAATTTTATATAAACATAAGATAAAAGCAAACGTTCTTACTTGTCCAAAATGCAGGATACCAATAAACTTTCCACCTCAGCAGGTTCGATATTGAGAGCATTTGCTATAAATGGTATGGCAATATTTTTATAAGGCCTTATCAATTTAATTAGCACCTGTGTGCGAATATTGCGCAATAGATCTTCAATGTGTTCTCTTATAAATGGATCGGCCATTATGTTACTACGATTGTGTCTTAAAATCGATTCAAATTCATTAATGTCATTATTTTGATACGAAACTACCAGATTTGTCATGGCTAAAATTTCTGGATCATTTTTGTACGGCTTGGCTTCTTGAGAATCAAAAGGATTGATGCCAGATTTCATAAGCCTGCAAGGGAAATACGGTTTAAGTTTTAGGTAAACAAAGCACAAATTAAAAAAAGGAACTTAAAAGATCATATAGTTTGCTTATTAGAGGATATGGTTGATTAATTTGAAAACGCAAACACACAAGTTCACATCTTTTGCGGGTTGCACAACTACTGATGTCTCCAGTGAAAATTTGAAATTATAAAAAATATATATATAAAAAGAGGTAAAGGGTAACTTACATATTAGCTAATACCAAATATTTCAAACATGTTGTACGTCTTGGCGATCCGGACTCATCGTAATTTTTAAATGCCTCAAAGAAATCTGTATGAGCCTTTTCGAATTCACCTTCACGCAGATGCATTTTACCGCCGCATTCTCTGATCACACCCATAATCAGAGGATGCGGTATGGCGGACTTAATGTGCAACGATTGCTCGTATAACGCTTTAAGTTTTTTATTATTTTTTTGCACTGTGTACATTTGAATTTCCAAGGCATAGATTTCTAAGAGTTGTGTGCCCTTCTTTAAATCATCTTCACCATCATCTGTCTGACATGATGAGTGAAGCTGTTTAAGAATCTTTTGCAATTTGCCAAATTCGCTGCGATCAAAATAGAGTTTGCCCAATTTGGTATTCGTCTTGAACCAGAGGCGGTCGTTCTTGGCATCCTTTAAAGCCTCCAAAGTAGTTTCATAGAAATTTTGCAGCAATTCCATCTTGGTGATACAAATTTGAAAAAACAGTCAACATCAACATAAAAAACGTCATTCAACTTACATTTTTTGATGTGGATATATAATCTAAAATGGAGTTAATGGACTTCTCCGAATGATTGCGCGTTACCGCGCTCTTAATGTAAGTAAGAAGTTGTTTATACCTCACCATCATTTCTTCATAATTGTTCTAAAGTTTATAGGTATTAGCATTTTTTTTTTTAAGGAATTACGTTTTTCGAGTTTATTATATTTACCAATTTAAAATTGATCTTAATCATTTGTTTAAGAGCCTTAAAACCCCATTCACCTTTTTCGCCATTTTCCAAATCTAAGACTTTTTGGAATGAGGCCAAGGCCGCCTTAGGATCATCTTCTTTTAAAGACTTGCTATTATAATATTGATTTTCCAAATCAACATCAGGTTCCGAATTACTATCTTCCGAATATTCCTGTTTAAGTTTGTAAATAAAGAATATACCGCTATAAATGTATGCAGATTCATATGCGTGCATGTGTATATGTAAAAAAAAAAACTTCAGACAATCGGCTGCCGGTTTTACTTTTCTTAGCAAAGCAAAAGTTTTCAATTTACCAAACCATAATCCTCGTCATCTTCACACATAAAATCATCATCGTTATCCGACATTTTGATTTTATTTAAACAAAAATTAACACAACTACTTTACAATATTAAAAAATGCTTTAATTTCTTGTTATTGGAACCAAACTAATTTTGCAAAAAATTGTTTCCCAGCTGTCAAAAAGTAGTTGCCAGATAATGTAAAATCTGCAACCAACCTCGGTTGCTTTTTTCAGTATTTAGTTCGGAGGGCAAATATCAAACAAGTATATTTTTGTAATAAAAAGAACAATACCAACTTCATGCAAACAGCTATAACATGCAGTCAACATTTAATTTTAAACGCAGTTATAACGTGAAGCTAAAACTTGCTATTTAAATATCTGTCTGTTAAATGCGGTGTACACGTAGTGATGTGAGAATTATAACTGCTACAAATAGCCGGCTGTCTACTCATATGTCAATTACTGTTATAGTAGAGTTTCCATATGAACAGCCAGTTTACCAATTTCGAAAGAAAATGAATGCGAAAGAAAGCCAGTCACTCACATTCAAATCAATTTGGGTTTGTCTATCTCACTACTATTCGTTCGCATATTCTTACGTATTTTGATTGAGTTTTGACACATCGTTCGCATAGAAAAAAGTTAGACGAACCCAAATCAATTTTCTTTTGCTTATATTGGGAACGCAAGCAGGCTGTCGAGATTGGTAAACTGGCTAGAAATGTTTTAACAACTAAGATGTAGCTTTAACCAACCTTCAACAAGAGAGGTCCATACTTAACTTTAATTCGAAGTTAGTGTTTTCATGTCAGGCGGAGATCGTACTTAAATAATAAAAATTCCAAAAAACAGATAAAATTTGTTAATTTAAGTTATAACACAGTTTCCACATGAAATTTTTAATAACCAAGTTATAACTTAAACCACGAGCTGATAGCCATTGATGCTAATGCTTTTAGCTTTAAGATGTATTGTAATTTTAATTATAATAAAAATATAAGCAATTGACTTTTTTATATACCAAACTAGCTTCTAACATTGATACCAATAAAAAAATACAAATAGCTAGTTTTCTATGTTTCCCAGTTATCTATATGTCGACATTTCGTAGGACCTACCCTAATCATCAGTAAACTTTGGAAATTTTTGAAAGTTATTCTCAAACATTAAACTTTATATCCAAACAATCTAAATAAATTGTTGATAATTTAAAAAGAAAAATACTCTAATAATACCTGTCAAAACACAGAAAAAAAACTTTTTCATTTATACACATGTCTAATTGTTTGAATATTTGTTCTCTGCTTTTCGATACTTAAAAAAAAAAAAAAAAAAAAAATCGTAGCAACCAACGGTTGTTCATTTGTTTGAAAGGTGTAAAGAAATGTTAGAGACGTGTATAAATGAAGAAGCTTGTTTTTGTGTTTTGACTGATCTTATGAGGGCATTTTTCCTTTTAAATTCTCAACAATTTATTTAGTTTTTTTTTTGATATAAAGTTGAATGTTTGAGAATATCTTTCAAAAATGTCCAAAGTCTACTGATGATGAGGGTAGCTCCTATGAAATGTCAAAATATAGATATCTGGAAAACATAGAAAACAAGTTATCTATAATTTTTTTATTGGTATCAATGTTAGAAACTAAAATAGTGAGTAAAATACTCAATTATGAGAAATTAACACAAATCTGGCAAAAGATAATTTTTTAACTCGTGTTAATATGCAGTAGTGAACAATAGACAGTTTAGTTTGGATCACCCCACGTGTAATAATGAGTTAAAGAAATATTTAAGTAAATGGAAAATAGATTTGCCGGGTATTTTTTCTATAGAGCCTTTTAGAATTGGTTTGCTTTGACACTAGCCTCATTATATTTTTCCTTTTGATTTGTTTGGGTCTAATTTGCTTTGGTGAAACCAGCAGTAAAATAAATTCCGACTATTTAAATATACACTGCCAAAAATGGCCTTCTGATGAAGTGTTTGGTGATATTGAAGTAAGAGATATAAAAGGCTGCTTTAACGAAACATTTTATTGTAGTGCCTAAAATTTATTGCAGTGTTCATTATTCGTTGTCAATTCACTGTTATCACGAATATAGCTTTACTTCTTTTAAAAAATGCCAACACTGTTTCTCAAGAATATAAGTCGATGTGGCAGCACTATTTGTATAAACGTCAATATACAAAGAAAAAAATTTCATTTGAACACAAAGTACAATTTGAGAATTTTTTTTTGAAGTTTCATTTATTAAAATAGATCGAATTATTCAAGGCTTTTGAAGGAACTCAAAAGTTTTTACATCAAATATTACCAGCAGTTTTATGAAGGCAACGAAAAAAGACATTTTAAAAGAATAGACGAAAGATGCCCGTCCGTAAATATCGTCATGAAACTCGAGAAGTAAATTGTTGCATGAAATATGTATTGTTTGTTTGTAACACAGTGTTGTGGGTAAGTAAATTATTTGCCATAAATACAAAATGCCTTGCCGTAATTGCAAAGTAGTTGTGCTTTTTATGGAATATACAGGCTATCAGTTTTTTATGACCTTACTTAGTTTTCGTTTCCATACAATGTTTTTATTAACAAATTTGAAGTAAATATACTTAACTGATTTCGGAGCGATTGTTTTCGCTGGATTAGGTGTTGGCGTTCAAAGTTATTCGCATTATTCCACCGGTGCAGTTAATATTCAGGAAACATTATTATCTATTTAGTTCGCCAAAGAAATGTATTATTTTGATATAAGAGTTTATTTAGTCTCGTGGCCCTATGATCAAACCGGAAGTGACTTAGATTCATTTCCTATAATCAGGAGTGCCTGTCATATGAAATTGATATTTAATGGTTATTAAAAACAAACTGCACTTTGAGCAAAAAAAAAAGAAAAAAACGCTCCGCACAGTATCGCCGTGGATATCAAATCTTTTGCTCAAAACCCCATGGTATTAAATTCATTCCAACCAAGAAGTTGCCTGATCTGGCTTCCAAAGATATTAGAATTATGACTTAGGAGACCAATTCTTAAGCAAACCATCATTTAGGCTTACGGTTTTAGAGATTTTGAAACCTACATTATTCCCATTTTGTAGCCTTTTACTTTATCAGTATACGACCATAGTTGTCAGCCGAAGTGCTCATAGTCAGCAGCTTAGATAGTAACGGGTGTCTGGCAGTAATTCTATTGTATCCCTGGATGTATGAGATGTGGCACCGACTTGTTGATACCACATATTAATCAGCCAAAATCATGCAGTAGTGGCGTTGAAAAGTTTTCAATCATATCACGATATCGCTTTCCCATTCAAAATTACCGTTACCCCGTTATCATTTTCAAAGATGTGAAGCCTAATGATTCCTCCAACACACCAGACTCACTGTTAATGGATGCAAAGTGGATTGATGAATAATTTGAGGGGTTTCCACTGCCCAGAACATACCAATCTTTTTATTCACATATCCATTCAAATGCAAATGTGCTCCGACACTCATAATATGTTGATGATAAAATGTTTTAACGAATTAAAACATATGTTGGTTTATCCAGTATTGAAAAAATGACGACAAAACAAAGTAGTGCACCTGGCGATCACCCTGTAGAAAGCCAGATAATCATTGCGTGTTTTCTTTAAAACAACAACATACTTTTAGTTCGGGTAACCTTCCATATTCTTTTAATTAATTTTTAAATAAACTTTTTTTCAATTTTCCGATTACTTTTGCAGTTTCATGTGTAAATATATAAACAGAAAACAGCTGATTATTCAGTTCTAGTTCGAATTTATCCAAAGAAAAAGTTTGTGCAACTTTAGAAATGAAAAAGTTACTCCCTCATTTTCTCTAAAAATTGTCACGTGGAAAAGTTTTGTACAACTTTGGAATAGCTCGTACTGTTTCGTTATTCACGTGGAACACACCTATTATAATCCCTTCTAATCTCAATAAAAATTTAGTTCACTTATTTATCATTCTTTGTGCATATGAATTATTAATACATTTACTTGAATACAGATGACTGGTTTGGTTGTTCTGGCGGCTGGCATTTGGGCTTGGAATGAAAAAGATACTTTTAGCAATTTAAACAAGCTAACCTTGCTAGTGCTGGATCCAGCATTTGTTTTAATATGTCTTGGCAGCAGTGCTTTTCTTATCGGATTTACAGGCAGCGTTGGAGCTCTTCGAGAGAATACTTGCCTTTTAGGAACTGTAAGTAAAATTAAAATGCATAATTAAGAAAACAAAACTATATTTTTAAATGTTTCCTTTCATTAGTTTATTTTACTGGTCATTGTTTTGCTTGTGGCAGAAGTTTGCCTGGGAGCTATGTATCTGATATTAAAAGATAAAGGCTGGGTATGTAATGCTTAAAAGACATCTAATACTTCATACCATTTATTTTTGGTTTTAGATCAAAGATCAGGCTACAGAAGGTTTACGCGCTTTCATTATTCACTATAGGGAAGATCCCGATCAACAGAATCTAATTGATTGGATACAAGAAGACTGGTTACAATGTTGTGGTATCGATGGTCCCAAAGATTGGGATAGTAATAATTATTTTAATTGTTCCTCATTAGCTATTGGTAGTCGTGAAGCTTGCGGCGTTCCGTTTTCATGTTGTCGTCGGCAATCACATGAAATAATTAAGAATAAGCAGTGCGGCTATGATGTACGCAAGGAAGGATATGTGAGTTATTACATAAATATGTTATTAAAAAAACTAACATTTACTAGTTCCGCAAACATTTATAAATACTACCCTTATTATATGAAATATTAATTACTTTTGTTTATTGTAAACAAGATAAACATTAGCGTACATCATACTTTTATGTAAATTTTAAATACGCAAATTTAAAATGACGGATGTAAATAGTATTATTCGCTATCACTTCATCAATTTTTTTTTTACTCTTCCTTTGACAAATATTGCTGAACAATTTAGAATTTATATTAAAAACTAAATTTTCTTAACAAAATTTTTCCAAACAGAAAAATTTTGTTGATAAAAAAAAAATTTTTTTTGTTTAGAAAATTTCAAAATTTTTGGTAATATTTTTGTATATATTTAGATATATATTTTTTTAAATTTATTATTTAGAATATATAATTATTTATATCGGAAAATATAACAAATTTTTTTATTAAAAATAATTTTGACAATTGCAGCTTTGTATGAAAATTTTTGAAAACAAAAGTTGTTCGTTTTGCTACAAACTTCACACACTTATTAAGCATGGTGACTAAAAGGCAAAAATTTTTTTTTTCAGATATCGGTCCATATATACCCGAGATATAGCCCAAATCGGATTTTTAATGAAAATGTCGCATAGTCGAAGCTAAATAACTTTTTTTTGCTCAAAAGCAGTTCTGGTAATAAAATTAGGTTACATAAATATGGAAAATGAAAATTTCCGATATCGGTCCATATATACCCGAGGTATAGCCTAGACCGGGGTTTTCATGAAAATGCCGCGTAAGCGAACTTAAACAATTTTTTTGTGCTCAAAAGCAGTTCTGGTAATGAAATTAGGTTACATAAATATGGAAAATGAAAATTTCCGATATCGGTCCATATATACCCGAGATATAGCCAAAACCGGGTTTTTCATGAAAATGTCGCGTAAGCGAACTTAAACAACTTTTTTGTGCTCAAAAGCAGTTCTGGTAATGAAATAGGGTCATATAAATATGAAAAATGAAAATTTCCCACATCGGTCCATATATACCCGAGATATAGCCCAAATCGGGTTTTTCATGAAAATGCCGCGTAAGCGAACTTAAACAACTTTTTTGTGCTCAAAAGCAGTTCTGGTAATGAAATTAGGTTACATAAATATGGAAAATGAAAATTTCCGATATCGGTCCATATGTACCCGGTCCATATGTAGCCCAAATCGGGTTTTTCATGAAAATGTCGCGTAAGCGAACTTAAACAACTTTTTTTTGCTCAAAAGTAGTTCTGGTAATGAAATTAGGTTACATAAATGTGGAAAATGAAAATTTCCGATATCGGTCCATATATACCCGAGATATAGCCTAAACTGCGGTTTTAATGAAAATGTCGCATAAGTGAACTTAAACAACTTTTTTGTGCTCAAAAGCAGTTTTGGTAATGAAATTAGGTTACATAAATGTGGAAAATGAAAATTTCCGATATCGGTCCATATATGCCCGAGATATAGCCAGGAACGGGGTTTTCATGAAAATGCCGCGTAAGCGAACTTAAACAAATTTTTTTGCTTAAAAGCAGTTCTGGTAATAAAATAAGGTTATATAAGTATGGAAAATGAAAATTTTTGATATCGGTCTATATATACCCGAGATATAGCCCAAACCGGGTTTTTCATGAAAATGTCGCGTAAGCGAACTTTAACAACTTTTTTTTTATTAAAAACAGTTCTGGTGATAAGATGAGTTTATATAAATATGGAAGATAAAAATTTCCGATATCGGTCCATATATACCCGAGACATAGCCTAAACCGGGGTTTTCATGAAAATGCCGCGTAAGCGAACTTAAACAACTTCTTTCACCTTAAAGCAGTTCTGGTAATAAAATAAGGTTATATATATATGGAAAAAGAAAATATCCGACATCGGTCCATATGTACTCGAGATATAGCCTGAACCGATTTTTCCAATAACATTTTTTTTTTGCTGAAAAGCAGTTCTTGTTATAAAAGAAGGTTACGAAAATTAAAATTTCTGATATCGGTCCATATATACCCGAGATATAGCCTAAATCGGGTTTTTCATGAAAATATCGCGTAAGCGAACATAAACAATTTGTTGTGCTCAAAAGCAGTTTTGGTAATGATATAAGGTTATGTGGAAAATTAAAATTTTCGATATCGATCGATATATACCCGAGATATAGCCTGAACCGATTTTTCCATTAAAAAAAATTTTTTTTTTTTTTTTACTGAAAAGCAATTCTCGTTATAAAAGAAGGTTACTAAAATACAGAAAATAGAAAATTCCGATATCGGTTCATATACATATAACCGAGCCTATTTAGGTCACATTTTTAATATATATATAATATTTTAGATTCGGCCCAGCCGAATATACTACACTCTTACTTGTTTTTCATAATGAACTACTTTTTGAAAGAAACTTTCTATAGAATATTTTCTACAATAAAAAAAAAAATGTTTTGCTAAGAAAATTTTTCACAAAAAAGTGGGTTGTCTATTAAAATGTTTCAGTTAAAAACATTATATAGAAATTTTTTGATTTAAAAAGATTGTATAAAATATTTTTCGTTAAATTTATGTATATTTATTTTCAGAAAATCAAATTTTTGATATAATCATTTATCTATAGACTTCTGTAAAAAGACTGCCACAGAAAACTTTTTGTTAAAAAAGTACTTTCATAGGAGACTTTTCGTTAAAATTGTTTTCAATAGAAAACTTCGTTGAAAAAGGTCCAGAAAACTTTTCGTTAAAAAAGTTTTTCTATAAAAAACTTTTCATTAAGAAATCTTTTCTGTAGAAACCTTCAATATAAAACAATTTTTTTGTTACAATTTTTTGTTAAAAAATATTTCCTAAAGAAAGTTTTTCTTTATAAAAATTTTTCCAAAGAAAACTTTTCGTTAAAAAGGGATTTCCCTTAAAAAAATTTCCATAAAAAGATTTTCTATAGCAAACTTTCTGTTAAAAAAAAGTTTCCCATAGAAAACTTCATTAAGAAATCTTTTCTGTAGAAACCTTCAATATAAAAGTTTTTCCATAGACAATTTTTTGTTAAAAAATATTTCCTAAAAAAAGTTTTTCTTTATAAAAATTTTTCCAAAGAAAACTTTTCGTTAAAAAGGGATTTCCATTAAAAAAATTTCCTTAAAAAAATTTTCTATAGCAAACTTTCTGTTAAAAAAAGTTTCCCATAGAAAGCTTTACATTAAAAAGGCAACATTTCCTTAAAAAAGGTTTGCTATAAAAAACCTTAAAAGTGTTTCTGTAGAAAACTTTTCGTTAAACAAGTTTTCTACAGAAAAACTTTTCGTTAAAAGTTTTCTACAGGAAACCTCGTCTAGAAAACTGTTTGTTAAAAACTTTTCTGTTTCCTATATAAAGCTTTTAGTTAAAGTGGATTTTCCTTAGAAAAGTTTTCGTTAAAACATATTTTCTATAGAAACAATTTCGTTAAAAACGTTTTTCTATACAGAATTTTTCTTTAAAAATTTTTTGCCGTAACAAATTTTTTGTAAAAACCTTTTCCTATAGGTAAATTTTCGATAGAAAAATTTCTATAGAACACTTTCCGTTAAAAACATTTTCTCGGTAAAACAACTTTCGTTAAAAAAGTTTTTCCGTTGAAAACTTTTCGTTAAAAACGTTTTTCTAATAAAATTATTCCGTTAAAAAAGTTTCCATATAAAAATTTTTCGTTAAAAAAAATTGTGTACACATATTTTGTTAAAAAAATTTAGTTTTGAAATATATTTTTTAATTTTATAAACGATTTTTTTGTAAAACAAAAACTAGAAAATTTTCGTTTAAATTGTTTTTGTGTTTAAAAAATCATTTTAAAAACAAATCTTCAAGAGATACTTTTTTGTAAAGTCTTTTTCTTTAAAAATATCTTACATAGAAAATTTTTAGTTAGTGTCAGTTTTCAGACATCAAGTTTGACTCGTCAAGTCTTGAATGTGTGGGAGAACGGGGAGAAGAGAATGGAAAAGGGTGCAGACTTGACGGTACCGTCAGCTAGAATGCAATTTCAAAAAATATGAAAACTTGAAGGCAAAAGATCTTAAACTTGACGACATAAAGCTTTTGTGTGTGAATGTAAATGCAAGTTCAAAAGGAAATTGAAGCAGAACTGATCAAGAAAACCTGATGTGTGTAAACTGGGACATTTTTCAGTGAATAAATTTCGCTTAACAACTTTTTGCTATTAAATGTTGAGTAAAAGATATTTATTTTACGAAAAATTTTTGTTTTACAAACTTTCATGACTTTTACAGGAAAAATTTTTCCCAAAAAGGGGTTTTATTTATTATTAAAAAAAAAATAATAATAATAATAAAATAAAATATGTGTATTCGCATAATATTTTTCATTAAAAACATTCATAAAAAATCTAATGTTAAAAAAATTCAGTACAAAATTTTTGTCTAACTATTTTTTTTACAGAAAAACGTCTTTTTAAAATATTTTGCAAATTTATTTATAAATTTTTTCATTTTATTGAATAACCTAAAAGCCTCTTGATAGACACATTTATGAGCGCGGTTGCTTGCGAGCTGGAGAAGAATATTTGGAAACACATATTGTGTCTGTGTGGATTTATATCATGCTTACCATATTTTGGCAGGTTAATTAACTAAATTTTCATTCAAAAGCATCAAATATTTTATTATTTTTCATTTTTTTTTTGTCTTAAGGGTTAATTTCTTTTTGTACCATTAATAAATTTGTTTTGCTTGGATTTTAGTTAATTTTCTTTTCATATCCATTAAAATTGAAGCAAAGAAATTTAAAAAGATATAAGCCGAATGACTTGTAAGAAATATACATTTTTGACTCAACTATAATTTTTTCAAGTTTTTGTTTTAATATACCATTTTTTCGAAAATCAGTTAGCCCGAATAGTGTTTAGCATCGGAGATTGCTTTCTTTTATATTACAATTTATAAACTGTATAATTTTATTTTTAAATTCGTTTTATTTTGTTTTCGTTTCCTTTTTAATTTTATATTGTTTGTTTCTTATGTTTTGCTTTTAGAATTTCGAAATTGCTAAAATTATTTATGAGAAAGGCTGTGTCCAAGCTGGAGAAGAATGGATAGAAAGGAATCTTATAATAATAGCAACAGGTTTTATTCTAATCATTTTCATTCAGGTTTGTTAATTTGTTTATTTTTAATTTTTTAACAAGTGATCTAAATAATTATTTATTTACTTATTTTTTTTTTTTTAATTTTGTTCAACATTTCTTTTCATATATGTATATATTATATAAGTATGTACGTACACTTCACATGAATAGGAACAGTGTTTTAGCAACCAATTTAAGCTTGCTGCTCTCAAATTATTTCAGGAACGGAATTGTGCTGTACTTTTCTTTTAAAGTTTTTTTTTTGACTTTGGGGCAAAGTGTGTAAACAAAGAAAAGTCCAAAAAGTTCCATTAGACTTAAAACGAAAGCAGATTGATATTGAAGCTACTTAGCACTAGATGGCAGCACAAACACAAAATTTTGTCTTTCTTTGAAATTGCGATCTGCTAAACGCCAGCTGTGAAAATTTCACCCAAATTCATCGATTAGTTTGTTGTAGTCGTTTGAAATAAGCAACTTTGGCGTTTCTTGAAAAATGGAAAAAAGTCAATGTCGTGCAGGGATTAAACACTATTATTTGAAAGGGAAAACGGCGAAAAAGACAAAAGAAAGGCTCGATAAACATTACGGTGAGTCTGCTCCATCAGATTACATAGTAAAATATGGGATTGCAGAATTTAAACGCGGTTGAACAAGCACTGCAACTACGATCTACAGGAAGATCAAAATAAGTGGCTACTGAAAATCATTCGTTGCGAATGATCGCCAAGTCAAGTTACGTGAGATTGTTGAAATTGTAAACATATCATAAGAACATGTATTCAACATTTTGCTGGAACATTTGCATATGAAAAAGTTTTGGCAAGATGGGTGCCAGTGTCGAACAAAAACGTGTTTTGGCATGATAGAGCGTAATCCTATTGATTTTTGGCGTTGATTAATAACTGTTGATGAAACGTGGGTCCACCACTATACGCCTGAAACCAAAAATCAATTGAAACAATTCGTAGAAGCTGGTGGAAGTCTCCGAAGAAGGCGAAGGCAGTGAAATCTGCCGGCAAGGTTATGACCGCTATATTTTGGCATTTACACGGAATATTGCTCATCGATTAACTTGAAAAAGGGTCCACAGTCACAGGAAAGTATTATCGTACATTATTGGATCAATGGATTGATTTAATCAAGAAAAAACTACCACATTTAAAGAAGAAAACAGTGCTCTTTACGACAACGCACCGGTTCACACAGCATTAGATACGATGTTAAAATTACGTGAAATACACTTCGAGTTGCTAGATCATCCACCATATAGTCCAGATTTAGCTTCTAGTGAATTTTTCCTGTTTCCCAACTTGAAAAAATGACACGCAGGCAAAAGATTCATCGCAAGCGCAGAAGTGATTGCCGAAACTAACGCGTATTTTGAGGGTTTCCCTAAATCGTATTCTTCAGATGGTATAAAAAAGGTGGAACATTGTTTTACTAAGAGTATTGAGCTAAAAGGAGACTATCTGCCTGACTCACGATGTCGTTTCGTAAACGTTCGTCACAATTTTTAAGGTTAAGAAAACCTATTCTGATGCGCTTTTTAAGCATTATTTTTTCCTGATCTTGCATCATTTTCCTTGTATACCGTTAGATGAATAGTAGTTGACTATAAGTTACTTATTTTTAATATATAAAACAGTGAACGTTAACGAAACGACATCGTGAGCCAGGCAGTATGCTGAGAAATAAATGGTTTTTGGAAAAAATATGTCTTTCCTACTTAAGTAGCTTCAATATCAATCCGCTCTGTTCATACTTTGTGAAGAAAATTGTGAATTATTTTGCATAAAATTGGTTACTAAAACACTACACCTATTCATGTGTAGTGCAGTGTGGTTTAACTAATTTTTAATTTTTATATTGACTCTTTCACACAGATATTATTTATTATATTTACACAAAATTTGCGAGCTGAAATAAATGCTCAGAAATCCAAATATCACTGACAATTATCAACGACCCCTTAAAACACTCTTATGGCAGTTTAAGCGGGTTTTAATGGATATTTTAACATGTCATGTATCAACACAATATCATCAAAATGTATGTATGCTCGTGGACTGTCCGCACGCAAATGTTGCCTGTTAATCATGTATGTATCTATGTATGTACATAAATCTTCATTTTTACAAAAAGCAAGTATTTTGTAGCAGTTTGTGGATATCGAAGCTGTTCATTTGTTCATATAATTTTACATGTATACAAAAAAAAAAAAAAAATTTGGTTTTTAATGTAGTTATACCAACGACGGGTACAAACACTTTGGATATCCGTAAACTGTTACTTATAAATATATATATATTTAAGTTGCCAATTCGAATAAATATATAGTGAAACTTACGAATAACTAGTGAATATTTAAATTTTAAGCCCCTTTTTCTATATGTACCTATGAAAATGTTTCATAATTTTTTATATTTTTTTATGTTATTTTTTGCATTTAACACAAACTTACAAAAGATTTTAATGTATGCAAATTTTCTAGACCAAATTTGAACTTTCATATGATAATTTCTGACTTGATTGGATAAACAAGTTGCATCAGTCAGTTGCTGTTTGACAGCCATTAAAAGCACACAAACTCGTAAATATTAATAAAAATCTGTAAAACTTAATTTCGTGTTTCGACTGATTTTTTAATTTAAGTGCTTTTTATATCACCATGTTGACAACACTTTGAAAAAAATGTAACGTAAAACTGTAAGAAGTTCTATTTTCTACAGGTTCATACATTCCGATTACATTAGACTGCATTTCATTAACTATTCTAACTGCTTTACACATAACAAAACTAATCAGCTGTTTAATTACGTTACATTTACATTCCATTCCAGTCGGCTAATGGAGCTTTTAAGATTACTTTACGTTACTACCACATTTCATATACATTACATTCTAGTCGGCTAACTGAGCCCTAAGCCTGAATAACTGTAACGCATTGCTCGATTGTGAATCTTTCGTTGGTTCAAATTGAAATAATCTGAAATTGAGAAATGTCAAATGAAATGCAGAAAAAATACTTGACGGTTAGGCGTGGTTAACATTCAACATCGGCATTTAAAATTTAACCACCCGATACATTAATATACTATATAAATCGGAGGTGTATTTTTTAAAAGTTTTGCAGTGAGGCTTTGCTTCATTCAGTAAAGTCTAAACGGCAACTAAATTGTTGAAATGCAAACAAAGCAACAAGCGAATATATAATTGTTTCTACTGTACATATGAAGACCCACCCTGGGGAACAGGTTTTGCCTTGGCGTATTCCTAACTTGGGCGCTCTGTTTTTCGGGGAAAAGAGGTGAATGGGTCCCTCGTTTGGTGCGGCAAACAAAGCTCTAGGAAGCCACATGACTTATGTTGTGTTGGCTTCCGAAACCCTTACCAAGGGCATAAATTGGCAGAACGGGGGCCAGGATCAGCATGGCCCCCGGGTAGTTCTGCTTGCGGTTCGACCCGGACTGATCATGGTTGTGGTGCCTACCTTGGCTGAAACGTTCTGGTTGTGGTTGAAACCTAAAATGCAGTAAGGGAGTGTTAGTATCCTTATAATTGTTTGGTGTGTGGCTTTTTTCGGGGACTAACAATCTCCCGAGGATCTGTTGCCTATACAACAGATACCTGTATTGTAAGGAACAGTGGTGATGGTTGACGGGTGAGCTGGTTTAAGCGCTGATGCTCTAAGTGGGCTTTGGCCTACCAACTCATTAAGGAGGGATAAGAAGGCCCGAACTCCCCAACAAGAAGTTGCTCATATGACCGCAATCATATGGCAAGAATTGCTACCTGTGCTACCAGGCTTACACAGGTAGCCACATGGAGGCGCTGGTGAATCGTGAATAATTCACTCCGTGGAATTGGTCCATCATCAGATAAGGCCGCAAGGCAGGTGCTGATGTAAATCGTTTTCACAACTGTACATATGAAGACGTCGCAGCAGTGAATTTTGTGTCCTATGCTCGCAAGCATAGAAAACTCAGATTATGGTCGATACTGATTTACAGCAAAAACGACCACATTTGGCAAAACAGACGTGTTGTTCTATCAAGACAACGCACGAGTGGCAAAAATCAGCGTTGTCAACTTTGAAATTTCAAAACGCACCAAAATGGGAGAAAAAACGCGTTATTTAAAAAAAAAAAATGCACCAAACAATTTTTATTGTCAATTTTACAAGTTGTTCACAAAATTACCAAATACGAGTATTATTAATAAAACTTAGAATTCGCCATTTTACTTAATGTGCTGTTTACAGAACACACGACGAACGACACGTTTGAAATTTTTTTATGAAAATCATTAAAAAAACTGACTGTTTTTCATACAAATTTTCTAGGCAAGTTGTTCGATCGTGCACTATGGACCCCACATAAATATTTTTGTAAAAATTATATTTTTATATTAAAAACACGATAAAAACAATTATGTTTTTTTTTGTTTTATAACCAATTTTTATTGTTCAGATAACTTTGTTGACAAGACAAGCTCTGTAATATTAGTTTTAGGTTAAACTGTGATATTTTCTTTCGAATATTTTTTAAATTATAAAATAAATGCTTCATGATGTCCGTTTTCGTTGATTATATAATTGCTGAGTGATGTAAAGAAAACTAAAATATTGACAATAAAAATTCTCCGGAGGAAGTCGGAAAAAAGTCGACGAAACGTTGAGATAATAAATTTGTAAAAAAAAAATTTAAATGCCACTAAAGTAAGCATATCTGAAAAACACTTATGTTTTAAAAATTAAATATTCGTTTTTCTTTAGATAATATACTTAACCTAAACGGCAAGACTGTTTTACTTTGTGTACATGATTTGGTGCATTTTTACATCATTACTCCATGTATGTGGCTTTTATTATCTGTAAGATGAAATATACATATTTTGCACACTTGATGAAATGGTATTGATTATATTACTGATATAATAGTACCAAAAGTATTTTATTATACTGTAACAAAAAGTTGTGTTGAATTCGGTTCGGTGCCACCGAAAATTAAAAAACGCACCGAAATGTGGAAAAACGTGTACCGCACACCGGCAAAGGAATTTTTCGCACAAAAAATTTTAAAAAGCACCAAAAACGCTGGCAAAGATCCATAGATCAGACTTTGCCCCTTGCGAATATATATTTTTTCCAAACCTGAAGAAGTGGTGGGCCGATAAGAGATTTGGGTCGAATGAAGGTTTCATTATTGAAACAAACGCTTAACACGTTTTGTTTTTTTTCCTTCTTTAACATCTTTAAATTATTCCTAATCGTAGGTAAGAGGATTCGAGTTCTCTGCGATGGTATTCTTTTTTTTTAACAATACTTTTTTATTGTGGTAACTTTTTATTTCTAAAAACATTTCTATTAATTATTAGTTGTCTTTAAAAATTTGCATACTTAAAATTCTTTTAAAAACTTGAACGAAACTAAATCAATGCTTTAATAGTCTTGAAACTAAAATTTTAAATTGTTTAATTTTCTGTTCCATTTTGCAAATTATTCTCGAAATGCAGCTGTGATAAAATAAGGAAAATATATTAAAATTACTCTTAATGTTTCTACTACATTCATTTATTAAGAAATTAAAAATAAATAAGAATATTAATAATAATAAACAAAAAAGCACTTTTAAAAACAAATCAAATTTTAAGTAAGAAACAAAACTTGTCATCACTTGTAAAGAAAAATAATTTAATGAAATTAAATAATTTATTTTCTATCCCAGACGTTAATGGATGGCCATCGAACTTTTACTCAAACGGCAAAAATATAAAGAACGCGATGGTTATATTTTTGTTACTCGTAATCGCTGTTAAGAATCTCTGGTTACATTTGTTTGAAGTTGGGTTAACATGTTTAAATAGTTGGTTGTTGTTTAGGCCCAGTTTTTGAGTTCGTATTTAAATGTTATTTAGCTTTAAGTTCCATTTAAATACGATAATCAGTTTTTCACTACAAATTTGGACTAAACTTAAATGCCCAAACTTCTTCATTTAAGTTTTATTTAAGTTTTTCTCATAGTCCATATGGTTTTTGTGTGCTTGCATTTGTATTAGTGCAAAAAACACACATACGAGCTATTGCCTGCAGAAGATATTCGAAAATTAGTTGCTAATTTTGCACTAAACAACAGCACAGTATAATAATTTATTAAAAATAAGTTAGCGTAAAATAAAATTGTTAAGTTTTTCTATGCCGTTAATAAATTTAATATTTTTCTTTAAGAATTTTTCTATTCTTCCTTTTACAAACAGCTGTTCTATGGAATACTTTCCATAATAGGTGTGTTTCTTTACTCTACTTTGGGATCCCGCGGGATCCCAATTTGCACGAAAAGCGTTCCCGT
Organism: Thecocarcelia acutangulata; assembly: GCA_914767995.1. NCBI lineage: Eukaryota > Metazoa > Arthropoda > Insecta > Diptera > Tachinidae > Thecocarcelia > Thecocarcelia acutangulata. The sequence continues at coordinate 28,294,879 of OU612097.1, read as the reverse complement.
ACTTTAAAATTGGGCAAATGAGAGCGCTTTTGAGAGAATAGTATGCTTCCTCTTCTTGCACTAAACAGCCCGTACTTTTTCTTCGGGCTAGTTTGGGCAAGTAATTAAGCAATCAGCTGTTCGAAAAATAAACAATAGCAAAGAAACAAAGTTCATTTGAATCAACTCGTATACAAATCATTTCAGTGTTTTTATATAAAAATTAAATACACAGGAATGTACAAAAGACCTTAAAAGCTAAAAAGTGAAAAATATCACAGTATTTTTTCGTAAAACTAAGTGACAATTTTTTTTGCCATATCAAAACACAGCATATGTTTCTTTTTGGGCTAGAAATTTGGCTTTTTGCGTTCCCGTACTTTAGGTAAATTTTATCTGTATTTGAGAGTAACTCATGCATGCTCTCTTTTGCCCGAAACTTGCCCGGAAAGTAAAGAAACACACCTAATATTAGGAATTAAAGTAGAGCTGCCACACTTTCATCGCATTTAACAATAAAAAAAAAATTTAATAGTGATAAACTAAACTAGCATTTAAATTCAACTTAAATTTAAATGAAAATTAACTAATTTTGTATTTAAATACGCAGTCAAAAACTGGGCCTTAAACTCTTACGGCCGTATTCATAAAAAATATTTTATGTTTATTAGACACTTATTTGACAAATATCCTATAGAAATTTGTCAAATAACAGTTTAATAAACATACAATATTTTTTATGAATAAGACCATTAAGTTCTTAACTCACTAATGTTATTGAGGCTAGTTTTACTTATTTCTATGGTGACCAACTCAGTTTTTTTTGCCTGTCAATAAGAAAAGAGTATTTCTGACCGATACTAGTAGATAGTAAAGCATCGATACCAAAAGTACTTGGCATTGAAAGAAAAGTATTGAATAGTTACTTATATTTACTTGTACGATTTCATCCCTAAGTATTTTAATATTTCTGATTGGTATTTAGTTTGGGAGCTAATAGAGTAAGGTAGCATAGACTAAATTGTTCTTTGAAAATAATATGCGAGTGTTATTAAATATCTTGTTCAGAGTATTTCAACTACGGCTACGGAATAAATTAAATCAACTTCAATATTCTTGTATTCAAGTACGGATTACTTCTTCAAGTAATCCGTACTTGATTAAAAAAAACTCCGTACTAACCATACTTTTGATACCGCTCGGACTTGAGTGAAGTACGCATGGATTGAGTTTTCATTTCAGTGTAGAAAATAAATTTCAGCAATTATGAAAAAATTATTGTTTTAACGAATATTCTTGCTGCCAACAGAAGTTCCTTTGCCATTCGTAAACGGTCCTTTAACAATTAAAATGCTAAAAACTATTTAAGAATTATATAAAAATTAAAAAAAAAAATTGCACATAAAAATTTCTTAAAAGAAAAATTATTTTTACATAAAAATTTGTTATAGTACTATGAAAATTTTGTCGTTTTTTATAATAAGTCATTCCATTTGCATTTAATTATCTGCAGTTTAGGTTTTTATTCTCTTTAACTTAAAAATGTGACACTTAAAAAAAAGGCAAATGTCCACTTTTCATTATTATTTATATTTTTATATTACATTTTGATACCAATCAAAAAATCATAAACAGCTTGTTTTCTATGTTTCCTAGCTGCCGAAATTTCATAGTAGCTTCTACTGTAATCATCAATAGACTTGGAGACCTTTGAAAGGTATTCCCAAAAAAAAAAAAAAAAATTATCAATAGCTTGTTTTCTATGTTTCCCACTATCTATATGTCGACATTTCATAGGAGCTACCCTAATCATCAGTAGACTTTGGAATTTGGTATTCTCAAAAATTCAACTTGATATCCCAGCAATCTAAATAAATTGTTGAGAATTAAAAAAATATGTTTTAATAATATCTGTCAAACACAAACGTTTCCAAGTCTACTGATGATTAAGGTAGCTCCTATGAAACACAGAAAACAACCAGTTTATGACTTTTCGATTGATATTATAATTAGAAGCTAATAAAGTGAATTAACTCAATTGTTTGTATATTATATATTTTTTTTTTTAATATATTTTAATACTCAAATTTAACTGCCCAAAATGCAAAATATTTGTTAAATGTTTGTACAGAAAAAATGTTAATATATAAATTTTGAGGTTTTTTTTTTTTTTTTTTTTTTTTTTTTTTTTTTATTTGTATTATATCCAGTGTTGTCATTGGGTTTTTGAAATGGCTGACATGAGCTGCCACCTTGTAGACGTTAATGTATCCAGGACATTTTTCTTTTTTATTTGCTTTTAAAGTTGTTACCAAAATCATAAAAAAAAAAAATTACAAATGATGATAACAAAAACAAATTAGGAAAAACACACGAAAATCAGAGTTCGTTTCTTTTTTTCTATCCCTCTTTATTTTTGATCAAATTTTCCTACAAACAAACAGACCTGAAGTTTGGCAAACATCGTCGTCAAAATTGAGTGTAAGCGATCATAACATCTGAGATAATTATTGATACGTTTTTGTCTCTAAAAATGCTTTTGAGGATTCTTCAATTGCAAATGAAATAATGACTCACACACTCGTTCGTCATACAGTACTTAAAAAATTCACAACTTTATTTATACTTGGCGCCAATGTGTACCAATACGAGTACACTAGACTTGCTTAATTTGACTTATGACTGTCTTGCAGTGTTGCCAAGCGTAGGGATTTTACCCTTTTTGTACAGATTTGTTTGTTTATTTCCACATGTAGGGAAAAAAGGACAGATTTGGTATGATTAGGCTTATTATAGGGAATTTTTAAATTATCTCAAATGATTAGCATTTTTATTATACTATTATAATTTTTCAAACTATGAGGAAAAAATGTTACAACGTTAAATGGGTTAACAATAACCCTGTAGAAATTATTGGAGTACGTGGTCCGTTTTAAATAAGGAGTAGTTACAACATAGTCCGATGTAATGCAAACATGGACCATGACGACTAAATAAAAGATATTTGACAATACTCGCAACACATTATAAAAAAATACAACTATGGTAACACTGTTACATAATGTTTTGTTTAGTGTGTATTCTGACAAGCCGAATGTTTTTTTTATTATTATTAATAAATAAATATCTATCACTGGATTTGTTAATTTCATCTTTAACCATGGGTATGTTAAGGTCACGATGAATATTTTTATTATTCACAAACCATGGAGCTCTAGTTATTGTCCTTAATATTTTTGACTGGAATCTTTACAGAATTTCAAGATTTTAAAGGGAATACAATTGTAATTAATTCGTTTTTGTTTATAATAATTTTTGAAAAAATTTTACAAAATAATAGTTTTCAAATGGGTCTCTTATGGTGTTCCATGGAGTATTCACATCAGAGTAATTTAAACATGGTTTCCAAACTAGTTTTCTGTGGTAATCCATGGAGTAGTGACATAAAGTAATTTCGGGACTAACCCTGTGTTAATAAAAACTTTAAACACAAAGATCTCCTAACTAAGAATATTAAACGTAGAAAGCTATTTTTTCCACAAATAAACCTTGTCGCAAAGGTTTAATGGAATAAACAAGGGGCTTCTGCACGTATTTATACAATAAAAGTCGCATATTGATGAAACTAGATTCTGCTGTATTTATTCCAACTCCTGCAATACTGTATTATGTTAACGTTGTAATATTCTTAGTTATTCCATCACAAAACGCATTTATCAGTTTGAACTAGAATTTAGACCAAGTTGCTTAAAAGAATTTATTTTATAGCTATATAGTTAACCACATACATTTTTTATCATATGAATAGTTTAAAATATATTTTTTACACTAATTAACTTTTAGTAAAAAGTTTTATCTGTTTGAATTTACAATAAACGTAAAATCGTATTAAAATAATTTTTTTGCGCTATGGTAGGAATTTCACAAAAAATCACCTGGCAACACTGCTGTCTTGCCCAAAGCTTAAAAATAAACTGAACTTGTTGCCGCCGACCTGCCTGCTATTTATACTTTATTATCATATTATACAATCATCACGATCATTCTAGTTTTTCATAATTCTACACTCAAATGTACCAATTTAATTCTAACGCATATACACATTCACACACACATGCTTGCGAACAATATGCAAGTAACAACAACAAACAAAAATAAAACGAAATACCAACAATACAAGAAAAATAACAACATCATTTGTAGTTGATTTACTTGGAATTTTATGTAATTTAAATCATGTATGTTTGTTTGTCTGTGTATTATGTTTTTAGTTTTAGCTTGTTTGTGCTGCACACTGGGTTAGATGTGACAAAAATTTTTAACATTTTTTTTGCCAGCAAAATTTTTGATAGCATTGACGTTTAAATACAATTTCCATCTGTTGTCAAATGTTGCCTTTATAGTAGCCCTTCGATCGCCTAGAGTGAATTCGCCTTGATACATGCTATCCAATTCATTTACAGGTTGTGCAGAAATTTCTCTTTATAAGTGTTGAAATTGCAGTGCAGCTAGTTTTGTCACGATTTAGTGTCAAAATTTTAACATTTCACAATTATTTGACAAACATATGAAAAAAAAACTAGTCTTGCACATGAGTCTGTACCCCTTTCCATAGCAGAGAGAATGTAAGCCTTCATCGGAAGGCAGGCAAGAATTAGTATGTATCACAGAAACGTTGGTACCCCTTCATATAGCAGGAAGTGTTTCCCTTGTAGAATGCCTTTATCAAAATGCAAAAATGGGTATTGCCTCCAAAATAATGTCTTAAAAAGCCTTCAAGAAAGTCTTTCTACCGAAAACGCTTAGAAGTTTTCCGCAGTGGTACTGTAATACTTTACAACTTTATTTAACCTTAATACCACTGTGCATTAACACTCTACTTGCTTACTTTTGCTGTGCATTAATACACACTGGCTTAAGACTGTCTTGCTCAAAGTTCAAAATTAAACTGTGTCCCTGCCGAACATTTGTCTGCTATTTTCACTTCTTTATTACCTTCTATAATCATCACGAACTTTCTAGTTATTGATAACTTCAGAATAAAATATACAAATATAATTCTGACGCACACACATGCATGCTTGCGGAATAATAAGAACGCAACAACAACAATAGCATCATTGGTGGTTGATTTACTTGGAATTTTGCAGTCTTTACATCATGCATGTTTATTTTTTGTGTATTATGTTTTTAGTTTTCTGTCGTTTGTGAGGATGTGCGTGTACATTTACAACAAGCAAATCAAAGGCTTGCACATTGGGTTGGATGTGATACAAACTTTTAGCAATATTTTAGGATTATTGGAAAAGAAAACTTCTTGAAATCTTTTGCCATTTTTAAAAAAATTTTTCAATAATAAAAACACATTGTTCCTTCGTGTAACGTTCCGTATTAACTAACCGCCATGTATTTAAAATATGAAAATAAAAATTTAATTTAAATAAAAATGACGCCGCAATTTTGGACACCCTGTACATGTGTATGTATATGTAAACGTGATAATAATATAACATTTTTTCTTTTTCAAACTAATAAATATTTTGCTAGAATTTTTAAAATAAGTTTTTTTTCACAATTAAAAATCAAAGCATTTAAATATTTAAAAAAAAAAATCCTCAAATAAGTGTTCCTTTCCTAACGCCAGTAAAAACACACAAACCTTTTATTTGCCTAGAATAACTAAATGTATGTATGTATTGCCTTTTCTACTACAAAGCCATTGCGAAATTGCATCAGTGCTTTTTTACAAGAGTACGAAGGCATATGGACTTTACAAAGTGGCAAATTCAATTTGCCTTAAGCGAATTTTTCCTTTAGCTTGCTGTCATAATGAGTTTTTAAAAAGTGACTTGAAGAAATAAAGTGTGTAGCGAAAATAATCAGCTGCCACTCTGTAAAACTATTATGCCTTGCAAAGTTCCAGTGTATGCTTACTTTTGCTTTTCCGATAAATAAAATGTCTGATATAAGAATACAATAAAAAAAATCTATCATTTTGAAATATCTTACTCATAAAGTGATGGAATTTCGCATAAGCTCTGTTTATTTTTGTACTTAAGAAAAATATTACTAACAGAATAATAATAAAATTAATAGTAAAATTCTTAAGAAAATTATTTGGAAACTTATAATGAACTTCCTAAAGGTAAGTTAAATTATGTTATTCACTGTAAAAACGGCCTTGCGACCTGCCATTACGACCTAATTTGACGGTGGACCAATTCTACAGGGTGAAGTAGTTCGCAACTCACTAGCGCCCCCATGTGGCTTACAACTTCTTGTCATATAGTTGTAGCCATATTAATAAACCCCTTTTTTTACGTATGCAGTGCATTGTGCGGGAACTAGGAAAATAGATTATTAGGAGTAGGAAAGGGAGGGGGAGTAGTGTTTGTGGAGTTGGACCTATCAGTAACAATACGGTAAGATCAAAACAAACGTTATCACAGCATTTAAAATGTTGGAATCAAATCATTTAAAAAATATTATTAAACCCCTTGCTCAAAGGCTCGGACCTTCTAATCCCTTCTAAAATAAAATCATTTAAAAAATGTTAAGAACCCAATTGCTCAAGGGTTCATGCCCTCTAAACGCTCCTCTATGCAATGGTGTTGGTGGCCTGAAGTCCACATAGGGATTCCACCACTTCTAGTTTCTTGCATTACATCTATCTATTGCAGACAACAGCACCTTTAATTAGTTCCCTGAAAAACGGCCATGCACTATAATTAGCAGGAATTACAAAATGGTCCATAGAGAGCAGTAATCCTAAACCAACTCACTTCTGGTTCCTTACCAGCATTATTAACTTTAGGTTTAGGACTTAAACTTAAAGTTAACAGCCAGTTCGTTTCAGCCACGATGCTGGCACCTCAATCAAAGTCAGCGGCCGGATGATCTGTCAAACAGTAACTACTGTGGGTTTTTCCCGATCCGCTTTTAGACAATTAATCCTTGATAACGATTTCAGAAGTCCCAACACAATCCTAGTGCTTTATATACCACAAAAAATGTGGAACACATTCCCTCTATACCCCAGGAAGCCGACTATGCTGGTTAGGCATACAACAAGTCAAAACCTACTCTTCAGCTGGACAACAGCTGACAATTAAAACCGGCTGATACAATACTACAATTTGCCTTGAAAAAATCTGTGTACATTTCAATATTAAAATCATTTCCAAAATTGGCCCTGTTTCAGTTTTAACCAGATCAGAGTGATTAGTAAAACTTTAAGGAATCTAATCAAAAATATTCGTCACAATATGAGCTGTCACGTAACGTTTTTCATGGCGACTATAAGTGGTAGTGACTATAAGAGAATGGACCATATAAAATAAATGAAAAAATCATAAAATATTGACAAACTTAGAAGTTTCCTTTTTTGATTGTATTTTACTAAGTGGGGCTATAAGGAGTAGTGACAATAAGTGTTAGTGACTGTAACCCACTAGTCCATCTAAATTTTTTCAAATTAAATTGTAATTAAATGTGGCTATAAGCGACTACACCGTATGAAGGTGAAAAAAAACTCGTAAAGTGTTGATAAACTTAAAAATTTAAATTTTTTGTTACACTAAATTTAAATGTGGCTTTCAGAACTAGTGGCAATCATAATTCTAACCATGGAAATAAAAAGTAACGCTTAAAATGTTGACAAGCTTTAGAATTTCTTTTTTTCTATATATTAAATTAAACTTAAATGTGGCTATAAGTGATAGTGACTATAAGAGCCTGGACCGTATTGAAGTGAAATGAAGCTCTTTTTAAGCGTTCATGAACTTTACAATTTCGTTTAATTTAGTTAAATTATTTTTCAACATTGCTATAAGCGGTAGTGCCTATAAGTGGTAGTGACTATAATCGATTGGTCCGTATGGAAATAAAACAAAGAAACTCTCTTAAAGTGTTAATAAACTTTCCTTTTTTTATCTGTATTGATATGAAAAAATGCTTAAAATATTGATAATCTTTACAATAATCAATTTTTGTATTGCTTAAAATAGTGATAATCATTTTTTGTATCAAATTATAGTTAAACGTGGCTATAAGTGATAAACGATTATACTGCATGAATACTAAACATTGCATTATAGTTAAATGTAGCTATAAGAGATGGTAACTATAACTGGTAGTGACTATAAGCGTATGCACCGTGTGAAAGTGAAAGAAAAAAAAGTGTTGAGAAATTTAAAAATATCCTTGTTTTATTATATATTACTAAATTTAAATGGGGCTATAAGGAGTAGTGACAATAAGCGTTAGTGACTGAAACCGATTAGGCTGTATGGAAATAAAAAGAGGTTCTTGAAATGTTGACAAACTTTTCAGTTGCTTCTTTTTATATTATTTATATTAAATTATACTTAAATGTGGCTATAAGCGGTAGTGACTATAAGTGAAAGGGCCGCATTGAAATGAAAGAAATCTATTATTACAATTTCCTTTCCTTTTGTTAAATTATTGTTCAACATTGCTACAATCGGTAGCGCCTATAAGTGGTAGTGACTATAAGCGACTGTCCCGTATGGAAATAAGAACAAAGAAACTCTCTTAAAGTGTTAATAAACTTTCCTTTTTTTATCTCTATTGATATGAAAAAATGCTTAAAATATTGATAATCTTTACAATAACCAATTTTTGTATTAAATTATAGTTAAACGAGGCTGTAAGTTATAAACGATTATACCGCATGAATACTACAGAAACTCTAATAGAATTGCTAAACATTACAATTATGGTTTTTTTAAATTGAATTATAGTTATAGCTATAAGAAATGGTGACTATAAGTGGTAGTGACTATAAGCGAATGCACCGTATGAAAGTGAAAGGAAAAATCATAAAGTGTTGACAAAGTAAAAAACTTTTTTGTTTTATTGTATTTTACTAAATTTAAACGGGACTATAAGGAGTAGTGACAATAAGCGTTAGTGACTGAAACCGATTAGGCCGTATGGAAATAAAAGCAGGCTCTTGAAATGTTGGCAAACTTTTCAATTGCTTCTTTTTATATTAAATTATACTTAAATGTGGCTGTAAGCGGTGGTGACTATAAGCGACTCGGCCGTATTGAAATGAAAGAAAGCTATTATTACAATTTCCTTTTCTTTTGTTAAATTATTCTTCAACATTACTACAATCGGTAGCGCCTATAAGTGGTAGTGACTATAAGTGATTGGTAACTATGGAAATAAAAACAAAAAAACTCTCTTAAAGTGTTAAAAAACGTTCCTTTTTTTATCTGTATTGATATGAAAAAATTGCTGAAAATAATGATCATCTTTACAATAATCATGTTTTGTATCAAATTATAGTTAAATGAGGCTGCAAGTGATAAACGATTATACCGCATGAATACTACAGAAACTCTAATAGAATTGCTAAACATTACAATTATGGGTTTTTAAAAATAAATTATAGTTAAATGTAGCTATAAGAGATGGTGACTATAAGTGGTAGTGACTATAAGCATATGGACCGTATGAAAGTGAAAGAAAAAATCATAAAGTGTTGACAAACTTAAAAATTTCCTTGTGTTATTATATATTACTAAATTTAAATGGGACTATAAGGAGTAGTGACAATAAGTGTTAGTGACTGAAACCGATTAGGCTGTATGGAAATAAAAACAGGCTCTTGAAATGTTGACAAACTTTATTATTTCTATATTAAATTATACTTAAATGTGGCTATAACCGACTGGGCCGTATTGAAATGAATAAAAGTTATTTTTAACTGTTGATGAACTTTGCAATTTCGTTTTATTTAATTAAATTATTCTTCAACATTGCTACAATCGGTAGCGCCTATAAGTGGTAATGACTATAAGCGATTGGTCCCTATGGAAATAAAAACAAAAAAACTCTCTGTTAAAGTGTTGATAAACTTTACAATTTCCTTGTTTTTTTTATTAAATTATATTTAAATTTAATATAAAAATTATGAGCCTTTACAAATTATTTAATAAAATTTAACTAAGTATAACATAATAAAACTTAATTTATAACTTTAATTACATACATATGCGTGTTTATGTTAACATATGTAGTTACAATGTACAAAAATGGGCAAACAATCTGGGCTTGAAATAATCTTACATACTTATGACACAAATCTGTGGTTGGCCTGAATAACAACTTCGAGGGCTTGAGAAATATAATATGCTGCCGACATTCACTGTTAAACATGGAAACCACAAAAAATATTTTTTTATATTATATAATAATTAAAACGAGTTATTTTTTTATTTTTTGTTTAATAAATAAAGTAGGTAAATGAAATAAATAATTTAAAGAAAAGAAACAAAATTAGATTGATTGAAGGAAACATTTTGTTTTATTTTGAGATTACTAAGTGTTATTGAATAAACTATTAAATATTATTAATATTAATTATTTATGCTATTTGCTTTAAGAATGTGTTCGTTATAAGGCATATACATGCATATGTGTATAAATGCTTACCATAACAAAGCGATTAACTCTAATCTGTGACTATAACGCTGACGTGTGTTTGCATGATCACCAGAGAATTTTGGTGTGAAATGCAGCCATAAAGCACTGATCAAATTTATAGCACTGATCAAACTATAATAAGTTTATACAATCTATAAATTGCATATTTTGTAAATTACACAGCTCTAAAAATTTTAAATTTGGAAAAATACCACGAACGCCACATGCGTAGTTAAGTTAATTGGGATTTCCTGAACACGAATAATGCTGTAATGTTTTTTCCGTTCTTTAGATAACGGTACTTTTGTGTTTCTCGATGTATGGTTCCACTCAAACCCTTGTCCGATCGAGATAGATGGCATATTGTTGGGAAGGTAATTGAATGCCTTTTCCGTCGATATAGTGCGAATAGCGGAAAGGCGAATTCAGTACTATGTATTTTGTTATTGTAAAACATATCGTGAATGTCATAATCTAAATTCGCCTAAGATTGCTTAGCAGAGAAAAAATTTTATATAAGCGTTAAATATAAGCTTTTATAATTGTTTGTAATTAAAATCACAGATTATATTAGTTTTTCACTTTTAAATTCACACAAATTTCTTGAAATTGTACTAAATCATGCAAAAAAATCTACAGATTTAAATTGCGCGAAAGAGTTTGTAAACAAAATTTGACAGTCTCATTGGAAAAAACGCGAGAAGCAAAAAATAATCACCTGTGCTGTTAAGTTCACCTGGTAATGAATTCGCCTTGGTTGTAGTAAAAATCTGTAAATCTAATCTGTAACACTCTAAATCTCAAGGCGAATTCATTACTAGGTGAACTTAACAGCACAGGTGATTATTTGATGGTGATGCTTCTCGCGTTTTTTCCAATGAGACTGTCAATTTTTTTTCTTTTTTTTACAAATTTTTTCGCGCTATTTTAATCTGAAGATTTTTTTGTATGATTTAGTGCAATTTCAAGAAATTTGTGTGAATTTAAAAGTGAAAAACTAATATAATCTGTGATTTTAATTACAAACAATTATAACGTTTATATAAAATTTTTCCAGCTGAACAATCTTAGGCATTTTACAATAACAAAATACATAGTACTGAATTCGCCTTTCCGCTTGCATTCACCTGTATAAATTCGCCTTTGTAAAGCTAAACCTCCATCGCTAAAAATCTACAAAGATGATTTAGCGATTTTTGGCCACAAATGCAATTATGTAACGTGCATATAGCTAAATTTGGCAATGACATAAAAATTGAATTCGCCGCAATTTTAGCGATTAGTGGCATCGCTAAAATGTTTAAATTTCGTTTTCTCTAACGCCAAATAAGAAGTTGTTGTTATGTAAAACGCTAAAATATTAGCAACGGAAATTTTGAAGTGCTAAAATGTAAGTAAATTACAAATGTTTTCTTTTTTCTATTGTGTGTTGTTAAAAAAAAAAACATTATTACAGTATAGTGGCAGAAACAACAAAAATAATTACAAAGGAGTAAAAATATATGCTTATTCAGTACTTGGAGGAGCGAGCACAAAGAATTTGCCCATGACAGGTAAAAAATTAATTTTAACTTAATGCTAGGAACACAACTGCGACGAACGGCGAATTTTTGGTCGCGAATATTCGTCGCCAAAAATAAAACACATTGGTGTATATGAAAATGCACACAATCGTGGTGGTGGTCGAAATTAGTCATACTCAGCGAAAGTTGAAATATATTTATTTCTAATTGTTACGTGGCCGAACGACGAACAAAGCAGTATCAGGTGACCAAGTGTCTTACATAAAAAAAGGATTTTTCACGACATAATACTGTTTATAATTTATTTTTGATTTTAATGTAGTAAAAAATTTATGAAGATGTTCTCAAAATACAAAGTACTTCAGATAATTTGTTCAAAATTCCCTCTTTCGGATGGATTTATATAGGTTTACTTTTAATATGGTCACCTTAGTATTTATATTCATTTTTTTTCTTTGCACGGAATGTAAATAATGGGCGAAGTTCGTCGTTCGTCGCAGTTGTGTTCCTAGCATAAAGTGAAGCAAAACACAAAAACTCTTTTTTTTTAAGATTTGTGAATTTCACAAATGCTTCTTGTTCACAATTAGCTTATTGCGTTCACCAATTGCACTTAATGAATTCATTATATTACGACGCCGATAAAAACTGTTCATTTTCACTTTTTTAAATATTTATTATTATAAAATGCAGAAAATTTTTTCTAAACCTTATGAACGTTTCTTTTTTGTTTACTTAGGACGTGTGTGAAACGGTAGAATAGTACTCTCGTAAGTAAAATTTTGACATTTCTGGGGTGAATAAAATTTTACTAGCTCTAGGCGCTAATATTAATTTTGACAATAGGATAGAATTTGATTGAAATAAATTATTATTTAAAATTTTATAATTAAAATTGTAAAAATTAAATAATACTAAATTGAAAAATGGCTTTATTATAATTATTTCTTAATTAATTGTTTATTAGTTTTGTTACAATTTTTTTTCTTTTTTGTCAAAATTTTATGTTGTCAAATATAATATTTTTTCGCACAGCATAAACATGAAATTTGTTTACCACAGACAAATTATTTTTCACCACACTACGTTTCGCACACCTCCTTAAAATGTAATTAAACAAATACTTTCTTGTGATGCCATATTTTGAAAATTTTCCCATAAATTCAACATTTGGTTGTATCATGAAAAAATACTGCTGATAATTTATCGACTTAAGTGCTGTTTAAGGCTCTGATTCACTATCCTACACGATCGTACGATTCATTCACAGGAAACTGTTTCAAAAGTCTGGCCGACTTGAAAAAATCGTTTCAAAATGGCGTTGTAGGCCACACTATTATACAAGTATGATTGAAATAATTTATATACACAATAAAACAATTAAAAACTCTTATTAACACAATAATTTTACATTACTTAAGTTTTTTTCTTGAGGCACCAACAATATTCTTATATTTTTCACAATATATATCACACTGATCGCACAGAAACCATAATGTTTTGAAATGTTTCATAAATTTTTTCAAATCGCACGATTTGTCAAAAAGTCTGTTGCACGGTTGCATTTTTAGTACTTTTTCAGCACACATGCTTTATTTTGTAGATCGCACGATCGTGTATGATAGTGTAACATGGCCTTTAAGTAATATTTGTTAAAACCAAAATAAATTTTGAATACATCTTTCACAATAATTATTTAAATCCAGACTTCAAAACATATTTTAAAAAGTTATTGAGGAGAAGTTTTAATAATAATTACGGGAAGCACAATATAAAGTAGGGTAACACTATAATGAATTGCCAAAAATTATTACATTATATTTATCTCTTTGTGACAGATGTTCATCAAAGTAGAAAGAAAGAAATAGTATACAGTTAGCAAATTAGCTGCGGCGAAAATATAAAAATTTAGCTAAGCAATTTAGCTTACAGAATACAGATTTAGCGACATCGCTAAAACATTTGCACAATTTTTTTTTAGCATTTTAGCGTTTTTTGGCGAGATTTAGCTTTAGCTAAGCGAGTTACAGAATATGGCTGCTGGAATGTTTTATTGTTTTACCAAATATCTTATTTAATTACCAACATTTTAAGCGTAGTTTGAAAAAAACGGAAGAAAAATAAAGTTTTTATTATGGATTTGGTGCAACGACAATATTTTAATTTTCATCGCTCTCGCACAAAATGACGAGCGACTTGAACTTTTACGTTTTTTTTTTCAGATGGATCTTCGCTAATGAGGAACCAAAAACAGCCCGCCATCATTTGTTCATCCCACCAGCCTTTGTAACGTCTTTCGATTTCTTCCATTTCCTGGAGAAATCTTTCACCGTGCTCATCACTTTCGGAGCCCAAGTTCATGGGGAAAATATCCAAATGACTGAATGAGAATTATAATTTAGGTGTCATATTTGAACTTAAAATTAAAAATGAATAAATTTTCAAATGATGACGGCGTTTTTGATGTACAAGCTTTCACTCAACGCTTAGCAATGGCATTGAATTTTTACAGTGTTTTACAAACACAATTTTTTTTTAATTGTGATCTGTCAAACGTCAGCTGTTAAAATTTCACCCAAATTCATTAATCAAATTTCCTGAAAAATGGAAAAAGTGAATTTCGTGCAGACATAGATGTAAACTTTTCACCACAATAAGAATTATGCGAAATCTGTAAAAAACTAAATACGATAGCAAGTTTTACTCGCGCTATAATTTTGACCAGTACTATGCTTAAGAGTGTTTGTCACAAATGAAGTTTTGCTAAAAAGTCGCAAGAAGGTGGAGTTAGTCGTTTTGGCAAATGAAGCTTCTTTTATAACAAAGGTCTTTATTTTATAAAAAAATGTATGCCTGCTTTTTATTAGTGGGGGGCAGTTAAACAGCAAAGTTTGGTTTTGTCACCTCACGTCACCATCTTGCTTGGCCTAAGAAAGAGGGAAAATCTTGGATCTGTTTAGCCCTAATAAACTTTAAACGTTTTTTAAAGTAAATATATAAAAATGCCTAGATTTTAGTGTGTTCATTTAAAAGGAAAATTAACCTTTTCTGCCATGATGTGACAAAACATAAACTTACTGCAGTGTCGATGTTTTTATATTCCGTACACACCTGCTGGGTGTTTCTATTTTATAAAAATATTTAGAGAAAAGACGTAAAGTGCTGGCAGAGCCCCCGTCTACGTTTAGGAAATTTTAAACTCTAAACATCGATGACAGTATCGTTCTTTTTCATTTCCATAATGTGAGTTTGTTTGAGCTTTTCCTGCATTTGTGTCAGCATATCCTGCATGCGTCGTATTTCTTCGTCTTTCTGCAATAGCAAACGGTCGGTTTCGGAAATCGCTGCATCAAAACCGTTTGTGGAGCTGATCGAGTCACGTTTCAATTTGCCTCGCTCACGCAGAGCGTGTTGTGATATTTGGGAAATGCATTGTGCACGAAAATTTTCGTAGTGCACATCCTGGGTAGTGTCCTTTAGATCTTGCATATGTGTGGAAATAAGAAAAGTTCTTAATTTAATGAAATCGCTGTGTTCGGGGTCCTCCACATTGACCACACCCCAGGGATACTGGCGACCACGAACTTTTTTCCCAGCTATATCCAATATTGTATTGCTGCCAACAACTGCGAATGGTATAGACGCCTTTAGTTCGCGATCTTGTTGCTTGAAATCATCATCCTCGTCTGAGTCACATTCGGGAAATTGATACAATTGTATATGACTGTCTTCAAGATCTCTTAAAATGCGTTCTTTTAAGTTGCGTATTTCGGTTTTGGTTAGACAATCCGATTTGCCAATAACTAAAACAATATTGACTTTTCGATGTAAACGCCTTAATAGGTCCAAGTCCATTTGTCGTAAACTATTAAAGAGAACAAAAAAAAAAACTTATAAAAAGAACTTTCAGCACCAAGATATTATATTTTTGGCAAACCTGTGACCCCAAGGAGGCACAAAATACAAACAGCAATGGACTCTATTGTCTTGTATATTTCGTCTGTTTAAACCACTTTCGTCCGTGAAATATTGCCGGAACTTAACACATGAAAGAAATAACATTTCAATTGATTTCTCTTCTCGCTAATCTGTAAATTTATCATTTCCTTACCTGCTCATCAATATACGCTGTACACACTCTCCAGCTGTCTTCGCAATTAATAGAATCTCCAAAGCCTGGAGTATCGACTACAGTCAAACGCAGGCGTACACCTCTCTCTTCAATATCCATAGTTTTCTTTTCAATTCTTGTTGTCTTTTCGACCCTCTCCTCTACTGGCGGCATAAAACGATTCTTGTACAGATCTCCCAGAAATAGACTATTTATCAAGGTGGACTTTCCCAGGCCTGATTCGCCCACCACCATCAAAGTAAATTCAAAGCCCCTCTTAACCGATTTCCGGTGCACCTGTTCAGGTAAGGTGGCGAAACCTATATAGTCTCGGTCCTTGTCAAAGGAAGGAGTTTTAGCTGAAATACAAACATAGAATTGATGTTGTTATAGCCGCAAATTACTTAAGAGAGGCGCCAAATTAGTCATCCTATCGTAAGATGTAATAGCTTTTGCAAATGAGGTTCCACATTCATCATATTTGACATTTGTGAATTAGATAGACAAACCATATACCAGTACTCCGCAAGAGCGTGGAATAATCGGTCGGAGATGTTAGCTCAGAGTGGTTTTCGTCGTAGAATTTCTAAGCGTGTCGCACCAACTAGACAAACATTACACCGCTGGATTCGAGCAGACTGGAATCATAACACATCTTACAGGGCGAGGCCGCCACCGGACTGGTCGTTCTGCCGAGAATATAATGGCTGTGGCTGCTGATGTTGCTTAGAATAAAAAAAGTCAACAAAACGACCTGCCTAGCTATTGGGCGTCCCCAGGCGGACCCTACAGCAAATTTTAGTGAAAGCCTTAAACATGATCCCAAGAAACAAGTGCTAACAGTGCATTATTTAATGCCTGCTGATCGTCAGTCGCGTATGAATGACTGTAGAGTCATCCTCAAGCACAACAAATAGGACGACTGTGTGTGCAACCACACACACATCAGGAGCCGCAATGGATATTGTGGAGAAAACATTTTCTTGTCATGTAAACTACCCTTTTATCGATTTGGCACGGCCAGCAAGATCGCCCGATTTAACCATACTAGACTTCTTTCTTCGGGACTACTTGGAGTGTGAGGTATATGGTAACAAATTCCAGGCTTTCTCCGCCCATAAGGAGAATATTTGACAAGAATGCTGGCCTAAGTCAATTAGGCCGGCATATGTATAAAAATTTAGCTAACCCAGGCTCCTAAGGTAAACTGCCAAAAACAATATACCGGGTGGGCCTTATAACAGTTGGAAACTGGCCCACATTACCGAACAGCAATTGCCATTGGAAACTAATATTAGTTTGGGTAAATATTGATTATTGTTAATTGGGTCAACTGTCCTATAAGAGATTTGACGTAATTATGCCAGGCAGTCTCGAAGTTGGTATAGGTCATCGATAGGACGTGCTTGAGATTTTTGCAGATGGCTTCAAGACGGTTGGTGGGATATCTTTATCCCTTTGTATCACAGGACAATTAGCTTTAGGCTGCAAAATGAGTGTAGTGTAACGCTGGTGGAGGGAACCTAGCTGCTTGAGAGAATATTAGAATTTGTAAGGTTATGGGGATCTATACGACGTCCAGGTTGGTTCATGAACGCCAGATATATCTGGCCTAGTCTGATGAAGGACCAACTCCATGGAGTGAACTATTCACGATTCACCAGCGCCCCCGTGTGGCTTTCTACGCTCACACAGGTAGCAATTTTTGCCATATCGCTCCTTTATTGCAACATTGTCATAACGCAAAAAAGCTTGTTTCGAGAAAAACACATTTCAAATTTTTAGTTTCCATACAAGTCTTAGAAAAAATGTTTAGAAAATATCTCCTAAGGGAGACAGTTTTAAGGTAATTTAAATAAAATTTTGGCACAATATAAAAGGTAGCACTGTTAACAATTCTGCGTTGTTAACTCGAAAAGCTAATTTTTTTATATGTGACTATGTTCCAATAAAGGAGCGATATGTTCGTAGCCATTTGAGCAACTTCCTGTTGAGGAGTTCGGGCCTTCTAGTCCCTCCTGGATGTAATTTTCCAGGAATCAATGGAAGATAAGACTTCATGAAACCACTAAGTGCATCAGCCCTTAAACCAACTCACCCGTTAACCATCACCACTGGTTCTTTACACTCCAGGTATCTGTTGTAAATGTAACAGACCCTCGGGAGGATGTTACTGCCCAGAAAAAAGCCACATACCAAACAATTATCAGGGATACTAACTCCCCCTTCCTGCATTTTAGGTTTCAAACATAGCCAAGGTAGGCACCTTAACCGTGATCAGCCCGGGTTGAAATGCAAACAGAACTACCCGGGGGCCATTCTGATTCCCGTTCTACAAGTTTTAACCCGTGGTAAGGAGTTTTATTTACTGCCAAAAGGGAGGAACTCCTTCCCTTCTTTATCGAAAAAAATAGAATGCCCGGGTTAGGAATACGCCAAGGCGTGTTCCTCCTAGACAGACTGATTTAGCTGAGTTATGGGAATGAGTTATAAGCGGGTTGAACTCTTTCATTCCATCCTCAGGTTGGTCCGAACTAAAACGGAAGCGTGATGGGCAATATAACCAACACAAATTGGGCCCAACTGGCTCAACTTTTTCAATAGCTGCCATCCTGTTCAACCTAACTTAAACCTGGTTTCCATCAAAAACTCAACTTTAGTCATGGAGTCTATTTCCAGATGAATGTGGATCTTTATTTCTATCATCAATTTCAAGACGATATTAATCAATATGAGATCCAGTAGCATGCGACTAGGTCACTGTTTGACATGGATTAATGCTGGCCGCCATGACGTTATATATATTTCTTTGAGAAAGATATGGGCCAAGTCATTACTGACAAAGGCGAATGCTTGTTAACTTTCAACTTCTCCTAGACTGAATTGAACATGGACGCCAAGAACATGTAGTCCCAATAAGGCAGCCGCTATGTGCTGCATAGCTCGTGCTATTTTTCAAATTCTATACGAGCCATTTGAGGGATTGAACGCCTGCACAACTGGCCACCGAAAATGTGCATTTTCATCCTATAAGGTTTTTTCTCGTAGGATTTCCTTAGGTCGCACATCTATGCTAATGCCACATCCACCCTCAAAGTCAACATAAGGCGCGGCAGACTCTTGCAGGAGGTTATATATAGGGTGTTTTTTTAAGCTAGATAGAACTTTAAATTGTAAAAAGTAACACAAAAAATAAAATTTTGATGAAACATTTTTTTTATTTGTTTCAGTATACTCTGACAAATCATCATGAATAGACTCACGCTTGAACAACGCTACGAAATTATCCAAATTTACTTTGAAAATCAGTCGTCGATTCGCGCGTTGTTTTATCGCAAAATTGTGTTCAGCGATGAGGCGCATTTTTGGCTTAACGGGTTTGTTAATAAGCAAAATTGCCGCATATGGAGTGAGACCAATCCACAAGAGACCCTACAGACTCCATTACATCCAGAAAAATGCACTGTTTGGTGCGGTTTTCATGCTGGTGGCATCATCGGACCTTATTTCTTCAAAAATGAGGCCGGAGCTCGCGTTACGGTCAATGGAGATCGTTACCGCACCATGATCAATGATTTTTTGTTTGAAAATATGGATGACATTGATCCGGAGGAGATGTGGTTTCAACAGGATGGCGCTACGTGCCATACGGCGAACGCAACCATCGACTTACTGAAATCAAAATTTGGCGATAAGTTGATTTCGAGAAATGGACCTGTCAATTGGCCTCCAAGGTCGTGCGATTTGACACCTCTCGATTATTTCCTGTGGGGCTACGTGAAGTCACTGGTTTATGCTGATAAACCAGCAACAATTGACGCCTTGGAGGCCAGCATTGTTCGTGTTGTTCGTGACATACGGCCAGCAGTGCTCGAAAAAGTGGCCCAAAATTGGACGTCCAGAATGCGCTTCGTCAAGAACAGCCGCGGTGCCCATATGTCCGAAATCATTTTCAAATGTTAATGTCACGTATTGATCTTTCGAATAAAAAAAAATTTTGATTACAATTTAATTTTTTGTGTTATTTTTTACAATTTCAAGTTCTATCGGGCTTAAAAAAACACCCTATATAATGTCATCGAAAGGCCTTTCAAACTTTTAAAATCGTTGCTTAAAATCTCACACACACTTTGTTTTATTTATGTTACAAAGAAAGAAAGACGGTAGTCACATATTTCCCATTGATTTTTTCAGTGTATTTATTTACTTTAGTGTGTATGTATGCACTTGTATGTGTATGCAGGTTTGTCAGTATATTTGAGTGCATACTCCGACTTAAAGAATTTATTATTTTTTATTTAGTTTCAGGATTGCCTGAATGAAGAAAAGGACACATTCTTTCTCATTGAGCCATCTTCCAAAGCACATGAATTAATAATTCAAAATGACGAGAAAAGGAGGATGAGAGGAGATGAGTGGGATGTAGGATGTTTAGTCTACTTTTTCACTTTTTTTATACCAATTTTTTTTTGTTTACTTACACATTTTAAAGTAATTTTTATATTTAGCAATTATTTAGAATTTATTAAGTAATAATTTAATAGTCCAAAGCATATAGAGTTTAGATTTTCTTTTTTTTTTGTGAAAATATTCTTCTTTTAATCAATACTTAAATAAATAATTTGCGAGTCTTTTGTGAAGAATTGTTTTCAAGGAAATAATTATATTTTGTGCTTTCTCTTCGTTTTCCAATAAAGAACTAGTTTGTGTAAGTTTTTCACTTCAGCTAGAGCTCTCAAAAGGATAACAGAAGTTTCAAGCATGCACACATACATACATACGTACAGACGAACACAATTTTGTTGGAAATTTAAACACTTTTAGGGCAAATTTGTGCCCATAAAAGATAGAACAAGCATATCTGTGTCGTCGTAGTACGGACTTGGGGGTGTTTTCGCTTTTCTCACACTCAAATAAGATAAACAGCACGTTGACAGTTAGTATTCCTTCAAATATTGTTTTATACACAGTTGCAAAAGAAAATATTTATTTTATATTTGTAGGTATTTAACAGAACTTTCCAGTTTGTTATCATTCCATTGAGAGATTTAATGCGATGCGCATGTCGTCGTAAGACAAATACTACAAGTTAGCAATTATCTCTTGGCGAATGTAGCGCAAGAAAAGAGTACGAGTAACACTGTACAGCACAAAGAAAAAAAATTGCTGTTAGAAGCTCTAAACACTTAGACGACAGCAGACTTCACAACTTCACGGCTACAAATGAAGTTAGCTTCAAATGCTGCCGTCTCGTCAGCAACATAATTATTTTCAAGACAGCAGCAGCAATATGTGTATTTAAGCAAAGCAAATTTCAGAGGTGCCACATATATATTTTACATGAATAAAATTAAAATTACTGACTGAAAACGTAATAATATCACGTAAAGTTGTAAAAACTCATCGATTTATTTGTTTATTTTATTTATATGATGTTTATTTCTATTGAATATTTCAAACAAATTTTAGTTTTTATTGCTGCCAATTTATAATTCTAGTGGCAGCACTGCATTTACATTTTGCTGCTTACGAAAATAGAAATTAATCTAAGTTGGCAGCAGCAGCAAATGCTGTTGAGAAGTCGTGCTGCTGTGATGTCGTTAAAATAATCGTGAGCATTTAAACACATGTATTTTATTTTTGACAGATTGCTGCTTGCTGTCGTCTATGTGTTTAAAGCTAGATGTTGCGTTTTTTTTCAAAGAATCTTCAATTTTCTGAACAAACAACGTTTTTTCGACCAAAAAAAATTTTTTTGGTTGTGGTTTTGGTTCTATTTTATTAAAAAAATATATAAAAAAAGTAAAGGCACATTTACATGGTCATCAGCGTTGCCAACTTAGAAATTTCAAAACGCACCAGAATGAAGAAAAAGCGCGTTATTTCAGTAAAAACGCACGAAGTTTACATTTTTGTTTTTAAAAACCCATTATGTACTATAAAAAGTATGACATTTATACATAAAAAAAACGATAATGAGGAAACAGCCTTTTAAGCAGCTATTAAACGATCCTAATGAGTCTGATAGTACCGGCTGATGACATGCCATCAAATTTGTTCATAAGCTAGAAATTGTGCTTGTCAAACTTGGCCTCTAGTGCGATTCTGATACTGGCATGTGGACAATGGCATGTTTACAATAATTATAACGATATTCGATATTGCGATAACGATAATAAAATTTGGTATTCAGCAACAATATTTAATTATATTCACTCTCGACCATAATCAGCTGTTAGTTTTACTGTCTATTATCAGGTACACAAAAATATAGCTGCTTACCGTCGTTAAAATTACAGTGCAGGGGATGAAATATGTCGAAAAAATTACGATTATCGGATCATTAAAAGTTACAGAATAGCACAACGCACCATCAAACTCGTGTAATAGCAATTCGATCAAACACAGCGCGAATTACATGTTTGTTTTCGCAAGCAAGCAGTGAAAACTTGTTGGCTAGAGTGGGTGTCTGTAAAAGAATCTATAGATATATAGGAAAATTTGCCAGAATTGTAACAAATAGAAGATGGAGTTGATCATAATTAAAATTTAATGCAAACGTTTTGTAAAAATTTAAGAATTTAATCATCAATTTGGTAATAAATTACTAAAACAGTGGTGAATTCACGCGCCTTCATAAGCACGAACTTCACTAAAACTTGGTTTGATCGTTTATTAGTAAAACAGCAATTTTTATAAAAGAGCAAACTTTGTAAAATAAAATGTAAAAACTTTATATAATAATTGCAATGAATTGAATATCGTTTGGTATCACCAAAATTAAAAAAGCGCACCGAAAGTTAGAAAAAAGCACACAGCGCACCGACCAAAGGATTTTTCACACGAAAATTTTCAAAAAGCACCAAAAACGGTGCGAAACACACCGAGTTGACAACGCTGATGGTAATACAATATCCCAGCAGTCCACAAGTTATAACAATTTGTAAAGCATCCGATTGTAAGCGATTGTGTCAACAGAAAAAATCAAAATAAATATGTTAAGCACAACAAACAACTAGCATCCGAACCAGATTAGTCTTTTTTTTTCTATTCATTTTGTTAATTTAAATGTACATAAGAAGCAAAGAAGAAAACAAATGCTAATAATATAGTTTTGAACTTATCCAATCTTCGCTTACAATGTATATAGTGTTGGATGCATCTTACGGCCTAGGCTATCGCTGTGTAAATGTAATAGGAATTGTATACAGACTTCGGATGGGTCACGCTTACATTGTCAATGGTCTTAGATCGAAGATGTATGTGACAAAAATTTCACTGGGATATTTAGATTTAAAAAAAAAAAACTGAACAAAAATGTGTTGTAAGTATTTTGCATGTTTACATTTGTAGGACAAGTAAAATCGAAGTATTATTATAAAAATCTAACAATATTACTGATGGTTACAATTCTACAACAATTACAAAAACAACATACAATATTCTTGAACTGCGATTGTTTGGGTTTCTAAATCTTGTACCACCTTCATTAAAACTCGCAGTGCTGCCAATGCAAATTTAAAAAACACTTCTAATGTGTAGAGAATAGAGAGTTTTCTGAAATGGTTTGTGCATTTGGGTTTCTCTCCTCCTGAATACATTTTGTTTTTACACGATAAGATTTCCTTTGTTCTACACATATTTTTGAGAGGCCTAAAGGTAAGATCACACGATTGCCGCAAATAGACCAATCTGACCCAATTTTTATTGTGCCGAATTGGTGCCCAATAACAAGATTGTCCCAATCAAATACTCTACAATCACATAATTGCCCCAATTTTTCACAAATTTGACTGCCGCAAGATTGTGAAAAACGATTTTGTGGCAATAATTGCTCCATATCAATAACACGATGGTTCTAAATTGCGGCAATACCACGAACCAGCTGTTGCACTAGCTTTTAATTTGTTTGTTGAAAATGTTTTCTTAAAAAAATAAATTAGCTTTAACCAAAAAAAAAAAAAAAGCAACAACTCTGTACTTTTTATTTAAAATCTTTTAGAAATTATATAAAAAAGTGATGGTATCTATGAAATATATTTAAATTTTCCATGTAAATGTTTTTGTTTTATTTTTAAAACATTTTATTCTGCCTAATAGGCCATTTACGCCTGAGCCAAGTCTACTAATTTCGGGATCACGATATTTCCCATACAAAATAAAATCTAGATTGCGACTAGATTTTGACGAAATCTGGTAGATTTTTGTAATTGCTCTATTACACAACTGTGAATTTATTCAAAATAATACTTTAAAATACTACGCTGCAATAAAAAAACTGTACTTTTACATGATGAATTCATTGTGATACAGTTTTTGCTGTCAAACACTTTTACAAAAAAAAGTTTTTTTTGAAAATGAAATCTGGTTAGATGTCAAAAAACGGAAATGTAAACGGTTAAGGTTTTGTTGAAGATTTTCATTCAAATCTACTAAATTTTGGGTAGATGTAAATGCCCTATAAAAGGTTGAAAACGCAACACTGCAGTATAATTGGTGCAGACGAGCGCAAATAAAAACTATATAAATGTCAATGTGTAACAATACTCAGAGTATTTTATTTCTCCAACTTTATTTTATGAGTATTACTCGCAAAATAATTTAATTTTGTTGACTTGTGTAGTTTAGAATTTTCATACCTTCTTTGCATTAAATATTATATGTAAGTTCACTCGTGTGTGCATGGGGTGCGTTTTTTGTTTTTTTTTTTTTTTTTTTGTTGATAACACAACACCCAGTGCTTCGTGAAATTTTACTATTTTTGTTGTGTGGGGGTTAAAGAAATGCCGCCAAACTCAGGGGTGAAAATGAACAGAGCGATTTCACGTTTTAACTTGCCAGGCTGTGGTAGTTAATGCGCTTTTATAAAATTGTAACCCATTTGTCAACGCATTTACATTTATAGCAAATGTTTTTTTTTTTTAATTTTGTTGTCAACACTTTCTTTCGGTAATTTAGTCTGTTCTACGAAAAAAAATAAAAAATTGTTGAAAATGAAATTGAAAAACGAAGTTCAAGTATAAGTAATATTAGCTTGTGAATTTTGCAATAAATGTTTTTTAACACAACCATGAAACAGAATAAAAAAAAGTGTTGTTGTTTATCAGTTAACGAAATATAAATGATAAAAAATTGTGGCAAGTGTAGTCCACCATTTAAAAATCGGACGTTCAAAGGCGCCTCTCTTAACTGCATGTCATGTCTGCTGTAGTAGTGTAGTTACTATTTTGTTTGTTAACTAACTAGAGTTGCCAAATTAGCATATAGAGCTAATGAAATGTTTAAGTATATATCGCTCCTTTATTGCAACATAGTCATATCTCAAAAAATGAGCTTTTCGAGTTAACAATGCAGAATTGTTAACAGTGCTTCCTTTTATATTGTGCCAAAAATTTATTGAAATTACTTTTAAACTGTTTCCTTTAGGAGATATTTTCTCAAAAAATTTGCTAAGACTTGTACGAAAACTAAAAATTTTAAATGCGTTTTTCTCGAAACGAGCTTTTTTGAGATATGACTATGTTGCAATAAAGGAGCGATATGTACATAAACATATATTTTTGTTTGTTTTTCTTGAATTATTTTTATTATTATATTGGATTTTCACTATTTTTACTATCAGTATTATTGAAATAATTGAAAAATGACCTCAATACTTACTTGAATTTAAACAGTATTACCGACATTATTATTAACACGTTTTTTGTAAACTTTTAAATAATATTTGTATTTGTAATTTTTTTACCGCCAAAAGCATAAAGATGGCAACTAAAATAAGCCTTAATGGCTGCTATATGAAATGCTGATTATTTTACTTGCTTTATAATAGTGATTGAGTGAGAATCTTGAGCTAAAAGTTGTTTAAATAAACTCTTTAATTGAAAACTTGATTGCGAGGTTTTCCTGGGGCATTTTTTCTGGGTTACATATCGGCTGGAGATCGATTAAACCGCACATCAACAAATCCTTCAGCCATCAGAGTTGGTTCTTTGGTCCCATTGATATAAAATGTAGAGACGGTGGGGATATTTCTTTCAGTGGATCGATAATCCAACACAAACTATTGTCACTATCAGGCCCGATCTCAAACGATCACATTAAAAAATTTCTAACAAAAATGTTAAATTTTTGTTAGAAATTTTTTGTTGAACTTTTATAATTTTTTTTAAATTAAAAATTGTTTGGTTTGTGATGGTTTGGCTTAGTGGTTAAATCAGTAGATCATGATACGTCATGACCCGAGTTCAAATCCCAGTGGGTGCTGATGAGTAGTGTAGCGACTACGAAACAGCTAGTTGTCCCCCAGCTAAAGATTTGATTATTATTTTTCTTGTCTTCTTCAATCAATAATTATTGATCACTGCAAATTTGTATTGTAAAAAATCCTTCTTAAAAAAAAACTTAAGAAAGGAAAAACTTGAACTAAAAACCTGATGTACATATGTACAAACCAAACAAATTGTTACAATTTGTACACAGAGTTAAGGAAAGTATTGTTTTAACAAAATAAAATCAGGTTTTCGCATTATCAGGGAGATGTCAAAACAGAGACAGATTGTGGAAATTGGTTTACATCAGCACCTGCCTTGTCGGCCTTATCTGATAATGCACCAACTCCAGGGGGCTTGCAAGGCTCTCTACTGTATCCAATTTCCCAGACAGCCGAAACCCATTAAGAGAATTGTTAGCCACCGAAAACCGGCATTGCACCAAACTTATCAGGGAAACTTATTCCCCTTCCTGCGATTTTAGGTTCAAACCACAGCTAGATATTGCTGCCAAGGTAGGCACCTCAACCATGATTAGCACTGTAAGCAGAACCTCCTGGCTGATTCCCGTTTTGCCAATAGAGTCTTGGTGAAAGTATCAGAAGCCTAACAGTTATATACTACAACAAACGAGGAATTTCTACTCCTCTATGCCACAGGTGTACATCAAGACAAAACCTACACCCCGAGGGTCTTAGAACAGAGACAGCAAAAGTTTGTTCTTGCTTTTTCCTACTTACGTATACCTCCAAGGTTACAAAACTCCTCGTTTACGTATAAAACCACAAAGCGTGGAGCGAAAAATTGGAAAAGATAAATATAATTTAAAAATTTACTTTTTTATTTAATATTGTTACGTTTTTGCTTCTAAAAACGCGTATGCTTCAATTGCAAATTAAATGATGACTCACACACTTGTTCGTTGTACAGAACTTAAATAATTCACAACTTTATTTACACTTGATACCACTGTATATCAAAACACTAGACTTGCTACTTTCTGACAAAGCTTAAAAATAAACTGACTTATTTTATACTTCATTATTTTCTTCTACAATCAACACGATCTTTCTAGCCATTCATAATTCTAGACTCAAATGTATAAATGTATTTCATACGCATATACATATTCACACACATGCTTGCGGACAATATGCAAGTAACAACAACAAACAATAATAAAACAAAATACCAAGAATACAAGAATACAAGAATAACAACAACATCATATCCTAGTGGATTTACTTGGAATTTTACAGACTTTAAATCATGTATGTTTGTGTATTGTGTTTTTAGATTTATATTGTGTTGTACATTTATAACAAGCAGATCAACTTCTGCACACTGGTTTAGAAGTAACAATGTAATATCATTGAAATAATTGGTTTATGGGTTGACACAAATGAATGTTTTTTCTTTACAATATATTATACAAACAGCTGATTGTTTAACCACTTACCCAAACCACACCGAAGAAAAAGTACGGGCTGTTTCGAACAAGAAGTGGAAGCATACTGTCCTCTCAAAAGCTTTCTCATTTGCCCTATTTTCACGCAAAGTAGAGTAAGGGGATGCAGATAATATAACTAATTCGTCAGATGATCCTTTTAATAATCAGTCGTAATGTTGATTTGGATTACTTTTCTGTGTTCTACAGCTATGAAACAAAGTGCTAAATTCTGTGAAATTTGTTAACTATAGTAAAAATTAGCTAGAAAAGAACCATCTTGTTGAAAAAAATGGTCATTCAATATAGACAACTGACTTTTCAAAATCCCAAAGAAGATAATCCAATAGGGTTACATCACACGATCCTGGTGGCCAATTAATTGGACCAATATGTGGAATTAATCCGCCATCAAAAGTTTCTGACAGTAAAACAATTGTAAGCGGAATAAAGTACAAGTTATAGGTTTCTTCAGCCATTTTCTAAAGAGTTTTCTCATCTAAAGTACTTTTTATTCGGTAAAATAATATTTTCCATCCGGATACCCTTAAATGCCCCTTCAATAATAAAGAAAGCAATTATTTAAAATAATTCACATGTGTGTTTGTTATCAGATGAAATTAATTGGGCATCGATGATTTCACAAGACATTTAAAAATTAAATTCACTTGTTAATCAATACTTATTTTTTTTTTATACTAAACTCTCATAATCAACAGAGTAATCAGCCGGATTTTATCAGCTGGCGACAAAACCCCAAAACGATTTAGTAGAGAATTTTGTATTCCATTCAAAAACAGCATTCAGTTACTTGTTAACACTTTAAACGAACTGCAAACAGTTTTAAGAAAAATCGTGTTAGCTGTGATTGACAAAAAATTAATTATTTTATTTTATTAAATAAAAATAAAAAAAAGAGAAGATTTGTTCGACCATGCGGGGAGTTGATCTGATTTATTTTAATGCTTCAACGCTTTTCGCGTAAAAATATGTGAAATTGTTTACAAATTCAAAAACGCAAAAAAAGAAATAGAAAAAAACAAACAATACAATACAATAACAACAAATAATAAAAGTATGACTGCAATCAGAAATGAATGCGTGCAAATCAAAAATTGCTAGTGAGGTGCGCGTCAAACTGATAAGGCAATTTAATCAGTGCATGACATAGAGTCTATACTTGGGACAATCCCCCATATGTCATAAGGCGTCATCGTCGTCACATGAAGTCGACACAAACATTTTTTCATTTATTTACTCGGTGCCAAAAACAGTTGAATGTTGTTGACAGCTTCTATCCATCGCTTAGGTCTAGAAAATACCGAGGGCCTATCAAAGAATACATATTTTCTGCGGAAGGCGAATGTATAACCGAGTATTTTTTAATGTCGTCTTGATGTAACGACGATAACGCCTCTTGGAATATGGGGGAATATGTTTACAGAAATACGCACAAATTTCTATTGCATATTACTGAAGTGCATTCTCGTCTCCAAGTTGCAGTAAATGAAAACATAGAATAGGGAGTAAAGTGATGGTTCTTTGGCAAATTTTTACCGCAAAAATATCTTTTGGAAAAGTTCAATATAATTAAAAACATATGCTAAACAAATAAAAAAAAATCATCAAAGAATTTTTTTTAAAAATACCTCAGCCTTATTTAAGCCTTATTTGAATTTAAGCAAAAAAAAGGTAAAATAATTAGCATACAGAAAAGAAAGTGACTGAATGAAAATAGAAAAGTGTTAAGAGACGTCAACAAAAAGTAGAAATAAATTTCTACAGATTTTTAATTCTCTTGCTCTCATAATTATGACAGCAAATAGAATTATCGTGCAAATGGCATTGCATCATTGCATTTGCAAAAAGGTTTAGCATATTTTTACTCTACACTAACAAAATACACAGCAATGCACTTGCTAGTCTTATGTGTATATGCAATACTTAAAACCTTTAGTTTTTATTTGCTCTGCTTATGCAAAAGTTAATTGTAAATCGACAGCTAACAATCAGCGATCCTAGCTAATTAGTTCGTAATCGCCGCTTAGTTGCCGTCGCTCATCTCTTGTTTATATAATATCAATCGATGTCTGTACTTAATCAAATTCGTCTTTTCTATTAAACTTAACTGCCCCTTAAAGGAGTTTTTCGGCATTATTATTTCTGATTAAAATTTTAGTAAATTATTTTCTACTCTAATTATCATCAGCTGTGAATTTCGTGGTTTGCAAAAAGTGCAAACTAAACCAATTGCATAAATTTGCAATCACAAATGCACAAGATTGTGAATAGAGCTTATGTGGTTTTTGTATTACAGTACAACAACTACTAATGCTGCCACCTAGTAATTTCATGGTGCCCTCCAGGGTTGACGCTCAAAAATTTTCAATCCGACTAAACTAGGATCTAAAACCTACCAAAATCCTTCCGAAAAGACCAATTTTTTAATATTGAAGAACATATATGTATTTCTCATATAAAGCATAATTTTTATTAAAGTTTTTTAATTATAAAATGTATAACAAAAACAAGTAAGAGTGTAGTATATTCGGCTGGGCCGAATCTAAAATACCCTTCACGATAGTCACGAATATGTATAGTATATTAAAAATGTGACCTAAATATGCTCGGTTATATATGAACCGATATGGGAATTTTCTATTTTCTGTATTTTAGTAACCTTCTTTTATAACGAGAATTGCTTTTCAGCAAAAAAAAAAAAAAAATTTTTTTAATGGAAAAATCGGTTCAGGCTATATCTCGGGTATATATGGCCCGATATCGAAAATTTTAATTTTCCATATTTATATAACCTTATATCATTACCAGAACTGCTTTTGAGTACAACAAATTGTTTAAGTTCGCTTACGCGATATTTTCATGAAAAACCCGATTTAGGTATATCTGGGTATATCTGGACCGATATCAGAAATTTAAATTTTCTCTATTTTCGTAACCTTCTTTTATGACAAGAACTGCTTTTCAGCAAAAAAAAATGTTATTGGAAAAATCGGTTCAGGCTATATATATATATCAGTATATATGGACCTTATTTCATTACCAGAACTGCTTTTGAGCACAAAAAAATTGTTTAGTCGGCATTTTCATCAAAAAACCTGTTAGGCTATACACCAGGTACCGATATCGGAAATTTTCATTTTCCATATTTATGTAACCTAATTTCATTAGCAGAACTGCTTTTGAGCACAAAAAGTTGTTTAAGTTCGCTTACGCTGCATTTTCATGAAAACCCCGGTCTATGCTATATCTCGGGTATATATGGCCCGATATCGAAAATTTTTGTTTTTCATATTTATATGACCCTATTTCATTACCAGAACTGCTTTTGAGCACAAAAAAGTTGTTTAAGTTCGCTTACGCGATATTTTCATGAAAAACCCGATTTGGGCTATATCTCGGGTGTATATGGACCGACATCGAAAATTTTCATTTTTCATATTTATATAACCCTTTTTCATTACCAGAACTGCTTTGAGCACAAAAAAGTTGTTTAAGTTCGCTTACGCGACATTTTCATGAAAAACGCGATTTGGGCTATATCTCGGGTATATATGGACCGATATCGGAAATTTTCATTTTTCATATTTATGTAACCTAATTTCATTACCAGAACTGCTTTTGAGCACAAAAAAGTTGTTTAAGTTCGCTTACGCGGCATTTTCATGAAAACCCCGGTCTAAGCTATATCTCGGGTATATATGGACCGATATCGGAAATTTTAATTTTCCATATTTATGTAACCTAATTTCATTACCAGAATTGCTTTTGAGCACAAAAAAGTTGTTTAAGTTCGCTTACGCGGCATTTTCATGAAAACCCCGGTCTAGGCTATATCTCGGGTATATATGGACCGATATCGGAAATTTTCATTTTCCATATTTATGTAACCTAATTTCATTATCAGAACTGCTTTGAGCACAAAAAAGTTGTTTAAGTTCGCTTGCGCGACATTTTTATGAAAAACCCGATTTGGGCTATATCTCGGGTATATATGGACCGACATCGGAAATTTTCATTTTCCATATTTATGTAACCTAATTTCAATACCAGAACTGCTTTTGACCACAAAAAAGTTGTTTAAGTTCGCTTACGCGGCATTTTCATGAAAACCCCGGTCTAGGCTATATCTCGGGTATATATGGACCGATATCGAAAATTTTCATTTTTCATATTCATATGACCCTATGTTTAGGTTCGCTTACGCGACATTTTCATGAAAAACCAGGTTTGGGCTATATCTCGGGTATATATGGACCGATATCGGAAATTTTCATTTTCCATATTTATGTAACCTTATATAATTACCAGAACTGCTTTTGAGCAAAAAAAAGTTATTTAGCTTCACCTATGCGACATTTTCATTAAAAATCCGATTTGGGCTATATCTCGGGTATATATGGACCGATATCTGAAAAAAAAAATTCTTTGTCTTTTAGTCACCATGCTTAATAAGTGTGTGAAGTTTGAAGCAAAACGAACAACTTTTGTTTTCAAAAATGTTCATACAAAACTGCAAAAAAAAAAATGGCTTTTTTCGGAATTTTGAATATATCTCAGCTATACGTGGACCGATATTACTGAATTTCAATAGCAACCCATGAATCGATGGGATAAAAGAATGGTGAAAGAAAAAAGTTTCTAAGTCTAATGGTTTTCTCAGAAACGGTATTTCAACAGCGGACAGACGGACAGACGGACATCGCTTAATCGACTTTTCCATTAATTCTGATTCAGAATATATATACTTTATAGGGTCGCAAAAAAAACTGTAGAAATTACAAACGGAATCACAAACTTATATATACCCTTTACATTTTTGTGAAGGGTATAATAACAATAATGCAACTAAAACAAGGCATGTCACAGCATACAAAAAAATTCATTTAATAACGGGCATAAAATAGAATTACTATTGACCATTCTCAATATGTTACATTAGTTTCAATTTCACAATATGTACCTATATGTTTTAAAAACAAAGAGCATAAATTAATCGCCAATCGTTGCCTCAAAAGTTTTTATATACATATGTACATATACATATTTGGCTAATTACTCATAACTCTCTCTCTTTTTGCTGATCTCACAATTCGCGCATTTTTTATTTTTTCTATAAGTTCTTTATTTATTACATATATTATAATGTTACTTGCATTTATTTCAAGTTTATTCCTCAACTTTGTTTTAATTAAAAAAATTTTGAAAACATACGCTCAGCAGCTCCAGAACTATGTAGAAGCGAAAGTAAATTAAATACAAAGTTATCAAGATCTCCAAAGCTTATCTTTGAAGATTTGACAGCACCAGATCATTTTCTTTAAGCTTATTTGAAGGAGCGATTGTATGTGAACAATCCAGCGACAATTCTTGAGCTCAGCCACAAATTTTGAAAAATGTTATGGAAAATGCTCTAAAACGAGCCCATAAGTGCGAAGCTGAAAACGGTGGTGATTTAAAAACCCGTATTTTTCTTACTTAGTGTAAAAAAATTTTACATTTTGTGAATTATATAATCTGAGAAAAAAATATAAAAAAAAATTAATAAACGAAAAAGTTATTAAACTTTTAAGCCCCGTGGTACATATCACTCCTTTATTGCAATATAGTCATATCTCAAAAAATGAACTTTTCGCTAACAGCACTACCTTTTATATTGTGCCAAAAATTTATTAAAATTACTTTTAAACTGTTTCTTTAGAAGATATTTTCTAAAAATTTTTTCTAAGACTTATGGCAGCTAAAAATTTGAGATGTATTTTTCTCGAAACAACCTTTTTTGAATTATGACTATGTTGCAATAAAGGACCGATATGTTAGTAAGTATAATTAGTTAAAAACTTAATTCTTTAATAAATTTATCTCTTTTCTTTGGATGTACAAATTTGAGACCATAAGCTTGCATTAAAAATCTGTTATATTTTTAAATAAAAATTTAAAATATACTTAAAAACTTGGTAGTTTTGTAAGTCCGATTTTTTTTAACGCTATTTCAAAACTAAAATTATGATATTTTTTTTTACAAATGTACAAACCAAAAATCTAATTTAAAAATTATAAAGTTCAACAAAAATTCAATATATTAAAATGACGATATTTTCAAAAATTATCGGGACTATGACGATTTCTTCAATATTTTTTCTGGCAGCTTTGCTTGTTAGTTTTATCACATTGATGCACATTGTGCTAATTTTCAAACACTCATTTGTTAAGAGGGAGAGGGTTAGTAAGAGAAATAGAGTTAAGTTCTTCTCTATCTCTTAACATATTTTCCTACTGAGTGCCTTAAATTGTAAACAGGTGTGCAATTGATTAAAGACTGAACGTTCAACAAAAGTTTGTTGTCATAAAGCACAAAAAGATGGTAGACGAATTGCCTAAAACAGCAACAACTGCAGCTCCAGAACAACTTGCGCTCGACGAAGAGACAAAAAAGAAAACAATTAAAATCGGTGGAGATATAATTTCACTTTTTACCTCCTTTACATGTTTAATATTAATAGTGATAATACTTTATAGTTTAATTATGCATTTCACGTCAGTGGCAAATCAGGTGAGTAGCAAAAACAACAATAACAGAACACAAAGCATTGAAAGCACTGGCATCCTCTTTCTTTTCTTCATTTTCATAATACTTTTTCATTCAAAGTCACATTTTTTGATCTTGGCGTGAATTCGAATTAAACGAAATTTGTTGGTCCTTAGCCGGTTATAAAGAAATTCGTTTTGTAAACCTTTGTTTTTTAATGGGCGTTGTTATTTTGCGGAATTAAGCGGAATGTAATAAATTACTATAATTAACTTGTGTCTATTTTTTTTATGTGTATTTAAACTCGTAAATGATTTCGCAAATAGATTGTACTTTTTTGTTCTTAAAATAATATACACTTGCGTATATACCCGTATAATAAATTATATGTAGAGTATTTTACTTTGTATCGGTAAATTTTTTAGAAGCTTTAAAATTTGTTTATAACATCGATCACAGTGTGTTAAAAAAAAATAATAATACAAATTAATTAAAAACATGAAACTTAACCCAGATTTAAGTGCATATTCGGCTATTGTGTTTAAATTGAATAAAAAAAAACAAACGTTATTTTTATGTCTGTGCAATTCAAGCGGCGGATAAAAACTGTTGTGCTTTTGTTTTAGAATCAACCCATAAATGAATGTAATCCACTTAACAGATACTCACAGTTTATATTATCATTTATTATTCACTTTTTTTGTTATTGTTATCTTATTTATAACGGCTGATAAGACTGCGAAATGGATTAAGGCGGTGCCGCAATATAATATAAATATTCTTGTTCATACTGCGTTTATACAGAGTCTTATTGCTGATGATTAAGTTCAATAAATAATTAGATACATCATTCTAAACATTTATTATAAACTCTTTGAGAATTAAGAGCGTAAAAACCTTGACCTTTTTAAATCGAGCAGAACTTTTTGTGAAAAAATTGTATACTAAAATTATAACAGTTGAATTTTTCTATGTTATTTTGTGCTTGTGTTGTTCGCAGAAAAAATCGCTTTTAAACGAGTTTAGAAAAGAAGGAACTTGGTATTTCTGCACATTTTGGTCAAATGTAGTCACGAAATATTCTAAACACAGCCCTAGGCGATTTGGAAACACATAGTGCTCCGAATTTGCTCTACTTCTAACCTATCGTACAGCCGTTGATCTGTTTGTTATAAATGTACACTCACATCCACACAAACAACATAAAGCTAAACGCATATAAAGCAAATTTATTAGGGCTGTTCTGCAAATCACTTTTCGTGAAAGTGATTTGAAATGACAAAAAAGGTGTTCTACATACAAAATATTTTTGATTTTTGTGATTTTAAACCGGTAAGGTAACTTGCAATCAATTTGAAATCACATCGTAATTTTTGCACGTACTTTATTGTAAGTTTAATACTTTATTACAATAATAACTTAATGTGTTTTCTATTGATTATTTAAGTAAAATTATTTATTTTGTACGATATAATTCACAAATTAAAAAAAAAAAAAAAATAAATACTCTTATTTTGTTGCAAGATTTGCTGTATTATTTTGTGATTTGGTTTATTTTGCTTAACTTTTAATATTTATTAGAAGAAATTAACCTTATTTTTCAAATAATATCCCGAATAAAAAAATTCAACCTGAAAGTAAAAATATCAGTAAATTGAAGCGGAAAACAGCAGTTTTTTGTGCTTCAGGAGAGTATAAATCACATCGAAAATCACAAAAAATTGTGATTTGCACAGCAGGCACAAATCACATTTGTGTTTTGAAATCACGTGATTTTTAGAACAGGCCTGCAAAATTCCAAGTAAATTGCTTATAAAAATTAAGATCAACGGCAATCTTATTTTGGGCCAATTTTCACAATTCGGCAGCGCTGTTCAGACGTCAATCTATTCATGTTGAAATATGTACTAAACCAAATTAACCATAAATATATAAAATGGCAGCCATTTAAATAATATGTATCTCAGCAAATCTAAATATCACTAATTCAGAGCCAACCCGAGGATTGGATAACGGAGTCCAATCCACTTACATCACATTCCGAAGCCGCCGCCAAATTATGCAGCATCAGTCTGCCTAGATACAAAGCACTTATATAAGAAAGAGCTGGACACCAACAGACGAAGTGCTCAACTCTATCTACCTCCTTCTCGTCTCTGCAACTTCTACAGAAGTCATTAAATGAACGATTTAACCTCCTCGCAGGCGTTCCTATGAGACAATGCCCCGAAAGGATCGTCACCGCACAACGCATTCTCCATCGGGGCAAGTCCTTAAGGGTAATAGGCCATGGCAGCCTTGATATTCGTCAGGTAACCTTACTAGACCATCTGTTTTAAGCGGTATCAAAAAATTTACGCTGTACTTCTTTCTTACAGCTCCTAAACGAGGTTCCAATGATCTCATCTAAATACATTTGTTGCAGCTGGACACCGGCATTTGCCAATTCGTCTGCTATAATATTTCCGGGCACTTTACTGTGCCCACGTACCCTGAAAAGCTCCAGGTTCGAATGTCTCGCTATCTTGTTTAGAGATATCCGGCATTCGCGACCTGGACGACATCCAGGTTGGTTCGCTAGTGCATGCAGTGCTACGATGCGAAAATTACTTCTTTTGGTAGCATTCAAGAGAAATGCAAAATCACCTTTCGCTTTGCTTCAATCAATATGATAACAAATGTTTGTGCTTTTGAATGAATGCTTTTAAACGTAGGGAAATGGTTTGCGGTGTGGCTTTGACAATCTTCGTCGAGTAATGCTTCCAATTCCTCATCTTCAAACTTTTTCGACTGATCAGATCTCTCCATGGCTTCTGTATCGAAAACACCACTTCTGAATCGCGCAAACCATCCTTTAGAAATTTTTTGAGTTACATGTTGACCGTAACCTTCTACCAACAATCGATAACTTTCAGCAGCCGTTTTCTTCAAATAAAAGAAGTATATCAGACTTCTCCGAATAACAGCTTTTTAGGCCCAAAATTCCACTAGCGATTGTAAAACATGTATATCTATACTTTGGCGTCTATCGAATACTGAATTATAATAACAGATGTTGATCCTCAAAAAAAAAAAAAAAAAAAAATATTTGTGTATGTGATAGTTACGCGATATGTTGCCGAAGTCGGCATTATTATCTTCCATTATTTAATAGAGGGAAATATGCATTTATTTCAAAATACGCGTTAATAAACCGACTTTGTTGCAAAGTTTAAAACTTGGGACAGAGTTTCATTATATTTTAATGAGTGAATAGTTTTAATAAACTGGGTTTCAGCTGAAAGACTCACCTGTCATTTGAGAATTTCATTATTTTAATTATATAAAAAAAAAATATATATATTTTTGATTTTTTTAGGAACGCAGTTTTACAATCGATCATGAGGCTAATACATTTTTAATGGATGGCAAGCCATTCCGTTATATATCCGGTTCTATACACTATTTTCGGGTAGTGCCAGAAGCCTGGCATAAAAGGCTGCGTTCTATGAAATCAGCTGGCTTAAATGTAATTGACATGTAAGCATGATTTCTTAATATAATTAAATTTCAACACATAAAATTGTTTCTTGTCTTAACTATAGCTACGTTGAGTGGTCCTTGCACAATCCGCGGGATGGCGTTTACACTTGGACAGGTATAGCCGATTTGGAAAAATTTATTAAATTAGCTCAACGAGAAGCTTTTTATGTCATACTAAGACCGGGTCCTTATATATGTGCGGAAAGAGATAATGTAAGTAATGATTAAACATATCGCTCCTTTATTGCAACATAGTCATATCTTAGAAAAGGAGCTTTTCCAGCTAACAATGCAGAATTGTTAACAGTACAATATTTTAAATCGTGCCAAAAATTTATTCAAATTACTTTTAAACTGTTTCCTTTAGGAGATATTTTCTAAAAATTTTTTCTAAGACTTGTATGGAAACTAAAAATTTGAAATGTGTTTTTCTTGAAACAAGCTTTTCTAAGTTATGTCTATATTGCAATAAAGGAGCGTTATATTTTATTTTTACACCA
Source organism: Thecocarcelia acutangulata (assembly GCA_914767995.1). Lineage (NCBI taxonomy): Eukaryota > Metazoa > Arthropoda > Insecta > Diptera > Tachinidae > Thecocarcelia > Thecocarcelia acutangulata. The sequence continues at coordinate 28,256,527 of OU612097.1, read as the reverse complement.
AAGCGAAATCTAGTTCCCATGGGATATCAAGTCTAATCTAATTGATTTTGACGAGATTTCCCAAACATAATGAATACTACTTTGCGAGTAGATTTTGGCTAAATCTAGTACATTTTTATAAGCACTTTTTTAAACAACAACTGTGATTTTGTTCACAACAGTACGTGAGAATACTACGTTGTATTTATTGTAATGGGTGGTTAAATTTTAAGAGACGATGTTGACTTTGAGTAAAATACAAATTATTTAGGAATTATTGCCATATCCTTTTATTATGATAATATTGGTATGGTTCAGTTATGAGTGGAACAAACTATACGCCAAATGGCCGTTGCGACTTCGGCGCTACACCACCATCCGATGGTTCATATTTTCGATAAGGCATAATTGAGGTTCTATGCCGTTAATGTGCCGAACTATCTCATCCTTTAGCTTGTTGGCTTATCGATGTACATCTTTTCTTTCGCATAACTCCAAAGAAAGAAGTCCAACGGTGTCAAATCATATGTTCTTGGTGGCCAATTGGCATCGCCACCACGTGAGATAACACCGCCACTGAATATGTCGCAGAAAAGAGCCATTATTTCGTTAGCTATGTGGCCAGTGGCATCGTCCTGTTGAAAACATATATCGTCCACATCCATATCTTTCAACTCGGACCATAAAAAGTTCGGTATTAACTCACAATAGCAAACACCATTCACAGTAACTGCCTGATTCTGGAAAAAATACGGCTCGATGATGCCGCCAGTCTATAAACGGCACCAAAGAGTCACTCTTTGTGAGTGCATTGGTTTTTCGACAATCACCCTTGGATTATCATTCGCCCAAATGCAGCAATTCTGCTAATCCACTGAAAATGATTTTCTTAGAGAATTGATCATCCACTGTTGCCATTTCTTGCCACCATTCTGACCATTGCTCGATTGTATATCTTTCCATGGTTCAGATTGAATTAGTCTGAAATTGAGAAATGTCAAATGAAATTAAAAAAAAACATGATGATAAGGCCCTTAAAATTTAACCACCCAATATATTTTCTGCACTCAATCTCTTGTAAAAATGAAATCTTGCAAGATCTCAAAAACGAAAGTGTAAACGCTTAAGATTTTGTTGAAGACTTTCATTCAAATCCACTAGATTTTGCTTCGGTGTCAATGCACTTTTACAGTTTTTCTTATAAGACTTTCGATTTTGTTAAAGGGCGGCTTACCCTATTGGCTTTTTCGAAAATATCCCGGTGTAAAAGTACGCACTAGTGATGCCAACTACATGCATGAGGTTTCAGTGTGGTATAGTGAGTTAATGCCGCGAATGCAGCGATTTTTGTATGGCAACGGTGGTCCCATCATAATGGTACAGGTGGAAAATGAATATGGCAGTTTTGGAGCCTGCGACCGTGAATATATGAAATGGATGAGAGATGAAACTCGTAAATACGTGTCCGACAAAGCTGTGCTCTTTACCATTGATTATCCTGCTGAAAGTCTTGAGTGTGGCAGTGTGGAGGATGTTTTCGTTACGCTAGATTTTGGCATAAATGAAAGTAAGTGTTAATGGAGTTGAATTAAAAAGCTTATACAGGAAGTAAAAAAAACAGAGACAATTTTTATTTAATACTTTGTGTACAGCTTTTTTTCCGCCGTTTTTTCCCCTGAAATTCGAGTCTTGATTGTAAAAAAACTGTTTATATAGGGTGGTTAAACTTTAAGGGCCGATCTTGAATGTGAACCACATCCAAACGTCAAGTTTTTTTCTTTCATTTTATTTGACATTTCTCATTTCTCAATTCCAACTTCATTTGACATTTCTCAATCCCAGAGTAACTCAATTTGAACCATGGAAAGATACACAATCGACCAAAGCGTTAAAGTTATTCAGGCTTATGATGAAAATGAGCATTCAACCCAAAACGCACATCATGCACTTCGTGATTTTTTCGGTCAATCTAATCGTCCAAATGTGCGTACTATTGGGTTGGCCAACCGGGTCTGTAGGAGATGTCAAAACACCAGTGAATGCTTGTACTGCTCGTTCTGTACAAAATATTGCCGCTGTTTGCGACAGTGTGGCTGAAGAGCTATCCATCCACCTCAACTCGTCGTCGTGACCAACACCTGCACCTCTCATGCTCGTCGTTGATGGACATTGTGCATAAAGACTTGCATTTCCAAGCTTACAAGGTGCCATTGACTCAAGAACTAAAGCATCTTGACTATTCCAAGCGTCGTCAATGGACAGAATAGTGCCAAGAAATGACAACAGTGGATGACCAATTTACAAAGAAAATCATCTTCAGTGATGAGGCACATTTTTACCTCAGTGAATTCGGCAGTATCCAAGAGTGCTTGTCGGAAAACCAATGCACCCACAAAAAGTTACTATTTGGTGCGGTTTATAGGCTGGCGGCAGTATCGGGCCGTATTTTTTCCAAATTGAGGCCGGTAAGGCAGTTACTGTGAATGGTGTTCGCTATCGTGAGATGATAACGACTTTTTTATGGCCCGAATTGGAAGATATGGACGGCACCAGCTAACGAAACAATCGTTCTTTTGCGCGACAAACTCAATAGACGTGTTATCTCACGTAGTGGCGATTTTAATTGCCCGCCAAAATCATGTGATTTGACACCGTTGGACTTATTTCTTTAGGGTTATGTGAAAGAGAAAGTATACGTCGATAAGCCAACAATAATTCAAGAGCTAAAGGATGAGATAAGTCGGCACTTTAACGGCATAGAACCTCAATTATGCTTCAGCGTCATCGAAAATTTGGACCATCCTAATTAATTTATGGTTTATTCAAATTTAACATCCGCCCTTAAAACTTAACCACCCTTTACATTTATAATTCTAAGTATTGTCCATCGCTGGCCACTACTTTCTCCCATCCTTCGAGCAGCGTACGTGAAATAACTGTCCATCTTCTGAAGCGATCCACGAATCGATCCAGTTTTTTACTTTTGCATAAGAGCGGAAGTGCTGGTCAGCCAGGCCGCGCGCCATTGATCGAAACAAGTGATATTCTGAGGGAGCAACGTCTGGAGAATACGGTGGATGAGGTAGGATCTCCAATTTCAAGTGTGTTTTGACCACTTTCGCTATATGAGGTCGAGCATTGCCGTGCTATAAAATCATGTCTCTCATTGTATTGGGGCCGTTTGTCCATTAATGATCGGCTCAAAATATTAATTGCATTCGACAACGATTGCCTGCGATTGTTTCAGTCTTTTTTTTTTTTTTTAAGCATTTTTTTATTTATTGAATCTTCAAAATGAACTAACAATAAGTATTCAAATCTTAATACTAAATTTAAAATTAAAAAATGTAATTCTTAAGTCCGGCCAATGCTAGACAAAAAAGTTTTATTATGCGGGAGCTATTTCGGTAAAATCACCTATTGAGCAATCTGATGGTGGCAGCGGTATCCCTTCTTTTAAGCCGAGTGTGGCCGCCAAAATTAAGTATATTGCGAGCAAGAGGGTTTGGATGAAGTTCCAGTTTACTGACATACCTTGTCGCGTACTTGGAAAATTCCTCTTTTACCAGCGGAACACTCAGATCGTTATGAATTCGTGAATTTTTTACGTACCATGGAGCTGCAGTAATCGTTCGTAGAATTTTGTTTTGTCGCCTTTGGATTTTTTCAATGTTTGACGCTGAGGCGGTGCCCCATAACTGAATTCCGTAGCACCATATAGGCTTTAGTATTGCGTTGTATAACAAAAGTTTGCAATCTAATTTCAGTGTCGAATTTCTGCCCATAAGCCAATTTAGCTGCGCTGCTTTTAGTTTTAACTGAGTGACCTTTGCTTCAATGTGAGACTTCCATGTTAGCCTACGGTCCAGGTGAATACCAAGGTACTTGACTTCGTTGTGCTGCGGAATAGGTGAGTTGTTAATTTGGATAGGCGGACATGTTTGCCTACACAGTGTGAATGTAACATGAGTACATTTCTGTTCATTAGCTTTGATTTTCCAAAGTTTTAGCCATTTCTCTAATATTGAAGTATATTCTTGTAAATTTCGTGATGCTAAATGGTGGTTTTCATGAACACTCAAAAACGCTGTGTCATCTGCAAAGGTAGAAGTGTGGATTCCAGATGTCGTTGGCATGTCAGAGGCGTAAATCAAATATAAAGTAGGCCCCAGTATGCTGCCTTGGGGAACTCCTGCCTTGATTGGCTGAATTGGGCTAATAAAGTCGCCTTCTCTGATAACAAACTTCCGCCCGTATAAGTAGCTTTCCAGAAGCTTGTGTGTATTTGCAGGCAAATTTAGCTTTATTTTGTGCATTAAGCCGTCGTGCCACACTTTATCAAACGCTTGAGAAATATCAATGAAAAGAGCTGAGCAGTACTTCTTCGCCTCAAAGGTTTGTCTTATGACATTGACTAGTCTGTGCGTTTGTTCTATGGTGCTATGCTTAGCCCGAAAGCCAAATTGATGATCAGGGATGCATCCCACATTGTTCAATATTGGACTCAACTTCGCCATTAACAATTTTTCGAATAGTTTTGAAATTGTTGGTAAAAGACTTATTGGTCTATATGATTCTACCTTAGTCAGATCCTTCCCTGGCTTGGGTATCATAGTAATCATTGAGACCTTCCACTCTGCAGGATAATACTCAAGGCGTAAAATGGCGTTAAAAATAAAAAGTAGAACCCTTCTAGCTACACGAGGTAACTGTTCAAGCATTTTACCAGTAATTTGATCAATGCCTGGAGCTTTCCTGGGGTTTGTATTACCGATAACGTTTTCGACGTCTTGAAAATTAAATCTCAAAGACACAGGAGGTCTAACAACATATGGGGGTAATTCCGCTGTATTATTCTCTGAATCATTTGTGATAAAAACGTTTCGCAAATGATCGACATATAACATTCCCTTTTCAGAATCGCTTCTTGCCCAGTCGCCAGTTGAATTTCGCAAAGGTGGCTTACCTATTACGGGTCTTTTTAAACCTTTTGTCGCTTTCCACAAGGAATAATGAGATTGAGGGGTACCATCAAGGCTTTCCAAATATGTTTTAAGGGAAGCCATTCTATGGACTTCAAGCAGATTTCTTAGCTGAGTTATGCATTCCCGTAGCCTAGCTTTAAGCTGGGGCGACCTGCGAAGTTGCCACTCTCTTCTGACTCTTCTTTTTTCTGACAGAAGTTGCTCAATTTCAGATGAATAAGTTCTATTGCTCTCATTTCTAGGTCTTAAATGACTAGTGGTAGCATGCTGTACGGCCAGTTTGAGGTTTTCAGAAAAATTGTTAATTGACACATCAATATCCTCAGGTGTTCTCAAGGCGATATTTTCAGTACAATGTGTGCTCAAAAATTTTTTGTACTTTAACCAATTAACTCTATTGACAGTCAACGGTGAGCCAATCTCTTGGGGGAACGAAACAGAGATTATAGTGGGAGAGTGATCTGATGACAAATCTAATGAAGGCTCCACTTGCATCCACTCTAAAGGAAAATTTTTCGCAACTCCAAAATCTATAACGTCTGGGATCTTTCGTCGGTCTGTCGGCCAATAAGTGGGGTGTCCGCTTGAAACCACATCTAAGCCCATTTTGGAAACGGTGTCAAAAAGCACACGGCCTTTCGAGGTAATTAAGCGTGATCCCCAAAAGGTGTGCTTAGCGTTATAGTCGCCAGCCGCTAAAAATCGAGGCCCAAGTGATTTGAAAAAATTTGAATATTGGCTTTCTGTTATTGAAAATCGGGGCGGTGAGTAAATCGAGGAAATAACGATTTTTTCATGAAAATATTCAATGCATATATTAGTTGCTTGGATATACTCCTCACGTGTCTCGTTCATTAAATAGTGCTTAATTCTGGATTTTATTAGAATTGCCGATCCTCCGCAAGATCTTCCGCGGGGATCTTTAGTGTCATATAAAATTGTTTCAGTCGGTTTTAACAGCTGATAATATGCTACGCCGAGCTGGCCCTACCAAATACTGTGCATGACCTTGGAACTGAGCATATTCGACGTGGCAGCGGGGCCGGGATATCCCCATGATTTCTTACGTTTGGGATTATCGTAATGAGAACAATGAATCCCTTACTTGTCTTGCAAGCAGCTGTTCACAAGTAGACCAACGTCATACAAGATTTCTCGGCTGCAACTCAACACCCACTTTCCTTCTTTCTGAATCATTTCCATTACTTTCAGGCATTTTGAAATAGCTTGCTGCGTCTTTCGTAATGATCCTGCAAATTCTAGTTGCATTTGGCACGAGTCTTGATCACGTATTGGCTCCAATTCAACATCTTCGAAAACCGTTACTCTTCCACCGCCTTGCTGTCAAAATCACCGTTCCTGAAGCGTTGACACTACTCTCGGTACGTTCTTTCGGTAATAGTGGACTCACCGTAGGCATTTGGGAGCATTCGAAGAGCCTTACCCGCAGATTTCTTTATATTAAAGCAGACATTTAAAATCTCCCGCAAATGATTAGAATTTGGCTAGTAAGCTGACATTTTAATCGGGAACAACTATATCTTGCAGACACAAATCGACTAATATTTCGGCGGTGTTATGCTTAAAAATACTTCAGCTTATTGTATGCCATCTGCTGTCCATTTATTTCGGTCACTTACCGATACAGCAAAACGGCGGAAGCAAAGTTGTACACCTAATACTACCAGCAAAACTAGTTGTAGGTATTCCATAGAAAAATAACATTAGTGTTGAAATGTGATTTCCGCCACCGTGACACAAATGTTTAACTTTCCCTTTATTGATTTTAGCCAAAGATCTGGAAAGTATTTGGAATAAACTAAGAACTGTCCAGCCAACGGGGCCATTAGTTAATTCAGAATTTTATGTTGGTTGGTTGACCCATTGGAATGAGCAGAACCAAAGACTGGACCCTCAAGCTGTAGCCGATGCTTTAGAGTAAGAGTTATTTTTGTTATATCGCTAACAGCAAAAGAGATTTTCGCTGTTAAAACTAGATTTCATATGTAATTATATTTTACGCTTATAGGTATCGTTGGCTTAATATAAAAACTAGGTTTTATTTATAATATATACGGTTTACTTGCAAAAAAGAGATCCGCAATAAATTTATTGCTCGGTTTGATCTGCAACTGTGAGTTTTTCCCTTCCTTGTTTTGAAGACTTTTTGGATTTTATTCAGTGTTTTCTTTTCTTTCCTGTAAAATCGAGATACGCTTTTTTATGTTAAGCCATCGATACAGGGGTTTTTTTTCTATAAAGTAATAATAAATCGAGATACGCCTTTTTGTGTTAAGCCATTGATATATACAGGGTGTCTGGTGGCAAATTAATATATTTAGATACGATTATTTCAAAACGCGGTACACGGTGCGGGCGGAAGGCGGCGCCGTAGGAAATATCGATTGTGCGGGCTTATCAGTCACGATGTGGCCGTGATCGAGTGAGCATCGCTCGTTTGCTATGGAGACATTTTTTAAAAGTAATAATTCTTACGTACTCGTAAATGCTCGTCGACAATTTTGTGTAAAGTTCGGCATTTAGCGCATACCAAATATAAATTTTATTTGTTTGTAGGTGCAGACTCCATGCATCTGTTTTGGCTATGAAAGTCACATGTCCTGGGCTCAGTTGATCTTCCAGGACTCCCGAAAAAATTAACTGGTTGAAAGCAGTTCACATGAAAATTTGCGACATTTAATACGGAAATATCATGAAATTTTGAAAAAGAAACTGAAGTTCCACCCTTTTAAAATTCAAATCGTTCAAGAACTCAAAGGTAGTGACTTTGATTTATACAAAATTTTTTGTGAAACAATCTTGGAGTGGTTTCGCATTGTAAGTTCCATTTTTTTTGGAGAGAACAAGCTTATTCTCACTTAAATGGCCGCGTGAGCAACAAACTTCCGTTATTGGTCTCCAAGAAGCCACAACCCTTGATTGAAAAATCAAAGACCATTGTATTGCTCCGAGGTAACTGTTTGGAGTGCCTTATCCACGTATGAGATAATTGGACTATTATTTTTAGAAAATATCCTGAAGGCCAGGCGACGAATGTTAACGGTGAAAATTATCAACGCATGGTTACGGAACTCTTTGCCAAACCTGGCAGCTCATTCATGGTACTCCTGACACGCGTGGTTTCAACAGGGTGAGGTGACTGCACACACAGATGGGGCTTGGATAAATTTGCTTTGGGATAATTTTCCCCAAAAATTGATCAGTTGCTTTAGGGACATCCCAAGGGTATCATCGTTGCCCGATCCAACTCCCATGGATTTTTTTTTATGGGCCTACTTCAAACAGGGGTTTTATGATGACAATTCAATATCTCTTGTGGATTTAAAGGAAAGTATTCGTGGAGAAATCAGCTCAATTGCACCAAGTTTACTGCAGCGTATAACGCAGAATACAAGGCTCTTTTTGAATAAAGTGTTCAACTTGACGTAAGATAGCATACTCTTTAAAAAATAAAATCCTCATTTCCATTTTATCGTTCAATGCTTTTAATAAAACTTTGTGTCAATTATTATGTTTTTTTATTTAAAAAAACATACATAGCGTGTTATCTATGTTTTACCTGGCTATATGTCGACATTTCACAGGAGCTAAACTAATCATCAGTACACTTGGAAACCTTTGAAAGATATTCTCAAATATTCAACTTTATATATCAATATAATAAAGAAATTCTAAAGAAATTGTTGATAATTTAAAAAGAAAATTGTTTTAATAATACCTGTCAAAACACATTATTTCTCTTTCCAACATTTCTATTTTTTAATACGTTTATATTAGATTCACTTGTATGTTTGTTTGTATGTTAGAAACACTCGGAACCCATGTCAAATGAGTGATTATTACACATGTAGGTATATAAAACTTTATATACAATGTTGCTGGCAAATAGGGAGATTTTGGGGATTCATGATACTAATTTTGGGAATTACCAAAAACTTCGGAACCACTTTGCTAACCGGTATGGAACTGGTATTCATACTCGTTGCGCGCTTTTGCGCGCGAAACATGCAGCTGACTTATAAACGGTCATTGGCTTTAGTACAAAAATTGAAGTTGCCGTATTGATTTTGGGAATTCGGTACCGATTTTTCATATTCGGTGAGCGTTTTGGCCATGAAACGTGTATCTAAACTATTAACGATCATTCGATTTAGTGCAAAAATTGACGTTGCGATATTGTTACCGGGGAAGTAGGAGATTTTGGCGATTCCTGAAGCCAATTTTGGGAATTCTACAAAAAAAAAGCTGTATACGGATAATTATCTGGTTATTAGTTTTATTTTATTTTTTATTGGACCAGTACTCAGGGGATGACCCCTACATATGCAGTGCATTGTACCAGAACTAGGAAAATAGGTTGTGAGGAGGGGGAAAGCGGGAGTAGTGTTTGTGAACACTACTCGTGTATCGAAGTGTGTTTTTTAAACCATATTTATTATTTACACCTTTCAAAACTTGTATGGTTTTTTTTCAATACCAGAAGCTAATAAAATGAATAAACCCAATTGTTTTTTAATTAAGTTTGAAAATATAAATCTGTTACCAGACACCCTGTATTATAAATTTTTTTACACTTACAAATACCAGAGCGGTGCAGCAAAATTTACAATTAGCTTTTTTCGTTTATTTTTCTAATCCATTTTCTTGCTATTTCAGCATTATTTTAGCCTCAAATGCCAGCGTTAATTTGTACATGTTTTTTGGTGGCACAAATTTTGGTTTCACAGCCGGTGCGAATGATTTTGGTGACACTAAATATGCTCCCGATATCACTTCTTATGATTACGATGCTCTTTTGAATGAATGGGGAAATACAACGCAAAAGTTTGATTTAGTTCGCCAGGTAATCGGCCGCTACTTTCGCCTACCGGGCATCAAACCGCTTAAAGAGAAAACTTTTGCTTATGGCCAAGTCGATTTGAGGCCCACAATCAATTTGCTCTCCCCCACCGGACGCTCTTTGTTAGGAAAGGCTGAACCTAATCCAACTGCTACCAAATCATTTGAGGAATTAGATCTTTATGCCGGTCTATTATTGTACGAAACAGATGTTGAACGCTGGGAATTAGAAAACAGCTTATTGACTGTTAACGGTTTAAGAGATCGGGCTTATGTGTTTGTGGATCAAGAATACCAGGGCATTTTATCTCGACAAAAAGCCAATTTTTCTTTAATATTAAATAAACCTTCCGGCTCTACCTTGCAAATACTGGTGGAAAATCAAGGGCGCATCAATTACAATGTAGCAGATGATACAAAAGGTATTATGGGTCCGATAACATTGACCGCTGCCAATGGCAGTATGGCAACGCTGACAAAATGGCTGCACACTGCCTTTCCCTTGGACGATATAAACATTGAAAATATTTTATTCAATACTAGACAAGTTTTGCAAGAAACCAGCAATTTATTGCTGCAAGGTCCTGTGATTTACTATGGAGAGTTTATGGTGAAAAAGCCTTACCATACATTTCTTAATCCCACGGGCTGGGGTAAGGGAGTGGCTTATGTGAACGGTTTTAATTTGGGTCGTTACTGGCCCTTAGCTGGGCCTCAGCTAACTTTGTATGTGCCCCAGGAAATTTTAGTTAAAGGTCTGAATTTGCTGGTGTTGGTGGAATATGAACAGACAAATCGGGTTAATAAGGACATAAGTCCTTATGTTACTTTGGATAACAAACCTCAGCTGGATAACTAATGTTCTTTCGCATGTGATATTATAAAAAACGGAATATTAAAAAACTATTTTAAGTAAATAAAAAAAACCCAACAATTTTAGATTAGGCTTTACCCTATACTATTATAATTAAGCTTTCTGGGACTTGGAATTTATGTATTTTATATATGATTTAATTTAATGTATGTATGTACATATTATATTTTAAATTTTAATATATATTTATTGATTCACTTTAAACTTTTTTTTAGTTAATTAAAAATAATTTACGGTTGTTTACTTTTTCGAACAGCTGATTGTTTGACACTCTTAGCAATCTGCTCAAGATAAAAATGTGAGCTATTTTGTGCAAGAAAGAGAACAATCTTCCCCGTAAAGCTTTCTCGCTTAAGCTATTTGTACGAGGGCAGATTGATATTAAAGATGGCAGCACAAACACAAAATTTTTTTATTACATTTTTGGTTTTTGTTTATCATGTTTTAGTTAAGTTTTTTCCTTTGCATCCATTAAAAGTCTGGTGTACAATTTGGTCAGGAGGAATCATTGAAACTTAGTTCTTTGAAAATGAAAACGACGTAATGGTAACTGTGATTGGAGAGCAATATCATGATGTGATTGAAAACCTTTTAACATCACAACTGCGTGCTTTGGGCTTGAGTAACATGTGGTATGAACAAGACAGTGTCACATTGCATACAGCCAGGATTACAATGGAATTAGAGAAAGTTGTATACGTTCCCGTTGGAAACCCTGAATCTATTAGAATACTAAATCTTAAAAATCTTAATTTTGAAAGCAAGATCTTCAAATCTTATTTTACTTGTAAAATCTTCAAAATTAAGTAAAATCTTTATTCTGGCAATGCTGGTTATACACTATTTTAAACGAAAATTTCTTCGAAAAACTCGAATCTCTTGCAATTTGTTTTCTTATATTACACATATAAGAAAGAGTGCATTTTAAAATTTTCGCTAGTGCGTAAATTTCACGCAATTTGTTTACTTTTACGAATAAAATTTTGCTTCCATTTGAAATGTATCTTCTCTTTAGAAATTAGAGTTGTCCAGTTCTTCACATGGACATATTTTTATTTTTAGGGAATAGTTTTCATTAATTAGATTTTTGGTTTTTGTACACAGAATTTTAGTTCAAGTTTTTCCTTTCTTAAGTTTTCTTTGATTGAAGAAGACAAGAAAAATACTAATCAAACTTTTAGCTGGGGGACAACTAGCTGTTTCGTAGCCACTACACTACTTATCAGCACCAATTTTCCGATTTGAACTCAGGTCATGACGCATCATGAATGGCTGCCTTAAGCACTGAAAAATCTAATTTAAAAATTATAAAGTTTAACGAAATATCAATAAAGCAATATATACAAAATTTTTCTTTTGCAATCTTTTCTTCTTACGATCTCTCAAACGCAAGCTGTTAAAATTTCACCCAAATTAAACGATTAGTTTATTTGTTGTATTCGTTTGAAGTAAGCAAGTGTTTCTTGAAAAATGAAAAAAAGTGAGTTTCGTGCAGTGATTGAACACTATTAGTTGAAAGGGACAACGGCGAAAACGACAAAAGAAGAGCTTGATAAACATTACGGTGAATCTGCTACGTCAGATTACGTAGTAAAATGTTGGATTGCTGAATTAAAACGCACTGCAACAATACCAAAAAAAAAAAAACTGTCGAACAAAAACGAGTTCTACAGACCATTTCACAGCGGTGTTTGAACATGATAAAGCGTAATCCTGTTAATTTTTGGCGTCGATTAATAACTATTGATGAAGTGTGCGTCCGTCCACCACTACAAACCTAAAACCAAAAATCAATCAAGGTAACCACAATGGGTGGAGGCTGGTGGAAGAAGGCGAACACAGTGAAATCGGATGACAAACTTATGACTACTGTATTTTGGGAGGCAGAAAGATTATTGCTCATGGATTATCTTGAAAAAGGATCCACAATCATAGGAAACTATTATCGTTCATTATTAAATAAATTGATTGATGCAATCCCAAAAAAATGGCCACATTTTAAGAAGAAAAAAGTGCTCTTTCTTCAAGACAATGCACCGGTTCAGACAACATTAGATACGATGCGAAAATCATGTGCAATATACTTCGAATTCGTTGATCATCCATTTTATAGTTCAGGGGGGGGGGGGGGGGGGGGGGGGTTTACTCTCTATTGTGATTCGAAAGAAAAATGCAAGAATTTGTACTCTGTATTGCGTTTTCGTATTTTCCTTTCGCATATTTCATTTTATATTCTTCGTTACTGTTTATTTTGTGGTACCAGCGTTGGTTCATTTTCAAACTATTTCGCGAAAAAGTATGCGCAAAGGGAACAGAGTACCAAATTATATTCTTATCGCATTTACCTTTCGCATCGCAATAGAGAGCAGCCCTCCAGATTTAGCTCCTAGTGACTTTTTCCTATTTCAGAACTTGAAAAAATGGCTCGCAGGAAAAATATTCATCTCAAACCAAAAAGTGATTACTGATCCGCCCTCGTACATGGTAATTTTCGCAATAACATCTTCTCTCTTCTTTTAAGAACACCGAACAAATAAAATGTCCGTCGACCTCAATACGTCGTCGTGCCTAACAATTGCTCTTCTCACGCTCAACGTTGATAAAAATTATGCATAAAAACTTGCATTTACACACTTACAAGGTGCAATTGACTCAAGAACTTAAGCCTCTTGACCATTCCAAGCGTCGTCAATGGCCGGAATGGTGGAAAGAAACGGCAGCGGTGGATGGTAAATTTTCGAAGAAAATCATCTTGAGCCACATTATCACCTCTGGACAGTCGCAAAAACGCTGAATTGCAGCATTTGGGCGAATGGTTATCCAAAAGTTATTGTCGGAAATCCAATGCATCCACAAAGAGTGAGTGAGCTGATGGCATCATCGGGTCGTATTTTTTCCAAAATAACGCCGGTCCGGCAGTTACTGTGTATGGTGTCCGCTATCGTGAGTTGATAACGAACTTTTTGTGGCCCGAATTGCAAGATATAGCAGTGGATGATATGTGGTTTCAACAGGACGGTGCCACTTGCCACACAGCTAACGAAACAATGCCCGTTTTGCGCGACAAATTCAATAGACGTTGTTATCGCCACTGTCGATTAAATATTTATAGTGTAAACGCATTTTATTTATGTACTCAGTTTTTAGATTAAGTAGCCATTATTGTCACAATAACTTTTTTTAAGTACCAATTACTTGTGGTAACTAATTATTGGAATAGTTGTATAGAAATTTCTAGAGATCAAAAAGAGGCGCACATTTTAGTGCCATACTTAAGAAAAGACGATTTGTCATTATATCCCACGTTTTCACACTAAACAAGTAAGTTGACTGAATTATAAAAAAACATACATAACTTTAATATATATATATTTTTTTTGATCAATTTGTATGTACATACGTATTAAGGAATTTGAACATTAAAAGAACTGAAATGAAACACGACTTTAGTTTTTTTCTTTGATGTTTATAATATGGTGAAAACTGGGCACTTGGGCCCTGTTCCCGTAACAGACGTGTTATCTCACGTAGTGGCGATTTTAATTGCCTGCCAAAATCATGTGATATGACACCGTTGGACTTCTTTCTTTAGGGTTATGTGAAAGAGAAGGTATACGTCGATAAGCCAACATAAATTCAGGAGCTAAAGGATGAGATAATTCGGCACATTTATGACATGGAACCTCAATTATGCTTCAGCGTCATCGACAATTTAAATTGTCAGATGGAGGTGTGCCGCCGAGGTGGAGGCGGAGAGTTGGCCGATATTTTGTTGTATTCATAATTGAACCATTCGAATATTATCATAATAAACAAAAAATGATAATAATTCCCGACTAATTTGTGTTTAAATCAAAATCAACATCGGCTTTGAAAAATTTAACCACCCTTTATTATTTTCACCAAACTGCTACTAGGACAAATAATTGTGTTAATCGTACCACTGTGCATGGTAAGCCAAATATTTTTGTTTATTTATTCAGCAATAAAAATGGAAGACACATATTCTAGAGTGTTATTTTTTTTTGTATCTAATCAGTATGCACAATAGCGTGTTCAACAGTTTGTTAGTTTGACTTCTTCAAACTGCAAAAACCATAATAAAAACTAAACTAATAGATAATTACATATTAAATAAAACTTCAAGTGTCCTCAAGACGAGCAGATATCACACATAACAACAACAAAAACTCATAAAAAATTCACTTTAATTGAATTCATTAATAGTTTCTTTTTCACTTGCGATTCATTAAACAACCGCTGACCTTCTCGCACGCAAAATTAAACAGTTCTCCAAGAAGGAAAATACACAAATAAATAAAATTTTGTTTCTACTCAAATAAATAAATAAATGTTTTAGTTTATGTATAAAAATTTCTCTTAAAAAAAACAGAAACAAGATCTCAAAACAAAACAATCCCAAGAGAGACTTAAAAGAGTTCAATAGTTTTTTGTTAAAAAAAGAAAAAAATGAGCGACTTACAGCAAATCGAGGCCCAACAACACCAACCTGCCGAAGTGGAGACCAGCAAAAAGAAACAAATCATGCGCAGTGATATTTTAGCGATGGTGGTGTCCGGTTTGTGTGCGGTTTTGATCGTCATCATTCTCTATAGTTTGATAATGCATTTCGTTGGGGGCGATGTGCACGATGTAAGCTTAACATGATTAGTGGCCAAGGCCTTGTTTCAATATTGCATAAAGTTTCTTTAACCCCATTTAATTTTTGTTTTATCAATGAATTTTAACATTGTGTAATATCTATGTGTAAATATTATTTTTAAGTAAATGAAAGAATGGAAAAAAGTTGTTGGTGTATTCTTTTTTTTTTCTTTTTTTTTATGAAAATAAAAACATAAAATACATGAAGCTTTGAAAGTGCCAAGGCACATTTATACAGGTGAATGCAAGCGGGAAGGCGAATATGTATTTTGTTACTGTAAAACTTACTGTGAATGTCAAAATCTAAATTCGCCTAAGATTGTTCAGCTAAGAAAAAAAGTTACATAAACGTTAAATACAAATTTTTATAATTGTTTGTCATTAAAATCACAGATTATAATGGGTTTTCACTTTTATATTCACAAAAATTTCGTGACACTTCAGTAAATCATACAAAAAAAACTTCAGAAAAAAATGGCGCCAAATTGTTTGTAAACAAAAGAAAACAAATTTGACAGTCTCATTGGAAAAAACTCGACAAGCAAAAAATAATCACCTGAGCTGTCAAGTTTACCTGGTAATGAATTCGCCTTGGAAAGTGCATAATAAAATAAAACAACAAACCACAGCATACACGTAGCAAGGCGAATTCATTATTAGGTGGATGCATCGGCGAATTCAGGCAAATTCGTTTAATAAGGCTGCACTTTTTCTGTCAAGTTTTGTTTAGCTTTTCGGCGCCATTTAAATTTTTTTACATGTTCTTTATCAAATACTTTTGACAGCTTAAGTGTGAATTCGCCTTTTACACAAACAAAATACATGTTGTTTTTTTTTATTGTTGTATTGTTGTAGCGAAGCGGCTACCTTGCTTTTTGTATCATGACACGTAGGTTCATGATACAAAAAACAAGGTAGCCGCTTCGTTACAACAATAAAAAAACAACAGGTATTATGGTTGTGTTAAAAGGCGAATTCACACTTCAGCTGTCAAAAGTAGTTGATAAAGAACATGTACAAAAATTTAAATGGCGGCGATAAAGATAAACAAAACTTAACAGAGGAAGTGTCGCCATATTAATCGAATTCGCCGATGCATCCACCTAATAATGAATTCGCCTTGATTTATAATCATTGTCAGGGCTACCGTTTTCCGTACTTTTCCAAGGCATCTTTACCAGGTAGTGGTGTAATCACAGCTTTCTTTTGCTTTCGTTCCCTGAAATTATCAAAATATTGTTTACTAGCTACCAAGGTACATTAACGGCTACAAGGGCGCAGCGCTACGGCATGTGACAAATTTTTGCTACTGACAATATAGTAAGCCATTTACATCAAATGCATTGTTTACATATTTGAAATTGAATTCAGTGGTTTATTTTGAATTAAAAATTTAAAAATTATTTCCTGAGCATAAAAATAATTCATAATTCTGAAAATGAACTTTCATATTTTTGACAAGAATACATGCGTGTTTTTGTTGTATTGTTGTAATTATGCTCTATTGCTGCCCCTTTGAGTACTTTCACATTCGACAACTTAGTTGCGCAAGTCTACTTTTTGCTTTTATTTACTTCTTTTTAAACTTTCTTTTATGTTCACATACATCAATTTAGTTGCGCAACCTTCATTCTGTTTTGCTGAGTACAAGCAAGTATGTACTCAAATATCAGCAATTCTTCCCCCTTCAAGCTGCTCTTACCTCTCACATCAACAACCACAGACTTGGGCAAGAGAATTGCGCAATTAAGTTGCCGAATGTGAAAGCGCTCTTTGTAGACGTTTATGCACCTTGCCATCAGTGCAATTGTATCAGACAAGTTACACATCACAAAGTATAGGACGCATAAGACGCGTACGGCACAAAAAATAGGTTTGCTTTCTACTTTTGTTCGCGTCATAAGCTCAAAAAAAACTGTCACTTGTTTTTGATAGCCGCAGGTAATAATTCATTTTAGTCATTCAATATTATCCGCAAGAATATTTGTGCCGTGGATTTCTATTTTTGTGTTTAAAAAACATGTTTATAAAAAAAAAAATACATGAAACGCAACAAAAAACTTATCGCGTCAGAACCGTTGCGAAAGCGTAAAAAGTTTGAAATGCGTAGAAAGTTTGAAATGCCTAAAAATCTGAAGATCCATACCACGCGTTATATGTTATACGCGTTTAAACTTTCTACGCGTTCTAAACTTTTCTAAACTCATGTTACATACAACGCTTTTCATGCGATAAGTTTTTTGTTGTACGCATCTATCTATGCTTTGTGATGTGTAACTTGTCTCATACAATTGCACTGATTCTACTTTTTTGACGCGTTAGTGCGTACAACGCGTGGTATGGACTTTCAGAGAAAAACGGCAGCGCATATAACATGTGGTATGTACTTCAACGCGTATCGAAAATAGCTGCACTTGGCAACTTTTGCATGTTGCATTCCGCTCCGTTCCAAATTGTTATGATTCTCGTTTACAATCCTAACTTTGTTATTCCAACTTGTTGTTGAAATAGTAACGGAATGCATGCTGTTTTGCGATCGTAGCTCCCCTTTTATAATTTGTTAAAACCTTAACGGAAGTCTTCCAATTTTCATATTTTTAGTTTTAAAAAGTGTTTTAGTTTTTTGTAAATTTTACTTTCGTCTTAAGTAATTGGGTAATTATTATGTTCTAGTGCATTAATTACGCGCCAAAATAGTTAATTTCTTCAAATAGTTGTGTTTTTAGTGTGTTTTATTTTTGTAAGTAATAAAAATATACATACATATGTACATACATACATTCATAAATATTTTACATAATAGTTATAAACAATTTAACAATTCAACTGGAGTTTTAAATAAAATAAAGTTATTGCAGAGGAAAAGTTTGTATGTTTGTCAGAGGTAATCTCAGGAACCACTTAACATAACAAAATATAAAATAGACCCTACTGGTGGACATACATACGCTATATAAGAATCCATTAATGTGCTTAGATTAGCGTCAAGAGGTCATATTCAGAAAATTTTTATTGAATTGAGTTTATTCTTATTTACTTTATTAGCTACTCATATTTATACCAATCAAAAAATATATACAGCTTGCAGAACAAGTCCACTTTAAGTATACTCCTCCAAAAAAGTTACACAAGTTGTCCCAAAACTTAATGTTAAGCCAAAACGGGATGACAGGATTGATTGTAACCATCATGAGAAAAATCAGAAAAAAAATCTATGTCATACAGTTTGAAAATGATGGGCATTAAGAAAAACCTAGAAATTTGGTCAAACTGTAACCATTTTTCGTTTACCTAAACTACTGCCATCCCTAAACAAAAGCGGCAAGCGGAACGTTTTTTTCCGCTGAGCTTTAACGCTGAAACGCCATCCCTAAACAAAAACGGCAACGTTATGTCAAAACGATAAAAGTAGGGTTATGAAACAAAGAAATAAAACAACCCTGGTTATCTTAACAGCTGGACCGACGGCATTATTGTCTGTGACTTTTTTATTATATTAAAATTAAATAATTAAAATTTTAAAAATGAGTTATTTAGATAAGTTGGAAGGCTACTATATCATATTGAATAGTTTCTACTTCTATTTTCCAATGAGAAACACAAAATTTTTTATTTGGTTATTTACTTTCCTATCTTATATTTTTTCTTCACTCTTTTGTTTACAATTATTTTCTTTTGCAACTTACTTCACTGTGAAACGCATTGTCAAAATCGGATTTTCCAATAGCAAAGCGTTGCCGTTGCGTTGCCGCCGCGTTGTTTCAGTATGCTCCATACAAAATGTTCAGGCATGAGAATTTTTGACAGTTCAAAAACGCTTGCCGCTCTTGTTTAGGGATGGCTGTTAGCGCGTCAGGCGTTATTTATCTATCAAAAATCCTCATGCACATACAAAATATGTGAGACCAAACCAAATAGCGCGGTGTCAACGCTTTGCAATTGAAAAATCCAATTTTGCCAGAGCGTAAGGGCGATAGCTTTACTACCTCTCAGTAAAGTTTGCTTCAAAACAAATGTTACTCATTTTTTTCGGCCATTAGTAATCACACTTTAGGTGCTTTCAGCCTAATTAAGCAACTTTATCACTTTTTATTATTTCTACTTACTGATTTTTATTAAAGAATTTTATTGAGCAATACCCGTCATGGTACAACGTTAACGCTCTTATTTAAGTTACTTACTATAGCGTAAAATCAAAGCGCTAAATTTCATCGCGCTTTACGCCTGAATTTAGGTCGCATTGTCAGTTTCACTTGTATGTTTCTTTGTTTGTATGTTTTCAACATTCGAAACCCATGCCACATCAGTGATTATTACAAATGTAGGTATATAAAACTGTATATAAAGTGTTGCCGCTTTAGTTGTTTAGCTAGTAGCGAAAGAAAGAATAGTTGCCATATTATTTCCGGGGTAGTGGGGGTATTTTGGGGATTCGTAAAGCCGATTTTGGGAACTCCCAAAAAAATTCGGAACCACTTCGCTAACCGGTTTTTCATATTCGGTGTGCATTTTTGCCGTGGAACATGCATTTAAACTATAAACGGTCATTCGCTGTAGAGCGAAAATTTAAGTAGCCATATTATTTCCGGGAACGTGGGGGATTTAGATTGCTCCTGAAGCCGATTTTAGGAATTCCACAAAAAAAAACCTCGAAACGTGTTATACGGAATATTATCTGGTCATTATTATACAAATTATATTATACAAATTATATTGTCATATTATAGAAATTATTAGTTTATATCTAAGAATTTCATGAATTATCATTATTATAAATTACAACAGCATATATAGTTCAAATTTGTAATATACGAATATACTATACGAGTATATTTACGTATGAGTATTGGGAAGGGTATTTTTTATTTGGCCCTGCCGAATATACTACACTCTTACTTGCTTTTTCCAATTTGGAGGAGTGTACTTAAGCTGGACTTAAGTCCAGCTTTTTTTATGTTT
Organism: Thecocarcelia acutangulata; assembly: GCA_914767995.1. Taxonomy (NCBI): domain Eukaryota; kingdom Metazoa; phylum Arthropoda; class Insecta; order Diptera; family Tachinidae; genus Thecocarcelia; species Thecocarcelia acutangulata. The sequence goes on along the minus strand of OU612097.1, from coordinate 28,236,208 downwards.
ACTAGCTGCCCATATATTGACATTTCATAGGAGCTACCCTAATCATAAGTAGACTTGGAAATCTTTGAAATATATTTTCAAACATTTAAAAATACTCGTATATCCCATTATATTAAATAAAATAATGAGAATTTAATAAGAAAATTGTTCCAATGATACTTTTCAAAGACATAAAACTTTCCTGTTGCTATTCCCAGATAAAAATAAAATATTATTGTGCAATAATGTCTGCTATTTTTATGATCGAGTTTGATCATTTTAAATTTTATTGTTGGTATTTGTGTTGCCAACTGGTTTGCGTTGGAAGCAAAAAGAAGTCTATGGAAAAACCAGAAGATGCCACTTGACAACAAATCTTATCGCTCAAATAATAAACATTACGTAGGGGAAACTTTTCATTGCAAAGAAAGTAAATAAAGAAATAAAAACTATAGACTGTTGTAAATAATTGCATATGGATTTAATAATTTATAAAGCAACATTTTAAGGGAATACCATGTCGAACGTATTTGGTTTTATGATGTAAATCAGTGGTACCCACATGTTTTTTTAGAGACCCGTTAATTTGTTTGAAGAAATATTTTACTTGAACGATTTGTCGCCCATCGTGTCGCTCATTTAAAGTCTTGTTCAGCTTATTTTACAGTACCGTTGCTTTTTTGGAATGCCTACACGAACAACTTGTAGACATTGTCGCTCATCTGTTCCCTACAGACGAGCGGCCAGATTAAAGACCTAAACAGTAGATGACAAGTCGTGCATATATCTTCGAAGACAATGTCGTCTAGCACGATTTTGCTAACTGGGATATAAAACACTAGCAATAACAACTCGTATGAGAAATATTAAAAAAATCGAAACAAAAGCTGAGATTTCAGCCATTTCAGTGTAACCATGCATGTGCTCAACACAAGTGTCTCACATTATTTATTGTGGTTTTCTCTTAATTTCTTTGTTATATATTTTCTCCCGATTTTCTCTTGTTTAGAACTTACCGGACCTCAACATGACTCGTTCTTTTACTATTGATCATAAGGCGAATACATTTTTAATGGACGGTAGACCTTTTCGTTATGTATCCGGATCATTTCATTATTTTCGTGCTGTCCAGGAGGCGTGGTCAAAACGATTTCGAACTATGAAAGCGGCTGGCTTAAATGTAATTGACACGTAAGTTGTACTCATAGAATATTGAATATGGAAATTTATTTAAATTTATTTAGTTACGTTGAGTGGTCGCTGCATAATCCCTACGAAGAGGTTTATACTTGGACTGAAATGGCTGATCTAGTGAAATTTATTGATATGGCGCAAAACCATGGTTTCTATGTGATTTTGCGTCCTGGTCCCTATATATGTGCTGAGAGAGATAATGTTAGATTTTTTGTTTTTATATATATTTATATATGAATTTTAATATTAAAAAAATGGTTGATGTCTTTAAGGGTGGTATACCTCATTGGCTTTTCACAAAATATCCCGGTATAAAATTACGCACCAGTGATGCCAACTATCTACATGAAGTTGCAAAATGGTATAGCAAACTGATGCCGAGACTTAAACGTTTTTGGTATGGCAATGGTGGCCCCATAATAATGGTTCAAGTGGAAAATGAATATGGCAGCTTTGAAGCTTGTGATCGTGACTATTTGAATTGGTTGAGAGATGAAACTCAGAAATATGTGGATGACAAAGCTCTACTGTTTACCACCGATATACCTGATAGACGTATTAAATGTGGCAAAATTGAGGGAGTTTTTGCCACCATCGATTTCGGCCTAGATCGCAGTAAGTTCAAACTAATTTTATATAAAGTCGTTGTTGTTTTTCGTTCTAATCGCGTTAGAAATTTTTCGTCATTTTAAAGAGAACTTTTAATTCACAGTTCATAAAATCGATAAAGTTTGGCGAATATTAAGATCTGTGCAACCTACAGGACCTTTGGTTAATTCGGAATTTTATCCCGGCTGGCTAACACATTGGCAGGAGCCGAATCAAAGGCGAGATGCCGAACAAGTGGCAGATGCTTTAAGGTGATATACGAGTATAAGAAAACATTTTAAATTTTAATAGATTTTAGCACAGGAAATACAAATAGATTAAGCGTTTTTCAATGTTTCTAATCCTTCGCTGTTTAAGCACTTTTGTTAATCTGAAACTTCATTTAAATGGTAAAAAATCCTCATGCTGGTACAAAATGCATGAGACACAATCTGCTAAAGATCCTTATACCAAACCAAGTGGCCGCATCAATGTTTTGCAATTGGAAAATTATATTTTGGCAGTGCTTAAGAGAGTATAGTTTATTCTATCTCAGTAAAGTTGCCTTCAAAACCAACAAAATAAATGTCGGTAGTTACGCTCTGAGTGTGAATAAATCTGCACTGAAAGAAAAAGTGCGCAATTCAAAGAAATCGGTTTACTTACAATTTACGTAAATTTTAAGTAAAAGTTCATTACTTTATAAGTATATTAATTTCGAGTCCCAGTAGGTGCTGATGAGTAGTATAGCGACTACGAAACAGCTAGTTGTCCCCCAGCTAATGGTATTCAATTATTTTTTTGTTCCTCTTTGGTCTAATCGTTTCACAGCAATTACTGTTATAATTAAAAATAATCCTTCTTCTTGACTGAAGTTGGACCCCCCGTGAAGCAGGCTTTGCCTTGGCCCCCGGGAAGTTCTGCTTGCGGTTCGACCCGGGCTGATCATGGTTGAGGTACCTACCTTGGCTGAAACGTTCTGGCTGTGGTTGAAGCCTAAAACGCAGGAAGGGAGTGTTAGTATTCTTGATAATTGTTTGGTGATGGCTTTTTTCGAGGGCTAACAATCTCCCGAGGATCTGTTGCCTATACAACAGATACGTGTACTGTAAGGAACCAGTGGTGATGGTTGACGGGTGAGTTGGTTTAAGGGCTGATGCTCTTAATGGGCTTCGGTCTACCAACTCATTAAGCCTTGTCCTCCATTGATTGCTGGGAAATTGCATACATGAGGGATTAGAAAGCCCGAACTCCTCAACAAGAAGTTGTTCATATGACCGCAATCATATGACAAGAATTGCTACCTGTGTGAGCCTAGTCAGCCACACGGGGGCGGTGGTGAATCGTGAAAAATTCACTCCGTGGAATTGGTCCACCATCAGGTTAGGCCGTCAAGGCAGGTACTGATGTAAATCATTTTCACAGTTGACTGAAGTTGGACTCGAACTTACAACTGATTAGTTAATATCGTACATATGTATATAACTAAAAAAGTTCACTGATTAATAATTTAAATATATTAATTTATGTTTTTAGTATTCCTAATAAATTTAATGTCACAAATAGTAAGAAATACTCAAAATACAGAGAAAATACAAGGAATAAAGTCATACATCCGCAAGCATGTCCATTCACCGCTGTTTTATTGACGACTAAACTAATAAGCGTAAGATTGTGTTTGCTTTTGCTTACCATGGATGGGCATCGCTAGCCTGGATACACTTCTGATGCAAGGCGAATTCATTACTAGGTGAACTTGACAGCTCAAGTGATTATTTTTTGCTTGCCATGTTTTTTTCCAATGAGACTATCAAATTGTTTTTCCTTTGCTTACAAACATTTTAGCGCCATTTTAATCTGAAGTTTTTTTTATGATTTAGTGAAGTTTCGAAAATTTTTTGTGAATTTAAAAGTGAAAAACCATTATAATCTGTGATTTTTCAACGTTTATGTAACATTTTTTTCTTAGCTGAACAATCTTAGGCGAATTTAGGTTTTGACATACTCGATATGTTTTACAATAGCAAAATACATAGTACTGAATTCTTTTTCCCGGTTGCATTCACCTATATTAATTCGCCTTGCTTCTGAGGTATCAAAATTTAGCAAACGAACGACAAGTATAAACACCAACGCATAATTTTTTAAGAGTCTAAAATACTCGGATGTAAAATTCATTGTGTAGACAACTGGTTTACTTATGTTTGCGGTGCACCCGTGCAGCTCTCTGATGGCCACAGAGATTTGCTGTTATAATAGAAAAATGTAAAGCTATCCATCTTTAATGCCATTCCAAGTCAGTTTTATGCCATTTGAATTACTTAATAGTTATTTTTGCATCTAAAGATCTCTTCCTTCTTTTCATATTAAAAAGTTGAACAGTGTTTATTATCAATATTTTATTTCATTATTTATATCTTTTCAAGCGTATCATGGCTTAGTTTTGTAATAGTTTCCCTTTTAAAAACGAAACGATTTCACTTGTTTGCACATAATTTTTCATTAACGATTTTTGTTTAATTTTTAGAAAAATTTTATACTACAATGCCAGCGTTAATATCTATATGTTTTTTGGCGGCACTAATTTTGGTTTTACCGCCGGCGCTAATGACTTTGGCGACTTTAAGTACGTGCCCGATATCACCTCTTACGACTATGATGCTGTCATGGATGAACCGGGAAATGTAACCGAAAAATTTGTATTGGTGCGTGAGGTTATAGCCGATTTTTTTATTGTGCCCAACATTAGTGTAGTAAAAGAGGTGCCATGTGAGTATGGCCGAGTCAAAGTGCGGCCGGTATTTGATCTGCTGTCTAATGAAGGCAGAATTATTGTGGGAAATGGTCCTGCCGTATCATCTAAACGGCCTAAAACATTTGAAGAACTGAATCAACATTCGGGCTTAGTTTTATACGAAACCAATTTGTTGGGCATTGATACAAAAGATTGCGTTCTAACAATTAACGATTTAAGAGATCGCGCCCTTGTTTATGTGGATAGGAAGTTGGTGGGCATTTTATCAAGACAAAATGGCGCATATTCTTTAAATTTAGGTGAAACTGTCGGCTCAAAGTTGCAAATATTGGTGGAAAATCAAGGCCGTATTAATTTCAATGTGGCCAATGACACCAAAGGCATTTTAGGTGCTGTTACTTTGGAAAACCCCAACAGTGCTAAAACGATCTTGTTAGAAGATTGGCTCAACACCGGTTATCCTCTGGAAGAACCCAATATCTCAAATTTGCTAAACAATATTTATAATAATTCTACTAATTTCGCCTTTGAAGCAAATAAACCAAGACGCTTGTTAAATGGTCCCATAGTGTATTATGGCGAATTTAGGATCAGAGAAGCTCATCATACTTTTCTGAATCCCACGGGTTGGGGTAAAGGAGTAGTGTTTATTAATACTTTCAATTTGGGACGTTATTGGCCTACAGCTGGACCCCAGCTAACGCTTTATGTGCCTGGGGAAATTTTATGCGTCGGCTTCAATAGTCTAGTGATTATAGAATACGAACAAACTAATGATGGGCTAGAGCCTTTTATGTCTTTCGATCATAGACCTCAATTAGTCATATAAGATTTAACTTTAATTAAAAAAACTATTTTCTTTATAACTGTTAATAATGTTTTATATATTTTTTCATGTAATTAAGTAGATGTTGTGTATTTGTTTATAATTGTTTTTTTATTAAATAAGTATTAAAAAATTTGTCACTTATTTCATTAAAACTATAAAAAAATGTGATAATTCACTGCTTGCATTTATTATTAACAGTACCTGGGACACCGGGCGCTTTCATATTGCTTACGTACTGAAGTATATTTACTTTAGTAAAACATAATTCACAAGATTTCTACATTTTTTCACTGTTTAAAGTCATAATAAAATTCTGCTTAGATAACTTTTTCTATTTTTTCTTGAATATTTTGTGGAGCGAAAGGAAAAGAAGTGATTCGCTTATAAGGTATGCAGTTTCTCACCGAAAAAAATCAACCTCTTTGTTTTCATTAAAAAGACTAATGGCGTTTTCTTTTCTAACAAAAATGTTACACTTACATTGTGCCCTTTGCACGTTTTTATGTTCTTTTCTGAAAAAAAGGCAACAGTATAAAAAAAAATGTGTTCTCTTCTAAATATGCTGCATGAAGAAGGGCGATATATGTAGCATATTTCGCACTTTGCTTCAAGCACAGGGTAAGATATTGCCCTTTTTTACTAACCTGCATGCTGATTTATACCTATATTTATATTTTATGTAGAAATAACTATTCTAGTTTTCATAATTTATTGACAATTATTTAAAACAGACATAAAAGAGAAAAAAAAGGTCGTAAAAGCGTTCCACGTTACAATTTTTCTGCAATTTTGAGAGACAATGAGAGAGTAATTTTTTTAATTTCATGTACAAACAAGCCCGAACTTTTTCTTTGGGAAAGTTCAGACTGGAATTGAATAATCAGCTGTTTTATGTTTACATGCATATGAAACTGAAAATGCAATCCAAAAATTTGTAAATTGGGAAAAAATTTTTGTTTAAAAATTAGTTAAAAGCAAAATGAAAGGTTGCCCAGACTAAAAATAACGTTGTGAAGTGTTAAATAGAACATGCATGTTGGCTTTTAATTTCATAAATATTATTATAAAAATCTTTTTAAAAAAAATATTCTTTAACGATTGAATAAACAACAAGAAAATTTTTGTCTTTAAGAAATCAAAAATCGGCAGTAAAATTAACAGCTGATTTTGATCGTTAAGAAAATGTTACAGAATAGCAAATTCGATAAAATATCGTTATAATTATTTTAATGATTCGATTATCGTTATACAAGTTACAAAATCGCACTACAGGTTAGCATTTAGAAATGTTGCCTTATCACATGTAACAAAAATAATGGCAATTTTACACGAGAAGGAAAAATCGTAATGGAAACTCTATAAATAGGTACATCTAAAAGTAACTTTTTTTGCTCAATTGCTTTTAAGAGCGATATGTATGAAATTATATAATTAAATCTTTGTGACACTGTGTACTTGTATGAAACGTAGTAGAATCCTTAAAAGGCCTCAATTCAGGGAAAATGCGAGTTAAGGGCTTTCTACGTGAGACTAACAATATGCAGACTTAAGTATGAACGTATATATTGTCACCTAAACCGCAAAAGAGCGTAACTGACAAACATTTTCTAGTCCGGTGTTATTATCAAAAGTACAACTATCTACAAATTTTAATAAGATTTCAATATTTTGCCAGTTACGTCCTTTTAAGTTTTAGCTAACTATATACAACTTAGTTCACATGCATATGTAAACTAAAATATGTGTCTAACACCAGAGAAGTATATTCTTACAAGATCAAAATACAAAAAAAAATATTTGTATTTTTTAGTTATATTTTGCATTTGAAACAGGCAGCTTCAAGGCAGTTTTAATATGGTAGTGGTTATAGCGCAGCTGTTTTTCGCTTCCTTTGCGTAAATTTATCAAAAACACATAGACTTCCTTGCTTTTTCAGACAAAATTTTGACAACTATTCGTAAATTCTACCAACAAAATACATGTTGATGTTTGTAGGTGTTGTATTTATTGTAATTCTGCCACTACCTATATAAAGCCGCCTTGGGCAGCTTGAAAGTATTTTCTATTTGAAATACACAGCTGGGAAATATTTTGTATCTTGTATTTGAAATAGATTAGGTGAGCATTTTGCCCAGCCCTGATTATACTCAACTTTTAGGTAAATACCTGGGTATTTATTCTTTTTTACCCAATTAACCTATTTTAGCGGGTATTTACTCGTACCCTCTTCCCATCTCTACTTATGAACCACCATCTGTAGAAAAGGATTTCTGTTTATCAGTTTTTAATATTATCGTAATATAAACTACAATTTTGGTTTCATGTATTTATGGATATTGCCATCATCATGTTCAAATTTATTTTTAATTTTTCTTTTTTTTGTTACAAATATTTCACCCTTTCTTTCAATTATAAAATTGGTAAAAATTGTGTAAATGCATTTGATTATTTTTATATATTGTCTGATATAAATATTCTTTTTAATAATATTTATGTATATTTTGCTTTATTTTTTTATTTCTGTTAGTACATTTAGGTAATAGACAAATATTTTATTTCAATACAAAAACTAAAACAGTTCCGTGTGATAAGACTGCTGAATTTAATGTGAACTGAACTATTGTTACTTTTTTATTATTTTGATTTTTGGTTAAGTTTCTAAAGCAGTAATAAATTAAACCAAGATAAGGATAAACAAATTTCTTATCAGCTGTGAGTAAAAGTTCTGCAATACACACATCGAAAAAAGTGACAGAAAATTTTGCACCTGTGTGGCAGAGAGTTACACAAGCCCAGCAAAATTAGCGCGTCAAGTATACTTTAATTTATGCAAGGTGAGTTTAACAGCACAGGTGATTGTTTTCAGCTTCTCGGGTTTTTTCCAATGAGACTGTCAAATTTTATTTCTTTTGTTTACAAACATTTTCGCGCCATTTTAATCTGAAGATTTTTTTTTGTAGAATTTAGTGCAATTTCAAGAAATTTGTGTGAATTTAAAAGAGAAAAACTAATATAATCTGTAATTTTAATTCCAAACAATTATAAAAGTTTATATTTAACGTTTATATAAAATTTTTTCCCTGTTGAATAATCTTAGGCGAATTTAGTTTATGACATTCTCAGGAAGTTTTAGACTTTAATTATTTTCTTTATACGCATTAAAGGTGAAAAATGTTATAATTGTTTTCATAACAACGCAAAAGAAGTTAATTTTATAATTATTATTTTATTACAAAACTGCAACTTTGTATAATTCTTTGTATGTGGCAACAGTGTTTAGCTATTTAGCTTTCAGCAAATGTCAAGAAATTTGTTGCATGAAATTTTTGCTGAAAGCTGAGTGGAAAGTAAACAAAATATGAGTGGGTTAGTGAAAAAGTGTGAGTGTATTGCAACTTTTATGAAATTACTTTCATGTCTAAATGCTAGGTTAATATCACACAATATTTACAAATAATTTAGAATATGTAAAATACGCCAGTGGCTGTGCTCTGTAACTTTGGCGAGAAGTTCTCGCGTCGAAAACTTGTGAAACAAATTATTCCATCGTTTCTCGAGAAGTGAGAAAAAACTGCGTCTGTAACTCATGTCGAAACCATCCTAAGCGATTACGTGGTTACGTTAGAAATGTCTGAAAACATAAAACGATGTAATGTAAGCGCCAGCCACAATTAGTACCGCCGCCGGCCAAAAATTACTAAAGTCAAGAAATTTTGTTCGACGTATATTAATTTTTTCGCAAAAGTTTTACAGACACAATTTTTTGGTAAAATGGCGAGTAATTTCCTTACGTGACAGCTATTACTCACTAAAAAAATTATAGCTTTAGTATAGTGAGAAAAGCAGCTGTTTGTTTTAACGTTGTTTCATTTCTGACGTTTCAGTTGAAAAGTTTCTCGTGGCGAGACTTACAGAACACAGCCACAGGAATATAAAACAAACGAAAAACAAGCAGTACTACCACTTTGCAAAGCTAATAGATTTTGTTTATATATGGCAGCTTTGATGTTTCGGAATATTTTTTAACAAAAAGTTAAAAAAAAAAGTTTTGTCCGGACAAATATTTTGTTCGGAAACAATAGGTAAATCCAGCTTAAAGCACATCATTTTATTACTGCTGATACTGATACTGATTACTGATCTCCTTATTACGCGGTAAAAATTTTACAAAAGTTAGCACACAATCCGTTAACAGTGAAAAATTGTCCCGCAGAAGTAAATTGTGTGTTCAGACGATCATAAGAAAATCTTACAATTTCATTGTCAGACTATGGTCTGACAAACAATTCATCTGGCAACAAAAATTGTCAGTTCACACGGTTGTCAGATTGTTAGATGAAAAAAAATTGCCAAACATGTTGTAAGGCATTGCCACTTATGTGTATCAACAACCATCTGTTTGGTGGTGTTGCCCATCAAACTTTTTTCTGACAATGATGCCATTGTCAGGTGCATTAATTTTATGCATCTGACAATTAAAACTGAGCTTACAATACCAGCCAACTATCTGGCAAGGCCGACGAAGAGTGTTTTCGCGATTGTCAGATGCCTGACAACATTGTCGTCTTACAATTGATTGACAATGGTTTTTCTGACAACGTTGTAAGCTAAAAATTGGAAGTTCACACGATTGTGGTACATTTTCAGACAATTTTACTGGCAATATTGTAAGATCTGACAACCGTGTGTACGTAGCTTTACAAAAATTTTGTGGTACGAGTATGTGTGAATATATATATTATTAATTTTCAGTTTGCTTAGAAAATTTAAATATTGTTATCCTAATTTTTAGTAGTTAGTAAGAAAATTTATTAAGTTTGTTAATAATATTAATTAAAATACATTTTTATATAACTAGAAAATAAATAGGTACAACTTATCAACAATATATGAAAAGAGAGTAAGAGAGAGAGAGAGAGAGTTAGTTAAAGAGTAATGTTATTAACTAATTAATAATCAAAGACTAATATCTAAAAATTTGTAGTTTTAAAATTAATTTAAAATAAAAATAGATTTTAACAATTTGATGTGCACAATTTTCAATTGGATCACAAAAGTGGGATTTAAAAAAAAATAAAGTAAAAACTATTTAATAATTAACAAAAGTTCCAAAAAAATAAAAACCTATTTGGGATTGCTTAATTGTTAAGAGATTTTGGCAGCAGTGTAAGAGAGCCTATAGTTTTGTTTAAGTACTCGTATTCTATGTTGAGCGACTATTTTTTTTAATATTTGTTTTTTCTTCTTTTGGCTATTTCTTTCTTTTTATGAATTAATCAAATCAATTTTATGTTATTTTGAGGTAGTCATTACTTCTGTTCCACATTGAGTCAGAATTTTATTTAACTGAATTAAAGGAATTTTGATAAAGCTTTACATATTCTTGTAGATTTAAGCCATGGAACAGATCTATTATTGCAAAAGGAAAACTGTGTAGAAATGAAAATTTATAAAACAAATTAAAAATATAAAAATATTATATATTTTGCTTTGTTAATAATGTAATAATGATATTTATAAACGACAGTATGACTAGTGTTTAATGCGGTATTAAAAATTTTGATTTTTTCAAATGTAAAAAAGAGTCTGTAGCCAGCATGTTTGCATATATACAAACACATACACATCCATGCAAAACTAGTACTCGTATATACAATTCCCATTAATGAGCTCTTACGACTCAATCCACATTTATATTGTTATTGAAAATTTCTCGTTGAAAAATGTATTTCGAACACATCTTGGCTTAACACATTGCCTGATATCGCCCAGCTCTTGCAAAAAGATAACTGAGAATAGCAAATAGAGACAGGGACAGAGAGAGAGAGGGAGTGATATGCAAAATGGAAATATGTAATTCCCATTTAACCTTCAAACTGTTAATATTTAGCCCATCGCTCTCATCTCTTAAATGCATTTTATAATCTTAATTTTAATCGTATAAAAATGTTTAATTTGTTTTCTACCCTTTTTTTTGTTTTCTTTCAATAAATATAAATTATTTACAAAACTACTTGTTAGTATTTAATTGCAAATTTAGGCAGTTGCAGTTGTTCCATTATCGGCAGTACAAAATTTATCAGCCATCAATGCGAGTACTTTTTCTAATTTCGAATGTCGATCATCGGCAGTGGCTGTAGCACCTTTACTACCCCACAGAAATTTTATGTGGAACTCGGTTCTGAAAAATAATAAAGTAATTATATATATGTAAATGTATATGAATTAAATACTTCCTATAAGCTATAAAACTGATGTTATTGTAAAAAAACAATTGTTTGCTGTTTTGCAAGGGTTCTAGCAATGACTTAGCCGTTATTTCGAAAATGCAAGTAATCTTTCAAAAAGTAAATTTGCAAAGGCTCTTGCAAATGTTCAAGCAGTCTTGCAAATTTAGATGTATTCTTGCGGATGAAAAAGTGGTCCTGAAAAAATTTAAACGGTTTGCAAATGTGTAGGTGTTCTTACAAATATGCAGATATTGTTGCAAATGATCAAGTGGTCTTGTGAAAATGCAAGTCGTCCCACGAAAATGCAACGGGTTTTGTTAATGTGCAAGTACTCTCATGATTTACAGATGATCTTGTATATGTACATGTGTTCTTGCAAAAAAAATAAAAAAAAAAAAAAAAAAAATAATTGGTCTTTTACATGCGTTAGAAGCGCTGAAATAGTGCAAGTCGCCTTTCAAAAATGCAAATAGTCTTGTAAGTTACCAAATGACCCTGCAAGAGTGCAAGTGGTGTAACAAGTGGTGCAAGTGATTTTGGAAAAGTACGAACGTTGTTCCAAATGTGTTGAAAAATTACAAATGTTCTTGCGAAAAGGCAAATGATCTTGCGAAAGTGCAAGTGCTCTTGGGAACGTGTGGCTTTTGGAAATGAGCAGATAGTCTGTCATATGCGCAAGCAGCCCTGAAATAGTGCAAGTTGACTTTCAAAACTAGAAATAGCCTTGTAAATGTTCAAATAACACTGCAGGTGTTCTTGTAAATGAGGAAGTATGCTTGTAGATGTGAAATTGGTCCTGAAAAAGAAGCTTTGCGAAAATACAAATGGTTTTCTAAATGTACAACTGGTCTTATGAAAATTCAAACGATTTTGTAACTGCGCAAGTGGTGTTACAAACTTGTAAAAATCCGGTTGAATTGTATTTGGTCTTGCAAAAATACAGGTGGACTTGCAACAATACAAGTTTTGCAAGATCAAATTGAAAAGTGGACTTACGAAAGTGCAAGTGGTCTTGCAAAAGTGCAATTGATCTAAAAATTTTGCCTGTGGTCCGGCGAAAGTGCAACTTGTCTTGCAAAAATACCAGTGATCTTGCAAATTCAAAAGTGGTTTGGCAAAAGGGCCAGTGGTATCCCAAATTTGTATATGCCATGAAAAAGCAAAAAAAAAAAAAAAAATTAAAAAATTGCGAAAGCGCAAATGATCTAGAAAAAGCACAAGTGGTATTGCAAATATGCAGGGGTTTTGTAAATATGCCAATGGTCTTACGCAAATGCAAGTTGTCTTGTAAAAATGCAAATGGTTTTGTAAATGCGCATGGAGTTTCGTGAAAATGCAAATAGTTTTTGAAATGTGCAAATGTATTGCAAAATTACAAATTACTTTGCAAATGTGCATAAAGTATTGCAAAAGTACTAGTGCTCTTGCAAAAATATAAGTGATCTTGGGCAAGTGTAAGATAGAGTAGAGATGGTCTTGCAAAAGCGCAAGTGGTCTTGCATATATGTCAGTAAACCAACGAATGTGCAAGTTATCTTATAAAAATGCAAATGGTTTTGTAAGTGTGCAAGAAGTTTTGTGAAAATGCACATGGTTTTGCAAATGTGCAGTTGGTTTTGCAAAAATACAAGTGATTTTGCAAAAATACAAGTCGTTTTGCTGCATTGCAGGATATGTAAATACACAGATTTGCTGCATTTTGGTTGATGAGTAGAGTTATATATCTTTTAAAATGAAACCTTACAGATCATAGCAATTTATGTCACCATGAACTTTTGCTACCTTAAATTGAAGAAAGAAGTTCCGTTTCGAACCGTTTGGTGCTCAATACTGTAGCAGTTTTTTTATGACTGTGCTAACTTGACCAGAGGTTACTATTTTCTGGCACCACAGGAACCCCGAGAACTTTATCCTCACCCGACTTTGAAGAGGTTCTTCGGGGACCTCTCCAATGTTCACGTTATGTTCTCAACTCGGTGTAAATGTGCACTAGAGCTGCGTGACATGACCCTGAAATCAGGACAGGAGTTTAGGAAGGATTCGCTACCAACCATGGGGTAAAACGGTACCCAAGAAAGTAAGCGCGGAGTTAGCTGGCAGTAATAATTGGATACTGGGTGCTAGGATGATATGTAAGTCGACTTGGTTTATCTTGCAATGAGTATTTTCAGAGCTGCTAGGATAGAGAGAAAGAGGAACGGTCTTCCAGCTCTATGTGAGTGCCCAGCTTTGGCTGTCCTGAGTAACACTTTTTTGGGAAAATATAAAATTCCAATCTATTATGATGAGATCTTAAGGCTACAGATTGGTTCTAGTACTACATTGCCCTATGTTGGGAATGATGGTAGACCCAACGAGTATGGTATGTTTCTATCAGAACGGAGTCCTTTCAACTTTACTATTTTGTTTGCGCATAGTAAACGACCTCGAATATAGATCTGCGCTGATGAGTCCTGAAAGCGATTCTGCTAAAAAGGTTTTCCTGTAACTTAAAAAAGTCATTGACTTCCCAATATGTATGTAGTATTATTTTCTATCTCAAAAGGATCCGAAAGAGTGATTTATACTAAGTAGATTGAAGAAGAGATCTCTAATTTGTTTCTTTTTTGCGATTTTCAACTCACCTAAATGCATCACTTAACAGTTCATCCAATCGTGATATAGATTCCTCCAAGATAATTCTCGAATTCTTACGATACAACTTTAAATTATTTAGGAAATTCCGCGAAGAGTCCAAATGGGCATAATTGATATACATGCCGAAATCATCGGCCTTACTCTCCCACGTTGTTATGCACATATTGTAAAGCGAAGACTTCTCGGCAGTGTTGTTAAAATTGAGAATATCAATAACGGGACGATCTTTAAGCAGAGCATACAACAAAACATGGGGCACAGTGGTATTGGGTGCCTGAGGATTAGAACACTCATTCATGCTGCTTAAGGTGGGTCTGAGCTTGGCTTCAAACATGAAAGCGTCGTCGGTATATTTTTGCCTCAGCAAATGCCAAGCGGAGTTTAGTTTTTGGATCTAAGTAGAAACAAACGAAATTTATAAGCAACACGAAGAAAAATAACTTCATATGTAGAAAAATACCTGCGGCATACACAAACCCAACATGATGGTAGAAAATCCAAAAAGATTTCCCAAAGCAGTCTTAGTCTCTACGGCTACTTGTATCCACTTGCTTAAAATTTCCGCACGATCTAAATCAGTTTGACAGGTGAGTATGGTGACGGCCACCATTAGTTTCATACACTGGGTGCGTTCGATCAAATCCTGGCGAAAGATTTTACCCTGAGGCAAAGTCAACATTTCTAAGCCCGAGCAATCCAAAACATTGCACTCATTATCAGTATCGGCGTCTGTGTCCTGCTTGGGCTCTTCAATTAACAGATTGATATCTATGCGCGTTATATGCTCGGCTAACATTTTGGGCCCGGTTTCCAGCAGCATTATTTTAAAGGTATTCAAAGCATCACCGTCCAAGGGCTTATTTTCGCAAGAGGGCAGCAGCAGGGTGCTAAAGTTCTCCACATCAAATTTGGATATCTTAATAGAAAAGTAAAGAAATATTGCATAGAAGTTTCGGGGAAGAAATTGTTGATAAAGATGAAATTACCGGTTTGAATTCGGGTATTTCCAAAGTAAATAATTGATCTTCGGCGGCCTCCACATCAAATTCGCTTAAGCTTTTCAATGTCACCGATGACATGGAAGAGGTCATGAAGCGGGGATTTTTGATCACTACACCTCTGTGCACAATAAATTCATTCATATCCCCCGGCATAGAATCGCCCGATCCATTGCCCGAGTCCGAGCCACTCAGCTGATATATACCAGCCATCTGATGTTGTCTTTGCAAGGGGTACTGTTGTTCCAAGCCGCCACTCTCCTTGTTATTACGGGTCAAAGTATTGGATTGAACGCCACCGCCACCGCCATTACGGTTTGGTTTCGGTGGTGGACTGGGTGGCTTTTCGGGCAGTTCTGGTATCTTGCTGATTTCCAAACTCGAGAACATACTGGCCGAATGATCGCCACTGAAATCTCTGGCCAAGCTCGAAGTGCGATTGAGACTGTTACGAAACGTATTTGTAGCTGGTCGGGGCAATGAATGTGTAGTGAATTTCACATGATTTTCGACAATATCATTGGCCGTACAGCGGGCTATAGTTTGGAAGCCATTGGTGGGTATTTTACCGCACATGTTGAGATTTTCCAAATGTGTATGCAGCTGATTTTCACTGGGCGTGCCACAAACACTGCTGCTAAAGCGTCTCATGGCTTCTGGCCGATAACCGTGACCATTGACTTGATTCAGATGATTTAGGGAACCAGCGTTACCAGGCATTTCAAGTGCACTGTTGCCGTTTGATTGAATAATGCCGTCAGCACTGTTGCCAGCCTCGGCGTTTTTTATATTCGACACCACAATGGCCTGGGCTGGAGTTAAGCTTTGAGAACGCTGCTTCTTAGAGGGCAGTCTAGGAGCTGTGTTTAATTTGCCACGCGGTGGTGAAGACATGGGACTTTGCTGTTGCATTATTGGCTGCCCGATATTTGCAGGCAAAGACTGTTGATGTTGCAGCATACTATGAGTAGTACTCTGGGCTTGATTGATGGCCATGCCTCCAAAGCGGAATCCAGCATTAGCGGCCAAAGGAGAATTAAGCGGACTGGGTCCTCTTAAGCCAGCCAACATTTGACTGTGCAGCTGGTTGCCCACAATTTTGTGGCCATAAAAGGAGAGAGGATACGAGCGATTACAGGGATATTGTATACGCGCGCCAGAGGCCAAAGAAATGGGTTTTCCTGTTTACAGAAGGATAATGGTTAAGCAGACATTCCTCTTTGAAATAAAAACTTACCGCAACCCACATAAAATGTTATAAGATCGGGTATGGCATCAAATGCATCCTCTTCAAATTGATACTGTATGCGCTCGTAAACGGTTTCCGGTTGCACCAAAATCTGAAATTTCACAGGCGAGTTTTTTTTTCATTAAAAAGTAAGTTTTAATTAAAGAGTAGAAATTTTAAGAAACAACTGCTTTTTAATTATAACTTACCTTGTTGATAACAAAATGCAGCACTGCCGTTTTGGTGCGGCAAGTCAGCACATAATTGTCCGGCTGTGATGTACAGTCTCTTATTAGAAAATCTCCTTCGCGTTGAACAATTTCTTCGGCCCGTTGACGCGGCAGTGGTCCATGATACCAGGCGTGTGAACGCAGATCACGAGAATCTAAGCTGAGCTCCCATTCTAAGGCCTTTTTGAGGGCCAAAGCTTCTTGTTGCTCATTTGTAGGTGGCAAGACTGCACCCATTAAAGAGTTAGGCTGGTTAAAACAACCAGAGTTTAAGGATTCGCTTTCCATGGCAATGTCTGGGCTATTGGAGTCCTTGGCAAGGTTTCTGGCGTGCTTGTCGCAAGGTTTTAGTTCTTCATAGCTGTGGACAAAAAGTTTAACAAATGAGCATTTTATTAGTGAGGAAAGGATTTTATGAGTAAAGGATTGTCATTGTTTATTCCATAGATGGTCGTAACCTTTTTACTTTTAAAGGAGTTCATTGAAGAGTTATCTGCTTTCTTTACAGTTTTATTGTAATCAGACGTGCTATATTTAGGCGAATAAATTTATGATCCGTTGCCAGGATACCAGAACCCATCAAGAGTTCTTAACTATTTAAAGCACTACTAATTTTATTGTTTCACTTCATTTGATGCAGGAATTTACGCATCTCCCATATATCCTTTATTTTCAATTTCTTATTTGAAGCAAAAATTTCCAAAATGCAATTATTATTGACAAAGTCTTTTTAAATTTGTTTTTATATATTTAGTGTTGAAATTAATTTCCGACATGGTATGACACCCGGAGATACAATTTTTGCGCAAAAATGCCAATCTGTCATATATCCTTTATATCAAAAATTTACATCAGTTTTTTTTACTAACTATTTATGTGCTTGCATACTTCATATATTGGACAAAGTTTACTTCCTAAAGTGGTAGAATGCAGCATCTTCCCATATATCCTTTTGCTTAAAAAAATTGTTTTAACAATTTCTGTATTGCCACGTTATTAAAACTTTTTATTATTTATAATATGATGTATTTTATCTACTTCCACTCAACATTAGCAACGAGAGATAAGCTCTCCATATATCCTTTTTCCTAAAATAAAAATATGTAACATAATTTTTGTCGGTATACGTCAAAAACCAGCAACTATTTATAATACAGTGTATTGTAAGTTTGGGTTAAATTTCCCATAAATCGGCACCAGAATGTGACTTTTTCCTATATATCCTTTTTCTTAATAATTAAATTTACCATACAGCTTTAATCGAAAGACTTTAAAAGTTAGTAGCTACTTATAATACACTAACTTTTCTCTATAATCTCAATTTCACTTCAATCGTCAAAAAGATGTGTGATTTTCCCATATATCCTTTTTTCTAGTTAATACATTTTTGCAGAGTTTGCTTATCAATACTTACCAAAAGTTAGTATTTATTTATAATATTATATAGTATAGTACATTTTATCTTTTGCTCTAATTTCTTTTCAAACTTTACACGAATGTGTCTTGTTTTCTGTATATGCTTTTTCCAGAAAATATTTTTTTGCCAGTTTCCATTAAAAGGCTTTGAAAGCTAGTAACTATTTATAATATGGTATACTCAATCTTTTATGCAAATTTGACTTCATTTGACACAAGGATAATTCTTTTTGTCATATATCCTTTTTTCTAGGAAACAATATTATTGTACAATAAGCTTTAGACTCCCTAAAAAAAAGGAGTTGTTTATAATATGATCCAAATTTCACTTGACTTGACAGATGGATGATATCCTTTTTTCCAGGAAACAAAATTTTTGCACAATATCCTTTAGACTCCTTAAAAAATGAGTTATTCATAATATGATGTACACTATTGATATTTAATGTTTTCCAATATTCACAAGGATATATACAGTGATGTATCCTTTTTGGTACAACTCAAACTAATTTTATTAATTAATTTATTGATGTATATATTTAGTGATGTATTTCTCAAATTTTTTATTTTCCCCATCATTTTTCCTTTTTTTTAAAATATCCTTTATATTAATATATCCTTATTTTAATATGAAAAGTTTCCATCGTCAGACTTTGAAAGCTGGTAACTACATATAATACGCTGTATATTATCTGTGTGCCAAATTTCACTCCAATCGGCACAATGATGTGTCATTTTCCCATATATCCTTTTTTCTAGGAAACGATTTTTTTACACAGTTTGCTTAGCAATATTTATAAAAAAATAGTAAGTAATTGTGTTGTAAAATTTTCAGCAATAGTTGCAAATTTTGATTAATAAGTTTGTGTTTATTAGAGTATGGTACAGTTTATCTTTTGTTCCATTTTCTCATTAAAAATTTAATGAATGTGTCTTCTTTCTATATATCCCTTTTCCTGGAAAAAATTTTGTTCACAATTTTCGTCGAAAGCTAGTAACTATTTATAATATGATGTACTTAATCCTTGATACAAATTTTACTTCAGTTGGCACAAAGATGGATCTTTTACACATATATCCTTTTCTTAGAAAACAAAATTTTTGCATAATATGCAAAAAAAGTAACTATTTTATTTATTATGATGTGCGTTTCAATTTTTTCTAATATGCACAAGCATATATATACTTCATTTATTTGCTTATTTATATTGTGATGTGTTTCTCAAATTTCTCAACAAACAATACAAGGATTCATCGAGATAGGGTATGTTCCATCGGTGGACTTTGAAAGCTAGTAACTACATGTAATAAGCTATATTTGATCTGTATTCCAAATTTCCCTTCAATCGGCAAAAATGTGTGCCATTTTCCCATATATCCTTTTTTCTATTAAACAAATTTTTTGCAGAGTTCAGACTTCAAAAAATTGGTATTTACTTATGATATTTAAAAAATTAAACGTGTTGAAAATTTTCATTAATATTTGCAAGGATGTGTATGCTTTTCATATCTCATTTTACTTAAACTTTGATTAGTTGCATTATTAAATTTATTTTTATTTATATATTTTTTTATTTCTCCATTCAAAATTTCACTTCGTGCCATATTCTTTTTCTAAAGAAACAAATTTTTTTCACAGCTTTTATCGAATGACTTTGAGAGCTAGTAACTATTTATAATATGATATACTCTATCTTTGGTCAAAGTTTTATCCAAATCAGCAGCAAAATGTGAGTTCTTCCCATATATCCTTTTTCAAGAAAACTTATTATTTGCACTGTTTTCATAAGAATATTTTTTTAATATTTTTAATATGATATAACTTTATCATTGTGCTGAATTTATCAAACAATAGCGGAAAATAAGGTTTGTTTACCTATATCCTTTCTGTAAAAATTCAAAGTTTATATCCCAGATTACATCGGAGTACTTAAAAACTTGGTAACTATTTATAACATGATATATTTTATGAGTGCAGCAGATTTTGCTTTACTCGGTAGAAGGATATGCCTGGTTCCCATATATCCTTTTTTTAGACAATCACAATTTTGCCATAGTACTAATTCGGAGTACTATGTTGTTGTTGAAAAGGATTTTTAGGAAATTGTGTAGCTAATTATAATTACGTTTTGAGCTAAATGTTCAATAATTTTTTTTACATGCAAATTATTTTTTAAGCTTTTTAAATGGAACATAACCCCACTTTGTTTGAAGGTGGAAAAAGTTGTATACCACCCTCATAATTTACGATTTTTGTAACACAGCATACACATAAACATCTACATGTAACACTACACACTAACAGCCAAGACATAGTATATGAGAAGAGATTTAAAAAAAAATGTTTGCAAATATTTAACTAAATCTGAAGAACTTATTGTAACACCCACCCACTTTTTTATGCTATTAATTTTGTTATTAAAGTTTTACTTTCTTAAAATTTTAAAATATTTCTCAATGAGATTTGTAAAATATATTTTTGATAACCTATTAAATTAAACTTACCTTCATTTTGCAGTTCAATTATCCTTTTGCTTTATAAACCTTTTCTTAAGCTCTTCTTAAAATTTTTCACTTTGTTTTAAACATTTTTTTAGAACTTCAAATTTCTTTGAAATTAATTGAAGACTTTGTCCTATTTGCTTGTTAAAAGGCCCAGCCCAAGAACTTTTTTTTCCTGATATTCTGTCTATAAGTGATTTTTTGCCGTTAACCCTGCACTCTTAACATCCGCTTTTTATTCGTACAAAACGAAACGATTACAACGCTCCAACGTGTATTTTCCATCTGTTTCTTGTGTATTTATCTATTAAACTCGTAACGTACGAGAATTTATTTTATAGTGGAAATGTAACAATCTCTTTGCAGTTCCTTTGACTTTAGTAGAAGAGAGAAAGAATTTCTTTTCTGCTGGGAGTGCTCCCTTAATGTGCATATAAACTTTGACATGATTACACAAGGAGAAATTAAAAGTTCATTTTGTCTAAACTTTTTTCCAATAGTGAATGAAAAGTCTCATACAAAGATATTTTGAAATAAAAAGAAACTTGAAATTAAAATTTTTGCTTCAATAGGCCACATCCTTATGCCTCTTCTCATATATCCTTTTTTTGTTACAAATGTAATTTTTTGTTGATGAAATAGTGTAAAAAGTATTAAATGTTAATAATATGATATATTATAATTGTATGTCAAATTTCTCTTCATTATATATATCCTCATTGCTAAAAATGAAACTTTTTGCGCAGTTTGCATCTTCATACTTTAAAACTAATTTGTAAATAGATATGTTTAATCTGCAGACCAAGTTTCACTTCAATTGGTACACGTATATCGCTGCTTTGCGTATATCCTTTTTTCCTTAAAATCATATTTTTTGCAGACGTTGCATCTAAAGACTTCAAAAGCTACTTACTACTTATAATATGATACAATTCACCTGTGTTATAAGTTTTAATTCAATCAGCGTAAGGATGTGATTTTTTTCCATATATCCTTTTTCATAAAAATCAAATATTCTGAATATTGGGTTACTGCTACACGCTAGAAACTATTTGCCATAAATTACACTCCATTATTGGCTCAAATTTTCCTAAAAGATGTGTTTTTCCCATATATCCTTTTTCTTAAAAATCAGATTTATTGCACAATTCCCATTGGATAATTTCTAAAATTAGTAGCTCTTGGTACTAATCATATAATGCACTTTATCTTTGCTTCGAATTTCCTTGCTATCAACACAAGGATGTGTCTTTTTTCACATATCCTTATTCCAAAAGCAAGAATTTTGTACAATTTCCATCGTAATGCTTTAAGAACTATTTGTAAGCTAATAGGCTTAATCAATACACCAAACTTCACCGCCATCAATGCAAAAATATGCCAGCTCTCCATATATCCTTTTTTCTTCCTAAAATCATATTTTTTGCACAGTTTGCATAGAAATACTTTAAAAGTAGCTTACTACTAACAATACGATAAACTTCATCTGGGTTATACAATTTACTACAATTGACGCAAGGATGTGCATTTTTGTCATATATCCTTCTAACCAAAAATTTTACTTATTGCTTAGTTTCTCTTGGAAAATTAATGGCTATTTATAAAATAGTATACTTTAGCTGTAGCTCAAATGTCACTCCAATTGGTGGAAGAATAAGACGTCTTACCATATATCCTTTTACGTAAAAATCAAGTTTATTAAACTTCGGATTACTGCTAGCCACTAGGAACTATTTGAAATATGCTATAGTCTATCTGTACCTGAAATATCTTTTCATTCATTGCAAAGATGTGAGGTTTTCCCATATATCCTTTATTTTAAATTTAGAATATGGTGCATGATACCTATCGAATTACTTTCAAAATTAGTAACTATTTGTATTACTATGTGCTTTATCTTCGCTTGAAATTTCCTTTTAATCAGTGAAAGAATGTAAACTTTTCCCATATATCCTTTCCGGAAAAATACATTTTACTGGATATCATATTATTCCTGGGCACTAGAAACTATTTATAATATGACATATGCTATTTGTGCCTCAAATTTTGTTTGAATCAGTGCAAGGATGTGTCTTTCTCTCATATATTATTTTTCTTAAAAATCAAATTTATTGTATAAATCCTATCGAAATAATTACAAAATTAGTAACTATTTGTATTATTGTGTGCTTTATTTTTGCTTCAAATTTCTCTGCTATTGACACAAGGATGAGTCTCGTTCCCTTATATCCTTTTTCTTAAAAGCCAAATTTATTGCACAACTCCGAGCAGATTACTTTCATAAGAAGCTAAATATAGTATAGCGTGTCTCACATTTGTTTTTTATCCGCACCGGTATGTGCCTCTTTCCCATATATCCTTTTTTACAATAAATGAAATTAATTACACAATTCCTATTGAAATACTTAATAATTAATTAATTAGTAAATTAATACGTGGTCCTTTCTCCTTGCTTCAAATTTTTTTCATTCGACGTATGCATGTGGTCCTTTCTCTTTGCTTAAATTTTTTTTCATTCGGCAGATGAATGTGCCTTGTTTTTATATATCCTTTTACTTAAAAACCAAATATATTGCACAACTCGTTTCGGATTACTTTTAAAATAAATAACTTTATTTAGTATGATGTACTTTATTTTAGCACAAACAAATTTTCTATCGTCACAGGGACATATCTATCTTTTTACCATAAATCCTTTTATTTAAAAACTAAAATTTTTTGTACAATTACTTTTAGGCTACTTCCAGAACTAGTTACTATTTGTATTATAATGTGTTTTATCTTTGCTTCAAATATGTTTTCCATCAGCACAGGGATGTGTCCATTTCCCATATATCCTTTTTTAAAAATTAAATTGAAATATTTTAAATAATTAAATTGATTAAAAATTTCTATTGGAATACCCACAAAATTAGTAAGTTCATAATTAACATTAGTAATTTAGCATGTGGTCCTCCCTCTCTTTGCTTAACATTTATTTCATTCGGCATATGAATACATGTATCCTTCCTATATATCCTTTTTCTTAAAAACCAAATTTATTGCACAATTCCTACCGTACTACTTTAAAAACAAGTAACTTTATTTAGTATCATGTGCTTTATCTTTGCCTCTTAATTGTTTTCTAGCGGCACAAGGATATGTCTCCTTTCCCTATATCCTTTTAATTAAAAACCGAATATTTTCTAGCGGATTTCTTCAAAAACTAGTTGCTATTTGTAGTACTATGTGTTTTATATTTGTTTTAAATTTCTTTTCAATTCACGCAAGGATGTGCTTTGCTCTCACATATCCTTTTACTTAAAAACAAAATTTCCTTTACAAACCTAATCGGATTAATTCCAAAGCTTGTTACTATTTATAGTACGATGTGTTTTATATTTGCTTCAAATTTCTTTGCAATTCGCGCAAATTTCTAGCGGATATCTTCAAAAACTAGTTACTATTTGTAGTACGATGTGTTTTATATTTGCTTCAAATTTCTTTGCAATTCGCGCAAGGATGTGTTTTACTCTCATATGTATATCCTTTTTCTTAAAAACCAAATTTCTTTTACAAACCTAATCGGATTACTTCCAAAGCTAGTAACTATTTGTAGTACGATGTGTTTTATCTCTGCTTCAAATTTCTTTACAATTCGCGCAAGGATGTGTTTTGCTCTCATATATCCTTTTTGTTAAAAACCAAATTTATGGCACAAATCTTATCGGACTACTTCCAAAACTGGTTAGTACTTGTAGTACGATGTAATATATGGATGTAGTTTATGAATATCGAATATGTAATGGATTTGTTTCCACTGGCGCAGGATATGTTTAGCTGACATATATCCCTTTTTTTAGAAATCCAAGGTGGTAAATATATATTATATTAATAATTCTCTGGCTAAATTTTCCTTTCAATCGGTGCAATTATATGTATTTTTCCCATATATCCTTTTTTCAATCAAATTTATAGCACAATTGGAAAACTTGCAATCTTCTTTTCCTCTTTTTTGCAAGCGATTGTATTTTATTTCTTTAAGTGTAGCCTCACTGTACAAGTAATCACTTGTGTGCTTAATTTCAACCCTCTATTTGAGTTTCTCACTTTAAAGGGATTAAATGGAAAAATTAACCACAAGACATTCAGAAAAGGAGAGCGAATAACTTCTATAAGAACATTTGGGATAAATAATAATTCTACAATTCAATTTTTCCCACGCATGCGCAAATCTTTTGTTATTATTTATTTGATTGTTTAGTTAAATTGCTGGCGGCCAGCAGCAGTGGCTCCGAGAGATACCATCAACTATTGTAAAATGGGGTGTGTTCAATATCGTTTTATTGGAAGGATAAAAAAGAAACTAAGGGCACTCACAATATTTCCTTTATTCTTTTCTTTCTTTCTTTTGGTCTTTGAAAAATATATTCATTCATTGTAAAGAAATTCTATGACATCCAAATGAGTTGTTAGGATTTAAATGAACGTTATTTTTGAATTCAAAAAACAAGTGATGATAAATGATTGACAAATGGAAAATAAAACAAAATATCAAATGCTATTTATATGTGTTTGTGTGTATGTGTGTGTGTGTGTGTGTCTTTGTAAGAAAGTATGTAATTCTATACTTACATTGCATCATGACCAACAAATGTAAAACGTTTTCTACCCGCAGGAATCTCATGACTGATGCCTTGATTAGAACTTCTCTTGAGTGTTGTTAAAGAGTCAGGTTGATTTGCACAATCCATCGAGTTTATGGCTGGACAAGAATTCTTGCGTCTGTGTTGACTTGGCGACAATTTATTTGTCACTGCATTTGCAACAACAATCAATTTAACAATTTTAATGTTAGTTAATAAATATTTTCTTTTGTTACAACTATACCATTATCAATGTTCATGGAAATGCGACGTTTAGCCTGCAGTCTCATCAAACTGTTTAGCATTTTTGTGCGATGTTCTGGATTCTGCACGCCTTTTATTCTCAACACGGCATCATCCAAGCCCAATAAGTCTTCAACGCAATTGTATACATTAAAATTGGCTGTGAGAATAAATAATAATGAAGTAAAATTGTTTGAATTTTAAAAGAACTGAAAGAGAACGATTAAAAATGAGTACAATGTCGGATTAAATGCTCGATTGTGGATGACAACTGAATCGGGCTAATAGCGCAGTATTCTAGGTACAAATTTTTGGTTAGTGCCAGGTCACACACAACAACTTTAGTTGGGCAATGCTTGACTTTATAAAAGCTTTCGGTGAGGGGAATAAGAAGGGAAAAAGAATTGCCGAGTACCAGCAATTCCTTCCTTTATGTGTGTGTGTGTGCATATACAATGCAAATTGTATGAAATAATAAGTAGAGAAAGCTCAAGAATTGCCGAAAAAAGTTTTTGTGTGTGGACAAGAAGGCAATTCCAAAAGAAATTAAAATCGCTCTGTCTGAACTTAGACTTAATGATGAAACAGAATACGTCCGCAACTTTAAGCAAAAACGACTTTCAGAGAAAACAGGCACATAATTGAAACGACGGCTGCAACTTCACAAACGGTCATTTAATATTCTTTTTTGTTAGGTAAAAAAAAGATCTTTCTCTCATTTTTATTTTTCTTCGCGCTAAAGCTTTTGAAGCTTTTGGTTTTGTTTACGAAATGTATGAAATTTAATAAAAGTGTGGTAACATTGTTGAAAGCTTTTATGCTTCAAACTGAGACCATAAGAAACATCGCTGCCAAAATAAAATAGATTCTATTCTCTGACATAATTTTATGCCAAATTGTATGGAGAAAATCGTCATGCCCTAGTTCCCAGCGGCGAACATTGCCTACCACATTACTTCTCTTCGATGATGTGTGCAACACTTTGTAATCAATGAATGATAACTTACAAAGTGTATGAAAGTAGTAGTTATATGGATTTCCCAAAAATGAATTACATTCATCTTTTGTATCACATTTATATTTATGTATTTTATTTTTTAGTTGTAAATCAAATGTTCGCCGTCTTTGTCAGACTACGTTGCAAAAATTTTAATTAACAAAATTAGGTAAAAGTGCCTAGAAAACAATTTAAAAAAGGTACAAGAAAGATAAAATATTTAGTAAAAAAATAAAAGAATGCAGTAGATAAAAAACGGAACAAATTTATTTAATGGAATATTCTCAAAAAACTGAATTGCGCAGTACGTACGAGCTGCCTACTGCCGACTTACAAAGTATGCGAGATTGTATCCGAGCTGCCTACTTCCGACTTACAAAGTGTGCGAGATTGTATTCGAGCTGCCTACTAATAGCTTACAATGTATGCTAGGAAGGAATGAGCTTTTGTTGGATGAACACCACACTAGCTCGCTTACTTTGTGTGCAGGTGGTAGGCGTTCACTCTACAAATGCGGCAATGTATATGAAAAAGTATACTATTTTCGTATATGAGATGGTGTGCATTACTGACTTACAAGTGTGCATCGGATCATCGCTTCTGTAAGCGAAACTTTGGCCGCTGGGTTCTGTTTCATCATTTAATATAAAGAGAGAGAGAGAGAGAGAGAGAGAGAGAGGGAGACTTCAACAGTTTCTTCAGCATTACCGGCATTATCATTTTGTCCCCTGTACTATTATTTTACTGATCTACATTATCATTTTCAATACATAACAATTCAACTATACACTGAAGGAAAAAGCTAAATTCAAAAATTTGCTTTTAGTACGAGTCGTACCCAAAAGTTTAAGTACAAATTACACACAAGTGTACCGAAAACGAGATTGTTCAAGAAAACCAATCCTACAATGTCTTAAAATAAGTAAAGAATTCTTGAATCAAGTACACAATTCTTAAATCGAGTAAAAACACCAAAATAAAGACAGAAATACAAACATGGTGTGATCAAGAAAATAAACGTTGTTTTCAAATTTCGTGAGTTACGTATGTTCGGTTTTCACATTTTTTTTCTGTTATGTTGTCTGTTATAACATATGTTGGCAATATCAGCCATTTCGGATTGCCAGTTTGTTCTTGGATTTTTTACTAAATATACGAAATTTTGAGCAAAACCAACGTCACATGGACATCGCTCAGGAGCTATTGAACAACGTCAACGCCGATCCAGACTTCCTCAAAAAGGTCATTTGTCCAATTTGTCATAACTGGTGACAAATCTTGGATGATATGACTATTAGAATGAAACCAAAGCCCAATCATCCCAATGGAAGCGTCCTGAAGAGCCAAGACCGAAAAAAGCACGCCAAGTTCGGTCAAATGTAAAGGTTTTGCTCACTATTTTCTTCGACTGCAATGGAGTGGTGCATCATGAATTCTTGCCGCAGGTCGTACGTTCAATAAGGAATACTACTTTGAAGTAATGTGCCGTTTGCGCGAAGCAATTCTTCAGAATTGGGGAAAAAACAGTCATGGATTTTGCACAATGATACCGCACCAGCTCACACATCGATGCTTGTGCGTGAGTTTTTGGCCAAAAACAAAAACCGTTATCCTGCCTCAACCACCGTATTCACCGGACTTGGCCCCCACCGACTTTTTCCTTTTCCCAAAACTGAAGAAACCGATGAAAGGAAAGCGTTTTATTACGATTGAGGAGATAAAAGAAAAACCGAAACAGGAGCTGCTGCCGATACCAAAAAGCGCGTTTCAGAAGTGTTTCGAGGTTTGGAAAAACGCTGGCATAAGTATATTATATCTAAAGGGGGATTTCTATTGATGAATAAATAAATACTCTTTGAAAAAGAAAAAAAAAATTGAAAATAACGCTTAATTTTTTATCAGCCCTCGTGTGTACTTCTACGTTTTTATTTGAACTACAGTTACATGCTCGTAATTAAAGTTCTTTTATGAGTGACAGCCTAGCAGTGAAAGAGATTTACATCAGCACCTGCCTTTAGGGTTTTGCGAATATATATCAAATTCATTGATCACCACTCAATGCTCTCAAAGCTAATCGCGCTTATATATGTATATATTGTGTGTTCCCTTTGTAGGAACTACTACGTACGCGTAAGTGCAATGCACAGCGGAATCTAACTTCAGAATACATTCTACATATATACTTTGCATTTTTTCATATGTTTAACGAAAAACATAGATTTTTTAAAGCGTTTTTAAGTTTTTTTTTTTACTAAATTTTCTTTGTAGGAATTATTTTGCTTTTATACAAATGTTACTTTAACCATCGAAATCAAACGTATTTTTTAGCAAATTTGTTTCTAATTATTTTATTTAAAAGCCGGTTAACTGGTTTTTTCGTTAATGTTTTACCGAAACCCGGGATTTTTTAAATTGCCACTATTCCTGGTATTCGGATATCGGTTTTAGAAAAAAGTCGAATAATCGTTCACCCTATTGAATAATGAATGAAATAATTTAATAATGACTTGTTCTGTCTTAAGCGGCCCTTACACGTTTCAATTCAATTGTGAATTGAGTCTTCCAAATGAATTGATTATTGCTCACACACTTCATAAACTAAATTGAAAAATTTTCATTGAATAATTAAACTCAATGAAATTATAGACAATTTTAAAAATATATACATATATAACGTTTTCCTTGCAAAAAACACTACAAATATAAATTTTGAGAGTTGATCAAGGGACTCGAACACGCACAACACAATTGAATTGAAAGACTTGCTAACGTTTAACTTTTCTTCAACCAACTCGACAACTGCCAAACTAATCAACTGACAAGGCCATACAGGCTTTGATTTGGACAACAACCGACTCAGTTGCCAACTTGAGTTGAAACGTGTATGGGATGCATTACAGATCAATCATAATACCAACTTAGTATGCAAGCACACCAATCACTTAAACTTTCTTTCTTTCTTTTTTTAATTTCTTTGAACACACTTTCATATTGTTGTAGTTGCAAAAAGTCCAGCCATTCTTTTGTTGACATCTCCGAGTTGAGCACCATTATACTGCCGTTGCTGGCATCCTTTCGACGCATTGAAGAATAATAACGAAAACTCCAATTAATGCTATTGCGGCGTTGTTTCATGCCCGCGGCATCCGTTTGTCTTGTCGGTATATTTCCCATCTTTTAGTTTGACTTCTTTTTTACACTTTAAACCGGGGGGGTTGCTGTTAATTTTACACTTTTACTTTAACAAAGTGTTTATAATTATTATTGTGAGAATTTAGTCGTAACTTTTTTTGATGAGTTTGAATGGTTTGATAATTTGCTGACAACTGAATCTCACTGTCAATGTCGCATTATGCAAAATCAGTTTTTTTTCTATACGATAAAACGATAAGAATGCTAGTGTATAGTTTTATTTTTTTTTGTTTTTTTTTTTTTGTTTTAGTTTAGTGCTATAATTGTAGTATTATTTTACACTGTTAACCCTTTGAGGAGGAGGAAAAGGTTTTGTGTTGGAATAAAAGAAGCCTCAGAGGCAATTTTTTAACATTAATTAAATAAAAAATTATAAATAGCTTGTTTTCTATGTTTCCCAGCTATCTATATGTCGACATTTCATAGGAACTACCCTAATCATCAGTAGACTTTGGAAATTTTTAAAAGATATTCTCAAACATTCAACTTTATATTCCAACAACATAAATAAATTGTTGAGAATTTAAAAGAAAAATGCTCTAATAATATCCGTCAAAACACAAAAACAAGCTTTTCTATTTATAAACGTCTCTAACATTTCTTTACATCTTTCAAACAAATGAACAACCGTTGGTTGCTACGATTTGCTTTTTGAAAGTATCGAAAAGCAGAGAACAAAAATTCAAACTATTAAGTTTTTTATTTATTTGCTATTTAAGCTTCTAACATTTATACCAGTAAAAAAAATTATAAATAGCTTGTTTTCTATGTCGACATTTCATAGGAACTACCCTAATCATCAGTAGACTTTAGAAAACAAGCTATTTATAATTTTTTTTACTGGTATAAATGTTAGAAGCTTAAATAGCAAATAAATAAAAAACTTAATAGTTTTAATTAAATAAACAAATCTAAATATAAAAACAAAAAAAAATAAAATAAAATAAAAAATAAAAATTATTAATAAAAATATAAAACAAACAAAAGGATAGTGACAAGGGTATTCCTCCTTCTCAACTGAGTGTGGTCGCCAAAATCAAGTTGTTTTCTAGATAGGACCAGAGAACAACTCCTTTGTTGCTATATACAAGGCGTTATACTGAAACTAGAAAAATTAGTTTAGGGGGAGGGGAAAAGTGGCAGCAGTGTTTGTGGATGTTGGATTTAAATCTTTCTACAAGTGTGACACCGATTTCCGTGTCTACTTGCCAGCGTGGCCTTTATAGCTGTATCGTTCATGAAAGAACAGATTAAATTGAGTGGATCATCTCAGTGAATGAAGTGAGCCAGCCGGTCATTAAAATGGCCACTTTTCAAAAAAAAATTTCGTTCTTTCTATGTCATTTTCTGTTGTTTCAGTTGATATTTTATGTATTAGGAAGAGTAGCGTTTAAAGCAAACATGCCCAGGCCTATGCGCTTGGTACTCAATTGTTTTTGTAAATGCGCTTAGCTTTAGGGCTGTGCTCTTTAATACACAAATACTGCGCTCGGCATTAGCAATGAAAAATACACAAACAACTTCGTCTTTTGTATTTTTTTTTCGTTCTTCACCGTACACACACAAAAGCAAAGCAACAACACTTTCGCATGCTTTGTTGGTAAACATTGACGACAGCCATTATCAGTGTGAATTTTGTTTTTGTAAATTGTTTTGCTTTTTAAAACAAAAAATATTAAATAAATAAAAGTAGTTTTTCCTTAAATGTATTGGTATTTACTCTTCCATATAGAACTTTTGGGCATCACTGGTTTAAAGTGCACCTAAGTGCATCATTTCTGTATCGCTGTGCCATGATTGTTTTTTAAAATTAATTTTGTTCTTTGTTCAAATTTAAACTTTCTTATAAAAAAAAAAGATAAACTTAATACCAAAAATCATTTTGTGAAATTAGGTTTCAACAGTTTTTGTCTTTTTTAAAATTGAAAAGTTTTTATAAAAAACAAGCTTACTCAAAGTTCACATTTAAATGATTTAAAAATTTTTTTTTTATTATATAACAATTTATTTTATTATTTTGTTATGTGTGACTTTGACGTTGTGCTGATTGATGAATGACCGGAACATTTCCGGTCATTTTGGTGCCACGCCTTCCTTTCGAAATGACCAAGTGAGCGAAATAAACGAATGAAGCAGTCTTTTGTAATTGAACGAAGGTGACCGAAAACTAAAATGAACGACCTGGCACAGCTCTAGTGGCCTTACCCCTCGTTGATCTTATTACCCGGTGAGTTTTAGTGCATCCTCCAACACTCCCATGCATGACAAACAGCCATGCATGAGTACCAACCAATTCGATAATATGGACTTGATCTCTTGCTTGGTTAGGAGTGAATCCTTTCTAAAACTCCTACCGATCTTTTTAGGTCACGGCAGCTGGTTGCAATGCAACTCCACTGCAAGTACAAATAACCTATATCCTTGATTTAGAATTAAATCAAAGCTGGCACGATACTCCCCCAAACTCTGCAACACAATCGAGTAGGAATAAGTTCCTGGGACTCCCGGCTCCCGTGGCATCAGATTTAAGTCTTCGGTCAGACTCCGTAGTCTAAGGACTACTAGTTGGCTAGTTAGTGCCAAATGGCTTGGGGACTGGTGATCCTCCACAACAAACTTCACCAACAAAAGGTACAGCAGCAAACAGTAAACACAATAAACTGCACACGGCACTATGCATCTCATGATTGCCTGCACTAGGACTTCCACCACAACTGCAACGAACTCCACTAACAGAGACGCAAATTGTCTCGCACGAATCTGCGGTTTAACAAACGACGTTTCCGAGAATGTTAAGTACGGAGAAGTTACCTTCCCTGACTCGGTCTTCCTACATTGTAATTGAGAGGAAGTACTTCTGCGGTTCCACAAACGGGTCGTACGTTTGAAGAACGAGTACTTTCGGTAATGTAATGAGAGGATATCGGATCAAGTGAAGTACTCGTATGCTTTGCACAGTTTTAGAAAACTAAGACAAATGGACGCTTATGTATTATTTACAAATGATGTGTTATTTAATATAATTGAATATATAAAATGTATTCAGAAAAATTCAATTTCCAGAAATTAAAAGGTTTTTGAAAAATTATAAAACAACACTGTACAAATAGAAATCATATACATGGTAAATTAACGTGCTGTTCATAGAACACAGACTGTTCATAGACACAGACTTAGTTTTTGGAGTGACTTCGATATAAAATTTTTTAGACGAGAGCCCGTCTGTGTTCTATGAACAGCACATAAATCACAAATATTCTGCGTAGATAAAACTGTCTTTAAAAATTCGGTTGTAGTTTTATAATCACATAGAGTCACGCAGTGACTCCGAAAGAAATCCGTCTTAGAAGAAAGTTTTTTTGATAAAATTTTCGCGTCTGCTAGAGATTTGATCTGTAAAATAATTTATAATAAAAGGAAAGCTATATTGCGGAATTTAAAGCTAGCAGTTTGTAATTTAGTGTGCGATATGTTTATATAATCTGTTTTAATTAAAAGTTTGGTCGATTTTCGACCATAAAACGAACTCTAGTTAATGTTAATTTCCAAGATTAAAAACAAACGGCTTAAATCTACTTTCTGTAACAAAAATCCACTTTCTCTTATTTCAAATCCAACGGTAGAAAATATCCAGCTTATTATCCAATTTCTTAGGGAATCTAATATTTATAACTTTATTTAAACAGCCTTAACAAAATAACAATACTCAAATCGAGCTTAAGGCCTGGGTCGCTATAGCTCTTCTTCCTGACAATTAGCTTATAAATTTTAATTTTAAGTTAATTTATAATAAATAAATAAATACTTTTCACCCTTCATGGGTTAATGAATATGCTTTGTATGATTTTTCACTCAATGAAAGCGTAACGTATTTGTATCCAATTGCGGGCTTCGATGAATAATATTTTGTTTTGTTTATCTGTTTGTAGATTAGAATTAAAAAGAGGTTTTGTTCATTGGCGCTGTTGTTTATTTAGGAAGAAATAATATATTTATTATATGAGAATAGCAGACTTGGTATAAAATTTCGCTGACCGCATCAAAATTTCTTCAGTTATTGATTTGTTTTTGTGAACAATGAACAAACAAAGTAGTGGCGCATACAAAACAGGGGCTCAAATCACCGCAGAGATGTAGACGACGATATCTAAGAAATAAGTCAGCGGCGGCTTAGAGCCGACTGCAGCCGATATTCTTCATAATAGCTCTATTCACAATCTTGTGCATTTGTGGTTGCAAATTTATACAATTACAAATATATGCCATCAATTGTGAACCACTTCTGTTGGTTTAGTTTGCACTTTTTGCAAAGCACGAAATTTACAGCTGATTGATAATTAGAGTAGAAAATAATTTACTGAAATTTTAATCAAAAATAAATATGGCGATAAAAAGCTTTAAGGAGCAGTTAATGGAGTTTTTAATAGAAAAGGCGATTTTAAGTTAGATAAAGACATCGATTGGTGTTATTTGAATGCGAGATGAGCGAAGGCAACTAAGCGGTGATTACGAACTAATTGGCTTGGATCGCTGATTGTCAGCTGTCGATTTGCAATTAACTTGTGCATAAGCAGAGCAAAAAAAAACTATAGGTTTTAAGTATTGCATATACACATAAGTCTAACAAGTGCATTGTTGTGTATTTTGTTAGTGTAGAGTACAAATATGCTAAACATTTTTGCAAATGCAATGATGATGATACATTCACTGAGCTCTCAACCAAATTTTTGAAGTTTCCGGAAAGTATAATGACAAAGTGGTAAGTACTGTTGCCACCTAATAAAAATTATGTAAGTTTACAATATTGCCGTAAAATATTAATTATAAAATTAACTTGTTTTGTATGTGTATGAAAAGAATTATAAATATATTATAATTTTATAAATATACAGAAATAATACAACTAAGGGCCTATTGCACGATTTCGAGCCTTAACGTTCACAAGCATTTTGAGTGGCAAAAACTCCTATTTCCGATCCACTTTTGAGTGGAAATCTATGTGTTTTAGAAAAATGTATGCAAATGAAACGAAAGACAGCTGTACTTATACCACTACCGTATTAAAGCTGCCTTGTATCAACTGATATGAAAACATTTTATTTTTGGGCTATAAATGTGTTTCTAAATGTGAAACAGGTCCTAAAACCTTTTTACAAAAATAATCTCTTTAAAAACTTTATAATGATAATCTTGTTCAACTATTGCCCTACAAATTTGTGTACGTGTTAAATTTGGCAACTCTAATTTGTTAGCAAACGGAATAAGAATTTAGAGAAGTAGAGCCAATTTTGAAACTCTTCGCTTCGACAACATTTTTAAAATGACATTTCAGTTCCCTGTGTAAATAAACAAGAAATTTTACGAGTCCCTGGTACGCAATCCAGCTTTACCAGGGTAGTGGTAACTATAATCACAGCTGTCTTTTGTTTTCTATGCGGTAATTTGTCAAAAACATATTCTTCCATAGACTTTCTTCCTTTTTTAAATAAGAGTAAAATTACAAATTTGACAACTTTTCGTAATTTTCCTACCATCAAAATAAATGTGATATTTTTTGGTGTTGTATTTATTGTAATTCTGTCACTATCTATTAAAGCTGCCTTGGTACAATAATATACAGGTAGTGTCGAAACGGTGGGCGACATCTTTTTTCTGTGATGATAGCTATCAAATGTTGTTTATATTGTGAACACATACACACACAATTTATATTATTGTTTACAAATTGAAAAAGTTTTTGAAAAAAAAAATGTTCGAATAATAATTTTCAAACGAAAAAACAGCTTCAAACACAACAGACATCTTTTTCTTGATCTTTATTTATACATTTAATTTATTGCACGAGTTTAAAATGCAAAAACTTATTGGAAAATTATTTGTCAAATAAAAACACGAAGAAAAATATATGTTTGTTTTTTCATTCTCTTTTGCTTTCTTTGACAGTTATCAACACAAAGCAACAATAAAAAGCCATGTTGTTTTTTTTATTGTTGGCTTGTTGTAGTTCCGCTTTTATCTGTTATATTATTGTACCATGAAAGCTGCCTTGAGTAGCTGTTTTTTATTTTGCCAAGAAATCAAAATGTAACCGCATTGTTTGTAACAACAATATAATTTAGAATGACACAGAAATTTAAAATGACATCACAATGCCGCAACAGGGTGTTATACAGAAAGCCTTTTTTATTGCTACTACTCTAATATAGATGGCACTAACACTTCATATGGTAAAGCAGTTTCAATGTAGTTTATTCAAATCTGTTTTACCCCGTTCAGCATTCAAAGTAATAGCCTATTTACACCAAAGCGAAATCTGCTCATTCGAGATTTCAAGCCACATCTAGTAGATTTTGAGAAGATTTCCCATACAAAATGAAATCTACTCTATGAGTAGATTTCAACGAAATCCTTTGAAATCTACTCAGTACTAAGCAATGCAACTGTGATTTCTTGCAAAAAGTACTTAAAAATACTACGCTGCAACAAAAATTTCACTATAATGTGGTGTATGCAGTCACTGGGCACAAAAAATATACACTTTAACGCTGGTGTATTCAGTCTCTGATAATATTGTATTGTCAAACCCGCATGCATAAATTATTTTTGAGCAAATGAAATCTTGCTAGATGTCAAAAAACGATAGTGTAAACGATATAGATTTCGTTGTAGATTTCAATTCAAATCTACTAGATTTTGTGTTGGTGTAAATGTGCTATAATACATTTTTTATATATTTTCAATTATTATAATTTTCGAATACATATTCGGTTTATTTAAAGAAGAATTATTCGAATAATCAATTCTTTTCTTTTAATAGTATTTTGTTTACCTTTACACTTCTTCAGGAATATGTTTTTTCAAAAATGTTTGCAAGTTATAAAATTCAAAAGCTTATACATATGAAAGGATTATTTATTAATTAAAAAAAGGAAACATATTTCTGAAGAAGCTTGCCATAGGAAAAAAAATTTAATTAAATTTCATTAAGAAACAAAACGTCCTGAAGCTGAAATAATTATTGAGAAATAGGTGCTATATTTAAATAATACTTTAAATTACCACAATAATTGTTTTGTCTAGTGAAATATTTAATGTTCGAGTAACTATTCAAATAAATATTAAAATAATTAATTATTCAAATAAATATTTTAAATTACTATTCGAAGAAATTTTGAAATAAATATTAGAAAAAATATTAGAATAATTATTCGAATTAGTATATACATATATATTCGAATGGGAATTTGCATATTCTTTAAAAGTCTGATGCCAAAGAGAATAGCATCACACGATCTCGAAATGTTCGAATTAGTGTTAAAAGAAATGTTCGAATAATTATTCCAAGAAATATTGAAATAATTTTTCTTGAAGGCCTACATATTTACGTTATAATTATATGAATAAAAAGTCGAATTATTATTTGAACAAATATTCGAATAGACATTGGAATTAATATACTATTGGATACAAGTATTTGAAAAATATATCGAGTTATTGAAACAGTCGAAAAATTATACGAATAAATATTAGAACTCTGATTCCATAAAATATTTATATAATAAAAACAATTATATAGAAATATAGAAATAATATTACGACTCTTTTGTTTTTCATAACATTATATTTTTTCGAGCTTAAGGTTTTCTCTGACTTTATAGTTTTTTGTTTTTTTGTTTTAATATCCGGCTATATTTTGCTCTCCTTTGGATAGCTTCTTTTTTGGCCTGAAGGAGCTATCCGAAAGAGAGTGAAATATTGCCAGATATTGAAAAAAAAAAATAAAATCTATAAAAGAAAAGAAAAGACCTTAAGCTCAACAAATTATATAATATTAACAATTAAAAATTATAATTGAAATGTTCGAGCAATTTTTCAAATAAATTTTCGAATAATTATTAGAATAAATATTCTAATAAAATTCATAATATTATTCCAAGAAATATTGAAATAAATACATAAATTAATTATACGAATAGTTAGTTATTCGAATAACAATTTGAGTATGCAAATAACGTTTTTAAAAATCTGCCGTCAAACACAACAGCAACGTAGGATCACGAAATGTTCTGCTTATTATTCGAATTAATATACGAATATGTATTAAAATAATAATAAAGCATTTATAGATATGCTGTCTAAGATTAGTGCACCAAAAGATTTCAAAAAGGAGTACAGGCGTAGTACTTTTTGCGCAAATATCTGGAATAGCATCATTGTGTTGCCTTCTTTTGTACGAGTACGGGTTTTTACGCGAAATTATAAAAATGTTTTTAAAAAGTTCAACGAAATGCTTTTAATGTTTTAATTTTTGTGAATTGAACAAAATTTTAAATAGTTTGCAAAATATATATAATGAACAAATATATTTATATTATTTTCGAATATTCTATGGACCGAAGAGTTCTTAGTGAATGTAAGACATTAAAAAATTCGGAAAACCAAAAATTTTTCGAAATAGCTTAAAAAATATATTAAATTCAATTTTGCACAGTGATTTTCGTTTTAATTATTCGTTAAAAACTAAAACAAAAAATGAAAATAAATAAAATATTTCACTACAAATTAACTTAAGCATAAACGTTTGTTATTCTACAACATCGATTTCATCGTCGTTATCATCTTCAACATCACTAATCTCTAAGCTGGAAGAACCATCGGAAGAGTAGCCGGGCAAATCACTGCCAGCAGTGCTGTCTGTATTGGCTTTTAACGAGTCGGTGGCAGCCACTTCACCAGGCTGTTTTTCCTGGCCACTTTTTAGGTTTTCACGAGTATGACGCCATTTCATGCGGCGATTCTGAAACCAGACTTTCACCTGCAAAAAAAAATGTATTTAACTTTGTATATTTCTACGGTAGATAAACTTTTCAAGGTGACAGCAACGGCTACTATAATTTACTTCAAGCTGTTTTTTTTTTTTAGCAAAATTTACTTAAAGAAATAAAATAAAATCCCTGTTTTTAAAAAATTTACAAAAAAAAAAACACTTTTTCTTTACGAGAAAATTTCCTTAGTTGGAAAATTTTTCTGTTCTTAAATTTACTAAATTAACTTTAAATAGTATAATAGCTTCAAAGTCAAAAATTTCCCTTATTAGGAAATTTTTTTATATAAATTTTTTTTAATAAAACCCTCTTTAAAACGTTTGCGTACTGAGTTTTAGAACGTTTTTTCTGCAACAAGTTACAAAAGACTCAAAACAATAATTTGCTTAGCTGGGATATTTTTCAACAAAGTAAGTTTTTTATAGAAATTTTTATTATATAATTCTGCTCTCGAGATAAAAAGTTATATAATATAGAACAAAATTTTTTAAGTTATATCAGTGGGATATTAAAATTCCCCTAATGAGAAATATTTTCTTGATACAGTTTTTTGATAAAACTTATTTTTTATTAAAAGATTATCTGAAACTACTTTAATAGTTTACATAATAGAAATTTACCTTAATGGGAAATTTTTATATAAGGAAATTTTGCATCAAAAATTGCTTTTCAGAATTTTATACTAAACTAAATAGCGCAATATTGTTAAAAAAAAACAGCACAAATTCTCACAAATTTTAAATATCCCAAACTGGGATATATAAATATCCTTGCTGGTATTTTTTCCCATACAGATTTTTAATGAAGTACAGTTCTTAGCAAAGGGGTACAAAAAATAGCTAAACTTACTGTAATAGCTAACGTAATGGAAATTTACCACACTGGGAAATTTTCGTATGAGGGAAATTTTCGTATGAGGGAAATTTTCGTATGAGGAAAATTTTGTATCCAAATTTCTTTTATATAAGTTTGTTTTAAACTAAGTATGGCAAAGTAACAGCATATTATCTTTTCCTAGTTGGGGTATTTAAATTCCCTTGCTGGGAAATTTTTTCTCAATATAGATTTTTGATATGTATAATTTTCTATGTAAGAACTTTTGAAAATATGTATAAAATTACTGTAATAGTAAAAATTTCCCTCCTTGGGAATTTTTTTATCTGAGGGAAGTTTTAGTTTAAAAGAAATAAAAATTATTTTATATAACTTTGTGCTTAAGTATATAGAGTAAAATTAAAAAAACAGGCGAAAACTTATCATTTTAAAATTTCCCAAACTGGGATATTTAAGTTTCCTGACTGGAAAGTTTTTTTTTCACAAAGCAGATGTCTAATAAAATATGATTTTTATTAAAGAGCTTTTAAAAATTTGTTAAAATCACTACAATAGAAATTTCCCTCAACGAGAAATTTGTATATGAGAAAATTATTTTCATAAAATTTCGGTTTCTATAACTTTAATTAAGTAAAAAGCGCAATTTTGTTAAAAGCAGCATAAAATCTCGGTCCTATCAAAAATTTACAACAACTCTTTCAAAGTATTTAAGAAAATTTCCCTTGTTTCCCTGCAATTTTTTTTCTGTTCTTAAATCTACTAAATTAATTTGAAGTAGGAAGAAAATTAACTTAAAATAGTGCAATAACTTCAAAATTAAAAATTTCCCTCCTTGGGAAATTTTTGAGTGAGCGAAATTTCGGGTTAAAACAATTATTTGTTATAACTTTGTAAAATTAAAAAAAGAAAAACAGGCTAAAACTTATCATTTTAAAGTATCCCAATCTGGAATATTTGAATTTCCTGGCTGGAAATTTTTCACAAAGCAGATGTTCTATAAAATATGATTTTTATTAAAGAGCTTTTAAAGTTTTGTTAAAATTACTATAATAGCCTAGCGTAATAGAAATTTCCCTTAACGAGAAATTTGTATATGAGAAAAATTTTTCATAAAAATTCGGTTTTTATAACTTTTAATAAAAGCGCAAAATCGTTAAAAGTGGCATAGTATCCTACCAATTTTTAAATTCCTTTACTGGAGAATTTTTAATCTAACGTTTAGTTTTCCTTAATAGGCCATTTACACCTAAGCCAAATCTAGCACTTTCGGGATTTCGAAATCAATTTAGTTGATTTTGACGAGATTTCCCATACAAAATGAAGTCTAGATTGCGACTAGATTTTGACGAAATCACAATAATATTTTAAAATACTACGCTGCAATAAAAAAACTATACTTTTACATGATGAATTTATTGTTGCATAATTATTGCTGTCAAACCCTTTCGAAAAAAGAAGTTATGAAAATGAAATCTGGTTAGATATCAAAAAACGGAAATGAAAACGGTTAAGACTTTGTTGAAGATTTTCATTCAAATCTATTATATTTTGGGTAGATGTAAATGCCCTATAAAATACTATTTTATTAAAGCTTCTTTAGTAAAGCTTATAATAAAGCTTTTTTTGGAATATTACTGATATTTATCAGCTCTTGTGGAGATGCCACCTTGAAAAATTTATTAGCCTTAAATATTTATATATAAAAATTTATAAATTTTCAATCCAACGAAAATGTTACCTGGGCATCTGTTAGATTCAAACGAGCCGCCAATTTTCGTCTGTCCGGCTTTGTTATGTACTTCTGTTGCTGAAACTGTATCTCTAAGCCTTTTCGCTGCAAATTACTGAACACCGCCCGGGACCAAGAACGTTTCCGTTTGCCACTGCTAACGTTGCCAGTTGAATTCCCCGTATTCGCGGTCGTTGAATTTCCAGGCGCAATTGCGGTTGTACTGGTGTTAAAATTAAGATGTGAATTGGCTTCATTGGAACCCGTAGTCCCCAAGTGATGGTGTCGTAACGTAGAAATACAAGCTAAATTTGGTCTCACAATGGGAATGTCGAAATTCACTTTCGTATTGAATCTGTTGGCGGAAGCAGCTGAAAAGTTTTGCAAACCCATTTGCTGGGAGTTCAATTGTAATGTTTTCAGACCACACAGTGGATTCATTAGTGACGACAGGGAAAAGTTTTGTTGGGCGGGTAAATGTTGGGCAGAGAGTTTTTGTAGTTGTTGTTGTTGTAGATGAGCATGATGGAAACGTATCAGTGATGTTGGCGGCAGGGAGGAAAAATGTGTCAAAGGTAAAGCTGAAAGTAAGGCAGAAGAGGAATAAATTTAACACATACAACATTTCATTTTCCTGAAGATGCAAAGAAATTTTTAGCAAAATATTGGAAATAAATATTATTGAACTTTTTATATAAAATAAATATGTTTAATGGTTTTTGAGTTGAAAAGAAAATGTGGAAGTTATTTAACCAGGAAACCGTGTAACCAGTGGCTTTTTAATCTGCATTTGGCTGCTTTGCTTTTGGCAGTCAATATGTAAAGTCTCTTGACTCTTAAGCTGGTTGCGATCGGAACTTTTATTATATGTATATTATCTCCATTTTTATATTTAAGCGATAGCTACTTTCCACTGGAAATGAAAACTGAAATACTTGTATGCCTGTTTTTCGGCGTTCCATTTCCGCCAAAAGTATCACCTTTTTCCCTAACATTTACGATGCTTTCACTTACAACACCAATCAAAATTTACTCGTAAGTGAATTGGTCCATCGAAATTAGAAATTCAACTTTTATACAACTTTATTCAACTTTTCAGCAATTATTAAATTATTAATGTGATGGAATTTTTCAACATCGCTTTTACTGGCTGAACTTTTAAAATTAGACAATTATATTATAAAATAGTGAATACTTTGAATATCTTCATTGTATTTTTGTCAACAAAGCAAAGATTAAGGCCCTTTTAGCTATATGATGGATATTTCCATCATCACAAATGCTAGTTGCACTATTGAAATTAGACTATTAAAATATAAAATACTAAATATTTTAAACATTTTAATTAAACCTTGTTAACAAAATAAGTATTAAGCTCCTCTTCGCAGTGATGGATATTTCCATCATCATATATATTGGCTTAGCATTAAACAACATATTATATTATATGTTGAATATTTAAACTACGTTGAAAAAAAGTACTTACGCTGGCTTGCACTCTGATAGAAACTTTCATCATCATAGTTTTAGGCTGAATTATTAAAACCAGACAATTGAATTAAAAAAATTATATATTTGGACATTTTTAGCAGCATTTTGTTTACAAATCAAGTATTGAACTTCCATCATCACATATATTGACTATGCTGATGAAAATATATTATCTTAATGAAAAATATTTAGTATTTTAAATAATTTAATTGAAATGTGTTAAATGAACCAGCATTAATCCTTCTTTTCACTGTGATGGAAACTTCCATCATCACATACATTGGCTGTACTGATGAAAATAGATCAACTTAATGAAAAATATTTAGCATTTTACATAATTTAATTGAAATTTGTTAAATGAACCAGCATTAATCCTTCTTTTCACTATGATGGAAACTTCCATCATCACATACATTGGCTGTGCTAATGAGAATAGATCATCTTAATGAAAAATATTTTGCACTTTACATAATTTAATTGAAATTTGTTAAATGAACCAGCATTAATCCTTCTTTTCACTATGATGGAAACTTCCATCATCACATACATTAGCTGTGCTGATGAGAATAGATCATCTTAATGAAAAATATTTAGCACTGTACATAATTTAATTGAAATTTGTTAAATGAACCAGCATTAATTCTTCTTTTCACTATGATGGAAACTTCCATCATCACAATTATTGATAGAACTATTGAAATTGGAATATTATACTAAAAGAAACTAAATATTTTCAGTTATAACGTTTTCGTTTTAACGAAAATAGTATTAAATCTCTTTTGTACTTTGATGTAACTTTTCTTCATCATATTTTTAGGTCGGATTATTGAATTAAATTGAATTAGGCTATATAAAATATTTCAATTCAAACAAAATTTTTGATTTTTGTACATCGGGTTTTAGTTTCCCTTCTTAAGTTTTATCTTAAGGATTTTTTACAAAGCAAATTTGCTGTGGTTAATAGTTTTTGAAAAGGACCCAAGTGAGCTGGTTTCATGAAACTGGTGGCCTGTACAACCTAACCTAATAGTTTTTGATTGAAAAGGACAACAAAAATAATCATCAAATCTTCAGCGGGGGGACAACTAGCTGTTTCGTAGTCGCTACACTACTCGTCAGCACCCATTCGGATTTGAACTCGGGTCATGGACTGCTGCATTACACACGGTCAACTTCATGTACTGGGTGGCCCAGAAAGACCGAAGTGGTGTGAATTCCTTATAACTTTTTTATTATAATTTTTTTTTTCTTTTCTTTTCAGTATTTTGTAAAGAAGACTTGGATAATTTATAATGGAGCAATACACAATTGAACAACGTGCCCAAATTGTTGAAATTTACTTTTCAAATCAACGGTCCATTGTGTTGACTCAGCGTGCATACCGTCGTCAATTTAATGTGCGGGTTGCACCCTCTCAGTCAACAATAAACCGTCTGCTTTTTTTTTTTTTTTCCACAATTGCACCCAGTTAAGTGTACCGTTTGGTGCGGTGTTTCTTCAGAAAGGATCATTGGCCCATTCTTTTTTGAAAATGAACAAGGTGTCGCCATTTCCGTCAATGGTGATCGATATCGGGCCATGTTGCAAAATTTTGTAAGGCCAGCCGTGGAAAACCATCCGCAAATATGGTTCCAACAGGATGGAGCCACAGCGCACACTGCGAGGGCCACAATGACTCTTTTACGCGACATCTTTGGTGAAAGAATAATTTCTCGTAACAGCAATTTTAATTGGCCTCCGCGTTCCCCGGATTTAACCGCTCCAGACTGTTTTCTTTGGGGCTATTTAAAAGGAAAAGTTTATGTTAATAAGCCTAGGACTATTGAGGAGTTAAAAACCAATATTCGAGAAGAAATTAACAACATACCACCGGAAGTTTTGCGAAAGGTCATGGAAAATGTGTTGGAAAGAGCACATTTGTGCGAAGCAGAATATGGCCACCACTTGCGGGATATCATTTTTAATAACTAATCCAAAAATATTCCCCATAAATTTAATGTATTTAAAAAAAAAAAAATTTAAAAAATATCTCTTAAATAAAAAGTTATAAGCAATTCACACCACTTCGGTCTTTCTGGGCCACCCTGTACATGTGCTTGATATTATACAATTTCATGCTTGTTAGCTAATCAAGCATTCATTTTAATTTTGAGTTTGTGGTGTTCGTTTGGTAGGCAAAGAAATTATTAGCAAATATTATGGAACCATTATAAAATCAATATCCTACGGCGTTAAATACATAAATATTTTATTTATTAT
The DNA here is from genome assembly GCA_914767995.1 of Thecocarcelia acutangulata. Taxonomy (NCBI): domain Eukaryota; kingdom Metazoa; phylum Arthropoda; class Insecta; order Diptera; family Tachinidae; genus Thecocarcelia; species Thecocarcelia acutangulata. The sequence continues at coordinate 28,191,427 of OU612097.1, read as the reverse complement.
CGATTAGGCAAAGAAATTAACAAAATTTTAAATAAACATTTTATTGTCGATTGTCTTAGAAACGAAACTTTTTCTTTCAAATGCACAACAAATAATAAAATTTATCTGATATTCTGCTTATGCCACCCACTGTGCAATATTATATGGAAGATATTTTAATGCTGGTTTTCGTTTAGTGGCCACACAAACAGACATTAAGATTTCGTCAGCAACAGAAAACCAAAAAATTTTCCGAAAATTGTTTATTTGCAATTATTAATGATAATTTATTTATCGATTTGCCAATAAACATAAATAAACATTCATTAGCGAAATATTTAAAATAATTAAATTAAACATTTCTCGCTGGTAGCATTTTAATTCGGGGTATTTAAAATATTAAAAGGTTTATAAATAAGTTAAAGTAGTCAGTCATATATGACGCAAATATTTTCCTTTTTCCCATAACAAATATTAGCAAATATTTAACTTTTTAAAGCATTTCATTAAGAAAAGTATTTTTGCGTTTAAAAATTATTTCTGCACAATGGCCAATTGCTAATGATCATATAGTATAGTTATTGTACATACGAGATGTATTCGTAAAAATAACAACAATTTCAACATGATAAATAAAAACAATCAAACGGTAATAAAAATAAATAAATAAATAAAACAACACTATTAAGCAAATTAATTAATTAACGAATACCTCCGATTTAACACTCATTTATCTTGATCACTTATTGGCCAAACAATCATAAAGAAACCATCAGGGAAGACATAAACAGGAATAAATACTCGTACAGCATAAATAAATTCATTAACATTTTCGAACGCTTGTTGATGCACACACATACTCGTACAATACATGTATCCATACGTATGCATCCCAGCTGGCCGTATCGTTTGACCATCTTCCTAAATTAGTGCGAGTAGAGTGTCTATAAACTCCGCTTTACTATACAAGCGAATTGTTTCCAACTATTAAGTGCATATACGACTTCCAGCAGTCTTCTAGGCTGGTTCGTAAATGCCTTATATCTCTAAACGAGATAGCTTGTGACATTGATTTTCATCAGGATTTCCGCTGACGGCCTTGCCTGATGATAGACCAACTCCACGGGGTGAATTTTTCACGATTCACCAGCGCCCCATGTGGCTTGCTAGGCTCTCACAGGTCGCAACTTTTTGCATAAGCTTTTAGCCAAACCGCTTGCTTAAGAGTTCGAGCCTTCTAATCTCTGCTTTATGCAATTGTTCAGAAGTCAATGGAAGAGCATCACCCGCCCGACCATCTCTCCTGGTTTCTTACATTACAGGTATCTGTTGCAAGACAACCGCATCTCGGGGGTTATTATTTCCAGAAAACCTGCATGCACTAAAGTTATGAGGGAAACTAAGTCCCCTTCCTACGGTTTTAGGTTTGCACCTCAGTCAGAACATTTCAGTCGAGATGTTCAGCAAGCAGAATTTCCCGGGGGTTTTACTGATCCCCGTTCTGCAAATTTGAACCACAATACAAGTCATGTGGCTTCGTAGAGTTTTATTTGCTACAACAAACGATGGACTCCATCCCCTCTATGCCCCAAAAAGCAAAGTGCCTTGGTTTGGTGTACGCTAATGCAAAACCTGCTCGCTGTGGGGCACGGGGGTACAAGGAATTAACCGGCAATGTTGTAGCAAACGAACTGGATAAGGCTGGGGTGCGATTACAACAAGCAGATGGATGATTCACTCATGAGCTATAAGAACCAAGTACAGCGTCAACTTTTTGGGTCTGCACAGGACAGGTGGTTAGTGAGTTTACCTGTCAAATATCAATGCTGAAACGGTGTAAGATGTACTTCCCTCCATCCGTTCTCCTTACTATTTTTACCACCTATATTAAATCGAAAATGGGATACAACTCTTATGTTTACGCCGGTGTCTAGAAGTCTATTTTGAGGTTACTTGACCGTGTGAGAGTAACAAGCAAGGAAGCTTATCGGCGAAAGTAGGGTATCTAGCTCTATTGAGCTCATGGAGCATTGCCCCAGTATGCAAAAAACGTTTCTCTGTTTTATCGACACTACAACGAATTTAGCTCTGACGAGATTAGGGATCTTGTTCCCGAAATCCATACTTGTATATTTTTGCGCAACAGAGGTTCATCGTCCAAGGCTCATCCATTTGTGGTCGTTTGCCCAGGGAATCGAATAACACATTACAGAGAGACATTATTTTTCAGCCGTACGGTTCATCTGTGGAACAAGTTGCCTGCAGACGTGTTTCCTGTCAATTATATCATTGGAAAGTTCAAGTCAAATGTCCGTAAACACTAATTCTTTCTTTTTTTCTCCCCATAATCTATTTTCCTAGTCCCAGAAAAATACTCTGCCTATAGTACTATTTTGAGATTAAAAAAAAATTGAGAGGATTTATGGCATTTGCTATTTGAAAATGATATCGTATAAATATTGGCCACGACTACATCTTAGGTGGCCCAGGCAGAAGGCCTAGTCACGTTAAGTGTCGAATATAAAGGCTGACTTGGCCTAGGTGTGTTAATAGGCCTATTCGTATCTTTATGGGGTATGCCCGACGGACGCTGCGTCCTACTGTGGACGTGAGACTTGCTACTCTTTCTTTAATCACTTTATTTGCAATGATAATTTTCTGAACCCTTTAACCATTTGAGATATTTATTAATAACACGAGAGCTATATTCTGCTCTCATCGCACTTCAACAGTTACTAATTTATTAAAACTTCATCACTCGTAGTGACATGGAGTAAAATTTCCATTTCAACTTCATTACAACATCAATAGCTTAATGCATGTATTTGGTCAACTGGGATGTGCAGCGTACAAACACATCTGTGTACGGATGGTGTGCATAATTTACTAAACAAATATTTTCATGATAACTTTGTGCTTTCAATTTTACGAAGCGAGAAACGATATAATCAATCAGGTGCTTCCCATCGTATCCATCACTCAGCCAATCGATTTTTAAATTTTATAAAAAGAAAATTCAATGCAAGAGATACAAAAAGGTGAACTGAGATGAAATAAGATTAACGACACACAGAGAGCAGCACTTTTCTTCGATATTTATGGAATTAATGTTGCCGACTGACTGGAAGGGAAAACAAAGTTCGATTTGGCAATTCTTATTATGCTTGTAAAGTTTTCAAAATTAAGGTGAAACCTTCTTACTGTCTTACACCACGCACCACAAATAATGTTGCAGAAAGCTTTCTCATAAACAAATGATCATTCAAAATTGAAGTCACAGAGACATGTGAGATGCCTATGACTTCGACAACCTCGATCGGCTAAAGCCATATTGTGAATTTTTTTTCAGCGTCGAGAACGTTCGGCCTCTTCCGTGCTTGTACGGACCCATCGAAATTCAATAAACACTTTCTGAGCCACGGAAAGTCCCCCTAATATATATGAAGCTAAGCCTTGGCTTGAGTGATGAGTTTTTTCCGCAAAAAAATAATGCGGTAGTTTGCTATCTACGGCTGCTAAACACAACTGACTGTTCCCTGTTGATAGGAGCAATGTTGCCATTTCGTTTAAGAGGCGGGAAATTCAACAGTCACGAACTTATTGACCTGTCCCCATACTATTCCATTAAATCTTTGTGGCGCGGTGTATTTGTGTAAAATATGTATGAACCAGTGAAAAAAATCATATTCGCCAAAATGCGAGTTTGGGCTTTTTTCGAGGAGACCAACGATATGCAAATAAAACTTCACTTTATACAGGGTTTTCTTTAAACGCAACTGATAGATAGATCGTAAAGAAGGCGTGCTTGATATGATTGCAGAGGAATCCAATTAAGACTGTGAGTTGGGGGGGGGATGTCTTTATTCCCCTGTATGACAGGAGGATTAGTTTTATTGTTTACGATAGGGTGATTAATTTTGCGCCGCCTTGTATTTGTTGATACAGGGTGGCGTAGAATTACCTTTATGGTCGGAATGAGATGGCATAATTAAGATGCTGTTCGTAGTCTATCGGCTTTAATTCCTAAGCAAGCTGAACCTTATATGGGAACTTAAGGAATGGGGCCAAAATTCTCTGAATGGACTTCCGCAATAGCTCCAATTGAGCCGAAGGTTTTCTTATTGATGTTCCTGGAATATCCTGTACGCACTACGCAACATGTTGGATATTTTCTTCAGTGTGGACCGTTCGTGGTCTTCCGGTAGGACTGAAACGATACGAGTAAATACAAGTTAGAGCTGTGCCGGGTCGTTCATTTCAGTGACCGGTCACTTTCGTTCAATTACAAAAGACTGATCCGTTCATTCATATCGTTCAATCGGTCACTTTGAACGATAGGCACGGTGCCGACACTACAATTTTCCGGTCATTTTTCAACACAGCTCTTTAAAATAAACAAAACAAAATGGCGAAATTAAAAGTGATAAAATTTTATTGTTTTAAAAAAGAGAAAATAATTTTAAATAAAAACCATTTAGGTGGGATCAATTTTGATTAATTTCATATTCTATTTTTGGTTTATTTCAGATAATATAATACAAAAAAACCCCCACTATTGTTAAACAAAACAACAAAAACAAAAGAACATGACATAAAAAGAATGAAAGATATTTGAACGAAAGCTATCCAAATTGCACGGCTCACTATTGAACGAAAAGTGGTCAGTTTAATGACCGGCTCATTTCGTTCAATGAGATGATCCGTTCAATTTAACCCGTTCGTGCATGAACGACACAGCTCTAATACAAGTAAATACTCGATACTTTTCTTTCGATACTAAGTACCTTTGGTATCGATGCTTTACTATCGAGTACCAAGTAGGTATCGATCCGAAATACTCTTTTCTTATTGACAGGCAAAAAACTTAGTTGGTCACCATTTTTACCATAATTTTATTTGTTTTCAAAGTTTTTCTTAAACAAATCCATGCACCCCGTGCTTGCAAATGGGACTACCGAAATCGGGTATATGGTTTCATTTCATACAAATGACGGTAAGATTACGGTCACGATCTTGAGATACTAAAATAAATAGTCCAGTTACTAAAACCATTGGAATTTGTCAATAAAAAAAATATTCAGGCCAGTGTAGGTTAGGCTTAACAGGCTGCCAGCTATTGGAAAGGTGTGATATGTATTTCAATACATCTATATATCACTGGTTTAGAACCAACCCGAGGATCGGATAAAGAAGTGCAGTCCACTTACATCACTTTCCGATACCTCCACCAAACCATGCAGCAACGGTCTGTCTAGATAAAATGTCTTTATATAAGGTAGAGCTGGACACCGAAAGAGGAAGTGCTCAACGCTCTCTACATCCCCCTCGTCTCTGCAACTTGTATAGAAGGCATTAAATGCAAAATTTAACCTTATCGCCTGCGTCCCTATGTGGCAATGTTCCGCCAGGACTGCCACAACAGAATGCAACCTCCGTCGGGGCAAGCCTTTAAGGATGATAGTCCTTCTATTATCATATCTGGACCATGTCAGCCTTGATATATGATTTTGTCGAAGATTATTCTAATAATAAATTGTCTTACATCCAAGCTAAAAAGTTTTTCTTCCTCTATTAAATGTGTCAGACAGCTACAAGACAAACTATTGGGTGAAGAATTATTATGAATAATTATTATGATAGAATTCCTTCGCTCTAAAAATCTTCCCTTCCGGGATCTTAATTAAGACACCTCAATAAAAAAAAGATTTTGATTTTTGGCTCATATGTTCTTCTCTGCCACTAAGCGTAAGAAAAAATCGACCGATACAAGTTATTATCGATGAGTTTTATTCGATGCCGAGTAGGTATCGATACTTTGCAATCGATACCGTATTGAGTATAAGTATCCTCTCATCTCTATCTACCGGTACATGGAAGGAATCTTACTATACCATGTCGTCAAAAATGTGCAATCAGTCGATTTCTTGTAGATGCTGAAGGTCCAGTACTCACGTTAGAAAACGACGATAAGCAATAAAACTCAAAAACTTTTTATCACTGTTCTCCAAATCTGCTTCAAAAAGTTGTGAAATAAAAATAAAAAATATAGATAAACTAAAAAAATTATTGATTGTTCAAAGCATAAAGGTTATTCTGCGCCGCACTGTATTTGTAAATTTGTTCCGGTTTGTTTACCTTTCTGCAAAACAACAACAAAAACCAAAACATTGGAAATCATGTGATCAAGAGCGATGAACTTTGACAGAATTCCAATTTGCGTGGTTGGACATGTAACTTTCATTTATCTGTTCCTTTTTTTTACAGGTGGAAGCCGTAATTAAATAGAAATATAAAAGACAAATAAAATACTCGTCTTTTTAAGCATTAAGACAATGTGACATGATGGCACGCCTAGTGAATTCCCCTATTGGTAAAATTAATTATTACAAAAAGGAAAACACAATCAACACCACAGGTGCTTAAAAACTCGTAAAACATGAGCAATTTTCACTCAACAATTTCAAATAACTTCAGCGCAGACGAGACTCCCTTGGAGTTGTTACTGCAACAATTGACAAAACTTAAGAAACGAAACGTTGGCTTTAACTGCCAACGTTGTTTTTATTAAAAATGTGTGTTGCAACAATGCAACACGTTGTTTAGGTAGATGCCTTTGCCTCTTCCCTGTCGATTTCATCATAACGTTCATTTATTTGATGATAATGATCATTTTCGGTTTATTAGCGATCATTATCATAAAATTAAGATTTGTTATTTTTATAAATGAGTTGAGTGGCGCTGACTTTATCACTGCCAATGAGGCGCCTCATTTATCAATGAATGATCTGTATTGGCTTACTACACATACTTGCATAGAAATGTTGATCATTTGGCGTTGGCCTGCATAAATGAGTGATCTTGTTACCAATGCGCTCATAAAATTTTGGAAGCTTGATATTTTGTAATGAATTTTTTAGTGTAATTTATTGTAGTTTGTATTGTTTTATTAGTCGGAACAATTAATTACGGCAACTAATCGTTTGGTTTCGTTTCCTCTTCTTTTGTTTAAATGTACTAATCATTTATTCTTACTTGTTTCAATTTAAAATAATTACAATAATTTATTTTTATTGTAGGTATATATGTTTATTTAATTAAAATAACGTAAACATCGTACCATGTTAATTTATTTAAATAAAAATGTGCGCACAGTGCGATACATAGATGCACATATGTACATATAAGGACTCGTAGAACAAAATAGTCCTTTTTGATTATTTCACAAATATTATGTTTTTCACCCGATTATTTTATAAAGGGTGGTTAAATTTCAAGGGCCGATGTTGGTTTTGAAACAAAATATCGCCCAAATGGGCGCCGCGACCACGGCGGCACACCTCCATCCGATGGTCCAAATTTTCGATGACCCTGAGGCATAATGGAGGTTCTATGCCGTTAATGTGCCGAATTATCTCATCCTTTAGCTGTTGAATTGTTGCTGGCTTATCGACGTACACCTTTTCTTTCAAATAACCCCAAAGAAAAAAGTCCAACGGTGTCAAATCACATGATCTTGGCGGCCAATTGACATCGCCATTACGTGAGATAACACGGCCATTGAATTTGTTGCGCAAAAGAGCAATTGTTTCGTTAGCTGTGTGGCAAGTGGCACCGTCCTGCTGAAACCACATATCGTCTACATCCATATCTTCCAATTCGGGCCATAAAAAGTTCGTTATCATCTCACGATAGCGAACACCATTCACGGAAAAAATAAGGACCTATGACTCCGTCAGCCTATAAACCGCACCAAACGGTCACTCTTTGTGAGTTGATTGGTAGGCTTTTCGACAATCGCTCTTGGATTGTCATTCGCCGAAATGCGGCAATTCTGTTTATTGTTGAATCCACTAAGGTGAAAATGTGTCTCATCACTGAAGATAATTTTCTTCGAAAATTGATCATCCACTGTTGCCATTTCTTGCCACCATTCTGCCCATTCACGACGTTTGGAATGGTCAAGAGGCTTTAGTTCTTGAGCCAATTGCACCTTGTAAGCGTGTAAATGCAAGTCTTTATGCATAATGTTCATCAACGACGAGCGTGAGAGATGCAATTGTTGGGCACGACGACGAGTTGAGGTGGACGGCTCTTCAGCCACACTATCGCGAACAGCAGCAATATTTTCTGCAGTACGAGCTGTACGAGCATGTACTGGTGTTCTCACATCTTCTACAGACCCGGTTTGCTCGAATTTTTCCACGATTTTTGCGATTGTACGCACATTTGGACGATCAAATTGACCAAAAAAATCACGAAGTGCACGATATGCATTTTGATTTGAACGCCCATTTTCATAATAAGTCTGGATAACTTCAACACGTTGTTGGATTGTGTAGCTCTCCATGGTTCAAATTGAGTAAGTCTGAAATAGAGAAATGTCAAATAAAATTCGGAAAAAAAAACTTGGCGTTTAGGTGTGGTTCACATTCAACATCGGCCCTTGAAATTTAACCACCCGATAGCATGAGCTCAGAACACATAACTAGAAACGTAGCACGGTTACATATTCTACTTTTGGGACGGACGTGCAAAAAACTATAGGGGAATAGAGTTAATAATACGTAATGACCCGAGTTCAAACCCGAAAATAGGGATGCTGATGAGTAGTGTAGCGACTACGAAATAGTTACCTGTCCCCCAGCTAAAGGTTTGATTATTATTTTTCTTGTCTTCTTCAATCAAAAATTATTGATCACAGCAAATTTGTATTGTAGAAAATTCATCTTAAGAAAAACTTAAGAAAGGAAAAACTTGAATTAAAACCCGATATATAAAAAACCAAAAATCTAATTTAAAAATTATAAAGTTCAACAAAAATGCAATAAATGAAGATTTAATTAATGGTGATATTTGCTCCGATTTCCTGCGCGATAACATTTCGTTCAATGTTCCCCATCGTCCATCATGACACTTTTTTATTACTAGCGATTAATCACTTCACATTAAATTACGCGAATGCTGAACAATTTAGAAGGATGTGTAGTCAATTTAATAAATTTTACAATAGTGCATTTATACCAACTTAAAATCTAGTAGATTTGAATTAAAATCTACAACGAAATCTATATCGTTTACACCACCTTTTTTGACACTTAGGAAGATTTCATTTTCACAGAAATAATTTATGCATGTGGGTTTAACAAAACTATTTTATTACAGACTGGATACACCACATTAAAGTGTATATTTTTGTTGACCAAAGACTGAATACACCAGACTAAAGTGTATATTTTTATTGCAGCGTATTATTTTTAAGTACTTTTTAAACAAAATCACAGTTGCATATCATAGGCATTTAATACATAAAAGCAAAAATAGGAATAGATAGATTTTTGCCTAAAATGATTTAAAAACTTTTTCATTTGTTTTTAGAATAATTGTAATGTGTCTAATGTTATAAAAATATAAAAATATGTTTCTTTATTGTAATTGTTAATGTAGTATGTTTAATTGTTATAAAAATGTAAAATAGGTTTCTTCATTGTAAATGTCAATAATAAATTTTTTAAAAAATGTTCCTGAAGAAGACACACAACGGAATATCGAAATATAAGTGACCTCTAGCTCAACAAGCAAACAATAATTTAAAAAATAATAATAACAAAGTCATTACTTTCTGCAAGTGTCTACACAATCAAAATCTGTAGCTGAAATTTTATACTACTTAAAGCAAAATGTCAAATAATTCTACGCCAACTTCAGACCAAGAAAATAAAAGACAGTTTCAGAGTGAAATTCTCTACTTCTCGCATTTTATTTCTTTCTTTTTTTGTGCTAAAATAAAAATTGCACGTGTAAACGAGGACTTAATAAACATATGTACATGTATATGAACGTATTTAAAACAATAACAAGAATAATATTTTAATTGTTATTTTCCTTATTGCATTTTTCCAAAGAAATAATAAATAAAATTTTCCCTATTGTTTTCCATCACAATTACTCTATAATGAGTTTAAAAAGATTTTTCACACCTGAACAAAAAGTGAGGTTAATGTAAACATTTGCACACAACAGATTTCATGCAGTCAAGTTCGTATGCGCACTCGAATATGGTTGTTGTAGACGTCATTAGCAGGAAGATAATTATCATGCAACATCATCAATACCAGCTCATTAAGAGATTTCGGCGGGGAAAATAGTTTTGTAAACACATTTCGTTTACACTTTCTTTGCAAGTGGCACCATTGTCATGCTGCGCTACATATTCAGCAGAATGGGAAGGTGAAAAACAAAATCATATAAACAAATATTTAAATAAATTAAAATAAAAGTTTAAATTTTCCATGAGAAAATTTTAATAAAATTCGTTTCAGGCACTTGCATAAATACTAGAGTTGGGAATTGAAATATTCACATGAGAGAGCTGAGTGAGCTGATCGGTTCTGCGAGCTCTTTTAGCTCTATAAAGCCATATGGGTGCACCAGCTTTAGGAATCACCAAAATGCCCCACGTCGCCGGAAATAATATGATAACTTCAATTTTCGCACTAAATCGAATTACCGTTAATAGTTCAAATACACGTTCCACAGCCAAAGCGCTCACCCACTTCTTCAGAAGCAATATGGCTACTTCAATTTATGTTACGGCCGCAGAGACCAGGGAGGTTTCCAACTAGCTACTTTTCTCTGAGCACAGACCACTCAGTGGGTTCCAACCCTCTCCCTGGGTACGCCGACATAAAAAATATTTATTTATACTGAAAAACCAAACATTTACTCAAGCCGCTTTGCTTGCCACTTCCCCGATCTCTTATAGGGGAGAAACTGGTGTTTTTGTTTTCCCATTGCCCACCCAACCTGGTTGCAAATATTTTGTCCTGCACTCAATTTTTGTTTTCCAACCCCAAAACCGTACCGACTTCTCCTTCCTTATCTTTTCCAGATAATTGTTCTACAGCAAAAACGCGCACTGAGTATGAAAAACCGTTTCAAAGCTAGTTAGCGAAGTGGTTTCGAATTTTTGTGGAAATTCCCAAAGTAGGTTTCGTGAATCCCCAAAATCCCCCCACTTCCCCAGAAGCAACACGGCGGTTCCAACTGTCGTACTAAAGGAGCAACACTGTAAATACAGTTTTATAAACCTACATATGTAGTAATTACTAATTGGCATGGATTTCGAGTGTTGCAAGTAAGTAACTTTTGTGTTTCTTGAAAAATGGAAAAAAGTGCATTTCGTGCAGTTTAAACGCAATTATTTGAAAGAGAAAACGACGAACGAGACAAAAGAAAATCTCGATAAACATTACAGTGAGTCTACTCAGTCAGATTACGTGGTAAAATATTGAATTGCTTAATTAAAAGGCGGCCGAACAAACACAGCAATAATACCATTAACAGGAAGGCCAATACAGGTGGTTACTAAAGAAAATTCTCGATTTCGTTATGAATGATCGTCGAGTCAAGTTACGTGACATTGAATGTGGACTCAACATTTTGCTTGGACATGTGAAAAAGCTGGTGGCAGAGTCGAACAAAAACGAGTTCGACAGACCACTTCACAGCGATGTTTGCACATGATAAAGCGGTAGTCCTGTTGATTTCTGGTGTCGATTGATAAGTGCTGGTAAGCCGTGGGTCCACCACAATACACCTGAAACCACACATCAATCGAAGCAATTCGTAAAAGCTGATGGAAGTGCTCCAAAGAAGGCGAATACAGAAAAATCGGTTGGCAAGATTATGGCCACTGTATTTTGGGATGCACACGGAATATTGCTCATCAGTTGTCTTGAAAAGGATCCACAATCACTGGAGAGTATTATCTTGCATTATTGGATTGATGTAATCAAGAAAAAATTACCACATTTAAGGAAGCAAAAATGCCCTATCTTTAAGATGCATCCTTTGACGCAGAATTAGAAACGATGCTAAAATTACGTGAAATACACTTCGAATTGGTTGATCATCCACCTTATAGTCTCAATTTAGCTCCCAGTGACTTTTTCCTGTTTTCAAACTTGAAAAACTTGCTCACAGGCAAAAGATTCATCACAAACGAAAAAGGGATTACAGAAAAGAACGCGTATTTTGAGGGGTTCCCAAATCGTATTATTCAGATGGTCTAAAAAGTCGGAATATCGTCTTACTAAGTGTATTGAGCTAAAAGCGGACTTTGAGAAATAACTGGTTTTTGAAAAAAAATATTTTTTTTCCTACTTAGGTAGCTTCAGTATCAATCCGCGATCGTAAATACTTTATCTGTATCCACACAATGGGACCAAGAAGGATGCCAAGCGGACAGGGTTTTCCAAAAACTGACAGCCTGTATAACCTATGACTCAGTTGTATAGATAAAATCTCCCAATGATAATATCACAACATACTTCTGCTGATTATATCAGAATAATAAATTTACTCTCGCTTTGATATCTCAGTACTATTGCCCAAACAGACAGAGATTTAAGGTAAATAAAACGTACCAGTGTATCATCACAAGATACTTCTACTGATTATATGAGAATAATAAATGTAATCTCGCCTTGCTTTATTACCTGTCTCCGAACCATTACCCATCGCCCGAACAGGCGTTGGTCTAATCACAGATTTAAAGTCCATAAAATTGAAGGCGGGTGAAATGATCATTTCCTCATCATTATCCTGATTAGAGTTTCCTCTACCCATCGTTGTGGAGGAAGATGTTGTATTCACTAAACAATTTGGCAGGGAGCAACAGGCATAAGATGAATTCAATTCGCCGTAACACTTTTCACTAAACTGATCGCTGACTTCGGCAACAGTTTCCAGCTGTTGTCTGGACTTGGGAGATTTATCACTTAATAAACGATCAACACTAAAACTTAATTGAAGTCGGGTTTCACTTTGATATTCATTTGATTTCATTTCTATATCTTCAGATATATTTTTATTACTTTTACTCTTTTCATTTAAATTATCAACGAGATTTTTTTCATTCTCCGTTGGAGGAGTTTGAGATGCCGCGTGATCACAGTTGATTTTATCTAAAATTTTATTTTTATCAAAATTTTTTGGCATTTCATTCATTTTGTTTTGAGACACTTTAGTGTCATCTTCAAGTACAACCATATTTTGTTGGGACTTGGAAATCATTTCATGGAGAATTGTTTTCTTTTTATATAAATTTTATTTATTTATATAAATACAAACATATGTGTACATGTATGTGTATGATTTTTCTTTTCACACCGTTTTGCCGACGCCGAAAATTGATCAATTAATTACCAAATGATTAAAACGTTTATTATCCGCTTCATTTGAGAAAAGAATCTATACGATCGCAGCGAGTTGAGAGGCATCCCACATTAAACTGAAAATGACTTCAGCGATCGATCGATTTGTGTGTAAACAAATTAATACGTACATATGTATTATGTAGATGCCGCGCAACTGGTATCTCTGGTTTATCACAAAACAAAGAGGAATATTTATTTTTTATATACCAGTGGTGGCCATACACATGCACTTGTACTAGTAGCAGCAAAACACAAACTACATTTTTTAAGAGCTACGCAGTGAGATTAAAGGCTAAAGAATAACTAATTTGATGATCGTTATTGAAGTGTAAGGACAATATTAACCGAATATATTGCTCCTTTATTGCAACATAGTCATATCGTATCTCAAAAAGTGAGCTTTTCGAGTTAACAATGAAAAATTGTTAACTGTACTACCTTTTATATTGAGCCAAAAATGTATTCAAATTACTTTTAAACTGTTTCCTTTAGGAGATATTTTCTAAAAAAAAAAAAAAATCTAAAACTTGTGTGGAAACTAAAAATTTGAAATGCGTTTTTCTTGAAACGAGCTTTTTCTAGTTATCGTGACTACCACAAACATATTTATATTCTGGACGAAGTTTTTTTCTAGTGTACCCTAGCGGGGGATTAGTGCTATATGGAAAATCTTACGACAGAGATTTTGATACGTTAGAATCTCTGGGGTCTAATCACTGCATACGATATCGAATTAACTATCGTATCGAATAACATTACGATACATCTAGATTAAGGCAAACGATGCATATCGGATCGTAATTTAAACAAAATTTAATAGATTCCAGACCATATGTTTGCTAAAAGTACGAATGCAAAAGTAAATTGTTTAACTTTTTTATATTATTGCAAAACAATTCATTCGATATTGTATGCCATGATGCCAAAATGAAAAATGTCAATAATATTGCTCGATATCGTATCCGGTGATTTGGCCCCTGATTTTGTGGGGTTTGGTAAACAAAATGCATGAGCCAAAACACTAGGACCGTAAGATGGGGGTAAATGGCTTCACATCGGGGTCAAACGTAAAGCAAAGTGGCTAAAAATCCACAAAAGCTTCATAACTGCCACTGAGTCGCTCTTCTAATATTTCCTACATACCCCTACTAATATTTTTCCCTCTACATTTCTTATGTACATATCTATCCCATATCTATATATAACTGCCCACCTTAAGGGGGCTTCCAAACAAAATATCAGTAGTTACCATTTTGGGGTCAACTATCCTAACTAGCTCCATAGGGCTCCTAAAGGTACCAAGTGTACGACCGGCTTTCAATATATTTAAAAACCTAGCATTTTTATATCGATTGGTTAAGTTTTAAGAGCTGGGCTTAAGGGATTGAAAGTGAATCATACATCAAGTTTATTCCTCTATTTCATTTAAAATTTCGCAATCCCAGGGTAACTCAATTTGAAACATGGAAAAATACTCAATTGAAGCATGGAAAATCGAGCAACGCGTCAAAGTTATTCAGGCTTATTATAGAAATGGGGGTTCAAATCAAAATGCTTATCGTGCACTTCGTGATATTTGCGGTCAATTTAATCGTCCAAATGTGCCTGCAATCGGAAAAATCGTGCAAAAATTTGAGCAAACCGGGTCTGTATAAAATGTAAAAAAAACACCAGTGTATGCTCTTACAGCTCGTTCTGCAAAAAATATTGGTGCAGTTCGCAATAGTGTATCTGCAGAGCCGCCCACCTCAACTCGTCGTCATGTCCAACAACTGCACCTCTCACGCCCGTCGTTGATGAACATTATGCATAGACTTGTCTTTGTACGCTTACAAGGTGGAATTGACTCAGGAACTAAAACCCCTTGACCATTGCAAGCGTCGTCAATGGTCAGAATGATGGCAAGAAATGGCAACACTGGATGATACTGTGAATGGTGTTCGCTATCGTCAGATAATATTGAACTATTTATGGTTGGATTTGGAAGATATGGATATGGAAGAAATATGATTTCAACAGTACGGTGCCCTTGTCACACAACTAACGAAACAATGACTCTTTTGCACGACAAATTCAGTGGCCGTGTTATCTCACGTGCACCAAGATCATATAATTTGATAGAGCTGTGCCGGGTCGTTCATTTTAGTGACCGGTCACTTTCGTTCAGTTACAAAAGACTGATCCGTTCATTCATTTCGTTCAATCGGTCACTTTGAACCAATGGCACGCTGCCAACATTAAAGTTTTCCGGTCAATTATCAACACAGCACTGGAAAATGAACAAAACAAGATAGCAAAATAAAAAATTATTAAGTGATAAAAAATTGTTTTAAAAAGAAGAAATAATTTTAAATAAAAACCATTTTGGTGTGATAAATTTTGATTAGTTTCATAATCGATTTTTGTTTTATTTCAGATAATTTAAAATAATACAAAGAAAAAACAACCCCCACTTTAGTTAAACTACACAACAAAAACAAACATGACACAAAAAGAACGAAAGATATTTGGACGAAAGCTACCCAAATTGAACGGCTCACTATTGAACGAAAAGTGGTCGGTTTAATGAACGGCTCACTACGTTCAACGAGATGTTCCGTTTAATTTAACCCGTTCGTTCATGAACGACACAGCTCTACACTGAAAAATATTTGCTTCATATATCTAATGAACCCAATTCATTAGATAATTTTCATTAACGGAATGAAAAATTACGTTCCATCAATGAAGATTCATAGCATTAATGAAAATATTCATTCAAATTAATTCATTAGGTTTCATAATTTCATTAGAAAATTTCATTGGATTTGTAGTAAAAAATTTTTGAAGGCTTAGTGCAAAATTTTAGAGATTTAGTAAAAGTGAGATGATAAATATATTACAACTACTAACTAAATGATAAAGTATATTATTTTATACATTAATTACTGTGTAAAAAATTGTTTAATAAAAATGTAAATAGTGTATTAAAACAATAAAAAGTTATTTTATGCTTAATATAAACAAAATTTTTTAGTTTCTCTTCAGTAGCACAATTCTAATGAAAAAAGATCATTAGAATAATGCAACTCTTCCTTAAACTAATGACTTTATTTCGTTAGAATGAAGAAAATTTTTCACCAAATTAGTGAACATTTTCATTGGTTCAATAAATGTATTCATTACACTAGTGAAAATATTTCATAAAAATAATGTAACACATTCATTGGCCTAATGAAAAAAATACGCTTGAATGATGAAGAAGATTCATTAAAGAAATGATAGTTTTACTTAATGTTAATGTACCAAATTCATAAAACCAATGAAATTGAGTCGTTAACTTAATGAATATTTTCTATGTTTTAATGTAAACTATTCATAAATATTATGATTCACGCTTCATAAACTTAATGAAGTTATCATTAATCTAACGAATATATTCATTACATAAGTTTTAGTGAAACAAGATTCATTAGTCCAACGAAGGCCATCATTGGCCGAAAAATAATGAAAATTTTCATTAGATTAATGTCAATATTCATTATATTAATGAAGGAGTTCTTTTCAGTGTATAATTTGACGCCGTTGTACTTCTTTGTTTGGGGCTATTAGAAAGAGCCTGCAACAATTCAAGAGCTAAAGAATAAGATAATTGGGCACATTAACTGCATAGAACCTCAATTATGCCTCAGCGTCACCGAGAATTTGGACCATCGGATGAAGGTGTGTGGTCCAGGATGCGGTGGCCATTTGCCCGATACTTTATTCCATATATAATTTAACCATTATCAATATTATTATTATAAAAAATAATAATAATAGTTTCTCAATAATTTGTATTTTATTTAAAATAAATATCGGCCCTTAAAATTTAACCATACACATATCTTCATTCTGCTGAAAGAGGAGTAAAATTAATAGAAGGATACAACACATTGTGCCGTAACGAAGAATAAAGAATTTTTCTGCTTCAGGTTGTTAATATTTTTTCTTTTATATTAAAACTTTTAAATTAAAACTTTTAATTACTAAAGATAGAAATTATGTTTGTTCGCAAATATATTAGAAGTTGGCTGTACATTCGGCACCTTAAGGAGCCCTCTGACTCGTACATTGTATGGGAGTCCCCAGAAGGAGAGCAGTTAGATATGTTACCAAGAAGTGTAGAGAAACAAATATTAGTGGGGGTCGGTCTTACATTTTAGCCCCTACGAGCGACTCAGATACAGTCAGTTATGATACTTTTTGTGGATTTTCTGTTGTTTTGCCCCACTTTCGACCCCGATGCGAAGTCATTTACCCTCACCCTACCGTTCTAGTTTTTTAGCTAATGATTTTTCTTTTTTTTCACCAAATCAGAGGTTCGCTAGAATCAGAAAAGCCAAGTCCAAGAATCGTGCACTAATATACTCCTAGTGCACATATGAATACGCCGCAGCAGATGAATTTTTTGTCTTATACTCGTGAGTATCGGAAATTCAGGTT
The DNA here is from genome assembly GCA_914767995.1 of Thecocarcelia acutangulata. Taxonomy (NCBI): domain Eukaryota; kingdom Metazoa; phylum Arthropoda; class Insecta; order Diptera; family Tachinidae; genus Thecocarcelia; species Thecocarcelia acutangulata. The sequence goes on along the minus strand of OU612097.1, from coordinate 28,173,767 downwards.
TTGGTTGACGCTGATGTAAATACATATATATTTCCTAACAGTGGGGTAAAATACCATAATTTGTGGTGTTTTTCTAACGGAAGACTACTTTAATGATTACAAATTTTTAATAAACAAAATTGGGGGATTCAAACGGTATCATATCACGCATAATGTCATAATATTTTATATTGTGCTTCGAACAAAACATTCAGAAAGTACTCGTAATAAGATTTTTTAAACGAAGTTTGCCGTAACTCAACCGTAAACATCTCAACTGACTCAAATTTAAAATAATTTATATCAGAATGCTAACAGTATTCATATATTTTCATAGTAATATTTTAAGCCTTATGACTTTATGCAAACCCTTTGAATATCGTAAATGTAATAAAAAAATATGATTTTGATTTTTTATTTAATGCGTATGGAGTTAAGGGTTATCGGTAAGGCACGGGGAATAAATCTTTGGATTTTTTGCTGGCTATTCGACACGGTTGTTAAGTCTATTTTAATGTATAGGGCGTTCATGTGGTGGAAGTCGTTGGACATCGTAGAAAATATAATGCGTACGTCTGCTTTGAGGGAGACTGGTGCTTCCAGCCCTACGCCATCGAAACCACTTTTCACTATGCTGAACTGACTGCCGGCTGATCTCATGGTGAAAGAAATAGTCATGAATGAGGCTATAGTCAAGCGGGGCGATGAAGGAGGCGACGCATGGTCTTGTCTCAATAACAGGAAGAATAGTGAACCTTCCGGAAGACATTGATTAATGCTCACTGGCTCTATTGCACGGTCTCGGAGGGGAAAGTCAACTTCATCGCTAAAAATAAATTCGCTTATGAAAATAAATCACTTAGCTGTTGACAAAGGCCGCCAGCTAAAAAAGTATTTGCAGCTTAAAGATGTACACCTCTATAAAAAACTCCCTTTAAATTTTGCTTTGAGGTAAATGCCTTATAAGACAACAGCTGTTACTAGAGGAGTTTGCCTATGCGATATAAAGAAATTATCTATTGCTATTATTCCAACATTATTCTAAAAAGAAAAAAGTTTGTTATTTACAAGAAAATAAAAAAAATCGGTTTACTTTTTTACACTTATAGGTATAATTGAATTAATTTTTGTCTATGCCTTTCAATTACCAAAAGACAAATATTACATATTACTCCACTGTCTGTAACAAACGTATTCAAATTTTTATTACTTTTAAAATCTCTCTGCTTGTACGTTTCATACACACGTTTCAGCGCCTGTCCATAAACGCCAAAGAGGTTGTGGTTCCACGTCTTCAATATGTACGCGTATTTTTGTTGTTCACTTACCCAGCAAACACTTGCTAAATGAATAGTGCTGATTAACTGAAAGGAGTTTGTATATTCATACAATAAATTTTTGCCTTAAGTTACTCGTATCTGCATTGTAAAAAACTATTATTTTATTGCATTGGACCAATTTTTGTGAGAAAAGGTCTGATAGTTTTTTTATTGCTACTTTTAAAGCACCAATTTTGTGATTGATTAATTTTTAATATTTACAACACACATCAGCCTTTGACTAAACCAAAATTTTAAACATGGAGAATAATTATAAATGCCGTTACAAATAATAATACGCTGGAGATGTTACAAATAATAAAACTTCCAATTGAAAAGAAGATTAATTATAAAACAGACACTGAGAACCTCTCTCAAATATATAAATATTTAGTTAATAAGATTAAGATAAGAATTAAAATTAGTTAGTACAGTAATAACATACGATTAAAAAGGATCCCTACTTTGTGTTTCTAGAGTTCTTTGAAAAAAAAAAACAATATCTAAATGTAAAAAATTATAAATAGCTTGTTTTCTATGTTTCCCAGCTATCTATATGTCGACATTTCATAGGAACTACCCTAATCATCAGTAGACTTTGGAAATTTTTGAAAGATATTCTCAAACATTCAAATTTATATCCCAACAATCTAAATAAATTGTTGAGAATTTAAAAAGAAAAATGCTCTAATAATACCTGTCAAAAACACAAAAAACAAGCTTTTTCAATTATACACGTCTTTAACATTTTTCAGGTATTATTAGAGCATTTTTTTTTTTTAAATTCTCAACAATTTATTTAGATTGTTGGGATATAAAGTTGAATGTTTGAGAATGTCTTTCAAAAATTTCCAAAGTCTACTGATGATTAGTTAGTGGTAGTTCCTATGAAATGTCGACATATAGATAGCTGGGAAACATAGAAAACAAGCTATTTACAATTTTTTATTGGTATAAATGTTAGAAGCTAAAATAGCGAATAAAAAACTTAATTATCTAATTGTAAGTTTGATTTGTTAGTGTTATTATTCAACATGTGCATATATTGATCTGTCTTGTGCTTACTTGCAGCTTTTATTTACTTATTACGATCATAAAAAAACTGTTACACTTATTTATTGTTGTTTTTTTTTTATTGATATTAGCCCTGATGATGCTACCCAGTGGTGTAGCGAAATATTAAAAATATAAAAAGAAAAATTGTTAACTTTTTTTTATCCTAATTTTTCGACCTTTTTCTTAAATTAAGATGTAATGGTCTTCAAGCTTGAGGTCTTTTTTATAAAATTTTTAATAAATATTAAAAATATGACCTCAAGCTCGAAAAATTCCTGACATTTTTATTTAACAATTATAAAGTTCGAAAAATCTATCATTAATATTTTGAATAATTTTATTTTCTCTTGAATGTTAAGTACAAGCCAATTCAATCAGTTTACTAGAATATATGTACATGCGAGTTGAAGTCGCCAATTTCAAGTGATATGCATTTACCAGACCAATTTGGCGATCTCAAATCCATACTTATAGCGTAATACGTTTATCAGAACGTCTGTTTGGCGTTTACAAATTGAAAACGCAAATTCTAAAGGTCCTGATACACTTTCCTACACGATCGTACGAATAATTCACCGGAAAATGTTTTAAAAGCCTGGACGACTTTATCAAGTTGCTTCAAAATGGCGTCACACAAGTATGATTGCAATAATTTATATACTTAGCAAAGCAATTAAAAACTGTTATTATCATAGTTTTACATTATTTCAATTTATTTCTTGTGGCGCCAACAATATTACCACATTTTTCATATTATATACCACACAAAACCATAATGTTATGAAAATTTTCATAAAATTTTTCAAATCGTACGATTTGTCAACACCTGTTATATTATTAGTACTTTTTAAGTACACATGGTTTATTTAGTGGATCGTACGATCGTATAGCATAGTGTAATATTGCCTTAAACGATTTGCGTTTGTCAGAACATGACTGCATAGGTATCTTATGGTGTTTTCTTTTCTGATATAAAGGTTACACCTATGCTACATATAGTGGTTCAACACGTTCTTTTCTAAAAAATTTGATACACTATTAAAGGGTATCATGTTCTTTTCAGAACATATTGCTCTTAAAACTGGCAAAACATGTAGCATGTCCTACACTGTACTTCGAGTAAGGTGGAGATACGCCCTTTTTAACATCTTTGTTTAATACGTGTTTATGCAAACATGAAATTCTTTTGTTATTGTAGATGAGTAAACGGTGCTGCTGATGATAGCTTGTATAAGATAAAAATAGTGATTAAATCGTTGGTATGTTATAAAGGGCGTTTCAGACTATCATACAAGTCTTAAGATTTTGATTGGATTTTGTGGGACAAAAATCTAAAGACATCTGTTGCGACTGTCAAAAAATCTAACGTAGCATTACATTTTGTTTTCACACTATCACACCTAAAGTAAAAGAAGGAATATGACTTGAAAATAAACAGCCAATTTACTTAACGTCTGGTTTTAATATTTTTATTATTTGCTTTTGCAAAAAATGCAACCCTGATCCAATGAAAAATCTTATTGTTTAAAAAAATTTCTAAAAATGGTGAAGTGCTATGGGATGTCAAATCTTTTACCGTATTATTTCTTTACATTCACAATATCACACTTGCACGTATTATTTGATTTTTTGAAAGTCTTAATACAAAGTGTGATAGTCTGAAGTGCCCTTAAAGGCCCAATCAGACTATTATACAAGTATAAATACTTTCATTAGATTTTGTGGGATAAAAGTCTAAACACATTTCTTGCGACTGTCAAAAAGTCTAACGTAAAGTAGATTTTGCATTCACACCATCACACTTGATATAAACCAACATAGATGTGCCATCATAAAACTTTTCACGGCGGCAGCTGCGCTATTCGTCGTAGGCGATACACGTGCCGGAGCGTGAAATTCTTCAACAGTTAAAATAATAATTATGTATAACACATGCAAATTCAATAACACAAACATATTTTATATTCTAAATATAGCATGAGCAAAATACATTTATAAATGACAGCTAAATTCTAAATTTCGAGCTTTTTTATAAGGACAAAAAATACTATCAGTGACGGCATCCCATCGGCTACGAAATAGCCGACTACTCAATTTTTAATTAGCTGGTTTACTAAAAAAAACACAACCCTGATCCAATCTAAAGTATTATCGTTTTGAAAAGTTTCAAAAAACAACAAAGTCGTATGGGATGTCAAATTTTTATCGTATTATTTTTCGTATGTATGACGGATTACATTCAGACTATCAGACTTGCACGTATTATTTGAATTTTTGACAAGTATTAATACAAAGTATAATAGTCTGAACTGGGCTTAAGTAGTCATGATATATTTGAAACTTTAAGTGTACATTATTATTAAATGGCACTTTGTTAGCAATTTTTGTTCTTTTGTGCTAATAACACATGTACAACTTTTTAAGGGTGATGGTAATCGGAGAAAAATGATAAACATTTAAAGGGTAGCATTTTTTATCAGAAAAGAAAACACCATTACTTTTCACATTTTTAAACCGCATATACATTTGTTTGCTGTGCTACACCGCATGTCTGCAGTTAAGAGTTCCACAACCATAAATATGATGTTTTATTTTTAATCGAGTTTACAAAATTTCTTATACAAACACCACATTTCGATCGGTTTGTTTGTTTGCTTGGCTGTGTGTTTGCTGTTTTTAATGATCTTCAATCACCAATCAAAAATAAATACTCAATTCGAAGGCGGAGTTTAGTCGGCTGTTTGCTTTATTACTTGTTGCATCAACAAAGCAGACACCATATTGTTGCTGTACGAGTATGCAATAAATAAATTAATATGACTCTTTAATTGTAAAATAAATACGTCAATTAATAAGTCGGTACATAAAAATCTCTTACGCATCAATTGCTGATCGCTTTGATGCCTGAAATAAAATGCACAAAGAAAAAAAAAAAATGGCCTCCATTATTTTGTATAGAAATGTGTATGAATATGAGTTTGTTATTTATATGCATTTTAAATGCTTCTAATTGGTTTAATGTTTAATTAATAACATTTTATGTTCAATTATTTTATATACAAATAAAATTTTATTGAAGTGCCGAAGATATTTCAGAAATTTTATTATTTGTTTAAGTAAAACACACAAGCAAACATGCAGGTTACTTTCTTTTACATACACACATGCGTACTTACACACAGTGGCTCACATCTTATTTCGTCCAGCTTTAAAATCCAACTTTCAAGGCTTTTAGAACAAATATGAAAAAAATCGGTTATATAACAATAATTCGTGAAAAGGTCGCCATTTTAGTTTTGATTACAGAATTCATATATCCACTTCTATCGTGATTAAGATGGTAAATATTTGTTCCCATAAAACTATCAATTCTCAAGAAGGGAAAATTGTTATCGCGAATTTCATGGGAACTCTTGTACGTGCTATCAGTACGTAGTGAATGTAAAAAATATAAAACTGCCAGTGCAGCGAAGAAAAAGTGTGAAAATGTTTTTAATTGAACTTAAAATAAAATGTTTTGAATCGAAGCATTAATTGAACTACTGGAGGAATAATATCGGCAACACCGAATTGTTCGTAGACATTTACGAGATGAATCTAATCCGATGGAGTTACGTGATACACCGTAAGTTACTTATTCTATAAACAAATTTTGTTTGTACAATACATACATACACACATACATACATACATACATATATACATAAAAATTTTATGAAACTTTTCAAAACATTATGGTTTCTGTGCGATCGGTGTGGTATATATTGTGAAAAATATGAGAATATTGTTGGTGCCTCAAGAAAAAAATGTAAGCAATGTAAAATTATTATGTTAATAAAAGTTTTTAATTATTTTATTGTGTATATAAATTATTGCAATTATACTTGTTTGATAGTGTGGCCTACAACGCCATTTTGAAGCGATTTTTTCAAGTCGGCTAGACTTTTGAAACAGCTTCCTGTGAATGAATCGTACGATCGTGTAGGATAGTGAATCAGGGCCTTTACATGATGAATACAGTCCGTCAGCAAAAATTATGTGAACGAATCAAAGGGAAAAACAAAAATAATACGAGATAACTGGTTAAGGCCCAATCAGACTATTATACAAGTATAAATACTTTCATTAGATTTTGTGGGATAAAAGTCTAAACACATTTCTTGCGACTGTCAAAAAGTCTAACGTAAATTAGATTTTGCATTCACACCATCACACTTGATATAAACCAACATAGATGTGCCATCATAAAACTTTTCACGGCGGCAGGTGCGCTATTCGTCGTAGGCGATAGACGTGCCGGCGCGTGAAATTCTTCAACAGTTAAAATAATAATTATGTATAACACATCCAAATTTAATAGCACAAACATATTTTATGTTCTAAATATAGCATGAGCAAAATACATTTATAAATGACAGCTAAATTCCAAATTTCGAGCTTTTTTATAACGACAAAAAATACTATCAATGACGGCACTCCATCGGCTGCGATATAGCCGACTACTCAATTTTTAATTAGCTGGTTTGCTAAAAAACACAACCCTGATCCAATGTAAAATATTATCGTTTTGAAAAGTTTCAAAAAACAACAAAGTCGTATGGGATGTCAAATTTTTATCGTATTATTTTTCGTATGTGTGACGGACTACATTCAGACTATCAGACTTGCACGTATTATTTGAATTTTTGACAAGTATTAATACAAAGTATAATAGTCTGAACTGGGCTTTACGATTAGGTGAATTTTGGCCGAATGTGAATTTGTTTAGTGTTATTATTCCAAACTGAATTACACATAAAAAATGTGAATTCATTTCTAGAGGAAACGGTTTAACGATTGCGATTTTGGGAAATGGGAACTTTTTTCATGGGAATGACTGTTTACGATAGAGGCGATTATATCTGAAGCAATGAAGCAGGAAATGCACAGTTTTTTCTAGGAAGATCTACAGTAAATATCACCATTTGTACGACTGCGCCATCTCGAACCAATTTTAAGTAAAAATAAATATCAGAAATGAATTCCTCGATCCCAAAAGTAGTAATAAGATGTTCAGACGGTAATATGAAACACTTGGTTCGCTTTCTGAACCTCTATTGCGAAACGGTTGTTTTTTGCTTTACACTGATGTTTACATATTTTGTGCAAACGTTTCACTAATTCTTTTTTCCATTTTTATTTAAATCTTTATGTAAGTATCCAATTTTTATATGTTTTTTGATGATTTTACACACATTAATTGTATCTGCTTTTTTTTTTTAGAGGTAGTTCACATAAATTAGCGATAATTTATTATCAAATTTGGAGATGATAGTGATTTTTATATAGTTCGTAACAGGATTCAAAATGAACGTAATTGGTTCGCTCTCAAAATTTTTTATGGCGAATCATGTAGATTCAATCAAGATTGGGCCGCGAATAATGAATGAGAAAGCGAAACTCGAAAATAAGCCTTTGTGTGAACATACTATAAGATACTACAACTTTTCAGGATAACAAAATTAAATAAAATAATATCTCTTACTGAACTAAAAAAATCCGTTGAAGGTTTTGTAATGTCAACTTTCATTTGCAACTGGTCTCATGCCATTCTCATTCGGAATGTTAGATTTTGTATAACTGTGTTATGTTAAAAAATTTTCTGGTTCAAAAAGTTTTGTTTTACATCTGCACGAAACAAGCTGAGAGTCACGGTATATGCAATTATTTAAATAAGCAATAAAAAGAAAATATTTTTTTATTTAATCTAAATTGTAAATAAAATTTATTGCTTCTTTTATTGAATGCAAATAACAAAATAATCTGTTACCAAATAAAACTAAAGCAAACTGGTTAAAATATTTTTGCATCGAAACAACTTTTTCTTTAAATAAGTTTTTGTCACAAATTAATCACTCAAGCAATAAAATTACAATAAAAGAAAAAGAAAAAAAAAAGGAAACTTCCAAAGCCATTAATCCTGCCACAACTTAATAATGCTACTTTTCCTATTTTAGCCCAAAGTATTATTTTACGAAAAGAACATTTACAACTTTAGCAAGCTTTTAGCTTAAAATGAAAAAGTGTAACAAAAAAAAAAACTCCAATGTTTTCCCCAACAAACTTTGGCCATTAGTAAATAGTTTTGGGGTTGAAAAAAAAGTATTAAAATTATTTAAAATGTCATTGTGATGTGATAAATCTTAAGCGTACGTTAGTAGGTGGGCCAGCTGCCAGACTACACGTCTGGCGGTTACTTTCACAAATGTAGGGATTCAGTATACGGAGGTATTTTTAAGCTGAGCAATGTGCCGCTTAAGGGGTCTAGTATTTTGCTTTATTTCGAGTATCGTCAGCGTTTGCGGGCGAGCTACAAGTTTGCTGATTGTTTTCACAATTTATGGGATTCAGTATATGAAAGTATTAAGCTTAACAATATTTTACTTTGAATAAAAGTATTTTTCTTAATTTCAAATGTCATCACTACCATTTTCACAGTTTTTGGGATTCAGTGTCTGAGGGCATTAAACTGAATAAGGTACCGCGCAAGGGGTCCTGTGCTTTACTTTCAATAGAAGTATTCCCCTATAAGCAAAGAGTCATCGTCGTCATCACACCTAGCCAACAACAAAACCATCTTGCTTGTACAGTCGTCTTCGGCGACAATTAAATATTTCTGTATTTTGTAGATGTAATCGATGTGAATTGTTGCTGACAGCGGGAAAACAGGCAAATGCCAAATTTCTTTATCTCCACTTTAAATAACTGCGATGCAAGTTCTTGGAATAAGAGGTTTCTTGGAGCGTGTAGCAGGATTGTTGGCACACACATATTGCTCTATATACACACACGCGTTTATAGATAGGAAACCCTTAATGAAAGGCACTTTACGTTTGCTTTCATCTATTTTTGAAAAGGCCTAGCCTCTACTTTCATAGCTTTGTAATAAATAAATACATTTTAAAAAACTAAAACACACACTTCGATATCAAACTAATTGTTCCAAGCTTTTTTGGAACTCCCAAAATCGGCTTTAAGAACTTCCAAAATACCCCACTTCCCCGGAAACAATATGGTAACGTCAATTTTCGCATTAAATCGAATGGCCGTTAATAGATACACATTGTACGGCCAAAACGGACACCGAATGTGAAATCCCTGAGGGGTTTCGACGCGGTTCCAATTTTTTTTTGGGAATTCAAAATCTTCTCACATCCTCAGAAGCAAAACGGCAACTTCAATTTTCACACTAAAGCGAATGGGCGTTTATATTTCGGATGCATATTCCACGGCGAAAACGCGTACAGAATATAAAAAACGGCTTCCGAACCGATTAGCGCAGTGGTGCCGATTTTTTTGGGAATTCCTAAAATCAGATTCGTGAATACCCAAAATCCCCCACTTCCTCGGAAGCAATTCCAATTTTCGCACTAAAGCGACAACACTGTATATACAGTTTTATGTACCTACATATGTAATAATAATAATTACTTATAATGGCATGGGTATGTTTGCGAACATACAAACACACAAAAATACAAGTGAAACTGAAAGAAACCCCCTTTAAAAAAGGGATTTAGACAAAAACTTGCAAAACGTTATCGCACTTACATTATTTTTTTGTTCCTTCAAGTAAAATCTGTTGGCGTCACCGTATAATGGTTTGATTTATATGTACGAGTATATATTTGAGTCTTTCCATGATGACTTGCCAAATGATACTGAACAAAAATAATAACATTAACATTAGGTTTAGACATCCACAAATATTGTTATTTATATATTTATAGTATTAGAAAATAATTACAAATTATTAACTAATTTCACATTCATAAATACAATTTACTATGTTAATATAAAAAAAAAATGAAAAATCAAACTATTAAAGCATTGATTTATTTATGCTGGTGAATTTGTCAAGTGTTGCTGACATCCAAACATGATACAGAGACAAACATAATCACTTATAAACCAAGCAAATTTGCAAAGAATGTGTCAATAATGATGAAAAAAAAACAAACAAAATATTTCCAAGCTGGAACGTAAATCAGGGGACGGAACTAACCATTATATTCTGATTGCTAACACCGCCTAGCTCGTTCCATTGCGAAACGTAATGCAATAAATTAATATATTTTAGAAAAAGAAAAACTAAAAGTTTCTTTGAAATGAAAGCACTTTACACAGAAAAAAACAGGATGTCTGGTGGAAAATTTATATTTTTAAATACGATTATTTCAAAAAGTAATAAACGATACGGGCCATGATATAAAAAACAAGGTAGCCGCTTCGCTACAACAATACAACAATAAAAAAAACAACAGGTATTTTATTAGTGTAAAAAAGGCGAATTCACAACACTTTAGCTGTCAAAAGTAGTTGACAAAGAACATGTAAAAAAATTTAAATGGCGCCGAAAAAGGTAAACAAAACTTGACAGAGGAAGTGCCGCCATATTAACCGAATTCGCCGATGCATCCACCTAATAATGAATTCGCCTTGATACGGGCGGAGGATGACATTGTTGGAATTATCGTTTGTATAAATTGGTCAATTGAGCATTGCGCTTTCGCTTTGGAGACATTCTTTAAGACAAATTTGTTCAATCTTCGGTATTCGCCGAATACGTGATGGACCGAGTGTAAGTTCAATGCGTTCGTGGGTGCAGAGATTCCGCTCAACTGCTTCGGCTAAGGATGTCCCACATCCAGGGCCCAGTCGATCTTCAAGGACTCCCGAAAACATTGAACTGGTTGGAAGCAGTTTAACTGAAAATCTGCGACTTGCAGTACGAAAAGAACAGAGTCACTGGGAGTTCGAAGACCGATTATTAATGAAATTTCAAAAAAGGATCTGAAATTACATCCTTTTAAACTTCAAATCTTACAATCCAATCGTGAAAGAAAGTGACTTTGATTTACAAAAAAAAAAAATTATAAGACACTCCTTATTTGGTAGCCCTTAAAATAAAATGATGTTATGTAAAAAAAAAAATAAAATAGTTATTTTTTACGTAAGTTAAGCTATGTGCACACGGTTGTCAGATGTTACAATATTGTAAGATCTGGCAACACGCTGACAATATAGTGACAATGAAAAACTGTCCCGCAGAAGTAAATTGTGTGTTCATTGTCAGACTATGGTCTGACAAATAATTCATCTGACAACAAAAATTGTCAGTTCACACGGTTGTCAGATTGTTAGATGAAAAAAATTGCCAGACATGTTGTAAGGCATTGCCACTTATGTATATCAACAACCATCTGTTTAGCAGTGTTGCCCATCAAACTTTTTTCTGACAATGATGTGCATTAATTTTATACATCTGACAATTAAAGCTAAGCTTACAATACCAGCCAACTATCTGGCAAGGCCGACGAAGAGTGTTCTCACGATTGTCAGATGCCTGACAACATTGTCGTCTTACAATTGATTGACAATGGTTTTTCTGACAACGTTGTAAGTTAAAAATTGACAGTATACACGATTGTAATACATTTTCAGACAATTTTACTGGCGTTATTGTAAGTTCTGACAACCGTGTGTACGTAGCTTTACGTACCCTGGCACAAATGAATTTGAGGCAACAAAGAATTTTGGAACAAAAAGCAAAATAAAAAAATAATAAAGTTAAATACAAACTCGCTCGCCACATGCAATTCAAGCACACATTTATTCTGTATTGTACCCACAACTTCAGAGTTGTAAAATGTTTATGTGTTTTCAGTGCAAAAGATCTTGGGATAAAGTTTGAGAACTACAAGCATTAAAATATAAGATAATTTATGAGAATGAGCATGATAACAAGTTATGAAAGGAAATAAAAAGCAAAACATTGACACAAGAGACACAAGAGAAACTTGGTCAAAGGCCCCTTACTCGTAAAGTTAAACACGCTGTCTGTCATACGTTAAAACAGTGAAAGAAAAAATTGGCCACAACAATAATAATCATAAAGTTTGGATTGAAAAGTTACATAGGGTGTCTGGTAGAAAATTTATATTTTCAAAGACCATTGAACGATAGAATGGAAATCTGGATTTTATTTTTTAAAGAGTATGCCATCCAGATGTCTTATGTTGAGTTGAACACACTGTTCTGCGCCACATGCTAGAGTAAACTTGGTTCAATAATGCTAGGAGCACAACTCCGACGAACGACGAATTTTTGGTCGCGAATATTTGTCGCCAAAAATAAAACACATTGGCCTGTATGAAAACGCACACAATTGTGGCGTTGGTCGAAATTCGTCAATCTCAGCGAAAGTTGAAATAGAACGACGAACAAAATATTATCAGGTGACCAGGTTTCTTATAAAAAACGTGTTTTTCACGAAATAATGGTTTTTATGTTTGTATTAATCCATGTAGTAAAAAATTTCAAAATATAAAGTTCCTCACATAATTTGTTCAAAAATCCCTCTTTCGGATGAGAATTATATACGTTTACCTTTGACATGGCCTCCTTAGTATTTATACTCATATTTTGTTTCTTTAATTTAATTTTGTATGGAATGTAAACAATGTTATTTATAAAAAAAGTCGTCGATATTGTGCTGCACACGACGAATTTCTATAACAAATATATGCCGGCGAAATCGTCGCGATAGACGAATTTCGTCGCTGATTTCTCGACGAATATTTTCCTTTAAAGCCACAACAGATTGTGGATTGGCATCTTTAGGTAGCCACATAAACAAAAATTCATGGAAATTAGAATCTCTGGATGTGTATGCAGTCACCCCATCCTGTTGAAACCACGTGTGTGAATAGCGCGATGAATGTACTCGCAGAATTCCGTAAACATGCGTGCATCATTTTCATCGTTGAGATTTGCCGCCTGGTCTCGAGAATTTTCGAAAAAAAAAATGGTCTAATTATTTCATGCGTGGATAAGGCACCTCAAAGAGTTCCCCTGGAGCAATGCAACGGTTTGTGATGTTTCAATCGAGAGTTGAGGGTTCTTGGAGACCAGTAACGATAGTTTCGCTTGATGGCCAGTTTTTAAGTCAAAAACAGCTTCGTCGCTTTAAAAAAAAGGTGCGAAAACGCTCTAACATTGCTTCACAAAAATATTTGCGTAAATCAAAATCACTTTCTTTCAGTGTTTGAACGATTAGAAATTTAAAGGGATGGAATTTCAGATCTGGGGATTACTCTCTATTGCGATGCGAAAGAAAAATCGAAGAATTGGTACCTTGTATTACGTATTCGTATTTTCTTTTCGCATTTAATTTTCTCTTTCGCACAATTTATTTTATCATTCTTCGCTATTGTTTATTTTGGGATACCAGTGCTGTTTCATTTTTAAACTATTTCCCGAAAAAAATTGCGCAAACAGCACTGAATACAAATTATGCTCTTATCGCATCTACCTTTCGCATCGAATTTACTTTCGCATCGCTATAGAGAGTAACACTGTTTTTAAAAATTTCATGAATAATCGTTCTTGGAAGCCCCAGTGAACCTGCTCTTTTTCGTATTGAAGAACGCGGATTTTCATATAAACTACTTTCAACCAGTTCAATGTTTTCGTGAGTCCTTGAAGATCGACTGGGCGTCATGGCTGTGGGGCATTTATAGCCGAAAGAGTTACATGGAATCTCTGCACCCACAAACGCATTAAATATTTACACTCGGTCCATCACGTATTCACCAAATATCGAACTTTGAACAAAATTGTCAACAAGAAATTAAGTAAGAACCATTACACGTAAAAACTGTCTCCACAGCGAACCCGGGAAGCTCACTCAACTACTGCGACATCCTGACTCTGTCGATGATTGCCGCTCTGAACTGTGATACTGTAAGCCCGCCTTTTTGTGATATTTAAAGTTATAAATTTGCCACCAGACAGCCTGTAATTCTTCTCCCTACAAATTGCACTTAAAAAATACTTTTGGCTTTAAATTTTATTTGTTCGCAGTGTAACGAACGTGTTTGCGTTCGTGAAGCTGACAACAATTATGTTCTTTCTGATCATAACGACCACACATTTTTACTCTCATACTCCGAACAGCAGGACATCATCTCTGGATACGTTTTTTTTCAGTCCAGAAGACAATTAATAAATATCAACACGTGATCTGATCAATAAACGTTGTAGAGTTTGTAGCGTTTTGTAAATCTAAAAAGACATGAATATTTTACTTCATATTTAAAGTGATCAACAAAGATTATAAACCAAAGACGAAAAAAAAAATCGCATAAATATTTATGAAAGTATACTGTTTCTTATACTTCCTTCTCGCTTTTGTTGATCTGCGATAATAAATTTAATGTTTCTGTTATACATTTATTTATTAAATGGTTGTTAGCAAATTAGAGAAACCAGAAATACCCGCGAGAATATGAAGCAGAGTTTTCTGCCCAGTTATTCTTTTTACAAGAGGACAAGAATATTTCTTATGTTTTTATGTTCGTCTAAAAAGCAGTTTACAGAACACTAACTCTTAGAGCTCAAACCAGTTATACCGGGTGTCCGCCGGGAAGGTACACTACTCACTACTACTTGTGGCACCGCCTCGCTGATACCACAAGTTAATGAAGCCCAAACAAAGCGTGCATGTAGCGTTAAAAAGTTTTCAGCCATATCATGATATTTTTTTTTTAATAATTCAATTATTTATTGTATCTTCTAAAAGAACTAACAATAAGTATGCAAATCTTAAAACTAAAAATTCATTAATTAATAAAAAAAAAAAAAAAAATAATTAATATTGAAAAATGTTATTTGCTTAGGTCCAGCCAGTGCTACACGAAAAGTTGCTTCTTGCGTGTATTTTGTTGGTAAATCACCTTTCCAACGCTCTGATGGTTGCAAGGGTGCCCATACTTCTCAGTCGAGTGTGGCCACCAAAGTTAAGGATGCTACGTGCGAGAGGATTCGAGTGAGACTCCAGTCTGTTAATGTACCTTATCGCGTGTTATGGAAATTCATCTTTCACTAAGGGTACACCTAGATCTTTGGGAATTCGAGAGTTTTTAACATACCATGGAGCTACAGTAATTGTACGGAGAATTTTATTCTGGCGCTTTTAAATTTTCTCAATGTTAGATGCAGAGGCGGTACCCCACAATTGAATTCCAAAGTTTGCAATCTAACTTCAAGATAGAATTTCTGCCGATGAGCCAATTAAGTTGCACCGCTTTTAATTTCATCTGGGTGACTTTAGCGTCAATGTGAGACTTCCACGTGAGCCTACGGTCGAGATGAATACCAAGGTATTTGACTTCACTGTGCTGCGCAACAATATAGTTGTTGATTTTAATAGCCGAACAAGTTTTTCTATGTAGTGTGAATGTAACATGTGTACATTTTTGTTCATTTATTTTGATTTTCCAAAGTTTCAGCCATTTCTATGTTCTTCACGATATGGCTTCCCTTTCACAGTTACCGTTACGCCATTTTCATTTCCGAAGAAGTAAGGTCCAGTTATTCCTCTTGAACCAATTGCACAAGACTGTCACTTCTAACAGATGCAAAGGTGATTGATGAATAATTTGGGGGGTTTCAATTGCCCAGAACATATCACATATCCCTTCAAATGAAAAAGTGTCGTGTCACTGATTACGCTTTGCCATGCTGGAGCTGTAATATCCTATTGGCATAGGTACGACGCTGTAAAAGGTCTTGTGAAAGAAGCTCTTATTTCAACTGAATTTTAAATGGAAACAAATACAAATACTTCTCTGGCCAAATGCTCCTTGTGACCAAAGTTGTTCTTTGAAGACCAAGCTCCTGAGCACGGTGTCGAATTGAGGTAGACGGATTGTTTCTAACACATTCTGGAGCAGCAGTAATTTTTTCAGCCGATCTTGCAGTACGTTGTGGTCCCTGCTTGAGCCTATCGGGTACAGACCCCCTTTCTTCGCAATCATTCACTAGCACATTTTGTTGGCACGTTGTTTCTCCCAAAAATTTTACGTAATTTTCACATCGTCGCAGTAATCGAGGATTAATTAAGATAGAATGTTTTAGTGTTTGAAACACGTTGGTTTACGCAAAAATTTTCTATAATAAATTTGTCGCGTGCCAAATATGAGCAGTTAAAACTAATGTTTACTTTAATGGCGGCAAAGCAAAGAGGTATACCTCTCCGGCGGACACCCAGTACAATTACATCACAATGTGGCAAGAAGCTTGGTGGTTTTGAGCCAGATTACTGTGGTCTGTGTGCTACAGTACGATAAGTTAGGTAGGCAGGCCGCTGAGTTCGCGAGTAGTATGTCCTGTGGTTTTCCAGCTCACTTGGGTCCTAAATTTGCTCCCTTTGTGTTTGCCTGTATGAAGAATATGTGAAGATAAAGATGTGAAAAGGGATATAGTATTCCAGGCAGAAAGTTAAGAGAGTAATAAGGAGAGGGGGGGAAAGGCAAGAAAGGTGGGAAATTGTTCTAGCCATCCGCTACTTCTTATGAATGAGTATAGCGCGGACAGATTGACCGAGGCCAGACATGATAGACTATTGAAACTCCGCTCGCCTAGATACCTCAGACGGTGATGCTTCCATGCCGGGCATGTTCCTAAGGTTCGTCTCCTCCTTGTCCTCTTTCTGGTATTTTCCATAACACAAATGAGCGACACTTCTAGAAAACTTGTGTGAAAAACTCTAATTGATTGATGCCATCAAGAAACAACGACCACATTTAAAGAAGAAAAACGTGCTCTTTCTTCAAGACAACGCACCGGTTCACACAGCATTAGATACGATGGCAAAATTACGGGAAATGTATTTCGATTTTATTCATCCTCCACCTTATGTTCAGATTTAGCTCCTAGTGACTTTTTTCTGTTTCCAAACTTGAAAAAAGGGTTTGCACGAAATAGATTCATCTTAAACAAAGAAGTGATTACCGAAACTATCGCATATTTTGAGGGGTTCTTAAAATCGTATTATTCAGATGGTATAAAAAGTTGGAATATCGTCTTACTAAATGTATTGAGCTAAAATGAGACTATGTTGGGAAATAAATGGTTTTTGAAAAAATAGATTTATTTTTTACCAAGGTAGCTTCAATATCAATCCACCCTCGTATATATATAGTTCTTAAAATATGTGGTTATGGTCAAAATTAGTCTTAAACTAATTTAGTACCATTCCAAGTACTTTTAGTCTCTTCATCCGTTACCGCTGTGTTCGTCTATGACCATCTGCTTCATCTGCTTGTGTTGGAAAACCTTTTAACATGAATTATGTGAAATTTAGATGTGATTTAATAACTCGTTCCGTTAACACTTTATTATGGAGAACTGTTCATAAATTTGTATCATAAATTGTCTTCGCCACATAAAACACCACATTGTCGCGCAGCAACTTGCGAATTGGCAGTTGCTAGAAACAAAATGCTGGTACGAGCAGCATCACAAACACCAACAACAGCCACAACTACGACGAGTATCACTAGCGCTAAAACAGGGATGAGGAGGAACCTGGCAATACATGTTAAGCCACCAACATGCAGACCAATAATAATGACAACGTTGACATGAAACACAAGATTATGATTAATCGCCGATTAATCCGTTTAATACAATCACCACAACAACAAACTGGCAGATGAAGAAGAAGCGGCAGAGCAGGAGGAAACAACAACAATTGTGTGCATGTTTATTTTTGTATTTAACAAAGAAGAAAACAAAAAATATAAAAAGAATGTGTTAAGATGTGTTTATTGAAAGAAAATATTTGTAAGTTTTATTGTTGTTTTCTCAGATAAGTGTCAGACAATGTGCATAAATACCCTACAAATGCGATGGAGTTTGGGACTTATTTCAAGGCGCGCTTGTTTTACCAGTAGTGCGGCTCTGTAACTTGTATTACGATAATCGTGTTAAAATAATTATAACAATATTTTAACGAATTCGCTATTCAGTAACATATTTCAATGATATTCGATGGTGCTCAAAATCAGCTGTTACTTTTACTTACTGATTTATCGCAACAATGTCATAACTCAAAACAAAAAATTGTTTCGAGAAAAACACATTTTAAATATTTAGCTAAGACGTCTGCCCAAAACATACAAATTGATATCAAATAATTTCTTTATTTGCAAAGAAAAGTTTATAACAGAAACTGTGTTTTGTCGCATAGTGTCGGCATAGGTCGTTATAAACCATTCAATAAATTATAGATACTTACAAATCGAGAAGATAACGCCTAAGTTTTATGTAGTCAACTTCATCTGCTTACAATGTCACAGTAGGCCTCTGCAACAAAACATATAAACAATAAAGCCAACAACATCGACCGGCGAAACGCACGCAAATGCCTCATACTCACATGAGAATGGTCAATTTCATGCTTATTAAGCATTTAAGTCAAATACATACATACATATGTGTGTATGAGCGAGTATATAGATTCCTTGTTACTTCGCCTGGCAAAAAATCTCATGTTACCAATAACACAAACTCAACGATCTCGATGGCAGTCTATAAGTCTTTGAAGTATCACACCTACACGATCAAATGAGCGCGCACACATTGATTCATATTATTTTATTTATTTATTTTTTATTTTTCTGAAGCCGGAAAGAAAGTCAACGGTAATGGCTAATTGGTTCTTGTACGGATATGTGCCAGTTTTCTATTAGATTTTGGGTAGATAGATGTAAATTTCCTATAAAGTGCAAGACAAAGTTTATTTAAGTATACGAGGTCGGATTGATATTGATAAAAACCATTTATATCCCAACATAGTCTCATTTTAGCTCAATACACTTACTAAGACGATATTCAAACTTTTCTATACCATCTGAATAATACGATTTTAAGAACCCCTCAAAATACGCGTTAGTTTCGGTAATCACTTCTTCGCTTGCGATGAATCTTTTGCCTGCGAACCATTTTTTCAAGTTTGGGAACAGGAAAAAGTCACTAGGAGCTTAATCTGAACATAAGGTGGAGGATTAATAAAATCGAAATTCATTTTCCGTAATTTTGGCATCGTATCTAATGCTGTGTGAACCGGTCCGTTGTCTTGAAGAAAGAGCACTTTTTTCTTCTTTAATGCATCAATCAGTTGATCCAATAATGCACGATAATACTTTTCTGTGATTGTGGATCCTTTTTATAGATAATCGATGAGTAATATTCCATGTGCATCCTAAAATGCAGTGGCCATAACCTTGCCAGCCGATTTCACTATATTCGCCTTCTTCGGAGCACTTCCACCGGCTTCCACCCATTGTTTCGATTTAGTTTTGGTTTCAGGTGTGTAGTAGTGGACCCACGTTTCAAAAACAGTTATTAGTCGACGCCAAAAATCAACAGGATTACGCTTTATCGTCTCCAAACACTGCTATGAAGTGATCTATCGAACTCGTTTTTGTTCGACACTGAGGAAACGCGGCACCCATCTTGCCGATAGCTTTTTCATATGTAAATATTTTTGCTAAATGTTAAACGCACGTTCATATGATATGTTTAACTTTTCAACAATCTCACGTAACTTCACTAGGCGATCATTAATATCACAGAAAAAATTATAGTAAAAATAAAATCAACAAAATTTTTCTCTGAAAAAATTATTTGTATGCATATACATATGTAAATAATGGGTGATTTTATGAGAACTATCGGAAATTTCAAAAAAAAAAACACATAAAATTCAGAAAAATGCATGAAATATTTATTTGGATCGATAGTTGGGTCGATATAATTTAATGTTTAAAGATTATTTCATGCAAATGTTGGCCGCGGCTGCGCCTCAAATGGTCCATCCGCTTAGTCCAATTTTGACATACTCTTTCCAACATTTCGGCCGGTATCTCACGAATAATGTTGGCAATGTTGGCTTCCAGTGCGTCAATCGAAGCGGGTTTGTCGCTATAGACATTAGCCTTAACATAGCCCCACAAAAAATAGTCTAGAGGCGTTAAATCGCACGATCTGGGCGGCCAATTGACTGGTCCCAAGCGTGAAATAAACTGTTCACCGAACTCGCCTCTCAATTGATGCATTGTTTCGCGTGCTGTGTGGCATGTGGCACCGTCTTGTTGAAGCCACATGTCATGCAAGACAAGCTCTTCCATTTTGGGCAAAAAAAAGTTTGTTATCATCGCACGGTAGCGCTCACCATTCACAGTAACGTTGTGATTTGCATCATCTTTGAAGAAATACGGCCCAATGATGCCGCCAGCCCATAATCCGCACCAAACGGTTGTTTTTTGTGGATGCATTGGTAGCTCTTGCAATGCTTCTGGCTGCTCTTCACTCCAAATACGGCAGTTTTGCTTGTTCACGTATCCATTCAACCAGAAATGAGCCTCGTCGCTGAACACAATTCTTCGATAAAAAAGTAAGTTGTAAAAGTAAAAAGTTGGTAATAAAATTCAATAATTTGCAAGCGTTGTTCGTCTGTAAGACGATTCATAATTAAATTATAGACCAAACTGAAGATGTTTGACAGTGACACAAGATACAAAACTTGCGTGAGCTGTCAAAACTAGTGTTGCCAAAAAGATAATAGCAAAAAAATCACTCGTTATAAAAAAATAACCTTGGATGTCGTATTTTGTTGTTGTTTAAAAAAATAGTTTTCGATCAATAATTATTTCTACTAAACTTTTGTTTAAATTTTTGTTTAAATCCACGAATTCCTTTATAGGTACGCATTAAAACAATTTATTAATTGATTCAACAAATTTCATTATTGAACACGAAAAAAGTTTTTTTCTGTGTAACGATATCGAGGATCGTCTTGATAATAGTGTTTTCTTCAGTAACCACCTGTTTTGGCCTTACTGTTGATGATATTGTTGCAGTGCTTCCCCCTGGGGAATAGGTTTTCTCTTGGCGTATCCAAACCAGGGCATCCTGGTTTTCGGGTAAATAGGGGAAGGAGTCTCTCGTTTGTTGTAGCAAATAAAACTCTAGGAAGCCGCATGACTTATGTTGTATTGGTTTCCGAAACCCTTACCAAGGGTATAAATTGGCAGAACGGGGATCAGCATGGCCCCCGGGTGGTTCTGCTTGCAGTTCAGCCCGAGCTAATCATAGTTGAGGTGCCTACCTTGGCTGGAACGTTCTGGCTGTGGTTTAAACCTAAAACGCAGCAAGGGGGAATTAGCACCCCTGATAATTGTATGGCTTTTTTCGGGGACTAACAACCTCCCGAAGGTCTGTTGCCTTTACAACAGATACCTGTACTGTGAGGAGCCAGTGGTGATGGCTGCCGGTGAGTTCGTTTAAGGGCTAATGCTGCTAGTTGGCTTCGGCTCACTTGTCTTCTATTGACTGCTGTAAAATTGCATACAGGAGGGATTAAAAGGCCAGATCTCCTCAACAAGAAGTTGCTCATATGGCTACAAACATATGCATTAATTGCTACCTGTGTGAGCCTAGTCAGCCACACGGGGGCGCTGGTGAATCGGGAATAATTCACTCCATGCAATTGGTCTATCATCATAAGGCTGTAAGCAGGTGCTGAGGTAAATCTTTTTCACTACTGTTGCAGTGCTTGTTCGGCCGCCTTTAAATTCAGCAATCCAATATTTTATCACGTAATGTGATGGAGCAGACTCACCGTAATGTTTATCGAACTTTTCTTTTGTCTCTTTCGCCGTTTTTCCTTTCGAAAAACAGTTTTGTGTTTTTGTGTTTGTGCTGCCATTTAGCGCTAGGTAGCTTCAATATCAATACCATACGAGGGGGTATCGTATGGTTTTTTTTTTTTTGTAAAATTTTAAAAACGAATGTATTTGCTTTTTAGTCGCAGAAAGTGATATATTTTATCCAATATTCTGTAATATGACTCTATTTGCCTTAACTGAACATTAAAACCTGTTTGAAGCACTCTTTAGTGCAGCAACATGTTTTTCATTTGTCTTAATATGAACGATTTTCTTACTTGGATTTAATAAAGCTAAAATAGTTTTTAACAAACGAAACTGTAAATATAAAACAACAAAGTGTTGGGTTTTGTTAAACTTATTTTATGATCAAGTGCAAGTGCGGCTGGCACATGAAAAAGTTTTGTTAAGCCAAACGTAACGAATCCCCACATGCATTGTCGTTTGTTTGCAAGCAGCCTTGTGTGTTTGAGTGTAACATAAAATTTTATGTGTTTTGAAGCAAACTTTTACAGGATTAAAATTTCTGGAAATGTAACCAAAATATTAGATATTTAATTGGAATATGATAAAAATTAAATTCTCCATATAATGCTTTTAAGTTTAAGCATTAACTTAGTTTCTGTTTGCTTTGAGTTAAGCAATTTCACTCAAAGTGAAATGAATACTTTCATTCACAAAACATCAATTTGTTTGTACCGGCGCATCGCACGTTTCAATGCAAATTTTAGAGAGTAAAACATCAAACTGTCGTTGACACCAGTTGACGAAATGTCTTGAAGTGAACTGGATGGTGCAGCTCTGAATCAAATTATCAATTATCCCATAAGTACACATATTACGAGTATAGCATTTTAACTTAAGAATACATTCATTGTTATTTTAATTTAAGCTTATTTCTGATCCCTTTGTAGAGTAATTTGCACACATTTCACGATAGGGGGTTACATTAGGCGCTTTCTTTGTTTAAACCAGGGGTCTCCAAGCCCCATGCGCTTGATGCTCAATTGTTTTTTATAAAAATGCTTAGCTGTGCTGAGCTCTTTAATACTGCACTCAACACTAACAATGAAAAATACATAAACAGTTTTGACTTATATATATTTTTATCCTTCTTCATTGCACACACCCAAAAGCAAAGCAACAACACTTTCGCATGCTTTGCTGGTAAACATTGACGACAGCGATTATATAGTATACATTTTGTTTTTGTATATAAGTTTGGCTTTTTACAACAACAAATACTAAATGAAAGTTTTTTTTTATTTTTTTTTTAATGAAAGTAGTTTTTTCTTAAATTTATTGGCTCTTCCATAAATAATTTTTGGGCACCCCTGGTTTAAACTGATATAAAATATAGTGTGTGTGAGACATCATTGTGAATTTAATCAATTATTTCAGTAGCAGCTAAGTATGTTCCAAGACAGCTTTAATATAAAGCTGCCTTGGTACGTTCAGTCACAAGATAGTTGACTAAAGTTTACTTTGTATACTCATAAAAAACCTGTCATAGTTATATTAACGGTTGGAAGTCAATATGAAAGGAATTGAAAACAGCTGTCCTTATAATTCAGTATTTCACAGATGCCACAGTGTAAACACACATTTTTTCAATCGCTCTAACAATGTCGAATTTTTTTTGCTAAAAAATATGTTTTGCGGGGAAGTCTGAATAATTTCTTTCATTTGAAGGAAACGGCTGCTGAAAGTTATCGATTGTTGGTAGAATCTCAACTCAAAAAACTTTTGGAAGAGGGTTTGCGCTATTCAATAGTGGAGATTCCGGCACAGACGACAGAAAGGGGCCTGCCTGGTAAGCGGTAAAAGTTTTAAGATGATGAATTGGTAACTTAACTCGACAAATGTTGTTGTCAAACGCAAGAAGAATTTACATTATGATTGGCAGTGACACAACATGCATAGCATTAGGTAGAAAAGCATTCGGATTGATTCAAAAGCAAGGGAACTAGGTCCCACGTGAGAGACGTTGAAAGTCGACTTTGCATGTCCCGGAACTAATGCTTGAATGCTACAAAAAAAGTAATTTTTGCCTCGTATTGGTACTGGTGAGAAAAAATGGATACATAACGATAACCCCAAGTACAAAAAGTCTTATAAAAAGCCTGGTCAACCAACCAAAACAACGCCAAAGCCAAATAACCATGACACCAATGTGATGCCCTGTATCTTACGGGATCAGAAGGACGTTTTGCATTATGATCTGTTGCAATCCGATCATATGATCAGAAGACAATTGATTCGTTTGAATACAGCAATCAACGAAAATCGACCAGCATATTCGACCAGATACGAGGTCATAACCTTCCATCATGACTGCGATCCGCCACATATTGCAAGACTGCTCAAAAACTATTTGTAAAACAGTGGAAAGAAAGTTTTAGATCTCCCGCCTTTTAACACACCAGTCCATCCTGACTACCATTTGTTTCAATCGATGCAGAACGCCTTTACTGATATACGCTTTACTTCAGAACAGGGTGTCGGAAATAGGCTTCGTATCATGAATAATAAGTTATCAGTGCTCATTGTTTATACCTTTGACACTGCTCAGCCTAACAAAAAATAGTCCAACAGCTCCCACTCTGCCAAGCAATGAATTACATACGAGTAGCAAGAGCATTCCCAAGAGATTGGTAATGAACATAGAAAGAGAACAC
Organism: Thecocarcelia acutangulata; assembly: GCA_914767995.1. Taxonomy (NCBI): domain Eukaryota; kingdom Metazoa; phylum Arthropoda; class Insecta; order Diptera; family Tachinidae; genus Thecocarcelia; species Thecocarcelia acutangulata. Next base: position 28,149,179 of record OU612097.1, on the reverse strand, counting down.
AGGGAAAAGTGAAAAACTGTCATAAGCGAAACTCAAAATCGAAGTAGCTTGAAAAAAAAGCTGCACATTGTAAGCAGAGCATAAACCAAAACTCTTTAACAATTAATGACAGAGAACTGCTGTTGAAGACCAGGCCATATAGAATCCATCGTATGTCATACATGATCGTTTCGTATTTGATTTGGCGGAAAAACAAAAACTGATTTGACCCGCAATATAACTTTGACCATAAATACTATTAATAGAAATTTTACAAAAATATTCGTTATACAGACATATTTGCATCTAAATTAAATACATACACATAATTATATATTTATCCGTATAATGTTCGAAACACAAATAAGGCCAACGTTGGAATAATTCGAAAAATCAAAACTTTTATTTTTATTATTTTGATAACAACAATAATCTCATCGAATATTTTCGGCGATCATGTGGTTATTGTTCTCTATCGCAATTACATCATAACAATTTAGAGAAAAATCTTCGCACCTCATTAATACAAAACAGAGTAAACATTTCGTTTAATCGATATTGTGCAGCCAAAAATGTTGTTGCATTCTGAACTTTGTTGAAAAAGTGATCATTATCAACACGATAATTATCATTCAACATCATCAATGTCAGCTCATTAAGACGTTTCGGGGGTGGAAAATGCTTTTGTAAACACATTCGGGAATGCAATTGTGTTTAACAAAAAAATTATAAGAGGAACAAAAAATAACTCTGTTATTGAAGATAAAGGTGTCAGAGACAGATTTTCACAATGACGTCACAGTAGAAAATTTAGCTTAACACAACATTTCATATTCTCTTTCTTACACCTCAAGTAACGTGAAAAATAAACAAAGCAAATGCAAATATTATTTTGTATATATTTATGTTTTACAAAATTTTTACGATTTTTAGGCAACTGCCAGAACAAAATAAATTCATATACAATTATCACAAAGCCAAAGAAACAATTCCATCGGCGACAGTATGCTAACGGCGGTGAAGCAGTCAACATATGTAAGCATTTCACGCAAACGGCACATAACTTCAAGGTAGTATTTATTATTGACCGTATGATCCCCCCCGGGGACCAGGTTTTGCCTTGGCGTATTCCTAACTTAGGCGCTCTGTTTTTCGGGGAAAAGAGGGGAAGGGGTTCCTCGTTTGGTGCGGCAAACAAAACTCTAGGAAGCCACATGACGTATGTTGTGTTGGCTTCCGAAACCCTTACCAAGGGTATAAATTGGCAGAACGGGGATTAACATGGCCCCCGGGAAGTTCTGCTTGCGGTTCGACCCGGGCTGATCATGGTTGAGGTGCCTACCTTGGCTGAAACGTTCTGGCTGTGGTTGAAACCTAAAACGCAGGAAGGGAGTGTTAGTATCCCTGATAATTGTTTGGTGATGGCTTTTTTCGAGGGCTAACAATCTCCCGAGGATCTGTTGCCTATACAACAGATACGTGTACTGTAAGGAACCAGTGGTGATGATTGACGGGTGAGTTGGCTTAAGGGCTGATGCTCTTAATGGGCTTCGGCCTACCAACTCATTAAGCCTTGTCCTCCATTGATTGCTGGGAAATTGCATACATAAGGGATTAGAAAGCCCGAACTCCTCAACAAGAAGTTGTTCATATGACCGCAATCATATGACAAGAATTGCTCCCTGTGTGAGCCTAGCAAGCCACACGGGGGCAGTGGTGAATCGTGAAAAATTCACTCCGTGGAATTGGTCCATCATCAGGTTAGGCCGTCAAGGCAGGTACTGATGTAAACCATTATCACAGTTGACCGTACGATCTTGTGGCCATTGCAGTCGAAGACAACCTTCTCATTTAAGGGCGTTTCAGACTATCATACAAGTCTTAAGATTTTGATTGGATTTTGTGGGACAAAAATCTAAAGATGTTTGTTGCGACTGCCAAAAAATCTAACGTACCATTATATTTTGTTTTCACACCATCATACCTAAAGTAAAATAAGAAATATGATTTGAAAATAAACAGCTAATTTGCTTAACGCCTGGTTTTAATATTTTTATTATTTGCTTCTGTAAAAAATGCAACCCTGGTCCAATGAAGAATCTTATTGTTTAAACAAATTTCTAAAAAAGGTGAAGTGTTATGGGATGTCAAATCTTTTACCGTATTATTTCTCATTTTCATAACGCTTTATATTCACACTATCACACTTGCACGTATTATTTGATTTTCTGACAAGTCTTAATATAAAGTGTGATAGTCTGAAGTGACCTTTAACAGAACTTGACAAACATTTTTCGGTCTTGGCTCTTCTGGACGCTTAATGGGATGATTGGACTTCGGTTTCAATGATTCGTCACCAGTTATGACATTTTTGAGAAAATCTGAATCGTTGTTGACCATGTTCAATATTCCTGAGCGATGTTCATGCGACGGTGTTTTTGCTCAAAATTTAAAGATTTTGGAACAATCTTCGCTGAGTCGAACGATATGCTAACATCATCAGTAACCTCTCTGATAGTGATTCGACGATTATCCAAAATCATTTTGTTCACTGCTTCGTGTTCGATTGTTATCGTGCTCGGGCGACCAGGACGAGCATCGTCATTGACATCTTCTCGACCTTCCTTCATTTCTTTGGTGCTATTTTTCGAATAGTAAAAAATCGAAATGGACACCAAAACACGACTAACCTTTTTATCTGTCAAAAACAAACTGACAATCCACAATGGATGTGTACGGCTGATAAACGAATTATCTCTAAAGCTACGTACACACGGTTGTCAGATCTTACAATAATGCCATTTAATTGTCTGAAAATGTATTACAATAGTGTGTACTGTCAATTTTTAACTTACAACGTTGTCAGAAAAACCATTGTCAATCAATTGTAAGACGACAATGTTGTCAGGCATCTGACAATCGTGACAACACTCTTCGTCGGCATTGCCAGATAATTGGCTGGTATTGTAAGCTCGGTTTTAATTGTCAGATGTATAAAATTAATGCACCTGACAATGGCATCATAGTCAGAAAAAAGTATAATGGGCAACACTGCCAAACAGTTGGTTGTTTATATAGTTGTAATGGCAATGCCTTACATGTCTGGCAATTTTTTTCATTTAACAATCTGACAACCGTGTAAACTGGTAATTTTTGTTGTCCGATGAGTTATTTGTCAGACCAAAGTCTGACAATGAAATTGTAAGATTTTCTTACGATCGTCTGAACACACAATTTACTTCTGCGGGACAGTTTTTCATTGTGACTACATTGTCAGCATGTTGCCAAATCTGACAACCGTGTGTACATAGCTTAAGAGTTGTACGATTCGCTGGGCAGTTGACGCACAAATGGGCAATGAACGCGTGTTGCTCAAAAATATGCGGATTTCGGGAACACCATCTCTAATCTCGTCAGATGAAATTATTGAATGATTTTCATATAAACTTTCTTGGCAATTCGAATGCTTGTGATATGGAAACATCATATCAGTTTCTTTTGCACGTAATTGTATTGAAAGTGCTTTTTGCTGGGATCACTCATAGTCAAAGAATTTCTTTATAAATGCAAAATTAAATAAAAATGCACAAAATTTTCGAAACTAAAGGAATTCCAATGAAAATGATTGCCTAACGAAAACAATAATAATTAATTTCTTGGCAAAATATAATGCAAATTGTCTTCATCAGTCGATAAACATTTATAAAACACTTAATTTCAATATTCAAGCTTATAAAATTGTTTCATCTGCACAATAAATATTTCAAAAGCACCTGCACAATCTGGTGCCAAAATGATATTTTCATAGAGAAAAATATGGCCCAGAACCAATAAACACAACGAACCAACAAAATAAACAAATTTATGAAACAGTTCAACTGCGGCCACATTGTAGTAGGAAGCAGAAGAAGAAGAAACATTTGTAGTGAACAGAGAGAAGAGGATCTTGCACTTACGCTGGCAATCGCCGCGATCGTTTTTGTATCCAGCCAATCCCATGGAAACCAAACAGCTGGTTATTGTACGCCGGCCACGTTGGCAATAACAAAAAAATTCAAATAATTTTTTAAATCCCAAAAAAGAAGACGCAGGAAAAGCAAAAAAAAAAAAAAAAAAAGTTGTCTTCCTGCTGTGCGGACATCAAAGTGCACAATTTGTTTCTTTCTACTGGTTTTCTGATCTCAAAAGAAATTGAGCCACCACTTTGTTTTGTTGTTGTACCAGTACGAGTACTTGGGTGGTTTTTTTTTACTCATCACCAACCAATTCATTATACTTGTACGTATGTATGTATGTTTGTTTGTTTAAACTTCTTTCTTTCTTTCATTCTTCAGCAGCGTTACGACGAGTATTCTTCTCATTAACAAATGTTTACATTGTTTGTCTTTTAATTTCATTGTTTTTCAGTTCCATAAACAAACAATTGTAGAATCATTAGAATTCTTGTTTGAATTTATTTCACAAGAAGCCACGAACGCCGTATTATCATTTTAATGGGGCTTCATTAGACCGCATGGGTCCATCTGAATCAATGAAATGACTGCAAAACAGTTTGTTTTATCACTTGTGAAAATAAATAATCATTTTATTGCCGTTTCAAATAACAACAATTGCGTTTGAGTTGTTTTCTATTGTTTCCTGTTTACAATTTGAGAAAATTAATTTAATAATTTGATCTGTAATAAAACAAAAATTTAGTTGCTGAAAGTGGCGAACGAAATGATGTCAGCCAATTGCTCCTTCTCTTAGTAAAGGTACGTTTACACGGTAACACAAAGTGTTTAGATTTGTGTGGGAGCAAAATATTACAAAACTATTTTCGTACTTTGCCTAGTGTCCGCAACTGCGATTAACTGTGACATAACGAAGCTGTTTGGATTTATTATTATTATTATATTTGTTTTTTAAATATTTTTTTTATCTTGGACTAGTACTCAGGGGATGACCTCAACATATGCTGTGCATTGTACCGGAACTAGGAAAATTGGTTATGAGGGAGGGAGTAGTGTTTGTGAACATTTGTCTTGAACTTTACAACGTTATAACAGACAGGAATTACTTCTGCAGGGAACTTATTCCACAGGCGTAGCAAACGGCTGAAAAACGAATTCTCTCTATAATACGTAGTACGATTGCCCGGGCAATCGACCACAAATGGATGAGCGCTGGACGATGCACGCGTGTTACGTATAAATATGCGAGTTTCGGGAACAAGATTCCTAATTTTGTCAAGCAAAATCCATTGTAGTAACGATAGAGCAGAGTAACGCACCCAACACTGCGTCAATACTCCAGTGAGTCAATAGAGTTGGATACCCTACTGTCACCGATAAGCTTCTTCGTCCTCTCTTGTACACGGACGAGTAACCCCAAATTAGACTTTGAGGCACCGGCCCCGTCAGTAATTGCTAAAATCCTCCCACTTCCCCAGAAGTAATACGACAACTTGAATTTTCGCACTGAAGCGAATGATCATTAAGCCCAGTTCAGACTATTATACTTTGTAGTAATACTTGTCAAAAATTCAAATAATACGTGCAAGTCTGATAGTCTGAATGCAATCCGTCATACTTACGAAAGATAATACGATATATATTTGACATCCCATACGACTTTGTTGTTTTTTGAAACTTTTCAAAACGATAATACTTTTCATTGGATCAGGGTTGTGCTTTTTAGCAAGCCAGCTAATTAAAAATTGAGTAGTCGGCTATTTCGTAGCCGATGGGGTGCCGTCACTGATAGTATTTTTTGTCGTTATAAAAAAGCTCGAAATTTGGAATTTAGCTGTCATTTATAAATGTATTTTGCTCATGCTATATTTAGAACATGAAATATGTTTGTACTATTGAATTTGGATGTGTTATACATAATTATTATTTTAATTGTTGAAGAATTTCACGCGCCGGCACGTCTATCGCCTACGACAAACAGCGCACCTGCCGCCGTGAAAAGTTTTATGATGGCACATCTATGTTGGTTTATATCAAGTGTGATGGTGTGAATGCAAAATCAACTTTACGTTAGACTTTTTGACAGTCGCAAGAAATGTGTTTAGACTTTTATCTCACAAAATCTAATGAAAGTATTTATACTTGTATAATAGTCTGATTGGGCCTTTAGTAGTTCAGATATACATTCCATGACAAAAGCGCGCACCAAATATGAAAAACCAGTTCCTAACCAGTTGGCGAAGCAGTTCCATATTTTTTCTTCTTGGAATTCCCTAAAAACGGCATTCGCCAAAATTAGCCACTTCCCCGAAATCAATATGGCAACTTCATTTTTCGCCTTAGTGCGAATGACCGTTAATAGTTTAGATACATGTTCTACGGCATAAACGAGCACCGAATATGAAAAATTGATTCCGAACTGAGTAGCGAACGTGCTCCGAGTTTTTTAGGAATTCCCAAAATTGGCTTCGTGATTTGCTTAAATCTCCCCAATTCCCCGGAATCTATATAGCAATTTAAAATTGCGCACTTAAGCGAGCGACCGTTTATAGTTCCAAAACAAGACGAAAACGCGTACCGAATAGAAGAATGGATTCTGAACCGATTAGCGAAGCGGTTCCGAGTTTTTTGGCAACTACCAAAATCGATTTTGGTAAGATTTGTCTGTTATACAAACCAAAATAAATTGACAGCTGTTACGTCTTTTAACAAAAGCTGTCAATAGTCGCGACCTATGAACCAAAAAAGAAAAATATTGCAAAATAAGTGCTTTTTGTTCACGAGTCGTGTTTTACAAATGGGCTGTAAATTGGCCAAGAAACTTGACGTTAAGAAGCGATTCACAATTAACATCGTGAATGATGGTAGGACCACTCTTTACTAAGATTTTCTGATGATCCAATTATCTACCACTTAAGATATTTGGGAAGCTGATCATACTTGAGAGTTTTATTATCTTAACTTGCCATAATATTGTTAACTGGGATGCGCTTCATACAACAGTATTATAATTACATACATTTAGCATTTTTTTTTTTGCTAATGTTTAAGGATATTTTAATTGCACCTATTGCCCATATACATACATATGTATATGTATGTAAGTATCAAGTTCTTAAAGAAAACACGTGCTATTTTTTACCACATAGGCATGCCGATCAGTTTTTGAGTGTGTGTGTGTGTTTCCAGTTTTTTCTTTAAGCACCAATCAAAAATACTGAAATTAGAGGCGGAGCTAAATAGGAACCAACATAATTTTGAAACTGTTAGATTAATATTTTAATATTATTGTAGTTGACATTCATTAATAATGACTGTTCTTGTTTTCTTTAATAAATTTATTAACCACAAGCAATTAGTTAAATATTTTCTTCTAAATCTTAATAAAGCAGAATGAAATAATGAACTTGAAAGCCGATTTACATAAAATTGTAATTAATCGGTGATTATAATAAAAAGCTGCAACTTGACATAAGTTAAGAAAATTTATTAATAAATTAAATAACGTTTTACACTGAAAGAAAAATGCTTCGTTATGGGAATAAAACCATTTCGTTCACCATTTTTTCGTTAATGCCATGAAAAGTTTCATTACGACTATGAGAGCTTTATTAATGAGATGAAAATTTGGCATATCACCACTTTGTTATTTTTTACAAATTTATTAATGTTATGAAAAACTTGTTCATGAAAGTGTAAGAATTTCGCTATACCTACTAAACAGTGTAATAAATACTGTTTGGTCATAATAGCCAAATTAAATAATAATCATAATAATAAATACTAATAATAAAAAAATGAATATTATAACAAAAATATAAAACAAATAAATCAGCCATGTTCCGAGAACGCACTTTTTGAAACCGCAATGCGTTTTGAAAAACGCTTAATTGATTTTTAGGTGTTCTGAAGAACGCGCGTTTTATTGGCGTTTAGAAGTTTTTTTCCGAAAAAATACAACATGTGTTTTACATACGTATATATGTATGTATGTGGCAGTAATATAAAACGAAAATATATTTGACAATAAATGGAAAAAATTTTCAATTTAGTTTTCTTAATGAAAATATGTAAATTTCTTTAAACTTTTTATTGAAATAAAAAGAAAACATATTAAATTTTAATTGTGAATAATTTCATTGCCTTTTGCAAGTTGAGTTTTAGCAAATTCAATCAGTTCACTTCAATATATACATGCTTTTTAAGCGACATGCGTTTTCCAGAACACCTATTTGGCGATTTCAATTCGCAAAACCATATTTCTTACGTTATACGTTTCGCAGAATACCTATTTGGCGTTTTGAAATCGATAACGCTAAATTTAAGCGATTTGCGTTTCTCAGAGCATGCTTGAATAAATAAATTATAAATAGAGAAATTGTATATAAGCGGTTTTTCCATAAAATGAATATAAGTCCCGTTTTTATATACTCAGTTTTAAGTTACTTTTTATGTAAATAAATTATTTACTTGCAAAGTAATTGTGAAAAGAACCGGTCGTGTTTTTATTATATCGAAAAAGTGTTTTCTTTCCACCTTGCCTAAAGTTTGTTTAAGTTATAACTAGATTAACTTAAACTTGTTAACGAATTATAAAGTGCTTAATTCGATTCCTAAAAACTATTAGGAAAAAACAAAAAGTAGCGCAGACCTACGTTTTTTTAATGTTCAAATCAATAACTTATTTATCTACCTATATATTTTATTTTTATTTCACCACTTTTTGAAGATGACTTAGGGAACTTAACATGAGACACTACACAACAGAACAGCGATCAAAAATTGTTGAGTTTTATTTTGAAAATCAAAGGTCAACTGTTGCCATAACTATTCCTATGCCCACAATATATATGGTTAATTTTTGTCTGTAACAACACTTTTGCGGATTCTTCAATTGCAAATGAAATAATAACATTAACATTTGTTCGTCTCACGTAACTTAACTATTTCACAAAATTATTTACACCTAATACCACTGTGTATTAACGTACTAGACTTGCTTACCATTCTGACTTAAAACTGTCTTGCAGAATGTTTAAAATATACTTCTTTATTACCTTCTAGATTGTTCGTGAGCCTTCTAGTTACCGAGAATTCCAGACTCAAATGTACAAATATAATTGCTATGCATATATACACAAGCTTGCGAAACAATAAGAAAGCAACAAAAAAGAATAAGAAAAGGAACAATAAGAACGCAAGAATAACAGTAAATACATTGAAAAAAATGCTTTGTTACGGGAATGAAACCATTTCGTTGACCATTTAAATCATTTATGTTTGTTTTTTTGTGTATTATGTTTTTAGCTTTATGTTGTATGGATCGATATGCGTGTACATTTATAACAAGCAGATTAAGGGCTCGCACATTGGGGGAGATGTGATAAAAATTCATAAGAATATTAATTATGTATCATACTTAGATACAACTAAAATTTAGAAAACTGCACTTGAAATAGAAACATTTTATTAAAAATGAGAAAATTTCAAATGAAAATTAAACTTTCAATTTAAACTTCGGATAATTCTAAGTTGAATTGAAAATTCAATCTTAATTTACGGCGATTCCAAATTTTGATTTGGTCCATGATCGGTAATACAAAAGACTTCCAGCTAAAAACCACGCACATAAAAAATTGTTTTTCGTGTTCAATAACAAAATTCGTTGAATCAATTAATAAATTGTCTGAATGCGGACCTGTAAAGAAATTCGTGGATTCAAACAAAAGTTTAGTAAAAATAATTATTGATCGAAAACAACTATTTTTTAAACAGCAACAAAATACAATATCAAAGGTTACTTTTATTTTTTTTTATTTTTTTTTTTTTTTTTGATATTTATGTATGTACATATATGCATACAAATTATTTTTTCAGAAAAAAATTTTATTGATTTTAATTAGACGATAATTTTTTGTATGTACTAGGCTTAAACCCTTGTTTATTAAGAGACAATTTGATGTATCCAAACGATTCAAGTATGTACGTGATTCAACATTAAACAATGCTGATTTGACACTTCAACATTAAACGAATATGAATTTGACATTTTCGGCAAGCAATATGTTTTGTTTGGTTTCACCTAGCTTTAATTTTGAATGCGTAAAATAAATTTAAAAAAAAATTATAATATTTACTCTGACATTATTTCCACTGAAACTTACTTATTGATAGAAGAAGTAGCTCCTACTATTTAAGACTTGCTGCTGCGCAAACATCCTTATAATTGAGATGTTCTTGCAGTCTCTCAATAACTTCACTGAAATAGATTTTCTTAAAGAAATTTGCCACAAAATTGATTGGTTTCAACTGCCTTAAAATGTTTCTAAAGAAACTTTTTCGCCAATTTCGGTCTCACCGCGCTCAAGTCACTCAAGCAATAAAATTACAATAGAGAAAAATTACAAAAGAAAACCCCCATTAATCCTATAACAATTTAATAATGCTCGTTTTCTTAGTAAACCCACAAAAACTTTCCTTCACAAGAAGATTTACAACATTACAAACCTTTTAACTCGAAATAAAAAAGTGTAACGAAAAAATGCAACTTTGTTTTCGAAAAAAACTTTAGCCATTAGAAAATAGTTTGCAGGTAAAACATTTATGTACGTACTATGTTCATATGTATATACATACATACATATATACTAAGAAATATTCATCAAGTCATTGTGGTGGTGTTCATGAAGCGAAAATTAAGGGCATGCTACACAAAAGACTGGGGAGCATTTAGAAATAATAAACTGGATTTACAACTCTGAGAATCGGGGATTTTAATTAATCCTTTGGACCAGATGTGTCCAGCCCCTATGCGCTTGATGCTTAATTGTTTTTGTAAACGCGCTTAGCTATAGTATACATAGCTGCATTCATCACTAGCAAAGAAAAATACACAAACACTTTGTCTTATATATTTATTTGCCGTTCTTCACTGCACACACACACACAAGAGCAAAGCAACAACTCTTTTGTAGGCTTTGCTGGTAAACATTGACGACATCGATTATAAGTGTAAATAATGTTTTTGTAAATTTTTTTGCATTTTACAACAAAAAATAGTAAATAAAAGTAGTTTTTCTTTAAATGTATTGGTGTTTGCTGTTCCATATAGAACTTTTGGGCACCCCTGCTTTAGACAATTGATGCATTTTTCACAAATGTTTCGAACTAACTCCCCAAACCTCGTCGATAAGATAGCGAGTGAACATGTTTAACAGCTCTATTGATATTTTTCAAAAAAACTGCAAGAAATTAATGATAATGAGGTTAAAAAACAGTTCTTAAATCTTTGCTAATAGCTAATGCCTTTCATGTAAGATATGATTGAAGAAGCAAACGGGAACACATAATTATGTATTTCGACAACCTTAAGTAAAGATTTTATATCATAATTCAGGTAGTGATAGCCATTTTCATTTGTACATCTACTTTAAAACGACCCTCACACATATGCACTGAGGGACAATTTTATTTTATCGTCTTCAGGGCACCTTATAGAGAAATTAATGTTTTTGAATTTTGGCATAAAATATCTATATATTTTTCGCAAGCACAAAACAAATAAAACTTGCTTGTCAGTCACAACATGAGACGATCAGTTGTGAAATTGATTTACATTAGCACCTGCCATTACGGGATAATCTAATGATGGAGCAACAGCACGGGGTGAATTATTCACTTACACCCGGAATAACAACTCCTCATGATTGCAAATAGTAAACGCACCCCATATAGTGCCGGGGCAGCATGCAAGGCATGTTCAATAGAAAACGTGAATTTTGAAGTTTCTCACACTACGCGTATTCGATAAAGATTGTTTTTTTTTTAAGTTATACTTGTCTCGAACATATTATTAGGTTTTTATCATTAAAAACAATTTGCGGATTGTTCAATTGCAAATAAAATAATCGCTCTGACACTTGTCAGCCACACAGCTCTGAACTTTATTTCCACTTAATATCATTGTGTATTAACACACTAGACTGGCTTACTTTTCTGACTTATGACTATCTTGCACAGTGTTGCCAGGATATTTTTTGTGAAATCCATACCGTAATGCATAAAAATCGCCTTTTCCCCCTACAGTTAAAAAAATATTTCCCTACATTAATTTTTCATTTAAATATTGCACAAATAAATAGAATTTAAACAGAAACGGCTTTCTAATATACTAAAAAATATATTAGTGGAAAGAACATATGACTAAGATAAATAAGTGACTAGGTGATACATGTGTTTATGGTTGCAAAAGTAAGAATATCACAACTTTTACATAATTGCAACTTTACAGGAGATGAAGAAAACTACAACGGAAACTAGGTTTGTCAAAATGCAACATTTATTGGACACTTACGTGTAAACCCGTTATTTATTTCATTAAATCTGTACATATCTCTAAAGAAGCATTCAAGTGCTTTGGGTTTTTGAAACGGTGTAAGATGTATTTCACTCCATCCGACCTCCTTACTATTTATACCACCTATATTCGACCGGAAATGGAATACAACTCTCATGTTTGGGGTTACTCGACCGTGTGCAGGGTATCCAACTCTATTGACTCACTGGAGTTTTGACGCAGTGTAGTGTGCGTTACTCTGTTCTATCGTTACTATAATGGATATTGCTCCGCCGAGATTAGGAATCTTGTTCCTGAAACTCGCAAATTTATACGTAACACGCGTTCATCGTCCAGAGCTCTTTCTTTTGTGGTCGATTGCCCGATCACAAACACTACTCCCTCTTTCCCCCTCCTCATAAACTATTTTCTTAGTTCTGGTATAATGCGCTGCATGTGTAGGGGTCATCCCCTGAGTAAAAAATAAATAAAAATCTTTACAGCGTGGAATTTGTTAGAATAAGTAACAAACTCAAGTGCAGGAAAAATGCAAGTTAGGACCTTTGAGAGCAACGATATATAGATATAAAACATGTGCATGTGTGGTTACACGCAAAGTTAAAAAATTTTCGAAATTTCATCTACTTATAGGCATTTGTGAATTTTTCAGTGTTTCTTGTACGAATGGTTATCGCTACTTGTTTAATTGCGATGAATATAAATGAATGACAGTGATAACATTAATATTATTGTTTTTTAATTGTTTCTTATCAGAAGTAAAACATTCCTCTGTGCGAAAACATAAATATTTTTCTAGTTTTGATAAGTTAAGTGTTTTAGTCAGAATAAAGCAAAACAGTAGCATACAATATAAAATGTTTATTTGTGCAAAAAAAAAAGTTATTTAGTTAAACTAATTTCTCAATACTTTCTCTTACACTAATGCACGTGTTCAATAGATATCCAATAATTTAATGTTATAATTAATTCTTATGAATAAAGCTTTTCAAGAAGTTTGGAGTTCTAATGGTGATTTTATAAGAACTATCAGAATTAAAAAAAAAAACACATAAAATTCAGAAAAATGCATGAAATATTTATTTGGATCGGTAGTTGGGTCGATATAATTTAATGTTTGAAGATTATTTCATGCAAATGTTGGCCGCGGCTGCGCCTCAAATGGTCCATCCGCTTAGTCCAATTTTGGCATACTCTTTCCAACATTTCGGCCGGTATCTCACGAATAATGTTGGCAATGTTGGCTTCCAGTGCGTCAATCGAAGCGGGCTTGTCGCTATAGACATTAGCCTTAACATAGCCCCACAAAAAATAGTCTAGAGGCGTTAAATCGCACGATCTGGGCGGCCAATTGACTGGTCCCAAGCGTGAAATAAACTGTTCACCGAACTCGCCTCTCAATTGGTGCATTGTTTCGCGTGCTGTGTGGCATGTGGCACCGTCTTGTTGAAACCACATGTCATGCAAGTCAAGCTCTTCCATTTTGGGCAAAAAAAAGTTTGTTATCATCGCACGGTAGCGCTCACCATTCACAGTAACGTTGTGATTCGCATCATCTTTGAAGAATGATGCCGCCAGCCCATAATCCACACCAAACGGTTGTTTTTTGTGGATGCATTCGTAGCTCTTGCAATGCTTCTGGCTGCTCTTCACTCCAAATACGGCAGTTTTGCTTGTTCACGTATCCATTCAACTAGAAATGAGCCTCGTCGCTGAACACAATTCTTCGATAAAAAAGTGGATCTTCATCTAACTTTTCAAGAGCCCATTCACCAAAAATTTGGCGTTGTGGTAGGTCGTTTGGCTTCAATTCTTGCACCAGCTGTATCTTATAAGGCTTCACACCCAAATCCTTCCGCAAAATTTTCCACGTAGTGGAGTAACAGAGGCCTAATTGCTGCGAACGGCGCCGAATCGATAATTCACGGTCATCACCAACACTGGCCGATACGGCTGCGATATTTTCTTCAGTTCGCACTCTACGTAAGCGTGTTGGTGGTTTAATGTCCAACAATGTAAATTTGATGCGAAATTTTTTTACAATAGCCCGAATAGAAGCCTCAGTAGGTCCATTAAACTGACCATAAAATGGAAGAAGCGCGCGATGAACTTTCTTAACAGAGCACGCATTTTGGTAATAAAATTCAATAATTTGCAAGCGTTATTCGTTTGTAAGACGATTCATGATTAAATTATAGACCAAACTGAAGATGTTTGACAGTGACACAAGATACAAAACGTGCGTGAGCTGTCAAAACTGGTGTTGCCAAAAAGATAATAGCAAAAAAATCACTTTATACGTGTAAAATTTATGTAATCAATGAAATAAGCTCGTAAATTAGATCTGAGAATGCATATGGAATGTGAAACTTCATGGTTTAGTTTATTTTTCTCTTTTTGTACGTACGTTGTGAATTACACAAAGCCCCTCTCTGCAGTCTTAACTCGATTTTATTCGTTTTTTCGTAAATACTAGGTTATTTTAATAATAATGATAATTTAAAAAACAAACAAAATCCTACGATAAGCCTACTCATGCAAAATCTGTCCTTTTTCCCCTACGTACAAAAAGGGAAAAATCCCTATGCTTGGCAACACTGATCTAGCACAACGTTTAAAATTAAACTCTGCCTCTGCCGAGCATCTGACTGCTATTTATGTTTTTTGATTACCTACTAAAATAATCATCAAACTTCTAGTGCCTCCAGAATCAAATGTACAAGTATGATTGTAAATACACATAGAGACACATGCTTTCCCGACAATAAGAATGCAACAACATATATAAAATCATTGGTTGGTTATTTACTTGGAGTTTAGAAATGGTGTAAAACAAACATGATTTTTTCAAATTGGCATGAAATTTGCTTTATTCGAAAGTTAATCTTCTGGCATTTAAGCAAACTTACCACCTCAATTGGGCTTATGGTTTCAGAATAAAGTCACATTAAGTAGATTACAAGACAAGACTCCTAATGTATCAACCATTGATTTCCAACTAATAATGAACCCAATTGGTTCAAATATCTAAGTGTAGGGTGTAGCGTGCAGATTGGGCATAACAAAGCAAATGTTTTTCTTCCTTTAACGAAAAGTTATACAAAGTTTAAAAAAATGCACCTTGAATTGAAAATTATTTGGTTTCCTAAATGTTTTATAACTGGCTCAAAGAAAATCAATTGCCAAAACTTTTTAATGCTCAAAAAAAAAAAAGGAAGGTTAACCCTTTCCGGTCCAAGGAATTTCAAAGTTTATGGATTTTAAAGAAACTTTCAGCGTGTAATAATTAGAGCTTAAGAATGATAGAAATGTATTTTTATGTCCGTACGATTTGTACGTCCTTAGAAACAGGACATACACAAATGTGTATCTTGGGATTATGCTTAGTATTTTCTTTCAATAGTAAAAAAAGACAACAATGCCTGCAAAATCGAGTAATATTAATACATTACTCGATTTTTCCATTATAATCCATTATAGATAGTATTAGATGACGAAGTCATTACAAAATTTTTAAGTCCAACTTGCCGAGGTTTTTTGTGAACATATTGGCGAAGCTCAAAAGGCAATTTTCCAAGAAATGGTATCATCTGCTCATCAATGAAAAAGGAACCGAAATTCCTGTGAATGGCTAGGCATAGAGCTCTGACAACATCAACTATGGGCTGAGCCTTCCATAAATAATTTGATCGCGCTTCTTCTGAAGTTTCAGCCGTATTCACAAAATGTAGACATTGCGCAAAAGATATGATCGATTTCTCGCCATCTTTTGACACACTATCAGCTCAATTATAAATAAAAATTCCATAGGAATATTATCAATTTTCCCTTTCCTCCAATTATGAACAAAAATTAAGTATGAGGTTTTTTTCTTTTTTCTTCTCTCTATTCGTTAAAAACATTAAAGGGAGATCAACTTCTTAATCCTTATGGACAAAAAATTTGTTTTTTCTTTAATTTTAATTGAAAAAAGTACTTTATGTGGGAAATAAGTTCCGTGGGGAATAAATTCCGAGAGAAATAAATTCCGTGAGAATATTCATAATTGGGCTGTATATTTTTGCCAAATTTCTACTCCTAAGCGCAAGCGAGAAAGTTAAACGCAACAAAAATATAAGTGAGCACCATATAATTGTTTAATTTCGAATGCATCAGTCTTTAGTTCAGTCCCAAATGTTTTAAGGTAGTACATATTTGTAATGGCCTCGTCTGCTCAACTGCACTATTGGTAACAGCATTATTTGCCTACTTTTGTTCAATGACACTATTGGTCTCAGCATTATGTGTTTCGCTTAATTCTGTATTCGAGCTATCCGCGTGTAGACACTGAACTTGTATTTCATCCTTAAACTCACCGTATGAAGTCTCCCCTTCAAGATTTGACAAATCGCAAAGTAATTGTAGAAATTCTTCAGCATCAGAGTTATTGTCCAAATTATACTTTTTTGCTGTAATGGCGATAAACTGGCTTAGTAGAATCCCATGCTACACATATGTGTTGCCATGATCGCCTTGCTCGAGCTGATACACACAAATACTAAAAAAAACTGGGCAAAATCATATTTCAGAGCAAAAAAGAGACATCAAATAAAATTATGAGACTTAACATTGTACGAAAAAGCCACTCCATTTTAAATTACCGTCTTTTCAATATACGGTAAATTTACCTACACATTTGTGTAGGTGGGGCCGGAAAGGGTTAAACAATCCAAGAATATTCAATATACGAGTAAATATACTTTGGCAACAATGACAAAAATAATAAAAATAAAATGATAATAAAACCAGAATAACACAAATCAAAAGTCTAATTTGCATATCTCTTCTCAAACATTTCGTCTCAATGGAAAACCAAAATCAGGCGGATGGCAAACGTTATTTGTACGGCAAAGCAGATGAGAAATTCGTCAGGCAGATGGCAAGAAAGGAAAAGAAAAGTGCCATCTCTTCATTTAAATTTAGATTAAATACTCAAGTTCAGGGCAAAACGTGTGTGGAAGAATTCAACAAAATGGATGTGCCCATCGTGTTTAAATGCAGCCCAGATTCGTTAATAAATTTATGCCTGAGTATTTTGGATGCCCTACCTCTGCCCCAAGTTTATGACTGGTCCATAGAAGAGATTTGCAAATGGCTGAGAGAAAGTGGTTTTAAACAATATCAGGTAAGTGATTTAACAAGAAAACTTTTATGTTTTGTAAAATGTATTGTTTTCTACCTGCTCTCTAGAACACCTTTCGCACTAACCTCATCACGGGACGTAAACTGCTTCTACTAGATGCCTCAGCTCTTTGCGCCATGAACATTACAGATTTCGATCATATTAAGAAAATTACTCAAGGTATACGCGATTTGTTTTATTATGAAATACCAAATTTTGGACGCTGTCTCTCGCTGTATCCAGAATTTCACAATAGTTTATACAAGCTGGCACGCCTTAAGACTGGCGAAAAATATAATTTAAGACACTCCGATGTTTGGCGCCAAATGCAGCTAATACGCCAAAACGAACCAAATTACACGCACTGGGAGGTTTTAGAACAATATCTGGGCGGTGTTAGACAGCCGCAATTTAAAGAGTTGATTGGTGGAGTACGCCGTTCTAAACTTTATGCTTGCAAAGGTGAACATCCAAAGCAAGCAGTTATAAATAATCATTACTCGCATCTTTGCTCTTGTATACCACCCTGTGAATGTTTCTCGGAAGCATCGGATCTTCGCCGCCCATGGCTTTTGAAGTGTTTGCCACACTTAAAACCAGCGACGGGATTTGTGGAATCTTGCGATGGTTGCGTACCGCCTTGCAACTGTCGTTGGCCTTCCAAGAGCTATCAAATACAGGGCGTATTGAGTTATCTTAAGAAATCACTTCCCCACAAATACGACTGTAATTTTGGTCTGCTGCATGAACACAAGTCTGATCAAATATGTTTTTCAAATTTTCCGATAATTTAAGTGCTCCTAAGAACTTGAGATTTCTTTAAATTTTTCGTTATTATAATATTTGTAACTAATCATGTTTTTGGTAAAAAATGCTCCTACAAAATAAGTACCATTTACTTTAGTCATTACTTGGAATGTTAGCTTAATGACTTAAGCAATATTTGGTTATCGACGGGTACGTCAGACTTGTTTTTATTTTCATCACTGACTCTAAAACTGGGATTCCGACTACATTCATGTCTAAACGATGAACGACAGTTGTCTTCAGCCCCTGCATATATGTATGTATGACAAGGCTGGACATTATTACGTTGAACGGTCTCTCATCATCTTCCAAACACACTTTTTCCGAAGGCACACCAATTCCACGGGGTGGGTGAACTATTTAAGTGCTTAAAAGAACTTGAGAATTCTTAACGCTGTTGCATTTTTAATAACATACTTATATTATTAACTATATTTGTAGGTTTGTTTGTTTGCATATTGCAAATCGCAAAACCCATGAGGCAAGGCAGCCTGCCTTGCCATGCCGTATGAGTGATTATTACATACATATGTAGGTATACAAAATTGTATATACGATATTGCCGTTTTAACGCGAAAATTGGCGTTTTTAAGGATTCACGAAGTCAATTGTGGGAGTTCCCAAAAAAAATTTTTGGTGTGCACTTTTGTTCGGAATCGTTTCGCTAATCCGTTCGGAACTAGATTTTCATATTCGTTGCGCGTTTTTGCCGTGGAATGCGTATCTGAACTATTAACGATCATCCGCTTGAGTGCGAAAATTGAAATTGTCGTAGTATTTCCAAGGAAGTTGTTGAATTTTAGCGATTCCTGAAGCTGATTTTGGAACTCCTCAAAAAACACGGGACCAAACCTCCAGCCGGTGCGGAACCGAATTAAAAATTAAAAATAAATTTAGTTTAAAAATTAAAAAACTCGCTATGTTATGAAACTAAAATATAAGAAATAATTTTAAGAATAAACCTAAACAATACGAGTAGTGAATGAAAATACTAGTATTATTGTGAATTAAGCATCGAGTGCTGGATATACGAAAAATATGACATAAAGCGCTTAATTCACAATAATACTAGTATTTTTGATTCTCTATTATTATGCTATGATATAGCGTGTGTTTTAGTTTTTTAAACTATATTTATAATTTTTTGATTTAATATTGTTAAAAAACAATAGCCTGTTGAAGATACGAGTATTTGGATTGACTTGGGGAGAAACAATGAAAAACATTAGATTACGCTGCTGAAAAAAGTTCCACTTACTTTAGTCATTGCTAGGTGTTCATGTGTGTATTCACCACTCGCTCTCTCTCTCTCTCTCTCTCTTTAGGAATTCGGTGTGGATCCTGTTGTAATGTGAAAGAAAACAAAAGCAGCAGTCCCTTTTGGGTTTTCTTATTTTGTACAGCACATGTTCACATAAGCAATGGAGAAAGCTCTAGACTTTCTGCATTTATATTATAGACTAGTAGGTCTATAATCCCGAGTTCAAATCCCAGTGAGTGCTGATGAGTAGTGAACAGCTAGTTGTCCCCCAGCTTATGGTATTCAATCACTTTTTCTTCTTTGGCCTTATTGTTTCACAGCAATTGTTATAATTAAAGATAATCCTTCTTCTTAACTGAAGTTGGACTCAAACCCAAAACTAGCTGGTTAATATCGAACATTAATTGAATTTATATTACTGGCATTTTGCTTAAAAAAATGATAGATATATCAGTAAAATAAGCCAAACATCAATATCATAACTTTTTTATATTCCACTCAACTTCTTCAACTTATGACTCATGCCAAACTAAACTAACAGCCATGTTCCGAGAAAGCGCGTTCTGAAACCGCAATGCGTTTTGAAAAACGCTTAATTGACTTTTAGATGTTCTGAAGAACGCGCGTTTTTCTGGTGTTTAAGAGTTTTTTGCGAAGAAATACAACATGTGTTTTACATATGTAGGTATGTATGTATGTGGTAGTAATATAAAACAAAAAAAATTTGATAACAAACAGAACATTTTTTCAATTTAGTTTTCTTAATGAAAATGTGTAAAATTCTTTAAACTTTTTATTGAAATAAAAAGAAGACATATTAAATTTTAATTGTGAATAATTTTATTGCCTTTTGCCAGTTCAGTTTTAGCAAATTCAATCAGTCAATATATACATGCGAGTTGAAGTCGCCAATTTTAAGCGATATGCGTTTTCCAGTACACCTATTTGGCGATTTCAAATCGCAAAACAATATTTCTTGCGTTATACGTTTCTCAGAACACGTATTTGGCGTTTTCAAACCGAAAACGCCAAATTTAAGCGATTTGAGTTTCTCAGAACATGCATGTAAAATAATATTATTGGTGGTTTATTTATAAACTTTATCCTATTTTATATATTTATAAGTATGTGCTTTTCCTTACGGCCATCTGTTCTTAAAATACTTATTAAAACAAAAATTAAGCGATGTGTATTCAGATGTGATTTAAAAACTTTTTCCGTTAATATTTGATTATGGAAAATGTTCATTAATTTGTACCATAAATTGCCATCACCACATAAAACATAATGATCTTCAGCAACATGAGAACCAACAAACGTTACAAAAATAAAAACATAACATGCAACATCACAAACGGCAACAACAACTACAACCATCAACAAAGAGGTGGGGAACCACGCAATACATGTAATGCCACCAACATGGAGACCAATAATAACGACAATGCTGACATAAAACACAAGATTATGATAAATCGCCGATTAATCGGCTAAATACGATCCAGACAAAAACACAATGAACTGAAAAACAAACAAAAGTAGAAGGGTCAACAGCCAATTGTGTTTAACGTTACTAAATTGAAATAGTGTTAAGTTGTACTTTAATAAATAGAATGAATGAATGCACAGTTTAATAATTTTTAGATAGGGATCAATTATTTGCCCAAAGTGCCACAACAAAAGGGCTTGGAAATATGTAAATGACTGTTAAACTGATAAATATCAACAATTTCAGAAAGAGCAGTTTAGCAGACTTTTCGATAAATATCTGCTCTTGCTACTAAAATGCTTGATTTGAATGAAATCAATGCTCATTATGTTTTCACAATTTGTTTATTACTATAAAATGATCACACTGCGTATTATAACTATAGACCAAGTCAAATTCAATAATAGCAACAAAGCTGCCAAATTTTATAACGCCTTTTATGGCGCAATTTAAGTTTTTTGTTCTTGATAAAGAAATATCGTTTGTGAAGAAAGTGTAAAAAATTACGAAATAAAAAAAAAGTTCTGTGATATTAGGGTTAAGTTTGACATAGAATATTTTTGTTGTTTTTTATATATTTTGTTTCATGTAATTATGTATATGTGCAATTATACAAATACAAATTTGTAAAGTCCAGTTTTTATTAAGTTAATCAACAAAAATTATCCCAAATAAACATATACCCCTGAAGATTCAATTGACAATTAAATTGAAACGTGTATTGGCAGCTTGAGTGAATGAAAAATTCTAGTATTATTTAATTCTCAGTAATTCACACTAATACTATATTATTCAATCACTATTGTTTAAGCTCATTCTTAAAATTATCTCTAACTTTACCTAGTGTCTACAACTGCGTTTAACTCTGACATAATATCTGAGAAAACGTCGGCAGAATGGGAGAACGAATTTCTTTCTGTCTATCTTAATATTTAGCAAGAAGTATACGTAGTTGTGTTAATCTTATAACAATTCATAAATCACTGAAAGCCGAGAAGAAAACACTTCTTTGCGGTGAATACTATATGAATTTTGTCTATGTGCACATTTTGTACAAAATTAATCAAGTATAGTATATATTTATTGCATAAAAACAAATTATTTTCCATTTAAAAGGGGCTTTTTAACAGAAAATTTGCAAAACTAATAATCGGTAAAATTGTAATGACGTCTTTTTGTTCACAAACACATACACAATCGTTTTTTTGACAGCTCTTCTTATAAGATCGTTGCCATGAGATTTTTCATAAGAACGCTCTCATAAAAATTATTATAAGACTGCGATAACACTGATTTGAAGTCTACACGTAACAGAATTCTCTCTGCGATTGAATTTGACGTTCTCATCTCAGATATTATCGCAGGTGTGGACACTAAAGGCCCATTTAGCCGACCGTAGAAATTGTAACTGTAAGGTAAATGTAAATGTAACGTAAATGTAAATCTAGTAGCACTTATAGAACACGTAAAACCGTATCATGTGTTTTTGATACAAACAAAAAAACACAAGTGCATGTGAAGAAAAAGTGTTCACTTATTAATGATTTACAGAAAAAGTGTTCTGCTTTTCATTTTTATATTATTGTATGTTAAAGAAAATAATTAATTTTTCATCACCTATATCTTTATATCAAATAATTTGCAAAAATAAAAGCAATACAGCTGTTCATAGCAGTGATGAGAGCTCATAGTATTCAGTACATATACAAAAGGTACGAAAATTGTTTAAATGGTACCTAAAATTTCTAATATTTCTTTTTCTGTCTATTGTCGATATGTCATTTCATTTGAGCTACAGCTGGAAAATATAAAAAACAGGCTTTTTATAATGTTGGAAGCTACTATAGCGAATAAATCTCAAATGTTTAAATTTTTGTTCTCTGCTCTTTGGTACTTCTAAACAAACAAATTTAACTGCTTATAATATATAATAATATTAATATATAACAGGAGCGTAGTACATTCGGCTGGGCCGAATCTAAAATACCTTTCACGATAGTCACTAAATATGCTTGGATGTATATGGACCGACATCGGGCAAAAAATATGTTTGCCTTGTAATCACCATTCTAAAAAGGAAATCTTTCATTGAAATCATCATGCAAAAATTGGTTTAGGCTATGTATATCTCGGTTAAATGTGAACCGATAACGGAATTTTCCCTTTTCTGTATTTTACGAGTAATTAATTACCTCGTTTTATAGGTAATTTCAAGCAAAAGAAATTTTCCACTAAAACATCGGTTTAGACTATATCTCGGGTATATATGGACCGATATCGGAAATTTTCATTTTCTCTATTTGGTAACCTCCTTATATTATCAGAAGTTCTTTTAAGCAAAAACAAACATTTATAGAAAAATCGGTTTAGGCTATATCTTTTTCGGAATTTCGAACATATCTCTCGATGGGGTAATAGAATGGTGAAAGAAAAACGTTTCAAGTCTAATGGTTTTCTTAGAAACGGTATTTCAACAACCGACGGATGGACAGACGGACATCGCTTAATCGACTTTTCTATTAATTCTGATTCCTGAGAATATATATACTTTATACGGTCGCAAATAAAAATTGCAGATATTATAAACGGAATCACAAACTTATATATACAAACATATGTATAACAGTACTAAAATTCTAGTTATATATAATTATTAGCTTATTATACTTAAAAAGTATTAAAACTTTTTTATTATTACATTTTCATTTCATCACAGACCAAAATTTATACTGCATTGCTTTCTTACATTTATATCAGCATAACTATATACCAACCAATTTTTAAAATTCATTTTATCGTTGGAAGATTGTGTTTGAGGAATATATTTTGGAAATCGGACTAATAAATGTTGAGGTTACAAATAATGTGAAAGATGCAAAAATTGTACACAGTGTATAAATTATGCTACCAATGTATGTATAATCCATCTTGCGTATTTTACAGAAAATTCCAAAATTTTTTAAAATATATTATGTGTGTATACAAATTTAACTACTTAAACAGTTCAATTATCAAATAAACAAAAAGTACTAAAACAGGGTTTTTGTGCCGTCCTGCCATTCACAATAATATGTCTGACTACATTTGTCACGTAAACACGTAATGAAATTCTATTTTCTACAGGTTCAGACGTTACGGTTACATTCCATTACAGTCAAATAAGCATTTTCATGGTTTCTCGTATAACAAAATCGATCAGCTGTTCCGACTACATTTACATTTCTGCATTTACGGTCGGCTAAATGGGCCTTAAGTTATAGCTCGATATCAAAGCGTGTTTTTTAGTTTTTTAAACTATATTTATTATCGATAACATGTTGGAAATTTTTGACGTCCTCTCCGATTTTTTTAATATAGCTAAACTCTTTGCTCTTAATAATAATTTGAACTGTAATATATCTGTACTCTTCTCCAAAATCGAGTTTACTTTTATGTGGCAAACTTCATGTACACACGTACATATTTATATGTATGTATGTACATGTACACAATGTCACAGTAGGCCTCTGCTACAAAACACATAAACAACGAACTGAACAAACGACATCGACATCGATGGGTGAAATGCACGCAAACATCTCATACTCACAAGCTAATGGTCAATTTAGTGTTTACTAAACGTTTTAAGCAAATACGTATGTTTAGCTTTTTTATTTATTTTTTTTTCGTAATTTCTCTTGCTACAAACTCTCAAGTTACCAGAAAAATGAAAAAGTATGATCTCAATGGGAGTTTTATATTTTTTGGTCTTTGAAGTATCACACCTACACGATTACAGGCACGCATATGATGTTCAATATCAAGAAGAGAAGTCGGGCAGACGCAGGGATGTTATTTGAATATTTAATTCATAAAAACAATTGTTAATATCCCACCAGAGTTCAGTTTGTTACATGTTCCAATCGTAGATGGTTAAAATTTGTATACGTTAAGTTGATGGCTTGGCTGCTCTCAATTGCGTGTTATTTATATTTTGTACCAGATTATCAAATAAATATTTTTAAAAATTATTTTCTTTTGCTTCTTTTTTTTTGCTTTTTCTGCACTCGCAGCTCTCACAGCTGTTGTCAACAAACACATGCTGCCTAAGCCCAGTTCAGACTACTATACTGGGTATTAATACTTGTCAAAAATTCAAATAATACGTGCAAGTCTGATAGTCTGAACGCAATCCGCCGGACTTACAAAAAATAATGCGATAAAAATTCGACATCCCATAAGACTTTGTTGTTTTTTGAAACTTTACAAAACAATGGTACTTTTCATTGGATCAGGGTTGTGTTTTTTAGCAAACCAGTAGTGCAATTCTGTAACTTATATAACGATAATTGAATCATTAAAATAATTATAACGATATTTTATCGAATTTGCTATTCTGTAACATTTTCTTAACGATATTCGTAGTAGATCAAAATCAGCTGTTAATTTTACTGCCGATTCTTAAAGACAAAAATTTTCTTGCTGTTTATTCAATCGTTAAAGTATATTTTTTTTAATTATGCATCCATGAAATAAAGTGCTTAAAATCTGATTTTTAAGACATAAAAATATTTATTATATATCAAATACATAAATAAATACATAAAATATTTATGAAATAAATTTTCAAAAACAAAAATTTCAGTATAATTTTTTCAAGGGATGAAAAAAGTTTGAACCCTTGAAGGGATAATCAGTGTGTTTGTCGGGAGTTGGACAATTCCTTTGAGTTGACAGTTAATGAATTTAAAAAGTTATATTGATTATCACCAGTCTTAGTTGTGGTCATTCTGAACATATAGAAATTAGTACATATAAAAAAATAAATGAAACATATGGACACTTATTTTATTTTACTTACCTTATTACAAATTAAATAATATTTATTGTCACTTAAAAGCAAAGATCAATATGTATACATATTTTTATGGAAAAATTTTATTGTTTTTTCTTTTCTTCTTTGTGGTTTTCGCTTTTTTCTGGCAGAGTTGCCACGTGATGCTTATATGAATGAACAGAAAAATACAGCTGTTTACCATCGTTAGAATTAAGTTAGAGAATCACTCAATCGTTAGTGCAAGCGATGAAATTTGATGACAAAAGTTGCGATTATCGAATCGTTAAAAGATAGAGAGTCGCACTACAGGTTTGTGTTTTTAGCAAACCAGCTGCTTAAAAATTGAGTAGTCGGCTATTTCGTAGCCGATAGGGTGCCGTCACTGATAATATTTTTTGTCGTTATAAGAAACCTTGAAATTTGGAATTTAGCTGTCGTTTATGAATTAATTTTGCTCATGCTATATTTAGAACATAAAATATTTTGGTGCTATTGAATTTGGATCTGTTTTACATAATTATTATTTTAACTGTTGAAGATTTTCAAGCGCCGGCACGTCTATCGCCTACGGCGAATAGCGCACCTGCAGCCGTGCAAAGTTTTATGTTGGCACATCTATTTGCTAAACAAAGTTTAACATGTTTAAAATACTTAAAATTTCGGAAATGAGCGAAGATATTGTTATTAAGGTATGTTATTATTTTTGTTCTTTTAACTAAAATAAATGCTGCCACAACTCCTAAAAACATCTTTTTTCTTTATTTTTGACTCATCATTTTTTAAATTTGTAAGTTTTATAATTTATTGTTTTAAAAATGTCCATTTTACAAAATAAAATAATCTCAATTTATTGTTTGGTAAAAAACCGTACAGCTGTTTTCTTTTCTACTCAAATGTGTTGTTTTACTTCAAGTGTGATGGTGTGAATGCAAATTTTAATTTACGTTAGACTTTCTGGCAGTTGCAAGAAATGTGTTTAGACTTTTATCTTACAAAATCGAATGAAAGTATTTATACTTGTATAATAGTCTGATCAGGCCTCTACCACCTAGTAAAATATTACCAGATTTCTTTGTTGTGTAAATGGTTGCCGGTTCATATTATAATTTCACAATAACAGTTATATACTGTGTGTATGTATATGTATACATAGGAGTACACTTTGATCCGTTCGTTTTTTTTTTTAGATTTTTATGATTTTATGATTTAAAATATTATCAATCGCTGGCCAGCACTTTCTCCCATCTTTGGGGCAGCGTACGATTCCCACGTTGAAAAAATGGTCATCTTTTGATGCAACTCCGAATGCTGGTCAGCCAGACCGTGTGCCATTGATCGAATCAAGTGAAATTCCGAGGGAGCAACGTCTTCTCCAGACGTTTCCAAGTATGTGTTGACCATTTTCGCTCGAACCCGTGTTTCGAAAGTGGTCAAAATCACTATCATATCTTCGTTGGATTGCGACCTGTGCTTGCGTCAGTCGGTTTTGACAACTCATAATAAATTCCTGTCTGTTATAACGTTGGAAGATTCAAGTCAAATGTTCACAAACACTACTCCCGTTTTCCCCCTCCTCACAACCTATTTTCCTAGTTCTGGTACAATGCACTGCATATGTAGGGGTCATCCCCTGAGTACTGGTCCAATATAAAAAAAAAAAAAAAAAAATTGGTCCCACCGAATAGTAAGCATTACTTTGGATCCCTGAATATTCCGTTTGGCCTTCGACGTGGAAACATGGCCGTGATATACCCATGAGTTTCCGCGTTTCGGATCAGCATAATGAAATAATTTTTTTTGTGTTGTTAGAGAATATCGTTTTTCAGACGTTTTAATTTTTGAAACAGACAGATACGTTTCATTTCTCTTTTCTTTCATTTTCGTTGCTGTTGCTGATTTCTTGAATTTTTTTTTATATTTTTTAGGCCATGTCAGATAATACTTTGTCGTCGCTTTGCGTGACGTTTAAAACTTTAACAGAGAAGCGCAAAGCAAAAAGTGTATGTCACAATAAAAAACTTTGGCAACGCCCACGATTTGTTTATTTATCTAAAAAAATGTTTGTCAATTTTTATATTTAAATATTTCTTATGATAATAGAAGTTAGATATATTATTGGACGAACTACTGAAATTTTTTCTAATTAATTTCTTAGTACATAAAGCTTTGGAGCTATTAGAACAAACCTCAACGCGTAGAAAGATGAGAGTAGCCAAACTTTTCGCTTCACGTTGCGATGATGTCAAAGCCAATTTGTAACGCAAAGCGAAGCAAAAGTTTTATCTGACACGGCCTGTATGTTTATATGAAGTAGATGTTGATGTGAGAATAGTTGATATAAGGCAACAACATAAAATATGAGAAAAATGAAAAAGAGAAAAAAAACAAAAAATTGTTCAAATTTGTCCACTACAGAGAGTTGTGTACTATACACTCTACTCCATCAATGATTTTCGTTGCACCACCATCAAATTTCGTCTCTGTATAAACTGTGAGTTTGCTCCATCGTCTGTCCAAATGTAAAAGAGAATATTATTACCAGTAGCAAAAAACTATCACATGTCGTAGCGCTGCCACCTTGTAGTCTATCCGTAATGAAACGTCAAACTAATAGGCCATTTACACATCTGACTCAAATATAGTACTTACGAGCGAGTCAAAGCTAGTTGAATTTGACGAGTTTGCCATACAAAATGAAAGCTACATTGCGGCTAGATTGTGACGAAATCTAGTAGATTTTTGTAAGTACTCTAATACACAACCGTGATTTTGTTCGTAACAGTACTTGAAAATATTATGCTACAATAAAAACAAATATACTTTTAAATGATGATTTCATAGTGATATAGTTATTACTGTCAAAAATAAATAAATTTTACATAAATAAAATCTTGTAAGATTTAAAAAAAACGGATGTGTAAACGCTTAAGATTTTGTTAAAGATTTCGTTATTTTCAAATGCTTAAAATGTCTTTTTTAAAAGTTTATGGTAACATGCCATTCAAAACACTTTACTATTTACGGTTTGCTGGAATATACTGCTGCGATCTGCAGCCAGTGTTCATGTGCCCCTATATTTTTGTTTATTATACAAAGTGTTCTGACTACATAAAGTGCAACTAATTGACAAATTTATGCCGTTTTCTGTTATAGTTGCTTTAATACGCCGATATAAATATGAAATATATTTTTTTGTGTACACAACTAATTGAATTTCTTTATTGATCTGTCGCACACCACAAGGTTTTGCTGGATTCTTGTGCCTTCAAGACACAACTTAAAGGTCATTAAAAGCAATAAACCAAAATTTAATCTGATATTTTTATTGCGATTTATTAACACTGTTGTATTGTGGACAACAGTTGTGGCCGTTAAGTATGAGAACTGTGTCACAACAGCTTATGGAATTTTCAATAAACATAAATTGTAGTAACAGACAAATCATTGAGTGTTTTAAGTCTTAAAAAAAAGAGAAAAAAAAACAGTTTGCAATACAGGAACGAGTAACAAGACCAGTAAATTTGTATGTGAAGCTCTCAATTTTTTGAGTGAATTCTATAATAAAAAAAAAACAAGTAAGAGTGTAGTATATTCGGCTGGACCGAATCTAAAATACCCATCACGATAGTCACATATATATAGCATATATATCACACATTTGAACTAAATATGCTCGGATATATATGGACCTATATCGGGGGAAAATATTTTTGCCTTGTAATCACCATACCAAAAAGGTAATCTTTCATGAATTTTTTTTTTTTATCTTGGACCAGTACTCAGGAGATGACCCCTACATATGCAGTGCATTGTACCAGAACTAGGAAAACAGGTTGTGAGGAGGCGGAAAGAGGGAGTAGTGTTTGTTAACATTTGACTTGAAGTTTCCAACGTTATAACAGACAGGAAACACGTCTGCAGGCAACTTATTCCGCAGGCGAAGCGTACGGCTGAAAAACTAACTCTCGCTGTAACGCGTAGTACGACCCGCCGGGCAATCGACCACAAAATGATGAGCTCTGGACGATGAACGTGCGCTACGTAAAAATGTACGAGTTTCGGGAACAAGATCCCTAATCTCGTTAGAGCAAAATCCATTGTAGTAACGATATGGAAACCCCGATTTAGGCTATATATAGATATGGGGATTTTTAATTTTCTGTATTTTAGTAACCTTCTTTTACTACAAAAACTCTTTTTAAGCAAAAAAAAAAAAAAAATTCATGGAAAAATCTGTTTAGGCTATATCTCGGTTATATATGGAAGCTTTAATTTTCTGCATTTTAGTAACCTTCTTTTATAACGAGAACTGCTTTTAAGCAAAAACAAAAATGTTTTTTTCATGGAAAAATCGGTTTATGCCATATCTTGGGTATATACATATTCACCGATATTGGAAATTTTCATTTTCTGTATTTTAGTAACGTCGCTTTATAACCAGAACTAATTTTAAACAAAAAAATTTTTGCAGGCTACATCTCAAGTTTTCCAAAGCACAAATTTATTACAAACATTGAATTCACTGGATTCACAAAATTTTTATTCCGAAGCAATTTACTTATGTTATTTGTTTTTCCAAATGTCTCACGCAATTTAAAAAGGGACAATGGTTATATGAGCGAGCGTTACTTGTAGCCAAAGGCAGTGATGTCAATACAACGAACAATGCAATTAAAATCAGCGAATCTACAGTTACAGACAAATCCATCGATACGGCGGAGAGATGAGGATGTTGTCAATTACCCTTTTATGGGTAACATGGATCTATCACATTTTTGTAATGGCACTTGACTTGCAGTAAAAAAACTGCGAAACAGCTTAATCGAAGGGAACATTATAACGGGCAAACGGGGAGTGTTTTCATCAATTCTTTGAGAGTTTGTTCTGAAACGACTAATCCACTTGAAACATTAATCCTGGACAAACAAAGCTGCCATATGAAATAACTATGCAAACGAGGCATCTTACTGTTACGAGTTGGCAGCATTTTCATTTCTGAGATAAGCTTCAGTGCGATCAATGCGTTGAAATTTATGACAAAATGTTTTAAAGTTGTTTACTGTTATTTTTTATAATAATCAATATAAAGCATTTACGTCCACACTGTATTTCATTACACATATGTTAGTACTTATAATATGATGTGGCATCTCAGTCTAAATTTGCTTGAAAAATTAAAGTATCTGGCACAGGTTAATTAATTCGAAACAAAAAATAAAATCATGGTACAATAATATAACAGATAAAAGCGGAACTACAACAAGCCAACAATAAAAAAAAACAACATGACTTTTTATTGCTGCTTTGTGTTGATAACTGTCAAAGAACCCAAAATAAAAAAAAACAAACGTATATTTTTCTTCGTGTTTTTATTTTACAAATAATTTTTCAATAAGTTTTTGCATTTAAAAGTCGTAAAATAAATTAAATATATAAATAAAGATTAAGAAAAAGCTGTCTGTTGTGTTTGAAGCTGTTTTTGCGTTTGAAAATTATTATTCGAACATTTTTTTTTCAAAAACTTTTTCAATTTGTAAACAATAATATAAAATGTGTGTGTATATGTGCACAATATAAAAGATGTCAGCCACCGTTTCGACACTACCCTTATATTATTGTACCGTGAATAAAATTAAACCAATTGAAACTGAAATGGTTCCGAACAAATTGAACACTCTTTTGCACTCGCTCTCAAAAAGAGAAACGTCAAACTACATATAAAAAAAATTTTTTTTCCGAAACCTTGGGTGAATCCAGCTTAAAGGTCGAAGCAATAAGGTCAATATATATTTTGTAATATTTTCGTAGCTTATATTCAACTTTTTACAGCATATTTAATACTGCTAAGAACATTTTTTAATCATACCAATTTATAATATTCTTGTTTGCTGATTTAAATCCTGTATCGTCTTACTTTTTTGCATCATTTTTTGTTATTGTTAGTGGAAGATAGTTTATTCTTGTGTTTGTTGTACAACAACCATAAAGAGTATAAAAAACTTTATAATTTAGAAGTATTTTGAACTGCAGACAAAACAGTTTTCCAAACAGTTTATTGCGACAAATAAATTGGCCACGTACAATTTGTGTTAAACGTGATTGAAAAAAGTTCAACTGCAATTTAGGGGAAGTTTGTGTTAATGACAACAAAACGTGGTCACCATTTGAAAATTTAAAGTTTGAAAAAGGATAAAACTAAGCAAGTTACTGAAGACTGCAAAAAAAACCAACGAGCAAATGATAAAGATTGAAGTAAAGCAATTGGTTTTCTTTTTCATTTATTTAAAAAAAAGTTTTCTAAAACCATCAGAGTCGATTTTTTTATTTAAAATGAGAATATTTAAAAATAAATTGACAAATTCTAAATTAATCCCATAATTTCAGTATAATAAATATAGTTTAAAAAACTAAAAAACACGCTTCGATATCGAACTGAAAAGTAAGCAATAATTTTAAAATTAAGTTTAAACAACAGTGAATGAAAAATACTAGTGTTATTGTGAATTAGGCGTGCGGCTTTCGTGCATCGAGCTCTCGATATACGTCATATTCGTCAATATACGAAAAATATAACACAAAGCCTCTCATACCTAATACACAATAATAATAGCATTTTTCATTTACATAAGCTTAAATTATATTTATAGTTTTTTTAAACTATATACCCGTATATTTAAACTAACTTTTTAATTCACTCTAAAGCGAGTCACCGTTGATAATTCAGATACACCTTCCACGGCACAAAAGCGCACCGAATATGAAAAAACGGTTCCGAAACGGTTGGCGAAGTGGTTTCTAGTTTTTTTTTTTTTTGGGAATTCCCAAAATTGACTTCAGGAATCGCCAAAATCCTCCCACTTCCTCGGAAGCAATAAGCCAACTCAAATTTTCGCACTAAATCGAATAACCGTTAATAGTTAAGATTCAGGTTTCACGGCAAAAATGCGAACCGTATAAGTAAAACCGGTTCCGAGTTTTTTGGAAAAAACAGCTTCAGGAATCGCCAAAGTCCCGCAACTTTCCCGGAAGCAATACGGTAACTTAAATTTTTGCGCTAAAGCAATAACACAATTTTATATATCTACGTATGTATCGGGTGGTTAAATTTTAAGAGCCGATTTTAAATGTGACCACACCTAAGCGTGTATGAGTACATTGAATGTTAATAAAAAAAAAAGAGCTAATGAGAGTAACATATTTGTTTTGCTTGTTTCTGGAAACAAATCACAGCGCAATCGAGTATTGTTACTACTAATGACAAAGAATTGTGCTAATAATAGCACGACGATAGTTCCTATCAATATCAATATAGATCCTTGAAATTTTACCCTTTGATATTGAGTTTTTTGACCAGATAATTCGAATGATTCGTTTAAATAGAGGTTTCCTACGGACTAATGATGATCAAACCGAATTATTGCAGTAAAGTACCATTTTTTTAGTTATTTATTTCGTTTAAATTCATTTGCAGTTTTAAATTAAGATAAGTAATATGAAAAAGAAACAAATAATCGTAAGTTGTACTACAGAGTTAATATTATATATAATATATCCAGCTAAACTAATTTATTTTATTCATAAGTGCCTGATCAAATAAACTATTTTCCTGAAGATGTTTGAATAAAGTGAACGTGCCTTCGACAAATTGTTTTTAGTTTAATTATAATTTAAAAGACCGTCATTAGCCTGTATAAAACCCCTATTGAAACTTAAAGGTAGGGTCACATGATTGCCGCAGTGCACCAATTTTCGCATAATTTTATAACCCAATCGTGTGCTTGCACAATTAATTGGTTCACGCGTCAATCGCGGCCAATATTGTTCTTATTTTGACAAAAATTGTTTTTCACATTCTTGCGCCAATCAATTTTGTGAAAAATCGGGCAGTCATGTGATTACAGAGTATTTTTTGGGACATTTTGTTATTGGGCACCAACTCGGCACAATACAAATTGGGTCACATTGGTCTATTTGCGGCAATCGTGTGATCTTACCTTTACTTTAGTTGAAAACATACAAACAAACAAACCTACAAGTGAAGCCTTTACTAGTATAAGCGAGTTAAAAATGAACTACAAATTTTAAATTTAGAAAACTCTGCATAGAATTGAAAAGTTCAATGGGAAGCCAAAAGAGAAAAGCTGCATACATAAGTAGGAGTTTCCATGGTGAATGATAAAATTTATAAGATGTCCATGAATAGCAGTAGGGAAATTGTTTCTTAAGCGACAGGAAATACCAACGCATAACAAAACGTCCTTGGCTTGCCGCACTGGACTTCTTAAAAATATATTTTCAAAAAAACATATTTTTTTTCTTTTGTTTTTTCAACTTCAACTGTCTTTAGAATTTCTTGCCATTCTCAATGAACAAAATGGTTTTTTGTCATTATTCAAATGTTGCTAAAAGTATCATTAATAAAAAGTAAATAAAAAGAAAGTCATGAAGTTCTTGAATTTTTTGAGGTGTTGGCTTCAGACATTCGCTGCATATTTAAGAGAATTTTTTCCAAAGCGGTTTTTTTGCGTTTCACTTGACTTGATTTTGTTTGATTTTCCTTTTTCACTAATAATGAATTCTTTTGAATTTAGTAAAACTTTCAATATGCTGATAATGAATGCAAGAGAAGATGAAAAAGAAATCATTATAAGTGAAAAATGGTAAATTTGACACACTTTAGTTAAATTTTAAGACATTAAATCGACAGATAGATATGTACTCGTAAGTGCCATGCAATGTGAAGATTGACTAAAATTAGGTAGCCATAGTTAGCAATCTTTCCTAAACTTTATTTAAAGGTATACTCTCATGTGTTATACTTAACCTTTTATGAACCTTATTTCTTTTTTAAGCTAATTGGGCCTAATTTTCTAATAAAAAACAATTTTATTCACATTTTTTCGACAATTTTTTGTATACTTCTTCAGGAGAATCTGTTTAATTATTATTAAAAACAATACATTATAAATAATATGTTTACTTTTGTTTACATATTTTAAAAAGGACTTTTTTAGCAACCACAATTTTTTTACAAAGTAGGTATATACAGTTTTATTTATTTATTATCACCCTGTAGTTTGCACTTATGCTGTCTGTGTTTTCTTTTTGAATCATCGCTTTGTCTCTGTTTTTTTCTTTACAATTATTTACAATTCAAACAATTGAGTTTTTTATTCACTATTTTTATCTTCTACCATTTATACCAAAATTTGTTTGGATTGTTGGGATATAAAGTTTGAGAATATCTTTCAAAAATTTCCAAAGTCTACTGATGATTAGGGCAGTTCCTATGAAATGTCGACATATAGATAGCTGGGAAACATAGAAAACAAGCTATTTATAATTTTTTATTGATAATATTTACAATTATGAAAAATATTTTTAAAAGTTATAATTATGGAAAAACTTTTAAATAATTTTGATAAGAACAGCTCTTTAAACGCCTGTTTTTGTTGTATTTTTGTAATTTTGCTCTAGAGCTGCCACTTCGTAGACGTAAATACACCTAGAGCACATGTTTTTTTTTATTTTTATCTTGGACCAGTACTCAGGGGATGACCCCTACATATGCTGTGCATTGTACCAGAACTAGGAAAATAGGTTGTGAGTAGTGGGAAAGAGGGAGTAGTGTTTGTGAACATTTGACGTTATAACAGATGAAGCCAACGGCTGAAAAACGAATTCTCTCTGTAGTGCGTAGTACGGTTTCCTGGGTAATCGACCACAAATGGATGAGCTTTGGACGATGCACGCGTGTTACGTATAAATGTGCGAGTTTCGGGAACAAGATTCCTAATCTCGTCAGAGCAAAATCTATTGTAGTAACGATAGAACAGGGTAACGCACCCTACACTGCGTCGATACTCCAGTGAGTCAATTGAGTTGGATACCCTACTGTCACCGATAAGCTTCTTCGCCCTCTCCTGAACACGGACAAGTAACCCCAGAACAGACTTTGAGGTACCGGCCCAAACATGAAAGATGTTTCTTGGAAACTCCGTCAGGAATTGCTAAAATCCCCACTTCCCCAGAACAAAACGACAACTTGAATTTTTGCGCTGAAGCGAATGATCGCTAGTAGTTCACATATACGTTCCATGACAAAACCGATCACCAAATATGAAAAACCAGTTCCTAACCGCAAAGCAAATTCAGTTTATCAATCATAAAAAATTACACTTATTTAAATGCGATGAAAGTGTGGCAACTTTACTTAATTGCCACATATTTTGGAAAGTTTTCCATAGAACAGCTGTTTGTTAGTGAAAGGATAGAAAAATACTTAAAGAAAAATATTAAATTTATTAACGGCATAGAAAAACTTAATAATTGTATTTCATGCGATGTTATTCTTATTTAAATAGTACCTGGGGCACCGAGCGTTACTCGGAGCTTCCAAATTGTATACATACTGAAATATAATTACTTTAATAAAACTCAATTCATAAGATTTTTCAACTTTTACGATGTTTAAAGTCACAATAAAATTGTGCTTCGACTACCATTTTTTTCTTTTCTTATACATTTTGTGGGGGGTGAGGGTAAAATAGCAATTCGCTTATTTATTATTTCTCACCAAATTATCGTTTCTCACCAAAACAAATCAACTTCTGTGTTCTCATTAAAAATTCTTAGTTTGATATCCATATGAAATTTCCGCAGATATGTATGTGAAAAATGAGCAAAAAAAAATTTAGAAACGAGACGAACGAATATAGATTTTTGTTTCCAAAAACTTCTTTGAAGCCGTTGTCGAAAACATTTAATATCGAATGTTAGTAAAACCCGTAAAAAAATGGTGACGAAATCTTGACTTTTTTTTCAATCGCTAAAATATTTAAACTCACTTTCGAGACCTACTCGCTTTTTCGAAATTTTAGAAACTCCTATATGCCGACTCTTTTTACCTTGAAAGCCACTAGATACTGATTTTCATTAAAATCGTTAGAGCAGATTTCGAGAACCAATTAAGTTTTACAAATGGGCAAAAACTGGTACAAAATGGGTCTTTCCGGGACCGGGGACAATCTAGATCGATTTTTCATCCTTAAAACTCGCTAGATACTTATTTTCATTAAAATCATTGAAGCCGTTTTCGAGAACCAATGAAAGTATTACAAGTGGTTAAAAACCTAAAATGGGTCCAAACCGGAAGAAAATTGATTTTTCCGGACCTGAGATGAACTTAAATCGATTTCTTGTCCCCAAAACCCCTGGATACCGATTTTCATCAAAATCGTTAGAGCTGTTTTCGATATAAATATATAAACAAGAATTGCTCGTTTAATAAGATAAGATTATATTGTACTGTTGCTTAGTGCAAAATTAGCAACTAATTTTAAAATACCTTCTACAGGCTATTGCTTATTTGTGTGTTTTGTTTACTTTTTTTGCATTGATACAAATACAAGCACACAAAAACCATATGGTATATAAGATAAAATTAAATACAACTTAAAGG
The DNA here is from genome assembly GCA_914767995.1 of Thecocarcelia acutangulata. Lineage (NCBI taxonomy): Eukaryota > Metazoa > Arthropoda > Insecta > Diptera > Tachinidae > Thecocarcelia > Thecocarcelia acutangulata. The sequence goes on along the minus strand of OU612097.1, from coordinate 28,111,899 downwards.
AAGCAGTTTGGGCATTTAAGTTTAATTCAAATTTTTAGTGAAATTTTGATTTTCGTATTGAAATAGAACTTAAAGCTAAATGACATTTAAATACGAACTCAAAAACTGGCCCTCTATGTCTTCCAAAAACACTAGATTCCGACTGCCAAAACAAAATCATAAGAAATTCAAATAGGGCGTATACGCGATATTCCTGTTTATTCTCTTCTTAAATTCATACAACGTATACGCAGTCTGAGGCACCAAAACTGGTTTCTAATTTTAATGAATAAATTGTCTATGGCTTATAAACTTTTTACTTTTCTTTTTGTTACATTAAAACTAATTGAAGCAAATTTCAAAACAGTTTTCATTATTTAAAAGCGTAAATAGACAAATCCGAAACTAAAAACTAAAAGAAATATTAACAAACCAACAAAACAGAAACTTTTTTTTTTGTTTGGTAAATATTTGGTGCAGCACCACCTTTTTGTGGTTTTGTGCAGTACACAACTATTGCATGCCGGCGCACATTTATAATATGGCTGAGCCATCAACAATTTGTTGTTCAACTGCTCCACAAATGAACAACAATTGCAACCAAAGTTTTATTGTTGACAAATTAAATGGCAATAACGAACTATTGTAAATGTTTGCCATTCAAAAATATAAATTTTTTATACAAATAAAACAAGATATTATAAAGAGTTTACAACTTTTTTTAGTTAAAATTTATATTTACAGAATAAAACTATAAGTGAGAAAAAGTTTGTTTTCTGGAAAAAAGGTTTATTTCAGAGAATTAAAAATGCAAGTAAAAAAATTACAAACAGCTTGTTTTTTATTTCCTAGCTGTGTATATGTCGACATTTCGTAGGAGCTACAGTAGACTTTGGAAATTTTAAACATTATATCCCAATAATCCGAAGAAATTATTGAGAATTTAAAAAGTAAAATATTTTAATAATACCTGTTAAGCCACAAAAAACAACCTCTTTTCATGTATACACGTTATTGGGCATATTCATAAAAATTTAAATGAATTTGAAATGAGTTTTAATTCAAAAGTTCATTGAAATACATTTTACGTGCTGTTCATAGAACAAAGACGATTAACTCGTCTAGAAAATTTGTATGAAAGTTACTAAATTTTTTGAGTGATTTCCATATAAAACTTTTTAGACGAGTGCTCGTCTGTGTTTTGTGAACAGCACATTAATTTTTTATGAATATGAACATATATGCTCAATTTTCTTGACTGCATATTTTATTTGTTTGTTCACTTCTTAGCAATGTATCGTGCATTTAATACCACAATGAATGCTACACGTTCAATATTTATCGCCTGATCTGGATTCCATAATATTAAGGTTTTCTGCAATATGGATCGCGATCCATCAATACTAAACGTGCTAAGCCTGTAATCGTGAAACTGGATTGCGTTCAATAAATATTGAACGTGTAGCACTGCCCTTAAATAATACAAGTGTAAAAGTAATAAACAAATATGCAAATTAAGCTATAACGAGTTTTCACTGTATTTGGTGTTTTAAAAAACTAAAGCAATGACTACGATAATAAACATCATGATTAAATCAATAATGCAAAAGTTTTAAAAATCATATTTAGCAGAGCAAGGTTTCGATCCTCGGACCTCTGGGTTATGGGCCCAGCACGCTTCCACTGCGCCACTCTGCTTGTGATAGAAAAAGTTTTGCAAGATTTTTGCTTTTCAAAATTTTTTGAACCCAAAATCAAAATTAATCAATTCAATCATATAATCTGAAAGTGAGTTCTAAAATAATTTACACTTTATTGGAAGAATTTATGCTTTTACATTTCGGAATTTTAAAAGAAAAGCTGTACTCGATTAGATATAAGATGTAATCTGCATGTTTAGAAAATTATTTAACATCTAGCTAAATAAACATATGCATGTCTATACTTAAAGCATATACATGCATATGTATGTGCTTTTGGGTGGGTCGATTTAGCAATCTTTTCTTGTGCCATCGATTTGTCGCTAGCTTTTGGCATGAGGAAAAAACTTCACCTTCAAATCATTTTCTAGGCGCCTGTCTTGTTGACATTTAATATTTTACACCTTTAGCTTAATTCATCATTAATCATTAGTTCTTAATCAGAAAACAAAGAAACCCAAAAGCAACTCAAGCGTTAATGTCAGGTGTAAAATTTATTTCGCTTTCAAAGAAAAGAAATATAAAAGCACTTATTTTCATTTTTCTTACTTTTTTACTAAGAAAAAAAAACATTAAATCGTTATTTTAGAATCGACGCACATTGTAAACTTTGAACACATTATGAAGCTTAAAAAGTTTATGAAAAGTGCTTCCTTTTTTTATTTCGTATTTTTTTTTTTTTTTTTTTTTTATATAAATAAGTAAACTCAACTTCTTTAGAAACAAAATTAATACATCTTTCCAAAAATTCGGTTTTTTTTAACAAAACGCTCTTTTCATAAGCAAAACGTAAAGTGAAATATTTCACAACGAATCGATGGAGTTAAAATTCATGTTAGAGCAAATTTCATAAACTGGTTTAGTATAAATAAAATAAGTAGAATAAGCAAAAATGTTTATTTGTCTATTTTCTTATACAATTGAGTTTTATTTACTATATTAGCTTTTAATATTAATACCAATCAAAAAATTACAAATAGATTGTTTTCAAAAGAAAAATCTTGTTTTTTGTATTTTTGACACTTTTTTAAATACGCAATAATTTATGTAGATTGTTGAGATACAAATTTAAATGTTTGAGAATATCTTTAAAAAATTTCCAAGTCTACTGATAATTAGAGTAGCTCCTATGAAATGTCGGCACATAGACAGCTGGGAAACATAAAAAACAAGCTTTTTATAGATATATTTCTTTTGTTTGATTATGTTAGTGGTGTTTAATATCTATATGCAAATAAGTATTTGTTTTCTTGAATTTTTATATTAAACAACAGATAAATTACCCGGCATTTACACATGCAAGTGCAAGTTCGAAAAACTCAATACATTAAAATTTTTTTACCAATACACACAAATTTTTCGCACTTACAATTCAACTTACAACCAAATTTAGTTGTAAGTGTATTTTCAATATTTACTGCTAGCGAGATGACAAATAATAAAACAGTGTTGCCGAACATGAGTTTTAAATCAAATTAATATTAAATTCAAAAATGTTTGGTTTGTATAATGTACATAGGGTTCTAGTTCAAGTTTTTCCTATCTTAAGTTTTTTCTTAAGAAGAATTTTTTACAATACAAATTTGCTGTGATCAATAATTTTTGATTGAAGAAAACAAGAAAAATAATAATCAAATTTTTAGCTGGGGGACAACTAGCTGTTACGTAGTCGCTACACTACTCATCAAAAAATTCATATTAGTTATTAAAATAAAAATAATGTTCATAGCTGATTTTTAACATATTTATATAAAATCAAAAATAAAGAAAGAAGACAGCTAACATATTTCAATGGCAGTACTAAACATAAATAACATGCTTTTTGGAAAAAATTATCTCATGCAAATATCTTTTTCTGAACTTTTTCAATAATGACAAAACGGCAATACTTGATTTATATTTTGTTCCATCAAATATTATTTTAAATCAAATATTTTTCATCAAACACAACAAACTTATATGAGCAAGGAATTAATAAATAAATTTCGCTTTAATTTTTGTATATTTAACATTTTGAACTACAAATATAAAGCAATCGATTTTTACGCTGTGACGACATTCTGAAAATGAACTTGCATTTGTTTGAGTAAACACAAAAGTAAGTAGCGAGACAATCGAGAATCACTCGGATATTTTCGATAATAATATGTGTGCTGAACTTACTGTAAGTTACTTGTTTGTGTAAATGCAAGGCTAGAAAGTTTGCTTCTGTCTTTAATATTCAATAGTCCTATTCACAATCTTGTGCAATTGGTCTTGCATCATTGCATTTACAAAGTACTGGAGTACATTTTTACTTTACACTAACAAAATATACCCAAATATGTCATCTCAAATGCACCAGATTGTGAGTAAAGCTAATGTAAATTCGAACAAACCTGTAGAAAACTCGATAGTAAAATATTTTTAAATTACTTTAATGTCGAACTTTTTCTCATAATGCTTAAATATGTTTTATAAATATTTATGGCCTTATTCATAAAAAATATTTCATGTGTATTAAACTGTTATTTGACAAATTTCTATGGAAAATTTGTCAAATAAGTGTTTAATAAACATACAATATTTTTTAGGAATGCGGCCGTTAATGTTTTAAAATTTTGTTGGCTTTAAATTAAAAAAAAATTATAATAAACTCCTTACAGATTTTTGACAAAAGTCTGATTTTTGTCTGAAGTTGTCTGATTTTTGTCTGACTTTATAAAGGTCGAATAACGGCAACAACATCACTGACGAATTAGCCAAAGACGGGACAACCCTTGGTAATAGGGATATCGATCTCTTCTGTGGACAACCCTTATCAGCGTGCTGGAAAAGAATAAAGCTCCACACGCTGGAATATGCCCCAGAAAATTATATGAGGCATGTAAACTCTGTGAACCATTTTTCTTGGGCATACTCCAGCGTGTGGAGCTTTATTCTTTTCCAGAAGACATCGATATCCCTATCCCGTAGTGTTGTCCCGTCTTTGGCTAATTCGTCAGCGATATTGTTGGCGTTATTGGACCCGTGTCTACGTATTAGGTTAGGTTAGAATGTCTCGCCCGAACATGAGAGTTGCATTCCATTTTCAGTTGGATATATGTGTTATAAATAATAAGCAAATTGGATGGAAGTTTATAGTAAACCGAGACACTAGAATGCTTCTTTGGAGACATGAAAAATGTGCCCACTTCAGCTAACATTATACTATACTTCCATTCCAATAACATCAAGAGCATCCGATTCCCTAATATTTATATCATCTATGAGTACAAATGAAACAGCATTTACGGCCATGAGTTTTTGTGTCAACAAACAGTACTGCGTCTGATGGGCTTTGAAGTCGACTCGTAGCAGATCAGTTTTTTATTTTTTTTTTTTTTATCTTGGACCAGTACTCAGGGAATGGCCCCTACATATGCAGTGCATTGCTCCAGAACTAGGAAAATAGGTTGTGATAAAGGGAAAAAAGGGAGTAGTGTTTGTGAACACTTGACATTGCTGAGTCACTCGTTCATACTTGGCCTCTTGGCATCGATCTCGGAGAGGATTTAGATTCTTTTTGCTTTTAAGTAGTATTTTGGCAAGTTCTTAAAATTTTCTTTTAAAGTCTGTTTCACCTTTGTACAAACAAAATTTACTTTGACAAATTTTGTGTTCGTTTAAGTTAAAATGCAACCAAATACAAAACAAATGTATGTAAATGTTGCGAGTGCCTTAAGGGCTGCACCCAAACGCATTAATTTCTCTTTTCTCTTACAAACTCAAATAAATTTGCATGTGCAGAAGAAGGGTAGGGGGGATGTTTCTATTTAATCAAATTACTTTTTTACCCCACGAATCTATCAAACATCTGACTGATGTCGTTGAGTTTTGCTGGCGGGAAAATAGTTACACACACACGCACCCTGAGGGAATATGTGTTTTAATAATTAATGGTATCAACATGCTGCCAATGGCAGACTTAAAATATCTTAGAACAATGAAAACAAATACTATCGCATTAATCAGAGCAGCTATTTTCAAATGCAAGCACGCTGTTCGCACATGAATGCAAATGTGTACTTAACGAATTGCTCGCAAAACAATGCAGTAACACAACTTTGCTTTTTTACATCTGGATCCATATGAATATGAAATATGATTTTTTAAATCAGTGGTGCCCACAAGTTCTATATGGAAGACTAAACAGCAATACATTTAAGGAAAAACTACTTTTATTTAATATTTTTTCTTGTAAAAAGCAAAAAATTTACAAAAACAATATTCACACTGTTAATGGCTGTCATCGATGTTTAGCAGCAAAACAAGCGAAAGTGTTGTTGCTTAGCTGTTGTGTGTGTGCAGTGAAGAACGGCAAAAAAATATAAAACGATGTTGTTTGTGTATTTTTCATTGCTAGTGCTGAGCGCAGTATGTGCGTATTAAAGAGCACAGTCCTATTGCTAAGTGCTTTCACAAAAACAATTTAGCATCAATCACATAGACCTGGGCATGTCTGTTTTAAATTAATCATACAGGGTGACTGAAAAGTCGCACTGCAATAAGAAATTCAAAATAATTTTATTAAATCAGGGTCCAAATTCCGCAACGAAAAAATTTTCACGAAATTCAGTGTTCACTTTTGATTTTTGTGTCCGCAATGGTGAGAATGAATCATTTTGACAGTTAAAGTGTACAGTTAATAATAATTTTTTCACTCAAAAATTTTCGGTGAGTTTTGGTTTTTTGTAGAATATTTTGAAGTTGAAAAAATAAACAAAAGGATTATGCATGTATATTACAATTATCTATTCAACAACTTGTGTGACACAGTTAATTTGACAAATCAGCATATCATTCAGCCAGAAGTAACACATTCAGCGCAATAAAATTCAATGTTTCTTACTCGATATTTAATCAAAAGTGAACACTGTGCCTGTCGGTGAATTTTATTTTGAGTGTTCACTGGTAAAAAAAATTCATGGTTGCGGAATCTAGCCCCAGGTTACTTTTTATGCAATATTTTTTTTTCTTCATTCATTTATTTATTGAATCTTCAAAATATGAACTAACAATAAGTATTCAAATCTTAATACTAAATATAAAAGTTAGTTAAGTTCAGCCACTGCTAGACAAAAAAGTTTTATTTTGCGCTAATAATATCGGTAGAATCACCTATTTAACGTTCTGATGGTGGCCAGGGTATCCCTTCTTTTCAGCCGAGAGTGGCCGCCAAAATTAAGTATGTTGCGTGCAAGAGGATTTGGGTGAAGTTCCAGTTTACTGATATACCTTGTGGAATATGCAATATAAATTCAATTTATAAATTAAATGTTTTGGTTTGTACATTTGTACTACGGGTTATAGTTCAAGTTTTTTCCTTTCTAAGTTTTTTCTTAACAAGGATTTTTTACAATACAAATTTGCTGTGATCAATAATTTTTGATTGAAGAAGACAAGAAAAATAATAATCAAATCTTTAGCTGGGGGACAACTAGCTGTTTCGTAGTCGCTACACTACTCTTCAGTCTCCACTGGGATTTGAATTTGGGACATGACGTATCCTGATCTGCTGCTTTAACCACTCAGCCACCGTGCATTTAATTATTTTCTATCTATATTCATCTCATATTATTATAAAGTTCAACAAATAATACATTCGATTTTTCTCTGACGAGATTAGGTATCTTATACGCGAGACCCATATATTTTTATGCAATATGCGCTTGTGCTTGATTGCCTGGCGAATCGCACTACACGTTACAGAGAAAATTCGTTTTTCAGCCGTACGGTTTGTCTGTGAGTTACGATATTGTAAAATTCAAACTCAAAAGTTCACAAATATTACTTCCGCTTTCCTCCCCTCCTCATAAACAGTTTTCCTTGTCTGATACAGGGCACATAAGTAGTGGTCATATCCTACCTCCAAGATAAACCGAAGTTCATTATATAAAAATGTGACCGCATTTGGTGTTTTTAAAAATTGAAGTAAGTCCGTGTTTAAAATATGAGAATTAAGATACTATTATTAAAAAACAAAACCTGTTTTAGCAGAGCAAGGTTTCGATCCTCGGACCTCTGGGTTATGGGCCCAGCACGCTTCCACTGCGCCACTCTGCTTGTGATGAAAACATCTTTAGTGGCTTGATCCACTATTGTCAATACTATTGTATTGATTTTGGTTTCAGTCTATCTAAACTGAATCCTTACCCTGAACATAATTTGTTGAAGAAAATTATGATCAACTTTTGAGTAGTATGAGGTCCGCTCAGCGGGCACAACTTAGTGTTGTTTGCCTCCAGCTTCTGATACAGTTGAAAGTTTCTAAACAAGCTTTTTTTACAGCTGGGTAACTCATCGATACTAATTGGTTTACCAACTTACAAAGTTATACAAGTATACACTTTCTACATGGTGTTTTCTTTAGATGCGCACAAATTTTGATCATAATAAATTAAAAGAATATATTTTTAATTGGCTGTCAAAGGTTGCAATCAACGATTTGGTATTGATTACACCCAAACTTTTTCTCCAGTCGCGCGCTACTCAACAATACCCTTACTTTTGGCTTTAGCGGTAAAAAATAAAATGCATTTGCATCAGATGCCTACCTGAATTGTGAGTTACAGGACGAATTATATATGAAGCAACCCAAAAATTTCATAGACAAGAAATCACCTGATGCTGTTTTAAAATTAAACAAAGCTATTTATGGGCTAAAGCAAAGCGGCAGAGAATGGAACAGCAAGCTCGATAGTATTCTACGAGGCATGCATTTTATTCCTTGTGAAAATGAGGAATGTTTATACAAGTCAAATAAATATGGTGATCTTGTGCTGATAGCAGTATATGTAGATGACATTATCATCGCATGCAGTACCTTGGATATTGTTTTTAAAATAAAAAAAACAAATTGCCGGAAATTTTAAGGTGGTTGACAAAGGCGTACTGAAACACTTCCTGGGGAGGGAAATTGAGCGCCAAGAAGAAACAGGTGCCATCAAATTAAGTCAGGGTCAGTACATTTTAGATATATTGCTACATTATGGAATGGCTGAATGCAAAGTGGTTGCTGTGCCACTCGAGCCGGGCTATCAAGTAGATTGCAAGGACGATTGCGAAAAATTTGATCAACACAATTACCAGTCGCTCATAGGTGCTCTAATGTATTTGGCCATATCAACCCGGCCAGATATCTTACATTCTGTGTCAAGAAAGGCACAACGCAATTCTGCCCCCCATGTAGAACACATGACGAAGCTTAAGCATATACTACTCTATTTATCGGGTACAAGACACCTGAAATTGATTTTTGACTCTAATGGTAAAGGTCTTAAAAGGTATGTAGATGCAGATTGGGGCGGAAACGCTATAGACAGAAAATCCTATACAGGATTTACTTTTTTCTTTGATGGGTCTCCTATCTCATGGGAATCCAAGAAACAAAATTCAGTTGCACTTAGTAGCACAAAGGCTGAATATATAGCAGCTTCAGATGCAGCCAAGGAAGCAGTTTATTTGAAAAGATTGCTACTGGAAATTGATGCTTGTGAAAATAATTGAATATAGATAATAAAGGTGCAAAGAAACTAGCCGAAAATCCTGTTAAATGTTAAAAAAAAAATGCCACAAAAGAAGTAAACATATCGACCTCAGGTATCACCATGTAAAGGAATTAGTGAACGATGGGCAGATCGAACTAATCTATTGTCCAACAGAGAGTATGATAGCCGATATTTTAACGAAAAATTTACCCAGAATTAAACATACTAATTTTGTGAAACAACTAAAACTAAAATAATATTGTGAAACAGCATCCACATTGAGGAGGAGTATTGACAATGTGTACGTTGTTGTAGTTTTATTTTCAATAGACACTAATTTTCACTATGTTTACGCAGCATTTCTATCCGTATTTCGCTAATAAATCTTCAAATGCTGATTATCATCGGTTCAATCACTGCAGCGATAAGTGGTAGTCAAATTAAATAGATCATAGATGTCATACAATAAGCTTAGATATTTGTAGACATAACGCCATCGACCTCTGAAAAATGCTAAATATGTAATTTAGAAATGCTTAAAAAAACGCCAACAGCTGAATGGAAAATTTGCACCTGAATCAGAATCAAAAATGGTAAAATTAGCCGCAAAAATGCCAAATTGGTCACGCTGGTGATGACAATTGTTTTGCTCTTTCCGTTTTCTATTTCTATGTAACTATACAATTGCAAAATAAATTTGCAAAGTATAGGATGCACAGCATGGGCGGGGTGACGGAGACCATATGCCCAATATGGTATTAACAGTAGGTTTGTAGCATCGCTGTGACTAACTATAACGACCTCTGCCTTCACATAGAAAGTTGCAACGTGGTTAACAATGAATAACCTCTAAAAAAAACTGCAAACCAATACAGTTAGTCGAGGCAAACCGTTAACCAGTGCCTGACTGCACTTGAACCTTAAGAGATAATTACGATGACGCGAGAGCTGTTCTTCGGCCCAGAGCTGCTTTACGACTGATCTCTCCGTTTTATTATTGACAAGTTCAAGTCAAACGACCACAAACACTGCACCCTCTTTCCTTCTCTTCTTAACTTATTTACCTAGTTCCAGTGCAACTCATTGCACGAATACTGATAAGAAAAGATAAAACTTAACAATATATACAAAGTTTTCAATTAATCGAGTTCATTATTATTTACTTTATTTGTGTTTCCTAGCTGTCTACATTCTCTACGTTTCATAGGAGCTACCCTTATCATCAGTTGAGTTGGAAACCTTTAGCTATATATTGCAATATTTTAAATAAAACAAAGATAATTTAAATAAAATATTTTGCTTTTGCCCCTTAAGCAAAAACTTTAATTCTGATGGCAGGCTTTAATTTGAATACATTTAAGTTGCAAGTTTTGCCGTTCAGTTCAGTTATCACTTCTTGTCATGTTCCCAAGTTTCCTTTCTTTTAACATTAATATCATCTTATTAAAATGCCTTTAAGCTTGAAAAACTTTTACACAATTATGACCATACAAAAGCATTAAAAAGTAATTTATATGACAACTTTCAAAGAAGCTCTTAATAAAAAATATTAAACAAAGACCATCAAGGAAGACTCATTCATTATTTTTAAAACTCGTGATAATTAACTAGACTTAAAAAAAAACCTTTTTAAGTATTGAAGGATTAATTTTTTACAACTTAAAATGCTGACCTTTTTAACACGTTTATATTAGTTGCACTTGTATGTTTGGTTGCTTGCTTTTTTTTTTTTTTTGTATGGTTGCAACACTCGAAACTCCTGCAGTATAAGAGATTATTACATACATATGTATGCATATAAAACAGTATACATGTATACAGAGTTACTGCAAAATTGGAGTTGCCATATTGCTTCCGGGGAAATGAGGAGATATTGGGGATTCACGAAGTTGATTTTGGGAATTCCAAAAATCCAGTGAACTTTTTTTTGCGTTGAACATACATCTTAACTATAAATAGTCATTTGCTTTAGTGCGAAAATTGAAGTTGCCGTATTGCTTCTAAGGAAGTGGGGGAGGGGACTTTGACGTTTCTTGAAGCCGACTTTGGAAGTCCACAAAAAACTTGGAACCGCTTCACTAACCGAATCGGATCCGGCTTTTCATATTCACACTGAAAATATATTAGAAAAAAGAAATTGGAAAAATAAAGGGAGTTGGATTTGGTTTTGGTTTACGATTGTTAGTGGACGTGTTGTATTTGATATAGCATTCACGAGTTGTTACAATGCTCATATCCAGAAAATTCTATTTGAAATAGAAAGATTTTTTTCCTTTTTCTATTGTAAAAACTACAAATATTTCTCCACAATTGCTTTCATTAATCTGAATTCTAAACAGGTCAATGACATTACATACATATGTATGCATATAAAACAGTATACATGTATACAGTGTTACTGCTTTAGCGCAAAATTGGAGTTGCCATATTGCTTCCGGGGAAATGAGGAGATATTGGGGATTCACGAAGTTGATTTTGGGAATTCTCAAAAAAATGCGGAGCCAGTTAGTAATCGGTTTGGAGTCCGATTTTCATAATCGGTGAACTTATTTTTGCGTTGAACATGCATCTTAACTATAAATAGTCATTTGCTTTAGTGCGAAAATTGAAGTTGCCGTATTGCTTCTAAGGAAGTACGGGATGGGATTTTGACGTTTCTTGAAGCCGACTTTGGAAGTCCACCAAGAACTTGGAACCGCTTCACTAACCGAATCGGATTCGACTTTTCATATTCACACTGAAAATGTATTAGAAAAAAGAAATTGGAAAAATAAAGGGAATTGGATTTGGTTTTGGTTTACGATTGTTAGTGGACGTATTGTATTTGATATAGCATTCACGAGTTGTTACAATGCTCATATCCAGAAAATTCTATTTGAAATAGAAAGATTTTTTTCCTTTTTCTATTGTAAAAACTACAAATATTTCTCCACAATTGCTTTCATTAATCTGAATTCTAAACAGGTCAATGACATTATTAAATATTCATTAAAAATTTAAAATATACAAACTCCTGACTTCAGAAAAATTCTTATTTCGAAACGTTTTTTTCTTATCACAAACGTTAATTCTAATTAAAAACGTTTGTATTTTTTGCTTTTTTTTGTAACGAAATTTCAGTTTCTGTTACCCAAAAGGTCTGGTTAAAATGTTGTTTACCTTCAAAATGGAAAAAATCTAGTAAACTCAAAAGGTACTCTGCAGTAAAACTCATCAGGCCTTGAGTTAACTAAGGCACCATGAGCATTTTCAAAGAAATATGGCCCAATGACCGTTTCTGACGATACACTGCACTAAACAGTACCTTTAACAGGGTTTAATTGTTTCTGACGAACTATCCTTGCACTCTTCATATGTCATATCCTGCAATTTTGTTCATTTCCAAAACCATTCAATTGGAAATTGTCTTCATCGATCATTATCAAATTGTGAATGAAATTTCGAGCTTCTGCTGCTTTTTGTAGGAATAAAATGGCATAATTAAGATGCTGTTCATAGTCTATCGTCTTCAGTTCTTGAGCAAGCTGAGCCTTATACGGGGGAAAAAACTCCTCTGAACGAACCTCCCTGGTAGCCTCAGTTATGCTGACCATCTTCTTGTTGATGTTTCTGGATTATCCTTTACAATATCGGCAACTTGCTGGATATTTTTTTTCGTGTAGTCTTGGTCTTCCATAACATGAGAGTTGTCATACTGTACCATGTTGTCAAAGATTTGCAACCAGGCGGCTTATTGTAGGTGCTGAAGATCCAGTACTCACATTAAAAAAACGACGATAAGCACGTTGCGTCAAAACAATTGTCTTTTGATTTTCGATGTTCTGTTGTGTACGAGTAGTATTCTATGTAAAATTTTCCAAGTCTTCTTCACAAAATTCTGAAATAAAAATAAAAATAAAAATAAAAATATAGATGATTTTTATATACAGGGTGGCTGATCAATTTTGCTACATTAAGAAACTCAAATAACTTTTTGCAAAGTTTATGAAATTTGTTTATTATTTCTTTATTTCGAACGTTTTTTTCCTTACTTAATATGTGTGTTCGAGCTTAAAGTCTTTTTTGGAATTTTTAGTTTTTTTGGTTTTTAATTATCTGGCAACATTTTGCTTTCCTTTGGATAGCTTCTTCAGGCCAAATAATATTATTTAATTTCAATTTTTAGTTTTTTTTTTTAATTAAAACAACAAAAACAAATAATTTGAAATAAAAATATTTTATTTTCCTTTCATATTTTTCTATATATTCGGAAAGAAAATATTTTAATTTCTTATAGGTACATAGCTAGAAACAACAACAAACGCAAATAACAACATTTTGCAAACAACCCTTAATTTTAACTAAATACTTATATATTTTTAACTAAGAACTTATATATTTTATGAAATTTATTTTTTACTAATTCATTTGAAAAATAATATATTTTTACTAAAGTAATTAATGAAGTATTGAAAATAATTGAATTCAAATGGCCTTCACCCTCGGTGACACATGTGCGACTTCTTATCAAAAAGTTATTCATAGCTGTCTGGAGTGTTGCAGCAGCAATTGTCTCAATTTCTATTCGAATGGATTGCTTAAAATCATCCAAATATGTTGGGTCTCTTTCCTAAATTTCTTTTTTGCATTAAACCCACAAAAAATCAGGCGCAGTGAGGCCAGGAGACCTGGGCGGCCAACGGAATGTGGAGTTTTTTGAAATAAATTTTTTTGGGAAATGTTTGCTTTAATTCTGTCACATCAGGCGTGGCTATGTGACGAATTTCCCCATCTTGTTGAAACCAAACAGAGTTGAAAGGGATTCTCTTTTGGCGCAATTCATAAAGAAAGAAAAACTCTTTCAACATCTTTAAGTAACGGTCTTCATTGACCGTAACAGTAAGACCGTTTTCTTCCAAAAATATTATTAGTTGCACTTCATATATGTACGTATATAAATACGAGTATTTATGTAAAAATATAAATAAGTGTTCTTCAATAATTTTCATTGACTGCTCGTTTGTCCTTTTTCACAACTATAAATAAATACTCGTATGTATATATGTATTTATATTAAGTGCAAATAACAAAATATATGGATTAGAATTTAAAATATATCCTACAAAGTCCTAGAAAAATTTTGCACAGTGGGTTAACGCAAAAAAATATATTTAGAAAAGTTTTAAAAAACCAGGAAATATAGTAGTTATTGGAATCCCACTGCCAAACGGGTCTTAAAAGATGTGGAAAATTTCAAAGTTAAATACAAAAAAAATTTAAGAAAATCGAAGAGTACAAACAGTGAGAAAAATTGATTTAAAATATTAAATCCCGAAAATCGCATCCAAGCCCACTGTGCACAATTTTTTTCTATTTTTTGTTAGATAGTAGACAGAAAAAGAAAAACAATACAAAAAAATGATTCTGTTTGGACCAATATTGAAAAAGTTCTGCTTTTTTCAAAACGCGATATCTCTGAAACCATAAGCCAAAAAAATCTGAAAATTTGCTGAAATGTGCTGTTCTGTAAGGACAGCAATAAATAAAGCAAATCAAAAAAACATTTTTTTCGGAAGTGTCCGATTTGACTTCGATTGCCCCAAATACACATATTTTATTCGAACATATTTAGTACAAAACCGGTAAAAATAATAACTTTTACAGCTTGTTCATGGATCGCGTTTTAAATATAGCGAAAACCAGCGACACGTTTATGACTACGTAAGAAATTGGGTCTGTGTAACGCGCTTCTCATTGTTCGCGTTCTGTTACGTTATACACGTATTAGGATGCATATTCTCAATCCCCAGTATTGCCACTATACAAGTTATCTTGTTTACTTTTTTCGTGTAAAATATATTTTTGCATCGTGAATAACGGCAACCCTATTTCAATTGAAAAAAAGGAACCGGTGATAAATATTTATGTAAACAAAACATCTTTATGCTGGAAAAAAAATTATAGAATATTTGCTGGTCATACAAATTCTGTTGATGATCAGACAAATGCCTTTATGGATTGATCCTAATTTATTCTTTTATTTTTTAAATTATTTCCTTTCTTTAAATAATTAGAAAAAAGGAAATTGTGTGCATATATGTACATATATGTATGTACGTGTTAACATGGATATGAACGTTTATTTATGTATATATGTATGTGTAAACACGTATGCATACTTGTTTTTGCTGTTACTTCCATTTTTATATAATTGAATCTTTGTTTTTGTTGAAGCTTTTTCTTTTTTCTTGCTCAACGAATAAAAATTTCCATTCGCGCAGCATCCGCCTGTTTGGCATGTAAAAACGCGACACACAGACAGAAAGCAGATGTCAATTGTTACGTTTTTCGTCTAAAAAACTTTTTTCGCGTTGCATGAACGCAAATAAGAAAAACGTCAAGATTTCTTCGCGTTTTTTGAGCACATTGTGTTCCATGAACAGGCTGTTACTTGAAAAAAAATTTATTTTTTTTTTATGAAACACATTGTCATCAAGTTTCTTTTATTTTGTGTCCCTTTATATATAATAATATTAATTTCTCGGCTTTAATCCACAACCACAATAAATGCACAGTTACACATACATATAACTAATTGCGGAACAAATTTTGTTTGAATTGAATTTTCCTTTAGAGTTTTTCAGCAAAAACAATCTTAAAGTCATCATTCAGTAGTGAGATTCTCTATCGTTTTATTACAAAAGTTGTGATTGTTAAAAAATTAAACAAGCGATTTAACAATTTTGCTATTCTACACTGCTTTTGACAATACTTGTTATTGTTTGAGTCAGCTGTTCTTGTTAAATAAACAACAAAGTTGTCTTTAAGTTGTTTAGTTTTATAAACAATACACTTTTTTGTTGTATTGAATTGAAAAGTTCTATAAAAAATATATTAAATATATTATTCTACATTTCTCATTAAATATATTACATTAATTTCTAGTTACTTAATAAAAATTAAGCAATAAAATATAAAGAAATTTTGTTCTTATATCGGCGGCAATGTTTTTGTTTTCTTTTCTTTTGTTATTTTCGCTTTTTGAAATATTTTTTTGCAGCGATGCCACTTGACTTAAATTTCTGTCAATGTTGTTATTTGTTAGTTACAGAATAACAAAATCGTTACTGCAAACAACTTTTTACATTGACAATATAACATTGTCTATTATTGTTTAAAGTTACAGAATCCCACTGCAGTATGCTACTTTCAATAAATCTGGCAGCCGCGTTTTCAGTTAATGTTAAATAAAAGGTGACACATATACTCAACAAAAAAGTATATGTGTCGAGAGTATTGTTTTTACAAGTCGATTTGGTTACGACGTCATGTATGTGTTATTAAGAAAACGTGCACATGAATATCTTGTATGTGAAACAGAAAGGCCCTCTACGAGTAGTTAACACATTTCCCCTCGCTGGGTGCAAGTAAACTTGCATGTGAATATAAATCAAATAAATACAGCTCTAATTAAAAGATTTAACTGCAGATTCTAAGAAAAAAAAGAGATAATACCACAAAGGATTCTGTTGCTGCTGCTGTTTCTGTTTCTTTTGAAAGGTTTGGTATTTAACATGCAGCATTGCAACTCACATACACACACACACACAGAGCCTCACTTGAAAACCATGAAAATTCTGTAAATACGACTAAGCCTGTAAAATTTGTTAATTACTCCTTAAAGAACTGTGTATTATTTGTCTGCTCATTAGGAATATTTTAATTAAAGTGAATATAAGAAAATACAAAAAAACAAACAAATAAATCACTGAAGATAAAGTGAATGCAGGTGAGATATATATGTGCGAATATGTTCGTTTTGTTATGTGTTGTTTGTAAAGAATTTTATAAAACAAATTGCAAATTGACATAAAAGCTGGTGTCAGTTAAACAGATAGAAAATCCTCGAGAGGAAGATGCTATCAACTCAGGCTACTCAAGTCAGCACACAAAAGCGATTTTGCAGGATTTTTTAAATTTAAAAATTTTATATGAAATAATTTTGCCCAACACAGAGCAAACCAACTTTGAGGTGTTGAAAAACAAAGAAATTAATGTAAAATTGTAAAACCTTCTTTGAAAGAAATTGTTGGCATTGTAATAGATATACGAGGGCGGATTGATATTGTAGCTACCTAAGTAGGAAAAAAAACATTTTTTTTCAAAAACCATTTATTTCTCAACTTAGTCTCCTTTTAGCTCAATACACTTTGTAAGACGATATTCCAACTTTTTTATACCATTTAAATAATACGATTTTGGAAACCCCTCAAAATGCGCGATAGTTTCGGTAATCGCTTCTGCGTTTAAGATGAATCTTTTTCCTGCGAGCCAGTTTTTCAAGTTTGGAAACAGGAAAAAGTCACTAGGAGCTAAATCTGGACTATAAGGTGGATGATCAACCAATTCGAAGTGTATTTCACATAATTTTAGTATCATATCTAATTCTGTATGAATTGGTGCGTTGTCTTGAAGAAATAGCAGTTTTTTTTCTTCTTTAAATGTGATTGTTTTTTCAATCAGCTGATGCAACAATGCAAAATAAAACTTTTATGTGATTGTGGATCCTTTTTGATTGAGCTTTATCATCGAAGTCGCTTTTGTTCGACAAAAGCGCGGCACCCATCTTGCCGAGCAGACTCACCGTAATGTTTATCAGGCTTTTCTTTTGTCTCTTTTGCCGTTATCCCTTTCAAATAATAGTGTTTAATCTCTGCACTTTTTCCATTTTTCAAGAAATACAAAAGTTGCTTACTTCAAGCGACTACAACAAATAAACTAATCGATGAATTTGGGTGAAATTTTAACAGCTGAAGTTTGACAGATCGCAATTTCAAAACAAACAAAAAATGTGTGTTTTTGCTGCCATCTAGCGCTAGCTAGCTTCAATATCAATCCGCCCTTGTATTTTGGTGCTCTTAAATGCAGCTTAAAGTTTGCTTTAATATGTTGCCCGTCATAGTTTTGTTATAATTTGTTTGAAAAGACTTTTTTATATAACTCTGCTGTGAAAAATATGTATTCATTCATTTTTAATTTGAATATCCTCCCAAAGAAAATCTACTTTTGCTTAAGAACTTGTTAATACTTGCCTTAACAAGTTCAAATCTCTAGATGATTGTTTGTTGTTTAAACTCTAGACTGATGAAATCGTTGATGTGTATGCTGCCTGACACTGACTGAGCAAACAAACAACTCGTTTGGGAGTTATGAACTAAAAAATTCTTTAGGTTTTCATGTTTGGCATTTGATTGAAAACTAAACATAAAAGAAGAATGTCAGTTTAGATATACGAGTATACTTCTGCGGAGCAGGTATGGCAAATAATTTAAGGTACACAAAATAAAATCTTTACACAGCACATAAAATTGTAATGACGCAATTATAAGGGCCTTAAAATGCCAGATGTATAATTGATGTGCGCCAACAAGTGCCTAGACCAATTTCATGGCATGAACTGGTTGGTGGCTCATCAACGTCCCCATAAAGTTTACAAGGCTCACACAGGTCGCAACTTCTTCTCATATCGCTCCTTTATTGCAATATAGTCATAATTAAAAAAAAGCTTGTTTTGAGAAAAACACATTTCAAATTTTTGGTTTCCATACAAGTCTTAGAAAATTTTTTTTTTAGAAAATATATCCTAAAGGAAACAGTTTAATGGTAATTTAAATAAAATTTTGGCACAATATAAAAGGTAGTACTGTTAACAATTCTGAATTGGTAACTCGAAAAACTAATTTTTTGAGATATGACTATGTTGCAATAAAGGAACGATATGTTTTCTTAAAAATATAAAGATAACAGCTTAAAAGTAATTTGAATAAATTTTTTGCACAAGATTAGAGGTAGTACTATTAACAATTCCTCATTGTTAATTCGAAAAATTCATTTTTTGAGATATGCCTTTGTTGCAATAAAGGAGCGATATGTTTGTAGCCATATGCACACATCCTTTGCTGAAAATATCAGGTACTCTACACTGAAAGAAAAACGCTTCGTTATAGAAATGAAACCGTTTCGTTCACCCTTTTT
Source organism: Thecocarcelia acutangulata (assembly GCA_914767995.1). NCBI lineage: Eukaryota > Metazoa > Arthropoda > Insecta > Diptera > Tachinidae > Thecocarcelia > Thecocarcelia acutangulata. The sequence goes on along the minus strand of OU612097.1, from coordinate 28,092,698 downwards.
TCGTTAATACCATGAAAATATTCATTTCAGTTATGAAAGCTTCATTAATGAGATGAAAATTTTCCGTAGCACCACTTTTTAATTTTTTTACAACTTCATTAGTGTTACGAAAATTATTTCATTCGTGTTATGCTAGGAACACAGCTGCGACGAACGACGAATTTTTGGTCGCGAATATTCGTCACCAAAAATAAAACACATTGGTGTATATGAAAATGCACACAATCGTGATGTTGGTCGAAATTCGTCATACTCAGCGAAAGTTTAACTAGATTTATTTCTTTACGAAAAAGTTTGGCATGAAAATGTAAGTAACAGTGTAGTTAATAAAATGAAAATACAGGGTGACAGTTAACAAAAAAAAAAAAAAAAAAAAAAACGTAATAGCTTACTTTCTGTGTAACTAACTTAAAACTAAAACTCAGTATTCTCATCACATCAGAGGTGTATTTTTAAATTTGCATTGGCAGCACTTCAAGTATTTACTGCAGGTGGCACAGCATTCACAAAAGCATTCAATTACAGTTCAACAATGTAGGGACCTGAAAGGGTTAAGTGCCTGGTCACACACAGCAACTTTAGTTGGGCAATTGTTGACTTTATAGAAGCTTTCAGTGAGGGGAATAAGAAGGGAAAAAGAATTGTCAGTACTCGGCAATTCTCAGCAATTTCTTACTTTTCTCTCATATGTGTATGTATGCGTGCATATACAATGTAAGTTGTATGAAATAAATGGTAGAGAAAGCTCAAGAATTGCCGAAAAAAGTTTTTGTGTGTGGACAAGAAAGCAATTCCAAAAGAAAATTGCTAAAAACTTCGGCAATTAAAATCGCCCTGTCTGACCTTAGACTAATAGACTGGAATTAGCAAAAGAGAATGAACAAAACCAACAACAACAACAGTCGTGCCAAAACAGCAAAGACTTAACAGAACAAATAGCGAACAGTTAGTTGAATCATGATTGCCAAATCGAACGCACATCATTAAAGTGAAACACAAAAGAATTGTTAAAATAAATGTTGAATTAGAACTAAAAAAGGACAATGTGTTTTCTTAATTAATGAAAAGCGTTAGGAATCAACAACTACAACAATATTGCATGTTGTTTTTGTAAATGTTGCGGAATTGTAACCATCAGTAAATTTGCTAGACTATCATAATAATACTTTGATCATGCTTATTCCACAAGTGTAAACCTAAATAATACTTACAACACATATTGGTCCATTTTTTTTTAAGTACGGAGAGAACTTCGTAATATTTTGCTCCCACAAAATCTAAATATCTTGTACGAGTATTACCATGGTGCAATTATTAGGTGGCAGCATTAGAGTTGCTGTACTAGATACATAATATTTTGTTTGTGTAAAGATTCCACCATAATGTCAAAAACATGTTTACAAAACAGAAGAAAATGAAGAAAAAAATGTATGTAATGAAAACAATTGAGTTTTTAATTCACTATTTTTAGCTTCTACTATTTATACCAATAAAAAATTATAAATAGCTTGTTTTCTATGTTTCCCAGCTATCCTACACGATCGTACGATTCATTCACAGGAAACTGTTTCCAAAATCTGGCCGACTTGAAAAAATCTTTTCAAAATGGCGTTATAGGCCACACTGTTATACAAGTATGATTGAAATAATTTATATACACAATAAAGCAATTAAAAACTTTTATTAACATAATAATTTTACATTACTTAAATTTTTTCCTCGAGGCACCAACAATATTTTCATATTTTTCACTATACATACAACACTGATCGCAGAGAAACCATAATGTTTCGAAAAGTTTCATAAATTTTTCAAATCGCACGATTTGTCAAAAACTCTGTCGCACGGTTGAATTTTTCAGTACAAATGCTTTATTTAGTAGCTCGCACGATCGTATATGATAGTGTAGCAAGGCCTATAGGAAGTACCCTAATAATCAGTAGACTTTGGAAAATTTTGAAAGATATTCTCAAACATTCAACTTTATATCCCAACAATCTAAATAAATTGTTGAAAATTTAAAAAGAAAAATGCTCTAATAATACCTGTCAAAAACACAAAAAACAAGCTTTTTTATTTATACACGTCTCTAATATTTTTCAGGTATTATTAGAGCATTTTTTTTTTAAATTCTCAACAATTTATTTAGATTGTTGGGATATAAAGTTGAATGTTTGAGAATATCTTTCAAAAATTTCCAGAGTCTACTAATGATTAGGGTAGTTCCTATGAAATGTCTACATATAGATAGCTGGGAAACATAGAAAACAAGCTTGTATATAAAGAAAATTAATTGTGTATTATTATTTTCATAAATTGTTTTTAACGCATTTTAAGCAATTAAATTATTTTTGAAATCTTTTTTATTGTTTATTTTGCACTTTTTGCAACTGTTTAAAATATTATTATTTTTTCACTTCACTTTGTGTAAACATAAACCACTGTTGACACAACCGGTCGTTTTAAATTTAAAAAAATTGTCACCTGCGCTAGTGATGCCACCTGGTTAAAGCACCTTGAGTATTACCATGTAAACGTGCGTTAAAGATAGATAATACGACATATATTGCTCTCACATAAATCATTTGTAGATATGTTTTATGAAACTCTCTATTAAATAAAAAAAATTAACAATATAAAAAAATGGGAAATAAGACATAACACCAAACTTTAGCAGAACAAGGTTTCGATCCTCGGACCTCTGGGTTATGGGCCCAGCACGCTTCCACTGCGCCACTCTGCTTACTACAATGCAATGGAAATTTTTCTACAAGTATTTTTTAAATATATGCTTAATTTTGTTTTTAATGCCACTTTAACTAAAAAACCATTTTATGATTATTTTCTTCCTTATTGCTTGCTCCTTTTAACACCCCCTCAATTAAAAAGCAATAACAGGCGCCCACTTCTTCATTTACTGTAATTTATGATGTGTTTGCGGAAACTGTTTATTATTTGGCTTGTTCAAATAGTATTTCTTGTTAACACATATTTATATATCGTTTTTTAAGATTTAATCTAACTTTATGCCAATCAGATGAATGGAGAAAACAGAGAAAGGTTAAACATTATTGTTTACTCTCTAGTATTTGTACGATAAATTAGAAAAATATAATTAGAGCATTGATTTTGTTCAAAGGGCAGACAGGGCATTACCAAAAACCATTAATCAGCCTTAATCACCAGCAATAGTTAATACACCGCTCGTACGACAAGTAAACAAGCAATGATCAAAGATTAGCATAAAAATAAAACGATTCTTTTTAACTTGTTTTAAGAAATGTTCCATTGTGCGAAACAAACTCATCGCTATTTTGCTACAAAATTCATTGCTACTCAGTATAAAAACCAAATTTCCAAAAAAAATTTTGATAAATCAGAAAATTTTTATTATTATTAATCGAATATGTTTTTATATAACAAGTATATTATATATTATATTAAATATTTTTGAGATGTTTTTGTAAATATGTTTTGCTAAATATGCGAACACTGTTCATTCATATATTCTTTCATTAGAAATAAACGTTTTTATTACAAATGATTCAGCGAATATTACAGCGGAATTACCACCATATGTTGTTAGACCCCCTGTGTCTTTGAGACTTAATTTTCAAGATGTCGAAAACGTTATCGCAAATACAAACCCAAGAAAAGCTCCAGGCATTGATCAAATTACTGGTAAAATGCTTGAACAGTTACCTCGTGCAGGTAGAAGGCTTCTACTTTTTATTTTTAACGCTATTTTACGCCTTGAGTATTATCCTACAGAGTGGAAAGTCTCAAAGAATCAAGGATCTGACAAAGGTAGAATCATATAGAGCAATAAGTCTACTACCAACAATTTCAAAACTGTTCGAAAAATTGGTAATGGCGAAGTTGAGTCCAATATTGAACAATGTGGGGTGCATCCCTGATCATCAATTTGGTTTTCGGGCTAAACATAGCACCATAGAACAAACGCACAGACTAGTCAATGTCATAAGACAGATCTTTGAGGAGAAGAAGTATTGCTCAGCTCTATTCATTGACATTTCTCAAGCTTTCGATAAAGTGTGGCACGACGGGTTGATGCACAAAATAAAGTTAAACTTGCCTGTAAATACTCACAGGCTTCTGGAAAGCTACTTATATCGGCGGAAGTTTGTTATCAGAGAAGGCGATTTTATAAGCCAACCTCAGCCAATTGAAGCAGGTGTTCCCCAAGGCAGCATACTGGGGCCTACTTTATACTTGATTTACGCCTCTGACATGCCAACGGCATCCGGAATCCATACTTCAACCTTTGCAGATGACACAGCGTTTTTGAGTGTTCATGAAAACCACCAATTAGCTTCACGAAATTTACAGGAATACATTTCAATATTAGAGAAATGGCTAAAACTTTGGAAAATCAAAGTTAATGAACAAAAATGTACTCATATCACATTCACTCTGTGTAAGCAAACATGCGCGCCTATCCAAATAAACAACTCACCTATTCCGCAGCACAGTGAAGTCAAGTACCTTGGTATACACCTCGACCGTAGGCTAACGTGGAAGTCTCACATTGAAGCAAAAGTCACTCAGATGAAACTAAAAGCAGCGTAACTAAATTGGCTTATGGGCAGAAACTCGACATTGAAGTTGGATTGCAAACTTCTGTTATACAATGCAATTCTAAAACCTATATGGTGCTACGGAATTCAATTATGGGGCACCGCCTCAACGTCAAATATTGAAAAAATTCAAAGGCGACAAAACCAAATTCTTCGAACGATTACTGCAGCTCCATGGTACGTAAAAAATTCACGAATTCATAACGATCTGAGTGTTCCGCTGGTAAAAGAGGAATTTTCTAAGTACGCGACAAGGTATGTCAGTAAACTGGAACCTCTTGCGCGCAATATACTTAATTTTGGCGGCCACACTCAGCTTAAAAGAAGGGATACCGCTGCCACCATCAGATTGCTCAATAGGTGATTTTACCGAAATAGCTCCCGCATAATAAAACTTTTTGTCTAGCATTGGCCGGACTTAAGAATCACATTTTTTAATTTTTAAATTTAGTATTAAGATTTGAATACTTATTGTTAGTTCATTTTGAAGATTCAATAAATAAAAAACGCTACAAAAAAAAAAATAATAAATATTATGTAACATACTATATATAGCAAACAAAAAATTCGTTGAGTTTTGAAATTTGTAAGCGAGTCGACAAAAACGGAAATCACTGAGTATGTGTTTAGGTAAAAATGTCTATTGCCTCATTTTCCTATTTTGGTAACGTATTAAAATAAAAACTTTTAAACTGCGTCGCACGAAGAAAAACACATTTAGCTCAAAAATATTTGACCACCAGACATGTGTAGGAGTATTTACATTTTATAGCAGGACGAGAAGAAAAAACACCAAAAATTGAAGTCCATTCACCTAAAGCATACAATTAAAACAGCAACTCATTTCTATAATACTAATGTTTGTTTCTTGTTATCAAACGATTATTTTAATGGATGAGGTTCACAAAAAAAATGCAATTTTTTTGACGATGGAAACGTGAGTTTTTTTAGAGGTCTACTTTCAAATTTCCATAAACTTGCAGCTATTAATGGATAATTGTTACAGAATTGTGTTTAATATACAATTCCTAAAAGAAATTGCATACGAGTTCTATCTAAGTTCTCGTAAATAAATACAAGAAAAGGGTTTTGTACAGATTTATGATTACTCGTATTAAGGTTGTTACTTTTTTTTTGTTAAAACGCTTTTGGGGATACTTCAATTGCAAAAGAAATAACAACACGTGCTCTTGTTTGTTACACAGTATTTAAACACTTCACAACTTTATTTACTCTTAATACTATATGCTATACTAACACACTAGAGTTGCTTACTTTTACACTTAAGACTGTTCTGCACAACATTTAAAACTAAAGTCTGCCTCTGACTTTAGTCTTGGCTGCTACTTTTACTTCTTCATTACCCTCTAAAATGTTCATGAAATATCTAGTTATTCGCTAACGATCATGCCAGATTCAAATGTACAAAAAAGTTTGTAAACACTGGTCGTACCAGCACAACTGACGTCATAGTGCAAAAGAGATCATAACGCAAAGGAAACTTTTCTCTTGCCATCACCAATCTCAAGGTTTTGCAAAGTAAAGTTTGGGAATTCACGAAGCCGATTTTGGGAACTCAAAAAAAAATTGGAATCATTTCGCTCGCCGGCTTGGAACCGGTTTTTCATATTCGGTATTCGTTTTTGCCATGGATCATGCATATGAATTAAATTGAAATTGCCGTAAAGTAGGGGGATTTTTACGTTTCCTGAAGCCGACGTTGAAACATTCCAAAAAATTGGAACCCCTTCGCCAACCCAATTGAAACCGGTTTTTCGTATTCGGTACATGTTTTGGCCGTGGAACGCGTATCTAAACTATTAATGGTAGTTCGATTTAATGCGAAAATTGTAGTTGCCATATTGTTTCGGGTAAGTGAAGGATTTTGGTGATTTCTGAAGCCGATTTTGGGAATTTTAAAAAACTCAGTACGCGGTATACGAATAATTATCTGGCTATATGGATAATTTAAGAAGAAGCTTTAATAATAGTGAATAAATAATTTGAATTTTGATATCGAAATGTGTTTTTTTAACTTTTTTAAACTAATGGGTGATTTTATAAGAACTATCGGAAATTAAAAAAAAACACATAAAATTCAGAAAAATGCATGAAATATTTATTTGGATCGATAGTTGTGTCGATATAATTTAATGTTTGGAGATTATTTCATGCAAATGTTGGCTGCGGCTACGCCTCAAATGGTCCATCCGCTTAGTCCAATTTTGGCATACTCTTTCCAACATTTCGGCCGGTATCTCACGAATAATGTTGCCAATGTTGGCTTCCAGTGCGTCAATCGAAGCGGGCTTGTCGCTATAGACATTAGCCTTAACATAGCCCCACAAAAAATAGTCTAGAGGCGTTAAATCGCACGATCTGGGCGGCCAATTGAATGGTCCCAAGCGTGAAATAAACTGTTCACCGAACTCGCCTCTCAATTGGTGCATTGTTTCGCGTGCTGCGTGGCATGTGGCACCGTCTTGTTGAAACCACATGTCATGCAAGTCAAGCTCTTCCATTTTGGGCAAAAAAAAGTTTGTTATCATCGCACGGTAGCGCTCACCATTCACAGTAACGTTGTGATTCGCATCATCTTTGAAGAAATACGGCCCAATGATGCCGCCAGCCCATAATCCGCACCAAACGGTTGTTTTTTGTGGATGCATTCGTAGGTCTTGCAATGCTTCTGGCTGCTCTTTACTCCAAATACGGCAGTTTTGCTTGTTCACGTATCCATTCAACTAGAAATGAGCCTCGTCGCTGAACACAATTCTTCGATAAAAAAGTGGATCTTCATCTAACTTTTCAAGAGCCCATTCACCAAAAATTTGGCGTTGTGGTAGGTCGTTTGGCTTCAATTCTTGCACCAGCTGTATCTTATAATAAGGCTTCACACCCAAGTCCTTCCGCAAAATTTTCCACGTAGTGGAGTAACAGAGGCCCAATTGCTGCGAACGGCGCCGAATCGATAATTCACGGTCATCACCAACACTGGCCGATACGGCTGCGATATTTTCTTCAGTTCGTCCAAAAATGTAATGTCCAAAAATGTAAATTTGGTGCGAAATTTTTTTACAATAGCCCGAATAGAAGCCTCAGTAGGTCGATTAAACTGACCATAAAATGGAAGAAGCGCGCGATGAACTTTCTTAACAGAGCACGCATTTTGGTAATAAAATTCAATAATTTGCAAGCGTTGTTCGTTTGTAAGACGATTCATGATTAAATTATAGACCAAACTGAAGATGTTTGACAGTGACACAAGATACAAAACGTGCGTGAGCTGTCAAAACTAGTGTTGCCAAAAAGATAGTAGCAAAAAAATCACTCGTTATATTCCCATTTCTGTTAAAATTCACAAATTTGTCTGCTTTTAGTGGCTGTCAAAAATAAGCTAAATAGAAAAGCTTCCTTAAAATGTGATAGTGGTACATTAACAAATTATGGCAGCTGTGTTACATTTAAAGTTGGGTGCTTTCTTGGTCCCGATATGTTGCCAACCTGCGGGAACTGCATATCACCTGATGGTAAATGACTGCACCGAATTTCACAGCATACAGACAATTAAAATATGATAACGCGACAGAAATATAATATCTTCTGATGAAGTCATCAAAATTATTATTAGAACATTTTTAATTCTCATTGATTTCTTCAAAATGAAAGAACATAAAGTTATATGTTTGTACATATTTTTGAAATCAATCAAGTGAATTAATTATATCGTCCCATGGTATTGATCATAATTTGTTATAAAATTTTCTCATCATATCCATGAGATTTTTACAACAAATTGCATCCAAATTATAGCTTTTCTGATGTCAGTGTGCCATGATGATATTTTGCCATTCCATTGACTTCATTTAGTCAGTTCTTCGATATTAGAGTGTCATTGCTTTGATCACATGCACAAAATAAACGCATTTCGATAAAACCTCCCCATGATGTCAGTATGTCAATTCATTTATGAAATAATTGTCATAATTGCCCCGATAGATAATTAGAGCAACGGATATAATGGTTGACATCACAGCGATTTAAAGTGTCATGGGGTCAAAAATGAGGACATTCGGCATTGCATTAATGTTAAATACAGTACAGTTATGCCAGTTCTTCTATGAGTGTATGCAGTCGTTACGCTGGGTTACTACAGCTTTAAAGCAGGACTGCTACCACACTGTTTTTGTTCCCTGGTAACAGCCGGATAACCCACGCTTTTCGCTACAATATGTGCGGACTCTTCACTGTACCCTGGCACCATGGGGGCCAGAAGTTCCTCGAACCGTTTGGAGTTTAAAACTGTAGCAACCCTTTTCAGGGCTGCGATAGTCTGACCAGAGACTATTATTTTCTGGTACCACGGGAGCCGGGAGTCCCGGGAACATTGTTCTCGCCCGGCTATGATGAGGTCCTTTGGGGGCAACGTGGTAGTTGTGGTTTAATACCCAAATGCGGGTATTAAACCACATGCGCCATTCAGCAAGTGATCGAAAATGGTCAATTTGTTTTGCATGGGAACGTCCGGCTGAACGTTTTTTCACCTTGTGAGAGAATCACCGTGGGCTTGGGCTGTCAAGGCAGGAACCCACGCTAAACATCTTATGATTCGGTACAAAATCTCCAGATTTGAGGGCTTTAATATCTCAAGCTGTATCCGACAGTCCTGAGTCAACTTGAATGTTATATAGATACCCGCTAGCATATTCAGCGCAGCATTGAACCATGATTAAAGATTCGGATATTAACACTTAAAAAATTTAAAAAGAGTCATCAATCTGTTCTCGTAGCACATCAATAAAATGAACAGTCAAGAAAGATAGAGTTTTAAAGCAAAAGAAATTTAAAAAAAAAAATTTATTTTGCTAATGTTAATCTAACTTTAAAAGCGAATCACTAAGAAATTGTTCAACAACAGTTGGAGCGTCTGAAATGATTTTATTTCAACAGTTTATAATGTTTACGATTCGAATAGCCTTTTGTGTTGCTTTTTCCTACATTCATTTTGCCAAACTCAAAAATTGTGCTCAAACGAAAATGAACACACCACCTTTCATTCATAAAAACACAATTTGTTTGTAACGGCGCACTGGCCGTTTGTACGACGCCACTTGCAACGAGTGAAATGACAAAATGCTTATTTCTTCACATTTTACACAAAAATAATAAATTTTATTTACAAACAGTTGACAAAAAGGCCTCAAACTGAACGCGTCGTGCAGTTCTGTATCAAATGAAATAAACGCGCGATTGTCACGTGGCAAAACATGCAAATAGAAATCATTTTCAATGTTAAATGTTGTTATTGGAAATTCTGAAAGTAAAAACGATGATCATGATCAACTACAGCTAAATGAATAATTGAGATCAATTACAAATAAAACCAGCGATAATAAATACTCGTAATTAAAGATAAGTGTAAATGATTATTGAATAAAAGCATATTACCTACAGTCAGTCATAAAAGTAAATAAATGTAAAATAATAATAATAAATAAAATAAATATTTCTTATTTTTGCAGCTAAAGATCGTTTTTTATTTTTTATAAAAAATTCAACAGTATTTATTTTCAATATTTCAATATCAATTTGTTATCATCGTTAGGAAAATTAATATGTTATTAAAAAAAATAAAAGAAAACATTTTTCAATAAAAATTTTTTTAATAACATATTAATTTTCCTGACGATGATAACAAATTTTTATCGAAATACTGAAAATAAATACTGCTGACTTTTTTATAAAAAAAAAAAAATAAAAAATATAAAACGATCTTTAGCTGCAAAAATAAGAAATATTTACATAAACAAGATCAAATAATTAAATATCAAATAAATAAAATAATAAAATAATAATAATAATAATAATAATAATAACAATAATAATAATAATAATAATAATAATAATAATAATAATAATAATAATAATAATAATAATAATAATAATAATAATAATAATAATAATAATAATAATAATAATAATAATAATAATAATAATAATAATAATAATAATAATAATAATAATAATAATAATAATAATAATAATAATAATAATAATAATAATAGTAATAATAATAATAATAATATATGAAGTATATGTATGCAAGTGCTTATGTGATGGAATATAAAATAATACTCGTATGATTAAAATTTTCTTTTATTTATGAAAAACATTTGGTGAAAAATTGCTGTCTATAACTTTTTGCAGCAAATTTGTACTTATTTTAAAACGCTGTTTACACTATTCAAACTTCCAATATACAAGGGCTGAGCAAAACATAATCGTCATTATCAATTTTTCAAAAAATATTTACTTATTCATCAATAACTATCTGGTAATCCTCCTCAGATATATTACACTTATGCCAGCGTTTTTTCCAATCCTCGAAACACTTCGGAAACGCACTTTTTGGTATCACCAACAGTTTCTGTTTCAATTTTTGTTTTATCTCCTCTATCGTAGCAAAACGTTTTCTTTTCAACGGTGTCTTGAGTTTTGAGTAGAGGAAAAAGTCAGCGGGGGCCAAGTCCGGTGAATACGGTGTTTGAGGCATGATAACGGTTTTGTTTTTGGCCAAAAACTCACGCACAAGCATCGATGTGTGAGCTGGAGCAAAATCCATGATTGTTTTTCCCCCAATTCTGTGCATTTTTGACGAACTGCTTCGCGCAAACGGCGTATAACTTCAAGGCAGTATTCCTTATTGATCGTACGACCTTGTGGCAAGAATTCATGATGCACCACTCCATTGCAGTCGAAGAAAACAGTGTGCAAAAGTTTCACATTAGAACGAATTTGACGTGCTTTTTTTGGTCTTAGCTCTTCTAGACGCTTCCATTGGAATGATTGGGCTTTGATTTCAATGTCATAGCCATGCACCCAAGATTCTTGAGGAAATCTGGATCGTCGTTGACGATCGCTCAAAATGTAATAAATTTAGTCAAAAAAACCCCGAAGAGCACGCAAACTGACAATCCGAAATTGATAATATTGCCAACATATATAACATATATGTGTACCAACATGACAGAAAACAAATGCTGAATTCGAACATACGTAACTCACGAAATTTAAAAATAACGGCTATCTTTTGATCAGACCATGTATGAGCTTCTAAAAAACTTCCCAAATCCATAAACAAATGCAGTAAATAAACGTAGTAAGTGTAACATAACTTTTGGGATCATTTAAGGGGGAAATAATTCAAACGCTGCTCAGTTAATTGATTCAGTAACGCATTCAAACGATCACATTGATGCACTTATGTGAAACATATTTGCATTATCAAATAGCTAAAACCTATTATACAAATTTTTAAAATTAAAATAATTTGTCTTATTGAGAAAATGAATAAATAAAAATTATATATTATAAAGTCTGCTTTTTTATAACAAAAAGGTTTAATAATATTTCAAATCAAGATCTTTAGTTGAAAGGATCAGAATAAATTAAATAAACATTAGCAAGGAATTGTCTTGATTCCAGCTTCTTTGACGTTTTCGTTACACAAAACCCAAATGAAGTCTCACAAAATATACAGGGTGGAGCAAAATTAACTATCGTAAGATATAATAGCTTTTGCAAATAGCAAAGAAATGAACGAAGTTGTATCATTGCACCAACTGAGCTAAACTTTTTCGCATCGTTCAGAGAAAATATTTCACAAATAAACTCGCCAATTGGGTCATTGCACAGTGGTCGTCAAAGTATGGAATCGATGGCCAAAAATACTTCTATTATAGGTATCAACGTGTAGCTTCCATCATAGTTTATAAATACGTCAAAACTATTTAACTATTTAGTTATAAAATGGGGAGTTGTGACCCCCCCCCCCTTCGCCGCATCACATGCTACTGGTGCTCTTTTATCCACATTCCCAAAACATGTTTTGGTTTTTAATCATATGTGAACTTTTTACTAGTAATACAAAAGCAGATTTTAACAGGTCTCCTAATCGGTTAATCGGTTAAACAAATCAGTATTTGTTGAAATGCGTGATATCTTGCGAGTGCGCTGCAGTCGAAATTTTTTTATATCTTTGTTTTGGAACTTTACAGCTTTTTCAGATAGCTCCGCAATCGATACCAATTCATATTTGATTGCGTCTGAAGGATGAATTAAAATCCTGTGTACTGAGGGAGAAAGATAGAACCACGAATGATTATTTGTCAGCACCTTAGAAGTTATCTGGCACTAGATGGCAGCACATATACAAAAAAAATTTTATTGCGATCTGTCAAACGTCATCTGTTAAAATTTCACCCAAATTCATCGATTAGTTTATTTGTTGTAATCGTTTGAAGCAACTTTTGTGTTTCTTGAAAAATGGGAAAAGTGAAGTTTGTGCAGCGAATAAAATACTATTATCTGAAAAGGAAAACGCCGAAAGAGACAAAAGAAAAGCCCTATAAACAATATGATTAATCTGCTCCGTCAGATTATATGGCAAAATATTGAATTGCTGAATTTAAGCGCGACCAACCAAGCACTGCAACAATACCATCAAAAGTTACTGGTTACTGAAGAAAATACTCGTATCAAGAAAATCCCCGATATCGGTACGATTTATTGCTAAGTCAAGTTGCGCGAGAGTGTTGAAAAGGTAAAAATATCATATGAACGTGTATTCAACATTTTGCATGAACATTTGCATATAAAAAAGCTATCGGCAAGATGGGTGTCGTGCTTGCTCAGTGTCGAACAAAACCGAGTTCTACAGACCACTTTACAGCGGTGTTGGGACATGATAAAGTGTAATCTTATTGATTTTTGGTGTCAATTAATAACTGTTGATTAAAGGTGGGTCCACCACTATACACCTGGAACCCAAAATCAATCGAAATAATGGCTGGAAGCTGGTGAAAGTGCTCCTAAGAAGGCGAAGACAGTGAAGTCGGCTGGCAAGGTTATGGCCACTGTATTTTATGATGCACACGGAATACTGCTCATCGATTATGTTGAAAAAGGATTCGCAATCACAGAAAGCATTATCGTACATTATTGGAACAATTGATTGATGCAATCAAGAAAAAACGTTCACACTTAAAGAAGAAAAAAGGCTCTTTCTAAAAGGCAACCCACCAGTGAACACAGCATTAGATACGTGAAATACAGTTCGAATTGATTGATCATCCACCTTATAGTCGAGATTTAGCTCCTAGTGACTTTTTCCTGTTTTCAAACTTGAAAAAATGTCTCGCAGGAAAAAGATTCACCTCAAACGAAAAAGTGATTACCGAAACTAACGCGTATTTTCAGGGGTTCCCAAAATCGTATTATTCAGTTTGAATATTTGTTGAATTCACAAGCTCAATCGTATCGTGCATCGATGTATTTGGAGAGACAATTTCAAACACAAACATTAAACTCACAAAAAATATATTTGAAAATTGTTTTTGCTTTAAAGTTTTGTGTTTGAAATTTTCTCTCCAAATACATCGACACACGATAAGACAGAGCCTGTGAATTCAGCAATTGTCTTGCTAAGTGTATTGAGGTACAAGGAGACTATGTTGACAAATAAGTGGTTTTTGAAAAAAAATGTTTTTTCTTCGACTTAGGTAGCTTCAATATCTATCAATCCGCCCTCGTAGTTCTGAAAAAACACAAACGAGTACACTATGTTGTTTTTTCAAGCCAAAAAGAGACAAAGTTTTTACAACATTTCGTAATTTCTAACAACAAAATACATGTGATGTTTTTTTATGTTATATTTATTGTAATTCTAACACTACCAGGTAAAACTACAAACTTCAAACTAATTTCGAAAATTCGAAGAGAAATGCATCACTGCGCTGCATCTGATGCGCAGTACGTTCTAAAAAGCAAAAGTTGGCAACATTGCAAATGTTTTGCGTTCTAAAATGTCACTGTTAAAGCCCAGTTCAGACTATTATACTTTGTATTAATACTTGTCAAAAATTCAAATAATACGTGCAAGTCTGATAGTCTGAATGTAAACCGTCATACATACGAAAAATAATACGATAAAAATTTTGACATCCCATACGACTTTGTTGTTTTTTGAAACTTTTCAAAACGATAATACTTTACATTGGATCAGGGTTGTGTTTTTTAGCAAACCAGCTAATTAAAAATTGAGTAGTCGGCTATTTTGTAGCCGATGGGGTGCCGTCACTGATAGTATTTTTTGTCTTTATAAGAGAGCACCGAAATTTGGAATTTAGCTGTCATTTATAAATGTATTTTGCTCATGATATATTTAGAACATAAAATATGTTTGTGCTATTGAATTTGCATGTGTTATACATAATTATTATTTTAACTGTTGAAGAATTTCAGGCGCCGGCACGTCTATCGTCTACGACGAATAGCGCACCTGCCGCCGTGAAAAATTTTATGATGGCACATCTATGTTGGTTTATATCAAGTGTGATGGTGTGAATGCAAAATCGAATTTACGTTAGACTTTTTGACAGTCACAAGAAATGTGTTTAGACTTTTATCTCACAAAATCGAATGAAAGTATTTATACTTGTATAATAGTCTGATTGGGCCTTAAGCAGATGATGCGCAGAAAAACATCAAACAAGCATCATAAATATGACTGATGCAGTGGATGAGTAAGTACGAGTAATGAATATTTTATTATTTTCTTTAATTTGTTGATTGTTGTGTTTTTAATTTTATTAAGAATAGAAAGTGATGTAAAATTTTCAAAGTTATTGATAAGAAATAAATATTTACAGCCAGTTCGCCGATGTCGAAAGGATAAGTTCATTCGCACGCTAGACGAAAGAAAATTGATTTGGGTTTTTTCTAACTTTATTCTATGCGAACGATGTGTCAAAAGTTAATTAAAATATATAAGTTCAAGCAAACGAACAATAATGACATAGATAAACCTAAATTGATTCGAATGTGAGTGACTAGCTTTCTTTCGCATACATTTTCATTCGATATCGTCGAACAGGCTGTTAGTTACTTTTAGGATTCGTCTGTGTTTGAAACAAAATGTTTTAAGCAATACGTGTCTTTTTTTTATACTTAAAATGCCTTTCATTTTACTGATTGTTTAATGTCGAATCATTTTATATTCATCCAAGTCATTAAATAAATTTATTAATAATTTGTACATTTTTAATACTCCCGCGTTTGTAATTGTAAACAAATCATTCACAATCGTTTACTGCGCTGCATCTGATGCGCATCAGAATCAGATGTTTTGCATCAGCAACGCAAACGAATCATAGATGCGCATCAGATGCAGCGCAGTGATGCATTTCCGAACAAGCCCTTACTTACAACATATAATGGAAACACTTCGAAATGATTTTTTCAAATCAACTTAATTTGTTTCTAGTGGCACAGTGGTATTAGTCAGCAAATAACAAAAACTGGCTGCCAAATTAAATCTCCCTTTTGAAGCGACATCCTTAAATAAAAAATAAAAAAAATAAAAAACGCTTGTTATTATCATTTTTCAACTTTCGATATTACTTACTCACATACTTACATATGTTAAAATGTGCATTCAATTCATTTTCTTTAATTTTCTTTAAATTTTCCAATAATAAATTAAGTATCCGGCATAAATTCAACACAGACTGCAAAGAATCTTAAATACTAAACTAAAATTAATAGAAGTGTGAGCAAACTTTGCCTTATTTACACCAGAACTATTTGTGCCTGCCTACAAACAATTGATTTGATCAATCGTAATTGTTTATTCATTCTTGATTAACTTTATTGTTTTCTCACAACAAATACGAGTGCCTGCAATCATCACCTGTACGCAAACACATCGTTCCACAAACACTTTTCAAATTCCTTTTAAGAAACTCGTGTCTTTGCTTAAACACATCCTTGAGTAAACTTATAAATAATCTATGCAACTAAATTATCCTTTAAAAAAAAAATACTATTGCATTGTCATATAGATAACAAAAATATATTTATTTATTTTAATTAAGATTTAAATAAAATAACGAATCAAAAAGTCAATATTTCTTATGATTTTAAAGTTTAATTTATAACGAAAACAATAAATTAAACGCTAGCCATAATTACAGCAACCACAACAACAGCAGCAACAGCAACAGCAACAAAATGAATTTAATAAATTGTATTATTGTGTTAATTGTAACAACAACTGTTATTGCCACAGGTAAGTGGAAAGATAAACCTAACACAATACATACAGTTGAACAATAAAATCTACATATTCTATGGAAAATTCAATTTTCTTTTGACTTAATAGACATTTTTTAAATTTGAGCTTAGCAATCAGTTTTCTTTTTAGAGCCCTAAACACATAGACCACGACAGACTTCGCAACTGCATGCCAGCAAATGCTGCAACCGACAATTTTAGTCGTGTATTCGACTACTGAACTATTTTAAACACGGCCACAAAATAAATGCATTTATATAAACTATTTTAAGTATGGTCACGTTTGGATTTATAAGCTTTATAAAATTCCGAATTTTGTTTATATCAACGAATTTTGTTTATATCAACCTTTTATGAAAAAAGTTCTTCTCTATAAAAAAAAGTCTTAAAAAGAGCAACTCTGAAAGATTTGCCACGCTTCATTTAGCCTTCAAAGTTGAAAGTATAATCGGATATATCTTCTGATCCATAACGGGAACAGTTTTAAGGAATTGAAACTTTATGACATTATATCAAATTTTTCAAAATAATAATAACTCTCCGCGGTACTGTTGTCTTGCAACACCCACCGAGTAGTGTAAGGAACCAGAAGTGATGGTTGGATGGGTAAGTAGGCTAAGGGCTGATGCTCTAAATGGGTTTCGGCCTGCCAACTCATTAAACCTTGTCTTCCATTGTCTGCTGGCAAATTGTATACAGAAGGGATTAGAAGGCCCGGACTCTTCAGCAAGGGGTTTGTTTATATAGGGTGTTTTTTTAAGCCCGATAGAACTTGAAATTGTAAAAAATAACACAAAAAATTAAATTGTAATCAAAATTTTTTTTTATTCGAAAGATCAATACGTGACATTAACATTTGAAAATGATTTCGGGCATATGGGCACCGCGGCTGTTCTTGACGAAGCGCATTCTGGACGTCCAATTTTGGGCCACTTTTTCGAGCACTGCTGGCCGTATGTCACGAACAACACGAACAATGCTGGCCTCCAAGGCGTCAATTGTTGCTGGTTTATCAGCATAAACCAGTGACTTCACGTAGCCCCACAGGAAATAATCGAGAGGTGTCAAATCGCACGACCTTGGAGGCCAATTGACAGGTCCATTTCTCGAAATCAACTTATCGCCAAATTTTGATTTCAGTAAGTCGATGGTTGCGTTCGCCGTATGGCACGTAGCGCCATCCTGTTGAAACCACATCTCCTCCGGATCAATGTCATCCATATTTTCAAACAAAAAATCATTGATCATGGTGCGGTAACGATCTCCATTGACCGTAACGCGAGCTCCGGCCTCATTTTTGCAGAAATAAGGTCCGATGATGCCACCAGCATGAAAACCGCACCAAACAGTGCATTTTTCTGGATGTAATGGAGTCTGTAGGGTCTCTTGTGGATTGGTCTCACTCCATATGCGGCAATTTTGCTTATTAACAAACCCGTTAAGCCAAAAATGCGCCTCATCGCTGAACACAATTTTGCGATAAAACAACGGGTCAGTTGCCAACTGCTCTAGAGCCCAATCGGCGAAAGAACGACGCATACAATGGTCTCGTGGCTTCAATTCCTGCACCAGCTGGATCTTATACGGGTGTAGGCCGAGATCTTTGCGCAAAATTTTCCACGTAGTGGACGGACAGAGCCCCAATTCATGCGACCGACGACGAATCGATAAATTTGGATCTTCTTCCACACTTTCGTTTACAGCGGCGATATTCTCTTCAGTACGCACATTCCTTCGACGTGCTGGTGTTATTGCATCCTCTAGAGAGTATGTGGTACGAAATCTATCCACAGTTCGACGAATGGCTTGTTCAGATGGACGATTATGTACGTCATACAAATGACGAAGTCGTCTATAAGTTGCGCGAATCGACGACTGATTTTCAAAGTAAATTTGGATAATTTCGTAGCGTTGTTCAAGCGTGAGTCTATTCATGATGATTTGTCAGAGTATACTGAAACAAATAAAAAAATGTTTCATCAAAATTTAATTTTTTGTGTTACTTTTTACAATTTAAAGTTCTATCTAGCTTAAAAAAACACCCTTTATTACTACTTCAATTCACATGGGTCCCAATTTCTTTGCTTTCGAATTGATCCCAATGTTTTTAAACGTAGTTCGTGTCATGTAGATATCAGCTTATCTCCCGCTAAAAACTGCCACAAAAAGTTGAGAAAAACTGGACAAATGCCGGTCACAAATCAATAAATAACTGATAAAACCTACCAAAAATCCCGGATAATTTGCCGTATAACCCAGTCCAAAATGACTGTTAAAAGTTCAGATACACGTTACACGTCAAAAGCACCCACCGAATATGAAAACCCGCGTCCAAATTAGTTGCGAAATGGTTCCGAGTTTTTTGGGAATTCCCAAAATCCGCTTCAGGTATTACCAAAATCTTCTCACTTTACCGGAAGCAATAAGGTAACTTCAATTTTTACACAAAAGCGGCAACGCTCTTTTCTATAGCAGAATACCAAATTCCTTAAAAGTGCACACTGTATAAAAAGGGTTGCGAGAGTTACAAACATTCAAGCAATTAAACAAAAATACAAGTAAAGCTAATATAATCGTGTTAGAAACCAAAATATAAATAAAGCTAATATAATTGTGTTAGAAACCGTTTCTGTCGTATAAATTCCAGCTGCTCAGCGCAAAAAAAAACAGGTAGACAACATAGAAAAGTCTGGTGTGTTGCACAAAAAGCGTATAAAATTGGCAAAATGTCCGAAAAAATACCAAAAACCTGGCAAATACAGGTGAAAATCAACAAACAACCGGTAAAAACTGACAAAACCCCGTATAACCCAGTCTAAAATAACCGTTAAAAATTTAAATACACCTTCCGCAGCAAAAACATCCACTGAATATGAAAAACCGGTTCCGAGCTGGCTGGCGAACCAATTGCGAGTGTTTTGGAAACTCCCAAAATCGACTTCAGAAATCGTCAAAAACTCCCTACTTTCCCGGAAGCAATACGGTAACTTCAATATTTGCACTAAAACGTCAGCACTCTTTTCTACAGTGAAATATCAAACTCCTTAAAAGTACACACTGCCCTGCTATAGGCTTGTGAGAGTTACCTTGTAGTGTGGAAGGTGTTGGACTAAATTTAGTTAGTCTGAGCAGTGTGTAAGGTATATACACTGGGCACTGATCAGTTTTAGTAATTTAATTCCAACATTTCAAATGCTGCAGTAGAGTTTGTTTTAGTCTTTCGTGCTGTTGTTATTATTAAAGTTAAACCTCCACGAACACTATTCCCTCTTTCCTCCTCACCATAACCTATTTTCCTAGTTCCAGTACAATAAGCTGCATATAGTAGAAGTCATCTCCTTAGTACTGGTCCAAGATAAAAAAATATAACCGAGTCCAAAATAACCGTTAAAAGTTTAGATACACGTTCTACGGCAAAGACCTACACCGAATATGAAAACCAATTGCGAACTAGTTACCAAAACGGTTCCGGTTTTTTAGGAATTCTTAAAATCAACTTTATCACCAAAATCCCTTCACTTCCCTAAAAAAAATCCCGGAAGTGATACGGTAACTGCGATTTTCGCTCGAAGCCGGCAACACTCTTTTCTATAGGGTATATGAAAAACCCTCGATAGTACACACTGTATACGTTCAACAGGGGTTGCATGAGCTATCAACAAACAAACATACAAGTGAAGCTAATATAAGCGTGTTAAAAATAGGAAGCCTCTAGTGAAAGATCCTTTAAATTAAAATATATTCTCTTTGAAAATTGTTTCAAAGAAAAACGAAATGCCATAATTAATGAAATCTTCTTAAAACCGTTTAAAGCTGCCACAATCGATGTAGTCGTAATCATACAAAGTCCTAATGCTCAACATCACAGCGAATCAAGTAAAAAATTAAAAAAGGACATACTCAAACAATCCAAAGAGTTGCAATCTGACATTAGAATAAAAGTACATTTATTGCATGAAATATTCAATTACCCAGGAGGCTGGACAATACACAATTTAATACCACAACTAATGTCGTATCAAAGAAAACCATACACGGATACATCAACAACAGCAGTAGCAGCAGCAGCATCAGTAGCAGCGACAGCCCATAAACTTATTGACAAGGATGTGGACACGAACATTGAGATAATCAATGACAATACAAGATGGATTATATTTTGTGAGGATAAAACAAAAGTTAAACTTAAGCTACTGATGGAAAGTTTAAATAATGAAAATCATACTCAGGTTTGTATTAAAGTTTTTTCCTTTCAGTTAAAAGTGATAAAATTTTTATTAAATTTCTTTTGCCAGCCGGTGTTTTTGGGTCATCCATTATATGATCGTGAGCCCACCATTATACATCACTTTGCATTCTTTGAGAATCCAAAATGGTTTCCATATCCCATGCTGGGTGCTGGTGTTATCTTCAGTTTGCCTTTGATTAAAAGGTATTTCAAAATTTTTATAATTACTCGCAATTAATGTGCTGTTTCCATAACACAAGCAAGCGACTGGTCTGGAATATTTATACAGAAAAAAATTTTGTTTGCTTAAAAGCAGTTCTGGTAATAAAATGAGGTTGTATAAATATGGAAAATTAAAATTTCCGATATCGGTTCATATGTATCCGAGATATATCCTAAACCGGGTTTTTCATGAAATTGTCGCGTAAGTGAACTTAAGAAACCTTTTTTTGCTTAAAAGCAGTTCTGGTAATAAAATGAAGTTATATAAATATGGAAAATGAAAATTTCCGATATCGGTCCATATATATCTGAGATATAGCCTAAACCGGGTTTTTTTTTTTTTTTGCTTAAAAGCAGTTCTGGTAATAAAATGAAGTTATATAAATATGGAAAATGAAAATTTCCGATATCGGTCCATATATACCCGAGATATATTCTAAACCGGGTTTTTCATGAAACTGTCGCGTAAGTGAACTTAAAAACTTTTTTGCTTAAAAGCAATTCTGGTAATAAAAGAAGGTTATATAAATATGGAAAAAGAAAATTTCCGATATCGATCCATAGATCGATATCGATCGATAGACCGGTTTTTCATGAAAATTTACACAACTTAAACAACTTTTTTTTGCTTGAAAACAGTTCTGTAATAAAAAAAGGTTATATAAATATGAAAAATGAAAATTTCCTACATCGGTCCATATACATATATCCGAGATATAGCCTAAACCGGGGTTTTCATGAAAATGTCGCGTAACCGAACTTAAACAACTTTTTTTTTGCTTAAAAACAGCTCTGGTAATAAAATGAGGTTATATGAATATGGAAAATGAAAATTTTCGATATCGGTCCATATATACCCGAGATATAGTCTAGACCGGGTTTTTTATGAAAATGTCGCATAACCTAACTTAAACAACTTTTTTTTGCTTAAAATCAATTCTGGTACTAATATAAGGATGTATAAAAATGCAAAATGAAAATGTCCGATGTCGGTTCTTATATACCCGAGATATAGCCTGAACCGATTTTTCGATTAACATACTAAAAGAAAGTTACTAAAATACAGCAAATGGAAAATTCCGATATCGGTTCATATATAACGGAGATATAGGTTAAACAAACTTTTCCATGAAAATGTCCATGAAAGATTTCTTTTTTGGAATAGTGATTACAAGGCAAAAATATTTTTTCCTCGATCTCGTTCTTTCGTGTTGTTATCGTTAACATTTCGCGAACACTACTCTCTCTTTCCTCATCATCATACCCTATTTTCCCAGTTCCAGTACAATGCGATATGCGAATAATATGTAGGGGTCATCCCCTGAGTACTGGTCCCAGATAAAAAAAAAAAAAAATAAAAAAAAAAAAAAAATATATATATATATATATATATATATATATATATATATATATATATATATATATATATATATATATATATATATATATATATATATATATATATATATATATATATATATATATATATATATATATATATATATATATATATATATATATATATATATATATTTATATATATAATATATATATATATATATATATATATATATATATATATATATATATATATATATATATATATATATATATATATGTCAGTAAAATTGGCTGAAAATATATTACCATCGTGTGAGCTGCCAAGTTTTAACTTACAACGTTGTCAGAAAACGCATTGTCAATCAATTGTAAGACGACAATGTTGTTAGACATTTGACAATCGTGAGAACACTCTTCGTCGGCATTGCCAGATATTTGGCTGGTATTGTAAGCTCAGTTTTAATTATCAGATGTATAAAATTAATGCACCTGACAATGGCATCATTGTCAGAAAAAAGTTTGATGGGCAACACTGCCAAACAGATCGTTGTTGATATACATAATTGGCAATGCCTTACAACATGTCTGGCAGTTTATTTCATCTAACAATCTGACAAACGTGTGAGCTGACAATTTTTGTTATCAGATGAATTATTCGTCAGACCATAGTCTGACAATGAAATTGTAAGATTTTCTTACGATCGTCTGAACACACAATTTACTTCTGCGGGACAATTTTTCATTGTCACTACTTTGTCAGCATGTTGCCAATACAATATTGTAACATCTGACAACCGTGTGTACATAGCTTTAGAATAAGCAAAGCAATAAACATTTTAGTTTTTATTAATGTTAGATTATTAAAATATTGTTATAATTTTGCCAACTCGCCTTTTTAATGTCATATGACGCTGAGGCAACATACATTGTAAAAATGAAACTTATGAAAATAAATACTTAACATAAAAAAAAAAATTGTACCGTTGTTATGCCGGCGTTATTGCGTTATTGCTTTATTGCAAAGATATTTATTGCTAGTCTAGAATTAATAAAAGCAAAAGTTTTATGGTAGCAAATATGATTTAGTTTCTTTAATAAAATCTTTATTTTTAGAAATAGAAAGCTTAAAAATGCACTGTATCAAAATCCATTACAAACTTAAGTTTTCAGGTTACGACCTTTTGCATTTTTGGTGACGATACATATGCATGTATATTTCTTTTAATTTCAAATCTTTTCTTTTTTCCACTGCTTTTTCAATCATTTGGCTGTTAACAACATGTTACCAGTATTGCCGAGATTTATAACAATCAAAACACCAAACAGTTTAAACAACAGTTTAGTATCGATGCCGGGCACGAATTGGCTCGATTTATTTACGACAATGTTCACGTTCCACTGACGCCTGCAACAGCAACAACAACATCGCCATACAGATCTGAAAATATCATTTGTTTGAACGAAACAAGTTCAACAACTACAATTCCAAACGTGGCAAAAACTACAAATTCACCTGCAACAACTGGAGAAAAGATTGAACTGGTGCACAAAACTTCCATTATTGGTGGCACAACAAATATTTCAGTTTTATCATCCACTGATTTCTGCACCATGACTACTAATGAAATGAAAGACACACGAGAAACGGAAACCTTTAAGCGCAGTGGTGATAAAAGAACTACTACAACTAAAACTACGACTAAAACAAAAACATCTATTATTAAAAAGCAAAAAATAATTTTAAAGAAAGCTTCCTATGTTTGTCCTACGGCCACCTGGGAGACCAACAGCAGTAGCAGTAGCAGTAGCAGCAGCCGTAGAAGTAAAAGGAACATGAACATGAACAATGATAATGAATCATGTGCCATGTATGCGGAACAAACAGTTAATCCCGTGTCAACAATGACTTGTGTAAGTATGCGTGAGGGAAATGTACAAAAAGAAACAAATCAAATAAAAGCAGGAAACAGAAGCAGGGCTTCACACAGTGGACTCGCAACAAAAAAAAAAAAAAAAATAAGGAATTTATAAAACAGGTTATTATAGCATTTTTGTAAGGAAGTAATAAGTGAAAAATGCTCATAATTAAGTAAACATATTTAAAAACTAAAATCCGCAAACCGTTAGTAATAATAGCAGTAATAATAAGCATGGGGTCTGGTCCAAAATGACCCCTTGTACTGCGAATATTGTTTATCTATTGTATTTCCCCTTATGCGGTAATGGCCCTAGTGCGTTAAGAAGCCGGACTAAATTCCATTATCTGCCGCTTCTCTTATTGCGTATAGTTTCTTCTTAAAGATTGCAGATCAACGTTATTTTCTTGTGTGATCTAGGCCTTACTATTCCCAATTTCCCCTTCTGCGCTAATGGCCCTAGTGCGTTAAGAAGCCGGACTAATTTCTTCATTAGGAGTGTTTGTGGCAGCCTGTATCTCCCATGCTAACGCAACCCACTGTAAGAGGTCAAATGATCCGATCACTTCTCTTACCCACAGCAAAATTCCATTATCTGCTGCTTCTCTTATTGCGTATAGTTTCTCCTTAAAGATTGCAGATCAACGTTATTTTCTTGTTTGATCTAGGCCTTACTATTCCCAATTTTTAATAGCTACTTAGAGCCTTGAGGACCGATAGATTATTAGAGACTACATTTAACATTACACCCTTGCATTGCATTTCGTATGGGACTTACATTGCTTTGTTGTGTGTACATTCGTCTGGAAAGTTGAGTATCGAAGTTATTTCCCTACGTTTTCTTGGCCTAATTATTCCCACTTCTACTCCTTAGAATGTGTTATATCCATGTATGTATTACCACTGTTCTCTCATCGGGAAAGTTAATCCTGTACTTTCTAGCAAAGGTACTGGATACTGTATTTGTACAGTCACTCACCTGTGATCACTCTCAGATATCTGTTATGTCTGTAGTCCTATTTGGATTACAATAAATTGAGATCGCCTCAATGATTGCCTTCTTTTGAATGGTCTGACATTCCACAAAGCGTGCAAAGCATTGCACCTCACAGCCGTTTGAAAATATTATTATTATGCTAAAAACCTTCTTTCATGTTATGTTCTTAAATATTTTACTCTATTGAATTCCGCAAGTCCAAAAAATAAACTCCTTTTCCCACTGTGCACTTGCCGGTGAGCAGCAAATGTGTAATTTGAAGCAGAAAAAAAACAAACATGTTAAACAGCAAATTTTAAGATGCCAGGATATCCTTACGAGTAAAACATGCAAACCAAAATAAATTTAATTAATATTGTTTCTTGTGTGTGTGTTCAAAGAAAAGAAGCAAAAGGTTTAAATCAATCTGTTTTTAAAATGCATTTAATTATTTTCGCATTTCTTTCATATCAGCTTTTGGTTCTTCGCTCGGTTTTTTTTTTTTTCTTTGCTCTTTACCAAAATTATTTTAAACCTTTCTTTTGCAGGCTGCTGTAAGTCGTGAGGAAATTTATTTTGCCGTGAAAACATGTTCGAAGTACCACAATGAACGTTTGCCGATTATACAGGCCACCTGGGCACCGTACGCCAAACATCTCAAGTATTTCAGTGATACACAAGGTGAACAAAATAAAGATGGTTTAAATAAAAAAAATTTGGACAAAAGATATTGTAACATATTTCTGTGGTCATAAGGCATGACAGCTTAATTTAAATAATGACAAAGACAAGTTTTTCCGGATAAATCCGGCTTATATCTACTCACAACATAGCATAACATAACATAACATAACATAACATAACATAACATAACATAACATAACATAACATAACATAACATAACATAACATAACATAACATAACATAACATAACATAACATAACACAACATAACATAACATAACATAACATAACATAACATAACATAACATAACATAACATAACATAACATAACATAACATAACATAACATAACATAACATAACATAACATAACATAACATAACATAACATAACATAACATAACATAACATAACATAACATAACATAACATAACATAACATAACATAACATAACATAACATAACATAACATAACATAACATAACATAACATAACATAACATAACATAACATAACATAACATAACATAACATAACATAACATAACATAACATAACATAACATAACATAACATAACATAACATAACATAACATAACATAACATAACATAACATAACATAACATAACATAACATAACATAACATAACATAACATAACATAACATAACATAACATAACATAACATAACATAACATAACATAACATAACATAACATAACATAACATAACATAACATAACATAACATAACATAACATAACATGACATGACATGACATAACATAAGTTATCCTGTGATATCGAAGTAACATAATTACTTATGTCGATTTACCTGGAGATCTAAAAAAATTTTAATTTTTAAGCCTATCATATTTGGAAGCAGACTGTTGTTGACGGTTTGTATATTTATTTATTGTTTCAGATAATTTTATACCCACAACTAATACGGGCTTGCCAAATGTTGAAATGGGACATTGTTCAAAAACACTTAAAATTCTTAAACTAGCTCTAAAGGATATTGAAAGACGCAATAAGCAACAGCAAAATTTATGCCAGTTCAATCAAGATAGTTGTAATCATCAAATAAAGTGGTTATTTCTCTGCGATGATGATACTCTTTTAAGGTGAGTACAACAGCAAATGAATATTAGCGAACAAGCCCATTATTTGGGCTTGTACTTTCATTATTATTGGGAGAACAAGACTTGCACACACTTCCATTGAAGGAGTTAGTCCGGTTACTTAAGTTAGTAAGCCCATAGCAGTATAAGCGGAAGCTCATTTTTTATCTTGGACCAGTACTCAAGGAAAAACCCCTACATATGAAGTGCATTGTACAAGAATTAGGAAAATAGGTTATGAAGAGGGGGAAAGAGGGAGTAGTGTTTGTTACCATTTGACTTGAACTTTCAAACGTTATAACAGGCAAGAAACACGTTTGCAGGCTACCGTAGTACGATTCCCTCGGCAATCGACCACAAATGGATGAGCTCTGGACGATGCACGTGTGTTACGTATAAAGGTACGAGTTTCGGGAATAAGATTCTTGATCTCGTCGGAGCAACATCAATTATAGTAACGATAGAACAGAGTAACTCACCCCACACTGTGTCGATGCTCCAGTGAGTCAATAGAGTTGGATACCCTACTGTCATCGATAAGCTTCTTCGCCTTCTTCTGCAAAGGGTCGATTAATCCCAAAACAGACTTTGAGGCACCGGCCCAAATATGAGAGTTGTATTCCATTTCCGGTTGGATGGTATAAATAGTAAGGAGATCGGGATGGAGTGAACTACATCTTACACCGTTTTAAAAACCCAACTCACTTGAATGCTTCTTAAGGGACATGAAAAATGTGATCATTATAGCGAACAAGCACACTGTATTTTCATTCCCAGAACATCACAAGCAGCCGATTCCTCAATATTTATACCATCCATGAGTACAGGCGAAGCAGCATTTGCGATCGTTTGTTTGTGTGTTAATAAACAGCATTGGGTCTTACCAGCGTTAAAAACGACCCTGTTTTTACGGTCCTATTCGGAGATTAATAGAAGATCACTGTTCAGTGAATCATTCATATATAGCCTCTTGAAAGCGATCTCTGATAGACTGGGCCTATAACTAAAAGAGTACGAGTGTCAAATGCTGCTGGCATCCGCGAAAGAGTGAATAGGGTTGTAAGTTTGATAGAGAAGGTCGTTGAGGAAAATAAGAAATAGTGTAGGAGACAGAACGGAGCCTTGTGGTACCCCTGAATTAATCTTGAACTCGATTGATGAGACCCCATCTCTAACAACTCTTATAGTGCAGTCTCTGAGAAAGCTCGATATAAACCGTGAAAAGTCATCACCGACACCAACAATGGTCACAGTGTCAGGGGTTGTGTTTTGGGCCGTTCTGATTATTGTTACCATCAATACAACCTTTAGCACACTCTTATGAATTCAGTAATTGCGTTTTGCTTTTTTTTATTAATATAACTGCTTGTTTACACAGATTTAATTTATTTTCCTCTTTCTGAGGGATTAATTGTATTTGTTTTATTGAAATGAGCTCAATATTAAATTGGTTTTTTAATACTTTTTTAATATTTTATTTTCCATAAGCCTTAAACTCATCATTTATTAACAAAATTGTCTGTGGTTTAGCTTTTGCCCCACGCCCTTCCCTTCTGCCAGCCATCAACCACCAACTGCCAGTTTTCTATATTATTGAAAACTTGCAATGTTTGTGGTTCTGTGGGCAACAAGTTTGTACACCAAACAGCCAAACCATCTACATTACTCGTATACATCCATTCGTCAATATTTTGGTTGCTAGTGTGATTTCTTTTTTCTTACTTCTTGCCAGCACTTTTCAATGAAATCAAATTTACATAGAGTAGAAGAAAAAAAAAACAGATAATATTTTCCTATTATGAGTCACACAAAATATATTCAATTCCTCTTGTTGCTTCTGCTGGCTGAACTTCATCACATCCTTCTCATTATCATTCTTCCAAAAACAAAAATGAAGCAAGAGAAAAAAAACTTGTTTGTTTTTTCTTAGCATTTCAGGTGTTTGCCAAGTACTTGGCTGTTACAATTCAATGGATGAAATTTATCTGGGTGAACGTTATGGGTATCGCTTGTTTGCTCAGGATGGCTTCAATTATATAACGGGTGGTGGTGGCATTGCATTCTCTCTGCCTGCTGTTAAACTCATTTTGCAGCATTGTTCGTGTCCTTCAGCTACCGCACCGGACGACATGATTTTGGGTTCTTGCTTCCATTCGCTTCAATTGAAGGCCGTCCATTCATCGCGGTTTCATCAAGTGGGTATATTTTCTTTTTTTTCTTTTTTTAATAAAATAAAATTGGTTTATTTATTTGCCTTAAAATACTAACAAAAAATATAATTTCAATTAAATTTAAAGGATTATGAATGAAGAAGTATTATAATTAAATTGTTAATTATTTAAACATTTTTGTGCTGCAAAAGAAATTTTACTACAAATTCTTACAAGGATATAAATTGTAAGCTTTTAAGCTGAAGGACGAAGGTCGTTGGAGAAAACTAACTGCTGCAAAATGCGTACTTCTGCTTTGATGGAGACTGGTGCTTCCGGCACTACGCCATCGAAAGTAGTTTTTACTATTCTAAACTGGCTGCAGGCTGATATCATGGTGAAAGAAATAGCCATGAATTTGGCTATCAGGCTACAGTCAAGCACGGCGTGGAAGGAGGCGATGTATGGTTATGCCTAAATACTAGGAAGAATACTAAACCTTTCGAAGAATATTGATTACTGCTTGATTACTGCTCGCCCGACAAGAGATTTGATGTAATTTTGTCAGGCACGATCTCGGAGGTGATCGGCACAGATCGACAAGAGGACATGCTTGAAATGGATCCAAGTCGGACTTGGGAGGTGGTGGCGAGATCTTTATTCCACCGAATGTGTCTAGCGTAGCATAGGTGGAAATCGCGGCAATACTGAGTGCAGCTAATTGGTTTAGGTACTACATGATATACTGAGAGGATAGCCGAATTCGTACTGATAGTAAGGCTGCGCTGTATGCACTAGCTGGATTCTATACTCCAGCTAGTGCAATCTGCTAGTTACGCACCAACCTATACTCTATATAGGTTGGTGCGTAAATGTCGGATATTTCTAAACGAGATAGCGAGGGCACAGTAAAGTGCTCAGAAATATTGTAGCAGACAAACTGGCTAAGGCTGGTGTCCAGCTACAATAAAAGGATATAGATGGGATCGTTTGAATATCGCTTAACAACAAGTACAGCGTCAACTACATGAAACCGCTCAAGACAGATGGTCTAGTTAGGTTACCTGTCAAATATCAAGACTGGCATCGTTCAGATATGATAACAGGAGGACTATCATCCTTAGGGGCTGCGTTCTGCTGTGGCATTCCTGACGGGACAATACCACGTATAGGACGTAGGTTAAATCTTTCATTTAATGACTTCTGTAGAAGCTGCAGAGACGTGGAGGAGGTAGGGAGTGTTGAACAATTCCTCTGTCTTATATAAGAGTTTTGTATCTAAGCAGACCGATGCTCCATGGCCTGGCAGAGGTTTTGGAATGTGATGTAAGTGGATTGGACTTCTTTGTGCGAACCTCGAGTTGGTTCTGAACCAGAGATATGTATATCTGCTGGTATATAGCACCCAAGTAGCCAGTTAAACCTAAACTAACCTAAGCTGAGGGGCATCTGCTTCCCTGCCACTACCCTATTCATCAGCATTCATTAATTGCCTTCCAACTGCAGTTTCTTTAATTAGTTTTTCATTTTTCAAAGAATGGCTGCTACATATATACAAGTATATAGCATGTTTTACTATTACCAGGAAAATACATATACTATGAGAAGGAGGAAAATATTTATGGGCATTTGTCTTGAACACCTCTGTATTCAATTTGTTCCACAGCTGAGCCGTATGGCTGCGCAATGATTTTTATTTGTAACGCCGTGTACGATTCATTAGACAATCGACCAGAACTGGATGAGCCTTGAACGAGGAACGTACATATATTACGTAAAAATATTTGGGTTTTTCAGCAAATCAATTGCAGCGCAAGCTGTGTGGCATGTACATAGCTCCTGGTTGTCCAGCACTGTCGATTCTATGAAGAAGTAAAAAATTTAATCAATTCATGGATCTTTGAACCGATGACGGTTTTTTCACTGCGAAGTTTGTACGCTGCCCGAAACATGGAAAAAAGTAGTAGCCAGCCAACCAGTTTTTTTTACAATGAAGTCTCAAGTTTCGAAAACAAACGATGGAAGCACAGTTTGACGAGTACATCTGTTTAGAACTATTGTAAAAAAGCGTGGGGTGCCTTGTGCCATAATTTTCGAAAACCAAACGTATTTTTTGTACGCTATTTTTCTAAGCTTAGTTTTAAAGTTATTTCTTACTTTTTAGCTCGAAGTCAAAGTTTTTTTTACCTATATATATTTCTTTTAGTTAATAATTACAAACTTTAGTCTAACTAAATAGTAAATAATTAAGTTTTTATATCGTCTTTCAATTAAATACAAAATTTGTTTTTAAAATTCATAAGCAATATCATTCTTCCTTATTCCAGGCCCGACCAAATGATTATCCTTTGGAGTTATTGCAACAAGAGCCACCCGTTTCATTTCACAAATTTTGGCAACTTGATCCTTTTGATGTTTATAAAGAGTGGTTTGGTGCTGACGATCATAGACTATTTGGTGGCAAAGAAGTTGAATATGAATATCTCAATAAGGACAAACAACATTTCAAAACTCGTAAACTTTTGACAAAAAAGGATGCTTTAAATTTCAACAAGACGCCTGTCTCCATAATGGCTTCAATGCATCATTCAAAAGAACGGCATGTTGATCTTTAGTTGTCAAAAGTAATTTCCGATTTTTTGTACTTTTTTTGTAAATAAAATGTTAATGAAAATTTAAAATATTTTATAAAATTTTGTTTAACATGAGCATTGTGTTGATAATACTGTTAAGAATTTTTGTCATATCTAACCCAGTGTGCAGCTGTTGATCTGCTTATTATAAATGTACAATACATTCATACAAACAAGATAAAACTAAAAACATATTACACAAACAAACAAACATAGAAGATTTAAAATACACAAAATTCCAAGTAAATCAACTACAAATGATGTTGTTGTTTTTCTTGGTATTCGTTTTATTATTGTTTGTTGTTGTGATTTGCTTATTGTTCGCAAGTATGTGTATGAATGTGTGTATGCGTAAATTATGAATAGCTGAATAATCTTGGTAATTGTAGAAGATGATAATGAAGTATAAATAGCAGGCAGGTCGGCGACAACGAGTCAGTTTATTTTTAAGCTTTGTGCAAGACAGTCATAAGTCAAAGTATGCAAGTCTAGTGTATTGGTAGGCAGTGGTATCAAGTGTAAAGTTGTGAATTATTTAAGTACTGTATAACGAACAAGTGTGAGTGTCATTTACAACGGAAACGTAACAATATATTTATAACCTTAGGAAATAGACTTTAGCGGTTTACATCATATCGCTCCTTTATTGCAACATAGTCATATCTCAAAAAATGAGAATTGTGAGCAGTACTATATTTTATGTGCCAAAAATTTATTTTAAATTAATTTTGAACTGTTTCCTTTAGGAGACATTTTCTAAAAAAAAATTCTAAGACTTGTATGGAAACTAAAAATTTGAAATGCATTTTTCTCGAAACGAGCTTATTTTAATTATGACTATGTTGCAATAAAGGAGCGATATAAAAAAAAAACATATTCTTAACGAAGAGAAATATGACAATTTCTTTGGAAATCGAGCGAATTTAAAAAAAAAAATAAGAATTAGAAGAGAATGGCAGCTCTGCTGAGATTTAGAACAGTCTAAGGGGAAAAATATAGATGACTCATTAAGCAATAATCATCTTTTACTCTGCGAATGGGGTAAAAACAGGGTTGACTTTAATGCTCTAAAGACCCAGTGTTGTTTATTAACACACAAATCCATGACCGTAAAAGTTGCTCCATCTGCACTCAGGCATGGTATAAATATTGAGGAAGTCCTGCTTTTCTTGGAATGAAAATAATATCTCCAAAGAAGCGTTCAAGTGTCTAGATTTTTTGAAACGGTTTAAGTCATACTTCACCCCATCCGATCACTTTACTATTTACACCACCTATATCTCACCGTAAATGGAATACAACTCTCATGTTTAAGCCGTTGCCTTAAAGTCAATCGTGTGCAAGAGAGAGTAAAGAAGCTTATCGGTGACAGTAGGGAAGCCAACCGTATTCACTCGCTGTTTTATTAGTACAACAATGCATTTTATTCTGACAAGTTTAAGAATCTTGTTCCCAAAACCCGCATATTTTTACGTAATACACGACCATCGTCTAGAACTCATCCATTTGTTGGCGATTTCTCTGTAAATCGCACAACGCATTACAGAGATAATTCGCTTTTTAGCCATACGATTCGTCTATGAAACAATTTACGTGCAGAATATTTCCAGTCATATATTACGGTTTAAGGTTCAAGTCAAACGTCTACGAAAGTCTAACACGACTCAGAGATAGTTATGGAGCTTTTTGTGCAATTGCTTTGATCCCGATGCGAAGACATTTACCTTCCTAATTTTTGTGGCTTATGTATTTTTTTACCAAACCCCACAAAATAAGAGGTTGTAGCATATTAAAGTCTTGTTGCTAAGATTTTCCTTATAACACTAATTCCCCCCTAATGTATATATATTTTAAGATCTTTAAATTTAAATAAAGACTATTTAAGTGACTCTTTTTAATATTGTGAATCAACTGTTTCTTATCCCCAAATCACATGAACTTTTTTACAAATTATGCTTTAGAAGCAGCAGTGACAAAAAAAATACAAGTTTGTTTATTTTCTGTTTGGGTGTGAGTTTCTTTTTAACTGTTATTAAGCTCTAGGGGCTTTTGCGATAAAAGCAAAAAATAAACAAACAAAAAAAAAAACAAATGAAAGAACAATTTATACATGTATTAACTTAAATGAAGTTAAACCATCAAGGTCATAATCCGATAATCATTTTTGTGTTTTTTAAGCGATTTTACGGAACTGTATTTTGTCGTACAAAACATACAGCTGTCAACAAAACAAGTAGATTGTAAATATTAATTTATTGATTTTTTGCTTAACTTTATAATTTTTAAATTAGATTTTTGGTTTTTGTAAATTTTTATATTGTAAAAGTTCCTTAAGAAAAATTGTTTACATTATCTTGATCCTAATTATTTGACCTTTTTTTAAATTAAATTGAAATGTTGTTTAAGCTTGAGATCAGTTTTGTTTTTTAAATAAAAAAATGTTTTAATTAGATTCGATATTTCGTCTACCTTCGGAATCTAATTAAAACATTTTTTTTATATAAAAAACAAAACTGATCTTAAGCTTAAACAACATTTCAATTTAAGGATTTTTTACAATACAAATTTGCTGTGATTGTTCAGAGACAGCAAACGCTGTACAAATAATGCGAACAATTAACAAAAAATGCATACTTGATTCAATGAGAGACGAATATAGATAGCTGGCTCAGTGGCTGAGTGGTTAGGGTGCCCGTTCATGATGCTTTATGAGCCGAGTTCAAAATGGGTGCTGATGAGTAGCATGACGGCTACAAAAGAGTTAGTTGTTCCCCAGCTTTTGGTATTCAATTATTTTTTTCTGTCTTCTTTGATCAAGAGTTACTGATCGCGGCAATTATAGTTATAATCGTCTCTATTCGAGAAGTCACTTTCACCACAAATACGTGCTCGTTTCATTTTTTACTATTCTAAAATACATATATATATTCGTTAGAGGAGAGAGTGATAATACACAAGCAGAAAACGTATGTTTTCTTTCACATCGTCTGCATTCTAAAATACCTTGTCACTGCATTTTGGCCCCAATATTGTTCGACGCCGATTCTACCGCGTAAAGCACAAATTAACAACAACAAAAATAAATTATTTGTGAAAACTTTAAGTAAATATGCATATTTACTATATTTGGCAATAAAATATACACATATGTATCAAGGACTAAAAAAAAAGCAAACATCGCCGCAACAATTTAGAGCAGTGATGCCCAAAAGTTCTATATGGAAGAGTAAACACCAATACATTTAAGGAAAACTACTTTTATTTAATATTTTTTGTTGTAAAAAACAAAATAGTTTACAAAAACAAAATTCACACTGATAATCGCTGTCGTTAATGTTTACCAACAAAGCATACGAAAGTGTTGTTGCTTTGCTTTTGTGTGTGTGTGCGGTGAAGAACGACAAAAAAAATATGAAAGACGAAGTTGTTTGTGTATTTTTCATTGCTAGTGCTGAGCGCAGTATTTGTGTATTAAAGAGCACATAGCTAAGCGCATTTACAAAAACAATTGAGTACCAAGCGCATATGCCTGGGCATGTTTGATTTAGAGCAGTGGTAGAATTTATGTAGGCACATGCTTTTTTTACTTTTCTTGTCCTGAGCTTATGATTTTCTATTATCACCATTTTAGTTTTCAATTTAATTTTGTGCTAGTCAGCTGTGATTGAATGTTGTTTATATTTTTACTAGAGATAACACAAAATTCGATTACTGAAAACGATATTTGTACGCGCGTATTTTAGAATTTATCGATGCCGAGCCGTCGAAATTGAACATTCGACGGCGACGAAGTGAAGGGTGAACTCTTGAATAGACCCGAATAAGAAAGATAAAAACGTTTGATTATTTTTTCTGGTCTTCTTCAATCAGACTTAACGTGTAACAGCTAGTTGTTCCCCAGCTTTTAGTATTCAATTATTTTTTTCTGTCTTCTTTAATCAAGAGTTACTGATCGCGGCAATTTTAGTTGTAATAAAAAAGTTAAAAACGTTTGATTATTTTTTCTGGTCTTCTTCATTAACAACAAATTTGTATTGTAAAAAATCCTTCTTACAAAACTTAACAAAGGAAAAACTTGAACTAAAACATTTGTCTTGTGATTGATCAGCCCTTTAGTATGTAGAGATTGTTTTGTTCCTTCTACCAGAATTCTTTGGCAGAATGTTTTCTACCCGGCGATTTAAATTTTTTTTTTTTAATTTCAAATCGTTTTTAATTTCTTTTTATCAGATTGAATATTAAATAACTCTTGCAAAAACACAAAAAAGTCACATTACTCTCATACTTGTGTTATCATACTTAACGTGCATGTCTTCTTAAATAAAATGAAGGAGTTCAAACACATATGTATGTACATACATACGTACAAGAGGATTAAGATAGAGTGGCCAAGTTGTTGTTGGCATTATATGCAGCCAACAATAAAATAGAATTAAATTTGCAATAGAGTCTTTGTAGTATATTATGCAATTTATACACTTGTCAGTATATACGAGTATTACCTGTGCCTCGTTTCTGTAATATTAGTGAGAAGTTTCTCGCATCGAAAAGTATGAAACATAAAACTCCACCGTTTCTCGACTATTGAGAAAACCAATGTTTCTGTATATTAAATCGAAAAGAGACAACACTAGTTACATCTTTATTGGAGTATTTCCATTAAGCAGCTGTCAAAATGCAAAAAGTAATCAATTAAGAAGAAGCATATAGGAAAAAATTACCAAACGAAAAGAAAATTTAAGAAACAAATGTTTGGCAGTGAATAAATACAACAATTGAATTCAGTAGTGCAATTCACTAACTTTACACCTCAATTAGAAGTGTTAAATTTAACCACACATTTTGTTGTTTGCACTAACCCCTACGTTATTCACTAACTATATTTAGCCACCGTAAAGGGTTTTATTTTTTTCACGTTCAAATTGATATAACGTGGCAACTCTCCATTTCATTTTTATTAGCTGTTGTACTGAATCTCATTTTTTGTTTATAAGTTTTCTTCATCTTTTGTAACTTTGACCTTTTTATATACATACATATGTATAAAAATCTTAAAAATAATTTATGAGCTCGAGGTCCTTTCTACGTAATACAATAAATTAAATATTTCGTTTTGCTTTGAAAACTTCTTAAGGAATGTACCTATTTGTTGATTAATTATAAAATCAAAAACATTTTTGTGAAAGGAAATAAAATAACATGAAGAGATTTAACACAGACTTAAATAGATAATTACATTTAACATAAAAAGAATGTTATTTATTGCCTATCAAAATATTTTTGGTTTTATAATCGATCAACAAATACTTTCCTTAAGAAGTTTTCTAAAGGAAAACGAAATATATATTGAATAAAAAATTTTTAATTATTGTTTTATATAAAAATATTATTTTCAAGATTTATTTTTGTTGTTTACTAACTTTTATTATTTTTTTTAATATACAAATAGTTTATTACATAAATTAAATGAAATGAATATGTAAACAATATAAATCAACACTTTTTTTTAACCCCACAAAAAATTGGGGTACTAATTAACACATATTTAAGTGGTTAAACATAACAGCTGCCTCAAACAACTGACTTTAAACCCCAGTATATGGTGTTTAAAGTACTTGTGAATAGGAAAAAGGTTAATATTGTGGTTAATAATTTTAACCGAAATAATTGGGGCTTAAAAAGCATAGTGAATCGCACTACAGTAGTGCTATAAATAAAATAAAACTGTGTTAATCAATAACATATGTATGAGTACATAAAAAAAAACTTATTCAAATCATAAATAAATTTCATAAAAACTTTCAATAATGTATAGTTTTGCGCATTTACAGGCAGAGATTAAGGGATGCAACCTATCCTTTTTCAATTCCTGAACCGATAAGGGAAGCTTCTCGCAATCTAGACAGGCTAAAATTAAGATTTTGCCTTTAAATTTTTAATTTATCATACTGTACGTATGTACATAAATATTAACGGCCGTATTCATTAAAAATATTGTATGTTTATTAAACAGTTATTTGACAAATTTCCCATAGAAATTTGTCAAATAACAGTTTAATAAACATAAAATATTTTTTATGAATAAGGCCATAAGAAATAAAAACAATTAAGTTTTTTATTCGCTATTTTTAGCTTCTACCATTTATACCAATAAAAATTATAAATAGCTTGTTTTCTATGTTTCCCAGCTATCTATATGTCGACATTTCATAGGAACTACCCTAATCATCAGTAGACTTTGGAAATTTTTGAAAGATATTCTCAAACATTCAACTTTATATCCCAACAATCTAAATAAATTGTTGAGAATTTAAAAGAAAAATGCCCTAATAATACCTGTCAAAACACAAAAAACAAGCTTTTTCTTAGCTTATGTCAACTTGCCTCTATAATGTCTAAATTATAAAACGCTGAGGCACTATTTCTTTTATTCAATACATACAAACATATACGAGTATGTTTATTTATTATGTAGTTATATATACTTACATATCGTGTAATAGTAAATAATATGTGAATTAATAAATACAAAAGAAAAAAAAACTACGTCAAAAAATCTATTTTGACAGATATTTCTCGCTTCTCAAAGATACAGAAACATTTGTGTGAGAAACTCCATTTTTTGTTTCAATTCGTATAGTTTTTCTGTCAATTCCTTTGTTTCTTGTGAGAAATTTCTCCATGCGAGTAATACGGAAACGAGACTCTCTTTATAAATATTTAAATTTCAAAAAAATAAAAGTTTCAAATCTGGTAACTTTGATTACATATGTTCACATACTTTAATCGCACGTAGCAACAACACTCCGGAATACAAAAAAAAAAAAGAGTTTAAAAACAATGAAGGAAAGCAAGAAACGACAGGAATAAAAACATTTGTTATTTTTGTTATCAGATCACGTGTAAAGCATTACGAGTGGTTAAGGTAACAGAACTGAGTTTTCCATTCGTTTTATTTTGTTCACTTTTTTTTTCTTTTCTTTACATTTTTAATTCCATATAGTAATTTCTTTTTTATACTTTCTATTGTGATAACAGAAGTTGAATGTAAAACTACTAAAATAATGAAAGCAAACGCATACCTTTAGACAGTTTACTGCGAGTATCGCACAATCAGTGTGGGGAACTTTTGTTGCTGGAGAGAACAAACTATTATCTAGAAGGAAGTTAAATAGATGGGCTTAAGAGTGAAAGACATTCTTAATTTCCTTAAATAATTTTTTTTTCCATAAGAGATAAGTAAAATGTCTTAACCAGTGTTGACAGAATGAAGATTTTATCTTAATTTTGAAGATTTTAGTAATAAAATAAGATTAAAAGACGTTTGAGATTTAGCCACAGTTTTTGAGTTCGTATTTAAATGTTATTTAGCTTTAAGTTCCATTTATACACGATAATCAGTTTTTCACTACAAATTTGGACTAAAGTTAGTATCGTAACTATTTTTAAACATCCAATAAAGCTTGACTTCTTTCGTAGTATTTGACCTGACATACAATTTACCTCTTAATTTCAAACTTTACATACATGCAAAGAAAACACCATTTGGAATGCTGCTGTAGAAATAATATTTTGCCTTTTTAGCTATGAAGTCGTATATTGTTAAAGCAAACAGTGTATTATACTCGTAGTTGGAAACTTAG
Organism: Thecocarcelia acutangulata; assembly: GCA_914767995.1. Classification (NCBI taxonomy): domain Eukaryota; kingdom Metazoa; phylum Arthropoda; class Insecta; order Diptera; family Tachinidae; genus Thecocarcelia; species Thecocarcelia acutangulata. The sequence goes on along the minus strand of OU612097.1, from coordinate 28,053,066 downwards.
TTCTATCAATGATAAATACGAGGGCTAGATTGGTATTGAAGCTACCTAGCGCTAGATAGCAGCATAAACACACATTTTTCCGATGTGTCAAACGTCAGCTATTAAAGTTTCACCCAAATTTATCGATTAGTTTAATTATTTATTTAGCTTTTGAGTTTCTTTAATAATGGAAAAAGTGAATTTCGTGCAGCGAATAAAACACCATAATTTGAAAAGGAAAACGGCGAAAGAGACTAAAGAAAAGCCCGATAAACACTACGGGGAGTCTGCTCCGCCTGATTATATGGCAAAATATTGAGTTGCTGAATTTAAACGCGGACGAACCAGCACTGCAACAATACCATTAACAGCAAGGCCAAAATTGGAGAAAATACTCGTATCAAGAAAATCCCCAATATCGTTACGAATGATCGCCGTGTCAAGTTATGTGAGATTCAACATGTTGAATGAACATTTGCCTATGAAAGGGCTATAGGCAAGATGGCCGACTTGCTCAGTTTCGAACAAAAACGACTTTGACAGACCATCTCAATGCGGTGTTTGGACATGACAAAGCGTAATCCTATTGATTTTTGGTGTTAATTAATAACTGTTGATTAAAGGTGGGTCCACCACTACACACTTGAAACGAAAAATCAATCGAAACAATGGGTGGAGCTGGTGAAAGTGCTTTGAAGAAGCCGTAGACAGTTAAATCGGCTAGCAAGGTTATGGCCACGGTATTTTGGGATGCACACATTCCGTGTGCTCATTAATCTTGAAAAAGGATCCACAATCACAGGAAAATATTACTGTGCATTACTGGATTAATTGATTGATGCAATCAAGAAAAGCGACGACATTTAAAGAAAAAAAGGGGCTATTTCTTTAAGACAACGCATCGTTTCACGCAGAATTAGATACAAGGGTACTTAGGAGTGAAAAGTTTCTTCACGAACAGCGTCTTCGTGCCAAGTTCACCGGAGCAGTAAGACCTTTTGGTATTTCGTTAAGAGAGTAAAAAACAGCGCTAGTTCATCAATTCCAACTCTCCTAACGAATGACCAAGCATTCACCGGGTTGACAAAGGTAACCTGCTGGCTGAAATTTTTGCAAGCAATTCCTGCTTGCTGGAAAGCAGTCAACCACTTCCCGAGCTCGAAAGAGTATCTGTAACTATGCCAAAGATATTTTTCCGGACTCAAGCAGCCAAAGGGGTTTAAGCCGACTTCGACATAAATAAGACTACTGGACTGGATGGCATTCCAGCACTCGTGTTGAAGCCGCGTTCTTCTACGCTTGCGCGTCCATTGGCACGCCTCTTCAGCATATTTTACCATGTTGGTGAGTTGCCATCGTGCTGGAAGGTTGCTAATGTAACGCCAATCCCCAAAAAGGGTGAGGCAAATAACCCTGAAAATTACAGTTTGCTCTGCGCTTTCCAAAATAATGGAAATTATAGTCAATAATCACCTTATGAGGTATCTAGAGTCGCATAAATTACTTTGTGACCATCAATATGGATTAGGCAAGGGACGTTCTACTAGCGATCTTATGGCATATCTCTCAGGGAAATGGTGCCACTCAATCCATCATTTCGGTAAAAGTAAGGTGGTGGCTCTGGATATTTCCAAAGCATTTGACAGAGTGTGGCATGGTGTACTGCTGGCAAAACTAACTGCTTTTGGTGTTTTTTCGCGGTGTGATGACTTTTCGCGATTTTTATCGAGCTTTCTTATAAAATATCAGCACCAGTTAATTGCTGTTAGAGTAAAAAAAAGAGAGACATTGAAAAAAAATAGACTATTTAACTAATCGCCTCTCAGGCCCCACATATTGTTTGTTTCTGCAATTTCTTTTCGATCTTCATCTTGCTTAATTATACATTTAGCTTAGTTAGCTAATTTAAGCCAGAAGGTAACATTGCTATCGTAAACATGCCTGTGCTGCATATTGTCCAGACCTGTTGAGAAAAATGTTAATCAAAATTTCCAATTGCAATAATACGTGAGCAAGTCAGCAATCTGTTGAGTTTGTGGTTTTTCTCTTGGGAGTTTATTTATTATACTCTTTTTTTTTCTTTGCTTTGCACTATGTTTGTGTTTGTTTGTGTAACATGACTTTAAACAAAAAAACAAAAACCAAAAAAACAAAGAATAGTTAGTTTAAGATTTTATATATTTGATAACAAAATTCGCATACTAAATAAATGGAAAGTGCGTTAAATTTTCAAAAAGAATAAAGAATAAAAAACGCTGCTTATCGCACGTATTTGTGTACCTAAAAAAAAACTAACAAAAATATTTGAGCAAGATAAAAGGACATTTAAGTTCCATTTCTCTTTTAACTAACTGCTAAAACACATGAGGGAAAAAACTTGATTAACAATATTATAAAATTTGTGTGCACAAAAAGTTGAGGTGAGGCTCCTTTTAAGCTGCTAAAAGTAGTCATTTTTGCTATAAAGTTTGGAACGTAAAAATGCTTACACGTGATTTATTTCTTAATGTATCACCACTTTCACACACGGAAGGTTTACTTTGCAAAGTCTTGAGTTCGTTGGTGAGTGGCAAGAGAAAAGAGAGTCAGTCTGTCGGTCGTTGAAATACCGTTTCTGAGAAAACCATTAGACTTAGCAACTTTTTTTCTTTCACCATTCTATTGCCCAATCGATTCATGGGTTTGTTGTTGAAATTTAGTAAAATCAGTTCACATTTAGCTGAGATATATTCAAAATTCCGAAAAGAGCCATTATTTTTTACAATTTTGTATGCAAATTTTTGAAAAAAAAATTGTTTGTTTTGCTTTAAACTTCACACACTTATTAAGCATGGCAATTAAAAGCCAAAAAATATGTTCCCGATATAGGTCCATATACATCCGAGATATAGCCTAAACCGATTTTTAATGAAAATGTCGCGTAAGCGAAATTTGTTTGCTTAAAACCAGTTCTGGTAATAAAAGGAGGTTACTTATATACAGAAAAAAAACAATTTTCGATATCGGTCCATATATACCCGAGATATAGGCTAAACCGATTTTCGCTGAAAATGTTGCGTAAGCGAACTTAAGATTTTTTTATTGCTTGAAATCGTTTCTGGTAATAAAAGGAGGTTACTAAAATACAAATATCGGTCCATACATACCCGAGATATAATCAAAACCGATTTTTCAAGAATATGTCGCGTAAGCGAACTTAAACAACTTTTTTTTAAAGCTGTTCTGGTTATAAAAGGAGTTTATTAAAATACAGAACACGGAAATTTCCGATATCGGTCCATATACCCGATTTTTGTATGAAAATGTCGCGTAAGCGAACTTAAAAATGGTGTTTGCCTAAAATCAGTTTTGGTAATAAGGGAGGTTATTAAAATAGAGGAAATACAAATTTTCGATATCGGTCCATATACATACATATGTACTCGTATACCCGAGATATAGTCGAAACCGATTTTTCCATGAAAATGTCGCGTAAGCGAACTTAAGAATTTTTTTGGCTTAAAATCAGATCTGGTAATGAAAAAAGGTTACTAAAATAAAAAAAAAATAAAAATTTCCGATATCGGTTCATATATACCCGAGATATAGCCAAAACCGATTTTTCATGACTATATCGCGTAAGTAAACTTAAACAATTTTTTTGTGCTTAAAAGCTATACTGGTAATAAAAGGAGGCTACTTAAACACAGAAAATGAGAAATTCCGATATCGGCCTATATACTCGTATACCCGAGATACAGCCTAAACCGATTTTTCCATAAAAAAACTTTAACATTTTTTTTTTTTTTTTTTTTTTTTTTGCTTAAAAGCAGTTCTGACTATAAAAGGAAGTTACTAAAATACAGAAAATTTAAATTTCCGATATCGGTACATATTTATATACTCAAGATATAACCTAAACAGATTTTTTAATGAAAATTTCGCGTAAGCGAACATTTTTTTGCTTAAAAGAAGTTCTGATAATATAAGGTTACCAACTAGAGAAAATGAAAATTTCTGATATCGGTCCATATATAATCGAGATATAGTTAGTGAATTTTTGTTTTTTAATCAGTTCTGATTATAAAATGAGGTACATACAATACAGAAAATTCAAAACTCCGATATCAGTTCATATTTAACCGAGATATAGCCTAAACCGATTTATGCATGAAAATTTCCTTCAAAGATTTCCTTTCTAGAATACAGTGCCAAGTCATTAAGCCTCAACCATTCACTATATTACTTGTCTATTCGATGTTCAAGTGTAAAGTTTATTGCCAAGGCCGATTCTATTTATATTCTATTTATGATTCTATATTGTTTATTTGCCGATTCAATACAAACATAAATAAAAGTTGCGTTTTTAAAAGTATTTCCCTTTCTATTATTTATTATAATTAATAACTTTATATTTAATTGCAACAGCTGCTGTTGTTTTTAAGTAACAACTGCAAAATCAAAAACTTCAGCATTCAATTTGTGAACAACTCAAAAATATTTGTTTGCCTGTAGCTGTTCGTTTACTTGTTCATTCGCTCTCTCGTTTGTGTTTTGTTGTTGTTGTGCCAACTGTAATATAAAAATTGCTGTAAGTTTAACCACAATTAAAGCAGATTTGTTGGAATAAAAAAACAAGAACAATTTGCTGCAGGAGAAACTATGCGACAAAAAAAGTTTGTTGTTTTATTGGTCTGTTTAGGGTTTAACACTTTCTGGCTCGCAATTAATTACTTAACATTTTTCAGACATTGCTGGTAATACACAAGTTTTTATTCACACATATTTTAAATAAATAAGCAATGCAGTTAGTAGTGAAGTAGTGTGCATACATACTTACATACTCGTATGTATACACAGGGCTTAAGTGGTGTATATCTTCGTTATTGCAATAAGATTTTATTTTATATCCAATCATTTGAAGAGTTTGAAATATAAAAGTACACACTTTTAAACAACGTGCTAAACAAATTATATATTTAAATTATATTTTTTAAGGCAGAGCCTTAAAAAGAAAAATATTTATTGAATTCTTATGGCAACAACAAATTTATTGAAACTGCCGAAATTTAAGAGTATAAAAGAGTCGTTTTTTTGTTTGACAAATGTATTTATTATAATAATAAAATGAGTTGATACGTTATTCAAAGTATTATCCATAGTTAGCCAATTCTTTTTTCCGTGGCAAAAGGACTGCCTCGGTTTTGGGGTAAAGAATGAATCAATCTGATATCCTGTTCTAAAGTGAAGCATATTCCAGTAAGAGCGGTTCGCATCGATCAAAACAAAGTATAGTCAGAAGAGTCAAAACAAATGATAGTAAAAAGAAGTCTTGGAATATTTGGCCGAGTATTGTCATGATAAAAGATTATGGACTCATGTCTAGTCAAATATTTTGGTCATTTTTCGTTAATTGCTCTTTTCAAAAGAGCCACATGTGTGCGATACAGACCTTTTATGATCTTCTCACCAGATTTCAATGGCACATAATACAAAACAGACCTCTAATCACACCAAGGCTTCATGGATATTCGACCTTGTCATTGGTTTGACTGGTTCGCCGGGCTTTACTTATTGCACTTGCAGATATTGTAATATAGTCAGTTTTCATCACCAGTAACAATATGATGAAAAACTGACTTCTTTTTGTATTAAGCATCATTTCCCATATACATTTTCCGCTCTTCAACGTATTTTGGTTTTAGTTCGTAGGGAATCCAATTTTCTTTTCTTTTGAATGAATCCCAATGGCTTTTTGTATGATTCCTAATGATAACATAAGTTCTTCTTGTGTTTGACAACAATCTTCCTCGAGTAATGCTTTCAATTACTCTTCTGGAGATTGTTTTGGGTGACCAGGCCTCTACTTGTCTTCTGTATCGTAAGCATCCTTCGTGAATACCGCTAAATATCGTTCACCAGTTTCTTGAGTTGGTGCATATTGATTTTAAGCTTCTACCAACAATCAATAGCTTTCAGCAGCTATTTTAATCAAATGAAAGATGGTTATCACACTTCCCTGCAAGGCATCATTTCTAAGCTCAAAATACGATATTAGTATAGCGATTGAAAAAAATGTGCATTTATCGAATATTGAATTATAAGGACAAATGTTTATCGACAAAAAATTATTTGTTATTATTCACACAAGCCACATGTGATAATTGTGCTATAAGTTGTCCAAATCGACATTATTAATTTGTATACATGCAAACTTAATGGTTTAAAACCTGAAAAAGTTTTATACAAAATAAATTTTTGTCATTTATTGTTGGTATATTTTGTAGGTTTTTCATGTGAAAAATTATATAACGATATGTAAAAAATTACATATCGGCATGCTTTTACTACTCGTATTATTATTCAATTAAGCTATAAAAGCTCAGCATAAGCAGAGTGGCGCAGTGGAAGCGTGCTGGGCCCATAACCCAGAGGTCCGAGGATCGAAACCTTGCTCTGCTACACGTGAAGAGATTCATTTATCTTTTTAAGTCATTCATATATTTAAATTTTTTTTTTTTTTTTGTGTTGAAAATTGTAACAGGTTTTGCAGTAGATTTCCTATTTTTTTACAATTTCTTTATTTCTTTTTTTTCTATTTTTTTTTTACCAATTTATCTTTACATGCTAGCAAGGCAATTATATCGATAGAAATAAGAGCAGTACAATTTGTTAAACTAGTAATTTAAAAAAAATTTCATCATGTAAATATATAATGAAAAGAATATATGATAAAAAGTCATTGGTTGAAATCATGGTATAAACTCCTCCTAAATGTAAAATAAAATTTTTAGTTAAAAAAATTTTTTTTAATGCATTAAATGTTATAATGTTGCCGATATTTTTTTATTTGAGATATTATATTCCTAAGCTCAGAAACTGGGTTTACAGTTCCGCATTTAATAAAAAGCATATTTGAAAAAGGTATTTTTTTCTATTATCTTCAAGTATGTGATAAAAATCAGTACTTTAAAACGATTCTTTTTAAAAATGAAAAAAGGTGAGGTGAATATATTTTACCCGTTTTTAATATGCTTAAAAAATCCGTACATAGTCACTTTTTTTGAGATATTTTTAAATATTAATTTAAATTTAATCGTACTTAAATTGTCCATAAAATATTTTAAAAGCGATCGTTTTCCACTACACCTTCCTAAAACGATATCTTTTAAAACGATCAATTTCCGTTACTTAACCGATTGTGCTATAAAAAAAAGATAAATACTTAGTAACATAAAAATTCATTTACAGCGAAAAAGTCAGTTAACACATTATTTTATTTTACTTCCTTTTATTGGATTTTATTTAATATTACTTTATTTTATTTATTTATTTTTTAATTCACTTCTTTTTATTATTTTATTTTACTTTATTTTAATTTACTTTACCTAAATTTACTTTATTGTATTTTAAATATTTTATTTTAGTTCATTTTATTTTGTTTTTATTATTTTACTTTAATTTATTTTATATTATTTGATTTTATTTTATTTTATTTGAATATATTATTTTTTTATTTTATTTTATTTTATAGAGCTTAATTTTATATCCTATTTTTGCCGCAGTAGTTAAATTCTGTTGCATTGTTTTATATATTGTGTTCTATTAAAATATAATATAACTCATACGCACCACGATAATTTACCCATATTATAAATGTCAATTAAAACATATGTGGCGTATGATTAATGTTTGACTTTACTCGATGCTGCCTAATTATTCTTTTCAATAACAGAAGAGAACTGCAAATCATGGGCAGACTACGAAAATCAACAAAATGAACCGTTCAATTCATTTTGTTGTGCACTTTTTTCGTGAGTAAAACATAAGCAAATCAAAAGAAAAGCAACTTCTTCTTCTTATTATTTAAGTATATGCTAAAATCCGACTCAGAAGCAAATCAATCACTCAACATAATAAACTTCTCCTTTGTTTTTTCCCAGTTTTTCGATCTTAATGGTGTATCAAAGCAAGCTGATGAAACAAGAGTCGAGCGTATTATTTGTGCTCTTTGTTCTTTTCATTGTGTTTACTAGCACAAACACAATAAAAAAATATTTATGAAATGAGCCGCTAACATTAATTGTCTGCTTTAAAATATGATGTGAATATGAATATGCTTATTTAGGTTGCGCTGTTAAAAACCCTGAATTACTCGTACGTTATAATGTGTCCATAGTATAGCCACAATAAATCTTTTGGTGTAATATCATGTTCAAACGATAATTGTTTCGCTCTCCGAACCACTATTGTGAACCTTGGTGTTCAGATCACGATTGTTCTTGTTGTTTGAAGTTTATATTTTTTGTGCAACATTTAGCGCAGTTTTTTATATATCACTTTCTTTAAATTTTTATTTAAATCTATACGAGTATGTACAACGTTTTTTTCACACATTAATTGTTTGTTTTTTCTCTATTTGTATTTTTTCGGCAGTTAGTTTTTTATCTTGCACTGCATATGCAGTGCATTGTGCCAAAACTAGTTTAGTTTGTGAGGAGGAGGAAAGTATTTGTGAACATTTAACTTGAACCTTCCAACGTTATAACAGACAGGAAACACGTCTGCAGGAAACATATTCTACAGGCGAAGCGTGCGGCTGGAAAACTAATTTTCTCCGTAATACGTAGTACGATCTCCAATCACCACAATGGATGACCTCTGGACGCTGAACGCATGCTACATAATAATAAACTAGCGACAATTTGTTAGCAAACTTGGAGATGATGCTGAATTTTACGTTTCACAACAATGTTCAAAATGAACCTAGATGGTTCGCGGATCATGAATGAGAGAGCGAACGTCGAATATGAACCTTCGTGTGAACATGCAATAACTTTTCCAGTTTAAATTATTGCACAATTTAAATGTGCAATACGTTTAATCAATGAAACTTTAATTCATTTTAAATGATGTAAGTTAATGCAAACATAATAATACTCATATTTTGAAGCCAACATTCATCTTTTTTTAATTTAAAACCTTAAATTTGACTTCTAAGCTCCCAACAATAATGTTGGAATTACAACAAGCAAAACTTTTACAATTAAGTTATCAGATCACGTGCTAGAAAAGTAAAAGCAAGAAAAAAACACGCTGTATTCTCACTTCATTTGTTCCCTTTCAAGCACACAAAACAACGTCAATGGACAAAATCTGCCAACAAATAAAAATTAGAAACGTTTAAACTTTATTCCCCAAAAGTTTATAATAAATTCTAAACGTTAAACCGTTTGCGGTAAAGGTTTCTTGTTTTTTGTCTTTTTTGTTTTTCTTTTTTCCGCAAACAGCAAAACAGAAAGAGAAAACCCCCAACTCAGCACTTGCAATGACAGAATTAAATAACTGCAGTTGAATTGTTTTCAAACAAATTTGTTCAAATAAGTTTTGCTGGCAAAGGTGCGAACATAATGAAGAGCATTATGGGCTCTTGAGACATACTACAAAGAAACAAAAATGAGTTTAGAAAAGTCTATGGGGTCTTACTGCCAGCCTTGTCAACTCTGATAGAATTTTCAATGGAGAAACTATGAAGTAAAAAAACATCAAAAGATTTATATCATACGTTTTGCGAATAAAAATATTATAAATAACAAAAATTGCCGTATAGACAGTAAATAAAATTTTTATTTGCGATTAGCTAACTCACAAAAACAATTACTGATTAAAAACTTATATGCAAATAAGACTTACAAAGTTGCCACTTTATTTCAAAGATGTGGCACAAACCAAATATAGTAAAAACTACGTACAGAAGCAAATATTCAAAATTTTCAGTTTTAATAATATTTGCTATAATTGAATTACATAAAACATTTAATTTTTTGATTTTCTTTTATAATTTCAGTAATCAAAATGCTTTTTAAACTAACAATGGTACCAATTATTTATATTTTGAACATATGCCATACTAAAAAAATAAAGCTTTTCCGTATACAAATTGGCGCATAAATAGTAAGTTAGTTATTTGCAAATAGTTTTTAATTGTGAATAGGCTGCGTATAAACGTAGTAATAGACGATTTTATAGAGTCCTCTATTTAAACAAACCTTAAAACTTGAAATTCTAAAGCTGAAGGTGCATACCAGAGATCAGCAACCGGTGCCTTTTTTTATTGATCTAAGTACAGCCATCTTAAATCGAGTTACAGTGCGATTGGCCACCGCATATTGTTTGCACAAGTATGTTTTCTACTCGTTAGAGCTTGCATCTGTAAACTAGAGTATATCACATACCCAATCAAGTTTGTATGCGATGGCTGTTTGATTTGGTTTCTCAATTATTTTTTCCACATCCGTCAATCGTACTCGTACTTCTTTTTAACAAGGAAATTAATTATTGTATGTAAGAAATTTCTGGCATGAGAGTTTGTGTGTTCAGTTTTATGTATTTACTCACTCACTCTCGGCAAACGTATTCGTGCTAAAGGCGGCGCTGGCAAAAGATGTTGAAAAAAATTATGTTTTGGCCATCGTGTTTTGAAGAAAGTATAGGCGTACATATTTCATTTGAATATATTGAGTACCTAATCGGTGAAAACAATAAATTTTATGTTAAAAAATAATCTTTTTCCCCCTTTTATTTCATCGTCCTTCATTTAAAATAATTTTTATATCTTGGTTTTAACTCATAACGACATTATTGTCGCATAGTTACATATAACAAATTGTGGAAAGAAATTTGTTTAAATTGAATTTTCGTTTCAAATTGTTCAGCAAAAACGATCTTAATCAGTATGCTACTTTCAAAATCGTCAGAATGGTTGTAAATCTTTAAATCTGGCAGCCGCGTTTTTAACTAGTGTTAAATAAAAGGTAACGCACATACACAACAACAGAATTTGTCGAGAGTGTAAGTTGATTGTGTAACTACATCATGTATGAACTATTAAGAAAACGAAAATAATCGTGCTCTTACTGAGTGCGAGTGATAACAACACTCCTTTCTGTTGTCGTTTCTTTTACTCTTAAAAAAATGCATAAGATAGAAAGTAATTGGATATATATTTGATTTATCACGATTTCGCACATGAACTGCCAGTATAAATATCACCGCATCAATTTTTAAGTGTTTGAAATACTCGGATGTGAAAATGATTGGTTAAACATCTAGTGTACTTGTGGTTGCGGTGAACCGGTGCAGATCTCTGGTACATACCACGCGTTATATCCGCTGCGCTTTTTACGCGTTCTACACTTTTCTAAACTGAAGTTACATGCAACGCTTTGAAGCATTGAAGCATTTTTTAAATATAAACATTTTTTAACACAAAAACATAAAATAACAATTCATGACACAAATATTCTTGGCGATATCGTTGAAAAAATAAAATGAATTGTTATCTGTGGCCATCAAAAACAACTGACAGTTTTTATTACGCTTATGACGCGTACAAAAGTAGAAAGTAAACCTACTTTTTGCGTCGTATGCGTCTATGCGCTGTGATGTTTAACTTGTCTCATACAATTGCACTGATTCTACTTTTTTGACACATGCTTAGAACGCGTTAACGCATATAACGCATGCTATGGACCTTCAGCTTAAGCAAGTTTATTGCTGTAAATAAAACTTTCTTCAAAGAGCCCGTAGAGTATTCAAAAGGTGCACCATGAAAAACATTAGTTACAACAGACACACACAGCTATACATACTCGTAAATTATTGCTCACGTACAACTGTGTCAAACGTGATTTATTGAAATTTTTAAATTTTGCCAAATTTGTGTTAATGACAAAAGAGAATACCTACGAGTACATACACACCTCCTACAAAGCAGCACACTCATTTTAGTTAATTTAAACTTTTTGTAAAACTAGCCGTACCCTCGGCGTTCCACGACCAAAAGTAAAAGTAAAAATCTTCACACATATTTTTTAGAAGCATAACCGATTAATTTATTTTATTCACTATTTGATGTAGAAATTAAAATTCTTAGTTACTTAGAAGGCTGTATCTACGTGGTCTGATCAAAAAATAACCGTTATTTTCAAATTTCTTGAGTTACGTATGTTCGCTTTTCTTCGCCTCTCTTTTCTGTTATGTTGCTACACATGTGTGTTACATATGTTGGCATTATCAGCCATTTAGGATTGTCAGTTTGTTTTTGCCAGATAAAAAGATTAGTCGTGTTTTGGTGTTTAATTGATTGAAGTACAGGGTGGCCCAGAAAGACCGAAGTGGTGTGAATTGCTTATAACTTTTTATTTAAGAGATATTTTTTTAATTTTTTTTTTTTAAATACATTAAATTTATGGGGAATATTTTTGGATTAGTTATTAAAAATGATATCCCGCAAGTGGTGGCCATATTCTGCTTCGCACAAATGTGCTCTTTCCAACACATTTTCCATGACCTTTCGCAAAACTTCCGGTGGTATGTTGTTAATTTCTTCTCGAATATTGGTTTTTAACTCCTCAATAGTCCTAGGCTTATTAACATAAACTTTTCCTTTTAAATAGCCCCAAAGAAAACAGTCTGGAGCGGTTAAATCCGGGGAACGCGGAGGCCAATTAAAATTGCTGTTACGAGAAATTATTCTTTCACCACGTTGCTGGTAATCTGTTGGTTTCATCTTGGACAAGTTGAATTTTGTATGGAAACAATCCTATGGTGTGCAAAATTCGCTGCAGCGACGTCCTTGAGAGGCCCAGTTGTGACGAACGTCTCCTGGTTGATGTTTCTGGATCCTCCCGATGACTCTCCTGTACCACTTGAATATTGTCAGCCGTGTGGACAGTTCGGTGTCTGCCGGGACCAGGAAGGTTCCTTACTGCTCCTTGTTCTCGAAAATTTGTAACCAGACGGTTTATTGTTGACTGAGAGGGTGCAACCCGCACATTAAATTGACGACGGTATGCACGCTGAGTCAACACAATGGACCGTTGATTTGAAAAGTAAATTTCAACAATTTGGGCACGTTGTTCAATTGTGTATTGCTCCATTATAAATTATCCAAGTCTTCTTTACAAAATACTGAAAAGAAAAGAAAAAAAAAATTATAATAAAAAAGTTATAAGGAATTCACACCACTTCGGTCTTTCTGGGCCACCCAGTATTTATAAAATTGTTTTTTTATTTATCTTTTATTTAATTGATGAGCAACGCGAAGTTGCTCGAATCAATTCTGTGTCTTCAATTCTTACTTAAACTAAAATTACAATTGCTTATATACTACTTATTCGAAGTTCTAGACGACTCATCTATACTAAGTGTTGTACTATCCAAATTAATGTATGGGAACCAAATTTGGTTCCCACGTCTTAGGGGTAAGCTGATCAGACGTCACATACATACATAGATGGTTCAAGGCCATAAATTGTTTCTTTGGTACGTGCATACATATGTACGAGTGCGGCGTGATTCAAGCGTTTTTAGTTTTAATTATTATAGTGCCACACACATGCTTACATACCTTCACAACCCATATCATTCGCAGCTCAAGTAAATTTCAAATGATTGCACTCAATAGGCGCACTGTCGCGACGACGATCAGTGACAGCAAGAGGTGTCAAGTGACGTGGGTTATGAATTGTTTAAAATGTAACCTAATATTCTTTTAGCTATTTCTTATGCATGCCTTTAATAGGATGTTATGGCTAAAAGAGTGAATTTATGTCGTGATCATACTACAGGTGTACTTTTCGATTTTTTACTAAATTTACGAAATTTTGAGCAAAAACAACGTCGCATGGACATCGTCCAAGAGCAGTTGAACATCGCCAACGACAATCCAGATTTTCTCAAAAAGGTCATAACTGGTGGCGATTCATGAGTGTATGGCTATGGCATGGAAACCAAAGCCCAATCACCCCCATGGAAGCGTCCAGAAGAGCCAAGACAGAAAAAATCACGTCAAGTTCGGTCAAATGTGAAGGGTTTGCTTACTATTTTCTTCGACTGCAATGGCGTGGTGCATCATGAATTCTTGCCACAAGATCGTACGATCAATAAGGAATACCACCTTGAAGCTATGTGCCGCTTGCGCAAAGCAATTCGTCAGAAACGCACAAAATTGTGGAAAAAACAATCAACCACTCAACCACCGTATTCTCCTTCAAAGTAATCTGAGGGGGATTACTTTGAAGGGGACACGATAGTTATTGATGAATAAATAAAAACTTTTTGAACAAATTTAAAATAACAGTTATTTTTTATCAGCCCTTGTATACCAAATTATTTAGTTTTGAAAAAATATACTAAAATTATTTCGATGTGGAAGAATTTTTGAAAAAATAAACTTTTACTAAAAGTTGATTTATCTCTGTAAATAAGCGTCTAATCGCAATATTAGCGAATTTTGGTAGAACTTGACGAGGGTATCAAGATCCCTCTTTATTTATTAATTATTTAGTTTTGGAAGAATTTTTGAAAAAATAAACTTTTACTTTTATTTATGTCCGTAAATAAACGACTGTTCGCCAAAATAAGCGAATTTTGGTAAAACTTAACGAAGGTATCAAGATTCCTCTTTGCATTTATACCAAAAATATTTATGTAGTATTCGAAGAATTTTTGTAAAAATATACCAAAATTATTTCAATGTGGAAGATTTTTTTAAAAAATAAACGCTAAATATTTTTGTGAATTTTTTTTTTTTTTTTGAAAAAATTAACATTTACTAAAAGTTGATTTATCTCCGTAAATAAACGCCTAATCGCAAAAATAAGCGTATTTTGGTAAAACTTGACAAAGGGATCAAGATTCCTTTTTCCATTTATACCAACATTATCTAGTTTTGGAAGAATTTTTCCAAAAATATCCCAAAACTATTTCGAAGTGGAAGATTTTTTTTAAAATTAAACGCTAAATATTTTAGTGAATTTTTTTTTTACTCCAATTTAGTAAATATGCATCCACTCAAAAAAAATAAGCAAAATCTGGTATCAGCTAAAAATTTTTGTAAAAAATCTTTTTTGGCTCTAATCCAGTAAATATGCGTCCAATCGAAAAATAAGGATAATTTGGTATCAACAAAAATTTTTTTAAAAACTATATTATCACTTAAGGAATTAAAAAATGTTTGCAAAGTATATCGATTCAAAGGCATTCGAATGATATCAATTTTGTCTAAATAATTTGAGAAATGTAATGAAAAATCGCAATCTCAAGCACACGTATATCAGAGATACTTAACTCGTTTTTGAATTTTTTAAATATTCTATCCCCCAAAAAAATTAAAAACAGGTTGTTTTCTGTTTCCCAACTGTTTATATGTCGACATTTCATAGGAGCTAAATTTTTGAAAGATATTCTCACACATTCATTTTATTACCAACAATGTAAATAAATTATTGAGAATTTAAAAAGCAAGATATTTTAATGATTCTGGTCAAAACACAAAAAACAAGCTTTTCCAATTATACATGTCTCTGCATTTCTTTTGATTGGTATCAATATAAGAAGCTAATATAGTGAATAAAACTCAATTGTTTTTCTATCCCCCTATATAATTTTGTTCAATTTGAAGGACTGTGCGTAAACTGGTCTAATTCCCCACTATATTATAAAGTTTACGATAGGTTCAGCTTCCTGGCTATATCAGATTATGTCGACATTTTTTCAAAATTATTTTTTTTTGCAGCAATTTATAGTACATTTATTCATTTAGGAATTTATAGTACATATACTTACATACATGTACCAACAACAGATTTTAAAGTTAAAAAGCATTAGCAACTTACTTGTAGTTATTTATTTAAATATGTATGTGTATATAATTTATGTATTTCAAATAAGTTTTAAATTATTTTGGAGATTTTTTATCGTATGAAAATATTAAATTAAATTCTAATACAAAAAAAAAAAAACGTATTCTGAACAAAAAGTAGTAAATCTAGCTGAAATAAAATGTATTTAATGCATAGGAGAGGCTAAACGCGTTGAGGGCTGAATAGTTTGACGCATATTAGCTTTCATACGCTTTTCACTAACTTGCTTCACAAGCTGTTCTTGCAGTGCCAGCAGTTCACGTGTGCGATTGTAAATTTTGTTTTGCGGTCGCATGCTTGGATTCCAACGACAATACAGACCTTTCCATATCTTTACAATGCGCATACTAGCAATGGGGCGTAGTATATTCTGAGCTCCCTGAGTAAAAGTGGGGTAAAGAGGATTTAAATATTGATCCAAAGACGAATTGATAAAAGTCCACAATGAAATGGTTTTGTGCTTAAGATCTGTAAAGAAAATATTAAGCTTTGCAATCGCACTTAAAATATTTATTATTTTATTCAATTTTACCCTCTTGTACCCTGTCAGCTTCTGTGTTGCAGAGAAAAGTGCCAAATCGACATGAATACAAATGATCGATTATGGTTATAAGAAAATGCTCATTAAATTCAAAGGCATTGGGATATTGCTGTGATACCTGCCAAACGCAATCGATAAATTGCAGGAACACCGGTGAGCGATCTGCATCTGAGTGACGATTGTCACCATGGCCAATACGTTGTTGAAACTTATGTCCAAAGGAAAGCCATTCCTTTTCGATAAGTACCTCGAAACCTCTGAGGGTGCGATAATAAGGATCTAGTAATAACATGGCCAGTGCTGTAAGTTGAGCTGTACGATCCCAGCCGTCAGAACAATGAACCACTACAGAAGTGCTCATAGTTTCTACCTTGTCCACAATACGAACAGCTCCGGCTAAAATACATTTAATATGCTTCAACCACAAACTGTTATCGATAGAAGATAACCATTTGGAGTCATCAATAGTTGGATAGCAAACTTCTTTGACCTTACGCAAGCTTTCACGCATTACATGTATGTTATGTATGTCGAGGAAATGTATTTCTACATTTTTATAAGCTTCTTCCGATTCATAGCCGCCACCTTTAGCTTTGTTGGCAATAGCATTTGCACTGGGACGAGCATCCATTATGGCCAATTTATCAGATTGAGCATTAGCCTCCATTATATAATTTAAATATTGTTCGTCATCTGCACTACGTTTGCCACCTACACCCACAAGTGGTTGGGAGCATCTGGTAATTGTAGCCTGAGATCTAGGATGCATCCAGGATAACACTGGTAAACGGCACCTGGAACGAAATTGTGCCACTCGGCGGAGGAAATCATCAGAAGCTTGTTTTGGCACAGCCCACACCGCTGGATAACTGTCACACACCGCATAAGATTCATTTATTTTTGTGGCGCGCCACATATCGTTTGGCACCCCCAAACGTCTCAACTCGGCTAACGGTTCATAAACTGCCCAACCGTTTTCCCCTGGTGGTGAGCAGCCCAACGCAGCAGCATGGGCAAAGGCAAATAGTCGCCCGCTGTAAGACAAGGGAAAAGCATATGATTGCAATTTTTCAAATACTGTTCTACGGGAATGATTCTGTTGTTTGTGTGCAAATCGTAAATTTCGCATATCTTTGCAAAATATTTCAATGCCATACGAGTTTTCGCCTCTAGATGTAGAGCCACCAATCTTCTCCACTCGAGCTATAACACCCAATGGAACATCTACCACAACTGGTGGCTCGTGGTCACGTAAAGGTAGAGAACGAAAATATAAACGATAATTTGTTATTGTTAAAGCTCCATAGGCAGGTCCTCGATATGGACAGACATAAGTAACGTCATTTTTCTGATCTTGATCTTCTTCACCTTCCAAATAGACAAAGGGTGTGTCTTTCGATGTGCCCATTTCAGCACCGTGCTTTGAACCAGTAGAACTGGATTTAGAATCCGTATCTAGAGAATTGGTGCTGGCATTTTTCGATATTACTTTGTCCAATAAGTTATTTGTTAAATCTATACTTTCTTTATTATCCATTTCCTATATTAAATTTTATTTTAAACACAAATTTTCACTTTGTTCTTGCTATTTGTATTTCCAGATAAACAAGTTAATACAGAGATGTTCAACGATTAGGTCGTTTTAAACTAATACCTTTTTCGCAACAATGCGTTTGTTTACGAAAAGTGAGATAAGCAAATGGAGAAGCCAAGTGAGGTGCTGCCAGAGATTTAATAAAACTAGACTGAACAGCTTCCCAGTCGGTCGAACACCTAATTTTCACGACTATTTAAGACGTATTTGGTTTTTATTTTATTTTTTTTAAGCTGCTACCAATATAATGTTTCATTTACACCATGATTTTTTAAACATGGCATGACATGTATGTTTCTTATTTTCTTTTAAAGGTGCTACCAAATTAATGTTTCAATTTCACCATAATTTGTAAGACGTCTTTTATTTAATTTTTAAATTCTTGTAATATCGTTTGTCTATTTTTACTTTCTTATTTGTATCGAATTTAAATTAAAAAAAAATAGCAACAAAATTGCAGAAAAGAAATTGTGAAAATAACACAAGATGAATTCAAAACTTTTGTAAATCCGTACAATATTATTAAAGAAGAAAATGTATTTTTTCTAGCATAATGAATGAATTTTCTTATACCATCGACGAGAAATTTAATACGACTAAAGTAGCGAAGCCTTTTAAACTTGGAAAATTTCCTTTACGCTATAAATATGAAAATGCTAGATTTTTGGTAAAAATTATCCTTCCATGACTAAGTTTATAGCAAAACTATTAGTCTTATCGCCTTCTGTAAAGGCCTGGGCACATACAATCCGTTGTACTTTGTCCGTCTCCTTTTTCAACTGACATGAAGTATACGAAGTATGAAGTTGGCACAATCAGTACTTTGTTAACGGATGCAAATTCCACTTTTTTTTATTTTAATTTGATTAAAATATTTTTATTTATTTTTCAGACACAGCACAGAAAATCTAACACAATTTTTTTTTAACTTTTATTTATTTTTGAACGAAAATTAATTCAAAATATATAAAAAATATTTCCAGATAGTTGTCAAAGTTCAGTTGACAGAGAAGTACGGAATGTGACAAAGCTCATAAGAATACATCTATTTCAACTTAGTTGTCATTTGAAAAAGGCAACGTATAACGTACGACGGGTTCTATGTGCCCCGGCCTTAAGTGTGTAAGTTTTCATCCAGGTACATGAAACTTAATAAAACCAAAGTGACAAATTAGTTGAAGAGACCATTTTTTGAAAAAGTTTTATATACTAAAGACTACTCGTACCAAAAACTTTTTATTATAATACCGTTTATACATGAAATCTTGTTTTAAAAACATATGTCACAAAAATTAATAAATGGTATGCTTATGAAATTAATTTCATACTTGTAGGAGTATGTATTTGTTGTTATAGCTTTAAATGCCGCAGTTTTTTATTAAAAGTAAACAAAACTTTTTATTCAAAAGCAATTAGTTATACTAGCTGACGATTTGCATTAATATAGACAATTTTTAAGATTTTTTCCGTCTAGTTTGACGATTTTAAACCAGATTTATCTGGCATCTATGATCACAGATCTGTGTCTACGGTGGCATCATGTTTTTTCTAACCATATGTTGCGTTCACAGCTGATCAATGTTTTTCTCGATTTGAACCAAACAAATTATAATAGAAAAATGTGCAGTTTTTAAAGCTTTATAATTTTCAATTAAATATTGCATAAAAAAATTGTTTGTAAAATGTATAGAACTGTCTTAGCAAAACAACAGTTCAAAGTAATAAACGTTTCTTTGAGAAAACAACATTTACCAATTTTATGTCCCAGTTTTAAAAACAGAAACAACAATTATACTGGACTTAGAAGTATCTCTTATTCCTTATTTGCAATTCGCCTAAACACAAATCGAAATCAAAGACTATATAGTAATATCACACAACCACTGGGTAAGCATGAAATTAAAAAGCAGCATCTTATACCAGATAGAGAAAATGTTAAGGATCTAAATGAGACAATAGAGGAAGAATTATTAATACAAAAAATTCATGAATTAAAACAAAAATTGAGCGCGACAGGAGATGATATAATGGAAAAATTAAGCACCACTGAGAGCATCGATGAGGTAAATAATAAACTTTAAATTGAGAATATAAAATTTGATATTTATTTGAAAACATTTTTTTTTTCAGATAAAAAATCTATTGGAAGAAACAGAAAAGTCCTATTTGCACAAAGAACACATATTAGAGTCCATATTTTTAATTTGGTCGTTTAATAAACTCAATTTTTCGATTAGCAAAACAAAAGAATTGTGCAATATGGACGACATTTTGCTCATTCTTAAAGACTATGTTCCTTTTTTAAATATTAATGAATTAAGCACATGTTATTTCTATTTACGTAAAATGGGAGTTGAAAATAGTAATACAGTGTTGCAAGAGATTTTAATTAAAGCTTTAGACGAAGTAGAAACATCTGAAGAGTTAATTCCGCTGCCGGCACTTTCTCACTTAGTAGTGGCAATAAATACTGGAAAGGATTTTTTTACGCCAATGTTATGCGCTCACTTCTTGAAGCACTTACAACGTCATATTGAGTTTTGCAATAATGAAGAAGACGCACGTTTAACGGCTATATGTTTGTCTAATTTGCAAATAATTGTAAGCAACGAAATGATTGATTTATTTAAGCAAAAAGTTTCAGATCTAATTACCTCGGGACAAATATCAAGTACCACAACAAAGACTGTTATTAAAATTTTAAATCTACTCAATATACCTGCATGGTGTCAACAACACGTCCCTCTAATAAGACAACTACTTTTAACACAAGAAACATGTCTCAAACAATTAGAAGAAAACGATTTAAAAAATATCTGTCATATATATCAGTATCACATGGAGCCAGCATCATTACATGCATCCTTAGCAGAATATATGGAAGAAATATTAAGTAGTAAGATGACAGCAGAAACTTTGGCTTACTGTATACCGTTTTCCCAGCCTCAACGTAGAGAGACTTTAATTAATGCTTTCAAGGCTTTAGTATCCTCAGGTGAATGTTGGCAAACACAAAATGCAACCGGTCATCTTTTCACTACTTTAAGAGGCTTAAAAATTTCCGACACCAAAATTTGTAATGCATATTGGAATGGTGTTTTAGCAGAGCTAGAAACAATACCAGAGGAAGAGAAACACTTACAATTTCTTCGACATTGTCACCGATATATGAACTTTAATAATAACCTAGGCGGTACTTATAGACACTTGGAGTTGGAAAAGAAACTAAGCCAAATGTGTATGAGAGCTATCGAACATGATTTGGCTGGTAGAATACCACAAACGTTTGCTCGTTTAGCTTCATTTGTTTTGGCTTACGGTCATACGCCATATAGTTGGAAGAAATACCCCAATATATTGCTATCGAAAATCATAACAATGGGCGAACAGTTTAGTCAAACGGATTGTTTTCTTATCAGTCGAGGTCTACAAATTTCACTTGAAATGCGGTAAGTTTATATGTGATTTTAGTAAGTGTGTATTTAAAGCTTCAATGTTGTTTAGTGACTAGTAATTATAAATGCTTTACATAAACAGCTAGATAAATTTCAAGATATTTTTTTCATCTTTTCTCAATTACGTACAAAATTAATTAATATATATTAGATCACAAAAAAATTAACAGCCTGTTCGACGATATCGAATGAAATTGTATGCGAAAGAAAGCTAGTCACATTCAAATCAATTTGGGATTGTATATGTCACTATCGTTCGTTCGCATGAACTTATGTATTTTATGTGGTGGTTATGGGGCACGAATGAGTGATACGTCTAAAAAAATGTATAAAATACACTCAAAATATTGAGTATATTTCATACAAATTTTCCAGACGTATCACTCAATCGTGTCCCATAAACACCACATTAATTGAATTTTGACACATCGTTCGCATAGAATAAAGTTAGAAAAAACCCAAACCAATTATCTTTCGCCTAGGGTGCGAATGAACTTATCCTTTCGACATCGACGAACTGGCTATAAATATTTATTGGTATTTGTGGGCTTATACGAGTAAATAAAAATTAAATTCAATTGGCAATTATAATTGAACACAAATTTTTTAAAATATATATGGCCATTATTACAACCTAAAGGTAAAGTTCCTGTTAGTTAAACTCAACATTGGTTAACGAGAACGTTAGGCAGGTAGGCCGCTAGAGTCTCCAAAAAGTAGCCTAGATTCTCCAGCTTACTTGGGTCCTGAAATCGTTCCATTAACGTGAACGATAAAGTCATCATTAAATTTTTCCCTTTTTTTACAACCGAAGTTACCATATTTTCAGCAGAAAATATGGCTTAAAGTTCACTTTGAAATTTACCATGACGATAAACCTGCTGTTCAGTTATCGGTAATTTTTCAGTTTAATGTTAACTTGTAATATCGAAAAAAAATTGTCTGTAATATGAAATTTTAATTTTAACTATATATTTGTCAGTTGTAATAATGGAACCAAGGCAGCTTTACAAAGCTGCCTTGAATGGAACCTAAAATATAAAAAGCTTCTTTTAACAATTACGTGCATATAAAATAGTTCTCCCAGTAAGTCCCCTTCAGTCGTAAGCAAAAAAATCGTCAGCACTCTTATAAATATTGTGTTAAAATTTTGTTACGTAATCTTTTGTTATTTTAAAGCTTTGGATTTTTTTTAGATATCGTCATCAAAAGCCGCAATTGGTAGGCATGCAGCTGTCGATTATCGATAGTGTTTTAACTTCTTGTATAGAAAAGCATTTAAATGAGGAAGAACTGACTGTCACCGGCCTAAACATGTTGGTGCGCACTTTAAGCAATCGAAAAAGTAAGTTTGAGTAACCAGCCTCAAGTGGGGGGAGACATTTATTTGTATTTTACAAAATCTTATAGGCTTAAAGAACAGTGTTATATATCACAAAACTCTGCAAAAGTACAAGGACATACAATGCAAAGATTTGAGTTCCCGCATTATCAAGGACATGGCTTATAATTTCACGGCCACTAATTATGTGGTACCTGAAATACTAGATAAAATGTTTTCCTACATAGAATACAATCACGAATATGTGACAGGTGAAACTGTAGAAAAGGTGCTTAGTTGTACTTACAATTTGGGTTATGTGCCACATTCTTATGAAGCTCTGCACTATGCGGGGCAAGTTTTGCTAAGGTAAATTGAAAAACTACATATGTATATTAATTATCTTTCCCCTCCATTAATTTGAAATATTTCTCTTAGAGATTTTAATTACATGAGTGGTTTGTCGCTAGTACAAGCTTCGCTGGCTTTGTGCTTTTACAAGACCATCCCAGAAGAACTTATAAATAAAGTATTTTGTGTCAAGTTTATACAACGTGTCGAGGAAGAAATTCACATATGCTATTCAAAGGTAACTATAAAACCGCAAATCCAATTTGTTGAGAGTCAACCCAAAATGACACTACAAAAAAGATACATATATCGCTTCTTTATTTCAACATAGTCATATCTCCAAAAATTAGCCTTTCGAGCAGAATTGTTAACAGTATTACCTTTTGTATTGTGCCAAAAATTTATTCAAATTCCTTTCAAACTGTTTCCTTTAGGAGATATTTTCTAAAAAAAAAAATTTAAGACTTGTATGGAAGCTTAAAATTTGAATTGTGTTTTTGTCGAAACAAGCTTTTTCGTTATGACTATGTTGCAATAAAAAAGCGATATGTATGTTAAAACGGGTAAAATTTTTTGTAGTGTGATGAAATGACAACACAACAAATCATAGTCACAAATCAGAAGTGTAACTTAGTGTCCACACCTGCGATAATATCTGAGATGAGAACGTCAAATTCAATCGCAGAGAGAATGCTGTTACGCGTAGACTTCAAATCAATGTTATCGCAGTCTTATAATAATTTTTATGAAAGTGTTCTTATGAGAAATCTCGTGGCAACGATTTTATAATAAGAGCTGTCAGAAAAGCGACTGTATATGTGTTTGTTTACAAACAGGCGCCATTACAGTTTTAACGACTATTAGTTTTGCAAATTTTCTTTTAAAAAACACCTTTTAAATGGAAAATAATTTGTTTTTATGCAATAAATCATGATACAAAAAAACATATCTTTTGATTGAAGAAGACAATAAAAATCCTTCTTGGCGAATGTCATATTTGAATTTTAACCAGAAAACAATTATAACATGTACAGTCGTAAAGGAGCTCTGGGCTGAGGAACAGCGGTCGCGTCATCGTATTATGCTTGTCGCATAAGGTCTACGTTACTCCGCCCATGCTGTGCATCCTATACTTTGCAAATTTATTTGCAACTGTATAGTTACAATACAATAGAATACAATACAATACAATTGTTATTTGGCAAGTAATTACAAACTTTTAATAGCACCTAGCTTCTTAATTTCATAAAGGAAACAAAAGTTTTAATTCAGATTCTAATTTATTTTCGAAGTAAAATAGGAGCTTTAAAAATATTTTGTATATTGCGCGTTTGTCAAAAAATTTTATTTTTTTAATAGCGGTAGAAGCAAACAGTTAGTTACTCTTGTTCATAAGTTGTTTG
This sequence comes from Thecocarcelia acutangulata, assembly GCA_914767995.1. Lineage (NCBI taxonomy): Eukaryota > Metazoa > Arthropoda > Insecta > Diptera > Tachinidae > Thecocarcelia > Thecocarcelia acutangulata. The sequence continues at coordinate 28,028,736 of OU612097.1, read as the reverse complement.
CGTACAAAGAATTTAATGCAATAAAATACGAACATGTGTTTGTTGTATAGTTATGATTGTGTTAATACATACAAAAATAAGAATGAGTGGAATTAATAAACCTAAACACAGCCATATAAAAGAGCGTCTTTTATATTGATTTTGCGGCAACAACAATACAATACAATACAATACAATACAATACAATACAATACAATACAATACAATACAATACAATACAATACAATACAATACAATACAATACAATACAATACAATACAATACAATACAATACAATACAATACAATACAATACAATACAATACAATACAATACAATACAGTACAATACAATACAATACAATACAATGCAATACAATACAATACAATACAACACAATACAATACAATACAATACAGTACAATACAATACAGTACAATACAATACAATACAATACAATACAATACAATACAATACAATACAATACAATACAATACAACACAATACAATATAATACAATACAATGCAATACAATACAGTACAATACAATATAATACAATAATACATGCCAGGAAATATTTAATAAGCAACCCGGCAGGAAATGTCAATAGTAAAACTATAGTGATTGCCTATTCGTACTGACGATGTCACCAATACTACTGACCAATACTACTTACTAATACTAACTACTATTGACATTTAACACAGGCTTGTCTTACGAATTCTACCAGTAAATTTTAAAAACAAATTCAATTATTAACAAAAACAAAATACAGGAAAAAAATTTATTGACAGTGTCACCAAAAAGACACCATAAATGTTGAGAAAAAATATTGACATGGATTCACTTAACCCCATACTTCCTTCAGGAAAAGTCCAACTACTTAACACTTATACTTATAAAATAAATCAAGATCTGTAGCTGAAATTTTTAAAAGAAGAAATATAAACAAGATCAAATAATACGAATATTTAATTTTTTTTTATTCATTTATTTATTGAATCTTCACAAAGTGAACTAACAATAAGTATTCAAATCTTAATACTAAATACATAAAATTCATTAAGTCCAGCCAATGCTAGACAAAAAGGTTTTATTTTGCACGGTCAATATCGCTAAAATCACCAATTTAACGTTCTGATGGTGGCAACCGAGAATATATTGCGTGCAAGACGATTTGGGGAATATTTAATTTAATTAAAAATATGGACACGTCTTCACTTTTTTAATTTGTTTTTTTTTTTTTTTTTTTATTAAAAACGTTTCTTTAAAGGCTACTTATCCTGAACGAGTACTTAACACAGTTATGCAATTAAATCGTAGTGTTTGTTTGGATTTTCCCGAAGCTGAAGTTCCCTGGTTTCAACAAAATTTTATTGAAGCTCAAATGAGCAAAAGTAAGTTAAGTTTTATTTGTCTATATAGAAAAATCTGAATAATAAACTTTTCAGAACGTGTTTCGGAAACAAATTTTAGTCGCGATGTTAAAAACTTATTAGTAGCCTTACTGCAGAAGGAATCTTATATCAGATGCAACCATACAACACCGTATGGCTATCAGGTATGTACTTAAACCATCAGCCATGCCACAAAGTTCAATTCGAAAACGGAACTCAATCCGTTTTGTTATTCTCTGGAAAATTACCTAGAGTTTTTCGGTATTAAATAATAATTTCATTCTTGAAATCAAAAATCATTTTATTCCGAAAAGAGTTTTAGTTTATCCTCTTTTAAAGAATAAAAAACGGATTGAATTCCGTTTCTAAGCGGGAAACCATTATATTTATTCTTAATCGAATTCGAAAGAATTCCCATGTTATAGCATTATTATCACTTTCAGATTGATTTCGTTATAAATTTCGACAAAAACAAAAATCCCATAGAAGCACCTATTGAAACGACCATATTGGATCGCATAACAAAGTAAACAAACACGCATATAAACTAAATATATTAATATATTGTTTTATATCCTTTTTACAGAGTAGCAATTCTCTTGCTCAAGCTTGATTCTTTTTGTGAAAATGATTTAAAGGCATTAAAAGGTCCGGAGTCTTTGAAAATTAAACATCTGGAAATGATGGGTTATAAAGTGCTGCATATAAATGAACACGATTGGAATTCCAAATATATGAATGCTCCGGGAGCGAAACGCAACTATTTAAAATGTCTACTGCAAATAACCACATAAGCAGCCGTATGCCCTAACCCTATTATACAAATCTTTAGATTTTCATTGGATTTTCTAAGAATGAAATCTAATGAGATTTAGTGCGGACGTGATATTACAATAAATATAAAAAAAAACTCTATAAACGAAAACATTATTGCATGTTTAAGCCTTATGGAGATTTTGAGGCCACACTGTGTAGTTTTTTTTTTTTTTTTGCATAACGATTGAAATGGAATTTGAATTTGTCATAGTATTGGTCGGTGCTTGAAAAGTTTTTAAGCCTTATGGAGACTTTGAGGCCACACTGTGTAGTTTTTGGTTTTTTTTTTCATAACGATTGAAATGGAATTTGAATTTGTCATAGTATTGGTCGGTGCTCGAAAAGTCCTTTTGTTGGTTTTGTATTTTAAGTTGATTCTATATCAGGCTAGGTTAGGTTAGGCAGGCCGCTGGATACCCCGGAATATTCTAGGTTGTCCAGCTGACTTGGATCCTGGAATCGTTCCCTTTTGTGATTGCCTGAAAAGTGGAATAATGGAGTGAAGAAAAGAAGTTATAGGAATATAGTGTGAGTGGAATTGATGAGCGGAGATGGAAGGGAAAGGGAACCTCTTAGTGTAGTGTTACATGCTGCTATACTAGCCATCTGCCGCTTCGTATGAAAGAGGCTAGCGCGTTCGGTTTGACCGAGGCCAGACAAAATAGTCTGTTGAAGCTCCGCTCGCCTAAGTATCTTAGACGATGATGTTCCATTGCCGGGCATTTGCCGAGGAGATGAAGGATCGTCTCCTCCTCGTCTTTGCAACTTCTACAGAAGTCGTTATGGGGTAGGCCTAGTCTCCCGGCATAGTTCCCACATGAGCAGTGCCCAGTGATGACTGCTACAGTCACTCATAGTTGAGATCTCGGCAGTTTTAATAGCTCCCACGTTCTCTTAGAGTTAATATGTGGCCACAGGCTCCTTGATATAAGGCATGTGGGAACTTTTTAGCGTGTTGGCTTGTCCACCAAAGGAATCTATGTCATTATCCTCTAGGTTTGTTCCTTTTTTGGATAGGTCATCAGCAATGTTGGACCCGTGTCCATGTAGCCATTTTAGGGTTAGGTTAGAACGTCTCGCCATCTTGTTTAAAAATGTCCGACATTCTTAGACCAGACGGGAATTAGTATATATTCCAATCAGGGATTTGGTGGCGGCTTTGCTGTCCGTTACTATCATGATATCCCTACCGAAACGTCAGCCATCTGGCCGCTTTGTTTATAACCGATATTTCAGCTTGAAAAACTCTGCATCCGTCTAATAGCCTAAAGGATATTTTAGTGTTAGATTTTTCTATATAAACGCCACCCCCAACCCTATCTCCCCTTCTGGGCCCTTCCGTCTAAACATAGAAGGGTCCAGATTCTACGGGAGATTCTTCGATTTGGTAGCCGAAGCTTCTTGAAAAGAATGGTTTTGAAATGCAGTAGTCAATTAGATCGGGGAGCAGGTCTCTTCCAATCTCAAGTATATTGGCGTGCAACAATATATAAAAACACGTTAAATTTTATTTAGATGCTTCCAGTACTACGGTTTGATCATTAGTTTTCATATTATAAGCAAGTTTACTTCATAATTTGCTTGCGAATTGTTATAGCAAAATTTTTTGTGATGGCGACTTTCAGCACATCAATTCTATGACTTCAAATCGACTTCACATTTTAGCGAAATGTGAATTTCAGCACATGCCACACTTTGTTTTGGTTTTATAGCTTTTTGCATTACATATTAAAACAATAATGTAGTTGCGTGCCGTTGCAATAAAGTTATATATTAAACAGTTCTTAATAATTCTAAATTATTTTTAACAGAAAAGTATGGAAAAAAATCTGCATCGAGGTGCAATGCCACCAAACAGCAAATAAATGTTATATTAAAAATTAAATCCCAAGTCTAGATATTAAATAATACATATGTATATGTATATTTACAATATTTATGTCCGTTTTTATTAACTGTTTGTACAAAAGCTAAAAAGAACAATTAAGAAAAATGTTACAATAAATGCAATAATTTTTACTTTTTTCAAAACAAACTCAATATTATTCTCACAATGCTTCTGTGCACCATTCATAGGCAGTATTAAACATTATTTGCCAGGGACTAGACTGAGATTTGGTATTAAAACCTGGCGATATATAAGGCCATTGATGCATGGCATAACAACGTTCAGGATGAGGCATTAAAGCCAAGTGGCGACCATCCTGAGAACAGATACCAGCTATACCCTCAGTACTGCCATTAGGATTCATTGGATATATTTCGGTAGGTTTACCATTATCATCTACATAATGCATGGCTACACATTGTTGTGCCTTTATATGCTCCAAAATGTCTTGGTTACGGAATGAGAAACGTCCTTCACCATGAGCCACCCAACAGCCCAATACGGAACCAGTTAGCTTACTTAACATCATGGCTTTGCTCTCAGCAATGCGCAAAGAAGACCAGCGGCATTCAAAACGTTCAGATTTATTATGCAAAAGAGCTACATCAGGCTGATTAATGACTTCTTCTTCAGTTTCTTCTGCAACAGCTGCTGCAGCGCCTACCCAGCCAATCAAACTCATCAATTGACAGCCATTGCAAATGCCCAAGGAAAAGGTATCTGGTCGTTTCTTGAAAGCCTGGAACTGTGGCACTAACAATTCGCTAAACATAATATTGGCAGCCCAGCCTTTGGCAGAGCCTAAGGTATCAGCATAACTAAAGCCACCAGGAAAAATAAGACCACGATAATGATCTAAAGTTGTTTTACCTAAAACAAAAAGGGAAATAATAAGCTGGTAAACTATATAAAACATATGTATAAGACACAAATATTTACCACTCAACAAATCAGACATCGTAACATCATGAACCTCAAAATTGGCCTTAAGGAGACAAGCCATCATCTCCCGATCGCTATTAATACCTTCTTCCCTTAAAACAGCTACTGGCACAGAGCAGGCCGCACGTTTCAGCACAAGTTCGGAACTTAAATCAACTGTACAGTTATATTTAGGACCTGAACGATAATCCAATGTATTGAATTCTTCTATGGCACAGTCAGTATTGGCTTGTAACTTTTCCACTTCAAAACTGATACGTTCCCATTGCTTGTATAGAGTTCTAACTGAGTTGTGTAAAATACGTTTGCCGTTGCAAGCAATTTGTATGGTTGAATCCAAACCATATGACTTGGTAGAGCCAATCAAATGGTTCGGTACACCAATCTGGGTAAAAGCATTTTGTATCTCTTTTACATCGCCTGTAGAAACCTCCAACACCCAACCACATTCTTCGGCATAGAGAACCGCTAACTCAGGCATGTTTTTACAGGAATTATCAATATTCTGTTGGCCAATCTTCGCCAAAGTGCTAGTTAAATCTAAATCAAGGCCTGCCAGACCAGCTAAAGCCATTTCCAAAACACACACTATTAAGCCACCTTCACTGATGTCATGGCCGGCCAAAAGTTTTCCTTCTGACAAAAATTTTTGGGTGACGTTAAACGCGCTAACTAGAATATCACTTTGCTTAAGATTGGGGCACTCATTGCCTTGTTGACTAAAGACTTGAGCCAAAGCGCTGCCTCCCAAACGAAATTTGTTTTCAATATTAATCCAGATTAAACCAGTCTCTTTGCCATTTGAGGGACCCTTTAAGTCGGGAGTAATTTTAACGTTGACATCAGGACAAGGCGCATAAGTAGAAATAACTAATGTGCCAGGAGATTTTATGGTTTTTCCGCCCACTTTAGCAGCCATTGACAGAGAGTCCTTACCGCCATCTACCGCAATTCTAAGCTCTTTCATCATTTCACACATTTCAACGCAGGCATCATACATACGAGCTCCTTCTCCGGGCAATTTTGCAGCCCACATCCAATTACCCGAACATTTGACATCAGCCAGTTCAGAGATTTTCACAAATACTAAGTTTGAAATTGCTTCAGCCACGCTCATGCGTGCCATAGCACCAGCGTCCAATAGACCCTTTATGGGCTGAGTACCTATCGAGGTGGCAATACCTTCTGTGCTAAAATGAGACACAGTGACCAAACCATAATCAGCCAAGGGCGTATGTAAGGGACCAACGCATTGCTGTTGAGCTATAAGACCTGTAACACAACGATCCACTTTGTTGGTTAAATAACGTTTGCTGCCCACTGATACCAAACTTAATACGATTTCTAAGCATTTGTTATGCTCCAAATTACTGTCCAAATTCAGAGGCAACAATCTACTATTTAAACGTTGCAACTGATATTCTCTCTTGGGCATTTCCCCCAAAACATGCTTTAATTCCAAATCAAATGGTATCGGTCCCATTGACGAACGGTCACTACTTTCGCTTAAAGCCTTCTCGAAATCAGCTTCACTTTCAACAAGGGTAACACGACCATCACCTGTCACAATGCCCACAAAACTAATGGGACAACGTTCTCGTTTGCAAATTCTTTCCAATAAGGCACGATCTTCTGTCTTGCAAAGAATGGCGTTATTTTCTTGATACTCTGCTCCCCACAACTCCAAAGCATTAATAGTAGGATCACCCAATTTGAATTCTTTCGAGAAAATTATTGCACCAGCAAAACCAGGCTCCACCAATTCTTTCAAAACATTGCCATTACCGCCTGCACCCTGAGGCGGAAAAGTGCTGTAAAACGCATTCAAAATGTTTACTTACAAATAATTACTTACTTGGTCATGTATGGCCAGAATGGGATTATTATCACCCAGTTCTATACAAGCTCTAACAACACGATTCAGTTTATTTTCCATTTCAGCATCACCACGTTGTACAGCATTAAAGTCCAGCGACGAATCATTGGAACCCTGTATCTCTACAGAACTGGCAGCTCCACCACCCACACCAATACGATAAACAGGACCACCAATTTTTGCAAGCAGATTTCCTTCAGAGAAACATGTTAAAATTGTTGAAATATATTAAAATTGTTAAGAACTCGCAATACTTCTAACCCATTGTGCAGCTGTTGATCTACTTGTTATATATGTACATGCACATCCTCATAAACAACATAAAGCTACAAACATAATACACAAACAAACCAACATACATGATTTAAAGAACGCAAAATTGCAAGCAAATATAGCCAAAAATGGGATAAGCCTAGAGGATAGGGATATTGATAACTTTTGCGGACAACCATTATCAGAGAATAAAGCTTCACAAGCCAAAATGGGCCCATTAAAAATTGTTCACAGAGCCCACATGCCTTCTATCAAGGAAATTGTGGCCGCACATCAACTTTAAGAGAACAAAGGAGCTCTTACAACTGCCCATATTTCACTTGAGAGCCACTGTAGCTGTCATCACTGGACATTTCCCGTTTGGAAACCATGCCAGGAGACTAGGCTCACCCTATAACGGCTTCTGCAGAAGTTGTCAAGATGAAGATGAGGAGATGATCCTTCACAAGCCCGGCATTGGAGCAACACCACCTAAGATATCTAGACGAGAGTCAATCATGTCTGGTCTCGGTTAGTCTGACTGCGCTAGATTCATTTATAAGGAGCAGCAGATGGCTAGTATAATAGCATATAACGCCACACTAAGCGGAAAAAACTTTAGGTTATGATAGAGGAGTGAGGAAGACGGAGAGCAGAGGTGGGAAACTGCTTAATGTGGCATTACTTGCTGATTTACTAGCCATCCGCTACTTCTTATGAAAGAAGCTAACGCAGTCGGTTTGGCCGAGGCTAGACATGATAGGCTATTGAAGCTCTGCTCGCCAAAGCATCTTAGACGATGATGCTGCAATGCCGGTCATGTACAGAGGAGATGAAGGATCGTCTCTTCCTCGTCTTGACAGCATCTACAGAAGTCGTTATATGGTAGGCCTAGTCTCCTGGCATGGTTCCCAAACAGGCAATGTCCAGTGATGACTGCTACCGTCATTCTTAGGAGAGATTTTGAAAGTTTTAAGAGCTCCCCTGTTCTCTTCGAGTTAATGTGCGGCCACAGGTTCCTTGATATAAGGCATGTGGGCTCTGGTAGCCACTTTTCTTTTGCATGATCTAGAGTGTGGAGTTTTATTCTTTTCCAGCACGCTGATATAGGTTGTCCGCAAAATGGGTCTATATCCCTATCCTCTAGGGCAGTCCCTGTCTTGGCTAATTCGTCAGCGATGTTGTTGTCATTGTTGGCCCATATCCACGTACCCATTTTAGGGTTAGGTTAGAATGTCTCGCCATCTTGTTTAAAGATATCCGACATTCCTGGACAAGACTAAAATGAGTGTATATTCCAATCAGGGAGTTGATGGCGGCTTTGGTGTCCGCTACTATCATGATATCCCTTCCGAATATCTTGTGGTACGTCAGCCATCTGGCCGCTTTATTTATAGCCGATATTTCAGCCTGCAGTACACTGCATCCGTCTGATAGTCTGAAGGATATTTTAGTGTTAAATTCTTCTGTGTAAACGCTACCCCCAAGCCTTTCTCCCCTTCTGATCCCATCCGAGTAAACATAGAAGTATCCCGATTCTAGGGGAGATTCCTCAATTTGGTAGCCGAAGCTCCTTGTGAGGAATGGTTTTGGGATGCAGTAGTCGATTAGATCGGAGACTAGGTCTCCTCCAATCTCCAATATATCAGCGTGTCGTCACGGTCTGTGGGTCCATACTCTTGTCGCGTTCAACCTGATCACGGCTTTCAATGCTATCTGCCTGGCTTCTAAGTCGCATGGCATCTTTGAAGAAGTTTACCTTAGTCACAGTTCTGAATTTAAGTATTAGTTTAGCATTTTGTTATCGCATTATACCAATTTCTTATTCGATATCAAACGACATGATAGTAAATATAAAACAAAAACAAACCAGCACAATGTCGTAAGTTTAAACTAAAGTTCAGTAATAGATTTTTTTTAATTTGCCTTGCTTGAGCATTTACCTCGCTTAGGATCAATCTTTTGGCGCATTGTTGACTCCATTATACCCATGCCACCACTAAACATGATAGGTTTAACATACTCATCCCGTTCTTCTTGGCTATTTGTCAAACCGTATGAATTAACAAAACCGGTTATAACCGGTTCGCCAAATTTATTGCCATAATCCGAAGCACCGTTACTCGCATCAATAAGTACCTTTAAAGGCTTTGCAAACGAAGAAGGATATTCATAATTAACATTCTCATAAGATTGGGGAAAACCTGACAACAAATATTGATTTTAGAATAAAAAAAAATCGATGTAAGAAAGCAAAAAATTTACCTGGTATATTTAAAGCACCAACGCAATAACCAGCCGTACCAGCAATAGGTATACCACCACGGCCCACTCCTTGGACATCTCTGAAAGCATAAAGATAATGCATTAACATCTCTTTAATATACATCATAATTAATAAAGTATTAGATGATACCTTAAACGTCCGCCAGTTCCAGTGGTGGCGCCACTAAAAGGTGCCACAGCTGTAGGCATATTATGTGTTTCTGCCGTATAAATCAAATCTGTATCAACAGTTTGCAGGGAAACTGTACCGGGACCATCGAAAACTTGTGGCCGTATTGTTACATGTTTGAAACCCTTGATTGCACTGCTATTGTCACTAAACTTAATGGTATTATTTGGATTAGTATTCTTTTGTGTATCCATAATCATGCGTATTAAAGACTGAGGTTGTTCCACACCATCCACTATCATTTTGCCACGGAAAAACCAATGTCTGGAATGTTCACTATTACTTTGAGCACAATCAAAGAGTTCCACGGTGGTAGGATTGCGTTTGAGTATATTTTTAAACAAATCTGTATAGAAATCCAAATCCCAATCCCCAAATGCAAGACCAAGTTTGGCATTTACTTTCTCAAGAGCCTGCCGCCCATCTTCCAAGACTGGAACTTCATACCAAGATTCGTTGGTTTGAGGTAGTTGTTCGTTAAAACTGTTAACCGGCAAGTTATTCTTAGTGTATGGACATTCAGTCATGCGATCGCTAACTAAATCAATAAGTGTTTCCAGATTAGGTTTATCACCAGAATAGCCAATGAGATAACGATCAGACGATTCTAAACGCGTTATTTGATCCAGACCAACATTTTGGCAAATGTTAACACAATTGGTGGAAAATGCTGTTGAAAAATTGAAACGTGGTCCAATTTCGATGAATAGTTGTTGCGGGTTTTCTGTCGGCAGAGTGGTTTGCTCGAATAAACTACTTTCGTCGCCTTGGGGATGTTTAAGTAACCATTTCAAAAGCGCCTTTTCTTTAGCGGCAACTTCTTTCATTGTCTCAACATGATAACACTTTTCCACTTGTAGATTCTCAATATTGGGAAAAGCCTAAATAAATTGAATATATTAATATTATAAAAGAAATAAATGTGTGAACATGTTAATGGATACAAAACATATACATATGTATATTTTTACGAAAAAGAAATCCAGAAACAAATCCAACTCGGTAATAGAAATACTTATGTATTCAGCGAGGCAACCTTATAATAGGAGAGAAAATTTTATAAAAGAAGGAAAAAACCAAGAAGATATGAAGAGGCCCTGTTATACTCCAGAATTATGCCGACCCCCCCCCTGCACCAAATCATCATATTACCATGCTGATGATGAGACAAGCAAAAAGGTTTGTAGTTTTGTGTTTGTTAACAAAAAAAAGTGTGTGCCTCTACGGCTGAGTTGGCAGAGTGCTTGAGCAGCAGTCTCGAGGTCACAAGTTCGATTCATATCAGACTCGGTGAGTGTTTCTGCCGGCAAACAAAAATCTTTGCAGTTTTATGTTTGTTTAAAAACAAGGAAATTTCCTCCTGTTCAAGCTTCAAGGCACTACAAAATTTTCTCAATAGTCTCCCACGAATTACTATTCTTCCCATCTACTGCTTCTGGACCCGAAATGCACAATGACCAGTTCGTACTCTTGTGGTTCTTAGCAATGTTATGTCTGTATTGAAAAGATACTCGTTCGTTGCCCCCTATAAAGTAGGCCAAAAGACGCTACAGAAAGGTAGACCTTAGGTATTGTTCTTCAAAAGAGTTTCCTGTGATCGTAGCTGCCGATCGTTAATTTCATTGGTCTTTCTAACAGATTCTCAATCGGCCCCTACAACCTTGCATTATGGCCCTTCGATATTATAGTTTATACTTACTACAAAATTATCCGTTTGTTTGGTTTTTAGAATTGTCCGAATGAGACACCCGAATATTTGTAGGACAACTACTCTTCTGACTATCCTTTCTTTTAACTGCCCTTATAGATAGCATATATCCCATATAGTATTTTTCTTCAATCCAGCAAGAGGAGTACAGCAGAAACACTAAAAACATTTAAATTTAACACTATCGATTGGTTAGAAATGCATTTCAATTTCTAAAACACTGCTTCCTATATGTTGTTTATTTAAAAAAAAACTAACACATTTTTTTATCTTTAAATCTTTTCTTCTTATATTGATATGTATCTGGAAACGCCTTTTAGTTAATTAATAGATCTAATTTTTTGAACATCATGAAATCATTAAATGTCTTTCTATTCAACTACGGAATATCGCAAGTAATCTGTTTTGTAATGAAAAGCCATGACACTAAGTTAAATACTCACCCTTTTTAATTGCTTAAAAACTTTTAAACGATGGCCCTCCTCCCATGCTTCTTTTGAGTAGAAACGTAAAATGGTCATTTTTTATACAAACGAGCTTACACCTGATCCAATCTAATGAAAACTGTAAATAAATATATTTTTTAATTTAAGTGAACAGCGTTCAGAAGATGTATAACAAATTTTATGTGCAAAAATATACCTAGTTACAAATTATTGTGTGTATTTTTGATCTGCAAAGATTTCGTCTACTTGGGGGGTTATCAATTGGCGAACTATAAGCCCCAATCAGTGATAAAGGTACCACTTGGTTTATATGCAGAACACAGCTTAAATGAGGCAATAAACTGTTTGCTTTAATAAGCTTCACTTATTCCATTTACGTAGGCAGCATACAAATACATAAGCACACACATCCATACATATGTTTCTCAAACTGCACTGTTAAAATAATTGATAAGAAAAAAATTTTGTAGTAAAACTTTTTCAACAGCAATTTTTTTTCGATGGCACACGAATTAAACAATGTAAAACATCTTTTTTTCTTTTTGTACAACATTTTATTTAAGCAAATTTATTTTTCTTACACACATTTTAACTTGTTGCTCTCCTACACGTGCTTGTTGGCCAAAATGTTTTTAGCCGCAAATCGGTTTCAATGCTTTTCATAAAATGAGAAAATTTCTTTTATTATTAATAAAATAAATTCTCTCTCATTTATAGGGTGCTCGTGACGGACTAAAATAATATAAAAATTTTTTACTCAATACGTGATAACAGACGAAAACAATTGTTCTGCAGCTTGTTTGCGAACGAGGAGTGATATTTTGAAGCAAGGCGAATTCATTATTAGGTGGATGCATCGGCGAATTCAGACGAATTCGGTTAATATGGCGGCACCTTCGCAGTCAAGTTTTGTTTACTTTTTTCGGCGCCATTTAAAATTTTGTCGTGTTCTTTATCAACTATTTTTGACAGCTTAAGTGTGAATTCGCTTTTTTACACAAACAAAATACCTGTTGTTTTTTTTATTGTTGTATTGTTGTAGCGAAGCGGCTACCTTGTTTTTTATATCATGTTTTGAAGGCAGAACAAACTCAAGGCGAATTAATTATTAGGTGGATGCATCGGCGAATTCAGGCGAATTCGATTAATATGGCGGCACTTTCGCTGTCAAGTTTTGTTTACCTTTTTCGGCGCCATTTAAATTTTTTTACATGTTCGTTATCAACTACTTTTGACAGCTTAAGTGTGAATTCGCCTTTTTACACAAACAAAGTACCTGTTGTTTTTTTTATTGTTGTATTGTTGTAGCGAAGCGGCTACCTTGTTTTTTGTATCATGAACAAACTAATACAAATACAAGCTAAGCAATCAAATGTATACAAAAACATGAATCCATACACAATACTGTGTGTACGTATACATGTTCTGCCGGATTAATTAGTATGGTCTGTTCTTAAAAGAACAAAAAATTGTTCTCGTCTGTTATTGTCCAATAATACAAACAAAAACGAAATAAGTATAAATAATTGATTCTTTCATAAAATAACTACTACACTGTGAGTGAAAATGCCAAAGATTAGCATGAAGAAACTACTTTTTTATTATATTTAGTTCCAAGTATTAAATTTAACATGCCCCTAAGTCCGCCAACTAAAGTTAGGATTTTATCTGCTAGATAAATTACTTTTCAGTGTTAGGTGACCGGTAATATAATCTTAACAATGAAGCAAATAAATAACATGATGGCATAAAATTGACAAAATAATATTCTACTAAAGGGTCAAATAAACTACGCAAGCCACTTGCCAAACACACGTTTTCCGCCTGCACCCAAACCACTGATATATATAACACCCAAACCATACAAATACAACACATGCAAATGTAATTTAATCGCACATACAAATACAAGTTGGGACGTGGGTGCACACAATTAGTTTTTATTGAGACTTCATATTTTGTCATATAACAGGAAATACCACCATAATTTTTAGAATACTTAAAACTATAAAGTATTATTTTAATTACAATAACATTCATTTTTTAAGAACGTGCATTGCTTAACGGTTTTAAGAAAGAATAATTATACAAAATTAATTAATATTAGTTTTAAGAAAAACAAAGCTTGCCCCCGGCTTTTACACTTTGGGTGCACACATTTAATTCCAACTTGAATAGAAAGCCTAAAATTATGCAACTAAATAAGATTGTATCGCCATTCGTTAGTACTAGTTTACAACAACAAGTCTGATTCGTCAAGTCTTGAACTTTTAGAAGAACGATACAGTCAAACTTGACTGTTTAAAGTGAAGTGTTAAAAAATATGAAAAGTTGATGGCAAGCAAACTGGAATGTAAGTTCAAAAGAATATTGCAGAACTACTCAATTAAACTTGAGATGTGTAAACTTGCATAACATAGGTGTTCAGATCGAAAGCCATTCAAGCCGAATAAAATATTTTTTCAAATAGTTTTAAGAAACTACTAAAGATCAGATTCCGCACCTCAGAATTTCTTCCTAAACGAAAAATAATGGGGGTTCTTACAATTCCCGAAATATGCGAGAGCTTGTAATAGATTAAAGGATATTTCCAATATTGTTCCTTTAGTTTCTTGCGAAATTTCGGATATTTCAAGATCAGTATTAAACATGAATATCGTGGTGCCAGCTAAATCTGAGCTATAATTTAAAAATAGTAAACATATAGGCATCTAGGAAGCATAGAAAAAAAAGCTGTTTATAATTTTTTTATTGGTATCAATATTAGAAGTGAATAAACTCAATTGTTTTTATTTCAAAATAGTTTTTACATATAATTACGTTTTCATACTTATGAATGAATGCACATTATTTCTATTGCAGTAGCATACATACCTATATATTATACGTTTTAATTTCAAATAAATCATTTGCGCATTTTAAGTATGTTTATTTTCTTTATTTAAATTAAAAGCTATTTATTTCTATTTTTATATGTAGTTCAATTAACGTACGTATTTCAAAACTTTTTGAAATAAAAAACATTTTTACATACATACATAAACTGTTTATTTTGCTGTATTTTAAATTTTACTAGGACCAAGGCAGGTGCCTTGACTAGGACTATAAATAAATATTTTTATATCGAGTTTAATACAGATGTTCTTATCGGAATTGTACACAATTGATCATTTTCTCTTTTACAAATAATCTTCATACATACAATTATTGTTTACTACGTTACTAGTATTATCAAGTCTTCAAGAAAAAATATATCATTAGTGCCAATATTAAATTAGAAAAGTATTACAGGGTTGAAGACATTTATAAATCGCTAGGACAATAGAATATGAAATTGAGGCACCCAATTTGTATTTTGCTATTGAATAAAATATTCTTCAAAAATAAAACAACTTGATTTAGAAAGTTAAAAACATTAGGAAATATGTGTTGTAAACGAATTGCAGACTTTTTTGTAATTTACCTACAATATCTTATCTTCAAGTCTCCATCTCCAGATTCCTTCTTGATAATTTGATTCCTAATTTGGTATTTATTAGCAAAACTGCTTGAGCTTTTACGAACTTAATGCTGTTATTTTGTGTTTATTTTTGTTATGGGCGAATTAAATCTAAATGTGTATGTGCTTTGCGGCCGTTGCACTTATTTCATCCAAATTTTTGCGAGCACTTTCTGTCATATCATCAAGTGATCGTTTTGTAGTCATAATTAAATCATCTGTACTTTTAACTGCTGTTTCGGCAATACCTTTCACCTCGGAATTGATGCGTCCAATCACCCATTCAAGGCCTTGGCGACCTTTGCATGCATTCATGCTAATTGTGGAAGTTACCATATCTTCCATATAATGAGACAAGGGCACTCCATGTACACTTACAGAAGCCTCTTGCTTAAGCAGTGTTTTCGAAGGATCTGACGGATGAGGTTCATAGTATATCACTTCGTCCACAGAAATATGGCGACAAAATGTTAAATTTATTGTCTTTAATATCATAGACCGTTTGCCAGGATCTACAATTGAACGTTCGCTAGCAAAGCATGTTTTAGCGGTACCAATAAGCTTATGGGTCCATTTTGGTAAACACCACTGTGACTGTACCAGACGATGTGTATGCAAAACTCCATCGACCACTTTCCGTTCAACCACATCAGTTCCAATTATTGAAGGTGTCATAGGATTGGGATATTTACGCCACGCAGCCTGCGTTACCGTTTCCCACGGGTGATTAAATGTATGTTCAGATGTCCAGATTTTCATTATGCAAGATTTCAGTATAGTATGTTGCAAATCGATTTCCGTGTGTAGCCGTTGTCTTCACCAAGAGTAATAGCTGCAAAGTCCCGCTAATAACTCTTTTTTTTCGTTAGGCTATGTTCAGAGAAGAAGCCTGCCAAAGAAAATAAGAAGTAAATTATAAATAACAAACCAGATTACAATTAACTAACTTAAAAGTTAAAAACAATTAATTTCAAGCACGTAATAACCTTTGAATATGAAAAAGAAAGAAATGAAAGATATATAAATGTGAAGAAAAAAAGTTGATAAAGAAAACAGTGGTGCATTTTTGAGGAGTGAAAACCCATGACAACAATACACATTTTTGATGTGGTATAACCACATCAAAAATGCAAAATAATATTTATAAAATAGAAATATTATTTATGAAAATAAAAAAAAAAGGATTACACCTTATATATAAAATATATATACCAGAAGAATTTTTAACTTTCCATTTTAAAAATCGAAGTCTGGCACTACTAGTACGAATAATGATAAGAAAATAAAAAAATCACTGAACATCCTAAGCTGCTTTTACATTTGGTCAGACGATAGGCTGACATATCGCTCCATAGTCACATCTCAAAAAAGAGCTTTTCGAGGTAACAATGCAGAATTGTTAACAGTACTACCTTTTATATTTTGCCAAAAATTTATTCAAATTACTTTTAAACTGTTTCCTTAAGAATATATTTTCTAAAATTTTTTTCTAAGACTTGTATGGAAGCTAAAAGTTTGAAATGTGTTTTTCTCGAAACAAGCTTTTTTGAATTATAACTATGTTGCAATAAAGGAGCGATATTAAATTTGACTGTAAGGCTGCTTTTACATTTGGATAGACGATGGGCAGTTGGTGTGGTATTAAGAATTGTCGGTGGGGGAGAGTATGTAGTACACGGCTCTCTGTACTAAACATCTGTGGACATTCTTTGTTTCTCTTTTTAACTTTTCGCATTATTCTCATATCAGCTTCATATGTATAAGCACACTAGTTGTGCTTAAATAAAAATAACAACAAAAGAGAAATGAAAAGTTTCTGTCTGTCTAATAAATTCTTAAATGTAAATGGTTTAGGCAAGACCAAATGAGAAATGCAAAAATGTCTACCCATCGTCTGTCTAAATGTAAAAGCAAACTTAGCAAAGAGTAACCAGATTACAGTACTTATTCTTTCTCATTACTGTTGTCGATATATTGGAGATATTGTTACTGTTGTCGATATGTTGGTTACTATTGTTACTGTTGTCGATATGTTGGTTACTATTGTCGAGCAGTTTTTCTTTAATCGGTCAGACATTTTCGAACTTGGAGATATGTAATTTAGAAACAATTGGACAAACATTTAATAATTTTTATCACTTATGGCTAAAAAAAATTTCTGGTGATAAGAGCAGCATAGATATATAAAAAATACCGACTTATGAACAGTTTAAAAACCAAAAATAAATATTTTTCATATACTTTTCTCACCAGCTTATTGCGTAACTATTTACTTAAAGAGTTTATATGTACGCTTCAATCTGAAAAAACAACAGCTAGATTCGTATGTATATCGCTCCTTTATTATTATAGTCATATCTCAAAATATAGTTTTTCGGTTTAACGATGCAGAATTGTTAACAGTGCCACCTTCTATATTGTTCCAAAATTTTATTCAAAGTACTTTTAAACTTTATCTAAGACTTGTATGGAAGCTAAAAATTTTAAATACGTTTTTCCCGAAACAAGCCTATTTGAGTTATAACTATGTTGCAATAAAGCAGCGATATGTGGATTTAAAGGTTTCAACATTGGGTTTTATATGAGAGTGCATTATTTAAGAGCGGTAAAAAAAGAACGCGATCGATTGTCTCGACCGGTGATTTCCACTAGAATTACATTTAAAATGTAAATATACTTCCAGCCCAATTTGCTTACTCAAGATTAGTACTGTTAGATTTTAAGTTATCTTTTTTTGCAGAGTTTTCGAGGCGTTGAAAATATATTTTCTAGCAAAGATTTTTGGAATTTTGTATAGCTCACATTTTTATATTTTCAAGAAAACTTATAACTAAAAACACATGTATTTTTTTCATAATTCTCAAAAACAAACTCTTTTGGATGAAATTTTTTTTTTTAAATGTATGTTTTGAAAAAAAAAAGATATGACAAGATTAAAATTATGTAAATTTCGGTTCATTTCAAGTGAGAAATTTGTTTTACATTTCGGATGACAAAAAAATTCATATTTTTAATAGTATGTATGTCTGAGCCACACGTATTTGAACAACTGTACGATAAAAATTATTTAATATTTACAAACAACGACTTTTCATTCAAGATTAAACGACATTCTTGCGTTCATTATTATGAAAAGCACAACTTCTTTAGTATGTGTTATAATCGTGCCTAATTGCACTACATTCACACAAGTTTGGCTGCCCTGAGACAAACTGCAATGACTCAACTTGAAGATAATTAAGTTACAAACACAGTGTCAAATATTAATCAACAAACCCAAAACATTTACTGAAAAGCAGAAACCCACCAAGCACTTGCATCTCTTTACTATTTTGTTTGTTTTTATGTGTGTACTTTATTAATAAGTTTTGAATGATAATTACAAATTATTTTTTTATTGTTAATATACTTATAAAATAAAATGAATTCGTATTAAGACAAAAACTAGCACGAAAAGCTTTTACTAAGGCTAACGGCTTTGTTTTGCTTTTATTTTATACTTTTTGCCTCTACACTGTTTTCAACAAAATTTGAGACATTGGGAAACGAAAAATGAATGTGTTGAAGTTAGGCTCTTCAAGCTTTTTACAACTTTTTTTTTAAAACTTTATTTATACCAACATATATATACATATGTATGCATGCATGAATCGACGCTTGTATGTTTCTTTTATAAAGGAAATTTTTACCAGTCTCCTTAATACACATGTGTACATACATATTTTATATAGTGGAACATGTTTGGTTTGTTTTAAACATGAAAAATATTTAAAAGTGATAGGTATTGAGTTTATAAATATTTGCTAAAATTTAAAAGTACTCTATTCCTTATCTTCAGACAATGAAGTTCTTATAGGTAAGCCTATTTTATTTTAACAGTGTAGATTTTCTATGGAATATTTATTCATTTATTTCTATTATTTAATAATTATCGTTATTTTCTATTTGCTCTCATTTAAAGCATATCATGTTTGTTTTGTATTGTAAAGTTTATAATTTGATCTCTTTTTTTTATTGTATTTAAGAATATTATTACGAATAATGAAATCATATTGTATACTACATATAACCGAAATAAAATTAAACAAAGATACATTTCCAATTTCAATAAAATTTCTTTTAAAAAATGGGCATATTTTTAACTATGAATTGATCGCAACTTTTTGAGAAAATTTGTATTGATAACATAAGCAAATTGGTATTTTTTTTTTTTAAATAGAGTAACTAATTGGTCTTGAATAAAGTTTTAACTTTTTTATTGTTACCCCTTTCCCAATTAAAGCTCAATATATGTAGATGTTGGTAGGTTACTATTTTAAAAGAAAATAAAATTACGTTTTCAGGATTGCAAATGGCAAAATAATTTTTAATTATAAAAATTGGCTGATGTTCACCAGCCAGCAACCAGCATCCCTCACACATTTGAATGCTAATGTAAAAAGTTAAGCTTAAATTAGCATTGACAGTTATCAGCATTTCCGGGACGATTGTTTCGATCAGCGTTCAAACGAATTTGATCAGGGAATTCATTGTATAGCTCAACTTCAGCTTCTTGAGCCAATGCATTTTTAGCGATAGTCTGGAAAGCCAACTCCACATTAATGCCTTCCTTGGCTGACGTTTCAAAGTAGGGTATATCATTCTTTGATTGACACCACTGTTGAGCCCGGCGAGTTGAAACTTGCCTATTGTCCATGTCAACTTTGTTACCCAATACAACAAAGGGAAAGTGCTCAGCATCTCGTGGACTGGCTTGTATAAGGAATTCATCGCGCCATGAGTCCAAATTTTTGAAAGAGTTTGGCGAAGTGACGTCATACACCAAGACACAACAATCGGCCCCACGATAAAAAGCAACGCCCAACGATTGGAAACGCTCTTGTCCCGCAGTATCCCAAATTTGTAATGTGACAACACGATCATCGACTACTACTTCTTTCGTACAAAAATCAGCACCGATGGTGGCCTTATATTGATTTGAGAAACGTTTGCTTACATATTGATTCATCAAAGAAGTTTTTCCAACACTGCTGTCGCCCAAAATTATGATTTTTAACAGTGACTTCTTACGAGTAGCCATATTATTTACAGTTTATCTCCACCACAATTATTTAATCAAAATTAAAAACAACAAAAAATATTTTTTCCAACGTAATATTTTATGTTTTTACAGCTAATTTTCAATTCTTCGTTCAGTCTTATTCGTATTTTTTCTTCTCCTTTTAATAATTGCCACACACACAAACTGCGCAGTTTTTTAATCCAATATAATCTTTTAATTAATAAAATAATTTTTCTTTATTTTAAAATAAGAACTTTACGCAGCGTGGTATTCAAATTGTAAAAATAATTTAATTAAACTACTTAAAGTTTGGCAAATCACTTTTTTCTTCACTTCGCAAGGGAAATACAAATTTCTGTGTAGCAATTGGTCAAAAAAAATTTTCTTTGTTGTGTTTTGACAGACACAAATTAGAATTGATAAAACAGTGCTGGCAAGTGTCAGTAACTTTTAAGCAATATGAAAAATACACAAAGTAATATGTCCTAAAGATACTTTGCGATTTTATAAGTTAATGTTGTAGCAAGCTTGTTTTAAATTAAAAATTAAGCAGATAATTAATTTACTGTTAAAAAAAACTTTTTATGTTTAGATATTTTGTAAATTTATTTATTTAAAATAAAGAAGGCATACGATTCTCGCCTGCCGCAAAGACAATAATCGTAATACTAGTGATATAAGAAATACTGGTGTAGGTACCTGGAATAAATTTAAAGCCTTTAAATGTGTAAAACGAAGTATGTACATATTTATGTGAAATAACAAATTTTTCGTCTGTTAAATCTTGAAAGATACGCAGTTTTGACACCTATTATACATAAACCTAATAAAAACGAAGTCTGGTTATTATAACTTCGGACAGGCGATATAACATTTCACGTACTTGCGTTCACTGATTTTTTGACAAAAATATTCCGATTGAAGACATTTTCAATCTTATAATTTTGCTTATTACGGTTCTTGAATATTTTTAGTTTATTATGGATTAATGGAAGTTCTATTATTTCGTTAATCTTTTACAAACTCTCGAAGATTTTGAGAAGCGTAAGAATGAAAATATTTCTACTAGAAAATTATGCTGTGCCACCTTCCTATCAAAATTCACTAAAACAACAGTGTTAGTTCTCCATTCATTATGACTCTTATCGTGGTTCATTTAAACCACCGATTGTTTACGGTCGCTTTGCAATGGAATTGCTTTTAGGTGGATTACCGTCAACACAATGGTACGGCTGACGGCCTGTTAAATTTAGTTAGCTACCTTTGGAAGACAAGTTCTCTGAATTCTTAAAGGTTATAATCCTGAATTTCTGTTTGTATGAACTAGTATGGTATTTCTTAGGAATTAGTAGATTGCCAATAAGAACATTTATTCTATTCCAGGTAATTCTAGAATCCTTATTAACTAGTTTGATACCCAATACCAAACTATGAGAAAGATTTTTTATATGTGCAAATAGCCAAAGAGTGACTTTTATATTAATTTGAATAAATAAATCTAAATCTATTTACATACTAATACATTCGCATTTCATAAAATTGGCCGCTTTTTAGAAATCATTTAATTTTATTAAAAAATTAATTATGGTTATATAATAATAAGTTAAACTAGGTTTATAATACAAAACTAGTTGTAATAAGCTTATTTTTTATTAGTATCTAATCTCTTCAACAGCTTGCGTCCTGGTTTAAAATTCTGGCAATATTTCTCAAATGTCGCAGGATTTATTTGCAATAAATTCTGTTCAACAATTTTGCGAAAATTGCGTAAGCTTTGATGTTCCAAGCGTAATTTCTCATGTTCAGCTTCAATAAAACTTTCCACGATAGCTTGAACATTTTGATTATCGCCAACATTTGGCTTGTTGTGTAAAATCTGTTGACGAACCTTATTATATTCGTTATCCATTAACTTTGTTAGTGACTCAGGTAAACTATCATTAATATCTTCAAACATTTCTTTATTTAGGTTGCTTTTGCGATATCTCTCGTTATCCATGTTTAAGCCGAGTAATTGCGCCAAATTAGCTTCATTGGAATTGGCTTCTGAAGATCGATCATTGTTGGCATTTTTTTGAAAATTATTTATTTCGTCCTGCATTCCATATATATCGTAAAATTTATATCCTAACATTTCCAAGGCTATTTCAGTAAGCAAATAGGACATTTTAGTAGTATTATAATCTCTCCTTGTAATAGTAAATTAAATTGAATTTCAGCGACTTTTGTAGGCAACTAATGAAAATGTAAATAAAATGTATGTTCAGTGTTAGAAACGTAACAAACAAAGAAATCAATCAAAGTTACCAACTTAGCACTTTTTATGTTTGTCAATATACAATGAAATGCTCTATAACGAGACAGTTTAGCTAAAAGCTCAGTACCGAAAAAACCAAGGTGCATTAACGTATACACGGTGGCAGCGCTACGGCATGTGACAATTTTTTGTTACTGGCAATATGGTAAGCTATTTACGTCAAATGTATTGTTTACCTTTTTGAAAGTGAATTTAGTGTTTTATTCTGAATTAAACATATACAAAACATTGGTGAACATAAAAATAATTCAAATAAATATACGGCCTTATTCATAAAAAATATTTTATGTTTATTAAACTGTTATTTGACAAATTTCTATGGGAAATTTGTCAAATAACTGTTTAATAAACATACAATATTTTTTATGAATAAGGCCAATAATTTATAATTATGAAAAGGTACATTCATAGTTTATAATTGTGAAAATAATTACAAATATTTTTGATAAACATAGCTTACTACATGCCTGGTTTGTTGTGTTGTTGTAATTTTTCTCTAGTGCTGCCACCGTGTATACGTTAATGCACCTTGGAAAAAACAGATATTTTTAATTGGATTAAATTGTCTCTTTAGTCTAATATATATTGAACAAACGCCAGATTTAGTGGAAAGATTTCAAAAGGAGTCAAAATGTGGGAAGAGATATGAATACTAATCATAATAATCATGTATTTCGTGAGACATTGTTCGCAACGAATAGGCTTAAAACTGTTATCATTAGGTTGAAAAAATTGTCAAATATATTCATAAAAATATATTTAATTTTTTGATTATTAAAATAAAGTCTGAATATTTTTCCGTATTTATAGACAAGAGTGTTTTCTGAAAAACTTTCTTTGATCACAATTACGATAAATGACGTATGCATATAAAAGGTGGTAAAGTTTTGACTGGTTACTCTAAGGAGAGGTGACTAAAATGTGTTTAACAAACTTATCTTTTGGCTAGTCAGAACTGCAATTATCCCTATATGCACTGTTACATATGAGTGTAGTTTTATCAGCAGTTTACTAAAGTTTACAAATTTTTACCATTTTACTGTTCGAGTACTTTTTTGAACAAGAGAGCTTTCAGTGAATAATGTTTACAATTTGCTGAAAAATTACTCATTTTACTGTAAACGAATAAACCTTCTAACAAGACTGGCCGCACCTAAGAAGTAATTACGATGACATTAGAGCTGTTCTGCAGCACAGAGCTGCTTTGGGCTGATATGTAAGTAAAATGCAAAGTTCACTACGAATTTGATTGTATTTGTTAAAAATCGTCAAGCTCGGAACAGAATTATGCAGGCCACATATAATCGTGTAACATTTTAGTTAGCCCTCGTTATAGAATTCTATTGAACTTGTGAACATTTGCAGTCTTCACACTAAACAAGCCCTCTGACAGCTGATCCAACAACAATTTTTACTCAAATTCTTGCCAGTTTATTTTACTAGAAAATCTGTGTAATTTCGTACCATTTTGTTGTTGTTAGTAGCTTTTTAATTGCCTAGATTTGTTGGAACAATCCCTCAAAAATAATGTAACACTTATTTTTCTCTAATATTGAAGTGTTTGAAAAATCATTGCCTGAAAAAAACACAAAAATAGTTTGCCATTTTACATTGAAACGCACAACAATGAAAATCAACGAAAAAAATTTATGTGTTTTCGCTACAAGTCCCCCGTATGATAAAGAGGGATTCCTTTTAAAGAAGGGCGAGGTTAACAAAGCCTTCCAAAGGCGATATTTTGTGCTTAAAGGAAATTTACTTTTCTATTTTGAGAAAAGAGGCGACAAAGAACCGCTTGGTTTGATTATTGTGGAAGGGTGCACAATAGGTAAGTGATTCACTAATATGTTATATATATTAAAATAAATTCATACCTACCTATAAATAACATTAATAATCATGTCATTTGATAGAACTTTCCGAAGAAAGTGATCAATATTGCTTTGAAATAGCTTTTAATGGCAATCGTACATACATATTGTCAGCCGAATCACAAGAAAGTATGGAGTCCTGGATGAAGGCGTTAACATGTGCTGGTTATGAATATAAGAAACTTATGGTGGCTGAATTGCAAAGGCAACTAGAAGAAATAGAAGGCTCACGTAATAGTAAGTAGATTATAAATATTAATCTGTAATCAATTTCACCATAACTGTGTTCCTTCTTTTTTTGTAATTATAGAAATATCCACAGATTCCATACCTACATCGGCAAACACCTTAACACCCAAACCACCACCACGCCGAACAAATCCTTTTAATCGTCCTGCTCCCCCTCTTCCTGGCTGTAATAATGGCAATAACATAACTGTAGCAACTCAAGCTATGCCATTTATAAACGGCCACTTTGGCTCTTCCTCGCAACGCAACACTACGACTGCAACCGCTGCTGGCAATGTTCAAGTAGGTAGGTAATTATACAAAATTACAATTTTTTAGGGTAAAATTCTGCTTTATTGCAATTTGGTGTATAATGTTCCAGAAACTTATTTTAAAATTGTGTAGGTAACAAAGTAAAGCTGCCTAGCATGAATATTTGAAGCACCAAAAATTAAAAAAAGAAATTATACAAAAAATTTATAGCCGACAAATCCACTTATCGGGCATGCTTTATACATTGAAGAAATGGAGTTCTATTAGATTTCCTTCGCATTTTCGTAACATATGTATACATAAACAATCATGTAGATTTTGTGGTTATAGAAAAATGTCTCAGATTTTACTTATCATGATTATTAAATCTAAAGTCAAACATGTTTTAAATTATTATATTATGAATAATATAAAACATCTATTTTAATTATTGAATTTAATGTCAATCGAATAAATGGAATTCTATTAAAAATTCTATGACGTCGTTATACTTTTGGTGAAAAAATATTCGATTGAATTTGAGTTGTTCGTTTATTCGCCCAATTATTTAATTACTTTTTCTGCAGAAAGTTATTTGAATAAAATTCAGTTGAGTTTTGTGTGGAAAATTATTCGCTTGCAAATCGGAAAATTATTTGAATTCCATTAATTTTTTTTGTAGATACATTTTTCGGATTATTATTCGTTTGAATTTTCTATAGCACATTTTTTCGGATAGTTGTTCGATTGAAGTTGTATAAAAATTGTTCGCCCAATTATTTAATTGTTTTTCGTGTAGAAAATTACTCCGATAAAATTCGATTGAATTTTGTGTAGAAAAACATTCGATTGGTAATCGGAAAATCATTTGATTTAGTTTTGTACAAAAAATTATTTGGATAAATATTCAAATAATTTTATTTGTGTGCATAAATTTTCAGATTGTTATTGGTTTGAATTTTCTATATAAACTTCTATCGTTTTCATTTTTTTTAGTTATTGCAGTGACTATGAAAAATTGTTCGCACAATTAATAGAATTAATGAATTATCCATAGAAAATTATTCGGATAATTATTTGAATGATTTTGTAAAAAATTATTCCAATAACTAATCATTCGATTGAATTTCCTGCAGAAAATTATCGTATTTAAAAATCAACAAAATTATTCGATTGAGGTTTCTATAAAAAATAATTCCGATAAATATTCGATGGAATTTTTATAGGAAATTTGGATAATTGTTCATTTGAATTTTCTAAAGACAAATTTTTCGGTTAGTCGATTTCTTTATATAAAAAATTATTACAACAAAATCTGTAACTTAAATATTTATTTTGATACTATTATAAGTTTGAAGATATTATTATTACATTTGAATTATACCGTCTTTCAAGTGCATGTGCGATAAACAAGCTTTCACAATGCACTTTTTTTTTATATTTGAACTACTTCTCAAATTACCCACAACAAATGCACAAGGTAAAACAAAAATATACACATATAGCAACTCAAATAAAAAAGATTCTCTTTAAACAAAAACATTGTTTGTTAATTTTTAACAGCAATATCGCGTTGACACTCAAACAACCATACATTTCTGCTGCAATAAAGGTTTTTCTTTTAATCTCTAAACAAGTCGCCTTTAAACTTTTTGACGGATAGATTGTGTTAATTAAAATTATATTGATAATTTTTTGTTTGTTTTCAAATAATGGGAAAAAACTTTTATTTATGTCTGGAATATGTATTTTGTATTTATCCAAAAAATGGTTATACTTTAATGACATCTCTTCCAGGACGGGATACGAGTCCCATAGCACCGCCTAGGGGCATTAATTCAACACATGGTTCAACATCCTCTTTGGCTTCAAATTCGAATGCTAATTCTACAATAACAGCAAGAAGTGAATTTTTTATTCCCACACAAGAAATAACTCAACAATTTCAACAACAACAGCTACAACAACAACAAACACACCGTCATCATCAAAAGCAACATTTTCATCACAATAATCTCCAAAGTGCCAACAGACTACCTACTAACACAGTATTCAATAATACCCTCAACGACTTTCAAAACCACAACAGTTCTATTAATTTTAACGATGTTCATGAACAATTTCGCCAGCTTGTCATGAAAGATATTTTAGATTATCAGGCTCAACGTGAAATGAAATCGCAGCCTCTTATTCAATTGTGATTTTGGACTAAGTAAAATTTGAAAACGAAAAAACCAAGAAATATTAACAAACTAACTAAATTACATACAATACGTACATAAAATATCTTTTAATTGTGACTCCAATTTTTTGTTGCTTTTTTCGTAAAGCAGTTTAAACGTTTTCATCATATTTTATTTTCTTATATTAATTATTTTAATTTAATGTTAAACTTAATTTTATATAACTTTAGTCATTAAAAAAATGAAACATTTAAGGCAGAATATTTAATTTTTCTTTAAACTTAAAAGAAAATTATAACTTGTAACTAAAACATTTTAATAAAAATTCAACAATTGAAATTTTTTGTACCTATTATTTGTAAATGATATAGCTATAAAACCGTCAAAAGTTTTAATTAAACGAGCTCAGGTGACAATTTTTTGCTAAGAGCGCTTTCACATTCGGCAACTTAGTTGCGCTATTCTCTAGTCCAAGTCTTGTGGTTGTAGATGTGGATGTGAGAGGTAAGAGCAGCTTGAAAGGAGAAGAATTGCTGATATTTGAGTACAGACTTGCTTGTACTCAGCAATTCGTTTGTGCGAACATTCTTGTTTTTGAGATTTTTTTTTGTTTATTTCTCGGGCCGTTCAAAATATTAAGAAAATTTAAGTAAAACAAAATGAAAGTTGCGCAACTAAATTCCTATATGTGAACACAAAAGCAATTTTAAAACGAAATATATAAAAACAAAAAATAGAATTTCGCAACAAAGTTGCTTAATGTGAAAGCTCTCTAAGCGTACTTTAAAACTACTCGATGTCAAAAAGTTGTTTATATTTAAAGAGAACTGAAAAATCCTTGCAAGGTTTTAAACAAATTAAAAGTGTGCTCCTCGAGATCTTGGACTAATGAGAGTAAAAACCAAATCACTCTCTAAATTTGAAAGTTTTACTCAAAACTGGTGGAACGCAAAATACTAGTGCTGCTTACCTTTCAGTTTGAAGTATATATCAGTGATTTTATATGCTTAAAACTCACAAAATCATTGCATTAAAGTCTGTAAGGTGGCTGCACTAGAGCAAAAGTACAACAATAACAGGCATGTGGTAAGCTATGGTTGTCAAAAATATTTGTAACTGTTTTCACAATTATAAACTATGAATGCACCTTTTCATAATTATAAATTATTGCTATTTGAATTATTTTCATGTTCACAAAATAATTTGTATATGTTTAATTCAGAATAAAACACTAAATTCTCTTTCAAAAATGTAAACAATACATTTGGCGTAAATAGCTTACGTCAGTTACGGCAGTTTTTTGACAGTAGCAAAAAACTGTCATATGCCGTAGTGCTGCCACCGTGTATACGTTAATGCACATTGGTAGAAATTTAAAATACTATAAAACCACATTTAAAGAACTTAATGTCTCTCTTTGTTTCATATTTGCATTTGTATTTGTTGAAATTTAAACTCACAAACAACGACAAAAGGAAAAATAAGTTAATTTCAAAATTCAAATAAAGTTTGCTGAAAAATATAAAAAGAAGGCGCTAAATGTTTTACATTATCATTAGACTGATAATATTTCATGGAGACAAATGATTGTGAATGTAATAAATACTTTTTGGCAGTTATTTTAATTATGTAAAGAGTTTGTTTTTGGTATGGTAAATTATTGTTTAATCTGGGTCTCGCCTAATATTAACACCTTCATGAATAGCATCTAGTCTAGACATAGTACTCGCGTAACTCGTGCATAGGAAAGAAAAATAAATATTTCTTTATGAATATTTCTAATATTACATTATACCTATAATTTTACCGGTTAAAATTCAAATCCGGCTTTCGCCGAGTTCGAATCCCTATGGGTGCTGATGAGTAGTATTGCGACTACGAAACAGCTAGTTATCCCCCAGTGTTAGTATTCATTTATTTTTTTCTGTCTTCCTTGATCAAGAATATATTTTGTTGGTAGAAATTACAAAAAGTTGTCAGAAATTTGATTTTCATTTGTTAGAAAAACTAAAGAAGAGTATGTATTTTTTCATAATTATGTATCTTGTAAACAAAAATTTTACAAATTTACGTAAAGGAAACGAAAGACAGCTGTGCTTATACCACTACCCTGGTTAAGCTGCGTTGACCACTTTGTGGCCTTGTCAATGGTAGTGGTATAAGCCGAGCTGTCTTTCGTTTCCTTCGCGTAAATTTGTCAAAATTTTGTTTACAAGATACATAATTCTGACAAACACATAGACTTCCTTGCTTCTTCTAACAAAAAATAATAATAATAAAAAAAAAAAAACACTAATTTACAACCGCATTCTACGTTTTATCCTTTGAATGAAGCCTTCAGAATCAGTGTCTAATTTTTCATTCAAATTTATTTTCATCAATTCATTAACATGAGGTTTTTGCTAGCTCTATACCGCATTATAAAAACACAGAAATCACAACGCCTTTCGAATAATTTTCGGTTTTCCAAATCAAAACGAAATTCTATAATAATCATACGACAACTCAATAATAGTACTTTTGAAATATCATTTTTAAAACGTTCTTCCAGATTGTGGAACAGACTATCTAGATGCCTCAAAACATTCCCACAATCGTTTGGCTCAAGTACTTAGTATTTTTAAAAACCAATTAAAATTATGTATACACACCTAATGAGAAATTAATCAACATGTAATCTTAAAACTTGTCATTAGTTAAGTTTATCACTTTATGCATAATATTGATCATTATAATTGTATGGAAAAATTATATCATATATGTCACTATGGGCATGTTTAAATACAAAATTTACTAATTTTATTTCAATTCATTTATTTCAGTTCTCTTAATCGAGCCCATAGGGCCATATATGATTAAATAGCTAGTTCATGTGGATAATAAATATAATTTCCATAGTTTAACTCTATATCTACATACATATATACTTATATAACCAACAAAATACATGTGATATTTTTTGGTGATGATTTATTGTAGTACTACCACTACCAATTAAAGCTGTTTTGAAAGCAACGATACAATTAGTTTAAAAATAAATTTAAAAAAATTGCTTCTATTGCAGACAAACATGTATTTGAAGCCAGCGAACAAGCATATATTTGTGTAGCAACGGCACTTAATACAACGCTGTTGTAAAACAAGTTTTATGCTTTTACACTCACACAGCAACACTATTCGGTTGCCGCGATTCAAGGAAAAAGAGTGGTGCGTTTGTTTGCGTCTTTTCAGTTCTTTGAATTTTTGCAATTATTATTTTTGTAAACTAAAATACAACACGATTTCTTAAAGCGAATGTAAGTGCAAATACTATTTACATTTTTCACAATTTGAGTGTTTTTAAATTGAATTCAAAAAGTGAAAAGGAAAAAGTTCAGCAGCGTTGGTAAAAGTGACGCCAACGATTGTACATTTTTTGCTTAGTGCAGTTGGCAGAGGCTTCTATCGTGTTTTTTTTTAGCATTGTTATTTGTTTAATTTGTATTTAATTAAAAGAAAAAAGAGGAAATTTTGTATTTTGAAAAGACAAAGTTGTTAAAATATATATTTTTATTCATTAGTATCCGAAGGAAGTGTTTAATTTCAAAAGTATTTCCTGTGGTATATCCTTCATTTTGTTTTTCTTGTAAAACCACTAACACAATTTGCCCCTCCGATTACCCGGCATTGTATGTAATCCAACAAGATTTGGCCAAACGCTTAATGAGAAAATCAGATATAAACATTATACACATTATTATACAATTACATACGTATATAGTGTATTTTTTATGGTTTTATGTACATATGTAAGTATATACGTACATATTTTTCAAACTGAACCAAAGAAAGAGGGAATGATATTCATTGTTTTATTATTGTCGCTTCTTTTGACCCCAGTCATTGTTGTAGATATTTTTTCGTTTTATTTCTTGCCTACTTATATAGTTACATACATACTTGTGTACAAATGCAGCTGAACATTATCATAGTTAACCGTAATAATAATGGTAGTTAAGAATTTGCTTAACGCTCTTACAACGGGGAAAACAAGTTGTTTTATTCAACCAGCCGTTACTTGCGTAAAAGCAATACATGTTGTGCAGATTAAACTTTTTTCATAAAATTAAAAATGTTAATAATACACATTTCCTTTTTGTTTTTGTTTTTCTAGCTTAATTTCTAAAACACTGATATGTCGGCCAAACGTAAATCCGGAGGAAATGGTAATGGTCCAAACAAGAGACGTCCCAAAAAGAAGGAGTCTGACTATGAGGATGAAGTAAGTGAAGAGAGCGAAGATGAGGGTGCAGCACAGTCGTCATCAAATCAAGTGGAAGTTTTAATACCCAATGATGATGTTGATCCACCTTCAAAATTGCCTGATGATTTATTGGCCACAATGGAAAAGACGCCAGGAAAATTGTTGATTGCTGGAATGGTAACTTGGGATTTGACTGGCAAGCGTGACCGCAAGAACGCCGTCAAAGTTCGACCAAATTTATATAATTTCCATCGTTTCTCAGATGAAAAGGTGAGATGAAAAGACAATTAGGCTTGAAGACTCATTTTGCATGCCTATGATTTAAAATTATATTGGCTTAAGTCCAGTTTACGCACAGTCTTTCAAATTTTCAAATTGAAAAAAGATAATATAGGGCGCTAGAAAACTCAAAAATAAGAAGAAAATGTTAAGTGAATAAGTTGGCGGAAACTGATAATTTCCGAGTTATAGACTAGAGCTGCAAAACTATCGATAGTCGTCCCCATCGATATTTTCGATAGTTTCACGAAGTTAGTAAACATATTTATATATGTATATATAAAATCTTTACGTGTTTTTATTCTATGATAAAAAATATAACTTAAATACTTTTCTTTTTATTTTTGCTAAACACTTTGAGCTGCAGCGTCGCATGTATGCAAAGAGAACAACATTTTCATTTGTAAATTACGCTATAACTACAAAAATTTAAAGGCGGCTAAGAACCTGCCTGAATAAATGGCCAGAAATGTTATGCCGGTTGCATGTAACCGGCTTCGTGTATCACTATCGAACAGAAACAATCGATAGTTAGCTAAAAATAAAACTATCGATTGTTTTGCGGCTCTATTATAGACCTCGTGAAGATTCGATTTTCACTACATTTTTAAAGTTATTTAGGCAAAATTATAATCATTTGAAATCCTGCCAATAGACTTTTTATTGGATATGCGAATATATTTTTAACCCGTTAGGCAACGGCATTTTCCCATAGAAGGAAAAATCTTTCTGCCCGGTCAATTTTTAGTCAGCCAAGCAGGTATTTTTATAGAGGAGGAGGAGGAGGCTGCATATCTTCCTAAGTCAAACCAACGGTGATAAGAAAGAATCCAAATGGGATGGTTACATGATGCTGGCATCCTGTACAACCTAACCTATTAATCGCTTTACAGTTTTAAAGAATAATATTGAATGGACTGACTTGGATTATGAAGCAGTATCTTCTTTTGCCAAATAATACGAGCAATTAGGTTTAGCCTCTTATGAAAGTTCGCTCCAATGCATTAGTTTCTCTTGGTTCATGGGCAACTAATTTATTGATTATAAAACTTTCTTGATACCAATACTCGCATCATAATTCCCAATCCGGTTTCCAACTTTAGTTTGTCTCCTGATTGTATTTGGAATTATTGTGCGAGAAAGCGTGAGGCAGAGCTGTGCGAAATTTTCCAACATTTTTATTTAGGAGAGCATAGAGAATTGCCTAAAACCTAGCTTTTCGTGAGGTCATTTTGTCCCCTCTCCATCTCCTTATGGGGTATGTTTTAGAATAAAAACTATCATTTTTTTTCCGGACTTCAAAATATTTGCATAGCGAATTTCTTCAAAATTGGTTTAGCGCCTGATGGAAAGCTAACAGAGAGACTAGAGTTACTTTTACATTTATAATATTAATAAGAATTTTGAATCTTGAATGTCCATATCGTTGCTCTCATGTAGAACGGCTTCAACTCCAATTTTCCCGAAATTTAGTTTTTTTTTACTGATTCTAATACATTTCAAACAAATACCCTCCGTTCTATGATCAGCTCATTAATAAATTAAATTTTTATAATTTAAAATAATTTCAGTATCGTTTTGTTGCTACTGGCTGTGCAGCAGCTCACACCATACTTATAAACATGGATCGTAAGGCTGTTGCCTTTGGACGAAATCCATCGGGTCAATTAGGTTTGGGCGACACTAAATTATACGAAAAACCCACTCTTATACAAGCACTGGAAAGATGCAACATCGTACAAGCAGCAGTTGGACGTCATCATACACTCTTCCTTACAGATACCGGAACAGTATACGCATGTGGTGATAACAAATCGGGCCAGTGTGGTATTGGTAGCTCCATTGTGTCGGTGACAACGCCCACACTTATAAATTATCGTGGTCCACCTATTGTACGTGTTGGCTGTGGTGCTGACTTTTCTGTCATTTTAGACATAAAAGGCAATTTACATACTTTTGGTTTGCCCGAATATGGTCAATTGGGTCACAATACGGATGCCAAATATTTTGTAAACGCAAATAAACTATCATTCCATTTCGAGACATCACCTAAAAAAATTGTTCTCTATATAGAGAAAAATAAAGATGGTCATGTAACCCCAGTAGATAGTGTACAAATTGTTGATTTTGCCTGCGGCAATAATCATACTGTAAGTAATTTTTATAAATAATTGTAGCAGAGAAGAAAAAAAAATTATAATTTTTGCCTTCGTTGTACCCTTTAATAGGTTGCTATAGATTCTAAGAAGCGGGTTTATAGTTGGGGCTTCGGCGGATTTGGTCGTTTAGGACATGCTGAGCCCAAAGATGAAATGGTGCCACGTCTTATCAAGTTCTTTGATATTGGCGGCCGTGGTGGACGTAGTGTTTATTGTGGCGCTACTTTCAGTTTGGTGGTCAATGAGCTGGGTGTTCTCTTCCTTTTTGGCCAGAACAAGAAGACTGGTGAAGCTAATATGTATCCAAAACCAGTACAAGACTTATCAGGTTGGAATATAACTGACATTGGCTGTGGCAACACCTCCATTATTATCTCAGCGGACGATACTCTGATTGCTTGGGGAGCTTCGCCCACTTACGGCGAACTTGGTTTAGGTGAATTTCAAAAGTCTTCCACGGTTCCTAAGGAAGTTCCAAAAATGGATAGCATGAAAATACCTCAGGTTGCCATGGGCTACTCTCATGCCGTGATCCTGGTAGACACAGATAACGAAGCAACACAAAGCAAATATGATAAGTTGCCCGAGTACACCATTGATGATTAGAGGCAGAGAAACTTATGCTGCATAAGGAAATGTTCGTTATATAAAAGTAGTTGTAGTAAAGAAATTGCGAGCAAAACAAGCAATTTTTCTTTTTTTAATTTTTATTCAATTGCAAGCTAAAGCAATCATTGAAAGTAAAAAAAATATATTAATAACAAGAAAACCTCCTTTTGTATTGCATTTAAAAATAATGATAGAATATAACTTCATTTTTCAAATATTTATTTGTTCATTTTTGAAAATAATTTCATATGTAGTGTTTTGCGTACGTCTACTTAAAGTTTGCCCTTTTTTGTTTTTAGAAATATCATGTATTACACAGATAAGTAAATTTTCTCTTTTATTTTATATAATTAATGGTTTTTACTTAAGTATTTTTTTTTTTTTTATACATGCAAACTTTATTTAAGTGAACTATCCCTCCCTCACTTTCTGGTAAGCTTAAGTGTCCAACATGTCCTATTTATATAATTTCCTTAATCTTAGTATTTGTGTTGCTTAAAGGAAAAAACAAATTTTTACAGTTTATAAGCATTGTCATATATGTATTTCTTACATTTTTATTTTTCTTAATTTCAATTCAACTCAGTACATCAAATATTAATTATAAAAAGCAAAAAATACATATAATAAACTGTTAGTATTTAACTAAAACCAAAAAAGAAAAGTACCTACATATGTATAATGTAATGAGTTTAATTTTTCAGTTGTGCAGATTGAAATGAATTGTAAATTCTCTTAAAATTTGTATAAATATTCAGCCATGTGTCGAGAATCATTCATTCATTTAACTATACAGTTGCAAATAAATTTACGAAGCATACAGGCATGTTCCCAAACTCGCGAGTCTTCAAAGTGTCCAGACGACTTGAAAACGACAAATTTCCAGAAATACATAATCAGTTTGGCTCGCGTTTTAAGAACATTTTTTAAATTGCTTGCATTAAGCAAGAATTGTATGAAAAATCGCCTAGTTTTTATTCTAGTACAAAGAAAACAATTTTAATTTAATATATACATACATCATTTCATTATTTGTTTAAGGTTTAGTGTTAATTCATCAGTTCGCTTTGGTATACTCTTGTGATTTAAACTCGCCAAGAGTCTGGCGATTGCGATTTACAGAACACCTTGCGAGTTCAAATCATAAACGCAAATGTAATGCGCGTGGTCGAGTACACACGATTTCACTCAAAAACCAAATAAAAACTAAAATTGCGCCTATTTTAACAGTCAAAGGTGTAATACAAGTTGCATTAAAGTCCACAAGGTGGCAATATTACAACAATATGGCATATGGTAAGCTACAAGACGAATTCATTATTAGGTGGATGCATCGGCGAATTCAGGTGAATTCGGTTAATAACAAGGTGAACTCATACAGGTGAATGCAAGCGGAAAGGCGAAATTAGTACTATGAATTTTGTTATTGTAAAACATATCGTGAATGTCAAAATCTAAATTCGCCTAATATTGTTCAGCTGGGAAAAAATTTTATATAAACGTTAAATATAAACTTTTATAATTGTTTGTAATTAAAATCACAGATTATATTAGTTTTACACTTTTAAATTCACACAAATTTCTTGAAGTTGCACTAAATCATACAAAAAAATCTTCAGATTAAAATGGCGCGAAAAAGTTTGTAAACAAAAGAAAAAAATTTGACAGTCTCATTGGAAAAAACGCGAGAAGTAAAAAATAATCACCTGTGCTGTTAAGTTCACCTTATAATGAATTCGCCTTGGCTGGGAAAAAATTTTATCAGGCCTGTTCTAAAAATCACGTGATTTCAAAGCACATGCGGTTCAAAATCACAAATGTGATTAGTGCCTGTTCTGCAAATCACAATTTTTTTTTGATTTTCTATGTGATTAATGCTCTTCTAAAGCACAGAATGCTGCTGTTTTTCGCTTCGATTTACTGATATTTTTACGTTCAGATTGAATTTTTTTAATTGCGGTATTATTTGAAAAATAAGGTTAATTTCTTTTAATAAATATAAAAAGCAAAGTAAAATAAACCTAATCACAAAATAATACAGTAAATCTTGCAGCAAAATAAGAGTACCTAGTTTTTGCTTAATTTAGCGAACTATTTCGTATAACATAAATAATTTTACTTAAACAAACAAGAGAAAACACATTAAGTTATTTATTAATGTAATAAATTATGAAATTTACAGTAAAGTACGTGCAAGAATTAGGGTGTGATTTCAAATTGATTGCAAGTTAGCTTACCGGTTTAAAATCACAAAAATCACAAATATTTTGTGTGCAGAACACCTTTTTTGTGATTTCAAATCACTTTCACAAAAAGTGATTTGCAGAACAGCCCTGTATATAAACGTTATATATAAACTTTTATAATTGTTTGTAATTAAAATCACAGATTATATTAGTTTTACACTTTTAAATTCACACAAATTTCTTGAAATTGCACTAAATCATACAAAAAAAAAATCTTCAGAAAAAAAATGGCGCGATAAAGTTTGTAAACAAAAAAAAAAAAAACAAAAAATTTGACAGTCTCATAGGTAAAAATGCGATAAGCAAAAAATAATCACCTGCGCTGTTAAGTTCACCTATTAATGAATTCGCCTTGGTACATGGTCTTTATCAAGTACTTTTGACAGTTAAAGTGTAAATTCGCTTTTTACACAAACAAAATACCTGTTTTTTTTTATTGTTGCAGCGGAACGGCTACCTTTTTTTTTGTATCATGGCAAGCTACTTGTCAAAAATATTTTTAGCTTTTATTACAATTATAAACTATGAAATGACCATGTCACAATTATAAACTATTTACTGTTATAAACTACTTGAATTATTTTTATGTTTACAAAATTATTTTTGAATATTTAACTCAGAATCAACCACTAAATTCACATTCAAAAATGTAAACAATACATTTGACGTAAATGGTTCACCGTATTACCTGGTAGCCGTTTCTAAATAGTAGTTTATTAGGGGGTTCCCCTTCCCACAATACCCGAAGTTACTCTAATATTTTCGAAGATAGAAATTTATGACGAAAATTAGTTTTTATTGATGTTATATATAGTTTATTTGCATATTGATAACATCATTTATATTACGAAAAATTTTTTTGCTAAAGTAGGGAAAAACAACTACAAATATTTAGTTTTCTATAAGAAGAAAAAATGTATTTTTATTTTAAAGTTTTTTTCTTTTATATTTAATTATTTGATACAACAGAAATAACTTATTTGTAAATAACGCTACACAACAAAATTAATTTTGGCAATAACTTTTCATACATTTTATTATAATTTTATCTTTTGTGAATAGAACTTATTCCTTAAATTAAAATGAATAACACATACTTACATAAATGTTTTAATCTTTTTTAAATTCAATACAATTAATTAATATGCTTAGGACATTGACCATATTATGTTTAATGTTGCTGAGTATGTTTGAAAAAGAGTAAATGAACAAGAAATTTATAGTGTAGAACTGCATTGTAGTAAAAAAATAAAATCACACGAGGTGATTTTTCTTTATATAAAGCGAATGTTAGAAATATTACATCTTTTGCATTTTGTTAGTAATATAATTTGTACAAGTGATCTTGTTTTTACTGCTGTAGATAACATATTTACATACATACATACGTATACATACATATATGCAAATTATTTTATTAACTGCCAGAATGCGGATGAATCTTTTTTTTTTTTTTTGGAAAAGTTCTTTAGGTAAAATACTAAGTTTATAGCAAAAGAACGCATAAATGAATTTTTGGGCGAAATGGCGGTATTTCTTTCGTGAAATATATGTTATCAAACAATTCATATGTTCAGGCTGGTTTTAATATACATACATACATGGTCTGATAAAAAATAAGCGTTATTTTCCAATTTCCTGAGTTACGTATGTTCGATTTCTTTAATTTTTCTGTTATAGCCTATTTACACCAAAGCGAAATCTACTCATTCGAGATTTCATGCCAAATCTAGTAGATTTTGAGAAGATTTCCCATACAAAATGAAATCTACTTTATGAGATTTCGACGAAATCTCCTGAAATCTACTCAGTACTAAGCGATGCAACTGTGATTTCTTGCAAAAAGTACTTAAAAATACAACGCTGCAATAAAAATTGCACTATAATGTGGTGTATGCAGTCTCTGGGCACAAAAAATATACACTTTAATGCTGGTGTATTCAGTCTCTGATAATATTGAATTGTCAAACCCGCATGCATAAATTATTTTTGAGCAAATGAAATCTTGCTAGATGTCAAAAAACGGTGGTGTAAACGATATAGATTTCGTTGTAGATTTCAATTCAAATCTACTAGATTTTGAGTTGGTGTAAATGCGCTATTATGTTGTACACATGTCTGTTACTGCCCGTCTACATTAGACATGAAACGCCGTTAAGACATATTGTTAAAACATACCTTTGACGGCCCGATTGTTACATGGTGGAGTACCCGTATATCTTGATTTTTCTTTATTTCAACTCCGTCAACAACTTTTATGCCCTTTTTTATAGTTTGTGAAAAAAAAATATTTTTATTGCAAAATTTGTAATCTAAAATAAGAATTAGATTTTTTTTTTGGCAATTTCTTTTAATTAACTATTTTTAAATTTTTCATATTAAAATGTCATTTTCTGTTAAGACAGAGGTTTTAAAACAGACGTCTTAACAGCCGTGTCAAGACGGCAAGGAAACAACTGTGAAAATGATTTACATCAGTACCTGCCTTGACGGCCTAACCTGATGGTGGATCAATTCCACGAAGTGAATTTTTCACGATAGCAATTCTTGTCATATGATTGCGGTCATATGAACAACTTCTTGTTGAGGAGTTCGGGCTTTCTAATCCCTCATGTATGCAATTTCCCAGCAATCAATGGAGGACAAGGCATAATGAGTTGATAGGCCGAAGCCCATTAAGAGCATCAGCCCTTAAACCAACTCACCCGTCAATCATCACCACTGGTTCCTTACAGTACACGTATCTGTTGTATAGGCAACAGATCCTCGGGAGATTGTTAGCCCTCGAAAAAAGCCATCACCAAACAATTATCAAGGATACTAACACTCCCTTCCTGGGATTTAGGTTTCAACCACAGCCAGAACGTTTCAGCCCAGGTAGGCACCTCAACCATGATCAGCCCGGGTCGAACCGCAAGCAGAACTTCCCGGGGGTCATGCTGATCCCCATTCTGCCAATTTATACCCTTGGTAAGGGTTTCGGAAGCCAACACAACATAAGTCATGTGGCTTCCTAGAGTTTTGTTTGCCGCACCAAACGAGAGACCCCTTCCCCTCTTTTCCCCGAAAAACAGAGCGCCTAAGTTAAGAATACGCCAAGGCAAAACCTGTTCCCCGGGGGGACAGCAAGGAAACAGTAACATTTGCAGTCTACAACAGACAGTAACAGTATTTTGCTGTTCCTGTTAGTGTTCTCATGTCAGGTATGTTGCCAATATCAGCCATTTCGGATTGTCAGTTTGTTTTTGATAGATAAAAGGGTTAGTCCATGGTACAATAATATAACAGGTAAAAGCAGAACTACAACAAGCCAACAATAAAAACAACAACATGGCTTTTTATTGTTGCTTTTTGTTGATAACTGTCAAAGAAAGCAAAAAAAAAAAAAAAAACAAACGTATATTTTTCTTCGTGTTTTTATTTTACAAATAATTTTTCAATAAGTTTTTGCGTTTAAAACTCGCGCAATAAATTAAATATATAAATAAAGATCGAGAAAAAGCTGTCTGTTGTGTTTGAAGATGTTTTTGTGTTCGAAAAATATTATTAGAACATATTTTTTCTTCCAAAACTTTTTCAATTTGTAAACAATAATGAAAAATGTATGTGTATGTGTGCACTTTTGATAGTTATCATCACAGAAAAAAAAAATGGCGGCCACCGTTTCAACACTACCTGTGTATTATTGTACCATGGGTTAGTCGTGTTTTGGAGTGCTCTTCAATTTTTTTTACTAAATTTTCTAAATTTTGAGCATAAACAACCTTGCATGAACATCGCTTAGGAGCTGTTAACCATCGTCAACGATGATCCAAATTTCCTCAAAAAGGTCATAACTGGTGACGAAAGCCCAATCATCCTAATGGAAGCGTCCAGAGAAGACCGAAAATAGCACGTTAAATTTGGTCAAATACGAAGGTTTTGCTTTGTTGATCATTTGTTGACCAGTACTTAAAATATGTACTTTATGTATGTATGTACATTGCAAATAACATTATTTTTTATATGTATGTGTATATTTATTTCAGAAACCTTATATTAAGCTAAATTATTGCTTTTAAAGTCTTTAATGGACAAATTAAAAATTAACACTAGTCGTAAATATTTAATTAACAGGAGAGGATGATGCAAATAAATAATTATCAATATCAGAAAGGCGGGAAAGAGTTATAGCTTATAATAGCATAACGGAAAATTAAAATTAAGAGTCGCTTACAGATGCCATATGCCAACAACAAAATTATAAAGTTGTTAGATAAACAGCTTTAACCAATAGTTCGTTATACAATTTTCGTCAAGGCAACTAAAGCTGATTTGCCATCCGGAATCGAGGCATTAACAAGATTTTTTGTATGTATGGATTTATTAAGTCTTATTAGCTATTTTTTTTTATAAAGTTCAGCAATTATCGGTATTTGTTTAATCTATAATAATGATCAGTACACTTAAAGAAACCCAGTTTTTTTATAAGTTACGAATGCTAAAGAAGACGTGAAAATTGGAAAGGAAAACTGTAGCTTATTAACAAAATAAGATAGAAAAAATGAGAGCAGAACAGGGGCCGTATGAACTCGATCATCAAAGTTAAACTGTAACTGCTATTTTGAGAAGATCGGTTTTAGCTTTAATTTCTTTTTCCTCAACAATAACAACATATACCTATTTTCAACTTTAAGTTACTTTCAGAAAATAGTATTTTAATCTTAGGCTACTCTACTACTCTACTCTACTCTGCAAAAAACCTTCTTAGTCCAGCAAATCGCACAATATATTAAGTGCCAATTTCACGATAACGAAGCTGTTCGTTCGTTCGCACAATTACATTTAAAACAATAAAATTTTGAATGTTGTTTTTGTTTTAAAAGTAATTGTGCGAACGAACGAACAGCTTCGCTATCGTGAAATTGGCACTAAATCAAGGCGAATTAATTATTAGGTGGATGCATCGGCGAATTCAGGCGAATTCGGTTAATATGGCGGCACTTTTTCTGTCAAGTTTTGTTTACCTTTTTCGGCGCCATTTAAATTTTGTACATGTTCTTTGTCAACTACTTTTGACAGCTTAAGTGTGAATTCGCCTTTTAACACAAACAAAATACCCGTTGTTTTTCTTATTGTTGTATTGTTGTAGCGAAGCGGCTACCTTGTTTTTTGTATCATGGCACTAAATGTTCAGTTAGAAGTGACTTAGCCGTACAGCCCAATTACAAATATGAATTACGTGAGATTTTTTTCACTTTTCCCCAATTATGTACAGCAATAAAAAGTGTTTTTTTAGTTTTCCGTCTCTGCATTTTCTGAAAAAACTGAAGACAGATTAACTGTCACTCCCTCTATTTTCATTTAAAATAAAAATAAATTTTCAAATTATGTTTTTGTTTCAAATGTTTTTATGCAAATGAAAATATTTATTCGAAATAGTGGAAGTAACTCTTCAATTCCAAGAATAAAAAAATTGAGCTTTTCTCTCTAATTTGAATTGAGAAGAGTGCTTGCTGAGAAAAACAAATTCCGTGAGAATATTCATAATTGGGCTAATAAAAATCATGAATTAAAAATAATAGATTACGCTTTGCGCAGGTCCGTTATGTTGTTTACATCAGTCAGCTCAGCTGTTGAGTGTGACATAGAACATGAAAACACACAAATATTAACTGAAATTTAAATACCGCTTAAGGTCGTATCTTCTTGGAAGAAACGATGGAATAATTTCAAATGGTGGAAATGTGGAAAATTATTATACTCCAGACTTAGAAATATGTCAAAAATCTATAACAGGTAATATTTTTAAATAACTTTCTTCCAATTCTTAACATTTTTTTATAGGTAAAATGTTTGAAAGTTTTAGTGTTGATGTTTGTACGGAAGAACCAGACGAAGAACTTAAAGACATGCAATATGATGGCTTGGAAAATTTTGCGGGGTACATTTGCCACAGATTAAGGCCATGTTACACTATCATACACGATCGTGCGATCTACTAAATGAAACATGTGTGCTGAAAAAGCACTAAAAATGCAACAGTGCGACAGAGTTTATAACAAATCGTGCGATTTAAAAAATTGTATGAAACTTTTCAAAACATTATGGTTTCTGTGCGATCAGTGTGGTATATATTGTGAAAAATATGAGCATATTGTTGGTGCCTCGAGAAAGAAAATTAAGTAATGTAAAATTATTATGTTAATAAAAGTTTTCAATTATTTTATTGTGTATATAAATGATTACAATTATACTTGTATAATAGTGTGGCCTATAACGCAATTTTGAAGCGATTTTTTCAAGTTGGCCAGACTTTTGAAACTGTTTCCTGTCAATGAATCGTACGATCGTGTAGGATAGTGAATCGGGGTCTTCGAAGGACGATCTTCATGGCATCTCTGAGCGAAAAAACGTTGAGACATATTCATGGATTGATCATTTTTCCGAAGGCGGACTTTCAAAGCCGACAGAAGAACTATGATCGTTATCAAGGCGAATTCATGAATTCGCCTTGGTCGTTATGAAAAAATTAAAAATAATATTTGATAAGTTCAATGAAGAAACCCTTCTAATATGGAAGGGTTATTTAAAATCCCTTCTCACACAGGCCGAGGATGTCGAATGTAACAAAAAGATATAAATGCTTTTTTTAGATCTCTAATGTATTGTAATATAAAACAGTTAAACCAAAATATAAAAGAAAATGTGAGATTACACAAGAAAAGGTTAAATAAAATCATAAATTATAAAAAAATTAACAAAAAAACCTTGCAAATGTGTGTTCCATGTGAATAACGAAACAGTCCGAACTAGTTCAAAAGCGTTCCACGTAACAATTTTTGTGCAATTTTGAGAGAAAATGAGAGAGTAATATTTTTCATTTCCTGTACAAATTAGCCCGAACTTTTTCTTTGGGTAACTTCGGACTAGAATTTAATAATCAGCTGTTTTATGTTTACATACATATGAAACTAAAAAAGTAATCAGAAAATTTGCAAATCGGAAAAAAGTTTTTGTTTAAAAATTAGTTAAAAGCAAAATGGAATGTTGCCCAAACTAAAAATAGCCTTGTGGAGTTGTAAGGAGAACCTGTTATAAAAATGTACTGAAAATTTTACATTGCTTATAATTTTACAGCTGTTGCCAATAATGCAAATCTTTTATTATGCGTTTTAAGCGTCTAAAATCACTAAAATATACTTTAATCTAAAAAGTAAGTAGCACTAGTATTGCAAGATGTACAATT
This sequence comes from Thecocarcelia acutangulata, assembly GCA_914767995.1. Lineage (NCBI taxonomy): Eukaryota > Metazoa > Arthropoda > Insecta > Diptera > Tachinidae > Thecocarcelia > Thecocarcelia acutangulata. The sequence continues at coordinate 27,984,802 of OU612097.1, read as the reverse complement.
GTGGTTCTTTGCGTTCCAGCAGTTTTGCGTAAAATTTGCAAATTTAGAGAGTAATTTGCTTTTTACTCTCATTAGTCCGAGATCTCGTGGAACACACCTAATATCATACACATATGTATCTAAACGGTAAGTCTCTTATACAACACACTTTTACCTTTAATTGAAATCAAACTTGTATATTTTTGTGTAACTATCTGCCAACACAATAAGTATTAAGAATTAATAAAACAAAAGGAAGTAAATTTATTAATTTGTCTTCTAGTTATTTGAAAATAATATTAGTTATTCCAGTCTTTTTACACAACTCGCAAGCAATTGGCTGATGTAAGCAAATAACTATAGACTCTCGTGACGTCATGCGCAGTAGAAAATTATTTTGCAATGTTTTCGGCGTCATCTTAGTTATTTGCTTTATGAATAAAAATAACCATATCAATATTTTGTGGCCGATTAGGGCTTTGTAAAATTGCAATTCTCATTTTTATAGTCTTCACAAAAATGTAAGGGGTATGTATATATAAGTTTGTGATTCCGATTGTAATTTCTACAGTTTTTTTTTTGCGACCCTATAAAGTATACATATATATTCTGATTCAGAATTAATGGAGTCCATTAAGCGATGTCTGTCTGTCTGTCCGTCTGTCGGTCGTTGAAATACCGTTTCTGAGAAAACCATTAGACATAGAAACTTTTTTCTTTGACCATTCTATTACTCCATATTGCCATGTGTTTGCTATTGAAATTCAGTAATATCGGTTCACGTATAGCTGAGATATATTCAAAATTCCGAAAAATGCCATTAATTTTTGCAAATTTGTATGGAAATTAAAAAAAAAAAAGTTGTTTGTTCTGCTTCAAACTTCACACACTCATTAAGCATGGTGACGTCAATGCAAAAAAAAAAATTGAGATATCGGTCCATATATACCCGAGATATAGCCTAGATCGGGTTTTTCATGAAAATGCTTAAACAACTTTTTTGTGCTCAAAAGCAGTTTTGGTAATGAAATAATTTTTTATAATTATGGAAAATTAAAATTTCCGATATCGGTCCGAGATATAGCCTAGACCGGGTTTTTTTATTAAAATGACGCGTCAGCGAACGTAAACAACTTGTTTTGCTCAAAACAGTTTTGGTAATGAATTAAGGTTATATAAATATGAAAAATGAAAATTTCCGATATCGGTCCATATATACCCGAGATATAGCCTGATCCGATCTTTCCATTAACATTTTTTTTTGCTGAAAAGCAATTCTCATTATAAAAGAAGATTTAGTAATCTTCTTTTATAATGAAATAATTAAAATACACAAAATGGAAGATTTCGATATCGGTTCATATATAACCGAGCATATTTAATTCACATTTTTAAATATACTATACATATGCGTGACTATCGTGAAGGGTACTTTAGATTCGGCCCAGCCGAATATACCATACTCTTACTTGTTTTATATAATTACTTAATTCTTAACAAGAGAACATATTTATCATAGGCCCCTGTATAATAAAATAAAAATACAAGTTTTGCTTAAAATGGCATTAATTCTTATATTCTGTTCTCGCTATTAAGCGCTCAAGAAGAACAAGTAAAAACGGAGGTTAAATCGTAATTATTTTTAATATAATATTAAGAAGTATTTTTTTTTGTAATTTTCTTGATTGTTTTTAAAGTGTACATCAATATAATTAATAGATATTTTATAATTTGAATACATTACTCAATTATATATTTTATTTATATATAATATATATATTTTTTTAATAAAAATGCGTTCAATAAAACAGCATCTATATATAAAATGAGAAATTGTTATTTTCGATTTATATTATATATCGTTTACTTTGGGTCAAAGAGTTTGTTTTTTTTTTAATTTTTATTTTTTTAAAGCGTAATTATTGCTTGTTTTACATTTGAATTTAAGGAACCTGATTTATACAATTTTAGTTTAAATATTTGTTTGTATATTTTCAGCTGTTTAAGTTATGAAATAGAAATTATTATTTTCTTTTTAACAAAAGTTTTACAAGATAGAAGTTAAAAATATTTGTTTAGTCCTGTTTTATATACATATATGTAAATTTTGTAACTAACATTCTTTCATTAAGTTTTATTTTGATTTTATTTTAATTAATAAATACATTTATGCTGAGTATTTTATAAGGCGTTTATTGATTTATTACTTTTTTAGTTCATAAACATAGTTCTTAATAGTTCAAGTTAAGTTTATATAAACATCTTTGAGGAATAAAGCTATTTTTAAATCATATACTATGAGTTGATTTCTCTAAATGAAGAATGATTTTTTAATATGTATATATACATGCATACATAATAAGAAACTTGTAATTTAATATAACGGGTGAATTAGTTTGTACTAAACATCTGCTAGAGTATAACAGAAAGTATCCCGAAAACAGTTTGAACAAGTTACTACGTATTACCTTTTATTCAAATAAGAATATTATACTATATACTGTTGTTTTGCATTATTAGGGCCCTGATTCACTATCCTACACGATCGTACGATTCATTCATAGGGAACGGTTTCAAAGGTCTGCCCGCCTTGAAAATATCGCTTCAAAATGGCGTTGTAGGCCACACTATTATACACGTATAATTGCAATAATTTATATACACAATAATATGATTAAAAACTTTTATTAACATAATAACTTTACATTACTTAAATTTTTTTCTTGAGGCACCAACAATATTCTCATATTTTTCACAATATATACCACACTGATCGCACAGAAACCATCATGTTTTGAAAAGTTTCATAAAATTTTTCAAATCGCACGATTTGTCAAAAACTCTGCTGCACGGTTGCATTTTTAGTACTTTTTCAGCACACATGCTTTATTTAGTAGATCGCACGATCGTGTATGATAGTGTAACATGTCCTTTACTACACTCAAACTTATACAGACAACAACATACTTATGGTTTTTTGTTATTTTTTGAAAAATAGCAAAGAATTTACAAAGAAACATGTTTTAATAATACCTGTCAAAACACAAAAAACGTGTATAAATGAAAAAGTTTGTTTTTTCGTGTTTTGACGGGTATTATTAAAAAATTTTTCTTTTTAAATTCTCAATAATTTGTTTACATTGTTGGGGTATAAAGTTGAATGTTTGAGAATATCTTTCAAAAATTTCCAAATTCTACTGATGATTAGGGTGGCTCCTATGCAATGTCGACATATAGACAGCTGGGAAACACAGAAAACAAGTTGTTCATAATTTTTTGATTGATATTAATATTAGAAGCTAATATCGTGAATAAAACTCAATTATTTGAATTTTCAAAAATATTTTAATTTCTTAAAATGAGTTGAAAACAATTATACACAATTACATTAATTTGCTTTGTTTATTTGCTTTATATAAACTTTTCTTTCTTCATTTTATTCTGTTTTGTAAACATGTTTTTGACGGCCTCCGTAATTTTTGCACAACCGAAATATTATGTATGTAGTACAGCAACTCTTTAAAGGCCTTGCTACACTATGATACACGTTCGTGCGATCTACTAAATAAAGCATGTGTGCTGAAAAAGTACTAAAAAAGCAACCGTGCCACAGAGTTTCTTACAAATTGTGCGAAATTTTGAAAAATGATGTTTTGAAAAATTTTATGGAATTTTTCAAAACATCATGGCTTATGTGCGATCAGTGTGGAATATATTGTGAAAAATATGAGAATATTGTTGGTGCCTCGAGAAAAAATTTAAGTAATGTAAAATTATTATGGTAATAAAAGTTTTTAATCTTTTTATTGTGTATATAAATTATTGCAATCATACTTCTATAATAGTGTGGCCCACAACGCCATTTTGAAGCGATTTTGTAAAGTCGGCCAGACTTTTGAAACCGTTTCCTGTGTATGAATCGCACGATCGTGTAGGATACGGCCTTAAGACCTCATTTGTTTTTAATTTCTGTTGCCGTTCTTTTCCGCAAATATTTTACAATTACTTTTTCCGTGAGAATATTCAGCTGTTTTTACAGTAGAGCATAATTAAAAGAAAAACATTGGAATGAACAATAAAATATTTACACAAAAATTATATTGTGTGGAAAAAAAAAAAACGAAATAAATTAATGATTTAGATATAGTGATCAACCAGCCCACTTCTTTAACACAATCTGTACAGTTTATGACACTTCTTATATAAAATAAAATGTTTTCCCCGCTAAAATAATATTCTTTTGATCATCCATAGTTGCTTAATTGATAAAAATGCACCTTGGCATACACCAACGTGCATTAACCAGGTGGCATCACTAGCGCAGGTGACAATTTTTTATTTAAAACGACCGGTAGAGTCAAAAATTGTTTATGTTTACACAAAGTGAAGTGAAAAAATAATAATATTTTAGTCGTGCAAAAAAAGAAAGAAAAAGTAAAAAAGTGCAAAAAAACAATAAAGAAGTTTTCAAAAAATATTTTAATTGCGTAGAAGCTATTTATGTTTATACAAAGTGAAGTGAAAAAATAATATTTTAAACAGTTTGAAAATGTGCAAAAGAAACAATAAAAAAATTTCAAAAATATTTTAATTCCTTAATATGCGTTGCTGTCTGCTATGTAAAAAGAGAAATCCTACTGCTTATCGACTTTCCTCGTTTCAAAAATAAATTAATTGCTTAAAATGCGTTAAAAACAATTTATGAAAATAATAATAAACAATTAATTTTTTTTATATAAACGTTTCTTTCTTCATTTTCCTCTGTTTTGTAAACATGTTTTTGACATTATGGTGGAATTTTTAAACAAACAAAATATTGTGTATCTAGTACAGCAACTCTAATACTGCCACCTAATAATTGCACCATGGCTTACACATATCTGGATGTCACTTAAGGCCGTGTCCGATAAACTTTGTCGCTTTGCGTGACATTTAAAACTTTAACAGAAAAGCGCAAAGCAAAAAGTGTATGTTTACATATCTAAAAAATGGTTGTTAATTTTTATATTTAATCATTTCATTTCGAAGTTAGAAATATTATTGAACGAATTACTGAAATTGGTTCTAATTGCTTTCTTAGTACATAAAGCTTTGGAGCTATTAGAAAAAACTTTAACTCGTAAAAAGATGAGAGTTGTCGAACTTTTCGCTTCGAGTTGTGTTAAAAGTGCTCTATGTGACATGTTTCATATAAGTATATATATTTTATCTTAGATGTCAAAACGAATTTGCAACGAAAAGCGTAGCAAAAGTTTTATCTGATACGGCCTTTAATGTTGAATTCTGTTTTCAACAGGTTATTAGTCCGCAACAGAACAGAACGAGAAAGTAAAAATTAACCATGCACATATAGTTTCAATTGAACAGATACAAAACAGCAGATTCAGAGAGCATTTACTAAAGTAACTCTTTAATATATTAAATAGACTATTAGTTTTAGTTTATTCCTCATACACAATTGGGGCCACCGGCGAACGTTTTGTTGCGCGAAAAATCGCCTATTGAAAATACCTATACACATTTGTTTTATATTTTTCTTCTTAAATGGAACCAACCATGGGAAACCAGCATTTTAGTGAAATAGAAAATTATTGCCACGAAAAAATCATAAGAGAAAAAAATTCGCTTCAGCTCTAGGATAATCAATATTTTAAAGACATTTAAGAAAGTCTATACTTAAGCTTAATTATTAATTAGAATTCGACTTTAAGTTTTGTATTTCACATACACAATATTATAAATAGTTTATCAAATCAGTTAATACAAATAATGCGACGATGCCTGAGCTCTATATTGTTTTGGTGTCAGTTTGATTAATTTCGGATTGAAGGCCCCCAGCTGGGCTTCATTTGTAGACGATGGAGCTGGCGGCACAGGATTCGAACGAAAACGTGTACGTAAAAATTTTTGCATTGAACGTAAACGTATGATGGGAGCACAGGGTGATTGTCGTAGACTGTTGTGATTAAGAATCCAATAAATGATGGGGCTTAAAGCTGAGTACAAGTACCCTAAGGAAAATGAAAACGATGAAAATAAAATTAATCAAAAAATATATCCTTATTATAATTTTTATGTATTGTATATAAAAAGAGAAATGGCATGTCGCACGATGTTGAACGTTGGCGTTCGCAAACATCTTTTACATGGTACAATATTATACAAATTAGAAGCGGAGAACTACAACTATCCAACCATTAATAAAACAACAGGGCTGCTTTGAGAAAGAGAAAAGGAAAGTAAGTTACTCTGTTCTATCGTTACTACAATAGATTTTGCTCTGACGAGATTAAAGATCTTGTTCCCAAAACTCGTAGTAGATCCATCTATTGTTGAACAATAAAGAACAGTTATTCGCTAGATAATCGTCAGAATATTCTTTTTGGGGATTATATATTAAACACAATCGTCTAATGAAAAACGTATGCTAGCTGGGTGCTAAACGCATATTTTTAAAAAATAATTGACCAGTTCATAGAACACAGACGAGCGACTCGTTTAAAAAAAAATTAGTATGGAAATCACTCAAAAACTTGAGTAACTTGCCTACAAATTTTCTAGACGAGTTGCACATCTAAGCTCTGAGAACAGCACAAATATGTATTTGAAATGAATTTCAAGAAAATTTTGTATGAAATTTATATTAACATTGAAGCTGCTAACGGACGTTAACGTTGAATTTCGTGCTACCAGCTATTAAAGTATACGTTACCCGATAATAAACTGAAATATCTGGCAGATTTCTGGCAATACTCCTTGTAGCCCATTATTTTATAAATGACGCAGAATACATGCGGCGCCCAGCAGATTATAAATAAAAATGCTGAGCCCACAAGCATATTTGCCAGATGTCGGCGTGAACGTAGAGTGGACGTTTGAGGCAACGGTATGCCGGGTGTTGCCACTCTTCTGCCACGCTGAGCTGCCCGCGCTATGCGCTGTCTCTGCGAATGCTCACGTATCTCACGCATTGCTCTGTAATGTTATGTAAATGATTACTTTTAATGCCGCTTAGCGATAATTTAAAAAGTTACCTTGGTGATATGGGATTTTTTGATAAAATTACATTGCCACTATTATGTGTTGAGGGATGATTTAGATTTTGCATTTGTATATCGCCACCATTGGATGTGTCATCCGTGGTACCGCCACAGCCAGCTTGATGAGCATTTGCTATGCCTGTCACAATCACCATATGAGTTTGACGACGTAATATTGGCATCGGAAGTGGCAATTCGCCGTGAGCTGCACGCGCCGTCAGCGAAAGTGCACACAATTTCCGCCGCACACCATAATGATTGAGTAGAACGCCCAAGCCAGGTAAAATGAAAACAATAAATGTGTGTATTAAAATGAAAACAACAAATACGGAGTTGACACCCGGTTCCGAATGACAACTTATGCTAACATTAGGTATATCAGCTGCAGGTGGGAAGAGTGTCGTAAACAGCGCTGACGATGAAAGCGGTGTTTTTGTGGTTGTCTTATTTAAAACGACAGTTTTTGCCACCATTCTGTAGATAAACAAAAACGGAACACTAACAATGGCTGATGCCAGCCATGAGAGCACTGCCAAGGAAATGTGTAAATAACGACGTTGACGTAATTGTGCCAAACGCGGATGTTTCACGGTGGCGTAACGATCTAGCGATAATAGAAAGAATGACATTGTACTGGCAGCAACTGGAGTGGCCTGAAAAGTAAAGCAGAAATAAATCTTAAAAAAACTACAATAAAATAAAAAGAACTGCATAAAAACATTCAACAGTAAACGGAAGAGAATTAAGTGCAAGTGTTTATAGGGATTTTTCTCCAATTATTTTCCATATCGCTGACGTTATTTAATAGAAGTTCTTAAATCACATAAAATTTCATAACTATAGTCATAAAAAAGTGTACTTTAAAAAATATAAAGTAACGTTTAACAAAAAGTATACTTTTTGTCTACTATAAACAAAAAAAAAACTTACTTTACTTACAAAAGCCGCTTCTAAAGTTAAACAGAGGAATAGCTGTTTTTAAGTAAATTAACATAACTCTAAATAAATAAGCTATTCGCCATCAAACGATAAAATAAAAAATAAAAATTAGTTTTATACCAATAAAAATTATAAATAGCTTGTTTTCTATGTTTCCCAGCTATCTATATGTTGACATTTCATAGGAACTACCCTAATGAAAGATATTCTCAAACATTCAATTTTATATCCCAACAATATAAATAAATTGTTGAGAATTTAAAAGAAAAATGTTCTAATAATAACTGTCAAAACACAAAAAACAAGCTTTTTCATTTATACATTCTCAATAATTTATTTATTAAATTAATTCAATTTCCTTAACGACCTTCTCTATCAAACTTCCAACCCTATCCACTCTTTCGCAGATGACAGCAGCATTTGCCATTCGTACTTTTTTAGCTATAGGCCCAGCCCATCAGAGATCGCTGCCAAGAGGCTAAATATGAATGATTCACTGAATAGTAACATTCTATTAATCTCCGAATGGAGTCGTAAAAACAGAGTCGCCTTCAACGCTCATAAGACCCAATGTTGCTTATTAACACACAAGCAAACGACCGCAAATGCTGCTTCATCTGTACTCATGGATGGTATAAATATTGAGGAATCGGATGCTCTTGATGTTCTTGGAATGAAGATACAGTATGATGTTCGCTGGACTGAACACATTTTTCATGTCTTCAAAGAAGCATTCAAGTGTCTTGGTTTTTTGAAACGGTGTAAGATGTACTTCACTCCATCCGATCTCCTTACTATTTATACCACCTACATCCGACCGAAAATGGAATACAACTCTCATGTTTGGGCCGGTGCCTCAAAGTCTATTTTGGGGTTACTCGACCGTGTGCAGGAGAGGGCGAAGAAGCTTATCGGTGGCAGTAGGGTATCCAACTCTATTGACTCACTGGAGCCACATCGCAGTGTAGGGTGCGTTACTCTGTTCTATCATTACTACAACGGATTTTGCACTGACGAGATTAGGGATCTTGTTCCCGAAACTTGCATATTTTTACGTAGCACGCGCTCATTGTCCAGAGCACATCCATTTGTGGTCGATCGCCCGGGGAATCGCACTGCGCATTACAGAGAGAATTCGTTTTTCAGCCGAACGCTTCGTCTGTGGAATAATTTGCCTGCAGACGTGTTTCCTGTCTGTTATAACGTTGGAAGGTTCAAGTCAAATGTTCACAAAGACTACTGCCTCTTTCCCCCTTCTCACAACCTAGTTTCCTAGTTCTGGTACAATGCACTGCATATGTAGGGGTCATCCCCTGAGTACTGGTCCAATATAAAAAAAAAAAGTTGCAAATTTCGCCAGGAGCAATATTGGGATTAAAAAAATAATGTATCCCAGCCGGGAAATTTCTATTATAAACAATTAAATATTTATCAAAAATTATCTAAAAATAAATGTTGCCCTTAAAACGGGATTTTGAAAAATATTTTTATTTTCATACTGAAAAATTTCCAAATATCACCAAATAATATGATAAACACTGACTTTTGGAAAGTTTTAAGGTTATGAAGAAAATATATGTGAACAGTAAGTGATGATATTATTTGATTACCTGCACAAATTCTATCGCTTTACACATTGCCAGCGAGAGAGTTTTTGTTTTTCGATTCATGGCTAAATTTAGTAGTGTCACCGGTGCCGAAATGCCCGTCACTAACAGATCTGCAATACAAACAGCCAAAAGCAAGGGATTACGCAGTCTCACCGATGATGCAGAGCAAAGTGTTAACAACAGTGTTGCATTTCCCAAAACACCACCAAATACCACCAATCCATACAAAATGGCCATAAAGAGCAGCGTAAGCGAGGGTATGCTGTGCTCATCGTGATAAGCGCTGTAAGTTGTTAAGTGACTTAAATTGCTGAGATTATCGTAATCATAAAATATTTCCGAATTAGAATTTTCATCAAGAGTTTGTTGAAGAGCGCCGCTGTAAACTGTTGTTCCGGCGGCATGCGTCGTATTTTGGAATATCAAATTTGAGTTAATGTTGTTGACCTGCTGTTGATGTTGGGTCAGATGGTGATGATATGTATTCTCCCACCATTGTTGTAAGTTATTGCTATTCATGGTATAGCTGCAAATCTATAGTTTTTTTGTCAATACCTGCCCGCGGTGATGGTTAATAACGTCAACTGCTTCATCTCATAAGAACAGACTGCAAAGAAAAATAATTTAAAGAAAGAAAGTACTATTAAATAAGACACAGTCTTGTTGTGCTGCAATTTACTTCAATAAATAATAATTATTTAAAGAAAGAAGGAAAGAAAATCCATATTTATATAAATAAATAAAAAAATAAATAAAATGCAGGTTGTTGTCCATGCTGTTTTTTTTTTGCCGCAGTCAAATCAAACTAATTTCTAGTTTTGTAGTCTACAAAATAAAGACGGTGTTGCCAATATCTAAAATCGACCAAATCAATTTGATTGTAAAATTACAGCCGTATTTTTAGAGACAATCTGCAGAGACAGAGTTATTGTGATATCAAAATATAACTGTTATTTGCAAATTTCGTGAGTTACGTATGTTCGCTTTTCGCCTCTCTTTTCTGTCTTTTGTTGGCAATATCAGCCATTTGGATTTTGACAGAGAAAAGGGTTAGTCGTGTTTTGGTGTGCTCTTCAATTTTTTACTATTCGAAAAAATGGATCAAAGAAACTGTAGTAAGTTTTGTGTAAAAAATAAAATTAAATGCGCAAGGACATTTGAAATGTTGACTGTGGCGTTTGGCGGGTCTACTATGAGCAGGACACAATTTCAATTGTCGTATAACCGGTTTAAAGAAGGCCGAGAAGATGTCAATGACGATGCTTGTCCTGATCACGCGAGCACGTCAGCAACCGATGTAAACATTGAAGCGGTGAAGAAAATGATTTTGGATAATCGTCGAATCACTATCAGATCAGGTTGCTGATGATGTTGGCATAACGTTCGGGTCATGACAAGCAATTTTTACGGATGTTTTAGGCATGAAACGTGCGGCCGCGAAGATTGTTGCAAAATTTTGAGCAAAAACAACGTCGCATGGACATCGCTTAGAAACTGTTGAACATCGTCAACGACGATTCAGATTTCCTCAAAAAGTTTGTAACTGGTGACGAATTGGTGTATGGCTATGTCATTTAAACCAAAGTCCAATAATCCCAATGGAAGCGTTCAGAAGAGCCAATATTGAAAAAAACACGTCAAGTTTGAAGGTTTTGCTCAATGTTTTCTTCGACTGCTATAGCGTGGCGCATCATCAATTCTTACCACAAAGTCGTATGGAGTACTACCTTGAAGTAATGCGTCGTTTGCACGAGGCAATTCGTCAGAAACACACAGAATTGTGGAAAAAACAATCACGAATTTTGCTTCTTGATAACGCACCAGTTCACACATCGATGCTTGTGCGTGAGTTTTTGGCCAAAAACAAAAACGTTCCGTATTCACCAGACTTGGCCCTCACTGACTTTTTTCTCTATCCAAAACTGAAGACACCGTTGAAAAGAAAGCGTTTTGCTACGATTGAGGAGATAAAACCATAATCGAAACAGAAGCTGTTGGTGGTACCAAAAAGACCCGTCTCAAAAATGATTCGAGGGTTCGAAAAATTGCTGGCATAAGTGTATTATAACTGAGGGCGATTACTTTGAAAGGGACAAGTTATTGATGAATAAATAAATACTTTTTGAACAAATTGAAAATAACGGTAATTTTTTAATCAGGCCTCGTACATAAATTCTAATGTTTTTCAACTCATTTATTCTTTCTTTTTTATTTATTGCAAAATCAACACACTCAAATTTTTTTGATTTGTGTATGTGTATTTTTGGTATGTGTAGAGGTGACAAATTCATTTGTTATTTACTCTTTAAATACTGAACCGATTTTAATATTAAAAAAACTAAAACATGCTTCGATACCGAACTAAAAAGTAAGAAATAATTTAAAAAATAAGTTTAAAACAATAGTGAACGAATATTACCAGTATTATTATAAAAAAAAAGTGTCTGCACAATACGCTCCACGTTTTTTTACATTAATATTATTATTTTTCGCTCCATATTGTTTTAAGCTTATTTTTAAAATGATTCCTTCCTTTTTCTTGTAGTTCGTTTTAGTTTTTTTCAACTATATTCATATTTTACTTTTTAGTTTAATGTGCTGTGGAAGCGAGTACGAATGTGCGTATGAGTAACAATGTTCCTATCTCTCCATATAAATAATCACGTGTACGACATGAGTGGCGAGAGTTACACACCAGTGATCACCAATAATCACGTTTTTGCTTGATTAACTTATACACTAAAATTTGTAATTAACAAAAATCAGGCAACAAAGTTCAACGTTGAGTGAAATAAACTCGCCTTACAAACAATCTGCATTTGTAATCAACAAAAATCTAGCAACAAAGCTTAATGCTAGGTAAAATCAACTCGCATTGTAAATATTACGCGTCCGTTTTAGTACTGAATAAATTCGGCTAAACGTTAGATGTTGCTTCGATTGTGTGCTGTGTAAACAAATTTGAAACATATTTACATACATATTTTGTATGTTAGTTTAAAGGGCAAAGTTAATTTAAAAGCGCAGTGAAATGAAGTTTTTGTTATATGTATACCATTGTGTTCTTAACAAATGTTCAAAAATAAATACATATATATGTATGTACGTATGCACATTTGTTTTTTTCTGTAAAAACCATTTGTTTCTATATATGTATGTGTATTTTACTTTCATTTTTTTCAACAGAAGCATACACAAAAATCGTTGAATACATCACTGCATTGATTTTTGTTAATTTTTTTTTTTTTCAAAACAAAAATTCAAACACAAGCAATGAATGCCGAACTATATGCGCACTCATTTATATCCGTTGCCACCATCAGATTGCTCAATTTTGTGATTTTACCGAAATAGCTGCCGCAAAATAAAACTTTTTGTCTAGCATTGGCCGGACTTAAGTATAAAGCACATTTTTATTTTTATTTTAAAGCACATCTTTTTTAATTTTAAATTTAGTATTAAGATTTGAATACTTATTGTTAGTTCATTTTGAAGATTCAATAAATAAAAAATGCTACAAAAAAAAAAAAACAAAACAAAAATTATATTCAAGCAGGAACCTTAACGATGATTTCACTCACATAGCGAAGTTGTCGCTCATTGTGCTTACTGATTAAAAATCAACTGCGCATTTGTGCGGCTGAATACAAAATCATATTTGAACGAAATGAAATGGTTTTCATGTTGTTGAGCAAGTATGATTTTTTTGCAATCACTCAAAGTTGCTCTCTGTTACACACATACTGCGTTGTCAACTCGATGTGTTTCACATTTTTTTTTTGGTGCTTTTTTTTGTGCGAAAAATTCTTTAGTCACTTTCGGTTACGCCGAATCAATTTAAAGAAGAATTTTCTGTTCGAGTGTATGAAAAAACTTTTTGTACTCTACAGATATATAGTATACATTCAATGCTATTTTATGAAAGTGTGCAAAATTTGGACATTTGATTTTATTATTGTAGACTATTTATACTTGTATTATCTAAAGAAAAAGCAAATAGTTTTACATTTATATTTTTAATATAAAAAATTAAAATTAAATTTATAAAAATATTTTTGTGCAGTCCAGTGAATCATCCAAAAAATTTGTACAAAATGCATAAAAATTTTCTAGACGTGATGCAATGGCTAGAACAAAGTATTTTCGGAACCCTTTAGAAGTTGTATATCGAAGTTTAACTGTAATATAAGCAAGTTAAAAATAAGAACTATTAGCAAATTTCTTGAACGCAAAAAACACTTCTTTAATATCTGCATTTGTTTCTATACTTTTGTTCCAGAAACATCCTTTCTTCCGAAATAAAAAATTTTAAATTAAATTTTGTGTTAAACTTTTCAAGTGATTCAAATGTCTGTCGTCTATTCGATGCAGCAATCTCATTTCGCAGCAATCTTAAAAGAAGAAACATTATTGCATTTCTTTAAGTTTCCTGCTTTATTTTACATACTTATTTACAAATTTGGTATTTCATTTGAATTTTATTTTCTACAACAATGACAGCTAAATTGAATAGTGTTTATGCTGCTCTAGTGTGTGTATGTGTTCGCCATGGGTCATTTATTGAGAACAACAAAGATTATTGTTTTGTTTTGCAAACTAGCTTTTAAATAATATTTTGTTCTTGTTGCTGTTGTAGTTGTTTGTGAGTCAAATTTCAATTAATTTGCTCAACATCTACCTGCCATAGAAAATAGAAAGAACCATTTAAGAATACAATATAACGTTGTACATTATTTGCAATTAAAGTTTTAAATAAAATTTTGCATAATGACAAAAAATTAAAAATTCAAAGAAAAAATTTAATTAATCATGAAACTTCTGGCATCAATTGTTTGCAATTACCAATATTATACAAACACATTGTTGCTACAAGTTTTTTAATGAGAAAATTAACTGAATAAAGATAGTTTAAATTAATGAAATTTGTTGCTCAACATTTTTTTAGAGCGGCAATATTGGCTCGGTGGTTTCCGTTCAAATAGTGTTCGAAAGCAAAAATTACCCTTTTTGTGATATTTTAGTTCAAAATGAGTTTTTAACAAAAAATGAGAAATCCATGGGTGGCATTTTTGGGTATAAAAAAAATTCAATGCAATATTAATGAAACTAAAATTTAGATTGTTGAGATAGAAAGTTGAATGTTTGAGAATATCTTTCAAAGTTTCCAAGTCTACTGATGATTAGGGTAGCTCCTGTGAAATATCGACAGTTGGGAAACATAAAAAACAAGCTTTTTATAATTTTTTGATTGGTTTATTATATTTTATAAAAATCTAGACAGTTAAGTAGATATTTTTTATCTTTCAAAATTAAGCATATGTAGAAAGGTTAGTTTAGATTAGGTCTAACAGTCTGCCAGTCATTGAAAAGCCAGCTCACTTTGGTCCGATTCGATTACGCTGTGTTGCATGGGTGTGATATGTATCTCAACAGATCTAGTAATGTGGAAGGTGTTGAACTAAATTTTGCTAATCTGAGCAGTTTTAATTAATTTAATTCTAACATTTTAAATGCTGCAATAGAGTTTGTTTTAGTCTTTCGTGTTGTTATTGTTAATACTCCACGAACAATACTCCCTCTTTCCTCCTCATCACAACGTATTTTAATAGTTCCAGTACACTGCGCTGCATATGCGCTGAGTACTGGTCCCAGATAAAAAAAAATCTTCATATCACTGGTTCAGAACCAGTCCGAGGATAGGATAAAATAGTCCAATCCACTTACATCACATTCCGATACTTCTGCCAAATCAAGCAGCATCGGTCTGCCTAGATACAAAGCCCTTATATAAGAAAGAGCTGGACGCAGACAAAGGAAGTGCTGAAAACTCTTTACTTCCTCCTTTGATAATTTATTTTTTTGCCTCCCAGAACTCGAAGGCAGGTTTATCCATCGATAAGGGTCTTGGTGGAAAATGATCTATTTCATAGAAAGCTTTTAGTTTTTCATCGTCATAATTTTCTTCGATTTCTAGTTGCCTATTTACATTTATGACAGATAACAACTTTTCGGTGGTAATTTGCATAAAATGAGTTTTATTTTTGGACGAAAAAAATAAAACTCCTCAAATGAGTTTTATTTTTGGACGGAAAAAATAAAACTTCTCAAATGAGAAGTTCATCCGACCTTATGTTTTTACGTTTGTTTAAAATGGAGATTTTTTTTCATTTAAGCCACAAAATAACTGTTATTAATCAACTTATTTGATATTACTTATAACCGTTACGGTCCCTGTTAACTTTATCTGCAATACATATGTATGTGTAAATATTGATGTAAATATTGTAATTAATTTTATTTTTATTATTTGTACAGTAACAATAATTTATTTGCTTCTACTATCAAAAAGTGCATCTTAATCTGTAGTCTAAAATCCCCCTTCTTCGCTTTGGAAAATTGAAGAAAAAAAATTTTTTTTTATCAAACTCTAACAACCATTGTCTAACCAAATAAATATTATTCATTCTGGCTGTATTGTATCCCAAATGAATTTAAATTGAAATATTTTTTAAATCAATCTTGTTATGTGCTTTCATTGTTAAGTCTTCCATATTCAATGCGATTTACAGTGCAAAGATGTTAATACCTTTATTTCACTTTCTCAGTTCAGTTCAATGTGGAAAAGGTCATGACACTTTCAACAAAAGCTTTAAAAAATTAGTTGTTAAGTCTACAACGAACTGTAAAGAGCTTTTTTCTTTTCTTTTTTTTCTTCTCTCTAAATAAGCAACAGTTCTCAAATTGAAATTACCCCTCAATGAAGTTACCGGCTTTTTACTTATTATTTATATTTTTACGCATAATAACTGTTATTGTTGTTGATGTTGCTGAATTTGTTTTTAATACTCTCTATACAACCAGTGTGACCAGATTTTGTATTACTAGACCATTATTTTTATTTATATTACTAGGAACACAATTGGGGCACACGATAAACTTTGCCCTACACGAGAATTTGTCAAGCTTTAAACACTTATGGCCTTATTCAGAAAAAAATATTCTATGTTTATTAAACTGTTATTTGACAACTTTCTAAAGAAAATTTGTCAAATAAGTATTTAATAAACATATAATATTTTTTGTGAATACGGCCGTTAGACGACAACAGACTTCACAACTTCTGGATTATAAATGAAGTTAACTTCAAATGCTGCCGTCTAGTCAGCAGCATAATTATTTTAAAGGCAGCAGCAGCACTATGTGTTTAGAGCTATAGTTAGCAGCAGCAGCAAGTGCTGTTGTAAAGTCGTGCAGCTGTGATGGCGTCAAAATAATAGCTTTCCTCTAAACACATGTATTTATTTTTGACAGATTGCTGCTTTCTGTCGTCTATGTGTTTAAAGTTTTAAAATGAATTCGTTCCTTATACCCTGTTCAAACATACACAATTATTGAGATTGCCGCAATTGACACCTTAATTGAGTTTAAAATGCCATTAAAAATTCAATTAAGCTATTGTAGAAAATTGTTGCTAAATTGAAAGTTTAAATTTAAAGTTTGAAAATTACTGCTGTTGCAAGTGTGTTTAGTGAGCAAAACTATTCACAATAACAACTAAAATTTCAACAAAAATTACATTAGTACACTATTTACTATTTTATGTTAAGCTATTTTGGAATATTTCTAAACTATAGTAGCAATCTCTAATTAAAAGAGGAAGTATCCCCATTTTTGTAAATCTACAAATCCAAATTTTCATCGAAAAAAAGTACAGCCAAGAACCAAATTTATAGTATATAACCAAATATATGGTAAAAGTTATTGTATTGTATCGTAACTGACACTATTGTAACAATTAAAATTTTACTGTCATGTCCATCTATATAATATTGTTACGTATTTGCCTCTAAAAATATTTTTGTGGACTCTTCAACTATAAATGAAATAATGACACTCACACTTGGTCGTTATACAGTACTTAAATAATTCACAATAAAATTTTGACAGCATTTCGTAATGATATTTTTTGCTGTTGTATTTATTGTAATTTTGTGACTACCTGGTAAAGCTGCCTGGGTATTATATTGAGTGATTTTATAAGAACTATCGGAAATTAAAAAAAAAAAAAAAAAAAACACATAAAATTCAGAAAAATACATGAAATATTTATTTGGATCGATAGTTGGGTCGATATAATTTAATGTTTGAAGAAGCGCGCGATGAACTTTCTTAACAGAGCACGCATTTTGGTAATAAAATTCAATAATTTGCAAGCGTTGTTCGTTTGTAAGACGATTCATGATTAAATTATAGACCAAACTGAAGATGTTTGACAGTGACACAAGATACAAAACGTGCGTGAGCTGTCAAAACTAGTGTTGCCCAAAAGATAATAGCAAAAAAATCACTCGTTATTTAAAAAAAACGGAATGCCGAATATTAATGCCAGTATAAAAAATAAGGTTTTATTAATTATTTCCGGTTTTAGATTTATCACCGAATGCAATAATACATATAATTTCACGCTCATGGTATCAACACCTTCTAGCAATATGATTTCATTTGGATAACAACATCATATATACTAACATTAGGTTGTTAATATCAATACGTTAGAAATTCGAATATTAATGGCACTAACTAGAAATTTAGCTCAAAAAAGCTAATATGGTCACAACATATCTATGTAAACGAAAAATGTTTATCAAGCCGAAGAGACATGAGATGTCGCAATCAAGATAAAGATTAACGGTGTAACAACTACTTGCAGACATATGTCCTCACATTTCTCCCATGTACACAATCTCACATACACGCAGGCATAAATTCATATTCATGTGATTGCCTGAAAGACATAAAGTTACAAATGTTTGCAAGTCACTTATATTTAGAGAGTGAGATAGAAATTTTCAAGAAATGTGGAGAGATTTCTTTTACAGCAAGCAAATACAGTTGAAAAGGCAAGACGAGATTTTTGATTGTGTGTATTTCTTTGTAATAGAAGCAAACAAACAAACACTTCATATAGACTTCCCTGCTTTTTCAAACAAAAGTAAAGCAACATTTTGAAAATTTTTCGAAAATTCTTCTAACAAAATACATGTGATGTTTTTTGGTGTTGTATTTATTGTAATTCTGCCACTACCTGTTTAAAGCTGCCTTGGGTAATATTGTTCTTCAATGTGGAGATGCGAATATTTTTTTTCATTAATACCAATAAAAATTATAAATAGCTTGTTTTCTATGTTTCCCAGCTATCTATATGTCGACATTTCATAGGAACTATGAAAATTAATTTAAATGCGAATGTTTATTTAGACAACAGCAAGACGACACGACTGCAGGTTGTTGTCCAAGCTGATTTTTTTGACGCACTCAAATTAAAGTAATTTCTATTTTTGTTGACTACAAAATAAAAACAGTGTGACCAATGTACAAAAAAAAATATGTAATAAAAAAATTTTGCTCTTGGAAATATTTTATTTTCTAATAAAGCATAATAAAAGAACAAAATTTATATGGGCTTTTAAGTAAATTAATAAATTTATTCGTTCTACTGTTTAATATGTGCATACATATTTATCCTCAAAATAAGAATGCCTAATTTTATAAAAGAACTAATTAAGCCCCAAATAAACTACACAAACAGCTTAACAAACATGCAAAACCATTTGCACAAACATTAAGCGTTGTTAAAGGGCATGTTTATTTGTTGGTACATATATTTGAAACATGTTTGCACGATTTTTGTGCAGAAATCTTGAATGTTTGTGTTGTCTAACGCAAAATTTTGTAATTTCAAAGAAAATTTTGCACAATGAAGTAATGAAAAAGATTTATTGTTAGAATTTTTAGTATTATATTGCAGTTTATCTTCTTTGTAGAAATTGAAAAAACAAACAAAGATTATAGAAACAGAATATCAAGAAATAGAGGCTAAAACAAATTATAAAATAATTTATGTGTTGTAAACTTCATATGGCGAGAAAATTGCTGCAGCATAATCGCCGTATACTCCAATTCAAAAAAAAAAAAATTGATTAATTTGTGTTTGTATTTGTATCGTTATGAGCAAACGGAAAGCGCGTGTTTGCCGCAAAGTTTGCATAGTTTATTTGTCTCTTTAGTTTATATACCAGTTACTTCATTTATGAGTAGTTTTAATTGCATATCTTCGACGAAAAATTTTATAATTTATATACATATATTTTGTTTTCTCGATTGGAATCATTTTTGTACAAATATTGAAAATTTCGATATAAATTTTCAATTCTTTAATATTCTTCCCATTATAAATCAAAAGATTATATTTACAACTTTTAAGACCCGCCTAATCTGAATTAAGCGTAGCAAACGAAAGCTTTTTGAATTGATTTGTTTTTTTTTTTTTTTAGATTTTAAAGCCTTTTTTTAAAGAGAACTTTTTTCATGCAAGATTGATATAAACAGAACTCGTTCTGTAAAACAATGAAATTTTGTATAGCTAAAAACTGTACGGTGGCCACACTGAAGTATACTTTTATTCAAATGAATTTATGTTGCTGCCGTGTTCAAAATATTTCAGTAGTCGCCTACACAACTACAATTGCCGATTGCAGCATTTGCTGTCGTGAAGTGTGCTGTGGTCTATGTGTTTAAAGCTTAACTTTAAACCATAGGTTTTATTTTTGGAGTTGCCACATTTTCTCAAGACCTTTTAGTCAGTGAAGTAACGGGTTTTAGCCGGCCATTTTGATAAACATTAGTCTTGGCAGTTCATATTTGGCAATCGTGAAGTATGGAAAAATATACGCTAAACCAATGTATTTTAATCGTTAAAACATTTCATCCAAATCCATCATCGATAACTGTGATAATGAGAAAGTTGGGAAGAAACAACGTGCCAGCAAAATGCACTATTTCGAAGAAAGAGGGCCTGTAGGCGATAGGCCAAAGCTTGGATCACAACGTACTACAAGATCGGCTGTTATCATTACTGCTGCTCAAGCAAGTGTTCAAAACCATCGATCAACCTTTATTCAACGACGTGCTCAGGAACTGCGAATTCAAAGGATAGCTTTGGCCCCAATTTTGCACAAGAATTTGAATTTGTTTCCATTTAAGACACAATAGGTTTTTCCACAATACAAATTTCCCAATAGGGCAAATGTACGGCTAGCCCATGACAACCCCGATTTTCATGCAAAAATCATAATGAGTGACGAGGCACATTTTCATTTGAGTGTATAAGTGAAGAAACATAATAGTCGGTTTTGGGCAATGAAAAACCCACAAATTTTTCATCAGTCACTTTTGCATTCATTAAAAGTGACAGTCTGGTGTACACTTTGGACAGGAGAAATCATTGGACCTTAATTCTCTGAAAATGAAGACGGCGTAACAGTAACTATGAATGGGGAGCCGTATGATTGAACTCTTTTTAACGCCACAACTGTGTGCTTTGGATCTTGATTAACATGTGGTATCAACAAGACGGTGCCACAACGCATATAGCCACGATTACAATGGAATTACTGCGGCGGAAACCCTGTATAATCAAAGTGATGTTTAGTTGACACTACAATTTTTATCTCCTAAAAGTACTTTTTATTTGAGTTTTATTGGAATACTTTGAAAAAGATACATTTAATTTTACAAGCTAGATTTAATAGTGAAAAAATGGTTAACGGTTAACGTTCATCGATCACTTCTGCTAATGGCACCTTTAACTAACACGAAACTTACCGGCAAGTTGCAATAATGGCGCTTATTATAATATGCTACATTTAATTAAAACAATGTTAGGTTTTGAAAAAAAAAACTGTCTTTAATTTTTCAAACAGCTTCAAACCCTCATTAACAGCAGAGACAAATTGTTGTTCTAATCCATCACACACGGGACCAATTCATTTAGTATAACATATATACGTTTATGTAGCTTTGCGTGTGTATTCGTATTAATTTGATTGCGTGGCATGTGTTTGTATTGGTTTTGTGCTGCTAATGCCAGTTTGACGCTGGCTGAAAAATTATGCCAACAAAAAATTATTCCCTTCGACGTTGTCATTTTATGCTAGAATAATTGTTTTCGTGTGTTAAAGCCCATTATGATAACTTTTTCTTATTTTTTTTTTAGTTTGGTCTGCATAGCTAAAGTGCATAAGAAAAATACGAACTTTAAATTTATTTTTCTGTGCTGACCTTTGATCTTTAACAGTCCTGAATAGCATATTTTCAATTGCATTGTCACCTGCCATTTACCTACTTCTTCTGCTCTTTCCTGTTTAAATATTTTCTTTTTTTACAATTTCAATATATTTATCGAGCATTCAATTGTTTCATAAGCTTGAATATGAATGTTTTCTAAATTTCTAGATTTACTGCTGTCATGCCAAAGCAACTCTACTTTGAATACAGGGCCACAATCATGAACACTTCTTTTACGAGTATCAATCGTTGTGATGTCGAGTGTGTTTGTATTTTTCATACTGTCATCACCTGTTTGGTACTTGTTGTTGTTATTGTTCTTGCGGTACAAGTCCTTGAAAACAAATTCCATAACACACAAAACAAAAGAACTGTAAAACAAATAGTTAAATAATTGTTTGGCATAATTTTACACCAGAAGGGAGGATTAAAATTTCAAGAATTGCTGTTTGGTTGAGAGCAAAACAAACGTATGTATGTAACAGAGATATGCAACCGGTGGCTGTTTTAATGATCTAAGTACATTCGTCTTAAATTGAGTTGCGGTGTGATTGGCCACTACATATTGTTTGCACAAGTATATCCTTTACTCATTAGAGCTGGCATTTGTAAATTTAATTATGTAGCATAGGCAACCACGTCTGATCCTTCTTTATCTTGACACTGATAAAACCAAGAGCGGAAATTGTTCCTGACCGCTCTCCAAGTATCAGCTGAAATGTTTTGCTTTTCATCACGTATATTTTTCTTTAATTCGGTAATGGTCGTCAGGTCGTTACTGAAAACTTTGGTTTTTAGATCTCCAGAAGGAAAATTCCAGTGGAGATATATTGAGGCTGTAGAGTGGCCAGTTAATGTTACCTCATTTCGATCTAATTTGTTGACGAACTACAGCCAACGAGGTATTTGACGTATGGCATGTTGTCACATTTTGTTGTAAAATGCGATTTAAATATGATCGAGTCATATTCAAAACCGCAGACTGCTTACGAGGTTATAGAGGTTGGGTAGTTATCGAATAGATACTCGAGTACGAGTATGTACGAGCTCTACATTTTCTGGTTCCCTCGATATTTTAGGGCACCCGTATCATTGTTTTGATAATATTGGACCAGTAATCTCGAACTTCTGGACCCTTTGCTTAATGGTGTGAATCGTTGGAGAACGATTCTTATTGCCAATATTAAAATGGTGATAAAATTTCCATTTAACTTCGATCGTTGTTGCGATAGTATTTGCATACACCAAATGCGAGTTGTGCTCTGCTAAAGGACGCCATGCCACAAAATTCCTAAAGGCCACTCTCGAGTTCGGTAAACCTCTCCCCACCATCTACGAGCTCCTGGCCAGGCTGATGCTACGGTCTGTTCAAATGTTAAGAGATTTATGGTCCACCCTGTATCAAGATTTTGCAAACGAACGACAAGTATAAAAACCACTGCATAAATTTTAAGTGCTTGAATGTGAAAATGATTCGAGTAAATAACCAGTGTACTTATGGTGGCGTTTTTTTTTTTTTTTTTTCTAACTTGGACCAGTACTCAGGGGATGACCCCTACATATGCAGTGCATTGTACCAGAACTAGGAAAATAGGTTATGAGGAGGGGGAAAGAGGGAGTAGTGTTTGTGAACATTTGTCTTGTACTTTCCAACGTTATAACAGACAGGAAACACGTATGCAGGCAACTTATTCCATAGACGAAGCGTACGACTGAAAAACGAATTCTCTCTGTAATGCGTAGTACGATTCCCCGGGCAATCGACCACAAATGGATAAGCTCTAGACGATGAGCGCGTGCTACGTAAAAATGTGCGAGTTTTGGGAACAAAATCCCTAATCTCGTCAAAGCAAAATCCATTGTAGTAACGATAGAACAGAGTAACGCACCCCACACTGCGTCGATGCTCCAGTGAGTCAATAGAGTTGGATACCCTACTGTCACCGATAAGCTTCTTCGCCCTCTCCTGCACACGGTCGAGTAACCCCAAAATAGACTTTGAGGCACCGGCCCAAACGTGAGAGTTGTATTCTATGCAGATCTCTGGTATGTCTGTATTCCGTTTTTTCCCTTTCAGGTTTTGTTTTTGTTTTTCAATGTACATGCAGATTGTTTGAGGTTGGCAGTAAATTTATACGAGTGTCTTGTGTAGAGCCGCACAACGTTGATAACATCCGTTTCAACAAAATGTGTGCGAGCACAAAATATAAAAAAAGAAGATAATTATATGTAGGTATATACGAAATAAAAAACAAATGTCTATGGACAGGTTGTTGCTTGCTGATGATGCGGTTGATGATGATGACAATGTCACCTCTGTTCAAAATGCTAATATTTTTAAATTTTGCGCAACTTCGAAACAGAAGACATGAAAAGTAAATTGTGGTAATATTTATTACACAGTTGCTGATTTGCTTCTCATTTCCCACAGTTTTATTTCTACTTCAGCGTCTATGCTGCTGATGTTATTAACAGTTGGTTTAACATACCAGTGCTGCTGCTGGCTGCACAGTGTTAAAATACTCATGCTGGTGAGAATTAAATTTAAGGCGATTAAAAATTCATACACAATTTAACATTTTTATGGTTTTGTGCATTAATAAACTCACGCTGGTAAAATGCATGTTAAACGCGCAGACATACATTTATGTCATTGCTAATTCATATTATGTTCATAGGGGGTGATACTGCGAGTTGCAACAAGAGGGTTTAGCATTTAAAGGCCCCTTGAAAAATGGCCCCCGAACTAAATATTAAAAAAGTTAGACAAATTTTTGTAATTTTTCTCGTTTTTAAGGTAATTTTTGTATTTTGGGTCAGAAGCACAAAAAATTGCAACAAAACTTTAAATTCAAGCAACAATGTAAACTTTTTTTGAACAAATTTTAATTTCTTAATTTTGGATCATTTACAAATTTTAAATTTATTCTATTAAAAAATTACGACAAAACATTTTTTGTTATGCAAATTGATTAAAATTTGTGATATGAAGGCCCTGCTGCACTATCCTAAATGATCGTATGATTCATTCACAGGGAAATGTTTTAAAAGTCTGGCCGACTTTGGAAAATTGCTTCAAAATGAACGCCTACCACGTACACACCAAGTAAACGGGATAGTGAAGTGTTCATCCAACTAAAGCTCATTACTTTCTGGCAAACATTGTAGATTAGTAGTAGACAGCTCGAATATAATCTGGCATACTTTGTAAGTCGGCAGTAGACAGCTTGAATTTAATATCGCTTAAGGCCTAACTATAATGTGCATAAACTATTTTAAGCCAGCTTAAGCAACTGTGCGAATACGTATAATCAAATGTGTACAACTATAATGTGCTTAATGAAACTTTTCGTTAAGTTTCGTCTAATGTCAGTTGCTTAAGCAAAGTACGAAACCGAACGCACTTTCTGTGCGGAATCATTTTTTTCAGGAGTTTGTGTGTGTGTTTACAAAAATTATTAAAATAACGAAAAATTTAAACAAATAATATTGTATATAATTTAATAGAAATGTATTTTAGGTTTTTTCAATTTTTAATTACACAAATTACCGCAAAATTGTTTTTACTTTTGTTTGGAAATTATTGCATACAAATACTTTGTTGTCATTTTTAGTACTTTTTTATATAATCTACTTTGTAATTACACAAGTACTACGCAGTTGTGCAACAATGGGTTTAAAATCATTAAGTTCATATAAGTACATTATGGCCAACTAAAAGTCGTTTTTTATTCACATATGCATTTGACAGACTTTTCGTTTAATTTTGGCAAAAGCTTAAGCCAATCTATGCACATTATAGTTAGGCCTTTACTTTGTAAGTAATTCGAACACGTTTTACACACTTCAAACACAGTTTTTAGGAATATTCAATTAAATTAATTTGTTCTGTTTTCGGTTTACTGCCATAATGTTTTGAAGTTGTTTACTTTTAGTTTTTTTAATAACATATACACTGTATCTATATATATATAAAAAGAAGTGTACACTTTGATGTCACCACTAACTGGCCAAACAGGTCAACCGATTTCGACCAAAATTTATAGATACGTTGGCCATGAACTGTAGATGGTTTATGTCAAGTCTACAAAATCAGTTTAGTGGTTCCGGAAATATGGCATTTAGACTTTCCTATATATTCCCATACAAATATCAACAAAATGGCTTTCATTTTTCATATTATGATTTTTTATTATCACTTGAAAAAATACCAAAACATGTGTCGTAATATCTTATCTATACAACGACATTTGGACTCCTGAGCTGATTCTTTTCAGGCGTTGTTTCGATCGTCATTTTATTTCTACGCTGACCATTCGATTTTCCACTAGCTATATACGATTATTGCGTCAAAGGTAACGCCATAGAAGTGCGAAATTGGTTGCAGTCTACATGAATGTATCGGTAGAATGACGTTGAGATGTCCACATTTCCAGATGGAGCCACTGGCCTATGTTGTGCTAACGGAAAGTGAAATTGATAAAATTTTAATCTCCATCCGATCCACTCTATTCATTGGTTTTTGGAACGTCACCAAGTTCCAAACATATTCATACAATTTGACTTTTCAAATGACTTCTTTCGGTGTGATGAGAGATAAATATAAGCCGACGAATATTTTTATGTAACTTTTATGGGCCATAAATCGTGTTCCTGTGTTTCACATTAGTCTGGTGTATACTTGCGAAATTTTCTTAGGAAAGAAAAAATAAAGCTCTAAACACTTAGATGACAGCAGACTTCACAACTTCACGAATACAAATGAAGTTAGCTTTAAATGCTGCCGTCTCGCCAGCAACATAATTATTTTAAAGACTGCAGCAGCTTTATATATAATTAAACAATACAAATTTCAGAGGTGCCACATATATATTTTACATGAATAAAATTAAAATTACTGACTGAAAACGTAATAATATCACGCAAAACTCTAAAAACTCATCAATTTATATGCTAATTTTATTTATGTGATGTTTATTTCTATTAAATATTTCAAACAAATTTTAGTTTTATTGCTGCCAATTTATATTTATAGTGGCAGCACCGCATTTACTTTTTGCTGCTTACGAAAATAGAAATTAGTCTAAGTTGGCAGCAGCAGCAAATGCTGTTGTGAAGTCGTGCTGCTGTGATGTCGTTAAAATAATCGTGTGCATTTAAACACATGTATTTTATTTTTGACAGATTGCTGCTTGCTGTCTGCTGTCGTCTATGTGTTTAAAGCTTAAAGTATCACATAAATTTATTTTCTGTGAACGCGAGTTCATAATGTACAATACGAACAATGGATGCATTTTATATATGCGGCGCTCTATATACTGAAGTTAACAAAAACGTAATTTCAAGTTATTATTATTCATATCGGACTGATAGTTTGTGAAAATAAGGACAATCACATCTTGAAATGTCGCCGTCTATTGCACCAATACGCTGGCAATATTCGATTATCAGTCCGTTATTTTACACTGAAAAATATTTGCTTCATATTTCTAATGAATCCAATTCATTAGATAATTTTCATTAACGGAATGAAAAATTACGTTGCATCAATGAAGATTCATAGCATTAATGAAAATATTCATTGAAATTGATTCATTAGGTTTCATAATTGCATTAGAACTTTTCATTGGATTTGTAATAAAAAATTTTTGAAGGCTGGGTGCATAATTTTAGAGATTTAGTAAAAGTGAGATGATAAATATATTACAACTACTAACTAAATGATAAAGTGAATTATTTTATACATTAATTACTGTGTAAAAAATTGTTTAATAAAAATTTCAATAGTGTATTAAAACAATAAAAAATTATTTTTTGCTTAATATAAAAAAAAAAATTTTAGTTTCTCTTCAGTAGCAAAACTCGAATGAAAAAAGATCATTAGAATAATGCAATTCTTCCTTAAACTAATGATTTTATTTCGTTAGAATAAGGAAAATTTTTCACCAAATTGGTGAACATTTTCATTGGTCCAACAAATGTATTCATTACACTAGTGAAAATATTTCATAAAAATAATGTAACACATTCATTGATTGGCCTAATGAAAAAATTACGTTTGAATCATGAATAAGATTCATTAAAGGAATGAAAGTTTTACTTAATGTTAATATACCAAATTCATAAAACTAATGAAATTGAGTCGTTAACTTAATGAATATTTTCATTGTTTTAAAGTAAACTATTCATAAGTATTATTCATAAGGATTATGATTCATGCTCGATTAACGTAATGAAGTTGTCATTAAACTAACGAATATATTCATTACATAATTTTTAATGAAACAAGATTCATTAGTCCAATGAAGGCCATCATTGGCCGAAAAATAATAAAAATTTTCATTAGATAAATGTCAATATTCATTATATTAATGAAGGAATTCTTTTCAGTGTACCGAATCGAAATCTGAGCTCATCAGCAATGTACTCTCAAATATTTTACAAAAATCATGTTTAGTTGACCGAACGTAATGTCGTCGATTTGAATTTTCGGATTCAAAGTTAAACTGGTTGCGAATAGATGATGTCGAAGTTGGTGGCTCTCTTTACTTCTCAAGATAAGGTCGTCAACTCTACAACCCTCTTTTTCAACTAGAATTAGTTAAAATCAGATCGGTAAACATAATACTATGAAGTATAGACCAACTATGGCTTTGTAATGTTATTTGGCTTCCGGTGAAAAATTTGTTGATCAACGTTTAAAAAAAAGAGTACTTAAATGATAGTTTAAAGGTGAGGACGTTTTGATACCACGAGTCCTAATGGTTGCGAAAGGCATAACATTCCATTTTAAGCATTTGCAGTTGTCAATATATGGCTTGCACTGGCAATGTCAATCATATCTTGCAAATAAAATTTGAAGCCAAAACAACGTTTGCCTGGTCAGCTAGTTTTGTTATAAATATATATGTATGTACATATAATATGATGTGACAGCTCAGTTAAATTTTGCTTGAAAAATTAAACTAGCTGGCAGCACAGTTTAATTGGCTCGGAAGAAAAAATAATATTAAATCAATTCAAGCTAAATTTCTTCCAAACAGCGTTGCCAGAGTAAAGACTTTATCTTAATTTTGAAGATTTTTCAAGCAAATTAAGATTTGAAGATCTTTTCTCAAAATTAAGATTTTTGAGGTATTCTCATTGATATGTGATTTTTTTCCAATATCCATAGTTTTTGATAGTTTTTTATTTTACTCGATTTTAATTATTTGTCGTGGGCAAATGCTTTAACGACAAATTTGCTCCCTTTTGAAAGACAAATACGCCAAACACGGTAGCACTTTAATGGCGTTTTTGTAATAGATTTGAAACTTGTCGTATTCATTGGCGTTTTTCGCCAATCACGTTACCATTTTTCAAAAACCTCCGTCTTTCGCTATAAAAACGCCAAACACAATAAGTAAGCCAAACACTGTGCGTTTAGAGTTCTGTGTGGCTTGTTATTTTTGTTGTCTATTGATGTGGAAACTAACATTTGCTACCATTTATGAGTTTTCCGTGTTCTTTTGCGGTTTTTTCTTTATAATTTGCCATGTTATCCTGGTTCACAATTTAAACGAATTTTTCTTTTCGTTTCTTTAAATATTCACTTAAAGGGCATTTGCGAGCACTTTTTAGACTGAATGTACACATTTACATAAGTTTAAACGCATACATGTATGTATGATTGTTTGTATATATACTTACATACATATGTACTCGTATACACAGTTAAAATATGAGGAGTGAAAGTGAAAAAATCATGTGCAAGTATTTGCTTTCCATAAGCCAGGAATTTGTTTACACTTGATTGCATAAATAAGTGTGTTTGGGGGCGAATGTGATGTTTGAATTTTAGAAATACGATTTTTTATGTATAAACATATGTATACATGTATGTATTTTTGTGTGTGTTTGATGGCGTGCCTGCTTATTAGAGAATGTGTAGGAAAATAAAGAAAAGTTGAATAGGCACTTTCATATGTGTTTGTTTTTATATTATTTATTTATAACATTTTTAATAGTAGGAATTATAAAGTATTAAAGAATTTTTTTCCAAGTTGTTAAATATACTTACATACATATATACCTATGTACATATCGCTCCTTTATTGCAACATAGTCATAATTAAAAAAAAAAAAGCTTGTTTCGAGAAAAACACATTTAAAATTTTTAGTTTTCACACAAGTCTTAGAATTTTTTTTTAGAAAATATCTCAAACAGTTTAAAAGTAATTTGAATAAATTTTTGGCTTAATATTATATTTGGCTAAAAGGTAGTACTGTTAACAGTTCTGCAATGTTAACTCGAAAAGCTAATTTTATGAGATAGGACTATGTTGCAATAAAGGAGCGATATATTTGTTTTCGTATATAGTTACAAAGAAAAGCGTTGGCTTAAGCTATAGAGACCCAGTTGGTCATGTCTTAAAGACATCTGAAACGATGATTACAATATAAAATCGTGGAAGACATGTTGACGATACCTCAAACAAATCGTTGAAGAAATTTTCGAACAAATGGCCACAAAATCACGCAAGACCACACAAGTAATAGTTTCCCTCACCGCATCGTCGACGATTATATACACTACATTTTCCTCTACCGTGTCGTCGATAAATACATAAGTGAGAATATCCACACTACGGCGTCAACGATTGTGTAGGCGGCGACTTCCACCACAGTATCGTCCACGATTGTATAGGCGACATAATCGTTAGCGATTGCTCTGACGATATATTCACTAAGCTGTCGTCAATGATAGCAAATAATTTAACGAAAATTTTTAACCAATTTTTTTCAACTTCCGATGTCTTTTAAAAAAATCTACAGCCAGTTCGCCGATGTCGAAAGAATAAGTTCATTTGGGGTTTTTTCTAACTTTATTCTATGCGAACGATGTGTCAAAATTCAATTAAAATACATTAATAAATGCGAACGAATATTAATGATATAGACAAACCCAAATTGGTTCGAATGTGAGTGACTAACTCTCTTTCGCATACATTTTCATTCGATATCGCCGAATAGGCTGTTACTTTATTTTAAATCATCAGAAAATTCTTATAAAATAATTAATAGTGTCATAATATAATTTGCAGAGAATGCTAACAAATTGTCAACAAATTATATATATTTCTATATATATGTATATATATATATATATATATATATATATATATATATATATATATATATATATATATATATATATATATATATATATATATATATATATATATATATATATATATATATATATATATATATTGTCGTCTAGGACGGTTTTGCCACCTGGGAAATGATATTTTCTCATACTTGCACACGTTTTTGCTTACATACATATGTAAGGTAGTCGTACTTAATTAAAGTTAAAAATAAGTATGTGATTCCGTATTCAAGTGGCAGGCAGCCACATACACATGTAGTTTATTAGAGAAACTCTGTTTTTTGGCAAACGTTGGCCATAGAAAAAGAATGACAAAAAGCCATTAACCTGTTGAGTTGTGTGTTCAATTTATTTGGCAAAGTGTTGTCGAAGTAACAGACGTGCTGTACATTATAATTTTATTATTAAGAATGAAATAATTTGATTCACATATATCATTCGGATGGTTGCTGCTGGGTTGAAGTTTTCGTTATTTCTTCTTTTGACAAAATAAAACTAGAACACATTAAGTTTCTTTTAATAGCTATTGAGATATTTATCTTAAAAAATAATGACGTCAGGAACGTTTTGAACGAGATTGAATTTAAAAATATCCATTTCTTTTGTTCGGGGCAGATGCTAGCCACATACACATACATATAAAGTGCGTATAAAAGTATTCAATTATGTACATAAGTAAGTGTTCAGGAAAGTAATATTTTATACCCAAATGGCATACAAATATTTATCAGATCAGGCTCTATTAGGCTATTAGTCATAACATGTGAGTTCAAAGCAAATTATATAACGTAATTAAATCATACTTTTTACTTTTCTTATTATTTTTCAAAGGATTTTCTTAAGCTTTTGTAAGGGTGTACCTTTAAGAGAAGTAAAAAAAAAAGACAAAAATAATAAATCTTGTGTTTGACAGTTGTATATACATATGTATATGTAGAGACGTACAGTAATAGAACAGAAATTATTGCTAAAACTGTTTAACCACGATACTACGTATTATTTTTTGTACAAATGAGAAAACTACGTTGTATGCTGTTTATTGATTTTACTTTGGCTAAAGACTTACACATATTAAAGCCGCAGATTACCGAGACTTCAATATCTCAAATATAAGATACCTGCATTTAAATACGAAAGTTTATTTTGAAAACAGCAAGGCGGCTTATTGCAGGTTGGTGTCCCTGCTGATTTATTTTATTTTTTTTTGCACAGTCGAATTATACTAATTTATATTTTTAAACAATTGAGTTTTATTCACTATATTAGCTTTTAACATTGATATTAATCAAAAAATTATAAATAGCTTGTTTTCTATGTTTCCCAGCTATCTATATGTCGACATTTCATAGGAACTACCCTAATCAGCAGTAGACTTTTTGAAAGATATTTTCAAACATTCAAAAATCCGAGGCACTTAAATGCTTCTTTGGAAACGTTAAAAATGTGTTATTTACTGCTATTACACAATACATTACACAAACGGTAAATATTTTAGAAATTTTTATAAAATTGTACTCATATGCACAAATAAATTAACAAAAATGTAAACTAACAATGACAAGTATTGCCGTCGCCGTCTTCCGTTGTATTATTTTTATTTTTCTCTCCCGCAACGGGAAATCGTACCGCACCGCAAACATTGTATTTAGACTCCGTATCTATTTTATTTATTTTATTTATTTAATTATTTATTTATTTATTTATTTATATCAAAAAGATTACAAGCCCTTAGGCCTACTTAATCTAGAAATCATATGACATAAAGTGAATTCATAAACTAAATCCATATAAAACTATATATATGTAATTAAAAATATTCATGTAAATATATGAATTTTCCATATTGTAACCCCCCATCTTTTGCACTGATGTAGTACCCAAATACATATGTATATATATATATATATATATATATATATATATATATATATATATATATATATATATATATATATATATATATATATATATATATATATATATATATATATATATATATATATATATATATATATATATATATATATATATATATATATATATATATATATATATATATATATATATATATATATATATATATATATATATATATATATATATATATATATATATATATATATATATATATATATATATATATAAATTGAAAAGAAAATATAAAAAAAACATCATTATTGGGTTATGTTGTATAACAGCACAAATGACGAATTTAGAACCAAGAAAACTTCCTATTTTTTACGTCAATATTTCATGTGATTATTTGCAAATTATAAATAATTAATAAATATTCGTTTAAATTCGGAAGTCGATTTACCAAAATTTCGTGACTCATATGGAATCAATTGGTTCCAAATACGCGCCACTCTTACTAGAAAAGACCTTGCCATAAACAATGTAGTGTACCTAGGACAAACAATTGTAATAGAACGTGAAGATTTACCGAAAGCAAATTTTTCTGAAAGATATGTAGGTTTACCATATTGCATTATCTTGTAAAACTGTATCAATGAGCGTAAACTTGTGAAAGTTTGAAAATCCGTACCCAATGTATTCATCACATGACCAGACACATGATTCCTGTAGCCCAGATTGAACATAAATCTTACAACCCTATTTAATTTTATAAACGATCAACAAAGTTTAATTTTATTAATCTGTTACTATCTATTACGTAAAACAACGAATAATTATGAAATTAAATAAAACTGATTACAGCACATTTGTAATTGATTACTAATTATTTTAGTCTCTATTATCTAAAACAACGAATGGTCATTGAACTAGTTAAATCTGCTTGCGACAAATTTGTAACAGAATAGTGACAAAGTAGATCTTTTATTTCTAGTATTTTACATACGAATACTGCGAACTGTTTTCATATTAAATAGAACTGCTTACGACAAATTTTTATTAGCATAGTGGCAACATAGGTCTTTTATTTTTAATATATTAAATATATTACCTATGAATATTATGAATGGGGTTCACATTAAATAAAACTGCTCACGAAAATTTTGTAATAGATTTATAACTAAGTAAGTTTTTTTCTTTTTAATCTATTATGTAGGACAACAAATCGTACTACGATAAATTTGTGCGATAAGTTTGTATGAGAAATTAAATATATGACTAACTAATTTATTTTTTTTTACCTGTTACAATTTACATATTACGTAAAATAACGAATGTTTTCCGAATTAAATAAAACTGCTTACAGCAAGTTTTTAATAGATTAATGATAAAGGAAGTTTGATATGTTAGTCTATTACAATCTAGGTCTTCTGCAAATTGATTAACAGCAATATCTGCTCGGAGTATCTGGTGTCCAAACTAAGTTTTGATGTTCCCCAGCGTAGCCTTCGTCAATATCAACCTTTATCAGTGCTGTATTACCGTCAGAATTATGCGAATGCAGTTCCCTTCCGTAGATTGTAGGTTGTTGTTTTAATGAACTGTATCACGTTATTGACTTTTCGATGAACTTAAATTTTGTTAAGCGTAGTATAATTTTAGTATTAAATTCCAGTAATTAACAAGTTTTTTTATTGCTTATAAATTTTTTTTCCAGTAATTAGCTATTTTTTCGACTTTTTTTTTTATTAATTTTTTTGTAATTATTTTTTAACTCATATGCGTGTACATATATAGTATCTGCCTGTAAGGAGTTATTTTCCATAGGCATAAATTAATAAATAAATAAATAAATTAAATAGGTAACAGAAACAACGAATGGTTATTCAATTAGTTAAACCTGCAAGGACAAAGTTGTAATATATTAGTGACAAACTACGTCTTTTCTTTTTAACCTATTACATAGAAAACTGAATGGGTTTCTTATTAAATAAAACTGCTAACGCCAACTTTGTAATAGATTAATGGCTAACAACGTTTGTTCTCTCACAGTATATTTCACAAAACAACTAATGGTTATCGATTGGCATAAAACCTCTTATGACAAATTTGTATGAGATTAGTGTCCAAGTAAAGTTTTTGCCCTACAACCTACTACAACATTAAAACCCCAAACAAAAACTATTTTACTTTTTTGTGTCTGACTTAGCACTATTTTACTACAACTTAATGGCTTGAGTGCGAAATAATGCTAGGGAACAAC
The DNA here is from genome assembly GCA_914767995.1 of Thecocarcelia acutangulata. Lineage (NCBI taxonomy): Eukaryota > Metazoa > Arthropoda > Insecta > Diptera > Tachinidae > Thecocarcelia > Thecocarcelia acutangulata. The sequence goes on along the minus strand of OU612097.1, from coordinate 27,949,840 downwards.
TAGTTTTATGTCTCGAACCCAGCAATTTTTGTTTTTTCTGAAGTCGATGTGCTTCAATACCTATAAGCTAGCACTACTTATTTATTTCTAAAAGTATTGCCAAAGGAATTATTGAATAACATGCGAGTAAATAAAACTGGAGCCTACGTGCAACACACTCCTTAAGTGTTGAGTGTGTTATATATAAAAAATAAAAATTTGTTCTAAATAAATCTCTCTATACAAATTCTTCCTTTTTTCCTTTTCATTTTTATTTTCAATTGCTGCCAACTAATTTAATCAATGGCAGGTTCGAAGCAGAAGAAAAACGTAGTGCCGTGGCAACAAGTCAACAGGTGAAATTAAATCTTTATTTTGTATTATAAAAATGAACAAAAGGAACAAAAACACTTACACACATACACACACCCTCAAGTAAACTATTTTGTTGCATAAATAAATTAAGTCCCATAAAATGGCAAGATAACAAAAAGCTGAAAATAAAATATAATGGATTTTTAGATTTATTTATTTACGAAGTGGCGGATGTACTGGCGAACAAATGAATGTATTTGAAATTAAACGGAAGCTTTATTTTAATTTGTTGCGGGTACTCTCAGTGCAACATCAAGTAAAACATTTTTCTATTCTCGATTGTGCATTTTTAGTAAATTCGAAATTTATTTTAAATGCCACAATAATATTATTATTATTTTTTGCAAATTAAAATGCATGTAAATAAATTTCATTGAAAGCTTTTTAAAATTGCGGTTGTAATAGAGAACGCGTATGAGTTATATTTAATTAGAAGCAAATCTATTAAATGTCACTCATACGCGGTGGGGTTTCATATTATTCAATTGTAAAAAGCGCAAAAGATTTTTGTGTGGCTAAATAAAAGGACTAAAATGATATGTTTCCTTTTTTTTTAATTCCGTTTTTTTAATTACTCACGGTCTTATTCAAAGAAAAATATTTCGCGATTATTAAGCTCTTATTAGACAAATTTTGTATAGAAATTTATCGAATTAGAACTTAATAAAGAAAACATATATTTTTTTAAATATTTATTCGAATCTAGTCAACTAAAGATCTTAATTTTTTTTTAAGTGCGAACTCAATTTTTGCACCTTGAATAAATTTGAGGTGTTGCAATTACCAAAGAGTTACAATGGTCGACCAGTATGTTTATGAATACCTTATTTTTAATAAAAAAAGAACGTTATTGAATAAAATTTTTTCATAAATTATATTAAATGATTTTAAATTTGAGTTTAATAAAATGGTACGGCTTGTTGTAATCTAAAGAAATTGTCATATGTAAAATTTGCAAATTTTTGTTTTATTGTTAAGTGTTTTCACACATTCCATATTTTTTTTTAAATAACCTATTATACTCTACTTTAAATAGTCCTAAATAAAACCTTATAAAATATAATAGAATAAGTAAATGCGCAGCGCAGAGTAGCTCTTTATCACACTTTATGCTCTTTTGCACACAAAGCAGCGCTTGAGCAAACACAAAGAGCCAAGTCAATTGCTTTTTTACACTCCTCTCTTTACGTTCAGCATGCTCTTTACGTCCAGCATGCTCTTTAAGTCCAGCATGCAAATACTCATGAATACTTAAAGTCTCCTTGCAACTTTTCGTATTTAAAAATTCCACAAATAGCAATTTCTTTTGATGTTCGCTTGCATCGTTTTAAGAAAACTTTTATTAAGCACCTTTTTATAAGAAACAAAGCTGAATTGAATCTCTGAACTTGAGCTGAAATAGAAAAACAACAGATAATTAAATTGACTGTAAAGGTCAACTGTTTCATTAAATTACAATATAATTTGTTGAAAACTTTTTCTGAAATGAGAATAGAAAAATTGCACACACCGTGAAAACAAAATTAAATCAATCATTCTCAAATGTTGTTGACCGAAATTGAAAGCACAAAAACGAAATAAGAAAACCAGCTAAAAGAATGGAACTAAAATCGAAAGGTTTTAGCACTTTTATAGACAAACAAACAGCGAAAGATTACAAGTTGTAAACAAAATTTATTGAAGGAAAATGAACTTTGCAAGAATTTATTGGCAAAAATTATCGCTTGAAGTGAGGAATGTGTTCTTTATTGGCGCTGCAAAAGTGGTAGCATGGATTACACATGTGCAATTGTTTGTCTGCTTATAACATGTCTTTCACATCATTGAAAGGACATTGTAAGATATTCAGTGCTTGGTAAACCTTTAAACAAATAAACAAATGGGATAATGTTTCGCAGGTTTTAGTTGACTTAAATTTAAAAAAAAGATAAGAAGTAAGTACTTTTTTTAATACATACATATTCATCAAGAAATCACTTCGATTTTGTTTGCGGTTCGCAAATTTTACACTACTTTCACATACGAAACATTTACTTTGCAAAGCCTTGAGTTTGGTGGTAGCAAGGGAGAAAAAAAGTGTACGAGAGCCACTCTGTTTTCCCAAAAGTAAACTTTATGCAAAGTAAACTTTTTGTGTGTGAAAGCGGTGTTACCAATTTTGTGCACTCAACTCTTTCACACACGAAATTAAGTTTGACTTCCGACGTCAAATGAATCATAAAATATTTTTTCAACTCTTGGCTTCAAACCTTAACCACGATACATACGTACATGTCCACATAGTTACATATTTATATTAGGGTGTTCCAAAAAAAATGTTTTTTTTTTTGCTCACGCATTATTTGAAATCTTTTAGAGTCAAGCATTTTTGAAATTTTTTTCAGTTTTTTCGGAAGGAGTTTTGAGAATAAAAAAAACTAATTTCAATAATATAAAGGGTGTTTTTTTAAGCCCGATAGAACTTGAAATTGTAAAAAATAACACAAAAAATTAAATTGTAATCAAAATTTTTTTTTATTCGAAAGATCAATACGTGACATTAACATTTGAAAATGATTTCGGGCATATGGGCACCGCGGCTGTTCTTGACGAAGCGCATTCTGGACGTCCAATTTTGGGCCACTTTTTCGAGCACTGCTGGCCGTATGTCACGAACAACACGAACAATGCTGGCCTCCAAGGCATCAATTGTTGCTGGTTTATCAGCATAAACCAGTGACTTCACGTAGCCCCACAGGAAATAATCAAATCGCACGACCTTGGAGGCCAATTGACAGGTCCATTTTTCGAAATCAACTTATCGCCAAATTTTGATTTCAGTAAGTCGATGGTTGCGTTCGCCGTATGGCACGTAGCGCCATCCTGTTGAAACCACATCTCCTCCGGATCAATGTCATCCATATTTTCAAACAAAAAATCATTGATCATGGTGCGGTAACGATCTCCATTGACCGTAACGCGAGCTCCGGCCTCATTTTTGAAGAAATAAGGTCCGATGATGCCACCAGCATGAAAACCGCACCAAACAGTGCATTTTTCTGGATGTAATGGAGTCTGTAGGGTCTCTTGTGGATTGGTCTCACTCCATATGCGGCAATTTTGCTTATTAACAAACCCGTTAAGCCAAAAATGCGCCACATCGCTGAACACAATTTTGCGTCTATAAGTTGCGCGAATCGACGACTGATTTTCAAAGTAAATTTGGATAATTTCGTAGCGTTGTTCAAGCGTGAGTCTATTCATGATGATTTGTCAGAGTATACTGAAACAAATAAAAAAAATGTTTCATCAAAATTTAATTTTTTGTGTTACTTTTTACAATTTAAAGTTCTATATAGCTTAAAAAAACACCCTATATATACAAGGAGTTTCAGTACCCAACGTCAAGTTTTCATGAGAAAAAACAGAAAAAAAAATCTAAAAAAAAGAACTGAGTAAAATGATTTCTTATGATTTTTTCTGATTTTTCTCACGATGCTTACAACCAATCTTGTCACCTTGTTTCGGCTTGAATATTTCGGCATTGGGACACCCTTTATATTAAAAATTGGTACCTCTGGCAATACACTCTATACGATATTCTCAATGATCCGTTAAAGTAGTTGGACGGCAACAAAATTATTAAAGAAGTGGTTGTAGGTGCCTCATTGAAAACTTTTCTAGATTCTCAGTAGTAAGTGGCACGAAAACTGGCTACTTTAGCGTTTTTTGATGAAAACTTTGTGTTCAATGAATCTACATAAGACAAGTAGCAAGAATGAATAGTAGACGAAATTTTAACTTTTATTTTATTCATTTCCAGACCCAGTCTTTTTTTTGGAAGCTCGCAGAAAAAATTATCTGCCTGGCTCACGATGCCGTTTCGTAAACGTTCGTCATAATTTTTAAGGTCAACAAACATATTTCGATGCCTTTTATAAGCTTTATTTTTCCCTAAACTTGTATCTTTTGTCTTATGGTCAATTATTATTCATTCCCTTATTTTTAATATAAAACATTAGCGAACGTTAACGAAACGACATCGTGAGCCAGGCAGTATATAAATAAAACGAACATATTTTTGTCTGAAAAATAATTATAAAAATTACATATGACGAATAGATCGGAAAAAAATTTCTGTGATTTGTTTTATTTTTTTTATTGTATTGATGTAAAAAAAAACTGTGTCCGAATTAAAGTTATCTGCTATTTTCATCCTTTTGATTATCACCAATTAAACATCATAACAGATGTTTCCTCATTAAACAAAAACACAGAAAGCATTTCAATTAAATATGGGCGTATTAGACAAATGTTATTTAAATGACGATTTAATTAATTTCCAGTTGTTATTAAGATAAGTATTTAAGAAACAAGAGGTTTTCATTTCTCTAGTAGCAGCTAAAGTATTTACTCGTATTCGCCAAAGGCTAATCTGTCGGCAGGGTTTAGTAGTTAACAAAGAACAGCTATCAATTACTTTTGAACAAAGTGGGCTTTTAATCATTTAAACGCACACAAGTGCTGCTAAATGCTTTAAGATGAAAGAGAATTATTTCTCTTTTTTTTTTTTTTTTAATATGCAGCACAAAAGGAAGTACAAATATACACAAAAGGAGACACTTTACAATGAGTAATGTTGTTTTTATATTGTTGCCGTCATTTTGCTTTTGAATAGAAAAAAAAAATGCAGATAAAAAATTATTGATATAACATTTCCGTTTATTACAATCATGTTAATACACTATTATAAATTTTAACGAGCTAAAACTTAAATTTTAACAATTAGACCTGCGGGTAAAAATGGTGGGTTTTTGAGTTTTTCGAATACTTACTTGCATGTCTAAACACTACCCAACAAACAGTAAGGTTTGATTTCAAATTGAGAAGGACTTGAAATTAACAGCCAGTTGGCCGATGTCGAAGGACAAGTTCATTCGCATTCTAGGAGAAAGAAAATTGATTTGGGTTTTTCTAACTTTACTCAATGCGAACGATGTGTCAAAACTCAATACATAAGTGAATGCGAACGAATTATAGTGACATAGACAAACTCAAATTGATTCGAATGTGAGTGACTGGCTTTCTTTCGCATACAGTTTCATTCGATATCAACGAACGTTTTCTCAAACGACAAATCTTTGATACTGATTTGAATTCAAATTAAAAAAACATAGTATTCTCAATAAAAAGGGGAAATTATTTTCAAGTTGAGAAATTCATTTATTCTCAACTTGGTTTCAAATGTAATTCTCAAATGTTTTTCAAATGTGGATTGTGATGTGGAATACAAAAAAAAAAAAACTAATTTTTGCTTTACAAATTCATATTTCTTTTTAATATTTTCAATTATTTTTTCCTGTCTTCTTTGATCAAGAGTTATTTGGCCAGGATTGAACTTGAGCCAGACGAATGATAACAACCCATCATATAATATTAGAAGTATTAAAAATAAGTTCGACTATTTAACAATAATACATTCATATTTCTTTTGATTTATTTGCGATTTATAATTTGAATTTTCAATTATTATTTTTCTTAGTCTTGATATTCTCGAAAGGACGAAGTAGTTGGTTTCTCTTGGCTCAAATCAGACAATCTCATTATTTCTTAATATTTCACTTTTTTATGTTTTTCTTCATGCGTTTTTTATATTAACACTAATTTTTGCTCACATTTAGAGTCTGAACACAATGCAACGACAATTTATTGCGGTGCGATTTTCCATACGAATTTGAAGTAAAAAATCGCAGTGCGGCGTGGCATAAAATTAAAAGTTATTTAAATTTTTGGTTTGTACATTTGTACAACGGGTTATAGTTCAGGTTTTTTCTTTCTTAAATTTTTTTCTTAAGAAGGATTTTTTACAATACAAATCTGCTGTGATCAATAATTTTGATTGAAGAAGACAAGAAAAATAATAATCCAATCTTTAGCTGGGGGACAACTAGCTGTTTCGTAGTCACTACACTACTCATCACAGCACCCACTGGGATTTGAACTCGGGACATGACGTATCATGATCTACTGCTTTAACCACTAAGCCACCGAGCATTTAATTATTTTCTATCTATATTCATCTCATATTGAATCACATATGCATTTTGTTAATTGCCCACATTGTTTGTACAGCGTTTGCTGTCTCAGAACTAGCGGCATTTCTTTTTATTTTTATTATTTACATTTCTGGGTACGGAGAATATTAAAATACAAAAATATGTATGTTAATAACTAGTGTTAAGGCTTCAGTTGTCAAACTGTGGTTTTAAAGTCGCCATCTCTGTAATGCATAAGTGGCGACAAATTTAAATCTTGCTGTAGTTTTTTATCTCTCAACTTTATTAATCCAATTTTCCAAAACCGTGTTTCAATGTTTAATATCTTTTTCTGTGTGTTAAATAAATTGTGTTTATATTACATAACAAATTAAAAAAAACATGTAAAAAGTAAATAAAATAAAAGCGAAAACGAGTTTTTAACTTGTTATTCTGATTTCATGTTTTGGACCAGTTGATGGAAAAACTGAATTCATGTTGATGAGTATCTACATTGTTTCAAGCAACTCAACCAAAAACTCATCTGTCATACTATGAGGCTTAAAGTTTTCATCAGAGACTGCAACATGGCATTCATATGCAAATACACATCAACTATTAGTGTCATATTGAAATGGAAAATATCAAATAATTGGTTACACAATACAATATTTTGCACTTAATTCATGTACATTTTCATTGCCAACATAAACAACAAATCACGGCATTTGTTTTGTGCTCTTAAAGCCTTTTTTCTATCCCATTGTCTATTTTGAAACATTAGCTGAAGCTGACAATGTAGTCATTGTTCTTTTTTATGTGGGCTTTTTCATAATGATGACTATTGTTACAAGGAAATATCTAGCAATGAATGTACTGGCCGGGACTAACTGCCTTTGCCAACACGTAGAGAACATTTTTTTTTGGCAAGAACAAAAAAAAAATATTTAACGAAAACAAAGTGTAAAAATTTTAAATAAAAATTTGCTATTTTTATACCCTTCACAAAAATGTAAATCCACAATTTTCATTTCCGGCCGTATAAAGTATACATATTCAGAATCAGCATTGATAGAAAATTCGATTAAGCGATGTCCGTTTGTCCATCTGTCAGTCGTTGTATTACCGTTTCTAAGAAAACCATTAGACCTAGAAACATTTTTCTTTCACCATTCTTTTACCTCATCGATTCATGGGTTCGCTATTGAAATTCAATAAAATCGGTTCCCATATAGCTGAGATATATATTCAAAATTCCGAAAAAAAGCAATTTTTTCCAATTTTGTATGAAAATTTTCGAAAAAAAGTTGTTTGTTTTGCTTCAAGCCTCACACAGTTATTAAACATGGCAATTAAAAGGCAAAAAAAATTTTCCCAGATATCGGTCCATATACATATACCCGGGTTTTTTTTTAAAGAAAATGTCGCATAAGCGAACTTAAACAGCTTTTTCTGCTTTAAACCAGTTCTGGTAATAAAACAGGATTATCTCAATATAAAAAATGAAAATTTCCGATATCGGACCATATATACCGGTTTAGGCTATAGCCTAAACCGGTTTTTTCACGAAAATGTCGCGTAAGCGAACTTAAACCAAATTTTTTTGCTTAAAATCATTTCTGGTAATAATATTAGGTTATTTAAACATAGAAAATTAAAATTTCCGATATCGCTCCATATACATACATATACCCGAGATACAGCCCCCATGAAAAAATTATTTTTTTTCTTTAAAGGCAGTTCTGGTTATAAAAAAAGGTTACTAAAATACGCAAAATGCAAATTTCCGAAATCGGTCCATATATGTATACCCGAGATATAGCCTAAACCTATTTTTCAATGAATTTTTTTTTTTTTTTGCTTAAAAGCGGTTCTGATTATAAAATTTTCGATATCGGTCCATATACGAGTATACCCGAGATATAGGATAAACCGATGAAATTTTTTTTTTTTACTGAAAAGCTATTCTTGTTATAAAAGAAGGTTACTAAAATACAGAAAATGGAAAATTCCGATATCGCTTCATATATAATCGAGATATACACTAAACAAATTTTTTCCATGAAAATTTCCATGAAAGATTTCATTTTTGGAATGAAGGTATTAAGATGTTGCATAGGAAAAAAATTGCAATCTGTTTGTAAACGGTATTCAAACTTGTTCATTTATAATGAATCAAAAGTTAATTATACTTTCTCATCACGAGAATAATGTAGTAAGGAATTTTTTTAAATAGATAAATAAACTTTAGTTGGTCGAGTACAAATTGCTTATCACCTGTTGGTATTATAAATCAGCTTCCTTCTAATTTTAACTTAAATATTAATTTACGTTCCCCTTTTTATTTGAAGAGTACTCGAGGTACTCACAGGGGTTAGCGCCCATTGGTTGAGTAGTTTTATTTTCTTTACTTATTATTAATATTTTTTTCTCCTTTTATTTTATTTATTTTAGTTTTTAAGTCTTTTAGTTAGTTTTAAATTTGTTTTAGAGCTATAATCTCTTTTGTATCATGTTAGCTCCGGGAGCAAGAGCTTATTCTACTTCACTTTTGCATATCGTAATATATTTTCTTTATTGGAATAAGTTGGTCGCTGTTTAATTATATTGTTATTAGGATAATACATTATAGTCCGAAGTGGTGATTTGCATGATATTGTAGTTTCAAAGGCTCAATAGATCTAAATCTAAATCATAATAAAGTTGCCACATGTCTACTTCACGATTGCCAAATATGAACTTTCAAAATTAATGTTCCCCAAAATGACGACAAAACAAAGTAGTATACCTTCCCGGGGGACACCTCGTGTATTTACATATGTATATGCTTGTGTGCACAAAGTTTGGTAAAGTTGTTTAGTGTATGGTCACACACAGCAACTTTAGTTGGGCAATTCTTGACTTTATAGAAGCTTTCGGTGAGGGGAATAAGAAGGGAAAAAGAATTGCCGGTACTCGGCAATTCTCAGCAATTCCTTACTTTTCTCTCATGTGTGTATACTTTTCTCTCATGTGTGTATGTGTATGTGCATATACAATGTAAATTGCATAAAGCAAAAGGTAGAGAATTGCTCAAGAATTGCCGAAAAAAGTTTTTGTGTGTGGACAAGAAAGCAATTCCAAAAGAAAATTGCTAAAAAGTTCGGCAATTAAAATCGTTCTGTCTGACCACAGACTTAGTAAATATCTGTTGTTAACGATTTAAAAATCTATAAAAAACGCACCAAATACTGAGATTGTACCGCTATTTTGTTTTAGCAATAAAAAACTATAAGTGCTCTTATTTTCTCTATTTGCTCTCTTGCAAAGCAACGTTGGCTACAATTTATTAAATCTTGTGTAATTCAATTTTTGTTTGTATTTAATAAAGAAAGAATTGTTGGCATGCAATTAAAATGAAATTGATTTATTTTATTCGTACAAGATATTCTCATACAAAGTAAAATAAGTTATAGCCAAAAGTTGTGTTAATGACAGTTTATGGCACTGAATGTTTATATTCTCACGGGGCAGTAAAACGAAATTAAGTAATTAAATCAAACTTGACAACGATTATATGGCCTATGTTCATTTAGGGATATAAACTAGACGAGACAATGGCTGGAACGAAATCAATTTCACAAAGTTTATTTACTTGTTAACTTTTGTTTTATTCTGACTGAAAGAAGAAATTAAGATAAAAAAAACTTAAGGAAAGCAAAATTGGATATTTTTAAGAAGATGTAGGCAGTGGTGCAAATATAAGTGCTTTAAAAGTTTAATAAATTCAACACCATTATGTTTTGTTATGTCGAAGATTTTCATTCAAACTTAGTAGACTTTGGAATGGTGTAAATACGATATGGCTGTTATCAAGGCGAATTTATACTAGGTGTATGCAAGAGCAATAAACACAACACTACATAAAATAAATCTTTTTCAAATGTCAAGGGAAAAATATAAACTCAAGAAGGAATCAAAAAAAAAAAATATATATATATACATATACATATATATAATATAATAAAAAAAATGTACATGAAAAGACAAATTTTTAATTATTTCGTGAAACTTTTAATAATTTCGTGAAAATAAAAATTTCAGATCATAAAGCTTGGAAAGGTGAAATCGGCCAGCCAGATTTGGGAGGATTCTGGATGATACTTGGCGCTCAAGATACAATACATAATTTCAGAACATGTTTTAATTATTTTTTCAATTTTCTTTTAATTATTCCATTGACTTCTAAAACAGATTAAAATTAAAAAAAAAAAAAGATATCAGCTGCGCTGTCAATTTCATCTGTTATGAATTCACCTTGACTGTTATAATATAAATATATTATTGAATTCAAATACATTTGTGTTTTTAAATATTCTCAGCATAAAGCTAACAGCCAGTTTACCAATCTCGACAGCGTGCTTGCGTTCGCAATCTAACATGCAGTCTACACCTAACTTGAAACGCAGTTAAAACATGATGTTAAAACTTGCTGTTTAAATATCTATCTGTTAAAGTCGGCGTACACGTAGTGATGTTAGAGTTGTAACTTTTCATAGTAAAACAATAAAAATGGCGAAAAACAACTACAAATAGCAGGCTGTTGTCAATTTAAGTTATAACAGAGTTTCCAAATGAAATGTTTTAACAACCAAGTTGTAACTTTAACCAAACTTTAACATGAGCGGTCCACATTTAACTTTAACTTGATGTTAGCGTTAAAGTTAGTGTTTTCAAGTCAGGTGGAGACCGCACTTAAGCGAGTGTAAACTGATTTGGGTTCGTCTAACTTTTTTTATGCGAACGATCTGTCAAAACTCAATGAAAATACATAAGAATATGCGAGATAAACAAACCCAAATTGATTCGAATGTGAGTGACTAGCTTTTTTTCGCATTAGTTTGCATTCGAAATTGGCAAGCTGGCTGTAAGTACAAATGCCGATCAAAGCGAAAAAATGCGAAGTAAACAAGAAACAAATAAATACAAACCTTATTCGCTTTATACGTGCAAAGTATTTACTTATATTTACTCGTTGAATATGAGTAAAGCAAAGCAAGTAAAATTTTACTGGTTTTACTCTATATATTTTCGAAAGTATTTTTTTTTAGAATTTCTCTTATTCGCTTGCAAAAAGTATTTACATATTTATTCATCAATAAATATCTTGTTCCCATCTTTTTCTTTAGAATTTCTCTTATTCGCTTGCAAAAAGTATTTATTTATTCATCAATAACTATCTCGTTCCCATCAAAGTAAGATATAATACACATATACTAGCGTTTTTTCCAATCCAAGGTGATTTCATTTTGTGTGGAAAATTATCTGTTTAACTGTGAAAAAAAGAAACATTTCGTTTTGCAAAATTTTCTGCTTTTAGAGAGTGTTTTGCTATTAAACGATCAAGTCAAGTTTGTCAAACACTACAATAAATGCCGTCTGTGAACAGCGAAGTTCGTATTTAAGATGGCACATGAATTCGTTACGGTTTTGGTAATTTTTTTTTTTATCTTGGACCAGTACTCAGGGGATGACCCCTGCATATGCAGCGTATTGTACCAGAACTAGGAAAATAGGTTATGAGGAGGGGGAAAGAGGGAGTAGTGTTTGTGAACATTTGACTTGAACTTTCCAACGCTATAACAGACAGGAAACACGTCAGAATGCAACTTGTTCCACAGACGAAACGTACGACTGAAAAACGAATTCTCTCTGTAATGCGTAGTACGATTCCCCGGGCAATCGACCACAAAAGGATGAGCTCTGGACGATGAACGCGTGCTACGTAAAAATGTGCGAGTTTCGGGAACAAGACCCCTGATCTCGTCAGAGCAAAATCCATTGTAGTACCGATAGAACAGAGTAACGCACCCTACACTGCGTCGATGCTCCAGTGAGTCAATACAGTTGGATACCCTACTGTCACCGATAAGCTTCTTCGCCCTCTCCTGCACACGGTCGAGCAACTCCAAAATAGACTTTGGGGCACCGGCCCAAACATGAGAGTTGTATTCCATTTTCGGTCGGATATAGGTGGTATAAATAGTAAGGAGGTCGGATGGAGTCAAGTACATCTTGATCATTCCAACGAAATGTGATCATTCCAACGAACATCACGCTGTATTTTCATTCCAAGAACATCGAGAGCATCCGATTCTTCAATATTTATACCATACATGTGTACAGATGAAGCAGCACCTGCCGTCGTATGTTTGTGTGTTAATAAAGCCCAGTTCAGACTATTATACTTTGTATTAATACTTGTCAAAAATTCAAACAATACGTGCAAGTCTGATAGTCTGAATGTAATCCGTCATACATACGAAAAATAATACGATAAAAATTTGACATCCCATACGACTTTGTTGTTTTTTGAAACTTTTCAAAACGATAATACTTTACATTGGATCAGGGTTGTGTTTTTTAGCAAACCAGCTAATTAAAAATTGAGTAGTCGGCTATTTCGTAGCCGATGGGGTGCCGTCACTGATAGTATTTTTTGTCGTTATAAAAAAGCTCGAAATTTGGAATTTAGTTATCTTTTATAAATGTATTTTGCTCATGCTATATTTAGAACATAAAATATGTTTGTGCTATTGAATTTGGATGTGCTATACATAATTATTATTTTAACTGTTGAAGAATTTCACGCGCCGGCACGTCTATCGCCTGCCGCCGTGAAAAGTTTTATGGTGGCACATCTATGTTGGTTTATATCAAGTGTGATGGTGTGAATGCAAAATCTAATTTACGTTAGACATGTTGACAGTCGCAAGAAATGTGTTTAGACTTTTATCTCACAAAATCGAATGAAAGTATTTATACTTGTATAATAGTCTGATTGGGCCTTAAACAACACTGGGTCTTACAAGCGTTAAAAGCGACTCTGTTTTTACGATTGAGAAATTACCAAATTATTAAATACATTATAAAGTTTTTGCAAAACGTTTGAATTAAATATTGATTGTGGTAAACTTAATTTTTTTGTTTGTTATAATTTTGGCCAATTGTCGTATACTGCGATGTAAACGAAGTCCAATTTATTGAAATTATTAAATTTAGATATATATTCCTATAATTTTCAGAAAATTCAATGTATCAAAGTGTAGTTGTATTTAATATATATGGTGTAAGAGCATAATTAATTTAAAAACTAAGTTCTTTAATAAATTTATATAATTTTTGCGAAAGTACATTGAGACCATAGGTGTGTTCATTTACTAAAAATTTTCACAAATTTGTAACAATTGTTACTAGAAAGTGTTCATTAACCCAAAAAATTTGCAACGAGAGAGCGTCAAAAGAGCGTACAAAATTGAGAGACAGAAAAATTCTTGCAAGTTTTTACAAGTAAAATTTTTACTTGCAATAATTATTCAAACAGCTGTTTTGCGTTTATGTTTACAAAACAATATTTCTAAATTAAGTTAAAAATAAAAATATTTTTGAAAATTTATGAAATTACAAGTGTATGTAAACTTTTAAAACGATAAAAAGTTTTAAAAAGGTAACAAATTTATTTTTGTGTAACTTAGGAACAACAGAAGTAAAATAAGACGTCTAATGGACATGAACTAAGCAACACAGTATCTGTCACATCAGTGGCAAAGGATGTTCCGCCAAATTTACTTGCTTGAATGTGTTTAAAACTTTTAGGGGAACAATTAAATTGACTCTTAGATCCTTCCATTTTTAATTATATTTTTATTTTTCTAGTTTTAACCTCAGAAATGTTTTTGTTTCTTAATTATTTAATTTTTACAGACCAGTGGCTGTGTTCTGTAACTCTCGCCACGAGAAACTTTTCGACTGAAACATGTGAAATGAAACAAAGTTGAAACAAACAGCTGCTTTTCTCACTAAACTGTATCTATAACCTTTCTTGGTGAGTAATACCTGTCACGTAAGGAAATTACTCGCCATTTTACAGAAAAACTGTGTCTGTAAAACTTTTGCGAAAAAATTACCCGCTTTCAACTGTCATTATTTCTCGCAAATAAAAAGGCTGTGAGATAGTATTTCAAATAACAATAATCATCATTAAATGAATAATTTTTTTTTTTTATAATTCAATTATTTATTGTATCTTCTAAAAGAACTAACAATAAGTATGCAAATCTTAAAACTAAAAATTCATTAATTAATATAGAAAAAAAATTAATTAATATTGAAAAATACAATAAATACAATATTAAATACAATATTTGATAAGCTTTCTCGTTGCCCTCAAAAAGTAACAAATCCAACAAAACACTTTTTGTAGACTTCATGGAATGCATTCAAACATACAATTAAATTAAATTAATAATAATGCTGAAAAATAAGTATTTTGCTGTTAATTTATTATTTAAGTATCAAATAGATATTTACACAGTTCAGAATGATTGTTTTTTTATTTTAACTTTTTATTTAATTTTTATACCCTTCACATAACAAGTTTTAAGGGAATACTTATATAAGTATGAAATTTCTACAATTTTAATATCCAATCCAACAAAGTATATTGTAATACTTTTATAATGTTTTTCACAAATTGCAATTGTTTTTTAATGTTACAAAATATTGTGCATAAGTATGTATGTACATATGTATTTGTAAATAAAATGTCATACCATACATTTTCTAGAACAGCCGGCGGTTATAATATGACGCCGTCGAACAATATTTCTTAGCTTTAGTAATTTTTGGCCGGCGGCGGTACTAATTGTGGCTGGCGCTTTCATTTTTAAAATTGCATGTCGGCATGGTTTTATATTTTCTGACATTTCTAACGTAACGACGTAATCGCTTTGGATAGTTTTCGCTTTGGATAGTATTAACAAACTTGTCAAAATTTTTTAGAAATAAGGCCGTTAAAATTTTGTAGTTTAATAAGTCAGATTTTTTTTTTACGATATTTCAAAACTAAAATGACGATATTTTCAAAAATTATCGGGATATTGACGATTTCTTTCACATTTTTTCTGACAGCTCCGCCTCTAGTTCACATTCAACATCGGCCCTTAAAATTTAACCATCCGATATTAGAAGATAAGATGATAGTTTGGAACGTTTTTACGTCACTTTTTAGTCCCCGTTTTTACAGAAAATGTTTGCGGGGTCGTTTAAGGTTTAATATAAGTTTAAGTATGTGTTAAGTGTTTGTGTGTTAAATACACAAAAAAAAATACCGTTAAAAAGACTTACCTGAAACGTTATTTGTTTGTCTTTTGTTGCATTCAATATAAATTGTAAAGATAAACTTCTGCTCTCGTCCTGCGTTACAAAATTTGTTATCGTGTTCCCTGCGGTTTGTTGCTTTATCTATTGTATATTATTGTTTGTTGCTTAGCTGATGATTGAATGAAATTATTTTCTCTTCTATTCTCATTTGTTGTTGTTTTTTTGTTCTTTGTGTGAAAAAATGCAGATTATTTGTTTGTACTTTTTTTTTACTGAAAAGTAATGTTTATTTATTATTAGAATTTCTTTTAACTGAATGAATTAAGGAGTGGGTAGAATTATTAATTTCTTTTCGTATAAGTGTTTAGTAGAAATTGAAGTAAATGAAATTACGTTTCCTAATGTGTTTACTATTCAATTATAGCGTTTTCTTTTCGGATAAAAGGCTTAAGTCCAGCTTACGCACAGAGCTCTGAATTGAAAAAAATTATATAGGGGGTAGAAAATTTAAAAATAAGAAGAACATTTTAAGCGAAAAAGTTGGCGGAAATGCATAGTTTCCGAGTTGTGGATCTCTGAGAATCAAAAGTGGGTCAACACCAGTAGTGTATTTTGTTTTTTAGTATAATGAAATTATAAACAATTAAGTTTTTTTATTCGCTTTTTTTAGCTTCTACCATTTATACCAATAAAAATTATAAATAGCTTGTTTTCTATGTTTCCCAGCTATCTATATGTCGACATTTCATAGGAACTACCCTAATCATCAGTAGACTTTGGAAATTTTTGAAAGATATTCTCAAACATTCAACTTTATATCCCAGCAATATAAATAAATTGTTGAGAATTTAAAAGAAAAATGCTCTAATAATACCTGTCAAAACACAAAAAACAAGCCTTTTCATTTATTCACCTCTCTAACATTTCTTTACACCAATCAAACAAATGAACAACCGTTGGTTGCTACGATTTGCTTTTTGAAAGTATCGAAAAGCAGAGAACAAAAATTCAAACAATTAAGTTTTTTTATTCGCTTTTTTTAGCTTCTACCATTTATACCAATAAAAATTATAAATAGCTTGTTTTCTATGTTTCCCAGCTATCTATATGTCGACATTTCATAGGAACTACCCTAATCATCAGTAGACTTTGGAAATTTTTGAAAGATATTCTCAAACATTCAACTTTATATCCCAGCAATATAAATAAATTGTTGAGAATTTAAAAGAAAAATGCTCTAATAATACCTGTCAAAACACAAAAAACAAGCCTTTTCATTTATTCACCTCTCTAACATTTCTTTACACCAATCAAACAAATGAACAACCGTTGGTTGCTACGATTTGCTTTTTGAAAGTATCGAAAAGCAGAGAACAAAAATTCAAACAATTAAGTTTTTTTATTCGCTTTTTTTAGCTTCTACCATTTATACCAATAAAAATTATAAATAGCTTGTTTGTTCCTATGAAATGTCGACATATAGATAGCTGGGAAACATAGAACTTTACTGGCACTTCCACAGTGGATATTGATAATAAATTTTTTGTCTTTTTCAATAAAATTCATCACAATAATAGCTGGAAATCTACCGGTCTTTACGAAAAAATTAAACGAGAAAGAAACTGTTTACTCACTTATGAAGCGTAACTTTTGATAGTCTTAATTAAAAGTTATTATAAAAAATTGCTGGTCCTTTTTTTTGGATATTTTTTGAAACTGGTTAAATGAGCATCAAGTAGTCTTATAATTGTAGCTACTAAGATTATTCTAGAACTAATACTAGCAATGTAATAAAACGAAATATAAAACTATTACTAATGTTAACTCACTTTTGATGTTCATAGTACGTGTACATGAAATTGCGATTTTTCACTACTTCTCCAGTGAGTTTTTCTCTCACCAATTGCTCATGCTTTCATTAAATGCTCACGTACACAAAGAAATATATCACGTGTACGTGACATGAGTTTTGACAAGATAATTCTCTAAAGGGTTTGATTTCTAAAAACAGAAATTTTAGTGCAAGTTTGATGTGCAACATGTTTTGAAAAGAGCATTATACCTTTTAAAAATGCATCGAATTTTTTTTAGAAAAGAACGTAGAAAAAGAACTATATCTTGCATGGGTGTAACATTTTTGTCAGAAGAGAAAACACCAATAGTATCGTCGATTAAATGCCGCAGGTCTTGCATCCACTGTCAACGATGCGTGCACGACACGGCCAACTGGGTATGTTTATGCGTGAGTGTATGTATGTAGACATATACATACATACGTAGCCTCCGCATGTGATTTAACAAGGCAGTTAAAATCTGTAAAGAAATACTTTTTTTGCGAAATATTCCTTAAAGCACCAGACAAAAACTTATATTTTTGCTTATTTTATTGGGCAGCAAGTGATGAAAAATGTCTGTGACAACAAAAAATTCCAATGATTTCATGCTTTTTTGCTTTTTCTGTTTTTTGGATGCAAACAAGTTAAAAATTTAATCTGAAACCGCTTGAGTTTTACACAATTTACAATTTGCGTTTTTTTTTTGTGGTTTTAATTAAAAACAAAAAAGGCACACAGTACACAGAACTTGTGCTTCATTACAATTTATTGAATGTTTATTAGTTTCTTTTCAAATTTTTTCATCATTTGTTTAACGAATAGAATCGAGTCGAATTTTTGATGTGTGATTTATTTTCATGATTCATTTGCTTTAAACTTAAATTGAAATAAAAATTTCTATGTTTTTTTAGACTTATTTTGCACGGTCTCTTATTGCCCGTGTGTAATTTAACAAAACATTGTAACAAACGACATGACTCGAAAGGACCACACGGAAGACTAAAAAAGCACGAATGATTTTTTTCAAATATACAGACCCTCATCAAACACAGTACAGATACAGGCTGGTTGAAAATTATTTGATTGTCCTTTTAAGTCGTACCCTCTCTTTTCTCTCTGCTCTCAGGACGATATTGTTGTTTTGTGGGGGAAGAAAGCTTTTTGCGTACTGTTGTGTGGAGACTTTTGTGAAAGTGCCGTTTTTCAATTCACACACACACACGTACACATTTTTTTTATCTGCTACAATATTAAGGAAAGTAGGAGGTGTTCGAAAGTTACTTTCGTTTTCCTTTACACTTTTTTTTTTAACGTTACCAATAATCATTTGTTTGTCTGTCTTTCAACCTGCCTGTCTGCTTGCCTGTGCGTCGGCCTGACGGTGTTTATGAAAGGAAAAAGTGCGTTCTAACTACATGACGAAATTTTCATGAGGGAAGGAATGCCAACTGAATTGTTGTCTGATTGATCTGTTCAAAATGTTATTAAAAATTAGACAGCAATTTTTATTTTTTGAATTTTCTCTTACAGTCGCTAACAAAATTATGTTACATTTTTTTTCATTGTTTTTGGTAAAGCAAATCATTTGAACCTTTCAATATCTTTTGTGCTCTCCGAGGAGCAGATTTTGTTTTGGTATGCACCAAACCAAGGCACTCTGCACTTGTTGTAGCAAATAGAATTTTAAGAAGCCGCATGACTTATGTTGTGCTGGACTTCCGAACCCCTTACCAAGGGTTAAAATTGTCAGAAGGGGGATCAGCAAATTTTTTTCAAGTCGACCAGACTTTTGAAACAGTTTCCTGTGAATGAATCGTACGATCGTGTAGGATAGTGAATCAGGGCCTTTATATAGAGAATCAAAAATTTTTTTTTTTTTTTTTAAGTTTAATAAAGTTTTAATTTTATTTAAATATATTTTACGTTTGCTGTTTTTATTGTTAAATATTTCTCTTATTATCTCTAGGTTCCCCACATACATACATATGTATTTTTAAAGACATTTAAATTAATTGATTCGTTAATACGATAAAAAACAATATTGACTAATTTTTAAATTTTTTTATTAAAAGAATTTTATGTTGTTTAATTTGAAGCTCTGGCCGCATACTGTTTCATTCTAGCCTCAATTTCTGGTCTGAAGTGGCGTATCAAGCCCTGTACTGGCCAGGCAGCGCCGTCACCTAAAGCACAAATTGTGTGACCTTCAATTTGTTTTGAAATTTCCCAAAGCATGTCGATTTCGGCAGGATCAGCATTACCGGCTACAAATCTACAAGAAAAAAATGTTTATGTACAACTATGTATGGATATGTATATGTAATTGAAAAATTATATACAGTATTGGGCAAAACCTAAGAAACGCTGCTTGATTTTAGCTTGTAGTCAAAATTATATTTAAATGAACATATTTCAATTCAATGCTTTAATGCAGTTTTATTAGTAAATGTGTCATACAAAATTACCAAAAAAAATTTTTGTAATTTTCTCTCACCTAACGGTTCTTTTAGTACAATAACAAAAAATACTCAAAAAATCATTGGGCAAAACCTAAGAAACTTTTAATATTTGGTATAATAACCCTTATTTTTTATTACTGCGGCGCACCGACGCGGCATAGATTTGATTAAATTATCAATTATTTTTGGATCTATGCGTATCCATTCATTCTCCAGACACGAAAATAAATCGTCTCTCTAGGAAAATCGTTTCGATCCAACATTCCTCTTCAATATGGAAAATAAATTTTCCATTGGGTTCAAATCGGGCGATTGAGCCGGCCAATCAAGCACTTGAATCCCTTTCGATTGTATCCAGTCCTTCACCAACTTCAATGAGTATTTCGGATCGTTATCATGTTGAAACACCCATCGAAGTGGCATATTCCACTCGGCATATGGCAACGTCTTATTTTCTAAAATGTCCCTATACACAAATCTGTCCATTTCGGTAGAAATTCTGTGAAACGGCCCTAGACCATGACCTGAAAAACACTTCCATACCATCACACTGCCACCCCAATGGTAATTGGTAATTTTTTATGACACATTTACTAATAAATATGATAATATGAAATATGTTCATTTAAATATAATTTTGACTACAAGCTAACATCAAGCAGCGTTTCTTAGGTTTTGCCCAATACTGTATACAGTTTGTCAATAATGACTGCTCACTGAAAACATACACGATTTATTTATTTTTTTATTCATCACTTTCTAATACAAAGCTAATTTGGCCAACAAATAATATTACAAGGTTTGTATGTAAATAGCCAAGTCTTATTTTGGAAAAAGATATTAGTATAATATACATACATATGTACATATTAATACCATAAAATATAGATCTATAAATGTAAATCAGATTGTTACAAAAACACTGTGTTTTATTTTTAATATAATTTCATATAAATATTTTTGCTGCTTATTAAATTGTATGTTCATGATATCATGACTGAATAGATGTAGGTATTAATGAGAGAGATAGCTCCAATGGCCAATTATTCTGACAAGGATCTAGGAAAATAGTTTAGAAAATTCTTGCGAAAATGTGATGCGGATTTCTATTACGTGGTGAAAATATAAACGCATTACGTAGTGCCAAGGGTTTACCACTTACTACTAATTTGTAAAATGTAAATAGTTTACGAAATATGCAGTGCATAGTACCAGAACTAGCAAAATAGGTTCTGAGGAGGGGGAAAGAGGGAGTAGTATTTGTGAACATTTAACGTGAACTTTCCAGAGTAACAACAGACAGGAAATATATAACCCCTACATATGCAGAGCATTGTACTGTAACTAGAAAATATGGTTGAGAGTAATGTTTGTGTGCTGTTAAGTTGAACCTTTCAATAACAACATATTACGACCAAACCAAACGTAATCACAGCAATTCAGTTTCAGAATTAAGTTAGTTAAAACTGATCAGTGTCCAGTGTATATATCTTCGACACTGCTAAGGCTAATATAAATTAGTCCACCACCTCCAACACTTATCACAGCTCACTCCAGAGCCAGCACCGCTTTTTGTAGTATCTGTGCATATACTGATTAAACACCTGTCCAACAAGTTAAACCCCACACCACTCCTTTTTATTATTGTTAAAATTTTAACTTGGAGGTTCATTTAAAATCAAACTGGAATATTGTGAAATATCTTCGAGATCAATATAGCCCACACAAATTTTTCTGTCACTGACTACTTTTCCTATTCTTCCCGGAACTCGATAAAAGGGTTTATGTTCTGGCTTCATTTTATTCACAAATTCTACTCACCTGCCCATAATTTTATTCATCCAACCAATACCCTCACGGCAAGGTGTACATTGACCACAACTTTCGTGTTTGTAGAAAGATATTAAACGAGCAATTGCCTTAATCACATCTGTTGATTTATCCATAACAATGATGGCAGCTGTGCCCAAAGAAGTTTGTGCAGCAATCAAACCATCAAAATCCATTATCACATCATCGCAAACATTCTTGGGAATGATGGGTGTAGAAGAACCACCGGGAATAACACCCAAAAGATTATCCCAACCACCGCGAACACCGCCAGCATGACGTTCGAGGAGTTCCTTTAGAGTAATGGACATTTCTTCTTCAACGGTACATGGAGTATTAACATGCCCGGAAATATTGAAAAGTTTAGTGCCCGAGTTACGTGTCCGGCCAAAGCTGGCAAACCAAACACCACCACGACGGCAAATTGTAGGTGCAACGGCTACAGTTTCTACATTCGTTACTGTCGTGGGGCAGCCGAAAAGACCAACATCAGCGGGGAATGGAGGCTTAAGGCGGGGTTTACCCTGTTTGCCTTCGAGGGATTCGATTAAAGCTGTTTCTTCACCACAAATGTAAGCGCCAGCGCCTCGATGCATAAACACATCAAAATCATAGCCAGTGCCACAGGCATTTTTGCCAATTAAACCTGCCTGATAGGCTTCAGCTATGGCCAATTGCATATTAGAGGCTTCATTGTAAAATTCACCGCGGATGTAAATGTAAGCAGCCTGAGCACCCATCGCTCGACCTGCTATTAAACAGCCTTCAACCAATTTATGAGGATCGTGACGCATAATTTCGCGATCTTTGCAGGTGCCAGGTTCACCTTCAATAAAAAAAAATAATCTATTACATTAAAATGTATTTTCATTTATTTACTTTAATTTACCCTCATCCGCATTGACTACCAAATATTTTGGACGGCCATCTGAAGGTTTATTCATGAAGGACCACTTCATGCCACTGGGGAAACCTGCACCCCCTCGTCCACGAAGTCCGGATGTTTTGATTTCATTAATAATCCAATCGGCTCCTTTCAAAACAATTTCCTTGGTCTTATACCAATCACCACGTTTTAAGGCTCCTTTTAAACGCCAGTCATGGCGACCATATAAGTTCGTAAAGATGCGATCTTGATCGGCTAAATTACCAAACTTAGTTTTAGTTTGTGGCGGTGGTGTTCCCGGTGGAGGAGCCTGCGTGCCCTGTAAACGTCGTTGGGCCGCATTCGGCAAAGCGCAGACTGAAACAGAAAAATCAATATGTTAATAATGTGTACTATATATATCATATCACATGAGCAATTATAATGAAATTATTTCTTAGTGAGTCAAACGTAATTATCCATTTTCTGTTACGAAAAATCATAACTTTTTTTGTTTTTCTTCAAACTGTTGTTGCTGCCACCGATACTACGAATTAGAAAAATTACATAATTTGCACCATTTAAAAACCGAATTTTAGCACATAAGCGGTTTTCCAATTTTTTTGATTCTTACTTTATTTGATTGATTTTTCAGTGGTTCCATTATGGCATTCTAATGTAGTAATAATTATTTAAAAATTCTTACCAATTTGTGGCTTTAATAAAATATTTAATCGCACAATCGCTCCTGCCATCGTCTGGTAGAAATGACACTGTTGTAAAAATGTGCAGTAAATTTGAAAAGTTTTCTACTATCAAAAACATTCAATGATGTGTTGAATAGAATTTCACAATCGTAGTCGGAACTATTATCGATAACAATACGCATTAACAGGCAGTTTAACAGTTTCGAAAGAAAGCTAGTAAGCTCACATTCGAATCAATTTCATTTTGCCTATCTTACTATTATTCGCTCTCATATTCTTAAGCATTTTGATTGAGTTTTGACACATCGTATGTATAGAAAAAAGTTAAACGTAATCAAATCAATTTTTTCCAATTAAATTGCGAACGCAAAAGTGCTGCCGATACGAGAAACTTTCCGAATGAAAAGTGTTAAAAAGGAACTAAAATATCATAAATATAACTTTTGTGTCAGCAACAGCTGTTGCATAAGAAAATTACTCGAACATTTACAGAATAACTTTATCTGTAAAACTTATGGGGGAAAAGTTCTCGGTCTGAAATGTCAAGTACTTAAGTATATACACAAATAAAACTCGGCGAGATATTATTTTTTTAAAATAATGTTCCAAAGAAAATGAGTAATAAATGAAAAGTTAAGTATTTTGTAGCTAAGTATCTTTTTAACTATTAAATGACAATTTTATTTTTATAAGTTTAGAAAAATGCAAGAAGATTAAAAAAAAACTTGGTTGATCAAACAATTTGGAATTTGCAAAAATGCAATTTTATGCAATTAATTCAAATCAAATATGTATATTTTCTGACATTTATAACGTAACGATGTAATCTTAGGTGAAACCAGACGGATAAAATCATCGAAAATGTTTGTACGAACCTAAAGTTTTGACATGTTTGGCAAGCAGTTTGTGTAGTTTATTTGGCCCTTAACCCCTTGGCCAGCTTTTATATATAGACAGACGATGGACAGACATTTTTTTTGTCTTGTCTTTTATGTCTGAGAGTGTAATAGACAAATAGAAAATTTTCTCTTCACCCCATTCTTTCATTGTTGGTGTTTTTAAAGGGCGTTTCATACTATCATACAAGTCTTAAGATTTTGATTGGACTTTGTGAGACAGAAGTCTAATGATATTTGTTCTGACTGTCAAAAAATCTAACGTGCCATTAACAAAAAATGTGCGAAATGGAAAAGAGAAACAAAAAATATCCACAAATATCTAGTAGAGAGAGTCGTGTACTAAATACTCTAGTTCATCGGCAATTTTTGTTACAGCACCCTCAAATTTCGTCTGTCTGTCCAAATGTAAAAGCGAACTTGCAACAAACCTGTGCGATAACTTTTATAGCAGTTGCTGAATTTTTATCAACTAAATTTCTGTTAACTTTCCCATCTCTGTACAACAGCTGTCCATCAGCTGGGTAAAAATTAGACATCTCAATTCCAGATACTCATTACATTTTTGTTTGTTTTGATTGTACTTTGTGGTTTTGATGATACATTAAATGTTTGCAGATATTTTGATTAAATTATTTTAACTGCAATCGAATTTTACACAAAGCATTTTGAAAAAATCATACAGGAAACGATGGATACTGTCGCTTTGCCAACAAGTTCCGTTACTCCATCTCAAACGGAAGTTATTACTCAAGAGGACGTAATAGATACGGCGGTAAGAAAAGGTTCTCACAGGGGTAAACAATTTGTACGCTTGTATCTAAGAAATATTGAATACTGTCTTCTGGGTTTAGAAGAAGCATCGAATGCTTCCGGTTCTTGTTAATTTACTTATGTTCATGTAATAACTCGATTTCGAACATCAAATTCGAACAGATTTGCCGAAGACTCAATAGGTATGTTTGGTTACTTTTTCGGTAAATCCGTGCAACTTAGAGCAAGCAGAAGTTTCTTTCATGTAGAGCTAAAATTTACTACAAATACAAACCCAAAAAAGATATCTGTGCCTAATTTTAAAATACAGGCGTGCTTTCATACAAATTGGGTGACTAAACTAAAAGTGAAGAAATACACCTAATAACACAACAATTCGAATTCGAATTTAAGTTATGCAAATCGAATTTAAGTTACATAATTTCCATGTACTTAAAATTTTAACTATTTTGGAATTCTTGCAGTAGTTTTGTCTTTACAAAACTGTTTTACAAATAATGGAAATTTTTCGACAGTTTTACAACTTTTTCTTTGAACGCAAATTAATTTGCAATTTCATAGAATTTTATTTGTCTTAAAATCTTTTAATTTATGACTACGCCAGTTACACAAAGTGTTCTATGTTTCCCAGTTGTCTAGGTATATCGTTTACAAAAAGCAAAAAATAAAATAAAACAAGAATAGACATCCAATTTATTCAAAGAATCGTTATCGTTACGTGACTACGATTACATTATATTAGCCTTAAAATTTTTTGCCTGTACAGTCGACAACCACTGACTGCTACTTAAAGACTCATCTATTAAAATAAGATAACTATTATTAAGACAAATGTAAAAAACGAATCTATTTTCATGTGTTTGATGTAATGACTATACTTGGAATATAGAACGTGTTCTTTTTCAAGCCTAGAAATCATATCAGTTCTAATTAAAATAAGAGATTTATAAGTTTCTCAATTTGTTTTTCATTCCATACTACCTTTTGTAATCTCCTTAAAAAAATCTCAACAAATTTTGAATTCGTTGAATTTCGCATATCTATAATATCCTAATTTTCTTTTAAGACAAGATATATAAATTACAATTTGCATTTATTTTTAGTCTCAGCCAGTTTTAAGACTGCGCCTTAAAAAGCCCAAAAACGATAAAAAGGTTGGCTGGCAAGAAGGTACCGTTGATAACGAACACATGGGCAAAAAGAAATCCAAATGTGAGTTTTTTTTCTGAATTCAAAACATTTTTAAAATTTTCCTTAAATATTTAAAGGCTGCTGTATATACAAAAAACCTACAGTTTTTGGTGAAAGTTCATCGGAAGATGATGAAGAGTGTGAAAATTGTTTTGGACATCCAGAAAAAAAGCGCAAAAATCGTAAACATGATGAAAATCACGATGAAAATGATTCCAGTCCGAGTGAGGAACACAAAGATGAAGCACAAACTTAATGGTTGATATAGATTTATTATAATTGTTTATCTTTTAATTTAAAATAAAAATATTTAATAGCACTGAAAATCGTTTTTATCTTGGGTATATTGCTAACAAGTGTTGTAATAAAAATCTTTCTTAATTTAAGATAGGAAATAGACCGATTCAAACCCAAATAGTATAACAATTTATTTATAACTAGCTTTATATGCGGGAACAGGCGTTTTCAATACCACATTTTGAAGTGAAACCAATAGAAGTTTTTATTCATTCCTATTAGTTTAGTTTCTTATGCATTTCTTTCTTCATGTCACATTTCAAGCCAATAATATTAAAGGCGATAAATACAAATACATAGCTTATATATAGCAAATATATAAATCATCTTAATATTAAACGTTGGCAAGACTAGCAAAATATATATATATATAATATATATATATATATATATATATATATATATATATATATATATATATATATATATATATATATATATATATATATATATATATATATATATATATATATATATATATATATATATATATATATATATATATATATATATATATATATATATATATATATATATATATATATATATATATATATATATATATATATATATATATATATATATATATATATATATATATATATATATATATATATATATATATATATATATATATATATATATATATATATATATATATATATATATATATATATATATATATATATATATATATATATATATATATATATATATATATATATATATATATATATATATATACATATACATATATATACATATATATATATATATATATATACATATACATTTGAAAACGCCAAATAGGTGTTCTGACAAACGTATAACGCAAGAAGTAGAGGTTTGCGATTTGAAATTGTCAAATAGATGTTCGCTTAAAATTGGCGACCTCAACTCGCATCTGCATATTGAAGTGAACTAATTGAATTTGCTAACACTGAACTTGCAAAAGGAAATAAATTAAAAATTATTTCGTGAAAATTTAAGTCCCAGATCATAGAGCTTTGAAAGGTAAAAATGGCCAGCCAGATTGAAGAGGATTCTGGATGATACTTGGCGCTCAAGCTACAATACATAATTTAAAAAATTTATTAACTTTTTTTCAATTTTATTTTCATTTTTCCATATGTACAAAAAATTCATACACATAGAAAAATTCTTAACAATATTAAACAAATTAAAAAAATACAATTTAAATTAAACTTTTGCAAACAACACATTTTTTTTTTTTTGTATATAAGAATTTTATGACAAAATTTTTTCAAATAATTTTTTATAACATTTTAATTTTCTTGAGAATGATAACAAACTGTTAAC
Source organism: Thecocarcelia acutangulata (assembly GCA_914767995.1). NCBI lineage: Eukaryota > Metazoa > Arthropoda > Insecta > Diptera > Tachinidae > Thecocarcelia > Thecocarcelia acutangulata. The sequence goes on along the minus strand of OU612097.1, from coordinate 27,922,157 downwards.
GAAATATCGAAAATAAAAATTGTTTAACCTTTTTTATAAAAAAACAACAAAAACAGAGATCTTTAGCTGGAAGTATTTAGAAGAAATTAATATAAACAAGATCAAATAATACGAATATCGAATTTATTGAGAATAATTTGTTTAGATTGTTGGGATATAAAGTTGAATATGTTTGCATGTTTGTATTTTTTTTAAATTTATTTATTTCAACTAAATGCTTAATAACAGCTGAGAAATCAGTATAACAAGGAAATAGATAGAATTAATATAACAAAAATTTCATTAGAAAACTACAAACAGTTATAAATATAATCACTAGAGTTTAAATACAAAAGAAGTCTTCTCTTAGTAACATGAATATTGTCAGATAAGTCGATGAGATCGTAAAATCTGTTTACTTCGCCACAAACTCTACGGAAAGGATCAAAATTTAAGAAGTTTGATCGATGAAATTGAAGATACAGTGGAACGTACGACCTTAGCTGTCTGTTAGGTATATTGATGCTTATTCTATCGCGAAGATGAATTGAACCAGTATCCCCTTGTGATAACTTTAAAAAGAATAATATATTTGATGTAATTCTTCGGCTTTTCAATGTAGGGACGTTAATAAGAGCTAGTCGGCTGCGGTATGATGGTAAATTCACTGTTAGGTTCCAGTGGAGATGATTAAGACAGAGCAGCAGGAAATGTATGTATGAAAAATTTTCAAAGTCTTCCGATGATTAGGATAGCTCCTGCGAAATTTCGACGTATAGACAGCTAATTTGCAACTAAAAAATACACTTGTTTTTAATTTAAAAAAACTATACAGTTGCAAATAAATTTGCAAAGTATAGGATGCACAGCATGGGCGGAGTAACGTAGACCTTATGCCCACGATGGTATTAACAGCATTTCTTTTGCGGCGCTGTGACTAACTGTACCGACCTATGCCTTCGCATAGGAAGTTGCCGCGTGGTTAACAACGAAATACCTCACAAAAACTGTAAACTAATACAGTTAGTTGATGTAGACAGTTAACCAATGAGAGTGAGACGCAAAACTCTCGAAGGCCAAACAACAACAACAAGCCTGACCGCACTTAAGAAATAATTACGATGACGCGAGAGCTGTTCTCTAGCCCAGAGCTGCTTTGAGCGCTTTTACATTTAGACAGACGATGGGCAGACATTTTTTCATTTCTCTTTTGGTCTTGCCTAAACCTTTTACATTTAAGAAATTAATAGACAGACAGAAACTTTTCATTTCTCTTTTCATTCTTTTTTGTTGTTGTTGTTTTTTTAAGCACAGCTAGTGTGCTTATATGAAGTTGACGCTGATATGAGAAAAATGATATGAAGCAACAACATATGAAATGCGAAAAGTTAAAAAGACAAACAAAAAATGTCCACAAATATTTAGTACAGAGAGTCGTGTACTACATACTCTCCCCCACCGACAATTTTCGTTGCAGCACCCACAAATTTCGTCTGTCTGCCCATCGTCTACCCAAATGTAAAAGCGCTCTTTACGACTGCACTTGTTTTTATATGGTTGCTGTATTGCATTTGTTTACATTTGGCAACTTCAGATGGCACCACTAGTTTTTTCCCATACAAGAAGCAAGTGCTACCAAATTTTACACATAGTTTTGCTCAAACAAAACGCGCGATCCTTAGCACACACAAAAATGTGATTATAATCTAAAAAGTGATTCAAAAATTTTGCGTTTCTCAGCATATGGCTGATAGTTATTTTTTATTATATAACGAGTCTGTCACAAACGTTTTTTCAATTCCCTAATCACGAAAATAGCAAGTTTTACTATATTAATTTTTTGTTTGTTTTTTTTATTAGCAAAATATATATTTAATAACAATATAGGCATAATTCATTATCATTAATTCATGATTAAACTTTTTAATACAAAAAAGAGAAAAAAAAAAAAATAAATACAAATTTAGTTCCATGCAATTTTAGCATTTTGTTTTTTGTATTAGTCTTTTAAGAATTTTATCAGTAAGTTTTGTAATTGAGTTCCAAGTACTACATATATTTAATAGTTTGCTCTTTGCAACTAAAAATTGCATAAAGATCTCAACAATTTCTAATTTTCTTTTTAGATTAAAATATCTTTTAACATTTAAGAAATAAAACTACTCTATTGTTTTGTTAAAAATAGTTTTTTTTTGTTTGCCTACAAACTACTTAATACACATACGAGTACAAGCATTGTTTTACATTCTACCACAGTAATTTTATGTTTCTGGGAGTGTGCGAAACGGTAGCAAAGTACTGTGGCGAAAAAAAAATTTTTTCTGGAAGAAAAATTTCGTGTTTTTGCTGTGTGAAAAAACATACAATTTTGGCAAGAAAAACAGTTTTTGAATAAAAACTAATAAACAAATTAATAAAAATGAATAAATAAAAAATAATTATAATAAAGTAATTTTTCAATTATAATTTATTTCAATCAAAGGATGTATGATTGCAAACTACTAAGAACAAAAAAATGTGTTTGTGGTAGAAAAAGGCTTTGGTGTTCTAAATAATATTTGATTTTGAAGACATAACATTTTGAGAAAAAGAAACAACTTTTTGACAAAAGCTAACAAACAAACAAAGAAAAATGGTTAAACTAAAAAATAATTTTAATAAGCCATTTTTTAACTGCGCATTATTTAATTATTACACTTTTAATTATAAAACTTTCAATTAGAATCCGGCATGTTTCAGAAAAGTAGTGGAATGAAAATAAAAAATGATTCGAAAAGTTAACTTTTTATTTTTGTTGTTCTGAAAAAGTAGTAGTTTGTGTGTATCATTCTTTCATTCGAACTGAACTTCGAAAATAAAACCTGGATAAATTTTGAAATAACTAGTACGGACACGAACCATGTTATCAATTTTATTTTTTATATAAACCAATACTGAAATGCACCATACGAGTATTTTTTATTTTATTTTTTGCGATATGCCTTTTGCCAAAAAACCACGCGCACAATTTTTAATCGATCGCTTGTTATTGTATAAGAGCTAAATTTAGTAGTTTTATTAAATTTTCCGTGAACAACGATAATCGTAATTTTTTAGGTGCCATTTTATGCAAAAATTTGATATAGCCAGAGGCAGTAAATCCAAGACATGGAAGTGGTGACGATGATTCAGATGAGTTAGTGTAATAAGAGATGATATCGCCAATCGACTTTATTTAACAAAATTACAAATATTAGTTTTTTATGTAATATCTTCCTTATTTTCCCTACAAACATATGCACATTTTATCTCAAATAAACATTTCGTCATCTAACCCTTTTATTTCAATGGGATTGTAATTATATTCAGTATTTCTGTAAAAGTTTTAAATTTCACAATTAAATTTAAAAATGTTTTCAAACTACTACTTTTTGTGTAAAAGTAGCTTCAAGAACCAGACAATTCACTACGAATTTATGTTCGAAAACAAAACATAAATGAAAAGTATAGAGTAGAATGTAGAACACCAAAGCTTGAAATTGAAGTGTTTTCAAACTATTTTCACTTCAAAGTAGAATCAAGAACGTATTTTCAACGAATTTATTTTAATCAAATTCTTGAATTTCAAATATTTCTATCCTTTTGTCAAAATTTATAATAGCCCCCAGATCTACTGTAATTTTATTCAACTCAGAAATGTCAAAATTTTACTTACGAAAGTACTTTCCTACCGTTTCTCACACGTCCAAATTCTTAAATTTCAAATATTTCTATTCTATGGTCAAAATTTATGCTAGCTTCTAGATAAGGCAGCTTTAATAGGTACTGGCAGAATTACAATAAATACAACACCAAAAAACATCTATATGTATTTTGTTGGTAGAATTAACGAACAGCTGTCAAAATTTTGTTTTGAAAAAGCAAGGAAGTCTATGTCTTTTTGACAAAATTACGCAAAGGAAACAAAAAGACAGCTGTGCTTATACTACTACCCTGGTAAAACTGCCTTGCTACCAGAGCTAATGTAATTTTATTCACTTCAGAACTGGCCAAGGCAGCTTTACCAGGCACAGCTGCCTTTTCTTTCCGTTCCATAAATGTTTCAAAATTTTACATAATTTAAAAAAAGAGACACAATTTTGACAATTTTTCGTAATTTTTACCAACAAAATACATGTGATGTTTTGTTGTTGTTGTATTTATTGTAATTCTGCCACTATCTGTTAAAGCTGCCTTGGAACTGGCAAATTTTTACTTACGACAGTACTTTGCTACCTTTTCGCAAACGGCCTTAGTCAAAAGTTTTTGATTTTTTTTTTGTACATTTTTAATTACGCCTTTTACCGTTCTCGAAAGATTGAAATAGTCTATAACAAGCTCTCGAATATTTCCAGAGCCTCTATATTTGTATACTTTATTTTGTTATTATGCTGATTTAATTATATTTTTAAATCGAATGCCTCTGTATTATTGGTTGCATCAATATTGAGTTCTTTAGCTTTGCTGCGTGATCGCCAAATCTAGAAACAGAGTAAGATTGTTTGCTTTAAAATGAGTTAAAGAAACAGATTAAAAGTATTTTAGGATCATTTTATACGTTCAGTAACAGCAAAATTCTTTCAGAAGCACTAAAAATGCCGACAGAATGGAAGTCGAGCTCGGGAGTTGGTAAAGGTATCATTATTCTTTTGTATGACATGACATACAGAAGGCTTTAGGCTGCAAAACGAGTGTAGCGTAAATCAAGACTATAATAAGAGTAACTAACTGATTGAGGTACTACGTGCTATATGGGGAGAATATCCGAATTGGAACTGATAGTAAGGCTGCGTTGAATGCACTAGCGGGGGTCTATATATTTGAACTAACAATAAGCATTCAAATCTCAATATTAAATACAAAAAAATTAATTAAGTCCAGCCAATGCTAGACAAAAAGTTTTATTTTGCGCCGATTATATCGGTGATGGTGGCAAGGGTATCCCTTCTTCTCAACCGAGTGTGACCGCCAAAATTAAGAATGCTTCGTGCAAGAGGATTTGGGTGAAGTTTGCTGATATATCTTGCCGAATACTTTGAAAATTCACCTTTTACAAGTGGAACACACAGATCATTGTGAATTCGGGGTCTATATGACGTCTAGATTGGTTCGTAATTTCGGGATATCTCTACCTGGAGCTCTTCTGATCACAGGAGCATAGTAAGGTGCCCGGTAATGGTGTAGCAAATGAACTGGCAAAGGCCGGGGTTTGTTTAAAAAAGGGGATATAGATAAGATGGTTGGAGTCCCGCTCAAGAGTTGTAAGAACCGGGTACAGCGTCAAATTTTAAGGGCTGCTCAGGACAGATCTAGTGAGATTATCTGTCGATTATCAAGGATGAGTGGCCCAGGTGTGGTAGTAGAAGGACTTAGGGTTCTGCTTTGTGCACTCTACTTGACGCATGCAAAATAATATCTTCCATTTAATGATTTCTGTAGAAGTTGTAGGGATGAAAAGGAGGAGGAAGACAGTGTTGAGCACTTTATTTGTCGGTGTTTAGCACTTTCTTATATAAAGGTTATGTACCTAGGAAGACTGGTGCTGTCTGATTTTGCGAAAATATTGTAGTGCAATGTAAGTGGAATGGACCCCTTCATCCGATCTTGATTTTAAACTGCACTAGTGATATATATGTGAGATGCATATCACACTCAGGCAATAAAACGGCACCAAATTAGGACCAGTGGAAATTTATATGGCTGGCAGCCTGAAAAACCTAACCTAACTGTTAATAAGTGTTAAGGAGTGATGAAAAGATGGTGTAAAAAAATTTTCATACCTATATATTTCGTTACTGCATCCAATTCTTGACTGAATATGGATCAAGTATGTGTGATCCTTATGTAAATCCTTATATAAATATTATTGAAGTTGAATATAAGAAATTTTTGGTATTTAGTATGGAACTCATATGTGCTATCTACCATAACATGTTAGTAGACTTGCATTCCTTGAATTACCAACTTTGAATACATAAATAAATAAGTTGACAGTACGGCTCAAGAGCTATAAGAACCAGGTACAGCAGGTAAGAGCTATAAGAAGCCGGTACAGCAAATTTTAAGGACTGTACAGAACAGATCTAGTGATGTTACTGTCGAATATCAAAAATGAAGTGGCCTAGCCGTGATAGTAGGAGGACTTAGGGGTCTGCATTGTGTATTCTACTTGACGTATGAGATCCTTATATAAATGGGATCCTTATATAAATCCTTATATAAATATTACTGAATTTGAACATAAGAAATTTTTGGTATTTTATTTACGCGGCCTTGTATGGAACTCATATGTGCTATCTACCATAACATGTTAGTAGACTTGGATTCATTGAATTACCAATTTCGAATATATAAATAAATAAGTTGCTGTTGACAGTACGGGTATTGTCATCTATAGTACTCGATTAAAGAGATCTTTGCTGTTAAGGCGCGAAAAAATCGAATGAAAATTGGGTTGTGCCTTTCTATAAATGTCTCTTGTCTTCAACACTTACCTTAATTGTAAAATCATCACTAGTAGTAACTAACATTTCCGAGTCTTTCGGATTGAAAGCAACACTATTTACCACATCTACGTGTTTGTATTTCGCCAAAGAAATGCCATAATAACGATCCCACAAATAAGCATGCATATCTTCGGCACCACTAAAATTAAAAAAATATATATACACCTATGAACAATACTTTGAAAAGCAGCGAATAACTTCTCTAACCTGGCCACAAAATCATCACAAACATCCAGAAATATAAAGAAACATTCTGTACTGGGAGTATAGGCTTTATGGGCGCGTAACATATTTCCAACACGCTTCAGCGTCATGAGATCAATGACATGTATGTCAATTTCCTGGGCAATGGGTGGAGGCTCCAAAGCGTTTGATATGACATAGTTTTCTGGCCAAGGACGGGTATTAACATAAAGGTATCTGTACAAAAATGAGAATGATAAATTCAATTTAAAGTTTATAAACAAAAACTTAATGAAAAAAACCTGTGATCTGGACTTAGAGCCATGCCTATAATATGGCCATGCAAGTCAATGACTTTATCGACTTTATCAAAACGATCCGCAACAGCGTCATAGTTCCACCAATCAGGATCCGGATCTCTTAATTGATTCTTAAAAAATAAAACAAATGTAAGTTTTCAAAATTTAAATTTAAAAACTTCAACTGCTTTTGCCGTTTTTATGTCAAAACACAATATACACAATAATTATCTTATTTTCTGAGGAATTAATAACATTCAGAAAATAGCTACCATTTTCTGAGGACAAAGAAAACTCAAGAAATAATTTTGAGTTTCTGAAGAGTTAATAAAACTCAGAAAATAACTTTTATTTTGTAGGCGAAAAATAAAACTCAACAAGCTTCTGGGGAATAAATAAAACTCAGTAAAACAAAAATCAATCAAGATCTTTAGCTGGAAAATTTAGAAGAAATCAATATAAACAAGATAAAATAATACGAATATTTAATTTAAAACTCAGTAAATAACTTTCATCTTTCAAGCGAAAAATAAAAGAAGATATAATGATTAAAAGTAATTTTTAAAATAAAATTTATGTCCCGACTTTGATTTTTACTATATAAATGTAGTAAAAATCCAAGTCGGACTTGGTAGCAATGTATCCTTATCCCCAGAGTTATTAACTTTAGGCTACACAATAACTGCAGCGTGACGTAAGCAGAAATCGCTGCTTGAAACAGCAGTTTGACGTACTACTAATATTAGATTTGTACTGATAGTAAGACTACGTTGAACGCACTAGCGGGGTTCTATACGACGTCCAGATTGGTTCGTGAATACCGGATATCTCTAAGCGAGATTGCGAGACATTCGAAGTTGAAGTTTTTCTGGGCACAAAGGCTTAGAGTAGTGCGCGGTAGTATTGTAGCGGATGAATTGGCAAAGGCTGGGGTCAGGTTGCAACAAGATATACACGAGTTGTTAGGGATTCCGCTTAAAAAAACCAGATACATGGCCAACTTCTAGGGTTTACATACGACAGATGGTATATTGAGGGTGACTCGATGGCTGCTTTGATAGAGTACTCGACCAACAGTCTCAAGGTCGCTGGATCGATTTCTGCCATACACCCTGGGTGTAACTGCAGACAAGCAAAAAGGCTTCAAAATGTTTATGTTTGTTAAAAAGAAACATCGTATATCGAGGCTAGCATGACTCAGGTATGATACTAGGACTATTATCCTGAGAGGTCTGTTCCTTAACAGAAACTTAAGAAAGACTTGAACTAAAACCCGATGTACAAAAACCAAAAACTAATTTAAAAAATTATAAATAAATGCAAAAAAAAGCAATAAATTTATATAAAAATTTCTAGTTTGCAATACTTTGTTTTAATTTTTGTACGCTTAAGAAAATACGGGAAACATATTTATAGGAAAATATTAGAGTTACAAAATGGCCCCAACTGGGAATGTTTTAGTGCCAGTTTAAAATAAAAATATGTATATTAAAGTAACTTTGTAAAGTTGTAACGAAGCATACATTTTTGCTTCGTACATAATATTCCTTATGTGATCACGAGGATTAATGTGCATAAATAAATACGATACAACAACACCCACGGAGAATAATGGTTGTTGTAACAAAGCATACATTTTTTTTTCGAGTATGGTAAGAAATCTCTCGGGTTCGGTATAACAACGGTTAATAGTGAGAATTCCTCGTAGGACGGGTCGGGTGTATCTTCGTATGGACTGGCTTCAGGACAGAAAAGTTGTTTTGTGAACAGTCTAGCCCGAAGGCCGCTGGGTAAACAGTCAGCCGAAGCCGCTGTGGAAACAGTCTAGCCCGAAGGCCGCTGGGGGAACAGTCAGCCGAAGCTGCTGGGTAAACAGTCAGCCGAAGCCGCTGTGGGAACAGTCTAGCCCGAAGGCCGCTTTGGGAACAGTCAGCCGAAGCTGCTGGATAAACAGCCAGCCGAAGCCGCTGTGGGATCAGTCTAGCCCGAGGGCCGCTGGGGGAACAGTCAGCCGAAGCTGCTGGGTAAACAGCCAGCCGAAGCCGCTGTGGGAACAGTCTAGCCCGAAGGCCGCTGGGGGAACAGTCAGCCGAAGCTGCTGGGTAAAGGGCATTTCAGACTATCATACAAGTCTTAAGATTTTGATTGGATTTTGTGGGACAAAAATCTAAAGATATTTGTTGCGACTGTCAAAAAATCTAACGTACCATTACATTTTGTTTTCACACTATCACACCTAAAGTAAAAGAAGGAATATGACTTGAAAATAAACAGCCAATTTACTTAACGTCTGGTTTTAATATTTTTATTATTTGCTTTTGCAAAAAATGCAACCCTGATCCAATGAAAAATCTTATCGTTTAAACAAATTTCTAAAAATGGTGAAGTGTTATGGGATGTCAAATCTTTTACCGTATTATTTCTCATTTTCATAACGCTTTACATTCACACTATCATACTTGCACGTATTATTTGATATTTTGACAAGTCTTAATACAAAGTGTGATAGTCTGAAGTGCCCTTAAACAGGCAGCCGAAGCCGCTGTGGGAACAGTCTAGCCCGAAGGCCGCTGGGGGAACAGTCAGCCGAAGCTGCTGGGTATATAAAAAAAATCAGCCGAAGCTGCTATTGAACAGTCTAGTCCGAAGACCGCTGGGTATAATTTATGCCCTGAAGGGGAAAAACGCTTTCGAATATTCATGGTATAGATATCTTTCAATATCAGCACCTGGGTGATCACCGATGACTGCCTTCTTTCTTTGTCATCTTATACTTCTCAGTGCACGAACTGTATGAGAATTATTATTAAATAAGGTTTAATACAATCAACTTAAAGAAATGTAAATTCAATCAATTTAACAACAAAGCCATCATATTCTGTGGGTGTTGTTGTATTTTTTTCAGTTTGTGCGTGTGTATACCTCATGCATATTAATCATGGTATGTAATAAAAAAAAATGTATGCTTTGTTACAACAACCATTATTCTCCGTGGGTGTTGTTGTATCGTATTTATTTATGCACATTAATCCTCGTGATCACATAAGGAATATTATGTACGAAGCAAAAATGTATGCTTCGTTACAAAGTAACGGGAGTTGAGCTCTTGGATCTGCTTAAGATTAAGTCTTTAATATTGCTACACAAAATTATTTACACGAAAGAACCAATTTATTTATTTGAACGTCTTCAATTTGCACGGTCTAATAGAGGTAAAAACATTATTAATTTTAGATATCAAACATTAATCTCTGAATGGCAATTTTTTACAAATACAATACGACTGTGGAACTCACTTCCTAATTCTTTGCAAATCACAGGCAGCGTTGTACGCTTTAAAAAGAAATTGTTCTCAAGTTTTTAAGTATACTTTAAACTTCCCGTATTACCGTTTTTTTATTACTATTTTTATTTTATTTTTTTTACTTGTTTGCTATAGAAATTGAAGTCTATTTGAAATTAATTTTTTAATACAATTTATTTGAAATAAATGTTAATTTTCCTTTTCTCTTATTTTACTTTTACATTTTTGCACTTTTTTTTTGTATCTTTTATGTTGTAATACTGATATTATAAACTGTTTATTTTGTTTTAAGATCGCATACAGTAATTTAAAAGATTTATTTCTTGTTGTATGTGATATCCACTTTTAATAAATAAATAAAAATAAATAACGGCTTGCCTTTACACTTACCTTTTTCTCCGCTTTTTTGGCAGCAATTCTCTCCTTTAGGGAAGGTCCCGGATCCAGTTTTTTGGGAAAATTAATATGTTTTATACGTTTAATACCGATCTGGTGGGGAGTATAAGTTTTCGAGCCCGTAGAAAATATCAAATATTTTGGTATGGAGTTTTCCATTTCATCATATTCTTCAGTCGCCTCCATAGCTTCATCTATTTCTTCGTCCTCATTGCCCGAGTCTTCGGGACTAACATCGCTATTAAATAAACGACGATACTCTTCGGCGAAATGTATAGAAATATCATCGTTGTGTAATGTAGAACGGCCCCTAGAGGTAGAATATAAGGAATCATCTAATAAACTCCGACTTAAGGTACTTGATGAAGGACGTAAAGTGGCCATTTGTGACAAGGGATTGCCCACAGTGTCATTATGTGCGGCGCCTTGTTGCATGTCAAAATCTTGATTCTGCATTTTGCAAATTAGAAACATTTTATATAATGAATGAAAGCAAATTTAAACAATTACTATACCTCATCGGCAGATTTATGGATCTGGCTTTGTTCGGCTAATGGATCATTGGTCTCATCTAACCAGGGACACTTGGCCATCATTATGGCCCGAACGGAGCTAGCATTCCGATTATAGAATTTATACAATTGATTCATTATGGGTACATGTTCGGAATCGACTTCCTGATTCGCTTTATTCAGCCATAATATCGAAGTGCTTACTAAATGGGCCAACCAATGCAGATCACCAGATAATAAATACTGATCACTAAACCAGGTACCAAATATATCGTAAGGACGATTTAAGACACGGCAACGCAAATGAGAGCCATCTGAAGCGAAAATAAATTTTTGTATAATAATTTTGCAGGAGTAAAAGTCCCTGCAGTCTGTTCAATAGACAACGTGATTGCTATTCTTCTCAAAAAATATTTATTTATTTATCAATTTCTAATATGTCCCCTTCAAATTATTTCCCTTTAGTTATTTCCAATCCTTGAAGCAGTTTTGATTTGCACCTTTTGATATGGTTTTGAGCTCTCTCAGCACAAACGTTGGCGATACCAAAAAGCGCGTTTCAGAAGTGTTTCGAGAATTGGAAAAACGCTGAGGGGGATTACTTTGAAGAGGGCAAGATAGTTATTGATGAATAAATATTGGTGATTTCAAATCGCAAAACCATACGTTTGTAAGAACAAATATTTGGCGTTTTCAAATCGAAAACGCTAAATTTAAGCGATTTGCATTTCTCAGAACACGCCTGGGTATTTGAAAACAAAACAGAAATGTAAAATAAAAGAATGTGAGTACCAAGATTGAAATTCAAGTGATTTCCAATTATTTTCACTTTAAAGTAGAACCAAGAATATAACTGTATATTATTAATAAGCCTGGAGTTTTCTCATGGCTACTTTGAATTCTTGATTTTCGTTAAACATGTCTCAATTCTAAACCGAATTACTCAATATCTTTTGGAATTTTATCGATTTCGCTATGAATTTTCTCTATTTCAGTGAAAAATAGTGTAGTTAAATTAAAATTTTTCGAAGGGCGATACGAATGTCGAAAAAATGAAGCTTTTAAACTACTACGAGTACATGTACAGAACACCAAATCATTACTTTCATTCTACTATTTTACTGGAACATGCCTGAAAACAGACAAGAAATTAGTTCAGGGGTTTACTCTCTATTGCGATGCGAAAGTTCGATGCGAAACATTTGCGCCACTTTTTCGCGAAATACTTTGAAAATGAAGCAACACTGGTACCACAAAATAAATAATAGCGAAGAATAAAATAAAATGTGCGAATGGGAAATATTAAATGCGAAAAGAAAATACGGAAAAGCAATACAGGGTACCAATTCTTCCAAACAAAATAAACAATAGCGAAGAATGATAAAGTAAATGTGCGAAAGGAAAAAATTAAATGCGAAAGCAAAATACGACGCCGCAATACCATTACGAACCATTTTTCTTTCGCATCGCAATAGAGAGTAACCCCCCGGAATATTATTAGAAGCTTTCCCTTTTTGGTCAACAAATATCGAATTTTCAGTTTCTGTAAATGTTATAAGTACTATGTTGTTGTTGTTTCTTTGCGGGTTAATTAAACTTTTCTCTCAATTAATAAGACGTTAAATGCAGTCTTATTACTTTACCTTTTTCGCCAACGGTAAACACTGCTATTTCACCGGAAGTACTGTGCGGTGAACCGAAGTGCACTCCAGACACCAAAAGCAACGTGTCACTTTGATTAAATTGTGAGTATTGTGTGTATTTCCAACTAAATTGTTTCATGTTGTGGGAATATTTTTCGGTACATGGATGGCCGGAGTTCCAAATCTAAAAAAAGTTTTTCAGTAAATATTTTTATTTTTAACTCAAATCATAAAATATTTAATCAATGAATTAAAACGTGTGTAACCTATTAACTACAACTTAAGTTACCTATTGATTTCTTATCGCTTACGTCATGCGTTGTTTTATTTATTTTTAATATTTTTAGTATTAAAAAGAATTCCATCACTATCAGAAAATAGAATAACGTTAATTTTTTAATTTTGTTTTAATAGAAAGTCTTAAATAGGAAAATTCAGGAAAGTAAAAGTTTAATTTTCATCAATATTCAATATTAGGTGTGTTCGACGAGATCTCGGACTAGTTCGGACTAATGAGAGTAAAAAGCAAATTATTCTCTAAATTTGCAAATTTTACTCAAAACTGCTGGAACGCAAAAAACCACAATTGTACATCGTGCAATAGTAGTACGGCTTACTTTTTAGATTATAGTATATTTTAGTGATTTTAGACGCTTTTAGCATATAACATATTATTAACAAAATTATTGGCAACAGCTTTAAAATTAAAAACAATGTAAAATTTTCAATAGATTTTTATAACCATATTTATAAAATTAATAGCCAAATAACAATTGCATGTTCAGTTTACTACTTCACAATGTTATTTTTACTTTGGACAACCGGTCATTTTGCTTTTAACTAATTTTTAAACGAAAACTTTTTTCCAATTTGCAAATATTCTGATTACATTTTCAGTTTCATATATGTAAACAAAAAACAGCTGATTATTCAATTCTAGTCCGAACTTACTCAAAGAAAAAGTTCGTGCTAATTTGTACAGAAAATTAAAAAAATTACTCTCTCCTTTCCTCTCAAAATTGCACAAAAATTGTTACGTGGAACGCTTTTGGACTAGTTCGGATTGTTTCATTATTCACTTGGAGCACACCAATTATATACACGTAAGTTGAACTCTTAAAATTGTTAGTTTCTATGTTTTGCAGCAAGAATAACTTTTATTTATTATTTGTTTATGCGATGATTTTTATAAAATTTTTGTTTTTAAAAGTTTTTAAGGAAAATTATTTGCGCTCATACAATGATTTTTAGAAGCATGTGTTTTTTATACCCTTCACAAAAATGTTAATTAATATAGACAGCTGGTAAACATAGCAAACAAGCATTTATAATTTTTGTTTGAATAATGAATTTATTTAAATATCGTTATAATTATTGAAAAGATAACGTTGTCTTAACAGAATCATACTAGAACAGAACAGAATCATTCTAGCTATTATATAACGAATTTGATGGCATGCCATCAGCCGATGCTATCAGACAAAGTTTAATAGCAGAATAGTCGCTTAAAAGGCTATTTTACTATTGTGGTTTTAATATAAAAATATCATACTTCTTATAATACAAAATGGAGGTTAAAAATTTGTAATAAAAATTTAAAATTCGGTGTGTTTTTGTTGAAATAACGAGCTTTTTCCTCATTTTGATGTGTTCTGAAATTTCAAAGCTGGCAACGCTGATGACAGTGTGGACATACTCGTAGCATAACAAAAAATATAAATAAATAAAGTGTAACACGAAGGAATTGAATAATATGAAACATAGAAATGAAATCTTTTGTTAACCACTCTTGCTTTTCAGCAACAAACACAGTCTTCGTAAAAACCATCGTTTATATTCTTGTCACCGTGTTCGTAATTTTTACAATGTCTTCATCGAAAAAGGTTTTCGCTCTTATATTGAAAACAGCAATACGATAATATGAAAATTCCAGAAAATAAAAATTTTATAATTATAATAATAATTGTAAAAAGTATATAAATAATTCAAGCAATTAAGTTTTTTATTCGCTATTTAAGCTTCTAACATTTATACCAGTAAAAAATTATAAATAGCTTGTTTTCTATGTTTCCCAGCTATCTATATGTCGACATTTCATAATTAACATTTTTGTGAAGGGTAGCTCCTATGAAATGTCGACATATACATAGATAGCTGGGAAACATAGAAAACAAGCTATTTATAATTTTTTACTGGTATATAAATAATAAAATTCATAATGTGCATAATTAGTCTGTTCACAAATAAATCTAGAAATTATGTTATTTGAAAAAGAATTTATTGCGGCCATTTTGTGCTGTTTTTTTATTTAAGGTAATAATTTACATAGCAAGAAAAGCATATTAATGAACTCAGGTATAAAGAAAACACGGAAGGCAGTGGAAAAAATGCGTGCCCACAGGATGAAAGACAAAACACTACTTATTCCGATGTAATTTTGTTTGAAAAGAAATTATAACGAAAATACATTCCTATATAGAAAACATGGACGACAGTAAAAACCACAAACAACAAAACATTACAGAAAAGCGATTCATCTGGAAACGTCTGAATGAAAACATTAGACTTTACAGTGCCCGGTATCCTTTTATTTTTATGTACCTATTCTTTTGTTTAAATTTGTAAGTCAGAAGTTCCACACAATTTTTTTAGATAAATTTGGATTATTTGTCTTCTTCTTATACTCACAATAACATAACCATCTTTGGAGCATGTAGCGAACATTTCACCATTATGAGAAAAACTGACGTGTAATACTTGATGAGCATGATCATTAAGACACTGCGATTGTACAAATGGTATGTGGTAGGTCAGACGAACATATTCTTCTTTCCAACTAGCAGCACCTGTTGAAGAGTAACAAAAATATAACAAAATACTTGTTAAATTACAATCATGCATTCGAATTTTGTGCTAACCTGGTTTAAGAGAAATGGTAGGATCGGTGCGAAAATGCTTCTGGAATCGATGTTTCCACATTACATCATCATTAGCCACTTCAAACCAACGTCTGCAAGTAGCTGATACACTGGCTATGTCTTTAATCGTTAAATATTTTAGAATTCTTAATAAAACCAAATCTGGTATGGTCCACCATAAGGATTCCTCCTCTGTATCCATATTATCATATATCTTCTTTTCTTCTTCCTGGCTTGGGATAGTATTTACTTTACCGCCTTCTGTTACAACATTACCGTCGCAAATTTTTTGTTTCTTCGACATACCTATTTGCGGTTGTGTCCGTATGTATATTCTAATGAATATCTTTTTTATTTGAAAATTAATTTTTTGTCACAATAAAAAGTTTTTGTACAAACAATTCTTTTACGAAAAATTTGTTATTCTTTTGCACATAAAATTCACTTTTTATTTGTTTTTTTTTATCTGTTTTAAAAGGTTATTACCAATTAATGAACTTTTACAAAAACACTCGCGTTTCGTTATACAAAAATATAAAATCAAGCCGAAGCTGCATTCACAGCAAATCAAGAATATTAAACGAATTTCACTTTTCTTTAAAACGCATCCAGCCAGATTCACTCTATAAACCCGATTGCAGTTGTTTGTATTAATTATTTGGCTGCTAAAATATGCAAAACAAACTCCAATATCGAAATGACCAACGAATAAAATAAATATATAAATACACTGTTAAACCACTATACAGTACAAACGCAGCATAACAAAATTATCAACAACAACAACAAACACAAAACAGCTGTAGATTTTTCGTTTTATAGGATTGTGTCTGGGTGCTGTGCTTATGTATACATTTATTTTCTCTTTATTATACAAAAACACAAAACTAGAGCTAAAAATAAAATTCTGTCGACCGAAAAAAACTTTCTCTTTAATTGGGCACAAAATGTTCTTTTTTACCGTTTAGAAAAAATGTTATTAAAAATATAGGAATTTAAATTTGTTTATACCTATTATAGGTAATGGAATAGCCCATTAATTTTAAAGTTTACGTTTTAGCGTAACTAAAAGTTTTTAAATAATCCACAAAGTAGAAAAAAGTAATTGGTAATAAGAGTGAAAGATAGCAATGTGCAAATGAAAAACAAAACAAGCACATGGAATGCAAAACCGTAAACACAACAGTGAAAAAAATGCAATCACAAACAGCTGTTTCGTATACTTATTTCTTTGCTGCTACACCCTGTTAAGTTTTAACGGATTGTCAGGGCATGAAATTGCTTTATATTATTATTATTTATTTATGATTTAGTAGTATTTTTAATAATTTTTCATTACATTTCATTTAAATTACATTTAATTTCATCAAAAAGTTTTAAGCTCTTATTTGCATTAACATTTTTAATAAAATCTACAGCTTTTTTTTAATATTATTCTTTGTTTCATTATAAAGAAGGATTTTTAATCCAAACAATTTTATTTTATCAAAATATGTTAAAGTTTTAAATGGATTTAGAGCCGTATTTATGAAAACCCTAAATCAGGATTTTAACAACTTTTTAGTTATTGTAAAACAACGTTTTTAGCAAAAAAAAAAAAACAAAAAACAAAAAAATACAAAAAAATAAAAATAAATAAATAAAAAAACAAACAATTAAGCTTTTTTATTTATTTATATTTAAGACTTTGAAAATTTTTGAAAGATATTCTCAAACATTCAACTTTATATCCCAGCAATCCAAATAAATTGCTGAGAATTTAAAAAGAAAAAAAAATGCCTAATAATATCCGTCAAAACACAAAAAACAAGCTTTTCTATTTATAAACATCTCTAACATTTCTTAAACATAGAAAACAAGCTATTTATAATTTTTTTTACTGGTATAAATAAAAAAAAACTATAAAAATGTAGAAGCATTTTAGCTAAAACATTTAAGAAGGCATTTCCACCTAAGTCAAACTTACGGGATTTCGTAATTAAAGATTTCAAATCTAGTTGATTTTAAAAAGATTTCTCATACAATATGAAATCTACATTGCGCCTAGATTTTGACGAAATGTGGTAAATTTTAGTAAGTACTCTATTAAGGCCATGTTACACTCTCATACACGATCGTGCGATCTACTAAAGGCCCTGATTCATTATCCTATACGATCGTACGATTCATTCACAAGAAACTGTTTCAAAAATCTGGCCGACTTGAAAAAATCGGTTCAAAATGGCATTGTAGGCCACACTATTATACAATTGTAATTGCAATAATTTATAAACACAATAAAATAATTAAAAACTTTTATTAAAGACGTGTGCGAAACGGTAGCAAAGTACTATGGTGAAAAATTATTTGTCTGTGGTAAAAATTCATGTTTTTGCTGTGTGAAGAAATATTATATTTAACAACATTAAATTTAGAGAAAAAAAATAAACAAAACTAACAAAGAAAAAAATAAATTAAGAAATAATTATAATAGGGCCATATTTTAATTTAATATTATTTGGTTTTTACACTTATAATTATAACATTTTCAATTATAAGTTATTTAGAAAACTACTACATTTCAAATATTTCTATCCTATTGTCAAAATTTATATTAGCCCCTAAAGCTAGTAAAATTTTATTCACCTGAAAAATATAAAAATTTTACTTACGAGAGTACTAACATAATAATTTCACATTACTTAAATTTTTTTCTCGAGGCACCAACGATATTCTCATATTTTTCACAATATATACCACACTGATCGCACAGAAACCATAATGTTTTGAAAAGTTGTATAAAATTGTTAAAATCGCACGATTTGGCAAAAACTTTGTCGCAAGGTTGCATTTTTAGTACTTTTTCAGCACACAAAGCGAAAACCAACGTGCATCATCATTATCGGGGAAACTAACTCCCCTTCCTGCGATCTTAGGTTAAACCCACAACCATAACGTTTCAGCCTCAACCATGATCACCACCGAGAGATCTGCAAGACAGAGTCTCCCGGACGTTTTGCTGATCCCCGTTCTGCCAATTTCAACCATTGGTACTGTTTTCGGTAGTCCAACACAACATAAGTCGTGCGGCTTCCTAGAGTTTCAATTGCTACTACAAACGAGAAACTTCTTCCCCTCTATACCGCAGAAAAGAGAGTGCCTTAGTTTGGGTTACGCCAAGGCAAAACCTGTTCCCCGGGGAGACATAAGCGCTACAAATATAATTCATACAAAAACACAGATTAATTTTTGAATGAGATTAGACAGCGATTATGTTACGGCATTTTGCTCGCCGTATGAAGTTCACAATATATAAATTGTTAAACTATTAAAGCCTCTAATTTTGGAGTTTCCGTTGCTATAATCTTTGGTTTTTTAATTTCTACAAAGAAGGTAAACTTTTATACAATTCTAACAAGAAAACCGTTTTTTGATTCATTTTGTGGGTTTTTCATTGATATGACAAAACATGTTTCAAATATTTGTGCAAAAAGAAACCTCCTTAAACAACGCGAAATGTTTGCACAAACGTAAAATTTTGGCATATTTGCCAAGCAGTTTTTAACAACTACTGAACAGAAATAACAAATACTTTGAAAGGCTGACCAAACTTATATACAAAAACTGCACAACGAAAATTGGGACTCAGCTAATGAAATTTATTTGCTGCAGATTGCTGCTGCAGCTGGTATGCTGATGATGATTTGTAATGCCTTCTCCACAACAGCCGCAAGCATTAACAAAAACAAGAAGTATATACCGCAAAAACAGATAACTGACCTTGTGTAAAACTAAATTGAAAAACCGGTTTAAAGATGATGATCAGCTATTAAATCAGTAAGTTATTTTATTGTTTAATAATATGAAAAATTTATTGCAAAAAAAAAAAATCCAGTTTTAACTCAAGGAATTGAATGGAAAATAACGTTAAGAAATAAACGGCTGCTTGGCAAAGAACAAGGAAATAACTGTTTTGAAATGAGATTCGATAAGGGCCGTAGCGCGTTAACTCAATGTTAAACTTTAAGTTTCTTTTGCAATAAACATTGTTCAGTAACATTTACGTACATATGTTTGTTGAATTTAGTAAATTTTTAAATTCAATCTTTCGAACTTACACATTGTATAGCACTTGCACTCATGTTCAATATACGAAAATCTTTACAGCCGGTTTGTTTGTTAGCAAGCTTTAATTTCTATTAATTGACCTTTTTTAAATGACGTTATAAAAGCTGCAACCGCTGATACAATTTGTAATTAGTGCGTTTCAAAATTACTGTATGTATATACATGTCGTCATTAATTGAAAGCAGCAATTCGTTTAAATGCGGGCGAAACGAATAAGCAGAATGAGTGTTTAATGCGCCGGACAACACGATAAAATATTTCTCTCTAAAACATAACACGAGTACTCTGCAGATATTGATCTTTGATATTCATACATTGTAATATTGACTACTTTCGCTTTTCTTTGTTTTAATTTATACAATTGTTTAGCACAGTACTCAGAAAACCGAGTGTTCTAGAATTTTTGTAACGTTTGCTTAAACAGAAAATGTCACTTTTACACACTTTTGTATTTCACAGTGTGATTGTTAATTTTCGCACTGCAAAATTCAGACATGATGTGTAAATGTCTTGCTGTAAAACCATTTTAATAAATAGTTGGACACTACGTATATTTCTAAAATTTTACAAAAGTTCAGTGCAAATGAGGCCAAGCATAGTAGCATGTTCACACGAAGGCTTATTTTCGAGGTTTGCGCTCTCATTCGTGGTTCGCGGCCCAATCTTGATTGAACCAACATGATTCGCCATACAAAATTTTATGAGCAAACCAACTTGGTTCATTTTGATTCTTGTTGCGAACCAAGCAAAACCTACTGTCATCTCCAAATTTGATAATAAATTATCGCTAGTTTATCTGAACTAGCTGCAAAAACAAATCCAAACAAAGCAAAAACAGATAATTAATGCGTGTAAAATCAAAATAAACACATTGAAAATGCAAAAATTTGATACTTACATAAAGATTTAAATAAAAATTGAAAAAAGAATTAATGAAACGTTTGCACAACATATGTAAACATCAGTGTGAAGCAAAAAACAACCTTCTGGACACCTAGTTTCGTAATAGCGGTTCAGAGAGCGAACCAAGTGTTTCATATTACCGCGCCATTTTAATCTGGAGTTTTTTTTGTATGATTTAGTGAAGTTTCAAGAAATTTTGTGAATTTAAAAGTGAAAACCCATTATAATTAGAAACAATTATAAAAACTTGTATTTAATACCATGTTCAGACGGTAATATGAAAAACTTGGTTCGCTCTCTGAACCACTATTGCGAAACTAGGAGTTCAGACGGTTGTTTTTTGCATCACACTGATGTTTACATATTTTGTGCAAACGTTTCACTAATTCTTTTTCCAATTTTTATTTAAATCTTTATGTAAGTATCTAATTTTTACATTTTCAATGTGTTTGTTTTCATTTTACACGCATTAATTATCTGTTTTTGCTTTGTTTGGATTTGTTTTTGCAGCTAGTTCAGATAAACTAGCGATAATTCATTATCAAATTTGGAGATGACAGTAGGTTTTGCTTGGTTCGCAACAAGATTCAAAATGAACCAAGTTGGTTCGCTCATAAAATTTTGTATGGCGAATCATGTTGGTTCAATCAGTGAACATGCTATAACGTTTATGTAATATTTTTCCTTAAATTTTAATTTAAATTTTGAAATTCTCAGTAAGTTTTACAATTGCGCTCACCTGTATAAATTCACCTTGTTTATAATACATGTTTATAAAATGGAAAGCCAGAATAATTTTTGCATGTTCTGCTTACAACTTTCATTTTGCTTTTAATTCATTTTTAAATAAAAACTTTTTAAAAATTTTTTAATTTTCAGATTACGTTTACAGTTTCACATGTATGTGAACAAAAAAAAAAAAAAAAAAAAAAAAAACAGCTGATAATTCAATTCTAGTCCGAGTTCGTGGAACTTTGTGCAAAATTGCACGAAAATTATTACATGGAACGCTTTTGCACAACTTTGGGCGAGTTTCTAGTTGACCACACATATTATAAGATTGTTGCTCTTATAAAAATTTACGTGTCATAATTCGCTCTACGATTGAATTTGAAGTTCTCATCTTAGATATCGCAAAAAATTCGTTATGGTAAATATTTTAGGGGCTTTCTTTGTTGAGCTTTGCCAATAATTTGAATCCAGTTTTATAGAATGTAACAACTTCAGATACTTGCTTCATATGGAACTAAAAACATGTATGCACGTGGTCGCATATGCAAACAAAGTCTGACTTCTTATTACCCAGTAGATTGTTTATCTCTTTATTAAGACGTATTTTTCTTAAACATATCGCTCCTTTATTGCAACATAGTCATATCTCAAAAAATTAGCTTTTCGAGTTAATAATGCAAAATTGTTAACAGTACTACCTTTTATATTGTGCCAAAATTTTATTTAAATTACCTTTAAACTGTTTCCTTTAGGAGATATTTTCTAAAAAAAATTTCTAAGACTTGTATGGAAACTAACAATTTGAAATGTGTTTTTCTCGAAACAAGTTTTTTTTTGCGATATGACTATGTTGCAATAAAGGAGCGATTTATTTTTTATTGAATCTTCAAAGAAAATAACAATAAGTATTCAAATCTTAATATTAAACATAAAAATTAAGTAAAAATCGATTACTTTTACTGAAGTCCGACGCATGCTACATTAAAAGTTTTATTTTGCGGGAGTTATATCGGTAAAATCACCTATTTAACGCTCTGATGATGGCAAAGGTATCTCCTCTTCTAAACCCAGTATGACCGCCAAAATTAAGTACGTACGTGAGTTTTGAACGTCTCTTGGAGGTGCAGTAATCGTTCGAAGTAAGTTCACTAAGTATAAAAATTTTTCTTCTGCACTATGCACATACATACACACATTCATAACATAATTTATGTGTTATTGTAACAATAAATAATTTTGAAATGAGTGAAGTTCTTGTCAGAACTGCCGGGAAATTTTCCATTATGATTTCTTTACTATCAAGATGACAGCGTTAATGCATTTAGCAAAGTTAAGCTTTAATGTTTATTGAAACTGGAAAAATTATTACTCAAATATTTCCATGAACAGTGGTCCAGATTATTAAAAATACATAATATAATTGTGGTTTATATGGGCTTGAGGTCACTTGTTGTAAAACTATTAGTTTATTACGGTCGTATTCATAAAAAAGTTAAACTGCTACTCAAATCATATTTAGGGGAAATTCGATAAAATTGTATTCATAAACGAATTTTACGTTAAAATGTTCTTTTTAACAGCTTTTTAAGTCAATAATTTTTAAAACTGATTGCACCCATTTTTATGCCAATTTTAAGGTGACGTTTGTATTTTTAATTATTGTTTGTTTACATTTTATAAGTTATGAAAAAGTTTATTTCAATATAAAAATGTATTTATTGATCACGGATTCGCTGCTCTTAATAGCAATAATTGGTAAAGCGGATTCTTATTTAAAATGTCAGATAATTTTATTTCTATGTGTTTTTTTAATAGAAAATGTGGACACTTATGTATTAACGCCAGCACAGAACAATTTAATGGTTAGTAAGTGTGGACAATCTAAATCTAAATTATTTTTTATAAAATCAAAACATATTAGAAGCCAAAAAACTTTTTTTTTTAAATTGAAGTGTTTATTAAGATTTTGATGGAAAATAAACTAATAAAGAATTCAAGATCAAGAATCAAAAATGTCTTTATTTTTTTTTTTGTTAACTGATGTTGTCGCCATATGAACTCTGCTAAATAAGATTCCAAATGATGTCTAGCTGTCTCTTATTTCTCCATTTAACGCTGCCCTACATTCTCCCGACTGTTTGTATATAAAGAATGGTGGCGTTAATACGTAAGTACCTAAATATGGCCCAAGTTTTGAATAGCCAGTGACAAAAAATTTGTAACGGAAGAAGTAATTCATTTATTGTAGATTACTGTTAAGCAATTACGCTTTGAAAAGACGACATCAAAAACCTTTCAAAGAATGAAGGAATCTATTTGATTGTGGATTCCAGATAAACAATTACGCTTAACATATTTTTTTTCGGTATTGTTAATTTTATTACTAATATTTTGTCTATTTACAATGTCATTATATGTTAATAAAATGTGATGCACATTAGTAATGCGTAAAAGAACTAAATAATAAAAAAAACTCGTTATTCACATTTTTTCCTATGCGTAAGCAAAAGCAACCAAGGTAAAAGCCTTCCAACTCAGTATTTTTGGGTATTCAATTGAAAGACAAAATGGAGTTAACATTTATTTATTTGTTTTATCATTGGTTTTCATAAAAAACAATGCAAAACCTGTCTTTATATGATTACTACGTGAAGTAATAACCGTTTTTAATGCAACACAATGATTCAGATGACGATTGTCTGTTATGGCGTTGCCAGTCACAAATAGAGAATTTCCATAAAATGATTTTTAGCTAAAATGCTGTTTATGAATACGTTTTTATAAAATCAGTTTTTTTGCTGAAAAATTTATTTTAACTAAAAAGTTGTTGAAATACAGATTAGTGTTTTTTTATGAATACGGCTGTTAATGTTTCGGTATTTCGACACCCCCCTGTGTGTCTTCTTCTGCATACAGACGTGTTTCCTGTCTGTTATAACGTTGGGAAGTTCAAGTCAAATATTCACAAACACGACTACCTCTTTTTCCCCACAATCTATACCCCTAGTTCTGGTACAATGCACTGCATATGAGTACTGGTTCAATAAAAATGAGTACTGGTTCAATAAAAAAAAAAAACTAAATTATGACAGCATTTTCTTGCTATCATGTTAAGACGAATGACTTTATGACTTTTTAATACTGTAATAATATTTTATTTAGATGCCCCACTCGACTGTTGAACATCCAGTTTTTTGTTATATAATCCTGGTATCTCGTTGGTGCTTTATCAATTTCTCCAAGTTTAATAAAACTGAGATTAGCTTCTTGTAATCAGTTTTTAGTGCATATTGTTTCAATGTACCCACTGCTCAGTTCATTTTTTTTTTTTTTTTTGTCATAAATAATAAACAAAACAAATGATCAATAATTAATCAGCAACAAAAAAAAGTTACTCTCAGTTATTCTCGCAGTTGTTCTACATGTAGCGAAGTTCTTATCTCCGGCTTCAATGAATGAATAAATGTTTCTGTTTCGAATTAAATTTCGTTTTGTGCATTAAACACATTCAAGACAGCAAACTACTGACTACAAAAAACGCAAGCCGCAGTTGTCCTCGTGTAACCTGCTACTTAATTATTTTAGAACCGTCAGCGGCATAAGAAACTACTGAGCTGTAACTTTGACCTTCAGCTCTTCAACGCCCATATTATCAGACACATTCTGAGAAACGATGGATCTGAAACCGCTAAGCGTTCTAAAAAATGCTAAATTCACTTTTAGGTGTTCTGTATCTAGCCAGTACTTTTAAATAAGATTTATATTCTTGTTGTGCTGAATTAATATAATTAATAAATAATGAATGCGCGTTTTACTGGTGTTTCAAAGTTGCTGCGTTATATATATGAAATGGTAGTTATATAAAACGAAAAAAAAAAAAAATTCCAATAGAGAATTTTTTTAATTTGGTATTTTGAATTGAAAATGAGTAAAATTCGTAGTCGAACTCTGTTTCTTAATCCAAAAGCTATCGAAAAATCGATGGAGCAATATCGATTGATAAATCGATATATGAGTATATTTTATCAACATTTTCTAGACGTATCGCACATTCTTGTCCCACAAACACAACGAAACTTTTTATTCAACTCATTTTAATTGTGAATAATTTTATTTTCTTACATACGTGAGTTGAAGTCGTAAATTTTAAGCGATATGCGTGTACCAGAATACCTATAAACATAATAAAATTCTGAGTGGAATCTGGTTTCTGGTTATTCAAATCAAATTAACAGTGTAACCTAGATTAGGGCGCAAATCACAACGTAATTTAACGCTGTAGTAAGTAACTTTAATAAGAGCGTTAACGGCGTGCCATGAATAGTATTGCTCACTAACCTTGTTTAATAGAAATCATTAAATAGAAATAATAAAAAGTGTTAAAGTAGCTAAATTAGTCTGAAAGCACGTAAAGTTTTATTATTAATGGCCGCAAAAATTAGAAACGGTTACAGAGAAACAGTAAAGTTTTTTCACTTACGCTGTGTCAAAAATGGATCTTCCAATTGCAAAGCGTTGATGACGGCGCTATTTGGGTTGGTCTCATACGTTTTGTACGTTAAGGATTTTTGACAGATAAATTACACTTAATTAAGATAACTTACACTTAATTAAGTTTGCGCTGCAAACAAAAGGCAACTATCAGCTGTTGATTGGTTGACAATTAAAGCAGTGCTGCCAGTGCTAAGCTGTGAACCTATAAAAAACACTTAATATTATGCAATTTACCAGGTAATGCTATTAGCATAGCTGTCTTTAATTTTCGTGCCAGGAGATTATCGAAATTTTGTATACTATATCTATTATTACTGCCAAACCCTTTGCAGACATAAATTTTATGAAAATGAAATCTTGCAAGATGTCAAAAATCGAAAGTGTAAACGCTGAAGATTGTGTTCAAGATTATCATTGAAATTTATTAGATTTTGGGTAGATGTAAATGCCCTATTAAAATTTTGGCGTTCCTCAACACTTGGTTGTATAATTTAAGGACTATTTTTTGTAAAACAGCTATAGGCTCAAGCACTGCTCTTGTGTAATTGTAACCAAGAAGGAAAGAATAACAGATTACGCCAGCCCAAACACATATTCGGTATGGTGCATCTTGATTAAATAGCGCTACGAAACAATACAAAGTGCTATTTAGATGATTAGTTGTCTGGCCTTCGAGAGTTTTGCGTCTTCGTCGTACTGGTTAACTGATTTCCTTCAACTAACTGCATTGTTTTACAGTGAAGGGATAGCTAGGTATAATTCGTCATAGTAACGCCGAAAATAGACCGTTAATATCATCCTGGGCATAAGGTTTTCGTTACCTCTCCCATGCTGTGCATTCTATTCTTTAGAAATTTACTTTAGTAATTGATTAAGCTAAAGTAGATAACACACGATATGTTTTTAACAACGTACATGTCATTTTCCACAATGTAAAATGCCTACGTATCGTCTGTTACCTCAAAAAAATTGCGTATGTTAAAAACGTGAGCTAAGTCGTCTGACAAAATTTCAAATAGAGCGTGTTCTATTTTGTTATGTTTAAACCACAGAATACAGTTTAAACATCTGACATTAGTACTCTATGCCGTGCGAACAATTCAGAGACCGTTTTTGGGCGGTATAAATAGTCGGCTTGAGGAAGTTTTAATGCAATAATATTTTAATATATTTTAAATAATTATATTTTATAATAATAAAAAGAATAGAAAATGTCAGATAGTTTGTGAGCAAATTTTACACACCGTCTGTAAAAATGAAAAATTTTTACAAACATGAAAAATTACATGAGGAATCACATTTTAAAAAACAGACGTAAACGCATATCGTCTGTGGGTGCCGTAAATAGTCTATTTGATTTGATTAACATTTGTTACTGATTTCAACAAATGTATGTTCACAATTTTAGCATATTGTGTATACAGTTTTATTTTTTATCAAAATTCTTACGTGTGGTAACTGAGATGTGGTTTGTTGAAAGTAAACACAAGCATTTCACCATACGGTAGAATTCGAGGTACATTAACGACTACACGGTGGCAGCTCTACACTTGACCTAAATGGCTTACTTTTTCCCAGTTTCCACTATGCAAGTCTTATTGCTGAACTGATTAACTTTTAGAGAACGGGGTGAGGTATTTTACCTCATCCAGTAAACGAGTACATACTTGCATGTACTTGCAATTCGTTTTGCTTTCATATTCGTATGTATAGTATTCAAGTTCAGTTTAAGCTATAAGACTTGTACAGTGGAAACGGCAAAGAAAGTTCAAAGAAGAAAATGAAAAATTGCAATCTTATTTTCTTGTATAGTGGAAATAGGCACTTTGTTGTCGGTAGCAAAAAATTGTCACATGCCGTAGCGGTGCCACCTTGTAGACGTTAATGCACCTTGGTTCATATGTTGAAAAATCAGTGACTCGTTTCTGTAATATTTGTGAGAAGTTTCTCGCATCGAAAACTATGAAACATACAATTCCACCGTTTCTCGACTATTGAGAAAAACAGCGTTTCTGTATTTTAAATCGAAAAGAGGACCCACTAGTTACATCTCTATTGGAGTATTTCTATTAAGTGTATGGTCACACACAGCATCTTTAGTTGGGCAATTCTTGACTTTATAGAAGCTTTCGGTGAGGGGAATAAGAAGGGAAAAAGAATTGCCGGTACTTGGCAATTCTCAGCAATTCCTTACTTTTCTCTCATGTATGTATGTGTAAAAATAAAACAATGTAAATTGCATGAAACGAAAGGTAGAGAATTGCTCAAGAATTGCCGAAAAAAGTTTTTGTGTGTGGACAATAAAGCAATTTCAAAAGAAAATTGCCAAAAAGTTCGGCAATTAAAATCGTTCTGTCTGAACTTAGACTAAGCAGCTGTCAAAATGCAAAAAGTAAACAATTAAGAAGAAGCAAGTAGGAAAAAATTATCAAACGAAAAGAAAATTTAAGAAACAAATGTTTAGCAGTGAATAAATAAAGCAATTGAATAAATAAAATAAAATTGTGTCAGTCAATGACTTATGTATGTACATAAATAAGAATTCATTCAAATCATAAATAAATTTCAACAAAAAAAACTTCAAATACTTAAATTTCAAAAAAAAATAACTTCCAATAATGTATAGTTTTGTGGTGATGGTTGCTGACCAACATGACCGGCGAAACATGTTGTGCATTTACAGGCAGAGATTAAGGGATGCAACCGATCCTCTTTCAATTCCTGAACCGATGAGGGAAGCTTCTCGCATTCGAGACAGGCTAAAATTAAGATTTTGCCAATAAATTTTTAATTTATCATACTGTACGTATGTACATAAATATTAAGAAATAAAGAAAAAACAAAAAAAAATTTAATTCATAATTTTTATTTATTCATTATATAAATAAAAAAGATTCTGCTTCTTGGAAATTCTTTCAATTTTGTAAAATAAAAAGAAGAAACTAAAAATGAACTACATTCACTGTCTGCCGTATTCATAAAAAATAAT
The DNA here is from genome assembly GCA_914767995.1 of Thecocarcelia acutangulata. Lineage (NCBI taxonomy): Eukaryota > Metazoa > Arthropoda > Insecta > Diptera > Tachinidae > Thecocarcelia > Thecocarcelia acutangulata. The sequence goes on along the minus strand of OU612097.1, from coordinate 27,893,174 downwards.
TTACACATAATAAAGTTTTAATTGAAAATTTTGTGTAGAAATATGTGTGACAAGTAAACATTTACTAATTGTAATGTATTTTTTATGAATACGGCAATATTATATAAATATTTAAAACCTTTACCTTTTCCACACTTTTGGCATCTATTTTGTCATTTATATATTTTTTAAATTTATAACTTCCGCAACTCTTTTATTTGTGAAAAGTTTTGACAGCTCTAGCGAGAAAGTTCTCACAAAATTTTAATACAGAAACAAGTTTACTTACAAACTTCTAATGAACTATATCAAAAAAGCTATTTTGATGGATATTTCTTGCTTCTCAGAGATACAGAAACATTTGCGTGAGAAACTCCATTTTTTGTTTCAATTGTTTCGCATAGTTTTTCTGTCAATTCCTTTGTTTCTCGATGCGAGTAATACAGAAACGAGGTCCAGTTGCTAGCATATGTTGAAATTAAAAACACAAAATTTTCAGCGTATTGTGTGGGCGATTGTAATATTTAATATGTTGATAGAGGCATTTGTTATTAAATTTAGTAAATAACTTAAATTGGCCATGGATACCGACACATGCATTCTGTTTTCACGCCTGCAGACAGAACTGCGACAGGTTGTAGTCGGCAGACCGCAGTTTTTAATGTGTTTAATGCATTAATCTCCCAACTCTGTTCCAGCGCCTCAGTTTTACTTTTGTTCTGTTCCGAGTTTAGAATTTGTTTTTTTCTTTCTTTTTAATAAAAACGAAATTACAAAATATTGCAGTCAGTTGAAGTTGATCTTTGTTTTAACAAAGTCAAGTTACTTATCGTCAATACTCGCATTATTTTTTAAGTTTGGGTGCGAAATTTTATTCAAACAAAACATCTTTTTTTTTGTAATACATTTAAACGAAATAAAATTATCGCAATATTACTTTAAAAGCGTATTGTAATTCAAACTAAAAAATCTTTTTAACTCAAACTTAAAAACAAAAAAAAAACATTGAATTTTTTGTTCTTTTGAAAACAAAGACTGTTGAAAAATATTTGGAATACAAAAGAAAAAGGTAATTTTTAAAATAAAATTTTTTGTTTGTACATTTGTCAAGTTTTTTCTTTTCTTAAGTGTTTTCTTAAAACGTATTGATTTTATAATTATTTCTGAAAGTTTAAATGTGTTAAAAAAAGGCCGCAATTAATTTCGAATTATTTACAAAATCCCCAAGTTAATGGCCGTCTTCAATTGTTGTAATATTTCTGACATTAAAAATAATTTATTTAAATAAATTTTCTTCGCCCTTTTGTGTTGAATTTGTGCAAAGAGAAGAAAATAAATTGATATTGCAGATAATTGTCCGTTTAATATTTCAAAGTTCGTCACGTGGTCGTTATCAGTTTTTAACGGTGTAAATAAAATTATACATTTATTACACAGACAAAAATAATTTGTATTATATTTCTTAATTAAATACTCCGTAATAAGTATGTTAAATGTGTTGTTTTCGACCTTTTTAATTCAATTGGTTAATTTTTATTAATTAATTGAATTAAAATAAAAATAAATACTCCGTAATAAGATTTGGGTTCAATTTTTAATTGAAGCAAAAGAAAAACACAAATATAAATTGTTTCAATGGCTTTTTAATTAATAACAAATAAAACAATATACCATATAAGATTAGAAAAAATAAAACAATATTTACAACTTGATTAATTGCAATGTTAGGTCCGTTCCCCATGGATAATGTTTATGTTTGCTTAAAGAGAAGTGAAAAATGCCAACAAGATTTTCAATAATTTAAGAAACTGATAAAGAAAGTAGTTTAGAAATATATCAGTGTGTAAAAATACATATTAGGGCCTGTTTCACGACATCGATCATTAACGTTCGCAAAAATTTGAAACTGTCAAGAGACACATTTCTAGCTCAAAAATAAAATTTTTTATGAGCTCATACAATCTTTGCTAAGTTTTACTCGTCTGTTGCCCTTTAGTTCAAAAGTGGAGCGTAAATAGAAGTTTTCGCCACACAAAATGCTGGCGAACTTTAAGATTCGAAATCGTGAAACAGGTACTAAGTGTTTAAAAATATATGGAAAAATTTTTAAAATGCTATGTAAAACACAAACACTCTTGCAAGTGGTGTTTGTTTTAGCATTCCTAGAGAATTTTCATTTTTTTTACTTTCACGTTAATGACAACCCGTAGAATGCTGTCACCAAGGCGAATTAATTATTAGGTGGATGCATCGGCGAATTCAGGCGAATTCGATTAATATGGCGGCACTTTCGCTGTCAAGTTTTGTTTACCTTTTTCGGCGCCATTTAAATTTTTTTACATGTTCGTTATGAACCACTTGTGACAGCTTAAGTGTGAATTCGCCTTTTTACACAAACAAAATGCCTGTTGTTTTTTTTATTGTTGCATTGTTGTAGCGAAGCGGCTACCTTGTTTTTTGTATCATGGCTGTCACCTAGTAATTGCATCATGGCTGCTACCAAGGCGAATTCATTATTAGGTGGATGCATCGGCGAATTCAGGCGAATTCGGTTAATATGGCGGCACCTTCGCAGTCAAGTTTTGTTTACCTTTTTCGGCGCCATTTAAATTTTTATCGTGTTCTTTATCAACTATTTTTGACAGCTTAAGTGTGAATTCGCTTTTTACACAAACAAAATACCTGTTGTTTTTTTTATTGTTGTATTGTTGTAGCGAAGCGGCTACCTTGTTTTTTGTATCATGGCTGCTACCAAGGTGCATTAACGTATACACGGTGGCAGCGCTACGGCAGGTGACAATTTTTTGCTACTGGCAATATAGTAAGCTATTTACGTCAATTTAGTGTTTTATTCTGAATTAAACATATACAAATTATTTTGTGAACATAAAAATAATTATAATAATTATGAAAAGGTACATTCATAGTTTATAATTGTGAAAATAGTTACAGATATTTTTGATATACACGGCTTACCAGATGCCTGTTTTTGTTGTAATGTTGTAATTTTGCTCTAGTGCTGCCACCGTGTATACGTTAATGCACCTTGGCTGCTACCTTATGATATCACCATGGACAACAACAAGGCGAATTCATTATTATGTGGATGCATCGGCGAATTCAGGCGAATTCGGTCAATCTGCCGGCACTTCCTATGTCAAGTTTTGTTTAACTTTTTCGGCAGCTGAAGTGTGAATTCGCCTTTTACACAAACAAAATACCTGTCATGATACAAAAAACAAGGTAGCCGCTTCGCTACAACAATAAAAAAAACAATACGTATTTTGTTTGTGTAAAAAGACGAATTCACACTTAAGCTGTCAAAAGTAGTTGATAAGGAACATGTACAAAAATTTAAATGGCGCCGAAAAAGGTAAACAAAACTTGACAGGGGAAGTGCCACCATATTAACCGAAATCGGCGATGCATCCACCTAATAATTAATTCGCCTTGATACCTGTTGTTTTTTTTTTTATTGTTGTAGCGAAGCGGCTACCTTTTTTTGTATCATGGACAACAATAATTAATAAAAACGACATGACTTTTACAGCCTCTTTATAGGACACGACTTGTAGATAAAAGCGCTACCTTGGCAACTTTTTGCTGTTTTTGGTTTACAAACCGCGACTATTGACGATTTGTGTTGAAAGACGTAACATCTGTCAATTTAGTTTGGTTTGTAAGACACGATTCGTCTCCCCATAATTGTCTAAACTCGGCGAGTGAAAAAATATTTTCGTCAGAAGAAAAAAAGCAGAAGAAATTTTACAAATAATAAGAAATTATAATAAAAATGTTATAAGTGGTAATAAATAATATGAAAAGTAAGAATGGACATTTCAATAGGACGTTTTAAGGTCCTCTAAAGTTTTTGTTACAGAGACGAAAATTTTTTAGGCGTATAAATGTACGTATGCACATAATTGATATAAAACTTGCATGTAAAAAATACAACTTTTGCTTATTTAAGACCCTGTTAAATTATCTTATACGATCTTATGCGATCTACTAAATAAAACATGTGTGCTGAAAAAGTACTAAGAATGCAACTCGGTGACAGAGTTTTTGACAGATCGTAAAAATTTTATGAAAATTTACAAAACATTATGGTTTTAGTGCGATCAGTGTGGTATTTATTGTGGGGTATAAGAAAATATTGTTGGCGCCTTGAGAAACATATTTAAATAATGTAAAATTATTATGGTAATAAAAGTTTTTAATTATTTTATTGTGTATATAAATTATTGCTATCATACTTGTGTAATTTTTGAAGCGTTTTGAAATGAATGAATCGTACGATCGTGTAGGATAGTGAACCAGTGCCTTTACGCCCTAATTTAGGTTGCGCTGTTAAAAATGATTTTATAAAAAACTGTCTGATATTTTGATTTTATCCATTGCTGTTCTAAAGCCTTAATATATCAACAAACTCTACCAATAATATCCTAAAGTTCGAAAGCTATAAATCTAATCTAATCTCCTTAGAACCCATAAATCTAACTTTGTTAACTTAAGGCCGTGATTCAATATCCTGCACGATCGTGCGATCTACCAAATATAACGTGTGTGCTGAATAGCTGAATAAGTACTAGAAATACAACTGTGTGACAGAGTTTTTAACAAATCGTGCGACTTAAAAAATTTTAAGAAAATTGTCATAACATGATGATTTCTGTGCGATCGTGTGGTATATATTTGAAAAATATGAAAATATGATATATTGTTGCCTCCTCGAGAAATAAATTAAATCAATTTAAAATTATAATATAGTCAATATTTTTTTAATTATTCTGCAAAATTTATAAATTATTGCAATTATATTTGTATGTATAGACCACAACGTCAGTTTGAAGCGATTTTGTAAAGTTGGCTAGACTTTTAAAACATGTACCTGTAAATGAAGCGTACGATCGCGTAGGATAGTGTATCAGGGCCTTTAATGAGCACTATGAAAATAATCCATCAAAACTAGTCAATTTCGTTTTTGTCATATCTTACAGGCCGTTTGTTGCATCGCACAGTATTGTAAAACAGGTGTTAAGCTGTATATAGTGATTCTTAACAATCTACTATAAATAATTGTTACTTTCAATTTTCCAATTAAAACTTAATTACATATTACTAAATGCTATGAAATAAATTACAAATAGATTAATTAAATTATACTTTCAGCAATTACTGATTTATTACCATATTCGTAGCTTAACAAAAAATATTGTTATTGTGTCTACCGTTTGACAGCTGCCATATAACGATAATACTTTAATGGGACACCACGAAGTCAGGGGTAGAAAAAATTGATCTAAAAAGGTGTAAATTACAATATATGTACACTTGTATTAAAATTTAATTATCATTCATTTACAAAATATGTTCATTGTCGTTATTATTTTTCATTCATTAGCACAGTTCAGTATTTAGAGTAAAATTTCTTGCAAAAGTGCATAAACAAAATTGCTAGAGAAGGTACAATACAATAGGTGTATTCCACGATATCACGGATTAGTTCAGACTAATGAGAGTGGAAAGCAAATTACTCTCCAATTTGCAGATTTTTTAAATACAAGTGCTGCTTACTTTTTAGATTAAATCATATTTTACTGATTTTGGACGCTTAAAATATATAACATCATAAAATCAAACCATTTGGATTATTGGCAATATCTGTAAAATTTAAAGAAATGTGAAATTTTCAATAGATATTTATAACACATAACTATTTACTAAATGGAAAGCGAAATAACTATTGCATGTTCTGCTGACAACTTTACAACGCCCGTCTTCATTAGACATGAAAAGCTGTTAAGACATACTTTTAAAACATACCTTTGACGGTCCGATTGTTACATGGTGGAGTACACGTATGTCTTGATTTTTCATTATTTTAACTCCGTCAACACCTTTTATGCCCTTTTTTATAGTTTGTGGGGAAAAATTATATTTTTATAGTAAAATTTGCAATCTAAAATACGAAATTGAACTTTTTTTTGGCAATTTCTTTTAGTTTGAAACTGTTTTAACTTTTTCATATTAAAATGCAATTTCTTTTAATTTGAAACTGTTTTAACTTTTTTCATATTAAAATGTAATTTTCTGCTACGACAGATCTTTCAAAACAAATGTCTTAACAGTCGTGTCAAGACGGCTAGAAAACAGTAAAATTTGCAGTATACACTTGACAGTAGTTTGCTGTTGATGTTAGTGTTATCATATCAGTGCACTTAAAGTGCTGTTCACACCTTGAACTGCAAATACATTCTAACAATCCAAATCATTGCTTTTCTTATGCAATCCAATAGCAAAATATACAAGTTTACATCAGCCACTAATACACATATGAGTTTTACCAAGGTGAATTCATTACTAGGTGAACTTAACAGCACAGGTGATTATTTTAGCTTCTTGCGTTTTTTCCAATGAGACTGTCAAATTTGTTTTCTTTTGTTTATAAACTTTTTCGCGCCATTTTAATCTGAAGATTTTTTTGTATGATTAAGTGCAATTTCAAGAAATTTGTGTGAATTTAAAAGTGAAAAACTAATATAATCTGTGATTAAAATACAAACAATTATAAAAGTTTATATTTAACGTTAAAAAAATTTTTTCCCACTTGAACAATCTTAGGCGAATTTAGATTTTGACATTCACGATATGTTTTACAATAACAAAATACATAGTACTGAATTCGCCTTTCCGCATGCATTCACTCGTATAAATTCACCTTGGTTTATACTTCACTGAATACCTATTGCGTCTGCTACGCTGAAACTCGAACAGCTGGCATTTGCAAAGAATACTATTTGCTGCTTGACTTATATTATTCATACTTTGATAAATATAACCTTTAATACTTCTTGGTACATTATTTAAAACAAGGCGAATTCATTATTAGTTGAATGCATCGGCGAATTCGGTCAATCCGCTGGCACTTTCCCTGTCAAGTTTTTTTTTATATTTTTCGGCGCCATTTAAATTTTTTGTTCAATACAAAGAAATACTGAGTGAAGTGATACAAAGTTGTGAAAAATATAAAAGTTGTTCCGTTTGTAAAAAATAAATTTCAAAAGGGAAATGGAACAAAACAAAAATTAATATCCAAAATGTCTTTTTTATCATGGTTATTATCGTATAAATACTAAAAATGCACATGTCCTTCTTCAACTACTTTTGGCTGAAGTGTGATTTCGCCGTTTACACAAACAAAATACCTGTTGTTTTTTTATTGTTGTAGCGCAGCGGCTATCTTGTTTTTTGTATCATGATTTAAAACAAATTTTCGACGCAAACGCATCAATACACAGTTTCATATCTAATCTTTCAATAGTCATGTATAGAATACATACATATGTACATATACCAGCTGTTATTTAACTGGCGAAAAGTGTAGCAACGCTGTTGACAAAATCGCTCACAGACAATACAATCGCAAAGGCAAATATTTTTCATATAAAACGCAGCAAAGCACTGTGAGTATTGTCACGTATTATTTCACTTATTAATAATCGAACATAAAATTGTTTATTGATTGCAACTTATTTATGTAAATATTAAATAGAAAAATGTTTTCAATGCTGAACTAGAAACACTAATATTTCACAGTTTGACAGAACAATTAAAACATAAAGAAAAATAAACTAAAATTTATAATTGTGAGAAAAAAATACAATTTTATTGTTTTTTTTGACAATTGGAAAAAAAACTGTAACAGGGGCAAAGTGTTAAGTGCAATGTAAGCCAACATTTGCGTTTACATACGAGTACCTACATAAGTACATACATACATAAGTATTTAAATAATTAATTCAGCACTGGCATATGCTACGACAATATTATTTAGCAAATAAACACTATTAGCTATAATTTTACAAATTGTATTAAAATTGTTGCTAAAATTCACCTGCCGCATTCAGAAATAACCTGAGAAAGGGTTAAAACTGAGTTTTAGCTCAAAGTCTAAAGTGACTATTGCTGCCCTTTCCAAAATAATTAAAACTGGATTCATCCATTGTTTTGGAACAAAATTTGTGTTCCGATCCAATTTTTGGAAAAAAAGAACGATTCACCTACTCGGACATTTGTTCTGGGCAAATAAAGCTGCCATATGAAATAACTATGTATGTAAACAAGACGTTCGTACTATTACGAGGTGACAGCTTTGTGTTGAAATTCATGACAAAATATTTCAAAGTTGTTTGCTTTTGTTTTTTATGATAAATAATATAAAACATTTAAGCTCTAAACACTTAGACGACAGCATACTTCACAACTTCACGGCTACAAATGAAGTTAGCTTCAAATGCTGCCGTCTCGTCAGCAACATAATTATTTTCAAGACAGCAGCAGCACTATGTGTATTTAAGCAATGCAAATTTTAGAGGTGCCTCATATATATTTTACATGAATAAAATTTAAATTACTGACTGAAAACGTAATAATATCACGTAAAGTCGTAAAAACTCATCAATTTATTTGTTTATTTTATTTATATGATGTTTATTTCTGTTAAAAATTTCAAACAAATTTTAGTTTTTATTGCTGCCAATTTATATTTATAGTGGCAGCACTGCATTTACTTTTTGCTGCTTACGAAAATAGAAATTAATCTAAGTTGGCAGCAGCAGCAAATGCTGTTGTGAAGTCAGCTGCTGTGATGTCGTTAAAATAATCGTGTGCATTTTATTTTTGACAGATTGCTGCTTGCTGTCTGTTGTCGTCTATGTGTTTAAAGCTTTACGCAAGGTTGATGGTGGCAGCTCTACGGCAGAGGAAAGGCGAATTCAGTACTATGTATTTTGTTATTGTAAAACATATCGTGAATGTCAAAATCTAAATTCGCCTAAGATTGTTCAGCTGCGAAAAATTTTATATAAACGTTAAATATAAACTTTTATAATTGTTTGTAATTAAAATCACAGATTATATTAGTTTTTCTTTTTCAAATTCACACAAATTTCTTGAAATTGCACTAAATCATACAAAAAATCTTCAGATTAAAATGGCGCGAAAAAGTTTGTAAACAGAAAAAAAAAATTTGACAGTCTCATTGGAAAAACGCGAGAAGCAAAAAATAATCACCTGTGCTGTTAAGTTCACCTAGTAATGAGTTCGCCTTGCACTGTACTTTGTTATACACAAGGTACATTAACGTATACACGGTGGCAGCACTACGGCATATGACAATTTTTTGCTACTGGCAATATATTAAGCTATTTACGTCAAATGTATTGTTTACATTTTTGAAAGAGAATTTAGTGTTTTATTCTGAATTAAACATTTAAAAATTATTTTGTGAAGATAAAAAGAATTCAAATGCAAATAAATTATGATTGTGAAATGGTGCTTTATTAACGCTACCATTACACAGGAAAGTACTTTCATGAAATTTGTGTATACGTATTACAAATAAAAATTTCAATGAAATAGACGACTTTCATGAAAATTTCTTGTTCGTCTACACAGGAAAGTGAAAGTTCATTTTAAAAATGTCGCCGAGGCAAAGAGTTGCAAAATTTGCCTCTGCTTCTCTCCACTCTTATTTTGTTTGCTTACTAATCAGAGTTGCCGAACTTATTACATATACAAATTTATGAGGCAATAGTTGAAAAAACTTATCATTATAAATTTTTCTATGAAATTATTTTTATAAAAATACTTTAATTATTTTCTTTATGTGTTTAATATACAATATAAGAAAAAAATATTATAATTATTTGCATATACATGCAAAATAAGTTAATTTTATAATTATTATTTTACTACAATACTGCAACTTTGTATAATTCTTTGTATGTGGCAACAGTGCTTAGAATTTGTCATTTTACTTTCAGAAAACGTCAAAAAATTTGTTTCATGAAATTTTTAATGAAAGCTGAGTGGAAAGTAAGCAAAATGAGAGTGTGTTAGTAAAAAAGTGTGAGTGTATTGCAACTTTCATGAAATTACTTTCCTGTCTAAACGATAGGTAATTTATAATTGTGAAAAAAGTTGCAAATATTTTTGACAAGAGCAGCTTACCACATGCCTGTTTTTGTTGGATTGCTGTAATTTTGCAGCCACCGTGTAGACATTAATACACCTTGGATCTATGTGTAAAAAAAATCGCCTGCTTTTGATAATCATAGCTATCAAAATGCGTCAGTCTGATTACAGTCAGATAGCATGCATGATCAACTATTTTCTATTACACAAATTTTTTCCTCAAAAATGCTAAAGCCGTTATTTTCAAATAATTTTGAAAATGCAAATAATTTCTTGCTTACGGTAAATGCAGCCATTGACAGATAGTGCTCTTTCCTAGCCTAGATTATGGCTCTAAATTTGAAGCCCAGCTAATAGCGCATTTACACCAACTCAAAATCTAATAGATTTAAATTGAAATCTACAACGAAATCTATATCGTTTACACCACCGTTTTTTGACATCTAGCAAGATTTCAATTGCTCAAAAATAATTTGTGCATGCGGGTTTGACAATACAATATTATCAGAGACTGAATACACCAGCATTAAAGTGTATATTTTTTGTGCCCAGAGACTGCATACACCACATTATAGTGCAATTTTTGTTGCAGCGTTGTATTTTTAAGTACTTTTAGCAAGAAACCACAGTTGTATCGCTTAGTACTGAGTAGATTTCAGGAGATTTCGTTGAAATCTACTCATAAAGTAGATTTCATTTTGTATGGGAAATCTTCTCAAAATCTACTAGATTTTGCTTGAAATCTCGAATGAGCAGATTTCGCTTTGGATTAAATAGGCTATAAGGAATACAAAATTAGCTTAACACCAGAAGAAATAAATTATTTAAAATAAGATTAAGATGAAATGATCTTCAAGCTTGAGGTCTTTTTTATAAAAAATTTTTTAAAAAATGTGTTTATTTAATTCAATATTTCGTCTTCCTTCGGAAGACTTCTTCAGGAAAATTTTCCTGTAAAATATTGAATTAAATAAACACATTTTTTAAAAAATTTTTTATAAAAAAGACCTCAAGCTTGAAGATCATTTCATCTTAATTTAATAAAAAGGTCGAAAAATTAGGATAAAGAAAAATTATTTAAAATAAAATTGTCTCTAATTTTCAATAACAAAATGTGGTAATCCGCTAATCCAAGCAAAGTTTTCCGCGGCTAATGATTCATTAAAACCCTTCATGAGTGCAAAAATTTCAGCAAGTGAGTATGAGATTCAATGGACAAAGTTGGTGCTGGAGGTGGAAAAAATCTGACAACCCTGAAGCCTGCCATCGTTATATTGACTCCCCATAATAAAATATAAAAAGCCAAGAAGTATTTTTGTGTTTTTCTTTGAAAAGCATTACTTACACTGAAAATAATTCCTTCATTAATATAATGAATTTTGACATTAATCTAATGAAAATTTTCATTATTTTTCGGCCAATGATGGCCTTCATTGGACTAATGAATCTTCTTTCATTAAAAATTATTTAATGAATACATTCGTTGGATTAATGAAAACTTCATTAAGTTAATGAAGCATAAATCATAATATTTATGAATACTTTTCATTAAAACAATGAAAAAAATCATTAGGTTAACGTTATTTGTTCATTAGGCTAATGAATGTGTTACATTATTTTTATGAAATATTTTCACTATTTTAATGAATAAATTCGTTGAACCAATAAAAATCTTCACCAATTTGGTGAAAAATTTTCTTCATTCTAATGAAATAAAATCATTAGTTTAAGGAGGAGTTTCATTATTCTAATGACCTTTTTTCATTAGAATTGTGCTACTGAAAAGAAACTAAACAATTTTTTTTATATTAAGCATAAAATAATTTTTTATTGTTTTAATTATAATGCAAAATAAAATTAATAATATTAATACATTAAAAAGGGAATCAAAACATTTTAATTCAAAATCAAAACATTTTAATTCAACACAAAATAACTGAAAAAATAATATGTAATGTTACATATGTAGACATTTTGGATAATTAAGTATATTTTATTTTTTTTGTTTTTTAAATAGTTGAAAAAATTATCAAAATTTGAAAAATATTTATTATTTATAGAAAAGTAAAGGGTAACTTATACATACTTATACAGGGTTATTATACACTTCATAAACTTTGTCTATTGACTTCAAAATCATTTTAAACAATGAACTGGAGCAAACTCATTTATTTTTTTAAAGGTTTGCTTCTGCTTTCGGAAACTTGTGATGTTTTGCTTTTTGAAGAACAAAAAAAAAAAGTCCCGTTGCGTGCAAAAACAAAACGTTTGCTTTGGCTATAGAATCTATAGTATAAATACATAATTGTTCACAACGAAGGCTAAGGAAAAAATTAAGTGTGACTTTGTTGTTGCATTTGTAACAGAATAAATATTCCTTTAAGCAAAAAACCAAAGAAGAGCCCATCTCTTTGCTTTTGATTTCAACTATGTAGGTACTTAAAATGAGGGTAGTTTATGAATTCTAATGAAAAGTTTAGTTAATATAATGAACATTTTCATAACAACTAAAAAACTATTGATAAAATAATTTTTTACACAGTAAATAATGTATAAAATAATTTCCTTTGTTATTTAGTTAATAGTTATAATATATTTATTATCTCACTTTTAATAAATCTCTAAAATTTTGTACCCAGCCTTCAAAAATTGTTTATAACAAATCCAATGAAATTTTCTAATGAAATTATGAAAACTAATGAATCACTTTTAATGAATATTTTCATTAATGCTGAAAATCTTCATTCATGGAACGTAATTTTTCATTCGGTTAATGAAAATTATCTAATGAATGGGGTTCATTGGAAATATGAAGCAAATATTTTTCAGTGTAGTGTCCACACCTGCGATAATATCTGAGATGAGAACGTCAAATTCAATCGCAGAGAGAATTCTGTTACGTGTAGGCTTAAAATACTACTGTCGCAATCTTATAACAATTTTTATGAGAGCGTTCTTATGAGAAATTTCATGGCAACAATCTTATAATAAGAGCTGTCAAAAAAGCGACTGTGTGTGTGTTTGTTAATAAAAACATATTATTTATAAATTCAAACTAAAATAGCCGGTAAAAACAATCTGGACATGTCTTCCTTAAAAACCAAAACACAGTTGTACACTGGTCAATACTTAAAACAAATTAATTTTGTTTGCTTTAATGTGCATGCATGTTAAAATAACAGAATTAAAGTTTAAACAATCAATGTCAGTGTCATGGTGATGTTGTTTCAGGCGATGCTTCAATGTTTGGCTAAAAAAATGCTTAAAATCTTGCAACAAGGTTAACTTGTTGCTATTTATACTTGTTATGACTCTTTTTGTTGTTGTTTTGTAATTGTTTTTTTTTTATATTTCGTTAGCAGCTGGAAAGACCTTTCTTTGAGTAATACAGTGAAACTTCGATATAACGAAAAAAATCAAACTCTGTTTTTTCATTAAAAACACTAAATTTGGTATCCATATTGTAATTCCACCATGTGGAAAAACATGTGAACTCCGGCGCAGAAAAGAATAGGGATAAAACGATACGAGTAAATACAAGTAAATACTCGATACTTTTTCTCCGATACCAAATACTTTTGATATCGATGTTTTACTACCGAGTACCAAGTAAGTATCGGTCAGAAATACCCTTTTCTTATTGGCAAACAAAAAAGGAACTGAGTTGGACACCATTTTTACCATAATTTTATTTTTTATTTTTTTCAAAATTTTTATAAAATAAATCCATGCATGCAAATCGGACCACCAAAATCGGATGTATGGTTGTATTTCATAAAAAAAAACGTAAGCTTGCCTTCACGATCTTCAGATACTAATAGAAATAGTCCAGTTACTAAAGCCATCAGAATTTCTCACTAGAGAAGCTTCAGGCCAGAATTAGGAACTTCATTGAAGATTATACCAATACTAGATTGTGTTTCATCGAATTTGAAAAGTTTATCTTCCTCAATTGAATATGTCACACAGTTGCAAGGCATAGTATTGGTTTAAAGCAGCAGAAGATAGAATTCCCACGTTTTAAAGATCTTCAATTCCGGGATCCTAATTGAAGCACTTCAATTTCAGCTAGTCGATCAGAAGATGCAGTCAACAACGAAGATTTTAATTTTTGGCTCCTTGTGTTCTTCCCTGACGCTAATCGTATGAAGAAATCGACCAATACAAGTATGTATCGATGCTTTTTCTTCGATTCCGAGTAGGTATCAATACTTTGCGATCGATAACGTATCAAGTGGTATCGTTTCATCCCTACAAAAAAAATTTTCCACGTTCGGAACTAACGTAGATATATTTTCGTTTCCAAAATACTTACGCATCCCAGATACTGATTTGTTTTGCAGTCGTTTTTGAGTACACTTAATCATAATGTCGGAAACCCCGCAAAATAATAGACACTTCCAAAACCGATATATGTATGTTTGTGTCAAAAACCATTAGATACTGGCTTTTTTCAAAATTATAACTATATGCATATATATCGGAATATCGAAAATTAGTAAGAAGCCATGAGCAAACAGATATTTACGTCATCAAGCCGGAATATCGAAACTGAGTAAGAATGCTTGAGAAAATTTATTTTTTACGTGATCAATCCAAGATACCGATTTTTGTTCAAGAATGAACAAAAATACCACAAATCAGTACAAACCGGGAAAAATCCGGTTTCACGGATTCTAGACAATCTAGATTGTTTTGGTCCTTAAACGCTTCTAGATAGTCTAGATCGAATTTTAGGTCTTAAAGAGACCAACGTACTACTTTTACCAAAATCATTAGAACCGTTTTCGAGACCAAATATATACTTTATATATTAAAAATGAGTAAAAATCGGAATAAAATGAGTCTTCGCTGGACCGGATACAGTCTCCATTGATTTTCGACCTAAAAAAACCCCTAGATATAGAATTATTACAATTCTGCCCAGTTTATGAAGCAGTTTTGGGTAGATTATTTCAATAATTAATTGACTGGTAAATTGACTTTATTAGGAGTTAAACGTCATAAATAAGTAACTGTGCAATTAGATATCTACATGTCTCAACATTTCGAAAATATTTTTTCTTAGAATATTTTTTATTAATATACGAGTATACATGTATTCCTTTTCTTTCCAGTTAAATAATTATTTACGTAAGCAAACAAACATGCCATCTATTGAATACAACCTGAACTTGGAAGCAGAATTACCGGAGGATATTAAAAAAGTTGCCATAGAAAAGGGAGAATGTGAACTGACAAAAAGTCAAATGATTGCCGAGTTTAGAAATTATATTGTTGAACATGATCGCTGCCAACCAGACCGCTTGGATGATGAGTATTTGATCAAATTTCTCAGGGCCCGCTATTGGAAAATAGAAGCTAGCTATAAACTGGTATGTGTAAAACGAGAAAAACTTTATAGAATAGTTCTATATGTGTGAAAAACAAAGTTGAAAAAAATATATATTTGGTAGTGTGCTCCACAGTTTATTGTAGAGCTCCCTGAATACGGTCAAGTACAGCCATCAATCATATAGTTGCGTATAGTCTTATATTGTCATTTAGACGAGGAACTCATTGTCGGCAATGGATGATGAAAATCAAAGTTTTGATTTTTTTATTTGATGGCTGATTATTTGATCGTGTGCTGTGGTGATTGACAAACAAATTTTATTTGTGTAATGAGTACATTTGCCAGCATGCTGCATATACATATACAAGTACATATTTTGTGTCAAAATTCGAATACTGAGCATACTCACACATATACACCTATTGACAATTAATTTAATCGCCTCCAAGGCGCTTTAATTTTTTGATTAAAATTCCAGTGAAACAAAAAATGTTAAATGAAATTAATTTAAACTTTTTCAGTTGTGCCATTATTATAAGTTTCGTGAACAGAACAAATCCTATTATGAAAAAGTAAGACCGGCTGATTTGAAAGCTATAGGCGAGGCCAATATTTTAACCTGCACACCGTACAGAGATCAAAAGGGTCATCGTATATTAATTTATCGTTTCGGCATGTGGAAACCCAGTGAAATAAATATCGACGATATATTTCGTGCTTCAGTTTGCATTTTGGAATTGGGTTCGATGGAACCCATTGGCCAGGTGGTGGGAGGCGTGGGTATATTTGACTTGAAAGACTTTACTTTGAGCCATGTTTTGCATTTAAGTCCCAGTGTGGCCCAAAAAATGATTGCCCTATTGGTGGTAAGTGTAGTTAACCTAGTGCCTACAACTGCGATTAACTCTGAGATAATATTTGACAAAACGTCGGCAGAATGAGAGAACGAATTTCTTTATGTCCAATGTCTAACAAGGATTGCACGTATTTTTGTTAATCTTATAAAAAATCATAAATCATTGAATGCCGAGAAGAAAACATCTCTGCAATCAATAGGATCTCATATGAATTTTGTATATGTGCACATTTTGTATAAAATAAACCACTTATAGTATATTTTTAATGCATAAAAACAAATTATTTTCTATTTGAAATGGTTTTTTAAAACATATTATGCAAAACTAATAATCGGTAAAATTGCAATGGCCTCTTTTTGTAAACATACACATTCGCTTTTTTGATAGTTCTTATTATAAGATTGTTGCCATGAGATTTCTCATAAGAACGCTCTCATAAAAAATATTATTACGTAGTGATTTTAAGCATACACGTAACAGAATTCTCTCTGCGATAGAATTTGACGTTCTCATCTCAGGTATTATCGCAGGTGTGGACACTAACTTTAGAACCAACACAAAGTATACAGAAGTGAAACAAGTAGCGTTCGAATAAAATAAAAACAGATTTTAGTTTTCGGTTAGATGTCAGAACAGAGATTGCAGATAGTGTTTTATTGTTTTCTTTTACTTACGTATACTTTTGAGGTTAGAAAGTTATTTTTTCTACGAATGAAAGAACAAAGGACGGAGAAAATGTAAAAAAGAGATATGTAGTTTTATGATTTTTTTGTTCCTTTTTTGTCTTGTTTTATCTCCGTTTACTTTGTGGAACCAGTACATTTCCAACAATAACAAAAACTACATTGTTTTCATACTTTAGACCTCTATGCCCATACGTACCTCAGCTTTACACATTGTCAATCAGAATTGGGTTTTCAACACGGCCTTTAACATCTTCAAGCCGTTCATGGATGCCTCCATGAGAGAAGGTTTATTTATTCATGGTTCAGATATGACGTCACTGCACAAGCATATAAGTCCGGAATGTTTACCAAAAAGGTAAGAAAAAAATGCGGGTATTTTACATATGATTTATTAAAATTCACTTTGAATTGTGAAAATACTGAAATTACAAAAATAATAACAGTTTACAGAAGACGAATTTGCAACGCGCGTAGAATATTTTCTTGAATTGCATTTGGAAAGTTGAAGACTTTTGTTATAAATTTTCTAGAAACAGAAGGAATTGGAATGTTCAGTATATTATGCTTGGCAGTAATCCCAAAGTCGCCAAATATTCGTGTTCATTAGAACAGGAGGCAGGCAGAGGAGGAATTCTAAGTCACACAAAGATGTGTCGCTCATTCATGTTCTATAAACTTAACATAAGAACAAGACGCCCGCTGATGTATACAGGATGATAAGGTGCTAGAAACATAAATGGGGGAAGGAATGTTCAGCATATTATTCGTGGAAAAACTCCCAAAGTCTCCAAATATTTGTGTTCATAAGAACAAGATGCCTGCCAAGGTACACAGGGTGGTAAGGAGCTAAAACTATAACTGGGGGAGGAGTGGGAGTTTTCGACATATTATTCTTGGGAGAACTACCAAAGTCTCAAAAATATTCGTGTTCTGGAAACTGTGTATAAGAACAATACACGCGGTGGCGAAGTATGGAGGAAGCTATGTACAGATGTTACAATATTATAAGATCTGGCAACATGCTGACAATGTAGTGACAATGAAAAATTGTTCTGTGGAAGTAAGTTGTGTGTTCAGATGATCGTAAGAAAATCTTACAATTTCATTGCCAGACTATGGTCTGACAACTAAAACTGACTTTGTCTGGATGCTAGGGAGCTAAATAAGGTAACGAAGAAGGCTGCATATCCACTCCCTAACATTGGTGGATTGCTAGCAAGACTGGGTGATACCCATTTCATTTCGTCGATAGATCTCAAAGACGCCTTTTGGCAAATACCATTAGATGAAGCCAGTCGAGCAAAGACAGCTTTCACAGTTCCTGGAAGACCCCAATATCAATTCAAGGTCATGCCGTTTGGACTGTGCAATGCTGCCCAGCGACTTTGCCGACTCATGGATAAGATTGTACCATCGGAAATAAGAGACCGTGTTTTTGTATATCTCGATGATTTGTTAATCGTGTCATCAACCTTTGAGGAACATATGAGAATGCTAGAAATAGTAGGACAAAGATTGACAGATGCAGGTTTGACAATTAACATGCAAAAATCCAAATTTTGCTATAGAGAGTTGAAGTATTTAGGCTATATTGTAGGAGGAGGCAAAATTAAGATCTGACAACAAAAATTATCAGTTCACACGGTTGTAAGATTGGTAGATGGAAAAAATTGCCAGACATGTTGTAAGGCATTGCCACTTATGTATATCAACAACAGTCTGTTTGGCAGTGTTGCCCATCAAACTTTTTTCTGACAATGATGCCATTGTCAGGTGTATTAATTTTATACATCTGAAAACTAAAACTGAGCTTACAATACCAGCCAATCTTTTTTCGGGGACTAGCTACCTGTCCAGTGTCTGTTGCCTTTACAACAGATACCTGGAGGGTTACTCCTTATTGCGATGCGAAAGCAAGTTCCATGTGAAAGGTAGATGCGATAAGAGTATAATTTGGTATTCTGTGCTGTATGCGCAAACCTTTTCGCGAAATAGTTTAAATGAAAAGGAAAAACTAAATGCGAAAAGAAAATACGAAAACGCAATACAGGGTACCAATTCTACGATTTTTCTTTCGCATCGCAATAGAGAGTAACCCCTCTGTACTGTAAGAAACCAGTGGAGATGGTAGACGAGTGAGTTGGTTTAAGGGCTGATGCTCTTAGTGGGCTTCAGCCTACTTACTCATTAAGCCTTGTTTTCCATTGATCGCTGGAAAATCGCATACAGGAGGGATTTAGAAGGCCCGAACTTCTCAACAAGAAGTTGCTCATATGACTACAAATATGTGGCAAAACTTGCTACCTGTGTGAGCCTAGAAAGCCACACGGGGGCGCTGATGCATCGTGAATAATTCACTGTGTGGAACTGGTTCATCTTCAGATAGGGACGTAAAGGCAGATGCTGATGTTAACCTCTATCACAACTGTATGAACTTTTATTTTATTAAAATTACTACAGGTTTTCATTTGAAACTAGCCGTGTGGCCTGCCGTGTTCAATATATTTAATACAAAAAACAAAACTTTTAAAATATCTTTAATTTAATTAAATTTTACTTCATTCGCTTTTAACAAAAATAATTTGTTTTCTATTTCCTCAAGGTATGGTGGCGTTCATGATGACTATCCCAGCGATTTGTGGTTCGACAGTCTTAGCAAAAACAAGACCGTGCAAAAGGATCTGGAGCAGCTGGGCTACGTTTTCGATGACGAAAACTAAATTAAGTCGGATTTAGAAACCTCGTTTTATTGGCCATAGAACTGATTAAAATTTACATTCAGATTTTATATTCTTTTACATATAAGATATTAACAATTTAATTAAAAAATAAAACGCAGCCTTTGCGATTCGTGCCAAAAATTGCTTTAACTTATATTTTTACATATCAAGCACAAAAAATTTAGCCACTTACATAGCCAGTTAGGGCACTGGCCGAGGGGTAGTGTGATCTTAGGAGCATACAACGTTCACGATCCAGCATCAACGTACGACGTTTGAGCATAATTTCACGTTCCAACGTGCTGCGTGTTTGCATCAATTTGTTTTTAATAACTTCAGCCTCATCCAGTTCTTGCAGCATGGCGGTGACGCCACTTTGAATGGTGCCAACCTCATCGATAAGGTTTTGTTGGGCCACATCACGACAGTTTTCCACATTGGGGCGAAAACTGCGATTATCCATGCGAGTCTGGGCCACTTTCATGTTGGCATCAAAATTCCTTATGGCAGCACTCAACTTAATTATGCGTGTCTCAGTGTCAGCCAGATTTTGCAGACACTGCAAGAAAAATATATAGAAGTGAACATAATTTGTCGACTCCAAACCAGGAGCCTTATAGCGCAATCTAAATTAGGGCGTAAAGCGTAACGTAATTTAACGCTTTGATTTTGCACTGTAGTAAGTAACGTAAGAGCGTTAACGTTATGCCATGAACAGTAATGCTCACTAACCTTGTTTAATAAAAATCACTAAAAGAAAATTATAAAAGTGATAAAGTCGCTAAATTAGTCTAAAAGTATGTAAAGTGTAATTACTAATTGCCGCAAATTGGTAACATATTTATTGAAGCTAACGTTACTGAAAGAGAGAGAGATAAAAGTTTGCTCACTTACACGCTGTCAAAATTGGATTTTCTTACTGCAGAGCATTGACGCAGTGGTATTTGTTTGAGTTGGTCTGCTAGATTTTGTATATTCGCCTGACGTACTAATTTACGCCGTGTCTTCACGTGCCATCGGCTTGAACATGGCATGAACATAACGTCGGCAGAGCGAATGTAAAAAAAAGTTCATGTTCTGTATGTGGCGAATACGTATGTTCGGATTTACCTTATCAAAGTATTCAATTCGGCGCCATTTTGTGTATTTTTGTACGTGATGGCCAACTTCATGGTGAACATTACATTGATGCTCAGCCATATGCTCGAGCATCGATGTCAGAGCATGAATGAAACATGGCCATGAGCGGTCCACATAGCCATTTGCGATGTTCGCCATGATGCTCATACCATATTTATGGCTAATGGAGACCCCCAGTTAGGGTGCACTCTAAGAGCGTTAACGTTGTGTCATGAGCATTAAATAGAAGTTATAAATAGGGATAAACTCGATAAATTAGTATGAAAGTGATTACCAATGGCGGCAAAAAATAATTAACATTTGTTTTGACGCTAATTTTACTGAGAGACAGAGACAGTAAAATTTGCTCTTTTACGCTCTGTCAAAACTAGATTTTCCAATTGCAAAACTTTGACGCCGTACTATTTGGGTTAAACGCATACATTTCGTATATGCATGAGGAGGTTTGACAGATAAATTACGCTGGACGCGCTTATTTAAGTTGCGCTCTTACCTCTCTCAAGTCATTTTCAAAGCGTTGCAAATTTTCTTGGGTACAATTGATGCGCTCCGAAAAGGCTTTTTCCACTGTATCTGCTTGAGTGCGTAGATCACGTGCGGCATTCATCAAAATAGCATTCAAAGTCTGTCTCAGCTTAAACGACTTTTGGCGACAGGTTTCACATTCCTCCAAGGTCTCTTGGCTGAAATGTTCCCAATATTGTTCGGAAGCTTGCCTTATTTAATTTTGAAAATATAAGAAATATATTATAAGGTTCCAAACAAAAACTAAATTATTTACTCTGCTGGCTGTCTCACAGCTCCCGGCCTAAACAAAATTGTTTTTGATCTATTATCCAGATTAGCATTAAGGGCATCAATTTCATAGGCCTCCTTTTTGTCACTCCAATCATATTCCAAACGTTCACGAGCTGCACGATTTTCAACTTGTTGCTGCTCAAAGTCTTCCAGAGTTTTCTTAAGCAGCTGCCTTATCTCAGCTATTAGAGCCAATTCATTGATTAGTTCCTCTTCGGGGGCATCTCTCACTAGTTCAGTGTCTGGTCGGCCACAACGCTTCTCTAAACATTCTTTAACTATGGACTCGGGAACACCTAAAGTCAGCAGAGATTTCTTAAGTCTTACTCTCTCCTCTTCCAAAGTGCTTATTTCATCTTGCATGGCTTTAATAGCAGTCTCCAAAGTATTTTTCCATTTGCCAATCAACTGAACACGTTGGCACATACTTTCAGTGGTCTCATGCTGCGTTTTATCCAAAAGTGAACTCATGCGCATTAAGGACATTTTGCAGCTGTATTGATTTCTGAAAGTGGGCAGGGGGGGGGGGGGGGGGGCAAGGGTAAAATATAGTTACTTGCTTCAATGTCTTTTTTACAACTTACTTTTGGGTCCTTTCGAATATTTCATTAGTATTCTTTACAGTTTGTAAGTTTTTAGCTTTCCACTCATTAGGACTGAAACGTGTTATAGAATAACGATCTACTACTGGCCTGGTTCCCGTCAAGCCAGCCATTGGACTCCAATCGACTTTTCCCGTTGCCCAGGGACCAATTGGACCCATTTGTTGTAAATTTTCCTTTTTAGGTAACTCATCATCCGGTTGAGGTAAATAACAGGGCGGGTTATTAAATTCATCGGCGTATGGCTCAATCGACGTCTGATGAGAAAGAGAGAGAGAGAGAGAGAAACGAACGACGATTTGTTGTTTAACCTATTGAAATCTTTATATTTTTTCAATATCACATATTTGTCAATATACTACCAACAAAATACATGGTGATGTTTTTTGGTGTTGTATTTATTGTAATTCTGCCACTACCTATTAAAGTTGCCTTGTGAGGAATAACATATTAAAACATATCATCTGTGGGTGCCTAAGGAGACAACTTATTAGCCCGCCCTCGTACTTACATAGCAAAACTTTTTGATAAGATATGTTACACATCTTTTTAATTCCCATCACAAAATAATGTTTAGAAAATTATGTACATAAATAGCTTCGACTTACTGGTATATTTTCAGCTCTCAAGTCCTTCCTATTAGCCAATTCAAGTTCTCTGCCTTCTGTCGGCGGTAGCTCTCCCTAGAAATTGTAGAAAATTAAAACAAAGAATATCATTTCTCATTAAAAACTATTAACTTAAACGTACTCTTTCTTCTGGCTGAGATGAATCCATTTATTCAAAAAAAAAAAAAAACGTATTTTACGAAAGAAAAATTTTAAATATAATAAAATTATTATTCCGCTTATTTTGTCACAATAAACAAGATAGGAATGGTTGCCAGGCGATTTTACAAACAATGTGGCACACTAAAAAAAAAGGGAAAAGTTAAAGCCTTTCTAAAGAGTTTGCGTAATTCTAGTGTAAAGTTGTCACATCCAGGACTATGAAACACAAATCTTATTGATTCTCGATTAGTCAATAAACAGCGTTTATCATGTCAAGGCAGCTTTAACAGATGACAGAATTACAACAAATGCGACACCAAAAATATCACATGTTATTTGTTGGTAGAAATTACGAAAAGTTATCAAAATTTTGTTCCTCTTTTGTTTGAAAAAGCAACCAAATATACATATGTGTTCTTTTAAAATTACGTATCTTGTAAACAAAATATATATGTAAAAATTTAGGCAAAGGGAACGAAAGATAGCTGTGCTTATACCACTACCCTGGTAAAGCTGCCTTGTAAGTAGGTATATTGGATATGCAGTGTTGCTATTTTAAAGCGAAAATTGGAGCTATCGTTTTGCTTTTGTGTAGTAAGGGGATTTTGGGGATTAACGAAGCCGATTTTAGGAATTCACAAACAAATTCGGTACTACTTCGCTAACCGATTTCTAACAGGTTTTTCATATTCGGTGCGCGTTTTTGCCGTGGAACATGCATCTGAACTATTAACGTTCATTCATTTTAATGCGAAAATTGAAGTTGCTATATCGCTTCCGGCAAAATGGGAGATTTTGACGTTTCCTAAAGCCGCCTTCGGCAATTCCCAAAAAAAAAACTCTGAACCGCTTCGCCAACCAACTTAATTGTTTGAATTTTTGTTCTCTGCTTTTCGATACTTTCAAAAAGCAAATCGTAGCAACCAACGGTTGTTGATTTGTTTGAAAGGTGTAAAGAAATGTTAGAGACGTTTATAAATAGAAAAGCTTGTTTTTTGTGTTTTGGCGGATATTATTAGAGCATTTTTCTTTTTAAATTCTCAGCAATTTATTTGGATTGTTGGGATATAAAGTTGAATGTTTGAGAATATCTTTCAAAAATTTCCAAAGTCTACTGATGATTGGGGTAGTTCCTAGAAAATGTCGACATATAGATAGCTGGGAAACATAGAAAACAAGCTATTTATAATTTTTTACTGGTATAAATGTTAGAAGCTTAAATAGCGAATAAAAAACTTAATTGAGTTTTTGTTTAATGTTTATACAAAATTTTTTCTCAGATGAACAATTTAAGGCGAATTTAGATTATGACATTCAAAGGAAGTTTTACAACAATAAAATACATAGTGTTGAATTTGCCTTTCCGCTTGCTTTCTTGTGTCAATCAGTCGTAAAGAGCGGTCTCTCAAATACTGATTGACGAGTTTATTTGATAGTGTCCAGGGCGGATTCAAACGACAGTTGACGATTTTATTTAATCGTCTCCATGGCGCTTAAGGTTTTTTAAATTTTTGAAAATATTTCACCGAAAATTCTAACAAGTTGTTTGGTTTATATTTAATAACATTAAGAACATAATCCTGCAAAAAATCTGTTAATTCTGGATGCTTTTCAAAATATTCCACAGCATTTTCGTGGGTTAATTTCTCTTTCAGACGATACTGATTTAATAATTGATTATGACTACGCCACATCAATTCCAATTTGGGCACAATGGTTTTTTGTTTGGGCACAAAACCTTTCGTCTCATGGAATATATAATTGAAGTTATGCCAATAATGCAAAATCATTTTTCCTGAGGCCGTGTAAAATGTATCCGACACTTCTTGGGGATAATCGTTGAAATATTGTGTGTTGCGTACGTGTATGGCATTCTTAAAAGTGCGATGAAACATTTTGATTTGTGTGCGTTCCTGATAAATGGTCAATTGACAGCGCAGGACTTTTCCTTTGAAAAGGCAAGAAGTATATATGTATGTTTGTATGTACATAATTAATAAAAAAAATTTATTATTCTTTTCAACTCACCTAGTATGTTCATGGAAAAGTAATCGAAGACACCAACAATATTATTAACAATTAAATAACGAGCCAGTAGCAGCACCCCACCTTCTAATAAAAATGCCTGCTTGCTATCCTTGACATTTATAACAGTCTTAAAACGTTGTTCGTCGTTATTGAGTTTTGTCTCACGTTTGACTATTAATTTGTCCGCATTTAATCGGGCATCCAAGGTTTTTTCCTTAAAGAGAAAACAATTTGAAATTGTCAATTATCCTTTTGCCTTCCTGTGAAAAAACATACTCACTATTCTGGCATTATCCACAAAATCATACTCATTACGTTTCTCGCATATCAAATTCAATTTGTCATCGTACTTGCCTTTAACCCAATGGCCGCTTTCGAAGTATCCTTTCCCTTTAAGCAGTTGACTTTTGCCAAACACCACATAACCATCGTAACTCTCCTCAACACTAAATTTAAATGTGCCAACTTCCTGCAACTCGCTTTCCAAAAATATTTTCTTTTCATTTAATTGACAGTTATTGTTGTTGTCTTTTAGTCTGGAGATGTATAATTTTTCCTCGAAAATGATGGCTTGTTTTTCATTGAGCAAATCTTTGGCTGGTACTTC
This sequence comes from Thecocarcelia acutangulata, assembly GCA_914767995.1. Taxonomy (NCBI): domain Eukaryota; kingdom Metazoa; phylum Arthropoda; class Insecta; order Diptera; family Tachinidae; genus Thecocarcelia; species Thecocarcelia acutangulata. The sequence goes on along the minus strand of OU612097.1, from coordinate 27,867,674 downwards.
AAATTTGCAATATTCATTTGATTTACAAGCGGGCCCAATACGGTCCAATAAAGCAGAGAAAATACTGTCCAAACTGATTTCGTCTTCAGGTTTTAGTTTAAATTTGTTTTGGCAGGATAATAATTCGAAGTTCATTTCGGTTGTAGGACTTTCCACTTTTTCGATTTTGCACTGCTGGAGAATATCTTTTGCCAAAGAGATTAGAAAAATCTTTTAAATATATAAAAAATTGAGAAAGTTTCTTAAGAAACAAAGAAAGGCTTTAATTAATGAAATCAATTATAAATAATTTTGAATAAACTTAATTAATTTCGAGCATTTTATTCGAAGCATTTTACAACAGTGTGCAACAAAAATTCTCTTCAAATTTACCAAGGCGAATTCATATCAGATATATGCAAGAGCAATAAATACAACACTACAAAAAATAATAGCCAGTTTACCAATCTCGACAGCCTGCTTGCGTTCGCAATCTAAGCGAAAGAAAATTGATTTGGGTTCGTCTAACTTTTTTCTATGCGAACGATGTGTCAAAAGTCAATCAAAATACATAAGAATATGCGAACGAATAATAGTGAAATAGACCAACCCAAATTGATTCGAATGTGAGTAACTGGATTTCTTTCGCATTCATTTTCTTTCGAAATTGGTAAACTGGCTGTAAATCTTTTTCAAATGTCAAGGGAAAAATATAAACACAAAAAGGAATTAAAAAAAAATATATAATAAAAAAAATATACAAGAAAAGAAAAACTTTTAAATATTTCGTGAAAGTTTTAATTATATCCTGAAAATTAAAGTCTCAGATTATAGAGCTTGGAAAGGTGTAAATGGCCGGCCAGTTTGGGGAGGATCCTGGATGATATCTGGCGCTCAAAATACAATACAAAATTTAAAAAAAATAATTTTTTTTTTTCAAATTTCTATTAAAAAAATTTTACAATAAAAGAAAAACTTAATTATTTCGTAAAACCTTTAAATATTTCGTGAAACTTAAAGTCTCAGATCATAGAGCTTAAAAAGGTGAAAATGGCCAGCCAGATTGGGGAGGATTCTGCATGATATCTGGCGCTCAAGATACAATACAAAATTTAAAAAGTTGTTTTAAAATTTTTTTCCAACTTTGTGTTAATTATGCCATTGACATCTGAAACAGATTAAAATTAAAAAAAATAAGTTATCAGCTGCGCTGTCAATTTCACCTGTTATGAATTCACTTTGAAATTTACTGTACAGGCTGACTCAAGGCGAATTCATATCAGTAGTGCAATTCACTAACTTTTAACGATTTTAAAAGAGCATAGCTTAACGCGAGTAATTGTGGTTTGCACTAACGCTTATGTGATTCACTAACTTATTCTTAACACCTCTGGTTGTATGCTAAAAAAATTTGAAATAAGGTGGCAGCTTTGTTAAAAATAAAGAAAACCACAAAGAGGAACAGAAAAAAAAACAAATTTGCAAATAATTCTATGTTTAAGGAAAGTAAAACTATTTATATGTTTATTATTTAAATATATTTTTTGATAAATAAGATAAGTTCCTCTCACGGAAAACACGCCGACCGACTGTTGGAGTCTTCCGATAAGTCATATGCCAGATACTGTGAAGTTATTCTAGTAGAATTTTAACGACATTGATGTTAAGATAAACACCACAAAAATAATTGGTGTTTAGTTAACGCTAATCAGTCAGGCTATAAAAACAGCTGATTTAAAACGAAGACAAATAGTGTTAAAAACTGTTATAGAATCGCGAAAACACCAACGCTAGTGTCAATTTCTCCAAACGAATTTTATTAGCGTTAAAACAGGTTAGTGAATTGCACTACAGGTAACTGCAAGAGCACCAACACTACAAAAAAAATCTTTGTAGTGCAAGTTGTTACACTTCAGGGTGACCATTTAGTCCTATACCATTCAAACAAATTTTTTTAATACAATATTTAAGACGTTAAATATAATTGTTTAAGCAAAACAATTTTGTGTCCAAACCAAGCTTGGACAATTGTATTAATGAAAAAAAGTTTAAATGAGAAAAACTCTCAAAATTCAGGCATAAAAGCAAAAAGTTAACTACGCAGTACCATTTTAAGCTGCAAACGCCACTTTTAAATCAACATTTTTTTTTTTAATTTCTAATATTATATGGTATTGGTATCATTCGTCTAGCTCGAGTTCAATCCTGGCTAAAGCCAAGAAATATTTTTATTTATAATTATAACAATAATTGCCGCGATCAACAGCTCTTGATCAAAGAAGACAGGAAAAAATAATTGAATACACTATAGCTGGGGGACAACTAGCTGTTTCACAGTCGCTACACCGATCATCAGCACCCAATAGGATTCGAACTCAGTACCATGTAAACATGATGTACCTTTTTAATACGGCTGCTTAACCAACTCAGCCACTGAGCTCTTATTTAATTAATATATAATTTTTTTTTTTACTTTTCCCACCTTTTATCGATGACATGCTGAACTCTTGATAACAATTTAAATTGTGATATATCCTAATTCCTCTCCAAAATCTTAAAAATACAGAAAAGTAATAATAAGTACGGCTTAAAAATGTCGTTTTATATATCCGGCAATTTATTAAATTTTGTCGTTTTTTTTTTTTCGTTTACTCGTGTTTTCCTGCCTTTAAGTTCTGTTTCACATTTTAATCGTTAAATTTTGTTCTGTTATATTTAACAGCAACTTCTCCGTTAAATAATGTTCAACCACCAGTCCCCATTAGAAGTTAATCAGACCTCGTTTAAATAGCTGTTAATTATTAAAACCCCAGTTAACATTGTTTATAACATCTGGTTCATAGTAGATATTCGGAAAAATAGACATTTAAACCGTAAAAACCGGTCGAATAATAAACATTCGATCACCCTAGCGCAAACACAATACAACATTTTTCTAATTAAGCAACTTGCTTTCATCAGTTGCCTTAAATGCTCATTAAGTTAATGGTCATGATTGCCTAATCAGTTAACATTTCAAACCAACCCAGAGACCTCTACAGATTCCAAACAAACTGGCAAACAATCGACTAACTGAAATAGAGACAACTTCCTTTATGTTAAGAAATTATTCAATGATCAAATCAACGCATTTCTTAACAAAACATTTCAGTGATTAATGACTCCAATATATCAAAACAAAACTGCACATAAACTACAACATCCTTTAATGTGTCCTTCTTACGAAACCAAAAAAAAAAAAAAAACGTCAACAAGAAAAACAACTTTAGAGATTTCGAACTGGCAAGAAAAAGAAGGGGTGTTTTTATAAAACCAGAAGAATGTCTGTCATTTGACTTTTTCACACCTTGATTTAGGGGAAGAGAATCAAATACTCGTAAATAACAAAAAGAAATGAGAACTAGATAAAGAAAACACAAACAAGGAAGGACTAAAAAAGTCAACAAACAGCATTTGTAATGTCAAAACAATATTTTATTTATTGAAAGGAGGCTGTTGTCTTTCCAGCAATGTTCTTCATTTATTTGCTATAACAAATAAGTTAGAGCACATCTATAGACTTCCATAAAAGCCTTTTTCAAATAACCCTGCAAACATTTACTCTCGAAAACGAAACTAAAAAGTGACGACAAGACTAGCAAAACTAGAATATGTCGAATGCGACATTCGTACACATTCAAAGTTAAAAGAAAAGACAGAATGTGTTATGGATTTACATCAGCACCTGCCTAGACGGACTTATCTGATGGTGGACGAAATCCAAGTGGTGAATTATTGAAGATTTAACAGCGCTTCAATGTGGCTTGCAAGGCTTTAAACTAAACTTGTAGTCATATGAACAAATTCCTTGCTGAAGAGCTCGGGCTTTCTAATTCCTCCTGTATGCAATTTCAAGGGCATTCGGTTTTTTGGGGAAAACAGAAGGAGTCCCTCATTTGTTGTAGAAAATAAAACTCTAGGAAGCCGCATGAAACCCCTTACCATAAAATAAATTTGTATAAATTGATAGAACGGGGATCAGTGTGACCCTCGGGTGGTTCTGCTTGCAGTTTAACCCGTGCTGATCATGGTGGAGATGCCTACCTTGGCTGGAACGATCTGGCTGTGGTTTAAACCTAAAGGAAGGGGGAGTTAGTATCCTTGATAATTGTGTGGTGCATGTCTTTATTCGCGGTGCTAACAACGCCCCGATGTGCTGTTGCATTGCAACAGATACCTTTACTGTAAGGAACCAGTGGTGATGGTTGGACGGCTGAGTTGGTTTAAGGGCTGGTTGATACTCTTTATTACGCCATGTCTTCCATTGATTGCTGGGAAATTGCATACAGGAGAGATAAGAAGGCCCGAACTCCTGAACAAGAAGTTGCCCATATGGCTACAAACATATGGCCAGAATTGCTACCTGTGTGCGCCTGGTGATTTATATTTGGTATTATTTTAAGGACTGCCCCGAGCTGTTCAATGGGGTTTAAGTCCGGCAACTGCGAGGGCCATTCCAAAACGGGTACTTTATTTTTCCAAAACTAACTGTTTACACTTTTAGACGCATGTTTCGGCTCGTTGTCCTGCATAAATTGGCATCTTAATGGCATTTCTTTTTCAGCAAAGGGGAGCATATCGCTATATAGGATTGCAATGTTATTTTACAATAGGGCCAACGCCAGATGAAGAAAAACATACCCAAATCATAAATTTAACTCTATTTTTTGTGTACTTTGGATTATGTGCTTTGTTTGGGGGAAGACGTACAAAAGGCTTTCCATCCGAACCAAATAAATTTAACTTTGTTTCGTTGGACCCCAACACGTTATTACAATTATTGCGACACATGTGTTTATTGGCAAACTCCAATATGTTTCTTATATTTTATTTGCTAAGAGGATGTGCTTTTCCTGCATACCGACCCATTAGACTCATTCTCTTGAAGCCTTTTTCTTATTCTGCGACTTGAGCCAGTGCACAGAGTTCATTTTTGAGGTCATTTGATGACGTGAATGGTGTTTCCTTAGATGCCCGAATTAATCATTTTTCACAGCGATCAGTTGTTGTACGCTTTCTTTCTCTGGTTTCGGCAATTTTATTGTTGCGTACCGCATTAACTACTTTGCTTTTGGAAGAATTCATTGCCTGAGCAATTTTTCTTAAAGGGAAACCCTGCGCGTGAAAATTTAAAATCACTTTCCTTTCATCATCTGTTGTATGAAGAAAACGGCCCACTTTTGTATTAAAAAAAGAAGATACACTTCACTTGACAATCGGTTTAATCGCATTTACTAAATTTACACAGCTGGCGCTTAATTTTCACAAAAACTTTTACTTTCTTTCAATTTAAAAACAATTTCTGAAAAATGTCCTTATTATTTTTCCATACTAAACTACTACATCTCTTACTTTTTGGCAAATAAATTTTAGTTTAAAAGGAAATAGGCAAAGAAGAAAACTGAATTTAAGATCCCATTATATTTTAAAGAATTTAACAGCATTCAAAAGAAGTAAATTTTAAAAAAGTTTGCCACATGTCAAAGAAGAAAAAATAATGGTCCTTATTAAGTATACACATGTTAATACGCTTTTTTTAAGATTAGGATAAATATATGTGAAGTATCTAAAGAGAAGGATTGTGCTGATTTAACTGGAAATCTCCCGCTGTTCACGGCGTTCATGGATACAGAAAATTGTAAGATAACATTCTGCATATATATGTAGGTATGTGTCTAGACCAGAAGAGTCCAAGCCCTATGTATTTGATGTTCAATTGTTTTTGTAATAGCGCTTAGCTCTTTTATACACACATACTGCACTCAGCATTAGCAATGAAAAATACGCAAACAACTTTGTCTTATATATTTTTTTGTCGTTCTTCACTGCACACACACAAGAGCAAAGCAACAACACTATCGCATGCTTTGCTGGTAAACACTGACGACAGTGATTACAAGTGTGGATTTTGTTTTTGTAAATATGTTTGTTTTTTTACAACAAAATATATTAAATAAAAGTAGTTTTTGCCTAAATGGATTGGTATTTGCTCTTCCATATAAAACTTTTGGGCACCCCTGTTCTACACAATGGAATACATTTCAGTTTTATTTGAAAATGTCATCCACAGTCTGGGGGCTAATTCAGTTATTCGTGATCGAAATTACTATCGAATAGAAAATAATTTCGATATCGTGTAAATTTCTAATGATATGACTCGTTACGTAACGTTACGTAAAAACAAACAGTTAGCACTTCAGTGTTGCAAAATACTGACAAAATGTGTTTTATAACACTGCCGAAAATTGTATGTATTTGCATACTTTGTATACTTGTTGTACATTAAAAACTAAATAAACACACATACTTTCACAATAACAATTCATTTAAGTCTGTCATGTATGCGTGTTTGTACATTAAAAAGTAAGTAAATAGAAATAACAATTCAATAAATATGTATGTAAAAACCAACCATTTAACTATGTATAAGTATATGTATATATGCATATCTAAAAAAACAAAAATAAATTCTTGAATATAATACTCTTAACATGTGACTTCAAATATAAGTTTTTGTGTTTTTAGCAATACTCATCTTTATATATAGGGTGTTTTTTTAAGCCCGATAGAACTTGAAATTGTAAAAAATAACACAAAAAATTAAATTGTAATCAAAATTTTTTTTTTATTCGAAAGATCAATACGTGACATTAACATTTGAAAATGATTTCGGGCATATGGGCACCGCGGCTGTTCTTGACGAAGCGCATTCTGGACGTCCAATTTTGGGCCACTTTTTCGAGCACTGCTGGCCGTATGTCACGAACAACACGAACAATGCTGGCCTCCAAGGCGTCAATTGTTGCTGGTTTATCAGCATAAACCAGTGACTTCACGTAGCCCCACAGGAAATAATCGAGAGGTGTCAAATCGCACGACCTTGGAGGCCAATTGACAGGTCCATTTCTCGAAATCAACTTATCGCCAAATTTTGATTTCAGTAAGTCGATGGTTGCGTTCGCCGTATGGCACGTAGCGCCATCCTGTTGAAACCACATCTCCTCCGGATCAATGTCATCCATATTTTCAAACAAAAAATCATTGATCATGGTGCGGTAACGATCTCCATTGACCGTAACGCGAGCTCCGGCCTCATTTTTGAAGAAATAAGGTCCGATGATGCCACCAGCATGAAAACCGCACCAAACAGTGCATTTTTCTGGATGTAATGGAGTCTGTAGGGTCTCTTGTGGATTGGTCTCACTCCATATGCGGCAATTTTGCTTATTAACAAACCCGTTAAGCCAAAAACGCGCCTCATCGCTGAACACAATTTTGCGTCTATAAGTTGCGCGAATCGACGACTGATTTTCAAAGTAAATTTGGATAATTTCGTAGCGTTGTTCAAGCGTGAGTCTATTCATGATGATTTGTCAGAGTATACTGAAACAAATAAAAAAAATGTTTCATCAAAATTTAATTTTTTGTGTTACTTTTTACAATTTAAAGTTCTATCTAGCTTAAAAAAACACCCTTTACATATACCTGTATATATACGTCATATACATCATCATATGAATTGAAAAAATCCTTAAGAACCAAAAATTCTCAATTTAATTTAAATACTATTGCTATTCAAAACAAATTTTTAATTTACATTTCTTTTGTGTTTTTCTGTTTGGCTGGTTTTCGATAGCACTTTTGCTTACGAGTAAAAAGTTGCACGGTTGCATTCGAATGGTTACTCGCTATCGAATGCCATCATTAGAAATTTCGAAACCTTGCTCGTAAGCGAATGATAGAATTAGCCCCCTGATTTTCATTTTTTGTCATATACCAAATGCCGGCAGCGATAGATCTGTTTGTGAAATGGTGAACTGGGTAATTTGTTTGTGTGGTGGTATTTATACGGGTGTTTGGCTTATAGGCCAGATTATTTATTTGTTAGATTTTGGCCTTTAGATAAACTGAAACAGATTCTTTACTGAAACTAAACTTATTTGTTTTTTGTTGTTGTTGTCGAAAGTGTCTTAAAGTTTTGCTGGGCGAGTGACTGCGTGTATGTGGCGCACTGGTCAAAAAGATAAATAACTTTACAACACATTGAAAGTTTTATTTATTTTTTTGTTTTTTTTTTTTTTTTTGGTTTTGGCGACATTGTTTGCTTTTCTACAAATTTGCTTTACTATCACACACAAGATTTGTTGAAAATTATTTTTTTTCTGTTTTTAATAAATTAAGGAAGAATTTCATTTACAAATAAAAAATAACAATTCCCTTTTTGTTTCCACAACAAATTTGTCGTCCATTAATTAATCGATGCTCGTTATTTATTGGAAAGTTTGCAATGACTTTCCATAAGAATACGGGGGGATAATAAAGTTAAGTGTGATTAAAGAAGAGAAAGAAAATCAGACAATACATATACATATTACTTGTAAAAGTGTAAGTTAATGTAAGAGTTGTATTTATTTTAGTTACTCTTGATTAAATTTTCTTGATATGCACAAAAATATTGTATAATTTGTAGCATACTTTCAGGGCTACCATAATATAAATTAACTGTTCATAATGTAAATAGTGGTGCCAGTTTTTTTTTTCAAATATAATTAAGGCAATTTTTCATACTAAACTTGTATACATACTATTAAAATTCGATAACGATATTTTTTTGCTAATGAAGAGTGTTACAAAATTACCTCAATATTTCAATTAAATAGAGAGATGTTTAGTCTTTGAATTGTTTTTTTTTATCAAGTCATAAAGTATGTAATGTACATGTGATAGGGTTATTTATGGAAATTATTTTCGGGCATATGGTCTCCACGGCTTTGCATGCATATATATACGCACTCGCCTAACGAAATTTTGCATGACTATTTTGGCCATTTTGGCGATTACGAAAATCATCAAAATGAAAGTATACTTTATCGCTTAGGATGATTTTGTTCGATAAAAATCAGCCTCCATTTGTTGATGTTCAATAATCCACTCAACGAATGTTGTTCAATGGCGTAACTCTGTATTTGTTCTAATCCTGAACTATCAGCTGTCGAATTGTTCTTTTTAGAGCTGCGAACACTGTACTGTACAAATTGAAATGTTATGTTGATTTGGGTACACCCTTCGTCAGGCAATTCATTACAGTGGCAGCCGTTGGTGCATGTGAAAGAAAATCCGTCCTTCTGTCTGTTACGCTTTCACGCCTAAACCGCGGAACCGATTTACATAGTTTTTAATATACATAGTATAGTTTTTGATACGCTTATATTAGCTCCACTTGTATGTTTTATGTTTGTAGATTGGTTTGTTTGTATGTTTGTTGCTCTTGCAACCCCTATTATATACAGTGGGAAATTGAGAGCGGAGCTGATAACTCTTTTTTGTGATTTTTATCTTTGCCTTTATTCTCGCCCTAGTAGACAAGTAACAACAGTTTTAGTCTACATATTCATTGTGAGATGTTGCCATACCAGTGAGACAAGGGGTTGGTCTAAGGGATGAAAATATATATCGCTGCTGTTCGGGTGTCCGTAGAGAATGATCCAAATTAGTCGATTCAGTGGCGTCCTTAAGTACTGGGCATCGCCAATACCACATAATGGCGACTTTTGGGCAACGATCTTAGTTTATAACCATAAAAGGTCAAACTGACTCAAGAATTGAAGCCGATTAACCATTTCACATGACGTACGTTCTCCGATTTGGCTCTGGACAAGTTGCGTCAAGATGAATTTCATTGCAATATCATCTTCAGTGACGAAGCTCATTTTGGGTTCAGTGGGCTTGGCTTGTCAATAAGCAAAATATGCATTATTGGTCTCATGAAAATCCACACGTGCTTGCTGAATCACCACTTCATCCACTAAAAATAACTGTTCGGAGCGGTTTGGATCATATTTTTTCGTCGACAATAACGATCGTTGCGTTATTGGGAATAGCGATCCTTGTTGCGCCATGATTACCCATTATTTTGGTCCGAATTGGAAAACATTTACTTGAAAGATATGTGGTTTCAACAGGACGTTGTCACAAGCCATACAGCACTCGTTACAATCGGTTTGTTGAAGAGTAAGTTTGGTGAGCGTGTTATTTGAAGAAACGGACCAGTCAATTGGCCACTTCGTTCCTAAAATTTAACGCCACTAGGCTTTTCTCTTTGGGGCTACGTCAAATTTGTTGGTCTATGCCAACAAGCCGATAACGTTGGAAGACCTCAGAGCCAATTTGGCGAAATAGCGGTTATTGTAGCCGAAATGTGTGATCGAGCCATTGAAAATCGACCACTGCCGACGTTACGGCGTTGACTATATGAATCATACATATATGCTTTGATTGTATTTCAAGTCGATCATAAAGTTTTGGGAATAACTCAAATGGTTTGCGTATTACCTTAAAAATAATTGTGAAGTCCTTATTGGAAAACCCGATATGAAAGGAAAGAGAATGGTGAAAAAAATAGAAAAAGAACACAAAAATATGTATTTTAAAAGAAAGAATCATTCAGTTGAAGTAATTTATTTAGGAATGATACAAATCTACACAAATACGTCTTAAGGTTGCAAAACTCGCACGGAAACGTAGTTAACAAAATTTATCCCATAAATGGCATTTATTTGCTTCACAGGGAGAAAATCTAAAGGACTAGAAGCATCTCTTAGCCACCTTCTAATAGATGTCATATTCTGCATATTTTTTCGTTAATGTAATAATTTTAATTTTGTTTTCTTTTAAGGTGAAATTCTAGTTTTTATTTTCACAAAACCAAAATATCACTATCGATAACTTTTCAGCAACGGACAATAGTTGCAATGCATAATACAAATTTTTTGATTAGTTGGGTTGCCAACAGGCAAAGCAACAACTGTCATTAATCAAACTGGCTATATTAAATGAAACCTAAACAAAAACTTCTATTTCATATTTATATAGCTTTGTTGCCAGAATATTTGTAGTTAAATGGTTGAATATTTTTCTTAAAAATGTTCATTTAAACGCATTACGAGTTTTTCAACAATTTGTCAAACATACGAGTACTTACGCAATCACAAATACGAATCATTCGCAAACTGAAGAGATTATCAACAATAATTTTAAATCTGCTCTCAAGAACATTTATTCTTCTTCGCTTCCCCCGCTAAAGAACATTTATTTACAATAATGATGGATAATAGAATGTTGGTTGGTTGACAGCGGATGAAATGCGGGATTTTTGAAAATCAATTGAAATTCAATCATAATAATCCGCAACAATTGAGGTCGTTTCACTAATTCCACATCTCTGATTTAAGAGAAAGAAGGAATGAGTGAGTGCATTAATAGTGGAAAGCACATAAAAAACATGAGCAAATATTTACCACATATTGATGACAATCAATTGTAATCGATAACAATTCAATGTAGGTATGTAAATAAAAAATATTGCAAATAAAAAATGTGGGGTTGGAATGAAGAATTTTTTTAAAACGCTGATTATCTGCATTTGAATATTGTTAACAATTGTGCAAATGACAGACACACATACATATGTACATGCTGTTGCCTATGGATGTGTCTGTGTGTGTGTGCTTTTAGAATTTTCTCTTCACATTTTCTAATATTGTATACATTTAAGTTTTGTCTGTTTATTTGCCAGAAGATGATGGTTGGTATTGTTTTTAATCTCTGGGATTCTTTTGCCCCATCCCACCCCAACCCCAAATATGTTATTAGTGGCAGCAGCATTCTTCTTTAGCGTTTATTTGTTCGCTGGATAATTCTTGTGCGAATACTTTTTTGTATTTACTTGTCTTCTTTAGCTTTATGTGTTGCCTTTAAACGTAAATGATCAACGCATTTATTATAATTTGAATTTTGCTAGCGAGTTCAGTGGAGTGGTGGCCATACACATTCATTTATAGTTACGTATATATGTTTGTACCAGCAAAACACGAAGGCCCATTTTTGAAAAGCTACGCGGTGAGTGCGTATTTCATTAAGGTCTAATGAGCAATTAATAGGATGGTCTCTGTTGACTTATAAACAGAACAAGGCAGCTTCAATAGGTAATGGTATAAACACAGCTGTCTTTTATTTACGTTCCAGAAGAATGTCAAAACTTTGTTTAAAAGCTACATAATTCTGAGAAAGCGCATAAACTTTGTTGCCTTTTCAAGCTTAAGAGAGCCCAGGTTTTGAAAGCATTACGTAATTTATACCAACAAAATACATGCAAAGTGAATCAACTCATGCATTTCTTGTGTGTACTTGTCGCAGCAGCAGAGTTTTGTGTTCTATACTCGCGAACATAGGAAATTGAGATTTCGGATGATGCTGGTTTTATGTAAACTGTTTTCCGCTTAAAATCTAACCCAGTGAGCAATATTGTTTGTACACGAAAATCTATAAACTTATGTGTTGTTTTCATAAACGAGAGCTACATCAAGAAAATGTCAATGAAATCGGATAGCGCGTTCGTGCTATGGAAACGACATTCATATACATATCGTCACCTTAAATGCAATGAGAACAAACTGCACAACTAGTTTTTTGTATGACTCTTTATTAAAATAAACAAAAAGGAGCAAAAGTAAGTAATTATATATTGTATATAATGTTTATACCATTTTATTTACATACATATTTTTTGGCATATGAAAGCACATCTTGTTTTTTAAGAATTGCATAAGGTTGAATTATAATAGAGCAAAGAAATATATATTTAATATCAAAGAAAATGACTTGATGGCCTAGAAAACTCCATGACATTAATGTTTAAATATCGTCAAAGTGAGCGCCACGGTGAAATCTGGAGCACCAATTTTCTCTTTCTTATTTCGCTAATATCTCTTAAAATATTGATTTGGAAGTGTAGAAACGGCCTTCACCACATCATACTTTGGTGAAGGCCAGTTTTCGGGGGCTAATAACCCCCCGAGGTGCTGTTGTCTTGCAACAGATACTTGTAATGTGATGGTTAGACGGGTGAGTTGGCGCCGATGCTCTTAATCGGCTTCGACCTACCAACTTATTAAGCTTTGTTTGTAGACAAGGCCGCCAAGGCAGTTGTTGATGTAAATTATTGACACATTCTGTCAGCAAACAGTGAGCAGGTTTGCCTTAACGTGTTCCAAACCTTGCCCCCGAGGGCCTTAAAGCTGGAAAAAGAAGTCATTTTTGTATCGTATTGTTACTGGTGATAAAAATTGGATACATTACGATAACCTAAAGTGCAAAAAGTTATATGTAAGGCCCGGCCAATAAGCCAAATATCAATGACACCAAGATAATACTCTTTATTTGGTGAGATCAGATGTATTTGTATTAGCTATTGAAATCGGGTTAGACGATCTCAGGCCTGCTGTATCGAAGACAATTGATTCGTTTGAAGACAGCAGTTAGCGCAAGTCAAATATTCGACCAGACACGAGGCCATAATCTTCCATAATGACAACGCTCGAGCACATGTTGCAACTCAGGTCAAAAACAGTAGATGGGATTACGCTTCACTTCAGAACAAAGTATCAGAAATTGGCTTGATTCATATTTTACCTCAAAACCGAGCCAGTTCTTTTGGCTCGGAATCTATATGCTACCAGAAAGATAGGAAATAGTAGTGGCAAAAGTTGGACTTGTATACCATGTATAGGCTTTTTACTAAGTGTTTAAAAAAGCGATATGTTTTTTTTCTGTACTTTATACTTTTAGAGGTATATTCATAAAAAAGGAAATTTATTTCAAACGTATTTTAAGAAAATGTTGTAGGGATCTTTTGAATTAAAACTTATTGGGTTATAACTATAGTCATTAAAAACGTATACTTTAAAAAAATATAAAGTAATGTTTAACAAAAACTATGCTTTTCGTCTACTATAAACAAAAAAGCTTACGAGTACTTTACTTTCAAAAGCCGGTTCTAAAGTTAAGCAGAGAAAAAGCTGTTTTTAAGTAAATTAACATAACTCTAAATAAATCAGCTGTTCGCCGTCAAATGATAAAATATAAAAAAAAAAGAAATTAGTTTTGTCAAAATTAAGTAAAAATTTGTATAAAATAAAATTAAAAAAAAAAAATATACATATGTATAAAATGTGTACAAATACAAGACATAAACGTCGATTTTGCTATAATTGATGATTTTCGGGTGGAAAGAAGAACCAAAATATATTAACAAAGTAAAAGGTGCCCCAGTTAGCATCCCGTTCCATTTTATGTTTTTATTGACATTTATGGAGTTAAAATAATTTATAACACACAGACCAATTTTCCATTGTAACTAATTTATAATAGTGTTTAAAAACTTCTTTCTTTATTAATTTTTATTCAAATTTTTTGACCGTTTGTTTTCCTTTTTTTAACTTTGGCTATCAGCTGATCAGAGATGCCACTCGTTTATATTTTATACTAAATCATGATACAAAAAACAAGGTAGCCGCTTCGCTACAACAAAACAGCAATAAAAAAAACAACAGGTATTTTGTTTGTGTAAAAAGGCGAATTCACAATTCAGCTTTCAAAAGTAGTTGATAAAGAGCATGTACAAAAATTTAAATGGCGCCGAAAAAACAAAATACCTGTTGTTTTTTTACTGTTGTATTGTTGTAGCGAAGCGGCTACCTTGTTTTTTGTATCATGAACATGTACAAAAATTTAAATAGTGCCAAAAAAGGTAAACAAAACTTGACAAAGAATGTGCCGCCATATTAACCTAATTTACTTGAGTTCGCCGATGTATCCACTTAATAATAAATTCGCCTTGTACTAAATTGTATAGCAAATGTTTAATGAATTTGACTTGTCACCCATTTAGAGCCAGTTTACCTTAGAACCAACTTTAGCTTTGACTATTGTTGAAAAAAAGGTAGCAGCAGATGCTAAAATTTAAGTTGTTTTTAAAAAGAACCGACTTTAGTGTTTGACTATAGTTATAGCCCATTGTAATTTCATATAATTTTTTATGAATATGCCCATTTGTATTAACTTTTTTTCTTTAACAGCTAAATACGGTCACCTAATGACAATTTGTTATCAAAACTAGAGAAAAGCGTAATTTATTCGTGGCTAACAGCATGATTCAAATTCCAACAAGATGATTCGCTATGGAAAAATTGGTCTGGGCACGAATCGCGAACGGGAGAGCGAATCACTAACTTATCTATCCTATATTCATATGGATATAATTTATGCAGTTTTGTTTGTTGGGCTATAATCTCTCAGTCATCGCAATAATAACGTGTCCCACACAAACGTGCGCTAATTTCCGCTTGTATGTTTATGAACAGATATGTAAATATTCGCGTAACAGTGTACAACCAACCATCTAATAATGTTTATTTAAAATATCCTTGTAGATTTTGATTCCTTTTTAATTGTTTTTGTTTCCTTTTTGTTCTATTTGCTTTCTGTTCATTTTACTCGTAGTTTGTTAAACACGATTTGTATTTTAATTGGCCTTAAACAAACGATGCGCTTTCACCTTTAACCCTTCAATATTGAAATTTATGTTTAATAAAGTTGAGTGCTTTTTGATTGTTTAAATTACTGGATGGAAAGAAAAATAACAGTTTTCAAATTTATGTTATTAACTTCGCAAAGTGAAAGGTAAACATTTGCTCTAAAAAACAAATATTTGCAACAAAATGATGTTGAAATTCTCTTATTATGAAAGAGTTAAATGTGGTTTTAAAACATTTAACCGCCACCAAGAGTTCATTTAGATAAAGTAAGCACACATGCACCTTTGAAAAGTATGCAAATATAGACAGGCCTCAATTCAAGGGGAGAGCCAGAGGTTAATTCGTCACCCCTAGAACAGTTCAAGCGCTTCGCAAAAAGTAGACCTGTATAGCTCTTGAAACAACATATTTAACTGAATGCATCATCTGAGTGAACGTAGTTAGTCGGTCATTAAAGTGACCATTTTTCCTTCAGCAGTGTACCGTTTAATTGCAATAGCTTTCATTCAAATCTTCTTTCGGTCTTTTTTCTCTCATTTTAGTTGATATTGTTATGAGTTTGTTTCTCTTCTAATACTACGTTTATACGTGGAGGTTATTTGCGAATAAAAATATTGTAAATAACAAAAATTGCCGTAGAAACAGTAAATAAAATTTTTAATTGCGATTAGCTAACCCACGAAAACAAATACTGATTAAAAACTTATTTGCAAACAAGACATAAAAAGTTGCCACTTTATTCCACAATTTCAAAAATTTCATCGATGTGGCACACATGAAATATTGTAAAAACTACGTACAGAAGCAAGGCAGGTTTATACAGGTAGTGGCAGAATTACAATAAATACAACACCAACAAACATCAACATGTATTTTGTTGGTAGAATTTACGAATAGTTGTCAAAATTTTGACGTCAAAAACAGGCCTTAAATCGTTAAAGTACTGTTTTGAGCACTTAAAATCGTCAAAATGACGATAAATCGTCAAATATGGCAACTATGGCTGCATGTTATAACTGTGCACATGACACATATAATATAAAGCTAAAGAAGTAATACACAAACAAACAACTCCAAGTAAACAACCAGTGAAGTTATTGTTGTTGTTGCATTCTTATTTTGCAAGCATGTTTGTGTATGTGAGCATATTAATTTACACTTCTCTTTGTACATTTGATCATTAACTAGACATTTCAAGAGCAATTTAGGAGATAATAAAGCAGTACAAATAACAGGCAGAGTCAGAAAAGTACCCAGCAGTCCACAAGTTATTACAATTTGCAAAGCATCCGATTGTAAGCGATTGTGGCAACAGAAAAAATCAAAATAAACATGTTAAGTACAACAAACAACTAGCATCCGATTCAGATTAGTCTTTTTCTACTCATTTTGTTAAATTAAATGTACATAAGAAGCAAAGAAGAAAACAAATGCTAATAATATAGTTTTGAACTTATCCAATCTTCGCTTACAATGTATATAGTGTTGGATGCATCTTACGGCCTAGGCCATCGCTGTGTAAATGTAAGTAGAAATTGTATACAGACTTCGGATGGGTCGCGCTTACATTGCCAATGCTCTTAGGTCGAAGATGTATGTGACAAAAAGTTCACTGGGTAAATAAGTCTAGAGCAAGTGTGCCCAGCCTTATGCGCTTGATACTCAATTGTTTTTGTAAATGTGCTGAGCTATAGGCCTGTGCTCTTTAATACACAAATACTGCACTCAGCATTAGCAATGAAAAATACAGAAACAACTTCGTCTTTTTTTTTCGTTCTTCACCGTATACACACAAAAACAAAGCAACAACATTTTCACATGCTTTGCTGGTAAACATTGACGACAGCGATTATCTGTGTGAACTTTGTTTTTGTAAATGTTTTACAACAAAAAATATTAAATAAAAATAGTTTGTCCTTAAATCTATTGGTGTGTATTCTTTCATATAGAAGTTGTGGGCACCACTGGTCTAGAGTGTTAATACACGGTGGTTAAGTGTAAATAAAGTGTTGAGTAGATTTTTCGACAAAAGTTTCTGGCATCACTATGAAAACGTGATATATTTTTAATATGATTGCTTAGCGAACTCAGCCACCGCGCTCTTTAATATATATTTCGCTTATATTTGTCGCTATATTTTATTTTTAAAATTCAAAAGGTTGTCTGCTTTTAATGTCTGGCAAATACAAACCAATTGACGCTGCTTGCTGGCAAATTTGACAGTAGTCTGTTATAAGTTGAAAAGAAATTCTTAAACAGACCTCTTATATCCAGGTTATTTTAGGTAGTTGCCAGATTTGTTAAAACCACAGCTATGTATAATATTTCACTGCTTTGTTAATAACTTAAAATGACAATTTTAATCGCAAAAGCCTTTTTTGTTATATTTATAATGAAACAGAATGAATAAATAAATAAGTCTCTTGACAACTCTACAAAGTGGGACTTTCGTGTTCCACCAACTGTTTTAGAGACCCAAAAAATATATAAAAAAATTTAATAAATTATACATGAAACATACTTCAACCTTTGATTAAACTAGACAAGTTGTATTTTGTTGTCTTAGCTCTTCAAATCTTTTATCTACCGAATGCAGCAGTGCTTCATGCATTTCCCACCCATCCCCGCCTTAAACGCTTCTTAAGTCAAAGAACAACAGCATGAATAACGAGAACATGTTGGCAAATGAAAAAAAAAATTATAAGTTAACTGGGGAACCACTAAACAACAATAAAATGACACTTGTCGCACATTCTTACACATGTTCGAAAGCAGACAGAGCTCTCGTTACCAGCAGAAGCTTAAAGGAATCACTTGTCTTTGGAACTTGTTTTTAAAATTTGAGGGCATTTATATTATGATATAACGTCATGCATGAAAGGCATGACTTTAATAATATGATTTAAAGTCATATCTAAAACGCCTATACTGGAAAATTGCAACAGGGATAAACTCATTTTTATCCTTTACACTTTAATAGTAATAATACAAACAATAAAATTTATTTACTTTATTAGCAACTTAATATTAATACCAATTAAAAAATATACAAACATGTTTTTCACGTTTTCTAGCTGCCTATATGCCGGCAATATGGTTGGCACAGGGGTCTACAACATTTTTTTCAATGATTTTTTTTAGAATAATCTTCCATCTAGTCATCTATCCTTTGTATTCAAATTAAGTTTAAAACACAATTTTATTCAGAACCTTTCAAAATATGTAACTAACTTTAACTGTTATGTTATAGTAGCTACCCTAATCTTCAGCAAACTTGGAAACGTTTAAAAAATATTTTCCAACATTGAACTAAATATCATAATATTTTATATAACTTGATGAGAATTTCAAAAGAAAAATGTTCTAAAACAAGCATGAAAAACGGATTTTCGCGGAAATGCGTTGTACTACTCCCCGGGCAATCGAACACAAACAGATGAGCTCTGGACGATGAATGCGTTTTACGTAAAAATGTGCGAGTTTCGGGTACAAAATCCCTAATCCTATCAGAGTAAATTCCATTGTAGTAACGTTAGAACAGGTATTTTTTTTAGCAGAAAACCTTGTCCTTATGCCGACTGTAACAAATCTTTCTGTAAATCTAAATTATATAATTCCGAAATCGATTTTGGCTACATACAAACTATGACTGATGCAAAATGTTATTTTCATAAAAAAGGATATATGGGCAATAATCGTATCCTTGCATCGACTATAATAAAATTTAGTACATAATAAGCTAATAAAATTTTACTAGTTGTGACGATTTTCTTCTTCTTTTTGATGGAAATTGTAGCCATAATTAAATTTTTATAATAAAGGACATATTACTTTAACAGAAATAAAACTGATTCCAAAGCTAACAAACACTGGTTTTGTGAATAATCAACTAACCATTAGTTGTTACTCATAAAACTAGCATTTCTATCGTAATTATCGTTAAGGATATGTTGGAATAAACCATGTCCTTGCGGTAAACTTTACAATTAGGCCAAAAAATGTTGCCAAGAATAAAACGTAGCTATGCTAAGTGTTAGTTATGTATAAATTTTTTTTCCTAAGGAATATATGCGCTAAAAATATCCTTGCTCGTATTGAGCTGAAACCTGTAACATAGTTAAAATATGTCATTTGGATAGAAGTTAGCAATTTCTACAGTTTTCTAAAGAAATCTCTGTCCTAAGTATACTTTGAATACAAAGAATTAATGTCGTTTGGTGTATCCTTGTATCTTAAACTAAATTGGAATTTAAGATTGTTGTAAAAATTTAAATAATATTTTGCAATATCCGAATGAAAACTGTTGCCAACATTTTATTTTAAAACAAATTCTATGTTCTATATTCTAATATAAGAAAATAAAACATATCTTTGAAGTAAAATGTAATAAAGTACTACAGTGCTTTAATATATACGAAGTTAGAGTTAGTTACACATTTTGAAAGGTTTTGAATAAAATTGTGTTTTAAACTTAATTTTAATACAAAGGATAGATGACTAGATGGAAAAGTCCTTTTCTATATCCTCAACATTAATCATTGGTTCTAAAGATAATCATTGAAAAAATTTTGTAGACTCCTGTACCAACCATATTGCAGGATTTGAATCAATAAGAACAAGGATATTTTAGCGCCTTACAATCTTTGGACTCAAATCTATATTTAAGCAACTCTTATCACAATATTTTGCTCGTTAAGACATTATTGCGTCTGCAATATGTTTTTTCTTTTGTATCTTTGACAATAATAAAACTTGCTTTATTTTTTTATATTCCTAGCAATAATTACTTTAAAATGCATAAAACTGGTGATTGCAATATCAAAACCAATATTTTTAAGCTTTCTAATTAGTTTTATTTCATTTGCTCCTTTATAATAAAATTGAAATTATGGCTTTTATTTTCATTAGATATCCAAAAACCAATGTTTGTACAACTGCCCAAATTTCATCAGCTTACTATGTGCTTAATTTTATTACGATTGCTATAAGGATATGATTTCTGCTCATATATCCTTTTTATATGAAAACAAAATTTTGGCTCTAGTCATAGTTTCTATGCAATGAAAATCGATTTAAGAACTATATAACTTAGGTTTAGTATAATTTTTGTTACAATCGGCTTAAGGACATGGTTTTCTGTTTAAAAATATTTGTGCTAAAAATTAAATTTGGGCAGTTTTTCACAAAAAGCCAAAATAAAATATAAAAAAATTTGTAAGAACTTGTGAATTTTTATCAGATTGTTGTGTACAAAATTCAATTACAATCAGTACAAAGATACAATTTTTGCCCGTATATCCTTTTTTGGGAAAATTATATTGTTGCAAAAGTCATATATATTTCTATATAGCAAAAATTGATTTTGGAGCTTTTTAATTTACAACCGTTACAAAAGATCCAAACAAATTTTGTGAGAACTTGTGAATTTTTATCAGCTTGCTGTGTACAAAATTTTACCACAATCAGTACAAGGATACAAGTTTTGCCCATATATCCTTTTACCGGGAAAATTAAATTGTAGCAACAGTAATATATATTTCTATGTACCCATGATTGCCTTTGGAGGTTTATAATTTAGATTTGCGACATTAGGTAAAAGGACATGTTTTTTGTTGGCTTAAAAATGTTGTATTTAAAAATTAAATTTGCGTTAAGTTTCAAACTACTATCCGTAAAATTTTATTCTGTAAGCCTCTGCCGAGTTTCATCTCATATTGTGTAGAAATCTGATACCCTCCCCTATATCCTTTATTTTAAACTATATATTGCTTAGGCAAAATAAATCTTAAGTTCATAGAAAGTAATTTCTTGTGCATTTTTTTGTTGTTGAATGCAGAAGCCTTAAAATTTAAGCTTTGACTTTCAGCAGCTTTATTTTTCCATAACAGATTTATTAGCCTGCTAAATATTTCCACACATTTTAAAAAGAATTAGTTCTTTCAAAGAGCGGTTTAGAAACTCACTCTTCCTTTAACTTGTAAAAGAGCATGATGTGTAAAGATGCGACAATTCATGTTAAGCTGGCTGTTTGCTTGTCACACAAGTATTTTTACAAAGATCATGTTGTACCAAACAGTATGATGGATTACCGTTCTACATATCCATCACAACACATCCTGGCACATGCGATTCAAAAAAAAAAAAAAAAAATCGATTTGTCTTTTTGTTCTTTTGCTGTTTTCATGTTTGTATGTTTTAGTGATTTACAACAAATTATTTGCGATAAACCACGATTTATGCCAATCTCTCCCAGTCTGTCAGTTTTTCTGTGAATTTTTCTGCTCTTCCTCCTTTGAATTTCTAGTGTGAAGGCAAATAACAGTCAGGTGCTCAACCAGCATCCCCGAGTGACAAACAAGGGATGGCTTAACCAGAATGAAGCAAAAACAAGAAAAGAAAAAGAAAAATGCAGTGTTACAATGACGAAAAAATAGAACTGTCATGATGATGATGACATGTTGACGTCTACAAACGCCTTCTTTTTGTTGAGAACATATTGGCGAACATCATTTTAATGCAGTAATAATAGACGTCAAATTACGAAAACTTGTCAATTTAATCATGAGGTCATATTAATGAACTCCAAGAGTGTTGACTTTTTCAAAATTAAGTTTCTGGCTATTATAAGGAATTTGCTATGATTTTAAATCAATTCATATTCCTTATGAAAAAATTATTTTAAAACAATTTGGCTGAGCAGTTTTACTACTATTTTAAGTTTTTTGTTGGTGTATGTGTCCACTTGTTCAAAAAGAAACTTATCTGCAATTTTTTTTTGTAAAAAAAGTCCATAAGTAAGGTGGTCTAAAAAGGACATCCAAAATTTGACAGACATTGTTGTAGAAACACTTGCCCATTTGACTGACAAAAAGAAACTTATCTGCAATTTGTTTTTGTAAAAAAGTCCATAAGTAAGGTGGTCTAAAAAGGACATCCAAAATTTGACAGACATTGTTGTAGAAACACTTGTCCATTTGACTGTTTGCTTCTTCCATTCATCAAGGTTGGATATTCCGAACAACAAAAGGTGCAGTTTTTTAAATCGTATGATCAAAGAGAGCGTCAATTTTAGTTAACGTTTTACGAGCTTCGCGAACGCAACCGTTTCGCCTTGGGAAGCTGGCTCGAAGGACCATATAAAACTATCTATTTTAACTCTTTTGACTAACAGAGTCAAGTAACCTCATTTAGTCTTTTGACTAAAAGAGTCAAGTAACCTCATTTTCTTTCGCATGCAGGCGGTATAAGTGGTAAAGAGACAGGATGGAGTGAATTATATCTTACACTGCTTCAAGTAACACTTGAATGCTCTTTTAGAAACATGAAAAATGTGTTGAGTCTAGCGAACATCACACCGTATATTTTTGCCATCCATTAGTATAGATAAAGATTTGCCAAAAACATGGATTCTGGCCGGGATTATGTTGAAAATTTGAGAAAGATGATTTCCCATCAGGATCTCAGCTTTTCACAGAGCACAACATGACAGATTTTCTACCGTGGTGCTGCACCCGTATACAATTTTAACAAAGAGCATAGGGCTTACGAGCACAGACAGCGTTGTGTGTTTTCTAAATAGTTTCTGGGATAGATATCGATATCATAATTTTCGTGAAAAAAAAAATAAATAAAAATCAGTTATCCAAATACATCTAATGCATTTCAAAAAAGGCATTGACAGGTATGAATTAAAGAACGGCAACGAGAATCGAACTTTCGAGCATAACTCAGTCATATACTTTAATTAAATCATATTGTTGTCTTGAAAAAGATATTTATAATGTTCGGAACCTTAAGTGTAGGAAATAGGGGTGAGTTGGTCTCTTTATGGACTTTGAGACACCAACTACCGAAGCCCAGTCTTTCTCTGACTATCCAGGGAGTTTAATACAGGAGATCGGGGCTCTTCAGCAAGGGGTTTATTCATATGGCTACAAACATATAACAAAAAGTTGCCACCTGTGTAAGAATTCAAAGCTACACTGAAGCGCTGCTGAACCATGAACTAGTTTACTACGTAGAACTGGTCCACCGTCAGATTAGGTTGACATTAAGTGCTGATGCAAATTAATTATACATATAAGTATATCTTTTCAGTTGTCTCTGGCTTATTGACGCAGACAGGCGACTTTATACAATTTTAACGAAAACTATCCAATAGGGCTAAATCAAACCGTCTAGGTGGCCAATTACTAGCATCATTACGTGAAATTAGTCTTTAATCAAAAATTTATTTTAGTACATCAATTGTAGCACGCGCTGTTGGGAATGTGGCTCCGTCCTGTTGGAATCACTTGCCAGCAAGATAAATGGAGAAATGTAAAAGTTTCTAATCATATTCATATCATATTGGCGAGTAGTGTTTTATAAATAGCCTGTTGTATTCCCCATAAAGTTATCATATACGAGCGCGGTTCGGAAGCTTCTTAGCCTAGCACAAAAAGCGCGGTATAAACAGAAAAAAGTTAAGTGTTTTGGAAACTCCCATCTCTGCTATGAGCACATGTTAAATTTTGTTTCGATCTGGTAACTCCTTCATATAGAAACAGGTGTTCACAAAAGGCGCATCCGCGATTTTTTTATAATGGAAAAATTAGAAATGCGTGGTGTCATTAAATATGTACATAAAAAAGGTTTGTCGGCACAAGAAATTCATAAAGATATGGTGAATTTGTTAGGTGAAAGTGCTCTTTCATATGCAACAGTAAAAAATTGGATTGCTGAATTGAAACGTGGTCGTACAAACATTGAAGATGAACTACGTAGTGGACGTCCGAAAACAGCAACAACAACAGAAATTGTAGCCAAAGTGCATGATATGATATTAAATGATCGACAAATAAAAGTGCGTGAAATAGCTAATATCATGAGCATCTCAAATGATCGAGTCCATTTAATTTTGCATGAAGTACTACAGATGAAAAAGCTTTCTGCAAGATGGGTGCCGCATTTGTTAACAGTCGACCAAAAACGCATAAGAATGAACATTTCTCAAGCTCATTTGGATCGTTTTAAGCGTCGTTTCATAACTGTTGATGAGACATGGATCCACCACTATACTCCAGAGACAAAAGAACAATCCAAACAATGGACCAAGGCGAATTTTTACAGGTGAATGCAAGCGGAAAGGCGAATTCAGTACTATGTATTTTGTTATTGTAAAACATATCGTGAAAGTCAAACTCTAAATTCGCCTAAGATTGTGCAGCTGGGAAAAAATTTTATATAAATGTTAAATATAAACTTTTATAATTGTTTGTAATTAAAATCACAGATTGTATTAGTATTTCACGTTGAAATTGAAAAAAAATTTCTTGAAATTGCACTAAATCGTGCAAAAAAATCTTCAGACTAAAATGGCGCGAAAAAGTTTGTAAACAAAAGAAAAAATTTTTGGAAAAAACGCGAGAAGCAAATAATAATCACCTGTGCCGTTAAGTTCACCTAGTATAATTCGCCTTGCAATGGATTTTAAAAGAATTAATATATTAATAAAGTTATTGTTATAAAATTATTTTTAATAATATATTAGAAATGAAATGTCATTCGTTTTTAAAGGTATCTAGTTCTTTAAGAAATAAATTCTTTGGGGAGTAAGTGCCCCAAAGAAGGCAAAAACAATTCAAAATTGATTTGACAAGTCTCTTGCATTCCACGTGAAATGTACATATCTGAGATAAGTTTAATGAAAAAAATTTATTTACTCTTTTATTCGATTAGGTCAAATTATAATCTAAATATATAAAAATATCTAAATTATAAAGCATAAATAATACTTATTAATAAAAAAAACTAATTAGTTAAAAATTTGTGCCATAAGATTTTTTATCAGCTTCATTAGAAACCGCCTGTCCTTTTTTTAAAGCCTCTACAAGCAACAAACACTTCAACAAGTTTTTTTTAACATCGTAAATATCAACTTTAAATTTTATCACCCTGCCTCCCACAAACTCGTTTAGAATCATTATTTAGAAAATCTTCTTACACAATTTAAATAAAATATCCAACTCACACCAAACTAAGCTTTTTATGGACCAATTAAATAAAAATTAACTTTATCTGTGAACAAACACTTTAGTGGGCGGGCAGAGGACAACAAATAAAAAGTTTAAATAAACCTGTAACTTTCAAATGACATTTGACAGGTCAAATTGTAATTACAGACTTAAAAAGGCAAAAGAAAAATAAAATACTCACGCACACACACACACACACTTTGCTATTAATAAGTTGAAAGTGAAAGCAACAAACTTCATCCCTGTTTTGAATAAAACACCAACCCCTTAAAAATAAATTCAATTTACGAGTATTTTTGCATTTCAAGCGGACAGAGGAGGAAGTGAAAATTATCAACATTTATACACTTGAAAAAGGAAATTATTATGGCAAATTTTAGATTATAGAGCAAAAAAATAAAATTAATAACCGGACTTAAATTTATAGACATACTTTTTTTTAATAAAAATAATAATAATCTTAAAAAATAATTCCAAGAGATTATTTGACCAAAACATACGATTTGTTATGGTTTGTAAATTCTTATTAAACATCTCTGGCTGTTTGTTGTTTACTCTGTATTCGTGCATATGAGTGTTCGTGTGCGTGTGTTTTTGTGTGCTCGTGGGTTAATACGGTCAATCGGCAAAGTGCTACCATATTGACTTTATTGTTTTTATACGGGAACGCAAAAACACAACCACACAAATCCACATGCGTTTAGAAATGATATTCGTGTATATTGAAGCAAGAAAGCAAGACCTTTAAATTTCAACATTTAAAAGATTTATAAACTGTCTGCTTCACATTAAACTTTATTAAAGTAATAAAGCAGAAGTTTTTTCATTACTGTTATTTAAATTCCAAATTATGTTAAATTGGGTGCGTAACAAACAATAAATTAAATGCATTATATTAAGATCATTGCAGATGCCAACAAGTCATAAATATTTCTTCAGTTCCGAAAAAAAATAGAACAACAGATAAAAAGGAAGATGACTGTTATAAAATAGTGCTTCTTTTGAAAGGGTTGCCATCAAAAGCATTTTACACAAAGTATTAATAGCAAATTAAGAAACAAAAATATATTTCTAGTAAGAAGCAAACTTTTTAACACAAAAATCTTTTTAAGCAATAATAATTTTAAAACAACTATTTTATTAGCTTTCTTTGCTTATAATATTGATGCCACTAAAAACTTATAAACAGCTTGCTTTTTATCTTTTTCATGTCGACATTTCATATGAGCTACCCTAATCATCAGATGATTTGTTAACTTTTCAAAGATATTCTCAATCATAATATAGGGATATACAATTGAATGCTTGAGAATATCTTTCAAAAGTTGCCAACTCTAATAATGATTAGGGCGGCTCATATAAAATGTCAATATATGGGCGCAGCTAGAAAACATAAAAAATAAGCTGATTATAATTTCTTGCTCATAAGAATTTTTTTAACAAAAAGTTTTGTTTTTTTTTTCTTTTTTTTTAGCATTTTTTTTTTTTTTTTTTTTTTTTTAATCTTCAAAATGAACTAACAATAAGTATTCAAATCTTAATACTAAATCTAAAATTAAAAAAATCTGATGGTGGCAACGGTATCCCTTCTTCTAAGCCGAGTGTGGCCGCCAAAATTAAGAATATTGCGCGCAAGAAGTTCCAGTTTACTGGCATACCTTGTCGGGTACTTAGAAAATTCCCCTTTTACCAGCGGAACACTCAGATCTTTATGACTTCGTGAGATTTTTACGTATCATGGAGCTGCAGTAATCGTTCGAAGAACTTGGTTTTGTCGCCTTTGAATTTTTTCAATATTTGACGCTGAGGCGGTGCCCCATAATTGAATTCCGTAGCACCATATAGGTTTTAGAATTGCATTGTATAGCAGAAGTTTGCAATCCAACTTGAATGTCGAGTTTCTGCCCATAAGCCAATTTAGTTGCGCTGCTTTTAATTTCAACTGAGTGACTTTTGCTTCAATGTGAGACTTCCACGTTAGCCTACGGACGAGGTGTATACCAAGGTACTTGACTTCATTGTGCTGCGACATGAGTACATTTTTGTTCATTAACTTTGATTTATTGAAATATATTTCTATAAATTTCGAGAAGCTAATTCGTGGTTTTCATGAACACTCAACAAAAAGTGCTGTACTAACAAAACTCATCCTATCAGCAAAAAATTAAATACTTTTTATAAGGAAAAAAGTATTATTTTTTTTTATAAGAAATACCTTTTTAAGAAGACATAAGTTAGATTTTGAGCAAATGGTAGGTTTTTAACCAAATACGTCTTTTAAGCAAAAATACGTTTTTACATAAAATTTGTTCCTGAGCTAAAACTTCCTTTTTAGAAAAAGTATAATTTAAAAAAGAAGCTCAATATCTACATTAAAAAACCCCTATTTAGTGTAAAGTATTAAGAAAAAGTAATTTTTTAGGAAAAAATACTTTTTTAGAAAAAATTTTCATATTAAGAAAATTTTCTTGTTTAAAAAAGTACCTTTTTAAGAAAAAGAACTTTTTTTTAAGAAAAAATACCTTTTTAAGAAAAAGTAGTTCTTAAGAAAAAGTACTGACAACTTGACAAATAATATCGTAACAAAGTTCAACTATTGATCGATCATAAAAAGTTTGTTTTTTTACCAAAAGTAGATTTTCACCAAACAAAGCAAGTTTTTAAAGGTCCTGATTCATTATCCTGCAATTCATTCGCAGGAAAATGTTTAAAAGTCTCTAAAATTATTGTAATTAATAATTTATATATTTGTCAAAAACTCTATTACTCAATTGCACTTTTAGTTATTTTTTAGCTCAAATGTTATATAGGGTGTTTTTTTAAGCCCGATAGAACTTGAAATTGTAAAAAATAACACAAAAAATTAAATTGTAATCAAAAATTTTTTTTTATTCGAAAGATCAATACGTGACATTAACATTTGAAAATGATTTCGGGCATATGGGCACCGCGGCTGTTCTTGACGAAGCGCATTCTGGACGTCCAATTTTGGGCCACTTTTTCGAGCACTGCTGGCCGTATGTCACGAACAACACGAACAATGCTGGCCTCCAAGGCGTCAATTGTTGCTGGTTTATCAGCATAAACCAGTGACTTCACGTAGCCCCACAGGAAATAATCGAGAGGTGTCAAATCGCACGACCTTGGAGGCCAATTGACAGGTCCATTTCTCGAAATCAACTTATCGCCAAATTTTGATTTCAGTAAGTCGATGGTTGCGTTCGCCGTATGGCACGTAGCGCCATCCTGTTGAAACCACATCTCCTCCGGATCAATGTCATCCATATTTTCAAACAAAAAATCATTGATCATGGTGCGGTAACGATCTCCATTGACCGTAACGCGAGCTCCGGCCTCATTTTTGAAGAAATAAGGTCCGATGATGCCACCAGCATGAAAACCGCACCAAACAGTGCATTTTTCTGGATGTAATGGAGTCTGTAGGGTCTCTTGTGGATTGGTCTCACTCCATATGCGGCAATTTTGCTTATTAACAAACCCGTTAAGCCAAAAATGCGCCTCATCGCTGAACACAATTTTGCGATAAAACAACGCGCGAATCGACGACTGATTTTCAAAGTAAATTTGGATAATTTCGTAGCGTTGTTCAAGCGTGAGTATATTCATGATGATTTGTCAGAGTATACTGAAACAAATAAAAAAAATGTTTCATCAAAATTTAATTTTTTGTGTTACTTTTTACAATTTAAAGTTCTATCTAGCTTAAAAAAACACCCTATATTTGCTAGATCGCACGATTGTGCAGAATAGTGAATCACGGATTTAACGAAAACTATTTAAATCACTTTATATTTTCGTTATCCCCACTTGTAGTCAAGTGACTTTTTGACCAAAAAATATTTTTACTCCAAAGTCTATCGTTCGGTGGGTAAACAGGCTGAAAAATTTGCATTTTGCGATATTTCTGTCTCTTACCCAGCAGTAACAATTGAATTACACATGTACGAGTATTCCCAAAAAAATATTAAATCAATTTTCCCCTCCGGCGGCAATAAAATTTCGAACAATTGGCAGTGTGGGCTTGCGAACATAAATTTTCCTATTTGAATGAAGTGAAACTTATTGTCTGGTCAGAAAGGAAATGCATAAGAAGAAAAGTTTTTTAGACCGTAACAAATTTTTTTATTGAATTGTTGTAATCGCCTCTTTTTTTTTGGGTGTGGGTAGGGGGGTGGGGGGTATACTAAAAAACAAAGATACACATTCACAAACACACATACCAAATAAAACCCTAAAAAACGTGTGGCGTTCGTTTAGAACGGAAATATAAAATAGTTAAAGCAAATTGTTGTCTCCGAAGCGGATTGATAGACGAAACAGAGAGCATCACACACAAATACACACATACACACATGCACATACTTACACATGCCATTATTGTTTTTATATTTTACAGCAAACTTTTGTGGGCCACTAAACTTTTCCATATGACGACCAAAAGCCACATACTCGTACACAAACACATAACTGGCCATTCCATCTTCCGGTTGGACATACACCCCGAGTAGCGTTCATATATTTCGTATAATTTATCTTTCGGAGCTGTTTTTCTCTAACAGATATTGACAATAAAAATTGATTCTGATTGCCTTGAGCGGAGGACAATAAGAAGAGTAGCTGTGTGGTTTGCGGAGCAGAGGAGGGATACTAAATGTTTTTGATCATAATAAAAAACGCCATTTGGCGATTAAGAACACAAGATTAAAAAATTTATTGCAAAAATATTTATGGATGCTTTTTTTTATGATTTTTGTTTGTTTGGAAAAAAACTGGAAGTTTTTTTTTACTGCTGTTGAAGGGGGTATGAGAAATTTCTTCTTTAAATAAGGGTCAGTTGAAGAAGAATAACCTTGCTATATTAAAAGCTATTTAGGAAGTAAATTTGCAACAACACTATAAAACGTATGTTGTTTTTGTTGTTTTCTCTAAACTCGTATTGGTGCTGCTTTCGTATGTGTCAAAGAAATCAGTGTCCGTTTTTGTTTTTCCATGATTTACTACGGCACATGTTGTAATTTATAGTCACTTTGTATTCCGTTTTTTAATTTATTCTCTTATATTATTGTACAGGGTGTCCCAGAACTCAGTGTCAAACCGAAAGGGGCTGACAGGATTGATTATAACCATTATGAGAAAAATCCGAAAAAATCTATCCCATGCAGTTAAAGGTATCATTATATTGTGATAAAAATATCTAGTTCTGTCAAAAATGTGCCACTGAAGGTGATACAATATTTACAGAGCCAAAGATTATTATTATTTTTTTAAACAATTAAGTTTTTTATTCGCTATTTTAGCTTCTACCATTTATACCAATAAAAAATTATAAATAGCTTGTTTTCTATGTTTCCCAGCTATCTATATGTCGACATTTCATAGGAACTACCCCAATCATCAGTAGACTTTGGAAATTTTTGAAAGATATTATCAAACATTCAACTTTATATCCCAACAATCTAAATAAATTGCTGATAATTTAAAAAGATAAATGCTCTAATAATACCTGTCAAAACACAAAAAACAAGTTTTTTCATTTATACACGTCCAAAGCCTACTGATGATTAGGGTAGTTCCTATGAAATGTCGACATATACATGCATGTTCTGAGAAACGCAAATCGCTTAAATTTAGCGTTTTCGATTTCAAAACGCCAAATGGGTATTCTGAGAAACGTATAACGCAAGAAATATAGTTTTGAGTTTTGAAATCGCCAAATAGGTGTTCTGGAAAACGCATATCGCTTAAAATTGGCGACTTCTACTCGCATGTATATATTGAAGTGAACTGATTGAATTTGCTAAAACTGAACTTGCAAAAGGCAATAAAATTATTCACAATTAAAATTTAATATGTTTTCTTTTTATTTCAATAAAAAGTTTAAAGAATTTTACACATTTTCATTAAAACTAAATTGAAAAAATTTTCTATTTATTGTCAATTTTTTTTCGTTTTATATTACTGCCACATACATACATACATATATATATATGTAAAACACATGTTGTATTTTTTCGGAAAAAACTCCTAAACGCCAGTAAAACGCGCGTTTCTCAGAACACCTAAAAATCAATTAGGCGTTTTTCAAAACGCATTGCGGTTTTAGAGCGTGCGTTCTCGGAACACGGCTGATAGATAGCTGGGAAACATAGAAAACAAGCTATTTATAATTTATTATTATTTTTTTTTTATTTTTTTTTTTTTATTTTCGAAAATCATTTTCTTTTAATAAAAACATATAAAAATATTTCTAAAGAGATACGGAGATACCTTACATCTATAACAATTTATTAATTTATGAATACGCAAATGATTTGGAATAAACTTTTAAATCGGAGAAGGAAAATAAGTTTCGTTAAAAAACCAAGAAATTTATTAAGGGCAGTATATACGAATACATTTAGTATATTCACGAAAAAAATATTGCCAAAAGTAGTCAGTGTGGTGGAAGCAGTTGGACTGTTTTTAAGTGTTGTATAATTTTAACCACCAGTAGTTTTATTAGACTTTCATAATAATACTTTGATTCAGCAACATTATTTCATAGATATTTCACACAAGTTTTTTTTTATATAGAGTTTCGACAGCATTTCGCATGAAATGACGAACATAGTACCTATCTTTGTGTTTTAGAAAATGAGGATTTACCGACCTCTTATCAATTTTGGTATTTCGATTTCTCTTCTACTGAACACATGTTGTTTTTACACGGTACGATTTCCTTTATTCTACACACATTTTTCACAGACCTAAATATTTGTATCATCATGTAAAGGAGCTTTTAGTAATACCCGCAAAGATGATTTTTTTCCAATAAATCCTTCTGCATGTTTAAATAAGTAAATCTTTTGGTTTCATACAAATGTATGTATTTTGTTTTTTGTTTCTCTTGTCACATCAATTGTATTGAATTTTTCGTATCTTGATGTTCTACTTAAGCTTTTATAGATTTTCTAGTCAAAACATTCGTTATGGTTCGTTCTTTTGTTTTTCTTTCATTTCCAAGAAATTGAAACCGAAACTAAAACAAATAATTGTGCCGCTGCAAAAACAAAAATTAGAACAGTACAACAACCACAACAAAGAGCTTATAATAAGAAATTCCCTCGCCACTACTTAAGAGGTCAGCTTTTCAAATTTGTGGTTTTTACTCCGTCTCTCTTTCTTTTTTTTATCTTAAATAATATTTCTATTTGTTGTGGCTTTTATTTAAGTATAATTTGATTCAAATTGGTTAATTTTTATGGCTGTTTATTTGGTATTATTTATACTTTTAAACGAATTACAGCTTTGTTTTCCGCCGTCCACTTGAACAGGGTCATTATTTATTTTGGGAAAAGAAGTTATAAAAACTTTTGTTTGTTTATTTATGAAGATATTTTAATAATGATGGCTAGCTGCCTGGAAGTAGGATATATTTTGTTAAAAAATTTTTAAGGAAAGTGCTTTGGAGTCACAGCACGGCAAAGAGTGTAGTCGGCTAAGCCGAGCGCCACCGACAATTTGTAATATAATAATCGTTGATTATTTTCCAACTAAAATTGGGTAAAACTGAGCCGACGACATGTACAAACCAGAGAACAGCTTTAAGCGATTGCAATATAATCATACTTGCTTAACAACATGAAAAACATTACATTTCGTTCAAATATGATTTTGTGTCCAGCCGCACAAATGCGCAGTTGATTTTTAATCAGTAACACAATGGCCACATTTTCGCTATGTGAGTGTAATCATCGTTAAGTTGTTCGTATAAATGAATGCGCATGTAGTTCGACAATGATTTCTTGCGTTAAAGTTTTTGCTTTGGAAGAAAATAAATTTAACAAAAATCAATACAGTGATGTGTTCAACAGTTTTTCTAGATACTTCTTTTGAAAAAAAATCTAAATAAAATACACATAAAAACAAAAGGCTTTCTTAGAATAAGACAATGTACATACATATGTATGTATGCACAAATGTATGTCTATATTTCACTTCAGAGCTTTCTTAAAAAACACATTTAAAAATTTTTATTACACTTAAAACATCAAAAAACTCAGTAAGAATAATTTATATAAACATAAAATTACTTTATTTGGTACGTGAAACTTAAAATAGAATTTAGGAAAAATTTATGTATATATGTTTCAAATACATCCAACTCACTATCAAAGCAACAACATGAAGCTGATTTTATTCAATACTAAAATGTATTCGCCATGTTTACAAAACGAGTTGATTTTGTTCACCATTGAACATCGTTGCTTGATTTTTGTTGATTACAAATTCAAACAAATTTTTACAAGACAATGTGATTTCACTCCACGTTGAACTTTCTTGCTTGATTTATGCTGATTACAAATTCAGAATGTTTACAAGTTGATTTTACTCAGCGTTGAACTTTGTTGCTTGATTTTTGTTGATTACAAATTTTAGTGTATGAGTTAGTCAAAAAAAAACATGATTTTTGGTGATCACAGGGACAAACACAAGTAATTTCTTTAAATTAAGACGGCATCACTGATTCTAACGGACCACTTTACACATATCGCTCCTTTATTTCAACATAGTCATATCTCAAAAATAAGCTTTTCGAGTTAACAATGCATAGTTGTTAACAGTGCTACCTTTTATATTCTGCCAAAAATTTATTCAAATTACTTTTAAACCGTTTCCTTTAAGAGATATTTTCTAAAAAAAAAAATTCTAAGACTAATAATTTGAAATGCGTTTTTCTCAAAACAAGCTTTTTTTTAGTTATGACTATGTTGCAATAAAGGAGCGATATGTATATATATAGAGAAAATTTAAAAGAGAAAAAAAGGTCACACATGGTGCTTTAACCAACATTGCCTTCGAACAATTTCATTTTATACGGACTAGAAGTTCTATTGTTAGATATGTTTTTCCCGTTCGCAGACGTGAACATGTACCTGATTTCGTGGTTAAATGTTGCTTTCTTCTACAAAACGTTTAGAGATGCTAATGTCGTACATCTTTGTAATCGCTTTCATTTTTTCGATCTACCTTTAGTAGATCCTTTATTGTGAGAATTACTCGCTGGTGGAATGTTTTGCCTCATGATCTAAGAACGTTCAGAGGAAGTCACGACTTGTTGCCTGAAGTCCATAAAGAGTAGTCTTGTGTCATTCATGAATGAAATAATTCAACTGAATGATTCTCTCAAGTGAAAGAATGAAATATTTTTGTATTCTTTCTCTATTTCTTTCATCATCCTCTTTCTTTTCATATTTCATCATCTTTCATTCAGTACCCGTATAATAATTCGTTATGCTCTGCTACGTGAAATACACAATTGAAACAATTTCATTCATTCTGAAATATGTCTGGCATACTGAAAGATGAAAGAAAGGAACCAATTAATTCACTTAAGCTTTCTGAAAGAGAATGAAAGATTCTCGCAAATGAAATATTTTGTCCAACACTAATAAAGAGCATCAGCCTTCAACCAACTAACCCGTCTAACCATCACCTCTGGTTCCTTACTTTACAGATATCTATTGCAAGACAACAGCACCTTGGTGGGCTATTAGCCGCCGGCAACCGGCATGCCCCAAAGTCATCAGCGAAGACTACTTCCCCTTCCTGCGATTTTAGATTAAAACCACAGCCAGAACATTTCCGCCAAGATAGGCATAGACCATGATCAGCACCGAGACGATCTGCAAGGCAGAATCTAACGGGGGCTTTGCTGATCACCGTTCTGCCAATTTTAGCCCTTGGTAAGGGCTTCGGAGCTACAACACACTATAAGTCATGCGATTTCCTACAGTTTTAATCGCAACAACAAATGGGGGACTCCTTCCTCTCTAAGCCCCAGAAAACAGAGTGCGCAGATTTAGTGAAATCCAGGGCAAAACCTGCTTCTCGGTGGGAGTGTTTGAGGGAGAATTGTAAGTAAACTTTCTAACCTTTCCCTTATTCTATTTCAAAGCGCTATGATAACATTCCTTTTACATTTCACTCGCCGCAAAGAATAAATGGAACAGTTTCGCATGTAACGGGCTCACAAACATTTGTACAACAAATTCATTTGACGATAATAACAGCTCCCATTATGTTTTTTCCATTCTTCTGTAAAGTTACCATTATGCTAGTTAGGGTCTTTCTACAATATATGTATGTATATAGATACGAGTATATAATTAAATATTGTTATGTATGTATGTATGAATTTTCACTCATTGTATGTTTTTGTTTGTTTGATTATTGTAGTTATTATTGTTTTTGTATATTTTTCAAAATTGTATGTATGTATGTATTTGTATTTTTTCATTCACATGTATGTATGTTTGTTTGAGTATTTTTAAAAATTGTTTCAAAAAAATTTTTAAACAATAACAAATATTATTGCCCTGAAGAAGCTATCCGAAGGAAAGCGAAATATTGGCAGAAATATTAAAATAAATAAGCAAAAAGGACCTTAAACTCAACGAAATACTACTTAATTAAATATTACTGTATCCTAATACAGTAAGTTAGAGTTTTGACCTCGAATGGTTATTAGTCAAAGAAAGTGGCCGTCTGAATCAGATGGCGTCATAGAAAATGAAACCTGTGAAGAACTTTCTCTACATACTTATGTAAATACGAGTATATTAAAACAAAACATTTCACAAATCGATGTCTCAAAATATTCGTATAAAAATTCTTTTTTTTTATCGTTATAACATTACATTGGCATATAAAAAGAATTAAATACATACAAACAATTGTATATACACACATAAATACATATATATATCTTCCTTTATGCTGTAATGCTTCCACAAAAGAATATTTTAGCATTTTTCTCTTATTTTGGCCAAATACTTACAAATGTATCAGCAACAAACGACTGTC
The DNA here is from genome assembly GCA_914767995.1 of Thecocarcelia acutangulata. Lineage (NCBI taxonomy): Eukaryota > Metazoa > Arthropoda > Insecta > Diptera > Tachinidae > Thecocarcelia > Thecocarcelia acutangulata. The sequence goes on along the minus strand of OU612097.1, from coordinate 27,831,400 downwards.
TCAGTTCGATTTAAATTGGAATGGGATCGAGTCAAGGGTATTGATTGCAGCCAATATGCGGGTGGAGTGCGAGCATGAGCTTATTTTTGGCAAAATGTTTCAAAACGATTCAAGGAGGCACATAATACTAAAAACAAAAAGCAGGAAAATCGATATAAAGGGTAACCCAAAAGGAACGCAATAATTTAATTAAATAGAAAACACAGTTTTTTGTCTTCTGATGGTTGTTTTTTATTGAATCATAATTTACATTTCGCTGGTTTATAGCAACAAAGTCATATCTCAAAAATTGGGGGGTTCGAGTTAACAATGCGGAATTGTTAACGGTATTATTCTTTTTATTGTGCCTCTCTTAGGAGATATGTTTATTAAAAAAAAAAAAAATTCTTTACTCATAGAAAGTATGTTCGTATTGATAACGGCGGGTCATCAGAATTGTGACATGAGTATTATATAAATAGTAGTCATGAAAACTGGCTTCAATATCAATGAGAAAAAATTTTTATTTCCTACTTAGGTAGTTTCAATATTAATCCGCCCTCGCATGATGTCAGTATGGCATTGCATTGATGAAAAAATTGTCATAATTGCCGCTATTGATAATAAGAGCAACTGATGTACTGGTTGACATCACAGCGATAATGGGGTCACAAATGAGGAAGAAATGGGGAAGTCCGAAGAAAAAGTACGGACTGTTTTGTGCAAGAAGAAGAATACTGCACTTTCAAAATCTCTCTAATTTGCCCAATTTTAAAGTACGGGAACGCTTTTCGTACAAACTAGTATCCCGCGGGGTTCCAAAATGGAGCAAAGAAACGCACCTAATATTGTCAGCGTCTTCAGGTTGGCTGACTATACTTTCGCCACCGGGCATATGTACATATATACAAACTTATTGTACATACATATGTGTACATACATGAAATTATTTGTCTGTGTCTATTTAATACGTCTCAATTAAAGTTTTTTTTTACAAATGAAATTGAACACAATCGAATTATTTATTTTTTTTTCGATGCCTGAAAGTATTTATTTATGTAAATAAATCTGTGCGTATGAAAGGAAAGCACCTTCATTTGTACACATTGAAACGCACTCAAACACACTCAAACACACAGAAACCAAAAACAACTCAATAAAATTTGATTGTTTCAAGTCTGTGTGCATGTGTTTATGCTCGATTTGCGCCGTTATGTGGGCTGCTTTGTGGGTGGCAATGTTGTATTGTTGTACAATGTACATATGCAGAGATTTCTTTATTTCTCTCTTTTTGTTTTTGTTTTTATTCATTCTTTACACTTGATTTGATTGTGATTCGATTTGCAAATGTATTGTCTTGTGTTTGTCGGAAGGGGGGATGTTACAGGTTTGTTTAAAGACCTTCTTTCAAGTTGTTTATTTTTATTTTTGGTAAATTTGTCAGATGCTGCAACTGTGAGACTTGAAGTTTAATTTTGTATAGCAAACTGTGTTTAAATGCATTTTTTTTAAACATGTGTTCCGTAAACTTTTGAAAAACAGTAGAGAGAAGTGAAAAGGAGGAACTGGTTTGATAATTGCATAATCGAATATGAATGAAAGCACTTGTTTTCTGCAGAAAAAGTGTATAATTTTGTAGAAATCCTACAAAATAATAACAAAAAATTACAGTACTGCCACATTTTTTCCATAAAAAAATTTTGTACCAGTTTTACGGTCTCGAAGATTACTGTTCGCCTAGATTCTGAATGGCACAAGCAGATTTGTGGTCCACTACCAGCATTTCTTTTGATAAAATATTAAATAAATCTTCCGGATTTTCTCGATTTTCTACGTTAAAGCTAATTAGTTATCCAGAGATAACTTTTCCTAGGTAAAAAAAAATACGAAGGCGCAAACAAATCGTAATAAATAAGTAAGTATTTGGTTTGAGTCCACACTAAGAACCTGTTACATATTCTCGAACGTTAAGAGAGTATGTAAGTTAGTGTGGACTCGAAACAAGTACATATCGCTCCTTTATTGCAATATAGTCATATCTCAAAAAATGAGCTTTTCGAGTTAACAATGCAGAATTGTTAACAGTACTACCATTTATATTGTGCCAAAAATTTATTCAAATTGCTTTTAAACTGTTTCCTTTTGGAGAGTTTTTCTCAAAAAATCTGCTAAGACTTGTATGGAAACTAAAAATTTTAAATGCATTTTTCTCGAAACGAGCTTTTTTACGATATGACTATGTTGCAATAAAGGAGCGATATGTAATTTTTTATTAAGACTTGTTTTTGCATAAGCACAGAGATAAAAACGGATAATTTTTATTTATAAGAAACCATCAATCTAATTTCTTTGCAGCTGCAAATTTTAAGGCATATCTTAAAAGGCACTTTCTTAAAAGTAGCATTTAAGTAAAAAATACAATATCACTGTATGAGCTAAGTCAAAATAGAGATGCCAGTTGTGGTAAGCAAAACAGTTGTAGGAACAAGGAAGAGGTAGTGAGTGTTAAGCACTTTCTCTGTCGGTGTCCAGCCCTTTCTTATATCAGTACTTTGTATCAAGGTAAAATGGGGCTGCACGGTTTGGAAGAAATATGGAAATGGGATGTAGGTGGATTGAACTCTTTCATCCGATCCCCGTATTGGTTCTGAACTGGGCCTAAGATATGTAGATTTCTTGAGATACATATCACACTCGGCAGCACAACGGGAGCATATTGGACCCAAGTGAGCTGGCTTTTCAATGGCTGGCAGCCTGTTAAACCTAACCTTTTCTCACTTAAATTTTAAGCAATTTTAGCTCGCCAATATTTAAAATACAAAATTTTTGCATTTTATCGGTATTTAGAAACATCGCTATGTAACTCATATATAAAACAAATGTCAACCACATCTTATAATATTGAATAATTTAAAAAAGTTATTTATCCATGTTGTTGACAAGTGCTGAGGAATTATCTCATGCTGAACCTTCAAAAAATATTGATAAACTTATTAAAAGGGAAAAAAGAAGAGACAACTTTTATTAATAAAAATGTTTGCATGAAAAATAAAAGTGATGCACGATTCTGACAGCTGATACTCATACATTGGGCGTTGCCAGAAAGTTTACGTATGCGTTTACGAGGTGTATGCATTGTAAATATGCATTGCAACTTGCATTTAGAAAGTCGGCCATTTTCATTTGTGTTCTTTCATAAAGTGAATTTTGAAATAAGTTTCACCTCTTAATCATTAATACATAATATATACATATGTAGTTGCTATTTCTTTATTATATTGTAAATTAATCCACTGGCTGAAATTGAAGTGAAGCGAAGATTTTTAAAATACGAAAATTCTACCATAACAATTCTTCTGCTGCATTTACTCAATAGTTTGACTTGTAACTGTTTGACACATTCAATGGAGGGAGAACAACTTTGCAGCTGCTTTGAAAGACAATTTATCATAGGTATAATTTTCGATCGTCGCATAATTCTGACCTATAGATTCTTTAGCGACAAATTCAAATGGCTTTAGTAACTGGACTATTTGTTTTAGTAACTCAAGATCGTGAACGCAATCTTAACGGGGTTTTTTTTACGATATACAACCATAAACCTGATTTTGGTGGTACCATTTGCATGCACGTATTATACAAACATTTTGAAAACAAATAAAATTATGGTAAAAATTATGTCCCACACGGCAATTTTGTTCGTCAATAAGAAGAGTATTTTTGACCGATACCTACTTGGTACTCGGTAGTAAAGCATCGATACGTAAAGTACTTGATATCGAAAGAATTGTATCTAGTATTTACTTATAGTTACTCGTATGGTTTCATCCCTACTCTTACTAAGTCACCTTATATTTGCAAGTTTTAGGAAGAAATTTGACTGAATTGCGTTTTCGTTTTTATATTTTTGTGTTGTTAAAGCAATCATCCCTTTGTAATTATTAACTAATTGGTGTTGTAAAGCCAAAAACCTAAAATTTTTAGATATTTTTTTAATCTGAAATCAAGTTTTTTTTTTTTAAAGTGAAGATTATTCTACAAAAAATTTCTGGCATCACTGATTTGAATATGTGCAATGTGCACTGACATTTATTTCATTTTAAGTAATTGTTCACGTGAAATCCGCGATAGCATTTTATACTTGGAGCGAAATTAAAATTTTACGTGACGCAAAATTTCACTAGTTAATCATGATAGGGGTGAATATTTCGTCATGAATAAAACTAATTTCTATTCGATATTACTCAAGCACAACTTTAAAAAATACACATCAACTCCATTTGACTTCTAAACAAATAAAACAAAACTTATTAATAGCTGAATTAAGCGAAAGTTTTAATAAATACTTAACTTTTTTCATCTCATAAGTACGTCTTACTTACTTTAAAATAAATTAAAAATTTCTTAACAAAACCTAAATAAAATCCAATGAATTCCAATTGCGATGGATATTATACATACATACTCGTACATAAATATTTATGAAAAATGTTACAATTAAATTGATCAACTCCTTTGAATTTTTCGGTCATGTACAATACATATTTTAAAAGGCGGCCAAAAATACATATTAAAACGACTGAAAATGGAAAATAGGCACCCATTACAAACTTGTCTTATTACTTGCTTTGTTATTGTTATTTTTCATCAGAAGAAAATTTTGGTTTCTGGTGTTTTCTTTTAAATAAAAATTCCAGTAGATTTTGCGCATGAAAATGTCCAACCAAAAAATAGATTACAAACAAAAAATACCCCGCATACTTGAACACCAACAATTGAGGAATTAAAGCGAACGACGAACAACGAAAATCATTTAGAAAATACCACAAAATGAAATTTTAAGCCTTTATCCGTTGAAAACAGAGGGTTGCTGCAGGGACCTTACAGCCAGACACTCGCACTCACACTCACTTATTCCCAAAGAAGTCAATGGGATTTTTGGGCTTTATTTACACTACTACTTGCGTCAGATTGGAAATGTATGTATGTACTCGTATGTATGAGTTGTTTAACTTCAACATAAATGTTGCCGTGTTGTTTTTGTCAATAAATGCAACAACAAATGGGCGGAGCTGCTACAAATTATAAAACCCACAAAAAGCGCACAAACTCAATGTAAAATATTTTATTGCCGGCAATTCATATAAACGCCCTTTTTCAATTTTTAACTGTTTGAACTACTCTGACAAACATAACAACAACACTAACAGCAACAACGATACCAATAACAATATTACACAGAAAGAACGAATTACATTTTCTATGCTTTTCGTTTATACATATCGGTAAATCAACCACTACACTTAACAACAATTCAATATTCTCTTATGCTCTTTTTTAGATTCGCTCTAATGATATGAGACTCAAATAGAGATTTGTTTAACTTTCAAAGGAAACTGAGCGAAAAAGCTTCTTTCTGCGTGTTGCTGCAAGGAATGCAAGAATTTTTACGTTTACAACACAGTGGCCACTGTAAGTAACAGATATATTTATTATATTTATGACTGTTTTTGTTGCCATTTGCATATTAATAGACAAATTGCATTGATAGCATCATTCTCAACTCTAAAATTTCAAAACGCACCAAAATGGAGGAATAAATAAGTTATGCCAATAAAAACGCACCAAGTTTAGAATTTTTATGTTCAAAACTCATTTTGTATAAAAAGTATAAAACTTTTTTTATATTAAAAGCATAACAAGGAAACAGACTTTTAAGCGGCTATTAGACTATCAAACTAAGCCGGATAGCACCACATAGTGGCATGCCATCCAACTCGTTCAATAGCCAAAATTCGTGTTTCCCAATCTGGGCCGGTAGTAAGGTTCTATAACTTTTATTTCGATAATCCTATCGTTAAACACAATGGGACCAAAAGGACCCAAGTGGGCTGGTTTCATGAAACTGGCGGCCTGTACATCCTATCGTTAATCTGGCCGTAAGCGATGTGACACCGTATTGTTGATACCACATGCTAATCAAACCCAAAGCATGCATTTGTGGCGTTAAAAAGTTTTCAATTATATCGCGATATCGCTCCCCAATCACAATTACCGTTACACCGTTTTCAAAGAAATAAGGTCCCATGATTCCTCCTCACCAAATTGCACACCAGACTGTCACTTTTAATGGATGCAAAGATGACTGCCATTGCCCAGAATCGACTGTTCTGTGCATTCACACATCCATTCAAATGAAAATGTGCCTCTTCACTCATGAAAATCGGCATTGTTGTCGAGCTGTAACATCATTTTGGGATATGCACGGCGGTAATCTTCAGTAAGAAGCTCTTGTGTCAACTGAATCTTAAATGGAAACAAATGCAAATCCTTGTGCTAAATTGTGGCCAAAGTTGTTCTTTGAAGACCAAGCTCCTGAGTACGGCATCGAATTGGGGTTGATGGATTGTTTTAAATACTCTTAAACAGCAGTAATGTTTTCAGACGATCTTTGCAGTACGTTGTGATCCATGCTTGGGCCTATCACCTACAGACTCTCTTTCTTTTAAAGCATTCACGATAAGTAGAGTGTTTTGTTGACAGGTTGATTATCCCAAAAATTTCCGGTAACTTTCTCAACGTCACAGTAATCGATGATTGACTTTGATAAACGTTTTTAAAAATGGATAGAGTAGAAGAATTCTTGATATCAGGTTGTCTGCTGGCTTCAATGTGTTTAATGCTTAATGTTTATCTGTACCCACTAGAACTTACCAGCGTCAAGTGGGTTAATTATCTGCATATGAAAGCAACGTTCTTCCATACAACGAACGAAGTCATAAAAACCACTGTGCATTTTCCCAGCTTTAAACACAGAGAGAGTAGAAAACAATTCACCCTTTACAAAAGCTTTTTCAAACGAAAACAAACACAAAACTCTCAGTTGATTTTGGGAGCGCATTTTTAGATTGTATGCAAAACACCGGCTTAACAAAAAAAAAGGGTGGTGACTGACCCACTGTTGCTTCTAAGAAAATTTCAAAGCGGATGTGGGGACATGCTCAAATATACTCAAATACACACGCATACCCACACACACACTCAGCTAGGCACAGAGTTTTGTTTAACTGTATTGAGTTCAGTAAAAAACCAACAACACTGGCAGACTGCAAGAGTGCCAAAGAATTCAATTCCAATAAGAACTGACAACGACGCGTGTCAAAAAACGGTTGTGAAACTAAAACGAACGAAATAGAAAATTTTTCGCTGAAAAAAACACGACAACGACGGTAGCAAAAACAACATCAAGTGCTATTAAATCATATAACAACAACAACAAAATAAAACGAAAAAACGCGAAGCTCAGCTATATGACCAATATATACCTGGAAAAAGTGCTTGACTCGGCCATTCTGAAGCAGACAGACGGACACCCGTTTTTAATTGAAAAAACACCGTTAGTCGTTGCCGCCAACTCTTTTAAGACGGTTGCGATAAATTTTATTTCAAAATAAACCAAAACAAGTTTTAACTTTCGAAATTATAAAATAAAAAATAGAAATCTTAAACGGTTCTATACAAAAAAAAATTGCTTATTAGATGTAAAAATAAAACGCTGAGTTGCATAAGAAATTGAAGAAAATTTGTTGCTTAAACATACATATACATATGTTCAAATTAAAATAGAATAATTATTGATAAAAATATTGCAAATTCTTGAAACAAAAAGTAGTCATTTTAGACGTGTGTGTGTGTTCGCTAAAATTAGTTGTTAATTTTCAATAAAAGATTTGCATGTGAAGTGTCAAGTCAACAAAATCAAAAACTTAACCTCAAATCGCTGGCTACCATCACCCACCTTTATTATCCTTCAATGAAAATGGAGGATCCGAACCTCGCTGATCAGTATGTGCAGGAATTCGTTTTAGAACATCTGGAGGATGGCACTAGTGCTGTGGGTGTTAAGCGTGAAGATCACAGTCCTATAGCGGCGGCCAAAATAACCTGGACCACCGAACCAACGGTCGTGCCGGCCGAAGAAGATGACACTGAGCCCTTGATAAAAATGCGGGCCTTTCCGCCCAATTGGTCACACATGGATGAAAGAAGACTGCAACCTTTATCGCCGCCACCAGAAATCTACACGCATGGCCCTATGGCGGGCCAAGCCATATTGGTAAATACTTCAGTACCCGGCGGTGTGCCCTCCACACCACCCGAAACTCCACCCGTTATAGGCTCACCTACAGGCAGCACCTGTGCCCAGGTATATACAGGAGTTCCTGGCCCCCACTATGCCACTCACCACCGGCCACCACCGCCAAGTGGCGGCTTGACACAAGAAATGATGTGGCTGCCAAATTCCATGAGATCAGATCCCCAACCTTTGGATCTAAGACCTTTGGCTGGGCCCTCCCAAGATGAGGAGTGGGAAAGACACCGGGAATATATGCAATCGGTGGCGGCGGCCAATCATCATAATCATCTAATACAAAGCCACCACCATCATCATTTCCAGACAATAGAACACTTGACCCCCATTAACATGCACACCTCAACTTATCACAATGGCATTATCACCAATGGCCAGATGAACAATGCCGCCTCGATAATACACTCCAATCCCAATCATGTCAGCAATCATAACAACCGGCCCCATTCAGTCAGTTCCACAAGATCTTCCACCAACTCACCACGCACCTGCTCTGGCCAATACTCGACCTCGAGTAATTTGGGCCTAGACGACTGCATAGACGATGATCTGTTGACCACCTTAACAGTCAGGGAGCTAAATAAACGCCTGCATGGCTGTCCACGTGAAGAGGTGGTGCGTCTGAAACAGAAACGGCGTACGCTCAAGAACCGCGGCTATGCCCAAAACTGTCGCTCGAAAAGACTGCAACAGCGTCATGAATTGGAAAAAACCAATCGTCAATTAAATCAAGATCTGCATCGTCTGAAGCAGGAGTATACACGTGTCTGCCAGGAAAGAGATCAATTAAAGCAACGTCTGCGTGGCAATAGTTCCTGTACACAAAACGGTTCAGTCACGGGGACACCTTCAAGTGTTATAACCTTAAATGGCGGTGCCACGGCACCAGGAGCTGTCAATAATGGCTCTGCCACACATCAATTGAATACCGAAAATCAAAGCTCACCAGAATTTTATCTCTGACGTCAATTAGCAGCAGCTGCCAGTCATCATCACCATCAGCATCATGTTACGCACGCGCACTCGCACGCCCACCATCATCATCACCATGCCCATCAATGGTCCTCATCGTCTACAGCATCAGCAGCCTCGCGTTATCACCAACATTTGGCCCATGCATCGCATCATGCCCATGCAACGCATCATTCTGCCTTACAACAGCAGCAGCAGCAGCAACAACAACAGCTTAATTCCTCCCAGCCCGCTTTGGCGACGGCGGTAAACTGAGCTAAGTTACATAAGTATACTGAGAGCTTTAAGATTAGAAAATTAGAGATTTAAAGATAAGAAAAAATTATCCTCTACATTTTCCGTGTTTTGTTTTCTCTATATAATTTATTTCCTAAGTTGAAGGCATTTTTTTTTTACAATAATTGATTAATATTGATTTATTTAAAATAAAATGCAATTTCAAAACTGCAATTGCAAAAAATAATCAAAAGTTTATATTTTTATTTGTTTTGGAACGCCATTGCGGAGTTGGTCACATTTTACTAGTTTGACGCAGGCGGCTTTTAAATTGATAGACTTTTCCCTGCCCGCATCTGTTTAAAATTTATTTCCTTTTCAATGCGATGCAATGTTTCAACGCTGCGTAAAGTATTCCTTATAAGAATTAGACTGGTTAGATAGGCTTAAAATGCTAGCTATCAGTTTCATGTACGTGGGCCGGCCCGATGCTTTATAATTTCATAGTTAAAATTTTAATTTTGCGGTGTTCGTTTTTCAATCAAATACCGAGAAACTTCAATAAATTTCAAAAGATCTTAATTTAACTTTTTTGATTTTTTTTTTTTCTTAAAATATTTTTCATATTTAAAAATAACTTGTTTTAGCTTGAAATTCCATAGATTATTTTTTATTACCTTTTATTTATTTCTTTTCCCCAGCAACCATTCGCAATGAAAACCAATAACAATTTATTCATGCTTGATAGCCTACTCAACATACAATCAAGCATGAGACAGCAAGCATGCCAGAAAATAAAATATTTTTAATTTTCCATTAAGCAATGTCGATGTCACACATACTAACAAATTTTCACACATACTATTAGCAGGCTTGTTAAGCAATATGAACATGTCCATTAGAGTGGTTCGCCTTCCATACAGTTCAGCACCTGCCTATACGGCCTAATCTGATGATGGACCAACTCCACGGAGTAAATTATTCACGTTTCACCAGCGCTTTTGTGTGGCTTACTAGGCTCACACAGGCCTCAACTTTTCGCTATAAGTATATAGCCTTATAGACGAACCCCTTGCTTAAGAGTTGGGGCCTTCTAATCACTCCTGTATGAAATTTCCCAGCAGTCAATGGAACACAAGGCTTAATGAGTTGGATACCCATTAAGAGCCCTTAAGCAACTCACCGTCCAACCATCACTCCTGGTTCTTTACATTACAGGTATCTGTTGTAAGATAACAGCACCACGGACAGCGTTGCCAGAATGAAGATTTTACCTTAATTTAAAAGAAAGCAAAAATTAGTAGATTTGAATGAAAATCTTCAACAAAATCTTAAGCATTTACTCGTTTGTTTTTGACATCTTGCAAGATTTTATATTCTCAAAATTTATACTTGTGAAGGCTTTGACAGTAGAAACTATCAGGGCTGTTCTGCAAATCCCTTTTAGTGAAAGTGATTTGAAATCACAAAAATATTTTTGATTTTTGTGATTTTAAACCGGTAAGCTAACTTGCAATCAATTTGAAATCACATCACAATTTTTGCACGTACTTTAATGTAAATTTCATAATTTATTACATTAATAAATAACTTAATGTCTTTTCTATTGATTATTTAAGTAAAATTATTTATTTTATACGAAACAGTTCACTAAATAAAGCTAAAATTAAATACTCTTATTTTGTTGCAAGATTTTCTGCATTATTTTGTGATTTGGTTTATTGGCTTATTTTACTTTAATGTTTATATTTATTAGAAGAAATTAACCTTATTTTTCAAATATTACCGCAAATAGAAAAATTCAACCTGAAAGTAAAAATATCAGTAAATTGAAGCGAAAAACAGCGGTTTTTGTGCTTCAGAAGAGTATAAATCACATCGAAATTAAAAAAAAAATTGTGATTTGCAGAACTTTTTCATTTCTTTCTTACAAATTATCTGGCACGCTCGTCACACAATCTGGGAATGTTTGTTAGACGATGAAAAATTTTATAATTTTTATTTATATTTTAAATGACTTTTATATTATAGATAAACAGAAAAACAAACAGCGTATAATAGGTGTTTCTTTATTATATGAAAATATCGAATGAGCTTTGTGCTTTTTCCTCCATGAATCATACAATGATTACGCGGCTGATTCCTAAAGGAGTTGTTAGATAATATCTATACGAGTGTCAAACGATTCCCTATACGATTAACATAAGAGTGTTTTGTTGACTTGTGTAAGAGTCTCATAGAAGAATCAGCATTTTTAACAGTTACTCCCATGCGATCGTCAGTGATTAAAAAATGAACTAGTCGACGATCAAAAACACACTTCATGAGATTCCTAGTAGAGTCTTTTACGATTAAAAATGCTAGCTGGGAATGTTTCAAAATTTTTTAGTGATAGGAGTACGAATACGATTAAAAATGCTAGATGGAAATGTTTCGAAATTTTATAGTGATACGAAATGTTTCGAAATTTTATAGTGAACGAATACGAATAACAAATCAACACAAGAAGCCATTTATAACTGCAAAAGTGTCGATTATTGTTGCTACGAATCGAAATGTCTAGCTCCTTTAGTCTTGCATAAATATCTTAGCTACAAAAAACTATACATACAGGGTGTCCGTCAGGAATGTATAGTACTTTGTTTTGTCCCCATTTTTGTAAACATTATTGGTAGTCGTGAAACTAACACGAAACAAATTTATTATGGAAAAATATTCGATAAACCAACGTGTTTTAATCGTCAAAACGTTTTATCAAAATCAATCATCGATTACTGTATGACGCTGAGAAAGTTACGAGAAATTTTGGGAGGAACAACGCGCCAACAGAACGTACTAGTAAATGAATTCGAAGAAAGAGGGTCTGTAGGTGATAGGACCAAGCAGAAACCACAACGCACAGTGATTCAAGTTTCTAACGAACGCGGTCATACGTAGTTTATTCAGCTATAGTCATCATTAATTAATATGAATATTTATGTTTACGTTATTTATGGGCCAATTTGGGTAAAATAAGAGAAAAAAGTCTTTAAATATAATATTATTCTTTGAATATATTATTATCTTTTAGATGCGATTTTATGCAGATTTGATAAATACAACTATTTATTATGTTTGGTTTTTAGATTCAATTCTATCGAGCTTCCAAAATTGTGAAGAAATAAAATAATAAACCAAATCGTAAACATGAACTGTGCAGTTGGCAACAAATGGTAAAAAAATATGTGGAAAAATATGCATGTGCTACGAATCTAGTCGTAGAGACTAGACAGATAAACTAAAAAAGTTATTGAACATTCAGGAGATGGAGGTACTTCTGCGCCACCCTGTACATAATTAAATAGTTTTTTATTGCCTTCAGTTCATTAAAAAAAATAATTTTGTTTCTTATTGACGGAAGTTTTTCTACATTAAAAAAATTATAATAATAAAACTTAAAATAAACCTTGTTCTAATTGTTATTTATTTTTCATTGCAATTATTCTGAATTTTTCTTTGTTTTAATTTCAAGATTACAATTTATTCTTTGGCTGTTCCGTTTTGTTCTTGTTTTCCATTTTAAACTCTTTTTAATGGTGTTCATTGGCAGTTACGTTTTGTAACTTTTCTTTTACAGCAGCATTGAAAAATGTTGTTGACCCATTAACAAAATAGACGGCCGACGTAATTGGATCAGTCAATACGAGATGATTTGACTGAGCTCTTCTTATCAGTTGCTCTGTTTGCCATTAAAATACTTTGTAATGAACATTTTTAAATAGTTTTATTGCTGGTAGTAAAATAAAATGATTAACATCTATAATAATTAATTTTTAACACCATTTCCAGAAATTTACAAACATGTAAATTATGAAATATTTAATATAAATTTTTGAATATCTTAAATCGCTCATTGATTCAAAATTTTGCAATAAATAAATACATTTTGAGTGACATTGTTTATAACTCATACGCCCCACAAACAAATAGTTTGTACTGGTGATACCAGATTTGGGACAAATTCCCTTTTTGTACGGATTTATTGAAAGAAAATATATTGTGGACAAAAACGGATACATTTTTTAACTTTTATAAATAAACTAGTTTTTATCTCTGACTTGTTTGCGGAAAACAGTAGTCCATTTTTTCACATTATACCAGCATTCTGGGGATGGTATTTTGCATTGTATTGAAACTACGGGAGAAGTGTTTATGTATGTTTCCACTTGAAGCATCCAACGTTATATGTGACAGTTGTGAAATCGATTTACATCAGCACCTGTCTTTATAACTTAATATGAAGATGAAGCAACCTCGTGGGGTAAATTATTCACGATTCAACAGCGCCTCCGAGTGGCTTGCTAGGCTATCTGTGAGACGGAACTCTTTGTTATAAGTTTGTAGCCCTATTGACGAATCCCTTGCTTAAGATTTAGGGACTCCTAACCCTTCCTGTAAGTAATTTCTCAGAGGTCAAGGAAAGACAAGGCTCAATGAGTTGGTAGACCGAAGCCCATTAAGAGCATCAGCTCTTAAGCAACTCACCTATCTAACCATCACTCCCGGTTGCAACAGGTACCTGTACTGTAAGTATAGGTACCTGTTGCAAGACAAAAGCTTGTCGGGAGTTGTTAGCCCCCAAAAACCAGCATGAACCATCGTTATCAGAGAAACTAACTCGCCCTTCCTGCGACTTTAGATTTAAACCAGAACGTTTCAGCCAAGGCAGGCACCTCAACCTGATCAGCAACGAGAGATCTGCAAAGCAGGATCTCCCAGGTGCTTTGCTGGTCTGCCAATTTTAACCCTTAGTACAGGTTTCCAACACAACATAAGTCATGTCATGGCTTTCTAGAATTGTGTTTACCATAACAAACGAGTATCTTCTACCCCTCTATGTCCCAGAAAACAGATTACACTGGTTTGTTCTACGCCAACGCAAAACCTATTACCCGGGGTGCATTATATGGGACAGAAAACACGTCTAAAGACATATTGTTCCACAACGGAACCGTACGGCTGAAAATGAATCCTCTCTGTATTGTGTTAAATGATTGGCTGGGCAATCGACCACAAATGGATGCGCCCTGGCCAATGAACGCGCGTGGCGCAATAATATATAGCTATTGGGAACTAGATCCCTAATCTCATCATAGCAAAACCCATTGTAGTAAATATAAAACAGAGAAACGTAGACCACACTGCGGCACAGCTCCAGTGGTTTAATAAGGTTTGGTATCCTGCTGCCACCTGTAAGCTTCTCCGCTCTCTATCTTGCACACACAAGGGCAAATAAAACTAAAATAGACTTTGAGGCACCGGCCCAAATATGAGAATTGTATTCCATTTTCGATCGGATATAGCTGCTACAAATAGTAAGGAGATCGGGTGGAGTAAGGTGCGTCTTACACCGTTTCAAAAACCGAAATAACTGTATACTTCTTTAGAGACATGAAAAATGTTTTCACTACAGCGAACATCACACTATATTTTCAGTCCAAGGACATCAAGAGCATGCGATTCCTCCATATTTATACCATTCATGAGTAAAAATAAAGCAGCATTTACTTTTTGTGTGTTCATAAACAACACTGGCTCTTACGAGCGTTGAAGTCGAGCCTGTTTTTACGACGTCTTTAAAGAACACATCTAAACTTATATCTGTTCGCTAACCATATATAGTAAAATTCACTAAATAGAAACAATAAATAGTGACAAAGTCGCCAAATCAGAATGAAAGCATCTAAAGTGTGATTACTATTTGCCGCAAAATATGCGTCAGATTTGTTTTGATGCACTTTACTCAGAGCGAGAGAGAGAGAGAGCAAATTTTAATATATAATGCTAGGAACACAATTGCGACGAATTCGCCGGCAAATATTCGTTGTATAAATTCGTCGTGTGTAGTACAATATCAACGAACTTTTGCGTAGACAACATTGTTCACATTCCGTGCAAATACAAATTAAAAAAAAAACTAATGAATATAAATACTTCCCCATGCAAAAGAGAGATTTTTTAACAAATTATCTGAGGTATTTTATATTTTGAGAACATCTTTTTACTACATGGATTAATATAAATATTGTCGTCAAAAGGCGTTTGTTTGAAAGCTAATTTGTTTGGTTTATTTATTAGCATATATAAATTGCTTTCCATTTATTTGATTTGTATTTAAATTGTATGGCACAATCAGGGCCACCGTAATGTTTCTTATTTGTCTTATGTACTTAAAATTTGTGATATTTTTATAAAAGGTTGTTGTTTTTTTTTGTAAAATTAACTGCATCGCTTTCATTGTTTAAATCTATGTCGTTGTTCTTAAAGTGTTATACGAATACATAAAGTTAAATGCTTAAACAAGAAGTTTAGTTTGTAAACGGAAAACACTGCGGTAAGTTGTTCAAATATGTTGTGTCCCGTTGTTTAATATGTTTGATTTTAAAAATAAACGCGAGCAAGTACGCATATACATATTTTAAAGAAACTTGCTTGTTAAATTCGCCCGTTTGCAAAACTGCAGTCGAAGCCAGCGTCATATATAAAAAGTGTTATTTCATCGGCCGCTGACGAAACAATTAAAAATAAATCTATCTCAACTTTCGCTGAGTATGACGAACTTCGATCAACACCACGATTGTGTGCATTTTCATATACTCGTATACCAACATGTTTGATTTTTGACAACGAAAATTCGCGTCCAAATATTCGTCGCAGTTGTGTTCCTAGCATTACGCTTTGTCTACATAGGATTTTCCAATTGCTGAGTGTTAACACCGCGCTTTTTAGTCTGGTCTCATATATTTTGTAAGTGCATGAGGATTTTTCGCAGACAAATTACGCTTGACGTAAATTTTGTTGAACAGTGTCTTAAGCAATGTAAAAATATAAAATTACATTTGATAACAGAAGAGCAAACATTATGCGCTATATTGTTGATAAGTTTAAGTACTAAAAAAAAGAATCGCAAAAAAATTAAATAACCATTAATTATAATATTGAAATTACAAATTTTATTTGAAAAGAAAATTAAAAAGTAAAACTGTTTGGAGATACGCAACGTGACGTAAAATAGCATACAAAAATCTTAAATATTTCAATAAATATTGATACAAGTTAATAATGTTGACTTTTTTGCATGAAAAATGCATTTATTATAATAACAAATTGAGTTGATTACATTAATCAAACTATTTTCCATTGTTGAGGCTAATATTGAGTTCATTATTTCGTGCGAAATTCTTTCAAATTGCATACAAAAGTGTTTTGTATGAAATATTTGCGAAATAAGTTTAGAAATGTAGTACTGAATTTTTAAAGTGAAAAACTCACAAAATGTATCTGCAACATGTTTTAATTTAAAGTTGTTTCTGGGATTATTTGTTTTTTCAGCTGCGAAATAACATAAGTAAAGCTTTTTTTCGCAGGAAATATATCCATGTACGAGTGTACTTAAAATTAAAAAGAAACACTGCGTACATCTCAATTTTTTCGTACGAAATTACTAATGTTGCTGAAAATTTTTGGCACATTCAATCTCAATACTAGGCTCTAGTCAATACTTTTTACCATCTTTCTGGTAGCACTTGTCTTCATCGGCACTGCCCCCGTTTTGAGGTAAAGTATGAGTCTAGCCAATTTTTGATACCCTATTCTGAAGCAAGGCGTATCCCAGTAAGGTCGTTCTGCATCTCTCAAAGCAAACGGTAGTTAGAAGTACCAACACCTGGACTATAAGGTGGGTAACGACATTTTGAAAATTAACTTGCACACAAGAGTAAGTTGCCAGAAAACTTTTCGGATATTTTCGATAATAATATACTTGTATACAAATACTTGTATGTGTAAATGCAGTGTTAGTACATTTTAAAGGAGGGCCTTTCTAAGTTGACAAATTTTGAAAATTTTATATTCGTAGTTTAATAGTCGGAATTCTAGAAAACTTGGGGCAATTGTGTCAATATTTTTGACAGTGGTTCTAGAAATGCTATTTTTGGTCACGGTTTCAAATGAAAAATATTAACCACAATAACCGAAAAAAGGTTACATTTTGACTAAATTTCTAGGTTTTTCTTAAATGCGCATAATTTTCAAACTGCATGGGATACATTTATATTCTAATTTTTTTCATGAGGGTTACAATCAATCCTATCACCCCGTTTTGGCTTGACGTTGAGTTTTGGATCCCCCTGTATATGTAAAAAAATACAGCGTATACGTAAATGTTTTATATTGTTTATTATAAAAAAATGAAACTAAACGACTTTAAAGCAATTTGTTATGATTTCAACGCATCGATTGCACTATTTCAAAATCGAAAAGTAAGAGGTTTCGTCTGCATAGTAATTTCATATGGTAGCTTAGTTTTTCCAGAATCATCTATCGATTGCACTATATCAGAATCGAAAAAGCTGCCACCTGGTAACAGTAATAGCATGTTCACACGAAGGCTTATTTTCGAGGTTCGCTCTCTCATTTGTGGTTCGCTGCCCAATCTTGATTGAACCAACATGGTTAGCCATACAAAATTTTGAGAGCGAACCTACTTGGTTCATTTTTAATCTTGTTGCCAACCAAGCAAAACTACTATCATCTCCAAATTTGATCATAAATTATCGCTAGTTTATCTGAACTCGCTGCAAAAAAATCTAAACAAAGAAAAAAAAAGATAATTAATGTGTAATGTAAAATAAACACATTGAAAATTTAAAAATTTGATATTTACATAAAGATTTAAATAAAAATTGAAAAAAGAATTAGTGAAACGTTTGCACAAAATATGTAAATATCAGTGTGATGCAAAAAACAATCGTCTGAACACCTAGTTTCGCAATAGTGGTTCGGAGAGCGAACCAAGTGTTTCATATTATCGTCTAAACATGGTATAAGAGGTTTCGTCTGCATAGTAATTTCATATGGTAGCTTTGTTTTTCCAAAACAAATGTTCGAAGTGGCTGAATCGTGTCAGAAAAAAACTCTCAAAAAACTACAAATTTTGTTCCGCAACAACGGATAATAGGGCATTTACATCTAACCAAAATCTAGTAGATTTAAATGAAAATCTCCAACAAAACCTTAACTATTCATACATACACTTTTAATTAAAGTTTTGCAATTAACGCCTTAATTGATTTTAATTACCCATACAAAATTTTAACTAACTTAATTGCCAATTAACAGTTAATTTTTCTAATATTTAGGAAAATTAAATATACAACCCTGTGGCAACCGTGTTTAGTTATCACAATAATACCCAATGAACACACTTTGTTCAAAGTTGATAACTCAAACGTAAACAAATGCAAACAAAAGATGGCGAGTCAAATTGATTGTAAGTTTTGAATATAAAACTTTTAAAATAATTAAAAATAAACAAATAATAGCAATTTCTGCTTTGTACTCGTATTATATAAGCAAACTCTGTTTAAATGCTGAACTTTTTTCCATTTTTGTAAAATTATAACAAAAAGAAATATTCATAATCAAAATTTACTCGTAAACAATTTGTCTGTCAGCTGTTGTCAGACGTTAACTGCATTAGAAATATTAAATATGTATGACCGTTTAAACAACCTTTAATTAACTGGTAATTGAATTAATTAAAAGTGTATGTATGAATAACATATAACAAGATTTCATTTTCATAAAATCTTTTTTTGCAAAGGGTTTGACAGCAATAACCATATCACAATGAATTCATCATGTAAAAGTATAGTTTTTTTTTATTGCAGCATTTAAAAGTATTATTTTCAACAAAATCACAGTTGTGTAATAGAGTACTTGCAAAAATGTTCGTCAAAACCTAGTCGCAATCTAGATTTCATTTTGTATGGGAAATCTCATCAAAATCAACTAGATTTGATTCGAAATCCCAAAAGTAGTAGATCTACTTTATGTGTAATTGGCCTATAAGTTCGTTCTGAAACTGACTGATTAATAATATTTCGGACAAAAATATTTATCATTATTAAGATGCCACATGCTTGGGAAAGAAACTTGTATTAAGACCACCTGTTACGATGTTATTTATGTATATGGTTGTGTTTGATTAAAACCTCTTAATTCATTATGTTGTAAATCTTAAGTTTTAATATTAAATTAATTTTTTACAGACAATTTCGCATGTAAAATAATATAAATTTCTTAACAATAATCAGCAAACTAAAATTTTGAATGAGCTTAGTTATTGTAATTAAGTGTTAAATGAAAAAAATAGAAACAAACCTACAATCGTCAAAAGTAATTAATTTTTAAATGTTTCTCATTCACTTAAGAAAACTGCAACAAAATTATAAATTAAAAAAAAGAATAAAAAAAATATTAAGAGCAAAAGATTGTATGTATATAAAAATAACTAATATTAAGGGAAAAAATATGTACACATGTCTTTATTGCAAATGAAATGAAAATATACATATGTAAATAAGTATTTGTTGAAATGTAAGCACTTACAAAAAAAAAACAAGTAAATAAATAATATAATCAATTTAAAAAAAAAATTTTTTTTTGAGTGTTTAATGTTATTGAACTTTCTCAAGCACAAGAACGACTTTTCTATCACATACCAAACAATTTTGATCTGGCATCCCTGCAAACACAGGGTTACGTAAATAATTGAATTTGTATAGCGTGACTTGATCGTGTAGTGCAATTTAGTATTTGCTTATGTATTTTCATTCAATAAAATTTTTTTAACCTACAAAATGGCTTATTCTAGACGCAGACAATATGAGGTCGGGCAAACATTTTGAACAACACAACAAAATAAACCAGCAAACAATTTGTTGAAAAAACGAAAATCACTAAACAGACATATATTTATTATTTTAAACTGACTCCAAACATTAATGTTTAATCATAATTCTGACTGCCAGACAAATTTACGCTAAAATTAATTTCTAAATTCATACAGAGTTCCCCACAACTCAACGTCAAGCCGGGAGACCATCATGAGAAAAAATCTAAAAAAAAACCATTTTACTCAAGTAAAATGTTAATTACTCGCACACGCCCTTGTATTTTTTAGATTTTTCTTCTGACTTTCTCATGATATTGATTTATCACCCTGTTTTGGCTTGACATTGAGTTTTGGGACACCCTATATATATATAATTCATACTGATAGAAAAACTTTCGATTTTTTGCATTAATGTTTTCATCCCATTAGTAAAGCTTTCATAAGCGAAATGAAACTTTTAATGGCATTAATGAAAGAGTTCTCCCAGGGCATGCTGCTCCTCGTGCTGCAAACATATACTTTGGGTAAGAGTTTCGCAAATCTTTAGCACAATATAAGTCATGCGGCTTCTAAGAGTTTTATTTGCTACATCAAATGAGGGACTCCTTTCCCTCCATGCCCCAGAAAACAGAGTGCCCTGATTTGGTGTACGCCAAGCAAAACCTATTCTTCGTGGAGGGGAGGGAGGGGGGGGGGGGGGCATTCTGTTCCAAAAGAGTTGCGAAAATTTACATCAGCACCTGTCATGCGGTCTTATCTGATGACGGACCAATTCCACGCAGTGAATTATTCACGATTCACCAGCTCATCCATGTGGCTTACTAGGCTCATACAAGTAGCAATTTTTGCCATATGTTTGTAGCCGTATGAGCAACTTCCTGTTGAGGAGTTCGGGCCTTCTAATCCCTGCTGTATGCAATCTCCCAGCAATCAATGGAAGACAAGGCTTAATGAGCTGGTACGCCGAAGCCCACTAGCAGCATCACTTCTTAAACCAACTCACCCATCAACCATCACCACTGGTTCCTTACAGTACAGGTATCTGTTGTAAAGGCAACAGACCCTCGGGAGGTTGTTAGTCCCCGAAAAAAGCCACACACCACACAATTATCAAGAATACTAACACCCCATTCCTGCGTTTTAAGTTTGAACCACAGCCAGAACGTTTCAGCCAAGGTTGAACTGCAAGCAGAACCACCCGTGGGTCATGCTGATCCCCGTTTTGCCAATTTAAACCCTTGGTAAGGGCTTCGGAAGCCAACACAATATAAGTCATGCGGCTTCCTAGAGTTATATTTGCTACAACAAAGGAGGGACCCCTTCCCCTCTTTACCCGAAAAACAGAGTGCCCTGGCTTGGAATACGACCAGGCAAAACATGTTCCCCGTGGGGTCTGGTACGAGACAAAACAAAAATTTTTTATTTTCTTATAACCGCTGTACTGAAGTCTTTGATAAATGATGTACCCAAATTAACATAATATTAGAATTTGCCGCCATTTGTGCAGTAAATTGTTTGCAGTTCCAGTACAATACATTGCATATGTAGGCATCATCCCCAAACTACTGGTCCAAGATTAAAAAAAAATAAGTGACGCCATTACGCCGTTGTCATACATCGCTTCCACTGTTTGTGGCGTTGCCACTAAAAGTCATTAAAATAACTTTCATTTTCGATATTTTCTCTTAAACTTCAACGCGTTATAAATTCTGATGCAATTACGCATCGATAGAAATGGCTTAATGACAATATCGCTCCAAAACTCTACTAGGTGATCATGTTAACCGCTATCGTGTAACCTCCTAGTTAGTAACGACATTACATATTACAAGAAATTTTCAAATAAATGTATAAGAAAATTAGAAAACAACAAAAACATGAAAAACAGAATCAGTTAATAAGTGCCAAAAAGAATAGTAATGACTTTAAATCACAATATAAATGGCGTCATAAACGATGTACTCGTACAAGTAAAAACTAGATTTTCAAATTTCGTTCGCTTTGGATATTTATTGCGAAGAAATGAATTCTGATTCTTAAAATGAGCTCTTAAACAATCTTTCTTTTTTTGTCTTAAATATTGCGCTTTCAAAAGGAATGGATACTTTGTTTATAAACTTTACAGCACAATCACTACAGAATGAAGACTACTGGTATTTTTGTGTCCGTTTATGAAAGCTAAAGGGACAGAAAGACGTTTGTTGTGACCACCCAGCTGTTATTTGAGCAAAGAACAAAAACAAATAAAAAAATTATACGACCACCATCATAATGCTCGTAGATGACTGATCGTTTGCATTGAACTGTGAAATGTTTATTTATTCGTCCAGCACATTTGATCATTTTTATTATTTTGCTCAAACTTGCAAGTATCATGTAACTAGCCACTTAAGAAAAAGCCATCACGATGTCGTTCTTGTAAACATTTCGTCTTATCGCCACTGTGCATAAGAGTGAAAACAAATGCTGCCAGATGTTGAAAATGAGATTTAGTTAAAGGGTATTGGCATGTGCCTTGTTTGTATAATTCTCGCATATAACAATATTTTATATGAAACAAGGGAATTAAAAGTAAGATAACCACCCTTATTGTGTATGGCGTAGTCGTAAAACGAAAGCCCTCGTAGTAGATATCGCATTTACACTCATATGTTACCGTCTAAAATTTTCGACAAGCAAAATTTTGTAAATGAATCATAACGTAAAAGATTACGTCAAGCTAAATGAAGCATCCTGTTAAAGGCCCAATCAGACTATTATACAAGTATAAATACTTTCATTAGATTTTGTGAGATAAAAGTCTAAACACATTTCTTGC
Source organism: Thecocarcelia acutangulata (assembly GCA_914767995.1). Classification (NCBI taxonomy): domain Eukaryota; kingdom Metazoa; phylum Arthropoda; class Insecta; order Diptera; family Tachinidae; genus Thecocarcelia; species Thecocarcelia acutangulata. The sequence continues at coordinate 27,808,546 of OU612097.1, read as the reverse complement.
GACTGTCAAAAAGTCTAACGTAAATTCGATTTTGCATTCACACCATCACACTTGATATAAACCAACATAGATGTGCCATCATAAAACTTTTCACGGCGGCAGGTGCGCTATTCGTCGTAGGCGATAGACGTGCCGGCGCGTGAAATTCTTCAACAATTAAAATAATAATTATGTATAGCACATCCAAATTCAATAGCACAAACATATTTTATGTTCGAAATATAGCATGAGCAAAATACATTTATAAATGACAGCTAAATTCCAAATTTTATAACGACAAAAAATACTATCAGTGACGGCACCCCATCGGCTACGAAGTAGCCGACTACTCAATTTTTAATTAGCTGGTTTGCTAAAAACCACAACCCTGATCCAATGTAAAGTATTATCGTTTTGAAAAGTTTCAAAAACCAACAAAGTCGTATGGGATGTCAAATTTTTATCGTATTATTTTTCGTATGTATGACGGATTACATTCAGACTATCAGACTTGCACGTATTATTTAAATTTTTGACAAGTATTAATACAAAGTATAATAGTCTGAACTGGGCTTAAAGAAGTACCAAACAAATGTTTATTAATAACGAAAAGAACATAAAAATAGTAAAACAAATTTTTTGATATTGTTGACTTGTTGTTGCACAAAGCAAATAAATTTTGTGAAAGTGTTGTGTTGCATTTTACTCATCCTTTTAATTTAAAGAGGAAAAGCAAACATTAAATTAGTTCTATAAAAAAGCAGCTAAGACAACAGCAAGTGAAAATATTTGCGTTTTCTAATAAAAAATATGTTACAAAGTAATGTGTTATATGATTTTTAACATATGTTTGTTCACATATGTTAAAAATCAGTCCACTTCTTCGAACAATCCTCCACAGAACGGAATAGTAGGCCAATATAACTTAAATTTTCGCAAAAATTTTTCGATGTCTCACTTTGCTTTACTATTAATTTTTTTAAATATAAATAAATAAATAAATAATCATTTCAAATGAAAAAATGTAACAGCAATCATATGTAAAAAAAAAGGAGAAAGTGGAATTCATATTTTTATTTTTGATATCTTTTTATTTTATTCCATTTTAATTATTTATCGTGAGCAAATACCTTGATGACAAATTTGCTCCCTTTTGAAAGACAAATACGCCAAACACGGTAGCACTTTAGTGGCGTTTTTGTAATAGATTTGAAACTTGTCGTATTCACTGTCGTTTTATGCCAATCACGGTACCATTTTTCCAAAGCGCCCGTCTTTCGCCATAAAAACGCCAAATACAATAAGGATGAATGTGAATTGAAATACAAAAGCGTGTGTGAATACACGATTTATGGCCTGTTTTTGACGATTTTTGTAGATCATAATTTGGCACATTAAAGACGTAGAACCTCAATTATGCCTCAGCTCATCGGATGGAAGTGTGCGCCAAGGTCGCGGATATTTTCTTCCATGCATAATTGAACCATACCAATATTCTCATAATAAAAAGAAATGACAATAATTCCTAAATAGTTTGTGTTTTATTCAAAATCAACATCGGCCTTAGAATTTAGCCACAACAACAAAACGTTGCTTCGCTTCAATAATTGAAAAGGGGTTTATTTTCCTACACTTTTGAAATTTCATAATAATTTTTCTTGTTTAAACAAAATATACAAAAAAAATATTTTTTTTAATGAAATTGTATGTTATTACTATTTTGTTGTTCAAACATCAAATTACTATGCACAAAAATTACTTTTTTGTAGCTTCTATCTCTTTTTAATTTTGCCTATTTCACTCTTTTCCTATTACATTAAAGTTTATCTTACCCGTAAAATATTATTACCAGTCTGGCAACATTTTTTACTAATTTTCATCAATGTATTTATTTTTTCTTTAAGCAATCACTTACCATAATATATCAGGCTTACAATGTCTTGGTTTGAAATGGCCGCACTCAATGAAGCTCAACTTTATGTCCCATAATAATATTTTATTGTGTTTATGTTTTTTTTAGCGTATGTTTTATAAACAAAAGTTTTCTGAACGATATTTAAATAAACAATAAAATTTTTCTGGAGAATTTCGTGATAAATAAGTGAAGAAACAAAACAAAACTATTTGAATTGTAAATTTCATAGGAAGTATTTACTCCAGAATACAGATCTTAAGCGGAGGAAATATTTATCAATAGTTTTAACAGATTTTTGGATTTAATGTTGAAATGATTGTTTTTTTAGTTTCCTTTATATATAAATGGATTTCCCGTCTCCGAAAACCCCTGAATTCTGCTTTTCATCAAAATTGTTAGTAAAATCTCTTGGGAGGTATTAGTGCAGAATTAAAATTTTCCCGAAAACAGTAAAGTAAATGGATTCCAGTATGTATAGAAGTTGAAAGCTCCGAGTAACGCAAATTTGTTGATTTTATTTTTACTATAATTTTTTCTGTGTATTCTAAATATGTTTTCTTTTTGGTTATTTTCTTTTGTTTACATTTGTTTGTCTACCGTACGATTTTAATCTCACTGCAAGAATTTTTTGAATTGAAAGTGTTCAGTTAAAGAACGGTATCTTTGCTTTCTTAATTTATGTTCTCATTTACTGCAACAAAATGCACTAAAACACGTGAAATTTTATACAAATTTATGGGCAAACGAATAGACAGAGAACTGATGAGTAGTAAAATACAAATATTAACTACTGGACAAAAAGGTTTTACTCCACTTAATATTTTTGTTCTCTGTGGTGGTTAATTTCAAGGACGCAGAGTCACACATAACTTATTAACCCAACAGAGATAATTTTGTTTTATAAAACGTTTTTCTTTTTCTTTTGTTTATTAGAAAAGCGATAGAAAAAAGCCCCCAAAAAGCAACAAACAATTTTTCAAGCCTAGCAAAAAAATCATAACAAAAACTTTACAATTTGACCAGCGATAAGTAGATTAGACTAAAACCATTACACGGTTTATAGATTTTGGGACATGAAGCATTAAAGCGGTAGCCAGGGTGTCTCTTAAAGTGGTGTTAGTTAGTTCACATACGAGTATATATACATTTCGGGTGAATTAGTGCTATATAGAAAATATTGGATTGGGATATCTTATTTTGTGAGATTTGGTAACAAAAATTATATGAGCCAAAAAATGGGACGATCAGATGGGGGTAAAAGGCTTTGCATCGGGGTCACATGTAGGGCAAAACAGCAGAAAATCCTCAAAAAGCTTCACTACTATCTCTGAGTCGCTCTTAGGAGGGCAAAATGTAAGAACGGCCCCCATTAATATTTCCCCAATTGGCCTCCTTTAAAAATATTAGTATTTAACATTTTAGAGTCAACCGCCCTAACTAGTTCCAGAAAGATCCCAAAAGTGGATGAGCAACTTTCAATATTTCTGTAAACCCAAGATTTTTGTAGAACATACTGTTGCTACTATATGTTCATAAGAAATGTAGAAGTAGAGATATTAGTGGAGCTCGGTCTTACATTTTACCCCCGAAGAGCGGCTTACAGTCAGTTATTAAGCTTTTTGTGGATTTTCTACCTTTTTGTCCAAACTTTTACTCCAATGTAAAACCATTTACCCCGTGTCGCGCACCGACTAAAAAATGTTTCATACAAAAAAATGTTAAAGGGCACCAAGAACAGTACGAAACACACCGAATTTACAACGCTGTTAAACGGTCAGGCCATATTTGTCAAACATCACAATCAGCGTTTCCATTGTTGGTATTTTCCGAGCAGATTTGGTCGCACATTAATCGTTTAGAAGGTTGGTCGGCTAAATCTTATTTTGGTCTTATTGAAAAAAATCTTTTATAGTAAACTTTCACCATAACTTTGGCAAATTTTCATACACTTGAATACATTTTTTTAAAAAAGCGCCGCTTTGGCAAGACAACCTCATTGTTCGCTTATGAAATGTATTCTGTATTGAGCAGAATTGCTATTAAGCTGGTGGTTAGATTTGGTGACCTAATGACAAACACAAATTGTTTTAGAAATCCATCAGTTTAACGGCTACCGCAGATGATCAGTTGGTGCTGTCAGGCCCGGTTTGAACGTCTAATAGTTTAACGAATCAGATTGGAGTGTGACCATGCCGCTTAGGACAAAACCAAAATAAATAAGACCATTTATTACAAAACAGTTTGAACTACATCCGAGGCCTTATTATTTATTAATATTATTGGATGGGAGGTGGCCCTTACCGGTCACTTGCACTGCAACCATTGTAGGCCTACTGTGCGTCCCCTAGCCCTATTACGGGCTAAGTACGGCAAGAAACCGAACTAGCTCCTTCAATGGGAATGATAGTAAGTCCCCTTCATTGAACGTATGTGCTTGTAGCAGCCTGTTTCTCCTGTGTCCTAAAGCTGCACAGTCGGTGATCAAGTGCTTCATTATCTCCTCTTCCTCACCGCAGAATCTGTAAATGTATGTGTTGGAAGTGCCCATCCTATACAGATGCTTTAGGTAGGTATAATGACCTGTAAGTGCACCTGTCAGTGTTCTGAGCCTTTTCCTATCCAGTTTTAGAGCACATTCGGCCCTCTTTGCATCAAAGTTTATAAATTTCTTGAAATGATCGAGACCAGCAGACTCGTTCCAATATTGCCCAACAATGGACTCCGTCCATTTCTTCATCTCCTCATTAAGGAGGTTCTTGTTGAAGCCAAATGTTGGAGTGGGTCCAATAAAATACCTCTCTGCTACTTTTTTAGCGTACATGTCATTGCCACAGACAGGGCCCCTCATGTCCTGGCACCCAAATCAGAGTAACCTGGTTCTAGCCTGCCAGTTCATTTAGCCTGTTGTTACATTCCAGTACTAGCCTGTAATCGGGGCCTTACTGTGCACAGCGTGCTGCAGTGATAACAGCATCGGCCTTACTGTACTGTCATCTCTGCAGCACCCTGTGTAAAAAACAAAACTCCAAACGGTTTTTAATACTTTCTGGACAGATTGCTGCCGGTATTCTAGAAAGCAAATGTAGAAAAGGAAAACAAATAAGATTCAAATCGGCATAAAACGTGTATAATTTTACTCATATCTTCAATTTGTATCTGTTAAGTCTGTGGTCACACAGAACGATTTTAATTGCCGAACTTATTAGCAATTTTCTTTTGGAATTGCTTTCTTGTCCACACACAAAAACTTTTTTCGGCAATTCTTGAGCAATTCTCTACCTTTTGCTTTATGCAATAACATTGTATATGCACATACACATACACACATGAGAGAAAAGTAAGGAATTGCTGAGAATTGCCGAGTACCGGCAATTCTTTTTCCCTTCTTATTCCCCTCACCGAAAACTTCTATAAAGTCAAGAATTGCCCAACTAAAGTTGCTGTGTGTGACCATACACTAAATGTGTGTTTTTTATTGATGGACAACAAAGAACAACTAAAGACATAAATGTCCATCACAGCCATATAAATGCACACACACACACACACATACACACACATGTGTGTATTCGGCAACTGATTTTTTAAGCAGCTTTTTAACTTTTACACTCCCTTAAGCAACAATTCATATCATTCCAAAGGCGATTGTTTCCGTAATTTTTTATACAATCGTTATCCGTTTGTTATACTCGTATATCCTTTGCACCATTTATTGATGGCCTGATACGTTTCTTACTTATTTTATTACATATACAAGTACATACATATGTAAGTTTGTATGTATTCTTTGCATTTTGTTTTTTCTGTTCTGGCTTGCAACAAGGATTTCTGCATAAAAAACGTTAAGAAGTTGAAAAACATTTGCGCTTAACATAATTTCCGTAATGACCAATACACATAATAAAAAATTTCCTTTTCTTCTCTCACACACGCAAAAGTTCATATGTGTTTGTAAGGATGTATGTGTATGCTCTATGCCGCGCATATGTTTGCGTGTGTGTGTTAGCTTATTTATTGGCATCCGTTTAAATTTGTCTTGATAGAAAATCTATATTATAGATAAGTAAAAGGAGGTGGGGAAAACGTTATGGACATAAATTTGTTCCTTCTGCTTATTTTTATGACTTCGTTGGGTCATCTCATTCCATTCACTCAGTATTTTAACGATTGTCATAATAAATTAAATCACTAGTTTCGATGTTTTTTTTCGGCTTTTGTAACTTTGTACTTGCCAATAATTTAGATTTTTACTTTGTATTTTTTTGTGATAATTTAATGGCCAGAAAATGTAATAAAATAATTTCCTTTTATTTTGCTTAAATTTTGCTATATGAACGATATTGCTATGAAATCCTTTTTAATGTATCTTATATGAAATTATTTATTTTTAAAGAATTGCTTAAAATTTTGAAATAAACTACACTGAAAAAATTTTGTTCAGAAATTCTCTGAACTTTGACATTACTTTTATGAATTTTTTCATTATTTTTCAACCATTGTAACTTTTCATAGAAATAATGAAAAAAAATTTATTAGATTATTTTAATGAGAACCTTCATAAAAGTAATGAAACATTTTAATAAGAAACATGACTTATTTTCATTAAAAGTATGAAAGACAAATTATATGATTAGTGAAATAATTTCTCTAGATCAAAGAATCAATTTCATAAAGCACATGAAAACTGTACATTAAATTAATGAAAAAGTAACATTTATTTAATGAAATAACTTCTTTGTACTAATGTAATATATTCATTAAAAATATGAAACTCCTTCGTAAGGTCAATGAAGTTATTTCATTTATCTAATTTTATTATTCATTGAGCACCTGAAAAAATTACATTAAATCAATGAAATGTTACATTTGTTTAATGAAATAATATCATAACACACATTAATAAAATATGTTCACATATGTACGTAATAAGATCAATGGAATTATTTCATTTATTCTTTGATACTTTATTTCATTACACAAACAATACTATTCCTTGCTTTTGTGAAATTGTACCTAATTATGATAAAAGAAAATGTTGAACAAGTATTCATCAAATAAAACAGATTTTTAATTCAAATGACTTCAATACACTGGTATTTAAATTTTTTAAACTATTATTATGCTGATTTGAGTACATACATACATATGTACTTACATACCCAAGCTCGGTAGCCAGAAATTTATTTGTCATTGATCTAATGAATTCTATTTCATTGGAATTACGAAACTCATAAAACTTACATTTCAATAAAAAAAACTTGACATTTTTTAAACTGTAGCTTAAGATTAATAAATGCCCATTAATATATCTTACCAAATTTCAAAGAATTAAAAAAAAAAAATTTTTATTTTGTTGTAGTCATAAATCCAATGATGTTTTTTAATGAAACTATGAAACTTAATGAAACCATTCTGATGGAACTATTTCATAATATTTCTAATATTTTATGATGATGGGTTGGTATCATTCGTCTAGCTCGAGTTCAATCCTGGCTAAAGCCAAGAAATATTTTCATTTATTATTATAACAATAATTGCCGCGATCAATAACTCTTGATCAAAGAAAACAGGAAAAAAGTAATTGAATACACTAAAGCTGGGGGACAACTAGTTGCTTCACCAGCCCATCATCATATAATATTAGAAATATTAAAAATAAAGTTCGACTATTTAACATTAATACATACTATTTCATAATATATACGAAGTTTCTTGCATATTGTGAAAAGTTTTCATTGGATTAATGAAAAATATTTAATGAAACAGTTTCATTAAATATATGACGCATAATTCTTTCAGTGTATAGTGAAAATTATTGCCTGTTAATGCTTGCTGCAATTTAATCATTATTTGTAAATATTCACGGCCTTATGTATAATAAAAACCCCTGTGCCAACTAACTAACTGGTTTCTTTCCCTTATGGTAATTTACACACCAAAAACTTAGCAGCTAGTTAGTTAGCATAAGGATTTTTACCATACATAAGGCCGTAAGTTATTCATGTTTTCGTTGGACTTTATAATTTTTAAATTAGATTTTTGGTTTTTGCACATCGTCAATAGATTAATAAATAGATAAAATTATAAATTTTGACAATTTAGATGCGTTATTGAATTGATGTCACCACAGTTGGAGCATTTATGATACTCAATATATGACAAAATTACCTGATGATATTTGTCATTGAATTGATGTCAGCTTTCACATTAATGATGACTATTTACATATAACGAGTGATTTTTTTGCTATTATCTTTTTGGCAACACTAGTTTTGACAGCTCACGCACGTTTTGTATCTTGTGTCACTGTCAAACATCTTCAGTTTGGTCTATAATTTAATCATGAATCGTCTTACAAACGAACAACGCTTGCAAATTATTGAATTTTATTACCAAAATGCGTGCTCTGTTAAGAAAGTTCATCGCGCGCTTCTTCCATTTTATGGTCAGTTTAATCGACCTACTGAGGCTTCTATTCGGGCTATTGTAAAAAAAGTTCGCACCAAATTTACATTGTTGGACATTAAACCACCAACACGCTTACGTAGAGTGCGAACTGAAGAAAATATCGCAGCCGTATCGGCCAGTCTTGCTGGTGCAAGAATTGAAGCCAAACGACGCCAAATTTTTGGTGAATGGGCTCTTGAAAAGTTAGATGAAGATCCACTTTTTTATCGAAGAATTGTGTTCAGCGACGAGGCTCATTTCTGGTTGAATGGATACGTGAACAAGCAAAACTGCCGTATTTGGAGTGAAGAGCAGCCAGAAGCATTGCAAGAGCTACCAATGCATCCACAAAAAACAACCGTTTGGTGCGGATTATGGGCTGGCGGCATCATTGGGCCGTATTTTTTCAAAGATGATGCGAATCACAACGTTACTGTGAATGGTGAGCGCTACCGTGCGATGATAACAAACTTTTTTTTGCCCAAAATGGAAGAGCTTGACTTGCATGACATGTGGTTTCAACAAGACGGTGCCACATGCCACACAGCACGCGAAACAATGGACCAATTGAGAGGCGAGTTCGGTGAACAGTTTATTTCACGCTTGGGACCAGTCAATTGGCCGCCCAGATCGTGCGATTTAACGCCTCTAGACTATTTTTTGTGGGGCTATGTTAAGGCTAATGTCTATAGCGACAAGCCCGCTTCGATTGACGCACTGGAAGCCAACATTGCTAACATTATTCGTGAGATACCGGCCGAAATGTTGGAAAGAGTATGCCAAAATTGGACTAAGCGGATGGACCATTTGAGGCGCAGCCGCGGCCAACATTTGCATAAAATAATCTTCAAACATTAAATTATATCGACCCAACTATCGATCCAAATAAATATTTCATGCATTTTTCTGAATTTTAAGTGGTTTTTTTTTTTTTTTAATTTCCGATAGTTCTTATAAAATCACCCATTGGATGCGAGTTTTAAAATTGTATACAAAATCATACAAACAGTTCTCATAGTACAAAAATTAATATGGAAATAATAAATATTACGAGGCTGGTTTTAAAAGTATTGATGTTAAAAGAATATTTTAGAATAATTTGCTGTGCATTGAAGTCAATGTAATCTTTACATTGACTTCTAAAACGAACTTCTCATATTCATAATGAAGATTTACTTTTATTTATTAAAAATTTAGCGACATACTTCAATTCCTCATAATTCTTATTTTGCTTCATTTGAAACTGCAATTAAGAAATTCAACACTTTTCGCTCTATGATTTTTTTTTATGGGAAGTTTTGGTACAAAGTAATTTCAAGTGCCATTTTATGGCGTTTCTCTTCAACAGAGCTGAAACACAAACAAACAAAAAAATGTTAATTATAAAAAAAAAGAAACCAAATATGAATTTTAGTTTTGAAATTTTTATGTATCTGGAAATAATATAAACTGTAGTTTCACATCAAACTTTAATCATCTTATTTTTAACTTTTTTTTATATTTTTCCACGAATTTAAGAAACGTAAACAATTGTTAAGTGTAGGATATTTTTACTCTAAACATTTGAAAAGTATTCATTTGAGAAAACAATATTTTTTTTTTTGTTTCTAACAATTTATCAAATTCAATTAAAATACAAACATTCTTTAACAAGGGAACAGTGGGACAAAAAGTGTATAAACCCTAAAGACAAAACTGGTATTTTGTATTTAATATAATACTCGTATATATGACATATATTGAGAAGTTATATATGCATAATATAATTTCTAATTTGTCTTTGGTTATAAAATTAACTCTGTACAGACTAAGCAAACGTGTTGCATCGCAGGAACTTTAGAAAATCTAAATAAAAAGTATTAAGCAAAAATTTCCTAGTAAAGATTTTATTCAAACAAGTGAGCTTATTCACTTTATTAGCTCCTAATATTAATACCAATCAAAAAATTATAAACAACTTGTTTGAGAATATCTTTCAGGGGTTTCCAAGTCTACTAATGATTAGGGTACCTCCTATGAAATCTCGACATAGGGAACATAGAAAACATATAAATTTTTGTAAAGAATTTATTTTTTTCATTCAAGCTGTAAGCGTTGCAGCTATAAAATTCCATTATAGTCTTCAGTGGCCGATAATTTTAGATATTTTCTATAAGAATTGATATAAAATAAGAATTTCTCGAAAATGGAAATGTTAAAAATGTGAGTTTTAGATGCGTTATTAATAAATTTTGAAAATAAATAATTGAAAATGGCTTTTGTTAAAAAATAATGATGAATCAAAATTTCCCTATAAGGGAAATTTTCAAAATTAAAGCATTAGAAACCCTGACAATGAATTTTTATTTATTACTTCTAAAGTAAATAATTGAAAGACCAAACTATTGTTAAATCAAAATTACCCTACAAGGGAAATTTTTGTTATTTAAATTTCAACGACTTCATCAATAACTGCTTATGTAATATTTGCAAAATATACGAATACCATTTAAAAAAATATATAAATGTTCATTAAAACCCAACATTTAGTAAAAATTTCCTAATAAAGAATTTTTTTTGTTGCTGTAAATTATCACTATAACCTTCAATAGCCGATAAATTTCAATATTTTATATAAAGATTAACAGAAAATAAAAATGTCCCTAAAAGAGAAATTTTAAAAATATGATATTTATTATATGTTAAAAAGTTTTGTTCAACATTTCAAAGATATATATAGTTGAATATGACTTTTATGAAAAGTAATGATAAACTAAAATTTCCTTCCAAGGGAAATTTTCAATAAAGAATTTTGTTTAATTCCAGCTGTAAGCGTTGTTGCTATTAAATTTCTCTATAGCGTTCAATGGGCGATCATTTTCAAATTTTTTATTAAGATTAACACAAAATAAAAATTTCTCCCATAGGGAAATTTTAAAAATATGATCTTTATTATATATTATAAAGTTATGTTCAACATTTCAAAGATATATAATTAAAAATCCCTTTTATAAGAAGTAATTATAATCCAAAATTTCCTTCTAAGGGAAATTTTCAAAATTTTAGCTCTAGAAAACTTAGCAATCAATTTTTATTTAATAATTTACTCTTAAATAATTGAAATTGAATTTGTATTGGAAACTAATGTTCAATCAAAATTTCCCTACGAGGGAAATTTTTATTATTTAAATTTAAGAATTTTTATCAATAAGTGTTTATTTCATATTTGCATAGTATTCCAATACATTTAAAAAATATTACAAAATATTTACATTAAGGAAAAATTTCCTAATTAGAATTTTTTTTTTAATTGAAACTATAAGGGTTTTTGCTATAAAACTGCATCATCGTCTTGTGTGGCCGATAACTTTAGCGCTTTTTTACAAAGACTAGCACAAAATAAAAATTTCCCAAAAAGGGATATTTTTAAAATATATGCTATATTATTAAATTTTTATTTAAAGTCATAAAAATAAATAATTGAAAATGGCTTTTGTTAAAAAGTAACAGTAAAGCAAAATTTTCTTATAAGGGAAATTTTCAAAAATTTAAGCTTTAGCAGCCTTGTCAACATATTTTTATTTAATATTTCAAGAGTAAATAATTGAAAGCAGATTTGTATTGAAAACTAATGTTTAATAATAAAACTTCCTCCACAAGGAAACATTTTATTATTAAAATTTTTGAAATTTTATCTATAAATGCTGATTTAATACTCGTATATCAAAAGTATATATTTGAAAGCAGATTCCTATTAAAATATAATGTTTTAGCGAAATTTCTCCATAAAGGATTTTTTTAATAAAATAATCTTTTATTGAAAAAAGATTTTATCAGTAAATTTTTTCTTTCAACATTAAGTAATTGAAACAAATAAACACCATTCAAGTTAACTTTAAATCAAAATTTCCCAACGAGGGATATTTGTAACTCGATAACAATTTCAATATTTTTTTCAAATATTAAACAGAAAAAGAAGTCATTTAATATTCTTAGCATTAATTTTTAAAGACTAAGCAAATAAAATATATAAAAATTTCGCAAATAAAATTTCCCATAAAAAGATTTTTTCAAAATTAAAGCAATTCCATATTTTTTACAAATAGACATATTAGTAGATAGCTAAAAAATAACAAAAAGAAAACAAAAAAATATATGTTGAAAATTTTCTTATTTAGAAATTCCCAACAAGGGAAATTTGCTTATTGGAAGGCCTGAAAAGCTATTAAAAGAAGTTTTTAATTAAAATTTTTTTTTTTTTTTTTTTTTTAAACTTTTATATTTTATTTATTGAATCTACATAAGAAATGTAATGACAATAAGTATTCAAATCTTAATACTAAAAAAAAAAATTATGATTAAAGTCCTGCCAGTGCTGAACAAAAATTTATTTTTATGCGAATATTATTTCAGAATTCAGTCATCTGTTTAGAGCTCTAATGGTAGCCAAAGTATCCCTCCTTCTCAGACGGGTATGACCACCAAAGTTAAGAATATTAACTGCAAGAGGATTTGGATGGAATTCAAGTTTGTTAATATACCTTGTCGCGTACTTCACAAATTCAGATTTCACAAAAGGTACGTTCAGATCTGCGTGGATTCGTGAGTTTTTAACGTACCATGGAGCATCTGTAATTCTACGGAGAATTTTATTTTGACTTCTTTGAATTTTTTCAATGTTGGATGCCGAGGCTGTGCCCCATAATTGAATCCCATAGCACCATATTGGCTTTAGAATCGAGTTGTACAGCAAAAGTTTACAATCAAGCTTTAAGGTCGAATTTCTGCCTAGTAACCAGTTAATTTGCACTGCTTTCAATTTCATCTGCGTTACTTTTGCCTCGATGTGCGACTTCCATGTTAGTCTACGGTCAAGATGAATTCCGAGGTATTTGACTTCACTGTGTTGAGGTATTACTTTATTGTTAATAGTAATGGGTGAGCATGTTCCTGGACGCAGTGCGAATGTAACATGGGCACACTTTTGTTCATTAACCTTGATTTTCCAAAGCTTGAGCCATTTCTCTAGTTTGTCGATATGTTCCTGTAAATTTATTGATTCTTGCTGGTGGTTACTATGTATGCTAAGGAATGCTGTATCATCTGCAAATGTTGAAAATTAAAAATTGTATCAAAAAAGTTTTTCTAACAAAGAGTTCTAATAAATATTTTAACATTTATTTGTTTTTCAAGTAATTTTGATAAGTAAATTAGCACTCATCTAAAAAAATTTATATGAAAATCGCTCAAAAAATTTAGTAAATTTTCATACAAATTTTCTAGACGAGTTGCTCATCCGCGTTCCACGAACGAGCACTTATCTCAAAGAAATTTAAATGAAAATCGCTTGTATTAGCAATATGTATGAAATTACATATATAATTAAATCTTTGCGACACTGTATACTTGTGTGAAGTGCAGTAGAATCCCTAAAAGAGCGCAATTCAGGGAAAATGCGAATTAGGGCCTTTCTACGTGAGACTAACGATATATTCTATCAAATTTCAAACAAATATTTTAAGCGATTTATAAAGATGCGGTCATATTAAGCAAATCTCTGAGAAATTCCGAGTAATTAAGGGACCTAAAAGTAGTGGTTCCACTATTTTGTCAAATAGTTGCTCAATGTGACCGCGACTGAAGTCTAAACATGTCAAGTTTAGACAGTGTGCCGATTTTTCATAAAAAAAATTTCATTTATTTCTCAAAACCGTAGAAATTTTCACTAACAAAAAAAATTACTACGAAAAACAACAACAGCAGCAGCCAGTCTGAATAAAAGAAATCAACTTGAATGGGTACTTAAATATTATTTTCCCTCGAGTATTCGAATAGAATAGTACTTAACAACAGATTGGCAAAGTAGCTCACAGCGACTCATAAAAAAGTATTTATGGGCGATTAAATTAAAGGAAACAAAGCTAAAGGCACGAAATATTTGAACACACACTTCATTTTACAGTACACCAGTACTTCACATGCGACAGACGGACACACAGGCAGGCCGACAGACGGTGATAATGACAATCAAGGAATGAATGAATGAACAAATGAGCGAATGACTGAATGGCTGAGTGAATGGTATGGTTTAAATGATGTCGATAAAAAATGAAGATGATGAGAACGAGGACAATGCTTTTGGGATGAGTGGTGAGTGATGAAGGCAAAAGGTTACCTAAAAAACCAACCCCCTTCCACAAACAATTTAGCGAAAGTGTTGTACTACTGACAACTACAAGTATTCAGACTAATAATCATTGTCACCATTGTCATCATCATTATCAGCATCATCGTCGATACATTGTGTATTTCTATTATTTGTATGTGTGACTGTGTGTGTATGTATGCGTGTTTTATTAGTAGCGGGAGTGTGTATGGACAGTGTGGCAATCACAATCAACATGCTACATGTAGCATCTTTATTATCCTTCAGTGTTAAAATGTTCAAGTCATTTAAACGTTCTTCCTTATTTGTATAACATTACATTTGGACTTAAAAGATTTATGTGTGTGTGTGTGCGTGGGTTTTTATGAAACAGAGATACCCTAAAAACATTTTGAAGTTAAAATTGGTTATCTAACATTGAAAAAATTCAAAGAAGTCAAAATAAAATTCTCCGTAGAATTACAGATGCTCCATGGTACGTTAAAAACTCACGAATCTACGCAGATCTGAACGTACCTTTTGTGAAATCTGAGAAGGAGGGATACTTTGGCTACCATTAGGGCTCTAAACAGATGACTGAATTCTGAAATAATATTCGCATAAAAATAAATTTTTGTCCAGCACTGGCAGGACTTTAATCACAATTTTTTTTTTTTTTTTTTAGTATTAAGATTTGAATACTTGTTGTCATTACATTTTTTTTATGTAGATTCAATATATAAAATAAAATAAAATAAAATAAAATAAAATAAAATAAAATAAAATAAAATAAAATAAAATAAAATAAAATAAAATAAAATAAAATAAAATAAAATAAAATAAAATAAAATAAAATAAAATAAAATAAAATAAAATAAAATAAAATAAAATAAAATAAAATAAAATAAAATAAAATAAAATAAAATAAAATAAAATAAAATAAAGAAGTTAAAAAAAAAAAAAAAAAAAAAAAAAAATTGGTTACTCTTAAGGCCGTGTCAGATAAACCTCTTTCGCTTAGCGTGAAGTTTAAAACTTTAACGGAAAAGCGCAAAGCAAAAGGTGTATGTCACAATAAAAACTTTGGCAACGCTCAGCATTTGTTTATTTACCTAAAAAAATGGTTGTTAATTTGTATATTTAATTATTTCTTATAATAATAGAAGTTAGAAAATTGGTTCTAATTGTTTTCTTAGTGCACAAGGCTTTGAAGCTATTAGAAAAAAATTCAACGCGTAAAATTGTGAGCGTTGCCGAACTTTTCGCTTCACGTTACGTTAAAAGTGCTTTATGTGACATGTTTCATGTAAGTATGTACATTTCACCTTAGATGTCAAAGCGAATATGCAACGCAAAGCGAAGCAAAAGTTTTATCTGACACGGCTTTTAGCCACAAATTGACTCCTTCAACCGTGCATCGGCGATTTTCATGTGCACGTCAGAGCTTTTTTTTTTTTTTAATTTTAAAGCCCGTAGTGTCCGTCTGTCTGCCTGTGTGAAAGATTTTGGAGAACCCTTTTTTTCGTGATCCAATCGAGCTGAATTTTTGCAGCAGACTCGTGGAAATGTCTATATCACTTCAAATATTTAAAAAAATAGATTTTTATCAATTCTCAGATTTTCCTGAATTTTTTTGAAAACTTGGTTATCAGTTTTTTTGTAACGGTTTCAGGTCATTAAAAACGGATTTTTTTTATTAATTTTGTTAAATTAACATTGAAAATTTTAATGCTTTTAAAGAAACTTCAACCTTTTATTCTTGTATTTGTAAGCATTTGTTTCACCATCGCGATAAATAGACCAACAGAATTCGCCAAGCATATACATAATGTCTTGTCCTTTGTATTGGCATCCTTTAGTTTGAGAAAAAGTTACGCAAAAGTAGTACAATTCATCGCAGTGCTCCGTACGCGGTAGCCAAATTGTTGACACAGCGTACTTTACTGTTGACCTTCCATCAGTAAATTTGCATAAGTTTCTATAGCAATAGTCTTGAATATTTTCTGAAACGAATTAACTGCTGATTTCGTAATATTTATGAAATTTTTACTTGGTGCGATTAAGCCACAAACGTAACAAAAGTTATTCCGAGTCGGGCGCTGCATTGATAAACTGCAAATATATGGAGTAGGATGGTTCGAAAAACAATTTTTTTTATATGGAACGCTTTAGTAGTTTAAAAATTTGGGGTCCCTTCAAGTTATGCTGAAAAAAGAGAAATATTTTTTTTTTTCAAAAAAATCTGAGAATTGATAAGATTTTTTTTTTTATTTTAACGTAATACAAACATTTCCACGAGTTTGCCTGCAAAAATTCAGCTTGATTGGATCACGGAAAAAGGATTAAATGATTAAAAACCTTCTGGCAACGCCACGCTTAGTATGAATACGTTTACCGAGTGTGATGGCGTTTTCTTTTCTAGAAAAAGTATAACATTTTCAATATTGTTTGCCAAAAAATACAGTAGTATACAGTTTTCTAAACTTTTTTTCAGATATTTATAGTTATTGCGACATTTTATTTTCATCTCAATAAAACTTAAATTTTAAAACTTGAATTTTAAGAAAAAAAGTGCAGCATTAAGGCAAAACTTTTTCAGAAAAGAAAACGGCATGAGTGAGTAAACGCATAAAGCTTACACTCTCCTGGGCAAGGTAAATGTGTGACTGCAAATTCTTACATACAAATATTATTTTGCTTCCTAAAAAGAAGTACGAGTTCGATTGCCGAATGTGGAAAAAATAATTGCGAAACCAAATTAAGCAACCACCGCATACAAACTTGTTTGGGTATGTTATATACTCTTGTTAACAAACGCAAGCTCTAACGAGTAGAAAACAGCTCGATTTAAGACGGCTGCACTTAGATCATTAAAAAAGGCACCGGTTGCAGTTCTCTGGTCATTATATTTGAACTTTGTGTGTTTTTGTATGAATACGTGTGTTTATTTTTTTATGGAAAGATATCGCTCCTTTATTGCAACATAGTCATAACGCAAAAAAGCTTGTTTCGAGAAAAAAACACATTTAAAATTTTTAGTTTCCATACAAGTCTTAGAAAAAAATTTTTGGAAAATATCTCCAAAAGGAAACAGATTAAAGGTAATTCAAATAAAATTTTGCCACAATATCTAAAGTAGTACTGTTAACAATTCTGCTTTGTTAACTCGAAAAGCTCATTTTTTGAGATATGACTATGTTGCAATAAAGGAGCGATATGAGTTCTGCTAATTTTATATTATAAAATTTATACACAATACCTATGCCAAGGCGAATTCATTGCTAGGTGAACCTAATAGCACAGGTGATTATTTTTTGCTTCTCGCGATTTTTCCAATGAGACTGTCAAATTTTTTTTTCTTTTGTTTACAAACTTTTTCGCGCCATTTTAATCTGAAGATTTTTGTGCATGATTTAGTGCGATTTCAAGAAATTTGTATGAATTTAAAAGTGAAAAACTAATATCATCTGTGATTTTAATTACAAACAATTATAAAAGTTTATATTTAACGATTATATAAAATTTTTTCTCAGCTGAACAATCTTAGGCGCATTTAGATTTTGACTTTCACGATATATTTTACAATAACAAAATACATAGTACTGAATTCGCCTTTCCGCTTGCATTCACCTGTATAAATTCGCCTTGACCTATGCAGTGCAGTTTTTCAGCATGTGTGCGTATGTGTGTGTGTTTCCAAAATCCTTTAGAAAAGGGTGGGATTTTTTTATTCACATTTGTTTTTTGTTTTTTTTTTTTCTTAATTTTTTAGTGAACACCTCAAGTGACTTTCTTTCTTCCTCACATAATATATATATTTTTGTATATGTGAATGCCTGTACGAGTACATACAGATTTGTTGTAAACTTTTGCATGCAATGTCTTTTGTCTCCAGGTCACTTGTCGTCATCGCGTTTTCTTACGTTTCATTTAATACGTAACAAATTCGATTGGTATTTTAACCACAGAAGACAGAAAACCAAAACATGACACACGTCGTTTTCATTAAATTTTGGGTTCAATACAAATTTAGCTCTGATGTAGAGATAGGCGGGGAGATAAATTTGTGCACTCAATTATACACAATCGATTTGAGTAAACTAATCAAAGTGCGTTTTTCGAATAAATAAGTTATTTAAATAGCATGAATTGTGTTAATTTAGATAACTACTGATAGAAAACTGCCGTTGTTTAAGAAAAGAATCAAGTTCCCGTCGTCACAACTGGCCAATCTTTAAAAATTATTACAACATAATTCTTCTAACAAAAGAAAAACATTTTATCATTTACAACTGAAAAAAAATTTTACCTCACGCAATTTCATGTCATTTTAGGAAATTCATCTTTGTTTTATTCCATTTCCAAAGTTCTATACCTCTATAAAAATACCCTATACCTACAAACGTATGAGTTAAAGTGCTGCTCACAAACTATCCATGGACGTTGATTCTAAAATGAAACTAAATTTGAGCTCCACAGAGAAGACAATAAAAATAGAGAATTCATTCTGGTGACAAGCCAAGCCTGGTTTCCATAACGCCGAAAGCGTTCAAAATATTTCGGGTTGTAGAATTCAAGATGTTTTTCAATACGTTTTGTTCCAAAATCCTTATTTTTTATGAACCTGACAACCTTGTTTATCACTTACATGTGAATTAAACAAAGCACATGCATACATATGTATACTTATGTACCCAGTTGGCCATGTCTTAAAGACATTTTAAACGATGAGTACAAGACAATAGAAATTCGTGGAAGCACACACAACAAATCGTTAACGAAATTTTCGAACAAATGGCCACGATATCACGCAAGACCATACAAGCTACAGTTTCCCTCACCGCATCGTCGACGATTATATACACTACAGTTTCCTCTACCATGTCGTCGACGAATATATAAAATACCTCGTCAACGACTGTGTAGGCAACGATTTCCGTTACAGTATCGTCGACGATTATATAAGCGACGATATCTTCACTAAAGTGTCGTGAATGATTGTGATTTAGTGAAAATTATTAATTAATTTTTTTCAGCTTCCGATGCCTTTTAAAAAATTTACTCGATAAAAAATTTTAAATAGCTTGTCTTCTATGTTTCCCAGCTATCTATATGTCGACATTTCATAGGAACTACCCTAATCATCGGTAGACTTTGGAAATTTTTGAAAGATATTCTCAAACATTCAACTTTATATCCCAACAATCCAAATAAATTGCAGAGAATTTAAAAAGAAAAATGCTCTAATAATATCCGTCAAAACACAAAAAACAAGCTTTTCTATTTATAAACGTCTCTAACATTTCTTTACACCTTTCAAACAAATGAACAACCGTTGGTTGCTACGATTTGCTTTTTGAAAGTATCGAAAAGCAGAGAACAAAAATTCAAACAATTAAGTTTTTTTAAATAGCGAATAAAAAACTTAATTGTTTAAATTTACTCGATTTTAAATCATTAAAATTGTCAACGAAATAGTTAAAACTAGCATAAAAATCTTTTACATATCTTGAGTAATATAAAAAAGTGTAAACATCAATTAGAGAAGAATAATAAATATATTTGATATCGATTACTCGCATTTCATTCAAATTAATATGTATACTTGTATACTTAGCAGAAAAAAATTAATGTTAAATTTATTTAAAAATTCATTTTTGTTTCAATATTATTTTTATATACATAAACATACTATAAATACATAGCTGTAATACATATTTTTTTTCATACAAAAAATATACAGAAAAAAACTGACGATATGTCTCGTACTGCTGTTTATATGCAACTGAGTAAAACTGTATACACAAATTTTATACATTTTTGTGTTTTTTTTTTTTTTTTTTTTGAGTCCCGTTAATTTTATTGCAGAAAGATTTGACTTGAACGATTTGAAGACTAGATTGAAGACACAGTCGCCCATCGTGTCGCTTATTTAGACACAAATATAAATTCTTCTTCAGTTTTTTTGAGAGTACAGTTGCTATTTTGAAATGCCTACATAAACAATTTGGAGACATTGTCACTCTTCTGCTCCCTACAGATGAGCGGCCTGATTGAAGACATTGTCGCCCATATGCTTCTCTTTTCATTACAAAACTTAAACAAAAGAGGAAAAATTGTGCATATATCTTCGAAGATAATGTTGTCTAGGACGGTTTTTCCAACTGGGTACATTCTTTTAATTTTTTTAGATAAATAAATAAAATGAAGGAGTATGTCTGTTAATGTTTATGTACATACATATATATGTGCGTAAGTATGTTTGTATCTCATCCATCTAATCAATACTTATCAATCGCCCAGTTACAAGAACAAACCAGTTAAGTTTATTTTTCTCGTAGTTCACGTCCATTGTCCCCATTTAGATTTTTTTTATTTTTGTGTTTGATTGGGCTTCTTTGGCTTTTTTCCCTCTATTTTCTTTTTTTATTAGTGTCTCTTCTTTTTTTTTCCTTAATTTTTATACACCTTCGAACACAATTATGTTGATGTGGGTAGTAGTGTGAGTGTGTGTGTGGTTGTCACATTTAATTGTGACAATTGCTCTAAATGCCAAACACGTCTTAATCCAACTATTTTATGGAGCTGTCGTTGGGGAAGGGGGTGTTTATTGGCAAAATTTATTTCACTTTTTTCTTGCATTTCAAGAAGGTGTTCAACATTAAATCCCTTGTTACACTTAAAGTCGTAAGGAAATAGTAACACAAAACAAAATTGAACTGTTTAGAGGGCTTTCCTGGAAGCAATCAGGGTCAAGCGCTTAATTAGAGTATCTGATGAAATTTTAGTTCAGATTTGTGTAGCTGAAACACGATCTAAATGGCGTTGTTGCTAACAAACGCAGAGATGTGGTCGCTGAAATACCGTTTCGGAGAAAACCATTACACTTAGGAAAATTTTTCTTTTACCATTCTATTACTCCATCGATTCATGGATTCACTATTAAATTCAGTAAAATCGGTTCATATATAGCTGAGATATATCCAAAATTCCAAAAAAAATCCGGTTTTTTGCCATTTTGTATGAACATTTTTGACAAAAAACTTTTTTACTTTGCTTCAAACAAGGCAAAAGAAAGTTTCCCCGATATCGGTTCATAAATATCTGAGATATAGCTCAAAACGATTTTTTAATGAAAATGTCGCGTAAGCGAACCTAAAATTTTTTTTTAATAAAAATCAGTTCTTGTAATAAAAGGAGGTTACTTAAATACAGAAATCGGAAATTTTTCGATATCGGTCCAATATATATCCGAGATATAGCCTAAACTGATTTTTCATGAATATGTCGCGTAAGCGAACTTAAACTACTTTTTTGCTTCAGTTCTGGTAATAAAGTACAGAAAAAACAAATTTTCGATATCGGTCCACCGATATATACCCTCAACCGATTTTTCCATGAAAGATTTCTTTTTTGGAATGGTGATTACAAGGCAAAAATATGTTTTCCCCGATATCGATCCATATATATTCGAGAATATTTAGTTCAAATTTTTAATATATAATATGGAAAGGGTATTTTAGATTCGGCCCAGCCGAATATACTACACTCTTACTTGTTATATCTCACCTCTGTTTTTACTTTGTAATTCCAGCTCTTTAGTTTGTAAATCTGACTAGGAGGTCTCTTCAAAATTTATATCAAAAGCTATGATTTGAGAACTTTAATCCTTACTCTTGCGAGTATTCTTTCATAATGTTCTCACTACCCTCTGATTTTATTTTTGGTCACATACTTTTCCATCATTTCTCTAATATAAACCACATTTTTCTATATTTTACTGAAAGCAATTCTTTATTCTTAAATCACTTAACACACAAAAAAAATATTTTAGCCACTAAAAAGAAATAGGTTTTGACCTTTTAAACTAATTGGCTCCAGATCTAAGAGAAATGATTTTCATCACTTGAATGCATAAAATATGAAAATGAATTATGAGCAAAAATTGCCACAATTACAACTCATACCAGAACAGGAAGCAAAAATTATAAACTCATACAATAAAGAAAACAATACAGACAGTTAATTTAATGGCAATAAAGAGATGAGGAAGACATGATACGAGAGTACCAGTCCAAAAACGACAACCATCCAAAAACCATAATTGAAGTCGTACAGCGTTCAGAAAAGCGGGAGAGAGCGGTGTTGTAAACACAAAACGATACGCATTCATTGGATACGCATAAATTATGGGAAAAAATATTGTGGAACGGCACACACACACACACACACACACGCACACAAACACACAAACATGGATACAAATTTAATCATTTTGAATCGAATTGCCTGGTTATTTAACCGAATGTGTATGTAAGTATGTTTGTGTGTATGTATGAGCTAAAGAGCATCATATCCAGAGCACAGAGGGATAATGAAAGTTTTAAGAAAATTAAGCAATTTTCTCCGTTAAGACAACAATAATATTCTAGTATAAAGAAATTGACAAATAAAAAATACAAAAAAAAAAAAATAACGTTTCGATTTTATGCTTTTAACTTTCGTAATGAAGAAACCAAAATATTTATCAGTTAAACAGAGATGTTTTTTGAAACAGAGATGAATTTTGAAAAGAGGAAATGTTTAATAAATATTTTGGAGGGTTAATTTGTAACAACTGATTATAAAATTTCATATGGCTTAGTACGTATTTACGAGTAGTAAAATAGTTTCAAGCCTGTTTCTTGTATAAATATTAACAAATACGCCCAAATTTCACAAATTTCTGAAATTCTCAGCTACTAGTGGTTATTTGAAAGTTTTTAAATTTTTCCTACATTAGGACGTGAAGGCTGTAAATAAATAAATAACATAAATAAGAGTGTTTACATTGTACCACGAATAAAGAGTATTGTTCATTAACCTTGTTTAATAAAAACTTCGCAATAGAAATAATAAATAGTGATAAAGTCGCTAAATTAGTGTGGAAGAACCTAAAGTGTGATTACTAATTGCTGCTGAAAAATGAAGCTGGATTCCCGCATGGTTTGGGACAAAAGTTTTGGTCTGCAACATTTCATATATATGTAGTTTGACGTTCCTCTTTTTGACAGAGAGAGAGAGAGAGAGAGAGAGAGAGAGAGAGAGTTAACTTTCTTCGGAACAGTTTTAGCCAGTGTTGCCAGAATGAAGATTTTACCTTAGTACTGAAGATTGAACAAGCAAAATAAAATTTGAAGATTTTTTCCTCAAAATTAAAATTTTTGAAGCTTACTCTTCTAATAAATGTGTGAGCTATTCAATTATCTATTACAGTTTGATTTTTTCATAAAATAACATGAAATAATATTTTACCTCTTGGTACATAAACATAAATATTACTAATTTTAGAAAAAATTTTGATATAATTTTATTTTTGCTTCAAACTTTTGTTTTTATGGTATTGTTATGTTAGAATAGTTGCTCTTTTCTAATAAATAACATAGATAATTTTTGCCTTTGATATAAAAAATCAAATGAAACCCATGTTAAGATTTTTGTTTTTCTAAAATCAAAAATTTTATTTAGGCAAGCGAAGATTTTTCGGCAAAAATTTCTGGGACCACTAGTACAGTTGAAATTAAATTCTTGTAATTTGATTAATTCAATATATATAATATTTAAACTTTTTTTGTATTATTAAAGAAATTTGTTTGTAATTTTAAATTATATTAATTAGTTCTTTAAAATAAATCTTCAAGGAATTTTACCTTAAAAACGTTGTCTTAATTTTTTATGTTAAATCACCAGAGATATGTAACGATGCAGCAACTTAACCCCGAATAAATTCCCATTGTAATAAGTCATCCCTGACACTTCTTCTTCTCTTTGAATATTTTGTGATCAACATCTCAATTCTGCCTTATGAATACTTTACATATTTACCCATCATGCACTTTAATTGTTGTTCGTTCATCTTGGTTATTTGTTGCAAACTACACTCTTACTTTCCAAACAAACCCTCTCATACACAAAAATTGCATTTAAAAAGGGAGTTTGATACAGTATTTTGTGGGAGGAATATTTTTGCCATAATTAATAAGTTTGTCTATACTCGCATATGTATGTATATTAATGTTTCTTTTTTTGCGAAAATTGGCTGAATATTTGTTTGCCATTTGCGTAATAGGGAATGAGAGGTAGGGCTGGCAGAATGATGTCTGATATGCATGAGCACAGGAAAAAAATTGTTTAAATGTTTTCATTTAAGATGAGCTGTACAACGCCTAGGGCCATTACTATAACTTGAAGGTAAGATTGGCTTTAGTTAAAGCTACTTACTATACTATTAGAAGTAAACGGGACTTTAAACAATACTTAATTTTTACAACTTTCAATTAGCGATTCGCTTATTTGTGAAAGGTTTAACTGTCCTTAGTTACGAAAAACAAACACCTTCAAGCATAATAAAAAAAATTACAAGTTGATTGCCAAGCTTCCCCAGGTAGTGGCAGAATTACAATAAATACAACAGCAAAAAACATCAGATGTGTTTTGTTGGCAGAAATTGCGAAAATTTGTTAAGATATTCTTCCCCTTTTGTTTCTGAAAGCTACGAAGTCCATGTGTTTTTAATACGCTTAGTTCCACGTGTTTGTTTGTACGTAGGCAACACTCGAAACCTGTGCCATATTATGCGGCCCATACACGTTTCAATTCAGTTGTGAATTCAGTCTTTCAACTGAATTGATTATTGCCCACACACTTCGTAAACTGAATTGAAAGATTTTCATTCAACTATTAAATTCAATGAATTATAGACAATTTTAATAATATATAACGTTCTCTTTGTAAAAACCCCACAAATATAAATTTTGAGACCTGATCAAGAGACTCGAACACACACAACACAATCGGATTGAAAGACTTGCTAGTCAACTTGAAAAAATCAAAACATTTTAATTTTTCTTCAACCAACTCGACAACTGACAAAGCCATACATGCTTTGATTTGGACAACAACCGACTCAGTTGCCAACTGAGTTGAAACGTGTATGGGGTGCTCTCGTGATTATTATATATTTCGGTATATAAAACTGTATATACAGTGTTGCTGCTTTAGAACGAACATTGGAGTTGCCGTATTACTTGCGGGGATATTGGACATTTTGGGGATTCACGAAGCCGATTTTGAGATTTTTTTTTCTTTTTCTTCTGAATGTACTTCATTACCTTGTAGTGTGGAAGATGTTGGACTAAATTTTGCTAATCTGAGCAGTGTCGAAGGTATATACACTGGGCACTGATCAGTTTTAACAAATTTGATTCCAACATTTTAAATGCTGCAATAGGGTTTGTTTTAGTCTTTCGTGTTGTTATTGTTAAAGTTTCTACCCCATCATAACCTATTTTCCTAGTTCCAGTACAATGCACTGCATATGTAGGAGTCATCCCTATATTTAAAAAAAAAAAAAAAATTAAAAAAAAACTCTGAACCACTTCGCTAACCGGTTTGGAACCGGTTTTACGTAGCAGAAAATGGTAACACAAGCAAATATGGCAACTTCAAACACAAAATTGAGATGGGATCAAACTCAATGTGCAAAAACAAAAAAAGAAATGTTTTAAAAGTTTTTGTTGTTCGAAGATATACTTTTGAAATTAACCGATCATTTTCATTCATTGTTTAAATACCGCTTTCCGCTTAATTGTCAATAAATCTCAATACTTTGGCGACATAATTATATGCGGACTTCCATACATTTAGTCAACAATTTCTACTCAAATAATTTCTTCTACCAATTTTACCACGCTAGGAAATGTTCCACAAAAAATATAGTTTGTTTTAAATCTACTCAAAATAATCGGCCTTGTGACAGAATTCACTTCCGTTCGGAAATGGAATTGAATCGGTTTTTTAATTCTTCAAAAAACGAAAATTTAAAACTTTTTCGGAATCAATTTCATAAAATAATACTATTCAATCAATTCAATTCTATAAAATAATACTAGTTTCATTCATGCAATTAGAAATGATTTCAATTCGAAAAGTTTTTTAGTTTTTCGTTTTTTGCAGAAGTAAAAAAAGAATTCAATTCCGTTTCCGAACGGAATATTCTATTGGCGTTTATATGGCTGTGCCACAAAGTTTGCACATTTATGGAATAGTAGTACATATGTATATACATACATTTTTACTAAAGTGTAAGCGAATTGAGTGTTGTGGTCCTTCCTACCGTGCAGTTAACATTATCCACAATTATGCATGCACACACACACACACAGACATCAACTGTTACGCACATTTCTGCACACTCACATGCTCGTACGCAAATTAAACAAAGTGTTCAGCGCGCTCAAGTTTTTAATTAAAATGTTTCACTTTTCGAGCAGAAAAACAATTTAATTAACAATTCATTATAATTTTAATTCAATTATGATAATTTAATTAAATTAATTGAAAAAATAGAGTAAATTTTTGTAAGGGTTGCTTTAACACAATTGAATTTACTGCTGAGTTGGTGGTCAACTTTATAAAAGTGAATGTGGTTTTGTTTAAAAAACTCAATGTCTCTATTTCCGTTACACAACTATAAACTAATTCCCCCTCTCGCGATTTTTGGATTAAACCACAGCTAGAATCAGCACCGAGATGGTCTGCAAGCAGAACCTCCCGGGAGGTTTGCTGATCGCCCGTCTGTGCCAGTTTTAAGTCTTGGTTAGGGTTTTGGAAGTCCAACATTACAGAAATCATTTATATTCCTCGAGTTTTATTTTTTACAAGAAATAAGTATCTCCTCTCTCCTCTATGTCCAAAAAGCCAAATGCTCTGGTTTGGTGTACGCCAAGGCAAAACTTACTCCCCGGACATCTATCACCAGGAATATTGCGGAAAGTTATGGAAAATGCGATAAAACGGACACAAATATATATCAACACTGACGACAGCCACCTGGCTGATATCATATTTTCCATTTAATAAAAAAAAATCTATAGGCCTTTTATCCGGCTCGAAGGACCAAAAATGATTATGCGATGGTTCTATGGCTTTCGAAAGGAAGTAAATTAAACTCTCTGGGCCAAAACAAAATTTACCAAATTTTGTTTCTTAGAATAATTTAACGAAAATGAAAAAGAAGAAATAAAACAAAGTAATTATATTATTTAAATTTTTGCAGCTTAAGATCTTTTGTTGTTTTTTTATAAAAAAGTAACGTATTTTTTATTTGAAATAGAAATAAAAAATACGTTACTTTTTATACAAAAAAAAAAAAACAACAAAAGATCTTAAGCTACAAAAATTTAAATAATTTAACATAAAAGAAGATCAAATAATATTAGGATAAAATCAAAGGAATTAGAAATTTTTCAAATTCGATTTTTACCAATTTGAAGAAGTGCTACAGGACAAGTGTTTCAGTAACTTTTTGATATCACGGAAATAACTATTTTCCACATCTTCGATTTACTTAACGAAACCAGTACTGCAAAAACCATAGAATACAGGTTTTGTATATGATTCAAAGTCGATAATGCAGTGTTATGTTAAAGATAAATCGCACTGTTGTTTTGACATAAACAGGCCCTGATAAAGAATTCCAACACTCAAGTTAACATTTTTTTATATAATCAAAAGTCATTTAAAAATGAAATTGAATGATTAATTTTGCGCCACCTTGTACAAATTTGGACACAATGTGATCTAAACTCGAAGGTTGTGGAATATTGCGCAGTCAAAAAAATATATGTCTATTTAATATTATTTCAAGCCCTTTCCACAAAACCTTTGTTGCACAGTGTAATGTTTCCGCCAGCATTTAACCGATATTATTACATAAACAAAACATTTTCAACAAACATATTGGGGAAAAAGCTCATTTGGTTGCTAAATAAAAATTTTATAAATTTTCATTAATCAGCAGATTTTATTCGATTAATTTTTTATTTTATTATTTTATTTAAATATGCATACATACATATGTATATATTTTTAATATTTTTTCTTAACACTATGCTAGAAGCAACAACAGTATTATTAATCAGGTTAAAGTAAATTACAAACTGTTATAGAAAAATTTTGAAAAACGAATATCAAATTTAAAATTTAAATGCCAAACAAGCGAAAATTTTAAAAAATTAATGATATTTTTTATTTCTTCATTTTAAAGATTGTATTTCAATGTGTTGATTTCAGTTTGTTTGTGAGTTTCTTTATATTGTTTGAAGGGTGAATGGCCTCAATTCTGCTGGCTATATATTATTTTAATTTTTCGCAATCGTTATGAAAGATTTATAATTTATTTAAATACAACTTATATGAAAAATAGTTTTATTTAATATTTAACTATTTGATCTTGTCTAAGTAATTATTTCTTATTTTTGCAGCTAAAGATTATTTTGATTTTATATAAAAAATTCAACAGTATTTATTTTCGATATTTCGATAACAATTTGTTATCATCGCACTATGGGTCAAATCAATGGTTTTTGAGGCAAGAAATTACAGGCAGCAGCTAGAGCTGCAAAATTTAGTACAGCTAACTACGATGGGTATCATACTCCTCGATAAAAATTTCAAGTCAACCTAACCACGCCCACATCTAGCAATTATATTGTTTACCACGTTAAAATTATTATAATGCCCATATAATTGACCGGAAAAGTAAGCTTAGCGGTGGTAGAGTTAATAGAAAACACAGCCCTTGGATAATGCAACATTCTGCTAGAAATAATAATATTTACTAATAAAACTATTAACATAAAAATCTTCTTTTGCTAGGGATCGGCTTACAAATTAATTTGTGCCTCCAATGACATAATTGATGTTTCAAATAGCAAGTTATCTAAACTTTCTTGAATATTCGTATTATTTGATCTTGTTTATATTGTTTTTTTTTTTCTAAATTTTCCAGCTAACATAGCATTTTAATTTTCCTGATGATGATAACAAATTGTTATCGAAATGTCGAAAATAAAGTACCGTTAAAGCTTTTTTATCAAAAACAAAAATCAATCAAGATCTTTAGCTGGAAAATTTAGTTTGGGTGCCTCGATGGCAGATTTGATAGAATACTCGACCAACAGTCTCGAGGTCGCAGGTTCGATTCCTGCCTCAGACCCTGGGTGTTACTGCAGACAAGAAAAAAAGCTTCGCAGTGTTTGTTTAAAAAATAAAAAAAAAGTTGTTGACGTACATGCATACATATAATTTTTTCTCAATTTTTGGTTTTGTATGGAATTCAAAAGATATATTGCAAGCTCTTTAATGTGAAATAAAATTTTTTTAGTTGAAAGATATGAATAAGCATATAATTGTGTAACAGCACAAGTTTTATGGAAATCAATAGATAAGTTTAAATATTAAGATGCAAGTGTACATATGTATGTTGTTTGCAACAATAGTTTTGATGGTGATAACCATATTTTCAGCCAACCATATTATGGTTGTATTTAAGCATACTATTGTCAAAAGCACAATAATTCCAAAATATTCCAACAAAATAATTAGCTTTTGTGTTCTAGTGTTTAAAGGGTTAATGCCTATACTACCAATAAATATTCCCATTTTTATTAAATAATTTTCACAAAACTTTCTTTATCCTTAAATCATTGTTTCAATTTGTTATTTTTTCGCAGCAAATTTTAAAGTATTTTTCCGGTCATAAATAAAAAGAAGCGTCAGAAAATCTGAATCAAACTTGTTTCACAAAAACATATTGAGCATAAAAAATTTTAGCAAACTTTTTTAAGATTTTTCTTGTTTCTATGAAATCAAAAACGAAAAGAAAAAAAAATAATAATAATATGCCCTCAATGGCACGTGTCGGTGATTGGATTCAGTTATGAAAAGTGTGAAAAATTTCTTAACAACAACACCAATAACAATAACAATTTTAAAAATATTGTTACGATACTTAAAGGAACTTTTATGCAACTGCGCTGCCGCTGACGCTGCCGCTGCTGGTACCAGAAGAAAGCAAAAAAAAAAACTTGAGAAAAATTGTAACAAAATTTTAATTCGTGCGGAAATAAAATAATACTTTTAAACAAGAATCAAATCAAATTAAAAGAGTAACAATAAAATTTTATACACTAGTATGTGTGTACATATGTACTCGTATGGAGGTAGAGAAGTAGCAAAACTTATCCAAATGCACGCACATGACCTCTGCTTATTTATTCGCACGATTTGAATTGATTGCAGGGGTGTCAAAGGTTTCATTTTTTAATTTGCAAAACTTTTGAGGTTAAAAATGATTTATTGAACTAATAAACGAGTTTAAAGAAAGGGTTGGGAATTATAATTTATTGATTTATAATTTATACTAAAAGGTTTAAAAAAAGAAAACTCTTAAAGAAAAGAATTACATTAACTCAATTGTAATAGACTTTTGAGATTTTGAATGTAGATAAGATTGTAAACATTTTAAGCAATACAACAGAATAAACCAGCAAACAATTTCTTGAAAAACTGAATGTCACTAAACTGACAGACCATTCATTTATTATTTTAAATTGATTTAGAATAACAATTGAGTTTATTATTCACTATACTAGCATCTAGAATTGATACAAATCAAAAAATTATATATAAAGAGCTTGTCGACAGCTAGGAAACAAAAAACAAGCTCTTTATAATTTTTTTTTATCCCAGCAAAAGTCACGCTAAAAATTAAGAAAAACTCGCGCTCTTACGATGTTTATTTCTCAAATAAACAAATTAAATCTACACTGACAGAAAAAGTTGCATAGATAAAATGATTTTTTACATTATTCTTACGATTTCGACGTTGCTTTTGGGCCAACGTAAAGCTTCATTCGTGTTATGAATACTGTATCATAAAATAAATAACAATCGTAAATAGAATGAAATATTTTCGTTTATAAAAGAAAATGCTCTCTTTGCAAAGGAGAAAAAATGCGTCTCCTGAATGCAAGAGATGAACTTTTTAGAACTTTTATATACTGTTACGAACTTTTATCACATACAATCCAGTGTTTTAACAATTTAATTATTTATTGTATCTTCTAAAAGAACTAATAGGCCATTTACAGCTAAGCCAAATCTACTACTTTCGGGATTTCTAATCAAATCTAGTTAATTTTGACGAGATTTCCCATACAAAATGAAATCTAGGTTGTGACTAGATTTTGACGAAATCAAGTAGATGTTTGTAAGCACTCTTTTACACAACTTTGATTTTATTCACAATAGTGCTTTAAAATACTACGCTACATGATGAACTCATTGTAATATAGTTATTGCTGTCAAACCCTTGGCAAAAAAGGTTTTATGAAAACGAAATCTGATTAGACGTCAAAAAAGAAAGTGTAAACGGTTAAGATTTTGTTAAAGATTTTCATTGAAATCTACTAGATTTTGGGTAGATGTAAATGCCCTATAACAATAAGTATGTAAGTCTTAAAACTAAAAATTAATTAATTAATATAGAAAAAAATTAATTAATATTGAAAATTTTTTTACTTAGGTCCAGCCAATGCTAGACGAAAAGTTGCTTCTTGCGTGTATTTTGTTGGTAAATCACCTTTCCAATGCTCTGATGGCTGCAAGGGTATCCATCCTTCTCAGTCGAGTGCGGCCGGCAAAGTTAAGGATGCTACGTGCGAGAGGATTCGGGTGAGACTCAAGTCTGTTAATGTACCTTACCGCGTATATTGAAAATCTTTCACTAATAGTACACTTAGATCTTTGAAAATTCGAGAGTTTTTAACATACCATTAAAAGTACGGAGAATTTTATTCTGGTGCTTTGGAATTTTCTCAATGTTGGAAGCAGAGGCTTCATCCATTGAAATCCATAGCTTCATATTGGCTTATTATAAATGTACGGCACATTCACACAAACAAAATAAAACTAAAAACATAACACACAAACAAACAGAGATACATGATTTAAAGTACGTAGAATTCCAAGTAAATCAACTACAAACTAAGTTATTGTTGTTCCTGCATTCTTGGTATTTCGTTTCTTATTATTTACTGTTGTCACTTCCTTAATCTTCAGAAGCGAATGTTTATATGCGTAAGAATTACATTATATATGAATCACTAGAAAGGTCATGATGATTGTATAAGATGATAAAGAAATATAAATAGCAGGCAGGTCTGCAATGGAGGAGTCATAAGTCAAAATAGTAAGCAAGTCTAGTATGTAAATATACAGTGGTGTTAAGTGAAAATAAAGTTGTGAATTATTTAAGTACTATGTAATAAACATTTTTTCATTTGCAATTGAAGAATCGGTAAAGAATTCATAAACAGTTGTTACCAAATACAAAAACTGTGAAGCTATTTAGCACCCAAAAGCTGTAGCAGGAATCAAACTGGCTACCTTGCGACTGTTGGGCCATCTAGTATATAATGCAAGTTTTACATTTATGTAATATGAAGCTATTACGAAAGTCTTACATTATTACAATGAAATATGTCCATTATATTTACTATAATGTTTAGTAGCTATCATGAAACTCTATTCTATTTGAATTGTATTTCTTGCAAAATTTGTTCGTAACGCTAATGAAGTTGTAAAAAATAATAAGCTGTTGGTACACAAAATTTTCATCCCATTGAAATGAAAATCTTAGTGATATTAACGAAATACTGGTGAACGAAACGGTTTCACTCCCATAACAAAACGTTTTTCTTTCAGTGTAATATATGTAACTAAAGTTAAATAAAAATGCACATTATTGGCCATTCAGTCTTGAGTCAGGTGTTGAGAAATTAAGCTTTTGTAAAATCCTATAGAAAATTCCCGTGAATTAAAATTAAAATAAATATGTTTTTATAGTGGTTTTAAATTTAAGTTGGCAATACTTATTTAACTGGCGTTACTTATTTAACTGGCGTTTTTATAGTGGTTTTAAATTTAAGTTGGCAATACTTATTTAACTGGCGTTATTAAAAGAAGAATTAGAGTGGAAGAAAGAAACCCTTTTGATGACACCGCTTCCATATCAACTCGTATAGTGCGGTTGCTGAGAAAACTCAATATAAGTCGGATGAAATCGCTAAAAACTAAAGCGTTTATTTGCCAAAAAAAAATTGCAATAAATTGCATTTAAATCGTCATGGAGTTATAATTTTGTGCTCTATGTCGAATAGTTTTTTTGGCAAAGCACAAAATCCAGAACACTACTTCTGCATAGAGAACGGTTGGCAACCGCTTTCCCCTTCTTCCCAACACCTGTGTGTTGATAACCTGTGAAGCAATTTTCAAATATTATTACATACAGGGTGGCCCAGAAAGACCGAAGTGGTGTGAATTGCTTATAACTTTTTATTTAAGAGATATTTTTTTAATTTTTTTTTTTTAAATACATTAAATTTATGGGGAATATTTTTGGATTAGTTATTAAAAATGATATCCCGCAAGTGGTGGCCATATTCTGCTTCGCACAAATGTGCTCTTTCCAACACATTTTCCATGACCTTTCGCAAAACTTCCGGTGGTATGTTGTTAATTTCTTCTCGAATATTGATTTTTAACTCCTCAATAGTCCTAGGCTTATTAACATAAACTTTTCCTTTTAAATAGCCCCAAAGAAAACAGTCTGGAGCGGTTAAATCCGGGGAACGCGGAGGCCAATTAAAATTGCTGTTACGAGAAATTATTCTTTCACCAAAGATGTCGCGTAAAAGAGTCATTGTGGCCCTCGCAGTGTGCGCTGTGGCTCCATCCTGTTGGAACCATATTTGCGGATGGTTTTCCACGGCTGGCCTTACAAAATTTTGCAACATGGCCCGATATCGATTACCATTGACGGAAATGGCGACACCTTGTTCATTTTCAAAAAAAAAATGGGCCAATGATCCTTTCTGAAGAAACACCGCACCAAACGGTACACTTAACTGGGTGCAATTGTCGTTGATGAAGTACTCTCGGGTTTTCCGTAGCCCATATCCTACAGTTTTGCTTGTTAACGAACCCATTTAATTGAAAATGGGCTTCGTCACTCATTATTAAGTTATGAATAAAATTTGGATTCTCTTGTGCTTTTTGCTGGAAATAAATTGCATAGTCAAGTCGTTGCTGGTAATCTGTTGGTTTCAATTCTTGGACAAGTTGAATTTTGTATGGAAACAATCCTATGGTGTGCAAAATTCGCTGCAGCGACGTCCTTGAGAGGCCCAGTTGTGACGAACGTCTCCTGGTTGATGTTTCTGGATCCTCCCGAATACTCTCCTGTACCACTTGAATATTGTCAGCCGTGTGGACAGTTCGGTGTCTGCCGGGACCAGGAAGGTTCCTTACTGCTCCTTGTTCTCGAAAATTTGCAACCAGACGGTTTATTGTTGACTGAGAGGGTGCAACCCGCACATTAAATTGACGACGGTATGCACGCTGAGTCAACACAATGGACCGTTGATTTGAAAAGTAAATTTCAACAATTTGGGCACGTTGTTCAATTGTGTATTGCTCCATTATAAATTATCCAAGTCTTCTTTACAAAATACTGAAAAGAAAAGAAAAAAAAAATTATAATAAAAAAGTTATAAGGAATTCACACCACTTCGGTCTTTCTGGGCCACCCAGTACAAGAAATTAACACCTTTGCCTCCCCTTCCTCCCTCTCCCAACTTCTTTGGCAACACTTTTTTCTTAGTATTTCTATTTCATTTCTGCTCTGCTCTTTGCTTTTGTTCGCCTGTCTGGCGATTTGTTATTGTTACTTGTGCTTTTCCCACTATTTCTCGTTTGTACCGATAATGAGGGTCATTAAGTCATTTTGTTTGGTTTTATTTGTACGTTAACTTGGTCATAATAATTTACTATTCATTCATTGTTTTATGTCATTGTTAATGTGAACATTTCTTGTACTCGTAATTTTTGTTTTTGTTTTCTATCGACGGTTTTACCCCAAATGTCAATATATATCTCAGTGTGTTAATCTCTTAATGCGTTTAGTGGCAACTGAACATCTTTACGGTCGTTCCAACCACATGACTGACTGTAAATATTCGCATTTATCAAATGAATTGCTTTGTCTATTATTTTTGGCTAAAGACAAAAACGAAAATAAAAGACACAATCGTAACAATTTGTTATAAAATGAGGAAATTAACAATTAATTCATTTACCACTAGAAACTACATATGTATCTGCATATGTGTATGTATAGAATATCCGTCTCTTTGGGGATTTGGGTGATTACCGGAATTGGCCATTAACTCAACATTTATGCATGTTGGAATGAATTTGTTATTAATTTATAAAATAATAAAAGAATATAACAACATTTTATGAATAATGTTTGGTTTTTAGTTATAAAACAAATGTTTTTATTTGGGGAAGATGTATGATGTGTTAGTCCCCGTCCATATTATGAAACATTCACCTCTCTCCCACACACTGTCAAGTAGCCCCTAAACGATTTTGAAATACCGGCCCCAACATGATCGAATATATGTGGTACCGATGGTAAGGAGATCAGATGGAGCGATATAAGCCTTGCACCGCTTTAGAAAACCTAAATGATCTTCTCTACCAAACTTCCAACCCTATCCACTCTTTCGCAGATGGCAGCAGCATTTGCCACTCGTACTCTTTTAGCTATAGGCCCAGCCTATCAGAGATCGCTGCCAAGAGGCTAAATATGAATGATTCACTGAATAGTGACCTTCTATTAATCTCCGAATGGGGTCGTAAAAACAGAGTCGCCTTCAACGCTCGTAAGACCCAATGTTGCTTATTAACACACAAGCAAACGACCGCAAATGCTACTTCATCTGTACTCATGGATGATATAAATATTGAGGAATCGGATGCTCTTGATGTTCTTGGAATGAAGATACAGTGTGATGTTCGCTGGACTGAACACATTTTTCATGTCTCTAAAGAAGCATTCGGTTTTTTGAAACGGTGTAAGATGTACTTCACTCCATCCGATCTCCTTACTATTTATACCACCTACATCCGACCGAAAATGGAATACAACTCTCATGTTTGGGCCGGTGCCTCAAAGTCTATTTTGGGGTTACTCGACCGTGTGCAGGAGAGGGCGAAGAAGCTTATCGGTGACAGTAGAGTATCCAACTCTATTGGCTCACTGGAGCATCGACGCAGTGTGGGGTGCGTTACTCTGTTCTATCGTTACTACAATGGATTTTGCTCTGACGAGATTAGGGATCTTGTTCCCGAAACTCGCACATTTTTACATAGCACGCGCTCATCGTCTAGAGCTCATCCATTTGTGGTCGATTGCCCGGGGAATCGCACTACGCATTACAGAGAGAATTCGTTTTTCAGCCGTACGCTTCGTCTATGGAATAAGTTGCTTGCAGACGTGTTTCCTGTCTGTTATAACGTTGGAAAGTTCAAGTCAAATGTTCACAAACACTACTCCCTCTTTCCTCCTCCTCATAACCTATTTTCCTAGTTCTGGTACAATGCACTTCATATGTAGGGGTCATCCTCTGAGTACTGGTCCAAGCTAAAAAAAAAAAAAAGGGACTGCAAGGTACTAGGCACTAGAAATACCTATTTCAATGTTTCCAAGTATATCTTGACCACTCTCGCAACATGGGTCCGAGCATTGTCATGCTGTAAAATCACTTTATCATATCTCTCGTTGTATTGCGGCCGTTTGTCTTTCTATGCTTGGCTCAAACGCATTAATAGCGTCCGATAACGATAGCCTGTGATTGTTTCAGTTGGTTTTAACAATTTTTAATACACTACGCCGAGTTTGTCCCACTGGCATGGTCTTGGAACCGTGAATATTTGGTTTAGCTGTCGATGAGGGTGCATGACCGGGATATCTCATTGAATTTCTGCGCTTGAGCTTAGCGCAATGAACTCATTTTTTTCGTCCCTAGTCACAATGGGATACAACAATTTTTTGCCTTTTTACCATGCAAACAACTGTTCATAAGCGGGCAAACAATATCACTCGGCCTCAACTCGTACGGCACCCAATTTCCTTGTTTCTGAATAATTTCCATAACTATCAGGCGTTTTGAAATGACTTGCTGCGTCACTTCCTATGATCCTACCAATTCTTGTTGAGTTTGAGTCTGTCTCCAATTCTGTATCTTCGAAAACCGTCTCTCTTCCACCGCCGTGCTGGTCTTCGATCACCGTTTTCGAAGCGTTAAAACCAGTGGTGCCAGACATTTTTGTTGAAAAATCTTCATTTAACAAATATAAAATATTAATTACAGGAAAAATATCTTAAAATGTTTTTTTAATGTTTAAATCAAGTGTGCTCAGCCTTATGCGCTTGATACTCAATTGTTTTTGTAAATGCGCTTAGCTATAGGGCTATGCTCTTTAATACACAAATACTGCGCTCAGCATTAGCAATGAAAAATACACAAACAACTTCGTCTTTT
The DNA here is from genome assembly GCA_914767995.1 of Thecocarcelia acutangulata. Classification (NCBI taxonomy): domain Eukaryota; kingdom Metazoa; phylum Arthropoda; class Insecta; order Diptera; family Tachinidae; genus Thecocarcelia; species Thecocarcelia acutangulata. The sequence goes on along the minus strand of OU612097.1, from coordinate 27,770,808 downwards.
ATATTTTTTTCGTTCTTCACCGCACACACACAAAAGCAAAGCAACAACACTTTCACATGCTTTGTTGGTGAGCATTGACGACAGCCATTATCAGTGTGAACTTTGTTTTTGTAAATGCTTTGCTTTTTACAACAAAATATATTAAATAAAAATAGTTTTTCCTTAAATGTATTGGTGTTTACTCTTCCATATAGAACTTGTGGGCACCACTGGTCTAAATGCAAAAATAATGTTTGTTAGTTAAAAATTCAGTTTATTCAAATTTGCTTCCTTAAAGTTAGTAATATATGTAAAAGGTGAATTAAACTAATTAAAGCTTTACGTTTGTACAAGCAGTTTGTATTATTTATTGGAGTGTTTGCCTGTTTGCACAAATATTTGAAACAAGTGTACACAATTATAAAAAATTTTTGATTTTCGTATTGATGTTTGTCAAACCGCTTGAGTTGTTAAGCACAAAATTTTTTAATATCAGTGAAAACTTTGTAGAGTGAAATGGTAGAAGAAGAAGCACACAAAATAATTGAAGAAAAAGTTGTCTTGTAAGAATTTGAAGAATTGTATAAAAGTCTGCCTTCTTTGGAGGGTAATTGAAAGAAAAGCCACTGCGTCAATTGATTCCCAAGAAATAGAGGCTATAACATTTTTGTGGACTTCATATGGCGCACAAAATAGCGGTGGTACAATCGCCGGCTACTCTCGTTGAAAACAAAAAAAGGATTAATTTGTGCTTGTAAGAATTATGTTTGTGTGGTTTTAGTGCAAACGGAAAGTTTGTGTTTGCCCTTAACTATCTACATATGTATGTAGTGTACACAACATTTGAAACCTAGAGGTAAACAATTATTTCAAGTGTCAATATATTAAAGAAGAAAAATTTCGTTGCATAATTATTAGAATACTAAGACTCAAAAATCTGAATTTTGAGAAAAAGATCTTCAAATTTTATTTTATTTAAAAAATTTTCTAAATTAAAGTAAAATCTTCATTCTGGCAATGGTGGTTGAAAACATTCCCGGCACGTGTTTGAGATCATTCGATAAGCTTGAGCCGCAGATTTCTTCATATTAAGGCATATACCGCAAGTGAGGAGAATTTAGCTCGTAAGTTGGCATGTTCAATCGTTATAAAGTTATAGTATGATACAGACCCGAATCTTCAAATATTGCATGACATGTATTATAAAACGGCGGAAATAAAGTTGTATAACTAATAGTTTCGGATTTATCCAATCTTCGCTTACAATTTTTACGGTGTTGGATAAATCTCACAACCTACGCCATCGCTGTGTAAATGTTAGAAGGAATTGTTTACAGACTTCGAAGGGGTCGCGCTTTCATTGTCACTGGTCTCGTATCGAAGATGCATATTATAAAAAAAAATCACTGGGGAGTAGCCATTGCAGAGTGAGCTGCACTTAAGGTCTATGCATGTGCATTCATCAGCTGTTTCTTAATTTTCCGTTAGCCATGCCAACGACATTTGTTGCCGCTTAAGACGGTTCGCAGATTATAGTCATAATACTAAACATTTTGATTTAATAATCCGTAAATCAAGTGCTATAATCGCAAAAATAATAATAAAAATTCTTGTCCAAAAATTTTATTCGAACATTAGTGCAATTTACTGACCGACCACACACATGCACACTGACCAACCAAAGATAAGCTTCCCAAGATTAGCAAATGAAACATGTCTTTACCCCAAAAACATTAAGAAGTTCCATTTAATAGAATAAACAACATCCAGCTCTGAATAATGGAAACAAATTTTTATGGTCAACCACAAAAGATGACTTAAAAACGAGAAAGGATAAAACAAAAAATATTAAATTAAATATTATGAATGTGTTGGTAATGTTGACCCAACGAGTACACACACGCACACATATACAAAGTGTGTGTATTACACACACTCACACTTAATGAGCAAAACACATTTACACAATGTAAAACAAATTGCCATTACAAAAAAAGTGTTTTGAGATAAAAATTTATGCAGTAAAAATCTCTCTTGCCAGTATTTGAGAAACTTTAAAAAGGGGTCAAATTTTTACATGAAATTGTTTTATGTTTCTAAAGAAATACACACACAAACACACACGCACTCACTCGTGGTGATTTTTCTTCGTTTGAGAGAGGGAGGAAATTTTCACTTTATAAATGACAAACGTGTTCATTGTCTGCTTAACAGTTTAGTTGGTTGTGTCCGCAACTGCCCGACTGACCATCACACCAGTATTTACTGTTCACTGTTATCGGGGTGTTTGATTTAGTGCAAATATTATTAACTGCACAAGTGTGGTTTGTTTGCTCATTTATACAATTTATAATTCGGTTTTTTATTCCTTTAAACATATACATATATGTATGTATGTATACGTACATGAGTTCCAACAAAAAGAATGAAAACCTCAAATAAAGTTCAGGGCTGTAGAAATGAGAATATAATTTGGGGCTAACACGATCAAGTATTACGTATTGCAAACAATTAGAAGTTAACATTGAAATAGACTTATCTGCAAAGTAGCTCCTTCAACACAAATTCATGTGCTATCGCCAGTTTTATAAAAACAAATGCAAAATAATATCCATTTTTAAGCTGCATTTTAAAAAATTATATATAATTAATGTAGTGTATTCACACATTTATTTAACAAGAAGATGTGTGTGGTCTTTTCGTTATTTCATGACTGATCTTTTATTATATTTTAAAAGTACTTAAAATCTATGTACCTAAGTATATAATTATTTTATGACCATAGCGGTTTTTACATTCCTTCAATTCCTTATACTTTATTATAAGAGATTGAGAGCAGTTAAGTTAAAGAAAATGCATTTGTCATCACTAATGTTAACTTTAAGGTGACCAACAAAGTTATATACTTTACATACTCTCTCTTACGTTGATCAATATGTTACAAACAGTTAACATTGCCATTAGATTATTTTTTTAATATACAATACATGTTTTAGTTTTGTTTATTAATAAACCTACCTCCAGTTCGTGGTCTGAGTTCTCTTCTGGTGTATTTTTCGTTATCATTTGTCAACTCTATTCTCTCAGCTGTGATACGTGAGTGATTATTGGTGTTCTCTCTTAATTTATCATTTTCTGATGGTGGATTGGTTTGTTGATGTTGTTGTTGGTTTTGATGTTGCTGTTTCAAGATATTAAGTCCCCGTTCATACTATAAAATATTTGCTGCAAAACTTTCGAGTTTGGGGAAGTTAAAAACTGTTTTTCTTTCTGATCAATCAAAGAGTTTTCTTACGAGTATTTCATCGCAAACAAAAGACGAGAAAATTAGTTGAGATTAAAGAAACGAAGTGTATTAAATTTAATGATTCAGATATGAAGATGCTTGATTTTTGAAATAAAGTATCAGAAATGATTCTTCACTTATTGTTCCTTCTTTGGCTAGATTTAGGTTAGGTTAAACGCGCTGCCAGCCATTGAAAAGCCAGCCCACTTGGGTCCAATTTGGTCCCGTGATATGATTTTACTTGCTGACGATTTGCGATAATCATATTGACGATTTTTCTTCCCAAATTTGACGATTTTAAACCAGATTTATCTGGGAAACATGTACATTCTTCCATATTCATGCAGTTCTTGTTGAGTTTCTCATTCACACTTTTCGACATAAAGTTAACTGCAACTATGTAGATTTGACATTTCATTTAATTTCTTTATTTGCGCCAATTACATAGTCGAAAGTTTTTTTAAATTTGTTAATATTAGAAATGACATACATAGTTACACAATAAAATAAACAAATAATACAATAAGAATGTCAAAAAAATGTAATTTCATTTCAGACAAAAATATTTTCTTTTTGTACAAAACAGCCTCAAGGTAAACAGCAGAAAAAAGAAGAAAGGTACTTAAAAAAAAACAAACTGCAAACAAAAACTTTAGTGTGGACACAAATGCAGTTTCAAAAGAAAATTTAGATATGTTTTGTAGCAAATGTTTCTAGCACGGACGGGGACTTAGAAAAGGTTTTGTGATAAATATATTTTTAAATAATTATAGTTTAAAAAACTAAAATACACTCCTCGCTATCAAACTAAAAATTAAGAACGCACTAAATCGAGTGGACGTTAATAATTCAGCAAAATGTGCACCGAATATAAAAACCGGTTCCGATTTGGCTAGCAAAGTGTTTTTCAGTTTTTTTGGGAATTCCCAAAGTTGTCTTCAGAAAACGTCAAAATCCCCCACTTGCTTAGAAGCAATTCTCACTAAAACGAATTACCGTTTATAGTGCAGATGCATTTTTCACGGCAAAAACGTGCACCGAATATGTAAACCCAGTTCCAAACCAGTTAACGAAGTGGTTCCGAATTTTTTGGGAATTCCGAAAATTAGCTTCGTGAATTGCACCAGGAGATTTGCTATGATAGAATTCCAGATTTTTAAAAATCGTTTTTTCCGTGATCCTAATTAAGACACTTCAATTTCAGCTAGTGGATCAAAAGATGAAGTCCATAACACAGATTTTGTTTTTTGGCTTGATTTTTGCCGCTATTGTATGAAGAAATCGACCGATACTAGTATGTATCGATGCCGAGTTTGCGATAGATACCATCTCGAGTATAAGTATCGGTACCCTATTCCTAACTGTAGCCTACTTTTAAGAAAAGAACATAAATAACCAATAAATAAAAAGTTTATAAACGTTAAAAAATTTATAACACGACAACTCTTATGACAAATTTGGTAGATGAAATTCGGCGCAATATTAACTACAAACATATTTCAGTTTCAGTCAGCTTAGATTTGAGCAGAGCATTTGACTCTATATGCCATGAAATGTTATTGAATAAGCTTTATACAAAGTTTTCGTTTGCTAAGAACGCTTGTAAGTTAATGAGGTCTTTTTTATTAGGGCGTCAACAATTCGTTCAGAGTGGGTTAAACGTGTCAACAGTTAGAGCAGTTTTCCTTGGAGTTCCTCAAGGTTCCGTTCTTGGCCCGCTATTCTTAAATATTTACATTAATGACATTTTCGATAGCTTTTCTAATGTTTTTTTTTTAACTTTATTATTTTATTTATTGAATCTACATAAGAAATGTAATGACAATAAGTATTCAATGAGTATTAAATGGACAAAAATTTATTTGTATGCGAATATTATTTCAGAATTCAGTCATCTGTTTAGAGCTCTAATGGTAGCCAAAGTATCCCACCTTCTCAGACGGGTATGACCACCAAAATTAAGAATATTAGCTGCAAGAGGATTTGGATGGAATTCAAGTTTGTTAATATATCTTGTCGCGTACTTCACAAATTCAGATTTCATAAAAGGTACGTTCAGATCTGCGTGGATTCGTGAGTTTTTAACGTACCATGGAGCATCTGTAATTCTACGGAGAATTCTATTTTGACTTCTTTGAATTTTTTCAATGTTGAATCCCATAGCACCATATTGGCTTTAGAATCGAGTTGTACAGCATAAGTTTACAATCAAGCTTCAAGGTCGAATTTCTGCCTAGTAGCCAGTTAATTTGCACTGCTTTCAATTTAATCTGCGTTACTTTTGCCTCGATGTGCGACTTCCATGTTAGTCTACGGTCAAGATGAATACCGAGGTATTTGACTTCACTGTGATGAGGTATTACTTTATTGTTAATAGTAATGGATGAGCATGTTCCTAGACGCAGTGCGAATGTAATGTAATGGTTGTAGCCACTTATATGCAGATGACCTTCAACTGTTGTTTTCTTCGAAAAACATAATAACTTACATGGAATTGAAAGATGGTGTGACGAAAATTTAATTGTAGTGAACCCTAAGAAATCAATGCTGCGGGATTCAATATGCCTCAAATATTTATGAGTGGTGAAGAAATCAAGTATGTGAAATATATCAGATGATTATTGATGATAGGCTCACATTTAACCATCAACTAAACTATGTGTTTTCCCTATTATCTTTTGGGCTGCGAAAGCTGTATAATATAAATTGTTCATTGTCATTAAATATTCGCAAACTTGTTGCACATGCAACGCTCATGCCAGTTTTACTCTATGGCTTAGAGATATATAGCGGAACCACTGAGACCAATATTGGAAGACTAAAAATATATTTCAATAGGATAGTCAGTTATATTTACAAGCTTAAGGCTAGAGATCATGTGTCTGTTTATGTGAAAGATTTCCTAGGGTGTTCCTTTGATGATTTCTTAAAACTCAGATTGATGATGACATTTTATAAGTTTTCAAATATGGTTCAACAAATTATATTTTATCCAGATTCAACTTTGGAAACTCTTCCTGATCTCATACGTTAATATGTCCCAGATTTTCTTCTCAAGTTATGCAGAGATCTTTTGTGGTCAGAGTTTGTCGAATTTGGAATTAAATTTTACCTTATACTGACAGATACTTTTCTCATTCGCTATCTGAATTTAGAAATTTGTCATGCCTCTAAATTTTTGGTTTCCCTTTTCTCATTGGTAATGGTGGTGTATTTATGATATTGTGTGAATTTTTTTTCATGTAGAAGTGTATGAATCTGTTCAAATACATGATGTTATACAGGAATTATGGTTTTTTTGTCTATTTTTTTCCATAAACTGCTTTAGTAAAACCGCTATTTTAGAGCATAGATGTAAATATAATAGGAAGCTTAAAGTTTGATATACATAAGTATAATAAGTGTCAATAATATAAACTTTGTAATCAATTTGGCCTTTTTGTTGGCTTAAAGTTTATGAATAAAGTGAATTGAATTGAAAAAATTATTTTTAAATAAATAAAATTGAATATATGTATGTACGTCCCTGTTTTGAACAGACCGCTTTGTAGGAATAGAATTTTTAGCCAGAGGTCAGCAAGACAAGTACTCGTACGAGATGCTCAAACAACTAAAAAAAAAAGACCCAAATAAAAAAGGAACTTGTTATAATAATATCTGGTAACAAATATTGATAACGATAGCCAAGAATGGATAACACGTACGTGTTAACAAATATTAAAGGGGTGTTACCAAAACTCAACTTAATTCGCAAATGTACTTGCACACATACAACCAAACAGGAGGACATCTGCACATACATATGCACTCACACTCTCACATTTCTTAAGCAGATATTAAAAAAGAATTTTTATGGGGGATGTTAAACAAAACCATACATGGAATTTAAATTATCTTGGCTGGAAAATCTTCAAAATTATTTTACACAGAAAAGCACATGCAAAAAAAAAGAGCTAAAGTCTATTTATTAAAGAACAAGCAAAATGATTTCTATATGTAAATTGGCTTAACAAAGTCAATGGAAAATATGCTTAAAGATATGTGAAATGATTATAAATCATGACTTTAAACTTTTAAATAAGGCAATGAAGTTGATATTACTTTCGAACAACCAAAATAATATGTTTATTATATAAAACTACTCATACGAGTATGTGATTAACACTTGTGAATAGTTCAAAAACTTGATGCTTATTCGTAATTAAAACTCTTAAAGCAGCCAAGAAGATGACACAAAGAAATATACCAATCACTGGCCTAATGAGCTGTACTTTTTCCTACTAAAGGGCGGTCCAACCATATTGCACTATGTTATTTGTGATACGCTAACTTATTACTTTTCCTTGTCACAAAACTGACTGGAAAACCGACATGCATCATAATTAACAGAGAAAGGGAATTAGTTTCCCTTTCCTGCGATTTAGGTTTAAATAATAGTCAGAACGCTTCAGCCAGAGTTGGCACCTCAGCCACGATTAGTGCCAGAATGGTCTACAAGCAGAATCTCTCGGGGGTCTTGCCATCCCCGTTCTATCAATTAATCCTTGATGAGAGCTTCGGAAGTCCAACACAACAAAAATCATGCGGCTCCTTAGAGTTTTATTTGCTATAAAAACGAGAAAGTCCTACCCTCTATGCCCCATAAATCATAGTGGCCGGTTAGGCATACACCACGGTAAAACCTGCGACCCGGGGGACCTTCCCGGGATAGTTGTGAAATTGATTTACATCAGCACCTGCCATTACGGCCTAATCTGAGGCTGGACCAACTCCATGGGGTGAACTATTCCCGATTCATTAGTGCCGTCATGTGGCTTGCTAGGCTCACACAGGTCGCAACTTTTTGCTATAAGTAAGCCATATAGACAAACCCTTGCCTAAGAGTTCAGGCCATCTTATCACTCCTGTATGCAATTTGTCTACAGTCAATGGAAGACAAGGCTTAAGGAGTAGGTAGGCATCAGCCCTTAAACCAACTTACCCGTCCAACCATCACTCCTGGTTTCTTACAGTACAGGTATCATTTGCCAGACAACAGCACCTCGGGGTTTATTAGCCCTGAAAACCGGCGTGCGCTATAGTTATCAGAGAAACAAATGCTCCTTCCTGTGATTTTAGGTTTAAATCACAGCCAGAACGTTTTAGCCAAGATAGCCACCTCAACCATAATCAAAACCGAGAGATCTACAAGGCAGAATTCCCAGGGGGCTGTACTAATCCCCTTTCTAGTAATTTTAACCCTTGGTACGGTTATCGGAAGTCCAACACAATATAAGTCGAGCGGCTTCCTAGAGTTTTCTTTGCTACAACAAGCCTTATCAGCACAAATAATTATGCGCTGTTTTAGCTCTTCATTAGCACTTCATTACCATTGTTCATTTTCCGTGTTCGCTTACACAAATTTTCGCACCCCATTTTAAATTTTGTTTGTATAGGCGACAAATCAGGAAATGTCAATTATTAGTGACATCAACCTGAGCCACTGGGACATGTCACGCGTGTTTGTATTGGGCATCAAAAAACCCTTTGCCTCTGCCGATTTTGCCTACAAGCAATGCTTTTATGCCAGACTACTACTTCTCGTGTGTGAAAGGCCATTCAAAGTAGGAATTTCTTAAAAATAAATAAGAAATCTTTAACTGTTTCTCTTGTCAAGTTTATAAATTTCACAAAGAAGCCGTCCGTCTTTCCATTTTGAAACAATCTGTAATAAAAAAGAAAATAAACTGAATCATAAACGGAAAAACATATTTTATGCGAATTAAAAAGATGAACTACTCGCAGTGTAAAACGAAAGGGGTTAAATGGTCTTAAAATGTGTATAAAATTGAGCTTAACATATAACGAGGGTGAATTGAAAAGTAAACATTTCCGTATGATTTAAACTATTGGTTATACAAGTTAATAGCGCCGAATTGGACAAAATGTGGCATAACTATCACATATGGTTTGTGTCAATAATAACAAAATGCATACGTGATTCTATGTGAGATGAATATAGACAGAGAATAATTCAATGGCTCGGTGGCTGAGTGGTTAAGGCGGCCGTTCATGATGCGTCATGACCTACAAAATACATACGCGATTCAATATGAGATGAATATAGACAGATACGTCATGAACCGAGTTCAAATCCGAAAATTGGTGCTGGTCTTCTGTTATCAAATATTATTGATCAAAGCAAATTTGTATTGTAAAAAATCCGTCTTAAGAAACTTAAGAAAAACTTAAACTAAAACCCCAATTAATATTTTTCAAATCTTTAGCTGGGGGACAACTAGCTGTTTCGTAGTCGCTACACTACTCATCAGCACCCACTGGGATTTGAACTCGGGTCATGACGTATCATGAACAGTAGATCATGATCAGTTGAAGAATTTCTGGATAGAAAACTTACATTCAACCAACACATTAGCATTTCGCTCAAGTAAAGCAAGGGGGGTGCTTGGCTTTGTAAAGCGCTGGTCTAAAGAATTTGCTGACTCCACTGTTGTGAAGCAATTGTATACATCTTTAGTCAGGCCAATACTGGAATATGGCTCGATTATATGGGACCCTTTTTATAACGTGCATAGAGATCGAATTGAGTCTATCCAAAAACAATTCCTTCTTTTCATCCTGCGCAATATCTACCCGAACACTGTAGCCAACTTACCATCCTATGAGTTCAGACTGGAACAAATAAAGCTGCCTTCTTTGACAAGTCGCAGAAAAATGTTAAATGTCATTTTTGTTTTTTTGTCTTCAAATTGATTAACGGCAATATCTGCTCGGAGTATCTGGTGTCCAAACTAAATTTTGATGTTCCCCAGCGTAGTCTTTGTCAATATCAACCTTTGTCAGTGCTTTATTACCGTCAGAATTATGCGAATGCAGATCCCTTCCGTAGATTATGTTGTTGTTTTAATGAACTGTACCACGTTATTGACTTTTCGATGAACTTAAATTTTGTTAAGTGTAGTATAATTTTAGTATTAAATTCGAGTAATTAACAAATTTTTTTATTGCTTATAAATTTTTTTTCCAGTTATTAGCTATTTTTTCTACTTTTTTTTATTAATTTTTGTAATTATTTTTTAACTCATATGCGTGTACATATGTATATAGTATCTGCCTGCAAGGAGTTATTCTCCATAGGCATAAAATAATAAATAAATAAATAAAAAAAAAAATAAAAAACCTGTATAAAACCCGGCCAACCAGCTAAATTAACGCTGAAGCCGAATATCCCACCATCACACCAAGGTATTGAATGCTCTATATTTGCCGGAATCAGAAGGGCGTTTTGTATTATGAGCTCTTGACATCAGATCAAACGATCTGCATCAAAGACGATTGATTCGTTTGAAGAGAGCAATCAACGAAAAATTACAAGAATATTCGACCAGACACAAAGCCTTACAGGCAGTTCGCCGATGACGAAAGCATTCGCATTCTAGGCTAAAGAAAATTGATTTAAGTTTGTCTAACTTTATTCAATGCGATCGATGTGTCAAAATTCAATTAAACTCCATAAGTACATGCGAACGAATAATAGTGACATATACTACGTTTATATGCAGCCTATTCATAAATAAAACTATTTGCAAATAATTAACTCACTGTTTATGCGTCAATTTATATATGGAAAAGCTTTATTTTTTTTAGTATGACATATGTTCCAAATATAAATAATTGGTAGCATTGTTAGTTTAAAAAGCATTTTGATTACTGAAATTATAACAGAAAAATCAAAATATTATTATTATTTTTTTTTTTTTTTTTTTTTTTTTGTAAATCAATTACGTAAACCAAATATTATTAATAATGAAAATTTTTTAATATTTGCTTCTGTACGTAGTTTTTAGTACATTTCCTGTGTGCCACATCGATGAACTCTTTGAAATTGTAAAATAAAGTGACAACTTTTTATGTCTTATTTGCAAATAAGTTTTTAATCAGTAATTGTTTTCGTGAGTTAGCTAATCGCAAATAAAAGTTTTATTTACTGTTTATACGGCTACTTTTGCTATTTGCAATAAACGTATAAACGTAGTAATAGACAAACCCATATTGATTTGAATGTGCGTGACTAGCTTTCTTTCGCATACAGTTTCGTAATCTCGCATCATAACAACGCTAGGGCATATGTTGCAAGAGCGGTTAAGAACTATTTTGAGACCAGTGGATATGAAGTTTTAGTTCATCCGCCTTATAGGAGTAGACCAAAGACTGCACCTTCTAACTAAAATTTTTTCGATCGTTGTAGAACGCCCTTACTGGAATACGTTTCACTTCACAACAGGGTATCAGAAAATGGTTTGATTAATTTTTTACCTGGAAACCGGAGCAGTTCTTTTGGCGCAGAGTCCATTTGCTGCCAGACAGATGGCAAAAAGCAGTGGCTAATTTTGTTATCATATTATTATTATAATATATAAATGCTTTTTGCAATCAAAAAGATCGAAATTACTCGTATTAACTTGTATTCCCAAAATTTTTCAATTGTAGTATCGGTTTAGAATAAAAATAAATCTTGATATTTGTTATTTAATTATTTGATCTTGTTTAAGTAAATATTTCTTATTTTTGCATCTAAAGATCGTTTTTTATTTTTTTATAAAAAATTCAACAGCATTTATTTTCAATATTTCGATAAAAATTTGTTATCATCGTCAGAAAAATTAATATGTTATTATTGAAAATTTTTTTAATAACATATTAATTTTCCTGACGATGATAACAAATTGTTATCGAAATATTGAAAATAAATACTATTGAATTTTTTATAAAAAAATAAATAAAAAACGATCTGTAGCTGCAAAAATAAGAAATAAATCTTGATTTTGGAAAATATTAGACACTTTTTAGAAACGTTTTAAAATTGAAATAAATTTTCAGAAAATATTCAATCCTTCCTCGTCATGTCATAAATTTGATGCCGCACAGTTTAAAAGATTGCCTAAGAATATGGTTTTATTATGAAAAAAAAAAACATTTTTAAGCAGGAATAAAATTATGAATATGGCGAGCATTTGTCTTTAACACTTGATTTAACATATCGCTGTATTACTACACACTCACACAAACAAACAGACAGACAAACAGGCAGGCATGTAATCGTTTATAGGCAGTATTTCGTTACACAGGATTTTAAGTATCTTCCTTTTTTTTCTTCTTTTGATTTTGTAACACAAGTCAAAGGACTTTATGAGAGAACAAACAACAACAAAAAACGGCAGAAAGAAATTGGTTACAAAGAAACGTGTCTTTTGTGCATGGAATATGAATCCTTAATAGATTTAGATAAATATCTAACAAACATACATGCTTACATACACACACATCCATACATATGCACAAGTATTTCTGCCATAATAAACATGTAGTATCCTTTTTCCCATTCAGCGTGCTGTCTTTATTTCCCCTTCACTTGAGCTGTCTTTGAGTTGATACGAAAAGTCTCATCCAAGAAACTAGTGGAACAGAATTTGTTGTTTTCTTGTGGTTTTTTTTTTATTTAAAGAAAAAAGTTTGTTGATACGAGTTTTTCAAATAAGAAAATTATGTGCATAATACAAAAAAATATATGTAATTCCTTGTTAGAATTTCTTAGTAACTTTATATCAGCGATGGGCAGTAGAGCTTGTTAAATAAAAGAGAGTAAATAAGCTATTCTACACTCAGGCAAACATGAAACGAATTTAAAAAAAATGAACACACAAGCTAGAATGTTAAATAGATTTAAATCAGCAGCTGCCTAATCTGACGATTGACCAACCCCACGAGTTGAATTATTCACGATTCACCAGCGCCCCCGTGTGGCTTGCAAGGTTCACACATTTCGTAACTTTTGCTTTGGCTTTTAGCCATATGGATATACGCCAGCTGAAGAGCTTGGGCCTTATAATCGCTCCCGTATGCAATTTCCCAGATAGTCAATGAAAGACAAAGCTTAATGAATTGATAGGTCGAATTAGTTAATGAGTTGAGACCATCAGCCCTAACCCCAGCTGAAGAGCTTGGACCTTATAATTCCTCCCGTATGCAATTTCCCAAATAGTCAATGAAAGACAAAGCTTAATGAATTGATAGGTCGAATTAGTTAATGAGTTAAGAGCATCAGCCCTAACCAACTCCCTCGTCTCACCATCACTACTGGTTTCTTACATTAAACCACAGCCTGAACGTTTCAGCCAATGTAGGCAAACATGATCAGCACTGATATGGTCTGCAAGCAGAACCTGCCGGTAGCTTTGTCGTTCTTCGTTCCGCCAGTTATCCCCTGGTAAGAATTTCGCATGCTCAACACAACATAAGTCATGCGGATTCTTAGAGTTTTATTTGCTACAACAAACGAGAAACTTCTTCCTCTCTATACCCAAGAAAACAGAGTGCCATGGTTTGGTCTACGCCAAGGCAAAACCTGTTCCCCGGCGTGAAATATTTCGGACCAGTGAATTGGCATCCAAGATCGTTATATTTAACGACTCTAGGCTATTGTCTGTGGGGATTAGGGTTGTCAGATCTAGTAATTTCTCACCAAAAGTAGTGTATTTCTTGAGGTAAATTAGGGAAGAAACAACACTACACAAATACCTGTATGTAGTATACGGCACATTTGCTATCGTTTTTCGGTTAAAACTGTTTGCTTATTTTTGTTAGTGCTAAAAAATTATATTTATCTATCCCAAAGTTACTTGCCGATAGTCACTGTACATATATATATTTTTTTTATCTAAAAGGTAGTGTAGTAAGATAAGATATGGGTTTAAGAATTATCAATAACATCTTAATAGGCAAATTTTTAAATTGTAGCAATTCTATTTAAAATAAACACGATAAGCAAATGTAGATACACAAACTACTTCGTGATGCAGACAAGCCAGTGCCCTTCGCTGCTTTAAATTAAGTTTAAATTTCTGTTCAAGCATTTCAAGCCAAGGAATAATATTTTATTCTCTTTTTGGCGCAAAAACAAAACTGGCAAGTCATTTTAAATGAAATATAAAGAAACTAAAGCTACTGGCGGATTAAAAATAGAAAAATATTTCTTTTGAATTGATAACATTTTTGTTGCTTAAAAACATCTATTGAATATTCTGTTTAAAAATACTTAAGCACATTAGTTTCTTTTTTTTATAATCTTAATGAGAATTTTTAATACTTTCTTTGAAGATTTTTCAAATCAATTAAATTTTTTTTTCTTTTTAAATATAAAATATTGTACAAGAATAAAAAATTGTCGATCAAAACACTGATAAAAATCAAAATAAAAATAATATATTACAAAAAAATTTTGTATTTCTTGGGAGGAATTTTACAGTTGTCACGTTTGGAAGTGTATCCTTACACCATCTATTAGACAAAAGGTAATGTGTAAGTAATGTAATATGAGTGAGGCCCGGCTTTGAGGTGCGACCATCGTTGATCTATTTTACATACCCATTTTCTCTCCCAGCTTTAAAACGGCCATATATCGGGTCAACTCTTTCAAGGAGAGTATTGATAAGTCCCGTTCGCCCAACATATATATATAAAGTAAACTGCAAGTCACATGTCCTTAGTAATCAAATGTTGCATTGATTTTTCTTCTTCACAAGTCCATTGGACTACAGCATAGGAATATAATAGCTTCTATTTACTCATTTGTTGTAGTTAATAAAAATCTAGGAAGCATCAGCATGACTTAAGTTGTGCTGAGGCTTCCACAATCCGATTAATTCGCAGAACGAGCATCAGCATGCCCTTAGGAGGTTCTGTTTAATAAACCACTTGTCACTGGCAGTAGCTTTGGTGCCTGCATCTTGGCTACAACGGTTTAGTTGCGTTATAGGAAAGGTTATGGTGCATGGCCGACTTTCGGGAAACTAATGGGAGTCGCATAGGTGCTGCATGGATCCACAAGTGTAAGAAAGATGGCAAGGCAGTTGCTAACACACATAATTTATATACATATCTGTTCTCATAATTTCATTTGAATCTTTTTTAAAGCACAGTGTTTAGTAATTTTCTACTGCATGTTAGCTTAAAGTAATACTAATGAAATGTGGCCCTCAAACGCAAATACCAGTATGTCTGTAGTTGACAGTTGCTTGATAGAGTCAAACTATTAGTATCATATCAAGATATGTTTTAAAATTGTAATTAGGATTTGGTTTTAAAGTTAACTCAAACTTAAAAAACGAATTTAGTTCAAGGTCATTTTTGTTTAAATTAATTTGAAAAGTTGTCACCTAAACAATAATTCTTGTAGACGTAACATAAAACAATTGCTTAAAAACAACTTCCAGCAATATACAAAAATAAATTTTGTTAAAGTGTTGTATTCTTCAATTTATTAATATAATTTTGTTTTTCTTCTTTTTCTTTTGGAACACAACTCGGATTTCAATTTGCGCAAGTCTTATGGAATATTAAAAAAAAAAAGAATTAATAAAAAAAACCCCCGATGAAATATTTAGGTGTGAAGTTACACAAGCACTTTTGGAAAGTCAACAACAATGATAATACAACAACTTCATAAACAGTGATGGCTTTCAGGGCACTAAATCTCTCTTAAATATACACATACATATCTAAATACTTTGTTCTCATTCTGCATGCCGGGGCAGTCAGTATAAAGGGACAAACATTTGGCAGAGGAAGCAGACAAACTAACAAACAAACATACATATAAACGCATAATTCATAAAGTCATAAAGATAACGCCCCTTCATTTAAACATTTTAGCACTTGTGCTCCTCCTTTTTTCAACCATGAGTTTGACAAAAAAAAACTTTTAAAGGTAAATAAAACTAAACGAAAAATATGTTCTCTCCTTCGCTCCGGTTAAAACTAACTTCTCTTTTTATTCAAGTTTAATATTTGTGAAATCACCTAGATTTTTTTTTTCGTATGAGTTTAACAATTTTTAAGTGTTTGAAATTATTTTAGAAATACAAAAAAAATTTTAAAATAAATATTTTTTTTTCGCCAATTCTCTAATGGAATAACACCTGTCCTGTACAAGTGCACTGGTTCACAGGTATGTATAGATGTGAGTACATAGGAGTATATACCAAATGTACACAATAAATATTTATTTGATATTTAAAACTATTTTAAATTAAGCGATATGCACTTTCATTAATAGCGAAAAAAAAACAATTTTTGTATAAAATTGCATTTGAAGTTAAATTCAACATATTCTCTCTCATCACCCACACACACGTATATATATTCTACATACTCACCTGATCAATCATACGTCTCATTAGCGCAACAATTCACTTTACAGTAAAATGCAATAAATGAGAGATTTTTCAGCAAATTGTTAATATTACGCTGAGGGAAATCTCTTCTCGAAAAATGTGCTCGAACAGAAAAATAGTAAAAATTCGTTGACTTTAGTAGACAGCTGTATTTTTTTTTTTTTTTCTTTTTTATCTAGGAACAGTGCGTAGGGAACGACCCTTACATATGCAGTTCATTGTACTGGGACTTGGCAAATAGATGATGAGGAGGAGGAAAGTGTGAGTAGTGTTTGTGCATGTTAGACTTGCATCGATCAATAACAACACGGAAAGCCTAATTTATATTTCCACAGTACACTTAGGGGTATATTTCAGATCTCACTAGCTGTCAAACACCTTTTAAGGGGGTAGACACGGTCCAAGTGCTTAGTAGTGTTAGTATTTGTGACAGCGACGATGCTTGATGGAAAATCAAAAAATTTTGTTTTTCTGGCATGCTTGCTATCACATGCTTGGTTGTGTCTAGTGCAAGCTGTCAAGCACGAACAAATTTTTATTATTATTTTGTTTTCGTTGTAAATGGTTGTCAAGAAAAAATAAAAACAGAAGAGGAAAATTGAATGAAAAAGTGTCAAAATAGAATATTTTGAATTTCTAGTGGAAATAAAATTTAATTATTGCTTTAAATTGTAAAGAATATTTTATGAAAAGAAGAAATTAGCGATAATAAAGATTCCTAGTAGTATATGATGATGGGTTGGTATCATTCATTCATAAAGATTCTTTGGAAGTTTACTCGTCTTTACCTATACTCTGGGATGTGATATGCATACAATAAGCGATCACTGCGTAAAAGGTGGACAAGTGTTTGAAATTGGTTCTCCAAATACATCCATACACGATACGACTGAACTTGTGAATTTAGCAATTGAATTTCAGATATATAGTATTAGATAGAGAGTGTTCCAGAACATAACGCCAAGCCGAAACAGGGTGGCAGGATTGATTGTAACCAACATGAGAAAAGTCGAAAAAAGAATCTTAAAAAAAAACATTTTACTCAGTTTAAATGTTTTTTATTCACACCCTTGTATTTCTTTCAATTTGATCAATGGAAAGATGCACAATCGAGCGTGGTAAGAATGGTGACAGGAAATGGCAACAGTGGATGATAAATTTTCGAAAATCATCTTGAGTGATGAGGCACATTTTCACCGCAAAGGATTCGTCGATAAGCAGAATTGCCTCAT
The DNA here is from genome assembly GCA_914767995.1 of Thecocarcelia acutangulata. NCBI lineage: Eukaryota > Metazoa > Arthropoda > Insecta > Diptera > Tachinidae > Thecocarcelia > Thecocarcelia acutangulata. The sequence goes on along the minus strand of OU612097.1, from coordinate 27,753,079 downwards.
TTGGGCAAATAATAATACAAGAGTGATTATCGGAAAACCAATGCACCCACAAAGGGTGACAGTTTGGTGTGGTTTATGGGCTGGCGGCATCATCGGGCCGCATTTTTTTCAAAATGAGGCCGTTCAGGCACTTACTGCGAATGGTGTTCGCTATGGTGAGATGATAACGAACTTTTATGGCCCGAATTGGAAGATATGGATGTGGACGATATGTGTTTTCAACAGGACGGTGCTACTTGCCACACAGCTAACAAAACATTGCCTCTCTTCTGCGACAAATTTAATGTTTGTATTATCTCACGTGGTGGCAATGTCTATTGGCCGCCAAGATCATTTGATTTGGCACAGTTGAACTTCTTTCTTGGGGTTATTAGAAAGAAAAGGGGTACGTCGATAATCCAGCAACAAATCAAGAGCTAAAGGATGCGATAATTCGGAGCATTAATGTCATAGAACCTCAATTATGCCTCAGCGTCATTGAAAATTTATACCATCGGATGGAGGTGTGCCGCTGAAGTTGCGAAGGCCATTTGGCCGATGTTTTGCTCCACACATTATTGACCCATACTAATATTATTATAATAAAAAGGAATGACAGTAATTCTTAAAATTTCACCACCCTTTAAACCCTTTGATTTTACTTACCCCACAATGTAAACATGTAAAATACTTGAAACATATTTGTTTTACTTTTTTTTAAGTTTTTACTCCCATAGTTTTTTGCTCCCACAAAATATGTATAAATATCTTACACATATTACCCTGTAAACGTGCCTACTTCCTAGTTGCTGAATTTTTTTTTTTATATCGTTCATGCAATTGTATATTCCCTACTCTGTTCATACTCGTATACATATGTACATACATATATGCCTCTCGGTGATTATTTAAAACTGTGTGTAGCAGTATTGCCATATAGAATTTTTTGTATGCTCAAGGTGAACATCTTTAATAAGATATTTAAGGTTAAGTTAGAAAAAAAGTATACATATTATTACAAATAAATTTTGTAAAGTTTTAGAACAACTTATGGAATAACGGAGAAAACGGAAAATCATGAAATGAATTATGATGGTAATAACTACCTAAACGATTCCATCAGTTACCATAAAGAAAATCCTCTTACGAGTAAAAAAAGCAAAGATGCAAAACATGCAAGAAATATCAGCATTAAATCACCGCCAAAAGCCAGACGAAAGAGGACCTAAATAAAAAAAAAAAGAAAATACTGAGCAGTCAAAATTAGCATTTTTAAATTTACGAATATGTACAAAAAGAAAAGGTGCGAACGTAGGCAGGATGTTCTTAAATCTTCTTTTCTTTTCAATTGCTGTTTAACACAACTTAATTTACTGGCTTGTGGTTATTTTTCAATGTTAAATATTTTACTTTTAATATCATTGAGAAAAAAAATACGATGTAAGTGCTTTTAGATAGATTTATGAATGTGACAAAGGAGGATAGAAGCCAATTAAATAACTTAAGAATATGGTTACACTGAGGAAATTGTAATTTAAGTTACACTGTTTCCAAACAAATGCCAAGGCAGTTGCAGAAAAGTTAGAATAAGTGGTGAAATACCTGCAGAAAAAAATTTCTTACACTAATATACGAGGGCTGATCAAAAAATAACCGTTATTTTCAATTTTTCGAAAAGTATTCATTTATTCTTCAATCTATTTATCCTTCTTGGCCCCTTTAAAGCAGTCCCCCTCAGATATAATACACTTATTTCAGCGTTTTTTCCAATCCTCGAAACACTTCTTAAACGCGCTTTTTGGTATCGCCAACAGCTCCTGTTTCGATTATTTTTTTATCTCCTCAATCATTTTCATCGGTGTCTTTAGTTTTGGGATTTTTGTTTTTGGCCAAAAACTCACGCACAAGCATCGATATGTGAGCTGTTCATTATCACGGTGCAAAATCCATTATTGTTTTATCCACAATTCTGTGCGTTTCCGACGAATTGATTCGCGAAACGGCGCATAACTTCAAGGTAGTGCTCCTTATCGACCATATGATCTTGTGGCAAGAATTCACTACGCCATTACAGTCGCAGAAAACAGTGAGCAAAATCTTCACAATTGACTGAAGTTGACGAGCTTTTTTCGGTCTTTCTCTTCTGGACGCTTCCATTGGGATGATTGGGCTTCGGTTTCAATGTCATAGCCATACACCCATGATTCGTCACAAGTTATCAAATTTTTGAGGAGATCTGGATCGTCATTGACGATGTTCAACAGTTCTTGACGACGGTGTTTTTGCTCAAAATTTAGCATATTTTGAGCCAAAACAACAATTTTCACTGCTGCACTTTTCATACCTAAAGAATTCGAAAAAATTTCTTGGCATAAGTCGAACGATATGCCACCATTGTCAGCAACCTCTCTGATAGTGATTCGACGATTATCCAAAATCATTTTCTTCACTTCTTCAATGTTTTCATCTGTTGTTGACGTAATCGAGCGACCAGGACGAGCATTTGACATCTTCTGGGCCTTCCTTAAACCAGTTACAGCACAATTGAACTTGTGTTCTGCTCATAGTAGAGTCGCCAATTTCATTTTCTACACAAAACTTAATACAGTTTATTTGATCCATTTTTTCGAATAGTAAAAAATCGAAGAGCACACCGAAACACGACTTACGTTTTTATCTGCCGAAAACAAACTGACAATCCGAAATGGCTGATATTGCCAACATACTCGTATATAATACACATGTGTACCAACATAACAGAAAAAATGCGAAAATCGAACATACATAACGCAAGAAATTTTAAATAACGTGAGCAAATCTTATAAACACTCTGTAAAAATTACAACTTTGATAGGCATAGAGATTGCATGAGGAAATACATGCCAAAAGCAGAAGCAAACCCATGTTGTTTGGATGCCTTAAGCGTTTTGGAAGAGTTTCATATACAACAGCATATGATGGACCCCTACCCGTCTACACCCCGAAAAGCTGAGTTATGAATACGTTAAGGCAAAAACTGTTCTCCAGGTGTAACGTAAAATTGTGGTAGTATAGAAATGGTGTTAACTTTTAATTTCCTCACTAATAAAAAAATGATTTAACTTTTGTATAATTTAAAACAAACAGCGGGAAGTCCAATTTGTCTGAAAAAAACTCAAAGGAATGGAAACGTAAGTATAATTAATTGCTTTTATAATTATATTGGTATCTATTTTCGTAGCTTTCCTCCCCTCTTTATATAAATATGTATGTATGTACATTAAGAAAACGAAAAAATAAGATGAAAATTGAAAACTCTGTGGAAATATGTAGCGCAGTAAATCGTTTCACCTAGCATTCTTGGCACGTACTAGGATGAATGTACCTGTATCATTACAGAAGCAGGAGAGCTCATGCTGTGACTGTTTTACAATGACAACCAATTAAAGTGATTATTGTCAAAGACACGATAAAATAAAAAAAAGAAATAAAATTATTAGAATAAGAAATAGTCAGTTAATTTTCAACGTTATCAAATGAAACAAGAAGAAAAGAAATAAACTTGTCACTTCTGCTTGTAATATAAAAAAAAAGAAAACTCTCCAACAATCGTATCAATGTGCATATGTATGTATGTATGTATGCTGCTCTCAGTGACAGTAATAACAAAATATCCTTTTCGGAAATATAAAATGGTTTAATAAAATTCCACAATAAAATTGTGTTTGAAATGGGAAAACTTAATAACTTCAGGCCGAAATTATGAATAAGAGCACATATTATTGCTCAAGGCATGAGTATCTCTTATTAAGTTTTGTGGTCTTCAATCACATCGTCTGGGAATCTCTTTTGTAAGCCGCAGTAGGTGGCTAAAAACAAATTGAACAAAACTGCAAATTCTTTGAACTGGACAAATTGTAATACATACAAATTTAATACATACAAACATATTTACAAAGTTAATAATATAAAACTCTTGTGGCGCGGTGTAAATTACCGAACTGCTCAGAAACGGCTGGACCGATTTGTATGAAATTTTGTATGCAATATCTGAGAATCATCCAACATTATACCCTTTCTTATCACTTTTTTGTTTTGGACCAGTTTCCCTCCGGGAGCAAGGTTTGCCTTGGCGTACACCAAACTCTGATTTCTGTGGCTTGGAGGGAAAGGAATCCCTCGTTCGTTGTAGCAAACAAAACTCTAGAAAACCGCATGACTTATGTTTTGTTGGTCTTCCGCAATCTTTACCAAGGTTTTAAATTGGCAGAACGGGGATCAGCAAAGCCCCCGGGAGGTTTTGATCACCGTTCTGGCTGTGATTTAAACCAAAACTCGCAGGTAGGGGAAGTAGTTTCCCTGATAACCTTGATGCATGCTGGTTTTCGGAGCCTACACTGAACAAAATTTCGTCGGTATTATTAACTAAAAAAAGTTAGTAAACCCTTCACGAAAAAAAAATATTAAAATCGAAAGTGTGCATTTTCTTATGCACCAAAATGTTTTATTTTTGGCGACGAATATTCGCGATCAAAAATTCGTCATTCGTCGCAATTGTGCTCCTAGCATTATGCTTATGTTGCCTTTGAAAATTTTTTCCATTGAATAAAACAAAATTTTATAAATTATTTTTATTATTTTAAATTAATTATACAAAAAATTACACATACGGTAAGTTTGAACAATTTTAGTAAACTTATATGCTCAATTGTTTTTTTGCTATAGGGATGTGCACTTTAATACACACGTACTGTGCTCAGCACTAGCAATGAAAAATACAGAAACAACTTCGTCTTATATATTTTTTTGTCGTTCTTCACTGCACACACACAAGAACAAAGCAACAACACATTGACGCCAGCGATTATCAGCGTAAATTTTGTTTTTGTTAATTGGTTTGCTTTTTACAACAAAAAATATTAAATAAAAGTGGTTTTTCCTTAAATGTATCGGTGTTTGCTCTTCCATATAGAACTTTTGGGCATCCCTGCTTTACACAAACAAAAAGCATTCATTTTCAGGTGCTACGAATTAATACAGGTGAATTCAAGGCGAATTCATACAGATAAATGCAAGCGGGAAGGCGAATTCAATATTATGTATTTTATTATTGTAAAACTTACTGAGAATATCAAAATCTTAATTCGCCTAAGATTGTTCAGCTAAGAAAAAATGTTACATAAACGTTAAATACAAATTTTTATAATTGTTTGTAATTAAATTCACAAACATTTTTTTTAAATCATGCAAAAAAAATCTTCAGATTAAAATGGCGCGAAAAACGAGGCAAGCAAAAAATAATCACCTGAGCTGTCAAGTTCACCTAGTAATGAATTCGCCTTGCCTACTACGTCTAAAGGCCTTGTTACATTATCCTACATAATCGTGCGATCTATTAAGAGCGCTTTCACATTCGGCAACTTAGTTGCGTAATTCTTTTGCCCAAGTCTTGTGGTTGTAGATGGGAGAGGTAAGAGCAGCTTGATGGGGGAAGAATTCCTGATATTTGAGTACAGACTTGCTTATACTCAGCAATTCGTTTTGTTCGCACATTCTTGTTTTTGATATTTTCTTTTGTTTATTTTTCGGGCCATCAAAAAATTAAGAAAATTTAAGTAAAACAAAATGAAAGTTGTGCAACTAAAATGCTGTATGTGAACACAAAAGCAAGTATAACAGGAAATAAATAAAAACAAAAAATAGAATTGAGCAACTAAATTGCCTAATGTGAAAGTACTCTAAATAAATCATGTGTGCTGAAAAAGTACAAAAAATGCAACTGTGTGACAAATTTTTTTAGAAATCGTGCAATTTGAAAAAATTTATGAAAATTTTCAAAACATTGTGGTTTCTATGCGATCAGTGTGGTATATATTGTGAAAAAAAGTAGAATATTGTTGTCGCCTCGAGAAAAAAATTTAAATAATGTAAATTTATTATGGTAATAAAAGTTTTCAATTAGTTAAATTATTGCAATCATACTTGTATATCGAAATTTCTCTGAGCGATGCTGCGCGGCTGTTATTATTATAAATGCAAAACTTGAGGCAACCATTATTGGTGAGTTACAATCCAAAAAAATTATATTTAATTACGAATCAAAATGGTAAAATACAAATCGTTTATTTGTGTAAATTTGTCAAAAATCCATAAGCTCTATTCACAATCTTGTGCAAATGGGCTTGCCTCATTGCACCCAAACGTGTTATATTTGCAATTGCAGAAATATGCAATGCCAACTAGACAAGATTGTGAGATTGCTTTTTCAAACAAAAATAAAACAAAATTTTGACAAGTTTTCGTAATTTCCACCAACAATATACATGTGATGTTTTTTGGTGCTGTATTTATTGTAATTCCGCCATTACCTATTAAAGTTACCTTGGTAAAATATAGCCAAACAATATAAACGTTAAACTGTAGTGCGATTCTGTAACTTATACAACGATAATCGAATCATTAAAATAATTATAACGATATTTTATCGTATTTGCTAGTCTGTAACATTTTCTTAACGATATTCGTAGTCGATCAAAATCAGCTGTTAATTTTACTGCCGATTGTCGATTTCTTAAAGACAAAAATTTTCTTGCCGTTTATTCAATCGTTAAAGTGTATTTTTTTTTTTTAATTGTGCATCTATGATTTATTTCATAGATGCACAATTAAAAAAAAATACTTGCTTACAATCAGATTTTTAAATACATAATTAAATACATAAATAAATACATAAAATATTTATTAAATACATTTCCAAAAACAAAAATTTCAGTATAATTTTTTAACCGGTAAAGTGTATTTTGTGTTGAAATAGCTATTGAACGTTTGTCATTCGGAATTGCAAGGGATGAAACAAGTTTGAATGCTTCAAGGGATAATCATTGTGTTTATCGGGAGTTGGACAATTCCTTTGAGTTGACAATTAATGAATTTAAAAAGTTATATTGACTATCACCAGTCTTAGTTGTGGTCATTCTGAACATATAGAAATTAGTACATATAAACAAATAAATGAAACATATGGACACATATTTTATTTTACCTTATTACAAATTAAATCATATTTATTGTCACTTAAAAACTAAAATCACAACAAATAAAAATCAATATGTATACATATTGTTATGGAAAAATTTATTGTTTTTTCCTTTCTTCCTTGTGGTTTTCGCTTTTTTCTGGCATAGATGCCACGTGTTGTTTATATGAATGAGCAGAAAAATACAGCTGTTTACCATCGTTAGAATTAAGTTACAGAATCACTGAATCGTTTGTGCAAGCGATGAAATTTGATGACAAAAGTTGCGATTATCGAATCGTTAAAAGTTAGAGAATCGCACTACTGCTGATTTTTAAAATTGGAAAAGAAAATTGCTTACAATTTAATGAAAATACTTCGAAATGATTTCCTCAAATCAATTTACACAATTATATGCTTATAATGGAAACTTAGTATTATTAAATTAATAATTGCTTTAATTGATATAAATATATATGAACAATTCATATCAATTAATTCATTTATCTCAAACCTATAATTTTCAAACAATTGACTGACAAAATACTTTCTCTCAAACAATTATCGTTGTAACAAATTTAAACGACATAACCTCAAAAATTAACAAAACGGAAACACACTGATTGAATTGGCATTGTTTTCATGCACAACATGCATACATACTCTATTTATTGTCTACCCCCCCCCCCCCCCCCTTACTCGACCGCTCCCTGCCATTACAACCTATACCTGCTACTTCTCATATCATACAAATACAAATTTCAATGTGTATAAAATTTATGAGATATTTGTTCAAAGAGCACGAACATCATCGTCGTTATTAAAAGCAGTCATTGAAAGTTGCAGAAAAAAACACAAACTGAAAAAGTGTCCTTTTGTTCCGTATTAAAAATCCCCTGAAAAAGTTTAAACATGTACTCGTACATCCTGGGGTGTCTGCTACTGGTACTTTTATCGCATTCTATGCGAATACTTGCTTGCTACTTTAGACATTTTTAAATGCCCTTGTAGCTGTAGTAGTAGTATTTAAAGCGTTTAATATCTCACCCACCAAAACAAAAACTCACAGCAACTAGCAAACTGAAAGAAAAAAAAAACAGGTGGTGGCATTAAAAAAAAGAGTCAACAATCAAATCTCTACATTCTCCCTAACCTGCCTAATTGTTGGTTTCACTTTAGTGAGTGGCAAGAAAGTGATTTTAATGCGTCCTTAATGGGATAAAATTATGTCTGATTTGTGGTTTTTGTAAACCGTTTAAAATATAAAAGTTGTATTTTGTTTTTTATTTTAAATATTTAAAAGCAGGACGTTTTTTCAAAGAGTGGTAAAATTGCAAAAAGGGTGTTTTGCTCTTTTCATGCACTTGTACAACACTCGATTGTATTGTTGTTTTTTTTTTTTTTTGTCTTGCTTTCCGTTACTGCTGGTTATAGGAAGCATGCAAATTAAATGAACATCAATCTGTTCATTTGTATAGTTGCATTTTAACACATAATAAATTAAATTTTTAAATAATATTTTAATGCATAAACAACAAAAGTAACTTGACATTGCTATCGTTATTGTTTACTCAGTTCCAAATAAATTGTGTTCAAAGTAAGATTCTTCTTTAAGTGTTTGTGCAAAAGGAAACGGAAATGTTTTAACTAGGAATAGATTTAAGAAGCTATAGAAACCTAGATGTGCATATTAAAGTGTATTAAATAAAAATTTATGGAATTTTCTTATAATAATACAAGCGGTATCTTTTTAATTTAATGGTCGCAGATGTTGTTAAGAAAAGAAGAAAAAAACTGTTACAGTTTGAATTTAAAATCAACAGATATAAAAAACGTTTAGAATGTTTTGGCATGTTTTTAAGTCTGAGCTTACACACATCAAATTTGAGTCGTCAAATCTCGAGTTTTTGGAATGGAAAGGGGTACAGAGTGGACCACAGCGTTAAGTTTAAAATGACATGTTAAGAAAATGGAAAGTTGAAAGAAGAAAATTTTGTAAAAAATAACACAAAAAATTAAATTGTAATCAAAATTTTTTTTTATTCGAAAGATCAATACGTGACATTAACATTTGAAAATGATTTCGGGCATATGGGCACCGTGGCTGTTCTTGACGAAGCGCATTCTGGACGTCCAATTTTGGGCCACTTTTTCGAGCACTGCTGGCCGTATGTCACGAACAACACGAACAATGCTGGCCTCCAAGGCGTCAATTGTTGCTGGTTTATCAGCATAAACCAGTGACTTCACGTAGCCCCACAGGAAATAATCGAGAGGTGTCAAATCGCACGACCTTGGAGGCCAATTGACAGGTCCATTTCTCGAAATCAACTTATCGCCAAATTTTGATTTCAGTAAGTTGATGGTTGCGTTCGCCGTATGGCACGTAGCGCCATCCTGTTGAAACCACATCTCCTCTGGATCAATGTCATCCATATTTTCAAACAAAAAATCATTGATCATGGTGCGGTAACGATCTCCATTGACCGTAACGCGAGCTCCGGCCTCATTTTTGAAGAAATAAGGTCCGATGATGCCACCAGCATGAAAACCGCACCAAACAGTGCATTTTTCTGGATGTAATGGAGTCTGTAGGGTCTCTTGTGGATTGGTCTCACTCCATATGCGGCAATTTTGCTTATTAACAAACCCGTTAAGCCAAAAATGCGCCTCATCGCTGAACACAATTTTGCGATAAAACAACGGGACTGATTTTCAAAGTAAATTTGGATAATTTCGTAGCGTTGTTCAAGCGTGAGTCTATTCATGATGATTTGTCAGAGTATACTGAAACAAATAAAAAAAATGTTTCATCAAAATTTAATTTTTTGTGTTACTTTTTGCAATTTAAAGTTCTATCTAGCTTAAAAAAACACCCTATATTTAAAGTAATATTATGCTTTTTGGGAGAAGTGCAAGTCTCATAGGCTGCGCTCCTTCCTTAGGCAACACAACGGGACCAAGAAAAGACCCAAGTGGGCTAGTTTCATGAAACTAGCGGCCTGTGCAAACCAACCTAATCTACTTGCTACAAATAACTTAGAAAACCATAAAGTAGAAATATTGATCCTATTTGCTTTGACCTTTATTTAATTCAATATATGCAATCAATTTCTTCAGTTCAAGGTCCTTTTTGTTTTCGTCTTCCTTTGGCAGACTTCTTCAGGAAAATTTATTTGTTTCTGTGATAAATTCAATAAAATATTTTATTGATATTCGTAAACTTTAGCTTATTTTAGCTTTAGTAACCAGTCAAAACTTGATCACCTTTTACTGTACGTATGTCGATTTTCGTTTTTGTGATCGTTAACTTTGTGATCAGATAAAATTTTTCAAAAAACTCTATTGTCTAAGCACACGGAAGCACGGAAAAGTAATACAAATTCGTGAACACAAATTAGTTTTTTTGAATACAGACATTTAATTGATGTATGCACAACACAAACAAGCGACTAATCTTTAATATTTATATAGAATTCGCACGAAAATTGTGTACTTCTCATATAAAATTTATTGACAAGTACCTAGCTTGTGATGTGGAGACTTTACTTATAAGTAAACAAAATATATGATACTTTTGTTTTTAATTATTACGACTAACAATAAATAGGTTATCTTAACGGTGTTATTAACATAAAAATATAAATTTTATAATCTAAAATAGTTTTTTTTAATCAAAAGAAAAATTCAAAATTCGGTGCGTTTTTGTTGAATTAACGCGCTTTTTTTCTCATTTTCGTGCGGTTCGAAATTTCAAAGTTGACAACGCTGCTGACTGTGCTTTTTCACGAAAAGCACAGAGAAGAAACGAAAAGCTCTTAACAAGACATTCAACATAGTGGCCGAAAGAATTGGTTGTTCGTGATGTAAAAAAATAATATCAATTTGTTGCAAGTATCAACAGTATTTATTTAATATCATATTTACATACTTTCTAATCTAGTAACAATATTCCAACAACTTAATTTTGTGTTTACTTTGAGCTACTAGACAACAAACAAAAATAGAAACTACAGCGCAGCCGGACTTCATACTACCCTGCGTCAGCTGTTTCATCCAATATAAACATATAGATTCACGTTCTACACATGCATATGAACACATTCCATGTTGCCAGCCTTGCACGAATAATTGAAACAAAATTTAGGTTGTTTTAATAACAATATTGAAAATCAAAGAACTATGAGTAAAAAAATAGTAACTGATTTTGAATTGGAAAAAATATATAGACCTTCGTCCACTTTAATAATAGCAGCAAAATCCAACTCTAGCGAACAAGAATATAATTACAGAGTAAAAAGTTAAAATTTGAATTAATTCAAAGCGCTTGCTAATTTTTATATATTTATATTACAAAAAAGGTGTTACTGGCTAAACGTTCTGCGCCCACAGCGTTTGCATCTGACCATCATGTATTTCCTGGAGGCGTATATGATCAGAATGCTGATGCAAGTAAGGAATGGTTGGACTATTTTAAAGAGTTTGGAGTTAGTCAGGAAGATTTAGATGAATTAAGTTTACAGCATTTGCCCAACAGACCAAAACCATTGATGACTAACTGTGTTAACTTAAGCCGAGATATTTCACTTCGTATAACAGCTATAAGAGAAACGTTTGAGGAGGTTGGTGTACTGTTGTGTACTAATCTTAATGACTGGAAAAGCAATAAAATCAAAGAAATGTATCCATATAACTTTGATAAAATACAATGGCAACAAAAGGTGCATAATAATGCCATTGAATTTTTAAATTTATGTAAATACTTAAAAGTGATACCGGATTTGTGGTCCTTATACGAATGGAGTATATGGCGAAGCCCACCAACTGCTTTAAAGAAGTATGACACAATCATTTATATCGTTACGTTGAGCACTCAACCGGAATTACTTTTGGAACCAACAGAAGTTGAAAAGGAATTGGTAATAAAAAATTTAACACGTTAGATAAATGTTTTATGTTCTATTAACTTAGTAGTAAAATTTATAATTTAAAAAAATTATTAATATTGTACATAATATTTCTCTCCAGTGGTCAACACCAATTGAAGCAATTAGACTTTACAAAAATGAAACCATTTGGTTGGCTCCCTTACAATTTTACGAAATTTCACGACTAGCCAATTGTGCAGACTGGACTGAACTGCAAGCTTTCATTAAAAAGCGCAATTGCAATGGTAGTACATTAATAATGCTAGCCTACTTTCAATGTACAGATTATTTAGTTGGAGTGTTACCAGGTAAAATAAGCATATTGTATGAATTTGCTCTGTTATAAGTTCTTCTATTTTGAAGGTGATGATTACTTTCCTGTTCGTACGCTGGACCACGAAGAAACAAAAAAAATAAACATGACAGCGGCGGAATTTAATGCTAAAACAAAAAACATTCATCGCATAATATATTATGATATGCATTCGTTGTCTATTACCTCAAATATTATGCCTATTGATTGCCACTTTAGTCCTGTGCTGCAAAGTAAATTGTAGTTTTGTTTATATAATGTTCTTTCCTACAATAATAGTTATGTTTATTATGGCTATTGAAATAATATTGGTGATTGTAGTAAAATTAAAAGAATTTCAATTATGTTTTCTTTAAACTTTTGCAAATTAGGAAATAGCATAATAATATCACGATAGATCTTTTGGTTTTTAATAATATTTATTTATTAAATATACAAACTGTATTCACTTAAAAAACAAATTTTCGTTGGGAGCATCCAAGCATATATTTCGACAAGCATGGCATAGTTTTTTCATAAAAGGTTTTTCCACTGAACCTTGAACATTTTCTTTAGCTTTTGCATTTAAGTTCGGGTTTTTATCCAAAGTGCAACCATTTTCCGACACAAGCCTTGAAAATTCTATAGCTAATAATGTTTTAGAATCTTGGTAGTCCAAAAACGAATGACAAAATGAACAATATTTGTCAGCTTCGTTCAAATTTAGTTTGGCCAATTGTGCAACAATATCCTGATTAACAGCGATTTTATCGCCAGTCCGAAATACAGTAGAAACAGTTGAAGAAAAGTTCTGTTGTAGATCGTCTACAAATGATTTGGTCAGATTTTGTAAGCTAGCCTTTGATCCTGCATCCAAACCAACACGTTTTGTCTGTATTGGTGCAAGGTCTTGCGATTTTATATATAATTCTATTTCTGTTGTATTTAAATCTTTCAAAGGTCTAACAAGCTTTACACCATTACCCAAACGATCATCTACCAAAGCCACATCTAAAGCTGAACTGCCACCTCTGCCCAATGCCATAGCAACCAATAAATCTGTTGCTAAGTTAGGACTTATATCGGACATAAAAGCGAATTTGCATTTGAAATGTTTAGCTATACAAGAAATTAATTTGCTGCGGTAATATTTCACAAAGTCTTGGCGGGACGTTAAAGTTTTAATGGAACTTATTGTGTGCAATTGTTGCTGTGTTTCATCTACGTACTGCATATGGTATTGTTTATATTTGAAGTCTTTAAAATTTATGAGACACTCCGTGATTATATTTTCATTAACCAGTGGAGCAATATAGCTCTCAAAGTGAGTATAGTGGCTTAAAAATTCTTCCACTTTATCTAAAAAATATCTATATTCGTCTTCTGTTTTGCTTTGTGCAAGTAATGGGAAGTCGTCGATATATATAACAGTCACTGTACAATGCAGCCGTTTAAATGTGTTTTGGGTTTGAGCGTGATGAAGCATGTCCAATAACACAACTGATTCCGCACTACCGTCAAACACCAATAAAACATTTGCATCTTTTGGTAAAACTTTTGATGATCCTAAAGCAGCACGAAATTTGTGGCGGGTATAGAGTAAAAAACATTCACGACATTCCGCTTGCCTAAAAGGTAGCATGTAATCAGCTCCAGGTTTTTGACATTTCTGACAAATTTGTAAAGCTAGTTTCTTATTTAATTCGTTATCTTTAACATCTTTAACGTCGGGTATCATAGCATGAAGTCCACCTTCATCTCCAAAATCGTCTTCTCCTATGCTGCACATTTTATCAAATTCTACAATATTTAACAAATTTAATTTTACAAGTTGCACATGTGAATGTTTACAATATTTCTGCTTCTTTTTTTAGAATTGTTTTTGCCTTCAATATTTGACACAACTCAAAGCTAAATGTGGCCAGACTAAAATATTAGTAGTAGTTGAAAATCCCCTAATTTACTTTCTTCCGGGTTTTAAGCTTATATGGATTATATGAGAAAACAATTTTTAAACCGAACAATTTTTGTTCTTTTCATCCAATACGAGACTAATTTATCTGCCGTAACATATATACGTATACAAAGCCTTATGTATGTATTAGTGTTTTGTATACATTTGATTGCTTGGCTTGTGTTTGTATTTGTTTTTTGCTGTTTAAAAAAATATCACTTTTTTTACTCATGCTGCAATACAATTGTTTTCATGTGTTCCAGCACAATGATAAACATTATTTATAATGGTGTATTTTTTACTTTTTATGTTTCCTATCGCAAAAAAGCAATAGCTCTAGTATACGCACGCAGCTCCAAATTAAATAAAAACTACATAGGATGATAGATATTTGAAAAATAATTAAAAAAAACGTTAGCTGGTGAAGTTGGGGAAACACATAGTTTTCGAATAATGGGTTTCAGAAGTTTTCATACATACATACATGCATATATGGGATTTTGCCATTTGAGAGCTTTTGAATAGATCTTTCCGGTTATACAAAATTTAAAAAAAATTCAAAAATTTAGGTGCCAATTCAGTTTCAACAAAATTTTTCATCAAAATTATATGCATTAGCTACATACGAGTATTTTTTCAGTTAAAAGTGCAATAAAAATTTCAATTATATAAAGTTCGCCGATGTCGAAAGGATAAGTTCATTCGCACCCTAGGCGAAAGAAAATTGATTTGGGTTTTTTCTAACTTTATTCTATGCGAACGCTGTGTCAAAGTTCAATTAAAATACATAAGTTCATGCGAACGAACAATAGTAACATAGACAAACCCAAATTTATTCGAATGTGAGTGACTAGCTTTCTTTCGCATACATTTTCATTCGATATCGTCGAACAGGCTGTAAATAAACTACGCAAACCATTTGACAAACACATGCTTTCCGTTTGCACCTAAACCATACAAGCACATGCAAATGCAATTTAATTACACATTCAAACACAAATTAATCACTTTTCTTTTGTTTTCAATTTGTTGTGGCAATTGAAGTTCGCAAATTTACAAATTGTTTTACTCTCTATTTCATGATATTCTGTTTCTATAATCTATAGTTTTTAATATCTACAAGAAAGCAAACTTTTATACAATTCTAAATATTATTACAAGAAAAAAAATTATTAATAGCTTGTTTTCCATGTTTTTCAGCTATCTATATGTCGGCATTTCATAGGAGCTACCCTAATCATTAGTAGACTTTGGAAACTTTCGAAAGATATTCTATGAAATGTCGACATATAGACATATAGTTGGTTCTAAGTCAGTGATATGTAGATCTACTGAGATACATATCAGATCCAGGCAACACAATGGGACCTGACTGGACCCAAGTGGGCTGGCTTTATAATAGCTGGCAGCCTGTTAAACCTAACCTAACCTAACCTAGATAGATAGGAAACATGAAAAACAAGCTATTTATAATTTTTTTATTGATATCAATGTTAGAAGCTAAAATAGTGAATAAAAAACTGAATTATTATTACAAGAAAACATTTTCCTGATTCACTTTATGTGCATCTTCTCCCACCAACTCAGTCTACAAAAATTTCATTGAAACGACGGAATTAGTCTACACAATCACAATGTTTGCAGGAAATTTAAAAATATTTGATTTTCGTGCAAACATGCTTGAAATATTTGTGCAAACTAGTAAACACCATAAACAAGCAAAAATGCTCGTACAAACCTAAAAGTTTTACATATTTGGAAAACAGATTGTGTGGCTATTAAATTTTTCATGTGTAACAAGTGTAACGCTTAGCGAACAAAAAGTCTTTGAATTGAATTATCAAAAATGTAAGCTCGTGTTATGAAAATATTGATTCATTTATTTCCTCAGTACATTTACGAAACTTTTATTTGTATATTTGCATGCACAAGCGACATAACTGTTTACCGTTCACGTCTTTCGTTGTACAATTTTGCTGCAAAGTTCACAATAATGATTAATATCATGGAATTAACTTTGCACAAACTGCGTAGAACTATTCTTTGTGATAGAACGATATCAAGTTTGCTGCTATAACAAACTAATATTAATAAATTCCGTATATTTTGATTACGTATATAGCAAATGTAGTTAACAATAAAAAGATAGTGCAATTCCTGCGTACTATGTTGTACAACTGTGCATTTCTGATGTAGTACTAAATAGCTACTTGTCTCCTTTTTTCTAATGGTAAACGGACCTTAACATTTTAATGACGAAATCGTATATGTCCTATGCTGCCAGAGTATATAAGAAAGAAATATTGTACAAAAATGAAGTGAAAATCTTTGCTTTTATACATAAGAAATTAAAATTTGCTTTAAATAGAAGTTAAAAAGATACATCAAAAACTTTTTTCTCAGAGATTTATCACTAAAATATAAAGTTTTTTAAGACGCATCACTTAAGACAAAGTATGGCTATATTTTTAGTACAACTCGTTAGATTAGTACTCAACCTTATTCGTTGAACAACGCGAATTGTAAGTGCTCAGCTGCAAATTAAAAAATTGTTATTTAATGTAAAAATTAATTTAAAAATCCCTCATATTTGGAAAATTTTGTTGTGAAACTACAATTTGATATAAATGTTTTGTTTAAAAGCATGTGCCTATATTGTGATTTTCGTGTCTGAAGTTGGCAAAAAATTTTCGCCAGAACTGTAAATTCAGTAACGAATAGTAAAGTCGAGAAAATTTTTTCTTCTCGTTGCTTCATCATGTAACTTGGCGAGTTAAGATAACAATGTAGTAAAATAACTACTTTTAAATGACAGCAAGAAAGCACATATTAAATCACACGCAGCGAAAAATATTTTTCTGATGATTTTTTTTTTAATATAAGTTAAAATACACATAATTTAATAAAATTGTCTGCTGGTTCTTATCATTTTCAGAAAGAGTGTTTACTGAAAGCTGAAAACAAAAATTGTGAAGTATTGTAAGCAATTTTCTGGCAAAAAAAAAACCATAGATACACCTGGAGCTAGAAAAAACCAGAAGCTATAAAAAGATCAGGCCATTTAGTGCAAAACAATAAAACCCTTAATACCAACACTGGTAAATTGAAGCAGCAGGGACATCTAATTACAGTTGCATTCTAAATTAACAATATCCTTCTGTGTACAAGTATTCCAAAGATGCTGATAAATAATACTGAAGCTTTAAAAAGCTGGCTGGTGGAAATTCTCGAACCTTTGTAAGTAAACGAAGATTGAATATGAATAAGTACAAATTAATATTGGTACACATATATTTTTTCAACAGATGCGATGCAGATTCCTCGGCTTTGGCCCGTTACGTTTTGGCTCTCTTGAAAAAAGACAAACCAGAAAAAGAGTTAAAACGTGTTATGATCGAACAATTAGATGTATTTTTGGTAGAAGAAACAAAACCTTTCGTGGAACGTCTATTAGAAGCCATTAGTACTGAAGAATATTTAAAAACTATCCTGCCTACTGCCAATAACTCGAAAGTATCTGTGGCTGGCAATGAGGACGATGAGGTGGTCTCTATCGTTAATAATGCTGATACTGTTGCTTCACCATCCTACTCGGCGAACAACACCTCCTCCAATGTTAATACTGGTGCTTCAACTACAAATACGTCAATGACGGCTTCAAATGTTACAAATGTGATAAATCAAAATGATAATAGCGATACAATCAATAGCGTAACCAGCAAAGTGATAGACAATGCTACCACAAGTAGTACATATAAGGATAAAGTAAATACAACACCACCCATTGATGAAGTGAGTATATTTAATTTTCAACAGCATCTTGTAAGGTCATTTTGTTTTGTAAACATAACCTCAAAATTTTTCATTTTTTTTATTATTAAAATCGAACAGAAATCTTACATACTTACTCGACTTATGAAATAGAAACAATAATACACTTCAAAAGAACGGGTGTTAACACAGGTCCAAATATGCACAAATAAGCTTTATGTGTAAACAAAAGTAAAAATATTTATTTCATAATTGCTATAATGCTTAAGTAAACAAAATACAAGATTAGACAGAGCTAATATTAAAAAAAAAAAATTTTTTTTGGCTAATCATTATAGCTAAAAATGGATCGAAACAAATGAATTAAAACGGTTTGAATCTACAATTAAAAGTGTGGAAAACTGCTATACTAATATTATTGTTGTTTCTGTAATTAGGACTATAACAAAAAATTAAAAGTCTTTGTTTTTTTTTCTTTTGCGTATTTCTTAACTTTAGAAGGAGTTACGAATCTATTGTAGCATGATCGCGACATAAATTCACTCTTTTAGCCATGACATGAATGCAGCCTATTAAATGCATGAATAAGAAATGTCGTGGTTTTTTTTTAATTTTTAAGCTTTTTTTTTCTCGGTGTCAACGGATCAGTGAATATTATAAGAGATGGCGCAACGAATAATACCTGCGTAAAATATATTTTTGTTGGTCGGCGCTTAAAAACGCCACTGGCTCTTTTTATCAATTTTGAGGAGTGTATTGGACTTGTTTCTCCATTTCAAACTCGAACTTCATGAATTTTTGAATAAATTAAAAAAATACTTATTTTGGTTATGATTCGTTTTATATATTTATAGAGTAAAACCAAAGAAAATACGACAGAACGTACCTCGTCATCCTCTACAACTTATCATCAATCCTCGGCTTCACAATATCACCAACAGCATTCGGGTGGTCATCATCATCATCATAATACACAGAGCCATAACGAAATTCATTCGTATAGCAGCACTGGTGGAAGTGATCGTCATCACCACCATCCCCGAAGTGCTAGTCCGCCAGTTGCGCGACAAAATGCTGCTGACAAAGAGAATCAACCCCGCGAAAGCCGCAGAAGACGAGCTTCTTTAAGGTCAAGGTCCAGATCACGCTCCCGTTCCCGATCTAACGAACGTTTTTCCAGACGTTCAAGATCTCGTGATCGTCGCATTAACGAACGTGAGAAAACTCAAAGACAATTCCGTAACAAATCACCACCAGTGGGCGGAGGGGACTTTAGACACGATCGTAGACGTGTTGGTGCTGGTGGCGGTGTTGACAGACGTCGTATGATGATGAATAATATGGGTGGAGGCTCATCGGATGATAGATCTCCTAGATTTGTCGGTGGTGAACGTCGTGCCAGTGGTGGTGTCGGCGTTAGCGGCCCTGGAGGAGCTGTTATTCGTTCCACAAATCGTTCACCAATTTCACCACGTAGTCGTTCGCCTTCGCCAGAAAGAAGTGGTAGAGCCATAAAAAGGTCTCCATCTGCAGGACGCTCCCAGGCCAGAAGTGGTGGAAATAGTGGCAGCGGAGTAGGTCCTGTATCCTCTCCAGAAGCTCGTCATCACCATATTGTTGAAGGCGAAAAAAGACAAAGATGTCGTGATTTCGATGAGAAAGGATACTGTGTAAGAGGTGAAACATGTCCTTGGGATCATGGTGTTAATCCAGTAGTTTTCGAAGGCCTCAATAACTCCGCTCTAATAAGCATGTCATTGCGCGAATATAATCCTGATGCTCCTGACCTCTGGTCACGTTCAGCACCGCCAACCGGTGCAATAGCTGCAAGTGGAGCAACCGGAGCATTAATGGCAGGCGCTGCTGCAGCTGGTATAAATCCTTTTACAGGAGTAGCTCGCCCAGGTGCTGTTATGATGTCGGCTCAAGGTGGTTCTCTAGGATTTCCCCAAGTGCCTGGATCGGACAAATCTACAAATGGTGCAGGACCGTTGACAGCTGCAGAATATGCTAGAACAGCTGCTGCAGCCGCTGCTGCTGGAGCAGGTTTCCGCGCTGTTGCTCCAATGATGCCGTTTCCTTTTAACCCTGCTGGTGTTACAACGCCCTTACAACGTGAACTCATCCCAATACCTGTTGTTGACGCAAGCGGAGCAGTAGCGGCTGCTGCTGGCGGCGACGTAACAGCAAACATGCAAGCACAAGGTAAACGTCGCTTTGAACTCGAAGATTCGGTTGCCATAGCTGAAGGACCGGCAAAAAGAAAGATTCCAGCTCATAGTCGTTTAGGTCCACGTGTTCCCAGTTTACAAAACTGCTCTTTAGAGCTTCGTAAAGTTCCCCGAGGTCTCAATACAATCGCTCACCTAAACAATCATTTTGCCAAATTTGGAAAAATTGTAAATATTCAGATTTCGTATGATGGCGATCCCGAAGCGGCCATCGTCACCTTTTCCACACACGCAGAAGCAAATGTGGCGTATCGCAGTACTGAAGCCGTGCTCAATAATCGTTTTATTAAAGTATTCTGGCATACTGCTGAACCCTCGATGGCCGGAGAAAATAGTTCAATCATGACACAACAAACAGGCGGAGTACGAAAAAATAGCCAATACCATCTGAATAATGTTCCAGCAGTTCCGACAATTACCGCCGACTCAGCAAAAACCGCCAACACTAGTCAAACGCAATCATTGGGTACCTCAACTACCAGCAGCAACAGTTCACATAGTGGCAGTGCTACTCAAGACACTGTCACCACAACAACTGCTAATAGTGGAACGGCTACAGCAACGGTAGCCGCAACACATGTTCTTCCACCATCATTACGTCTCAAAAACAATATACCACCACGCACAGGTAGCGTCGTAGTACCCAGTGCTGTTCTTCGAAAAAAACAGGAGGAACAGGTTAAGGCTGTAGCACAATTGGCCAACGGTTTGCGTAAACGTAAACAGGAACTCTTACAAAGCTATGTTAAACAAATGAAGTCGGCTTTAGAATTGGTAGAGCGTTGTGAACCCACAGACCCTCAACGTGGTCAAACATTAGCCACCATAAAAGTTCTCCAAGAAACCATCGATAAATTGCGCAAAGAAATCGCAGCTGAACAGGAGCAAGTACAGGCTCAAATCCAAAATCAGAATCAGCCACCACCTAAAAAATCAAAAGAGCAGCAAAAGAAAGAATTGCTTGATATTGAATTGGAATTGTTTGCCCAACAGCAAGAGGGAAATGATACAACTGCCATACAAAAACGCCTAGAAGAATTACAGCGCAGCTTAGGTATTGTTCCTGGCACAGCGGCCGCAGTCGCAGGCGGTATTGGTTCACCACTGGGTGCCGGTAAGCCAAGTCATTATATACCGGGTGGACGACCAATGCCAAGGGGTAGAGCTTCATATCCAGAAGGATCGACTCGTGTCGATCGTCGCCCCAAAACTATTGTAGTTACTGGTTTTACAAGTGAAGATGCTGATTTTGTATTGGGCCATTTTAAGGTTGGTAAAAGTATTCGCAATACTTTTTCTTTAATTTTTTCACTTTTTTTTTAATGAAAGTAAAACACATAATAACTATTAATTTGTTGCTTTTTTGCTGAACTTTTTTTTTTTTTTTTTTGTAATTATTCAATTAGAGTTTTGGTTTGTACATCAGGTTTTAGTTCAAGTTTCTTCCTTTCTTAAGTTTATTCTTAAGAAGGATTTTTTTTACAAATTTTCTGTGATGAAATAGTATAGTACAGTGCGAAAACGCTCCAACAACGTTTCACAAAAATTTGTACGTAAATCAAAGGCACTATCTTTCAATTCTTAAACGATTTGAATTTTATTTATTTTATATATTTGTATAAAACCAAAAATGGCCAATTTAACAATATTGTTGAATGTGGGCAACACAATATTTGACATATAAAAATTATTACTCAATTATATTGCTCTAGACATATTTTTAGATACACATGATTATAATTCACTTTAACGATTACGAATTTTCTTTGCAGCACTTTGGTGAAATTACTAAACATGATATGGATTTTGAAAAACCTCAATTAATATTATCTTATGCTACTCGCATCAATGCCGAACAGGCTATATTACGTGGCAAAGTTTTTAAGGATAAACGTCTACAAATTGCCTGGGCACCAGTTGTACAAACACCAACTGCTGCCACAATAGCTGGCAATAAATCAGCCACACCAAATGTGGAGAATAAAACGACGGGAACAGATGCGAACAAATTTCAACCACAAGAAGCTCAAACAGCCATTATATCATCATCACCAAGCTATAATCCAACTAACAATGATACAGAAGCTAATAATAACGACACGTTGCCAGAGCTAAGGCTAGAAGATGAAGAAGAAGATGAGGAATCTGAAGATCGTTCATGGCGCCGTTGATTTTCAATATTCAACAGTACACGCAACATTAGCAGCAATATCACAAATACATGCAGCCATACCAACTGTAACCAGAGTCTGAGATGTAGAGTCTAATCGTCCTTTTCCCTCTTTATTTCATTATTCAAAAGAAAACAATGAAAATAATGTCTTGTGTCAAGTGGGTATTGAAAGCCCTTTTATGAACTAGTTTATAAAAGATTTAATAATTGTTGTTATAAAATAGCACATATTTAACAGATTAAAAAAATATAAAATGAAAAACTTTTTGTATACTTGAGAAGAAAAGAATATAATCCTAAGCTAAGAGCGCTTTCTCCTAAAAACTAAAAACAAGAAAATTTCAAAATTAAAATTTTCTACCAGACAGAATTCTATTATAAATATATGTATAAATAATCAGTATACATATAAAGATCGTGCATATGTAAAACTTAATGAGAAATTATTTATGAAAATTATAAAATATTAAAAGAAAAAAATTAAAATAATTTTCATAAATTGAAGAAGAATTTTAAAATTTTAGATTGTATGTATAAAACGAGATAATAACACGTAAAACATTTTAGTTCTAAATTTCTCCACGATTATCTGTCTATATTTTCATTTATCTCTCGGTTAAACTGCTCTTCTTTACGCTTTCGAGAGCTACTACGAAGTTTTCAAAATATGTTTTTTTACATAATTTAAAAAGAACTAAACTAGCTGAAAAAAACAAATTTTGAAACCAAACCCTCAACTCTTGCACCAGTAATTTATTATTATTTGTATGTATATTGTACTTCTTGCTATTGCTAAATATTTTTTCTTCAATCTTCGTTTATTTTTATATAATTAATATTTTTAATCAATTTGTTTAGTTAAGAGTTTTTATGTTGAATTATTTTACTTCTTAATATAAAATTGAATATCCTTATATATATTTACGGTTATATATTAACGAGTAATGAAAAAAGAAAAATCAACAGTGTATTAATAAATAAAAAAATATATATATATACACATACGAGTATAAACAAAATATAACTTTTCACAACAACAGCAAAAAAAAAATTAATAAAAAAAACTTTAACAAAAAAAGAGTAAAACTAAAAAAAGCAAATAAAATTAAACAAGTGAAAAAGTAAATAAAATATTAAAAATATATTAATATTTATGAGGATCGTAAAATAAATAAAAAACTTTAGATTATTATTTGCTATTAAATTTCACATAAATTTTGACTTTGTTTTATTGTGGTTGGGAATCTTAATAAGGGATTGAAATTTTAATACTGTTCATAGTACAATTTTAATTTTCTTGAAAATGCTAACAAACCGCACAGGTATAAAAGTACGGTCTCCACCTGACATGAAAACACTAACTTTAACGCTAACTTCATACTGAAGTTAAGTGTAAGAATACAAAAACCATGTCGATTTGTGTTCTCATAATATGTAATTGCTCAAAATAAAACATTTCCCTAAAAACTTTTAAACATTTTTAAGAACATATGTTTACATACATCATATTAGGCGTGTTTCTTTACATACCGGGCAAGTTTCGTGCGAAAGAGAGCATGCATAAGTTTCTCTCAAATACAGATAAAATTTACCCAAAGTACTGGAATGCAAAAAGCAAAATTTCTAGCCCAAAAACGAACATATGCTGTGTTTTGATGTGGCAACAAAAATTAGCATTTAGTTTTACGAAAAAATACTGTGATATTTTACACTTTTTGGTTTTTTAAAGTCTTGCGCATTCCTTTTTAGTTAATATTTATATAAAAACACTGAAATGATTTATATACGAGTTGATTCAAATGAACTTTGTTTCTTTGTCATTGCTTATTTTTCGAACAGCTGATTGCTTAACTACTTGCCCAAAGTAGCCAGAAGAAGAAGTACGGGCTATTTCGTGCAAGAAGAGGAAGCATACTCAAAGTATATTAAATAAGTGTACCCCGAGCATACTATTCTCTCAGAAGCGCTCTCATTTGCCCAATTTTAAAGTACGGGAACGTTTTTCGTGCAAATTTGGATCCCAAAGTAGAGTAAGTGCTAGATCAGACACAGCAACTCTCGTTGGGCAATTCTTGATTTTATAGAAGTTTTCGGGGAGGGGTATAAGAACGGAACTTTTATTTCATATGTGTATGTGCATATACAATGTAAATTGTAAGAAATAAAAGCTAGAGAGAACTCAATAATTGCAAAGCAATTTTAAAGGAAAATAGCGAAAAAGTTCGGCAATTAAAACATATTTCTGCTCTGTCTGATCTTACTGTAAAGAAACGCTCCTATTATCAAACGCTATTTTCCGAAGGTGAAATAAAAATATTTGCAGGCTATTTTCTGCTATAAAAAATTATATAGTATGGCAGCGCTTTTTAAAAATGTAAACAAACTTTATCGAAGTAATCGAGTTTTGTTGTGAATGTGTGCTTAAAGTTTTTGTAAATTTTTATTGTTTTGGCGGAAAAATAAGACAATTTAAACAAATTAACTATTAATATAAATGCTTAAACTATTAAGATGTTGTAAAATTTATTCGCCTAAGAGAGGTTTTGCTAATAAGAAACAAACCATCGAAATGAAATATTTAAATGTGGCGGAAAAAAATGATGCAGCCAAGACAATTGCCGGACAATTATCTAATGGAACGGCTAGAAGAGTAGGTTTTGTTACTAGATTTAGAAATATGAGCGTATTTTCTTTTTTTTTATAGCGTGAGGGCCTATCGGTATATAATAAAATATATGAATTTGAAGCAACCGTATTGGGTAGAAAAAGCCAAATGGTAATGACTTCAGTCTCTGGCCATTTGCTGACATTTGAATTTCTTAATTCTTATCGCAATTGGAATAATGTGGATCCTCAGACATTGTTTGACGCCCCCGTACGTAAAGCCTGTAGTGAAAACTTTGCTCCTATTAAAAAAACATTAGAAAGGGAGATTCGCAGCTGTCAAGGTTTAATAATATGGACAGATTGTGATCGAGAAGGTGAAAATATTGGCTTTGAAATCGTAGATGTGTGCCGCTCCATAAAGCGTAATATAACTGTGTATAGGGCAATTTTCTCCGAAATAACTGGTGCGGCGGTGAAAAGGGCATTACAAAATCTAGCTCAACCGGACAAAAGGCAAAGTGATGCCGTCGATGTGCGTTCTGAGTTAGATTTAAGGACTGGAGCAGCTATAACACGTTTTCAAACAATGCGTTTGCAAAGACTTTTTCCCGAGAAAATTGCAAATAAACTGATTTCCTACGGTAGTTGTCAAATACCAACTTTGGGCTTTGTAGTCGAACGTTACAAGGAAATAGAAGCGTTTGTTTCAGAACCATTTTGGAAGATTAAAGGTGAGAAGAAAATAAGTACTGAAATAGTTAGCTCGAACATATTGGGATATGTAAATAATCAGTTATGTTACAGGGCTTGATTCCGTTCGGATATGAAATTGAGCTTCTTCGAAAAACTAAAAACTTTCCGGAATGAAATCATTTCTAATTTAAGAAATGAAACTAGTACTGTTTTATCGAATTGCTTTCATTCCGAAAAAAAATTTTAGATTTTCTTTTTTTGCACAATTAAAAAACGGATTCAATTCCATTTCCGAAAGGAAGTGTGACATGGCCGAATATATAACGCACCAAAACCTATCGTTTTTGTTTTTTATTTATTACAAATTTTGCTGCTGTGAGAGCATATTACAAATGTATATCTACTTCACAATTGCAACGTATAGAATGCAAGCATGGGTGGTGATGAAGACCATATACGCAAGATGGAATTAACTGTACGTTTGTAACGTCGCTGTGACTGTAACTATCTATGCCTTCATATAGGAAGTTGCAGCGTGGTTAACAACGAAATACCTCTAAAAACTGTAATCCAATACAGCTAGTTGAGGCAAACTGTTAAGCAGTGCGAGTGAGACGCAAAATTCTCGAAGACCGAACAGCAAAAACAACAATCCTGACCGCACTTAAGAAATCATTACGATGTCGCGAGAGCTATTCATGAGCCCAGAGC
Organism: Thecocarcelia acutangulata; assembly: GCA_914767995.1. Classification (NCBI taxonomy): domain Eukaryota; kingdom Metazoa; phylum Arthropoda; class Insecta; order Diptera; family Tachinidae; genus Thecocarcelia; species Thecocarcelia acutangulata. The sequence continues at coordinate 27,726,746 of OU612097.1, read as the reverse complement.
ATCTGTACGTACGACTGAGTAAAAATAAAGAAATGACACTGACATTTGCTCGTTTGACAGTACCAAAAACCTTCACAATTTTATTTACACTATGTATTAACACACTAAACTTGCTTACTTTTTTACTTATGTCTGTCTTGTACAACGTTTAAAATTAAACTCTGCCTCTGCCAAACATCTGCTTGCTATTTATAATTCTTTATCACGTTCTATATTGTCCGTGAGGCTTCTAGTTGTTGATAATTCCAGACTCAAATATACAAATATAATTGCTACGCGCATACGCACACATATGCTTTCGAAGCAAGAACACAACAATAAATCATTGGTGATCGATTTACTTCGAATTTGCGTTCATTAAAATATCTATGTTTGTTTGTGTTTTATGTTTAGCTTTATGTTGTGTCTGTGGATCAACGGCTGCACAGTGTGCTAGCAATAATGCAAATTCGTAGCAATATAATAAAAATATTTTTAAACAATAATTGTGGTAGGTGCGACTATAAAACTACTTCTTTATTATCATTTAAAATGAGAATGATGGTATAAAACAAATTATCAAACAGATAAATCTTGTAAATAAAATTTGTTTCCGAAGCGATACTTTTTCAATGAATTATTTACATTTTCTAAAGTATATCTATGCAAGCATACTGACTTTGTTTGTTTAATATTTTAAGTTATTCACACTATTGATGACTTAACGGTTGAATTTCTGTGGGCCCGTAATCGTCTCTTTGATAAACAAGCATGTGAAGACTATTATCTACTTGTTATTGCAAATCCAACGGCCAGAGTAGAAAGTGTTACGGTAAAACCCAAAAATAAATGGCGTCCAACACCTTTAGATACTGTAGAACTTGAAAAACTTGGTTCACGAAAATTAAAATTACCCGCCAAAGAAGTTATGACAATTGCTGAAAAACTTTATACCAAAGGTATAATTAGTTATCCGCGTACAGAAACAAATATGTTTTCCAAGGATATTGACTTAAGGTATGCGTGTATTTTAATTAAAAAAAAAAAAAAAAATTATAACTTTCCTACAAAAATTAAAAAAAAATCCTCAATATTTTTTAAGATCTCTTGTTCAACAGCAAACTGCTCATGGAGTTTGGGGGGCATTCGCTCAACGTGTTGTGGATTGGGGACCAAATCCTAGAAATGGCAACAAATCTGATCAAGCTCATCCGCCGATACATCCTACCAAAATGGTTCCCAGTAAGTTAATCTCTTTATTTTTTTTAACAAGCGTAGTGGCTGGCAACAGTAGCTACGTTACCAGGTAGTGTCTTTATTTTATTTTCTTTATTTGAATTTGAGGTGGTAGTGAAAAACTACCTACAGAAATGTAGCTATGATCGGACTAAAAATGGTGGCACAGTCAACAAAATACTAAAAGGGCGGTATTTGTAGGCGTTGAAAAAAATAAGAAAACTAATATTCCAATATTTTTACATTATTTTTAATCCTGGAAGGTGTCAAACAAACATTTTTTTTTTTGGCACCTAAGCCAAATCTACTACTTTCGGGATTTCGAATCAAATCTAGTTGATTTTGACGAGATTTCTCATACAAAATGAAATCCAGATTGCGACTAGATTTTGACAAAATATGGTAAATTTTTGAAGTACTCTATTACACAACTATGACTTTGTTCAAAATAATACTTTAAAATACTACACTGCAATAAAAAAAACTATACTTTTACACAATGAATTCAGTGGGATAAGGTTATTGCCGTCAAACCCTTTGCAATAAATGATTTTATGAAAATGAAATCTTGTTAGATGCCAAAAAATTTTGTTCAAGATTTTCATGCAAATCTACTAGATTTTGGGTAGATGCAAACAATTACACGATCGTGCGATCTACTAAAGTTAACATGTGTGCTGAAAAAGTACTAAAAATGCAACTGTGTGACAGAGTTTTTGACAAATCGTGCGATTTGAAAAATTTTGTGAAAATTTTCAAAACATTATGGCTTCTGTGTGGTATATATTGTGAAAAATATGAGAATATTGTTGCCGCCTCGAGAAAAAATTTTAAATTATAAAAAATTATTATGGTAATAAAGGTTTTTAATTGTTTTATTGTGTTTATAAATTATTGCAATCATACTTGTATAATTGTGTGGCGTACAACGACATTTTGAAAAAATTTTGTAAACGATTTTCCTGTCAGTGAATCGTACTATCGTGTAGGGTAGTGAATCAGGGCCTTAATGTTCACTCCAAATAAATATCACGTAACATTTCAGTATTACATACATTTTCACGTAAACATTTATTTTACTACCTCTTTTCTTCTATATCATAAATATTACTTTCATTTCCTACATAAATAAACTTATTAATAGATTGCTAGAATGATATGAAAGTAAAAATATGATCTACAAAAATCGTCAAAAATAGACCTTAAATCGTCGAACCGTCAAAGCGCTATTTTCAGCACCCAAAATTGTAATGCATGGCAACCGTGTGTGTAACTATACTATAGTTGTATTACCCGTTGCTGCACATGGTACAGCAGTTCAGTTAAATGGTAATATAGCAGACAATGGTAATGCCGAATGCAACTAATGTTTACGCTGAACTATCTTTCCCGCAAATTCGTGATCTCAAACTGAAATTTTGCTTTCCATTATACAAGTTATTTTTAAAGTTACACAAGTTTAAATCGTAATAAAATAAAGAAATATTTTTTAATATCAATGAAACAATATAGCAAATTTTACGACATTAATGCTTAAGTACGATTTCAATCTGGATAGCCAATTTTCGCCATTCATTATTGGCAGTTATATTTTAACCATCATCCGTTTTGTCAGCACGAAAGTCTCTAACTCTACCAGTCCATTAGTTTTCTGTGGTTGTAATTGCGATTTTACAAACGCTTCTGGATTATCCTCTCTCCAAATGTCAAAAATGGAGAAACATTGGGGAACAAAACTCTGAATGAAAATTCAACATTATTTTGATTAAAAAAATGGTTTAATTAACTTTGTGTGGGTAGTTCAATGTGATGCAGATCTTTCCATAATGAAATGTCGAACCAAATTAAACAGAAAGTTGGCAAATAAAGCAGTGTTGCTAACTATTGTTCGTGAAATTTAAAAAAAAAAATGAATTGTCGGCAAATTATACACAAAATTCCAAAATATACTTTCGAATTGCTTCCGAACCTTCGTTAGGGGTTTCGTTTTATTTATTTCTTTGCCAGATTATAAATTGAAATGAAAGAAATATAAAATTCTAAAACAATTGTATATAAACATGTCTGTTAAACTGCGATTTTGCTTCAATTACCTTGAATTATAAAATAAAATTTTTTTATTTGCATGCAGATAATTATCTAAATATGCACTTTTTTCGGTAGTAAAATTATATTGTAGAAAAAGCTTTATAAAAATAAACTATTTCTAGGCTTAGAAGGCAACGAAGGACGTGTATATGAATTAATTTGCCGCCATTTCTTGGCGTGCGTCAGCAAAGATGCTACTGGCTCAGAGACAGTAGTCACAATAACTATTGAGGGAGAAAAATTTACCGCAACCGGTCTAGTTATTTATGAACGTAATTATTTAGATGTTTATATATACGATAAATGGAATGCCAAACAAATTCATAATTATGAACAGGGCCAAAGATTTGAACCCACAGAAATAACAATGCCCGAAGGACATACAACCGCACCACCTCTTTTAACTGAAGCCGATTTAATAGCTCTTATGGAAAAGCATGGTATAGGCACAGATGCTACACATGCCGAACACATAAACACTATTAAAGAACGGGGCTATATTGGAGTTGTGGATAAAGGCAGTCTGGTGCCGGGTGTTATAGGCATGGGCTTATACGAAGGCTATGATGCTATGGAACTGGCATTGGCTAAGCCGATGTTAAGAGCTGAATTTGAGCAAGACCTGAAAAAAATTTGTTTGGCTGAAAAGGATCCCAAGATGGTATTGCGTGAACAGGTAGCTAAATATAAAGATGCCTATAAACAAATTATGGATAAAATTACCGCAATGGATGAAAAGATGGCAAACAGAATTCTAGAGACACCAGTTCAAAATAATAGTTCATCAAATAGCAATAATGCTGCTGCTGAAGGCCGTGGTGGAGAAAATCAAAATCGTCTGCAGGAATTGTTTAAATGCCCCAAATGTGGGATAGCTCCCATGGCGCTAAAACCCAAAAAGAATCAAGCTGGGTTTTTAATCGGTTGCCTTAATTTTCCTGATTGTAAAAATTGCATCTGGTGGCCCGAAGATTGCAAGGACCCCAGTGTACTAGATGAAAGATGTTCTAAATGTGGTTCGGATATTAAGTTGCTCAAATTTAAATTTTCGAATCCTTATCACAAAACATTGTTCAATTCGCCATCTGGTTGGTATAAAATGTGCCTGCATTGTGATGCACAATTTCGCAATATATTTAATATAAATTTGGAGTGTGTTAAAAGGGTTGGACCTATTGTTGGCGATATATCGTCTATACCTATAAACTATGGTGTAGCACAAACATCATCTTCATCGGCGAACTCCACCAATAATAGTACCGGAAATAGAACCAATACATCAACTACAAGATCTAAAGACTCTGGCGCAAAAACAGGCAGCAAAACAAAGAAATCCAGCACTACTACTGCAAAACAAGGCACACAGACTTCTAATGCAAATATACGTTCCTATTTTACGGCAGGTAAGTCTAATTTTCCTTAAAATTTATTTCCAAATTGCTACAATAATGTTCCAATCATTCGAAAAATTTAACGTTTTGGCTAGGGGTTTGTGAAAAAAAAATATTTTTAATAACATTGCATATATAGAAAAAGTCCTAAAATTAGTTCTTTACTCTCGCTAACTTGGTAGCTTCTCCACACGTTCGATGTATAAATTATCTTATAATACAAATACACTACAATTTAATATTTGCAATAAATTTATCCTGCTTAAGGTATAATCTGTTGTGGTTCCTTCCTATTCAAATTCCTAGAATTACTTCCGCTAGGGGGTAACTCTTGTATGCGATGTGGCATCATCACATATTAACACTGTAGGCATTTTTCCAGCAGGCTGTATTAGGGATGAAACGATACCAGTAGGGTATCGATACTTATACTCGATACGGTATCGATCGCAAAGTATCGATAGATACTCGGTATCGAATAAAAAGCATCGATACATAATTGTATCTGTCGATTTTTTATTACTACTTGTGGCAGGGAAAAACACATTGAGCCAAAAATCGAAATCATCCTTATGGGCTTGATCTTCTGATCCACTGGCTAAAATTGAGGTGTCTTAATTAGGATCCCGAAAGCAACGATTTTTAAAACGCAGGAATTCCATCATAACAATTCTTCTACTATATTCACCCAATAGTTTGTCTTGTAACTGTCTGACACATTCAATGGAGGAAGAAAAACTTTGTAGCTTGGATGTAACACCATTTATCATTAGTATAATCTTCGACAATGTCGCATAATTCTGGCTTGAAGATTTTTTAGTGACAAATTCGAATGGTTTTAGTAACTGGACTATTTATTTTATTTATTTGTCAAGATCGAGACCGCAATCTTACCGTAATTTTTATGAAATGCAACCATACACCCGATTTTGGTAGTCCCATTTGCATGCACGGGTTGGATGGATTTATTTTATAAAAATTTTGAAAACAAATAAAGTTATGGTACAAATGGTGACCAACTCAGTTTTTTTTTTGACTGTCAATAAGAAAAGAGTATTTATGACCGATATGATTACTTTTGAGCGATACCTACTTGGTACTCGAAAGAAAAATATAGAGTATTTACTTGTATTTACTCTTATCGTTTCATCTCTAGGCTGCATTAATCACAAGAATCCTTTTAGATCAATACATTTAGTCCAACGCTTTTAAATGTTTTATTCAATCCAAAAATAGGTTGTTTCAAAGTCCTCAAAAGAAGTGTTTCTTTTGGTAATTCCACCCATATTTCTAACAATCCAGGCAATTGTTCAAGCCTGGAAAAAAATATAGTCGCAGGGAACTAAATCTGGAGAATACGCTTAATGGGGTAGCAGTTGGTATCCCAATTTATAGATGTTTGCGGTGGAGACTGCGCACATGAGCACTTGTGCATTGTCTAGATGAAAAAGCCACTTTCCTTCCTCGAATGTGGTCGTTTTAGCTTTAAATCAATTGATTACAATCATTGATATAATAGAATCTGATAATAAGCTCTGAATAATCTTCGCCAGCGATTTTGCTACCATTCTCTAGTTAATTTATGTGAATAACCTGCATTCCAAAAAAACGTAGGCATTACTTTGTTGGCCGACAGATCCACCTTGGCTTTCTGTGGACCCACCCGTTGAAACGCATTTCTCTGATTGTTGCTTGATCTTTGGGGTATTATGATGCGTCCATGTTACGTCTACGGCTATTTATTGGCGTCCTCGTCCGGATTGCGGTAGCACATCCGCAAATACTCTGTTGAAGTGGGTTTTATGGCCAAGTATGAGCAATCGCAGCACCCATCTAGTGGATAGTCTTTTAAGGCTCAAATGTTCTTGTAAAATATGATGTACTCGCTCAATTTAGTTACCTACAAAAAAACATAATCTCAAGTACTCTTATTCTCTGATCGATGAATATTATTCCTTGAATGCTACTGACGATTTCTGGCGTAATGCCCTGAACGTACGCCGTCAATTGTGGAACTCAGTAAACCACTTCTTAAACATTCAAATTGATGGTGCAAAGCTCCCATAATATTTATCAAATCATGGAATTGTCGCAGATAACTAAAAACTAAACGGAACTGGAAATTAAACAAATAGTTCTTTTTAAAGTTAAATAAGATACCGATCCACTGCCCCCAGTATGTCCTCCTACTTCTACTCCGTCAGCGAGATCTGACACTTTTTTATTTACGAGTAGCTTATAAACATAAAGGTATTTCCGAAAATTGTCAGATGCGATAATCGTCCAACCAAAAAAAAAATTCACAGAGTGAGCGGGAACGCAGTTCCGTAAGTAATAAACGAACAGGCGGCGATGAAATACAAGATCTGCCAAAAGTATCGTCGATGTCAGTTACCGTGTACAGTAGTATCCAAGACAGTTGATTTCGCTTAACTTATATATATTCGGCTTTTTGCTGATCATAACTTGACAAATTTAACATCGTGCCTAAAACTGCACCAGTTAAACATTCAACTGATCTAGGACGAAGCCCATATCAGGATGAATTGGTAAGTAAAGGAATATAATTGTCGAGTTTGGCACAATACTAATCCATATGGGATCTAACTATGTCTAATGCATGCCAAAAATTCATTTTTTGATGTGGATCTTGGGATGATGGGATCATTGTGTGCCAAACTCGACAATTTTGTCGGTGTAAAATATACTTCACTCCATCCGACCTCCTTACTATTTATACCACCTACATCCGACCGAAAATGGAATACAACTCTCATGTTGGGGCCGGTGCCTCAAAGTCTATTTTATGGTTACTCGACCGTGTGCAGCAGGGACGAAGAAGCTTATCGGTGACAGTAGGGTATCTAACTCTATTGACTCAATGGAGCATCGACGCAGTGTGGGGTACGTTACTCTGTTCTATCGCTACTACAATGGATTTTGTTCTGACGAGACTAGGGATCTTTTTCCCGAAACTCGCACATTTTTCCGTAGCACACGTTCATCGTCCAGAGCTCATCCATTTGTGGTCGATTGCCCGGGGAATCGAACTACGCATTACAGAGAGAATTCGTTTTTCAGCCGTACGCTTCGTCTGTGGAATAAGTTGCCTGCAGACGTGTTTCCTGTCTGTTATAACGTTGGAAAGTTCAAGTCAAATGTTCACAAACACTACTCCCTCTTTCCCCCTCCTCACAACCTATTTTCCTAGTTCCGGTATAATGTACTGCATATGTAGGGGTCATCCCCTGAGTACTGGTCCAAGAAAAAAATAAAAAATACTAATCCATATGGGAACTAACTGCGTCCAATGCATTCCAAAAAATTCGTTTTTTGATGTGGATCTTGGGATGACGAGATCATCGGTGCAGATTTTTTGCAGACGTCGTCCACGCTATAGGTTGACGATTTCCAAATTCTTCAGACATAATTTCAATGACATAAACTCCAAAAGCGTACGGTTTTAACACGACAGCGCCAGGAGCAAAATCGAACATTCTGCCCAAGCGTTTTAAAAATACGGTTATCTCACGTGAAGACGATTATGGTCGTGATGTAGCTTAAGAACGTTAGACTTTTTCCAGTGGTTTTTTAAAAGTCATAGGTCTATTAAAATAAACTACAAACTACAGGAGCAAAAAATTCAATTCAGCCGGATTGAAGCCTTAGAGTTAGGGAAAATTGCACATTTTTGAAAGATTTTCAACCAAAGTGTGGTTAAATGAAACACTTCCTTTTGATGGTATTAAAAGCCAAATAAGGTATTCATAAAGGTAAACAGAGGTGTTAAGATATCTGGCTTAGCATAATTCTAACCCAAAGCTTAGATAGGTAGCTCGTTTTTAAGAGTCTTAAAGGTCAGCGGCAAGTACGGAAAATTCGACATACCTGTCGACTAGAAAGAAGGTGTTTGTTTATAAGGGACCAGTTCATATCCTCCGATACCCATATAAATGTGCTGAGTTACTTACTCGGTATAACACTTCCTAACCCAAAGTTTAGATAATATGTTCGTTTTTAAAAGCTTCACTCCAAGTAAATAATGTTTTAAACAACTTGTTCATGATGTAGCACATTTAAAATTATCCAACCGCAATCAATTTTATCAAACAGCTCATCAGCAAACGGCAGACGAAATTGCCGTCTCTGAATTACAAGATATGCCCTTAGATGCCTTATTCGATAGCAACGATGGATTTGATGAACTCGTTTCATCAGTCAAAGCAATGACTCGGCCCAATGATGCCACAACAGTTACACACGTACCACAGGAAACAGTAATAAGTGAGGATTTGGCAGCTGCGTTTAATGATGACGACGATGACATGTTTGCTGATTTTCAATGGGGCTCTGGAAATAGAAGCGCTGCGGAACGAAGTGTTTCTGCTGCAAATACGTCGACAAGTTTAACAAGAACACGTGAAGATATAGATGAGAGTTTTGGAGATTGGCTGCGAGATGATGACAACTCCAATGATGACTATGTGTGGGGAAGTGCGGCTAAAAACGCCCGGCTATCGGAAACAGCACCAAACCATAAAAGACCAAAGCACCATCATCCTGCAACAAACAACGATGACGACGTATCCTGGGGCTCAAACAGTCGTATTAACAACAGACTTTCATCGGCTAGCGTCAAATGTTCGGGATGTCATCAACCTGCTAAAGAGTAAGAACAAAAGTATTGATAGATAATTCTTACAAATTTACTACACACCTAAAATCTCTTTAAGATTGTCAGTTAAAAATGAAGGCCCAAATAAAGGCAGATTGTATTTTGTATGCTCCAAAAGTAAGCCTTGCCAGTTTTTCCAATGGTCGGATGAAGTTTCACTTGAAAGCCAACAACCCAGGACACAAATAACAGACGGTACTACCGCTAGCACAAGTAATTGGTCTATTAACAATAGACTAGCTAATACTGCTAGCACTAGTAGCAGTTGGAATTCAAAAGAAAAACAGGATGGAATTAATTGCAATTGCAATAAGCCAGCCAATAACTTAACTGTACGAAAAGAGGGACCCAATAAGGGCAGAGACTTTTACGCTTGTGCTAATCGTGATCAATCCTGTGGATTCTTTAAATGGGCCGATGAAACGGATACTACACCTAAATCTAACTCAATTTCACAATCTAGGGCGGAGAATTCCTTAGCTAGCAGGGGCTCCAATAGCATGTCAGCCACCACCAGCAATAGCTGGGGTTTCAACGATTTTGATGCACCGGACGGGGTAGAAAAAGTCAATTGCAACTGCAATAAACTTGCCAATAGTCTAACTGTACGAAAAGAGGGACCCAATAAAGGTAGAGGTTTTTATGCTTGTGCTAATCGTGATCAATCCTGTGGATTCTTTAAATGGGCCGACGAAACGGATACTACACCTAAATCTAACTCAATTTCACAATCTAGGACAGAGAATTCCTTAGCTAGCAGGGGCTCCAATAATAGCATGTCAGCCATCACCAGCAATAGTTGGGGTTTCAACAATTTTGACGTGCCGGACGGGGAGGAAAGAGTCAATTGCAACTGCAATAAACTTGCCAATAGTCTCACTGTAAGAAAAGATGGTCCCAATAAAGGTAGAGGTTTTTATGCTTGTGCTAATCGTGATCAATCCTGTGGATTCTTTCAATGGGCCAATCAGTCTGTAACTCAAGGTAACATTTGCTATAGCAATTTCACTTGCCAAATAGTAATGCAATGAATTTAATTATCCTTTAAGATGACAATCAGTTTGCTTGGGGTAGCGTAGAATCAACTGAAACAAAAAGTAAGTTCTTGCTTTTTCAATTTGATGAATTTATTTTAATTTTTGTTCGTAGGTAAGAGGAACCCGGGTTCTTCCGGCACCACCTCAAAAGGACGCAAATGTGGATTGTGTCGACAGGAAGGTCATACCCGTCAAAAATGTCCCCGTAAAGGGGAGTTTGAATATTAAATTTTATACTCAACTTGTATTATAAACATATCTGTTTTTAAGTTTTGTATGTTGTGTTTGTAAGATAAGAAATTTGTTATAAGTTTTCGCACAAACATTTTTTTATATATGTACATAAAAGAAGGTTAAAGAAGAGTTGGTTCCCGGTGACTGCGCTCTTTTGTGTTGTTAACTTGATCAACTTCTGTGTTTTTCTTTTACAAGAGATGACGATAATTTCCGGTTAAAAACAAATATTCAGTGAGATTTGCCCTGAGTAATTCGATGCCCCCGACTACACCCGGAATTCCAATTATATTCCGTCCAATTATGAATATTCTCACGGAATTTATTTCTCAAGTACTTTTCTGAATTTAAACTATAGCGAAAACATCAATTTTCGTTAACTTGACGGTAGGATTTGAACAGGGGCCAAATCACCGCATACGATATCGAGCAAAATTATCGAAATTTTTCATTTTGGTATCACGGCATACGATATCGAATAAACTGTATTGCAATAATATAAAAAAGTTAAAGGATTTATTTTATGTATTCCTACTTTTAGGGAATGGTATTGTCTTCAATCTATTGCATTTTGTTTAAATTACGATCCATTATGCATCGGTTGCCATAATTTAGATGTATCGTAATGTTATTCGATACGATAGTTAATGCGATATCGTATGCAGTATTTTCAGTAAACGGAGAGAAGGAAATAATCCGGCATGTTCCAGAAAAGTAGTGGAATGAAAATAAAAACTGATTTGAAAAGTTAACTTTTTATTTTTGTTGTGCTGAAAAAGTAGTAGTTTGTGTGTTTCATTCTTTCGTTCGAACTGAACTTCGAAAATAAAACTTTGATAAATTGTGCAGTAACTAGTACTGACACGAACCATGTTTTCAATTTTATTTGTTTTTTATACAAACCAGTACTGAAATGAACCATATTTTCAATTTCATTTTATTTTTTAGCTCAAAAATGACGTGGAAATTATTGTTATTTTATAAGAACAAAATTTAAGGCCATGTCAGATAACACTTTGCCGCTTTGCGTGAAGTTTCAAAGCAAAAGATGTATGTCACAATGATAACTTTGGCAACGCTCACGATTTGTTTGTTTATCTAAAAAACTGGCTGTTAAGGTTTATATTTAATTATTTCTTATGATAATAGAAGTTAGAAATATTATTGGACGAACTTCTGAAATTGATTCTAATTGTTTTCTTAGTGCATAAAACTTTGGAGCTATTAGAAAAAACTTGAAAGTTGCTGAACTTTGCGTTAAAAGTGCTTTATGTGACATGTTTCATATAAGTATGTATGTTTTATCTTAGATGTCAGAGCGAATTTGCAACGCAAAGAAAAGCAAAAGCTTCATCCGATACGATCTTACAACGTTGATCGTAATTTTTTAACTGAAATTTTATGCAAAAGTTTGATATAGCGGATGGCGGTATAGGAAAGACATGTAAGTGATGACGATAATTCGAACGAGTTAATGACTACGTAAACGCTGTAATAAGAGATGATATCGCCAATCGACTTTAGTTAATAAAATAACAAATTTTAGTTTTTTTTGTATAATATTCTTCTAATTTTTGCCTATAAATATATTCACAATTGTATCTCAAATAAATATTCCGTCATCAAACCCTCTCATTTCAATGGGATTGCAATTATACTAAGTTTTCTGTAGGCGGATGAGCTGGCGAAAGCCGGAGCTCGTCTACAGAGAAGGGACATTGATACGATGGTAGGAGTCCCGCTTAACAGCTGTAAAAACCAAGTGCAGCGTCAACTTGTAGGAACTGCGCAGGACAGATGGTCTGGTGAGGTCACCTGCCGAGTAGCAAGGCTGACATGGCCTGCGTATGATCGTAGTAGAACTGCGGTCTTAAAGGATTTTCCCCGTCAAAAGTTGCGTACCTTGGTGGCAGTTCTGACAGGACATTGTCTCATAGGGACGCATGCTAGGAGGTTAAATCTTCCATTTAATGATTTCTGCAGAAGTTGCGGGGATGAGGACGAGGAGGAAAGTGTTGAACATTTCCTCAGTCGATGCCCGGCTCTCAGTTCTATGAGAGCGCTGTATTTAGGCGGACCGATGCTGCACGGGTTAGCAGATATATCGGAATGCCGAGTGAACGGACTGGATTCCTTTATCCGGCTTTCGGGTTGGTTTGAATCTGAACCGTCGGGGGAAGTGTAAGTCTCGTGGGCTGCACTTCTCCCTCAGGCAACACAACGGGACCAAAAGGACCCAAGTGGGCTGGTTTCATGAAACTGGCGGCCTGTACAACCTAACCTAAGTTTTCTGTAAAATATTTCATTTTTTTTCACAATAAAATTAAAAAGTGTTTTCAAACTACTACATTTTGTGTAAAAGTAGTTTCAAGAACCTGACAATTGACCACAAATTAATGTTCGAAAACAAAACACAAATGAAAAGTATAGAGTAGCTTGAAATTGAATGGATTTCAAACTATTTTCACTTCAAAGTAAAATCCAGAACATACCCGAACACAAAACATCATACTCCCTTTGTTGTTCATAATTGGAGAAAAGAGAAAAAACTCCCAAGGAATTTTCATTTGTAATTAGGCTGGTTATAAAAATATCTTCTGGTCTCTTTCTCCCTTTGTTCTGTTGATAATATGCTATGGACAAAGAATTTTTAAAGCTGTGTCATACTTCCGACAAGCAGGAGAACATTTACTGCAGAGAAATTCCCAGTGTCGATCTTTTCCGATTTGATATTGCGATATCTAGCTTTTTGAAAACAATTACAAAATTTTGCTTGCTCAAAATATTCTTTAGCTTTAGGTTAGGTTGTATAGGCCGCCAGTTGCATCAAACCAGCCCACTTGGGTTCTTTTGGTCCCGTTGTGTTTTTTTTCGTTTTTCGTCGATGATCCTTTTCGTGTTAAAATTTTATTCATTAAAAGCCTTTTGAACTGAGTTACAAATGTATATATTTGTTTTTACTTTTTACATTATTTGTTTTGTTTTTCTTAACTCATAATATTAAAGATAAAGATGATCTAAGATTAAAGTTTTACAAACTAAACAAAAAGCAATTATTATCTTAATTAAGGGCTTTTTTCATTAGATATTGAGTAAATTCTGTTTTTGTATAATAAGGAGAATTTACTGGAAAAAAAGGAATAAAATAAACAAATACTAAATCAATTGACTTAAACAACTACATTAAGCATTTAATCATAGTAAATAGTTAACTTAAATTATAGGTATTTTAGAGGCGGGCCGGTTATGAACTTTTTACTTTAATTAAGAGATTATATCAGAGAGACCCTGGTGACGTTAGTTAGACTTTTAACAAAATTGCTAACAGATTTCAAACAAAAACAAGAAAATTAAACATTTTTATTTCAAAGTTAATTTACAAATTGTTAAATTAAAAAGAAAGTTTTTTAAAGGTATCAAAAAGTATATATTCAAAAATAAAAGATGTTTTTAAAACGAAACGAATGTACATAATACATGTACGCATGTACACTATATGTATATACAAAAATATAAGATTTTCTGACTTGCATTGAGATTAATGTTTTTGGTTTTAGTAGCATAAAGATTTTCAAAGATTTTTTTTTTTTTTTTTTTTTGTAAAGGTGTTTTAGTAGCTAAAGATGTACTTTTTTCTTGTTGGCGGGTTGTACTTTAATCGAAACTATGAAATCAATCTATTTTTACGGCACTGTAAATCTTGCGTATAAAACTATAGGCCGCAAAGAAACCAATTGTGCCAGTTAAAAGCCAAAATGTGAGAACCATAAGACCTATAAAGTGTAAAATCATATTTAATAAAAGAGTTTTGCATAAGCAAAAATGTCGTTAACTTGATTTTGTTGTTTTGTTAACGACATAATAACACTTACTTGTATAACCAAAATACAGCAAAGTGGGTATAAATTCGGTGATCTCAAGCTTTGTAAAGAAATAAAATATACTATAAAGCAAAACATAAACAGCTGAACCACCTGAAACAATAAAACTGCGCCACCACCACCGGTAATCCTAAAAGTAAAAGAAAATTAAAATTAATTTATGGAAAATAAGGTACACACATATTTTTTAATAATGCGATTACCTCTCCACACAATTGAAAATATGTCATGACTATGGAAATTTGAGCACAGCTAACTACCAATATACAAAAGACCAAAAATAGAAAACCAAATAAATAATAAAATTGATTTTGCCAAATTGCGGTGAACACAAAAAATAATTCTATAAATACAGCACCAAATGGTAAAATACCAGCCATTAGAGTACTATAAAAAGAGAGAAAGGGAACAATAAAAAAGAAATTAAATCAAGAACCGGAACAATAAAACCGCTTTCTTTCTACCTTAGTATAGCGTTCATATACCAGTGCTGTGTTGGTACTTGTCTTGGTATCATGTTTGTGCGTACTGGATGCTGATATGGTTGCTTACGGTAACCAAAATAGTAGCCCAGGTAAACGAGCGGAACCGATATGCCAAACCATAATAGTAGTAGAGAAATCATGGTCTTAAAGGGCACTGCGCCACTCGATTCTTTGTCCCATATGAAGAAATTCAGAAAGAAACCAGTTCTAAGATAAAATATTTTCCAATTTTTATAATGTTAGATTAAACTGGAGCTTTAATTTCTATTCACCCAAATACTATGCTGGGATATAAAGTGGCTGTTAAAAAGGCTGATCTCTTCCACTCACGTCCTTTCATAGTTTTATACAGACGAGCGGCAAAATAACCGGCAATAATGCCCATAAAGACATACATAAAAATGCCGGATGTCATAAGAGCGCCACGGGAAGATGGCGACAACATCCCTAACATGGCAAAAACTGTGGAGATAATAAAAAATATTAAATATTAACGTCGGCACTTCCAAACCAACACTAACTACTCACATATAGTTATTAAAGCCATAAAAAATATTTGTATACCGCTGCCTATAACAGCCGAAAAAAAGCGGGTATTTTTTGGTGGACGGAATACATCGCCGTGAACCAGCTTCCAACCAGTCTCCTCCAAAGTATCTTCAATATTATCGTCTGTGTTATAGCGGGCAATATCACGCCTTAACGTTCGTATCATAATCATTGTTAAGATACCTTTAAAAAAGAAGCAAATTACACAGATACACAGAAAATTTCCATAATTCAACTTACCGGAGAGGAAAAATACAACTACCAGTGAATTGATAATGCTAAACCAATGTATCTGTACATCCTTCATGCCTAGATAAATGTCCCAACGAGAAGCCCAACTTACTTTGGACTCTTTCCATTCGACTGAATAAGTAAAATATAGCTGAGTATTTGAATTAGACTTGACAAGTTGAGGACGAGCGTTGTCAGGAAAATTGCAATTGTCTCCTTCGAATTTAATGTCTTTGTAATTTACAGATGCCGTTTCAACTTCAAAACCAACAACGCGATATTTATCACTAAAAAAGAATTTGAAGCGACATTTCCAAAAGAAATAATTTGTTTCCACTTACTTTGTATGCTTGTGGTATGATAATATAAATTTCAAATGATTATTTATGTACACATTATCTCCATCAACTTGACCCAGACGATAACCATGCTCATAGGTCACTTCATTCGGGTTGTTTAGATTAATTATTCTTGTTGCCACTGGTAAATTATCTACTAACAAGTGAACAAAATATTCGTGCTTTATGCGTTCGGACACCATTGCTGACTGTGGCTGTTCCCAATTTAATGGCGTATTATCCTTCTTGTTGCACAGCAACTTACAATTAATATTAACTGCCATCTGCACTTCATAAGGAGTATTAACTATTCGATCGCCTCTCAAGACCTCACCGAGATTCTCAGATTTGTAGATTAATGTACCATTTTTTGGTAGACAAAACTGTAGCGAATAGTACTGATAGGGCAATTGTGTTCGGCTGCTTGTCATTTTGACCGCTTTAACATCTATTTTCTGTCCTTTGACAAACTCGACCGGTGCTACTCCGGGCACATAAAAACAATGCATCCCACACACTTACATGTAAAATATGAATTATTACTCTGCCAATAAACACTTTCAAAAACTTACCCAACGCCAATAAAATGGCACCTGCCAGTGTGTAGTACTGAAATTATAAAAGGAGAGTTTTCTTATTAGTCATCTTTTATCCAGTGTTTTTCTTATATATAAAGAAAATCAGCTTGCGTGGCGGAGTTTCCTTTAAGCCAATTTCTTTAAGCAATACCCAGACGACACATATTTTTGCTGCAAAAAAACGTACCTGCATTCTTATTGCACAGCTAGATTTATGTCGTAATTAGATTATTATTATATTTATTTGATGACTTATGTTAAAATATTTAATGGAAAAAGTTCTTTCCTTGTCGCAGCTAGAAATTTTTTCTTCGTCCGTCTGTTGACAGGAGTGATGGACAAAGTAGCCAGAAGATAAATTTTTCAGCAACCATGATTTTCAAAATGTGTTGCCATAAGCAATATGTAATTGCAACAACAGGGATTTTCGATCTCAGCTGCAAAGAAAATTATTCTGTATTTTTAAGAATTTAGTTATAAATAACATAAAAAAATAATCTTTTTACAGATATAACTGTCAGTTGCTTTTTCACAATACATTTTATTTTTTCAAAGTTTTCGTCTAGAATATTTGTGCCGTGGATTGTTATTTTATGTTTTTGTGGTAAAAAAATGTTTTTATTTAAAAAATACTTCAAACATAACAAAAAAACTTATCGCATCAAAAGCGTGGTATGTAACTTGAGTTTAGAAAAGTGTAGAACGCGCAGTAACGCGTGGTATGGACAGTTTTTTGAGGTACTCCTTTGATAACCATGCAGATACTTTTTATGTGAAAACATGTCATTATAGTTAGTCACAGTGCCGGTGCATATTACTGTTAACTCCATCGTGGGTATATTTGACGATTTGTCGTCATTTTGACGATTTTGGGTACTGAAAATAACAATTTGACGACTTAATATGTCACAAAAGTTAGTGAATGGCACACTTATGAAACTAACTTCATGTGTGTAGGAGTATATATTTGCTGTTATAGCTTTAAATGCAGTAGTTTTCTTTTATTAAAGGCAACATGATTTGTTTTTCTATACGTTATGCCGTTGAAATAAATCTTTTATTCAAAAATAATTAATTTTACTAGCTGATGCTTTTTTGACGATTTTCAATAATCATATTGCTGATTTGACGATTTTTTCCGTCGAATTTATAATACTTGACGAATAATACTTGACTCAAAACTTTCCTTTTCAAACCATATCGATATGGTAAGTGGTAAACTTTTCGGTATTCTACGTAGAATATAGTCTGCGAACCTTTGACATCCCCTTCGTATCAGATCACAACTTTCATGGGCATTGCTAATGTCGCACATTATTTATGGTTTTAAAGTTTTTTTCGGGTACATCCTCCATGTATCTGCATAGAATTAACCGTCTCATTAATGTTATTGTACGTTTTGTCTATAATGTTCGCCGACGCGAACATATCTCGCCTTTCTTTGAACGATTTCTTGGTTGTAGTTTTACTAAATTTCTAATGATTCGTAATTTGGTCCTGTTTCACAAGATTATCAAGACTTCCACACCCTTATCATTGTATAGGTCATTTACGTTTCTGCGCTCTTCTAGGAATCCTCAGCTACTTATACCGAGGAATTCTTGCTCTTTTTTTTTATGAATCTTTTGTGGTTAGGATTGCTAGATGGTGGAATATATTACCTTTTTCTCTGCGCATATTCTCTCATTCTAATAACGTGTTTCGTTTGAAACTTTTAATGTTTTCATCTATGCTTTGAAATACTCTTCTTTTCGCCTTCATATTCTCTCCTTGGTTATCCCACTAATTTGGACGTGTTCATTCCGCGCTAATGTTTTCTTTCTCAGTTTTTCAGCTGGGGAGCTGGTATTCTTGATTTAGCTTTTTTATTTTTATCAATTATATAATATATTAATTATTCTTTATTTTTGTTTTAAAAATTT
Organism: Thecocarcelia acutangulata; assembly: GCA_914767995.1. Lineage (NCBI taxonomy): Eukaryota > Metazoa > Arthropoda > Insecta > Diptera > Tachinidae > Thecocarcelia > Thecocarcelia acutangulata. The sequence goes on along the minus strand of OU612097.1, from coordinate 27,708,122 downwards.
TTATATACTCAGGCTATGTTGCTGTGATGTAATATAATTATATTGGCCCTTGACGCTATGTATTGCATATTTTTGTAAATAAATGAAATGAAGTTGACGATTTTAAACCAGATTTATCTGGCATCTATGAAACATAGTATAGAATCGATTATCGTCATTCGGTTTTGTTTTCAACCTGTCAGTCTACATTAGACATGAAAAGCTGTTTAATCATACTGTTAAAACAAACATGTGGTGGAGTACACGTATGTCTTAATTTTTTATTATTTTAACTCCGTCAACAAAAGCACACCAAAAAATATATTTTTATTGCAAAATTCGGCATCTACAATAAAAATTTGAACTTTTTTACAATTTATTTTAATTTAAAACTATTTTTACTTTTCTCATATTGAAATGTAATTTTCTGTTAAGACAGAGCTTTTAAAACATACGTCTTAACAGCCGTAACATTTACATCTGCACCTGACAGCAACAGTATTTTACTGTTCCTCATGTCAGGTGTGGACAGCACTTTAATATTGTAGATGATATATTTTATGTTTGCTTGGTTTCAGCAAGCAGCCCTGTTTTTAAAAACAATAACTCGAAGTTGGTCAAGTCCAACGCCTTCAAATTGTTGCTTCTTGCTTGTGAACTTGTACAACGGAGTGAAGTGAAGAAAAAAGTTTAGTCCCGCAGAAGGGCAAATTATTAAAAATTATAATTTAATTATTGGGAAGCTAGACGTTAAACATAAATAAAAAATTATATTTTTCGAATTGTTTTTGTGTGCATTGATCAAAAATATAAACGAAAAACACCCAGACTTTGCAGCTACAAAAAATATTACTGCTTAACATCGAATATCTCATTATGAGTAGAGAAATTTTGATAAAGTGAAAAAATTTCTCACTATTTTTTTGTTGCAATTTTAATTAAGATATGAGTTAAAGGGTCTAAGAAAATTAATTGAAACATTTAATTGGCTAGGATTTTGGAAGCTAAATTGTAAAGTTTAATGGATTGGTAAAAAATCCAATTTGTATTTTGGTTTAATTGTAAGAGATTGTGTATACGTAAATGTGTGTGTATGTGCAATGCGTTTCATCATTATCATCTTTCGAAATTGTTACGTTGAATGGGAAGCAACAAATGCAAGTCAAAGAACTTAAATAAGACCAAATAAAGGGAAGTTAGTAAATGGTCCCTAATGTGTACTGATTAGCTAGCGGAACATAAAACAGAGGTGAGTTCGATTTCTTTTCTACTTGTTTTTCGTTTTTGATGCAATTTCAACATAAATTGCAAGTGTAGCATAAAATGTAAAAAATTAAGTTGGAATTGTCAGTTATGTTTGAATGCAAAGAGAATCTTAAACTAATTGTCTCTTTGCGGACATCCTGTGCAAAATCTCCAGTTTGCATAATTTATAGAAACTGATGTAAACCAATGACTTAGCAAGGGAGTAAACGTGGTACCATTATTTAGCATTTTTTCAAAATATAATTCCAAAACTTGGTAAATAAAAACTAGGAACTGTATCTTATTCATGCAATATTAAACATACACTTTGTATCAACGAGGTATTGAACTAAAAAAATATTATTTTCTTTTTAAATTTGTAAAGTTTTTACCCGTTACAAATTAACGTGATAATGATCATGAATTTTGTGTCGGTCAAAACATTTAGTTTTGTCTTATTTTGTTCTATAGAAACAATAACCTCTTACTCTCCTTTTACAACATAAATAGTTTTCTAGCTCTGAGAGGCAAAGAGACTACTCATTTTAATTGAAATTATTTACAATTGAGTTTTATTCTACATTGATACCAATAAAAAAATTATAAACAGCTTGTTTTTTTGTTTCCCAGCTGTCTGCAAGTCGACATTTCATAGGAACTACCCTAATCATCAGTAGACTTTGGAAATTTTTGAAAGATATTCTCAAACATTCAACATTATATCCCAACAAACCGCAAGTAAAAAGTTATAAATAGCCTGTTTTCTATGTTTCCCAGCTATCTATATGTCGACATTTCATAGGAACTACCCTAATCATCAGTACACTTTGGAAATTTTGAAAGTCTACTGATGATTAGGGTAGTTCCTATGAAATGTCTATATATAGACATCTGGGAAGCATATAAAACAAACTGTTTATAAGAATATAGACGGATTGGCCCAAAATTATAGACATTTAATATACAAGAGTAAAAACAGGAGTTAAAAACGTATAAATAGGTTTTTATTTTAGATTATTTAAAAAATTTTTCATTTCTTCCTTTTTATAAAAAAAAATATATATATATATTATGAATAATGTTAATGTTACTACTGTTTAGAAAAAATTTTTCTCTATGTATAATTTGTATTTTGTTAAATCAATTTGTTTTCAATTTTATAAAAATTTGTAAACAAAAATTTGGAAATTTTCCTGAAGAAGACACACAAAGGGGTGTCGAAATATCGAAACATTAATAAAACGAATAATTTTGTAACAAGTGACCTCAAGCTCAAGTAAACAACAATTTTATTATTTTCAAATAAATATCTTAAAATTGTGATGAATTTTAAAAATGAATTGTTTTTCTTTGATAGTAGCAAGGCAGCTTTATACAGGTAGTGGCAGAATTACAATAAATATTATAAAATTTGTAGAATTTACGAATAGTTTTCAAAATTTTGACAACTATTCGTAAATAAAGTATAAAGCTGCCTTGGATAGTAGTTTTGATAACAATTTGAGAGCCCAAGGGTTTAGTTATGCAGGTAAATAATGATAGGTAAATGATGTGCGATGTAAATAGCACCGCTGTATTGTACTAGACATTCACTAATATTTCTTTACTATGTTTCCTATTTTTCTTTTGTTTTTAGCCATCCTTAAGCAAAACGATTAAATACATTTATGTATACAAGTGCATGTCCATACATTACTTCACATTTTATAAAATTATTTTATTCTGCAGAATTTTACTATGGACAACAATGCTCTACAGAACATTAATACAACTGTAGATCTGGCGGAAGATAGTGATAATGATGAAGTAACCGATTTCTTAAACTCCAACTCATGCCAAAACTCTACTGCAACTTTAACGACTGTTTCTTTAAATACCACTTCTGCTTCCACCACAACAAACACATCAAGTGTTTCAACTTTAGAAACAAATCCTACGATAAACAGCACTATCAATAGCATAACAAATTCCAATACTGTTGAAAACTATTGTATACCTATTATCAATGCTCCAACTAATAATAATCAACTTTCAACTTATCACAGTAACTTAACATCAGCTTTAAATAGCAACATAACCAACAACGTTTTAAATATACATCAACAAGTAGCGCCAGTAAAGAACGACAATAACATGATTCCCATAATTAATGTTACACCTCATAGCCCTGCCAATGTCTCAAAATATAATAACATTTTTGAAGACACTTTAAGTCAATTGCAAAATATACGTGAAAGTGTGGTGCAAATGAAAAATTCTTCAACTCATATGAACGAAAGCTTGTCTAATTATGGTCTAGTAAATGCAGCTATCTTAAGTGCCTCTCTACCTGATCTATCGGCTGCAGGTAATGGAGCAGCTGCATCAGCAGGTGTCGGTCCTTATGGCACATTGGCTTCACATTTTGTTATGTGGTCGCCACAGCAACAGCAACAGTATCTCTTAAATGCCGATCGTCGCAAATCTTGGACTGGTATTGATGACCTAACGGCTGGCGGAGATTGCACAAATAAAAGTGTTAGCTTATCAAGTTTGGACAGTGAAGAACAGGAAACAATTCGAGTTACCGAACAAAGACGACGTTCGGCTCGTAACAGTACCGGTGGTAAGTATATCTATGTAGATAAAAAAAAACCTAAATAATGGGTATTATTTCCTATAAAATTTCGAGCTTCTTCTAAAAAAAAACCTAAATAATGGGTATTATTTCCTATAAAATTTCGAGCTTCTTATTGCGACGGAGTGTAATTAGGGATTCAGACATGTGATAGAAGTATATCGTTTTGGCAAATATCGTTTCCTATAACTTTTGTTTATCAACGCAAAGTTTTATGAAAATAATACGGATGAAAAATATTTAACATTAGGTTTTAAAAGTTATGACTAGAATTTGACGTGTTAATGAAAAACTATTAAGGTAGAAACGGAGCTCTTACAAAGTATACGGTATACAAAATGTTATGATTCGAAATGGCGACATAGTGAAGAAAATACTAAAGGCGCGGCAAAAGAATAAAACAATAAATTTTGGAGCTGTTTTTACATTATTTGAAGTAACAAGGGATGATTGACAAAATTTTTTTTTTCGAACCACTCTACTGTAAAACCGTAAATTTTAAATGTTGATTTGATGTGACGGCGATTTTTTTTTTTTTTTTGGCGAGGAGGAAAATGCGTTACGCACTGACCAGAGGGTTCGTACCCTCCACTTTGTGTCGGACTGATCACCACAGTGTAATTACCGACTAAAAAACCCCCTTTTCTTCCTGGAATAAAAATTTCCACCCCGGGACCGCCTTAATATTGCTTCGGGATAGACTCCCATTGGCTGAATCAGCCCTTTTCTTTACACTATCCTATGATTTTGTTCTGCGGCAGGAACGACTTGGAATATGAAGGTATGATCACGACGAGCACTTCCATTAACAAAGTAATCAAGCCAAATATATTGAGCCACCTTAATAATGGAAAGTTTCTTATCGCATACTGTCTTCAAGTAGTCAAACACACATATGTATATATTAGTAAATATATACATATCGCTTCTTTATTGCAACTTAGTCATAACTGAAAAAGCTTGTTTCGAGAAAAACACATTTCAAATTTTTATTTTCCATACAAATCTTAAAAGATTTTTTTTGAAAATATCTTTTAAAGGAAATAGTTTAAAAGTAATTTTAATAAATTTTTGGCACAATATAAAATGCAGTACTGTTAACAATTCTGCATCTTTAACTCGAAACGCAAATTTTTTGAGATATGACTATGTTGCAATAAAGGAGCGATATGTATTTGCAAATTTACCTACTTTGTATAATGCATACAAATATACTCCATACAAACATTTTTTAAGTATAAAAAAATATTTGCTATCAGTATAACAGTTACAGCTCATTTTTATTAAAAAAAAAAAAACAATTTGTGAGTTAGTTTTCGTTATCTAAAAAAAAAAGAAATAGCCAATTTTCTTTTGATAATTTGCTTTCGCACAACTAATTGCAGGTATTTCGACACACTCTTTAAATGAAGCAGAACTTGCCAGAGACTTTGAACGCATTGCGGCTAAAAGAAGTTTGGCCACCGAAATCATCAGTCGGATACCGCTGCAGAAAAGCATTTCAACATCATCCATTGTAGCCAAGGAAGACATCAAGGCCATAGCCAGGCATTTAACCGACAGCGAAGATGAGAATCAGAGCCTGTTAAGAGCGCATGCTAAAATCGAGGTATATGACAACGTAGAGAAGCGGCGTAAACGGGGTTCTTTGTTTTTTCGCAAGAAAAAAGATAAAACAAAAATGAAATCTATCGGTGGCCAGGTGGCCAATTGTGATGTTTGTGGTGTTAGTTTATCATTGGGAACGCTCAAAGAACATCAATTGGAGTGCAAAGGGATGTCAGGTAATAAGAAAGGTAGTACGGCGGGCATAGTTGTGGGTTTGGGTAAGAAATCTGATAGAAATGATATGGGTCAGGACCTTTATGATGGTGCAGATCCGAACTCCAACTATAATGATGATAATGCTCCTCTTATACGATCAGAGTTTTTAAACGATGCTCCCATTGAAGCTGATGATGTTGTAGTTGATTCTAGTTTAGGTATATTTTTGAAGGAACATGATTCATGGTCTCCCGGTGTACCAAAGGATGTATTAAAAACCCTTAAAGATACCCAAATAAAGAGACAAGAACACATTTATGAGTTCATTATGACAGAAAAGCATCACTGTCAGACATTATTGGTGATGCAAAAAGTATTTGTGGAAAGTATGGAACGCTATTTTCCGGCTCTTAATAGCAGCATAATTTTTCCCAGGTTGCAGGAACTAACCGAATTGCATTGTGGTTTCTTGAAACGTTTAAGGCTTAAGCAGAAGGAGTATTTTGTAGTGGACTCGATAGCTGATATTTTGTTGGAATTTTTCTCTTTGGAAAAAGCCCAGCACTTACGTCTGGCTTATGGTGAGTTTTGTGCTAATCATCGTTCGGCTTTAGACGAGTTTAAGGCCTGCATGACCAGCAGAGATCGCACATTTGCAGAGTGGTACAAGCATTGTCTAACTAATCCATTGTTAAAGAAAAAGGGCATTCCCGAATGTATATTGTTTGTAACACAACGTTTAACGAAATATCCCTTGTTAATAGAACCCTTGTTGAAGAGTGCTCGCGAAGATAAATTGGAATGTGATAAACTTCAACATGCTTTGGCCCTGGTTAAGGAGCTGCTAGTCGACGTAGATGCCTGTGTGGCCGAGAAAGAGCTGCAGGAAAGACAAATTGATATATACAATCGCATCGATAACAAATCATTTGCTATATATAAAAACAAACCATTTCGAAAATATGATGTGGGCGTAGAATCGAAAAGACGTCTCAAGTTTGAAGGCAGTGCCACATTAATGCAGGGTCGTTCCAAAACCCAAGGAGTCTTAGTTGTGGTCTTGACAGATTGCCTGTGTTTTCTGAATGAAAATTCTGCCCACAATAAGTATACATTTTTTACGCCTGAACACAAGGCTGGTGTCGTACCACTACAAAAATTATTAATAAGAGAAAAGGCTGGCACAGAATCTCGTGGAATTTATATTATATCTTCAAATCCTTTATTTCCCGAAATGTATGAACTGAAAGTGCAAACGCCAAAAGATAAAAATATTTGGATACAATCTATTAGACAAGCGGTTTTGGATTGCCCCTCTTCAGACGTCATCGAATCGGAAGACTTAACACATGAAGAAAAATTGCGTATTGGAGTGAATAAAAGGGAAATTATCGAAAAGATACGTCAGAAAGACATCGAACAAGCCATTTTGTTAGAAGAGAAAATTCTCTTGCAACTAAATTTAATGCAAAAGGATCATAAGCTTTTCGCAGAACAGCAGACGCAAGATCAACAGCAGCTGCAGCCTAAGCAAACTACAAATGCTAGCAGCAACATGAGTGCTGCTCAATTTCTCAGTTCTTTTGGCTCTTATAAAGATCTATCAGTAGGGGTGGATTGTGATACTGCCGAATTGTGGAAAAAGGTTCTAAACACTGTACAAGATATCACACAATTAGCAACGTCTGTTTACACTGCAGCTACAGGACAACCAGTTTCAAGATCAGTGAGTTCAGTGGGCGAAAAACAAAGCGACACTTACAATTCACCAACTCTGCCCAAGAGAGCAGAAACTTTTGCTGGCTTTGATGAGAAGCGAACTAAAAACAATTTTCCCTGTCGGGCCGACAAACTAGCAACATTTCAAATACTGTCACCACGTCTACAGGAACTGGAAGAGACTAAAAAAGATACCAAAAGTATTGCACTTATAACCCCAGATCTGCAAACATCTGATCAAATAAATCCCTTGCCCTCCACAACTGCTGTAACCAAAGATAATAATTTAGCTTTATTACAAGTAACCCACAATCTCCATACTCTGCTCTGCATCATATCTCAGCAAATGACTACCATACATTCCCTACAACTTCAATTAGCTCTATATCGCGAGAGCCCCAGAGCCTCCTACACCCACAACGATCAGCTGGAGGAACTAAGAAACCTGCAAGATAAACTGCAGGACGAAAAAACAGTTTGGATCCGGCAAAAGGAACAGCAAGAACAGGAGCTTAAGGAGAAAAAGGAGATCTTGGAAAAAATGCAGGAACAAATAAATGTCCAGCAGGAAGATATCAAGCAACAGCGTGAACAGTTGTATAGAAAAATGGAAGTGCTATCCAGCCAGGGTCTACTAATTTCCCCCAATACCGCGCTAAATATCTCCACCCAACTTCTGCATACAGCGGCAGCAAACAGCGCCAGTGAACTCGACAATGATGTTCACGATTCCACTAATACATTAAGTGGCAACATAATGCACGATTTACACAATGTGACAAATATCTCAACATCCGGTAATATAACCACCAACGTTTGTACAAACATAACTCCTGTTCCCAATACTGTAGAAAGACGTAAAGATAAATGGCGCACGGCTTCGACAATATCAAAAACTCCTCCAGTTAATTTGCTCAGCGCTACAAATGCTCCAAAAGTTCAAGCAAATGTAGTTAAACAAAAAATTCCCATGAAACTCTCGTCACTATCGTCCACAACATCTACCGCTACAACCGCACCTGCTTTAAATTCATCCAAAGTGGACAAATCCAACAGTTTTACCATAAACAATCACACCACGTCTTCCTCCTCTGCGGGTATAACTCAAATGTTTCCACTCAAACTAGCTGACAAACGTTCCACAGCACTTGTCACCACTGCACAAATTGTTCCACAACATTCCCGCACTGGCAGCTCTCCGGCCATCATTCAACATCCGCAAACATCCACAAATCTTACATCACCAACACCGTCTGTCTCAGAAGCAGGCGTTACACGCAACGATTCTGCCGCTACATTTACTTACGGTCAGCGTTATTCCTTCAGCACAACAAACTCAACTGCTTCCTCCATAATAACAACTACACCAACAACCAGTCGTATTGTTTCGCAAACCAAAATACCTCATATATCATCATCTTCATCTACCACTTCATCTTCGACACCAGTTTCAGCCATTTCTTCCGCAAATCGTGCAACTGTTCAAACCAAACCTGAAGAAGAAGAAATTTATTTTTGACGTAAGTTTTCTAAAGAAGTTGAAATATAAAATAAGAAAGATTTTTTTTAAATCACCTTAACATTAATAAGAAGTTGTATTAAATAACAAAACATATTTAATTTTTATATATATTTTTTTTTGCTTTTTCAAAATTTTGGCAGCTTTAAAATTGAGCAGTGTTTTTGTTTAGGGTTAGCTCTAAACTGAAGTTCAGTTTATGGTTACCAGGAAGACAGTAAATCAGCGATGGGCAAATAGAACGTGTTGAAGAAAAGAGAGTAAACACAATACAATCTTTATATTGCTAAAGTATGACAGACAAAAAAAAAATGCGTACTTAAGCAATATAAAAAAATACTCTTGCTCCGCTGAAATTTGGTAACTTGCCCATATAAAAAATGATAAAATTCAAGGTTACGTCATCGCGCAAAAATAAAAAATCTTCTGATTGAACCAAGACGTCACTCAATCTCTGTGCTCATTGTTCTATCACACACGAGAACAATTGTTTTGTCGGCTTAATTTTTCTACCAGCTTCATAACTACACAAACAGCACAAAACTAATACAAACACTCGCCAAGCAATCAAATGAATACAAAATCACATACACACAATGCTGTATATATGCACGAGTATGTACGAACACATGTCAGATGCATTAATAGGTGTGTTCCACGTGAATAACGAAACAGTTCGAACTAGTCCAAAAGCGTTCCACGTAACAATTTTTGTGCAATTTTGAGAGAAAATGAGAGTATTTTTTTGAGTTCCTGTACAAATTAGCCCGAACTTTTTCTTTGGGTAAGTTCGGACTAGAATTGAATAATCAGCTGTTTTATGTTTACATGCATATGAAACTGAAAATGTAAACAGAAAATTTGCAAATTGGAAAAAAGCTTTTGTTTAAAAATTAGTTAAAAGCAAAATGGAAGGTTGCCCAAACTAAAAATAACGCTGTGAAGTTGTAAACAGAACACGCAATTGTTGTTTGGCTTTTCATTTTAAAAATATTTACTATAAAAATCTATGCAAAACTTTACATTGCTTTTAATTTTACAGCTGTTGCCAATAATGCAAATGTTTTGATTAAATGATGTTATGCGTTTTAAGCGTCTAAAATCACTAATATGTACTTTAATCTAAAAAGTAAGCAGCACTAGTATTGCAATATTGTACAATTGTGGTTTTTTGCATTCCAGGAGTTTTGGGTAACATTTGCAAATTTAGAGAGTAATTTGCTTTTTGCTCTCAATAGTCTGAACTAGACCGAGGTTTCATGGAACACACCTAATCTCGTGTATGATGGGTTAAAAAACAAATTGTTCGATTAAGAGTTGTTCTCGTCTGTGAACAGTACTACCTTTTATATTGTGCCAAAAATGTATTCAAATTACTTTTAAATTGTTTCTTTAGAAGATATTTTCTAAAAAAAAAAAAAATTTCTAAGACTTGTATAGAAATTAAAACTTTGAAATGTGTTTTTCTGGAATAAAGGAGTGATATGATCTTAAATCTATTGCATTGTATGAATCGTTCAGAGAGGTTTAGTGAATTAATTTATTTTTTTCAATTTTCTACATCAGGTGGCAGCAAACATAATTTATTTATGTATTTCAGTTTGTTTAAATAAAAAAAAAATACATATATATATATATATATATATATATATATATATATATATATATATATATATATATATATATATATATATATATATATATATATATATATATATATATATATATATATATATATATATATATATATATATATATATAAAATAGCAAACGTTTCTTAGCATTCATTTAAATGAATATAAATTAAAAAGTGCAAAATAAAATTAATATGGATTTTCTTCAATTGAGATTGAGTGTTTACGTGCTATGAAGATTCACCGAAAAGAAAAAAAATGCGAAAGAAAAGAGAATGATGAAGGAAATAGAGCAATAATATAGAAATATTTCATTCTTTCACTTGAAAGAATCATTCAGTTGAAGTAATTCATTCATGAATGACACAAGCTACACGTATCGTAATATTATTTGATACTATAGTTAAATCGATATCAAGGCGAATTCATAACAGGTGAAATTGACAGCGCAGCTGATAACTTTTTTTTAATTTTTATCTGTTTCAGATGTCAATGGCATAATTAAAACAAAATTGGGAAAAAATTTAAAACAATTTTTTAAATTATGTAGCTGATAACTTTTTTTTTTAAATTTTTATCTGTTTCAGATGTCAATGGCATAATTAAAACAAAATTGGTAAAAAATTTAAAACAATTTTTTAAATTATGTATTCTATCTTGAGCGCCAGATATCACCCAGAATCCTCCGCAATCTGGCTGGCCATTTTCTCCTTTTCAAGCTCTATGATCTGATACTAAGTTTCACGAGAAAATTAAAAGTTTCACATTATAATTAATGCCGTTTTCTTTTCTGAAAAAGTTTTGCCTTTATCCTGCACTTTTTTTCTTAAAATTCAAGTTTTAAATTTTAAGTTTTATTGAGATGAAAAGAAGATGTCGCAAAAACTATAAATATCTGAAAAAAAGTTGAGAAAACTGTATAGTCCTGTATTTTTTTGGCAAAACAATAATGAAAATGTTACACTTTTTCTAAAAAAGAAAACGCCATAAGTTTTTTTTTATTGTAAATTTTTTTATGGAAATTTGAAAAAAAAATTTCAAAACAATTTTTTAATATATGTATTGAGCGCGAGCTATCATTCTGAATCCTCCCCAATCTTGCTGGCCATTTTCACCTTTCCAAGCTCTATGATCTGTCACTTTAATTTTCACGAAATAACTAAAAGTTTCACCAAATAATTAAATGTTTGCTTTTTATTGTAAATTTTTTTAATATACATATATTTTTTTAAATTCCTTTTTGTGTTTATATTTTTCTCTTGACATTTGAAGAAGATTTATTTCAAGGCGAATTCATTACCAGGTGAACTTAACAGCACAGGTGATTATTTTTTGCTTCTCGCGTTTTTTCCAATGAGACTGTCAAATTTTTTTCTTTTGTTTGCAAACTTTTTCGCGCCATTTTAATCTGAAGGTTTTTTTGCATGATTTAGTGCAATTTCAAGAAATTTTTGTGAATTTAAAAGTGAAAAACTAATATAATCTGTGATTTTAATTACAAACAATTATAAAAGCTTATATTTAACGTTTATATAAAATTTTTCTCTGCTGAGCAATCTTAGGCGAATTTAGATTATGACATTCACGATATGTTTTACAATAACAAAATACATAGTACTGAATTCGCCTTTCCGCTTGCACTCACCTGTATAAAGTCGCCTTGATTTATTTTTTGTAGTGTTGTATTTATTGCTCTTGCATTTACCTGGTATGAATTCGCCTTGATCGATATCGTATGCAGTGATGGATATATCACTGCCAGCTAAACTGTAAACAAATTTTTAAAACTTGTTCGAAATTTTTTAGTGAACACAAATTGTTTGATATTTATTGTTGAGTTTACAAATTTTCGATTGAAAAACTGGCAGTTAAATTTTGTATTTTGTACAAATATTTTCGCAATAAATGTTTTTGATAAGAAGCTAAACATAAGTATGTATTTTTTAAAGCTTTTTATAGCAAATAGTATTGCTACTTTTAAAATTAAAGTACATTCCAGCAATTTTAATAAAGTTTAACCATTATTTAGTTCAACTTTAAAAATGTTACAAAAGAAAAAAGTTACAAATTTTAAAACTCTCGCTTTTTATTTGCTGAATTAAATGAATTTAAATAGTGTAGCCAAGTTTTTACATTTAAGATACAGTTGTATAATAATGAAACGTAATTGTTGCGACTAACCGCAACAATAACGCGTCATTATAACTGCTTTTAAAGACTTTTTATTGTACTTAATACATATATATTTAATTATTTATCAGACAACTTTTTAAACTTTAATTTTTTTTCTATTTTTAAGATTCTTTGTTTGTAATTATTTAACATTTTAATATTATTAAATTAATATATTATAAAAAAAGATAGTTATAAAAAAATATGCTTAATAATATTGTTTTAACATACAAAAAGTTATATGTGATTGTATATTAGTAATTAATTTTAACCTAACAAAATAATAAATAAAAATCTATAAACATTTTTTTTTCTTCAAAATAAACATAAAATAAAGCTTTTTTTATGGAGTTATAAATAATTGTAAGTATATACTTCAATAGGGCTTGACATATACTTCAATTCCATACATACGAGGGCTTAACATATACTTCAATTCCATACATATGAGGGATTGACATTGAAGAAGCTGCTAGGTAGCTTCAGCTAGATGGCAGCACAAACACAATTTTTTGTTTGTTTTTTACATTGCGATTTGTCAAACACAAGGCGACTTTATACAGGTGAATGCAAGCGGAAAGGCGAATTCAGTACTATGTATTTTGTTATTGTAAAACATATCGTGAATGTCAAAATCTAAATTCGCCTAAGATTGTTCAAGTGGGAAACATTTTTTTTAACGTTAAATATAAACTTTTATTATTGTTTGTATTTTAATCACAGATTATATTAGTTTTTCACTTTTAAATTCACACAAGTTTCTTGAAATTGCACTAAATCACGCAAAAAAACCTTCAGATTAAAATGGCGCGAAAAAGTTTGTAAACAAAAGAAACAAAATTTGACAGTCTCATTGGAAAAAACGCGAGAAGCAAAAAATAATCACCTGTGCTGTTAAGTTCACCTGGTAATGAATTCGCCTTGGTCAAACATCAACTGTTTTACTCAAAATCACCGATTAGTTTATATGTTCGAGTGTTTTGAAAAATGGAAAAAAGTGAATTTGGTACAGTGATTAAACACAGGCATGTGCTGAAACTCACATTTCGCAAAAAAAAAAAAAAAAAAATGTGAGTACGATTTGAAGTCACAAAATTGGTATACTAAAAGCTGTAATCACAAAAAATTTTGCTTTTTCAACTTGGAAGCAAATGATGAAGTGAATTTGCTTATAATGTGAAAATTCAATAAAATAAATAAATAAAAAAAAAAATTGGAAATTCTATTCCATATATTTTAATAAAAAATAATTGTAATTAAAATACACCTTTTTTTATCAGCTGTGCTGAAACTCGCATTTCGCAAAAAAAATTTTGGTACGATTTGAAGCCACAAAATTCGTGTGAAATTCGCAATCACAAAAAATGTTGCTGTTTCTACTTGCAAGCAAATGAAGTGGACTTGCTTATAATATGAAAACGAATTATCAAACCGTGGAACTGGAAAAGTCTAAATAAAATTTGACTTGTTTGTGTGTATTTCCATCAACAAATTTAGAATTTTCATCTATTTAATAAAAAACAAATTATAATTAAAACATACACCTTTTTTATATGATTGCTGTGTTTCATTTATTTACTTAAAAAAATCGATTTCAGATGGCACAACTGGAGTCTAATTACCGCATACGATATTGAATTAACTATCGTATCGAATAACATTACGACTCATCTAGATTATGGCAAACGATGCATATCGGATCGTAATTTAAACAAAATGTAATAGATTGAAGACCATACGTTTCTTAGAAATACGAATACAAAAGAAAAATGCATTCACTTTTTTATATTATTGCAATACAATTTATGCGATATCGTATGCCATGATACCAAAATGAAAAATTTCGATAATTTTGTTCGATATCGTATGCGGTGATTTGACCCCTGGGGTCAAATTACCGCATACGTGATCGAGTAAAACTGTTCGTAATTTTTATTTTTGAGATTACCGCAGTCGTTATCGAATAAGTACCATCGTAATTCGAGATTACAGCATACGATAACGAGCGCGTGATCGAGTATCTATTGTTAAACTTGCACTCGTTAGTTCTGGTTCAATCGAAAAGAAATTTTTCTCTGTTAAAGTGCACAAAATTTTAAAAATGTAAGTACATATTTGAAATTAAGAGTAAATAATAGCATATAATAAAAAAAAATTTTTGTAGGAGCAATATTAACAAAATAAACGGCAGGCAAAAGGATGCAATGGCTCAATACATGGTTGAGCATCCTAATTTGGCCAAAAATTTACTGCCGAACTGCAGCCAAGGAAAGGCGACATCTAAGAGACTCTGGGAGCAACTTACTCTCAGACTCAACTCATATGGACCACCAGTTAAGGATGCAAAATCATGGAGAAAGGTTAGTAAGCTATATTTTTAGTATATATATGTACATGCATATGTAAATATAAATTTTTAGGTTTTTGCTGATCAAAAATTCAATGCAAAAAAGAAAATATCGTTCAATAAGGCATCTAAGCAAAAAACTGGTGGTGGGCCGTATGAGGAAATGGTTCTAACCAGTGCAGAGGAGCAAATAGTTCTAGCTACTGGACTAGATGCTGATGTGGAAGGGCTTTCATCCGTAAAAACCTTTGGAAAACCAAAATCATTTACTACGAGCGAGGTTGATGATCTCATAAATGATAGTGGACAATCAACTCTAATGGAAAATATCGATGATGATAATGATGATGTAAACGAAATTGTGACGAAAGAAAAGCCAAGGACATATGAAAGAAAAAATAAAGGTGAAACAAAATTGTCCATTGTATCATCACATGTGGAGAAAACAGAAAGCTACCAACGCGAGCTTTTAGCAAAGACAGAGAGTCTATTAGAAATGTTTACTTCACGTACAAAAAAAATTGAAAAATATGCACACGAACATAACCTGCAAACGGCTCGCTTGTTGGAATTAAAAGAAAAATCTTTAGAAATGAAGAAGGAAAAGCACCGAGCCACCATGGCTATTAAACAAATTGAATTTGAAATTAAGACTATTGAGCTGGAGATGCTTAAGCAAAAAAGAATGTAGTTATTTTTCTTGCACACATAGGTACCTTAATTTAGTAATATAAGAATTGACAAGTGCTTATAACTGTGAATTGAAATGTGATTTATATTTACTCTTTTATTATAACTTTTCAGTTGAATTTTTTTTATAGTGCTAAGCAAGAGAAGTGAAATCTTATTTTAAATAAACTATAACATTTGAAACCTGCTAAGTTAGTATTGATTTTATTTGGTCTCGTATTTTTTGTCCAATGCGTGTTAGCTGAGTCTCATTACCAATATTGGGGATTATTGTTGGGGTGTTACATTCGAAAACATTTTGTGCATATCGCGGAACTTTGTATATAATGCACAAATTGTGTAATGCGGCGCACACATTTCCAAAAGCTGCCATCTTTTCGGGTCTGTAACGGCTTCTCTTGTCATTGCTCAAAATTTTCCATCGAGCTTTAAGAATTCCTATTGTGCGTTCTATGATACAGCGACCTTTAGAATGTATCTCATTAAAGTGCGATTCTGCAGAACCTTCTTCAGGATTTCTGTACGGTGTAATTAGCCACGGCTCGAGAGGATAGCCAGAATCACCTGAAAGAATTTTGTATGTACTTGTAAATGTTGTAATATTTATGTAAATTTCTTACCTAAAAGCCAAATATTTTTCAACTTGTTTGTATTATATAACTCTTGCAATAAATTTCTTTCTTCCGAATGCTTCCAAACAAAGGAGTCATGTGATGCTCCCCCATATTTTGAATTTATGGATAAAATTTTATACTCATGATCACAAATCTAAAATAATTTTTATACAAATAAGTTGATGTACATACGAAATTATTTGTTACATACAAACGAACTTACTATCATTGAATTGAGACTATGATATCCTTTCCGGTTGAAAAACATGTGCTCTGTTTCTGATGGTCTTTGCAGCCCGAAATGAGTGCCATCTACACATCCGATTACTTAAGTAAAAAATTTCGTAAAACAACCTGTTTGCATTATTTTTTTGAGTTATATGTATGTATTTACCTCCAGGAAGTCTAAACTTTTGCATGAATGATTCCATACATGAAGTGGATTCATCAGGCACAAATTTTATAAATTTTGGACATATTACGCGTTCCATTTCATTTATAACTCTATTAACAGTTTTGCAAACTGCGCTTTGACATAACCCCATCAAATAGTCATTTCCAACTGTGTGCTGAAAACCGCCACTGGCTAGAAGCGATAGAGTTACTGCCAGCTGCAGGTTAGCAGGTAAAGCTGTAGATATATGGCCTTCAAAACGCAGTTCACCAAGCAGAGAAATGAACGCCTCTTTTGAAAGCCTGAACCGCTTAATGAATCTTAAACACATATACATATATACTAATTATTATTAACAAAATCGGATGGTGAAATTTACTTACGCAGCTTTAGGCAATGACAGTGGATCACTTTTGTCCCGCATTTGTTTTCTAATACATACGATATTAGAATCATCTTCAGACTCTGAAGACGATAAGCACAATAACATTAATGTTGTCATTACTATTTAAATTTTTACGTTTAATTAATTATCGTTTACGTTTTCAGTATTTATTTTTGCTTTTTTTGCTTACAAACATTTGCTGCTTTTACTAAAACATATGTTTGTTCTATTACAAAGTAAACAAAAATCTTTTACATTATTTTAAAAATTTCGATACGTGAGCTTTCGAATGAAGGAATCAATGCATTCGATACGTCACGAAATTGTATTCGATACGAAAGCATACTCGATCACGTATGCGGTGATTTGACCCCTGGTTTTTTCCCATATAAAAAGCAAGTGCTGCCAAGTTTTACATATATTTTTGCTTAAAAGAACGCGCAGTCTTTAGCACGCAAAAAAATACGAATTTGCGATTTTGAACTAACAAGTGATTTAAAAACTTTGCGTTTCTCAGCATATGGCTGATCGCCTTACGAAATGTATTGAGCTAAAAGGAGACTATGTTAAGAAATAAATGGGTTAAAAAAAATAGTTTTTCTTACTTTTATTAATCTACGTATCGTCATGAAAATACTTGAAGATGACTCTTCTCGTATTTCCATTTATATTTTTAAAGTTTTTTTTTGGGAAATTGAAACTTGCGCGTACTATAACGTATTAAATTTTTATCATAAGAGATTATCTAATAAAATGCCTCACCTGTATCTCTAAAACTAGATATAACAAATGGACATCTGGGGACGGCAGAGACTTACAAAACTTACCAGAAGAATAGTAGTATTAATGTGGGGTTTCTAAGACAAGGATTTCCATACATTGAGTGGTGCATGCCTACGCTACATTCCGCATTTAAGTTCGTTCATTGGTACGCTACATTATTTTGTTACATTGGAATGTCTGATGCGGCTGATAAAAAAAATATATAGTCAATCGTGTGTGTTTTATTTATTTACTCTTGCATATAAATTAGATGGGGGAAAACTTCAATGCATGCTACAGCCGGTGATAAAATAGTTGTACTCTGATGTTAATGATTGTTTTTTTAATTGAATAGAAAAAGCAAGCATGTAATTTTGCTGATATGATTCTTTTTATTTGAATATCGCACCCTAAATAAAAAAGGGTCACAACTCAAAAGTTTCCAAAACTTACTTTTTCATAAAAGTCAGTTTTTTATGTTTTCGCAAACATAATATAATATTTAAAAAAAATATAGCAGAACCTTCTTTAATATTGATTTTTTTCATAATGGAACCATATTAGCTTTAAATATTACAATCATTTTTACATAAACAGTTTTTGTCCCTCCTGAAAATTTCAGTATTTTGAGTTGTGACCCTTTTGTATTTAGGGTGCGATATGTTGTATTTTAATAACTAATTCTTATTATAGATACGTTTCATTAAATATAAAAGTTGATAATATGTGTAGCTTCAACTCCAGCTTGTTTGCTTGTCAATTGTTGATAGTGGCATTAACAGGTATCGGGACCGCATGTTATTTGCATTTGAATTTATTTATTTAATTACTCTTCTGTTAAACTTTTAATACTGACCGCGCTGATAACAAATGTACATTAATTAGAAGAAAAAATATATTGCATAATTGGCAGTTATACTTGCAGCCGGGTGTTAGTCGTATGATGATTGACGCTTATAAAACAGATTATTAGCAGATAATAAGCGTATGGTTGTAACGTGTGCTGTGTGGCTTGTGGCACCGTCCTGTTGATACCGCATATCTTCCAAGTCCATGTTTTCAAATTCGATAACGATAGTCATTCACAGTAGCGTGACGACCGTCATTGCCGACAAAAAATATGGTCCAATGACGCCACCGGCATACAAACCACACCAAACATTTATTTTTTTATGGATGAAGTGGTGATTCATAAAGCACATGCTGATTTTTACCAGACCAATAATGCATATTTTGATTATTGACGCACCCATTGGCCAAAAATGAGCTTCGTCACGGAAGATAATTTTGCGATGAAATTCATCATCTTGGCGCATCTCCTCCAGAGCCCGATCGGAGAACGTATGTCGCGTGAAATGGTCTATCGGCTTCAATTCTTGAGTTAGTTTGAAGTGAGAGGTGCTTGGTCATACTATCGCGAATAGCAGCAATATTTTCTGCAGAACGAGCTGTACGAGCATGCAGTGGTGTTTTCACATCTTCTACAGACCCGGTTTTCTCAAATTTGGAAAAATCAATTGTATTTTTTTTTTGTTTTTTTTTTTTTTATCTTGGACCAGTACTCAGGGGATGACCCCTACATATGCAGTGCATTGTACTGAAACTAGGAAAATAGATTGATGAGGAGAAAAAAGGGAGTAGTGTTCGTGGAGGTTAAACTTTAACAATAACAACATGAAAGCCTAAAAGAAACTCTATTACAGCATTTAAAATTTTGGAATTAAATTAGTTAAAACTAATCAGTGCCCAGTGTATATACCTTCGACACTGCTCAGATTAGCAAAATTTAGTCCAACACCTTCCACACTACAAGGTAATGAAATGCATTGAAAATAAATTAATATGGAGCACAAAGAAACCACGGACAACGACGAAAAAAGAAAACGCGTGTACACATACTGCTACCTATTCCGCTGCAATTTGGTTTCACACGAAATTAGTAATGAACATACACATATAGAAAATACGGACAGCAGTAACAAAAGACGTGTGCACATGATAATAGTACGTTTCCATTATAAGGAAATTAAGTTGATTTGAGGAAATCATTTCGAACTGTTTCCACTATATTGTAAGTAATTTTCTTTTCAGATTTTCGAATCAGTTTGACGTTTGTATTGTTTGATTACATTTTATCAAAATAAATAATTTATCAAAAAAAATATATATATTTTTTTCAATAAAAATTATGCAACAAACTGTGCTCTCGGTTATGTGTTCTTTTTGCTGCGAGATATTGGACAGGTTTGATCGGAAAAAGCGAAAAGAAAGCCTTGAAGTCCTTATACGAAGATATGGGGATAAAAAAGAAACGCATTTCTATTAAATTGGCTTCAACATGAATGGGTAACCAAACCACAAAAATTCTTGAATTC
Organism: Thecocarcelia acutangulata; assembly: GCA_914767995.1. Classification (NCBI taxonomy): domain Eukaryota; kingdom Metazoa; phylum Arthropoda; class Insecta; order Diptera; family Tachinidae; genus Thecocarcelia; species Thecocarcelia acutangulata. Next base: position 27,687,906 of record OU612097.1, on the reverse strand, counting down.
AAACATTTAGAATGTAGCTGGGCTTTATTGCTTTAGCGTGCGTGAGCCGTAGTTTGTGCTAAAGCAAATGTAACACTGATTTCCCCATTTGTCAGCCTCATTCCTGATTGGTATGTTGTCAATACAGCTAAAACGAATAATAAAGCTAAGGAGGTCACACGAGTTGTATCTGTTATCAAAATTTACAACTACTATAAGAAATTTGCATATCAGGCTGTGATTATGAGTGAATCCTCTAGAAATATTAGAGAAATTGAAGCACTAGCCAACTGTGTCTTGCTTTCAATTGGACCTTCCGTACTTAAGGAGGTTAAAAATTATGCCGATGAGTGCCCCCAATTAAATAAAGACCAAAAATCAAATCTTAAACTGGAAAAAACTACGCTTGAAGAGCCCTCTTTCAGATTGAAGCTTAATGAAGACGCTACTCGTATTATAGCTACCGACAGGCTTTTGGAAGCAATTCATAAATTTGATGTAGATGCTATTGCTTTAGGGAATCTAATTCGCAAACAAATAAAATAGTTTTTTTTTATTAAAAAAAAGAAAACATAATTTTTACAACGATTTGTGCCTCAGCGCCCTTTGGACATTATTGAGGCGGGTTGGTACAGGGTTAATCATTGAATAGACAAATATAACTTCTTTATACCATTATTTCTTTTTTTCCTATAAGAAGAAATAAAACGGTCTTCATACAATTTAAAAAATCTTTTAATATAGCAAAATAACAAAAAAAAAACTTATAAAGCCGGAAAATAAAATTTAGTTTTTATAGATTTCAACTTTATAAACAAATAAAATCAGTCATTTTGATTCGAAATTAAATGTCACTTTTTCGGATTATAGCTCACCAATAATGGATTCCCCAATGTTGCATTTGTAAGCATAACAGCCGCACAGTGTTGCATAGACAAATTTCGACTTAATTTGAAACAAATTAAGTTATTTGAGATAATTTTGTTATGTGAAAAATGTATGGGAAATCATCTCGCAAATTACTAATTTTGAGCAAATGAACTGATTTGGCCGAAATCACCTATATGGAAACGTACTATAAGAGACAAAACGCTACTCTCTTATTATTGGAAAAAGGGCACTCTGAAAAGGTGGCAAGAAAAATTTTGAGGGACTGCAGCAATCCATTTGAACTGCCGGAGACAGTGTAAGTAATTTTGATGGTTACTAGATCTTAATATGTTCATACATATAACGAGTGATTTTTTTGCTATTATCTTTTTGGCAACACTATTTTTGACAGCTCACGCACGTTTTGTATCTTGTGTCACTGTAAAACATCTTCAGTATGGTCTATAATTTAATCATGAATCGTCTTACAAACGAACAACGCTTGCAAATTATTGAATTTTATTACCAAAATTCGTGCTCTGTTAAGAAAGTTCATCGCGCGCTTCTTCCATTTTATGGTCAGTTTAATCGACCTACTGAGGCTTCTATTCGGGCTATTGTAAAAAAATTTCGCACCAAATTTACATTGTTGGACATTAAACCACCAACACGCTTACGTAGAGTGCGAACTGAAGAAAATATCGCAGCCGTATCGGCCAGTGTTGGTGATGACCGTGAATTATCGATTCGGCACCGTTCGCAGCAATTGGGCCTCTGTTACTCCACTACGTGGAAAATTTTGCGGAAGGATTTGGGTGTGAAGCCTTATAAGATACAGCTGGTGCAAGAATTGAAGCCAAACGACCTACCACAACGCCAAATTTTTGGTGAATGGGCTCTTGAAAAGTTAGATGAAGATCCACTTTTTTATCGAAGAATTGTGATCAGCGACGAGGCTCATTTCTGATTGAATGGATACGTGAACAAGCAAAACTGCCGTATTTGGAGTGAAGAGCAGCCAGAAGCATTGCAAGAGCTAGCAATGCATCCACAAAAAACAACCGTTTGGTGCGGATTATGGGCTGGCGGCATCATTGGGCCGTATTTCTTCAAAGATGATGCGAATCACAACGTTACTGTGAATGGTGAGCGCTACCGTGCGATGATAACAAACTTTTTTTTGCCCAAAATGGAAGAGCTTGACTTGCATGACATGTGGTTTCAACAAGACAGTGCCACATGTCACACAGCACGCGAAACAATGGACCAATTGAGAGGCGAGTTCGGTGAACAGTTTATTTCACGCTTGGGGCCAGTCAATTGGCCGCCCAGATCGTGCGATTTAACGCCTCTAGACTTTTTTTTGTGGGTCTATGTTAAGGCTAATGTCTATAGCGACAAGCCCGCTTCGATTGACGCACTGGAAGCCAACATTGCCAACATTATTCGTGAGATACCGGCCGAAATGTTGGAAAGAGTATGCCAAAATTGGACTAAGCGGATGGACCATTTGAGGCGCAGCCGCGGCCAACATTTGCATAAAATAATCTTCAAACATTAAATTATATCAACCCAACTATCGATCCAAATAAATATTTCATGCATTTTTCTAAATTTTATGTGTTTTTTTTTTAAATTTCCGATAGTTCTTATAAAATCACCCATTACATATGTATATAAAAATGTGGTGATGTTCTTGGCCTCTTGTCGTTTAAACAAAGAGGCATTTCGAAAAAAACTTAGCGGCTAGTTAGTTGGCATAAGGATTTATATTATGTATAAGGTCGTACTTCTGCTAAAACAAACAGCAAATTTGGATTTTTTTGTTTGTTTTCAACACCCTTCTTTCTTTGCAAACGGAAAAATGAAATATACCCAAAAAGTTTTCAATTATAAATTTATTTCTTGGAAATAAAAGTTTTTTATGCAATTCTACAAAAAATTTTTAACAAATTCATATTTAGCTTTATAATTTTTTTAACCATTAAAAAAGTGCCCGCTTCTTGCTATAAAGCTTGCTTGCTACATGTATTTAACTCAAAATCTTGGTTATTGATTAATATTTATTTTAGTAATATTTTGTTGTAGTATAAATACAAATATATATATGTATATAAGTATGTATATTGTTAAAAAAAAGGATATAATAGATCTATCGTTGTTAATTGTTTAAAACAATTTGTTTTGCTTTTCTTCTTCTTTTAATTACTGAATTTATATGTAGGTATGTTTGTATGTATGTATGTATAATAAAAATGGCAATGTAAAAATTTGTTTAAATGTTTTAATGGAATCAAATAACGAATATTTAATTAATTATTGGTGTTTTATTGTTAAACGAAAAGTCATAATGATAGTTAATTGTTTAAAACTTTAAAAAGAAAATAATTTTTTAACATTTTAATGTGTTCGAAAAACTAAACACCAAAATTGTGTATATTTATAAATTTAAATTTTCCTTTTCCAAATTTTGTGTTCTTTTGATGTGCGTGTGTTTCTTCTTCTTTTTTTTTATTTTATAAAAAAAAAAATCGTATACATGCGTATTTTTAATTTCATAGTAATTTGAGTCACACTTGAGTTTATGTTTAATTAGTTATTTAATTTTTTTTTTTTGTAAAAGTTCGCCTTGTTGGGTTTTAAGAATCGGTTTACCTCATGGGGTTCCGATTCTTTAAACGCTAGCGATTCCGTTTAGTCTTTCGGCTGACATTGCCCTCGATGATGATCTAAAAGTCAAAACAAAAAACTATTAAATATATAGTTAAACATAAATAAAGTAAATCTGATATTTAATTATTTGATCTTTTTTAAGTAAATATTTCTTATTTTTCCAGCTAAAGATAGTTTTTTTTATTTTTTATAAAAAAATTCAACAGTATTTATTTTCAATATTTCGATAACAATTTGTTGTCATCGTCAGGAAAATTAATATGTTATTGAAAATTTTTTTAATAACATACCGGCATGTTCCAGAAAAGTAGTGGAATGAAAATAAAATAAAATGATTTGAAAAGTTAGCTTTTCATATTTGTTGTTCTGAAAAAGTAGTAGTTTGGGTGTTTCATTCTTTCGTTCGAACTGAACTTCGAAAATAAAACTTGGATAAATTGTGCAGTAACTAGTACTGACACGAACCATGTTTTCAATTTTATTTGTTTTTTTATACAAACCAGTACTGAAATGAACCATATTTTCAATTTCATTTTATTTTTTTGCCAAAAAAACGACGTGGAAAATTTTTTGTTTAATGCTTGTTCTTTTATAAGAACAAAATTTAAGGCCATGTCAGATAAAGAAGCATTCAAGTGCCTAGGTTTTTTGAAACGGTGTAAGATGTACTTCACTCCATCCGACCTCCTTAGTATTTATACTACCTACATCCGACCGAAAATGGAATACAACTCTCATGTTTGGGCCGGTGCCTCAAAGTCTATTTTGGGGTTACTCGACCGTGTGCAGGAGAGGGCGAAGAAGCTCATCGGTGACAGTAGGGTATCCAACTCTATTGACTAACTGGAGCATCGACGCAGTGTGGGGTGCGTTACTCTGTTCTATCGCAAAGCGAAGCAAAAGCTTTATCTGATACGGCCTTTAGTTAGGTAGGCAAAACTTTGATATCGTGGGTTGCGGTAAACAAAAAACATAAGTGGTGCGGATGATTCGGACGAGTTAGTGACTCCGTAAACGCTGTAATAAGAGATGATATCGCCAATCGACTTTAGTTAATAAAATAAGAAATATTAGTTTTTTATATAATATTCTCCTTATTTTCCCTATAAATATATGCACAATTGTATCTGAAATAAATATTCCGTCATCTAACCCTCTTATTTCAATGGGATTGTAATTATACTTTCTGTAAAATATTTCATTTTCACAATAAAATTAAAAAGTGTTTTCAAACTACTACTTTTTGTGTAAAAGTAGTTTCAAGAACCAGACAATTCACTACAAATTAATGTTCGAAAACAAAACACAAATGAAAAGTATAGAGTAGAATGTAGAACACAAAAGCTTCAAATTGAAGTGATTTCAAACTATTTTCACTTCAAAGTAGAATCTAGAACATACCCGATAGTCAAGGCGAATTCATAATAGGTGAAATTGACAGCGCAGCTGATAACTTTTTTTTTTTAATTTTAATCTGTTTCAGATGTCAATGGCATAATTAAAACAAAGTTGGAAAAAAAATTTTAAAACAATTTTTTTTTTTTAATTTTGACCGCCAGATATCATGCAGAATCCTACCCAATCTGGCTGGCCATTTTCACCTTTTCAAGCTCTGTGATCTGAGACTAAGGTCCAGTTTTTGACTGCTTATTTAAATACAAAATTAGTTAATTTTCATTTAAACTTAAGTTGTATTTAAATGCAAGTTCAGTTTATCAGTCCTAAATAATTGTTCTTATTTAAATGTGATGAAAGTGTGGCAGCTTTACTTAAATTTAAATATTTTGGAAAGTGTTCCATAGAACAGCTGTTTCTTAGTGGAAGAATAGAAAAATTCTTAATTAAAAATGTTAAACTTATTAACGGCGTAGAAAAACTTAATAATTTTGTTTCATGCGAGATTAGTTTTAATTAATTATCATATTGTGCTGTTGTTTAGTGCAAAATTAGCAACAAATTTTCAAATATATTCTACAGGCAATAGCTCGTATGTGTGTTTTGTTTACCTTTTTTGCACTAATACAAATACAAGCATGCAAAAACCATATGGCATATGAAACCAGAGGTTCAATTCGTCGCATAGTTGTCGGCGGCGGCGGCTGGGCAAAAAAAGGTCGGCGGCGGTTAAAAGTCGGCTGTAGCCGACATATGTGCTTTTTTTTGCATACATGTGGTAAAATTTTAATATATCAGGATATAACATGTCAAAATATTGTTTAAAAAAGTACGCTTTTAGACAAATACATTCTTCACTATTTTTCATCTAAATTCATAAAAATTTTTGTCTAATTGTATAAAAACTTTTGTGGTACAAATTTACTAAATATCGCTGATTTACTCAAACGACGTCATAATTCAATATATACACATAATTATTTCGAGCCAACAATACAAATTTGTTAACAATACTATCCTTTGCAGTGTTCCATAAACTCATTCAAAGTTTTAGGAGCTATTTTGTAAACATACATATTTTCTAAGACGAGTATGGAAATTACAAATATAATATGTTTTTTTTTTTTTTTTAACTATAGTTTTTGAGCTATGAGGTTATTTCACTTATTAAGAAACAAATATTTTGGAAAAGAAATAAATAACATTACGTGGCTCAATTTATTTAAACAAAACTGATTTTAAATAACAATATGTGACTCAAATTAATAAAGATTTTAGAAAAAGTAAACTTATAGCAATCTGTCACCTGAAAAATATCGGATCTTTTCTAATAAAATACCATAAAATCAAATAATTTCCAAGGTGACACTAAATATATTTTAACAAGGAACAGGTTGTGGTATGATTATACTGTAAAACTCTTACATGCAATATAAAAAACTGTATAAAATACTTAAACATAAGTTGGAGGTCATAGATTTTGACAGTGACAAAAAGTCATTATGCTGCTACAAATAAGCCACCCTGTAGAGCTAAGTGCCAGGTCAGACACAGCAACTTTTGTTGGGCAATTCTTGACTTCATAGAAGCTTTTGGTCAGGGGAATAAGAAGGGAAAAAGAATTGCCGGTATTCGGCAATTCTCAGCAGTTCTTTATTTTTCTCTCATGTGTGTATGTGCATATACAATGTAAATTGTATGAAATAAGATAGAGAAAGCTCAAGAATTGCCGAAAAAAGTTGTTGTGTGTGGACAAGAAAGCAATTCCAAAAGAAAATTGCTAAAAAGTTCAGCAATTAAAATCGGCTCAAGCTGTCGAATATGTAAATACGGCGGCTGAAAATAAGCCGATTTCAGCTGCCATAACGGCGGCGGCTGGACAAAGTAAAACAAGACCGGCGGTGGCTCAAAGCCGGCTGTCAGCCACACGAATTGAACCTCTGTATGAAACACACTTAAATAAAATTTAAATGACAAAGTTTGGGCATTTAAATTTCGTCCAAATTTGTAGTGAAAAATTGATTTTCGTATTTAAATGGAACTTAAAGCTAAATAACATTTAAATACGAACTCAAAAACTGGGCGTAAGTTTCACAAAATAATTAAATTCTTTACGAAATAATTAAGTTTTTCTTTTATTGAAAAATTTTTTTTAATATAAATATGAAAAAAAAAAATTTTCCTTTTACACCTTTCCAAGCTCTATAATCTGAGACTTTAATTTTCACGATATAATTAAAACTTTCACGAAATATTTAAAAGTTTTTCTTTTCTTGCAAATTTTTTTTATTATATTTTTTTTAATTCCTTTTTGTGTTTATATTTTTTCCTTGACATTTGAAAAAGATTTATTTTTTGTAGTGTTGTATTTATTGCTCTTGCATATACCTGATATGAATTCGCCTTGAACATATTGACTTTCCTGACGATGATAACAAATTGTTATCGAAATATTGAAAATAAATACTGTTGAATTTTTTATAAAAAATTTAAAACGATCTTTAGCTGCAAAAATAAGAAATATTTATAAATAAATTAAAATGAATAAGAATATTTAGGAGTATTTAGGTGTGCATGTAAGTTTTTTCTGAGACCTAGACGTCAAGGGTCCTAGGCTCCTAACACAAAGTACACAGAGTGAAGTTTAATTTAGAAAAAAAAAAAATTTCTCAGCTTACGAAGAGATGTCAGAATAGGGACAAAAAAAGTGTTTTATTGTGTTCTCCTATTTACGTACATATACTTTAGGGGTTACATAATACCCCTAATATGTCCGCCGGGAAGTTATACTACTCCATTATAATCTTGGTTGTATGCGATGTGTTACCGTATTGTTGATAACACATGTTAATCAAGTACACAGCATGCATTTGTGGCATTAAAAAGTTTTTAATCATATAACGATTTATAAATGAAAATGTGTCTCGTCCCTAATTACGATTTTTTCATAAAATCGATAATTAACTTTGATAAAATGTTTTAACGAATAAAATACGTCAAATTTGTTTTCCACAATAAATTTTCCACGGCTGCCAAATATGAACTGTCAAGGCTAATGTTTACCAAAATGGCAGCAAAGCAAAGTAGTATCCTTCCTGACGGAAACCCGGTATTTTGATTGTGAATAAAAATACAAAGCACGAAGAGAAAAACTGAAAGAGATACACATACTTTCAGTTTGTTCTGTCTTGTTTCAGCTCCTTCGGGGAATAGGTTTAGCCTTGGCTTATTCCCAACCAGGGCACTCTGTTTTTCGGGTAAAGAGGGGGACCCATTCCGGGTTTGTTTTAGCAAATAAAACTCTAGGAAGCCGGATGACTTGCGTTCTATTGGCTTCCGTAAGCAGGGGTATAAATAGGCAGAGCGGGGATCAGCGTGGTCCCTGGGTGGAGCTGCTTGTAGATCATGTGCTGACCATGGTTGACGTGCCGGAACGTTCGACCTGTCGTTTAAATCTAAAGGCGCAGCAAGTCGGAGTTAGTATCTTTGATAATTGTGTGGTGTATGACTTTTTTCGGGAACTAACAACCCCCCGAGGTACACTTGCCTTGCAGCAGATACCTGTACTGTAAGGAACCAGTGGTGATGGTTAGACGGGTGAGTTAATTTAAGGACTGATGATGCTCTTAGTGGTCTCCGGCCTACCAACTCATTAAGCCTAGTCTTCCAATGATTGCATACAGGAGGAATTAGAAGGCCCGAGCTCCTAAACAAGGCGTTGCCTATGTGACTACAAACATATGGCAAGAATTGCGACCTACGTGTGCCTGGTAAACCACACGGAAGCGTTGGCGAATCGTGAATAATTCACTCCGTGGAATTCGTCTATCAACAGATAAGGCCGTAAAGGCAGTTGCTGATGTAAATCTTTTTCACACTCTGTCTTGTTTCACCTGTTCCTCGAACCATTTGGAGTTTAAAACTGTAGAAGCCTTTTTTGCAGCTGCGGTAGTGTGACCAGAGGCTATTATTTTCTGGTACCACGGGAGCCGGCAGCCCCGGAAACATTATTGTCGCTCGGCTATGGTGAAGTCATTCGGGGGCAAAGTGGTGATTGTGGTTTCACACTCAAATGCGGGCAGAGTTTTCGGACTCGGTGTGGAGTTGCACTGCTATTGGGTTCCTTGAACCTGAGATCGACAGGATTTTTAGGTAGTCTCCGCCCCACTCCATGGGGAGAGCATGCCCCATTCAGCATGTAATTGAAAATAGTACCCATGCGTGACGACTTGTCATGAATGGGGATGTTCAAGTAAACGTTTTTTTTTCACCTGGTGAGAGAATCTCTGTAGGGTTAGACCGTCAAGGCAGTAACCCATGCTAAACATCTTCTGATTCTGTCTTGTTTCACCTCCATTTACTTTGTGCCTTCTCGGCTGTATCTGAGGCTCAAAAATAATTCCTTCTTACTTATGTCATAGAAGTAATAGTTATACCCGTCGGGACCATCAATATTCAACTTTTTTCATTGGAAAATAACATTTTAAACCACTTGTCGGATCATGTCCTATAAAGGCCACATAAATCAGTCGATTTTTTTTATAAGCTACTGAAGAAAACTTAAAAATAAAAGTTCATATAAAAAAAATTTAAATTTGGACGCCTCGAAAAAGATTTTTTTGATATATCGTAGTGGAACTTTTTTTCTTCATGCCAAATACTATAGAAAAATCAATGGCACAATATCGATTGCTAAATCTACCCACTTTAATATACATAGCACAAATGGAATGAGGTATTTTATTTTCACTAAAGGATATGGACTTGTTAAAAATAGGCATAGAAAAACTTTAGAGTTATCTGAGTTCTTATGTAAAATTGAATCAGGTAAAAATGGAACTCTCCCACAACAATATGTCATCCAAGCAGCTGGCACTGGAATCCAGATGCAGATTCCAGCGTCACGCGCTGGAATGACAGTAAAATCAGTTTCTACTAAATTCAAAATCAACGCCAAATATGCAACTTTCTGCTCTCCTTTAAGTAAAGCAATATGATGTAAAGCATTGTTGCCATTTGTGTCTTTCAGGCTAATATTCGCCCCTTTCTGTAGTAACCTCTTTAAAAAGTTTTTTTTATCATCATTTTCAATTGCATTTATACAACGTTTTCCGAAGCCTTGAATATGCATGTACGAGTATGTATTCCTATAATATGATTTGTGTGTATATATGTATTTGATTAAGAGCTCGATTATGAATGGCAACCAAATTTCAGTTCGATTGCCAAGCAGACAACCACAAATTTCTGGTTGCCAGTAAAGCAAGCTTGTAATAAAGCAACAACCACACTTCCTTCCGCATGACCAGTTTATAACTTTCATTATCATTTCATTCGACTGCACTATTAATTTCAATAAGTAGCAACTCAAATTCAATACTGTTACCATCCATAGTCGAATTTTAAGTAAAAACAATACCTGCAGTATCTGACTTGCTTCGAAAGCAGTTCCTGGCAGTAATATAACCGGTGAGGAGACATGGCCAGCCTCAACACACAGCATATTGGGGAATTCATCGTCTCCGAAATCACCAATTTCTCTTGCCTTATCGATCCATGGATTCCAAATGACCGTATCTGGAAAGTTATACTTGTGTATGCGCATTTTACGGCCCGACACCACATTGGTTATAATGTGTTCTTGAGGCGTATGCTGATAAATGCGATCGGTCCATTCATTGACCGTCACAACTTCACGGCCCTCTTGATACATAGCACCATCTCGAGTCTAAAGCAATTGAAAAATAAAAAAAATTCACACGCACGTAACTCACAAACTGAAAAGTATTTTGTAGAAAGTTGCAAATTTCCAACCTTATCCATAAAGGTACAACCATGCAGTCCAGTTATTTGACAACGTCTAACATCAGGAACTTTTAAATACGTATGCAATAATAGATTAAATGTAAGCGCTAAGTCTTTGCTAGGATTATAGACACCTATATGGAAATGTAATTCTTTTTCACGCAATATCAAACGATACGTGATGCGGAATCTAAAAATAAAAAGAAACAAATATTTGATTTTATAATTTCGCAAATTAATATTTATGCAATTACTGATAGTTCCACATTGAACGGGTAAATTCATTGTCCATTAATGAAAATATAGCCTCTACATCACCATTGTGCAGTCTTTCCGGTGGTCTCTCCAAATTCCAACGCGTAATGCGTGCAAAACCATGCTGAGCACCAAATGACCATGGACCGAATTGAGCTGAAAATGGAAAATAAGAAGATATTTTAAAGTAATTACTTTAGCAACTGCGTTATTGCTGACTTACGGAAGACGAATGGTATGCCGCCGCGTATTGCCTTTTTCCCATCAAAGGACGCCAATTTGCTGAAAGTAATAAGAAAAAAAATGTATTATTATCATTATTGTTTTATTAGATTTATAAATAAATTAATAAACAATAAAAAATTATAAATAGCTTGCTTTTATGCTTCCCAGCTATCTATATGTCGACATTTCATAGGAACTACCCTAATCATCAGTAGACTTTGGAATTTTTAAAATAATAAAACTAAAATTAATTGTGTGGCGTACTGCCTACATAGGCCATCGGCTCTAGATGTTAATAAGATATACGTATGTGTATCTATAATCGTAGGTGTACAACTTTGCTGCCGCTGTTTTGCAATATGTAGATGGCTGTAGCAATAAGTCGCTGTAGCAGTCATCACTTAACATTGCCCGTTTGGGAATCATGCCATGAGACTAGGCCTACCCTATAACAACTTCTGTAGAAGTTGCCATCTCCTCGGTACATGCCCGGCTTTGGAGCGTTATCGTCTAAGATGCTTAGGCGCGCAGAGCTTCAATAGCCTATCATGTCTGGCCTCGGTCAAACCGACTGCGTTAGTAACTTGTTATAATCCCAGTTGTTTGTACTGCAGATTATAACAAATTGCATATGTGATCAATATGAGACAAATATAGACGAAACAAGTAAGAGTGTAGTATATTCGGCTGGGCCGAATCTAAAATACCCTACACGATAGTCACGTATATGTATAGTATATTTAAAAATGTGACCTAAATATGCTCGGTTATACATGAACCGATATCGGAATTTTCTATTTTCTGTATTTTAGTAACTTTCTTTTATAACGAAAATTGCTTTTCAGCAAAAAAAAAAAAAAATAAATTTATTGGAAAAATCGGTTCAGGCTATATCTCGGGTATATATGGACCGATATCGGAAATTTTAATTTTCCTTAACTATATAAAATTATTTCATTACCAAAATTGCTTTTGGCCACAAAAAAGTTGTTTAAGAATTTTCATGAAAAACCCGGTCTAGGCTATATCTCGGGTATATATGGACCGATATCGGAAATTTTAATTTTCCATATTTTTATAACCTTATTTTATTACCAGAACTACTTTTGAGCACAAAAAAGTTGTTTAAGTTCGCTTACGCTACATTTTCATTAAAAACCCGTTCTAAGCTATATCTCGGGTGTATATGGGCCGATATCGAAAATTTTCATTTTCCATATTTATATAACCTAATTTCATTACCAAAACTGCTTTTGAGCAAAAAAAGTTGTTTCAGTTCGCTTACGGGACATTTTCATGAAAACCCCGATTTGGGCTATATATGGACCGATATCCGAAAAAAAAAATTTTTGCCTTTAAGTCACCATGCTTAATAAGTGTGTGAAGTTTGAAGGAAAACAAACAATTTTTTTTTCAAAAATTTCCATACAAAATTGCAAAAAATAAATGTTTTTTTTCGGAATTTTGGATATATCTCAGATATACGTGAACCGATATTACTGAATTTCATTAGCAGACCCATGAATCGATGGGGTAAAAGAATGGTGAAAGAAAAAAGTTTCTAAGTCTAATGGTTTTCTCAGAAACGGTATTTCAACAGCGGACAGACGGACATCGCTTAATCGACTTTTCTATTAATTCTGATTCATAATATATATACTTTATACGGTCGCAAATAAAAATTGTAGAAATTACTAACGGAATCACAAACTTATATAAATATACCCTTTACATTTTTGTGAAGGGTATAAAAATAAATAAGAGTTCAGTGGCTGAGTTGGTTAAGCGGCCGTATTAAAAATACATCATGTTTACATGGTACTGAGTTCGAATCCTAGTGGGAGCTGATGAGCAGTGTAGCGTCTGCGAAACAGCTAGTTGTTCCCCAGCTTTAGTGCATTCAATTATTTTTTCCTGCCTTCTTTGATCAAGAGTTATTGATCGCGGCAATTATTGTTATAATTATAAATAAAAATATTTCTTGGCTTTAGCCAGGATTGAACTTGAGCCAGACGAATGATACCAACCCATCATCATATAATATTAGAAATATTATTTATTTATTTATAGTTTTTGGTTGTAAGAGTGATTTTTTTGCTATTATCTTTTTGGCAACACTAGTTTTGACAGCTCACGCACGTTCTGTATCTTGTGTCACTGTCAAACATCTTCAGTTTGGTCTATAATTTAATCATGAATCGTCTTACAAACGAACAACGCTTGCAAATTATTGAATTTTATTACCAAAATGCGTGCTCTGTTAAGAAAGTTCATCGCGCGCTTCTTCCATTTTATGGTCAGTTTAATCGACCTACTGAGGCTTCTATTCGGGCTATTGTAAAAAAATTTCGCACCAAATTTACATTGTTGGACATTAAACCACCAACACGCTTACGTAGAGTGTGAACTGAAGAAAATATCGCAGCCGTATCGGCCAGTGTTGGTGATGACCGTGAATTATCGATTCGGCGCCGTTCGCAGCAATTGGGCCTCTGTTACTCCACTACGTGGAAAATTTTGCGGAAGGATTTGGGTGTGAAGCCTTATAAGATACAGCTGGTGCAAGAATTGAAGCCAAACGACCTACCACAACGCCAAATTTTTGGTGAATGGGCTCTTGAAAAGTTAGATGAAGATCCACTTTTTTATCGAAGAATTGTGTTCAGCGACGAGGCTCATTTCTGGTTGAATGGATACGTGAACAAGCAAAACTGCCGTATTTGGAGTGAAGAGCAGCCAGAAGCATTGGAAGAGCTACCAATGCATCCACAATGCGGATTATGGGCTGGCGGCATCATTGGGCCGCATTTCTTCAAAGATGATGCGAATCACAACGTTACTGTGAATGGTGAGCGCTACCGTGCGATGATAACAAACTTTTTTTTGCCCAAAATGGAAGAGCTTGACTTGCATGACATGTGGTTTCAACAAGACGGTGCCACATGCCACACAGCACGCGAAACAATGGACCAATTGAGAGGCGAGTTCGGTGAACAGTTTATGTCACGCTTGGGACCAGTCAATTGACCGCCCAGATCGTGCGATTTAACGCCTCTAGACTATTTTTTGTGGGGCTATGTTAAGGCTAATGTCTATAGCGACCAGCCCGCTTCGATTGACGCACTGGAAGCCAACATTGCCAACATTATTCGTGAGATACCGGCCGAAATGTTGGAAAGAGTATGCCAAAATTGGACTAAGCGGATGGACCATTTGAGGCGCAGCCGCGGCCAACATTTGCATGAAATAATCTTCAAACATTAAATTATATCGACCCAACTATCAATCCAAATAAATATTTCGTGCATTTTTCTGAATCTTATGTGTTTTTTTTTAATTTCCGATAGTTCTTATAAAATCACCCATTACTTAGATCATTAAAAAAAGGCACCGGTTGCATATCTCTAATATGTACATATGTAGGTATGTATGTTTAACAAACTGTGTTATTTTGAATTTTTGGTTAGATTCGTAATTTTTAAATTGCAATCAACAAAACCGTTTGAAATGAATCATTTTTAAGTCCCAAACAAGTACATGGGAGCATCTTCATTCACATATGTATGTGTGTACTTTTTTTATGTATGTGTGTATATGTACGAGTATTTATCTACATATGTATGTATGTATGTATGTATGTACATATGTACATGCATGTTTTCTGCAAACGTTGGTACTTTTATTTTGTGGATGAAAATCATACAAAAAGCTCTTCTAAAGAATCTTTTATCTACGTTTATAAAAGATATTATTATACAATAAGAATAACTTAAGTGTTGTATATAATCACACGTATAAAAATGCACATTTGCTTTAAAATAACGTGTTGTGAAAAACTATTCCAGACATCAAGAAATTTCGCATTTTTTTACAAACATTAAATGCTCGTTCACTTTACCCAGTCAGTAGAATTCGAACTTCAAAAAAAATTGTCTGGCGTTTTTTCTTTTTTGTTTGTTGTGTTTTATTCTTTGTAGAAAAAAAAGCCTTTTGAAGTTTAAATGAAGTAAAAGTTTTTATTTTCTTTCATCAAAATCATCTATTAGGAGGAATACGTTGAAAAAATACACTTGAACAACAAGATTTATTTATGTACGTATGTATGTATATAAGTATGCACATGTACAGTGTTGTACAAAACAATCATTTGAAGACAGCTATTGCAAAACTAAAAGAAAATGTTCATAATCCTTATAGCTATCAAGTCTACTGCTTTTGCTTGACACAAAAGAGTAACATTTTGCCAATGGATTTTAATGAAGGCCTCCAAAAAATGTACATATGAGTATGTCAGGGTCTTCAATCCTACAACGGGTCTTATATTGGCTATACAAGTTAATAATGTAGATTTGGACAACATATGTCATAACTATCACATATGATTTATGTCAATAATAAACATTTTTTGGGGGATAAACATCTGTTATTCCCCCATATTCCATAAGGCGTCATCGTCGTCACATGAAGTCTACACAAACATTTTTTCATTTATTTACTCGTTGTCAAAAACAATTGAATAGGTCTAGGAAATATCGAAAAGTTATCAAAGAATACATAATTGCTGTCGAAGGCGAATGTGTAACCGAGTATTTTTTTGAAGTCGTCAGTATTCAAAAGACACTAAAGGCCATGTTACACTATCATACACGATCGTGCGATCTACAAAATAAAGCATGTGTGCTAAAAAAGTACTAAAAACGCAACCGTGCAATAGACTTTTTGACAAATCGTGCGATTTGAAAAATTTTATGAAACTTTTCAAAACATTATGGTTTCTGTGAGATAAGTGTGATATACTTATATTGTGAAAAATATAAGAATATTGTTGGTGCCTCAAGAAAAAAATTTAAGTAATGTAAAATTATTATGTTTATAAAAGTTTTAGTTGTTTAATTGTGTAAATAAATTATTTCAATCATACTTGTATAATAGTGTGGCCTACAACGCCATTTTGAAGCGATTTTTTCAAGTCGACCAGACTTTCGAAACAGTTTCCTGTGAATGAATCGTACGATCGTGTAAGATAGTGAATCAGGGCCTTAAAGTGTAAACACAGTGCCTAAAAAAGATGTTTTACGGAAGATGATTTTATTTATTTTTTTTTTATCTGGAACCAGTACTCAGGGGATAACCCCTACATATGCAGAGCATTGAACTGGAACTAGGAAAATAGGTTGTGATGAAGAGGAAAGAGGGAGTAGTGTTCGCGGCGTACTAACAATAACAACAGGAAAGACTAAATCAAACTCTATTGCAGCATTTAAAATGTTGGAATTAAATTAGTTAAAACTGATCAGTGCCCAGTGTATATACCTTCGACACTCATTATAAAGAAACCGGCTGCTGAAAGTTATCGAATGCTGGTAGAAGCTTATAAACAAAATGCACCAACTCAGTAAACTTGTGAATGATGATTTGGGTGGTTCAAAAGTGGTGATTGCGACACAGAAGATAAAGCCTGGTCGAGCTGAAAAAGTTTGAAGATGAGGAATTGGCAGCAGTACTCGACAAAGATTGTTGTCAAACACAAGAAGAATTTGGGAGTCATGTAACAAGCCATTTCCCTACATTTAAAAGCATTGGAATTCTTTCAAAAGCAAGAAAATTTGGTGCCATATGTATTGACGCCAAGAGACGTTGAAAGGGGATTTTGCATGTCGAAAATGATGCTTGAATGCTACTAAAATAAGTCATCTTTGTATCATATTCTTAATGCTGATGAAAATTGACTACATTATGATAACTCTAAGTGCAAAAAGTCATATGCGAAGACCGGCTAACCAGCCAAATAAACGTCAAGTCGAATATCCATGACGCCAAGTACTTTTGTACGCGTCATAAGCATAAGAAAGACTATCAGTTGTTTTTGATAGCCGTAGATTACAATTCGTCTTATTTTTTCAAAGTTATCGCCAAAAATATCTGTGCCGTGGATTGTTATTTTATGTTTTTGTGTTTAAAAAAATGTTTTTATTTAAAAAATACTTCAAACACAACAAAAAACTTATTGCATGAAGAGCGTTGCATGTAACTCGAGTTTAGAAAAGTGAAAAAACCCCGTAGAAAGTTTGAAACACGTAAAAAGCGCAGCACATATAACGCATGGTATGGACCTTCAGCTTAAGTTTTGTTGAGACGGTTGTCAGATCTGACAATATTGTCCGATATAACAATGTGCTGACAATTGCATGACAAAGAAAAATTGCTCCTACAATGCAAATTGTTAGTTTACACGGTTGGTAGACAATTGTCAGAAGAACTGCCAACTATATTGTAAGACAATTACCTGACAATTCCCTTATTTGACAACGTTGGCATGAAAAATATTGTCAGGTCACACGGTTGCCTGTCAGATTTGTTATGCAGCAAAAATTGTCAGCTCATGTCAGAATCAAAACAACCTCAAAAAATGGACTAACTTTGATACAAAATTCGTAGACGAGTTGCTCGTCTGTGTTCTATGAACAGCATTAATTGTGTGTCTGGAAAATTGAATAATTAAAAAAATATATTTTTTTACGATATGGATCAAGATATTTCGAATATTTTAACAGCGTATATTTGAGAAAATAATGACGATGAAGAAAAAAAAACAAAGAAATGTCGTAGTGTTTGGGTAAACAACTGGTTGCTTTATTGCCATCCAGAGAGATTTACGCAAAATTACTCACGTAGCTTCATGCAAGTGAACCGAAGCTTTAAGTTACAGTAGAAAGTTGTACCTTTGCAATCATTGAAACTTACAAGAATAGCATCTGCGACTTCTTGCCATGCACTATCTTTGTGCAGTTTATATTCTACGCATTCTTCGACACTTAACCTCTTGCATTAGTTACAAAATATTTTCATGACGGCATGAAGTTCGGACTTTCGTGCGATTTTTTTGGGGTTTTAACAACTGGAGAGTTTTATTGGCGATGGAGTTTTTATAGGCTGGACCAAACAGTCAAACACTGTTTCATCTTCAATCAATCGCGGTCACAATCCATACTTGAATTTTTAAAATAACTTTTTCAGAAAGTTAACTTTTTTTTCGCGCAATTCTTTTTTTTTTTTTCTTTTCAATTGTTTTGTTTTTCGTCTGACAGTGATGCCATTATCAGATGTTAAAAAATTCACGCATCTGGAAATATGAAAAAATCTAACAACATCTGACGACGGCAAAGAAAAGTGTTTACACGATTGTCAGGTGTCTGACAATAATTGTGTATGTACTGACAATATTTCTCCTGGCAACAATTTCAGACAAAAATTTTAAGTTCGCGCGATTGTCAGGAATTTTCTACAAATTTCTCTGGCAATACGAGTATTGTCAGATCAGACATCCGAAAAGACCTTAACACAATGCGTTATATTGCATTTTTATAGGCTATTTTAGCATTTTGAGTAATTGTGAAAATTTTAATGAAACATTTCATCAGTACTTGTGATTGTAACTTGTAGAATTATAGTTTAGTGAAATAGGCACCTGATTGTATTTTGCGCTAGAAATTTTTATGCAAATTTCGCGCAGCAATTCCTAAATTGAAAATAATTATTTTGTTAAAAGTACTTCGTTTTCTTTTAATTGGACTCTTTATGATGCTTATGTTTTACGTGCCACTGTTCAGGCAATATTGTACACCGAAAAAATTAAGTTAGCTAAACTTTAAATTACGATTATGCTTTTTGTTTAAATTGGTACGATGTTTAAATTGATACATACATATGTAAATAAATGAACCTGAACTAAGAAAAAACATAATTCTGTATAAGGCTCGTAAAAAGCGCAATTTTTGTATGAAATCATGTTAAGTCAGTGATTTTGTATGAATAACTAAGGTCCGATTATTTCCGAATTTTTTAATGAGTTTTCTCTATGATGAGAATCAAATATCGCCCAATCACATCCCACACGAGACGTAATAACTAATAAAAAAATAAATCATTGCCACCATTAAGCCCATAACTTCTCAATGCTTGAACTATCAATCCTATTTTTCCCAGCACGATTTTTCTACCAAACTCACCTAAAAGTTCAGCTTATTCTAATTCTAGCGCAGTGTGTGCCCCATTAAGCCCGGTATTGTGGCAAAATGTAAAAAAATGCACGAAAAAATGTTGTCATGGAAAAACACATGAAATATGTCTGGCAACATTTTACGAAAGCTGTGAAATGAAGCAAATTGGCTGCCAAGGCAGCTTTAACAGGTAGTGACAGAACTACAACACCAAAAAACATCACATGTATTTTGTTGGTAGAAATTACGAAAATTTGTCAAAATTTTGTTTAAAAAAGCAAGGAAGCCTATGTGTGTGAACAAAATTTTGACAAATTAACGCAAAGGAAACGAAATACAGCTGTGCTTATACTACTACCCTGGTGCAGCTACCTTATTGGCTTCATTTCACGCGGAATTTTCAAGCTGATAGCTGATATAAAAAAATTATTAACAATTGTGAAACGAATGTAGTATACTTATAAATAACAAAAACGTAAAACTTACTCCAAACGCTAGGTAGGCATCAGCTTTTATTATATGTTAAATTTTCCGTCTGAAAAAATTAGTGTTGCTCAACTCTTTCCACAGTTTTGAACAGACTAACTTTTATCCTTCACACGGTCGAGTAACCCCAAAATAGACTTTGAGGCACCGGCCCAAACATGAGAATTGTACTCCATTCTCGGTCGGATATAGGTGGTATGAATAGTAGGGAGATTGGATGGAGTGAAGTACATCTTACACCGTTTCAAAAAACTCGAGACGCTTAAATGCTTCTTAAGAGACATGATACATGTGTTCAGTCCAGTGAACATCACTGTATTTCCATTTCAAGAATATCAAGAGCTTCTGATTCCCCAATAATTTATACCATCCATTAGTACAGATGAATCAGCATTTACGGTCGTGCGTTTCTGTTAAAAAGCGACACTTGGTCTTACGGGCATTGAAGGCTATCCTGAGATCCTTGAGATATGCTAAAAGATCCCTTGTAAAGCGAATTCTGTGAAATCCCAATTGGCGGTCACAAAGTAAATTGTCCAACTCCAGATGCCTCACAAGATGGTAATTAACCATATTTTCCATTACATTGGAAAGCGCAGAGAACAAATTGCAATTGGGCGGTAATTTTTACGTCATCTTTTTTGGGAGCTGGTCTTACATTAGCAACTTTCCAGCACGATGGAAAACCATGGTTAGGTATGCTTAAAAGGCGTGCTAATGGACGCGCAAGCATAGAAGACCAGTGCTGGAATGCCATCCGGTGCAGGGGGCTTATTTATGTCAAGATAGGCCAAAATCCGTTTAACTGCTCGAACCCGGAAAAAAATCTTTGGCATAGTTGCAGATACTCTTTCAGGTTCGTTCAGTGGTTGATTGCTATTCGGCATAGAATTGCCTGCAAAAATTTCAGTCAACAGGTTAGCCTCGTCAACCTTGTCGGTGAATGCTAGGTTATTCTTTAAGAGAGTTGGAATTAATAACCTAGCATTGTTTTTTACTCAACGAAAGACCAAAATTGTGTTATTATTTTGAAAGTGAGTTTGCGAACGAACGAATTGCTTCGTTATCCATGAACTGATGCCACGTGTTATTCTAGCAGTGTTGCCATATTTTTTTTCAAAACATCGTTTGTTTTCTGAGAAAAAAAAAACTTTTTTGTGAGTGATTTTGATTCCATTTTATTCAAAGAAATATAAAAAAGTATGCTGCACAAATTTCTAAAAAACTTTTTTCATAGAAAAAAAAATGTTTTTCTTTAAAAACCAGCAAAAAAAAAGATAAATCTGCGATTAGACAACATTAGATTCTAGCAGCATTTGTGATATCGACACCAAAAAGTTTGCCTGTTGTTACCTTTTCTTTAAACTTTTCATCACACTGGCACAGATAAAATTTTTTTATTCGGCCGATTTCAAGAATAATATATTTCTTTAATTCACTGTAATTATTTTCTGCGTGTATCGTGTATTATAAGTAAGTGATATGGATGGATGAACTGGTAGTTAACTTTTGTTTTCGAGGTATAAATGCATGTTTAGCAACATTGTTGTTGCCGTTAGTAATTTATTTCAAAAACAAAATCTGGAAGAAGTATGTACATATGTATGTATGCATATGTGTAAGTCGGACAATGACAACAACATCAAAACCAAAATTAATAAAAAGGAAACTGCGCCAATAATTGAAGGGAATTCATACTCACATGTTGGTTATGCTCACAAAAGAACAAATAATATGGAAAGCACGAAACAATAACGCAGTAAACTTAAAAGAGTTCAAGATGACAAATACATACATACATATGTATATATACAGGGTGGCGCAAAAATAACCTTCCGATGTTTTTTGGCTGTAATTTAAAAAAGAAATGAAAAACTTTGATTGTTCTTGTGGATTATTTTTATTTGGCCTTTTAATTTTTTACACCAAGTCGAGAATATGATGTCATGTAAATGGCCGCCGCCACAGTTAATTGTCATTTGAGCCCTTTTTATAGCATTTTCCATCACATTGGCCAAAGCTTCTGGCGATAGGTCCTCACATTCTTGACGGATATTGTCTTTCAGAGCTGCAAGAGTCTGAGGCTTGTTGACATAAACCCACCACTTCAAAAAGCCCCACAAAAAGAAGTCTGCAAATCGCCAAAACGGGAGATTAGGCGCCCGGGAAATGCATCCTTCAGCATATCGGTTGTGGCACGTGCAGTGTGTGCCGTAGCACCGTCTTGTTGGAACCAATGTTTTCCAATCCCAATTCATCACGTTGCGGCAAAAAGAACTCACTGATCATTGCTCTGTAGCGCTCACCATTCACAGTAACCGTTTGGCCCGCGATGTCTACGAAGAAAAAAGATCCGATGACTCCTCCAGCGAAAACAGCACACCATACAGTGACTTTGAGCGAGTGTAATGGCTCTTATTGGGTTACACGCGGATTTTCAGTGCCCCAGAAGCGTAAATTTTGCTTATTTACGTACCCGCCAAGAATCACTCATGATTATTTTTGATGAAAAATCATCTTCATCAATATTCCGCGTTCTGTAGCAGTGTAGCGTAAAATTGTTTATTAACGTGTATTTCGCATGTGTTTGCTACACAAATGTCAAAACAGAACTGGCATTAGGGGCCAATCGCAAAATTTATAGCATTTTCTGATAGGAGGATTACTTTTGCGACACCTTGTATATGGATGTAGGTATGTGAAAAAGTATTTTTTTAAATTTTAGTATGTATATGATGTATGTATGGATGTATGTATGTACTTATGACATATCCATAAGTAAATGCATATACGTACTTATGTATAGTATGTACATATGGTTTAGGGCAAATAAGAATTATATATTTACATATGTAGGTACATATGTTTACACCTAAACTTATAATTTAGGCATTATTGTGTATCTAAATTCCGCATTTTTTTTTTTTTTTTTTTGTGAACAAAACTCCGACAACTTTTTTATTAAAATTGAGATTCTTTGAAATCCACACAATCAGGCATGTTTTCGATTTCAAAACACCAAATAGATGTTCTGACAACCGTTTATCGCAAGAAGTGTGGTTTTACGATTTGACGTCGCCTAAAACGTGTTTTGGTAAACTCTTATCGCTTAAAATTGGCTATTTCCACTTGTTGGTAACAGTATGCAATGAACTAATAGAATTTGTTTAAATTAAACTTTCAAAAGATTATTATACAAAGTTAAAATTTTACATATTTTTTTAAACATTTTTTATATACGTATCTGTGGTGTTTTATCATAACAACTTAAGTCAAATTTTAATAATTGAAAAATGGCATCTTATTTGATTAATTTATTAAATAAAAAATTTTTAATTTGTAAAAATATTTTTTCGTATTATTGAAAAAATTTCGTTGTAGTTTTGGTTTATATTCATTTGGTCTTAAAGATATTTTTTCATCGAAATTTCTCCTAAAAACTTTTTTTATTGTTATCTTGACTTAAGATGTTATGATATAAGGCCACAGATATACATATTTTTAAACATTTGTAATTGAAAAATAACAAATTAAGGAACTGCTATATTTTTTGTCAATTCCTTTTGTATAACTAACTAACCCTCTCATATGTACATATCGCTCCTTTATTGCAGCATAGTCATATCTCAAAAAATGAGCTTTTCGAGTTAACAATGCAGAATTGTTAACAATACTACTATTTATATTGTGCCAAAAATTCATTCAAATTGCTTTTAAACTCTTTCCTTTAGCAGATATTTCCTCAAAAAATTTGCTAAGACTTGCATGGATACTAAAAATTTTGAATGCGTTTTTCTCGAAACGAGCTTTTTTGCGATATGACTATGTTGCAATAAAGTAGCGATATGTACACACCGTAACCAATTCCGAAAAATGACAGATCTACAGTAAAACGTGCGGTATTCAGAACACGTAAAAATAAATTTAGCGTTTTCAGAACTTTTAATGGTCATAGAACGGGCGTTTGTCAGAACATGCTTGAACTAGGCCACGTACTGAAGAGAAAGATCAAAGGGTAGAGACTTGTTTGTGTATGCAGAAGATATTTATACTTCATGACACAATTCATGGCAAAATTTCAACAATACAGGCTTGTAGTAAAGGCCCTTATTTACTATCCTACACGATCGCACGATTCATACACAGGACAATGTTTTAAAAGCCTAGCCGGCTTTACAAAATCGCTTTAAAATGGCGTTGTAGGCCATACTATTAATAAAGTATGATTGCAATAATTTATATACACAAAAAAATAATTAAAGTCATTTATTACCATACTCATTTTACATTATTTAAATTTTTTTTCTCGAGGCGCCAATAATATTTTCATATTTTTCACAATATATACCACACTGATCGCACAGAAACCATAATGTTTTGAAAATATTCATAAAATTTTTCCAATCGCACGATTTCTCAAAAACTCTGTCACATAGTTGCATTTTTAGAACTTTTCCAGCACACATGTTTAATTTAGTAGATCGCACGATCGTGTATGATAGTGTGCTTGTCAAAAATATTTGTATCTTTTTTCACATTTAATAATTTTAAAGTACCTTTTAACAATTATAAATTATTTTTATTTTCACAAAATTATTATTAAACGTTGAATTCAGAATAAACCATTAAATTCACTTTCAAAAAAGTAAACAATACATTTAACGTGGAGTGCTCATAATACATATCGATCCTTTATAGCAACATAGTCTTATCTAACAATTAGCTTTTCGAGTTAACAATGCAGAATTGTTAACAGTGCTACATTTTATATTGGGCCAAAAATTTATTCAAATTACTTTTAAACTGTTTTTGCTTTAAGCCTAGTATAGAGAATGAATGTGCGAAAAATTTTCAGCAACATTGCTTATTTCGTACGGAAAAATTGAGATGTACGCAGTGTTGTCTATTTTTTCTCTTATTCATGTGTCTTTTTTAATTTTAAGCATACATGTTTGTACTTCGTGCGAAAAAAGCTTTGCTTATGTTATTTCGCAGCTGAAAAAACAAATATTCCCAGAAACAATTTTAAATGAAAACATGTTGCAGATACATATTGTGTGTTTTTCGCTTTAAAAACTCAGTACCAAATTTCTAAACTTATTTCGCAGATATTTCATACTAAACACTTTTGTATGCAATTTGAAAGAATTCCGCACGAAATAATGAACTCAATATTAGCCTTTAAGAGATATTTTCTAAAAAAAAAATTTGAAATGCGTTTTTCTGGAAACAACCTTTTTTTTTTGTTATGACTATGTTGCAATAAAGGGGTGATATGTACAATTTTTTTTTTGCATACGATTACTTTTATTTATTGAAACTACCAATAAGTATTCAAATCTTAATACTAAAATACATTAAAAAAATGCGTGAACAATTCGTGAAAAATTGTTGCAAAAGTTGTACTGTTTTCTTGAAGAAAAATACATTAAATGTATCTGGCAACATTTTACGAGAGCTGTGAAATAAAGCAAGTTGCATTTATGTATTTCGAGCGCAATTTTCAAGGAACAGCTGGTGTAAACAAATTTTTTATACAGGGTGGCCCAGAAAGACCGAAGTGGTGTGAATTGCTTATAACTTTTTATTTAAGAGATATTTTTTTAATTTTTTTTTTTTAAATACATTAAATTTATGGGGAATATTTTTGGATTAGTTATTAAAAATGATATCCCGCAAGTGGTGGCCATATTCTGCTTCGCACAAATGTGCTCTTTCCAACACATTTTCCATGACCTTTCGCAAAACTTCCGGTGGTATGTTGTTAATTTCTTCTCGAATATTGGTTTTTAACTCCTCAATAGTGATAGGCTTATTAACATAAACTTTTCCTTTTAAATAGCCCCAAAGAAAACAGTCTGGAGCGGTTAAATCCGGGGAACGCGGAGGCCAATTAAAATTGCTGTTACGAGAAATTATTCTTTCACCAAAGATGTCGCGTAAAAGAGTCATTGTGGCCCTCGCAGTGTGCGCTGTGGCTCCATCCTGTTGGAACCATATTTGCGGATGGTTTTCCACGGCTGGCCTTACAAAATTTTGCAACATGGCCCGATATCGATTACCATTGACGGAAATGGCGACACCTTGTTCATTTTCAAAAAAAAATGGGCCAATGATCCTTTCTGAAGAAACACCGCACCAAACGGTACACTTAACTGGGTGCAATTGTCGTTGATGAAGTACTCTCGGGTTTTCCGTAGCCCATATCCTACAGTTTTGCTTGTTAACGAACCCATTTAATTGAAAATGGGCTTCGTCACTCATTATTAAGTTATGAATAAAATTTGGATTCTCTTGTGCTTTTTGCTGGAAATAAATTGCATAGTCAAGTCGTTGCTGGTAATCTGTTGGTTGCAATTCTTGGACAAGTTGAATTTTGTATGGAAACAATCCTATGGTGTGCAAAATTCGCTGCAGCGACGTCCTTGAGAGGCCCAGTTGTGACGAACGTCTCCTGGTTGATGTTTCTGGATCCTCCCGAATACTCTCCTGTACCACTTGAATATTGTCAGCCGTGTGGACAGTTCGGTGTCTGCCGGGACCAGGAAGGTTCCTTACTGCTCCTTGTTCTCGAAAATTTGCAACCAGACGGTTTATTGTTGACTGAGAGGGTGCAACCCGCACATTAAATTGACGACGGTATGCACGCTGAGTCAACACAATGGACCGTTGATTTGAAAAGTAAATTTCAACAATTTGGGCACGTTGTTCAATTGTGTATTGCTCCATTATAAATTATCCAAGTCTTCTTTACAAAATACTGAAAAGAAAAGAAAAAAAAATTATAATAAAAAAGTTATAAGGAATTCACACCACTTCGGTCTTTCTGGGCCACCCAGTATTTTTGAAAAAACTTAACACAACAAAAACGTAAAACTTGTTCAAAATGCGAGATAGCCATCAGTTTTTATATGGAATTTTTTCCGTCTGAAAAACTTAATGTTGCTCAACATTTTCCGCAGTTTTGAACAGAGTACTCCCTTAATGTACCTTTGTCATGTTATTGCAGTTGGAAAAAAAGCTGACAGAAAGATTTTCCTTTATATAAAAGTGTTGCCAGATACATTTCGCAAAAGCAAAATAACTTATTTGTTTCGCATGAACTTTCCGTAGCATTTTAAGCGAAATGATGGTCACAAAGTATAATGATGACCAGAGTTCTGTTTTGTGGAACAGAGTGCTAGACAAATTTTTGCTAATTTTTGATTTTTTAAAATTTTTTGTAAACAAATAAGTACATACATACATACATACATGCATATGTATATGTAGGTATTCATATGTAGATATTGTCGTTATGATTTTTTGTGACATAAAATTGAAAGATTAATTATTAATTTTTTTACAATTAATTAATCGTTTCATGGAACTGTTTGGCAAAGTCGTGCACAAACAAGTATCTAACTTACTTTTTGCCTTTGATGACCAGTTTTTGTGTTCCTAGATAAGATAGTTCACAAACACACACAATATAAAATAAAAAGAAAAAACATGCACACATACCTACATTACTATGTGTACACATGCATCTAAACCTCATCATAAAAGGCGGACAGAAATTGCCGTTAGTAACTAAAGGAAAAGCGAATAATAAAAAAAACATCAAAAGAGGAAGAAAACAGTTTATACATCAACAAAAATCGCAGCAAATTCTATATGAAAATGCAACAGCTAGAAAAAGTTTAAACACCATGTGGAGCCACAGCCAATGCCAACAATAAAAAGGTTGAAAAAGAACCTTCTTAACTAAAGTTTAAAAAAGCTTCCAAACGTGAAATACAAAAACTTATGCTGAAAAAGCGCCAGAAAAGCAGCAATACCAACAACAAAACCAATTTAAACGAAAAAAAAATGAGAAACTACTCGTATATAGAGAAATGAACACAACATAAAAAAGTCTCTGAGCAACCAATAACAGGCAACATACAACACGACTACGACGACAAGAGTAGCAGAACCAAACAATATTGTCGCATTCTATACATCTATAAAATTGTACTACGAGGACGAACGAACAATACATAAAAATTAAAATATGCATTTGCCATATAGAAGAAGAAGAGCTAAACAAAATTGTTCGAAGAGTTCGTGTAGTAAATATAGGACCAAAAACGAAAACCAAACTATCCAGCCAAGCAGCAGTCAGTCAGCCAGCTAGTCAACCACAATAACAAAAACTCAATTGGAAATGAAAACAAGTAGACAACAACAAGCGAAACAATACAATACGATGCTCGTAGTATGGTCAACAAAATTTATCGATTGAAAACCAAAGCGCCAAAATCCATTCATAAAAAGTGCTGACATACCGAATACTATGTTTTGTATAATTTTTGTTAATCTTCGGTTTTGTTTCGAGTAATATTGAAATCAAGTTTAATAAAACTAAAGCTGGATTCAACCTTTGTTTCCGTGCAAATTTTTTTTTTACTGAGAGTTTTCTGCAGCATGGTTCACTCCACGGCGATTTCATCGACGTGTTCGGTCAATCCAGCGGCACTTCCTCTGTCAAGTTTTGTTTACCTTTTTCGGCGCCATTTAAATTTTTCCACATGTTCTTTAGTCTAAGGTCAGACAGAGCGATTTTAATTGCCGAACTTTTTAATAATTTTTTTCTTTTGGAATTGCTTTCTTGTCCACACACAAAAACTTTTTTCGGCAATTCTTGAGCTTTCTCTACCTATTATTTCATACAATTTACATTGTATATGCACACACACATACATACATGAGAGAAAAGTAAGGAATTGCTGAGAATTGCCGAATACCGGCAATTCTTTTTCGCTTCTTATTTCTCTCACCGAAAGCTTTGCCCGACTAAAGTTGCTGTGTGTGTCCTGGCACTTATCAACTACTTTTGACAGCCTTTTACACAAACAAAATACCTGTTGTTTTTCATTGTTGTAGCGAAGCGTCTACCTTGTTTTTTGTATCACGTTTCTCTCCATGATACAAAAACTAAGATGGCCCTCATTGGACTAATGAACCTTGTTTCATTAAAAATTATGTAATGAATATATTCGTTAGATTAATGAAAAAACTTCATTAAACTTTATTAAGTTAATGAAGCATGAATCATAATATTTATGAATAGTTTTCATTAAAACAATGAAAATATTCATTAAGTTAACGACTCAATTTCATTAGTTTTATGAATTTGGTACATTAACATTAAGTACAACTTTCATTCCTTTAACGAATTTTCTCTATCATTTAAACGTAATTTTTTCATTAGGCCAATGAATGTGTTACATTATTTTTATGAAATATTTGCACTAGTGTAATGAATACATTCGTTGAACCAATGAAAATGTTCACTAATTTGGTGAAAATTTTTCTTCATTCTAATGAAATAAAGGAAGAGTTGCATTATTCTAATGATATTTTTTCATTCGATTTGTGCTACTGAAAAGAAACCAAACAATTTTTTTTATATTAAGCATAAAATAATTTCTTAATGTTTTAATACACTATTGAAATTTTTATAAAACACTTTTTTACACAGTAATAAATGTATAAAATAATTTACTTTGTCATTTAGTTAGTAGTTGTAATATATTTATCATCTCACTTTTACTAAATCTCACCCAGTCTTCAAGATTTTTTTATTACAAATCCAATGAAATTTTCTAATGAAATTATGAAACCTAATGAACCAATTTCAATGAATATTTTCATTAATGCTATGATTCTTCATTGATGGAACGTAGTTTTTTATTCCGTTAGTGAAAATTATTTAATGAATTGGGTTCATTAGAAATATGAAGAAAATATTTTTCAGTGTTGTAAGTCAGTAAAGGCACCTTTACATGGTAGTACAAATATTTAGATATGTCAAAAATGTGTGTAGAAGAAAGGAAATTTTACCGTGTAAAAACAAAATGTATTCAGTAGGAGAGAAATCCAAACGCAATAATTGACAAACGGTCGGTAAACAGTTATTTTCTAAACCACTTCAGAAAACTCTGTATTCTCATCACATCACAGGTGTATTTTTAAATTTCATGTTATTTTTTGTAAATGTTGTAGAATTGAGACCATCAGTAATTTTATTAGACTTTCATAATAATACTTTGATTTTACTTGTCCTACAAATGTAAACATGAAAATTACTTACAACATAGATATTTTTGTTAACTTTTTCTGTAATATTTCGCTCCCACGAAGTCTAACGGCCGTATTCATAAAAAATATTGTATGCTTATTAAACACTTATTTGACTTTTAATAAATTTGACAGTTTAATGAACATATAATATTTTTTTACCAATAAGGCCATAAACATCTTGTATTACTGTGTAAACGTACCTTTAAGGTACAAAATACTCAGAGATGAAGAAAGTGACGTTTGAATAAAAACAAGTTAGCTTTTTGTATTTGAAATAAC
Source organism: Thecocarcelia acutangulata (assembly GCA_914767995.1). Taxonomy (NCBI): domain Eukaryota; kingdom Metazoa; phylum Arthropoda; class Insecta; order Diptera; family Tachinidae; genus Thecocarcelia; species Thecocarcelia acutangulata. The sequence goes on along the minus strand of OU612097.1, from coordinate 27,657,832 downwards.
TATGCCAAAAAGTCACGCATAAATAAACGTCTAGTAACAAAAACTCTGAATTGTGTTGACAAAAAAAAAAAAAAAAATGGACAACACAATAAATTATTCGGTTTGTCTCTGTATTTGGTGAGTCACATTTATCAACGTTTGCTTGTACGTTTAGTTGTACGCGAAATTTGATTTTAACGGCATAGTTACCAGATAATGTTGACATTAAATCGTTGAATTTTGTACACATCGTCTAAGTTAAATCCACTGTTTTACAGCGAAGAACTTTTTTATGATAAACTATTTAAATAAAAAATAATGGCACCAATAGTCCGCGTTGAAATTAAAAGAGCTACAAATTTAAAGGAAAATTTTTCTACTTTTTCTTTGATACTCATCAGCACCCATCCGTCTACGAGCTCGGGTCTGAACACATGCACGGTTAAACCCAAGTGGCATAAATTTCTGAAATCTCATGTTTCGCATACGGATTATTATTGCTAGTTTTTTATTACATTGATTATCAACAAATCAAAGAGATAATGAGAGTAACCTATTTGTTTTACTTCTGATTACTATGGTAGCATTTTAGATTGGACATTGTCACATACGAACGCATGCAAAGAGATTAAATCTTCTGTATAATGACTTCTACAGAAGTTGTAGGGATGAAGAGGAGGAAGAGGGTATTGAACACTTCCTTTGGCATTATCCAACTATTTCCAAGTTGCATTTTCTTACCCAGATATAGTTTGTGTCTTACTGCCAGTCGAGAAGATCTGTTCAGATACTGTTAAAATATACCTTCGAAAGTCCGATTGTTACATGGTGGAGTACACATACGTATGTCTTGATTTTTCATTATACTAACTCCGTTAACAAAAGTACAATTTTAATGCCCATTTTTATAGTTGTGGAAAAAAAATCTTTTTATAGTATTTCAAAATTTACAATCTAAAATAAGAATTTGAACTTTTTTTGGTAATTGCTTTTAATTTGAAACTATTTTTACTTTTTGCATATTAAAATATCATCTTAATGTTGTCATGGTTTTCGTATAGCAAAAATCGTCACTTTTATGACAAAAATCGTCAAATCGTCATTTTTTAAAAATTTTGAATGGAAATCGTCAAATCTACGATTTATCGTCAAATCTGGCAGCTATGCATAGGGTTCCTTTAGAGAAGTCAAATATATGACCGAATCCCATTAGCTTTTCCTACTCGAAATTTTGGCAAAACATATTAAACCCCTATTTTTCCTACTTAGGGAGTCTCCCATACAAAAATTGGCATTTCAATTTTTCTTCCAGATTGCTTCCGGTGGATTTTGGGGCCATAAATATAAAATATAGAGAGAAGGATAGGATTCATTTTATGGCTCGGTTGAGAGGGCTACTAACAAGACAACATCATCTGGCCCTGAGTGAGTGGTGCCCGGTCAAAGAAAATACATCATTAAAGTTTGAGTTGTTTTGTTTCCAAATATCGTTTTTTTCAGTTTTTTTATGAACGGTGTACTCTGCGGGAGGGTTGGAACCTCTCTGAGATATCTGTGCTCCATCATGAGCTAGTTGGAGTCCCCTCAGGTCAAGACATAAAATGGTCTCAGCACATGGTCCTCTCAACACACCTCCTCTCCCCTCCAAAAATATTTTTATAAATGTCATAAACCCACCAGATAATAATAAAAGAAGTAAAGTACGAAATTAAACAAATGCATATTTTGCATGAATACAAAATCGTCGAATTGCATAAAATCGTCAAATTTGAAGCCACAATTGGCGACGATGAGAATGAAATCGGGTAAAAAAATAATACAAAACATTTTATATCTATGTACAACTAACACATGGAATATGCAAACCTACCACATACCTACATAAGTTTATACATACATAGGTACATATAATTTACGTTGTATGTTAAACACCTAAAGAGTAGCTAGCTGTAGGATACAGAAGAAATATACATACATATACAGTTTTTTTTTCTTGTTAATATTGAATATGTTGTATTTGTTGTTGCACAACAGAACAACCAAATTTGCGTAGACTATCTGTTAAATAAATGTAATGCTGCTGATTTGTGTGAGTTTTATCAGTTTAGTAAAAATATGTCATCTACTGTATACATTTTTGGGAAATTTTTTACACAAGTAACTTTTAGTGGAATTCATAGGAATTTTTGGAACTATTGGGGCTTAATAGTTGAGTATTTTTTGGAAATGTTTGAAACTGATTTTAAATTTACGATTAAAGGCATCATTAGTTTTTACTTTCTGTTGCCGTTCTGTGACGCTCTTTTCTGTAGCGAATAGTGTACAATTACTGTTTCCGTAAAAAAAATTCAGCTGTTTTTTACAGTAGAGCATAATTAAAACGAAAACATTGGTATGAAAAATAAAATATGTACATAAATATTATCTTGTGTGAAAAAAAGGGGAAAAAATTAATAATTTAGAAATGATGATCAAATAGCCCACTTCTTTCTCACAATCTACAGAGTTTATGACACTTCTTATACCTATAATATATAATTTTTTTCCTCGCTAAAATATTATTCTTTTGATCATCCACAGTTGCTTAAATGATAAAAATGTATTAACTTTTAAAAATATTTAATTAAAAATTATAAATAGCTTGTTTTCTATGTTTCCCAGCTATCTATATGTCGACATTTCATAGGAACTACCCTATCAAAGTCAGTAGACTTTGGAAGCTATTTATAATTTTTATTGGTATAAATGGTAGAAGCTAAAAATAGCGAATAAAAAACTTAATTGTTTGAATATTTAATTAAAAAAATTTTTTTAGCTTTTGACAAAAAAAAATTATATACATATGAATAAAAAACTAATGTTTCCATACCTGAAAAATGTAAAACATACACATATCTGGCCGTCACGAAACGTTTAATTCTATTTTCAACAGATTAGTCCGCAACAGAACAGAACGAAAACGTAAAAAAACAAACCATGCTCATATAGTTTATATTGAACAGAAACAAAACGGCTGGTTCAGAACGGAAAAGAACGTACAAACTAATTCTGCCTTAAAAAACCTTGTTTTCAAATTTCGACAACTCACAAAATGAAAATTAATACTGGTAAACTCTTCGTATAATGTGACTGTTCTATCACACACGGGAACAACTGTTCTGACAGCTTGAAGCGGAAGGTAGTGAAGTCATTTTGTCGGCATAATTTTTCAACCAGCTTTATATCCGCACAAGCAGCACAAAACCAATCCAAACGCATGCTAAGCCATCATATCCCTGTCGTACATGCAGAACATTGCCAAACCAAATGTGGCTAGCGAAGTGGTAGGCGTGTTCTGTGTATGCACTAAAATCGCTAACGAAAGGTTATATATGCCCCTCGGCTAGTATATCTGTGCCTATTAACCAGTATTTGTAACAATTGTTACCCACTATTCGATAGCTAATACACTATCACGCACATATTTTTCTACGGCGCATTTAATGTTTGTCACTTGAGCAATATGTTAATACAAAGCTCTCGTTATTAACACAACAAAAACTTTAGGATCATAACATTATCTTTGCTAGAACAAACTTCAGTAGTCAGTTTACCGTTCGCTTCTGATAAAGTTACTCTTAACTAACGGCAATGTTCCTGCCAATTTCTAATAACAATACTAAATAAACGTTAACTTATAAATGTTACCTCGCAAAACATAAAAACAAAATTCATTCTGGTCAGGGCTGGGCAAAATACACGCCTTATGTATTTCAAATACAAGATACAAAATACTTTCCCGGAGTGTATTTCAAATACAAGATACAAAATACTTTCCAGTAGTGTATTTCAAATACAAGATACAAAATACTTTCAAGTTATGTATTTCAAATACAAATACATTTGTGTAATTCGATCTCAGAAAAACTTGCTTTCGATACATATTTTATTTTACATATGCACTTAAACTAAGTTGTATATTGTCACCTAAAACCCAAAAGGACGTAACTGGCAAGATATTGTAAGCCCATTAAAATTTATGGATAGTTTTATTATTGATAATAACACCTCATTTAATAATAATTTTGGACTAGAAAATTTTTGACAGCTACGCTCTTTTGCGTTTTAGGCGAGTGTATATATGTTCATACTTACAACTGCATATTTATCTATGTATTCAAATATTAGAAATACAGTTGTCTAATATTATATAAAAATTTTCTATTTTTTTTTTATTATATACATTTACGGCTTTATTTATAAAAAATTTTTCATGTTTCTTAAGCTCTCATTGTACAAATTTTCTATAGAAATCAGTGCAATAACAGCTTAATAAACTTGAAAAATTTTTTATAAATAAGGCAGTTAATATATACACATACATTTTACATATATACATGTACGGTACACGTATGTATATTCACATGATTATTCTAAACTTGCTAGAAAATTAAATTAACAAACCTAATATTTAGCATTTGATAGATAGTACATAAGAGATTCATTCGGCAAAACAAGTATTTTCTTTTATAAAAACTAGATACTTCAATGAGTCATCCGACAAACAATAATCTTTCTACAGGTTCTGAGGAGCACAAGCTGCTGTCAAATTATATAAATGCATTTTTGATATTTGGATAGTTTTCCAGAATGGCAAGCTCCTTGCTTTTATCATTTAGAAAACTGATCAACTCAAGTTCCAAATTTGATTTAGAAGGTTGATCACTGTATTGTCAAAAACAACAATAAAATCGTCATAATCTTTATCTCAACTACTACTTCTTCTTCTGCATCCAGTCATGGTTTCACGTTTTTTGTAATTTTTCTCCAACGTATCTATTGCAAGATTTTGAATTTTTTGCCTCTTTCTTATTGAGATGCTTTCTGGCAATCAGCTAATTTTGAAACTAGGGTGGAAATTGACACCAATATGGCTGTATTTGCTCCAGGTGTCAGCATTAAGCTCTCCATTAATTTTGTTAAAATTCAACTGAAATGCCTCAAAGTATTATATTGCAGTGGATCTAATCTGGTTCTCGCAGCCTAAAGTTTTACATAATAAAAATTATTCCCCTCTATATTATCTAAAGCGTGAGAAAAAAGCTGGTGGCGAATGTGTGGAAATTCTTACTGATATCATCTGATTAGTGCAAAATGTATTTGCTCTGAACAAAACAAATGAAAGCTGAATTGCAGTATTGCAAAATGGTAAACATTAACATTTAAGTTTTTGTGTGAAATAACTTATTTTCCATTTATTATAATAAATAAATGTATTTTGTAAAAATGTATTTTTGAGCCAGATGTATTTGAAATACTAAATACTATTAAGTTATGTATTTGAAATACAGATACAAAATACGTATTTGTATTTTAAGTACGTATTTCAAATACAAGTATTTCAAATACTGCCCAGCCCTGATTCTGGTTAATGGTATACTACTGTTCTATTAGTTTGCTTGGACTTGAAGAATCCCGCTTATTATTTATATCAAGTTGCATTGAATTTTGTTGTACATACTTTTTTTTAAACAAAAACTAAAACATTAAACTTTGCAACTCACTTTTTTGGTTGCTGACAAATTTCGTTGTACATCGCAAGTTGCACTCGCTGCTTAAAGTTTCTTTATGAATTTTGAATTCATTGTTAAACAAAAACAAAACTAATAATAAATTGCAAGCCGTAAATATTTGTGTTCTTTAATTTAAAAACAAATTTAAAGCTGTTTAGACTTATTTTCGTTTTCTTAATTCACTCGTTTTCTGCATTCATTTCTCTCTTGTGTTCTCTTTTTATGCAGCTGGCAGAACTTTTTAACAGTAAAAATAAGTTTTGATAATCAAATGTCCTCATAATATCGTTTTTAAGTTGCAATATCTCATTAAATTGTACATATATACATATGTAAATATTTAATAAATCTAAATCAAAGTTGCGAAAAAATACGAAATTTTAATCTTTATGGAATTATAACTCATCAAAAGCGAACGTCAAACACAATGGGCTGTATTCATAAAGGGTGATTTAGACTATCATACAAGTCTTAAGATTTTAATTGGATTTTGTGAAACAGAAATCTAATGATATTTGCTTTGACTGTCACGAAATCTAACGTACTATTAAATTTTGTTTTCACACCATCGCATCTGAAGTAAAGTAAAAAATATACAGCCAATTCGGTCAACGTCTGGGTTTAATATTTTATGTATTTGTTTTTATAAAAAATGCAACCCTGATCAAATGAAAAATCTTATTTACGAGATTAACTAGTTGTGAGTTCGAGTCCAACTTCAGTCAAGAAGAAGGATTATTTTTAATTATAACAATAATTGCTGTGAAACAATAAGACCAAAGAAGAACAGAAAAAATAATTGAATACCATTAGCTGGGGGACAACTAGCTGTTTCGTAGTCGCTACACTACTCATCAGCACCCACTGGGATTCGAACTCGGGGTCATGTGAACATGATGTATTTTTAATACGGCCGCTTTAACTACTTCAGCCACCGAGCGAAAATAATCCTTCTTCTTGACTGAAGTTGGACTCGAACCCACAACTAGTTAATCTCGTACATATGTATATAACTAAAAAAGTTCACTCATTAATAATTTACAGAAAAATCTTATTGTTTAAACAAATTTCTAAAAATGGTGAAGTGTTATGGGATATCAATCTCAATTCTCATTTTCATAAAGCTTTACATTCACACTATCACACTTGCACGTATTATTTGAATTTTTGACAAGTTTTAATACAAACTGGGATAGTATAGGGTGTTTTTTTAAGCTAGATAGAACTTTAAATTGTAAAAAGTAACACAAAAAATTAAATTTTGATGAAACATTTTTTTTATTTGTTTCAGTATACTCTGACAAATCATCATGAATAGACTCACGCTTGAACAACGCTACGAAATTATCCAAATTTACTTTGAAAATCAGTCTTCGATTCGCGCAACTTATAGACGACTTCGACGAGGCGCATTTTTGGCTTAACGGGTTTGTTAATAAGCAAAATTGCCGCATATGGAGTGAGACCAATCCACAAGAGACCCTACAGACTCCATTACATCCAGAAAAATGCACTGTTTGGTGCGGTTTTCATGCTGGTGGCATCATCGGACCTTATTTCTTCAAAAATGAGGCCGGAGCTCGCGTTACGGTCAATGGAGATCGTTACCGCACCATGATCAATGATTTTTTGTTTGAAAATATGGATGACATTGATCCGGAGGAGATGTGGTTTCAACAGGATGGCGCTACGTGCCATACGGCGAACGCAACCATCGACTTACTGAAATCAAAATTTGGCGATAAGTTTATTTCGAGAAATGGACCTGTCAATTGGCCTCCAAGGTCGTGCGATTTGACACCTCTCGATTATTTCCTGTGGGGCTACGTGAAGTCACTGGTTTATGCTGATAAACCAGCAACAATTGACGCCTTGGAGGCCAGCATTGTTCGTGTTGTTCGTGACATACGGCCAGCAGTGCTCGAAAAAATGGCCCAAAATTGGACGTCCAGAATGCGCTTCGTCAAGAACAGCCGCGGTGCCCATATGCCCGAAATCATTTTCAAATGTTAATGTCACGTATTGATCTTTCGAATAAAAAAAAATTTTGTATACAATTTAATTTTTTGTGTTATTTTTTACAATTTCAAGTTCTATCGGGCTTAAAAAAACACCCTATATAAAGTGACTTTACAAAATCGCTTCAAAATGGCGTTGTAGGCCACACTATTATAAAAGTATAATTGCAATAATTTATATACACAATAAAATAATTAAAAACTTTTATTACGATAATAATTTTACATTATTTAAAATTTTGTCTCGAGACGCCAATAATATTCTCATATTAAGTTTGCTTTTTATGACCATTTACTAAAAATCTTTATTGTTTAAAAAAGGGCCTACCGTCGGGCTTCAAACGAAACGTTGGGAAAAAATATAAAAAATTATTACAAATTCATCTGACCATATTGAAACCCCAAAGTAGCCCCTTTTTAAACAATATTCTCATATTTTTCCCAATATATACCACACTGATCGTACAGAAACCATAATGTTTTGGAAATGTTCATAAAACTTTTCCAATCGCCCGATTTGTCAAAAACTCTCACACAGTTGCAATTTTAGTACTTTATCAGCACACATCGCTCCTTTATTGCAACATAGTCATAACTCTAAAAAGCTTGTTTAGAGAAAAACACATTTCAAATTTTTCGTTTCCAGCACAAGTCTTAGAAATTTTTTAAAAAAAATATCTCCCAAAGCAAACATTTTAAGAGTAATTTGAAGAAATTTTTAGCACAATATAAAAAGAAGTACTGTTAACAATTCTGCATTGTTAACTCGAAAAGCTCATTTGTTGAGATATGACTATGTTGCAATAAAGGAGCGATATGTTTTATTTAAGGCACGTTTACATGGTAATAGCGCATTTACACCAACTCAAAATCTAGTAGATTTGAATTGAAATCTACAACGAAATCTATATCGTTTACACCACCGTTTTTTGACATCTAGCAAGATTTCATTTGCTCAAAAATAATTTATGCATGCGGGTTTGACAATACAATATTATCAGAGACTGAATACACCAGCATTAAAGTGTATATTTTTTGTGCCCAGAGACTGCATACACCACATTATAGTGCAATTTTTGATGCAGCGTAGTATTTTTAAGTACTTTTTGCAAGAAATCACAGTTGCATCGCTTAGTACTGAGTAGATTTCAGGAGATTTCGTCGAAATCTACTCATAAAGTAGATTTCATTTTGTATGGGAAATCTTCTCAAAATCTACTAGATTTGGCTTGAAATCTCGAATGAGCAGATTTCGTTTTGGTGTAAATAGGCTATAATACAAGATATTTAGATTTTGTGGGAGCAAAGTATTACGAAACTCTCTCCGTACTTAAAAAAGAAATGAACCAAAATGTGTTGTACGTATTTTTTACGTTAACACTTCGGGATAAGTATAATCAATGTATTATTATGAAAGTCTAATGGTTACAATTCTACAACATTTACAAAACGAACATGAAACATTCTTGAACTGCAATTGTTTTAGGTTGTAAATGTTGTACACCACCTTCAGTGAATACTTGAAGTGCTGCCAATGCAAATTTAAAAAAAAAAATACATCTCTGATGTGATGAGAACACAGAGTTTTCTAAAATGATTTAGCATATGAAGATTTACCGACCGCTTGTGAATTTTACTTACTTGTGACAAAGCTTAAGACTCTTTTATGTAGTTTGTTAGTTTATTAGTTAATGCGAGACACTAACAAACACAAAGCTCGACGTGTCAATTTTAATATGGCTGTAATAACTCTAATTTTTTTCTGTTAAAGCCGCCAAACGCTTCTTAGACGTCGTAATCATAATAAGAATTTACCTGACAAATAACTGTTCTTGATTGTTGACCCGCCAAGATACTACAGTAGCACCTAAAAATGAAAAAAAGTTAAAATAAATGTTTATTATTATTATTATTATTATTATTATTATTATTATTATTATTATTATTATTATTATTATTATTATTATTATTATTATTATTATTATTATTATTATTATTATTATTATTGCAAGTTCATACAAATATGTTTTATGAGAAATTAGAAAATAAAGTAACTGTGGTCAGACCAGGTAATTGTAAATAAAACAAAAAGTTTTCAGAAAATTATCGTAATATTTTTTATTGTGTTAGTAGTATCTAAGAGAATATAAAGACTAGAGTAGCCAAGGCTACAATAGCCGTCTATCTATGTAAAAAAGCAATAGGCTAGTTAAGATACGTCAAATAGTTTTATCAATTATATGATATTTATTAAACTAGTTTAACGGTTCACGGGTTTCCAACCAAAATTAGGTTTTTAATAAAACAACTCCGTTCATCGTCAAAATGTGACTGACTCTTTATTATCATTATCTTTCTTACATTAAATTTGGGGGTTGCCAGATAGATAAATATTATCATTATGTTACATTTCATTATATTTACGTTACTGAAATATTTATTTCACGTAATAGTAACTGGCTCAACATGAAACAAACAACGAAAAGAAGTTGTGTGGCTTTATGAAATGGTTATAAAACCGATAACTTTGTATCGTGGAAATCACAGCTAGCAGACTGAAAATTGAGAAAATCAGTCATTACCGACCACAGGGGCCATGAGGGCAACACCATCCAAAGCACTTCTTGCACTAATGAGCTGGATGCCATGTGACTTGGAACCCAGGCAAATACCACTAAAAGTCGCGATTGTATTGAACGTAACAGGAGTATGGACCCACAGACCATGGGGACACGCCAATATACCTTAGATTGAAAAGGGTCTAGTCCACGATCTAATTGACCATTCCTTTCAAGGAACTGCGACTACCAAATCGATGATTCTCCCTTAGAATTTAGATTATTCTATGTTCACACCAATGGGTCCAGAAAGGGAGAAAGGGGTGGGGGAGGGGGTTACATGGAAGAATTCAACACTAACATATCCTTCAGACTATCAGACGGATCTAGTGTTCTTCAAGGTGAAATATATATAAAGTGCCCTGATGGCTAACGTTTCACAGGATATTAGGTAGGGATATCATAATAGTAACGGGCAGCAAGGCCGTCCTCAACTCCCTGATTGGAATTTACATTAATTTCAGTCTACTCCAGGAATGCCAGACATCTTTAAATATTCTAACCTAACCCTAAAATGGGTACGTGGACACGTGTCCATTAACGGCAACAACATGGGTGACGACTGAGCCAAGGAAGGGAGAACCCTAGGGGAAAATATAAATGCTCCACACGCTAGAGCATACCCAAGAAAAATGGTTCATAGAGCCCACATGCCTTACAACAAAGAAACTGTGACCGCATATCACCTTTAGGAGAACAAGGGGGTTCTTAAAACTACCCAGATCTCATTTGAGAGTTACAGTGGCAGTTATCACTGGACATTGCCCATTTGGGAACCATACTGGGCTTATCCTACAACGATTTATGCACAAGTTGCCAAAACGAGAACGAAGAGAAGGAACAAACCCCTTAATGAAGCGTTTGGACGTTCTAATCTTTCCTGTACGCAATTCATCAGGCATTAAGAGGTAGTCTACGCTTCGTGGGTTAACCATAAAGAGCAGTAGGCTTTAACTTACTCTCACATGCCTTATAACAAAGAACCTGTGGCCGCATATCACCTTTAAGAGAACAAGGGGGGTCTTAAACCTACCCAGATCTCATTTGAGAGTTACAGTGGCAGTTATCACTGGACATTGCCCATTTGGGAACCATACTGGGCTTACCCTACAACGATTTATGCAGAAGTTGCCAAAACGAGGACGAGGAGAAGGAACAAACCCCTTAATGAAGCGCTTGGACGCTCTAATCCTTCCTGTACGCAATTCATCAGGCATTAAGAGGTAGTCTACGCTTCGAGAGTTAACTTACTCTCACATCTATTCTCCACTTCTGATATAAGTATCTGTTACAAGATAACAGCACCTCGAGGTGTTAAATTAATTTCCCGAACAACCACCACGACTGGTAATACTAACAGCCATCCCTACGATTTTAGATCCAAACTACAGCCAGAATGTTTCAGCTGTGCCACCAATTATACCTTAGTGAAGCGTTTCGGAAGCTCCAAGACAACATAAGTCTTGTTGAGACTTCCTAGAATTTTATTTATTACATGAAATGACAATGTCCTCTTCCTCTATAGACCAGAAAGCAGAGTGCTTCAGTTTGAAATATGCGAAGGTAAAACTTTCTCCTCAGGGGGATGGCATTGTAATAGGCGGACGAAACAAAATTTAAGAAAACAATTGGATAACTTAGAAAGCACAATAATTTCTTTTCTTATTTTATTCTTAAGAATAGAAAACCATTCACAATTATCTCACATGTTTATTTAGGCTGCATTGAAAGAAATCGTGAAATAGTTTTGCAAATACGGCAAGATAACAACAATCGACAATTTTAGAAACCAAAGTTACACAAACAACAATAACAAACACTTAAATAGTTCATTGATTTTAATCTTATACAAATAATAAGAAAACACACATGAATTAATTTATTGAAAGCGTTATTGAATTGAAGTAATGAATGAATGAATGAATAATAAGAGATATATTTGACTTACTCATACAACGGCAAAAGGGTTTGACACAACAACACCTAAGCGAACAACAACAGCTTAAGAGTCTGTATAGCCAAACTCTTGAAAAAAGTATCTGTGAACATGTGTGTGTAGCTTAGACACGGTGCTTACTTTTAAGACAATTACGCTCCAAGATTGCGACCCACGTAAATAGAAAAAAAAATATCCATACAAAACAAGTACAAGTACGTATGTAAGTCATACACATGTACTCGTATTTAACAAAATAATTTTTAAGCAAAAAATGATAAAAAAAAAGGTTGGAAACAACGGCGGACAAGTTTTTTTTTTTTAAATACAAAAAGTAAGTAAGACTTTGTTCCAAAGTTTCTAGCAGCATACTAATCAGCAAATGTTTGAAAAAGATAAAATAATGACACTATTTACAAAAAATACAAATTTTTCAAACTAAGAAAAAAAAAAATGGCAAAAATCTTAATTTACGCACACACATACAATGTAGATCAAAACTAGTACAAATCAAGGAAATATCACTTAATTCCTGGCTTACCCAGATCCTTTGGCCATAAATGTACATATAAGCACATACCGTGCTTATGGTTTGGGATGAGAGGGTATAAGTTGAAAATGAAGCCAATGCGAATTCACAGTAGAGACACACTAGGTCGAAAAGCTACAACAAGTACAACATTATGCTAGGAACACAACTGCGACGAACAACGAAGTTCGCTAATCGCAACGAATTAGCCGGCAAATATTCGTTGTATAAATTAGTCGTGTGAAGCATAATACCTACGAACTTTTGTGTAGATAACATTGTTTACATAAATATATTAAGGGGACCATATTAAATCAGCCTATATAAATCCTATCTGAAAGATGGATTTTTGAACAAATTATCTGAGGTACTTTCTATTTTGAGAGCATCTTCATAATTTTTTTACTACATGGAGTAATATAAATATAAAAAGTATGATTTCGTGAAAAATATTTTTTTATATAAGAAACCTGGCCACCTAATACATTTTGTTCGTCGTTCGCAGACGAAACAATTAGAAATAAATCTATTTCAACTTTCGCTGAGCACGACGAATTTCGACCAACGCCACGATTCTGTGTATTTCCATATACACCAATGTGTTTTATTTTTGGCGACGAATATTCGCGACCAAAAATTCGTCGTTCGTCGCAGTTGTGTTCCTAGCATTAACCAAAATACATATGATCATAAAGTCATACACTGATGTGGGAGAAAAACACAAAATTTTCAAATCACTTGTGAGGAGAAAATCGTAAATCTCATTTTTTTACGTGCTGAAGATCATGCATTTCGTTTAAGCACGTAAGCCATGTCCACCAGAATAACCACATCCACCTGTGCTGGAAAATCTGTAAAAGTTGGCGCAGTATTTGGTTTTTACAATTTTCAGCGGGATCCCTACCATCCCGTCTATATTCTCTTGCTGAAGCCTACAGTCTTTGCTGCACCCCGAAAAGCTTCAATGACAGCACTCACGAGCCAATCTGGACGTCGTGTAGGACCTAATGCATTCAACGTAGCCGTACTATCAGTAAAAATTCAACTAGTTAACTGATCTCATTAAAGACGTGATTTCCGTCTATGTCAAATTTTAGAAATCGGACCCGTGGTTCTGGAGTTTGCCTCTTATAAATATATAAACTTTATCTCTTGATAATTATTAATTAGATAATTACAAAAATAGTTCGTTTGGAAAAATTATTGATACAATAAGTAATAAATGAATGTACTTGCACGAGGTGTTGCATTAAAGCAAATGGGAACAATTTGTTTGCCGTTGGTTGTATGTTCCTTGAACTGAAACAAACAATTTTGCGTAGTTTATGAAAAAGAAAAACAAAATTCTAAGTGTTTGTAACAAGCTACAACTTTTGTAAAAAGAAAAAAGTTTGTAACCAAAAGACTTGCCTACTCATTTATGCGCTGCTGTCCTGACATGCCAACATGTACTGCGGATGTAAAATTTGTATGTTTAACTTCAGATTTTTTTCATTTTCAAGTCTTTGTAATAATATTGAAAATAGGTCAAATTATTTTCTAAAATTTTGTTAGGTTTTAGTTGAGGAATATGAATTATTGCATAAATTTCTCTTATTTACAGTAAGAACGTCATAACTTAAAAGTTTTATTTTTGTCAGAAACTCTTCAAACTTATTTAGGTTAGGTTGGAATCGAAGAGGTGATGCCTACGTACGAGTATGTCCCTCCGCATATATGTACATACATATGTATGTACACATCCAAAGCCGCTAGGCATGTTGTGCAGTATTTTTATATGGATATATACATATGTATGTAAAACCCAAGGTGCATTAACATATACATGGTGGCAGCACTACGGCATGTGACAATTTTTTGCTACTGGCAATATAGTAAGCCATTTACGTCAAGTGTATTGTTTACATTTTTGAAAGTGAATTTAGTGATTTATTCTGAATTAAACATTTAAAAATTATTGCGTGAACATAAAAATACTTCATATAAAAATAATTTACAATTGTGAAAAAGTACTTTCATAGTTTATAGTTGTGGAAAAATTTACAAATATTTTTGACAAACATAGCTTACTATATGCCTGTTTTGTTGTATTGTTGTAATTTTTCTCTAGTGCTGCCACCTTGTAGACGTTAATGCACCTTGGTAAAACCCTAAATTAGTATTAAAATTTGTATAGCAACCCATTAAACAGCTGATATTTAGTTTTTGTTTAGTTTGGGTTTGTAGTGTCGACAACTGCGATTAACTCTGACAAACTAGGTGTGTTGCACGAAATTTGGGACTAGTTCGGACTAATGAGAGTAAAAAGCAAATTACATTCTAAATTTGCAAATTTTGTCCAAAACTGCTGGAACTCAAAAAACCACAACTGTACATCTTGCAATACTAGTGCTGCTTACTTTTTAGATTAAAGTATATTTTAGTGATTCTAGACGCTCAAAACGCATAACATCATATAAACAAAAGATTTGCATTATTGCCAACAGCTGTAAAATTAAAACCAATATAAAACTTTCAATGGATTTTTATAAAACATATTTATAAAATGAAAAGCCAAATAATAATTGCATGTTCTGTTTGCAACTTCACAACGTTGTTTTTAGTTTAGGCAACCTTCCATTTTGCTTTTAACTAATTTTTAAACAAAAACTTTTTCCTAATTTGCAAATTTTCTGATTACGTTTTTAGTTCCATATGTATGTAAACATAAAACAGCTGACAATTCAATTCTAGTTCGAACTTACTTAGAAAACTTAGAAAAAGTTGGGGCTAATTTGTACAAGAAATGAAAACAAAATTGCTCTCTCATTTTCTCTCAAAATTGCACAATAATTGTTACGTGGAACGCTTTTGGACTAGCTCGGACTGTTTCGTAATTCACGTGGAACAAACCTTTGTGTCCAGCTTAATGCCGCAAGAGTTTTGTTAATATTACAAGAATTCATAAACCATTAAAAGCTGAGAAGAAAACTATAAGCGAAGTGGTATATTTTCTTTACTGATTTGCAACAAGGTTTTTGAACTAGGAAAAACGTTTTATTTATTGTTAACGAATAAAATCAGAAAACGTGTAGAGTATTTCTCTGCCGTCGCGTTTTACCTCTGTTCTACTTTGTGCTTATACCAGAGCAACGCTTGCAAATGGGCTCAGGCGCAAATCGATATTGATTTTGAATTTCCATTCAAAATTTTGCTCTCTGTTTACAGATATCGAACCTGTTCATTCGTTCCTACACTGAAAGAATTATGCGTCATATATTTAATGAAACTGTTTCATTAAATATTTTTCATTAATCCAATGAAAACTTTTCACAATATGCATGAAAATTCATATATATTATGAAATAGTTCCATCAGAATGGTTTCATTAAGTTTCATAGTTTCATTAAAAAAAATCATTGGATTTATGACTACAACAAAATTAAATTTTTTTTAAATTCTTTGAATTTTGGTAAGATATATTAATGGGCATTAATTAATCTTAAGCTACAGTTTAAAAAATGTCAAGTTTTTTTTATTAAAATGTAAGTTTTATGAGTTTCGTAATTCCAATGAAATAGAATTCATTAGATCAATGACAAATAAATTTCTGGCTACCGAGCTTGGGTAAGTATGTACATATGTGTATGTACTCAAATCAGCATAGTATTGAAGTGTATTGAAATCATTTTCTTTTATCATAATTAGGTACAATTTCACAAAAGCAAGGAATAGTATTGTTTGTGTAATGAAATAAAGTATCAAAGAATAAATGAAATAATTCCATTGATCTTATTACGTACATTTGTGAACATATTTTATTAATGTGTGTTATGATATTATTTCATTAAACAAATGTAACTATTTCATTGATTTAATGTAAATTTTCAGGTGCTCAATGAATAATAAAATTAGATAAATGAAATAACTTCATTGACCTTATGAAGGAGTTTCATATTTTTAATGAATATATTACATTAGTACAAAGAAGTTATTTCATTAAATAAATGTTACTTTTTCATTAATTTAATATACAGTTTTCATGTGCTTTATGAAATTGATTCTTTGATCTAGAGAAATTATTTCACTAATTATATGATTTGTCTTTCATACTTTTAATGAAAATAAGTCATGTTTCTTAATAAAATGTTTCATTACTTTTATGAAGGTTTTCATTAAAATAATCTAATGAAATTTGTTTCATTATTTCTATGAAAAGTTACAATGGTTGAAAAATAATGAAAAAATTCATAAAAGTAATGTCAAAATTCAGAGAATTTCTGAACAAAAATTTTTCAGTGTATAATTACATTTAAAGCAAGAAAATTTTGAATGTAGTTTTTGTGTTACATTTAATTATAAGAGCAAATAAACAGCTTCGATATCTGTGAACTGACACTTCACTTTCATTTTGAGATGTCATTTTTTTTTTTGGGGTTTTTATAACACTATTATAGCTCTTGTCGGACGTGCATATAAAACAACATTTTTATAGGTATTTCTTTCATAAATTATTTTGATTTTTTCTTTTCATAAAGATTTAATTAATCACCTTCAAAAATTTTTAAATATCTAATCAATATGAAATTACCATTAAATTAAAAGATATGTTTCTTTCAACTCTACATCATTTTCTGTTTTGTATATATTTTCGCAAAAAAATTATAATAATTAACAATGATTAATCACAAACCAAATAAATATTCATAATACTTAAACAACTACATACATATTAATTGCAAAATATTCTGTTTCGTTTCTTTTACAAATAATACGAGTATTACAAAAAGAAGGAAATGAACGAAATAAAGGCAAAACACTAAGCCCAAGAAATCTTAATTATAACAAAACAGTGAAAAATTAAAGCTCAAAAACATTTAACAATAAAGAAAAAAAAAAACCTACTTAAAAACTTACACAAAAGAAATGTTTGAACAAAAATTATAACAGCACTCACCATGCAAATTGATTGTACATGTTGTATTGTTGCCACGATCCAGAACTACAACACTTGTAGCAGCTGCCCCCCCTCCTCCCGTAGCGGCCATATTACCGGAGGTGGTGGATTTACACTTACGTCCGCGCGGCAAAGTGGCGATTATTTATACACTTTATAGGAAAAAAAAATTAATTAACGTGCGATCACCAGCGCACGAATTTTATTCAATGGAATTGAGAATTTCTTTGGCAATCAGACGTAAATCCACGGATTTTTGTTTTACGTTTGAATTTTGGAAATGATACTTTACAAATCAACTAAACCGTGGTGTATTTTTTATTATGGTGGGCTTGCAAAAGGCGCGACGCGTTTACCTTGAAAGAACAAATATTTTCAGTTATATTTTATTCTTTTCTATCAAATTTGAATATAAAAAAAACTGCAAGTCATATACAAACACACACACACGCATACATACATACATATTTTGTTTAATCAAGTAAATAGTATTGTGCACTTTTTAATAATATTAAAAATTGACAATGAGAAAGTTGTAAATTTATACAACTTGTTAGCACTACCGAAATAACGGTTCTAAGAACTAAACTGTGCTGTTCAAATGTGAAATATTCCAAATAGTGGTGCCAGAAATTTTTCTTGAAAAATCGCCATTTGTCAAATACAGTCTTTTAAAATGTTTTTTATTTTTAATTTTAATTTAATTATTTTTAATCGGCAAAGAAAAATACACTTTGTTAACGATAAAACAATGAAACGCAATAATAGCGGAGTAAGCCTACTGTGATCGATGAGCTTTTTTGATATCTCTGCATATCGCAGCCCGAATTTATTGTATTTAGTATTAAGATTTGAATACTTATTGTTAGTTCACATTGTGAAGATTCAATAAATAAATAAAAGCTAAAAGAAAAAATATAAAAAAAACAAACAAAAAACTGCAGCCCCAAAATGAACATGAAACTACCGCTCCGAATATGAGAGTTGTTTTCTATTTATGTACATATGTATCAATAATACAATGAGCGAATGGAGTGAAGTACATATGTACATAATATGTTTTACAATTTTTCAAAATTCCGAAATAGTTTTATTTTAGACAAGAAAAATGATTATATATCACTCTGAATTTCTCTTCCAAGAATATCATAAGCATCCAATTCTGTAATATTTACACCAACCACGAGTATAGATGGAGTAGCGTTACCAATCGTTCGAATGTGTCAAGGACCTGATTCACTATCCTACACGATCGTACGATTCATTCACAAGAATATATTCTAAAAGTGTGGCGATCACAATTACGATAATCGACGTATGCACAATAAAAGATGGTAAAGTTTTGACTGGTTACTATAAGCATGGCCGAATACGGGGAAGTGACTGAAGTGTGTTTAATAAACTTTGGCTAGTCAGATCTGTAATTACCCCTGTGTGCGCTGTTACATATGGGAGCAGTTTTATTAGCTGTTTACTAAATTTTACGAATTTTCTGTTCCAGTACTTTTTCGGACAAATAAATGCTGTAGATGTTCATATGTATGTATGTACGTATAACATGGATATGAACACTTATTTATGTACTGGGTGTCCGCCGGGAAGGTATACTATTTAGTTTTGCCGCCATTTTGGTAAACATTAGTCTTGAGACTTCATATTTGGCAGTCGTGAACTAGACACGTGGCAAATTTATTATGGAAAAATATTTAATAAACCAATGTGTTTTGATCGTTAAAACGTTTTATCAACATCAATTTGAATTTCATGAAAAAATTATGACTGACGAGGCACATTTTCATTTCAGTGGATATGTAAATAAATAGAAAATTCGGTTCTGGTCAATAGAAAAATCTTAAATTATTCATCAGTTACCTTTGCATCTTTGAAAATTAAAACGGCGTAAAGGTAACTGAGAATAGTGAGCGATATCGTGATATGGTTGAAAACTTTACGTTTCACAGGCTGCCAGCTATTGTAAAGCCAGCCCACTTGGGTCCAATTTGGTCTCGTTGTGTTGCCTGGGTGTGATATGTATCCCTACAACATTTCCCGGCATTTCACTGTGTCCTCTTACCCAGAAAAGCTCCAGGTTCGAATGTCCCGTTATCTCGTTTAGAGATATCCGGCATTCACGAACCAACCTAGAAGTCGTATAGACCCCAGCTAGTGCATACAGTGCAGCCTTGCTATCAGTACAAATTCGGATATACACCCCGTATATTCTGTAGTACCTTAACCAGTTAGCTACCCACTACACTCATTTTGCAGCCTGAAACTCATCCACCTCTCATAAACAAGATAAATATACTACACCAACTTCCGTGCCCGACTTGGACCCACAACTACATGGTTTCCAATGGATTCCGGGATAACAATGGAATTACTATGAGTAGTATACCTTCACGTTGTATACATATATGTTATTTCCATTTTTTATATTTGATTTTTAATTTTTGTTCAAGTTTATTCTTTGTTTTTCTCAACGAGTGAAAATTTTCATTCGTGTATCTGTTCGACATTTACGTGTTACGTTTTTCGTCTAAAAATTTTGCATTTGCGTTACATGAACTCAAAAAAATGCCAAGTTTCATCGCATTTTTTGAACACATTGTATTGCATGAATAGGCTGTTAGTGTTACGGTGAGCGGAAGTCGACCCAATTCGAAGATTATAAGATCATTATTGTATATATACCGATACACATGTATATGTATGTTTCATCGACATTTTGCTTCTAGTACCACTTTACCTAGTGTCTACAACTGCTATTAACTCTGAGATAATATCTGACAAAACGTCGGCAGAATGAGAGAACGAATTTCTTTATGTCCATTTTAATGTCTAACAAGGAGTACACATATTTTTTTAATCTTATAAGAATTCATAAATCAATGAAAGCCGAGAAGAAAACACATCTTTGCGATGAATAAAATCATATATAAATTTTGTAAATGCACACATTTTGTACGAAAAAAAAACACTTATAGTATATATTTAATGCATAAAAGTAAATTATTTTCCATTTAAAATGGTTTTTTGAAAGATATTTTGCAAAATTAATAATCGCTAAAATAGCAATGGCGTCTTTTTGTAAACAAACACACACACAATCGCTTTTTTGACAGCTCTTATTATAAGATCGTTGCTATTAGAGTTGGGTAGTTCGCGAACGAACTAGTGTCACTGAACTATTCACTTCAGGGAGCTAAGTGAGCCGATCATTTCTGCAAGCTCTTTTAGTTCCGTAGTTCATGTTTCTTTTGTCTTCAAGTTTTCTTTTTCGTTTATGTTTCTTTCTTTCTGGTAGATATGTATACGGAAGTAGTCAAACAGTGCTGCCAGAATTTGACGTAAAAAGTACAAATCTATGTTAAATACAACTATTCAGAATATTAGACAACACAATTTTACTTTGGTTTTTTGTATTATAAAAATAAATGATATGATACGTGACCATAATTGAATATGAAAACATCGAGACATCATCACAAATATATCGTTTTTTTTTTTCTTTTTAATAAAGTTAGTTTCATCACACCTGAAAATTTATAATCTCACCTTTTATTAATTCTTATAATAATTGTACTTTTCATTTGTTTACAGCATTTTTGTTTTGCTTTTCTTTATCATGAAACCTGAACAGAGCCGTTCATTGAAAATATTATTTACGGAGCACTGAACTATTGAACTAAAAGAGAGACATATTTCAGTAAAAAGAGCTGAACTAAAAAGAGCACTCTTTCAAAAGAGCTCATGAACTCAACTCTAGTTGCTATAAGATTTCTCATAAGAGCGCTCTCATAAAAATTATTATATGACTGCGATAACACTGATTTTAAGTCTACACGTAACAGAATTCTCTCTGCGATTGAATTTGACGTTCTCATTTCAGATATTATCGCAGGTGTGGACACTAAGTTATGATCAACTCTGAGTGCGAATGGTAAATACATACTACTTTCATCAGCAAAAGCGTAGATTATTTTGAAATGTTTTTTGGGTGTAAGCTCAAAACGAAAACAATTTACGGCAACTCTGCTTGTAACGGAAACATTACTTACGTGTTGTTTCTTTAAAGTCCAATTTCTTTTTCCTAAACACTTGCATATGTACATACATATGTAGATGAAAAATTATAAGAAAAGAACTAAAAAGGAGAATAGGGTTCAAATCATTTGACTGCATTCCACATTTTGTACAAAATCAAGCATATTATTTGTGAGTCTTTTTTTGTAGTTATCTTTTAAGAGATAAATTCTCCATCTTCATCTGCATGCCGTAAAACAAAAAAATTGTTTACAAACTTGAGAATTCAGCATGCAGTGTACGGCTGGCTACTGTAGTTGCCATTGTATTGTACGTATTCTCGCTGTTTGTGGCTTGAACCCTTTTGTAATCTTTTTAATCAGTAGTTACTTTGAAAATGCACGAAATTCTTTTAAAACTCTCAGCTACAGAAACAACATACCAACCCAAAAAAAAGCACAGAAAAGTTAAGAACCATCATCATTCCTATATAATTTACTAACACATACTGATCAATTGTATTTATTCTTTAGTGTATTTTTTATTTCAACTACTGCAAATTTAAAAAATTATCAATTCATCAAAAAATATATATATGTAGGTATATACATATATGCATATATACATAAATAATTTTAGCACATATAGCTGCGTTAATTGCGATTAATATACAACGTATGTATATAAGTATGTACATATATACATATGCATATGTAAGTACAAATGTATATATGTATGTACATAGGAATCTATTCACATACATATGTGCATACATACATATGTATGTTCATATATTTTTATTAATTTTGAATGTATATTTTCGTTATATTCATTCATTTAAACTGTAGTTTTTTAACGTTAAATTTTGCACAACTTTTTTCCTTCATTTGATTGTTTTTTTTTTTTTCTTAATTTGCAACGAAAAAAAAATAATTTTGCTTGTTTTTGGTGTATCTAAAAGTTTTAGTTTTTTGCTGTTCTTTTTTCTACACAAATTATATCTTCCTTTACAAATTTATTCGCGTTTTTTTCTAATGTATTTTACCATTTAGAAAAACAGCTGCGTTCGGTAGTTGTTGTTGTATGTTGTGTTTTTTGTTTTGGTTCAGTTTTTTCTGAATGGAAAAGTTCAAAACAAAAAAGTACACATGCAAAAAAAAGAGCGGCGCATTTAACCGCACTTTACTCCCGCCCCAAGTAACGTTTTTAGTGATTATGAATAAAACCGCGCGCACGATGTAAATTGTATGAAATTTGCGAAAGAACTGAAGGAACACGACGTTTTGTTGGTGGAGCACAATTTGTACTTTTTTATTTGTTGTTTAGTGTGTTTGTAGTGACTATTGTGAATGAACTCTAATAGATTTGCTCAATTGTTGTTATTGTTAGAAACCCCCCAACCCATGGTTAAGATTTTTAGTATGATATATGTGAAAATAATAAGTAGTAAAACCGTTAATTTTATTTTAATTTTCAAAAATAATAATTTTCAGTTGACAATGTTTTTTTGCTTTAAAGGTAAGTGTACTCTGTTCAAAACTGCGGAAAATATTGAGTAACATTCGTTTTTGCAGGTGGAAAAAATGGCATATAATATATGACGCCTATCTCGCGTTTTGGACAACATTTGCGTTTATAATATTTCTAAGTACAATATAGGTGTGTTCCACGTGAATACCGAAACAGTCGAAACTAGTCCAAAAGCGTTCCACGTAACAATTTTTGTTCCATTTTTAGAGAAAAAGAGAAAATAATGTTTTTCATTTCCTGCACAAATTAGCCCGAATTTTTTCTTTGGATAAGTTCGGACTAGAATTGAATCATCAGCTTTTTTATGCTAACATACATATGAAACTGAAAACGTAATCAGAAAATTTGCAAATTGGAAAAAAGTTTTTGTTTATAAATTAATTAAAAGCAATATAAAGGGTTGCCCAAACTAAAAATAACGTTGTGAAGTTGTAAACAGAGCATGCAGTTGTTATTTGGCTTTTCATTTTATAATTATGTACTATAAAAATCTATTGAAAATTTTATATTGGTTTTAATTTTACAGCTGTTGCCAATAATGCAAATCGTTTGTTTATATGATGTTATGCGCTTTAAGCGTCTAAAATCGCTAAAATCTACTTAATCTGTAAAATTATTATTTCTGCATTTCAATTCTAGCGTTGGGCAGATGTATAATGAACGCTGACTTGGCAGAAGGGTTGTCAGATATGGCGATCTCTCGCCAAAAGTACCGAATTTTTTGTCTACTATGGCGACTAAATTTTTGTTTTGGCGTCTGTCGATTTAAAAATCATGTGGCGAAATATTATTTACTTTACATTTTTACTTAATTTGACAGTGCAGCTGATAACTTTTTTTTATTTTAGTCTGTTTCAGATGTCAATGGAATAATTAAAAGTAATTTAAACAAAAAAATTTAAAAAAATCATTCAAAATTATGAACAGCTTGTTTTCTATGTTTCCCAGCTGCCTATATGGCGACATTTCATAGGAGAGCACCCTAATCATCAGTAAACTTTGGCCATTTTTGAAAGATATTCTCACACATTCAACTTTATATCCCAACAATTTAAATATATTATTGAGAATTTCAAAAGAAAAATGTTTTATTAATAACTGTCAAGCTTTTTCTTTTTCACACATCTCTATTTTTCTTTTTTTGTATATTTTTTTAAATTCCTTTTTGTGTTTATATTTTTCCCTTGACATTTGAATACTGAATTCTCAAATGATTTATAATGAGTCGAAAAACCCCGTCTGTTTTTGACATTCATAAGTCCGATAACTATAAGAATTAATCAATTAAATTTTAAATTTCAGTCTTATTACATGCGTGATCAAGTATTTTTTCCTTAAAATTTTTGAACCAAATAATTTTGAATATGCAGATAATTTCTTGCTTACGGTAAATGGATCAATGGCAGATAGATCGGACTCTTTCCTACCATTAAATGTAATAAATTATGGTTCTGAATTTGAAACTCAGCTAAGGAATACAGGAATAATTTAACACCAGAAAAAATAAATTATTTAAAACAAAATTGTATTACATATATGAAAAAACTTTTGAAAGGAATGTTGTTCCGCTTACCTGAAAACATGAAGCTATTTAAAGTTTTTAAAGAATTTTCAATAAAAATGCGGTAATCCGCTGATCTACGGAAATTTTCCGTGATTCCTGATTCGTTAAAACTCTTTATGACCACAAAAGGTTCAGCGCGTGAGTATGAGATTCAATGGGCAAAGTTATGTTATATGAATTTTTGGCCTAACGTATATAACTACAAAGTTTAGGCGGCTACGTTTCATCTTAATGGATTTTCTTTGGCTGTATTCAATATGTTGGGCACTCAAACTAGCAACGCTCGCATAGAAGAGTAGTTTACATAATGAATCATACCAAAACTCATTCGCAAAATAAACTTCTTGATGCATTAATAAGAATAATAAATTATATGAATGTAAATAGGATCTGTTGCAATACGTTTGAGGCAACGGAAAACATGTTGAAAAATTCAATCCTAATGTTATATATGATTGAAAAACAGTACAAATCACATAGACGAGACTGAGATTTATAGCCTTCTAGATATGTGCTTTTAGCTCATAGGACCAATAACCCTATTAAATAAATATAATACATATGAATTTAAAAAAAAATTATATAGTTATGACAATTAATTTTTTTATTCGCTATTTTTAGCTTCTACCATTTATAAAAATAAAAATTATAAACAGCTTGTGTTCTATGTTTCCCAGCTATCTATACGAGACGTGTATAAATGAAAAAGCTTGTTTTTTTGTGTTTTGACAGGTATTATTAGAGCATTTTTCTTTTAAATTCTCAACAATTTATTTATATTGTTGGGATATAAAGTTGCATGTTTGAGAATATCTTTCAAAAATTTCCAAAGTCTACTGATGATTAGGGTAGTTTCTATGAAATGTCGACATATAGATAGCTGTTAAACATAGAAAACAAGCTGTTTATAATTTTTATTGGTATTATATAGTTATGACTAAAAAACTATGAAAAATCATTTGTGGAGACTTTTAGGGGTTTATTGTCTCTTAAAGGTTATACAAAAAATACTTTGGCGATTTTTGACGCCCAGTTGGCGCTGGAGGTGGAAAAAACAGTTTGACAGCTCTGCTGGGCAGAACTGTTTGTTTACAAAAGTCAGCTGCATAGATTCACCAATTGTTTACGAAAATTACATGCATATTATATTTTAATACCAAATGTTTCCGATTTCTTTAAAATATTTAAGTGACAAGGAGCGCCATGACTATATACTTAATCAATTTATATTAAACAAAAATTGCTCGGCCGAACAAAGAAAACATAAACGTGACATCGACGTTATACGGGATCATCACCGGTTTCTATGGGATGACAACAATGACACACAAATTGAAGATTCCTGGGAGGCGCGTTTGGCAAAGCGTTATTACGACAAACTGTTCAAAGAATACTGTATAGCAGATCTAAGCAGATATAAAGAAAACAAGGTTGCACTACGTTGGCGTACAGAAACCGAAGTGGTAGCTGGTACTGGGCAATTTCAATGTGGAAGTCGTAAATGTATGGAAAAAGAACACCTTCGCAGTTGGGAAGTAAATTTTGCTTATCAGGAACAGGGTGAGCGTAAAAATGCTTTAGTAAAGATTAGATTATGCCCAGAGCACTCAGAACAATTAAATTATACTTCAAAGAAACGTGAAGTAAAGCGTCTAAAGCGTGCAGAACGCCTGCAAACAAAGGGAGAGAAACAACGAAAATCTTCCAAGATGAGAAGATTAGAGAAGGAGAAAAGTAATAATGAAATTATGGAAAAGGAGGAAAACACAAGTGATGACCAAAAGCTGGTAGGAATTGAGATAGACAATGAGCAATCGATATCTAACACAGAAGTCACTGAGAAGGAAGGAGAAATGGAAGCGTCAGAAGATATTTGGAGTAAGAAAACGGATAATGAAATAGAACCAGTTTCTAGAGAAACAGAGTTTGAACGTTATCTAGAGGATTTACTTCTATAGAAAGGAAAAAAATACTCAACATTCATTAATTAAATAAAAATGATTTTAATTTTATTAGTTACCTTTAACAAGTGGAACTTAATTTAAAAATTGAATTCATGGTTAAAAATAAAAATATTTTAGAATTCGTTTTATATGTTGAGAAAATTGGCTTCAATCAATAAATAAATCTAAATGGAAATTCAATGTGAGCAGACTATCAAAATTTTAACGGAAATAAGCTCAATCTAAAAATGAATACATGAGCAGAGCAAAAAAAAAATCAAGCACATAAAAAGTAAAACATTTTAATAAATTTCTGTAAAGGGCTTTCAATAAGGTTTAATGGAAAAATATAGTGAAGAAGAGTGTGCGGATGGTTTTTCATAAGCAATCCGCACAGCACAAAAATATCGCATATACTGACGAAAGAAATATTGAACATGTGGCATAGACTTGTGATTCGTCAATTCATTAAAATGGATCACATTCCAAATATCACAATGTATATTGAATGTGTAGCAGAACCCTTAAAATATAAAAAAAAAATAGCTGCCGGTGATATACTGCCCTTGAGATGTGTCTGGAGTTGAAAGTTTTTTCAACGGATAATAATTTCATTGTGAAGAACTGCGCCCTCTATAAGTGAAAACATTTACCGCCAGCTCTCAATATGACAGTTTTTTGCTGTTGGTATAGTAACTGCCACAAATTAAACAATATTACAAAAGTATAAACAAAAATGGAATCGAATGACACAGCGGCGTGTTATTTTAATATTTTTTTAACTGGTCAGTTGGAATCGGCTTCATTTCCCTTAGGACCTGAGTCCTCGGAAATTTTCTGTCGCTACGAAAGTGTTGTTGGTCCCGATTGGGAGCTTGTAAGTGGTCTTGAACAAGGAATTACACAATTTGCTTCTAATCGCAATGGCAACTTCAATGATCCAATTGTATTCAATATGCCCATAGAACAAACCTATCGCAGTACAAATCCTTCTGGTTGGCCACAATTTTTAATATCTGTGTATGGTAAAACTCGTTGGGGTATTGAAACTGCTCTGGGCTACAGTCGCTTTCACGTGCCTGTCTTTGGCCAAAATGCGAATCATAAACTGCGAGTACCTATAATTAAGCCACGTTGCAGTAACATGATGGCTGATATTACAACTTGGATTACCGGAAGAAATCCTGAACTTAAAGATATAAAAGTATTGCTAGATAATTCAAAAAGTAGAGGTTTGTCCATGGAATCATATGGAGAGCTACAATTAGCATTGAATATAGTAACCAGAGGAACAACACGCTTAGGCTTAGAATATTAAATATGTACAAATGTAATCAATTAAATATTTTTAACTTAGCAAAAACCTTAAACCAATTTGTTTCGACTTTTTTCAAGATATTGACTTTTTCAGCCTTTCCAACTAGCATTCAATTACATAAGCCAATTTCACTAACTCGTAATTTCCGCTATGCAAGTAGTATTGGCTGAGCTGTTTTACTATTTGAGAACTTGCATAGTGGAAATTGCGCTTAAGATGGCATTTCATTTCTTAAAAACGATTTAGGGGACACATTTTGCCATTCTAGTTTAATAGTTTCCCTCAACATTTACAAATTCAATTAATTTGATCTCTTGTAAATCCGATCTATAAGTTCTCGCAGGCTTTCTATGGGATTGAGATTGGGAGATTGTAAAGGCAACCCCAAAACCATGATCGTTTAGAAATTTGCCTGTTTAGCGATTTGTGTGTTTTAGATCATTATCCTGCTGAAATATATTTCCATGGGTTATTTCTTCTTGAAAATATGCCTCCAAAAATTCGCAGCTACATTAATTTTGCTTTAAATATTCGCTATAGGATTTATATCACCACAAGACACCTGATATATAACGGCCTTATGCATAATCAAAATACTTACGCTAACTAAAAAGTTGGTAAATATTTTGTGTGTAAATCCCCATAAAGGAAAGATAGCAGCAAGTTAGTTAACACAAGGTTTTTTTAATTATGTATAAGGGCTAAGTGTATGTATATCTTTGAGGAACATAATTAATCCCGCCAGAGACATAGTATAGTGGAGTGCTTGCGGCAGGGTTGAACTTTTTTCTTTTTTTTTCTAACAACGCCAAGGTTTTATATCGGGTGGTTAAATTTTAAGGGCTGATGTTGAAAGGGAACCACACCTAAACGTCAAGCTTTTTTCTGCATTTCATTTGGCATTTCTCAATTTCAGACTAGCTCAATTTAAACCATGGAAGGACACATAATCGAACATGGTCAGAATGGTGGCTAAAAATGGCACCAGTAGTTGATCAATTTTCGAAGAAAATCATCTTCAATAAACAGAATTACCGCATTTGGGCGGATGATAATTAAAGAGTGATTGTCGAAAAACCCTTTATAAATTATAACTCAAACTCGTTAACATGTAAACGTACATACACATACATATATTTATTAACTTTTATACAAAAGTATATTACAAACTAATAATAGCTGAAAAATATTCTGGTTAAAAAAAATAATTAATGGGGAAATTAGAGTTCTAATGGAAAATAAGATGAATGTAAATAGTTTCCATTAAATATGAGATTTTTAAGTCAGTTAATATGTCAATCGCTTATTATTTTTATTAGTCCGATCAAGTCATATTCCAAGCATTCTTAATAAAATATTCTTTTGTTGTAGGTAATAATTTGAAAAGCTCGAAATCCTCTCATTATTATAAATTATACAATTGGAATAGCATCGACTGCTAAATTCACATTCAATTATTACCTCCTTTTTCGAACATCTTGTTCAATTTTCATATTTTAGCACTTGGTACTTGATTCGCTTATTTAAACGTTCTCAATGCATGATGAGCTATCACCACCATTTGCTGACGCTTCATGATGATGAATACTTTGTCTTTTATTTTTTGTATCGTATTTAAGGAAAATATCTTCCAGTGTTGTTTCATTCACGGAATACTCTTCCACTATATCCAATGTTGATTTTGAAAATGATTCACATTTTGTAAATATTTCAGACCATATTGTGTTATTTAAGGATTTTATAAAGTAAGTCAATATGCCAGCATGATTTTCACGCAGTTTGCACTGAGAGAAATACCGTTTCAATTTTTCTGTTACATAAGCAACATCAGAATCTGAGGCTTCAGAGATGTTAAGTTTAACACTTAAAGTAAAACCAGAACCGTAGAGCTGCTTTAGTTCAGGAACATAGCCAAGGCATTTGAATTGGCCCTCAGCCATAATGGCCAGCCGATTGCACAAATATTCGCATTCATCCATGCTAGAGGATTAAACAGAACAAGTTTAGGATTCTAGCGCTATAAATTTTAGTTATAACTGACCTGTGTGAAGTAAGTACTAAAGTTTTGTCACGCTTTTGAAAGTCCTGCATTGACTGCCAAAGAAAACGTCTTGATATGGGATCCACACCAGTTGTGGGTTCATCTAACAGCACCAAAGAAGGACTGCCAATCTTTATCGTAAGCAAAGAAAATCTCTTTCATATTTATTTTTAATTCAACTAAATTTATATGTACTTACCATTGCAGCTGCTGTTTGCAATTTGCGTTTCGTGCCACCCGAATAATGTTTAACTTGTACATTTTCATACCGGCTTAAATCTAATTTCTCCAGCCAATACATCACTTCATCGTGTACATGTTTCATTTGTATGCCACGCAGCAAAGCCATGTATCTTAGTGTCTGATATGCAGTCATAAAATCGTTCAGACAATCGTTTTGTGGACAATAGCCAAAACGATAACGATATTCTGCTTCATTCAGCAAAATATCGACGCCATCAATTTTAATTGTACCCTTTGAAATTGTTTGATTTGCTGCAATCATTTCAAATGTTGTTGTTTTACCGGCTCCATTCACACCCAGCAGACCAAAACATTCTTTTCTGCGTACAACAAAATTCAAATCGCTGACAGCTAATTTACGATTGAATTGTTTGCGTAAATTATGAACGATAAGAGGAAACTCATTTTCGCCATTGTCTATAATATATAAAATTAAATGAGATTAAAAATAAGAGTGAACATGTCATAATTGTTTCGGCAGAACACAAATCATACTTTTTTGTTTTTTCATTTTATTTATTTATTCTATCTCCTCTGAACTAACAGTAAAGGGCGGGGGCACATAGAAACCGTCGTACGTTATACGTTGCCATTTGAAACCGACAACAAAGTTGAAATACATATAGTCCTATGAGCTTTGTCACATTCCGTACTTCTCCGTCGAGGTAAATTATTTAAGTTGGGAAACTTTTAACGTACGTTGAGAACTTTGAACTCTGTTTATATTTTTTGTATATTTTGATTTACAGCCTGTTCGACGATATCGAATGAATGACGATTCGAATAAATTTGGGTTCGTCTATGTCACTATTGTTCGTTCGCATAAACTTATATATTTTAATTGAATTTTGACACATCGTTTGCATAGAATAAAGTTAGAAAAAACCCAAATCAATTTTCTTTCGTCTAGAGTGCGAATGAAATAATCCTTTCGACATCGGCGAACTGGCTGTTAATTTTTCGTTCAAAAATAAAATAAATTAAAAACAAATTGTGTTGTGTGCAGTTGATTTTATATCCGTTAACAAAGTACTGATTGTGCCAACTTCATACTTCGTATACGTTTATGTAACAGTTGAAAAAGGAGACGGATAAAGTACGACGGATTTTATGTGTCCCGGCCTTAAGTATGTGAATTAAAAAAATTAACTAATGTATTGTAGATTTTTTACCACTGGGCAACATTTTACATTTTCCATCAATTTGACTAGATGTTCCCATAAGAAATATGCAGGGCTAAAAATTTACCGGCTGCACGCATAAAAATATTTTAAATACATGGTCTGATCAAAAAATAACCGCTATTTTCAAATTACGTGAGTTACGTAAGTTTGATTTTCGCAT
Organism: Thecocarcelia acutangulata; assembly: GCA_914767995.1. Classification (NCBI taxonomy): domain Eukaryota; kingdom Metazoa; phylum Arthropoda; class Insecta; order Diptera; family Tachinidae; genus Thecocarcelia; species Thecocarcelia acutangulata. Next base: position 27,626,255 of record OU612097.1, on the reverse strand, counting down.
TTTTTCTGTTATGTTGGTAAACATGTCTGTTATATATGTTGGCAATATCATCCATTTCGGATTGTCAGTTTGTTTTTAACAAATAAAGTCGGTTTTTCGTGTGCTCTTCGATTTTTTACTATTCGAAAAAATGGATCATAGAAACTGCAAGGCGAATTAATTATTAGGTGGATGCATCAGCGAATTCAGGCGAATTCGGTTATGATGGCGGCACTTCCGCTGTCAAGTTTTGTTTACCTTTTTCGGCGCCATTTAAATTTTTGTACATGTTCTTTATCAACTACTTTTGACAGCTTAAGTGTGAATTCGCCTTTTTACACAAACAAAATACCTGTTGTTTTTTTATTGTTGTATTGTTGTAGCGAAGCGGCTATCTTGTTTTTTGTATCATGAGAAACTGTATTAACAGCCTGTTCGACGATATCGAATGAAAATGTATGCGAAAGAAAGCTATTCACTCACATTCGAATCAATTTGGGTTTGTCTATGTCACTATTGTTCGTTCGCATGAACTTATGTATTTTAATTGAATTTTGACACATCGTTCGCATAGAATAAAGTTAGAAAAAACCCAAATCAATTTTCTTTTTTTTTTTGCGTAAAAAATTAAATTAAATGCGCAAGGACATTTGAAATGTTGACTGTGGCGTTTGGCAAGTCTACTATGAGCAGAACACATGTTCAATTGTGGTATAACAGGTTTACGGAAGGCTGAGAAAATGTCAATGACGATGCGTGTCCTGGTCCCCTGAGCACGTCAGCAACCGATGAAAACATTGCAGCAGTGAAAGAATTATTTTGGATAAGCGTCGAATCACAATCAGACAGGTTGCTGATGATGTTAGTATATCGTTCGGTTCATGCCAACCAATTTTTACGGATGTTTTAGGCATGAAACGTGCGGCAGAGAAGATTGTTCCAAAATTGCTAAATTTTGAGCAAGAACAACGTAAACGCATAAAAATCGCTCAAGTGCTGTTGAACACCGTCAACGACGACACAGATTTCCTCGAAAACGTCATATCTGGTGTGGAATCATAGGTGTATGGCTATGACATTGAAACCAAAGCCCAATCATCTCAATGAAAGTGTCCAGAAGAGCCAAGACGGAAAAAAGCACGTCAAGTTCGTTGAAATGTGAAGGTTTTACTCGCTATTTTATTCGACTGCAATGGTGATACATCATGAATTCTTGCCACAAGGTCGTACGGTGAATAAGGAATACTACCTTGAAGTTATGCGCCGTTTGCGTGAAGCAATTCGTCAGAAACGCACAAAGTTGTGTGAAAAACAATCATGGATTTTGCACCATGATAACGCACCAGCTCACACATTGATGCTTGTGCGTGAGTTTTTGCCCAAAAACAAAACCGTTATCATTCCTCAAACACCATATTCACCGGGCTTTACCCCCGCTGGCTTTTTCATCTTCCCAAAACTGAAGACACCGATGCAAGGAAAGCGTTTTGCTAAGATTTAGGTGATAAAAGAAAAAATTTAATTCTTCATCCTATTTGCTTTGACCTTCATTAATTCAATATTTGCAATAAATTCTTTCAGCTGAATGTCTTTTTTATTAAAAATTTTTTTATGTACTTTTCAATATTTTGTCTTCCTTTGGAAATTTTCCTGAAGAAGTCTTCCAAAGGAGACGAAATATTGAAAAATTAAAAAAGAAAATTTTTTTTTTAATAAAAAGGACCTTGAGCTGAAGGAATTTATTGCCAATATTGAGATAAAAGAAAAATCCAAACAGGAGCTGTTGGCGATACTAAAAAGGCGCGTTTCAGAAGTGTTTCCAGGATTGGAAAAAACGCTGGCATAAGTGTATTATATCTGAGGGAAATTACTTTAAAGGAAACAATATAGTTATTGATGAATAAATAAATACTTTTTGAAAAAATTTTAAATAACGGTTATTTTTGATCAGACCTCGTGTGCAGGTGACAACAGTGCTTAACCCTTTGTCATTTTACTTTCAGGAAACATCAAAAAATTTGTTTCATGAAAATTTTTTTGTGGAAGCTGTGAAGAAAGTGAACAAAATGTGAGTGTGTTAGTGAAAAAGTGTGAGTGTATTGCAACTTTCAGGCATTTACTTTCATGTCTAAACGCGAGGCACTCGTAACGCATGTTGGCTGCAATTCTTTTTTAACTACGATAACTTTTGCTACTTAAATTTGCACTTAAAAACTGTTTATATACATACATTTTTCCCTTCATTTTTTTCCTTCTACTAGCAGATCAACTTGTTACACGGAAAACTTGAAAAATCAAACACGTATACAACATACCTTTAATAATTTTTTCCACACAAGATTTTTCCTCCTGTATAAATCTATCATCTTCAGCATTAACTGGGCTTTGTTCGGACTTGCTTTTTGGTTTCAAAAACCTGCAAGGGTTTTCGAATAATTGGCGACGTCGTTTATTCTCCACAACATGTAGAAAAATTAACTGAAATATAAAATTTATAGGCAAATGTAAATATTGTGAAAATATTTTGACCTTATAATATACTTATACTACTTACCATTACAAGAGGAAATACTAGAAAAACATAGAAGTAATAACTGCACAAATTCAAAACATCTTTGTCATTTAATTCCTGGCGTATGCGATCGGGTAGATGATCAGCGTGATTGTTAACAAAACGTTCATTAATGATGCGCAATTGCTGGCATAGATTAAAATCGGGCAGCAAACGTAGAAATATGATGTGGTTCTTGAACTTGAGCATATCAGCCAGAGTAAATGATACGATAAATGGTGGTATGACTAAAAATTATAAACGTTAGATGCGAACACTTTTTCTTTGAAAATCCACAACTCAAGTAATGATTTTACTTACATGAGATATAAAACAATACAACCATGCAAGTCGAAAGAGCCGAAAAACTGTTGACAATGTTAGAAAAGCAATACACAATGGGCAAATAAGATAAGCCATAGAAAAATAATGAAATCGTAATGTTGCCTATATCTTTAATGCTATACAACTCTTTAGGCATTATGGCCACCTGAAAAGCATACAAGCCAACACAAATAACCAGCAAGAGTAGTAGGTCACATATTAATGTACTGCCCCAATAAATGTATGATGAAATGGCTTGCAAACGTTTGAAGCCGTTACTATTTTCCTTGAATGGCAACATGGCGAAGTAAAACATCAACAAAAACATGCCTAAACACAATATTATAATTATTTATTCAAAAATACATACAAACATACAGTGAGCGTCACAATAAAAAGTACAAAAACTTTTTCTACAATTCGAATGTATATTTTGCGCGTCAAAATAAAGTGTATGTACATATTAAAGGGCTGCTCAAGCACTATTCAAGTACTGCTTCCAGAACTGTCCATCGTCTTCTTTCACATTTCAAAACAAACACTTCAGTCCGAAATGTCCTAAACACATAAACGAATACTGTCTTATAAGCATTTAGAACAAACAGAACCAAACACAAGTACAACCAAATTAAATAGAATAAAATTGAAGTAGAACTTCAATCATTGAAGCAATGTTCTACTTCAGTTTTGTTCAAGGCAGCTTTATACAGGTAGTGGCAGAATTACAATAAATACAACACCAACAAACATCAACATGTATTTTGTTGGTAGAATTTACGAATATTTATCAAAATTTTGACAACTATACGTAAATTCTACCAACAAAATACATGTTGATGTCTGTTGGTGTTGTATTTATTGTAATTCTGCCACTACCTTATAAAGCTGCCTTGGTTTTGTTTATAAACTTTTTTGTTGTTGTTCATGGTTTTTGTCTTTGTATTAGTGGACAAGTGCTGTATGCACAGTATGGTCATGTGTTTGTGTTGTTCATGGTTTTTGTCTTTGTATTAAGCACAAATATTTAAGACGCAGCAATGTGCTTACTGTGACTCTTCGTTTATTTGCCTTATTGTGATGTTTTTTTTTGGATTTTGCTGTGAAACAGAATTCAAGTACAGTCAAGCACTGTCGTGAAAGCGTTTCAATACTATGAAGTATTTGTTCTGTTTCTAAATGTTCTATAGCATGCTTGTTTTGTTTTAAGAATTGTTTTGAAATACAGTGCTTGGAACTACTGCACAGTAGTGAGCAGTGCTCTGTGCAGCCTTTTAGTACATATTTTGCATGTGCATCAGCGGTGTGCTACTTTGCTACTATAAAAGAATGCCTTGATATTTGGTTATTTGCCTTATTTTATTTATATTTTAACTAATGAGAGTAAAAACCAACTTACTCTCCAAATTTGCTGTTGTACATCTTGAAATACTAATGCTGCTTACTATTTAGATTATAGTATATTTTAGTGATTTTAGACGCTTAAACGCAGAGCATCATAGAAACCAAAGATTTGCATTGTTGGCACAGCTGTAAAATTAAAAGCAATGTAAAATTTTTATGAAATAGAAAGCCATATAATAGGTGTGTTTCTTTACTCTACTTTGGGATCCCGCGGCATCCCAATTTGCACGAAAAACGTTCCCGTACTTTAAAATTGGGCAAATTAGAGCGCTTTTGAGAGAATAGTATGCTTTTACAAGTTTGTAATAATTGTTACTAGAAAGCGTTCATTAACCCAAAAAATTTGCAACGAGAGAGCGTCAAGAGAGCGTAAAAAATTGAGAGCCATAAAAATTCTTGCAAGTTTTTACAAGTAAAATTTTTACTTGCAATAATTATTCAAACAGCTGTTTTGCTTTTGTGTTTACAAAACAGTATTTCTAAATTAAGTTAAAAATTAAAACATTTTGGAAAATTTAAGAAATTATAATTGTATGTAAACTTTTAAGCCGATTAAAAGTATTAAAAAGACTACAAATGTATTTTTGTAGTCTTTTTAATAAAATAAGAAGTTTAAGGGAAATAAACTAACCAACACGGTATCTGGCACATCAGTGGCAAAGGATGTTCCGGCAAATTTACTTGCTTGAATGTGTTTAAAGCTTTTAGGGGAGCAATTAAATTCACACTTCGATCCTTCCATTTATAATTATATTAACATTTTTCTATTTTTAACCTCTAAAATATTTCTGTTTTTTGTTTCTTTATTTTTTACAAACCAGATGTTATTTTTAGTATTGTAAATATTATGAGTACCTACCTACTCGGTACTTTACACTTTGAAATTAATTTGAAAAAACAAAAAGGCTATGTGTAGGCAGGCAGTTATAACGTATAAAGCGGCTCATACACGTTTCAATTCAATTGTGAAGTGAGTCTTTCAATTGAATTGGTTCTTGGCAACACACTTCATAAACTGAATTGAAAGATTTTCATCCAACTATCAGATTCAATGAAATTAAAGACTATTTTAAAAATATTTAACATTTTCTTTGCAAAAAATTACAAATATAAATTTGGACAATAATTTATTGAATTTTTGTTGAACTTTATAATTTTTAAATTAAATTTTTGGTTTGTACATTTGCAAGCTTTTTCCTTTCTTAAGTTTTTTGGACAACTGATCAGGAGACTCGAACATACAAAGCACAATCGAATTGAAAGACTTACTAGCCAACTTGAAAAAAAATCAAAATGGTTCGATTTTTCTTTAACCAACTCGACAACTTCCAAACGAATCAATTTAAACGTCTTGACACAACAACCGACTCAGTAGCCAATTGAGTTTATCGCAAAGGGAACGATCTTTCAGAACCCAAGTGAGCTGGAGAATCCAGGTACTTTTTTGAGAATCCAGCGGCCTGCCTACCTAACCAATTGAGTTGAAACGTGTATGGGGTAAGCGCCCCTAATTAAAAATAGATATTTTATTCAAAAGTATCTAATCACCCCTGTTTCGACTACGTCTAGTACTAGATTAAATAAAATTGTAAAACTTTTCTTTATTCTGTTACAAGCCGTACTCAAAATACGCCAGCCACGACAATGCTGAATATAAATGACCGCAACCACGCTCTTTTTATAACAATATACATATATGTACATATGTATAATTTGTCCAAAAAATATAAGAGTAGTTATTAAGTACTCATATATACCTATACATAACAACACTACTCTAACTTGCAAATTTTAGCTAGAAAAGTGTTCATTTACTTTTTCACATTTTTGAGAGTAATTTTGCAAAATTTCTTGTTACTCTCTCGTTACTAGTTTTCACTAGTAAAGTAGATGAACACACCTTTTGTTTGGGCAAGTAATTAAGCAATCAGCTGTTCGAAAAATAAACAATAACAAAGAAACAATTTGCATTTGAATCAAATCGTATACAAATCATTTCAGTGTTTTTATATAAATATTAAATAAAAAGGAATGTGCAAAAGACATTAAAAGCTAAAAAGTGTAAAATATTACAATATTTTTTCATAAAACTAAATGGCATATCAAAACACAGCATATGTTTACTTTTGGGCTAGAAATTAGGCTTTATGCGTTCCCGTACTTTGGGTAAATTTTGTCTGTATGTGAGAGAAGCTTGTGCATGCTCTCTTTTGCACGAAACTTGCCCGGAAAGTAAAGAAACACATCTAATGATTACAAGTACTGCTTACAATTTCACGACGCCATTTTTCCTTCAATTCATTTTGAAACAAAATCTTTTTTCCAATTTGCAAATTTTCATATGTATGTAAACAAAAAACAGCTGCTCATACAAATCTAGTCCGAAGTTACCCTAAGAAAAAGTTCGGGCAAGTTTGTCCAGGAAATGACAAAATTACTCTCTCATATTCTCTAAAAATTGTTACGTGAAACGCTTTTGGACTAGTTCGGACTGTTTCGTTAAGCACGTGAAACACACCTATTATTTCTACTGCAACGTTTTTGTTTTATGTTAATTAACTGTGATCGGTAGAAAAAGAACTCCTCGTGTGAAATGTATATTTGTTTTGGAATGGGTAAACAAACTGCTTCGGAATGCAGGAAAACCATTCAGAGAAATTTTCTCTATCAAAAAATTTTTTTGTTAATAAATACGAAAAATAGAGCAGAATAGAAAAGCGCCCAGGGCCGGGCTATCGAAAACTTTTAAAAGAGGCTGAAATAATCTATAGTGCAGGATATAAAAAAAAGATCCTTTTAAAAGTGCCGTTAAAATTTCATAGGAAGTTTCGGCAACATCAGGAGCTATCTAGAGTACCAAAACAATACGACGAGCAATACACGAAAACGGGGTTACCGTTGCACTATACAAATTCTTGTATATCGCTAGCTAATCAAAAAAGACGCCTATAATACGCCAAAAAGTATCAAAATAAAGATGTTTCTCTCTGAAATAATCTGAGGTGTTTGGCCAGCAAAAACCAGTTAATAAAGTATGGAGGACAAAATATAATGAATATGATGACCAAAATTTAATAACCACGGCTAAGCATGGAGAGGGTTCGGGGATGGTGTGGGGATGTATGGCGGCATGCGGAGTTGGGTATTTGGTGTTTATTGAAAGCATAATAAATAAGATGAACCACCTGCACATTTTGCAAAACAAAATGCCAAATGTGCTTGGAAGAACCTTGGATTTTTCAACAGTACAACGACACCAAACAAACATGCCATATACGAGTAGTTATTAACGATATGCAGCAATCTGTTTATGAATATCAGAAAACTTAATCTGATATAACTAAAAAATTAGTCGAATCGATGTTCAGAAGACTAAATGCCGTAATTAAGGCAAAAGAAAAATCTACTAAATACTAAATCGAATTTATTTTCTTTTTAAAATAGTTTGTACACTTCTTTCTGCAAAATATTTAAAAAATATATTTGTGCACACTTTATTTTGACGCTCACAGTACATATAACAGTTAGTAACTGTACTTACCAAGTGGTACGAAAGTGGCATAATAAGATAGCTTCAGTGCACCAGCGGAATCATCTCGGCTATAAATAAACAATATTTAGCTTAATAATTTAACAAAAAAAAAAAACGTAAATGGGAAATCACTCTTCAAAGGAAAGCATAATTTTTTTTATCGTAGTTGGCGAATTTAAAAAAGCCTAGAACAGTTTTGTTACATATTAGAACGGAGATGAAAAAAGTGAATTTTGAAACAGTCAAGTTAGCTGATGGTGATATAGTCACTCACAGATTATTTGAGGCGGTCGTACGGGGTCTGTTAGACAGCTCCGTGACTTTTGCAATGTTGCTGCAGGCAACGACCATCATTTAATACGTACGTCATCCGTGGCAATATTTAGCTTTAGCGTTAACGTAACGGCGGATGAAGTTTACACAATGCTCTCGGATATTTAATCCATAAAAGAAAACATAGCAAAACTAAATGAAATGAATGGCGTAAAAATTTAAAAAGTTAATTTTGATTGCTGATTAAGCTAAATTTTCGGTGGTTAAGAACATGGCTGAAAAGTCCCGGACCTAACAAATAGATGACGCTAGATTTATTGCAGTCACCTTTTTTTTTCAGTTAATACTAACCTTGAATCTGTTAAAATTTCATGATATTCATTAGTTTGTTAGTTATTGTGCTAAGAGTGACGCTACTTTTGTTATTTTCAAATCAATGGATCAACAACAATTTCGTGTTTTAATTTTAGACTGCTTCTTGATGGGGAAAAATACCGTTCAAGCGAAGCAATGGCTTGGAAAGTGTTAGTGGACTTTGCTCCAGCACAAACAACAATTAAACGTTGCTTTGCTGACTTCAAACGTGCTCGTTGACACCGATGATGTATAACGCAGTGGACGTCAAAATGAGGCGGTAACACCAGAAAACATTTTTAAAAAAATCACAAAATCATTTTGAATGATCGAAAAGTAAAGTTGCGTGAGTTTTATTACATGAGCACTTGAGTATGAGAAAGCTCTGTTCAAAGTGGTCGCTGCATTTGCTCTCTGTTGACCAAAAACGAGAACGTTTTGATGATTCTGAGCAGTGTTTGGCCAATGTTTAAACATAACAAACCGGGATTTTTGCGTCGATATGTGATAATGGATGAAACATGGATCCATCACTTTACTTCGGAATCAAAACTATCGTCATCTGAGTGGACAGCAACTGGTGAAGCTCGTCCAAAGCGCCCGAAAGCACAACAATTGTCTGGAAAGGTTATGGCTTCGGTCTTTTGGGATGTGGGTGATGTAATATTCATCGCATATCTTGAGAAAGGAAATACCATTAACAGTGAACATTATATAGCGTTGTTGGAGCGTTTGTAGACCGAAGTTACAAAGAAACGACCGCATGTGGCAAAGAAAAATAATTTGTTTCATGAGGACTACGCATCGTGTCACAAGTCAATCAAAACAATGAGAAAAACCACATGAATTAAACTTCGAATTGCTTCCACATCCAACGTATTCGCCAGATTTGGCTCCCAGCGACTACTGACTGTTCGCAAACCTGAAAAAAATGCTCGCCGGTAAGAAATTTTGCACGAATGAAGAGGTTATCGCTGAAACTTAGGCCTATTTTGAGGCAATAGATAAATCAAAAGTGGTATTGAAATCTTAGCGCGGTGCTGGGATGATTGAGTTCGTCTTGATGGAGATTACGTTGATAAATACAGCTAGCTTTGAACAAAAAAAAAAAAATGTGTTTTCTTTGTAAGGTCCCGGAGTATATAGCCCATGTGTTATTAAAAGAAAAAATGCAAGAGATACAGGGAATTTCCATAATTTTATCCGTTTCTGCCCATTTTACTTCTGTTCTACTTTGTGGTCTCTTAATAGGTTAATGGTTAAGTAAATTTGTTTTAAATCTTTAATGGAATACAAAATATTTTTTTGTAAATTCGCTTACTATACTGAAAAGAAAAAAGAAAAACAGTTTTCAAATGTATATATCGTTACTTCAATAGAGAAAAAACGCCCAAGTTCTTTTTTTTTTTTTTTGAGCTCAAATTTAATTCTTGGATACTTCAGTGCCAGATCGTTTGTTAAATTAAAAAAAAAATGGTTGACGCGTTTCGATATTAAAGTAACGACAGGTTTAATGACGTTGCCAACTACTTCTCAGTTACTTGGATTTACGTTTACTTTCCTATCAAGAATGATTTCATATTAGGCAGCTTTACCAGGTAGCGTTAGAATTACAATCAGAAAACATCATATGTAGTTTGTTGGTAGAAATTACGAAATGTCAAAATTGTGAATCTTCTTTGTTTGGAAATGCAACAAAGTACATATACGTCAGTGGTGGACAAATTTGTTTGCACTTGTGTTAGTGGGATAATTTGAGAGTAATTTCAACTATAGTAGCAAGCAAAACTAACATAAAAATTTTCCTTTGAACAGTTAAATCGCGTACGTTAATGCTGTAATGACAGTTTCAAAGACGTAGAACCAATTTATTACGTTGTTTACTACATATGAATTTTAATTCCGAAAATCTTTATTCACATTAGTATGTTATATTTATTCATTTTAGAATGGAAGAAATCATAATACCTTCCAATAACGTTTTCTGTACACATTTTAAATGTTTGCTGGCATAAGAGACATATACAAACGCATTTTTTATAATAAAAAAATTTTGCATTTCCATTTATGTTATCTACTGTAAGTGGAAAAAAGCTCTAAGATTCTAGCTGACATGTGCATTCGATAACATCTGTTGAACGACTAAACTAAAGAGCATAAGAAAAAGAAGGCGTTGCTTATAAACAATTGTTTGACTAAATGTCCAGCGCTGATATACGTGTTTTTTCAGAATTATGTAACTTGTAAACAAAACAGTTGAAAAAACTACGGAAGGGAAACAAAAGGCAGCTATGCTTATACCCCTACCTGGTAAAGCCTTGGATTGGGACATGTTATTTTGTATTTTACTACCTGGCAAAGAAGACTTCGTACATATATTTTATTTATATTGTTTACTTACATATCTACGGGTGCATAAATAGTTTCGATTATACGTTCGTTGCTATTTGACAGCCACATGTAGATGGCGTTATCTATTAAATTAATTAATATGGCTGAACTGTGCATCATATTTTCGGAATATAATATCGTTACAGTTGGTCGGGTATCGCCAGAGATTTGTATTGTACCCAAAACATTCTGTTGAAAGTTGTGGAAATCTTTTTTCATTACTTCAACCAATTCTAAAAAAAGTAAATGTTAAGCAATATAAAAGATAATTGTATAGTATAAAGCTTTAAACACTTATGGCCTTATTCATAAAAAATATTTAATAAACATGTAATATTTTTTATGAATACGGCCGTTAGACGACAGCAGACTTCACAACTTCACGATTATAAATTAAGATAACTTCAAATAAATGAAGATAACTTCAAATGCTGCCGTCTAATCTGCAACATAATTATTTTAAAGACAGCAGCAGCACTGTGTGTATTTTAACGATACAAATTTCAGTGTTGCCACATATACCTATATAAAAAAACGTAATAACATCACTTAAAACTGGAAAAACAAAAATTTTTTTTTGCTATTAAATATGAAGTGGCCTGGAGACGATAAAAAACACATCAACGCTCTAAAGGCCGTGTCAGATAAAACTTTGTCGCTTTGCGTGAAGTTTAAAACTTTAACAGAAAAGCGCGAAGCAAAAGGTGTATGCCAGAATAAAAACTTGGGCAACGCTCACGATTTGTTTATTTAGCTAAAAAAAATTTTGTTAATTTTTACATTTAATCATTTCTTATGGTAACAGAAGCTAGAAATATTATTAGATGAACTACTGAAATTGGTTGTAATTGTTCTCTTAGTGCATAAAGCTATTAGAAAAAACTTCAACGCGTAAAAAGATGAGAGTTGCCGAACTTTTCGCTTCGCGTTGCGTTAAAAGTGCTCTATGTGACATGTTTCATATAAGCATATACATTTTATCTTAGATGTCAAAGCGAATTTGCAACGTAAAGCGAAGCAAAAGTTTTATCTGACACGGCCTTAAGTGCGTTCGTGCAGTCGTGTTTTACGGGTACACCTATAGGTTGTCGGCTCTGATTGATGAAAATCAAAAACTCTTGATATTTTATTTTGACGTGTAATTATTTTGATAGTCTCCAATTGTGATTGGCGATAGAAAATGTCAGTTTTGTTATCAAAAGGCGCAACAATAAGTAAAATAAAAACCACATCCATATTTAGTATGATTATTGAATTTTAAATGCTTATATAGTATATTATATAGTATATTATATATACTATATAAGCATTTATTTATTTTTCATTTATTACCACTTTTCATCCATAGTTTTTTTTTCTTCTTTTCATGTTTTAATTCATCATGCGATGATGACATATTAAGAAAGAAACGTAGCGAAGTCAAAATACAAATGATGATTGACGATTTTATTTGTACGTCTCCTTTTAAACGACAAAAACACGACACTTACACATATGCACGGATTGACATGTTTTTTGATCGTCTCCAGGGCACTTTACAACAAAATTTTAGTTCTTATTGCTGCCAATTTATATTTATAGAAATTAGTTTAAGTTGGCAGCAGCAGCAAATGCTGTTGTGAAGTCGTGCTGCTGTGATGCCGTTAAAATATTCGTTTTCATCTAAACACATGCATTTTATTTTCTACAGATTGCCGTCTGCTGTCGTCTATCTGCTTAAAGCTTAGGTGGCAGAAATATTTAGGACTATAGAACCGTTCTCTTTTTAATATTCTGCAAACATAAATTTTAGTAATCAAGAGTCGTTTGGTGCGTGATATTTAACAAGTATTCTGTTGGACACACGTTCTATCTTGGCCAACAATGATGATAATTTCTAAATATGCAGAGAAGACATTAAAGTGCGTTGACTTGGATGAGGAGACCGATCTCATCTTCCCCTTTCATCTTATTGGTTTTTAGAGATCACCTGCTTTGCTCAGTAATGAATGTTGCCGACTAGACGTTAAGGGAACAGATAAACTCTTAAATTTTCTAAGATTTTAAAAGAGAGAAAGAGTTGATGTGCAATTCTTTACCGGTCATTGTTTGCTTGAAAACCAAGTCAGAAGACATAGATTACCTTAAAGTAGATTGTATAAGTACTTTTAAGATGAAGACGAGCTATTACTTACCTTTACTTGCTGTAGCGTTTCAAGCCGGTCAGAAAAATACATCCTAATCTCTAGAAAGAACGATTGTTCAGTGTATTATATTGAACACTACTTAGTGCGCAAAGCTAGACTCCGTCCTTCCTTTTTAAAGCTTAGTATAATTCCTGTTCTCTATAAACAACACATGCTCCTTTCTCTCACGCTCTCTCTCTCTCTCTCTCCAGTTTAGCAACGTTTATACACTCTTTCAATGGATATTACCGAACTTTGACAGTTTAAAGAGGCCGTATTATTAAAGCTATAGCGTCAAATGTCGAATTAGCTGTCATTTATTCAATCTGTACATGCAATAAGTACAAATGACAAAATGGCTGAGTCAAAATGTGTGCTCTGCTGCGTACTTCACCATAATCGTCCCGCCGAGAAGCCAGTGTTGTAGCAAAATTCGTGTAAACTGGTTAAGTAAGCGATGAACCAATAGCAGTATGACGACGGCACACTGGCGTCTCCCGCAGGTATGCAGAAGAATCAGTAAATTTTGTTTCATTTACCAAAAATCTCGATCTTTCATAGAACTTGGTAAATATTGGTTTGTAACTTGGGAATACAATCATAAAAAAATTCAACTAATCCAGGAGCTGAATTCAAACTGACTACTTAAATCCTTTTCATCAAAAAGTCATTATCTGCCCTATTCTGGATGGATCGATACAACAAGTTTGCTATATCATCCATCTACATGAGATCCATGTGCATCTAGCGCATCCTGAAAGTTACTGAAAATTGTGTTGCCGGATCCCGTCATCGACCCATATATATTTCTATAGGAATGACATTAGCCAAGCTATCAATGTTGCCTTGAATTGGGTGGAAAGACATGTGGTGTCGGTATAACAAAGCCAAATGTCACTAAGCTTGCATATTGGACATTCTGTGCAAGCGATTTGAGGATATGGGCATCCCACATGGAGGTGAGAATACGTATTTGGATCCCGTTAGAACTTTTTCTGGTGAATTTTCTACACAAAAAAGAAAACTAGTTGAGGTCTCACAACAGGCCATCAATCCCTCCGTTAGACCTTTTCCTGAGGGATTTTGTATGCCTATAAGCAAAAAACAACTAATAGTCTCCCATTAAGCAACCGATACCGCGAATTTTCTGCCCAAAAAAGCCAGACTTCTTGTGGTCTCACAACAGGCCATCGATGCTGCGCATTACGCAAATGGGCGAAACATTACTTATGGTCCCTTAAAGATAACGGGTACCATACTCTGTTAACCTTAAACTAATTCAAGCACCAGACGTGGAAAATTATGCGCTTTTGCACACACTTTCTTATATTTAAATATAGAAATCACTCAAAGACTCTTTTCTTGAACTTACCCGCTTCAATGTTGCTAGAATTGAAATTGAATGGCATGTATTCCACTTTTAAGCCAGGATAACTTTCAATTTGTTGCTGAACCAGTTGAGACAATTTGACAACGTTTGAAGATGGTTCGTCTGGTACACTTATATGAACAATTCCATTTTTATAATGATTTAAAGATAATTGAAGTCCCGTACCAAGTTTCGTAACAGTCGAGGAATGTATGGTCACAATGGCAATTAAAGTCATAAAAAATGGTACAGAGATCTAGAAAGAAAAGTAACAGGTTTTTGTGCAATAAAAATAAATGATCATTTATGAGAATACTACTGACCATAAACAAAGCTAAAAACCATTCATTTTTCATAAATAGAATTTTTTTATAAAAAATTGCCATAAACTGTTGAATTAAATTCACATTTTTAAGCGTATCCAAACGTTGGTATGGTACCCGTATACTGGTTTCGGCATGGCAATTAACAGAACCGTCAACATCATCAGTTGTTTCAACTTTAGGTACAGAGCTGAAACACAAGTTATATTAACAATTTTATTTTGTTTAATGTAAATTTGTTAATGGCCCTTATCGTGGTTGGCGAATTAGAGATAAGAGACGTTTAAGATAGTTTTATAATATATTAAAGAGAACAAGCTTGCTTATCCATTAATCTATTACAAAACTCTCGTCGACGTTTTTTGAATTCGGCAATCTCGATTAGGCAAACTGATCACATTACTAACTTTAAAAATACATCTTCCAAAGTTGTATCAGTCACCGATATGGTATTTATACCCAGTTGGACATGTTGCCTTTCTAATTTGGTTAGCATTTTTGCATAATTTTGTTTATATTCGTATGGCAAACTAATAGTTACCGTGGGCGGTACAACATTCTAGAAAGGGGTATAAAACTCAAACAGATTCAATAAACAAATTTTTAAAACTAAGTTGAGCCTACCATTACACTGGCCATGGGTACATGTTCTCTTATCATTTCCAAACATTCGTCTGTATTAAATTGACTGGGATTTGTGCAAAACTTTAATAAATAACCACTGCCTACTTTGTGTTTCAGTTCCAATGGTGAACCTGTCAATTGTAATCGACCATTTGATAGTATACTTATGGTATCACCCAGAACTTCAGCTTCTTCCATGTGATGTGTGGTTATCAAAATGGCTTTGGTTTTACGTAATTCCAAAAGTATATCCCATAGTTCACGACGAGATTCAATATCCAGGCCAGAAGAAGGTTCGTCCAAAATAACAATTCTAAACAAAATTTTTTTACAAAGCTACTCATTTGTTGATTAATTAAAGCAACTAAACTTACTTTGTTTCTCCGGCAATGGCTATGCCTAGTGCTAAACGTCTTTTCATACCACCAGATAGATTTTTTCCATATTCATTGGCTTTTTCTGTTAAATTTAATTGATGCAATAACTTATCAGCCAAAGTGTTAGCTTCCTGATGCGAAAGACCTCTTAGCTGCGGAATAAATAACAAAAATAATATGGCAAAAAACCAAAAAAAGTTTATTAATTTGACAGTAAATAACTTTTTTATTGGATTGAAGTATCATGGGGAGAAATATAAGTTTAAACTGCCAGCTATTGAAAAAGCCAATTTACTTGGATTCGTTTTACTTCCGTTGTATTGCTGGAGAATGAAATGCATCTCAGCACATCTAGATATGACCCACCAGCCTAAATATGAAACAACCTGATAGGATGAAAGAGTCCAATCTGTTCATGACTCATTCAGATATTTCTGCAAATTATGCAACTATAACCCTAAATATAAGAAAGAGCAGGACAACGACAAATGAATTTTTCAACACTCGTTTTTTCCTCTTCAGCCTTACAACTTCTACAACTCTCATGTTTGGGCCGGTGCCTCAAAGTCTATTTTGGGGTTACTCGACCGTGTGCAGGAGAGGGCGAAGAAGCTCATCAGTGACAGTAGGACATCCAACTCTATTGATTCACTGGAGCATCGACGCAGTGTGGGGTGCGTTACTCTGTTCTATCGTTACTACAATGGATTTTGCTCTGACGAGATTAGGGATCTTGTTCCCGAAACTCGCACATTTTTACGTAGCAAGCGTTCATCGTCTAGAGCTCATCCATTTGAGGATCGGGGAATCGTACTACGCATTACAGAGAGAATTCGTTTTTCAGCCGCACGCTTCGTCTCTGGAACAAGTTGCCTGCAGAAGTGTTTCCTGTCTTTTATAACGTTGGGAAATTCACGTCAAATTTTCACAAACACTACTCCCGCTTTCCCCCTCCTCACAACCTATTTTCCTAGTTCTGGTACAATGCACTGCATATGTAGGGGTCATCCCCTGAGTACTGGTCCAATATAAAAATAAAAAAAAAAAGTCATTATACGGATGACTTAACCTCCTCGCGTGTATCCCAATGTGAAGGTGTTCTATTAGAACAGCCGTTACAATACGCAACCACAGTCGGAGTACACCCCTCATGATAATAATCCTCCACAAACAAAATATAGCCTCATCAGACCATCCGTTCTGTGCACTCCCTAAAATTAGATGCTGAACCTTGTTCTTACCGCTTCTTTTAATGCCATTATTACAACTGACAAATAGTTAACATTAGGATTTTATCCTACAGATAATTCTTTTTGTTTATTACAAGTTAACATTAACCTGAAAAGTTACTGATAACTAACAGCAGGTTTATCCTCATGGTAAATTTCAAAGCTAACTTTTAGCATTTGAAGCTGCCATATTTTCTGCTGAAAATGTTGTAACTTCAGTTGTAAAAGTGGGAAAAATTTAATGGTCACTTTATCGTTCACGTCAACTAACGTTAAGGTTAACTATCAAGAGCTTTATCATTAGGTTGTAATAATGGCCTTTAGGGTAATAATCCTCGTATTGTCATAACTATATATAGACTCACCAGACCGTCCGTCCTGAGCACTCGATATACCTTGTTCTTACAGCTTTTAAGCGAGATTTCTGCCATGCCGTCTTCGTTATGTTATAACCGGGCCCCGGTCTTTGCCACAAAGTTAACTCTTTTCAATTATTAAAGATGGTAATTCAAAAACGGACATGAAGATTGGCTTAAAAGAACATCCATTATCGAAAATATCAAATTGTCCGATTATAAGTAATTTTTGGTCAAATTAGGCGACAGTTATTTAATACATTACTTTTGTAATACATTACTTGGTAATACAGTAATGTTTTATACAATTTTAACCATTATTACTAGAAAACATTTTCTAGATTCACTTTGTGCGCTTCTTATTCCACATTTTATTTACACACACATTCACACTGTTTGTACGAAAATCAAAAACCTTTGATTTTTGTGCAAACATGCTTCAAATATTTCTAAAAAACCAGCAAACAGCCCCATAAACACAACCGTGCAAATCCAAAATGTTGACATGTTTGGCAAGCAGTTTGCGTAGTTTATACAGCTCGTAAAATACACCTCAAATATTATATCATACATCAGTACAGATTTTCCGAATCCTGTTAAAAGAAAATACATTAAAAATTAAATAAAAGCATCGTGCATTGATTTAAGAATTCTTTGTGCGATTTTAAAAACCACTAAAATCAATGTGAAAAGCGCTGAGTTGACAGCGTTGTTGTAATTCAAATAATCAAGTTTGCCAATTTATTTAAACATTTTGAGCTAGATAAAAACGGATAATTTATTTAAATATAACGTATTATTATATAAAAACTCCTTGTTATATTTTCAAATATGTATTTTATGATTTGCACATTGCTATTTTATTTTCATAACAACAAACAGCTGGTTAAATGATTTAACAATTTTACCATTTTGCACGGAAAAAATGTACGGACGGGTAAAGTCTGGTAAAATGAGAAACACAAATTGCTCTCTCAGAAGCTTTCTCATTTACCCAATTTTCAACACAAGAATCACTTTTCGTGCCCGCGGGTGCCCGCGGGTGCCCGCGGTAACGACGTCGAACACTACTAGTATTATATTTAAAGGCATTTTAAATTTAATACAAAGAAAGAAATAGTTAAGAATGTTTGAAGAACAAAAGTTTGAAAATATTGATCTTTTTTTTTTTATCTCGGACCAGTACTCAGGGGATGACCCCTATATATGCAACACATTATACTGGAAATAGGAAAATAGGTTATAATGAGGAGGAAAGAGGGGGTAGTGTTCGTGGAGGTTTAACTTTAACAATAACAACACGACATACTAAAACAAAATGTTATAAACTATTGGCGTCAAAAATGTAAATCGATTAGAAAAAAGTCTGCATACAGCATTGGATACTACTCTTAAAGTGAATAAGAATAGTTGTCAACATTTTGACAACTATTCGTAAATTCTGCCAACAAAATACATGTTGATGTTTGTTGGTGTTGTATTTATTGTAATTCTGCCACTACCTGTATAAAGCTGCCTTGGTGTTAGTTGAATGACAAATAAATTTGTTTTATTTGTCACACATTACAATCATTTAAATATAGAAAGCGATTTGTAAAAATGTTTGAACTTTAAAAATGGTAAATAGAAGAGAAATACAACAATTAGTTCGAAATTTGATGGTTAGCCAACGAAAAGAAAAGTCATCAAAATACCAGCAGTACCGAAAACAAGCCTTTGTATTTATATTTACCTTGGCGAAGAATACTAAATGTTGTTTGCAAGTCATATATTGCATATAAATACTGTGCTGAGGACAATAACCAATTAGATGTCTGTAGTAAGAAGCATCGCGTTCACTGCAAACCACAATTTTACCGCTGTCTTTAGGTACCAAGCCTAAAATAAATAAACAAAAATACTAATTAGTCATGAATTATAAACCAAAACAATACATTTTTAATATCAGTGAAACAGTCCTTATAGAACAGAAAATTAAATACCATTAATGTCTAAATATGATTTCGGCCATGTGTTTGGCACAGCTAGCGTGTACAAGACACAATCTGGGGGGTTACTTTCTATTGCGATGCGACAGAAAAATCTAAGAATTGGTACTCTGTATTGCGTTTTCGTATTTTCTTTTCGCATTTAATTTTCCCTTTCGCACATTTCATTTTATCATTCTTCACTATTGTTTATATTGTGATACCAGTGTTCGAATCATCGAATTTACTTTCGCATGGCGAAAGAGAGTAACCCCCTGGAACACAAATTTCTGACAGTATTTGCGACTGATTTCCAGGTGTACGATTGTGTTTGGTTCATCGACAAAAGACAAATGACTTTACATAACCTCAAAGAAAATCCAATGGGGTTAAGTCAAACGATCTTGATGGCCAATTAATTGGACTTTTAGGAAAGATTATTCCTTCGCTAAAGAAGATTCTTCGAATATTCTGTACATTAATGGTTTTCAAGACATATGAACGCACAGTAATTTTCTGTGGATGTAATCTTGTTTCGACATAAGCTTGTGGATTATCCTCAATCTAAATGCGACAATTCTGTTTATTTGCATACCCAGTCAATCGACCACATGGTTCGTAAATGTTTGACAATTCTTTAAAATAGTTAGAATTGCTGAACAAACATTATTCCTTAGCCTCTTAACGAATGGCCATAAGCTTTTACTACCCGGAAGCAGTATGAACTTTGACACGAATACGCTGTTCGTTTTTGCATAACTTATTTCTTCTTTTAATTGAAGTTTGCTTGCAGGCGAAGAATGATTTTATCCCAAGCAATATATTTTCAACCAGTTTTGCCTATATTTGTATCATTGTCAAGAAAGCACAATTTCCAATTAAAATACTCGTAAAATTTATTGAGTTCAGCACAAAAACCTTTTCGTAAACATATTTTAGGACTTTCGTACTTGTTTTAGAAACGCTACCAAGTTCTGACAACGAAAAATAGGCAAAAGTAGCACAATGGTCAGAATTGCCAAGACATGCGCTAACTCTGACTTCGTACTTTTGAGGGTGTGAAGTCGTGAATAGGGTAAGGGTGTTTACTAACTCGATATGAGATCGGAGAAGGCGTAAAAACTAGAAAAGGTAATATCCTTCCCCGCGTTTGGACTTCTGTAAAGAGCCCCGAAGTGCAAATAGTAACGTTGTGAACTCGGTGCGTTTCGCACCGTTTTTGGTGCTTTTTAAAATTAGTTGTGCGAATAATTCTTTAGCCGGTGCGGGATGCACTTTTTTTTTAAATTTCGGTGCGTGTTTTAAATTTCGGTACGTTTTTGTTTAAATAACGCGCCCTTTCCGCCATTTTGGTGCGTTTTGAAATTTCAAAGTTGACAACGCTGGCAAAAAGTGAGTTCTGATTTCCAATTTAACCCAAATACTGCTAAATTCAGCATTATTTATGCGTGTCCAATGGTTGCTGGCATTGGAACACACAAAAATTTATGTTACAAAGACGCGACGCAAACGAGAGGGTCATAGTAGTTGATAACCAACTATATATAAATCCTGTGGATCAGCATTCTTCGATATTTTTGTTCCAAGCGAATAACGCGAATATAGCCGGGCGATGAAAACAAGTGTGAACATAGACAGAGACAAAATTCGTGGATATTACAAAAATTACAGCCAGTTTACCAATCGACAGCGTGCTTGCGTTCGTAATATGAGCGAAAGAAAATTGATTTGGAATCATTTAACGATGTGTCAAAACTCAAACAAAATTCATAAAAATATACGAAAATTCGATTCGAATGTGAGTGACTCTCTTTCTTTCGCATTCGTTTTTTTTTTCGAAATTGGTAAAAAGGCTATTAATCTTAAATTTACCTGTTATTACGATAGAAACTCAAAGAACGATGTTAGCTTTGCTTTGTAGACGAGACCGAAATTATCTGTTCGAATTGACTATTAAGTATATACCTTGAATACTACACAGTCAACCACAATTAACCCGACAGCCAACAATTGCAAAAAAAAAACTTTTTATTTATTTTATTTTATATTTCCACTTATACTGGCCTACTACTTATTTCGGTATAATTTGATAGTTCGCGTTGAAAAAAAATACATCCTTTTACGTTCACAGCTAGCTAGCAGGCATCTTTAATACAGTAGTGGTTTAAGTACAGCTGGCGTTTCGTGGCGTAAATTTGTCAAAAACACAAAGACTTCTTTGCATTTTCTAACAACATTTTGACAACTGTTCGAAAGTGCTACAAACAAAATACATGTTGATGTTTTTTGGTGTTGTATTTATTGTAATTCTGCCACTACTGCCTTGACAGCTAGACTTTGATTCGGTCGATTGCAGTGTCGCCAACTCAAAAATGTTAAACTTCTAAAAAACACTTTTCACTAAACAAAACAAACTACTTACCCATAATCATATTAATTGTTGTAGTTTTACCAGCTCCATTGTGACCCAGTAAAACCGTTATTTGTCTATTTTTTATTACCATATTTAAACGGTCAGCGATTAAGATATTTCGGCCTGAAGTTTTGAACTGTTTTTCAAGATCTTGAATTATAATGGCATCTGAACAACCCACACTAGAACATTCGAATTCATTGCTTTCCTGTTTTTTCCAGTAATCAGGCTTTTTGTTTAATATGAAGATAAAAAAATTTACGTGCATTAACAAAAACACTTTAATTATTATTGAATTTTTAATTACCTGTAAGAAAAATAAGTATGGTTTTTTAATGCCACCGGGTCCCGGTAATATATTCGTCAGGTATAAATAAATTATAGAATAAACTATACATTGCACAACTAATAGGCAATATATTTGAAAAATACTTAATGAACTACTTGTTACATGTTCAAATAAATGCGAAAACTCAAATTTGGGATCTAGAATAAACATAAAAAAGTAGCGCTTTAAATTAAGAATTATTTTCCCAATAAATTTACTTACATTTATTGCCAAATATTTGAAAAGTACACCAAGCATCCACAAAAGCATTTAGACAGAAAATACGTATAAACAATTTTTGTACTGCGCCCTCTATAAAAGCAAACACTAACGATGGTAATATTAAGAGGTAGCCACAATTTTTGGCATAAAACACTATCATAAGTACAAAAAATATTTAAACAATTATTAATTGCTCCTGTTCAAAATGGGCAAAATTAACAACGTACCCGAATTAAAAAATACTGATATCAAATATATGTAAGACATACTGGTCAATATAAAAAGCAATACCAAGATGAAAGCGTAAACGGCTGGTATTATGCCCAAAGCATTATAAAGACCTGCCACAATTAAAACTGCAACAGCATAAATTAGATATAAAAACAAACGTACAACGTAGAAAGCTACACCATTTAGATAAGACAGAGGTGTAGCTATGACAAGGAATTCCTAGAAGAAGCAAACCGTTTGCTACAAAATGTTATTCAATTTTATACGAAAATTATTACTATACCTTTAAGCCGTCTTGTTTTTCTTCCACTAAAGGTACTAAAAATGTATTTTCCAACAATATAATCAAAAAGAGTGGAAATATTATTGCGAATAGAATGCCAGATTCATTTTGAAAATAACCGCCACGCATAAAAGGCATAGCACCTATTTCAACTGCTACATCTGGTTGTATATCGGTTTTTGGTGTGATAAAGTTCATGTCAATGGAATGTTGAAGTTTAATAAAGTCCTTAAAGTCTCGAGACTCTGCAAAAATAACCCATTAAAAATAAAAGCGTGTTAACAATAATTTTTTTTAAAATTGTTTATTATAAAAAGTTGCATATTGTTGTGCTAACAACGCTGTCTGCAAATAATTCTTAATAACAAATAAAAAATGCATAATCTACTTGGTGATAGATAGTTGAAAAATAATATAAAAATACTACATGCACCGCTTTCACACATGGAAAGTTTACTTTGCAAAGTCTTAGGTTTAGTTACATTCTTTATTTTCCTTTACCAATACCAAACTCAAGACTACAAAGTAAATTATTTTTGTGTGAAAGCTGTTGATGATAAAAGTGAGGAACATGCAAGGCTTTCGGGTTATGAGTCTTCCAAATTTTTATATTTACATGCAATTTTACACTATATTTTTGAACATATACGACGGCTAATCAAAAAATAACCATTGTTTTATATTTTTTCACAAAATATTTATTTATGCATCAATAACTTATATTGTCCCCTTTAAAGTAATAATGTATTCAGGGTTAAACTCCTGCAGTATTTATCTTCAGAACCTTAGGGTTATATTTTTTTTATATATATACGTGTGCATTTACTGGTAATTTTGGGGCTACAGGGTTGGACTGGAAGGAGATTGTTTATACGTCTGCCGCGTGGGGGGACCATTATTAAATGCTTCTTGTTTTTAATTTGTTACATTTATATGTTACGTTTCTTTGGCTGGGGAGCCCAATTACGAATTATGGATTATGAAAGTAGGAATGTATATATATATATATATATATATGTATATATATATATATATATATGTATATGTATATATATATATATATATATATATATATATATATATATATATATATATATATATATATATATATATATATATATATATATATATATATATATATATATATATATATATATATATATATATATATATATATATATATATATATATATATATATATATATATATATATATATATATATATATATATATATATATATATATATATATATATATATATATATATATATATATATATATATATATATATATATATATATATATATATATATATATATATATATATATATATATATATATATATATATATATATATATATATATATATATATATATATATATATATATATATATATATATATATATATATATATATATATATATATATATATATATATATATGTATATATATGTATGTGCAGGGAGAAACATATTTAGAATAATATTTAAGTTTTGCTGATATATGTATATATCTTGTATATCTTTAAGGTACATTCTCAGGTTATGATGCTTTGTAATATTGTTATTTTGGCCATGGAGGCTTTATATTACTGTACAAATGAAATAAATAAAATAAATAAATAAATAAATAAAGTAATCCCCCTCAAATATAACACACTTATGCCAGCGTTTTTTCCCCCCAATGCTCGAAACACTTCTGAATCGCAGTTTTTGGTATCGCCAACAGTTCCTGTTTCGACTTTTCTTTTATCTCCTCAATTGTAGTAAAGCGCTTTCCTTTCATCGGTGTCTTCAGTTTTGGGAAGAGGAAAAAGTCAGCGGGGTGCCAAGTCCGTTTCTGTTTCTGACGAATTGCTTAGCGCAATAATTCATGATGCACCACGCCATTGCAGTCAAAGAAAAAAACAGTTCACATTTGGCGGAACTTGACGTGAGAGTAATTTGATTTTAACCCAAATTACTTTTCCAAGATCTTGTGGAACTTGCACGCAATGTACTTAATTTTGAATCCACAGGCGAAATAAAAGCGTCTTCGAAAAGTGTGTAAACATGCTTAGCACATAACAACACACAAAAATAATCTAATTGGACGCGAAAATATTTTCTGTGATTCGGTTTAAAAACTATATGAGCTTATATGTATAAATGAAATTCTGTTAAGAATACTAATGAGATATATACTTACTTTCAATAAGATGTTATATACTTACGACTAAATGATGAATCCAAACTATCAGTTACATATCTTTGATCAGTACGTATTGTCATACGATTCGTATAAATGGTATATTTAAGAGTCTTTTCGCCACTTTTTGGTAATTCAAAATATATTCCTTCACATCGTTCCTTACATTCTTCAATAGTTTTCATCATTGTTTCACGGTGAGTGAACTTGTTTATATTCAAGTCGCTGCCGCATATTTGTTCCATAAACGAAACCACTTCAGGTGTGTCAGGTGCATAAAATGTTTGCTTTTGACCTACTTCCACATCAAAAAAGCAGCCATTTTTCTAATACAAAGAAAAAAATTGTTTCAAACATTCTCTAGAATTTGTTAATTTTTCTTACCAAAATAGCTGGTATCTCAGGATCATAATACTGCGTTAGCTCCTGTATGGGATGATATATAGAGTATAACATTAAAAATTGCAGCCCAAATAAAGTTATTACAATTGCACCCAAAGATTTCCAGTGGTAACGTAATGCCATTAGCTGTTTATAGACAAACAGCGAAAATGTCTCAAGTTTCTTCATTGTTAAAGTTTTGTTTCATTCAATGCACAAAAGCGAACAACATAATTAAACTTTTAAATCGACAGAAAAATGCTGAGAAAGCATTTTTATTGTTTATTTTCTTAAGGGCAACAACAAAGTAAAATACGCCTTGACTACAAGATGTACAAATTTTATTGGATTACCAGTGATGTGTAATATAATAAGAAGAAAAGTACCAAAAATTAAGTCGTGTTAGAAAATGCTATATATATAAGTATAATAAAAGAAATTCGAAATATACCATTTAAAATATATTTGACAGAATAAATAAAAAAGAAGTCAAAAAAGTTTTTTTTACGTTTTTATGTATTTTCTATATTTCTAATAGTACCAATTGTACATTAAAGTGTCCAAACATTGATACACCAGCACAAAAAAAAATTAACTCAACTTTTCTATGGTGAATGAAAAATGTTAATGCCAGACTGTTGAAAAATAAAAAAAATCCGTTAATTAAATAGACACTGCGACAGTTTTCTCGAACTGTTACCTAAAATTTAATAATTCTTCATACCTCTTTTCAAGAATAGGGCTTTCAAAAATTATAGAAATAAAGCTTTCGATTCAGACTCTGAGTGGCAAAAAAACCATTCTGTGTAACAGGATAATGTTCAAAAAATAATATTAACAAGGAATAACATATTTGGGAAGCTAGCTGTATAATGCTAAAAGGCCAAATAAATTATATAAACTGCTTGGCAAACATGCCAATATTTTACCTTTATCCAAACATTTAGCTTTTTTTATGGGGGTTTTGCTTTTTTGCACAAATCTCTGAAGCAAAAAATTTTGGATTTTCGTGCAAACATCTTGAATATTTGTGTTGTCTAGAGCTATATATTTATCATTTCAATGAAAATTTTGCAGAGTGGAAGAAGAAGAAGCACACAAAATTAATGAAAACAATTTTTCTTGTTATAAATGTATAAAAGTTTGTCTTCTTCTTTGTAGAAAATAAAAAGACATGAATTACTAAAACAGAATCTCAAGAAATACAGGCCATAACAATTGATAAAACAATTATTATGTACCTGAAGTGGCATTAAGTAGTTTGCCGACTAGTCTACGCTTTAACTCTTATTCTGCCAGCGTGAGCCTAAAGGCCTAACTATAATGTGCATAGATTGGCTTAAGCTTTTACTAAATTTAAACGAAAAGTCTGTCAAATGCATAAGTGAATGAAAAACGACTTTTAGTTGGCCATAATGTACTTATATGAACTTAATGATTTTAAACCCATTGTTGCACAACTGCGTAGTACTTGTGTAATTACTAAGTAGATTATATAAAAACTACTAAAAATGACAACAAAGTATTTGTATGCAATAATTTCCAAACAAAAACTAAAAACAAATTTGTGGTAATTTGTGTAATTAAAAATTGAAAAAAGCTAAAATACATTTCTATTAAATGAAATACAATATTATTTGTTTAAATTTTTCTTTATTTTAATAATTTTTGTAAACACACACACAAACTCCTGAAAACAAATGATTCCGCACAGAAAGTGCGTTCAGTTTCGTACTTTGCTTAAGCAACTGACATTAGACGAAACTTAACGAAAAGTTTCATTAAGCACATTATAGTTGTACACATTTGATTATACGTATTCGCACAGTTGCTTAAGCTGGCTTAAATTAGTTTATGCACATTATAGTTAGGCCTTAACCCTTCACCATGACCCTACGGCACTTGACAATTAATTTTTGAAGTTCGTAATCTACGTCATAACCCATATTTGTAGAGAGGGAGTTAGATGTATGCTCAAGTCACCTGTCCCAAACATGATTCCTCATGTCCTCTTCGATTTATGGAATCCCACTACGCAAACCATTTGTTCTAATTATATAGACGATTTCTAAAAATCACAACCAAGCCAGCTGCATTGCAGTGCACAGCTAACCTCAAACCCTACCGAAACACAATTTATATCTTGTGAACTTCATATCGCTCCTTTATTGCATCATAGCCATATCTCAAAAATCAGCTTTTGTTCAAATTACGTTTAAACTGTTTCATTTAGTTGATATCTTCTAAAAAAATTTTGTGAGACTTGTATCGACCTCAAAAATTTTAAATGTGTTTTTCCTGAAACAAGCTTTTTTTTAAGTTAAGACTATGTTGCAATAAAGGAGCGATATGGCGAGCAAATTGCCGCCACACATTCTCCATCTACTCTCATTGTGTTAGAACACACGAAAATAATTTTTAGTGGAGGTTATTTTGTTGTGCTTTTCGTCACACTCGAGACTACTTCATCAGCCGTAACATGTATACATACACCCAATTTTCACGACGGCTTTTAAAGACATGTTTGTTTTTTATTTTATTTTAAAGCTGCTACCAAAATCATGTTACATTTTCATCATGATTTTTTAAGACATGTCTTTTTTTCAATTGTAGTTGCAAAATAATAGCGTTTGTCTCTTTTTATCTTTTTGTTAGTTTCGATGTAGTCATCTTGCCGAACGAAGGTAAATGAAAAATAACAACAATATTACAAATGATAACAAAAAGGAATTAGGAAAAAAACACAAAAAACAGAGTTCGTGTCTTTTTGTTTACCCCTCTTTCTTTTCTATCAAATTTGTCTGCAAACATGAAAGACATGACTTAAAGACGTTTGAAAAAATCATCGTGAAAATTGGGTGATATACATAGCCAAAATATCGACGTGGACAATATATTGACACAGATATAACATATTGAGGTAAACTATTTCCTCTAACAAACGATTTGTGAAAAAATATAGTGGCATCTCGTGCATGCAATTCCTTTTTTGACATTTCATTTTCATTCATAATTTTTTCTGTTGATTGCGTGAATATATTTTTTTTTTGTGATTTTATTGAAAAGTTTTCATTTGAATTTCAAATATTTTGGAACGCAATAAAAAGAAAAACGCATTAGAGTAGACAATGACTAAGTTTTATAAGCTAGAAATAAATCGAACGGAATGGGAAATACCAGACACATACCAGCAATTGCAGTCCGTAGGCAGTGGTGCCTACGGTCAAGTATGCAAAGGTAAATAAAAACTGGAAATGTTAAACTTATCTGTAGACTGGTTTTTAACAAGATACGTAAAACAAATTTTTACAGCGATAGTACGTGGTAAAAATATGAAAGTAGCTATTAAAAAATTGGCTCGACCTTTTCAATCTGCTGTACATGCTAAAAGGACATATAGGGAGTTAAGATTATTAAAACATATGGATCACGAAAATGTCATTGGGCTCTTGGATGTGTTTCATCCTGGACAACCAGTAAACTCCTTAGAAAACTTTCAACAGGTCTATATGGTCACACATCTTATGGACGCCGATCTCAATAACATTATAAGGACGCAAAAACTATCAGACGACCATGTTCAATTTTTGGTCTATCAAATATTAAGGGGTCTTAAGTATATACACAGTGCAGGCATCATACATAGGGACTTGAAACCATCAAACATTGCAGTCAATGAAGATTGTGAATTAAGAATTTTAGATTTTGGCTTAGCGCGACCAGCAGAAAGCGAAATGACAGGTTATGTAGCTACACGTTGGTACAGGGCACCTGAAATAATGTTAAATTGGATGCATTACAATCAAACTGTTGATATATGGTCTGTTGGTTGTATAATGGCTGAACTACTTACGGGGCGTACCTTATTCCCTGGCACAGATCACATACATCAACTAAATCTGATAATGGAAATTTTGGGCACACCACCAGAGGACTTTATGCAAAAAATCTCTTCTGATAGTGCTCGTAATTATATACGTTCATTGCCTGTAATGCAGAGAAGAAATTTTCGTGATGTATTTCGTGGAGCAAATCCACAGGCTATTGATTTGTTAGAAAAGATGCTCGAGCTGGATGCCGAACAACGTATAACAGCTGAACAAGCATTGGCTCATCCTTACATGGACAAATATCATGACCCCTCCGATGAACAAACGTCACCTTTGTATGATCAAAGCTTTGAAGACATGGACTTACCAGTTGATAAATGGAAAGAACTAGTTTTCAATGAGGTACTCAATTTTAAACCCTTACCAGCTTTTGCTGATGTTTTGAAACAAGCTCAGGAGCAACTACCCCAAACAGCAGCAAATTAGTTAGATAAAAAGTTTAAATAACTTATTTATAACCTCAATTTGCATGATGTACTTAACTACAATTATAACGCGAAAAATGTTTTAATATTAGGATAAATATTTTTATACATATAAGCTATAAAAACCCAATTGAAAAATTGCCTTTAAAATCGTTTCAAAATTAAAGTACGTATTTTCAAAAGATGCCGCTAAATTAAGACAAAGTTGTTAAAATCTTAAACATAATATTGAATAAAATATAAGTCAAACAAAGGGTTTATTGGAATATCTGATAAAAGGAGGTCAACTTCAAGTAATAAACATTATTTTTTTTTACAAATAAGGCATACATTTTCCAATCAAGGTATTATATATTATATAATAATATTGTATAATGTATAATATTATATAGCCTATATCTTGTATTTACTTATGTACATATATATAATTAAAAAATCAAAGCTTCTTCTGCATATTGTGCATAAAGTTTGCGGTACATATTGAACTTAATTGCTCATTTCACGGGTTAATCAATGCATGTCTAGGTGTTAAACTTGCCACTCCAAAGTAATAAAATGACGCTTACCGGGCATGTTTGCATCTCGCATGACATTTGCGACTGTGACTTGAACTCGCAAGAAATATGTTCTGTTAATCGCAATCGCCAGGCTCTTGGCAAGTTCAAATCACAAGAGTATACCCAAGTGAACTGATGAATTAACACTAAACTAAACCTTAAACAAATATTAAAATGACGTATACATATACTAAATTAAATTTGTTTGCTTTGTACTAGAATAAAAACTAAACGATTTTTCATAAAATTTTTGCTAAATACATGCAATTAAAAAAAATTGTTTTTAAAACGCGAACCAAACTCATGTATTTTTGCAAATAAACTATTTTATATTCAATTTTTTATTACATTTTTAACCAACAAAGCATAATATTTTGCTGGCATTATCAATTTATTTTTTAGTTTATTTACTTTGGTAAAACGTGTTTTTAGCATTCAAATTATTTGAACTCTCAAGCAAAACGCGTGAGTAACAAAACACCTAAAAATAAATTTGGCGTTTTCAAGTCACCTGGCGACTTTGAAAACATGCGAATGTGGGAACATACAGGCATGCATGTATATTTACTAATTTCGCATTTTTTTTTATGTATTGGAAGTATATTCGGGTACTAATAACAATTTCTTAAGAAAAAACCCACTTGATTTTTAATCTGGTTGTTAGTTATGTATATAAGCTGAGATATAGTGAACATACCTCTCCTTACTTGATGAATGTTTTGGGCCTATGTTTTGTGGGGTTTATAAAACTAAGGAACTTACTTTTATTTCGCAAGGCTATAAGGTGGTATAGTCCAAATATTTGGTTGTAAATTTTAGTTTTCCTTGAACCCCAAATAATATGTCAAACAAGCATATCTTCAAAAAATTATGAAAATTTACCTACAAGGAAATTAATGTTGGCCAACTAAATTGCTGTATGTGAAATAAAAACAAGTACAAGGTATCCAATGTAACAAAAAAGTCGCTGGATATTATGTTTAGAGAGCTGAGCGCTGTTGTGCTTCGTGTAAAACTCCTCAGATAATTTTTGTGGTTTACTATTTTACAGTGAATGCCACAAGCAAATGGTAAACAAATATCTTCATACGTTTTCGGGAAAATTCAGAAATTAAAATATATATTAGATTAAAATCACAGAAATAACAACAAAATGCCGAAAGTTGTATCGCGCAGTATAGTTTGCTCGGACTCAAAAGATCAGGAGGAATATAACGAAGAGACTCCCTTAAACATTTATTATTGCCTGTGTGGTAAATTGGCTTTAATTTTGGGTATGTAGAAACAACTTATTTTCGGAAGAGAATAGATAAAATAAAATTTTTTTTACTTAAGATTGTTCTATAGAAAAGCTGCCCTTAAGAAGAACAGATGGAGCAAGAGTAATTGATGGCAAACACCATGCCCACAAATTGACCTTTCAGGAAGGAGAAACAGTTTATATAAGACGCAAAGAAAAAGGAATTGAAAAGCAATATCGTTATAATGTAAGTGCCATTTTACGGACGTTGGACCTGTTTGTTCGTTCGCATAATCACATCTTAAACAGCAATATTCAAATTTTGGCTCTTGTTTTAAAAGCAAATTTAAATTTGTAACCTTATTCCATTTTTTTTTTATTAATTTAGTGTAAATCCTGTAACCTGCCTATATATTATCGCCATGAGCCCAAATCAGACATAACTTTTATAATACATCATGCTTTAGTTAAAACTAAAAATGATATACATCTTAATTTGGACTGGTCCTCAATCATGGCTAAAAAGTTACTACATGGAGAATCTGAGAAAGTTATGGTGACACGTCACACAAAAAATATGGGTAAATTTAGTTCGGTCACAGTGTCCACAATTGACGAGGAAGAGGATGAAATTGAAGCGGTTAGTTTAAAACTATATATTTATTCACTTTAGTAATAAATTTTTTAAATCTTTTATAGCGCGAAATTGCAGATAGCTATGCTAATAATGCACGCATTATTGAGAAGCAATTACAACGCAAAGGGGGTAAACTGGTGGATGCTGCAGGACGCACAAAACAAGATGAAGGCCCGCCTGGCAAAAAACCACGAGGAACTTTATTAGATATTTAATAAAATTTGTTGTGTACAAAAACAAACATAGGTTTTTTTATAATTTCTAGCTTCCCTACCTTCTATTGACTCAAGACAATTTCTAACATGATGTCAATCGTTGGTCTCGTTGTAAAAAGTCCCTAATTAATATACATAAATGCATGCTAGAAACGAATAAAGCTGCACACGAAAAAAATGCTTTACCCAGTCCACATGCCTTATATCAAGGAATCTGTGGCCACATATCAACTTTAAGAGAACGAAAATTGTCCATGATGGATTTATATTACTGTAAATAAATAAAATGAGCTCTTAGAATTACCTAGATCTCACTTGAGAGTTACAATAGCAGTCATCACTGGACAATGCCTGTTTGGAAACCATGCCAGGAGGCTATGCTTACCCTACAACAAATTCTGCAGAAGTTGCCAAGACATAGACGAGAAGGTGACGATGCTTCACCTCTTTGGAAAATGCCCGGCATTGGAGCACTGCCACCTAAGGTATCCACGCGAGCAGAGCTTCATGTTTGGCCTCGTTCAACCTGACCGTGATAGCCTTATTTCTAACGAATAGCAGAACGATAGTGCAGATTCTCACCTCCTAACTATATATATCAACACAACGGGACCAAAAGGACCCAAGTGGGCTGGTTTCATGAAACTGGCGGCCTGTACAACCTAACTATATATATGTTATATACCAAAATAATTAATTACATTATGCACGCAAAAGAGAATTTATTAGTTGCATTGTGGTGTGAAAAAATCGCTAAGGAAAAATAAAACTGGTCTTGAGTTGACAAAAAAGTTATGTTCAATTTATTCTCAATAATTTCATCTTCATCAAAAAACTTGCAGAATTTGTTGGAGTAGAATGTATTAAAATCCTGTCACATTAAATTCTCTTCTTCGACTTTTTAGAATGGATTTCACTTTGTTTCTAAGTTCTTGTTGTATAACATTTATTTTCTCTATTGATATGCTCTGTATGTCATATTAAGTTGTTCGATGGCGATCACAGCGCAATTATTGCACCTTGATGGCGATCTTAACGCGTTGCAGTGTACTGTAGGCTTTCATTATGAATTTCTAAGAACTCGACTGTAACCTTCGAAAAGACAAAAAGTTGTATTACAAATAAAAATTATAAATAGCTTGTTTTCTATGTTTCCCAGCTATCTATATGTCGACATTTAATAGGAACTACCCAAAAAACGTCTCTAACATTTCTTTACACCTTTCAAACAAATTAGAGACGTTATAAATAGAAAAGCTTGTTTTTTGTGTTTTGACGGATATTATTAGAGCATTTTTCTTTTTAAATTCTCAGCAATTTATTTGGATTGTTGGGATATAAAGTTGAATGTTTCAGAATATCTTTCAAAAATTTCCAAAGTCTACTGATGATTAGGGTAGTTCCTATGAAATGTCGACATATAGATAGCTGGGAAACATAGAAAACAAGCTATTTATAATTTTTTACTGGTATAAATGTTAGAAGCTTAAATAGCGAATAAAAAACTTAATTGGTTGTATTACAAATTAATAAAAGTTACAAGTTGTGCCTCCTTAAACATATATAGCTATTTGCTGAAACTCACAAAATTGGTGTGCTGGAAAACGCAATCATAAAAAATGCTTTAGTTCACAAGCAAAGAATGGTGTGAACACTATATGGATATAAACTCGCATATGTATGTACATATGTATATTGCAAAAACTAAAATCATCTGCATGTTTGACAAAAATCCTGTTCTTTCGGTTTGAAAACTCCGCTTACTCTTATTTTTACCCTCCCAAAAAACAAAGAGCTTGGAAAAAATAACTTACCAGCAGAATTAACTCTTCTTTAGAAAAAAAAACTACCGGATTTTTTTAAAAATCGTCATAAGGTTTTGTTTGCAAAACACAAAATTTTTATATGGTTTCCTTTTTTGTTATGTTTACATTTATGTATTTAATGCTTGTTCTTCAAATATTTTTTATGTTTAAAATTTTTTTTCTTAAATCATGATTTTAATATATTTTTTGTCTGCGCCTACAAATAATTTGAAACTTTGAAAACTCAAAAGTTAAATCGTGTAGCTGCTTTTAGACTTGTTTTCTGAGTGGAATCAAAGTATAATTTCAAACCTTTTTTATATATGTATAATCGTTGATGTATTTCAATCTGGGGGTTTTGATCTTTCTTTTTTGGGCGGTGTTGAAGAAAAATATTTTTATAACAAGCTGGGTTTTGATTCTTTAAAAAAAAGTACAGAGTAAAAACTTTTTTATTTAGGCCTTTTCACTAAATGCTTGTGAATAATTTATTTGCTTGATTATTTAATCGAGAAAAACGCAAAATTATAAATTTCATTCGTTACTATATATTATATATATATAAAATGTTTATTTAATGAATTTCGCTTGCTGTATTTTAGAAGAATCTTTTCAATTGGTTTATTTTCATTACATTTTCTTTATATATTTTTTTAATTTGTATAAATATTGTTTTAAAGAATTTAATTTTTTTTTTTAACAATCTACAATATTTGCTTGCAATTAATGCAGAGTGTGAGTTAAAGGGGTCCAGTTGGGGATGTGAAAAGTGTGGTTGGAAAGGTCAAGGGTTTTGGTTTTTATAAAATCTCTTTTAAACATTTTACTCTTCTCTTTGTTTGCTCTTCCTCTTTGAATGCCTTATAAATTGAGTTTAGTTTATGGTTTTAAGCTTTTATTTCATATATAATTTTTTCCCAGTGTTTACACTCTTAAGCAAATCATGTTTTATTTTATTTTCTTGTTTGTTTTATAAATGACTTTAATTAATATTTTTAATACCCTCTTCTTGTTTGTATCGAATTATGTACTTCATAATATCTTGCAATACATTCACATGTATAATAATTTTTGTTTGTTGATGTTCTAGCCTTGTTTTGATTCCCCTGTTAACTTGCACATTAATAAAAATATGATCATGATCATGCTGTATAGTTGTGATTAAAAATTCAATATTCTTTCCTTTTTCTATTTACTGCTCTTCGTCACCCAATTCATGTTTGATTTTAGAGAAATCGAACTCTTCGCCAGTACCACGTTTGAAAATGTCTAAAACATCGAGGCAAGTAGTTTCGAAATGAGTTGTTGCATCATAAGATTCCGAAATGAAAATTTGAGAATCGGCACCATTATCGGTTGGCTCAAAATAGTCTGAAATACAAACGAACTTTTGTGCAATGGGTTCTAATAAATCTAAACCGTGTTTAATTTCATTTTCTGGCTGATCAGTTTCAACGGTTGTCGAAACCATGCCTACAAACCAGCCCTTTGCAGCCACCTGGTGAGCATAGCTCACCAATGATACGTAAATGTCTGACTTGCGACCAACTTGTTTTTGTGGAATGATAATTTGGGTAGATAATGCGTCTTTAGTATTTGCAATTGGATGATCCAGCAAACAAATACAACGTATAACTTGACCCTTCTTTCGTACCTAGAAATAAGAGGCACAAAAGAAAAACTTTTAAATTATAGAAAGATAGAAAAAAATCATTCCTCTTAATTTACCTTATCAGGAACATAACTGGGATCACAGTAAACCTGTTTACATTTAGCAATTTCGTCACCCGAACGTACGCCTACCACTTTGCCACCCTCGCCCAAAACGATTTCATCAATGGGCTTATCCAACATATAAGTGCCGCCATAAATGGCTGACAGACGTGCAAAACCCTGTGGCAATTCTCCCAAACCATACATTGGATAGAGGTAAGGCGATTTGCCATATCGGGCTAACGAATCCGAGTATAGTTTAATACGTTGTATGGTCTTTACGGCTGGCTCATTTAAATAGTCATCGTCGCGGAATAAGGCCAATGCATGACCTGTGAAATCTTGTGTATTCTTATCCAAACCAAACTTGTCGTAAAGCGCCTGCATATTTGCACTGCTTGGATCAAAATCTTTCCATGTTTTAGGATCGTCTTCCTTGAAGTCTTGCACATAAATCAAGAAATTGCGGAAACGTCGTTTTTCAAACATGCCTGCAATATTTAAAATATTTTAATACATATGTTTTTCCTCAACCACGTTATATATAAAAATAAAAAATTCTGCGACAGTTTTGCAATGGATTAAAGAGCAACTAAAAAAACGTGCTTGCTGGTGGCGTTCCTTTATGGGAATTTGTAGCAAGATTTTGATTATGCATAAGGCTACTAATATTTAGGCTATTACAAAAAAAAAAAAAAGTATGAAAATGAATATGAAAAAATTAACGTCTAGAAAATTTGTATGAAATTCACTCAATTTTTGCTTATATGTATATAAATTCATATGTACTTATGTATATTCACCCATTTTCAGATGGGCAAAATTAACTGTCTCGCATATTAGTCACAAATATGTGACGTCATATATCGTAACATATTAGTAGCACATAACATGTGCTCTCATTTGTGGATAAAGTACTTAACATTAACATGCAAACTTGTACATAAAACGAAGAAATACTTACATACATATGTATGTATGTATATAACTGCTATTTAATTGTGCCAAGAAAAAATAAGTAATAAATTTGTTTTCACTGAAGTGAAAGGTATACATATACATATGTATGTATAAGTTAGCACATACAGTCGCTCACATTTAAAGTCGGGCAGACACATGAACAAACTTTTAGTCCCAATATTTATAAGCTGACGGAAGAAAAATTCGTTTTAATTTTGTTTATTTTATCACAAAAGTTCTTTTATTTAAAAACAACAAAAACAATTTATTCCAAGTTCTTTTATAAAATGTATACGAAGGCTTAACTTAAATAAGGTCACTTTTCAGTCTCACATTTAAAGTCGGGCAATTAATAAAAAATTAGCATTATGTGAACATAACGCAAAATTAATATTTTGTAGATCCACCTTTTTGGGTTTCAACAGCTTGTAAGCGGTTAGGCAAAGATTCCACTAATTTTTTGCAAACCTCAGGACTTATATTATTCCACTCTTCCTGTAAGGCATTCTTTAGTTGTGGAATTGACGTACACTGCCTGTCCTGCATCCGGCGGCCTAATTCGTCCCATAAATGTTCTATAGCATTGAGGTCCGGACTTTGTGCAGGGGTTTTAATAACCTTCGGACAGTTATAGAGCAGCCAATTCTTAACATCATATGCTGAATGTTTAGGATCATTGTCGTGGTAAAATTGGAAATTAGTTTCAATGCCGAGTTTTTTTACGCTTTCTTTTAAATTTTTTCTCAAAATATTTAAATAAACATTCTTATTCATAACATCGTCAATGGAATGCAAATTTCCAACTCCTGAGGCTGCCATGCCAAACCATAACCGATCCACCACCGTGCTTTACTGTTTTTCTTAAATTCTTGCCTTCCATATCTTTGTTTGGTTTGCGCCATACTTTGCCTCTTCCATCGCACCCAAATAAGTTAAATTTACTTTCGTTAGTAAACAATACCTAAATATCAATAATTAAATTTTTATGTTTGTTCCAACTTACGGTACTCCAGAAATCAAAATCTTTGGTCATATATTGACGAGCAAAAACAAGCCGTTCGCTTTGGTTTTTCTTACTTATTATTGCCACTCGGCCATGAAAGTCATTCTTGCGAAGAAGTCTTCTTATTGTTTCTGGGTTTACCTCCGTCCCAGAAGCTTCCTTGACCATTGCTGTCAGTTTTGGAGCAGAAATAAAAGGATTTTTCTTCACCTGTTTTAAAATCATGTTCTCATCTCTGGGTGAAAGCTTTCTTGCTCGGGCTCCGCGTTTTTTTTTTTTTTTTTTTTTGCTACCAAACCACTTTCTTTATATCTAGAAATGATATCATGCACTGTAGATTTGCCTTTTTTTTTATCAAATTAGATATTTACCTTT
Source organism: Thecocarcelia acutangulata (assembly GCA_914767995.1). Taxonomy (NCBI): domain Eukaryota; kingdom Metazoa; phylum Arthropoda; class Insecta; order Diptera; family Tachinidae; genus Thecocarcelia; species Thecocarcelia acutangulata. The sequence goes on along the minus strand of OU612097.1, from coordinate 27,588,174 downwards.
CAGATTTTCCATGTAAGTGCAACTCAATTATTATTTTCCGTTCTTCGAAGGTGGATTGTTTAATTTTGCGCGGCATTTTTCAAAAAACTTTTATAATCTTCACTGATCGAATGATAGTGTAAGAAGAAATAATTGTTTTGGAGACAAAAGAAGAAAAAAGTGGAAATAACGGTATATTTCACTTTTTCATTGTACAAAACATTAAGTGCCCGACTTTCAATGTGAGACAGAGAATTTACTTTTTCTCATTTTGTTATTCTTATGTATTTTATAACGGGACTTAAAATAAAATTTCTTTGCTTTTTCTATTAATAAGAGTTTTTATGATAAAACAAAAAAAGTTAAACGCATCATCTTTCATCAAAACATAAATATTAAGATCATAAATTTTCGACAATGTTTGCCCGACTTTAAGTGTGAGTGACTGTACATGCATATTTAGCACATGTTTGTGCTATATAAATAATCGTCAAAACTGTATTAAAACATTTAAACTTAACCATTTGTAATCAAAATCCAAATAGTTGGCAAATATACACGAATATATATGTATGTACTATCCACAGTTTTAGTATTAGTCAAGTTAGTAAAATAAAAAAATAAAAAATTAACTAAAAGAAACAATTGCAAACACACTTAGTAAACTAAGTAAAGTTGCACAAACAAAAAATTCATGTGGTTCAATGCCCTTGTAATAAATATTAAAGCAAAATTAAATTCAAAAACAATATGGTAAAGAAAATCGTTGAAAGAGATGAGGAAACTTAATTTTCATTAAGGAATATTTTTAGGATTATAAATTGAATTGAAATTCTGTTCAAGCTTGAGGTCTACTATATCGTTTTTATATAAAACGTTTAAATATTTGTTTGTTCGAAAGGGATATGAAAATAACATGAAAACAAATTTTAACATACATAAATACAATCAACATATATTATCACAAAAAATTCAAATAAAAAGCTTATTAAAATAATGTTATAAGTGTAACAGATTGCCAATTTCCTACTTTATTTTTAACATACTTATGTTAGTATCACTTGATGTTTGTTTGTTTACTCGTATATGTTTGCAACACTCGAATGTGTGTAGGTATATAAAACTCTATACACAGTGTTGCAGCTTTAGTGTGAAAATTAAAGTAGCCGAATTGCTTTCGGGGAAGTGGGGGATTTTGGGAATTCCAAAAAAAAATCCGGACCACTTGGCTAACCGATTTGGAATGGGGTTTTCATATTCGGTGCGCATTTTTGTTGTGGGACATGAATCCGAATTATAAACGGTTAGTGCGAATTGCGAAAATTGAAGTTGCTGTATTGCTTCTGAGGAGTAGGGGGAGTTTGAGGTTTCCTGAAGTCAACTTCGTAAAAAACTCGGAACCGCTTCGTTAACCGAATTGGAACCGGTTTTTCATATGCGGTGCGGGTTTTGGCCGTGGAACGTGTATCTGAACTAATAACGGTCGTTCGATTTAGTGCGAAAATTGAAGTTGTCATATTGTTTCCGGAGAAGTAGGGGATTTTGGCGAAAGGTAGCCCTGTCAGCTATTAAGAATTGAGAAGCTCTACGGGATATAATTGATGTCAATTTAGTATCTAACATGTTGCTTACATACATTTATTCTGCCGCACCGTTAACGATATCTAATAATTAGATTTTTGGTTTTTGTACATCAGGTATTAAAGTTTTTCCTTTCTTAAGAATTATTTTTTACAATACAAATTTGCTGTGAGCAATAATTTTTGATTGAAGAAGACAAGAAAAATAATAAAATCTTTAGCTGGGGGGCAACTAGCTGTTTCGTAGCCGCTACACCACTCATCAGCACCCATTTTCGGACTTGAACTCGGTTCATGACGCATCTGTCTATATTCAACTCATATTCAATCACGTATGCATTTTGTTCCGCATACATACATATGTATAGTGTTTACTCTCTGTGAACTACCGGTGTTTATTTTTTAGTTAGTAACATACACACATATGTACATATTGCTCCTTTATTGCAACATAGTCATAACTCAACAAAGCTAGTTTCGAGATAAGCACATTTCAAATTTTTAGCTTCCATACAAGTCTTAAAAAATTTTTTTTAGAAAATATCTCTTGAATAAAAGAATTTAAAAGTAATTTGAATAAATTTTTGGCACAATATAAAAGGTAGTACTACTGTTAACAATTCTGTATTGTTCACTTGAAAAACTAATTTTTTGAGATATGACTATGTTGCAACAAAGGAGAGATATGTATTTTAATAACACTCCATACCCAGGAACGTAATTGTAAATATTAATTTACATAACGGGACAAATATTACAAAAATTTAGGACGAATATTAAAATAAAATTTAATAAAAAAAAATCTAAAAACTTATAAAAAAAATAAGTATAAACCAATAAAAAAAGACTTTAAACCAAAAAGGCTACGAAAACAATTTGGCCGAAAACAATCATTATAATAGTAAAACTAAATAGTTTATTTGTTTGCAGCTTAAGGTCTTTTATGTTTTTTTTTATAAAAAGTAACGTGTTTTTATTTTATTTTCAACATTTCGATAACAGTTTGTTATCGTCCTCAGGAACATTAAATTGTTATAAAAAACTTATTTGAAAGAATTATTTATCCTAATAATTTTTCATAGTAAAACTAATTTTTCATAGTAAAACTAACCTTCATCTTCGCAATTTTCTTTATAATGAGGTATGACATACTTGGTATGATAGTAGATATAATGGCAACATGCCAAGTATGACTGTCTAATAGCCGCTTTATGTGATGTATAGACAGGTATTTATCGCCTTTACAAGTAGTACAGACCCTGTAATATCTCATTCAAATTACTATTTATGATACTTATTTATACTGATGATACCCATAATACTGATTTAGCGATATTTATTAAATAAAATCTCTCTATGACGTTGATCCGATAATGTCAAAATTGTTACTGATTTCCAAAGCAATTTTTTGTTTTGTATTTGTTCTATTCCAAATACATTTGCATTAAACAGTAAGCCAGGCTTTAAGCAACTATACGTGTCTTCTTAACGTTTCGAAAACATAGTTCTGTTTCAATGGGTTAATAAATTTATATGTTTCAATAAAAGCAAAGAAATACAAAGTTAATTATTTTTTATTTTCCTGTTACTTGTTGGTTACAATTATTTTTGATATTGCAAAATATTTTATACTGGTTGCGCTTATAAAAAAAATAATATGAAAAACAGAAAAACACAAAAAATAAACGATAATGATAACACAAACACGAAAACAAGTAAAAAAAAAAAATACTTGTGCAATTTGGCATAGACTAATGATTCATTTGTACCACAAAAACGGAGCAATACATTTTTAAGTTAAGCTTTACTTATATGTATACTTTTTAGACATTGGTGATTGTTTTTATATTGGCTACAAAAGTTTAAAGAATTTAAATAAAGAAAAAAATAATTACTAATGGATATTGCAATATTTTCGAAATAAAAAAGGGCATACAAAATTGTTTATAATAACACTGCATTTCATGCACACCATTTGAAACATTATCAAAAATCCTATGTACTCTGATTTTTTTTCAATTTTTGTTCGCAGCAGACTTATTGATATTGCCGTACAAGAGATTTCTGAGGACTTTGGAAATATTTTAGATTTTTTACTTTTTCAAACAAAATTTTGACAACTGTTCGTAGATTCTACCAACAAAGTACATATTGATGTTTTTTGTGTCGTATTTATTGTAAACCTGCCACTGCCTATTAAAGCTGCCTTGTGTGGCATGATATTATAGGTATATTATATACGCTAAGTTTAATGTAATTATGATGATATAAAAAATATTTATATCGTTATGTATGTACTGAACAGGGGTTAAAGTTAATTAATTACATTTTTTTTTCCGTTTATTACTTTAATCGATTACTATTTATCGTGTTTAATAAACTGCGTGATTAACTGCCTGTTTTTGGGAGACGTTCAAAGCAAACAAGAATCGGATTGCAGCTTGACGAATACGTAACAATTTGGGTTTACAGAACACGATTCGTTTTTATCGACTTACTTACGATAGCATTTACGTTGTATGAAGTCGTAGTGTTACAACAATTTAATATTTTACTTTTGTTAATATGAAATATTTATTTTAATCATTAAAAATGGTAGTCCCGTCTCAATATAAAAATAAAGAATTAGGATAAAAAAAAAAAACAATTTCTAAAATTTTTAGCAGCAATACATACACATGCATATATATTTTTTAAACAAAAATTAAACATTTTTAAAACCATTCTAGATATAAAAGTATAAATAAAAGAAAATAAACAAATTACATATTTGAATAAAAATTTGCGGCATTAAATAGTTCTGTAATAAAATGCATTGTTTTTTATTCAGCGATTGTTTGTTTTCATTCGTGCAAGTGTGACATTTGTATCGGCACATATCGTCACACAAAAACAAAAATACATATCATATCACGTATGTAAGTAGCAACAATATATAACATTCGCGGTAGAAAAACGCAAATATGCAAAACGTCAACGTTTTAATGTGAAGTACAGCGAATTGATTGCTGAAAACAGGCAGGCTGTAAATTTGTTAAATTCCCTATACCAAGGCATAACATGTTTCCCATTCATATTTTAAATTGTTAGCAAAATAGCTGGCAACCTTCTTAGGGAATGTGTATTTACTCATTTCTTGCATTTCTTCAACTTCCCCAACAAAAAAATATTAAACAAAATCTAACTTCGCTCTGTTTAACGACGAAGAACGAAACAAAATGTAAAAGTAGCGAAGTGGATTTTTTTCACCCCACCTTTTTGACAAATTTAGGAAACTGATAGAAAAAAAAAATACCACGAAAACAATAAAAAGTTATCTTATTAGTATTAAAAAGCCAATAAGAGTTCAAATACTTTACAGGTTTGCACAATAAAATTTCCAGTTGAAAACAAAATCAATGCAAAACTCTTAAATATTAAGATTCGTTTACATATTTTCTTTAATCGTAATATACGTGTCACGAAAAGTTAATGAAGAGGAACACAAAATTATAAAAAAAAAAAATGGAATTAACGTCGGGGGTTATTTTCCACTCTTTTTCATCTTAGTTACTTACCCATGAGATCAGATGCTAAGGCTTCCTTTTGATCGACTGGTACCTTGGCAATTTTTCCTCCCTTATATACATAACTACCCTCGATCGACTTGAACTCAAGATAACGGGTAACGCCCGTATGTATCAACAACTTGACCAGACTACCGTTTGCCATTAGAAATTTGGGTATTAAATCCACATTCCAGTCTCGGCCTCGCCCGTATTTGTCGGCAGGCACCTCAATATTAAAACGCTGAAATAACTCCTCCAATGGTGTTATGGAGGCGGATTCACCGCCATAGTACTTATTACGGTCGATGTGGAGTACTTTCTTACCGGATACAGAAAGCATACCACTTAGGATACACTCCTTAAGGCCGGTGCCCAAAACAATTGCATCGTATTCTTCATTCATTTTTATCTTCTTTCTTTTTTAAACAATTTAAATTCTAGTTTATTCACTTAATTAAAAGTGCAGTGTATCGTTTTGTTTTAAATATTAAATACACAAAGATTTATTTCTTTTCCTTCGTCGGGTTTTTTCTTCTCTACAGCAAACACTCTTCTACTTCTGTGAACGTTCAATAAAATTTTTTCTATTCGTCTTTTTCTTTTCAAATTCGCTTTGGTCTTCGTCGTTCGTTTAGTTCGGTGGAATTCGCTTTGAATTTTGTATGATGATGTTGGCACTATTGTTGAATGGAAGAGTTGTAATTGATGGAATCTCTCCACAAAATTTTTGTCGTTTTAAAATGAAACTAAAGGGCAATGAAGATATTTTATATAAAATTATATCTGATTGGGAAGGTGCTATTTGATTTTATAATCATTATTAAAACTGAAATATATCTATGTATATAATTTCGAACAAATACGCTAGGTTTAAGTACATTCCATTGTACTTAAAAAAATAAAATATCTAGGGGGTAGGAAATTGAAAAATAAGAAGAAAATGTTAAGTGAGTATTGTTTTCAAGCTATGGACCCTTGAAGTTTCCATATTCCTATACAAAAAATTGAAATTTTTCATTGAACTTTTAAGGTTATTTATGCAAAATTGGTACTATTAGAAAGCTCTAATAAGGCACCTCGATATGTGAACAGTTTTCATGTTTTTTAACTCGTTAGAAAGGGGAACTAATTTTAAGAATGTATAGCCTTATAAAGTATAAACAAATTTTTATTCTAGAGAAACTTTAGTAAGCGAAGCTGGTATTTGTTATACCATTGAGGAGAAAATACCTCCGCCCGGCCAAAGGCATGCTAAGCAGGGAAATTTTAGTCAGTGAAGCAGGTGTTTTATATACCATATAGAAGATAGCCTCTCCACCCGGTCGACTATGTAAAGAAGCATTGGTCAGCGAAGCTGGTGTTAGTTATACTATAGAGAATAAAACCCCTCCTCCCTATACAAAAAGTTTTTAGTAATTGATCAAGTGTTGCTTAATAAAATTTTAATCACACTTAAAAACAAACACATTTTAACATCGAACACTTCTTTTACACTTATCTAAAATTTTGTAAAAACAGTATTGGTACCTATGGAATTAAAAAAGTCTTGCACGATCTACTTTATTTATTCAAAACCTCTCAAATTACCAATTTTGCCTAAATAACTTCACAAAGGTAATGGAAAATTGCAATTTCATGTACACATATGTATGTATATCAAAAATTCAGAGGTCCATAACTCGAAAACTATGCATTTCCGCCAACTCTACCACTTAACATTTTCTTCTTATTTTTCAATTTAATCTATTTAATTTTTTTCTTTGATTATTTATTTTATGTTTTCAGCTGCTAATATGCACAAGTAATTTCTTACCTGTGGTAATGTGAGACATAGCAAAAGACTCATTCAAAATAATAATTTATTCTGCATTACATACATACTGTAGAATGAATACTACTTTGACCCATGAAATAATATACCTACTAGATTTTCTAGAAGCAAAAACAGAATATTCAATTAAGTTTCGTTAAAAGTTCCTGTCCCACGATATCGCAAATTAACATTCTCCAGTATTTTGTGGATCAGAATACTTATGTGGAAATTCGTTGTTCCAAATGTTAGCAAACGTTAACGTACGATAAGTGAAACAGTTCCTTAAATTGAATTTAAAAAGCTCAAAGTGCAACATGTTTTGTATATCATAAAGAATTGCAATACACTTTTATTGTCATCTAAAATAATTACTTCAGTGCTTGTAATTCTCAACAACATATAGCAATATAAAGTTTAAAAATTTTGTTTTAAAAAATTTATTTTTTTCTGTTGTATTAGTCTGAACAATGCAATTTATTAGCCTAGTCCTAATGGGTAGATTTTTACCTTATTTAATATAAACAGATAAAGAAAGCCACCGAACTAGCAAAATAGTACTATTCAAATCAACATTGTTTTACAAACGCCTGGCAGCCTTCTCTCATTTTGATAAACTAGCAACTCTGAATAACGTAATGAAAACAGTTGACGTTTGCTAGTGTTCGTGTTTATTTCGTTGGTGTGGAACGGTACGGATATGTTTATGTTAAAATATTAATTAATTAATTAAAATTATTATAGATAAATAATAAACAAAAAGTATAATAAGTGCAAAAACGAAAGGTGTTTTATTAAAAAATTATACGATGTTTCAATAAAGTCTCTGACGAAGAAATATTTTTGTGCAGAAAATAGATAAATGCAATACAGAAAAAAGTTAGAAAATAAAAGAAAATGCAGAAAATTTATATGTAATTGGTATTTAGGACAAAAAAAAAAATTCGAAGAAAAATATTTGTAGCGAAATGCCAATAATTTTTTAAAAACAAAAATGTTAAATATAATTGTGCTGAGTTAAATATAAGAAGCAAACAGAAATCTCAGAAAGCAAGACCACAAGTGGTTCATTAAGAAAGTTCTTTACGTTGATGGAAATGTAAGTTTGTTTTTTTTTTTTTTTTTTGTAATAAAAACAAGTTTAATGAAGAAAAAAATATGTCTTTAAAAATGTTCTTTGTTTAAAAATTGCTAAAAAAAACAGAAGTTTACGGGTTTCTCTTTTGTTCCCTGCTTTTTAAAATACAAATGTAGCCTGCCACAACAACAAAATTTTGCCAACATAAACAAAATTAAAACAATAGGTGGGTACAACTTTTTTTTGAAAGTTGTATTTACATATGTATGTATGAAATACCTACAGATTTTTTCTTAAAATTTCGTATATTTCACAAAAAAATTTATAAATTCACGATGTCATATTAGAAAAAATGTAATCGCAGAAATAAAAATTATGTACATATTAATGTGAATACAGAGCATAATTTCGAATAATAAAAAGCCAGTAAAACAAAACCAAAAAAGCAAAACTAATTGTATGTATGTATTGTATTTTGTAATATTATGCTTAGAATATTTTGCAGTTTCTGCTTTATTGCCTGAAAAGTTTAAACCAGTTGTTCTTTCTGTCTGTCATTTGAGAGTAGTTAAGATAAAAAAAACGACAACAATAATAAAGAAACGATAACAGTGGGTATAATAACAGTTATCCCCTGATTTACACGTTAAATAACATTATTATTTTTTTTGTGTTCATAGAACTAGGAAACAATATTTTTTGTTTGTTTCCGTAATCATATTCTCTTAAGAGTAATCTATATAATTAACACGTTTTTAATCTCCCTTTTTTGACCGTACTAGGTACATCATCGATTTTTGAAAGATATATATTTTGGGCAGATAAGCACAATCTGTAATTCAACCAGTTCAGTACTTTAGGAGTATAGCTACAGCTATCAAATTATTACGTACACTGACAAACAAAACATATGTATGTGTTTGACTTAACTACAACGGAGTTGACAACGCTTTTGGTGCTTTTTAAAATCTTTTGTGCCAAAAATTCTTTAGTCTGTGCCCACCCCCATTTATTTAATTTTCGGTACGCTTTTTAAATTTCGGTGGCACCAAATAATATCCTATGCAACTTTTTGTTTTAATGTAAGAAAAAAATTAAAAAGCAGTATGCCCCTGCAATATAATTTCAACGACGACAAGGCTATAAAAATAAGAGCTGATATTGGACGACACGGAATATATTTAAATAATGTTTGATAAAATATTGTAAAGATACTATTGTCTTAATAAAAGTTCCAGAATCGCACTAGAGGCCAAATTTGACTAACATGAAATCTAGCTATTGATCGAATTTGATGGCATGCCGTCAGCCGGTGTTATTAGATCCAGTCTGGTCGTCTAACGTGTTTTTAATATAAAATTATTATACTTCTTATAATACAAAATGAGTTTTTAATAATGAAAAAAAAAAAAAAATAATAAAAATTCGGTGCGTTTTTGTTGTTGGCTATGACATTGAAACCAAAGCCCAACCATCCCAATGGAAGCGTCCAGAAGAGCCAAGACGGAAAAAAGCACGTCAAGTTTGGTCAAATGTGAAGGTTTTGCTTACTGGTTTCTTCGACTGCAGTGGTGTGGTACATCATGAACTCTTGCCAGAAGGTCGTACAGTCAATAAGAAGTACTACCTTGAAGTTATGCGCCATTTGCGTGAAGCAATTCGTCAGAAACACAAAAATTTTTGAAAAAACAAGCATGGATTATGCACTATGATAAAGCACCAGCTCACACAACGATGCTTGTGCGTGAGTTTTTGGACAAAGTCAAAACCGTTATCATGCCTTAACCACCGTTTTCACCGGACTTGGCCCTCGCTAACTTTTTCTACTTCCCAAAACTGAAGACACCGATGAAAGGAAAAATTTTGCTACGATTGAAGAGATAAAAGAAAACTCGAAACAGAAGCTGTTTGTTGGTGATACCAAAAAGTGCGTTTCAAAAGTGTTTCGAGGATTGGAGAAAACGTTGGCATAAATAAGTACTTTTTGAAAAAATTGAAAATAAGTGTTATTTTATTTGAAAGGCAAATATATGAAGCTTACGTAACAAGAGATAATGACTAAATGTATCGAAGGCCGTAGCAACGTGTTTAATTGTTTATAACCAGATTATTAAGTTCAAAGGACTAGTTTTACAGTACAATGCAGTAAATAAATAATTTTGAAAGTTGCTAAAATTTCCATAAAATATCAGAACTTTGGTTTAAAAAAAGTACTCGAAAATACAAAAGTTTCAAAATCCTTATCTAATATATCATTCCAGCGCAAGCTGCTGGAATAGTTCAAACTATAATTGCAATTCTATCGAAAAAGAACTTTGTAATCTATTCAGATACTCTTTCAGTCCTAACACCCGTCAATAATCCATACAATACTAAATGGCAAACAGAAAACCGAATTCGACACCTATTGATTGATTTTTTTATTTGGACCAGTACTCAGGGGATGTCCCCTACATATGCAGTGCATTGTACCAGAACTAGGAAAATAGGTTGTGAGGAGGGGGGAAAGAGAGAGTAGTGTTTGTGAACTGACTTGAACTTTTCAACTTATCCCACAGACGAAGCGTACGGCTGAAAAACGAATTCTCTCCGTAATGCGTAGTATGATTCCCCGGGCAATCGACCACAAATGGATGAGCTCTGGACGACGAACGAGTGCTACGTAAAAATGTGCGAGTTTCGGGAACAAGATCCCTAATCTCGTCAGAGCAAAATCCATTGTAGCAACCATAGAAAAAGAGTAACGCACCCCACACTGCGTCGATGCTGTGATGCTAAGAACAAAATTAAAATTGCATGGATCCCGAGCTATGTAGGAATGAGGGGTAACAACTTTGCTGATGCAACTGCCAAAACGGATGCTTTGATCCTATAGTCACAGATCCAACAACAGAAAATAAAGATATTCGCAGCCATATAATAAACAATTTAGCAATAAACTCAAAGAGTATTATTTATCATCACTTTTCTGAATTTAATTTACATTATAAGTCTACAATATACCCGACTAACATATGCAAACACCGGATAAGAATATTATCAAGACTAAACAACAAATTCATCAATACCTGCTCATTTTGTGGATCAACTAACAGTGTGAAGCATATTCTTTCGATATGCCCTTAACTTAAAACGTTATCAGGACAAATGCTTATCTAATAATGGTGTCAAACTACTCATAAGCCCTACAGAAAATATAAACACAATCTTTAAGTTTATTTCAAAGCTGAGTGTTAAAATTTAAATGAGAAAATAATAACATCACATTAAGTCGATGGTCTTGATAGCCCAGCGCTTTTCTCTTTTGTATATTTATATTTATGTTAAATAAATAAATAAATAATGAAAAAACTTAAGTTAACTTTTTTTAAGATAGTTTTCTTTGTTAAATAATTTATGTTTGCAGCTTAAGATCTTTTATATATATTGCTTTGACAAATCACAATAAAAAGCTACTGGTAACACTGTTCAAGACTAAGAAAGGCATAAATAATGCAGACTCTCGTATATTTTAGACCAAAAAAGAGCGAATACAAAAAGTGTCAAGAAGCGGGAATGTTTAATGAAGATTACAAATAATCCATTAAGAAAAAATTAAAAATTTTTCAAATTATATGTTTATAATCCATAGCGTTTAAAACATTTATCTCTTTTAATTCCCCGCAATTAAACAGTTTCTTATTTTTGTTTTGTTCGTGCAGAATATATAAATACTTTTGTTTAACAGTCTTTCTCAATTTGTGTTCCTCTTTTTAAATATGTATGTAAAAAATATGTACTTATGAACATATGTAGATATGTATGTATGTATGTATGTTTGCACGTTAACATTTACTACACAGTTTATTTCCATTTTTTATTTTGCGGGCATTTGCAACAAATTTGTCCGTCTGCCGTATTTTTTCAGATCTTTTTTAAAATATATTTTCTTTTATTCATGCATTTCATATTTTTATCTGCTTCTTCGTTTGATTCATTGTGGCTTGTTTTACCAGTTTGTATTCTTGATGCTTTTCGATGTGATTTTTATTTCATTTCATTGCATAGGTACCTTTATCAAAGTTTTGCATCTCGCAATTGATTTTGATTGATCATAAAATGTTTAATTTGTATTGTGTTTTCTTTTATTCTTCTTATATCCAATAAAAAGAAATTAATTTAAATTACACCTAGTTATAGGTAACTACCAATACAACTTTAATAGGTAGTGGTAGAAAGTACAATATATACATACAACATTAAAATACATCACATGCATTTTGTTGGTAGAAATTACGAAAAAAAATTTTGTTTGAAAAAGCAAGGAATTCAGCGTGTTTTTGGTAAATTTACGCAAAGGGAACTAAAGACGGCTGTGCTTATATCCCTACCCTAGTAAAGCTGCCTTGGTAAGTACATATTCACGTCTGATCAAAAAATAACCGTTAGTTTAAATTTTTTCAAAAGGTGTTTATTTATTCATCAATAACTTATCTTGTCCCCTTCAAAGTAATCCGGCTCAGATAGTGTAATTTCTATAATGGATAGCAGCAAATAGGTGTAAAAGTTATCCCAATCTTGTTGTGCAGTGTGTTGCCAGATGCGTGGCGGCGCTGGCATGCTGGCATCCCCTAGTCGGGGATATACGCCAGCACCTGCTTCTGTTTCGCTAACATTAAACAAAATTCATGCCAGTTCAAAGTCCTAAAAAAAAATAAATGAGGCCCGAAAGCGAAAGATGGAGAAACATAACTAAAAAAAATTAATGTTACCCAAAATTTTATAAGTAGTTACCTAATACCCAGCATCTCAGCATCAGCTCGCACGACAGTTGCGCTAATTACATTATCAGTATGTCAGCGCTATTGGTATCGCCAACAGCTCCTGTTTTTGGATTTTTGGCGCTTTATCATGGTGCAAAATCTATAATTGTTTTTTCCACAATTCTGTTTCCGTTTTAGACGACGATGTTCAACAGCTCCTAAGCGATATCCATGCGACGTTGGTTTTGCTCAAAATTTAGCAACTTTGGAACAATCTTCGCTGCCGCACGTTTCATGCCTAAAACATCCCTAAAAAAGAGAAGACAGAAATTTATTTGATGTTTTAGAGGCTGTTACTAACTACAGTCCAACGGAAATATTTTCTTGGATGTCTAAATACAATTTAAACGTTAACCTATCCAAGACTAATTGTGTGTTTTTTGGAAACAATCAAAATCTTAATTTTAACATTTTTATCAACAATACCAAATTGCAGGTTGTAAACAGTATTTGTAATATTATATGATAAAGTAATATTATATGACAAAGTTTTTCTGGGTCAAGTTCAAATCCGGCTTTCGCCAAGACCAATTTTTATTTTTTAATATAACAATAATTTCTGCGATCAACAACTCTTGATCAAAGCAGACAGAAAAATATAATAAGATACATTCTCTTTTATTTAATACAAAATTATAAACAAACACAGTAGTAGCATACCTTCATGGCGGACACACTGTATTAAACTTTTTCAAACTAAATTAAAAACTTGTCCACTGAGACCAAAACTGCAAGGTCATTTTTGTGCAAAGATTTATTGACAGTATAAATTGAAGTACAATTTTTTTGTATTTTTTATTTTTTGTTTTAAAAATATTAAATATTTTTCTTATCACAATCTCTTTAAATACATATTAATTTACAAAATATTTACACCCAAAGTTTTTATAAAATGAAAATTTAATCAAATTACTAAAAAATTTAACTAAACCATGTTTGTTTTCATGTATATTGTAATATGTATTACTTGTTTTCTGGTTAAAGTTCAAATCTGGCTTTGGCCAAGATGGTCTTTTATTTGTTTCGTTATGCAAACTCATTATTGACAGACTGTATGTATGTTTTGTACTTAAAGAGGTGATCATTATTTCAAGATTCATGTTATGAAAAAAGACAAAATTTTGTGGATGTTTGAAAATAATTCGTACATTTTTTATATTTATTACTGTATAATCTCAAAAATCTTAATTTTGAGAAAAAGGTCTTGAAATTTTATTTTAGTAGTAAAATCTTCAAAATTAAGGTAAAATCTTCATTCTGGCAACACTGCGATTAATATTGCTTGTTTTCGTACCCTGATACTGAATGCGCCTGGACTCAATATAAATAAAAATTCAATTTAGCTGTTAGTGAATCTGTGAATCTCATCATATAAATTTCTATTAATTAACGATACAATAAAAGAATAAAAATAAAGAACCCTACCAACTAATATCATTGTTTTAATTTAGTTTCAATTTGTTGTTTTTTTCAGGTTATAGAACCAACAACTTCAATAGTCTGCAAAAAAAAAACAAAACAAAATAGAAGAGAGAATTTGTGAGTGTGTTTGTTTTATTATTACAACAATGCAACATAACACATTCACCCGAAAGTTTACATTTATGCAATTTCTATAGAATTGTATATAAAAAAATAAAAATATGCAAAATTGGGTCAACAAAAGTTGCGTGCATTGACGTAAACCTATACATATGTACGAGTTCTTTGTATGCATGCACATGTAAATGCTCTTCGTTAAAGATAATGACCTCGGTAATTGAGATGTTTTTCTTGCGCTGGAACGCTGTTTGGTGTTAAAGTCTGATTAGTAAACATTGATTTTTGCGAACTTGAAAGGACAGTTTGTAGTCGTTAATGAGAAAGAAATGAACTGATGATGGCCAGTTTATGCGAAATTATTTCTTCTATAATTATCAGCAAAAATACAAAAAAAAATTGTTCTCTTTAGAAAGAAAATATTGTTAATAAAACGTAGACAATGCCATCAATTAATTTCAACCTGATTTATACGCCGCATTCAAAGAGAATATATGTATAAAAGTTCGCAATTTTGAGTTTCTTTGTTTGACAACCGAATTTAAATACCCTACATGAAATAGATTACCGACACTAATATGTATGTATATTCAAATGTTATTCTCCAATCCATTTACAAAAATAATATACCCAATACCTACTAAGATTTGATTTCAAATTTAGAATGATTTTAAATCAAGCGATTTCCCAATTTCTTTTCAATATTCTTGCTAGTCAACAGAAGACTTGGAAAACTTTAAAAAATATTTTCATACCTCTAATTATATATTCCATTATTTTAAATAAATAAATAAATGAGAATTCAAAAAGAAAAATGCTCAAACAATACTTATTTCACAAGTAAATCAAAAGCAGTTTTTTTACTTAGAGAACCTTTATTCCTATCCCTCAGTGATTATGCTTTTATTTTGGGGTTCTGCTTCAAAAATTTTATACTTATTTTAAGACATTGTAGGATTGGGTTTCTTGAACAATCCCGATTTCGAATAATTTTTTGTACACTTGCATTCGCACTAAAATTTTTTAGCACGACTAGTATTAAAAGCAAGGAAAAAAAACTTATATTTAGTACTAGCTTTTTCTTTCTGTGTACTAATTTAATTGCAAAACTTTAAATGCCGTGAAAACGTTTGCTTTGGAACTTCCGTGTTTTTATTGATAGGTTCAAGTCAAACAAAAAAAAAAAAAAAAACGCTTCGATATCAATTTTTTATTCACTATTGTTTAAGATAATCATCTGTATAATACGTTCCGAGTCTTTTTTTAATTCCCAAAATCGGCTTCAGGAATCGCCAAAATCCTTCCTGTCCCCGGAAATAATATGGCAACTTCGATTTTCGCTCTAAATCGAACGGTAACTTCAGTTAATAGTTCAGATACACGTTCCACGGCCAAAACGCGCACCGAATATGAAAAACCGATTCCGAGTTTTTTGGGAATTCCCAAAGTTGGCTTCAGGAACGTCAAAATTCTCACACTTCCTCAGAAGCAATACGGCAACTTCAATTTTCGCACTAAAGCGAACGACCTTTTATAGTTCAGATGCATGTACCACTGCAAAAACGCGCACCTAATATGAAAAACCGGTTAGCGAAGATGTCCCGAATTTTTTTTTGGGAATTCAGAAAATCAGCTTCCCCCTACTTCCCTGGAAGAAATACGGCAACTCCAATTTTAGCCCTAAAGCGGCAACACTGTAATACACTTTATATACCTACATATGTAATAATCAATTATATGGCATGCATTTCCAGTGTAACCTACAAACAAACACACAAGCAACCTACAAACAAACATACAATGTTCTGAGAAACGCAAATTGCTAAAATTTGGCTTTTTCGATTTGAAAACGCCAAATAGGTGTTCTGACAAACTTATAACTCAGGAAATATGGTTTTGCGATTTGAAATCGCCAAATATGTGTTCTGGTAAATGCATATCGCTTAAAATTGGCGACTTCAACTCGCACGTGTATATTGAAGTGAACTGAATGAATTTGCTAAAACTGAACTTGCAAAAAGGAATAAAATTATTCACAACTAAAATGTAATGTGTGTTCTTTTTATTTCAATAAAAAGTTGCAGGAATTCTACACATTTTCAATTAAAAAAAAAAAAAACAAATTAAAAAGATTCTCTATTTGTTGTATTTTGTTTTTTTTTTATATAATTACCACGCACATATGTACGTATGTAAAACACATGTTGTAATTTTTCGTAGAAAACTTCGAAACGCCAGGGAAACGTTCCTTAGAACACCAAAAAGTCAATTAAGCGTTTTGCAAAACGCGTTGCGGTTTAAAATCGTTGATGAGCCATGTTCAGTTAAAAGTAGAAAAACGCTGCACTAAATGTACTGTTATAAACGAAGATTATCTTGAAAGCAATTTTTTTTTATTAAAATAGTTACGGAGTTATTAAACAGCCCTCGTACAATTGTTAGTGGGTTTTTTCCGATTAAATTTGTATTATCAAAATATTGTTTTCTCTTTTATTTTGTTTAATTTATGACTCCTCAATGATTCAATTATGGTATTGTTCCATATTTCTTTATCTATTCCGCCTTGTATTGATTCATTCGTTTAGACTGTCAAAACTGACAATGTAGCAGGGGCTTCTGTACTATTTTTTTAAACATATAACATTCATACTTATATGTATACATATACACATCTGAACGTATATAAAGTTAAACAACAAATACAATGGCGTTCAGATAGAGTTCTACAAACACCAAATAATTTTACACTACTTCACGTTGTTAACAAAAGTTTTTGTTATTCACTTTATTTTGTTTTTGTGCAGGTTTTTTTTATTTTCTACTCTAAAGCAAAAATGCTAAGAAAATTAATTTCAGATATTGAAAATTTATTTTAACTAAAGATAAGAAGAAAAAACACATACGTTCTTTTAAATTTACTTCCGTGTTGGACAGGCTGTTAATTAAGAGGTCTGTTTAAAAAGAAAATAAAAAGTGTGAATTTACAAAAAAAAAAATTAACTACGAATATATACTAAATGGCTAATCAATCGTGCTACGCTATAAAAAGTAACAACTTTATTCCGTTATTTAAAGATATTGGAGGAGTTTTTTTTTACCCAGAACTGCGGCGAAAACGTTTCCGATTTAACAGCGTTTAGTGCCAGCAAGATGAAGCAACTCGACCGCATCTATCAGACTGGTTATGACGCAGTGCCTACGAAAAACTGCCAACTAAAGATTCCACAGGCGCTCAAGTTCGGCTTACCTGGCTGCACCGGCTTTTTATAGGGTTATTGTGTCAAGCAAGAGGTATAGAAAACGAAACCAAGAAATTTGACTGAATCGAAGCAGTCCATTAAAATAATCATTTTGTGATCAGGTGGTTCATATGTGTGGATATTCAAAACAAATTAGTTATAAAATTAAATTAAATTTATACTGAAAAAAAAATTTAAGTACAGCTACTCACACACGCAAAGAAAACGCAGTTTGATATATGGTTACAGCAATACTAGATCGTATCAAATATTGAAATAAATGATACGTTAATTCACATCTAACAAATGTAAGTTTTCAAAGTCAAGAAGATAACTATGAATCTAAGTTCTCAGACAAACACAACTCGTTCTTAGCAAAGCCACAATTTTCAGTTAACAGAGCTTTGTTAACGACTTAATAGTGGAAGCAAATTTAATGTCATATTAAAACAAGTAAGAGTGTAGTATATTCGGCTGGGTCGAATCTAAAATACCCTTAACGATAGTCACGTATATATAGTATATATTACAAATTTGAACTAAATATGCTCGGATATATATGGACCGACATCACCGTAATCACTACTCGAAAAAGGAAATCTTTCATGGAAATTTTCATGAAAAATTCGGTTTAGACTATATCTCGGTTATAATGAGCCGATATCGAAAATTTTCATTTTCTGTATTTTAGTAACCTTCTTTTATAATGAGAACTGCTGTTAAGCAAAAAAAAAAAAAAGTTCATGGGTATATATAGACCGATATCGGAAATTTTCATTATGTTTATTTTAATTACCCCATTTTATAATCAGAACTGATTTTAAGCAAAAGCAATTTTTTCATGGAAAAATCGGTTTAGACTATATCTCGGATATATGTTTATAGAGCGATATCAGAAATTTTAATTTTCTATATTTGGTAACCTCCTTTTATTACCAGAACAACTTTTAAGCAAGAAAATGTTTAAGTTTGCTTACGCGGCATACATATTCATGAAAAATCGGTTTTGGCTATATCTCGGGTATATATGGACCGATATCGGAACTGAATTGATTTTATGCAAAAAACAAAAAATCTTAAGTTCGCTTACGCGACATTTTAATGGAAAAATCGGTTATATCTCGAACCGAAATGAACCAATATCGAAAATTTCCATTTTGTCTATTTTAGTAACCTCCTTTTGTGACCAGAACTGATTTTAATAAAAAAAAAAAAAAAAAATTAAGCTCGCTTACGCGATATTTTCATGAAAAAATCGTTCTTGCGTGCTGGGGTTAGTATCCCTGATAATTTTGCGTGGGTTTTTTCGGGGGCTAACAACCCCTCAATGTGCTGTTGCCTTACAACAGATACCAGTATTGTAAGGAACCAGTGGTGATGGTTGGACGGGTGAGTTGGCTTAAGAACTGATGTTCTTAGTGGGCCTGTATGACTACAAACACTTGGCAATAATTGCGACCTGTGTGTGTCTGGTAAGCCACACGGGGGCGCTGGTGAATCCACTCACTGTGAAAACGGTGGCTACTACAGCATATTTGCAGCTCTTTGTTCCAAATTTTATAACTAGTATAAAAAAAAAGAAAATGAATAAAAAATAATTTTATCTTAATATTTTTTGATCTTTGTTTATTAAATAAAGGGTGTTTTTTTAAGCCCGATAGAACTTGAAATTGTAAAAAATAACACAAAAAATTAAATTGTAATCAAAATTTTTTTTTATTCGAAAGATCAATACGTGACATTAACATTTGAAAATGATTTCGGGCATATGGGCACCGCGGCTGTTCTTGACGAAGCGCATTCTGGACGTCCAATTTTGGGCCACTTTTTCGAGCACTGCTGGCCGTATGTCACGAACAACACGAACAATGCTGGCCTCCAAGGCGTCAATTGTTGCTGGTTTATCAGCATAAACCAGTGACTTCACGTAGCCCCACAGGAAATAATCGAGAGGTGTCAAATCGCACGACCTTGGAGGCCAATTGACAGGTCCATTTCTCGAAATCAGCTTATCGCCAAATTTTGATTTCAGTAAGTCGATGGTTGCGTTCGCCGTATGGCACGTAGCGCCATCCTGTTGAAACCACATCTCCTCCGGATCAATGTCATCCATATTTTCAAACAAAAAATCATTGATCATGGTGCGGTAACGATCTCCATTGACCGTAACGCGAGCTCCGGCCTCATTTTTGAAGAAATAAGGTCCGATGATGCCACCAGCATGAAAACCGCACCAAACAGTGCATTTTTCTGGATGTAATGGAGTCTGTAGGGTCTCTTGTGGATTGGTCTCACTCCATATGCGGCAATTTTGCTTATTAACAAACCCGTTAAGCCAAAAATGCGCCTCATCGCTGAACACAATTTTGCGATAAAACAACGGGTCAGTTGCCAACTGCTCTAGAGCCCAATCGGCGAAAGAACGACGCATACAATGGTCTCGTGGCTTCAATTCCTGCACCAGCTGGATCTTATACGGGTGTAGGCCGAGATCTTTGCGCAAAATTTTCCACGTAGTGGACGGACAGAGCCCCAATTCATGCGACCGACGACGAATCGATAAATTTGGATCTTCTTCCACACTTTCGTTTACAGCGGCGATATTCTCTTCAGTACGCACATTCCTTCGACGTGCTGGTGTTATTGAATCCTCTAGAGAGTATGTGGTACGAAATCTATCCACAGTTCGACGAATGGCTTGTTCAGATGGACGATTATGTACGCCATACAAATGACGAAGTCGTCTATAAGTTGCGCGAATCGACGACTGATTTTCAAAGTAAATTTGGATAATTTCGTAGCGTTGTTCAAGCGTGAGTCTATTCATGATGATTTGTCAGAGTATACTGAAACAAATAAAAAAAATGTTTCATCAAAATTTAATTTTTTGTGTTACTTTTTACAATTTAAAGTTCTATCTAGCTTAAAAAAACACCCTATATATATAAAATTTTTCCAGCTTAAGATCTTGTTTTTTTTATAAAAAATGTAACAATTTTCTAACTTTTATTTCTCAATATTTAGCCAACAATTTGTTAGCATCTTCAATTTAAATTTTTCCTGAAGATGCTCACAAATAATTGAAAAACAAAAGTTACAAAATTGATACATTTCTTATAAAAAAACAAGATCTTATGCTGCAAAAATTTTATATATATGGAATAAAAAATAT
Source organism: Thecocarcelia acutangulata (assembly GCA_914767995.1). Classification (NCBI taxonomy): domain Eukaryota; kingdom Metazoa; phylum Arthropoda; class Insecta; order Diptera; family Tachinidae; genus Thecocarcelia; species Thecocarcelia acutangulata. Next base: position 27,567,427 of record OU612097.1, on the reverse strand, counting down.
GTATGTATATAATACACCAAAAAGTTATTACCGTTTTAAACCCTACCACTTTGATCATTGTGGGCTACCCTGTAGAAGGCGGATATGCCATTTCAATAACACAGTGCTACGATATACAATTCGAACGAAATTATAGTTCTATGAATTTGGCTGTTTCGAGAGCTTAAATTGCGTGTTATAATTCCATTTTTTTTTTGTCTGACTAGTCATATATTTATGTATGAACGCACATGTATGTGTGTATGTATTACGTACTTATTTAAAATTGATGCTTGGAAAAGCATGCATGTATGTATGTATAATATTGGGCGATATTTGCAAACAATATTGGTTTGTCATGAAATCTTTTTTCATTTATCTATTTTTATTGTTTAGTTGTTATACGTTTTTTTTCTGTTTAATAAAACTATGACAACGCTTATCGAACAAATTTTTATTGAATTTCACAAGAATGCACAAATCGTGTCTTTGGGTCTTCGAAATACAAAAATATAGCAAAATAAATAAATATCATAAATTAAAAGTCGTTTTCAATTGAAGCAAAAAAAAGAAAAAAGAAACAGAAATATAGAGAAGCAAAACCGAACACAGACAGAAAAAGAAAAAAAAAACACACTTGAAAAAAAAAAAAATAATAATTCATAACATATTGCTTCTTTTTTGATAGAACTATTCTATTTTTTACAAATAAGTTTTATAAGTTCATATGTACCCGTTCAGACGCTCCAAATTTTTTTTTATCAATTTCTTTCTAATATTTTTTAAAGTTGACGTTGATACAAAGGAATTTATTTTCAAAAGTTTTCGGTTTGTTTGCTTAGAAGTTCTTCGTTTCTTTGACTGTTTTATTTATCTTCACATGTAATTTAAGCAAAAATATTTCCTTGAAGGTGTAAATTGTAATACAATCTATAATTGATTGCATGACTATCTTGCCGTTCCTTTACTTAGTGTCCACACCTGTGATAATATCAGAGACGAGAACGTCAAATTCAATCTCAGAGAGAATTCTGTTACGTGTAGACTTCAAATCAGTGTCATCGCAATCTTATAATAATTTTTATGACAGCAATCTTATGAGAAATCTTATGGCAACGATCTTATAATAAGAGCAGTCAAAAAAGCGACTGTGTATGTGGTTGTGTACAAAAAGACGCCATTACAATTTTACCGATTATTGGTTTTGCAATTTTTCTTTTAAAAAACCTCATTTAAATGGAAAATAATTTGTTTTTATGCAATAAATATATACCATACGTGATTAATTTTGTACAAAATGTGCGCATAGACAAAATTCATATAATATTCTATTCACCGCAAAGAAGTGTTTTCTTCCCGGCTTTCAGTGATTTATGAATTCTTATAAGATTAACAAAAATACGTATACTCCTTAATAAATATTAAGATGGACATAAAGAAATTCGCTCTCTCATTCTGCGGACGTTTTCTCAGATATTATATCAGAGTTAATTGCAGTTGCAGACACTAGGTTAGTAAAATTATTTTTCCTCCTTTTTTTCAAATATTCATAATTTTATCACACAATCAGTCTTCATTTATTAGCGAGGCAGAGAAGGAAATGAAATATCAAAAATATTAACCTGCAGCTAACTTCATGTATATAAGTCGAACCAATTTCCTTATAATGAGCAACTCTGTACTAATTACCAATTTTCTTACCGGCACTTTGAGTATAAAATCATAATGATGTAAAAAGCTAAATATAAAACAATCATGTTAATCATTTCTGTCTAGTTTTTTTCGACGACTCAGAGTAGATAATATGTTTTTTTTTGTTAGTATTGTAAATTGAAGAAAAAAAAAAAAAAGACAAAACTTGCTGTATTAAAATTTTTTTTTGAGTGACACCAGCCATTCACAATACAGAGTTTGATCGATTGTGTAAGCCAGTGGTCCTCTCAGAGATTTAACTTAAACACCAAGCTCACTAAAGAGACAAAATACTCAGTTGAGCTGTTTTGTTTTATAACATTTGCCTGCTTTTTTGAAAGTTGACATAAAACTAAATGAAATTGTGTATTTTTACACTCTTTAAATTCGTGTTTTTAATACTCAATACGTCAATGTATAAATGTCATTACTCTTGAGGGCAGTGCGTCGTGACCACTGGTGCAAATTATAAAAAAAGCTGTTATATGACGACGGTCAGGATTTTTTCCAAAAGCTAGTATCGGGTTATCAATTATTCGGTTTCAAAAGTAAAGCTCAGTAAAATACATAAAGCTATGATTTCGATAAAACTTTTATATCACTAAATTCGTAGATCTAGCCATTATATACCAAATAACTATATACAATTAGCAGGGTTAGCAGCAAAAAAAAAAAAACAAAAAAAAAAAGACACGTAATACAAGTATTTTATTAACAGCTGTTAATTATTGCATACTAAATTATTTATAAATAAATGCATACTTTTTTACTATTTTACCATTTCAACCGCAACATTTCGATTTAAAATTTCTTTGTGAATAGTAAATATCTTATATTTTGTGTGACGGTTCTATAACTGTTTTTTAACAATTAAAAAAATAAATAAATGGAATTAGCAACAATGTATTAATAATTGACAGCCTGGTTTTGGCTAAACCTAAAGATGCCCATACACTTCGTTTCTTTTTGGCAACTATAAACGCACGATGTAGTAATTAAGGGAATGTTTTGCACCTTGAGATTATCGATACCAGGTGTTATTAGGCAAATGGCAATACATCGGTAAGTAGTAGGAAGAACGTTAAATAAAAAAGCTCCACTTTTGGTTCATTAAGTAGACGATATACTGGATTTTTCAATTTAAATTATACATATATAAAAATTTCGAACTTATGAGTGATTTTAAATATATAGTACTGGGAAAAAACAGTATTCTATAGAACCTACAGTCTATCTATGAGCTTTAACCAGTATTTGCAATACATTCTTTTCTGTAATGAGCAACCAAATCGGCAAACGTTTAAGACATTTTTTTCTTCTCTCTTTGCGCTTTATAATCTAACTGTGCGCGACATCATTGCCCTTGTGGTATTCAAGTGTCATTTTGGCCCCGTTTTGATGTCCATAACTCTTTGCATTTTGAATAAATTCGCGATACTTTTTTGACCCTCTTGTCAAACATGGAACTTTTTGCTGAAAATAATTTTAACAATATGTTCGTATATATGTATACCCAATATGTTTTATTCGTATTAAAGGAACGTATTGTATATTTATCTATACTAGTGGGAATCACCGATCGACGCAATCGGCCGCACTGTTTTTTTTTACCGCTCTTAAATAATGAACTCTCATACAAAATCCAATGTTGAAACCAATAATACTGTAAAAACCCTCAAATATGCTCTTCACTCATATTTGGCCACACTGTTTTTGTTTCACTTGTCTTTAAGTCAAACACACACACACACACACATATATTTTGTTTGTTAGTGTTAATAAAGCCCAGTTCAGACTATTATACTTTGTATTAATACTTGTAAAAAATTCAAATAATACGTGCAAGTCTGATAGTCTGAATGTAATCCATCATACATACGAAAAATAATACGATAAAAATTTGACATCCCATACGACTTTGTTGTTGTTTGAAACTTTTCAAAACGATAATACTTTACTAAAACCTGTTGTACATATGTACAAATTGATAATACTTTACATTGGATCAGGGTTGGTTGAGTAGTCGGCTATTTCGGGGCCGAAGGGGGGGGGGGGGGGGGGGGTTGCTGCCGTCACTGATAGTATTTTTTGTCGTTATAAAAAAGCTCGAAATTTGGAATTTAGCTGTCATTTATAAATGTATTTTGCTCATGCTATATTTAGAACATAAAATATGTTTGTGCTATTGAATTTGGATGTGTTATACATAATTATTATTTTAACTGTTGAAGAATTTCACGCGCCGGCACGTCTATCGCCTACGACGAATAGCGCACCTGTCGCCGTGATAAGTTTTATGATGGCACATCTATGTTGGTTTATATCAAGTGTGATGGTGTGAATGCAAAATCTAATTTACGTTAGACTTTTTGACAGTCGCAGGAAATGTATTTATACTTGTATAATAGTCTGATTGGGCCTAAACAAATTAATAGTCATACGATATAAAACGATATACAATTTTTCTAGATCGGTACAGTAGCACGGCTTCAAAAGGGATGTTAAAAAACGTGTTTACCTATTAATTACTCGTATAGGCCATTTACACCTAAGCCAAATCTACTACTTTCGGGATTTCCGGATTAAGTCTAGTTAATTTTGACGAGATTTTCCATACAAAATGAAATCTAGATTGCGACTAGATTTTGAAGAAATCTGGTAGATTTTTGAATTACTCTATTACACAACTGTGATTTCGTTCAAAATAATACTTTAAAATACTACGCTGCAATAAAAAAAAACTAAACTTTTACATGATGAATTCATTGTGATATAGTTATTGCTGTCAAACCCTTTGTAAAAAATGATTTTATGAAAATGAAATCTTGTTTTGATGTCAAAAAACGGAAGAGTAAACGGTTAAAATTTTTTTCAAGATTTTCTTTCAAGTCTACTAGATTTTGGGTAGATGTAAATGCCCTATTATATGTAGATGAACACGTATTTAAGTTCTCAGACAAAAACCACTCGTTCTTAGCAAAGCCACATTTTTCATGTAAAATAGCGCTGATAACGATTTAACAGTGGAAGCAGATTTGAAAGTAAATTAAATAAAGGATAAAGAAAGTCTAGAAAGCCAGATCCTTTTTAAAAATTTTGTGTGAACTAAAGCCAAGAATAATAATAATAATAATAATAATAATAATAATAATAATAATAATAATAATAATAATAATAATAATAATAATAATAATAATAATAATAATAATAATAATAATAATAATAATAATAATAATAATAATAATAATAATAATAATAATAATAATAATAATAATAATAATAATAATAATAATAATAATAATAATAATAATAATAATAATAATAATAATAATAATAATAATAATAATAATAATAATAATAATAATAATAATAATAATAATAATAATAATAATAATAATAATAATAATAATAATAATAATAATAATAATAATAATAATAATAATAATAATAATAATAATAATAATAATAATAATAATAATAATAATAATAATAATAATAATAATAATAATAATAATAATAATAATAATAATAATAATAATAATAATAATAATAATAATAATAATAATAATAATAATAATAATAATAATAATAATAATAATAATAATAATAATAATAATAATAATAATAATAATAATAATAATAATAATAATAATAATAATAATAATAATAATAATAATAATAATAATAATAATAATAATAATAATAATAATAATAATAATAATAATAATAATAATAATAATAATAATAATAATAATAATAATAATAATAATAATAATAATAATAATAATAATAATAATAATAATAATAATAATAATAATAATAATAATAATAATAATAATAATAATAATAATAATAATAATAATAATAATAATAATAATAATAATAATAATAATAATAATAATAATAATAATAATAATAATAATAATAATAATAATAATAATAATAATAATAATAATAATAATAATAATAATAATAATAATAATGATAATAATAATAGTACCCAATCAGTTGGACAATAAAACACATGTAGGCAATTAAAAATCATGTAGGTATAAAAATCAGTTATATATTCAAGCTTCTGGTGAAGATGAGTGGAGTTTTCTGAAAAAATTGCTCCAAGTCAGTAATAATCTTGGGAATTGAGAAAATTAACTTAAAAAAAATTCAATTTTGGAAATTTCTGGTGAAGGTGAGGGGACCTTTCTAAAAAAATAAAAAAACGTTTTAATCAACAAATAAGCTATCGTTGTTGTTATTTAAATGAACTAGAGTGTATGCTCATACGTACACATACATATGTATGTATTTTTATAAAATGGCATTTTAATTTCCCTTAATTTATGTTTATTTGAAAAATATTATTTTTTGCCAACTGCAAATGAGTGAATTTTAAGAGTTTTTAAAATTTGAATGTAAGAGGTCTTATTCATAAAAAAATCATATTGAATATTTTTATTCATTCAAGTTTGATAAGTCAAATTTCCACCACAAAAATCAAACAGCTTAATCATCTTTTAATACATTGAAAAAAAAGCAATATGTACTATACATACATTTCAATCATTTGCTGCAATACTGTCATAACTCCAAAAAACATGTTTAACAAAATGCTTTTTTATTTGATCTCCATAGAAAAAACTTCTGAAAATATTTCCTTAAAAGCCGTTTAAATGATAGCTTTTTTACAATATAAAGTATTGTAAAATTTTTTGAATTATGACGTTCTTGTAGCAAATGACCGATATGTATAAAACCAAAAGAATTTCGCATTTAATTGTTAATGCTTATTTTTTTATTTTTGTTTCAATTTATGAATAATTACAAATTTATGGCGCTAAGAAAGAAAAATGTTTGTAATTTAAATATAGAAATAGATTCGCAAACAACAATTAGAAGGCAGCAATTCAAAAGCAAACTCTCAACAATTACAAAACTTAAGAATAGTGGCTGGCATTAATTAACAATTGCTTTTTGCTAGTTTCAAATTACGAAAAAAAAAAAATTATTTTGACTGGCGTAAGATTTTTAAAGGTCCCTCAAACTATTATGATATTAATTTTTATTGAATAAAATCGTGATGTTGCATTTTTAAACTTATGTATCAACACACATGTTATTTATTTTTTCATTGCAATGATCGCTAACGAGAGTTTGTCTTAAAATGGTATTATGATGATTGAATTTGGCTGAGTATTATTATTTTTTTATTTAATATTTCGTATTACAGTAATTCATGAATAAAACGGTTAAAAAAAAATCTGGGTTAAATGCGTTACAGTCGCATTAAAATTAATCGTGATTAATTGTACTTGTGGATTTTGGAATTGTGGAATACCATTCCAAATAGTCCAAATGCATCATTTAATCGAATCTCATGCATATTTCTCAACTTCTATACCCACAATTTTCCTATTAAATTCAGTCTTTCCTGCCTTTAGTAGCTTTCATGTAGTTTTTATTTTTTTATTTGTTTTTATTTTTTATTTCATAGTCTCTAGCAATTCCAAATAGTCCATGGAGTCATCAAATTTACTCCCCTGCTCATATTTAAGATCTATATGAAATCGACGCCGGATAACATGCTTTCAGAGAAACAAATGAATAAAGTATCAAATATTTCTAGTACTGTTTTTTAAGGGCGTTCATTGAGTATATGATAATATTGGACAAGTCTCTTAGTTTTGTCCATTTTATGTTTTAATTTTTTTAGAAATTTGTATTTGAAGTTTTCTAATAGCTTATTGACTAAACTTTGGCGCATATGAAAGCTTCTTTGAAGGGCCTTTAAAGCAGTGTTTTAAATCAACAAACAAAAAAATAGACCCTACTCTGCACCCGCTATGGTTTCTCTTGTACTAACATCATCTTCCTTTCTGCTTTACAAAAACATAGATAAAAACATGTGGGTCTAACGGAAAGACACTTCGTTCTATCCGGAAAGACGTCATATTAAAAGTGGTAAAAGTAGAATACGAATATGTTTTTTATATTATTTTTTAATTATTGTTATGTTTTTACATTTAAACACGCTTTGCGGGCTCTTCAATTGCAAATGAATTTATGTCACAAACACTTCCTAATTACACATTACTTGTAACTACCTCACTGCTTTATTTACACTTATTACCACTGTATATTAACACACTAGACTTGCTTACTTTTCTGACTTATGACTGTCTTGTCCCGAATCTGTCTGCCGAATATCTGCCTGCTATTTATACTTCTTTATTATCTTCTATATTGAGCGTGAGGCTTCTAGTTATTGATAATTCCAGACTCAAATGTACAAATACACATAATTCCTACGCCCATACACACACAAACATGCTGCGAAATAATAATAACACAACAACAGTAAAATCATTGGTGGTTACTTATTTTGCGTTCTTTTGATCATGTATGTTTGTTTTTGCATTATGTTTTTAACTTTATGTTGTTTGTTTAGATGCGCGTGTACATTTATAGCATGTAGATCCACGGCACAGTGGGTTAGAAGTAATGCAAACTCGTAACAATAATTGTGACAATAAATAAATCTGAAATCTGGTATGAAATTTACTTTATTCGAAAAATAATCTTCTGGCATTATAATTTAAATATGACTTTTTCATTTTTTGTTTTTTTTGTTTATTGATTAGAAAGTAAGATATTTACACTATATAAACACTAGTTAAAAGTATTACTATTTACATATATACAATGTCTCTTAATCGAGCTCTTTAGTATTATTAATATGATCGTAGTTGTTTTTAATAACGTGTGAATTACTTTTTGTATATTTACATGAAAATTATATATAATAGTTTTATATGCAATGAAAATAATTAAAAAACATTGCTAGTATATGAAAATGTGAAAAAAAGTTTTGCAAAGGTAGTGTCAGGGGGACTTTTTCATATTACCGCCACGGTTGGCTAAGGTATAGTGTAATCCAAGCCCACTTTTCAATGACTTTCACCAATTTAATAAATTTGCGTTTTATATATACTCATATTGGTCAATTCCAAATCTTAAGCGTTTTGTTCCATTTCTGGGTTAGCTGGTAAGACCTAATATCGTTTATAATTAAAACAACGTTTTAATTATTGTTGCACCGGACGTTTCAACGATTTTTTCGACTTTTTCAAGGGTTTTTCTATCTTATGTCAAAGTAAATTATTTAAAACATTCAAATATTGCAAATACGAGTACAATAAATATTTAACTACAAACTTGCACACCTTCAACCTAATATCAATTAAACCATGTTTCTGTCTTTGTGTTTGTCTCAAATGTACATACAATTGTAATTTCATATCAAAATAAGCAGGTGAGCAAAAATTCAATTGTTTTATTTGCGCTCTTCATCATTTATGGCCTTATTCATAAAAAATATTGTATGTTTATTAAACTGTTATTTGACAAATTTCTATTGAAAATATGTCAAATAAGTGTTTAATAAACATAAAATATTTTTTTGAATACGGCCGTTAAAATTTATGTTATTTAGATTTACTTTTTTTGTGAAAACAAGGAAAAAAACAACGTTAAAAATTTTTGTTGCTGGAAATATTTTTGAAATGTACCGTTTATTTTTATTCTCTGGTAAAAAGCCTCTAAAATTATCTGGCAGCGTGTTTTTGCAACAATAAAATTTACTCGCCACATCTTTTCCAACAACGGCGAATAAAATATGAGAGTAAATTTAAACAACATCTAATAAATTTTTGTTTGTCGCTAGTGTTTATTTTATTCTTGAAACAAATTAAATAAAACAAAAACGAAATTATTTACCATAATAAAAATTATATTCTAAACTAATATCAAAACAGAATATCAAATGAGTACCACTCCAAATAACACGATTTATGGTTGTTTTATTAGTGAAATGAGTTTTATATCCATAATAATTTAAGTGAGTTTTATTAATAAACAAATTAAAATAAAAATGTTTACAAAAAAAGGCGTCAATCACGAATGTAATTTCAGCAAATTGATAAAGTTTAAAACTCTATATAATATACTGCATGGGTTATTGTTAGGCGATATTTATATTATGATTTAAAGTCATGTTTTTTATATTTTCTTGTAAAGTTGATATCACATAATGATTTTTGAGACATGACTCTTTTTCTTGGCTCTTTTCATTCGTTTGTTGATATCGATTGTAGTTATCCTGCAAGTCGAATGAAAATAAAACATTATAGCAAAATTACGAACGAGAGCAAATGAAAATTGTAGAAAACAACAAAAAAAAAAAAGAAAAAATCACAATTTTCTAATACCAAAGAACGATTTGCTTTCCAGTCATGACTTTATTTAAATCATAATGTAAATGCTGTGTACTGAATCAAAGTCTGACTTTAGAACTGTAAAATAAAAATGTTTGAAAACAGTATATAATTATTGAGAATACTTGTGGTTGCTTAAGATTTAATTAACTGGAATAGTTTGTTCATACAGTTAAATTTCGATATAACGAACCTGAGCGATATCTAGAAAAATTTCATTACAAAAGATTTGAACATAATAAAACACAAAAATTTAATTACAAGATTAGTATCAGGATAGAAAATCCTATGACTAAAATTTTATTATTACATGATTTCGGTCATGTTGGCACAGGTTTGCATGAGGCATACTAAGTTTCACGAGCTTGTCCAAGTAAATGTGGCCAATTTCGCCAATAGCCCTTCAACTGTGTTTAATTGCTTCTTAGAGTTTTATTTGCGTCAATAAATGAGGGACTCCTACCCCTCTGTACTCCAGAATGCACAGTGCCTTGATTAAGCGTACACCAAAATAAAACCTGCTCACCGATGTTTCACATTGACAGTAACAATCTGACCTTATACTTTTTGAAAACAAATGAATCGAAAACTCCGAAAATCCACAAAGAACGTCAAATAGTAATTTTCCGCAGATGCAACAAATGCTTGTGGATTATTCTTACTCTAAATGCGATAATTCTATGTGTTTGTGTACTTCAACCAGGAATGTTTTTCACTGGAAAACAAAATTTTGAATGGAAATAAAAGCTTTATTGCTCATAATGTATTCGTTAATTGCTATATAATATTTTTTTATGAAAATGTTCAAGGTGCTTAATCAAGTATTTATTGTATTGAGTTGTACTTGATAACAGGGCTCGTTATATCGAGGTTTCACTGTAATTCATACTATGTTATTTAATCTACACGTCAATATGTTAGTCTTGATTGACAATCGAACATTGTTGTAGTCATTTCCACCTGTCAGTTTACGTCTGAAATCGAATGTTTGTTGTTAAGATACTTTTCGTACCTCTACAATTAAAAACACCCCGATAAAAAATATGCCGGCTGCTCTCCTTTTTTAAATTTTGTATTCATATTTAATTATATAAGTATAAAATAACATTTCAATGATATTGATTTATATTTTTCATTGCCACAATTATTGGTGCAAAACTATGAGAACCTGTTTAATGAAATTTTAACATATGATAGAAATTAAAAAATAAGTTATTATTACAAAAGCTTAATGACTTAAACGATGAAATTTTAACACATGATAAAAATTAAAATAATATTTTATTACAAAGACGGCATAACGATAACTATGAATGGGGAGCGATATTGCGATATGTCTGAAAACTTTTTAACGCCACAACTGCATGCTTTGGGCTTGATTAACATGTGGTATCAACAAAACGGTGCAATATCGCATACAGTCAGGATTACGCTGGAATTACTGCAAGTAGTATACCTTCCCGGCGAACGTAGTAGTTTTTCAGTAAGCATTTCTTCTATATAAATTTAAATAAGTATATGTGAAACGTCGAAATTGTTTTATTCCTTTGAAGGACTTATCGAAGCCATCATGTGTGGTGCACATTCGAAAGATTAAATTCATGAGTCAGGTCGAATTTGATCGATGGCGTGAGTTATGTTCACTGCGTGATATGCAATGGTTCGAGGCTCATTAGCAGACATCATCTTATTTTTAAATATGTCATTAAGATTGAGTAATGTGGCATGAGTTATGTGGCACGATGTGCCTTTCTGTTGATAGCACTTTTGGTGTCCATATGTTATCGAATTCGAGCCATAAGAAATTGGTAATCAAAAATATGTATGTTAATAAATAAAAAATAAATACCGCTAGTTCTAGCGTATGCTGTATACGCTATACAAACAATGCGGGCAATTAACAAAATGCATATGTGATTCAATATGAGATGAATATAGAGTAATTATTCTCTATCTAATCTAATTATTCTCTATGGCTCGGTGGCTGAGTAGTTAAAGCAGCAGATCATGATACGTCATGACCCAAGTTCAAATCCCAGTGGGTGTTGATGAGTAGTGTAGCGACTACGAAACAGCTAGTTGTGTCCCCCAGGTAAAGATTTGATTATTATTTTTCATGTCTTCTTCAATCAATAATTATTGATCACAGCAAATTTGTATTGTAAAAAATCTTTCTTAAGAAAAAACTTAAGAAAGGAAAAACTTGAACTAAAACCCGATGTACATATGTACAAACCAAAAAATTTTTAATTTAAAAATTATAAAGTTCAACAAAAATTTAACAAATTAAAATTGGTAATCATTGACCTATAGCATAAACTTTGATAGTAGCTGCTTTGCTAATGTGGGCATGCGATGGCATCGTTTGTCCATAATCCAAACTAAACAGTGAATTGGGATGCATTATATTTATATACATACGAATTACATGTGGATTGGTATCATTCATGTCGATTGGTATCGTTACACATCTTCGTTCTGTTTGATGGACTCATACATCTGAAAATACGCGCTATCGTTAAATATCATTTGTGATGAAAATTAAGATCAGTTACCTTCTGCTAGATGGGTTCTAGACCACATACCTGAAAAACTGACTTTCATGTGGATTGTTATCGTTCACGTGGATTGCTATAGATAAACATCTTCGTGTTGTTTGAAGGATTCATTCATCTCTAAATACGCGTCAGCGCTGATTATGATTTTTGGTGAAAATTAATGTCAGCTATTAGCTGCTCTAGAGCCCAACCAGCGACCACACATCGCAAATACTAACCTTCAGCATGCATTAAAGCCATTCAAATGTCATGTGGAATGATTGGTATATTCAGACAATTTTGATTTGTTTGATAAACTCCTTCATCTCCAAATACGCATCATCGGTGAACATCATTTGTAATGAAAATTAAGGTTAGCTACTTACTAGCTGCTCTCGAGCCCATCCAGCAACCACACATCGTAAACACTGACTTTCAAGATGCATTCAATGCATTCAAATTTTATTAGCATCGTTAGACAACTTTGCTTTGATGAACCTATTTAACATATGTCGAAATATGCGTTAACACTAGACATGATTTTTGATAAAATTAAGGTCAGTTACCGACTATTGTAGAGCCCATCCAGCGATCACACATCGATATCTGTGATCGCTTACTTGCAACTCCTGAGTCAGTTTAATTTTGTATGTCTACTGGGGTTCTAGTAGTGTAGAATTGGGCAAAGTTGTGGTCTTCGAAACGACGATTTCTTGTGACTGGTCTTGAAATCTATTGCCTTGGATACTCTTTCATAATATCAAACTCAGAAGCATTGTTTGCGGCAGATCTGCAATTTTATCATCGAACAGAAGATGGTTAATTGTTTACTGAACCAGGAGACTCCAATTTATCCTCTACACCATTGGTTATTATGCAATGTAATCACACCTATTCTTTGATATACCGAGTTTTCTTTTTGCGAATAATTCTCTTAGCAAAGCTCCATGAAAAATGTGCGAAACGTTGGCCGAAAATATCGTCCATATTGATTAAACAACTTTATCTATGACACGTGCTGTTGAAGGTTAAACGTGATTTCATGAAATACAATAAAAATTACAGTGGAATTGCCAGATATAGCTTCAATAATAATACCGTTATCAGCCGTCAAAGTTTATTTAGACCCTGTGTCATTGCTTCCGACTGGTAATAAAAAAATGAGAGTTCTATTGAATGCAAAATTGTCTTCATTTTTTGAGCTCTTAAGCTTTTTTATCTAAAAATAATAATCGCTTTTTATTTTTATACTCGTAAACCTTGATGCATTCAGTTTTCAAATCTTTTCACTTTATCTTGATTGATTGAAGCATTATAATAAATTCTCGTTTACTTTGGATTGAAAAGTTGAACGTACGACCTTCATATAAACAAAGTTTATAACATTCAGTTTTAATTTAAATAATTAATTTAATTCTTACGCAACGCTTAACAGTTTTGAAAAGAATTTAAATGATAAAAACAAACTTTTTCGTGGTTTCATAATTTATGCAAGTAAAAAAACTAAGAGACAATTTGAATATTTCCCACAATTGTTAAGAAAAAATAAAATTTATTTTTGAAATTTTCAAGACTCCTTAACATAAACTAGGTCTGCTTTATTAAGGAAAAAAGCTATAAGTAAGCACTCGTAAAGGCCCTTCGCTGGCCAATAGAGGAACTTTTGTTTAAAGCAGCTATGGGCAGACAGAGAGCGTTGAATAAAATAGCTTAAAAAAGTTGCTAGACTGAAAACATATACATAAGTTAATTAATTTTACTAATTTTCTCATTTTATTTTTATTTTCTTTGCAGTTAACACAACAACAATAACAATCATTCACAGAATGTTGACGATACTATGAAATTGCACAAAATGGCGTTTTTGAAGTTTTGTTTAAAAAGCTTAAAATCCAAAAGATAACTGAGACAGGCAGATGTCAGTTGTCTAAATAATTTAATTACGATTTATTTGTTAAACACATTTCAGACTTCGAAAATAGTATACTGTGTTTTTTTCATTTGTGAAACTAATGGTGTCTTGTGAAAATGCCTTCTGCAAATACCGAAGAGTTGAGGCGAAAGTTTACAGTTGTGCAGCAACAAAGATCAGCACCGCCTGGTTTTATGGGAACGACAACGCCCTCCTCAGTGAATGCGGCAGCTGTTTACGACCCCCTCAATGCCTCTTCCATACCTTTAAGCAATACAGGTACTGGCCTCTTGAATATGCAGGAGCCAGAACGTACTTATGTATTCCCAGGCCCCGGTGGAGTTGGCGGAAACGTTATCGGTAGTACAATGACCTCAAGTGCTATACCGGGTGTAGCTGTCATAAATCCCAATCCTCATTCACTAACAGTGGCTGGAACGGGACGTGGACATTCGCGTTCTGTTAGTCATGGTGGTGGTGCAATTGTCGGCCCTAGCGGTCGGCCTATTAAATCAGCCTTAAAAGGTCACCAGCGTGCATTTTCACAAGGACAAATAACCGATTCGCCTGGAGCCACGAGTACACCGCGCGGTCACAGTCGTGTCGGCTCCAAAACTGATTTTATTTTACCGCCCGGCCATAAAGAAGAAAACGAAGCTCGCGAATTTGGTCTCTCGGCTCCATCCTCAGCTGCTGGCCGTGGTCATTCACGTCAGGCTTCACGTTCCGAATCGATTTATACCCTGCGTCGTTCCGAAGTACCACCCTGGTGGAAACGTGTCGGTATTTGTCGCACGGAAAATCTCGAAGAACGTCCTTATCGCATAGTAGTGCCAAATCATACTGTACCCCCGAAAACACCTAAACGTGATCATCCGAATGGCCATTTTGTGGGCAATAAAATACGCACTACAAAATACACGCTGCTTTCGTTTATACCGAAAAATCTCTTAGAACAATTTCATCGTGTGGCAAATCTATATTTTATATTCATTGTCTTACTTAACTGGTTTCCGGCAATCAATGCGTTCGGCAAAGAAGTGGCCATGATACCGGTCTTATTTGTGTTGGGTGTAACGGCGGTAAAAGATCTGTTTGAAGATCGTCGCAGACGATGTTCGGACCAGAGAATTAATAATTCAACGTGTCGTGTTTATGACGGGTAAGTGCTTCATTAGTTAGAATAAAAAAAAGACTTTTTAATTGCCATATATTATGCTTAAGAAGATAATTTAAATTTAACTAGCATAGACATTAACCACATGTGCTATTTTTTCGAGTGAGTGTGGCCATAATGAAAAAAAATATTGGGTATGCAGTAAGAGAAAGGACATGCTTTTTTGACATGACATTACATCGTAATATTTAATTATTATTAAAATTAATAAAAATTATAAATAGCTTGTTTTCTATGGAAACATAGAAAACAAGCTATTTATAATTTTTATTGGTATAAATGGTAGAAGCTAAAAATAGCGAATAAAAAACTTAATTATTAAAATTAATATTTAGTTTATTTACATATTTTATTTAAGATAAAATTGTTGCATCTGCAAGATCAATCATGCAACAAAAATATACACACGCACTTAATTGACCTTATGAAACGGCCTTGTGTTTAAGCCGTTGTGTTTTCTATTTAATACAGTATTTATCGGATATAAGACCATCTCATATGAAAACAAACCAGAAAGAAACTTTTTCAAAACACCATCTCTTTTTAGTAATTTTTCTAACAAAAAAGGTTTAATATAAGAAACACGCTTATAAGAAAAACACTGATAAAAGAACATTTTTCTTAAAGACCAAATCCACAAAATGTATAGAAACTCTCAACGACAACACAGAGTTTACGAGTATGTAGTTTGCAAGGGCAAGTCTGTTTTCTGACAGTTTGGCAGCAAAAACAGCGTTGTCAACTTTGAAATTTCAAAACGCACCAAAATGAAGAAAAAAGCACGTTAAAAAACGATCATGAAACAGCCTTTTAAGCAGCTGTTAGACGATCAAAATGGGTTTGATAGCACCGGCTGATGGCATGCCATCAAATTTGTTCAATAGCTAGAACTCGTGTTTGTCATACTTAACCTCTAGTGCGATTCGGGTACTGGCATGTGAACAATGGCATTTTTACAATAATTATAACGATATTCGATATTGGGATAACGATACTCAAATGAGGTATTCAGCAACAATATTTAATTATATTCGCTGTCGAGCGAAATCAGCTGTTAGTTGTACTGCCTATTATCAGGTATACAAATATACAGCTGCTTACCGTCGTTAAATTTATATTGCAGAAGCATACAATCCTTATTGCAAGGCATAAAATATGTCGATTATCGTTACAGAATATCACAA
This sequence comes from Thecocarcelia acutangulata, assembly GCA_914767995.1. Classification (NCBI taxonomy): domain Eukaryota; kingdom Metazoa; phylum Arthropoda; class Insecta; order Diptera; family Tachinidae; genus Thecocarcelia; species Thecocarcelia acutangulata. Next base: position 27,550,676 of record OU612097.1, on the reverse strand, counting down.
CAAACAATCAAACTCGTGTAATAGCAATTCTAGCAAACACAGTGTGAATTACATGCTTGTTTTCGCAAGCAAACAATGAAAACTCGTGGCGTAGAGTCGGTGTCTGTTAAATAATTTATTGATAAATACGAAAATTTGCCAGAATTGTAACAAATAGAAGATAAAGTTTATCATAATCTAAAATTTAATGCAAACGTTTTGGAAAAATTTAATAATTAAGTTTTTAATTTAATTACTAAAACAGTGGCAAATTCACGCGCCTTCATAAACACGAACTGTCTGTTGTTATTGTAATATTTGACAAACTTGGCTTGATCGCTTAATAGCAAAACAGCAATTTTTATAAAACAGCAAATTTCGTAAAATAAAATGTAAAAATTTTACATAATAATTTAATTGAATTAAATATCATTTGGTGCCACTGAAATTAAAATGCGCACCGATAATTCGCACAGCGCACCGACCAAAGAATTTTTCGCACAAAAAAATGTTAAAAAGCTCCAACAAAGGTGCGATACGTACCGAGTTGACAACGCTGGTCAAAAACAAATAGTTTTCTTGTTATTTTTAAAAAAAGGTAGCTGGTACTCATGAGAAGCTTGGTGGTTTTTGCCTCGTAAACAAATGAATAATTAATTCCAACCATCGTCCATTCATTAGTTCGTGTGAAAGATGAATGTAAAAAAAAAAAAAAATAATAATAAATAGCTACACTACCAATATTTTATTTTTTTATTTTTCCCCCTTCTCATAACCTATTTTCCTAGTTCTGGTACAATGCACTGCATATGTAGGGGTCATCCCCTGAGTACTGGTCCAAGCTAAAAAAAAAAAAATAAAAGATATACATAAAAGAATAAAAAAAATCTCTCATATTCATATAAGAAATAAGTTTCTTATATAAAATAATTGTACATAAGGAAGAAATGCTTATAAAACACGTTTTTCGTGGATTTTTCAATATCCGATAAATACTGTACAACGTTTCCATTATGCAGAAATTAACTTGATTTAAAGAAATCATTTCGAAGTGTTTCCATTAAGTTCTCAGTAATTTTCTCTTCGAATTTTCGAAATCAGTTTGACGTGTTGTATTGTTTGGCCTTGTCTATTTTTTTTAAGTTCAATCACAGGTTTATTTACAACATCACCGTCGTCACCTTAAAAACGTGATAAAGTAATCGATAATAATCGTCAAAATAGTCACACGTAAAAACTTTCCCTCCACCAACAAAAGCAAATTATCTTGGTGTTTTCTCTATGTGTCGCTATTCGTACAGATTGTGGGCAGGCTGGCCAAATATGTATTTTGTACACATGTTTAAAAACATACATATGATATGTATTGTACATATGTATTTATATATTTCAAACAATGTTTGTTTAGTTTTTCTTAAGTACAAATTTAGCAAGATGTATTTTCTTTTGTGCTCTTATTGCCCCACATTTTAATCAAACATTAGTCAGTCAGACAGCCAACATATGTTGCTGTTGCTGTTGTTTTTTTTTGTGTGCCAACAACCTGTTCAAGTACATTTAATGTCCCATAAAGAGCTTATTCGTCAGACGTTTTCTTCTCTTCTCCCTTTTATCATGTAAATAAGTGCATAAGCTTGTGCGTAAAAAAGGGGCCAAAAGCACAACCGGCCCCATAAATACAAAAAAAAAAAAAAAAAAAAAAAACATTAGTATGTAAAAATTGGTTTTACTACTTAATTTGTTTACTGGGCACGTGCTGGTTTTTTTTTGTTGTGTATCTTTTTTTTTAATAAAATTTTTATTTTATTAAGACTGTCTGCCAAACAACTGTCAGCAATTTAATTTTGATTTTTTTCACAATTACTCTTTCTCTTCTACAACGACTCTGCTGCAGCTTTTTTCTTAAACGTCAATGTTTTTTGTAAAATGTAAGATTATCTTCAATTGTTTGTGGTTTTAATTTAAATGTTCTGTGAACTCTACGCAATAGAGATTGAACTTTTTAAGGAATTTTAAATTATTAATTAAAAAGAGAATGCCAAAGTAAAAAAAAAAGTTATAAAAGTTCAACGATAAAAGGTGCAGTTAAAATGAACAAATATGTACATATGTAATTATTATTTTCCCCCGCCATTTGCAAAATAGGGGTTTCTGGCATATATAGTACATACTCACTTTAATATATGTACATAAGCAACTAAAAATGTTAATTTTTCCGCTTTAAAATACCTTTTATGTAACGGGTGGTCCAATGCAGCAAAAAGTTTTCTGAGAATCATCTTAATATATATTTTTTTATTGTCCTTGCATGGATTTATGACATTTATGTTTAAAAATTAATATTGTCCGATGATATATATTGTTACAAATTTGCATCACTTCTAAACCACTGTGCGAGCCGTTGATCTGCTTCTTATAAATGTACATGCACATCTTCATAAACAACATAAAGCTAAACACATAATACATAAACAAAGAACATACGTAATATAAAGAATGCAAAATTTCCAGAAAAGCAATCACAAATGATTTTAATGTTGTTGTTGCGTTCTTATTGTTTCGCAAGTAAGTGTGTGTGTGTGTGTGTATGTGCGTGTCAATTATATTTCTACATTTGAGCTTAGAATTATCATTAACTAGAAAGTTTTTGATGAGAGTAGAATGTAAGAAAGAACTATAAATGGCAGCAGATGTTCGGCAGAAGGAGAGCTTTTAAACGGTGTGGAAGACAGTCATAAGAAAAGTAAGGAAGTCTAGTGTGTTAATATGCAGGGATATTAAGGGTAAATAAAGTTATGAAGTATTTAAGTACTGTGTAATGAACCATTAAAGTGTCATTATTTCATTTACAATTGAAGAATCCGCAAAAGCGTTTTTAGATGTAAAAATGTAACAATATTAGCAATAGTTCTGAGACATAAATTGGGTTTAATGTCGTTAGTGTGCTATTTTCATTTTGACATACCCTCCTTCTTTTAAATATCCCTAAAGAAAGAAGTCCAACGATATCAAATAACATAATCATGGCGGCCAATTAACATCGCCCCGATGTGAGATAACTCGGCCATTGAATTTCACCCGCAAAAGAGTCATGGTATCGTTGGCTGTGCGGCAACGTCTTGTTGGAACCACATATCATTCAGGTCTATATCCTCAGTCCATACACTGAAAATAAAATACAATCCATCCGTACTTAAATCAATCCCAAGCGGGGTAAGAAGTACGGTAAGTATAGATTTTCTTAAATCAAGTTCGGAAATTTATGTAGCTTGTTTTTGTGTTTTCTAGCTGTATTTATGTCTATACTTCATAGAAGTTCTTCTAATCTACAGTAGGCTTGGAAAACTATAAAAAATATTTTAAAATATTTAACTATATATTCCATTATTTTAAATAAATTAATGAGAATTCAGAAAGAAAAATGCTCAAGTAATATTTTATGTTGTTAAAAATGGACATTAATGATTTACAAATGATATAACATTGCGTTTAATAGTATTAATGCTAAGAGAAAAATCAATAAAGTAATACATTTCATTAAAACAGCAACATAATTTGGAATCAAAATGGATCTATATAGCATGATTAGTTCGGCATGTCCTAACAGAAAGTGGATAATGAATTCAGATTGTATGGTACTATTTAAAAGATTGACCATAAGCATAGTTCTTTGGCTTTTTAAAAACGGTAAATTAATTTCAGCTAGTCTTGTTGAATATGATGGTAGTGGCAACTAACCTCTATAAACGTTTCTTAGGCAGAAAATAAGAAATTGTTTTTAAACAGACACGGCAGACCGTATACTAAAATTGATCTAAAGAGCGAGATAAAAAGACTTTATGGGATAACGGGATCATTAAATTTCTTTGCCCATCTTTTAATAAAAGCCAGTACACTGCGAGATTTATTTACCGCAATCGTTATATGTTGAACAAAATTGAGTTTCGCGTCTAGCAATATTCCTAAATCCATTACAGAATCTACAGATTGTAAATTACAACTATCGAGCACGTAGGAGTAAGCGCATTGATATACTCTTGAGAATTGCATATCTTTATATTTATTTAAATTCAATTCCATCAAATTAAAATGGGACCATACGTATGTTTTTAATTAACAGTCTATTATTGTACATAAAAGGTTTTATTATATTCAAACTTTCTTTTTAAACATTATTATTGCATTCAACCATTTTTTAACATGATAGAAATGTAATAATAGAAATATGAATGTTCACTTATGTGAACAAGGAATTGAATTCCCCATCCCTGATATATGTAATCAATGCCCCCCAATATCTATCACAACATCGACAAAAAGCACTCATCGTTTTAACATAACCCGAACATCTAGAGTGGCTAGAAAAGTTTGAAACGAAAAAGTTTGAATTACGAAAATCCCTTTTTCCTTGTACTTTAATTATTCTACAATTGTTAATAAGTATAGAATTCGTAGTGAACATTATAATAGTAAAAATTTATAAATATTGTAAATAAAATTTATAAATACTGTAAAATAAAACGCATAATCCAAGTTTTGGTATATATACATGCATAATAAAGGTCAATGACCATTTATATGCTTGCGTTTTGTAACGTTGCACAAAACCGATTTGTTTTATTTAACTCTAATCATTAAAGACTTGGAATAAAACCCCACTCTAACCCGTAAAAGAACAATGAATATTTGAACACTCATATATTTATAGTGGATTAAAATGGTTTGGCGGTGGAGGTGTAAAGAAATCTGGATCCAATAAAGAGTTCAACAAATTTTATAAATATATTTAAACACTTTTACTATTAAACACAATTTAATTATTCTCTTAAACTCGTAGTTTAATATGTTTGAAAGCCTATTCTCTACTTATTTTTGATGTAACATGGAAGTTTTCATGTCTTTGAAGTGTCTGTAAGGATTATTTTCCATAGACTTATCAATACTACATGAGCTAATTTAATTTCAGCAATTTAAGTGCTGTGATAACTTTTGTTTTGGTCGTTCCGTGTGTTAAACTCACTAACATTCCTCCTTCTCATAATCTATTTCCCTACTTCCAGTACAATGCATTGCATATGTAGGGGCTATCCCCTGAGTACTGGTCCAAGAGAAAAAAAAATTGAACTTCGAATTGCTCCCACATCCACTGTATTCGCCAAATTTGGCTTTCAGTGACTACCGGCTGTATGCAGACATAAAAAAATGTTCGCCGGTAAGAGATTTTGCGCGAATGAAGAGGCTATCGCTGAAACTGGGGCATATTTGGAGGCAAAAGATAAAACGTTCCACAAAAGTGGTATTGAAATGTTAGAGCGGCGCTGGAATGATTGCGCTGCTCTTGATGGAGATTACATTGATGAATAATGGCGTTTTCTTTTCTAACAAACATGTTACAATTATTGTGCCGTTTGCCCGTTTTTATGATCTTTTCTAAAAACAAGGCAACAGTATAAATAAAAAACGTGTTCTCTTCTAAATATGCTGCATGAAGAAGGGCAATATATGAAGCATATTTTGCCCTTTGCTTCAAGCACAGGGTGACATATAGCCCTTTTTTACTAACCTGCATGCTGATTTATACTGACCTGTATTTATGTCATATGTAAAAATAATTTCATCAATTATTGACATTTATTTAAAACACAAATATAAAAGAGAAAAAAAGGCCATAAAATTATTAATATGTATGTGTTTTAAATTAGTAATGCCAACGCAGCAAGTTTTGTTATAAAAGCACTTCAAAACTGAAACGCTAATTGCTCTTTATTGTTTTGTACAATATTTTGTGTTCTTTTGTAAATGTAAAATATGCAACACTTCTTGGAAATCAGGTTAGCATTTAAAAATGTTGCCTAATCACATGTATCATTTTATTTTTAAGAAAAGAAAACTCTATTAAGCTAATTTTGAACCAAAAAAACTGTGTTTTCTTTGTTAGGCCCGGGACTTTTCAGCCCATGAAGTATGGCGTCTACGAACTATTTATTTCCACTACCATTTACCGCTATAACAAACTACGTTTTTCTTGGTACACTATACAAGTTCATTAACAATCTGAAAATTGTCTGTTTTGTTTTTTTTGTTGTAAATAGAAAATAAAATTTATGACTATTTAATTAATTTTACTATATGCACAGACAATGTTTAAATAAGCAAAAAAAAATCCTATAATTAATCATAATTTTGTTATCGCTCGTTAAATACTCATACTTGCACCAAACAGTAAATCCATCTGCTTATTTACGAGTAATTTAACGATCAACAGCAAATATGACCTATATTTTGTTTGCGTTTTGTTTTGTTTTAAAACTACTGTGGATTGCCGTCTAACAATTTATTAAGAGGCAGAGCTGTTGAGTACATTTTGTCGCTGGTTACAAACATGCAGAAAAAACCTCTTAAAAATTACAATATGCACTTCTTATTCGTATACAGGGTGTCCCAAAACTCAACGTCAAGCCAAAACAGGGTGACAAGTTTCATTATAACCATCTTGAGAAAAATCAGAAAACAAAATCTAATTGAGAAATGTCAAATGGAATGCAGAAAAAAACTTAATAGTTCGCATTCAACATCGGCCATTAAAATTTAACCACCCGATATGTATGCCAGCCCATAAAGCACACCAATCAGTAGTTTTCTGTGGGTGTAATAGCATGTTGACAAAAGCCTGTAGATAATTTCAACAATTTGCAAACGTTGCTTTGTCAAAAAGTTAAACAGAGACGGAACAAGACAAAAAAAAAAAAAAAAAGAAACAGAAACTATACTAGTACATATATTTTTCATTTTCCCTTCCGCGCTTTGTGCTTGCATTTGTAAAAAAGTAATTTCAAACGTACACGTAGAAGAAAATCATAATATACTATATGCTATCTCTATTCTGACATATCTCTGAAAATTAAAAACACTATTTTAATTTATTCAAACGTCACTTTTTCCATCTTTGTGTTCTTAATGGCTCTGGTGTAAATATATTCATACTGAAATGCAAAACGAAGCTAAACAAAAAGCATCTATTAGCTGTTCAATCCTTTGTCAAATACAGCAAGCAGTGCTGCCAACGCAAATTTGTGTGCCTCTAAAAATAAACACCCGGGTAATCGTACTACGCATTACAGAGAGAATTCATTTTTCAGCCGTACGCTTCGTCTATGGAATAAGTTGCCTGGAGAAGTGTTTCCTGTCTGTTATAACGTTGGAAAGTTCACGTCAAATGTTCATAAACACTACTCCCTCACAACCTATTTTCCTAGTTCTGGTACAATGCACTGCATATGTAGGGGTCACTCCCTGAGTACTGGTCCAAGATAAAAAAATCTTAAATAGTTTTTGGGAATTGAAATTACTTCATCAGTCCAAAATTCGCAACTATTTTCGGATTAAGTCCAGTTTAAGCACACTCCTCCAAATTGAAAAAAACAATATTTAGGAGGATAGAAAATTGAAAATAAGAAGAAAATGAAAAGTGAGAACGTTGACGTAAATGCATAGTTGCCGAGTTATAGAACTCTGAAGTTTTCATATATATGTACATGAAATTGCAATTTTCCACTACCGTTGTGAAATTATTTAGACAAAATTGGTATCATTTGAAAGATTTTGAATAAATAAATTAGATCGTACAAGAAGTTTTTAATTCCATAGGTGCCAATATATTTTTTTTACAAAATTATAGATACTCGTAAGTATTTTATTAAACAATACTGTATCAATTAACAAATCTTTTTTTTGCATAGCCGGCCTTTGGACGGGCGGAGTGATTTTCTCCTTTTTACCGGCTTCGCTGGCCGTCCTTTGGCCGGGCGGAGAGTTTATCTCATCTATGGTACATAAAACACCTGCTTCGCTGGCTAAAATTTCCTGGAATAGCAGGCCTTCGGCCGGACAGAGGGATTTTCTCCTCAATGGTATAACAAACACCGGCTTCGCTGACTAAAGTTTTTCTGGAACAAAAATTTTTTTATGCGTTATAAAAGCCAGTACATTATTAAAAATTTGTCCCGCTTCCTAACGTGTTAAAAATAAAAAATATTCACACGTCGAAAAAGCCTTATTTAAGAGCTTTCAAATGATACCAATTTTGTAATGGAAAATCGAAATTTTACGAGAGCGGATTGATATTGAAGCTAGCTAGCGCTAGGTAGCAGCAAACAAAAAAATGTTTCTTTTGAAATTGCGATCTATCAAATGTCAGCTGTCAAAATTTCACTCATATTCATCGATTAGTTTATTTGTTGTAGCCGTTTGAAGTAAGGAAAATGGAAAAAAGTGAATTATGTGCAGTGATTAAACACTATCATTTGAAAGGGAAAACGTCGAAAGAGGTAAAAGAAAAGATTACATGGTAGAATATGGGATTGCTGAATTTAAACGCGGCCGACCTAGCTAGCACTGCAACAATACCATCAACAGGAAGCCCAAAGCCAGTGGTTACTGAAGAAATTATCAAAAAATCTTCGTTATCGTTATGAATGATCGCCGAGTAAAGTTAACTGAGATTGTTGAAATGTGTTTACCATTTGAATATGTGTTTATCATATGAACGTGGGCTTAACATATTGCATGAATATTGGCATATGGAAAAGCTATCGGCAAGATGCATGCCGTGTTTACTTAGTGTCGAACAAAAACGAGTGCGACAGACCACTTCACAGCGGTGTTGATTTTCGGCATTGATTAAAAACTGTTGATGAAACGTGGGTCCACCACATTTCATCAATCGAAACAAATGGGTGGAATGTGGTGGAAGTGCTCCGAAGAAGGCGAAGACTTTGAAATAGGCTTCATGGTTATGGCCGCTGTATTCTGGGATGCACACGGAATATTGCTCATCGATTATCTTGAAAAAGAATCCACAATCACTGGAAAGTATTATCGTGCATTATTTGATCAATTGATTGATGCAATCAGGAAAAAAACGACCAGATTTAAAGGAGAAAAATAGATATTTCTTCAAGACAACGCACCGGTTCACACAGCATTAGTTACGATGCTAAAATTACGTGAAATAACCTTCGAATTGGTTGATCATCCATATTATAGTTCAGATTTAACTCCTAGTGGCTTTCCCTGTTTACAAACTAGAAAAAAAGGCTCGCAGGAAAAAGAATCTTCTCAAACGAAGAAGTGGTTACTGAAACTAACGCGTATTTCGAGAGTTTCCCAAAATTGTATTATTCAGATGGTATAAAAGAGTCAGAATATCGTCTTACTAAGTGTATTGAGCTAAAAGGAGACTATGCTGAGAAATAAATGGGTTTTGAAAAAAATGTTTTTTTTTCCTACTTAGGCAGCTTCAATATCAATCCGTCCTCGTATATATAAGAATGTGGGAACTTCCCATATCTCGGAAACTATACGTTTTCGTCAATTTTCTCACATAACATTTTGTTCTTATTTTTGAATTTTCTACCGCCTCCTCCCTATATAATTTTTTCAATTTGGTTAAGTGTACGAGTACTTAAGTTGTACTTAAACCCTATTTTGTAACTACGTATGTATAAATTTAAATTATTGCTTAATAAAGGGTGTTTTTTTAAGCTAGATAGAACTTTAAATTGTAAAAAGTAACACAAAAAATTAAATTTTGATGAAACATTTTTTTTATTTGTTTCAGTATACTCTGACAAATCATCATGAATAGACTCACGCTTGAACAACGCTACGAAATTATCCAAATTTACTTTGAAAATCAGTCGTCGATTCGCGCAACTTATAGACGACTTCGACGAGGCGCATTTTTGGCTTAACGGGTTTGTTAATAAGCAAAATTGCCGCATATGGAGTGAGACCAATCCACAAGAGACCCTACAGACTCCATTACATCCAGAAAAATGCACTGTTTGGTGCGGTTTTCATGCTGGTGGCATCATCGGACCTTATTTCTTCAAAAATGAGGCCGGAGCTCGCGTTACGGTCAATGGAGATCGTTACCGCACCATGATCAATGATTTTTTGTTTGAAAATATGGATGACATTGATCCGGAGGAGATGTGGTTTCAACAGGATGGCGCTACGTGCCATACGGCGAACGCAACCATCGACTTACTGAAATCAAAATTTGGCGATAAGTTGATTTCGAGAAATGGACCTGTCAATTGGCCTCCAAGGTCGTGCGATTTGACACCTCTCGATTATTTCCTGTGGGGCTACGTGAAGTCACTGGTTTATGCTGATAAACCAGCAACAATTGACGCCTTGGTGGCCAGCATTGTTCGTGTTGTTCGTGACATACGGCCAGCAGTGCTCGAAAAAGTGGCCCAAAATTGGACGTCCAGAATGCGCTTCGTCAAGAACAGCCGCGGTGCCCATATGCCCGAAATCATTTTCAAATGTTAATGTCACGTATTGATCTTTCGAATAAAAAAAATTTTGATTACAATTTAATTTTTTGTGTTATTTTTTACAATTTCAAGTTCTATCGGGCTTAAAAAAACACCCTATATATAATAATATAAAATAATAATATCATATGTATATACTCATATGTATATAAATATATCATTAATTTTTTACTTGGGACTCAGGAAATGCGGAAATATTTTTGCTATTGCCATGTTTAATTGTAATTTGAAATGCGGCCACGTTTATAAATAAAAATAACTCAACAACAGACGCGAATTTAAAACAAACGATTTTGTTGTTGCGTGAAAAATTTGCACTCGATCGAAACAATAAATAACCAATAACAACAAAGTATTGACAAAAGCAAACAAATTTATTGCAGAAAGAAAAAACAACTACCTAAATAGCAGTGCATGCTTTTTGTCAATAATTTTGTTTCTGTTTTCCAAATTTATTACACATTGTTCTTATTTGGCATGTATGTAGGTATTACATACGTATGCACGAGTATGTATGTTTATTAAGTCATTGCATTAAATACATTCACGACAGCAGGCTACAGTCTAAACCACTACAAGTGCCGCTAACAATATTTGTAGCCAAGTCGTCGCCTACTTAAGTAATTTGGAAACTTCAGCAGTCCAATAAACAGCTGTAATTTTGTAATATCTGTTCGTCGATATACATATGATGTTTTTACCTCAAATATTTACACCGAACAATAGCGTAAACAAAAAGCAGCAGTAAGTATAATAAAATACTTAAAAACTTCATTAAGAACACAAGATAAACAAAAAAATCAAGAATTAATTTAATGAGAAAACCAGATGAACAGTTGCATATTCTCTTCCAGTGGTGCCACTTCGTTTTTTCATGCTTTTATATCATATTAAGACCACAGGGTATATCTCTAAGGCCCGTTATTACAACTTCGTGTTAGTTAGAGGTAGAATTTTATCAGCCGGATAAATTACATTTCATTATTATAACTTCCTTTTAACTTAAAAATAAGCGATAAGTTGCCGGGAAGACAAACTTACCTGTAAATTTTAACGGGAGGTTTTATATTTGAAGTTGCCATATTTGCACATGCTATATTGTTTTGTTTTTACTCAAAGAGTTACAATTAAAGTAATTTTTTGTTGCTACTACAATTTTTACCTCCTAAAAGTAGTCTTTATTTGTGTTTTGTTGCATATTAAAAAAATGGACCAGTACTTAACTGGGTGTAATTGTCGCTGTTGAGCTGCTCTCGAGCTTTGCTTAGCCACTATTTTCCAGTTTTACCTATTAATGTCTCCTGTACCCGTTCGATGTTGTCATCCATGTGCATTGTTCGCTTGTTGATCCTGAACTCACACCTTATAATAATGACTATATACACGCGAGTAAAAACAATAATCCATTGATTTGAGAAATTAAATTCCAAGAAAAAAATTTATAATAAACTCAAACGTCTTTGGTAATTTGGGTCACCCTATATTATAATGATTTGAAAGTTATTTTACAGAATTGTGCTATTGGGTATGTAAGTTATTAATATCGATTGATTTGCTTTAAAAATGCATTTATTATAATACCAAAATCAGTTGATACATTATTCAATGTATTGTCCATCATTAGTCATTACTTTTTCCCATTTTTCCAAAAGAACTGATCCAGTTTTAAGGTAAATAGTATAACACGTCAATTTCTGATATCCTGTCCTAAAGTGAAATGTATTCTAGTAAGGGTGTTGAAACAAATTGTAGTCACAAGGGGCAAGGTTTGGGCTATAAGGCGAGTGAACTAAAACTTTCCATTCACACTTTTCCAAATGTCTTTTCACTTGTGGCCGAGCGCTGTTATGGGTGGAAGATTATGGGTCTCGTGTCTGATCGAATATTCTGGTCGTTTTTCTCTAATTGCTTTCTTCGAACGAATCAATTGTCTTCGGTACATGTTCTCTGTAATCGGCTGACCCGATTTAAATAGGTCACAATACAAAACACCCTTTTGAACCCATCTTGGCGTCATGGATATGCGCTTCGGCGTTAATTTAGCTGTTTGACCTGGCTTTCCATTTGACTTTTTGCGCTTCGGATTATCTTAATGTATTAATTTTTCATCACCAGTAACAATACGATGCTAAAATAACTTCCTATTGTAACGTTCAAGCATCATTTCCGACATGCGAAATTGACTTTCAATATCTCTCGACGTCAATTCATATGTGACTGAATTTCCTTACATTTGAGTGAATCCCAGTGCTTTTAAGCGTAGCGAAGTGACTTGTTGTGTAATATTGCAAGTTCTTCTTGTGTTTTACAATAATCTTCGTCGAATAATGCTTCTGATTCCTCATATTCAAACTTTTACGGCTGATCGGACCTCTTTTGGTCTTCTGTGTCCAAATCACCACTTTTGTTCTTTGAGTTGATGAATTTTCACCGTAAGCTTCTAGCAACATTCGATAACTTTTAGCAGCCGTTTTATTCAAATTAAAGTATTCCCCGCAAAACTCGACAATATTGCAAATATTGAAAAAATGCGTTTTTACGCGCATAGAATACTGAATTATAATAACAAATGTTTACTCTCAAAAACAAAAAATTAAAATGTTATTGCCACAAACCAACATGTGGTATCAGCAAGACGATGCCACATCGCATACAGCCAGTATTACAATGGAATTACTGCGAGTAGAATACCTTCCCGGCGCACACCCGTTAGTTACTTTTATTTACACTTGCACTAATTAAAGTGTTTCAAAAATATTAATTATTTAAAATATGGAGAAACTACAGCTAGATTTTTTGCATTTGATGAGCATAAAAGGGTTTACAGTCAGTTACATCACTTAGGATTTTATGTAACACCACTTTCACACACAGAAAGTTTACTTTGCACACTCTTAAGTTTGGTGCTGGCAATGGAAAAGAGAGTGGCTCACCACCAACTCAAGACTTTGTAAAAAAAACACACACAACTGCGACGAATTTCGCCCGTCTAGACGAATTCGCCGGCAAATAATCGTTGTATAATTTCGTCGTGTGAAGCACAATATCAACGAACTTTTGTGTAAATAGGATTGTTTACATCCCTGAAAAAAATAAATAAAAATTTATATAAATACTACGGGTTTCATATTAAAAGTAAATTTATATAAATCCCATCCGATAGAGAGATTTTTGGACAAATTATCTGAGGTACTTTATTTCATATTTTGAGAACATCTTTATAAATTCTTTACTACATGGAATAATATAAATATAAAAAGTATTATTTCGTGAAAAATATTTTTTTATATAAGAAACCTGGTCATTTGCTGACGAAACAATTAGAAATAAATTTATTTAAACTTTCGCTGAGTCTGACGAATTTCGACCAACACCACGATTGTGTGCATTTTCATATACCTACACCAATGTTTTTAATTTTTGGCGACAAATATTCGCGACTAAAAATGCATCGCTCGTCGCCGTTGTGTTCCTAGCATAAACTTTTCGTATGAGAAAGCCGTGCAAAATATGGCGGCATGAAAAACTCGTTTTTTTTTCTTAAATCGAGCTGGGCGTTTTTTGATCACAGAATTAAAAAAAAATTGCTAGACAAGCATTTATAACTTTCTGTGAAATGCCTGATGCTAAATCAGACAGAAAAGTGCTAATTTTAATACTAAATGCGATACGCTTGTTACACATCTGTATTCAATGTGTATATGAATCTACCAAAAAAAAAAAGGTTAATAATAACAATTGGTTTTAATAAATCCACGTGTTTTGGTGACGTGAAATTCATCAATTAATTTTTCAAATCAATTAAAATATCAACAGTGAAACTACGACCCGAAACAAACGTGCTGAATTTTACTCAAACAAAACATTGTTTACTTTTCGCACAATGTGTTGTGAATGTGTTGTTGTTTATTGTGCGCGCTCAATTTTTTGTTGTTTCTCTTTCTTTTTTTTTTTTCTTGTTTTGTTTTTTTTTTTTTTGATTCGTGTTTGTTCGTATGTAAATAAAATTTTAAGCAGAAACAATACTCTGCTAATAATTATAATAATGTAATTAGTTCAATTAATAATAGTTTGCATTAATAAAATATTTTTCTGTATTTATTATGGCCGCGTTATTTATTTATTTACTTTTTTTTTATTCAAAATAGAAAGTTTACATAACGTACAGGTTTCATATTCGTACTCTATGTCGTAATAAACAGGGCTTTAATTTATGTTTTTGTTGTAGTTGTTTTTATTACTTTCACAGGAAAATATGCAATAATAACTTGTTACATTAAAATACTAGTGCACATAGAGTTGTTGTTTAATACAATCATGAAACATGGAAATTGATATAAATTATTTATTGAAATTTTTCATCTGTCGTGTTGTGTAAAAATGTAAGATTTAATGCCGTGTTTGTAAGAAATTAAAACTTTTCATGAAAAAATTTTGTTATATATTAACAGCGGATAAAAAAAATATCAATACAGATTTAAATATATTATAGGTACCTAGTATATAATTTTTGCATTTTAATTCAGCAGTTAGGTTATTCAAACAAAAAAAAAATGTACTGTATAAACAGGATACAACTTAATCAAGAATGATACAATTAGAGATTACGCCATGCGCATGATTTCCCGTTAGATAACGTAGTTTAACTTATGTAAGAGTATGTATTTCAAAATCATGAGGATTTCAGTTTTGTGTGAGAGTTGTTATAATCATGTATTCTATCATTTTTGCAATATAATGGTTTAAAGGCATTGGAACTAGGAACGACAAACTTCTACGTTATAAGAAAACAGTAGAAAATTTTTCTCCAAATACTAATGTCAAAGATTCTTTATGGCTTAGTAGTCTTTGCCGGTACGTCTCAATTGAATTTCAACAAGCTTAAAACTGAATTGCCAGATTTGTATTTCATTTGAATAAGTTTCAATTTAAATATCATATATATGTTCCACGGCAAAAACGCCGAATTAAAAAACCTGCATCCTAACTGTTTGGGGAACCGGTTCTGAGTTTTTTTTTTCTTTAAATTTTTAAAATCGGCATTAGGAGTCGCCAAAATCCCCTCACTTCCCCGAAATAATTCCGGAAGCAATACACACGTCGTACACACGTTCCACGGCAAAAACGCTGAATTAAAAAACTGCGTCCTAAATGTTTGGTGAACCGGTACTGAGTTTTTTTTTTTTGAATTTTTAAAATCGGCATCAGGAATCGCCAAAATCCCCTCACTTCTCCGAAATAATTCCGGAAGCAATACGACAATTTCAAGTTTCGTACTTAAGCGGCAGTATTCTTTTCTATAGTGGAATATATATTTCCTTAAAAGAACACACTGTATATAACAGGGGTTGCGAAAGTTACAAACATACATACAAGTGAAGCCAATATAAACGTGTTAAAAAGTAAGTTCTAGTAGAGCAAACTTTTTAGCTGAAGTGTTTGATCTTGTTTGACGATATTTCAATGATAATTTGCCAGTGCTTCTGTGTGCCCACTATATACAAAAACAGGGCTTTAAGCATGAAGTAGTATAAATAAAATATTGTCTTTGCCAAATATAGTTCTCATATTTCGTTATTAAGTTCATTTCTATGCCCAATTGTTTATTGAACAAACAAAATTTAATAGGCAGGTACACATGTATTTAAAATTTTTTTACATTGCATTTTTTACATTAAAAACTTATATACTTTTATATCTATAAAACAATAAAAAATGGCGAAAAAACTTTACGTTAACAAAATAATTAAATTTATAAATTGTTTCGTGCCTATAATTTATTTAATCAACTATAGTGTAATTAAATTAAATAAAACAATGAAATAAACAAAACTTAAATTTATTCAATTTATTTAAACCCCCTTTTGGAATTTTTTTAAGCGCATTATGAGTTTAATATTTTTATTTGCAACTAAAAATATTAAGAGATGTGAAATTGATTTACTTCAGCATTTGCATTGATGGCCTAATCTGGTGGTGGACTAATTCCACGCGGTGAACTAATTTTCGGTTATCCAGCGCCCCCATGTAGTTTGCAAGGCTTACATAAACGGGAACTTCTCATATGTTTGTAGCCATATGAACAAACGAATTTTCTAGTGCCTACTGTGTTCAATTCCCCAGACTGTCAGGAGAATGTTGGGCTTTGTGACTTGTTGGCTTAAGGTTCATAAAAAACATCGGCACTTTTTCTTACATTCCAGGTATCCGTAGCCAAACAATAACACTTAGAAGGATGTATTTGGGTCGCCGATAAGCGGTTATACACCAAAATTATAAAATTATGAAGAAACACTAAAGGCCACTCACTGCCTATGTTTTTAGTCCTGTACCACAGCCGGAACTTTTTTCAAACTGCAGATGGCCTGTCAGACAGCACATGCTGTGAGCATGCACGACAAATAAGTAATGTCTTCTCTTGCCAGAGGTTTATTTGCTTTAACAAATAGGGAAATTTTTTCCCTTAAAAATAAAGAAATCTTTCCCCTCAAGTTAACATTAACCTCAAAATTAACTGATAACTTAACAACAGCTTTATTCTTATGGTAAATTTTAAAGTGAACTGTAAGCATTTGAAGCTGCCATATTTTCGGCCGAAAATGCGGTAACTACAGTTGTAATAAAATATAGTTTAAAAAACAAAAAAAAAAAAATAAAATAAACACTCTTCGATGACAAACTAGTTATCCATATAACCAGATAATTATCCGTATAACGCGATCCAATTTTTTTTTGAATTCCTGAAATCGGATATTAAGGAATTGCCAAAATTCCCCACTTTCCCGGAAACAGAAAGGTACCACAGAAATAAGTGCCTTTAAATTAATGCATAATTTTAGTATAACAAAATATGTATATTTCTTGTATCTTCAGGAAACTAAAGCCAACGCTTTGAAATTTTGTTGTACAAAAAATTATTTTTTTCTGAACTTCAGGTTAGGAGATATACTTAAATTAAAGAAAAAAAAACGTGATACGTTATTCAAGTGGCATATGTATGTATATAAATATCTCTTAGAATATTGATTTGTTGAAACATCTGACCGTTTTCGCATCTGGTTTTGTGGTTACACTCTGCACAATGACTTTATATTAAATTTAAATACTTATCTATAATTAAAAATGGAAAAACAGCAATGTTATGCAAGTAACCAGTTGTGCACAGTGTGACTAAAATGTTAATTGTTTATTGTTTAAATAAGTTCAGCAGCAATAAAATCTCTGTTCACTCTTAACTATTAATGCAAGATTTACAATATGAATTTATGAATAAAAATTGTTATTTACACTTGGATAGATAATAAAAATATGTATATACATATATGCATATAAAGGCTGTGCCAAATTTAGCGCACAATTTGAATTAAATAGAAAAAAAAGTTTTTTTTTTTTAAATCATAAAGTACATATAGAACAGAGCTATTTAAGAAATAACACATCTGGTAAATGGACTCCACAGCTTTGTTTGCGCATACGCCTCGTTTGTCGAAATTTTCCATGACCACTTTTCATAAATGTTAATGAACTTTGATGCAGCGTTGAGTTTCCTCCTTTAATGCATGGGTGGTTGTGAGCAAGATGACAACAAACTTATGATTTCAAATAATGCCATAAAAGGATTTAATGGTGGCTAATCGTAAAATCTAGAGGACCGATTCTGATCACCAAAGAGAGAGAGAGAGAGAGAGAGAGATAATACACTACTCGTATTTAGAACCGTCTCATGTAGCAATTGAATTGTTTCACGGGCTGTAGCACCGTCTCGTTGAAAACACTTATTGGCCACATCAATATTATCCAATTTCGGTAAACAGAAGTGTGTTATCATGTTGCGATATCGAACACCAGTAACAGTTACTATACTATATCCCAAAATCCACACCAAACAGTGACACGTTGTGGATGCACTTGACTTTCAACAATCACATGTGGATTCGCATAACCCCAAAAAGCGGCAATTTTGACGATTAACAAAGCCATCAAAGTGAAATTGTGCTACATGACTTACAGCGCACACTAATTGCGGCGTAAAGCGCAACGTAATTTCACGCTTTGATTTTACGTTGTAGTAAGCAGCTTAAATAAGAGCATTTAAGTTGTGCCATGAGCAGTATTGATCACTAGAGTGGTTCACCTTCAATACAGATGTGAAATTGATTTACATCAACACCTGCCATGACGGCCGAATCTGATGATGAACCAACTTCACGGCGCGATTTATTCACGATTCATAAGTGCCTCCATGTGGCATACTAGACTCACACAGGTTACAGCTTTTTGCTATAAGCTTGTAGCCCTATAAAAAAACCCCAGAAACAGAGTGCCCTGATTTGGTGTACGCCAAGACAAAACTTGTTCCCCGGGAGGAGGCCTTTAATAAAAAATAAAAATTGTGTCAGGCACTCCCTAGGATTCAAGATAATGTAAAAACATTTCGGAAATTAGTTTATTTTTTATTTTTTTGCCACGCCTACAAATACTGCCCTTTTAGTTTGTTGTTCACTGTACCACTATTTATAGTCGTTCGTACCAACCGTAATGCTACATAATTTTGAATCAAGTTTTTAAGACCTTGTCGTGGTAGTGAAAAACTATTAAAGACAGGAATGTAGTCCTTACAGAGCTGTGAACACCAATATAAAAAGTGTTGTGGTAGGAATTCAAATGACGGCACAGTGAACAAAATACTGAAAGAGCGGTATTTGTAAGCGTGGCAAAAACTAAAAAAACTGGTTTTTGAATTGATTTTACATTATCTTTAATCCTAGCGGGTAACTGGCACAATTTTTTTCAAACCACTCTATTTGTAACTAACCTTGTTAAATAAAAATCACTAAATAAAGGTAAAATCACTAAATTGACATGAATGCATCTAAAGTTTGATTAGTAATTGCCAGAAAAAAACTAGTAACATTTGTTTTGAAGCTAACTTTACTGAGAAAGAGAGAGTAAAGTTTACTCTCTCAAATTCTGTCTTTGGATTTTCCAATTGCAAAGCGTTGACGCCACGCTATTTAGGTTGGTCTCATATGTTGGTTGTTCTATTATGAAGTGCTCGACTTTTACTTACCCTAAGCTGTAATATTTTTAGGCTTTACTATATAGATTCAAATCTTGAGCTAATTTTGGTACACCCTTTATGTAATACGTTGTTGTAAGCAAACTTTTTTTATTTAATTTTTTTTTTTTTTTGATTTTATTTTTTATCTTCGAGCACGTTTTTTTTTTTTGTTTTTAATATAAAAACCAAAAGTACTCTTTACTCCGTCGTCTAATAAAATTTGCTCTGTCGATTTAAACAAGACGGCGCAACAACTTTATAATTCCAACTTACGAGTATTTTAATATATTTTGTGCAATTTATTATTATACAAGAAGTCACAGCTTGTTTGCGATAACTAGACGTTAAAAATAAATACATTTTTATTACTTGTGTTCTGTTGGATTTTTAATTATATTTTTTGTTATCGTTATTTAAGAATTGTTGAACGCCTTGAATCTGTTTCGTGGTAATCAGTTAAAGGCTGTAAGAAAAACGAAGTTCATAGCTCAGAAGTAAATTCAAAATCGAACAAAATATTTTTATTGTGCTCTTGATAAAGCTTTCAACTTAATGGTGATTATAGATTCCATAAATGTAGAGAGTTTTATTATGAACATAAAAAAATTGAATGCTTTTCAAGAAATTTTTTGGTAAACACTCACCAACAAAAAAAAAATTAGAAACGCAATAACAAGACCGATACAACAATAAAACCGTGTGTGAATGATTTACTTAGAATTTTGCGTTCTTTAAATCATGTGTGTTTGTTAGTGCATTATATTTTTTAATTTTATATTGTTTTGTGTGGATGTGAGTATAAATTTATAACAACTAGATCAACGGTTGCACAATGGGCTAGAAATGCTACAAATTTGTAACAGTATATACATTTATTTTCAATGTTATGAAGCAAAACTCTTGCAATTATTAATTAGTTTGTCGTTTGTTGGCTAAGAGATACCAATTAATATGCAGGGTGTTCCAGAACTTAACGTTAAGCCGAACCGGGGTGACAGGATTGATTATAATCATCATGAAAAAAAAATAAAATAAATAAAAAAAAAAATAAAAATAAGAATACATTTGAACTAAGTTTTTATTTTTTACTCGGTTTTTTGTACGAAACTAGCAAGTATTGTACCATTTTACAATCCTGATTAAATGCCTGAACTTTTAATGGCTTTTGCCAAAGCACTTTAGTACTTTTTTTAAAGGAGTGCCTTTTAAAGTTGACAAATTTTGAAAATTTTAAATTCATAGTTTAATAAATAAAAACTTGGGGCTATTGTGCCATTATTTTTAACTGCGGTTTTGGAAATGTTATTTACGATTACGGCTCGAAAGTTTAAATGAACAAAAATAAGAAGAAGAAAAAGTTGAGCTAATGTACAAACCAAAAATCTAATTTAAAAAATTATAAAAGTTCAACAAAAATTTAATAAATTAAAAAATAAAAAATTTGAGCAAATTTCTAGACTTTTCTTAAATGCCCATGATTTTCAAACTGCATGTTATAGATTTTTTCCCCGATTTTTCTCATGATGATTACAATCAATACTGTTACCCCGTCTCGGCTTGACGTTGAGTTCCCTGTACGGGAGTGATGATCGCATATAGCGAATTTCGTCCGATGCCAATACCATAATTTTCATTCACGAAGTGTATTCAACTTTTGGCGTTGAATATTCGCCGTAGTACGCTTCAGTTGTTTTCCTAACATTAAGATTTTTGTATAAGAAATAAGTTGTACTCGTATATTCATGTATAGTTTTACCAAAACTGCATTTAATTTCAGAAGAATATACACATACTCATTCGTATATTTATATTAGTTTTACTATACTTATTTTTTATTTTATTTATTTATTTTTTTGGCAAATATATTTGTTCTCTTGTGTTAACTTGTCATCTATGACAAATTACTTCCATTTTTCATTATCTGCTAACAATAAAACTCGCATAAAATTAAAGCAGAGTCATCACAGCAATGCCATTTGTGAAATTTAAATTTAAAGTAAATCAAGCAACCTCTTAAGTACGAAAAGAAGACATTAAAAAGAAGAAATGAATACTATAATATACATACATAGTTACTTTCTCTTTAGAAAGTATGGCATTATTTCAAGAAGTTAACAAAATACAAAAAGTGCATATTTAAATGTCTTTATTTGTTTTGAAAGAAAGTAAGATTTTTGATTTTATTTGTACAGGGAAAAACAAAAAACATATATCACAAGTAATTATATAAAATAATTTCAATTCAACAAAATTTCAATTAAATGAAATAAATACTGAATTAAAAACCTTGAATAATTGTTTTGCTCAATTATCACGAATTGTTTTGTGTACTTAATTGCATGAACATATGTATGCGTATTTGAGAGTGTACCGTGCATGCACGGGTGCATATGTATGTACCCAGTGAACGCTTCTATTGCGAGGTAATGTTGTAAAATATTAATAAACATACTCTCCAGAACTTCTAGAAATGCTTATCACTGTGAAGTGCAGTAAGTGCAAACCCCATCAATAGTTCCTTAGTGCACGTACCAGTAAAAGCTCAGGTCTCCTAAAAGAGGTCATCATGCCAGGCAATGTCTACAAAAGTCATATTCAACGGATGATCGGAAAATGAAAGTACGTGAGATGGATGAGCATTTACGCATCAGCGTTGTCAACCTTGAAATTTCGAAGCACATCAAAATAAAATACAACTCTCGTGTTTGGCCCGGTGCCTCAAAGTTTATTTTGGTCGTACTTGACCGAGTGCAGAAGGAAGCGAAGAAGCTTAGCGGTAAAAGCATCGCCCCAGTGTGGGGTGTGTTACTCCGCTTTATCGATACTTTGGATTTTGGTCTGACGAGATAAGAGATCTTGTCCCCACATATTTCTACGTAACACGCGTACATCGTCTAGAGCTCATCCTTTTGTGGTCGATTGCTCAGTGAATCGCGCAACGCATTACAGAGAGAATTCGTTCTTCAGCCGTACGGTTCGTCTGTGGAACAAGTTGCCTGCAGAGATGTTTCCTGTCACATATAACGTTGGAAAGTTCAAATCAAACATCCACAAACACTGCTCCCTCCCCCTTCCTTAAGTAAATTATGACAACATCTACAATGTTTTTATCAAATAAACAGTTTTCCTGATTTTAAATGTAACATCTGTTTAGTTATAAACTTTTTTCTTATTATTTTAAAGTCAATAACCAGAAAAATATTTTTAAAATAATAATTCGAGTAATATGAAAACATATTAGCATTGTAAACAACAACAATGCTCAACCACTATAACAATCACATAAAATAGTTAAAAAAACAAATTATAATACATGACATTGAAAATATGTATAAAAAGTTGCAGAACAATAACAGCAAAATAAAACCAATTACAAAAACCGGTTAAATGACCGTTCGTTTAGTCAATCGGTCGGTTGGTTAGTGTTAAAAAATAAAATGTAAAACAAAAACACCAACCAACACTACAACAATGTCTAAGCAACAGTGTCGGCAATTTGCAAATGGGCAACATGTAAAGCAGATATGCATACATGCATGCAACCATACATACAACCATATCGTTGCTCTCTTGTAGAAAAAATAATTGCAATTTTACGGGAGAAGGAAAAATCGTAATGGAAACTGTATAAAAAGTTACATCTAAAAGTAAGTTTTTTTGCTCAATTGCTTGTAAGAGAGATATGTATGAAATTATATAATTAAATATTTGTGACAATGTGTACTTGTGTGAAACGTAGTAGAATCTCTAAAAGAGCTCAATTCAGGGAAAATGCGAGTTAGGGCCTTTCTACGTGAGACTAACGATATGCATATTAATGATAAACTTAACATTAATCTCTTCTTTTTTTGAAAAATGAAAGTCCCGTTAGATGTTTATATCGGGAGATTTTTATAGAAGTATAGAGCTTTGATTGTTTTAAATTGACATGCATTATAATAAAACAGGTTTTGCCTTGACGTAGACCAAACCAAGGCACTCTGTTTACTGGGGCATTGAGCGGAAGGATTCCCTTGTTTAGCAAAGAAAACTATAGGATGCCGCATGACTTATGTTGTGTCCGACTTCCGAAACCCGTACCAAAAATTAAACTTGGAAGATTCTACTTTGCAGATCTATCGGTGCTGATGATAGTTGAGGTGCCTACATTTTGGCTGAAATGTTCTGGCTGTGGTTTAAAGCTAAAATCACAGGAAGGGAAATTAGTTTCCCTTCTAACTAAGGTGCATGCCGGTTTTCGGGGACTAACTACCTCCTTTACAACAGAACCTGTATTGTAAGAAACCAGTGGTGATGGTTGACGGGTGAGTTGATTTAAGGACTGATGTTCTTAGTTGGTTTTGGCCTACCAACTCATTAAGCCTTGTCTGTCTGCAGAATTGAAGTCAAGTCTGATATTCAATAGATTTGTTCATAGGACTAATTTGTTCGCTGATGAGCCATGGCATAGTTCACCCCGTGGAATTAGTTCACCCTGAAATTAGATCGTCGAGGCAGTTGCTGTTGCTAATGAACTAAACATTTGTTCAAATGTCTCTTAGTTACCGACGTAGGCAAATTACTATATGACCCCACAATCTTTACAGAAGCCCAAAGCTTAATGGGATTAAATCACACGATCTTACTGACCAATTAATTGGACTATTTTGATAAAAATTTCAGCAATACGAAAGCGTTTCTCTGGTATAAGTTAATGCCAATAAAATTTCAAATCAAACAAAAAAAGAATTATCAGCTATTATATGGTTGTTAAATAAAATAGTGTAGTCAACTCAAAGTTATGAACATGTGAAAAAGACTCCAATATAAGCAACATTGATTATGCTTTTGTATGTTATTGAAACATTTCAAAAACGACAGAGATCAGCTGGTCTAACGAGAAATTGGGAGAGAGACTTATTCACAACATTATCAAGTTTTCAATATAACTTTGTAGCAACATTTAATTAACTTCCAATACTGTGTGTTGCATTAACACATACATATATAAATCCATACATGTCTAACACATGTACATAATCTATGTTGTGCTACAAAGTGTTTACGCATTAATTGCAAGTATTTGTAATAGACTGTCTTACTCTTTACTCTTGTGTTATTTCACATCCAAACAAATTAAAGCAAACAGTTTGATGATGTCAGTACACAAAGTCTTTAATGGACATTTAGTTCACAAACTTTGTTCCAACAACTAAATAGAATAAACTTTTTTTTTTTTTTTGAGACATGTTCAACGGCAGTTACACAAATAATGAAAACTTTTGTTACGGATACCATGAACAGCTCAGCTATGAATGGATTTCAAAAGCCATCTTAAACAGGCAAAAGAGCTATTAAAATATGTAGCAAAATGATTTATTATTTTTTTAAGTAAATTGTATTTTTTTAAGTATTTTGGCAATGATAAAAAGATTTAGTGTGTGCGCGTTTTCTTTTATCTGCGTTTAGAAGAGTTTAATGGCGTATTGCATAATCTTAAGATTCAAGTTCGTTGGACGTAAAGCCTTTGAATTGTTATTTGGAAAAATAAAAAGTTGTCTACATTAATTTCAGTTAAATTTTATTTGGATGAGAAAAGACTTTGGAAGTTTTTCGGAAATAATATTGCGATCTTTTTATGAATCGACACACTCAGGTGGAATTGACAGCGCTGCCGATAACTTTTACGATGTTATTAGTCTCAATTGTTTATCCAATATTTAAAATGTTTGTTTTTCACGTTTTGTTATAATACAACTTTGCTTCCGCCGTTTTTATTTCCGAAATTCGGAGCTTTATTGTAAAAAAGTGGTTATACACTACTTTCTCCCTCCCATCTTTTGAGCAGCGGCCAAAACCCGCGTTGAAAAACTGGCAATCTTTTGAAGCGATCCACGAATCGATCCAATATTTTACTACTTCATAAGAGCTGAAGTGCTGGTCAGCCAGGCCGTGCGCAATTAATCGAAACAAGTGATAGTCCTAGGTAGCAATGCCTGGAGAATACGGCATGTGAGGAAGGACTTCCCATTTCAACGTTTCCAAGTATGGCTTGACCATTTTCCCAATATGAAGTCGAGCATAGTCATGCTGTTAAATCACTTTATCATGTCTCTCGTTGTATTGCGGCAGTTTGCCTTTCAATGTTCGGCGGCTCAAACGCATTAATTGCGGCGGCCTTTGACCGATATTTTGTTCCCTACATAATTGAATCATGCCAATATTATAATAATAAAAAAATGACAATAATTCTTAAATTAATGTGTGTATTATTCAAAATCAACTTCGGCCCTTCAAATTTAACCAACATTTACATACAGTTTGTTTTCTGTGTTTGCTAGCTGCCTATATATATATATATATATATATATATATATATATATATATATATATATATATATATATATATATATATATATATATATATATATATATATATATATATATATATATATATATATATATATATATATATATATATATATATATATATATATATATATATATATATATATATATATATATATATATATATATATATATATATATATATATATATACATTTCACAGGAGCTCCCCTAATCATTAATAGATATGGAAAACTTAGAAAAATATTTTCAAACATTTAACTGTATATTCCATTATTTTAAATAAATTAATCTGAATTCAAAAAGAGAAATGCTCTAATAATATTCCTCAAACACAAAAAAAGAAATTTTTCTCGGGGAATCTTTTATTTCTATCTCTCAGCAATTTACTCATATGTAAGTATTTGTGTTTTTGCTTTTGTTTATTTGCTCGGTTTAAGATCTCTGACTTTCTGTACAACTTTTTATCATACCTTGATTTTGCTCATCCGAAAAGTGTAAACATGGAAAATACTTTCAACACACTTTGCTCTCTTTTTTAAGTACGGAGAGAATTTCGTAATATTTTGCTCATACAATATCTAAAAATGTTGTATTACTATGTAAACGTACCTTAATGGAAGATATTGCCATGTCTAACTGTGTAACCTAAATTAGAGCGTCAAGCATAATTTATATGTCAAAAATCCTCATGTACCTACAAAATGCATGTTCCCAGTTTCCACTATGCAAGTCTTATTGCTGAACTGATTAACTTTTAGAGAACGGGGTGAGGTATTTTACCTCATATAGTAAACGAGTACATACTTGCAATTCGTTTTGCTTTCATATTCGTATGTATACTATTCAAGCTAAACTCAGTTCAGTTTAAGCTATAAGACTTGTACAGTGGAAACGGCAAAGTTCAAAGAAGAAAATGAAAAATTGCAATCTTATTTTCTTGTATAGTGGAAATAGGCACATAAGACCAACCCAAATAGCGCGGCGTCAGCGCTTTGCAATTGAAAAATCCAATTTTGACTGAGCGTAAGGGGGAAAGCTTTACTGCCTCTTAGTAAAGTTCGCTTCAAAACAGATGTTACTCAGTTTTTGCAGCCATTAGTAATCACACTTTCGGTGCTTTCCACCTAATTAAGCGACTTTATCATTTTTTATTATTTCTACTTACTGATTTTTATTAAATAATTTTATTGAGCAATACTCTTCGTGCTTTAGCGTCGGCAAACCTGAGAGCTGATCTACTAGAAAAATTTAATCCAGTATACGCGTAGCTCAAAAACTCAAATGGATTTTCGAAAACAGCTACATTTTGAAGACGGCTAAAAACAGACAGCTACACATTTTGCAGTTTATTCTTATTTACATCATACAAAATTATTTCATACTAGATTTTGGTTTCTTCTTTAATAGCTGTTTTTATATAATATGCTTTTATACGAGTAATGCTAACTCATTACGAATGTTGCTAAAATGTTAATTACTGCATAGTATGAAAATCCATTAAAATCCATTATCCCGCTTTTTTAATGTTTCACTAAGCTTTAATTATTTGGTATGGAAAGTTTTTAATATAATTAACAAAGAAAGAAAACAAACTTATTACTATTAAATGGTTCTATAAACATTCAACAATTTAAAACACACTTTAAACGTTCATAACGCAAAAGTTCTGCACGCAAGTTTAATGTAATTAAAAAGTAAAAGTAACATGGCTAACAAATACAGGTAGTTGGAGTAATTAACGTAGCGAGTTTTCTAACATAGAAAAGTTTCCAACTTTCGTTAAAAGAAATGAACGCGAAATTTAGATTTGGACATTAGTAAAATTTCGATTGATGAACACATGAAATTAATTCCATCAAACCTCATTTTAAAAAATTGGTTTGAAAAGGTAGGTTAGATTAGTTACGTTGTATATGTGATGCCTGAGAGAGATTTGTAGCCAGTAAGGCCAATACATCTCTCACTAGTGTAGATCCTATCCAAACCGAGAACGAGGTAAAAAAATCCTCAACGGGCTGGATTGACATTCCGATATGTTTTCCAACACGTGCAGTATCTAGATAAAATGCTCTTATATTGGGTGATTCACCGCGGGGTTTTAAGCATATTAGCGTACCAGGTGCTTCCTGAAGTTCAAGATGAACTTCTGGTTTCAACAAGACTGTACTATGAGCCATGCAGCGCGTGAAACAATGGACTTGTTGATAAACAATTTTGATGAGCATTTAATTTCACATTTTGGTACAGATCGTGGCATATCACACCTTTGGATTACGTTTTGTAAAGATATATATAGTCTGAGGTCTTCAGGTTTAATTTAGCTACGATTGGTGCTTGCAAAGCCAATAGACTCGTATTATACGCGAGATACCAGTCGCTATGCTTGAACGAGTCGCTCAAAATTGAACCTTCCAAATAGACCAAATTAAACGTATTGATCAACATTTACTTGATACCATTTTCAAATTTTAAATTGTTCTTTTAACTGATAATAAACATTTGAGAAGAAGATTTAATACGGTCGCGTGTGTCCCCATGCGACAATGTCGCTTCAGAACCGTTTCCATAGTACTTAATCTTCGACGGGAAACACCTGATAGGATGAGAGTCCTCCTATAATAACATATGTGCTATGGTAGTCTCGCTACCCGGCAGCTAACCTCGCCAGACCATTTATTCTGTGCAGGCCCCATAATTTAACGTTGTGCTTGGTTGTTACAGCTTTTAAGCGAGACCTCCAACATCATGTCTACGCCCCCCCACCGTACTGTAAACCTAATCCTGACGTTTTCCAGTTCGCCCGCTATAATATTTCCCCGTAATTCACTGTGTTTGTTCCATACATACGTGAATCTTAATAAAAAGAAATGATAATAATTCCTAAATGATTTGTGTTTTATTCCAAATCAACATCGGCCCTTAAAATTTAAGTACCCTTTGTATCACAAGATTAAGAATATTAGTTTTCAATTGTTAATAGTTGTGTAATAATATATTCAAAAATAACATTCTAATTGAATTACGTCGCCAAAAACATGATTTTATCGTTGCCAAAAAAAAAAAAAAAAAAAAAAAAATTTAAAAGTTACGCACACACCTAAAATTAGCTTTAAAGTATTGCTGCGATCGAATCTAAAACTGGATTCATCTTTTGTTTTCGAGCAACTATCAGCTTTTAAATGGATTGTTACATAAAGCAGTGCTGCCAACTTAATAAAAAAAAGAACGCCACAATATTTAACGCTATAGCATTTAAGTATTCAGCAAAATAGAATGAAAAATTTATTTGCAAATTAAGTTTATTTTTAAATGCTTTTGCCACGCAATAAATTTTAATTCATTTACAAAATATGCTCTGTGTACACCCGGCAGTCTTTCGCTTAAAACTTGACATTGAAAATAATAGATAATGTTGGCAATTTTGTATGCAATTATTTTAGGTACGTACACACACTTGTTACAGCAAATGTGTAGAAAAGAATTGTGTACATACTTGTAGATTATTTTGAGCTCTTGCTACAAAAAAAATATTTGTATTGTGTTATTCTTTTTCAGTAATAAATAATAGAAAAATAATCAAGAATGTCGAATAGTGGCAGATTGTAATTATATTTTCAAATATTGACATATTTTTCCCAGATGGTTCATATTAGAATCTAATGACGTGAATAACAAATAGCTCGTATACGAGTAGGCCAAAGAAAATAATAAATGTAAAAGAAAAATGTCGTAATATGATCAGGTTAAAATTAAATAAATACGCAGCACGAACCTGAAAGTATAAATACTCCTACAACAATTAACAAACGTTTTGATTGAAACAAACTTTTAAAATACTAAAACCGAAATAAATGAGCTTTAAAAAAATACTATTGATAAATATGAGATGAATACAGGGTGTCTCAGAACTCAACATCAAGCCGAAACGGGGTTACATTGCATTTGATTGCAACCATCATGAGAAAAAATCTATCCCATGCAGCTTAAAAATTATGGGCAATCGACCACAACTGGATAAGTCCTGGACAATGAACGTTTATTCCGTATAGGTGAGTTTCGGAATTAAAATAGACAGATCCAAATCGGTTGCAGAGTCGATAAAACAGAAAAACTGCAGCGATGCTCCAGTGTCTCAATAGAGTTGAATACCGTAACTTAGTATAAATCTAAATTATTTTATTGTCCGTCAAATTAATATCCAACTATTTGTATGTATACACAATCATTTAAAAAAAGCTAAAGAAATAATAATATTAAGTCGTTGATGTATATCCCTACGGGAAGGTCAAGAAACCGAATCAGTTGGTTTAATGAGGGTGTTGCCAAGTTCCTCTAACGTATGCGTCCTCTTCCTCACCGCAAAATATGCAAATGTTTGTGTTGGAAATGATCGTTCTGTAAACAATATGCGTTTGTTTTGGTAATGACATCTTCATTTGACCGCGATCTTTCGCCACCCAGATATTTCTTCAAGTTTGAAAAAAGAAAATAATCGCATGAAGCTAAATCTGAAGAATATGGTGGATGAGGCAGTTCGTAACTCAATTAATGAATTTTTAATATAGTTACCACAAACTTGTGTACTCGTGCATTGTCTTGATGGAACAGCGCCTGTTTTCGCCAAGTGTGGTCGGTTTTGCTTTAAATAAATATTGAATATATCTAAAAGCCTTGTATAATATTAGATAGGTGATTTTTCTACCCTTTTCTAGGTAATGTGAATGACATCGCTCGCATTCCAAAAAAAAGCTATGGCTATGACCTACTGTTTTGATTCTTCCTTGGTCACCGATATATTATGATAGTTCTATGTTTCGTTGTGTTGATTTGCTTGTACTTGGTACGACCACAACGGAACTAAGTAAACCATTTTTTATTCATTAATATTAAAGGTCGCGAGTTCCTGCCGCCGTCTTTCTTTGGAATTATCTCGGCCTTCTTTGGCGCACATTTATTCGGTGAAACCCTGTAATATTATGATTTGTCTGTATTACATTGCATTGGTTTCATGTTTCAGTAAACCACTTCTTATTCATTAATATTGACAGTGTTGAGTTCCCATAGTATTTATTAAATTTTTCTTGGATTCAGAGATAGGTCCATATCTCTGTGATTCTCTATCTATTGTGCTTTACAACCGGGCTTGGTACGCCAAGAAACTGGACTAACTCTGTTGGATTCTTGCAATGCGTAATTACACACCAATAATAAATTTCCAACAGGGGTTTTCACACATACAATATCTCTCATTATTTTAAGACAAGTATGTTTATTACTTTAAAAGCAATATTGAAAACAATTTATTATTTTATGGTCCTTAACAGTTAGCAGCTTTCGGTCGCAATTATTTGTAACAATTATGTACATTTTTTTTCTTTAATATTAATTAAGTGGTTGTAATACAGTCCAACTACTGATATGAAATAAATTTTGCATTTTTGTTTTGAAACTTTAAAAGAGTTTTCTTAGGTCTTCTACATTGGTAAAAGAATATTGAACACTAATCTTGCTTGGTGCCAGGAAAAGTCTCCTGACTCATCCAAACTCTTTCAGTAGGAATGTTAGTAAATCCTTTTCATCCAAAGTATAGGCTTGTAGCAGCCTACATTTACTATATCCCAACGCAATGGAATACTTAGTCACTTACCGTAGATACAGAGTCCCATTGACGTCTCTTCGTAATCGCAAAATCTGCTAAAATCTGCATTGAAAATGCCCAATCTGTACAGCTGCTTAAGGCAGAAGAGTGCACCCGTCAGTGTTGGTAAGGTTTTCCGATACAGTCTGAAATGAAGCTACGCTCATCTTACCAAATAAGCTTTTTGGGATGTTCAGAACAGGTTGCCTCATTCCAATAATTAAGAAGACTCTGCTTCGATGGCTGATTTGGTAGAGTACTCGACTAACAGTCTCGAGGTCGCAAGTTCGATTCCTGCCACAGACCTTGGGTGTTACTGCAGACAAGCAAAAAAGCTTCGCAGTTTTTGAGTTTGTTAACTAAAAAAAAATGTAGAAGGATGGAGTGGAGTGGGTCGAATAAAAGTAACATATACACGGGGCTGGGCAAGTATTTGAAATACATTTTTATGAGACCGAAATACCAAAATGTTTTATAATTTTTTAGTTATATTTTGTATTTACACAATTGAAAGTATCTTGTATTTGAAATACATAATGTGATTATTTTGTCCAGCACTGCATATACATGTGTCTTACATCTCATTATTCTACTACTTTCATGTGCTGGCAGCCAAACCAGAGTAATCAAATTCTGAATTGCTTGCAAATCATTTATTCTATTGCGACTTTTCAGCACCAGCTTGGACTTAAAAATACAACTGCAAGTAAGTTACTGTGTAAAATTTTATATCAATTCCGTATCAATTTCAATTGTTCATTTCTAACTGTTTTCGTCATTTATATTCCCTATTCTGAAAGTACATATATTCATATTCACTATGCCCCCATGTACTGTACTCGTATAAGTAATGTTTCGCTTAAATAACCCCATGCCAAACACACACCAACTTTTCTACTCCTCCTCTTTCCGTATAAATTACTCTGTAAAAATATTTTTCTTATTACAAAAAAATCGATTAACATTCCTTCTGGTGAATGAATTATCCATAAAACGTATTGACCCATATATTCCACCCTTTTCTTTGTTTTCTTTGTCTCCTTAGCAACTCTTTCCCATCCACATTCTGTATTAGATTTAAGTTGTGCAATCAAATGTGATTTTCCTAATTCATCAATTATGTCCGGCTAAGGTTCTTTGGCATTTGTTTTCCTTTATTACTTGTTTTTTTACTTCTTAAATTGCCAATGATTATTGGAGGACAGAGTTGTTTAATAATGCACGATGTTTGTGTTAAGACAGGTAAACTTCCTCAACAATTACTACACAGTATGCACATACGTTCGTTTATGTGTACATACAACAATAACAGAATGTTCATGAAAAATAAAACATTAAAAATGTATGATTGTTAAGGTTAACTAAAACACCCAGCAAACAAATTATAAATGTTTCAGTATTCTGATTTTTTTTTCAATATTACAGTTATGCGTTCAATATAAAATATGATATACACCAATAGCTTTGAAAGTGTTCAATCCCATAGTGACTGCTTATTGTAAACTTTACATCGAAGGGCGATGGTTTGTGATGGTCGTTCTTGTTCGGCTATTCTCAATTACTGATCGGGATCTTTTTTAACTAGAGTTGCTAGAAAGCCAAAATTTTACACACCAAGATCATACTTAAAATTCCCCAAAACATACCATACACTTATTTTAGTACACTGGTTTTTAACTTAAAAAATTAATGAAATTATCACCCACAAGTAAGTTTTAAATAGATAAATGATATTTCTTAGCATTAACAATAACAAAAATAAACATTACTTATCTTTCGTAGGATACGAAAGATACATTTTTCGTATCTTTTTATGACAACATGTATAGGGTGTTTTTTAAGCTAGATAGAACTTTAAATTGTAAAAAGTAACACAAAAAATTAAATTTTGATGAAACATTTTTTTTATTTGTTTCAGTATACTCTGACAAATCATCATGAATAGACTCACGCTTGAACAACGCTACGAAATTATCCAAATTTACTTTGAAAATCAGACCCGTTGTTTTATCGCAAAATTGTGTTCAGCGATGAGGCGCATTTTTGGCTTAACGGGTTTGTTAATAAGCAAAATTGCCGCATATGGAGTGAGACCAATCCACAAGAGACCCTACAGACTCCATTACATCCAGAAAAATGCACTGTTTGGTGCGGTTTTCATGCTGGTGGCATCATCGGACCTTATTTCTATAAAAATGAGGCCGGAGCTCGCGTTACGGTCAATGGAGATCGTTACCGCACCATGATCAATGATTTTTTGTTTGAAAATATGGATGACATTGATCCGGAGGAGATGTGGTTTCAACAGGATGGCGCTACGTGCCATACGGCGAACGCAACCATCGACTTACTGAAATCAAAATTTGGCGATAAGTTGATTTCGAGAAATGGACCTGTCAATTGGCCTCCAAGGTCGTGCGATTTGACACCTCTCGATTATTTCCTGTGGGGCTACGTGAAGTCACCGGTTTATGCTGATAAACCAGCAACAACTGACGCCTTGGAGGCCAGCATTGTTCGTGTTGTTCGTGACATATGGCCAGCAGTGCTCGAAAAAGTGGCCCAAAATTGGACGTCCAGAATGCGCTTCGTCAAGAACAGCCGCGGTGCCCATATGCCCGAAATCATTTTCAAATGTTAATGTCACGTATTGATCTTTCGAATAAAAAAAAATTTTGATTACAATTTAATTTTTTGTGTTATTTTTTACAATTTCAAGTTCTATCGGGCTTAAAAAAACACCCTATATAACCCTGACATTTTTCGTATCTTTTAAATCTGCACGCAAGTTGTGCAGATATAAAGTATTAAACTTTCCGTCTCTGACAAAGTTTTTTAAAGTTATAATTTCGTTATGAATACTAAAAAAAACAGTGACAACTAAATACAAGAATAACATATATTTTGTTGTTAGGTTTCTTAAAGTGCGGTCTCCACCTGACTTGAAAACACTAACTTTAACGCTAACTAAAAGTTAAAGTTAAATGTGGTCCGCTCATGTTGAAGTTTGGTTAAAGTTATAACTTGGTTGTTAAAACATTTCATTTGGAAACTCTGTTATAACTTAAATTGACAACAGTCTGCTATTTGTAGTTGTTTTTCGCCATTTTTATTGTTTTACTATGAAAAGTTATAACTCTAACATCACTACGTGTACGCCGACTTTAACAGATAGATATTTAAACAGCAAGTTTTAACTTCATGTTTTAACTGCGTTTCAAGTTAGGTGTAGACTGCATGTTAAGTTCTTCTGTCGTCTGCTTATTCTTGTGTATGTGCTAAGATGCGTTAAGAAATTTTAGAAGAGAACAATGACCATTTTTACAGTTAATAATTTCAGACCATTTTTATGCAATAGTTTTATAAAATAAAACCATTTGAATCCCGAAATTAAAAAAAAGATAACTAAAAAAGTTGACTGCAAATATTATATATTTATGCACATATTAACAAAATGTATGCGCTTATTATTCCTTTATTTCGACCCTTTGTTGCTATCCTTCGGATAGCTTCTTCAGGCCTCCAAAACAGACAACGTACAATGTCAATGATAAATGGCTGTTAATAAAAGAGCGCAATTCATTAAATATGAAATAAAAATGTTGTGTTAATAAATGTTAAACATTAAAAACGGATTTTCACATTTTTTTCAAAATGTATCTTTTTGGGAAAAATTTATCTTTTTGGAAACAAAAATGTATCTTTCTCGAAATGGCAACACTGACCTATACCATATACACGTGTTACTGTATTTCCGTTTTTATTCATTTACTACTACCCAAAAACAGAACAACTGGTATTCTTCGTTTCTTTCATTAATAACAATAATGGCAACTCTTAATACAAAAATATGAAATTTAATTCAGAAGCTTAATAGATTTCAACAAAGCAGGACTGCTGCGGAATTTTTTAATTTTGCGTAATTACGCATTTTGTTTGTTGTACACTGGCAAACCAAAGATTCTGTTGAGATTAACATGGTTTTTTCAGGTTGTTTTAACAAATTTTCAGTAGTAATGTGGGATGTAGAGTTTGATTTTTTTTTTTGATTTTCTTTTATAATTAATGAAATGCTATTATTTCGCCGAATATAAACTCGCGTAGTGGAAGATATACGGCTTTTTATTCAACACGAAACAAATGAATTTGTCTTAAGTGTAGAGCAACTTTTTTACTCTCTTAAGCTCAACCCTCTCTATCTGTTCTTCGCTGTTGTAAACATTCGTTAATTTCTTCTCAAATATAACAAAGTGGTAAATGAAACATCACTACATCTCGTAGACCAGGCAGAACAATCAAAACAGTGGTTTTCACTAGATGAACGTGCACCAAAGAATGCCAAGGTGGATCTGTCAGCCAACATGTCATGGCCTAGGCCTAGATTACCTAGAGAAAGGCTAGAACAACCACCGGTCGAATAGTATTCAAAGTTTTTATACATATTCAACATCTATTTAAAACAAAACCGGCTGCACTTTAAAGAGAAAAAAGTTTTGTTACATTAAGACAATGCACGACTGCACAATAGAGTGGTTCGGAAAAAATTGTGTCGCTCTCAAAATTGTTTTTTTTTTATATTTTGCCACGTCTGCAAATACCGTCCTTTTAGTATTTTGTTAACTGTGTCGCCAATTTTAGTCTGATCCGCGATGTTCGCAGCTCTGCCAGGGCTACATTTCTGTCTCTAACAGTTTTTCCCTCTTTAATGGGTTTTCACTACCACGGCAAACTCTAGTAATGATTTTTAAAACTTGGTTCGTACCATCACCAATGACATCAAAGGAGCTATCCAAGAAATCTCTGATATAAATAGACACATGTTTCCGAACCTTTAATTTATAAACATAGCTCATTATTAAAAACACCTTTAGACGTACCATATTGGACTCTGTGGCTCCAGCGTAAACTTCTAAGAAGGAAAGGACCTATTTATATATAAATAGAGCGTGACCAGGATGAATAATGAAAACATAAATTCCATAAAGCAGCGTTTTGTGTTCAACTTTCAAGAATCTCCTACTGCCAAGCAGACTGACCAACATTATTTCTTTTCTTTTTTATGCAACGAGGAACAGATTTTGCATTCAACATTGCAAATGCAAAATGTAGCTAAATATTGAGAGTGATAGCGGGCTAATAATATGTATACAAATTACCCTCAGCCGCCTTTTAGGCCATGAACACAAAAAAAAAATAAATAAATAAATAAATAAAAAATAAAAAACTTTTAATTGAAAGTAAAAAGTCCAACTAACCGACATGGAAATAAACAATAACAATATGCGGCAACCACAACGCGTAAATAGCATTTCTATCTGCCACTCCTTTTGTGTGTTTTTCTCTAATTTATAAAAGAAAACAAAAAATAATATTGTGGGTCGATAAGCGGAACTACTCGTATAACAAAAATAATAGCAAAATTCTTTAGTTTAAATTACGTTGAATACAAAATACATTCAAACACTGGCATACAATTCAATTACATATTTTATATTTCATATTCCACGAAATGTGAACTATATTTCGTTTTTTTTTTTTTTTAAATAATGCGCGCTTTTTTTTCTTTTAATTGAGCAGGCAGTCAGTCATTTATTAATCATACACACGATGATTTTATTTTTAGATTTTCCTATTTATTTCAAATTGATGGTGAATAGTTTGCAGTTATTTCATTATTAAATTTTAAAATTTTGAATTTTCTTTTAGGAATTATCATACGAATACACTCATTTAAAATAATGTTTTCGTTTTAACATACAATATGTTTAGTTACATATATATATGTCCACAACACTCGAAACCCAAGCTATATGAGTGATTATTACATATATACGTAGGTATATAAACTGTATACACAGGGTTGGAGTTGACCTCTTGCTTCCGGGGAAGTGGGGGGATTTTGGAGATTCGCGTAGCTGAATTTGGGAATTCAACAAAAAAAAAAAAATCGCCACCAATGCGGTAATCGGTTTGGAAACGGTTTTTCATATTCGGTGCCCAGTGCGAAGTTGGGGATTTCGGCGATTCCTGAAGCCGATTTTGGGAATTCAAAACAAAAATCTGGGAACGCGGATAATTATATGGATAATTTAAGAAGAAGCTCAAACAATAGTGATTGAAATATTTGATATCGAAGAGTCTTATTTAGTTTTTTAAACTATATTTATTAAAGACACTAATCTTGTAGGTTTATTGA
The DNA here is from genome assembly GCA_914767995.1 of Thecocarcelia acutangulata. Classification (NCBI taxonomy): domain Eukaryota; kingdom Metazoa; phylum Arthropoda; class Insecta; order Diptera; family Tachinidae; genus Thecocarcelia; species Thecocarcelia acutangulata. The sequence continues at coordinate 27,513,106 of OU612097.1, read as the reverse complement.
ATATTGCAAAATAAAAAAATCTTTCTCATTCTGAGCAAAAGAAAACTTAATTCCGTTATTCTATGCATTGTACTGGAATTCCACTGAAAAAATTTCAATCCATCCGTACTTAAACCAATCCCAAGCGGTGTCAAGTACGGATTACTAGATTCAAGTATGGATTATTCAAGCACTTACTTTTAAGCCCTAATCACACATTTTTATACTTTTTTTATTATAAATATATAAATTGTAAAATATTTTTTTTTTACATCAAGTGATGCATCATCATTATGTGCGTGAAAAAATCGTTTAATTTATACAGGCATAAAACTAAAAAGTTAACTGCACAGTAACATTTTAAGCTTTAAACGTCACATTTAAGCAAAAAATTTTTCTGGATTTTTTTTTGACATGTTGAGAATTGTTGACATTTTTACATTATTTTCAACATAGCTGAACTCCTTGCTCTTAATAATAATTTCAATTGTGATATATCTATCTATACTCTTCTCCATATTTCTATACTCTTCTCCAAAAAGACAGAAAAAGTAAGTGTCGTTACGGCTTTAGACATAATTAAACCTGAATCCGTACTTGAAATAAGCTGTAAATGAGATTGATTTAAGAAAAATTGAGATCAGGTCAATCTCAAAATGTGATTGATTCAAGCATTTTAGAGTTGATTCAATCCCAAATTCGTGCTTGAAATAAAAATAATCGATTCTATTATTATTAACTCTATTAGCTACTAATATTTATACCAATTAAAAAACTATATACAGCTTGATTTTGTATTTCCTAGATATGTCAACATTTCATAGAAATTATCTTAATCACCAGTAGACTTGGAAAACTTTAAAAAATATTTTCTAACATTTAACTGTATATTCCATTATTTTAAACAAATTAATGAGAATTCAAAAAGAAAAATGCTCATATAATATTTCACAAGTAAAATAAAAACCGTGTTTTTTTTTAGAAAACCTCTTATTCCCATCTCTCTGCACTTCATTCACATGTATGTATGTATGTATGAGTATTTGTGTCTTTGCTTTGGTTTTTTACTCGGAATTCTGCACTTGATTCAAAAAGTTTATACTTATTTTAAGACATTGTAGTAGGATTGGTTTTCTTGGACAATCTCGTTTTCGGCTTATTTTAAGTACACTTGTGTGTTATTCGTACACTGAAAAGAATTCCTTCATTAATATAATGAATTTTGACATTAATCTAATGAAAATTTTCATTATTTTTCGGCCAATGATGGCCTTCATTGGACTAATGAATCTTCTTTCATTAAAAATTATTTAATGTATACATTCGTTAGATTAATGAAAACTTCATTAAGTTAATGAAGAATAAATCATTACATTTATGAATACTTTTCATTAAAACAATGAAAACATTCATTAGGCTAACGACTCAATTTCATTAGTTTTATGAATTTGGTACATTAACATTAAGTAAAACTTTCATTTCTTTAATGAATCTTCTTCATTATGCAAACGTTATTTGTTCATTAGGCCAATGAATGTGTTACACTATTTTTATGAAATATTTTCACTATTTTAATGAATACATTCCTTGAACCAATGATAATCTTCACTAATTTGGTGAAAAATTTTCTTCATTCTAATGAAACAAAATCATTTGTTTAAGGAGGAGTTTCATTATTTTAATGACCTTTTTTCATTAGCATTGTGCTACTGAAAATAAACTAAACAATTTTTTTTATATTAGGCATAAAAGAATTTTTTATTGTTTTAATAATAATGGACAATAATATAAAATTAATAATATTAATACATTTCATTTAGAATGATGGTTAAAAGAAAATCAAAACATTTTAATTCAACACAAATTAACTTAAAAAATAATATGTAATGTTACATATGTAAACATTTTGGATAATTAAATAAGTTTAAACAATGGTTATTTGACATTTAATTATTTGATCTTGTTTAAGTAAATATTTCTTATTTTCAGCTAAAGATCGTTTTATTTTTTATAAAAAATTCAACAGTATTTATTTTCAATATTTCGATAACAATTTGTTATCATCGTCAGGAAAACATATAAAATATTAATTTTCCTTTAAACAATGAACTTCAGCAAACTTCACTTTAAAAAATGAACTTCAGCAAACTCATTTCTTTTTTTTAACGTTTGCTTCTGCTTTTGGAAACTTGTGATGTTTTGCTTTTTGAAGAACGAAAAAGAAGTCCCGTTGCGTGCAAAAACAAAACGTTTACTTTGGGTATAGATACATAATTGTTCACAACACAAAATTAAGTGTGACTTTGTTGTAGCATTTGTAACGGAATAAATATTCTTTTAACCAAAAAACGAGAGAAGAGCCCATCTCTTTGCTTTTGATTTCAACTATGTAGGTATTTAAAATGAGGGTAGTTTATGAATTCTAATGAAAAGTTCAGTTAATATAATGAACATTTTCATAAGAACTAAAAAACTATTGAAATTTTTATTAAAATAATTTTTTACACAGTAATTAGTGTATAAAATAATTTACTTTGTCATTTAGTTAGTAGTTATAATATATTTATTTTCTCACTTTTAATAAATCTCTAAAATATTGCACACAGCCTTCAAAAATTTTTTATAACAAATCCAATGAAATTTTCTAATGAAATTATGAAAACTAATGAACCAATTTTAATGAATATTTTCATTAATGCTATGAATTTTCATTCATGTAATGTAATTTTTCATTCCGTTAATGAAAATTATCTAATGAATGGGGTTCATTGGAAATATGAAGCAAATATTTTTCAGTGTACTTAAATTTTTGTAAGTAAAAATACTTAAATTTAGTACGAGTTATTTCTTTCTGTGTACCTATAAATGCTCATCGAACGCTCTCAAATACCTATGGTGAGGCCGCTACTAGTGAAAAGACGTGACGAGAGTGTTTTTAACGCTGTAATAACGGTGATTTTAACCTCGAAGAAGCTGGATTGGAGGCATAACTTGATCAAGACGCGTGTCAAATACAACAAGAATTGGAAGGATCATTTCACAACGCCTGTAAGTAATGGGAATGATTGAAAAACAAAGGAAATTGGGTGCTGCGTTTGTTTGCTTATGAACAGCTGTTTGCAAGGCAAAGCCGACAGGGATTTCTTTTTACAATAACTAGTAGCCGCTGTATAATAAAATGCATTTATTTTGTAAATAAAACGAAATTATTAAATTTTTCCAAAATTTATGAAATTATACTTTTATATTTCGTGTTTTCTTTAAACAAATTGAATACTTGTCATTTAGCAATTAGAGATATAAAAACTTATTAAAAGCGTCAGTTACACCATATAATTATTTTTATACACGCAACATTTTTAACAAAATCAATTGGTAACATTAAACATTTGTCTACGCTGCATTACATGTGGGCAAAAAAAAAAAATGTTTTTTGAATTTGTCTTCAATTAGAGAGGGATAAGACCAGTAAGGTCTTGTATCTCACTCTTTTAGCCAAATAATTGGTTTGGTGTAGCGGCTTTTGTGTGCATATATATGTACATTGATAAGTATAGCTACCGGGTGTCCGACGGGAAGGTATATTACTTTGTTTTGCCACAATTTTGGTAAACATTAGTCTTGACAGTTCATATTTGGCAGTTGTGAAGTAGACACGTGGCAAATTTATTATGGAAAAATATTTGACAAACCTAACGTGTTTTAATTGTTAAAACATTTTATCAAAATCAATCATCAATTACTATGAAGATTAGAAAGTTACGTAAAATTTTTGGGAGAAACAATGTGGCAACAAAACGCACTATTTATCGTGTAGTGAATGATTTCGCATGGATCACAACGTACTGCAAGATCGGCTGAAAACATTACTGCTGCTCAAGAACGTGTTCAAAACAATCCATCAACCTCAAGTCGACGACGTGCTCAGGAGCTTGGTTTTCAAAGAACAACTCTGGCCACAATTTGGCACAAGGATTTACATTTGTTTCCATTTAAGATTTAGATGACACTGGAGCATCGACGCAGTGTGGGGTGAGTTACTCTGTTCTATCGTTACTACAATGGATTTTGCTCTGACGAGATTAGGGATCTTGTTCCCGAAACTCGCACATTTTTACGTAGCACGCGTTCATCGTTTAGAGCTCATCCATTTGTGGTCGACTGTCCGGGGAATCGTACTACGCATTACAGAGAGAATTCGTTTTTCAGCCGCACGCTTCGTCTGTGGAACAAGTTGCCTGCAGAAGTGTTTCCTGTCTGTTATGACGTTGGAAAGTTTAAGTCAAATGTTCACAAACACTACTCCCTCTTTCCCCCTCCTCACAACCTATTTTCCTAGTTCTGGTACAATGCACTGCATATGTAGGGGTCATCCCCTGAGTACTGGTCCAATATAAAAAAAGAGCTAATTCCACAAGACAATTTACGCCGCCGTACATTTGCCAATACGTTGTTACATCTCGCCCATGGCAACACCGACTTTCATGAAAAAATAATAATGAGTGACGAGGCACATTTTAATTTGAATGGATATGTGAAGAAACATAATAGTCGGTTCTGGGCAATGGTAAACCTTCAAATTATTCATCAGTCACCCTTGTATTGATTAAAAGTGACGGTCTGTTGTACAACAGTTTGGTCAGGAGTAATCATTGGACCTTACTTCTTTGAAAATAAAAACGGCGTAACGGTAACTGTGAGTGGGGAGCGTTATCGGGATATGATTGAAAACTTTTTAACGAATGATTAACAACAAGACGGAGACACGTCTTTTTCCACAACAAGTTATTTCAAGACCTGCATTCTTTGGACTCGATTAACATGTGGTATCAACAAGACGGTGATTCGCTTACAGCAAGGATTACAATGTAATTAAACAAAGTAGTATACCTCTCCAGCCGACACCCTGTATATATAAACGTATTTGGAAAATAAAGAGCCTTGAATATGAATTCGATATTTTGATGTTAATAGTCATAAACCCTGTGTCATAGCTTTTAATTACTGGTGTAATAAATCGTATTTGTGTTCTGTCGAGGTGATTTGTTCAAACAACCATACAAAGTATACTTTCTGAGAAAAAAGTTAAGTAGCAATTTTGTTTTGTTATATGTATAGGAAAAATAATTAAGCGCTCTATAGTAATCAATGTCCTGAAAGTAGTTATTACATACATATTTGGAAGCTAAAAGAAAAAGTTTATTGTTAATTGTTTCTTAACAATTGCGTACAACCCAAAAGAAAATAATCACTGGTTATGTTTTTCAGCTCTTGCAGGGAAAAACTTTCCACCTGAAACATATTCACACATGCCTGTAAGCATGTGTGTGGGTGTGAAAGCTCTTCTGAAACTAACACCGCTTAACGTGGCAGCCATTCAGGCGTTCTTAAATTACATGAGGGATTAACTCAAAACGGCTTACATTGTTGCAACACTTAAGTGACTCAGAGATATGACTGATATGTCTCAAGCAAGTCACCACACTGATCTAGAACACTTCTCTGTTAGAAAATATAGGGGGGTTACTCTCTATCGCGATGCGAAAGTAAGTTCGATGCGAAAAGTAAATGCGATAATAGTATAATTTGGTATTCAGTGCTGTTTGCGCAATCTTTTTCGCGATATAGTTTGAAAATGAAGCAACGTGATACCAGACAAAATAAACAATAGTGAAGATAAAATAACAAAATGCAATACAGGGTACCAATTCTTCGATTTTTCTTTCACATCGCAATAGAGAGTAACCCCCCAGGATCGTTTTAGAGTCGAGGGAAAACTGGTGCTCTAATCCAGGGTTGCTAAAAGATGTTTCACCAGAACATCACCAAATGGAACAAGCTTTTACATTTTGTTTTTTGTGTTTTGACTGGCATTATTAACGCATTTTTCTCTTTAAATTCTCAATAATTTATTTAGATTGTTGGGATATAAATTTTAATGTTTGAGAATATCTTTCCAAAATTTCCACAGTCTGCTGATGATTAGGGTAGCTGCTATGAAATGTCGACAGCTGGGAAACATAGAAAATAAGCTATTTATAATTTTTTAAAGAAAATTTTAAGTTACAAAAAGTTGATTCCTTTTTTAAATTTCCAATTTAATTTTAATTTCCTTGTATTTACTCGTAACGAAACAAATGAACCATAATAAATTTTATACCAATCAGCATATGACAAGTAAAGAGTTTTATTCCAACCCCCTTTACATTATATTTAATTGATGGCGCGAGTTTTAATTCTGTCCCGCATCAGCTTGTCATGTCATTTTTATTGACGTTTTTATGTCAAATAACGCTGTCGTCGGTACGATAACATTTTTTATTGTTGTAATCTTGAATGGTCAAGGTGACGACACATGATTTTGTTTACATGCAGTTTGCTTCTGGTGTAAAATACGAGTATACAAATTGCAAGTGAAGTTGATTTTTTATTTTTATTGTAAAATTTGTGTTAAGAAAACATTATGAATAGCATATTTTTCGCATTGTAATTATTAAGTCAACAGTTAATATGAAATTTATTTTATTTATTTTGTGATGATAATGCATTTAAAGAAAACATTTTGTTTTTTAGTTTTACTAAAAAGCTTTTCTTTTTTTATGAATGTACAGACGAATTTCTTTGTAATGTTATATTTTCTTGGGCGGATTTCAAATTGATAGCATGCTGTTGGCGTTATACGTATGTATATAACAGGTGGTTCATGGTGAGGTTTGATTTTTAATAGACGTTTTTTTTTTGACAGATCATGCATGGCTTCTATCAAATTGTTTTGCCAGTTTAGTTCAGCATCGTTTGGCAAGTCGTCATGGACAGACCTACACCGCAACAAATTTATCAGCTGTATTACAAAAACACAGCTTTCTGTTTCGCATTTCGAGGAGCTTACGGTGCGCATAATCGACCTACTCAAACCACTTTTGATAGTACCACAAGCAAATTTGAATCTCAGTTTGTATTAGTAGACGTAGCGAAGAGAATATAGCAGATGTAGCTGATAGTGTAGGCGAAGACCATTACCATTATTGGTAACCATTATCGCACCACGTTAACGGACTATGTGCTTCCTGAAATTTAAGAGCATGGTCCCGAAGCACTCTGGTTTCAGTAAGAGGGCGTTACGTGCCATACGGCGCATGAAGCAATGGACTTGTTAAGAAATTATTTTGGCGAACGCCTAATTAACGCTTTGATACGGTAAATTGGTCACCTAGATCGCGGGATATCACACCTTTGGACTGCTTTTTCGGGGGATATGTAAAGTCTGAGGTCTTCAGGAATAAGTTGGCTACGATTGGTGCTTGGAAGCCAACATTACTCGTATTATGCGATAGGTACCCGTCAAGCGAGTCCCTAAAAATTATGTTTACCTGTTCATTAGCTGGTATATATTACGCTTCTCATATTTATCTCTAGTGATTCTAAAATGACGCCTAAACTCACCTTAAGCCACTGATGTACCAGATACTGTGTTGCTTAGTTCATTTCCATTAGACATCATATTTTGCTTGTTATTCGTAAGTTACACAAAATTAAATTTGTCATCTTTTTAATACTTTTTATCGTTTAAAAAGTTTACATATACATACTTACAATCTCTTAAATTTTTCAAAATATTTTTCTATTTCTATATAACTATACAGTTGCAAAGTAAATTTGCAAAGTATAGGATGCACAGCATGGGCGGGGTGGCGGAGATCATATGCCCAAGATGGCATTAACAGTACGTTTGTAGCGCCGCTGTGACTAATTATAACGACCTATGCCTTCACATCGGAAGTTGCAGCGCTGTTAACAATGAAATATTTCTAAAAAACTGCAATCCAATACAGTTAGTTAAGGAAAACCGTAAACCAGTGCGAGTGAGATGCAAAACTCTCGGCGACCGAATAACAAAAACAACAAGCCTGACCGCATTTAAGAAATAATTACGAAGCCGCGAGAGCTGTTCTTCAGCCCAGAGCTGTTTTACGACTGTCCAAAATATTTTTATTTTGAACAATATAGAAATATTGTTCTGTAAACACAAAACAGCTGTTTGAATACTTATGGCAAGGTGCATTAACATCTACAAGGTGGCAGCGCTACGGCATGTGACTTTTGCTACTGGCCATAAAGTAAGCTATTTACGTCAAATGTATTGTTTACATTTTTGAAAATGAATTTAGTGTTTTATTCTGAATTAAACATATAAAAATTATTTTGTTGCTGGTGGTAGCACTTACATACATACTTACTTGACAAAACTGGCATTACTTTCTTATTTATGGTGCTGCCAAATTATAAAATAGATGGATATTTCAACGTCAAGTAAATTAACTTTTACTTAGCATTTTTAATATAAATTTTAGTCACGTTTTCTGCTTGAATTTTTAATTCATTTGTTTCTAATAAAATCTAACGGCAGTTTTTTTTTTATATTATTATCAAACTAAACTAGAGCAAAATTTATAAATTCAAATTGTTACTCCAATTTCATTGGTTGTAGTCTGGTTATGCGGCGCATATTAATTTACCAAAGTGCTATTTATGTTTAACTTTTAACTTCAAAACAAGGCCAGTGAATGTCATGGTCAAAATAATTGATTGAGTATAGTAGAATAGGCAAGTAGAAGTTCTTACTGATACTAATATTGTTAAAAATGTATGTATATATGAACATAAGTGTTCAATTTTAAAGTATGAAAAATTGTCCACTTAATATCCGACATTATGTGGGATTACAGTAATCCCCTGATTTGTGAATAGGATGTGGCCTATGAAAGTAGACGTATATTGATGTGTGAAGATTAAGTATTTAAGTTCTCAGATAAAAATCACTCTTTCGTATCAAAGCCAAAAACGTTCAATTATGAGGGCAGTTCGGAAACTTCTTAGCCTATCAATGAAAGAGAATAGTTAGTTTTTCAAAAATATTTTTATTTTTTAATATAATCTCCTAAAACTTCAATACACTTAGTCCAACGCTTTTCTAGCAATTCTATCCCTTGATTAAAATAATTTTCCTCAAGGTCTTCAAAATACTGGTTTACAACTGTAATTGCATCTTCATTTGATGTAAAACGCTTGCCAGCAAGGAATTTTTTTAGATTTGGGAACAGGTAAAAGTCACTGGGAGCTAAATCATGAGAATAAGGTAGATGGTCAAGCAACTCGTACTTTAATTAATTCGTTGATTTTAGCCATTGTTAAAACACTTTTGTGCGCTGGTGCGTTGTCTTGATGAATAATAATTATTTTTTTGTGTTGTAAGCCAGGACGTTTTTCTCGAATTTGTACATTTAATTGATCCAAAAGGTTGCAATAGTACTCTGAATGTATTGTTTTACCCTTTTGCAGATAGTCAATCAATAAAAAACCTTTCAGGTCCCAAAAAACCGTTGTCATAACCTTACCAGCCGATTGAATTGTTTTTGCCTTCTTTGGGGCAAAGCTTCAGTCCATTGTTTGGATTGTTCTTTTGTCTCTGGAGTATAGCGGTTGTTCCATGTCTCATCAACAGTTATGAAACGACGCTTAAAATCCATTTTATTTCGCTTAAAACGATCCAAACAAGCTTGAGAAATGTTTATTCTTATGCGTTTTTGGTCGACTGTTAACAAATGCGGCACCCAGCTTGCAGAAAGCTTTTTCATCTGTAGTTCTTCATGCAAAATTAAATGGACTCGATCATTTAAGATGCCCATGATATCAGCTATTTCGCGCACTTTTATTCGTCGATCATTTAATACCATATCAAGCACTTTGGCTACAACTTCTGTTGTTGCTGCTGCTTTTGGACGTCCACTTCGTGGTTCATCTTCAATGCTTGTACGGCTACGTTTAAATTCAGCAACCCAATTTTTTACTGTTGCATATGAAGGAGCACTTTCACCTAACACATTCACCATATTATTATGAATTTCTTGTCCAGACAAACCTTTTTATGTAAATATTTAATGACACCACGCATTTCTAATTTTTCCATTGTAAAAAAAAATCGCGGATGCGTGTTTTGTGAACACGTGCTTCTATATGAAGGAGTTACCAGATCGAAACAAAATTTAACATGTGTTCATAGCAGAGATGGAAGTTTCCAAAACACTGAACTTTTTTCTGTTTCTACCGCGCTTTTTATGCTAGGCTAAGAAGTTTCCGAACCGCCCTAGTATGGTACCCAATTAGTTGGATATTAGAAAACTAATTAAATTTGTTATTTTTCCAACTTTCTAGTGAAGATGAGGGGGCTTTTTTAAAAAATGGAGATTCGCTCCAACTACATACCATACACAAATAGAGGCTGAGAGAGTCCACTTGATACCTAGTAAGTGGGATATATCAAATGATGTTGGGAATTGAAAATCACAACTCTTAAAAAATTTAACTTTTTGTAAGTTTGCTTTGCTAAAAACGAGTGGTTTTTGTTTGAGAACTTAAATATATAACTTCACACCCATCGTATATCGAATATATATCATTTCACCAAGATCTATATTAGTATAAGCTCGTATTAAAAATACATATGCTGAATTCACAAGCTCAGTCATATCGTTTATCCATGTATTTGGAGAGACAACGTAGCTCCAATATAAATACGCCCTCATATTTCAAAATGCCTTTACAAAAAAGTAATTAAATAAACTAATTGCTTATTATAAGTCCTTGATTTACAAGTTGGTGCCGATAAAAACTATAAAAATGGCTGAAGATGTTTCCTATAAATGTATAAAATGTAATAGATAACTTTATATAAACGGCTGCTCTCTTTGTAACTTCGAAATTCCTTAAAGCGAGCTTTCTTAAAACGGGGGAATACTGTACATGAAACCATTTATGTCTGTGTAGTTGCGTTTTCAAACGGCGATACAATTGTGGTAAAATAGAATATGTACATACCCAGCGGAAATTTCTATTGCAAAGAAATGTGTTAAAATTTTAATAAACATACTGTTCACTACTTCTACTTTGACATTTTAGGTCATTATTTGGAGGTGATGTCTTTGGAGGCAAGTACTTACCATTCTCGCTTTCGAACAACTATTTCAAAATGTTATTACAGAAAAGGAATTAAAAAGTTAATTGCTCATAAGTTCTTGACTTACAATTTGGTGTCGATAAAAACTATTAAAATGGCTGAAGATGTTTTCTGTAAATGTATAAATTACACTTTATATAACCTTATATAATATAAAAAAAGACATGACTTTTAATCATTGTATAAATGCCACTTTTATAAATGCATTCTGATAAACAATATCTGCTGAAAAGGGCTATTTTCTTTTATATTAAATATTTCTTATTTTTCCAGCTAAAGATCGTTTTGATTTTAATAAAAAATTCAATAGTATTTATTTTCAATATTTCGATAACAATTTGTTATCATCGTCAGGAAAATTAATATGTTATTAAACAAATTTCAATTAACATATTAATTTGAATGAATATAGGCAGAAAATAATTCAATCGCTCAGTGGCCGAGTGATTAAGGCAGCAAGCAGTTCATGATACGTCATGACCCGAGATCAAATCCGAATGGAGGAAACAGCTAGTTCTTTTCTCCCAGCTAAAGATTTGATTATTATTTTTCTTGTCTTCCTCAATCAAAAATTATTGGTGAAAGCAAATTTGTATTGTAAAAAATCCTTCTTAAGAAAAACTTAAGAAATGAAATACTTGAACTATAAACCCGATGTGCAAATGTACAAAAATCTAATTTAAAAAATTACAAAAAAAAAAAGTTCAACAAAAATTCAATAAATAAATTTTTAATGTCATGGATTTGTCATGGTTTTTATCACTGTGCTTTATAATTTTAAAAATTTGAACGCGCATATTTAATATCAACATCACTTTAATACCAAGTATTCATAACATGTAAGTCGTAAACAAAACGTCACGAATAGTAAAATTGCTACAACAGCAAAATTTTGTAAAAGCAATAAATTTTGATTTACTACACGATTCATTTTGTGTTTTCATATGTAAACAGTTTTAAATCCTTTTCTATCAGTGATCACCAAAAATCATGTTTTTGCTTGATTAACTCATACACTAAAATTTGTAATCAACAAAAATCAGGCAAGAAAGTTCAACGGTGAGTAAAATCAACTCGTCTTATAAACAATCTAAATTTGTAATCAACAAAAATCTAGCAACAAAGCTCAATGCTGAATAAAATCAACTCGCCTTGTAAATATTGCGCGTTCGTTTTAGTACTGAATAAAATCGGCTAAACGTATGATGTTGCTTCGATTGTGTGTTGTATACACAAATTTGAAACATATTTACATACATATTCTGTACTCTAGTTTAAAGAGTAAAGTTAATTTAAAGGCGCAGTAAAACAAATGTAGTTTTTGTTATATGTATACCATTGTGTTTTTTAACAAAAGTTCAAAAATAAATACGTATCCACATATGTTTTTTTCTATGTATGTGTATTTTATTTATTTTTTAACAGAAGCATACTGAAAAACTGTTGAATACATCACTGCATTGATTTTTGTTAATTTTTTTTCTTCCAAAACAAAAATTCAAACACAAGAAATGAATGCCGAACTATATGCGCATCATTTATATTCAAGCACGAATCTTAACGGTGATTTCACTCCCAGTAAAGTTGTCGCTCATTGTGTTTACTGATTAAAAATCAACTGCGCATTTCTGCGGCTGAATACAAAATCATATATTGAACAAAATGAAATGGTTTAAATGTTGTTGAGCAAGTATGATTTTTTGCAATCACTCAAAGTTGTTCTCTGGTTTATATCTCCTTATCTTTAGGTTTTAGCAAATCCAAGTATTAATCAAATTATTTTATTAAATTTTCATTGTAACTATTGTACATGCTCTTATATTTGCCAAGACCAACTACTTACATACGTACGAGTACATTATTAATTACTTAACTACTTCTTAGTAATGCAGCTGGTAAATACTATGATATTGAAAAGTATGTTGTTAGGTAAGTGCAACATATTACCAAGTTTTCGCTGGGTATGTATGAATTTACGTACGTACATATATATGTCCAGCTTGCAAAATAATATTATAATATCAAATGTGCGAACATGCACAAATGTTTGAATGATAAATAGGGCTGTGTTAAAAGTAAGTACGATGTAGGAAATCAAGTCACGTTTCAAACATGCATGTTTGTTTTAGTCATCATTTTCATGATATATGTAATTACATACATACATATGTAATAAACGTTTTTTTGTTATACTCGTATCTTAACAAGCGGCGATTTATTTATATCTTTATTTTTTCCCCTAAAGGAATTACTGCGTGTTTTCCGTTATTTACTTTTCGAATTACATTCCGTATAGAACTTACCTTGACTTTTGTTCATTGACAGTTTGAGTATTGTGTCATTGAGTAACTTCAAACATCAAACTAATAATGGATTAAACAGGAATGTTTGTTTCTTGTAAAGTAATATGAGTAAATAATGACAAGAAATAGGGTATTATAATTGTTAAAAGGAGTTTACAATTACTATCAGTTGCGTGATATCAATTACTTATGTTCAAAAGTATGTTTAAACATGAACAAACCTGTTACTAACAGTGCAACCTAAATTAGAGTAAGATCGACCAGACAGGGCGGCTGTAATTGCCTAAATTTTTCACAAAATTCTTTTGTGAGCTCGTTTTTATGCTCACACCATAAAAACTTGCAGTTCTTGTGTTTTCTCTAGCTTTTAAGTCATACAATTTTTTTTAATTATTATTTTTTTTATCTTGGACCAGTACTTAGGGGATGACGCCTACATATGCAGTGCACTGTACCAGAACTAGGAAAATAGGTTGTGAGTAGTGGTAAAGAAGGAGTAGTGTTTCTGGAAATTTGACTTGAACTTTCCAACGTTATAAGAGATAGGAAACAGGTCTGCAGGCAACATATTCCACAGGCGAAGCGTATGGCTGAGAAACGAATTCTTTCTGTAATGAGTAGTATGATTTCCCGCGCAATCGACCATAAATGGATGAGTTCTGGACGATAAACGCGTGCTACGTAAAAATGTGCGAGTTTCGAGAACAAGATCTCTGATCTTGTCAGAGCAAAATCCATTGTAGTAACGATAGAACAGAGTAACGCACCCCACACTGCGTCAATGCTCCAGAGAGTCAATAGAGTGGGATACCCTACTGTCAGCGATGAGCTTCTTCGCCCTCTCCTGCACACGGTCGAGTAACCCCAAAATATACTTTGAGGCACTGGCCCAAACATGAGAGTTGTATTCCATTTTCGCTTATTGATACTCGTAACTTATAAAGGGTGTTTTTTTAAGCTAGATAGAACTTTAAATTGTAAAAAGTAACACAAAAAATTAAATTTTGATGAAACATTTTTTTTATTTGTTTCAGTATACTCTGACAAATCATCATGAATAGACTCACGCTTGAATAACGCTACGAAATTATCCAAATTTACTTTGAAAATCAGTCGTCGATTGACCCGTTGTTTTATTTCTTCAAAAATGAGGCCGGAGCTCGCGTTACGGTCAATGGAGATCGTTACCGCACCATGATCAATGATTTTTTGTTTGAAAATATGGATGACATTGATCCGGAGGAGATGTGGTTTCAACAGGATGGCGCTACGTGCCATACGGCGAACGCAACCATCGACTTACTGAAATCAAAATTTGGCGATAAGTTGATTTCGAGGAATGGACCTGTCAATTGGCCTCCAAGGTCGTGCGATTTGACACCTCTCGATTATTTCCTGTGGGGCTACGTGAAGTCACTTATTTATGCTGATAAACCAGCAACAACTGACGCCTTGGAGGCCAGCATTGTTCGTGTTGTTCGTGACATACGGCCAGCAGTGCTCGAAAAAATGGCCCAAAATTGGACGTCCAGAATGCGCTTCGTCAAGAACAGCCGCGGTGCCCATATGCCCGAAATCATTTTCAAATGTTAATGTCACGTATTGATCTTTCGAATAAAAAAAATTTTGATTACAATTTAATTTTTTGTGTTATTTTTTACAATTTCAAGTTCTATCGGGCTTAAAAAAACACCCTATACATACAAACCGTATTTGTTTTCAGAGTGCAAACATATTATACCTTGCGAATGATTAAAAATTATAAGTGAACTAAAGGAGTATATGAGAAACTTTTAGGTGTACGGTATGCCCATGTAAAACTTCAGAGTGTGTTGATAGAAAAAGATGCTTCCGTTTCAAACTTAATATGTTTGCTACCTCAGGTGATCTCAGTTGTGAACTTTTAAATAACATTACTTCTTCCCCATTTATAACAAGTTCTACAAAACACAACACAGTAGATACTACCGAGAGTTCACTGTAGTACATTCCCATTAACTAATGATGTATATTTTCAATTTCAGTTTCATTTGAACGTACATTTGTTTGATATTTTCTAAAAAAAAAAAAAAAAATAATACTAATAAATTAAAAGCTCTCCAGGTTATCGTTGGTTTGCCCCCTAATTTGAAAACGATTTGTTTATAAATAATTGTAATAACTTGATTATTTAAATGCAACGATTTAAATTATTAATGTTTACATTGTTGTGTTTAACGTGTTAATGTGTTTTAGCATCTAGAGAATTCAATGTGTTTGTGTCAGTTAAATAAATAAACATTGACATTTTTAAGAAATTTAAATTGCATTGTAATATTTTCGAAATATGTAAATGCTGAACTTTGTTATTTGTTAATGTATTATAATACTTTTTAATTAAATTGTAAACTCTGACATTTTTCTAGTTATTTTAAAAAACATTTTCAGCTATTTAATTTCACGCCTCAAACTTAAGTTCGAGGGAAAAAAATTCTCTGATACACTTTTTCATTATAAACCAATGAGAGAGTAAAATTTAAAATTACTCATCATGTTTATTTTAATCAGATTGTACTCTTTTTGAATAGGAGCAAGAGTTATGCCAGATTCAATGGCATGAGATTTAAATTTGATGGCTTGTGCAGCCTTGTTTGAACCAGCGGCAGAGATGGTAAATATTCCCCTTGAACTCTTTTCTCTATTGAACATCTCGTTATACCATTTACTATCTGAGAAAACTGTAAACAGTGCTCAAGAACCCTCGCTCTAGAAGAGTACTCGGCTCTTAAATCTTTATATTTTACTTCTTACTTTTCAGTTAAGTTTTGTTTCTAACATCAATTTGTAGTGAACTGCCTAATTCGTGAAGCTACTTTTACACTAAAAGTAGTACTTTGAAATAGGTTTAAATTTCATTCTGAAATCGAACACAAATCGCGCTTAACAAGTTACGTTCATCATTATTCATGGCGAATTACTACACGTAGTCTCCAATAAAGTAATAAAAGCTCGACTAAAAATTTAGCGCGTCGTTTTTTCAGGACAAAAGCGTATAACTAGTTAAGTAATAAGAAATAAAATTAATTAAAAAGTTGGTTCATGTCCGTACTATTTATTTGTAAATATGTTTCCAAAGTTGGTTTCGAATGAAAAAATTAAACACAAACTACTTATTATTCAGAACATCCAAAATGAAAAGTTAACTAATTCTGTTTTTTACTTGCTCCTATTACTTTTCTGGAACACGCTCGATTGTCTTCTTTGAGTTCCATACACTTAGTTCAACGTTTCTCCAATAAACATTTGTTTGTGATATGATTTCGTGGTTGGTAACAAGAAATAGACACTTGGGACTAAATCTGAAGAATAGGGTGGATGAGGGAGCAATTCGTAGCCCAATTCATAGACTTTGTCATAAAAGCTGTACATTTCTGCGATAGTATGTATGTAAACGCGGTACTCACCTGGCAGAAAGCTTTCTCATACCCATGTAACATGCCTATGGCTTCCCAAATCCCTCTAACTCTCCGTGGGCTAAAATCATATCGTGAATTTTTTCAATTGTTGCGTATACAGACCTCAACTGGGCGTCCATAACGTTCGGCATCTTCCGTAGTTGGATCACTTCATCACCATGGAAATTGACGGTTCAGAGTCCCGATAATATCTATCAAAATAGGTGTTAGCTTTTCCGCAAACAATAATGCGAAATTTACTTCCATTTTCTTTTCAAAACGCGCGGTTTGCTATATACGACTGCCAAACACAAACTAAACGACACGGCTCGTTTAAATTTAGACATGAGTCAACTGGCAGCAATTAAGAGGCGGGAAATTTAAAAAGTCGGGAACTTATTGGCTCGTCTTCGTATCATAAAACATCTTCCCATGTTCTTTCCCCTCTTGAGCTTTTAATTAAATTTACTAGCAATTTTTCCTTTTCTAACAATTCGTTTATACATTTACATGTTCCTTTCAAACAATTTCCGTTTTACGCTTAAGTTTTTCCGTTAAGGAAAAAGTCCTTAGTCATTTCAAGACTAAATGAACGTGACTTAAACTATTCAGTAATGATTATTTGCATAGTTTGTTGAGTTGTTTTTATTATTTCCGTTTTTTTTCTTTTATTCATTTTTTCTTTTATTTATTTTTTTATGTGTTCGTATTCATTTGTGGTTAATTGAACAAATTCAAATTCACTTTGCAAATCTCTTCGCAACTCTTTACATACCAGCTAGAAAAAAAGCAGACACAATCAATATCAGAATGTGTAAAATTAGTTTACTCGTAGTGATTTTTTTAACGCCTTTTGAACGCCTACCAAAACTAGCGCTATTAAATAGTGTTGCTTTGTAGTAAATTGCTAAAATGCTTTTTACAGTTTGTGACAAAAAAACATCCACAACATTGAAGTTGATTCTATTTTATGGAAGAATTGTGTTGCGTTTCTCTTCTATAACAATCCCTTTCTACACTATTACTGTTGTACAGGGTATCCCAAAAAGAGTAATTTTATGCTTCTCTTGGAACCATATTAGCGAATAGATTTCCGTTGGCATTGTCTGATATCGAAAACCAGTGATGGAAGCAGTGGGGCCGTATTCATTTGCAAAAAAGTATAGGTAAATTTTCCATTTCAACGAAACAACGTACCAAACAGTACACAAAGAGGGTGTAACTGTTGCCGTTGAACTACTGTTGGATTTTCCTTAGCCTGTATGCTGCAGTTTTGCTTATTAGCGAGAGCATTTAATTTGAAATGAACTTCGTCACTTATAATTAAACTTTGAATAAAATTAAAGTTTTCTTTTGCGTGGTGACGGAAATGAATTACATAGTCAAAGCAGGGTTCAGAATTGTGCACTCTTTTGCTCTTTGAGCACTCGTTGCAATGCGTACGCAAATTGATATTGAACGCAAAGAGCGGAGTGGAAAAAACCCAAATTGTTTTGGCTTATTGCGTTTGGGCCTTACTTTCAAGCACTGCTTTTTGCGCAATGCGCATCTAATTTTATTTTTGGCGCTGTTGCTCTGCGTATTGAGCACAATGAGCTGCGCATTACGCATGCTCTATTTGATAATAACAGTGGTTCGCTTGAGTTAAAATAAGTTACGAGTAATAACTGTTTGTAAGATTATATTTTTTATGAATTATCAAATTTTTACATAAGGATATATACATATGTATGTATGCACATATAAATTTGTACATATACACTTACATACATACATACATCATCCGTCGATCTTTTAACGTGCACAATTATAGATACACAAAGCGTGCACATAAATAAGTTGGCTCTGCTCTTTGAGTGAAACAGAACAGCTCTGCGCTGCGCATTTACTTACCCTGAGTCAAAGGCGTTGCTGGTAATTCGTTGGTTTCAATTTTTCAGCAAGCTGAGTTTTGTATAGAGACATTCTTATTGTACACAAAATTGTCCACCGTAAGAAGTCACATTGCGTTGAGTGGGTCCTGGTTGATGTTTTTCCATCTTCCCGTACACTCTCCTGTACAATCAGGCCTTTGATTGTTGACTCTGGGGGTCCCCCCCCCCCCCCCCCCCCCCCGGAGAGCATGTTTTGCCGCCCGGAAGGGTCTCTTTTGCCGACCATACCGGCGCTAATCATGGTTGAGGCGCCTACATCTTGGCTGAAAGATTGTGGCTGTAGCTTAAACCTCTTCTCGGGAAATAGGTTTTGCCTTGGCATAGTCCAATCCTGGGCACTCTGTTTTCTGGGGCATAGAGGAGAAGGAATCCCTCGTTTGTTGTAGCAAACAAAACGCTAGGAATCCGCATGACTTATGTTGTGTTGTACTTCCGAAACCCGTACCCAGGGTTAAAATTGCCAGAACGGGAATCAGCAAAGCCCCCGAGAGGTTCTGCTTGGCAGATCTCTCGCTGCTGATCATGGTTGAGTTGCCTGCCCTGGCTGAAACGTTCTGGCTGTGGTTTAAACTTAAAATCGCAGGAAGGGTAATTCGTTTTCCTGATAACTTAGTTGCATACCGGTTTTCGGGGGCTAACAACCCCCCGAGGTGCTGTTGTCTTGCAACAGATAACTGTATGTACTGTAAAGACGAGTGAGTTAGTTAAGGGCTGATGCTCTTAATGAACTTAGACCTACCAACTCATTAAGCCTTGTTTCCATTGGCTGTTGGAAAATTGCATACAGTAGGGATTAGAAGGCCCGAACTCTTAATCAGGGAGCTGTTCAATGTGGCTACGGACTTATAGCAAAAAGTTGCGGCCTGTGTGAGCCTAGCAAGCCACACCGGGTCACTGGTGAATCGTGATTAATTCAACCATGGAGTTGGTCTATCATAGTGGCCGTAAAGCCAGATGCTGATGTAATTCAATTTCAGAACTTTGGTGCTCATTTTAATGCTCATACCAAATTCAAGCCTAATGGAGATCCACAGTAACGCGTTAGACCTAAAAATTTTCTAACAGAAAAAATTTAGTTCAAAGCGAACATATTTGTTCATGCAACTTCTTTTTTGTCGCTGCCTGTACATTTTAATTTCGTAGTAAATCGCACTACTGCAATTAGTAGACAACATGCAATATTAGACGGATTGAGAACAAAAAATAAATTGAAAAAGAAAACACATTTCAAACACAAACTTTAAGTTACCTTGTCGAGGAAAATTCCCATGAGACAAGACAATACATAATTAGGGAGGAACACTTTGATTTGTTTTTAAGCGACTGACACTTAAAATAAAAATCACTAGAGAACAAGTGCGTGGTGTTTGGTTTACTTAACACTATTTGTAAAAGTCGTTAAGTGTTACAAATTGTCTGCAAATTGATTTTATTTTATTATTTTTTTCATCTTTAAATACTAAAAAAATGCCTGAGAATGCGAAAAGTTTTTAAAAGTTTTTGATATGTGATATTGACAACTCATGATTTTTATGTTACTTTTCTCTGTTTTTTGCCTTCCAGCGAAACCGAACGTTACAAAAGAGTTAAATGGCAAGATATACGTGTTGGCGATGTTGTACACTTATCAAATAATGAAACAGTACCTGCAGACATACTGCTATTACGTACCAGCGACTCCCATGGGGCCTGTTATATTGACACTTGTGATTTAGACGGTGAAACGAATCTGAAACGCAGAGAGGTAAGTGTTGTTACTTTATAAACAATTTCCACGAAATATGTTCTTCATTAACATGTTTCCCATGATTAAATAAGTTCTTAACACTACTCACTCACCGAGTGTTTGAAACGAATGTCTGCTGAGAATTTAATTGAGCGTTTAAAAAAATTTAACTACATTTACAAAACGTTTAGAGAAAAATGCCTCTAAATTGTTGCTTGCATACGGACATGAAAGATTTTACTTCAACCTGTTGAAGAATACGAGTACTTTTAAATGGGTGAATGGGGAAGGTTTTTAATATTATAAAATAATAACATTTTTAGTTTTCTTTTTTTGCTGGATACAGGGCTGAAAATGTGTTTAACTGCCACGGTGTTCTTAGGTTGATTTTTGCAATAGTTCACCAAGTAGAATGGTAAGGACTTCGTTTAGTACAGTGCAAATTAGGATCCCACGAAATCCCAAAGTAGAGTAAAGAAACGCACATAATATTATGAGTTTCTAAAATGTTTTATATAATTGTTAGCAATTAAAATATATATTAAAAAAAATTGCAATAGTGTAATGTACAATTTATCCCTTTTCTATGATAAGTCTTCTTTTTACGCAGGTGGTACGAGGTTTCACAGAAAAACAAAATATATTTACACCCAGTAAATTTGTAAGTCGTATTGAGGCCGATGCGCCTACAACAAAATTATATCGATTTCATGGGGCCTTAATACATCCCTCCGGGGAAAGAGTACCAATATCAACAGAATGTTTGCTATTAAGAGAAAGTAGACTTAAGGTAAGTTAAAAAAATAATATAAATTACTTCGCTCTTTAACATAAAATTCATAATATTCGTTAACATAATACTCCTTAAGACAAAAATTTAAATTTTCGCAACGTATTGATTAAATTTTATATTTGCGCCAAACAAACAGCGGCACATAATTTGTTTTATTTTCACTTTTTTCAGAATACCGATTTCATTGAGGGTATTGCCGTATATGCCGGACATGAAACAAAAGCTATGCTTAACAATAGTGGACCACGTTATAAACGTTCCCAAGTGGAACAACAAATGAACATTGATGTTATATGGTAAGTTTTTCACATTAATCATAATGGGTGATTTTATAAGAACTATCGGAAATTTAAAAAAAAACACATAAAATTCAGAAAAATGCATGAAATATTTATTTGGATCGATAGTTGTTGGGTCGATATAATTTAATGTTTGAAGATTATTTCATGCAAATGTTGGCCGCGGCTGCGCCTCAAATGGTCCATCCGCTTAGTCCAATTTTGGCATACTCTTTCCAACATTTCGGCCGGTATCTCACGAATAATGTTGGCAAAGTTGGCTTCCAGTGCGTCAATCGAAGCGGGCTTGTCGCTATAGACATTAGCCTTAACACAGCCCCACAAAAAATAGTCTAGAGGCGTTAAATCGCACGATCTGGGCGGCCAATTGACTGGTCCCAAGCGTGAAATAAACTGTTCACCGAACTCGCCTCTCAATTGGTCCATTGTTTCGCGTGCTGTGTGGCATGTGGCACCGTCTTGTTGAAACCACATGTCATGCAAGTCAAGCTCTTCCACTTTGGGCAAAGAAAAGTTTGTTATCATCGCACGGTAGCGCTCACCATTCACAGTAACGTCGTGATTCGCATCATCTTTGAAGAAATACGGCCCAATGATGCCGCCAGCCCATAATCCGCACCAAACGGTTGTTTTTTGTGGATGCATTGGTAGCTCTTGCAATGCTTCTGGCTGCTCTTCACTCCAAATACGGCAGTTTTGCTTGTTCACGTATCCATTCAACCAGAAATGAGCCTCGTCGCTGAACACAATTCTTCGATAAAAAAGTGGATCTTCATCTAACTTTTCAAGAGTCCATTCACCAAAAATTTGGTGTTGTGGTAGGTCGTTTGGCTTCAATTCTTGCACCAGCTGTATTTATAAGGCTTCACACCCAAAACACCAAGACACAAAACGTGCGTTGCCAAAAAGATAATAACAAAAAAATCACTCGTTAGAATACAGCAAACGTTTATAAAGATACCGGTTGCCGCGTCTTGTACGCGAATAAAGGCGGACAGTGCTGACATCTTTTGCATCTTTCTTAGGGGCCAAATAAACTACACAAACTGCGTGACCAACATGCCTAAATGTTAAGTTTGTACAAACACTTAACGTTGTTTATGGGGGGTATTTGCATGTTTGCACAAATTTTCAAAAAAAAAATTTTTGATTTTTGTGCAAACATGTTTGTGTTGTCTAGTGCTAAATTTTGTCATTTTAATGAAAATTTTGCAGAGTAAAGTGATGGAAGAAGAAGCACACAAAATGAATCATGAAAAAGTTTTGCCTTATTTGTAGAAAATAAAGAACAAAGATTTTAGCAACAGAATCTAAAGATATAAAGAGTATAACAATTTATAAAAAAATTTACATCTTGTGAACTTTATATGGCATAAAAATTGGCGCAGCGCAATTGCGGTCTGCTCTCATTTAAATTGAGAAAAAAGTGATTTATTTGTGTTTGTATGAATTATATTTGTATCGTTGAAATTACATACAGGAGCAAGCAAGAGGTTTATTTATGTGGCTACAAACTTATGGCAAACGATGCAACATGTATGAGCCTTGTAAGCCACACGGGGGCATTGGCGAATCGTGAATAATTCACCCCATGGAGTTGGTCCATCATCATAAAAGGCCGAAAAAGCAGGTGCTGATGTAAATCACTTTCCTCAATCTTTTATCTGTTCTGACATTTCTCCGAGTATTCACGAGTCTCATGTTATCTAATTCAAACGTCACTTTTTTATCCTTTTGTACTCTGTGGCCGCAAGCAGTTAGATCTTTTGGACAATTTTAATATTTTTTGGTATTTTAGCAATCAAAAAATTATAAACAGCTTATTTGTTATATTTCCCAGCTGTCTATAAGTCGAAATTTCATAGGAGTTGCCCTATGACGACATATAGACCGCTAGGAGACATAGAAAACAAGCTGTTTATAAGTTTTTTATTAGTATCAATATTAGAAGCTAATAAAGTTAATAATTTAATTTTTTAATATAGAATAACGTAAATACTAAAAAAAACTGTTCTCTCAATATAGAGAAGACATCGTTTTTAAACTCAATTGTTTGTATTTTATTTTTTAATATAGAATAACGCATGATATAAAAAATACAAGGTTGTTTCATTCTCTTTTTATTATTTGTGGCACAATTTTATGGAAAATGTCACAATCCTTATACTAGTCAGATGGTGATTGTTAAGAAAAATTGAGAGAATAAAATTGCCTTGTATTTTTTATATCATGGAATAACGTAAATACTCAAAAAAACTATAATAGAGAAGAAATCATTCTTATTCTCTTGTGGTAAAATTAATAAATGATACATATTAATAAATGACTTCACACATCAAACAATTAAATACATGAAAAGTGTTTATATAAAATTTATTTCTTTCTCGCCCAAACCAGGTGTGTAATTATATTGTTAATTTTATGTGTTGTTGGTGCTGTTGGTTGCAAAATGTGGCTTAGCTCTTTTGAGCATTTTCCTGTACCTTATTTACCCTTCGAAGTGGATCCGAATTACGAGGGCCTCCTAATATTTTGGACCTACATTATTATACTACAAGTTATGATACCACTCTCATTGTATGTTACCATTGAGCTGTGCAAAATATTACAAGTTTTCCATATACACAATAATGTTGATCTCTTCGATCGTGATACCAATAAACAAACCGAATGTCGTGCTATGAATATAACCGAAGAGCTGGGTCAAGTGCAACATATATTTTCGGATAAAACTGGCACTTTAACCGAAAATAAAATGTTATTTCGTCGCTGTGTTGTAAATGGCATCGATTACAATCATCCACCTTCCGAACTGGAAAAAGTATATTCGAAACCGGGTTCACCAGCTCCACCACTGGTGGTTAATGCCACACTCATTAGCGATATGGCAAATTTAAGTGCTTCGGGACTATTTCTGGCACAAAATTCGCAACGTATACAAGAGTTTTTAGTTGTGCTGGCCATATGCAATACAGTGATAGTTAGTGCAGCGCCGCATCGTGATTTAATGAATGCCAGCGGCATAATTGAAGTACAAAGCAATAATACATCTCTGGCGGGAGATTCTTCGGTGACTTTAAAAGGTATGAAACACGAATGATGAAAATAAATATCTGTATAATTACTTGTTTCTTAATGTAACGTATTCATTTAGGTGTTAAGACCACAGGTGGTCACAATGATTTGTCAGCATCGTCTATGTGTACACTCAGCAATAATAAATTGGCTTCAGCCATACCGGCGGATCGTTATATACGTTTGGCTGAGTCACGCTCTGTGACACCATCACCGCCACCGAATTTAGCATTTAACATTCCAACACAATCGCACATACCCTCACTGTCGCCCATAAGCAGTTCAGCCGAATCGACTCCTACCTCCGAGTCACCGCCTATGAAATTGAAATCATTATCACATGCAATTTCGCCCACGGGACGTGCTAAGGCGGCTATAAATTCAAAAATCAATAGTATTACAACATTTCTGAATGCCAAAACCCAAAGCAAACGACTGGCCAATAAGCTACAGTGAGCTCTCAATTGTTTGTTTTTTTTTCCAAAATAATAAATATGTATTCCTTTATTTTTAGGCAGCAAAAAAATACTCCTACATATCAAACACCTGATGGCCGCCCTCTTTACGAAGCCGAAAGTCCTGATGAATTGGCTTTGGTAAATGCTGCCTACAGCTATGAATGTTGCCTTATTAATCGCAGTCCAAATCATATTTTGGTCAGTGTGCCTAACAAGGGTTTGGTAGAATATGAGGTATTGAAAATCCTGCCCTTTGACTCTAGCCGTAAATGCATGTCCATTGTGTTAAGACGCACGGGATCTCAAGAAATTGTGTTATATACTAAAGGCGCTGATAGCTCCATAATGCCCGTTTTGGCGTCCTGTTCGCCCAATTCGACTGAAGGTATGATACGCGAAAAAACCCAACAGCAACTAGATCGTTATGCTCGTGAGGGGCTGCGTATTTTGGTGATGGCCAAACGCCACCTAAGTGCAGCAGAATACACCGATTGGTGGGCGCGACACCAGGAAATTGAAATGTCTATGGAAAATCGTGAAAGACGTTTAAGAGATTCATTTGCCAAATTAGAAAGTAATTTATGTTTATTAGGCGCCACTGGCATAGAAGATCGTTTGCAAGAAGGCGTACCAGAGACAATACAATCCCTAATGGCGGCCGGAATTTCAATATGGGTGCTGACAGGTGATAAACCCGAGACTGCCATTAATATAGCCTATTCGGCTAAACTATTTACACAACAAATGGAATTGATAAGGTTTTTTTCTTTTGCTTAACTTAAGGGGCGAAAAATAAATAAAAACTAATTCTGATCTATTTGCTCTTTGCTCTTTACTTCTAGATTAACTGCCCGTTCTAGAGATGCTGCCGAAGCTGCTATTAATTTCTATCTCAACGAAATGGAAGATGCGAAAATAACTTCTTTTGATGGGAGTGCCCGCCTTAAACCCAGAGCACTAGTGGTGGATGGCAAAACTTTAACATTCATATTGGATTTAAGGTTATATATTATTTTATAAAAGCATTGTTTTAAGGATTTAAAACTTATATAAGCTCTTTAAGTGAAATTAGTTTTGTTGCCAGATCAGACAAGGCAATTTTACTTGGGCAACACTAAACTTTTTATAAAGTTTCGAAGAGAGTAGTAAAAAGAGAAAACCGATTGCTGGTACTCAGCAATTTTATACTCTTCTCTCATGTATGTATTTACATATAAAATATAAATTTTAAGAAATAAGAGGTAGAGCAGACACAAGAATGGTAGAAAACAGTTTTTGTGTTTGAACATAAAAATTTGGGTGATTAAGGGGGGGGGGGGGGGGGGGGGGGGGTGCCCTATCGGATCTTACACTTATTTATTTTTAATTAAGATGCCTATGCTTTTTCTAACGACAAAAAAAAAACTTAAGCTATGAAGGATACAGAAGATGCTATAATGCCAGCTATGCATTGATATATGTGAAATAAAAGGACTCAAATACACCTCAATATGAGAGCTGTTTGATAACTCCGTAACAATTTGAATAAAAATTGTTTTCGCTAAATAAGCGTTTATTTTTCAACATACTCGCCGTTTAGATCAATAGGTTTAGTCCAGTGTTTTCTAATATATTATTCATACCATATACACTCATGCATTGTCTTGACGGAACAGCAATTTTTTTGTCAAATGTCGTTTATCTTTTAAATTAAATTTGTCTAAAATTTCTGAATAATATTCGCCGGTAGTTCTCGTACTTTTTCACTTCTAGGTAATCCATGTGAATTACATTGCATTGCCTTCTTTGAAACCACTTTCATCAAGAGTGATAGTAACTGGAAGGTGAATGATTTTTTCTTTGCATTTCGCAAAAAAGCTACTTTTTGCATGACAACCGCAAATATTCCAATCTTCTAAAGCATCTAGTTCAGTACATTATCAATTGACCAACTAGTTTATAAAACATCCGATTTTTGTGCTTAAACAGTATAAAGAAATATATATTTTCCATCGATTTTAGGTCAAAACTAATACGACCGTTTTTGAAGCTTGCCAAAGGCTGTGCTTCGGTGCTGTGTTGTCGTTCGACGCCTTTGCAAAAAGCTTATTTAGTTAAAATAGTCAAAGAGGAGTTGCGCTTGTGTACCTTAGCTATTGGAGACGGAGCCAATGATGTGTCTATGATACAGGTAAAGTTATTATTTAAAAACAGGGTCTATTTAAATAAGAAATTGAGATTTTGTCTTTCTTTCAACAGATGGCCGATGTGGGCGTAGGTATATCGGGACAAGAGGGCACACAAGCTGTTATGGCGGCTGATTTTACAGTCGCCCGTTTTCGCTATTTGGAACGATTGCTTATAACTCACGGCTATTGGTGTTATGATCGTTTGTCTCGTATGATTTTATATTTCTTTTATAAAAATGCTGTAAGTTGAATTAT
Source organism: Thecocarcelia acutangulata (assembly GCA_914767995.1). Classification (NCBI taxonomy): domain Eukaryota; kingdom Metazoa; phylum Arthropoda; class Insecta; order Diptera; family Tachinidae; genus Thecocarcelia; species Thecocarcelia acutangulata. Next base: position 27,485,668 of record OU612097.1, on the reverse strand, counting down.
AATTTATATTACGAAAGTTTTGTAATAGATTAAAGAGAAACATTTAATTTATACATTAATCTAATATTACAAAACTGTTGCAGGCATTCATTTTAAATTTGCTAATTGCGATAAGGCGTATTGGAAGGCATAAACTTCTTTCAAGTGCATATCGTTTGTTGGTTAAAAGCCCTAACTTGCAATTTTCTCGAATATGAGTTTTTTTTTAGCGATTCTAGTGCATTTCATGCACCCTCGTCACAAATATTTAATGGAATATTCTCATAACTAACAGATTTACAAGCAATCGTACAAAACAGTTACATGTTGGCACAGTTAGAGTTTTTATTATGTTTTGCCACGTTCTGTAAAGTTACAATTATGTTTGTTAGAGCTTTTTTATATATGTACTTAAGGCCTAGAATAAGGCATAAGTTTAAATTTGCAAACGCGGCTAAGAGTTGAGACTAAAATAAAATACTTGAATTTTAAACAAAATAAATAAATAAAGTTGCTGTAACACTACAAAAATAGAAAAAAAGAAACAAAATGTAAAACTGTACGCATCTCTTTCATTTTATTTTCTCTCAGCTTCGATTATATGACGGTACCTGCAGAAAATAAAAATGAAATAAGCGGTATCGTAATATGGATATTTTGCAATTTTTCTTTTATCTTGGACCAGTACTCAGGGGATGACCCTTACATATGCAGTGTATTGTACTGGAACTATCAGGTGTACAACTTTGCTTCCGCCGTTTTGCAATAGATGGCTGTAGCTGTAGTAAGTGGTAGTCGAAAAAAAAACAGATCGTAAATGTCGTACAATAAGCTTAGGCCTTTGGAAACATAACGCCATCGAAATATTAGTCAATTTGTGTCTGAAACATAAAGTTTTTCGATTAAACATGCCAGCTTACGAGCCAAATTCTCGTCATCTGCGGGAGGTTTTAATTTACTGCATTAATATGAAGAAATCTGCGGCTGAAGCTCATCGAATGCTCTCAATTATATATGGCGAGGCTGCTATTACTAAAAGAACGTGCCGAGAGTGGTATCAATGCTTCAAGAATGGTGATTTTCATCGAATATCAGCATTGCGATGGAGGAGGGGAAGTTTTCGAAAATGCTGAATTGGAGGTATTACTTGATCAAGACTCGTGGCAAACGTCGCAAAATTACATTGAATTTTAAATGTATAACCACAATTTTACAATAAAACTTCGAATTTTGGAAAAAAAGCGGCGGAAGCAAAATTGTACACCTATTAAATAGAATTATGAAGAGAGGGAAAGAAGGAGTAGTGTTTGTGTACTTTTGACGATCAATAACAATACGGAAAGGCGAAAACAAACATGATCACAGTTTTTAAAGTGTTGGAATTAAATTAGTTAGAACTGATCAGCACCCAGTGTACATAACTTCAACACGCTCAGACTAACAAAAATTAGTCGAGGTATTAGACTTAGACTAGACTGTTACCTTGCATTATATTGAAAAGAAACTAATAATAAACATATAAAGAAAAAGGGACGACAGTGAGTAAAACGTAAAACACGTGTACACAGGATGGAAGTTAAACACTACTTATTCCGGTGTAATCAGGTCAAATAAATAATAAAAAATTAATAATATATATAAAATGCGGATGGCAAGAAGGCAAAACACTACTCCTTAATGTATATTTAACCCTTATTGTTGCCAATTTTAGCTTCTGTTACTTAATAACATTGTGATTATACAAACTTAAAACTTTTTTCTATTTGTTTGGAATTTCTTTCAGGCCTTTGTTTTCCTAATATTTTGGTATCAACTATATTGCGGATTTTCTGGTTCCGTGATGATGGACCAAATGTATTTAATGTTGTATAATTTAATATTTACCTCGCTGCCTCCTTTAGCCATTGGTGTCTACGACAAACGTGTGCCAGAAGATTTACTTTTAAAAAATCCATATCTTTATAAATACGTAAGTACTAAATAATTCACTTATACAGACAGATACCTAAGAAATTTCTTTGTGCTTGTTGAAAAAATGTATAATTCATAATTGTTTTAATAAGAATATACATAGAACACCTTCAAGAAAATCAAACTATATGAAAACACAATCGAAAAAAGTCTGTTTCTTAAGCTTTTTAATTGTAATGCATAGGCTTTTATTTAAATTTTGTTATGTGTACTAGCTACCGAATTTCAGCTCGGTTGCCAAGCTGGCAACCTTAAATTTGTGACTGCCAGTAGGAAGTAAAGCAAACAATTACAGTTGGTTTCTTCGGCATTCAGTCGAAAAGCAGCTATGGGCTGGAGAACAGCTCTCGCGTCATCGTAATTATTTCTCAAGTGCCGTCAGGCTTGTCGTTGTTGTTTAGCCTTCGAGAGTTTTACGTCTCACTCCCATTGGTTAACTGTCTACCTTAACTAACTGTATTAGTTTACAGTTTTTCTGAGGTATTTCTTTGTTAACCACGCGGCAACTTCCTATGCGAAGGCATAGGTCGGTGCGGTTAGTCACAGCGCCGCAAACAAAATACTGTTAATGCCATCGTGGGCATAAGGTCTACGTCACTTCGCCCATGCTGTGCAGCCTATACTAATTGTATTTGTTTGAAAGTTGTAAAGAAATGTTAGAGACGTTCATAAACAGAAAAGCTTGTTTTTTGTGTTTTGACGGATATTATTAGAGCATTTTTTCTTTTTAAATTCTCAGCAATTTATTTGGATTGTTGGGATATAAAGTTGAATGTTTGAGAATATCTTTCAAAAATTTCCAAAGTCTACTGATGATTAGGGTAGTTCCTATGAAATGTCGACATATAGATAGCTGAGAAACATAGAAAACAAGCTATTTATAATTTTTTACTAATAATCAAAATACTAAAAACTATGTTTTCTGTTCAATTTAAATCTTAAGTTAATTTCGGAGCACCCTTTATAACCGCATTTTTTTTTTTTTTTTTTGTTTTTTACCAGTGAACACTCAAAATAAAATTCACTGACAGACACAGTGTTCATTAAAAAGTGATTCCGTAAGAAACAATGAATTTTATTGTGCTGAATGTGGTTCTTCATGCTGATTTGTCAAATTAACTGTGTTACACAAGTTGTTTAGTAGATAATTTTAATACAATTATACATAATACAATTATACATAATCATACATAATCCTTTTGTTTAGTTTTTTCAAGTTCAAAATATTTTACAAAAAAAAAAAAAAAAACTAAAATTCACCGAAGATTTTTGAGTGAAAAAATTATTATTAAGTGTCAAAACTATTCATTCTCACCATTGCGGGCTCAAAAATCAAAAGTGAACATTTCAAAATTCATCGTTGCGGAATTTGGGGCCCCAGCTCAGAAAGTTTTTTTCTCGAACATTTTAATAACTAAATCAAACTTTTTCTTCCTCTTCCTCTCTTTTTTGTTTTTGATTTTTAGGGACGTCTGGGCTTAGCTTATAAACCACATGATTTCTGGATCATATTATTGGATTCCCTGTATCAAAGTCTGGTGGTATTTTTTATAGCTTTATGTGCCTATGCTGGATCAGATGTTGGCATTTGGGAGTTTGGTGCCACAATAACGGCTTCCTGTTTATTTACGAATTTATTACACGGTGTGATAGAAATACGTTCTTGGGTAAAGTTTCTAGTTACTTATTTTAAAGTATATTTTCAATTAATATTTACTTTTATTTTTAGACAATATTGCATGTGCTTTCTATGGTCTTAAGTTTGGGCTCATTTTATTTATTTTCAATTGTTTACAATTCCATGTGTGTCAATTGTTTTGGCCTGCCTTCAAGTTATTGGGTGATATTTCGCTGTTTTGTCTCCGCCATCCACTGGCTGGTAATTGTTTTATCTGCTGTTGTAGCCATTTTACCACGGTAAGTAAATTCAATTCAATCCAATTGAGAATTTTCATCTTGCCTTGAACTTTATTTCTCATTTGTGGCATCATTTAAATTCCCTCTTTGTTATCATTGCAGTTTGCTGTTTACTGTGTTTAAAGCGACCGTGTTTCCAGATGACAGCACCAAAGTTTTATTAAATAGTAAGCGAGAACACAGTAGAGGTGAGGGTTTATTAGTTACTTGGTCAAGGTCAACATCTGCTTCATCAATTTATAGGTAAAGGACACACAACTAAACCTCAATGTAAAGGACTTTTGCTTCTCTCTTTGGTTTTCGCATGCAATGCAATTTTCTTTATATTATAGCACATAAATACATACATATGTACATTTATTTAAAGATATTTATACTCGTAAATAAGGTTTGTTTTCATATTGTTTGCTTGAAAGTACTTTTTGTTTTCGTATAAAATTTTAAAATTAATTTTAATTTACTTATAATGCACCATTTGCACAAAAATATTCATTCCTTTTTATGTTTTAGTTGTGTGTGTGTGTTTTTTTTTAATTTTCCATATAATTTTGTTGTTGTCTTTTAAGTTATTTATTGTTGTAGCAGCATGTTTACCTTTATTCATTTTTAAAAATTTAACTCATTTTGAAACGTATTTTTATAGAACGGAAAAAATCGTTTGCATGTTGAAAAAGAAGCTAGAAAATGTTTACATATTTATCAGGCCTGTTCTAAAACTCACGTGATTTCAAAGCACATCCCGTTTCAAAAGCACTAATATGATTTGTGCCTGTTCTGTAAATCACAATTTTTTGCGATTTTCGATGTGATTTATACTATTTTAAAGCACAAAAAACAGCTGTATTTTGTTTCAATTTACTTATATTTTTATTTTCAGGTTGAATTTTTTTATTCGCGGTATTTTTTTTGCAAAATAAGGCTAATTTCTTTTAATGAATATAAAAGATAAAATAAAATAAACCAATAAGCCAAATCTCAAAATAGTGCAACAAATCTTGCAACAAAATAAACGTATCTAGTTTTTTCTTAATTTAGTGAATTATTTCGTATAAAATAAATGACTTTACTTAAATAATTAATAGAAAATACATTAACAGCCAGTTCGCCGTTGTCGAAAGGATAAGTTCATTCGCATTCAGGGCGAAAGAAAATTGATTTGGGGTTTTTCTAACTTTTTTCTATGCGAACGATGTGTCAAAATTCAATTAAAATACAATAATAAGTTCATGCGAACGAACAATAATGACATAGACAAACCCAAATTGTTTCGAATGTGAGTGACCAGCTTTCTTTCGCATACATTTTCATTCGATGTCGTCGAACAGGCTGTAAGTTATTTATTAATGTAATAAATAAAAAATTATAAATAGCTTGTTTTCTATGTTTCCCAGCTATCTATATGTCGACATTTCATAGAAACTACCCTAATCATCAGTAGACTTTGGAAATTTTTGAAAGATATTCTCAAACATTCAACTTTATATCCCAACAAACCGCAAGTAAAAAATTGTAAATAGCTTGTCTTCTATGTTTCCCAGCTATCTATATGTCCACATTTCATAGGAGCTACCCTAATCATTTCTTTACACCTTTCAAACAAATGAACAACCTATGGTTGCTACGATTTGTATTTTGAAAGTATCGAAAAGCAGAGAACAAAAATTCAAAAGTGTAAAGAAATGTTAGAGACGTTTATAAATGAAAAAGCTTGTTTTTTGTGTTTTGACAGGTATTATTAGAGCATTTTTCTTTTTAAATTCTCAACAATTTATTTAAATTGTTGGGATATAAAGTTGAGTGTTTGAGAATATCTTTCAGAAATTTCCAAAGTCTACTGATAATGAGGGTAGCTCCTATGAAATGTCGAGATATAGACAACTGGGAAACATAGAAAACAAGCTATTTATAATTTTTTATTGGTATAAATGTTAGAAGCTTAAATAGCGAATAAAAAACTTAATTGTTTGTATAAATGTAATAAATTATGACATTCATAATAAGGTATGTGTAAAAACTAGGATGTGATTTCAAATTGATTGCCCTGAAACAGGGCTGTTCTGCAAATCACTTTTTGTGAAAGTGATTTAAAATCACAAAAAAGGTGTTCTGCACACAAAATATGTTTGATTTTTGTGATTTTAAACCGGTAAGCTAACTTGCAATCAATTTGAAATGACATCCTAATTTTTACACATACCTTATTATGAATGTCATAATTTATTACATTAATAAATAACTTAATGTATTTTCTATTGATTATTTAAGTAAAATCATTTATTTTATACGAAATAATTCACTAAATTAAGAAAAAAAAACTAGATACTTTTATTTTGTTGCAAGATTTGTTGCACTATTTTGAGATTTGGTTTATTTTATTTTATCTTTTATATTCATACAAAGAAATTAGCCTTATTTTGCAAAAAATTCACAAAAAGTGATTTGCAGAACAGCCCTGTATGTCTCCGTTCTTAACAGGCAAAAGTATTCGAATGTTGGAACTTACGACATTTTCTTATTAGCGAGCGTTAAAAAATATCTAGACTTAGAGCCATTTAAAACGTTTAAAACAGATTTTCAGTAAAAAAAAAAAAAAAAAAAAAAAAAAAAAAAAAAAGCTATTTGAGAGACGATGTTCCTTATTGGCGATCTATTTTAAAATCCAAGCGCAAAATAATGTAAAAATACATGGAGAATGTAGTGACGTTTATGGGACACGCATGGGTGATATATGACATATTTATTTTGTTTGTCGTTTAAAATGGGAAACATCAAAAAAAGATAACGTGAAAACAGTTCAACAGCTTTTATCTCTTTTCACGAAACTCCAACTGAGAAATTCGTTTGTGTATTTTTGTCGCAAAAAAATGTAAACAAATGTCAGCTGTTTCAGGTTTTTTACAATACAAAAGAAAAATACGCTCACAGTTGAAATTTTACAATAGCCCAGCGGCCAAAGTTTCGCTTACAGAAGCGATGATCTCATGCACACTTGTAAGTCAGTAATGCACACCATCTCATATAAGTACAAACCTAGTATACTTTTTCATATACATTGCCGCATTTGTAGAGTGAACGCCTACCAACTGCACACAAAGTAAGCGAGGTAGTGAGGTGTTCATTCAACAAAAGCTCATTACTTCCTAACATACATTGTAAGTCATCAGTAGGCAGTTCGAATACAATTTCGCATATTTTGTAAGTCGGAAGTAGACAGCTCGGATACAATCTCGCATACATTGTAAGCCGGCAGTAGGCAGCTCGTACGTACTGCGCATTTCAGTTTTTTGGGAATATTTCATTAAATAAATTGGTTTTGTTTTTTGTGCACTGCATTCTTTTCTTTTTCACTAAATGTTTTATATTTCTTGTACCTTTTTTATAAGGTTTTCTTACATTTAGCTCTGATTTTGTTAATTCAATTTTTGCAACGAGCTCTGACAAAGACGGTGAACGTTTGAATTACATCGAATAAATAAAATACGTTCATATAAATGTGATACAAAAGATGAACGTAATTCATTTTTGAGAAGTCCATATACTACTGCCATACACTTTGTAAGTTACCATTCACTGATTACAAAGTGTGGCACACATCATCGAAGAGAAGTAATGTGGTAGACAATGTTCGCCGCTGGGAGTAGGTGTGTTCCACGAGACCTCTAACTAGTTCGGACTAATGGGAGTAAGAAGCAAATTACTCTCTAAATTTGCAAATTTTACCCAAAACTGCTGGAACGCAAAAAACCACAATTGTACATCTTGCATTAGTAGTGCTGCTTACTTTTTAGGTTAAAGTATATTTTAGTGATTTTAGACGCTTATAGCATATGACATCATATAAACAAAAGATTTGCATTATTGGCAACAGCTGTAAAAGCAATGCCAAATTTTCAATAGATATTTATAATCATATTTATAAAATTAATAGCCAAATAACAATAGCATGTTCTGTTTACAACTTCACAATGTTATTTTTAGTTTGGGCAACATGTCATTTTGCTTTTAACTAATTTTGAAACAAAAGGTGTGTTCATCTACTTTACTAGTAAAAACTAGTAACGAGAGAGTAACAAGAAATTTTGCAAAATTACTCTCAAAAATGTGAAAAAGTAAATGAACACATTTCTAGCTAAAATTTGCAAGTTAGAGTAGTGTTGTTATGTATAGTAGTTTGTCTTTCATTTCGTGCACATGTTTTTCTAACTATCGTCCGCATTTATTTTTATATTTATATGTTGTCAAATGCACATGTTTTAGTTGTTGTCGGGTTATTCTTTTTTTTATAAGTTATGTTTTATTTTCCATGCGGTGTTTTTTTTTTTTTTTTTTGTGAACAATGTTTAACAAAATATAATTAAAATTTAAAGTGCATTCATAAAAGAAAAACAAAAAAATTAAAATCTCAATAACGTACAGTTAAATAAGAAAAAGAAAAAACAAAATATCAACAAGAAATCAAAAACAGCAACACTATACTAATCAGAAAAACCAACAGCAATAATCAATTTTACAAAAGTTTAACTACAATAATGCCACCCAACAAACCATTCAATAACCATTTCTAAAATAAAAAAAAAAAAAATAAAAAATAACACAATAAAACAAAGCAATAAAATAAAACAAAATGAAGCTAAATTAATATAAATAAAATAAAAACAAAAATAACAATAATAATAAATAAATACACGTTAAATTACATGGCCAGATTAGGGCTTTTATGGCCCTTTTTCAGGCATTGTTATCAATTCCTTACCGCGTCCATCAGTTGAAATTACTTTGCAATGCTAGGGGTGCCTGATTAATCGTTGTAGATCATTATAGTATCGAAGGTATATACACTGGATACTATATGATCAACTCAGCAACGATTAATTTCGGTTTTCACCTGCACTGCAAAAATAACATTTGTTTGTTGATCTTCCACCGGGATGACAGGCAACTTTAAAATAGACTTCTGCAACATACGTGGGCTGAGATCGAATTTTTTCTCTGTCTATGCTCACACTTGTCTCCATCGGCCGGATGTTTTCGCCCTGTGTGAGACCCAGGTATCTGAGAATGCTGATCCACAGGATTTTCATATACCTGGGTATCAACTCCTATCCCTCTTTCATTTCCATCGGGGCCTTGTAATTTATGTTCGCAATGAAGTTGTGTTCCAGTGCCAGCAACCATTAGGCATGCTTGATGCAGAATTTACCTGTCTTTGGGTTAAATTCAAAATCAGGTCACACTTTTTGCATTTCGGGTTTCTATACAGAAGTCCAAATGTGGGGAGGGATTCTACCCTTGCCGGTTTCGATGCCCTCTCCGACTCCATATCAAAGATCCTGGAAAGTTGTCCGAGCAGTGAAATCGTTGTTGCTGGTGATTTCAATGTTCACAACTCATCCTGGCTTCGCCATTCGAGTCATACAACTCCAGAAGGCCAATATGTTGAGTTATTCGCTGCGCACAACCACCTAGCGCAATTAGTGAATGTGCCAACGCATATTCCATGTGTTGAAGGGCACCATTCAAACACACTTGACCTATTCCTGACTTCACACCCTGAAAAGTATGAAGTCAAAGTTAGTGCACCTCTCGGCAATTCGGATCATTGCACCATTTCTGCCTCCTTTTTGATCTCTGAACTTCGTAACGTTTCGAAATCAGCTACGAAACGGTCAATATTTATTTACGAAAAGGCGCGTTGGGCTGAGCTCAACCAATTTTATAAGCATTTTAATTGGAAACTCTGCTTTCTAGACAATGACATAAATGCTTCAGCAAAAATGGTCGAGAACATGATATTGCTAGGGATGAAAACATGCATCCCCTCCAAGCAGATTTCGATTAAACCAAAAGCAAAATCGTGGTTTAATCAGACTTGCAAAAATGCAGTCAGATCCAGAGAGGAAGCATTCAGTAACTGGCGTTTAAACAAAACCCCAGACACTGACTTGCTACGCAAAAAGGCAAGATCTTCGTGTGCCAAGGTACTTAGGCGTGAAAAGTTTCTTCACGAACAGCGCCTTCGTGCCAAGGTCCTTGCAGCTCCTCGGGGCAGCAAGACCTTTTGGTCTTTCGTTAAGAGAGTAAAGAACAGTGCTAGTTCATCAGTCCCAACTCTCTTAAAGAATGACCAAGCATTCACCGACCCGGTTGACAAAGCTAACCTATTGGCTGAAATTTTTGCAAGCAATTCCTGCTTGCCGGAAAGCAGTCAACCACTTCCCGAGCTCGAAAGAGTATCTGTAACTATGCCAAGTATATTCTTCCGGGCGCGAGCAGTTAAAAGGGTTTTAGCAGACCTCGACATAAACAAGACTCCTGGACCGGATGGCATTCCAGCACTGGTCTTGAAGCAGTGTTCTTCTACGCTTGCGCGTCCATTAGCACACCTCTTCAGCAAAATTTACCATGGTGGTGAGTTTCCATCGTGCTGGAAGGTTGCTAATGTAACACCAATACCCAAAAAGGGTGAGGTAAATAACCCCGAAAATTACCGCCCAATTGCAATCTGCTCTGCGCTTTCCAAAGTAATGGAAAGTATGGTTAATTACCATCTTATGGGATATCTAGAGTCGCACAAATTACTTTGTGATCGCCAATATGGATTTCGTAATGGTCGCTCTACTGGCGATCTTATGGCATATCTTTCGGAAAAATGGTGCCACTCAATCCATCATTTCGGTGAAAGCAAGGTGGTGGCTCTAGATATTTCCAAAGCGTTTGACAGAGTGTGGCATGCTGCACTGCTGGCAAAACTTACTGCTTTTGGTGTCGGTAACGATTTCTCTCGGTTTATATCGAGCTTTCTCAGAGACCGCGCTATACGAGTTGTTATAGATGGGGTCTCATCAAACGAGTTCAAGATTAATTCAGGGGTACCGCAAGGCTCCGTTCTTTCTCCTACTCTATTTCTTATTTTCCTCAACGACCTTCTCTATCAAACTTCCAACCCTATCCACTCTTTCGCAGATGACAGCAGCATTTGTCACTCGTACTCTTTTGGTCATAGGCCCAGCCTATCAGAGATCACTGCCAAGAGGCTAAATATGAACGATTCACTGAATAGTGATCTTCTATTAATCTCCGAATGGGGTCGTAAAAACAGGGTCACCTTTAACGCTCGTAAGACCCAATGTTGCTTATTAACGCACAAACAAACGACCGCAAATGCTGCTTCATCTGTACTCATGGATGGTACAAATATTGAGGAATTGGATGCTCTTGATGTTCTTGGAATGAAGATACAGTGTGATGTCCGCTGGACTGAACACATTTTTCATGTATCTAAAGAAGCATTCAAGTGTCTCGGTTTTTTGAAACGGTGTAAGACGTACTTCACTCCATCCGATCTCCTTACTATTTATACCACCTACATCCGACCGAAAATGGAATACAACTCTCATGTTTGGGCCGGTGCCTCAAAGTCTATTTTGGGGTTACTCGACCGTGTGCAGGAGAGGGCGAAGAAGCTCATCAGTGACAGTAGGGTATCCAACTCTATTGATTCACTTGAGCATCGACGTAGTGTGGGGTGCGTTACTCTGTTCTATCGTTACTACAATGGATTTTGCTCTGACGAGATTAGGGATCTTGTTCCCGAAACTCGCACATTTTTACGTAGCACGCGTTCATCGTCTAGAGCTCATCCATTTGTGGTTGATTGCCCGGGGAATCGTACTACGCATTACAGAGAGAATTCGTTTTTCAGCCGCACGGTTCGTCTGTGGAACAAGTTGCCTGCAGAAGTGTTTCCTGTCTGTTATAACGTTGGAAAATTCAAGTCAAATGTTCACAAACACTACTCCCGCTTTCCCCCTCCTCATAACCTATTTTCCTAGTTCTGGTACAATGCACTGCATATGTAGGGGTCATCCCCTGAGTACTGGTCCAATATATAAAAAAAAAAAAAAAAATATGAGTACTTAATAACTACTCTTATATTTTTTGGACAAATTATACATATGTACATATATGTATATTGTTATAAAAAGAGCGTGGTTGTGGTCATTTATATTCAGCATTGTCATGGCTGGCGTTTTTTGAGTACGGCTTGTAACAGAATAAAGAAAAGTTTTACAATTTTATTTAATCTAGTACTAGACGTAGTCGAAATACGCTAAATACAGGGGTGATTAGATACTTTTGAATAAAATATCTATTTTTAATTAAGGGCGGTTACCCCATACACGTTTCAATTCAATTGGTTTGGTAGGCAGGTCGCTGGATTCTCAGAAAAGTACCTGGATTCTCCAGCTCACTTGGGTTCTGAAAGATCGTTACCTTTGCGATAAACTCAATTGGCTACTGAGACGGTTGTTGTATCAACACGTTTAAATTGATTCGTTTGGAAGTTGTCGAGTTGGTTGAAGAAAAATCAAACCATTTTGATTTTTTTTCAAGTCTCTCAATTCGATTGTGCTTTGTATGTTCGAGTCTCCTGATCAGTTGTCCAAAAAGCTTAAGAAAGGAAAAAGCTTGCAAATGTACGAACCAAAAATTTAATTTAAAAATTATAAAGTTCAACAAAAATTCAATAAATTATTGTCCAAATTTATATTTGTAATTTTTTGTAAAGAAAATTATGCTAATTTTAAAATTGTCTTTAATTTCATTGAATTTGATAGTTGGATGAAAATCTTTCAATTCAGTTTATCAGGGATGTTCTGCAAATCACTTTTTGTGAAAGTGATTTGAAATCACAAAAAGGTGTTCTGCACACAAAATATTTTTGATTTTTGTGATTTAAAATCGGTTAGCTAACTTGCAATCAATTTGAAATCACATCCCAATTTTTGCATGCACTTTATGATGAATTTCATAATTTATTACATTAATAAATAACTTAATGTATTTTCTATTGATTATTTAAGTAAAATCATTTATTTTATACGAAATAATTCATTAAATTAAGAAAAAACTAGATACGCTCATTTTGTGGCAAAACTTGTTGTATTATTTTGTGATTTGCTTTATTGGTTTATTTTATTTTACCTTTTATATTTATTAGAAGAAATTAACCTTATTTTGCAAATAATATCGCGAATAAAAAAATTCAACCTGAAATTAAAAATATCAGTAAATTGGACCAAAAAACAGCAGTTTTTTGTGCTTTAGAAAAGCGTAAATCACATCGAAAATCACAAAAAATTGTGATTTACAGAACAGGCACAAATCACATTTGTGCTTTTGAAACGGCATGTGCTTTGAAATCACGTGATTTTTAGAACAGGCCTGTCTGAAGTGTGTTGCCAAGAACCAATTCAATTGAAAGACTCAATTCACAATTGAATTGAAACGTGTATGAGCCTCTTTATACGTTATAACTGCCTGCCTACACAGAGCATTTTTATTTTTTCAAATTAATTTCAAAGTATAAAGTACCGAGTAGCTAGGTACTCATAATATTTACAATACTAAAAATAACATCTGGTTTGTAAAAAATAAAGAAACAAAAAACAGAAACATTTTAGAGGTTAAAATTAGATAAATGTTAATATAATTATAAATGGAAGGATCCAAGTGTGAATTTAATTGCTCCCCTAGAAGCTTTAAACACATTCAGGCAAGTAAATTTGCCGGAACATCCTTTGCCACTGATGTGCCAGATACTGTGTTGCTTAGTTTATTTCCCTTAGACTTCTTATTTTATTAAAAAGACTACAAAAATACATTTGTAATCTTTTTAATACTTTTAATCGGCTTAAAAGTTTACATACAATTATAATTTCTGAAATTTTCCAAAATGTTTTAATTTTTAACTTAATTTAGAAATACTGTCTTGTAAACACAAAAGCAAAACAGCTGTTTGAATAATTATTGCAAGTAAAAATTTTACTTGTAAAAACTTGCAAGAATTTTTATGGCTCTCAATTTTTTACGCTCTTTTGACGCTCTCTCGTTGCAAATTTTTTGGATTAATGGACGCTTTCTAGTAACAATTATTACAAATTTGTAAAAGTTTTTAGTAAATGAACACAACTAAAAACTTTTTTGCAATTTGCAAATTTTCTGATTACATTAGCTTTGTTCGAGAAAATTCCGGGTAAAGTCCGGTAAAATCAGAGTAAACAAAAAATACTCTCAGAAAATACACAATTTACCAAAAATTGCTGGAACACAAAAAACCACATTTCAAGCCCGAAATTAAAAACAGCTGTTGTTTATTTACACAATTTTAAAATTCAGTGCTCTCAACTTCTAAATTTTATAATGCATTGAATTCCAATAAAAAACGCGTTTTACATTTATGAGAAAAATAACTGTGTATCACTTAGTTATTTTTCGAATTTTGTACGATTTAAAAAGTAAATTAGCTTTCAATTATTACGTTTATGCACATCATACTCGCAAATAAAAACTATTTGCAAGTTATTAACTGACTGTTTATGCGTCAATTTGCAATTTACTCGCCATATGAAGTTCGCAAGATACAAATTGTTATACTCTCTGTTCCTTGATATTCTGTTTCCGTAATCTTTATATTTTTAATTTCTAAAACGAAGGTAAACTTTTATACAATTCAAAAGATTGTTACAAGAAAATATTTTCTTGATTCACTCAGTGTGCTTTTTCTTCCACCTCCTCACTCTGCAAAACTTTCATTGCAATGACAAAATTTAAACTTACATTCATAGTGTTTGCACGAAAATCAAAAATTGTTTATTTTTGTGCAAACATGCTTCAAATATTTGTAAAAACCAGCAAACAGCCCCATAAACAAAAATGTTTGTACAAACCCAAAATGTTAACATGTTTGGCAACAGTTTGAGTAGTTTATACAAAAAAATCGTACAGTTCGTAAAATACACCTCAAATATTTTGAGGGTACTATTGTCGAAAACTTGTCCTCGAGGAAAAATGTATAAACAAAGTTTTTTTATTCAATAAATTGTTGCATATTTAGTTTGTGGTTTTAACAAATATCATATAACATAAATGTTTTTTCCTAGATGGTAACAAATTAGCAATACTCGTATATTGATATCAAATAAAATTTGTAAAATGTTGGTGCAAGAAATCGAGATCAGTGCCAGCAGAAATTTTTTAAATAAAAGTATCGTGCATTGATTTACTAAATTCTTTGTGCGATTTTTAAAAACCACTAAAATCGGTGTGAAAAACGCTGAGTTGGCAGCGCTGTTGCAATTCAAACGAAACATTTTTGCCAATATATTTAAACATTTTGAGCCAGATAAAAACGAAAGATAATCTTATTTTAATATAACTTATTTGAATATAACGTATTTTTACATTTTCAAATATTTTTTTTTATGATTTGCTCTTTGCTATTTCATTTTCATAAATAACAAACAGCTGATTAAATTACTCTCTCAGCAGCTTTCTCATTTACCCAATTTGCCCAATTTTCAACACAAGAAACACTTTTCGTGCAAATTGGGGGCCCGCAGATTCCCGCGGTAACGACGTCGAACACAACTATTTTTAGTTTCATATGTATGTAAACATAAAACAGCTGATTATTCAATTCTAGTCCGAACTTACCCAAAGAAAAAGTTCGGGCTAATTTGTACTGGAAATGAAAATAAATTACTCTCTCTCATTTTCTCTCAAAATTTCACAAAAATTGTTACGTGGAACGCTTTTGGACTACTTTGGACTAGTTCGGACTGTTTGGTTATTCACGTGGACCACACCTAGTATTCTATTTTAAAGCACTTTAAATTTAGTACAAAGAGTGAAACCCGCTATTAAAAAAGGCACCGAATTAGTACTTTTTATCTCACCTTTGGCACTAACGACAATCTTTTACCATTTTCGGGCATTATAAGCACTAAGTGGGCAACGCCGAAATAAAATGCACACCTTTGTTTTGTTTTTTTCCATGTATTTATCATTTCCTTTTAAATAATAAATATTATTTCACATTCTTTTGCTTACAGAATCACCGATTATGGGTCTAAGAATCAGATTATAACATCAATTACCTGATTTTTACTTAATGTTTATTTTTTTTATGATTAACGATGCAATTTGAAACAAACAACAAGAGAAAAACAACTCAATGAAATGTGTTAATGTTATTTAATATTATTATCTGTAATTAAATTAAGTTCTACAAATTATACCAACGATTTTTTTTTTTCATTTTTTTACAAAATTATGTTTATTATTATTAGTTTTATTTGTTAAAGTTTTATATAAATAAATGTATCAAAATGAGGAAGTAGAGTATGGAAAGATGATAACAATGTAATAAAATTATGATTAGTGAATTACAAATCCTGCCTTACGCTTATAATAATAAAATAGATTAATAAATATTTTTACAATCATGTAAACAATATGCCTACTTATGTAAATAAAATTGTTTAAAATAATTTAATTATTTAAAAATACCTAATAATTTTACTAATAAAAAAAGGAATAACTTGTACATACATACTTGATATTTTTATTATTCTAAGTAAATAAATCTTAAGCCTTTTTCAAAATTTATGTAAGTCAATATCATGAAGTTGTCAAATAATATGTTAAAAGTTGTACTAGCTTTAATTTATTTCTATTAGAAATTTCTTTCACTTTTCGGATAAGTTTGGCGAATTTGCCGTGAAAACTTGATTACCTGAACTTTTAAAATAGTTTCTTTCTACTGAGCAAGTGATTACTTTTAATAATAAAAAAAAAAGAACAAATGTTATATCGTTTTCTTTACACCGCACGCACAGTGGGGGGGAGGAAATTTGAAAAAAAAACGTGTGACATACAACCACGGTAGCAACATTTGATGATTTTTGTCACATTTAGAAGTACATATTACGCTGGAAATGAAAATAAAATCTATGGATTGAAAAAAAAATGGTACAAATAAATGTGTACGTAAATATGTATATAACATTGAAATTTTACGTGATAATTTATGCTGCCATTACACAGGAAAGTACTTTCATGAAATTTCTGTATACGTATTACAAATAAAAATTTCAATGAAATAGACGACTTTCATGAAAATTTATTGTTCGTCTACAAAGGAAAGTGAAAGTTCATTTTTAAAAATGTCGCCGAGGCAAAGAGTTGCAAAATTTGCCTCTGCTTCTCTCCACTCTTATTTTGTTTGCTTTCTAATCAGAGTTGCCGAACTTATTACATATCGTTGCTCTCATTTAGAAAGGCCCTAACTAAAATAATTGCAATTTTACAGGAGAAGGAAAAATCGTAATGGAAACTGTGTAAATAGGTACATCTAAAAGTAACTTTTTTTGCTCAACTGCTTGTAAGAGCGATATGTATGAAATTATATAATCAAATCTTTGTACTTGTATGAAACTTAGTAGAATCCCTAAAGGAGCTCAATTCTGGGAAAATGCGAGTTAGGGCCTTTCTACGTGAGACTAACGATGTACAAATTTATGAGGCAATAGTTGAAAAAACTTATCATTATAAATTTTTCTATGGTATTATTTTTATAAAAATACTTTAATTATTTTCTTTATGTGTTTAATATACAATATAAGGAAAAAATATTATAATTATTTGCCTATACATGCAAAAGAAGCTAATTTTATAAGTATTATTTTACTGCAATACTGCAACTTTGTATAATTCTTTGTATATGGCAACAGTGCTTAGAATTTGTCATTTTACTTTCAGAAAACGTCAAAAAATCTGTTTCATGAAATTTTTGATGAAATTTGAGTGGAAAGTAAGCAAAATGTGGGTATGTTAGTGCAAAAGTGTGAGTGCATTGCAAGTTTCATGAAATTACTTTCGTGTCTAAACGGTTGGTAAAGATCGAATAGTCGGGTATGTTCTGGATTCTACTGTGAAGTGAAATTAATTTGAAATCATTTCAATTTCAAGCTTTGGTGTTCTACATTCTACTCTATACTTTTCATTTGTGTTTTGTTTTCGAACATTAATTTGTGGTCAATTGTCAGGTTCTTGAAACTACTTTTAAACAAAATGTAGTAGTTTGAAAACACTTTTTAATTTTATTGTGAAAATGAAATATTTCACAGAAAACTTAGTATAATTACAATCCCATTGAAATAAGAGGGTTAGATGACGGAATATTTATTTGAGATACAATTGTGCATATATTTATAGGGAAAATGAGGAGAATATTATATAGGGTGTTTTTTTAAGCTAGATAGAATTTTAAATTGTAAAAAGTAACACAAAAAATTAAATTTTGATGAAACATTTTTTTTATTTGTTTCAGTATACTCGGACAAATCATCATGAATAGACTCACGCTTGAACAACGCTACGAAATTATCCAAATTTACTTTGAAAATCAGACCCGTTGTTTTATCGCAAAATTGTGTTCAGCGATGAGGCGCATTTTTGGCTTAACGGGTTTGTTAATAAGCAAAATTGCCGCATATGGAGTGAGACCAATCCACAAGAGTCCCTACAGACTCCATTACATCCAGAAAAATGCACTGTTTGGTGCGGTTTTCATGCTGGTGGCATCATCGGACCTTATTTCTTCAAAAATGAGGCCGGAGCTCGCGTTACGGTCAATGGAGATCGTTACCGCACCATGATCAATGATTTTTTGTTTGAAAATATGGATGACATTGATCCGGAGGAGATGTGGTTTCAACAGGATGGCGCTACGTGCCATACGGCGAACGCAACCATCGACTTACTGAAATCAAAATTTGGCGATAAGTTGATTTCGAGAAATGGACCTGTCAATTGGCCTCCAAGGTCGTGCGATTTGACACCTCTCGATTATTTCCTGTGGGGCTACGTGAAGTCACTGGTTTATGCTGATAAACCAGCAACAATTGACGCCTTGGAGGCCAGCATTGTTCGTGTTGTTCGTGACATACGGCCAGCAGTGCTCGAAAAAGTGGCCCAAAATTGGACGTCCAGAATGCGCTTCGTCAAGAACAACCGCGGTGCCCATATGCCCGAAATCATTTTCAAATGTTAATGTCACGTATTGATCTTTCGAATAAAAAAAAATTTTGATTACAATTTAATTTTTTGTGTTATTTTTTATAATTTCAAGTTCTATCGGGCTTAAAAAAACACCCTATATTAAAAAAACTAATATTTGTTATTTTATTAACTAAAGTCGATTGGCGATATCATCTCTTATTACAGCGTTTACGGAGTCACTAACTCGTCCGAATCATCGTCATCACTTACATGTCTTTCGTTAACGCCACCTGCTATATCAAACTTTTGCATAAAATGGCACTTAAAAAATTACGATCATCGTTGCAAACGGAGAATTTGATATACCTAACTAAAGGTTGTATCAGATAAAGCTTTTGCTTCGCTTTGCGTTGCAAATTCGTTTTGACATCTAAGATAAAACATACATACTTATATGAAACATGTCACATAAAGTACTTTTAACGCAAAGTTCAGCAACTCTCATGTTTTTTACTCGTTGAAGTTTTTTCTAATAGCTCCAAAGCTTTATGCACTAGGAAAATAATTAGAACCAATTTCAGTAGTGCGTCCAATAATATTTCTAACTTCTATTATAATAAGAAATAATTAAATCAGCGTTGTCAACTTTGAAATTTCAAAACGCACCAAAATGTGGAAAAAAGCGCGTTATTTCAACAAAAGCGCACCAAGTTTTGAAGTTTTCCTTTAGTTTTTAAGAACTTATAGTATTTTTATATTAAACAATTTTAACAATTAAGTTTTTCATTCACTATTTAAGCTTCTAACATTTATACCAGTAAAAAATTATAAATAGCTTGTTTTCTATGTTTCCCAGCTATCTATATGTCGACATTTCATAGGAACTACCCTAATCATCGGTAGACTTTGGAAATTTTTTATTTTTTTTTCCAAAGCGAATAAAAAACTTAATTGTTTGAATTTTTGTTCTCTGCTTTTCGATACTTTCAAAAAGCAAATCGTAGCATCCAACGGTTGTTCATTTGTTTGAAAGGTGTAAAGAAATGTTAGAGACGTTTATAAATAGAAAAGCTTTGTTTTTTGTGTTTTGACGGATATTATTAGAGCATTTTTCTTTTTAAATTCTCAGCAATTTATTTGGATTGTTGGGATATAAAGTTGAATGTTTGAGAATATCTTTCAAAAATTTCCAAAGTCTACTGATGATTATGGTAGTTCCTATGAAATGTCGACATATAGATAGCTGGGAAACATAGAAAACAAGCTATTTATAATTTTTTACTGGTATTAAACAATTTTTTTATACTGAAAAGACGATAATGAAACAGCCTTTTAAGCGAGTATCATACAATCAAACTGTATCCGATAGCACCGCCTGATGGCATGCCATCAAATTCGTGGAATAGCTAGAATTCGTGTTTGTCAAACTTGACCACTAGTATGATTCTGTTACTTTTATTAAGATAATGTTATCTTTACAATAATTGTAAAGATCTTTTATCAAATTTATTATTAAGCAATATCATATAATTATATTTGATGTCGACCGAAACCAACTGTTACTTTTACTGCCACAAAAATACAGCCGTCGTCAAAATTATATTGCTAGAGCATACAACGATTGCTGCAGAAAGAATTTACGATTATTGGTTCATTAAAAGTCAGAATAGCACTACAAGCCTCCAAATTCGACTAATTGTTAGAACACTGTGTGTAATTGGTGTTTTCGTAAGCGGTGGCTTGAAAAGAATTTACAAATAAAATAATAACAGATAAAAGATGAAGCTTATCATAATCAATATTTAATGCAAACGTTTTGGAAATTCTAATTTGGTAATTTCTAAATTATCAACACAGTAACGAATTCACGCGTCATCATAAATACGAGCTTCACAGTTCAGAGACTGCATTTACGGTAATATTTGACAAACTTGGCTTGATCGTTTCTTAGCAAAACGCTCTCTAAAAGCAGCAAATTTTATAAAACGAAATGTATATTTTTCTTTCAAGAGTATGTATAATATACAAAGATTGTCTTACTTTGTGCCTATAACATGGTATGTTTTCCACTCTAAATGAAACGTAAAAATTTTAGACACTTGAATAAACTCACATTATAACAAAAAGTTGAGTTGAATTTGATTTTGTGCCACCGAAATTTAAAGAACGCACCGAAAATTAAAAAAAAAAAACGCACCCCACACAAATAATTTTAAAAAACACCAAAAACGGTGCGAAACGCACCGAGTTGACAACGCTGAATTAAATATAAAAATTAACAACCAGTTTTTTTAGATAAACAAACAAATCGTGAGCGTTGCCAAAGTTTTTATTGTGACATACGAGTACACCCTTTGCTTTGCGCTTTTCTATTAAAGTTTTAAACATCACGCAAAGAGGCAAAGTGTTATCTGACATGGCCTTAAATTTTGTTCTTATAAACTAACAAGCATTAGATAAAAATTCAAAAATTTCCCGTCTACTGATGATTAGGGTAGCTCCTATGAAATGTCGTCATATAGATAGCTGGGAAACATAGAAGACCAGCTATTTATAATGTTTTACTTGCGGTTCCTATTAAATTCTTTAAAAAATTAAAACCTTGCTATCGATACATTTAGATTTATAATTTCAACTTTATTTATGCCTCTTAAATTACATTTTTTTTTTAATTCTAAATAGATAAAACAATAACTTATTATTATTTAAAAGTTTACATATTATTAATTAAGCTAATTTGTTTTTTTTTTTTAACCTTAGTATTAAAATTTTAAATGCGAAATTTTTATATATTCTACATACATATATTTATAATATTGTGTTTGCTAAATCTAAAAACACCTGCGACAGTTTTGTAATAGAATATAAAAATTATGCATCAATCTATTACTAAACTGTTGTAGGCGGTTTTTAAATCCGCCGTTTACGTTAAGCGTGAATATATCTGTATACATATTAGGAAAACAAACTTTGTTTGTAGACGAAAAATTTAACATTTAAATTAATATTAGTTTATTTTATAAGAAATTTCTAGTAAGAAAGAGAATTAAAATGCCTCATATAACATTTGAAAGGTTTATTGAAGTCGTATTAATCGTTTATTAAAGAGTTTGATCTTTGATAGCATCATTAACGTCTTATTGTACAGGGTAACATTATGAGGTAATAACTATTTTAATTTTGATGCCATTTTTTTTTGTTTTTGTTATTTTTATTTTCAGCTTCTAAGTAGATTTCGGTTACTTAATATGAAACATTATAAGATTCAGTAACTCGTTTCGAGTGAACAAGCAGATCTGCCGCATTTGGAGTAAAGAGAATGCATGTCTTATATGGGAGCAACTATCACTTCCACAAAAAGTTACCGGGTCTAATCATCGCATTCGATATCGAATTTCAGGAAGGAAAGTAATCATGTTTATTAGCACCCCTGAAATCTTTGGGAATTCGAAAAAATTATAAAGAAAATACTCAAATTCTCTTTAAGTTGTAAAAGCTTTCGCTCTCGAATATTTCAAGAAGGGAAATAAGGGGGGTTACTCTCTATTGCGATGCGAAAAGTAAATGCGATAGAAGTATAATTTGGTACTCTGCTCCGCTTGCGCAAACTTTTCCGCGAACTAGTTTGAAAATGAAACAACGTTGGTAACACAAAGTAAACAATAGCGAAGAATGATAAAATAAAATGTGCTAAACGGAAATATTAAATGCGAAAGCCAAATACGAAAACGCAATACAGAGTACCAACTCTTCAATTTTTCTTTCGCATCGCAATAGAGAGTAATCCCCAAGCATGCGTTTTACGCCCTTCAAAAACTTTGCTTTTACAGAAAATTACCCGAATCTTTTTTAATCTATTACTAATATTTCGAGAACCATCGCACAATATGCATGAGCATTTGTATTTCTTTTAATCTATTACAAATTCTCGTAGATACCTGTAACAAGCTTCAATAGCTTACTATATATTAACAATCAGGCTTATTACGGTTCTTGAGATATTGGAGAATTTGCAATAGATTAAAGGAAATAAAGAGTAGTTTTCCTTAGTTATCATTTCCCTTCTCGACAATTAACATCTTCGAAGTCTTCGACAGTTAGTACTAGACTAAGGAAAATTTTCCAAAGTTTCTTTAATCTTTTACAAAATCTCAACGATTTCGATAGCCCTAATAAAGCGTTATTAAGAATTATTTGACAAAAATTATTGCTAAAAAGTTATGAACTACTACTCGTACTGTCTGTCTGCCACCTTTTCGAATATGTATTTATTAATCGATACTAATTTATATCAAATTTTTTGGTTATAAACAGATATTCTACTCAAAATGTGTAGGGCAAAATCGTTCACAATCTATTACGATACAATAGAATTTGTATGCCATAATTGCACACGAGATTTTAATCTATAACAAGCGCTAAAATATAAATCCTGTAAGTTTACCGGCTTGCCTCTTTCTTAGCAAGTTTTTGCTTAAAAATTATTGGTCATATTGGATTACAAAAAGTCGCAATTCATTTTTTGGATTATTTTTAATAATCTACTTCATTTC
This sequence comes from Thecocarcelia acutangulata, assembly GCA_914767995.1. Taxonomy (NCBI): domain Eukaryota; kingdom Metazoa; phylum Arthropoda; class Insecta; order Diptera; family Tachinidae; genus Thecocarcelia; species Thecocarcelia acutangulata. The sequence goes on along the minus strand of OU612097.1, from coordinate 27,462,404 downwards.
ATATTCAAAAGAAGGAAAAGGAGTGATTACATGTGATATACACTTAAATACATTTAAAACCTTTAAACAAAATCGCTTCTACTATTTAGAAAGGTTGAATTAAAATACACACACACACGCAAATTACACATACATATTAAATTATAAAGATATAGCTTTATCAGATGCCAGCAAGCAAGCGTCCCCGATAGGCCACCCAAACTGTTGCACAAACCCTCATAAGACAAATCTGTTTAGTATTTTAAGGGTTAAGAATTGTGGCTGGCGAAATTCGAAAAGGGCTGCGACAACTTTGTAATAGCTTAAAGAGATAAAGTTCATGTACCTATTAATCTATTACAAAACTGCCATCGCTTGTTTCTTAATCGCCATTCACAATAAGGGCAAATATGTTTTCCCATAAACTGTTTTAAAAATTAATGCAAATTTGAAAGTAAAATAAAAATAATAAAATCTTACGGTCTTATGTATAAAAAATATATTTCATGTTTACCAGACTAATTTTGTATGCAAATTTGTTTATGAAGAGCTTAATAAACATAAAATATGTTTTTATAAATAAGACAATTAGCCATTAACTGAATTAATTATTGCGGATAAAAAGCAAAATAAGAGAATTGAAATGAAAATATAAAAATAATCAAGAGTTTTCTTGCTTCACAGTGGGTGCCAGCTCCTCTGCCGGTAAAGTAGAGCCAAAATTGTTATTGGTTAGGAAATCAAATTCGCTATTGGTGGCCAATACTTTAGCAAAATCTTGCGGCTTGAGAGTGCACAAAGATTCGTTTACAGACGATGTAGCCGACGATTGACTTTGTTTTAAAGCTATACTTTGACGCAACAGCTTTTCTATAAACAAATGCAAACATTGTGCTAAAAGTGTTTGTGTTGTGGGATGATAAATTCGAGTGTCCAGTTCTTCGTAGGCTAGTTTTATACTAAAATCTTTACAAATATCGGCAACTAATTGACATTGATTCTCCAAATGTGTTGGAGTGGTCAGATAAGTATCCAAAGAAGAGTGTGCTAAATGGGAAATATGAGTATTGGCTGTTGATAGCTTATCTTTGTTGTTATCATCTTCCTGTTCTATGTCATCAATGTTAATGATTTGATGCTGTTCTGCATGATGTTCATATTCATTGAGAGACTGCCAAACTTTATCCACCCAATTACGTATTTTGTAATGCTCAGTTAAGGTAACGTAATGTAAAGCTTGTTCCTGCTTCAACTCGCTCTTGACTAACTCCGTAAATGCTTTACTATTGCCAGCATCCGCTTGTTGTTCTTCACCCGGCTTGGGCAGCGATTTTATGGGCGGTGTGTAGGCATATTGTCTGGCAAAAGTGGCAATTTCTTTTGTGGACCAAAATATTTCTTTTGAAGAATTATTGAGACGCTGCAAGTCCTTATGAGAACGTAGTATACGGGATATATTTTTGGCTCTTAACCATTCACAGGCTCTTTGCTTAAAGGCTGTTAGGGAGCAGAACTCCTGCAGTGTATAGCTAACAAAAGGAAAATCGGCTACTAAAGAATCTTTGGGTACCACCAATTTCAATCTACGTAACAAAAATTCCACTGCTGATCTTATATTTGTAAACTCTTGCCGCAGGAATTGTTTCTCAAATAACATGCGTTTCATTTGCATGAGTTGTTGGGCATTGATTGAATTAATGCGCTGTTGTTTTAGGCCAAAATGAATGGGTGGAGCTTTCGTAAATGAGACTTGGCTTGTACCAGCTGTAGCCTGAACATCTATTTGCTTTTGTTGTTGCTGTTTCAATAAACTAATTTGAGGCTTAAGGAGTGAAACTTGTTTCTTCTGTTGTTGCTTATATTTCATTTGCTGCGGATCGATTATATAAACTTTGCCCTCTTTTTGGAATACTAAATTTTTAGTGGGAATTATGGCATTGCTGATACTGGACTTTTGTAATTTGTTTGGTAATGGTGGTAACGCTGTATTAATCGGTTTTGTTGACACTGCTGATCGTGGTGGAGTTGTTGATGGTTTTGCCGTTTGGCCAACAGTTGTTTTCATATTCTGCTGTTGACTACTTGTAGTTGTCGTTGCACTGGTGATTGTTGTGCCTGTAGTTGTGATATTGAGTGTTACAATTTGCGGTTTAGTTTGCATACTTTCAGGTACGATTTTAAATATATTTGGTTTAGTTGTCATGGCCGGCATTAGAGTTACACCGTTCGATGTCCTAAGCACTGGCGTTGTCACCGTGTTTGTAATTTGTGTTGTATTGGTTGCTGCAAAAAACAGTAGAAACATATTTAAAATTCAATTCAATTTATTTGTTTTCTTGTAATATAATTTTATTAACAATATGATATATTTAAATTAAATATTGGATTTTCAAACAATTAAGTTTTTTATTCGCTATTTAAGCCTCTAACATAAATAGAAAAGCTTGTTTTTTGTGTTTTGACGGATATTATTAGAGCATTTTTCTTTTAAATTCTCAACAATTTATTTATGTTGTTGGAATATAAAGTTGAATGTTTGAGAATATCTTTCAAAAATTTCCAAAGTCTACTGATGATTAGGGTAGTTCCTATGAAATGTCGACATATAGATAGCTGGGAAACATAGAAAACAAGCTATTTATAATTTTTTTACTGGTATATTGGATTTTTCTGAAATTTTATGATGATTTTTTTTTTGATATAACTTCGTCTTTAGGGGAAAATTATTCAAAACCCTATTGAATTCTACTTATAACTTAAGACCAAATAATGGCTAAAAAGGTAAAAAAAAATAATTATAATGAGATTACGTAAACTTTATGGAATTAAATCTAAATAAATGTAAGCTGATGACTTTTACTAGATATTCGCCATTTTCGACCAAATATTTTATTAATGGCAGTGAGCTAATAGCTGTTGAGTCATGTGTTGATCTTGGGATTTATTTCGATAAGAAACTTAATTTCAATTTACACGTTACGTTCGCTGTGAATAAGGCGAATATTGTATTATGTTTCATAAAACGATGGGCTAAAGAATTTAATGATCCCTATGTGACGAAGAATCTATTCACATCTTTAGTAAGACCCATTCTTGAATATGGTGCTGTAATATGAGATCCACAGTACAACTTGTATATTAAAAAGATAGAATCAGTTCAGAAACAATTTCTGTTACTTTGTCTCCCTTCTCTTCCATGGAATCCAGCTGAACATCTACCGCCTTATCGTAGTCGATTGTCACTTGTAAAACTCCCAACATTGAAAAGCAGAAGGATTGTATTCATAAACTTATTTCAAGGAAAAATTAACTCCATCTTTCTTCTCAGTAAAATGAACATAAATATTCCCAGCAGACAACTTAGATCATATGAGTTCCTACGTCTAAATTTTAATAGAATGAATTTCCTAAACTTCGACCCAATTCGTAGAGTTTGTTCGGATATTAATAAATTTTATTATCTTATTATAAAGTTATCTGATCATGTTAATATTCCTAAGGCAATACTTTTAAACTATTTAAATTCAAATGATTATATGTATAGTTGTTTATAAGTGCTTTTAACGAGTCGAATTATGTATGTATTTATTTTTGTTCTTTCTCAGCTGAAATATTTTATAGCTGTACAAATAAATAAATAAATTATCTCGTTAATATGGTGCCTCGATGGCTTATTTGATAGAGTAGGAACTCCACCAACAGTCTCGAGGTCGCAGGTTCGATTCCCGCCTAAGACCCTGGGAGATACTGCAGACAAGCTAAAAAAAGCTTCGCAGTGTTTGTGCTTGTTAAAAAAAAAAAAAAAATAATCCGACTGTTCGCATCTTAATTCTTTATTCATGTAACATTTTAAGCCATTTCTGGCCAATGATTTTAAAATCGATACATACATCTGCGCACAAAGTTTTCCGTTAGGTAGTTTAATTTTTCGTTTACAGTTGGGAAGTTGACTGGAGAGTGCAATCTTCATGTAGCCTGAATATCATTTTTAAAAGCTTATTTTTTTGCCACCTGTAACTTTTTTCTCTGACAGTTAGCTGACGTAGACCATACTGGCGCACAATAAAACATAATTGGGTGGAAAACTGCTTTGATTAGAAGTTTTTTATTTTCAATTGAGAGGTCTGATTTTCTATTTATCCAAGGGTAAACCATATGTGTTACCTTCTTAAGTTTATCCACAGCATATGTTTAATATTTAAAATAAAGTATTAAAATTAGAAAATTTTAACTTAACTTATTTTTAATATTACTAACATTATATGATGGGTTGTTATCATTCGTCTAGCTCAAGTTCAATCCTGGCTAAAGCCAAGAAATATTTTTATTTTTAATTATAACAATAATTGCCGCGATCAATAACTCTTGATCAAAAAAGACAGGAAAAAATAATTCAATACACTAAAGCTGGGGGACAACTAGCTGTTTCACAGTCGCAATTATTGTTATAAACAGCTTGTTTTCTATGTTTCCCAGCTATCTATATGTATAAATGAAAAAGCTTGTTTTTTGTGTTTTGACAGGTATTATTAGAGCATTTTTCTCTTAAATTCTCAACAATTTATTTAGATTGTTGGGATATAAAGTTGAATGTTTGAGAATATCTTTCAAAAATTTCCAAAGTCTACTGATGATTAGGGTAGTTCCTATGAAATGTCGACATATAGATAGCTGGGAAACATAGAAAATCAGCTGTTTATAATTTTTTATTGGTATAAATTGTAGAAGCTAAAAATAGCGAATAAAAACTCAATTGTTATAATTAAAAATAAAAATATTTCTTGACTTTTGCCAGGAGTGAACTTGAGCTAGACAAGTGATAACAACCCATCATATAATATTAGTATTTTTAATTAGGTTGTACCGGCCGCCAGTTTCATGAAACCAGCCCACTTGGGTCCTTTTGGTCCCGTTGTGTTGTAGTATTTTTAATTATTTTTATTTACAATCTATTTTTACAACAATCAGGTATGTGATATACGAGTAAATCGATTGTTTTGAAAAATGTCGTTTTAAAAAAACGTGATGGAAAACGATCACTTGTGAAAAAAGAGTTTTATGCAATATTTTTATAAAATGCGATTACAGTTAAATGCGAATACAATTAAATGAATAATCAAAAATATCTCTAAACAAAGTGAAGAAAATTGCTTACTTATGAGATTTTTTTTAACATTTTCAAAGCGGGTACATTTTGTTCACCACAATTTTTTTCTTTGTTAAAATGAATTGTTTTGAATATTGATTTCTATCGCACACCTGAATGAGCAAATTTAATCGTAAAAATAAAATGAAAAATACTTAACATTGATTATTAAGTTTCAGCAAACTTAATAATTTAAAATATTAAGCTTTAATATTTGTTTAATGAAAAATTAAAGGAGAATGTAATAGTATAAAATTATCTTCTGTAAGTTAAATCTATAACATGAATTCTATTTTAACTTCCTCCGTTTCGTCTAATAGAGTAGGCAATCACAAAGTAAACGACTTCAGAACCCAAGTGAGCTGGACAACCTAGACTACTTTGGGGTATCCAGCGGCCTGCCTACCCAACCATCTAATAGAGTAATTTTTTTAAATTAGATTTTTGGTTTTTTAAGCAGGATAAGGTTTTGTAAATATTTTTTTTAAACATTTATGTAATTCCCTTCCTTTCGGATTCTCAATTCTAGAACCCCACCACGGGTGTTTAGCATTGAAATTTCCGCCTACAAAAATCTTGGTTCTAGTTGCTTAAACAAGTCGTCAACGTTCGTATGCGTCAAACTCGGTGTGGGAGGGAAATATACTGAATAAAAACGTATATCTATGTGATTGCACTTAATTTTAATAACACAAGCTTGTACAGATGGTTTTATAATTGTAGCTAAAATGTCAGCCTTTATATTAGAACACACGGGTAGGTCCGAGATTCAGCCAACTTTCATACACCTATATAGTGAAGGCTGGCGCACACAAAATACGCGGTACTTTATCCGTCTCTTTTTTCAACTGACATTAACTTATGCGAAGTATGAAGTTGGCAAAATCGGTACTGTTTTCTATTTTAATTTGATAAAAAAAAGTTTAGATGCATTTTTCAGACACACCACACAAAATCGAACACAATTTGTTTTTATTTCAACTGGTTGTTGTCGAAATTCTTAGCGCACGTTAAAAGTTAAAAATTGCGCAATTTTAATACTTTGCGTTGACGGAGAAGTACGGAATGTGACAAAGCTCATAAGACTATATGTATTTCAAGTTAGTTGTCAGTTGAAAAAAGGCAACATATAACGTACGACAGATTCTATGTGCCCTGGCCTTTAGACCCAAAGACGTCAAAGACCGAAATTTTGTACTATAGTAGTTTGAAAATATATTCATCCGCTGGCAATATCAAAAAATATTTATAAAAAATTCGAAGGTATTAAACTTGATCCAATTTTTTAAACTTATTTTTACCTGTATTATTTTTCACTAAACTGGGAGCCATTGTTATAACTCTTGGTGCTACAGAAGATTTATTTGTGTTCTGGATATTTGTCGAAGTAGAACTGGCCACAACCAACATTTGCATATATTTAATTTTACCCGTTGAGTCTACCAGTTGAACTAATTTCTTTTGTAAAATTTGTTTTGGTGCACTGGTGGCAGCCAAAGCTGCTGGCGGTGATGATGATGCCAGAGGTTTAGAAACTACTTGTGTTTTATTTGCCATAGGAAATTGTAAGACATTTGCAGTGGTGGCAGATATATTTGGCGTAGTACTGTTTAATATAGGCAAAATAGTTTTGCGGACAGCTGAGGCTATCGTAGCTGAAGGCATAAGAATTTTACCATCTTTACTAAGAATTACAGAAGACTTTTGTGTCGTTATTGGTAAAGCAAGTTTGGGAGTTATTGTATGTGTTAAAGGAGGAATTAATGGTGGTTTAAGTGGTGGTATTTCAGTGTTATGACTTGCAACTGTTGTTACAGCATTTATTAATTTTACTTCAGCGGGACTGTTTGGCGGTTTCAGGTTGACAGACGTCATGATGGAATTCGTTGCATTGTTTACTAGGGCTGTTTTTTCTTGAGTAGTTATGGTTGAGGGCTGAGTTGCACTAATGCCAACATTTATTGGTTTCAACGGGTGGGCAAGAGATTTTACGGGGCTTTTTAATCGTTCCTCCAAATTTAATATTTTTGTAGGAGTTTTTTGCTGTATTGGTGTCAATTCCTTATACTTCATTGGACTGGGAGTTTTAATTTTGACATCCAAAGGGTCGTTAACTAAAACTGTAGGCTGTATCTTCTCTATATCTGCACTTATTGAACAAGGAGAGGCTTCGATTTTATTCAGAAAATCTAACAAATTGTCATCTACCAACTCTTCGGTACGCGTAATAATATTGGGTTTAGATTTTGTTTGATATTCTGGGTTTTCCACGTCTTTCAATTCAGGTCTTACATCTTCGATTTCCTTGCAGACAGGGCTCGTTGATTTTACGTCCCTTAACCATATTTCGAGCAATGTTTCAGCTCCCAGCGTTTGTATGCCGGATAAAGTTTGATCTAAAACAATATTATGAATTAGTTGCACCGGTTTTTGATGAAATTCTGGGTGGAAGAATAGCTGAACTCTTATGGGGAATTCACCCCACCCACGGCGTGATACTTGAAACGGAGGCGACTCGATATCCACAACGTCATTCGGGCGGTATGAGCGATGTAAGTGAAAGCGTACTTTTTTAATAAATCTCTCAACAGGCTGTTTTGTGTCTTTCGGTTGTACATAGACTAACCATTTGTGTGTTAAAGCTTGCGCCTGCGGTTTTATATCCCTTTCCACCTCATTACCGATATATTTCGAGGTATTACCAACAACAATCAAATGTTTAATTTTGTTATTAAGTCGAGCAGCATTTAAAGACTTCCCCGAGGGCTTGTCGCAGGGCACCTTAAAAACCTTTTCCTGTTTGATTACGGAAGATGTAGGGCAATTTAAGCTTTTGAGACTATTTTGAGCAGCTGCGTTTAACAATGTATTGACATCGCATTCATTGGCATTTGGCTTTGAATGATCTATGACTATACCCTGTTCTTTTATAATTTGCTTAAGTTTTCTTTCCTCCCGTTTTTGTGCTTGAGATTTAGCGCGTATGGTTTGTACAGCATTTTGTGCTGCAGTTCTTTTCGGACAACTCCTTATAACTTCGCTTAGATCTTTGGGCCTCTTGCCTATTAATTTCTTAACTGAGGGATGAATTGGCATCTGTGGGCCTTTGTCATCTCTGTCAAATAAAGTATAGTTGCCTTTTAACAAGGCAGCATCAGCAGCAGTTAAAGGAATTTCCTGCTTTTTGTAATATGCAGATACAATTCCATAACGTAACCTTTCTAACAACTGTTTAGCCTTTTCTAACCTTGTATCAATTTCTTCCAACTGTTGTTTTTTCATTACAATTTCCCGCTGAAATTCTCTATCTATAACTTGCCTCACTTTATCAAAATAATTATCATTTTTGGTTGGGCATTTCGTTTTAAATTCATCCTCAGATTTTATTTTCTTGTTTGCAAATTGAATGCTGCAGCCTGGACTGCCATCATCATCATCGTCCTCTAATTGTTGTTCCTGTTGAGGATAATCTGGATCGTGAAATTCACTGTGTTTACGTTTCAGGGGAGAGTTTCTGCTGAACATGACCGCCACATAAAACTTGGAATATTGCGTCTATTTTTCACTTAATTTGCACTTTCGCCTTCGTAACTAACCTGGCTTGTGCTTGCTTTTTGAAATTAAACTTTTATTTTCATACAATTCCTGGCGTTTTAATATTATTTTACCACAACAAGTAAATAATCCTTTTTATTTCTACAAATTTTGCTTGTACTAAAAAATAAAAACAAATTGAAATGTGTCATTATGACAAAATGACAAGAGATGCCAGGTTCATTTCAAGTAACAGTTGCTAAAAAAGGTGAGGTGATAACCTAAATTAGCGCGTCAAACATCCAATTTTCACCACGTTTTTTAAAGACATGTTTGTTTTTAATTTTATTTTAAAGCTGCTACAAAAATCATGTTACATTTTCATCGTGATTTTTTAAGACATGTCTTTTTCAATTGTAGTTGCAAAATAATATCGTTTCCCTCTTTTTGTCCTTTTGTTAGTATTGATGTAGTCATCTTGACGAACGGAGGTAAATGAAAAATAATAATAATATTACAAATGATAACAAAAAAGAACTAGAAAAAAAACACGAAAAACAGAGTTCGTGTCCTTTTGTTTACCCCTCTTTCATTTCTACCAAATTTGCCCACAAAAATGAAAGACATGACTTAAAGACGTTTGAAAAAATCATCGTGAAAATTGGGTGAAACATAATTTATGTGTTGAAATACTAATTCACTTACGAAATGAATAGCACGGAGTCAACGCTTTGCAAATGTAAAATCTATTTTTGACTGCGCGTAAGAGAATAAACTTTACTCTCTTTCAGTAAAGTTAGCTTCAAAACAAATGTTACTCATATCTTGCGGTAATTAGTAATCACACTTTAGGTACTTTCATACCAATTTATCGTCATATTAAACAAGATTAGTGAACAATATTGCTCACGGCACAACGTTAACAGTGCAACCTTAAGGCGCAAAGCGTAACGTGACTTAGAGCTTTGATTTTACGCTGTAGTAAGTAGCTTAAATAAAAGCTTTTAAGATGTGGCATGAATAGTATTGTTCACTAACCTTGTTTAGTAAAAATCACTGAATATAAATAATAAAATGTGATAAAGTCGCTAAATTAGTCTGCAAGCCCCTGAACTGTGAGGCAATAAAGCTTTCTCTCTTACTCTCTGTCAAAATAGGATTTTCCAATAGCAAAGCATTTGGATCCGCCTCATACATTTTGTATGTACATGAGGATTTTTGACAGATAAATTACGCTTGTCGCTCAAATTTAAGTTACTTGCTATAGCGTTAAATCAAAGCGTTAAATTACATTGCTCTTTACGCCTTAATTTAAGTTGCAGATTTTAATCAAAAGAATTGTTCTAGTATATTTGCTTTAGTCATTTTTTAATGGATTGACTTATTTTATATAAATCAGAGCAGAAATTTTTAAACTGCACAGCAAAATGAACTTATGTAATGTGCCTAATTTTCACCATGATGCTACCAAACTTTTTTTTATATTTGTTTTCTTCCATAACATATTTTTGTAAGCAATTTGGTAATTTTTTATTACTACATTCGTCTGGTGACGAACGACAGTACGAAAGAAAACGTAAGGAGTTCCATATAAGTTTTTATTTCACAATATCGAAGGTCCTCTCAGCTCTGCGAACATAACTTTCAAAATCACATACTTGTTGTTTTGTTTTCGCATACCAAGTATTTTAACAAAACAAGTGTTTTTTTCAAGTTTTGTTGAAAAAGTTGCAAAAATATTTTTCTATTTTCTATCTTTTACTGTTGCTTACTTAATTTTTTATGCTTAGTTAATTTTTCGTACCAAATTTTTTATGCAAAATTTGGCAATTTTTTTCAAAACGCAAAAAACAACAGATGTTGTACGTTTTAAGTTTTTTAAACTGACATACATGAAATTTTTGCTGGTAGACAAGTATGATGTCATACCGTTCTCACATGGCAACTATGACCGTCTAATAGCCGCTTAATGTGTTTTGCAGCGAATTATGCTATGAGAGTCTTTGTTTCAATGCAATGCGCTAAGATAAAGTTCAAGACTCACCAGATATTTGCCGCAAATGCGTTAAAATACTTGTTCTGTAACTTACTCGACAGCGTGCTTGCGTTCGCAATCTAGGCGAAAGAAAATTGATTAGGGTTTGTCTAACTTTTTCCTATGCGAACGATGTGTCAAAACTCAAACAAAATACATAAGAACATACGAACGAATAATAATGCGATTGGCAACCCCAAATTGATTCTAATGCGAGTGACTAGTTTTCTTTCGCATTCATTTTCTTTCGAAATTGGTAAACTGGCTATTCTATGAAAACATACTAGTTTAACAATAAAAATTATAAATAGCTTGTTTTCTATGTTTCCCAGCTATCTATATGTCGACATTTCATAGGAACTACCCTAATCATCAGTAGACTTTGGAAATTTTTGAAAGATATTCTCAAACATTCAACTTTATATCCCAGCAATATAAATAAATTGCTGAGAATTTAAAAGAAAAATGCTCTAATAATATCTGTCAAAACACAAAAAACAAGCCTTTTCATTTATTCACCTCTCTAACATTTCTTTACACCTTTCAAACAAATGAACAACAGTTGGTTGCTACGATTTGCTTTTTGAAAGTATCGAAAAGCAGAGAACAAAAATTCAAACAATTAAGTTTTTTATTCGCTATTTTTAGCTTCTACCATTTATACCAATAAAAATTATAAATAGCTTGTTTTCTATGTTTCCCAGCTATCTATATGTCGACATTTCATAGGAACTACCCTAATCATCAGTAGACTTTGGAAATTTTTGAAAGATATTCTCAAACATTCAACTTTATATCCCAGCAATATAAATAAATTGCTGAGAATTTAAAAGAAAAATGCTCTAATAATATCTGTCAAAACACAAAAAACAAGCCTTTTCATTTATTCACCTCTCTAACATTTCTTTACACCTTTCAAACAAATGAACAACCGTTGGTTGCTACGATTTGCTTTTTGAAAGTATCGAAAAGCAGAGAACAAAAATTCAAACAATTAAGTTTTTTATTCGCTATTTTTAGCTTCTACCATTTATACCAATAAAAATTATAAATAGCTTGTTTTCTATGTTTCCCAGCTATCTATATGTCGACATTTCATAGGAACTACCCTAATCATCAGTAGACTTTGGAAATTTTTGAAAGATATTCTCAAACATTCAACTTTATATCCCAGCAATATAAATAAATTGCTGAGAATTTAAAAGAAAAATGCTCTAATAATATACTAGTTTAACTGTTTTTCATTCATTATAATGCAAACTTCAATGGTTCGTATAATAAGGATAAGATGTAAAAGAATAAAATTGAGTTGCCAACTACTTTTTTTTGCAACTATTTCTTGTGTACTAATATTTATGTATTTATAAACAAACATGTATGAAAGGTGCTACAATTTAAATTATTTGGAAAAGTTTAGTGAAAATCCTTTTATATATGAAAGACGTTCAATCGAAAATGAAAATATTTATTGCTATAAAGTCGTTATACAAGAAACTGAGAAATGTTTGGAATATTTTCGAAGACATCAACTTAAATATCATTCAGGAGTTGCAGTTGACCTCCACGAACATTCTGCCGCAACATGCATTTTGTTATTGGGGTAAAGTGTTTTCAAACATGTAACTGAATGCTTTAGCTTTTTTATAACGTATATTTGTTGTCTTAACGTATTTAAAAAAATGTTTCTAGTTTTCTGAAAGTTATATACTTTGTAATTTATAGGATTCTTAATTATGATTGCCATTTTTATTGTACGGACTTTGAGGCAACCAAAGATGTCAATTCACATATTGAAGCAAGTGGGGTAAAATACATTGTTTCGCAGCGTGATCTTAACGCTGATAATATTAAACAGCTTTCCAAAGATATCAAAATTTTAAACGATACTTTCTGTTTATATGCATTGGAAAATAATAGCACATTGGAATGTAATAAACTTTGTTACACAATAGCAACTTCGGGAAGCACAGGAACTGCAAAAATTGTGCATGTCCCCTTTGAGTGCATAGAACCTAATATAAAAAGTTTTAGGTAGTACATATGTTTGCATTATGAAAACAATATTTAACTTTTAATTATATTTGTAATCTAGCCAATTGTTAAAAGTTCAACAAAGTGATATGATTTTTCTCGGTTCACCACCTACCTTTGATCCTTTTGTGCTAGAATTTTTTGTTGCTTTAGAAAATGGAGCTAAAATTTTAATTACCAGCAAGGAAACGCGTTTATTGTCAGAACAGTTAATAAACATTATCTTCCCGGAGCAAAAAACACTTAAGCAGGGAGTAACCATATATCAGACTACACCTTCTTTGTTCAGGTTATTTAACCAAGAGGCCATACAAAATGTTATATTTAATGGAAACTCAAGTTTAAGGTTGTACAACAAAACGTTTACTAATATATTTAAACATATTTTTGATATTAAGTTATTGTTTTTAGATGTTTAATTTTGGGAGGGGAAGAATTTCCTTGTAGTTTGGAGTTTAAAACTTGGTTGTCATTGGATTTTTTCTCATGCGGTAAACGTATTTTTAATGCCTATGGCATTACTGAAGTTTCCTGTTGGTCCAGCATTTATGAATTTAATGCCAAGAGTTTAGAAAATTCAAAAGTACCTTTAGGCTCACCTTTAGATGAGCTCACTTACTTTCGTTTGGTTGACGATTCTGCACATGTTTTGCTTCAGAAAGAGTGCAAGGGCGAACTAGAAATTGGCAGTTATATGCGACGTTGTTATATACCACAACAAGACAATGATGTTACGATTTTAGAAAAACAAAACATTATATATCGCAAAACTGGAGATCTTGTAGAACGCGATAGTTTGGGAAATATTTATTATATTGGAAGGATAAACAATACTATTAAACGTTTTGGAAAGCGGATATGTCTGGGTAAGTTATTTGTAAGATTAGTTATATTGAGATAATAAAATTCTTGTTAATCAATGATTGAATCAAAAACGAACTATTTTTAAACGATTTTATTTATACGTCTCCTTTTAAACGACAAAAACACGACACTCACACATATGCACTGATTGACGTGTTTTTTGCGTCTCCTCTTAAACGACAAAAACACGCATATGTGTATGCACTGATTGACGTGTTTTTTGATTGGCTCCAAGGCACTAAGTGAATAACATTGTTATCGAAATATCGAAAAATAAAAGATTTTAAAACGTTAATTTTTTATAAAAAACAAATCAAGATCTGAAGCTGCAAAAATTAAATTTATATAGCTTGTTTATTTTGGCAAAAATTTTTTTTAGCATTTTTCGCTTCATCACTTAAAATGCATGTGTAGTGTATGGCAATAAAATTAAGAAAAATGTCTTAAAATATTTAACAAATATATTTTGGCATTACAAGTTTTTGTTTTAGGTTTTGTGAACAGGTTTAAGAACACAAGTTTCGATTTATTGTTTAATTTTAGATTCCTTAAACAAAAAAGTCGAAAATCTTTTAAATTCGCACAAAATACCTTTCAAGGTTGTTTCTTTGTGGCATCATAAAACTTTAAAACTCATATTTTGCTTGTATAAAAGCAAAGAAATGGTGGAAAAGGAGCAACTTTCCGTAGCAGATATTATCAAGAAGACCTTGGATACTCATGAACAGCCAGATAAAATAATTTACCAAAAAAACCTGCCTATAAATTCTCATGGAAAAATTGACAGTAAAATTATATTGCAGCAAATCTCTTTCGCAATTAAATCGCCAGTAAAAATATTTAAGGATTTTCTAACAAACGTAATGGGTTTCCATGTGGTTGTACAGGAAAATGAAACCAATTCTTGGTCAGTTGCTGCAAACAAACGTTTAAAATTGTCTACAGACTTAAACTTCCTTCAAGCAGGTGGCACATCATTTCAAGCTTTAAGTCTGGCGACTGAAATCACCGAACTTTTAGAAGAAAATATGGAGCAGCGTAAACTGCTTGAAATGCTTTTGGATAGTAAAGTTACAATAAAAGATATCGTCACATTTTTAACATCATGCACAAGAAAATTTGGTGACCATACATCTGCAAATAATTGCAGTCCAAACGATGGATTAAGTATGAACATAAATTTACTTTGGCGTTGCGACCTTAAAAAATGCATAGATGCTGCACCCTCATTATTTGAAGATAAATATGTGTCAGTTGGTTCCCATTCGCATATTTTGTTAACTGTTAATGCCTTAACTGGAGAAGAAATATCACGTTTGGAGTTCGATGATCGTATAGAATGTCCAGTAGTGTTTGTCACGTCCCAACTGGCTGTGGCTGGTTGTTATGACGGGTATCTTTATGGTTTTGACTTTAACGACGGAACTGTTTTGTGGCGGCTGAATGCTGGAGGCATGGTTAAGGCGAAACCTCTGCTTGTGAATAATACCCTCCTAATAGCATCATATGCAGAGGATTATAATATTTTAGCATTTGATATAGAGGTAACATATAGAAAATTTACGCATAATAGTGAAAGGCCAATGTAAGTGGTTTGCGGCAACGAGCGGCAACCAACTGTTCTATTTGCCGCTTGAGTTTATTTGTTGTAGGCAAATGAACGCAGCTAATTGAAGAAAAATTTGAGCTTCGAAGATTAAACAAAAATAAACATTTTTATATTTTTTTAAGCCAAAATAAATAAATAAATTCAATTCTTAAATATTTCAAAACCGAAAATTAATTTTTGCCTTCTATTTTTTTGCATTTGTTTCCTTTACTTTTTGGTTTGACAAATTAAAGTGACAAAACAAAAAGTTAAACAGAATTCTACATTGCCGCTCGGCCGCCTTTAGCAGCATTGCCAAATTAAACTAAATTCAATATGCTGAAATTTATGTACGATTATTTTTATAAAAAATATAATATTTTGTAAATGGGTCACATTGTAGCCGCCCGATGCCGCATGCCGCTTCCATTGGCCTTTCACTATAATGTAGTAGTAAATTGCATGGCTTTAAAAATATTTAAATTTTAGTCAATTTATTGTTTTTTAATAATTGACATGATTTTAAAATGTGAAAAAATGCATGGAACGGGAAGTTCGCAGTGGAAATGAAGTGTAAAGCTGCTTCGAATAATAATATTCGAAAATACAGAGCAAAAGGAAAATGCAATATAGTGTCAGTTTACAGATGTCGAAACTTAAAAATCTGTGTTACATGTATCTTAAGTTTTTAAATATTTCAAAATGAAAATTTTGTTAGATATAAATTTTTTCGTACCAAAAGAAATTATTCAATAATATATATTCGAATAAATTATTTTACGATAATTTATAATCCTTTAGCTAAAAAAGTTTATTATATTTGATTTGAATTTAAAATTTTTTTCAAATAAAGTTTTTATTCGATTTAAATTTTAGGCAAATCAAATAAATACTTTTTAATTATTTATATTGCTTCGTTGCTTTCAGCTTAAGATTATAAACAAAATTTTTATTCGATTCAAATTATTCATTATATAGAATCAAATAAATTATTTTATGATTATTAATATATTCTTTTAACTTAAAAAAGTGTGTTACATTTAAGTTTTGATATATTTTAAAGCAAAAATTTTATTCGATTTACATTTCATTTTTTTCATTTTTAATCGAAATCAATTATTCGATTATATAAGAATAAATTATTTTTCGAGAATTCACTTTCTCTATTTCGAATAAATATTTTCATTCGCATAAATACATTTAAAACAAAAACAAATTTTTGTTTTTGTTTCAAATGTTTTTATGCGAATGAAAATTTGTATTCGAAATAGTGGAAGTAGCAGTTAAAATAATTATAGTGCTAGGCCAATGTAAGCGGCATGCGGCAGCGGGCGCAACAATGTGGCCCATGTGCAAAAGTTATATTTTTTCTAAAAATATTCGTACAGAAATTTTAACACTTTAAATTTAATTTTATTTGGCAGTGCCGTTGAAAGCGGCCAAGCGGCAGTATTGAATTCAGTTTAACTTTTGGTTTTGCCGTTTCAATTTGTCAAACCAAAAAGTGGAGCGATCAAGAAAATGGAGAAAAGAGGAAAGAAATTAATTTTCTTTATTTTCAATGTTAAAATTATAACAAATAAATTTATTTATTTATTTTTGCATTAAAAAAATTAACATGTATTTTCGCTTGAATTTCAATACACAAATTTTTACTAATAAAAAAGCCGCGTTCATTTGCCTGCATCAAATGAACTCAAGAGGCAAACAGAATAGTTTTTTCCGCTTGTTACCGCATGCCGCTTACATTGGCTTTTTACTATTACTTACGTATACGAAGTATAGCTTCGATTTCCGTAAACTGAATTATACAGTCATGTTACAGAATCCGTTTTTTGATTATTAAAAAACCGAAAATCTAAAACTTGTTTCACTATAAAATCATTATAAAGCAAGAAATTTATGAAATCATTAGTATAAGACAATACTAGTTACATTCTCGAAATTAAACATGATTTCGATCCGGAATGACGTTTAGTTTTTTGAAGAACCAAAAAAAGAATTTAATTCTGTTGAGCTCTGAGACATGGATAATGATTTTAAAATCGTCAAAGCATTTTTAACTGGGTTACAAAAAAAAAAGCGGTTTTAACTGGGATAAAAATAAAATTTTGTCAAAACCTTTTCTTCCGGTAACTGATTAGGAATTTTCCTTTTTTTGATTTTTACTTTCTGCATTTTTATCCAGTTCCGTAAATCCTTTGTTTTTTTTTCCTAAAACCATGCGATTTAAAACATACACATTATTGAGCACACTATATGCCTGATACAATAATGAGTTTATTGCTTGTATTTGTTTGTACAGTCTTTAGCATTAATATGGAAAGCAAAATTGGGTTCGAAAGGCATATTCTCATCCCCCGTACAAGTAACACAAAATTCAGTATTATTTTGCTGTTTAGACGGCACATATGCTTTGCTAGATGCTCAGACAGGTTTAAATCAATGGCAGCATAAACTCGACTCACCCATATTTTCTACAGCAACTAAAATCCAAAGACGAGAAGAAATACTTTTGGTTTTGGCTGAAGTCAAAGGACTCATATCCATTTGTAAAGCAGGGAATGGAGAAAAGGTAGGACTAATATTTGTAAAACTCTTTACTCTGTTTTATAATCTTTTTTGAAACTTTTAGTTAACTTCTTTTCAAGCTGAGGGTAATGTATTCTCCGGCTTGACATTACTTCCTAGTGATCACATGAATCATTCATTAATACTATTTGGTTGCCATGACAAAAACGTTTATTGTCTAAAACTGGAGCATACCAGCAAACAGTTGACTTGTCTCGCTAAATATGGCTTAAATGCTGCTGTGTATGCCACACCTATTGTTATATCGAAAAATTTTGTATTGGCCTGTTCGACAAAAGGTTTGATTGTATTATTGGATATATTGGAAGATACAACTTTAGCTTTGACTGATTTAAAAGCTGAAGTATTTTCGACACCTAAATGTTTAAATGATAAATATATTTATGTAGGTTCTAGAGATAATTATTTATATTGCTTTGAAATAGGGAAGAAAATAAGTTAAGAAATATGTTTATTAAATACTAAACGGCTACATAAATAAATGAATTTCTTTATATACACACTCAAAACACAATACTCATTCAAATATTGAGTACTTCAAGGGAAGTTAAGAGAGTAAATCGAGTGAAAGAAAACTGAAAAGAGAAAGAATTGCGTTTTAAAGTTGATTGCAATAAGTTGATTATTTCATGCACTCTTTATGATTCGAGTTTTCACTTTGTAACTGCAAAGGCACGCAAATACACGACTACGATTTGGGTTAGTACAAAAAATATCAAACGAGTGAATCAATAAAGTGAATATTTTCCGAATGTATATTATACTACGAAGAGTGCGGAATAAAGCCAGAAAATATAAAATTGAAGTTGATAAAAGAACTTTGCTATACATATATGAAATACACACCTATTGCCTGTCCCACGATCTCGGTCGCTAAGGTTCGCCAGTATTTTCTAGATCAGAAAATTGATTTGGAGATTATTTATGAAATTTATGTTCATATGTTAATCGCATTAATGAATTTCGACATGTAGCGATTAGCTTACTTTGTTTGGTCATAATAGCCAAATTATAATAATAATAAAAAATATAAATAATAATAAAGAAATAAATGAATATTATAACAAAAATACAAAACAAAGAACTAAATAAATTTTAAATAGAGTATTTAGAGATAAGCGGTTTTTAATTCAAATGAATATAAGTCCCGTTTTTATATACTTAGTTTTAAGTTACTTTTTATGTAAATAAAAAAGCACTTGCAAAGTAATTGTGAAAAGAACCGGTCGTGTTTTAATCGGTTTTCCACCGTGCTCTACAGTTAATTTAAATTATAATTTATTTAATTTAAATTCGTTACCGAATTATAATCTACTTAATTCGGATTTTCCTAAAAACTATTAGGAAAAAACATTTTGGCGCCCGAGCAGGGACAAGTGGATAAAGAAAAATTGATAAGCTAATTCAATTACATATAAGTGTTAATAATTTAATTTAAAACTTTAAAAACAATTTAAAAAACACTATAAAAAAAACACTCAAGTGAAGTGAATAAATTTAATTTAATTGTGCATTATTTAATATAAAAATAGTTTTAAAACATTTAAAGAAAAAACATACTTTGTTCGCATTTAATCGAGTTTTTGTGTTCAATATGCTAGCGAACGCTAGCGTTCGACATAGTGGGACAGGCCCATCATTTTAATTTTCTAATAAATTTTTATTATTTTTTTTTTACTATATGGCTGTAAATATTGACCTATATATTTAAATGCATATGCACTTAGTTTTTAAAATCTTAAAGATAAAAATGAACAAATTACTAGCAGAATACTACATAAATATGAATACATTCGAATACTATTTACATTCATTCGAATACTAAATTATATGAAACGGTTTCTTTTTGTATTCCTTTTATTTGAATGTGGTTATAATTGTTTCTCCGCGAGTTTTTTTTTCAGAGTAAAATTTAGTAACAGCTCCATCACCTTAAAGGCATTATTGGAGCAAGTCGGCAGTCTTATTAGCTTGAATGTACAAATTTACACAATTAAAATAATTGGAAAAGATTGATAAAAATAAAATTGAAATTTTTCGATAAAAGTTTACACAATGTATTAAGTTCACAGAAGTGTTTCGATTTTATTTGACAGGTATCCTTTGCAGGACGACTTAAATATTGATATTCTATTTATTAACTTTAAGTTAAATAAGAATAAAATACTTTTATTTCCGTTTTAATCAAAGAATTTTCATACTTAATCGTAGAATTCGAAAGACGAGACTTTTAAACCGAATTAAAGCAACGAAATCCAAACTTGGAAATTTTCGTTTATAATACAAATATGAATATGCTAGATTTTTGGAATAAAGTATCAAAAATGTTTCTCCACTAATTCCTTCATTGGCGAAGTTTATAGCAATAACATTAGTCTTAACGTATTCTTGTGCAAATGTGAAAGGAGTTTGTATCCAAGCACATAAACCTCAAGAAATTCAAAGTGAGATATACTAAAAACTATTTAAAACTTTGCAATTTGCCAGATTTAATAAAAGTGTTTATTACAATAGTACGTATATAACTCTTAAATATGGTATATAAAAGGAGCTTTCAAAACACATTTTATTAAACGAAATCTTATTTTTAAAAAATGTGTTCTGTACTGAATGTACTAATGAAATTAATTTCATGTTTGTACGACTATATATTTGTTGTTATAGTTTTAATTACTATAGGACCAGTTTCACGATTTCGAACCTTAATGTTTGCAAGCAGTTTAAGTAGCGGAAACTCTTATTTCCGATCTTACTTTTAAGTTGAAGGGCAACATAGCGTAAGAAAAAATTTATAAACTCGCAAGAAAAAATTCATGTTTTTGACCTATAAATTTGTTTCATTGAAGGTTCAAATATTTTCGAACGTTAACGTTCGAAATCGTGAAACAGGCTCGTAGTTTTTTTTTTATTGAAAGCAACCATGAATTCATTGTGTTGTTATATTTTACGCCATTAAAATACATATTATATCTAAAAAAAGATTAATTTTACTTGCTGACGAATTTTTGCTGATTTGCGATAATCATATTGACGATTTTTTTCCCCGGAATCTGACGACTTTAAACCAGATTTATCTGGCATCTATCAGCCATGTGCTGAAACTCGCATTTCGCACAAAAAAAAAAATGTGAGTACGATTGGAAGTCACAAAATTGGTGTGCTGAAAGTCACAATCGCAAAAAATTTTGCTATTTCAACTCGCAAGCAAATAATGAAGTGAACTCTAAGTGAACCAACTTATAATATGAAAATTTATTATCAAACCGTGGAACTGGAAACGTCTAAGTAAAATTTGACTTGTTTTTATGTATTTGCATTAAAAAAATTTAGAATTTTCAAATATTTTAATAAAAAAAAGTTGCAATTAAAAAATACACCTTTTTTATATGATTGTTGTGTTGCATTTGTTTACTTTAAAAATGGCGACTTCAGATGGCGCAACTAGTTTTTTCCCATACAAAAAGCAAGTGCTGCCAAATTCGACACATATTTTTGCTCATACAAATAGCGCGATCTTTAGCACACAGAAAAATGCGATTTGCGATTTTGTCCTAACAAGTGATTTAAAAATTTTACGTTTCCGCAACGGAATTTGTGTCACTTCGTATTCAAATTGTGAGTGGTACGAAACTTTATTTACTCAAATGCTTTTTGAATGTAATCATGCAGACATTTATTAAATAAAAAAATATACAATAATTACAAAATCACTGGCTTGCACATATCTAAATGTAACCAAATTGTTTTAATCCTATTCCGTTTATGCTTTACGTTTTATCTTAGTTTCTTTGGCAGTTTGCTTCAAAATTTCTGCTGCTAGTTTTTTATTTGTTCCATTTGAGCCAAATCCTTTTCACGTTGGGGAATAATTTGTTTGGTTTCGGGTATGTTAACACGTTTACCAGCTCTCTTTACCGGCCCTCTGGCCACCTGACTGCTACAAGTGGTTTGCTCGCTTAAACTTAATTCGGTTGATTGCTGTTGTTCAAAAACCAGCTCTTTGCTTACCGCTTCCACCTTTTGTTTTCTACGCGCAGCAGTATTGGTTTTTCTAGCCCTCTTAGCTTTTGTGGGTTTTTCAGCGGTATCGTCAGAATCTATGTTACCCGACATTTTTTCAATTGCCGTTTGCACGCGCTTACTAACACGAATTTGCCTTAAGCTTAAAGCATTTTTAACATTGAAATAATTACGAATAGATTGTTGGGTACGTTTCTCGTTAAGTTTCTTTAGAACGGGCGTGAGAATGTCATCAGTTTTGCTTGTGGTCCAGCCAAAATTTTTTCTTGCAAATTCTCTTAACGACTCCACATCTGGATAGCCCCAGGAAAATGCATCTCTGTTGTCATCTACTTTCGGTGTTAGATAGGCTTCTACAACGGCAGTACTGGGAAAACCTTCATGAAGTTCTATATTCTTTAATTTTTTCTGTAAAGCAACTCTGGCTGAGCTGCCAGGAGGTGATACAGTAGACTTAAACGACTGCCACCAATTACGAAATTTTTGTAAAGTGTTTAAAATATGTTGTATTGAAATGGGGGTCGGCTCATCTGGTTTATGTATAATTTCTTTGGGTGTAAAGGAGGCTAAAATTTCTAATGCTGTGACTGCTCCGATGCCATGAATTCCTGGTAATTAAAGAATTTATAAATAAATACGAAACTTGGTAAATGAACTGGAATTTAAAAGAGATATAAAATCATATTTGTCTTATGACAACCATGCCTTTCTTTAATTAAAAGTACGATTTTAATTTGATTGTGACTTTAAAATTGCAAATACATATGTATGCACGTACTATAAATAAGCATATTATACACTTGAACCGTATCGCACATACATATGTGTATGTAGAACATGTGTGCTATCTGGTCCGTGGAAGCCAATTTCGTTTCCTAAATATTATAGTAATAAGTTGTCTAGAACTTCTCATAAGTAGTATATAAGCAGACATAATTTTAGTAATAAATCAATCATAATTTGTACTGTCTATAGCGACAAACGATTTGCTCGTCAGAAAAATTAATAAGTAAGATCAAAAAGCTTATAAAACCGATCAAAATTGTTCGAATGTACGAAACGTAGTCGATTTTTGACTAGATAGCTTAACCTATATGCACACCTACCTGTTGTGTAATCACTGCCCACTAGACAAGCCAATTGTATTAACTTTTTACGATCGCAATTGAAATCCTTTTCAATTTGTTCTGAACGAAATTCCAATACATGCTTATTTTGGGCAAAGAAATTCTTATAAACCGTACGTCCACCAAACAGCCAAATATCGCTGTCATCTGTTATGGTGCCATTGGTAAGTTGAACAATATCAAGAAATGCGCATTGAGCTTCAGCTTCCATGGGCGCCACAATAAAGGGAACACCGAACAGACGCAAGAGATCTTGACAATCGGAATTCATGCGCTGTGTGACTGACATGCCCATGCGATCTTGACGATTACGTTCATTTTCCAGCTCCTGTCTTTCTTTAGCCAAGTCTGAAGCTAAGGTGCTCAATTCTTCTGCAGTTTTTTGAGTTTTTAATATATTGGCTGCTTCGTTTAATATGTCCTGTTCGCTAACAATTTGTTTCGGCTCATTTAAAGGTATAAAATCACTATCCAACTTTTCAACACTTTCTTTTGAAATCATTTGAGGTTCCTCGTCAAATAACGTCTTATTGGCTTTGGATGGCTGTTTGTTGGGGGAAGGGGAGTTACTACCACTATTACGTCCAGATTTTGGGGTTTTGCGTACAAAAAAGGGTGACGTTACTTTTGCCACTTCTTTGATTTCTTCTGCTAAAGGTTTATCAGGAGTTCGCTTAACCACATAATCAACATTGAAAAATTCTGTTATTGAATGACTTTTTGAGGGTGTTCTAAAGTTTGGCGATTTTGATTGTAGCTTTGGAGATTGAATTTGGTTAGGTGGTGGTGGCGTTAAGCAACGTTTTTCATTATCATCACTATCACAGACTTCTATAATCTCCGCTTTTATTTTGGATTTCTTTAAAGCAGTTTCATCATCGGAAATCTCAATGACAGAATCACTTAATTTGATATTTTCTAATTTGATATTTTTGATATCGTTGGCTTGTTGTTTTAATTCATCTAAAATTGAAAGAATTTTTTTCGTTTCTGGTGGTGATTTAATTTGTACCTTTGCTTCGTTTTCTTCCAGCAAAGAATTTTCTATTTCCTTATTTTTATTCGTTTCCACAAAGTGTTTTGGTGCTTCATTTTCACTCACACTTTCTTTTACTTGTATTTCTTGAAAAATATCAGCGAAGAGATCATTTTCAGGCTCTACCGGTTTCCGTAAATCGATTTGAATATTTAAGAATTTTGAAGAACTTGGTTTCGTTTCAGCCTCATCTGGCAAACAGGGAGGCGTTTCCTCTATAATACATTCTTCTTCTGAATCATTTAATTTCTTTTCCATATTTGTAACATCTTCAACTTCTTCTAAGTCAGTATCTGTTTCATCAGAATCATATGTTTCGTCAATATGTGACGCATTGTTATCGGAAATTTTCACTTTAGCAATAATTTGATCATCAGACACTTTAAGGTCCGCTTCTGTTGCTTTATTGATAGCTTGAATGGGCTGAATGGCGTTATCTTGCACCTCTTCTAGATCTGAATCTGTTGCCTCAGAATCATCGGTAACGCAAAGACGAATATCCTGACTTTCACTGGTTTTTTGCTCGATGGGCTCAATCGAATCTCTTAAAGGAAATAAATGATATATGTTATTGCAAAAAAATTCTAATAAAAGTATTATAATATTCTGTCATATGCTGTTATCTCTACTCTCTACTATATATGAGCAAAATTACGTTTTAAGAATGGTTTCAGTTTTATGAAACTATTTTTACTTTTAAATTGGTTGTTCAATAATAGTTTTGCAGCTAGTTTACCAATTTCGAAAGAAAATCAATGCGAAAGAAAGCCAGTTACTCACATTCGAATCAATTTGGGTTGGTCTATCTCACTATTATTCGTTCGCATATTATTATGTATTTTGATTGACTTTTGACACATCGTTCGCATAGAAAGAAGTTAGATGGACCCAAATCAATTTTCTTTCGCTTAGATTGCGAACGCAAGCGCGCTGTCGAGATTGGTAAACTGGATGTTAAGAATAATATATTAGAATATCCGAAAAATCAAAAAAATGTAAACAGCTTGTTTTTCATGTTTCCTAGCTGTCCATATGTCGACATTTCATAGGAACAACCCTTATCATCTACCGCGAGTTTTTTTTTTTTTATATTTTTATGTGATGTTTCTACAACACAAGCAAGAAACTTTTCTGAAACATTTGTATAGAAATTATTCAAAAAATTTAACGCTTTTCATATAAAATTTATAGAAAAGTTGCTCGCTCGTGGCATGAAAACGTCACATTTATGAATTTATATGCAAATGAACTATAAAATAAAAATTTAATTTATGCTTTGTTTAGTGGGCTATTAGGTCGTTTTTCTATTTTAAATAAAACGACGGTATTGTTTTATTTAGGTTTTACATCCTACGTTACGTTGGATAAACCCATCTTCTTCAGGAATGTTTTTATTGTGTCTGTTAAAGGTGTAAAATAAATAATAAAATGCAGGTACGCACTGCATTTTTTTATTATAGCAGCTTAAGTCGAGATAATAGCAACAAAAGGGAAATTTCAATGAAGAATTATATATAAGAAGGAATCTAAACAGCCAAAAATTTACAAAAATGCTTCAAATTAATACAAAAAATTATGTTGGCTAATAAAAATCATGTTAATACAAATTTATCATTTTTAAAACTCGACTTAAATTGTTATAATAAAACGCTTTCGAAGATGCATAATCGGTAATTTAAATGACCATCATTGGTCTTGCTGGGTATAGTACCGTAATATCATAATTATACATTTTCAAATTAAACAAAAACGTTAATTTATAGGTAAAAAATTGCGTTGCTTAAACTACATCTTTATCTTTGCTCTTAAATTTTCAGAAATTTACTTGCATTTTACACCCTTTGGCCTTTCTTAAATGCTTGTATTTTTTATTAAGTAATAAAATTAATATGCAGGCATACTTACGCCTCTTTTTCATCACCATCAGCAAGAAGTCTTTCTATATCTAAAGTATCGTCAATATTTTGTGTTTTTTCTAAAATTCCTGCAACTTCTTCTTTATTCATGCCTGCGTATTCAATCATATATGAGCGAGCCGGCCCCTTAGCAGTATTTTGTAATTGTTGCCGTTGAGCTTTTGACAGTTTTAGACTTTCATCTGAATCATAGTCGTAATCTTTTTCATCATAGACTCCATTTGCATCATCTTCAAGTGATAAAGCAATAGCTAATTCCAAATCAGTGTCATATTCACTGCCTAATTTTTTGTCATCATTCTTTGTAAGCTTCGAATTATTGCTTTGCTTGCTTGCCTTAGAATTTTCTTCTTCTGGGATCTCTTCTTTTTGCTCCTTAATAAGCTCTTCTTTAGATTTTGCTAATTTCTTTTTTAAGTCTTTAACTAAAAGAAAACGTGTGTGTTCATCAGATGTAATTTGTTTGGTACCCTTTTCCACAATGTCTGTCTCTAAAATGCCTTCTTCGCTAAAGATATTAGTTAGCTCTGCGTACGTCAACGTACGGCCACCCATTTCCTGCTCTGCGGTTTCCAGACTGACTTGTACATCACGTCTTTTAAGCAAACGCTTCATTTGAAAATTACTAAAATCATCACTTCGTGAAGGTAGCTCATGCAAGCGACCCCAAGATGATTGCTTACGGGTTTCTTTAATATCTACTAAAATTTCATGCCTGACATCAGCAGGTAACTGCAAAAATTCTTTACTTTTAACATCAATAGCTTGTATATTTGTGTTATAAGCATGACGCTGACTTGATTCGCTGGCGTTGGGAGAATCTTCAGTTGAAGCAGTAGTATTTTCATCAGAATAGAATGAGTTCTCAATAAACGATTCATCTGTATTGTCAGACTCCCCTTGATTTATATTATTCTTTCCGGAGCTGGAGGGTAATTCAGGAAGCTTAAACATATCATCCACAGTATCCTCTTTCCTTGCAGATTTGCTTATAGCAATTTTTTTGACAGGGGAGGTAAGTAAGAGCTCGGCATTTGGACCCAATGCTTGCTGAACAACTTTTTCTTTAGCCAGCGACTGCAGCAACAAGGTTTGAATGCGATCAGCCTCACTGTTGAGCTTACTTCTTTGTTGTTGGCGACGTGCCTAAGCATACAGTATATATTATTTTGTTACGTGCACCCAACATTGTTTTTATAATAAAAAATAAACTTACAATAGTATCCTTTTTCAGTTGTGGTACACAGCCGTCAAAAACGAACACTGGTTTGACCCGGTAATACATTAATTTGCATAGTCTGTGAAAAAGCCCTAATAAATGAGCATTATTAAGAGCTGCCCCCTTATTATCTTGGAAACCTTTAACGACTTGATGCAACCATATAGATATATCTGGAAAAACAAGTATTTTAATTTCCTTTTTCAAATACTTATGTATTTGTACAAATGTCTTACCAACAGCTAAAATCTTTCCTTCCAAAGTCTCCACAGGCACTGGTTTACCACATGGTTCTATTAACTTCCATAAGCCGGTAACTCCCATGTCTTTTCTATATTTCTTTACTAAAATTAATTATACTAATGTTTCACTGTACGCCCGACATTAAAACAGATAAAATAAGAATTGTTTTGCATTTATTAATTTTTGTTATTAAGTGCTGCCACACTTTTTTCCAAAACGTAAACAAAAGACATGTGCAGGAAATGCAGGGATGTGAATCTGTTGCATAAAATTTTATACAAAATTAATGGTCCGTTATTTTTGATTTAAATTTTTAATCTGTTTAAATAAAAAAAAACATGTGTATTTGATTATGTATTAAGTAAATATACATTTTATTATAAATATAATATAAATTATAAAAATTTTATTATAAATATTTTTACCAGTAAAAAATTATAAATAGCTTGTTTTCTATGTTTCCCAGCTATCTATATGTCGACATTTCATAGGAATCACCGTAATCATCAGTAGACTTTGGAAATTTTTGAAAGATATTCTCAAACATTCAACTTTATAATCCAACAATCCAAATAAATTGCTGAGAATTTAAGAAGAAAAATGCTCTAATAATATCCGTCAAAACACAAAAACAAGCTTTTCTATTTAAATATTTTTATTTATCGAAAACATTATATTTCAATAAGTAAATTAAATGTTTTAAAACAATAAATTTTCTTTGTTTCTATTTTCCAAATCGACACAATTTTAATTCATTATTGTAACAAGTACATCTGTACGCTTTCGTTCTATTAGTGATGCTTGTTCATATAAATGATTTTTTAAATCAGTCTACGTCTTCGGACAACCATCCATGGAATGGGATGTTGGTACCAATATAATTAAAATTTGTGCAAACGGTGTCTTACTCAGCTTTACTATTTGTTTTTTTTTTTTTTAAATACTCACCACAAATAAGAAAATGTAACAGGAATCATATGTGAAGAATGGTAAAAGTACAGTTTATATTTTTGTTTCTGATATTATTTATTTTATCATTTATTATTATTTAATTATTTGCCGTGAGTAAATACTTTGACGACAATTTTGCTACATTTTGAAAGATAAATACGCCAAACATGGTATCATTTTAATAGCGTCTTTGTAATAGATTTAAAACTTGTATTCATTGACGTTTTCCGCCAATCACGGTACAATTTTTCAAAAACGCCTGACCTAATAAGGGTGATTATTGAGTAAACGCCTGCAGAAATGAAGAATTTCTTTAAATTTTACCATTTTATTTCGGTTACACATATTGACAATAATTGAAAATTTGAGTAAATTCGAATAATATATTTTTTAGGTTTAAAACAACTTTTTTTTTTAAGTTTCCGCCTCATTTTGCAGTATTCAGGTATTTTTTTTTTTGGTTTGTTATATTAAAAAAATAAACTGTACAGCAAGGCTGCGAAAAAAATGTAGTTCTTTTCTTGAAAAAAATCTATAATCTATAATATTATGTATGGTTAATTCAAATGGAATTAATGTATGTATTGTTATAACACATTTTTCCACTGAAGCAAAAAGTCTTTCCGTAATAAAATGCTATTTTACCACTTTTTTTATAAACTTGTTATTTGAGTAGGGACCTGTTGTTTGCATTTCGGTGCAAACGCGAGTTTACAAAAATTGTATAGTGGCAACGCTAATCTGGTTTTGTGTAGTTTTAGTTTCCGGTAAATTTAACCTGTCTTCGTAGCACCAGCCGGTTTAAATAAAAATTGTAATAATCTTCTAGATAACTTCAAATAAGAGGACAATTAGGATTATCTATTATATACTTACATACATATATACCTATGTATTAAACTACATATAAATATGTACATACATACAAGTATCTTAAAACAATAAAAAGCCGGTATTTATTTGCTTCATAACTTGTGTGTGTGTGTGTTTTTTTCAAACGCATTTATTAAAATAAATTTTATTTACTATAAATATATTTCAAATAGAATAAATACAATAAATATACAACTTAAAACAATTATAAAAATAAAGAGTTTTTTACAAACAAATTACTCATACGTTGTTATTACTTCGATACGACAAGCAGAGGAAAATAGTTAAAATTTTTATTGCCAAGGAACATATATTTTATTGTAGTTTTTGTTCCTGCAGCAATCTTTTAGTGTTTTTTTTTCTAAATGTTTTATTTTGGTTGCTTTTTTTTATCAATATAAAACATTTTGTGTGTGTTTATTTTTAGGAAAATGATGCTACAATACCTGAGTTAAAACTAGAATTTTTTTTTATAACTATTATTAATTAATTCGTTCATGTAAAGGTGAATCTAATTTTGTTTTTTAGAATTGATAATTTTAGCTTCTTGGCTAAGTTTAGTGTATTCAGATTGCATAATATTTCTAGTTTTAGCGATTATTGCATCTATGTCATCTTTTGTGCAGCCAGCTGTAGGAATTTCGGGTAATATTTGTATAATGGCGTGTCCTGAACGGAAGGTTTTCTCTTCGCTATTTAAGAACCAATATTTGGAAATAACCACCGGTTGTATGGGGCATTGACTTTGGAGGGCAATATGGAAGGAACCTTTTTTAAATGGCAACAAGGTATCTTTGGAGTTACGGGTACCTTCAGGGAAGAGCAATAGTTTGCAGCCCCTTTCATTGATGGCTTTTGATTCTTTTTGTAGAGCACTAATGGAGTCAGATTTTCGGGATCTATTAATAAATAATGTACCCCAAAGCCAGGAACCAAAACCGAAAAATGGTAGATATAAAATTTCTCTTTTGGAAACAACTGTAGCACGACCAATGACCGGCCAGAGATAAGACAATACTGGAAGTAAAAATTCAGTAAATTAATTAAATTAAAATATATGCGTTATAATATTATGGCTTTTGTTGGTAGCAACTATTTTAACAACACTTTAATTTAACAAATTTATTCATATGGTTTGTGGAACAATAACATGATAAGTAATATGAAATCGGTTTGTTTTTTTATTTTTTATATATACATATATATGTATGTTTATTAAACGCATGCATGTTTATGCTTAAATGATTGATACAAACTTCTGTAATCTCAGCTACTTGTGAATTTTGCAATGTTTCTTATATGAATTGTTATTGCAAATTTTGTATATACCGTGAGCGTCAAAATACATTTCAGCTTTTTTATTTATGATAAAATTTTGCATTTATCTACTTTTAAATCAGTATTCAGTTCTCTACCTTATTCTAAACAAAACAGCAAAATATATTTACAACAAAAAAAGTTTTACAGCAAAAATAAAAATCATAATTCATTATTTACGCGTCAAAAAGAAGTAAGTGTTCAATAACTAAAGCCTATTGAACATTCCAAGCGTGGCAAGAAATGGCCATAGTGGATGACCAATTTTCAATGAAAATCATCTTTAGTGATGAGGGACATTTTCACCTCAGTGGTGGATTCGTCAATAAGCAGAATTACCGCATTTGGGCGAATGATAATTAAAGAGTAATTATCGAAAAACCAATGCACCCACAAAAAGTTACTGTTTAGTGCGGTTTATCGGCTCACGGATTCATCGGGTCATATTTTTTCCAATATGACGCCGGTCAGGCAGTTACTGTGAATGGTGTTCGCTATCGTGAGATGATAACAAATTTTTTATGGCCCGAATTGAAAGATATAGATGTGGGCGATATATAGTTTCAGCAGGACGGTGTCACTCGCCACACAACTAACGAAACAATGGCTCTTTTGTTATTTCACGTAGTGGCGATGTTAAATGGGTGCCAAGATTGTGTGATTTGAGACCGTTAGACTTCTTTCTTTGGGGTTATTTGAAAGAGAATGTATACGTCCATAAGTCAGCAACAAGTAAAGAGCTGAAGAATGAGATAATTCGGCACATTAACGGCATAGATCCTCAATTATGCCGCAGCGTCATCGAAAATTTGAATCATCGAATGGTTTTCTCTAATTTTGTCAACAAACTATGGCTAGATTATCTGAACTAGCGGCTCTCGAAAAATGTAAATGCAGCTGTCTTTCATTTCCTTTGCGTAAATATGTCAAAAACTCATAGACTTCCTTGCTTTTTCACACAAAGCAAAATTCTGACAATTTTTCGTATATTCTACCAACAAAATACATGTTGATGTTTTTTGGTATTGTATTTATTGTAGTTCTGTCACTACCTGTTTAAAGCTGCCTTGCTTTTTCAAACAAAAGTAAGATAAAATTTTGACAATTTTTCGAAAATTCTACCAACAAAATACATGTAATGTTTTTTGGTGTTGTTTTTATTGTAATTCTACCACTACCTGTATAAGACTGCTTTAAGTACTGTCGGTTTACCAATCTTGATAGCATGCTTGTGTTCGCAATCTAAG
This sequence comes from Thecocarcelia acutangulata, assembly GCA_914767995.1. NCBI lineage: Eukaryota > Metazoa > Arthropoda > Insecta > Diptera > Tachinidae > Thecocarcelia > Thecocarcelia acutangulata. The sequence goes on along the minus strand of OU612097.1, from coordinate 27,430,686 downwards.
CGAAAGAAAATTGATTTGAGTTCTTTTAACGTTCTATGCGAACGATGTATCGAAATTTGAACGATTACTACAGTGAAGTAGACAAACCCAAATTGATTCGAAGGTGAGTGACTTTCGATATTAGCACACTGACTGTTAATGTGTGTAAAATCAAAAGAAACCATTGAATATATACATACGTATATATGTATATAGATTAAAAAAATGAAAGAAAAGAATCAGTGCACTATATAAAAACCGAGTTAAATGTCTGCAAAAAAATGTTTTAACTTCAAATTGAAACAAGAACAATCATCGTTTGAACACCAATCACAATTGTGATTCAGAGAGCGAAGCATATATTTTAAATTCTTAAACATAATTCTTGAACATATATTGTGTTCCTATTTAAGTTACTCACTTAAGTTGCGCTTTACGCACTAATTTTGGTAACGCTGTAAGAAAATCTTCTTGTACGCTTGAGAGTGTTAGTCGGAGTAAAAAAATCAACAGTACATAACATAATTTTCTCATGTGTTCAAAAAATAATGCATAGTATCAGGGTTAAACAGTTTTCGCAATACTTTTTGTTATGCTACTGCACGTCTTTAGTACATATACATAAACAAGCTTATATAATCTCATATCTTACCTAAAAGATCTAATGCACTTTGATGATTCATTAAAACTACATTTCCCGTATTTTTGCGTATATTTTTTAGACCTCTTACTTCCATGGTGACACCCAAACCTTTACAAAGCTGTCGACACGCCCAAGCTGGACCACTAAAATTTTAGGATTTGAAATAAAAAATAAAGAATAATTATGTACATATGTATGTATATATGTTTATTGTATTAACTTACAGCGCATTTTTATAATCTTTTGGTCTAAAAATCATAAAAGGTATACAAATAAGTACAATCGCTCCCGATCCGATTAAAAATATTGCCATTTTTAGCTGATATGGTGCTTTATTGGAAAAACTCATAAGCAGCGCCACTAAACAGGCGAGCCCTATCATTTCACAAAAACAGGCCATTTGTTGATATATTTTGGAAAAATCTGTAAAAGAATATTGTTATTTTAGAATATTTTTCAAAATAAAATGAAAGTTAAATTTAAGTACATATGTTTGTATTAGAGGTCTGCACAAGCACAAGAAAAATGTCTTACAGACAATGTAATATTTTCAACAACTATCCACCTTCCTCTCTTACATCACCAAATTAATACTTCAGTGCCAAAAGACACAAACAAACATTGTCTTATAATCTTTTAGAAACAACAGAACAATAGAAAAGTACAACCAACTGAAATAGAATAAAATTGAAGTAGAATTCAAACAATTGAGTTTTTTATTCACTATTCTAGCTTCATAGAAAACAAGCTATTTATAATTTTTTATTGAAGTAGAATTGCACTGAATTCAGCGTTGCCAGAATGATGATTTTACATAAATTTTGAAGATTTTATAAGTAAAATAAAATTTGAAGATATTTCCTTCAAAATTAATATTTTTGAAATTTATGTATTATTATGTAGCGTTTCCATATAAAAAGCAATCGAATTGCCAAGAAAATTTATATGAAAAACGCTCAATAATTTGAGTGATTTCTATACAAAATTTTCAGAAAAGTCGGTTGCTTGTATTGTGGAAACATCACATTAGATTAAGCTTATTGAACCGCCCAGGTACATAAATAAATATTAATTTATAAAAAATTTTTGTAATAAAAAATATTTAAAGCCATATTCTCAAAAAATATTTTATACCTATTTCACAAATTTTTCTACAAAATTTGTCAATAAACCTTAAATAGGACGTGTGCAAAACGGTATCAAAGTACTACGATGAAAAATAATTTGTCTGTGGTAAAAAAAATTCATGGTTTTGCTGTGTGATATAACAATAATTTTTTAACAAACAATTTTTAATCAAAACTATCAAACAAACACGTAAAAATTAAGAAATAATTTTAATAGATTTTTTTCAATTTTATAGTTTTTGATTTTACCCTTTTAATATTAAAATTTTCAATTATAATTTATTTTAATCAAATTCTTACATTTCAAAATTTTCTATCCTATTGTCAATATTTATACTACCCCCTAGAGCTAGTGAAATTTTATTCACTTCAAAAATGTCAAAATTTTATTTACTAGAGTACTTTGCTACCGTTTCGCACACGTCCATAAACGTAAAATATATAAGCAAGGCGAATTCATATCAGGTATATGCAAGAGCAATAAATACAACACTACAAAAAATAAATCTTTTTCAAATGTCAAGGGAAAAATATAAGCACAAAAAGGAATTAAAAAAATATACAATAAAAAAAAATTACAAGAAAAGACGAACTTTTAATAATTTCGTAAAACTTTTAATTATTTCGTGAATAATAAAGTCTCAGAATATAAAGCTTGGAAAAGTGAAAATGGATTGGGGAGGATTCTGCGTGATAGCTGGCGCTCAAGATACAAAACGCAAATTAAAAAATTGTTTTAACATTTTTTTCAAATTTCTGTTAAACAAATTTACAATTAAAGAAAAACATAATTATTTCGTGAAACTTTTAATTATTTTGTGAAACTTAAAGTCTCAGATCGTAGAGCATGAAAAGGTGAAAATGGCCAGCCAGATTGGGGATGATTCTGTACAATATCTGGCGCTCAAGATACAATACATAATATAAAAAATTGTTTAAAATTTTTTTTCCTATTTTGTTTTAATTATGCCGTTGACATCTGAAACAGATTAAAATTAAAAAAAAGTTATCAGCTGCGCTGTCAATTTCACCTGTTATGAATTCGCCTTGATATATAAGTATATATTTTTTTTATAAATATGGCATTTAGCTTACAACCCCCCAAACGAAGGTCAACCTTTTAAACAATTAAAGAAAATTGGGTCATAAATGACGAAGTTATAAATGAATTTATTTTTCCAATTTTTTTTCAGCCGGTTGATAAATTTTCAGAAGAAGAAACCTTTTTTTATATCAGTTCTAAAATGGCGCGGTTATTTTCTTTAAAAGATTATATTTCGAAAGGGTTCCCCTTTCTCCACCTTATGGGATAATTTTCAAAATAAAAACTACCCTATTTGGATTTCCAGACTTCAAAATATCTGCACACTGAATTTCACCTAAATTGATTGAGCAGTTTGGATGTGAAACTGTAATAGACTAAATTAATTTCATATTTATAATATTCGTAGCGATTTTTTTTTATTTTGAAAATATCCTGGGCTTTTTATTAACGAACAGTTTTATTACCTTAAGAATAACGGTATAACAAATATGTTTACCTCTCAGCTGTAAAATATTTTCGTATCCCTGGGTTTATTTATTTTTCTTTTTAATGTAGAACTAATGCTTTAAAAATTGCTCACTTATTTGTATACTAAGAAAAGTCCACTCTATTTCAACATATCACGAGAGCATATTGGTACTATAAAACTGTTATCTTAATTTTTCAATCAAATAATTGAAACAAAAAACCACAACAATAAACACTTTCACACATATGAGAATGTAATTATGAATGTACTCAGCTATTTTCACTTCATTCAATCAATTGATTTTAACACAAATATTATTATTAAGCAAATTTTTCATTTACTTCCTTTAAAATTATTAATCATCATACGAGTACGTATGTATGTACATGCGAGTATGTAAGTATGTACTTTTCTATTTCATCATTTCACTTTAATGGTTCTTACAGGCTTTTATTTTGCATATAAATTGCTTTTGTTATTGTTTATTTAAATTTCACGAATGCTCATTACAGTATAAAGTGTGCGTAGCAGACTTGAAGACTCAACGTACTGGGCAAGAATACTTGTATGGAAGATTATATATCGACAGTTTAAATAATACTAAAGTCCATCTGTTGTTGATTGTTTCAAATTAGCTACCAAAAAAATAAAAAAATTAAAAAAAAAATACATAAAGCTTACAATGATCTTATCAGCTATAACTAAACAAACGATTAAAGTATACTTTGGTTATTTTTTATTGCAGTTCACTTAGAGAAATTTAAATAATATTTAAGGTTAGTACAAAGATAGCAACTAACAAATTGCTCTAAAAAAAACAAAAAAAAATAAAATTCTAAAGTTTTTATTGTACGATGACAGGAATATTTTGCACAGGAAAAAGTCAAATTAAGATTAAAAAGAATTCAAAACCAATCTTAATCTAGTTATGTATCAATATTCTTTTTAAACAAACGATGCACGGTTGACGCTTGATTATCTGAAATTATGTATGCTAATGAAATTGTGCGACCGGCTTGCTTGAGACATAACTTAATCGATAGCTTGAATAAGCCGTTATAACTGTAGAAAATTGATTTCAAATAGAACCTCGCAGAAACATTTGGATTGTTGGCGATTTTTTAATATGAACTACTAGATACTTTTAAGTTTGCAATGCTTTACATTCTCAATTGTGTCAAGGGGAATTCATATCAGGTATATGCAAGAGCAATAAATAAAACACTGCAAAAAATAAATCTTTTTCAAACGTCAAGGGAAAAATATAAACACAAAAAAGGAATTCAAAAAAATATATAATAAAAAATTTACAAGAAAAGATAAACTTTTAATTATTGCGTGAAGCGTTTAACTATTTCGTGAAAATTAAAGTCTCGGATCATAGAGCTCGGAAAGGAGAAAATGGCCAGCCAGATTGCGGAGGATTCTGAATGATAGCTCCAATACAAAACTTAAAAAATTGTTTCAAATTTTTTTTTCAAATTTGTTTAAAAAAAAATTTACAATATTTCGTGAAAGTTTTAATTATTTCGTGAAACTTAAAGTCTCAGATGAGAGAGGTTGAAAAGGCGAAAATGGCCAGCCAGATTGGGAAGAATTCTGGATGATACCTGGCGCTCAAAATACAATAATAATATAAAAAATTATTCAAAAAAATTTTTTTTTTTAATTTGTTTTAATTATTCCATTGACATCTGAAAAAAATTAAAATTAAAAAAAGTTATCAGCTGCGCTGTCAATTTCACCTGTTATGAATTCGCCTTGAATTGTGTCGTACGATTTACGCTGCATTTACACACGCTGCATTTACACACACAAGTAATGGCATGCAAATTTTATATAAGTATCAAATGTCGCCCAAGCGTGTTTTTCAAACAATTTCTTTACTTCTCCAATTTTATCACCAAGTTCATCACATGAGCACATTTTTGGGGAAATATGTTATGTCAGTACATTTACTCAAACATTTATAAACATGTTTACTGCATTTTACTGAGTGCTGCTCGTTTACCCAAGTTGCAGTAAATGAGAGCACAAAAAAAAGAGTAAAGTGACAGTTCTTTTACTGAGTACTTACAAATGTTTAAAGCAAAAATTGTTTGCGGTAAAGTTTAGTAAGATGAAATGACATATCGCTCCTTTATTGCAACTTAGTCTTATCTCAAAAAATGAGCTTTTCGAGTTACCAATGCAAAATTGTTAACAGTACTACCTTTTATATTGTAGAAAAAATTTATTCAAATTATTTATAAACTGTTTCCTTTAGGAGATATTTTCTAAAAAAAAGACTTGTATGGAAACTAAAAATTTGAAATGCGTTTTTCGTGAAACGAGCTTATTTTAGTTATGACTATGTTGCAATAAAGGAACAATAAGGCAAACAAACAAATGTAAACAAAATAGAGTAACCAAAAACATACATTTTTTTAGAAAAGTTACGAACTATACAAATGGTTATTAAACCATTAAACAATTTTGCGCTTATAATAATCTTTCAGAATCCAGTAACCAGTTAAAAAAAAGTGGTTAAAGAATGAGACGCAGCACCTGGTAGAATATCGCTAATCCGGCTGCCCAAAATTTATTTAAGTTTCGTTTTATTTAAATTTGTAACATTACATGATGTTTTAATTTGCGTTCACGAGTTTTTACTATTTTTCCGTACTTTTAGACAAAAGAGTTTTTTGAAAACGTTTATCTGGTCACAAACTTAATGGCCCCAATAACAATAATCGTGGTATGTACAGTAAAAGGTGGTCAAGTTTTGACTGGTTACTACTACACATGAAAAGCTGAAATTTGTAATTAAATACATTTGAGTATAATCTAGTTAATTTGCACGAAGTTCTTGGCAGGGTAACATTGTTGAACACTGTGACATTTAGTGGCATGCAAGTGCCTAATTTTTATCCGCATACAAAAATAGAGCTGCCATTGCGAAAAATGTAGGTGTTTGAGTAAAAAAAATTTTTAATGTAGTGAGTTATTCGAACTGGCGGTGACAAGGGTAAACTTTAAGTTAACGCCGCTAGGCTATTTTTTGTAAATAAAGTCGCTAAACTGCGATCGAATGATCACATTGAGGATACAATTCGCTGATGTACAAATGTTGGAAAAATTCCTCGAAAATTGGATTTCCACATTAGACTAAGTCCGAGCCAGCCGTGGCGGTCACATAGCAGATATCATGTTTCAATTATAATGCCAGAAGATAATCTTTTGAATAAAGTAAATTTCATGTCAGTTTAAATAGTTCTTCTTTGATCCAATCCATTTGAAAGCTCTATACTTCTAAAAAATACCTAAGGTAAAGCTAAAGTATATCAAGTAAATCAACTTAAAAATATTTGCAATAAAAACACTTTCTTCTGGCCAATGCTTACATATCCAATGTATCCATAGAGGTCGTCTTTGAAATATTTGAGTTCAGTTACCATCAATTATGTACAAATCTATATCCAAATTGTATTATTTTTATACAGCACTAGATATCACTCTTATGTATAAATTTTAATTTTATTTTATAGCATGTTTACACGAAGGCTTGTATTCGAGATTCACTCTCTCATTCGTGGTTCGCGGCCCAATATTGATTGAATCAACATGATTCGACATAAAAAATTTTGAGAGCGAACCAACCTGGTTCATTTTGAAGCTTGTTGCGAACCATGCAAAAACTACTATCATCTCCAAATTTGATAATAAATTATCGCTAGTTTGTTTGAACTAGCTCTCAAAAAAATATAAACAAAGAAAAACAGATAGTTAATGTGTACAAAATCAAATAAAAAAAACACATTGAACATATAAAAATTGGATATTTACATAAAGATTTGAATAAAAATTGAAAAAAGAAGTAGTGAAACGCTTGCAAAAAATATGTAAACATCAGTGTAAAGCAAAAACGACCGTCTGAACACCAAGCGTTTCATATTACCATCTGAACATGGTATTATTACCATTTACACATGCAAGTAAGTTACTGTAAGTTCAGTAACCATATTATCAGCGAGATGCCAAAAAAATTATCGTATGTCTCGTAACGTACTTTTATTTATTTATTTATTTCTTGAGATATTATTACAATTTAAATTATAATAAATCTGTAACAATAAAGCACTAGCAACAGAGGCTATCGGCTTGGGAATATTACAAATAGTTTTTACATACAAAAAGAAAAAAAATATTTGACTGAATCTAGCAATTTAGAAAAGCATTGGTGATATTTACATTATGTTCTGATTGGGTTTGTAGGAGGTTAATGATGTCATCAGTACCACACAGTCTGAGGCGAATGGAGCTTAAGGAAGCGCACGTTTTCAAGAGGTGTATAATACTTAAGGCTGTCTTGTTGCAGAAGGGGCATATGGGTTGAGGATGTCGTGAAAGAAGATGCTGGTGAGTGAGTTTTGTGTGTGTAAGACGCAGACGTGTATAGGCTTTATTGTTGAAAAAACTGGTTGTGGTAGGTAGTTTCAGTGGAACTTTATCGGGGTTGATTCTTTTATGTTTACACAAACATAAGTAATTTTTTTTACACAATGTTTTTTACGCTTGTACTTGATTTACATATAATTTTCTTTAGATCAAGAAAATAATATTTTCTATTCTAAGTGTACGTTATACTACGAAAATGGTATGCCTTGACGATCTATAAAAATGTTGACTTTGTGACAAACTCTGAATATTGGGAAAACATAAGCAACAAATAGATTTATTGCTAATATTTATTCATCATATTGTATGTTTAAAATTAGAAAAAAAAAAAAACAAAAAACAAATGCATTGTCATTAAGAACGTTAGCAAACAAAAATAATCTGGGAGTTATTCATACATGAAAGATAAGTTAATCAGTTTGAAATTTTTGTATAAAATAATCGATTGCGTTTTTTCCACTGTAAACAAATTTTGCATTAATAACTCAAAAATCAAATTTTTGATTTAAACAAACAAAAACAAATTTATGTAAGATGGCAATGCGAATTCGTTGCTACCAAGTGAAACACTGGATTAACCTTGCCATTACACAAAAAAGTATTTTCATGAAGTTTCTTTATACATATCAAGGCACCTTTACTACCCATCCACACGGGCAATCTGATTGGCAATTATTGCCGTGGCAACTGCCAAAATCGATTGCCGACACAAGATATTTGCGTGTGGACCGCACGAATATGTGTTCAAACACATGTTCAGCAATTATTGCTAGAAGATATTGCTGAGCAATTATCTTTGAACATAAGCTGTCAAAATTCACTTATCATCACTGATATTTATGAACATACATACAAACATACGCTTCAATATATAAACAAATGTACAAAAAAATGATTATAAAGTGATTTTATCAACAGAAAAAATGTAATTATTTTCCTTTTTTGAGTTCATAAAAAAAAAGAACTGGAGTGCTCGGAGATTGATGCATTTAAAGCACTCATTTTTAATAGAATAAAAAAAAAATAAAACAATTACAAATAATTAAAACATGTGCAACCTTCTTTGTCAAAATATCTTAAATTATGTGTTAAGATATTTACATGTTCGCCACCTAAAAGTACAGCGTTGAACATTAGCAATTTGATGACGTAATTCTGCCGGCGTTATTGCTAGTATTAAGACGCAACAGATTGCCTGTGTAGTCGCACTGTTGTAATAAGTAGAGGCAGAATTAAAATAAATACAACACCAATAAACATCAACATGTATTTTGTTGGCAGAATTTACGAATAGTTGTCAAAATTTTGTTTGAAAAAGCAAGGAAGTCTATGTGTTTTTGGCAAATTTACGTAAAGGAAACGAAAAACAGCTGCGCTTATACTACTACCATATTAAAGCTGCCATAAAAAAAGAAAACCGAGGATTTTCTTGAAAAGTTCTTGGTTGTTTGCACAGAAACGTAAAATTACATTTTGAAAGTGTTGTTGAAGCGAAGAGTTGCAAAATTTGCCTCTGTTTCTCACCATTCTTATTTTGTTTGGTAACTAATTATAGTTATTTTTATAAACAGGTTGTAATTGTAATCTTTATATATATTTAAAGAAAAAATATTATAATTCACATACAAAAGCAGTTATAATTATTATTTTGTTACAATACTGTAACTGCCATTCTTAAACAAGAGCGGCAAGAGGAACGTTTTTTTCCGCTGAGCTTTAACGCTGAAACGCTAGCTAAATGTCCCGCAGCTTGGTGTATTTCATTATTTTTTCCTGTCTTCTTAGTTATTTAGAAGAGTTGGAAGATTACTGCATGATATTGAAAATAATTTCTTACCTCCATTTTCTAATAAGAAATACAAAAATTTTTTATTTGCTTATTTATTTCATTTTCTTATTTTTTTATTTTATTTTTTGTTTTGTTTAAAATTGGTTGCTTTTGCAACTTACTTCACTGTGAAACGCATTGTAAAAATCGGATTTTCAAATCCAATTTCAGTATGCTCCACACAAAATGGAATACAACTTTCATGTTTGGGCCGGTGCTCCAAAGTATATTTTGGGTTTACTCGACAGTAGGGTAACAGTAGAGTATCCAACTCTATTGACTCACTGGAGCATCGATGCAATGTAGGGTGTGTTACTCTGTTCTGGCATTACTACAATGGATTTTGTTCTGAGAAGATCAGGGATCATTTATACGTAACAGACGTGCATCGTCCAGAGCTCATCCAATTGTGGTCGATTACCCGTGGAATCGTACAACGCATTACAGAGAGAATTCGTTTTTCAGCCGTACGCTACGCCTAAGTTCAAATCAAATGTTCACAAACACTACTCCCTCTTTTCCTCTCCTCATAACCTATTTTCCTAGTTCTGGTACAATGCACTACATATGTAGAGGTTATCACCTGACTACTGGTTCAAGATAAAAAGCTTGCCGCTCTTGTTTAGGGATGGTTGTAATTTTGTTTAAGTAGTTGTAGGTGGTAACATTACTTACCATTGTGTCATTTTACTTTTAGTAAACGTCAAAAAAATTTTTAATGAAAGTTTTGTTGAAATTTTTCTTTTGTTTTAGATTTTATATATTAAATTGTCTTTAAATCCTTTGTAATTATAACTATAACAAAATTTAAATTGTAATGATTTGTAAAACCCATACTATAATCATAAGACTCTGAGTCTTGTTATATGGGTGTGCCAATAATAAATAAATAAATAAATAAATAAATAAAAGCTAAGTGTAAAGCAAACAAAATGTTAGTGTTTTGTGAAAAAGTGTGAGTATATTGTAACTTTCTGGCATTTACTTTCATGTCTAAACGCTAGGTTATATAAGTGCAACAATACAAAAGCCACCTTGTCTTTTATACAATAAATACGTTTACTCCTTGAGCCATATTGAGGTAAACATGAAGTAATCCGTTTTCTCAATCTGTTGACGTTATATTACAGTTAATCGCAGTTGTAGACGCTGTCTTAGGAAGAGCCACCCTAATATACATTACTATATAAGTATATAGTCATATATGATTGTGTGCTTAATATTATCAGATACTTGTTAAATAAATTAATTTATTGAGTTTATATTTGAGGAGCGGCAGTTCAAAATATATACGGCACAATCAATCATATAAACAGATGTTTAGACAAATTGAAGAGGCACATACATATGCACATATTTTCTATTATCATGACTCATATTAATTTAAACTAAATTTATGAATGAATTTTCAACCGCCGAGTTCAGCACTTACAAACATGTGTATTTAAACAAATTATATCTCTGTTATCATTATAAACTCACGCCACAATGAAACTTTATAAGTGTTGCACTTAAACTTCATTTTTTATTATTTATTTGAATAAAAAAAAAAATCGCATCGCGCGATCTTTTAATGATATAATTTGAAAAGTTGCCAGATAATGGAATTAAGCTGCAAAACAGTATTGTTTGAGAATTATGCGGAAAATGCGGCCGTAAAATCGAATCTATTTTATTTTGACTGCAATGTTTCTTATGCTCTCACTTTACCTAGTGTCCACAAGTACTATTAACTCTGCCACAATATCTGAGAAAACGTCGGTAGAATGAGAGACCGAATTTATTATGTCCATCTTAATATTCGACAAGGAGAGTATACGTATTTTTGTCAATCTTATAACATTATTCATAAATCATTGAAAACCGAGAAGAAATCACTTCTTTGTGACTAAGGACTTAATGAATTTTATCTATGTGCACATTTTGTAGAAGCAAATTATTTTCCCTTCAAAAATATATTTTTTTTAAATATTATTTGTAAAACTAATAATCGGTAAAATTGCAATGGCGTCTTTTCGTGAACAAACACGTACACAGCCACTTTGTTGACAACTCTTATTATAACCCAGCAGTCCACAAGTTATTACAATTCGCAAAGCATCCGGTTGTTAGCGATTGTGTCAACAGAAAAAATCAAAATAAGCATGTTATGCACAACAAACAACTAGTATCCTATTCAGATTAGTCTTTTTTTCTACTCATATTGTTAAATTAAATGTACACAAGAAGCAAAGAAGAAAACAAATGCTAATAATATAGTTTTGAACTTATCCAATCTTCGCTTACAATGTATACATTGCATCTTACGGCCTAGGCCACCGCTGTGTAAATGTAAGTAGGAATTGTATACAGACTTCGGATGGGTCTCGCTTACATTGTCAATGGTCTTAGATCGAAGATGTATGTGACAAAAATGTCACTGGGAAGATTGTTGCCATGAGATTTCTCATAGGAACACTCTCATAAAGACTGCGATAACATTGATTTTAAGTCTACACGTAACAGAATTCTCTCTGCGATTAAATTTGAAGTTCTCATCTTAGATATTATATTATTATTAGGTGTAGACATGAAGTTAAAATACAAATGCCCTCAACAATACTACCATACTTTTAATAAATTTCGCACATTTTGTAAACAAACCCGGGAAAATAAGAACAAAAGAAAATAAAAATAATGGGTTGTAGTTATAGTTCAAAAAAAAGTATACTTTAAGACAATTAAAGCCAACTTTTCTAACAGGGGTCTCTAACTCATTCATAGACAACTTAAAGTATAATTTTGTCGTTAAAACCAACCCTAAATTTAAAACCAGTTGAATCTGTGGCTAACTTATTTAACAACCCAGCGGCATTGCAAGTTTCTTCTCTGTCTCTTGGCTTTTTGACTTGCTGAATATAAATAATTGATTGAGTAACTAATCATACAAACATACATATATGTATATGTACTTCAAACTTAATATTTTTACTTTCTCCATTTTCCATAATTTTTGTGCAAATGAACTTATAAATTATTAAAAAAGAAACATAATATATTTATAATATTCTTAATTTATAATATTCTTAAAAAAAATGTAAACAAAAGGAAAGCAGCTATTCAAGGTTGCCACTTTCCAATATTTGATTATGAATTGGGAGTAAACATTCAGCAAATAAAAGTTAACACCCATTTAAAGCCAGTTCAACTTAAAGCATACTTTTTTCAAATATAAATACAAAAAACATATCAATAGCCTTTTACTTAAAAATTTACTTTATAGTCGAATTTAATGATTAATTATAAATAGAGCCCAATAATTTTACAAATTGAAAAATGTCTGCTGTCTTTTGCAGAAAAATTTATACTCAAATCTACAGACTACAGAGAGATGTTAAAAGTTACTTTAGCCAAAAGACAATATCAGGCGTTGGAGAATTGTATTAAATTAAATTGTTTTATTGCCAAGCTGATTAAAATTTTAGATAATTGGGGGAGATATTTTGCTCATGGGGTAGTCACCTCATTCCGTTCTCTAAAAGTTTAATCATGTAAACAATAAGACTTGCATAGTGGAAATTGTGACTTTGTGGGATTTTCATTGTTGCTTTTACGGATTGCTGTATATCGTACAGTGTGTTTCTGATAAAGTGAAGATGAAGGAATTTCCAATACTTATACATATCTACACACTTAACAAGGCGAATTTATACAAGTGAATGCAAGCCGAAAGGCGAATTCAGTACTATGTATTTTGTTATTGTAAAACATATTGTGAATGTCAAAATCTAAATTCGCCTAAGATTGTTCAGCTGGGAAACAATTTTATATAAATGTTAAATATAAACTTTTATATTTGTTTGTAATTAAAAACACAGATTATATTAGTTTTTCACTTTTAAATTTACACAAATTTCTTGAAATTACACTAAGTCGTACAAAAAAATCTTCAATTTAAAATGGCGCGAAAAAGTTTGTAAACAAATGAAAAAAGTTTGACAGTCTCATTGGAATAAACCCGAGAAGCAAAAAATAATCACCTGTTCTGTTAAGTTCACCTAGTAATGAATTCGCCTTGACACTTACATACATAGTTACATATGTAAGTGCAATCATATATTGTTAAAGGAATTTTAGACATTATACTAAAGTGTAGCAGGGAAAACCCATTCATGTGGCTACTCTACATAAGAAATTTGTCTTACTTTTGGATTTCCTGAAACCATGATCGGTCTCTTAAGTGCGTGACTACTACAATACTCGTATATTGTCTGCTAATTAATGTTAAAATAATTGTTTATTAAGCCTCTATTGGGCACATAAATATTAACATTACTAATCAAAGTATTTTTTATGAATGTATGAGTACTTTTTCACAAATTGATAACAATTGGCTAGAACTGACAATAACTAATATTTGAGCAAATACGAGTGCTTTGTAAACGTTTTGAAATGATTGCTTATGTGGCAGAGAGCCTAATTTAGAAGTAATTATGTACATACGAGGGATGTTTGATAACTTCGTTGAATACCCTATTTTTTGTGAATTAAGAGTTTTATTTTTGAACACAATCTTCTTGTAGATCAGTGTTTATAGTTATACGTTTGTATTAGTAGCAGCAAAAAACGAAGGTATATTTTTGAAAGGCTACGGATTGAGATCTTACAACAAAGTAAACGGAGATGAAACGAGACAGAAAAAATTGTGAAACTAAATGCATCTTTTTCATTTCTTGCCTCGCGCTTTATTTGTAACCTAAAAAGCAAGAAAATAGTTCACTTCTGCTGTCACTGTTCCCATATCTCTCCAATTATTTAAAAAATCTAATTGTACTTTATTTAAACGTCACTTTTTTCTGTATATCTGACTCCATTAAAGCCCAGTTCAGACTATTATACTTTGTATTAATACTTGTCAAAAATTGAAATAATACGTGCAAGTCTGATAGTCTGAATGTAATCCGTCATACATACGAAAAATAATACGATACAAATTTGACATCCCATACGACTTTATTATTTTTTGAAACTTTTCAAAGCGATAATACTTTACATTGGATCAGGGTTGTATTTTTTAGCAAACCAGCTAATTAAAAATTGAGTAGTCGGCTATTTCGTAGCCGATGGGATGCCGTCACTGATAGTATTTTTTGTCGTTATAAAAAAGCTCGAAATTTGGAATTTAGATGTCATTTCTAAATGTATTTTGCTGATGCTATACTTAGAACATAAAATATGTTTGTGCTATTGAATTTGGATGTGGTATACATAATTATTATTTTAACTATTGAAGAATTTCATGCGCCGGCACGTTTATCGCCTACGACGAATACCTCACCTGCCGCCGTGAAAAGTTTTATGATGCCACATCTATGTTGGTTTATATCAAGTGTGATGGTGTGAAAGCAAAATCTAATTTACGTTAAACTTTTTGACAGTCGCAAGAAATGTGTTTAGACTTTTATCTCACAAAATCTAATGAAAGTATTTATACTTGTATAATAGTCTGATTGGGCCTTAAGCTGGATTCACCGAGGGTTCGAAACAAAACTTTTATTCTCAGAAATTTGTTTATATGTATGTATTTGATGTGTCACTTTTTGAAAAAGACAGCGAAAGAATTGTTCCAAGCTGCATTAGCATCTACAAGGTGGCAGCTCTACGGCATATGACAGTTTTTTGCTATTGGTAATATAGTGAAGCATTTACGTCAAATGTATTGTTTACATTTTTGAAAGTGAAAGATTTTAAAATTATTTTGTGAAGTTGAAAATAATTCAATTAAAAACACTTTATAATTGAGAAATGGTATCTTCATAGCTTATAATTGTGATAAAAGTTATAAATAATTATAAGTTAGCTCAAGTTTGTTCTATAGATACCAGTAGTTTTATTAAAACCTGGAGTTTACGTGGAGGTTGTGTTACTAATACCCTTTTCGACATCATACAAATTAAGACTCAAAGGCATCGATGGTCTAATAGCATATGACGGTAATTCAGCAGCATTATTTTCGGTATCATTTGTAATAAAAGCGCGTTTCAAATGATTAACAGACACCATCCCCTTTTCAGAATCGGTTTTTGCACATGACCCAGTTCATGTTAAAATGCCATGTGTGATATACGTATGATTATTTTGGTTCAAAATTTAACAGCTGACGAAATGGCGTCTTGATTGCTTATGCTTGGTGAACTACCACGAAAACCAACTCGTCAAACTAGTGATGAGGCAAGGTGCACTAACGTCTACAAGGTGGCAGCACTAGAGCAAAATTACAACAATACAACAAAAACAGATATTTGGTATGCTATGCTTGTCAAAAATATTTGTAACTTTTTTCACAATTCTAAACTATGAGAGTGTCTTTTCACAATTATAAACTATTTTTATTTGAAATATCTTCACAATTATAAACTATTTTTATTTGAAATATCTTTAAGTTCACAAAATAGTTTTTAAATGTTTAATTCAGAACAAACCACTAAATTCACTTTTGAAAATGTAAACAAAAAATTATCTTATTTGGGTTCCCATCTTGTAGACGTTGGTGCAAGCGTTAGAGAAAAAAATTACAACAAAAATTGCGTATAGTACGCTCTGCTTGTCAAAAATATTCATAACTTTTTTTACAGTTGTAAATTATAGAATTATCCTTTCACAACTATGTTTTTATTTCAATTATTTTTATTTTCAGAGAATTATTTTTAAATATTTAATTCAGAATGAACCACTAAATTTACTTTCAAAAAAAAAAAAAAAACTGCCACATTAATGCACTTTGTGATGAGTAAAACAAAATTAAAAGAACGCCAAAAAGCCTAATATCACCCCAATGCATGTAAACTTATTTATTTTTAGAATTGTTAAAATCAATGGTACGAGTATATAGCATGTCAACTCTAATGACACCAGTATTTAAATAAACGCTTATTTTACGTCAATTTACAATAAATTTGATTAAAGGCCTTGGCAATGAGGAAGGAGTATACAAAATTCTAAATAAATTAAGCACAAACAAATGCTGAAATAAAATAAGGGCGAATTTATAATAAATGAAATTGTTTTTTTTATATTTTGGTAACGTTTGAATGTCAATATTTCAAGAACAAAAAACAAATGTTTGCTGTATAATGAATTTTCAAGTTATTCGTTTATTTCAGAGACAGAAGTTTTGTTCATGCGATTGACATTATTTTATTTTTTGAGTCCATTTTTGGGAACTTCTGCAAAAATACAAAATTCCATGAACATATAAAACACTTTAAACAGCGTTGTCAACTTTGAAATTTCAAAACGCACCAAAATGGGAGAAAAAACGCGTTATTTCAACAAAAACACACCGAGTTTTCAAAAGTAAAAAAAGCGCACAGTGCACCCACTAAAGAATTTTTGCACAAAAAATTTTTAAAAAGCACAAAAAACGGTGCGAAACGCACCGAGTTGACGACGCTGACTTTAAGCAAATAAGATATATTGAAAACAGTAGTGCGATTCTGTAACTTTAAACAATAATAGTCATTGTTATATTGTCCATGGAAAAAGTTGTTTGCAGTAACGATTTTGTTATTCTGTAACTAACAAATAACAACATTGGGAAACATTTGAGTCAAGTAGCATCGCTATGAAAACATATCGCTCCTTTATTGCAACATAGTCTTAACGCAAAAACGCTTGTTTCGAGAAAAACACATTTCAAATTTTTAGTTTCCATACATGTCTTAGAAAAAAATTTTGAAAACCATTTTCTAAAGGAAACAGTTTAAAAGTAATTTAAATAAAATTTTGGCACAATATGAAAGGTAATACTGTTAACAATTCTGCATTGTTAACTCGGAAAGCTAATTTTTTGAGATACGACTATGTTGCAATAAAGGAGCGATATGTCAAAAAGCTAAAATAACAAAAGAAAACAAACAAAAACATTGCCGCCGAAATAAGAACATAACTTTCTTTAAATTTAATATTGTTTAATCTTTGTAAAGTAAATAGAAATTAATATAATACAATTAATGAGAAATGTAGAATAATCTATTTAATATCTTTTTAATTCATAGAACAAAAATGTATATTGTGTATAAAACTAAACAACTTATAGACAACTGTTGTTTCTTTAACAAGAACAGCTGACTCAAATAATAACAAGTATTGGCAAAAGCAGTGCAGAATAGCAAAATCGCTTGTTTAATTTTTAACAATAATAACTTTTTTCATTGGCATTTTGATGCCCAAAGAGAAATCCATAGTTACGCTCCGGATGTAAAAATATTTGCACTGAGAGAGAGAAAGTTCCCAATTCAAAAAAATCGTTTTAGTTACAATTTACTTAAAATTGAAGTAAAAATAATGAATATATGAATTTATGTTTTTAGTATTTTTAATAAATTTTATATGAAAAAAAAAATTAAAAAATACGCAAAATACAGAGAAAAACAAGGAATAGATTCATATACCCGTGCGCACGTTCATTCGTCGCTATCTCATTGACGACTAAACTAATGAGCATGGTGCAGTTAACCAGGTGGCATCACTAGCGCAGGTGATAATTTTTTGTTTCATAAGCTTGTGGGTGTCAAAAGTTTTTTTTATTTTTTATCTTGGACCAGTACTCAGGGGATGACCCCTACATATGCAGTGCATTGTACTGGAGCTAGGAAAATAGGTTATGATGAGGTAGGAAAGAGGAAGTAGTGTTCTTGGAGGTTTAACTTAAACAATATCAACAAGAAAGACTAAAACAAACTCTATTGCAGCATTTAAAATGTTGGAATTAAATTGTTTATGTTTAGACAAACTGAAGTGAAAAAATAAAAAATTTTTAAACGTTTGAAAAAGTGCAAAAGAATCACAATAAAAAAGTTTTCAAAAATATTTTAATTGCTTCAAATGCGATGAAAACAATTATATTACATTTCTTTGTTCATTTTCTTTATAAAAATTTTTCTATCTTCTATTTTGTAAACACGTTTTTGACGACATCCGGGATTTTTCCACAAACAAAATATTATGTATGTAGTACAACAACTCTAATGCTGCCACCTAATAATTGCACCATGCTAATGAGCGTAAGATTGTGTTTGCTTTTGTTTACCACTTTAATACCATGGGTGGGCATCGCTACATTAAACGATAGAAAATCGCACTAATAGCGCATTTACACCAACTCAAAATCTAGTGGATTTGAATTGAAATCTACAACGAAATCTATATCGTTTACACCACCGTTTTTTGACATCTAGCAAGATTTCATTTGCTCAAAAATAATTTATGCATGTGGGTTTGACAATACAATATTATCAGAGACTGAATACACCAGCATTAAAGTTTACATTTTTTGTGCCCAGAGACTGCATACACTACATTATAGTGCAATTTTTGTTGCAGCGTTGTATATTTAAGTACTTTTTGCAAGAAATCACAGTTGCATCGCTTAGTACTGAGTAGATTTCAGAAGATTTCGTCGAAATCTACTCATAAAGTAGATTTCATTTTGTATGGGAAATCTTCTCAAAATCTACTAGATTTGGCTTGAAATCTCGAATGAGCAGATTTCGCTTTGGTGTAAATAGGCTATAAAGCAGAATAATAGCTGCCATAAAATTTTTAGGTTATGTCAGATGAAACTAAAAACGCAATTGTGAAAACAAAGAGTATATGTAAACAGTCTGTAAACTTTCAATTTTGACACGCATACGAAATTACAGATGAATTGTTCACCGGAAAAGCTACCGTGATATACAAATATTCATTAGCTGTTTTATTTTCCTTTCCATCCCCTCCCATCCATCTCCTCCACTCTCACCATTACCCTTCCAACTCCTATTCTTCACTTCACTACCTCACTTTTCAGACAATCACAAAGGGAACGACTTCAGGGCCCTAGTAAGCTGGAGAACCTATGCTATTTCGGAGTATCCAACGGCCTACCTAACCTAGTTGTTTTCCAAAATGGATTGTGTGAACCACAATTTCAACATCTAATTGTTTTTGCTAGTCTTTTTGAGAGATTTATACAAAAATATACATACACATGTATGTATACATATACACACGTTATACAACAAGTTTCAGTTGCCTGCCTGCATTTAAATGCGAATTACGAGTGCAATAGTCTGCCGCAAAGTCATATGCACACATATTTTAACATACGAGTATGTACATATATAAATAATCATGCAAAGTACCTTTCAGACGAAAAATCACAAACATATTTACAAATAAGTTATGCGTACAAGTGCACTGAAATTCGTTTGTGTTGCAACCAAGACAATAAATATTTATAAAATATTATAATTTTTATTTTGTTTAATACCATTTTTTTTTATTTTCTTTGAAATTAAAACGTCCTTGGTATTCAAAAATGCAGCAGAACCTTTGACAAAAAAAGAGAACACTAGTGTATGGATTAAACTTTATGAAGGGAAATTACATGTACACACGAAGACAGTTAAAAAGAAAAACGTTTATTTGATATACAGTACTGCATAAAAAGTTTCGAACGTTGCCTTAAAATTAAAACGAAGTGATAAAAAAACAATTTCACATTTGACGCGCTGAAAAAGTGCCTGAAACTATCTGGGATTAGTTTCAAGATACGAGGCCTGTTTGATAACTCTCTGTCTTTTTCAATTTTCCGCGCAGTAGTTTACAATACAACACTGCTCCCATCAAACACAATCTTTTGCGAATTTTTCCAATTCTAAAAACTTTATAACAAAAACTTTAAGCGCCCAGCTATTACCAGATCGATAAAAAAAACTAGCATTTTCCATTCAAAAGCCGGGAATATGTCTTCACCATGCAAAACCCTTAATTTTTGCAGTCCAAACGAACTGAAATTGGTTAGGAACAAAAATTTTGTTCCGGAACAAAGGGTGATTCCAGTTTCATTTTTATTGCAAGACCATTTTCCGAGCACAAATACGTGATAAGGAGCTTTATCGGTGCCATGAACACTCTAAATATCTTATTCTTTCCCTCCGTAAAATCATTGAGCTAGTACATCCTATGATATTTTTAAATCCAAGTTGATACGAATTTATTATTCGGTGGATGCACATTTTGTACAAAAATAATCACTTATTGTACGTATTTAATGCTTAAAACAAATATTTTACCTTTAAAAGTGTTTTTTTAAACGTATTCTACAAAATTAATAATAGGTAAAATTGCAATTCCAATTTTTGTAAGCAAATACATATACAACCGCTTTTTTAACAGCTCTTATAAAATTATTACTCATAAGAACGCTGTCATAAAAATTATTATACGACAGCGATAAGTGCCAGGTCAGATACAGCAACTATAGTTGGGCAATTCTTGACTTTACAGAAGCTTTCAGTGAGGGGAAGAAGAAGGAAAAAAGAATTTCGGGTACTCCGCAATTCTCAGCAATTCCTTATTTTTCTCTCATGTATGTATGTAAGAAGTAGACGCTAGAGGTTGCTCAAGAATTGCCGGAAAAAAGTTTTTGTGTGTGAACATAAAAGCAAGTTCAAAAGAAAATTGTGAAAAAGATGAGTGATTAAAATTGCCCTGTCTGACCATACTCTAACATAATTCTCTCTACGATTGAATTTGGCATTCTAATCTTAGATATTATCGCTGGTGTGGACACTATGTTATGCGATATTAAAATCAACATTAAGAAATCCATTTTCTCATCAGAGTTAATCGCAGTTGTAGACACTAGGTAACCATGCACGTGTTTCTTATCAGCTACTTTTGACAACTCAGATATTAAACTCGTCATGTACACAAAGAAAATAACTGTTGTTTTTTTAGTGTTGTATTGTTGTACGGATGCGGTTACTTTGCTTATTGTACCGTGATCAGACTCTAGTAGTATCCTAAGCTGATATCGTAGTGTTTTGTCTTTCATCCTGTGTACACGTCTTTTTTTACTACTGTCCGTATTTTCTATATTTATTAATTATTAATTTCGTATGTAACTAAATTGCACCAGAATAGTATACACGTGTTTCTTTGTCTCTTTTCACCGTTGTCCGTATTTTCTATATATGCTCATTATTATTTCCGTATGAAACCAAATTGCACCGGAATAGGTAGCAAGCTGCGAGCACGTTTCTTTTTTTCTCCTCTCTCTCTCTCTCTCTTTACCGTTTTGAATGTTTTCTTTATATGCTCATTATTTTGAATGTACTTCATTACCTTGTAGTGTGGAAGATGTTGGACTGAATTTTATTAGTCTGGCACTCATCAGTTTTAACTAATTTAAATCTAACATTTTAAATGCTGTAATAAAGTTTGTCTTGGTCGTTCGTGTTGTTATTGTTCCACAAATACTACTCCCTATTTCCTTCTCCTCATAACCTATTTTCCTAGTTCCAGTACAATGCACTGCATGTGTAGGTGCCATCCCCTGAGTATTGGTCCAAGATACAAAAGCGAAAAGTATACGGGTGTGAGATGAATTAGGTGCCGAATAATTGTATAAGATACTGTACGCTTTCATTTCTGTAAGGTCATGGAAAAACAGAAGCAATTGATATAGAGACAAATATTAATAAAGAGTTGTTGGAAGTTGAAATATTTGGTTAACAGAAGAACTGTTACAAGTTTTTATTGTCAATGCAATTCAATAAAAATAAAATTTATGGAAATGTACGTGTGAAGGGCATTAAAAAGTAAAACAAGAATTTGGGGGAAAAAAAGTAAAATAAGAAAAATTTATAGAGCTAGATATGTGTGGCAAAAACGTAGAAAATATATTTTATAACAATACGATGTACAAAAGTCTCACTTCATGAATTCGTGAGCTGACAGATCGTCCTTAATTAAAACGTTGTTTCTTTGTCAGAATTTCTCATGTCTATAGGATTTGTGTGAAACCCATTTAAGCATATACATATGTAAGTATAGCTATTACCGCCTAAATAAATGAAGTTGGCTGCAGATGAGGAATAAAAAAATGTAAATCCTTGTATTCATATGCCATGGACTTAAACATATTGTGGACTTGACATGGGTAGAGAAAATATTATAATATGTCTAAATTTTGTGAGTGGCAGATAGTCCCAATTTTCACGAGGCAATTTTAGTTGCGCAATTCTTATCAAATTTTCGTTTCCACTTGCTTTTATGTTCAGACACAGCAATTTTACTTGAGCAATTTTCGTTTTCTATTGCTTACACTTTCTTAATCTTGCATGTACTGCATTCTCAAATTTGTACATTTAATTTTCATTTCTTCTAAATTAATACTGCTGGTTATTTATTTAAGTTGTCCATAATATTTAGAAATTTTTTTTTTCAAATGAATTAAAATATCGCAATTTCACGCTAATATTACTTTCATCACGGACAACATATCAATACATAAAAGAAACACAAGTGAAAGAAAATGTAAAATTTCTGATATTACGAATGATAACACAAAACGACTTTCCGAGTACAAGCAAGTCTGTACTCATTTTTACACTCCCCACTCTTTCCTCTCTTATTTGTCCACAAACTCAAGAATTGCGCAACTAAAATCGCCTCGTAAAAATTGGGACATACGTGTAGACGTTTTGTTTTGACTAACTATAGTTTTTAGTTTGTCAAAGTGGTTCATGTTTTCTGCAGTAGTTTTTGTATGAGAATGAACCTCTCACACAAAAAATAAATTTTAAAGCCAGTACCTCATGGTGGACAACGATGCCCAGTCATATGTTAAAGGCCCTGATACGCTATCCTGGCCAATTTTACAAAATCGCTTCAAAATGGCGTTGTAGGCCACACTATTATACAAGAAAGTTTGCAATAATTTATATACTTAACAAAATAATAAAAAACTATTATCACCTTAATAATTTTACATTATTTCAATTTATTTCCCGTGGCCACACTGATCGCACAGAAATCATCATGTTATGCAAATTTTCATAAAATTTTTCAAATCGCACGATTTGTTAAAAAATTTGTCACACAGTTACACTTTAGTACTTTTTCAACACACATGTCATAGATCGCACGATCGTGTAGGGTAGTGGGATTCATGTCAAAGCATTGACGAAGCATAGACATGTTCTTACATTAGAAGCTTTTTCTTTATGTATTGCACTAGAATATAGTAGAACTCTCACTAGTCGAATTTAGTGATAAGGTGAATTCCCAAAAACAGGCATATCTAAAGTTTATTTGTTTTTTTTTTTTTGCTATACAGTTGCAAATAAATTTTGCAAAGTATAGAATGCACAGCATGAGCGGAATAACGAAGACCTTATGCCCACGATGCTAGTAACAGTAATTTGCAGCGGCGCTGTAACTAACTGTAACGACTTATGCCTTGACACAAGAAGTTGCCGCGTGGTTAACAAAAGAATACCTGAAAAAACTATAAACTAATACAGATAGTTGAAGCAAACAATTAACCAGTGAGAGCGAAACGCAAAACTCTCGAATGCCAAACAACAACAACAATACAAGCCTGACCGTTCTTTAGAAAAATAACTGCTCTGGGCTGTTCTCCAGCCCAGAGCTATTTTGACGACTGATTTCTAAAGTTAATTGTCCTTACTGTACTAGTTTCAACATATTTTTCATTTTTTGTTAAAGTATTTTTTGCAACAATATCTATAAATTAACCATATACAAATACAAATTTTTGTTTGTTTATTTTCCAAAAAATCTATTCATTAAATTTTTTATTAGCTTATCTTATTTTTTCTTATACATACTCGTATTCCTATAATAATGGTGTTACTAGTCTTCTGAGTTTTCATCACAATATAAATTTCGCATTCATTACTTGTCAAATAATACTTATTTAAGTAGTCATTATTACGAGTATTAATTCTTAAAAAATTCACTATTTACTTTTTTCTTTCCTATTGAAAAGACGAATAATGAACTAAAAAGTAAACAACAAAAAATAAGGTCAATATAGTGATACGAATACTCATGAATAAAACAAAAATTAGGAAATAAATAAAAGTAAAAACTTGTCTTTGGATTAAAAATAAATCCTAAGTTATTTCGATTCCTATTGTATGTTAAGTGCAGTTAAATGAGAATACTATTAAGTAACGGGGAATAAAAAAATGAGAGCAAAATGTCCAGATATGGAAACAGTAGCACACACTAAAGAGCAAGTGCAGACGTATGAGTGATATCGAATACTTTATTTTTAAATATTAAAACGATCGTTTATTTTTTATAAAAGAAATCAAAAATCTTGTGTAATGTGATCGATTGCAACTTTGGCTGGTAATTGGTTAATGAGGTAAGAAACAAGTTTTTATCTGACTTTTCATAACATCTGGAACGTACATAATAAAGTCCTTTTTCAATTTGCTTTATGTGATGTTGCTGGTTGATTAAATATTCGCCAGCAAAGTACTCATTGTGTTAACTTATCCGTCATTATGTCAATATCAGTTGAAAATAGTCATGAATGACGTACGACGGTTTCTATCTGACTCGACCTTAATACTTAGGCCTAGTTTTAAGCTTCCTATTTAAATGTCATTTAGCTTTAAGCTCCATTTATGTACATATGAAAATCAATTTTTCACTACAAATTTGAATCAAACTTATTAAATGAACAATTCATTTAAGTTTATTACATTTATCATATGGTTTTGTGTGAATGCTCTTTTTTTAGTACTAAAGAGGTAAACAAAATACAAATACGAGTTATTGCCTGTAGAACATATTTTAAAATTAGTTGCTAATTTTGTGTTAAACGTTACATAATTACATTTTCTGTTGAGAAACAAAAAATTTTGAATTTTTTTGCACGTTGAAGTGTAGTTTTCTCGCATTCAGTTTTCTAAGAGAAAGATTTTGTTTTCTAAACTATTTTCAATGCAGCCGCTCTCTCAGTTTTATTATTAATATTCAAATGCCTGTTACCGATAACATGTTTACATGCCGGTTAACATGACAACAAATAACAGATGTTTAAAAATAATGCATTACACAATAAATAAACGTGTATTTAGCTACATTACGCATGCTTCAAATTATCTCTCTGTTCTTTTTTCTATTGCGGCAAAAATATTAAAAAATCAAGTATAATTTCGACGTGTTCGGTTGAGAGAAATATTGAAGACACATACATATACAGGATTAAGAATTATAAGAAGCAAATCCGTTATAATCAACAAAAATGAAAGCCAAAATGTTATGTGTGTATGTACATACTTATGTATGTAAGTAAGAAGACCTGCCAAAAACAGGTGATGGAATACTTGTTTCTAATAATTTCTTTTATTCTTAATACTATCTTTTCATTACACAGTTGTAACACACATATATGTGCCCAAGTATATGTACTAGTATGTATGTATGTAACTCTATTTATATAATAACGTTAAACTAATGTTACGCTTGTATATACAATTATAAACATTTCATTACATGCCGACAAAACTGTTTTAGTCTGATATATCTACACACATACATATGTAAGTATTTCAATTCAAAGAAATTAATTTTCCCAGTTGTAATACTCGACGCCCACTTCCTAGAACAACGCCACCTTATTAGCTTTCACGCTAAACAAATACTCGTATTATAAAATCAAAGCAAAAAAAAAAAAAAAATGTGTTTTAAATTCGTACTTTCTGACTTGCTGTCATTAGACAATTGACACGAGCTAGGAAACACAAAAATATTATTACTAGAAACATCTTAAATGATCTTGAGTTTACTATAATTAAAAAGTTTTAATTGATTGAATTTTTGTTGAACTTTATAAGTTTTAAATTAAATTTTTGGTTTGTACATTTGTACAACGGGTTATAGTTCAAGTTTTTTTCTTAAGAAGGAATTTTTGCAATACAAATTTGCTGTGATCAATAATTTTTGATTGAAAAAAAAACAAGAAAAATAATAATCAAACCTTTAGCTGTGGGACAACTAGCTGTTTCGTAGTCGCTACACTACTCATCAGCACCCACTGGGAGTGGTTATAGCAGTAGATAATGATACGTCATGATCCGAGTTCAAATTATTTAAAGTATATACATATTTCTTTCATATTTCAAAGTAATCCCTCTCAGATATAATACACTTATGCCAGCATTTGTTCCAATCCTCGAAATACTTTTAAAACGCGAAACAGCTCCTGTTTCGATTTTTCTTTTATCTCCTCAAACGCAGTAAAACGCTTTTCTTTCATCGGTGTTTTCAGTTTTGGGAAGAGGAAAAAGTCAGCAGGAGCCAAGTTCGGTGAATACGATGGTTGAGGCATGATAATGGTTTGGTTATCATGGTATAAAATCCATAATTGTTGTTTCTACAATTCAGCACGTTCCTGACGAATTGTTTCACGCAAACGACGCATAACTTCAAGGTAGGATTCCATATTGACCGTACAACCTTGTGGCAAGAATTCATGATGCACCACTGCATTGCAGTCGAAGAAAACAGTGAGCAAAACTTTTACATTTGCCCGGACTTGGCGTATTTTTTACGGTCTTGGCTCTTCTAGACGCTTCCACTGGGATGATTGGGCTTTGGTTTCAACGTCGTAGCTATATATACATGATTCGTCACCAGGATGATCTTTCTAAGGAAATCTGGATCATGGTTGATGACGTTGATTTTGCTCAAAATTGAGCAATTTTGGACCAATCTGCCGCACGTTTCATGCCTAAATATCCGTAAAAATTACTTGCCATGAGCCGAGCGATGTGGCAACATTATCAGCAACTTCTCTGATAGTGATTCAATGATTATCCAAAATCATTTTCTTCACTGCTTCAATCGCATCGGTTGCTGACATGCTCGGGCCATCGTCATTGATATCTTCTTGACCTTCCTTAAACCGGTTATGCCACAATTGAACTTGCGTTCTGCTCATAGTAGACTCGCCAAACGCCACAGTCAACAATTCAAATATCCTTGCGCAATTAATTTAATTTTTGACACAAAACTTAATACAGTTTCTATGATCCATTTTTTCGAATAGTAAAAAATCAAAGAGCACACCAAAACACGATTAACCTTTTTATCTGTCAAATACAAACTGGCAATCCGAAATGGCTGATATTGCCAACATATAGAACAGAAGATAACAGAAAAAAATGCGTATATCGATCATACGTAACTGACGAAATTTGAAAATAACGGTTATATGTTGATCAGACATCGTATGTACATATTTTTATTTGTGTTCTTATAAGCTTGATTGACAATCTTGTGCATTTGAGATTGCATATTTCTGCAATTGCAATAGTGAGATTTTTGACTCTATTTTGTTAGTGTAAAGCAAGAATATACTCCATTATTTTGCAAATGCAATGATGCAAGATCATTTGCACAAGATTGTGAATAAAGCAATAGTGTTACAAACTAAGTTTGATGTTAGATTTTTTAATTTAACAGTCACTTTCGAACAGAGTCGAATTCTGTTTCTTTCTCACTATTAATGTAAGTACGCTCTATTCTGTCGCAAAGTAGTCACTAACGACTAATTGTGAATGTAACCGCTTACCAGTGTGATTAGTTGAAGGGAAACCACGGGACAGAATAGAGTAAGTACATTTTATTTTATTATAATATGATGCATTTTACTTTATATTAATGTACCTGACATTTTTTTTTTACCAGATGAAAAAACCGCTCTAAACCAGCCGAGCCGTTCTTGTTATTATTATTTTTTTTTTGTGCGTTTTCCCAAACAGGACCATTGAAGTTGCTGTCGCAACACAATAGTATAGTTATTTTTCCCAAAAATATTTTACAAGAACGATTGAAGACCGATGAATCTCTTCGCTCACCTTCCCTATCATCTTCTTTACAATATGTATCTAAACAAGGGAATCGTGCACATATTGTCGGCCGTCTAGGATGATATTGCCAACTGGGCAGCTGATAGCTCATTTGAAAAGTTAATTGAGTATCTTAAAATCAAAAAGTATCTAACAGCAGTTAATGTTCTTCAAACAGCATAAAGTCACGCAAAAGAAACTCACTTATCGAAACCGTTTACAATTCTACAATAAATTAATTATATTGTGAACATAAACAAAGAAAATAATTTTGTTCATAAGAGAGAATAAAAAGATAAATGGAGTGAGTGGTGGAAAAATCCAAGCAATTACTCAAGATTGTGTGAAAGTATTTACAACACGTACGTACATATGTGCATGCCCATACGCATTTAGAATATACATATGTCTGTATTTTAAAATTAAAGTACGTGTGTAGACTAAAAGGACTTTAATTTGTCTGTTAAAACCTCTCAACTGTTTTTATTTTACCTGAGCAAGAGTTTGAGCAATCATGCCACAAAGGCAAGTAGCGAACTTAATTAGGACAAATTTCTGAAGTATGTCAACAGATGTACATACATACGTAAATACATAGCTACTTACATATTGTTCATTAAAGGAAAGTAAAATTACTGGAAACATAACCTAAAAGTAAGAGTTTTTCCTTATTAAACTAAAGTAAGTAACTATATGTTTCTACATATCTATTAAACTAAATTAAAAATATGTTTCTTTGTTCAGACGGTTGTCAGATCTGACAATATTTTCAGAAAAATTTGCTAAAAAAATTCTAACAATCGTGTAAACTTGCAATTTTTATCTTACAAAGATGTCAGAAAAAATTGTCAGAAAAAATATTGTCAGCATAGTGTCAGACAAAAATGTTTTCAGACCTGATAATCATATACAGCCCTATTACATATGAAAAGTCAGTGGGAGTTTTTCGACTTTTCCCCTTCCTCCAATTATGAGCAAAAATAGGTGTGATGTAACTTATTTCCCTTTCCTTTCCATTAACTGAAAAAATTAAAGGGAGATCAACTCTTCAATTCCTACTGTGGAAAATTGTACTGTTCACTTTAATTTGAATTGAAAAAAAGTTCTTTACACGAGAAATAAATTCAGCGAGGAATAAATTCCGGGAGAAATAAATTCCGCGAGAATATTCATAATTGGCTAACGTTGTTAGCTTATTTCATATTGTCAGATGCGTGAATTTTTAAACATCTGATAATGGCCATCATTGATTGGCAAGCAAAAAACAAAATTTTGATATGGATATCAAACTTAGTATTTTTAATGCCAAAACAGAGGTTGATTTTTCCCGGTGAGAAACTAAATATGCGAATCGCTTTTTAGCCTCGCTCCACAAAATATTTAAAAAAACAAAGGTAATCTAAACACAATTTTATTATAACTTTGAACAGCGTAAGTAAAAATCTTGTGAATTAAGTTTTTTTAAAGTAAATATATTTCAGTATGTATACAATTTGAAAGCTTCGAGTAACGCTCGCTGTCCCAGATAGTATACTACTATTAACTGTCATTAGCTTTAGCACGAAAATTGAAGTTACCGTATTGCTTCTGAGAAAGTGGGGAGACTTTAATGTTTCCTGATTTTGACTTTGGGAATTTGCAATAAACTCGGAAGCGCTTTGCTCATCGAATAGGAACCGGTTTTTTATATTCGGTGCGCGTTTTTGTGCGTGGAACGTATATCTAAAAACTATTAACGGCCATTAGATTTAGTGCGAAAATTGAAGTTGCCATATTGGTTCCGAGGAAGTGGGGGATTTTGGCGATTGCTGAAGCCGATTTTGGGAACTCCAGAAAAAAAACTTCGAACGCATTATACGGCTAAAATTATCTAGCTATTTGGATAATATAGCTTAACCAATAGTGAATGAAAAATTTGAAATTTGACATCGAAGCGTGGTTTTTAGTTTTTTAAACTATATTTATTTGCTCAGAATTTGTTCGTTATAGCTATAGTGTATTTTTGTATGAAAATCTTCGCAACAAAGAGTTTTTCTCAAGGGACTCAATAAAACATACGTTATATCAAGGTTTTCGTTATAACGAAGTTCGTTATAGCGAAGTATATGGACCGGTATCGGGGAAAAAATATTTATAAATATTTTATTTTTATTACATATTATATTACATTTTTAAATATTTTAAATATTTTTTGTAATCGCCATGCCAAACATTCTTTCATGGAAATTTCAGTGGAAAATATCTATAAAACCATATATAAAATCAGTTTAAGCTATTTCTTGGTTATATGTATATATACCGATATCGGAATTTTTAATTTTCTGCATTTTCGTAACCTCCGTTTATAACCAGAACTGCTGTTAAGCAAAAAAAAATATTTTCATGGTAAAATCGGTTTATGCTATATCTCGGTTATATATGGACCAATATCGGAAGTGTTCATTTGCTGCGTTTTAGTAACCTCCCTTTATAATCAAAACTGATTTTAAACAAAAAAAAAAAAAAAAAAAAAAAAATGGAAAAATCGATTTATACTGTATCTCTGGTATATATGGACCGATATCGGAAATTTTAATTTTATCTATTTGGTAACCTCCTTATATTACCAGAGGTGCTTTTAAGCAAAAAAAAGTTGTTTAAACCGATATCGGAAATTATAATTTTCTCTAGCAAAAAAAAATTTTTTTCATGAAAAATCGGTTTATGCTACATCTCGGATATGTATGGACGAACGATTTCGGAATTTTTAATTTTCTTTATATTAGAAACCTACTTTTATAACCAGAACTGCTTTTAAGCCACAAAATTTTTTTTCATGAAAAACCAGTTTATGTTATATCTCGGGTATTTATGAACCGATATTGGAAATTTTTATTTTCTAGATTTTTGTAACCTCTTCTTATTACTAAAACTAAATTTAAACAAAAAAAAATTTCTTATGTTTGCTTACGCGACATTGTCGTGGAAGAATCATCGTAAAGTTACATAAGTGCTCAGACTGAATCGAACGAATATGCTGTTTCTTTAACACAAACAAGTCCTTACAAAAATTCATGCGCTTCTCATAAAAAGTTTCTTGTCGAGCTTACGCACTTGTGACATGTCCAGAGCTTGGATCATACATACATAAATTTGTTTTATTTAAATAAGTCCATCCTACCAATTACCCCCAAGCAAAGACATACACCAATAAATACTAGGTAGGTAGGTATAAGAGCTAAACAACTTACCTGGTGTTTTAGTGGTTTAATTAAAATTTCAATATCCTTTGGAAAAAATACATAAGACTCAAGAAGTTTTATTGCGGTTTGTTGTCTTTACACACATATGTATTGCATATAATTCATATAAAAAATGGTTGATAAAAATTTCCTTTAAAGAAAAGGAATGTCAGTTCATGTGTATGCGCGTATCTGCATACATATATGTGTAGATATGTGTGTGTGTGTGTGGATTTTATTATTGCTTTTATTTTAATATTATTCTTTTATGCATTTAATATAGATAAATGATTTGTGTGTAGGTTTGTTTAGTCAAACGTTATTGTGTGGTGTGTGTGTGTGTGTGTGGTGTTATTTATTGAAGCTACATACATACAATATGTATGGGCATGTAGTACACATATAGGTACATACATATACAAATGCACGTGTAATATAATATCTTTCAAAACAATTTTTTTGATTTCTTTAAACAATTAATTTTTTCACTTGTAGCCGAACTTAAACAATTTAATAAACAGACAAATAGAAATTAGTATGAGTATAGGAAGGTACCTATATCCCTTAAAAGAATATGCATACATACACACATAACATAATGCTTGCTTCTTTTCTTTTGTGTTTGCACATATGTATGTATGTATATAATATACAGCTTGAACTAGGATTGCTGCATGAAATATTCTATAGCAAATTTGTTTTTCTTTTGTTGCAGCTTGTAGTTATTTTGTACATTTGTATGTATGTATTTAAAAATCGTTAAATGTTATAGATTTGCAGTAATAATTATCACACTTTTAATTAACACCATTTTCTTTCGATGAAAATAATCAAGATATTTCTTACTTTAATTTTTCACTGTTATGTTGGACTTGGTTTATGATTTTTAATATGATATACATACAGACACACACATACATACATACGCATTTATGCACACAGATACTTTGGAAAAAAAGGTCACTCAGCTTGTCAGCATTTCCATGTAAAAAATATTACAAAAATAAAAAAGTACTTTAGAAAAACGCAGTCAAGTCAATTCGCGGTTAAGACAGACAGTTAAATTGATGAATTTAGTTTGATTTATAAATAAATAGATAGACAACAACACCACCATCACCAATCAGCAAGTGGTGTTGGACCAAATGTCAGTAAGAAACTGAATTAAATTCAATTAAACTCACTATTCAAAAAGCATGTCTGTCTCTCCATGATGATACAAAACAAAACAAACAAAAATATATATATAATAATAACAAATAAATGAAATAACAACAGAAAACACCACCACTTTCTTAAAATACGGTGCCTATTCTATATTTCAATAAGCTGATTCCTTTTTCTTGCTCTTCTTTCCATAACAGAGTGTCTATCACTACTTTACTCGCTCTCCTGCTGATTATTACACGAGTATGTTATTATAACTGTTTTATAAATTTTAACATGTCGCCTTGTATTTGTATATTATAAGAGATACGATGATGTTTACATATCGCATGAAGGAGAGAATTTTGATGAGAGTCAATGTTTTTGTGATGAATGAAAGTGGAAGAAACACAGTTGTGATAAAAGAATAATTAAAAAAAGAAGTTTTTGAAAAGTTAATGTAGTTAAATCAAATGTAGCTGATTTAGATAATTTGAAAACAATCCGATTTTGCACAAATGGAGACTTTATATATATTGATTATTATTGCAAAAACGGATATGTATGTGCGGAATTCAAAACCCAAAGTAGTAGTATATACAGATGAGCAAAAAAAAGAAAACAAGTTTTGGTTTGTCCTCTTTGCTATTTCGATAGTATAAGTTTATTATAGGTTTTGTTCAAGTACAAAAGGAATAAAACTATTTTTTTTATTTTTATTGTTGCTGAAAATGTTTATGAAATGTTTGTTCTCCTTATTTTCATTCATGGCAAAATAGAACTGATATTATTTATAAAAAACTCTGTTCATAAAAACTAAAAGAAAAAAAAAAAAATCCCATTTATTGAACAAAAATGACAACGTTGCATGAAATGGTACAATTTTCTGTGATTTTATGAAGCTATTAACCTTTAACATTAACCTCGTGTGGCTTAAAAGAAAAATCATCATTTAATTATTTAACTACAAGCAATTTCATGAAATTGACTTTTGTTTTTATTATTTCAACAATTGACAAATTAAGTATGAATACACAATTTAATAATTGTAGCTGCGTGAAAGCAATTTCAGAAAATTTTTGTAATCATAATAGTTACATATCTGTGTTTATTTTTAAATTTTATATTAAGCCACTCACTACTGACATTAAATTATATGACATTTTAAGTTATTTTATTTGGATTTATTCAAACAATTAACAAACATTTTCATTCAAAGTCCATGCATAGCATGCAAATTGCACATTCAATTTAATGTACATTAACTTATAGCCTGCCCAGACATGAATTTTACTTGTGGCAATAAATTTTTAATTGGGCTACCGACATAAAAATTAAATTTCTTACATTATGATTAGGTGTTGCTGTAGTTGCTTTTTTCTTATAAGTCAATGTATTGTATTTATTGTACTCGAAAAACTACAGCTCTTGTACAAAATAGGGTAAATGTATTATAATGTAAAAGATTATGCTAAACTAAATGATTATAAAGGAACCTGTTAAAAAGTGCTAAGTCCCAGTTTACAACTTCAGGTTATCTGGATCAATTCCTCTTGAACTTGCATTTACGTTCACAAACAAAAGCTTCATGTCGTCAAGTTTAAGTTTATTTTTTGCCTTCAAGTTTTCATATTTTTGGTATTTTATGTTAAACTTAAGCTGCATCCATTTCCATTCTCTGCTCCCCGTTCTCCCATAAACTGAAGACTTGATGAGTCAAACTTGATGTTACAACATACTGACACTATGCAACTGTTTACTCCAGGGGTGCCCAAAAGTTCTATATGGAAGAGCAAACACTAATACATTTAAGAAAAAACTACTTTTATTTAGTATTGTTTGTTGTTAAATGCAAAACCATTTAGAAAAACAAAATTTACACTGATAATCGCTGTCGTCAATGTTTACCTGCAAAGCATGTAAAAGTGTTGTTGCTTTGCTCTTGTGCACAAAGTCTTGTGTGTGTGCAATGAAGAACGACAAAAAATATATACGACGAAGTTGTTTGTGTATTTTCATTGCTAGTGTTGAGTGCAGTATGTGTGTATTAAAGAGCTAAGCGCTTATACAAGAAATTGAGCATCAACCGCATATGCCTGGGCACATTTGGTTTACTCGGTGTTTACACACGCAAATAGTAGTGCCAGAAATTTTTGTCGAAAAATCTTCATTTGCCAAAAAGAAAATATCTTAATTTTTGGAATAAAATTTTAAAGTATTTTTCTTTTGATTTTTTATGTCAAACTCTAAAATAATGTTGGCCAGTTTCACCTGTTATGAATTCGCCTTGGGTGAAACTGAAAAAACAGATGCTCTACCTCTTTTTCTTGTTTGTAAAACATCAAGTATCAAAAGTTATTTCCGGTTTGCACTCATACATGTATGTATTTATATCTGCAACTAAAATGTGCATGTGTAAGTATGTATGTACATACCTTCTATACAATTTTTGGCACACTAATCGCTCAAGCAACAACAAAACACCATGTTGTTTTTGCGTTGGTGTCAAGGTGCATTAACGTATACACGGTGGCAGCACTAGAGCAAAATTACAACAATACAACAAAAACAGGCATGTGGTAAGCTATGTTTATCAAAAATATTTGTAACTATTTTCACAATTATAAACTATGAATGTACCTTTTCATAATTATAAATTATACTTATTTGAATTATTTATATGTTCACAAAATAATTTGTATATGTTTAATTAAGAATAAAACACTAAATTCACTTTCAAAAATGTAAACAATACATTTGACGTAAATAGCTTACTATATTGCCAGTAGCAAAACATTGTCACATGCCGTAGTGCTGCCACCGTGTATACGTTAATACACCTTGGTTGGTGTATTTATTGCAATCCCAGTTTCACCCAAGGCAAATTCATTTTACCATTTGAAACTGGGACTACAATAAGTACAACAATGCAAAAACAACATGGTGTTTTATTGTTGTTTCACCGATTCATCTGTCAACAAATTGTATAGAAGGTATGTACAACATACTTACACCTGCACATTTTAGTTGCAGATACACATACATATACATGAGTGCAAACCGGAAATAACTTTTGATACTTGATGTTTTACAAATAGCGGAATAAGTAGAACATCCTTTTTACAGTTTCACCCAAGCGAATTTAGTATCAGATGGCCTCGTTAGCGTAGATGATCGACAGCTGTTTTAGGTACTCATTACCAAACTATCAAAATTTGTTTATTTTTCATATTTGTTTTCACACATTTTCAAGCGCGCCATTTCATATTTCCTGTAAACAAATGTTAAGTCATTTGGTGCTGCTATACCTAATTGAGTGCAGCTAAATATTAGGCAACAATTTTTAAATTATGATTTTAAAATACAAACAATTGGGTTTTATTCACTATATATCGAAAAGCAGAGAACAAAAATTCAAAGAATTGAGTTTTTTATTCACTATTCTAGCTTCTAGCATTGATACCAATAAAAAATTATAAGTAGCTTGTTTTCTATATGTCGACATTTCATAGGAGCTACCCTAATCACGAGTAGACTAGAAAATTTTGAAATATATTCACAAACATTCAACTTCATATCCCAACAATCTAAATAAATGATTGAGAATTTAATACAGCAAAATGCTTTAACCATACATGATGAACCATGATATGTATGTTAAGTTATTTTCATTTAATTTCAAATATTTTTTGAATTTATAAACAAAAACTTGAACATTTTTCCTGTAGAAATCTTCCGAAGGAAGATATAAAACAAGAGCTCAAACTCTAACAACATTTCAATTAAATTTAATAAAAAAAAAGGCAAAAAAAAAAAAAAAAAATTAAGATCAAAATAAGTATGGAGAATATTTCAGATATGTATACATATTTATGTACCCTTACATATGAAAAAATATGTATAGGGTGTTTTTTTAAGCTAGATAGAACTTTAAATTGTAAAAAGTAACACAAAAAATTAAATTTTGATGAAACATTTTTTTTATTTGTTTCAGTATACTCTGACAAATCATCATGAATAGACTCACGCTTGAACAACGCTACGAAATTATCCAAATTTACTTTGAAAATCAGACCCGTTGTTTTATCGCAAAATTGTGTTCAGCGATGAGGCGCATTTTTGGCTTAACGGGTTTGTTAATAAGCAAAATTGCCGCATATGGAGTGAGACCAATCCACAAGAGACCCTACAGACTCCATTACATCCAGAAAAATGCACTGTTTGGTGCGGTTTTCATGCTGGTGGCATCATCGGACCTTATTTCTTCAAAAATGAGGCCGGAGCTCGCGTTACGGTCAATGGAGATCGTTACCGCACCATGATCAATGATTTTTTGTTTGAAAATATGGATGACATTGATCCGGAGGAGATGTGGTTTCAACAGGATGGCGCTACGTGCCATACGGCGAACGCAACCATCGACTTACTGAAATCAAAATTTGGCGATAAGTTGATTTCGAGAAATGGACCTGTCAATTGGCCTCCAAGGTCGTGCGATTTGACACCTCTCGATTATTTCCTGTGGGGCTACGTGAAGTCACTGGTTTATGCTGATAAACCAGCAACAATTGACGCCTTGGAGGCCAGCATTGTTCGTGTTGTTCGTGACATACGGCCAGCAGTGCTCGAAAAAGTGGCCCAAAATTGGACGTCCAGAATGCGCTTCGTCAAGAACAGCCGCGGTGCCCATATGCCCGAAATCATTTTCAAATGTTAATGTCACGTATTGATCTTTCGAATAAAAAAAAATTTTGATTACAATTTAATTTTTTGTGTTATTTTTTACAATTTCAAGTTCTATCGGGCTTAAAAAAACACCCTATATAAACATTTCTTTATTAATGCTTAATTGAAATTTGCCAACGAAATCGTTTAATTAATTTACATTCTTTTTATGAATTATAAATTGAAATTATAACCGTCAGTTGCAAGTATAATAGATTATAAATTAAAATAACTTCAAAATTGTTCCAATTCTCAAATACCATTACGATCTTCAGGTCGTGTTTCGCTGTAAAATCCCAAATTCATTGTGGGCACCATGTTGCTATAAAAAGATATGTCAGCAGCGGAAGGCCGTTGCGCGGCCAATGCAGTGACAGGCGGAAGTGGTGGCGGCTGGGGTTGCGGCAATGGTTGCGTAACTGAATGTTGATGGTTTGGTGTCAAGTCCATGGGCGAGTGTACAACTCCTGCAGCATTCAATACAGCTTGATGCGCCGACAATGCAGTATTATGTTGCAATTCGTGCATTTTCAAGTGCACTTCTAATTCTTCTGGTTTGTGGAATGTAATGCGACAAATTTCGCATGGATATTGGGGACTATGTTGCTCCAACTCGTGGCGTGCTAATTTCTCTCGGCGGCTAAAACCAGCACCACATTGTTTGCAATTGAATAGTGTGTCTAAATGAAGGGCCTGATGACGGTGCAGATCTCGTTCACGGGTAAAAGATTTGCTGCATATGTCACAGATATGCAAACGACCGTGTGAAGATTTCGCAACAGGTAAGGGTTTGATGGGCGGAAGAACAGTTTTAGTTTGCGCAACCTGATTAGTATTAAACAACGAACGTTGTAATTCATCTGTAGATCTGGGCATGTTGATTTCTGCATTTGCGTAGGGATTAATGGGCACAACCATATTTTCCATGTTGTCTACAGTCGGTGGCAAAACTACTTGATTTGGTTGCCCAGGTTGCTTTGAGTGATTAAGAAGAAATTCGGATTCTTTGCGATAATGTGCTTGCTCATGCATTTGTAATTTGTCCTTGCGGGCAAATGTAACTGCACATCTGCTACACTTAAAAGCCCGCACTTCGGAGTGCGTTCTGCCGTGGCGCAATAGTTCTGGTCCTGTGGTAAACGAACGTGGACAATGCTGACAGACAAAAGGTTTAATACTGCTGTGTATGCGCATGTGTTTAGTTAGATTTGTGTTTCGTGAAAAACTTTTTGTGCAAATGGGGCAAGCAAACGGTCGCACGCCTGTGTGCACGATTGAATGCTTTTTGAGATCAGAACGTCTACAAAAGCCTTTGTTACATATGGCACACACATAAGGCCTTTCAGGATCATGTTTCTCCTTTATATGATTAATCAGTGGTTGACGGCCGGTGCAACGCATGGGACAAAAATTGCACAGGAAAGGAGCCTCAGGGTCATGTCGAGATTCATGATCTAGACAATCATTTTGAGTGGTAAAACACATATCGCAGTACTGGCAAGAATATGTGTTCTTGATGACAAATTCTAAATTTTTTGGTTCTGCTGCTAACGATGGTTTCGTTTCATTGGATATATTTGTATCAGTTTTGTTAGCGGTATCCGATTCATTTGAAGGAGCGGTATCAGCCGATTTCTTGTTTGGTTTTTTAACACTGTTTGCGCTACTACTGCTACTGCTTCCAGCAACTGGCTCGGTTGTTATTGCTGGTAATATGACATCGTCTGGTTCAGAATCTGACTCCATTGAAAAATCATCTTCAGAACTTTCAAACTCCTGTTCGGGATTGACTTCTTCCACTTCACAATTGTCATCGGGTACAAACTCTCCAGGATTCCCATTTAACCCCGGTCTTCTTTCCTCATCTTCTGATAAGAATGCATTTGTTTGTAATAGTTTCAAACGCTTTTGCAACAACTCCTCACATTGTTGAACTAAAGAGCGAAAATTCTTGAATGCCTCTACCATATCCCAGCAACGTGTACAGATTGTATGTGGCAGCTGAGAGCAAGATTTGTCATACTGAAATAAGTTTTATTACATATAATGCAAATTAGACAAATAAAATTTTAGGTTATATACCTTTATGTTAAACAGTTCGTATAATACTTCTTCCACAGATTTGAGCTTATGCTCGTTTTCGTCAACACCAGGCTCTTCAAATATATCCACAGTTTTGCCCAACCCAGGGCCATCATTTTGCTGTAAACAAAGACGACACATTTGCCTTGGCGCTTTGCTAGGTAATTGTTCGGCTGGCTCAGCTACTGTTTCAGGAGGTGCTTCTGTTGAATCTAAGTCCACCATATTTTTATTTATTGTAATCGCTCAAAAAAACATCACATACAATTTTCAGTATTGTTTCTTTCCTTCTTCGCAATTCCTTTTAGCTTTTGCTTTTATTAAATACGATTGTCACAAACTTTTTGCACAGGTGCAGTATAGAGTACTATGTATTCACAATTCAAACAGGGTTGCTATATATATCAGCAATGGCACTGCCAACTATAAAGGCACTGTAGTCAGTGTTATCAGAGTTAAGTTTTATCTTTTTTTTTTAAGGTACAAGAGATTTTTTAGATTTTAGGTACAGGAGAGTTTTAGCTTGCAACCTGTTTATAGGGCACGACTACGCTCACTCGCCACAGAGTTTTTTGGCTCTAAGAACCCCAATTTTCACGAGGCAATTTTAGTTGCGCAATTCTTATCAAATTTTCGTTTCAACTTGCTTTCAGACACAGCAATTTTACTTGAGAAATTTTCGTTTTCTATTGCTTACACTTTCTTAAACTTGCATGTACTGCATTCTCAAAATTTTCCATTTAATTTTCACTTCTTCTAAATTAATCCTGCTATATATTTTTTGAAATTATCCACAATATTTAAAATTTTTCTTTTTTTTCAAATGAATTAAAATATCGCAATTTCGCGCCAATATTACTTTCATCACGGACAACATATCAATACATAAAAGAAACACAAATGAAAGAAAATGTAAAATTTCTGATATTACGAATGATAGCACAAAACGACTTTCCGAGTACAAGTAAGTCTGTACTCATTTTTACACTCCCCACTCTTTCCTCTCATTTTTGTCCACAAACTCAAGAATTGCGCAACTAAAATTGCCTCGTGAAAATTGGGACTAATTCTGTAAGAAAAATTTAGTATAAGATAAAAATGTTTTTGACTCTAATTTGCTAAATATGCGTCCTGTCGAAAAAATAAAGAAAAAAATTGGTATCAGTTAAAAATGTTTTTGACTCTAATTTGATAAATATGCGTCCTATTGAAAATTTGGTATCAGATAAATATGCTTTTTGAATCTAATTCGGTGAATATGCGTCCTATCGAAAAGTAACGAAAATTTGGTATCAGATAAATATGTTTTTTGGATCTTATTCGGTGAATATGCATCCTATCGAAAAATAACGCAAATTTGGTATCAGATAAAAATTTCAGTAAAAATGTTTTTTGGCTCTAAGTAGGTAAATACGCGGCCTATTGAAAAAATAAGGAGCATTTGGTATTAGTAAAAAGAATTTTTTGGCTCTAGCTCGGTAAGTATGATTTTAAAGCTTTTGAAAATCATATGAGTAATGTAAAATAAAAGTATAGAAAAACAAAAAAGTCTCCAAATACATTCTGAGCAAATAAATAAATAACAGTTATTAAAAGAAAATTATTAAAAAAAATATTATATGTTCATCTTCTTAGAAAATTTAAAAATTTTCTACAGTAGCATCGCTGAAATTCAGATTCAGCTTCAGTATCAATTTGTTTAAAAGTATTTCCTCACTTAAAGTATGATCTTTGATGTCCAAAAAAGTTAAAAGCAAAATATTTTAAAATTTGTTATCTAAAATAAAAATTTTTTTATTTTGAAAAGCGAAGATTTTCCCCAACAACTTCTGCAACACTTAGAAAATGAAAAGTTTATGTTTGAATAGCAAAAAGCTAACTCGGAGAAAATGCACAATCTTACGATTTTTGCTATTTTTACTGCAGTTTTTAAGCACTGGTATATATAACGCCTTTACTTTAGTTTAGTCTGCTTTTGAACCACTCTCATGGGCAGAAACCTGTAAACTCTATGACGTGTGTGAAAATAAATTATAAACAGTTGGGCACAAACCAACTGGTTCTGTTAAGGGGTTAACATAGGATTGTTAAACATACAATATCTTGGGCAATGTATTCTAAAAGACATTATTAGGTGGGTTCATATACATTACTGGTAAAAATTAGCAACGGGAGAGTTACAAGAAATTTTTTTAAATTACTCTAAAAAATGTGAAAAAATAAATGAACACTTTACTAGCAAAAATTTGCAGGTTAGAGTAGTGTTTTTAAGGGGTTAACATAGGACTGTTAAACATACAATATCTTGGGCAATGTATTCTAAGACATTATTAGGTGTGTTCATTTACATTACTGATAAAAATTAGCAATGGGAGAGTTACAAGAAATTTTTTTAAATTACTCTAAAAAATGTGAAAAAATAAATGAACACTTTACTAGCAAAAATTTGCAGGTTAGAGTAGTGTTGTTATGTATAGGTATATCTGCGTACTTAATAAGCCCATTTTTTGGACAAATTATACATATACATATATATATTATAAAAATGTGATTATGATCATTTATATTCAGCATTGTCGTGACTAGCGTTTTTCTAGTCCGGCTTGTAATAGAATAATGAAAAGTTTAGTTTAATCTAGTACTAGGCGTAGTCGAAATATGCTAAACATTATTGGCCTTATTCATAAAAAATATTGTATGTTTATTAAACTGTTATTTGACAAATTTCTATGAAAAATATGTCAAATAAGTGTTTAATAAACATAAAATATTTTTTATGAATACGGCCGTATAAATGTAATTAGCTACTTTTGAATAAAATATCTATTTTTAATTAGGTGGTTTAGCCCATACACGTTTCAACTTAATTGCCAACTGAGTCGGTTGTAGTGCAAATAAATACATGTATGGCTTTGTAAATTTGCAGCCAGTTTACCAATCTCGACAGCATGCTTGCGTTCGCAATCTAAGCGAAAGAAAATTGATTTGGGTTCGTCTAACTTTTTTTTATGCGAACGATGTGTCAAAACTCAATCAAAATACACAAGCATATGCGAACGAATAATAGTGAGATAGACAAACCCAAATTGATTCGAATGTGAGTGACTAGCTTTCTTTCGCATTCATTTTCTTTCGAAATTGGTAAACTGGCTGTTATTAGTTTGGCAGTTGTCGAGTTGGTTGAAGAACAATCAGACGATTTTGATTTTTCAAGTTGGCTAGTAGGTCTCTCAATTCGATTGTGCTGTGTGTGTTCGAGTCTCCTAATCAGCTGTCAAAATTTATGTTTGTAGTTTTTTTTTTTTTTTTTTTTTTTGCAAAAAAAATGTTAAACATTTTTAAAATTGTATTTAATTTTATTGAATCTGATAGTTGGATGAAAATCGTTCAAATCAGTTTATGAAGTGTGTGTTTGTCACACACAATTCAATTGAAATAATCAATTGATAATTGAATTGAACCGTGTATGGGCCGCTTTACGTTACAGCAGCT
This sequence comes from Thecocarcelia acutangulata, assembly GCA_914767995.1. NCBI lineage: Eukaryota > Metazoa > Arthropoda > Insecta > Diptera > Tachinidae > Thecocarcelia > Thecocarcelia acutangulata. The sequence goes on along the minus strand of OU612097.1, from coordinate 27,387,791 downwards.
TGCCTACACATAGCATGTTTATTTTAAACTAATTTCAAAGTGTAGCTGCTCGTTACCTAGGTACACATAATATTTACAATACTAAAACTAATAACTGGTCTGTAAAAATTAAAGAAGCAAAAAAAAAAACATTTTAGAGGTTAAAACTAGAAAAATATTAATATAATTAAAAAATGGAAGGATCAAGTGTCAATATAATTGCTTCGCTAAAAGTTTTAAACACATTCAAGCAAGTAAATTTGCCGTAACATCCTTTGCCACTGATGTGCCAGATACTGTGTTAAGCAACACATTCATTCATTTCTATTAGACGTCTTATTTTACCTCCGTTGTTCCTAAGTTACACAAAAATTAATTTTTAATCTTTTTAATACTTTCTATCGTTTTAAAAGTTTACATACACTTACAATTTCTTAAATTTTCCAAAATATTTTTATTTTTAACCTAATTTAGAAATATTGTTTTGTAAACACATACGCAAAACAGCTGTTTTAATAATTATTGCAAGTAAAAATCTTACTTGTAAAAACTTGCAAGAGTTTTCCTGTCTTTCAACTTTGTACACTCTTTTGACGCTCTCTCGTTACAAATTTTTTTGGGGTAATGAACGCTTTCTTGTAACAATTGCTACAAATTTGTAAATGAACACACCTGATGTCGCAAGAGCTGTTCTCCAACCCAGCTGCTTTACGATTGCGTTTGAAATTATTTTCCATACCTACTTAGCGTGAAAAAATTTCCTTTTTTATAATTTGAAGAAAATATATAAATGAAAGAATTATTAAATATTCGTATTATTTGATTTTGTTTATATTGTTTTTCTTCTAAATTTTCCAGCTAAAAATCTTGATTGATTTTTGTTTTTTATAAAAAAGGTTTAGCGGTATTTTATTTTCAATATTTCGATAACAATTTGTTATCATCATCAGGAAAATTAAAAAAAAACAAAAATTTTAATTTTCCTGATGATGATAACAAATTGTTATCGAAATATTGAAAATAAAATACCGTTAAACCTTTTTTATAAAAAACAAAAATCAATCCAGATCTTTAGTTGGAAAATTTAAATGAAAGAATTATTAAAATTTTAGGTCCATGTTGACTTTTGGGTCACCCTGTATATATGAAACTATTACAATTAAAAAAGTTTATCTTTGCTTCCATAATTAGGTGTGTTCCACGAGATCTCGGACTAGTTCGGAATAATGAGAGTAAAAAGCAAATTACTCTCTAAATATGCAAATTTTACCCAAAACTTCTGGAACGCAAAAAACCACAATTGTACATCTTGTAATACTAGTGCTGCTTACTTTTTAGATTGAAGTATATGTTAGTGATTTTAGACGCTGAAAACGCATAACATCATACAAACAAAAGATTTGCATTATTGGCAACAGCTGTAAAATTAAATGTACTGTAAAATTTTCAATAGATTTTTATAGTACATATGTATTTATAAAATGAAAAGCCAAATAACAATTGCATGTTCTGTTCATAGCTTCACAACGTTATTTTCAATTTGGGCAACCTTCCATTTTATTTTTAACTAATGGCGTTTTCTTTTCTAGAAAATGTGTAACATTTTCAATATTGTTTTGCCAAGAAAATATAGAAGTATTCAGTTTTCTCAACTTTTTTTCAGATATTTATAGCTATTGCGACATCTTGTTTTCATCTCAATAAAACTTAAATTTTAAAACTTGAATTTGAAGAAAAAAAGTGCAGCATAAAGGCAAAACCTTTTCAGAAAAGAAAACGGCATAAGTTTTAAACAAAAACTGGTTTGCCAATTTGTAAATTTTCAGTTTCATAAGTATGTAAACATAAAACAGCTGATTATTCAATTCTAGTCCGAACTTACCCAAAGAAAAAGTTCGGGCTAATTTGTATAGGAAATGAAAAAAATTACTCTCTCATTTTCTCTCAAAATTGCACAAAAATTTTTACGTGAAACGCTTTTGGACTAGTTCGGACTGTTTCGTTATTCACGGGGAACACACATATTGTAACAACAACTGTTTTCAACATGTTAAGAAAAAAACCCCGCAGATTTTGACTAAAAAACACATGTTTTTTTTTTTTTTTTTTGAGTTTAGTGAAAGAGGTATCTGTTACGGTCCCTGTTAAGTGGCTGTGTATGTTACAAAACAGTTTAAAAGTGAAAGTAATAACATAACCCTTTACTTTTTTATGCATTACATTAAGCCATTTCGCACTTTATATGTATTTCATCCCTTTTCAGACAAATACTTTCAACGACAATGAATTTGATTTTACAACCGAAATCATTTAACATAAAAAATCACCTACAAATCATTTAAAAACATTAATTAATAATTCAAACGCATCTTCTGCAAACTATTCATGTTGCCTAAGTTTTATTTTGCGCATTTTGATTGAACTAAAAAAATATATGATTTTTGTTCACAACAAAATCTTTTCTGTTAAAATTATTTTTGTTCTTTGCTTTACATAGAAAATAATAAAGTTGTACACATTCAGGCACACAAACATAAAGTGACTCACACAGATTATATAAATAAATATTTGCAACATGAAAAGAAACAAACTCATACCAGTATGTACCGGTAAAGAAAAAATTAAATACCAATAGCCAGCCAGCCAACTTCTCTTTTCTACATAAAACTAAATCAGCATTGTTAAAACCGCTTTGAAGTGGTAACGCAACAAGGCTAAAAAACAAATTTCTGTTGCTGTTTTACTTATGTTTTTTTTCGTTGTTAAAACTTCAACACACAAACTTCTTCACCTGCAGTCGCAATCTTCTCTTGGGTTTTGTTTAAAAGAAAACTTTATTAAAACTTTTGGGGTTTTAGGCGTTTTCGCTTTGCTTTATTGTCTATTTTACCAAAAGGAATACAATTTTATTGACTCGAATTGTTAACAAATACATTAATTTGGATTAGACAATCTTTAATAATTATTTTAAATATATACGGACTTTATTTTGTTTATAGGTGTATCAATTGTATATAAAAGGCCACAGATTTATTTTTCATTATAATCGTTATTAGTCCAAAAAAAAAAAAAATATTTTCTTGTTGAAAACAACACATCCTGGTAATATTTTAAAACTATGAATTTAAAAATAGATATTTTATTGATGTGTACGTTTTTTTTATTGTATTAACAATATATTTAAGATGTTTTTTATATAATAATTGACTGGTAAATCATTATTTTTTTATTTTAATAATATGGAAGAATTCGCATTAACGATGATAAATTCAATTTGTAAAAGTCGTGTTATGATGCTGAGACGGTTTATCAAATTTAGTCCCTCTGATACCTATCTACTTTATTGAATTATTAACCATTCTCTTAACTCTACTGGAGGTTTTATACAAAAGAGATAATATTATTTAAATATCTACCATTTTTTGCAAATGAATTTCTTATTCAATTTCTATAAATTATAACAAAAGGTAAATTAACTATTAATTTACATTTCAGTTGAGTAATTTCTTTTTAACAAATTTAAAAGTAGGATTTACTAAAGTTTATTGTCAAGAAGATTTAACAAATATTTGCAACTTATATGGGTTTTATTCCCATTAAGGGCTATTCTTACAAGAAAAAAAAGAGGGATGAAACTACAACCAAGACTCTATTTTTGTCTACTAATCCTCCCCCAAGGATACTAATGAACTGGTTGTGTACTTATAAAATCTTAGCTCGTTTTTAAAAATGGGTTAATTTCTACTTCTTTTAACACTCCTTTTTCTCGCTGGGCGCTTTAAACACAAAATTTATCATCTTTTGTTTGTCTTGTAATTATAGATTAAAAAAAAAGATAAAAAAAAAAATTGTCTAGTAATCGTCTAAATCGAACTCGTTGTTATCTAGTTCATCCAGTTGCATACTCTGAAAGTCGACCTTGTAACGCAATATACCGCCTATACCACCAAAACCACGCACAAATTGACTGCCCTCTTGTGATTTGTCGGTAATAATCTCCAGCGTGGCGCCAAACATTTTATAATTGTTGGCCAGCCATTCCAGCAGTGGTTGTGACTCAATCAATTCCAATTCAACACCGGTTTCTTTATCCACAAAATTATTTTTATCTTTTTCTTGTTCGGGCGTTAAATGCAAAATAATGGGCGCCGTAGCATTACCATGACATTTTAAAACATAACGTTGAATATCTAAATTTTCCCAACAGATCAATATATCCACTGAACCCAATTCTAAGGCGCGCAACGTATCATCTATACCAAAACAATATTTTCCTGTATCCTGAGAAATCTCATCGAAGTAACGGCCAATCAATTTTTTCTCTTGTATGAATTTTACATTTTGCAATGATTCAGCAGACAATTCGATGGCCTGATTGAAACCATTTTCTCCACCATAGGACACATCTATAAGTTTAATTATTTTGGATTGCAGTCTAGGGTCAAACATATCCGATTGACTCAATTCAGTTTTAAAGTCAGCACTACCAGCTAAAATGAGTCCAGCAACGTTGGGTTTGTCATTTGTTATAAACAATTGTGTTGCTACTTCGGCCACCTTACGTACATAATTGTGACGTTTTTCCATACGCAAACGGGCGAAACGCAAAGCGGACTGACCACCACGGCCATGCTTTTTTGGCAAATCGACAGAAAATTTATGCAAAACCTCTCGGGTATTGCCTTGAAGTGTACCAAATAGGGCACCATTACCATCCATAACAATAAAGCCAAAACGATTGTCGTCAGCTAAAAGTGCCGTAAGTGCTTCGGTGTGAAATTTATTGTCACACAAATATAATGACGTATTGATCGGTTTGAAGGGCTCAAAATCAATATTAACCTTTTTCTCTTTACCTTCTTCGGTAACAATTGTGCCACAATAGATGACCAGGCCATTGGGTGGCACTTTGGTGTACAATTTCAGTCTCTGTTGTACAGAGGTAATCGCACCTAACACTGACAGTCGGTTGACACGCGACTTGATGTTTGAAGCTGTGCCAAATTCATCGGCCAACATTTTACTCACACGAGATATTTGATCCTTGGGGGGAATGATTAATGAAATCATACTGGTGCCATTGCCTCGAGCGATCTCCAAGCTCTTGATGAGCTTCTTGATTTTCCAAATTTCGACATTACGATCAGCTGACGTTTCTTCTCCAGACATGGCTAAGCTTTTGTCCACTTGTCGTTGGTAAAATAAAAAGAAATTTATTCAGTATTGCCAATTATTAAAACGAAAAAACCCATAACGATCGTAGTGATGCCAGAAAAATTTTTAACTATTTTTCCGAAACAAGGAATGAAAAATGTCTAAAATACTACAAAGTATGTGAAGTACGTGTTAATATTAGAAATAAGTTATATTTATATATATTCCACGTGTAATATCCGCTTCGAAATTTTCAAAGCTTTGATGTGTTAGTTTTGGTTTGAAGAATTTTAAATTAATATTTATAATTTTTCTAAACATTTTGTATCGACGTAAATAATAACAAAATGCTTTTATAGAGATATCGCTTATTGACTATCCTCGATAGCAACTAATTACATATTAATTTCAAAGGCCGGTGCAAGTCTCACAACAGATTTCATGTAACAAATCTATAAACTTTTAACCTTCGTATATATACCAGAATTAATGAACATTCATTTGTGTTTCGAGTTGCCTGCCTAGAAATATGAGATGCTTTTTGATATCTTTGACTACAAAGCTGTTTGATTTATTTGACCTTAAGAAGTTTAAGTTTTGTTTTTTCTTTATTTTTAGGCTCTAGGTCTGACTTAATAGACTTTATAATTAAAGTAACATAAATAGAAGGTCTATTAATCTATCGTGAACAATCTCTAATTTGCATTGTACTTTTCATATCCAGTGCAATTAAATGTAAGAACACGTTTCAGAAGATATATCAACTCATCAAGAAAGGTTTTAGTTTTAGGTTAAAAATATATTTCTCTATCGTTTGAAATCTTTGTGAAAGTTATCGTTCAAAATCGTTGGGGTGGTTGACATTTTTCTGTTGTGGTTTTTGAAAAATTTTCTAACTTGATTTTTATTATATATGTATATAACTAGTGTCATTCATTTATGCAATTATTATACAAGTATGGGTTTTTTAACTAGTGAAAAACTGCTGACGGACATAAAATGCATTTTGGTAGACAGTTAGTGAAGTGAAAAAAAAAAATTAATTAAGATAGGAAATAACACTTCACAGCCAATGAAAAAAATTAAATTAAAAAAATATATATATCTAATGATTTAAACCAGCTCCATAGGTTTAATAGATTTCAATTTTCTTTTTTGACTTAAGCAGAGTTTCCATATATCTTACATTTATTTATAATTTAAAAAAGTGTGGAAAAATTTTGCATCAAGAAACTTTCTATATAAAACTCACAATATGTAGACTTTTCCGGATTTTCAAGTAATTGTATAAAATACATCCATTTCAATAAATGTAATTCGTATTATTTCTTTTTCCAGTAAAAAATTATAAATAGCTTGTTTTCTATGTTTCCCAGCTATCTATATGTCGACATTTCATAGGAACTATAAAAATGCAATTGTATAAATTATAACTAACGTATGTAGAATTTTCTTTAAGTTCGTTACCGTATTAATATTTCAGGTATCCGCTAATTCCTAAAAATGGCAAATGTGTTTATGTCTGTGGCATCACTATATAAGAAAATAATTAACAGAGATGATATTTTTGCCTCGTCCCCACTTTTTCAAATGGAATCCACAATTTCTATTTTTAGAGTTGTCGGATTTTGCATGATCTCAATCAGAAGAATGGTTTGGATAATCGCCAAAAATTAAAAGTGCTCAATTTTGTATATATACTATTTAGTTTATATAATGTTTCACTAATATTGTTAAATTACTATTTAGTGGATTGATGAAGTGTGCTTGAAAACAAACAAAAATTCCATCTCATGTGGTTTGTGACTACAATGGTAAGTGAATTTTTCATACCTGTTTCAATGTGGCTGCGCTGTGGCCATTGTAAAGTCCATGATTGACAAAAGTGTTGCCTTATTTAAGGAGTTACTTCGTTATTTAAATAAATCAAGCGGCATAACAATTTTGTTTCATAACAAAAATTATGGTGTGAAGACATTATTTTGTAAATTGTAAATCTGAGTTAAGAGGCATATCTCACATATGTAAACATAAAAAATACTTACAATATACACCGCTTTCACATAGAGAAAGCTGTGATTTTAGGTGTTTTTAGATACAAAATATAAATATCTTGTTTTACCATGAAGCTTAAATTTTATTGTTAAATAACTAAAATACACGAAAACAAATTTTCATGTCTATAAAAATCAGTATGATAGTTTTCCGTGTATAAGAAATGATTTTTGTAACCAGATATTTCTTATAGAGATGCATACAGCACTTTGTTTACTTTTTTCAATAAATTGACACAAGAACTAATGTTCTTACTAGGGTTTTATTTATTTCTTTTTATTATTATTGAAACAACAATAATTTTTTGGATACACACAAAATTCTCTTATGTATTCAAGTGCATATACATATGTATACCAAGTTGTTTTAGAAATGGAAAATGTTTAAGAATAATTCTTGCCAAAATATTACTTCCATATATAGGTTTATAAATGATGTAGCTACATTTAAATTACTTTAGTCTTTAATTAGTTCATTGCGTTTTCTTGGTTTTTTCTAACACTTCGCAACCTAGTTGATAAATTTAGAAACAGCAAAAAAAAAAAAATTGTAAGTGGCAGCACTGGAGTGCAAAAAGCAGCTGTTACTTCTGCGGTTATATTAGAAGCACAAATTTCAATTAGGGAATTTAGTTGTGATTTGAAATTTTTATACATGTATATTATTACTTCGAATACTAAGCAGCTCCCGCTATTTTAGCTATAGCTACAATGCAGTTGCTTAAAAATCCCTCAACCATTTGGTAAGCACAAAATGCTTTTTAATATTTCCAAGGAAAAAAAAAAAAAACAATATCAGCTATTTATTATGTAGCTGCCACTTTCAATATAATTATATAGGCTATATTTGTAGTCAGCGACATTTGTAGCCTGCTGTATCGGGAACAAACCAGGACACTCTGTTTTTCACAGGTTTTTTAGGGTATAAAGGGGAAGGAGTCAAGCTTTAAACACATAGACGACAGCAGACAGCAAGCAGCGATCTGTCAAAAATAAAATACATATGTTTATATGCACACGATTATTTTAACGACATCACAACAGCAGCTGCTGCTGCTGCAGCAAAAGTAAATGCAGTGCTGCCACTATAAATACAAATTGGCAGCAATAAAAACTAAAATTTGTTTGAATTATTTAATAGAAATAAACATCATATAAATAAAATAAACAAATAAATTGATGAGTTTTTACAACTTTACGTGATATTATTACGTTTTCAGTCAGTAATTTTAATTTTATTCATGTAAAATATATATGTGGCACCTCTAAAATTTGCATTGCTTAAATACACATAGTGCTGCTGCTGTCTTGAAAATAATTATGTTGCTGACGAGACGGCAGCATTTGAAGCTAACTTCATTTGTAGCCGTGAAGTTATAAAGTCTGCTGTCGTCTAAGTGTTTAGAGCTTCACTCGTTTGTTGTAGCAAACAAAACTCTATGAAGCCGCATGACTTATGTTGTGTTGGACTTCCGCATAAAAATTTGCAGAATGGGGATCAGCATGCCTTCGGGTGGTTCTGCTTGCAGTTCAACACTCGGGCTGATTATGGTAGAGGTACCTACCTTGACTGGAATGTTCCGTAAAGGCAGGTGCTGATGTAAATCTTTTTAACTACTGTCTCAAACGTGTTTAATGCTTTAGTGTGATCGACTTTTGATCCCAAAATAGATTTATCTATACAAAATAAATATAAGAGCTCAAAATTGTTTTTGTAAAACTGATGTATTCAAGGCGAATTTATAACAGGTGAAATTGAAAGCGCATCTGATAACTTTATTTTATGTTTTAATCATTGCCGGATGTCAATAGAGTAAACTTGAAAAAAATAAAAAATATTAAAAAAAATTTTTTTATTTATGTATTATACCGTGAGGGCTAGGTATGTTCAAGAAACCTACTAAATCCGGCTGGTCATTTTCATCTTTGGAAGCTCAGATTATACAGGCCTTAATTTTCATGAAATAATTAAAAGTTTGCTGTTTTGAATTTATACTTTTCTTGCGACGTTTCACAAAGATTTTTTTGTAATGTTGTATTTATTGTTATGCCGAACTTAACTGTTATCAGTTCACTTTGGATGTGCTTTTACTGCCTTATTTTGTGAATTCATTTAATTTTTGTTGACATTTGAGTTGCTATTGTGAATGATTTTATTCACTTAACAAACCTGCAACATTGTTGTATTTCAAATTGCGCTCAATTTTATAGCAATTTCGTGCCAATTGCTCAATAACAAGGTGCATTAACGTATACACGGTGGCAGCACTACGACATATAACAGTTTTTTGCTACTGGCAATATAGTAAGCTATTTAAGTCAAATGTATTTTTTACATTTTTGAAAAAGAATTTAGTGTTTTATTCTGAATTAAACATATACAAATTATTTTGTGAACATAAAAATAATTTATAATTATGAAAAGGTACATTCATAGTTTATAATTGTGAAAATAGTACAAATATTTTTGAGAAACATAGCTTCCCACATGCCTGTTTTTGTTGTGTTGTTGTAATTTTGCTCTAGTGCTGCCACCATGTATACGTTAACTGCTCAATAACTTAATTGACCTTTTTTCAATAACTTAATTGACTTTTTGTATGGAATATTGAGCTCAATTAAGGCGTTAATTGCAGTAATCTCAATAATTGTGTATGTATGTCTGAACACGCTATTATATACTAATTGTTCACTAACATTATTTAATTTATATATGGAATAATGTGCTCAATTAAGGCATAACCGTGGTAATATTAATAATTTTGTATGTCTGAACAGCGTATTGGAGTATACGGATGCTCCCACAATGGCGAATCTTATTTAACATTGGCAAACGTTATTAAAAACAACAAACTTATTAAAAGCCAAAAAAAAAAAAAAAAAAAAAAACGAGATGTAACATACGAGTATTGAATGAATGGCAAACAATACATAAATTGAAAATTTAATTGAAAAAAATAATTTAGAAATCATTGTTTGTTGTTCAACTGTTAACGCTCGATATAGCGAGACAGGCGAATAATTAGTTACTTGTATTATAAAACGTTAAAAAAATCTTTGTTATTCATGTTTCGACTATACTCATACATTTGTACTCGTATTCATGAGACAAATAGATATCTTAAAAAAAAAACTTCCTTATTCTTTAGCAAACTACTTTTTGATAAAAAAGAAATTGAAAAATAAACAACAATATTTTCTTTAACCTTAATCGATCATCTGATGCATGACGTCACATAAATTTCAATTTTGTCATTAAATCTACAATTCAAATGGTTGAGATTGATGTTTTATTTGTTGAAGAAAAATATAAAACAAATTCCAAATAAAAACTAGTTAAGATCTTCTAAAGAAAATCCCACCTGCCTCGTCTTTTGCTTTAGACAAAACAATGAATAATGTAACGATTTCTTTTGGCTTCTAGTTTGTCTCGTAAGTGGAAAGAAACCCTTTTTGATTCTTTGTTTTGGTTTTGTGTTGACAGTTACAAATCATTGTTGCAATGGCGTATTCAGAAAGAAGAATTCACATACGCACATTCACATGCATATGTATGTATGTGCATAGATGTGATACTAATACAAACAAACATGCCTCATGTGCTCGCTAAGTCAACAATATCGGTTTTTTCATTGTGCAGTTTTTGTGGTGCATTTTCATTGTTGGCAATCAAATATTTGTGTTGCATGCAACAATGTACATACATTCATATATGCACATATTTGATGCTATTTTATTTTTAAATCACTTTTCGTTTCATTGGTATTTTCTTTCTTCGGAGACATGCAGCCTTATTATATCTTATTTGCATTATTTGAATATGTGCATATGCATTTATATTGATATGCTATGTAATTCCAAAAATATGCAATTAAAATTCAATAAAATATTTATTTATGCTGGTTTTTATAAGATTAAAATTGGTAACTAATAAATATTTATATGTTTATGTGATATTTCTACATCACAAGCAAGCGACTTGTCAAGAAATTTTATATGAAAATCACTCAGTTTTTTGAGTAATTTCATACAAATATTTTAAACCAGTGGCTTGTTTGTGTTCTGGAAACATCACAATAATTTGTGCAATAAACATACTAGGTATTTTTTTAAGTTATGCAAATTTAAATCATTATAATCATTTTTAATATGCATGATATGAGTTTTTAATATCCATTTTGTTTATAATATCCATGAAATCAATTTTATTAAATAGACAATTTTATGACATTAATGTTCATTTCTTGCATCACTACCAAAAAATTGCAACTGAATATAACGTCACTGCTAGAATAAAACAATTAAATTCCTTACTACAGAGTGTTTCCTGTCTGTTATAACGTTGGAAAATTTAAGTCAAATGTTCACAAACACTACTCCCTCTTTCCCCCTCCTCACAACCTATTTTCCTAGTTCTAGTACAATGCATTGCATATGTAGGGGTCATCCCCTGAGTACTGGTCAATATAAAAAAAAAAATAAGTTAACGCAAGCTATGTATACACGGTTGTCAGATGTTACAATATTGGAAGATCTGGCAGCATGCTGACTATGTAGTGACAATGAAAAATTGTCCCGCAGAAATAAATTGTGTGTTCAGACGATCGTAAGAAAATCTTACAATTCCATTGTAAGACTATGGTCTGACAAATAACTCATCTGACAACAAAAATTGTCAGTTCACACCGTTGTCAGATTGTTAGATGAAAAAATTGCCAGACATGTTGTGAAGCATTGCCACTTATGTACATCAACAACCATCTGTTTGGCAGTGCTGCCCATCAAACTTTTTTCTGACAATGATGCCATTGTCAGCTGCATTAATTTTATACATCTGACAATTAAAACTGAGCTTACAATATCAGCCAATTATCTGGCAACGCCGACGAAGAGTGTTCTCACGATTGTCAGATGCCTGACAACATTTTCGTCTTACAATTGATTGACAATGGTTTTCTGACAACGTTGTAAGTTAAAAATTGGCAGTTCATACGATTGTAATACATTTTCAGACAATTTTACAGACAATATTGTAAGATCTGACAACCGTGTGTACGTAGCTTAAAGTACGAGTATACGTTAATACTCTAGTAAGATTTTTTCCTGCTATGGCCCTTAAAAATTATTTAAATAAAAATAATTTATAATTGTGAAAATGTACTTTCATAGTTTATAATTGTAAAAAAAGTTACAAATATTGTTGACAAGCATAGCTTACCATATGCCTGTTTATGTTGTATTGTTGTAATTTTGCTCTAGTGGTGTAAACGCAGCGTTATTGTTAAAAGGCAGTAAAACTACTCGTAAGTTCATATTTACATTATATAACTAAGGCGACTTTATACAGGAGAATGCAAGCGGAAAGGCGAATTCAGTACTATGTATTTTGTTATTGTAAAACATATCGTGAATGTCATAATCTAAATTCGCCTAAGATTGCTCAGCAGAGAAAAAATTTTATATCAACGTTAAATATAAGCTTTTATAATTGTTTGTAATTAAAATCACAGATTATATTAGTTTTTCACTTTTAAATTCACACAAATTTCTTGAAATTGCACTAAATCACGCAAAAAAAACCTTCAGATTAAAATGACGCGAAAAAGTTTGTAAACAAAAGAAACAAAATTTGGCAGTCTCATTGAAAAAAACGCGAGAAGCAAAAAATAATCACCTGTGCTGTTAAGTTCACCTGGTAATGAATTCGCCTTGTTGTATAACTGTTGCTCTACTGTTGCCACCTTTACGCCCTAATTTAGGTTGCGCTTTACGTGTTGCAAAGGTAAATTATGGCAAACTTTGTTAAGAAAAATTTTGTTGTCTTCCTTTTCAGTAAAATAACCCGCTAAGATATTGAATGCGGACTAGTAGAAATCTCGCTGGATCAACAAACATTTGTTGGAAAATTCTAAAGTTTCTGTTTCACAAGAAAACGTTTTTGTGTCATCAGCAAATTCGAGTCGGTTTTTTAGGTTAGTAATAACCAGCTTATGTGAAAAACACTTTGTAATAATTTTTCCCGTATACTCACACTATAAAGCGGTTGAAGAAAAAAAAACAACTTTGTCTTATACTTTACTTTAAGTTCAATTACAGGATTAAAGAACAAGATTAATTTGATGTCAACTCGGAACTATAAAGCCGTACAAATTACAACATAACAGCGGCAGATGTCATGATATTTTTTTCTTTTGCTATTGATTCAATTTGTTGTTCGTCATCTAAAACGATTGCAATGTTTAACAGAAACCGTTGCTACAACTGTCAGCCATTCACTTGGTCTCACTCAATCGTCGTAATGTCACTTTGTGTTGTAATTCGTCTAAAAGAATTTCTCTCGTTGAATTACTATTACAATTAAAATTGTTTGCTTTTTACGTTTGATTTAAGCGTCAATTTTTATGAAAAGAATGTCATGACAAACACGTGGCATTGCAAGTATTTTTGCTTTTTATTTGCAAAAAAGTAAAAAGCAAAGAAACGAATTAAATAGAAGCAAAAGGATTTAGTGGAATTTAGTTCTGCTAACTCAAACTATTTGTTGTAGCAGCAATGATATGTCAAATTCAGTTGTACAAATTGCTATAATTTTTATTTCATTTTATCAAAATCATTTTGATTATATTATGTATTTATATTTTTCAGTACATAAAAAAAAGAAAAAGAAATGGGGTGCTCATACTACGTTTGTACGCAGCTTATTCACAAATAAAAACTATTTGCAAATAACTAAAGCTATGTACACACGGTTGTCAGATGTTACAATATTGTAAGATCTGGCAACATGCTGACAATGTAGTGACAATGAAAAATTGTCCCGCAGAAGTAAATTGTGTGTTCAGACGATCGTAAGAAAATCTTACAATTTCATTGTCAGACTATCGTCTGACAAATAATTCATCTGACAACAAAAATTGTCAGTTCACATGGCTGTCAGATTGTTAGATGAAAGAAATTGCCAGACATGTTTAAGGCATTGCCACTTATGTATATCAACAACGATTTGTTTGGCAGTGTTGCCCATCAAACTTTTTTCTGACAATGATGCCATTGTCAGGTGCATTAATTGTATACATCTGACAATTAAAACTGAGCTCACAATACTAGCCAATTATCTGGCAATGCTGACGAAGAGTGTTCTCACGATTGTCAGATGCCTGACAACATTTTCGTCTTACAATTGATTGACAATGGGTTTTCTGGCAACGTCGTAAGCTAAAAATTGGCAGTTCCCACGATTGTAATACATTTTCAGACAATTTTACTGGCAATATTGTAAGATCTGACAACCGTGTGTACGTAGCTTAACTCACTGTTCATGCGTCAATTTGTATATGGAAAAGCTTTATTTTTTTAGTATGACATATTTTCAAAATATAAATAATAGGTAGCATTGTTAAGCACACGGTTGTCAGATCTTACAATATTGTCAGTAAAATTTTCTGAAAATGTATTACAATCGTGTGAGCAGCATATATATGATATGATATATATATATATATATATATATATATATATATATATATATATATATATATATATATATATATATATATATATATATATATATATATATATATATATATATATATATATATATATATATATATATATATATATATATATATATATATATCATATCATATGGTAGCGGATGAACTGGCAAAGGCCGGTGTCTAGCTACAACAAAAAGATATTGATGGGATCGTTGGAATCCCTCTTGCGAGCTGTAAGAAACTAGTACCGCGTCAATTTTTTCAGACCGCTCAAGACAGATGGTCTAATGAGGGTACCTGTCGAATATCAAGGCTGACATGGCCCAGATATGATAACAGGAGCACTATTATCCTAAGGGGCTTGCCCCGACGGAGGTTGCGTTCTGCTGTGGCGGTTCTGACGGGACATTGCCACATAGGGACGCAGGGAAGGAGGTTAAATCTTCCATTTAATGACTTCTGTAGAAGTTGCAGAGACGAGGAGGAAGAAGAGAGCGTTGAGCACTTCCTCTGTCAGTGTCCAGCTCTTTCTTATATAAGGGCATTGTACCTAGGCAGACCGATGCTGCATGATTTGACGGAGGTATCGGAATGCGATGTAAGTGGATTGGACTCCTTTATCCGATCCTCGGGTTGGTTCTAAGCCAGTGATATGTAGATCTACTGAGATACATATCAGATCCAGGCAACACAACGGGACCTGACTGGACCCAAGTGGGCTGGCTTTATAATAGCTGGCAGCCTGTTAAACCTAACCTAACCTAACACATATATATAAATAATAACAGCTTAGAATTGAAATAGTATTTTTTTAAAAAAGGATATTCCAAGACTACCAGTCCAGATTTTTTCAAAGACAGCTTACGAATGGATCTTGCTACTTCACTGTAGTTTTCTGGAAAATATGCGAATTTTTCCTCTCACTCCGCAATTGTGGAATTTTTCTTGCAAAGGTCTACTCGTATACTCCCGTCAGCAGCAGACCATACAACACGGTTTCTTTTTCTTTTTTACTATAAATATATGTATTGTATGTATTATTTTTAATTATATATTATTTTTAATTAAATTAAAATTTACTTACATTGTTCGCTCCCGATCATTGTAAAAATTTTGTAGTGATGGTAGGAATTTTTGACCATTTCTTTAAACTTTTTTAGTGATGACACTAAAATAATCGAAAGATGTTGAGTATAGCAAAATGAGAAACCAACATCTTGTAAAGATGTTGAGAGATGTTGAGTTTTTTTCATATAGACTTTATATAGGAAGATGTTAACATCTTTGCCAAAATGATGAAAGATGGAAGATGTGAGTAAGTGCAAGTAGGCTATTAGCCAAAGGCAAACATTTACACCATGCCATTAAAGAAAAGCCTCCCCAAACATGACCTTGATCTTGAAAATATTATTTGTTTTCTTTTTTGTCTTCAACAATTGTTGCTGAGCGCCTTGTATGAGTGCAACTCATACCAGTTGCATTGTTGCTCTCAAGACCAGACTTACAAAAATGTTGCATTCGTATTAAAGAAATGTTTAGACAACGATTGATTTACCTGCCAGACGGTTGTGTTATTTCGCAAGCAGTTTCACGTTCAAACGTTAAAAGTTAAATACAAAAAAATCGCGCCTTTTATTCAAATAAAAAAAAAAATGCTTTTAATCCAGCCGTGTCATTGCGGGCTGGAAATAGCATGCAAACCAGCATTAAATAAAAATCAGCAAAATAATCGATTAAAAATTGAAATGCAATTTCATTTTATTGAAAAGTTAAAGTGTTAAGCTGAAAAAAATGCATAAGCTGGAAAAATATTAATTGAAATAGAACAACAGCAATATGCTAAAATGGAAAAACGAAATATTATTATAAAACGAGTAGTTGTTATAGATTTAAAATCAAATTAAAAGCTGAATTTTATGTTGATTAAAAATGTTTTTCTTCAAAAGCGTGCGGGAGCATTAATTTGTTGTTGTGGTTTGAGGTGTTTGTGTGTGTGTGTTCTATAATTAACCGTTATGATTAAAAAATATATGTAAGTTTAAAATTGATCTCTAATGGAATTTCATAAAATAAAAACAAATCAAAATAATATACAAATACGTAAATAAAAGTTTCATAAACAAATAATATTTTTATGAAAACGGCCGCAATTATTAAATAAATAAAAATAGATTACAATATATATTTCAGGAAAAATTTTTGCTATGCTTCGAATGCTATATCCGCTACAACACATTACACCTATTAATATCCGTGTGCTACTTGCGAAAACGTTTCTAGTGGAAGCGAAATTTTTGCTTACTGTGATTCAACAAGTAAAACTAGATTAATTGTAGCATATAATGCGATTGTCCGATACGTCTACGGAATAAAAAGATATGATAGTACTTCTCAGTATTCCAAATCATTATATGGTGTTGAAATTATGGACTTACTAAGAATCAAAGCATTAATCTTATTACACAAAATTATCTACAATCAAGAGCCATCTTATTTATTTGATCGCATTCAATTTGCAAGATCCAACAGAGGAAAACAAGTCATTCAGTTAAAATATCGAACTTTAATATCTGAGTGGCAGTTTTTCATAAATACAATACGGCTGTGGAACTCGTTACCAAACCCACTGCAAAACAATGGCAACGCTTTACAATTTAAAAAAATTCTATTTTCCAAATTTTAATGTTGTATATGTTATATATGTACGTATATATGTACATGTATTTCTATTTTTTGATATTGTTTCTATTTGATATTATTTCTTTTCTTTTTTTTTTTTTACTTTTCATGGTACAATTTCTTTATACTCACAAATTTTTGTTTGTTTTTGTAATCATTATATTATCGCGTACTATAATTTAAAAGATTAATTTCTTGTTGTATGCGATATTCAATAAATAAATAAATAAATAAATATAAATAAATATAATATAACAGGTGTCCAAATATGAGGTAGCATTTTAATTCTAATACAAAAAAATTGTGTTTTTCTGATATTAAAATTATTTTTAATGCAGTTTATTACAATTAGGTCAAAAATTAAAAATTTGTTATAATTGTTTTCAAGGCGAATTCTTGCGAAAAAATCTTTGTGAAATGTCAGGGGGAAAATATGAACCCAAAAGGAATTAAACAAAATAAAATAATATTTTCAGGAAAATAATAACTTTTAATTATTTCGTGAAATGTTCACGAAACTGCAAACTGCAGTACAAACAACTGGGATTATAACAAATTGCATATGTGATCAATATGAGACAAATATAGACGAAAAAATACATAAGAGTTCAGTGTCTGAGTTGGTTAAGCGGCCGTATTAAAAATACATCATGTTTACATGGTACTGAGTTCGAATCCTAGTGGGTGCTGACGAGCAGTGCAGTGACTGCGAAACAGCTAGTTGTCCCCCAGCTTTAGTGAATTCAATTATTTTTTCCTGGGAGTTTATTCTCTATTGCGATGCGAAAGCAAGTTCGATGCGAAAGGCAGATGCGATAAGAGTATAATATTCTGTATTCTGTGCTGTCGGCGTAAACTTTTTGGTGAAATAGTTTAAAAATGAAGTAATACTTGTATCACAAAATAACCAATAGCAAAAGGGAAAATTAAATGCGAAAACAAAATACGAAAACGCAATACAGGGTACCAATTCTTCGATTTTTCTTTCGCATCGTAATACGGAGTAACACCCCTGTCTTCTTTGATCAAGAGTTATTGATCGCGGCAATTATTATTACAATTAAAAATAAAAATATTTCTTGGCTGTAGCCAGGATTGAACTTGAGCCAGACGAATGATGCCATCCCATCATATAATATTAGAAATATTTCGTGAAAATTATATTGTAAAAATGAAAACCTATATGATCTGAGCTTGGAAAGAGGGCTCTCGAGCTGTAATTTGTACAAGGACGGATTGTTATTGAAGCTACATAGTGCTAGATGGCAGTACAAAAACAACATTTTTTTAAATTGCGATCTATCATACGTCAGCTGTTAAACTTTCACCCAAATTCAGCGTTTAGTTTATTTGTTGTAGTCCTTTGAAGTAAGCAACTTTTATGCTTCTTAAAAAATGGAAAAAGTGAATTTCGTGCAGTGATTAAACACTATTATTTGTAAGGGAAAACGGCGAAAGAGACCAAAGAAAAAATCGATAAATATTACGGTGCATCTATTCCGTCAGACTAAATGGTAAAATATTGAATTTAACCGCGGCCGAACAAACACTGCAGCAATACCATCAGCAGGAAGGTTAAAAGAGGGAGTTAGTGAAGAAAATATCCTCGATATCCTTATGAAGGATCGCCGAGTCAAGTTACGTGAGATGGTTGAAATGGTAAACATATCATATGAAAGTGTGTTCAACATTTTTCATTTGTATATGAAAAAGCTATCGGCAAGACGGCTGCCACACCCGTTTCTCAGTGTCGAACAAAAACGAGTTCGACAGATTACTTCGCAGCGGTGTTTGGACATGATAATAATGCTGATTTTTGGTTTCGATTAATAACTATTGATGAAATGTGAGTCCACCACTACACACCTGAAACTAAATATCAATCGAAACTTTGGATGGAAGTGCTCCGAAGAAGATGAAAACAGTGAAATCGTCTGGCCAGGTTATGACCAGTATATTTTGGGTTACACACGGAATTTTGCTCATCGATTATCTTGAAAAAGGATCCACAATCACAGGAAAGTATTATCATGCATTACTCAATCAATTGATTGTGCAATCAAGAAAAAATTACCACATTTAAAGAAGAATAAACGGCTGTTTTTTCAAGACAATGCACCGGCTCACACAGCATTAGATACGAGGCTAAAATTACGTGAAATGCACTTCGAATTGGTTGCTCATTCACCCTATAGTAAAGATTTAGCTCCTAGTGCCTTTTTCCTGTTTCCAAACTTGAAAAAATGGCCAGCAGAAAAAGGATTCATCTCAAACGAAGAAGTGATTACAGTAACCAACGCATATTTTAAGGGGTTCCCAAAATTGTGTTGTTAAGATGTTATAAAAAAGTTGGAATATCATCTTACTCAGTGTATTGATAAAAGAAGACAATGCTGAGAAATAAATGGGCTTTGAAAAAGAAAATGTTTTTTTTTCTACTTAGGTAGCTTCAATATCAATCCGCCCTCGTAATTAAAAAAAGAAATTTATTAAAAAAATTTTTTTTGGAAACACTGGTTGCACTTATGAGCTTGATGCCATGTGACTTGGCAGCCAGTCAGATATCACTAAAAACCGCGATCAGGTTGAATTGGGCAGGGACATGGATCCATAGAACATGGGGACACGCCAATATGTTTAGAATTGAAATTAGGTTCTAGTCCCCGGTCTAATTGATTACTGCATCCCAAAACCTTTCTTCTCATGGAGCTATCAAATCAAGGAATCTCCCTTGGAATCTGAATCCTTCCATGTTTACACAGATGGATCCAAAAGGGGAGAAAGAAGAGTTCAACACTAATATATCATGTTTACACCGATGGATCCAAAAGGAGAGAAAGGATTAGAGGAGGGGTGTATATAGAAGAATTCAACACTAATATAACCTTCAGACTACCAGATAGATGTAGTGTTCTTTAAGCTGAAATATCAACTATAAATAAAGCGGCCAGATAGTTGGCATTTAGCAAGATAGAGAAATCATGTTAATAACGGATAACAAGGCCGCCACCAACCTTTTGTAATTGGAATGTACACAAATTCCAGTCTAGTCCAGGAATGCCGCAAATCTTTAAATAAAATGGCGAGACATTTTTATCTAACCCTAAATTGGATACATGGACACGGGTCCAACAACGGCAACAACATTGCTGACGACTTAGCCAAAAAAGGGACAACTCTAGAGCATAGGGATATAGAATGGCTTTTGAGGACAACCCTTATCTGCGTGCAGGAAAAGAACAAAGCGGCACACGCTGAAATGCGCCCAAGAAAAATGGCTCACAGAGCCCACATGCCTTGTATCAAGAAACCTGTGGCCGCATATTAACTTTAAGAGGACGTGGGAGCTTTTAGAACTAACCAGGTCTCACTTGAGATTCACTGTAGCAGTCATCACTGGGCATAGATTGTTTGGGAACCATTACCCTACAACCACTTCAGTAGAAGTTGCCAAGATGAAGAAGAGATGAGATCCTTCAACTCCTCAGAACATGCCCGGTTTAAACTATCACTGCCTAAGATATCTAGGCGAGCAGAGCTTCAATAACCTATCTTGTCTGGCCGACCACGCTGGCCTCTTTCATAAGGAGCAGCGGATAGTTAGTACGACAGCATGCAACGCCATACTAAACGGTTTCCCACCTTTCCTTTCCTCCCACTATATCCCACTAACTTCTGTTTTTCACTTCTAGCTTCTACTCTTCCACTTTTCAGGTAATCACAAAGGGAACGATTTCAGGATCAAAGTGAGCTGGAGAACCTAAGTTACATAACTTCTTAAAGTCTTTTTCACAAAGTTCTGAAAAAATAAAAATAAATAAAGAACATGAATAAACTAAAAGAGTTACTGAACATTCAAACCATAAAGGTAATTCTACACCACCCTGTACAAGAAGATCAAAGCGGTGCACTACGACCACTCATACTCTAGCATTAAGATTTCACCTGTGTTATTGTTCTGAAACTGTAAAAATAAAAGCGACTGTTTACGGTTTTATTATTAAAACTTTTACAAATTTGATTAAAACATATTTTTATTGAATACAACCTTAACTTCCTTAGATTGGCTATCACCGTTCATCAGCATTTTAGCTATTGCACTTAAAATGTTTTCAAGCGCTTTTTGTCACATGCATGTACATATTATGTACATATGTATGTATGTATGTATGTATATACAAGTATTTAACTAAAATTGTTTCCCACATTTTATGAAGTCAATCGCAGTTTTTATTTTTTTATTTTTGCAACGAATAAAGTTGTTCTGTTTTTCTACATAAATGTGTGTTAATCCAGAAATACTTTTCTTAAGAAACAGGTTGCTGTTGTATTATTATTTTATTTATTTTCAATTTACGCCGTCAAAACAGCTGTCACTTTGACATTAATGACAATAAGTGTCACAAAATGACGAACTTGTTTTCTTCAATTGTTAACGTGTTAAGTTGATTGTGTTGCACAAAGAGCAGATGGAGCCGCCGTCACTAGCAGTTTTGTTTTTTTTATTTATTATTTTTATTTTATTTAAGTTTTAAGTGCGTGAGATTAATTTGAAAACAAAAACATTTTTATAGTTGGTGTTTTTTTTTTAATTTTAAATATATTTTGGGCGAAAATTTGTAATTCGTTGTTAATTTTAAACTTGTTTCTTTTTACAACAGCGAAGGGCTCTGGTTTGTCTGATTCAACAAGATGTTCGTGTGTTTTTTTTTTCTTCCAGTACTCAGCAGACAACCCCTACAGATGCAGTGCATTGTACCAGAACTAGGAAAATAGGTTGTCTATATGTCGGCATTTCGTAGGAGCTACCCTCTAGCTAATAAAGTGAATAAACTAAATTGTTTGAAAAACGTTTTTAATAAATCACTCTTATTTCTTCCAAATTCTTCCAGCTAAAGATCTTTGCTTTTGTGGTTTTTTATAAAAAAAAGTTTTAAACATTTTTATTTTCAATATTTCGATATATAACATCCTATTGGCATACTCAAGGTGAATTCATATCAGGTATATGCAAGAGCAATAAATACAACACTACCAAAAATAAATCTTGTTCAAACGTCAAGGGAAAAATATAAACACAAAAAGTAATTAAAAAAAAATATAAACAATTTGAGAATATCTTTCAAAAATTTCCAAAGTCTACTGATGATTAGGGTAGTTCCTATGAAATGTCGACATATAAATAGCTGGGAAACACAGAAAACAAGCTATTTATAATTTTTTATTGGTATAAAAAATATATATAATAAAAAAATTTTACAAGAAAAGAAAAACTTTTAAATATTTCGTGGAAGTTTTAATTATATCATAAAAATTAAAGTCTCAGATTATAGAGCTTGGAATGGTGTAAATGGCCGGCCAGATTGGGGAGGATTCTGGATGATATCTGGCGCTCAAGATACGATACAAAATTAAAAATTTTTTTTTTCAAATTTCTATTAAAAAAATTTTTCAGTAAAAGAAAAACTTAATTATTTCGTAAAATCTTTAATTATTTCGTGGAACTTAAAGTCTCAGATCATAGAGCTTGAAAAGGTGAAAATGGCCAGCCAGATTGGGATAATTCTGCATGATATCTGGAGCTCAAGAAAGAATACAAAATTTAAAAAATTGTTTTAAATTTGTTTTTTTCAACTTTGTGTTAATTATGCCATTGACGTCTGAAACAGATTAAAATTAAAAAAAAGTTATCAGCTGCGCTGTCAATTTCACCTGTTATGAATTCGCCTTGGGCATACTCGTTTGTTCGGTCTAGTGAAAAAAAGCTCTTGTGTCAATTGAATCTTAAATGGACAAAAATGCAAATCCTTATGCAAAATTGTGGCCAAAGTTATTCTTTGAAGATCAAGCTTCATAGCACGGCGTCGTGAGGTCGATGGATTGTTTTGAACACTTTCTGTAGCAGCTTGCAGTACATTATGGTCCATGCTTGGCCCTATTACCTACAGACCTTCTTTCTTCGAAATCATTCACTACACGATAAATAGTACGTTTTGTTGGCACATTGTTTCGACCAAAAATTTCACGTAACTTTCTCAGCGTCACGATTAAAACACGTTGGTTTATCGAATATTTTTCCATAATAAATTTGCCACGTGTCTACTTCACGACTGCTGAATATGAACTGTCAAGACAAATGTTTGCAAAAATGGCGGCAAAACCGGCGGACACCCGGTAGAATGTTTATGTATGAAAAATACTTATACAATTTAGTTTTTATTCGCTATTGTAGCCTATAACATTTATACCAATAAAAAATTATAAATAGCTTGTTTTCTGTGTTTCCCAGCTGTCTATATGTCTACATTTCATAGGAACTACCCTAATCATCAGTAGACTTTGGAATTTTTGAAAGATATTCTCAAACATTCAACTTTATATCCCAACAATCTAAATAAATTGGTGAGAATTTAAAAAGAAAAATGCTCTAATAATATCCGTCAAAACACAAAAAACAAGCTTTTTCATTTATACACGTCTCTAACATTTCTTTACACCTTGCAAACAAATGAACAGCCGTTGGTTGCTACGATTTGCTTTTTGAAAGTATCGAAAAGCAGAGAACAAAAATTCAAACAATTTAGTTTTTATTCGCTATTGTAGCCTCTAACATTTATACCAATAAAAAATTATAAATAGCTTGCTTCCAAAGTCTACTGATGATTAGAGTAGTTCCTATGAAATGTCGACATACAGATAGCTGGGGAACATAGAAAGCAAGCTATTTATAATTTTTTATTGGTAAAAATACTTATATGTAGATGAGGTTCTAATTCACGGATATTTTCTATATGTGATCTTAAGTCCATGAACTCGAAACTCAGTGATAATCCATGTCTCTTTGACAGTAGCAATTCACAATAACCATCTTAAGTGGAAGAGTTTTAAACTAATGTCAACAAAATTAACGGGCATTGTCAAGGCGAATTGATAACAGACGAAATTGATAACTTTTTTTTAATTGTAATCTGTTTCAGATGTTAATGGCATAATTAAAACAAAGTTGGAAAAAACAAGGAAAGTATTAGAAGGTCCTAATTGTATGTTAAAGCAAAGCTGTAATTTAATAAAATTTATATTAATAATGATTTTTAATGCAATCATTGTTTTTTTTAACACGCTCATATTAGGTTCACTTCTATTGCAGTCTTAAATAAAATATATAAGCGTGTGGTATATTCGGCTGGGCCGAATCTAAAATACCCTTCACTTAGTCACGCAAATATATAGTATATATTACAAATTTGAACTAAATATGCTCGGATATATATAGATCAATATCGGGGAAAAAATATTTTTGCCTTATAATCACCATTCCAAAAAAGAAATCTTCCATGGATATTTTCACGGAAAAGTTGGTTTAAGATATATCTGGGTTATATATGAACCGATAAAGGAATTTTCTATTTTCTGTATTTTAGTAACCTTCTTTTCTAACGAGAATTGCTTTTCAGCAACAAAAAAAAAATGTTTATGGAAAAATCGGTTTAGACTATATCTCGGGTATATATGGGCCGATATCGAAAATTTAATTTTCCATATTAATTTAACCTCATTTTGTTACCAGAACTGCTTTAAGCAAAAATTGTTTAATTTCCCGGTGAAACCTATATCTCGGGTATATAGGGGCCAATATCGGAAATTTTCATTTTCCATATTTATATAACTTTATTTTATTACCAGAACTGATTTTCAGCAGAAAAAGTTGTTTAAGTTCGCTAACGCGATATTTTCATGAAAAACACGGTCTAGGCTATATCTCGATTATATATATATATATAGACTGATATCGGGAATTTTCATTTTCCGTGTTTATATAACCTTATTTTATTACCAGAACTGCTTTTGAGCAAAAAAAAGTTGTTTAAGTTCGCTTACGCGATATTTTCATGAAAAACCCGGTTAAAGCTATATCTCGGATATATAGGGACCAATATCGGAAATTTTCATTTTCCGATATTTTCATTTTCGATATTTGTATAACCTTATTTTATTACCAGAACTGCTTTTAAACAAAAAAAGTTGTTTAAGTTCACTTACGCGAAATTTTCAAGAAAAACCCGATTTGTGCTATATCTTGGGTATATATCTACCGATATCTGGAAAAATGTTGGCTTTTAGTCACCATGCTTAATGAGTGTGTGGGTAAAAAAATGGTGAAAGAAAAAAGTTTCTAAGTCTAATGGTTTTCAATGGCGGACAGATGGACATTGCTTAATCGACTTTTCCATTAATTCTGAATCAGAATATATGTATATAGTTAATAGGGTAGCAAATAAAAACTGTAAGAATTACAAACGGAATCACAAACTTATATATACCCTTTACATTTTTGTGAAGGGTATAAGAGTGATTTTTTTGCTATTAACTTTTTGGCAACACTAGTTTTGACAGCTCACGCACGTTTTGTATCTTGTGTCACTGTCAAACATCTTCAGTTTGGTCTATAATTTAATCATGAATCGTCTTACAAACGAACAACGCTTGCAAATTATTGAATTTTATTACCAAAATGCGTGCTCTATGAAGAAAGTTCATCGCGGGCTTCTTCCATTTTATGGTCAGTTTAATCGACCTAATGAGGCTTCTATTCGGGCTATGGTAAAACAATTTCGCACCAAATTTACATTGTTGGACATTAAACCACCAACACGCTTACGTAGAGTGCGAACTGAGGAAAATATCGCAGCCATATCGGCCGGTGTTGGTGATGACGGTGAATTATCGATTCGGCGCCGTTCGCAGCAATTGGGCCTCTGTTACTCCACTACGTGGAAAATTTTGCGGAAGGATTTGGATGTGAAGCCTTATAAAATACAGCTGGTGCAAGAATTGAAGCCAAACGACCTACCACAACGCCAAATTTTTGGTGAATGGGCTCTTGAAAAGTTAGATGAACATCCACTTTTTTATCGAATAATTGTGCTCAGCGAAGAGGCTCATTTCTGGTTGAATGGATACGTGAACAAGCAAAACTGCCGTATTTGGAGTGAAGAGCAGCCAGAAGCATTGCAAGAGCTACCAATGCATCCACAAAAAAACAACCGTTTGGTGCGGATTATGGGCTGGCGGCATCATTGGGCCGTATTTTTTCAAAGATGATGCGAATCACAACGTTACTGTGAATGGTGAGCGCTACCGTGCGATGATAACAAACTTTTTTTTGCCCAAAATGGAAGAGCTTGACTTGCATGACATGTGGTTTCAACAAGACGGTGCCACATGCCACACAGCACGCGAAACAATGGACCAATTGAGAGGCGAGTACGGTGAACAGTTTATTTTACGCTTGGGACCAGTCAATTGGCCGCCCAGATCGTGCGATTTAACGCCTCTAGACTATTTTTTGTGGAGCTATGTTAAGGCTAATGTCTATAGCGACAAGCCCGCTTCGATTGACGCACTGGAAGCCAACATTGCCAACATTATTCGTGAGATACCGGCCGAAATGTTGGAAAGAGTATGCCAAAATTGGACTAAGCGGATGGACCATTTGAGGCGCAGCCGCAGCCAACATTTGCATGAAATAATCTTCAAACATTAAATTATATCGACCCAACTATCGATCCAAATAAATATTTCATGCATTTTTCTGAATTTTATGTGTTTTTTTTTTTAAATTTCCGATAGTTCTTATAAAATCACCCATTATATAATTTCAAAATTAATACAATACAATTTCCAAATTCAAAAAAAAAAAAAAAAAAAATATATATGTTGCATTTAGACGTGTAGTACACTTTGAATTCGTTGCCAAATTCATATAACATGATTAGCTTTATTTATTGCATTTGTTTTTAAAAGTTTGTAATTAACCTTCATACTACCCGTTAATTTATTTGCTAACTGTGTGGCTTTAAGTCAGTTAAGGAAATTTATTAATGCTGCAACACGAAATACAAAGATAAAGTATAATTATGTTGCAGTTCGTCTAACAATTAATTAAGATATTCAAACAGTAGTTATTTATGCTCCCCATACACTGAGAGAAAAAATCGTAAATCAGTTTGAACACAGTCTTATATGCATGTGCTATAGACATACATATGTGTGTTTATAATACAATTTTGCTGGGAAACTAAAACTTTGTCTAAAAGTACGTTTCCCAATAAATTTTGCGTGAAATAAAAGTTTAAGAAAATATTTTCTGCAATGTAATTGTATTGTAACTGCTGCATGAATGAATGAATATTCCTGTAGAAAAAGAAGTGCAAGAAAAAAAAACCTTTTTAATGTGAGAACTTAATTGTTTTTCTTGCTTAATATCCCAGCAATTCTTACTTTCTCTTACAGTTTCTTATTTTTTCTGCCAAGATAATGTTATTGTACAATAATACTTTAAGTCTTACGAAATAAATAAATCTACGTTTTTTTTTTCCTTAACTTTTATAAGCAATTGTTTGTTGTTTTATATTTTCTTTGCAAATACGAGTAAATTAATGAATGCACTTGTTGCTGCAACTTTGTGCTCATTTAACAAAAAATAGAAATTGCCAGCAACTCTTCTGTGGCAACAGGCAGTTAGTTGACTATGGTCTTAATCTATTGATTTTTTAGCTCGTCATTGTCATGTTAATGATGAAGAGTTTACGGTTTCCATTTGCAAATATAGGAAGTCAATAAAAATTAAGTATGTTTTTCGTCTATTTGCATAAGCCAGCTGTTTGACTATAAAACTAAAGTTGAGAAAATGAGGTTAAATAAGATTATTACATAATTTCCGTAGGTTAGATATAATTAGCAATGCTTAGTCCCTCCTTTCCCATTTTCCTGGTTTTAGGGGGCTTTTTAGTTTTCATTTTAGGCAAGTGTCCGTGTTTGATACTTTTTTACGCTTTTCTCCATGCTACGAGGGCTGTTTAATAACTCCCTGACTTTATAAATTTCTTTTAAATGCAATACAGACATATTAGGAGACTTCTGCCAAGGTTTGGGCGAGCTGCGTCATTTAGTTTGTGTTTGACAGCCAATCAAAGAAGACAACCTCGTAAATCGTGAACAAAAATGGACAAAGTACTATTTTATGCGTAAAAAAATCCATCTTTGAAACCAAAGATATACTTGTTAAATACTATGTGAACTCTGCATCATCAATTTCTTTGGTTAAAAAGTGCCACATTTGTGGTTGCATAAGGTGGCGCAAAAGTAATCCTCCTATCAGAAAATGCTATAAATTTTGACATTTGTGTAGTAAACACATGCGAAATACACGTTAATGAACAATGTTAAGCTACACTACTCCAGAACGCGGAATATTGGTGACTATTTATTTGACCCCAAGTGGAAGATGATTTTTCAGCAAAAATAATCATGAGTGACGAGGCCCATTTCCATCTTAGCGGGTACTTAATTAAGCAAAATTTACGCTTCTGGGGCACTGAAAATTCGCGTGTAACCCCACAAAGAGCCATTACACCCGCTCAAAGTCACTGTATGGTGGGCTGTTTTCGCTAGAGGAGTCATCGAAACTTTTTTCTTCGAAGACGTCGCGGGCCAAACGGTTACTGTGAATGGTGAGCGCTACAGAGCAATAATCAACGAGTTCTTTTTGCCGCAACTTGATGAATTGGGATTGGAAAACATGTAGTTCCAACAGGACGATGCTACGGCACACACTGCACGTGCCACAACCGATATGCTGAAGGATGCAGATCCCGGGCGCCTAATCTCCCGATTTGGCGATTAGCACTGGCCAGCAAGATCGCCCGATTTGACCGCTGCAGACTTCTTTTTGTGGGGCTTTTTGAAGTCGCGGGTTTATGTCAACAAGCCTCAGACTTTTGCAGTTCTTAAAGACAATATCCGTCCAGAATGTGCGGACCTATCGCCGGAAGTTTTGGCCAATGTGATGGAAAATGCTATAAAAAGGGCTCAAAAGACAATCAACTGTAGCGGCGGCCATTTACATGACACCATATTCTCGACTAGATGTAAAAAAAATTAAAAGAACAAAATAAAAATAATCCACAAGAAGAATCAAAGTTTTTCTTTTTTTTTAATTACAGCTAAAAAACATCGGAAGGTTATTTTTGCGGCACCCTGTATAAGCCTTGCAGGTCGCCCACAAAACGTTGTCACGCCAAATACTCATGTGATTATATTGGACGATCGGAGGAATGAAAAATATTTATATGATAGACTAATTCCACGGAGTGAATTATTCACGATTCAGCGCCCCTGTGTGGCTTACTAAGCGTATACAGGTAGCAATTGTTGCCATATGTGTTTAGCCATATGGGCAGCCTTTTGTTCAGGAGTTCGGGCCTTCTAATCCTCCTGTGTGCCATTTACCAGCGATGAATGGAAGACAAGGCTTAATGAGTTGGTAGGCCGAAGCCCACTAAAAGCATCAGTTCTTAAACCAACTCACCCGTCTAACCATCACCACTGATTCCTTACGGCACAGGTTGCAAGGCAACAAAAGCCATGTACCACACAATTATCAGGGATACTAACTCCTCCTTCCTGCGTCTTTAGGTTTAAACCACAGCCAGAACGTGATCAGCCCATGAACTACAAGCAGAACCACCCGCGGGCATTTCAATGCCCTTTTTGTTTTTTAAAAAATGTTTAATGTATTTTTTTTTTAACAAAAAGGACCTTGAGCTGAAGAAATTTAATGAATTAAATAAAGATCAAAGCAAATAGGATGAAGAATTGATTAAAATATTTTTTTTTTTTTTGAAATAAGAAATTATTTTGCACTTCTTTTTTTATACAAGTACATTGAAATAAGCTAAATGACAAATTTCGAATTATATAATAAGAGTAGTATATAATAAGAGTAGCCAGATGGATCATAGGAAAATAGAGAAATCGTTAAGTTATAAAGCAGTGGTGCCCACAAGTTCTATATGGAAGAGTTAACACCAACACATTTAAGTAAAAACTACTTTTATTTAACATTTTTTGTTGTAAAAAGAAAAACAATTTACAAAAACAAAATTCGAACTGATAATCGCTCTTGTCAATGTTTACCAGCAAAACATGCGAATGTGTTGTTGCTTAGCTCGTGTGTGTCTGCAGTGAAGAACGACAAAAAAATATATAAGACGAAGTTGTTTGTGTATTTTTCATTGCTAGTGCTGAGCGTAGTATTTGTGTATTAAAGAGCACAGGACTATAGCTAAGCGCTTTTACAAAAACAATAGAGCATCAAGCGCATAGGCCTGGGCGCGTCTGGTATAAAGTATAAATAACTAAACATATTTTAGTAGTTTAATAAGATTAATGGATTTATTTTATAAATACATAATAGAATTACAGAAATTATAAAAAAATATAAAAAAGTAAAAATAGAGGTTTGATACAAATTCAAAGGATTTAGAAGAAGTAGGGTATAAATAGATACTACAAAAAGGTGAGAAATTATACAAAATATTAATTCTTCTATTGAAAAACATAAATACTCGTATAATAGAACATAACATTTTAAAACAAAGTGACGTAGATAGTAATAACATTGTGAAAATGCCACAATTGGACATTTTGATCGCAGAGTAGAATTTGCAAACGTTCAAAGGTTCGAATGAGGGATTAGAAGATTTTTTTGGAGCAAACGGAATTATTGCACGAGCTTTTAAGTGTAGAGCAATGTGGCATTTTCGTTAAGTACGTGTTTAATTTGAAGCTCACTGCTATTGTTTGCAGCATTGTGGGATGTGCTAGTAAATGCCCAATCAGACTATTATACAAGTATAAATACTTTCATTAGATTTTGTGAGATAAAAGTCTAAACACATTTCTTGCGACTGTCAAAAAGTCTAACGTAAATTAGATTTTGCATTTACACCATCACACTTGATATAAACCAACATAGATGTGCTATCATAAAACTTTTCACGGCGACAGGTGCGCTATTCGTCGTAGGCGATAGACGCCCCGGCGCGTGAAATTCTTTAACAGTTAAAATAATAATTATGTATAACACATCCAAATTCAATAGCACAAATATATTTTATGTTCTAAATATAGCATGAGCAAAATACATTTATAAATGACAGCTAAATTCCAAATTTCGAGCTTTTTTATAACGACAAAAAATACTATCAGTGACGGCACCCCATCGGCTACGAAATAGCCGACTACTCAATTTGTAATTAGCTGGTTTGCTAAAAAACACAACCCTGATCCAATGTAAAGTATTAAGGCTCAGTTAGCCAACTGGAATGTAATGTAAATGCAATGTGGTAGTAACGTAAAGTAAACTTAAGACGTAAGTGCGATTATAGAACGTAAAAACGTAACATATGTTTTTGGAAAAAAATTAACTACTAATAAAAGATTTATGGGCATGTACACAAAAATAGAAATGAATTTTAAATAAACTTTAATTCAAATATTTTATGCAAAAGTTTATTAAAACAAATTTGGGTCTTATGAATATAAAAATGTATTTATGTACATAGGTACATCCTACCCAGCAAACACTAATTGAGAATGATTTGAAATCAAACGTTTTCTCAAACGACAAAAGTTTAATACTGATTTGAGTTCAAATAAAAAAACCTAGTATTGTCAACCAAAAATGGAAATTATTTTCAAATTTAGAAATTCATTTATTCCAAATGTAATTCTCGAATGTTTTTCAAATGTGGATTGTGATGTGGAATGTATATAAAAATTATTTTTTGATTTACAAATAATTTTTCTTTTAATTTCAATTTTCTATTATTATTATTTAATTTTTTATTATTTTTAGTCTTGAAATTCTCGAAAGGGCGAAGTAATTGGTTCCTCTTGATTCTAAAGCTCGCTGAAATCGGGCAATCTATTTATATCTTATTATTCCACTTCTTTATGTGTTCCTTCATTCGTTTTTACTTATTAAAAATAATTTTTACTCACATTTAATTGCATATTGCTCACAAACAAATCACATTTATTAATCTTTTCCCTAATTCTAAATTTTTGTTTTGTTAATGAATTTAAAATGTTGATATTTTTTCAGTAATTGGTGACACATTTGTTTTATGATTTGTAGTTACACTCAATATCAAATTAATGAAACATTGAGTATCAAATGTTTATATTCAAATGATTTTTAATTTAAACTCAAATCTTAAAATCAAACCATTGAAAAAGATTTGAAAATTGTGGTTGATATCATATGATAGTCATTTTATATCAAATGTTTGATTTCGTGTTTGTTGGGTAGTAAAGGAAGAGAAAATCGAAAAAATGTATACATAAAAAAAAAAACACAACCCTGGTTTGCTAAAAAACACAACCCTGATCCAATGTAATGTATTATCGTTTTGAAAAGTTTCAAACAACAACAAAGTCGTATGGGATGTCAAATTTTTATCGTATTATTTTTTGTATGTATGACGAATTACATTCAGACTATCAGACTTGCACGTATTATTTGAATTTTTGACAAGTATTAATACAAAATGTAATAGTCTGAACTGGCTTAAGCTGGTAACTTTTTCTGATTTAAAGCGATTTTTAATAAAAGCGTTACCAAATCCAAAGACTTTGCAATAGGTATTTGCAGAGCTGCGCCAGGGCAATGCCACAATAGCAGCGTTTAGAAAAACAATTGTTTTACTCTCTGGAAAAACGTACAACAGCTCTCGTAAAAAGTACTTTACAGTATCGAAGGTTTTTACTCGTTTACGCCCTGTATTCTTTGCAGAACAAAACCAGAAAGTAAGTGAAAATTCATTAATTTATTGTCCCTTTTTTCTGCCTCTTTTAATAATAATTTGCACAAAATGCAAATTTATTCACCACACTGCGACGACTAGTCAATTCTCTCATTAGAGGCCATCATCATGCTCCTAAACATTTGTTGAAAATTAACTTGCGCACATAAATATATTTAATTATTGCCGGTGTTATAAAGTTTATTTATTTGTTTGTTTTTGCATGTCTAAACATCCGAACATTTAATACTATTATGCAGGCTTTAAACGCTAAAAGAAAACTGAAATAAGTCTATAAAAACGATCGCTAACTGGCAGTAACATGATATTCGAAATAATTGTGGAAGTATTTTACATTCATTAAATTCACTACAAGCCACACTTTTGAGCCAATTTACGACTGCATTCGAGGCGACGCGCTGTTGTGGCTTTTATCTTGCGCTAATTAAACTTCTATAAAAACTTCTATAAAAAGAACGCAATAAAAATAATTCTACCCAGAAACGTTTGTTGGGCCGAACGGAACGGAACGGAAGTTGACGGGAACGGGAGTTTGTGTGTAAGTTTATTCGCTTAAAACAAAGAAGGTACACAAACTGACGAAATGAAAGCATAATTATAAAAAGTGGCAAAGAATTTTTATCAACTATAATTTTCATTAGATAAATATATTTGAAATCAAAAGGAAATGGCATTAAATAATTCTTTTATGTTCATATTTTTATTTTCTGCCTGATGCAGGGGATTGGTAAGAATGGTTAAGAAGTCGGCACTACAATAGTTGAGCTAATAATACTTTTTCCCACAAACTAAATAATAGCTAAAAGCTGCCACATGCCATATTAGGCCGGCAACACTATGTAATTTTTTAATTGTGATCCTGAAGATCGAGACTTGGCGAAAATAACGGGCTCTCCACCTGGAAATGTTGTATTTTAGCAAATGGTAGTCTAGTAAAACGCAATATCAAAGCAGGCAAATAAAAAAAAGAAATAAAGTAATATATTTTTAAAAGCAATGAAACGATCTGCTTTGTTGTAGAGAAAACTTTACACTCATAGAAAAAACATCTTCTAGCGAGTCATCTGAATTGTGACATTGGCATTATGTAAATAACTGTCTCTGAGTGGCCCTTAGGGGGGTAAAATGAACAAAATGGGTAAAATGTATGCCGAACTTCCGCTAATATTTTTCCTTCTCCCCTTTTAGTTACCTTCCTTAAGGGGGCTCCCATACAAAAGATTAGTTTCTAATAGAGTCAACCACCCTAATTAGCCCCAGATGACTCCTAAAGATACCGAACGTACGAAGAACTTTCAATATTTTTGAGAATCTAGCATTTTTGAAGAATATACCTGGCTACTATCTTCTATCAGGTTCGCCATAAAATCTCGTAATATTACACATTCTGACTGAAATACGAGTGCTGATCAAAACAAACCGTTATTTTAAATATTTTTTTTTCAAAAAGTTTTTATTTATTCATCAACAACTATCTTGTCCCCCTCAGATATAATACATTTATGCCAGCATTCTTTCCAATCCTCGAAAGATTTCTGAAACGTACTTTTTGGTATCGCCAACAGCTACTGGTTCGATTTGTTTTTTATCTCCTCAATCGTAACAAAACGTTTTCCTTTTAACGGTATCGTCAGTTTAGGGAAGAGGATCCCGCGGGGCCAAGTCAGCGGGGGCCAAGTCTACTAAATACGGTGGTTGAGGCATGATAACGGTATTGTTTTTGGCCAAAAACTGACGCACAAGCATCGATGTGTGAGCGTTATCATGGTGCAAAATCCACGCTTACTTTTTTCACAATTCTGTGCGTTTCCGACGAATTGCTTCGCGCAAACGCGACTTCATTGACCGTACGACCTTGTGGCAAGAATTCATGATGTTCCACGCCATTGCAGTCGAAGAAAACAGTGAGCAAAACCTTTACATTTGACCGATCTCGACATGATTTTTTCGGTATTGGCTATTTTATATTCAAAAGGTTGATCAACAACCTTTTGAATATAAAAAGTGCAGGTAGGGGTTATGGTGGCGAGTTCATGCGAGGCTCCGTTCTTTCTCCTACCCTGTTTCTTATTTTCCTTAATGACCTTTTATTTCAAACTTTCAACCCTATACACTCTTTCGCAGATGACAGCAGCATTTGCCATTCGCACTCTTTCAGTAATAGGCCCAGCCCTTCCGAGATCGTTGCCAAGAGGCAAAATATGAATGATTCATTGAACAGCGATCTTCTATTAATCTCTGAGTGGGGTCGTAAAAACAGAGTCGCTTTTAACGCTCGTAAGACCCAGTGTTGTTTATTAACACACAAACATACGACGACAGGTGCTGCTTCATCTGTACTCATGGATGGTATAAATATTGAGGAATCGGATGATCTCGATGTTCTTGGAATGAAAATACAGTGTGATGTTCGTTGGAATGATCACATTTTTCATGTCTCTAAAGAAGCATTCAAGTGCCTCAGCTTTTTTAAACGGTGTAAGATGTACATCTATATCCGACCGAAAATGGAAAACAACTCTCATGTTTGGGCCGGTGTCCCAAAGTCTATTTTGGGGTTGCTCGACCGTGTGCAGGAGAGGGCGAAGAAGCTTATCGGTGACAGTAGGGTATCCAACTCTATTGATTCACGGGAGCATCGACGCACTGTAGGGTGCGTTACTCTGTTCTATCGTTAATGCAATGGATTTTGCTCTGACGAGATTAGGGTTTTTGTTCCTGAAACTCGCACATTTCTACGTAACACGTATTCATCGTCCAGAGCTCATCCATTTGTGATCGATTGTCCGGCGAATCGTATAACGCATTACAGAGAGAATTCGTTTTTCAGCCGTACGCTTCGTCTTTGGAATAAGTTGCCTGCAGACGTGTTTCCTGTCTGTTATAACGTTGGAAAGTTCAAGTCAAATGTTCACAAACACTACTCCCTCTTTCCCCCTCCTCATAACCTATTTTCCTAGTTCTGGTACAATGCGCTGCATATGTAGGGGTCATCCCCTGAGTACTGGTCCAAGATAAAAAAAAAAAAGATTAGTATGCAAATATCAAATGAACTTTGTGCTGTTTCCTGTATGAATCATACAAAGACTACGCGAGTGATTCCTAGATTCCTTAAGGAGTTGCAAGATAATATATACACGAGTCTCAGACGATTCCCTATACGATTAACATAAGAGTATTTTGATGAGTTGTGTAATAGTCTCATAGAAGAATGAGCAGTTATAACAGTTACTCCCGCGCGAGGAGTTGCCTGTGAATGAACTCGTCGACGATTAAAAACACTTTTCATGAGATTAACAGTAGGGTCTTTTACGATTAAAAATGTTAGCTGGGTTGTCATATCAACGTGTAAGAAGCTCTGAATAAAACAAGTAACTCATATTGCATTCATTGTTGCATGAGAAATGTTGTTCACTTTGAGTTAGTGATATATATAGGGTGTTTTTTTAAGCCCGATAGAACTTGAAATTGTAAAAAATAACACAAAAAATTAAATTGTAATCAAAATTTTTTTTTATTCGAAAGATCAATACGTGACATTAACATTTGAAAATGATTTCGGGCATATGGGCACCGCGGCTGTTCTTGACGAAGCGCATTCTGGACGTCCAATTTTGGGCCACTTTTTCGAGCACTGCTGGCCGTATGTCACGAACAACACGAACAATGCTGGCCTCCAAGGCGTCAATTGTTGCTGGTTTATCAGCATAAACCAGTGACTTCACGTAGCCCCACAGGAAATAATCGAGAGGTGTCAAATCGCACGACCTTGGAGGCCATTTGACAGGTCCATTTCTCGAAATCAACTTATCGCCAAATTTTGATTTCAGTAAGTCGATGGTTGCTTTCGCCGTATGGCACGTAGCGCCATCCTGTTGAAACCACATCTCCATCGGATCAATGTCATCCATATTTTCAAACAAAAAATCATTGATCATGGTGCGGTAACGATCTCTATTGACCGTAACGCGAGCTCCGGCCTCATTTTTGAAGAAATAAGGTCCGATGATGCCACCAGCATGAAAACCGCACCAAACAGTGCATTTTTCTGGATGTAATGGAGTCTGTAGGGTCTCTTGTGGATTGGTCTCACTCCATATGCGGCAATTTTGCTTATTAACAAACCCGTTAAGCCAAAAATGCGCCTCATCGCTGAACACAATTTTTCGTCTATAAGTTGCGCGAATCGACGACTGATTTTCAAAGTAAATTTGGATAATTTCGTAGCGTTGTTCAAGCGTGAGTCTATTCATGATGATTTGTCAGAGTATACTGAAACAAATAAAAAAAATGTTTCATCAAAATTTAATTTTTTGTGTTACTTTTTACAATTTAAAGTTCTATCTAGCTTAAAAAAACACCCTATAGTAATTTCATTCATCTCTTGTGGCCAAACTCTGAGATAAGACTCTATTGATGGCTTATACTTGATTATCCTAAACACAAATATCCTGTCACTTGAACAGCAAACTGGAAACGCAGTTATATAAAAGACAATTCATTTATAGTGCCAACATCCGCTATTTGAATGGGGGGCTTACAATTAAAACTTAATGTATATAAATTAATAAAATTTTAACAAATAAATCCTTTTAAAATTCCTCTGCAAATAATATCTGTCCCTCAAGCAGAACACAAAAAAAGGAAAAACAAGGCAGCAAAAAACATAAAATTTATCAAGACACTTAAACAAGCAAATGGTGCACAAAAGTGAATTCGAGTAAAGCGTCAATTTCACTTAAAGATGACATCCTACTTGAAATACACGATCATAAACTGTTGTTAATCCCACTAAAATGATGCCATTAAATCGACAAAGATAAAAAAGAAACTCGCATAATTCGCCAACAATATTTCAACTGGTTAATCGACTTAAAAAGAAATTTTCTTTTTTTTTCCAAATTGAAGTATTGCATTTAAACGATTCGTTTTGTTTTTTTTCCATTGACTTGAATGGATTTTGAGTTGAAATGTCTTAACGCAACAGCGATTATAGGAAGTAATTCATCCATTTAGCAAAAAGCATGACAACGAAGGAAGTACATGTCTAGAATTTCGTTAAAACTTATCATGTTCAATATATGGCGCATTAGGGTAGCAATAGAAAGACGTGGGCAAATCAAAGAACATTGGTGCCCTGTATTGCGTTTTCATATTTTCCTTGCGCATTTAATTTGTTCCTTTCGCACATTTTATTTTATCATTCTTCGCTATTGTTTACTTTGTGGTGCCAGTGTTGCATCATTTTCAAACTATTTCGCGAAAAAGTTTGCGCGAACGGCACAGAGTACTCTCTATTGCACATCGCAATAGCGAGTAACTCCCCTGAATCAGCTAAAAATAAAAATGTATGTCCAGCTTGTATAACATGAATGAATGGTATGGCTAGAAAATTTTTATGAAAAGGGCCGACTTCCTAAATGAAAGTTGCAAAGCATATTTATAATGCATACACTTCGTAAACGCATACGTAAACATTCTGGCAACGTCCAATGTTCCTAATTGTTTGGCAACTCATTTTAAATAGTATCAGCTGTCAGAATCGCGCATAATTTTGATTTATGATCACTTTTCTTCTCAGGATTTTTATTGTGCTTAATAGAAGTCTCTTCTTTTTTCCTTTTTAATAATTTTTCAGCCTAATAATAATTTTTTAGCCAAGAGGCTAAATATGAATGATACACTGAATAGTGATGTTCTTTAATCTCCGAATGGGGTCGTAAAAACAGGATCACCTTTAACGCTCGTAAGACCCAATCTTGTTTATTAACACACTAACAAACGACCGCAAATGCTTTATCTGGGGGGTTACTCTCTATTGCGATGCGAAAGCAAGTTCGATGCGAAAGGTAGATGCGATAAGAGTATAATTTGGTATTCTGTGCTGTCTGCGCAAACTTTTTCACGAAATAGTTTAAAAATGAAGTAACACTGGTATCACAAAATAAACCATAGCGAAGAATGATACAATAAAATATGCGAAAGGGAAAACTAAATGCGAAAACGAAATACGAAAACGCAATACAGGGTACCAATTATTTGATTTTTCTTTCGCATCGCAATAGAGAGTAACCCCCCTGTACTCATTGAGGAATCGAATGCTATTGATGTTCTTGAAATGAAGATGCAGTGTGATGTTCGCTGGACTGAACACATTTGGCATGTCTCTAAAGAAGCATTCAAGTGCCTCGTGTTTTTAAAACGGTGTAAGATGTACTTCACTCCATCCGACCTCCTTACTATTTATGCCACCTACATCCCACCGAAAATGGAATACAACTCTCATGTTTTGGCCGGTGCCTCAAAGTCTATTTTGGGGTAACTCGACCGTATGCAGGAGAGGGCGAAGAAGCTCATCGGTGAAAGTAGGATATTCAACTCTATTGACTCACTGGAGCATCCAAACGCGCACATCTGGTCTCTTATAACGTTAGAAGGTTGAAGTAAAATGTTCACAAATAATACTACCTCTTTCCCCCTCCTCACAACCTATTTTCCTGGTTGTGGTGTAATGCACTGCATATGTAGGGGTCATCCCCTGATTACTGGTCCAATATAAAAAAAAGTTAGCTTCAATGTCAATCCGTCCTCGTACATCAAAAAATTAGTTATTGTATTTTGAGTGAAATCGCACTAAAACGTTACGAGTAGTAGATGCAAACTGAATTAGTAAGGGTTTTCACGATGGTTGTTGTGCAAATTTGCAACTTGTAAATTGGCAGTGCATATTATGGTTAACCGTGAGGATATCCGCTTATTGTTGTGCAAATGTGCCCTATTTCTAGAAAATTGTTCTGGAAACTGAAAAAAAACTTGTGGTTGCACTAGCAGAAGTCGTCAAAAGTCTACATTTGTTTACGATTTTATACAAATGAATGAAAAAGAAAAGATTAATGCGAATTATGTTATTTATGCGTTGAGTTTGATTCGTATTTGAAGCCTTTCTTACTGTCTTTGCTTGTTGAAAGTTCGCCATTCATAGCACTTGATTTTAATGTGTTTTTATTCTTTTCGAATAGTTTATTAAATTTCTATACCGCTAAAATTTTGAACTTATATACTTATATATACACAAATAACAATATGACACTAATTTTGTTGTTGTCAAATGTTATTGTTTACATTCGTTTGCAATTGAGTATTTTTGTAAACATCTTTTTGCTCAAGATTTTTTTTAGTACAAATGAAAAGAAGTAAAGCAAACTGCTAATACATACATTTTGTTGTGGCGTGTAAAAAATGAAGTATGTTGGCTCATATTTGCATCGTTTGCACAGTTTGCATTACCCATCGTGAAAACCCTTAATGTAAATTTGAACTGGGTGCTATTATATTCACTGCAGCTATCGTTTGCTATATTTTCTTAAATTATGCTGCGCTTTCGCTTAGGAGTGGATCTCAAATAGGCAGGTTTCATCTCTCAAAATGCTTGTAAACGTCAGCGTTCGAGATCATTAAACAGATCCATAAAAGCTGCAATAATATTCTTGCGCTCTTATTTGATCTACATACAATCGATTTTTATTGCTCAATTTACAGCGCAAAACAAACAATTCTATTGCTTTGGTCGTAATACTAGTAACCCTTGAGGGCTAAAACTTACTTGATATTCGGTGAATATGTATTTAAAAAAACCTTTAATTTGTCATCTTTTCACGTTAAGAAGTTAAAAGCAAAAGTTTTTCAATTAAAACAGAAACATTAAACCGGTTCTCTTGGAAAAAAAAATCGTTCCATTTATGCGACAATTTTGTTTGATTACTTTTGTTGACGTTTTGTTTCTTATTTTATTTTTTTCTTATTGATTCGTTGTTCGCGTACTTTAAGACTCATTTAAAAGTCCAGTTGAAGAAAACAAGTTGTTCCTTTTAATGTCGATTTGAAAAAGTACGTCTTCTTGTATGTCAAGTAGTTTGGATGGCCGGTTCAGCTCCAGCGAATACAAATAAAAGCCTGTGGGGAGCGTAAAATCGATCAATGTTTAATGTTGTTTGCGATACATTTGCTGATGTTTGTATCAATTCGTTATCGGAAAAACAGACAGTCGAAGATACGACTACAATGAGAAGCAGAAATAATTAAACACTAACACTAAGTACGACGAGTTTATATTGTGGAAATGTTGTTCAAAGTAGCACGGTAGCAAACGGTGTGTTTAAGCCTACGGAAAGATATTTGCAATGTATTTTGTCAAGTTTAATTCAACATGAAATGTTAATGATGGGAGTTTTGTTTGTTTAAGTTCGTTTCAAGTACAGTGGGTAGCAAAAAAAAGTTGTTTATTGAATAAAAAAAAAAAAATTAAAATAAAAAAATTTTCGTTTTATTTTAAAATGCTAATTTTAAAATAAAATAACGACAATGACAAACTCGTAAATAAACTTTGAGTTAAAGGGAAGAAATCATAGCTATAGTCAATATTGTATCAAGTAGAACTGCACATCGTGTGAGCTGAAATGTATCTTCAGCCACACTATCGCGAACATCAGCAATATTTTATGCAGAACAAGCTGTACCAGCATGCTCTGGGGTTTTCATATCACCTACGGACCCGATTTGCCCAAAGCTTTGCACGATTTTTCCGATTGTATGCACATACCCACAAAATCACGAAGTGCACGATATGCATTTTGTTTTTAACGCCCATTTTCACAATAGACCTGAACAGCTTTAACGCTTTGTTCGATTGTATATCTTTCTATGGTTGAATCATTGAATTAGTCTGAAATTGAGAAATGCCGTTTAGGTGTGGTTCACATTGAACATCGGCCCTTAAGTTTTATCCACCCGTTATCTATACACTTTTATAAAACAGGATGTGTGTATAAATGCGGGTGGGCCGATTTTGAATAAATTTTCAGAAAATCTTCAAAATATTCAGGCGGGTGACCCTGTGAAGTCCGATTTTTGATTATGGGTCTGCGGTCGAAGGGCCGTGACAAAATGCAATTTTCATATTGTAGCACCAATGACATATGTATATAGGATTTTTATTTAAAGGCCGTAAATTTCGTTAAAAGCTCAATTTAAATGGTGTGGTAATAAGGGTCAGCAACGCGGACCGGGCCAGTTGGTATAAAAATAAGAAAAAATAAGTACATAAGAGTGTAGTGTATTCGGCTGGGCCGAGTCTAAAATACCCTTCACAATAGCCATGTAAGTACACAAATTTGAACTAAATATGCTCGAAAAAATTTTTTTTTTGCCTTGTAATCGCCATGCCGAAAAGGTAATCTTTCATGGAAAATCGGTTTTGGCTATATCTCGGGTATATATGTACCCGATATCGGAAATCTTAATTTTCTGTATTTTGATAACCTTCTTTTATTACCAGACAACTATTATAAGCACTGTAGCAATGTAAGAATTTCATTTATACTAAGTATGACATTGAACTTGAAATCTGATTCATTTGTTTACACTAAATTTCATTTCCTCAAGTCAGCAAAACTTTGATTGAATTTTTATTGTTTATGTTGGACAGCAGTAATGAGCATTAAGTATTTTTTTCTAAATTGAATTTTTTTATATGTTGGTTTGTTGCTGGAGTTTAGTGAACTTTGTAGCAATAATTATTTACACGCGCCAACAAATTATGGCAAACTGAAAGAAGAAATTGTCAATACTGCAAAATCCCGTGGGAACAGCAAATCATACTATTGATTTGTTGTGAGGCCACAATAATCCTGACCTATTGAATAAGTTAGTA
Organism: Thecocarcelia acutangulata; assembly: GCA_914767995.1. Lineage (NCBI taxonomy): Eukaryota > Metazoa > Arthropoda > Insecta > Diptera > Tachinidae > Thecocarcelia > Thecocarcelia acutangulata. The sequence continues at coordinate 27,345,049 of OU612097.1, read as the reverse complement.
TATAAGCTGGTAAATTTTGTAAATAAAATCAGAAATAATTGATTAAGAAAAGACTTAGGTCGTACCTTGTTTTATTTCTCAAAAAAAAAAAAAAAAAAATCGGCACTACTGGTGCTGAAGAAAAGCGGCTGCAGAGCTAAGAAACATAGAAAATACTATAGGCACTTAAAGGTTTACGATAAGTCTATATCTCGAGTATATATGGATCGATATTGGAAATCTTTATTTTCTGTATATTAATAACCTCCTTTTATTACAAAACTGCTTTTAAGCAAAACAAATTGTTTCATGATAAAATCGGTTTAGACTTTCAGGGCTGTTCTGTAAATCAATTTTTGTGGAAGTGATTTGAAATCACAAAAACGGTTTCTGCACACAAAATATTTTTGATTTTTGTGATTTTAAACCGGTAAGCTAACTCGCAATGAATTTAAAATCACAATCTAATTTTTTTACGTACTTTATTACAAATTTCATAATTTATTACATTAACAAATAACTTATGTGTAACAAGCACTCGTCTAAAAAATTTTATATGGAAATTACTCAAAAAATTTAGTAACTTTCATACAAATTTTCTAGACGAGTTGCTCGTCTGTTTTCTACGAACAGCACGTTAATGTGTTTTCTATTAATTGTTTAAGTAAAATACTTTATGTTTTACGAAATAACTCACTAAATTAAGAAACAACTAGATACACTTATTATTTTGTGATTTGGTTTATTTTATTTTACCTTTTATATTTATTAAAAGAAACTAACCTTACTTTGCAAATAATACCGCGGATAAAAAAGTGCAACCTAAAAATAAAGATATCAGTAAGTTGAAGCAAAAAACAACTGTTATTTTGTGTTTTCGAAAATCACAAAAAAATTGTGATTTGCAGAAGAGGCATAAATCAAATTTGTGCTGTTGAAACGGCATGTGATTTGAAATCACGTGAGTTTTAGAACAGGCCTGCATATCTCAGGCATATATGGACCGATATCGGAAATTTTCATTTTCTATATTTTAGTAACCTTCTTTTATTACCAGAATGGCTTTTAAGCAAAAAAGTTGTTTCAAATCGCTTACGCAACATTTTCATAGAGAAATCGGTTAAGGCTAATATTTTGGATATATACGAGTATGGACCGATATTGTAATTGCCATGCCACATAATATTATTAAGTTTGAAGTAAAAGAAACAATTTTTTTCCAAAACTTTTCATACAAAATTGCCCAAAAATGGATTTTTTCGGAACCTTGGATATATTTCGGACATACGTGAACCGATTTTACTGAATTTCAATAGCAAACCTATAAATTGAGTGTATAATAGAATGGTGAAAGAGAAAAGTTTCTAAGTCTAATGGTGTCATCAGAACAATGCTTAATCGACTTTTCTATCAATACTAATTCAGGATTGTATAGGGTCGGGAATGAAAATTGTGGAAATTACAAATGGAATCACAAACGTATATTTTTATAATATATATTATATAAATAATAAAATATTTATGTAATATTCCTGAGGATGATAACAAAGTGTTCTCGAAATATCGAAAATAAAAATTGTTAAACCTTTTTTATAAAAAACAACAAACACAAGGATCTTTAGCTGGAAGAATTTAGAAGAAATTAATATAAACAAGACCAAATAATACGAATATTGAATATATATTTATATTTTTTGTGAAGGGTATGAAATATTCGTTTTGTACAAATTTGCACACTTTTTGTTGAAGGCTTTTCGAATTTCCAAGTTCCTATTCAGTATTTTCAATACTTTGATTGTGTAATTCAAATTGTTAATATCAAATAATTGAAAGCTTATGCATAAAAAATAATTTGTATTTATTAAAGACTTATTTAAAAAATTTCTGTACGAAATTTAGCAAATACGGGTTTAATAAACATAAAATATTTTTTTTGGGAATAAGGCCATTAATCTTTAAGTTCAAATCGACACGTAAATCATATTTACCAACCGCAAAAGTTGTTTCCAAAATAAGAAAAGAAAAAATAAAATTTTTAAATCACGTGCAACTTTAAATTACAAATCAGTTCAATGCGGCAGCAACAGCCAGCAACTGGTTTGTCAGTCACAAAAACGTTTTGTTTGATCATACCAAATCGACAACATCCAGCCGACAAAATAAAAAAATAGCAGCACAACTGTTTGAAATGTTAAGTTGTCGTTGCCAGCAACGTTGCACGACAGCCCAAGAATTTGTTAATGAAAAATTTATTATGTTAGTTGCTTTTAACAATATGTTTTTTGTTGTCTTTTACATGAATTATTTCTTTGAGTTGTACAACACTGTGCTAAAAGTCTCGCCAACATTTCTAATAAATTTTAATAAACATTGTTAGAAAATCTAACAAGTTTTAGCATTTTAAGTGCGAGTATTTTATATTCTTTCAGCTAAAATTCTTAAGATTTATAATCTTATTTTCTCTTCAGCCAAGAAATTTAATTTGTTCAACAACGAAATGTGGGAACAATTTATGACTACTTCTTCGAAACGTAAATATGGGAATTAATGAAGAATCTCTGGGTGGAAAAATGATCACAATTAGTTTATAATTTATATTATGTTGGCGTTAGATAAACAATTTTATTTATTGGTTTCAGAAATATGATACAGAGATGGATATAGACTGCTCGCAAGTGGATTTTGTGACTAACACCGCAATCACACACAGAAACAGTGTTGCCAGAAATGGTTACAGAAAAATTTTCATTTATTATTATTTTTTTTAGCAAACACAAGAACTGCAAAGCTTTTTTGCTTGTCTGCAGTAATACCCAGGGTCTGAGGCTGAAATCGAACCTGGGACCTCGAGACTATTGGTCGAATACTCTACCAAATCAGCCATGGAGGCACCCAAAAAAAAGTCTGAATTTTAGCTAAAAAATCTTAATTGTTTTACTTTTCTGACACCAAATACGAATAGTTTTTTATTATAAAGAGATGTTTACTTTAACAATACAAGAACATAAAAACAAAAAAATTACGAAAAAAATCGCATCATGTGATCTCGGTGGCATTAGAATTTATTGAGATAATATGTTCTAAAAATCATAGCTGCAATTAATCGATTATTTTATACGTGGTCAAGCAGGTGGCGCCATGTCTATTACCATGTTTGCCACAAACGCCATTCACAGTGATTGCAGTATCAGCCTCCACTTCGAAAATGTGTAGAAATCACTCCATCTACCCAAAATCTGTACTAAACAGCTGCTCGTTGTTAGTGCATGTATTTTTCAAGGATTGCATGGGTACATTCTGACCCATAAATTCGACAATTTTCTATATCGAAGAAGCCAAATTGTTCTATTTCTATGTGACTATACAGTTGCAAAGTAAATTTGCAAAGTATAGGATGCACAGCATGGGCGGGGTGACGGAGACCATATGCCCAAGATGGTGTTAACAGTACGTTTGTAGCGTCACTGTGACTAACTATAACGATCTATGCCTTCACATAGCGACAGTAAGTCGCTCGTCTGTGTTCTATGAACAGCACATAAGACTTTAAAATTTCAAGACCTTTCTCTCAAATTTAACATTTAGTATTCTAATAAATATTTTAAAACTATTAAAGAATTTTGACTTCTCTCCTTCTTTTTTTTACAAGTTTTGGTCCTTCCAAAGCGATCCACTGTCAAAAGCACAATAATCGAAAAAGCTTATAACAGTCATACACTACACAAGCTAAGTTTTCAATTCTGGCACTGCGTAGATGAAGTTTGCGACTCATACCATCCAAGCAAATTGCATAATATTTTATTTCAAAAAGACAAACGAAGAAGCCAACATGTGTAGATACTGCGTTATTCACCCCTCTCGTGAATAATATGCGAAATATTTGTTCCTATAAAACTTTCAATTCCCTGGAAGGGGAAATTGCCATTTTCAATTTCATGGAAACTCTTGCACGCGCTATCACTACTTAGTGAATGTATAATGTGTAAGAAGAATAATAAACATATCAAATTGTCAGAGCAGTGAAGAAAAAGTGTGAAAATTTGTTTAATTGAAATTAAAATAAAATGTTTACAATCGTAGCATTAATGGAACTACAGGAGGAACAATCTCGACAACACCGAATTGCTCGTAGTGTACATAACTTTTTTGTTTTAGATTTATTCAACATTTTAGGGTAAATAAAGCCGCATTTGTGTATATAATCTCGAAGTAGCACTTCTAATATTCCAACAACAAAACATAATTTGGAATAACACCAATAATAACATTACCAAAAAGATATAGCCATAGGATATGATTTGTTGATGCCACACATCCAAGAGGCTGCACTATCTAACCCTTCCGTAAGAAAATTCCAAAATGCAGGCAACACGTCATTAGGGGGTTTTCTTTTAAATTGCAAACAATGGACCTGAAACCTTGCATTCTATTAAGAACAATGTCATTTTGCACCTTATTAACAAATCTAGTCCTAAAATAGCTGACTATAAGCTTTTACACTACAGAGAAATAATTATTTACATGATGAAAACAGTCCGCCAGCAAACATGTCGTGAACAAACCAATGGGGAAAACAAAAATAATACGAGGGAAATAAATGTTTACGATTAAATTAATTTTAGCCAAGTATGAATATTTTTACAGTTATTATTCCAAACTGAATTACACAGAAAATGAGAATTCATTTCTAAGGGAAACGTAATAATGATTGCAATTTTAGGAAATGGGCAAGTTTTTCATGGGAATGACTGTTTACGATAAGGGTAATTATGGTGCTTGCTGCAGCAATAAAGACAAAGGAAAGAAAAAAAAAGTGGCTTGTGGTGTAAAAAGTGGTATGTTAAACCAGAAATTTTTCTTTTAATTTAGGAATTAATTTTTCGTAGGTTTAATTTTTGATAACTCTATTGCTAGAGTCACTACTTTTAATGCGCCAAGTGGTGGCGATTCTTTATATGACTATAATTCAAGGAACTCTGTCCAGAGTATTTTTCTACATCCATTTGTTATTGTTTCCACATTAAAATACGCCATATAACTGAACATCTTCAACACACACAACACAAGTTTACTGCACAGTTTTCAAAACTTAAGCAAATATCAAACCCGTTTGGATTTTTGCTCAGTTCACTGAGTGAAAAGCGCAAACACTCCCATTCACTACACAAACGCACTGAGCTTGTGTAGTATATAGCCAACATCACTCAAAATTCAGCACTAACCTAATAATAGATCACAAGACCAGTGTTGGAATTAATTTTGCTGCTGTGGAATGTATTTAATGTCATGACATTAAAATACTTCGCTCGCAAATAAGCAAGAAAAATTAGCTTTTTATTTCTGCTTGATTAAATTGTTGGGCGGCGTGTTTGTAAAACTAAAGCACTATCACATTTCTTCAATCTATTCCTTCAAAACTGCAGAATATACTTTGTAATTTTAAATAACAATATATGAAAAAATAATGATTCTTATACTTATTTTAATTAATGCAAAAAAGCGCTATAGACCGAACAAAAAAAAAAAAAAAGTCCTCTTTAACGTTTGGCAGCCGTCGTCCGTCCTCCGTGCTGCAAAGCAAAATGTGCCAAGATGTCGTGGTACGAGTACGAGTTTGCGCAGAGGAATTTGTTCTACTAACACTCGCGCACACAGAACACGAGATGATGTATCTACGTTCTGTGGCAAGAAATTCTTAACCATAAAAAAATATCCGTTCGTTTCCAAAGTTAAATGTGTTGACTTGTGACCAACAGGAACTGGTTTCTTCAAATGCCTGGAAACATGAAGAGAGTGTGACACTCGATGTCAGTTTGTGTATTTGTCGTTGTGCATTGAGGATTAAGTTTAATTTAATGAAAGTGGAAGTCTGGTTGCAATTACATTAATAAACACTGACAAATGGCGCAGGATTAAAAACAAATTGTGAATTGTTTTCTTTTTTGAGCTGCATACGAATTCATACGAGTATTTAAAGGCTTTTGAGTTACTTTAACGATTTATAGAGCAAACTGAAGATTATAGTTTAAAGCAGAATGTACTAGAACGGAACGTAAAAAAATTATAATATTTTGCAATGCGGAAAGGAATTTCATAATCTACCACTTCTTAACAATACATTTTTAACATTAATACTCGTAAAGACGTGACAAGCAGTTTTTAACTAGACTGCAAATAGTGAAGACTCCTTGGAGAAATGTTCACTTGGGATTATCAAATATTCAAGTCCCTTTGCAACATTTATCCGAAATATAACGTGATATGTGGTCTCTAGGGTTACACAAATCATGATAAAAAGTACTATGCTTAGCTGGAAAACATCAACGTCGTGGTTTTTGGTAGTTCCAGTTAGGCCTAAAGTTTTTGTATCAACTTGCATTAATGTCTACAAGATGGCAGCGCTAGGACATGTGACGATTTTTTGTTACTGGTAATATAGTTAGTGAGCAATTAACGTCAAATATATTGTTTACATTTTTGAAAATGAATTTAGTGGTTTACTTTGACTTATGTGCTGTTCATAGAACACAGACGACCGACTTGTCTAAGAAAATTGTATGGAAATCACTCAAAAAATTGAGTACCATTCACACAAATTTTCTAGACGAGTTGCTCGTCTGTGTTCTATGAACAGCACATTAAACATTTAAAACTATTGTTGTGAAAATAAAACTGAAAAAAATTGGGGGTTTAGGGATTTATTATCCTGTGAATAAATCCTTTTGTTTATGATTTCTCACGGACTTGAGAAATTATAAGGATGCGGTGGAGATATGTAAAAAACAACAAAAGAAATTTGTTAAGAAAAATTGTTTGCTGGGATGCGTTAATAAAAGAGATGTTGGTGTGTTGGACATAAAGTGTTTTATTTGTCTTTTCATTAACACTGCGTTTACACGTACAAGTACTTGCATGGAAGTCCTCTGTACGTATTATCAACGAAAATGTCGAAAAAATATTCGACTTTCTTGCAAGTTGCATTAGTATTTAAAGAATAACATGGAAGTTCAGTTTAAAAATGTCAGTGGAGAGACAACAGCTCCTAAAACAGCATTACCAAAGAAAACCATAATTTTATTTTTTGGGGAAATGCATAGTAGGAATAGGAATAAAATAAATAAATGAAATAGAATAATTTTAACTTTTTTTCACTTAAAACGGCAAAGACTGCTTAATTTATATATTTTCAATACAAAAAAAAAAAAAATGTGAATTATTTTAAAAATATGTTTTGAAAAATTTAAATATGACAAAAACATTAAATTAAAATCAGTTAATCTCCGCAAAACTTGTTGTAAGGCAACACTATTATTTCAGTTGTCATTTGACTTTCAGTAAGTGCCAAAAAATCACTGCCTACTGAAATTGCTTGTCAGTTCAGTTGAAAGTTGGTTGCAAATGCAGAGGTTGTGCGTGTGTTAGTAAAAAAGTTTGAATGTATTGGGTTTTTCGAACTTGCACCTGCACGTGTAAACACTACGTAAATGCCACGAAGGCTTTTAGTGAAATTTGTTTTTTCATAACTTATGTTATGATGTTACATTACATTGCATTACATTATTCATAACATTACATTCGATTTAGTTTACAAAAAGTATATTGTGTAGAAAATTCATTAAATTCATTTGAATAATAAAACTATTTAATTAAATATTCGTATTATTTGATCTTGTTTATATTGTTTTCTTCTAAACTTTGCAGCTAAAGATCTTGATTGATTTTTGTTTTTATAAAAAAAGGTTTAACGGTATTTTATTTTCAATATATCGATAATAATTTGTTATCATCAGCAGGAAAATTAAAATTTACAAATTAGAAATGCGTGGTGTCATTAAATATTTACATAAAAAAGGTTAATTCATAATGATATGGTGAATGTGTTAGGTGAAAGTTGACGTGATCGTACAAGCATTGAAGATGAACGTTGAGAGTGGACGATCAAAAACAGCAACAACAATAGAAATTGTAGCCAAAGTGCATGATATGGTTTTACATGATCGACGAATAAAAGTGCGCGAAATAGCTGATATCATGGGCATCTCAAATGATCGAGTCCATTTAGTTTTGCATGAAGAACTACAGATGAAAAAGCTTTCTGCAAGATAGGTGCCGCATTTGTTAACAGTCGACTAAAAACGCATAAGAATGAACATTTCTCAAGCTTGTTTGGATCGTTTTAAGCGAAATAAAATGGATTTTAAGCGTCGATTTAAGGCCTGTTGATGCGACATGGGTCCACCACTATACTCCAGAGACAAAAGAACCTTCCCAACAATGGACTGAAGCTGGAGGAAGTGCCCCAAAGAAGGCAAAAACAATTCAATCGGCTGGTAAGGTTATGGCAACAGTTTTTTTTTGGGACTTCAAAGGTGTTTTATTGATTGACTATATGCAAAAGGGTAAAACAATAAATTCAGAGTACTATTGCAACCTTTTGGATCAATTAAATGTACAAATTCGAAAAAAACCTCCTGGCTTACAACACAAAAGCGCACAAGAGTGTTTTAACAATGGCTAAAATCAACGAATTAAAGTACGAGTTGTTTGACCACCCTTAACCTTATTTTCCTGATGTAGCTCCCAGTGACTTTTACCTGTTCCCAAATCGAAAAAAAATTCCTTGCTGGCAAGCGTTTTACCTCAAATGAAGATGTAATTACAGTTGTATGCCACTATTTTGAAGATCTTGAGGAAAACTATTTTAATCAAGGGATAGAATTGCTAGAAAAGCGTTGGACTAAGTGTATTGAAGTTTCAGGAGATTATATTGAAAAATAAAAATATTTTTGAAAAACTAACTATTCTGTTTAATTGATAGGCTAAGAAGTTTCCGAACCGCCCTCGTAGCTTCAATATCAATCTGTTCTCGTTTCTGAAGTTGACTGAAAATGAATAATTTATATTCGAAGAAGTAAAACTGTGGGGCCAAATCACCCCATACCATACCGAGCAATATTATTGAAATTTTTCATTTTGCTATTATAGCTTACGATATCGAATGAATTGTATTGCAATAATATAAAAAAGTTAATTTTTTTTTGTATTCGTGCTTTTAGGACAAATATCGTTCCTTTATTGCAACATAGTCATATCTCAAAAAATGAGCTTTTCGAGTTAACAATGCAGAATTGTTAACAGTACTACCTTTTATATTATGGCAGAAATTTATTCAAATTACTTTTGAACTGTTTTCTTCCGGAGATATTTCCTAAAAAAATTTTTTTAAGACTTGTGTGGAAACTAAAAATTCGAAATGCGTTTTCCTCGAAACAAGCTTTTTTTAGTTACGACTATGTTGCGATAAAGGAGCGATATGGTCTTCAATATATTACATTTTGTTTAAATTACGACCAGATATGCATCGTTTGCCATAATTTGGATGTATCGTAACGTTATTCGATACGATAATTAATTCGATATCGTATGCGGTGATTAGACTCCGGTCTTCAAATGTTTATAAGTGAATATTCTTTTTTATTTTTTCATCATGCTTAAACTAAACTTAACAACTATTTAATACAAAATAAAAAAACTAATTGAGACACAAATTGTAGTTATTTCCATGTGTCAAAAAAAAAATAAAGTTAGCGATAAAACTACAGAACAGGCTTTAAAACTTTTCCCGCAAATAGAATACTACCGGTGGCTTCGTCTTCTATGAAAAAGATGAATGGACGATTGACTGTGAATTCTTGAATTACTGGATTTCCGCCAAACTTATTGGCAATTTCAAAAACTGTAGATGCATATGCTTCCGAACCCTTTTCGTTTACGTAAATTCCAGCCTTTTGTATGACATCGGAAACTTTAAATCTCGCTGCCGCTTCATGGTCTGCGTCAAGGCCTGGCAAAGATGCATTATCGGTAAAAATATCATGTATACCCAGACGCGATAGTGTCTTTTTAAGATTATTGTCAAATTCAAACTTAAATTTGGGCAAAGTAACTTTTAATTTAGTTTCCTTCATCATAAACTGCATACTTTTGATTTCATCGTTGTGCAGGTCCTTTAATAATTCCTCCACATTGCCCTTTGTCTTCTTTAGTAATATGAACATGGCAAACTTATTGCCTTTATAAGGCAATCTTAATATTTTTGCATCCTTTGAGCTGGACTCATAGTAATAAAAATGCTCGGTTAATTGCATATACTGAGCACGACATTGAGTTTTAGGTGTGGTAAAGAATACTCCCTCATATGTGTGTTTGAATTGATGGCGCCATAAACCATTAAAATAAATAACATTAGCCAATAGCAGCACCGCATTTTGTATATTTTCCTGGCTAACAAGATGTTGCAACTTTCCGTAAGTTACGTTGCTACACCAGCCGTTAATGCGGTTGGCCGACGCTTTGGTATCTTTGAAGTCCAAACTCTCGATATCGGTATTATAAAAGTTAGCCAACTTTGCTGCATAGCCCTGTGTCGGCCTAATATATGCGTCAGTGAACATTTTGGTGTTCAAATTTAAGGTTGTGTATGGCGTTTCCTCGCTTAAGGAGGTCAATAGCTTTTTACAGAAAGCACTTACATTTTCCGGTGATTTGAAGACTTCAAGCGTTTTAATTAACTCTCTTTGTGTTTGTGTATTATTGCCGGCCGCTTCAGCCAACATTGCCAAAATAATTTTAACTGAAAATGGCGACACGATTACATTAGTTTTTTCTGCAAGTACCTGTCTTAGTAGACGCCAAGAAAAATGATCCTGGACAGCACTACTCAATGAAGGTATGTAAAAATCACTGTAATCATGAGTGTAAAAGATATTGTAAAACGGCTGAGAATTAATATCAAAAATGCCTGCTGGAGTAGTGGCTGTATATGATGTTTCCTGGACTTTAGCTGCAGGTGATATTGCAGGCGCCGTGCTGGCTGGTAGTGACACTGGCAACATCAGGGGTTTTGTCTCTGCTTTAACACGTGTTCCATAAAAATGTAATATTATATGATAAATTATATATATGTGTTTTAAATTTCTAATAACGATCATCTTTTTTCTAGTTCGCTAAAACTTGTTTCAAAGTAATAACTTCAACTTTTGGTTTTCGATTTTATTTGCTCCACTTCTTAACTTCAAATAATGTTCTACTCTTTTTCTCACTTCTTACTTAAGCCGATATAGGAGTTTTATTCACTTTTTTATTTCTTAAAAATTTTTAATATTTTTTTTCAATGTATGTATTTCAATTGTTTGTCAAAGAACCGACGACAGAACAAATAATATTGGCAGTAGCAAACTTCACTCCATGAATGTTTGCAAGACAATAAATTTTTATTTTTTGCCATCATACTTAAACTACACTTGAAAACTACCAGTTTAGGGTTCAGCCAGTTTATTACCCGCTTAAGGACTAATTAGTTTATTACCTGCTTGAGAATTTTATGACTTCGTAATCTGTGAAAATACCAACATATTGACTGCAGCTGTAGAACATCATGAATTTACGTACAAATTCATGTTCAATCGATTTGAACATTCTGCCGGCCGCCAAATGACATCATCAAGGAAAACCCAATTTTACCATAAACGTTTTATTGCAACATCTGTATTTAATGTATGTACATACATATGTATAATATATTTTAATAATTATTATCAGAATTGGTACTACGAAGGCAGTTTGATAATTTCTTTAAACCAAATTTCACAATTTTTTTTATTTTTTTTTATTTGGTGAGCCACCAAAATTTTTTACCGTCTATGTTTGGTAACATATTTTTATCAGCTGCGTAAACATTTGTGCTAAATCTTGCGTTCTCACTTGTTAGCTGGTTGCTTAATATAGCTTTAACATTGGCTCTTCTGTATATGTGATATAATATTGGAATGCCGATTTCGTTTTGTATGTAACCTTTTTTATCGAGGTATAAAAAGGCCTCAGGCGGTACATATCCTTTGTGTAAAGTTGCTAATAAATATATAGTCAAAACTTTCATAATAAGGCGCTCTTTTTAAGTTATTTTCGTGACATTCTCCGGTATTTAATATATGATTTCTAATTAAATGTATAATAAAATTATCAATTCTGCTTATTTTTGATACATTATATAATATGCTTATTATTTCTTTATTTCGACCTTAAGCTCGAACAATTACATACATTGTATAATTTTTGGTTGGAAATATATTTTTTATAATTGCTGTTTGGAGCTCTATAAAGAAAAGTGCAGGCTCTCAAACATTTTCTTTCGAAAATTCTCAACTTTTCCATGTATGATGGTGAAATGGTTGAACCATATCTGACACCCATATGATAAGATCGGTCTTATCAAGGACTGGTATAACATAATTTTTACTTCCGATTTAATATATTTGGAAAAAAATAACTTTTTATATAAAAAAAAGGCTTTTCTTGCTTTTATTTTTTGCAAATTGACGTGGTTGTTAAAATATAAAAATTTATCAAGTTTATGCCTAAATATTTAACTATTGGTTTATTTGGAATGTTGGTGTTATTCATCGATTTGACACAAAAAGATTTCCAATTATTTTTTATATTGCTGTTCCACTTATTAGTAGGAGGACGATATAGAATTGTTTCACATTTGCCAATGTTAATTTTCATTTGCCAGTCTGACGCATATTTTTCTATTATTCTAAACTGCTTTTGTAAATTATCATTAATTTTTTCTATTTTGTTATCCGAATGGTATATAACAATATCGTCGGCAAATGCAGTAATATTATCGACTTTTGTTAAAAGCTCAAGAACAAACAAATTAAATAAAATTGGAGAATTTACTGTACCTTGTACTATAATAATCACAATTTTTGTTATCTAATAAAGCTGGATTCACTCATCCATGGTTTCGGAACAAAATTTTCGTTCTGAAACATGTTTTTTTTATACGTAGTTAGACTTTTCTCTTTTTGGGAGAGAGAACAAAAAAGAGTTAATTTACTGTGTAAAGGCAATTTCTAAAAATTATTCTCTGCAAACTCTCTTTTCCAAAAAAGTACTCGAACAGAAAAATAGTAAAAATTCGTCAACTTTAGTAGTAAACAGTTGATGAAACTGCACCCATATGTAACAGGGGTAATTGCAGATCTGACTAGCTAGAAGTTAAGTTTGTTAAACACATTTTAGTCACTTCCCTGTAATCAGCCAAGTAAAGAGTCAAAACTTTACCCCCTTCTATTGTGCATACGGCGATTATCGTAATTGTGATCGTTAAGTTTGTGCTGAAATAAAATTTTTCAAAAAACTCTCTTGTCTAGAAGTACGGAAAAATAATCAAAATTCTTAAAAGCAAATTAACTTTTTTAATAGAGGCATTTATGTGATATTTCTACAACACCATTAAGCGACTAGCCTTTTCATATCAAATTTCCTGACAAGTCGCTTGATTGTGATGTGGAAACATCATGTTAAACTTTATTAATAAGTAAACAAAATATTTGACAGCTTTGCATTTAATTATTGCGACTAACAATAAATTGTCTGAATAAAAATCAAAACAGTAGTGCAATTCACTAACTTTTAACGATTTTAAAAGAGCATAACTTAACGCCAGCTGTTGTGGTTTGCACTAACGCTTATGTGATTTACTAACTTATTCTTAACACCTCCGGTTGTATGTTAAAAAATTTTGAAATAATGTGGCAGCTTTGTTAAAAATAAAGAAAACCACAAAGAGGAACAGAAAAAAAACAAACAAATTTTAAAATAATTCCATGTTTAGGGTAAGTAAAACTATTTATATGTTTATTATTTAAATTATTTTTTGATAAATAAGATAAGTTCTCACAGAGAACACGCTGACCGACTGTTGGAGTCTTCCGACAATACGTAAGACAAATACAGTGAAGTTATTCTAGTAGAAATTTTAACGACATTGTTGTTAAGATAAACACCACGAAATTAATTGGTGTTTAGTTAACGCTAATCAGTCAGGCTATAAAAACAGCTAATTTAAAACGAAGACAAATAGTGTTAAAAACTGTTATAGAATCGGGAAAACACCAACGCTAGTGTTAATTTCTCTAAACGAATTTTATTAGCGTTAAAACAGGTTAGTGAATTGCACTACAGAATTTAAATAACCCAAAATTTAAATAAATTTTGGGCAGCCAGACTTGCGATATACCCCTATGTGCTGCATCACAATCTTTAACTAATTTTTTTAAATGATTACTGGGTTCTGACTTATTACTATAAGCGCAGAATTATTTTACTACCTTTTAAATAGTTTGCCAATTAATTTTTAAAAGCAATAATCATATAATTCTATATTGTATTGTTAGCATGGATATTATATTTACTAACAACACATCTGTAACTGGCCTTATAGGACGATTATTTCTTAAATCCCTGGGAGGACAATATAAGGTAAAATAATTTTTTAATTCTAGGCAATCAATATATCAAATTTCGGCCGACGCTGATTTAGTGTCATGTTCTGTGCTTCTTATAGCGGATATAAGCGATTTATTTATTTTAAGATTTCTTTTTCTCCAAAGCCAATATTTTTCATTTGATTAATCAGGTGACAAGAAGATAGCAATTTAATTGACACTTTAGTGTGACAGAAAAGTATTAAGAAAAAATTATACATATGTATATATATTTCCTTTCCTTTTAAAAAGCTTAATTTTTAACTCTATAAGAATCTTGTTTAAATAGATTTTATTCTATTTAGTTGATTTACAGTTAATCACTTCAACTTATTTCTCTCTGATTCTCTTACTTTTTGGTTAGTGAATGCACTAATTTTATACAACAACTTTATTTTGTCGACAGGGTGTCAAAATACACACACACATACCTGTACAAACCATAATTAAATTACAACATCTTGCTGGCCGAAGGCAAACATTTTCCATTTATTTTCTCTGTATTAAAAGCAAAAGTTTGTTTTTTGATTCTTCAATTTGAATAGAATTACGTGATTTTATGTTCTGCAAAGTAGCGATTTTGATGCTGCAATATGACGATTTTTTTTTTTAAACTAGTTTGCATCAAAGACAAAAAATAAAAAATAATAAAGCAGTCAATAATCATTAAATATGATTTAGTGGAGCAAGAAAACAAGTTGCAACTGATCCGGTTGGCTGTTTGGTTTTAGTGTGTCAGTCAGTTAGTTTCTTGAACAGTTCTGGAATAGGAATTTTTGTCTAAGCATATTAGAAATTGTTGATTTTCTAATGCTTTTAATCGCATCAGAATGTGTAATAAACATCTGATAAAGCAATTGAAGTTTTTAATAACGGTTTTTCATGTAAAATTTAAATATAAATTAACGCAGCACTTTTCACAACATATTCACCAACTAAAGTCTAACAATTTTGGGTCATAATTTGTTCATTTTATGGCAAATAATTCTATATCACAAATGCCGAAATGCACCGTTTTTGCATTTAGCTTCTTCATTTAACATGTTCTTTATTAGCATAAACTTATTTAATTAAAAAACAAATAAACTTTGATTTTAAATAAACTACAAGACTTTAGTGATTGTTATTATATGTAAATGCAACAAGTGTTGGGCTAACATACTGTAAATAATCGTAATAATGAATAAGTTTAGTTAAAAAACTAAAAAATACTCTAAATATAACCAGATAATTATCTGTATAATGCGTTCCAATTGGTTTTTTAATTCCCAAAATCGGCTTTAGGTATCGTCCAAAATCGCTCGCTTCCCAGGAAATAATATGGCAATTTCAATTTTCACACTAAATCAATTCTTTTTTGTGTCAAACTACCGATGGTGTCAAAAGTTGTTTATGTTTACGCAAAGTGAAATGAAAAATTAATAATATATAAAACAGCTTGAAAAAGGGCGAAAGAAACACAATAAAAAAGCTTTCAAAAATATTTTAATTTATTAAAATGCGTTGAAAACAATTATATTAATTTTCTTTGTTCATTTTCTTTATATAAACTTTTCCATCTTCATTTTCTTCTGCTTTGTAAACGTGGTCTGGACGGCCTTTGGAATTTTTACAAAAACAAAATATTATATATGTAGTAGAGCAACTCCTTATGCTGCCACCAAGGCGACTTTATACAGGTGAATGCAAGCGGAAAGGCGAATTCAGTACAATGCATTTTGTTATTGTAAAACATATCGTGAATGTCATAATCTAAATTCGCCTAAGATTGCTCAGCAGAGAAAAAATTTTATATAAACGTTAAATATAAGCTTTTATAATTGTTTGTAATTAAAATCACAGATTATATTAGTTTTTCACTTTTAAATTCACACAAATTTCTTGAAACTGCACTAAATCATGCAAAA
The DNA here is from genome assembly GCA_914767995.1 of Thecocarcelia acutangulata. Taxonomy (NCBI): domain Eukaryota; kingdom Metazoa; phylum Arthropoda; class Insecta; order Diptera; family Tachinidae; genus Thecocarcelia; species Thecocarcelia acutangulata. The sequence goes on along the minus strand of OU612097.1, from coordinate 27,328,827 downwards.
AAACCTTCAGATTAAAATGGCGCGAAAAAGTTTGTAAACAAAAGTTGACAGTCTCATTGGAAAAAACGCGAGAAGCAAAAAATAATCACCTGTGCTGTTAAGTTCACCTGGTAATAAATTCGCCTTGGCTGCCACCTAATACTTGCACCATGAGCTGTTATGAATTAGCCTTGTGCCAAACCAAACTAAATATATATTACGTTTATACGCAGCCTATTCGCAAATAAAAACTATTTGCAAATAACTAACTTACTGTTTATGCGCCAATTTGTATCTATATGTAAAAGCTTTCTATATTTTGACATAGCATATGTTGAAATTGTAAGCACTTGGTAACACTGTTAGTGTAAACAACATTTTGATTACTGAAATAAGAACAGAAAAAATCAGGTTTTTGAATGTTTCTTTTTGCACGTAATTTTTTACATATTTCATATTTGCCACCCCGACGAAGTCGGAATGCGAAATAAAGTGGCAACTTATTATGCCTTATTTGCAAATAAGTTTATGCGGCAATTTTTGCTATTCACCTTATTATTATTAACCTGCAGGCAAGGTGGCATTAACGTCTAAAAGGTGGCAGCCTTTTTTTGAATTACTTTTATGCTCACTAAATTATTTTTAAACGTTTAATTCAAAAATGAAAACAATTCATTTGACGTAAATGGCTTACTATAGGTGTGTTCCACGTGAATAACGAAACAGTCCGCACTAGTTCGGACCAATTTTTGTGCAATTTTGAGAGAAAATGAGAGAGTAATATTTTCATTTCCTGTACAAATTAGCCCGGACTTTTTTTTGGGCAAGTTCGGACTAGAATTGAATAATCAGCTGTTTTATGTTTATTCGTACATATGAAACTGAAAATGTAATCAGAATATTTGCAAATTGGAGAAAAATGTTGGTTTAAAAATTAGTTAAAAGCAAAATGACCGGTTGCCCAAACTAAAAATAACATTGTGAAGTTGTAAGCAGAACATGCAATTTTTATTTTGGCTATTAATTTTATAAATATGATTATAAAAATCTATTGAAAATTTTACATTGCTTTTAATTTTACAGCTGTTGCCAATAATGCATATCTTTTCGTCTAAAATCACTAAAATATAATATAATCTAAAAAGTAAGCAGCACTACTATTGCAAGATGTACAATTGTGGTTTTTAGCGTTCCAGCAGTTTTGGGTGAAATTTACAAATTTCACCCGAGATCTCGTGTAACACACCTAATATTAACAGTGGAAAAAAACTGTCACATGCCGTAGCGCTGCCACCTTGTAGACGTTAATGCACCCTGACTGCACGTATAAACCTTGTGATAGATCATTTAACAGCTGACTATATGAACGCCATTAAAAAAAGTACTGCCAACTTAAAGTTTTATACCTCTATAAAAACACACTTGATATGCAACTCCTTTTTGCGAAATTAATGTTTTCATCATTAGTTCTGCCGTTCACTAAAATGCAACGTGTGTGTTTCCTTTGGAAATTTATTTCATTACAAATCCAACAAACGTAACCACTTTGTCTCGTCCCTGGATGACATCAAATTAATCTTGTCTTTAACTGATGGAACTAAATGCAACCGCTACTAATCTTAATTGCGATACACAAATTTTGTAAATATATGAGCGTTTTGCTTTTAAGACTATTTGCATCAGCAGCAGCAGGCACATACGGTACTGTTGCAACAACAATTTGTTGCACTCTATTTTCCAAGAATACATTTAAGATTAATCTCAATAAAATAAGCAAAGTATGTACATATGTATGTATGTATGAGCATATGCCATTTAAAATAATGCAACAAATGTTTGAGATAAATATATTAGGAGCACACGAGTCCATTGACTAAACACATGTTTGATCGTTACGAAAAGCAAATTTGTCTGTTGCGGTTGTTGATGAAAGACTTTCAGGAAAACACTACAGAAGACAATTTACTATTCGTATGTATGTTTGTTTGTATGTGTTTGTATGTGGCTATGAAAAAAGCAAATAAATAAATTGATTTAAATGTTTTTCAAAATCAAAACAATTGTTTAATGTATTTATTATATTATAAAAAAACAAAAAGTTTTTTAATAAAAAAATTAATTTTTTGATGCGATTTTAGCGCTTTATTTTGACCAAAATAAACTTTGTAACATAACAATGTTGCATAATTTATTTTGGCTAAAATAATATGCTAGTTGCAAACAATAGTCTTACTCGCAGTCTTGGGCATTTGATATTGCATATTTCTGCAATTGCAAATATAATGGGTCTGATTATTCATTCCGTTTCGTGTTTGGGGAAAGCATTTTTTTTTGGGTTGAAGAAAAATTTGATTTTATTCATTCCGTTGCTCTACTAGCTCTACCGTGACGGTCTTGACATATTTATATAATTTTTCAGCAAATTGTAAAAATTAGTCTCTGAAAACTCTCTTGTCTAAACATGTACTCCAACAGAAAAATAGAAAAAATGTGTAAACTTAAGTAAACAGCAGAGAAAACTGCATCCATATGTAACAGTAAACACAGGGGCAAATTATTGCGGATCTGACTAGACAAAAGTTAAATTATTTAAACACATTTTAGTCACCTCCTATGCATACGTCGATTATCATAATTGTGATCGTTTGTGATCAAAAGACATTTTTTCAAAAAACTCTGCGTCACAATCTTTAACTACTTTTTTTAAGTGATTACTAGATTCTGACTAATTACTATAAGCGCACAATTGTTTTACTACCTTTTAAATAGTTTGCCAATTTATCTTTAAAAGCAATAATCATTTAATTCTATGTTATTCTTAACTTTTCTAAAAATTTTTCTGTTTTTGATTACTTTCTTTTGTTTATACTTGTTTGTTTACCTTATGTGTTTTATCAGTAAAAGAACTGTCACTTTACTCTCTTTTTTGGTTTCTCATTTACTGCAACTTAGGTAAACGAACAGAGGGGTTACTCTCTATTGCGGTGCGAAAGTAAGTTCGATGCAATCGATTTTTCTTTCGCATCGTGATAGAGAGTAACCCCCCAGCATTCAATAAACTGCAGTAAAACACAGTAAAAATTTGTACACATTTTTGGGTAAATGAACAGACATATTGATTCCGCAGTACAGATTAGTGGTGCCAAAAATTTTCGAGGGGAAATCCTCATTTCGCAAATATAAAATCTTAATTTTAAGGGGAAAAATCTTAAGATGTGGGGTATTTTTTTTATATCTAAACGCAGAAATAATGTTTGTTAATTATTACAAAAGGAGTGTTGTTCTAACAAAAGATATTAACAAAAATTTATAGCAAAAATTCAATTCAATCAGACTTCCTTCCTTTTCTTGGCAAACATGCCAAAATTATCAGTTTGTGCAAGCATTTTGCGTTGTTTATGAGAGTGTTTGTCCGTTTGCACAATTATTTGAAGCGTGTTGGCTGAAAATCAAAAATTGTGTACTGTAAGGAACCAGTGGGTATTTAAGGCGTGATGCTCTTAGTGGACTTCTAACCTACCAACTCATTAAGCCTTGTGTTCCATTGATTACTGGGAAATTGCATACAGGAGGGATTATAAGGCACGAACTACTAAACAAGAAGTTGCTCATATGGCTACAAATATATGACAAAAATTGCTATCTGTGTCAGCCTAGAAAGCCACATGGGGGCGATGGTGAATCGTGAACAATTCACGCCGTGGAACTAGTCCATCATCAGATAGGCTGCTGTAAATCTTTTTCACAATCACTTCTGGTTCATGTTGCTGCCGTTTCTGCAAAGAGTGCAAAGAAACCCGATGTTTCATTTGATTTCATAAAATTCTCCCTGTGGGTTGCTCAGGAGAAAGTGCATTGTGTTTTATAAACGCGATAGACGGTCCCAGACAAAATAGCAGAATAAATAATGTATTTCATAGAGCTATTGATTTGTCAAATCCATTATTAACAATTTTGTGTCTTACAAGGAGAAGAGACCAACATAAGAAGAATGGAAGTACCGCCATTTCATTCAACAGATAATAGCTTTTGTATGGATGACGAGGAGAATAGCTCTGATGATGAGTGTTATGAACATTTTATGCAGCTGGTACATGCATTTTCTGTTATTAATTTTAAGTTGTTAATAATAAAAAACTTTTGTTTTTGCTTTCTTTTTTAAATTCAGAACAAAGTTTCTATATTTTAGTTGTTTAAAAGTCTACTTTTACTTGAAAAAATCATTTTTTATGAACTAATAAAAATATGATTTTTTGTTGCACTTATTCGACGTTTAAAGATTATTGCCATTATTTTGTGGGAGTAAAGCGTCAGCGTGGTGCATCTGAAATTTTTTATTTTTATTATCTTGTGTTTTTATACTTCTGTAAAAAATTTAAAGTTCTAACAACAGTTATGAAATTTATGCAAAAAAAAAAAAAAATTTATTTGGAACCAGTGTGCGGCGTCAACACGGGAAATTGTTAAGTGACGAACTAATCAAAGGGTCCTTTTATAAAACAATATATCCCTTTAACTTTTGCTTCAAATCAAAGTAAACAAAAATATATTTTTTTTTAATTATGCTTATGCAAATATTCTTACCATGATTTTAAGTACAACCCTCGTAGATGACTAAAATGATTTATTCAATTTGATGACACAGTTTATCACTCGAGCCTTAATGCAGCATAATTTACTTCTGTCAGAAAAATTTAGAAAAAATAAATAAAATAAAATACCTTTTCTGTTAAATGTGTAGGAGTTGTAAGTTTGCTAAGCAATTTAACTTTAAACTTAACTTCAAAGTTAAAAGCTCAATTTTCTGCGCAAGTTTCTTTTGCAACGAGTTCACTGGCAGACATTTTTCATAAGTAAAACCATAAATTTATTGGTTCTATAAAATGAAATATTACTAATAATGGACACAATAAAATATTGATCTACAACAAATTATATATTTTATAAGCACATATCTACGGTTCTCATAAACAACCACCTATATATCAATATAGTAATTTGAAATGAGACAAAAACTGTTTAAAATATTGAACCAAAAGCTTTTGATTTCAAACGAGTCTTAATTTTTTATTTAAGTTTAAGCGGCAGCTAACGCTGACGTTCGATATGGAAGGGACAGTACATTACGTCATGAGAACTACGTGCTCATATATTTACATTTGTAAGTATATGTTAAAATAGACATACCCTATTATATATGAAAACCATAGATATTAAAAAAAAAAACGAAAAGTCACAAGAAATAGCAGAACGTACATAAATAATAAATTGATATGATCCATAATTTTCATAAATCACGAAAACACACACATTTTTCTAAAATTTGCAGTCATGTTCCTAACATTTGAATTTAATTCTATTTGTCTGTCTTCTGTGTACGAGTATGTTTGTATGAACATATCGGGTGATTAATCGTGAGGTATGATTTTTTTGACAGCTCACGCATAACTCATATCAAACTGCTTTGTCATTGTTGTTCACTGTCGTTTGGCAAGTCATCATCACAAAGCATACAGAGATGAAAAAAGTGGCGTTTGAATAATATAAAATCAGGTTTTTTTTTATTTCAGGAAAGATGTCAGAACAGAGACAACAAAAGAGTGCTATTGTGTTCTACTACTTACACACATATGCCTATGAGGTTACAAAACTCTTTGCTGACGAATAAAAGCACAAGGCGCGGAGAGAAAATATAAAAGAGATATACCTATATAATAGCGATGCCCACCCATGGTAATAAAGTGGTAAACAAAAGCAAACACAATCTTACGCTCATTAGTTTAGTCGTCAATGAGGCAGCGACAAATGAACATGCGCAAGGGTGTATGAATGTATTCCTTGTTTTTTCTCTGTATTTTGCGTATTTTTTACTTTTTGTGATATAAAATTTATTAAAAATACTAAAAACATAAATTCATATATTTATTCTTTATTTTTACTTCAATTTTAATTAAATTGTAAGTAAAACGATTTTTTTTGATTTGCCTTTTTTTTCTCCCAGTGCAAATTTATTTACACTCAGAGCGTAACTATGGATTTCTCTTTGGGCATCACTAATTTACACACATATGCCTATGAGGTTACAAAACTCTTTGCTGACGAATAAAAGCACAAAGCGCGGAGAGAAAATATAAAAGAGATATACCTATATAATTTAAATTTTTTTTTAGTTTGCTTCAACCCTGTTTACTTTGTGGTCAACATGGAACAACTCACACAACACCAGCGTCTACAATTTATTCTGCTGTTTTACGAAAAATGGCGTCTTATGAGAAATGCTTTTTGTGCGATTCGAGAAACGTCGGTGAATATAATCAACTCACTGATACCACTATTGCTAATACTATTCTCAAGTCTGAGTCCCAGCTTACATTAGTGGCTGATACTCGACCGTTTATATCACATCCAGCACGTAATATATACAATATAACTGCTGTGGCTGAGAATATACGCTTAGACCAAATACTATAAATATATAAAGATGATCCACGTAGAACATTAAATGAAGGCAAAATTGTTTGCGTTTATTGATGCTGCAAGGGAAGTAACTAGGGAAAAATGTACTGTATACATTTACTGTCTTTGTTCAGACCGTTACCGTCAATGGTCCCTACTATCGGACCATATTAACGGACTTCCTGACACTTAGGCGCACGGTCTCAATGAGCTCTGGTTTCAGCCAGATGGCACTAAAAGCCATAACGCATGAGCATATTAAAAGTATGTGTTTTATTTTATATTATAAATCAAACTTCACGATGAATCACCCTATATTTACGTTCATATATGCAGTAAAATGTGTAGTGTACGAGTACGATTTAAGTCAAGGGCTTAAAGGTTTCTGTACCATTCGTTGGTATGTTTATTGGTTTTCAAAATAATTTTAACTTAAAACTTTTTTGTGTTATTCAATGTCTTGCAAATGTTTTGGTAGACAAACTCTCAGACAATTATCTATCAAAAATCTTTTACACTGCTACCTCGATGGATGCTGCCATGGTGCCATTATTAGGTGGCAGCATAAGACTTGTTGTACTACATACATAATATTTTGTTTGTGTAAAATTTCCGGACGCTGTCAAAAACATGTTTACAACAGAAGAAAATGAAAAAGAAACGTTAAAAAAAACGAACAAAGAAAATTAATATATATTTTTTATAAATTGTTTTCAACACATTTTAAGCAATTAAAATATTTTTGAAAACTTTTTTATTGTGTTCTTGCCCTTTTTCAAACTGTTTAAAATATTTTTATTTTTTCACCCACAATTTTATGAAACAAAAAATTATCGCCTGCGCTAGTGATGCCACCTGGTTAATTGCACCATGGATGCTGCTAAAGATACGTTTTCTTGGTAATACAAGAGTTTGTTATATTGTGAAGTTCTCTTCGTACTTGAAAAAAGAGAACAAAAGTGTTTTTACGTTTACATTTGAGGAGAACAATTGTTTTAAAATCTGATTATCAGCAGATCGAAGACCATTGTTTCTTGGAACTGCCACTGGTTTCCTAGTAGCGACTTGTGAACATTATTTTTACCCAAACGCATGCTCCCTTCGGACCATTATAAGGCTTCGCTAATCATCCTGTCAAGGTTCGAGGATAAATTTGAAATCACAGTATACAAACAACAACTGCTCGACGACGAAACACACAATCTCGTGAAATAAGAAGGAAACCTATAAAAAAAATGGTGTTTAAGAATGTATATACATAAGTGTTAAAAAATAGATATAAGTGTTTAAAATTAAGTGGATAAGCATTTAAAATGGGGTTCTGATTGCGAAGTAAAAAATTAACGCTGTTGTAATTTGTGATTTTTTTTTTGCATTTCTATAAAAATTTCATTCTTTTTCTTTATGGCAACCAAAAGAATTTTACACAATTAAAACTTTCAGGCATATTCTAAGAAACGCAAATCGCTTAAGTTTAGCGTTTTCGATTTCAAAACTGCAAATAGGTGTTCTAAAAAACGTATAACGCCAGAAGTATAGTTTTGCGATTTAGAATCGCCAAATAGGTGTTATGGAAAACGCATATCGCTTAAAATTTGCGACTTCAACTCGCATGTGTATATTGAAGTCAACTGATTGAGTTTGCTAAAACTAAACTTGTAAAAGTCAATAAAATTATTTACAATTAAAATTTAATATGTTTTCTTTTTATTTCAATAAAAAGTTGAATGAATTTTACACGTTTTCAATTAAAAAAATTTAATTTAAAATTATTTTCATTTTTTGTCAAACTTCTTTTCATTTTATATAACTACTACTTAATAAAATCCGAAACGCCAGTAAAACCCGCGTTCCTTAGAACACCTAAAAATTAATTAATTATTAAGCTTTGCGGTTTAAGAACGCGCGTTTCTCGAAACATTACTGTTTATTTGGTTTATGTGTTGTAGTCGGTGGTGCCAGAAACTTTTGTCGACAAATCTTCATTTTCCAAAAATAATATTTTAATTTTGGAAAAAAATTTTAAATGCTTTTCTTTTAATCTTTTTTTTTAATTTTGTTTAAAGCAGAAATTACATTCGTTCAGTTTTTTTTCTCAAAATTAGTAGTAGGTGTACAACTTTGCTTCCATCGTTATTTTTTTTAATTCGAAGCTTTATTGTAAAAACCTTGTTATACATTTGTGATTAAAAGTATTGTCCATCGCTGGCCACCACTTTTTTCCATCTTTCGGGCAGCATACTAACCCCGTGTTGAAAAAACTGATCATCTTTTAAAGCGATCCACGAATCAATTATATTTTTTTTACGTCTTCATAAAACCGGAAGCGCTGGTCAGCACGATCGAAACAAGTGATAGTCAGAGAGATCAACGTATAGAGAATACGGCGGGTGAGGAAGAACTTTTTATTTCTACGTTTCCAAGTATGTCTTAACTTTGGGAATATGCATCGAGCATTGTCATGCTGTAAGACAACTTTATATCATGTCTTTCGTTGTATTGCGGCCGTGTGTCGTTTAATGCTCCCCTCAAACAAATTAATTGTATTCGATACCGATCACCAGTTTCAGATCATTGTTTCAGTCGGTTTTAGCAACTCACAACACACTACGCCGAGCTGGTCTTACCAAATACTGAGCATGATCTTGGAACTGAGAATATTCGGTTTGCCATCGATGATCCCCATGATTTTCTGCGCTTGGGGTTATCGTAATGAAACCATTTTTTTTTGTCTCCAGTCACATTGCAATGCAGAAATCCTTTCCGCCTTTGCCTTGTAAGTAGCTGTTCACAAGCAAACAAACGCCGTTTAATATCGCTCGTCTTCAACTTGTGCGGCACCCAACTTTCTTGTCTTTGAAGCAGTAACATGACTTTCAGGTGTTTTGAAATGGCTTGTTGCGTTACCTTCAATAATCCTGCCAATTCTCGCTGCGTTTGACACTAGTCTTGATCAAGTAATACCTCTAAAACTGAATCTTCGAAAGCCGTCTCTCTTCCACCGCCATGCTGGTATTTCATATCAAAATAACCGTTATTGAAGCGTTAGAAGAACCTTTCAATAACCAGTGTGACCTTTCTTTTAAGACGGGCTTCTTTAAGGTGATGCTCTAAAGCTCAAAACTGTATACTAATCGGTAAAAGAATCAACAAAATCGAAAACAAGACAGCTCAGAATACATTTCATATTTCATTAGAATAAGAAAAGTTAAGCCTATAATTATTAGTAAGACGTACATATATATACTTATGTTCTCTTAGTGCTTCTACAAAACTTTGCGTAGGTGTATTCATATCCGTCGGCGCCAAAACTTCTGGGGAGATACTTTATGTCAAAAGCGCTACAAAAATCTTAAGCTATCTAGGCAGCCCACTAAAGACTAGACGCATTACAGATTCTATTTCTAAACATAGTTTTATGCACCGTACAACGAAGCATCGATGTGCAAATTTTAAAATCGCATTGCTTGCCTTGTTTCAGGTTCTTGTTATTTTATTCAGTTTTTTTTCTCGTAGTTGTTGTTATTACGAGTATTCTTCGAGTATTTGTTATCGTGTTTGTTGTTTTCTTTGTTTTTTTATTTTTGTTTCTCTGATTTTACGAGTATTAAAAGCCTTAAGGATGTTAAAAATCAATGGATAATCATGTAATTTTCTTAATGTTACAAAATAACAACACCCACAGCAATGGAAACAACGATAACAACAACAACAACATGGCCAAGACCATGGCCAACATTACCACTATTTTGATCATCAACAGAAATGGCCAGAGTGAACAACCACATCGAAGATAACGAAAGAAAAGCAACCAGCAATTTTGATGGTCAAACAACTAAACAAAACAACAACGAACGCATCTCCAGCAGCAAAAAAACACAACAATAACAACAACACTTTTCATTCATTCGTTGTTGTCAGAGATGATAAAACTGTTACTGACATAAGCACCACTGTCTTGCGACATGTTAAAAGCGAAAGTCAACAAACAAATTTTTGTTTTTGTGCACGAAAAACAACTGATTTTAATTTTTGAATGCGTTTTATTGACAAGACAAGATATTACATAACACTCCATATGAAATTTTATTAGTAATTACATTAGTATGTGTTAAAGATCAAGAAGCTGTTAGCAAAATTATCTATATATTCGCCTAATTATTATAATCTGAACAATGTCTTTCACTAGTGTATATTAAATACAACATTAAAATAGTGTATTATAAACATTTTTCATAACTTTTTTGGAAATGTTTTAGCTAACGTGACTTTATAACAGGCGAAACTGAGAACCAGTCAAGCCGAATTTATTATTGGTTGAACTTGACAGCGCAGGTGATAATTTTTTGCTTCCCTCCTTTTTCTTATTGAGATTGTAAAACTTTTTTCTTTTGTTTACACACATTTTCGCGCCGTTTTAATTTGAAGATTTTTTTTTTGTATGATTTAGTGCAATTTCACTAACCTAATCTAATATTTCTTTCATCTTCAGTAGTGCAATTCACTAACTTTACACTCCAATTTGAAGTGTTAACTTTAACCACACATTTTGTTGTTTGCACTAATAGGCTTTTTCCACTGATCAACACCTTCATGAAACGCATGAAAGATGTTGAAAATGTGAAACGCTGTTTACATTGCTCATATCTAACATCTACTATCAATCAAAAATATTATTTTTTAATGTTTAAATAATTTAACAAAACACGTAAAATATTTTAGAAATAAATTAATTCTAAAAACAAAAAGACGATTGTAAAATTTATAATACAAATGTCTATAAATAAAATGTGGGCTTTATAAACAAAATTTAACAAAAACACACCAAAAATTATTACCGAAAAAAAATTAATAAAGAAAACACACATGTAAACAATTGACACATGATAAATAAATTATGATTTTTTTTTTAATTTTTTCAAAATAAATGACGTGTTTTCAGTGATACCACAAGAATAATCGACATTATTGCCACTGTTCTAGTGATGACACTGAAATAATCGAAAGATGTTGAATGGAATAAAATGAGATAGGAACATTTTGTAAAGATATTGAAAAATGTTGACTTTTAGTACAATGATGGTAGATGTTAGATGTTGTTCAGTGGAAAAAACCTATAACCCCTACGTTATTCACTAACTATATTTAGCTACCGTAAAGGGTTTTATTTTTCTTCAGCTTCAGATTGTTATAACGTGGCAACTTTTCATTTCATTTTTATTAGCTATTGTGCTGAGTCTCTTTTTGTTTAGGTTTTCTTCATCTTTTATAACTTTGACCTTTTTATAATAATGCATGAGCTCGACATCCTTTCTATATAAAACAATAATTAAAAGTTTTTTATTGAATATGTATTTCGTTTTAGAAAACTTTTTAAGGAATGTATTTGTTGATGAATTATAAAAGTAAAAACATTTTTGTGATAGGAAATAAAATAACATGAAGAGCTTTAACACATACATACATAATTACATTTAACATAAAAATAATGTTATTTTATTGTCTATCAAAATATTTTTGATTTTATAATCGATCAACAATTATTTTCCTTAAGAAGTTTTCTAAAGGAAAACGAAAAACATATTGCATAAACAATTTTTAATTATTGTTTTATACAAAAATATTATTTGAAAAATTTATTTTTGTTGTTTACTAACTTTTATTGTTTTTTTTTATTAGGCTAATAGTTTATTACATAAATTAAATTAAATAAATATGTAAACATTCAACACTTTTTTAAACCCACAAAAAATTGGGGTGTTAATTAACACCTATTTATGTGGTTAAATATAACAGCTGCCTCAAACAGCTGACTTTAAACCCCAGCATATGGTGTTTAAAGTAATTTGAATAGGAAAAAGGTTAATAATATTAACCGAAATATTGGAGCTTAAAAAGCATAGTGAATCGCACTACAGGTTGTGCTGGAGAAACTGAAATGTACTAAATTTATCATGCCTGATAGTTATGAGCACACGCTTGTGCATTTGCTGCAACAACTCTCAGCACATGTCGTACATACAAGTTTGGAATTTGGCATGGAAATAAGTTTAATGTTGTGGTTGTATTTTGATTTGGGTTGTTTTTTTCTTTGTACTTCGTTTGCTACGTACATATGTATATTTATACGTATATTTTCTATCGTGGCAGTTGGGTGGATACAAATTTTGTTTTTGTTTACGTAACCCTACAGTTTGTCAACAGTTTGATAACATGTCAACGATTTGGTAACATGTTTGTTACACTTCTTGAAAGGCTGAAATGTATAACGTAATTGTTATACGACAAAATTTTAAGATTGAAAACAAAAGTAATTTGAAACTTAGTTCCTAAATCAAGAAATTTTGGCATGTAGAACCAATTTTGGGTTTAATGCATTAGAAGCAAACAATATATACATACATTTTAAGCTATGAAAGTCTACATATAAAGGGTGTCTCAGTAAGAGGGCACTTTTTTATTGGATTGTAAAGAAGACATATTTTGATTAACCATAGAATAAAATAATATAATGTATGTATAAGTAATATAATTAATATACGACATAGTTGTATAATTTAAACTTTTTGTTATAGAATAATTCTTCCAATTTATTTCTTTGTAATCAATTGGCCCAATTAAGAGCTTAGAAATGGATTAAATAACAAAAAAAAAAAAAAAAATATCCGCAAATGGTGAATACATACATATGTATGTATATATTGTAATATTTGGATCGCGATTTATTTCATTAGATTGATGGATCACACATGTACGTAACATATTTAATATTTATTGCGTCAGTATTTGCGTTAGTTTTGTGTTGTGCGGGTGGCAACACATACTCGCTTTCATTATCTTTTGCCATAAAACTTAATTGAAAAATACTTTACACAAAGTTATTAAAATGTTTTACTTTTTATATGTATTTTATTAGTTCTTTTCACTTCTTACCAATGTATTGCGGAGAATTCTATACGTTCAATATTTATCACATGATTCGCAATTCGAGATCTTAGACTGTTCTGCGATATGGATCGCTATCCATCAATACTGCATGCTACACGTTCAATAAATGTCGCGATACTGAATCGCGTTCACTGCACTACCTATAAGCTCGAGATTTAACAAAAAGTCGCACGGCTTTAATACCCATGACCTTGATGTCCAGTAGGCATCAGTTTTCCTTGAAAAATCGTTGCTGCAATAAATCGATTATTTCATGTGCGGTGTGTCAGGTGACAAAATATTAAACAAATACACGCCAGCAGGCAACCGACTGCAATATTTCAAATATAAAATACATGCAAGACAACACGACTGCAGGTTGTTGTCCATACTGATTTTTTGCTGCATTCGAATTAAACTATTTCTCAAGTCGCATTATATTATTCGATATTTTGTCATAACATTTCAAATTCTGTTCTCATTATAAATCAGATGATATATACGCTTATATTTTCAACTCTAAAGACCCACTTATAAGATGGCGTTGCAAACAAAAACTTTTTTAAATTAAGTTGCACTTTTTAAGACTTTTTTTTCTTAGAGGGAAGAACTGTTTTCTCGAAACGTTGATATAAGCAAAACTCTTTCTATAAAGCAATGGATTTCTGAAAAACTAAAAACTCTAAGGTGGTCACACGGAAGTATACTTTTATATAAATGAATTTATGTTACCGCTGTGTTCAAAATAATTCAGTAGGGGACTAAGCAATCATTACTTTCGGTTGCAGCATTTTCTGACGTGAAGTCCTGTTGTCTGCTGTGGTCTATGTGTTTAATGCTTCAGTTTTAACATTTTTAGCAACTTAATATATTTATTTTTGCGTTAAAAAATCAAAATATGTTTTTTCTTTCAGTCGCAAAGCAGCTCTGGGCTGAAGAACAGCTCTCGCGTCATCGTAATTATTTCTTAAGTGCGGTCAGGCTTATGTTTGTTGTTCGGTCTTCGAGAGTTTTGGGTCTTGCTCGCACTGGTTAACGGTTTGCCTCAACTAACTGTATTGGCTTACAGTTTTTTTACAGGTTATTCATTGTTAACCACGTGGAAACTTCCTATGTGAAGGCATAGGTCATTATAGTTAGTCACAGCGACGCTAAAAAAGTACTGTTAATACCATCTTGGACATTATGGTCTTTGTCACCCCGCCCGTGCTGTGCATCCTATACTTTGCAAAATTACTTTGCCACTGTATATATAAATAAAAAAATAAATAAATGTTTTTTCTTTGGTTGCAAAACGCAAGTTTTTACTACAATTAGTTGCGTTCATTTGCCTACATCAAATAAACTCAAGCGCCAAATAAAACTGTTGGTTTCCGCCCGTTACCGAAACGGCTTATGTTGGAATTTCATTCTTAATTCGATTTCTTAATTCATTCGATAATTCGGTGATTGTTATATCGATAATGAGATCTTTGATCTTTTTGACCATTTTCGACATTGCTAGCTTCTTAACTTACATATATAACCTAGTCTAATATGTGCTATTTCATCCTGAAATCACTTTTCTATTGCAGATTACGGTTAAGAGTTTCAAGCTAATCGCCAGGCAAACATTGTCTCCCAAAACTTGATGTAGGGTGTGCTTAATCTGTACGTTGCCTTCTAGTGATTTTCTGCCTCATTTTGATATGTATGCAAGTTATTCACGCTTCCATCATTATCATCTGAATCATCATCATCCAGTGAATGCTGTCCTCCGCATTCAGCACAAGACATCATCAACAAACAAACGATTATATTTCTGAAGAACAGATACTATTTAGTTTCTCATTGTTGCAGTTCCTGAGAGAATCGTTCATTGCACGTTGAATTAAATGTTTTATTCGTGCATTTAGTTTGCAAATCAATGTTTAAAACTACAAGTAGTTATTTGTTGCTATCACAATGCTGCATTCTCATGAAGTTTTCTCATTCATGTGTGCCAACTCTAATAAGTACTTGTAACTTGTGTGTAAAACCGATGCATACGAAGAAGAAGAAGCACTGTGTGGTGCTGCCTGATTAAAGTTTTGTTGCTGTTAATTAAATACTTAAGGCATAAGTAGATTCAAATGCGTGAACGGATATTAAGTTATACTTAAGTCCCATTACGCTGGTCTCAGAGCTTATACGAGTAAAGTAAATGGAACTGTTGCTAATTCGTGACAAAAGGAATATGTTAAAGAAAATTGTTTTCATTCAGCTCGTTGCAGGACGGTGATGTTATAAAGCTATGTACACACGGTATTGTAAGATCTAGCAACATGCTGACAATGAAAAATTGTCCCGCAGAAGTAAATTGTGTGTTCAGACGATCGTAAGAAAATCTTACAATTTTATTGTCAGACTATGGTCTGACAAATAATTCATCTAGCAGCAAAAATTGTCAGTTCACACGGTTGTCAGATTGTTAGATGAAAAAAATTGCCGGACATGTTGTAAGGCATTGCCACTTATGTATATCCACAGCCATCTGTTTGGCAGTGTTGCCCATCAAACTTTTTTCTGACAATGATGCCATTGTCAGGTGCATTAATTTTATACATCTGACAACTAAAAACTGAGCTTACAATACCAACCAATTATCTGGCAATGCCGACGAAGAGAGTTCTCACGATTGTCAGATGCCTGACAACATTGTCGTCTTACAATTGATTGACAATGGTTTTTCTGACAACATGTAAGTTAAAAATTGGCAGTTCACACGATTGTAATACATTTTCAGACAATTTTACTGGCAATATTGCAAGATCTGACAACCGTGTGTACGTAGCTTAAGCGAAAGGAAATTTTTTTTATTCTTTTTATTTTATATCGGGTGTTTTTTTTAGAGATTCATAATTTTCAGTTGGCAGCAGTGTTTTCTTTGACAATCCATTTAATGCCATGTTCAGACGATTGTGAAACTAGGTGTTCTGACGGTTGTTCTTGTTTCATGTTGATCTTTATATTTTTCGTGTAAACGTTTAATGCGATTTTGTTCACTACTTTTTTTTTAAGTTTTATATAAATCTATATGTAAATATCCATTTTTTATATGTTTTTCTATTGATTTTACACATAATAACTGTTTGCTTTTTTTTTGTTTATACTTCTTTTAAGAGAACGTTTAGATAAACTAGCGATAATTTGACGTAAAAAAGGGAAGACAGTAATACCATGTTCAGACTGTAATATGAAGCACCCGAGACATAGTCCAAATCGATGTTTTCACGCAATATTTTTTTTTTACTTAAAAGCAGCCGTGGCAATAAATGAATTTTATGTAAATACAGAAAATTAATATATCCGATATCGGTTCATATATACCCGGGATATTGCCTAAACCAATTTTGTCAAGAAAATGTCTCGTAAGCGAACTTTTACATATTTTTTTTTTCATATTAAAATTACCTATTTGGTCTAAACCAAATTTTTCTATGAAAAAAAAAATTTTTTTCATCAACTATCGAATACTAGTAAAGTAATCTTTATCTCCTATAGGATCAAGATTTTTGTTTCAACTCCTTTGGGGTCGCTCCGTAAAACCTTTTCATTTATAAAATTCCTATAATTACTCTTGATCAAAAGTATTTATCGCAAAAAGTCATTGGATTATTTCAAGCAATTCACAATATACTTCAAAGGAAAACTTTGCATATTTCTCAGTTGCCTTTCAATTTCTAAAAATAATTAAATAATTGCCAATCTGAAAAAAAACAAAAAATTTAAATTCTTAAAATACATTTTGCCTTTTCGTGAAACAGAATTGTATTCAAATCATTTGCATCTGAAAAGATATTTACATAAAATGCATGAAAATACTTTGAAAACCTTGACTGAAAATCTCAAGAAAACATTGACAATGAACTGATTGAAATTTACAGCGTACGAGTTTAATGTAAGACATCCATCAAGCTGATACTTGCAACAATAACTGCAGACATTGACATTTAATATTGTTAACAAATTCTTTAACAATTTATATTTTTACATTGCAATTGCTTATACAAATGTCTACGAGTACATATGTATGTGTGCATGTGGAACAACCATGATTTTCTTAATAAAACCTTTTAAGATGAAGACGTGGTATAGTTTTTAGAAAAAGACTTCTGAAAGTAAGAGTTTTGTTTAAAGCAGGGGTGCCCAAAAGTTCTATGTGGAAGAAAAAACACCAATAAAGGGTGTTTTTTTAAGCTAGATAGAACTTTAAATTGTAAAAAGTAACACAAAAAATTAAATTTTGATGAAACATTTTTTTTATTTGTTTCAGTATACTCTGACAAATCATCATGAATAACCATTGTATGCGTCGTTCTTTCGCCGATTGGGCTCTAGAGCAGTTGGCAACTGACCCGTTGTTTTATCGCAAAATTGTGTTCAGCGATGAGGCGCATTTTTGGCTTAACGGGTTTGTTAATAAGCAAAATTGCCGCATATGGAGTGAGACCAATCCACAAGAGACCCTACAGACTCCATTACATCCAGAAAAATGCACTGTTTGGTGCGGTTTTCATGCTGGTGGCATCATCGGACCTTATTTCTTCAAAAATGAGGCCGGAGCTCGCGTTACGGTCAATGGAGATTGTTACCGCACCATGATCAATGATTTTTTGTTTGAAAATATGGATGACATTGATCCGGAGGAGATGTGGTTTCAACAGGATGGCGCTACGTGCCATACGGCGAACGCAACCATCGACTTACTGAAATCAAAATTTGGCGATAAGTTGATTTCGAGAAATGGACCTGTCAATTGGCCTCCAAGGTCGTGCGATTTGACACCTCTCGATTATTTCCTGTGGGGCTACGTGAAGTCACTGGTTTATGCTGATAAACCAGCAACAATTGACGCCTTGGAGGCCAGCATTGTTCGTGTTGTTCGTGACATACGGCCAGCAGTGCTCGAAAAAGTGGCCCAAAATTGGACGTCCAGAATGCGCTTCGTCAAGAACAGCCGCGGTGCCCATATGCCCGAAATCATTTTCAAATGTTAATGTCACGTATTGATCTTTCGAATAAAAAAAAATTTTGATTACAATTTAATTGTTTGTGTTATTTTTTACAATTTCAAGTTCTATTGGGCTTAAAAAAACACCCTATACATTTAAGGAAAAACTAATTTTATATAATAAGCAAAGCATGCGAAAGTGTTGTTGCTTTGAACTTGTGTGTGTACACACATCTGTATGTTAAAGCGCTAAGCCAATACTCGTAGCTAAGTGCTTTTACAAATGAGCACCAAGCACATAGGGGTTGGGTACTTCTGGTTTAAAGTAAAGAAACAAAAATATAAATTCAAGAAATGTAGATTGTTAAGGATATCGTACATATAATACACTTGTATGTACTGCACATACTGGAGATGAATGTTTTAGTTGAATGGAGAACTCAGGAACGAAAGTTGTAATTAATTTTATTTTTCTAGCTATTTAACACAGATATGATGATTTTAAAAGATTATACATTTTGTGGTTTTAAATATGCTAGTCTGGCAACGTTGTCAGCTGTTAAATTTCTATCACCTGAAAAGTGTCATTTATTTAATGAAAGGTTTAATATTATATGTCGTTTATTAGCCAAAGAACGCGTAAAAATGCAGGAGCTGCTTGATAACTCTGTGTTCATTTAAATAACAAACCTTTGTCCGGGAAACAAACTTGTTTCTTCCGACATAGAGTTATGTTCTGGTAAACGAAAATCGCTTAAAATCAGTAATATCGATTTGAAAACGCCAAATAATGTTCCTACAAACATATAACGCAAGAATTATGGTTTTGTGATTTGAAATCGCAAAATAGGTGCTCTAGTAAATGCATATCGCTTAAAATAGGCGACTTAAAATCACGAGGGAACTCATTGAATTTGCTTAAATTACACTTTTGAACTTTGGATTTCTCAATGGCTGATTTGGTAGAGTACTCAACCAATAGTCTCGAGGTCGCAGGTTCGCTTTCTGCACCTACACTCAGTTTTGGTGCTTGTTTTTACTAAAAAAAAATTACAATTAAAAATTTTTATGTTTATGTTTAATATTTCAAATATTCGAATAAAATGTGATAAACTTAATCAGTTGCGATGTCTACAGTGTTAGCCAAATCACGCACTATCTTGCTACAATCGTGCAATATTATTACATGTATTTTACCGACAATTTCTGGCATGTTGACCGCTTTTGGGCGGCCAGATCCATGGATCCGTCACAATTCACCAAAGGCCGAGGAACTATCAAAACAGTGAGTTCCACTGGGTGAACGTGCCTCAATGAAGGTCAAGGTGGGTCTGTTAGTTAACAAATTCATTGTGACAGTTTTTTTTTTTTTTTTTTTTTGATATAGAGATTTCCTAGAGAAGGGTAGAGCGAACAACTATTTCAAATAATAATTGAAAGTACAGTCACAAATGAAACACAGATAAAGAGAGACATACTATGAAATTGATTTACATCAGCACCTACCCTGTCGGCCTAATCTGATGATGGACCAACTCTACGGGGTGAACTATTCACGCTTTACCAGCGATTCTGTGTGGCTCTCTAGGCTCACACAGGTCGCAGCTTCTTGCATAACTTTGTAGCCGTATAGACAAACTACTTGCTTAAGAGTTTGGGCCTTTTGGTCCCTCCTTAATGAGTTAATTGGCCAAAGCCTATTACGAACATCAGCCCTCAACCAACTTAACCATCTGACCATTACTCCGGGTTCCTTACAGTACAGGTATCTGTTGCGAGTCTACAGTAGCTCAGGGGTTGTTAGCTCCCGAAAACCAACATTCAGGAAAACGAATAGGGAGAATTCGTTTCATAAAGTTTAGCCAAGGCAAGCACCTCAACCAGGTTCAGCACCCAATGACCTGTAAAACGGAAGCTTTCAGGAGCTTTGCTGAACCCCGTTCTGCAAATTTTAAACATTGGGAAGGGCTTCGGAGGAGCAACACAACATAAGTCATGCGGCTTCTTAGAGTTTTATTTTCTACAACAAACGACAGACTTTTTTCCTTTCTATTCACCAGAAAACAAAGGGTCTTGGTTTGGTCTATGCCAAAGCAAAACTTGTTCCCCGGGAATAGGAAAAGAGACAGCGAAATTCGTGAAAAGTATCTTTTTCATTTGTTCTCTCCGCTTTTTGCGCTTCCATTTGTAAACAAATAACTTTGTAGCCACAAAAGTATACGCAAGTAGGAGAACGCAATACGCACTATCTGCTATCACTGTTCTGGCATCACTCCGTAAATTAAAACCCTGATTTTATTTGATAAAAACTTCACTTATCTCATATTTGTGGTACAGTTCAGATCACGTGAATCTATTAATTTGCGCCATTGAATTTAGAAACATTTATTCTGGAAATGTTAAAATAACAGGTCATAATGTTTTGCAACTTGCTCTGATAATTCTTCCGCATATTATAAAAAGATGCATAGAAAAACATAATACTCAATTAAATACAAATATCCCTTTTTTAGCGCAAAACATTTACTTGAGTTCTTTTGAAACTATTTTAAAAGTCACTCAAAACTTTAAACATTCTTTCCAATTATCATCTCAACAAACAAACACAAATTCTCTGCGGCCTAATCTTCGAAATACCAGTAATTTCAGCCATTATCCAAGGCTTATTACTTCAGCATACAAATCCTTGACTACATTCTTCACAAACATTTCAAAGGGAAACCGTCACAGAGTGTTCTCCGTAACGAAAACAGATAATCACAGTGTATGAATATTCAAGAAATTGCCAGGCCAACTGCAAAGATAACTAACTGACTGGCTGACTGACGGACTGACAGACAAACTGCTTGCTGCCCAGGCTGACAGACGCAGGCAGACACAGTCACTTCAATGATCAGTTGTGGGTGTGTTGCTTTCAGCTCAGAGGTCAAGATCAGGGCTTGGTTAAAATTTGTGTGTTTTGCGATTCTGCTAAGTCTTAAACTTAATAAGTTATATTCTTGGTTTTATCATGATGAATTCTTTTCTGTGGCTCGATGCGATATGTATGTAGATATGCGGATGGAGCCTGCGCAAAATCTCTCAGCTTAAATAACCAAAACAATCCTCCCTGCCAACATTGCATGCATGTGCATGTGCTGATTAAGCGACAAAATAAATACAAACATTTTCAAAAGTATCAAAGTTTAAATGAGAATTATTTAAATTTGAATTTATGCATTTTTGGTGTTGTTGTTGTTGTTGTAGCTGTTGTTGGTTGTGTCAAAGTTTTGTAAAATTTGTTTGTTGCAGTCGATATTTGTGTTGCGAGCAGCACAGCAGAGTACTGCTTGTTTGTACTCGTAATCAACTTGTCCAAGTGCACGAACAATAAATTATTTTGTTTCTTGTATTTTTCTTGATTATTTATTTTGTTTTCGTCTTTTTTTCCTCTTGCTTCTATTACAGGTCTCCAGTTTTGCAATGCAAGAAGTTGTGATTACAATCGTGTTTTCATACCGTTTCAGTTAAGCTTGATGCTGTTGCTGTTGGCTGTGTGATCAAACACCCGCCTTGTGTTAAACAATATATGTATATGTGAAAATATTATTGGTAAGTAAGATGACCAGCTATAAAACATAATTTTGAATAGATTTTGTATCTATAAATCTGGCTTAAAATCCCAATTCATCACAAAAACTTTAGTCGGATGAATTATTTGTATGATAATCCAGTAAACATTTGAAATCAAACCGAATGGACTTGAAACAAAATACTCAATATTTTCGATGAACCATTCATTCTGCAGACCAATTTCAATAAAGTATTGCTTGAATGTTTTGTAAATATTGTCACCCTAATTCATATGTCGGATTTAGAAATTAAGGTGATCAGTTCTTTGTTTTTTTGAATACAGTTGTAAACACGTAACTGAAGCTGTTGTAAAAGGATAAACCTTCCTACAGCATTTGTAACTCAGCACCTACAACCAAATAGTCGCGTATTCCATTCTGCCAGTTTAGAGTGCCAAGCTATCAGGACTACAAAATATACATCTGGACCTACTTCATTGGACACTTGGCAATGGTTCACCACTGCTGCCTTGTGGAAACCACATATTGGTGGACATTTCTTGTATATACATATATATCTTGGCATACATATTTAGCAAACCTCTTACTGAAAAGCCAGATTTTTCTACTCCTACTCTAGACGGTTTGAAAGTTAACTTGAAATTTCATCAGCGAACATTTGTAGGTCAGCACCTACAACCAAATGGTATTCCATTGCGCCAGTTTAGAATGCCAAGATACCGGAGCTACAAAATATACATTTGGACACTTGTCCATGGTTCACCACTGCTGCCTTGTGGAAACCACATATTGGTGGACATATCTTGTAAATACATATGTATCTTGTCATATTTAGCAAACCTCTTACTGAAAAGCCTATTTTTTCTAATCCTACTCTAGATGGTTTGAAAGTTAACCTGATAGTCCAAAATCCGGAAAGAATACCAATACTTAAATGGACTGGTATTCATTACTTTCTAGTGCCTTATAAAAACAGGTATGTACCTCTTGGGATGCAAAAGCATCTAAAAAAACATCTGTGCAATTGATTTGCATCAGCATCTGCCGTGTCAACCTAATCTGATGGTGGACCCCTTTACTATGCCCATATGACTGACAAGACCCACAATTCTTGTCATACGTTTTTGTCGATATGAACTAAAGCCTTGCTGAAGAGCTCGGGACTTCTAACTCTTCCTATTAAGTTAACCTGGTAGTCCGAAATCTAGAAAAAATACTAATACTTAATCGGACTGATACTCATTACTTTTTAGTGCTTTATAGAAACAGGTAGGTACCTGTTGAAATACAACAGCATACAAAAAATATCTGTGCAAGTGATTTGTATCAGTATCTGCCATGCCAGCCTGATCTAACGGTGGACCACTTTACTGGGTGAACTAGCGCCCATGTACCTGACAAGGAACACATTTCTTGTCATACATTTCTGCCTATATGAACAAACCCCTTGCTGAAGAGCTCTAACCCTTGCTATATGTAATTCTCCATACAGTGAATGGCCGATAAGACACCACGATGCCCTGATATCTATAATGAACACAAATGACAACTTCTTGTGTGTAGCCATAAGAACAAATCCCTTTCTGAAGAGATTGGGTCTCCTGTATGCAATTCTTCAGATATTTAGAAGAAGACTGGGTTTCCCGGCCCTTAGCCAACTAACCGCTCTTTCCGCCACTTCTGGGCCTTTATATTACAAGTATGTATGTGCTGCAAGACAACAGCTCTTGGAGGACTATAATTAGTACCTTGCTATGCACCATAATTATCAGGGAATACTAATGACCCTTCCCTGAGATTTTAGGTCAAATCACAACCAGAACATTTTAGGCAAGATGTAGGCATCTCAACATCATCACAAGGACAATGATAGTCGGCTTTGCCGATCCCCGTTCTGCCAGTCAACCCATGGTAAGGTTTTCAAAAGTCCAATTCATGCGACTTCCCATCCTTGTATGCCTAAAATAGCAGAGTGACCTGGTTAGGCGTGCAACAAGGCAATACCTGTCCCCTAGGAGGGCCATTCGTTAGACATTTAGAGGAAAAAGAGGCTTCACGAGGTGGCAGCTCGAAGTCTGTAAATAACAATCTATCATCTCTTACCTCCATCTCTCCATCACTTCTGGTTTGTTACATAACAGGTATATATTATAACATAGCAGCATCTCGAAGACTATAATTAGTTCTCCGATTTTAGCTATAAACCACAACCAGAATATTTTTGACAAGGTGGAAACACCTCAACCCTGACCAGTGCCAGGATGGTCAGTGAAACATGCTGGGGACATGCTAAGCCCGATAATTAACCCTTAATTAGAGTTGTCAGAACATAAGTTATGCTGGGACTTTCCAGAGTTTTGTTTGCTACAAAAAATTACGGGCTCCTACACCTCTATACCAGAAAGCAGACTGCCCTGGTTACGAATACTCCAAGACAAAATCTGCACATAAATTATTTTACTTTTAAAATCAGGAGGGCTCTTAACGTTTCCTACTTGCGATGTTAGGTACATATCAGCCATGATGCAGGTACTTAATCACGTTCTGTGCCAGGATGCTCTGTAAGAACTACATTAGAAATAAGTAGATCCTCATTCTGACAACTAACATTTGCCAAAGATTTCTGGAGTTTCTCTACAATCAACGACGTGTGTTCTCTACAATCAACGACATGTGTTTGATTGCGAAATTAATTAATGAGAGCTTTCCCTCTATGCCCCAGAAAGCAGATTGCTCTAGTTTGGATAATACCAAGGCAAAACCTATTAACCGGTGGAACCTTTTGGTACAAAAAGATTGTTATCTAAACCGATCTGTTTATCCATATTTTAATAAAGCGGTTATTTTTTTTCGATAACATTGCCCGGCAAAATTTATTGTTTGACACAGAAATGTTTACGCGCTATCCTTAGCTAACTTGTTGTTATAGGAAGTAGTTGTGATTTATAAGACCTCTAGACCTATTGCAATATTATCATCTCTCATTTCTAACCTTACGCAGCAAAACGCTTTAAGTAAACTTTTAGTATAAGATATTACAGTTATAATTACTATCTTTAGACATATACATATGTACATATAAGACCTGATAGGCATATATATGCATATGTGCCACTAATTTAGGATACTCCATTGGTTTCTGCTCAGTATAAGAATATCGAAAGAGTTGAGCATATCGCTCCTTTATTGCAACATAGTCATATATCAAAAAATTAGCTCTTCGAGTTAATAATGCAGAATTGTTAACAGTACTACCTTTTATATTGTGTCAAAAATTTATTCAAATTACTTTAAAACGGTTTTCTTTAGGATATATTTTCTAAGACTTGTATGGAAGTTAAAAATTTGAAATGTGTTTTTCTCGAAACAAGCTTTTTTTTTAATTATGACTATGTTGCAATAAAGGAGCGATATGTGCACATAATATTAAACAATAAAGATTCATTGATTTAAATAGTCGTCCATGTCTCTCTATATCTTCGTTCCCAGTGCCAGCAATATTTGTAGCAGCGACTAGTGTCACAGTGATTCAGAAGCAAACTAGGCGTTCTATCCCATCGACAGTATGCCAAAATTTAACACATAATTATTGTTTCCTCTGTTATAATATCCCAAACCTGTTTAACACATAATAATTGTTTCCTCTTTTATAATATCCCAAACCTGCTGGCCGCTTAAGGGCACTTCAGACTATCACACTTTGTATTAAGACTTGTCAAAAAATCAAATAATACGTGCAAGTGTGATAGTGTGAATGTAAAGCATTATGAAAATGAGAAATAATACGGTAAAAGATTTGACATCCCATAACACTTCACCATTTTTAGAAATTTGTTTAAACAATAAGATTTTTCATTGGATCAGGGTTGCATTTTTTGCAAAATCAAATAATAAAAATAATAAAACCAGACGTTAAGTAAATTAGCTGTTTATTTTCAAGTCATATTCCTTCTTTTACTTTAGGTGTGATAGTGTGAAAACAAAATGTAATAGTACGTTAGATTTTTTGACAGTCACAACAAATATCTTTAGATTTTTGTCCCACAAAATCCAATCAAAATCTTAAGACTTGTATGATAGTCTGAAACGCCCTTTATTAGCTGGTCACCTTATGGTGCATGCAGCATAAATATCGTGATTTGTTGCTTTGTAGCAAATTATAGTATTTGAGCATATGTCTGCTTGTCTGTCTTAACAACAACGCAAACAAACATTCGTGAGTGATTTACAGACGTATTGATTTGAACTTGAACCTGGGATTGATGATTAACACAACGTCATCATTATAAATTGGACAATTTTGCTTAACACCTCAATTGTAGGAAATTATAAAAATGAAGCTAAATGATAGCATTTAAGCGCTTCACATAACTAACAAAGAAAAGAATATTTAAAGTTAACAAATTCTGGAGCCAGGAAAAATAAAAGAAAAATACTTAAGAAAAAAATGCAGCAGGAATCCAGTTTCCCTTTCAGTTTGGTTTTAGATCAATTGCATTTGCAACTTGGCTGGTTTGCGCTTGAGGCTTCATATTTATTATACGAATAGTATAGTAGAGGAATTTTCTAGATAGCTTAGAAAGCAAAAATCATATGAAAACTGATGGTTCAAAGTCCAGATATACTAGTGAGGGCTTCAAACTTGCGATCAACTGTCTTTCGAGACAACAAAACGCGTATGAGTTAGTAGCCCGAGGTTTACATAAACAGTTGAAACACGTGTTAAAATGATTTGCCTGGGTATCTTCCATCTTTAGAGCACTGCATACACAATTTGGGCGTACCGAAAATGATTTTTTTGATATGTCATAGCGAAACTTTTTTCTCCCATGAAAAAGCTATCAAAAACCCGATAGCGCAATATTATATCGTACATACGAGTACATCACACACTAAATCACAAATAATCACAATTATTCTGCGGAAGGGTTTGAGAAATTTATAATTCGTTCTGGCTGCTTTTAATTTAGTGTGCGATATATTTATGTAGTTTGTTTTAATTAAAGATCTGGTCGATTTTCGATCACAGAACTAATTCTAGTACTAACAAATCAACGTTATCGTAGGTATGAGTAAATCAGAGTAGTTGAGTGATGCTTACTCACTTCTATTTAAAATCTCGCGAGTAAGTATGAGCAAAGAGAAAACGATTCATTGCCCCTCACTGATATGAATCATTTATATTATTTATATAAATTTAATCGAAATATACACTTGACGGAAAGTATTTGATATTTGATATTGGAAAAAAATGTAACCAAATACCTTTTATGAAAATCGATCATTTACCTAATGACAGTAAATGCGTAGAGCAAGGATCATTGATCATGGCTGGCTGGCGTATAAGCAGCTATCCTATTTTGTGCAAAAAGCAGTCTTATTAAGAATAAACCAAACAGTTTTCATATTAGGTGTACAACATTGCTACCGCCGTTGTGTAATAGATGGCCGTAGTGGCAGTCAAAATAAATAGATCGTAGATGTTATATAACAAGCTTATGCGTTTGTAAACATAAAGCCAATGAAATATTAAACGATTTGTGTCTGTATCATAAAGTTATTCTCCATTAAACATCTCAGCTTTCAAGCCATATTCTCGTCATTTGCAGGTGGTTTTAATTATCTGCTTTAATATGAAGAAATCTGCCGCTGAGGGTAATCGAATGCTCCCAAATGCCAATGGTGAAAAAAAGCGTGTCGAAAGTAGTTTCAGCGCTTCACGAGGACCAGCATGGCAGTGTTAGAGAGAAGGTTTTTGAAGATACAGAATTGGAAGCATTACTTGTTCAAGAATCCTGACAAACGCAACAAGAATCAGCAGGATATTCGAAAGTTACGCAACAAATCATTTCAAGCGTCTAAAAGTAATGGGAATGATTCAGAAACAAGGTAATTGGGTGCCGTACGAGTTGAAGCCGGGAGATATTGAACTGCGTTTGTTTGATTGTGAACTGCTGTTTGCAAGATAAAGACGGAAGGGATTTCTGCATCGCATTGGGATTGGGGACAACACATGCATGGCCGGGATATGAGGATACCCCGGCCATGCTTCCACGTCGACGGCCAAAGCAAATATTCAGGGTTCCAAGGTCGTATTCAGTATTTGCTGGTGATTTCAATGTTCACAACTGATAATGGCTTCTTCATTCGAGTCACACAAATCCAGAGGGCCAATAGGTTGAGGTATTCGCTACGCACAAACACCTGGCGCTATTAGGGAATGAGCTAACGCATATCCCATGTGTTGAAGGGCACCACTCAAACACACTTGACCTATTCCTGACTTCAACCCCTGAGAAGTATGAAGTCAGAGTTAGTGCACCTTTCGGTAATTCGCATCATAGCACGATTTCTGCCTAATTTCCGGTCTCTGAACTTCGTAACGTTTCTAAATCAGCTACAAAACGGTAAAATTTATTTACAAAAAGGTTCGATGTGTTGAGTTCAGCCAATTTTACCAGCATTTTAATTGAAAACTTTGCTTTCTAGATAATGACATAAATGCTTCAGCAAAAATGATCGAAAACATGATCTTGCTAGGAATGAAAACATTCCTGCCCTCCAAGCAGATTTCAATTAAACCAAGAACAAAGTCTTGATTTAATCAGACGTACAAAAAAAAAAAAAAAAAAAAACGCAGTCAGATCCAGAGAGGAAGCTTTCAGTAACTAGCGTTTAAACAAAAATCCAGACACTGATTTGCTACTCAAAAAGGCAGGGTCTTCGTGTGCCAGGGTACTTAGCCGTGAAAAATTTCTTCACGAACAGCGTCGTCGTCCCAAGGTCCTTACAGCTCCCTGGGGGCGGTAAGACCTTTTGGCTTTTCGTTAAGAGAGTAAAGAACAGTGCTAGTTCATCAATTCCAACTCTCTTAAAGAATGGCCAAGCATTTACAGACCCGATTGACAAGGCTAATCTGCTGCCTGAAAGTTTTGCAAGCAAAAGTGGTTGGCTGCTTTTCGGCAGCCAACCACTTTCCGAATTCGAGAGAGCATCTGTAGCTATGTCATGTTGCGAAAGTGGTCCACATATACATCGAAACGTTGAAATGGAAAGTCCTACCCAACTCGCTGTATTCTCCAGACGTTGCTCCCTTGGACTATCACTTGTTTCACTCAATGGCACACGGCCTGGCTGACCAGCACTTCCAGTCTTATAAAGAAGTAAAAAATTGGATCGATTCGAGGATCGCTTCAAAAGATAATCAGTTTTTTTCAACGCGGTATTCGTACACTGCCCGAAAGATAGGAGAAAGTAGTGGCCAGCGAAGGACAATACTTTGAATCATAAATTTTTAAAAAGTTTTTTGCAACAATGCCTCGAATTTTGGAGAAAAGAAAAAAAAAAAACGGCAGAAGCAAAGTTGTACACCTACTTATATGAAAAGTTCAAACCCACTCGAAAAGAGCGTTCTGTACTGAAAATCATTCTTTCTTTTTGAAAAGGTATTCAATTATAATTCGATTATAAAATGTTTAAATGGTGGACAAAATAATATTTCCTTTTTGAACCGGCAACCAGACAAATGCAATCTTGTGACATTTTGCGTTGGTTGGATGATTTTGCTACTTTCATCGTCATCGTCAATGTCTCCTGGTTTTACGTTTTTTTTTTGGTTGCTTCTTTGCTGCAAATATGAATTTATGGCAGTTAAAAGAACTCATAAAAACTTGTTCAATCTCGGTTTGATTTTGTTTTCTTGGCCAACAAGTGGCCAATGATGATAACCCAAGATGTAGAACATTTTTTGCACCTCCTTTAGCAACAAGCGTTTGCGTTTGTTCGCGAGTTCCAGTAACTTAATAATAGTTTTTGTTCTTCGCACTTGCTGTTGTCTACTCGTATTTAAACATTTTTCGCACGTTCAATAATCTTAAATCTTTGTTAAACATTTTAAGTGTTTTATAATTGATACTTGTTCACTGATACTTTAAGGAATTTCTATCTAGTGCAAATAAGTTGGCTGACTGTGATTGTAATTGTAGTCCGTCCGTCCGTCCGTCCGTCTGCCAGACAGTTAAAGGAATAAACTTATTTGTTTGGTTGAATATTTCTAAAGCAAATGAATTTTTCATTTAGACAAAGTTTGCTTTAACAAGTATTTTTTTCCGCAAACCATTTAATTTTGTCTTCAACATTTTACCAATTCAGCTTTTTAAAACGCTGTTGACCGTTTAAGGCGGTGAGTTTCAAACATGAATCATTGTAGTGGGAAAACTAAAAATACTTTGGAATAAATTTAGAAAATGTTAAACATTGAGATAAATATTCACCTGATTAAGTCTGTACTGCATAAAGAACATGAAGTCAGAAGCCAAATAAGGTTGGCTGTTGGTAAAAATGGTATTAAAAATATGTTAGGTTTGATAAAGGATATTTGATGTGTCAGAGGATAACATGGTACTCGCATTGGTTCTTATTTTAAACTTTGAGCTCTCAATACGAGTACATAGAAAAAATATAGTAAAAATAAAATCAACAAAATAATTATTTGAAAAAATTATTTGTATCTCATACTTATAGTGGCCTCAGTGTGAATCCACAGAAGACGGAGCTTGTACTTTTCACTGGTAAATACAAGAGTCCTTCTTAAAATTTGCCAACATTGAAGGAGGTTGAGCTTAGTCTGGGTAGATAGTGCCAAATACCTGGCAGAAGAATGGCCAGCTTAGCAGACAAGGCGGCTTTTGCTTTGTATCTGTGTCGTAAGGCCGTTGGGAAGACCTTGGGTATAAATCTTTTGAATTCTTGCTGGCTGTTTAAAATGGTAATAAAACCCATATTAACGTATGGGGCGCATGCTTGGTGGAGGGCTTTGGAGAAACCCAGCTATTGCAGAGTTATGGGGGAGATATTGCTTACGTCTGCTTTGATGGTGACTGGTGCGTACGCCAACTAAAGCGCTGACGACGCTGATGCATTGTCTGCCATTTGCTTCCGTGGTGTAGTATGGGAAGAAGCGACAAAAGATCATACTTCAATAATAGGAAAGATAAAGGATCGCCATGGGAATATTGATTACTGTTCACCACGTGTACTGTCCGATAAGTGATTTGACGTAATGCTATCGATCACGACCTTGACAGTAACCCAAATACGCCACCAAAAGGACGTGCTTGGGATCCTTATACAAAGAAAAAAATTTTTTCGTGTTCAATAACGAAATTCGTTGAATCAATTAATAAATTGTTTGAATGCGGACCTGTAAAGGAATTCGTGGATTCAAACAAAAGTTTAGTAAAAATAATTATTGATCGAAAACAAAAACTTTTTTAAACAGCAACAAAATACGATATCCAAGGTTATTTTTTTGGTTTTTTTGTATATGTATACAAATTATTTTTTCAGAGAAAAATTTTGCTGATTTTATTTTTTTATTTTATCTTTATTATTCCTCAATATCAGAGCAGGATCAGTTTTAGGCTATGTAATGAGTGTAGCGTAACATGGGTTGAAATTACAGCTGTAATGAAATATTATAGGGTATAATATATATGTATCTAAGAAACTGACAATGAGGCTGCGTTAAATGCCCGCAAGCGCATACCTGAACTAAGCTGGTCGTCGCATAGTTCATGTATTCCGGGATATCTCTCAATAGTATAAATACAGGGTGGCTGATCGATCAATTTTGCCACAGTAAGAAACTTAAATAAATTTTTGTAAAAGTTATGTAATTTGTTTTTTAGAAACTCATTTGAAAAATATGACGTTTTACTTAAAATAATTCATTAAGTTTTGAAAATAATTGAATTCAAATGGCGGTCATAAAATAGATTCTATTTTATTTTGGCAGCGATTTTTCTTATGCTCTTACTTTTGAAGCAGAAAAACTTTAACAATATTAGTCCCAATTTTCACGAGGCAGTTTTAGTTGCGCAATTCTTATCAAATTTTATTTTAAAATTGCTTTTATGTTCAGACACAGCAATTTTACTTGAGCAACTTTCGTTTTCTATTGCTTACACTTTCTTAATCTTGCATGTACTGCATTCTCAAATTTTTCCATTTAATTTTCACTTCCTCTAAATTAATGCTGCTGTGTATTTTTTGAAGTTGTCCACAATATTAAAAAAAAAATTTTTCAAATGAATTAAAATACCACAATTTCGCGCCAATATTACTTTCAGCACAGACAACATATCAATACATAAAAGAGACACAAATGAAAGAAAATATAGAATTTCTGACATTACGAATGATAGCATAAAACGACTTTCCGAGTACAAGCAAGTCTGTACTCATTTTTACACTCCCCGCTCTTTCCTCACTTATTTGTCCACAAACTCAAGAATTGCGCAACTAAAGTTGCCTCGTGAAAATTGGGACTTACCACACTTTTAGTAAGTTTTATACAGTTTGTAAACAAACCAAAGTTTTCAAAAGCTTTAGCGCGAAGAAAAGTAAAAATAATAGAAAAAGCTCTTCTTTTATAGTTGTCATTTTGACGATTTTGGGTGCTGAAAATAACACTTTGACGATATGACGATTTAAGGTCTGTTTTTGACGATATTTGAAGATTACATTTTTACTGTCATATCTTTCAAGCAACTGAATAAAATAAATGAATTTAAAATATCATATGTGATTAGCGCTTAAAAAAATTATAATCTAAAAATTGTACAAATTTGTATATAAAAGCTTGTGCTCATATTTGAAGGAGGCTACATTTGAAGATGAATTCAAAACTTTAACTTCAATAAATCCTTACAATCCTATGAAAGAAGAAAGTGTATTTTTTCTAACATAATGAAAGAGTTTTCTTATTTCATCGTAGAATTCGAAAGACGAGAAATTTAATACGAGTTAAAGTAACTAAGCCTATTAAATTTGGAAAATTTATTTTACACTATAAATATGAAAATGTTAGATTTTTGGAATAACGTATCCTTCTGTGACTAAGTTTATAGCAAAAATATTAGTCTTAACGCCTTCTGCAAATGTGTGAGTTTGCATCCAGGTACGTCGAACTTAACAAAACCAAAGTAAGAAATTAGTTGAAGACACTATTTAAAAAAAAAATATATACTAAAACTATCTAAAAGTTTGCTACTTTGGTTGTTACGTCTTACATATGCCCGATTTAATATCTTTTACTAAATGAAATCTTATTATAAAAATATAAGTATGTCACAAAAAAACTTACGAAATTAACTTCATGTTTGTAGGAGTATATATTTGTTGTTATAGCTTTAAGTGCCCAAGTTTTTTATTAAAGGCAACCATGACTTTTTTTTTCTATACTTTACGCCATTGAAATAAATCTTTTATTCAAAAATAATTAATATTACTAGTTGACGATTTTTTGACGTTTGGCAATAATTATATTGAAGATTTTGTTCGTCGAATTTGTCGATTTTAATCCAGATTTATCTGGCATCTATGGTTGCAGCTGTCGTTTCAATTATGTGTCTGTTTTCTCTGAGAGTCGTTTTTGCTTGAAGTTGCGCACGTATTCTGTTTCATCATTTAGTTGCAAAAAGTTAGACTCTTTCTGTCTTCATTTGTTTCTCATTAAAAACACAAATTTTCAGCCTACACTCGTTTCTCTTACGTCTAATGATCACACAATAAATCTTCTTCAAGTCTTTGATAATAAAGGGTGTTTTTTTAAGCTAGATAGAACTTTAAATTGTAAAAAGTAACACAAAAAATTAAATTTTGATGAAACATTTTTTTTATTTGTTTCAGTATACTCTGACAAATCATCATGAATAGACTCACGCTTGAACAACGCTACGAAATTATCCAAATAGAGCAGTTGGCAACTGACCCGTTGTTTTATCGCAAAATTGTGTTCAGCGATGAGGCGCATTTTTGGCTTAACGGGTTTGTTAATAAGCAAAATTGCCGCATATGGAGTGAGACCAATCCACAAGAGACCCTACAGACTCCATTACATCCAGAAAAATGCACTGTTTGGTGCGGTTTTCATGCTGGTGGCATCATCGGACCTTATTTCTTCAAAAATGAGGCCGGAGCTCGCGTTACGGTCAATGGAGATCGTTACCGCACCATGATCAATGATTTTTTGTTTGAAAATATGGATGACATTGATCCGGAGGAGATGTGGTTTCAACAGGATGGCGCTACGTGCCATACGGCGAACGCAACCATCGACTTACTGAAATCAAAATTTGGCGATAAGTTGATTTCGAGAAATGGACCTGTCAATTGGCCTCCAAGGTCGTGCGATTTGACACCTCTCGATTATTTCCTGTGGGGCTACGTGAAGTCACTGGTTTATGCTGATAAACCAGCAACAATTGACGCCTTGGAGGCCAGTATTGTTCGTGTTGTTCGTGACATACGGCCAGCAGTGCTCGAAAAAGTGGCCCAAAATTGGACGTCCAGAATGCGCTTCGTCAAGAACAGCCGCGGTGCCCATATGCCCGAAATCATTTTCAAATGTTAATGTCACGTATTGATCTTTCGAATAAAAAAAAATTTTGATTACAATTTAATTTTTTGTGTTATTTTTTACAATTTCAAGTTCTATCGGGCTTAAAAAAACACCCTATATTGTATAGTAATGTCTTGAAGTAAAACGCTATAATATTGTACAATTATAATAATTTTATGCTGTATTCATTTGTTTCAAATTATAGTTTTAACAAAATGATAAAATTCGTAACGTGATAGCAACCACTTTAGAAATATATCTATAATTCGTTGTTAAAATATGTTATTTATGCATTACATACTTGATTTAAAAGATCTTGTTATTTATTTCTAATCACCAGATTGCATGTTAGAAATCCATCATTTATATAAACTTGCTGTACGCTGTTAGGTTTGTCTTCGATGAAAGCAAAAGTTTTTGCTCTTAAAAAAAGTTGAGACAACATCTCGTTTAAAACAAGTTTAAGATAAACTGTCAATGTCTGCAGTAATAGATGCTTGAAGTTTAATTGAAGTTCGCTTGATTTTTAAGTTAATGGAACACTAGAAAACAAGACGTTTAATAACTAATTTAAATATTTTTTATGTCACTTGTACAATTTTTTTACAAGGACAATACTGTTCTTCGAATAACAAAAATTGGAGCAAAGCAATTGCAAAGCTTTAGTTTAAGGCAGTGGTGGCCTACACATACATTCACAGTTATATAGTATATGCTATATAAACCCTCCAGTTGATGTATTAACAGCAACTGGGGGTTACTCTCTATTGCGATGCGAAAGAAGAATCGAAGAATTGGTACCCTGTATTACGTTTTCGCATTTAATTTTTCCTTTGTTTATTTTTTAATACCAGTGTTACTTAATTTTTTAACTCTTTCGCGAAAAAGTTTGCGCAAACAGCGATGTTTACTCTCTATTGCGATGCGAAAGAAAAATCGTAGAATTGGTACCCTGTATTGCGTTTTCGCATTTAATTTTCCCTTTCGCACATTTTATTTTATCATTCTTCAGTATTGTTTATTTTGTAATAGCAGTGTTACTTAATTTTTAAACTTTTTCGCAAAAAAGTTTGCGCAAACAGCATGGAATACCAAATTATACTCTTATCGCAACTTTCCAGAAGCTTGTGAGTATTTGCAGGCAAGTTCAACTTTATTTTGTGCATCAAGCCGTCGTGCTACACTTTATCAAAAGCTTGAGAAATATCAATAAATAGAGCTGAGCAATACTTCTTCTCCTCAAAGGTTTGTCTTATGACATTGACTAGTCTGGGCGTTTGTTCTATGGTGCTATGTTTAGCCCGAAAACCAAATTGATCATCAGGGATGCATCCCACATTGTTCAATATTGGACTCAACTTCGCCATTAACTATTTTTCCAATAGTTTTGAAATTTTTGGTAAAAGACTTATTGGTCTATATCATTCTACCTTAATCAGATCCTTCCCTGGCTTGGGTATCATAGTAATCATTGAGACCTTCCACTCTGCAGGATAATACTGAAGGCGTAAAATAGCGTTAAAAATAAAAAGTAGAACTCTTCTAGCTACACGAGGTAACTGTTCAAGCATTTTGCCAGTAATTTGATCAATGCCTGGAGCTTTCCAGGGGTTTGTATTGCTGATAACGTTTTCGACATCTTGGAAATTAAATCTCAAAGACACAGGAGGTCTAACAACATATGGTGAATCATTTGTTATAAAAACGTTTCTCAAATGATCGACATACAACATTCCTTTTTCAGAATCGCTTCTTGCCCAGTCGCCAGTTGAAGTTCGCAAATCGAATAAAATCGCACTGCGCACCGGCTAAAGAATTTTTCGCATAAAAAATCTTAAAAAGTACCCAAAACGGTGCGAAATTCACCGATTTGACAACGCTGACCACCAGGTATACGAATTTCCGCTTGCGTGAGTACTCCTACACCAAGTGGGCGATAATGACCGCCGTCATTGGTACGATGTAAATCAGGTGCCGGCGTCAGTCTAAGCGAATCATACTCCAGGTTGTTATAAACGTTACATTTTCTTTTCTTAATTAATAATTGTCTGAACTAGAGCATAACCAGATCGGCAATAAACCACAATTGAATATTAAAGCAGCCGAATTTTTCATTTCCATTAATACATAAAACATTAAAAGTTGCATCTGAAAGAAGCACTTGTAAATAAGCAGGTTGTGGCAGATTTGTGTTGATAAAATATTCCTGGAAAAAATGTCTGTGCAATAAATCGTGCATTCGTTCGCACCTACAAAACAAAAAATAAAAAAGGTTTAGCACTTACACACAAACCCCATGATCAAGTGTATAACAAAACCAGAAAAAAAAACTTATTTATTTTTCCTTAACAATGAATGTTAAACAATGAATGTTTCCCTGCTGTTGGTGCTGTGGCTGTTCTCACCCGTCTTTCGGAAAATAATTGCAGCCAACAATGGAATGACAATTAAGACAAGTGTTGAAAAAGAAGTTATAATTAAAATTGTTTTTCGCATAAAAAATAGTTTTGTTGAATTTACTCCTTAGGTGGACACGAAAATTCACATCTAATTCACTTCTTTATTTTAATGTACATTTTGCTGCATGGCAAATGCGAAAAAGCCCCGCTGGCCACAGTTGGGTTAAGGCGGCAACTTTTGCAGCCAATACCGTAAAAATCATGTGTGAATTTTTGTTATTTTAATGCACATAGTTGCATAGAATGCGAGTATTATTATCGCAAAAGAATATCTACTGAAATAAAACAGTTCTTTTGGTTGTCAAAGCGAAACTTAAACTCAACCTGAGAACATACAGTTTATTTCTTTGGCTTATTCCTAAAGTCAAGCTTGACTACTTTACTTTAAGAATAACTGAATTAAGTGTATGCAAGCACCAAGTTTTTTATCTACAAGTGCTTATTGACTTTCGATTTGGTTTGACAAATTTTCTATGCATTGACAACTCCGAGAACTTTCTGGGCAGTAAATTTAAATGCAACATTGCTTTCACCAACCATCATCTTTTAAGGCCTTGATTCACTATCCTACACGATCGTACGATTCATTCACAGGAAACTGTTTCAAAAGTCTGGCCGACTTGAAAAAATCGCTTCAAAATGGCGTTGTAGGCCACACTATTATACAAGTATGATTGCAATAATTTACATACACAATAAAATAATTAAAAACTTTTATTAACATAATAATTTCACACTACCTAAATTTTTTTCTCGAGGCACCACCAATATTCTCATTTTTTTCACAATATATACCACACTGAACTATAATGTTTTGAAAAGTTTCATACAAGGCGAATTCATTACCAGGTGAACTTAACAGCACAGGTGATTATTTTTTGCTTCTCGCGTTTTTTCCAATGAGACTGTCAAATTTTGTTTCTTTTGTTTACAAACTTTTTCGCGCCATTTTAATCTGAAGGTTTTTTTGTATGATTTAGTGCAATTTCAAGAAATTTGTGGGAATTTAGAAGTGAAAAACTAATATAATCTGTGATTTTAATTACAGACAATTATAAAAGTTTATATTTAACGTTTATATAAAATTTTTTCCCAGCTGAACAATCTTAGGCGAATTTAGATTATGACATTCACGATGTGTTTTACAATAACAAAATACATTGTACTGAATTCGCCTTTCCGCTTGCACTCACCTGTATAAAGTCGCCTTGGTTTCATACAATTTTTCAAGTCGCACGATTTGTCAAAAACTCTGTCGCACGGTTGTTTTTTTAGTACTTTTTCAACACACATGCTTTATTTAGTAGATCGCACCATCGTGTATGATAGTGTAGCAAGGCCTTTAATAGACTGCTGTAAAATTTTAAGCAAGCTGCAAGTTTATATATATTTAATAGCCATTAAAAGTAAACAGCTTCATAAATCGTAAACAAAAATGAAAGAAAATTTGAAATTTATGTGTTGATTACGAATTATTTTTGAGGTAAATTTCACTGTTTTTACATCCTTTACAAAAATGTAAAGGCCACAATTATCATTTCCGGCCCTACAAAGTATATATATATATATATATTTTGAATCAGTATTGATAGAAAAGGCGATTAAGCAATGGCCGTCCATTCGCCGTTGAAATCCGGTTTCTGAGAAAACCATTAGACGTAGAAAATCTCTTCTTTCACCATTCCATTATTCGACTGATTCAGGGGGTTGCGATTGAAATTCAGTAAAATCGGTTCATGTATATTTGAGTTATATCCAATTTTGTATGAAAAATTAGAAAAAAAAATTAATTTGTTAAATTTTTGTTGAATTTTATAATTTTTAAATAAAATTTTTTTTTTTTTTGGTTTGTACATACTTATGTACATCGGGTTCTAGTTCAAGTTTTTCCTTTCTTAAGTTTTTTCTTAAGAAGGATTTTTTACAATATAAATTTGCTGTGATCAATAATTATTGATTGCAGAAGACAAGAAAAATAATAATAAAATCTTTAGCTGGGGGACAACTAGCTGTTTCGTAGTCGCTACACTACTCATCAGCACCTACTGGGATTTGAACTCGGGTCATGACGTATCATGATCTACTGCTTTAACCACTAAGCCACCGATCATTTAATTATTTTCTATCTATATTCATCTCATATTGAATCACATATGCATTTTGTTAATTGCCCACATTATTTGTACAGCGTTTGCTGTCTCAGAACTAGCGGTATTTATTTTTATTTATTAACATACATATTTTTGTATTTTAATAATATCCGTACCCAGAGATGTAAATATTAATTTGTTAAATTTTTGTTGATCTTTATAATTTTTAAATTAAACATTTTTTTTTTTGGTTTGTACATATGTACATCGGGTTCTAGTTCAAGTTTTTAATAGAATAAAATTTGTTTATTTAATGTAATTATTTGACATGGCGATAACAGAACCAAAAAAGTTTCCCCGATATCGGCCCATGTAAACCCGAGATATCGCTTAAACCGATTTTTCCATAAAACAACTTTTTTTTTTGCTTAAAGGCAGTTGTGGTGATAAAAGGAGGCTAATAAAATACATAAAATTAAAATCTCCTATATCGGTCTATATATACCCCAGATATAGACCAAACCGATTCTTCCGTAAGCGAACTTTAACAATTTTTTTTTGCTTAAAAATAGTTCTGGCAATAAAAAGAGGTTGAAAAAATACAGGAAATACAAATTTCCGATATCGGTCCGTATATACCCGAGATATAGCCTAAACCTATTTTTCCATGAAATAAGTTTTATTTGCTTAAAAGCAGTTCTGCTTATAAAATGAGGTTATTAAAACGCATAAAACGAAAATTCCCGATATCTGTCCTTATGTACGAGTATACAACCGAAATATAACCTAAACCGATTTTTCCATGAAAATTTCCATGAAAGTTTACCTTTTTGGCATGGTGATTACAAGGCAAAAAAAAAATGTTTGTCGACATGGATCCATATATATTTGCTCATATTTACTTCAAATTTGTAATATATACTATATATTTACGGGACTATTGTGAAGGGCATTATAGATTCGATCCATCCGAATATACTACACTATTACTTGTGTTTGTTTGTTGGTTTGGAACCAGTACTTAAAAGATGACCACTTTCTAACCCTTTCTTGCAGAGGTCACATAGTTGCGCTTATTATTGAGTGTAGGCAATCGTAACACCCTTTTCGCGGATAGTTTTCAACACGCTTATTTTAGTTTCACTTGTATGTTTCTTTGTATGTTTGCAACAACTCAAAGTTCATGCTATATAAGTGATTATTACTTTAGGTATATAAAACTGTATATACAATATTGCCACTTTAGTGCGAAAGTTGGAGGTTACCATATTGCTTCCGGGGAAGTGAGAGGATACACGAAGCCGATTTTGCGAATTCCTAAAATGTTTCCGACCCACTTTGCTAACTAAATCGGACCTAAGTTTTCATATTCGGTGCGCGTTTTTGGCGGTGGAACGTGTGTCTGAATTAATAACAGCCATTCGATTTAGTGCGAAAATTGAAGTTGCCATATTGTTTGCGGGGAGGTGCGGGATTTTGGCGATTCCTGAAGCCAATTTTGAGAATTCCAAAAAGAACTTAGAACGCGTTATATAAATAATAATCTGTTTAAATGGATAATTTGTTTGATATCGAAGCGTGTGTTTTAATTTTTTAAGCCATGTTTAAATATTCATGTAAAATATGATGTACTTACTCTGATGAGATGCCTAAAGCCTCAGCCACCTCATGTTCTTTTAATCGATCCTCTAACGACGATTTCTGGCGGGAGGATTTGAGCATACAGAACCACTTGTATAACCACAACAGAGCAACACATCACGCGCTGCGACAATGATGCAGTGAGTCAATGTGCTTCTTCGCTGTCTCTTCCACAAGGCTGAGCAACCTCAAAATAGACTTTGAGGGCCCGGCCTAAACATGAGAGTTGTATTCCATTTTCGGTCGGTTATAGGTGGTATAAAAAATAAGGATATTGGATGGAGTGAAGCATATGTTACATGATTTCAAAAAACCGAGACACCATAACGCATCATCAGAGATGAAAAATATATTCAGTCCGCAAACTTCGCACTACATTCCAATGTTTAAGATGTGTTTTGCTGAGTTCCCCGGTAGTTGCTGGTAGCAGAAGTGACGCCGTACTTTTAGGTTACTCAATAGAGGGGGTACCACAAATTGTCGATAAGATTTATGGTATAATCCAGAAGAAGAGCTGGCTGAGACTGCAGGCATCTCAACTGAGTGAGTACTTTACATTTGACATGAAAGTTTGGACATGAAAAAAACTAGCCGCGATGTGACGGCCTTTTTAAATTTAAATGATTTTTAAGATTTTTATGTGAATTGAATGAAACCGGTAATCATGCGGCAATTTCCACAAAGTCGGCTCACCTTCTTCACTGCGAAGCAACCCTAAAAGAAAAAATACTAAATTATAAATCAAGCCTCGTTAATTTTCTTATGTCTTAATATTTTGTCATCTGCTTACATGCATCAGCCACTTTGTTTCACTTGCATGCGACCGAAAGTTGAGAAATAAATAAGAAAAGGATGAAGCCACCACCAAAAAAAAAACAACAAAGCTCCAGATAAAAACTATCAACATGCGAATCTCTAAGTAAAACAAAATGCATAATGACAACATTAAACTTCAAGTAGCCAAAAGATTTTTGCATTCTTAATGTTGTTGCTTTTGTTGTTGTTCTCAGCTGCTTTGCTTAAGTGAAAAAAGTTGCTGCAAATAGTTTCATGCAACATGTAAATAAGTGGCAAGTGTTAATTAGTATGTTTTTCAATGACCCAAACAAGAAAAACGAGATATGGGTAAATCCACAAACTATTGATTGATGAACGAGTGAAACGGTGGTATTGAGAAAATTTGAGATTTTTATGGAAGCCCCTATTAAGGTACATATTTATTTAAGAAATAAGATATGAATTAAAAAGGCAAACAATTTGCGGGCGTAGAAAACACTTAAAGTTTTCAATATTATAATATAGTTTAGAAAACAGAAAACTTATTTTTAGTATAATGACTGGGAGCTAATTTTCACGATGATTTAAGGCATATCTAAAAGGCATGTCTTTTCTTTTGTACTGAAAAAGTTTTTATATTAAAAAAAGCCATGTTTTCTGTTTTTCAAGTTTCTTTTCTCTAATTTCTTTCTGGCTCGTTTGTTATTTTTTACATTGTTTTATTTTCATTCGGCTGGCAAGGTAACATCAATACTACCAAAAGGGTGAAAAGAGACAAACGAGTATTTTAACGACAACAATTAGAAAAACGTCATGACTTAAAAATCATCGTAAAGATTTTGGTAGGAGTTTTAAAAGAGTATTATAAAAAAGGCATGGCTTTAAATCACCATATAAATCAGCCCTAATAGGGCATTTACATTGTCTCGAAATCTAGTAGACTGAAAAGAAAATTCAATCCATCTGTACTTATATCACTTCCAAGCGGTGTCAAAAGTACGGTAAGTACGGATTTTCTTAAATCAAGTGTGGATTATTCAAGCACTAAATATTTACTTTTGGACATATTTAATCTCGAATCAGAATTTGAAATAAGCCGAAAATGAGATTGATTGAAGAAAACCTTAGATCGACTCAATCTTAAAGTGCGATTGATTCAAGAATTTTAGCGTTGAATCAATGCCGAATCCCCACTGGAAATAAGAACAATTGAGTCTATTATTATTTACCCCATTTACTAATATTTAAACCAATTAAAAAATATATACAGCTTGTTTTTAGCACGTATGCTAGTTGGGTTTTTTGCATGTTTGCAACACTCGGAACCCAGGTATATAAAACTGTGTGTACAATGTTTCCGCTTTAGGGTGAAAGTTGGAATTGCAGTATTCCCGCCGGGTAAGTGGGGGAAGCCGATTTTGGGAATTTCCAAAAAAATTTGGAATCACCTAGTTAACCGGTTTGGAATCGATTTTCATATTCGGTGGGCGTTTCTGCCGTGGAACATGCATCTGATTCGCTTTAGTGCGAAAATTGAAGTTGCCGTATTGCTTATGAAAAAATGGTGGAAATTCGACATTTCCTGTGGGAGTTCCCAAAAAAATTGGAACCACTTCGCTAACCGAATCGGAAAAGATTTTTCATATTCAGTACGCGCGTTGGTCGTGGAACGTATATCTGAACTATTAACGAGCATTCGATTTAGTGCGAAAATTAATGTTGCCATATTGTTGCCGGGGAAGTAGGGGATTTTGGTAATTCCTGAAGCCGATTTCGGGAATTCAAAACAACTCGGATCACATTATACGGATAATTTTCTGGTTATGCGGATAATTAGTTTGATATCGAAGCGTGTTTTTATTGTTTTTAAGTTGTATATACATATGTACATACGTTGAGTTTTCGTAGAAGTTATCCTTATCAATAGGTAGACTAGGAACACTTTAAAAATTATTTTTAAACATTTAACTATATATTACATTATTTCGAGTAAATTAATGAGAACTCAAAAAGCAAAATGGTCAAATAATATCCCACAAGTAAAACCAAAACAGGGTTTTTCTTATATAACCTTCTATTCCTAACTCTCAGCAATTCATTCACATGTACTCATGTATGTACTTGTGTATTTGTATCGTTGTTTGGTGTGTTTTATTCAGTTCACTAATTCTGCACTTGAATTAAGAATTTTATACTTATTTTAAGCCATTATAGGATTGGGTTTCTTGAACAATCGCGTTTTCGGCTTATTTTAAGTACACTTGAGTGTTATTCGTACCTAAATTTTTGAGTATGACTCGTACTTAAAACACTTAAATTTAGTACGAGCTTTTTCTTTTTGTGTACTTCTGAGATTTCGAGCTAAATCTAGTTGTTTTTACTAGATTTATCATACGAAATGAAATTTACTTTGCCAGTATGCAACTATGGGTTTTGTTTATCTTGTACTAAAAAATACTACGCTGTACAAATTAAAATAACAATTCAATTAAAAAACAAACCAAGAAAATTATTAGCATTATTGAAAAAATCCGAAATTTTCAAGCTTAACTTAATAAACTGGAACACAAAAATGAAATAAATGAAGCGGACAGGAGTTCTGACTATGATTTACATCAGCACCTGCCTTTACGGTCTAATCTGACCTTCATAGGGGGAATTATTCATTAGCGCCGCCGTGTGGCTAGCATGTCTCACACAGGAGCTAGATTCCGCAACCATGATTTTTTTTTACA
Organism: Thecocarcelia acutangulata; assembly: GCA_914767995.1. Lineage (NCBI taxonomy): Eukaryota > Metazoa > Arthropoda > Insecta > Diptera > Tachinidae > Thecocarcelia > Thecocarcelia acutangulata. The sequence goes on along the minus strand of OU612097.1, from coordinate 27,284,816 downwards.
TGTGAACACTTAAAATAAAATTCACTGACAGGCTCAGTGTTCACTTTTCATTAAAAAGTGATTCCGTAAGAAACAATAAATTTTATTGCGCTGTGCTACTTCAGGCTAAATGCTATGCTGCTTTATCAAATTAACTGTGTCAGACAACCATTTTCAGCTTTGCACTCACTGAGTGCTCGTTTTAGAGCATTTTCCATAACATCTTTCAAAATTGACGGCTGTAGGGTACGATTTTTTCGGCAACAATGTTTGCCTTAAGTTCGAGGATTGTTTTTGGCTAGTTTACATACACTCGCTCCTTCAAATAACCCCAAAGAAAATAGTCGGGTGCTGTCAAATCTGGCAATTGTGCTGGCAAAATTATTTCCGAATTTCTGGAAATTATTCGCACTTCAAAAATTTCACTTAAAAATGTCATTATTTCTCGGGCAGTATTTAAAAAAAGACTGCTGTAACCACATGCTAGGTCTGTTTTCAAGAGCAGAACGTAACAAATGTTCTGTAATAAACTGATACAGCTTTCCATATACCGTTACAGCACTTCCATCTTCATTCTCCATGAAGTAAGGCTCAGTGATATTTTCAGCTATGATTCCACGACATATTGTACACCTAATGCGGTACAATTGGCGTTGGTGAATGGCTCTTGAATTTTCAGAGCCGCAGAACCTACAGTGCTCCTTATTATCAAAGGCATTCAAATGAAAATAAGTGTTGAACACTCATAATCAAATTTTCAATAAAGTTGATTTCATTTCTGCCCAACTCTTGAAGTTTAGCTGCAAAGTTTAGACGTTGCCGATGATCTTTGGCTTTTTAAATCTTGTGCCAATTGCACTTTATATGGGCATAACTGTAAATCTTTTTTTTTTAATGCACTGTAGTGACGCACGAGACATTCTTAGCGGAGCAGGTGTATCGTTAATACTTTGCTGTACTCGTTCAATATTTTCCGCAGTGCAAGTTAAACGTGATCTACTGGTTCGATGCAAATCTGTTACGGAGCCTTGTTGCTGAGGACGATCAATTAAGCAACGAATCATTGCTTCAGGGGGCGAAATTGTGACGTTAAATGTCGACAATATGCTTTTTGCGTTAAAATAATTGATCTCTGATTCAAATAATAATATTCTGTTATTTCTATGTTCAGTTGTGTATCTCTCCATTATTTCTCCATATTTATTCTTCAAGTGTTATATATATAATCTAAAGAAAAAAACCCCATGGAAACTTCTGGTCCACCCTGTATTAAGCAAATAAGATTTTTCTAATACAATTTAGCCAAAGTAACACAATTACATCAGAAAAATATTTTCCGTAAGAATTAAAACACTACGTTTTGCTCCGCAAATATTGGCATTATTCTTTAAGTTTTCTTTTGTCTAATAAAACACCTATTTTACTCAAAACTTATATATTGCCGAACTTTAAAAAAAAGCATCTCAAAGATATAATTGTTTTGGTTTAACTAGATAAATCGACACGAGTATACGAGTAAAAAGCTTGACTTCAAAGACAAGAAGACAAACAGAATTGCATTTCTTTGCTAGAAAATTAATTAGGACCACCTTGAATGTCACGCTGGTAAAACGTTGTTTATATTCTTCCTGTTTGCAGTTGAGACCACACAGCACCGTTATGGCAGCAGCCAAACATAAAGTCATATCATCATTGTGAGAGCGATTATTATTGGGCAAAGTCATAAAATTAATCAAAATGATATGTTGTTCCCTGATGAAACATATGAAGATTATAAAAAACGTACAAAAACTACTCTAAATCCAAATAACACCCATCCAACTCAAACTTTGAAAAAAGGTTGCCTTCAAATTGTTGCGCAACAAAGTGATTGTGGTGGCCAGCCGAGGAATAAGAGCTTGACAAAATCGAACAAGACACCCAACAGCAGTGGCTGGGAAAGTGCAGCAAGTACAAGTAATAGCAGCAGTGGCTACAAGCAGACTATAGATTTCTTTGAAAACATAGCAATCGAGCAAACAAAGCATCACACAGAACAAACTGGCGCTCAGACAACGACAAACAACAAACAGCTGAAAGCCATACAAGCAAAAGTCAGCGATAATAAAAATTATGAAAAAGACAAACTACAGCAAGCACCAGCAGCAGCTGAACCAAGAAATTTTAATGATGATTCTGCCGCAGAAGATCTGTCCACAAATCCTGTCTTTCTGCGCACATGTGAAGCTCTCATGCAGCAGTATCGCATACGTCCTGATTTCTTTTGCCAGTATTATAAAGCTGTCAGGTAAATTGCTTTAAACTATCCAGTATCTTTCAATATAGAATAAAAAATTTATATTTTTTCTTCTTTAGCAGCAATTCTACATCACCGTCCTCCTCTGCTCAACATTCTCAAACCAAAAGTCTGCCAAAGAAACAAAGTCTTTTGGATTTTTCGGATAAAACTTCTACTAAATCTTCGGGCCAACTTTTACAGAACTCTACTAAAAGTTTGCCCGCTTTACCTGGCGAAACAACTACGAATGCCACAGTTACCGAAGCCGTTCAACGTTTTGCGAAACGTTCTGCCATTTACACTCTGCCAAAAAGAAGACTTGAAAATTCAGATCATATAGCAGCTATAGTGAATGGTAAGTTCATAGATCAGCTTTTTTAATTAAAATATATGTGCAACCATAAACTAGACTAAATTGCTGGTTCTCTGAATAAATTCCCATACGAGACACTTCAATTGTCAGACAGTGTAAGTATGAGCTGTCAAGGCTGGGCCGTTTATCCAAGGCATGGTGTGCTGCTATCAAAACTTACCGCGTTTGGTGTCGGTGATGATTTTTCTCGGTTTAAGACCCGCTCTATATGTATTGCTATAGATAGGGTATTATCAAACGAACTCCAGATTAATTCATTATTTTTCTTAATAAACTTCTATGTCAAACTTCCAACCCTGTTCACCCTTTTGCACATGACAGTAGCATTTGCCATTCGTCAACTCATTCAGTTATAGGCCCAGTCACATAAAACGGGACTAAAATCGTCAAATTCGAGAGAAAAAATCGTCAAAATCGTCTATATAATTTTCAAAATCGTCAGCAAGTAAACTTATTAGTTTTTACGAAAAGTTATGACTTTAATGGTCACAACAATGTTTTAAACAGTTCTTAGAATAACATTTTTTCTAAAAATAGTTTCTCAAACTTATTTCTCGCTTTAGTTTTGTTAAGGTTCTTGTGCTTAACTACGGCAAACTCTCGCTAGCTTGGCTAATATTTCCCAAAAATTTCACGTAACTTTCTCAGCGTCACAGTAATCAATGATTGATTTTAACAAAATGTTTTAACGATTAAAACACGTTGGTTCATCGAATATTTTTCCATAATTAATTTGCCATTACTGCGATTCTGTAATGTTTATAGCTATAATCAAATCGTTAAAATAATTCATAACGATATTTTACCGACTTTGCTATTCTGTAATATGTTTTAAACGATATACCCCATCGATCAAAATCAGCTGTTAATTTTACTGCCGATTGCCGATATCTTAAAGCCAAAAATTTTCTTGTTGTTTATCCAATCGTCAATAAAATTTTTTTTTATTAAATTGTGCTTCCATGAAATAAAGTGCTAATAGTCTTATTTTTAATACATTAAAATATTGATTAACCTGCTGTTCATAGAATACAGACGAGTAAGTCGTCTAGAAAATTTGTATGAAAGTTAATCAATTTTTTGAGTGATTTCCATATATAATTTTTTAAACGAGTGCTCGTCTTTTTTTTATGAACAGCACATTAATATATAAATTAATAAATAAATTATTTATTAAATACCATATACATTTTCAAAAACAAAAATTTCAGTATAATTTTTTCAACAAGTAAAGTGTGTTTTGTGTTGAAATTACTTTTGAACGTTTGAAACGTTCGAAAAAAGTTTGAACGCTTCAAGGGATAATCAGTGTGTTCTTCGGTAATTGGACAATTCCTTTGACTTGACAGCTAATGAATGTAATAAGTTATATGGATTATTCCCAGCCTTAGTCGGGGTCATTCTGTACATACAGAAACTAGTAAATATAAACAAATAAATGAAACATATGAACATATATTTTTTAGTTTACTTACCTTATTACAAATTAAATAATACTTATAATCACTTAAAAACTAAAATCACAACATATAAAAATTAATACATATGTATACATATTGTTAAAGGAAAATTTATTGTTTTTGCATTATTGTTTTCGCTTTTATGTTGGCAGAGATGCCACGTAATGTTTATATGAATGAACAGAAAAATACAGCTGTTTACCATCGTTAGTGCCAGTTTACACACATCAAGTTGAGTTTGTGAGAGAACGGAAAAGGGTGCAGACTAGACGGTACCGTCAAGTATAAAATGAAATGCAAAAAAATGTGAAAACTTGAAGGCATAAATACTTAAACTTGATGACATAAAGCTTTTGTGTGTGAACATAAATGCAAGTTCAAAAGCAAACTGAAGCAGAATTGATCAAGAAAACCTGATGTGTATAAACTGAGACTTAGAATTTAGTTATAGAATCACTCAATCGTTAGCGCAAGCGATGAAATTTGATGACAAAAGTTGAGATTATTGGATAGTTAAAAGTTACTTAGTGTCCACACCTGCGATAATATCTGAGATGAGAACGTCAAATTCAATCGCAAAGAGAATTCTGTTACGTGTAGACTTAAATCGGTGTTATCGCAGTCTTATAATAATTTTTATGAGAGCGTTCTTATGAGAAATCTCATGGCAACGATCTCATAATAAGAGCTGTCAAAAAAGCGGATGTGTATGTGTTTGTTTACAAAAAGACGGCATTGCAATTTTACCGATTATAAGTTTTGCAAAATATCTTTACAAAAAATTAAATATATACTATAAGCAATTAATTTTGTAAAAAATGTGCACATATATAAAATTCATATAAGATTTTATTGATCGCAAAGATGTGTTTTCTTCTCGGCTTTGAAAGATTTATGAATTTTTATAAGATTAACAAAAACACGTGTACTCCTTGTTAGATATTAAGATGGAGATAAAGAGATTCGTTCTCTCATTCTGCCGACGTTTTCTCAGATATTATGTCGGAGTTAATCGCAGTTGTAGACACTAGGTTAGAGAATTGTACTATGGGTGTCTACTTCACGACTGCCAAATATGAATTGTCAAGACTAATGTTCACCAGAATGGAGGCAACACAAAGTAGTATACGTTCACGGCGCGGACATCCGGTACTCAATTAAAATTAAAAAAATATGATTCCTTATTCAAGTGGCAGGCAGTGTATATACGGGCATACATATCCCTCCTTTATTGCAACATAGTCGTATCTCAAAAATTGAGCTTTTCGAGTTAACAATGCAGAATTGTTAACAGTACTACCTTTTATATTGTGCCAAAAATTTATTCAAATTACTTTTAAACTGTTGACTTTAGGTGATATTTTCTAAAATTTTTTTGTAAGACTTGTATGGAAAGTAAAAATTTGAAATGTGGTATCGAAACAAGTTTTTTTTTAGTTATGACTATGTTGCAAGAAAGGAGCGAAATGCTTGCGTTTGAAATCAGGCTTATAACCAAACAGTAAATCTGTTGCATATTTTATGGCCGTACAAAAATGACGGTTGTTTATCTTAAAGACACCAAACTTATTGGCCATTATAAAAAACCGTTAAACACAAACAAATTTTTTTGTGTGAGAAAAACTCACCACACTTCTTTGCAGCACTGCCCGCTCATTAATAAACAAACTCACCTGTTTGTTGTTGGTTTTAATAAAGAAAAAACAATAAACAGAGAATTAAGCCGGGTTTTTAATAAAGCAAAAAATCGAGAGATAATTTTGAAATGAGAACTTGAAAAATCCAAGTTGGAGTTTGCAGGCAGCAGGAAAAACTTCTTTTTCAAAAACATCTTTCAGTTCGTGCAGAACACTTAAGGTGTTGAGATGTGGTAAACGGGTCAAATCGGTGAACAGAAAAGAAATAAAAAAATAATCAACACCAAAAACTTGTTAAATACTTAGTTATACAATCAGTTTCCATGCTTAATACAAAATAATTATTAATACATATTTTAAATCATTAAATCAATGTTCGTGTTAACAATTTAAAAATGCAATACAATCAATTGAAAGAAATTTATTTAAAAGTGAAAAATATTAACATGAATACATGGAAAAGAATGAATTTTTCTACAGCATAAAATTAATTTTAATAAGAAAAAATACCTGCAAAGAAAATAAGAAGAAAAAAGTTCAAATCTTGTTTTATGTGGATACCTTAAAGGTATCTTTTATTGTGTTTGTTGTTAGTTGTGTACATTTGTTTTGTTGTTGTTGCTTTTATGGGTACTATTGCTGTGTGGTATTGTAAGCACTGTTGAATGTACTAGTATAAAACTGTCTGTATGTTTTGTATTAAACGTTGAGTTGAATGTTTATAAATATTTGTTTGTGTAGCGTTTGTATCTGACGGTTTGTTTAAAAGTACCCAACACGCTTTAATAGGACTGCTAGTTGTTGTGGTTGTCGGTATTAAAGTTTAAGTTTGAATGTTGCCAGATTTGCAATAGAATGTAAAGCAAGCAGTTTTTTGCAGTCTGGCCGATGCTGCTTTTTATTTACTTGTCTGTGCAACCTAAATTAGCTCGATGAGCGTAGTTTATCTGTCAAAAAACCTCAAGTACATACATTGGAAAATCCAATTTTGACAGAACGTAAGAGAGAAAGCTTAACTGCCTCTCAGTAAAGTTCGTTTTTTGCAGCCATTAGTAATCACACATTAGCTGCTTTTAGACTAATTTAGCGACTTTATCACTTTTTATAATTTCTATTCAGTGATTTTTATTAAACAAGGTTATTGAGCAATACTGTTCACGAAACAAAGTGAACGATCTAATTTGAGTTGCTTACTACAGCGTCAAATCAAATCATTAAATTACGTTGAGCTTTACGATCTAATTTAGTTTACACTGTAAGATCTGAAGTTTTAATAAAAGACAAAAATGTGTGACACATTTTACAGGCACATATGTACATATGTAGGTTTTCGTACTTCGTACAAAAAAAATTTGGCTTTAGCGATTACTGGTTGAGGTAGTATGTGATGTCTGACATCGCAATACAGGATAAAGTTCCGAAATCTAAATTGATGTGCTTACACGACAGGTTGGTTCACAAATACTGATTATCTCCTAATGAGATAGCTGGGCATCCTAGCCTAGAGCTTTTCTGAGCCCTTGAGCAAAATGAAGTTTGCAGTCCGTTTATAGAATTGGGATATATATGGTATAAATAGGATAAAGACTTAACAGCAATAAACTCTGCGTACAGCGCCAGAAAACATTTATTGTTCAGCCGTACGGTTTGTCTGTGGGGCTAGTTGCCAGCAGACGTGCTTCCTGTTACATAAACGTTGGAACGTTCAAGTCAAATGTCCACAAACATTGCTCCGTCTTTTCTCCTTCTCATAATCTATTTACCTAGTTCCAGTACAATACACAATATAGGAGCCATTCCCTGAGTAAAGGCGCAAGGTAAAAAAAGCTCCTACTTTGACTTGCTTAGCGAAGCTTATAAAATCACCTTCTCCGATAACAAATTTCCGCCTACTAAGTAGCTTTCTAGAAAGTTGTGAGTGTTTGCAGGCATGTTTAACTTTATTTTGTGGATCAAACCGCAATGCCACAATTTATGGAAAGCTTGGGAAATGTCAATGAATAGAGCTGAACAATACATTTTATGTTCAAAAGTCTGTCTTATGAAGTTGACTAGCACGTGTGTTTGTTCTATGGTGCTGTGCTTAGCCCGAAAGCCAAATTGATGATTAAGGATATATCCCACATCATTCAACACTGGAGTCAACAAAAATTTTCGAGCAGTTTTGAAATTGTTGGCGGGATCTTTCTCTGTCTTGGGTATCATAGTAATCAAAGACAGCTTCTACTTTGCTGATCAAGCATTTTATCAGTAAATTTTTTAATACCTGGAGCATTCCTGGGGTTTGTGTTACTAATACTGTTTTCGACATCTTGAAAATTAAGTCTTACAGATACCTGTGTAACAATAGATAGCTCTAGTTCAGCTGTTTCATTCACGTGGTAAACACGTTTCAAAAATGTTTAACTTACATCATCCCTTTTGCAGAATCAGTTCTTGCTCTCCACCGAAAATAGTCAGATTGAGCAGTATCATCAAGACTTTCCAAATATGTTTTAAGAGAAACCATTCTCTGGATTTTAAACAGATTTCTTAATTGAATTATGCATTCGCGTAGCCTAATTTTAAGCTGGGCAGACCTGCGTAGTTGCCACTCTCTTCTAACTCTTCTTTTTTCTGACAGGAGTAATTCAATTTTTGACGGATATGTTCTACTGTTCACATTTCTGAATCTTATCTGTCTAGTGGTATCATGTTGTACGGGTAATTTAAGGTTTTCAGAAAAACCATTAATTGATACATCATTATCCTTAGTCGTTCTGAATATTTCCGTACAATGAGTACTGAAATAGTTTTTATATTTTAGCCAATTAATTCTAGCGACGGTCAAATAAGTCACTAAATGGGGAGCCAAACTACTCGGAGAACGATCCAAAGATTATGGCGGGTGAGTGATCTGATGACAACTATAATAAAAGGTCCACTTGCATCCATACTAAAGGAAATTTTTTTGCAACTCCAAAATCTACTAACATCAGGGGTCTTTCGTCGGTCTGATGGCCAATTAGTGGGGTATCCGCTTGAAATTGCGTTATAGTCACCAGCCGCTCAAAAATCGAGGCCCAAGTGATTTGAAAAAACGTGAATATGGGCTTTTTGTTACTGAAAATCGGAGCGTTGAGTAAATTGAGGATATAACAATTTTTTCATGAAAATACTCACTGTATGGATTAATAGTTTGGAGATACTCCTCACGTGTCTAGTTCTGTAAATAGTGGTTAAGTCTGGTTTTTATTAAAATTGCCGATTCTTTAAAAGATCTTCCACCGGGGTCGTTTGTATCTTTAGTATGTAGCCATTACATATGTTATTATTATTATTGGATGGGATATGGCCCTCATCGGCCATATGCACTGCAACCAATGTTGATCTATTGTGCGTTCCCTTGCCCCATTATCGGTTGAGTATGACAAGAAAACGGACAAGCTCCTTCATTGGGAGTGATATTAAGTCGCATTCACTTAGCACATAAGCTTGTAGTAGCCTATATCTTCTGTGTCCCAGTGCTCCACAGTGGGGGATTAAGTGCTCCATTGACTCCTCTTCATCACCGCAGAATCTGCAAATGTCTGTGTTTGAAATGCCCATCCTGTGCAGGTACTTGTAGCACTTATAATGACTTGTAAGTGCATCTGTCAATGTTTTCCTGTCCAGTTTTAGAGCACGTTCGGCCCTCTTTTTATCAAAGAGGGCCGAACGTGTACATATGTTGATTGTCAAATGAGTTTAAGCAGCCATCATTATATCGATTTGCTTGTCCATAAGAAAGTGCTGAAGTGCGACATCAAGACAGACAAATCCGAACAATCCATATATCCAACAGTGCCACTCTCACTCCGCACCGTTTATTTATTGCTTTTTGACATAATCCTGTATAAAAATATAAACTTGTCATTAGACACACTGTATATTTTTGGCTTATATTAAGCGTTTTTGAGTTTCTAAACTGGCAGCACTGTCCTTTGATACTTCTTAAGCTGAAGTGTGGTATGAGTGAAGTGTGGTGTAACAAAATACACCACACAATCAACTGCACATAATTCAATATGGTGATGGAGTTGATAACTTGTTTTTTGTTGCTGTTTTTTTTTCTTAATGAACACAATGAACAAAAAGAGCGAACAAAAACAATAATTATCATAATAAACGGGTAAATACAATACCAACAACAACAATAACTCAATCAAAGCCCAACAAACAAAATGCTCTTTTCTAACACAACATTTTAAAGAAAAAGTTTTTTTGTTTTTATTTTATTTCAAGGAAAATTTAAGATCATACAAAAAAAAAAAACGCAAAAGAATTTTTGGAAAAAAATCTAAAATATAAAAAAAGAATGAGAAGTGAATAACAATACAAAAAGAGAAGAAAAAAAAATTGTGGTTTTATAAATCGCGTTTTGTGGTTATAAGTAGTGTGTGGTGGTGTTGCAACTTTTGGTTGCCAAAAACAAAGAAGAATTCAAAAATTTTAAAACGCGTTTATTTTTTGTGCATCTTTCGTACTGGTTTTTTCAGTTGGCACAGCAACCAAATGGAAGGAACGAACCTCCCGAATTGTTGCAAATTAATACAATATGGAAAATAATAAAAGTATTAAATCAGCAAACCAAAATTACAGAGTAGTGCCTAAAAGAAATTCTTAACCTGCTATGAAAATAAAAAAAAAAAAGTTGAACTAAGTTGAAACAAGTTTAAACTTGAATTGTTTTGATAAAGCCACCAAAGGAAAATCAGTCTTTTATTTCTAATTAACTAAAAGAGAAATTAAAAATTACCAAAATATGTGAAAAATGCAACACGTACGGAGTACGTAATTGAATAGTTTACTTTCAAAAATTGCTGCAGTAATTCATATATACATACATACATACATACATACATAAGTACATATGTATGATTTGATGTTTATTAGAATTGAAGAGATTTTTTTTACTGAATTACAAAGAAAAACAAACGTCTTCGATGTTTCCTTATTTATCAATACGAATTCATAAATATAAATGTTGATCAACGATGGCCACATTAGGCCTTTCAAAAGTCTTCATACTGGATAAATATTTTACGGAGTTACAAAAATTTTGGGAGACGGAGAAGAAGTTGCAGGGTAAGTTAAAATTTGGCGTTTTTATTAAACTGAAAACATAAATAGTTGAACAAAGTTTCGGATAAATCCAATACAGGGGCTAATTGGAGTTTTAATACAGTGTGTCACAGTTTAAGTCATGCATATGCAATATCTAAATTTTTAACCTTAAAGAATTAAAACTAACAACAAAAAATTTATTTACAATTTAAGCTAACAGCCAGGTTACCCATCTCGACAGCCTGCTTGCGTTTTCAATCTAAGCGAAAGAAAATTGATTTAGGCACGTCTAACTTTTTTCTATGCGAACGATGTGTCAAAACTTAATCAAAATACATAAGAATATGCGAACGAATAGTAGTGAGATAGACAAACCCAAATTGATTCGAATATGAGTGACTGGCTTTCTTTCGCATTCATTTTCTTTCGAAATTGGTAAACTGGCTGTAAATCTCTATATAATACACTTTCGTATATATAACGAGTTTTTGCCTTAATGTTACGATTTTGTCGTTGTTTATGGGCCAACGTAAAGCTTCATTTGTAGTCGTGAATAATATGAAAAAATTTTTCATTGGAAATTCATCTTTTGCATGCAGGAGATAGTATATACAGTGTGTTCCAGAATTCAACGTCAAGCCAAAACATTGTGACAAAATGGATTGTAATCATCATCTTCCTCTTCCTCGGCTTGGCAACTTCTGCAAAAGTAGATATAGAGTAAGCCGAACGGCTTACGGCAGTGATGACTGCTGCAGTGACTCTGAGGTGCAATCTGGGCGGTTTTAAAGGCTCCCACACTATCTTAGAGTTAATATGCGGCCACAGGTTCCTTGATATAAGGAATGCGGGCCCAGTGAGCCATCTTTCTTGGCGTGTTTCAGGGTGTGGAGTTTTCTATTTTTCCAACACTGTGATAAGGAAAGTCCACAAAAGGGATCTATGTCCCTATCCTTAAAGGTTAGGGGCTTTTTTCGGCTGGGTCTTCAGCGATATTGTTGCGGTTGTTGGACCCGTGTCCATGTACCTATTTTAGGGCTAGGTTAGAATATCTCGTCATCTTGTTTAAAAATGCCCGGCATTCTTGTACCAGACTGGAATTAGTGCACATTCTAATCAGGAAGTTGATGACAGCCTTGCTGTCCGTCACAATCATGATATCTCTACCGAATATCTTGTGAAAAGTTAGCCGCTTTATTTATAGCCGATATTTCAGCATGGAGAACCCTGCATCCGTCTGTTAGCCTGAAGGATATTTTAGTGTTGAATTCTTCTACTCGTATGCACACGCCACCCCCAGCCCTTCCTCCACTTCTGGACCCATCCGTCTTCCAGCTTCTAAGAGAAATTTTCCGATTTGGTAGCCGAAACTCCTTGAGAGGAATGATTTTGGTCCAGGTCCTTTCCAACCTCAGTTATGTTGGCGTTCCCCCACGGTCTGTGGGGGTGATCATGTGGCTTCAATTTTTTTGTAGACACGTAATCGAAGATTTATTTATTTTTTTATTTATTTTTCAAAATGTGATTATCACATACAACAAGATTATAATCTTTTAATTTACAGTATGTGATTAATTCAATGTAATATTGCAAAAAATTACAGCAAAATATCAACATAATTTATAAATACAATTTACATATAAAATAAAAATAAAAAATCTTTCATTTATATCAAAATCCTGTACACGATGGCGAACAGACTGGTCTGTGTCTTACGCTACGCTCTACAGCAGCAATAACTTCTTTTGTACACTATCTCTGGTTGCGTATTATGACACCTCTGCGACTGCGTATTTATATTTAGAGTAAACGTTCTATAGGTAATCAAATTAATTGCTCTGATGGACGTTAATGTCGACCGTAAAATGAACGTAGTGCCTAATACGTATTTCGATTTGATTCGATTGATTTTCAAAATAAGTTTGCACAAAACGTTGTTCAGGCGTCAGTCTATTCGTGTGGAAATTCCAAATCATACTAAATATAAATCACTCGTTAGCAGGCAAAGAGACCGCCAGTTAAAAGAGTATTTTCACCTTAAAGTTTTACACCTCATTAAGAAACTTCCTTAATGTTAAATTATATGAAAATACGAAGCATTGAGATTAAAACATTTGTAAAATTATTCAGAATTTCGCTCAGTGTTCACGCATGGCAAATGTGTCGGAAACGTGTCACCGATCGTTAGTTACAAAGTCCACATTTCTTAAACTATTTGCCTAAACTGCCTGTAGAATGTTGTAGAATATAAAAACGTAGTTGATTGGTTTTTGTTAAACCTAAACGGCAAGCAGGTTTGCCATTCATCCCAGTTTCACTTAAGCTTTATCAGCCTTAGGGACTTTATAGCAAAAAAAAAAAAAAAACACGTAAATACCAAAAAAAAAAACCCCATTTCACCAAAAAATTACCAGTTAGTTGAGTTTTATACACTGACTGCCTTTTATTTATTTTTTGATGTTTGTATCTGATTGGAGTATTTTTAGTGTTGTATGCCATTGATTGTAACCAACGACTAACGACCAATCAAACATGAAACAAATGTTCCACAACAAACACAGAGCGGATATAGAAAAAAGAAAAGAAAAATGCAAAAAAAGAAAAGAATGTTTTGACTTCAAAATGAATAGCACATAAAAACTAATGCATGTTCAAAAATATTTTGAAAAAAAAAACAGATAAAAGATCATGCAAAAGAAAAAAATATGCTGTAAACGTGTTTGATACTTGTACTCGTATCTTCGGGCCAGCTGCTGAAAGATTTAAAGCTGTATGTGACTATTAACCTTAAACTAACCTTTTAAAGTTTAACTGGATTCTATTTTAGTTCTTTCGGCGCAATATATGAAATGTTTTCTTTCAAAAACTTGACTACAGTAGTTTTTTTTGAATGTGTACGTAATGTCTGTGTGCAATGTCAAGCTATAAGAAGTTTTCAAGGCCAGCTTTTCGAAGGACCATCAATTCCAATTCAATTAAGTATCCAGGGTAAAAAGAAAAAAATCTGCAGAAAGCTTAATAGTTTAAGTAAGCCTATTTAAAAGAAGAAATTATATTTTATGCGCCTTTTCTTAAATTTTAGCAGTTGTCTGTTGCTTAAGAGATGGCACTGTAAAAATTCATTTCACTTAACGCAGAAGACCAGTCCCAATTCAAACTGGTGATTAGATCACTAGCAAACGTACTATGCTAATAATCTTTGATTTAACAGTCGAAGTACATATCAAAATCACGTCATATTTATTAATCTTAACATTTACGTTAACAGGATATACATGCAGAAATGGGTCTAAAACCTTCCTGGAGTTATTGTGAAACATATCTCTTTTTGTCCTTCTAATGAACTTAGTACAGATGCCTAACTAATTGGCGTCAACACCTGCATTACAGTTTAATTTGATGGCAGTCTGATTTCGATTCGGCTCGATAGGGCTTGGGACCTGGTGGCTTGCAAGGCTCACTTAGACGGCAACTTTGAGTCATATGATTGTAGCCGTGTGAACAAACATTTTGCTGAAGAGCTCAGGGCTTTTAATCTATCCTGCTTGCAATACCTTAGACCAGTGGTGCCCACAAGTTCTATATGGAAGAGTAAACAGCAATACATTTAAGGAAAAACTATTTTTATTTAATATTTTTTGTTGTAAAAAGCAAAACATTTATAAAAACAAAATTCACACTGATCATCGCTGTTGTCAATGTTTACCAGCAAAACATGTGAAAGTATTGCTGCTTTGCTCTTGTGTGCGTGCAATGAAGAACGACAAAAAATGTATAGGACGAAGTTGTTTGAGTATTTTTCATTGCTAGTGCTGAGCGCAGTATTTGTGTATTAAAGAGCACAGCCCTATAGCTAAGCGCATTTACAAAAACAATTGAGTATCAAGCGCATAGGGCTGGGCACACTTGCCTTAGACAGTCAGAGGATATCCAGGCCTTGCAAATTGGTGGTTCGAAGCTCATAAGAAGCATTAGCCGCATTAGTACCGATGTGACAACTTTAGGTCATATGATTGTAGTTGTAAAAACAAGCTCCTAGCAATTGCTCAGACAGTCGTTAACCAGCTCATCCGTCTTTCCTTCACTTTTGCTTCATTATATTACAGTCTAATTGGGGTCTCAGACTAATTGTATAAAAAGCAGCAGTACAACGCACTTGTCGGAGAATGCTAGTAATATCTGCTTCTAATCTTAGATACAAACCGCAGCCGAAACGTTGCAGTCAAGATGCCGTGAAAGCTCCGGAATTGTACCAGTACAAGTGATTCCTTATGTTCACGTCGACCAAAAAGAGTCAGTTCTTGATCGATCGGAGAATGAAAGTAGGTGAGATGTATAGGTAACTCAACTGAGTAAGACCATCGCCATATTTTTTTGGGCTGCAAGCGCTGTAAATCATATAGAGTACATACAGAAGGCTGGAACGTATGATCGATCACTGGTTAATATTATTCAGACCTTTTAGATAGATTTTCTATTGAGTCAAAAATACCACGTTTGGCGAAAAGAAGTGCTGTTCCATCCAGATAATGTACAAAGGCTCATGTGTGCAAAATGAGTGTACGTACTGCTATCCCATCGTGCATATTTGCTGGATTTAGCCCCGTGGAACTATTTGCTTCTTTAAGATATTTGATTTAATACAGGAGGCAATTACCGAAACAAACTCCTATTTTGCAGACTTTGCAAAACCCTACATAGGTGTACAACTTTGCTTGCGCCGTTTTTTTTTTTGTCAACTTTGAGGCTTTGTTAAAAAAAAAGAACTGGTTATCCATTTATGATTCAAATTATTGACCATTGCTAGCCACTACTTTCTCCTATCTTTCCGACAGTGTATGAATTTCGAGTTAAAACAACTAGCCATTTTTTTGAAGTGATTCTCGAATCGATTGATTTATCACTTCTTCATGAGGTCATGTGGCTGGTCAGTCAGGTCATGTGCCATTGATCGCAACAAGTGATAGTCTGATGGAGTAATGTCGGGAGGAATACGCCGGGTGGGATAGGATTTCACATTCAATGTTGTCGAGCATTCTTATGCGGTAAAACTACTTTATTAAGCGTCTCGCTGTATTTCGGCCGTTTGTCTATCAATGCTCTACTCTAACTCAAACAAACGTCCCTCAACATCTCTCAGCTTCAACTCGTATGTCACTCAGTTTTCTTGCTTCTGAATTATTTTCATGACCTTCAGGCGTTTTGAGATGACGTGTTGCTTCACTCCCAATGATCTTGTTGCGTTTAACAGGAGTCTTGATCAAGTATTGTCTCCAATTCTGCAAATCTTCTCATCCAACGCCATGCTGGTATTCGACGTCAAAATCATCGTTCTTGAGGCGTTGAAACCACTCTCGGCACGTTCTTTCACTAATAGTGGCCTCACTATAGATAGGGGAGATCATTAGATAAACCTGAGCTAGAGAAAAAAATATGAAAAAATAAGAGAAATAAATAGAAAAAAATGAGAATTTGGCTCGTAAGCTGAAATGTTTAATCGGGAATAATTTTATGATGCAGACGCAAATCGACTTATATTTCGATGGCGCTATGTTGACAAATACCTTATTATATGACATCTACATCCTTATATGATATCTACGGTCTATTTATTTCAACTACCACTTATCGCTACAACCATCTATTGCAAAACGGCGAAGGTAAAGTTGTGTACCCAATATTATTTGGAAGAAATAAAAATAGGAAAAATGCTGAACTAAATGTACTCGTATGTTCTAAAAGGAGATTACATTGAAAAATAAAACGCTGCGAAGCTCTTTACTTATCTGCAGTAATATCAGTAATCAAGTTGGTTGGGCACTCATGCAAACCAGCCTCGATGGCTGGGAGGTTCTAAAGGAAATAACGTAACAATATTTCCTCTTTTGATTAAAGGCTTTTCGAATTTCCAAATTCATATTCAGTATAGTATACTACGGGGTATTGCGGGACTATTGGTCGGACACTCACCCAAATCAGCCTCGATGGCTGGGAGGTTCTAAAGGAAATAACGTAACAATATTTTCTCTTTTGATAAAAGACTTTTCGAATTTCCAATTTCATATTCGGTAAACGGCATTTCAAATTGTCTAATTAAAGTGTCTGACATTGGAAAAAGGCTGGACTAAAAGTATTGCCAATCGTACAAATTGGCCTTAAGTTCCATATGCTCATGATTCTAAAAGAACTTAAGTCGTTGTGTAAATATTAAAAATTTTCTTATTATAACCTTTTCAGACTTTAACGTATCTATTAGTGATTGTAGTCAAAAATAATTTTGTATTGTTGATGCCATCATGAATGTGTTTCTTTGTGCCAAAGAGCAACAAACACTGTTGAATTGAAGATAAAACTTTACACTTTAATGATCTCGGGCTTATTAGTTTCTATACGTTTGAACAAGCATTCTATCTATCATGTACTCAAGTTGAAGTGTATCTTTTGGATACCAAATAACAACCAGAATAAAAGTAGTGGCAAGATCTTGCCAGCAGGCAGCTAAAAGTTAAAATGTTGTTTTGGATGCTGTTCTCGCTTACGTGTTCTCGCGATCTTTTGATTGTGTTTCGCTGCCAAAGTACGAGTGAGTAACTGACTAAATTTTGTTTCGGCATACAAAATATCTAAAATAAACTGGTTTTTCTTTTTAATGATTTTAACTGATATTTTTTTATTTCTTTTTTTTTATTATATTGTTGTTTGTTCTGTATTTTCAATCTTAAAAAAAAGTCCAGAAGAAATTTTGTGTATTTTTGTCTGTTTTTGTATGTTGCTTCATAATTTTACATTTATGAATAAGAAATTTTCAAATAATAGAAAGTTATTATGAACTTCTTTATTCTAATACCTTTTTACCGAAGAATTGTTTGGAATTCTTTTAATTTAAGTGTAATGTTGTTGTTGTTGTTATCGAAAAATGATGTAAATGGCGCAATACGCGGCTATCGGATTTCTTGAAAAAGTTTTTGAGGTTCTCACTATCGGCCGACTTTCGTACACATAGAGAAGAAAAATATTATCGTGTCTGTCTTGTTTTTCTCAAGAAATAATATTGTTAGATGTGCATTTACTCGTAGCTTGGTAGATGTAACACCCAGTCCAGCTCACAAGAAATTTTCAGGATCTTATACTGCTCTTATACTCTGTCTTCGTTGCATTGACATTAAAAATATATTTCTTTCTTTTATTATACTTTAAGCTGGTGTAACTCTAAAAAACACCTTACACGCAGTCAAATAATTATACAGGCAAATTTATATATTTAAATACGATTATTTCAAAACGTAATAAACGGTGCGAATGGAGTTATAGATTATGCGGAATTATCGATTGTATGGATTTGTCAGTGACGATGTTGTTGCGGTTGAGCACCGCGCATTTACTGTGGATACATTTTATAAGAGTACTGATTCTTATGTAATTGCTCGTCGACAATTTTGTTTAAAGTTCGGTATTCGGCGAATACATGATGGACCGATTGGGTGCAAAGATTCCACGCAACTGCTCCGACTATGAATGGCTCACAGCCAGGGCCCCGTCGATCTTTAAGGACTCCCGAAAACATTGAACTAGTTGAACGTAGTTAATGTGATAATTCGCGACTTTCAATACGGAGAAGAGCAGCCTCACTTGTACTTCCAAGAGCGATTATTCATGAAATTTTAAAAAAACATCTGATGTTCCATCCCTTTAAAAATCGTTAAAAATCGTTACAGAACTAAAAGAAAGTGATTTTGATTAATGGCAAAGTTTTTGTGAAACACTGTAAATCCATTTTTGTTTTGTTTTTTTGTTTGTTTTGGAGCGACGAGGCTCGTTTTCACTGAAACGGCCAGGTCAACAAGCAAAACTGACGTTACTGGTCTCCAAGAGCTCGCAAACCTCAATTGAAACATCAAATGCCATTGCATTGTCCCAGTGTAACAGTTTGGTGTGTCTTATTCTTCGAAAATTCTCGAGGCAACGATTGCCAAAAGTGAAAATTATCAACGCATGATTACTGAGTTCTTTTTGCCAAACTTGCCTGTTCATTCATTGTACTCTTTACGTACGTGGTTTCAACAAGATGGGGCGACTGCACACACAGCCAGAGCTTCGATGAATTTGAGTCGGAAAATTTCCCCCCAAAAACTGATCAGTCGCTTAGGGACATCGCATGGCCACCAAGGTCGCCCAATCTAACTCTCATGGATTTCTTTTTACGGGGATACCACAAAGAGAGGTCTTATAATGATAATCCGCTATCTCTTGTAGCTTTAAAGGAAAATATTCGTCGAGAAATTAGCTCGATTTAACCAAGTTTACTGCAGCGTATGGCGCAGAACACAAGGCTCTATTTTGAACAGTATGTTCGACTCAACGGAAGATACCTGAATGACATACTCTTTCAAAAATAGTACCCGCATTTCCTGCTCAAATGCTCAGTTATTACATTTTTTTTATTTAAGTTTGAAAATATAAATCTGCTACCAGACACCCTGTATTTCATATGGTGATTTGAAGTGTTGTTTTTTTAGGTTAAGAAAAATATTTGTTATAAAATGTTGAATTCCCTTAGTTATAAAATCCTGGAAAATATTTTCCTTACATTTCATAGTTTTTTATTTATAATTATAAGTTGGAGTATTGTATTTACAATTATTTGACTGAGTTTGAATTTTGTAAGAATAAATTTCACCTATCTGCATCTCATTTCAAGTTTGCCTGGACCAAATAAAAAGTGTCAAAAATTTATTTAGTCCCTTGATTGATATTTTTTATTTAATCAAATGGTATCCAAGGCTATTTATCATCTTCTTGAAACCACGTATTGGCCACATAAATACCATCCAATTTCGGCATAGAGAACTGTGTTGTGATATCGAGCAAAAAAAAGTTTGGTTCCATAATGCCTCGAATCAAAAGCCCACATCACATGGTAAAAGGTTACGGATGCATTTGTTTTTCGACAATCACAATCCTAACTCCATAAGTGTCAAATATGGCCATTAGCAAAGCTATCAAAGAAGACGATTATGCCCGAAAATCAAATATAAAGACACGTTGAATAATGCAAACAGGTTGTTCTATTCTGTACCGCTGCTTTTAAACTACACTGTCAGCTGTCGAATTGGGGTTTTTAGGATTACCAACACTTTGCTGTACAAATGAAGACAAACTCAAATCTTGCATTAATTTGATTACATCATATTTTAAAAAACTTAAATTTTACACAACCATTTAAATTTTGCTGAGCTCCTGGTCATAGATCGATTTCAGGATTACAGCAAAAGATTTGTTAGTTTTATGAACGTTTTTATTAAAAAAGTTTTAAACTCATTTTTTTTAAATGTATTTTATTTGGCTCAAATTTAATTTTAATTAATTTTATTAATTTATATGTTTCTGTTTTTTTTCCTTCTCGTATATTTATGTTCTTGAACTTGTCTGGAACTAGTGCCGCTGGTCGAAAGAAAAGCACCAACCAAAACTTGTATTTTGTAACAAAACTTCATTGAACAATTCTAAAAAAAGGAAAAGAAAAAACTGAAAAATAAATAAAGTCTTTATATGTTAATGACTGGTTTTGGCTTAAAAACGTCAAACTAAAAACAAGAATTTGAGTACAAGAGATGTAAATAACACGCAAAAGCAGGTGCAAATACTTTAAAAGTACTCAAATGATAAACGTTCGTAAAACAAAATACAGATGCCTTAAGTAAATAAATAAATGTTAATTAAAATTATACGAGGGACGAATGCGTGAGAGCAAAAAACTATGAAAAATCATGTGACACAATTTTCCAAACCTCCAAACTGAAACAGTTTAAATTAAAATCTTTGCTTCAATATTAAAGTCTTCATTCTGGCAACGCTGGTACTACTCTTTATAGTATAAATACACTCAAAAGAGAAGAACGTAAGCTTTACTTTGTATAACGCCAATAAAACGTTATATTGAATTTAGGTTTATACATTCAGATATATGTATTTTATAAAATTGATTATCATCGATTTCACAGAGTTCAATTCAATTCAATTGAGTTAGTTTTTTAATTCTTTAAAATACGCAAAACTAAAAAGTTTATTGAAATAAAATTCTTTCTAGTTTTAAGAATGTTATTAATATTTTCAGTTTAAAATTATTTCATTCCAAATTGTTCTCTTTTAGTTTTTCTTAAGAACCAAAAAGCGGAATCAGTTCCATTTTCGAATGGATTGAACTCTGTTACATGCCTGTATGTATTGACTATACTAAAAGAATGCTCCTTGAAAGGCAATGTCGAGTAGTTTAGCAAATGTGGCAATTTCCACAAAGCACTTTGGAGCGAATGCTATTCAAGTGTTTTAAAAAGAAAGTCCAATGTATCAGTCTTAATATTTTTGTAAATGTTATTATACAAATATTTAACATTATTATTGGTTTCTTGCAGACGCCTCATCCTCCAATGAGGCTGTACACCTACAACAACGACTCAAAAGTCTCAGTACCGAATTAGTTACACTGCGAAATCGTTTGCATGTGGGTCAGAGTCAAAGTACAACTGCCACAACCATAACAAATGGCAATGCAACAAATATCTCCCAGCAGCAACAGCAGCAACAACAACAATTGGGCCCCTTAGCAACGGGCCTTGAACTGAATGCATCAAGTCCAAATTTAAATATTAACAATAGTAATAGCAATAATAATTTAAGCCATAACACCAACAATAATAATAATAGTAATAATCACTTTAACAATTTTGTCGCAAATGGCAATAACTTAGTACAACAACAACAACAACAACATCAACAGCAGCAGCAGCAGCATCAACAACAACAGTTACATCAACAGCCGCAAAATCAAATACAACATGCTACAATATTTCCCACAATAAATAAAAGTAATAGTAACAATAACAACAACAGCAACATCACCACTACTACCAATAACAACAACAATAACAATAATAATAATAATTGTAGTAATAATGTTAATTTAACAACCACTAATACCAATACCGCCCAATATCATCATCACCATCATCATCAACATCATCATCATATTTCTCAACAGCAACAACAACAACAAACGCAATCACATCATCAACCATCATCACAACAACAGCAAACACAACAGCATCATCTAAATAATCATTCGTCACCAAACGTAATTAATAGCAACAACACAGCCACATCTATTTTAAATAATAACAACAAAGTAAGTACATATGTATGTACGCAAGTGTGGTCTTCATTAATAGGGGTATTCACTTACAGCTGCAGTTTACTCTGTTTATCTGCTCAAACAATAGAACTTACCTTGAAATTAAATTAAAGTAGAAACATACATAAGTATCTGAGATTTGTGATTATGTTTTGAACTCGCAACGCAATCAGAAAAACATGATGATATTTCCATACGCAAGCTAAGAACAAAGTAAACACTAGGTGAGCTTGCATTTAAGTATTATAAAAACTGAGAGTCAAGCAGTGTACATCAGCGGTGTACATTTTGTTAAACAATTGTTTATAAGCAACGACTTCTTTTTCTTATGCTCTTTAGTTTAGTCGTCGAACAGTAGTGTTGACCAAAATCTTTCATTTGTGCGAATCATTCATTCTCTTTCATTTTTCATCTTTCTTTATGCCAGACATACATAGTGGTGGTCATGTGATCTGCAGATCATGATACGTCATGACACGAGTTCTGATGCTGATGAGTAGTGTAGCGACTACAAAACTGCTAGTTTTCCCCCTGCTAAAGATTTAATTATTATTTTTATTATTTTGTTCAATCAAAAATTATTGATCACAGCAAATTTGTAGTGTAAAAAATTCTTAAGAAAAAACTTAAGAAAGGAAAAACTGGAACTAAAACCCGATGTACAAATGTACAAACCAAAAATGTAATAAAATTAGTTCTACGTCTTTGAAACGTAGATTGCTCATAAGAAACTGTCATAACAGTATGAATGTAAACGATTTCGTTTGATTTAATTCTTCATACGAAAATCTTTGTATTAGGTTTGCTCGTCACACAACTTTAAATTACTATCAAATTATCTTACTAACACAAATGCAAAACAAATTTGTCCACCATTGATGTAAATAATATTTTATATTTATTACGTATTCTCAAAAATAAGGCGCTATTTTCACCAATTTTAACAAAATATTTTTGAAAGATACATTGTTTTCATTTAAAAATGGCGTCTTCAGAGAGGGCAATTGGTATGATTCCCAATACGAAAAACAAAGTGCTCGCGCGAACTTTAGCATATTAAAAAAGTGAGGTTTGCGCTTTGGACCTCACAAATAATTCAAAAATTTTGCATATCTCACTCCATGACTATTTCTACTATAAACTCGAGAATTTGCAAAATCAAAATTGTTGGGAAATCAATAACATAATATACATCTGGAAATCTTTTCATTTCTTTAGTATTGTGAAACTCTAATTAATATACATATGTTCAAAAAATTATCCTTTCAAAATCTGTTTACTTTGCGGCGTGAATACCCCTTCTTTCTGTAAATAATAACACACAAGATTGTCATATTAATTAAAACATTTAATCAATTCATTGTATCACTTTATGTAGTTACTAATAATTTTTTTTATTATTTGTTTTTTTTTTTTTTGTTTATTTTATATTTTGTTTTTGTAGAACCCACATCATTTGTTTAGTCATACTTTGCCACATAATTCATCAACAACATCGGGTATTGTTTCATCACGAAATACATCCATACCACATCCTTTGCCCCATCAAATCAATGAAAAAGGTAAATTTACAACTTTTTTTTTATTAAAAAAAAAACGGTATAAATTATTAGTGCGTTAAAGACATTCAAGACAGCAGGTTACCGACTACAACCTGTCAAAAATAGAGTTCGTATGTTTGTACTAACGAAAGCACGGCTACAATTGTAGCTATTGCAGCACTGAAAAAGAGAAAACCGGTGCTCAAGGCGAATTAACTGTTAGGTGGATGCATCGGCGAATTCAGGCGAATTCGGTTAATATGACGGCACTTTCTCTGTCAAGTTTTGTTTACCTTTTTCGCCGCCATTTAAATTTTTGTACATGTTCTTTATCAGCTACTTTTGACAGCGTAAGTGTGAATTCGCCTTTTTACACAAACAAAATACCTCTTGTTTTTTTTATTGTTGTATTGTTGTAGCGAAGCGGCTACCTTATTTTTTGTATCATGCCGCTGCTCATTTGTTTATTAATTGGTTGTGAAAGTAATGTATTTTTTTTTTAATCTTGTGTTTTTTATTGAAACTGTTAAGTACTTTATTATATTTATTGCGAATATTCATTTATGGGTATCCGCGAGCTGAATGTCAAAATTACAGATTAGTTGTATAAGAAGCGGCAGCATTCTTATGCAATTAAGTAACAGACTATACAGCGACAATTGTAGCAGAGCGGTATTTGTAGTCGCGTAAGTAGTAGCCTGCTGCCGTAAACGTATTTAATGCAGCATAATAGATGAAAACTTAAATTACTAATAACTTGGGTCGAAATTGCTGTTGTGTTGCGAGTTTGGCTGTAGTAAAATTAAATGTTGATAGTTCTTGCCTCATTCAGTTGTTCGTTCAAATTGCAAAATTTTGATAACTGTTTTACATCTCGAAAGAACAACACCGATGAATTCGATACAAGAATAGCTCATGCGTATTTTATCCCTGAATTTTTCAATTAATATCTTCACAGTTTACGAAGTTAAAACGCTGGTGCGACAAAATGTATGAAGTTTTTGTACTACGTTCGCCAAGCTTCCAAAAATTTTGAGATATTGTTCAATAATACATTGCTTTGATTTTTTAAATATGACGGCAGTTTACTACACAAATTCAAATCTTGTACGACGCCTTTTAGTACTCTTTTTATATTGGACTCATGAGCAAGGTGAATTCATTACTAAGTGAACTTAAAAGCACAGGTGATTATTTTTTGCTTCTCGCGTTTTTTTCCAATGAGACTGTAAAATTATTTTTCTTTTGTTTACAAACTTTTTCGCACCATTTTAATCTAAAGATTTTTTTGTATGATTTAGTGCAATTTCAAGAAATTTGTGTGAATTTAAAAGTGAAAAACTAATATAATCTGTGATTTTAATTAAAAACAATTATAAAAGCTTATAGTTAACGTTTATATAAAATTGTTTCCCAGCTGAACAATCTTAGGCGAATTTAGATTTTGACATTTACGATATGTTTTACAATAACAAAATACATAGTACTGAATTCGCCTTTTCCGCTTGCATTCACCTGTATAAATTCGCCTTGCTCATGGGATAGTTCCTACGTATGAAGTGAATTATATTGAAACTAGTATAGTTCTTGGTTGGATTTCACCAGAGTGGCCTAAATCTAAAGTGTGTTTTTAGCCTTCCTGTCACTTTCCATATAAAATAATTGAGATTGAGAGTACAATCAAGCCTTTCTCAATATGGTTGCGGTTTTGCCTTTAAAACTGCTTCTGAATATTCTTCACTTGCACATGAAATAATGACACAAACACTTGTTGGTTACACAGTACATAAATACTTCACAACTTTATTTACACTTAATACCACTGGGTATTAACATACTAGACTTGCTTATTTTTTTGACTTGTGTCTGCCTTGCACAAAGTTTAAAATTAAGGCTAGGGCACATAGAATTCGTCGTACATTAACCATTTCCTTTTTCAACTGACATTAACGTATATTTAGTATGAAGCTGGCTTAATCAGTACTTTGTTAACGGATATAAAACCAGCTGTGTTAAAAAAAAAACACAAAAAGGCAACGTACAGCGGATTATATGTGCCACGGCCTTTAAAGTCTACCCAACATGTGCCTGCTGTTAATACTTCTTTATTATCTTCTGCACTGTAGGTGAGGCTTTTATTAATGATAATTCTAGACTTAAATATACAAATATAATTACTACGCCCATACACAAATGTTTGCGAAGCAATAAGAACGCAACACCAACAATAAAATCGTTGCTAGTTCATATACTTCGAATTTGGAATTCTTAAGTTCATGTATGTTTGTTTACGAGTATTTGTGTATTATGTTTTTAGCTTTTTGTTGTTTGTGTGCACGAGCGCGTATGTTTATTACAAGCAGATCAACGGCTGCACAGTGGAATAGAAGTAATAAAAATTCGTAACTATTGGATTTTCATCAGCTTTTATAAATGCGTGATATATTCCCTTATATAGGGTGTTTTTTTAAGCTAGATAGAACTTTAAATTGTAAAAAGTAACACAAAAAATTAAATTTTGATGAAACATTTTTTTTATTTGTTTCAGTATACTCTGACAAATCATCATGAATAGACTCACGCTTGAACAACGCTACGAAATTATCCAAATTTACTTTGAAAATCAGTCGTCGATTTCCCGATGTTTTATCGCAAAATTGTGTTCAGCGATGAGGCGCATTTTTGGCTTAACGGGTTTGTTAATAAGCAAAATTGCCGCATATGGAGTGAGACCAATCCACAAGAGACCCTACAGACTCCATTACATCCAGAAAAATGCACTGTTTGGTGCGGTTTTCATGCTGGTGGCATCATCGGACCTTATTTCTTCAAAAATGAGGCCGGAGCTCGCGTTACGGTCAATGGAGATAGTTACCGCACCATGATCAATGATTTTTTGTTTGAAAATATGGATGACATTGATCCGGAGGAGATGTGGTTTCAACAGGATGGCGCTACGTGCCATACGGCGAACGCAACCATCGACTTACTGAAATCAAAATTTGGCGATAAGTTGATTTCGAGAAATGGACCTGTCAATTGGCCTCCAAGGTCGTGCGATTTGACACCTCTCGATTATTTCCTGTGGGGCTACGTGAAGTCACTGGTTTATGCTGATAAACCAGCAACAATTGACGCCTTGGAGGCCAGCATTGTTCGTGTTGTTCGTGACATACGGCCAGCAGTGCTCGAAAAAGTGGCCCAAAATTGGACGTCCAGAATGCGCTTCGTCAAGAATAGCCGCGGTGCCCATATGCCCGAAATCATTTTCAAATGTTAATGTCACGTATTGATCTTTCGAATAAAAAAAAATTTTGATTACAATTTAATTTTTTGTGTTATTTTTTACAATTTCAAGTTCTATCGGGCTTAAAAAAACACCCTATATTTTTGATAAAAATGTTAGTACAAATATATTGACTGTTATTTACTTTAAATGCTATAGGCCATATCCATAAAATTTTTTTTTTGTTTATTACAGGTTTACTTGACAAATTTCTATACAAAGTTCGTCAAATAAACCTTTAATAAATATAAAATAGTTTTTGCGAATACGGCCGTATATCATTACGAATCAAAAATATATTTTATTATTTGATTATTAGAACTTATTTCGTTTTTCTTCTCATTATAGTTCTAAGGATATTAGAGATACATAAAGTCGAATGTTTCAACGTATTTTTTAAAGGTGTTAAATTCTACTTTTGATTAGGTTGGAATCAATGATATATCAATATGTGTATATTGTATATACATAGATACAAAAATCAACTACATATATTTGCTCCCCTTATCGTGGTGGGCGCATTCAATAATGCCTAAAACCATTTTGTCTTATGGTGTATTCTTTTCTATCAAAGAAAATGTTACATGTGATTAGGCAACATTTTTAATCCTAAGTTGTATTTTAAAAAGTGTTACATATTTTACGTTCAGAGAAGAACACAAAATACTATGCAGTGTGTCCCACAAAGCACCGTCAAGCTGAAATGGGGTAACAGGAGTGATTGTAAGCAGCATGAGAAGTCAGCAAAAAAGTCTATCTATCTATAGCAGTTTAAAAATTAAAAAACACGTAGAAATTCGGTCAAACTGTAACCATTTTTCGGTTATTGTCGTTAATTTTTATTATTTTTGTTCATTTAAACTTTAGAACCTTAATTAAGACTATTTGTTAAAATATGAATTTGAAATTTTCAAAATTGGTCGACTTTAAAAGGTCTTCTTCTAAAAAAAATGTACTAAAGTGCCTTGACAAGCATCATTAAAAGTTCGCTCATTTAATCAGAATTGTAAAATGGGACTCTATTAGTTTCATACTAAAAAAACACGAATAAAAAATAAAAACCTTAAGTAACCTGATTTTTGCTAACCCATTTGACTCAGTTCAAATGTTTTTTATTCGCACAAGCTCTTGGTAGGTTCTTAATTTTACGGAAAAATTATGAGAGAGATGGATAGTGGTAAGCGAGACAGATAGTAACCGAGAGGGATATGCGTCGTTTAAACACGTGCGAATGAAACAGATACAGTCGCCATACTAAGAAAATGGCCACGCTCCAGTCTCACACCAGTTAGTTTCGCTCATTCGTCTACTTTTCAAAGTCGACAAATTATGAAAATTTTAAAGTCATAGTTTAACAAATAGTCGTAATTCTAGAAATCTTGGGACAGTCGTGTAATGACATAATTGATTTTTGACTGTGGTTCCAGAAATGTTATTTAGGATTACGGCTCCAAAGTTTAAATGAGCGAAAAAGTAATACAAATTAACCACGATAACCGAAAAATAGGTGTAGTTTGTAAAATTTCTAGGTTTTTCTTAAAGGTCGTAAAATTCTAAGCGGCATGGGATTTTTTCCTGATTTTTCTCATGAGAAAACGTTGGAATTTTTAATTTAAAACACATGTACGTATTAATAATTTTACAGCCTTTTTTCTCTCATGTGTTTGTTTTTGAAAAAATTATCAATAAATTATGAAAACTACAACAATTTTCACATAAAACATTAATAGAGGTCAGTAGAAGTCAGCATACAAAGTAGTAAAAAAAAATTTCGCCCTCCACTTAAAGCCGAGGGCAATATATTGCCCTTTTTCATGCAGGATACTTAAAAAATAATCCGTTTTTTATTTACAGTTTTGCATAATTTTTAGAAAAGAACATAAAACGGGCAAAGAGAAGAATAATTGTAACATTTTTCTTAGATTCAATGTCGTAGGCGTTTTTAAAATTCTTCAACCATGAAAACAGTTCTCTTGATTTGCAGCTAATTTATTGTTGTTCTTTACGAAATTTTCCTAACAAATCTAAATGTTTCCTCTTCTATTTAACCAGCTTCTTCGGCGGCCCATAATTTTATGGATTCAATTGTAATGCCTATTATACCACCGCCAACATCGCTGACTCACAATTCGAATACGCTGCCTATGCGTTCCTCATCTCATCATACAAATCATTTACAACACCAACAGCCACAGCAGCCGCAACAATTACACCATCATCATCAACACCAAACATCTTCGTATCAACAACAACAACAACAGTCACAAGCACTTCAACACCAGCAATATCCCTACCAACATCAGACCTCCCAATTACCTTTCATACCCATACAAAAGCATTTAAATCCGTGTCATGGCATCAATACTTTGCCCATGGGCTTTAGCAATTCGAACATTGTTGGCAGCATACACAATGTCAATCGTTCGAATCAATATGCAAATCAATTGAACAACTCTTCGAATGGAAACTCACAACACAAACAGCCGTATGAATTGGAAGATTTGATACATTTATCGGGACCACTGACAGAAGATGCTGTTATGCGTACTCTGCAGGCGAGATTCAATGAGAATTGCTATTTTGTAAGTACATGCCCATAAAAGTAAACTAACACACTCACACACATACACACCAACACTGACAGCACAGTTTATAAATATGTATGTATGTATGTGCTTCACTCACTCACTCACTTACTTAAGTAACTAGCGGCCAATAATATTGGCCATAATTGGTTAAATCTGTTCATCAACAGTCACTGTTGCAATTAGAAAACTTTGTTGCTATACTTTTTTTTTCTAGTTTCGTTTAATGTTTATATTTGGCTTTAATCACTAACAATTATTGCCAGATCATAATCAGAAGTCTTTGCCGTGAGATACTCAAATAGACGCACTCACTCACAAACAGACATGCACTCACACTATTTATAACTATCTGGCTTGTGCATTCGCTCACTCTCTCACGCTTAAATATATTTATTATTTATGACCAAAATGGTAATCGCTAGTTGGATTGTTGTTGTTCTTATAATTATAAGATTTTCTTGTTGGCGTTCTTTCAATGCCTGGTTTTACACTACACACATACATACATACACATGTTCGGCTTCAGAAAACAAAAATACCCAGTTGGCTATGCCTTGCACGTATCAGTAGTGATTCATACACGAGTCGATAACGTGGCCGAGTGAATAAAATTGTAGCTTATGCTACATAGCTTTAAGTAGTAGCACTAGCTTTATCTTTTCAATACTAGCTAAAGCTACTAGTTAAAACTAGAAAAAGTATGAGCACTTAGCTAGTGCTATATAGCTTGCGCAGAAAAATTATACCAAAGGCTGGACAATTTAGCAGCTGTCAGAATTTATTTATGCGCTGTCACTTTTGAAGCTGCTCATACTTAATTCGGAATTTGAATGTATGAAACTTGCATTTACTTCGACATAAAGTTTCGAGTTTTAATTTAAATATAATTAGGTGTATTTGTCACAGAAACCAAATTCGTACGAAAGTGAAAATGAAAATGCTTTTCCTTCACCTAAAAACGTAAAACGCAAAAAATTTTCGTGTCAAATTCGTTTCAAAATGGTAAACTGTAATTGATAATTTGAGAGAAATTTTATACATTTTTTACGCTTTCCAAAAAAGAATTGCCGGATATACTCACTTTGTCATTCTGTGCGTAACGCAGTGAAATATCTCTCTAATACTCCATAAAATATATACACTTTGATCAGTGATGAAATCTAAGACAGTCTAGCTATGTCCGTCCGTGTGTCTGTCTGTGAAAAACACGATACAGTCCAAATGAGGAGAATAGCAAAAAAATGGGTTAAATCGGACCAGGGGGACAGCGTTGTCAACTTTAAAATTTCAAAACGCAACAAAATTTCATTTACGATAGAATCGCACTACAAGCCTTCAAATTCAATTAATAGCAATTCTCTCAATACAGTATACATTTCATTTGAGTTTTCGTAAGAAGTGTTTAAAAAAAAATTATTGAAATATACGAAAATTGCCCAAAATGATGTGTATAATACACAACAGAAAGATTTTCTTACTTTGTATATATAACATGGTACGTTTCCACGCAAAATGAAACGTAAAAATTTTGGACACTGGATTATAAATTTTTTTTTACATTGAAACAAAAAGTTGAGTTAAATTTGACGTTTAACCGAAATTTAAAAAACGCACCGAAAATGTAAAAAAAGCGCACCTCGCACCAACTAAAGAATTTTTCGCACAAATAATTTTAAAAAGCACCAAAAACAGTGCGGAACGCTCCGAGTTGACAACGCTGCTTATCGGTGACAGTAGGGTAGCTATTGACTCACTGGAGCATCGACGCAGTGTGGGGTGCGTTACTCTGTTCCATCGTTACTACCATGGATTTTGCTCTGACGAGATTACGGATCTTGTTCCCGAAACTCGCACATTTTTACGTAGCACACGTTCATCGTCCAGAGCTCATCTATTTGTGGTCGATTGCCCGGGGAATCGTACTATGCATTACAGAGAGAATTCGTTTTTCAGCCGTACGCTTCGTCTGTGGAATAAGTTGCCTGCAGACGTGTTTCCTGTCTGTTATAACGTTGCAAATTTCAAGTCAAATGTTCACAAACACTACTCCCTCTTTCCCCCTCCTCACAACCTATATTCCTAGTTCCGGTACAATGAGTACTGGTCCAAGAAAAAAAAAAAATCAATTTTAAGCAAATCGATCGCGTGCCTAAAAAAATCCACTATTTTTTAATCACACCTTTTTTAAGTCAACACTAGTAAAACTAGATTATGCTAGTAAGTATAAAGTACTAGCTTTAGCTGAATTTTTTATTTACCCAAAGCTAGTTAAAACTTCAAAATTTCCAGCATAAGCTTTAGCTACCATTTTATTCACACCACCCAATATCTAGTCAAACTCAAGGCTTTGCAAAGTAAGATTTCCGAGTGTGAAAGCGGTGTTAGCTAGTTTTTCGCCACTTCTGGTTCCTTATATTACAGGTGGAACAACATCACCTAGACGGATATATTTGGTGCTTCGAAAGTTGTCCATGCGACCTAAATTATCAGGGAATACTAATAATGAGGTTTTTCAGCGATTTTAGGTATAAACCACAACCAGAAGGCTTCACGTACCATGGCCAAAGGGACCAGTGCTGGGATGGTCTGCAAAACAGAACCATCTGTGAGCGTGCTGATTCTCGTTGTACCAATTAAACTTGATGAGGGTTTTTGGGACGGCAGGTCATACAGAGACTTACTGGGAGCTGTATTTGCTACAGCAAATATAAACCCTTATATAAATATAAGGGTTCCTTAACTCTCGATACCCCAGAAAGTGGAGCACACAAGTTAGAGATACGCCAAAACAAAACGCGCTCCCGGGGAAGAGATAGTTGAGGACTACAAAATTAATATTCGATGAGCTATTGCCAAAATACTGGCCCAAATGTTGCGAAAAGTTTGTGAAGTTTGGTGTCCCAGCTTACGTCTTGTACGCACCAGACGTGGAGTTCAGTCACATGGCTGAAATCATATTTAAGCAATAATACCATAAAAATATCCTAACGAATAAAGCAGCCCATTTCATTGACATTCAACATATATTTCATTGTTTGGTAATGATTTAAACTTGTGTAACGCCAAAAAGAACATCCCACCCGTATATAAGATTAAGTTTTTCTAGTAGGTTCATTCAAATTTCATTTGATTTCATTAGAAATTAGTCTTAGTTTTGGGAACGCTGAAACGTAACAATTGTGTTTCTGTTTGCATTGAAGAACTCCTATTTCTTAATGTTTGGCACTTCTGTTACATTCGTTTCAGAAAAAAGCCCCAATTCACACAGTGTCAGATCAGACAAAGCAATCGACATATCGTCACTTTAAACACGGACTTTGAAAAAGTCAAACTTTTTACCTGCAAAACAATATTAAAAAGGAGAGCAAAAAATAAGAAGAAACAAAAAATTCTTGTTTTGCTTTAGTGTTGCAGTTTAGAGCATTTTGTATTTGCCACACGCACAGCTAAATTTTGCTTTAGTTTTAGTTTTTTATTTTTCTAAAAACTATCAGCCTGCAGGCATAATATTTACAAACGCAAAGCAATCCAGAGCCACACGAAACTCACACATGGGCTCTGCTCTTGGACAGACATTCGAACTCCACATCGCATGGTAAAACAACTTACGGACAGACAGACAGACCGTACTACGAGTATTGCAGTCAGCCACAAGCCCAACAACTCAAGTCATGAAAACAGACAAAATGCCCGTACAGACCAACCAAACGAACAAACAAACAAACAGTCCAAGCTAAGCCACCATGCCTTGAAAATTCCAAGACAGACAGACGGACGGACTGAAGTCAGCTTTTTAAGGCATCGTTAAATTTTGTTGTTTGTTATTTTATTTTTCGTTTGCAATTTCAAAGAAAATACCGAAACAGAATCCATTAAAGTTGAAGTTGTATTTTTATATGTTGCATTTAACATTGTTGTTGTTGTTGTTATCATTATTTATTTGCTGTTTTGTTATTGTTTTTTTGTTTTCTTCTTATTTTCGAATGTCTGTAAGTCTTTTTTTTAATTTGAACGTTGATTTTTGTTTGGAAACCGGTTTTGGCACCTTTTCCCTGCTGCTTGCACTTACATACATATGTAACTACAATACATTTGTGTGTACATATGTTTGTATATATTTTGGTTTATTTTTAAATTCTATTTTGCTTGATAAACAAAATAATCTACGAGGCTTGAGCGAATATTAAGAAAAATTTTCAAATAATACTCGTTTTACGGCATTTAGTCAGGTTTCACTAGATCGTTACAGCTGAGTTCTAATGCCCGGTTTTGACTTCGTATTTGACTGCAAAATTAGTTAATTTTCTTTTAAATTTAAGTTGTACTCAAGGCGAATTTATACAGGTGAATGCAAGCGGAAGGGCGAATTCAGTACTATGTATTTTATTATTGTAAAACATATCCTGAATGTCAAAATCTAAATTCGCCTAAGATTGTTCAGCTGGGAAAAAATTTTATATAAACGTTAAATATAAACTTTTATAATTGTTTTTAATGAAAAGCACAGATTATATTAGTTTTTCACTTTTAAATTCACAAAAATGTCTTGAAATTGCACTAAATCATAAAAAAAATCTTCAATTTAGAATGGCGCGAAAAAGTTTGCAAACAAAAGAAAAAAATTTGACAGTCTCATTGGAAAAAACTCGAGAAGCAAAAAATAATCACCTGTACTGTTAAGTTCACCTAGTAATGAATTCGCCTTGGTTGTACTTCAGCACAAGCTAATTTTTTTAGTCTTAAGTAATTGCTCTTATTTAAAGGCACATAAATTCCAAATATTGTGGAACGTGTTCCATAGACCAGCTGTTTTATTATTATACTCAAGGCGAATTCATACCAAGTATATGCAAGAGCAATAAATACAACACTATAAAAATAAATCTTTTTCAAATTTCAAGGGAAAAATATAAACACAAAAAGGAATTCAAAAAAAAAATATACTTAAAAAAATTTACAAGAAAAGAAAAACTTTCAGTTATTTCGTGAAACTTTTAATTAGTTCGTGAAAATTAGGCCCAGTTTTTGACTGCGTATTTAAATACAAAATTAGTTAATTTTCATTTAAATTTAAGTTGTATTTGTATTTGTAACTATACAGTTGCAAATAAATTTGCAAAGTATAGGATGCACAGCATGGGCGGTGTAACGTAGACCTTATGCCCACGATGGTATTAACAGTATTTCTTTTGCGGCGCTGTGACTAACTTTACCGACCTATGCCTTCGCATAGGAAGTTGCCGCGTGGTTAACAACGAAATACCTCACAAAAACTGTAAACTAATACAGTTAGTTGAGGTAGACAGTTAACCAATGAGAGTGAGACGCAAAACTCTGGAAGGCCAAACAACAACAACAATCCTGACCGCACTTAAGAAATAATTACGATGACGCGAGAGCTGTTCCCCAGCCCAGAGCTGTTTTACGACTGATAAATTTAAGTTGTATTTAAATGCTAGTGCAGTTTATCAGTCTTACATAATTGTTTTTATTTGAATGCGATGAAAGTGTGGCAGCTTTACTTAAATTCCAAATATTATGGAAAGTGTTTCATAGAACAGCTGTTTGTTAGTGGAAGAATAGAAAAATTCTTAAAGAAAAATTCTAAATTTATTAACAGCGTAGAAAAACTTAATAATTTTATTTCATGCGAGGTTATTTTTAATTAATTACCATAATGTGCTGTTGTTTAGTACAAAATTAGCAACTAAATTTCAAATATCTTCTACAGGCAATAGCTTGTATGTGTGTTTTGTTTACCTTTTTTGCACTAATACAAATGCAAGCACACAAAAACCATATGGCATATGGGACAAACTTAAATAAAAAATAAAAATTAAATGAATAAAAATGAATAAAATAAAAATTAAATTCTGCAAGTCAGCAAGGTTGCTTAATGAAAAGTTATAAAAAATTAGGTTTGGGGATGGTGAAGCAGGAAGTTTTTAATCATATTTCTAAACATATTGCAGATTTAACATTATACATTATCACGTCTTCTTACATTAAGGTAAGTGATAATCGACACTTGGGCGGTTTTCTAAAGATTAAGGGTCTTACCCACCAT
Source organism: Thecocarcelia acutangulata (assembly GCA_914767995.1). Lineage (NCBI taxonomy): Eukaryota > Metazoa > Arthropoda > Insecta > Diptera > Tachinidae > Thecocarcelia > Thecocarcelia acutangulata. The sequence continues at coordinate 27,249,334 of OU612097.1, read as the reverse complement.
ATCCTGTTAGTATGTGTCGTGGTTTTTAATTGCACACATAAAACCAAAATGGCTTCTACCAAGTTAAACATTTTTTAACAGCCACGAGTAAAACAGTAAATTTTTCTCAAATTTAAAATAAATAAAAATGTAAACTAATAATAACAAGTCTTGCCGTCGCCGTCTTTCGTTGTATTATATTTATTTTTCTCTCCCGCAACGAGAAATCGCACCGCACCACAAACATTGTGTTTAGGTTTATTAAATCATTATTTGACAAATTTTGTATAGAAATTTGTCAAATAAGAGTTTAATAAATATAAAATTCTTTTTATGAATAAGGACGTAAGTGTTAAATAAACATACTATATTTTTTATGAATACGACCGTAAAAATATTAAGAACATTTTTTTTTAGTAAAATTAAAAAAAAAATTTTTTATTTTTTTTTTACATTAAAAATAAACAAATTAAATACTCGTAAATACATTGATAAAGTAAAATTATTTCAGTTTCTTACTGTAGCCAACTAATGCTACAAGTACTAATTTTAAAAGGAAATTTTTATTAATTTTTTTTTTTAATTTTTTAATATTTTTGTTATATATATTAGAATAATCACTTTGTAATAATTAGCACACATTTGTTGAATTCACAAGCTCAGTCGTATCGTGTATCGATGTATTTGCAGAGAAAACTTCAAACACAAAACTTCAAAGCAAAAACAATTTTCAAATATATTTTTTGTGAGTTTAATGTTTGTGTTTGAAATTGTTTCTCCAAATACATCGATACACTATACGGCTGAGCTTGTGAATTCAACAATTATTTTTGAGTTTGACATTAAAGAAAATCAAAGGAAAAACATTTTAAGATATTTTTTTTCCTAAAATAATGATTTTTTTTTTTTTTGGCAAATAAAGATTTTTCGACACAAATTTCTGGCATTACTGCGGCCCCTGGGTGCCTTAAGTCTCTAAAAAAAGGAATTTCTTTTTGTTTATCTCGCTCAGCACATATTTTGCACATTTTCAACACAAAAGTTCAGGCGTAAATTACCCATATGACCATCATCACGAGAATTCCTCCCTATACAAATTCATACCTTTTTGTATAAACTGTCAGTAAATTAGAGAATGGCGAGCACGAGATTTGAACCAGCAGATCATAGTTTGATGAAACAAACCCCCAACGTATTCAGCCACGGGAGGTGGTGAATTTAGGCTCACAATAAGCAATAAGAATTGTAAACTAGGTACATAATATAGTTTAGTCCAGACAACAATTGTTTTAAATTACACCACCCTTAAAATTCCACATAATACATTTTATATGTTTGTACAGTACACATAACGTGGTGAAGTATGTCGCTAGGTTAGCACAGACAAAATCCGCATAGTCATTGAATTGTCTTTGATTAACATTATGGTGAATTATCATCAAATAATACAAAAAAGGCGGTTGTAAAATAATTTGCAAGTGATGCCAAAAACAGTGAATCATAAAAAAATATATTTTAACGGTCCAATTCATATATTATACATTATAATACGGTGATATCAAATTTATAAGGAAAAATTGAAAAAAGTGTATTCATAAATGAGTGATAACTTAAGCTGGATTCACCCATTGTTTCCGAACAATATTTTTGTCCGGACAAAATTTTTTTTATATGTAGTTTGACGTCTCTCTTCTTGAGAGAGAGAGATAATATTTTTTACGAAACACTCTCAACTTGAATTGGTTTAATTTTATATTTTGTCCGGACAAAATTGAAATGAGATGCCAATAGGATACATTTTTTCATACAAAATTGTATTGAGTTGCCCCATCGAATAAAAAATTTACATAGTAATTAAATATTCGTATTATATGATCTTATTTATGTATATATTGTTATTATTTTTTTTCTAAATTTTCCAGTTAAGGTCTTTATAGTAATTTTATTCTGATGAAATTTCAATTGTGGCTGCCATTTGATATATGTACATAGTTTTAATAGTTATTAAAAAATAAGTAATATGGAAATAAATGAATTGATTGCCCAAAAACTTATTGAAGAAATGAAAACCAAGGAAGAGAGTGTATGTACTATATAATGTGTAAAAATAACCCATTGCTTTTCTTTGTTTTAAAAGACTTTTCACTGCAACTCTTTTTTTTATGTTTTTATATATACATATATGTACTTGGCTAATAATAATGCTTTATGTATTTCAATGGCCATAAGCAAAATCAGTTTTCTTTTTTCCATTATTATCACACAATATTTACTAATAATTGAGAATATCTAAAATATGCCAGGAAAATAAACGAAAATAATAACAAGCAGTACTGCCACCTTGCAAAACTAATAGATTTTGTTTACATATGGCAGCTGTGATTTTCCGGAACATTTTTTTGCAATGGGTGAATCGTGCTGCAGAAAACTCTCAGTAAAAAAATTGTTGTCCGGACAAAAATTTTGTTCGGAAACAATGGGTGGAATCCAGCTTTATTATACTGCTTAGAGCGCTTTTACATTTGGGCAGACAGACGAAATTTGATGGTGCTGTAACGATAATTGTCGTTGGGGGAGAGTATGTAGTACACGACTCTCTGTACATTTGTGGACATTTTTTGTTTCTCTTTTTAACTTTTCGCATTTCATATGCTGTTGCTTCATATCATTTTTCTCATATCAGCATCAACTTCATATAATCACACTAGCTGTGCTTAAAACAACAACAACAATAAAAAAGAAAGAAAAGAGAAACGAAAAGTTTCTGTCTGTCTATTAATTTCTTAAATGTAAAAAGTTTAGGCAAGACCAAAAGAGAAATGAAAAAATGTCTGCCCATCGTCTGTCTAAATGTAAAAGCAAACTTATAACCTTCCTTGACAATTAACAGCGTTGTCAACTCGGTGCGTTTCGCACCGTTTTTGGTGCTTTTTAAAATTATTTGTGCGAAAAATTCTTTAGTGGGTGTGTGGTTCGCTTTTTTTACATTTTGGTGCGCTTTTTAAATTTCGGTGGCACCCAACCAAATTTTGGTTTTGTATAAGAAAACATTTTATTCAAGTACCCAACATTTTTATCTGTCATTTTGCAGAGTAATTTTGTACAGTCAGAATACGGAGGTATAATGTGAAAAATGCACCTTATTATATGCACAAAGTAAGGCATATAATAAGGTGCATTTTTCACATTATAACTCTGCTATAATATGCTATACATATTCTCGAAAGAAAAAGAACCATTCCGTTTTATAAAATTTGCTGCTTTTAGAGTGTGTTTTGATATCAAACGATTAGGCCAGGTTTGTCAAACATTACAATAAATGCAAGCACAGGTATGGAAGTTCGTATTTATGATGGCACGTGAATTCGTTACTGTTTTAGTAATTGCTAAATTACTAAATTATTAACAAAATTAACATTTCAGTAAATTCTATTAAAAACACCCACTCTAGGCAACTGATTTTTACTGTTTGCTTACAAAAAGACGAATGAAAATTCCATTGTGTTTGATAGCATTGGTGTTAATAAAGTGTAATGCCATTCTGTAACTTTTAATGATCCGATAATCATAAATTTCTTCGACATATTTCATACCCTGCGGTAACGATTGTATGCTCCTGCAATATAATTTTAAGGACAGTAGGCAAGCAGCTCTATTTTTGTGTACTGGATAATAGGCAGTACGAGTAAAACTAACATCTGATTGCTAAATAATAAATTTGAAAAATATCGTTATAATTATTGTAAAGATAATATTGTCTGAATAGTAGTAACAGAATCACACTGGAGGCCAAGTTTAACAAACACGAATTCTAGCTATTGAACGAAAAGGCTGTTTCATTGTCGTGTTTTTTTTTTTTTTTGTATTACAAATTTTATACTTTTTATAATACAAATTAGGTTTTTAAAAATAAAAAGAAAAATTCAAAATTTGGTGCGTTTTTATTAAAATAACGCGCTTTTTCCCCGATTTCGGTGCGTTTCAAAGTTAACAACACTGACAATCAAGATTCTTATTGTGGCTACTACCCAACTATAAGCGTTTAATAAAGTGACACTTGTTAAATTGACGAACGTTTGTTTACAAAAAAATTTATTGATTGTATGCATATTTATTTCTTTTCTGAAAAATAAGTAAAAATGGCAATTATAACTTTGCATACGATAAATACGCACATTGCAAAGCAAATGTGAAATGGTAGTCAATCAAATAATTAAACACTTTTAGGTTCAAGATGATTCTGCCGATCTCTAACAACGGTCTGTCGAATTTCCGCCAGAATGGCTCGTGATTTCGCACGAAGTTACCTAAATAATCAGTTTTTGTTATATGCATTACTAAGGCCCAGTTTTTGAGTTTAAATACAAAAATCAGTTTCTCACTACAAGTTTGCTCAAAATTTAAATGCCCAAACTTTTTCATTTAAGTTTGTCTCATATGCCATATGGTTTTTATGTGCTTGCATTTGTATTAGTGCAAAAGAGGTAAACAAAACACACATACAAGCTATATGGTGGTATCTATTTCTTCGCGCGTAGAGTAATTATCTTTACTCTTTCGGTTTGTATATTATTTTATTAGAGCAGAATATGAGTCACTTCGTATACGAAGCTTTATTTACTCAGAGAGCAAATGATATATACTCAAATGTCTTTTGGGCGTAATCATGCAGACGTTTATTGTATACGAGTACATAGCAACTTCAGTTTACAATTTCTTTTTTGTCTCATTGAAGCAGAATTCTTGAACACAACAATAAGTAACTTATGATTGGTCTCAGGTATTAGGGCCCTCAGATGTTAGTGAATACAAAGCAACTTTAGTTTACAATTTCTTTTTTTTTGTCTCATTTAAGCAGAATTATTGAACACAATAATAAGTAACTTATGATTGGATAAGGACCCTAACTTGCATTTTGCCTGAATTTGGATTCTTTTAGTGATTGTAGGCATTTCACAACTATCCACCCGTACACCTCTTTACAAATATTTAAAGGAATAGTTCCATAAGTAGCGAATTTACAAGTAATTGTACAAAAAATTTAGATCTGGATAAATATAGTTTCTATTATAATTTTTCCATGCCCTACAAAGTTGTAATACGAGTAATGTTAGTTAAGGCCGTCTACATAAGACCAGCGATATGTATGTATGTCAAAACATGTTTCTTAACTTAAGATGGCTTAAAAAACCCAATTTTTTGAGTAAAAGCAGGAAATATAATTTAAATATTCTTATTTTTCAGTCAAATGTTGGTCCAATTTTACTTTCCATCAACCCGTATCTAAATGTGGGCAACCCTTTGACATTATCATCCACCCGCTCCTTTCCACTGGCGCCCCAATTGCGCAAAATTGTCCAAGAAGCTGTACGCCAACAAGCCGAAACTGGCTATCCCCAGGCCATTATATTATCAGGCACTACGGGTGCTGGCAAAACTCACTGTTCCATGCTGCTGTTGCGACAACTTTTCGCCGTGGCTGGTGGTGGTCCCGAAACGGATGCTTTCAAACATTTAGCTGCCGCTTTTACAGTATTACGTTCCTTAGGTTCGGCCAAAACGTCAACAAATTCGGAATCCAGTCGTATAGGTCAATTCATAGAAGTCCAGGTGACAGATGGTGCTTTATATCGCACTAAAATACATTGCTATTTTTTGGATCAGACCAGAGTTATACGTCCCCTGCCCAAGGAGAAAAACTATCACATATTCTATCAAATGTTGGCCGGTTTGAGTCGTGAAGAAAGAATTAAATTGAATTTGGAGGGCTATTCGCCAATTAATTTGCGTTATTTACAAAACGGTGATATATCCCAGAATGATCAAGAAGATGCGGCTCGTTTTCAGGCTTGGAAAACATGTTTGGGTATTTTGGGTATACCGTTTTTGGATGTGGTGCGAGTTTTGGCTGCCGTCTTACTGCTGGGTAATGTGCAGTTTATTGATGGTCAGGTGAGTTAAGCATTAAGAAGAGTGTACATATATCTTAAAAATAAAGATTTTATGCTGCTGTGTATTTTTTTAGTTTTAAATTAAATGGTAAATTCACTGAGAGTTGTTATGTGATACTATTTTGAATTCTGTTTATTACACAAAGTGTCCGGCCGGTACCACTCGTAGTACATCCATTGTAATGAAATTTAAGAGACGGGTATACATTTTTGTTTCTCAAGTCGAGCTATTTTTGGTCCATATTTTGAAAAAATCAATGTATTGTCGTAAAGATTCAATTCTTAAATATAGTTTTCATAATAGATCAGAAGATATATCCGATTAGATTTTCAACTTTGAAGGCTCGCCTAACCTGAATTAAGCAGAGTAAACAAAAACTGTTTAAGTTAAGTTGCTGTTTTTAAGACTTTTTTGTAAAGCGGCCACATTGAAGTATTCTTTAATTTAAATAAATTGTTATTGATGCCGTGCTCAAAATAATTCATCAGTGGACTACACGACTATAATTTCCGGTTGCAGCATTTGCTGTTGTGAAGTCGTGTGGTCTGCCGTGGTCTATGTGTTTAGTGCTTAATGCTTTAAATATTACTTTTTCAAGGTGAAATTTATTTTGGAATTATTATTATTATTTGGATTTATTACTGGATTATTTTTGATTCAAATTAAATTATTTATTAACGAAATCTGGGCATCTCGAAAATGATTTTTTGATATGTCCAAGTCGTATCGTATGCTGAATCTACCCACCAGAAACTAATTAATGATATTTAAATTTACTTTTTCTTCACAGAGTTTGGAAGTGGACGTTAAAGGAGAAACTGAACTAAATGCTGTTGCAAGTTTGCTGGGCGTACCACCGGCCGCTTTGTTTCGCGGTCTAACCACACGTACACACAATGCTCGCGGTCAATTAATCAAATCTGTATGTGATGCCAATATGTCAAATATGACACGTGACTGTTTGGCTAAAGCACTTTACTGTCGCACAGTGGCCACAATTGTGCGGAGAGCCAACAGTTTGAAACGTTTGGGTTCCACTTTGGGCACTTTAAGCTCTGATTCGAATGAATCTGTACACAATCAAGGAGATGTGGCGTCGCAACATGCTTCCACTATAGGCGGCAATTCCGGTTCTAAATCCATGGCCGCTTTAAACAATGCCGTGCGTCATGCTACAGATGGCTTTATTGGCATTTTGGATATGTTTGGCTTCGAAGAACCTTCACCGCATGCTCAATTGGAACACTTGTGCATTAATTTGTGCGCCGAGACCATGCAGCATTTCTATAATACTCATATATTTAAAAGCTCTGTGGAATCGTGTCGTGATGAGGGCATTGTGTGCGATACCGAAGTCGATTATGTAGATAATGTGCCCTGCATTGATTTGATATCCTCTTTGCGTACGGGTTTGCTTAGCATGCTGGATGCGGAGTGTGCTGCCCGCGGCACTGCTGAAAGTTATGTGGCAAAAATTAAAGTTCAACATCGTAGCTCACCACGTTTGGAAATGAAACATACCACCGAACCTCATGATCCTCGCATGTTTATGATACGACATTTTGCCGGACGTGTGGAATACGATGCTACTGATTTTTTGGACACCAATCGGGATGTGGTACCCGATGATTTGGTGGCAGTATTTTATAAGCATACCTGTAATTTTGGATTTGCAACTCATCTCTTCGGTTCTGAGCTGAAAGCTTTATATGCTCTGCAAAGTGTGCCAAGAGGCTTAAGCTTTCGCATTGCTCCCACGTCGCATACAGATCTTTTGAACGGCGATGAGCCGGTGTCAACTTTAACGCAAGATTTTCATACACGCTTGGATAATCTTTTGCGTACTTTGGTGCATGCTAGACCTCATTTTGTGCGCTGCATACGCAGCAATTCCTCGGAAGCGGCTGGCTGCTTTGAACGTATGACCGTTGTTAAACAAATACGATCTCTGCAAGTCCTGGAAACGGTAAATTTAATGGCTTCTGGGTTTCCTCATCGCATGCGTTTTAAACAATTCAATGCTCGTTACCGCATGCTGGCTCCCTTTCATTTGGTCCGGCGCAACGAAGACAAAATGGAAGAATGTTGCAATATAATTTTGCAGTATGCCATGGAAAATCCTCCTGTTGTCGAAGGTTCTGTCACGCTGGCTTGGGCTCCCGGTAAACGTCATGTGTTCTTAAGTGAAGGCATACGCCAGCATTTGGAACATTTACGTACGGAAATACGCAACAAAAGTGCTGCTCTTATACAGGCCACTTGGCGTGGCTGGCAGTGGCGTAAGAAAATGGGTGGCATAAAGCAGAGAAGTCGTCCTCATGCTAGTGGAGTCTTAATGATGCCGTCGGTGAAATTGCAGAAAACACTTGTCGGAAGTAATACAATCGGCATGGGAGGTGAGTTTTAGATAAGTTGGTTGTGTTGGTCTCATGAGGAAAGTCTTGTAAATCCATTATTTATGAAACTATGCCATTAAATCTCTGTGACGGGGTGTTTTTGTGTTTAAATTTTTAATATGTTCCTCTTTATTTTAATTCTTTAGTACATGGTGTCTAACGGAAAGGTATCTATGTCAGTAATTCCATTGTAATCCTGGCTGTATGCGATGTGGCACTGTCTTGTTGATACCAAATATTAATCAACCCCAAAGCATGCAGTTTTTCAATCAAATCACGATATCGCTGCCCATTCACAGTTACCGTTACGCCGTTTTCCTTTTCAAAAAAGTAAGCTCCAGTGGTTCCTCCTGGCCAAATGGCGCATCAGACTGTCGCTTATGATGCATGCAAAGGTGACTGATGAATAATTTGACGGTTTCCATTATCCAGAACCGACTATTCTATTTATTCACATACATATCCAATCAAATATAAATATGCCTCGTCACTCATTACAATTTTTTCATAAAAATCGATGATTGATTTTGATAAAATGTTTTAGCGATTCTCGAATATTTTTCCATAATAAATTTGCCGCGTGTCTACTTCACGGCTGCCAAGTATATACTGTCAAGAGTAATGTTTACCAAAATGGCGGCAAAACAAACTAATATTCCTTTCCGGGGGACTCCCTGTATGTATACATTGAATTTTGCAGTAAGTTTGTTTAAAGGCTTGAATCCTTACGTACATATGTGTATATGCTAACTTGATATTATTAATCTGCTGTAGAGACTCCTTTTAAACCATAACCAAACAAATTGATAAAAGTTATTGAATATCTTTAAGGACTCAATGCAGTCACAGGACACAATTCTCGTACATGAACAAATTTTACTACTCTCCAGTTAAATTCTTGCTGTGCCCATTTATATACACATTGTTATTATTTTTTAATAACGTTGATTCATGAATTTATAAACTGCATAAGAAATCAAACTTTAGTTTTCATTATTTTCAAAACTTGTTTAAATGTTTTGCTTTTTGCAGCCGCAAATGCAGTGATAGCTGCTACAGCCGCCACTTTAACATCTTCGCTGCCACGTCTGTCGGCGAAAACCACAAATCTGGGCACTGTTACTCGACCAAGACCGCAGCCAATTGCTGGGACACCACCACCGGATCCAAATGAAAAATGTGACACAAAAATAATTCAACAAACCTGCAGCCTGTTTGGATTAGATTTGGTAAGTTGAACAAATTATTCGTGTTAGATGTTGCAATACAAGCATGTAATTTTACTGCAGACAAAACCTGATTTTAATAAAGATGTGTGGATTCGGATAATTTTTTTGTTTGCTCATAAGCTATTTTTCTGACGTGCTGTTCATAGCACACAGACAATCAACTCGTCTAGAAAATTTGTATGAAAGTTAATTTTTTGACTGATTTCTATATAATATTTTTTAGACGAGTGCTCGTCTGTGTTTTATGAACAGCACATTAGTCTCGTCGAGCTTTTGTGATTTAGGGCCATTATTACTACTCCCCGGTAAGGTTGGCGTTAGTTAAATCTACCATTGCCACATTATTGCCCCTTTTCTAGTGATGGCACTAAAATAATCGAAAGATATTGGTTGGAATGAAATGAGATAAGAACATCTTGTAAATTTTTGAATTTTCATGTTAATTTTTGAATGATCAACGTCTTTACGAAATGCATGGATAATATTGAAAATAAGAAATATTGCTTACATTAGTTATATCAATCAAAAATATCATTATTTTACTGCCTGGCCCACTATGTCACTCGACATCGATCGCTCGCATAAATACATGCATACCAAAAACAATATTTTAAAATTTGTTTTTGTTTCCAATGTATTTATGCGAGCGAGCGATGCCGAGTGACATAGTGGGCCAGGCAGTTAGTTTTCAAACAATTTAACAAGCACACAAAACTTTTTCCGAAAAACAAAAAAGGGGTTATAAAATTGATGTGTGTAAATAAAACGTGGGAAATATAGGGTGTTTTTTTAAGCTAGATAGAACTTTAAATTGTAAAAAGTAACACAAAAAATTAAATTTTGATGAAACATTTTTTTTATTTGTTTCAGTATACTCTGACAAATCATCATGAATAGACTCACGCTTGAACAACGCTACGAAATTATCCAAATTTACTATGAAAATCAGACCCGTTGTTTTATCGCAAAATTGTGTTCAGCGATGAGGCGCATTTTTGGCTTAACGGGTTTGTTAATAAGCAAAATTGCCGCATATGGAGTGAGACCAATCCACAAGAGACCCTACAGACTCCATTACATCCAGAAAAATGCACTGTTTGGTGCGGTTTTCATGCTGGTGGCATCATCGGACCTTATTTCTTCAAAAATGAGGCCGGAGCTCGCGTTACGGTCAATGGAGATCGTTACCGCACCATGATCAATGATTTTTTGTTTGAAAATATGGATGACATTGATCCGGAGGAGATGTGGTTTCAACAGGATGGCGCTACGTGCCATACGGCGAACGCAACCATCGACTTACTGAAATCAAAATTTGGCGATAAGTTGATTTCGAGAAATGGACCTGTCAATTGGCCTCCAAGGTCGTGCGATTTGACACCTCTCGATTATTTCCTGTGGGGCTACGTGAAGTCACTGGCTTATGCTGATAAACCAGCAACAATTGACGCCTTGGAGGCCAGCATTGTTCGTGTTGTTCGTGACATACGGCCAGCAGTGCTCGAAAAATTGGCCCAAAATTGGACGTCCAGAATGGGCTTCGTCAAGAACATCCGCGGTGCCCATATGCCCGAAATCATTTTCAAATGTTAATGTCACGTATTGATCTTTCGAATAAAAAAAAATTTTGATTACAATTTAATTTTTGGTGTTATTTTTTACAATTTCAAGTTCTATCGGGCTTAAAAAAACACCCTATATATACATATCTCGTTTATACGTAAAAATTATTTGGGAAAAAAAACTAGTTGCAAATAACTTATTCACAGACGAAGAATATTTAAAGTGAAATGATAAAACACGTCTGTATGGTAACATCGCACGTAATTACAAAAACTAGTGGGAATCACCGGTCGACATCGATCGCATTATTTTTTTTTATCGCTCTTACATAATGCCCTTTCATATAAAATCCAACGTAGGAAACAATAAAACTGTGAAAACCCACAAATATGCGCTTTCCTCATATATGGCCACACTGTTTTTGTGTTACTTGTATTTAAGTCAAACATATACGCATATTTTGTTTGTTAAGGTTAGTATCAAATAATTAACCCTATTAAGCATTAAACACATAGAACACAGCAGACTTCACAGCAGCAAATGCTGCAACCGGCAGCAAAATAAATTCATTTATATAAAAGTATACTTCAGTGTGGCCACCGTAGAGTTTTTGTCTTACGAAATTCCGTTACTTTACAAAAAGAGTTCTGTTTATATCAACCTTTCATGAAAAAAGGTCTCGCTAAAGAAAAGGTCTTAAAAGCTAAAAGAGAAGAGCTTAATTCAAGTTCAGCATGCTTTCAAAGTTAGAAATATAATCGGACATGTCTTCTGATTTATGATGAGAACAATATTAAGAAATTATAGCTTTATAACAGCATATTAAAACTTCAAGATGCGGGCCAAAAAATTCAAAATTTTGCCTTAAATATATGCAATTAAAACTACTCATAAGTGAAGTAAAATCTACTGGTATATATCTAAAGGGGAAATAAACTACGCAAACAGGAGCTTTCTGTTTGCACATAAACGATACAAATACAAACACAAATTAATCACTTTTCCTTTCTTTTCAATGGGAATACACGGCAATTATGTTGCTGCAAATTGCTCGCCGTATGAAGTTAACAATACACAGATTGCTCTGTAATATGGTTTAGCCTCTATTTCTTGAGATTGTGTAGCTATAATATTTGTTTTTTTTTTAGTTTCTACAACGTTTTATATAATTCTAAAGATTCTCAAAAAAAACTTTTTCTTGCTCCATTTTGTGTGCCTTTTCTTCCACCACTTGACGCTTTAATTTTTTTTTAAATGACAAAACTTTCTGCTAAGCGACACAAACATTCAAGATTTTTATGCAAATATGCTTCAAATGTTTGTACAAACAAGTAAACACCTCCTTTAACAACGCTAAATGTTTTTACTAACGTTAAATTTTGCAATGTTTGCCAAGCAGTTTTTGTAGTTTATTTGGCCTTTAACTAGTTAATTTATAAAATTTGGAATTCTTTATTTTGTATGCATATATTTAGCAATAAATTTATTTAGACCCAATTTAATTTTTTTTCTTTTATTTTTTTAAAAACAAAACAAAATATTTCCAAGAACAAAATTTTTCTACTACATATTTTTTTTATACACTGTTCACACTGTTTTTATTTTGTAGTGAACAAAAATAGAAATTAGTTTAATTTAACTGCAAAAAAAAAACAGCATGGACAACAACCTGCAGTCGTGTCATCTTGCTGTTTTCAAAATAAACGTTCGCATTGAATACATTCATTTTATTTATATTTGACATATTGAAGTCGGTTGTCTGCTGGCTCCAATGTGTTTAATGCTTTACTCCTAAAATACTGAACCCTCTACTTCTGAATAGAAATAACAGCAATATTTTAGAATTTCACAACTTTGAGTTGGCAGCACTGATTTATTTGACAGCCCACTTAACAGTTGATTCTTGTTTTGTTTGGATTGTCATCTCTAGAGCAACGTTTACAAATTATTGAAAATTTTTTTTTTATCAAAATAATGGTTCTGTTAGTCAATTGATATTGAAATAGCATTAAAATATTTCTTCGTTGATGAAATCCATTTTTGGTTTAAGGGCTAAATATCTAACCAAAATTGTCACACTGTGAGAATAATCCACAAGCTCTTGCCGAAACAGCAAATTACTGTTCGGTACACTTTATTCACTCTGTGGAGTCATTTCTCCAGATGTCATCAAATGCGATGATGATCAGAATGTTACTATCAATGCCAAACGGTGAAAACTTGCGTCTTGTAGGCGCCAGCTAAGTTGGCCACACGACCGAAAACATATTTAAGGCTTAATGTCATTCAACTTTTTAATCGGCTCAGCCCGTTTTATTGCTATAAAACAGTTTATTTCTGTGTTTTATTATAATTATCATCTTGATCCAAGTTGCTTTCACCTTTATTTAATTCAATATTTGCAATAAATTCTTTCAGCTCAAGGTCCTTTTGTAATTTAAACATGTGTAACTCCAAAAAAGAACACCCTGTAATGTTAAAAAACATCTTGTCTTGTACTGGAATGATGAAATTTTGCTTAAACAAAGAATATTAAAACTTGATTTTGTACATCATAACATACGAGTATTACTTTTTGTGCAAATGTCCTTTAAGTTTACTTTAAGGATTATTTAGTTTGCAAGTAAAGAAACATGGACTTCGATTCTTAAGAATTTTCTTAAGCTTCTAGTGGTTTATATTCATACACTTTATGCATATATATCGCTCATTTACTAAAAGAATGTCGTAGCTCAAAAAAGGTTATTTCGAGAAAACTACTTTAAAAATTTTTAGTTTCTAGACTATCAAGGATGTGTATGCTTTCCTTTGGGGTGGTGATAACTGACAGGTGTTTGTACTAACTATTAAATCCTAAGTCATACAGGGACTTCATAAATTCTTATTTGCTACAGCAAAAGGGAGACATCTTCCCCTCTATACTCCAGTAAGAAGAGTATCCACGTCAAGAACACGCCTCCCCTCGGGCGGGGTAGAAGTATTTGTCCATGTTATAAGAAAACCTCTATCGGCGTGAAAACAATACTTCAATTCCACCCTTATATGTACCTAAGCTTATTGTATGACATTTATTATCTATTTATTTTGACTACAACTTACTGCTACATGCTATTGCAAAACGGCGGAAGCATAGTTGCACACCTAATATATTAGCATAGTTAAAGGATTTAGGATTGCTTTGTAATGTAAATTAATATTTTGCTCAACTCTTTATTTTGCATGTTTTGTTTTTATTTGCAGGAACGACCACCACCAGTGCCGCCATCGCGTAACTACACCGTTACCGGCAATACGAAATTAAGTTTTCCACAAAATCGCATTATGAAAATGAATTTCCCTGAGGACACAATTACAAATCCGCCCACCGAACAATTGAAAAAAGGTGAAAGTGTTACGGTTGTTGGTGCCTCAACGTGTCGTGGTCATTTAATAGTCGAGCACAAAGGACAAAACTTCCATGTACCCTTTCAGTACATGGAGCTGGCAAGAGGACATCATCCGCAACAGCAACAACAACAGCAGCAGCAACAACACCATCATCATCACCAGTCAGCTAATGTTGCTAATACGAATGCAAATACACAAGTGAATGTAAATAATGCCAACAATAACAACAACAACACTATGAACAATAGTAGCAGCAACAACAATAACAACATGAACAATAGCAATAATGTGGCAACAAGTGCAGCTGTCAAAATATAGTGGACAATATTTCCATTGTAACTGCAACAGTAATAATAACAACAATATCAATAAGTGTTTACAGTTGAAGGTAAAATATAAAGGGGCAATAAGACGTACTTGAAACATAACTTAAGACAACAAATCATGAAGACAGTAACAACACTACAAGAAAATGAACACTGAAATGTTATTTATAACTGTATATAACTTTTTTTTTGAAAATGTGTTAGAAGAATCAGCTCATATGTACACGAAAGTTTCGCTCATTTTTTTGATATTGCCCGTAAGAACTTGATAGAAAAGATGAGGGTCAAATGACCGGTCATTTGATGAACAGCCGTAAAATCCATAAACCGGCATCTACTTTCTTAGTGAGAAGCGTGTGAGAGAGAGAGAGAGGGGGGAGTTGAAAAGTGTACACATATGCATGAACTCGTGCATATCGTTTTTGAAATGTGAAGTCAGATGCAAGTCTATTTGGAAATATATTTTTCATAAACATACTTATGGTTAAATTGCTGCTATTAAAATCGCACTATGCAAACGCAAACAAAAAATTTTAAGAAGAAACGACAATAAAAATTGTTCATTGTAAACTCGCAATAACGCTTTTATTTGGAGTTTAAGAAAAAAAAATCTCTTATAAGACTGCCAATTTTACGAGTAATATACTCTTCGTTACACTTTGGTGTATACCTAATTTGCACAATAGCCGTTAGTGTGTCTTACGCTGCATTTACACACGCAATTAGTGGCATGCAAATTTTGTATACGTATTATCAACGAAAAACAATTCGAAATACTCGAATCTCTTGCCACTCGCTTTTCAGTTTACACATGCCATTGCAATTTCATTTTTAAAATATCCTCGAAGCGTATACTTCAAGCAATTTGTTTACTTCTCGAATTTTGCCTCCATTTTGAATTTGTCTCTTTACAAAATAGAGTTACCGAGCTCACCATATTTGGGGAAACGATTAAAATTTATTTTTATTAAAATTATTTTAATAATCTAATGCTTTATAATTGAGGAAACTATTCTTTTTATGCGTATTTCAAGAAATAAATCCTAATAATACATAAGAAGCTAATATTTGTAATTACATTTTGCTATAATGCAGTTAATTTGCATTAAGTTCTTGGCAGGGCAACATTGTTTATCACCTTGACATTCAGTGGCATGCAAATGCCAAATTTTCACTCGCATGCAAAATTTGCTGCCATTGCGAAAAATGTGAATGTATTAGTGAAAAATTGTGAATGTATTGAGTTTTTCGAACTGGCAGTGGCATGTGTAAACTCTAAGTTAAGGCACGTTTATAGGCAATACAAGATATTTAGATTTTGTGGGAGCAAAATGTTACGAAATTCTCTCCGCACTTACACTTGTGGGATAAGTCTAATCAATGTACTATTATTAAAGTCGAATAAATTTACTGATGGTTACAATTCTACAACATTTATAAAAACAACTTGTAATATTCTTGAATTGCAATTGTTTGAGTTTGTAAATGTTGTACCACCTTCAGTAAATACCTGAAGTACTCCATAAAAAGCTTCATCGGAGTACAACATTATTAGTAAAAATTTAATATTAATTGATGAATTATTCCGGTAAAAATTTCCACAATTTCCAAACTTTGCTCTGATGTAAAACTATCCATAACGAAATTTCTAACCAAACTAAATAAAAAGCAACCTATCAGCTGTTAAATGGTCTGTCAAATAAAGTGGTGTTGCCAACTCAAATTTGTTAAGTTCTAGAATATTTAGTTTGTCCTGCTAATGTAATTTTCCTTTGCTGATTTTGTCCACAGCCTGGCAATTTGTGCCAAAGCAATTGGTGCCGTGTGTGAAAGCCCATCAAGATTTAAACATTCACACATACATAAATGCATGCACGTGCTTGCAAACATGTAAATAAATTCCACACACGTTAATGTATTATTTTCTTTTCTAATTTACAATTTTTTATATATTTTTAACGCTCTTAATCTTATTAATACACATTTATATATTTTTCATATCATGAGTAAAATATAATTGAAATAAAATGAGTGCAACAAATAAGATTAAGCAACAAAATATTAGCACATAAAAAATTATCATATAATGATTGAAAAAATAACAATTCTTTTAATTTAATTAATATAAGAAGCTTTTAAGATTTGTAAAAAAAATTATATATTATTACAACTTATTAAAACAAAGTATTATTAACAATTTGCTGGAGAAAATTGTTAAACTTTAATTGTCCTTTGAGCAAAAATCATTTAATTTTCCTTTAAGTGCCAATTAAATTATAGAAATAAAATTTTAGTTTAAGAAACCCCGCCAAGTTCTTCCATCTAAGCAAAGCAATTGCTTGCTATAACCATTTTAATTTGTAAAGAGTCTCATTTTTTTTAATTAAAGCTTAGAAAAAACTGTATTTTTTTGTGCTTAAATACTGCATTTATTTTGTAAGAATAAAGTTTACAGAACTTGATTTTAATGTAATGCGTAAATATACATACAGACATTCAATAAAATTTGATATACATAAATAAATAATTTACTAACCTCTGACTTTTTTTATTCATACATATTACAAATACGAGGGCGGATTGATATTGAACTACCTAAGTAGGAAAAAACATTTTTTGTGTTTGTGCTGCCATGTATTGCTGGGTAGCTTCAAAATAATAGGCTGCAAGAATACATTCATTTGTTTGTATGCACACTGAAAATACAATATACATTCAAAAATCGAATACTTTAAGAGAGATTAACAAAGTAAAACGACAAAAAAGAGAAAAGAGAATGAATTGCGTGTTGTAGTTGTGCGTAATAAATAGATTCTGTCGTATACTCTTTCTAATTCAAATATATATTTTCTCTTATTGGTAAGAGCAAAAGCACGCAAATACAATATAACTGTTTGATTGAGTGCAAGAAATATTGAATGAATGAATAAAACGATTATAATTCGAATGCACATTACATTCGTTAGACTACAAAGAAAAACATTTTGTTAAGACGTAATTTGCTTTTAAGAAATGTGCGCAATAAGGTCTGAAAATTTTAAATTGGAACGTTGATGGCATGTTATTGTACACACTTACATACGTAAGTAAGGGGTGGTTAAATTTCAAGGGCCGATGTTGATTTTGAATAAAACACAAACTATTTAGGAAATTATTGTAATTTTATTTTATTATTGATATTACTCAATTATGTATGGAACAAAATATCGGCCAAATGGGCGCCGCGACCACGGCGGCACACCTCCACCCGATGGTCCAAATTTTCGATGACCCTGAGGCATAATGGAGGTTCTATGCCGTTAATGTGCCGAATTATCTCATCCTTTAGCTGTTGAATTGTTGCTGGCTTATCGACGTACACCTTTTCTTTCAAATAACCCCAAAGAAAAAAGTCCAACGGTGTCAAATCACATGATCTTGACGGCCAATTGACATCGCCATTACGTGAGATAACACGGCCATTGAATTTGTTGCGTAAAAGAGCAATTGTTTCGTTAGCTGTGTGGCAAGTGGCACCGTCCTGCTGAAACCACATATCGTCTACATCCATATCTTCCAATTCGGGCCATAAAAAGTTCGTTATCATCTCACGATAGCGAACACCATTCACAGTAACTGCCTGACCGGCCTCATATTGGTAAAAATACGGCCCGATGATCCCGCCAGCACATAAACCGCACCAAACAGTCACTCTTTGTGGGTGCATTGTTTTTTTTCGACAGTCACTCTTGGATTCTCATTCGCCCAAATGCGGCAATTCTGTTTATTGACGAATCCACTGAGGTGAAAATGTGCCTGATCACTGAAGATGATTTTCTTCGAAAATTGATCATCCACTGTTGCCATTTCTTGCCACCATTCTGCCCATTCACGACGTTTGGAATGGTCAAGAGGCTTTAGTTCTTGAGCCAATTGCATCTTGTAAGCGTGTAAATGCAAGTCTTTATGCATAATGTTCATCAACGACGAGCGTGAGAGATGCAATTGTTGGGCACGACGATGAGTTGAGGTGGACGGCTCTTCAGCCACACTATCGCGAACAGCAGCAATATTTTCTGCAGTACGAGCTGTACGAGCATGCACTGGTGTTCTCACATCTTCTGCAGATCCAGTTTGCTCGAATTTTTCCACGATTTTTGCGATTGTACGCACATTTGGACGATCAAATTGACCAAAAAAATCACGAAGTGCACGATATGCATTTTGATTTGAACGCCCATTTTCATAATAAGTCTGGATAACTTTAACACGTTGTTGGATTGTGTATCTCTCCATGATTCAAATTGAGTAAGTCTGAAATAGAGAAATGTAAAATAAAATTTGGAGAAAACTTGGCGTTTAGGTGTGGTTCACATTCAACATCGGCCCTGGAAATTTAAACACCCGATATAAATGCATACATATTTATTTATTTTATTATATATTTTTACATATCTCACAGAAATATGTATGCGTATATAGATATGTACATATATATAAATACATTCGAATGATAATGTATTTGAAACTTTCTTCTTCTTCTTGTTTTCGATTTATTTGAACGTGGTTGTTTTTGTTTCTCCACGAGTCGAGCTATTATCATTATTCGTTCGGTTTGTGATTCATTTATTTTTTTTATTAAAATAGAATATGAGTCACTTCGTAGTCAGTTGTATGTTATACGAAGCTTTATTCATTCAAAAAGTAAATAAATATGTTCAAATGCCGTTTCAGCGTAATAATGCAGGGGTCGAATTACCGCGTACGTGATCGAGTAAAACTGTTCGTACATATTTTTATTGGGATTACTGCAGTCGTTATCGCACAGATACTATCGTAATTTGAGATTACTGCATACGATAACGAGTGTGTAATCGAGTATCAAGCGATCGAAAAGAAGTTTTTTGTTGTTAAAGTGCACAAAAGTTAAAAAATGTAAGCGCAGATTTGAAATTAAGACCATATATTTAGTATAAAGAACATATTTGTTGAAGAAATATTAAAAAAAAAATCAAAAGGATGCAATGACACAATATGTGGTTGAACTTCCTAACTTGGCCAAAAATTAATAGCGCTTTGACATAACCCCTCACATATTAATTTTCAAGCGTCTGCTGGAAACTTCTAGAAGCGGTAGTTACTGCCAGTTGCAGCTTAGCAGGTAATGCTGCACGCAAAATCTTGCTTACAAAGCCAAAATGATTCTTAAATGCATATGTATGTTATTTTTTAATTACTCGTATTAATGGAATCGGACGGTGAAATTTACTTATGCAGCAGTTGGCAATTACAATGGATCACTTTTGTAACGCACTTGCTTTATAATGCATACACTATTAGAATCATCTTCAGACGACAAGAACAGTAATATTAATGTTGCCATTAGTTTTTTAAAAGTAATTTTTGTTATCTTTAATTAATTATCTTTTAAGTTTTTATAAATAAGCGCTGAAGTTGTTTTTTTCTTCTTGACTTACAAACATATGTATGCTACTTTTACTAAAACATGTGTGAGCTTTCGAATGAAGGAATCAGTGTATTCGATACGTCACGAAATTGTGTTCGATACGAAAGCATACTCGATCACGTATGTGGTAATTCGGCCCCAGACGTTTACTTCAAAATCAATGCGCCCTCGTAAATATGGCAATTTTTGCGGTGAGCACACAAACCATTCACTTTGCTCGGCCACATGTCTCGAAGAGCTGCTCACTCCAACCCATTCGATTTTTTCCATTAGTTTTGTCTACCGTTTATTTAAAAAAGGCTGATTATGTTTGCTGTTTACTATAGATTTAATTTTAATAAACTTACCATCAACTTGACTCGTCATTTTTTTTTTCTTGTTTACTTTTTTGACATTTGAGTTGCTATTGTAAATGATTTTGCTCACTGAACATACCTGTACATACAGTATTGTATTTCAAATTGTTCTCAATTAGATAACAATTTCATGTTAATTGTTCAATCACTTAATTATCTTTTTAACTTAATATATTGAGCTCAATTAAGGCATTAATTGCAATTATCTCAAGAATTGTATATGTCTGAACGGGCTATAAAACAGTAATATGAGTAACTAGCTGCCATAGAGGTAATTCATAAGAAACACCTGGGAAAAGTTCTTTATGAACAGTTTAAGAAAGTCACATATTTGCATTATGTTTTACGTAACGAGTAAATAAATGTGTTTCTTTAATTATCTTTTTAAAAAATTATTAACTAACTAAATACAAGTGCGTAAATTGTACTCACCTGAACTATTATTTGCTGTTTAATTTTATATAACTAGCATTAAATGTTAAATAAACTTCAGCAACAATTCATTATGAAATTAATCCTAAGAGTTCAAATTGATAAACGACTTCGAGAAACATGAGTTGCGCAAACAAAAAATAACAAACACGTTTGTTTATTGTATCACTTAAAATAAGAATTTGTTAAGCAACATAATTCTACCCAAAGGATTAAAACTCAATAACAATTAAACTCTTAAGAAAGAAAAAAAAAAAACAAAAGTGTGTACTAACTAAATTCATTTATAAACAGCATTCTTACTTTCCAAGAATGTGAAGTAAAGCCCAGCAAACATTTATTCAAAAATTTCCAATATTATACGATGGTATCATTCTTCTGGCTCAAGTTCAATGCTGGCTTTAGCCAAGAAATATTTTTAATTATAACAGTAATTGCCTCGATCAACAACTCTTGATCAAAGAAGACAGGAAAAATAATTGAATACACTAAAGCCCGGGAATAACTAACTGTTTCGCAGTCGCTTCACTGCTCATCAGCTACCACTAGGATTCGAAAGGTTATTAAAAAATTTAGAATGAAATATATTCCAATAGATCCAACTACTAGGAAGTTGGGGATCATTTTGCAAACAAGGGAAGAATGGGGCACTTACCCAAGGTGGCTGTGGTATCGTTCACAAAAGTGTAACACGGATGGATCCAAAACACTCTAAGGAGTTGGATCGAGAATAGTGTGGCATAGATCACACAGGAATATAACTTTCAGTTAAGACACTACAATCTTCTAAGCGAAACTATATGCTATAAAGGAAGCGGTGGATATACTTTCTGAGAGGGTGTTACCAGGGAGTGCTGATTAAAATACTCTCTGATATCAATCATTACTCTGAGTAGTTGTGTTGTTAGGTCCAGGTTAATACTGGAATGTCGTAACAGGCTAAATGATCTGGCAAGCCAGAACCGGGTTACTCTGATCTGGATGCCAGCACATGAGCAGCATATGACAATGATATGGGCGACATCTACGCCAAAAACAGAGCAGCAGGGACTTTTATTGGCCGCATTCCAACATTTGAATTCAACAAGAGTCTCCTTAATGCGGAGATGAGGAAATGGACGGAGTAAATCGTCATGAGACAGCCGGTCTTGAGCACTCCAACAAATTTCTAAGCTTTAATGCAATAAGGGCCGAAATGGCTCTAAAACTGGATAGGAAAAGCCTCAGAAGACAGACAGGGCACTTACAGATAAGTATATCTGCCTTAAGCGGCTGTACAGACATGTACAGATTCTGCGGTGAGGAAGAAGAGTCAATGGATCACTTGATCACCCACTGTGGGGCATTGGGACACTGGAAATACAGGCTGCTACAAGCCCATACGTTGAGTCAACAGGATTTGTCATTGAGCTAGTCCGGCTTCTTGACATACTCAAACCGTTAAGGGGCAAGAGGAAACACAATAGATCAATAATGGCAGTGCTGCAAGTGACCGTAGAGGGACACATCCTATTCAAATAATATTAATAATAATGCACCAACGATTCCGCCAAAATCCAAGCTCCAAACTATTAGAGCTGGAAAACTATCGATAGTCGTCCCCAGCGATATTTTTGATAGTTTTAGGAAAAACTATCGATATTATCGATACTATCGTTAAGCGCTACTTTTGGCTATGAATCTGTAACTGAAGTGGAAGTTAGTAAACTTAGATACATACATATTTATATAGGTATATAATTATAAAATCTTTACGTATATTTATTCTATGATAAAAAATATAACTTTTAAATACTTTTCTATTTATTTTTGCTAAACACTTTAAGCTGCAGCGTCACCTGTATGCAAAGAGAACAAAGTTTTTTAAGTTGTAGTCGACATTTAGCCGCAGTCGCCAGACATAAGTTTCCATGTTTAACTAACATTTTTTATATAAAAATACTCTTTTTTTACTTGAGATAAATGTAATAAATGATGTAATAAACTTTACTTTAATGTATAATATATTTTCATTTGTAAATTACGCTATAACTATACAAATTTAAGGGCGGCTAAGAACCTGTCTGAATAAATGGCCAGAAACGGGCTACATGTAACCTGCTTCGTATAAACGTTCAAAAATTGTCGATAGTATCACTATCGAACGAAAACAATCGATAGCTAGCTAAAAATAAAACTATCAATACTATCGATAGTACCAAGTCACCCTGATCTGGGTGCCAGGGCATGAAGGGCATCGTGGCAATGAAATGTCTGACATTTACGCCAAGAAAGGAGCAGAGGGGACTTTTATTAGACCCTCTCAAACTTTTGGCTTCCATAAGGGTCTCCTGAATGGGATAATGAGATAAAGAAATGGACGTCTATCGTTGAACAACATTGGAACGAGACAGCTAGTCTTGAACACTCCAAGAAATTTCTAAACTTTAATAAAAAGAGCGCCGAACGTGCTTTATAACCGGACAGGAAAAGTCTCAGAACATTGACAGGTGCACTTACAGGGCATTATAACTGCTACAAGCACCTGCACAGGATGGGCATTTCCAACACAGGCATTTGCACATTCTACAGTGATGAAGAGGAGTCAATGGAGAACTTAATCACCCACTGTGGTGCACTGGGACACAGAAGATATAGGCTACTACAAGTTTATATGTTAAGTGAATGCGATTTAATATCACTCCCAATGAAGGAGCTTTTCCGTTTTTTTGACATACTCAACCCATAATGGGGCAAGTGCAAATGGCCGATGAGGGCCATATTCCATCCAATAATAATAATAATAATCGAAAGTACTATCGATTGTTTTGCAGCTCTACAAACTATAACTTTTTCCTCGGTCTTGGATCTTGTAAAGGATTGATATGATAGGAAACTAAGCACTTTTGTTTGAAATATCTTGGCATTTCACTCTTATATCGGTTGATTGTTTACTGAACTCAAATCAGATATAGAATTTACCCATCACACTGGGAAAAGTATTTTCGGCGGCAGGTTTACGTTTAGCATATACAAAAAAATCATTTTTATCAGAGTTGTATATTAACTAAAAAAAAAAACACATTTTAATATGCGGGTATTAAACTATTTAGCTAGATGTTTGTTGGGTAGTCTTATGTATCTTTGTGCAAATAAATATGTTGTGGCTTTTGATCCTTTGCATAAATGCTTTGCTTGACAAATTGCACAAATTCCTTTGTTGATATTTACAAAATTAGTAAAATGATAATGAAGGAATTTTTTTAATCTTTTAACCAAACAGAAAATGAAAGACATTATCCATGAGAAAATATGTTTTAAAAATTAATGCATATTTTGCATTTAAAATAAGCAAAAAAAAAAAAAAAAAAAGAATGTGTTGGCTTTACATTGCATGAGAAAGCTCTGCTCAAAGTGGGGGCCACGTTTACTCGCTGTTGACCAAAAACGAGAAAGTGTTGATGATTCTGAGCAGTGTTTGGCCATGTTTAAACATAAAAAACCGGAATTTTTGCGTCGATATGTAACAATGGATGAAACATGGATCCATCACTTCACTGCGGAATCAAAATGGGCGTCATCTGAGTGGACAGCAACTGGTCCAAAGCGTCCGAAGGCACAACAATCGGCTGGCCTCGGTATTTTGGGACTATCTTGAGAAAGAAAATACCATTAACAGTGAATATTATATAGCATTGTTGGAGCGTTTGAAGGCCGAAATTGCAAAGAAACGACCGCATATGGCAAAGAAAAAAATATTATTTCATGAAGACTACGCACCGTGTCAGAAGTGAATCAAAACAATGACATACCTGAGTTGAACTTTGAATTGCTTCCACATCTGGTGTATACGCCAGATTTGGTTCCCAGCGACTACTGGCTGTTCGCAGACCTGAAAAAATGCTAGCCGGTAAGAAATTTTGCACGAATGAATAGGTTATCGCTGAAACTGAGGCCTATTTTAAGGCAAAAGATAAATCGTTCTACAAAAGTGGTATTGAAAGGTTAGAGTGGCGCTGGAATGATTGCGTTGCTGTTGACGGAGATTACGTTGATGAATAAAGTAATTTTTGAACCAAAAAAACTGAGTTTTCTTTGTTAGACCCGCGACTTTACAGCCTATGTGTTAATTGCTGTCGAAGACGAATGTGTAACCGAGTGTTTTTTGATGTCGTCTGGATGTGACGAGGTAAATGATTAAACTTAACAGCACTCATATAATCAATGCGTTGCTTTGTTATGGTTTAGGCTATATCTCGAGTATATATGGACCGATATCGGAACTTTTCATTTTCCATATTTATATAACCTTTTATTACCAGAACTGCTTTTAAGCAAAAAAAAAAAAAAGTTGTTTAAGCTCGCTTACGCGACATTTTCATTAACAAACGGGTTAGGCTATATCTCGGGTATATATGGGCCGAAGTTTTAATAGGGTTGTAATTTTATGGTTCACGAGAAACGTAGTACCATAGTGTACAAACGAGATTTTTAAAGCTCGAATACGAGAACCGTGATAAGGCGGAAAATTTCATAATATTTAATATTTCAAATATTATATGATGGTATCATTCGTCTGGCTCAAGTTCAATCCTGGCTTTAGCCAAGAAATATTTTTATGTTTTAATTATAACAATAATTGCCGCGATCAACAACTCTTGATCAAAGAAGACAGGGAAAAATAATTGAATACACTAAAACTGGGGGGACAACTAACTGTTTCACAGTCGCTACACTGTTCATCAGCACCCACTAGGATTCGAACTCAGTACCATATATCTTGGCTAAAGACAGGATTGAACTTGAGACAGACGAATGATACCATCATATAATATTACAGAGTTTTTTTTTTAGTTAAAAGCAGTTCTGGCGATAAAAGAAGATTATATAAATACAGAAAATTAACATTTTTGGTATTATTATATATAATATAGTATTATTATATATTATATATTCAAGTATAGTGTAAACCGATTTTTTCAGCAAAACATTTTTTTTTTGGTTAACCGCAGAAAAGACTGTTACTAAAATACGGAAAATTAAAAATTTCTTTATCGGCCCATATATACCCTAGATATAGTCTAAACCGATTTTTTCATGAAAATGTCTCGCGAACTTAAAAAACTTTTTTTTGCTTAAAAACAGTTCTGGTAATATAAGATGGTTACCGAATAGAGAAAATTAAAATTTCCGATATCGGTCCATATATATCAGGGACCTAGCCTAAATATATTTTTCCATGAACTTTTTTTTTGTTTTATGGCTCGATTATATGGGACCCTTTTTATAATGTTCGTAGAGATCGAATTGAGTCTGTCCAAAAACAATTCCTTCTTTTCATTCTGCGCAATATCTACCCGAACACTGTAGCCAACTTACCATCCTATGAGTTCAGACTGCAACAAATAAAGCTGCCTTCTTTGACAAGTCGCTCAAAAATGTTAAATGCCATTTTTGTCTTCAAACGGCAATATCTGCTCTGAGTATCTGGTGTCCAAGCTAAATTTTGATGTTACCCGTAGTCTTCGTCAATATCAACCCCTGTCAGTGCTTTATTACCGTCAGAATTACACGAATGCAGCTCCCTTCCGTAGATTATGTTGTTGTTTTAATGAACTGTACCACGTTATTGACTTTTCGTTAAGCGTAGTATAGTCTTAGTATTAAATTCCAGTAATTAACAAATTTTTGTAATTCCAGTAATTAGCTATTTTTTCTATTTTTTTTTTTTTATTAATTTTTGTAATAATTTTTTTACCCATATATAGTATCTGCCTGTAAGGAGTTATTCTCCATAGGCATAAATTAATAAATAAATAAATAAAAAAGGCAGTTATGGTCATAAAAAGGTTACTAAAATACACAAAATGAAAATTTCCGATATCGGGTCATATATACCCGAGACATAGTCTAAACCGATTTTTCAATGAAAACATTTTTTTCTATTTAAAAGCAGTTCTGAATGTAAAAGGAAGTTAGTAAAATACAGATAATTAAAAATTTCCGTTATTGGCCCATATACTCGTATACCCGAGATATAGCCTGAACCAATTTTTCCATGAAAATTTCTTTTTTGCTTAAAATCAGTTCTAATAATAAAACGAGTTTATTAAAATATAGATAATGAAAATTTTCGATATCGCTCCATATATGTATATCCGGTATATAGGATAAACCGATTTTTTCATGAACACTTTTTTTTGCTGAAAAGCAATTCTTGTTATAAAAGAAGATTACTAAAATACGGAAAATAGAAAATTCCGATATCGGTTCGTATATAACCGAGTTATAGTTTAAACAAACTTTTCCATTATATTATATATTATATATTATATATTATATATTTTATATTATATAGTTATTATATATTATATATTATACGTTATATATCATATATATTATATTGTAGTGCCATCCCTGCACTTATCAACCGTATTTACACAATTTAAATACTCAATATAACAACAGTGTGTAATATGAATTAAGACAAAAGAAACAATAAAAGATAAATCAGTCTGATGAGAATCGCACATAAAGAAGGTTTTTTAATATTACTCGCGTGAAATGACAGTATATTATATATTATATTATATAATATATATTATAATATATATAACATATTATATATTATATATTATATGTTATACATTTTATATTATATATTTAGTTCAAATTTGTATATTAGATTCGGCCCAGCCGAATATACTAAAGCTACGTACACACAGTTGTCAGATCTTACAATATTGCCAGTAAAAT
Organism: Thecocarcelia acutangulata; assembly: GCA_914767995.1. Classification (NCBI taxonomy): domain Eukaryota; kingdom Metazoa; phylum Arthropoda; class Insecta; order Diptera; family Tachinidae; genus Thecocarcelia; species Thecocarcelia acutangulata. The sequence goes on along the minus strand of OU612097.1, from coordinate 27,221,533 downwards.
TGTCTGAAAATGTATTACAATCGTGTGAACTGCCAATTTTTAACTTGCAACGTTGTCAGAAAAACCATTGTCAATCAGTTGTAAGACGACAATGTTTTTTTTTTTTTTTTTTTTTTTTTTTTTTTATATTGGACCAGTACTCAGGGGATGACCCCTACATATGCAGTGCATTGTACCAGAACTAGGAAAATAGGTTGTGAGGAGGGGGAAAGCGGGAGTAGTGTTTGTGAACATTTGACTTGAATCTTCCAACGTTATAACAGACAGGAAACACTTCTGCAGGCAACTTGTTCCACAGACGAAGCGTGCGGCTGAAAAACGAATTCTCTCTGTAATGCGTAGTACGATTCCCCGGGCAATCGACCACAAATGGGTGAGCTCTAGACGATGAACGCGTGCTACGTAAAAATGTGCGCGTTTCGGGAACAAGATCCCTAATCCCGTCAGAGCAAAATCCATTGTAGTATCGATAGAACAGAGTAACGCATCCCACACTGCGTCGATGCTCCAGTGAGTCAATAGAGTTGGATACCCTACTGTCACCGATGAGCTTCTTCGCCCTCTCCTGCACACGGTCGAGTAACCCCAAAACAGACTTTGAGGCACCGGCCCAAACATGAGAGTTGTATTCCATTTTCGGTCGGATGTAGGTGGTATAAATAGTAAGGAGGTCGGATGGAGTGAAGTACATCTTACACCGTTTCAAAAAACCGAGGCACTTGAATGCTTCTTTAGAGATATGAAAAATGTGTTCATTCCAGCGAACGTCACACTGTATCTTCATTCCAAGAACATCAAGAGCATCCGATTCTTCAATATTTATACCATCCATGAGTACAGATGAAGCAGCATTAGCGGTCGTTTGTTTGTGCGTCAATAAGCAACACTGGGTCTTACGAGCATTAAAGGCGACCCTGTTTTTACGACCCCATTCAGAGACCAATAGAAGATCACTATTCAGTGAATCATTCATATTTAGTCTCTTGGCAGCGATCTCTGATAGGCTGGGCCTATATCTAAAAGAGTACGAGTGACAAATGCTGCTGTCATCCGCGAAAGAGTGGATAGGATTGGAAGTTTGGTAGAGAAGGTCGTTGAGGAAAATAAGAAATAGGGTAGGAGAAAGAACGGAGCCTTGCGGTACCCCTGAATTAATCTTGAACTCGTTTGATGAGACCCCATCTATAACAACTCGTATAGAGCGGTCTCTGAGAAAGCTCGATATAAACCGAGAGAAGTCATCACCGACACCAAAAGCAGTAAGTTTTGCCAATAGTGCACCATGCCACACTCTGTCAAACGCTTTTGAAATATCAAGAGCCACCACCCTACTTTCACCGAAATGATGGATTGAGTGGCACCATTTCTCTGAGAGATATGCCATAAGATCGCCAGTTGAACGACCCTTACGAAATCCATATTGACGATCACAAAGTAGTTTATGCGACTCCAGATACCTCATAAGGTGATGGTTAACCATGTTTTCCATTACTTTGGAGAGTGTAGAGCAAATTGCAATTGGGCGGTAATTTTCGGGGTTATTTGCCATACCCTTTTTGGGTATTGGTGTTACGACGACAATGTTGTCAGGCATCTGACAATCGTGAGAATACTCTTCGTATTGCCAGATAATTTCCTGGTATTGTAAGCTCAGTTTTAATTGTCTGATGTATAAAATTAATGCACCTGACAATGGCATCATTGTCAAAAAAAAAAAAAAAAAAAAATTTGGTGGGCAACACTGCCAAACAGATGGTCGTTGATATACATAAGTGGCAATGCCTTACAACATGTCTGGCAATTTTTTTCATCTAACAATCTGACAACCGTGTGAACTGACAATTTTTGTTGTCAGATGAATTATTTCAGATGAAATATTTGTGACCATAGTCTGATAATGAAATTGTAAGATTTTCTTACGATTGTCTGAACACACAATTTACTTCTGCCGGATAATTTTTCATTGTCACTACATTGTCAGCATGTTGCCAGATCTTACAATATTGTAACATCTGACAACTGTGTGTACATAGCTTAATTCTTACTTCTTTTTAAATAAAACTACATTTTGGTTGCTGGTATTTTTTAAATAATTGTATTTAAACTGTTTATTTATTTCTTTAATAAATTTTTAATTAATTTTTTTTCTTGTTTAATTTAAATTTCCATAAAACTAAATAAATCTTAATAATAAATCATTTAAATTAGGAAGAAGAAAAGCGATTTCTTAATTTGATAATAAAAAAAACAAACTTCTTTCGAGGGGACCTTGTTTTTTTCTTCTTCTTTGTAAATATTTTGTTTTAATTTATTTATTACTCTTTTATAAATTTATAGTTTACTTTAACATTCAAGGAATTTTCTTAAATACTAAAAAATAGTACATTTTTTTTTGAACATTTTTAAATGTTTTTATTTTGATTTTAAATATATTTCTTCATCTTGTTTTCTTCATTTCGGTTTGCTCGTGTTTTCAATTAATAAGACTGATTAATTTAAGGAACCATAAATTTGTTTTATTTATGTAAAATATTTGCGTTTTTTAAATGTGTATGTCGTCTATCTTTTCTGTTTGTTATCAATAGATATTATTTGCTTAAGAAGTGTTTTATAATTAATATTTTTAGATACATTTTGGAGCAACAGTTTAACATCATACTTTTGTGCAAATTTGAATTTTTAATTTTGTGTCGATTTTGTTTTCTTTTTATTTTATTTTTTGTTACGTTTTCATTATATTATATACACAATTTTAAATTTTGTTTTTCAATATTATAAAATAAACGCAAATAATATATTTAATAATAATTTAGACATCATTCTTCTTGTTAAAGTTTAATACCATTTTTGTTTTTCTTCTAATTCGCTTAACGCTGGGACGTTTTAGTGGTTTTGGTTGTTGTTTATTGTACGGTGTGGTTTGAATCGTTTTAAGTGGATTGAGGGCGTGAAATTGAAAAGTAATTTTCTTTTATTAGCTTAAGCTTCGGTCTCAGAGCGTCTCCTCCGGCCGGGGCCACCTGGGAAATTAGCAGCAGCCAGACCCATGCGATGCTTCGCTTCTTGGGTGCCGGAATAACCGCGTGCCAAACCAAAATCGACGGTACGTTTCGAGCTAAAAGAAAACAAAAGGAAATTAGAATTCAACATTCTATTTATTAAAGAAATTAATGTATTGCAGCTTCAGTTTCTAATTTTTTGAAAAAGAATAAAATTAACAAATCTTCATTATTATTTTACAGGGTATTCGCCAGGAAGGTATACTACTCGCAGTAATTCCATTGTAGTCCTAGCTGTATGCGATGTGGCTCAGTTTTGTTGATACCACACGTTAATGAAGCCCAAATCATGCAGTTGTAGTGTTAACAAGTTTTCAATCATATCGCTCCTCATTCACAGTTACCACTACACCATTTTCATTTTCAAAGAAGTAAGGTCCCATGATTTCTCCCGACCAGACTGTTATTTCTAATGGACGTAAAGGTGACTGATGAATAATTTGAGTGCCCAGAACCGACCATTCTGTTTATCAACATATCTTCACTCATTATGAGATTTTCCTGAAAATCGGGGTTATCATGGGCGAGCCTTAACATTATATTGACATACGAGAGCAGATTGCTATTGCAGTATGATCACGACATAAATTCACTCTGTTAGCCATGACATGAATGCAGCCTATTGAATGCATGCATAAGAAATAACTTAAGTTACATTTTAAATTCATAGCGCTTGTCACTTGACACCTTTTGTTGTCACTGACCGTTGTCGCGACAGTGCGCCTAGTAAGTACTATCACTTGATAATACACTTGAGCTGCGATTGATATGGGTTTAAGAGAGTATGTATGCATATGTGCTGCACTGTATAAATCTAAACACTTGAATCGTGCTGCACATGTGCATATGTATGCACGTATTAAAGAATCAATTTATGGCCTTGAACCATATACGTATGTGCATATGGAACGTCTGATCAGCTTACCCCTAAACCGTGGGAACCAAATTGGTTTCCTAAACATTAATTTCAATAATATAAAAATTAGTCATCTAGAACTTCTCATAAGTAGTATATAAATAGACGTAATTTTAGTTTTAAGAACAATTAATACATATCCACTGATTCGAGCGTTGCTCATCAGAATTATATTTTAAAATAAATATAAATCTTAATTAAATTAAAACTCATCGGGCTACATAGCGCTAGATGGCAGCACAAACACCTTTTTTTTTGAAATTACGACCTGTCAAACATCAGCTGATATTTATTATTATTTGTTTGAAGTAAGCAACTTTTGTGTTTCTTGAAAAATGTAAAAAAGGGAATTTTGCGCAGTAATTAAACGCTATTATTTGAAAGGGCAAATGAAACAAAAGAAAATGTGCATAAACATTTCGGCAGGTCTGATCCATCAGATTACATGGTAAAATATTGGATAGCTGAATTTAAACGCGGCCGAACAAGCACTGCAACAATACCATCAACAGGAAGGCCAGAAGAGGTGGTTACTGAAGAAAATATAAGGAAAATCCTCGATATCGTTATGAATGATCGCCGAATCAAGATTGTTGAAATTGTAAACATATCATATGAACGTGTGTTCAACATTTTGCATGAACATTGGCATATGAAAAAGCTATCGGCAAGATGGGTGCCGCGTTTACTCAGTGTCGAACAAAAACGAGTTCGACAGACCACTTCGCTGCGGTGTTTGGACATGATAAAGCGTAGTCCTGTTGATTTTTGGCGTTTATATGCTATTAATAACTGTTGATGAAATGCGGGCTCACCACTACACACCTGAAACCAAAAATTTATCGAAACAAAGGGTGGAAGGTCAGCACAACGGGACCAGACTGGATCCAAGTAGAATGGCTTTACAATAGCTGGCAGCCTGTCAAACCTAACCTAAGGTTGGAAGGTACTGAGAAGAAGAAGGCGAACACAGTGAAGCCGGCTAGCATGGTTATGGTCACTGTAGCTTGGGATGCACATGAAATATTGCTCATCGATTATCTTGAAAAAGGATCCACAATCACAGGGAAGTATTATCGTGCATTATTGGATAAACTAAACCACATTTTAAGAAGAAAAAAGTACTTTATCTTCAAGACAACGCAAAAGTTCACACAGCATTAGATACGTTGCTAAAATTACGTGAAATACACTTCGAATCTATTGATCATCCACGTTATAGTCCAGATTTAGCTCCTAGTGACTTTTTCCTGTTTGTGAACTTGAAAAAATGGCTAGCAGGATAACTATTCATCTCAAACGAAGAAGTGATTACCAAAACTCACGCGTATTTTGAGGGGGCCCCAAAATCGTTATATTCAGGTGGTATAAAAAAGTAAAAGCTAAAAGGAGACTATCTGCCTGGCTCACGATGTCGTTTCGTAAACGTTCGTCATAATTTTAAGGTCAAAAAACCTATTGCGATGCCGTGTAAAAGCTTTATCTTTCCCTGATGTTGTATCATTTGGCTTGTCTACCTCCGATTATCTGTTAGTTTAATAATAGTTGACTATAACTGTCTGGCTCACGATGTCTTTTCGTTAACGTTCTCTTATGTTTCATATTAAAAATAAGTGACTTATAGTCAACTATTATTCAACTAACGGATATATCGGAGGTAAACAAGGCAAATGATACAAGATCAGGGAAAAACAAAGCTTATAAACGGTATCGGAATAGGTTTTTTGACCTTAAATATCATGGTGAACGTTTACGAAACGACATCGTGAGCCAGGCTGTAAGTCACTTATTTTTAATATAAAACATTGCCGAACATAAACGAAACGACATCGTGAGCCAGACAGTATGTTAAGAAATAAATGGTTTTTGAAAAAAAAAATGTATTTTCCTACTTAGGTAGCTTTAATATAAATCCACCCTCGTATGTACGGTGGCATAAATGGTCTTAAGGAAGAAGCTCTTATGTCAACTGAATCTTAAATGGAAACAAATGCTTGTCGTTGTGCCAAATTGTGGCCAAAGTTGTTCTTTGAAGACCAAGTCTCTGAGCACGGCCTCGAATTGTGGTTGATAGATTGTTTTCAACATTTTCTTGGGCAGCAGTAATGTTTTTAGCCGATCTTGCAGTATGTTGCGGTCCATGCTTGACACTATATACCTTCCTGGCGGACACCCTTTAATTCAGTTCTGGAAGCGGTCCAAATTGGCCGCCAAGAAGACCTGCTTGTGATTGTTTAAGGATGGTTTCAAGTTGGACCTGGGAGTTGGTGGTGGTATTTTTATCCCTCAGATCATCCGAGTGTAGCATGATGCCAGCTGAAATCACAGCAATATTGAGGGCAGCACCGACTGTTTTTTTTATTTATCTTGGAGCAGGACTCTAGGGATTGCATTGTACTGGAACTAGAAAAATAGGTTGTGAGTAGGAGAAAACAGGGAGTAGTGTTTACGGATGTCTGACTTTAATCTATCAATAACAACATGGAAAGACAAAAACAAAGGTTGTCGCAGCTTTTAATAAATAAAATATTGAATATGAATTAGTTAAAATTGATTAGTGTCCAGTGTGTATACAGTGTCCAGTGTATATATGTGTGTATCGTTACTACGAGTACAATGGATTTTGCTCTGACGAGATTTGGGGTCTTGTTCCCGAAACTCGCACATGGTTCAGAGCTTATCTATTTGTGATCGATTGTGGTATCGTTCTATGCATTACAGAGAGAATTCGTTTTTCAGCCGTATGCTTCGTCTGCGGAACAAGTTGCCTACATACGTGTTTCCTACCTGTTATAACGTTGGAAAGTTCAAGTCAAATGTTCTCAAACACTACTCCCTCTTTCCCCCTTCTCTAAACCTATTGTCACTGCATATGTAGGGGTCATCCCCCGAGTACTGGTCCAAGATAAAAAAAAAATATCGGAGCAGCCTATAACACCCACTTTTAATTACACATTAAAATATTGCACGATTTGCAAATTGACATTTTGCTATTCTTCAGATATTCATATGTATACAGCCTTTAATCAAATATAATTTTGCAGAGAAAAATAATTTCTTAAACATTTTCCACAGACACGTGTAAAAAAAACTTTTTGCAATTTCAAAACATCAACATCAGTCTCAGAAATTAAACGAAAGGAAACGAAATCAAACCAAACAAGAGTCATACTTACTTTTCCAAATCGTTGCGAGCTCTCATTATAGTTTGTCCAAAACGTGCCATTAATTCCATGAGAATGTCATTTGGTACTTCTTCTATTTCGTTATTGTTGTAGTATCCATTACTTTGACTACTAATTTTATTGTTGTTGGTGTTCGTGTTCGTGTTGTTATTTTGCGTCGCGGCACATTAAAGAACATTACGAAATATGAATTGAAAACAAACACGAAAATGAAAAGTTTAACAAAGTTAATTCTTGTGGAAAATAAGAATTGCATAAATAATTATTTAAATAAAAGAGAAGCAGAACATAATACTTAGAAGTATTTGTTAATGAGTTCAAAGCAAAAGCTGCAGAAACAATTTTAATATTTAATATTGCAAATTATGCTCTTCAATTTGCCAGTTAATTTTCAAGAAGAAAAGAGAAAGAACAGTGTTGTATAATAACTAGAATTGCAGCGACAGCGAAATATTTACATATAAGAATATAGTTAATTATGAATTTAATTTTAGAAATGAAGATTTAAATAATTTAATTTGTAGTGTTTTTTAAAGCAGTTTATATAATACCATCATAAATATCACAATGTTACAAAAACTACCCAACAAACACCAAATCAAACATTTGATATAAAATGTTATGATTTAATATCAAACATAGTTTTCAAACCTTTTTCAATGGTTTGATTTTAACATTTGAATTCAAATTAAAAATCATTTGAATATGAAAATTTCATACTCAATGTTTTATCCATTTGATTTTGAATCATAAATTAATCATAAAACAAATATGTCAGCAATTACTGAAAAATTATCAACATTTTAAATTTATTTACAAAAAAAAAATTTTAAGAATTTCCGAAAAATTAAATTTAGAGCCAAAAGAAGCCAATTACTTCGTCCTTTCAAGACTAAGAAAAATAATAATAATAAAATCAAAAGAAAAATTAATTTGCAAAGCAAAAACTAGTTTTTATTTGTATTACACTTCACAATCCAGATTTCAAAAACATTTGAGAATTACATTTGAAACCAATAAATGAATTTCTCAATTTGAAAATAATTTCCTCTTTTTGCTATGTTTTTCAATTTGAGTTCAAATCAGTATTAAACGTTTGTCGTTTGAGAAAGCGTTTAATTTCAAATCATTCTCAATTTGAAATCAAACCTTAGAGTTTGTTGGGTAAGTTGACTATACTCGTATTATATATACATATATAAATATTCAATCATAACTAAAATAATCAGACTTGACATAACTAAAAAATAAAGAATTTCGGTGTCTTTGTAGATCAAAAAACAATTTTTGGACCATTATTGTGGCTTATCATCAATCGAATCTTTAAAATCCAATCAGACTACCAGGCCGTAGTTATACACATTTACGACTGGCTTATTAACCGTTTATAAGTAAAATTCACTAAGGTTGTGTTTATAAATTGTTAATAGTCTTATAGACGTTTCATTAAGGATTCATAAAATAAGATAATATATTGTTGGATTTGCCCTTCTTTAAACCAGAGTGAGTGAGTGACAACCTGACATTATGTTTGCATGCTTGCCCTTATTCAAAAGAATTTTTATTTATTTATTTAGTAACTATACAGTTGCAAAGTAAATTTGCAAAGAATAGGATGTACAGCATGGGCGGGGTGACAAAGACCATAATGCCTTGGGTATTAACAGTACTTTTGTAGCGTCGCTGTGACTAACTATAACGACCTATATGAAGTTTCCACGTGGTTATAATATATATAGAATAACCTGTAGAAAAACTGTAAACCAATACAGTTAGTTGAGGCAAACCGTTAACCAGTGCGAGTGAGACGCAAAACTCTCAAAGAGCGAACAACAAACACAAGCCTGACCGCACTTAAGAAATAATTATGATGACGCGAGAGCTGTTCTTCAGCCCAGAGCTGCTTTACGACTGAGAATTTTTAAAACTTCAATGATTACTCTGGAGAAACTAGCAAAACAAAATATACCAGGTGTGATCAAAAAATAACCGTTATTTTCAAATTTCGTGAGTTATGTTATGTTCGTTTTTTGCATTTTTCTTCTGTTATGTTGGTACTCATATCTGTACTCATGTTGGCAATATGAACCATTTCAGATTGTCAGTTTGTTTTGACAGATAAAAAGGTTAGTCGTGTTTTGGATTGCTCTTCGATTTTTTACTATTCAAATAAATGGATCAAAGAAACTGTATTAAGTTTTGTGTAAAAACTGCAATTAAATGCGCAAGGACATTTGAAATATTGACTGTGGCGTTTGGCGAGTCTGCTATGAGCAGAACACTAGCTCAATTGTGGTATAAACGGTTTAAGAAAAGCCAAAAAGATGTCAATGATGGTGCTTTTCCTGGTCGCCCGAGCACGTCAACAAACCATGAAAATATTGAAGCAGTGAAGAAACCAATTTTAGATAATCGTCGAATCACTATCAGAAAGGTTGCTGATGATGTTGGCATACCGTTCGGCTCATGCCAAATAATTTTTACGGATGCTTACGGCATGAAACGTGCGGCAGATTGTTCCAAAATTGCTCAATTTTGAGCAAAACAACGTCGCATATAAATCGCTCAGGAGCTATTGAATAACGCTAACGACGATACGGATTTCCTCAAAAAGGTTATAACTGGTGACGAAATATGGGCTATGATGCTGAAATCAAAGCGAAAGTGGCCTAAACATTCTTGAAAACGTTGAAATGCGAAATCCTACCCCACACGCCGTATTTTCCTCCCTCGGGCTAACACTTGTTTCAATCACTGTAAAGTGAGTAGTGGGAGTAGTGTTTGTGGAGGTTTAACGTTAACAATAACAACACGAAAGACTAAAAGAAATTCTATTACAGCATTTAAAATTTATTTCCTGAACATATGTATAAAGAAAATACGGACAGCAGCAACAAAAGACGTGTGCAGAGGATGAGAGACAAGTCACTTCTTTGGATCATATGCTGCCCGAAATATTGGAGAAAGAACAGTGTTGTGTAATAATTAATTCGCAACAGCGAAATATTTATAAGAATATAATATGATGAATCATAAATATAAAACTAGTTTTTGAAAATAAGGCCACAAATTATATTTAATATTTAATTATTTGATCTTTTTTAAGTAATTATTTCTAATTTTTGCAGCTAAAGATCGTTTTGATTTTATATAAAAAAATCAACAATATTTATTTTCGATATTTCGATAACAATTTGTTATCACCGTCAGGAAATTAAAATATTTTTAAAAATTTTGTAATTAAAAAATAAGAAATAATAAAGGCAGAAGCAAAGTTCTGCACCTATTAAAATAAAAACTGGATCTAACTATCCTGCAGGCTTATTCTGAATTGCGATACGAAAGTCACACCGCTTTCACACACGAAAAGTTTACTTTGTAAAGTCTTGAGTTTGGTGGTGGCAAGGGAAAAGAGAGTGGCTCTCTTACACTCTTTATTTTCCCTTGCCATCAGCAAACTCAAGACTTATCAAAGTAAACTTTCCGTGTGTGAAAGCCGTGTCATTGCGATGCGAAAGATATTTGGTATTCTGTAAGTTTTTAGCAATCACATTCGCAATTAATTTCAAAATGTGGCAATACTCTTCCAAAGTAAACAAATAAACGCCAAATTTATTTCTTATTCGATAAGTTTTACAAGTAAAAATTGTTTGTTTATAAAAAATAAAAAAAGTTTAATTAAAAAAAATTTGTGTTATTATTGCATTACATTAGCTTGGAGTGCATGGCAGCGAAATCAAGTACGATTCCGCCCATTATCAAATTAGCAGCTGCTTTGGTGATTACCAACACTATCCTGCAGCATCTCTTATTGCTTACATCTAGTTCTTCGGCTAATGTATCCCACAAAGCACTGTCGAGCTGTCTCTCGAGCATTTGGTGTTTTCAAGTGGCCTTTCGCCAAATGGCTATGTTTTTTCATGAATTCCACCATTACTACGAATTGTCGCGTATTAGTAGTCTCCCTGTTAGTTTCCCTAAGTGAAATATTATTAAAAGCAATTAATCTATTAGCTACCACAACGAATTATTATTTCATTTAATAATTTATTGTCATTTTAACAAATAAAATAGGTGAATGAACAAACAGTAATATGATACTTACATTTTTGTGCTTTGCTAATGCTGTTTTGCTATCGAATAAATTTTGCAAGTTTGACATTTATTTTCGCAATTAAGAATGCCGAAGTGCCACCTTTTCGCATTTTAAATGCGAATAAAAAAGTACTATGCGAATATCGCAATAGAGAATAGCAACTCTTCGCATATATGTATTTTCGAGTAGCATTACCATTCGCATCGCAATTCAGAATAACCCTCCTGAACAAAAATGTAAAAATACTGCCGACTTGCCTCATTTTTGTCAAATAAACAAATTGTAAAATATGTAAAATATTAAACATATTAAATATTTTGTAAACTACTTAAAATGTTCTTTAAGTGTTCACCTGTTACGACTTACAATATGAATCCTGATGTTTATTTTTTTATTTCATTTAAGACACTTAAATTCAATTCCCTTTAAAATTTTTGCACCATAGGGCTTAAAAATCTTTCTACTCATTCAATTAATATTTTCTTTATGAAATTAAAACAAAACATAAACACACATGTGTAAAATAATAAATTATTTTCGTTCTCTTTTAAACAAGAAGAAGGAAAAAAGAAAAAGAAAGCAGGAAAAAAAGACATGCATAATCATGTTGAGGAAAATAGTGTTGCTTATTTTGATTAAATTTCTTATAATTATACCACTACCTGGGCATGGGAGCACCCTCTGCAGATGAGACGAGCCACAGAAACAATAACGCCGTTGCCAAAATACAACCCACGAATTTTCTTTGTGTCATCATGTTTGTTGTCCTGGCTATTTGTTAATGGGAAAAGAATTTGGAAGAGTTTGTTTGCCGAAGCTTGAGGCGAAGAATGAATGAAAACTGTAAAAAAAGAAAATAAAATTAAGTATAAATGAAGTTGTCAACATTCGCACTTGGAAAAGTAAATAATAATAAAAATTTTTCTGATGGATGGTTTCATTCGAACGTATAAATAATATCGATAACATCTCACGTGGTTTTATATTTTTATTTCAAATTATTTTTAGTGCGAAATAAAGTTGTTTGGATGCTCTTGCAAGTTTAAATTTATATTTTACTAGCCGCACCCGCGGCATTGCCAGCCCTGTGTTTATGTTTTAACATCTCACGTGGTTTTACTTTTTTTTTATTTAAAATTATTTTTAGTGCGGAATAAAGTTGAGTGGATGTTTTTTCAAGTTTAAATTTATATTTTACTACCCGCTCCCGCGGCCTCGCCCGCCCTGTGTTCATATTTGTTTAACTATAAGAATAAAAGTAAAAACCATTACACAAAGTTTGGATCATTCTAAGGAAAGATGTGCCAACAGACAATTGTTTTTATAATGGAAAATATGTATTTATGTAATAAATATACAATCAATATGGGCAAATCTCTGGTGTTGAAGGTGATATTCGTACCCAGCAAAAACTTGGTAATGTGTTGCACTTACTTAAGAACATACTTTTCAGTATCATACTATATATCGTCTGCATTACTTATAATTAGTTAAGTAATGACTTGCTTAATATCTGTTGTATATGTAAAGATGTAAGTAGTTGTTTTTGATAAATATACGTCTACAATATTTGCAATGAAAATTGAATAAAACAAGAGTGTGGTATATTCGGCTAAAATACCCTTCACGATAGTCACGTATATGTATAGTATATATTACAAATTTGTACTAAATATGCTCGGATATATGTATATGAACAGATATCGGGAAAAAAATATTTTTGCCTTGTTATCACTATTCCAAAAAAGATATGTTTCGTGGACATTTTCATGGAAAAGTTTGTTGAAACTACTCGTATATATCGGTTGTATATGAACCCATACCAGAATTTTCTATTTTCTGTATTTTAGTAACCTCTTTTATAATTTTGCTTTTCAGCAAAAAAAAAAAAAAAAAAAAAATGGTAATGGAAAAATCGATTCAGGCTATATCTCGGGTACATATGGACCGATATCGGAAATTTACATTTTCCATGTTAATATAACCTTATTTTATTACCAGAACAGCTTTTAAGCAAAAAAAAAAAGTTGTTTAAGTTCGCTTACGCGATATTCTCATGAAAAAACCTGTTTAGGGTACATATGGGCCGATATCGGAAATTTTCATTTTCCATGTTTATACCTTATACCATGTTATAACCTTATTTTATTACCAGAACAGCTTTTAAGCACGAAAAGTTGTTTAAGTTCGCTTACGCGACATATTCATGAAAAACCCGGTTTAGGCTATATCTCGAGTATATATGGACCGATATCAACATTTTCATTTTCCTTATTTATATAATCTTCTTCTATTACCAGAAGTGCTTTTAAGCAAAAAAAATTTTTATGTTCGCTTACGCGACATTTGTATGAAAAACCCGGCTTAGGTTACTATATCTCGGATATATATGCACCGATATTAGACATTTTTATTTTCCATATTTATATGATCTTATTTTATTACCAGAACTGCTTTTAAGCAAAAACAGTTGTTGAACTTCGCTTATGCGACATTTTCATTAAAACCCCGATTTGGGCTATATTTCGGGTATATATGGACCGATATCTGAATTATTTTTTTTTGCTTTTAGTCAGCATGCTTAATAAGTGTGTGAAGTTTTAAGCAAAACAAACAACCTTTGGTTTTCCAAAAATTTCCATACATAATTGCAACAAAAAAATTGCTTTTTTCGGAATTTTGAATATATCTTAGCTACACGTGAACCGATATTATTGGATTTCAATAGCAAACCCATGAATCAATGGGGTAACAGAATGGTGAAAAAAAAGTTTCTAAGTCTAATTATTTATCAAAAAACAGTATTTCAACAGCGGACAGACGGGCATCGCTTAGTCGATTTTTCCATTAATTCTGACTCAGAATATATATATACTTTATAGGGTCGGAAATGTTGAAATTACAAACGGAATTATAAACTTACATATACCCTTTACATTTTTGTGAAGGGTATAAAAATACTTGGATTTACTGAGGTAAGGTAAAAGAAATAGGTTTAAAAATGTTTATAAAATTAAAATGATGATTAGGGTAGCTCCTATGAAATGTCGACATATAGATAGCTGGGAAACATAGAAATAAGCCTTTTATAACTTTTTATTGGTATTAAAAATGTAGCAATTGAGTTTTATTCACTATATTAGCTTCTAACATTGATACCAATCAAAAATTATAAACAGCTCGTTTTTTATGCTTCCCTGCTGTCTACATGTCTATACTTCATAGGGTAGCTCCTATGAAATGTCGACTTATAGACAGCTGGGACAAATAGAAAAGAAGCTGTTTATAATTTTTTAGTAGTATATCAACATTTATTTCCATAAGTTTTGCTTGTTTGACAATTTAACTATTCGTGTCATTTGTTTTGCTGTCATTACGACTTAGAGGTTATGAATACCCGGTGTAAACGTGATGTTAACATTAAATATACGTTGCCAGCCTCGTTAAAATGTGTTAACTATAAATTCTTAAAATGCAAAAATGATAAATCACAGTACTAAAACTTAGTTCTTCGTACTTAATCGAGTGACGTTAATAATTCATTTTTATGGGAAAATATTTTTCAGAAAAATATTGTATATAAATAATACTTTTATCCAAAAAAGCTTTTTGAAAAGCCACACAAACTTCTTTTAAGACCCTTTTTAAAAGATATAGTTTGTAACCCAGTGTTTAGACATACGAGTAAGAGATCGAAAAACTCAATACACTCACATTTTTTTACTACCACATTCACATTTTTCGCACTCGCAGGTCTACTCGCAGCTAAATTTGCATGCGAGTGATTTTTTGGCACTTCCATGCAATCGAATGTCAAACAAACAAACAGTGTTATCGTGTAAATAATTTTAAACAAATCAACTGGATCATTATAAAATTAAAATCTAAGTGTTAGCTAGTTTGCATGCTAAATTGTATGTTAATTTATTAAAACTAATACATGTTTAAATTATATTTAAATTATAATGATAATACAAATTAATGCCAACTATTTGCTAAAAATATTCTCAAGTGAAGAACACGGTAACTCCAGTTTATAAAGACAGCCAGAGAAACAAAATATATGAAGGAAACAAACTGTTTGAAGTTCACGTGCTGACGACAAATTTAAAATGAACTCTCACTCGCATGTGTAGGCAGAAATGAAAATTTCGTATGAGATTACTCGTATGTCTAAATGAAAGGTAAGAATGCATTTATAAAGGTGGCATTTATACTTTGATTTAAAGTCATGTCTTTTTCCATCCATTACATATTCTACATTTGTAGAAAGCAACTTCAGCCATTTTGATAGCTTTTATCGACAACAACTCAAAAATTAATAGAGTACTGGTGCAAGATAAAAAACAGTGCTTTTTGTCATTTTACTTTCAGAAAACGTCAACTAATTTGTTTCATGAAATTTTTGTTGAAAGCTGAGTCATAAAGTAAACAAAATGTGATTGTGTTAGTGAAAAAGTGTGAGTATATAGCAACTTTCATGAAATTACTTTCATGTCTAAACGCTAGGTAATGTGATTTATATATACGAAACTCTGCACTATAAATGTTATACTAATAAAACAACGTTTTGAAATGATTAAAAACTCTTAACGAATCGAAAATATTAAAATTAAATCATCATAGCCAGACGTCATAACTGTCCGTCATATTTTTAAGATAAAATAATACATGTATGTAAAGGTTTTTCCTCTTTTCTTTTGACTTTTTGTATTTTATTCTAGTTTAAATTAAAATCCTGCGTTACAGACAATTGCATTTGAGTATCACTTTTTCTTTTTAAACGTTCTCCTTTTTTAAAACAATATTGTTTTACACCTGTTTGTATCATTATCCTGTTTCTTCCTTCCTTTTCTGTTTATTTATTGTCATGTAATTGATATGTCAAGCAGTAGTTGTTGGTGGTTATTACTTTGTATAAAAACTGCACACAAATACTCACACTTATACAGCTACCCAAGTTAATTACCCAGCTGATCATGTGTGTGAGGCAAGCTTGAGGATCGAAGAAAACAAAATTAGTTTTCTTGTGATGGGCCTTGAACACGACAGAGCAATTTTTGGTCAAACAATTTTTGTTCTTACCCATCACACAGGAGGTTAGTACTTCTTGCTTAAAATGCTCAATATTACGTTGTTAGCATTAAGAGCGGTTTGCGGATTCTTCCATTGAAAATGAAGTAATGACACAGACTGTTATATGTTACAATGTACTTAAATAATTGCCAGCTTTATTTACTTTAATACCACTGTGCACTAGACTTGCTTACTTTTCTGACTTATGACTTTCTTGTACAAGGTTTAAAGTTAAATTGTCTGCCTCTCTGCCTACCATTGATACCTTTTTATTACCTTCAAAATTGATCATGAAACATCTAATTATTTGCTAATGATCACTCCAGATTCAAATGCACAAATATGATTGTGACACAGTTGTGAAAAAGATTTACATCAGCACCTGCCTTTACGGCCTTATCTAATGATAGACCAGTTCCATGGAGTCAATTGTTCACGATTCAATAGCGCCCCGGTGTGGCTTTCTAGGCTCAGATAGGTAGCAATTTTTGCCATATGTTTGTTGCCATAAGAGTAACTTCTTGTTGAGGAGTTCGGGCCTTCTAATCCCTTCTGTATGCAATTTCCCAGCAATTAATGGAAGACAAGGCTTAATGAGTTTGTGGGCCTTAACCCACTAGCAGCATCAGCTCTTAAACCTACTCACCCGTCAACCATTACCACTGGTTCCTCACAGTACAGGTACCTGTTGTAAAGGCAACATACCCTCGGGAAAAAAGCCACACACCAAACAATTATCGAGGATACTAACACCCACTTCCAGCGTTTTAGGTTTCAACCACATCCAGAACATTTCAGCTAAGGTAGGCACCGCAACCATGATCAGCCCGGTTTGAACCCGGGAGCCATGCTGATCCCCCTTCTGCCAATTTAAACCCTTGGTAAGAAGTTCGGAAGCAAATAAGTCATGCGGCTTCCTAGAATTTTATTTGCTATGCGGAACTTCTTCGCTTCTTTACCCGAAAAACAGAATGCCCTGGTTAGGAATACTCCAAGGCAAATCCCCGCGGAGATGCTTGTGACACAATAAGAATGCAACAACAGCTATCAAATTATAGGTGGTTGCGTTCTTTAGATCTTCTTTGGTTCCGTTGCGTTGCCTGATAGAAGTAATACAAATTCATAACAACGAAGCAATTATAATGTATACTAGTTCACAAATAAGTGAGCCCCACTTAAAAAAGTTTCACAGCTTAGATTAATTATAAAATGCTACTACAGAGTGTTTCACTATTTCCTTTTTATAACATTGTATCTACATACAGGGTGGCACAGAACTACTTTTTAGTTTAACTGGACTTTTAATTTTTATTTCAGAACTTTGTGAAGAGCAGCGATCAAAAATTGTTAAATTTTATTTTGAAACTCAAAGTTCAACATTTTTTTTTTTTAATGCAGCTTGCTTATCGGCGATTTCTTATGTATGTACTGGACCTTCAGCCCCTACAATTAAACGCCTGGTTGCAAATTTTCGACAACATGATACAGTAAGATACCTTCCATATAACGGAAGACCATGTACGGTTCATACGGATGAAAATATCCAACGTGTGGCGGATAGTGTACAGAATAGTTCACAAACATCAACAAAAAGACATTCGGCACAACTGGGGCTATCGCGTAGTTCCATTCAGATGATTTTGGCCACATGCAGCTTGTTCAAGAATTGAAGTCGATGCGTCTTAATTATGTTATTTTATTCCAACTGTAAATGTTTTCTGCGCCACCATGTATTTATTGAAATACATTACTTCTCGCACTTAAGTAATTCCTTGTCTCATTTAATTTTTGTGCATATTTTTCTCTTAAGTACATCCAGCTTAATTACGTTATGCTTATATATGAGTAAAATTTTTTAGTTTTCATACAAAGTCGCTTGATACAATACTGTTAGATTCTTCAGTAATGCAATTAACTAAAATTCTATAAAATGGATTAGTAATGATAAAACGTTTACTAATGCTATTAGGCAAGTTTCTTTTAAATGCATCAGCCATGCATATAACCAAGAATATTTTGGGAACGTTCCTCACTTGAAAGGGGCTTAAGACCCTGATGCACTATCCTACATGATCGTGTGGTTTATTCGCAGGAACATTTTATAAAAGTCTGATCGACTCTACAAAATCACTGCCTCACTATTGTGCAAGAATGATTGTATAATAATAATTTATACACATTGTAAAATAGTTAAAAACTATTATTACTATAATAATCTTATATTATTATTCAAACATATTCTGCTTGTCGGCAATTTAAGACGACATCAATATTAATATCGCATCAATATTAATATTGTATTGATGTTGCCGGTTTATCGATAATGTTAATAAAACCTAGCACACATCTCTAATGTATGTGTCAGTTGCTTCGTTTTGTTTACTTTTTGATTCGGAACAAAGTTTTGTGTAAAATAAGAAAGTTTGTGGAAAAAGAAAGTTTGAGGAAACTTTAAATACAAAATGTATTCAGAATTCAGTGACGAAGTAAGCAAAACAAACTGAAGTCGTGGATTTTTAGTTCTGGCCAGTGATGGTCTCCTTTCCAGCTCCTCTACTAATTTTTGAAATTGGGCGGGACTCGCAATTTTAATTTTTTTCATTCTATTCCAGTTTTTTTAATTTTCTTTATTAATTTTTTTGATCTTCTTGTTTGAACTCAACGCTAAAAACTATGACGACAATATAACTGGCAATATTGCCGCCAATTTCTCTTGTAGAATATCAAGTATGCGTCGGCAGTTATCGATACATTACAATATTGACAACACCGATGCATTACAATATTGACGCAAAATTTAAGAATCGGCGCGTGTTGTATTGCCGTCGACAAGCAGAATATGGGTGATTATTATTGGTGAAAACAGCGTCATAATTGTTCCACATTCTTGCAGAGTATAGCGCTCCATTGTATGTCCGTTTACATATACTTCAGCTGCCTAGTTCCCAAATGTCAATTATAATTAACGTAAAATGCCATTTGCAAAAGCTGTGACATCTTAAAATAGGCTAATTAATTTTGCGCCACCCTTCATTATATTGTTCTATATTTTCGTGCTTGAATCTGATAGATAATAATTCTAGTCTGCATTATTAACGGCAATCTGGCCAACTGGGTTATTATCGAAACAAATTTAACTGTTGCTTTTTTTTATCATGCCGTTGTCCTGAGCACAAATGAAGTGATGTGAGAGGGAGTTGTAATGAAGTGACGACGTTTGATGATGATTTTTTGTTTCCTTGTCTCTTTTTATAGTTTTCTTTTACAAGTGGCTGATTTTTGAATTGCGGGGTAAAACTGTGATAATTTTTAATAAACTGTTGTTTATGGTGTTGTTTATGGTTCGTATTTAAAACAACACTGCCTGCACATCCTTGGCAGGTTGTTGGTTTATGGTGACATTTGCATGAAATATGTACATACTGACATACATATGCATACATATGTACTCTTCAACTGCCATTAATAAAGCAAATAGAATTAAAATATATCATGTCAGAAAAAGAAAAGTTTATCATAGATACATATTTTTTAAAAATCAACCTTGCTACTGCTATTGCTTAATATGGCGAAGACAGCGTAATAGTTTGAAATGCAGTCGCTGCTTCTGGAATGGAAAAATTATGTCACTATTATGAATCATAGCATAATAGACTTTTTACACTTGTCAACATCTTCATGGAACGCGTGGAAGATGTTGAAAATGTGAAACACTGTTTACATTGCTCACATCTAATGCTAGGAACACAACTGCGACGGACGACGAACTTCGCCCATCGCGACGAATTCGCCGGCACATATTCGTTGCATAAATTCATCGTGTGAAGCACAATATCAACGAACATTGTTTACATTCCGTGCAAAAAAAAAAAAAAAAAAAAAAAAAATGAATATAAATACTAAGGTGACCATATTCAAAGTAAACCTATATAAATCCCACCCGAAAGAGGGATTTTTGAGCAAATTATCTCAGTTACTTTATATTTTGAGAACATCTTCATAAATTTTTCAATACTTCGATTAATATAAATATAAAAAGTATGATTTTGTGAAAAATATTTTTTTTATATAAGAAACCTGGCCACCTGATACTGTTTTGTTTGTCGTTCGCTGACGAAACAATTAGAAATAAATCTATTTCAATTTTCGCTGAGTATGACGAATTTCGACCAATGCCACGATTGTGTGCATTTTCATATACACCAATGTGTTTTATTTTTGGCGACGAATATTCGCGACCAGATATTCGTTGTTCGTCGCAGTTGTGTGCCTAGCCTAATATCTACTATCAACCAAAAATATTAGTATTTCTATTTTCAAACAATTTGACAAAAGCACGCAAAATTGTTTCGAAAAAAATTTATTTGAAAGAATAAAGAGGATTAATTATAAAATATGCGTATGTCTATGAATAAAATTTAGGACACTTAAAAAAAATTTGGTGAAAACGGAAAAAAATAATTCAGAAAAAAAACTAAGGAAGAAAACACACACGCAAACAATTGAAACATGATAAATAAATTATGATTTTTTAAAATTTTTTTCAAAACAAATGACGTTTTTCAGTGATGCCACAAGAATAATCAACGTTATTGCCACTTTTCTAGTGATGGCACTGAAATAATCGAATGATGTTGAATGGAATAAAATGAGATAGGAACATTTTATAAAGATGTTGAAAAATGTTGACTTTTAGTACAATGTATTTCTTATGGGAAGATGTTATCATCTTGAAAAACTGATGGTAGATGTTGGATGTTGTTCAGTGGAAAAAGCCTATAAGCAGAATAAATTCGTTGAGGAAATACATTGGGAACCATCCGTTGATATTGCAAAGCTTGGCCAGAAGTAAAGTTGCAAAATAGTATGATAGTAAGCACTGCATGGGCAAAGAAATGGTGCCACTCAATGTATCATATCGGTGAAAGTAAAGTGTCAGCTCTAGTTATCTTTAAGGCATTTGATGGAGTGTAACATGGTGCATTGCTAGCAACACTTGATTTTTCTCGGTTTATATCGAGCTATCTCAGAAACCGCACTATGCGAGTTGTTTTAGATGGAGACTCATCAAACGAGTTCCAAATTAATCCAGGAGTACCGAAAGGCTCAGTTCTTTCTCCTATTCTATTTTTTATATTTCGTTATGACCATCTATTTATATCAAACTTCCAACTCTATCCAATATTTTGCAGATGACAGCAGCATTTTCCAACCGTACTCATTGAGTTATAGGCCCAGCCTATCCGCTACCGCTGCCAAACGTTTTTTAATCTCCGCATTGGCTCATTCTGCTTTGGATAAATATATCCAAGTGAGTCAATTATATTGGGGTTTTGGGGACAAGTAATAAAAAGAGGGTTAATATTTCTTTTCTAAGAAAATATAAAGTAGCTTATTAAGTATTCACCTGAGTGTAAATAATAATCGATGAGTCAAACTAAGGTTAATCGTACTGGTTTGTCTATCGTTGAAGCTGATATGTAAAACCATTAATTTATCTATCGGAAACGATGTAAAACCAAATTGACACTTGGACTTTACAAAATGGTGAGTATAGATAAGTAAGTAATTCAAATAAATGAGTGGTAAGTACAATTCATTAAAGAAATTCATAATTAATAATTATTACAATAAAATATATACTAATACATTTATGATTAAAAACAAAAATCATTTTGTCCAAAGTAGTTTGGCCATAGTTCATATACACGTTTCACGGCCAGAAGGCGTACCGAATATAAACAACCGGCTCCGATTCGCTTAACGAAGCGGTTCCAAGTTTTCTTTGGGAGTTCCCAAAGTCGGCTTCAGCAAATGTACCCCTCACCCCTTCTTCAGAAGCTTCCATTTTCGCATTGAAGCGAATAACCATTTATAGTTTAGATGCATGTTCAACGGCAAAAATGACCACCGAATATGAAAAACCGGTTCTAAACCGGTCAGCAAAGTGGTTCCGAACTTTTTCAGCAATTCCCAAAATTGACTTCGTGAATCCCCAAAATCCCCCCACTTCCCCGTAAGCAATAAAAATAATTGTTTTATTTTATTTCAACATAAGATTGACTTTATACGCTACACGAAGCTAAAGTAAAATTACAATTTATAATTAATGCTTGCTCTGCCAAGTATATAAAGAATGTCTCTATGTAATGAGTAAGTAATAATTAAGTGGAGACAAAAGTGAAAGAATTATCTTATTCAAATAAATGTTTAAATACAAAGCATAAACAGTAATAAAATCAATATGTTGATTTACTTATAATTGCAACAACAACCTTAAAATGCAAGTACCGTAATAAATCAATTAGCAATAATTTAAAGTTGTGGGAATAAAGCTAGCATATCTTATGTGTTCTCGATCAAATACGGCAACTCATATTCTCGCTTGTACACTCAGTTTTATATACGGGCATAAGAAATAATCACTCATACGGCATGGATTTCGCGTGTTGCAAACATACAAACAAACAAACAAGCAAGCAACTGAACTTAATGTAAACGTGTTAAAAAAATTCTTTTTCTCTTTGAGAGCTAAGCATGCTGTCATACGTTTAATGCACCTCGAAGACTAGCAAGTAGACTATTAAGTTCAACTAAAATAAAAATTGATTAAAAATAAAGTCTTTTTTTTAATATTATTTAATATGTTGAAATATGATGAATATATATCAACCATTATTAGAATTAAGCTGCTCTGCAGTTCTTATCATTTTTGCCTTAATTCACAACAATAATAAAAATTGACTATCGTAAATAACAAATTAGTTTTACAACCGTTTGACATTTCTGCTAAAAACAAAACTGATATCTTTAGGCGTAAAACAATAAAATTGTGAATGTGTTTTGAAAACGTGTGCTTTGAACTCCCATGAAAAACTATTAATTAATTGATGCAAATAAATAAAGTCATTTCGTTATTTATGGCAAATTGTTTTTAATAATAATTATCTTATCAAAGTCGAAAGCGCAAAAGCATTTATTATTCAATATTCGCATATTGAATTTACATACGAGTACATGGGGACAGACGTGTAAACAAAATTATTTGATACAAATGAATTTCGTTTAAATAGTAAAATTTGTCTTGCTGAAGTGGTGTCATTTGTAGTAAATCTATATTTACTATAATTGTTTAATATTTATTATGCTTTATCTGATAGTTATTTAACTAATTTCAGGGTTAATAAACTGTTTTTAAAGTAAACAAAAAAAGAAGAACACGAAATGATAACAATTTTGTTTCAAATTCATTTCCTGGTTATACAAGGTGGCGCAAAATTAATCATCCAATTTGATGTTTTAATAAATAACTAACTGTGATGTTTTAATAACAATTAACTAAATAAGCAAAAAGTATTTTGAGTGTTGGAAATCATTATTTGGTCCTATTGAATTGAAAATATGTTATCATTTATGCCCGTTTTATTGCAATTTCAATAACTTTCCGCAATATTTGTGGTGATAACTGTTCGCTATTGTGTCGAATATTCTCATTAAGGGCTGCGATTATCTGAGGCTTTTTGGCATAAACACGTGGCTTCAAGTAGCCTCAAAAAATGAAGTCTGTGATGGCGCAATCCTGCTGAGTATGGCAAATCCCAAAAATGGAAGATTGCACGATCAGGAAATACTTCCTTCTCAATATTCATAGGGTCTCCAGCTAGTTGCACTGTCTCGTTGAAATCACATGTTCACCAAGCCCACCTCATTCAATTCCGGTAGTAAGAAGTCTCCTATCATGGCCCTGTTTGTTGCATTCTACAGTAACTGTATTGCTGATTAAGTCTTCAAAAAAGTATGTTTCAATTAATCGTCGGCCATAATGATTTTCGACTCAAAATCGTCCACGTTGCGCTATTACATAGGGCTGTAATTTCATCAGCTGTTTACTAAAATTTATTTATTTTTATTATTTTTGAACTCTAGTACTCTTTTGGACAAGAGAGTTTGCTGAGAGTAATTTTTGTAATATGCTGTAAAATTCAGGGTTGTTAACTATTTATAACCAAAACGTGCCCAATAAGGCCTAAAACCGTTAATCTATACCTAATTACAAAAATGCGTAATAATCAAAAAAAATATTTTTTTTTTAAATTTGTATAAAAAAGTCCTCAAGCTTGACGATCATTACATCGTAATAAACGAACTGTTTGAATATATTTCGATTCTTATAAGTATTTTTAAAATTAACACTTTGACTTACATTCGATGGAATATTATAATTTTTACAGAGAGTGTATTCCGATCATCGACCTTATTTTGTATAAATTTGTTATATTATATTTTCCCGTAAACGTAAATATAATTCTAAATTTCTTCAAACTCAATAAACTCTCGAATAAATTAATTATTTTTTGGAATTTATTTTTAATAATTCCTCGGCTGACTTTTTTATACGATGGCTGATCGAAAATAACCGTTATTTAAAATTTTTTCAACAAGTATTTATTTATTCATCAATAACTGTCTTGTCGCCTTTAAATAATTCGCCCTCAGATATAATACACTTATGCCAGCCTTTTTTCCAATCCTCAAAACACTTCTGAAACGACCTTCTTTGTAACGCCAACAGTATTGCCTGTTTCGATTTTTCTTTTATCTCCTCAATCGTAGCAAAACGCCTTCCTTTAATCGGTGTCTTCAGGTATGAGAAGAGCAAAAAGTAAGCGAGGACCAAGTCCGGTGAATACGCTGGTTGAGGCAGGATAGCGGTTTTGTTTTTGGCCAAAAAGCTGGTGCGTTATCATGGTGCGAAATCCATGAGAATAATTCAATGGCTCGGTGGCTGAGTGATTAAGGCAGCAGTTCATGATACTTCATGACCCGAGTTCAAATCCGAATGGGTGGGTGTAGCGACTACAAAACAGCTAGTTGTGCCCCACCTTAAAGATTTGATCTCAGCTTATTTGTATTGTAATCCTTCTTAAGAAAAACTTAAGAAAGAAAACCTGTAACGTGATTTTGTCGTCGGCTGAGGTAGCAAAGCGACGTCCAGGGACTACTTACGGATCCACGAACCTTAAATAATTAACAAGACAGGATTTTCCTCTTTGAGGCTTACAATAATCCAATTTCTATTTATTCAGTATTTACAATAATAACAACAAGCTCAGGATGCTCGCGGTTCGGCTTTTATTTCGTCTGTGCGGATTTAATTTACGGTGATGATTGCTGGTGGCCTTGTTGGATGTATACCTTCGTGTTGACACACCTCGGGTTCGGTACAACAACGGCTGCTGACGAGAGGTCGGGTGTATCTTCGTACGTACAATCTTCGGATTCGGTATCGCAGTCATACTCGGCATACACTTGAATCGGGTATGGCAGGAAATCTCTCGGGTTCGGTATAACAACGGTTAATAGTGAGAATTCCCCGTAGGACGGGTCGGGTGTATCTTCGTACGGACTGGCTTCAGGTTCGGTATAGCAGTTGTATTCCACGTACACTAAAATCGGGTTCAGTAGGGCCTCTCTCGGGTTAGGATAACAGTGGTCGCTGGTGTTAATTTCCTCCTAGGGCCGGTCGTGTGTATCTCGCCACAACGTGGGTGCCTACGAAATGAAAAACAGAGCAATTGTTGTTTGAACAGTCTAGCCCGAAGGCCGCTGGGGGAACAGTCAGCTGAAGCTGCTGGGTATACAGGCAGCCGAAGCTGCTGCGGGAAGTCTAGCCCGAAGGCCGCTGGGGAAACAGTCAGCCAAAGCTGCTGGGTATACAGGCAGCCGAAACTGCCGCGGGAACAGTCTAGCCCGAAGGCCGCTGGGGGAACAGTCAGTCGAAACTGCTGGGTATGTAAAATCAGCCAAAGCTGCCATTGAACAGTGTAGTCCGAAGACCGCTGGGTATAATGTATGCCCTGAAGAGGAAAAATGCTTTCGAATATTCGCGGTATAGATATCTTTCAATATCTCCACCTGGCTGATCACCGATGACTTCCTTCTTTCTTTGTCATCTTATACTTCTCAGTGCACGAACTGTATGAGAATTATTATTAACTATGGTTTAATTCAATCAACTTAAAGAAATGTAAATTCAATCAATTTAACAACAAAGCCATCATATTCTGTGGGTGTTGTTGTATTTTTTTCAGTTGCATATTAATCATGGTATGTAATAAAAAAATGTATGCTTTGTTACAACAACCATTATTCTCCGTGGGAGTTGTTGTGTTTTATTTATTTATGCACATTAACCATCTAATTGTAAATAAGGAATATTATGTACGAAGAAAAAATGTATGCTTCGTTACAAACCTTGAACTAAACTCCCAATGTACAAAAGTCTAGTTTAAAACTAATAATTAAGCACATTAACTGAAAAATGGTTACAGAATGATCAAATTTCTAAGTTTTTATAAATGCCTATAGTTTTCAAACTGCATGGGATGGATTTTTGCCGATTTTTCTCTCATGATGGTTACAATCAATCCTGTCACCCCCTGTTTCGGGTTGACGTTTCTGGGATACCCTGTATACAATAGTTCATCTTCATGGCATAAACAAAAACAGATAAAAACAATTTATTTTCTCAATCATTAACTAAAATAATAATATACATACAACACACATTTTTGTTAGTAGACGAAAATTTCCATAATAACAAATATAATTATAATGCTTAAACAAGTAAACAAATTAGATTAGACATTTCTAAGTTGTATATTAATATACATACACACAATTGTTTGCCAGCAGGAGTTTTTTATTTTTATTTTTTTCTTAAGAACGCGCCAAGAAAATTCACTTTTTTTGTATAAACACGCTTCGATATCAAACTAAAAAATAAGACATTATCTTAAAAATAAGCTTAAAATAATAGTGAACAAAAAATACTAGTACAGTATTTTTGTGAAAAACCATCAGGCGCTCGATAAACGAAAAATATAGCACAAAGCGCCCACTGTTTATTTTGATATGATGTGTCAGCGTGTATGGGCATGCATATGAATAGCAATGTTCTTATCTCTCCCTATAAATAGTCACTCATACAACAGTAGTTGTGTGAGTTATAAATATATTAAGATAGAAACTTACTAGGGGGCTCCACGCGCAATAAACTTGCAAATAATTATGTTCGCAGCTGTCAAATTCTATTGCCAACACAATCTGTTCACGTGTGGACCGCAAAAACATTTATTTGCAAATACAATGCGAAATAGCTGTTAACACTTTTTTTGAAGAAATAATGTTCAACATAAACTGTCAAATGTAGTTGTATTTTCTTCAACATTAGTTGTTTGCGTTTTGGTCACCGTTTTAAAAAATTCGATAAATTGTCGTAAAGTTTCATTTCTTTAACACTGTTCTCACTATAGATCAGAAGTTATATCCAATTATATTTTAAACTTTGAAAGCCCATATAATCTGAATTAATCGTAGTAAACGAATTTTTTTTTAAGTTAAGTTGCTATTTTTATCTTTTTAAGACTTTATTTGTTAGACAGAAGAACTTATTCCTGAAAGTTTGATATAAACAGATCTTGTTCTGTAAATCAACAAATTTTGTGAAGCTAAAAACTTTTAGCTGGCCACACTGAAACATATTTTTTTGAATATGAATTTATGTTGCTGGCGTGCTCAAAATAATTCAAAAGTGCCCTAAACGACCACAATTGCCGGTTGCAGCATTTGCTGTTGTGAAGTCGTGTAGTCTGCTGTGGTCGATGTGTTTAATGCTGCACTCTATTCTTTGGCAAAGCGTAGGTCTGCGTGACTTGGTATTGTACCCTAAATGAACATAAAATTCAATTAATTAAAATCCATTCAGCAATGAAATATCTAATTTTGCCACTTAAGGTGGTATGACACTTCATTTTTATTATTTCATTGAATTGTTATAGAATTGTTAGAAAAAAATAGCAAATGTTAGAAAGAATAAACTATATAAAACGTAGACAAAACGTTCTTTTGCTGAAAAAAATTGACATTTCAAAAATAACCAAAAAAGAAAAAAATTTATGAAAACGGTAATTATAAAATAATAAAATGGTAAAAGTTTGGTTAGAAGACGAAGTTTTATATATAATAAATGAAGTCAAACAAAAGTGCCTTATATTTGGGATGTAGAGAAAATTAAGTTTTGGGAGGAGCTGACCATAAAAATTGCTTTCTTGCTTTGTAATATTTCGCTTTACTTTTGCTAAAAATTTCGCAAATTGATGAGGAGTCATCCTCAAAATGAGTCTTCACATTCAATTTCTTTGAATAGTTTATGCGTAAATCCTTCGTCTTCTCTGAGAAGGAACCATCGGGAAGAAAATTTTTTATATGCTTATTGTATTTAAGGTATTTAATGCATTGGAATCTATCTATGATACCATTTATCATCCATTTTATAAACGTTTATCTATTTGAAACTTTTGTTTTTTGAGTTTTTTATACAAATATTAGATATATTTTAGTTTTTTCACAGTAGTAAGATTATGATGGGTCTAGGTGTCGATCCTTTCTTATTCATGAAACAAAACGCGCAGGTTAGCAAAAATAACGTAAAAGCGCTGTCTTCGAAAGTAAATTGCTGAGTTAGCAGCAATTTTAAATTTCCAAGCTGGATTTGTCAATTTTAATGTGAACATTTTTAACTTTTAATTGACACTTATTCATTTTTTTTATCGATAACAAGCATACAATTTTTGACATTCTAACATTTTGTTCAATATATCTGAACTCTTGGAACTTATTTAATTTTTCTATTACAATATGTTCTTACTACTTTCCAATACTAGAAAAATGAAGAAAAAAATGAAGTGTCATACAACCTTTACTAATGCAAAAGTGGAAACGAAAACTCTAAATTGCATAATGTTAACGACTATGAATTCGCTACTTTATATTAGAAGTGGTTAGAAAAGGCTGAATATATGTGTGAAAATTTTGCAATAACAAATGTATGTATAGGGTGTTTTTTTAAGCTAGATAGAACTTTAAATTGTAAAAAGTAACACAAAAAATTAAATTTTGATGAAACATTTTTTTTATTTGTTTCAGTATACTCTGACAAATCATCATGAATAACCATTGTATGCGTCGTTCTTTCGCCGATTGGGCTCTAGAGCAGTTGGCAACTGACCCGTTGTTTTATCGCAAAATTGTGTTCAGCGATGAGGCGCATTTTTGGCTTAACGGGTTTGTTAATAAGCAAAATTGCCGCATATGGAGTGAGACCAATCCACAAGAGACCCTACAGACTCCATTACATCCAGAAAAATGCACTGTTTGGTGCGGTTTTCATGCTGGTGGCATCATCGGACCTTATTTCTTCAAAAATGAGGCCGGAGCTCGCGTTACGGTCAATGGAGATCGTTACCGCACCATGATCAATGATTTTTTGTTTGAAAGTATGGATGACATTGATCCGGAGGAGATGTGGTTTCAACAGGATGGCGCTACGTGCCATACGGCGAACGCAACCATCGACTTACTGAAATCAAAATTTGGCGATAAGTTGATTTCGAGAAATGGACCTGTCAATTGGCCTCCAAGGTCGTGCGATTTGACACCTCTCGATTATTTCCTGTGGGGCTACGTGAAATCACTGGTTTATGCTGATAAACCAGCAACAATTGACGCCTTGGAGGCCAGCATTGTTCGTGTTGTTCGTGACATACGGCCAGCAGTGCTCGAAAAAGTGGCCCAAAATTGGACGTCCAGAATGCGCTTCGTCAAGAACAGCCGCGGTGCCCATATGCCCGAAATCATTTTCAAATGTTAATGTCACGTATTGATCTTTCGAATAAAAAAAAATTTTGATTACAATTTAATTTTTTGTGTTATTTTTTACAATTTCAAGTTCTATCGGGCTTAAAAAAACACCCTATATTACAATTATATGTGTAACAAAATATCGTTCAAAGGCTTGCCACGGCGTCGGCAGCATACCTCTGTCCGCTTGTCTACATTTTTAGTGACTTTAAGACATAATTTAATGTCGTTAATGTCTCTTCCTTAAGCTTTTGACACCCGGGGAAGTTGGTTTTGGCTTACTGTACGCCTCTGATTACCGGAGCATAAAGGTGAAGGAGCAAATAAAAGTTTAGGAAGCCGCATAATTTAAGTTGTGATGGACTTTCGAAGAGAGTTAGTTGGCAATAAAGTTAATTAATGAATGAACTGATATGTATTGAGCTCCCTGTATTTATATATGTATATTAATTCACCTTAGTATAATTTAATGCTCTCAGTATTAATACTCAATATACGCTCTCAATTGAGATGTTTTAAATAAATGAATTTATAGTTTAGTCTGCTTTTAACTGTGGTTCTTTTAATTACATGAGCGAATCTACATTTGGCGACGAGGCAAACAAGAAAAAAAATAATTCTTGTAAAACAGAACATTTTTACTTGGGAATATTGATTATTTAATATATGTACATACATATATTAAAAAAAGAAAATAAATAACACAATGGCCGATACACCAATTGCGTTGGTAGGATCAATCGCAGCCTGTAATATAGGCGATGACTTTAATCTATATATTAATAGGTTAAACCACTTATTATCCTTAAATAAAATAAGTACCGATAAAGATAAAACTTCGTTTTTAATAAGTGTTGGAGGAGCGGAGTTGTACAAAACACTATCATCAGTTTTGTCACCAAAAAGTGAACAAGACTGCACATATGAAGCAATCGTCAACAAATTGTCATCGCATTTTAAACCAAAGAAAAATGTTATCGTGGAATGCTTTAAGTTTTTTAAACGGGAACAACAGCTTTCGGAAACAATTTCTGACTACATTATAGAACTAAAGCAGTTGTCACAAGAATGCGAATTCGGCTTGCTAAATGAAAGTAACCTAACCTCATTTGAAAAAGCATGTCAGATAGCCCTGTCATTAGATATGAATCAAAACCACGTGGAAATGTTAAGAAATAACACAGTTCACAAATTGACTAAACAAAATTCTCCCAATATTGGAATTTATTCAAGGCAGCTAAATCAGCCGCAATATAAAGGTGAGAAAATATTTAACAAGAAAAGAGGTAGTAACGTGATGACGTGTTTTTATTGTAAGAGAAGAGGACATATTGAGCGAAATTGCTGGATAAAAGAAGATAATGAAAAAGTACATCAAAGAAGTTATAGAGATCGTAGAAATAAGAACAAAAATAAAGTAAGTAATATTCATTATAGTAGTAGCGATGAAAGCGAGTATTTAAATAATTTGAAAAATCTATTTGAGAGTAACTGTTTACTGATTAATGTTGAAATTGAAAATATTAGCTTTGAAATGGAAGTTGACACCGGAGCGTGCGTTTCAGTTATACATTTATCAGATTATAAAAACTTCTTTAAAAACATTGAACTTCAAAATCATACAAAATTTTTGAAGGTTATTACTGGTGAACATGTTAGGGTTGTTGGCTCGATTCGCGTTAATGTTAAATATAATAAATGTGAACAAATTTTAAAATTAATCGTACTTGACTCGGATCAAAGATTTAAGGCTTTAATAGGAAGAGACTGGTTAGATTTGTTAGTTCCCGATTGGCGTAGCATATTTGTTGGTATAAAAAGTATTTCTTCACGGTTTAACTTTGAAAAATACGAACCACTATTTTCAAAATCATACAGTTCAACAATTAGGGAATATACGGCAGAAATAACATTAAAAGATGATTCATATCCAATTTTTTCTAAAGCATACCCGGATCCCTATGGTTTAAGAAAGAAAGTTGAAGACGAGTTAGATAAAATGTGCAGTGAAGGAGTTATAATCCCTGTAAGTAGAAGTAAATGGGCTAGTCCAATCGCCGAATGGTAAATCGTTTTGTCATTATGTAATACCTCGTGTTGATGATATACTTGCGAGCTTAGCAGGTTGGAATTTTTTTTGCAAACTGGATTTAACAGGAGCCTACCTTCAAGTGGGTGTAACCGAGCGTTCAAGAGAAATCTTAACAATCAATACCCACCGAGGTTTGTACCAATATACACGACTAATATATGGGCTTAAAACGGCACCACAACTTTTTACAAAAATTATCTGTGAAATATTGAAAGGTTTAGAGAAAACTTTAGTTTATTTCGATGATATGAAAATAATTTAAAAAATTAAATTTGTTTAAAGTTTCGAATTTCGTTATTATATAATATTTTTTACTTCAACAATTTTTATAAAAAATATTCTTTTCATATTTCCGTTTTATTTAATTACAAACTGATTTTT
Organism: Thecocarcelia acutangulata; assembly: GCA_914767995.1. Classification (NCBI taxonomy): domain Eukaryota; kingdom Metazoa; phylum Arthropoda; class Insecta; order Diptera; family Tachinidae; genus Thecocarcelia; species Thecocarcelia acutangulata. The sequence goes on along the minus strand of OU612097.1, from coordinate 27,189,027 downwards.
AAATTCAATACAAATCTTATTTATATTCTTTTTTATTCTCAATCATTTATGTGATTCAATAATCCAATAAAAATAAAACATAAATCCTCGACATGCAGTTACGAGTATAAAACAATTTATCACTAATAAACATCTTAAGCAGACCAACAAAAAAAGGAGTTGAAGACTGTAAAAATTGGCCAAAAATTATTCATGTGCTGAAATCGACGCAATGAAGAGCTTTAGAGGGGAACAGTTGGATGCATGAACGGTCGTTAAAAACATAATTTTACTTATTTTTTCGTACACTCAAAGAATTAATTGGATAAGATATGCCTAATAAGAATATAAAGCTAAACAAAAATGGTTTTAAAAAAGATACCAGACGGCAGCTGGCACTGGCTTGTCACGTTTGGGATATAAAACGAAGCATATATAAAAATACGGTGTACATATAAGAAAAAGTATGGGAATAGGGGAAAAGTATGGGGATATGATGCGATAATCGGCCCTGGATACTTATCTTCATACTGTAAGAGAACAAATTGGAATGAGGAGGATAAAGGAGTCAGTGCCAATACCTGGATAACGAAGCTGTTAGTTCGTTCGCACAATTCCATATAAAACAATAAAAATAATATAATTTTGTAAATACAAAGAATATTAGTTTCTAATGTCGTAGATTCTGCATGTATTTCATGTTGACTTTTGGAAAACGAATTATTAGCGCTGCTGCCTGAATTTTGGGAGTTTTTAAATAGTCACCGCTATCGTAAATAAAATGTGAAATTTTTATTCCCATAAAATGTTCATTTCCCAAGTAGGGAAATTTGCTATCATGAATATCATGGGAACGTGTGTTTTGCTATCAATGCGTAGTGAGTGTACAATAGGGAAGAAGAAAATATAAAAACAAAGTAAAAATTATTGAAAATTTGTGGTGAAGTGATGCAAAATGAAATTAAATATAAGTTTTATAATTAATATAAACAAATTTGAATTTTATCTGCAAGTTCTTTTTTCGCGAAGTTTTTCAATAACTGAGTTGTGACGCTCCAAGTCTCTTATATTTTTCGATTTTAAGCCGTTGCTCTTTTCTAAGGAGCGATATACTCTTTTCAAAATAACTTCCACTTCTTTGTTGTGGTTCTTAAGTGGCTCGAACATTTCAACGATTGTGGAGAGCATAAGTTTTCCTCGGTATTCAAATCTTTCTCAGTTGTTAATTTTTCCTGTGGCTCAATTCTTCTACTTTTGATGGAGGATGCGTTTTTAATACTGGACTCTCCTCTCATTGTAGTGGCTAATGGCGATGGTGTTAAAAGTTTTGAACAGATGGGTGCTTCAGAGCTTATTCCATTATCAAGAGCACGTAATAATGTTGTTTAATTTTTTTTTGCATTCATAAACCTCTTTGGGTAAACCAAAGCTGAACCAAAGCTTGTCACTGGCTGACTCGTATGCATGTAGTATATGTATGCATGTTTAAAAATGTAAAATATTTAATCCATTTTTCCATTCATGAACTTTTTTAATAGGAGGGCCAGCACTATTTAGTAAGCGAATTCCCTAATTCAGTCACCACATCTTTAGAAACTTTCACAAAACCACATATAATAATAAACAATAACCAACCCATTGCAGGTTATTTTGCATCCTATTGAAAAGCATGTCACGTTGCACATTATTTATTGATTTAGACCTCAAAATAGTTTTTAGTTATTTTTTATATCCCTTAAAATGTAACAAGTACTAACATTTTTTTCTAGTTCCCCAAAGACGAACAAATTGACACAAAATATGGGAAAAACATATTTGAAAAATCCATTCATGATAAGGCGAAATTTTGAATAAGAACATTTTTTTGTACATGTCATGCTCCGCTGAATGACATATCAGAAAATGGGAACACATTTTATGGGAAACATTATTCATGATCGCACTTTTGGGATATGGGAAAAAATTTTAGGGGAAAAATTATTCATGATAGGGGTGAGTTTATTGAAATTTGCGTTATTCATTTCAGCCATAATGGAAAATTGGAAAAAACCCCAAACATATTATTTATTTTTGCTTAAAACACGTATAACGTATACAGTGGATATATGTGGGTCTAAGGTAAAATAATATGCGTGAAATACTAAGAAAGAAGTAATATCTCACGTTCTTATCTACCCTGGATGCGAAATCTTTACCCTGGCATCTGATGAAGCAGGGGAAATACGGCAGGGGAGAGATGATTTCATTAAAAAAACTAGCACAGTGAGAAAAAACACAATAAATTATACTGAAATTGAAATAAATACGAACATTTTAAGGAAGAAATGTACGGCTATACGGTAGAGAATATAATAACTTTGAATGTATTTGTTTGTGGTACTTAATTTAAAGGATGAATTTTTATTTTTGTTGGGTTTTCCGAAATTTTTATATTTAAAAAATGATTTATTATTTTATTCACCCAAATCGTCTTGCACGCAATATACTTAATTTCGAAGGCCACTCTCGGTTGAGAAGGAGGGATACCCTTGCCACCATCAGAACGTTAAATAGGTGATTTTTTCCGATATTGACATTTTTGTCTAGCATTGGCTGGACTTAATTAATTTTATGTATTATATATTAAGATTTGAATACTTATTGTTAGTTCGCTTTGTGAAAATTCAATAAATAATTGAAAGAGAAAAAAAAAAAAAATTTAAGAAATTTCGTTTTATTCAATGGAAATAAAAATTTCGAAGGCAGCATAAAAATTATCTCATCTGGCAGAAAATATTTTGCGAATTTGTTCTTTACTTTTTACAAAGGATATTAATTTGTTCGTCATTGTGCGTGAGCGACTTCAGTTCGTATGTCTCCTTTTCTACCGTGGGTCTTTATATCTAATTTGCAGTTTTGTTTTTTATTACATACTTGACTCATTTATTATACGTTAACGTATACGCTTGACTTTATTTGCAACATGTGGCGAATGTTGCTGTCCTTTCTTCCCAGCACACACGATATACATCACAAATAACCTTTTCTTCGTTGTTGGTTTTTATTTATTGTACAAGAGCAGTAGTATATTTTCTTTTTATACAACAATTGTCTGTTTGTACCTTTAAAGAAAACCAAAAAAAAAAAAAAAAAGCAGGGCCAAAGCTGGTAATCCTGTGGTCAAGAATAAAGGATATGTAGCTCACAGCTACAAAGGTTCCTTTTTATTACTAGTCATAATAATTTTTATTCCGCATGGTTGCGTTGCTCTTTGTGAATTGTGTTGTGGAATCAAAGCAAATGAATGAAAGCTGAATTAAATCATAGTTATTGAATCCTGCTGTTTCATAAGCTGCTTTTTACTTCTTTCATTTTTATGGATTTTCTTCAATTTTAAAAATCCAAACAAATTCTAATTGCTCATTTGGCTCCACTTCAGTGCTAGAAATGGTTTCATATACGCTTTCTTCAGTTGCAAATGAAATGACATAGACACTTGTTTATTGTACACATGTAGAAAAATTATATAGTTGAGATAACAATATTCTGAGGGCAGTATACTATCGTTGAATTATATGGCACATGTACATGTATGATAGCCAAGTGCGCGTGTAGCTTTAAATTATGTTCGTGTTCGTGTAAAGTAAAAACGAACATGCACAATTACATTTTTCTCTTATGGCTGTATATTAAGTTTATGTATGTGTGTGGTACGTTGAGAACTTCAACAGCAATCAGTGATAGCACACCCATACATAAACTTAATATACAGCCATAAGAGAAAAATGTAATCGCACATGTTCTTTTTTACTTTACACGAACACGAACATAATGTAAAGCTACACGCGCACTTGGCTATCGTACATGTACACTATTCTCGCTACCATACACGTGTTGGTGTACACAACTAAATGTTACAACATAACAACGTACATGCTTGTGATCGGTATCAAACAAAATTTGGAGACGCACATAATTGTTATGAAAATAAAAATATGTGTTAGTTGCGTTGAGTTATGTTCGTTTACATTTATGAACGAAATTTATGTACGAAATACACACGGTTAAAAAGATTACTGTTAACTTCGTGTACTTAAAATATTTTATTTCGAACATTCAATAATATCTCGCAAATCATTCAATTTCACTTGAAAGCGGAAATCTTGGTTATATTGCAAAATATTTCAATCGATTCATCATGGTTTTTTTTTTTTTTTTTTTTTTTTTTTTTTTTTTTTTATATTGGACCAGTACTCAGGGGATGACCCCTAGTGCATTGTACCAGAACTAGGAAAATAGGTTATGAGGAGGGGGAAAGAGGGAGTAGTGTTTGTGAACATTTGACTTAAACTTTCCAACGTTATAACAGACAGGAAACACTTCTGCAGGCAACGTGTTCCACAGACGAAGCGTACGGCTGAAAAACGAATTCTATCTGTAATGCGTAGTACGATTCCCCGGACAATCGACCGCAAATGGATGAGCTCTAGACGATGAACGCGTGCTACGTAAAAATGTGCGAGTTTCGGGAACAAGATCCCTAATCTCGTCAGAGCAAAATCCATTGTAGTAACGATAGAACAGAGTAACGCACCCCACACTGCGTCGATGCTCCAGTGAATCAATAGAGTTGGATACCCTACTGTCACTGATGAGCTTCTTCGCCCTCTTCTGCACACGGTCGAATAACCCCAAAATAGACTTTGAGGCACCGGCCCAAACATGAGAGTTGTAGGTGGTATAAATAGTAAGGAGATCGGATGGAGTGAAGTACATCTTACACCGTTTCAAAAAACCGAGACACTTAAATGCTTCTTTAGAGACATGAAAAATGTGTTCATTCCTGGTTTATATCTTTACAAATATATTTAATTAATTGAAAGTTTATTTTTTCTATAAATTAGGATTGTATGTCAAAGTTTATACACTTTGCTATAAATTTACAAATTTTGTATTTGCAAACAATAGGAAACCCATAAAAAATGTATTGAGTGTTACGTTGAGATCCGCTCGAATGCAGAATTGAATCAGAATTCTTCAAAAGCTGAAAAACTTTAAAACGAACGAAACTATTGTCAACAATGGCCATACACTACACAAGTTCAGTGCTCAAGAATAGCGCCATACGGTGCATTTGTGTAGTGTATTGGAATGTTTGTGTTGTTTACGCAGTGAACTAAGCAAAAATCAAAACGGCTTTGATATTTGCTCAATTTTGAAAAACTGTGCAGTGAACTTGTATAGTTTGTATTGAAGACGTTCAGTTGGGTGGCGTGGAAACAACAAAAAAAAAAAAAAAAAAAAAAAAATGGATCCAGAAAAAATATTCTTTATAGAGCTTCCTAAATTAAAAAGTAACATATAATTTTAAGAATAATCTTAAACAAAAGTGAATAAAAAATACTAGCACTATTGTGAATTCAACGCGGGGCGCTTTCTGTCAATATCGTTATAATTTTCGGATATTGTACTAGTGTTTTTCATTCACTATTGTTTAGGGTTATGCCTAAAATTATTTCTCACTTTTAAGTTATATATCGAAACTTTTTACTTTAAAAGCTTGTTTTTTTTTAGCTGTTTTAAACTATATTGGTGGAAAGACTTCTATGAACTTATTATACTACGAGTACGAGCATGTCTTGCTGCAAATATAATAAAATCTTTTTCAATTAATCACTGAATGATTATCCGTATAACTGGATACAAAATGACGCTCAATAGTTCAGATACAGGTTCCACAGCAAAAATGCGCACCGAATACAAAAAACCGGTTCTGAATCGCTTAACGAACGTATTCCGAGTTTTTTTTTTTGGAATTACCAAAATTGCCATGTTGAGTTACCGTGCTGAATTTCGTTTTCAAGATGATTTCATATCGAAAAACTTTTTAGTTTTTTTTTTAGGCTGAAGAAGCAAACTCGGAGCAAATTTGAACAATTATTTTATTCTTAAAGCATCGACTTAAAATGAGTTCATTCCAAAAGCTTTTTGATTGTTCGTGATTTGAGTAGAAGCAAAAGTACGGACTGTATTCTGATTTCAGTCCGAAAAATCTTTTACTTCATGGTTATGTAAAAAAAACAAAAAATGTATTGAATTTCGTTTTAGCTTTAATTAAAAATTATTCGATTCCGTTTTCAAGTGTAACATTAAATTCTTTCTTAAAGCATTTGCTAAAAATATTTTCAGTCTGGAAAAAACTTTTTTGTTTTTTCTGGCTGAAGAAGCAAAACCCGGTTTGAATTACGTTTCACGTTTCAAGTTTATGATTTCATTTCGAAAAACTTGTAAGTCTTTTGTAGGCTGAAGAAGCTAAATAGAATTGAATTCCATTTTCAAGCAAATTTAAAATGGTTTCATTCCCTAAAAGTTTTTAGTTTGTCGTTGTCCAGAGAAACAAAAGTAGCAATGGAATTCCGTTTACCGAAAGGATTTGAGCTCTGTAGCGTGTGGCAGATTACTTTCTAGTTTTAATATAGTGTACCAGCTATTTCTTTTTTTCTTTTTAAGTTTTTAAAATGGCTATCATTGAAAAACCATGTGACCACCTTTAAAAGTACCTTAACATTGTTTAACCTTTCCTTTCTCATCATATTAAAAAACGTTTCCATTATTGTTGCTTGCCATCATTTTTTTTTTAGTATAATATTTTATACGTTTGTTATTTAAATTTCAATCTTATTTTTCATAAAAATTCCAGCCAGAGCACACAAAGTTACTTTGTATTGTTCGATTTATGCCAATACACTCAAGTACACAAAAGCCATTTCAATTTTTATGTTCCCATGCATAAATATATCTTGGCTACAAAAGGCAGCTAAAGCAACAAAGTTAATTTCAAACAAAATCCAAATCCCTTGACACAAGTGATATTGAAATCTTTTAGTTGGAGTGTAACACATATTTAAGAAGGAATTGCTCGCAAGGGAATATTTACAACAGGTGTTGCGAGTATTTGCATGCATAAATGTACTGTGTGAAATAAAATTATCGACAATATATTCCTGAAATAAAATATTAACAAAGAGAAAAAGGCATAAAGTTAAAACAGGGATAAACTTAAGCGAATTCTATGCGGAAATGTGAAATTTATAAGATCAGCAGTAAATATTCGTATTCTAAGCTTTTTATACTCATACACATGTTTTGTTTACGGTTTTAGTGTTTAAAAAGGCTGGAAATTTATGTAGTGAGTTAAAAATTACAGTTGAGGATTTTATTTTCTATATTATTAACCCTACAGTGACTGAAAAAGTCGCTGGGGAACTTTTCATTCTTCAGCACTTACCACAAATAGATAAAACCTTTCAAATGCCAGGGTGCAAGTAATATTCAATTCAATTCAATTCATTATCATTTATTCATAATCTTTAAGCCAACAAAAAGGCCAAATTGATTACGTAGTTTATATTATTCATACTTATAATTATGTATATCAAACTTTAAGCTTCCTATTATATTTATATCTATATGATCAAATCATTTGAGGTATTACTTTTACAACAATTTTAAACATACAAGCTGACTCAAAATTAGCCAACGAGTTTGACCTCCTTATAACTTTTATATTATAGTTTTTTTTTAATTCCTTTTTACAATTAAAAATATAGAAGTACTTATTGAATAACAGGTCCGATTATTGAACTTTATTTCGGAAATCAGCGTCAGTCAAAACAATTACTCAGTGTGCATTAAAGGCGTGCAGAAAGTGTCAGTGATTTACATCAACACCTGCTTTGGCTGCCTTATCTCATGATGGACCAACTCCACGGAGTGATTTATTAACGATACTCTAGCGACCTCACATGGCTTGCAAGGCTCACAGAGTCGTAACTTTTGCCATAAGTTTGTTGTCATATGAACAAACTCCTTGCTGTATAATTCAGGCCTTCTAATCCCTCCTGCGTGCAATTTCCCAGAAGTCAATGGAAGACAAGGCTTATTTAGTTGGTACGCCGAAGCCAATTAAGAGCATTGTCCCTTAACTAACTCATTCATCAAATCATCACTACTGGTTTTTACATAACAGGTATCTGTTCCAAGATAACAGCACCTCGGCGTTTATTAACCCCCAAAAACCGGCATACACCATAGTTATCAGTGAAGACTAATTCCTCTTTCTGCGACTTTGGGTTTAAACTACAGCCAGATCATTTCAGCCAAGATATAGGCACATCAACCATGATCAGCACCAGAATGGCCTATAAACAGAACATCCAGAAAGCTTTGTCCATCCTCGTTTTGCCAATTAACCCATGATAAAAGGTTTGGAAGTCCAAAACAACATAAAGTTATGTACACTCGGTTGTCAGATGTTACAATATTGTAAGATCTGGCAACATGCAGACAATGTAGTGACAATGAAAAATTGTCCCACAGAAGTAAATTGTGTGTTCAGACGATCGTGAGAAAATCTTACAATTTCATTGGCAGACTATGGTCTGCCAAATAATTCATCTGACAACAAAAATTGTCAGTTCACACGGTTGTCAGATTGTTAGATGAAAAAATTGCCATACATGTTGTAAGGCATTGCCACTTATGTATATCAACAACCATCTCTTTGGCAGTGTTGTCCATCAAACTTTTTTCTTACAATGACGCCACTGTCAGGTGCATTAATTTTATACATCTGACAATTAAAACTGAGTTTACAATACCAGCCAATTATCTGGTAATGCCAACGAAGAGTGTTCTCACGATTGTCAGATGCCTGACAACATTGTCGTCTTACAATTTATTGGCAATGGTTTTTCTGACAACGTTGTAAGTCAAAAATTGGCAGTTCACAGGATTTTCAGACAATTTTACTGGCAATATTTAAGATCTGACAACCGTGTGTACATGTTGCTTGCTAGAGTTTTATTTGCTACAATAAACGAAGAGCTTCTACCTTTCTACGCCCCATGAAGCAAATTAACATATTTAGGCGTATATCTTTATTTTCCTTTAACCCTAGAGGTTAAAGGGAGAGAAAGTATTGCCAACAATTTTTTTTATCATGATACTACACATTATTTTTTGTACAAATATATATTATTATAATATTATGTTATAAAGTGTTGTTCGACTTTACACTGACTTGAGTATTCAATTTCACTTCAATTAATCGAAGCAAAAAAAATTAAGTATGATTTTGCACATAAAAAGATTTTTTAAGCACATTTCTTTGAGAATTATAATTGATATTGCGTGTACAAGTTAACATTGTCTTTTTTTGCTTGACAAATGCATTGATTATAATATCAAAATGAGTTGATACATTATTCAAAGTATTGTCCATCGTTAGCCATTAGAGTTTCATATCTTACTGACAGCTTATGGACTCCACCCCTAAGGAACTGTTTCAGTTTTGAAGTAACGAATGAATCAAGCCAATTTCTGATACTCTGTTTTGAAATGAAGCGTATTCCAGTGGAAACGTTAAAAAAACGGCTGCCAGAAGGACTCTCATTTTCAAATAGTTTTTAACCGGTATTGCAACATGTGGCCGAGTGTGTCATGATGGAAGATTACGGCATACTGTTTGGTCAAATACTATGGTTGTTTTTCGTTTATTTCTCTCCCCAAACGTATCAGTGGTCTTCGATGCAGGCTCCCTGCTATCGCCTGACCTGATATCAATAGCTTATAACACAACACCCTTCTGATTCCAACAAATACGGAGTATTACTTTGGCGTCATGGATATTCGGCTTCGGCGTTGCTTTGACTAGTTGGCTACAACTATGTCTTTTTGTCCTTAGAGTTATAGTAATCTATATATTTTTCGTCACTATTAACAATATTTTGAAAAAGTGACTACTTTTTATTTCCGAAATGTAAAGTCACCTGTCAGTGTCTCTCGGCCTCAGTTCATTTGGGACTCGATATCCTTGCTCTTGAATGAGTCCCAACGTTTTTAAACGTAGACAAAGGGCTTGTTGTATGATTCCCAATGATAATGTAAGTTCGTCTTGCATTTGACAATAGTATTCGTTTAGTAATACTTTCCATTCCATATCTTCAAAGTTTTTCGGCTTACTAGGCATCTGCTTATATTCTCAGTCGCGATCACCACTTTTAATTTGTGAAAATCATCGATCACAAGTTTTTTGGGTTGGTGAGCTTCAATAACTTACAGCAGCCGTTTTTCTTCAAATGAAAGAACTCGCCGCAAAGTCATGGGAATGATTCAGAAAGAAGGAAATTGGGTGACATACGAGTTGAAACCGAGAGCTGTAGAACGGCGTTTGTATGCTTTTGAACATCTGCTTGCAAGGCAAAAGCGGAACGGATTTTTGTATCACATGGGATCATTACAGCAATCCCAAGTGCAGTTAATCATGGTAATATCCCGGTCACACTCCCAGATAGACGGCCAAACCGAATATGAACGGCTCCAATGACATACTCAGTATCTGGTGGGACCAGCTCGGAGTACATCTACTTGTATAAATATGTATAGCTATGTACTTGTATTAGTAGCAGCAAAAAACGAAGTATATTTTTGAATAGTAACGCAGTGAAGTTTTACATCTTTAAAGTCTAACAAACACTTAATATGATTATCTATTTTGGAATCTAAATAAATCATAAACCGAATGTATGGCGAAAATATTTCTTTAGTGTACATGTGTAGGCATCAAAATAACTGAATTGTGTACTCTATATTCTCAAGCATTCGAACTGGATGTTGTAGCTCACGCAGCTCTTATGTGCACTTTTCGATTACCAATACGCTGATTTCGCTCGCGGGCACTGGAAATAGATGTTACAGCCCACGCAGCTGTTATGTGCATTTTTCGATCACCAATGCGCTGATTTTGTTTGGAGGTTTTTGTCATGCGCGTATAAGTAATAATTCTATTAAACAAAATCAAGCATACGCACTGTTCAATTCAGGAGCTAAGCCTTTTATCAAACTACATATTATAATTGAGTTATTTATAAACCATTTTTAAGCATATAAAGCTTTTCAGACTCGGCTAATTATTAAAGCTGCACAGTATTAATATTTATTAAACAGCAAACGGAAAGTTATGCCTCCATCTCGAAGGACACCTGTTGTTTCTTGTAACGAAAACCCAGTTTTAATGTGCCATATTTTTAGTTCTTGTTCTACATTCAATTCAAGGGTCACCATGCTGCAGTCATACTTACATACACACGTACATGCACAATCATTTAACTGGTTTATTTTATTTTTTTGATATCATGATGCTCGTTTTGATTTCGTAATGATTTTGCTTTTATATGTTTGTCGGATTGAAAGGAAATGTTGCAAAATGATTTTTAATAAGTAAAATGTTTTATTTGTTGGATGGAGTTACGGAGCAGTTAGTTGTTATTGCTGCTGCTGCTGTTAATTCAATTAATGAATGAGTTTAAGAATCGATTTCATTGCGGGAAATGAAATTGGAATGAGTTTGATGCAGATTTAATCATTTTGAGTGGGCAGTAAATATTTTAAGTGATTATAATGAAACTCTTGATTAAGTAAGAAATAAGTCGGTATGATTTAAATTGAAATGACGTAGTCACAGAATTATATAAAATGGTTAAGTAAAATACCATCGTAAGTGATATTTCGACAAAAGCCTGTTGATTAGCCTCACTCCAAATGCGACAATTCTACGTTCTCTTTCAACCAAAAATAGTCTTCACCGAAGAATAAAATTTTAAAGGGAACTTCAACCGTCTGTCTGACGGTGGCCTGCTGGCTTTAATGTTTTCAATGTAATACACTCAATTCGCATTAGTTTTTGAAATCGCAGCTATTTGTGGTTTTTATTTAGTTTTCCAGTATTCATGAATAAAGAGATAATGAGAGTAACATATTTGTTTTACTTTTTCGCGGAAAAGGAACGCAGCTCAGAACTCATACTTGGGCAAAATAAAAATGCGACGTACATTGACAAACTATGCGTGCGTTTATGTTTATAGAAACACAAGAATATTTTTGTGTTAATAACGTCAATTTAGATAGCGTATGACATAACTATTACATATGATTTGTGTCAATAATAACAAATATTTTTCTTTTTTCCTTATAATTCCGTATTTGATAGACGCCAAGTCTAAATACACATATTATTCAATCGCCATAAGAATGTCGAATTTTGCGCCTAAAAAAGGTGTTTTGCAGGGAAGTCGAATAACCTGCTTTCGCTTGAAGAAAATGGATGCTAAAAGTTACAGATTGTTGGTGGAAATTTATGGTCACCATGCAGTAAATCAAAGAACTTGTGAACGATGTTTTGTGCTATTCATAAGTGAAGGTTTCAACACAGGAAATAAGTAGAGGTCTGAACAGCCGTAAAAGTTTTAAGATGAGAAATTGGAAGCATTACTCGACAGAGAACGTAAGAAGAACTTGTATTATCACAAGGTATCAGTCATTTGCCATGAATTCCAAAGCATTGGGATTCATTTAAAAGTATGGTCCCATACGAATTGAATCCAAAGGGCATTGACAGGCTGAGAATGTCGGCACTCTTAGTGCCAATTTCACGATCACGAAGCTGTTCGTTCGTTCGCACAATTACCTTTAAAACAATAACAATATTTTTAATGTTGTTTTTGTTTTAAATGTAATTGTGCTAACGAACGAACAGCTTCATTATCGTGAAATCTACACTTAATCAAGAGGTTTGTCTATATGTCTGCAAACTTATGGCGAAAAGCTGCGACCTGTGTGAGCCTTTTAAGCCATATGGGGGCTCCGGTGAAGGCAGGTGCTGATGTAATGATGATTTTTACTACTGTAAAAAATCCGTTTATCTGCTGTGTTAGTATCGCTGTTATCAAATTGCCAGACAAATTTTAATAAAAAATAATAACAAAATTCAAATGACGGCAAAAAGAAATCAGGAAAAAACAGAAATCTTATTCCTTTTCTCTCCCCCTTTTGTTTATCGAAATGTTGGCATATCCTGAAGACGTGTGGTAAACTCATTGTGGAAATTCAATGTTAAGAGTTGTTTCAAACAAATATACACGTACATACATATTTAAAGCAACTAAGAAATGTTTGTAAGAATTGAGAAAAAATGTCACGTAAGAAAAGATGTTAAATTATATAAATTATAATGGGGTTACTTAATAGGAATGAATCAGTGCTGGGCTTTTGTTTTTTTTTTTTTTTTTGTATTTTAATATTATACTAGTAAAATAAGTCTTTTACTGTAAAATAATTGGAAATAACATATAATTTCTTATTGACACACTTAAAAGAAGTAATTTATTTAAATAAATGGATTTTAAAAACTTATTTTATATAAATTTAACTCTTATTAGTGATTATTATATAAATAAAACCTGCGCATTGCAGATCCGGAACTAAATTTTATTAATTATCTTTTACAATTGAGTTATTTATTCACTATTTTACCTTGTAACATTGATACCAATAAAAAACTTTATAAATAGCCTGTTTTCTATGTTTCTCAGCTATCTATATGTCGCCATTTCATAGGAGCTATTCTAATCATCAGTAGACTTTGGAAATTTTTGAAAGATATTCTCAAACATTCAACTTTATATCCCAACAATCTAAATAATGCTTCAAGTACGTTAATTTTGACCAGCACGGCGGTATAAGATGGAAGGTTAAAAAGATGCAGAATTAGAGGCATTACTTGATCAGGACTCGTATCAAACGCAACGCAACAAGAATTGGCAAGAACATTGGGAGTGATACAGAGAGCCATTTCAAAATATCTAAATAAAAGTCATGTCAATGATTCAGAAACAATGAAATTGGGTGCCGTACGAGTTAAAATCGAGAGATTTGAACGGCGTTTGTTTGCTTGTGAACATCTGCTTGCAATGCAAAGACGGAAGGAATTTCCGCATCGAGTTTACTGAAGACAAAAATGGTCTCATTACGATAATTTTAAGCGCAAAAAATCATAGGAATATACCGGTCATGCTTCCACGTCAACGGCCAAACGGAACATTTACGGTTCCAACGCCATGCCCAGTATTTGGTGGCACCATATCGGTGCAGTGTGATATAAGTGTTTAAAACTGACTGAAACAATCACAGACGATTGTTATCCAATGTAACTAATGCGTTTGAGCCGCAATGCAATGAGCATGACAATGCTTTTACACCATGACAATGCTCGACAATATGTTGTGAAAGTGGTCAATACGTACTTGAAAACGTTAAAATAGGAAGTCTTGCCTCACACGCTGTGTTCTGCAGATGTTGCTCCCGCAGGCTATCACTTTTTTCGATCAGTGGCACAGAGCTTGGCTGACCAGCACCTGTGGTCTTATGAAGAAATAAAGAATTGGATCGACTCATGGATCGTTTCAAAATATTATCAGTTTTTCCGACGAGGGACTCGTACTCTTACCGAAAGATGGCAGAAAGTGGTTGCTAGCGATGGACACTAATTTGAATCATAAATGTATTACTAGTTTTTTATAATAAATTCTCGAAAACGGGGAAATCCTATGTAATAAACAAATATTTTTGCCAAATATACATTTTTTTTTAGCAAAAACTTGCCAAAAGCCAAATCTACAGCTTCGTGAGGTATGTACTCGTAAGCATCATTTCCAGCAATTACTTCCATACAAAAACTTTTTTAATATACATACATATGTATGTAAGCTTAAAACATCTTTAATGCAAAATTTATAGCGAATTTTTACTTAAAACCAAGAAGCTTTAAAATTGTATGTATGTATATGTATATTATTTTTAAATAACATTTTAAAGTAAATAACACATTCGTACTCAAGATAAGCTCAATTCCTGTTTGCTGGGTATTCCATTTACCCGTTAACACTTAACAAACACATTAAGTACTACTACTTGACTTGATTTAATAAGAGCAACAAGCCACAACATTTGTACACACACACTGTTCTCAACAAACTATGTGTGAGAAAAAATAAACAAAAACTATTTTAAACGACAAAAAAGATAACACAAACCCAACAAAAAACTGAGAATTGTTTTGCTATTCATGTTTACATAAATGTTTGTGTAAATACAGTTATAAACATATGAAAAAATACTCTTTCAAACTATTTCTTTTTGCTCCTGATATCATACCGTTAGTCAATGCTTGCACTCATCATACGAAAACACCCATGCATACATACATATACCTATAAATATACATGTATGTTTGCCACAAGTTATTCAATAAATATTCTCGCAAACTCAAAGCATCATAAATAGAAAATACTCATACGTAATCAAAATTCTAAATATGCAGTTACGCCCCGCAAACATGTGTAAGTCACTTCTTCGAAACAGCCAAGTCAGAGCTGAGAAAGTACTCTAATATAAATATAATTTTTTTTACCGATTACTGCTCAAGTCGGTGAAGAATTATCATTGATTTTAAAACAAAAATTAAGTCTGCTTATAAACGTTCTAGACGACTTGTTATCTAATGTTAAAGTTAATATTTGGGAAACCAAATTGGTTCTTAAGGCTAAAGGTAAGACCTATTTGTGACACGGTTCGAGTGTATTATTTGTTTTGTATTTATAATACGAGCACATACGTGCATACATATGTACCCGGTTCAAGTACATATTCACATAAACATGTATGTGTTACACACGGTTCAAGCCAATATTAAGTTATTGTACTTATTTGTCGCACGGTCACTAAAAACGGTCAGCGACAACATAAAAGAGTGTCAAGTGCCGAGTGTTGCTCATGTGAATTAAAAATGCACTCCAATACTCCTTTAGCTATTTCTTATACATACTGTCAATAGGATCCATTCATGTTATAACCAAAAGAGTGCCTTCATTTTTTGACCATGCTACAATGTTATTTATAGTGTTTCCATTACTGCACTGAAACTTCCCAATAACATTTACTTTTAACTTCAAAATCATAATTCGTGAGCAGAAAATTAATATGTAACTGCACCTATTTTATATGACCGTATATATATTAAGTACTAACAAATTGTGCAAATATTTCCCGGGAAGTGTCAGAAATGAAACAGAGGTAATATTATGCATAAACTTAAAACAAATGGTTATCGGTGACAGTAGGTCATGCATCTAACTATATAGCATCAGTAAAGCTTCGGCGCAGCGTGGCATGTGCTACTTTGTGTTATCGCCACTAAAATGGACTTCTTTCTCTCGAAATTGGAGTTTTTGCTCCTGAAACTCACATGTCACACACGTTCATTATCCATTTGTGGTCAACTGGGCAGCAAATCGCACAACATATTATAGCCGTTTGATTCGTCTGTGGAACAAGCTGCTTGCATACATGTTTTATGTCACATATAGCGTTAGAAAACTCAAACGAATACATATTTTCAATTCAAATGAATACATATATACGAATACAAATATTACTCGTCGAATGAATCATGACAAAGGTGTCGATTTGAACGCTCGTAAGATCCAGACGCACTATACCGTGAACGTTGGTTCATCTGTGCTCATAGGTGGTATGAATATTAAGGAATAAGATGCTTTGATGTTGTGAGAATGAAAATTAAGCATAAATATTTGCTGCATTGAACGGATTTTTTATATATCAAAAGAAGCATCCAAGTGTGTTTGTGTTTTAAAACGATGTAAGATATAATTCACTCTATCCTACGTACTTATTATTTATGCCACCTAAGTATATCCAACTGAAATTTATTTAGGGGTTATCGACCGCATGCAAGAGAGAGAGAGAGAGAGAGAGAGAGAGAGAGAGAGGGAGGGTGAGAGTGAGAGAGCGAGGAAGCTTATGGGTGACAGTAGGGTACCAACTCTATTGACTTACTGCAGCATCGCGGCAGTGAGGGCGATATGTTTTATCGTTTTTGGGTTTTGGTCTGACGAGATTAACGATCTTGCTGCTGAAACCCACATGTTTTTACGTAATACATGTTCATCGTCCAAGGCTTATCCGTTTGTGGTCGATTATCTAGTGGATTACACAACTTATTTTACAGAAAATTCGTTCTTCAGCTCTACGATCTATGGTGTAAGTTGCCTACAGTCATGTTTCTTTCACATGCGATGTGGGAAAGTTCAAGTAAAAAGTCCACAAACACTACTCTCTCTTTCGTCCTCCACCAACCTATTTTACAAGACCCGATACAATGCATTGCATATGCGTAGTATATATGAGTAGTAGTCCAGAAAATAAAGAAAAAGAAATTAACTATTCTGCTGTGTTCTTTGATGATCTTTAAGTATGTATCCCTTATCCACTTCCCGATGCAACGTTTTTCACGTGTAAGCTATCATTAAGGCTATATAATTTTTTTTTTCTATCTATTGTATATGTGATTGATCCCTTCAATTATATCGACCATAATAGCATTGGGGTTCGTTAAAGCAAACTCTTTAAGCATTTCTGCAACTTTAGGTAGTGTAAGTGGCCTTAATAAAATGATAAGTGTAGTCTAGTCAAGTCAAGTAATGTACCAGGAAAGTAATTGCTTTGACGACTAAATAGATGCGTCTCCCAAACCCCCTATTTGGCTTTGTACCGTGCCCGACGAAATACCTAGTACAGGAAAAACAAAAAATAGTTATGCATCTTTCCTTTCCATACGCAGCCCTTCGCAGTGTCGAAGCAAAAATGTTTACGTGGTTACTGTATAAAAGCACACACATGCATGAATGTGCATGATTAAAAATAAATAGAAGAACTTTTTCTGAAAGAGTATGAGTAAAAGAACTAGTTTGAACACAACACATAAGTTTTTAAATAAGAGTTTTATACACATATTTATTGGCAAGATTTAAGGATTTGTATTTAAGTTAACACTTAATGTTTGGTTTTATTTGTGCTCTTTTGATTATGCGACTTCTCGATACAAACGCATACATACTAATGTGTGTGAGTGTGTATATAATCGCATACTAGTTTAGCTATTTATGAGGTTTCGTAATAACCCAAAACATTTTCAATTTAAGTGGATTAAGAAGCACTGGTTATCATAATATAATCAACAATACTGTATGGAAGAACCAACAATAAGGCGATGTCGGTGAAAATATAAAAGTGAAAGTAGGATCAATAAATTTTTAATACTCGTACTCGTATAGCAAATAATGCAAAGAGTTCTTGAAAACAGATTTCTAGCTTTGAACAACATAAAGTTGATCTGTTGGCCTGGCCATCTTGCAACCCAGATTTAAATTCAAGTTCGACCTCATTGTGCACCAACAGAAAAAATACTTCACTTGGTAAACTTGATAAACAATTAAAATTATATTTTAATAAATATAAAGTTAAAAAGTGTATTCTCTTTTTGTGCATACATATGTTTAGTTCAGCATCATTTGTTAGTTATTTATTACGTTTAAGTTTTAATCTGACTTTTCTCAGCTTAACAATCTGTTTGCTGCCACGCAATTTCCTTTCAATTTCTTATTATAACCATAAAATATCTTTTTTTTTTACATTTTGTACTGAAATATTATCTTTATCTTGATATTTGAATTTTACACGCATTTTTTCAACAGATTAAACAAAAACTTAAAGAAGAAAGAATAAGCTCATTCGTACTCTAGGCGAAAATTGATTCGGGATTGTCTAAATTTAATCTATGCGAACAATATGTCAAAATTCAAATAAATTACATAAGTACATACGAATGAATAATAATGACAAAGACAAGCCCAAATTGATTTGAATGTGAGTGACTAGCTTTCTTTCGCATACATTTTCATTCGAATACATTTTCGGCGAACTGGCTGTAGATCTTTTAATTCACACAAATGAATTGTTTTCATTTCATGCACCAAGGAAATTGTGAAAAAGTGAAAAGGAATAAAGTTCATTTTAAAGTAGAAAAAACCAAAGTTATTGATAACTTTTTTAAGCAAATCAGTGCTTCGTTTTGGTATTTATCGTACCGAGAAATTTTCCACAAGAAACAAGGGAATTGAAAAAATTTTGGCTATACTTCTACACTTTGTTTTTCCTTAAAAAAAATATTGAAAACTTCTACAAAAAAGGCATGGATAGTTTTTTTTAAAGAGAAATCAGTTTTTCGTAGAAAAACTAAGCTGCAGATTACTTATCGATAACTTTCCTAAAGAAAAGCAAAATTGGTTATAGAAAACGTAATTTTTTAGGGAAAACCTCAAGTTTTTCATGGAAAACATTTTTATTAAAGTTATCGATAACTTTTGTAAGGAATTGTAAAGTTTTTCATAGAAAAACTAATCTACTCGTATCTATAAATTTTGCTACTTTTATATAAAAAATTTAATCAAGATGTCAATAACTTTTTTTTCGTTTTTGAATAGTTGTAATCAAGATGTCGATACATTTTTGTTCGTTTTTGAAAAACTAAACTGCGGATTACTTATCGATAACTTTCCTAAAGAAAATCAATATCTGTCATAGAAAACGTAATTTTTACGAAAACCTCAAATTTTTTATGGAAAATTTTTTTATGAAAGTTATCGATAACTTTTGTAAGGAATTGCAATGTTTTTCATAAAACTAAGCTATCTATAAATTTCGCTACTTTTCATATAAAAAATTGTAATCAAGATGTCGATACCTTTTTTTTTATTTTTGAAATATTCTATGTTATAGTCTATTTACGCCAAAGCGAAATCTGCTCGTTCGAGATTCTAGTACATTTTGATATTCTATGTTATAGTCTATTTACGCCAAACCGAAATCTGTTCATTCGAGATTCTAGTATATTTTGAGAAGATTTCCCACACAAAATACAATCTACTTAATGAGTATATTTCGACGAAATCTCCTGAAATCTACTCGTACCAAGCGATGCAACTGTGATTTTCTTCAAAAAATACTTAAAAATACTACGCTGCAACAAAAACATATATCAAGGTGCATTAACCAGGTGGCATCACTAGCGCAGGTGACAATTTTTTATTCAAAACGACCGGCTGTGTCAAAAGTTGTTTATGTTTACACAAAATGAGGTGAAAAACATATTTTAAACAGTTTGAAAAAATGCAAAAGAAACAATAAAAACGATTTCAAAAATATTTTAATTCCTTAAATCACAAAGGGAACGACCTACAGGACCCAAGTGAGCTGGAGTTTCCGCGTACTTGCTAGAAATCCAGCGGCCTGCTTACCTAATTCATTAAAATGTGTTGCTGTCTACTATGTAAAAAAAAAAATTCTACTATTTATCGACTTCCCTCGCCTCAAAAATAATTTAATTGCTTTAAATGCGTTAAAAAAATTTATGAAAATAATAATACACAATTAATTTTCTTTATTTACACTTTTTTTTCTTCACTTTCCTTTGTTTTGTAAACATGTTTTTGACAGTATGTGGAATTTTTACACAATCAAAGTATTATGAATCTAGTACAGCAACTCTAATGCTGCCACCTAATAATTGCACCGTGGGATATACTTTAATGTGGTGTATTCAGTCTCTGGCCAACAAAAATATACTTTTTATTGTGGTGTATTCAGTCTGTGATCAACAAAAATATACACTTTATTGTGGTGTATTCAGTCTCAGATAAAATTCTTTTGCATAAATTAATTTTGTGAAAATTAAATCTTGTCAAGATGTCAAACGACGATGGTGTAAACGATATAGATTTCGTTATAGACTTAATTCAAATCCACTAGATTTTGAGTTGCTGTAAATGTGCTATTAGATTTAACAGGCTGCCAACCATTGAAAAGCTAGCTCACTTGGGTCCAATTTTTAAAGTCTTCCCGTATAGATTTTCTGACCTTCCAAGTTACTCAGTACTTTTTTCTCTCTATGATTTGGAATTTTCCAAGATATTTTATACCATGTTTCTACTACAAAGGAAAACACTTGATTTGAGAAAAACATGCCAAAGTGTTTCCACTGATAAATGAAGTGTTTTTAATTTCGAATTTTCGAAGTCAGTTTGACGTTAGGTTATTTGAAATTTATTTGTAGTTTTTGTAAAATTTAAAATGCCAGAAACTTAAACAAAAAGTTAGTAGCAAGTCTTGGCTGAAAGAATTGAAAATTCGAATTGTTTTGTTGAATTCTATTTGTTTATGTATTTTTTTAAATGATAAATGAATATGTAAATTTTTCGAAATTTTCAATCACTTTGGATGAATAGCCCAATGTTGTATTTCATATAATCGAGTAAGAGCAGTGTTGCTTAGAATATTTTCGACGTGTTTTGCTCCAAAACACTTATATTAAGGTGTTTTGCTATTTTCAAAAACACCTATATGGAAACACACTATTAGTCTTAAATTAATATTATATATTAAAATGATAAAAAATAATAAATTCTTCCACAACAATTTGCCATAAGAATAATTAGTGCTAGTATTTTGAATGATAATTTCCTTTACACTTATTAATTTTCTTATTGCCGTCTTCTGCACATCTCTTCAATTAATTTGAATATTTCCAGACACGACTTATCTTGTCAATTCATATCGAATACATTTCAAGCAGTAAAATTCTTATGACAAGTGAATTTCAACTGATAAAAGCAACTTCTGCAGGAAAAGGCATTTACAGCAGAAAGCATTTTGTCAAATATGTTGGAACACACACACACACATGCAAACATGCTTGCGACAGATGGCAACAGATCTCCCATACATGCAGGTGTATCTGCTCTTGTATACCTGTAATTGTGTTTCTTGCATAATAATAATACTAATTTGAATTTTCTGTGTCATGTTTAAATTTGTTTTACATATTCATTCACTAGCTTGCTTTCGGTTTAGTTTTTGATTGTAGTTTGTCTTTTAATATACATACTCGTACATACATATGTATGTAAATTATGAAGCGAATAGATTATACCCTGCCAACATTTTCCAGCAATGAGACGAGTTTTGCTCGTCTTATTTCGTTTCGCTTTCTTATCAAAAAAGTGAAACCCAGATAATACCTACAATTGTCCCAGTTACAATTAGACTGCTTTATTAATGTATTGATGTATTAACATCCACATGGCTGCCTGACGATTTTTTACAAATAAATATTTGGGCGTTTTTGTAACAATTATTTTATGCAATAAGAAAAGAGTACGAATCTTCATTGGTCCCTCCCTTTTCGCCTCTTCGGAAAATGCCCGGCACTGGAACACCATCGCCTAGGACATCTCGGCGAGCAGAGTTTCAATGTCTGGCCGCAGTCAATCTGACCGCGCTGACCTAATTCGTAGGGAGCAGCAGATGACTTGTATAATAGCACGCAATGCCACATTAAGTGTTTTTCCACTTTTCCCCATCCCACAATCAACTATTTTATCAACTATTTTATTTTTTATTTATATATTTGCAATCTAGTTTACAGTCAAAATAATAAGCAAATTTCATAACACTTGACTTACGAGTTCATATATTGAGTTTCAATTAAACTCAAATAAAGAAGGAAAAAAGTAGGTGCAACAATTTTTAGTTTTTTTTTTTAGTTGTGATACAAAAACATTAGATTTTTTCTATTTATTTTCTGTAAAGTACGTCAAGTACAGGGTGGCGCAAAATAACCTTCCATTGCTTTTTGGCTGTAATTTAAAAACAATTTTTTTTTTATTCTTCTTGTGCATTATTTTTATTTGGTCTTTTAATTTTTTTTACATCTAGTCGAGAATATGATGTCATGTAAATGGCCGCCGCCACAGTTGATTGTCATTTGAGCCCTTTTTATAGCATTTTCCATCACATTGGCGAAAACTTCCGGCGATAGGTCCTCACATTCTTCACGGATATTATCTTTAAGAGCTGCAAGAGTCTGAGGCTTGTTGACATAAGCCCGCGACTTCAAAAAGCCTCACAAAAATAAGTCCGCAGCGGTCAAATCAGGCGATCTTGCTGGCCAGTGCAAATCGCCAAAACGGGAGATTAGGCGCCCGGAAAATACATCCTTTAGCATATCGATTGTGGCATGTGCAGTGTGTGCCGTAGCACCGTCTTGTTGGAACCAATGTTTTCCAATCCCAATTCATCAAGTTGGGTGAAAAAAGAAC
This sequence comes from Thecocarcelia acutangulata, assembly GCA_914767995.1. Taxonomy (NCBI): domain Eukaryota; kingdom Metazoa; phylum Arthropoda; class Insecta; order Diptera; family Tachinidae; genus Thecocarcelia; species Thecocarcelia acutangulata. The sequence continues at coordinate 27,166,159 of OU612097.1, read as the reverse complement.
TCGTTGATCATTGCTCTGTAGTGCTCACCATTCACAGTAACCGTTTGGCCCACGACGTCTTCGAAGAAAAAAGGTCCGATGACTCCTCCAGCGAAAACAGCACAACATACAGCGGCTTTGAGCGGGTGAAATGGCTCTTCGTAGGTTACACGCGGATTTTCAGTACCCCAAAAGCGTAAATTTTGCTTAATTAAGTACCCGCTAAGATGGAAATGGGCCTCATCATTCAATTCACGTTGTGCCGACCAGTTATTGGTCAAATTAATAGCCACCAATATTCCGCGTTCTGGAGCAGTGTAGCGTAACATTGTGTTTACTACACAAATGTCAAAACATAACTGAAATTAGGGGCCAATAGCAAAATTTATAACTTTTTCTGCTAGGTGGATCAATTTTTGCGCCACCTTGTACATGTAGCCTTTTAAGTCTTTGGATTTCATCGTTATCATCTAATAGGTTTACTGCTAATACATTGGAATGATTTCTTAGCATATTTGACCATTGGAATTCGTAGAGGTTTGTAATTTTTTTTTTGTTGCTGACAAACGATGGAGCATTTGTTAATAGTTAATTTACCTGAGGATGATAGCAAGTTATTATCGAAACATCGAAAATCAAATACCGGTAAGCCCTTTTTATAAAAAACAAATATCAAAACAAGATCTTTAGCTGAAAAATTTAGAACAAACAAGTAAAAGTGTGGTATATTCGGCTGGGCCGAATCTAAAATACCCTTCACGATAGTCACGTATATGTATAGTATATATTACAACTTTGAACTAAATATGCTGGGATATAAATGTACCGACATCGGGGAAAAAAGAAATGTTTCATAAACATTATCATGGAAAAGTTTGTTTAAGCTATATATGGACCGATATCGGAAATTTTCATTTTCCATATTTATATAACCTTATTTCATTACCAGAACTGCTTTTGAGCACAAAACAGTTGTTTGAGTTCGCTCACGTAACATTTTCATGAAAAACCCGGTTTAGGCTATATCTCGGGTATATATGGACCGATATCTGAAAAAAATTGTTTTGCCTTCTAGTCACCATTCTTAATAAATGTATGAAGTTTGAAGCAAAACAAACAACTTTTGTTTTCAAAAATGTTCATACAAAATTGAAAAAATTAATGGGTTTTTTGCGGAGTTTTGAATATATCTCAGCTATATGTGAACCGATATTACTGAACTTCAATAGCAAACACAAGTCACGATGGAGCAATGGAATGGTGGAAGAAAAAAGTTTCTATGTCAGAAACGGTATTTCAACGACCGACAAACGGACATCGCTTAATCGACTTTTCCATTAATTCTGAATCAGAATATATGTATATACTTTATAGGGTCGCAAATGAAAATTGTGGAAATTACAAACGGAATCACAAACTCACCCCCTTAACATTTTTGTAAAGGGTATAAAAATATAAACAAGAACAAATACGAATATTTAATTTAAATACTTTTTGAAAAAATTGTTATTGTTTGATCAACCCTCGTACATGACGTTACATAGGAAAGAATAACTTTCGTTAATAAATAATTAGATTTTATCAAAATTAATTGAGTAAAAATTCAAAATAATAGTGATTCAAAAATAAATTTCGCCCTGAAAAGTTAATGCAATATATAAAAAAAAATTAAATCAGCCGATTTTAATACCGTAGTGGAACTTTTATTTTCTCATGCCAAAAGCTATCAAAAAATCGATGGCATATTACCGATTGCTAAATCGACCCACCCTAATACACAAGGTGTATAACAAGCTTTTCTGTGAATAAGCCGCTCACATTTCACAAACAAATAATTTCGTTTAGCGAAATACGAGCATTTAAGCGTTTGCCATTAAGCGAAACTCTTTGGCACAACAACTAAATATTTTCACAAAACTATTTTAATTTAAGCGCAAATTTCAGCTTAAATATTCATTTATATTAAATGCTTTTCATCGAATAAAAATTTCAAACGTTTTTAGTTTTTTTTTTTCGTTCTTTTTCATCCGCCTTAAGCTTTAGTTGTGCGTTCATTACATTTTTGCGAATGTTTTCTTTTGTTTAAGTGCGACTAGTTGGCACAGGGGGGTGGAGACGCTGCTGCTTTTTTGGAGAACATTTTTAATTACATTTTGAAATATGTTTGTGTTATTTTATGAGCAGCAGAGTGCTGTTTTTAATAAATTAAAGTTTATTTAAATTGTAAAATATGAAGCTTTTAGCTGAAGTGTTGTCACCAACGTTTTAAACAAGCAGATACGTTCGTTCTCATTCGTTCACACTCGTACAAGTGTGTTTTTATTTCGTATTAAAATTTTTCTTGTGTTATCCGTAATGTACTTTGGCAATTAAACCAACAAACAAATAACAATTCGCTCGTTCAAGGACATTAATGTTGTTTTAGAAGGATACAAGGAATAAAATTAATTTTTTGATTCAGCAGCTTCACTTGAAAATGATTAAATTGAATTATAAAATCAAATCAATTTTAACGCAATCAGTGCAAAAGAAAAAATTAATTTTTTTGCTTATTCAGAGTTTAATCAGAATAAGAATTGGCTTTTTCCAGCACAATGTCGAATGGAATCTTCTACTCGACATAGACATACCCTAAGTCCAATATGGAACAGACACATGAGTACTAATTAAAAATTGATGTGGCCAAAAACATTTTGAACTAGATTGGAGTGAGCAGCCTACGCCATTGTCATTTTGAAATCACTCCTTTTATGTACACACGGTTATCCTATATTACAATACTTTTTTTTATTTTTATTTTGGACCAGTACTCAGGGCATGACCCCTACATATGCAGCGCATTGCACCAGAACTAGGAAAATAGGTTGTGAGGAGGGGGAAAGAGGGCGTAGTGTTTGTGCACATTTGACTTGAACTTCCCGACGTCATAACAGACAGGAAACTCGTCTGTGGGCAACTTATTCCACAGACGAAGCGTACGGCTGAAAAACGAACCCTCTCTGTAATGCGTTGTTCGATGCCCCGGGTAATCGACCACAAATGGATGAGCTCTGGACGATGATCATGTGTTACGTAGAAATGTGCGAGTTTCAGAAACAAGATCCCTAATCTCGTCAGAGCAAAATCCATTGTAGTAACGATAGAACAGAGTAACGCACCCTACACTGCGTCGAGGCTCCAGTGAGTCAATAGAGTTGGATATCCTACTGTCACCGATGAGCTTCTTCGCCCTCTCCTGCACACGGTCGAGCAATCCCAAAATAGACTTTGAGGCACCGGCCCAAACATGACAATTGTATTCCATTTTCGGTCGAATGTAAGTGGTATAAATAGTAAGGAGGTCGGATGGAGTGAAGTACATCTTACACCGTTTCAAAAAACCAAGGCACTTGAATGCTTCTTTGGAGACATGAAAAATGTGATCATTCCAACGGACATCACACTGTATCTTCATTCCCAGAACATCAAGAGCATCCGATTCCTCAATATTTATACCATTCATGAGTGCAGATGAAGCAGCTCTTGCGGTCGTATGATTGTGTGTCAATAAACAGCATTGGATCTTACGAGCGTTAAAGGCGACTCTGTTTTTACGACCCCACTCGGAGATTAATAGAAGATCGCTGTTCAATGAACCATTCATATGTTTCCTCTTGGCAACGATCTCGGATAGGCTGGGCCTATTACTAAAAGAGTACGAATGGCAAATGCCGCTGTCATCTGCGAAAAAGTGTATAGGGTTGAAAGTTTGAAATAAAAGGTCATTGAGGAAAATAAGATATAGGGTAGCAGAAAGAACGGAGCCTTGTGGTACCCCTGAATTAATCTTGAACTCGTTTGATGAGAGCCCATCTATAACAACTCGTATAGTGCGGTCTCTGGGAAAGCTCGATGATGACTCTGAGAAGTCATCACCGACACCAAAAGCAGTGAGTTTAGCCAGTAGTGCAGCATGCCACACTCTGTCAAACGCTTTGGAAATATCCGAAGCAACCACCTTACTTTTGCCGAAATGATGGATGGAGTGGCACCATTTCTCTGAGAGATAGGCTATAAGATCGCCAGTAGAACGACCCTTACGAAATCCATATTGGCGGTCACAAAGTAATTTATGCGACTCTAGATATGTCATAATGTGGTAGTTAACCATACTTTCCATTATTTTGTACCATGTGTTTAAAGTGTATTCGAACTGTGTGAACTGCAAATTTGTGTCTAACTAAGTTGTCAATGCATTTTAAATTATCAGACAATCGTGAAAACACTGTTTGTTGCCATAATTTTTATTGACAGATTTTTGTATTTTAATGCACCTGACAAGGCCTCCTTCATAAAATATATACAAGGGCAGAGTGATATTGAAGCTACATAGCGCTAGATGGCAGCACAAATACACAAAAAAAAGTTTGAAATTGCGATCTGTCAAACGTGAGCTGTTGAAATGTCACCCAAATTCATAGATTAGTTTATTTGTTGTAGTCGTTTGAAGTAAAAAATGAAAAAAAGTGAATTTCGTGCAGTGATTAAACACTATTATGTGAAAGAGAAAGCGGCAAAAGAGACAAAAAAGACATTTGATAAACATTATGGCGAGTCTGCTCCGTCAGGTTACATGGTAAAATATTGTATAGCTGAATTTAAACGCGGCCAAACAAGCACTGCAAAAATACCATCAACAGGAAGGCCAGAAGAGGTGGTTACTGAAGAAAATATAAAGAAAATCCTCGATATCGTTATGAATGATCGCCGAGTCAAGATTGTTGAACGTGAGTTAAACATTTTCCATGAACATTTGCATAAGAAAAAGCTAGCGGCAAGATGGGTACCGAGTTCGACAGATCACTTCACAGCGGTGTTTGAACATGATAAAGCGTAATCTTGTTGATTTTTGGCGTCGATTGATAACTGTTGGTGGAACGTGGGTCCACCACTACATACCTGAAACCAAAAATCAATCGAAACAATGAGAGGAAACTGGTGGAAGTGCTCCGAAGAAGGCGAAGACATTGAAATCGGCTGGCAAGGTTATGGTTACTGTATATTGGTATGCACACGGAATAGTGCTCATCGATTATCTTGAAAAAGGAACCACAATCCGAGCAAAGTATTGTCGTACATTATTGGATCAATTGATTGATGTAGTCAAGAAAAAAAAAAACGACCACATTTAAAGAAGAAAAAAGTGCTCCTTCTTCAAGACAATGCACCGGTTTACACAGCATTAGATACGCTGGAGCATTAGATACGCAGGTTGACCTTCTAAATTTAAAAAGAAAGTGCTCTTTCTCAGTGTTTTGAAAACTGCAGTCAAAGTAGCAAAAGTCGTAAAATTACGCTCTACTGCTCGATTTTTTGCTATTCAAACATAAACTGTTGCTTCAACTTCTGATTTCAAAGCTGCAAACAGTCGCAGTTAAGCAAAAGACAAAAAACGAAAAGTTATACACTACGAAGACTATTTGAAGTTGACTTGTTTGAACAGTTTTTGGTTTGACTGACTTCAACTTCGAATAAGTTCGGAAGTTAAAATTAAAGAAAAGTTGTAGTTTTAATAAGTTCTGAAGCTAAAGTTAAAGAAGTTTTGCTTTCTTGACAATTAAACATATCCGCAGTTTTTAAACGCTGCTCTTTCTTCAAGACATTGCACCAGTTTACACAGCATTAGATACGATGGTTGATCAACCACCTTATAGTCCAAATTTAGCTCCTAGTGAGTTCTTCCTGTTCACAAACTTGAAAAAAATAACTCACAGGAATAAGATTTATTTCAAACAAAGAAGTGATTACTGAAACTAACGCGTGATTTGAGGGGTTCCTGTTATTTAAATGGTATAAAAAGTTGGAATATCGTCTTACTATGGGCCATTATTATAACCTAATGATAAAGTTCTTGATAGTTAACCTTAACATTAGTTAACCTGAACGATAAAGTCAATATTAAAATTTTGCTAATTTACAACTGAAGTTACAATTTTTTCAGCAGAAAATATGGCAGCTACAAATGCTTAAAGTTAACTTTAAAATTTACCATGAAGATAAATCTGCTGTTAAGTTACCAGTAACTTCTCAGGTTACTACTAACTTGTAATAACCAAAAATAAATTATCTAATGATCAAACCACGTTGATTTGTCGAATTTTTTCGTAATAAATTTGCCATGTGCCTACTTCACGACTTACAAATAACAACTGTCAAGACTAATGTTTACCCAAATGGCGGCAAAACAAAATAGAAAACCTTCCTGGTGGGCTCAATGTAAAGCATCTTAATAAAATAATACCTTTTCCCTTTCTAAGATTCCGTAATTGCCACAACTTGCAGCTTCGTTGCGATTTTTAGCTGAAAGATCATATCAAAGATTGGTTAAAAACGACTCAAACCTATGTCTAGGTATGAACACAGTGTCAAGAACTTTGGACGATGTGCTCAAGCTTGTGGAGCGCTTTATTTATCCTCAGTAAGAGAAACTACTCCTACAATCAATACAAAATTGCTTCAATGATTGGTTGCATTTTGCTTAATCTCCATAATAATGAATTTTCTGGCAGCAATTTTGATGGTTGAGAATACAATTTTCCTAAAATTTAACAACAATTAACTTACATTTTCATATAATAACCAGCAGCAAAAGAAGCTTAAATTTCCATAAATTTACATAAATATCAAAAAAATAACCTTGGATACCGTATTTTGTTGTTGTTTTAAAAAATAGTTGTTTTCTTTCAATACTTATTTTTTTACTTAACTTTTGTTTGAATCCACGAATTCCTTTACAGGTTCGCATTCAAACAATTTGTTAATTGATTCAACGAATTTCGTTATTGAACACGAAAAAAATTTCTTTCTGTGTAACAAAACCAATAACAGTGATTTCCGTAACGCATAAAATCAACTTAAAGAATTTATTAACTTTCACACAAATTTTCTGGACGAGCTGCTCGTCTGTGTTCTATGAACAGCACACAAATAAAATTCGAAGCTTATGACATAAAATAAATCAAATTCAAATGTTAAAAATTTTAAATATGTTTCTTTACATATTTTTAATCAAATATAAACTTTAGAACATTGAATATGACTACATAAATAATCTGAAAATGCATTTTATGAGCTGAGTGACTGAACTGATTGGTTTGTGTTACTTTATCTCACATTAGTCCTTGTTGATGCTGCCAACCCAAAGTGTTAAAGAATGTTGTTCTGTACACGGACTATGATTGCTGACATACATAAATAAAATAAAAAGTAAAGATTGTAATTAACGCTTTAAGTTTGATGCGTTGCAAGTTAATTGATTAAAATATAATTAACACCAGTGGGAAATATAATTGAAAGGATAAAGGCAAAGCAAAGGAAAGAAGCGAAAAGGATTACGAAGCGAACTTTAAGGAATACAACCCAGTTGGCAAAATCGTCCTAGATTATAACGATAGGTATGTATGCATGGTTTGACCTCGTGTTTAGGCTTCCTAAGGACATTTTAAGTGAGGGTGGACGATAAGTTAAGCGACAATGTCTTCAAGCAGTGATGGTCACATTTTCATATAATAACCAGCAGCAAAAGAAGCTTAAATTTACATAAATATCAAAAAAATAACCCTGGATATCGTATTTTGTTGTTGTTTTAAAAAATAGTTGTTTTCGTTCAATAATTATTTTTTTCGCATTCAAACAACTTGTTAATTGGTTCAACGAATTTCGTTATTGAACACTAAAAAAATTTCTTTCTGTGTAACAAAACCAAAAACAGTGATTTCCGTAACATATAAAACCACATATATTCATTGTTATACGCTTGTATTAGTTGCAACGAAAAATTAAATGTATACCTAAACCGCGGGACGTTACTTCATTAAAGTCTAATAATCACCGACAACAAAAGCAGCAAGTTTTGATAATGGCCTCGAAAATATCTATAGCCACGAATTTACTTTCACCGAATTCATGGATCGAGTGGCTTCATTTCTTTTAGAGATTGCTGGTAGAGTTACCCTGGTGAACTCCACATTGTCGGTCACAAAGTAATTTATGCGTTTCTACATGCCACAGTAGTTAACCATACTTTTCATTACTTTCGAAAACTCAGAGAAAATTGCAGTTGGGCGGCAATTTTCTGGATTATTTGTCGCATCCTTTCTAGCTACTGGCGTTACATTAGCGAACTTCCAACACAGCCAGCAGGTTAGCGTTGTCAACCAGATCGATGAATACTTGGCCATTCTCTACAAGAACTGGAATTGTTGGACAAGCATGATTGCTTACTCTCTAAACGAATTAGCGTAAGCTCTTGCTATTCCAAGGAACAGTAAGTAATAACCGACCAGCGATATGCTCATTATTAGTTTCGTATGAAACGAAATTGCATCAGAATAGGTAGCACATTGTGAACACGGGGGTTTTTTTTTCTCTTTTTTTACCGTTTTGCATGTTTTCTTTATATGCTAATTACTAATTTCTTTTGGATGTACTTCATTACCTTGCAGTGTGAAAGATGATGGACTAAATTTTGTTACTCTGAGCAATGCCAAAAGTATATACACTCGACACTGATCAGTTTTATTTAACTTAATTCTAATATTTTAAATGCTATAATAGAGGTTGTTTTGGACTTTCATGTTGGTATTGTTCCACAAACACTACTCCCTCTTTCCTCCTCCTCATAAACTAGTTTCCTAGTCGTAATGCACTGCATATGTAAGGGTCATCCCCTGAGTATTGGTGCAAGATAAAAAAAGTTTTTTTTTTAAAAGAAATTAATAACTCATAATAAAAACGCTCGGAAAAAAGTAAAAAAAATCAAGAAAAAGTTCGAATCCCAGTGGGTGCTGATGAGTAGTGTAGCGACTACGAAACAGCTAGTTGTCCCGCAGCTATAATGGTATTCAATTATTTTTTCTGTTCTTCTTTGGTCTTATTGTTTCACAGCAATTATTGTTATAATTAAAAATAATCCTTCTTCTTGACTGAAGTTGGACTCGAACTCACAACTAGTTAATTTCCTACATATGTATATAACTAAAAAAGTTCACTCATTAATGATTTACATAATCAAGAAAAAATGTTTATCTAAATATATCAGTTTATTTTTCAATAAATATGTTTACAAGAAATGGCGAAGAAGCTTATTGGTGACAGTAGGGAGTCCAACTCTATTGACTCACTGGTGTATCGACGCAGTGTAGTGTGCGTTACTCTCTTCTATCGTTACTACAATGAATTTTGGTCTGACGAGATTAGGAGTCTTGTTCCTGAAACTCGCACATTTCTACGTAACACGTGTTCGTCGTCCAGAGCTCATAGATTTGTGGTAGATTGCCCGGGGCATCGAACAACGCATTACAGAAAGGGTTCGTTTTTCAGCCGTACGCTTCGCCTATGGAATAAGTTGCCCACAGACATGTTTCCTGTCTGTTATGACTTAAAGTCAAATGTTCACAAACACTACTCCATCTTTCCTCCTCCTTATAACCTATTTTCCTAGTTCTGGTACAATGCGATGCAAATGTAGGGGTCATCCTCTGAGTACTGGTCCAAGATAAAAAAAAATATGTTTGCTGATTCAACAAATGCTTTATTCCAATATAATCTAATACTAGTTTTCCTGGATTTCTGTAAAATTTCCGTAGATAATGTTGCTGTATGTAATATATTTAACGCTTACAGTTATATATGTATGTTTGTTAAAATAAAAATAATCATACCAATCATGAACTATCTTCAGCTGGTTTTTGGGCTTTCTTGCTGTACATTTGTGTTGACATTTCATAGGTGCTAACCTAATCATTAGTGGGCTTGGAAACTGTCGAAATATAATTTTAAAGGTTTCCAAGTCTACAGCTGATTAATGCGATGTTTATTAGACACAAATGAAGATTTTGCTCCTTTATTGTAACATAGTCATATCTCAAAAAAGCTCGTTTCGAGAAAAACGCATTTAAAATTTTTTAGTTTCCATACAAATTTTAGCAAATTTGTTTAGAAAGTATCTCCTAAAGGAAACAGTTTAAAAGCAATTTGAATAAATTTTTGGCACAATATAGAAGGTAGTACTGTTAATAATTCTGTATTCTTAACTCGAAAAGCTAATTTTTTGAGATATGACTATGTTGCAATAAAGGAGCGATTTGTCTGTAATAAACTTAATATTTTGAGTGCATTTCATACAAATTTTCTAGACGTCTCTTTCTTTTGTGCCCCATAAGCAGCACATAAATTAGCTCCTATGAAATGTCAAAATATATTCGTAGACAGCGAGCAAACTTAAAAACAGTTGTATATATTTTTTCATTAGCATAAATACTAGAAACTACTGAAGTAAATAATAATAAACTCACAAAAATAATAATCTTGGTTATCATAATTCGTAGCGACTACGAAACAGCTAAATCTCCCCCAGCTAAAGATTTGATTATTATTTTTCTTGTCTTCTTCAATCAATAATTATTGATCACAGCAAATTTGTATTGTAAAAAAACCCTTCTTAAGAAAAAACTTAAGAAAGGAAAAACTTGAGCTAAACTCCGATGTACATATGTACAAACCAAAAAATTTTTAATTTAAAAATTATAAAATTCAACAAAAATTTAACAAATTAATATCATATTTTTTGTTCTTGAAAAAATAGCTAACTTCGTTTCACAAAATTGTTCACTAAAATTTTATATAAATCCATGAATTTCCTTACAGGTTCGTATTCAAATAATTTTTTAACTAATCCAGTAAGCTTCGTTGTTGAACATGAAAACAAGTTTTCATTGAGTTTTTTTTTCGCCATATCAAGCGCAAATGGTCGAGATCGTCAAACAGACTCTTAACATATTCCTCTCTTCAACACTTAAAAAATCTTTTATTAAAATTTTAGCATTATTTTTTAGCCCAGATTTTTAATTACTTTTCCTTTTTTTTATTTATCAGTTTTTGACTCACCTTTTCAATAAAAGTTTTCACTAAAACACAATCTGCTTTAAAATAAAATTGATAAAATGTTTATTAGTATTAAGGTTTTCACTATTTTTTTCGTTATTCTGATATTAATTATATTTTTTTTAAAATACCAAAAATTTCAATTAATTTCAATAAGTTTTTTTTCATTAACTTGTTTTATAAAATAAAAGTTTCCAAAATAAATTCTTACAGTCGCAATGTTTTACGCTGTTTTAAGGATCCTATTAAGTCAAGTTGAACTGCAACACTTTAAGTCTGAAGCAACAGTGAAACGAAACGGCCACAAGATGATGGATTTATATCCCACAATTGTGGAGTCTTGTGCTGCTGCTGATATTGCTGTTGTTGTTGTTGCTTTTGTTGTCGGTATCGTTTTTAACTTTTTATTCAACCAACCAACCAACCAACCACATGTTGTTTAATAAACGCATACACTATCTTAAAAAATACACACACACTCACATACATATACACACACTTAACCAACACACACTCTCGCAAATATAAAAGGTGAATTGTGTCTCAATTTACCCTGCAAACATTTTCTATCAAAAATGAAACTAAAAAGTGACAACTGTGAAAATGATTTACATCAGTACCTGCCTTGACGGCTTAACCTGATGGTGGACCAATTCCACGAAGTGAATTTTTCACGATTCATCACCACCCCCGTGTGGCTTGCTAGGCTCACACAGGTAGCAATTCTTGTCATATGATTGCGGTCATATGAACAACTTCTTGTTGAGGAGTTCAGGCTTTCTAATCCCTCATGTATGCAATTTCCCAACAAGGACAAGGCTTAATGAGTTGGTAGGCCTTGTTGTTGCCTATACACGTATCTGTTGTATAGGCAACAGCTCCTCGGGAGATTGTTAGTCCTCGAAAAAAGCCATCACCAAACAATTATCAAAGATACTAACACTGCCTTCCTGCGTTTTAGGTTTAAACCACAGCCAGAACTTTACAGCTAAGGTAGGCACCTCAACCATGATCAGCCCGGGTCGAATCACCAGCAGAACTTCCCGGGGGCCATGCTGATCCCCGTTCTGCCAATTTATACCCTTGGTAAGGGTTTCGGAAGCCAACACAACATAAGTCTTGCGGCTTCCTAGAGTTTTGTTTGCCGCACCAAACGGGGGACCCCTTCCCCTCTTTTCCCCGAAAAACAGAGTGCCTGAGTTAGGAATACGCCAAGGCAAAACGTGTTCCCCGGGGGGACTAAAAAGTAACAGTATGTGTCATTGCTTTAGCTCAGCACCAGCCTTGACAGCCTTATTTGAATGGAACAACTCCACGTTATGAACTACTCACGATTAGACAACGCCTTCTTCAAGCATGCTTGGCTCATACAGGTCGCAACTTCTGCAGTATGAACAAACTCTTTACTGAAGATCTCGGGCCTTCTAATCCCTCCTGTGTGCTTTGGTAGGCCAAAGTCCATTACAATCATAAGTCCTTAACAGCTGATACACCTAACCATCCCTACTGCCTCCTTACATTACAGTTGTATGTGCAAGACAACATCACCTCAAAAAGTGGCAGGCTCCATAGTTATCAGAGAAGACTAGCAACCTTTTCCTGCGGTTTCAGGTTTAAACTACAGATAGAACACTTCAGCCAAGATGTGGGCACCTCAAGCATGATCAGCTCCTGTATGGTCTGCAAATCAGAACTTCCCGAAGACTATTGCTGCAACAAATGAGGATGTGCTACCCCTCTATGCCCTGGTTTGGTGCACATGAGGGTGAAACCTGCTCCCCGGGGGTACATTTTCTGTAGCAAGAATACATCATGTCTCCGTTAGCTCAACTAGCAGTGTGGAATAAGTTGTACGGCACTTAGCACCATTCAGTTACGATCACATACCGGTGGGTTCACATCAGTCAGGCAGTCACAGTGAATGGTGTTCGCTATCGTGAGATTATAACGAATTTTTTATGGCCCGAGTTTGATGATATGGATGTGGATGATATGTGGTTTCAACAGGGCGGTGTCACTTGTTTAATAAAACAATAGCTCATTTACGCGACAAATTCAATGGCTTTGTTATCTCACGTGGTGGCGATGCCAATGGGCCGCCAATATCATGTGATTTGACACCGTTGAACTTCTTTATTTGGAGTTAGTTGAAAGAAAAGGTGTACGTCGGTATGCCAGCAACAATTCAACAGCTAAAGGGTGAGCTAATTCGGCACATTAGCATAGAACCTCAATTATGTGTCAATGGAGCTGTACCGCCTAGGTCTTGGCGGTTACTTGGCCGATATATTCTTCCATACATAATTCATTGAACCATACGAATATTATCATAATAAAAAGAAATTACAATAATTCTTAAATAATAAAAAGTTATAAATAGCTTGTTTTTTATGTTTCCTAGCTATCTATATGTCGACATTTCATAGGAACTACCCTAATCATCAGTAGACTTTGGAAATTTTTGAAAGATATTCTCAAACATTCAACTTTATATCCCAACAATCCAAATAAATTGCTGAGAATTTAAAAAGAAAAATGCTCTAATAATATCCGTCAAAACACAAAAAACAAGCTTTTCTATTTATAAACGTCTCTAACATTTCTTTACACCTGCGACTACGAAACAGCTAGTTGTCCCCCAGCCAAAGATTTGATTATTATTCTTCTTGTCTTCTTAAATCAATAATTATTGATCACAACAAATTTGTATTGTAAAAAATCCTTCTTAAGAAAAAAAATTAAGAAAGGAAAAACTTGAACTAAATACTGTTGTACATATGTACAAACCAAACAATTTTGAATTTAAACAATTATAAAAGTTCAACAAAAATTTAACAAATTAAATACAAATGTATTTTAATAATATTTGTAAACGCACACATACAAACTTCTGAAAACAAATGATTCCGTACAGCAAATGTGTTCAGTTTTGTGCTTTGGCTTAAGCAACTGACATTAGACGAAACTTAACGAAAAGTTTCATTAAGTGAATTGTAGTTATACACATTTGTTTACATACATTCGCACAGTTGCTTAAAGTGGCTTGAGCCAGTCTATGCACACTATGGTTAGGCCTTAAGTCTATCCAAAGTGTAACTTCCATATCGCTACATTATTGCAACATACTCGTATATCAAAAAATGAGCTTTTCGGGTTAACAATGCAAAATTATTAACAGTAATTTATTCAAATTATTTTAAATATTCGTATTATTTGATCTTGTTTATATATTTTTCTTCTAATTTTTCCAGCTAAAGATCTTATTTTCGATATTGCGATAACAATTTGTTAAAATATTAAACAAAAATCAATCAAGACTTTTAGAAGAAAAAATATATTCAAATTACTTCTAAACTATTTCCTTTATTAGATATTTTCTAAAAAAAATTCTTCTAAGACTTGCAAGGAAACTAAAAATTTTAAATGGGTTTTTCTCGAAACAAGCTTTTTTGAGTTAAGACTACGTTGTAATAAAGGAGCGATATGTTTGCGGGGATACAAACACACATTGCAAATGCATGTCTTGTTCCAAATGTATGAAAATCCAAAAGAGGAAAAACCCGTTATAAATTTAAAATTTCAACACTTCGTGAAACGGAAGTTAAAACTTGTTGGTGTTGTTATTGCTGTTATAGGAATATGAAACCGATTGTTCTTAATTAATTAAACGAAGGCAAACTGACGAAACGATGAAATACGATTAAAGAATCTGTTCGTATATTCAAGCATCTGCGCAGATTTATTCGTGTTTTGTTGTTCCAAGAGACATATGCTTCATGTTAAATTAGTCTACTCTGAGTATGAGTGATAAAGTTGCCTGTACACACACACATATAGTTACGTATGTGATTGTTAAGTATACGACATGTTTAACGCAATGTTAAATATATTTTGATTTGTTATTTTTTACGTTAAATTGCTTTTTCTTATTTAATCATATTTTTATAAAAATTTATATTTCAAATATTTTAATAATATTTGAAATTTACTTTTGTGTTTGTAGTATATTTCAAAAATATTTTGATTTGAAACTCTCTTCGACTTTTTAAAGCCATTAGAATGTTTGCAGATTTTTTCATTGGGTTTAATTCAATCTTTTCACTGGCAACTTGAAAACATAAAATACCAGCTGTTATATTTTTTTAGTTTTTTTCATTTATTTTATTTATACTAACATGTGTCGGAAAATAATTCTTTCAAATTGTTTTAAATAATTGGATTAATTAAACAAAAAATAAGTATTCGTACATGAAATAAAACCCAAATTGTTTAAGCATGTTGCGGCAAAGCCTGATTCTAAAGTTGTTTATTTTAAAAATGACTTAAATTCTAACGACCCTATTCATAAAAAATATTTTTTCTTTATTTCAGCTTTAATCAAATACACCTTTAATAAATATAAAATAATTTTTATGAATACGGTTAAAAATTTTAACATCTGTTATAATTTTTTAACTATACACTAAACCAAATTTCATCTAGAATATTAGCTAAAAAATTTAGTAGACCCTTCACGAAATTAAAATATTCACAAGATTATTTTTAAATCTGAATAAAATTGATTAAAATAAACAAATTGACTTCGATTCACAGCACTAATGGATTTTGTTAAAAATATAAATTATAAATTTTAAAAAATTTTCGCTAAAAATATAGGGGAAATTCTGTTGAATCAGCAAAAATAATCACCGCGTTTAATAACTCTTGAGAAAAGAACACAGTAAAAACTAATTGAATATTACAGCTGGGAGAGAAATACAATTAGCTGTTTTGTAGGCACTACACTACTCCTCAGCACCCACTAAGATTCGAACTCGGTATCATGTAAACATCTCATCAAACGAGTTCAAGATTAATTCAGGGGCAACGCAAGACTCGATTCTTTCTTCCATTCTATTTCTTAATGATCTTTTATGTCACACATCTAACCCTATTCACTTTTCTGCAGATGATAGCATTTCCATTTGCCATTCGCACTCATTCAGTTATAGGCCCAGCCTATCCAAGACCGCTGGCAAGAAGCAAACTATGAATGACTCATTGATCTAGTTTCAATCTCCGAATGGGGTGGCAAAAACAGGGTTGATTTCAACGCTGCTAAGACCCAGTATTGATTATTAGTACACAAGAGCATGTTCATGAATGCTGCTTCATCCCTACCAATGGATGGTATAGGTATTGAGGAATCGCATACTCTTGATGTTCTTAGAATGAAAATACAGTGTGATGTTCGATGGCCTGAAAATATTGTTCGTGCCTCCAAAGAAGCATTCAACCGTCTTGGTTTTTTGAAACGGTGCTAGATGTACTTCACCCCGTCCGATCTCCTTACATTTATACCACATACGAGTATATCCGACAGAAAATGGAATACAATTGTTATGTTTGGGCCGGTGGCTTAAAGTCTATTTTGCGGTTAACCAACCGAGTGCAGGAAAAGCTTATAGGTGACAGTAGGGTATCAAACTTACAGGAGCATCATAGCAGTGTGGTTTACTCTGTTTTATCGATACTACAAGGGATTTTGCTCTAACGAAATTAGGGAATTTGTTCCCGAAACCCACATATTTCTAATGTTATGTTATGTTATACTCGTACATCGTGTATTACCTAGAAAAAAAGTGAGCATAGAAGTAGACGTTTACAAGATTCCATAAAACGTTTTCTCGTAGATGTTTACAAAAAACTTTTTCTTCCATAAAACTTTTTCTCTAAGTTAAAACTGTGATTAATCCAATTAGCCAAATTGGACCAGCACTTTAAAGGTGGGTGTGATACAATAAGTTTTTCTTTGCCAAAAAACTTAAGTGGGTCATAACGAACACCCGATGAAAAAAATTATCGTAATCGTCGAGTAAGACGTCCCATTTATACTTGAAATTTGATTACTTTCTGTTAGTTCAATTAATTTCAAATATCACAAATAAGTAGTTATATATACGTTAATCTTCCATTATATACCATAGAATATAAGATATATTAGGTAACAATTAAGGTTTTATTCGCTATTCTAGCTTCTAACATTTATACCAATAAATATTATAAATAGCTTGTTTTCTATATGTCGACATTTCATAGGAACTACCCCAATCATCAGTAGACTTTGGAAATTTTTGAAAGGTGTAAAGAAATATAAGAGACGTGTATAAATGAGAAAGCTTGTTTTTTGTGTTTTGACAGGTATTATTAGAACATTTTTCTTTTTAAATTCTCAACAATTTATTTAGATTGTTGAGGTATAAAATTGAATGTTTGAGAATACCTTTCAAAAATTTCCAAAGTCTACTGATGATTAGGGTAGTTCCTATGAAATGTCGACATATAGATAGCTGGGAAACATAGAAAACAAGCTATTTATAATATTTATTGGAATATATTAGGTAACATTTTTAGAAAAAAATTAAGGCTTATATTACCTTCTATCTTTAACTTTTCGCACCAAAAGAAGTCCATCCATGTAGGCTGTAATCAATTTCGAAGTCATAATTAAGAGCAGTATATTCCATGTCTCCTAAAAAACGATGTAACAGTTGTGCTAATCATTGCGATACCGGATTTCCTGTATTTTGAGTTGGACCTACAAATGTATTTTACGATCACGCATCGTGTGTCCATTGGTTTTGAAATGATCGTTCAGTGTGTGATTTCCATTGAAGTAATCTCTTATTAGTACAGCGTGCATGCGAACCTATGCTTGATCGAGTTTTTATACAAATCTTGTAATAATCTTATTATTTTAGCCGAGAGCCCTAAGCTTGACAGCTTATAAAATCAGTTACGAGGAGCCATTTGCTCTGTTTATGTGTACGACAAAATATTGTGAGCAGTAGAATAATTTTTTTTAAATCCAGCTTGGAATTCATTTAGAATATTGTTTCGGTTGGTCCAAAAATTTAAACGATTTAGAATGATGGAGTTAAAGAGTTTTCTTATAGTATCATTTAAAGACAAACCACGATAATTTGACGGGATGTTCGGATCACCTTTTTTTATGTAGTGTAGTATAATATTGGAGTTACGGAAACAGGTTGGTGTTTTTTTCTTTAAAAACATTTTGTTGCATAAACTAAGTAATTCAAATTAAAATCCAACAGGAGTATATTTATAAAATTCAAACGTGATTCCATATTGACCAGGAACTTTATTTGGTTGTAGTGATTTTAGTACAGTATATAATTCATAATATTTAATGGGCTAGTCTAATATTACTTCAACATGAAAAAAATCTAAAATTTAAAAATTTGCGTAAAAGCACCATAGAAACAATAACAATACCACGTTCGTATTACTTCAATGCCATTAAGATTTTTTTTTTGTGAGAAATTTAAATTAAACACACATTAATTAAGCATTACTTATAAATAAACAAAATATTTCATAGTCTTGTTTTTAATTATGACGACAAAAAATTAAACAATATTGAGTACTGATTTTGAAAACTGATTTTGAAATAAAGAGTAGTTAAATTTCAAGGGCTGATGTTGATTTTGAATAAAACACAAACTATTTAGGAAATTATTGTAATTTTATTTTATTATGATATATTGGTATTAGTCAATTATGTGTGGAACAAAATATCGGCCAAATGGGCGACGCGACCACGGCGGCACACCTCCATCCGATGGTCCAAATTTTCGATGACCCTGAGGCATAATGGAGGTTCTATGCCGTTAATGTGCCGAGTTATCTCATCCTTTAGCTGTTGAATTGTTGCTGGCTTATCAACGTACACCTTTTCTTTCAAATAACCCCAAAGAAAAAAAGTTCAACGGTGTCAAATCACATGATCTTGGCGGCCAATTGACATCGCCATTACGTGAGATAACACGGCCATTGAATTTGTTGCGCAAAAGAGCAATTGTTTCGTTAGCTGTGTGGCAAGTGGCACCGTCCTGCTGAAACCACATATCGTCTACATCCATATCTTCCAATTCGGGCCATAAAAAGTTCGTTATCATCTCACGATAGCGAACACCATTCACAGTAACTGCCTGACCGGACTCATTTTGGAAAAAATACGGCCCGATGATGCCGCCAGCAGATAAACCGCACCAAACAATCACTCTTTGTGGGTGTATTGGTTTTTCGACAGTCACTCTTGGATTCTCATTCGCCCAAATGCGGCAATTCTGTTTATTGACGAATTCACTGAGGTGAAAATGTGCCTCATCACTGAAGATGATTTTCTTCGAAAATTGATCATCCATTGTTGCCATTTCTTGCCACCATTCTGCCCATTCACGACGTTTGGAATGGTCAAGAGGCTTTAGTTCTTGAGCCAATTGCACCTTGTAAGCGTGTAAATGCAAGTCTTTATGCATAATGTTCATCAACGACGAGCGTGAGAGATGCAATTGTTGGGCACGACGACGAGTTGAGGTGGACGGCTCTTCAGCCACACTATCGCGAACAGCAGCAATATTTTCTGCAGTACGAGCTGTACGAGCATGCACTGGTGTTTTTTTTTTTTTGTCTTTTTTTCACCGTTGTCCGTGTTTTCTTTATATGTTCAATATTAATATTATTTTCGATGAATTTAATTACCTTGTAGTGTGGAAGGTGTTGGACTAAATTTTGCTAATCTGAGCAGTGTCGAAGGTATATACACTGGGCACTGATCAGTTTTAACTAATTTAATTCCAACATTTTAAATGCTGCAATAGAGTTTGTTTCAGTCTTTCGTCTTGTTATCGTTAATATTTCGCGAACACTACTCCCTCTTTCCTCCTCATCATACCCTATTTTCCTAGTTCCAGTACAATGCGCTGCATATGTAGGGGTCATCCTCTGAGTACTGGTCCCACATAAAAAAAAAAAAAAAATCTTCTACAGACCCGGTTGGCTCGAATTCTTTCACGATTTTTGCGATTGTACGCACATTTGGACTTCAAATTGACCAAAAAAATCACGAAGTGCACGATATGCATTTTGATTTGAACGCCCATTTTCATAATAAGTCTGGATAACTTTAACACGTTGTTGGATTGTGTATCTCTGCATGGTTCAAATTGGGTAAGTCTGAAATAGAGAAATGTCAAATAAAATTCGGAAAAAAAACTTGGCGTTTAGGTGTGGTTCACATTCAACATCGGCCCTTGAAATTTAACCACCCGATATATTGTCCTTCGAATAAGATTTCTTAACTTAGAAAATTATAGTCAGCGATCCTATTAATATACGGATGTATTTTTCATACGTAATTATTTACAATATAAATATTTTTCTAAAGGCAATTGCACAATAAGTAGGTGTGTCATAAAACATATTTTGTCATTTTGTTAATATCGCTTAATGTGACGTAATAAAATCACTTAACTAATTGTTGGCTAAACAGATATTCCCACTAGCCAAACATTGATTTATTGAATAGTTTTGCAGAAACTAGTTACTAATAGATACGTGCACTTATCTTCCTATCAAAAATCACGCACAAAAAAAGCTAAAATGAACACCTGTTTTCTTACGATGACAGGTGGTGGAAATTCCAATCATTTATTTATTGTTTTATAAAGTTGGTTGTGCTCTTGTTATTTTCCACAAACACGCAAAGTGTGAAATATGGTTACAGCAACAACAGTTTATAATCTGTAACGTTATATATTATAATTTTTTTTTTAATTTGTTATTTTATTTGTTGAATCCACATAAGAAATGTAATGACAATAAGTATTCAAGTCTTAACACTAAAAACAAAAATTGTGATTAAAGTCCTGCCAGTGCTGGACAAAAATTTATTTTTATGCGAATATTTTTTCAGAATTCAGTCATCTGTTTAGAGCTCGAATGGTAGCCAAAGTATCCCTCCTTCTCATACGGGTATGGCCACCAAAGTTAAGAGGATTTGGATGGAATTCAAGTTTGTTAATATATCTTGTCGCGTACTTCACAAATTCAGATTTCACAAAAGGTACGTTCAGATCTGCGTGTATTCGTGAGTTTTTAATGTACCACGTCTACGGAGTATTCTATTTTGACTTCTTTGAATTTTTTCAATGTTGGCATATTGATAGAAACAGTTTATTGTGGATTTAATTATAGGTGCTTGTTTGCATTTCCGTAATTCTATTGTTACCATCTATAAATTTCAAGACATGGTGCGTAACGTTTCTAAATCAGCTACGAAACGGTTAAATTTGTTTTACGAAAAGGCTCGTTGGGCTGAGCTGAATCAATTTTACAAGCATTTTAATTAAAAACTTTACTTTCTAGATAATGACATAAATGCTTCAGCAAAAACAATCGAAAATATGATCTTGCTAGGAATGAAAACATTCATGCCCTCTAAGTACACTTCGATTAAACCAAGAACGAAATCTTGGTTCAATCAGACGTGCAAAAACGCAGTCAGATCCAGAGCGGAAGCATTCAGCAAATCGCGTTTAAACAAAAACCCAGACACTGATTTGCTACATTCATCTCGACGAGGTTAACGTGGAAGTTTCACATTGATGCGAAAGTTACTCAGTTAAAGTTAAAAGCAGCGCAACTGAATTGGCTTATGGGCAGAAATTTGACATTGAAGCTGGATTGCAAACTTTTATTATACAACGCAGTTCTAGCCTATATGGTGCTATGGAATTCAATTATGGGGCACCGCCTCAACTTCTAACATTGAAAAAATTCAAAGGCGACAAAATCAAATTCTTCGAACGATTACTGCAGCTTCATGGTACGTAAAAAACTCACGAATTCATAAGGATCTCTGTGTTCCTCTTGTAAAAGACGAATTTTCAAAGTACGCGACAAGGTATATCAGTAAATTGGAATTTCACCCATATCGCAATATACTTAATTTTGAACGCCACTCTCGGTTGAGAAGGAGGGATATCGTTGCCACCTTCACAGCGTTAAATAGGTGATTTTACCGATATTGATCGTGCAAAATAAAACATTTTTGTCTAGCATTGGCTGGACTTAATTAATTTTATGTATTTAGTATTAAGATTTGAATACTTATTGTTAGTTCACTTTGTGAAGATTCAATAAATAATTGAATGAGAAAAAAAAAAACTGATTTGCTAAGCGCAAAGGCAAGGTCTTTGTGTGCCAAGGTACTTAGGCGTGAAAAATTTCTTCACGAACAGTGTCTTGGTGCCAAGGTACTTACAGCTCCCCGGGGCAGTAAGACCTTTTGGTCTTTCCTTAAGGGAGTAAAGAACAGTGGTAGTTCCTCAATTCCAACTCTCTTAAAGAATGACCAAGCATTCACCGACCCGGTTGACAAAGCTAACCTGTTGGCTGAAATTTTTGCAAGCAATTCTTAATTGCCGGAAAAAGCCAACTATGCCAGAGATATTTTTCCGGGCTCGAGCAGTTAAAGGGTTTTGGTCGACCTCGACATAAATAAGACTCCTGGACCGGATGGCATTACAACACTGGTCTTGAAGCAGTGTTCTCTTACGCTCGCACGTCCTTTAGCACGCGTGTTCAGCATAGTTTACCATGTTGGTGAGTTTCCATCGTGCTGGAAGGTTGCTAATGTAACGCCAATGGCCCAAAAAGGGTGAGGCTAATAACCCTGAAAATTGCCGCCCAATTGCAATTTGCTCTGCGCTTTCCAAAGTAATGGAAAGCATAATTAACTATAAACTTATGAGGTATCTTGAGTCGCATAAACTACTTAGTGATCGTAAATATAGATTTCGTAAGGGTAGCTCTACTGGAGATCTTATGGCATATCTCTGGAAAAAATGCCACTCAATCCATCATTTCGGTGAAAGTAAAGTGGTGGCTCTGGATATTTCCAAAGCGTTTGACAGAGTGTGGCAAGCTGCACTTCTTGCAAAACTTGCAGCTTTTGGTGTCGGTCGGACTTTTCTCGATTTCTCGAGCTTTCTTAAATACTGCACTATACGAGTTGTTATAGATGGGGTCTCATCAAACGAGTTCAAGATTAAATCAATTAATTAATTATCAAGCGTGGCTGATAACCTCAATATGCGCTGTTACATATGAGTGTAATTTTATCAGCTGTTTACCAAATTTTAAGAATTTTTAATATTTTTCCGTTCGTGTACTGTTTTGGTCAAGAAAATTTTCTGGGAGTATATATTACAATTTACTGAAAATCTACCTGCTCATATTACATTCGACTATAAAGTAAGCGAATAAACCTAATATCAACATATAAATAACAATAAAAATCATATCATAATTGTTGACGCACGTCAAGTCCATAAGACTAAGGCACAAAAAGAAGTTGTCATAATGTTGTTGAAAACATTTTTAACAAACAAGATAAGTACATATTTGTATATTTTCGCCCCTATAATGCTTAAACACACACACTCACTCAGACAGACTACAAAACGAAAAGCTTTGAAAAAAACTATTAGCGTAAATTGTGCGACTAAAGATACATATGTGTATATACATACGTATGTATGTGGGCTTATTAAGTAAATACTCGCGAATAACTTTTAATGAAACTTGGCCTCAGAACACGACAGGTTTAGGACTTAAAAGCACCAGACCTGATGTTGGCATAACATTGCAAATAATAGTTGTCTTGTGGTTCTTACTTGTGTAATAAGCTTTACATAGTCAGAATAATATATTCACATTAGATAAGTTTAGGCTTAAAAGGCTGCCAGTCATTGATAAGCCAGCACACATAGACGCAATTTGGTCCCATTCTGTGACCTTAGTGCGGTATATGTCTTAGCAGATCTTCATGTAACTGGTCCAGTTCAGAACTAACCTGAGGATCGGATAAAACAGTCCAATCCACCTACAACGTTTTAAATACTGTGATAATGTTTGTTTTGGTCGTTCTGTATGTTAAGTTAACAAACATTACTCCCCCTTTCCTCCTTCTCATACTCTATTTTTCTAGTTCCAGTACAATGCACTGCATATGTATGGGCTATCCCCTGAGTACTGGTCCAAGATAAAAAAAAAAAAAAAAAACATGACATTACGATATTTTTCCCAAATCTGTGCAGACCGTTCTGCCTACACAGCAAAAAATGTTTTTTCGTGTTCAATAACGAAATTCGTTGAATCAATTAATAAATTGTTTGAATAAGGACCTATACAGCAATGCCTGGATTAAAAAAAAAAATTTAGTAAAAATAATTATTGAGCGAAAACAACTATGTTTTTAAACAACAACAAAATGCTATATCCAATTATTTTTTTGCTATTTATGTATATGCATAAAAATTAATTTTTCAGACAAAAATTTTATTTTTACTATAATTTTTTCTGTGTAGATACAAAGCCCTTATAAAAAAAAGAGCTAAGCACGGACACAGCAAGCCCTCAACACTCTCTTCCCTGCGTATATCCTGTAGCACATCAATCAGTTAGCTGATTGATGTGCTCTTCAACGAGCTTGATGGCCTGCAGCACAATTCAATAAATACTTCTTTACTTGCTGATCGACAGCGAATATCGTTAAAAATAAAACTGAACAGCAAATTCTAAAATATCATTATAAGTATTTTAACACTAAGGGTATTAGGCCAAGTTTGACAATAATTTCGGCTATTGTAGAAGTTTGATGGCATGCTAAAAGCGGGTAAAAATGTCTGCACTTAAGCTTCGAAACAGTCAGGTAGCCAAAACGGAACGCAAAGCCCCAAACAAGAGGATCAAAAAGAGAGAAAACAGTAAAACACAATAATATTCACAAAACTCGAGCAGAGAACTCCTTTTAGCACAAAATTCAACCAGACTTTTCAAAACACGAATTTCATCAGCGCCTCCTAGGTGTCAATAGAGTTGCCAGGGTTCGAAAATATCCACCATTTAATCTTGAGCATACCGACCACCTTGCTGTATACCAATTCATTTCTAATTTGCCTACATCTTATAGAAAAAAGCAGAAAAAAACAAATAAAAGGAAAATAAAAAATATATAAACTCTTTATTAAATCCTTGGAAGTTCAGTTGGGACCAAAAAGATATAAAAGTAAATAAAAATTCACATGCATAAATGACAAAATTGAAAAATTTATTAAACTGGACCATGTAGGTCCAGGAATAATGTATCCGAAAATAGAAAATTGCGCTAATGGACCCGCCATAAATCCCGTTCCTTATAATTTGGCTATAAACATCTCCTCCTGGCAACCAATTTACAGGAGCAGCCACGTTAAATTGGGAATCAGCTAATTGTAGCCCCGGAAACTCATCTATAACCCTGCCATCCATGAATCGTCCTGGAGTCGTAACCTTATACTCTTTAGCCACGCCTTATCAAACAGAGAACATATACAAAAACACCAGTATACAGTCAGCGCCCCTTATATCTCAGTACAGTAGCCAGGGTTCGGAAATATCCACTATTCAAACTTCAACAGAGGGTACTGTTAAGTTTCGTTTCATCGTCTAGCCACTTAAACGTGCGTTTCATTGTTATACTTTTCAAACAAAAATATTATAATTTTTATACAAAATTTGGTTCAGAAATAAATATTCTATACTTGGTGTATTTTTTTGTTTAAATAACGCATTTCTGCTTTTATTTTGCTGCGTTTTTAAATATCAAAGTTGACAATGCTGGACACAACCAAGCACATGACAGCAAGCATTACGGAAAATCAAAATTGTTTGATTTACCATCAAGCAAGTCTGATAGTCTGAATGTAATCCGTCATACATGCGAAAAATAATACGATAAAAATTTGACATCCCATACGACTTTTTTGTTTTTTGAAACTTTTCAAAACGATAATACTTTTCATTGGATCAGGGTTGTGTTTTTTAGCAAACCAGCTAATTAAAAATTGAGTAGTCGGCTATTTCGTAGCCGATGGGGTGCCGTCACTGATAGTATTGTTTGTCGTTATAAAAAGCTCGAAATTTGGAATTTAGCTGTCATTTATAAATGCATATTGCTCATGCTATATTTAGAACATTAAATATGTTTGTGCTATTGAATTTGGATGTGTTATACATAATTATTATTTTAACTGTTGAAGAATTTCATGCGCCGGCACGTCTATCGCCTACGATGAATAGCGCACCTGCCGCCGTGAAAAGTTTTATGATGGCACATCTATGTTGGTTTATATCAAGTGTGATGGTGTGAATGCAAAATCTAATTTACGTTAGACTTTTTGAAAGTCGCAAGAAATGTATTTAGACTTTTATCTCACAAAATCTAGTGAAAGTATTTTTACTTGTATAATAGTCTGATTGGGCTTTAAGCATTTTGAACGTGTCTAGCGCTTTACTGCAACTCCGGTCAACGAGCGGGCATATTGAATGTCAAATGTGCGCGAGTGTTAAAATCAATCCATTGAAGAAAGCTGGAAATCATGGTTGATATCAACTTGTTGGGATGTTGGCCATATTTGCCTTTTTACCTAAAATGTTCACACTCATTCTTGCAAATACACTCAAACTTAAAATTTGAAAAAATTCCATTGCCACATCTACTGCATTCTCGAATTTGGGGCAGGTACATAAGAGTTATGTAAACGAAAAAAACTTGCCAATGGAAGAACGTGTGACTTATGAAATCTAAAAAGTACACACTCACACATTACTTTAATTGAAGTTTGCCAGCCATAGAAAGCTGATGACTTTTAAACAGTTTCGCCAATTTTGCCCTGATGTTGATTGTAGGTCATTTCAATTAGAAAATTTTAATCTTCCAAAAAATAAAAAAAAAAGTTTTCTTTCATGCATGAATAAACATGAGTCAATGGAAAACTTTCGAAGTTTAAGTAAATATGTACTCGTATTAAAATTAGTTCATTGCCTGTCAAATAACAGACGCTAACAGTTCAAACATCAACGCCATCATAATGGAACTACAGAAAAGTCAATTTTATACTAAACAACTGCATAGAGTTTCGAAATCGAACCCAGCTGTCCAAGCAGGCAGCAACAGCAAATGGCCGTGATGCCGTTTAGGGGCTGAGAAAACACACAAAAATCACTGGTAGAGTTCTTAATGGAATGAAAATTATTTGCTTTTCTAATATGCCAAATAATTAATATGTCTTAAGCGAATGACTATAAAAAGTAATTCAGAGGCATTAAATAACGAGGAGCGAATGAACAGGACCAGTTATACAAAGAAATTTGTCGGAAAATTGATTTTGCTATAAATCGATTACAGCCAACAAAACTGGGGGCTAATTCTGGCATTCGCTTACGAGCGTGTTCTTACTCGAATATGCAAATCTTTACTCCTTTGGGACTATCCCATTCAATATCGAGTAAAAGGTATCGAAATTTCTAATGATGTCATTCGATAGCGAGTAACCATTCGAATGACACCGTGAAACTTTTTACTCGTAAGCAAAAGTACTATCGAAAACCCGCCAAACAGAAAAGAAATGTAAAGGCCGGGGCACATACAATCCGTCGTACGTCACACGTTGCTTTTTTCAACTGATATCAACGTATGAAGTCGGCACAATCAGTACTTTGTTAACGGATATAAAATCAACTGCATTTTACTTTATTCTGATTAAAATCTTTGGATTTCCTTTTCAGACACAGCACAAAAAATCTCACACAATTTGTTTCTAATTTATTTTATTTTTGAACGAAAAAATAAATCAATATATACCAAGGCGAATTTAATACCAGGTGGCCTCGTTAGCGTAGCTGATCGACAGCTGTTTTAGGTGCTCATTACCCAACTATCAAAATTTTGTTTATTTTTTCATATCTTTTTCACACATTTTCATGCGCGCCATTTCATATATCCTGTACACAAATCTTAACCCATTTGGTGCGGCTATACTTAATTTAGTACAGTTAAACATTAGGCAACAATTTTATAATTGATTTTACAATACGCACACAACTTAGTAGATGAAATGGACCAGTCCAATTTATTGTTCAAAATTGACATTTGTAGTATGAGATCTTCTTGGGTGTTCTGTATCGATATTTTTAATATATATAGTCATAGTAAAATATTGGCGGCATAGATAATATATGAAAATTTAAAAAATATGAAAATTGTATATTATTTTCACCAGCTAGCTGTTTAATCAAATATGGCCCTATGGGCTCGATTAAAAAAATTGAAATAAATGAAGTGAAAAATGAAATAAAATAATTTGCTGCCAATGCAAACAATTTTTAAAACCAATATTTATTGAAAACATTTGCTTTCGAAATTTTCACTTAACTACCACCACCCTGGTCTACCCATTTATTATTTCTTTAATGCTTTTATATATTTGGTAATAAGTACTTCCATTTTTATTTCGACGGTAATGGGTTAATCGTGTTTTTGAAAATAGATTTAGCGAAAACGCTAAATTAAAGCGATTTGGGTTTCTCAGAACATGCACGTTAATAAGATCCTAATTCCAATATTTTGTTTAATTGTTTCCTTGATAGGTCCAAATCATCACCGACAATTTCTTATATCTTCTCTAGCAAAAAACAATGAAGAAATCGTAAAAGAGACTTATAAGATATATCTAATTTCCAGTTTTTAATCTTTTAAGTTCGCTAAAAAAATTTCCACTTGATATATTCAAAAGTGGAAAAATTTAAAGACAATTGATTATTATTACAATTTAAAAATTTTTTCTTCCTTAATTTTTATATTCTCAAAAAACGAAAAGAATTTTTCGGATTTTGTGTAATATCGAGCTCTTGGCTGTGGAAAATTAATTTACATTCCCGGCAATACTGATTTGTTCAATAGAATTTAAGGTGAATTCAGTATGTTTTTGATACATTGGTAATTTTATATAGGGCGAACACCATGTTGCTTTTTGTGTTGTTGTATTGTTGTACTATATAAACTGATAGTTGTCAAAGTTCTCAACGTACGTTAAGAGTTGTTCAACTTTAATACTTTGCGTTGATGCAGAAGTACGGCATGTGACAAAGCTCATAAGACTACATGTATTTTAACTTAGATGTCAGTTGAAAAAGGCAACGTTTAAAGTACAATGGATTCTATGTGCCCCGGCCTTAAGTTCAAAATTTGTTTTCAATATAGAATTAAATGTATAAATAATTTTTTATTTTACGACAGCAGTAACAAAGTTTTGAACAATTTTATGGCAGCACATACCGACTTGGCAAAAGGTGTATTAGCCAATTCTGCGCAACGGAAATATAAAGCCAACCAATTGTGACAAGAGCTTGCTCTGAAGTTGAACGCTTCTGGTCTACCAATTAAAGATTAAAGATATGTGTGTGTGTGTGTGTGTGTTGAAGGGTTAAAAGCCGGTGAAAGTTTTGGGTCAGCGAAAGTGGTGGACATGACACAGCCAAATGACTTTGAAAGCTGTCCTAATTTGCCTTCCATTTCAGCCGAGGCTGATTATTGTGATTTATCATTTATAATATCATACGATGGTGCCCAGGCTGAAGAGAATATAGATATAGATTCCTTAATAGAAATTGAAAGTAAGGTGGAAGAAAAATCTTATCACAAAGAAAATACAATTACGTGCGAAAACTTTTCAAAAAGTAGTAAAAAGAACATAAGGCCATCCTGTTGAAAAAAATTTGATTTCAATAGAAACCTATCATAAGCACATATTGGAGAAGATGGAACAAATTATTGAAATAGCAAATAAAAATATGGAAATTAAGGAGAAGTTAAAACTTAAAATTAAATCCCATCACCGTTTCGTCGGAGTCAGACGATGATGCATAATATAATAATATTGGGTCAATTTCTGTAGCATTTTTATTTTTATTGAATTTGTTGCTCGTAAATTTTAACTTGTTTTGTCAAAACATATGATTTTTGTTGACAATTTTCATCAGTGTTATAAAACACATTTTGTCAGTATTTTACAACACTGAAGTGATAACTCGACTCGTTACGTAACGAGTCACATCAAATTATTTTCTACTCGATACTAATTTCAATCACGAATGGCAGAATTATCCCCCTGCATTTCGAATAATATAATATCTTATAGCCTCCCTGGATTGATGGAAACAAGTGGCCGCGTTCTGTAACATTAGCGTGTCTCGTCTCATGTCGAAAAGTCGAGAAAAAAAAATTATTCCATCGTTTATCGAAAAGTCAGATAAAAATATGTCGATATTATATCGTTTCGATACAAATGTCACGATGGCGAACACCATTCACAGTTACTGCCTCACCAAACACGGCGAAATTATGCTGCCAGCCCATAATCCGCACCAAACAGTGACTCTTTGTGGGTGCACTGCTTTTCAGACAATCGCTCTTGGATTATCATTCGCCCAAATGCGGCAATTCACTATGGTCAAAATCTGTCTCATCACTGAAGATGGTTTTCTTTGAAAATTTATCATCCACTGTTGCCATTTATTGCCATCATTCTGACCATAACCGATGCTTGGAATGATCAAGAGTTTTCACATCTCCCACAGACCCAGTTTGCGCAAATTTTTACACGATTTTTCTGATTGTACGCACTCTTTTTCATAATAAGCCTGAATAACTTTAACGCGTCGCTCGATTGTATATTTTCCCATCGTTCAAATTGAGGTAGTTTGAAATTGAGAAATGCCGAATGAAATGCAGTAAAAAAGTTGACCTTTTAAAGTACGAAGAGAATTTCGTTACATTTTGTTTCTATACCTTTATATTGACTCACACAATGAAAGTGGTTATCGACGATGCATACACGACTTGGACAACTGGGATCTAACGTTCAAGAATAAGCGTTTGTACATGCAAATGCATGTTTGTCGAACAACTGCCATAGTATTATGTATATACATATACATATATGTATGTTTGTCAGCATCATCACTACCCAGGGGAATACATAAAAAAACACTTTACACTCTCGCCTAAATACTCTTCTACCACATACAATTGGAGACTGACTCGTCTTAACTATTTTGAGTTGACCAAGGCTCACATGCATATTTGTACGTACCTACATATATGTATGTGTGTACATACTTATGTATTTAAATTAGAATTTTTTGTTCCGTACATTTTAATTTCTTGTTTTTATTTTACGTATAAGTATTAAACACATAGACCACAGCAGACTACACGACTTCACAACAGCAAATGCCGCAACCGGAAATTGTAGTTGTGTAGGTATCTACTGAAATATTTTGAACACGGCAGCAACATAAATTCATTTGAATTAAAGTATACTTCAGTGTGGCCACCTTAGAATTTTTAGCTTTACAATTTTCCATTGTTTATATCAATGCTTCATGAAAAAAGTTCTCTCTAAAAAAAGGCCTTAAAATCTAAAAAAAAAAACAAACTAATTAAAAAAGCTTTTGTTTGCTACGCTTAATTCAGGTTAGGTGGGTCTTAAAAATTTAAAATATATTCGTTTGATCTATAATGGGAACAATGTTAAAGAATTGAAAGTATATATCGAATTTTTAAAAATTTGGACAATAATAATTCAAGTCCAAAAAGAAAAATATATGTATATAAATTATAAATTCGTCGAAGATATGCAATTAAAACTACTCATAAATGGAGTCGCTGGTATATATCTAAAGTGACAAATAAACTATGCAAACCTTTCGGCAAACACGCGCTTTCCGTTTGTTCATAACGATATTAATAAATTTTTTTCAACGAGAGTACACGGCGAATATGCTGCGGTAGTTTTCTCGCCATATGAAGTTTACAACACATAAATCATTTTATAGTTTGTTTTATCCGCTATTTCTTGATATTCTGTTTATTTACGGCCTGTTCGACGATATCGAATGGGAATGTATGCGAAAGAAAGCTAGTCACTCACAATCGAACAAATTTGGGTTCGTCTATGTCACTATTGTTCGTTCGCATAAACTTATGTATTTCAATCGAATTTTGACACATCATTCGCATAGAATAATGTTAGAAAAAACCCAAATCAATTTTCTTTCGCCTATGGTGCAAATGAATTTATCCTTTCGACATCGCCAAACTGGCTGTTAATCTTTGTTTGTTTTTTCAATTTCTACAAAGGTAAACTTTAATACAATACTAAAAATTCTAACAAGAAAACTTTTTCATGATTCGTTTTGCGTGCTTCTTCTTCCATCACTTCATTCTGCAAAATTTTCTTTCAAATGAAAAAATTTTGCGTTAGACAACACAAACATTCAAGATGTTTGCGCAAAAATCGTGCAAACATGCTTCAAATACTGGGTGGCCCAGAAAGACCGAAGTGGTGTGAATTCCTTATAACTTTTTTATTATAATTTTTTTTTTCTTTTCTTTTCAGTATTTTGTAAAGAAGACTTGGATAATTTATAATGGAGCAATACACAATTGAACAACGTGCCCAAATTGTTGAAATTTACTTTTCAAATCAACGGTCCATTGTGTTGACTCAGCGTGCATACCGTCGTCAATTTAATGTGCGGGTTGCACCCTCTCAGTCAACAATAAACCGTCTGGTTGCAAATTTTCGAGAACAAGGAGCAGTAAGGAACATTCCTGGTCCCGGCAGACACCGAACTGTCCACACGGCTGACAATATTCAAGTGGTACAGGAGAGTATTCGGGAGGATCCAGAAACATCAACCAGGAGACGTTCGTCACAACTGGGCCTCTCAAGGACGTCGCTGCAGCGAATTTTGCACACCATAGGAGCCACAGCGCACACTGCGAGGGCCACAATGACTCTTTTACGCGACATCTTTGGTGAAAGAATAATTTCTCGTAACAGCAATTTTAATTGGCCTCCGCGTTCCCCGGATTTAACCGCTCCAGACTGTTTTCTTTGGGGCTATTTAAAAGGAAAAGTTTATGTTAATAAGCCTAGGACTATTGAGGAGTTAAAAACCAATATTCGAGAAGAAATTAACAACATACCACCGGAAGTTTTGCGAAAGGTCATGGAAAATGTGTTGGAAAGAGCACATTTGTGCGAAGCAGAATATGGCCACCACTTGCGGGATATCATTTTTAATAACTAATCCAAAAATATTCCCCATAAATTTAATGTATTTAAAAAAAAAAAAAAATTAAAAAAATATCTCTTAAATAAAAAGTTATAAGCAATTCACACCACTTCGGTCTTTCTGGGCCACCCTGTATATGTACAAATAAGTAAACACGCCCTTTAACAACGCTAAATGTGTGTACAAATGTTTTTGCATGTTTGTTAAGCTGTTTCTGTACTTTGTTTGGCGCTTAACTAGTTCTTTTATAAAATTAGGCATTCTTATTTTGAGGATAAATATGTATGCACAAATAAATTTATTAATTTATTTAAAAGCCCATATCATCATTTTGTTGTTTTATTATACTTTATTAGAAAATAAAATATTTCCAAGAGCAAAATTTTTTTTATTACATATTTTTTTTTATACATTGGTCACACTGTTTTTGTTTTGTAGCCAACAAAAATAGAAATTAGTTTAATTCAAGTGCGGCAAAAAAAAATCAGCTTAGACAACAACCTGCAGTCGTGTCGTCTTGCTGTTGTCTAAATAAACATTCGTATTTAAGTGCATGTATTTTATATTTGACATATTGAAGTCGGTTGTCTGCTGGCTTCAATGTGTTTAATGCCTATACTCGTAATTTTTGTTTTTTGTTTTGTTTTCTTTAATTTTAAATTAAACAAAAACATTGGTTAAAATTTAAAGGACGTGCTGGTACATACTTGTGTATGTGTATACATATCGCTCCTTGATTGCAATATAGTCATAACCAAGAAAAAGCTCGTTTCAAGAAACACGCATTTCAAATTTTTAGTTTCCAAGTCTTAGAATTTTTTTTTAGAAAATATCTCCTAAAGGAAACAGTTTTTTTTAATATTGAACCGTTACTCTGGGTGCACAAGATACCAGAGGTAGTACTGTTAACAATTCTGCATTGTTAACTCGAAAAGTTCATTTTTTGAGATATGACTATGTTGCAATAAAGGAGCGATATGTCTCTATGTGAGCGAAAATACCTTGCACCGCTTAAATTCAAAGCACCATTAAATTAAGGACAAGATTTGGGTTATTAAAAAAGGATAAGGAATTTAATGCGTTCTTTAAGTAAAAGATTGTGTGATGGCAAGCCAAAAGCAAATTACAATTTTTGAAATTTGCTTAAAAAATGGAGAAGTTGTGCTCATTTATTTTAAAAAATCTGTTAAAAATTTTGTGAAAAAAATAACATATGTAATTAAAATAGGGGGGGGGGGGGGGCGTAAAAAAGGGCGTGGTTGAAAAAAGTAACATTCATTCAAGTATTCCAGTTAATTACTGTGAAAATTTCAGGAAGATTGATCCAGCGGTATGGCCGATCTTAAGATACAAACAAACAAATAAGCAAACAAACAAACAAACGAACTTAAAAACACACATTCAATTTTATATATTAATATTCTCTATTTTTACAACACATTTGCATATAATATATATAATATTATCATTGAAAAAAGAACAAGTTTAAAGAAATTATATTTAGATGATTTCCTATCAATTGGCGTGAAAAATGCAAATGAAATCTCACAAAACATATTGACAAGAATCATCAAAAAGATTTTTACCTCTCTTTGATGCAAAAAAAAAAAAAAAACAACAACTTATCAAGTGGAATCTATTTATTGTCAGTTCATTTGCTATAAAGAATTAAAGAACTATAAACTGAAATGTGCATTCCTATCTATTCGCATGTATGTGTTTAAAATAAAACTTTAAGACAAATGAGCTGAAAAATAATACTGTTATTGTAGAGTACATATACCCCACGAGTACATCCCAGCGGTATAAGCAGAGACCATTGCCACAATCTGCTAGCCAAGTAATCCATACTTTATACAAAAACGTGTAGGTAACCCCTTGGACACTGCTGCACGTTCAATATAAGGTTTGTTACACAAGATCTCTGACACGCTCAGACTAATGAGAGTAAAAAGCAAATTATTCTCTAAATTTACCAACTGTACCCAAAGCCACTCTCGGCACTTGCTAAAACGCCAATAGCGTATTTACACTTGCTAACAACTTATATCTTTCATCATTTTGGCAAGATGTTAACATCTTCCGATATAAAGTCTATATGAAAAAAAAACTCAACATCTTTAAAAGATGTTCGTTTCCCATTTTACTGGTCTCAGCATCTTTTTGAAATTGTTAAAAATTCATGCCATCACTAGAAAATATGCCTACAAGTGTAAAATTTTTGTACAATGAGCGGGAGCGAGCAATGTAAGTAAATTTTAAATTAAATTTTTGGTTTGTACATTTATGCGACGGGTTATAGTTCAAGTTTTTTCCTTTCTTAAGTTTTTTTCTTAAGAAGGATTTTTTGCAATACAAATTTGCTGTGATCAATAATTTTTGATTGAAGAAGACAAGAAAAATAATAATCAAATCTGTAGGTAAATTTTAACTTAATTAAAAATTATATATAATTAGATATAATAACACATACAATACTCGTACATTTATTTATAGTAATAAAGAAAAAAAATACTTTGTGTTGTATGGTCTGCTGCTGACGAGATAGAGCTTCGGCACGAAAAAAATTGCAGAATTGCGGAATGAGAGGAACAATTCGTATATTTTCCAGGAAATGACAGTGAAGTTGCAAGATCCATTCGTAAGCTCTCTTTGAAAAACTCTGGGCTGGTAGTCTTGGAATATCTTTTTCCCAAAAACTGCCATTTCGATTCTAAGGTGTTATTATTTATATTTATGAGTTCAAATCTTAATAAATTATTTAAAATTCTAACAAATGTCCACTCGGACTCGAAACACGTTGCGCTTAAAGCAAGATAACAATTCTGCAAATTGAAGCAGTAATAGTTTTTGATCTCTAAGAGTAATAATTGATCCAATAATTGCAGAATCTTTCAACTCCATTTTATTTAATGTTTTTTGTTTGCTGATATACATGGAGTAATGCCTGACAGATGAAAGATGTTAAAAATGTAATGTTTTTGTTTTTTTTTTTTTTTTTTTTTTTTTTCATTCATTTATTTATTGAATCTTCACAAAGTGAACTAACAATAAGTATTCAAATCTTAATACTAAATACATAAAATTAATTAAGTCCAGCCAATGCTAGACAAAAATGTTTTATTTTGCACGGTCAATATCGGTAAAATCACCTATTTAACGTTCTGATGGTGGCAAGGGTACCGAGAGTGGCCTTCAAAATGAAGTATATTGCGTGCAAGACGATTTGAATGAAGTTCCAAT
This sequence comes from Thecocarcelia acutangulata, assembly GCA_914767995.1. Classification (NCBI taxonomy): domain Eukaryota; kingdom Metazoa; phylum Arthropoda; class Insecta; order Diptera; family Tachinidae; genus Thecocarcelia; species Thecocarcelia acutangulata. The sequence goes on along the minus strand of OU612097.1, from coordinate 27,130,204 downwards.
TTACTGATGTACCTAGTTGCGTACTTTAAAAATTCGTCTTTTACAAGAGGAACACAGAGATCCTTATGAATTCGTGAGTTTTTTACATACCATGGAGCTGCGGAAAATGTAATGTAAAAAGATTTTTTAAATTTTCAACATCTTCTATACACATCTCTAAGATGTGAGTAAGTGTAAATACGCTATAAAAACAGAATTGTACGTCTTAATATACTAATGTTTATTACTTTTTAAATTGAAATACCTATATTTTAGTGATTTAAAACAGCTGATTATATAATTCTAGTCCGAACTTACTCAAAGAAAAAGTTCGTGCAACTTTGTACAAGAAATGAAAAAATTTACTCTATCGAATTACTTAAATTACTTGTTACGGGATATCGGTGGTGTCAGAAATTTTAATCGAAAAATCTTCATTTTCCAAATATAAAATTTTGATTTTAGGGAAAAAATCTTGTTAAATATCTAAACACAAAAATTATGTTTGTTAATTATTACTGAGTGTCCTACACAGCAAAACTTATAGTAAAAATAAAATCAACGAAAATTTTGTCTGAAAAATTGAAATATCATAAAAAAAGGCTTGGATATCGTATTTTGTTGATGTTTAAAAAATAGTTGTTTTCGATCAATAATTATTTGTACTAAACTTTTTTTTGAATCCACGAATTCCTTTACAGGTCCATATTCAAACAACTTATTAATTGATTCAATGAATTTCGTTATTGAACACTAAAAAAAATTTTTCTGTGTAACAAAAGATATAAGTAAGAATTAAAAGCAAAGATTCAGTTCAATCAAATTTCCTTCCTTAAGTTAGTAATATATGTATGTAAAGCGCGAATTAAACTACATACATAAATTGATTGGAAAAAATGGCAAAATTTTGTATTTGTACTAACATTATGTATTATTTATGTTTGCACAAATATTTGAAGCAAGTCAAAAAATCAAAAATTTTGGTGTTTCGTCTTTGCCAAACCGCTCGTGTTGTTAAGCGCTAAATTTTGTATATTCAACGAAAATTCAAAAAAGAAATTTTTTTTTTTTTGGAAAAATTTTTTTTTGATACCAAAATTTGGTTCTTTTTGGTGTGGGAAGCTTATTTATCGCAATAAACGCATAAAAACTTTTTTTGGGAAAAATTTTTTTGATACCAAAATTTGCATTTATTTGCATTGGAACGCTTATTTATCGAAATTAACGCATAAAAACTTTTTTTTGGAAACGTTTTTTTTGCTACCAAAATTTGCTTCTTTTTGCTCTGGGTCGATATTAACGCATAAAAACTTTTTTTTTTTTTTTGAAACATTTTTCTTGCTACCAAAATTTGCGTTTTTTTTGCTCTGGGACAATTATTAAGCGAAATAAGCGCAAAAAATTAAAAAAATTTTTTTTTTTTTAATACCAAAATTTGCTTCTTTTTGGTTTGGGACGCTTATTCATAGAAATAAACGCATAAAAACTTTTTGATGGAAAAAAATTTTTTGATACCAAAATTTGCTTTTTTTTTTGCTTTGGGACGATTATTTAGTGCAACAAACGCAAACAACTTTTTATTGGAAACAAATTTTTTTTTATTTATTTAGCGAAAAAAAACTTCAAAAACTAATAAACATCGTGGAGGGTCACGTCATCGGACCTATCGAATGTGCGGATTTGTCAATCACGATGTCGCGGTGGCTGAGCGAGCATCGCGCGTTCACTGTGAAGGCATTTTTTTACAGCAAGTTTACTAATCTCGACAGCCTGCTTGCGTTCGCAATCTAAGCGAAAGAAAATTGATTTGGGTTCGTGGTAAACTGGCTGTTAGAGTAATGATTCTTACGTATCATTCTTCAACAATTTTGTTTTTTGCAAAAATAAATAAGAGCTCGGTGGCTGAGTTGGTTAAGCGGCCGTATTAAAAATACATCACTTTTACATGGTACTGAGTTCGAGACCTAGTGGGGTGCTGATGAGCACTGTAGCGACTGCTTAGTGCAAGCGTGCCCAGGCCTATGCGCTTGATGTTCAATTGTTTTTGTAAAAGCGCTTAGCTATAGGGCTGTGCTTTTTAATACACACATACTGCGCTCAGTACTAGCAATGACAAATACACAAACAACTTCGCCTTATATATTGTTTTGTCGTACTTCATTGCACACACACAAAAGCAAAGCAACAACACTTTCGCATGTTTTGCAGGTAAATATTGACGACAGCGATTATCAGTGTGAATATTGTTTTTGTAAATTGTTTTGCTTTTTACAACAAAAAATTTTAAATAAAAGTATTTTTTCTTTAAATGTATTGGTGTTTCCTCTTCCATATAGAACTTGTGGGCACTACTGGCTTAGTGTATTCAATTATTTTTTCTGGCTTGTTTGGTCTATCATCAATTATTATTGTAATAAAAAGTAATCCTTCTTTTTGGTTGTAGTTGGACTCAAATTCATAACTTGTTAATTTACATTGTAAATATTATATTATTTAATTACTAAAAAATATAATTTTAATATCCGTATTAATTTTTTTTTTACTTTTTGTTAGATATATATAAAATAAGTATAAATCAAGAAAATCATACATATAAAGCAAAAAGGATATGAAAACGAAATAAAAAATATTGGAAACAATAACCGAAATAGTAAAACTAGTTCGCCTTAACTAGTTATTTTATAAAAGTCATGCAAACATGCTTCAAATATTTGTACAAACACCCCCTTTAACAACGCTAAATGTTAGTACAAACGTACAAACGTTTTGACACTTTTGGTAAGCTGTTTGTATAGTTCATTTGGTCCTTAACTACTTCTTATATAAAATTAGGAATTATTATTTTGAAAATAATCATATTTACTTGTAACAATAGAACAATTAAATTTATTAATTTATTTAAAACCGCATTTAAATTTTGTTGTTGTTATATTAGAATATAAAATATTTCTAGGAGCAAAATTTTTTGCTACGTATTTTTTTGTTTTATATATTGGTCACACTGTTTTTATTTTGTAGTCAACAAAAATAGAAATTAGTTTAATTCGAGTGCGGCCAAGGCGACTTTATACAGGTGAGTGCAAGCGGAAAGGCGAATTCAGTACTATGTATTTTGTTATTGTAAAACATATCGTGAATGTCATAATCTAAATTCGCCTAAGATTGCTCAGCAGAGAAAAAATTTTATATAAACGTTAAATATAAGCTTTTATAATTGTTTGTAATTAAAATCACAGATTATATTAGTTTTTCACTTTTAAATTCACACAAATTTCTTGAAATTGCACTAAATCATGCCAAAAAACATTCAGATTAAAATGGCGCGAAAAAGTTCGTAAATAAAAGAAACAAAATTTGACAGTCTCATTGGAAAAAACGGGAGAAGCAAAAAATAATCACCTGTGCTGTTAAGTTCGCCTGGTAATGAATTCGCCTTGAGTGCGGCAAAAAAATTAGCGTAGACACCAACCTGCAGTTGTGTCATATGTAGTTGTAAATGCATGTATTTTCTATTTGACATATTCAAGTCGGTTGTCTGCTGGCTTCAATGGGCTATAACCATAGCCAAACACTAAAGTCGGTTTTTTTTTAAAAACAGCTTAAATTTTAGCATCTGCCGCTAACTTTTTTTCAACTATAATCAATATTAAAGTTGGTTCTAAGTTGAACTGGCTCTAAATGGGTGGCAAATCAAATTCATTAAACGTTTGCATACAATCAAGGCGAATTCATAACAGGTGAAATTGACAGCGCAGCTTATAACTTTTTTTAAATTTTTATCTGTTTCAGATGTAAATGGCATAATTAAAACAAAATTGGGGGAAAAAAATTTAACACAATTTTTTAAATTATTTATTCTATCTTGAGCGCCAGATATCACCCAAAAATCCTTCGCAATCTGGCTGGCCATTTTCACCTTTTCAAGCTCTATTATCTGAGTTTCACGAGAAAATTAAAAGTTTAACATTATAATTAAGTTTTTCTTTTATTGCAAATTTTTTTTATGGAAATTTGAAAAAAAAAATTTCAAAACAATTTTTGTAATTTATGTATTGCATCTTGAGCGCCAGCTATTATTCTGAAGCCTTGCCAATCTTGCTTACCATTTCACCTTTCCAAGCTCTATGATCTGTGACTTTAATTTTCAAGAAATAACGAAAGTTTCACCAAATAATTAAATGTTTGTCTTTTATTGTAAGTTCTTTATATATATTTTTTTTTAATTCCTTTTTGTGTTTATATATTTCTCTTGACATTTGAAAAAGATTTATTTTTTGTAGTGTTGTATTTATTGCTCTTGCATTTACCTGCTATGAATTCGCCTTGCATACAATTTAATACAAAATATAAACGAGTGGCATCTCTGATCAGCTGACAGGTAAAATTAAAAAAAAGGAAAACAAACGGTTAAAAAATTTGAATAGAAATTAAAAAAGAAAGAAGTTTGTAAACACTATTATAAATTAGTTACAATGAAAAATGATCTATGTTTTTTAAATTATTTTGACTTTATAAATTTGCCCTTTTATTGGCAGGGTCAACGGAAAAGGGAACAGAACTGGAGCATTTTTTCCAGGCTGTATCGTGAAAAAAACGAAAAGGATCAAAACTTTGACAGCATATTTTGGTCTTCTTACGGCAAAGTCGACGTCAATATCTTCCATGTAGACATTTTATATATGTATATATTTTTTAAAATTTTTATTTTTATACCCATTTTTACTTAATTTTTAGTGTATTCAATTATTTTTTCCTGTCTTCTTTGATCAAGAGTTATTGATCGCGGCAATTATTGTTATAATTATAAATAAAAATATTTCTTGGCTTTAGCCAGGATTGAACTCGAGCTAGACGAAAGATACCAACCCATCATCATATAATATTAGAAATAGGGGAAAAAAGACTTAACTTTTACAAAAATTACTTTTTTACATTTTATAATTTGACGTCGAACAGCTCATTTATTTAGAGCTATGTCAATTTATTTAAAAACAGCTTTTCCTCTGTTTGACTTTAGAACCGGCTTTTGAAAGTAAAGTAAACTTTTTTTGCTTATAGTAGAAGAAAAGTATACTTTTTGTTAAACATTACTTTATATATCTTAAAGTTTACTTTTTTATTGACTATTGTTATAGCCCAATGTGTTTAAAGCTTTAGTTGTGTAGGTTGCAGCATTTGCTGACGTGAAGTCTGCTGTGGTCTATGTGTTTAAAGCTTTAGTCTGTAAGCAACATTTGCTATGTTAATTTGTCTATGTTAGAAAACAACCTGCTGTAATCGTTAACAGGGCACATGTTGGTTGCAGAATAAGAGTCTGAACACAATGTTTGCGGTGCGGTACGATTTCCCGTTGCGAGAGAGAAAAATAAACATAATACGAGGGAAGACGGCGACGGCAATACTTGTCATTGTTAGTTTACATTTTACATTTTTATAAAAGTTTCTAAAATATTTACTGTTTGTGTAATGTATTTTGTAATGGCAGTAAATAAAAAATTATAGTTGGTAAAAAGTTGTTAGTTTAGTAGAAGCCACGTTTGATTTGTATGTGGAATTAGCAACTACGGCACATGCTAACACGATATGGTGGGTAAGACGCGTTAATGCACCAATTGCCCTTTTGCTTCCACTTTTTATACGTATCCCGTAAATTTCGAAATTTGTTTACTTGTTGCTTCCTCAGCTAAAATTAAATAAAGCCTTAGAAAAAAAAAAGGTAACTGAAAGAAATTCACTTACGCCAAAATCTTTGTTAATTTGAATAAAAAATCTTTTTTATACTGGAAGTTTTTGTAACTTCCCGACTGCAAATTATAAAGGCTTCTTTTTTAAATTTTTCTTCTTCCGTTAATATATTTTTTAAACTTTTATTCTCGTATTTCATGAAAAAAAATACTCTTCAAAATCATGTTTTTTGTTTACAATACCCAGCGGCGTACACTGCCTACCACATTACTTCTCTTCTATGATGTGTGCAACACTTTGTAATCAATGAATGCTAACATACAAAGTGTATGGCAGTAGTATATGGGGTTCCCAAAAATGAATTACGTTCATCTTTTATATCACATTTATAAGTGCGTATTTTATTTTTTAGTTGCAAATCAAACGTTCGCCGTCTTTGTCAGACTACGATGCAAAAATTTTAATTAACAGAGTTAGGTAAAAGTGCCTAGAGAACACTTTAAAAAAGGTACAAGAAAGATAAAACATTTAGTGAAAAAATAAAAAAATGCAGTAAACAAGAAACAAAACAAATTTATTTAATGAAATAATCCCAAAAAAAAAACCGAAGTGCGCAGTACGTCTACGACCTACTTACAAAGTAAGCGAGATTGTGTTCGAGCTGCTTACTGTCGACTTACAAAGTATGAGAGATTGTATTCGAGCTGCCTACTGGTAACTTACAATGTATGTTAGGAAGTAAAGCGCTTTGTGTGCAAATGGTAGGCGTTCACTCTACAAATGCGGCAATGTATATGAAAAAGTATACTAGGTTCGTATATGAGATGGTGTGCATTACTGACTTACAAGTGTGCATCGGATCATCGCTTCTGTAAGCGAAACTTTGGCCGCTGGGTAATGTGTTGTTTTGAGAGAAAGGGAGTAAAAAATTGAGAGAATGAGAAAGTCCACAATGAAAATAAAATAAAATAAAATAAAATAAAATAAAATAAAATAAAATAAAATAAAATAAAATAAAATAAAATAAAATAAAATAAAATAAAATAAAATAAAATAAAATAAAATAAAATAAAATAAAATAAAATAAAATAAAATAATATAAAATAAAATAAAATAAAAAAAAAATAAAATAAAATAAAATAAAATAAAATAAAATAAAATAAAATAAAATAAAATAAAATAAAATAAAATAAAATAAAATAAAATAAAATAAAATAAAATAAAATAAAATAAAATAAAATAAAATAAAATAAAATAAAATAAAATAAAATAAAATAAAATAAAATAAAATAAAATAAAATAAAATAAAATAAAATAAAATAAAATAAAATAAAATAAAATAAAATAAAATAAAATAAAATAAAATAAAATAAAATAAAATAAAATAAAATAAAATAAAATAAAATAAAATAAAATAAAATAAAATAAAATAAAATAAAATAAATTTTAATTTTATGCCGCTCTGCGTTGCGATTTTTTACTTCAAATTCGTTTGAAAAACCGCACCGCAATAAATTATCGTTCGGACTCTAAATTTTGGTTTACATTGTGTTATTTTTAATGGTTAATATTGTTAAGTATTTTTCTTTGAGTGAGCATTTTTTGTAAATCAAAACTTTTTATACAATTTTTTGTTTTCAAAAAAAAAAAAAAAAAAAAAAAAAAAAAAAAAAAATTATAACAATTTTAATTTTTCCTGAAGATGCCAACAAATTTTTGGCGAAATATTGAAAAAAAGTTAGAAAATTGTTAAATTTTTTATAAAAAAACAAGATCTTAAGCAGCAAAAATTTTATATATTTAAAAAAAAAAATATATTAAAAAAATTTTAATTTAGTGTCTGACAAAGTAATTTTGCCTCATTATCGTATCGTGTTGAGTTAATATGTTTTCGTAATGAAATACATAACTTTGGTGCTTTCCAACGAGAACGGAGTGAACGGGTTTTCTTAAACCCGTTTTAAGTGTACTATTAGTAGGAAATACAGGGTGACACAAAATTAACAACCCTATCATAAGTTGTAATAGCATTTGCATATGTCTATCATATTTGATACTTGTGTATATGCACAGATGCAGGATACAAACAAACAAATAATGGAGCGCTGTACTCATCAAGAACGTGAAACAATTGTGTAGACTTTATTAACCACTATTTTGAGTTGAAAACCGGTTACGTTAATAAACAAAATCTTCGTTTGTGATGCATGAACAGCCGTTAAGCAAGCCACAGACTATGCAACTAGAATGTACAACGATGTTTGTTATTAGATTGTGATGTATGTGGGGCCGTCGTATGAAGTTGTGTCTCGGTTGTACGAAAGATTAAAAAGTTTTGATATTTTGCATAGTCTAATCGACTGGTTGTAAAATTTACGAGCATGTTGTACAACTATAGTTTGATATGCTATTAATTTATAACACTACTATTGCATCTGCGGTCATCTTTACTCAACAAAATTTTGTAAGAAATGAAATTGTGAAATAATGTCACACAGTTTGTGCGCAGAACACACAACTCGGCAAGCCAACGTGTTGTAGCGACGGTCGCATAGTCTATGGCATGGGCTATATCTACTGCAGGCATCTGAGTTGTTCGGTGTTCACGCAGGGAGTATGATTGCATCGTATCTTTTGAGGTCGCCATCGGCAATACGGTTACCGTTATTGGCGATCGCTACAGAAACATGATTCTTACTGCCGGAAATGGATGAACGTGGCTTGGTTTCAACTAGACGATACAACCACACACATATCAATAGTCACAATGGATATTGTAAAGGAAGCACTTCCTGAACGCCTAATCTCTCGTTTTCGAAAATTGTCATGGCCAGCAAGATCACTCGTCTTAATCAGCCCAGAGTTTTTTCTATGAAGATACTGGCGGTCGCGCATCTATGCGAGGAATATTGCGGAACGTTATGGCCAATGTGCACTGTACCAACACTGGCGGCAGCTACTTGGCTGATATCATAACTTATCATTAACAAAAAAATAAACTTATACAGATCCGGATAAAAATTTTCAACACTCAAAATAATTTGTTTCTATTTATTAAAAAATTTATTTGAAATTGGATGATTAATTTTGTGCCACCTTAAAGTAGCGCGTAAAGCGTTATATATCGGACAAAACTTCTCATACACTTACGTAATATATGAAATGAAAACCATATGTAACATCACTTTCCATCTGTTCCGTTTCTAAAACCCCTCGGGGAATAGTTTTTGCCTTGGCGTATTCCTAACTTGGGCGCTCTGTTTTTCGGGGAAAAGAGGGGAAGCAAATAAAACTCTAGGAAGCCACATGACTTATGTTGTGTTGGCTTCCGAAGCCCTTACCAAGGGTTTAAATTAGCAGAATGGGGATCAGCATGGCCCTTGGGTGGCTCTGCTTGCAGTTCAACTTGGGCTGATCATGGTTGAGGTAACTACCTTGGCTGAAACGTTCTGGCTGGGGCTGAAACCTAAAATGCAGGAAGGGGGTGTTAATATCTCGATAATTGCTTGGGACTAACAAACTCCCGAAGGTCTGTTGCCTTTACAACAGATACCTGTACTGTAAGGAACCAGTAGTGATGGTTGACGGGTGAGTTGGTTTAAGGGCTGATGCTGCTAGTGGGCTTCGGCCTACCAACTCATTAAGCCTTATCTCCCATTGATTGCTGGAAAATTGCATACAGGAGGGATTAGAAAGCCCCAACTCTTCAACAAGAAGTTTCTCATATGGCTACAAACATATGGCATAAATTGCTACCTGTGTGAGCCTAGCAAGCCACACGGGGGCGCTGGTGAATCGTGAATAATTCACTCCGTGGGACTGGTCCATCATCAGATAAGGCCGCAAGGCAGGTCCTGATAAAAATCTTTTTCACAACTGTTCCGTTTCTAAAGTACAAAGATAAATATAATAATATAATTAATTATTTTCATATAAAAAAGTTTTTTGGCTCAAAAGTGAGCATGTTCAAGCATGCATGGCAAATGCTGAAAATGCAACAATAATAATTTCCTACAATAAAAAGTGCTCTAATTAAAATTGCTATAATAATATAAATCAGTAGTATAACCCACATACGAGTAGGCATGTTTATAAGATAAATATGTTATTGAGCTTTAGACTTTGAGTTTTAATATTAATTCGAATTTCCTTTTAGCTTTTTCGCAGTCTTTTTATTTACCAAACGTTTTTGCTGTGGAACACAAGCTTTAGGTTTTTATTATATTGGATTCCTTTAGCAATAAGTGTATCAACAGCATGGACATTACAAACCATTTTTACTTTTAAGCTTTTCATATGTTATATTAACATATATTTACAAGCTTTCATAACGTAATCAACTCTTTAGTTTTGGCCAAAAGAGAAGTGTTGAAATTTAAAGACACCAGGGGAGTAGAAAGTGTACAAGCATATCAAGCTTTCAAAGCTTTCTATTGCTAAGTAATGTGATCGTCATTAAGCTACGTACACACGGTTGTCAGATCTTACAATATTGCGAGTAAAATTGTCTGAAAATGTATTACAATCGTGTGAACTGCCTATTTTTAAGTTACAACGTTGTCAGAAAAACCATTGTCAATCAATTGTAAGACGGCAATGTTGTCAGGCATCTGACAATCGTGAGAACACTCTTCGTCGGCATTGCCAGATAATTGGCTGATATTGTAATCTCAGTTTTAATTGTCAGATGTATAAAATTAATGCACCTGACAATGACATCATTGTCAGAAAAAAGTTCGATGGGCAACACTGCCAAACAGATGGTTGTTGATATACATAAGTGGCAATGCTTTACAGCATGTCTGGCAACTTTTTTCATCTAACAATCTGACAACCGTGTGAACTGGCAATTTTTGTTGTCAGATGAATTATTTGTCAGACCATAGTCTGATAATGAAATTGTAAGATTTTCTTACGATTGTCTGAACAAACAATTTACTTCTGCGGGACAATTTTTCATTGTCACTACATTGTCAGCATGTTGCCAGATCTTACAATATTGTAACATTTGACAACCGTGTGTATACAGCTTTCCGTGCGAAATGCTGTCAAAACTCTATATAAAAACAAGTAAGAGTGTGGTAAAATCGGCTGGGCCGAATCTAAAATACCCTTCACAATAGTCACGTAAATGTATAGTACATATTACAAATTTGAACTACATATGCTGTTTTAATTTATAATAGTGATAGTTCATTAAAATCATTGATATGAACTAACAATATCCATAATATATGCTAGGGATGTGTACATTTATTTAAGGCGCCGTGAAAAGTGATTGTTATTTCACACGCGTCATTTTCATTTGGGCGATGTGTAGACCGATATCAAAAATGTCCACTTTTTGGTATTATAGTTACCCCCTTTTATAAACAGAACTGCTTTAATATAAAAATTATATACACCCTTTACATTTTTGTGAAGGGTATAAAAAAAGTCATGAAAAAATCGGTTATCCTAATCTCTGGTGTATACAGACCGCTATCGGAAATTTTCATTTCCTGTATTTTAGTAGCCTAGTTTTACCATCAGAAATGCTTCTAAGAAAAAAAAAAATGTTTAAGTGGCTTACGTGACATTTTCATGAAAACCCTGGTTTATGCTATATCTCGGGTATATGTGAATCGATATCAGAAATTTTTATTTTCCTTATTTATATAACCTTATTTTATTACCAGAACTACTTTTAAGCAAAAAAAAAGTTGTTTAGCTTCGCCTATGCGACATTTTCATTAAAAATCTGATTTGGGCTATATCTCGGGTATATATGGACCGATATCTGAAAAAAAATGTTGCCTTTTAGACACCATCCTTAATAAGTGTGTGAAGTTTGAAGCAAAACAAACAACTTTTGTTTCCAAAAATTTTCATACAAAATTGCAAAAAAATGGCTTTTTTCGGAATTTTGAATATATCTCAGCTATACGTGGAGCGATATTACTGAATTTCAATAGCAAAGCCATGAATCGATGGGGTAAAAGAATGGTGAAAGAAAAAAGTTTCTAAGTCTAATGGTTTTCTCAAACACAGTGTTTCAACAGCGGACAGACGGACATCGCTTAATCGACTTTTCCATTAATTCTGAATCAGAATATATCTACTTTATAGGGTCGCAAAAAAAAAACTGTAGAAATTACAAACGGTATCACAAACTTATATATACCCTTTACATTTTTTTGAAGGGTATAAAAATTAAATAAATAAATAAAACAAAACGAAACAAAATTAAAAATTAAACAATAAGCATTTTTTTTATGTATAATTACATGGCCAGATCAGCGCTTTTATAGCCCTTTTACAGGCACTGTTGCCATTTCCCGAATACATTCCTAATATAGAAAGTACTTCGCAATGTTGGTGATGCCGGGTTAATCGTTGTTGGTCATTATAGTATCGAAGGTCTGTACACTGGATACTATATGATCAACCCAGCAACGATTAATTTTCGGTTTCACCTTCACAGCGGGGACAACATTTGTTTTTTGGTCTTCCACCGTGATGACATTATAAAAAGGGTCCCATATAATCGAGCCATATTCCAGTATTGGCCTGACTAAAGATGTATACAATTGCTTTACAACAGTGGAGTAAGCAAATTCTTTAGACCAGCGATTTACAAAGCCAAGCACCCCCCCTTGCTTTACTTGAGCAAAAGCTAATACTGTCAAAACACAAAAAACAAGCATTTTCTTTTGCGCACGTCTCTACTTTTCTTTACACATTTCAAACAAATGAACAACCGTTGGTTACTACGATTTGCTTTTTCAAAGTATCAAAGAGTAGAGAAACAATTTAAATCAAATTACTCCTTTATTCCAATATAGTCATATCTCAAAAAATGCAGAACTGTTAACAGTACCACCTTTTATATTGCCCCCAAAATTTATTCAAATTACTTTTAAACTGTTTCCTTTAGGAAATATTTTCTGAAAAAATTTCCTAAGACTTTTATAGAAGCTAAAAATTTGAAATGTGTTTTTCTCGAAACAGCCTTTTTTGAGTTATGACTATGTTGCGGTAAAGGAGCGAAATATGTTTTATTCACAATATTAGCTTCTAATATTGATACACAATCAAAAACTTACAAACAGTTTTTTTGTGTTTCCCCGCTGTCTATATGGCGACACTTCACAGGAGCTACCCTAATCATCTGTAGACTGAAAATTTGATCTGATTTTTCTCACGATGGTTACAATTAATCTTGTAACCCTATTTCGGCTTGAATCTGAGTTCTGCGACACGCTGTATATTTCTTAATGTGTTTGAGATTATACCTTGATAATATCCTTTAAAAGTTTTATAAATATCAAGACGCCCCAAAACTGCAATAAATATTCTTTTATCTCATATTAAATTAAATAATGAAAATATAAAAACAACAATTTTCTAAGAAATTTAATATGATTTTGTTTGTTCTTATTAATTTAATAAAAATAAAGAAAAAGTTTATTATCAAGCATCAGAACAAAGTGATAAACAATAAAACAGTAAACACATAAAAAAAAAAAAGAAAATTTCGGAAAAACTCATGCACACATGATAACAATTTATAAGCCACAACCGTAAAAAACAAAAGGAAATTACTTTTATGATGGCATATATTAAATAATTTTAAACAAACTCATATGAACACTAAATCACTCATCTGTTGGTAGGCAGGAGGAAAGAACACGTAAATGTATGGCCAGCATTCTGCTCTAAATACAAAAAACACACAAAAGCAACCAGTTCACTTGTAAGGAAGAGCTCATGGCATATTTGTCCTTAAATTGAATCAGGGTAGCTGAACTGTTAAAAAAACAGTATTAACTTAAAACACAAAATGACGTAAGACTAAATAACATTAAATGATATGGCATGCTCTGAAGTAGACGATGAAAAAATCGAAAACTAGATAAAAATTTGAGCCAACAAAATGTTTGCCAGAGTTTTATTTTATTTAGTATTCATATTGTAGCGTTTTATTCTGAATGTAATTTATTATGGGCCCCCTTATAGCGGAATTTTTCATATTTTTATTCAGTATTCAGCTTCGAAATGTGTAAAAAACTATTTTTAAATTAAATTTGTGTTCGGTGTAGCACCAAAAACTATTGCAGTGTAATTTGCAAAGCACCTGCTAAAATTCAATCTATGCAAGATACAGATAAAGAAATATCCTTTAGGTCTTTCTACAAACACGCTTTATTCTTTTCAAGCGCATTTTTTTAAGCAACGCATCAATATTTAAATCTAAGCAAATATATGTTTCTATACGAGTATGAATCAGTATATATTTTGCTTGCAATATATTTTTAATACTTCCTTATATATAAAAACAACAGGAATTGTTTTCTAAGTACTTATAATCGTAAAATTTATTGTCAATTTTTTGGTTGTTTTAATGTCTTTTAAAGAGAGTCTTTTTATTAACTTTTGTTCACATTTGATTGCAATGACGTGATATACAACACATACTTTGAACCGTATATAAATATGGCTCCTTTATTACAACATAGTCATATCTCAAAAAAGGAACTTTTCGAGTTAACAATGCAGAACTGTTAACAGTACTACCATTTATATTGTGCCAAAATTTTATTTGAATTACCTTAAAATTTTTCTAAGACTTGTATGGAAACTAAAAATTTAAAATGTGTTGTTCTCCAAGCAAGCTTTTTTGCGTTATGACTATGTTGCAATAAAGGAGCGAAATGTGATAGGAAAGGATAGGGAGGAGGAAATAAAAGAGTGATTTATTAAAAATGCCTTCTCAAACAATCCAGTTTATTCTCCTTATTAAAATACGAAAACTGATAAAAAATCAAGAAAAAGGCAGTAAAACTCGCGGAAACCGGATAAACCTAAACCAGTGGTGCCCACAAGTTCTATATGGAAGAGTAACCACCAATATATTTAAAAAAAAATATATTTTTATTTAATATTTTTTGTTGTAAAAAGCAAAACATTTCCAAAAACAAAGTTCACACTAATAATCGCTGTCGTCAATGCAAAACAAGTGAAAATATTGTTGCTTTGTTCTTGTGTGTGTGCATAGAAGAACGACAAAAAATATATATTTTTGTATTTATAACTATACAGTTGCAAATAAATTTGCAAAGTATAGGATGCACAGCATGGGCGGAGTTACGTAGACCTTATGCCCACGATGGTATTAACAGTATTTCTTTTGCGGCGCTGTGACTAACTGTACCGACCTATGCCTTCGCATAGGAAGTTGCCGCGTGGTTAACAACGAAATACCTCACAAAAACTGTAAACTAATACAGTTAGTTGAGGTAGACAGCTAACCAATGAGAGTGAGACGCAAAACTCTCGAAGGCCAAACAACAACAACAAGCCTGACCGCACTTAAGAAATAATTACGATGACGCGAGAGCTGTTCCCCAGCCCAGAGCTGCTTTACGACTGAAAATATATATATATATATTGCTAGTGCTGAGCGCAGTATTTGTGTATTAAAGAGCACAGCCCTATAGCTAAGCGTATTTGCAAAAACAATTGAGTATGAAGCGCATAGGGCTGGGCACACTTGACCTAAACTATTGAAATTTTCTTCAAACACAAATCAAACCATATATGTGAGTTTATTTCCACTAACCCAGTCAAAAAATGTCTAGTTTGATGTATGGCCATGCCGCTTAACAGAAAAAAAATTGAGCATTCGTTTAAAATTTTAAAAGAACTAACAATATGTATGCAAATCTTAAAACTAAAAATTAATTAATTAATATAAATAAAATAATTAATTAATATTGAAAAATTTTATTTACTTAGGTCCAGCCAATGCTAGACGAAAAGTTGCTTCTTGCGTATATTTTGTTGGTAAATCACCTTTCCAACGCTAAAATAGAGAATTGGGACAATGAAACAAGCATTTGGATAGTGCAAAGTTTTCACGCTTTAGAGTCCGTTGTTTCCATCCAAACAGAATATAGGCGCACGTTTGGCGGCACTCCTCCTAGCACATGGAGTATAATGAGACTCGTAAAGAATTTTGCCGTGCGTGGCACAATCGCAACAAGGCTTTATCATCGAGATCGCTCTGTTGGGATGCAGGAATCTATCGCTGCTGTAGCTGCTGCCATACAATCCAATCCCAGAGTTTCGACAAGGAGTCAATCTGCTCACATGGGTGTCAGCAGACAGTCACTGCAAACAATTTTGCACCAAGATTTAAACTTATTTTCATTTAGGATTCAACAAACAAACTAAACCCTAGAGAATTCCCAATTCGCTTGGAACTGCAATTTTATGTCTGACTTCGATCTAAGACCATTGGCAATGTAAGCGCGATCCATCCGAAGTGTGTATACAATTCCCACTTACATTTACAAGGCGATGGCCTCGGCCGTAAGATGCATCCTACACTGTTCACATTGTAAGCGAAGTTTGGATAAGTCCAAAACTACATTATTAGCATTTGTTTTCTTCTTTGCTTCTTATGTACATTTAATTTAACAAAATCAGTAGAAAAAGACTAATCTGAATCGGATGCAGCGTTGTCAACTTTGAAATTTCAAAACGCACCAAAATGGGGAAAAAATCGCGTTATTTCAATGAAATCGCACCGAATTTTTACTTTTTTTCCTTTCGTTTTTAAAAACCTATTTTATATTTTACGATGTACAATATTATTATATTAAAAAAAACATGATAATGAAACAGTCTTTTAAGCCACTTTTATATAATCAAACTAGGTCTGATAGCACCGCCTGATGGAATGCCATCAAATTCGTTCAATAGCTAGAATTCTTGTTTATCAAACTTGGCCTCTAGTACGACTCCGTTAGTTTTATTAAGATAATGTTACGTTTACAATAATTATAAAGATATATTATCAAATTTATTATTAAGCAATGTCATTTAATTATATTTGCTGTGAACCGAATCAGCTGTGAATTTTACAGTTTATTTTCGTTAACCCAAAATACCTGCTTACCGTCGTCATAATTACAACCATTACTGTCGTACGAATTTACGATTATCGGATCATTAAAAGTAACAGAAGCGTACTATAAGCCTTTAAATTCGATTAATAGCAATTCTATCTAAGCGGTGTCTTCAAAAGAATTTATTGAAATACACGAAAATTTGCTAGAATTACAACTAATAAAAGGCGCAAACGTTTTGGAAAAACTTTTTATTTTATGTAAGAATTTGACAATTTCCCAATTACCAAAACTAACGAATTCATGTACCATCATAAATACGAACTTCTCTGTTTAGTGCAATATTTGAAAAACTTGGCTTGATCGTTTAATAGCAAAAAACTCTATTAAAGCAGCAAATTTTATAAAACGAAATGTTTCGTTTTCTTTCGAGAGTGTGTATAATATACAGCAGCAAGATTGTCTTACTTTGTGCAAAACATTAAAACAAAAACTTGAAAGTTGAGTTGAATTTGATGTTGTGACACCGAAATTTTAAAAACGCACCGAGTTGAGAACGCTGATCGGATGCTAGTTGCATGCAACATGTTTATATTGATTTTTTCTGTTGACACAATAGCTTAAAATCGGATGCTTTGCAAATTGTAATAACTTGTGGACTGCTGCACTATTGTATAACACTGAATTTTTAAGAGATTTTTTTTCCACATACTATTGGTATCATTAGTGTTTATAACATGCTGATACTAGTGCAGCATAGCAGTCATATTACTTACATATCGCTGGTATGTTGAAATTCAAACATTTATAGTGCTTTTCTCTGCAGCTGTAGTGTTATTAATGTAATGTTATTAATAGAAACACAACATAGATAAGAACAACAGTTTCCTCCCTTTTAAAAGTAATTCTCCTAAGAGCATTAACATTTTTTTTTATTCTCTTCAAATTTTCCTGCTCTTTTTTGGTATTGTTTGGGACAATGCTCAAATTCCGATTCTTATTGTAATATTTTAGTACATAGAGAATACCTGTAAGTGTTTATGAAATATAAGAATAACGTTTAGTTTTTCTTTTTTTTTTAATTTTTGCTTTCGTTTGGTCAAAAAATGGAAAGTTGTCATAAAAGCAATGAGCATACATATTCGTACATACATACATACATATACTTATAAACATATAATTGCATGTATGATGTGTTAGCAATTCTTTTTCAAACAATGTGTGTTTATTGAACTGCTTAATGGCCTGGTTGCAAATGTCTTCTATTTTTGTATAAAAGATGGCAAATTTTAGGAACGATATTTTGGAATGTTGTAACACAAAATGAAAAGTTCAACACAACGGGACCAGACTGGACCCAAGTGGGCTGGCTTTACAATAGCTGGCAGCCTGTCAAACCTTACCTAATTAAAATAATTTGCAGCATAGGCGTGTTATCATAGTTTCCAAAAAATATTTTATTTTATGAAAAAAAAATAAAACCTTTTTTTACCAAAAACAAACTGTTTTGTGTGAGTTTTTGGTTTCATTTTATTCAACAAAACATAAAAAAAAGTAAGTCGTGCACATCCCCAAAAAAATAACTTTTTTCATAGAAAATATATTGAAAATACAAATAATTAAGTTTTTTATTCACTATATTAGCTTCTAACATTGATAGCAATAAAAAACTATAAATAGCTTGTTTTCTAGTTTCCCAGCTATCTATCGGGTGGTTAAATTTCAAGGGCTGATGTTGAATGTGAACCACACCTAAGCGCCAAGTTGTTTTCAGAATTTTATTTGACATTTCTCTATTTCAGACTTACCCAATTTGAACCATGAAGAAATACACAATCCAACAACGTGTTAAAGTTATCCAGACTTATTATGAAAATGGGCGTTCAAATCAAAATGCATATCGTGCACTTCGTGATTTTTTGGTCAATTTGATCGTCCAAATGTGCGTACAATCGCAAAAATCGTGGAAAAATTCGAGCAAACCGGGTCTGTAAAAGATGTGAGAACACCAGTGCATGCTCGTACAGCTCGTACTGCAAAAAATATTGCTGCTGTTCGCGATAGTGTGGCTGAAGAGCCGTCCACCTCAACTCGTCGTCGTGCCCAACAATTGCATCTCTCACACTCGTCGTTGATGAGCATTATTCA
Source organism: Thecocarcelia acutangulata (assembly GCA_914767995.1). Classification (NCBI taxonomy): domain Eukaryota; kingdom Metazoa; phylum Arthropoda; class Insecta; order Diptera; family Tachinidae; genus Thecocarcelia; species Thecocarcelia acutangulata. The sequence goes on along the minus strand of OU612097.1, from coordinate 27,111,500 downwards.
TAAAGACTTACATTTACATGCTTACAAGGTGCAATTGGCTCAAGAACTAAACCATTCAAATCGTCGTGAATGGGCAGAATGGTGGCAAGAAATGGCAACAGTGGATGATCAATTCTCGAAGAAAATCATCTTCAGTGATGAGGCACATTTTCACCTCAGTGGACTCATCAATAAACAGAATTGCCGCATGTGAGCGAATGAGAATCCAAGAGTGACTGTCGAAAAACCAATGCACCCACAAAGAGTGACTGTTTGGTGCGGTTTATGTTCTGGCGGCATCATCAGGCCGTATTTTTTTCCAAAATGAGGCCGGTCAGGCAGTTACTGTGAATGGTGTTCGCTATCGTGAGATGATAACGAACTTTTTATGGCCCGAATTGGAAAATATGGGTGTAGACGATATGTGGTTTCAGCAGGACGGTGCCACTTGCCACACAGCTAACGAAACAGTTGCTCTTTTGCGCAACAAATTCAATGGCCGTGTTATCTCTCGTAATGGCGATGTCAATTGGCCGCCAAGATCATGTGATTTGACACCGTTGGACTTTTTTCTTTGGGGTTATTTGAAAGAAAAGGTATACGTCGATAAGCCAGCAACAATTCAACAGCTAAAGGATGAGATATTTCGGCACATTAATGGCATAGAACCTCCATTATGCCTCAATGTCATCGAAAATTTGGACCATCGGATGGAGGTGTGCCGCCGTGGTCGCGGCGCCCAGTTGGCCGATATTTTGTCCCATACATAATTGAATAATACCAATATATCATAATAAAATTACAATAATTTCCTAAATAGTTTGTGTTTTATTCAAAATCAACATCGGCCCTTGAAATTTAACCACCCTTTATATATCGACATTTCATAGGAGCTACCCTAGTCATCAGTAGACTTTGGAAATTTTTGAAAGATATTCTCAAACATTAAACTTTATATCCCAACAACCTAAATAAATTGTTGAGAAGTGAAATGTTAATTTGTTAAATTTTTATTGAATTTTATATTTTTTATACTGGGTGGCCCAGAAAGACCGAAGTGGTGTGAATTCCTTATAACTTTTTTATTATAATTTTTTTTTTTTTCTTTTCAGTATTTTGTAAAGAAGACTTGGATAATTTATAATGGAGCAATACACAATTGAACAACGTGCCCAAATTGTTGAAATTTACTTTTCAAATCAACGGTCCATTGTGTTGACTCAGCGTGCATACCGTCGTCAATTTAATGTGCGGGTTGCACCCTCTCAGTCAACAATAAACCGTCTGGTTGCAAATTTTCGAGAACAAGGAGCAGTAAGGAACCTTCCTGGTCCCGGCAGACACCGAACTGTCCACACGGCTGACAATATTCAAGTGGTACAGGAGAGTATTCGGGAGGATCCAGAAACATCAACCAGGAGACGTTCGTCACAACTGGGCCTCTCAAGGACGTCGCTGCAGCGAATTTTGCACACCATGGATTGTTTCCATACAAAATTCAACTTGTCCAAGAATTGAAACCAACAGATTACCAGCAACGACTTGACTATGCAATTTATTTCCAGCAAAAAGCACAAGAGAATCCAAATTTTATTCATAACTTAATAATGAGTAACGAAGCCCATTTTCAATTAAATGGGTTCGTTAACAAGCAAAACTGTAGGATATGGGCTACGGAAAACCCGAGAGTACTTCATCAACGACAATTGCACCCAGTTAAGTGTACCGTTTGGTGCGGTGTTTCTTCAGAAAGGATCATTGGCCCATTTTTTTTTGAAAATGAACAAGGTGTCGCCATTTCCGTCAATGGTGATCGATATCGGGCCATGTTGCAAAATTTTGTAAGGCCAGCCGTGGAAAACCATCCGCAAATATGGTTCCAACAGGATGGAACCACAGCGCACACTGCGAGGGCCACAATGACTCTTTTACGCGACATCTTTGGTGAAAGAATAATTTCTCGTAACAGCAATTTTAATTGGCCTCCGCGTTCCCCGGATTTAACCGCTCCAGACTGTTTTCTTTGGGGCTATTTAAAAGGAAAAGTTTATGTTAATAAGCCTAGGACTATTGAGGAGTTAAAAACCAATATTCGAGAAGAAATTAACAACATACCACCGGAAGTTTTGCGAAAGGTCATGGAAAATGTGTTGGAAAGAGCACATTTGTGCGAAGCAGAATATGGCCACCACTTGCGGGATATCATTTTTAATAACTAATCCAAAAATATTCCCCATAAATTTAATGTATTTAAAAAAAAAAAAATTAAAAAAATATCTCTTAAATAAAAAGTTATAAGCAATTCACACCACTTCGGTCTTTCTGGGCCACCCTGTATTAAACATTTTTTGGTTTGTATATAAGTATGTACATCGGGTTTTAGTTCAAGTTTTTCCTTCCTTAAGGTTTTTCTTAAGAAGGTATTTTTACAATAAAAATTTGCTGTGATCAATAATTTTATTTCGCATTTATTTTATAACTATTCAGCGGATTTCTTTGAAACTTTAGTACAATCATTCTTTCAGCGGAATCTATTTAAATATACTCTATTATTCTTGTACATAATTTCACAAGACCTGTATGAAATATTTACACAATTGATACTCTTGGGCCAAAATTACCCAATGCAACAAAATCACTGTGCGCCTGCAACACGAGCTTAATAACAGACTAGCCCTATTCACAGTCTCGTGCAAATGGTATTGCATCATTGCATTTGCAAAAAGGTTTAGCATATTTATGCTCTATACTGACAAAATACACAGCAATGCACTTGCTAGTCTTATGTGTATATGCAATACTTAAAACCTAGAGTTTTTATTTGCTCTACTTATGCACAAGTTAATTGCAAATCGACAGCTGACAATCAGCGATCCAAGCCAATTAGTTCGTAAAAGCCGCTTAGTTGCTGTCGCTCATCCCGCATTCAAATTACACCAATCGATGTCTTTATTTAACTTAAAATCGCTTTTTCTATTAAAAAGTCCATTAACTGCTCATTAAAGCTTTTTTTCGGCATATTTATTTTTGATTAAAATTTCAGTAAATTATTTTCTACTCCAATTATCAATCAGCTGTGAACTTTGTGCTTTGCAAAAAGAAGTGCAAACTTAACCATCAGATGTGGTTCACAATTGATAGCATATATTTGCAATTGCATAAATTTGCAATCACAAATGCACAAGATTGTGAATAGGGCTAATGTTTTTGTGTTTACGACATCACAAGTATTTGTAACTATACAGTTGCAAATAAATTTGCAAAGTATAGGATACACAGCATAGGCGGAGTTACGTAGACCTTATGCCCACGATGGTATTAACAGTATTTCTTTTGCGGCGCTGTGACTAACTGTACCGACCTATGCCTTCGCATAGGAAGTTGCCGCGTGGTTAACAACGAAATACCTCACAAAAACTGTAAACTAATACAGTTAGTTGAGGTAGACAGTTAACCAATGAGAGTGAGACGCAAAACTCTGGAAGACCAAACAAACCCAACAAGCCTGACCGCACTTAAGAAATAAGTACGATGACGCGAGAGCTGTTCCCCAGCCCAGAGCTGCTTTACGACTGACATCACAAGTAGAAACAAAATCAAAAACTAAAACTATTTGGAAACGACTCAAATGTTTTTTTTTGCGCATTGCAACGGTACTACCAACTCTGGCAAAACTAAATAAGCAAAATTGTAGGTAAGGCTGTTTTGCATCTTGTGTCACTGTCAAACATCTTCAGTTTGGTCTATAATTTAATCATGAATCGTCTTACAAACGAACAACGCTGGCAAATTATTGAATTTTATTACCAAAATGCGTGCTCTGTCAAGAAAGTTCATCGCGCGCTTCTTCGATTTTATGGTCAGTTTAATCGACCTACTGAGGCTTCTATTCGGGCTATTGTAAGCAAATTTCGCACCAAATTTACATTGTTGGACATTAAACCACCAACACGCTTACGTAGAGTGCGAACTGAAGAAAATATCGCAGCCGTATCGGCCAGTGTTGGTGATGACCGTGAATTATCGATTCGGCGCCATTCGCAGCAATTGGGCCTCTGTTACTCCACTACGTGGAAAATTTTGCGGAAGGATTTGGGTGTGAAGCCTTATAAGATACAGCTGGTGCAAGAATTGAAGCCAAACGACCTACCACAACGCCAAATTTTTGGTGAATGGGCTCTTGAAAAGTTAGATGAAGATCCACTTTTTTATCGAAGAATTGTGTTCAGCTCATTTCTGGTTGAATGGATACGTGAACAAGCAAAACTGCCGTATTTGGAGTGAAAAGCAGCCAGAAGCATTGCAAGAGCTACCAATGCATCCACAAAAAACAACCGTTTGGTGCGGATTATGGGCTGGCGGCATCATTGGGCCGTATTTCTTCAAAGATGATGCGAATCACAACGTTACTGTGAATGGTGAGCGCTACCGTGCGATGATAACAAACTTTTTTTTGCCCAAAAAGGAAGAGCTTGACTTGCATGACATGTGGTTTTAACAAGACGGTGCCACATGCCACACAGCACGCGAAACAATGGACCAATTGAGAGGCGAGTTCGGTGAACAGTTTATTTCACGCTTGGGACCAGTCAATTGGCCGCCCAGATCGTGCGATTTAACGCCTCTAGACTATTTTTTGTGGGGCTATGTTAAGGCTAATGTCTATAACCACAAGCCCGCTTCGATTGACGCACTGGAAGCCAACATTGCCGGCCGAAATGTTGGAAAGAGTATGCCAAAATTGGACTAAGCGGATGGACCATTTGAGGCGCAGCCGCGGCCAACATTTGCATGAAATAATCTTCAAACATTAAATTATATTGACCCAACTATCGATCCAAATAAATATTTCATGCATTTTTCTGAATTTTGTGTGTTTTTTTTTTAAATTTCCGATAGTTCTTATAAAATCACCCATTACATTGAAGATTTCATTCGCTACAAAAGGTTGTGAATGTCAAAAATGTTTTGCTAAACTTATTCTGTAATGCTGATTGTGTACATCGATGCTTGATAAATCTGGTTTAAAATCGTCAAATTTGGCGGAAAAAATCGTCAATTGATTATCGTAAATCGTAAAAAAAAAATCGCCAGGTAGTAAAATAATTGGTTTTTGTATAAAATATATATTTTACTAAGCTAAAATACAGCAAAACAGTCCATGGATGCCCTTAATAAAAAACTACAAAAACTACTGCTTTTAACTGCTTTTAAAACTAAAGTTAATATCATAGAAGCACATTCACTAATTTTTGTACATAACGCATTTATTCAAATCGATTTCAATTAATAAAAGGAATTTTGAAATTTCCTTTCATATACTATATTTAACAAACACTACTGTTAAATAGGTTATGGCTAAATCAAAACAACCATAGTTGCTAAGTCTTAAGTGTTCTTCTTCATCTGAAATACCCCATTTTTCCTGCTTTTAGCTTATAAGTCCATAACTTGGTACTACATCCAAACTATTTGTAAATATTTATAGGAAAGTTCAAAACCATATAAGAAAATTTGGCTGTCATTCATGTGTCTCAAACTAATATAAATATTTTTAATCCTCCGCTATATTCATGAACATATTACATATTTTTTATTCTTAGGTTTTATTATCAGTATTGAAAGTCGTTAATCCAAGGCGAACCTTTTTTAAAACTGCCTGCTTTGCCAACTTCTTAATAACAATCATTCATCTTTATTTTGTTTGAAGTTTGTTAGCAGCCAATATTAACGGCAATAACAGCATCAAAAAATAGTTGAGGAAAAAGTTTTTTCTGTGTCCTTTATTTTGCTCTTGATTTGATGCAAATTAAGAAAAACAACAAAACACTTGTGGCTTAAACTTAAGTCTGTTTTGTCAAACTACTAAAACAAACAACAAACATCAAAATGAAGACAACGAAGAAGACGAAGAGAAGCAAACAGGATTTGAGTATTGGAAAAGGTAGACTATAGAGTAACCTGCAGATTATAAAGATATGTTCTAATTACAATAAGCATGTGAAAAAATAAATAAGTAAATAATTAAGGATATGAAACATAATTTTGAATGAAAACAAGATTCTGCTTAAAAATGATTTATTTTCACAGAAAGGGAAAAAAACTACTATAAAAATATATACTTACGTGCGTGCTGTTCACAGAGCACAGACGAGCAACTCGTCTAGAAAAATTGTATGAAAGTTACAATATTTTTTGAGTTATTTCCATATAAAATTTTTAAACGCGTGCTTGTCTGTGTTCTAAAGGGTGGTTAAATTTCAAGGGCCGATGTTGATTTTGAATAAAGCACAAACTATTTAGGAAATTATTGTAATTTTATTTTATTATGATATATTGGTATTACTCAATTATGCATGGAGCAAAATATCGGCCAAATGGGCGCCGCGACCACGGCGGCACACCTCCATCCGATGGTCCAAATTTTCGATGACCCTGAGGCATAATGGAGGTTCTATGACGTTAATGTGCCGAATTATCTCATCCTTTAGCTGTTGAATTGTTGCTGGCTTATCGACGTACACCTTTTCTTTCAAATAACCCCAAAGAAAAAAGTCCAACGGTGTCAAATCACATGATCTTGGCGGCCAATTGACATCGCCATTACGTGAGATAACACGGCCATTGAATTTGTTGCGCAAAAGATCGCTTGTTTCGTTAGCTGTGTGGCAAGTGGCACCGTCCTGCTGAAACCACATATTGTCTACATCCATATCTTCCAATTCGGGCCATAAAAAGTTCGTTATCATCTCACGATAGCGAACACCATTCACAGTAACTGCCTGACCGGCCTCATTTTGGAAAAAATACGGCCCGATGATGCCGCCAGCACATAAACCGCACCAAACAGTCACTCTTTGTGGGTGCATTGGTTTTTCGACAGTCACTCTTGGATTCTCATTCGCCCAAATGCGGCAATTCTGTTTATTGACGAATCCACTGAGGTGAAAATGTGCCTCATCACTGAAGATGATTTTCTTCGAAAATTGATCATCATTTTCATAATAAGTCTGGATAACTTTAACACGTTGTTGGATTGTGTATTTCTCCATGGTTCAAATTGAGTAAGTCTGAAATAGAGAAATGTCAAATAAAATTCGGAAAAAACTTGGCGTTTAGGTGTGGTTTACATTCAACATCGGCCCTTGAAATTTGACCACCCGATATAAGCAGCACATTAAATTGTAAATTTCTTTGGATGAAAATGTACTTGAGTCAACAACCCGTAGCAAATAAAACAAGCTAGTTACACAAAAATTTATTCAAACAGTCCTGACCATATATTTAAGGAAGGATTAGAAACACTGGTCGATCACTGCAACTTTTCGGTAATTGCAACTCCTAAGCTTCTTTTAAGTTGCAAATATCGAGCTGGCACTGTATACTTAAAAATTATTCAGCGCTAAATGGAAAATTTGCAGCTAAATCAGAATAAAAAAACGGTAAATTTAGCTGCGAAAATGTCAAAATGGCCACGCTGGTGTTTAGCGATTTCTGTCGTACAAGGTTATAGAGAATTACATCATATAATTTTTCTAGTTAAAATGCAAATCCGACTCTTTTCCAACAAAGATTATTCTATTTTTTAATTAAAACAGTACTTCTCGCGTTCAAAGAAGATAGAAAGAAATAATTGAATACACTAAGCTGGGGGACAACGAACTGTTTCGTAGTCGCTACATTGCCCATCAGCACCCATTAGCTTTCGAACTCGGTATCATGAAACATGATGTATTTTAATACAGCCGCTCAACCAACTCAGCCACCTAGCTCTTAATTTGTTTTTCGTCTATATTTGTAGCATATTGATTACATATCGCTCCGTTATGGCAACATAGTCATATCTCAAAAAATGAGCTTTTCGAGTTAACAACGCAGAAATGTTATTAGTGCTATCTTTTAAATTGTGTCAAAAATTGATTATAAATTAGATTTAAACTGTTTTCTTTACGAGATATTTTCTAAAAGAAAAATTATAAGACTTGTATGGAAACTAAAAATTTGAAATGTGTTTTTCTCGAAACAAGTTTTTTTTTATAGTTATGACTATGTTGCAATAAAGGAGCGATATATAATTTGTTGTAATCTCAGTTGTTTGTACTGCAATCTGGGGGCTAATTCTGTCATACGCTTTGGAGTGAGTTCTTACTGGAATGTACGAGTTTTTACACTTTTGGGACTATCTCATTCGATATCGAGTAAAAGGTATCGAAATTCTTAATGATGGCATGCGATACACAGAAAAAAATAGATGAGATTTCTTTTCAATCAAGTTATGTTATTAATAGAAAACCATTCAGTTTAATAAAATTTGCATTGACTTAATTAAATTATTATTAATAATGAATTTTTGGAAATATCTCTTAATAAAATGCAATTAATAAAAAGTTTTCCGAATTATTGATTGTTATTCAATAAATAAATTTAAAAGGTTGTCATATAACAGTGAAGACCTGTTGTTTCTTTAAAAAATTTTTTTGTTAAGTATATTTTACATATTAACAAAAATTTTTTTCAACTCAATAATTTTTGCTTTTAAGTGAAAAAGCTATTTCTACTTTATAATTTGAATTATCAATCCGGCAAAAAATCTTTTTCACAGGAAATTTAATAAAAATAGTGCAATTTTTTTTTATCAATATGGCATCTATTTTTTCTGTGTAGCGAGTAACCATTAGAATGCAACCCTGCAACTTTTTACTCGTAGGCAAAAGTACTATCGAAAACCCGCCAAACAGAAAAACAAAAAAAAAAGTTCAAAATTTGTTTTGAATATAAAATTAAATAAATAAATTATTTTTTATTTCAGATCAGCAGTAACAAAAATTAATTTTACACAAAAAGAAATTTTATGGCAGTACATAGGTAATGCAACTATGTATTACTCAATACTGCGTATTAGTGTATTACCTAATACTGGGCAAGGGAAATATAAAGCCAACCAATTAAGGCAAGAACTTGCTCTGAAGTTGAACGCTTCTGGTCCACCAATTAAATTGGTCACATAGCTTATTTTCCATTTCACCAATGACTCGCTTTGTAGCTTAAAGTATTAACCACATAGACGACAGCAGACTTCACCACTTCCCGACAGCAAATGCTGCGTTCGGCAACTGTAGTCGCCTAGTCAACTACTGAATTATTTTGAACACAGCAGCAGCATAAATTCATTTACATAAAAGTATACTTCAGTGTGGCTACCTTAAAGTTTTGTTTGTTGTAGCATATAAAACTGTAGGAAGCAGCATCATGTTGCAACCACATGTCGTCCAGTCTCATATTCTCAATTCTGGAGACAACAAGTCCGTCATCAACTCACAATAGCAAACAGCAATCACAGTAACTGCTAGGGCGACTTTATTTTCGAAAAACTACGGCCTGCTAACGCCGCCAGCCTATAAAACAAATCAAACTAGTACGAGTACGTGAATATTTTCACGTACGTGAATATTTTCACGTAATTGTAAAATATTTGCTACAGAAATGAACGTCACAGAACGCAAAAACTAATGAGGCCTTCAGTATGATGTGTGGCCGTAAATTAGCTCAAGCATAGAAATGTGCCAGCAACTTAAAATCAGTTTTGTAGGGTATCAGTGGACGCCAAGCAAGAAATTTTCAAAAATTAACTTAAAGAAAAGAAAAAAAAAACGAAGAAGAAGAAAACCCGAACTCTAAAACTTTTTAACACTAAAATAAACCGTTAGGCAGTCAAGAAGTTAAAAAACAACAGCCACAACAACACCACCAACAACCGAGTGTTTGAGACAAATTTTTTTAAATGAGAGAAGAAGAAAAAAAAACAGTTTTGCTAAAAAGGAGAAAAAACAAAAAAGGTATTTGAAAAACTTTGATAGCCATTCAAGGTGACAGTGTGATTGTGTTGTTGTTGGCAACAACAACAACAACAACAAAGACGAAAAAAGGCAACTTTTTCTTTTATTTGTTCTTGCAGTTTCTTTGGTCACTGGGGGAAAAATAAGATTTAATAGGACAGGTACAATGGAAATATAAAAGTTGGAAAAATAAAAGAGAAAAATAACAAGACTGAATTGTTAAGTGTCTAGAGTGGTAAAAATGATTTTTGTTGTTGCTTTCTTTCAACTTTTTTTGGGGGGTTTTTTAATATGAAGTTTTAAAGAAAATTTGCAAAAATTGTATTTCATATTTTAAACTATAAACACCTTAAGTCCCTACTTCTTTGGTATAAAAAAATACCTGAAGAAAATGCAACGGTTCCAAATACATTATAACAACCTTGTATTTTCTTCAACTTCAAAATATTTGAAAAAAACCAAAATTCACCGAAGATTTTTGAGTGAAAAAGTCATTATGCAGTGTACACTTTAAGTTTGTTGTAGCATATACAACTCTAGGAAGCACCATCATGTTGCAAGCATATGCCGTCCAGTCCCATATTCTCAACAAGTCCGTCATCAACTCACAATAGCAAACAACATTCACAGCAAATGCTAGGCCGACATAATTTACGAAATAGTACAGCCTGATGACGCCGCCAGCCCATAAACAGCATCAAGCGAGTACTTTTTATGGATATATTGGCTTCTAAAGAATTAGTAGTGGATTCTCGTTATAAGTTTGACCATAAGCCGTATCAAACGAGTATTTTTTGTGAATATATCGTATTCTAAAGAATTACTAGTGGATTCTCAACGGAAATTTGCCCCCGGGCATTTAATTGACTATGCTGGCCTGAAAAATCACAAAGTGCACTAAATGCATTTTGAATTGAATGCCCATTTTCGTAGAGGGCTTCAAAAAATGTAACGCCCTGCTCAATTGTGTACCTCCTCCTGGTAGAGTTTGTCATAATTTTAAACAAAGAACTATAAAATTAAGTTAGGTGACTCGCTGTTAACTGCTCTATGTTCATAGCGAGTTATGGTTGGGGCAGTCTTAATTATAAATTTTAGCTGCGCGACAACTAGCCGCTTTGTAGCTTCTAAGCTACTCTTCAGCACCCATTAGATTTTAAGCTCGGGATCATGACAAAAGTGATGTTCAGCCATTTCATGTTTGGCATGATCCCGAGCTCAAGACCTACTGAGTGCCTGTGTATAGTATAGTGGCTACGAAACAACAATGATTATTTCAGTTTTTTTTTTCTATTATTGTTTCTACACAACTAACTGCTTTACGACAAGGGATACAAAAAAAAAACTTACGTGGTGTCAGTGATAAGAGTATAATTTCTGTACATAAATTTTATGTGGCGTTAGTAATAAGAGTATAAATTTGTAGCAGTATTTTGTGAAGTAACTTGATCGTGGTCTGAATTGCGAAAATCTTACGGCATTTATAACCCTAGAATACCAACGCGCGACAATTTTACGTCTTCCGTTATGTATTACTGTAGCAACGCACGCCCCCCGGGGAACAGGTTTTGCCTTGGCGTATTCCTAACTTAGGCGCTCTGTTATTCGGGTATAGAGGGGAAGGGGTCCCTTGTTTGTTATAGCAAATAAAACTCTAGGAAGCCTCATGACTTATGTTGTGTTGGCTTCCGAAACCCTTAACAAGGGTATAAATTGGCAGAATGGGGATCAGCATGGCGCCCGGGTGGTTCTGCTTGCAGTTCAGCCCAGGCTGATCATGGTTGAGGTGCCTACCTTGGCTGAAACGATCCTTGATAATTGTTTGGTGTGAGGATTTTTTCGGGGACTAACAACCTCTAGACAATCTATCTGTTGCCTTTACAACAGATGCCTGTACTGTAAGGAACCAGTGGTGATGGTTGATGGGTGAGTTGGTTTAAGGACTGATGCTGCTAGTCAACCGACTCATTAAGCCTTGTCTTCCATTGATTGCTGGGAAATTGTATACAGGAGGGATTAGAAGGCCCGTACTCCTCAGCAAGGAATTGCTCATATGGCTGCAAACATATGGCAAATATTGCTACCTGTGTGAGCCCAGTAAGCAAGTGTCATCTGAAGCAATATTCTAATTTCAATTTTTGCACTAAAGCGAATGATCATTTTTATAGTTGAGATGCATGTTCCACAGCAAAACGCGCACCGAATATGAAAAACCAGTTCCAAACCGGTCAGCGAAATGATTTCGATTTTTTTTTGGGAATTCCCAAAATCAACTTCGTGAATCTCCAAAATTCCCCCACTTCCCTGGAAGCAATACGGCAACTCCAATTTTCGTACGAAAGCAGCAACACTGTACAGTTTTATATAGCTGCGTATGTAATAATCACCAAGATGGCATGGATTTCGAGTGTTGCAAATATACAAACATACAAGTGAAAATAATATCAGCCCGTTAGAAAAGAAAAAAATTAATTTTTACGCCATTTAGTAGGTAAATTAGTGCAAATAATAAAAATGTTTATTATTAAAAAGATTTTGTTTACTGCAGGATTTTCCACGCAAAATTCTTTCCTAATATCTTTTTGTTATTTTCCAAGTCCAACCACTGCCATTTATCCTTATGTAAACTGAAACTTGGGTTTTTCAAAGTATCCTTAATTGAATTATTTGCTTCTCTGTTTTAAGGGTCATTTTATTATACATTTATAGGGGTTAACTTCCAGTTCTAATTACATTTGCTTTACAGAGACAAATATGTCACAATTTATTTAAAAAAAAGTCCCAACCATAATTATTTATAATTGCCATTGACATTTAATAAATTATAAGTCTATTAATGTGTTCGCAAAGCTGAAGAAAAAAACGAAATAATAAGTATTCCAACGCTTAGAAACCTTAAATTGGCCACACTTTCATCAAGACATAATTTATTTATTGTATAAAAAGGGAAAAGTCTTAAACAACAGAAAAGTGATAGTAATTTAATTAAGAGAAAAATATTGATTTAAATTAAATTGGGTTAAATTAATAAAGTATGTATGCTTTTGATGTGATACGGTCTCATTAAAAGTAAACAGAACCAATAAAAAGGGGGAAAACATAATTGAGATACAAATATTTTCACAGATACTGTTGTTGGTGTAAAGCAAAAAGGGAAAATTTTGCGGTTTTACTTTTTCGCCCCCAATATCATTAAATTTGAAATTGTTTTATGCTAGAGTATAGCAGGTTTGATTAATTATTATTGTAGTTAACAGACTTCATTCAACAGTCAAACTGCTTGTAAGAGGTTTCATACATAAGATGGACTTTTCATGACTTTCATGCGTTAAAGACAATAAATAAATTAAATTTAAGTTTTGGCTTGAGGTCCTTTTTTAATACGAGTAAGCTAAAAATCCTATATTTACTTTTAAAAATATAAATTTGTTTTTTATAAATATAAACATCTGGTGGTAGTACAAACTATTTTCAAAATATATTTTTAAAATTATATAAAGGATTTTTAATTTAAACTATTTAAAAATATATTTTCAAAATTATATAAAGGATTTTTAATTTATTAAAAAAAGGACCTCAAGCACCTATCTATTGAACATTAACCGCCATTTACACTAAGTGTGATTAAACTGTAATTGTGACTTTAACCACCAGTTAGGCAAACATGTATTTCACAATATATAATTAACTCTTAACCGCCATAATTTAAAGGAGAAGTTGTTGTTGAGTTTAACCGATCAAAATTTAATGATCAAAATGTTAATCCAGAACTCAAAGGCATGAAAATACGAGTAAACGAAAGGAAAACAAACAACAAAATGTAATGAAATGAACGAAAACATAAAAAAATTGTTATACTTGCAATATTTTTAATTAAAGAGTTAAAGCCTGAACATAATGTAACGATAATTTATTGCGGTGCGAATTTTCATACGATTTTGAAGTAAAAAATCGCAGTGCGGAGCGACATAAAATTAAAATTTATTTTATTTTCATAGCGGACTTTTTTATTCTATACTTTTTTGATTCTCTTTCCGATGTTGCCATTGGTTTTTGAATAACTAGCGATTTTCACGACAATAAAAGAAAAGACATGAATTGGAAATTTATAAATTTTTGTCATGATATGTAAAAGTTTAAAAAATATATTAAATGTTAATGTTAATGTTAATGTTAATGTTAATGTTAATGTTAATGTTAATGTTAATGTTAATGTTAATGTTAATGTTAATGTTAATGTTAATGTTAATGTTAATGTTAATGTTAATGTTAATGTTAATGTTAATGTTAATGTTAATGTTAATGTTAATGTTAATGTTAATGTTAATGTTAATGTTAATGTTAATGTTAATGTTAATGTTAATGTTAATGTTAATGTTAATGTTAATGTTAATGTTAATGTTAATGTTAATGTTAATGTTAATGTTAATGTTAATGTTAATGTTAATGTTAATGTTAATGTTAATGTTAATGTTAATGTTAATGTTAATGTTAATGTTAATGTTAATGTTAATGTTAATGTTAATGTTAATGTTAATGTTAATGTTAATGTTAATGTTAATGTTAATGTTAATGTTAATGTTAATGTTAATGTTAATGTTAATGTTAATGTTAATGTTAATGTTAATGTTAATGTTAATGTTAATGTTAATGTTAATGTTAATGTTAATGTTAATGTTAATGTTAATGGTATTCTGTGAGCAACATATGCCATGTATAAGCAACATAAGTATAAGGTACAACAGTTCTGTGGAAATCTCAACACTCGTATATTTATGGAGGATTAAACTATATTTAAAACCATAATATGCCGCTAGGGGCAACAATATACATTATGAAAGAGTAAATAGTAATGTTGCTACAACAATATTCCAAAATGATTTTTCTTTGCGTGTATTTTACATATATACTACGTATACACAAGTCTGTATCTAGGTACGAGTATGTGTAGTAACTAGTTACTTACTAGACATCTCTTTATTAATTTTTGCAAACTGAAAATTTTTGGTTTTCATAATTTTTTTCTGACAATTTATTTCTTGTTGTAGTTACATTAATTTCGCAAATGAATACAAGTAGCATTGCCACACTTTTTAAAATTGTTTACAGTTAAGTAACTGAAAGATGGTGAAGAGCAAATCAATAACCGTTAGTTAAATAGTGTCTGTTAACCAAACCGACAATTAAGTAATAATTTTTTAATGATAACTCAATTTTAGATTGTGAAAAGCTTCAAAAACACAATTTTGCATAAATCAAATTTATTATAAAGCGTTAAACACATTGTAGCCAGCAGACAGCCGACTTCAATATGTCATTTATAAAATCCAAGCACTTAAATGCGAACGTTTATTTAGGCAATTACAAGACGACATGACGTCATGTTGTTGTTCGTGTATATATTTTATTTAAAACACGATGGCCAAAAGGTATCGTTACTTTAAAACGAAGTGTGAGTATGATAGCCGAATGTGGATTTCCACTGTTAACTAGCGTATAAAACACACCCAATCAAGTTTGTATGCAGTGGCTGCTTGATGTGGTTTCTCAATTATTATTTAATAATTGAGAAACCACATCAAGCAGCCACTGCATACAAACTTGATTGGGTGTGTTTTATACGCTAGTTAACAGACGCAATCTCTAATGAGTAGAAAACATACTTGTGCCAACCAATCACACCGCAACCTGATTTAACATGGGTGTTCTTGGATCATTAAAAAGGGCACCGGTGACAGATCTCTGCTTGATAGCATTCGCAGATCTCCTCTCTTGAAACTCTAATCCTAGGTAAGCCAGCTTTTATCTATCTTCTAAAAATTTCTGTGTTTATATCATTGCAATGGCAATTAGTTTCTCATTGTTAATGGGTATGAAATCTTTTCTAACTTAAAATCACATTTATAGCTTTTAAAACAAGCTCTTAGTTAAACAAATATAACTATATGTACATTTATATGTGTGCAGTTTTCTTATATTATTTCCTTTACGGTCGCTTAATTTTATTGTTCACCTTTTTTAGCTTTATCGCAAACACTATTGCCCCTTCTCACCCACATAGCCTGTCAAAATACGAAAAAAAACACACACACACACACACAAAACCAAGGAAATTAAATCAAAATCTTGCTTTAAAAACATCTGTCACTCTAAAATTCAATGACAAATTATCCGGATTTTATAGTCACCACCTGGACCACAAAGAACACTTAAGGAAAAACGAACAAATTTGTACAAAAAGAAAAGTGAACAACGACAACATGCTTACAGAAAATAAAATTGTGATAAATCATGTTGATGGTTTATCATCGGCATCGTCATCATCGTCATCTTCCTCGTTCTCGTTCTCATTCTCGCCATTCCCAAGGTACCGTTTAAAATCTTTCTCCAACGGCAGCCATTAGAAAAAAAAAAACGAAACAATTAATTAAATTTTTAGTCAAATTAAATGAAAATTAGTAAAAACCACAAAATAGAGATTAACACAGACACATAAACACAAACACATACACATACATACATACATACATACATATATGTATTATAAAATATATGGAAACGGATTTATGTGGCAATTAAGGTTAGCGAAATTATTTGCAAGAACGTACAAGTAAGTGTGTTTGTATAAAAAGCACATATGATTATAGGGAGCACTTATACATACATACTTTAGCATCATATGAACAGATATTTATACAAACTTGAGAGTTTTTATAATGAGCTAAACTTTAACGACATAATGGACGGTAATGATAATGCATAATATATGAAGGTGCTAATGGTTAAAGTGGCAGCAAAATTTCCATGTTTAAAGGATGTCTAGATGAGAGGAAGGATCATGCAAAATATTTAGCTTGAGAGAGTAGTAGAATGTGAAATAGCTTTGCATCATCACCTGGCTTGATGGCCTAATCTGATGATGGGCCACCACCACGGGGTGAATTACTCTCGAATAATCAGCTCTCTCATGTTGCTTGCAAAACTCATACAGGTTGCAGATTTTGCCATTAGCTCAGAGTTATGTACACCTGGCTGAAGATCTGGAGTCTTCTAATCCTTCCTGTAAGCAGTTTTCCAGACAGGCTTAATGAAATGGTATACCAAAGCCCATTGAAACCATCAGCCTTTAATCAACTTACCCGTCTAACCATCACTATTGGTTTCTTATAAGAAAACCGGCACTACACCTGATAACTATTATCAGCAAAACTATGCTGCGGTTTAAGTTTGAAATATATGGGCGGTGTTTCAGCTAAAGTAGAAACTTCCACCGTGATCAGAAACGAAGTTATCTGAGAGCATAACCTCCCAGTGGCTTTGTCGATTCCCGTTGTGCCAACTAACCCTAACCAACTCCACGAGTGAATTATTCTCGATTCACCAGCGCCTTCATGCAGCTTGCAATGCGCACAGTGGTAACAAACTCTATTAGATTGTCACTAATTCGTTTCATTTCTAACCCATTGTGCAGCCACATATCTGCTTGTTATAAAGACACGTTTTTTCAAGGCAGCTTTAATAGGCTAATTGTGCAAGGCGAATTCACACTAGATATATGCAAGAGCAAAAAATAAATCTTTTTCAAATGTCAAGGGAAAAATATAAACACAAAAAGGAATTAAAAAAATATATATAATAAAAAATATATAATATATAATAAAAAAAATTTACAAGAAAAGACAAACTTTTAATTATTTCATCAAATACTTAAAATATTTCGCCTCAAACACGATCAGCGCCGAGATGGTCTGCCAGCAAAACCTCGGAGGGGGGAGGGGGGGCTTAGTTGAGCCCAGTTCTGCCAATTAACCTTTGGAGAGGGTTTTGAAAGTCCAGCAGGGTATAAATCATGCGGCTTCCTGGACTTTTATTTGCTACAACGAACAAGTAGCTCCTACTTCTTTAGGCAGGAAACCAGAGAGGTCTAAAAAGTTGATACCTTGTAATTTAAAATTAGATTTTGGTGACTAAGTCTGTGACAAGTCAATTACATGCGTCGCTGCTTTAATACAGAAACTTCCATTTGGCATTTTCAAGCATCACACCTTGCCACCTTTTTATAATTACTTGGCATACTCTTATGGTCACTCTTTTTTAATTAAAATTCGTTACTTGTTCATTTAAGCCAGAAAATACAAAAACACTTTTTTGCAATATTTTGGTCCTATAACTCTGTTTTCTCGTTTAACAACTGCCAACCGCCAATGTTCAAAACTTCTTTCAAATTTACTGCCTTAACAGCGTTTGTAAAGTTCTGCTTGATATCATCTTTACGAGTATTTGAAGTTCTCTAAGATGTGTTTATCATTAAAAACCTGGTCGTATGCTGTGTGATGTTGCTGTTGTCATTGTTGTATGTTTTATAAGTTAAAATCCAACCAATGAAGTACGTGATTTTATTGTTTGGCTTGAGAAACGAATCCGAAATGAGAAAAATGACTGCTGAAAGGACAATCTGTTGCACATGTGAATTGTCATAAATGATGGCTAAAACGCAAACACATTCATACAAACACTCAAAGAAATAATTAAAAAAAATTAGTTAAAGAAGTTGCACATTTTCTTCTTTTAATAATTTGCAATATTTGAAGTCATTTCTTATAAAAATGTTTAATAAATTTATTCAATATTTCGTTTTCCCTGGGAAAACTTCTGCAGACAAACAATTGTTATAATTTGGTTTTTTAAAAATTCGAAAAAAATTTTTGTGACAGAAAACCAAATAACATGAAAAAATATATAACATCACGAAATCAAACATTTGATATAAATGGACTTTTAGATTTGATATCAAACATAATTTTCAAACCTTTTTCAATGGTTTGATTCATGGTGCAAGTATTAGGTGGCAGCATAAGAGTTGTTGTACTACATAGATAATATTTTGTTTCTGTAAAAATCCCGGACGCTGTCAAAAACATGTTTACAAACCAGAAGAAAATGAAGAAAATTATCCCCTGCGCTAGTGATGCCACCTGGTTAATTGCACCATGGTTTGATTTTAACAAATAAAGATTTGATCAAGGCGAATTCATAACAGGTGAAAATGACAGCGTGAAATGTTCATTCTATGAATGAAATTTTCGTTCTATGAACGTAATAAATAATTCCTAGGTTTCTTTTATTAAAAACAAGAAAAAAGAAAGCAACACAATCATAAAGAAACAAACAAATGTTGTGCATAGAATGATAGTTCTTATAGGAACTGTGGCTTAGACCATTTTAGCTCCATTTATTAGAGCTGTGCCGGGTCGTTCATTTTAGTGACCGGTCACTTTCGTTCAGTTACAAAAGACTGATCCGTTCATTCATTTCGTTCAATCGGTCACTTTGAACCAATGGCACGCTGCCAACATTAAAATTTTGCGGTCAATTATCAACACAGCACTGGAAAATGTACAAAACAAGATAGCAAAATAAAAAATGATTAAGTGATAAAGAAAAGAAGAAATAAATTTAAATAAAAACCATTTTGGTGTAATAAATTTTGATTAGTTTCATAATCGATTTTTGTTTTATTTCAGATAATGTAAAATAATACAAAGAAAAAACAACCCCCACTTTAGTTAAACTACATAACAAAACCAAACATGACACAAAAAGAACGAAAGATATTTGGACGAAAGCTACCTAAATTGAACGGCTCACTATTGAACGAAAAGTGGTCAGTTCGTTCATGAACGACACAGCTCTACCATTTATTAAAAAATACAAAATTTCTTCAATTAAATAATTAAAATTGTTTTTAGCTTTTTAAATAATAAAAATTAATAATAAAAATGTTGTCGTTCTTCAATTGGATGCGTTTTATTGAACAAATTTTTGTCAAATAAACGAATATTTTATTCAAACTAACATTCTTTCTAGATGTTAATTAAAATATTTGTGTGTTTTGTTTGCCTTACGATGTGTTGTTACTACTGTTTTAACTAAATTTTTCCTGATTCAACACAATTTTACCTGCGCATTTAACAAATATTTTTTCAAATGTACGGATATAATAATGTATATTTTTAACAAAATCCATTGTTGTTGAATTGAAGAACAAATTTGCTTATTTAAATAAATTTGCTTCAGATTTGAAAAACAATCGTTTGATTTGAAGGGTTTACTAAATTTCTTAGTTAATATTACCGACGAAGCTTGTTTCAGTGTATGTATCAAATATTTATTACATTATAAATTCCAATTTTTTGGATTAGATATTCCTTATTAAATAACTTAAATTGCTATAACTTCAGATCTTAGCACGCTGAAGATGCCAGAACATTTTTAGTGATAGAATTTGTTATACTAAAAAAATTGTAGTCAACATACGAGTACAATCAATAAAATTTTGGTCTGATTAAATAATGTGTATCATATATTGTTGTTGTTGAGAAGAAAAGTTGTTCAAGAATTATTTTTCCAAATATTTTGCTTAAATCCACGAATTTGCTAACAAAACCATATTCAAATAATTTATTATTTAATTCGGCCAACTTCGTTACCGAACATGAAAAACATATTTTCTGCAATATTTGAAGCTGTAATAATTTAAGTTATTGAATTATTCATTAAAAAATGTATATTGAGGATTTCACTCCTTGAAATTCTGATTGCCCAACAAACTCCTCAACGTGACATAAACTTTTAAATCTCTTTCTTTTCACTTTATTATCTCATTATTGCGCTAGTCCTAACAATAAAAACCATTCATTTAAACTTCTTTTTCATAACAAATCTCTAAATAAACAATTTCAGTTTTTAGTTTCAAGAATGAAAACTGAAAAGAAAAAGAAAATGCTCCTAAACGTTAAAATAGTTCGGTTGAGACAGGTGAATTTCTACTTATTGCTTAATATTTCATTTTGCAAAATCCGTGATGAGTTGAACAAAAACTGTCTAAGAAACATTTGAATAATAAACTTCATTAAAGGAGCAAGAAAAGACATTTTAACAAATAATAATATTTAAACTACTTTAAATTGTTTTTTTGCGGAGCATGGGAAAGTAAAGAACGTGTCCTTGGGGATTCATGAGTTCTAAGCGCTATATTTAACAAGAAAAAAGAAGATGTTTCAAAGTTCACAAAGTTTTTCGAATAAATATTAAAGGTATAAAGTATAATATTTCAAAACAATTTTATAGTGAATTAATTGATTTTGATTAATTGCAATCAGGATAAAAGTGATTAGAAACGTGTTTGAAATTGTTATTACCAGTACAATTTATTTGTTTGCTGCGTTAGTGCGTTTGTAAACATTTATGGATTAGCTGTGTACATTTTTATCACTAATTTCGGCACTTTTAATTTTGCTTTACAAAAAGGTTTGCAAGACTTAAATATTCTCTTAGCTGCTACTTTTCGATACTGTAATTTTTCCAATTCTGTAACACAGTGTGTTCCATAATGCACGATGAATTACTCACAAACTGCTCAGGAACATTTCTGATGTGAATTTTGAATAAAGATTTGCATTGAACTGAAGCCGAATGACCATTTCAAAAGTCGCCAATATGCCGAAAGGAGACTTGAACAGACAGTATGTGTCATTGATTTGCATCAGTAACTGCTTTGATTGCCGCATCTGATAATGGACCATCTCCAATGGGGCGAAGCATTAAAGGTGCACTAGCACCCCCGCGTGGCTTATGGTTGCAACTTCTCAAGGATGAAACTTCTGTCACACGTTTGTGGCCATATGAAGAAACCTTCTGATGAAAAAGTCAAGCCTTTTAATCCCAGCTGTTGCAATTTTGCAGGCAGCCAATGAGTGAGAAGATATTGGTATTGGCATGGTGGTAAGATAAGGCAGGAGGCGGTACGGTTTTCGGGTTGCAAAACAAAAATTGAGTGCAGGGCAAACTATTTGCAACCAGGTTGGGTGGGCAATGGGGAAACAAAAACACCAGTTTCTCCCCTATAAGAGATCGGGGAAGTGGAAGTCGGTACGGTTTTGCAACCCCAAAACCGTACCGACTTCTCCTATTGTCCTATTGAGTTGATAGTCTGGAACCCATTAAGAGTATCAGCTCTTAACCAACGCACCATCACTACCCAGTGACAAACTTTTGTAGTGCTTCATTTATATGGCCTTCTGTAAGGCCTTCTTGAGCATTTTTTTTGATCCAATACTCATTCTCGCTTGCCTTCTCAGGAAGGCCTTATAGAAGGCCTACTAACTCCCTTCTAAAGGAAGGCTTGTTTCTAATTATATGTATCTTGTACGCGTACTACATAGTACAAACGCACGTTTGTACCAACAAAAATGATGAACGGTTTCAATAAAAATTCCAAAGAAAAATGGCAAACACCAAAATAGGAAAATGTAGAAAGAGAAAAATAAAAAAGATGTAAACTTAAAATAGTTTGGCTTAAAATGCGTAAGAGGTCAGTCGCATTGTGTATTTTTGTGAAATTTTTGTGTTCAAAATTAAAAAACGTGATTAAAAGGTCTACTAGGTATACTAGCAAACGCACACGTAGAAAAAATATATGGTTGATAGGACAATATTTTAAGGGCAACATACTATTGTTGAATTATATGGTTGCACTTGATAATAATATATTGTTACATTAAAACGCCATTGTCCTGTCGTTGTAACAAAAATATTCGAAGTAACAATATTTTGGTTAAACATTTTTTTCTTTTCTCAGTGCATACTCAATTATTCTAACCTTTCATACTATTCTCATATATAACCATATTATTCTCATTAAGTAACCATACTAATATCATAAATAGCTTTATTGCAACAGAAACATATTTTTATTATAATTAGCACAAATACATACATATGACAATTAATAAGAACAAAAAGACAGCATATAATATATTTTGGTAATACGTGTAAAATAAATACAATTAATAAAAAAAAATAATAATAATCAGATCACATTTCAACGGAATCAATGCAGAGTTTCCTCTCTGATGCTGAAATAGCCATTCATTCCATCATTAGCTGCAATAAAACACAAATATTTGTTAAGGATTTTCAATTGAAATTTCAAATGTCATATGTAACCATAATAATATGGTTACACGTCTTCTTGGATACACCATATATACATATGTATGCATGTTTACATCTTAATATTAAAAAATACTTATCTTTTTACTTTCGCGAATACAAAATATGTATTTTTTCAACAATTCCACGTTTTTTATATAGCTGAATAAATATGTATATGTATTTTGAAAATTAAACACGCACAAAACATCTAATTGTTTCCAAAGAAAATATCAAACTAAAACAAAATTATATGTCAACGACTAGAATGAAAATATTGTAATATTCTGTAAACTTACTTTGTTGCATTTGAATATAATAAAACAAATATTTTGATATTGGGTGTGATAAAAGCTATTGTTGTTTTTAAAAAAAGTTTGAAATTGCTATTATTGTATGCAACCATATCTTGAAATTTATAGATGTTAACAATACAATTACACAAATGCAAATATTGACATATTTATAGAGGAACAAACAATAATTAATTTGATAAGAAATAGTATTTAACAATAATGCACAATGTTACGGAATATATACTAATGTTGTTGCAATCATATATCAAACTGTCTTTTCTTTGCGTGCACAAATTAAAGGCCTGTTAAAGAACGCCTTCTATCAGACCTGCTGAAGAAGGCCTTATATCAGGCCTTCTGAGTATGAGTACAGATGAGACAGCACTTGCGGTTGTTTATTTGTGTGTTAGTAAAAAACACAAGGTCTTACCAGCGTTGAAGGCGAACCTGTTTTTACGACGCCATTCGAAGAAGTGAGTGAGTCTAGGCTGGGCCCTCCTCATGGATAAGTACATATCGTTGGTCTCATGTAGAAAGGCCCTAACAAAAATAATTGCAATTTTACAGGAGAAGGAAAAATCGTAATGGAAACTGTATAAATAGGTACATGGTAAAAGTAACTTTTTTTGCACAATTGCTTGTAAGAGCAATATGTATAAAATTATATAATTAAATCTTTGTGCCACTGTGTACTCGTGTAAAACGTAAAAGAATCACTCAAAGAGCTAAATTCAGGGAAAATGCGAGTTAAGGCCTTTCTACGTTACACTAACGATATGAAACTTATAACTGTGTATTAAATGAGGATGCTCCTTACGGAAAAAAACCACACTATGGCCCAGCACCCGCTTGCATATAATACTCAGACCTTTATTCTTTGTTGGAAACATGGTTTTTAACCCGAAATGCTCTTTGCCATTTTTTCAAATTTTGGTAAAAATTCCCATAACACAACTCAAGTTTTATTGAATTAGCTAAAGCTCTTAAAAAAAATGTATTTTCCTTTGCCACCGTGTTAACGTTTAAAGTGAAATTTCCCTTTTTTTATTGTTTTTTTTTTTTTTTTTTGTTTTCTGTTTTTCAAATATGTTGGGAAAAGAAATTTTCTTAATTCCGTCTAACCATAGTTATGCAAATGTAATTAGTTGAATATTCATGGGAAAGCATTTGTCTTGGTAGTTGTAGTCATTTTTTTCACTTTAGTTAGACTTGGCTGTGAAATTCTTTTTTGTGTATTTCATACTTACTTGCAAACATATGTACATACATATTTGTATATGTATATGCTGAGCAGTTTTATTGTACTTTTTATAACAAAATATTTTTTCTATTACAGAAAAGACCAAAAAAAAAAAGAAAACACTAAAGTAACGTAAGGGAAAAAAATTAAACGAACATCTACCTAAGAGAACAACCGGAAATAAAGCCAGAATATAAAGTAATAAAAAAAAGAAGTACTAAAGAAAATAGAAACCAACTCAACTCGATTATAAAAATGTTACAAGAACAAAACAATTTATAGCGGAAATAGAAATTAAAACCTATTCTCGTTACTTTTCTTTAACATACTTTAAGGCAAACATTCATAGACATACAATACACACATACATACATACATTTATATATAAATTTAACTATACATACTCGTACTCTAGGAAAAGTAAAAGATTTGCAGTCTAGTAAAAATAATTAAAAAAAGCATAAAACAAATAACGAATTTCAATACAAGAAAAAATATAAAAGAAAAAAAAAAAAAACTAAACATATTTGCATATTACTCGTCTTGTCTGGAAAAGAAATTTAAATAACAGAATTTAGTTTTTATTTTTTAATTTTTCTTCTTTTTTAGTAATAATTTACTTAGCCCAGTAAATGAAAACGTTGCTGTCGTATTTGCTTTCGTTCACAAAGAAAAATGAAACAAATGCAATAAAAAGTATTCAAAATGCTCTTGCTGAGCAGAAATTTGCAAATTTGCCTGGATTTTTATTCATTTCTCTGATATTTCCTTTCTATATCCGTCTACACAGCCACATCTCTTGAAACCTGGAAATCCTTTAACAATTGAGTTTACCGGGTGGCTTTTTTTCGTTTAACCAGTAACTGCATGGCCCACAAGTGTGTGAGTTTCTAATAAATTGTTTAAATATTTTCATTTTATTAAGTTCATTATTTGTGGTTAAAAAATTTTATCTTTGTGACTTTTACATTAGATAATATTAAAAAGGATTCAGAGAAAATTTTTCATTTGAAAGCATAAAGTAACTTGAATTAATTCTTTAGAATATAATAATTTAATATAAAATGAACTTTTTGAGTTAACAATACAGAATTGTTAACAGTACTACCTTTTATATATATTTTGCCTTTACGAAATATTTTTTTAAAAAATTTTCTAAGACTAAAAATTTGATATGAGTTTTTCTCGAAACAAGCTTTTTTGAAATATGACTATGTTGCAATAAAGGAGCGATATGATTGTTACAGTTTTGGAAATTACTAGAGAGAATGTTGCGTCCATGTAACTGCCCATCAGAGAAGCAAGCCGCATCGGCCTAGTCGCCGACTAGCCATGCCGCCGATTTTTATATACGGCCCTCTCCACCGTCGGAGCACTCGGTTGTTTAGCCAAATTTTTAAACCTTTTTCATTATTTTTGCTAATCGCACAATTTTATCTCGGCATTTTTTTCTTTAAAGCGCTAAGTTGCCACTTTTTGCTGATATCTTGGCTTTAAAATTGTTAAATTGGTTAGAAAACAGCTGATTTACTATAACTGATTAACATTTACTTTACTTGATATACAGGCCTGTTCTGAAAACGGCGTGCTTTCAAATCACGAACCGTTTTGAAAGCACGCAGACAATTTGAAGCTGTTCTGCAAATCACGTGATTTTACGGTTTTCAACGTGCTTTTAATTTATAGAAAGCACGAAAAAGCAGATATTTTAACATTTTTGTTTTGTTTATTTATAGTTTTATATTCTTACCGACAATAAAAATTGAATATTAGGTAAAAAAAATATAAACCAGCTGACTGCTAAAGAGAAAATGTAAATCACTACTATTGATAAACAAAGCAAAACAATTTCTCAAAAAACAAGCAGTGTCAATAATTTTATTAATATTTATGTTTCTGTGTGAATAAAACTTAATTTTATTACAAAAATCAACAAACAACACATCATTTTAAATACATAAAAATAGTTTTAGTAAATTTGTATTGAAAAACACAGAGAAAATAACCAAGTGATATCAAAAAGCTAACCAATTGGCTAACCGGTTTAAAATCACGTGATTTGATCATTTTCTGTGTGCAGAACACCTTTTGCGTGATTTTAAATCCCTTTGACAAAAAGTGATTTGCAGAACAGCCCTGATAGTCTTGATTAACGATTATTCAGTTCAACATAGAAATTTATTTTGCTTGCAACTGACTTTTCATTTTGTTAATAAAGGCAAGTATTTTTTTTCGGCGAAGGGCAAAAATGCTTTACGCACTGACGAGAAGGTGCGTACTCTTTGCTTTGTATCGGACTGAGCACCACCGTGAACTTACCGACTAAAAAACCTCCTCTTCTTCCTAGAATAAAAATTTTCACTCTGGGACCGCCTTAGCATTGGCTTAATTAGCCCTTCTCTTTATACAACCCTTCGTCTCGGATTCTGATTATGAGCTTGTTCTGCGGCGTGCAGATCTGACTTTTTCGTCCGCAGATCTATTTAACAGACTCGCTATACCGCTAAAAAGTTGGCTTAGCTCGCTATCATGATGTCCATGACATTCTCTACCGTTATTAAGCCAGCTACCATCTCCAGCTCTCTACGAGTTTCCGCCCATCTAATACACTTAAAGAAAATGTGTTTGGCATCGTTAATGAATTCTTCTTCGTATAAACAAAAGGGTGTGTTTTGCATATTGCACAAGTAGTTTCGGTAATAGCCGTGACCTGATAGCGTTTGAGTCAGGTAATAGTTCACATTCCCATGCCGACCAAGTCTCGTTATTGGGAATGCGACGTTTCTTTCATCTACCTCTAGTGTCAGTATTCCATCTAGACTGCCAACTGTGTAATATTTCCTCCCGTAGTTGCTGCACATTTCCAGGGTCTGCATGGCCAGTCTGCCGCCTTGATATCCATACCTTCCTTCGTGCTAAGATTTGTAGGTCTATTGGGATCATATCTGTTATTACTGTAACCGCTCCCGCCGATACAGTACGATATGCAGATATGACCCGTAAAGCAGCTACCCTTTGCACTGCTAACAATGGCTTGGCTCTGCTTTGTATCCTAACTTTCTCCCCCCCAGATATCGCTCCCATAGAGAGGGATGCTATTGCATGCCTCCATTAGAAGTTTAAAGGCCAGTATTGAAATTTAATTGTTGCTAATAAAATGAGCCGAAAGCTAGAAAACTATTTTAAATCATATAATTACAAAATACGTAATGTATTATCTCAGGAATTAAATGATGTTTTAAATAATGGTTCCGACGACCCAGAATTTTTTTAAGACATATTTTCTGAAAGTTAATTCGACCATCACCTCTGTGAATACGAAAGTATATTACAACGCAACAAAAAGGCAAAAGAAGTCGGTTTTCAACAACCGAAAGTACTTGGCTAAATAGTTTGCAGCTGTTTTGGAACTTTAACCATTCGTGGAAAATTAGTATTCATTAATTCATTCATTTCAATATTCTTTTCAGCGTAATGTCAAAACGACTTCCCTACTCTTAGTACTTACAGAATCTATAAGGCGTAAGTTGAATAAACGTAAGCCGTGCACCCTACTGTCTCTCGACCTTGCAATCATGATTGCCTTATACTCAAACTAAAGAGATTTTTTAGTTTTTCAAAAACAGCCTGTAAATGTTTATATTCTTACCTCTCTGATCAATCGCAATATGTATCGCTGAATGGCCACAACTCTGGTATAGGCAGTGTTACATCTGGTGTTCCTCAGGGTTCGGTGTTGGGCCCAATATCTTTCCTGATGTATCTTAATGATAGCGTTTCTCTTTTGAGCAGTAATATTTGTGAATCATTCAAGGCTAATAGTTGTCTTGCCTTTTTTTTTGGGTTAAAACTGATTACTTTTCTCACAAGAAAACATTTTTAATAATAAGAAGTACCAAACATGAAATATTCTAAAAGTTTTTATTGTTTGTCTCTGTTTATTATCAAAATTTTCTTTAATTACCGTAAACAAACATTTACATGCCACTCTGTTCGTTAACTTCAACTAATTTTCTTCTACGAACTAAAACCAAAATAAACAGCGGCTTTAACAAACACTAAACGAATTAATAGCAAAACGAAAAGCACAAACACAGACATACACACATATACAGACACAAGCGCCATTGATATGGAATCACACAAAATCAGAAACTGTGACATCACAACTACACATGACTTTAAAAGCTCAAGACCAAACAAGAGCAACAAATCCTTCACCCGTTTCCCTCCCCCGCAGAAGATGCCCTGTCACAAAAAAAAAAAAAAAAAAAGACACGCTGCAGTGTGCATTGCCACACAATTACCGACACCAATAATTCATCAATCATAAATTTATAGTCAATGAACACTTTCGGGTGACTGAGACTGAGGAAGTGCATGAATAAGTGAGTAAATGAATGAATTTGTATGCACACGAAAAACTCAATCGAAGAGTGAAGATAGAAGTGTTGGGACTATAATTTTCCAGAAGGCAAAACAGAGGAAATCAAAGTGTTGGCTTTTGATGTATGAGATGTTGTTCGAACGTACACATAAGCACAAGCTCAGGCTTATTATATATAGACACTAATCCAGTGGTGGCCAGATAGAGACATTTTATAACTATACGCTTGTAATAGTAAAAGCAAAAGCTGGAGGTGTATTTTTGAAAAGCTACGTAGCGAGACTTTGTTTCAGTAAAGTCTAAACGGCAACTAAAGCTTATATAATGCACCCACCACGTTAATTGTGACTCATAATATAACGTCCACTTTTTGCCCTACTTAGCCTCAGTATTTGAGAACTTCAAACATGGTGTAGTACAAATTGAGCAACCGCTAAGATTTTTGGAGCATTTTACGGAAATCTGCGTTCAAAGTAAAATCCATTTCGTACACTTCGTGAATAGCTTATGCACTATAGTCAAACAAATGTGTTCATAATCGAAAGAATTCTACTTAAATTTCGACAAACCGGTTCTTTAGGGTATGTAGAAAAATCTGCGCTTGCTCGACTAGTTCGTTCTCAGAAAAGTAGAGCTGTTGTTCGCAATAATACGACAGAACAGCTTTCAATTTCGACTCATCGTCTGGGTAGGCAATCGAACATTTCAGGAACAACACTGATGCGAATAAAAATTTGAACTTACACGCTTACAATGTTTAGTTGAATCCAGAGTTGAAGCCTATAACCCTTGAGTACTCCGAATAGATGATTGAACAGACAGAATGTGTCATTGATTGACATCAGCACCTGCCTTGACAAACTTATTTGATGATGGACCAACTCCAAGGGCTGAACTATTCACTATGCACAGGTAGCAACTTGCGTCCTTGTCCTCATTATAGCCATATGAATAATCGCCTGCCTGAAGACCAAGGCTCTTCCAATTCCAATTCCACTGTATGCAATTTTCCAGGCAGTCAATAGAAAATAAAGCTTTATAAGTTAGTAGGTCAAAGCCCAATAAGAGCATTAGCTCATAACTAACGCACCTGCATAATCATCACTACTGGTTCTTTAGGTTACAGGTATCCGTTGCAAGACTACAGCACCGCAGAGCTAATTAGCCCTGGAAAATGACATGCACCATAGTTTTCAAGAAAGATTTATTCTTTCCCTATGATTTTACATTTAAACAACTGAAAAAGATAGCCCTCCCGCCCGGGGAACAGGTTTTGCCTTGGCGTATTCCAAACATGGGCACTCTGTTTTTCGGGGGGAAAAAAGGGAAGGGGTCCCTCGTTTGGTGCGGCAAACTAAACTTTCGGAAGCCACATGACTTATGTTGTGTTGGCTTCCGAAACCCTTACCAAGGGCATAAATTGGTAGATTGGGGATCAGCATGTCGCCCGGGTGGTTCTGCTTGTGGTTCGACCCAGGCTGATCATGGTTGAGGTGCCTACCTATGCTGTAACGTTCTGGCTGTGGTTGAAACCTAAAACGCGGACGTGTTAGTATCCTTGATGACTGTTTGGTATGTGACTTTTTTCGAGGACTAACAATCTCCCAAGGGTCTGTTGCCTTTACAACAGATACCTGTATTGTAAGGAACCAGTGATGATGGTTGACGGTTGAGTTGGTTTTAGGGCTGATGCTCTTAGTGGGCTTCGGTCTACCAACTCATTAAGCCTTGTCTTCCATTGATTGCTGGGAAATTGCATACAGAAGGGATTAGGAGGTCCAAACTCTTTGCGGAGGCAGCAAAAATATGGCAAGAATTGCTACCTGTGTGAGCCAGGTAAGCCACACGGGGGCGATGGTGAATCGTGAATAATTCACTCCGTGGAACTGGTCCATAATCAGATAAGGCCGCAAGCCAGGTGCTGATGTAAATCTTTTTCACAGCTGCCAAAGATAGCCAACGTAGGCACCTCAACCATGACCAGCACTGGAATGGTCTGCAGGCACCGAAGACTATGTCAATCACCGTTCTGGAAATTAACCCTGAGGATGAATATTTCGAAGGTTTAGTATAGCATAAGTCATGTGGATTTACAGAGTTTTATATGCTACAACGCACGACGAACTCCTATCCCTCTATGCCCTAGAAAACAGAGCGTCCCGGTGTACATGTGGGGGAAAAAATAGACAGACATGAGTGCTATATTACAAATCAAATCATTTTCAGCGATGAGCCCCACTTTCACCTCAGTAGATTCGTTAGGAAGTAGAGTTGCCGCATTTGGACAAATAAGAATCCATGACTGATTGTTCAAAAGTCAATTCATCCACAAAGACTGACTGTTTGCTTCGGCTTATTTTTTTATTTTACTTAATCCATTTATTAAACCTAGCCCTTAATTGGGACAATTGATTACAAAGAAAGAAATTGGAAGAGTTGTTCTATAAAAAAAGTTTAAACTATACAACTATGTATGTCCAAACTAATTTGAACAATATATTTTTTATCATTTTTTTAATTTTTATAATTTGCGAAATATGAATTTTTAGAATTATGTAATTAACCCTAAAGGAATTGCAACCTTATTTACCCTATTTTATATTATATTTGTTTATTATATTATACTTACCATTTATATATTTCACTTACCTAATAGTCAGCGTTGTCAACTTTAAAATTTCAAAACGCACCGAAATGGGAGAAAAAACGCGTTATTTAAAAAAAACGCACCAAAAACTTATTTTTTTTTTTTTTTTGTTACTTTTAAAAGTTGTTCACAAAGTTCCTAAAAAATTGACAAATACGAGTATTATTAATAAAAGCTTAGAATTCGCGCTTTTATTGCTTACAGAACACACGAAGAACGATACGTTTAAAATTTTTTATGAAAATCGTTAAAAAATGAGTATTTTGCATACAAATTTTCTAGGCACTATGGACCCCACATAAATATTTTTATATTAAAAGCACGATAAAAACAATTATGGTTTTTCCATTTCGTTTGTTATATAAACTAAAATATTGACAATAAAACTCTTCCTGAGGAAGTCGGAAAAAAGCCGACGAAACGTTAAGATAATAAATCTGTAAAAAACTTTATTATGTTACTGAAATATAGTACAAAAAGTAGTTTCTTATACTGGAACAAACAGTTGTGTTGAATTCGGCCACCAAAAATTAAAAAACGCACCGAAATTTGGAAAAAAGCGCACCGAGCACCGGCAAGGGAATTTTTCGCGCAATAAATTTTAAAAAGCACCAAAAACGCTGCGAAACGCACCTAGCTGACAACGCTGCTAATAGTTACTGGTTATAATTTTCTTATCGATACTTACCACTTTTTTGAATTAACCCTATACTTACCACTTTGTTGAACTAACCCTATATTTACCACTTTGTTGAAGTAACCTTATACTCACCACTCTGTTGTTCGCATTGGCAATTCGAGCTAATGTCAGATTGAGATTGGCTGAAGTTTTCCATTTTTTTCCGGCAAATCATTTTACTATTCGATTTTTTACCAAGAGTGAGAGAAGTGCCAGAGCGAACGTGTTGAAACCTCTACAGCATTATTTGGAATTATTGTATTTGGTAGTTTTTCCACTTTCTTGTAACTAACATTGAACATATCAAAAAAGGTAGCCAAACCATTGCAAATAAAACTCATTTTATTTCAAAAGAAATATTAACACTACTTTTATTTCTTTTCCCCAAACCCACTATAACTAGCTCACGCGGAGTTGGTTATAAACCCAATTTTGTTTATACAGACAGAATTGGTGAGCACAAATGAGCTTTTTTAGCTCGAAAAAGCGCAATTTTGTTCAATGTATGTATATTATATTATTTATACACACATTATATTTATAGGCTGATGACGTCATCGGGCCGTACTTCTTCAAAAATGAGATCGGACAAGCAGTGAATAGTGAAAGATCTTCGTTATGGCAAGGTAATAACACACTTTTTGTGGCCAGAAATTTAGGATATGGATGTGGGCGATATGTGGATCCAACAGAATAGTGCCACTTGCCACACAGCCAATTTATTTGAAGGTCTTTTTTGAAATGTAAACAACTTATACAACCGAATGTATGCCTTGATGGTTATCCCAACGATTTTATGATGTCGACGAAGATTTTTCTAGTCTACATTTTGACATCGTCGCAGCAGCTGAATTTTTTGTCCTTTAGTGCGATTCTGTAACTTGTATAACGATAATCGAATCATTAAAATAATTATAACGATATTTTATCGTATTTGCTATTCTGTAACATTTTCTTAACGATATTCGTAGTCGATCAAAATCAGCTGTTAATTTTACTGCCGATTGTCGATTTCTTAAAGATAAAAATTTTCTTGCTGTTTATTCAATCATTAAAATGTATTTTTTTTTTAAATTGTGCATCCATGAAATAAAGTGCTTACAATCTGATTTTTAAGACATAAAAATATTTCTTATATATTAAACACATAAATTAATACATAAAATATTTTTTAAATACATTTTCAAAAATTTCAGTATAATTTTTTAACCGGTAAAGTGTATTTTGTGTTGAAATAGCTATTGAACGTTTGTCATTCGGACTTGCAAGGGATGAAACAAGTTTGAACGCTTCAAGGGACAATCATTGTGTTTATCGGGAATTGGACAATTTGAGTTGATAATTAATGAATTTAAAAAGTTATATTGATTATCACCAGTCTTAGTTGTGGTCATTCTGAACATATAGAAATTAGTACATATAAACAAATAAATAAAACATATGGACACTTATTTTATTTTACTTACCTTATTACAAATTAAATAATATTTATTGTCACTTAAAAACTAAAATCATAACAAATAAAAATCAATATGTATACATATTGTTTTTACTTTTCTTCTTTGTGGTTTTTGCTTTTTTCTGCCACGTGTTGTTTATATGAATGAACAGAAAAATACAGCTGTTTACCATCGTTAGAATTAAGTTACAGAATCACTCAATCGTTAGTGCAAGCGATGAAATTTGATGACAAAAGTTGCGATTATCGAATCGTTAAAAGTTAGAGAATCGCACTACTGTACTTACCAGCATAGCAAATTCAGGTTTTGGCCACCGCTGCACTAAAGTATGCCCACATATTATATATATATGTATGTGTATGCAGGCTTTGCTTTATATAAGTTTTTGTTGTTAAGACTTGAAGTAAAAATGTGTGTCATTGTATGCAGGCATGAGTATGACTTCCGGTGTAATTGACACTTTTGTTGAAAGCCAAATACATTGAAAATTGCACTTGTTGTTAGTGGTATGTCACTACAGTTGTCGCTGTTATAGTTGTTGTTGTTGTTGTTGTTTGTAAAAGTATATGTTTGTGTGTTTGAGTATTAGTCCTTGTGTTGTCAATGATATATGATGTGATAAAGTGTAAATTTGGTAAACGAAAATCATCAAGTACTACTATACGCGCAACACTAAATACAAGGCAAGTTTTTGGGGAATGAATATGACGTTAAGAGTGTTTGTTTTTTTTTTTGCTTCCTTTCTTTTTTGTTGTAAGCGCCAAAAATGTTTAAATTATTTTGTTTTCCATTTAGATTTCTTCGCCTTTTGGAAATTTAATTCTGCTCTCCTTATCACCGCAGCAGCCTCATCAATCATGCGTTGAAAATCCACAAAAATTTTGTGCACGTTATTGCCAACAAAACAAAAATATGCTTAAAGAGAAACTTTTCGCATAATTTTCATGCGTAAAGTTCAGTTAATATAGAAAACCTTATTTTTCGCCAAAACAAAAAAAAAAAAAGCAAAAATATTACCAAAACAAAAACTACACACTTTATATTCATTCTCTTGCTGGCTGCAAATTAATCTTTTTTGTTTAAATTTATTTCACCTGGTTTTACGTTGATTGCATATTAAATTATCTCCGTGTGCAAGTGTTTGTTTAAACACACACACATTAACACATACACACGCCTAGTATCACTAAATACTAGAAAGTTTTTAAAACTGAGAGCGGTGGAGTTTAAAAAGTTTAATTAAAGTTGGAAATTTTGTTGTGCGAAACAATCGGAAAGCTGGCAAAGATTAAGTGCTTTGCATTAGCGGCATCAGCTATTGATACTTAAAATGAACATTATTTCAATACATCCTTTAAGATGGGATTAAGGACAACAAATAAGAATAACGATAGACACGACATCTGCAGCAGAATTCCAAAAATACAGCAAAAATGTGTGTCAATAGAACAGATAAAATAAATAACAAAATAAAACCCTCAATTTTAAAAAGAGAAACAGGCTAATCTTGAAGGCAAAGGTTTTTGGCTGGAGATAGTTAAAGTGACATCTACAGACTTTTGTATGTACATGGTGTTATATATCAACTAGCTGACCAGGCAAACGTTGTTTTGCCATAGAATTTTAGTACCTGGAGCACCGAGCGTTACTCGGAGCTTTCATACGTATCCTGCCTGGCCCACTATGTCATTCGACATCGATCGCTTGCATAAATATATACATGCATAACAAAAACAACATTTTAAAACTTGTTTTTGTTTCAAATGTATTTATGCGAGCGCGCGATGTCAAGTGACATAGTGGGCCAGACAGTTCATATACATACTGAAATATATTTTCTTTAGTAAAACTTAATTTACAAGATTTTTCCATTTTTACGCTGTTTGCAAAAGTCACGTTAAAATTGTGCTTTAACTATCTTTTTTATTGTTTCTTAAATATTTTGTGGAGTGGGGGCAAAATAGCAATTCGCTTAGTTATTATTCCGTTTCTCACCAAAAAAAAAAAATTAACGTCTGTTTTTTCACTAAAATTTCTTTCAAAATTTCATCATATATGTATGTGAAAACCGCAAAAAAAAAAATTTAGAAACGCGACTAACGAATATAGATTTTTATAACTAGCCTGTTTTCTATGTTGCCCAGCTATCTATATGTCGACATTTCATAGGAGCTACCCTAATCATCATTTCATCCTATGAAATGTCGACATATAGATAGCTCGGAAACATAGAAAACAAGCTATATATAAATTTTATTCGTTTATTTCACTAAATTTTGTTTAAAAAAAAACTCACCCTTTAGATTTGACAAATTTCTTCTCTCTTCAATTAATTTGTATGATTGAACCTGAATAATATTTTTCGATTTAACAAAAGGTATATATTATTGAATAAATGTCTGCGGATATTTCTTTGCATTATTTGAGTGAAATATATTACAATAGTTAAAATTCAGAGTAAATTTGATCAAAATATTTTGTAGGTTATAAAAAACCTACTTGAAGAAAAGTTTACACCCCATTTTGCAGTATTTAGGTAAAATCTTGATTCAGTGTACACTACCTGAAACTAAAAATCAATCGAAACAATGGGTGGAACGTGGTGGAAGTGCTCCGAAGAAGGCGAAGACAGTGAAATTGGCTGACAAGGTTATAGCCACTGTATTTGGGAATCACACGGAATATTGGTCATCGATTATCTTTTAAAAGATCTACAATCACATTATTGGATCAATTGATTGATGCAATCACACAAAAAAAAGCCACCACATATAAAGAAGAAGAAAAAAAAAACTCATTTTCGGCAACACTGTTTTATCATTAGTAATTTTGCTTTCACAGTTGATGGGCAGACAGACGAAGTTTGTAGGCGATGTATTTAAGAGGAAGAGTGTGCAGTAAACCTCTAGTATACTTTTTTTTTGTTTTAGCTTGGACCAGTACTCAGGGGATGACCACTACATATACAGCGCATTGTACCAGAACTAGGAAAATAGGTTATGAGGAGGGGGAAAAGAGGAAGTAGTGTTTGTGAACATTTGGCTTGAACTTTCCGATGTCATAACAGACAGGAAACACGTCTGTAGGTAACTTATTCCATAGGTGAAGCGTACGGCTGAAAAACGAACCCTCTCTGTAATGCGTTGTACGATTCCTTGGGCAATCGACCACAAATGGATGAGCTCTGGACGATGAACATGTGTTACGTAGAAATGTGCGAGTTTCAGGAATAAAATCCCTAATCTCATCAGAGCAATATCCATTGTAGTAACGATAGAACAGAGTAACGCACCCTACACTGCGTCGATGCTCCAGTGAGTCAATAGAGTTGGATACCCTACTGTCACCGATGAGCTTCTTCGCCTGCACACGGTCGAGCAACCCCCAAATAGACTTTGAGGCACCGGCTCAAACATGACCTTTTTCGGTCGGATGTAGGTGGTATAAATAGTAAGGAGGTCGGATGGAGTGAAGTACATCTTACACCGTTTCAAAAAACCGAGGCACTTGAATGCTTCTTTGGAGACATGAAAAATGTGTTCAGTCCAGCGAACATCACACTGTATCTTCATTAAAAGAACATCAAGAGTATCCGATTCCTCAATATTTATACCATCCATGAGTGCAGATGAAGCAGCACTTGCTGTTGTATGTTTATGTGTCAATAAACAGCATTGGGTCTTACGAGCGTTAAAGGCGACTCTGTTTTTACGATCCCACTCAGAGATTAAAGAAGATCGCTGTTCAATGAATCATTCATATTTTGCCTCTTGGCAACGATCTCGGGTAGGCTGGGCCTATTTCTGAAAGAGAACGAATGGCAAATGCTGCTGTCATCTGCGAAAGAGTGTATAGGGTTGAAATTTTGAAATAAAAGGTCATTTAGGACATTTTAAGACATTTTTCGTTTGAAGTTGTCACTCTTCGCATTTTTTCATGTTGTTGCTTCATATTATTATTCTCATATCAAAATCAACTTCCTTTAAACACACTAGCTGTGCTTAAAAAACAGCAACAACAAAAAAGAAAGAGCAGAGAAACGAAAAATTTCTGTCTGCCTATTAATTTCGCAACTCTAAAATGTTTCGGCAAGTTCAAAGCAGAATGAGAAAAATGTCTGTATTTCAATTTGCAAACCCTAAAAGCGGACTAAGTATTGAAAATTCACTTACAACCAAATTTGATTGTAAGTTGTGTTGCAACTTGCAAGTAAGGAAACTTTTTGTGCGTTGGTAAACAAGTTTGAATGTATTGTTTTTTTCGAACTTGCACTTGCATGTGTAAATGCTGGGTTAGGTAGCTTCAATATCAATCCGCCCAATACAATGCATCAATATATCAACATCAATATAACCAATAGTATAATTATTAATAATTTTTTTTACGAAACTATGATGAGTAATTTCTATGGACTTTGAGATACAAAACAAAAATATTCACAGCAACAGAATACATGTCATGTTGTTTATTTCTGCCACATCATATAAAACAAATATTAAACATTTTCATCTTTCGAGTAAAAAGTCAGCACTATTCTGTTTAAAAGCTTAAATAGAATAATTATGATACTGCCGCCAAACTCATTTTAAAACACCTTCCGTTCGGTATGCAATTGAATGTGCAGTGCAAGTATTGATGTTGCTTCGAGTGGCAAACACTCACATACCCACAAGGACAGGTGTTGTTGTGCTGGTCCTCCAATGATCCTTATAATGTTAAGAAAATACCAAAATTCTCTTACAATTATTATATACAACAATACGAGTACGTATCGTACACCACAACATAGAATAAACACTAATGGACTGTTAATATTGTAGTTTCAACTACAATTGCCAACATTATGTGTTGCTTGCACTAAAAATGTGTAAAAGAGATCATGAAGGAAATAATAATTTAAGCTGAAATGGCAAAATTTATAGTAAAACATTTCTGAACACATTTTATATGAAAATAAATTGAAGCAATTTAAGTTTCGCTTTCCTTTTTTTTTTAATATTCTGCAAAAATTTGCAAGTGAAAGTGTTAAAGAAAATTAATAAAAAGCATAAAATTTTTCAAAACCTTATGGCAAAAATGTCAAGAAAGCTGAAAAATAGAAATCTTTGCTTAAATAAATTTCTTTTGCTTTATTAAAAAAGCAAAAGATGTTAAAGAAAAGTGAAAAATTTCTAAATTTCCTGAGAAACTTTTAGTGATATAAAAATGTAACAGCATTTAACTACATTTTTCTTTAGTCATCAGGAGCGGATTCGAGGCGAGGGGACAAAGGATGTTAAGAATATTATAAAATATATATTCCCTGTTTTGTTAATAAGCCTTTTGCTTATCGATTTTTTTCTAACTCTAAATTAACCACCAATCATCTTCCCCAATTCATTCCCTCGCGATCACCACGGCCTATTTTTCCTGTTAACCGCAATTGGCAAATTATGTTTTATTTCCTAGAAAACAATCATTTAGTTTGTTTTGAAATAAGTTTAAATAGTTAAATATTCGTATTATTTGATCTTGTTTATATTGTTTTCTTCTAAATTTTCCAGCTAAAGATCAGAGTTTTATGCGTGTCCTTTGACATTTTTCTTTATTATTCATGTAACAAACTAATCTTATGAGAACAAACTCTCACTCAAGCAAAAACACACGAAAAAAAGCCGTAAAAAAAAATCCATGTTTCCATGTTTCTGTTGCTGTATTACGAACTATAATGAGTGATTTTATAAGAACTATCGGAAATTAAAAAAAAAAAAAAACACATAAAATTCAGAAAAATGCATGAAATATTAATTTGGATCGATAGTTGGGTCGATATAATTTAATGTTTGAAGATTATTTCATGCAAATGTTGGCCGCGGCTGCGCCTCAAATGGTCCATCCGCTTAGTCCAATTTTCGCATACTCTTTCCAACATTTCGGCCGGTATCTCACGAATAATGTTGGCAATGTTGGCTTCCAGTGCGTCAAGCGAAGCGGGCTTGTCGCTATAGACATTAACCTTAACATAGCCCCACAAAAAATAGTCTAGAGGCGTTAAATCGCACGATCTGGGCGGCCAATTGACTGGTCCCAAGCGTGAAATAAACTGTTCACCGAACTCGCCTCTCAATTGGTCCATTGTTTCGCATGCTGTGTGGCATGTGGCACCGTCTTGTTGAAACCACATGTCATGCAAGTCAAGCTCTTCCATTTTGGGCAAAAAAAAATTTGTTATCATCGCACGGTAGCGCTCACCATTCACAGTAACGTTGTGATTCGCATCATCTTTGAAGAAATACGGCCCAATGATGCCGCCAGCCCATAATCCGCACCAAACGGTTTTTTTTTTTGTGGATGCATTGGTAGCTCTTGCAATGCTTCTGGCTGCTCTTCACTCCAAATACGGCAGTTTTGCTTGTTCACGTATCCATTCAACCAGAAATGAGCCTCGTCGCTGAACACAATTCTTCGATAAAAAAGTGGATCTTCATCTAACTTTTCAAGAGCCCATTCACCAAAAATTTGGCGTTGTGGTAGGTCGTTTGGCTTCAATTCTTGCACCAGCTGTATCTTATAAGGCTTCACACCCAAATCCTTCCGCAAAATTTTCCACGTAGTGGAGTAACAGAGGCCCAATTGCTGCGAACGCCGCCGAATCGATAATTCACGGTCATCACCAACACTGGCCGATACGGCTGCGATATTTTCTTCAGTTCGCACTCTACGTAAGCGTGTTGGTGGTTTAATGTCCAACAATGTAAATTTGGTGCGAAATTTTTTTACAATAGCCCGAATAGAAGCCTCAGTAGGTCGATTAAACTGACCATAAAATGGAAGAAGCGCGCGATGAACTTTGTTAACAGAGCACGCATTTTGGTAATAAAATTCAATACGCTTGAATTTACAAACGCTTGAATTTACAAACGAACAACGCTTGCAGTTCGTTTGTAAGACGATTCATGATTAAATTATAGACCAAACTGAAGATGTTTGACAGTGACACAAGATACAAAACGTGCGTGAGCTGTCAAAACTAGTGTTGCCAAAAAGATAATAGCAAAAAAATCACTCGGTAGTTAGCAAACAATTACGATTTATAAGAGGTGAAGAAGATTTTATGTGGGGAAAATTACGAATTATCGAGGGAACCAAAATGAATGGATATTTTACGAATTATCGAGATTTTTTCAAGGGACCGACAGTTTATTACGAATTACCGGGAATTACGATATATAGGGGTACGAATTATCGGGATTTGACTGTATAACAATATAATTAATATTATCAACAACAACCGTGCAATTGTCCTGAAAATATAAAATTATAAAAAACTCTAATCTAGAGGTTCAAGTAAATTTTTCTATACAATACTCATATCACACTTTGCTTTTCATTTCTTCAGCGTTTGCTTTTTATTTTGCAAGTGCCGTGATATCAAAACGCCAATTTTGTTGTTGAAACTATTTGCAAGATTTGAGAGCACAAAATGCTGCAGGAAGGACATGCATTGAAAACAGGAAAAAACTAAGTGATGAATGACGAATACTAAACGGATGTATAGAAGAGAATTAAGAAATTCTAGATAATGCCATTAATGTAACAGCTTGATATTTAATCTTTTGAAATCGAATTGGTTCAATAAATATGACAGCGTTTCAAAAACGAACGGAAGCATTCATTTAGCGTAAAAGAAAAGTGGAATATAAAAAATTCTTACAGATTTGACTATTTATCCTTTGTGGCATTCAGTTTTATAAAATGGTGAAAAACCCATGCAGAAATAAAGCAAAATTGTAGTATTTAAAGTTTTTAAGTAGAAAACTATTTTTTTTTTGTTATCCTTATAGTGAAAGGACAATGTAAGCGGCTTGCGGCAACGAGCGGCAACCACCTGTTCTATTTGCCGCTTGAGTTTATTTGTTGTAGGCAAATGAATGCAGCTAATTGAAGAAAAATTTGTTCTTCGAAGATTATATAAAAAACATTTTGATTTTTTTTAAAGCCAAAATAAATAAACAAATTCAATTGTTGAAATTTCAAAACCGAAAATTACTTTCTGTCTTCTATTTTTTTCCTTTACTTTTTGGTTTGACAAATTGAAGCGGCAAAACGAAAAGCTAAACTGAATTCAACATTGCCAAATTAAATTAAATTTAATATGTTGAAATTGATGTACGAATATTTTTTATAAAAAATATAATTTTTTGTAAATGGGTCACATTGTTGCCGCCCGCTACCGCATGCCGCTTACATTGCCTTTTCACTATTAAGATGTGCCTGAGTAACCTGTGGCCCTCAAACTCAACCGGTCAACTGAACCCACTTTTAGTTTCATTATGGTTTTTTGCTTGGCTTAGAGTGTAACGAAGTGTTGTCACATATTAGTAAGTGGGCTTGTAGTAACAGTTTCACTAGAACTCTGGAACAATAGTGGTAGTGCGCACACGTAGAAAAAAAAAATATATGGTTGACACGACAATATTCTAAGAGCAACATACTATTGTTGGATTATTTGGTTATTTCTGATAATATTATATTGTTATATTTTAAACGTTATTTATATACCACAACTTAGTTTTGTAAAACAAATACCGTATATAACTATAATATATTCTAGTTCAACATTGTTATAAAAGTGAGTAACCTTAGTATTAGTTAAAGTTACCATATAAGTGTCATATCCAACCATATTATTTAACGAAACACCCTTACTTTTATACAGAAAAGCCATATTTCTGTCATTGAAAGCCATATTAATGTCAAAAATATCTTTATTTTTGTACAACCATATTTTTGTCACAAATATCTCTACTAACTAAAAAATATAACATTACCGGATATATAATATATTTTATTTATTTATGACTATGTTACATAATAAACCTATACACATACATACAATAAGCAGTTATAATAACGGGTGGTTAAATTTCAAGGGCCGATGTTGATTTTGAATAAAACACAAACTATTTAGGAAATTATTGTAATTTTATTTTATTATGATATATCGGTATTATTCAATTATGTATGGAACAAAATATCGGCCAAATGGGCGCCGCGACTACGGCGGCACACCTCCATCCGATGGTCCAAATTTTCGATGACCCTGAGGCATAATGGAGGTTCTATGCCGTTAATGTGCCGAATTATCTCATCCTTTAGCTGTTGAATTGTTGCTGGCTTATCGACGTACACCTTTTCTTTCAAATAACCCCAAAGAAAAAAGTCCAACGGTGTCAAATCACATGATCTTGGCGGCCAATTGACATCGCCATTACGTGAGATAACACGGCCATTGAATTTGTTGCGCAAAAGATCACTTGTTTCGTTAGCTGTGTGGCAAGTGGCACCGTCCTGCTGAAACCACATATCGTCTACATCCATATCTTCCAATTCGGGCCATAAAAAGTTCGTTATCATCTCACGATAGCTAACACCATTCACAGTAACTGCCTGACCGGCCTCATTTTGGAAAAAAATACGGCCCGATGATGCCGCCAGCACATAAACCGCACCAAACAGTCACTCTTTGTGGGTGCATTGTTTTTTCGACAGTCACTCTTGGATTCTCATTCGCCCAAATGCGGCAATTCTGTTTATTGACGAATCCACTGAGGTGAAAATGTGCCTCATCACTGAAGATGATATTCTTCGAAAATTGATCATCATTTTCATAATAAGTCTGGATAACTGTAACACGTTGTTGGATTGTGTATCTCTCCATGGTTCAAATTGAGTAAGTCTGAAATAGAGAAATGTCAAATAAAATTCGAAAAAAACTTGGCGTTTAGGTGTGGTTCACATTCAACATCGGCCCTTGAAATTTAACCACCCGATATAATAAAAAATAGGTACATCACCAAAAAAATATTCAGCTTGTATCTCAATGGGATGAACGTATATAATTCCTGTTTGAAATTGTAGCATCTGTTAGCTGCAATAAAACAAATATTTATTAACGATTTTGTCTCAGATTGATATAATATTATTAGGGTTGTCAACAACAATAATATGGTTAAACAAAAAATGTTTGTGGATATAATAATAGTATGGTTGGATATTACCCTAATATTGTTGGCTACATCAAAGTATTGTTGTTTGCAAGATACATATATTTGTATATTTGCATCTTAATATGTATATAAACTTACCTTTTGAGTTTCACAAACGCTTGTATTGTTATACAATTATATGCTTATTCATTTGTCTTTAATCAACTAATATAATTTTCTTTTAAATATATTTTTTAACAATCAAAGAAAAACAAAAAATTCATGT
This sequence comes from Thecocarcelia acutangulata, assembly GCA_914767995.1. Taxonomy (NCBI): domain Eukaryota; kingdom Metazoa; phylum Arthropoda; class Insecta; order Diptera; family Tachinidae; genus Thecocarcelia; species Thecocarcelia acutangulata. The sequence continues at coordinate 27,067,729 of OU612097.1, read as the reverse complement.
ATAATATCGTGCATATTGATAAAAAATTAAAATGTATTTGAATTGAAATTTAGTAAAATTTTGTATGGAATTTTTAAACTAAAACACATTTCAAATTCATTTAAATTTTTATGAATATGTCCATATGTCTGTAGCAGTATGCCAGCAACCAGAATGATACTATCATAAATGGTTGCAATTGCAATTTTATTCTGTAAACTTACATGTGCTGATGTGATTTAATGTATCATACATATGTTAAAATCAAATATTTTTATATTAGGTGTGATAAAATCTATTGTCGTTTTTAAATGAAAATTCGTAAATATTACATTTATGTACAACCATATATTGAAATTAATAGACGGTAACTAGAGAATTAGAGAAATACATATTTATGGCAGAGTATACTATAGTTAAATTTATAACAAACTGTTCTGAACAATAATACACAACGTTATAACATATATGTTAGTGTTGCTGTAACCATATGTCAAACTGCGTTTTCTTTGCGTGCAGAGATACTAGCGACCACATGTCCCATACGTAATAGTGACTAACACACTAACCTCCGCAGGTTTTCCCACACAAGGTTTTACGGCCAGATTAGTGTCATTCTAATTCCTGGTGATACTTTGGTTTTATGCTCTAAACGATTTGACAGTTAGCTGCTCGCATATTCATTGAATTATTCTATATTGTACTATTCTGTATATGGGATTAATAAATTTACGGCCGTTTGCATAAAAGCTATTTTATGTTTATTACAGATTTATTTGACAAGCTTTAAATAGAAATTTGTCAAATAAACAAAAAACATTTTTTTCGATTATGGTACTTAACTTCTAGCCTGATCAAACGGGCTACAAATCTCATAAAAGTTCACTTTTTAAAGTTATTGTTGTCTATTTTTCAATATTGTGATGCTACTTTGTGTGTTTTATTCAAGATTTTTTAAAAGTTTTTCTTTTTGTCTCAGATTAATAGCCAGTTTACTTATCTCGACAGCATGCTAGCGTTAGAAATCTAAGCGAATGAAGATTGATTTGGGTTCGTCTAACTTTTTTTTTATGCGAACGATCTGTCAAAACTCAATCAAAACACAGAAGAAAATGCGAACGAATAGTAGCGAGCAGCGTTGTCAACTTTTAAATTTCAAAACGCACCAAAATGGAGAAAAAAGCGCGTTTTTTCAACGAAAACGCACCGAATTTTGAATTTTTTCCTTTCATCTTCAAAAACCTATTTTGTATTATAAAACTAAATTTTTATCAATTTAGTTTTTTATTCGCTATTTTTAGCTTCTACCATTTATAGATATAGATAGCTGGGAAACATAGAAAACAAGCTATTTATAATTTTTTATTAAATTTTTATATTAAAAACACGATAATGAAACACCCTTTTAAACGACTACATATTATACAATCAAACTGGGTGTGATATCACTGCCTGGTAGCATGCAATCAAATTCGTTCAACAGCTAGAATTCGTGTTTGTCAAACTTGGCCTCTAGTACGACTCTGTTAGTTTTATTAAGATAGTTATAACGATATATTATCAAATTTATTATTATATATAATGATATTGCTCATTTAGTTATATTTGCTGTCAACCGAAATCAGCTGATACTTTTATTGCCTATTATCAGGGACACTAAAATACAGCTGCTTACCGTCGTCAAAATTATGTTGCAGGAGCATACAACCATTACTGTCGAAAGAGTTTACGATTATCGGATCATTAAAAGTTACAGAATCGCACTACAAGCCTTGAAGGCTTGATTCAATTAATGGCAATTCTACCAAACACAGTGTACATTTCACATGTGTTTTCGTAAGCGGTGTCAATAAAAAAGCTTATTGAAATAAACGAAAATTTGCCAGAATTATAATATATATAGAAGATCAAGTTTACCATAATCAATATTTAATGCAAATGTTTTGCAAAAACCTTATAATTTATTTAACAACTTGGTCATTTCTTAATTACCAAAACTGTAACAAAATCAGAGACTGCATTTATCGCAATATTTAACAAACTTGGCTTTAACGAATAATAGCAAAACACTCACTAAAAGCAGTAAATTTTATAAAACGAAATGTTTCTTTTTCTTTCGACAGTTTGTATAATATATAACAGCAAGATTGTCTTACTTTGTGCATATAACAAGGTACGTTTTTCACGCAAAATGGCACGTAAAAATTTTGGACACTTTTTTACATTAAAATAAAAAGTGGAGTTGAATTTGATTTTGTGGCACCGAAATTTAAAAAACGCACCGAAAATGTAAAAAAAGCTCACCCCGCACCGACTAAAGTATTTTTCGCACAAATAATTTTAAAAAGCACCAAAAACGGTGCGAAACGCACCGAGTTGACAACGCTGGTAGCGAGATAGACAAACCCAAATTGATTCGAATGTGAGTGACTAGCTTTCTTTCGCATTCATTTTCTTTCGAAATTGGTAAACTGGCTGTAAGAGAGTATGATTAACAGCCAGTTTACCAATTTCGAAAGAAAATGAATGCGAAAGAAAGCCAGTCACTCACATTCGAATCAAATTGGGTTTGTCTATCTCACTATTATTCGTTCGCATATTCTTATGTATTTGCATTGAGTTTTGACAGATCGTTCGCATAAAAAAAGTTAGACGAACCCAAATCAATTTTCTTTCGCTTAGATTGCGAACGCAAGTAGGCTGTCGAGATTGGTAAACTGGCTGTAAGTAAAATACTTAATCAGACCTTTTTATTTGTGGCAAAATCCTGCTGCATGTAATAAAGGAATTATAGCAGTTATTTACTACTAAAGCTTTTCTAAAGCTTCTCGTCCAGTCTCCATTTTTACATTACTGCATGAAGCTTTTTTAAAAAAGCTTTTTCATAACTTTATAATACATACTCTAAAAGCTTTTCGAATGATTCAAATATAGCTTACCACGGGCTTTTTCTCTACACCTCATATAAAAATCAAACTATAAAATTGTCGGATAATTTTAGTTGAATTCGTATATATTAACATTCGTTAAAGAATAATTAATATTCGACTAATTCACAATAATTGCATGGTTTCTCCTAACATATCAAAAAGCTTTTGACATATGTACATATAACATAATATGTTACGATTTTGTACAATTTTGCTTCCGCCGTTTTTCCCCAAATTCGAGGCTTTTTGGCAAAAAACTGGTCATACATGTATGACTCAAAGCTCCAATCTTTCCGGCAGCGTGCAAATCTCGCGTTGAAAACACTGGTCAATTTTTGAAGTTATCCACGAATCGAACTAATTATTTACCATAAGACCTAGCTGTGTGCTTTTGATCGAAACAAGTGATAGTCCGAGCGAGCAACGTCCGGAAAATCAGACGGGCGTGTTAGGATTTCCCATTTCAAAGTTTCCAAGCATGTCTTTCTAACTTTAGCAACATGGGACCGACCGTTGTCATGTTGTCACTTTATCATGCCACTCATTGTATTGTGGCCATTTGTCTTTCAACGCTCGGCTCAATTGCGTTAATTGCATTCGATAACGATCACCAGTGATTGCTTTGCGTTTTAACAACTCATAATAGACTACGCCAATACTGAGCATGGCCTTTGAACCGTGAATATTCGGTTTGATCATCGACGTGAAAACATGACCGGGACATCCTCACGAGGTTCTGCACTTGGGTTTACCGCACTTGAACCTAGTTTTTGTACCCAGTCACAATGCGATGCACAAATCTCTTTCGTTTCCTAGTTTTTGCATGGTTCCCATGACTTTTAGGCGTTTTGCAACAACTTGTTGCGTTACTCCAATGAGCCTGCACCCTCTTGTTGTGTTTTGGCCGCTTAAAACGTGCTGTTCTTCGACGATAAAATCACCGTCCTTGAAGCGTTGACACCACTCTCATCAAGTTTTTTCTTTAATAGCTGCCTCATCATAATGATAATTGTTTGGTGTGTGGCTTTTTTGGGGGACTAACAACCTCCCGATGGTCTGTTACGTTTACAACAGATACCCGTACTGTAAGGAACCAGTGGTGATGGTTGACGGGTGAGTTGGTTTAAGGGCTGATGCTGCTAGTGAGCTTCGGCCTACCAACTCATTAAGCCTTGTTTTCCATTGTTTGCTGGGAAATTGCATACAGGAGGGATTAGAAGGCCCTGAACTCCTCAACAAGAAGTTGCTCATATCGCTATCTGTATGAGCCTGGCTTACCATATGGGGGCGCTGGTGAATCGTGAATAATTCACTCTGTGGAACTGATCCATCATCAGATAAGGCCGCAAGGCAAGTGCTGATGTTAATCTTTTTCACAACTGCCTCATCATAAGTAGCTGAGAGTGTTCAATGAACCTCAAGCCTTAGATTTCTTAATATTAAAGCAGAAGCTTGAAACCTCCCGCAAACGGCGAGAATTTTGCTCATAAGCTGACATGTTTAATCGAGAATAACTTAAGGATGCAGACAAGAATCGACTGTTATTTGGATGGCGTTATGTGTGCAAATACCTAAGATTATTGTATGACATCTGCGCAAAACAGCGGAATCAAAGTTGAACACCTAATAATAAAATAACAACAAGTATTTCTTGCGATTTCCATAACACTAAGAAACAAGCAAACTTCTATGTTTCCACCAAATTAATATATTTTTTTTTCGCCAATAAAGTTATTGATGAAAACCAAAATGCCAACGTGACTTTTAATCACGCTTTGTCTTTTGGAAAAGCTCATCTTATTATTATTATTATTTTTTTTTTTAATTTAATTTTGTTTAATAGTTGAGCCAATTGTCAAGGCTTAGCTCCAACCTTGTAGTTTGTAGTTGTAGGATTATAAGTAATAGTGTGTGCGCGAAGCTGTTTCTCTTTTTCAAGTAGATTGATTTTGATGAGTGATTTTTCTTTTTTTTTTCTTTTGTTTTGCTTGAAAATGTTTTGAGATTTTTTTATTTTTCTATAAAAAATAATTTTTTTCATTCAACTTGTTGTGCTTATTGACTGTTTTTTGTTGCTGCCTCTTATAGAACAGAGATGAGTCAATTTATTTAAAATCAGTTTGTCACTTTTTAAGCATCATTTGCAACACGTGAATGATGAGCTCCCATAGATTTATGCTTGCCTCTTGTGAGCAAGTGTACGAGAGAGTGTGTGTGTGTATGTGTATCTCTTTTTTTTATTTCTTTTCATTGCTGCGTTTATTGTCTGAACTCGAGAGTAGTTGTTGTAACGTCTATTTGATTTGCCTTGTTAGTAGAGTTATCTGCCGGCTTTTAAAGATAAGTATGCGTGTGTGTCCTTATTGCAGATGTTATGGAGGATATGCATGTGAAAGGATAATATTTCTTAGAAGTAATTTAACATTATTTATTTTTTTATTTGGATTTCAATGTGGGTTATTTGTACCAAGAGATTTATGCTTAAATTGAGGTTAACGGATCAAATTTAAAAGTAAATTGATTGGGCTGCTCTTCTAACACGAAGGAAAGCCTTTTTTTTCAAACAATTTAATGGGCATAAATAAAGAATCAGAAAACTTAGTAAAGTACTATGTTCTATAAATATTTTAAAACCAAAAGACATTAAGGTTTTTAGACATTTATATAAAAAACCGATTGAAATAATACTATGAAATGATATCCACCAGAAACATCCTCAAAATAAAAAATCATTAATATGAAACATTCGCCAACATGATCAAAAATGTACCCAAGATTTAGTCTGCGGGGAAGTGTTATCATCAAGTTTGAGGTGAAACGAAATCTGGCAGAAATATCTCGGACAGTTTGTCTGTACCATGTACACAAGGGGGTGAGTCGATTTAGCAATCGATACTGTGTCATAGATTTTTCTGTAGTTTTTGTCATGAGTAGAAAAAGTTACACTACGTCATATCAAAACTATCCTTTTAGAGGAGCATAAAATTTAACAATGAAAAATAATAATGAAAATTTGTTCTTACCAGAGGCATTTTCAGCTCTTTTTCATTTACTTTCTTATTCTTATTTATTTAACAACAACATTTCATAATGAAAAAAAAAAATTATAATTAAAATTTGTTCGAGCTTGATAATAACCAAATGAGCATAAACATTTGTTTGTGTTTGATGGGTTGCATTAGACTAGGGAAGCCCAAAGAGAATAACATAGTTACGCTCTGAGTGCAAATAAATTTGCACTGAGAGAAAAAGTACGGAATTCAAAAAATCTTATTACTTACAATTTACTTAAAATTGAAGTAAAAGTAAAGAATAAATATATGAATTTATATTCTTAGTAACCTTAAAAAATTTTATATGAAAAAGATTAAAAAATAGGCAAAATATATAGAAATAACAAGGAACAAATTCAAACACCCGTGCGCATGTTCATTCATCATTGCGACTAAAATAATGAGCGTAAGATTGTGTTTGCTTTTGTTTACCACTTTAATACAATGGATGGGCATCGCTACATTAGACACACATCAGCATGTGATATCAAGTCGAGTCGAGTTCATGAGCTCTTTTGGAGATATCAAGCTTCCCAGCAGTCCACAAGTTGTTACAATTTGCAAAGCATCCGATTGTAAGCGATTGTGTCAACAGAAAAAATCAAAATAAACATGTTAAGCACAACAAACAACTAACATCCGATTCAGATTAGTATTTTTTCTACTCATTTTGTTAAATTGAATGTACATAACCCAGTGAACTTTTTGTCACATACATCTTCGATCTGAGAGCATTGACAATGTAAGTGCGACCCATCCGAAGTCTGTATACAATTCCTACTTACATTTACACAGCGATGGCCTAGGCCGTAAGATGCATCCAACACTGTATACATTGTAAGCGAAGATTGGATGAGTTCAAAACTATATTATTAGCATTTGTTTTCTTCTTTGCTTCTTATGTACAGTTAATTTAACAAAATGAGTAGAAAAATACTAATCTGAATCGGATGCTAATTGTTTGTTGTGTTGGATGTGTTTATTTTGATTTTTTCTGTTGACACAATCGCTTACAATCGGATGCTTTGCAAATTGTAATAACTTGTGGACTGCTGGGAAGAAGCAAAGAAGAGAACAAATGCTAATAATGTAGTTTTGAACTCATCCAATCTTCGCTTACAATGTATACAGTGTTGGATGCATCTTACGGCCTAGGCCATCGCTGTCCCAGCAGTCCACAACTTATTACAATTTGCAAAGCATCCGATTGTAAGCGATTGTGTCAACAGAAAAAATCAAAATAAACATGTTAAGGACAACAAAAAACTAGCATTCGATTCAGATTATTCTCTTTCTACTCATTATGTTAAATTAAATGTACAGAAGAAACAAAGTAGAAAAGAAATGCTAATAATATAGTTTTGAACTCATCCAATCTTCGCTTACAATGTATACAGTGTTGGATGCATCTCACGGCCTAGGCCATCGCTGTGTAAATGTAAGTAGGAATTGTATACAGACTTCGGATGGGTCACGCTTACATTGTCAATGATCTTAGATCGAAGATGTATGTGACAAAAAGTTCACTGGGGTGTAAATGTAAGTAGGAATTGTATACAGACTTCGGATGGGTCGCGCTTACATTGTCAATGGTCTTAAATCGAAGATGTATGTGACAAAAAGTTCACTGGGTTACTATGTCTTCTAGAGTTGAGTTCATGAGCTCTTTTGAGAGAGTGCTCTTTTTAGTTCAGCACTTGCCTTAACAACAACATTTCGTAATGAAAACCAAATTATCATAAAAATTTGTTCGTGTTTTTTTACAGTAGATAACATAAATGACAATGCAAAATTATTTTATGATAAACAATGCGTTTTTATATGTCCAATGGCTTTAAGGATAATGTTTTTAAGAGGCATTACAATTCCTTCCATTCTAATATGAATAAATATAATGACCTACTTATGTGAAAGTAATTTTTGAGACATAAATTTCATTTGTACTAAACAACGTAATAAAACTAGTTGTACGTCTTTGCAACATATATTGCCCTACGAAACTGTCAATAACAACATTAACATACGCGATTTAATTCTTTATACGAAAATCATCGTGTTAGTTTTGGTTTTCACAGTACTTTAAATTACTCTCAAATTATCTCACTAATTCAAGCGCACAACAAATGTGTCCACCTCTAATACGCGACAAAGTTGTTTCTGTATTTTTCATTGCCAGTGCTGAGCGCAGTATGTGTGCATTAAAGAGCACATCCCTATAGCTAAGCGCTCTTACAAAAACAAGTGAGCATTAAGCGCAGAGGACTGGGCATATGTGCTACAGATCCTTTAAAGCAAGTGTGCCCAGCCCTATGCGCTTGATACTCAATTGTTTTTGTAAATGCGCTTAGATATAGGGCTGTGCTGTGCAAATTTTACATATTAATAACAATTTTTTTTCAACTCAGTAATTTTTGCTTTTAAGTGAAAAAGCTATTTCTATTTTATAATTTGTATTATCAATCCTTTTCACAGGAAATTTGATAAAAATAGAGCAATTTTTTTTATCAACATGGCATCTATTTTTTCCTGTGTAAGTAATTTCTACGTCAAATTATCAGAGTAGAAACAAAGAAACATAAACGAAAAAGTAAACTTGAAAACACAAGAAAAAAAATTAACTACTGAGTTAAAAGAGTTCGCAGAAATGATCGGCTCACTTAGCTCCCTCAAGTGTTCAATAGTTTAGTTATACTAGTTCGTTCACGAACTTTCCAACTCTAACGTCTTCTAACGACTTTCCTTAATGGATGACTTATTTGCGGTTTCTCCTTAAGCCTTTTAGAACTAAATTGTAGCAATCAGTTCTAACTTTTAATATTAAAACATTTAATACCTTTAAATTCTTACGAGCTGCTCTCATGAACTGCCGTTCATGTTGCACAGGCTGTTGTAATCGTCCATAAAACTTCTGGGATTTGTAATAAAAGTCTGTTAAACGTTTCGTTTTTCAAAACACACCTTTTTTGCTTTGCAACTGACACAACCACATCTCAATTTATTCAATTATTAAACATTTAGAAAACAAATAGAAGTTGCATCTCCCAATATGTTCTGCTCACGTTTATTCTCTATTATTGCTGTTATTGCCATTGCTGTTGGTGTTGTTGAAGCTGTTGTTCAGTGCAGAAACAAACCATTTGAAAATAATTTCCATTAAACCTATTAACTTTTGTTTAATCAAAAACTAAACGTTTAACACAAACAGATAGAAGCAACTCTCATGCCTGCAGTAGCAGAAAATGGCAAAAACAAAAAAGACTATTTTCCATTTCCCAACCAATAGTACAAATAAAACATTTACCAAATAAAAAAAATAAAAACGTAAGCAACACCGAATATGTGGCAACCTACGAGTATAATACTATCCTATCCAATTCAATCCAATCTACATTACCATCTGTGTTCAGGACGCGATTTGTGTGCAGTTGAGGTCTTCGTAACCGCAATGCCGCGCACTATTGCCAATAATGTATTATAAAAACGTTAGCTCTCTCTTGATTTTTGTTTGGCGATTTATGCCATCACCAATATCATACTTGCACGACTGAAAAAAATCAATCAATTAACAGAAAAAGTTTATATAATAATATATACTAGTAGCAATCATAGGTCAATGCAATCGGCCGTATTCTTTATTTTAGCGCTCTGCATTCATATATAAAATCCAATGTTAAAAACAATAAACTGCGAAAAGCCCAAATCTACTCGTATATACAAATATTTTGACTCGCATTTGGCCACACTGTGTTTGTTTCACTTCCCAACAAACACTAAGGTTTGATTTTCAATTGAGAGTGATTTGAAATCAAACATTTTTTCAAACGAAAAACGTCTGATACTGATTTGAATTCAAATTGAAAAACATAGTATTCTCAACAAAAAGGGGAAATTATTTTCAAATTGAGAAATACATTTTTTTTTTTTTTTTTTTTTTTAGCTTGGACCAGTACTCAGGGGATGACCCCTACATATGCAGTGCATTGTACCAGAACTAGGAAAATAGGTTATGAGAAGGGGGAAAGAGGGAGTAGTGTTTGTGAACATTTGACTTGAACTTTCCAACGTTATAACAGACAGGAAACACGTCTGCAGGCAACTTATTCCATGAGCTCTAGACGATGAGCGCGTGCTACGTAAAAATGTGCGAGTTTCGGGAACAAGATCCCTAATCTCGTCAGAGCAAAATCCATTGTAGTAACGATAGAACAGAGTAACGCACCCCACACTGCGTCGATGCTCCAGTGAGTCAATAGAGTTGGATACCCTACTGTCACCGATAAGCTTCTTCGCCCTCTCCTGCACACGGTCGAGTAACCCCAAAATAGACTTTGAGGCACCGGCCCAAACATGACAGTTGTATTCCATTTTCGGTCGGATGTAGGTGGTATAAATAGTAAGGAGGTCGGATGGAGTGAAGAACATCTTACACCGTTTCAAAAAACCGAGGCACTTGAATGCTTCTTTAGAGACATGAAAAATGTGTTCTGTCCAGCGAACGTCACACTGTATCTTCATTCCAAGAACATCAAGAGCATCCGATTCCTCAATATTTATACCATCCATGAGTACAGATGAAGCAGCATCTGCGATCGTTCGCTTGTGTGTTAATAAACAACATTGGGTCTTACGATTTATTCTCAAATGAACGCAAATGAAAAGTATATTTTTTTTTAATTCGAATTTTTTTTTATAATATATCAAACCACTTATTTACTAAAATATACATTTATGTTTATGTAAAAGACATCGTTCTTAATCATTGCCCTGTAACTTTTGAGGGTGCGACTTAGCATATTGGAAAAACTAATTGAATATTTTTGAAATAAAGCGTCAACTGTAAAGAGGAATTTAGATGAAAATGAATCCAAAGGTGCAAATTATTAATATGTAGTTCTAGAGGGTGGTTAAATTTCAAGGGCCGATGTTGATTTTGAATAAAACACAAACTATTTAGGAAATTATTGTAATTTTATTTTATTATGATATATTGGTATTACTCAATTATGTATGGAACAAAATATCGGCCAAATGGGCGCCGCGACCACGGCGGCACACCTCCATCCGCTGGTCCAAATTTTCGATGACCCTGAGGCATAATGGAGGTTCTATGCTGTTAATGTGCCGAATTATCTCATCCTTTAGCTGTTAAATTGTTGCTGGCTTATCGATGTACACCTTTTCTTTCAAATAACCCCAAAGACAAAAGTCCAACGGTGTCAAATCACATGATCTTGGTGGCCAATTGACATCGCCATTACGTGAGATAACACGGCCATTGAATTTGTTGCGCAAAAGATCAATTGTTTCGTTAGCTGTGTGGCAAGTGGCACCGTCCTGCTGAAACAACATATCGTCTACATCCATATCTTCCAATTCGGGCCATAAAAGGTTCGTTATCATCTCACGATAGCGAACACCATTCACAGTAACTGCCTGACCGGCCTCATTTTGGAAAAAATACGGCCCGATGATGCCGCCAGCACATAAACCGCACCAAACAGTCACTCTTTGTGGGTGCATTGGTTTTTCGACAGTCACTCTTGGATTCTCATTCGCCCAAATGCGGCAATTCAGTTTATTGACGAATCCACTGAGGTGAAAATGTGTCTCATCACTGAAGATGATATTCTTCGAAAATTGATCATTGATTGATTTTTCATAATAAGTCTGGATAACTTTAACACGTTGCTGGATTGTGTATCTCTCCATGGTTCAAATTGAATAAGTCTGAAATAGAGAAATGTCAAATAAAATTCGAAAAAAAAATTGCCGTTTAGGTGTAATTCACGTTAAACATCGGCCCTTGAAATTTAACCACCCGATATAAATATAAAATGAAATGCATTATATATATATATGTATATATATATATATATATATATATATATATATATATATATATATATATATATATATATATATATATATATATATATATATATATATATATATATATATATATATATATATATATATATATATATATATATATATATATATATATATATATATATTTTTTTTTTTTTTTTGGTTTGTACATTTGTACATATAGTGCAGGTTTTTTTCTTTCTTAAGTTTTTTTCTTAAGAAGGATTTTTTACAATACAAATCTGCTGCAATCAATAATTCTGATTGAAGAAGACAAGAAAAATAATAATCAAATTGTTTCCAAAAAAATTACCGCATTTGGCAAAGAAAATAACTTTGTTTCATCAAGACAACGCACCGTTTCACAAGTCAATCAAAACAATGGCAAAACTGAATTGAACTTCGAATTGCTACCACATCAACCGTATTTGCCAGATTTGGTTCCCAGCGGCTACTGGCTGTTTGCAGGTCTGACAAAATGCTCGCCAGTAAGAAATTTCGCATGAGTGAAAAGGCAAAAGATAAATCCTTCTACAAAAAAGATATTGAAATATTAGAGCGGCGTAATTGCGTTGCTCTTGATGGAGATTACGTTGATAAATAAAGCTAAATTGGAACCAAAAAAAACTGTGTTTTCTTTGTTAGGCCCGGGACTTTTCAGTCCATGATTATATAGTTATTTTCATATTTAGCTTCTTTTTTATTATGGACCTTATGACATTTTCAAGCATGACATAATGTCCATTTGAAAAGTGTGATAGTGTCCACTGAACCATATGACATAACAGCAATAATTTGTTGGTCATGGCAAGCCTGAATTCTAAAATGTTCTCCATCAATCTAACGCCTAGCACCACTTAAATTGTATTACCGACATCATTCTTCATTTTTGCAGAAAACTTTCACAGTTTATTTGTTATCACTATTATATTCAATTTCGAAATAAAATATATTCAAGGTCATCAAGTTTCGTATTCGGTGAAGTTGCTTGAAAAAATATCAATGCTTTATTAGCAAGTGAGTTAGATATTTATTTATTTTGAAACTCATACTATATTCTCAATTGAAGATTTTAAGTTTATAACCCAATTTTCAAAGTACAAGAGATTTGAAATAAAGAAGTATAAGATGCAGCTAGTACTACTATTCTTATACTAAAGTGTAACAAGTAAGAGGAAATACAAGGTTATGAGTATAGAAATGGCAAGAAATAATATGAGCAGATATATAAAAGTATTATCGCAAACTTGAGTTTAACTGCACACTGTAAGTGTAGGGTATTAATACTCCTAGTCACATATTATTTGTTCTCTTTGGCAGCATTTCAGTTTTAAAAATTATTCAACAATAGAAACAATAACAATTTAGCATTTTAGTTGTTTGAAATTGAAATGTTAAAAAAAAAAGAATACTTTTTCACTTAAATGGCCAACAAATCGGATTATCGTTTTTAGATAAAAACTTCAATTGCATAAACATACGAAATGAATAAATGAATCAACGGTTGAGAAAAAAAAGTAAATAAATAAATAAAATATATAAAAAGCAAAAAAAGAAATTAAGAAAATAAATACACTATTCCTATAAATATAGTATAAAAATATTTTTCCTGTGCTTGTATTAGAAGCATTAAGCTAAAGTATATTGCGAAAGGTTTTAAGTTGTGTTTTGCTTATATTACAAGATTTAAAGACTTTGTATATTATATCAAAATAATTTTGATATAATTAATTGAATGAGTAAAAAAAGGAATTTATATTATCAACTTAATTACAAGGCAAAATAAACAGCACAAACCACTTGGCAAACCTGTCAAATTTTTTCGTTTGCACAAACATTTTGTGATGTTTATGGGCGTGTTTGTATAAATATATGAAGTATGTTTGCCCAAAAATAAGATATTTTGAATTATGGTGCAAACATCTTGTATGTTTGTGCTGCGTAGCGCAAAATTTTGTAGTTTGAAAAGTGAAGTTTGGAAGAAAAATCACACAAATTGAATTTAAAAAAAATTTTCTTGTTAGAATTTTTAGAATTGTATAAAATTTTCTCTTCTTTGTAAATATTAAAAAAACAGGTTATTTATTTATTTACATGTTTATATATTTATTTATTTACCAATAAAAAATTATAAATAGCTGGTTTTCTATGCTTCCCAGCTATCTATATGTCGACATTTCATAGCAGCTACCCTAATCATCAGAAGACTTTTGAAATTGTTTAAAAGATATTCTCAAACATTCAACTTTATATCCCAACAATCTAAATAAATTGTTGAGAATTTAAAAAGAAAAATGCTCTAATAATATCTGTCAAAACACAAAAAACAAGCTTTTTCATATATACACGTCTCTAACATTTCTTTACACCTTTCAAACAAATGAACAACCGTTGGTTGCTACGACTTGTTTTTTGAAAGTATGGAAAAGCAGAGAACAAAAATTCAAACAATAAAGTTTTTTATAAAAAACTTTATTGTTTAAATTTATTTATTTATTTATTTATTTATTTATTTGTTATATCCCTACATAACAAAACTGCAGCTACGTACACACGGTTGTCAGATCTTACAATATTGCCAGTTAACTTATCTGAAAATGTATTACAATCGTGTGAACTGCCAATTTTTAACTTACAACGGTGTCAGAAAAACCATTGTCAATCAATTGTAAGACGACAATGTTGTCAGGCATCTGACAATCGTGAGAACACTCTTCGTCGGCATTGCCAGATAATTGGCTGGTATTGTAAGCTCAGTTTTAATTGTCAGATGTATAAAATTAATGCACCTGACAATGGCATCATTGTCAGAAATAAGTTTGATGTGCAACACTACCAAACAAATGGTTGTTGATATACATAAGTGGTAATGCCTTATACATGTCTGGCACTTTTTTTTTCATTTAATAATCTGACAACCGTGTGAACTGGCAATTTTTGTTGTCAGATGAATTATTTGTCAGACCATAATCTGATAATGAAATTGTAAGATTTTCTTACGATTGTCTGAACACACAATTCTTCATTGTCACTACATTTTCAGCATGTTGCCAGATCTTACAATATTGTAACATCTGATAATCGTGTGTACATAGCTTTAGTCTTATAATTACAATGCAGGGCTGTATAGTGTACAATAAAATCGCCAAAATTACTTATCATTAATTACAATTAACATTAAAAACAAAAATATAATTTAACTCATTTCTATTAATAGAGTAAAACATGCGCATTTAAATATTTCGCTCCTTTATTGCAACATAATCATATTTCAAAAAGCTCGTTTCGAGAAAAACGCATTTAAAATTTTTAGTTTCCATACGAGTCTTAGCAAATTTTTTGAGAAAATATCTCCTAAAGGAAACAGTTTAAAACAATTTGAATAAATTTTTGGCACAATATAAATGGTAGTACTGTTAACAATTCTGCATTGTTAACTCGAAAAGCTCATTTTTTGAGATATGACTATGTTGCAATAAAGGAGCGATTTGTAAAACGTTTAAGACACCTAATCAGAATAATCGAAAAGAAAGTTTTTAAAATGTGTTGCATTGCTATTAGTTTATTGATGCTGGGGAACAGCATTCCAAAGACGAATTGCATGCAGAAAGAATTGTCATTCAGAAACAAAGCACTTGGGAATTATTATTCTTTTACCCCTTAAAGATCGAGCAAATCTTATTTTTTCAAATAAATATTTTGGTTTTTGAATGTATATTTCTTTGTGGAGAAAGATTAATGTTCTTGTCTTTAAGAGATTCTCAAATTTTAACCATATACTATTTTGGCATATAATGCAACATGGTCGCGGCTCTTGAGATTATAAACGTATCTTACTTGCCCTATTCACAATCTTGTGCAAATGACCTTGCATCATTGCATTTGCAAAATAATGGAGTATATTCTTGTTTTAAACTAACAAAATACACCCAAAAAATGTCACTTTTGCAATTGCAGAAATATGCAATCTCAAATGCACAAGATTGTGAATCGGGCTACTATGTTATTAAATAATACTTCAAGTTTCCTCTTACTAGCACTATCACATCTAGAAAACAATTCACAGGCATATGGCAACAGAATTTCAAGAAATAGAGGCTATAACATTTTTGCAGAAAAACTCAAAAAGAAACATCTTGAAGCCAACAAAGGAACTGAAATAAAAACAATTTATACCATAAGGACTTCATGAAAACAAAATAGTGGTTAATTTTTGTTTGTATGTATTAAATTTGTATTGTTTATATGCGAACGGAAAGTGTGTGCTTGTCAAACGGTTTGCGTAGTTTATTTGGTAATCCTAAGAGGTGACCGATATAATTTTTTTCGAACCACTTTAGTGTTCTCTTCTGAATGAAACGTTCTTGTTGGGTTTAAACCGAAAATCGCAGGGATGGAAACAAGTTTTCGTTGATAACTGTGGTCCATAGCAGTTTTCGGGGGTTAGTAGGTCCTGTTGTCTTGCAACACTTACTTATATGCAATATAAAGAATCAGTAGTGATGGTTAGGTGGCTGGAGTAGGTTAAGGGCTGATGATCTTAAATGAGCTTCTACCTGTGAAATTGTATGTAGGAAGAATTATAAAGCTGGAGCTTTTCAGCAGAGGGTTTGTTTATAGGACTAAAAATATATATGTGAATCTTGCAAGCCATGTATATCCGCTATTCAATCGTGAAGAATCTGCCACATGGAGTTAGTCCATTATCAGATAAGGCCGTTAGAACAGGTGCTGATGTAAATCAATGAACGTCGTATCTGCCCAAGTGTTCTATGCAAAACTTTTACTTTTTTTTTAAATTCGTACAATACATATTTTCTCCAAATCTGTGTAGAACTTTCAAACAAAATTTTTAATAGGCTTAATAATAAAAAAAACATTTCAAAGAAAAGTTTACAACATAATTTTTATGTTTCATATTATTATTATTTTTTTCCTTATTAACCTACATTTCATTCTATATACAAGGACATTTTAATATAAACTTGTGTATGCAGGCATATACATACATACATACAATATATGTATGTACATATGAATGCACTAAAAACTAAGTACAATTCATTTTAAAATACAAAAAAGAAATACACACATTGATTAGGTTTTGGACAGAGCGAATACATGTATAAATATACGTACACAAAAAAACACACTCACACATACACACTCACACACTGACAGCTAAAAGTCTTTATGCTGAATTGTGTTTTACAAGAAGAATGAGAAAATGCCATGAACGCGAACGGTTAAAGCCAAAAACAGGTAATGAAAAACTTTTATTTTTTGCTTTTCAAATAAAAGAATCCTTTATTTTTTATCAAAACTCTTGGAAAAATAAATTTTTCTCTTACGAGTACTGATCATTCTGATAATGCTTCGAATGAGAAAAAAATTGCTCCTAATAATCTAATTTTTCTAATTTTCTGTATATTTTTATTTGAAGATGGTGCAATGCGTATAAGTTCTTTTCAGTGCAGGGCTTAAAGCAGCGTTGGGCAGACAGAGCGTGTTGAATAAGATAATATAGGTGTGTTGCTTTACTTTCCGGGCAAGTTTCGTGCAAAATAGAGCATGCATAAGTTTCTCTCAAATACAGATAAAATTTACCTAAAGTACGGGAACGCAAAAAGCCAAATTTCTAGCCCAAAAAGAAACATATGCTGTGTTTTGATGTGGCAAAAAAAAATTGTCATTTAGTTTTACGAAAAAATACTTTTTAGCTTTTAAGGTCTTTTGCACATTCCTTTTTATTTAATACTTGTATTTAAAATACATTTTTATGAGACCGAAATACAAATAAGTATTTGTGTTTTTTTAGTTGTATTTTGTATTTGAAATACAAAAATTGCAAGTATTTTATAGTTGAAATACACAAATTTAAAGTATCTCGTATTTTGTATTTGAAATACAAAATGTGAGTATTATGCCCAGCCCTGTCTGTAGGAGAGTTTTTGTTTTGTAGCCACTCTGGTAAAAATAATTATAATATATACTAATGAGTAATTGTAAATACCCGAATAGCTCCGTAATTCAAACAAATCAATGCCCTTCGCTGCCGTAAACGTTTCAACTCATTTTACCTGCTTATGATAACGATACACTATTGTACAACACAGCTTTATAACTAATTCAATCACGAGAAAGTTTGACAGTATTCTGGACTACTTAGCGAAACCGCTGTCAACAGAAGCATAAGGCGGCGCTATACTATTACTCAAAAATTATGCAAAATACTTGTTTTTGTAGTTGTGTAGTTACCTCTAGTGTAAATCCGTTGTAAAGCTTGCTTGCCGACATGTTTTCTATTTTCTAGCCAGATAATTTTATTAGCAGCTACAAAACATATTAAAAAATGCGTAAAGTTTATATGCAATCTGTCAAAATCTTAAGCTTTAGCTGACGAATACAAAAGCAAATGCTGGTTGTCTTGTCCTCCAAACATTTACTCCTAAGTTATCGCAATATTACAAACTTTTCCACTTATACCTTTTTGCCAATAATAAGTCAATTAGAATGACATTTCTTTTCTTATTAATATTGGTTTTTATTTCTTTTGTTTTGTTTGGTTCTGTTTAACAATATTCTATTTTATTCCAAGCAAAATTTTTGGTCATAAACATTTCGCTCTTAAAAGGTAATTTCTAAAAGATAATGTTTTAAGGACTTTCTAAGGGCGAGGTGATACTCCTCAAAAGTAACTTACTCTGAAACTAAATTTTCAACAATTAAAAATTATTTACATTTACAGTTGTCGATATCGAAAGAAAATGTATGCGAAAGAAAGCTATTAACTTACATTCGATTCTTTTTGGGTTTCTCTATCTCGCTATTGTTCGTTCGCTTGTACTCATAAATTTTAATTGAATTTTGACACTTCTTTCGCAGGGAATAAAGCTAGACGAAGACAAATAAATTTTAATTAATTTTTATTCCTTCCATATTGGCGAACTGGAAGTTAAAATATAGTTTTTAACAATAAATAAATATACATACTTTTTTAAAAGGTACATTTGTAAAGTTTAAAAACGCTTTTAAACTCGAATTTTTTGGCTAAATGTATGTACTCTCTTTAAAAAAAACTTTATAAAAAATATATTTCTAAATAACAATTGAGTTTTTATTCGCTATTTTAGCTTCTAACATTGATACCAATAAAAAATTATAAATAGCTTGCTTTCTATGTTTCCCAGCTATCTATATGTCGACATTTCATAGGAATATTTTTTAAAAGTTTGTTTTTAAAAGATACTTTATAAAATGTACTTTTTGACAGGTACTTTTTAAAAAGTACTTTCGTGGCTTGAGTGGTTCAAGTGCCCGTACAAATACATCATG
This sequence comes from Thecocarcelia acutangulata, assembly GCA_914767995.1. NCBI lineage: Eukaryota > Metazoa > Arthropoda > Insecta > Diptera > Tachinidae > Thecocarcelia > Thecocarcelia acutangulata. The sequence continues at coordinate 27,048,564 of OU612097.1, read as the reverse complement.
TTTATCATGATTACAAGCTCGAAACCAAGTGGATGCTTTATCACTTTATTCTAATAAATTCATTAAATATCTGGATGAAATATTCTGCTGGGTTCTTTTTAATTTAAGAAAAGAATTTGCAAACAATTTTAATAAGTAATTTAAAAGTTTTGCTTTCTTTGCTCCAGTAAAATTTTTTTTCTTGTGACTGTAAACCAATTGATGCATGATGTAACAATGTTGTGCTGTCACATGTCTATTTAAATGTTTGTAAGAAAGTATGTTACAAAACATATTTTTTCCTTAAACATTATTTTCAGTAAATTAGAATAAAAAGTTTTCCAAATGTACTTATATACAAGTGTATAAGGTGGGCCAGAAGTTAACGTGGGGCTTAAAACTTTAGTTTATTTATTTTTATTTTTTTCAGATAAGACTTGGTGAGTAAATAATGGAGAAGGACACAACTGAACAAAGAACCAGAATAATAGAATTTTATTATTTGAATCAGAAATCAATTATTTTAACGTAAAGAACATATCATCGATATTTTTACGTCAGAATCTTGCCCTCTAGAGCAATAATCGTTGCTTAATTGATCGTCATCACCAAGATGGCTCCGTAACAGATTTGCCTCGAACTTGTGGACCACATTTAAGTTGCACTGTGAAAAATATTGAACGAGTATAACAAAGTGTTAGCGAAACACCGGAAACATCTGCCAGAAGGAGTTCTGCTCGGCTAAGAACGTCTCCTATGTTACTATGGCGCATTTTAAACACGAAGACAAATCAATTTTAATTAATTTTTATTCTTTCAATATCGGCGAACTAGATGTTAAAACATAGTTTTTAACAAGAAATATATATACATACTTTTTTATAAGGTACATTTTTAAAAGTGTGTAAAGTTTAAAAACGCTTTTAAGCTTTACTGTTATACGCATATAACGTTCAATTGGTGCAAAAATTGAACATCGCAGATCAACGGCAACGTTTAAATTTTGCAGTTAAATTTCAAGAGTTGGCCAGAAATGAAATCAAGTTTATTAAAAATTTGATTATGAGTGATGAAGCTCATTTTCCTTTGAATGGCTTCGTTAACAAGCAGAACTGTAGCTTCTGGCATTCTGAAAATCCAAGAACCATTCATCAACGCCAATTGCACCCCATTAGGTGTACAATATGGTGTGGTATCATATCTGAATATATCATTGGGCCTTACTTCTTCGAGAATGATGATGGAAGTGCTGTGGAGAGGAGTATCGGCTGATGATAGAACATTTTTTACGTGCTGCTCTTGAAAATAGACCTGGTACAGTAAACACCGCTTAATTACCTCACTCAAGGTGCTGTAATTTTTGGGTAATTGAGCGAATAAGGTATTAAAGCGGAGACGTTTAATTACCTCATGGAGATAATTATGCGAAGGCGCTTAAATACCTTTACGAAGGCATTTATCCAAACGGACTTATATTAAATCAAAGTCGTAACGTACGTCAAAATAAAAAATAACGCAAAAGAAAAACAATTTCATTATTACAAAAATTATACATACATATATAGAAAAAAATAGCAGGATGTATATTGTATGTATATAAAAAAGCGTATCAGAACGTTAAAAATCAAATTGGCTGAATTCACAAAAATTTACGCAAGTGTCAAATTTGTCCACAGAGTTGAGTAAATAGGCAGGCAGTGTTGGGTAAATAAATGAAGGGATTTTTCGGGAATTTTTGGATTTGGTATACAATATTTTGGGTAATTACCCAAAATGGGTACTTAAAAGAAAGTTAATTAACCGTGTATTTTTGAATGAAAATGAGTGAGAAAAAACCGGGATTAAATATAAGGGGTGAATAAACGAAAAAGGCATTTAAGCGGTGGGTAATTACATGCCGTATACTGTATGTGGTTTCAGCAGGACGGAGCTACAGCTCATACTGTCCAAGAAATAATGGCACTTTAAAGGCAAATTTTTGGAGAGCTAATAATTTCCAGAAGTTCTGAAATTATCTGGCCAGCGCGATCGCCACATTTGACAGCAACCGACTATTTTCTGACTCGACAAACCAGATATAATTCTTGATTCAACGCAAACATTGTTGCAGAATTTCGTACGCGACAGCCATAAATTTTGAAAGATGTTATAGCAAATGTTCTGAAATGAGCCCATCAGTGCGAAGCTGGAAACGATTTAAGAAATATTATTTTTCATACTTAGTGTAAAATAATTTCCAGTTTGTATACCAGTTAATCTAAGAAATAATATATAAAAAAAATAATGAACGAAAAAGTTCTTAAACTTTTAAACCCCATAATAACTTTTTGCCCACCCTTTAACATATTTAGGCATCGCTTTGTTTGCAATCTCTAACTGTTGAGCTGCCAAAAAGTAACATTTTGGGGAAAATTTTACAAATATGTAAATACCTAAAGTATTTTATATTAGGTTTACGACTTTGTACTTTATTCTGCCGTTTTGCCATATTGGTAAGTGCTAATAAATAGGACGTAGATGTCATACAATACGCTCAGGTATTTGTAAACATAACGCCATCGAAATACTCGAAAACCAGGAGTGTTTCAACGCTTCAAGAACGCTGATTTCGACGTCGAAGGCAAGAATGGTGGTGAAAGAAATACGGTTATCAAAGATGCAGAATTGGAGACTTTACTTGACCTAGACTCGTAACCAACGCAACAAGAACCGGCAGGACCATTATTAATGCTGCAACAAGCCATTTCAAAATGCCTGAAAATCATGGGAATGATTTAGAAACAAGAAATTTTAGTGTCGTACGGGTTGCAGCTGAGAGATGTTGAACGGTGTTTGTTTGCTTGCAAAGACGAAAGCGATTTCTGCGTGGCATTTGGTGCTGGTGATGAAAAATGGGTTTATTGTAATAATCCCAAGCGCAGAAAATCATGATGATATCCCAGCCATGCTGCCACGTCGACGGCCAAATGGAATATTCATAGTTCCAAGATCATCAGTATTTGTTGGCACCAGTGATCATTCCACGCATTTTGCTTAAATGTTTTAAATTTTGTTGAAATTAGTTTGAACAAATATTTGCGCTTTCGCACTTTATTGTTTAAAACATATGTTTTTGTTTTGATTTGCACATTATTACCATGTTTAATGGAAAATATTGCCACACTTACCATAAAAATGCCAAAAATAATGAAGTAAATCCATTAAAGTCTGAAGAAAGCAAAACAAAATCGATCAAAATGAAAATTCGTAATCAAAAAACCATTCCGAATAATTTCTGTGACAGGCCTGCTAATGTTTTTCATGTTGTTGAGTAAGTATGATTTTTTTTTTTTTGCAATCGCTCAAAGTTGTTCTCTGGTTGGCACCAGCTCGGCGTAGTGTACTATGAGTTGTAAAAACCGACTGAAACAATCACAGGCGATCGTTATCAAATAAAATTAATGCGGCAATACAACGAAAGAAATTATCATGTTCATGCTCGACCCCATACTGTGAAAATGGTCTAGACATACTTGGAAACTTTGAGTTTAGAAGTCCTGCTAAGTCGGATTATCACTTATTTCGATAACTTTCATACGGCCTGGCTGTGTATTATGAGTTATTAAAAGTGACTAAAACAATCACAGCCAACCGTTTTCAAACGAAATTATTGCATTTGGCCAAGCATTGAAAGACAAACGCAATACTCGTACAATAAGATACATGATAAATAAATTTTGCAGCATGACAGTGCTCGACCGCATGAAATGGGAAATCCTACCCCAACCACCCTATTCTTTAGACGTTGCTGTTGCGAACTATCACTATTACACGGCTTGGCTGACCAATAATTACGATCTTTTGAAGAAATAAAAAATTAGGTCAATTCATGGATCGCTTCAAAAGGTGACAATTTTTTTTCAACGCGTGGCTCTCATGCTGCCCGAATGATGGGGAAAAGTATTGGTCAGTGATGGACAATACTTTGAATCAGTTTTTTGCAATAAAGCCTTGAATTTCGGGGAAAAACGGCGGAAGCAAAGTTGTTTATCTATGAAATAAATAAATAAATAAAATAAAATAAACAAATAATATAAGATTCTAAAATGTTGAAAGCTTAAATTTGCATAAACTTTGTATGGGCGCTTTATATTCTTAACAAGTTTTTATCACCAACCTTGTTCGTTTCGATTGGACTTCCAAAATTAATTTTCTATACAAATTTAAGTAAAACATTTTAATAAATTCATGGAATCTATGCTTGCATTCTAAGTTTCTTTTCAATTTTTTTTTTTTTTTGTGACAATATTTTTAATTTAAACGATTCACTTTTACTTAATCGGCATTAATTTTTTGCCTAGTGATGCTTAGTTTTAAGTACTTTAAAGACCTTGATTCATTATTCTACACGATCGTACGATTCATTCACAGGAAACTGTTTCAAAAGTCTGGCCGACTTGAAAAAATCGCTTCAAAATTGCGTTGTAGGCCACACTATTATACAAGTATGATTGAAATAATTTATTTACACAATAAAACAACTAAAAACTTTTATTAACATAATAATTTTACATTACTTAAATTTTTTTCTTGAGGAACAAACAATATTCTTATCACAATATATACCAAACTGATCGCACAGAAACCATAATGTTTTGAAAAGTTTCATAAAATTTTTCAAATCGCACGATTTGTCAAAAACTCTGTTGCACGGTTGCATTTTTTCAGCACACATGCTTTATTTAGTAGATCGCACGATCGTGTGTGATAATGTAACAAGGCCTTAAGCGAGAAATTTTAGTTTTCACGTTACACGATTTGTTTTAAGTCAATCCGCGAAATGCCACCTTTCACCCCTTTGAGTGCCGCCACGCATTTAAGTAATAGCCGCGGAGGCAATTCCCTATGAAAAGCTTTAACAAATTATAAATAATTAATTGAGTGATATAAACAAATTAAATCTGTTTATTTACAATTCATTTAAATTTGCAACAAAAAGAAAACATTTTCTTCGCTTAAACAAAACAAAATTAAATAATTTTATTGTTTTCCCTTTTGCATTTGTTGATACAAAATAACAAAAATATTTTTCTTGCCATTGTCTTGTTTTTAATATTCCGTTCAACTTTATAGCTTTTCATATCCTGACCGTTATATTGTTGATAAAAGTTGAAATGCTTTGTATATGAAAACATTGTTTTGCAGAGAGAAATAACAAAAACAACAACAACAACAACAACAACAAACAGAGCAAAAACAACAACTACAAGTTTGTGGCACCTTTTAATGATTTGTTTTGTAAAAGTACTTGCAAGGTAACAGCAGCATATGAACAATATCACAACAAAATATTTTTGCATTTATTTTATGTGTGACCTTATATTTTAACTAAACTTGTGTACGAGGTCGGTTTTATAGATTTGTTAAATTTTTTTTTCTTTCAATTTGGTGTTAATTTCTCTTTCATTTTCGAAAGTGTCCTGCCGCCGGCAATAAAGTTCCACAATACAAATATCTGTAAACAAACCCAGCGGCCAAAGTTTCGCTTACAGAAGCGATGATTCAATGCACACTTGTAAGTCAGTACCCAGCGGCCAAAGTTTCGCTTACAGAAGCGATGATTCGATGCACACTTGTAAGTCAGTACCCAGCGGCCAAAGTTTCGCTTACAGAAGCGATGATTCGATGCACACTTGTAAGTCAGTAATAACATACCATCTCATATACGAACTTAGTACACATTTTCATACACATTGCCGCATTTGTAGAGTGAATGCCTACCACTTGCACACAAAGTAAAGCTCTAAACACTTAGACGACAGGAGACTTTACAACTTCACGGCTACAAATGAAGTAAGCTTCAAATGCTGCCGTATCATCAGCGACATAATTATTTTAAAGACAGCAGCAGCACTATGAGTATCTAAACAATGCAAATTTCAGAGGTGCCAGATATATACTTTACATAAATAAAATTAAAATTACTGACTAAAAACGTAATAATATCACGTAAAACTGTAAAAACTAATCAATTTATTTGCTTATTTTATTTGTGTGACGTTTATTTCTATTAAATATTTAAAACAAATATTAGTTCTTATTGTTGCCAATCTATATTTATAGTGGCAGCACTGCATTTACTTTTTGCTGCTTACAAAAATAGAAATTAGTCTAAGTTGGCAGCAGCAGCAGCAGCAAATGCTGTTGTGAAGTCGTGCTGCTGTGATGTCGTTAAAAGAATCGTGTGCATTTAAACACAATGTATTTTATTTTTGACAGATTGCTGCTTGCTGTCTGCTGTCGTCTATGTGTTTAAAGCTTAAGTTTGCCAGTTAAAAAACTGTTGCCAACTTAAAGTTTTATAATACTGTAAAAACACCCTTTATATGTGTGTACGAGTACATGTGTTACTTATTGCATATTTAATCTAAAAATAACCAAAAATGTAAATGTAAAATATTTTAACACACAGCTGGGCTTTTTTTTTTTTTGGTTGTAGGAATAAAATACCCTATTGCAACTTTTTCCACTTTACATTGTTACCACTGGCAACAATGCTGCTCGAAAAGAAACCCATCTAGTGAAGAATGTACAAAAGCAAAAAAATTGCATTATGGGATCTGTGAAAAAAATAATGGAAGTGAGAGAGTCTAAAAAATTGTTTGTATGCTCATGTGGTTATAAATCTCTTTCTTACCTTCAGGTGTTAGTTTGTATACTTTATATGTTTATTTATCTTAGGATTTTTATGTGCCATTGTTGTTGTTGTTGATGTTGTTGTATTGCAGCTTTTTTTGCCCCCTTCACAGTGTGAATATTTTTGTTTATATTTGTGCTCGATGATTGTATGTGTTCTGCATGCACTACTACATTCGTATGAATATGGCTGGTAATAAAACACTTTATTTAACACTTCTACTGGGTGGCCCAGAAAGACCGAAGTGGTGTGAATTCCTTATAACTTTTTTATTATAATTTTTTTTTTCTTTTCTTTTCAGTATTTTGTAAAGAAGACTTGGATAATTTATAATGGAGCAATACACAATTGAACAACGTGCCCAAATTGTTGAAATTTACTTTTCAAATCAACGGTCCATTGTGTTGACTCAGCGTGCATACCGTCGTCAATTTAATGTGCGGGTTGCACCCTCTCAGTCAACAATAAACCGTCTGGTTGCAAATTTTCGAGAACAAGGAGCAGTAAGGAACCTTCCTGGTCCCGGCAGACACCGAACTGTCCACACGGCTGACAATATTCAAGTGGTACAGGAGAGTATTCGGGAGGATCCAGAAACATCAACCAGGAGACGTTCGTCACAACTGGGCCTCTCAAGGACGTCGCTGCAGCGAATTTTGCACACCATAGGAGCCACAGCGCACACTGCGAGGGCCACAATGACTCTTTTACGCGACATCTTTGGTGAAAGAATAATTTCTCGTAACAGCAATTTTAATTGGCCTCCGCGTTCCCCGGATTTAACCGCTCCAGACTGTTTTCTTTGGGGCTATTTAAAAGGAAAAGTTTATGTTAATAAGCCTAGGACTATTGAGGAGTTAAAAACCAATATTCGAGAAGAAATTAACAACATACCACCGGAAGTTTTGCGAAAGGTCATGGAAAATGTGTTGGAAAGAGCACATTTGTGCGAAGCAGAATATGGCCACCACTTGCGGGATATCATTTTTAATAACTAATCCAAAAATATTCCCCATAAATTTAATGTATTTAAAAAAAAAAAAAATTAAAAAAATATCTCTTAAATAAAAAGTTATAAGCAATTCACACCACTTCGGTCTTTCTGGGCCACCCTGTACATAAACATTGTTGAAATGGGCAAGTATGTTGTTTCTGCCTGTGAGTGTGTGCGTGTGTGTATGTGTGTGTGTGTGTATGTGTGTACTTATGTGTGAACTAAAAATCAAGGGTTAATTTGCGGTAATTTTGGGCCAGTCATTAAACAAAAATACGTATATTATTCTATTGCTTTTTAAGTAAAACTGGCAAGCGTAGACATAAAAGAAAATTTGTCACTAATCTAACATATGACAATAACGCCAAAGTAAAAAGAAGTTTAAAATAAAAATCCTCAGCCTTACTGCACCATTCGTTCAATATTTTACGGAGCTTCTGGCACCTAAAAAAGAAGTCTTTGGTTGAATAGAACCATGCACTCTATTCAGAAAGAAATAATTTTTATGTGATACCAACATTAAAACAAATTTTACTTACCCAAATAATGTATAAATTATTGCTTTTTGAATAAGACCCATTACGGTTGTCTAATGAAAGTTCGCTTAAAATATAATATTGTTACGTTTTCACCTTTAAACTCTCTTTTTCAGATTCTTTAATCGCTAATAAAAGAATGACACTAGCATTTGATCGTTAGACGACTTAAATATCTCACATTCGCATGTGTTAATGATAAATACGAAGACGGTTCGGAAACTTCTTAGCCTAGCACAAAAAGCGCGGTAAAAACAGAAAAAAGTTTTTTGGAAACCTCCATCTCTGCTATGAACACATGTTAAGTTTTGTTTTGATCTGGTAACTCCTTCATGTAGAAACAGGTGTTCACAAAAGACGCATCCGCGATTTTTTTACAATGGAAAAACTAGAAATGCGTGGTGTCATTAAATATTTACATAAAAAAGGTTTATCGGGACAAGAAATTCATAATGATATGGCGAATGTGTGAGGCGAAAGTGCTCCTTCATATGCAACAGTAATAAATTAGGTTGCTGAATTTAAACGCGGTCGTACAAGCATTGAAGATAAACCACGTAGTGGACGTCCAAAAACAGCAACAACAACATAAATTGTAGCCAAAGTGCATGATATGGTATTAAATGATCGACGAATAAAAGTGCGTGAAATAGCTAATATCATGGGCATCTCAATTGATCCAGTCCATTTAATTTTGCATGAAGAACTACAGATGAAAAAGCTTTCTGCAAGATGGGTGCCGCATTTGTTAACAGTCAACCAAAAACTCATAAGAATGAACATTTCTCAAGCTTGTTTGGATCGTTTTAAGCGAAATAAAATGGATTTTAAGCGTCGTTTCATAGCTGTTGATAAGACGTGGATCCACCACTATACCGCAGAGACAAAAGGACAATCCAAACAATGGACTGAAACAAAACAATTCAATCGGCTAGTAAGGTTATGGCAACGATTTTTTTGGGACTTGAAAGGTATTTTATTGATTGACTATCTGCAAAATGGTAAAAATATAAATTCAGAGTGCTATTGCAACCTTTTGGATCAATTAAATGTACAAATTCGAGAAAAACGTCCTGGCTTGCAACACAAAAAAATAAATTTTCATCAATACAACGTAGCAGCGTACAAGAGTGTTTTAACAATGGCTAAAATCAACGGATTAAAGTACGAGTTGCTTGACCACCTACCGTATTCTCCTGATTTAGCTCCCAGTGCCTTTTGCCTGTTCCTAAGTCTAAAAAACTTCCTTGCTGGCAAGGGTTTTACCTCTAATGAGGATGCAATTACAGTTGTAAACCACTATTTTGAAGACCTTGAGGAAAACTCTTTAAATCAAGGGATAGATTTGCTAGAAAAGTGTTGGACTAAGTGTATTGAAGTTTCTGGAGATTATATTGAAAAATAAAAATATTTTTAAAAAACTAACAATTCCATTTCATTGATAGGATAAGAAGTTTCCGAGCCGCCCTCGTAGTCGAACTTATTTTATATTTCTAATAAAGGGTGTTTTTTTAAGCTAGATAGAACTTTAAATTGTAAAAAGTAACACAAAAAATTAAATTTTGATGAAACATTTTTTTTATTTGTTTCAGTATACTCTGACAAATCATCATGAATAGACTCACGCTTGAACAACGCTACGAAATTATCCAAATTTACTTTGAAAATCAGTCGTCGATTCGCCCCGTTGTTTTATCGCAAAATTGTGTTCAGCGATGAGGCTCATTTTTGGCTTAACGGGTTTGTTAATAAGCAAAATTGCCGCATATGGAGTGAGACCAATCCACAAGAGACCCTACAGACTCCATTACATCCAGAAAAATGCACTGTTTGGTGCGGTTTTCATGCTGGTGGCATCATCGGACCTTATTTCTTCAAAAATGAGGCCGGAGCTCGCGTTACGGTCAATGGAGATCGTTACCGCACCATGATCAATGATTTTTTGTTTGAAAATATGGATGACATTGATCCGGAGGAGATGTGGTTTCAACAGGATGGCGCTACGTGCCATACGGCGAACGCAACCATCGACTTACTGAAATCAAAATTTGGCGATAAGTTGATTTCGAGAAATGGACCTGTCAATTGGCCTCCAAGGTCGTGCGATTTGACACCTCTCGATTATTTCCTGTGGGGCTACGTGCTACGTGCTACCAGCAACAATTGACGCCTTGGAGGCCAGCATTGTTCGTGTTGTTCGTGACATACGGCCAGCAGTGCTCGAAAAAGTGGCCCAAAATTGGACGTCCAGAATGCGCTTCGTCAAGAACAGCCGCGGTGCCCATATGCCCGAAATCATTTTCAAATGTTAATGTCACGTATTGATCTTTCGAATAAAAAAAAATTTTGATTACAATTTAATTTTTTGTGTTATTTTTTACAATTTCAAGTTCTATCGGGCTTAAAAAAACACCCTATATTATATGATGAGATCATTCGTCTGGCTCAAGTTCAGTCCTGGCTAAAGCCAAGACATATTTTTAACTATAATTATAACAATAACTCTTGATCAAAGAAGACAGGCAAAAATAATTAAATACACTAAAGCTGGGGGACAAACTAGCTGTTTCGCAGTCGCTGTACTGCTCATCAGCAGCCACTAGGATTCGAACTCAGTACCATGTACCAATGCAGCCACCGAGCTCTTATTTATTTTTTCGTCTATATTTGTCTCTTATTGATTGCATGTGCATTTATTTTGTTTTCTGGGCGCTCTACACTTCTTCTTTAAATGTCCTGCTTTGCCACAGTTGTTACACTTGCAATCCGCTTGATTCTCCTACCGTTGACCACATGTCATCCATCAACTTACCTACAACGGCACCCTCCTAATCGCCAATAGCCTCCAGATTTTGCATTTTAAATGTTTGTGGCTTAGAAATTAATCGTGCCGATTGCCTTCGTTTTAAAATTATCCATAAACGGATGATTTTCACCGGGATAGGCTAGCTGCAACAAGCGCTCTATTTCCATTACGTATGCCGCGCTATTTCTCATTGGCTTGCTGACCTCTGCTTCTTAACTGCACTCTATTGGTCTCACGCAAGTAAATTTTAATTATCCCGCATTTACCTCAACTCCACCCTTGGATGTGGACTGTCCCATACACTATTAGCTGTATTGTACGAAATGCAATTGCTTTCACTTGAACATATTCATTTACCTGCATACAACAGCAACAACAAATAGTAAAAAATGTTTACAGTGATTTGCATTCAAAGTGTGAACTTTCACTTTCTTTTCTTTCTTCTTCTCTCGTTGATTTGGATGTTTGCGTGCTCACTCACTGCGCCACCGTTGCCACCAGCACAGATTAAGTCAATATTAACTGTAAAAAAATATCGTAAATAAGTATCGTTTAAATAAATTTTATTCAGTATGAGAGAAAGTATGTGTGTGTGTGTGCATGTGTGCGTGTGTGTAAATGTTTTTATTCGTAGCAGATCAGTGTTTACGGAAAGTCAAAAGTTGCGTAGGTCACGTTGATTTAATGAAAAAGGAAAAAAATAACAACAACGAAGGCAAAAAGTGAAAAATTAACAGATTTTCAATGTTCATTTACTGTCAGTGAGTGTGTGTATGTGTGTGTGTGTGCGTTTTGTTTTGTTTTCTTCATGAAGGACATTGTTAACTGCGGCGAGTAAATGAGGTTAATTAGTTTTAAAAAAAGAGTTTATTTGCTTTTGGAAAGATATGCATAAGTGTGTTTGTTCTTTATTGAATGATATCTGAAAGTGATTAAAATTGAAATAAAAAGAGTCTTAAGTTTTTGATAAAAGGAAATAAAATGAATTGAAATTAAATAATATGAAATAGGTGTAATTAAACAAAACTTACATGTGGAAGTCAAACCAAATAGATCGTAGATAACGTACTTAGGCAATTGTAAACATAACACCATTGGCTAATGTGTGAATGCATCATAAAGTTATTCTCGAATAAAAATGTAAGCTCATGAGCTTAATTCTCTTCATTTACAAGAGGGACTTGAAGTCCACAGAATGGCTTCCCTTAACGCACATTTGGAAAGTCTTGATGGTACTTCTCAATCTGATTATTCCTTGTGGAAAGCGACAAAAAGTTTAGAAAGATCCCTCTTACCTCTAAGCCACCTTTGCGAACTTCAACAGGCGACTGGGCAAGAATCGATTCTGAAAAGGGGATGGTGTATGTTAACCATTTGAGAAAAGTTTTTATTACAAATGGTATAGCAAATGATGCATGTGAATTACCACCATATGCAGTTAGACCGCCTGTGTCTTTGCGATTCATATTGCAAGATGTAGAACAAGGTATCAGTAACATAAGCCTCAGGAAAGCTCCAGGAATTCATCCAATTACTGGCAAAATGCTTGAACAGTTACCTCGTGTAGCTAAAAGAATTCTACTTTTTATTTTTAACGCTATTTTACGCCTTGAGTATTATCCTGCAGAATGGAAGGTCTCTATGATTACAATGATACCCAAGCCAGGAAAGGCTCTGACTAAGGTAGAAGCATATAGACCAATAAGTCTTTTACCAACAATTTCAAAACTATTCGAAAATTTGTTAATGGCGAAATTGAGTCCAATATTGAACAATGTGGGATGCATCCCTGATCATCAATTTGGTTTTCGGGCTAAACATAGCACCATAGAACAAACGCACAGACTAGTCAATGTCATAAGACAGACCTTTGAGGACAAGAAATATTGCTCAGCTCTATTCATTGACATTTCTCAAGCTTTTGATAAAGTGTGGCACGGCGGCTTGATGCACAATATAAAGTTAAACTTGCCTGCAAATACTCACAAGTTTCTGAAAAGCTTCTTATATGGACGAAAATTTGTTATCAGAGAAGGCGACTTTATAAACCCAATTCAGCCAATCGAGGCGGGAGCTCCCCAAGGCAGCATACTGGGACCTACTTTACATTTGATTTACGCCTCTGACATGCCAACGACACCCGGAATCCACACTTCAACCTTTGTAGATGACACAGCTTTCTGGAGCGTTCATGAAAACCACCAATTAGCTTTACAAAACTCACAGGAATATATTTCAATATTAGAGAAATTGCTAAAACTTTGGAAAATCAAAGTTAATGAACAAAAATGTACTCATGTCACATTCACTCAGTGTAAACAAGCATGTGTGCCTATCCAAATTAACAACTCACCTATTCCGCAGCACAGTGAAGTCAAGTACCTTGGTATTCATCTCCGCCGCAGGCTAACGTGGAAGTCTCACATTGAAGCAAAAGTCACTCAGTTGAAACTAAAAGCTGCGCAACTAAATTAGCTTATGGGAACTCGAAGTTGGATTGCAAACTTCTTTTATACAATGCAATTCTAAAGCTCATATGGTGCTACAGAACTCGATTATGGGGCACCGCCTCAGCGTCAAATATTGAAAAAATTCAAAGGCGACAAAACCAAATTCTTCGAACGATTACTGCAGCTCCATGGCACTTAAAAAATTCACGAATTCATAGAGATCTTAGTGTTTCGCTGGTAAAAGAGGAATTTTCTAAGCGCGCGACAAGGTATGTTAATAAACTGAAACTTTACCCAAAACCTTTTGCGCGCAATATACTTAATTTTGGCGGCCACACTCGGTTGCCACCATCAGAGCATTCAAACGCTCTGATGATAGTGCGATAATCCCAAGCACAGAAAATTATGGGGCCATCCCGCCCAAACCTCTATGTCGACGGCGAACGCAAATTATGGCGTTTCCAATGTCATGCTGAGTATTTGGTGGAACCAGCTCGACGTAGTGTATTATGAGTTGCTAAGGCCGACTGAAACAATCACAGGCGATCGTTATCGAAATTCGAATTGTTTTTCATTGATAATACGTAAACAAAATTTGCCTGCCACTAGTTGCGTGTGTAAATGCAGCATTAAGCTTTAAACACATAGACGACAGCAGACAGCAAACAGCAATCTGTCAAAAATAAAATACATGTGTTTAAATGCACACGATTATTTTAGCGACATCACAGCAGCACGACTTCACAACAGCATTTGCTGCTGCTGCTGCCAACTTAGACTAATTTCCATTTTCGTAAGCAGCAAAAAGTAAATGCAGTGCTGCCACTATAAATATAGATTGGCAACAATAAGAACTAATATTTGTTTTAAATATTTAATAGAAATAAACGTCACACAAATAAAATAAACAAATAAATTACTGGGTTTTAACAGTTTTACGTGATATTTTTACGTTTTCAGTAGGTAATTTTAATTTTATTCATGTAAAATATATATGTGGCACCTCTAAAATTTGCATTGCTTAAATACTCATAGTGCTGCTGCTGTCTTGAAAATAATTATATTGCTGACGAGACGGCAGCATTTGAAGCTAACTTCATTTGTAGCCATGAAGTTGTGAAGTCTCCTGTCGTCTAAGTGTTTAGAGCTTTACTTTGTGTGCAAGTGGTAGGCGTTCACTCTACAAATGCGGCAATGTGTATGAAAATGTATACTTAGTTCGTATATGAGATTACTGACTTACAAGTGTGCATCGAATCATCGCTTCTGTAAGCGAAACTTTGGCCGCTGGGTACTGACTTACAAGTGTGCATCGAATCATCGCTTCTGCAAGCGAAACTTTGGCCGCTGAGTTTGTTTAAAGACATTTGTATTGTGGAACTTTATTGCCAGCAGCAGGACACTTTCGAAAGTGTTTTAAAGAACTAGTCATTATTATTTACCTGACATAAAGTTTCGCTTTTCTGCTTTAATTTGTTGATCTGCATTTACTGTTTTTTGCCAGCATGCAACTACCGTTTGTGTCTATTAATTATTTTATTATCAAAAATAACCTACTTTCTCTGTAACCAAAAATTTTTTAAATTTTTTTTCGTTAAGACCACCCAGTCATTCGTTCATCCGTTCGTTTGTTCGTTCTGCTTCAGCGGAAACTAAATGTGTAATATACACTTATACACACACACACACACACACACACACATGCACACATATTTATTTAAGTTCGCTTCTTTTTTGGCGGGTAGAAAAATTTATTCAAAGTATTTACTTTAGCAAAAAAGCAATTTGTGCATAAAAGGCATAAAAAACATTCATGTTAATGAAAATGAAAAACTAAAAAATCAAAATGAATAAAATATATCAAAAAAAAAAGAAAAGTTTTTGTTTTATTTTATATAAAAATTAAAAGCGCCCAGCAATGTTGAGCTGAAACTTGTTCATTGAAAAAATGTTTTCCTTTAGTTTTTCGTAACAATTTTTAGGTTTATTTAATGGTTCTATTGTTTGATTCAGTGAATTCTTCTTTTTTATCTGTTTTTTTTTTATATATTTTAATGGGCAACCTTTATTATCTGTTGGAAAAGTAGAAAAAAGTATTGTGCACTGAACATATTTAAGAGATAAAAAAAAATAAAGCAGGATTTAATAAATTAAATTGATACAGTATATTGTTTAATTGCGGTTTAATAATATGTTAATTGAAAATGAAGTGAACAAATTAATGCAAAATTAAAAATTTATAAAAAAATATGTTTTACATTCAAGTCATTTTTTATATATCGGGTGGTTAAATGTCAAGGGCCGATGTTGAATGTGAACCACACCTAAACGCCAAGTTTTTTTCCGAATTTTATTTGACATTTCTCTATTTCAGACTTATTAAATTTGAACCATGGAGAGATACGCAATTTTCGAAGAATATCATCTTCAGTGATGAGGCACATTTTCACCTCAGTGGATTCGTCAATAAACAGAATTGCCGCATTTGGGCGAATGAGAATCCAAGAGTTACTGTCGAAAAACCAATACACCCACAAAGAGTGACTGTTTGGTGCGGTTTATGTGCTGGCGGCAGCATCGGGCCGTATTTTTTCCAAAATGAGGCCGGTCAGGCAGTTACTGTGAATGGTGTTCGCTATCGTGAGATGATAACGAACTTTTTATGGCCCGAATTGGAAGATATGGATGTAGACGATATGTGGTTTCAGCAGGACGGTGCCACTTGCCACACAGCTAACGAAACAATTGCTCTTTTGCGCAACAAATTCAATGGCCGTGTTATCTCACGTAATGGCGATGTCAATTGGCCGCCAAGATCATGTGATTTGACACCGTTGGACTTTTTTCTTTGGGGTTATTTGAAAGAAAATGTGTACGTCGATAAGCCAGCAACAATTCAACAGCTAAAGGATGAGATAATTCGGCACATTAACGGCATAGAACCTCCATTATGCCTCTGGGTCATCGAAAATTTGGACCATCGGATGGAGGTGTGCCGCCGTGGTCGCGGCGCCCATTTGGCCGATATTTTGTTCCGCACATAATTGAGTAATACCAGTATATCATAATAAAATAAAATTACAATAATTTCCTAAATAGTTTGTGTTTTATTCAAAATCAACATCGGCCCTTGAAATTTAACCACCCTTTATAATACAAGCCAGGCTATTGCCTACGTTAAGGCGCAGATCGTTAGAGATAGCTACAGCAACGCTGTGAATAATCTATTGACACCATAGTCCAAACTAATTTGGACAATATATTTTATTTATTGAATTATTTTCTTTTTTATAATGTTGAAAACCTGAACTCTTATTTGTATTTTTTAAAGTATAAATATATATTTTTATTTACAAAATAATTTGAAGATTTACAATAATTTAGAATTTAAATATTAACGGCCGTATGCAAAAAAAACTTAACAAAGCTTGGTAAGCAATTGTTAAGAAAAATTTCCTAACGTTATATGCAAAAACAATTGTTAGCCTACCATCTGTTTGGGAAGCTAACGTTAACTTTAAATATTTTAAAGTTGAAATGGGCACACTTTACCTGTACGTTAAAATGACATTTAAGATCTTTGTTTCCATTTCTCTTGAAAAGCACTATTCACTGAAAATTCCTTAATAAAAAAATAATGATAAAGAAATTAAAACATTACAATGTACATATGTATATGAATTCAAAATATTAATTTTGAAAGAGCAATATGAACAACAAATATGTTAGTGATGCACTTTCAATCCACGAAAAATGGTATTCGAATAATAAAAATATTTCTAGTAAGTAATCCTTTTTAGCAATTTTATTAATACACTACAACTTTATTAATATACTACATATTATATATTCATTATTTATTAAAAAGGTAAATCCAGGAAATGTTTGTCAAAAATGTGTTATTTTATGTAATAATAATAATTTTTTATTTTTTTAATTTATTTTTCGATTTTCGAATATTAGTTTTCATGCATCACTATTCAAAAAATTACAACTGAACATAACGGCACTGCCAGAATAAAACAATTAAATTCCTTACTACATTTAGGGCCATTTTCATAATCTAAAATTAAGTTACAATTAAAAAATTATTAACTAATTGTCGGTTTGCTTAACAGGCACTATTTAACCAACAGTTAGTAATTTGGATTGCACCATCTTTCGGTTACTTAACAGGACATACAGAGATCACTATGAATTCGTGACTTTTTTACGTAACCAAAAATGAAGCTGCACTAATCGTTCGAAAAATTTGATTTTGTCGCCTTTGAATTTTTTCCATGCAGGCACAAATGGGCTAATACTTTGATGGCGTTATGCTTCCAATATAACGAGTGATTTTTTTGCTACTATCTTTTTGGCAACACTAGTTTTGACAGCTCACGCACGTTTTGTATCTTGTGTCACTGTCAAACATCTTCAGTTTGGTCTATAATTTAATCATGAATCGTCTTACAAACGAACAACGCTTGCAAATTATTGAATTTTATTACCAAAATGCGTGCTCTGTTAAGAAAGTTCATCGCGCGCTTCTTCCATTTTATGGTCAGTTTAATCGACCTACTGAGGCTTCTATTCGGGCTATTGTAAAAAAATTTCGCACCAAATTTACATTGTTGGACGTTAAACTACCAACACACTTACGTAGAGTGCGAACTGAAGAAAATATCGCAGCCATATCGGCCAGTGTTGGTGATGACCGTGAATTATCGATTCGGCGACGTTCGCAGCAATTGGGCCTCTGTTACTCCACTATGTGGAAAATTTTGCGGAAGGATTTGGGTGTGAAGCCTTATAAGATACAGCTGGTGCAAGAATTGAAGCCAAACGACCTACCACAACGCCAAATTTTTGGTGAATGGGCTCTTGAAAAGTTAGATGAAGATCCACTTTTTTATCGAAGAATTGTGTTCAGCGACGAGGCTCATTTCTGGTTGAATGGATACGTGAACAAGCAAAACTTCCGTATTTGGAGTGAATAGCAACCAGAAGCATTGCAAGAGCTACCAATGCATCCACAAAAAACAACCGTTTGGTGCGGATTATGGGCTGGCGGCATCATTGGACCGTATTTCTTCAAGATGATGCGAATCACAACGTTACTGTGAATGGTGAGCGCTACCGTGCGATGATAACAAACTTTTTTTTGCCCAAAATGGAAGAGCTTGACTTGCATGACATGTGGTTTCAACAAGACGGTGCCACATGCCACACAGCACGCGAAACAATGGACCAATTGAGAGGCGAGTTCGGTGAACAGTTTATTTCACGCTTGGGACCAGTCAATTGGCCGCCCAGATCGTGCGATTTAACGCCTCTAGACTATTTTTTGTGGGGCTATATTAAGGCTAATGTCTATAGCGACAAGCCCGCTTCGATTACGCACTGGAAGCCAACATTGCCAACATTACTCGTGAGATACCGGCCGAAATGTTGGAAAGAGTATGTCAAAATTGGACTAAGCGGATGGACCATTTGAGGCGCAGCCGCGGCCAACATTTGCATGAAATAATCTTCAAACATTAAATTATATCGACCCAACTATCGATCCAAATAAATATTTCATGCATTTTTCTGAATTTTATGTGTTTTTTTTTTTAATTTCCGATAGTTCTTATAAAATCACCCATTATAAGCTTATTGTATGACATCTGCGATCTATTTATTTCGCTTAGCACTTATCACTACAGCCATCTATTGCAAAACGGCGGAAGCAAAGTTGTACACCTGATACTTTATATAAATTTCTACATTTAAATCGAGTAAAGTGGCGCTCTACTGTCTTTTGTTTTTAATAAAACAGCAGGTTTTAAAGTGGTGCTATAAATGTTGAACAGGGTTTAGATATACATAGCTTGGAAACTTAAAAACAACCTGTTTGTAATCAAAACCAAAACCTTTAACTTCAACTTTCTTCGCCGTAATACATATTACAATGACAATAGAAATCTTTGTTGGATTACAATTCATTTTCTAACGTTTCAACACAGCTGAGCATTTGCATCAGTGTTTGTTCAAGTTTTTAATTTATTTGGAGAGTTGGTGTCTGATTAAAGAATTTAATAATAGAAAAAAAAGCAAACAAAACTTAACCTATATTATGTGTATTTGAAACAAGATAAAAAAATATCAAGTACAGATTCATAATAAAATGCCAATAAAAACAAAAGCATTTTATTCTCTTAGCAAACATGTGTTTCTCTTCATTTGTTGGGAAAAGCGCTCTTTTCCTACAACCATGAAAATAATTTCCCCGTATTATGTATGTGTAAGGATGCTCCTTACAAGCCATTGTTGGGCTTGAAAATATTTCAGTTTAGTAACAGACTTGCGTACTCGAAGAAGCCACAACATTTTTTGGATAACGGATTAAATCAGTTGGCAGGATTCGTTAAAGTCAAACACAAAAAATCAAAACAATAACATGTGTTTTAAAGGATATCCCTCAAAATAACATTAAAGGCCATAGATAATATATAATACAAGTTAATGCAAACTAGAGAAACAAAAGGATAATATTGAATATTAGATAAAGCATTGAACGACTTTACAAATCCATCTAGAAAAACAAAACTAAAAATACTTTAAAGCTCAAAACAAAACAAAAAAGTCTTTAAAGTTAAAGCGCAATCAACAGTTTTGCTGCTAATGCAATTAAATTTCGTTTTCTGTGTTTTACCTGAATAAAAGAAAAGAGAAAGGTTGGTTCTTTGTAACTTTCAATTAAAATATGAACAAAGCATTTGAAAAGTGCATGTCTGGTAAAAGCATCAAAAGAATCAATAGCATGAAAAAATCATAAAAGGATCAACTTGTGTTTAAGGCAAAAGAAAAAACCAAAGAAAAAAAAATGCATATCAGTTTATTGTATTAAATGCAAATCAATCAAATAAAAGCAAAGCATTTATTTAAAGCTTATATTAATGTCTTTACGCGTATTAAAATAAAAATATCTTATATGTTTAGAGAAGAATTAACACATATACCAAAAAAAAAAAAAATAAATCAAAAAATATATATACATAATTAAAAAAAATATATAGAAATAGCCACATTTCTTTCTAATAATATAGTGCAAATATTTTAGCTTATAAATATAAAAATAAAAATTATAGTAAATTTATAACAAAGTTAAAAAAGTGTTTAATCTCAATCAAAATATATTTATCAAGAAAGTTAAAGTTAATATAATTTAAAATTAATAAATAATATCAAAAAAAAAAAAAAAAAAATATATCAAATTTAAATCATAAATATTGAAAATCGTTAATCGTTTACTGGAATATTACTTGGATAACTTTGCTTCATTATAACTAAGGTTTGTATTCTAATGTGACACTATTCGAATGAGAGTTATTAAAAAAAATTATACTAATTTTTCATTCTACTTTTCCTTATTTTTAGGCCTTTTGGCCCTATTTCTTATTTTCCTCAACAACTTTTTCTATCAAACTTCCAGCCCTATCCACTCTTTCGCGGATGACAGCAGCATTTGCCATTCGCACTCTTTCAGTTATAGGCCCAGCCTATCGGAGATCGCTGCCAAAAGGCTAAATAGAAACGATTCACTGAATAGTGATCTTCTATTAATCTCCGAATGGCCGTAAAAATGGCGTCTCCTTTAACGCTCGTAAGTCCCAATACTGTTTATTAACATACAAACAGACGACTGCAGGTGCTGCTTCATCTGTACACATTTTGTACAATCGGATGCTCTTGATGTTCTCGCGATGAAGATACAGTGTGACGTATGCTGGACTGAACACATTTTTCATGTCTCTAAAAAGACATGAAAGGAGCATTCAAGAAATAACTAAAAGAATATTAAATTCGTATCTTGATCCTAGTTGTTCGACCTTTTTTTTTTTAATATAATTGTTGTTTACTTGAGCTTGCGGTCACTTGTTTCAAAATTATTCGTTTATTAATGTTTCGATATTTCGACACCCCCTTGTGCAAAATTGTAAACAAAAATTAAGAAATTTTCCTGAAGAAGATACACAAGGGGGTTGCGAAATATCGAAACATTAATAAACGAATAATTTTGAAACAAGTGACCTCAAGCTCAAGTAAGCAACAATTATATTTAAAAGAATATTAAGTTACATTTTAAAAAATTCATAACCCACGTCACTTGACACCTCTTGCTGTCACTGACCGTCGTCGCTACAGTGCGCCTCGGTTTTTTGAAACGCTGTAAGATGTACTTCACTCCATCCGATCTACTTAATATTTATACTACCCACATCCAATTGAAAATGAAATACAACTTTTATGTTTGGGCCGGTGCCTTAAAGTCTATTTTGGGGTTACTCGACCGTGTGCAGGAGAGGACGAAGAAGCTCATCGGTGACAGCAGGATATTAAACTATAGTGATTCACTGGAGCATCGAGGCAGTGTGGGGTGCGTTACTCTGTTCTATTGTTACTACAATGGATTTTGCTCCTACGATATTAGGGATCTTGTTCCCTAAACTCGCACATTTTTGTGTAGCATGCGTTCATCGTGCAGAGCTCATCCATCTGTGGTCGATAGTCCAGGGAATAGTACTACGCATTACAGAGAGAATTCGTTTTTCAACCGTACGCTTCTCCTGTAGAATATGTGGCCTGCAAACATGTTTCCTGTCTGTTATAACGTTGGAAAGTTCAAGTCAAATGTTTATAAACACTACTCACTCTTTCCACCTCCTCACAACCTATTTTCCTAGTTCTGGTATAATGCACTGCATATGTAGGGGTCATCTCCTGAGTACTGGTCCAAGATAAAAAAAAAAAAAATACATAAGAATATGCGAACGAATAGTAGTGAGATAGACAAACCCAAATTGATTCGAATGTGAGTGACTGGCTTTCTTTCGCATTCATTTTCTTTCGAAATTGGTAAACTGGCTGTTAAACTTTGAAGGCCTATATAATATGAATTAATCGTAGTAAACGAAAACTTTTTTAATTCAAATTCATCTTTTTATCTTTTTAAGACTTTATTTGTTAGACAGAAGAACTTATTCATGAAAGTTTGTTATAAACAGATCTTGTTCTGTAAATCAAGAAATTTTGTATGAGCTAAAAACTCTTAGGTGACCAATAATGAAATAAAATGAAACATAATTTTTTGAATATGAATTTATGTTGCTGCCGTGTTCAAAATAATTCAGTAGTGCCCTACACGACTGCAATTGCCGGTTGCAGCATTTGCTGTTGTGAAGTCGTGTAGTCTGCTGTGGTCTATGTGTTTAATACTTATAGGCGAAGCCAATAAAAGCATGTTAACTTCAAAAACATAAATTTTTATAATAAACGTGGCATGAAATTATATATGTTTTTGGGACTTTACATTTTTAAAACGAAAAATAAACAAAGTCTACGTTTTCATTTTGATTAAATCCCAGCTTAATACACTAGCAGTGGTGTACATGCAGGGCTGGGCAAAATACACGCCTTATGTATTTCAAATACAAGATACAAAATACTTTCCCGGAGTGTATTTCCAATACAAGATACAAAATACTTTCAAGTTGTGTATTTCAAATACAAAATACAACTACAAAATACAAATACATTTGTGTAATTCGATGTCAGAAAAACTTGCTTTCGATACATATTTTATTTTACATATGCACTTAAACTAAGTTATGTAATGTCACCTAAAACCCAAAAGGACGCAACTGGCAAGATATTGTAAGCCCATTAAAATTTATGGATAGTTTTATTATTGATAATAACACCTCATTTAATAATAATTTTGGACTAGAAAATTTTTGACAGCTACGCTCTTTTGCGTTTTAGGCGACAGTATATATGTTCATACTTACAACTGCATATTTATCTATGTATTCAAATATTACAAATAAAGTTGTCTAATACTATATAAAAATATTATATTTTTTTATTATATACATTTAATATATATACATACATTTTACATATATACACGTACGGTATACGTATGTATATTCATATGATTATTCTAAACTTGTTAGGAAATGAAAGGAACAAACCTAATATTTAGCATTTGATAGATAGTAAATAAGAGATTCATTCGGCAAAACAAGTATTTCCTTTTATAAAAACTAGATACTTCAATGAGTCATCCGACAAACAATAATCTTTCTACAGGTTCTGAGGAGCACAAGCTGCTGTCTAATTATATATGTAAATGCATTTTTGATATTTGGATAGTTTTCCAGAATGGCAAGCTCCTTGCTTTTATCATTTAGAAAACTGATCAACTCAAGTTCCAAACTTGATTTACAAGGTTGATCACTGTATTGTCAAAAACAACAATAAAATCGTCATCATCTTTACCTCAACTACTACTTCTTCTTCTGCATCCAGTCATGGTTTCACGTTTTTTGTAATTTTTCTCCAAGGTATCTATTGCAAGATTCTGATTTTTTTGCCTCTCTTTTATTGAGATGCTTTCTGGCAATCAGCTAATTTTGAAACTAAGCTGGAAATTGACACCAATATGGTTGTATTTGCTCCAGGTGAGAAACTCATTGAATCTTCTTTCCAAGCTCTCCATTAATTTTGTTAAAATACAACTGAAATGCCTCCAAGTATTATATTGCAGTGGATCTAATCTGGTTCTCGCTGCCTAAAGTTTTCCATAATAAAATAATAATAATAATTCCCCTCTAATTATCTAAAGCGTGAGAAAAAAGCTGGTGGCGAATGTGCGGAAATTCTTACTGATATCACTTGATTAGTGCAAAATGTATTTGCTCTGGACAAAACAAATGAAAGCTGAATTGCAGTATTGCAAAATAGTAAATATTAACATTTAAGCTTTTGTGTGAAATAACTTATTTTCAATTTATTATAATAAATAAATGTATTTTGTAAAAATGTATTTTTGAGCCACATGTATTTGAAATACAAAATACTAAATACTTTCAGATCGTGTATTTGAAATACAGATACAAAATACGTATGTGTATTTCAACTACGTATTTCAAATACAAGTATTTCAAATACTGCCCAGCCCTGTGTACATGTACACCCCCGGTAGTGTATTAAGCTGGGACTCACAATTAGTACTGTGCATTATTGTTGGACCACCCTTTATAAATGCAGTTTTGATTGTTTTTTCTTAAATTAAAAATTATTTTTGTAGGATATTAAAGTATTGTTGAATGTCTCTCTCCCCTAAATATCATGTTAGCACTGCTTTAATTCCCCAGAAATCATAATTAACACCAGCACTCTCTGTACACATGTTTCATCATAAACCCGCGTTAACACTTTCCATAAACACAAAACAAATGAAAATAATAACCACAAATTTTTCTAAAAAAAAAAAAATGCTAGTAATAATAATTAATATTTGAGTAAAACGCTCTGTTTTTCATTTACTTTAATTCACAATTAATCACAACAGCAGACAAATGGATAGGGAGAGAAGCCTTCTTTTGTTTATCTAAAAAAAAAACAACATTTAAAAGTAATTTATATACTTTTTATGGGGAAAAAATTAAGCTTAATAAATTGTGTACAATTACAAGGTTACTCAGTAATAAATAAATTAATAACAAAACAAACAAAAAGTAACAAAGTTAAACTAAAATCAGGAGTTGAAGTAATTTAATCGCCATTTAGCACGCACATCATTTAAGCGAAAACACATGACGGCACTGGAAATCAAATAAAAATATCACAAATTTTGTTTATAAATAGAAAACAAAAAGTGTTTGTTTTGAGTAATTCAAAAAAATATATACACATATGTATGTATAATCCATAAAACTTTCACCTTTTCTAAGATCAATCAGCTGTTTCATAAGCTAGGCAAATATTAAGCTTTTTTTTACAGGTTGGTCAATTAGTTTTGTTACTCTTTAATTATGCATTTCAGCTAATGCAAATATTAGTCTTTTGCAAATTTAATTTCTGTATTTACAAACGGTTAAACTGCTGCATAATATCGTAAATTAAATGAAAATTAAAAAGAAACCAAACAAACAATCTGAAAGCAGGATCAGAGTTGCCTTTTTGGTACTAAAGTAACAATTTTACTCTTTTTATACCCTTCACAAAAATGTATATAAATTATTAGAATTTTTGCAGCTTATAGCGCATTTACACCAACTCAAAATCTAGTAGATTTGAATTGAAATCTACAACGAAATCTATATCGTTTACACCACCGTTTTTTGACATCAAGCAAGATTTCATTTGCTCAAAAATACTTTATGCATGCGGGTTTGACAATGCAATATTATCAGAGACTGAATACACCAGCATTAAAGTGTATATTTTTTGTGTCCACACGCAGAAAAAATATATGGTTGATATAACAATATTCCAAGGGCAACATACTATTGTTGAGTTATATGGTTGTTTATGATAATATTATATTGTTGCACAATATCTAAAACTCCATTGAGGCTCGCAATAGTATTGTAAACAATACTATAAGCAACTATACTATATTTTGGTTCAACATTGTTACAATAATAAGTAACCATAGTATTAATTAAAGTTATGAAGGAATTGTCATACTCAACCATATTATTACACTAAACATTCATACGTTTTTTCATATGTAGCCGTATTACTTTCATGAAGTAATCTTACTAATATTACAGATAACTTTATTTTATTATAATTTGTACAAATAAATACATATAATAATTACACAAAAAGACAGCTTATAATTATATTTTAATAATATGTATAATAAAAATTAGACAAAAATAATCAAAAATAATCGGATTTCATCTCTACGGAATTAATTGCCAAACTTCCGATTTAATGTTGATATATCCATCTGCTGAAAGAAAACAAAAATATTTATTGAGAATTTCATCTGCAATTACAATTTTAAAAGTCATACATAACCATAGTAATATGGTTGCATATATTGTTGGATGGATATGTTTACATCTTAATATTCAACACACTTACCTATATATAGTCGCGAATACTCAATTTTTATATTTTTTTTTTAGCAATTTTACGTTTTTTATCTTTTTTTAAATAAAGCTGAACAAAATTAATGTAAAATTTTAATATTAAAAAAATAAACAAAACATCTTTTTATTTCTAATGAAAAAATCAAACTGAACAAATTTATATGTATGTCAACAAGTAGAAGGAAAATATTATTAACGACGACAATAGTAAATTTATTTTGTAACTTACTTTTGTTGCATATGAATTAAAGTATCAGACATATTAGAAAAACAAATATTTTGGTATTGGGTGTGATAAAAGCTATAGTTGTGTTTAAACATATTTCACAATTGCTATTGTTGTATGAAACCATATTTTGAAAATTATAAATGGTAAAAATAGAATTACAGAAATGCAAACAGTAACATATTTATAGAGGAACAAACTATAATCAAACTGTTAATATTTTGTGTTCTACAGTAATATACAATGTTACAGAAAAATTAATAATGTTGTCGCAACCATATATCAAACTCCCTTTTCTTTACGTGCAGAGACTGCATACACCACATTATAGTGCAATTTTTGTTGCAGCGTTGTATTTTTAAGTACTTTTCGCAAGAAATCACAGTTGTATTTTTTTATAAAAAAGTAACGTATTTTTTATTTCAGTTTCGATATTTCGCTAACAGTTTGTTAGCATCTGTTAGCGAAATATCGAAAGTGAAATAAAAAATACGTTACTTTTTTATAAAAAAGCAACAAGAGATCTTAAGCTGCCAAAATTTTAATAATTTAACATAAAAGAAGATCAAATAATATTAGGATAAAATTGTTAAGGGTATATATAAGTTTGTGATTCCGTTTGTAATTTCTACAGTTTTTATTTGCGACCTATAAAGTATATGTATTCTAAATCAGAATGAATGGAAAAGCCGATGAAGCCACGTCCATCTGTCCGTCTGTCGGTCATTAAAATACCGTTTCTGAGAAAACCATTAGACTTAGAAACTTTTTTCTTTCACCATTCTATTACCTCATCGATTCATGGGTTTGCTATTGAAATTCAGAAATATTGGTTCACACACAGCTGAGTTATATTCAAAATTCCGAAAAGAGCCATTAATTTTTGCAATTTTGTATGGAAATTTTTGACAAAAAAAGTTGTTTGTTTTGCTTCAAACTTCACACACTCATTAAGCAAGGTGTCTAAAAGGCAAAAAATTTTTGTTTCAGGTATCGGTCCCTATATACCCGGCATATAGCCCAAAGCGGGTTTTTCATAAAAATGTCGCGTAAGCGAACTGAAAAAACTTTTTTTGCTTAAAAGCGGTTCTGGTAATAAAATAAGGTTATATAAATATCGAAAATGAAAATTTCCGATATCAGTCCATATATACCCGAGATATAGCCCAAATCGGGTTTTTCATGAAAATGTCGCGTAAGCGAACTTAAACAACGTTTTTGTGCTCAAAAGCAGTTCTGTAATGGAATTCACTAACCTGTTTTAACGCTAATAAAATTCGTTTAGAGAAATTAACACTAGCGTTGGTGTTTTCCCGATTCTATAACAGTTTTTAACACTATTTGGTTTCGTTTTAAATCAGTTGTTTTTATAGCCTGACTGATTAGCGTTAACTAAACACCAAATATTTTTGTGGTGTTTATCTTAACAACAATGTCGTTAAAATTTCTACTAGAATAACTTCACAGTATTTGGCATACGACTTGTCGGAAGACTCCAACAGTCGGTCGGCGTGTTCTCCGTTCTCTTATTTATCAAAAAATATTTTAAATAATAAACATATAAGTAGTTTTCTTACCCTAAACATGGAATTATTTGCTAATTTGTTTGTTTTTTTTCTGTTCCTCTTTGTGGTTTTCTTTATTTTTAACAAAGCTGCCACATTATTTAAATTTTTTTTAACATACAACCAGAGGTGTTAAGAATAAGTTAGTGAATCACATAAGCGTTAGTGCAAACCACAATAGCTCGCGTTAATTTATGCTCTTTTAAAATCGTTAAAAATTAGTGAATTGCACTACTGGTAATGAAATAAGGTAACATAAATATGGAAAATGAAAATTTCCGATATCGGTCCATATATACTCGAGATATAGCCTGAACCGATTTTTCCAATAACATTTTTGTTTTGCTGAAAAGCAGTTCTTGTTATAAAAGAAGGTTACGAAAATAGAGAAAATTCAAATTTCTGATATCGGTCCATATATACCCGAGATATAGCCTAAACCGGGTTTTTCATGAAAATATCGCGTAAGCGAATTTAAACAACATTTTTTTTGCTCAAAAGCAGTTTTGGTAATGAAATAAAGTTATATAAATATGGAAGATCAGAAGAAGAAGACCCGAACTCCTCAACAACTGTTGAGATGGTCATATGACTGCAATCATATAGCAAGAATTGCTACCTGTGTGAGCCTAGTCAGCCACACGGGGGCGCTGGTGAATCGTTTATAATTCACTCCGTAGAATTGGTCCACCATCAGATTAGGCTGTAAAGACAGGTGCTGATGTAAATCATTTTTACAGTTGTATAAAATAGTTTTTTATGCAGAAAATATCTCTTAAGAAACAGTTTCTATAAAAGGTGTTTCATATTAATGAAATTTTCTTTAGAATAAATTTTACAATAGTTCTCTATAGAACATAATTTTTTTTGTACATATTTTTTTTTGCTATTAAATTTTCAAAATATTTTACCACCGAAAATTTTACAACATTTTAATAATATCAAAAATTGTCCTAATTTTTATTTATTGACCGAGAATATTGATTTAAAACTCAGCGATATATTTCTTTGCTTTTTGGATACGAATGTATTATTATTATTTTTATTATTATTTTTTTTCATCTAAAATTTACTGCTTCTGTTTCAATAATTAAATGTTTGCTCAACCAAATAGTTATTAATTTATTTTTATTTTTTGCAGATTCTCAAAAATATCACAACAAGTACATAAAATGGTAAATGAAATACAAATCCATGAAATAATAAATATTTAAGCAACCAGTAATTTAATTAAATAAATATATTATATATAGCAAAAAAGAAAAAAGCCAATAAATGAAATTAAAATATTTAGCAGCAGAAAAAAATAAAAATCCTGAAATTAAACTATATTCAAGTTTAAATAAATAAGTGAAAGTTATAAAAAAAATTAAGTAATTAGAAAAAAAAATAATTTACACAAATTACAAAGGATTATATTTGCAATAAAAAGTGTTAAAAAAACTATTTGAAAAAAGTTAATGGGAATCTATTGAAATTCAAAAATGCAGAATAATCTAAAAGTTAATAATAATTAAAGAAAAGTTTTAAAATAAAAGTAGCAATACAATTTTGATTAAAATTTGGGAATTATAAAGGTATTATTATATTTATATTATTATATTGAATTTATAATGAAACATTTTTAAAAATATTTAGTGTAAAATAAAATTTTACGACCAAAAATTTTGCAGAAAAAATTTCTAAAAACAAAGAATTTCTAAAGAAATTTATTAAAAGAACTTATAAATAGCTTGTGTTCTATGTTTCTCAGCTATCCATATGTCACCATTTCATAGGAACTACCCTAATCATTTATAATCATTAATAGACTTTGTGAAATTTTTGAAAGATATTCTGAAACAACTTTATATCCCAACAATCTAAATAAATTTTTGAGAATTTAAAAAGAAAAATGCTCTATGTTGGGATATAAAGTTGAATGTTTGAGAATATCTTTCAAAAATTTCCAAAGTCTACTGATGATTACGGTAGCTCCTATGAAATGTCGACATATAGATAGCTGGCAAACATAGAAGACAAGCTATTTATAATTTTGTATTGGTATCAATGTTAGAAGCTAAAATAGCGAATAAAAACTCAATTGTTATTAAAAGAACTTTTTCTAAATATTTTTTTTTCAATAGTTAAACAAAAACATTTCTAGATTATTTTTTTCTAGAAAAATGTCTTGCAGAAAAAAAATGTAGTTGCATGCTAAATAGCTGCCTTAAGGTAAATTCTGACAGGACTAAAACTTCTACTTTCGATTGTACAGTGCTGGACTTAGATTTGAGAATTTCTGGTTCTCGGGTTGAAATTGTGAGTTGTGTGAGGGTGTCACAATCGATGACAGTTGTGAAAACGGTTATCGTGGGTACCTGCCAGTATGGCCTTACCCCACGGTGATCTCATTACTGGGTGAATACAATGCGTCCACCAGCCACACATACAAGACAAACTGCCAAGCATGAGTACCAATTCGATCTCGTGTTGTTTGGACATAATCTCCCTTGTTAGTTAGGAACGGAGCCTTTCTAAAACTCCTTCCGATCTATGGACCACGGATAACTTTTTCTAGATCCCTTAGGAGCTAGTAAATAATTATCAATTGCAACTATTATTCTGTATACGAGCACTCCTTTTTTTGTTAGTACTGCTCGCCTGTGAACTTGTCTAGAGAAGTTCGCCAGTTTGCCTGTTCGTTAGGCTTTTTCAAGAGAAAAATCCTAGACCTTTCCACAGCAATAACTTAATATTGAGTTTTTCTACCTAATTTGTATACGTTGGAGTTGTAAGAGGACATTCAGTTACTTTGAACACTTTTCTTTATTAATTTTTTATTAATTATATATAAAGTTAATAATTATATATAATAATTATAAAACTTATATATTGTATTACTGTTGAATTCATAATTAAATAAATTTCTTAAGAACTAATTCTGCAAAAACTTTTGTTATTAAAATAATTGTTTACAAAAAAGTATTATAAAAAAAATTTCCTGATTCAAATTTTCCTCAAAACTACCATTTATATTATTTACAAATAATTTTATATTAAAAATATTTTTATGAAAAACTGTCTATTAAAAAAACTTTTTAGCAAAAAAACAATCCCATATCAAATTTATCTCAACAAAATCAATAAAAAAAATTTTTAACTAAAAAAATTATTTTACAAAAATTTTAAATCGATTGCTGAACATAAAAAAGGTGTCTCTGGCGGGATACGCCCTTTTTTATATTAGGTCATCGAAGTACAGAAATAGAAAATTTTCCCTGGCAAAAAAAAAATCTTTAAAAAAAAATAAATAAAAAACGCACTTATTTAGAAACGTTTTTTTAATTTTCTTCAAAATATTTTATAGAGATTTATTAAAAATTCAAAATCTTTAGAAAAAATTATATACATAAAAATCCTGTTTCTGAGCAAAATTAAAATGAAATGTATTTAAAAAATTTATTTTTCATGGTCATCATAACAGATCAATTAATTCATTATATTTAATAAATGCACTTCAAGAAAGCATCAAGTCTATACTTACAAACACATACATACATAAGTAGCAAAACGAATAATTAAAAAAATTACAAATACACCAAAGCAAGAATGTGCTAATGAGTTTTAACACTTGAATAATTTTTCATCAACAGTTACAGCAACAAAACAAATAAATTTGAAATGTACGGGAAGACAAAGGCATTCTTTGAAGGCATTCAATTTGACAACAAAAATGAGAAAAACAACAAAAAAAAAACGTGTTTATGTTGGCACTCGTTCTAGCACTCTCTTAAGAGACTGGGTTAATTTTTATAATAAAAATGCTAAACTAATAACAAACAATATACTCCCCAGTGAGTAGAGAAAAGATACAAAAGAACAGTTTTTATATGTCAATGAGAAGCATGTGTGAGTGAGTGAATAGTACTCGTATTCATAGATACCAGATTAATCTGGTTTAAAATTGCCATATTCGGCGAAAAAAATCGTCAAATCATCGGAGTGTTATATTCAGCACCCAAAATCATCAAAACGACGATAAATCGTCAAATCTGGCAACTATGCTCGTATTATATAATCAATAGTTCTTATAGTTTATGAGTGAATATATTAAGTGGGTTTCTGACTGATCAACTTCCTTGAATGCTTAACAAGATTTTAGTTTTGTTTTCAGTATTGCGTGATACTATAGGGAGTTACTTTATTAAAAACGTAATGGTTTTTGCTAAAATCAGTGCATAAAAATGCAGACAGTCTACATATTTCTATTTAAAGGCCTTTTTATCTGTTGCCTAAACATATTAGGAGCAAGTACTCAATGGAACACTTCTGCCTTCTTCAGCTGCAGCTTTTAGAGGTGAAATTTCCAGTTGCAAGTCTGAAACTATATTAACACGACCAAGAAGCAAAAAATGTATGGCAGTTGTTACGCTAACTCAAAAAAAAAATAATAGTAATAATAATAATATAATCAAATGATGCTATTGCCACAAATGATGTCATCAGCACACCGAACTGAACTTCAAAAGCACGACAAAGCTTCGTAGTACAATCTATAGTAATAACGACTTCAATCATACACATAGTTTGTCAACACAAAATAAAACAAAAACCATAGAAGACAAGCAACTAAGTTTAGTTCACTGATAGAATATGGAAATTGATTTACATCAGCACCTGCCCTGTCAGCTTCTCTAATGGTGGACCTCCTCCATTGGGTGACTTATTCATGATTCACCAGCGCCCCAATGTAGCTGGCTAGGTTTATACAGCTTTCAACTTTTTGCCATAAATTTGTAGCCATATAGACAATCCCTTTGATTAAGAGTTCGGGCCTCCTAATGCCGCTAGTGTGCAATTTACCAGCAGACAATGGAAGACAAGACTTAATAAGTTGGTAGGCCGAAGCCCGTTAAGAGTATCAGCACTTAATCAACTCAGCTCTCCAATCACCACTTCTGGTTCCTTACATTACACCACCTTGGGGTTTGTTGACACCCAAAAAGGGTTTGTACCAAAGTTATCAGGGAAATTAGTTTCCTTTTCTGTAATTTTAGATTTACACTACAGCCAGAACGTTTCAGCCAAGATAGGCACCTCAACCATGATCAGCGCTAAAATGGCCTGCAAAGCAGAACCTCACGGGGAGCTTTGCTGATCCCCGTTTTTCCTATTTTAACCCTTAGTAAGGTTTTCGGCCAGCACAACATAAATATGGTTTCCTTGAGTTTTATTGGCTACAACAAATGAGGGCGTGCTTCCCCTCTATTCCCCAAAGAGCAGAATTCTCTGGTTTATTGTACGCCAGGGCAACACATGTTTGCCGTGGGGTGGCAATTAGCCGTTAGTTGTGAAATTGATTTACTTCAGCACTGGCCATGATGGCCTAATTTGACAACACGGGGTGAGTTATACATGATTCCCCAGCCTGCCCATGTGGAATGGTAGGTTTACATAGGGCTCAACTTTTTGCCATAAGTTTGTAGCCATATAGAAAAACCCCTCGTTTGAGAGTTAGGGCTATCTAATCCGTCCTGTTTGCAATTTCACAAGTCAATGGAATACAAGGCTTAATGAAGAATATTAAGAGCATCAGCCCTTAACCAACTCACCCTTCGAACCATCCCTCCTGGTTCCTTACAGTACAGGTATCTTCTGCAAGGCAACAACACCTCGGAGTGTTGTTAGCCTCCAAAAACCGGCATACAACAAGTTATCAGCGAAACTAATTACCTTTCCTGTGATTTAAGGTTTAAGCCACAGCCAAGACAGGCAGCTCAACCAAGATCAGCATTGAAAAATATGCAAAGCAGAATCTCCCAAAGGCTTTTCTGATCCCTGTTCGGTCAATTCTATTTCTTGGTACGGGTTTCGGAAGTCCTTCCTAGAGTCTATGCCCCAGAAAATAGGTTGCCTTGGTTTGGTCTACGTCTAGGCAAAACTTATTACCTATTTTTTAATCTGTAATCTGTTATTACGTAACAAATATAAATCAAATCTACTCGATATCGAGAGGCTCGCTAACGTTCGCCTAGGTTTTCTGTCGTGCTTATTTTTCTTTGTTTATTTTATTACACCTA
Source organism: Thecocarcelia acutangulata (assembly GCA_914767995.1). Taxonomy (NCBI): domain Eukaryota; kingdom Metazoa; phylum Arthropoda; class Insecta; order Diptera; family Tachinidae; genus Thecocarcelia; species Thecocarcelia acutangulata. The sequence continues at coordinate 27,014,353 of OU612097.1, read as the reverse complement.
ACAACAAAGTATTGCAAATTTTTTGTTTTGTTTTTCAGTTTAGCAAAAATTTAAACTTACTTTTCAAAACAAGAGCTTTAATAATGTTGAAAAAATATGTATTGTAGCGTCTACAGGAAAATATTTTACAAAAGAAAAAAGTTCCCCTCTATTATGATTTAAAAACAGTGCAAACAACATTCTAACCTTAATAGAAAAAGTTACAAAACATAGCTCTAATCTTCTTATGAACCATAATAATATAATAAAAGGGAGAAAGAAAAAAAATTTAATTATGTTTAAAAATATGATTTTTATTAATAAACAAGGGATTAACTTAAGGACTTGCTGTGACTTGCAAAAACACAACACAAGCATAACATACAACAAAGTATATTAAACATAAAGAAATTTATAAAAAAAAGTACATTTTATGGGACATACTCGTACAAAAACAAAGTTAAATTAATTTAGGGATTAAGTATAAAGGAATATATAATAAACAGAACAGAAAAAAGCAATCAGAAGCAAAACAAATCAGCATTTAGTTACACGCAACAACTCGTATTAACGGCAGCGCAGACTTATTCAAATAGGGCAGCAAATTTTATGCATTTTTTGCATTAAAAAAATTATAATTATATTCCAAAAGAAATAAAAAAAGAAACAAATTTTTAAAGAATAAAATAAACTAAAAAATAAATAAATAAAATTCATTAAAAGTTAATTGATTTTTTTTTCTTTGGCTAGCCAGCTTTATATCTCAACAAGGAGGCTTTATGTTAGCAAAATTTATTATAAAAAAGTTTTCTAAAGAAAAGCAAAATATACATTAATAAAATCGATTAGGAAAACTAATATCTATCTATATCTATAAACTTTCGATCAAATATCTATAAAAGATGTTAAGCAAAAGTAAAAACTTATGACAAACGAACCTGCTTATGACAGAGGAACTTACTTTTTGTGCTATTAGAGCATTTTGTTTTTAAATTCTCATTGGTTTCATTAAAATAATATGATATATTAAGCATACAACTTTGCTTTCGTCGTTTTGCAATAGACGGCAGTAGCGTTAAGTGGTAGTCGAAATAAATAAATCGAAAATGTCACGCAATAAGCTAAGATATTTTTAAATACAACGCCATCAAAATATTAATCGTCTTGTGTCTGCATCATAAAGTTATTCTCGATTAAACATTTCTATGTATGTATTAATGTTAAATAGTCGAATTCTTATTTTTAATATTTCTAATATTATATGATGATGGGTTGGTATCATTCGTCTAGCTCGAGTTCAATCCTGGCTAAAGCCAAGAAATATTTTTATTTATAATTATAACAATAATTGCCGCGATCAATAACTCTTGATCAAAGAAGAGCTGTTTCACAGTCGCTACACTGTTCATCAGCACCCATTAGGATTCGAACTCAGTACCATGTAAACATGATGTATTTTTAATACGGCTGCTTAACCAACTCAGCCACTCGAGCTAGACGAATGATACCAACCCATCATCATATAATATTAGAAAGATTAAACATTTCTTTTTTTTATTTTTTATATTGGACTAGGACTCAGGGGATGACCCCTACATATGCAGTGCATTGTACCAGAACTAAGAAAATAGGTTGCGAGGAGGGCGAAAGCGGGAATAGTGTGTGAACATTTGACTTGAATTTTCCAACGTTATAACAGACAGGAAACACTACTGCAGATAACTTGTTACACAGACGAAGCGTGCGGCTGAAGAACGAATTCTCTCTGTAATGCGTAGTACGATTCCCCGGGCAATCAACCACAAATGGATGAGCTCTAGACGATGAATGCGTGCTACGTAAAAATGTGCGAGTTTCGGGAACAAAACCCCGGATCTCGTCAGAGCAAAATCCATTGTAGTAACGATAGAACAGAGTAACGCACCTCACACTGCGTCGATGCTCCAGTGAATCAATAGAGTTAGATACCCTATTGTCACTGATGAGCTTCTTCGCCTTCTCCTGCATACGGTCGAGTAACCCCAAAATAGACTTTGAGGCACCGACCCCAACATGAGATTTGTATTCCATTTTCGGTCGGATGTTAGCTTACAAGCCAAATTGTCGTCATTTTCGGAAAGTTTTAATTTGTTGCTCTAACATGCAGAAATCTGCGGCTGAGTCTCATCGAATGCTCTCAAATACTTATGATGTCGCTGTTGGTGTAAAAAAGCGCCGAGAATGGTTTCAACGCTTTACGAACGGAGATGTGTAACGGTCTTTATTTGCCTGCGAAGAGCTGCTTGCAAGCTCCTTCCGTCATTTGCGGAAGGTTTTAATTTTTTGCTCTAACATGAAGAAATCTGCAGCTGAGTCTCATCGAATGCTCTCGTGATTTCGCCGTTAGTGTAAAAAAGTGGCGTTAGTGGTTTCAGCGCTTTAGGAATGGAGGTGTTGAACGGTGTTTGTTTGCCTGCAAAGAGTTGATTGCAAGGCACAGACAGAAGGGATTTTTGCACCGCATAGTGACTGGGAACAAAAAAAAAAATGGGTTCATTATATTAATCCTAAGTATATCCCGGCCAGGATTCGACGCCGACGGCCAACTTGAATATTCACGATGCCAAGTATTTGGTGGGACCAGCTCAGCGTTGTGTATTATGAGTTGTTAAAACCGACTGAAACAATCACAGGCGATCATTATTGAATTCAGCTAATGCGCTTGTGTCGAACATGAAAAGACAAACGGCCGCAATACGACGAGAGACATGATAATATGATTTTACAGCATGACAATGCTCGAGCTCATGATGCGCAAGTGATCAAGACAAACTTGAGAACGTTGAAATGGAAAGTCCTTCCCTACCCACCATATTCTCTTCGATCAATGGCGCATGGCCTGGCTGACCAGCACTTCTGGTCTTATGAAGAAGTAAAAATTGGCAATTTTTCCAACGCGATATTTGTAGGATATATAAAAAACAAGCAGTATGTTTTTTATTGACTGCAAGTGTTTTGAGTGTTGAGTTAGATAGAAATTGAGTCTTTCTGAACCATACCCAGTGGTATAAGGAACTAGCTCCGAACGTGTAGATTCACTAGCTAATTTTTCACTACCGCTAGCTTAGCTGCAATCTACCACACATATAATTGAGTGGCGAATTTAACACGGGCTTGTCATTGGAGGTGGCGATTGACCCGTCTCTGCTTTACCTTTAGCCAGCTAAAGGGTTAGCTACAAGTTTCTGCATAAAGTACCAGATCTGAGGTGCAATCCATATGCTAGTCTCTAGTACCCATCAAAAGAACTAGCCTCAGAAAACTACCACATTCGCTACCCCTCTTCTCTCGGGAATTCTATCATGAATTCTATTAAAATAATTAAGTTTTGTATACAAACAAATTACATAAAAAAATGTTATTCAAAATTTTTAAAACAAAACAAAACATTTTATTTAAAACGCAAGTAAACAAAAAATATTTCATAAATATATATATATAGGACATACATCCTTTAATGCAACATAGTCATATCTCAAAAAATTAGCTTTTCGAGTTAACAATGTAGAATTGTTAACAATACTACCTTCTATATTGTGCCAAAATTTTACTCAAATTACCTTTGTTTCCTTTAGAAGATATTTTCTACAAATTTTTTCTAAGACTTGTATGGAAACTAAAAATTTGAAATATGTTTTTCTCGAAACAAGCTTTTTTGCGTTATGACTATGTTGCAATAAAGGAGCGAAATGTATATAGTACATATAAAAATTAACTTAATTTAGTTTCCGGTATTGGTTATACGAACTTGAGGTTACTTCAGTATTTCGATACTCCATTTTATTTCTTTTTCAGCAGATTTTTAATGAAGAAAATACACAAGGAGGAATTGAATAATAATAATTTAATAAATAATATGCAAAAGTCAAAAATTGGGTTGCTGAATTTAAATGTGGTCGTACAAGCATTGAAGATGAACGACGTAGTGGACGTCCAAAAACAAGCAACAGAAATTGTAGCCAAAGTGCATGACATGGTATTAAATAATCGACGAATAAAAGTGCGTGAAATAGCTTATATCATGGGCATCTCAAATGATCGAGTCCATTTAATTTTGCATGAAGAACTACAGATGAAAAAGCTTTCTGCAAGATAGTTGCCGCATTTGTTAACAGTCGACCAAAAACGCATAAGAATGAACATCTCAAGCTTGTTTGGATCGTTTTAAGCGAAATAAAATGGATTTTAAGCGTCGTTTCATAACTGTTGATGAGACATGCAACCACCACTATACTCCAGACACAAAAGGACAATCCAAACAATGGACTGAAGCTGGAGGAAGTGCCCCAGAAAAGGCAAAAACAATTCAATCGGCTGGTAAGGTTATGACAACGGTTTTTTGGGACATCAAAGTTATTTTATTGATTGACTATCTTCAAAAGGGTAGAACAAAAAATTCAGAGTACTATTGCAACCTTTTGGATCAATTAAAGGTACAAATTTGAGAAAAACGTCCTGACTTACAACACAAAAAAATAATTTTTCATCAAGACAACGCTGCAGCGCACAAGAGTGTTTTAACAATGGCTAAAATTAACGAATTAAAGTACGAGTTGCTTGAGCATCCACCTTATTCTCCTGATTTAGCTTCAAATGACTTTTAAAAAAAATCCTTGCTGGCAAGCGTTTTACCTCAAATGAAGATGCAATTACAATTGTAAACCACTATTTTAAAGACCTTGAAGAAAACTATTTAAATCAAGGGATAGAATTGCTAGAAAAGCGTTGGACTAAGTGTATTGAAGTTTCAGGAGATTTTATTGAAAAATAAAAATATTTTTGAAAAACTTTTCTCTTTCATTGCTAGGCCAAGAACTTTCCGAACCGCCCCCGTAAAAATATTATTAAACTTTACTTGTAAAAAATGTTAAAATTTATCTTAACATTTCTGACGCGGCAGAACATTCATTCGTTTTCTTTTCGCTTCATAATTTTAGGCAACAAATTCGTTCTCGTTTTTTTTTCTTTGCTGAACTGAAAAGTTTTTATGTAACACAAGTAAATTGCCTTCAAAAATACTTTTAATAAAAGTAAAAAAGTAATAAATTTTTGTTGAAATATTTGAAGAAATAATTAAATGAAATACAACTTCAACTACAGAGGAAAGAAATGTACAACAAAATATTACTATGAGCTTTCTGTTAAGTATTTATTTCCTGTTAAGGAAATAAAGAAAAAAAAAAAAGTACTACTCTTGACATGGCTAAAATTCCTTCACTATTTTGCGAATTATTACACAGTTTCTTAGCTCTTGTTGCCGCGGTAACAATTGCTGCGATGCACACAGTTAAAGTAACCAAACTAGCAAAAACTTTTTGAAAGGTCAAGTCGAATTCGAAGCGCCATATTAAGCAGTTTTGGAAACAAACGAACAAACTAATATAAACCATTTAAACTTTCAGTCTTAATTAAAAGTAAGGAAATAAATTGTCACTGAGGGCACCCTTTCGCAACCCAACAAATGAATGTTTTGAAATTTACACCCAGTCCCAAATTGAAGAAATGCATATTTCTTCAAAAACAAACTTATTTGCAACTGCTGGTGGAGTGCATAAAAATGGCAAAATGTTGCAAAATGTACATGATACGAAAGCTGAGAAAAAAAAACATTTTGCTAAACTGTATGTTTCATTTTAATAAAAGCAAAGATTCCAACTTTCGTCTTTGCAGCTCCACTAAAAAAACGAAAACTTGAGAAAAATAACTGCTTAAAATTACTTGTGAAAATATAAAATTTTCTTCAACATTCTTTTACATTCTACAAAAAAGTATTTAGAAAAGAAGAAAATAATATATGTACGTTAAAAACTTTTGACTTAAACAAATCTTTTGGTAAAAGTTGTAGTTTTTTGTGATGAAGCAAAAAAAAAGCGAATGTTGAACACTTGTAGTTAGTTCGTTAAAAGAAATGTTGCAACAAAATATTGTTTGAGTGTGTCTTAAAAAGAAAAACTTGTTAGAATGAATAACTTGCAAAACTGTTAAGTAAGACAAGTGAAACTAAGAATTACTGTTTTCTTTATCGGATTGAAATATAATTAATATTTTAAAAAACTTAAATACTATAATGTAAACAAACTACACAGAGACGCATGTCCGATTTGACATAAACAAAGAAGAGCATAAGTACCCATAGGACAGCTTGTATCTGACATAACTGTCTATAGGACAGCTTGTGTCTGACATAAGTGCCCACAGTACAGCTTGTGTCTGACATAAGTGTCTATAGGACAGCTTGTGTCTGACACAAATGTCTATAGGAGAGCTTGTGCATAACATAAGTGTCTATAGGACAGCTTAAGTCTGACATAAGTGTCTACAGGACAGCTTGTGTCTGACATGAGTGTCTATACGACAGCTTGTCTCTGACATAAGTGTCTATAGGACAGCTTGTGTCTGACATAAGTGCCCACAGGACAGCTTGTGTCTGACATAAGTGTCTATACGACAGCTTGTGTCTGACACAAATGTCTATAGGAGAGCTTGTGTCTATCATAAGTGTCTATAGGACAGCTTGTGTCTGACATAAGTGTCTATAGGACAGCTTGTGTCTGACATAAGTGTCTATAGGACAGCTTGTGTCTGACATAAGTGTCTATAGGACAGCTTGTGTCTGACATAAGTGTCTATAGGACAGCTTGTGTCTGACATAAGTGTCTATAGGACAGCTTGTGTCTGACATAAGTGCCTATAGGACAGCTTGTGTCTGACATAAGTGTCTATAGGACAGCTTGTGTCTGACACAAATGTCTATAGGAGAGCTTGTGTCTATCATAAGTGTCTATAGGACAGCTTGTGTCTGACATAAGTGTCTATAGGACAGCTTGTGTCTGACATAAGTGTCTATAGGACAGCTTGTGTCTGACATAAGTGTCTATAGGACAGCTTGTGTCTGACATAAGTGTCTATAGGACAGCTTGTGTCTGACATAAGTGTCTATAGGACAGCTTGTGTCTGACATAAGTGCCTATAGGACAGCTTGTGTCTGATATAAGTGTCTATAGGACAGCTTGTGTCTGACATAAGTGTCTATAGGACAGCTTGTGTCTGACATAAGTGCCTATAGGACAGCTTGTGTGTGACATAAGTGTCTATAGCACAGCTTGTGTCTAACATAAGTGTCTATAGGGCAGCTTGTGTCTGACATAAGTGTCTATAGGACAGCTTGTGTGTGACATAAGTGCCTACAGGACAGCTTGTGTCTGACATAAGTGTCCACAGGACAGCTTGTGTCTGACATAAGTGTCTACAGGACAGCTTGTGTCTGACATAAGTGTCTATAGGACAGCTTGTGTCTGACATAAGTGTCTATAGGACAGCTTTTGTCTGATATAAGTGTCTATAGGACAGCTTGTGTCTGACATAAGTGTCTATAGGACCGCTTGTGTCAGGACAGCTTGTGTCTGATATAAGATAGAACAACTTGTGTCTGACATAAGTATCTATAGGACAGCTTGTTTCTGACATAAGTGTCTATAGGACAGCTTGTGTCTGACATAAGTGTCTATAGGGCAGCTTGTGTCTGACATAAGTGTCTATAGGACAGCTTGTGTGTGACATAAGTGCCTACAGGACAGCTTGTGTCTGACATAAGTGTCCACAGGACAGCTTGTGTCTGACATAAGTGTCTACAGGACAGCTTGTGTCTGACATAAGTGTCTACAGGACAGCTTGTGTCTGATATAAGTGTCTATAGGACCGCTTGTGTCAGGACAGCTTGTGTCTGACATAAGTGTCTATAGGACAGCTTGTGTCTGACATAAGTGTCTATAGGACAGCTTGTGTCTGACATAAGTGTCTATAGGACAGCTTTTGTCTGATATAAGTGTCTATAGGACAGCTTGTGTCTGACATAAGTGTCTATAGGACCGCTTGTGTCAGGACAGCTTGTGTCTGATATAAGATAGAACAACTTGTGTCTGACATAAGTATCTATAGGACAGCTTGTTTCTGACATAAGTGTCTATAGGACAGCTTGTGCCTGACATAAGTGTCTATAGCACAGCTTGTGTCTGACATAAGTGTCTATAAGACAGCTTGTGTCTGACATAAGTGCCTATAGGACAGCTTGTGTCTGACATAAGTGTCCATAGGACAGCTAGTGTCTGACATAAGTGCCTATAGGACAGCTTGTGTCTGACATAAGTGTCTATAGGACAGCTTGTGTCTAACATAAGTGTCTATAGGACAACTTGTGTCTCACATAAGTGTCTATAGGACAGCTCTGATGTAAATGCTTAGATGGCAATATATGATCGAGTCAAATTTTCGTAACACAACCTATGACTGACACATATATTTTTAGCTTAAAGATATGTTTTTTTTCATATTAGTTTTTTTTTTATTACGTATGCAAAAAAGATATTTTAAATTTTTAATAGAAACTTAACATGTTAAGTATATTAAAATTAAAAACAAATATTCTAAGTTAAAAAATGTTCAACATAATTTAAACATATAAATATATATATATATATATATATATATATATATATATATATATATATATATATATATATATATATATATATATATATATATATATATATATATATATTTTTTTTTTTTTTTTTTTCTTTGAATAAAAGAAAACAATTTAAAAGTTAAAGTATTCACTTAGTTGTGCTGTCTTCTTATTCCAAAACTATAAATACGTACTTAAATAAAACCATTTGAAACTGCGGGGGCAGAATAAGAATGTCTGTGTTTGAGTTACTAAAAATAGTTTCAAATGTTGCAAAATAACTTTTATTTATATGCAAATAAAACTTTAGGCAGTTTGTTTAATTGCAAATTTGAAATAAATCTAAGTTTAAAGAATAAGCAATTGTACGAGCGTTTAAATACTTTTTCAAAGTTTAATTTAATTCATTTATAATCACTAGCGATAAATACGAACGTTTAACTCTGGAAATTTAATTTTATCAATTAAGTTTTTTGAAGATATCTAATGTAAAAAAATATGCTCTTGCAATTTAACTCAAAAGTATTTTTGAAGGTAACATATGAATATCTTATTTTAATTCAGCTTCAACAACAATACCTTTGGAGCTTTGAGAAAATTATAAAGTTGATTGTTCTACTGATATATGTGCATACTGGTTTCAAGGTATTTTTATTTATTCACACTTGCTGTAAGACAGCAACAGATTTTTCTTGTTATTTATGACAGATATAAGCTCTCCTGTAGACATTCCTGTCAGAAATAAGCTGCACATTAGTAGCCGCTTAAGTCTAAAATAAGCCGTCTTAAGGATATTTATAAAAGCCATTAGTTGTTTAATGGGTAGTTTATTTTAGGTATAAGCTGTCTTATAGACAGGGTTTTCAGACATGAGTTGTTATATAAACATTATAATTATATAATTTGTTTGTGCCAGTCAAAAGCTTTCCTACATAAATTTATGTTCGTCATTAAGTATAATGTGGACATTTGTATTAGATAAAAGCAATATTGTAGACATTTGTGTCAGGTATAAGCTGTCTTATAGACAGTTATGTCAGATATATGTATTATATGTACCACACAAAAGCTTTCCTATATAAATTTATGTTAGACATAAATTGTTAGATATATGGGATTCTGTAGACGTTTATGCCAGATATAAGCTGTCTTATAGTCGTTTATTTCAGAGTTGTTTTTTTTTTTTTTTTTTTTTTTTTTTTTTGTATTGGACCAGTACTCAGGGGATGACCTCTACATATGGTAGAGGGTTGAAAGAGAGAGTAGTGTTTATGAACATTTGACTTGAATCTTCCAACGTTATAACAGACAGGAAACACGTCTGCAGATAAAAGCTTTCCTATATAGATTTATGTTAGACATAAACTGTGATATGAACATTTATGTCTAACATAAATTGTCTTATTATACATATGTGAAGACGTAAGCTTTTTTATAATCATTTCTAATATAAGCTATCCTAAAAACATTACATTATATAACATAAGCCATAAGAATGTAACTATAAGCTTTGAAAGTGATGTAAATGAAAAGCAAAGGTATTTATAAGCCAAACAAGAGATGTCCTTATGTCAGTTCTGTCAGCCATAAAGCAATTCTTGCCAGTCGTTATCCCTTACTTTAGTTGGTTTATTTGAAAACCATTTCTGCACCCATTTCTTTAAAGATGAATTCGTTACAACAACCAAAAACCTTTTAAGCTCAACAAAAGCATTTTTGTATCAAATTATTTTTTACGTTTTCTGTTGTCAGCGTTATTAATAGGAAAAAATCTTTTTTAATGGTCAACTTTGAGTTGTCATCATCACCATTAGTTCTAAGTACCATCCATAAATTTTTTAATGGTCTGTGTCTATTGTTTATCATATTTCGTTATTGCACATTCCATTGGCTCTGTTGCTGTTTGTTGTTGGCTGATGTTCATATTTCCATTTCCAAAGTGTTGCCAACTTTTATGTTCGTTCATTGTCAACATGACAGCTAATGTCATTCCATTAGTGAAAGGATTCATTTTTTTTTTATTTTTTGCTTTCGTATTATTCGTACTATGCTCAATATTCTGTGTACGGTTTTATGTTCGAGCATAAAACTTAAATTTTTTGTATTTTTTAACAATTTTTTTAGTGCACTTTTTTCAATTGTGATTACAAGGCTGAAACATACAAATATCTTGCAAAAACTAAATAAATAATAAAATGGGAATGTTTTATGTAGGTGTAACGATGCTATACATTAACATTGGTGTACATGCTCTTGATATTATTGATTGGAACGTCAATGAGTCCTTAAAGAATTAAATCATTTTAAAAGAAATGCTATTTCTAATCTATATAAAGACCAAATGAAATTACTCGCAAACTCAGTTATAAACTGAATACATTCTATAGCTTATATCAATCACAATATAGTATATAGTTTATATCACTCATAGGACAGGAGTATTTCTTTTATTTCAATGTCTAAGCTAGGCTGTCCTAAAATATGACACATAAGTAACCATATAAATACTTATGCCAGACATAAGCTGTCCTATAGACACTTATGTCAGACAACAAGCTGTCCTATAGACACTTATGTCAGACACAAGCTGTCCTATAGACACTTAGGTCAGACGGAAACTCTCCTATAGACAGTTAGATCAGACACAAGGTGTCCTATAGACACTTATGTCAGACACAAGCTGTCCTGTAGACACTTATGTCAGACACAAGCTGTCCTATAGACACTTATGTCAGATACAAGCTGTCCCATAGACACTTATGTCAGACACAAGCTGTCCTATAGACACTTATGTCAGACACAAGCTGTCCTATAGACATTTATGCCAGACACAAGCTGTCCTATAGACACTTATGTCAGACACAAGCTGTCCTATAAACACTTATGTCAGACACACGCTGTCCTATAGACACTTATGTTAGATACAAGCTATCCTATAGACACTTATGTCAGACACAAGCTGTCCTATAGACACTTAGGTCAGACGGAAACTCTCCTATAGACAGTTAGATCAGACACAAGGTGTCCTATAGACACTTATGTCAGACACAAGCTGTCCTGTAGACACTTATGTCAGACACAAGCTGTCCTATAGACACTTATGTCAGATACAAGCTGTCCCATAGACACTTATGTCAGACACAAGCTGTCCTATAGACACTTATGTCAGACACAAGCTGTCCTATAGACATTTATGCCAGACACAAGCTGTCCTATAGACACTTATGTCAGACACAAGCTGTCCTATAAACACTTATGTCAGACACACGCTGTCCTATAGACACTTATGTTAGATACAAGCTATCCTATAAACACTTATGTCAGACACACGCTGTCCTATAGACACTTATGTTAGATACAAGCTATCCTATAGACACTTATGTCAGACACAAGCTGTCCTATAGACACTTATGTCAAATACTAGCTGTCGTTGGGACACTTGTATCAGACAGAAGACACATTTTTAAGACTTGAGCTTTTGTATAGGTAATTTTCTAGATATAGAATGCAATGTTGATATTTTTTATCAGAACCTCTTGTGAATCATATATTTATTGGGCATTATTTTAGGAAATCTATTTATGCATGCTGGGTGACCATTGTCGTTTTTAGAGCGCATATTTTCCTTAAATTGGAAAATAGCTCTGAAACTATTATGAAGTCATTCTCAATAAGTTCTTCCAAAAGTATGGCAAAGAAAAAACGAGCTCCTCATACCCTGCCGTTTTTATTCTTTCACTTGCCTGTTTGGTTCTTGTATGCATGTTGATGTTGTCAACAAAGTGTCACTGACACTTACAGGAAGTCATATTGTGTTTTCATGTGCATAGACACACGCACACAAACAAACATGCATGCTTGTATGCTTAAGTGTAGATACTCGTAAGTCGGTTGTTTGTATTTTAGCATCCATCATGTAAGTGTATGTTGATGTCCATGTTGTTGCAAAGCAAGCTTGAACAAGGGAGTGTTAATGTGTAGGTGTTGTAACTGCTATTGTTTTCTTTATATTTTCCTTATTTTGTTTTTTCTATTTTTGTTGCTATTGTTTGTCTTTTCAGAGCTGCTAATGTTTTGCAGATTTTTTTTTCTACTTTTTTATGTTTCTTTAATGTTGGTGTCGATTTTTGTTGTTATCAGTGTAATTGCTGGCGCTGTTGTTGCTGTTGCTGTTAATGTTGATGTTCCTCATAACAACAGCCCATAATGGTTTTGGCAACATCAATGACTCTTCTATGTTCTCTGACATCATATGACATATTTTGCTTTAAATATACAAAGGCTTGCTGCATGCGGCATGAGTAAGAGTATTTTGGTGTAACGAAATATTCTTAGAAGGATACTTTAAGACAAAATAGGAAAATCAATGTTTTGTATTAAAACAAATTTCATATAAAATGTTTTTTCTATCTGCAAATATTGTAAGTTCAATAACTCCTTATGACTAAAAAAATATGGAGACTAGTGTTTTAGTGGCCTATTTGGGGATAAAGATTTATTGTTGAACGTACTTATGAGTGGTCTGTACACAATTTGTTATTGCCGGATTAAGTTATGGTGACAAAAGAGACAATTAGCACAGTTATGAAAATAATTGTATGTATTATTTATTGATATGAACTTGTTTTATTCTAATTTTTTGTAAATAATATTATAGTTCTTTGCCAGATTTGATAAAAAAATTTTTAATCTTGGCATAGGAAATCATATTCTTTAACGAATTTTTATTTCTGAATAGTCTTTAATATAAATATAATAAGAGTTTTACCATTTTACAACTAGAGTTATTAAATTTTCGAACATATTTTATATTAATCTGCAAGCTAAAGTATTTAGAAGAAAAAAAGTGTCGGAAGCCGATTACAAATAATGCAGGTCATGAAGTTAATTTTTTCAAATGTAAGTGACTTAATAACACATGGACTGAAAAGTCCCGGGCTTAACAAAGAAAATATAGTGTTTTTGGTTTAAAATTAGCTGTAATCTCCATTAAGCAAAGATTGCAAAGCAATTATTCCAGCGCCGCTCTAACATTCCAATACCACTTTTGTAGAACGATTTATCTTTTGCTTCAAAATAGTCCCCAGTTTCAGCGATAACCTCTTCATTCGTGCGAAATTTCTTACCAGCGAGGATTTTTTTAGGTCTGCGAACAACTAGTAGTCGCCGGGAGGTAAATCTGGCGATTATGGTAACTGTCGGAGCACTTCTAAGTTCAATTCATGTAGTTTTGCCATTGTTTTGATTGACTTCTGACACGGTGCGTTGTCTTGATGAAACAAAAGTTTTTTCTTTAACATATGCGGTCGTTTCTTTGCAATTTCAGCCTTCAAATGCTCCAACAACGCTATATAATATTCACTGTTACTGTCACTGGTATTTTCTTTCTCAAGATAGTCGATGATATTACACATCCACATCACAAAATACCAAGGCCACCACCTATCCAGTCGGTTGTTGTGCTTTCAGGCGCTTTGGACGAGGTTCACTAGTAGCTTTTTTATGTTTTCTGGTGTTACCGCCTCATTTGGACGTCCATTGTTTTTTGCATTATCGGTAACCCTATGACACCGATTAAAAACTTTTATCATACTACTTTCATAAAATACTTATTTTAAGCTGGAGGCCTACGATGCCATTGCCTCTCATGAATATTAGCTTATAATTTTAGTCAGTACCTGCGGCACCGAGCTTTACTTTTAGCTTTCAAATTGTATACATACTGAAATATATTTACTTTAATAAAACCTAGTTCACAAGATTTTTTCATTTTTACGCGTTTAAAAAAAGTCACGATAATATTGTGCTTCTACTACCTTTTTTATTTTTTCTTATATATTCTCTAGAAGGAGGGCAAAATAGCAATTTGCTTATTTCTTATTCCGTTTCTCACCAAAAAATATTAACCTCTGTGTTCTCAAAATCAAAATTTCCCCAGAAATGTATACGAAAACCGAGCAAAAAAAAAAAAAATTAGAAACGAGACTAACGAATATAGATTTCTGTTTCCAAAAACTTCCAGATACTGACTCTTTGAAGCCGTTTTCGAAAATATTTAATATGCCATAACGTCGAATGATAGTAAAACCAGTAAAAAAAATGTTCACGAAATCTTGATCGGTTTTTCAATCGCTAAAACAATTAAACTCAGTTTAGACGTTTTCCAGGCTTACTCGCTTTTTCGATCTTAGCAACGCCTATATGCCGACTTTTTTTTACCTTAAAAACCCCTAGATACTGATTTTCATTAAAATCCTTAGAGCCGCTTTCGAGAACCAATAAAAGTTTTATTAATGGGTACAAACCGGGACAAAATGGCTCTTCCCTAGACCGAAAATACTGTAGATTGCTTTTTTGACCTTAAAAGCCCATAGATACTGATACCGTTACAGCCGGTTTCGAGAAGCAATAAAAGTTTTACATATGGCTAAAATCCGGGACAAAATGGGTCCTCACGGGACCGGGGATATTCTAGATCGCCTTTTTGACCTTAAAACCCTTAGATAATGCTTTTCAATAAAAAGTTAGAGCTGTTTTCGAGAACCAATAAAAGTTTTATAAATAGGTACAAACCGGTACAAAATGGGGTTTCTCGGGACTATCTAAATATCTTTTTTGACCTAAAAACCCCCTAGATACTGATTTTCATTAAAATCGTTAGAGCCGTTGTCGCCTGCGTTTAACAAATGGGCAAAAACCGGAACAAAATGGATCTTCCCTAAATCGCTTTTTTGACCTTAAAACCCCCTAGATACTGATTTTCATTAAAATCGTTAGAGCCGTTGTCGCCTGCGTTTAACAAATGGTCAAAAACCGGGACAAAATGGATCTTCCCTAAATCGCTTTTTTGACCTAAAAATCCCCTAGATACTGATTTTCATTAAAATCGTTAGAGCCGTTGTCGCCTGCGTTTAACAAATGGGCAAAAACCGGGATAAAATGGATCTTCCCGGGACCGGGGACAGTCTAGATCGATATATATATATATATATATATATGTATATATATATATATATATATATATATATATATATATATATATATATATATATATATATATATATATATATATATATATATATATATATATATATATATATATATATATATATATATATATATAGATTTCCTTTTTGGAATGGTGATTATAAGGAAAAAATATTTTTTCCCCATTATCGGTCCATATAAATATATCCGAGCATATTTATTGCAAATTTGTAATATATACTATACATATACGTGACTATCGTGCAGGATATTTTAGATTCGGCCCAGCCGAATATACTACACTCTTACTTGGTTTTTTTTTATTGTTTAAGTATACTCGTATTTAATTAAAAAGTGTGTAGAAAGACATATTTGTGATTTTTAATAAAATATATGAAACTCATAAAATCAAATAAAAGACGAACCATCTGCAAACATCTTTTTCACATAATGAAACCCTTTCTTGCCCCCTTCAATTCTATGCCATACATTTTAATTAATACAAAGTTAAACCTAAAGGACAAAAAAAATAAGCTAAAAAAAAGAGTTATTTTTTGACACCAACATTAAAGAAGGAAAGTTATTGTGTCACTGAATTTGGGTTGTATGAGATGAAAGCAATTTTTAGAGATTGAGAACAACCCTGACAATAAATTGTTTTCTTTATTTATGTCTAATAACACATTTTTAGTTTATTTCATTATAAACGAATTAATAAGGGTTTTCTTTCAGTGAACAGCAAAACAAAGAATGTTTGTAAGAAATATAAGGAAGATGGTGTGTATGCTTTGAGAAAAAATGCAGGCGAAATGGTTAAGGATATGACGTTAATCTTGCAGGATATAGTTTTTGAAAAGGGAATTTATTTTTAGAGCTTTCTCAAAATAAATTTAAAGAGTGCAGAGTGCACAGTATGGGAGGTGTAGAGGTCTAAGCTAAGGTCTAGCTGGTGCACAGAAAGAAAAGGCTCTTACTAAATTTAAATATTTTCTACTTGCTTTTAATATGAATCGGACTCAAAAATTTTTCATTTGTTTAATTGTGCAGGAAAACCAATCCTGCGATCAAGTGCAGAGTTCTGAAACCGTGCAAAAAAACCAAAGCGGAGACACATATATATACATATGAATGAATTGCAGAGAGCTAAGAGAAAAACTGCTGTTTTGTGTGGCTGAGAAAAATGATTTTTCGTTTTGAATTTTGAATTTATTAAAAATAAACTAATATATAGTTAAATGATTGAAAATATCTTTCAAATTAAATTTCGAAATGTAGGCAGCTATGAAACTGAAAAAATAAACTGCATATAATTTACGAATTTTTGTTACATCTAACCCAATGTGCATTGTGTTATAAATGTAAATACACATCCAAACGCCCTTCCCCTCTATACCTCATAAAGCATAGTGCCCCAGTGTGGTGTACGCCTAGTGAAAAACCTGCTCCCCGAAGGTCCCCTGGTGAAGGCAATTGAATACCTGGATATCAATATTCGAAGCTTGTGCAAAAAGATTGTGAATATCAGTCCTAATTTCGTTTTGAATGCACTAGCTGTAGCGGCTATATGGCCGAAATCATATTTTAACATTATTTATAGTCATAAAACTTTTATCTAATGAAGTCCATTTCATTGCTACTAGAAATATATATCATTGGTTTATATTAGCTCAACTTGTGTAACCACAAAAAAACATCCAGAAGAAAAATTATTAGAATATTTTTCGTTTTGAATTCTCATTACTTTATTAGAAATAAACTAATATATAGTAAAATGATTGAAAATATTTTTCAAATGAAATTTTGAAATATAGGCAGCTATTAAAATCAAAAAATAAGCTGCATTTATTTTACGAATTTGTATTACTTCTAACCCATTGGGTATTGTGTTATATATCCACATGCACATCCAAACGCCCTTCTCCTCTATGCCTCAGGAAATACATACTCGTATTTGTTATCCCTTCTACGTTTTTAATGCAACGCGTCCCAAGAAAGGACCCAAGTGGGCTGGTTACATGAAACTGGCATCCTGTACGTTTTTTTTTTACATTAAGGTAAATACTCTGTTCAAATCTGCGAAAACTGTTGAGCAACATTAATTATTTTACTCGGAAATTATGACATTTAAAATGTGGTGCCTATTTGGCGTTTTAGGCATATTTCACGGTTTTATTGGTTTTAGGTATACAACATTGTTTTACAAATGTAAATAAAAACCATATGATACAACAGATACAAAACTTCAATCGCGATTTTTCTCCAAGATGATCTTATTGCGTTCCGGTTGCTATGCTTTTTTTTTACTTGTTCCAGATATGATTTCTTTTTCTTACTGCTACCATCAAAAGACGCTGTTCCGTTTCACTAAATTTTATCTTTTCTTTTTCACTTGTTATTAAATTAAAGTTCCTTTCCATTTTAGAAATTTACAATTGAAAGAGAAGAATTTTTAGCAAACAACAAATTGATCAGCTGTTGTCTAAAACTTCGCACGAAATATGTGCCCCTCATATTAGGTGTGTTCCACGTGAATAACGAAACAGTCCGAATAATTGTTGTACAATTTTGAGAGAAAATGAGAGAGTAATTGTTTTCATTTCCTGTACAAATTAGCAAGAACTTTTCCTTTGGGTAAGTTCGGACTAGAATTGAATAATCAGCTGTTTTATGTTTACATACATACGACACTGAAAATGTTAACAGAAAATTTGCAAACTGGGAAAAAGCTTTTGTTTAAAAATTAGTTAAAAGCAAAATGGATGGTTGTCCAAACTAAAAATAACGTTGTGAAGTTGTAAACAGAGCACGCTGGCTTTTCATTTTAAAAATATTTACTATAAAAATCTATTGAAAATTTTACATTGCTTTTAATTTTGCAGCTGTTGCCAATGATGCAAATGTTTTGATTATATGATGTTATGCGTTTAAAGCATCTAAAATCACTAAAATATACTTTAATCTAAAAAGTAAGCAGCACTAGTATTGCAAGATTGTATAATTGTGGTTTTTTGCGTTAGTCATTAGTCCAAACTAGTCCGAGATCTCTTGGCACACACCTATTATTTCACAATTACAGCATAATGTCATAAGCAACATTTCATAAGTTTTTCACAAATTGAACAGAGTACCACTTCAGCAACATTATTTCATAGATATTTAACACAAGTTTTTTTATATAGAGTTTTGACAGCGAAATGACAATCAGAGTACTTAGCTGTAGTTGGTTTGAGCTGAAAAATGTATCGCAAACAGCGGCTTTTGCTTTTTAAAATATTTGCTGCTGGTACTGTTTGTGATCGATAAATAGGTCCGTATTAATCTGAGAAAAATAAGTTAAATCAATTTTAACAAATGTAATTATTTATGATGCCCCAGCAGAGACCATATGCTGCAAAATGGCAACAACGTATTTCAATTACAGCACTAATATCAAGGGGAATTCAGTAATACGTGAACTTGACAGCACAGGTGATTATTTTTTGCTTCTCGCGTTTTTTCCAATGAGACTGTCAATTTTTTTTTTTGCTTACAAACTTTTTCGCGTATTTTAATCTGGAGATTTTTATTGTATGATTTAGTGCAATTTGAAGAAATTTGTGTGAATTTAAAAGTGAAAAACTAATATAATCTGTGACTTTAATTACAAATAATTATAAAAGTTTATATTTATAGTTTGTATAAATTTTTTTCCCATCTGAACAATCTTAAGCGAATTTAGATTTTGACATTCACGATATGTTTTACAATAACAAAATATATACATAAATTAATTAACATTCTTTAAAAACATTTGTAAAACATTGTAATCTATTTTAAACTTTTTTTGAAAACACATTCTTTTGCGTATTAAACAACAAAAAATGTGTTTAGAATTTCTTGAATATTTCTTTACGATTGCTGTAAGAAATCTAACAATTTATCAATTTCAATATTTGCTTATATGACACAAACGTTTTCCTCACAAGAAAAAGTTCTTTAGTTAAAACAAATATCTCCTTAAAAAAAGAAATAAAAAAAAAAACAAAACTAATCAACATGGCTCTTGCCAATTTTAAGAAAACTTTTTTTATAGCCAACATTTTTGGTTTATTGGCATATACAAGCAATCATACTTCTGGTAGTTTTCAAAACAAACGATCGATATTAAAAAAACAACCAGAAAAAAATACAAATGTTTCTTTTCTAATCATACAAATACTCATATTGCATACATTTTCATTATTATTCTTTATGCAGCCAATGATGATGATAATGATAACGATGATGATGAAGTTTTGTGTTCTCTTAACTAACATGTAGTACATATTTAAGGCCATAACCGACAACAACAATTTCATTTATGTTTTCTGCATTCTTTCTCATAACCAAAAACTAAATACGCATAACAATGAAGTTTGCCGGCACATGAGCTCTTTCAGCTCAATAAGATGAAACCGCATTTACAATGAAAAAAAAAAAACGGAATATCGTTAAATAAGTTCATGTCGAAAAATGTCCAGGGCTGGCAATTTTTGAAATACCGATTTTTTTGGGTTTATATTATACTAGCTGTGCCTGCGACGTTACCCGCCCGGTGTTCAGTTTTGTAGAAATTGAACACTAAAAGGCAGACGCCTGACTGTCTAGTAGTCCTTCATGTAAAATTCTGATGAAATATAATAGTGTGTGATCCCCTCCTTCTTTTAAGTGCCTGGGAACCTACAATAGCAAATTGATTAACGGCAATATCTGCTCTGAGTATCTGGTGTCCAAACTAAATTTTGATGTTCCCCAGCCTAGTTTTCGTCAATATCAACCCCTGTCAGTGCTTTACTACCGTCAGAATTATGCGAATGCTGATCCCTTCCGTAGATCATGCTGTTGTTTTAATGAACTTTACCACGTTGTTGACTTTTCGATGAACTTAAATTTCGTTAAGCGTAGTATAATCTTAGTATTAAATTCAAGTAATTAAAATTTTTTCTATTGCTTATAAATTCCAGTAATTAGATATTTTTTCTATTTTTGATTAATTTTTGTAAGTTTTTAACTCATATGCGTGTACATATTCCCAGTTTCCACTATGCAAGTCTCATTGCTGAACTGATTAACTTTTAGAGAACGGGGTGAGGTATTTTACCTCACCCAGTAAACGAGTACATACTTACATGTACTTGCAATTCGTTTTGCTTTCCTATTCGTATGCATACTATTCAAGCTAAAATCAGTTCAGTTTAAGCTATAAGACTTGTACAGTGGAAACGGCAAAGAAAGTTCAAAGAAGAAAATTAAAAATTGCAATCTTATTTTCTTGTATAATGGAAATAGGCACATATATAGTATCTGCCTGTAAAGAGTTATTCTCCATAGGCATAAATTAATAAATAAATAAAGAGGAACTTGGTGCTTGTACAGTCCTCCTATGGTGCGTTAGCTAGGCAAGCCAATAGATTCCCTGATATATCTTAGGTTCTCCAGCTCAGTTGTGGCTTAAATTATTGCTTGCCTGAAAAATGAGATGGTAGAACGTAAAATTGAAAATAGAACTTAGAGGATAGAGTGGTCGTGGAATGGGGAGCGGAGGGAAAAGTGGGAAACCACTTAGTGTGACGTTACATGCTACGTACTAGCCATCCGCTGCTTTTTATGAAAGCAAATAGAATTTAGGGTATAGAGTGGTCGTGGGTAGGGGAGTGGAGGGAAAGGTGGGAAACTACTTAGTGTGACGTTGCATGCTACTGTACTAGCCATCCGCTGCTTCTTATAAAAGAGGCTAGCGCAGTCAGATTGACCGAGTCCAGACATGATAGGCTACTGAAGCTCCAATCGCTTAGGTATCTAAGGCGGTGATGCTCCAATGCCGGGCGTGTTTTTTTTTCTTTCATTTATTTATTGAATTTTCAAAATATGAGCTATCAATAAAACTAAATATAATAGTTATTTAGGTCCAGCCAATGCTAGACAAAAAAAAGTTTTATTTTGCGTGAATAATATCGGTAGAATCACCTACTTAACTTTCTGATGGTGGCAAGGGTATCCCTTCTTGTCAACCGAGAGTGGCCGACAAAATTAAGTATGTTGCGTGGAGTGTTTGAATGTGTTTATGAAAGTGGAGCCGTACCTGTTGGTTTGTGCCATTATAAGGACACTAGCTTCTTAAATGGACAAATTGCGTCTAGCAAAAATGAGATTGAGCAATAACAGGTCTGTGATGCGCTTAGAAGTCCTGGGCTGCACGCGCACTACAATGAAAGTATCAACGAGTATTTCCTAGACCGAGAGGTCTGGGTAAACCGCTGAACCACTTTCATGCTTGGGATTGTGTACTGAAACTGTTCACATGAATTTGGAATTCCTAGTAAGTGCGAGTCATTAACTCGCTTTGACTAAGTCCCTGCCCTTTGTACACACCGCCCGTCGGTACTACCGATTGAATTAGATATTTTAGACGGTGATGCTCCAATACCGGGCATGTACCGAGGAGATGGAGGATCGTCTCCTCCTCCTCCTCGTCTTGGCAACTTCTACACAAGTCGTTATAGGGTAGGCCTAGTCTCCTGGCATGGTTCTCAAACGGCCAATGTCCAGTGATAACAGCTACAGTCACTCTGAGATGAGATCTGGGTAGTTTTAATAGCTCCCACCTTTTTTTAGAGTTAATATGCGGCCACAGGTTCCTTGATATAAGGCATGTGGGCACGTATAGGAACTAAAACACTAAGTAGTTGCATGCACAGAAAGAATTTTTTTTCGTGTTCAATAACGAAATTCGTTGAATCAATTAATAAATTGTTTGACTGCGGACCTGTAAAGGAATTCGTGGATTCAAACAAAAGTTTAGTAAAAATAATTATTGAGCGATAACAACTATTTTTTTAAACAACAACAAAATACGATATGCAAGGTTATTATTTTGTTATTTATGTATAGCATACAAATTAATATTCCAGACAATAATTTTGTTGATTTTCGTTTTACTATAATTTTTTCTGTGTGGCTTATGTTGTGTTGGGCCAAGGGTTTAATTGGTAAAACGGGTGGTGCTGATCATGGTTGAGGTACCTACTTTGGCTGCAACGTTCTGGCTGTGGTTTAAACCCAAAATCGTAGGAAGTCGTAATAGCTTCCCTGATAACTATGACGCAGAGTCGGTTTACGGGGGCTAATAATTTCCGAGGTGTTTTTGTCTTGCAATAGATACGTGTAATGTACGGGAACCAGAAGTGATGATTGCATGAGTGAGTTGGTTAAGGGCTGATGATCTTAATAGGTTTCGGTTTACCAACTCGTTTAGCCTTGTCTTTCATCGACTGTTGTGAAATTGTACCTAGCAGGGGTTTGCTTTTAGTATGGCAAAAAGTTACGACCTATGTGAGCCTTGCAAGTCACATGCGGGCCCTAGTGAATGGTGAGTAATTCAGCCCATGGAGCTGGTCCATCATTAGATAAAGGCGATAAGGCAGGTGGTAAATTGAAGCAATATTCCCATTCAAGTTTCGCACATGGTCAACAAGTTCGAATGCATTTCCACTCCATTACAACCCACGTGGTCGATCAAATAAAAATAACCGTTTCCATAGTTTTATTCACTGTAAACAGAATTGATATTAGATGATAATTTTATATATTATTTACATCTGAAGTTTTTGGAACAGGAAATAAGTTATGATTTTATGAAGGTACATTAGGGTATCACCTTTCATGAATCATTCTCTCCTTTAAGGTTAGGTTAGGTTCGGTTAAGTTTAACAGGCTGCCAGCTATTATAAAGCCAGCCCACTTGGGTCCAGTCAGGTCCCGTTGTGTTGCCTGGATATAATATGTATCTCAGTAGATCTACATATCACTGGCTTAGAACCAAACCGAGGATCGGATAAAGGAGTCCAATCCACTTACATCGCATTCCGATACCTCCGTCAAATCATGCAGCATCGGTCTGCCTAGGTACAATGCCCTTATATAAGAAAGAGCTGGACACTGACAGAGGAAGTGCTCAACGCTCTCTTCTTCCTCCTCGTCTCTGCAACTTCTACAGAAGTCATTAAATGGAAGATTTAGCCTCCTTGCCTGCGTCCCTACGTGGCAATGTCCCGTCAGAACCGCCACAGCAGAACGCAACCTCCGTCGGGGCAAGCCCCTAAGGATAATAGTCCTCCTGTTATCATATCTGGGCCATGTTAGCCTTGATATTCGACAGGTACCTGATAGCCGAATTCATGGCTATTTCCTTCACCATGACATCAGCCGGCAGCCAGTTCAGCATAGTGAAAAGTGCTTTCGATGGCGTAGTGCCGGAAGCACCAGTCACCATCAAAGCTGCAGTACGCATTATCTTTTCTGCGATTTTCCTTTCAGGTAACTTGAAAGAACGTGCGCACCTGAATCTACCGCATAAATATCACAGCTAAAAAAGTTATGCGGGACAACTCCAAAATTTTTTTAACAAAAAAGTCGTGACAAATATACCACTTCGTTAAGACATGAAACATAATGGTTTAAAAATCTGGCAACACTGGTATATCTGTTTTGCTACTTTTTTTTAGAAATGTCTATAAATACATACTACGTATGTTTATGCATAGCTTGCCTCTTCCCAAATTTACTTCCCATTTTGTATAGTTTTGCATAAACCAAATAAAAGTCAAACAAAAGAATAGGTACATTCAACAAAAATAACAACATTATCACACAAAAAGAGAATTAAAAACAAAATTTTTTATTTTTCAAATTCACATACAAAAATAAGTTGCAGTTGAAAAATTTAACGCATTCAAAAGTAAAGTTTTTTTCTTGAACTTTAAACAACACTGAGGAGAGTTAGTAAATAAAGAGACAGCATGGCAACGAAATATGAAATATTCATCATTGTATGTATGTGTGAGTGTGAGTCTGCATGTGTGTATGAGTGTATGTGCTCGTTGTTTTTTTCTTTTTTTTTTTGTATGTGTTAGAAAGCAGAAAGTTGAAATCTATTGTATTTTACTTATTTCTGACAGAAAGTTTTTAAATGATTTTCATAGGAAAGTACTCATGAAATATTTAGTGTTTTGGAAAATTTAAAAAGTTTGTAAATAAAAATTGGAAGCAAGTCAAAATGTTCAGCGATGTAGAATTTGCACATTTTTGTTTCTTTTCTTTCAAGCGCGATAATTTTTTTTAAAGATTTATTTTATTTTTTGTTTGTTTCTTTTTAAACAGTAGGTCTCAAAATAATCGATCACCCTATCATAAGATGTAATTGCTTTTGCAAATTTTACATACAAACAGACAAAGTATGGAGCGTTATACCTTAGATGTATAGCTATCTTCAATCTTAACAACGAACAGGATGATTCTGAATCGAAAATAATCACGAGGGACGAAGCGCATTTTACCATTTTCAATTAAACGATTACGACAGTGAATAAAATCTTCGATTTTGGGCTACTGAAAATCCGCGTATGACGCATAATTTTGAGGCAAAAATCATCATGGACGTCGAAGCGCATTTTTATTAAAACGCTTATTCCAATAAACAAAATCTTTCTTTCTGGCACAGGCAATATCCGCATGTGATACATTCGCTCAAGTCAAACTGTGCGGTGCAGGGTTCATACGGAACGAGTAATTGGACCGTATCTTTTTGAGGACGCCATCAGCATTAGAGTTACTGTTACAGCAAAACGCTAGAGGGGCATGATAAGCGACATCTCACTACCGAAATTAAATGTGTGGGATTTGGTGAATATGTACACTCAGAAAAGTATGTATGTACGTAAAATTAACTGAAATTGCATTTTAAAAGAAATGAAAGTTCAGTTAAAAACCGGTCTACTAACATTTCATTTAAATTTAAATGCAGATTCATTTAATTTTTAACAGTAAAAATATAACTGATTTAAAACCGTAAAAAATACGGATTTTTTCTTTTATAATGGTTGATTTAACTATCAAAAAAACAATTTACATATCCCATAAAAACAAAAGCTTTTTTCCTTTATTTCTCTGACACATACTGTAATTTATTTAACTGCAGATTCTGTAGAAACAATAGACTGATTATTTTATTTTAACTGTCCGAAATTTAAATGCAGATTCCGTAAAAACAAAAAGATTTTCCTTTATTTACTGTTTTAGTTTTACTATCACATATTTAAATAGAATTTCCGTAAAATCAAATGATTTTTCCCTTATTTCTCCGAATTCTATCATTGAATTTTTAAATACAGATTTTGTAAAACGGTATGATTTTTTCTTTTATTTAAAAGTATTTTTATATACATACATACAAATATATATAATAATAATCGTATTTATGTATAATAACAAAAAATAATAAATTCATATTTATTAAACATAAAATTAAATAATTTTACAAATATTTCCTGAATATCAAAAACGTTTTTCTTAATTAGCAGAAACGGAGAGTGCCCGGAATATAAATTCAGCTGTACATCATTTTCGATGAATTTCATTGTTGCAATTTGAGATTCGGCAATTGTGGACTTCCCGATTTCTTTGGATATTTTCTCGGGCTTGAAAATTCCATGCAACACATATATAAAAATTGCATCTTTTGAATCTTAAAATAAAAAAATAATACAAATGAATTACTTCGGTGAAAACACAATTTTTCTGTATACAAAGAGTTTTTAATTCACCCTAATATAAACACATACTACATATATTATTAAATACAAATCACAATATGAAACTCAATGGGATAAAAGAACAAAACTTTGAAATAATTTTTTTTATATTACTGCCAGTTTCACAAGAAAGCGTTTTTTTCGCATAAATTTAATTTCTTTATTGTAAAACCAGCCTTTAATATATTTGAAAATATCTACATTGCGTACTTACTTTGATTTAATGTTGACCATTTGTCCTTTGCATCGTTCCATACTGCCTTTAGTTTTGCATCCTTGAGATTCATATTGATGTACGCTGGCAAAATGACGTTTAATTTTGTCCAATTTAAAAAAAAAAAATGCTGTTTTTTTCGGGGTATAGCCCATTAAAATCAATTGAGATCTATTATAATAAAATAAAGATTCATTGTACTCACAAAATTGCCAATTATGGGAATCATACTTACCAAATCTGCTCCAAAAGTCTGTTTATATGCAGGCCAATTTTCAACAATATTTTTTTATACAACTGACGTTTTAAACAACGTTGACTACTTTTAAATTTAAACAAAAAAACACTTGGTTTCGTAAAGAAATGATTGCTTTAGTCATATACATACATATTATTAAACAACTGACAATTTTAAATGTAACTGAAAATCAGTATTTCTGTGCAGTTATTTTTTTAAATAAATGGGCGAATCAGTTAAAACTAAAATTTCTTTTTATTTTGAAAGATTATTCATTTAAAAATAACTGCACGGACTACTTCCTCAATAAACTACAGTCAGTTACTGTAAAAATATTCTGAGTGTAGTTTCAACAAAACGGTGCAAACAGCACACACAGCAAGCGTCGCAGTTGTGAAAAAGATTTACATCAGCACTTGCCCTACGGCCTTATCTGATGGTGGACCAATTCCACGTAGAGAATTATTCACGATTCACCAGCGCCCCCATGTGGCTTAGCAGGCTCACACAGGTAGCAATTCTTGCCATAGGATTGCGGTCATATGAGCAACTTCGTGTTGAGGAGTTCGGGCCTTCTAGTCCCTCCTGTATGCAATTTCCCAGCAATCAATGTAGGACAAGGCTTAATGAGTTGGTAGGCCGAAGCCCACTAGGAGCGTCAGCGCTTAAAGCAACTCACCCGTCAACCATCACCACTGGTTCCTTACAATACAGGTATCTGTTATATAGACAACAGATCCTCGGGAGATTGTTAGTCCCCGAAAAAAGCCACACATCAAACAATTATCAAGGATACTAACACTCCCTTCTTGCGTTTTAGGTTTCAACCACAGCCAGAACGTTTCAGCCTAGGTAGGCACCTCAACCATGATCAGCCCGGGTCGAACCGCAAGCAGAACTACCCGGTGGCCATGCTGATCCCCGTTCTGCCAATTTATACCCTTGGTAAGGGTTTCGAAAGCCAATGCAACATAAGTCATGTGGCTTCCTAGAGTTTTATTTGCCGCACCAAACGAGGGACCCCTTCCCCTCTTTTGCCCGAAAAACAGAGCGCCCAAGTTAGGAATACGCCAAGGCAAAACCTGTTCCCCGGGGGGAGCAAGCGCCACAGTGGGATTTGTCTTTGCCGGCAATATCGCCCTATTTAACCATCCCAGATTTCATTCCTTGCAGATTCCTTGCCAACTTACTTCAAACATTTCTAGCCCTTTAGGAAAATACTCGATAGGAAAGCAAACTTTAGCATGATTACACTTTTTCATGATTACATGAATGCATTGTTTCAAGTGCGTGCTGTAAAACATGCATATATCACTAAAATTCACATCGGCAACTGACTACATTTGACACTTTGTTGGTGACGCAGTTGACTGTCGTTGCCACATTCCAAAAGATTCAAACTTAACGTAATTCGATGAAAATGTGACATCTCACAAACTAAGAAAAAACATGTTTTTTGGGTTAAATTTGACGCACTTTTAACGTAGCCTAAGCGATTTTTAAAAATTTTGAGAAAATTTTTACACATTTTTTTTACTTAATTTGTGTAATTTTAAGCGTAGGTAATGGAATGAATTTGAAGAAATTCCGATGAAAATATGACATCTCACAAACTCAACAAAAAAACATGTTTTTTGGGTATGTATCTGATTATTTTTTAGATTTGTTTTTTCTGATTTTTCTCATGATGATTACAGTCAATCTTGTCACCCTGTTTCGGCTTAACGTTGAGTTGTGGCACACCCTGTATGATTTAAATAGAATGGTGACACTTAAACAGTGCCTTTTTTGCGCGAGATATTCAATGGCCATGTTATCTCACGTCGTGGCAATGTAATTTGGCCGCCACGATCATGTAATTGTGCACCGTTGCGCTTCTTTCTTAAGGGATATTCAAGAGAAAATATGTTACACTATTAAACCAACAACAATTCCAGAGCTCAATTTTGCCTCCACCCTATCGGATAGAGGTACGTCATCGAAGCTATGGCATGCGTTTGGACGATAGTTTGTTTCACACATAATCACCATAGACTAAGACAACTCTCTAAAAACCTTCTGTTGTATGTCAAGGTGGCACAGAACTATAAATAACTATATTTATGGTTTGAATGTTCAATAACTTTTTTAGTTTATCTATATTTTTTTATTTCAGAACTTTGGGAATTTAACATGGAATACTACACAACAGAACAGCGATTTAAAATTGTTGAATTTTATTTTGCAATTCAAAGGTCAATTGAAATCATAAATACATCACCCTGTAGTAAACACATTGAAGGCATTAAAAACCCGACTTCAGTATGTCAATATGAAGCCATTTTATTAACTGTCATGTATTTCTTTAAACAGTCAAAAGGGTCACGATTTTGCTTCATATTTTCAACTTCTTCTCTTAAGCGACATTGAGTGACCATGATATCGATATGTCTTCATTTCAAGCAGGATCGGCCCTTTTTTTTATCTCTTTTCACGATACGACTTCAGGTTGTTGCCCATGCTGAGTCTTTTTACAGAGTTGTGAAAGTGGTTTACATCAGCTGTTGGCTTACTGCCTAAAGTGATGATGGACCAACTCCTCAGGGTGAATTGTTTACGATTCACTGGCGTCCCCGTGTGGCTAATTTTCGCAAAAAGTGTAGCCCTAGAGACGAACACCTTGCTGGAGAGTTCAGGCCTTCTAATTCCTACTGTATGCACTTTCCCAACAGTCAATAGAAGACAAGGCTTAATGAGGTGGTAGTCCGAAGCTAATTACGAGCATCAGTCCTTAAACCAACTCACCCGTCCAGTCATCACTTCTGGTTCCTTACAGGTATCTGTTGCAAGAAAACAGCACCTAGCTGGTTGTTAGCCCCCGAAAACTGGCATGTACCATAGTTATCATGGAAACTAATTTCTCTTCCTGAGATTTTAGGTTGAAACCACACACAGCCAGAACGTTTCTGCAATGCATAATCTCCTAATCCCCGTTCTGTCAATTTTAGCCTGCCTTTGAATCCTTCTGGGGAACAACGAAAACGGTTTATAATTCTTGATATAATGTTGTGGTGAATGTCAAATTTTTTTTGCAATTGTAGTCACTGATTGGCCGTTATTAAAATCAGCTATTATTTTTTCTTTTACATGCACTGAATAATTATATCGCGCCATTTGTTATACAAGTTACAAGTCACGTCCAGAACAAGTCTGAAGGCACGGCAACGATGGAAAACTATATGCAAATTTTCGTTATACATGCTTATTTTGATAAATATATAATAACATCTTCTGGAAATAGGTTTTTCTTATTGTAAGTAATGAAGAATATTCAAGGTTACGTGCATTAATTTTGTCGCTGCATCCTGGGTCATTCTAGAAGAAATAATTATTTATATATTTTTAAACCACAAGCATCAAACTTTTCCCTTTGTTTTTAATATCTGAACAGTATTTTCTTTTAAATGTAATAATATTTTCTTCAAAATAGGCATTCGTTTGAATGCTATTGTAAAGTTTACTGATAAGCAGACGTCAGTGCTTTTAGTTTTTGGGACCAAATTGGACCCAAGTGGGCAGGCTTTACAATAGCTGCCAACCTGTTAAACCTAATCTAACATGGGTTTCAAAACGACCACAGATACCTACTTACATGAGCTTAATCTTTCTAGCTCTTTCTAACATGAACAATGCACTACACATTTCAGAAATAATCCATTCTAGGAGTAAATTCCCTTGTTCAACTGTGTGGCAACGCCTTTTTATATTTCTCTCTAAAAATAAACTTCAAAAATCCTTATTACAAATAATAAAAAGAGAATGAATACCTTGTATTTTTTATATCATGGTTTTGCTCAAGGCGAATTCATTACTAGGTGAACTTAACAGCACAGGTGATTATTTTTTTCTTCTCGCGTTTTTTCCAATGAGACTGTCAAATTTTTTTTTCTTTTGTTTAAAAATTTTTTCGCGCCATTTTTATTCGAAGATTTTTTTGTATGATTTAGTGCAATTTCAAGAAATTTGTGTGAATTTAAAATTGAAAAACTAATATAATCTGTGATTTTAATTGCAAACAATTATAAGTTTATATTTAACGTTTATGTAAAATTGTTTCCCAGCTGAACAATCTTAGGCGAATTTAGATTTTGACATCCACGATATTTTTTCCAATAACAAAGTAGGTAGTACTGAATTCGCCTTTCCGCTTGCATTCACCTGTATAAATTCGCCTTGGTTTTGCTCTAGTGCTGCCGCCTTGTAGACGTTAATGCACTTTGGGTCCGTATTCAAACAACTTATTAACTGATTCTGCAAATTCCATGGTCGAACATGAACATTTTCTGCCTTCTTTTGGATATGCAATTTCGAGTGCTGCAAGCGCTGGGTACGTAGTGAGAAAAATATTCGCGTAGCGAGAGTCCAGATGAGAAAAAGTGCCAGAATCGAGTTTCCACTGTAAATGATTTGTGCAATGTCCTCTAAAGCCAAAGTGAAAAAATGTTTCTTTTTTATTCTAAGCTTATTGCAAAAAAGAAATAAAAAATTTAAGAAAACAATATCGTCAACAATCACATCTCCACTATGAGGAGTCAAATGTTGTGTGGTATGTTGCTTCTTGGCAGAAGAGAAAGAAACCACTCAACCTCTATAGTGTTTTGAAACAAAAACATTATAAGAACCCGATCCATATTTCAATGAAACAATAAGTAAAACTCCCACATACATACATACATATGTCATACACATATCACTTCCATGCTTAAGAATGCAAAATAACATTTTTGTGGTTTTTCCTTTTTTTACTTTTAAATCCAAAAAAAAAGAAAGAAAAAAATGAAGAGTAGAGTGGCCATTATGAAAGAAAAGGAAAACAATACAAAACATGAACAACAACAACAACAACTATTAAACAAAGAACATGAACTGAAACTAAATGACCTCTTAAGGGAGTCTAAATGAAATTCCTTTCTTTTCTTATCATTTTTTATTTTTTTTATTTTTATTTTGCTGTTTGCTACCTTTGTGCATTTGTTCCTAAATGGCAGGAGTGAAATAAATAAGTCTCTTATGTTAAACCATTCCAAGGAGACCTTTTGTGGATATAAGATTTATACAGTGTGTACGAGTATATCCAAAAAATTTATGTTTTCTTTGCTGCTGATGCTGTAATGTGTTTTATGATTTTGTCTTAAATCATATCGTTTTGGTTAACTAAAATTCTTTTGTGCAAACTAGGCAATAAGAAGTAAAAGAGAAAACAGTTTCTTAACCCCCCATCACGCAATTACCAAAAAAAGATCTTACATATGCATTTTTTAAGCGTTTTTTATTTATTGAATCTTCAAAATGAACTAAAAATAAGTATTCAAATCTTAATACTAAATATAAAAATAAAAATGTGTCCAGCCACGGTTAGACAAAAAGCTTTATTATGCATGAGCAATATCGGTAAAATCACCTATTGAACGTTCTGATGCTGGCAACGGTGTTCCTTCTTCTCACCCGAGTGTGGCCGCCAAAATTAAGTATATTGGATGAAGTTCCAGTTTACTGACACCTTGTCGCGTACTTAGAAAATTCCTCTTTTACCAGCGGAACACTTACATAGATCTTTATGAATTCGTAAATTTTTAACGTACCATGGAGCTGCAGTAGTCGTGCGAAGAATTTGGTTTTGTCGCCTTTGAATTTTTACAATGTTTGACGCTGAGGCGGTGCCCCATAATTGAATTCGGTAGCACCATATAGGCTTTAGAATTGCATTGTATAAAAGAAGTTTGCAATCCAACTTCAATGCCGAGTTTCTGCCCATAAGCCAATTTAGTTGCGCTGCTTTTAAGTTTCAACTGAGTGAATTTTGCTGCAATGTGAGACTTCCACGTTAGCGTACGGTCGAGGTGTATACCAAGATACTTGACTTCATTGTGCTACGGAATAGGTGAGTTGTTAATTTGAATAAGCGCACATGTTTGTTTACACAGTGTGAATGCGACTTGAGTACATTTCTGCTCTTTAACCCTGATTTTCCAAAGCTTCAAAATTTTTTCCAATATTAAAATATATTCTTGTAAAATTCGTGCAGCTAATTGGTGGTTTTCATGAACGCTCAAAAACGCTGTGTCGTCTGCAAAAGTTGAAGTGTGGATGCCAGATGTCGTTGGCATGTCAGAGGCGCAAATCAAATATAAAATAGGTCCCAGTATGCTACCTTGGGCAACTCTTGCCTCGTTTGGCTGAGTTAGGTCTAAAATTTATACTCTCTGATAACACAGTAGCTTTGCAGAAGCTTGTAAGTATTTGCAGGCAAGTTCAACTTTATGTTATGCATCAAGCCGTCGTGCCACACTTTATCAAAAGCTTAAGAAATGTCAATGTCCTCAAAGGTCTGTCTTATGACCTTGACTAGTCTGTGCGTTTGTTCTATGGTGCTATGTTTAGCCCGAAACGCAAATTGATGATCAGGGATGCATCCCGCATTGTTCAATATTGGAGTCAATTTCGCCATTAACAATTTTTCGAACAGTTTTGAAATTGTTGGCAGTAGACTTATTGGTCTATATGATTCTACTTTATTGGGATCGTTTCCTGGCTTGGGTATCATATTAATCATAGAGACCTTCCACTCTGCACGATAATACTAAAGGCGTAAAATAGCATTAAAAATAAAAAGTAGAATTCTTTCAGCTACTCAAGCATTTTGCCACTCATTTGATCAATACCTGGAGCTTTCCTGGGGCTTATGTTACTGACACCTTGTTCTACGTCTTGAAATATGAATCGCAAAGACACAGGCGGTCTGACTGCATATAATGATAATTCAGCTGCATCATTTGCTATAACATTTGTAATAAAAACATTTCTCAAATGATTAACATACATCATCCCCTTTTTAGATTCGCTTCTTGCCCAGTCGCTATTTCGTTCGCAATGGTGGCTTACCTATTACGGGTCTTTTCACACCTTTTGTCGCTTTCCACAGAGAATAGTCAGATTGCGGAGTACCACTCAGACTTTCCAAATATGTTTTAAGGGAAGATATTCTCTGGATTTCAAGCAGATTTCTTAGTCGAGTTACGCATTCCCGTAGCCTAGTTTTAAGCTGGGGAGACCTACGAGCTTGCCACTCTCTTCCAACTCTTCTTTTTTCTGACAGAAGTTGCTCAATTTCAGACGAATAAGTTGTATTGTTCTCACTCCTGGATCTTATATGTCTAGTGGTAGCATGCTGTACGGCCAGTTTGAGGTTTTCAGATAAATCGTTAATCCATATGCTGAACAATGTTGTTTGATAATCCATTTTAGGGGCGAACAATTTTCGACACTTTCCCACCGCCAATTTCAAACAAAAAAATAAAAAAAAAAAATTAGTGCGTCTCTTCCAAATGACAAAGTTACCTGGTAATCACTTATTGCAAGTGATTCCGCCTTCCTCAAATAAGGAAAAAAAGGCAATTTGTAGCGATCGTCCATAAGCAAAAATAATTTTGAAAACTGGTTCATAAATGACGAAGTTATTCTAAGATGTGTTAAAAAATATGTGGAAGCAGTAGCATCATGGCTAATATCAATTATTAGACAAAAAGTGGGTGGCACTGGGTTCCATACGAAGTAAATATTGTATCTGTTTGATAAGCTAGTACCTGACATTTCGTCTATTAAATCAAATTCAAACATTTTTATTTTTTACCTTTTTTTTACTTTACATTTCAATTTGCCCTGCCAATTGAAAGCAATTGAAAAACACAAAAACTTTTGCCAAATACTCTTCTGGAAAATAACCCCTCTTTGAAAATAATAAAAGTTAGAAAAACATTTAAAAAAAATTACTTTGTAGTCCAAAATCAATGGCCAACACTATGAGAAAATATTTTAAAATTAAACTTCAAAAACTCATTTTGTTTTTTCCATTGTTTTCTTATTTTCATTTCTTGTTTGTTATCCTGAAAGTGACACTTGCGATAGATGGACATACACACACACACACACACCACTGTATAAATTTTTTAACTGTAACTGAGTTTAACTTTTACTCAACAACAACGAAAAAATAAGGAAAAAGGTGGACAAGTTTTCACATGTTAAACAATTTATTGAAACTGTCCAAAACAGTAGCAGTTTTTTTTTCTCACATTTAAATATGTGCACTCTGCAGGTATGAATATGACTGATGACAACTGTAGTCTGAGATGCTGTTGACAATGATAAACACCAGCAATGTCAAAATCATAGCTGTCATGTCGACTAATATGTTGCCGTTGCGTAGTTGACAAGACACCGCTGTTAAGCAAACAACAATATATGAATCGGCAGCAATAAGAACAACAAGGAGGGAGAAATGACACTGATACAACAGCGAATGGAAAATTTAAAATCATAAAAATAAAAACAAATAATTTCAAATTATTTCATTGAGCAAGAAAATGTTATAACAAGTTTAGTCATATTAATATTTAATTTCCCAATAACTTTTCAACCTGCCTCGTTAAGGAAAACCTGTCACATTATTTCCATTTTTTTTTTCCTTTACTTACTTGTCAAGGTTTTATGATTGTTTTAAAACTTTTTGTTCAGCATCCATTTCATTTAGTTAAAAGTCAAAAGCTTTATTAAAAAAAAAATATATTTAATAATATAAATTTGTGTCTGTTGAAAAAAAAAAAAAATAAATTGCTATTACCAACGACGCAAAATTTGGCGCGCAGCTAGGTATATGAAAATTTGAACAATTATGTGCTTCCTATTAATTCAACTTGTTCACAAAAATTTTCTGTAGAATACCAAATCCCAATTGGCTCTACACAGAAGTAGATTTCACAGTGTAAACGCTGAAAAAGCTTTTAAAAGTTAAACGCGTGAAAGGTTATAAATATTTATTACATCAAGAGTGGATAATTTCTCAAGTTTTCGCATAGTTTTTTTAATTATGAATATACTTTAAAGTTTTTCTAGTTGACGTTTACATATTTACAGTATACAATAATAACGCATGGTCCAACCAACACGTACAATGTTCAGCGTGAGTCACAACGTAACGTTTTTGACAGCACACTAGTTTTGCTCTAGCGCTACCGCCTTTTCCTTTCACCATTCTATTAACCCATCGATTCATGGGTTTGCTATTGAAATTCAGTAAAATCGGTTTATATATAGCTGCGATATATTCAAAATTCCAAAAAAAAAGCCATTTTTTTTTTTGCAGTTTTGTATGAAAATTTAAAGAAAAATTTGTTTGTTTTGAATCAAACTTCACACAAAAATTTTTCCCGATATCGGTCCATATACATACATATATCCGTGATATAGCCTAAACCTTTTTGTAATGAAAATGTCGCGTAAGCTTAAACATTTTTTTTTCTTAAAATCGTTTCTGGTAATAAAAGAGGGTTCCAAAAATAAAAACTTCCGCTATCGGTCCATATATACCCGAGATATAGCCAAAACCGATTTTTCATGAATATGTCGCCTAAGCGAACTTAAACAACTTTTTTTTGCTTAAAAGCTGTTCTGGTTATACAATAAGGTTACTTAAACACAGAAAATGAAAATTTCCGATATCAGTCTATATACTCGTATATCCGAGATATAGTCTAAGACGATTATTTCAAGAAAATGTCGCGTAAGCGAGCTTAAAAATTTTGTTTGCTTAAAACCAGTTCTGGTAATACGGGAGGTTACTAAAATAGAGAAAATAACAATTTTCGATATCGGTCCATATAGTGTAAATCGATTTTTCCATGAAAATATCGCATAAGCAAACTTAAACAAACTTTTTGCTTAAAATCAGTTCTGTTAATAAAAAATGGTTACTAAAATAAAGAAAATACAAATTTCTGATATCGGTCCCTATATATCCGAGATATAGCCAAAACCGAGTTTTCATGAATATATCGCGTAAGCGAACTTGAAAAATTTTTTGTGCTTAAAAGCTGTTCTGGTATAAAAGGAGGTTACTAAAATACAGAAAATGAGAAATTTCGATATCGGACCATATACTCGTATACCTGAGTTATAGCCTAAACCGATTTTTTCAAAAAAAAATTTTTTTTCTTAAAAGCAGTTCTGATTATAAAAAGAGGTTACTAAAATACAGAAAATGAAAATTTCCGATATCGGTCCATATACTCGTATACCTGATTTATAGCCTAAACCGATTTTTCCATAAAATTTTTTTTTTTTTTTTTGCTTAAAAGCAGTTCAGATTATAAAAGTAGGTTACTAAAATACCGAAAATGAAAATTTTTGATATCGGTCCTTCTATACCCGAGATATATCCTAAACCAATTTTTTAATGAAAATGTCGGTTAGGCGAACTTAAAAATTTTTTTTGCTAATAAAAAAGTTCTGATAATATAAGGTTACCAAACAGAGAAAATTAAAATTTTCAATGTCGGTCTAAACATTTCTTTGCTTAAAAGAAGTTCTGTTAATAGTTATAAGGAAGTTACCAAACAGAGAAAATTAAAATATCTGATATCGGTCCATATATACCCGAGATCTATTCTAAACTGATTTTTTAGTGAAAAAGTTTTTTTGCTTGAAATCAGTTCTGATTATAAAACGAGGTTATTAAAATACAGAAAATGGAAAATTCCGATATCAGTTCATATTTAACCGAGATATAGCCTAAACCGATTTTTGCATGAAAATTTCCTTGAAAGATTTCCTGTTTAGAATGGAGATTACAAGACAAAAATATGTTTTCCCCGATGTCGGTCCATATACTTATATCCGAGCATATCTAGCGCAAATTTGTAATATACTATATATTTATGTGACTATTGTGAAGGGGGTTTGAGATTCGCCCCAGCCGAATATACTACACTCTAACTTGTTTTATTTAAATTCAAAAATATAAATCTGACACCAGACACCTATTTATACTAACTAGTGCTTACTTTTACTTTTATAGCCTAAAAAAATGATGTATATCGGTGTAATGAAATTTAATTTATTAACATTTAAAATAAACTCCTTACTTATCGCGATTAAAGTAATCCATCCATTTAAGAAATTATTTCGTTAATGGTTTTTGCCCTCATAATGAATGAATGCTACCACAAAAAAGGAACATAAAATTAACCCGTTTTACTCCTTTTCTGTCGTTATTTAATGGTTGTCATGACAGTAATGGTTTTAAATGTTTGCTTTTCAATACTTTTGTATGTACTCGTATGTGCGTTTGTGCTACTCTCACCTTTTACCCATTTCCTATTTTCTTTATGTAATAAATTTTCAAAAGAGTTTTTTTTTTGTTTTTTCTTTTTTTATAACTTTATTTCAGTTTTTGTTTATTTTATACTCGTACAATTCTGCCATTCGTCATTGCACACGCACCTCAATACAAATGTCTGTGGCCTCTTTCTTTACAAATATCCGTTAGTTGCTGCTGTTAACGGTGTGTATTTTTATAAATTGCTCGTAATTATATTGTAAAATAAAATTGAAATTCCTGAAATACTCTTTTTTTTAATACTCTAGAGGTTATTTTATATATAACGCGAACGTTTACTGTCTGGCTCCCTAAAGAAACGACTACAAAACTCACCTTTAATCTGAACGTTGCCCAAAGATATTCGTTTCCTTTCAGTTGGAAAGTTTTGCCATGCACTGGCTGAGTGCTTTTAAAGCAAAATAGTTGAGAAATGAAGATAAACAAAATTTGATTTCAGACATTTTATTGGTGAAATACTCGTACAACTTAAAATGTTAAATGGTCAAAGCAAAAATCAAACAAAAAAGTTATTCATCAAATCCAATAGAGCAGCTATGAGACTTTTGGAATTCACTTTGAAGAACTTGATTTCACTAGACATTCATTATTAATTATATTTCCAAAATAGATTTTAGCTCTAAAAGTTTATTTGTTTTGCTTTTTTTTAACTCAAAAGTTATTTCTACTTTAAATAAATTAAAAATGTGTGTAGAACCTTCAACAATGCTGAAGTGATATCTGGCATTATTTCTACCCACATCCTTTGGCCGGATGTCAAAAAAAATATATGTATATATATTTGAACGGTCGCCCACAATACCAGCAACATCACCAGCAATGCCACACTGTATAAACATTGATTGTTGCCAAACAAACCCAGCAAGCAAAATGGTTGTTGCTTGGCAAATTTGAAATATTTTTCAAGATGTTTGATTAAAACAAAACTATCAGCCATGTTCCGAAACCGCAATGCGTTTTGAAAAACGCCTTAATGATTTTTAGGTGTTCTGAGGAATGCGCGTTTTACTGGCGTTTAGGAAAACAGGTTGTGAGCAGAAGGAAAGAGGGAGTAGTGTCGAGCTTTTTGAAAGGCACACATACGAGTACTTCTGTAAGGCTCTTTTCAAGAAATATTCTTTGTAAGAATGCATTTATAAAGGTAATATTGTATCCATGATTCAAAGTCATATGTTTTTTTATGCATTTACTTGTAACGGGTGATTTTTTTGCTATTATCTTTTTGGCAACACTAGTTTTGACAGCTCACGCACGTTTTGTATCTTGTGTCACTGTCAAACATCTTCAGTTTGGTCTATAATTTAATCATGAATCGTCTTACAAACGAACGAATTTTATTATCAAAATGCGTGCTCTGTTAAGAAAGTTCATCGCACGCTTCTTCCATTTTATGGTCAGTTTAATCGACCTTCTAAGGCTTCTATTCGGGCTAATGTAAAAAAATTTCGCACTATTGTAAAAAATTTTCACAAATTTACATTGTTGGACATTAAACCACCAACACGCTTACGTAGAGTGCGAACTGAAGAAAATATCGCAGCCGTATCGGCCAGTGTTGGTGATGACCGTGAATTATCGATTCGGCGGCGTTCGCAGCAATTGGGCCTCTGTTACTCCACTACGTGGAAAATTTTGCGGAAGGATTTGGGTGTGAAGCCTTATAAGATACAGCTGGTGCAAGAATTGAAGCCAAACGACCTACCACAACGCCAAATTCTTGAAAAGTTAGATGAAGATCCACTTTTTTATCGAAGAATTGTGTTCAGCGACGAGGCTCATTTCTGGTTGAATGGATACGTGAACAAGTAAAACTGCCGTATTTGGAATGAAGAGCAGCCAGAAGCATTGCAAGAGCTACCAACGCATCCACAAAAAACAACCGTTTGGTGCGGATTATGGGCTGGCGGCATAATTGGGCCGTATTTCTTCAAAGATGATGCGAATCACAACGTTACTGTGAATAGTGAGCGCTACCGTGCGATGATAACAAACTTTTTTTTGCCCAAAATGGAAGAGCTTGACTTGCATGACATGTGGTTTCAACAAGACGGTGCCACATGCCACACAGCACGCGAAACAATGGACCAATTGAGAGGCGAGTTCGGTGAACAGTTTATTTCACGCTTGGGACCAGTCAATTGGCCGCCCAGATCGTGCGATTTAACGCCTCTAGACTATTTTTTGTGAGGCTATGTTAAGGCTAATGTCTATAGCGACAAGCCCGCTTCGATTGACGCACTGGAAGCCAACATTGCCAACATTATTCGTGAGATAACGGCCGAAATGCTGGAAAGAGTATGCCAAAATTGGACTAAGCGGATGGACCATTTGAGGCGCAGCCGCGGCCAACATTTGCATGAAATAATCTTCAAACATTAAATTATATCGACCCAACTATCGATCCAAATAAATATTTCATGCATTTTTATGAATTTTATGTGTTTTTTTTTTTTAAATTTCCGATAGTTCTTATAAAATCACCCATTATAAGCAGCTTCAGCAATTTTGATAGATTTTATCCACTCTCCAATGACATCGACATGTTAAAATAATGACTTAAAATGCCAAAGTGGAAGTAGTGAAGAGTATGTTTATTAACATTTTAGCTTATTACTTTGCAATAGAAAATTTACCTGTGTAGTGAAATATTTTCAAATAAGTTTCGAATTCATTTTCACATGTTTTTTTAAAATATTTTTTTGAGTTTTTTAAGCATATTAATCTTAGCGCTACTGATTTGTTTTATTTTTCTCACCCTTTTTTTTGGCATAAAAAGACCTCCATAAGTACTTTAACTCTAACGTTGTGATGTGTTTTGCAGCCCCCTTCATAAATCTACACAATTCATTGAAATTGTCAACTGCTAAAATATGTTTTAAAAATTATTATTTTCTCTATTGTCTTTCCTAAAACAATAATTTTTATTGAGGTATTATTTATTTTTTGTTTTATTGCCAAAAATAAAAAATAAAATAAAATATTTATGTACATATATATTTTTGCGAAAAACTCATTGGAGTATGAAAACTGCTGTCAGTTTAATGGAGATGATTTTATGAACACGTTTTAGAGGAGAAGAATGTGTCAACATAAATAGAAAAATTATGTTCGCATATTGACCCAATTTTGTTCTTCTTTTTTTTTTTTTGTTTTTTTCTTTTATTTGTGCCACAAAAATATTGGAAAAAAATGCCATAAAAATGTTCATATATTTTATGATTGATGTGGAATAAAAAATTTAAAAGTTTTGTTTGAAATTCAAGTGTATTAGTTAACATAAATTGACAGCCGCTTAAAGTGACGTAAGAGGATTTGCTAACGATTTTTTTTTTATTTTTATTTTTGAATATTAATAGTCGAACAAAGAAAACATTTAGAAAAGAATTATTAAGAGCATTTAGAAGAGAGAAAAAAATATATATGAATATTTGTTTTGGCGATGAATAGGTACATAGTACGTATGTACTCACATGTATATAAGCTTAGAAGATAAAACTGAACAGGAATTTAAAAACTTTTTTAAAGTTTCAAATACTTTAAAAGCACCATTAAACTTTTTAAGCATAAGGATATGAATGAATATAAAAACAAAACTAATTTATTAAATATTTTTTGAACATTATAATTTTTAAATTAAATTTTTACTTTTGCACATTTCCTTCTTAGGAAAAAAACTTATGAAAGGAAAAAACTTGAACTATAACACGTTGTACAAATGTATAAAAACAAAACTGTTTTACATCATACATCATGTTCACATGATCCCGAGTTCGAATCCCAGTGGGTGCTGATGAGTAGTGTAGCGACTACGAATTAGCTAGTTGTCCCCCAGCTACACAGGCGGTTCGGAAACTTCTTAGCCTATGGATGAAAGAGAATAGTTAGTTTTTCAAAAATATTTTTATTTTTCAATATAATCTCTTGAAACTTCAATACACTTAGTCCAACGCTTTTCTAGCAATTCTATCCCTTGATTTAAAGAGTTTTCTTCAAGGTCTTCAAAATAGTGGTTTACAACGGTAATTACATCTTCATTTGAGGTAAAACGCTTGCCAGCAAGGAATTTTTTAGATTTGGGAACAGGTAAAAGTCACTGGGAGCTAAATCAGGAGAATAAGGAATATAATAATAAGCAACTCGTACTTTAATTCGTTGATTTTAGCCATTGTTAAAACACTCTTGTCCGCTGCAGCGTTGTCTTGATGAAAAATTATTTTTTTGTGTTGTAAGCCAGGACGTTTTGCTCAAATTTCTACCTTTAATTGATCCAAAAGGTTGCAATAGTACTTTGAATTTTTTGTTTTACCCTTTTGCATATAGTCAATCTATAAAATACCTTTGAAGTCTCAAAAAAACTGTTGCCATAACCTTACCAGCTGACTGAATTGCTTTTGCCTTCTTTGGGGCACTTCCTCCAGCTTCAGTCCATTGTTTGGATTGTTCTTTTGTCTCTGGAGTATAGTGGTGGTTGCATGTCTCATCAACAGTTATGAAATGACGCTTAAAATCCATTTTATTTCGCTTAAAACGATCCAAACAAGCTTGAGAAATGTTCATTCTTATGAGTTTTTGGTCGACTGTTAACAAATGCGGCACCCATCTTGCAGAAAGCTTTTTCATCTGTAGTTCTGCATGCAAAATTAAATGGACTCGATCATTTGAGATGCCCACGATATTAGCTATTTCACGGGGAACGGGGGAGCTATTAAAACTTCCCAGATCTCTCTTAAGAATGACGGTAGCAGTCATCACTGGACATTGCCCGTTTCGGAACCATGCCAGGAGACTAGGCCTAACCTATAATGACTTCTGTAGAAGTTGCCAAGACGAAGAGGAGGAGGAGACCATCCTTCATCTCCTCGGTACCTGCCCGGCTTTGGAGCACCATCGTCTAAGATGCTTAGGCGAGAGGAGCTTCAATAGTCTATCATGTCAGGCCTTGGTCAAACCGACTGCTATAGCTTCTTTCATAAGAAGTAGCGGATGGCTAGTAAATCAGCAAGTAATGCCACATTAAGCAGCTTCCCACCTTTCCTTTCCTTTCCCTCTTCCGCACTTCTTCTATAACCTTACAACTTTTATTTTTCCTTCTACCATACCCTAACTTTTCAGACAATCACAAAGGGAACGTCCTTCAGGACCCAAGTGAGCTGGAGTATCCGGGCACTCTTTGGACAACCCAGCGGCCTGCCTACCTAACCTAACCTAGCTATTTCACGCACTTTTATTCGTCAATCATTTAATACCATATCATGCACTTTGACTACAATTTCTGTTGTTGTTGCGGTTTTTGGACGTCCACTACGTGGTTCATCTTCAATGCTTGTACGACCACGCTTAAATTCAGTAACCCAATTTTTTACTGTTGCATATGAAGGAGCACTTTCACCTAACACATTCACCATATCATGAATTTCTTGCCGCGATAAAACTTTTTTATGTAAATATTTAATGACACCACGCATTTCTAATTTTTTCATTGTAAAAAAATCACAGATGCATCTTTTGTGAACACCTGTGTCTATTTGAAGGAGTTACCAGATCGAAACACAATTTAACATGTGTTCACAGCAGAGATGTAAGTTTCCAAAACACTTAATCTTTTTCTGTTGAGACCGCGTTTTTTGTGCTAAGCTAAGAAGTTTCCGAACCGCCCTCGTAATGGTATTCAAATATTTTTCTGTTCTTCTTCGGTCTTATTGTTTCACAGCAATTATTGTTATAATTAAAAATAATCTTTTTTCTTGACTGAAGTTGGACTCAAACTCACAACTGATTAGTTAATATCGTACATATGTATATAACTAAAAAAGTTCATTGATGAATAATTTAAATACAAAAACAACTGAAGGTACGATCACATTGAGAAAATATTTGTGTACAAGGTCTGATAAAAAAATAACCGTTATTTTCAAATTTCGGCACTCAAAAAAAAAAAAACTCTGGTTATATGGGCAATTTAAGAAAAAGCTTAAACAATAGTGAATGTAAAATTTGAAATTTTATATCGAAGCAAGTTTCTCAGTTTTTAAACTATATTCCGTTTGCGTTGAATTATTAGTTGCTGTTTGACATTGCTGCGTAGATTTTGCAAGTGATTAAAAAATTTTAGTTCATGAAAGTAAAAAATGTCATTAAAACCCACAAAAAGGTAACTTTATAAGAAAAAGTTGATTACTAAATTTAAAATTAAAAAATATGATAGTTTTATTATGCAGGAGCTATTTCGGTAAAATCACCTATTGAGCAATCTGATGGTGGCAACGGTATCCCTTCTTCTAAGCCGAGTGTGGCCGCCAAAATTAAGTATATTGCGCGCAAGAGCGTTTGGATGAAGTTCCAGTTTACTGACATACCTTGTCGCGTACTTAGAAAATTCCTCTTTTACCAGCGGAACACTCTGATCTTTATGAATTCGTGAATTTTTTACCATGAAGCTGCAGTAACATACATACATATTTTGTATTTTAATATTCTCCGTACCCAGTGATGTAAATATTAATTTGTTAAATTTTTTGTTGAACTTTATAATTAGTTGTCCCCCAGGCTAAAGGTTTGATTATTATTTTTCCTGTCTTCTTTAATCAATAATTATTGATCACAGTAAATTTGTGTTGTAAAAAAAATCCTTCTTAAGAAAAAACTTAGGAAAGGAAAAATTTGAACTATAACCCGATGTAAATATCGTTCCTTTATTGCAACATAGTCATATCTCAAAAAATGAGTTGTTCGAGTTAACAATTTTGAATTGTTAACAATACTACCTTTTATGTTGTGCCAAAAATTTATTTAAATTACTTCTAAACTCTTTCCTTCAGGAGATGTTTTCTAAGAAATTTTTTGAAGACTAGTAGGGAAATTAAAAATTTTAAATATGTTT
The DNA here is from genome assembly GCA_914767995.1 of Thecocarcelia acutangulata. Lineage (NCBI taxonomy): Eukaryota > Metazoa > Arthropoda > Insecta > Diptera > Tachinidae > Thecocarcelia > Thecocarcelia acutangulata. The sequence continues at coordinate 26,969,733 of OU612097.1, read as the reverse complement.
TTCTCGAAACAAACGGTTTTGAGTTAAGACTATGTTGCAATAAAGGAACGACATGTACAAACCAAAAAATTTTTAATTTAAAAAAAGTATATATTTTTATCTCAACTAGCTCCAGGGTGACCCTACTGAATACCATTATTTTTTTCTTTCTCCCATATAAACATGTTATCAAACACCTTCCAGCACTGTCAGCAGTAGAACATATCAAATAATAGGAAACCATAAATGTGTGGTTCAAGGAGTTAAATAAAATTTAACAAAATACCTAAAAGTAAAAATAAAGTAGAAAAATGTGTTTTCCAATATTTGAATTAAGCTCGCTATGCGTTAACTATTGGGTGTACAACTTTGCTGCTACCGTTTTGTAATTGATGGCTGTAAATGGTACTCGAAATAAATAGATCGTAGATATCATAAAAAAAAACTTTGGTATTTGTAAACAAAACATCATTCAAAAATATGCGATTTGTGTCTGTAACTTAAAGTTATTCTCGGTTAAAGATGTCAGCTCAGCAGACAAATTCCCACCATTTGCGGGAGGTTTTAATTTTCTGCTTTAACATGAAAAAATCTGCGACTGAAGCTTATCCAATGCTCTCAAATACCTATAAGGCCGCTGTTAGTGAAAGAACGTGCGGAGAGTGGTCTCAAAAAACTGTGATTTTGTTTTAACTCGGACTAGTACTCAGGGGATGACCCTACCTATGCATTGCATTGTACCAGAACTAGGAAAATAGGTTATGAGGAGGGGGAAAGAGGGAGTAGTGTTTGTGAAGATATGACTTGAACCTTTATAACAGACAGGAAACGGACAGGAAACACGTCTGCAGGCAACTTTTTCCACAGGCGAAGTGAAATATGAATTCTTTCTGTAATACGTAGTACGATTCCCCGGGCAATCAATCACAAATGGTTGAGCTCTGCTACGTAAAAATGTGCGAGCTTCGAGAACAAGATCCCTAATCTGGTCAGAGCAAAATCTACGATAGAACAGAGTAACGCACCCCACTCTGCGTCGATGCTCCAGTGAGTCAATAGAGTTGGGTATCCACCGATGTCACCGAGGAGCTTTTTCGTTCTCACCTGCACATGGTCAAATAACTCCAAAATAGACTTTGTGGCACCGGCCTAAACATAAGAGTTGTATTCCATTTTCGCTCGGATATAGGTGGTATAAATAGTAAGGAAGTCGGATGGACTGAAGTACATCTTACACCGTTTCAAAAAGCCGAGGAGTACTTGAATGCTTCTTTAGAGACATGAAAAATGTGTGCAGTCCAGCTAACATCACACTGTATCTTCATTCCAAGAACATCAAGAGCATTTTGACGCCGAATATCAGCTTGGCGGTGAAAGAGAGACGTCTTTCGAAGCTGCAGAATTGCAGGCATTACTTGATCTAGACTCCTGTCAAACACAACAAGAATTATCAGGATCAGGAGTGACGGAACAAACTATTTAACAATTTCTGAAAGTCATGCGTATGATTAAGTAACAAGGAAATTAAGTGCCGTAAGATATTGAACGGCGTTTGTTTGCTTGTGAATAGCTGCTTGCATGGCAAAGACGGATTTCTGCATACAATACGATGACTGGCGACAAAAATTACGATAATATCAAGCGCAGAAAATCATGGGGAAACCCTAGCCAAACCGAATATTCAGGGTTGCAGAGCCATGCTCAGTATTTGGTGGAACCAACTCGGTGTAGCGTATTATGAGTTGCTAAAAACGACTGAGACAATCACAGGCGATCGTTATCGAACGCATTAATGCTTTTAGGCCGAGCACTGAAAGACAAACGGCCGCAATACAACGAGAGATATGATGAAATGATCTTACAGCATGAAAACACTAGACTCCATGTAGCGAAAATGGTCAAAACCTACTTGGAAACCTGGAAATAGGAAGTGCTCTCGCGGACTACTACTTATTTCGAGCAGTGATAGTCGGCCTGCCTGACCAACGCTATTGGTATTCTGAAAAAGTAAAAAATTGGAACGCTTTATGAATAGTCTCAAAAGATGACCAGTTTTTTCAACGCGGAATTCGTATGCTTGGACATAATACAACGAGAGATATGATGAAGTAATTCACAGCATTAAAATACTAGACTCCATGTTGCGAAAATGGTCAAAACATACTTAGAAATCTGGAAATAGAAAGTGCTCTCGTGGACTACTATTTACTTATTTCGAGTATAGACGGCCTGCCTTACCAATGTTCTTCTGAAGAAGTAAAAATTGGAACGATTTATGAATCGCCTCAAAAGATGACCAGTTTTTTCAACGTGGAATTCGTATGCTTCCCGAAAATTGGGAGATAGTAGTGTCCAGCGCTAGCCAATACTTTGAATCATAAATGTGTAACCAGGGTTTTACAATAAATTCTCGAATTTCGAAAAATAAACGGCGGAAGTAAAGTTGTACGCCTATGTAAATCTGAATGTCTCTGTATGTATCAGTGTATGTTTGTGCTGCTTGCTAAACACTTCTACAACATATTTTTTCAGATAAAGTTGTCCTGTCAGTTTGAGTGGAATAAACCTTTATTGGATTCTCTTAACTGAAATTCTTTTGTTTTTGGTATTTCCTTTTTTCTTTGTAGTTTTTTATGCTTTTTTTCTCTCTTTCTCTTTGTATCACTCTCTTTTAAAGCGATTAATTTCATTGAAAACTTGAAACGCATCACTGCTTCAAGCACTCAACACACAACTATCCACCACAACTCTTTCCCTGTTTCGGTTTTCATTTTCTACAACAGATACAAGTGATTTGCTTGGTGTATTGTGCTGGCTCAATAGACTCCCTGAGGATTCTATTTTGCAAACAAACTTTCTCAAATAGTTAGAGAGCCTGCCGGGCAGTGGGAATGGGCAGGCAGCAAAGAAACCAGAAAAAAAACAAGTGTCACAGGGGTAGAAGACTCAATGCATTACTATGGCAGAATATGTGCTGTAACATACAAATTTTCTGACTTAATATTTTTATTTTTATGTTGCACTCAGCCAAAGGTCTAATGTTCCATTGTGGCCATCAATATTTGCCGGCCTTTTTTGTCGTTTTCTGATTATGTCACTTCTAACACACTTTTTTATTGTGTTTGCGACATTGTTACATGAAATGCGATAAATATAAAAAAAACTCTCTACATTATTAAACACGATTTTGATACAACGAAGCTTTTTAAAGCATAATTTAAGAAGCGGAAGTGACAACTACCCCCCAGAAAATCCATAACTTTAGTTACTGCATGCATTTAATGGCACTCGTAGCTCTTAAGCTCTTAAGTATCTAATCTTCTTTAAGTATCTTATATCTGGTTTGAATTATTTTTGTTCAATTAAGTGCTGACCATTTCACTTATAAGCAAACAGCAACTAAAAGCTGAAGCCAGATTTTCAGAAAATTGTTTATTTTGCCATTTGTAATAACATTTCATTTTACATCGGAATTTATTGATTTTCATCTAAACGAAATTGTGAGGCAATTTATTATAAGGGGTGGTCCAACCATAATGCACAATGTTATTTATAAATAAAACAAAAATTTAAATATTTTTTACATTGATAGAAGAATTAAGGACAATTATGTATGAAATAAAATATCGACCTATTGAGGGATTCGTTGGCAAACGTCTATCCCATGTCCATATTTTCGATGACTCTGAGATACACTTAAGGTTCACCGTCATTTTCATAGAATAATTCTTAACTTTTTTTTTGTAATCAATTGGCCGGATTTAAGGAGAATTATTTCATTCTTTAGCTCTTGAATTGTTCTTCAATGATTGGCATACAATTTTTCTTGCAAATATCCCCAAAAGAGGAAGTCCAACGGTGTGAAATCACATGATTGCACCGGCCAATTTATAACACCACGATGTGAGATAACACGTAGAAAAAAAGTATATGGTTGATATTCTAAGGGATATTGATATTCTAAGGGCAACATACTATTGTTTAATTATATAATTGTTAGCGAAAATATTATATTTGAACGCCGTTCATTGATTTGCCTTAACACAGTTTTGCCAGAAAAATGTTATAATTGAATGGATGACCGCTACATCTGTAGTATCTGTGGACATTTGACGTGAATCTTCCAACATTATACTCGTATGTAACAGGAAACACGTCTGCAGTCAACTTATTCCACAGATTGTGAAATTGATTTAGATCAGCTCTTATCTGATGATGGACCAACTCCACAGGTTCACGACTTACAATCGACCCCAGCTTACTAGGCTCACATCGGCCGCAACTTTTTGCCATAAGTTTGTATATAGACAAACCCTTTGCTGAAGAGTTCGGGCCTTCTAGTTCCTCCTGTATACAATTTCTCAGAAGTGAGTGCACAACAATACTTAATGAGCTGTTATACCGAAGCCCATTAAACGCTTCAGCCATACCAATTCACACGTCGCTTGGGTGCTTAAGCCGCAGTTATCTGAGAAAGACAATACTACCCCTCGGGGGGGTATTAGCTATCGAAAATCGGCAGTGCGCCATCGTTATCAGGGAAACTAATTCTCCTTCCTGCGATTTTAGGTTTAAGGTGCAGACAGAACGTTTTAGCCAAGGCAGGCACCTCAACTATGATCAGCGCCGGTCTGCAAGTAAAAATTTCTGGAGGGTTTATTGATCCTCGTTCTGCCAATTAAACTTCAGTGAGGGTTTCGGAAATCCAACACAGTATAGGTCAAACGGCTTCCTAAAGCTTTATTTGTTAACCGAAATGAAAGACTCCTTCCCCTCTATGCTCCAGAAAGCAGAATACCCTGGTTTATTGTACGCCAAGAAAAAACTCGCTCGCCGGGCGGTAACTGAACTTGTTCTACAAACGAACCGTAAGGCTAAAAAACACTTGCTTTGTAATGTGTTAAGCGATTCACTGAATAATCGACCACAAATGGATGAGCCCTCACCGACCAGCATGTGTTGCGCAAAAGTGTGTGGGCTTCGGGAAAAAGATCCTTAAGTTCGCCAAAGTAGCGGCAAAACAAAATCATGAAACCCATCCTGTGGCGGTGCTCCAATGAACTAATGAGGTGGGGTACCCTACTGTCACCGATAAGCTTATTCGCCCTCTCCTGAACACAGTTGAGTAACCCAAAAATAGGCCTTGAAGCACCAGCCCAAACATGAGAACTAATCGTATATTCCATTGTCGTTTGCATATAGATGGCAGTAATGAGATTAGATAGAGTGAAATGTGCTTGTACTGTTTTAGAAAACCGAGGCTCTTTAATTGAGACATGAAAAATGTATTTTTGTTCCAAGAACTTCACGGGCATGCGGTTCCCTAACATTTAAGCCATCCATGAGTACAGATAAACATGCCAAACACTGAAATATAGAAATGACAAATTTAGTTGGGCGAAAAACATAACCATAAGCTGTGACTCACAATTAATATCGTGCCTTATAGTTGGACCACGCTTTACTACTGTTAGTAAATAATAGTCCAAAATATGATTTCAAGAGTACAAATATTGTAAAAATATTACCAACAGAAACTCAAATAAATTATTGTTACATTTTGCAACAATTTGTTAGTAATTTATCATTTGTGTTAATTTTTCAACAAAACCTCTGCTGCGTTTTTGAAATGGTCTAGACTTTTGTAATTATCTTTGGTATTAAATTCTTTGGTATCTAACTTGTGCCTATATACTATACAAAACTCAACTAACCCACAAGCTAAAGGCAAACATTATGCATTCGCTGAATGCGCTTCAAAAAAAGAATCCTTAAATCCAAAATTTTATTTATTTCGTTAAAAAATTGTGCAGATATCTTAAGAAATAGCTCGAAAAAAACCCCCCCAGCAATTTTTATGATCATGTAGTTTCATTGTTATCGAACAATTTGCGCTTTAATTAACAAACCAAAATCAAAAGATTTATCTTTAGTCTCATACCTATAGTAGTTGCTGCAAACAAAATCTCATTCACTTGCAACAGCAAACAACAGCCTCAGCATTACGGCGTCTTTAATGAAGCTCGTCAAATCTTCGTAATTAATACTTTATGCCTGCTGGCCGTTTCGTCCTTACGTAGACCACGTGCAACTGGCATTAAGTAAACTGATATGTTTGCTGCTATAATAACAAATAGATTGATATACGAGTACGTACGCGTAGCGTGTGCGTGTGCAAAAGAATTTTTGGCAGAATGTACTCAAACGAACACCAACACAAATCAAAATGTACCGAAACGAGGCCTAGCAGGTAAAATGTTCAGTGAACATATTCGTATGAGCCACCACACACACACACACTTACACACGTATTCAAATCGAGTATTGTGCAACAACCCAGTTGACCGTGTCGTGCATGCGTCGTAGACAGCTGATGCAAGACCTGTCGTATTTACTCGACGACACAATGGCGACAGCCCAGGGCAATTACTGACGACTTTTTCCAACAAAAAGCACTTTAATCGTGCACGACAATAAGAGTAACACCGTCATCTGTATTGTCGTTGACTATTATAACGACAATGTAATCGCAATTGATATCGACGACCCATTTAATTACAGTGTTAACAAACTTGTCGTTAACGACAATTACAATGACAATGTCATAAAAGCTGACATTATATACCCCTGCGCAATTTTTACATGTTGGCATTTTAATATGTTGGCTAATACTTACCAGCCTATTTAACGAAAAACTTCACTTACTTGTATATTTTGTTAATTAAATGTTTTTTAATTTTCCTTGAACACGATGATTATAAATAAATAATTTGTAACTTGAATCTATTTTTTCGCCCTTTTCATATTTTTATATTTTCTTGAAGAAGACATAATAATTACTTTATATAAAAACATGTGACCTCAAGCTCGAGTAAACAAGATTTATAAATGAAAATGATATATACTACGTTTATATAACTAACTCACCGTTTATGCACAAATTTATATAGTTGAGTCCAATATTGAACAATGTGGGATGCATCCCTGATCATCAATTTGGTTTTCGGGCTAAACATAGCACCATAGAACAAACGCACAGACTAGTCAATGTCATAAGACAGACCTTTGAGGACAAGAAATATTGCTCAGCTCTATTCATTGACATTTCTCAAGCTTTTGATAAAGTGTGGCACGGCGGCTTGATGCACAAAATAAAGTTAAACTTGCCTGTAAATACTCACAAGTTTCTGAAAAGCTTTTTATATGGTCGGAAATTTGTTATCAGAGAAGGCGACTTTATAAGCCCAACTCAGCAATCGAGGCGGGAGTTCCCCAAGGCAGCATACGGGGGCCTACTTTAGATTTGATTTACGCCTCTGACATGCCAACGACACCCGGAATCCACACTTCAACCTTTGTAGATGACACAGCTTTCTGGAGCGTTCATGAAAACCACCAATTAGCTTCACGAATTTACTGGAATATATTTCGATATTAGAGAAATGGCTAAAACTTTGGAAAATCAAAGTTAATGAACAAAAATGTACTCATGTCACATTCCCTCAGTGTAAACAAGCATGTGCGCCTACCCAAATTAACAACTCACGTATTCCGTAGCACAATAAAGTCAAGTACCTTGATATACACGTCGTCCGTAGGCTAACGTGGAAGTCTCACATTGCAGCAAAAGTGACTTAGTTGAAACTAAAAGCAGCGCAACTAAATTGGTTTATGGGCAGAAACTCGACACTGAAGTTGGATTGCAAACTTCTGTTAGACAATGCAATTCTAAAGCCCATATGATGCTACGGAATTCCATTATGGGGCACCGCCTCAGCGTCAAATATTGAAAAAACTCAAAAGCGGCAACCAAATTCTTCGAACGATTACTGCGGCTGCATGATACGTAAAAAATTCACGAATTCATTAAGATCTGAGTGTTCCGCTGGTAAAAGAGGAATTTTCTAAGCGCGTGACAAGGTATGTCAGTAAACTAGAACTTCATCCAAACTCTCTTGAGCGCAATATACTTTATTTTGGCGGTCACACTCGGCTTAGGAGAAGGGATACCGTTGCCACCATCAGATTGCTCAATAGATGATTTTACCGAAATAACCCCCGCATAATAAAACTTTTTGTCTGGAATTGGGCGGAGTAAAGTAAAAAGCAAATTTTTATTATTTTAAATTTAATATTAAGATTTGAATACTTATTGTTACAGTAAACCCCGCTTAATTACCTCACTCAAGTTGCTGTAATTTTTGGGTAGTTGCGCGAATAAGGTATTAAAGCGGAGACGTATAATTACCATATAGAGGTCATTATGAGAAGACGCTTAAGTACCTCTATGAAAGCATTTATCCAAACAGACTTAAATTAAATCAAAGTCGTTACATACGTTAAAGTAAAAATTAACGCAAAAAAGTTTTCAAAATAAAATATTTTATTCAATACAAACAAACAAATTTCATTATCACAAAAATTATGCATACATATATAGACAAAAATAGCAGGAGTATATGCTTGTATGTATATAAAAAAAAGCTTATCAGAACGTTAAAAAGTAAATTGGCAGAATTCACAAAAATTTACGCTTTGTGCTTAACAAGTGTCAAATTTGTCCACAGAGTAGAGTGAATAGGTAGACAGTGTTGGGTAAATAAATGAAGGGACTTTTAGGGTATTTTTGGATTTGGGATACAATATTTTGGGTAATTACCCAAAATAGGTACTTAAAAAAAGTTAATTAACCGTGTATTTTTGTATGAAAATAAGTGAGAAAAAACCGGGATTGAATATTAGGGGTTATTAAACGAAAAAGGCATTTAAGTTGTGGGTAATTACACGGGGTATACTGTAGTTCATTTTGAAGATTCAATAAATAAAAATGCTTAAAAAAAAATAAAAAACTTTATTAGCCACATCGACGAAATATTTGACATTGTGATATAAAGTGGCAACTTTTTATGTCTTATTTGCAAATAAATTTTTAATCAGTAATTGTTTTCGTGAGTTAGCTAATCGAAAATAAAAATTTTGTTTACTGTTTATATGGCAATTTTTGTTATTTACAATATTTTTATTCGCAAATAACCTGCACGTATAAACGTAGTAATAGATAATCATTTTGTAGTAATTCATAAAAATGAACGGCAAAATCCTTTTGTTTCTTTCAAAAAAGTTTTATTTGAAGCTTATCTTACACTCCAAACACGACAAAGTAAACGACAATGTCATGCATGTTGTCGTTAATACTTATGAAACACGACAACTTGCATGCACTTGTCGTTTAGTCTGTCTTGTTTTATTCTTTGTTGAAGTGAATACAACAAATCAGAATATTTCCCCATCAAAATTGTGTTCCATTTTGTTTGTATAGGTGACAAATCTGGAAATGTCTTGTGAACATTGCGGAGAACAAATGTCGTCGATAACAACTTGAACAACTGGGAACGCCTATTGCTTAAGGTATAATTTACCACACACACCCGGGAACGCAGGCACATGCACGCACACATACATTTTTAACCGTAAACAATTTGACCAACATTGTTGACCAAACAATACCAACCAATACAAATTTAATAAACTGTAACATTAAAGTGTGTGTTAAAGCAAACATGCAAATGCTTACACACACACACACACACATACAGTTTCATTATTTTATTATTTATGCATTTCTGATCTTTAAATTAAATCCACTGCATTGTCAAATCCAGTGTAAATAAAAATGAAAAAAAAGAGAAAAATAAAACAGCAATACCTTTAAGATAAAAATCGCTTGACTATATAACTATTGGCAGCAATTGCATTCAGTCAGTCAGCCAATCACAGGCGGCAGCGGCGGCGGCAGCAGACACAGTATGTGTTAACAGGTTTAAAAAATTAACGTGCCTTGCCGAAGATTTTCAGAGTTTTATACTCTGATAGAGATATTATTTTATTGCTGTTTGCGGTGGAAATGCATTTTTTTTTTTTTTTTTTTTTGTTAAAGCAAAAGTTCCAGAACACTTTATCAAGGGTTTGGAATGTTTGTTGTGTAAAGAACAGTATTTGGGAATTTATTACAAAATATTACAATTCTACCAAAAAATTATCTACGTTATATCGTATTTCTGCATGCACAAAATTGTAATCGTTCAAAACGAATTGATTGCATTACCAAACAAAACGGTCTAATTTGGCATGATAACAATCCACAAGTGGTTTTCAAAAAGTGACCTGAACAAAATGTTGTACAAAAATGTTTTCCCTACAATTACTGATTAACTAATTCTATTTGAAAAAAGATTTAAAAAAAGCTACGGAATAAAGCATACGATGTTAATTGTGAATAAAGCAAACAGTTTTCGTACAACAGTGAAAAATAATTACATCAGCACCTGCCTTTACGGCCTTATATGGTGATGCACCAATTCCACAGAGTGAATTATTTACGAGTCACCAGCTCCCCGATGTGGCTTGCCGGGCACACACAGTTCACAATTCTTAACATATGTTTATAGCCATATAGGTAAACCCTTGCTCAAAAGTTTGGCCCTTTTAATGGGCCATCCTGTATGTAATTTTCAAGCAACAATGGAAGACAAGGCTTTATGAGTTGGTAGGCTGAAGCCCACTAAGAGCATCAACCCTTAACCTAACCATCACCACTAGTTTCTTATAGTACAGGTACCTGTTGCAAGGCTACAGCACCTCTGGTGGTTGTCTGCCCCCAAAAAAGCCATGGACCACAAAGTTGTCAGGGATACTCCGATTTTCTGCGTTTTAGGTTTAAACCACAGCCGGAACGTTCCCGGCAAGGTAGGCACCATGATCAGTCTGGGTTGAACTTCAAGCGGAACCACCCGGGCTATGCTGATCCCCGTACTGCCCATTTATACTCTTGGTAAGGGTTTCCAACACAACATAAGTTGTGTTTACTACAAAAAACGAAGAACTCTTTCCCCTCTATACCACAAAAAATACAAGGCCCTGGTTTGGTCTACGCTAAGGAAAAACATATTTACCGCCGAGGGGGGGGGGGGGGGGGCGGATGGAAATTGCATACAACTGGAATTGAAAGGCCCAAACATTTCAGCAAGAGGTTTGCCCATATGTCTACAAACTTATGGCAATAAGTTGTAACCTGTGAGAGTGTTGCACGCCACACGGGGGCGGTGATGAATCGTGACTAACTTAGCCCGTGTTAGTTGTTCCATCATCAGATTTGGCCGTCTAGGTAGGTGTAGATGTAAATCAATTTCACATTTTCTACACATCCAGTAGACCTATTTGTCTAAACGGAATTTGCACCAAATACATTTTAAAATACTTCAATAACCTTTACGCGCTGCGCATTTGCGTACCTCTCCCTGCTTGAATTTTTAAATTATGAAATAAAAGAATCTCAAATTAGGTTGGTCAAGAAAGTTGAGGTTGAGGTGTGACTCATAATTAACAGCATGCATTTTGGTTGGACCAGCCTTTACTAAACATATCTATAACATTATTAATTTCAATTTCTAAAATTAAGAAACAATTCCTTTACTCCCACAAGGTTTCTCCATTTGGCTTTAATACCAAATACCCTGGAAATGAAATGCATGTTGCTTGTTCACAATTAAAAAATAACCGCTATTAACACACTCTCATCCTTTATGCAAACATTGAATGTAAACACACACCAATATGACCATACCCAGTTGACCAAATCACCGCAGATGACATAGTAGTATTCAACAACATATGTAAGATTCATGCTCTCTTATAAAAGTTAGTTGAACATGAGAATGATGAGTGACAATGTCTACAATTCGGTCGCTCAGCTCAGGTGAAAGGTGAACGACGTTTTGAAGGAAGGTGGACGACAATATCTACTCACTTATATGTAAGTGAGTAGATATTGTTTAAAGGAAGATAGGCGGCAAGGTCTTTATGAGTTGGTCACTCTTTTGTAAGTGACAGAGGAGTAATATTTTAACAGAAGGCGAGCAAGGAGACAGGCCATAATGTCCACAATTTAGTCACTCATCTGTAAACAATAGATGAGCGAAAAGCTCTTCAAGTTGTTATGAAAAAAGAAAATTATACATAAACCACAAGATGGACGACAACATCGTCTATCTAGTTACTCACTTTATTTGCTTAAAAACATCTGTGGTAAAATAGCGTAGCTCTTCGTAAAAAAAAGCTGAACAAAAAATTTATAAAATTAGTATATACAAGGTCGATAAAATAGACAACAATATATTCAATCTAGTTACGCATCTAGATAGACGAAAAATTCTTAAAATTTGTGTAGGGAAATAGCGCCAAAACCAACGTGACTCTTAGTAAAAAAGCTGAATTTTACAATAATATTTTAAAAATAACTATAAAAAATAATTGCTAGTCACTCATCTCTAGGTGACAGATGAAAGACAAAGCCTTAAAAGTTTGTTGTGTTGCATTTGTGGGAAAAAAAATATTTGCAAAAAATGTGTAACATTATCATGAACGACAAGATGACAGACAACAAGATATGCGACAATGTTTTTAAGGGTTTCAAATGACCCACTAAGTTAGAAATTTTTGATGTAAAGTATTTGTTTATAAAATGCTGTAACTAACGAAAGACTAGTTTATACATAGAAGACAAGATGGAAGACAGTGTCTTCAATATAGTCTTCAAATTGTTCATTAAAGTAGTTTTGAAAAAAATAATAATAGTAGGATGCTGAGAAAACAAAGAAAAATATATAAAATTAAATTAAATATACTATTTATTTCAGTGGCTTAGTAAGAGCCATGGACGGGCGATATGGTAAACGAAATTGTGGTTTAGGCTACAAGACTGCACAGAAAAATCAATAAAACTTTTGTCTAAAAAATAAATTGTTTTTTTTACTGATTTAAAAAACATATTCTTACAATATGCTCGAATAACGGATTTTCTGTAATTTCCAAATATATCCAAAGTGCTGCTCAAAGGAATCTACTTGCCGCTTAAAACTACATGCATATGTGTATCAAAAATGTAATCTTGGACATCAATTCTCTTCCTTCTTTTTGTTTTTTTTTTTTCATAAAATAGCTGTTCTTATCCAATAAACTATTTGTGCAAAATTTTTGAGCCCACGAATTTACAGGTTTTTTATTCATACAATTTTATTAACTGGTTTAGTAACTCCTTTATTGAACATGAAATCAAAATTTCTCTGCGCATGATTTAGTGAACATTTGTTGGAAAAATTCATCAACGATTTGCTCAAGTTGATTAAAATTTATCTTTCATGAGTTGCTTTTGGCGTTCAAGATTGATTAAAGGGTGGTCCAACCATATTGCACTATGTCAATTATAATTCTCACACATCAAGTTGGTTGCCCAACTTAATTTGACATTCTTTGTTTCACCGTTTGACTAATTCAATTATTGAGATATAGACAATTAAGCAGACCATTAAGATTGTTGAAGTCTTTTACAAAAATGACCTTTCAAGTCAAAAGGTATTTCTTTCACCTCAGTGGATTCGTTAAAAAGCTTAATTGCTGCATTTTGGTAAAGCGGAACTCATGAGAAATTCCTGAATGAATGAATGCTCCAATAAAGACTGATTTTTTATCTTGGACGAGAACTTAGGCGACAACACCTACATATACAATGCTTTGTACTGAAACTAGGAAATTTGGCCTGAATCTTTCAATAACTAGAGGGAAAGTCCAAAACAAACATTAATATAGCATTCAAATTATTGGAATGTTATTGCTGTTTATAGACTGGCGACATCATCGGACCGAACTTCTTCGAAAATGAGGTCGGCAAAGCAGTTGCCGGGAATGGTGTCTACTCTAGCGATATAATAATGGACTTCTTGTGGCCTGAAGTTAACGATATGTACCTAGGTGATATGTGGTTCCTAGATCATGATGCCACTTGACATACAGCCAACGAAACCATGACACTTTTGCGCTAAAAATTTAATGGCCGTGTTGCCTCACGACATGACAATGTTAATTAGCCGTCACGATTGACAATGGTTTGACAACGTTGAACTTCTTTCTTTAGAGCAATTTTTAATAAAAGGTATACTTCGATAAGCCAGCAACAATTTAATAGCTAAAGCATGAGATAATTCGGCACATTAACATCATTGTACCTCAATTTTGTCTCGTAGTCACGCCAAACAAGTGACACGATTCGAGAAGCTGCACATAATTCTTATATATACTTCTATCATAATAAAAAAAAATATTAAAATAACTCGCATCATGCATTTTGGTTCGATCAACCTTTATATGGCTACTTGGGTATTATTACACACTCTTAGCCATACAAACGCTCTCATTTACACAGAGATTGGCTACGTAAACAACATTGATTATCAACGCTTCAGCGCAAATATTTAAACACGTACATGATGCAGCTGCTTAAAAAGCTTTCTCTGCTTCTTTTTTTTGTCTTTCCTGGGTTTATGCAACACTAACTGGCTGGCTGGCCGTCAGACATGCAATCATTCACTCAACCATGCTGTCAGTGCAGCATAAAAATGTTTATGCTACGCAGGCTGATGGGGTGTGATTGCTGGTTTAAACTTTTCACCAGACAACAAGGACAATCACAACAGTGACTAGCGCTTGACTATAGCGTTGCCTGCCGTTCAATAAATTCTTCATTCAATACATTTTTCTATAATGTTGACCATAAAATTTCTGTTTTACACCAGTATGGTTTGTTGTTTAATTTTGTTGTTGGCTTTGTGTATTTTTTTTTTTTTTAATTTCCCCATTTTACCAACAACTTTCATTTGCAGTGATGAACAAATGCCGGGACAGACATTGACCAGATATTTCACCAGCCCACTAAGTTTTACGTAAAAGCATTATTAATACTTAAAAAGCTGGGAAGATATAAATGAAAATATGCTGAATTCATAGCTGGTAATAATTTGTTGCAATGCTGTTAGCGCTTTAAATACGAGTATATTGCTGTTGTGGCAATAAAAAAATAATAATAATACAGCAACAAACGTTAATCTGTTTGTATTAAATCCGTCTGTCTCTGTTAGGCTCTACCGGGGAGCAGGTTTTGCCCTGACGTACCAGGGCACTAAAGTTTTCTAGGTCATAGAGAGCAAGGAGTTCCTTGCTTATTGTAGCAATTAAAACTCTGGACAGTGGCATGACTTATGTTGTGTTGGACTTCCGAAACCCGGACCGTGAGTTAACTGACAGTACGTGGATCAGCAAAGCCCCCGGGAGGCTCTGCTTGCAGAGCATTCCGTCACTGATCATGGTTGAGGTGGTGGCATATCATAATGTCCATGGACACTGTGACACACATTAACGTGTCATAACGTTCATGGACAGTATGACACCTATGTCATAGTGTTCATGGCCATAGTCACACTGTGCAAATGAACCTTATATCATTTTAAAAAATGTCATAAGGTCCATAATTAAAAAAGTAGCTACATATGACAATAACTGTATATTTGAGTGATAATTTGAACCAATTAAAGCCGTTGCCATTATCAAATTGGTTCACACTTTCGGTGGCAAAACTTTGACGTATAACTATTACTTATATTGCCTTCAAGAAATTGACACTTTAATTAAATAAGTGATTATTGCAATAGAAACTTTTTTTCTATAGTCTCTTTAAATTTACGAATTAGTATTCCCTTGAAAATTTAAACTCAAAAATTTCGTTTTTTTTTTTGCAAAAATTAGTTTTTACAGAAGTAAAAAAAAAATGATTTTAAATTGTTACTAGATTACAAGAATTTTTATGATATGATATAATTTGGCTATTTTCTTGCCATTAAATATGGAAGGAATGGTAAATCTTTCTTTGACGCTTTTCTTGAGCGGGTTCGAAGTATTTTCGAGCACATCTCTTAGCGAAACATTTCTCAGCTCAAACTTTGCTTCAACACAGTTATTCGTTATAGACAAGGCTTACACTATATGGATCATGTTTCTTTTTACGTAGTAAAAACTTTAGTTGCTACCTTTTAAAGTTTCATCGACCAGCCGCTTATGTTGTATTAGTAGTTTTATAAAATAATTAAAACCCCAATAAAAAATTGTCTTTGCACGCTCTGTAAGAACTAATATGTCCTCTTCGGTCTATTGTAGTGATGAGTAGATCTTTTGTTGTCAGAGTAACAAGAATGTGGTACCTATACACAAACTTTATATGAGAAACGAAACTTTTAATCGTCCCATACACGTTTCAATTCAATTGTGAATTTCAATTGTCTTTCAACTGAATTGTTTATTACACACTCACTTCATAAACTGAATTAAAAGATTTTCATTCAACTATTAAATTCAATTAAATTATAGACAATTTTAAAAATATATAACGTTCTCTTTGCAAAAACACTACAAACATAAATTTTGAGACCTGATCAAGAGACTCGAACACACACAACACAATCAAATTGAAAGACTTGCTAGTCAACTTGAAAAATCAAAACATCTTAATTTTTCTTCAACCAACTCGACAACTGTCAAACTAATCAACTGACAAAGCCATACACGCTTTGATTTGGACAACAACCGACTGAGTTGCCAACTGAGTTGAAACGTGTATGGGGTGCTTTACACATCTATTCCTCACTTGAAAATATTGCTGAAGTAGTATTTAAAAGGATTTTCAGTGTTATATATTTTAAACATTTTATGTTTTTAATAGCTTTATTAATAATACCAAACCATAAGCAGTTTTTTAATAGTAAGTATTTATTTTTAGCAAGTATTTATTTATTACTTATCCAATTTAAATAACCATTTTACATTCTGATCCAATTTGGCCATCAAGGCTTGTAGTTCACAATAAAAGAATAAATAATTTGGCTATAAGGATGATGTATAACAGCTGTTGCACAGCAATCAGCCTGCGAGTTCACATATTAGTTAAGAGGCTTCCAACAATATTTAAAATTTAAAATTTGCTAAAAAAAACACTTTCTCTTAAGCATAGAAGTTTACACCTTTCACCCCCCTGCTGCTGCTCATTATAACTATTTACTCATTTTCACTTTTCTTATCATGCTTACTGAACCGCAATCTGTATTTAAGCCATTAGAAAGACTTCAATTGACCCCATTAATTAGCTTTTTATTTGCTTTTAATTGACCATTAATAAGACTAAATAAAAAAAAGCATTAATTCTCATTTGAAAAAAAAATAACTTTCTAGTACCCTCATTCACCAAACTGCCAGCATCGCATCGAAGCAAATTGAGAATATGTTTTAATGATTTAATAAAAAAAAAATTAGAAAAACACATTCACTTGGAATGCTTGTTGCTGATGAGTGGTTTGTCAATTCGGGGCCTAGAAATCATAAAATTCTCATACAATCAACTGCTCTCATAGCAGAAATACGCCTGAACAAGCAGGCAAAGTGAAGCATTAACGCAGAATGCCAACGAGCACATTTCACTGATATATAAAGGGTGAATTATTTTGAACTTTCTTTTTTTTATATCGTGGTCCAAAGTACTCAGGGGATAACCCCTACATATGCAGTACCAGAACTAGGAAAATAGGTTGGAAGGAGGGAACAAGGGGGAGTAGTGTTTGTGATCATTTCACTAGAACTTTCCAACGTTATAACAGACGGGAAACACGTCTGCAGGCAACTTATTAAGTCGTTTTTGTTTTTGAGGAAAGTTTTGTAATATAAGCAATAAAATTTAATAACTCTATTTTATAATAATCGGCATCTAGAGGTTTTCGGAGACAAAAAATTTATTCTTTGGTACCTGGTGGGGAAAATTTATTTCTTCCGGTTTTTACTCATTTTTAGCTTGCAGAAACAATGTAAGTCACATTGTTTCTGGGAAACGACTTTAATGATTTTAATGAAAATCAGTATCTAGGAGTTTTAAGATAAAAAAAGTGGTCTAGAATGCCCCGGGTTTTATCCATTTGTGATGTTTTTTTTATTGGCTCTCAAAAACGGCCCTAATGATTTTGAAAAAAATCGGACTCTATGCATTTTTAAGGTCGAAAAATCGATCTAGGCTGTCCCCGTATCCGAGGAAGTTCTTTTTTGTCTCGGCTTTTATCGAATTGTAATATTTTTATTGGTTCTCGAAACCGACGCTAACGAAGTTTGTTATGTTCGGTGTATAGCTGTTTTTAACGTCGAAAAGTAGGTATTGACTGAGCCTGATAATTTTATTGGTCTCGACAACGTCTCTAACGATTTTAATGTCTCCAGCCCCAGGAAACTTTTCTTAGTTATTGAATGATTTTACTGAAAATTAGTATCTAGGGGTTTTTCAGATCAAACAATCAACATAGACTGTCTCCAGTTACGGGAAACCCCCATATTGTCTGGTTTTTTCCATTTATGATATATTTATGGGTTCTCATAAACGGTTCTGTTGATTTTGATAAAAGTAGGTTAAGGCAAAAAATCCATCTAGATCATCATCGGTGCCGGGAAAGTCCATTTTGTCCCAGATTTTCTCCATTTTTGATATATTTATAGCTATTTAAAATAGATCAAACAATGTTGATAAAAGTCAGTATCTGGGGGGTTTTACGGTGACAAAATCGATTTAGATTCTCCGCTGGTCTCGAAAACCCCATTTTCGGCGGTTTATACCCATTGCAGTATATTTTTTTGTTTTTGATAGTTGTTAAGGTTTGTAAATCGACTAAGACTTTGTCGCCCGAGAAGAAACTTTTTGTCGTTCTTAAAAACGACGTTAAAGACTTTTATAAGACTCAGTATCTAGAAGTATATATACAATAAGTATACATTACAATAATCTAGAAAAATATATCCAGATTGATCCCGATTAGAGCTGTGTCGTTCATGAACGAACGGGTTAAATTGAATGGATCATCTCGTTGAACGTAGTGAGCCGGTCATTAAACTGATCACTTTTCGTTCAATAGTGAGCCGTTCAATTTGGGTAGCTTTCGTCCAAATATCTTTCGTTCCTTTTGTGTCATGTTCATGTTTGTTTTTGTTGTGTAGTTTAACTAAAGTGGGGGTTGTTTTTTTTTTGTATTATTTTAAATTATCTGAAATAAAACAAAAATCGATTATGAAATTAATCAAAATTTATCACACCAAAATAGTTTTTATTTAAAATTATTTCTTCTTTTTAAAACAATAATTTTTTTATCACTTTATCATTTTTTATCTTGCTATCTTGTTTTGTTCATTTTCCAGTGATGTGTTGATAATTGACCGCAAAATTTTAATGTTGGCAGCGTGCCATTGGTTCAAAGTGACCGATTGAACGAAATGAATGAACGGATCAGTCTTTTGTAATTGAACGAAAGTGACCGGTCACTAAAATGAACGACCCGGCACAGCTCTAGTCCCGATCCTATAAATAACTAATTCGTCATGGTGTTTTACCCATTTTCGATATTGCGACGTATATATTTTTATACATATATGAAAATCTACTCTGTTTACGGGTTTAACTAATTTCTGACATTATGGTTAATATTAAGGGGTTCAAAAAAAAAGTTTTTTGGAAATTTTATGGGGATAAATCTATTTCCGTTGGTCTCGTTACTGCAAAACTCTTTTTTGTCCCGGTTTTCAGATATCTCGAGCAATTTTGATATGGACATTAAACTTACTCTTTTTACTGAAAACACAGATGTTGATTTTTTCAGCGTGAAACGGCATATTAAATAAGCGAATCGCTATTTTGACCTGGATCCCCAAAATATCCCAGAAAAAACACAATTTTATTATGACATTAAACAGCGTCAAAATGGAAAAATCTGGTGAATTAATATTTATTAAAGTAAATATATATAAATTATTGATCCTATTTGCTTTGATCATTATTTAGTTCAATATTTGCAATAAATTTCTTCAGCTCAAGGTCCTTTTTATTTTTTTTTAATTTTTAATGTATTTTCCAATAAGTTGTCTTCCTTTGAAAGACTTCTTCAGGAAAATTTATTTCTTTGTGTGATAAGTTCAATAAAATATTTGAAATATATTTCCCGAGTAAAGGTAGTGTTTGTATAAATTGCAAACATGCTAGTCGTTTCCATTTCTGTTGATTCTATGCGCAAACTTTAACACCTCTCTTATATTTTATTCTATATCTTACTCTATTTTATCCCCTTGGGGGTAGAATTAATCGAGATCTTGGCTTAGCGGATGCGTACATCATAGCATCTACCTGTATATCAAATTTCCGCCTGATCCGTCCAGTGGTTTGGGCTGTGCATCAGTCACCTTTGAGTTATATATATTTAGATTATTTTAGTCCAAGAAAAAAGCTTAAAGAATCACCCGCTATGTATCCAATAAGTAAATATGCATGCATGTTTTTAACGGACGTGTATAAATAGTACATACTCGTACATGTATATGTGTCTATGCTCGTATGTATTAGTCATATATAGACTTTTCTAAGAGTATCATCTGTTTGATTAAAATTTCAGTTAAATGTTAATTTTTTTTTCCTCTTTAACGAGACTTTTTTCTTTTGTTCTTACTTGAGTTGATGTTGTTGGCGTAGTTGTTGTTGCATTTGCTGCAGTTGTTTTAGTTGTTGTGCTACTCGTTTACAGACAACATTCTTGATTAATGTTGATGCTGTCATTATTATTCTTGTTTGATGTTGGTGATGGTGTTTTTGAAGTTTTGGGGTACGCTGATGATGCCAATGATGGGGATTATTATGATGATGACAATGCTGATGGTCATGGTAACATTGACATCAGCTTCTATGGTCATCATATGGCATTTGCATCTTGTTGCGCACAATCGCTTATACGAATATATTCAAGAGCCAGTTTCTGCATGCGTTGGCTGGGGTACTCACATTTATATATGTCGCTGTCACTTTGCTTCTTTTTTTCTATTTTGTAACGTATGCACATATGGGACACTGATATATACGTTATTGTGATAAATTTTTATGAAAACTGTCCTGGTTTAGCAAACGTTTTCGTTTTTGATGCATGTCGCACATTAATTTGAATTGAATACAGAATGTTGTTAGGGGAGTAGCTGACTTTTTATTGACGGGGAAATATAAAAATGCAAATTATTGATGTTTTTAGAGTACGAGAATAATTAATTGGATTTAAAAGTATACAAAAATTGGGTGAAAAATGAAATTGTTTTTAGGAACTGTTTACAGAACACAGACAGACGATTCATCTAGAAAATTTGTATGAAAAGCAATAAAAATATTAAAGATACAGACATTCTAGATGAGTCGGTCTACTGTGTTCTACATTGATTTCAAGAATGACTAATTTCATTCCGTTGTTGTTAAGTACCAAAAAAAACGCACTGAAGTCCACTTCCCAATGAAATTGCACTCTGTGCGAACAACAATTATACAATTTTTTCATTATTGTAGCTCAACATTCTACGACAAATCTATGAACTAATATGTGTTAAGACCACGTCAGACCTCACAACTGCATGACAGTAAATCGTGTAGTCGACTACTGAATTTTTTTGAATACGGCAGCAATATAAATTCATTTATATAAAAGTGTGGCCACCTAAAAGTTTTGCAAAATTTTATTGCTTTAAAGAACAAATTTTGTTTCTATCAATAAAAAAGTTCTCTATAAAAACACTCTTAAAAACATCAACTTAACTTAAACAAGTTGTTGTTCGCTTTGCTTATTGTGGTACCTTAATGGCAGATTGAACACCAATTTTAAAGCTTTGTTTTTCAGGGTTTAGAGAGACTTTAACTTACGGGAATTTTACATGTATATGCCAAGGATAATTATATCAAGTGACTGTGGATCAAACTGTCATAAACTAATCATCTTGTTATTACAGGTTATTACAAAACTAGACCTAGATATTTAACAAATTCTGACTCGTATGTGGGACACCATTAATATGTACTATCAATTGCTGATCACTCACCAATGTATATGGCTCAAAGGGAACCAATTTGGTTTTACTAGCGTTAAACTTCTATTTATTTAATTTGAGATATTGAGAATAGAATTGCAGCATCTAAGCTTTTAGAACATTCACATGATTATAATGATAATGCAGAAAATATCATCATCAAATAAAACAAGTTTACCATGAAAATTAATATGTTCATATCATCAATATACATATATTTTAACAAGTAAGAGTGTAGTGTTTAGCATTATGGTCGCCAGCTGCTCAAAAAAAAGTACCAAGTGATTTAAAACAAGTAACAGTATGGTATATTCGGCTGGGCCGAATGTAAAATACCATTCACGATACTCACGTATATAGTATATATAACAATTTTGAACTAAATATGCTATATGGACTGATATCGGAGGAAAAATATTTTTGTCATGTAATCGCCGTGCCAAAAGGGTATTCCATCATGGGAAAATCGGTTTAGGCTATATCTCGGGTATATATAGACCGATATTGAAAGTTTTCATTTTTTGGTAAGCTCTTTTATTACTAGAGCAGCTTTTAAGCAAATAAAAATTTTTCATGGAAAAATTGGTTTATGCTATATCTTAGGTATATATAGACCAATATACCATTTTTTCATTATATGTATTTTTATAATCTCTTTTAATAAACAAAACTGGTTTTAAGCAAAAAAAAATTTTTCATGGAAAAATCGGTCCAGAAGATATATCAGGTATGTATGGACCGATGTCGGAAATTCTCATTTCCTTATACTACCACAACTGATTTTAAGCCAAAAAAAGTTGTTTTCATTTCCATGAAAAAATCGGTTTAGGCTATATCTCGAGTACATATGGACCGATATCGGAAATTTTCATTTCCTGTATTTTAGTAACTTTTTTTTACAACCAGAAATCCTTTCAAGCGAAAAAAATTTTCTCATAAAAAAATCGGTTTAGGCTATATCTCGGGTATATATTGACCGATATTGGAGTTATTCATTTTCTGTATTTTGTCAACTCCTTTCATTACCAGAACAGCTTTTAAGCAGAACGTTGTTTTTTTTATTTATCTATCTTATTTATTTTATTTATTTTATTTTATTTATCATATGCAGCGCATTGTACTGAAACTAGGAAAATAGGTTATAATGAGGAGGAAAGAGAGAGTAGTGTTTGCGGAGTGTTAAGAATAACAACACGAAAGACTAAAACAAACTCTATTGCAGCATTTAAAATGTTGGAATTAAATTAGTTAAAACTGATTAGCGCCCAGTGTATATACCTTCGACCCTGCTCAGATTAGTAAAATTTAGCCCAACACCTTCCACACTACAAGTTAATAAAATGCATTGAAAATAATATTAATATGAATATATAAAGAAAACACGGACAACGGTGAAAAAAGACAAAAGAATAAAGTTTTTAATTTGTTAAATTTTTGTTGAACTTTTTTTTTATAATTTTTTTAAATTAAAAATTTTTTGGTTTGTATATATGTACATCGGGTTCTAGTTCAAGTTTTTTCCTTTCTTAAGTTTTTTTCTTAAGAAGGATTTTTTACAATACAAATTTGCTGTGATCAATAATTTTGATTGAAGAAGACAAGAAAAATAATAATCAAATCTTTAGCTGGGGGACAACTAGCTGTTTCGTAGTCGCTACACTACTCATCAGCACCCACTGCGATTTGAACTCGGGTCATGACGTATCATGACCTACTGCTTAAACCACTATGTAGAGAACAAACATTGCAACAATTGAGTTTATTCACTTTATTAGCTTCTAATATCGACACCAATCACAAAATTATATACAGTTTGTGTTTTATGTTCCCTAGCTATCTATATGTCGAAATTTCATAGGACCTACCCTACAAGCTGTATATAATTTTGAACAGTGTGTTCAATTCGACGGAAGACATCATACTATCGTTCGATGCTCCTAAAAAACTTTATGAAAATATAAATCTACTATCAGATCATATAAGAAAACATAGGAAAGTTTCAAGTCCCTGCGAATATTTGAAATGGTGAGACAATCACGAATTACATACATACTCGTACAACTACACACAAGCATTGGGCGAGTGAGCATTTTTCCAAAGCAGCGGCGATCAAGCAAAATACGCCTAACTGTTATGTCTCCCACAAGTAAACTCAACTAAGTCCATATGTTTGAGACAAGTGTGCCAAAAAAGCGTTAGTCGAATGTACGTAGCCTGAAAAAGTTCAAAATTAAATTTTATATTCAACAGTCCTTTTAAATACTCTGGTTTTTGCTTATGGTGAATATAAGATAAACAGACCACTTTTCATGAGGTCTAGTCCGCATATGACCAACTTACGAAGCTCCCCCATTCAACTCTTAAAATTATTTATTTTTTAATAAAATTTAAGCCAACTTGTTAAAATTCCTTTTAAAACCCCTTTTATGCTGGCACATAGTAAAATATTTAAATACAAGAGATAAAGAGAAGAACATATTAAAATATTTCCACTCAGCAAAATCTGGAAAATGATACTGTGGAAGTGAAAGTAAAGAAGCATTATACGAGTATTGTGTGTATTCCAAGTAGCTACAGCTCATCCACAATAACAACATAGATAAAGTTTCCTTTAAGTTGGTTTAACTAAAATTAAATTCTTTCTTTTCTTCTCTGCCATCCCTCAACGTCTTCCTCCACCGCAACCAATCAACTTAAAATATAAAGCATACTTTTTGGAGAATTCGGAGAACACTTTCCTACTCAAGTTACGGTGACAATTTTTCCACTTGTTTATTTGACAAAGTTTGTGAATGTGTATGTATGTGTGTTTTCTTGCTGTTCGAAAGTTAAATGTTGCTTAAAAACCTGCAACAAGGAAGGAGGCATTTAATTTATTTTTCACATTTTCATGTGTTTCTTTTGTTTTTGCTGCTTGTTTGTGGCATCTTTCGTATGTTGTATTTAGTTGAAGATGCTCATCAAATTGAAGAAATAACTAGAATAAATATGTATGTGAAAACTTTTGTTTTTGGCTTGTGGTTAAAGTTTCTCTAGCTAAATTTTTTGTTCATTTTTTTTCCTTTTTCTTATTGCTTTGGCCAAAATGAAACTGGGTTAAGATTGAAAGTTTTATAAGTTTTGAAAGTAAGTGGCAAAAAGTATACAATGTTGTCTTTTAATTAAATGACAGTAAGGATTTCGTAGTTTGAAACGTTACTTTTTGTTATATATTATAAAAAACTGCGGCAGTTAGTGGAATATTAAAGAGTATAAAGACAATTAATTGATAATTGACATAAGACAGCTGAAATAAATTTTATATATTTTAAGACATTATTGAAGCAATGATCTGCAACTGAAAATATCAAAAATTTGAAACTCCCACACACACGAATAGTCTTATACATCCTCTTATACCTGTATACTCTTATATAGTTATACTTTTATACTTTTTTATTTAGATTGTTGGGATATAAATTTGAATGTTTAAGAATATCTTTCAAAAATTTTCAAAGTCTACTGATGATCAGGGTAGTTCCTATGAAATGTCGATATATAGATAGCTGGGAAACATAGAAAACAAGCTATTTATAATTTTTTATTGGTATCAATGTTAGGAGCTAAAATAGCGAATAAAAACTCAATTGTTTGTAATAAATAAATGTATTTGGTGAAAATGTATTTTTGAGTCAAATGTATTTGAAACAAAAAATACTTTTAATTTGTTAAATTTCTGTTGAACTTTTATAATTTTTTTAAATTAAAAATTGTTTGGTTTGTACATATGTACAACAGGTTTTTAGTTCAAGTTTTTCCTTTCTTAATTTTTTCTTAAGAAGGATTTTTTACAATACAAATTTGCTGTGATCAATAATTATTGATTGAAGAAGACAAGAAAAATAATAATCAAATCTTTAGCTGGGGGACAACTAGCTGTTTCGTAGTCGCTACACTACTCATCAGCACCCACTGGGATTCGAACTCGGGACATGACGTATCATGATCTACTGCTTTAACTACTAAGCCACCGAGCATTTAATTATTTTCTATCTATATTCATCTCATATTGAATCACATATGCATTTTGTTAATTGCCCACTTGTTTGTACAGCGTTTGCTGTCTCTAAACTAGCGGTATTTATTTTTATTTATTAACATACATATTTTTGTATTTAATATTCTCCGGACCCAGAGATGTAAATATTAATTTGTTAAATTTTTGTTGAACTTTTATAATTTTTTTAAATTAAAAATTGTTTGGTTTGTACATATGTACAACAGGTTTTTAGTTCAAGTTTTTCCTTTCTTAATTTTTTCTTAAGAAGGATTTTTTACAATACAAATTTGCTGTGATCAATAATTATTGATTGAAGAAGACAAGAAAAATAATAATCAAATCTTTAGCTGGGGGACAACTAGCTGTTTCGTAGTCGCTACACTACTCATCACCACCCACTGGGATTCGAACTCGGGACATGACGTATCATGATCTACTGCTTTAACTACTAAGCCACCGAGCATTTAATTATTTTCTATCTATATTCATCTCATATTGAATCACATATGCATTTTGTTAATTGCTCACTTGTTTGTACAGCGTTTGCTGTCTCTAAACTAGCGGTATTTAAAAAATACTTTTAAATTATGTATTTGAAATACTAAATACTTTCAGGTCTTGTATTTGAAATGCAGATACAAAATACGTATTTGAATTTCAAATACGTATTTCAAATAAGTATTTCAAATACTGCCCAGACCTGAATGTAACAATCATTACTCTTAAAAAATGTCTGCACAGCGATTGTGCGATGTTCACTGGACATAGTCACAGTCTAAACCGTACAATCAATAATTCCAACGGCGTCACCCTTCGCCTGCACCGTTTACTGCTTTTTGAAATCGTATTTAAAAATATAAAATTGCTACCAGACAAGGCGAATTTATAAGGTGAATGCAAGCGGAAAGGCGAATTCAGTGCTATGTATTTTGTTATTGTCATGATACAAAAAACAAGGTAGCCGCTTCGCTACAACAATACAACAATAAAAAAAACAACAGGTATTTTGTTTGGGAAAAAGGCGAATTCACACTTGAGCTGTCAAAAGTAGTTGATAAAGAACAAAATGTAAAAGGCGTCGATAAAGGTAAACAAAACTTGACAGAGGAAGTGCCACCATATTAACCAAATTCGCCGATGCATCCACCTAATAATGAATTCGCCTTGGTTATTGTAAAACATATCGTGAATGTCAAAATTTAAATTCGCCTAAGATTATTCAACTGGGAAAAAAATTTTATATAAACGTTAAATATAAACTTTTATAATTGTTTGCAATTAAAATCACAGATATTAGTTTTTTACTTTTAAATTCACACAAATTTCTTGAAATTGCACTAAATCATACAAAAAAATTTTCAGATTAATATGGCGCGAAAAAGTTTGTAAACAAAAGAAAAAAAAGCAAAGAGAAGCAAAAATAATCACCTGAGCTGTTAAGTTCACCTAGTAATGAATTCGCCTTGCTACCAGGCAGCCTGTAGAAAGAATAATCGATATTTCTTTACAAATATTTCATGGTCGAGCTCTAAACACTTAGACGACAGCAGACTTCACAACTTCACGGCTACAAATGAAGTTAGCTTCAAATGCTGCCGTCTCGTAAGCAACATAATTATTTTCAAGACAGCAGCAGCACTATGTGTATTTTGTCAATGCAAATTTTAGAGGTGCGACATATATAGATTTTACAT
Organism: Thecocarcelia acutangulata; assembly: GCA_914767995.1. NCBI lineage: Eukaryota > Metazoa > Arthropoda > Insecta > Diptera > Tachinidae > Thecocarcelia > Thecocarcelia acutangulata. Next base: position 26,942,229 of record OU612097.1, on the reverse strand, counting down.
GAATAAAATTAAAATTACTGACTGAAAACGTAATAATATCACGTAAATTTGTAACAACTCATCAATTTATTTGTTTATTTTATTTATATGATGTTTATTTCTATTAAATATTTCAAACAAATTTTAGTTTTTATTGCTGCCAATTTATATTTATAGTGGCAGCATTGCATTTACTTTTTGCTGCTTACGAAAATAGAAATGAATCTAAGTTGGCAGCAGCAGCAAATGCTGTTGTGAAGTCGTGCTGCTGTGATGTCGTTAAAAGAATCGCGTGCATTTAAACACATGTATTTTATTTTTGACAGATTGCTGTCTGCTGTCGTCTATGTGTTTAAAGCTTCACGTTGATTTAAGCCTCCATTAGATACAAAATAATATTGTGCTTATTTTTCTTAAGTAGTATTATAAAACTGACACCAATTTAATCAAATAACCTTTTAATTTGAAACCAACTTTTTAATTTCCCTTTATGAAATTTACCTGGAAAAAATTTTTTATTACCTTTAATTTTGCCATTTTAATACATTATTATTATTTTTTTGTAAGTTTCAACTTTCACATATTGTTTATTCAATTTCCATGCAATCACTGTTTGTGGTTTTATTTTTCGCAGTAGAACTATTATTTTTTTTTCACTCGTTTTGCTTTGAGTGTGTTTGCTTATGTTTTCATTGTTTTTTTTTTTTTTGTCGACAAACTTAAAACCCTGCGTGCTTTAGTGTTAAAACTCATAAACATGTTATCCTTTAAACTACTCTACAATTTGCTCATGCTGACCAAAATCATAATCATGCCGCACACAAAAAACTAATAGAAACAACACAAACAAATTGCCTTAAATTTGTTATATAAAAAAAAATTATAGGGAATCTGAAAAAAACATAAACTTGGGCAATATTGTCGCCATTACCATCCAAAGGCTTACTGAATCAAATTGAGGCGCTGGATATGAAGTTGAAAGGGAGCACATTTTATAATAACCAACAACCAGTTTTTTTTTTGTTCATTTTTTGAGGATATTTAACTAACATCATAATCATAAATGGTCAAGCACTACATGCACTTCACACAGAGTCCCTATACAGCTAGAAAAAGAGAGAGAGAGAGAGAGAGAGAGACAAAATTTGGTCAAACAGTTGACCGAAATCTAAAGACTTAATGAAAAAAAAAACGAGCAATATTACACGCACACGAAAAAAAAAATTCATTTAACAAACCAATCAGTGGCACACAGCAGCATGGAAATACAGAGTGTAACACTTTGTCAATTGCCAGGCAGTTCCATAAACAAACCAACAAAATACAATAAAATTTTACATTTACATACACGTAGAAGAAAAAATATGGTAGATATGACAATATTTTAAGGGCAAAATACTATTGTTGAATTATATGTTTGAACAGAACCATATAATATGGTTTCAATCTGAAATTTATTTACGCAACTAAGTGTAGCCAAGAACCAAAAGTATACCATAAAGTTTACAAAAATTTGTGTTATGACTAACATTGTTATTGTAAAAATTTAAATTTAACTGTCATGTCCAACCACATATTAATGTCACTGCTAACTATATTATCGAAAAATTGTAAAATCTATTCTCACGATCAACCGTACTAATGTTGAAGGTAACAATATTATATGTTTACATAATAAATGTACATGTATACACACTTCTATAAATTGAAACCCCATTTTCTTTAAATCATTTAATATAAATATATTTTTTTAATCAATATTTTGATACAAAATTTAGTAGAATGAACATTTGATACATCCTTGATCTGGCCCATATACTCCTATGGATCTGTAAAAAGAAACAAAATTCAAATACATTAAAACACATACATACAACTATTTACAAACAACATATACAAACCTTTTTGCACTAAAATTTTTATTTTTATGATGTTGCTATTTTTTTTATTATATATTTAATATTATTAAAATTGAGAAAAAAAAACACACCAACAAATTCAACTAAAACTATGTATGTATATAATCAACTATCAACGTGTATAAAACCAACAATATTTAGTTTATCCTGTAAACAAACATGTGTTGGAGATAAATGTATTAACCATACGTATGCCCTAAATGAACAATCTATTATTGTACATAAACATTTTTTTAAACGATATTATTGTATACAACCACATTTTAAAATTATAGATAGTCAACAATAGAAATATGAATATTAATTTTTTAAATTTTTGTTGAACTTTTATAATTTTTTTAAATTAAAAATTGTTTGGTTTGTACATATGTACAACAGGTTTTTAGTTCAAGTTTTTCCTTTCTTAATTTTTTTCTTAAGAAGGATTTTTTACAATACAAATTTGCTGTGATCAATAATTTTGATTGAAGAAGACAAGAAAAATAATAATCAAAACCTTAGCTGGGGGACAACTAGCTGTTTCGTAGTCGCTACACTACTCATCAGCACCCACTGTACAAACAATGTGGGCAATTAACAAAATGCATATGTGATTCAATATGAGATGAATATAGATAGAAAATAATTAAATGCTCGGTGGCTTAGTGGTTAAAGCAGTAGATCATGATACGTCATGTCCCGAGTTCAAATCCCAGTGGGTGCTGATGAGTAGTGTAGCGACTACGAAACAGCTAGTTGTCCCCCAGCTAAAGATTTGATTATTATTTTTCTTGTCTTCTTCAATCAAAATTTTTGATCACAGCAAATTTGTATTGTAAAAAATCCTTCTTAAGAAAAAAATTAAGAAAGGAAAAACTTGAACTAAAACCTGTTGTACATATGTACAAACCAAACAATTTTTAATTTAAAAAAATTATAAAAGTTCAACAAAAATTTAACAAATTAATATTTACATCTCTGGGTCCGGAGAATATTAAAATACAAAAAATATGTATGTTAATAAATAAAATAAATACCGCTAGTTCTGAGACAGCAAACGCTGTACAAACAATGTGGGCAATTAACAAAATGCATATGTGATTCAATATGAGATGAATATAGATAAAAAATAATTAAATGCTCGGTGGCTTAGTGGTTAAAGCAGTAGATCATGATACGTCATGTCCCGAGTTCAAATCCCAGTGGGTGCTGATGAGTAGTGTAGCGACTACGAAACAGCTAGTTGTCCCCCAGCTAAAGATTTGATTATTATTTTTCTTGTCTTCTTCAATCAAAATTATTGATCACAGCAAATTTGTATTGTAAAAAATCCTTCTTAAGAAAAAAATTAAGAAAGGAAAAACTTGAACTAAAAACCTGTTGTACATATGTACAAACCAAAGAAATATGAATAATTTAACACTCATATAATTATAATGGACTAAACTATATCAAAAACTAAAATACACTACTAGCGGGAACAATACAAATTGTGACAGAGAATATACTAATATTGTCACAACAATATTCCAAATTGCCTTTTCTTTGCGTGTATGTACTCGTATATTTTAATATGTACAATATTCTGCCACAAAAACTCACAAAATACTAGTGAAACACAAACTAAGTCTGTCTGCTTGTGCACCCACAGACACTGTTCCGTAGGTGGTCATCAGCATTGTCAAACAAATATGCCATCAAAATCATAAAACCAATTTCCAACACCACACAGCCAACTGACATCTAACTTACACACACACACACACATGTACATATATGCACGAGTATATGTATATGTATGTATGTAGAATATAAAAAATAATAATATCCTTGCATGCTGCGTGTGTTGTTCATTGTAAACATCGGAATATTTATGGAAAAATTATATTAACTATTTTACACAGCACCGTTCACAGAATGAGAAGTTCTTTAACGTTGTTAAAAGTTTTCTCAGAGCTGCAGACATGATAAGCAAAGGCTTGAGAGAGGGCTTTTATTATTACTTGAAAAGAGTGTGGAACTCAAAAGCAAAGTATGGCCGAAGAAGTGGTATAAACACAACCGCCTTTTGCTTTCGTTCCAAGCCGATTACTCTCTACCCAGTATTGCGTTTTCTTAATTTCGTTTTGCATTTAATTTTTCCCGGAGCTGATGGCCAATGTAGCTAGTGCCCTCATATCCTAGGTTGTACAGGCCGCCAGTTTCATGAAACTGGTCAACAATTCTGCGGTCCTAGTGCTCCACAGTGGGTGATTAAGTGCTGCATTGACTCCTCTTCATCACCGCAGAATCTGCAAATGTCTGTGTTGGAAGTGCTTATCGTGTGCAGGGGCTTAAGGCAGATATAACCCCGCTTAGGTATACATAAAGGCAAACCCAGCTCCCCAGAGGGATTCAGGGAGAGAGAGAGAGAGAGAGGGAAATAGCTACAGAAAAAAAGATAAAAAAATTTTAAACAGATTTGATGACAGGGAGAAACGCAAGATGGAAACTAAAATGATTTTAAGATGAAAACTAAAACGGCAAAGTTAAAGTTTGTCCCCAGACTTACACACAGTTCTGAATTTTATTTACATCAGCACCTGCTTTTACGGCCGATTCTGATGATGGCCCGACTCCATGGGGTAAATTATTTACGATTCATCAGCGGTCTCTGTGGATTGTCAGGCACGCACAGGTCGCTACTTTTGCCATAAGTTTGTAGCCACATGACCAAAGTCCTTGTTGAAAAGCTCAGGCCTGTTAATTCGATTGTAAAACGATTGTAATACATTTTCAGACAGTTTTACTGGCAATATTGTAAGATCTGACAACCGTGTGTACGTAGCTTTAGTAAGGTCCAACACAAGTCATTTGATTTCTTAAAGTTTTATTGCCCACAACAAACGAGGAACTCCTGCGCCTCTACACCCCAGAATCCAGAGTGCCTTAATTACGTAAAACCTGCTCCCGGAGGGACTCAGAGAGAGGGAGAGAGAGAAAGAGAGCTATAGTTGAAAAGCTAATATGGAGGAAAATTGGAAACAGATTTAATGACCGGGAGAATGCGCGATAAAAACTAAAAAGGCGAAAGCAAAAGCGGCAAGAATTTATGTTTGTGAAAAAAGTGTTTCCCCCGGACTTACACAAAGTTAGATGCGGAGGGTTATCCCTCAAATATGTGAATTTTTATTTTTTATTAAAAAATTTTAATTATTTGGAATAATAATAATATAATAACAATAAAATAATAACCACCACATTCATATTTTAAAGAATCGATATGAACTATAAAAAAAAATTTTGATATCTAAAAACAATTCTTTTTTTTGCTATATATTAAGTTATATTTCTCTTTCTCTCTTTTAACTACAAGCCTTCATGGCCTAATTAATTCAGAATTTCAAATGTTTATTAAAATTGCATAATATAACAAATACTTACAATATTAATTTTTGAAAAATATAATTTAAAATCTGCTTAAGGCACGATATCATTAATGAAGTTTGCTTAAATAATGAAAACATAAATGGTTCAAATACTCCTAACTATTGTTATTGTTATATAAACGTGTTGGACTTATTTTTGCACATGATAGTGATAATTTTGTTCCTGAGAACTTAATATGTATGAGAAAACGTTGCAAATATTGTCTCATCCAGAGATATGACGGTGTTATCATGCGATGTAGATCTACATCCCCATGCATTTAAAGGTTATACAGGTGGCACGTTTTGTCAAAACTTTTAAGCCATATGAACAAACCCTTTGCTGAAGACCTTGCACCTTCTAGTCGGAAGTCTAGGCTTCGCATATAGGTGGCGTGATGACTATATAGACCTACATTTTTTGTTTCTTACGCTACAGGTATATGTTCCACTTCACAAGCCGGAAACTCTAATTAGGTTCCCGAAAATCAAACATATTGTTACGAATTTGTATCACATCTAGCCCAGTGTGCAGCCGTTCAACTGCTTATTTTAAATGTACAGCACATTCACACAAACAAGATAAAAACTAAAAACAAAATACACAAACAAACAAACATATATGATTTAAATTACACAATATTCCAAATAAACCGTACGTATGTGTATGAGTGCGTATATGCATAAGAATTATATTTGTACATTTGGGTCTAGAATTATGAATAGCTAGAAGCTTCATGATGATTGAGAGCACAATAAGGAAGTATAAATAGTTGCAAAATGGCGGAAGCAAAGTTGTTTACCTAATACAAAAACCACATTTTTTTTCTTTTTAGTTGTAATGATGTGGCAGCAAAAAAATATTCCTGTTTTTATATTCTTAGTCAGGACTAGAAATTGAAAGGCTTAAACTTACTTCTTTTCAAAATTTTTGAGCTTTAATTCCACAATCATGAATAGAACTCGATCACACATACACACACGCACACACACTCATACAGCACTTCAAACACCAACCAACTGTTTGTGTCAGCAACATCTGCGCTCTTAACTACTTTTAGCGGAGTTTTTTGGCTTAAACTAAACTCGCTTTTCTCCACTTAACCAATAACGATTTTGTTTGCTTGTTTGTTTGTGTGTCTGTCTGTCAGACCGTCTGTCCCAACATACACATATACATATGTATGTATGCACATATTTATTTTGTTAGTAGGTGCTCTGATTGCCACATCTTTCCATGCATGTAATTGTAATCACCATGTAGTTTTAGCCAAACACACACACACACACACACACATACACACACGCATGCAAACACTCGCACGCAAACACTCTTCTGTTCCTCTAATATCACGCTAACATTTCACTTTGTAGAGTGTTCCCAGTCGAGTTCAAATTTCACTTAAATTAAAGGGACTTAAAAGTTTTTTTTTTATATTCACTGTTTCTTTTTTTTTTTTTTTTGGAATTTTGTTTGCTGTATTCAAGCTGGCTGTAATCTTATATGTTGGCATGTGAAGCAGGCGAATATCATGTGGTAGTGATGATGTTGATGATAATGACGTTGGCGTTGCATACTGTTACAATAACAAGAACACCGACTGAAATAAGGATTTTCCTTGGCTTTGTTTCATAATGGATGTTATTTGATGTCTAATTTTAGGATGTTAGTTAGAGCTTATTTTGTTAGCAGAGATTAAGGCAAAAGATTTTATTAAAGGATGGAATGTTTTTTTTTCTCTTTTTCTTCTTCTTCACTCTATTCTTAATTTTTTTTATTTTATTTTTTTTTCTTTACAATAATATAAAAAGCGTTAAAGGAAATTGAGGCAAAAGTGGTAAAAGGATTTAGTTTAGATAGAAGATAAGTAGTTTTCACAACAGCTAAGCTTTTATTAGAAGATGAAAAGTGTTAAAACTTAAGCGCTTCAAAAGAAAAGTTTTGCTTTAATATTTAAGTCTATTTTCAACTATTGATAAGCAAAGTTGTGTTAAACACTTATATAAACTTAAATTTTTAAAATAAAAAAAATAAGCTTTTCAAATACAAAATTTTTTCAATGAATATTTGAACGTTATTTCAAAAGAAAATGACTAATTCTTTAATTTTTCATTTAACTTTTGAAATATTTCTTTAAAACAAATTTCAAATAACAAATTCTTTCATCTCCTTATTTATTTATGTATTTATTGTTGCCAGCCTTTTAAGCCAACAAGTTGACAAATCTTATCAAATTAAATTTATTTTATGCTAAAATCCTTTAATTTTTCAAAACGAACACAAAACCCCAGCTACAAATTTGTTAAACAAACATGACACAAAATTATGACAAGCCATGTTTTATAACAACCCGGCAAAGGCAAGACAAGACAAGAAGATGCAAATGTCAAAAAGGACTTCTAAGGCTACAACGCCAACATCAACATAAACATTTCTGAAAGATATTTTCTTATGGTTTGTGGCATTAAGGATAATTAAAGGGCAGCCAGACGCCAGAGTAGAGAAATGGGTTTCATTTATAAAACGATACAAAAGTTTGGGAAGACCATAAAACCACCAGAAATATAATTGAAATTTTAAATTTTTATTAATTTCATTTGCGTACATAAAACATTTGTAATAAATTGATTAAAAAATTAGTTTTTTTTTGTGCATTTACAAAATTCAAATAATCAGAAATGTCACAGAGCTTAATTCCGTTCGGAAACGAAACGTTCAAAAAACGAAAAATTAAAAAACTTTTTGGAATGAAATCATTTCTAATTGCAAGAATGAATATTATCTTATAGAATTGATTTTATTCCAAAAAAGTTTTAAAATTTGGTTTTTGAAGAATTAACAACCCGATTCAATTCCATTTCTAAACAGAAGTGTATTCAGTGACATGGCCGAATAATTGAGTTTATTATTTACTTCATTGGCTACTAATATCAATACCAATGAAAACATATCAACAGCTTTTTTTTATATTTCCCAGTTATCTATATGTCGACATTTCATAAGAGCTCTCTTAGTCATCAGTAGACTTGGCAGCCTTTGAAACATATTTTTTAGCATTTGCTTATATTTGCAGTTATTTTATACAAGCCGATGAGAATTTAAAAAGCTAAATGTTTTAATAACACAAAAAACAAGCATTTTCCTTCTCATACGTTTTTGCTTCTCTAAACAGCTTCCAAACAAGTAACAATCGTTGTTTGTTTTTTTTTTTTTAAGTATCTAAAACTATCACTAGATCATTTTGGGTTTTAAGTCCTCATTATTTCAAATAATAGAATTTATTATATATAACTATGATGTATTTTAGCATCAATGCAATGCCAAATGTCATAATTTTTGACCCCATGACACTTGTCATCGCTGTAATGTCAACCATTACATCAGTTGCTCTAATTATCAACAGCGGCAATTATGACAAATATTTCATCAATGAAATGTCGCACTGACATCATGGGGATGCTTTATCGGAATACGTTTGATGAGAGCATGTAATCAATGCAAGGAAACTCCAATACCCAGGAAATTACTAAATGATGTCAATGTAATGACAAAACATCATCAGTAGAATGGCGCACTAACATCAGACCAACTATAAATTGGATTGATATGGAAGTAAATTTTATAACGACATCATCAACATTAAGCTCCGTTTATATTTTCTGATATAAAAAATATGTTCAAACACATAACTTTATATTCTACCATCTTAAAGAAATCAATGAGAATTAAAAATCTTCTGATAATACTTTTGATGACTTCCTGCCATCAATACAATGTCTGTGCGGCGTATTATCATATTTTAATTGCGTGTATGCTGTGTATGAGGCAATATTCGCTTTCCTTGCTTCGTAGTTTTTCTTTTTATTTTACTCTCTACATTGTCATTATATTTATAAAACTAACGTCGCATATGACGACTAAATGTCATTAATATGATGCATTTTTTTTTTCTACTTCTTAAAAATTATTTATATCTAATTCCTTTTCAACAATAAATATAAAATATTATAACACTATGTATGTAGGCTTTTTTTATAATCAATTTTGACAAATTAGATGTATTATACCTATTAATAAAATGTATCATTGAATTGATGTCACCATAGTTGTAGCGTTGATGATACTCAATTGATGGCAAAATTGTCTGATGACTTTTGTTGTTGAGATTGATGTCAGTTTTCATATTACTAATGACTATTTACATACTATTGATGTCACAATTCGGATGACCCGCCGTCATCAATATGAAGATGCTTTTTTCTATGAGTGTAGCTTCTAATACTTATACCAATCAAAAACTACAAACAGCTTGTTTTTTTATAATTGCCAACTGTCTATATGTCGACATTTCATAGGAGCTATCATCAGTAGACTTGGAAACCTTTGAAAAACATTTTCTAGCATTTGACTATACGAGGGCGGTTCGGCATCTTTTTAGCCTATCAATGAAAGCGAATAGTTAGTTTTTCAAAAATATTTTTATTTTTCAATATAATCTCCTGAAACTTAAATACACTTAGTCCAACGCTTTTTTAGCAATTCTATCCCTTGATTTAAATAGTTTTCCTCAAGGTCTTCAAAATAGTGGTGGGCTTACAACTGTAATTGCATCTTCATTTGAAGTAAAACGCTGGCCAGCAAGGAATTTTTTTAGATTTGGGAACAGGTAAAAGAGCTAAATCAGGAGAAAGAGGTGGGTGGTCAAGCAACTCGTACTTTAATTCGTTGATTTTAGTCATTGTTAAAACGCTCTTGTACGCTGGTGCGTTGTCTTGATGAAAAATTATTTTTTTTTGTGTTGTAAGCCAAGACGTTTTTCTCAAATTTGTACATTTAATTGATCCAAAAGGTTGCGATAGCACTCTGAATTTACTGTTAACCCTTTTGCAGATAGTCAATCAGTAAAATACTATTGAAGTCCCAAAAAACCGTTGCCATAACCTTAGCAGCCGATTGAAGTGTTTTTGCCTTCTTTGGGGCACTTCCTCCAGTTTCAGTCCAATGTTTGGATTGTTCTTTTGTCTCTGGAGTCAACAGTTATGAAACGACGCTTAAAATCCATTTTATTTCGCTTAAAACGATCCAAACAAGCTTGAGAAATGTTCATTCTTATGCGTTTTTGGTCGACTGCTAACAAATGCGGCACCTGTCTTGCAGAGAGCTTTTTCATCTGTAGTTCTTCATGCAAAATTTAATGGACTCATTAATTTGAGATGCCCATGATATTAGCTATTTCACGCACTTTTATTCGTCGATCATTTAATACCATATCAAGCACTTTGGCTACAATTTCTGTTAAATTTCCGCAATTTCACTTGTTGTTACTGTTTTTGGACGTCCACTACGTGATTCATCTTCAATGCTTGTACGACCACGTTTAAATTCAGCAACCCAATTTTTTACTATTGCATATGAAGGAGAACTTTCATTTAAAACATTCACCATATCATTATGAATTTCTTGTAACAATATTTTATGTAAATATTTAATGACACCACGCATTTCTAATTTTTCCATAGTAAAAAAATCTCGGATGCGTCTTTTGTGAACACCTGTTTTTATATGAAGGAGTTACCAGATCGAAACAGAATTTAACATGTGGTCATAGCAGAGATGGAAATTTCCAAAACACTTAACTTTTTCTGCTTTTTGTGCTAGGTATACCGGCCTCGTAGATCAGGTTATTTTAAATAAACACACGAGAATTTAAAAAGCAAACTAATCTAATAATACCTTCAAAAACCAAGCATTTTCTTTTTCAACACCTTTTACTTTTCTTAACAGCTTTCAAACAAGTAACAACCGACCGTTGTTGGTTACTCACTCACTTTGTGTGACTCACAATTAACTTGTGCGTGAGGATTGGACTACCATTTATGACATATAAAATTTGACTGGAAACCCCCTCAGAATAAAAGCCTCTTATAAAAACTATTAAAAATTAATAAAATAATATTTTCACAAAATCTTATAATATATAAAAAAAAAGTTTTCCTATCAGTGCGTCCTATAATATATAATAGTATAGACAAGTAGACAAACCTATAGCCAATTGTAAAGTACTCTTGCAGTAGCAAGAAACAAACAACTGAAGAATTCAGGAAACAAAAATAATGAATGTCTTCAGATGACTGCAGTACATTTAAACAAAAGTTCATACCTACATATGTACATACATATGTGTAAGTTAAAGTCTCGAAAACATAGCAATGGTTTTGTGAGTATTTTGCTACCAATGAGCTGGAAGTGTGAAGAAGAAAAATTTCCACAAATACAAAAGAAAAGAGGAAAAAACAAGCACTTCTGTCATCTTATATGAAGAATGAAACACATGACAGCAAGGACACAATACACCACTAACAGACAGAATAAAACAATACACTTAAATAAATGCATATTCATAGATTCAAATATACCAACAGACAAAAATTTTATTACTGATGAAAGTATACATATAAATGTGAGTGCATACAATGAAACCATATAAATGCAATCGAATATTTTTACTTTTAAATAAAAGCAAAAATAAAGAGAAGGAATGCTTTAAATAACGTCAAGTCAACACTTTTTGCTTCCATATAAGTTTTCTTGTAAAAATCACATTTTTTCTGAAATATAAAGTAGAATTTTCTGTGGAATAGTTTCTATAAACTCAGTTTTAAGAGCAGTTTCTTATTCAAGCTCAATCACATTATTAAGATTTTTTTCTTATTCATGCTCACAATATAATATTTACAATAATTTTATTGAAGTACTGTTGATTGCAAACAATATTGTTCCATTTTCTTGGCATATGTAATTAATAAAATTTTCATTAAGGACACTTATTGCGTTTACACTCATAGAAAACCCGTCATAACTGTGATGTATTTTAACATCGATGTAATGCCAAATGTCATCATTTTTGGCCCCATGACACTTTTCATTGCTGTGGTGTCAACCATAACATCCATTGCTTTAATTATCATTAGCAGTAATTATTACATTTATTTCATCAATGATATATCATAATGACATCATGGTGATGCTTTAGTTTAATACATTTGATGTAAGCATGTGATCAATGCACTGGCACTCTAATGTCGAAGAAATTACTAAACAAAGTCAGTATAATAACAAAATATTGTCAATAGAATAGCCCACTAACATCAGACCTACTATAATTTGGATTAAATTTGATGTAAAAATCTTATTGATGTGATGGCTCATTAACACCAGAAAACTAACTAAGCGAAGTATATTTAATGACAAGATGTCACTAGTACTATGGCACGCTATCATCAACTAAACTTAAGCTCGTTAAGTATAATTATTTTAAAAATATGCTCAAATATGTAACTCTATACTTTACTATTTTCAAGAAACCAATGAGAATTAAAAATGTTGTAATAATGGGTGATTTTATAAGAACTATCGGAAATTAAAAAAAAAACACATAAAATTCAGAAAAATGCATGAAATATTTATTTGGATCGATAGTTGGGTCGATATAATTTAATGGTTGAAGATTATTTCATGCAAATGTTGGCCGCGGCTGCTCTTCAAATGGTCCATCCGCTTTGTCCAATTTTGGCATACTCTTTCCAACATTTCGGCCGGTATCTCACGAATAATGTTGGCAATGTTGGCTTCCAGTGCTATAGACATTAGCCTTAACATAGCCCCACAAAAAATAGTCTAGAGGCGTTAAATCGCACGATCTGGGCGGCCAATTGACTGGTCCCAAGCGTGAAATAAACTGTTCACCGAACTCGCCTCTCAATTGGTCCATTGTTTCGCGTGCTGTGTGGCATGTGGCACCGTCTTGTTGAAACCACATGTCACGCAAGTCAAGCTCTTCCATTTTGGGCAAAAAAAAGTTTGTTATCATCGCACGGTAGCGCTCACCATTCACAGTACCGTTGTGATTCGCATCATCTTTGAAGAAATACGGCCCAATGATACCGCCAGCCCATAATCCGCACCAAACGGTTGTTTTTTGTGGATGCATTGGTAGCTCTTGCAATGCTTCTGGCTGCTCTTCACTCCAAATACGGCAGTTTTGCTTGTTCACGTATCCATTCAACCAGAAATGAGCCTCGTCGCTGAACACAATTCTTCGATAAAAAAGTGGATCTTCATCTAACTTTTCAAGAGCCCATTCACCAAAAATTTGGCGTTGTGGTAGGTCGTTTGGCTTCAATTCTTGCACCAGCTTCAAGGCTTCACACCCAAATCCTTCCGCAAAATTTTCCACGTAGTGGAGTAACAGAGGCCCAATTGCTGCGAACGGCGCCGAATCGATAATTCACGGTCATCACCAACACTGGCCGATACGGCTGCGATATTTTCTTCAGTTCGCACTCTACGTAAGCGTGTTGGTGGTTTAATGTCCAACAATGTAAATTTGGTGCGAAATTTTTTTACAACTGACCATAAAATGGAAAAAGCGCGCGATGAACTTTCTTAACAGAGCACGCATTTTGGTAATAAAATTCAATAATTTGCAAGCGTTGTTCGTTTGTAAGACGATTCATGATTAAATTATAGACCGAACTGAAGATGTTTGACAGTGACACAAGATACAAAACGTGCGTGAGCTGTCAAAACTAGTGTTGCCAAAAAGGTAATAGCAAAAAAATCACTCGTTACCTTTGATGACTTACTGTCTGTGTGTAGCATTATCATATTTGAATTCTGTGTATGTTGTGCACGATAAACTACTCTCTTTCTGTGTCTTGTAGTCGCTTTTTTATTTTATTCTCTATATTCTCATTATATTCTTTATTTAACTCACTAAGGATTATCAATATGATATTTTATCGATGTACAAACCAAAAAATTTTTAATTTAAAAATTATAAATAGTTCAACAAAAGTTTAACAAAATAATATATTATCGTTCATTTATGTATCGCTTTATTGTTATACGAGTACTTATTTGCCTTTACATAAACAATACTTGCAGTGATTACAAATTTACATTAATATGATGCAACTTTTTCTACCCCTTAATAATTGATTTATATTTAAAATTATGAATTATTAATAATTAAAGTACATCTAATTTGTTAAAATTGGTTTTAAAAAATGATAAATAGTATTATAATATTCTATCAACTTGTTATTGAAAAGGAATCTGGTAACAACAAATTAGTATTCAAACAATTGAGTCAATTGTTTGAAATTTCGTAGCAACCAACGGTTGTTCATTTGTTTGAAAGGTGCAAAGAAATATTAGAGACATGTATAAATGAAAAGGCTTGTTTTTTGTGTTTTGAAAGGTATTATTAGATTATTTTTCTTTTTAAATTCTCAATAATTTATTTAGATTGTTGGGATATAAAGTTGAATGTTTGAGAATATCTTTCAAAAATTTCCAAAGTCTACTGATGATTAGTGTAGCTCCTATGAAATGCCAACATATAGACAGTTGGGAAACATAGAAAACAAGCCGTTTATAATTTTTTTTTTGGTATGAATGTTAGAAGCTAAAATAGTGAATAAAAAACTCAATTGCTAATCAACAAATATTGAAATTTTATACAGAGCTCCTAAATCAAATGAAATCTAGATTTGACTTTAAGCGTGAAGGCATTAATATGTTGCAAATAATTACTCCTTCTAAAGTGTTGCCAAAAGAACACTTGCCCCTAATTTCAAAATTTTCCAACCACGTTGATTGTGACCCTGATATCATTATTACACATTGGAATTTATTGCGCTCAATAGAAATGAAACTTTCCGCAGACCGAAATATTGATTTAGTTTGGAAGCAAATTAGTTCTATTGAAAACGGACCAAATCAGAAAAGCTTTGAAGATCTTGCTAGGTTTGTATTTAATTTACTTTCGCTGCCCCATAGTTCTGCAGGTGCTTAGTGTAAGTTTTCTACAAAGATGAGGAATCAACTTGAAATAAATACAATTAACAGTATAATTCTTTGTAAATAACTTCTGAAAAATAATAATGCACGCAGCAAAAAGAAAATTTCGCGTATTTTGGAAGATCATTTTTCTCTAAGAGTACACCTAGATTTTTGTGAATGCGTGAGTATTATACATACCATGGAGCTGCAGTAATTGCACGGAGAACTTTGCTCGGGCGGTACACCACAATCGAAGTCCATAACTCCATATTGGCTTTAAGACAGTGGTGGACAAATGTGTTTTGCACTTGTGTTAGTGAGATAATTTGAGCGCAATTTAAAGTATAGTGCCAAGCAAATCTAACATAAATATTTTCCTTTGAACACTTAAATCGCGTAACAGTTTCGTAAGAGCTATAAATGTTTCAAAGACGTAGAACCAATTTATTGCGTTGTGTGACATATGAATTTTAAGTCCGAAAATCTGTTTTCACATAAGAATGTTATTATATTTATGCATATTAGAATGAAGGAAATCATAATATCTTCCAATAACATTTTCTGTACCCATTTTAAATGTTTGATAGCATAAGAGACATATACAAACGCATTTTTGGTCATAAAAAAGTTTTGCATATCCATTTATGTTATCTACTGTAAGTGACAAATATGCTGCTGTAAGACAAAACAAAGCTCTAAGCTTCTAGCTGACATGTGCATTCGCCAACGTCTATTGAACGACTAAACTAAAGCTCTAAACACTTAGACGTCAGCAGACTTCACAACTTTACGGCTACAAATAAAGTTAGCTTCAAATGCTGCTGTCTCGTCAGCAACATAATTATTTTAAAGATAGCACCAGCACTATGTGTATTTAAGCAATGCAAATTTCAGAGGTGCCACATATATATATTTTACATGAATAAAATTAAAATTACCGAATGAAAACGTAAAAATATCACGTAAAACTGTAAAAACTAATCAATTTATTTGTTTATTTTATTTATGTGATGTTTATTTCTATTAAATATTTCAAACAAATTTTAGTTTTTATTGCTGCCAATTTATATTTATAGTGGCAGCACTGCATTTACCTTTTGCTGCTTACGAAAATAGAAATTAGTTTAAGTTGGCAGCAGCAGCAAATGCTGTTGTGAAGTCGTGCTGCTGTGATGTAGTTAAAATAATCGTGTGCATTTAAACACATGTATTTTATTTTTGACAGATTGCTGCTTGCTGTCTGCTGTCGTCTATGTGTTTAAAGCTTAAAGAGCATAACAGTCATCCCTAAACAAAAGCGGCAAGCGTTTTTTAGCTGTCAAAAGTTCTCATGTCCGTACATTTTGTATGAATCATACTGAAACAACGCCGCGGCAACGCAACGGCAACGCTTTGCAATTGGAAAATCCAATTTTGACAATGCGTTTCACAGTGAAGTAAGTTGAAAAAGAAAATAATTGTAAACAAAAATATAAGTAAGGAAAATAAATAAGCAAATAAAAAATATTTGTATTTCTTATTGGAAATAGAGATAGAAATTATTTTCAACTTATCTAAATAACTCATTTTTAAAACTTTAATTATTTTATTTTAATATAATAAAAAAGTCACAAGCAATATTGCCGTCTGTCTAGCTGTTAAGATAATCAGGGTTGTTTAATTTATTTGTTTGATAACCCTGCTTTTATCATTTTGACAGAACGTGTCCATTTTTGTTTAGGGATGGCGTTTCAGCGTTAAAGCTCAGCGGAAAAAAACCTTCCGCTTGCCGCTCTTGTTTAGCGATGGCAGTAAGAAAAAGAAAGCGTTGCTTATAAGCAATTGTTTGACTAAATGTCCATCAGTGTTTTAAGATTACATTGTACGGCAAAAATTTGCAATCTAACTTCAAGGTAGAGTTTCTGGCGATGAGCCAATTTAGTTGCACCGCTTTTAATTGCATCTGAGTAACTTTAGCATCAGTGTGAGACTTACACGTGAGCCTACGGTCGAGGTGAATACCAAGGCAGTTGACTTCATTTCGTTGCGGAACAATTTGTAAGAACATATTTGAACTCATTCTAGTGATATTTGGCAAAAACTTTCGGAGCAAATTCTACAACCAATTTCTGACTTTCGCAGCTCTTTACCAATTTTTTTTGTTAGATTTAAAAAGCAACCTTCCCTTCTTGAGTGAATTTAATAATAAAAAAACGAAAAACTTGCAGGCTTCTTCCTTACTGCGGAGTAAAATAACTGCTGCCATTTTCTATAGCAACCATTTCTTCTGTAACTAAACTTTGCCTTTGTTTTCCTGTTCCTTTGACGTTCAGCTCAGCTCTATAGAGCACACAGCCAGCACAAAATTAAACATACATGGAAAAAGTCAAAAAGAAATGAGAAGACAATAAGACTCGGTGTTGAATTTAACGTACGTGATTGCGGTCAAAAATATAGCAACAAAAAGAAAAAAAAACGTTTCTTATTTGTGTACTCGTGTATTTTCATGCAGCTGAACAATTGTAACAAGAGTTATACTCTGCTTCTATTTCGTTCAACGGAACCGGCCGACTTTTGCTAGAACAAAACCAACTTTAGACTTTTCAAAAACTTGTATGGCATGACATACTCACCAGCTAAAAGTAAGACGATAAGAAAAAAAAAACAAACTTTATATGAGAAAAAAAAAATCAAACAAAGAATCACTTCTGTAATTGCCTACTTTTACTAGCACTTCATATTTTTGTCATGCTTTTGCTCGTTGAACAGTGTGAGACATAGAATAATGACTCTAACAATAATGATGTAACTGCTGATGATGATGACGATAGTGATGGGTGGAAAAGCAGCTGGCAGGAAATAAAGTAAATGAAAAACTTAAGTTTTATAATATGACTTGAATAGTCAGTTGATGGTGTACGAAAATTGAAATATTCTTTATTCTTTTTGCTCCTTTTATAGTTTTACTGCATCAAATCAGCAAAATCAGTGAGAGAAAGAGAAAAAAATGCTCACTCACTCACTCTTCAAGACCAATATATGCAAAAAACTGTGCAAGTAACAAGCATCAATGTTTTTCCTTTTTTTTTTTTGTATTTTGTAAGGAAGAGCATCATGTATTTAACATGTTAAATAAAAGATTTGAAAAAAATTAAAAGAAAATGTTGACGCAGCATTTTCGAAAGCAAGAAAAAAACGTGATTTTTGAGAACTACAAATAGAAAAACGTGTCTCAGGGCATATTAAACTAAAGATTGCAGGTGAAAAATACTGCAACTACTGGCAGCAAGCAAAACACTTTTGCAATACACGACAAAAAACAAAAAAAACCCCGGTAAGAGGATAATAAATTCAGTGACACTTGGAAAATTTGTGAAAAGTCAAATAGAGTGCAAACGTGCACAATGTTTGTACATAAAAACAATAATTTCTTTAGTAAAATTGAGGCTTAAAATAACCACATGCAAATAAACAATTTTTTTAATTTGACATCCTGGATTATGAGAGATGTTTTAAAAGGACATTTAACTGAAAGCAATATTCCTTAACATCTTTTTTCCCTCTGATCAAACTGTATAACTTTAACCGTGTCAATATGAAAAGTTACACACTTCATTTTTTACGGATTTTTACAAAATATTACCAGGCCAAAAATAACTAGCAGCCCTCTGCTTTTAAAATTTTTTCAAAGAAAACTTTTATAGATTGAAATGAAAATCAACAGAAATAGAAACGACTAAAACAATAGCCGGTCAGCTGCTGCGACAAGCTCAAATGTACGGTTGAAATGGCAACATTGTTTGTACGAATAAGCTGAATTTATACAAGTTGAATGATTTAGTTTAAAGGCCGGGGCACAAACAATCCGTCGTACTTTGTCCGTCTCCTTTATCAACTGACATCACGTGTACAAAGTATGAAGTTAGCACAATCAGTACTTTGATAACCAACTGCATTTTACTTCAGTTTGATTAAAATCTTTGAATTTATATTTCAGACACAGCACAAAAAATCTAACACATTTTTTTTAATTTATTTAACTTTTGAACGAAAAATTATATTAAAATATACAAAAAATATTACCAGATAGTTGTCAAAGTTTTCAACGTACGTTAAAAGTTGAAAGTTGCTCAACTTTAATACTTTGCGTTGACGGAGAAGTACCGAATGTAACAAAGCTCATAAGCCTACATGTATTCCAACTTAGTTGTCAGTTGAAAAAGGCAAAGTATAACGTACGACGGATTCTATGTGCCCCGGCCTTAAGTCTGGCAGCCGTTGATAGCATTTTGATAAGAAAATGAAAAAAACACTCATCACCCAAACCAAAACTGTGCTCGCCAAATATTATGGGGATGCTGCATCTATTTCTACGGTTAGGCTTGGTGGGTTTGTACAGACGGCCAGTTTCATGGAATTAGCCCACTTGGGTCTTTTCTGGCTCCCGTTGAGTTGCCTGAGGGAGCTGTGCTGCCTATGAAACTTACACATCCGCCAACTGTTCAGATCCACACCAATCCGAAAACCAGATTAAAGCGTCCAGTTCGTTCATTCAGCGTTGCCATATATCTTCTAACCCGTGCAGTATCGGTCCTCCCAGAAATGGTCCGCTGTCATAGAACAAAGAGCAAGATACCCAAAGAGGAAGGACTCATTCCTTCAACTTCTGCATTAATCATTAAATGAAAGATTTAACCTCCTAGCAAGCGTTGCGGTGTAACAATGTCCTGTCAAAACTGCCACCAAAGTATGCAACCTTTACCGGAGGAAACCCTTCAGGAGAGTAGGCCTCCTGCGATAATACACAGACCATCTGTCCTATTCAGCTTCTACAAGTTGACGCTGCACTTGGTTATAGCAGTTTTTAAGCGGAACTCCTTCTATTTTATCAATGTCTCCACGCTGCAAACGGGCTCCGGCTTTTGCCAGTTCCGGGCACTCCGCCGCAGCCCGGTATCCAGAAAAGGTCCAGGTTTGAGTGTCTTGGCATCTCATGAAGAGCCCCTTGGGGAACAGGTTTTGCCTTGGCGTTTACCAAACCAGGGCAACCTGCTTTCTGTGGAAAGAGCCCTTGTTTAAGAGTCCAAGCTCTTACCACCAAACCATTTTTTCAATGACCCCTACATATGCAGTACATTGTACTGGACGTAGGAAAATATGTTGTGGGAAGGAGGAAAGAAAGAGTAGTGTTTGTGAACATTTCACTTGAACTTTCCAACGTTATTGGCAACACGTCTGCCGGCGAAGCGTACGGCTGAAAAACGAATGTAATGCGTAGTACGATTATCCGGGTAATCGGCAACAAATGGATGACCTCTGGAGGATAAACGCGTACTACGTAAAAATATGCGAGTTGCGAGCAAGATCCCTAATCCCGTCAGAGGAAAATCCATTATAAAAACGATAGAACAGAGTAACGCACGCCACACTGTGTCCATGCTCCAGTGAGTCAATAGAGTTGTATACCCTACTGTCACCGATGAGCTTCTTCGCCCTCTCCTACACATGGTCGAGTAACCCCAAAATAGGCTTTTAGGCACCAACCTAAACATAAGAGTTGTATTTCATTTTCGGTCGGATGTAGGTGGTATCAATAGTATGGAGATCGGATGGAGTGAAGTACATCTTACACCGTTTCAAAAACCCGATACACTTGAATGCTTCTTTAGAGACATGAAAAATGTGTTCAGTCCAGCGAACATCACACTGTATCTTCATTCCAAGAACATCAAAAGCATTCGATTCCTCAATATTTATACCATCCATGAGTACAGATGGAACAGCACTTGCGGTCGTTTGTTTTTGCATTAATAAACAACATTGGGTCTTACAAGCGATAAAGGCGACGGTGTTTTTACGACACCATTCGGAGATTAATAGAAGGTCACTGTTCAGAGAATCATTCATATTTACCCTCTTGGCAGCGATTTCTGATTGGCTGGGTCTATAACGAAATGAGTACGAGTGTAAAATGCTGCTGTCATCCTCGAAAGAGTGAATAGGGTTGGGTGATAAAAGATGAGATCATAATAAAACATAAGATAACCCGTTAGTAAAAGCATTGTACATTTGGGTTGGATCACCCTGTTTTTTTTTTTTTTTTTTTGTCTTGGACCAATATTCAGGAGATGACCCCTCCATATGCAGTGTATCGCACTGGAACTAGAGAAAGCGGTTATGGGGAGGAGGAAAAAGATACTAGTGTTTGTGGACTAGTACGGCTGAAGAACGAATTGTCTGCGCTAGAGACGATGTACATGTATTAGGTAAAAATATGTTAGTTTTGGGAACAAGATACTAATCGCATCAGGGCAAAATCCATTCTAGTATCGATAAAACAAAGTAACACACCCGACATTTTGACCGATAAACTTTGTCGTTCTCTCCCTCTCTCTCTCTCTTTCTCTCTCGCTCTCTCTCTCTTGCACACGGTGCAGTAACCCTAAGATAGACTTTGAAGCACCGGCCCAAACCTGGGAGTTGTATATAGATGGTATAAATAGTAAGTAGTCGGATATAGATGGTATAAATACTAAGAAGATATGATGCAGTGAGGTACACCATACACCTTTTGAAAAAACTTAGATGCTTCTTTAGAGACATGGAAAATCCAGCGAAGAACATCAAGAGCATGGGATTCCACCATATTAACAGCATTATTTAATAAAGATAAAATAGCGTTCAGCGGCATGCATTTGTGTTTTAATAAACAACACTATTTTTTACGGGCATTGAAGTCAATCCGGTTTTTACCACCCCATGCGGAGATTATATACACATAATAATTATACCTTAAAAAGTAACAAGTGCCTGTTGAAAACACCTTTAGCAAAATACCACTTTATTAAGAGTCAAATATATAAACATACATATGTAAATGTGAAATTTTCAAAACTTCATTTTAAAATTTAAGTATGTATTGAACTGTGTTTTTCAACGTGACATATTTTGTTATAACATGCAAACATTTTTTAATAAACCATTTTTAGCGACTGAAATAAAAAGTTCTGAATAAAACGTCTAGCGTTGCTTTATATATAAAAATAAAAATAATAACCCACTAAAAATGTTGGAAAACATTCCTTTTGTAACCATAATGTTGCATGTTGCTCTCACGTTGGGGCTTCGTTTTTCACATATTTTTTGTTTTATTCTTTGATTTCTCTATAAAACACAGTCGTTTATTTAAAAATTATGTTTTTGAAAACAACACACGAATGTTACACCAGAATATAAAGAAACTATATAAAATAAAGAATCACAAAAGAGTATAATAGAAATAAAAAGCATTCAACAAACTAAACTGGGGAAAATGAAGCTAAAAAATGGGAAAAACATTTTTTTCATAATTCCAGTTTTTACGTTTTTTGTTTTTTTTTATTTCTGCTTTTCTTTATACGTCAACGTATTATGGTTTTACAACATCATGAAAATGCACGCTAAACTTTGCCACAAATAAATAAATAAATTGCGTTTGAAATTTTATATGATTTCCGTTTTCCGGTCATGGTTGAGTTTTTAAAACCAGCCAACAACAACAACAACAACCACAACAACGGGAGAGCGACAATTACATGTGTGTGCGCGCGTGTGTGTGTGTAAACAAAATATGCTCTAAATAATATGAGTTTGCTTGCAAATATTTATTATGTTGCAAAAAGGAAATAATAAAGTTCATACGGAATTTCATGGAGTACAAATCTTTTCGGATTTGTAGCAATTTTAAGCTTCAAAGCCTGCAGGAGCATGAATATTGATAAATTTCGATAAAGAAAGTTTATAAATTAACAAGACATTTATATTTTACAGGCATGTTCTGAGAAGCGCATATCGCTTAAATTTAGCGTTTACGATTTGAAAACGCCAAATAGGTGTTCTGAGAAACGTACAATGCAAGAAGTATGGTTTTTCGATTTGAAATCGCCAAATAGGTGTTGTGGAAAACGCATATCGCTTAAAACTGGCGACTTCAACTCGCATGTGTATATTGAAGTGAACTGATTGAATTTGCTAAAACTGAATTTGTAAAAGGCAATAAAATTATTCACTACTAAAATTTAATGTTTTCTTTTTATTTTAATAATTGCAAATTGAAAGAATTTTGCAGCACGTAACGTGCTGTTCATAGCACACAGACGAGCAACTCGTCTAGAAAATTTGCATGAAAGTTACTCAATTTTTTGAGTGATTTCCATATAAAATTTTTTAGACGAGAGCTCGTCTGTGTTCTATGAACTGCACATTAATTAAAAAAATGTTCTATTTGTTGTCAAATATTTTTTTATTTTATATAAATACCACATACATATATACGTATGTAAAACACATGTAGTACTTTTTCGGAAAAAACTTCGAAACGCCAGTAAAACGTGCGTTCCTTAGAACACCTAAAAATCAGTTAAGCGTTTTTCAGAACGCTTTGTGGTTTCAGATCGCGCATTTCTCGGAACATGGCTTGTAATATTTTAATGCTCAAATCATAGGCCTGGTTTCAAACTATGCAATTAATTTGATTATAGTAAAGTTAGTAACAATAAATATTAATTATTTTATTGAATTTTTGTTGAACTTTATATTTAAATTAAATTTTTGGTTTGTACATTTGTACAACGAGTTTTTTCCTTTCTTAAGGTTTTTTCTTAAGAAGGATTTTTTACAACACAAATCTACTGTGATCAATAATTTCGATTGAAGAAGACAAGAAAAATAATAATCAAATCTTTAGCTGGGGGACAACTAGCTGTTTCGTAGTCGCTACACTACTCATTAGCACCCACTGGGATTTGAATTCGGGTCATGACGTATCATTATCTGCTGCTTTAACCCCTCAGCCGCCGAGCATTTAATTATTTTCCATCTATATTCATCTCATATTGAATCACATATGCATTTTGTTTGTACAGCGTAATTAAAAAAATTATAAAGTTCAACAAAAATTTAATAAAAATACATTTTTTCAACAAACTATAGAAAAGGGCATAAAAAGTGATGATGTGCTTTTGTTGACGGAGTTAAAATAATAAAAAATCAAGACATACGTATACTCCACCAAATCACAATCGGGCCGTCAAAGGTTTGTTTTAACAGTCTGTCTTAACAGCTTTGCATGTTTAATGTATACGGACAGTAACAATCACCATCCTACAAGTAATGGGTGATTTTATAAGAACTATCGGAAATTTAAAAAAAAACACATAAAATTCAGAAAAATGCATGAAATATTTATTTAGATTGATAGTTGGGTCGATATAATTTAATGTTTGAAGATTATTTCATGCAAATGTTGGCCGCGGCTACCCCTCAAATGGTCCATCCGCTTAGTCCAATTTTGGCATACTCTTTCCAACATTTCGGCCGGTATCTCACGAATAATGTTGGCAATGTTGGCTTCCAGTGCGTCAATCGAAGCGGGCTTGTCGCTATAGATATTAGCCTTAACATAGCCCCACAAAAAATGTCTAGAGGCACGATCTGGGCGGCCAATTGACTGGTCCCAAGCGTGAAATACACTGTTCACCGAACTCGCCTCTCAATTGGTCCATTGTTTCGCGTGCTGTGTGGCATGTGGCACCGTCATGTTGAAACCACATGTCATGCAAGTCAAGCTCTTCCATTTTGGGCAAAAAAAAGTTTGTTATCATCGCACGGTAGCGCTCACCATTCACAGTAACGTTGTGATTCGCATCATCTTTGAAGAAATACGGCCCAATGATGCCGTCAGCCCATAATCCGCACCAAACGGTTGTTTTTTGTGGATGCATTGGTAGCTCTTACAATGCTTCTGGCTGCTCTTCACTCCAAATACGGCAGTTTTGCTTGTTCACGTATCCATTCAACCAGAAATGAGCCTCGTCGCTGAACACAATTCTTCGATAAAAAAGTGGATCTTCATCTAACTTTTCAAGAGCTCATTCACAAAAAATTTAGCGTTGTGGTAGGTCGTTTGGCTTCAATTCTTGCACCAGCTGTATCTTATAAGGCTTCACACCCAAATCCTTCCGCAAAATTTTCCACGTAGTGGAGTAACAGAGGCCCAATTGCTGCGAACGGCGCCGAATCGATAATTCACGGTCATCACCAACACTGGCCGATACGGCTGCGATATTTTCTTCAGTTCGCACTCTACGTAAGCGTGTTGGTCGTTTAATGTCCAACAATGTAAATTTGGTGCGAAATTTTTTTACAATAGCCCGAATAGAAGCCTCAGTAGGTCGATTAAACTGACCATAAAATGGAAGAAGCGCGCGATGAACTTTCTTAACAGAGCACGCATTTTGGTAATAAAATTCAATAATTTGCAAGCGTTGTTCGTTTGTAAGACGATTTATCATTAAATTATAGACCAAACTGAAGATGTTTGACAGTGACACAAGATACAAAACGTGCGTGAGCTGTCAAAACTAGTGTTGCCAAAAAGATAATAGCAAAAAAATCACTGTTATAAGGATTGTGACATTTTCCATAAAATTGTACTACCGTATTAGTTTATACATTCCCTTGTTTTCAGTTTGTTTGAAGCTGTGTCTGAAAATAATAATAAAATTGAGACTTCTAACAAAAATAAATAAAAAAAATCCAAACAATTGAGTGTTTATTCGCTATTTTAGCTTCTAATATTTATTGATTGTTAGAGACGTGTAGAAGTGAAAAGGCTTGTTTTTTTTTTTTTTTGTTTTGACAGATATTATTAGAGCATTTTTTTTTTTAATTCTCAACAATTTATTTGGATTGTTGGGATATAAAGTTGAATGTTTGAGAATATCTTTCAAAAATTTCCAAAGTCTACTGATGATTAGGGCAGCTCCTATGTAATGTCGACATATAGATAGCTGAGAAACATAGAAAACAAGCTATTTATAATTTTCTAAATAAAAAGTTTTAAAATAAAATACATAACTATAATAAAAATGGCCTGAAAAACATCCCTAGACTAAAATACTACCGACACCATATTTCAATGTGCCTTTAGTATAACGTGGATTAAAACGTTGGCTTGTCAGTCATCTAACCAGTCTTAATCTATCGGAACCTTTTAAATTAAATATGGACTCATCGGAGAATAGTATGGAATTCCTATGTGTGGTGGTCAAATTAATGTGTATATAAAGATCTTTTGTATGGTATGCTTTTAGTCCGCCTTCTGCAGCCTGCCTTTGAATCCTTCTGGCGGCAACATTTAATAACAATTGTCTGGCGATGGTCTTTTTTTATCAAACGTATTATTGCCTGGCCACCTCGTTTACTGATTTTTCTTATTGTAAGTAATAAAGAATATTCAAGATTACGTGCAATAGTTTTGTCGCTCTAGTAGAAATACGAGTAATTATTTATATATTTTTAAACTACCAGCATCAAACTTTTCCCTTTGTTTTTAATATCTAAAGATTATTTTTTTTTTCAAATGTAATAATATTTTCTTCGTTTCAATGCTATTGTAAAGTTTACTGATAAGCAGAAGTCCGTGCTTTTAGTTTTTGGGACCAAATTGGGCCCAAGTGGCTTTACAATAGCTGGCAGCCTGTTAAACCTAACCTAACATGGGTTTCAAAACGACTACAGATACCTACTTACATCAGCTTATTATTTCTACACTACACTACACCAAGTGTGCCCAGCCCTATGCACTTGATACTCAATTGTTTTTGTAAATGCGCTTAGTTAGCTCTTTAATACATAAATGCTGTGCTCAGCATTAGCAATGAAAAATACACAAACAGGTTCGTCTTTTATATTTGTTTCGTTCTTCACCGCAAACACACAAAAGCAAAGCAACAACTCTTTCGCATATTTTGCTGGTAAAGGGCGTTTCAGACTATCATACAAGTCTTAAGATTTTGATTGGATTTTGTGGGACAAAAATCTAAAGGTATTTGTTGCGACTGTCAAAAAATCTAACGTATCATTACATTTTGTTTTCACACTATCACACCTAAGGTAAAAGAAGGAATATGACTTGAACATAAACAGCCAATTTGCTTAACGTCTTGTTTTAATATTTTTATTATTTGCTTTTGCAAAAAATGCAACCCTGATCCAATGAAAAATCTTATCGTTTAAACAAATTTCTAAAAATGGTGAAGTGTTATGGGATGTCAAATCTTTTACCGTATTATTTCTCATCTTCATAACGCTTTACATTCACACTATCACATTTGCACGTATTATTTGATTTTTTGACAAGTCTTAATACAAAGTGTGATAGTCTGAAGTGCCCTTAAACATTGACGACAGCGATTATCAGTGTGAATTTTGTTTTTGTAAATGTTTTGCTGTTTACAACAAAAAATATTTAATAAAAATAGTTTTTCCTTAAATGTATTGGTGTTTACTCTTCCATATAGAACTTGTGGGCAGCACTGCACAACACATTTCAGAATAAATCCATTCTAGAAGTAAATTCCATTTTCAACTGTGTGGCAACGCCTTTTTATATTTCTCTCTAAAAATAAACTAAAAAATCCTTATTACAAATAATAATAATACATAATGAGCCCAGTTGTTTCATGTAAAAATAAAATAAAAAAAAACAAATTTCAAGCAAAATTACTCGGAAAAAAAGAGAAAAAAACGGTCATAAATTTTTAAATTGGCCTTGAGTATTTGGCTAATATTATTGTCATTAGTGAAATTTACTTCATAGCAATAAAACTTAACCTGGCAACTGTGTGCGGCCTAAAATATATTCCTTTGACCCACAATCAGACATTGAAAGTGTCTATATAAAAACCTCAAATTGTTGTCTATTATTTCTCAAACTTTCGCTTTGAACAGCCACCCACTACAACACAATCGGTTTTCATTTTCCATTTTCCTATTCGCAACAACAACAACAGAATATTTCACAGAAAAAAACTCTTTAAATAATGCCAAAAAAAGAAATAAAAATTCTAGACCAAAATAAACTAAAGTAGAGAAAAAAGTACGCAATAAATAAAAATCTAATTTTATTAAATTGAAAACAATTTGGTCAAAATGTTTTGTTTATTCTCTCATATGTACAACATATGTATGTATGTATGTATGTACAAGTTGTATGAGTTTTTAAGTTTGTGTTGGTAAGTTGTAAGGAAATCAATAAAACTGGCATATTGCCACACATGTTGTTAGCACTAGCAAAAAAACAAAAAAAATCGGAAAAGTAGTAAAAAAAGGACAAGTTATCCAATATTTATAAAACACAAAAAAAAAGAACAACTAAAAATAAACAAATAACATTTTCCCTGCAGGATTACAAAGCAAACAAATTTTTGATTTGATTGGTTACATTTTCTTTCTTGGTTCTGGTTTCTCAAGAATCCTTCGTTGCCAAAGGCGAAACTATTTCAAAGAACACGAATGGAAGCAAATGTAAGACCAGTAATACAAATGTTAAATTTCATATTAAACAAAAGATACACTACTTTTATTGTATCAATAATACAGTATACTCGTATAACAATACAAGTACTAAATAATAAAATAAAACTACAGTTCAAAAATAAAACAGAAGAAAGAGATATGACTATGTTGCAATAAAGGAACGGTGATATGTTTAAGCAAAAGTATACATATGTGCTTCTCCTAATATTCAATATTAAATGGATAGTGAATACTCTTCATGGCATGATCCATGAGTATCAAACGATCACCAGTGTTGTAAAAATTAAAATTAAAATTTTCCAATATACGAATTTTGTTAACGGATTTGGGTATAGGCACGGTACCGATTTCAATCCAATATCTCAAAACTACTTGCGCAGACGATTTCTTATATTTATCACCAATTGCTCTTACTTTGTCATCAAATAGATAGACGGGAATTTTTCTAGCCGGTTCAGGTCTACCTAAGGGACAGTAGGCGGTTACTACAATATCATATTTTTTTCACAAGGCAATAAAAGGTTTCTGATTGGGGCCGGAATGGCATTCAATTTGATCGTATATGAGCTTAATTTTACAATTAACCATAAGACCAGCCAGTTGTTCGGAGTTGAAATTAGAAACGCCAATGCTTTTCACTAAACGCTTTTTACCAGAGCTTCCATGGTTCTCCAAGTGTCCAAATAATCAACATCACCTAATTCAACTTTGCCCTTGGCATTGGTGAGCATCATGACACCATCACCTCGGCGCACATATGAATATGGCCAGTACATCTTAAGTGCGTTTAGGCTTGTCGTTGTTGTTTGGCTTTCGAGAGTTTTGCATCTCACTCTCACTGGTTAACTAACTACCTCAACTAACTGTATCAGTTTACAGTTTTTTTTAATTATAAATTGCTTGTTTTCTATGTTTCCCAGCTATCTATATATCGACATTTCATAGGACCTACCCTAATCATCAGTAGACTTTGGAAATTTTTGAAAGATATACTCAAACATTCAACTTTGTATCCCAACAATCTAAATAAATTGTTGAGAATTTAAAAGAAAAATGCTCTAATAATACCTGTCAAAACACAAAAAAATTTCCAAAGTCTACTGATGATTAGGGTAGTTCCTATGAAATGTCGACATATAGATAGCTGGGAAACATAGAAAACAAGCTATTTATAATTTTTTACTGGTATAAATGTTAGAAGCTTTAAGCTTGTTATGCTTTAACTTAATCTTGTTTCACAAACACTCATAAGACTTCATAGCTCTATAACCTGAAGCGGAAATATAATTTAATTTAAAAATTAAAACAAACAAGAACTAAATACACGAGTGAGTACATATGTATGTATGTGCTCATATAGAAAAATAAAACGCATTGAAGCTATTGTTTCATTTTCTGTTTATGAGAGGAACCCTGAATGAAACAAGAACAAGATTTATGAAATGAGACCAGGGAATTGTTTAAAATTATGGCAGAAAAAAAAATTCTTAAAATAAATATCGCTTGTGTTAAATAAGTTTTTAATTTTTTTTAGATAAAATTTGGAGAAATAATATATATGAGTAGAAATTTCAAGGCCACCTGAATTAAAAGTAAACGTGCAACATAAAACGTGGTGGGTGTGTGTGTTTTCTTTTAATTAATTAATAGTTAAAAATTTCGTAAAAATATTTAATTACGTTGTATTTATATGAGAACCAAATTAAAGTAGTTCATGTTTTAACCATAAAAAATGATCTGTCTTCAAGATTTTCATAAGTTATAAAAATGTTTTCTAAATTAATTAAAGTTTAAGCTGGGTTATAGATAACTTACGAATATTAGGTGTACAACTTTGCTTCTGGCGTTTCGCAATAGGTGGTTAGAGAGCAAGTAAGTAAGTACAGGGTGGCCCAGAAAGACCGAAGTGGTGTGAATTGCTTATAACTTTTTATTTAAGAGATATTTTTTTAATTTTTTTTTTTTAAATACATTAAATTTATGGGGAATATTTTTGGATTAGTTATTAAAAATGATATCCCGCAAGTGGTGGCCATATTCTGCTTCGCACAAATGTGCTCTTTCCAACACATTTTCCATGACCTTTCGCAAAACTTCCGGTGGTATGTTGTTAATTTCTTCTCGAATATTGGTTTTTAACTCCTCAATAGTCCTAGGCTTATTAACATAAACTTTTCCTTTTAAATAGCCCCAAAGAAAACAGTCTGGAGCGGTTAAATCCGGGGAACGCGGAGGCCAATTAAAATTGCTGTTACGAGAAATTATTCTTTCACCGTCGTTGCTGGTAATCTGTTGGTTTCAATTCTTGGACAAGTTGAATTTTGTATGGAAACAATCCTATGGTGTGCAAAATTCGCTGCAGCGACGTCCTTGAGAGGCCCAGTTGTGACGAACGTCTCCTGGTTGATGTTTCTGGATCCTCCCGAATACTCTCCTGTACCACTTGAATATTGTCAGCCGTGTGGACAGTTCGGTGTCTGCCGGGACCAGGAAGGTTCCTTACTGCTCCTTGTTCTCGAAAATTTGCAACCAGACGGTTTATTGTTGACTGAGAGGGTGCAACCCGCACATTAAATTGACGACGGTATGCACGCTGAGTCAACACAATGGACCGTTGATTTGAAAAGTAAATTTCAACAATTTGGGCACGTTGTTCAATTGTGTATTGCTCCATTATAAATTATCCAAGTCTTCTTTACAAAATACTGAAAAGAAAAGAAAAAAAAAATTATAATAAAAAAGTTATAAGGAATTCACACCACTTCGGTCTTTCTGGGCCACCCTGTACAAGTCGAAATAAATAGATCGTAGATGTCATACAATAAGCTGAAGTATTTGAAAACACACATCGACATCGAAATATTTGTCGATTTGTGTCCACTTCATAAAGCTATTTTCGATTAAACATGTCAGTTTACGAGCCCAATTCTTGTCATTTGTGGAAGGTTTCAATTTTCTGGTTTAATATGTACATACCTGCTGCTGAACGCTCATCGCATATTCTCAAACACATGTGGTGAGGCTACTGTTAGTGCAAGAAAATGCCGAGAGTAGTTTTAACGCTTCAAGAACCATGATTTTCTCATTGAAGACCAGCAGGGCGGTGAAAGAGAGAGAAGGTTTTCGAAGATGTACGATTGGAAGCATTACTTGATCAAGACTCTTGTCAAGCGCAACAAGAATTGGCAGGCTCTCTGAAGGCCGTGTCAGAGCAAACTTTTGCTTCGCTTTGCGTTGCAAATTCGCTTCGACATCTAAAACAAAATATACATACATGTCACATAAAGTACTTTTAACGCAACATGAAGCGAAAACTTTCCAACTCTCATCATTTTACGCGTTGAAGTTTTTTCTAATAGCTTCCAAGCTTTATGCACTAAGAAAACAATTAGAATCAATTTCAGTAGTTCGTCCAATAATATTTCTAACTTTTATTATCATAAGAAATAATTAAATGTAAAAAAATAACAACCATTATTTTAGATAAATAAACAAATCGTGAGGCGTTGCCAAAGTTTTTATTGTGACATACACCTTTCGCTTTGCGTTTTCTGTCAACGTTTTAAACGTTACGCAAAGCGACAAAGCGTTATATGACATGGTCTTGAGAGTGACGCAACAAGCCATTTCAAAACGCCTGAAATTCATGGGAATGATTCAGAAACAAGGAAATTAGGTGCCGTTTGAGTTGAAACCGAGAGATGTTAAACGGCGTTTGTTTGCTTGTGAACAGTTGCTTGCCAGGCAAAAACGAAAGGAATTTCTGCATCTCATTACATCTAAAGACAAAAAATAGGTTCATTACAAAAATCCCAAGCACAGAAAATCGTATTATGAGTTGTTAAAACCGACTAAAGCAATCACAGGTGATCGAGATCGAACGCAATTAATGCGCTTGAGCCGAACATTGAGAGACAAAGGGCCGCAAGACAACGAGAGGTATGATAAAGTGGTTTTACAGCATGATAATGCTCGACACCGTGTTGCGAAAGTAGTCAAGACATACTTGGAAACATTGAAATGGGAAGAGCTACCCTGCATCATATGTTTCGATTAATGGCACACGGCATGGCTGACCAGCATTTTTGATCTTATGAAGAAGTAAAAAATTAGATCGATTCGTAGATCGCTTCAAAAGATGACCAATTTTTTCAACTTTTTTTTTTGTATGCTGCCTGAAGGAAGGGAGAAAGTGGTAGCCAGCGATGGTCACTACTTTGAAGCATGTATGCATAACCAGGTTTTTCCAATAAAGCCTCTAACTTCGGAAAAAGAATGGTGGAAGCAAAGTTGTACACATACATATAACAATTTGTTCATTTACTTTTTGATTAACAATTTTTTGTGTTTTTTTTCAGATTTATTCTACAACAGTTTTCAAAAAACTAAACAAGTAAGTAATAGCATTAAATTAATATCATATGAAGTGAATGAGAATTACAAGTTAAAGCCCAGGCAACACTGTGCTACGGTGGACATTATACCCGAGCTTTTAAAGTATTTAACAAACTTTTTGGATACTTGGGATACAATATAATAATAAAACAACAAATTAAAACGCAAGGTAGGAACACTAGGCAAAGGTGTAAAGTCCCTCAAACGTGTAAATTAGGATATTTGATGAAAAAGATGGCCCAAAGAAAATATAAAACGTTAATTGTAAAATATTGAAACAAAAAGTTGTAAGAAAATTATCTTAACATTTTTGATTTTGTAAAACAAAAACATCGGTGAAATATTTGCCACCGCTTCGGTTGAATACCTCTATCTGGTGGTCCATATTATCAATGACTTTGCGACATAATTAAGTTTTAAATTAATGTGCCGACTTATTTCATCTTTTAGCTTTTCACTTTTTGTTTTAAATATCCCCAAAGCCAGAATTCCAACGATGTCGACTCACATGATCCCCAGGACGTGAGACTATTGAATTTCACGGACAAACAAGATTGATTCGTTGACTGTATGGCAAGTGGCACCATCTATCTTGTTGGAACCGCATATTGTCCGGGTCCATATTCTCAAATTCTGGCATACAATACATTCGTAATCATCTCGATATACCGAACACCATTCACGGTAATGGTTTGGTCTACCTCATTTTCGAAGAAGTTCGGCCCGATGCTCTACGGCTCCTTCAGCTCATAAACCTCACCAAACAGTCACACTTTGTGGACCCATCGACTTTTCAGTGATCATTCATGGGCTATCATTTGTTTAAATAGCGAACTCACTGACGTGAAAGTATGCCACAAAAAGTGCGTGAAGTGCATTTTGTTTGTAACGCCTATTTTCGTAAAAGGCTTCAACCACTTTCATGCTCTGCTCAATTATGTATTTCTCTATGGCTGAATTTGTCAAACACTGGAACAATGTTGTCAGATTGACTTGACACACCATAGTGTGAGCCACACTTCAAACGTAGCGCATAGTTACAGGTCTCGGATTATTGAATTATCCTACAAGATCGTGCCACCTAACACCGCTAGACTATATTCTATTGGGAATATGGAAATTGATATACATCAGTTTCTTT
Source organism: Thecocarcelia acutangulata (assembly GCA_914767995.1). Classification (NCBI taxonomy): domain Eukaryota; kingdom Metazoa; phylum Arthropoda; class Insecta; order Diptera; family Tachinidae; genus Thecocarcelia; species Thecocarcelia acutangulata. The sequence continues at coordinate 26,908,224 of OU612097.1, read as the reverse complement.
AAAAAATTAATTATTTCAGGCTTCTCCTGAACCCAATTTGAAGAATTTAGCTCATAGAAAAAGTCTACTAAGAGCCCTCTGCCTTAAAACCTCATGTTTGAGTTCATTATATATCTTCAAATATTTTTGCTTTGTATTTCTTTTAAAACACAAAAAGTAAAAACTTTAGTTTTTTTTTTGGGGGATCTTGGTCATTTATAATTTGTTCTTATTTTCTCTTTTCGTGGACTTTGCCATTTTCTGTTAGTTCTTTGTTTCATCTTTACTTATAAAAGACCTGCATTTTCGCATTAAATATTTACCTTGTTGTGGCTTTGTAGTATGGGCTTAACCAAGGATAATAAACATTCTCCATCTCAGAAATTATAAAACACAAACACGTTCTCACATAAAAATTAACATAAACCAACAACACAATCATGAAAACTCAAATTTCCGCATACACAATATTAAAACACAAACAAACTTATTTGCCCTGCAAGAGGCAGCATTACAAATGAGCTAAATCCTTATGACAATATCTCAAAAAGCGAATAGAATTTTTTTGAAGGATAAAGTAATTAAATTATATCCACAATTGTTTAATTTTTTTCATTATATACATATTCAAGCATATTTTTTTTTTTCCTTTTTGTATTTCGTTTTACAATGACAAATTTTAGCCTTGAGCTCATAAACTGTAAACATTGGAAAAATATTTGCTGTATGATTGTGCAGTTTAGATTTTATATTCATTCCAATGCTTATATCTATATGCGCATATATATATAGATTGGCTTTAGTAGAGCATCAAATGGCCATCCTGCCGCACCTGACACTTGTTTAAAAATAAATATAGTTTAAAAAACTAAAAAAACACGCTTCGATATCAAATTTCACAATTTTCATTCACTAATTTTAAGTTTCTTCTTTAATTATCCATATAACCAGATAATTATCTATATAACGCGTTCCGAGTTTTTTTTTTTTTTTGGAATTCCCAAAATCAGCTTTCAAATTCAGCTGCCAATATCTCCCACTTCCCCCGAAATAATACGGCAACTTCATTTTTCGTATTAACTCGAATAGCTGTTTATAGTACAGAAACGTGCGTCGAATAGAAAAGCCCGCTTTCGATTCGTCTAGCGAAGTGGTATTCCCAAAATCAGCTGCAGAAACACCAAAATCCCCTCATTTCACCACAAGTAATACGGCAACTTCAATTTTTGCACTAAGCGACCATTAATTGTTCAGAAACGTGAACTGAATGGGAAAACCGGGTCCGATTCGGTAAGCACAGTGGTATAGATTTTTTTGGAAATTCCCATTATCGGTTTTAAGAGTCCTCAAAATCCCCCTCTTTTCCGGAAGAAATACGGCAGTTTCAACTTTCCCACTAAAGCGGCAACACTGTACAAACAGTTTTATATACTTGCATGTGTAATAATCACCTATATGGCATGGGTTTCGAGTATTGCAAATACACAAACAAACAACTAAACAGGCATACAATACATATGTCATTATTTTACAGAAGTAAAATCAAGGAAATTTAAAAAATTTCAACTGAGTGGCTTAGAGGGGGTCTTTTGTATTCCTATCAACTGCTTTTAAGTAGCATTTATATATTTTTTTAAATGTTTCAATAAAACCAGTCAAAGTGCAATAACCAAGCTTTTTCATTTGAACACCGCTCTACTTTTCTTTGCACTTTTCAAACGGCTGCGTTATCCAATGATCGGCAGGAGTAATAGTAAGGATCCGCTCCAAGCCAAGAGGAAGATCATGTTCAAACAACATAACGCATTGTATTCGCCCAATGACAAGATCACCGTGGGGTCAGGCCACCCACCGTAATCGTTATCACTCCTATCTATTGAACGATCTCATGCAGTAAATGTGTTATTGAAACTTCATATTGGCCACATCATGATCATCGTTGAATTTCCGCAGAAAGAGCAGTATTATTAAGGCGTGATCGAGAGCATTAGTAACATTTACTGCTTAACTAGTCTCTTTTTTTCAAAAAGTATAGTCAATTAAACCTCTAGCCCCAAATATTTCCATTTATAAATGTTCAATAACTAAAAGTAAGTCAGAAATTTCTTTGCTTGAAATTTTTCAAAATATTTACTGATATTTTTGAAATGTTTCTTAATATAGGGTGTTTTTTTAAGCCCGATAGAACTTGAAATTGTAAAAAATAACACAAAAAATTAAATTGTAATTAAAATTTTTTTTTATTCGAAAGATCAATACGTGACATTAACATTTGAAAATGATTTCGGGCATATGGGCACCGCGGCTGTTCTTGACGAAGCGCATTCTGGACGTCCAACTTTGGGCCACTTTTTCGAGCACTGCTGGCCGTATGTCCCGAACAACACGAACAATGCTGGCCTCCAAGGCGTCAATTGTTGCTGGTTTATCAGCATGAACCAGTGACTTCACGTAGCCCCACAGGAAATAATCGAGAGGTGTCAAATCGCACGACCTTGGAGGCCAATTGACAGGTCCATTTCTCGAAATCAACTTATCGCCAAATTTTGATTTCAGTAAGTCGATGGTTACGTTCGCCGTATGGCACGTAGCGCCATCCTGTTGAAACCACATCTCCTCCGGATCAATGTCATCCATATTTTCAAACAAAAAATCATTGATCATGGTGCGGTAACGATCTCCATTGACCGTAACGCGAGCTCCGGCCTCATTTTTGAAGAAATAAGGTCCGATGATGCCACCAGCATGAAAACCGCACCAAACAGTGCATTTTTCTGGATGTAATGGAGTCTGTAGGGTCTCTTGTGGATTGGTCTCACTCCATATGCGGCAATTTTGCTTATTAACAAACCCGTTAAGCCAAAAATGCGCCTCATCGCTGAACACAATTTTTCGTCTATAAGTTGCGCGAATCGACGACTGATTTTCAAAGTAAATTTGGATAATTTCGTAGCGTTGTTCAAGCGTGAGTCTATTCATGATGATTTGTCAGAGTATACTGAAACAAATAAAAAAAATGTTTCATCAAAATTTAATTTTTTGTGTTACTTTTTACAATTTAAAGTTCTATCTAGCTTAAAAAAACACCCTATATAAGTAGCTAAATAAAATTCTCTGCTGCCGAATAATCTTATTTATCTCATATTCTTTAGTTTTTGCTTTTTTTTTTTTTTTGTTTTGCTTTCAATACATTTATTCATTATGTTCTTTATGCCACTTTTGCTATTAAGAAAATGTTGCATATTCGTATTATTGTCAACTCTAACATGTTGCACTATTTTTTGTTTATCTTTTATTATTGTTGCTATTGCTGCTTGCTGCTCCTGGTGTTGAGGTTTTTTAAAAATATGTATGAGTGCATGTCAACACAATTTGCCTACTTACACACATACAAACAGAGGAATATACATATACACCCAAATACTGAAGCTAACTTACTTGTTTTACCCCAGCTAACACTTTATATCGCAATTGGTATCAGCTTCACATGAGGTCATTGTTCGATCTTAAATCAGTGATGTTCATCATATAGAAGGGTTTAAATAAAAAATTTACACGCATTTGTTATTCTTTTTATTCTTTCATCGTTGAGCGAGCCATGAAAATACATGCAGAGAGAGATCGTAATTTTTTTCAGAAATTTTTTAAGCATTATTGTTGAATGAAGGCTACTCAACACAAGCGTTTCAATTACAATTGAACACAAAAAAATTAAAAAATAAAACCAGAGACTTTTAAAGTTGAAATTCAACATATTTTTCTTGAAATTTTAAATTGTATTCATTCAAAACTTTTGTTATATCTCAGTAAAAAAAATCTACTGGTAAATCTAAACTAAAGATAATATGTCAAATGCTTAGAATAAGCTAAGCATTTGACATTATGTTTGGTGGTCTTACCAATAATCCTCATTTTTATTCTTGAACATCACTGTCTTATACACGAAATCATTGCTAGCACTGCACGGTGCGCTTGTATAATGTGTACAGGTGTTTGCGCTATTTGCGGAAAAATCAAAACGATTTCGAGGAAGCGAAAAGTCAGGAAATTTTAGCAATTCGCACATAGTTCTTAAAATCAATTTTAGACGAAAATTGCAATTCGCGGAATAATTTTAACTGCCCAAATTTTTCATGTTTACACGAGTATATCACTTTTTACATCGCAAGCGTCTTTTTCTTCCAATTTTTCTTTTCTTTGTCTGTACTGCTGCAGCAAGCACATGTTGTTTTCTTCGTCTTTTTTTTTAATAAAAATTTTTGCCGTTTACTTGTATGCTGTGAATCGCGAACTTCTTTTATGAAGTGCCAGGCTTGAGCACTGAACTTGTGTAGTGACCGAGAATTGTAAGAAAATAGTGCATTACCGGAGAATCATCTCAAAAAATCGTTTATGGCAAGAACTTTTTATCTTGTACCAGTACTTATATGTAGTGTATTGCACTGGCTTTAGGCAAATAGGTTTGGGGGAGGAAAAAGGAAATAGTGTTTATGGAATTCAACTCTTGACAGGAAATATATCTACAGGTCAGCTGCTCCACAAATGAAACGTACGGCTGTAAAACTCTTTCTTTCTATCTCTCCCTCTCTCTCTCTATCTCTTTGCATTATGAGGTTCACTGAGCAATCGACTACAAATAGATGGGTACTATACGATGAACGTGTATTTCGTAAACATGAGTCGTTTTCGGAGACAAATTGCTTAATATCGTCAGAGCAAAGTCCATTATAGTAAGGATAAAACAAAGAAACGCACCTCGCACTGTGACGTTCCATCGGCGTGTCAACAGAGTGCGATATCCCACTCACTGTAGTTGGATATCGTACTGTCAAAGATAAGCTTCTTCGTTCTCTATGCAGTACACCACGGGGAATAGGTTTGGCCTTACCGTAGACCACACTAGGGCAGTCTGTTTTCTGGGGCAAAGAAAGGAAGCAGACCCTCGATTGTTGTAGCAAACAAAACTCTAGAAAGTCACATGATGTATAAATTGGCAGAATGGGGATCAGCATGGCCACGGGTGGTTCTGCTGGCAGTTCAACACGGGTTGATCATGGTTGAGGTACCTACTACTTTGGCTGGAGGTTGTGGTTTAAACCTACACACGTAGGAAGGAGGATAGATGTTGATGCGTGGCTTTTTTCGGGGTCATGAATGGGATTTGGCCTACCAACTCATAGGCCTTGTCTTCTATTAACTGATTACAAGGTCCGAACACTTCAACAAGGGTCATACGCTAAGTACTGAAATTAGAAAAATAGTTCATGAGGAAGAGCAAAGAGGGAGTAGTGTTTGTAGTCATTTGACAAACATTATCAAGCATTTAAAATGTTGGAAATAAATAAATTACATTTGACACTACTTTTAGACCAACATGAATCAGTCTTACACCTCTCACACTGTAAGATAATGAATTATATTTTAAAAAAATTAATAATGAGCATATCGCTCCTTTATTGCAACATAGTCATATCTCAAAAAAAGAGCTTTTCGAGTTAATAATGCAGAATTGTTACCAGTATTACCTTTTATATTGTGCCAAAAATGTATTCGAATTACTTTTAAACTGTTTCCTTTAGGTGATATTTTCTAAAAAAAAAAATCTAACAGCCTGTTCATGGATCGAGTTTTAAATAAAGCGAAAACAAGCGACACGTTTATGACTACGTAAGAAATTGGGTCTGTGTAACGCGCTTCTCATTGTTCGCGTTCTGTTACGTTATAAACGTATTAGTATACATATTTTCAATCCACAGTATTGCCACTACACAAGTTATATGTATCTTGTTTACTTTTTTCGTGTAAAATATATTTTTGCATCGTGAATAACGGTAACCCTATTTCAATTGAAAAAAAGAAACCGGTGATAAATATTTATGTAAACAAAACATCTCTATGCTGGAAAAAAAATTATAGAATATTTACTGGTCATACAAATTCTGTTGATGATCAGACAAATGCCTTTATGGATTGATCCTAATTTATTTTTTTATTTTTTAAATTATTTCCTTTTTTTAAATAATTATCAAAAAAAGAAATTGTTTGCATATACATATATGTATATGTATGTACGTGTTAACATGGATATGAACGTTTATTTATGTATATATGTATGTGTGAATATGTATGAATACTTGTTTTTGCTGTTATTTCCATTTTTATATATTTGAATCTTTATTTTTGTTCAAGCTTCTTCCTTTTTTCTTGCTCAACGAATAAAAATTTCCATTCGCGCAGCATTCGCCTGTTTGGCATGTAAAAACGCGATACACAGACAGAAAGCAGATGTCAGTTGTTACGTTTTTCGTCCAAAAAGTTTTTTGCTTTGCATGAACGCAAATAAGAAAAACGTCAAGATTTTTTCGCGTTTTTTGAGCACATTGTGTTCCATGAACAGGCTGTAAGACTTGTATGGAACAAAAATTTTGGAATGCGTTTTTCTCGAAACGAGCTTTTTTTAGTCATGACTATGTTGCAATAAAGGAGCGATATAAAGAAAACACGGACGATAGTGAAAAAACATGCGATTTTGTAGATATTGTGTCTGGCTTTTTAACAATAATTATTTGTGTGTATGCATGTATCGTATGTGAATCTTTTCTCAAAAGTGCTAAATTAGCTTCTAATCCGCAAAAGTGATCTAAAAAATTTCATGTATGTGGCTATTGAAAAACTTATCACCTAAATGTTGGCTGGGATTTACGTAGGTGTAAATGTGTTTTAATGTTATTATGTATACATTATTTTGTTGCATGTAAATAAGGTCTTAGTTAGTGTTTCTTCTCTTCAAGCTTTGCATTTTTATTTTGTACAAAGAACAATTTTGGAGCTTTTGCTTGCTTTTCTTGAGTATTTGTTGCTATTTGCCTATAATTTTCTTACATTTTTGTTTTCTTTCGCTCGTCTTTCGTTTGGTATTGTTTGTGTTGTGGCATGTCATATGTGTGTTATTAGTTTGGTAGTTTGGATAGTTGTGTAAATGTGTGTGTTGTGTGTGTATGCGTGATGAGGAAAATAAGGTTTTTGCTTGTGTTTGTTTATCCTTTAATATAAGTTTTCATGTTGTACGAGTATTTTCTATTCAAGTATGCGTAAAAGACGTCTAAAATATCCTTGACATAATGTTGAAAGATAGTGTTGCAGATTTTCATAATTTTCTATGGCACTTACTTTGCTTGTTAGTTCGTCGTCTTTATTTATTTTTTTTTCCAATTTTTTGGTTTCTTTACCGCAAAGCAAAAATTTAATGAAATTATTTCAATATTTTAAAATTATATTTTAGGTGTGTGGTTTTGCTAACAAAAAAACATACAATAATTTTAAAATAAAATCCTTAGTCTTAAGCTTGAAGCTTTAAGTTACTTAAGCCAATGAGAAAAACACACTTAAAGAAATTAGTGCCAATTATGGTTTCATGTTCAAATAAGAAAAAGAAAATTATAATAAATAGAACAACACAATATCTTGATCATTTGAGATTGCAAATTTTATGCTATTGCAAATATGTGCTCTACTGTGAAAGAAAAATGCTTCTTTATTGGAATAAAAACAATTCGTTCACCATTATTTCGTTAATAGCAAAAAAAAAGTTTCAGTTCAGTTTTTAAGTTTTCATTAAGGGGATGAACATTTTTCTTAGCAACATTTAATTTTTTATTTTTTAACTTGTTTGAAACATTAATGAAAATTGGTTCATACGTGTTAGGAAAAAAATGTGCATGAAAATGTAGGAATTTCGTTATAGCTGCTAAATAGTAGTAAAATATAAGAATTTCTTTATAGCTATTAAACAGTAGTAAATATAATGAAAATATCTCATTGTACTAAAGTAAGATTTTTGTAAGAGTTACGGTATATCATATTATATTGTATAAATATAAGCAAATATGTACTCTACGCTGAAAAAATCCGCTTCGGTATGAGAATGAAACAATTTCGTCCACCATACTTTCGTTAACACCATAAAAAGTTTCACTTCGGTGTTGAAAGCTTCATTAAGGGGATGAAAGTTTTCCGTAGCAACACTTAATTATTTTTTACAATTTCTTTACAATATTAATGAATTTCACTCGTGTTAAGAAAAAATTTTACATGTAAATACTATGGCTACAAAACAGTGTAGTAAATATAATGAAAATATTTCGTTGTATTAGTGTAAGACTTTCGTACCAGCTACGAAACAATGTGGTTAAAATAACGGGAATAGTATATTAAATTGTATAAATGTAAGCAAAGATGTGCTCTACACAGAAAGAAAAACCCTTCATTATGTGAATGAAGCTATTTCGTTCCTCATATATTCGTTAATAGCATGAAAAGTTTGATTGCGATTTTGAAAGCTTCATTAAAGGCATGAAAATTTTGCATAGCAGCTCTTTATCATTTTAACAACTTCATTGTAACATTAATGAAAATTGTTACATTCGTGTTACGAAAAACGTTTACATTTGAATGTAAGAATTTCGTTATAACTACTAAATTGTAGTAAGTATAATGAAAATATTTCGTTGTATTAATGTAAGGCTTTCGTAGCAGCTATGAAACAATGGGGTTAAAGTAAAGGGCTGCTTTGGTGGAGTGGTCGATCAAGTCTCGAGGCTGCAGGTTCTATTTCTCCAACAGACTTTGTGTTTATACCAGACATGCAAAATAGCTTCGTATTTTCTGTGTTTGTTAAATATTGTTGAATTTCTTTCATTATATGGGATGGGCCAGAAGTTACCATGGGGCTTAAGACTAATAACTTTTTGGTTTATTCATTTTTTTTATTTTTTATAAATAAATATTATTTGGCCTGAAGAAGCTATCCAATGGAAAGCGAAATATTGCCAGATAATTAAAAACCAAAAAAAAAAAAAAAAAACCAGAAACTACCAAAAGACCTTAAGCTCAAACAATTACACAATATTAAGAAGAAAAAAAGGGCGAAATATAGAAATAATAAGCATATTTATTTATATATTTTTTTCAGCTTATATAATATACAAAATGGAAATTTTTTTCGCTATTTAAAGTTTGGTGTCATAGGCGATATTTTTATCAAATAATGCAACAGCAACAGCTTCCCCACTGAAATATCATATATGTCAAGAGAATCTATTGCACTGTTTTTGCGACACAGCGTCATTTTTCAAGGAGTTATCAGAAATCACTTTCAAAAATTTTAAATCATTATATGAAGCTTCGATTGCACTTGTGTTGTCAACTTCTATACATACATATATCTTCTTTATTCAAGTCGATATATTTTCGGAATATAAAACAGTATATATCTACTACACACTCACTCCCGCACATGAAAAAATTAAAACTGAACTTTCGATAATTTATTTATTTGCCAGTAAATGGTCAACTTTCCTGCAAAGTGTTAAACAACAAAATGTAAAAATAAATAAAAACAACTGGCAAACATCAAATACAATTTACACCAATGAATTGATAGTTGATTGTTTACAATTCATTAATTTTACTATTTGACAAATAAAAGTTAAATAAAGAAATGAACAAAGTTAAAAGTAAGAAATAATAAAAATGCCACATCCCGAGATAGACAGAGTGCAATAAAGGATTCAGTAAGAAGGAAGCAGTAAACATGAAAGCAAATACAAACAGAGAAAAAAACTAAATAAATAAGAGAAGAAAACGTGCTGTAGTGAAGAAAAGCTATATAAGAGCTTCAGACAGGGGCACTTAATCTGACGTAAAAAGATAAAGGACTAATGAAACAACATGTACTCAATTATACTTTGCTACAAAACCGAACAAAATTTTCTAATTTTATTAGTACAACAGAAAAAGACACGTGCCCTTTAACCAAACCAAGTATGAGAGGTAAAGAATACAGGCCAGTTTTATTTGAACAAGCTTTTCTTTACTTTAAATATCAGAGCAAATCGTACAGCACCTTTATTTTAAGGTCTGTATTGTGCGTAATAATAAGCAAAGCACTCTTACTGGTTTTTGAGACTACTATTGTCTCTAAAGAATAGAGATAAATGTTCCCATTAACTCAGAAAACCACCACACTTAGCGAGATATGCAGTGTTGGCTATAGAAACCCACCACTTATGGTGAACCTACTAGCTACACGATCACGAATACAACAATTGTTGGCGTTAGCTACACGCATTGTTTTATAGTGATACAATGTAGCATTGTATAATAAAAAAAAGTATTTAAAATAATAAATGTATCTCTTATAAGTGAAATCTCTCATAACAGCACAAAATTGCCTCGATGGTAAGTGCCCGATTTCCTTACCTGAGTAACTACCTTAACCTGGTGTGGAGGCTTAAGTGTATGCTGGGACGCAAGTTCTCTCGAAAGCTTAATAATTGGATATCTGTTTAGGTATTTCATGGTTAATCCCGAGAAAAGAACAGAGGTTTAAGGTAGGCTATCAACTAAAGGTTTATGTATTTCATGGTTAATCCAGAGAAAAAAACAAAGGTTTAAGGTAGGCTATCAACTAAAGGTTATCCAACCCCTCCAACAGGAGTGTTGTGTGACCCGCGTCGAAGTGCTCTCTTCCAGGGCTAAGAGACTGTATTTGTATGGACCTTTGCTGATACCTTAACTCAGACTACTCGCTCTCTATGTTACAGGAGGCTATGAGGTGGATATCCCTTTCCCCAATACTCGTGGAAGCAAAATGGACTTTTTCAGATTTTAGTTCAAAAACAAATGGACAACAGGTTGATGACTACGCATAAGATAACGGACAATGGGAACAGTAAGGGTAGTCACAATGGTACGAGGACAGAAATGACAATGCAGGAGGTGGTTTGGTGCAGCCTAAGATCAGCAAATGCCTCACGCCAATTTCGGATAGTTTCATTGGCAGTGAGGTGTCTGTGGACTTTGAGCCAAGCACCTAGAAGGCTGTACAGGCCTTTATGGCAAAGGTACTCGTGCTAGTACCAGCCGCCCAATTTGTGGGAAAGATAATAGCGAGAAGGTTTTCGGGCCATCGAATTCCATCACTTTCCACCAACAAAGGAGTTGTGGACAAGTTTTCTAAAAGAAGCGTAAATCCCTCGAGATGAGCCTACTTAGGTGGCATACTGGCAGTAATATTCATTCTCACGGATGTCTTATGTGGCAGTAGAGAATTTCCGGTTGTCATGACCAGGAGCAATTTTGGCTAAACAGCACGTTTCCCCTCCCCTCACATTTAAAGATGCGCCTAAATGGCAGCACTATGAGAAGGAGGTAACGTGGCAATGTTTCACATCCGAAAAATCAATGGATAAACTATTTAGCGGGATCGTGAAAGACAAGCTCGTAATGGCTGTCGTTGACATGGGCAATACGGATCATACCATAATCCCTTCGAACAGCAAATCTCTATCAGGCAGCACAATGGAATCAAGAAAAAACCCAAGTGGGCTGCTTTCGTAAAACCATCAGCCTGCACAACCTAATCTAAGTGCCCAATTACCAGAGTTTTCGCTGTACTATGATTAAGATATATCAATATATACTAGTATAACAAAATAAGCAATATAATAAAGTAAGCAACGAAAATTTTTATTTGTCAGCAGAAACGGCCAGAGTCTGTGGCAGGAATCCAATTTGCAATTCTCAAGTTTATTGACCGAGCACTCTACCAACTTGTTTAACAAGGTACTTGAAAACAAATGGCAGGAATCCAACTTGCGATCTTAAGGTTACTGATCGAACAACTCTTTTAACGAGGCACTAGAAAACAAATGAACAGCTGTATATTCTCTTTCAATGTTTATTTTTTCATCCGTTTTCTTTTCGCGATTTTAATCATTTTTGCTACTTTTATTGGTTTTATTTCTATTGAGTAGCATCAAAAAGCGATTTAATATTTAACATGCGGAGCTTTAACTTTTCTGTATGATGTTAGAAATCAAAAGAATGAATGAAAGCTAAAGTCTTCGCAATATTGGAATGATATTGTTTTACATTATGGATTTTCTTTTTGCTATTTTAAAGCTTGCAAAGGAAGAATTTCATCCAAGTGCTTAATTCAAAATTAAAATAAATAGTCCCTACTATTCAGCATCCTTTTAAAAAAACTTAAATAATTCTTATTATAAAGTTGTTCATGGCTTAACACTTTCACCACTGGGTACTTTCGAAATTTGTAGCGATAACCCACAATTTTATATCCAACTTTTACTCAATGTTTTATATAAAGACAAAGATAAATATTTACGTGAGTGTAAGTAAGGGTATGCTGTTTGTCGGTTTATGTTTATTTGTTGATATTGAAATTGCGGTAAAATTGTGCAATGTTTAAAGACACCCCAGCACGTAATGACAGATTGGCTGCTTGCTATTCATTCATAACAAACATTAAAGGTTTTCTGTCTCATCGCCTCAAATTTAATAGAAGAGGATTTAATTTAACGGAAAATCATTCAAACACAACCAAAGTCACAAGATTAACTGGGTGTGAAGGCTATACATACGTACATAATATCTAGATGGTAAAAAAATAATAATTTTGAAGTAAAGTACTAAAAAAATGTATTTTAAGCTAGAAATTATATAAGTATTTTCAATTTTAAGTCAAATAGTTAGAACAGAATTTATTTATTTTTAAATACCACAAATGTTTTTGAAAACGTTAAGTTAAAAGGCTATGGAGCTAAGAGCATATCCAAAAAGAAGCCCAAAGTGCTGCATAGTAAATACTTTCATGAGATTAAAAGGATTAATTATTAAAGAAAAGAGTACATATAAGAGATATCCTAGTCTGAAATCCAACTTAACTCCTTGAACTTTACTACAAGCTATGGAACCAATCACTTGAACTCCCGGACGTCATAGAATAAATAGTGGAAACAGTAATTTTTGAGTCTGCTTTAATGCAGACCTGAACAATGGCACCAAATGTATTTCATAATCTTCAATTCATAACTAGCTCCACTTAATCTACAGAATTCCGGTATGTATGCGTTCTTCCTATCGGCAGGCTCTGACCTCGCATTATTCCACAAAAACAAGACGGTTCTTGTCGCGACTAAAGTGAGCCAAATGGCTTTAATGACTTGACAGTCAGCTTATTATTATTCAAGATAGGTTGACAAAAACTACTGGGCCTAGAGCTTATTGAAGCAGCAGCAGACCGGTAGTTTCACAGATATTTAAACCACTAACTACGATAGTCTAAAGTCCTATTTCACCTGGATATAGTTTTAAAGAAAAGAAAGGAGTATTTATAAAAGATACGCTGGCGTAACCACTTTAGCTCTTTAAACTATTCTAAAACCCATCTTTTTTCCATTACGAAGTCTTCAATTTTTGCTAGCATATGCTCCAGGACGTCATAGAATAAAAAGTGAAAGCAGCAGTTCTTTTTGCAGTGCATTATACCAGAACTAGGAGAATAGGTTGTGAGAAGGTGGAAAGGGGGAGTAGTGTTTATGAACATTTGACTTGAACGTTCTAACGTTATAACAAACAGGAAACACCTCTGTAGGTAACTTATGCCATAGACGATTACGTGCATAATACGTTGTATGATTCCCCGGGCTATCGACCACAAATGGATGGGCCCTAGACGATAACCGCGTGCTACGTAAAAATAGGTGGGTTTCGGGAACAAGATCTCTAATTTCTTCAGAGCAAAGTCCATTGTAGTAACGATATAGCGCAGTAACGCACTGTACTGCACCGGTGCTACAGTAAGTCAATAGAGTTGGATACCCTATTGTCACAGATAAGCTTCTTCGCTCTCTCCTGCACACGGTCGAGTAAAATAGACTTTAAGGCACCGACCTAAACATGACAATTGTATTCCATTTTCGATCGATAGGATTTGTATTTTTTGTAATTTTTACAAAAGTGATTATTTTAGAGTCCATCGCAGAATGTGCGAGCGCTAGACGACCAAAAACTTTTAAATGGAAAAGAGATCCATTTGAAATGCCAGAAGACCAGTTCAGAGAAAGGTACAGATTCAACAAATCGAGCGAACAGAAAATTATTTCAATGATTAAGCCAGAAATTGAACTTAACAGAAGAGACTGCGACACGCCAGCCGATATGCAGGTTTTGGTAGCATTGGGATTTTGGGGCGAAGGGGGGTAAGATTGAGATATTGACACTAAAGGTGTCAAATTAAATATGCACATTGCAAAGCAAATGTGAATTGGCAGTCAATCAGATAATTAAACACTTTTAGGTTCAAGCTGATTCAGCTGATCTTTTTGGTTTGCCTCAAGCAACGGTCTGCCGAATTTCCGCCAGAATGGCTCGTGCTTTAGCTCGTTGGAGCGATAGAAAAATAAAAATGCCATCATCTCTGATAAAGGTAGAGCTCTAAATAAGGGAATTCAAAGCAATTAAAAATTTTCCTGGTGTTTACAAAAAAATAATAAGAAATATTTACAAATGTTAATAGTGTTGCATAAACGAATGCTTTGAAGTAGGTAGTCGACTACTTTTCTGTACCCGCCGGTAAACGAAAATGTTTACAAACACCATTTTTCACAATTCAAAGCTTTGTATACATATTTTTCTTAATAAAAAGTGATAAAACTGTAAGTTCTTTTATATTCCAACAAATTTATGTAATAAAATTTATAAATTTATATGGATTTTACGAAGTTACCTAAATAATCAGTTTTTGTTATATGCATCACTAAGTACCAAATGACAATGAAAATAACATGGTATTGTCAACACTAAAGTATAAAAGTGTTGAATTATTAGGTGTGTTCCACGTGAATCACGAACAGTCCGAACTAGTCCAAAAAAGTTCCGCGTAACAATTTTTGTGCGATTTTGAGAGAAAATGAGAGAGTAATATTTTTCATTTCCTGTACAAATTAGCCCGAACTTTTTCTTTGGGTAACTTCGGACTAGAATTTAATAATCAGCTGTTTTATGTTTACATACATATGACACTGAAAATGTAATCAGAAAATTTGCAAATTGGAAAAAGTTTTTTTTTTAATTAGTTAAAGCAAAATGGAAGGTGCCAAAGCTAAAAATAACCTTGCAATAGTTATTTGGCTGTTCATTTAATATGTGCTATAAAAATTTACTGAAAATTTTACATTGCATTTAATTTTGCAGCTGTTGCCAATAATGCAAATCTTTTATTATGCGTTTTAAGCGTCTAAAATCACTAAAATATATTTTCATATAAAAAGTAAGCAGCTCTAGTATTGCAGGATCTGCTTCATCTGTACTCATGGATGGTATAAATATTGAGGAATCGGATGCTCTTGATGTCCTTGGAATGTAAATACAGTGCGATGTTCGCTGGACTGCACACATTTTTCATGTCTCTAAGGAAGCATTCGAGTGCCTTGGTTTTTTGAAACGGTGTAAGGTAAACTTCACTCCATCCGACCTCCTTACTATTTATACCACCTACATCCGACCGAAAATGGAATGCAACTCTCATGTTTGGGCCGGTGCCTAAAAGTCTATTTTGGGGTTACTCGACCGTGTGCAGGAGAGGGCGAAGAAGTTCATTGGTGATAGTAGGATATCCAACTCTATTGATTCACTGGAGCATCGACGCAGTGTGGGGTGCGTTACTCTGTTCTATCGTTACTACAATGGATTTTGCTCTGACGAGATTAGGGATCTTGTTCCCGAAACTCGCACATTTTTACATAGCACGCATTCATCGTCTAGAGCTCATCCATTTGTGGTTGATTGCCCGGGGAATCGTACTACGCATTACAGAGAGAATTCGTTTTTCAGCCGCACGCTTCGTATGTGGAACAAGTTTCCTGCAGAAGTGTTTCCTGTCTATTATAACGTTGGAAAATTCAAGTCAAATGTTCACAAATACTACTCCCGCTTTCCCCCTCCTCACAACCTATTTTCCTAGTTATGGTACAATGCACTGCATATGTAGGTGTTATCCCCTGAGTACTGGTCCAATATAAAAAAAAAGATGTACGATTGTGGTTTTTTGCGTTCCAGCAGTTTTGGGTAAAATTTGCAAATTTAGAGCGTAATTTGCTTTTTACTCTCATTGGCCCAAACTAGTACTAAATCTCGTGGAACACACCTATTATTTGCTTATGAATCAAACTTTTTATTAGTTGGTTATAACACAAAGAGTGTATGATAACTATTACCAGCTTATAAGCTAAAATATGAAGTTCTTATGAATTAGACTGTAAATGATACGAGTAAAGTAACAAAAAAAAATAAATAAATAAATAAAAAATTATAAAATACTATATACAAAAATATTTAAATTCTTAGGAACAAAGTAGCTCGAAAATTGCATATTATAAGCTGCTTCATTTCCTAATCAAAGACAATAAATATTGTTCAAGCAAACTTGCCCATTGTGTTCATGAAAACAGATCAAATAGTATATTTAATGTCCATGCCCAAACCAACACCAAATATCTTTTAACCTATTCAAAGTCTTTAGTAAGATACTGTGATTAAGCTTTATTTAGAGCTTTTCTTTTTGTATATTTATTACAACTGATTCCTCTAAATCGCAGCACATGAAACTCTGCCACAATACAACAATTAATTTAGTATTATTACCAAATTCATTAAACTTTCTGTTGACATCCCCGAGAACATTGGTCATGCTCGCAAGAAAAAAAGCAGCAACAAATTAAAAAAAAAGGAGCAGTTAGACAATGTTGTTCAACGACTCATGAACTCGCAGATAAAAGGCAACACAGAAAAAAATTAAATAAAAGGAATCTATGAGCATGTTTTAAAACCAAAAATAGACATAAAGGAGTAGTTACTTTCTGCATGCTCACAATTATTTAAAAGATTCCGACAAACAAACAAAAGCTATGCCAAACAACACAGTGGGCCACTCACTCACTCATTCGGAGTGGAAAAAAAAAATACTAGAAAAACCACCAGCAACTTACTTATAGTTCGCCAACCGGCATGCACTTGCATGCTGTTTGTAACTCAGCATGCATGGCATGTTTTATCTTTCGCAATTGCGGAGGGAGATAAGTTAAGAGGAAAATAATGACAATAATGGCTACTCGAGAGATTAGCGTTAATGGTCATGGTTAAAAAGATGGCAGATTAAAATTGTGGACATTTTTAACTTTGTTCGTGTATATACATACATATATTTTGCGTGTGGCTTTGTTCAAATGTGTTCTAATAAGAAATTTGTGGCCAATTTTTAGGTTTACATATTTTTCAAAACCAAGTTGGAAGAGATAAACTTAAAAGCAGCTAATGAGGAAAGCGAAAAAGGCTAGAATTAGATAAGAGAGCAGTGCATTAAGTAATTTCGGTTTGGTTTTAGTTGAAAACTTAATAAAATTTTATAACAAAGAATAACACAGACGAGCGAATTGTCAAAAAATTGAGTAACTTTCATCAACATTTTCTAGACGAGTTACTCGTTTGTCTTCTATTAACAGCACATAAATTCTGATGTAGCTTAAAATATTGTTTTATGCAGGTCACTTCAAAGAGCTCTGCATATATTACTTAGTGTCTACTAATAGGCTGCAAGAATACATTCATTTGTTTGTATGCACACTAAAAATACAATATTCATTCAAATATCGAATACATTAAGAGGCAAAGTAAAACGAGAAAACCCGAAAAGATAATGAACTGCGTTTTATATTTGGTCGTAATAAATAGATTTTGCCGTATAATCTTCCTAATTCAAATATATATTTTCTCTTATTTTTAAAAGCAAAAGCACGCAAATACAATATAACTGTTTGATAGAGTGCAAGAAATATCGAATGAATAAAACGATTATAATTCGAATGCACATTACACTCGTTATACCTACTACAAAAAAAAATTTTGTTATGACGTAATTTGCTTTTAAGAAATGTGCGCAATTAATAAATTGGAGTTGGTAAAAGAACTTTGATGGTATGTTATTGTACACTCATACACATATATTTATTTATTTTATTATAAATTTTTACATGTCTAATAGAAATATGTATGTATACATACATATATATAAATACAATCGAATGGTACTTCGATTCATTCGAATAATATTATATTTGAACCTTTTTCTTCTTGTTTTCGTTTTATTTGAATGTGGTTGTCTTTGTTTCTTCACGAGTCGAGTTATTATCATTATTCGTTCGGTTTGTGTATTCATTTATTTATTTTCATTAAACTAGCATACGAGTCACTTCGTAGTCATTCAAAAAGCAAATGAATATGTTCAAATGCCGTTTCAGCGTAAAAATGCAGATGTTTAGTGTCTACAACTGCAATTAACTCTGACATAATATCTGAGAAAACGTCGGCAGAATGAGAGAGCGAATTTCTTTATGTCCATCTTAATATTTAACAAGGAGTATACGTAGTTTTGTTAATCTTACGCTGCCATTACACAGGAAAGTATTTCTATATACGTATTATAAAAAAATTCAGTGAAATAGACGACTTTCATGAAAATTTTTTGTTCGTCTACACAGAAAAGTGAAAGTTTATTTTCAAAATGTCGCCGAAGCAAAGAGTCACAAAATTTGCCTCTATTTCTCTCCATTCTTGTTTTATTTGCTTACTAATTAGAGTTGCCAAACTTATTACATATACAGATTTATGGGACAATAGTTGAAAAAACTTATCATTATAAAGTTTTTTAAGAAATTATCTTTATAAAAAGACTTTAATTATTTTCTTTATATCTATTAAAAGGAAAACATACTATAATTTTTTTCATATATGGTATATATTTATAGCATAAAAACAAATTATTTTCCATTTAAAAGGGGTTTTTTTAAAAATTTTGCAAAACTAATAATCGGTAAAATTGTAATGTGTTGCGTGGGTACTAAAAATGCGCAAAATGGCAGCTTTGCTGGACAGGAATTCAGATACGGGTGACAGCTTATAAGTACTGACAGTACCACTCGAGAAATAGGGTACTTCAGCTACTGGCACGAAAAAAAATTTCGGCGTGGACGCTGGGCTGAAACCGAAAAAAAAAATGAATGTTGCATACATAAAACCAGCATCTGGTTTGAGGGAGGAGCGAATTGGGGATGGAGACACTACTCCTGCTCAGTCCCTTGTGTTTTCCCTAACCTTGTCTAAATCTAAATAGTTCTGAAGGGTAGCCAAAAGAATAGAAAACCTGTAAAGATAAAAAATGTTTTAATTAATAATGATGATTTAAAAATTGAACTGGAACGATACAACAATGTCCAGAGAGTGACTGCGGGTTAAAACTTCTCAAAACTCCTGAAAATAAAAGAAAAACCAGAGAAAAATTAAAAACCAATAATAATACTTGCGTGTTGAATGGTGTCATGCTTTATAATGAACAGCTGACTCTCATGGATGTAATAATTTGATAAGAACCGATTAGAGAGTGACCATAATAGGAAAAAAATCAGGGCTGTGTTTTAGTGAATTCGCCGTAGTGAAGTAGGTTTTGTGTTGTTGTAAAATAAATAAGTTACAAGAAAAAGAAAAAACTGACCTTCAGAACTGACGGGGAAGAAAGAAGGAAAATAAAGTCATGACCGTTTAATGAGGCGGGACTTATGAATATGTGTGCGTGAAGAAAAAGAGCTGTGGGAATAAATCCGGTAATTGGTATGATTGTATGTGTTAAAACGGCAGGTAGCGGAGTGCATAGAGATTAGCTCTTGAGTATTTAAGAGGCCATCAGAGAAGATTACAGGGATTTTGAAAAGTTACAAGCGAAATAGAAGCAATAGCGCATAAAAAACATTTAAAAAAAATAAAATCAAATTATAATAATTAATAAATAATAAGCCAATTAGAGACATTGAAACAAGTGAAAAATCTGGACACCTGCAAGAATCAGGGAATATCCAGAAGGCAGTTGAAGATTTGTCTAAACGGTGTGCAAAGGGGAAAACCCATAAACATAGAATTAAAAAATAAAACCTGGCTATTGGATTGTCACGCGAAGTGGTGGGCCTAAAACAATAGCCAGGTAAGTTTTGAATTTAAAACAAAAATTAGAGAAAGTGCGCGTATTGAAGGCAATAGACGGCAAAGCCAGAAAAGTCAAAGATCGTGGAAAGTTAGTGCCTGGGGTAAAATTAAATTTGAAGAAGTTAAAACCCCCAGGAGAATAATTAAAATCATCCGAAGAGCGTAAAACATACGCAAAATACGTCTGTTTGTTTAATATTGTGTTTTTATGAACAAATTGTGTGTTAACGAGAGTGTTAAGTGTTTGTTGTGTACTATATACTTTAGACATATTTAAGTTTTATTTAATAATTTTATTTATTGGTCCGTGTAATTGGTTAGTTTATAGATAGGACGAATTGAAAGATTTAGGTGCTCAAAGTGTAGTTTTTAGTAAAAGATTGAAGCGTAGGCCTGAATTAAGGCATTTAAAATATTCTGAGGGAGCTCTTTCAGGGTAATTTTCGCGGTCAGCTAGAAAAGTAAAGCTCAGTTTTGTTGTGGAGCAGAGAGCATAACCTTTGAGCGTTAAATCAGAGAAGTTAGGAAATAAGTTATAAAGCAAAAAAATAGAAATAGGAAAACCATAGTTATATTAGTATAAGCAGATTTTATTGTTTAATTTTTGTGTGTTAATAGCTTGGTGTAGGTTAGATAAGAAAAATTGTGAAAGTGTAGGTTTAAGTTATTATATTTAGGTTAATAAAAAATATTATGTGAGCTATTATAACGTACAAAAAAATGCAAGTGTAATTTATTAAAAGGTTGGCAATGGTAGAGTGGTAAGTGGAGGGAAGCTCTAACTTATTTATGGGTCGTAAACAAATATAGTTCCGGTTCCTTTTACGACACGGTTGGGAGGGCATTCACTAGAGAATAACATCCATCTCTAGATAGATACGTTTCTTTTGAAATTGGTAGGTGTGTGGGGGCATTGTAGAAGTTAAATGTTAAATAGTATTCAATTTAGTGTTGCTGTCAACGGCTGACGAGAGGGTTGGAACCGACCTGAGACAAATTGAGTTAGCCGGCAACCTCGTCAGGCGGTTAGCTTCGGACCGTAACAAATGGCGTCTTTTTATACACAAACACAATAGTTTTTTTACAGCTCTTCTTATAAGACCGTTGCCATAAAATTTCTCATAAGAACACTCTCATAAAAATGATTAAAAAACTGGATTCATCCATTGTTCCCGAACAAAATTGTTGTCCGGACAAAAATTTTTTTACTGAGAGTTTTCTGCAGCACGAAAAAATGTTCCGGAAAATCAGAGCTGCCATATGTAAGCAAAATCTAATAGTTTTACAAGGTGGTAGTACTGCTTGTTATTATTTTGGTTTATTTTCCTGGCGTATTTTACATATTCTCAATTATTAGTATATATTGTGTGATAATAATGGAATAAAGAAAACTGCTTTTGCTTATGGCCATTAAAATACATAAAGCATTATTATTAGCCGAGTCCATATATAAAAAAAAAACTAAAAAGAGCTGCAGTGAAAATACCTTTAAAGCAAAGAGGAGCAATGGATTATTTTTACACATTATATCATACATACACTCTCTTCCTGGCTTTTTCATTTCTTCAATAAGTTTTTGGGCAATCAATTAATTTATTTCCATATTAAAATTATTACTTATTTTTTGATAACTATTAAAGCTATGTACATATATCAAATGGCAGCCACAATCGAAATTTCATCGGAATAAAGCTACTATGGACGTTTGTCAAACGGTAGAAAAGTACTCACGTAAGTAAAATTTTGACATTTCTGAGGTGAATAAAATTTTACTAGCTCTAAGAGCTAATATAAATTTTGACAATAGGATAGAAATATTTGAAATGTATGAATTCGATTGGAATAAATTATAATTGAAAATTTTATAATTAAAGGTATACAGATCAAATAATACTAAATTGAAAAATGGCTCTATTATAACTATTTCTTAATTTATTCATTTTTATTTATTTTTTTATTAGTTTTGTTAAAATTTTTGTCTATTTTGTCAAAATTTTATGTTGTCAAATATAATTTTGTTTTACACAGCAAAAACTTGAAATTTCTCTACCACAGGCAAATTAGTTTTCACCATAGTACTTTGCTACAGTTTCGCACACGTCCTATGTAAATTTTTTATTCGATGGCAACTCAACACAATTTTTTATGAAAAAATGCATCCTATTGGCATATCAGTTCAATTTTGTCCGGACAAAATATAAAATGAAACTAATTCAAGTTGGGAGTTATTCGTAAAAAAATATTTTCTTTCTCTCAAGAAGAGAGAAGTAAAAAAATTTTGTCGGACAAAAATTTTGTTCGGAAACAATGAGTGAATCCAGTTTAAGACTGCGATAACACTGATTTGAAGTCTATTATAAAAAAATGCTATTATAATAAAAAGTATTATTATAAAAAAAGTATGATTGCAATAATTTATATACACAATAATATAAATAAAAACTTTTATTACCATAATAATTTTCCATTATTTAAATGTTTTTCTCGAGGCGCCAACAATATTCTCTTATATATTTATTCCACTGATTGCACTATAGAAACTATTTTTTTTTTTCTTCTTGATTAATTTATTTATTGAATCTTCAAAATATGAACTAGCAATAAGTATTCAAATCTTAATACTAAATATAAAAATTATTTAAGTCCAGCCACTGCTAGACAAAAAAGTTTTATTTTGCGCGAATAATATCGGTAGAATCACCTATTTAACGTTCTAATGGTGGCAAGGGTATCCCTTCTTCTCAACCGAGAGTGGCCGCCAAAATTAAGTATGTTACGTGCAAGTGGATTTGGGTGAAGTTCCAGTTTACACAGAAACCATAACTTTTTGAAAATTTTCATAAATTTTTTCAAATTGCATGATTTGTCAAAAACTCTGTCACACAGTTTCACTTGTAGTAATATTTTACCTCACATGTTTTATTTAGTAAATCGCACGATCGTGTAGGATAGTGTAACAGGCCCTTATTTCTCAGAGAGTCACATTTGAACAATAATTTTTTTTTAAAGCACTTTCGCTTTGCAATATTAATTGCATTTTTGTTTCAAAAAATAAATACTGAGTGACCTTATCATTTTGCACCGCTCTTATTTGTACGATATAATCAAATAGCAAAAAAAAAAAAAGAATTTATGCCCCCGCGCAAACATATTGCAATAAGTATCTTATAATGTATTCTTTATATATTTGACTTATATTAAGCTGTTTGTATATTTTTTCTCGTTAAGCTTCAGCAAATAAATCTTTTTACTATAGAAAAGAACACTTTACAAATTCCCCACCAACATAAATTTTAAATTTGTTAAGACAATTGAATATAATCAAGCTTCGTACTTTTATTTTGTTGTTCAAAGTGAAAATGCTAGAGAGTTCATTTACTACTTTTACAAATACGTGGCATCTTTTTTTCTTATGTCTCAATATTGCTATAACAACAAAAAGAGAATACAATAAAATAAAAATTGAATCTGTTTCTTTCATTCACTTAGTGTTGTTGTTGTTGGCATACTCTAATACAACAATAAATAAATTTTAGTGCATTGCAATTGTAGAATTGTAGTTATTTGAGCAGATCTAGTTAACTTTAATAAAAATGACTTTTTGTGTACGTGATTGTAACAACAACTCTTGATACATTCTGACTGACTGCTCTGCACTGCACCGCACTGTGCTGCTTGCTCTTGCACGGTTGTTAAACAGTGCAGTACACGAGCTACTATACTCGTACGTTTGTACATTTGCTACTAAATTTTTATTTGCTTATTTTTAATATTTTCTCTTTTGTTGCTTTCACTTGAAACTGGAGTTTTTCCTTTTTTTTTTATTTGCAACCAATAGTTACTATTCTTGGCATTGATGGGGGTAAATACACCATACAAAAAAAATAAGGAAATTTTATATGTTTAAAATGTGTGTTTGTGTGTGTGTGTGCTAAACATTAAATGAAAATATAGTTTAAAGCATTTGTTAAGGAAACAGCTGCTCCAAAAATCATTGAATTTTTATTTAATTTTTTTTTTCTTTTGTAATAAATGTTGTATGTTTTTCATTTAAGTTTTTTTTTCTGTGCCGGGCAAAGAAAGTGTACGTGTGTGTGTGTGTATGTTGCAATTGCTTAAAAATTACTTTTTTCTTTCACTTGCAACCTGCAACAATACGAGCACGTTGTTGTTTACATTATTTGTTGAATTCTCTTGTTATTTTTTTCCAGATTTCAAGAGGGTGTATTTAAGTGCTAAACACTCTATAAAATCCAGCATCAGGTTGGCAAATTCTTAAACATATTAATTGGAAATTCAATTAAGAAATGTCTGTTCTATGAAAAGGGAAACCTTTTTTATAAGGAGAATAACGTCTAAAAGGACTTTTTGTGCTCTTAAAAAAGAAAGGACGGCAAAACTTTTCTTTAGAAAAGCAATTTGCGTGCTTAGGTAAAAAAAAGTGGGGAATGAAAAATTATTCTTAATTAGCAAAGTTCTGATTATTTTTTAGTTTTAATTCACAATTTATTAATTAATTACATAAATATATTAACATTTTTTTATTTATTTATATACAGTTGCAAAGTAAATTAGCAAAGTGTAGGATGCACAGCATGGGCGGGGCGACAAAGACCATGATGCCCAAGATGGTATTAACAGTACTTTTGTAGCGTCGCCGTGACTAACACATAGGAAGTTTCCACGTAGTTAACAATGAATAACCTCCAAAAAAACTGTAAACCAATACAGTTAGTTGAGGCAAACCGTTAACCAGTGCGAGTGAGACGCAAAACTCTCGAAGACCGAACAACAAACACAAGCCTGACCGCACTTAAGAAATAATTACGATGACGCGAGAGCTGTTCTTCAGCCCCAAAAAATTTTTTTTTAATTCTCAATTAAGAAAGAAAATGTTAGCAGCGTGAGATTTTATTAATAAGAGTTAGATCAGACAGGGCGATTTTAATTGCCCAACTTATTCGCAGTTTTCTTTTGAACTTGCTTTCTTGTCCACATACAAAAATTTTTCCGGCAATTCTTGTGCTTTCTCTAGTTTTTATTTCTCACAATTTACATTGTTTATGCACATACACATACATACATGAGAGAAAAGTAAGAAATGGCTGAGAATTGCCGAGTACTTGCAATTCTTTTTCCCCTCATATTCCCCTCACCGAAAGCTTCTATAAAGTCAAGAATGGCGCAACTAAAGTTGCTGTGTCTGACCTGGCACTAAATAAAAAGGAAGTACAGTATGACCTCGATAGTCGCAACCCTCAATTAACGCCACACCCCGATGTTCGGGACAGCTAAATTTATAGCATTGCAGTTTTTATAACTGCAATATAAATTAGTCTAAATATACATATGCAACATTATTCTTTTTATTAATACAAGTATCTCTTGTACGTTCAGAAACGTAATATTAAGAAAGTCCAATTTCAAAATTTTTTTACCCCGTTTTTTAAAGTAGAGTACATTAGGGCAATAAAGCTAAAATATGAAATGTGTGAAAATAAAATTTAACAATAAAACAACCATTTAAAATTTTGTATAACATAATTTCAAATCAAATAATTATAAACAGCTTGTTTTTTGTTTCCTAGCTATTTATATGTCGACATTTCATAGGAGCTACGCTGATCATCAATAAACTTGGAAACTTTTGAATGATATTGTCAAACATTCAGTTTTATATATCAATTATCTAAAGGAATTATTGAGAATTTAAAAGGAAAAATGCTTTTTTCCAACTTTTATTTTAAAAGATCCATTGTTTCTCTAGCTGTTTAGCTAGTGGTACCGTCCTGCCCAAATCACATATTCTCTACGTCTAAATTATGAATTTTCCGCCACCAACAGCTGCAGATCATATTCCTGTTGCCATGTCCGTAAATTTATAATACCTCACTTTTGGACACTCTTTAAATTTTTAATTTGTTTCCATAATCGATTAATTTCATTTTCAGTATTAATTTTACTTAAACAACTTTATGGAAAATTCTAGTAATTTGCTGTAATACTCGTAAACGACTTTTACTTTCCATTTTGGTAAAATAATTCTATTTAACCCTTTTGTAAAGTGAAAATGATATCGTAACAAATTTCGCCCAGCAATTTAAAACAAAGTAACTGGAATTACTAACAATTGCTTATTGCACAACGGAGCGTGGCAACTTATCACTAAAATGCTTCAATTACATTGAGTGATTAAAGTATCCTTGTAATCCTTTTGTAAATTCTTTTCCAATTTAATTTTTATACTCTTTTTGCATAGTAACAAATTAGTATTGCAGTTAAGGCCCTTATTCGCACAAGTAATTTGTTAAAATATTTTTTTTTTTTTTTTGTAAGATAAAAGTTTTGCAGTCAACATGTTCCCCTAAATTTGTTTAAATATTCAACCCCTATATGAGTTTTATATTGTGTTAATGCCAACAGCATATACTCGTATGTATATAAGACTTTGACTGTTCACATACTCCCCTAGCAGCTGTAAGAAATACAATTGAAGCGTTTGTGTTGTTACAAAATTCCTTTAATTCCCTTTGAAAACAAAAAAGCATCAATCATCTCTTTTTACATATATATGTATATAACCTAGACAGTACCAAACAAAAAACAAAATAAAAATAAGGTTTACTACACTTTATAGTCATTTTTATCTCAAGTCGAGTGTTCTTTGTAATTAAAACGATAAACAAAACTTAAATTAATCGAATATTTTAGGGCGAGCAACTTGTATAAAATATGCTTTGTTTATATTTTTTAATATATTCATTTGAAATATCCTTTTGAAAGTTATAATAATAAATTTGAATTATTGGAAAAGTTTTTCTGTAAAATATTATTATAGAAATATTTGTTCTATGGAAAAATTTTAATTAAACGATTTATATGAAAAATTTCAGAGTAGATTCAGCTATTGAACATCGTCAATGGCTATCTAGATTTCCTCAAAAAGTTCATAACTGGTGCCGAATCATGAGTGTATGTCCTTGACACTGAAATCGAAGCCCAATCATCCCAATGGAACCGTCCAGAAGAAACGCGCAGAATTGTGGTAAAAACAATCATGGATTTTGCATCATCATAACACACCAGCTCACACATCGCATGAATTTTTAACCAAAAACTAGACCGTTATAATGCCTCAACCACCGTATTTACCGGGCGTGGCCCTCACTGACTTTTTCCTCTTCGCAAAACAGAAAAAAACCGATGAAAGAAAAGCTACTATTGAGGAGATAAAAATAAAAATTGAAACAGGAACGAATATATATATATATATATATATATATATATATATATATATATATATATATATATATATATATATATATATATATATATATATATATATATATATATATATATATATATATATATATATATATATATATATATATATATATATATATATATATATATATATATATATATATATATATAAAATTTTTTTTAAATTACTAAATAAGTTTGTTTTCGAAAATTTTTATTGAATTACTTTTTCTCACAGAATAATGTTTTGTGTAGAAAAATTCCGAAATTTTTTTTATAAAAAGTAATTTTTTTTTACAATTATTTATTGAAATCCTTTTTTGTGTAGGAAATTAGAAAATTAAAAAAAATTTGTATAAAAAATATATATATATACTTTACATATTATTTTATTTATAAATTTTTTTTTGTTTTTTGATAATCTGAAAAATGTTTTGTTTGGAAAATTTGTGAAATTGTTTTTATACATATTTTTTTTCATTTTTATTGAAGAACTTTTTCACGCAGAATAACGTTTTTGCAGAAAATGCTGAAATTTTTTATATTAATATTTTGTGTAGTTATTAAAAATTTTTGATAAAAAATAATATATTACCTATGAGTATATATATTTAATTGTTTTCTTTTTTTAAACTTTCTCCCACTAAAAATTGTTTTGTGTAGAAAATTACTGAAATTGTTTATGTAAAAAAAAATTCATAATTTCTTATTGAAATACTTCTTCCCAAAGAAACATGTTTTATGTATAAGAATAGTAAAATTTCTAATATAATTTTTTTTTTGAACCATATAATTTTTCAAAAGTGTTTGTTGAAAACCTTTTCTCACAGAAAAATGTTTTGTGTTTTTTCGCAAAAGTTTTATGTAAATAAAATAAACAAAAAAAGAAAAAATAATAATTTTTATAAGAATTTAAAATAATTTAGTTTTTTTTTATTGAAACTGAAATTTTCTATAAAAACATTATTATTATTTTTTTTTATTTATAGTATTTTCAAATTTTTTATTATATTATAGTGTTTTCAAATTTTTTATTGAAATTTATTATATAAAAATCAATTTTTTTTAAATTTTAATTGCAAAGTCTCGAGTTTGGTGGTGGCAAGGGAAAAACAATAGAAAAGAAAGCCGCTCTCTTTTCTCTTACCACCAACAAACTCAACACTTTCCGAAGTAAACTTTTCGTGTGTGGAAGCGCTGTTGTGAAGCTTTATGCGATATGATGGAACAGTTTTAGATGTTTTAAAAACGTAATATCATTGTAGCTGTTTCCATTTTATAGTCCTCAAAAATGACTATAGACTGTCAAATGTGAACGGCATAGGGACATAATTATAAATCTATCCATCATTATTATTAACTCGCATTAGCCTTGCTGCTGTATGATTCCAACAGAACACATTCACATGTTTGCCCTTGATGAGAGTAAACTAGTATGTAGTGGCCCAATTAACTGGCCACCAAAGTCGTTTGATTTTACCCCAATGGATTACTTTCTTTAGAAATATGTAAGGTTACATCTCTACATTAAAAAGTTAGAGCCATATAAATTTGGGGAAATCACTGTTTGAAGTATTATTGGCGAAATATCGACGTAAATGCTGCGAAAAGTGTTTTAAGTGGTTGGTGTGCCAGTTGTTGGCCTATGCTACCAGCCGTAGCAGCTACATGGCCGTAATCATACTTATGTATATAAACATTAATGTCATAAAATTGTCTACCCAATAAGTCCCGTTGCATTAACATTAAAAATATATTTATTTACCTTATTAAAAATTAAACTTGTGTAGCTTCAAAGAAAACACCCTGTACGTACAATATGTATATATTATTAAACATATTTTACATTAAAATACTTATGTAAATTCAAAGTACCTGTGTTATCAACAAAAAAAAAAGTAGCAACCTGCACAATTTTGCCCTCAATAGCAAATATTTGCTTTCTTTATTTACTGCTTTATATTTTCCATTGCAATAATTTATTTTTTATTTTTATAATTTAAAATATTGTAACTCTTTCCCTGTATAAATATTTCTTCCATTAAATGATAAAATCCATTATAACAACTCCTCTATAAAGCAATTTTTGAAGAAGCAAACAACAACCCAGCAAAGAAAAATATGTCATAGTCATCGTTTAAGTACCACCAGCAACAGCATTTCAGCAGTGCATGCCGATGCATGCACATGCAAACAAAATCATACATAAATTTCTGCTTCATACCGCAGCAAATATTCTTTGAGATTATAAACTCTTATTTATTTTTTTTTTACCAATTTTATTTTTCTATTTACTTTTACAAAACGGAAAAATAAATTCTACAAGGTTATAAAAATAAATTTTATGCATGTCATCTTTAAATTGCTTTTTACTTATGCATGTACATATGTATGCTCTCTCTTTTCCCATCTCCTTTTTTTATGAAGTGTTTTCTGTGCCATTTACTGCACTAGATGCATGATAAATGTCCAGCTCTATATGGTTAAGCTCTCAAAAGGGATGTGATAATAAAACTCTTAAGTAGAAAGAAGGCACATGTGTATGTACATACTTCTATGAATATGTTATGGTTTAGATATAGAGGAAAATTTTAAGCTTAAAATATAAATTGTCACCATTAATTAGATTTGACACGATAATAAGAGTAATTATTTTGTTAGCTGAAGTATTTAAAATAAGTTTGTATAAATTTTGTATACAAATGAATAGATGATGCAGTGATTTGAATGGGAGAATTCAGCACAATATTGCACAATAATTTTCAAACAAAATAGAGCAGAAAATGAATAACGAAATACATATAACTTTGTTTCAATGGGGGAAGCTTTGTTACGAAAGTTTAGCAGAAAGATGATATAACTAAGTATTTAAAATAATTCAAACAATTGAGTTTTTTATTCGCTATATTAGCTTCTAACATTGAGACCAATAACAAATTATAAATAGCTTGTTTTCCATATTTCCCAGCTATCTATATGTCGACATTTCATAGAAGCTACCCTAATCATCAATAGATTTTGGAAATTTTTGAAAGATATTCTCAAACATTAAACTTTGTATCCCAACAATCTAAATATGTATATTATTGAGAATTTAAAAAGAAAAATGCTCTAATAATAGCTGTCAAAACGCAAAAACGCTGTACAGCAATAACGCTATGCCATATATAGATTATAATTGAATTTATTAATTTATTGTTCTTATATTGAATTGTAACTAAAATATTAAATCTATTAATAAAATAATAAAAAAGTTTGAATACTGGCAGTTGTCTTTCCCAAAATTACTTTATGTAAACAACTAGATTAAATACATTGTTGCCCATGTATACAATTATTTTACACAGTTTTGCTAAAATTTCTTTTAACAGTGAGTGTTCTCTTCAAAAATGCTTAATGTGAACAATTTGATTAATGCCGTTCATCTGTCACCTATAGATTACAGACATTGTCCACCAGCATGTCACTCATAGGCACACAATGCTTGTTTATTTTTTTTAAAGCTGCTTTGTTTTCTCAAACATGTTTAGTATGAACAATTTATATACTGTTTTCCAATTGTCAACTATAAACATGTGACTAGAATGAAGACATAGTCGTCTATGCTGTCGACCATGTATACAATAATTTTATACAGTTTTGTTCAGCTTTTTTTTCAAATTAATTGTTCTTTTCAAAAATGCTTAATATGAATAATTTGAAAGCTGTTGTCCATCTCCCACCTCAATAAACGACGTGATTGAAAACATTTTCGGCAATGCATGGAAAAATTTTATACAGTTTTGTTCAGTTTTTTAGGATCCCATTGTGCTATTCAAAAATGCTTAATGTGAACAATTTGAAATTTGTCGTTCACCTGTCGCCTATACATAAATTACTAGACTGAAGTCGTTGTCGTCTATCTTGTCACCCATTTTTTCAGAGATTTCATAAGCTTTCCATGAACAATTAAAACATTTTGCCGCTTGTGTCATTTAGAGAAGAGTGACTAGATTGAGTACTTTGTTGCCATTGGGGTGTCTCGATGGCTTATTTGGTAGAGTACTCCACCAACAGTCTCGAGGTCGCAGGTTCGAAACCTGCCTCAGACCCTGGGAGTTAAAAGCTTCGCAGTTTTTGTGTTTGTTTAACAAAAAAAAAAAAAAAAAAAACTTTAGATGTTTTAGATCTTCTTCTCTCAAGAAACCCTAAAAAAAAGTAGGATAAATCGTGGACCTGAAATTTCAAATGCTTTGCATGAGCAGTTTAAACATTTTGTCGATTGTTTCACTTGCAGAAGAGTGACTAGCTTGAGTACTTTGTCGCTTATCTTGTCATCCATCTTCCGTTTACAAGAAAACCTAAAAATGTAGTATAAATCGTGCACCAGACGTTTCAAATGCTTTGCATGAACAATTTAAACATTTTGTCGCTAGTGTCACTTAAGGCCCAATCAGACTATTATACAACTATAAATACTTTCATTAGATTTTGTGAGATAAAAGTCTGAACACATTTCTGGCGACTGTCAAAAAGTCTAACGTAAATTAGATATTGCATTCACACCATCACACTTGATGTGCCATCATAAAACTTTTCACGGCGGCAGGTGCGCTATTCATCGTAGGCGATAGACGTGCCGGCGCATGAAATTCTTCAACAGTTAAAATAATAATTATGTATAACACATCCAAATTCAATAGCACAAACATATTTAATGTTCTAAATATAGCATGAGCAAAATACATTTATAAATGAAAGCTAAATTCCAAATTTCGAGCTTTTTTATAACGACAAAAAATACTATCAGTGACGGCACGAAATAGCCGACTACTCAATTTTTAATTAGCTGGTTTGCTAAAAAATACAACCCTGATCCAATGTAAAGTATTATCGTTTTGAAAAGTTTCAAACAACAACAAAGTCGTATGGGATGTCAAATTTTTATCGTATTATTTTTCGTATGTATGACGGATTACATTCAGACTATCAGACTTGCACGTATTATTTGAATTTTTGATAAGTATTAATACAAAGTATAATAGTCTGAACTGGGCATTACAGAAGAGTGTTTAGATTGAGTACTTTGTTGCCTATCCTGTCATCCATCTTTCTTTCCCCACAAAACCTAAACTATCTCGTCTGTGATAATTTTGCCAGTTGGGTTGTGCTTTCAAATAGTTTTAAATCTCATTCAATAACATAACATGGTTGTATAGTACTATCATTTCTGTCGTTTGTCTTAAAGATGAGTTTAATAGAAAATAATCCGCTTTATGCTGTCTTCTGAATAAGATGCTTATGTTTTAGATGCTGATGTATAAAGAAATAATTGTGCATACACACACACTAGCATACATGCCTTTTTAGATGCACATAAAACATTTGAGCTACTTACTTATACTTACATTGCCAGCATGTTCGTGCACGTTTTCTAGGCCATACTGTTGCATGTATTGCCTTTTAAATAAAAGCTGTTGCCCCTTTTGCTTCACTTAAAGCCTTGGGAAATCATATAAAAGTTTTATATTTTCCTTTCTTTTTTTTTATAACTTTTCTATTTAGAATTTTATCTTAAATTTTTGGTGTGTTTTTATATATCTTTAATTTTATTTTTCTCGCCTTTTGTTGTTATTATTCTTTATGGAATACTTAACATTTTTAACATAAACATATTTTTATTTTATAATAAATTTTCTTTCTTTTTATTTTTCGTCATAGAAATACTAAACACGACAATAGCAAGATGGTATTGTAGTATGAACCACCCATCAAATTTATAACCTCCAACAAGTTGTGTTGCTTCTTGAAAGGAGTTCAACTGTAAGGACGAGCAGGAATATTTATACTCATATGTGCATACATATTTATACATACCTATAAGTATATTGTTTACAACAAGTATGACGATGAAGCCGACGGTGCATCATCAACAGCATAAACTACAAAAGAATTTATTCGGAAAATTATGCAAGAATGCACTAATACTTACACAACCGTACACATGCTGACATATTTACATAAATATGTATTTCAAAGTATGTGTTAATACTGATTTGCATTAAATACGATGTTGTCTTTAACATAAAGCAGTAATTTAAAATAATGCCAGTTCACAACAGAGAACAGCTTTGAGCAATTGGAAAAAATCATAGTTGCTCAACAACATGGAAAACGTTACATTTCGTTCAAATATGATTTTGCGTTCAGCTGCATAAATACGCAGTTGAGTTTTAATCAGTAGCAGAACGAGCAACATCTTCGCTGTGTGAGTGTAATCATCTTTAAGGTGTTCGTGCTTGAATATAACTGAATGTGCATACAGTTTGGCTATGATTTCTTGCGTTTGGGTTTTTGTTTTGGAAGCAAAAAAAAAAAGTAACAAAAATCAATGCTGTGATGTGTTCAACAGTTTTTCTATATGCTTCTTTTGAAAAAAAAATCATTATAAAATACACATAGAAATAAAAGGCTTTCATATGTATGTATGTATGTACGGATATATTTCTTTTTAGAACTTTCTTAAAAAATATTTCAAAAATTAAACTAGACTTGAAATACCTACATAATTTTATAACAAAAAAAGTCAATAAGAACAATTTATATGGACGTAAAATTATTTTTTTAGGTACATATATACCTAAAACTTAAAATAGAATATAAGGAAAAGGTAGTATATATGATTCGAATACATTCAACTCTCTATTACAACAGCAACAAACATGAAGCTGATTTTATTCAACGAGTTTATTTTATTCAGCTTTGAACTTTGTTGCTTGATTTTTGTTGATCACAAATCTAGAATGTGTACCAGACGATTTGATTTCACTCAACGTTGAACTTTGTTGCTTGATTTTGGCTGATTATAAATTCGGATTGTTTACAAGCCAAAATGCTTTTACTAAACGTTGAACTTTGTTGCTTGATTTTTGTTGATTACAAATTTTAGTGTATAGGTTAATCAAACCAAAACATGATTTTTGGTGAACACTGTTTCACAACTAACCTTACCTTTTCCAATAAAAATTTTCGAAAAATTTTTTTTCAAAATATGAAAAAAATTTTATAAAAATAAAAAAAAAAAATTTAATTGAGAAAACATTATTAATTTAAACTTTTCGATGGAATAAAATTTATTTATACAAAAACTGTATTAAGGATAATACTTGTAAAGAAAAACTTTCACTGCAGAAAAAACTTTTCGAAAGAAAATATTTTATAAACAGGGTAGCTCCTATGAAATGTCCAACATACAGACAACTAGGAGACATAAACAACAAGCGGTTTATAACATTTTGATTGGTATCAATATTACGAGTATAAGCTAATAAAGTGAATAAACTCAAATGTTTGAAAATATTTGATGATAATTGAAAATTTCAATAGAAAATACATACATTTAATATAATTTTTTCTTTGGAAAATCACTGGTAAATATAAGGGCCGATGTTGATTTTGTATAAAATACAAATTATTTAAGAACTATTGTTATTTCTTTTTATTATGATAATATTGGTATAATTATGTATGAAACAAACTATTGGCGAAGTAGTCGCCACGACTGTGGCACACCTCCATCCGATGGTTCAGGTTTTCGATGAAGCTGAGGCATAACTGATTTTCTATGCCCTTAAAGTCAGGCTTTAGTTCTTGAACTGTTGCTGGCCTATCGACACCTTGTAACACCGTTTTCTTCAAATAATCCCATGATTTTGGCCACCAATTGACATCCGTCACCACGTATGAAAATGCGGCCATTGCATTTGTCGCAAAAAAGAGCCATTGGTCTGTAAGACCAATTGTTTGTTTGGTTTAAGTATCATAATATTTTTTGCATATATCCACTCGAATGGAATTTAATCTCAATATCGAATTAAATATTTTAGTTAACAAAAAATTTTTGGAGAAAAATTTAGAATGGGAAGAATTCAATACGAAAATTTGGTGAAGAATATTTTTCTTTAGAAAATTTCCATACAAATTATTTCAAAAGATTTTCTTTTCGAAATCATGTGAATATTTTTGCATATCTGTGTTTTTCCTTCATGAATTTATCTGCTAATGTTTCTTGAAATATTTCTTCAACAATGCATATTTTATACAGGAAGTGTGTAGCATACATTGCGGCAAATATTATTGCTTAAGTCTTAAAGCATATTTTTTGGAGCAAAATACTCGTAGGTGGAGTCTGTTTCTAACAAAAGTTCACGTCAATAATTTTAAGGCTTATAATTTTATGCAATATTTTTATTTTTTTGTATTTCTAATAATTTTTGTGGTTTCTGTGGGAGCTTTTCTGATAGTGAGCGACTATAGAAGTATGTAAGTAAGTATGAGGGTGTATGATAAAATTTCTAAACAGAAAAATATTTTTCACAAATTCTTTATTTACATGAAACTGAGTATTTATTGTAAATACTCTTAAGTTTAATTTATATTTAATACCATAAATAAATTAATTTCTTTATAAATTCTTAAATAGCATAAGAGCATTATTTATATAACCAGGATGAAATTCCTGCTTAGTTGATTAGGCAATCAGGGACGGGTAATATTCAATGAACCTCTTTTTTTAATAAAACACCAGCTTACAATCTTAAAACTGTTAAGGCTTTTGTGTTTACTTAATGTTTGTTAAAAGCTTTTAACAAATTTACCATAAAAATAATTAAAAACATATCAAAAGTTGCTGTTTTGTTCATTTTTTTAAAGCATTTATATTCATTGTTATTAAAGTTTATGTTCTTGCACACTTTACATCAAAAGCGGAGAAAGGCAGACGCTCAGAAACACACCATACCACCTTACTACCACACAGACAGACACACGCACACACTCTCTTTTGCACAAACACAACTACAGCTTAATTTTTATAAATGGCTTGAAAAGATTTATATTCCTTTTTGGCAGCTGTACATAAAAACACCAGATAACATATTTAAACAGACAAGTGAGGTAAAACAGACTGCAAAAATGGAAAATTAATTATTAAAAAAAAAGAGAAAGACTGAAACAAAATAAACAATAAATTTTGTTCCTTTTAATAGACCGTAAAAAAATTAAGCAACATTTATAAAAAATCTTAAACAATATTAAGAAGTGCATATGTAGAAGCCAACTCAGCTAAAAAATTTTAAATTAGAATATATAAAACTTGTTACGCGGCATCGAACATTAATTTTCGATTGCATTTGGAAGAACCAAAAACTAATTTAGTGATAAATTGTGAACTTTCTGTAGCCAAACATATATAAAGCTCGTACTACTGAAGAAAGACATGTCGCGATTTGATTAGTTTACTTGCTCCTAAAAAAATTTTTTTTTTGTGGTTTTGCAAACGTAAGTGGTCGACATCCTGGGAGAAGTCCTTTTTATTTTCGGCCAGTACTCAAAGGATAAGCCCTACATATGCCGTGCATTGTAATTTGTAAGATATAGTAATTTTTGTGGACTTTGACTTGAAGTTTCCAATGGCCACAAATGGATAAGCCCTGGATGATGAACGCATGTTGCCTGAAAATATATAGGGTTCGGCATCAAAACCCCCAACCTTGTCGGAGCCAAATCCATTGTTGCATACTCTGCTGTTACCGATGAGCCTCTTCACTTGCTTGCAATCGTGTAACCCCAAACCGGCTTTGGCCCAAAAGTCAGAGTTTTAAAATGTCTAAAGCTTTCCAAGTGTAACAAATTAAATTCGTTTGATTGTTTCTGGGGTTTTGCTATCAACGCTGTTACAGCGTTGCCTAATTTGATTTATTCTTTATTACTAAGCTGGTGGCAGCCTTGTTGAGTTGGCCATTTGGTTTTCGCAGAGTTTTCTGTCGAGTACGCCACAACTCCAGCCTAAATGAAACGAAGAACGAAACTTGACACTTATGTATGTTTCATATTCAACATCGGCCCTTAAAATGTAAGCATCCTATACTTTAATATTCAGTTTTTGTAACCATTTTTCGATTAACTGCTGCTGCCTTTGTAATACTACAGAAGCTTTAAGTGGAGAATCATTGGAAAACAGAATATCAGTGTAGCTATAATGAAATTATCTACATTAGGCATGTCTGCTGTGTAGATGGTGTACAGAATAGGACCTATTGCACTTCCTTGTGGCACTCTAGATTTAATGGTTCCAAAACCACGCCAAACTGTCACTTTTTGTGGGTGCATTGGTTTTTCGACAATCACTCTTGGATTATCATTCGTCCAAATGCGGCAATTCTGCTTATTGACGAATCCACTGAGGTGAAAATATGTATCATCGCTGAAGACGATTTTCTTCGAAAATTTATCATCCACTGTTGCCATTTCTTGCCACCATTCTGATCATTGATGACGCTTGGAGTGATCAAGAGGCTTTATTTCTTGAGTTAATTGCAATCGTGTTAATGCAAGTCTTTATGTATAATGTTCATCAGCGACGAGCGTGAGAGCTGCAATTGTAGGGCACGACGACAAGTTGAGCTGGACGAACGGCTCTTCAGCCCCACTATCACGAACAGCAGCAATATTTGCTGCAGAACGAGCTGTACGAGCAATACACTGGAGTTTTCGTATCTCATTTACAGACTCGATTCGCTAAAATTTTTGCACGATTTTTCCGATTAAACGCATATTTGGACGATTAAATGGACCGAAAAAATCACGAATAGCACGATATGCATTTGGATTTGAACGCCTATTTTCTTAAAAATCCTGAACAACTTTAACGCAATACTCGATTTTTGCATTTTTCCAGAAATGTTAAATGAAAGGCAGAATACAACTTGACGTCTGGGTGTGGTGCACATTCAACAACGGCCCTTAAAATTTAACCACCCGATATATAAAATTATTTTTATAAAACTTTTTCGATAAAAAAGTTTCCTTATTTCTTGTAATATGGTGATATTTGGAATCCTCGTATAAATTGCTTTAAACCTAATTTCTAATAAAGTGTGATAAACTAATTTTAAACAAATTTTAAGAAAAAAATATGGTTTGCCGTCATAAATTAATTAATTACTTTTAACATAAAACTTATGTGCTTTTCCATTAATTTAACACTAATCAATTTTAAACTTTAAGCCCCCCACCCAACCCACCTACTTAATGGCATAAGCTTCAATGTTTTTCTGAGACAAAACAAAAAGAAGGAAAATAACGAAACGAGCATAAATTCATTACGAAATTCCCATAAAAATCTCACCAAACAAAAAAAAAAACCGAATATAAAAAGTACAAGCAACAGACGACATTCAACCAACAATTTAGACAACGAGACAGTCAGACAGACCATCCGACCAACCACATTTCCACCGACAACTTGCAAAAGCGACAATTTTATACTGGTAAAATCATAAAAAAGTTTTATTGATTTTCATGTTCAAGTCGTTTTGTAGATTTCTTTTGGAAAAAAGCAGCAATAGAAAAAAAATTTTGGGGGAAGAATTTTATCATTAATGGAGGCAGCAGTCGCTGCGCCAACGAATTTTACCCCCCAATGAAGGTAAAAGGAATTAAAGCAACAACAGAAACAACATGTCAACATTAAAGTAGAAACAAATAAAGAGACGTGTTTCAAGAAATTTGTAAAGTCAAGACATTTAATTTTTCTTAACACGCAGACAAGTTGGGGGAAAAGAAATGCCACAAGGCGGCATACAAAGTTCTGGGATCTGTTGAACATAATTTATTTTACCAAAAAAAAAAGAAGGAAATAATTGGCTTGAGAAGACTAAATTTGATAAAGAGAAACGTTTTCAGAGCCATTAAAGAGGCAGGTTAGTACAACAAGGATATCAGTAACGCAAATTAGTAGTCTACCTTAACTAATTTTGAAACAAGGTTTAAACAGCGGCATCATAGCGGATTTGTAGTCCACTACTACCCACATAATACAAATTTTTCTTTTTAATGTCTTGAAATCATTTTTTCGTTTCGTTTTTTTTTTTTTTTTTTTTTTTTGTTTAAGTTGAAGCACGTTCTTTGTTTGAAAAATTATTCCAAAAAACGTAAGGCCTACAACATTCTGTTTTTTCTTATTCAGTTTGTTCAAAAGAATGAAGTGAAAGCAGTACGAGTACAAGTCGAAAGAAATATTTGCTAAACTATATACAGGGTGTCTGGTAGCAGATTTATATTTTCAAACTTTAATAAAAAATAATATTTGCAAATAATTCGTTCAGCTCAAGGTCCTTTTTGTTTTTTTTTTTTTAATGTTTAATCTACTTTTCTTGATGCACAAAATAAAGTTGAACTTGCCTGCTAATACTCACAAGCTTCTGGAAAGCTAG
Source organism: Thecocarcelia acutangulata (assembly GCA_914767995.1). Taxonomy (NCBI): domain Eukaryota; kingdom Metazoa; phylum Arthropoda; class Insecta; order Diptera; family Tachinidae; genus Thecocarcelia; species Thecocarcelia acutangulata. The sequence continues at coordinate 26,868,835 of OU612097.1, read as the reverse complement.
TTATATGGGCGGAAATTTGATATCAGAGAAGGTGATTTTATAAGCTCAACTCAACCTATCGAGGCAGGAGTTCCTCAAGGTAGCATTCTTGGGCCTACTTTGTATTTCATTTACGGCTCTTCAACTTTTGCAGACGACACAGCGTTTTTGAGCGTTCATGAAAACCACCAATTAATTAGCTTCACGAAATTTATAGGAATTTTTTTCAATATTGGAAAAATGGCTGAAGCTTTGGGAAATCAGGGTTAATGAACAAAAATGTACTCACGTTACATTCACACTGCGTAAGCAAACATGCGCATATCCAAATTAACAACTCACCTATTCCACAGCACAATGAAGTAAAGTACCTTGGTATTCACCTGGACCGTAGGCTAACGTGGAAGTCTCACATTGAAGCAAAGGTCACTCAGTTAAAACTAAAAGCAGCGCAGCTAAATTCAGAAATTCTACATTGAAATTAGATTGCAAACTTTTGTTATACAACGCAATACTAAAGCCTATATGGCGCTACGGAATTCAATTATGGGGCACCGCCTCAGCGTCAAACATTGAAAAAATTCAAAGGCGACAAAACAAAATTCTTCGAACAATTACTGCAGCACCATGGTACGTAAAAAACTCCCGAATTCACAAGGATCTGTGTGTTCCACTGGTAAAGGATGAGTTTTCAGTGCATGCGACAAGGTATGTCAGCTAATTGGAACTTCACCCAAACCCTCTCGCACGAAACATACTTAATTTTAGTGGTCACACTCGGTTGAGAAGACGGGATACCGTTGCCACCATCAGAACGTTCAATAGGTGATTCTACCGATATTGTTCCCGCATAATAGGACTTTTTGTCTAGCATTGGCTGGACGTAAGTAAAAAACACATTTTATTTTTTTTTTTTTTTTTTTTATTAATTCTTTTATTTTTATATTTAGAATTAAGATTTGAATACTTATTGTTAGTTCATTTTGAAGATTCAATAAATAAAAACGAAAAAAAAAATGTATTTTTCAATATTTCGTCTTCCTTTGGAAGACTTCTTCAGGAAAATTTGTTTTTTTGTGTGTAAATTCAATACAAAATTTTTTCATTCAATTTAAAAACATAAAATTGCCAATAGACACCCTGTACATACATATCGCTCCTTTATTGCAACATAGTCATATCTCAAAAAAATGATCTTTTCGAGTTAACAACGCAGAATTGTTAACAGTACTACCATTTATATTGTGCCAAATATTTATTCAAATTGCTTTTAAACTGTTTCCTGTAAGAGATATTTTCTCAAAAAATTTGTTAAGACTTGTATGGAAACTAAAAACTTTAAATGCGTTTTTCTCGAAACGAGCTTATTTGAGATATGACTATGTTGCAATAAAGGAGCGATATGTACATGCATAGCTTCGAATGTTTGTAGTTATATGTTAACATAAACTTTTGGACACAAAAAAAAAACAAACAAACAAAACAAGAAACAAATACATACGAGTACAAGTAAAATACGAGTATACGAGCATGTATAAAAACATATTGCCAGGACATGATGGGAAAATTAAAAGAATTTTATTAAAGATTTGGTCAAAAACAGGAAAACATTATAAATGTTTTAGCTTTAATATTTTTTTTTTCAAAAAACTATATGTCTGCCTTTGCAAATTTTGGTAGGGGGCTGTTGTGTGACCTCCCTTCTTCACGATATTTACTTATGGTTGGCGGGCAAAGAAAATCATGTTATCGATAATGTTAGGCAATAAATAGTTTCGTAATTTTAATTTACCAAAAAAAAAAAAAAAATAAAGAAAATGGCAATAGTTGTGTTATAATTAATATTCGACTAACTATTCAAATAAATATTCGAATAATTATTCGAGTAACAATTTAAATCTAATTATAATAATTTCAAATATTAGAAAATTTCTGTAAGTGAAATATGTATTTTATAATTATTCGAATATATTTTCGAATAATTCATTTAATTTTAAAATTCGATTTTTAAGTAAATCAGTTTGAATTTTAATCTATTGAATTTTCGTTGAACTTTATAATTTTTAAATAAAATTTTTGATTTGTACATATGTACATCGGGTTTTAGTTCAAGTTCTTCCTTTCTTAAGTTTTTTCTTCAGATGGATTTTTTACGAATTTTAATATGTACTCGATTATACCAGGTGTCCGCTGGGAAAGTAAACATTATTCTTGACAGTTCATATTTGGCAGGTGTAAAGCAGACATGCGACGAATTTATTATAAAAAAAAATCCTATAAAGCAACGTGTTGGTGGAAACCACTTATTTATCGTGTCTGTTTACAATGTACTGCAAGATCGGCTGAAATATGTTTAAGACAATCCATAAACCTCGATTCCATGCCGTGCTCAGCAGTTCGGTCTTAAAAGGACAGCTTTAGCCCCAATTTTGCACAAGCATTTCCATTTGTTTTCATTTAACATTCAGTTGATACAAGAGCTTCTTCCAAAAGACCCCGTACGCCGCCGTACATATGCCAATAGGATGTTCTAGCTCACCCATGACAATCCCGATTTTCATGAAAAAATCATAATAAGTGACCAGGCACATTTTCATTTGAATGGATATGTGAATAAACAGAGTATTCGGTTCTGGGCAAAGGAAACCCCTAAAATTATTCATCAGTCTCCTTTGCATGCATTAAAAGTGACAGAAATGGGTCAGGAGGAATCATTCGACCCTATTTCTTTGAAAATGAAAACGGCGTAACGGTAACTGTGAATGGGGAGCGATATCGTGATATTATTTTTAACGCGACAAATGCATGCGTTGGTCTTGATTAAGATGTGGTATCACATCGCATACAACCAGGATCACTGTAAGATCTCTTTCTACAACAAGTTAGTTTAAGAAGTGGTGATGCCGCCTGGCCTCAACGGTCGCCTGATTTGACTGCACTGAATTTCTTTCTGTGAAGAGACCTGAAAAGCAAAGTTTATGCAAACAAACCAGACACGCTTGAGCAACTCAAACAATATATTCGTTATGAAATTAATAAGACACCGCAAGAAATGTGAGAGAATGTAATGAAAAATGTGCTCAAAATGGCGCGCATTTGTGAGGCTAACAGAGGCGGACGTATATTATAATATATGTATGTCTATATCGAGTATTTCTGCCTGGCCCACTATGTCACTCGATATCGCTCGCTCGACTAAATACATTTGAAACAAAAACAAATTTTAAAATGTTGTTTTTGGTATGCATGTATTTATGCGATCGATCGACGTCGAGTGACATAGTGGGCCAGGCAGTTTATTTTAATTTAATATTAATATATCTATTAAAGGGTGATCCAACCATAATGCACATGTTAATTGTGAGTCATATTGCAACGCCAACTTTTTTTGCCCAACTCAATTTGCCATTTCTCTCGTTTCATGTTTTAACAAATTCAGCCATGAAAAGGCCCACAACTGAGCAGCGCTTTAGGATTGTTGAGCCTTTCAGCTTCAAAACAAAATGTATATATATATATATATATATATATATATATATATATATATATATATATATATATATATATATATATATATATATATATATATATATATATATATATATATATATATATATATATATATATATATATATATATATATATATATATATATATATATATATATATATATATATATATATGTATGTATGTAGGTATGTATATAATATTTTATTTTGAACCTATTTTACATATTTATTTATGTTTATAAATGTGTCAAGTCATTTCACCCATTGGTTTAAAACGATTACCAGCAAACAATTCAAACATTATTCTGCAAATAGTTGCTTCTGAGCGTCTCGTAGCCTTTTGTTCAAGAAAAAGCAAAAACCTACAAACACATGCACATATACATCATAAGATGTAACATATAAACCTATTCATTTGTACAAGCATACAAACGCCAGTTTGTCTACATTATTTTATAGCGCTCCCTATTCTACATTTTAATGTTGATAGTATGTCTTCAATTTAACACATTCACTCATGAGAAACGCTTAAATCCTTAAACATAAAAAAACGTTTACACATTAATCGCGCACTACTACATAAAATTTATTCATAAAACTTTTTTTTTGCGAAAGCAAATGAGCGTTCAAAGAAAAAACAAAAGGAGTACAAGTAAAAAAAAAAAAACATAAAAAAATATCCCTCACACTAATTGCCGTTGATAGTGTTCCCATTTTAGCACTTTCGGTGCCACTAGATTTAGCACTTTTTTTGTTGATTTAGCAGCAATATGTTCGATTTAGCACTTAGCACTTATTTTTAGCAATTTGCAATTGTTCATTTAACCATCTTTTAAGAGATCTCTGTTACCAAATTGTTTTTAAAGGAGACCACTTTGATCCCTTAATTCATGTTTAGAAGATTTCATTCTTAGAAGGTCTACCGTATTTTATGTGGTGTTAGAAAATATTTTAAGTGAATTTCATACAAACTTTTCAGGCGTATCAATTATTTGTGTCCCATAAACACCATATTAATTATGATTTTGCCAAAATATTTTCTAAGCTTAAAAATTATTTTTTTTTTTTTTTTTTGTATAGAAAATACTTGCTTCTAATTTTTCGACCCTTTTTTATTTAAATTATTATTTGTTGTTGAGCTAGTGGCCTTTTTGTTTTGGTAAAAAGTATGGTTTTTATTTTTCAATATTTCGACACTACGTTGTGTGTGTTTTTCTGGAAAATTTTTGTTTTTTGAAAAATTGTGTATACAAAATAATAAATTTGAAAATGAATAATGTAAAATATGTTTCTTCATTGTAAATGTTAATGTTGTTAAATATTTTGTTTTTGTTATTTCAATATGAGTTTTCAAATTTATTATTTTGTATACACAATTTTTCAAAAAACAAAAATTTTCCTGAAGAAGACACACAAGGGAGTGTCGAAATATTGAAAAATAAAAGCCATACTTTTTACCAAAACAAAAAGACCACTAGCTCAACAACAAATAATAATTTGTATAGAAAAGAGTTTAAAAGTTGATAAGTGTAAGTTACACGAACATTTTAAGAAAGAAATGCTAGACTATACGGTAGAAAATATAACAACTTTGGAACATCAGTGCCAACGGATGTATGTGATATTTAATATAAGTACTGACGGCCGTATTCATAAAAACTATTGTATATTTATTAAACACTTACTTGACAAATTTGTCAAACAACAGTTTAATAAACATAAAATGTTTTTTTTATGAATAAAGGCCTCATTAGTTTTTACTTTCAGTTGCAGTTCTGTGACGTTCTTTTCTTTAGCAAATATTTTACAATTACTTTTTCTGTGAGAAAGTTCAGCTGTTTTTTTACAGTAAAGCAAAAAAAAAAAATATTGGAATTACGAATTTTCGTAAGAATTGTTTTATTTGAAAAAACAAAAAAAAAAAAAAAAACGAAAACAATTTAAGTACTTAGAAATGGTGACAAAACAGCCAACTTTTCTCTCACGATCTGCAGAATTTACGACATTTCTTATACAAAATATAATGTTTATTCGCTCAAATTATATTCTTTTGATCATTCATAGTGGCTTAATTGATTAATATATATTAAATATGAAAAATTTTTAATTAAAGCAAATTATTTTAGCTTTCGATAAAAAAATTCTATTCATATGACTAAAAAAATTAGTTTTTCCATACCAGAAAAGTAAAACATACACATATCTGGCTGTCACTTAACGTTGAATTCCATTTTCAACAAATTAGTCCGCAACAGAACAGAACGTAAAAGTAAAAACAAAACATATAGTTTACATTGAACAGAAACAAACAGCGGATTCAGAACGGAAAAGAACGTACAAACTAATTCTGCCTTAAGGCTATTTATGTTTAATAAATTATTTATTGTTTTAAGAAATTTGATTTTATTTAACATTGTTTACATTCCGTGCAAAGAAAAAAATTATATTAAAAGTGAATATAAATATTAAGGGACACATATTAAAAGTAAACCTATGTAAATCCCATCCGAAATAGGACTTTTGAACAAATTAGCTGAGGTACATCATATTTTGATAACATTTTCATAGTTTTTTTTTACTACAAGGATTAATATAAGTACAAAAAGTATTATTTCGGGAAAAATACTAAAAATGTTTTTTGGTCTGATACAGTTTTGTTCGTCGTTCGCTGACGAAACAATTACAAATAAAGCTATTTCGCTGAGTATGACGAATTTCGACCCACACCACGATTGTGTTCATTTTTACATATGCTAACGTGTTTTATTTTTGGCAACAACTTTCGCGACCAAAAATTCGTCGTTCGAGGCAGTTATATTCCTAGTATAAATGATAAAACTAGCAACTTTTAAAGAAAATATTTGTTTAAAATTAAGATATTAAATATTGGCACTAAAAAATTTTTTTAGCACTATTTTAGTGCTAAATTAGCTGCAACAATTTTTTGAATCTGGTCACACTGGCCGTTGGGCTTTCAAACATACACACACGCACACACATACATATAAATTTGGGTGGTAAACAAAAAACTGCCACTGTCTCATACACACACTCTTACGTACATACATATAGAAGATTAAAGTAATGCTTTCGACGTTCTTCTTTGGGTACGAGGGTAAAATGAAAATTGATTTAATGTTGTTTTTTTCAAAGTCCGAGCTATTTTAGATTTAAAACATATACTTATATGATTTGAATCTTTCTCATTGTGACACATTTTTTTATGTGAATTATGTGTTTTGATTTATACAAATCAAAAATATGTATACAGCTGTTATCAAGTCGAATTAATTTTACTCAATGCAACTAAAACAAGTAAGAGTGTAGTATATTCAGCTGGGTCGAATCTAAAATACCCCTCACGATAATCATGTATATAGAATATATTACAAATTTGAGCTAAATATGCTTGATATATATGGACCGATATCGGAAATTTTCAATTTTAGTAACCTTGTTTTTTCCAAAACTGCTTTTAAGCAAACAAAGTGGTTTAATTTCGCTTATAGACTTTTTACACTGATCAACATCTTCATAAAACGCATGAAAGATGTTGCAAATGTGAAACAATGTTTATATTGCTCACATCTACATGTACTATCAATCAAAAGTATTATTTTTTTTAATTTTCAAGCAATTTAACAAAAACACGAACAATTTTTTCGCAAAAAATTAATTTTAAAAACAAAAAAAGGATTATAAAATTTATATACATATATCTGCAAAGAAAATGTAGGTCTTATAAACAAAATTTAACAAAAACACAGAAAAAAATACTACAGGAAAAAAAAATTAAGAAAGAAAACACACATGCAAACAATTGACACATGATAAATAAATTGTGATTTTTTTATGATATCACTTTCATCTCCAATTTCGCCTACAATCCACAGAACAATTGCTCTCGTCTGCTAAACCCCATTTGCAAGTAAGATATAAAAAGTTGCCACTTTATTTCACAATTTCAAAGATTTCGTCGATGTGGCACATATCACATATGGTAAAAATTAAGTGCAGAAACAAATTTTCAAAATATTACATTTTTATTATATTTTGATTTAACTGAATTACAAAAAGCATTTAATTGTTTGATTTCTCTGTTATTATTTCAGTAATCAAAATGCTTTTTACACTAACAATGCTACCAATTATTTACATTTTCAAAACATGCCGTACTAAAATATTAAAACTTTTCCGTATACAAATTGGCGCATAACCGGTGAGTTAGTTGTTTGCAAATAGTTCTTATTTGCGAATAGGCTGCGTATAAACGTAGTATGAGTTAAGCTACGTACATACGGTTGTCAGATCTTACAATATTGCCAGTAAAATTGTCTGAAAATGTATTACAATCGTGTGAACTGCCAATTTTTAACTTACAATGTTGTCAGAAAAACCATTGTCAATCATCTGACAATCGTGAGAACACACTTCGTCGGCATTGCCAGATAATTGGCTGGTATTGTAAGCTCAGTTTTAATTGCCAGATGTATAAAATTAATGCACCTGACAATGGCATCATTGTCAGAAATAAGTTCGATGGGCAACACTGCCAAACAGATCGTTGTTGATATGCATAAGTGACAATGCTTTACAACATGTCTGGCAATTTTTTTCATTTAACAATCTGACAACCTGACAATTTTTGTTGTCAGATGAATTATTTGTCAGACCATAGTCTGACAATGAAATTGTAAGATTTTCTTACGATCGTCTGAACACACAATTTACATCTGTGGGACAATTTTTCATTGTCACTACATTGTCAACATGTTGCCAGATCTTACAATATTGTAACATCTGACAACCGTGTTTACATAGCTTTAGTTATTTGCAAGAATCTATATTCACTTTTACGTATAAACGAGGCATATGTTTCTTAGCTGTCTATTAATTCTTTTTAGAACTTTTAAATTTTATTTACATACATAGCTATATAAATATCCCAAAATAACAATATTCATTCAACATGAAAATATCACTTGCTCAACTATCAAAATTTGCCACAGAAGAAAAGTAAGTGTACAAAAAAGCGTTATTTTAGCGTATTAAAGAAAAAGCGCTGAGACTAAAAACTGCGAATTTTTAGGTAATGGGGAGCTGCGCTTGAATAGTCAGTAACACTTTGAGATCCACCTCGCTTTTGCATTGCACGTGTTGTTCCCTTTTTTCTTAAAAAAAAAAATAATTATATACATATGCATGTCTGTATGTATTTAATAACATACATATATTCAAGCAAACACTAAAATTCCCCCAAAGTCTTAGGGAAAGTAGAATTCTGAAATAAATGAAACTAAAATACAAAACCGTAGTAAGCAAAAAAAAAAGAAATGTAACCGTTTTATTTTGTTTAACTCTCTTTTTTGTTCTTGTTCAGCATTTGCGCAATTAAATCTTCCACCAACACGAATTCTTGTGCTCTTCCTTTTCTAAAAGGTGCTACCATATTTTGGAAGATAAAGTTTAAAAGTGTAGAGTTAAGTAACGGATCTGATATTTTACTCCCTTGACATAGAGTCTATATGGGATATAATATCAAATATTTTTCTATCAGCAATCGTCAAATTTGATAGCAGAGAGAATTATATCACGTATAGCCTTCAAAATTAGTATTATTGCAATATTATATCAGATATTACAATATTGTTTTGATAATATATATTTAGAAAACCATATCATGATATGAACTGTCAAAAAACGTAAACAACACGACATAATATTAAATTTTTGAAGAATTCCCAAAAAATTTTAATAAAAACATCATAAAATCATTAAAATATTTATAAAAAATCGTTTATTTTTCTTTTTGTTGCTGGAATATATAAATTTGTTTAAGAAAAATACAACATTCAACGATGTTTACTGCATGGTTGCTTAAAAATTGTGAAATATTATGATATTTGCAAAAATACTTGGCGCCATGCTAGATATGAGAGAAAATATAATTTGTTTTTTCTCGTTAATCTGCTGACGTTCTATCTCATATTATATCAAAGTTAATATCAGTTGTAGACACTATGTAAGAGGCAAGCTAATTTAAGCAAAATAGTTTAAATGGGTAAATACAAGGGGTACACTGTATAACTTTTTCTGTGTAGATAACAACAGATATTATAGTATAATTCAAATTAAACTAAAATCATTATTTTAGTTGGCTGTATGGCAACTCGATTCTTTTCCATTTACTTGCCCTTTCTCTTAATTTTCGTAGCAATAAAACTTTTATTATTATTTTTTTAATATGCAAGCAAAAAAGAGAAAAGCTGCAACAAAAAAAAAAAAAAAAAAAAATGAACTGATACAAATGAAACCCTTACAAATAAAAACATAACAAACAAACCAAATTGTCTGGCAATACTTAAGGGATTTTACATCTTTACTGTGTACCATCATTTTCTCTCAAACCCACTAATGACAGTTTAATTTTAATGCACAACTGTCAATTTTCATTTAAAACAAAAAAAAAAAAACAGAACCTTTACTGTCCAAAACAACAACAAGTAAACACATAGGGATTTATGATACTAAAATATAATTTATGTATATTTTTATTAAGCGTATGCTTTGAATATAATATAATAAATATACTTATCATGTTTATTTTCTTGTTTATTTTTCAGGCAAATAGTGTTATTTTGAAAACAACAGCAAAATAACGTTTTAAAACAATCAAAATCGAGAACCAAAACAGGTAAGTTTGTTTTCTTAATGTGCGTGCACAAGATTACTGAAATAATATTAATTAAAAAGTTAAACATTTACCAAATAAACTAGATATACATATATGTATGTATATAAAAATGATTGTGATCTCGCCAACTATGTTCAAAATAAAATAGAAATATACCTATTACATGTTAGTATTTTCTTAAAATGGGCGTATTTATTCATGCATATCCACAACGTTTTCAGGATAAAGATTTTACCTTAATTTTGAAGATTTTATAAGCAAACTAAGATTTGAAGATATTTCTCTCAAAATTAAAATTTCTCTCAAAAAAAAAAAAAAAAAAAAAAATTTTAGAGATTTAGTACTCTAAAAAATTTTTATATATATTTAACGAAGTTTAAATTCTTTCATAAAATGGGACTTGAAATCATCTTGTACTTCTTGGTGTCAAACCTTTCGCACACTACGTGTACATACATTTGTATATAATTACTTACTTTGGAAAGAAATTTTTTTTGTTTTATCTTGTTGGATGTTAGAAAAATTATAGTTGTGACATAATTTAGAACCATTTTTGCATTTTGTAACGAAATCGAAAAGAACAAATTTTTGGATTGAAGATATTTCTACAAAAATATGTGGCACCACCACATACATATAACAGTTACCATTCGCTTGCTTTGGGATCTCCCAAAGGTTTGAGAGCCACTGCTTTAACTGATATTAGTAAGATTAATATGGTTTTTGGCTCAGCTTTTATGCTCATTTTAGAGCTGCCATTCTTTTTTCAGCACAGCATTATCGTTGCTAATATATACACATATACATATGTATATTGAATAAATGATTAACAGAGTAAAAAACATAAGGACTTACATTCAGCGTTGCCTTCACCAATTTTCAAAAAGTGGCACAGCAAGTGTAATTAAAAAAAAGGTGTCACAAAAAGGGTATTTTTAAGAGAAAAGGGTCGAAAGACAATAAAAGCTAACAAACAATAAAAGCTACAAAAAATTCTTCAAAAGTAAATGTATATGAATGAAAATATTTTGTAATGATTACATTTAGAAAAATAATTCAAATATAATTAATAACATCCGTTTAAATAAAGGTAATTTCTTTATTATGAAAAGTATTTCATAGAGCAGTTGTTTGTTATTGAAATAATAGAAATATACTTAAAGAAAAATATATATAATTTATCAACTGCACAGTAAAACTTATTAATTGTATTTCATGTCATGTTATAAAAATAAAAAATAAAATGAATATCATTTTGTGATCTTCTACAGGCATTAGCTCATATGTGTGTTTTGTTTGTTTACATTGTTTGCACGAACACAAAAGCAAGCTCGCAAAACTATATGATAAATGAAATAAACTTAAGTACTACTTAAATGCAAAAAATGGGGCATATAAGTTTGATTTAAATGAGTTATAAGTTTGATTTACAGCTAAACGACATTTATATACGAACTCAAAAACTGTGCTGTAAAAATTTTTTTTAATTACAGTTGAACTTCTTCAGACTTATTAATAAAACAAATCATATTTATATTTGCAATCTTGGTATATATAAATTATTCGACTATTTTGTTTTCAGATAATATACTTAGATACATATGCATATAAATATACATACTTTTTAGAAATAAAGATTTCATTATCAAATATACGTTAACCTACATATACCTAAATAGGAGCCGTTTAATATAAAATCTTGCTCAAATATGAATGAAAACTGAGTATTTATGCAAACAGATATTCGATCACTCTCAACAAAAAGTTCCATGTCTACAAAAAATTGTAAAAAAAAATTTCATAAAAAGTCTCATAGGCATCAAAAGGAGCCAAATTGACGCTTTAGTAGCATAAAAGACAACGCTGCAGACATTATGGTAATATCACACGATTGCTGCCAATCTGACGCAATTTTTATTGTGCCCAATTAGTGCCTAATAACAAAATTGTCCCAATCAAATACTCTGCAATCACATAGTTGTCTCATTTTTCATAAATCTGATTGCGGAAAGATTGTGAAAAACGATTTTGTAGCAATAATTGCCCCATATCGTCACACGATGGTTCTAAATTGCGGCAATACCACGAACCAGCTATTGCACTAGCATTTAATTTATTGTGTAGTGATGGCATGTATGAAATATATTTAAATTTTCCATGTAAAAATGTTTGTTTTGTTTTAGCTTTAAAACAATTTGTTTTGTCTAAAACTGCTAATGTATTTTAAATACACAAGTACATATACACATAATTAAAATATAAAGTAAATAAATATATTTTTTATATTCTTATAACAAGTACTGCTATAAAGAGAGGATACACAATAATGTAAATTTATAGAAGAAATAAAAAATATTGGCGTATAATGCCCACTTGAATTGCCACACTAGAACACAATAAACATTGGCGCATTTGTGTTATTTTTATTGATCGCATATCGAATAGTCACACAATTGACGCATCAGGGTTGCATTTGATTGGTAAAAATAAGAACAATATTGGCCGCGGTTGCCGCATGAACCAATTAATTGTGCAACCACACGATTGAGGTATAAAAATATTCAAAAATTGGTGTATTGTGGCAATAATGTGATCCTACCTTTATTGTCATGTAAAATCTTTCATTTATGTGAATCTTTCATTCTTTTTTAAAAAGGTTAACTGAACTAATTCAGGTTTTTCTTTCAGTATGCCACACTTTTTTACTTATTATATACCATATATATTAATCATATTTCACACACTTTTTAACGCCTCATGAACATGAAAAGTAGGTAAAAAAAGAATATTTTCCTAAAGAACACTTATTGGCATAGTAACAACTTTTTAGTTAAAACAAAATTTTCAGCAAAAAACCAGATTTTATAAAAACGTATTCAAAACCAGTATTTTCGCTAAAAACATTTTATTGAAATTTTCTTTTTGTGACTGGCAACGCCATCATATACAATTCTCACCCGAATGATAGTGCTGTATTAAAAACGGTTATTAGAAGACATGGTTTTTAAGAAAACGAATGCTAAAACAAATAAATAAATGTTAACTCCATCTTATCTTTCAATTCAATAATAAAAAGCACTGAATCGGAATCGTTTTACTTTCATTGCTTTTGCTTTCACATACCAAAAATATATGAATAGCTGTTTAACAAAAAATTCAAATGTCGCCATAAAATTTTCTAAACAAGGGGTGCAATCAGTTTTAAAAACGGTTGACTTAAAGAAATGGTGAAAAGAACATTTAACGTAAAACTCGTTTATGAATACAGTTTTAGCGAATTTTCCCCAAAAATATGGCCAAAATAGTAAAACGATTATGAATAAGTTTAGCTTAATTTTCATTGTTTCTATACTAATTGTTGGTTATCCGCTTCATGTAAACCATTCAAAACGCTTATTTAATTTCCTCTCATTAAACATTAACAGCACTTTGTACAGTTTGAAAGCCACTGTTCAACAATATATAAATTAAAGCAACCACTTTTTGCAACCATCAACTAACTAATTGTCACTCAACACAAATTAACAATACTTGTCTCTTTTACTCTCGCTCGCTGAGATAACTTTGTCTTAATAGCTCACTAGCGAGCTACTAAACTCCACCAACATAAACAAATACCGAAAAGAGAGAAAGAAAAAAACAATAAGTATTGGTATAAGAAATCAAAAGAAAAAAAGCACACACACAAAATAACAAAATCAGTTTGACAATTTTAACGCGAATAGGAAGAACGTGAATCTTGAAGAGAGGCATTACAATCCAAAGAAATTAAACGAAAAAATGTGAAAAATTGAGAAATACAAAGAAAATTATTAAAGAAATTAATTATTTTTATAACGAATAAAACCATAAAAATATAATATTGTTGGTGATAAGAGTATAATAAGTGTTTGAAAGCCATTTTAAAGCGGCTGATTAGACGTTTTTTTTTTCTTTGTGACGGTAAAAAAATAAAGCAAAAGAAAAATCCAATATAGTAGTTTTGTTTAGCCCTCTTTCCGCCCTGTAAGACTAAAATCAGTATTTAGTAACGAGTTTTTTTAATATTTTCTTGTGCCAGTATATTTGTGTAAATGTTTGTCGCCGAGTTTTTGACATTACGTTTTCCGTTGTAAATTCGCAGCCAACGTGAGTGTGAATGTTTTGTTGTCTTTTTGTGGAACTATTTGTATTTCTTCTCGTATTCATTCTTTAAATACGGTTTTAATAACAACAAAAAATCGATTTGTTTACATGTGAAAAATTTTTAAGAAGCAGCTTTAGAAGAAAAGCAAAGAAAAATATTTTTTCAGCAAATAAGAAGAGCGTTTTTGTAAAAATAAATTCGAAAATTAATAACAAATAAAAATTATTTAAAAATTTAATAAAGAAATTTGCGGGTTTGGCAGCTGAAAAGTGAAATTTGATTGCAACAAAAGCCGGTTTTTATGGGTTCATTGCTTAACCCACAGACAGACAGTAGTGCCAATGCGGCGCCTGTCTGCTAGTGTAGTGTTTTTTTTCTATCTTCAAACTGCCAAAACAAAAATTCTAATAAACATATATTTACTAAAAATTAAGCAATAAATGAATATAACCAAAATTGTGTTCTCTGTAGTTAATGAATTAAAGACAAATAAAAAAGTAAAGTTTCTGTATTTTACCTGCCTAACGTGTGTGGGCGTTAAATGTTTGTCTTGTGTTTTCCCCCAACACATTCAACAATAACTTTAAAATCGACAACATAACCCAACAACGCTAACAAATATATACATACATATGTATCTATCTTATACCAGTTCAACCACTCGTAATTTAAATCCAATCAAATATTTTTTAAGTGTCTGTTGTGTAGTTTGAAAAGTGCTGAAATTCTTATAGAATTTCTAATAAAAAAATTAAACAAACAAAACAAGTGTTCTCTTTTCTTCTTGTTGTTGTTGCTGTTAACACATTTTTTTATAGAATACTTAAGAAATCCAACCAGAATTAAAAAAAAAAAAACAACAACAACTGGAATATACATAATTTCCAAAGTGATTAACATACAAATGATGTCCCCAGTGTTTTATTTTTTGCTGTTAAATTAACAAATAGCAAAATTACTTTTATAACAACAACACTATTGGATTATTTTTGTTAACGTCTGGAAAAAAGGTAAAAAAATAATAGTTTTTTTTATTTATATTGAAATTGGTATTTTTTTAGCACAAGTTTTTAGCAAGCAGATACTAAAAGCTATTAATTCTCGAAATTAAAAAAAATTAAATTGAAAAATTGAATTATGTTAACGTTGTCTCTGAAAGTTGTTTAATCTGGATTTCTAATTTTATCAATATGTTAGGTTTCGTGTTCAGAATTTTCTCTCCAGTGAAATCTTTAGACCATATAAGAATATCTGGGGCAATCCAAGTCAAATCGGACAGTTCGAAGAAAACATTTTTTTGATTAGCTTTATTTTTTATTGTATTGATGGCCCTATTGAAAAGCACATTTCATCAAATTTTCAGATTTTTTTGGCTTATGATATCAGAGATATCGCTTTTTAAAAAAGCCAAATTATGAGAAAACCGTGCCCGAATAAATACTCATAACTTTTTCAATATTAGTCCAAACAGAATAATTTTTTTTGCATTGCTTTTCTTTTTCTGTCTACTATCTAATAAAAAATAGAAAAAATTTTGCACAGTGGGCTTGAATGCGATTTTCGGGATTTAACATTTTAAATTAATTTTTCTCACTGTTTGTAGTCTTCGATTTTCTTAAAATTTTTTATATTTAACTTTGATTTTTTCCACATCGTTTGTTAAAGGGATTCGAATAACTACTATTTTTCCTGTTATTTTTTTTTTTTAATTTTCTAAAAATATTTTTTTGCATTAAGCCACTGTGCAAAAATTTTCTAGGACTTCGTAGGATATATTTTAAATACAGCGTAAGGGAACTTAAATAATTTTTTTTGCTTAGAAGTAGTTCCGGTAATAAAAGGAGGTTGCTAAAAATGCAGAAAATGAAAATTGCCGATATCGGTCCACATACATATAACCGGTCCACATACCAAAACCGATTTTCCATGAAATACTTTTTTTTTTGCTTAAAAGCAGTTCCAGAAATAAAAGGAGGTTACTAAAATACAGGAAATAAATATTTCCGACATCGGCGTATATATACCTGAGATATAGTTTAAGCCGACTTTTCCACAAAAAAAAATTTTTTTTGCTCAAAAACAGTTCTGATTATAAAGGGAGGTTACTAAAATACATAAAATGAAAATTTCCAATATCGGTCCATATATACCTGAGATATAACCTAAACCGATTTTTCCATGCAAATTTTCATGAAAGATTGTCTTTTTAGCATGGCATGCATATCCAAGCATATTGAGCACAAATTTGTAATATATCGTTCCTTTATTGCAACATAGTCATATCTCAAAAAATCTCGTTTCGAGAAAAACGTATTTAAAATTTTTAGTTTCCATACAAGTTTTAGCAAATTTTTTGAGGAAATATCTTCTAAACGAAACAGTTTAAAAGCAATTTGAATAATTTTTTGGCACAATATAAATGGTAGCACTGTTAACAATTTTGTATTCTTAACTCGAAAAGCTAATTTTTTGAGATATGACTATGTTGCAATAAAGGAGCGATATATTATATATTTACGTGACTATTGTGAAGGGTATACTCTTACTCGTTTTAGCCAGAACTGCACCAAAGACATAAAGCATTTGGTTCCAGCAAGATAGAATTGCACTTTGGTTCCAGCAAGATAGAATTGCACTTTCCTCAGCTTCTCAAGGTCTGCTGGCCAGATTTTTTAGCTGAACAGAAGCAGGCAATAACTGAGCGAATATTCACCCTTATTGTGTTTGGCGTAGTCGTAAAACGACAGCTCTCGTAGTAGCTGTCGCATTTACACTCTTATCTTACCGTCTAAAATTTTCGACAAGCAAAATTTTGTAAATGAATCATAATGTTAAAGATTATGGTAAACTAAATGATTATGAAGCATCCTGTTAAAGAAATGCCAATTAAATGTTTATAAATAACAAAGAGAATAAAAAATAGTAATATTTTTTTGATATTGTTCATTTAATTTGTGCAAATAAGTTTTATAAAAATGTTTTGCATTTTACTCATTCTCTGAATATAAAGTGAAAAAGCAAACATTAAACTAATTCTATGAAAAGCAGCTGAGATAGCAGCAAGTGAAAATATTTTTGCATTCTAACAAAAAATATGTTAGAAAATATTGTATTATAAATGTTTGTTCACATATATTTAAAATCAGTCCAGGCCTTTGTACAACCCTATACGGAACAGGATAGTGGACCAATTTAAATTAAATTTTCGCAAACGGTGTCTCCCACCGATTTACTAGTTATTTTTTTTAAATAAATAAATAAATACTCATTTCTAATGAGCAAATGTAACAGCAATCATATGTAGAAAATAGAGAAAGTAGAATTCATATTTTTACTTTTGATAATTTTTTACTTTATCAAATTTAAGATATCTGTCGTGAGCAAATACGTTGACGACAAATTTGCTCCCTTTTGAAAGACAAATACGCCAAGCTCGGTAGCATTTTAATGGCGTTTTGTAATAGATTTGACATTTGTCGTATTCACTGGCGTTTTTCGCCAACCACGGTAGAATTTTTCAAAAACGCCCGTCTTTCGCCATAAAAACGCCAAACACAATAAGGGTGATTATTTAACCTTGTTCCTGTAGCACGATTCATCAGCTGCCTTATATACGAATTGCGCTTGTTTTTCAATCATTGACAATCATTCGTTTTTATAAAATATTTATTAGCAAACCAAATTTCAAATTACACATGCATTCTAATTAAGTATGCACGATTGAATTGATCTTATAAACAAGATTAATATTAATGTTTTACGATAGACTTTTTCCTGACTTAAAAATAAAGACTTTTGTTTCGATGCTTGACTGTTTTTGCAATTGCTATAAAACTGTCCTAACTTAAGTATAGATAATTCATAAAATCGAAAAGAAATATTGAAATTAGGATTTTGGTTTTTGTACATTTGTACATCAGGTTTTAGTACAAGTTTTTCCTTTCTTAAGTTATTCTTAAGAAGGATTTTTACAATACAAATTTACTGTGATCAATAATTTTTGATTGAAGAAGACAAGAAAAATAACATGCGACAGCAAATATGCAAACAATGCGGACAATTAACAAAATGCATATGTGATTTAATATGAGATGAATATAGACAGAAAATAATTCGGTGGCTGAGTGGGTAAGACAGAAGTTCATGATACGTCATGACCCGTGTTCAAATCCGAAACAGGGCGCTGATGAGTAGTGTAGCGACTACGAAACAGCTAGTTATCCCCCAGCTAAAGGTTTGATAATTATTATTTTTTTTTTCTTGTCTTCTTCAATCAAAAATTATTGAACACTGCAAATTTGTATTGTAAAAAATCCTTCTTAAGAAAAACTTTAGAAAGGAAGAACTAAAACCCCATGTACATATGTACAAAAACAAAAAATCTAATTTAAAAATTTTAAAGTTCAACAGGAAATATTCTTAAGCAACATGTTAGCATTTTGTAAACAATTTTTTATTTGTCTTTCAACCATAAATTTCAATTTTTCTACCTCATACCATAGAAACAACATCTTTTGCCAGATTTGGTTCAGTCAATCCTTAAGCGGCCTTCTTAACTAAACTGGTAATATGTTTTCTATTTAAATTCTTTAAAACCTAATTTAGATTTTGTGCTCATTTCCTCTGGCAACTTTAAATAATATTTTGTAAGTTCAAATGTATAAATTTTATTGCTTCGAGTCATATCATTATCAAAGTAAATGTCATATTTCAAATTACTGGCAATGAATGAAAGACTTTATATCTAAATTTACATTACAAACTAAACTAAAATTCATTGACCCAAAATCATCCAAAAAGTTGAAAGAAATAAAAGAAAAACTACCATCCAATCCTGCAGCAATAACAATAAGCAAAGTTATTGCGATTATGTTACTCATGATGTCAATGGTTTTGCATACAACTACAACGACTAAAAAGAAACTTTTTTTTTATAATTATATACAATTAGTATGTCAAAACGCAAGCTACCCGCAGGCATGAGGCGAACTTTGTAATATTCAACGAAAAATTGCTCACCCCAAACATAATTGTTATGCACATTTAAGTTTGCCGAAAATAGTCATACACCATTACTCGTACTCTCTTTTCAAACTCTTTAATTTCCTGCCATTTTCAACACTCTTCCTTTCGTCTTTAGTTTGCAATAAAAAAAAAGTAGAACTTTGGAAATTTACAAGCCACTGTGCTTTAGCATTCCTTTAACATTTTGCTAAAGAGAGGCCAAAAAATATTTGAAAATAAAATTAAAATAATTCAAATATAACGACGCACTTTACACCCAGAAACTTAAACAAATTTGCAAAAAAACTTAAAAAACTTCAACAATGCCGGCTCATTTAAAATTTCCAACACGCTCAATTAAAATAAATTTGTTAAATGCGTGTAGGAGCTAATTTTCTACCCCCGCACCAAGAACACACACTTATGCTTCTTTTTCTTCTTTTTTTTTAAGAAAATGACAAAATAGAAAATTATGTAGGTATTTTTTTCCTGCTAATCAAAATGTGTTGCTGAAAGTAAATTCATTTTGAACAAACTTGCTTATTTATTCCAATGAACATTTGGTCCAGCCAAATGAAGGTAAAGCAGAAAGTGGGCATTGACTGCCTACTAACACATCTTCAATATATTAGATTCGCATGAACAAACGAGTTTTGGGCATGCGGTAAGCATAATAAAACAAGGGAACACTATCTATCTCTTACAAC
Source organism: Thecocarcelia acutangulata (assembly GCA_914767995.1). Classification (NCBI taxonomy): domain Eukaryota; kingdom Metazoa; phylum Arthropoda; class Insecta; order Diptera; family Tachinidae; genus Thecocarcelia; species Thecocarcelia acutangulata. The sequence continues at coordinate 26,848,816 of OU612097.1, read as the reverse complement.
TAAGATCCTTTAGAAGGACATTTTTCTTGAATTTTTTGACCCATTAAGTGTTACTCTACTCTTTTTAGTGCATTTTCTCAAAAGTGTTAGGTAATGCACTAAGCTTGGCGATGCTTTGACAATTTGCCTTATGTCCAAATCAGTTGTGAAAGTTCTCTGCACTCACAGACATTCTGTCATTGCAATGACAACTGTTCCGGAGATTTCATTTTACTCCATGAAACTTTTCATCTAATTGTCACTAATGGCAATTACCAATTAACAATTGTTTCACCAGTGGAATGTCATACTGACATTATGCGCACGCGAACCTAAATGAAATATGTAATAGATTTATATACACTAGTGGAAATCACCGCTCGACGCAAACTCATATGTCATATGAGTCAAATATATACACATATTACTCCTAAAATACTGAACCGATCAAAATAGAAAATATGGAAGGTATATAAATTTTTTTTCGGCGAGGGGGAAAATGCGTTACGCACTGACCAGAGGTTCCGTATCCTCCGCTTTGTATCGGACTGATCACCACAAAACCCCCTCTTCTTCTTGGGATAAAAAATTTCCACCCCGGGACCGCCTAAGCATTGCTTCGGGGCGGATTCCCAATGTCTTAATCAGCCCTTCTCTTTACACTATCCTTCGTCTGGAATTCTGATTATGATCTTGTTCTGCGGCGCCCAGATCTGGCTTTTTCGTCCGCAAAACTTTTTCACAGAATCGCGATACCGCTAAAAAATTGGCCTCGCTCACTATCATCCACCATCTCCAGCTCTCTATGAGTTTCCGCCCATCAAATGCACTTATGTAAGGTATACTACTCGCAGTAACTGCAGTGTAAACCTGTCTGTATGCGATGTGGCAACGTCTTGTTGAAACCACATGTTAATCAAGCCCAAAGCATGCTGTTGTAGTCTTAGAAAGTTTTAAATCATATCACGATACCGCTCCCCATTTACAGTTAGCTTTACGCTGTTTTCATTTTCAAAGAAGCAAGGTCCTATGATTCCTCCTGACCAAATTACATACCAGACTGTCACTTTTAGTGAATGTAAAAGCGGCTGATGAATAATTTGACGTTTTCCCATTGCCCACTACCGAGTATTTTGTTTATTCACATTTCCATTCAAATGAAAATGTGCCTCGTCACTTATTATGATTTTTTCATCAAAATTGGGGTTGTCATGGGCGAGCTGTAACTACTGCCATATGTTCGACGAAGTAAATGGTCTTGTGAAAGAAGCTCTTGTGCTAACTGGAAACTTAAATGGAAACTAATGCAAATCCTTGTGCAAAATTGTGGCCAAAGTTGTTTTTTGAACACCAAGCTCCTAAACACGGCGTCGAATTGACGTTGATGGATTGTTTTGAAGACTTTCTTGAGCAGCAGTTCGAGTAATGTTTTCAGCAGAGTACGTTGTCGTCCATGCGTGGACCTATCACCTACAGACCTTGTACCTACACCTACAGACCTTCTTTCTTCGCAATCATTAACTACACGATAAATAGTGCGAGAAAGTCCTCGATATCGTTATGAATGATCGCCAAGTCAAGTTACGTGAGATTTTAGAAATGGTAAACATATCAAATGACCGTGTGTTCAACATTTTGCATGCAAATTTGCCGAGTTTGCTCAGTGTCGAAAAAAAACGAGTTCGACAGACCATTTGATAGCGGTGTTTGGACATGCTAAAGCGTAATTCTGTTGATTATTGGCGTTGATTAATAACAGTTGATGCAACGTGTGTCAACCACCACTACACCAAAATCAATCGAAACAATGGGCGGAAGCCCGTGGAAGTGCTCCGAAGAAGGTGAAGACAGTGAAATCGGCTGGCAATAACCACTATATTTTGGGATGCACACGGAATATTGGTCATCGATTATCTTGAAAAAGGATCCACAATCACAGGAAAGTATTGTCGTGGATTATTAGATCAAGTGATTGATGCAATCAAGAAAAAACGACCACATTTAAGGAATAAAAGGTGCGCTTTCTTCAAGACCACGCACCGGTTCACAGCATTAGACACGATGGCTAAAATTACATGAAATACACCCCAAATTGGTTGATCATCCGCCTCATAGTCCAGCATTAGCTCCTAGTGACTTTTTTCTGTTTCCAAAGTTGAAAAAATGGCTCACAGGAAAAAGATTCATCTCAAACGAAAAACTTATTACCGAAGCTCACGCGTATTTTGAGGGGTTCCCGAAATCGTACTATTCAGATGGTATAAAAAAGTTGGAATATTGTCTTACTAAGTGTATTGAGCTAAAACAAGACTATGCTGAGATATAAATGGTTTAAAAAAAAAAAGTGTTTCGTTTCCTACTTAGAAAGCTTCAATATCAATCTGCTCCCGCATATCCGACCAGACTTCAGTCTGGCAATATCATTTAATAATGCTAAGCGCTGACCTTTTAGGCAGGTACAACTGCCTTTTTTGAAAAAATTACTACGGAATACAGCTCTTGTGATAATAAACAGACCTACAAATATAATGTTGAAATCTTAGATAAAAAAATCTCTGTTAAGAAGCATTTAAAGGCAATAATTTTTTTTTCTTTTTCTACATCTTTTCACTCAACTCTGAAGGTTTTAAGTCATGACGGCTTTCTTAAAAAAATTCCTCTTAAAATCCACCAACGAGGTAGCGAAAGACCAACAAAATGTATTAACACTCACACCACAGCAAATCGCCCCTTTATTGCAACATAGTCATAACTCAAAAAAAAGCTCGTTCTGAAAAAAACGCATTTAAAATTTTTAGTTTCCATACAAATATTAGACATTTTTTTTAAAAAATATCTTCCAAAGGAAACAGTTTAAAAGTAATTTGAATATCTTTGGCACAATATAAAAGGTGGTACTGTTAAAAATTCAGCATTATTAACTCGAAAAGCTCATTTTTTTGATATATGACTATGTTGCAATAAAGAAACGAAATGTTTAGGCAATTTTTTGGGGTATCTCATAGATATTGTGAACAAAAATTAGCCCCATTTTCATCAAAATCATAAAGTTTGCATAACGTATTTGATATAGGTCAGACATGTATTTCACCTTTTTTTAGTCTTAAATTTTCTTTCTCAGCATTTCTAATTTATTTAAGAACGAACCTCTGTCTCTAAAAGCGACAATGTTTGTTTTATTTCTCTTTGTTTTTTTTTATATTTTATGTTGAACTTAATTAGTTGCTACAATTTGTTCCTACCCTCTTGTTAACTTGTATTCAGTTTTGTAGCCAATTAATTATGAGCGACTTTAAAAAAGGGATAAAAGTAACATTAAAAATGGCAACATTATGGCCATAGAAAAAGCAAGAAAGTTATCATTATGATGATGTCTAAAGTTTTGTTTTAAAAATTACGTTTTAACAAATTACTAAAACGTGGTCAAAACACACTCAAACGAGTACGCACCGAAATAAGAATAACAGTTCAACAAATTGCAGCAACCATTTAGCTTAATGAAGTTGATTAAATTGCTATAGATAATTAAGAGGTCAAACACTCTTCTAAAAATATATTTTAGTCTTTTTTTATAACAAGATATTAAAACTGGTGCAATAAAATTTTGTCACACAGCAACGTCATCTTTAAAAAAAGGAAAAACAACTTGTAGTTGTCATCGTTAAGACACAAGTATTAGTTAAAAGTTTGGTGGAGGAATATGGAAGTAATTTACATCACTAACTGCCTTGAATGATACCCAAGCCAGAGAAGAATCCCATATAGACATATAGAGTCATATAGACCAATAAGTCTACTGCCAACAATTTCAAAACTTTTCGAAAAATTGTTAATGGCGAAGTTGACTCCAATATTGAATGATGTAGGATGCATCCCGGATCATCAATTTGGTTTTCGGGCTAAACACAGCACCATAGAACAAACGCATAGACTAGTTAATGTTATAAGAAATACTTTTGAGGACAAAAAGTATTGCTCAGCTCTATTCATTGATGTTTCCCAAGCTTTTGATAAAGTGTGGCACGAGAGATTAATGCATAAAATAAAGTTGAACTTGCCTACAAACATTCACAAGCTTCTGGAAAGCTATTTATGCGGCCGGAAGTTTGTTATCAGAGAAAGCGACTTTATAAGCCCAACTCAGCCAATCGAGGCAGGAGTTCCCGAAGGTAGCATTCTAGGACCCACTTTATATTTAATTTACACTTCTGACATGCCAACCAGATCTGGTATTCACACTTCAACTTTTGCAGATGACACAGCATTCTGCAGCGTACATGAAAACCATCAAGTAGCTTCGCGAAATTTGCAGGAGTATATTTCAATAGTAGAGATGTGGTTGAAACTTTGGAAAGTTAAAGTTAATGAACAAAAGTGTACTCACGTTACATTCACATTGCGTAAACAAACATGTTCAGCTATCCAAATTAACAATTTACCTATTCCGCAGCAAAGTGAAGTCAAGTACCTTGGTATTCATCTCGACCGTAGGCTAACGTGGAAGTCTCACATTGGCATCAAAAGTCACTCAGTTAAAGTTAAAAGCAGCGCAATTAAATTGGCTTATGGGCAGAAATTCTACATTAGAAATTAGATTGCAAACTTTTGTTATACAACGCAATACTAAAGCCTATATGGCGCTACGGAATTCAATTATGGGGCACCGCCTCAGCGTCAAACATTGAAAAAATTCAAAGGCGACAAAACAAAATTCTTCGAACAATTACTGCAGCTCCATGGTACGTAAAAAACTCCCGAATTCAAAAGGATCTGTGTGTTCCACTGGTAAAAGATGAGTTTTCAAAGCATACGATAAGGTATATCAGCAAATTGGAACTTCATCCAAACCCTCTTGCACGAAACATACTTAATTTTTGTGGCCACACTCGGTTGAGAAGAAGGGATACCGTTGCCACCATCAGAGCGTTAAGTAGGTGATTTTACCGATATAATATCTGCATAATAAAACTTTTTGTCTAGCATTGGCTGGACTTAGTTAATTTATTGTATTTAGTAATAAGATTTGAATACTTATTGTTAGTTCACATTGTGAAGATTCAATAAATAAGTAAAAGCTAAAAAAAAACTGCCTTGACGGCCTTATCTAATATTTTTTCTGCATACATTTATCTATTGAATCTTCAAAACATGAGTATTCAAATCTTAATACTAAACATTAAATAAGTCCAGCCAATGCTAGAAAAAACGTTTTATTTTGGACGAACAATATCGGTAAGATCACCTCTTTAAGGTTCTGACGGTGGCAAAGGTATCTCTTGTTCTCAACCAATAGTGGCGCTAAAAATTAAGTATGTTGCTCGCAAGAGGATTTGGTTGAAGTTCCAGTTTACTGATATACCTTGTCGCATACTTAGAAAATTCGTCTTTTACCAGCGGAACACATAGATCTTTGTGAATTTCTTACGTACCATGGAGCTGCAATGATAGTTCGAAGAATTTGGTTTTGTCGTCTTTGAATTTTTTTAATATTATATGATATTATTATTTATCCGGCACAAGTTCATACCAAATATTTTTGTTTTTAATTATAACAATAATTGTCGCGATCAATAACTCTTGATCAAAAAAGACAGGAAAAAATAATTGAATACACAAAAGCTGGGGGACAAACTAGCTGTTTCGCACGCTACACTGCTTAGCAGCACCCACTAGAATTCGAACTCAGTACAATGTAAACATGATGTTTTTTTTAATACGGCCGCTTAACTAACCCAGCTTTGAATTTTTTCAATGTTATCCTTATCTAATGAAGAACCAGCTCCACGGGGTGAATTATACGATTCACCAGCACCCCTGTGTGGCTTGAAAGGCTTGTAATGGTCGCAACTATTGCCATAAGTCTGAACAAATCTTTTGTTAAAGAGCTCAAACCTTACAATCCCCCCTCTATGCAATTTCCCACACAGGCAATGCAAGACAAATCGTAATGAGTTGGTGGGCCGAAGTCCATTAAGACTCACCCATCTAACCATCACTTCTGGTTTCTTACATTACAGCTATCTATTGCAAAACAACAACACCTAAGCGGGTTATTAGCCCACGAAAGCTGACATGCGCCATAATTTTCAGGGAAAATAATACCTTTTCCTGCGATTTAGGTTTAAAACATAGCCAGAACGTTTCAGTACAGGTAAGCACCTCAACCATAATCGGCACCGAGATGGTCTGCAAGCAGAATCTTCCGATGACCTGACTGGACCCAAGTGGGCTGGCTTTATAATAGCTGGCAGCCTGTCAAACATAACCTAACCTAATCTTCCGAGGACTTTGCCAATACCCATTCTGCCCTTGATAAGGGTTTCGGAAGTCCAACACAACATAAGTCAAGCGGATTTTTAGAGTTTTATTTCCTTCAACAAACGGGGAACTCTTAACCCTGTACGCCCCAGAAAGGATAGTGCCCTAGTTAGAGGTACACCAAGAAAAAACTTGCTCTTCCGGCAGACAACTTAGAAAATTTTTCATTTATAGTGAATTCAGTACTTACATGATTTGATTTGTACCACTTACAGTAACACTGTGATTCCTCAAAAAACGCCATTTGCTACAAGAGCTTTACTAGGCATTATACGTGAATTTACCAGATTTTACGCTTTTGGGTAATCATAGGAAAGTATTATCGTGCATTAGTGCATCAATTGATTGATACAATCAAGAAAAATCTACTATATTTAAAAGAAAAAATACTGCTCTTTCTTGAAGACAACGCACCGTTTTACCCAGCATTAGGTACGGTGTTAAAACTACGCGAAATACACTTCGAAATGGTTGATCATCCACCTCATAGTCCAGATTTAGCTCCTAGTGACTTTTTCCTGTTCCCAAACTTGAAAAAATGGCTCACAGGAATAAGCTTCATGTCAAACGAAGAAGTGATTACCAAAACTAATGCGTATTTGGAGGGGTTTCCAAAATCGTATTATTCATATGGTATAAAAAAGTTGGAATATCGTCTTAGTAAGTGTAGGAATGTTAAGCTTAATTAAAGTGTTAATTGTGGTAATTTCAATAATTGTGTATGTCTGAACAGCGTATAAGATTTATGTTACTACCTGCCATTTGCAATATAGGAAGACTCAAAACACTACTCTCTGCTACCCTTCCCTAAGTTATAGTTCTCATTAAAATAAAAAAATCATAACATCACAAATTTAAGACTTAAGCTATGTACACACGGTTGTAGATGCTACAATATTGTAAGATATGGCAACATGTTTACAATGTAGTGACAATAAAAAATTGTCCCGCAGAAGTAAATTGTGTGTTCAGATGATAGTAAGAAAATCTTACAATTTCATTGTCAGACTATGGTCTGACAAATAATTCATCTGACAACAAAAATTGTCAGTTCACACGGTTGTCAGATTGTTAGATGAAAAAAATTACCAGACATGTTGTAAGGCATTGCCACTTATGTATATCAACAACGATCTGTTTGGCAGTGTTGCACATCAAACTTTTTTCTGACAATGATGTCATTGTCAGGTGCATTAATTTTATACATCTGACAATTAAAACTGAGCTTACAATACCAGCCAATTATCTGGCAATGCCGACCAACAGTGTTCTCACGATTGTCAGATGCCTGACAACATTGTCGTCTTACAATTGATTGACAATGGTTTTTCTGACAACGTTGTAAGTTGAAAATTGCCAGTTCACACGATTGTAATACATTTTCAGACAATTTTACTGGCAATATTGTAAGATCTGACAACCGTGTGTAGTTAGAAATAGTCTTAGCAACTCAGTTTGCTTCTTTCAAGCCGCTTGTTTCTATCAACACCAATCTTTTAAAATCCCGTGACATTATTTCCACTCAATTATTTTTCGACAAACAACACCGCCAATTATATTTTAAATCATATTTTAAATTAAGATTTTACCTACTCACAACTTTAAATAAAGCGCAACTGCCACCATTGCAAAAGAAGAAAAAAAAAAAAACTTCGACAGAATCCTTTGGAAATTGCTGCACTATAAGGCTTCAACTGAAAACGTAGTCACGCAAAGTAAACCAATTAAATTTGTTACAATTTAAAGACGCTGTTCCTTGTGAAGAAAAGCAAACGCAAAGCAACAAACTAATAAACGGTTTTAATAGTTGCACGTGCTATATTTTATATCAGCGAAAGTATTTCGAAAATGTCCCACAAATTAAAAAAAGAAAAAAAAAAACGCACACAAACACAATGTTGCAGCTGTATACAATTCCACTTGTGTATGCCCATGCGAACATTTTAAGTGGAAATTTTGAAAAGCGGAAACATGTGTATGTGTGTGTGTGTGTGCGTGTGTGTTTTAAGAAGATTTAGTGTTATTCTGATTTAAATTACAAAAATATACTATGCACGTGCATGTGTGTAGGCAGAGTGAGAGTGCTTAAACGTGTTTAAATGATAAAAAAGTTACTACTACTAAAATCGTCAACGACGACGACAACACCAACACCAACAACAACAGCTGCGAATCCTAACTTTGTGTACAAATAGTTTAACGAGTGTTGATCTATAAAATTTAACCACTGAGATTTTGTCCAACTAGTCCCCGTACAATAATAATAAAACAACACGAAACACCGTTAAACACCATGTATGCCGTTATGTGTTGCGGTGCAAATGTATACGACACAACAAAATTAAAAACCAACAAAAAGAGAGAGAGAGAGAAAGAAAAAAAAAAACTAAACTCATACCACCAAACGATGTGGAAATGAAAATCTACTGTTGTGTTATGTAGTGGACACACAATAATAAAGAAAAGCCCTGAAGTTTTATGAAGAATATCCCTTAAATCTTCAAAGGTGTTTATGCTGTACGTATTACGCTCGTAACATTCAAAATGCTATCACTGGAAAGAACACAGAGTGACATGTCTGACAATGGACAGCTACTCGTGTACTTACCATAAAGGCAATATATTTTTTATTTTGGATCAAACTTCTGGGTATGGCCGCTACATACAGCTATGGACATATAAATGGCACATCTTACAGAGAGTTCATTCGTATGCTACTATTGGGTAAAAACAATTAACAAGCAACAAGTTTTTAGTTTTTCTTTTTAAGAGTTATTAAGTATATTTATTATTGATAAGAACTAAAATAAAAATTCATTAGTTAAAAAAAATTTTATTATTAAAAGAAAAAAACACCAGTGAAAAACACTGGACACATAAATGGCACAATATCTAAATATAAGAAAAAAATGATTTTAGTATTGAATTATTTGGGTTTTTGGTATGTAAAAGTATTTTACTGTTAATATTTGGTACTGTAACCCTTATTTCCGATGACCGCTTCACACCTACGACCCATACTTTCCACAAGTTTTTGGCATTTTGCTTTGGGTGTGGCATACCAAGCTTCTTGCGCGGCTGACCACAAATCGTCCATATTTTTATAATTTTTTTTCGCGATTTCAACCTTGAGTTCGTTAAAAAGGTTTTCTATTGGATTTAAGTCAGGACTCTGGGCTGGCCAATCCAAACCGTCGATCTGCTTTGCACTAAACCAATCTTTTATTAGTTTGGAGGAGTGTTTGGGGTAATTGTCTTGCATGGATTTCCACTTAATTGGCATCGAATCGAAAGCGTATGGTTCCATATGGTTTTTTAAAATGTCTAGGTACTGAAACTTGTCCATTTTCCCATTAATTTTTACAAAAGGATCTACGCCATGCCAAGAAAATGCACCCCATACCATAATGCTACCTCCGCCGTATTTTACCGTCCTCTGAGTGAACCGATGATTGCATTCTTGTCCTTTAGGGCGATGTACAAAGGTTCTGCCATCTGGTCATATTCTATTTATTTTAGTTTCATCACTCCATAATACGTTTTTCCAAAAACTAATAGGTTTTTCTTTGTGCGTTCTGGCGAAGACTAGTCGTTTGGAAATATTCTTTTTTGAGAGGAGTGGCTTTTTTCTGGAAATTCGCCCAAAGAGATTTGCCTCATTTAATCTTCTTTTAACAAGTCTGCTAGATATTTCCGCGCCCAAATATTCGTTAATTTCAGATGCTATCTGTCGTGAGGACTTAAATGGATCAATTTTCGCCATTCTGACAATAGCTCCATCCGTACGCACATTTGTTTTTCGAGGCCTTGGCTTTCGAGTTTTACCCTTAATCAATACATCGGGGTTCTAAACATATGATTTGATTGCGTTATACACTTTTTCTCTAGAAACTTTCATTACTTCAGCAATTTCTGACACTTTTTTTCCGTTTTCATGCAGTTTCCATATTATTCGCCTTTCCTCAGATGTTGTATGTTTGCCTGAACCCATTTTTAAAAAATTTTCACACTTTACGATTAATTTTTAACTAGGAAAAATAAGAAGTGGTTTGAAATAAATTTTCGTGAGAACTGCCTTCTTTAAGTAAATTGTGCCATTTATATGTCCACTTAAAATTAGCACTTTTTATAAAAAAAATATAACGGTGAATTATTAACGAAATATAACGGAACATTTGAGTGTTGTTGAGATAATTTATCTTACAACGAATAATAAGAAAACAAAAAAACTTGTATTTTTGAAACTTTTTTGTTGTAAAGCGCGTGAATTTATGCTCAATTGGAGTTTGTGCCATTTATATGTCCATAGCTGTATTCAGTGCATTGTACCGGAACTAGGAAAATAGGTTGTGAAAAGGAGTAAGGAAAGGGAGTAGTATTTATGGACGTGTTAATTGAACTTTCCAAAGTTATACCAGAAAGGAACACTTCTTTTTCTCTTGGAGCAGTACTCAGGGTGAACAAAGTGTTGCCAGTTCTGCTGCCTTTAAGCTGGTAGAGAGAATGGATCACTTTGTTATAAACCTTTTCTTGGAGATAACGAAGGGGTGGCTGCTGCTGTGGGATCTCCAAAAGCAGGTTATTGTAATTTTCTCCATAATTGAGAAAATCACAATATGTGTGGGGAAATAAAATAAATAAATAATATTTATTTACTGTTTTACCTTTTAATAGTTACACATAGAAAATTGGTAATTAGAATTGTAGTTGAAAACGCACTATACCATACGGCTGATGATTTTCAAGTGCCGTTTTTCCCACGACCTTCGGCAGACCAAACTTCGGCCTTGGGAAAATCGGCCTTCACATTTGGAAGTTTTCCAGCCGCCAGTGTGACCAGCCATGCGTAACTTTTTTCAATATTTAGTAAAGTTGGTAATATTAAACAGCCAAAACAAAGGTAAGTAAAAATTTTAAATTTTCGTGCAGATTCATACAAAAGGATAATCAAAATAGGTACGTATAATAAAGGTAGGTAAGTATAATAAAAGGTAAGTGCATATATTTAGATAAATATTTATAATAAATAAAAATTATAAATAGCTTGTCTTCTATGTTTCCCAGCTATCTATATGTCGACATTTCATAGGAACTACCCTAATCATCAGTAGACTTTGGAAATTTTTGAAAGATATTCTCAAACATTCAACTTTATATCCCAACAATATAAATAAATTGTTGAGAAAAATGCTCTAATAATACCTGTCAAAAGACAAAAAACAAGCTTTTTCATTTATACACCTCTCTAACATTTCTTTACACCTTTCAAACAAATGAACAACCGTTGGTTGCTACGATTTGCTTTTTGAAAGTATCGAAAAGCAGAGAACAAAAATTCAAACAATTAAGTTTTTATTCGCTATTTTTAGCTTCTACCATCTATACCAATAAAAATTATAATTAGCTTGATTTCTATGTCTCCCAGCTATCTATATGTCGACATTTCAAAAATTTCCAAAGTCTACTGATGATTAGGGTAGTTCCTATGAAATGTCGACATATAGATAGCTGGGAAACATAGAAAACGAGCTAATTATAATTTTTATTGGTATAAATGGTAGAAGCTAAAACTAGCGAATAAAAACTTAATTGTTTGTATTTATAATAAAATTATTTTCAATTAATAAATGTAATATATGTAAATATATATAAAAATTATAAATATAATATAAATGATTCAAATAATTCAGCAAAATAATGGTTGTCCAAACCTGTTGCCAAATAGGTGTTCTGGAAAACGCAGATCGCTTAAAATTGGCGAATTCAATTCGCATGTGTATATTGAAGTGAACTGATAGATATTACAAAACCTGAACTTACAACAGGCAATAAAATTGTGCACAATTGAAATCTACTATGTTTTCTTTTTAGTTCAATAAAAAGTTGAAAGAATTTTACACATTGTCAATTAAAATACTAAATTAAAAAACTATTCTTTTTGTTGTCAATTTTTTTTTTAAATTTATATAACTACCACATACACATATACGTATGTAAAACACATGTTGTATTTTTTCGGAAAAAAACTCCGAAACGCCAGTAAAACGCACGTTCCTTAGAACACCTAAGAATCAATTAAGCGTTCTTCAGAACGCTTTGCGGTTTCAGAACGCGCGTTTCTCGGAACATGGCTGATGATAGGCTATTGAAGCTCCTCTCGCCTAAGTAGCAAACGTTGTAGTAATTCAGTGCATATAACAACAGCATTATTTATTATTATTTTCTTAAAGTACTAGAAATCACAAACAATTATAGTATAATTTTTTGTGTGTCTTTTATATCATTTTACACTGTGTATTCATTTTAATAAAAGTACCTGGTTGAATTTAATGAATATTATCACCACGCTTTTTGGTTGTGGCTGGCTGCTCGTTTGCCTTGCTTTCATTTTCTATTTTCTAACAGCAAGATGTGATTTTGAAAAAAGTGCTCTTTAAACCTGTCGACATGGGTCATGTTCTTATTTTTATGTGTATATTTCTTTTTTTTTTGTGTAGTGGTGGGTTGTAAAGTTTCCCATTCATTCATCTATCGCTATGCTCCAATGTTTGCTGATGAATAACTGCTGCTGTGAAGGAAAAACCACCCTTAAATTTACATTTTTCCCAACAATGTTTTCATCTAAATAAGTATAACAAACTCATTATTATCACCTTCTATTATTGAATCACACAGCACTTGCTGCACCTTTTTCAATTCGCTTTTGAAGCCACTGCTGGGTAACATGTTTTAATATAAATTATGTTGGTTAAACAATTAAATGAAAATGTGTCACGTTCAAAATAATTGTGCTGCTCACACCAAGTATTCTCGGTGAGTGTGAACGTGTGCTGCCCTTTTTTTGTTGCTTGTATAAAAGTTTATATATAATTTTTTTATTTTAAATAGCTTCACTTGTAGTATCCTTGTAATAGGTCAGCTGTACGAAGGTCTTACTTTTCCAAAGCTTTACTGTTTTGCCGCCACAAATGGTTCTCCACAATTGTTTCCTAGTTTTTTTTTTTTTTGCCGTTTTGAGGGTTTATGTTTTTGTTCTATAAGAAATAATTTAACAAAAAAAAAAAAAAAAACATATAAAAATCTAAGCTGTGCACAAAACACATGAAAAGAAAGAAAAAATAAGCTAAAGAAATTATGTTTACTTCTTTTTTTTTTGTCATATTGCAACAAAGTATTAAACTGAAGTATAAGATTTATGTTTGTTTGAAGGGATTTCAAGATTTATTACTTTAATAAAGATTTGGAGGTTAAACTGCATTAAACCTGCAACTGAGGTTCATGTAGTTAAAAAAAAAAATAATATAAAAAATGCTGCATTAAAATAAAAGTCTTAAGTATAAGCTTTGAATAAATTTGTAAACGTTAATTTAGTGTCTCTACTCTTAAACGGATTGATAGTGAAGCTACCTAAGTAGGAAAAAAGCATTTTTTTCAAATAATATATATTGCTCAACATACAGGAATGTTCTAAAACTCACGTGATTTCAAACCACATGCCGTTTCAAAAGCGCAAATGTGATTTGTGCCTGTTCTGCAAATAACAAGTTTTTGATTTTCGATGTAATTATATTCTTCTGAACCACAAGAACAGCTTCAATTTGCTGATATTTTTATTTTCAGGTTGGACTTTTCTATTCGCACAAAATGAGGCCGGTCAGGCAGTTACTGTGAATGGTGTTCGCTATCGTGAGATGATAACGAATTTTTTATGGCCCGAATTGGAAGATATATAGACGATATGTGGTCTCAGCAGGACGGTGCCACTTGCCACACAGCTAACAAAACAATTGCTCTTTTGCGCAACAAATTCAATGACCGTGTTATTTGGTAGAAACAGAAAAAGCCAATCGGACATATTGGAGTTCACGCGACAGGAGCTTTGGGATGCAGCGGACAAGCTGAAGGATGGCAAATCTCCTGGACCAGATGGAGTACCAGCGGAAGTAATAAAAGAGTTAGCGTTTAGACGGCCGGATATAATGCTTGCAACGTACAATGCTTGCCTACGGGAAGGAGTTTTCCCAAGGATATGGAAAAGGCAGTATCTCGTACTCATCAGCAAGCCCAAAGGTGATCTGAGCTCTCCATCTGCATATAGACCATTATGTATGTTGGACACAGTAGGAAAACTACTTGAGAGGTTAATAAAGCCACGTCTCAATGAAGCCTTGATTGCTGGAGGAGGGCTTTCTGAGAGACAGCACGGCTTTAGACCTAAAAGGTCAACGATTGGGGCCGTCAGTGACATCATGAAGGCAGTTGAGGCTACTCAAACGGGGAATCACTTCAGTAGACCACTGATTCTCTTAGCTGCGTTGGACGTGAAAAACGCATTTAATAGTCTTAGATGGGCGGACGTACTTCAGGTCCTGGAGAGAAGATTCCGGATACCAGCCTACTTGTTAAGAATCATAAGGAACTATCTTAAGGATAGGGAACTTATATATAACACTACGGAAGGTCGGAAAAGAAGGAAATTAACATCAGGCGCTGCGCAGGGTTCCATCTTGGGACCAGACCTATGGAACCTTAGCTATGATGAAATATTTCAAGTGGAAATGCCGCAGGGTAGCTTCCTGGTAGGATATGCGGACGACATCGCAGCAGTTATTAGCGCCAGAGATGTTGAGGAGGCAAAAAGAAAGCTGAGGCAAGTTATGATAAGAACGAAAGGATGGCTAGATACACATGGCCTGCAACTGGCTGAGCAGAAGACCGAGCTCTTAATCCTTAGTAGACGTCATATTCCAATGGAAATTGATATACAGTTTGACGACTTGATACTGACAACGAGGAAATTCGTGAATTATCTCGGAATTAGGTTTGACTCAAAGCTAACGTTCTCAGCACAGGTTCAGTATGCTGTTAACAAGTCTACTGGTATAACAGGACGATTAAGCCGGCTGATGGCGAACATAGGAGGCCCACTACCAGAAAAACGCAAACTCTTAATGGAGGCATGCAATAGCATCCTTCTCTATGGGAGCGAAATCTCTGGGGAGAAAGTCAGGATACAAAGTAGAGCAAAACCATTGTTAGCAGTGCAAAGGGTAGCTGCTTTACGGGTCACATCTGCATACCGTACTGTATCGGCGGGAGCGGTTACAGTAATAGCAGGTATGATCCCAATAGACCTACAGATCCTAGCACGAAGGAAAGCATGGATATCAAGGCAGTAGTCATGGATATCAAGTAGAGTAGCCATGCAGACCTTGGTAGTATGCAGCAAATACGGGAGGAAATGTTACAGATAATTATAATTAATGATAAGCACTCTTTCCCAAGGTCATACATATGTAAACAAAAACTAGTTTTATAGTTTAATTAATAAAAAGAATGAACTGATTTTAAAAGCAAATGTGGTGAATTTACTTTCAATTATATTCCTTTATTTATAAATAAATCAATGTAATCGTATGAAATACATAAAGCAAAAAAAACTTTTCTGTCATTCATTTCAATTTAACAAAGCTCAGAATCACATTTTTAATGACCAATTTTTAAAATTTTGGCGATTTATTTTCAATGTAAGCGATTAATTTTCAATTCAGTTGATGTGGCAATATAAAAATGTAGAAATTGTTAAAGGTGTTACGTGAATAACGTGAATACTATGCGAACGAAAACGATGATAGCGAGCCCCAAAATCGGCTAAAAGTGGGTGACTCGTTTTCTTTCGCGTTGGTTTACGTCCCGAGCCTGGCAGTAAGTATTTTTTCCTTGTCGCCGTAAAACTTTTCTTTTTCGTATTTGAAACCACATGGAAATACTTCATTTATGCACAATTTAATCAGAAAGATTTTTTAAGAGCCAAACTAATTGATCTTTTGCCATTTAATGTCAGTCGTCTACAGTATAAGCTGCATTTTAAATAAATACGATTTTAACACATTACGCATGTTTGTATTTATTTTAGCAAACACGTTCATTTGTTAATATCAATAAATATCATTTTAACTTAAGGTCATAACAGAAATAAATAAATATCACAACGCTGACGTTTTACAAAATAAAAACAGGACGAAAATGTGCACGCACATTGTAACCGAACTCAGATGTAATGAAGTAGACAATATTTTACAAATAGTTACTCATATTACAAGTGCTAAAAGTGTACGAGTATGTGTCAGTGTCAATGAAATGAAAACCAAAAAAAAAGGAGAACAAATACACATATATTTTGATACATATCGCTGCTTTAATGCAACATAGTCATATCTCAAAAAATGAGCTTTTCGATTTAACAATGCAGAATTGTTGACAGTAGTACCATTTATATTGTGCCAAAAACTTTTTCAAATTGCTTTTAAACTGTTTCCTTTAGAAGATATTTCCTCAAAAAATTTGCTAAAACTTGTATGGAAGCTAAAAGCTTTAAATGCGTTTTTCTCGAAACGAGTTTTTTGCGATATGACTATGTTGCAATAAAGAAGCGATATATTTACATACATGCTTGTAGCTGTGTTTGTTTCTGCACACTTAATATTGACTTTAACAGAAAACATAAAATTTAAATTCCAGCAGCCCGGCTACAAAAAGGACATATTCAGATACTCACATGTACGACTACATATGCAAGAGATGAAAATAAATATTTATATGTTGGCTTGCAGTCATCTACAGACATACATAAACAATAAAAGGGGCCGGGTGGGAGGTAATGTACGCCACTGGCAACATATTTTTAATGAAAATGAAAATACATCAATGCCATAACAACGGTAGTAACAATGAAATAAAAATAATAAATATGAATGTTTAATAACATATGTACGTATGTATTTACTTACAAATTTTTTATTTTTATAAATATATTTAATACATGCAAACAAATATAAATGACATTTTGTTTTTGAACAGTTAATGACAAATAAGTTTTTCTATGCACGTAAAAATGTAATTTAAATTATGAGAATTAATATATGTAAATGAAAGTATTTGGTTTTTTTTTTCGTTTATTAATATGCAAAATTAGAAAATTTAACAAGAAAAACTACAACAAACAATAGTTAATATTTACAATTGTTTACAAATACACACAGTTCCTTTTCAGGGCTCTCAAGTATACTAAAGAATAATATCAAGTTTTCAATAATTTATTTTATACTTCATATGAAGAATATATTTATTATTATGTAATGAAAAATTTTCTTTTTAAAAAACATCACTTTAATATATTAATTTAGAGGAAAAAAGTCAATTAAAGGTAAAAACAAAAAAAGTAAAAGCGAGACGACAACAGGGCTTATTCACTTAACCACCAAAATTTATTGATATTTTGTCTTTTGTCATTTTTGTTTGGTTATTAGTGCGAGCAAGTAACACACAAACACCCTACAAAGTTTGGTCCTTCCAACCAAATCAATTAAAGTTTTATATCTTTGATTTTTTTGGAATACTTTGCAACAAAAAATTAAAGAGAAAGCAAAAAAATCCTAAAAACTTTGGCCATTGTGCACATAAAATTGTTGTTTATTTTTTCAAGGAAAAAGTCTGGACTCTAAGGTGGAAGATCAACCAATACGAAGTGTATTTCATGTAATTTTAGCCCTCGTATCTAATGATGTGTGAAGCGGTGTGTTGTCTTGAAGAAAGAGCAGTTTTTTCTTTTTTAAATGTGGTGGTTTTTTTTCTAGATTGCTGCAATCAATTGATCCAATAATGCAAGATAATACTTTCCTGTGATTGTGGAACCTTTATCAAGATAATTGATGAGCAATATTCCGTGTTGAATACTTATTGTCATTACATTTCTTATGTAGATTCAATAAATAAAATAATAAAGTTAAAAAAAAAAAAAAAATATTCCGTGTGGCTATAAACTTGCCAGCCGATTTCACTGTCTTTTTCGTAACACTTCCACCAGCTTCCCTACCCATTATTACTATTGAATTTTGCAACAAAAGTTGTAAATCGACGCCAAACATCAATAGGATTACGCTTGATCATGTCTAAACACCACTGTAATGTGGTCTGTCGAACTCGGCTTTGTTCGACACTGAGCAAACTCGGCAGCCATCTTGCCGATAGCTTTTTCATATGCAAATGTTCATGCAAATGTTGAACATACGTTCATATGATTTCTAAAATCTCACGTAACTTGACTTGGCGATCATTCAGAACGAATTCGAGGATTTTTTTCAGTAACCACTTCCTACCTGTAGATGCTATTGATGCAGTGCTTGTTCGGCCGCGTTTAAATTCAGCAATCTAATAATTTTCCATGTAATCTGGCGCGAGCAGACTCACCGTAATTTTTATCGAGCTTTTCTCTTTTCACTTAATATAACTTATACTTAAATAATAGTAGCCCTATTCACAATCTTGTGCAAATGGCCTTGTATCATTGCATTTGCAAAATAGTGGAGTATATTTTTACTTTACACTAATTAAATACACCCATAAATGTCACTCTTGCAATTGCAGAAATATGCAACCTCAAATGCACAAGATTGTGAATCGAACTAGTGTTTTTTACTTTTTTCCATTTTTGAAGAAACACAAAAGTTGCTTACTTCAAACGACTACAACAAATAAACTAATCGATGAATTTGGTTAAAATTTAAACAGCTGACGTTTGACAGATGGCAATTTCAAATAAAAAAAAAAAACAAAAAAAAAAAAAAAAAAACATAGGAAAAGAAGTTTGTGCTGTCATCTAGCGATAGGTAGCTTCTATGTCAAGCCCCTCTCTTCTGACCAGCATGGCTGGGTCGCACGTAGTTTATTCTGGACGCTCATTTTTCAATTACGAATATTGCCCTTCAACTGGTCAATCAGTTCGAGCTTATCTGTCTAGCGACTTCATGTATCTTCACAGAAAATTGTCATCGCATGATCTTCGAGGCCAATTCACTAGTTCGAAACATTAATCCATGCTAATAGCAAATTTTTCGTAGATATAACAATTTTTTGCCTTAAGGCAGAATTAGTTTGTACGTTCTTTTCCGTTCTAAATCAGGTGTTTTGTTTCTGTTCAATATAAGCTGTTTGTTTTCACTTTTATGTTCTGTTACGGACTAATCTGTTGAAAATAGAATTAAAAGTTAAGTGACGGCCAGATATGGGTATGTTTTACTTTTTTCAGGTATGGAAAAATTAATTTTTTATTCAAAAGTATATAATTTTTTTTTTTGTCAAAAGCTAAAAAAATTTGTTTCAATTAAAGATTTTTAAAAGTTAATACATTTTTATCAATTGAGCAACTATGAATTATTAAAAGAATATTATTTTAGCAAGGAAAAAATTATATTTTGCATAAGTAGTATCATAAACTCGGCAGATTTTGAGAAAGAAGTGGGCTGTTTGATCACCATTCCTAAATTATTAATTTGTTTAGTTTTGTTTTTTTTTTTTGTTTTTTCATAAAAAAATAATATTTATGCACATATTTGATTCTTCATTCCAATGTTTTTCTTTTATTTATACCCTACTGTAAAAAATAGCTGAATATTTTTATGGAAAAAGTAATTGTAAAATATTTCCTACACAAATGAACGTCCCAGAACGGCAACTGAGAGTAAAAACTAATGAGGCCTTTAATGTTACGATTTTGTCGTTGTAAATGTGAAACTTCATTCGGGTTATGAATATTGTTCAATAAAAAAAATAAAAGTCGTAAATAGAATGAAATTTGTTCGTTTATGGAAAAGAATTCTGTGGCACGAATTGAACCTGTATCGGGTAGATAATGAAAGTCTTACATTTACAATATATATATATATATATATATATATATATATATATATATATATATATATATATATATATATATATATATATATATATATATATATATATATATATATATATATATATATATATATGTATATATATATATATATATATATATATATATATATATATATATATATATACAGTAAATGTCTCTTTTGCCGTTTTCCCTTTCAAATACTAGTGTTTAATCAGTGGACGAAATTCTTTTTTCTCCATTTTTCAAGAAACACAAAAGTTGCTTACTTCAAACGACCACAACACATAAACTGATCTATAAATTTGGATGAAATTTTAACACCTGTAGTGCGATTCTGTATCTTATATAACGATGATCGAATCATTAAAATAATTATAATGATATTTTATCGTATTTGCTAGTCTGTAACATTTTCTTAACGATGTTCGTAGTCGATCAAAATCAGCTGTTAATTTTACTGCCGATTGTCGATTTCTTAAAGACAAAAATTTTCTTGCTGTTTATTCAATCGTTAAAGTATATTTTTTTTCAATTGTGCATCCATGAAATAAAGTGCTTACAATCAGATTTTTAAGACATAAAAATATTTATTATATATTAAATACATAAATCAATACATAAAATATTTATTAAATACATTTTCAAAAACAAAAATTTCAGTATAATTTTTTAACCGGTAAAGTGTATTTTGTGTTGAAATAGCTATTGAAAGTTTGTTATTCGGACTTGCAAGGGATGAAACAAGTTTGAACGCTTCAAGGGATAATCATTGTGTTTATCGGGAGTTGGACAATTCCTTTGAGTTGGCAATTAATGAATTTAAAAGGTTATATTGATTATCACCAGTCTTAGTTGTGGTCATTCTGAACATATAGAAATTAGTACATATAAAAATATAAATGAAACATATGGACACTTATTTTATTTTACTTACCTTTTTACAAATTAAATAATATTTATTGCCACTTAAAAACTAAAATCACAACAAATAAAAATCAATATGTATACATATTGTTATGGAAAATTCTATTGTTTTTTCTTTCCTTCTTTGTGGTCTTCGCTTTTCTCTGGCAGAGATGCCATGTGTTGTTTATATGAATGAACAGAAAAATACAGCTTTTTACCATCGTTAGAATTAAGTTAAAGAATCACTCAATCGTTAGTGCAAGCGATGAAATTTGATGACAAAAGTTGCGATTATCGAATCGTTAAAAGTTAGAAAATCGCACTACTGATGTTTGACAGACCGCAACTGAATTTTTTTTTGTGTGTTTGTGCTGCCATCTACCGCTAGGTAGCTTCAATATCAATACTCGCTCGTATGTTGTAATGAGTTTATACAAAAGAAAAATTTTGGTCCTTCGGGCTAAAACTTACTATTTCATCAGTCACGCAAATAGAACAAACAACAAATGAGTATCTATCAACTGCTTCATTACAGCTTGATATAGTCAGGATTTTCACTTTACTTTTCTGCTAAAAAAAAATATAATTCCATTTTCTTTAAACAACTTTTTAATGGCTACAGCCTTATCTCTAATTTAATCTCAAAAACAGCAATTTAAACACATATTCCTGAATAATTAATGAATATTAATGTATTTTCATGTCCATTTTTACATTTGGACACTGGTACATATCCTTAATAGCAAACAAACTGGAAACAAATACAATTCAGTACATAAAAGTTAAAGAAAAAAATATTATAAATGAAAATAATATGTTGTTTTGTGCTGCAATAACAAAAACAAAAAAAGCAAAAAAACAAGAAAAAAAAGGAATTAAGGCAACACAAAGTATGTCAACAACATGAAAATTATTGCTTGAAAAAAATTAAATGAGGCGACAATTATTGTTTAAACAAATAATAAAACATTAAGCACAGCTTGATGTGAATGACATTTTGTGAAAATAAAATGTTAATAAAAATATTCAGCAAAAAGGAGAAAAACACCATTTAATGTACATACATATCGCTCCTTTATTGCAACACAGTCATAACGCAAAAAAGCAGGTTTCGAGAAAAACACATTTCAAATTTTTAGTTTCCATACAAGTCTTAGAAATTTTTTTTTGAAAACAGTTTAAAGGTAATTTAAATAAAATTTTGGCACAATATAAAAGGTAGTACTGTTAACAATTCTGCATTGTTAACTCGAAAAGCTCACTTTTGAGATATGACTATGTTGCAATAAAGGAGCGATATATACTTATGTATATATCGTAAGTAATTTCATTAATATATAAACACAGAGCCAGAGAAACGGCCTGAATGGCCTTTCAAACTCAAAACAAAGCCGAAAAGAAAATGGTGTTAAAAAGTTTTTACAATTGAGCTTGCTTGAATTGATTAAAATTTAAATGTTAAATAGTGCAAAAGCAGACGGAGCTGTAAACTTCGTATCATTTTGCATTTTGCATCATGACTTAAGCCTGCACACACACAATCCAACTTAGCCGGGAGTTGAAGATAAACGATCATATACCATGGATTGTGTTCGCTGATTTCGTTCTGAAAATTTTCATTTCACAATTGTTCTTCCTCAACGATTAAACTCATGTCTGGATGAAGGAGCAACTCAACAGATGAAATGAAATTGAAATAATCAGACATGTTCTGAGAAACGCAAATCACTTAAATTTAGTGTTTTCGTTTTAAAAACGCCAAATAGATGTTCTGGCAAATGTATAACGCAAGAAGTATGATTTGGCGATTTGAAGTCGCCAAATAAGTGTTCTGGAAAACGCATATCGCTTAAAATTGGCGACTTCAATTCGCATGTGTACATTGAAGTGAACTGATAGAACTTGCTAAAACTGAACTTACAACAGATAATAAAATTATGCACAATTGAAATCTAATCTAATATGCTTTCTTTTCATTTCAATAAAAAGTTGAAAAAATGTTACACATTTTCAATTAAAAAAACAAAATTAAAAAATTTTTCTATTTGTTGTCAAATTTTTTTTCATTTTATATAAATATCACATAAATGTATACGTATGTAAAATACATGTACGACAACTGTGAAAATGATTTACATCAGTACCTGCCTTGACGGCCTAACCTGATGGTGGACCAATTCCACGGAGTGAATTTTTCACCATTCACCACCGCCCCCGTGTGGCTGACTAGGCTCACACAGGTAGCAATTCTTGTCATATGATTGCGGTCATATGAACAACTTCTTGTTAAGGAGTTCGGGCTTTCTAATCCCTCATGTATGCAATTTCCCAGCAATGAATGGAGGACAAGGCTTAATGAGTTGGTAGGCCGAAGCCCATTAAGAGCATCAGCCCTTAAACCAACGCACCCGTCAATCATCACCACTGGTTGCTTACAGTACACGTATCTGTTGTATAGGCAAAAGATCCTCGGGAGACTGTTAGCCCTCGAAAAAAGCCATCACCAAACAATTATCAACGATACTAACACTCCCTTCCTGCGTTTTAGGTTTCAACCACAGCCAGAACGTTTCAGCCAAGGTAGGCACCTCAACCATGATCAGCCCGGGTCGAACCGCAAGCAGAACTTCCCGGGGGCCATGCTGATCCCCGTTCTGCCAATTTATACCCTTGGTAAGGGTTTCGGAAGCCAACACAATGTGAGTCATGTGGCTTCCTAGAGTTCTGTTTGCCTCACCAAACGAGGGACCCCTTCCCCTCTTTTCCCCGAACAACAGAGCGCCTAAGTTAGGAATACGCCAAGGCAAAACCTGTTCCCCGGGGGGATTCTCCCCAACAGCAAGTTTTGCCTTGGTGCACACCAAAACAGGACAGAGAGTGGTAGGAATTTCTCGCATTATGGTAGAAAATAAAACTTTAAGTAGCCGCATCAATTGTGTGGCCCAGGACTTCCGAAATCTTAATCAAGGGTTAATTGGCAGAGCGGGCATCAGCAAAGACCCCTAGAGGACACTAATACATATCCTTGAAGACCACCTAGGACGTGATGATGGTTGAGGCTCTTACGTATGCTGAAACGTTCTGGCTGAGGTTTAAATCTAAAAACGCAGGAGGGGGAATTTGTTTCTCTGATAACTATAGTGCATTGCCAGTTTTCGGGGCTTATAACCCCCCGACATGCTATTGTCCTGGAACAGAAACCTATAAACAACCAGTATTGAATTTGGAATTTGTTTTTTGTTTAAGTAATGTTTAATATTTTCAAAGAAGTTTTCAAGAGTATTTTTTTTTACAAAATTTACTTTATATTTTTCATAATCTAACAAAATTTAAATTGTGCTTAACGCTTAAATATCTGGAATATTTAACTGGTAGTTTAACGTGTTTCTTTATAAAACAATTTTTCATAAATGTTCTTCGAACCGTGTCTGCCTGTGGAGTTCTTTTATATTATTTTCCAAACAATGCTTGGCACAGACATTCTTTTTGCCCTGGCGTATCCTTGAAGGTACTGATAATATAATATTTTATAATAATAGAGTTCTTTGTTATCAATAGAATTCCAATATACTTCAAGTGCGCTCAGTATTTAACATTCTTTTCGCTCAATCAAAACACTCATAATACTTAAATAAAAACGTAAGAGTCAACTACAAACCAAATACTAAATTGACTTTCACTTAATGTGGCACTAAATTATAATAAAAATTGTTTACAGGGAGAAAAAATTATTGGAAAAAAGTGTAAGGCGTTTATCATTTGGATTATAAACGCACACACCTCTCCTTACAAACACAGAGACAAGCCGAGAATTTTTTTTATTGTAAAGTATATAAAATAAAATCTGGATGACATTTGACAATTCTTATTTCCCACTACAGCCACTCTTTTCTCTATTATATTTTCCATTTAAAGTTTTTGCACAGCAAAATACAAACCCAAATATAAACTCTTATATATTAAAAAGAAAAAAATATTCATATCGGTTTGTTGCTAAATTTAATAAAAGCAGTGTAAGGATAAGAAAGGAAACAGAAAACGGATGTATATACAAGCATCATAAAAAAAAGAGAAATGTAATTTAATTTAAAACTTTTGCCGTTAATGTCATTTCATCAATTACTTGACAACTTTTGACAGCGAAGCTAAAAAATGGGTCAAATTTCAAAATTCATTTAAAGCACAGTTCGGCTAACTTTCTAGGAAGTTTATATACGAGTACTAAACGACAAAAGCAAAAATAAGAAAAAAATCATGAAGTATGCAAGAAGATTTAAGCAGAAGGACAATTGGATACACAAACGAAATCCAAAAAAAAATTTAACTCTACCCCAAGTTTTTTGATAACATAATATCTACAGGATCTATAACACGAGACAGCAACACTTTTAACAATGGCAGCGTCTGATTTTATTAAATCCAAACCAACAAGTGACCAAGCAACGAAGTCTTACTTTTTCATATCCTTCAAAATCTTTGATTTATTATTTTTGAAAAAGCTCTCATCCAAAAATTTTAAAACTGTATTTAATGATATCGCTTCAAATTAAGTTTTAAGCTTTTACACAAATTTAAAGATCATAACAAAGACATGTTTACATACGTACGAGGTCTGATAAAAAAAACCGCTATTCGATATTCCCATTTTTTTCTTCGTTATGTTTGTACACATGTCTGCTATATATGTTGGCCATTTTGGATCGTCAGTTTCTTTTTGACAGATCAAAAGGTTAGTCGTGTTTTGGTGTGCTCTTCTTTTTACTACCCGAAAAAATAGATCAAAGAAGCCTGTGTTAAGTTTTGTGTAAAAACAGGAATTAAAGGAACAAGGGCTACTCTACTCTACTCTACTCTACTCTACTCTACTCTACTCTACTCTACTCTACTCTACTCTACTCTACTCTACTCTACTCTACTCTACTCTACTCTACTCTACTTTACTCTACTCTACTCTACTCTACTCTACTCTACTCTACTCTACTCTACTCTACTCTACTCTACTCTACTCTACTCTACTCTACTCTACTCTACTCTAATCTACTCTACTCTACTCTACTCTACTCTACTCTACTCTACTCTACTCTACTCTACTCTACTCTACTCTACTCTACTCTACTCTACTCTACTCTACTCTACTCTACTCTACTCTACTCTACTCTACTCTACTCTACTCTACTCTACTCTACTCTACTCTACTCTACTCTACTCTACTCTACTCTACTCTACTCTACTCTACTCTACTCTAGTCTACTCTACTCTACTCTACTCTACTCTACTCTACTCTACTCTACTCTACTCTACTCTACTCTACTCTACTCTACTCTACTCTACTTTACTCTACTCTACTCTACTCTAGTCTACTCTACTCTACTCTACGTTACTCTACTCTACTCTACTCTACTCTACTCTACTCTACTCTACTCTACTCTACTCTACTCTACTCTACTCTACTCTACTCTACTCTACTCTACTCTACTCTACTCTACTCTACTCTACTCTACTCTACTCTACTCTACTCTACTTTACTCTACTCTACTCTACTCTACTCTACTCTACTCTACTCTACTCTACTCTACTCTACTCTACTCTACTCTACTCTACTCTACTCTACTCTACTCTACTCTACTCTACTCTACTCTACTCTACTCTACTCTACTCTACTCTACTCTACTCTACTCTACTCTACTCTACTCTGCTCTACTCTACTCTACTCTACTCTACTCTACTCTACTCTACTCTACTCTACTCTACTCTACTGTAATCTACTCTACTCTACTCTACTCTACTCTACTCTACTCTACTCTACTCTACTCTACTCTACTCTACTCTACTCTACTCTACTCTACTCTACTCTACTCTACTCTACTGTAATCTACTCTACTCTACTCTACTCTACTCTACTCTACTCTACTCTACTCTACTCTACTCTACTCTACTCTACTCTACTCTACTCTACTCTACTCTACTATACTCTACTCTACTCTACTCTACTCTACTCTACTCTACTCTACTCTACTCTACTCTACTCTACTCTACTCTACTCTACTCTACTCTACTCTACTCTACTCTACTCTACTCTACTCTACTCTACTCTACTCTACTCTACTCTACTCTACTCTACTCTACTCTACTCTACTCTACTCTACTCTACTCTACTCTACTCTACTCTACTCTACTCTACTCTACTCTACTCTACTCTACTCTACTCTACTCTACTCTACTCTACTCTACTCTACTCTACTCTACTCTACTCTACTCTACTCTACTCTACTCTACTCTACTCTACTCTACTCTACTCTACTCTACTCTACTCTACTCTACTCTACTCTACTCTACTCTACTCTACTCTACTCTACTCTACTCTACTCTACTCTACTCTACTCTACTCTACTCTACTCTACTCTACTCTACTCTACTCTACTCTACTCTACTCTACTCTACTCTACTCTACTCTACTCTACTCTACTCTACTCTACTCTACTCTACTCTAGTCTACTCTACTCTACTCTACTCTACTCTACTCTACTCTACTCTACTCTACTCTACTCTACCTTACTCTACTCTACAATTCTCTACTCCCTTTCATTTTCCTTTCTTTTTTTTTATTTTCTTTTCTCCTTGTGTTTTCCTTATTTTTTCCTTTTTATAGTCTTTACTTTTCAGTTTATTAATTTGCGAGCTTCTCGTCCTCCGTTTCTCTTCTTTTTCTTTGATTATTTTTCGCCGCACACATATTTCTTTTATAACCGTTTTCCCTTTTAATTCTGTTACTTATTTTTATTTCTCCTACACAGTACAGAAAGTACTTCCTCGTCTTATAGTCCATGAACGTTTAAATATTTAATAAAAATCTTATCAGCATTACAAAAAAGTAATAGGAATTTAAAACATTTCAAAAGAAAATAATAAAATAAAAATAATTGAGAAAGATGCGCAAAAGACAAAATCAGTATATACCTGCCCCTTTTGCCTGGTTCTGTTCATTTTTTATCTTTTTTTTTTTCTAAGCTCATTTGCCAGCAATAAGTTGCGATACCACAATATTACAATATAATCAGAACCCTCTGACATCAGCTTTACCTTCTGTTGCAGTTTTTGCAGACTTGTGTCTGAGTTTTTCTCGCTTAAATGTTATTTTCCGATTTCTATTAAAAAATAAAATACCAACTGATGGCGAATCATTGACAGATATGATTGAAGATGTTTAAATGTTTTTCTTCATTTCCTTCTTTAACGAAAACAGTTCTTAAGAATCATCAAAAAAAGATTATTTTCCATAAAGGAAGTTTATGTCTTTTTGCTGCTGTAGTCTGTTTCTTCGATAAATAGCATTTACTGATTTTCCATTTCCTTCAGTGGTGAGCGCAATTACCAGTTTGTTTATGAGACTGATTGCTCTGTTAATAAAGGTACAACAACTGATAAAAAATGGTTTACGCTTTACAGAAATTAATTTATGCCTAGTCATAGAATGCTACACAACAAATGTAAGACGAGATAAGTGAAATTATTTTCATAAAAAGTAAATAGAAAAATACTGGTAATAGCTGTCGCAAATTGTTCGACTAACTTAATCGACAATTTAATACTGCATGATTTAATTTGCCCAGTTAAGCGGAAAACTTTTCTTTTCATTTCATTATCGCCCACTTTGTTTTCTTTTTATTATCCCATAACAATCAATACTCAGCAATCAGTCAAAAAAAAGACAAACATAATTGTATATGTACGAGTATGTACCGATGTACTAATCGTTTGCGTTTTCCTTTAACAATTCTCAACTTATTAATAGCATGAACATTCAAAGGAAAACATCCTTTGAAGACTCCTGGTTTAGAACTTTCTTGCTAAACAAAACTTTAAAAAAGAAAAATACATTACCAGACAAAATGTCTTTTAATTCCTTTGAACACAAACAGTAGAAAACCAAAAACTCTTGCTCGACAAAAAGCGCAAATGTCACATAATAAATTAGTTATTTAAAAAGTTTTTCTTTACTTTTACAGTCATGAGTACTTTGTGTTGAAAATGCTCTTTTTTTCTTCTGCTTTTGCTTTTCTGTTTCAAGCTTCCTTTCTTTGTTTGTTAGCAGAGGTGTTGATGTTTTTGAGACACTCATAAATCACAGTCACTCATGTGTTACGGTTTATGCTCCTGTCTGTATTCACAAAGTGTAGTGCTCATTTCTTTTTGCGTTTTTCTTTATTAAAAAAGTTTTTATTTTCATTTGTTTGAACAGATACAATTTTGTTTTATTTTTCTGTCTGATGATTAAGTAGTATCAGCATCAGCTTTCAGAGAAACTCTAGAACATGAGAAAACCTTTTTAGAATAAATAAAAAGCTGCTGTAAAAAAACCTTAAATTAAAGAAAATAAATTGATAATAAAAGTCAAGAATTGAAGAGAACAGCAAATTTGAAAATGGTGCAAGGGGGCTGAGAGACATGGCACCGAGTGTGTAATTGATTTACATCAGCTCTTGCCTTGTCGGCCTTATCAGTTGATGGGCCAACTCTACGGGATGAATTATTCACGATTCACCAGCGGCCCCATGTGGTTTGCAAGGTTAACACAGCTCGCACCTTACGTATGTAAGGTGAAAGCTTACCCCTTCTATGTGTAATTTCCCAGACAATCAATGGAAGGCAAGGCTTCTGAGTTGTAGGCAGAAGCCCATTAAGAGTATTGGCTTTTAACCAACTGACATATCTATCATCGTTGCTGGTTGTGTACATTACAATTAGCTGTTGAAAGACAACAGCACCTCCGCGGTTATTAGCCAGCCACCAAAGTTATTTCTTATACCACTTCTTGTGATTTAAGTATAAACCACAGCCAGTATGTTTCAGCAAGTAAACAACTCAACCATGATCATGATTAGTGCTAATATGATGTGTGAACAGAAGGGGCTATGCCGGTTCGCGTTCTGCCACTAACCCTTGGTAAGGATTTCTGAAGTCCAACACAACATAAGTTATGAGGTTTCTTTAAAGTTTATTTACTACAACAAACAAGGAAGCTTTACCTCCCTATGCCCCAGACGGCAGAGTGCCAAGGCTTGATGTCCACTATGGCAAAAGCAGCTTCATGACTGTTAAAAATTATTTATATCAGCACCTTCCTTCACGGCCTTATCTGATGATGGACCAATTCCACGCGGTAAATAATTGAGAATTCATCAGCGCTCCCGGATGGCTTGCAAGGCTCACTCACGTCGCAACTTTTACCATAAGATCAAAGACCTTTTATTACCCCACGTATGCAATTTCCCAGACAGTCATAGGAAGACAAGGCTTAATGTATTGGTAGACCGAAACCCAAACAGAGTTTCAGCCTTTCACCATCTCATCGCTATTGTTTCTTACATTGCAGGTATCTATTGCAAGACAACAGCACCTCAGGGACCATTAGCCCCCGACAACCATTATACACCAAAGTTATCAGGGAAACCAACTCCTCTTCCTCTGATTTTCGGTTTAAAACACAGCCAAATAATTCAAGATCAGCACCGGGATGGCCTGTAAGCAGATCCTACTGGGGGCTTTGCTGATCCTCGTTATGCCAATTATCACTTGGTATGGGTTTTGGAAGTCCTAAAGTTTTATTTGCTACAACAAACGAGGAACTCCTTCCCGTCTATGGTTAGGCGTGCACCAAGGCAAGCCTGTTCCTAGAAGGGAAATTTGAAACTGTCAAAAGACGTTGTTTTGTTAGACGTTTACATAGATCCATGGCTGCAGAATCAACTGCAACAAAAGTTTAATTATTTTTAATCTCTAGTTTTTCGTGGCCAATTCACACGAAGAAGTTCTACCCTGGTTAGGAATAAATTAAAAAATCTTTTTTTAATCAATATGTCATTTATATGTTAACTGTGCAGTTGCTCCGTTTTGTCGGCAGCGAATGCCGTTAAAACTGATACGTCTGTGTAAAAGAGTTCTTCCAATATTTTCAAGGTTATTACATTTTCTTATACAGCACAATTTTTCAGCCACCCTAACTTACCGCAATATTTCTGGTGACAACTGTTTGCATTCCTGTGGAATATTATCCTGACGGCCTGCGACTTGTTGACATGGTTAGGTAGACAGGACGCTGGATTCTCCAAAAAGTAGCTTAGATTCTCCAGCTCACTTGAGCCCTAAATATCGTTCCCTTTGTGATTGTTCGCATAAAAGCAAAGAAACAAGTCCGGGATGGTAAAATCGCGTGATCTTGCTGGCCTTGTCATATCGCCAAAACCAGGAAATACTTCCTTCACAATATCCATTTAACTCCTGCTGTGTGTGCGGGTGAACCACCCCGTAGAGTTGGTCTATCATTAGATAATGCCAACACTTCGAGTACTGATGTAAATCAGTATCCGCAATTTGTTTGTGCGATTGCACCGTCTTTTTTGAAACCACATGTTCACCAACTCGCGGTCATTCAATTCCTGCAGTAGCTTAACATAGCATTCACCAGTAATCAAAACTATATTTTCCATGGCGTCACCAATAAAAATACGGCCCAATCTCTCCTCCTACGTGAACACCACACCATACAGTAATATTGAGTGGACGTAATAGCTTTTCACGCATCACACGCGGAGTTTTAATGCTTCTAAATGAAAATGCGCTTCGTCTGTCTTGAAGATTTTCGACTCCTAATTGCCTTCTTCAATGTTGAGAGTAAGACTGGTTCTATATGGGGAGTATAACGCACTATTGTTTATATATATTCTGCAGCTGTTAGTTCACAAATCTTAATTACGATTGGCAGAAAATGAGTCCCCATCGTCTTCTCCATTGTTGAGAGTGAGATCGGTTCTATAATTGTATGCAGAGTATAGCGCTCCATTGTTTGTGTATATTCTGTCTAGTTAAAAAATATCAATTATGATTGTCATAAAACGCAATTGAAAAAGCTTTTACATCTTACGATAGGGCGAATATTTTGCACCACCCTGTGTAATAAAATATGTAAAATAATAAATATGTACCTCTTATAATCCAACACCTGTCATTATCGGTAAAAAATACCAGAAAGGTGAGTGTTCGATTGAGAAAAGCTTCACTGTGTATAATAATATAAGAATATCGAAGTACAGGCAGGCATCCTTATACTTTCTTCCGTTTTCAAATTAGATTCTTTTGATAATTTTTTGTTTTGAGCAGTTACGAAGCTTTTCCGCTTCGTAATTTTTCTTTATTTGTTAAATTTGTTAATGGAAACACAAAGATTTTTTTCCCTTTAAATTTAAACGCAACCGTATTTTCATAATAAAAGTAATTGAAAAGCTAAAAGTGGATTATTTAAGTATTAGATGTGCTTTAACATGAAATTAGGCGTGTAAATGAAAATCGTTATTGCTATTAAATTTTTTCATTCCAAAAGTCCATTAAAGTTGTTTAGAAAATTTTTGAATATTAAGCTGCTGCTAATTTATGTTGCCTTTAAGGATTTTGTTCAACAACAAATAGAATTTCTCCTATTTTTTTATTTCTATTTTTGTTTTCCAGTTGTTCTTTTTTAACTGTATATTGGCAAAATATGCAAATGAAAGGACAATCTACATATCTACAATGACGCTGATGTTTATTAAAACTAAACCACAGAAGTGTAGAGAGAAACTAAAAATAGATATGAATAAATGAAGTAAAAACTGGTAGAAACTTGGATAATATTGGATTAAAAATTTAGAGCAAAACTACTATTGGCTTGTATATTAAAATGCATGAAAGGAAATGGCTTTTTGAGGTTCTTTTGTTGTTTAAAAAAAAAAAAAAAAAAAAGAAAAAAAAAAATAATAAATCATCTTGAAACTAAATGAGAATTACTGAAAATTGTTTATAATTTTTTTAAAGTATTATATATGTATATATATATATATATATATATATATATATATATATATATATATATATATATATATATATATATATATATATATATATATATATATATATATATATATATATATATATATATATATATATATATATATATATATATTCTTCAACTTTATATTTATTTTATACACATGAGGTTTTCTACGTAATATACGTTCATCGTCCAAATGTCATCAATGCATGCTATATTTCCCAAAGAATGAGGAGAATTCGCTCTTCAATTGAACGTTTCGCTTGTAGAAAGAACTGCCCGCAGATGTATTTACTGTCACTTACAGTGTAGGATGATTCAAATCATATGTTCACAAACTCTTCTTTCTTTTCCCTCCTTGCCATAATCTATATTCCTATTTCCGGTATAATGTACTGCATATCTGGAAGTTCTCCCCTGAGTGTTACTATTAATTAAAAAAACAACACCTAGGTGCTGTTTACAGAGCGCA
The DNA here is from genome assembly GCA_914767995.1 of Thecocarcelia acutangulata. Lineage (NCBI taxonomy): Eukaryota > Metazoa > Arthropoda > Insecta > Diptera > Tachinidae > Thecocarcelia > Thecocarcelia acutangulata. Next base: position 26,815,564 of record OU612097.1, on the reverse strand, counting down.
TACAAGAGCGACGCGACTGAGAGAGAACGCATTTTCAGCGCTACAATTCGTCTACGGAACAACTTGCCTGCAGACGTGTTTCCTGCCACATATATGGTTGGAAAGTTCCAGGCAGACGTCCACTAACACTACTCTGCCTTTCCTTCGCCCCATAACCAATTTTTCTAGTTGCAATACACTACATATGTAACTGTTATTCCCTAAGTAGTTGTCGCAAGTAAAATATATATTAAAAAATAAAAAATATATTGGACTGATATATATTAATTTCTTTTGTCACTTAAACTTATCTCTTATATGGCTGCTTTAGTTCTACATCTGGGATGCTTCTTCAATCGACCTAACGACTCCATCGTCTGTCTGGATATTGCATAAATTGCAGTTTTAAAGACCTTTATCAAAATTTGGCTTAAAAATCAACTTCCTTTATATTTACAATTTGTTGTTGCAAACCAGAAAAAAAAGAAAAAGTTTCAATATTTTAAACCACGAAAATTTGTAACAAAATAAAGACACATACATACATATTAATTGATATATGTATTAGTCGTTGGGGACAAATTGGCTTTTGTAAGCTTTTTATATGCTATTTACATTTTCAAAAGCCCCAAACAACATTATTTGAAATTGCAGTCGTTAATAAATAGTAAAAACAAAAACAACAACATCAAACAAAAGATATCCAGCAATTGTTGCTTTTTATTCAATTGAAACAATTCTTATTGTTTCAAAAAAAAAAAAAAAAAAAAAATAACAAAAAGGATAAAAACCATTTAACTGGTTTTTACTTTTTTCCAAAGTAGTTTTTGTGTGTTTTTAGCTGTAATGGCTTTCAAGTTGCTCTTTTGTTAGTTTTTGCTATTTTGCTCCTTTTTTTTTGTTCTTTCGAAACTAGGACATCGAGTGTGGGAATGTTACTCACTAGTTGCTTGAAAACTCAATTGAAAATTGTTTAACAAGAAAGTTATTTTAAAAGAAGTGTTAAAACTATTAAATCGTGACTAACTGAATATCAAGTTTATCTAAATGTTTCAAAAATTCAAATTTTTTTTGCTGATTTAATTCTAGCCAAATCATTAAGGAAGTATTTTCAAAAAATAATTAAAGTAAAAACAAACAAAAAATGAGACCTATAGTTCTGAAAGAATTTTTATCACATATGCTCACTATTGCTCTTTCGCAGTTATCTCTTTCCTAAACGCTTTTATACGCTCATACAATACCCGTAATAACAGTGATGTATTCTAACATCAATACAATGAAAAATGTCTTCATTTTTGACCCCATAAAGGTATTCATCACTGTGATGTTAACCATTACATCAGTTGTTCTTTTTTCTTTCAGCAAATCTTTAGCAAACATTTACTTATAATAAAGGGTGGTCCAACCGAAACGCACGATTTTAATTGCAAAAAAAAACAAAATTTTGTCCAATAATTATGTTAAAACACTTTTGGTTTTTGAACATTTGTACATCGGGGTTTAGTTCAAGGTTTTCCTTTTTAATATTTGTTTTGTTACATCTCAATATTATTCGATCTTCGTTTGTTAAATAAATTTAATTTTTGCAGTTTCAACAAACCAAAATCGAATAATATTGAAGACCACGAACAATAGGGATTACAGATGAACTATAAAATATTCAAGAAAAATCAATATGTTAGCGGACTTATCAATCAACTTAGATTATTGCGGAATGAAGTTATTAATGTAAAATCAGGCATAACCTTCTTGATAAGCTGTAGAAATTCAGGAATCATTCCGAAGTCTATTGTTATAATTTCTCCTGACGATGATAACAAATTGTTATCAAAAGTAAAAGTATAAAATAAAAAAACAAAGATCTGAAACTGCAAAAATTAAATTTATTTTTTTTTGTTATAATAGAATGATATATAACCATTACGTGTGAAAGAATATATTGACCAAATGCTAGCCACGGCTTCGGTGGCATATTTTTATCCGGTGCGCAATATTTTCAATAATTCTGCAACATAATTGGGGTTCAATGTCGTTCATATGCCGAATTATCTTATCTTTGTTCTTCGTTTTTTCCTGGATTATTGATACATTAAATATCTCCAAAGAAATAAGTTAACATTACCGCGATGTAAGATAACACCGCCATGTTTTGTTGGCGGTGTGACAAACCACTTTTAGAATCACATATCGTCCAGGTCCATAGCCTTAATTTAAGACCACCAGAAGTCTGCTATCATTTTGCGCTAGCAAACACTATTCACGATAACAGCTTGGCCGGTCCCATATTTGTGGTTGCATCGGCTTTCCGACAATTATTATAGATTCTCATGGACACATTTGGTCGATTAAGCTGAACATCGCGGAAAGCACTTTTAATTGAACGGCCATTTTCGTAAAAAAGGTTCAAACATCTAAACGCGCTGCTCAATATTACACATATTCCACCACATAGAAAAGATGGCCCAAAGGGTCCTTTAAGCCATGATATTTTTGAAGTAATATTGGAAGACAACATTTTGAACAAATTTATTATTTATGAGAATTTTTTTGAAAAAACGCTTCGAGGCCAAAAAGTTATGATATCGCTCCTTTATTGCAATATAGTCATAGCATAGCTTGTTTTGAGAAAAATATATTTCAAATGTTTAGTTTTCATACAAGTCTTAGACATTTTTTTTAGAAAACGTCCCCTGAAACAGTTTAAAAGTAATTTGAATAAATTTTTGGCACAATATTAAAAGCTCATTTTTTGAGATATGACTATGTTGCAATAAAGGAGCCAGTTATATCAGCACGATATAAAGCTAAATGAGGCTAGGTACGTGCAAAACTTTTGCTAAAAGGTATTCAGGACTTCCTGGTCTTCGCAAGTGCAGAGCTTACTAATGGCTTTTAAATTAAAAAAAAAAATTGAAGACAAAAAGTATTGTTCAGCTCTATTCATCGACATTTCCCAAGCTTTTGATAAAGTGTGGCACGACGGATTGACGCACAAAGTAAAGTTGAACTTGCCTGCAAACACTCACAAGCTTCTGGAAAGCTACTTATGCGTCCGGAAATTTGTTATCAAAGAAGGTGACTTTATAAGTCTCTCACAGTCAATCGCAGCAGGAGTCCCCCAACGAAATCCGGAATCCATACTTCAACTTTTGCAGATGACACAGCTTTTTGCAGCGTTCATGAAAACCATCAAGAAGCTTCACGAAATTTGCAGCAGTGTATTTCAATATTAGAAAAATGGTTGAAACTTTGGAAAATAAAAGTTAATGAACGAAAAAGGTACTCATGTTCCATTTACACTGCGTAAGCAAACATGTTCGTCTATCCAAATTAACAATACACCTATTCCGCAGCATAATGAAGTTAAATACCTTGGTGTTTACCTCGACCGTAGGCTTACGTGGAAGCCTCACATTGATGCGAAAGTCACTCAGTTGAAATTAAAAGCAGCGCAACTAAATTGGCTTATAGGCAGAAATTCGACATTGAAATTGGATTGCAAACTTTTGTTATATAACGCAACTTTAAAGGCTATATGGTGCTACGGAATTCAATTATGGGGAACCGCCTCAACATCTAACATTAAAAAAATTCAAAGACGACAAAACCAAATTCTTCGTACGATTATTGCAGCTCTATGGTACGTAAGAAACTCACGAATTCACAAGGATCTGTTTGTTGCGCTGGTAAAAGACGAGTTTTCTAAGTATGCGACAAGGTATATCAGTAAACTGGAACTTCAACCAAATCCTCTTGCGCGCAACATACTTAATTTTGGCGGCCACTCTCGTTTGAGAGTGGCCACCATCAGAACGTTAAATAGGTGATTCTACCGACATTATTCGCGCAAAATAAAACTTTTTTGTCTAGCAGTGGCTGGACTTAAATAACTTTTCTATGTAGTATTAAGATTTGAATACTTATTGTTAGTTCATATTTTGAAGATTCAATAAATAAATGAATGAAAAAAAATGTTTCGAATTCTCATTACTTCTAACCCATTGTGCAGCCGTAATATGCTTGTTATAAATGTATACGCCCATCCACACATACAGCATGAAGCTAAAAACACATAATACACAAACATACGTGACCTAACGAACGCAAAATTTCCAGTAAATCAACCATAAATGACTTTATTGTTGCTGTTGCGTTTTTGTTGTTTGGCAAGAATCTGTGTGTGTGTGTGTTTATGTGCGTAGCAATTTTATTTGTGAATTTGAGTCTGGACTAATCATTATCAAGCGACTAGAAATTTCATGATTCTAAAGCTAAGCAGGCAGATGTTCGGCATAGAGAGAAAGATAGAGAGTAAAAGAAAGAGAGAGCGAGTTTAGTATTAAACGTTGTGAAACACAGTCATAACTCAGAAAGACAAGCAAGTCTGGTGTGTTAATACACAGTGGTATTAAGTATACACAAAAGTGTGAAGTTTTTCAGTACTGAGTGACAAACAAGTGTCATTTGAAGTTGCAGAATGTATTTAAAAATTACATTACATGTATGACCTTTTCAAATTGAATTCGAAATTTTCTTGTGTTAAAAAAAGTTTATATGAGAAGTAAGTTTCACTCTCATTAAGGTTGAAAGGTAATAATTATTCGAAATAAGGACAGTAAATCACACACTCGATCTGTATTTTGTCGGATATTTTTTCTTCGTCTACTATAAAACGCCGGTGGCTAAAAAGGGTACCAAAATTGGGAAGATCTGGTTAGTTACTCCCTCACCCATACATACATACCTATGTAATCGTAAATCGCTTAAAAACATTAAGCACTTTTTATAAATGCTACTAATAAAGGACAATTTATTGGTCCCAAAATATTTCCTGTACAAATGTTTAATGTTCTTATATTTAAATAAATACAGCAATAAACAAATGTAGGAAGAAAGATATTTTTTCCTACAAAAACCTTTTTTTTTTTTTGTTATTTATTAATATTTTTTTTGCTACTCCGTACACATTGCATTCATTTATTTTATTTTTTTTTTCTTGTTGAATATTTATGTTTACAGCAAAAAAAAAAAAAAGAAAAGAACCTGCATTTTGTAAATGTCCAATTTTTTTAAGCATTGTTATGAATTCACAATTTGTTATTTTTCCTGGCACTCTACAATACTTTTTATACCTTCTTTTTACAATTCTTTTTGTTGTTTAACAAATGCCTTTTTTTGCCATTTACATGGAGTTCATTAAATCTACAATTAAAGTATTGGCTTGAAAAAAATAAATACTTTAAAAGCGAAAAAGTTGCACGAATGCTTAATTTTTTGTTTTTCTTTTGTGGAATAGAATTTCTTAAAGAATTATGAGAAGACAAGAATTAGTTTTTGAAGTTATGCAGATGCTATGAAAAGCTTAGGATAAAGTTTCCGTTGCGTAAATATTATGCGAGTACAACATCAAAAACAACAATTTTAACATTTTATGCTTAAAATATTGCCACAAAAATTTGTAGAAAATGTCTAACAAGCGTGTGAACGTACAATTTTTGTTCACCAATGTTGTCAGAAGAATATCTATTATTAATAAATTAATTACAATGTATAATTTACTCTTATATTTTATTTCAATTCATTAATTTACTATTTTTTTTTTATTTCTTTACAGGTATTTACAGCTGTTTGAAAACCCTTTTTTGTCGCTCTAAATTTCGCAAGACTTAGAGGTAATTAAAATTTCCTGAACTTTTGAAAAGAATAAAAACACAGTTCAGAATGATATTGTTACTGGGTTAGATGTGATAAGTGTGCGAGCCGCTGATCTGCTTGTTATAAATTCACACATACATCCACACAACAGAAAGCTTAAAACATACTACGATAACAAATAAACGTACAAGACCTAAAGAAGGCATTATTCCAAGTAAATTAATCACTAATGATTTTATTGTTGTTATTGCGTTCTTATTATTTGTTGTTGCGGAGTTCTTTTCATTTTACGACAGCGAAGGGCAGATTGAGAGGATTGAGCCAAAAGAGAGTTGCACTACACTCAGACAAATTCATTTGTTTCGTTTTGAATAAAAAGCCGTATATCCTCCATTCGACCAGTTAATGTTCGGCGAGATATAGGCATTTCATCATTTATAAATGAAATGAAATAAAATATTTCTTGGCTTTAGCCAGGATTGAACTCGAGCTAGACGAATGATACCAACCCATCATCATATAATATTCGAAATATTAAAAATAAAGTTCGACCATTTAACATTAATACATACATATATATATATATATATATATATATATATATATATATAATACATACATATATATCTCACAGCACAGAGACTGTCAACATACATACATACGTACGTTGATAAATAATATAAATAAATAATATATACATATATAAAAAATATATTGATAAATAATATATATATAAAAAAAATAATAAATGGTTGTTCAGTGACAGCAAACTGCAGTACAAACAACTGGGGTTATAACAAATTGCATATGTGATCAATATGAGTCAAATGTAGACGAAAAATAAATAAGGGCTCAGTGGCTGAGTTGGTTAAGCAGCCGTATTAATAAATACATCATGTTTACATGGTACTGAGTTCGAATTCTAGTGGGTGCTGATGAACAGTGTAGCGACTGTGAAACAGCTAGTTGTTCCCCAGCTTTAGTGTATTCAATTATTTTTTCCTGTCTTCTTTGATCAAGAGTTATTGATCGCGGCAATTATTGTTATAATTATAAATAAAAATATTTCTTGGCTTTAGCCAGGATTAAACTCGAGCTAGACGAATGATACCAACCCATCATCATATAATATTAGAAATTTATAAATGAAAATAAAAAGATTTTCATACTCTACATGGCATATTACTACTGCAAAACAACCAGAAAAAAACATACATAAGACAGCTTGATCTCAACAGAATCTTTATTTTACCAGTGTACAACAAACAAAATGCGTAATTAAGTAAAATAAAAAAAAATTCCGCAACGATCTTGCTTTGTTGAAATCTAGTAAGCTACTGAATTAAATTTCATATTTACCTCTCATTTACAATTGTATTAAGAGTTGCCTTAATGCAAGAAACAAAGAATACAAGTTGTTCTGTTTATGGGCAGTAGCAAATGAATGAAGACGGAAACACAACAACACATGTATGAGGAATAGGTGCATTTTTTAACATTTCGGTTTAAATGTAAAAAGGTTTATTTTTGTTATTGTTAATGCTAAGAAATAGCATTTATCTATTTAGAACTTACTTGTGGATGATAATTACATTAATTTTTTTTAAGTTAAAAAGCAGTGTAATAAAATAATGCCGTTTTCTTTTCTGAAAAAGTTTTGCATTTATGCTGCACTTTATTTTTTCTTAAAATTCAAGTTTTAAAATTTAAGTTTTATTGAGATGAAAAGAAGATATCGCAATAGCTATAAATATCTGAAAAAAAGTTGAGAAAACTGTATACTTCTGTATTTTTTTTTGGCAAAACAATATTGAAAATGTTACACTTCTTCTAGAAAGGAAAACGCCATAAGTGTATGGAATGTTTTGGGGAATTTTAGGTAAGATCTTGTTATTTAAAATTTTAGCTTGGTAGCAACTCTAGTTAAAAAAAATCTCCATCAGTAATTGAGAATAACCGAACAAGTTCGTAATCTGAACAACCCAGTGCCCATCGCTGTTTTACAAGCATGTGAGTGTGTGTGTATATATGTGAGTAGTAATTATATTTTTACGTGTGAGTCTAGAACTACACTGCGGTTCATTAGGATAAAACCAACATATTTTAAAGTAATAAACCTGTATAAATTGCAAATACAGTTAGATTAAAAAAAATTTAGTTTTGTAGAAAAATAGTTGATACTTTAAATGATAATTTAAATACAATAAATAATACAAAAATTTACTATAACTTCACTTTTTCTCTTTCTTTGTAGTCAAGTATAGAATTTTTCATTTAGTTTTTGGTTCAGGAAAACAGAACCACCCTGTAATTGTGCTTAAATCAAATGTACATGCTTTTTTGTACTTGAAAATTGATTTTATTTTAATTATCAATAACTAGAAGCCTCACGAACAATGCAGAAGGTAAGAAAGAAGTATACCAGTAAATAGCTGGCAAATGTTCAGCAGAGGCAGAGTTCAATTTTAAACGTTGTGTGATATAGTCATAAGTCAGAAAAGTAAGCAAGTCTAGTGTGTTAACAGTGGTGTTAAGTGTAAATAAAGTTAAATAAAGTAAAGTATTTAAGTCCTGTGTAGCGAACAAGTGTCTGTGTCATAATTTCATTAGCAATTGAAGAGTCCGCAAAAGCGATTTTAAAGCTGAATACGTAAAAATATCATAGTTTCAGAAGCCTTCTTAAAATATCAATAAATGCAAGTGTAAAAGCTTTCTTCTTCGAACTAAGCTAAAAATTTTATGCTGTTTTAATAATTTTTTTTATTATTATAACTAATTTTAAACCATATGACTGTTTGATTGATGACTTGCTGTTTCCGAAACATTGCTGTATGACACGCAGAACAAAATTTGTTGCTTTACGGTTGGACAAGGTAACAACGGACTTTTTGTTCGGAAACTTATTTGCAAAAATTAGCAGAGGTTCTTCTTTTACGGCAACAGTTTTGTATATAAACAATATTACCTCTCCTGGTAGTCCGGAATACGTAGGTTGTAAAAAAGTGTTTTTTTTTATGCATTAATCGAATATTTTTGCACTGAAATGCTGCTAGCAAAGCCGTTACGGTCACCACTGAGCATAACAAGCTATGGTGACAGATCTTATGTGGCCTAAAATAAAACGGAATAAGTTTAATTATTTTATTTTTTACGATTTAAATTCGTCTCTCCGTGTTTCTAATCGTCTCGCTAATATCAACTGTTTACCTCGATTTTACGATTTCATCCACGCACATTTTTCCTGTACATCATCGTTACTGCCCTAATAAGCCAGAAATGGTCCATAACTGGTAATGTGATTAGTGAGATATCAATGCTTGTTGTACTACAGCTATGGTTCATCTGTTGTGCTTCCGTAACTTTCAGGATTATATACCATCGCCTATAAATCACTGCTTAATCCAATTGTGACTTTGCCATGATATACTACTGGGAAACCAGTAGCATTCCTTAAGCTATGCAGTTCTCCGCAAATTGAGTTCATATCTGACATTGAATTAATATCTTAACCAGTTAATTACTTCTACATGAATCATGCTGTATTAATTGTAATACGTAAAGCATTAACACGCTTAACCTAATTAGGGCGTAAACCACAACGTAATTTAACGCACTGGTTTTACGCTGTAGTAAGTAATAGCGTCGTTAACGTTATGTCATGACCTTTATTGTTCACTAACCTTCGTTAATAAAAATCACCAAATAGAAATAATAAATAGTGATAAATTCGTTAAATTAGTATGAAAGCACCTAAAGAGCGATTACTAATTGTCGTAAAAAATTAGTTACATTTGTTTTGAAGTAAAGTTCATTTTCTTACCTTCTGTCCAAATTGTATTTTCGAATTGCAAAACGCTGAAGCAGCGCTATTTGGATTGGTCTCATGAATTTTGTATGTGCCTGCGTTATTTTTTGACAGATATATTACGTTTGACGCACTAATTTAGATTGCGCTTTAAGATGCAACGCAATGTCCTGTTTTTATTATCAATAGAAAAAAATATAATTATAATAAGAAAAAAATAATTATAATATCAATACTACAACTGAATATTAAATGTGATTAAAATGTATATTATACTTTTAGAATTTGACCACAAAATGTAATAATAATTCATTGTAATTAGCGGTAATTAATGTTGTTATTAATGGTCATATCAATGTTTGTTATTTGTTTTATTTTTTTTAAACTTCATTTATAAATTTTCTCTCCATAAATTAAATTTCCTTGTAATGATTATTATTCTGAAACATATGTTTAATTATTCGTTTTCGATTCGTTTAAATAAAAAATCAAATTTAATAGACGAGGGATGAAGGAAATTTTTAGAAATTTTTCTAAAATATTAGAAAATGTAAAAAAATGGTCCACTCAAAATTCACGATGTTAATTGTTGTAAATAAAACGAAAATAATGTAATATATTGTACTCGTATTATACTTATTATTTCTTAATATCGACCCTCTTTTTTAATATTATATATTTTTTGAGCTCAAGGTCTGTCTTGGTTTTTTTAATTTCTTTTATCTGGCAATATTTATCGTATTATGATAATTATGTGTGAATCTATTCGACGATCCAATCTCAATAACTGAGACCTAATTGAGGCTCAATATCGCTAATATACCAAAACTGTTGTATCCAATATCCCTTGTATAGCTCTCGGCTTTTGGCCATACAGTTTTGCTTTTAAAATTCCTCATAGGTAAAAGTCCAACGGTGTCAAATCACAAAATCGTGGTGGCTAAGTAACATTGCGTGACTTGAGATATTACGGAGGAAGAATATTTTTGCCATTCCAAAAACGAAATTTTTCATGAAAATTTCCATGGAAAAATTTGTTTAGGACTTGGTGATATATGAACCGATATCGGAATTGTCCATTTTCTGTATTTTAGTAACCTTTTTTTATAACGAGCAAAAAATGTTCATGGAAAAATCGCTTTATCCTATATCTCGGGTATATATGGACTGATATCGAAAATTTTCATTATCTGTATTTTAATAACCTCATTTTATTATCAGAATTGATTTTAGGCAAAAAAAAAAAAAAAAAATTTTTTTTCATGCAATAATTTTATATATCTCGGGTATACGAGCATATGAACCGATAACGGAAATGTTCATTTTTTGTTTTTTACTAACCTCCTTTTATAATCTCAACTGCTTTAAAGCAAAAAAAAAAATAGTTTTTCATTGAAATATCCGTTTAGACTATATTTCGGGTATATATGGACCGATATCGGAAATTTTCATTTTGTGTATTTTAGTAACCTTTTTTTATAACCAGAACTGCCTTTAAACAAAAAAAATTTTTTTTCATGGAAAAATATATTTAGGCTATATCTTTGGTATATATGAACCGATATCGGAAATTTTCATTTTCTGTATTTGGTAAGCTGCTTATATTACGAGAACTGCTTTTAAGCAAAACAACTTGTTTAAGTTCACTTATGCCACATTTTCCTGAAAAAATCGGTTTAGGCTATATTTCGGGTATATATAGACCGATATAGGAATTTTTCTTTTTTTTGTATTTTAGTAACCGTCTTTTATAACCAGAACTGCGTTTAATCAAAAAAAATTTTTTTCTTGAAAAAATCGGTTTAGACAATATCTCGAATATACATACATATGTGGACCGATATCGGACATTTGCATTTTCTGTATTTATATAACCTTCTTGTATCACCACAACTACTTTAAAAAAAAAAAAAAAAAAAAAACTTCATGAAAAAATCGGCTTAGACTATATCTCGAGTATATATGGACAGTTCTGAGAACTGCTTTTAAGCAAAACAGTTGTTTAAGTTCGCTTATGCCACATTTTCCTGAAAAAATCGGTTAGACCTCGGATATACACATCGGCTTAGACTATATCTCGGATATTATCAAACATCCGGTGTTCCACAAGTTAGCGTTCTTAGCTCTTTATTATTTAATTTATTTATTAATGATATTGGTAGCTGCTTTTTGGAATCAAAGTATCTTTTATACGCGGATGATTTAAAATTTTTCTTGAAATTAGATTCTGATAGAGATTATATAGGGTGTTTTTTTAAGCCCGATAGAACTTGAAATTGTAAAAAATAACACAAAAAATGAAATTGTAATCAAAATTTTTTTTTCTTCGAAAGATCAATACGTGACATTAACATTTGAAAATGATTTCGGGCATATGGGCACCGCGGCTGTTCTTGACGAAGCGCATTCTGGACGTCCAATTTTGGGCCACTTTTTCGAGCACTGCTGGCCGTATGTCACGAACAACACGAACAATGCTGGCCTCCAAGGCGTCAATTGTTGCTGGTTTATCAGCATAAACCAGTGACTTCACGTAGCCCCACAGGAAATAATCGAGAGGTGTCAAATCGCACGACCTTGGAGGCCAATTGACAGGTCCATTTCTCGAAATCAACTTATCGCCAAATTTTGATTTCAGTAAGTCGATGGTTGCGTTCGCCGTATGGCACGTAGTGCCATCCTGTTGAAACCACATCTCCTCCGGATCAATGTCATCCATATTTTCAAACAAAAAATCATTGATCATGGTGCGGTAACGATCTCCATTGACCGTAACGCGAGCTCCGGCCTCATTTTTGAAGAAATAAGGTCCGATGATGCCACCAGCATGAAAACCGCACCAAACAGTGCATTTTTCTGGATGTAATGGAGTCTGTAGGGTCTCTTGTGGATTGGTCTCACTCCATATGCGGCAATTTTGCTTATTAACAAACCCGTTAAGCCAAAAATGCGCCTCATCGCTGAACACAATTTTGCGATAAAACAACGGGTCAGTTGCCAACTGCTCTAGAGCCCAATCGGCGAAAGAACGACGCATACAATGGTCTCTCATGATGATTTGTCAGAGTATACTGAAACAAATAAAAAAAATGTTTCATCAAAATTTAATTTTTTGTGTCACTTTTTACAATTTAAAGTTCTATCTAGCTTAAAAAAACACCCTTTATTATGCAAAATGAGCTTAATAGCCTTAAAGATTGGTGTCATTTTAATAATTTGCGTTTAAATATTAATAAATGTGTTCATGTTTCTTTTCATAGATCAAGGAATCTGTCTGTTTTTAATTTCAAAGTTGGTGGTGTTCAATTGAATTCGTCGAATACAAAATTTGATCTAAGCGTGGTGTTTGACAGCTCACTATCATTCGTAAAACATGTATTAGAATATATTCTTCCAAAGGCGTTTAAAATGCTTGGCTTTATTAAAAGATATTGCTCTGAATTTTTCGATGTTTACACTTTAAAACATATTTATACGTCCAAGTATGATCCAAGTTGGAATATGCTGCAAACGTTTGGAGTCCACATGTTGTCTACCTTGTGTCACGTATTGAGAGACTTCAACGCTTATTTATTAAATTTGCTACCCTACCTCTGTCTTATTTAGCTAGTGTGTCTTATGAATCTAAATGCTTGTTCATTGGATTACAGCCCTTGGAATTACGACGTAAAGTACAATCTGCTTTGTTTGTTTTTGATATTATCAATGGTAACATTGATTGCCCTGACCTATTATCAGCTGTTCTATTTTATATTCCCCCGAGGAATCTTAGATTTCCAAAACTTTTTGAAGTGCCGTTTCATCGCACTAATTACGCTTGTTACGGAGTTCTAACTCGTTGTCTCATCTATCTTAATGCCGTAAACGACAATATGCAGAAACAATCCAATTCTTTTATTGAATTTAGCACTGAAAAAACATATTTTAAACTGCTGCTTAATATGCGGATATAATATGTTTTTCTACGTTTAATGTTTAATTATAAGTTATTATTATTATTCTTTGTAGGTTATCTTTCATAGTCTGTAAGGATCTTTGTTCTCATCCATAGACTGAAACTAACTAAATAAATATTGTGTGGACTGATACCGGACATTTTCATTTTCTGTATTTATATAACCTTCTTTTATTACCAGAACGGCTTTCAAGCAAAAAACAAGTTGTTTAAGTTCGCTTATGCCGCATTTTGATTAAAAAACCTTGTTTAGATTATATCTTGGGTATATATGGACCGATATCTGAGAACTTTTTTTGCCTTTTACTCACCATGTTTAATAATTGTGTGAAGTTTTAAGCAAAACAAATTTTTATACAAAATTATAAAAAAAATGTATATTTTCGGAGTTTTGATTTTACTGAATTTCAATAGCAAACCCATGAATCGATGGAGTAACAGAATGTTGAAAGAAAACAGTTTCTAAGTCTAATAGTTTTCTCAAAAACGGTATTTCAACGCTGGACAGACGGGCATCGCTTAATTGAATTTTCTATCAATGCTGATTCTGAATATGTATACTTCATATGGTCGAAAATGAAAATTGTCGAACTTACAAACGGAATTGCAAATTTACTCGTATATATACCCTTTACATTTTTGCGAAGGGTACAAAATTTAGAAAAATTTAATGGTAACTTTATCGTTCACATTAACTAATGTTAATGTTAACTACCTAAAACTGTATCGCTAGTTTGTAATAATGGCCCTTAAAAACAAAAAATTAAAGTTTGGATATATTTGTTCAATAAAAATGTTATATCATACATTATATCATATATTATAGTATTTTCTAAATTACTAAAACTTAATAAATATTTACATCCGGTGACCACCCAGCCTTAATTATATGAAAGAAAATAATTTTAAAATGATAGTTACCGTCGTTTGAAATATAAAATTTTTGTTGATTTATACTAAACTATTTATTTATTTCTATTGATAATATTTGAATAAATTAAAATGAACATATTTCTTTATATGTATGTATGTATGTGTTTTTACCAACTGATATAAATCTTATGTTCTTTTTTTTAACAATTAAATGTAAATGATAATAAATAAAATATAAATTTTGTTAAATAATTTTTTATGAAATCAATATTTGTTTTGTTAAACAAATGGCATTTTTAAAACGTATTTTTCAACAAAAACTCAATATAAATAGAAATTATTAGCAACTTAATTAAATAAAAATTTAATTTATTTTACAAAGAAATAGCCATAAATATTAATATATTATTTTACTTTTAATTATTGTTAAATAACTTGAGAGTGAGGATGGCATATCTTTTATATTAAATATATATAATTATAATTATATATTCAAAGGATTAAAGCTATAAATATATAATTTAAAAATATGAGTGCTCCTGTGCCACTAGTCCGTTAAAGGGAAAATAGCATTTTCGTAATAGGGCATTTTCGTAATAGGTTATTAAATTATTTAAATTTTTGTATTTTAAGATCTTGTTTTTTTTTTTTTTATTTTTTTTTTTTTTATAAAAAAGTAACGTGTTTTTATTTTTACTTCGATATTTCACTAACAGTTTTTTGTTTGAAAAAATGTTGTCAAATAATTAAGCTGCAAAAATTTAAATAATTCAACGTAAAAGAAAATCAAATAATATTAAAATAAAATCAAATGGCTGTAATTTCTAGAAAAACACACTGTTACGACTTTTGACCATTAGACATTGTTACGGACGGGCTAAGGAGTGATCTCCCATAATTTGTTTTCACCTCATCGTTTTTTATTTTTTAAAAAATTTTATAATTTTTGTAATTTTGAATTCTTGCTATTTTCTTTTATTAAATCTTTTTTTTTTTTATTTTGATTCAAGAAAATTATCTCAAATTGTTACTTATAAATATGTTTAAATTATTGGTTCAAAACACATTTTTTTATTGCTGAAAATTAAATTTTCATGCTGAACAGAGCCATGGTAGTACATTAACAGAGGTATGTTAAAATAGCAGGTTTGTGGTTGAGGTTAGAAATGTATGGCATGTTTCCACATAGCAGGCAAGTGTTCAGACAAACAAGTGCCACACAGACAAGTACGTAAAAATATGAGTATTTTTAAACCACTTGTCTAGCTTACGTAGTACTTTACGTTTTATCAAACTGCAGGTTTGCCGTAGTGAATATTTTTGTACTGTGTTTACTTTTTTCCATACAAAAACACAATAATTTCATTACTCAGTGGCAACTCTTGAACAAAAACAGCTGTTTTTGTTTATAAGTTAAAATTTCTTATACATGTATATACAGACATACATATATGCATACTTACAATTTTTTATCGTTCAAGTCCATATCTGCATACATAATTTCTGTAATTTTACTTACTTTTAGCTTTGTTATTTATGAAAATTACTGAAAGTTTATTATTATAATATGTGATTTTTTTGCTATTATCTTTTTGGCAACACTAGTTTTGACAGCTCACGCACGTTTTGTATCTTGTGTCACTGTCAAACATCTTCAGTTTGGTCTATAATTTAATCATGAATCGTCTTACAAACGAACAACGCTTGCAAATTATTGAATTTTATTACCAAAATGCGTGCTCTGTTAAGAAAGTTCATCGCGCGCTTCTTCCATTTTATGGTCAGTTTAATCGACCTACTGAGGCTTCTATTCGGGCTATTGTAAAAAAATTTCGCACCAAATTTACATTGTTGGACATTAAACCACCAACACGCTTACGTAGAGTGCGAACTGAAGAAAATATCGCAGGCGTATCGGCCAGTGTTGGTGATGACCGTGAATTATCGATTCGGCGCCGTTCGCAGCAATTGGGCTTCTGTTACTCCACTACGTGGAAAATTTTGCGGAAGGATTTGGGTGTGAAGCCTTATAAGATACAGCTGGTGCAAAATTGAAGCCAAACGACCTACCACAACGCCAAATTTTTGGTGAATGGGCTCTTGAAAAGTTAGATGAAGATCCACTTTTTTATCGAAGACTTGTGTTCAGCGACGAGGCTCATTTCTGGTTGAATGGATACGTGAACAAGCAAAACTGCCGTATTTGGAGTGAAGAGCAGCCAGAAACATTGCAAGAGCTACCAATGCATCCACAAAAAACAACCGTTTGGTACGGATTATGGGCTGGAGGCATCATTGGGCCGTATTTCTTCAAAGATGATGCGAATCACAACGTTACTGTGAATGGTGAGTGCTACCGTGCGATGATAACAAACTTTCTTTTGCCCAGAATGGAAGAGTTTGACTTGCATGACATGTGGTTTCAACAACACGGTGTCACATGTCACACAGCACGCGAAACAATGGACCAATTGAGTGGCGAGTTCGGTGAACAGTTTATTTCACGATTGGGACCAGTCAATTGGCCGCCCGGATCGTGCGATTTAACGCCTCTAGACTATTTTTTGTGAGGCTATGTTAAGGCTAATGTCTATAGCGACAAGCCCGCTTCGATTGACGCACTGGAAGCCAACATTGCCAACATTATTCGTGAGATACCGGCCGAAATGTTGGAAAGAGTATGCCAAAATTGGACTAAACGGATGGACCATTTGAGGCGCAGCCGCGGCCAACATTTGCATGAAATAATCTTCAAACATTAAACTATATCGACCCAACTATCGATCCAAATAAATATTTCATGCATTTTTCTGAATTTTATGTGTTTTTTTTTTTAAATTTCCGATAGTTCTTATAAAATCACCCTTTATAACGTACACAAGCAGTAGTCACAATTGCAATACAGAAATCACCAAGAATTGATAGCCTTACGTTGTTAATAAAAAAAAAAACTGATATGTGTGTAGTGGAACCCCTTGGTATATAGAAACATGCCATTAAAAATTTATCTTCACACACATTTGTAGGGATCATTTACATACCTACATATATCTGGATATATCGCTTTTTAAAACCGAGGAAGCAACGTAAAATTTAATGTATTACAATTTTTAAAGAAGTTTTGCAACAGAAAAACGACCTACTAAAATATAAATTCTTAAAATGAATAAAAAGCAAGAACATTTCTTAAGTCTTAACGACATCTTGTCGAAAATGTTCTCGTATATTTACTTTCTGATCAGCGTTGCCAGAATGAAGATTTTATGTTAATTTTGAAAAAATTTCAAATAAAATCAGATTTGAAGATCTCTTTCTTAAAATAAAGATTTTTAAGACTTAGTATTGTAATAATTATGCAACGAAATTTGACTTCATGTGACAATTGAAATAAGTGTTTACCTAATGCAGTACAGTTTAGCTGAATTGGACTTCCGAAACCCTTTCAAAGGGAAATATTTTCCCTGATAACTATGCGTCATGCAAGTTTTCGCGTGTTAATAACCCCCGAGGTGCTGTTGTCTGGCAACCGATACTTTTAATGCAACTAATTTGTAGTGATGGTTAAACGGTAACGGATGATGCTCTTAAAAGTTGGCCTATCAACTCATTAAGCATTGTCTGCCACTCACTGACCAAGTGCCACTTTTCAGCGAAAGGTTTGTTCATATGGCTATAAACTTATGACTAGGTTTGCAACCAGTCTGAACCTTGTGAGCCACATGGGTGGTGAATTGTGCATAATCCACCCCTTGAAGTTAGTCCATTATCAAACAATGCTGTCAAGGCAGGTGCCGATATAAATCAATTTCACATTCTGTTAGGACAAAGCACACTTTCGCACTTTAGTAGTTGTTATGTTTGCATGAGACTACGAACTGTTACCACAACCAGCTTTCGCTCCAGATTTGAGCCCCAGCAGCTATTTAATTTTTTCAATTTTGAATAAATGACTGAGTGGCAAAAACTTTTCACATTTCTTTGTCTGGAAGTTCAGGATCTTCTTCCTGCGAATAGTTGTAGTATGGGTAACAAAAGTTG
Source organism: Thecocarcelia acutangulata (assembly GCA_914767995.1). Taxonomy (NCBI): domain Eukaryota; kingdom Metazoa; phylum Arthropoda; class Insecta; order Diptera; family Tachinidae; genus Thecocarcelia; species Thecocarcelia acutangulata. The sequence continues at coordinate 26,797,256 of OU612097.1, read as the reverse complement.
TTTACAGCCGGATTTGAAAGGCTTTAGAAAGAGGTCTAGCACAAGCAAAGAACTCTTAGGAAACCATAATATCCTATTCTGAAACTATATGCAATAAGAGAAGCATTAGAAATCGTATACAATACGGACGCAAGAGTGGGATGATAAATGCTCGCTGATAATTAATCTGTTCTCAAGGCTCTGAGCAGTTGTGTTTGTGCATCCAATCTGCTACTGGGATGTAATAATAGGCTAAATGGTTGGGTGAGCCAAAATCAGAATATTTTGATCTAGATGGTAGGACATGAGCGGCATAGTGGTAACGAGATGACAGACGTCTATGCCAAAAACGAAACTGAAGATACTTTTAATTGGCTTCAACAAGAGTCTCATCAATAACGAAGTGAATAAATGAACTGTGGCTATCGTGGATAAATATTGGAATGAGACAAATGACCTCTATCTCTGGGAAGCCTAGAAGGAAAAGCCTAAGCTTACAAGTTTAAGTATCGCCTACAAGCTTAAGCATCGACATATAACGAATAGATATTTTCAATGTAGACATTTGCAGCTTTTACGGTGTGGCAAAGCCTCAATGGCACACTTGCGCACTTGATTACACAAGAGATACAGGCTGTTACAAGCAAATACGTTGGGTGAACAGGACTTGCTATCACTTCCATTGATGGAGCTAGTCCGGTTTCTTGGCACACTACACCTATAAGGGTATAGGTCACAGTACAAAGATCGCACTGCAAGGAGCCATTTTGAGCCATATTCCACTTTTCTTATTATTATTAAGAGATTTCTATTTTCTATGTAAATCGAGGAGAATATATATAAAGAAAGAAACAAAATTTTTTGCGCAAAAAAAAATTTACAAATTTTATTTAAAACTTTGTTTTATTTAATACACTCGTATATTAAAATATTTAAATATTAAAATTGTTCCATAAAAATTACAATACGGCCGAAGGCTGTTTCATGTCAATTTTTAAAAATATTCTTTTAATTAGCCACAATAAAATTTTTGTATGTTTGGGATTATTCTGTTCTGTCAATCATTTAACTGAATGACATGACCTGTTTGTAAATTTTGGTTTTACAAACTGGTAAAAAAACATATAAATAATAAAAACAAATAAATAAATGTATGCCATTTATACGCCTAATATAAGTTTATTTTGTATCCGTGTGTTTGTGGGGAATGCATGTGATTTCAAATTTAATGTGTAATAAAAGAGTATACACTTTTCAAACCCGATAGTTCCACTACAAAAATTGCATATTAGAAACTTTAAAGCATTAAATAATATTTATTTTCATATGAGTTCTATAAAAAGGACAAATGCTAACTGAACTAAAAAAACCGGCAATCAATGGAAAAAAACACACCAAGCTTCAGGCACAGCCTCGAATGTGATCGGCACATATCGTCAATAGGACGTGCTTGAAATCCCTACAGATGGAGTGTAGCGTTGCGCAGGCAGAAATCGTGGTCATACTGAGGGCCGCTGGCAGGATATACGGGGATGATATCCAAATTTGTACTGATGGTAAGACTGCGTTGTATGCATTAGCTGGGGTCTATACGACATCCAGCTTGGCTCGTGAATGCCGGATATCTCTAAACAAGATAGGGACACATTCGAACCTGGAGCTTTTCTGGGTAAGTGAGCATGGAAATCTTGTAGCGGAGGAACTGGAAAAGGCCGGTGTCCAGCCGCAACAAAGAGATATAGATGGGATCGCTAGAATCCCGCTTGAGATCTGAAAGAAACAAGTACAGCGTTCACTTTTTGAGACCGCTAGAGACAGTTAGTCTAGCGAGCTTATCTATCGAATATCAAGGCTGACATGGCCCAGATATGATTAAAGGAGGACTATTATCCTTAGGGTCTTGCCCCGACGGAGGTTGCGTTCTGTTGTGGCGGTCCTGACATTACCACATAGAGACGCAGGCGAGGAGGTTAAATCTTCCACTTAATAACTTCTGTAAACGTTGCAGAGGCGGGAGAAAAGCACTTACTCTGTCGGTATACAATTCTTTCCTACAAGGGCATTGTATCTAAGAAGACGGACGCTGCGGAGGTATTGGAATCTGGTGTAAGTGAATTGGACTCCTTGGTCAGATCCTCGGTTTAGTTCTAAACCATTGATATGTAGATCTGTTGAGATATATATCACACCCAGGCAACAAAACGGGACCAGACTGGACCCAAGTGGGCTGGCTTTACAACAGCTGGCAGTCTGTTAAACCTAACCTAACCCAAGCTCCGTAAGCTCCGTACAGCAACGCTCGTATGATCCAGTATTGTGTGTTATAACTCAAACTCAATACTGTGAATGTTGCTTTATCTGTATTCGTGTAAGGTGTAGATATTCAAAAATCGTATGCTCTTAATATTCTTGGAATGAAAATTCGCTGTGGTTCTCTCTACTCTGGACACCTTTTTCATGTCTCTAAAGAAGTATTTAAGTGTCTCGGTTTTTTGAAACAGTGTAAGACATACTTCACTCCATTTGATCTGCACCACTATTTATACCACTTATATGCGACCAAAAATGGAATACACCTCTCATGTTTTAGTCCAGTGGCTCAAAGTCTATTTTGGGTGCGATATTTGTAATCGGTTTAGTGACAGTAGGCGATCCAACTCTATTGACTCACTGCAGCATCGCCGAAGTGTGCGGTACGTTCCTCTATTCTATATCGATACTAAATGGATTTTGCCCTGATAAGATTCGGATCCTGTTCCCGAAACCAACATATTTTTATGTAATATACCTACAACGTCTAGAGCTCATCCATTTGTGGTGTATTGCCCAGAGAATCGCACAACACATCACAGAGAACTCGTTTTTCAATAGTACAGTTTGTCTAAATTGCCTGCAGACGTGTTTCCTGTCGTATATAACGTTGGAAAGTTCAAGTCAAACGTGCACAAACACTACTAATTCGTTCTTCCAACTCATAACTTATTTAGCTAGTTCCAAAAATTTGCATAATTTTCTAAAACAATAAAAAGTATTCCTTTATAGAAACAAATTTACTTGACTAATTGTAACATTTAATACAAGAACTGCAAGAATTTATAGACTATTTTTTATTTATTTTTGTTTACATAAACAATTATTTGCGCTTTCAGTTGTAGAACAAAGGCAAAATTATATAAAATTATATGACACACTTCATACGAGTACAGCTCAAATTAATCCTTTTCAATTAAATTTCCATTTTAAATTTAATTATTTCCTGTCTCCCATAAAAGTTCTTGTGGTCGTTTTGATTGTATGTTTGTTGCTTCGCATGCGTGTATGCGAGTGTGTGTTTGCGTGAGTAAGTGTGAGTGAGTGTGTTTATCATTTGTTTTATACAATACTGGTACTCATAGAAATATATAGTTTATTTGAACGTTAGCACCCATTTTTGCACACATTTGTATTCAAAAAAAGTGTTTTTCTTAACTCATACACCTAAAAGCGAAGTGAAGTTTATCTATGAACTACTTTTGCTTTAGTACAAATAGTAAGAGGCAGAACTGAAAAGTTAATTATTTAAACTGATTTATTCTCCTGGCAGCTAAAAATGTGTTTAAATCAATTAATTTGATATATTTCCGGGCTTACTTTTCGTTCCCTGCTATAAACGAACTTATTTCTATCACAAGGTCTGTGATGCTCTCAAGTTTGTACTACGAAACGCCAAAGCGTTCCATGTCATCGTCAATGTCACACAAGGGTGAGCCATAAAGTCGAGCTCATGGAATTGATCCACCGCCGTGGCAGATATTGATTCAAGTCAAATACACTTTTTTATATACCAAAGAAAGCGTACAAGGAACCGTACTATTGCTTAGGAATACATACTCTTAGCCCCGATTTCCAGCTATCTATTATTATTATTTTCTTGTCTTTTTCGAACAAATTCCGAAACATATTGGCTTGTTAATTTTTCTAAAATATTTTTGTCTAGCTTCATTTCAAACTATACGAGGGCGTTTCGGAAACTTCTTAGCCTAGCGAAAAAAGCGCGGTATAAACAGAAAAAAGTTAAGTGTGTTGGAAACTTCCCTCTCTGCTATGAACACATGTTAAATTGCGTTTCGATCTGGTAACTCCTTCATATAGAAATAGGGGGGTTACTCTCTATTGCGATGCGAAAGTAAGTTCAATGCGAAAGGTAGATGCGATAAGAGTAATTGGTATTTAGTGCTGTTTGCGCAAACTTTTTCGCGAAATAGTTTAAAAATAAAACAGCACTGGTATCACAAAATAAACTATAGCGAAGAATGATAAAATAAAATGTGCGAAAGAGAAAGTTAAAAGCGAAAAGAAAATACGAAAACGCAATACAGGGTACCAATTCTTCGATTTCTTTCGCATCGCAATAGAGAGTAACCCCCGAGGTGTTCACAAAAGACGCATTCGCGATTATTTTACAATGGAAAAATTAGAAATACGTGGTGTCATTAAATATTTGCATAAAAAAGGTTTATCGGGACAAGAAATTCATAATGATATGGTGAATGTGTTAGGTGAAAGTGCTACTTCATATGCAACAGTAAAAAATTGGGTTGCTGAATTTAAACGTGGTCGTACAAGCATTGAAGATGAACCACCTAGTGGACGTCCAAAAACAGCAACAACAATATGGTATCAAATGATCGACGAATAAATGTGCGTGAAATAGCTAATATCATGGGCATCTCAAATGATCGAGTCCATTAAATTTTGCATGAAGAACTACAGATGAAAAAGCTCTCTGCAAGACAGGTGCCGCATTTGTTAACAGTCGACCAAAAACGCATAAGAATGAACATTTCTCAAGCTTGTTTGGATCGTTTTAAGTGAAATAAAATGGATTTTAAGCGTCCTTTCATAACTGCTGATGAGACATGGATCCACCACTATACTCCAGAGACGAAAGAACAATCCAAACAATGGACTGGAAGTTGGAGGAAGTGCCCCAAAGAAGGCAAAAACAATTCAATCGGCTGGTAAGGTTATGCCAACGGGTTTTTGCGACTTCAAAGGTATTTTATTCATTGACTATCTGCAATAGGGTAAAACAATAAATTCAGTGTACTATTGCAACCTTTTGGATCAATTAAATGTACAAATTCGAGAAAAACGTCCTGGCTTACAACACAAAAAAATAATTTTTCATCAAGACATGGCACCAGCGCACAATAGTGTTTTAATAATCGCTAAAATCAACGCACTAAAGTACGAGTTGCTTGACCATCCACCTTATTCTCCTGATTTAGCTCCCAGTGACTGTTACTTGTTCCCAAATCTAAAAAAAAAACTTGCTGGCAAGCATTTTACCTCAAATGATGATGCAATTACAGTTGTAAACCAACCACTATTTTGAAGACCTTGAGGAAAACTATTTAATCAAGGGATAGAATTGCTAGAAAAGCGTTGGACTAAATGTATTGAAGTTTCAGGAGAAGTTACCGAACCGCCTGTGTGTATGTACTTATATAACAACTTTACCACTTGGATTCAGATAATTCGTATATATGAGGACATATATTTCTAAGCAAATACAAATTGATTTCAATGCAGTTTGCCTTCAAATAATTCAAATATTTCTTACGAACTTATTTTTGCTACTTTTAAGTTTGCTCCTTAAAATTCTGTAAATGATAAGCTCGTTTTTTCAAAACAAGCATGTTTATTGCTAAGTCTGCCTCTGCTTGATATAAACTCTCTGCTTACGTAGGCAATGTTGAGTGCGTATTTCTATATCCTTAGAAAATTTATATTAAGCCCTGCTTTATCTAGACGAATGTGTGTCACACATACAAGACTGAACATCCTGTGTTCATCCGGGTTGATATTAAGCAGACACGGACTGAAAAAAATATTTATATGTATGTAAATATATTTAACACTAGAGTTTGCAGTCTCTGCTATAAAACCTTTCTTCCTTTTTTACCTTGATTGTGTGTACTGCTCTCGTTCCTATGTTGTATCTGTGTATAAGTGTGTAATTTGTTTTCTATTTAAATACATATTTTTCTTATCTTTAATACCTTCTGCATAGTTTAGTTTCGGAATTTTTCAGCTTAGCCCAATTATTTTTTGTTGCACAAAATTTGAGGAGAAGTATTGAAAGCGTAAAATAATTAAAGAAATATGTCAAATGCTACGGTCCCTTAATAGACATATAATCATGGCATGATGTCACGCAAGCTAAAGCCTCATAATTCAAGTATGTAGCAGGCAGAGAAGAGTAAAATATGAAAGCAAGTTATTTCATATTATTGTATATCAAGTGACTTCTACTGCCATATTAAAAATTTTAAGGAAACGGCAGAAGACTTTTAATTTTATAACAATGTCAGGACATGCACCTATGAAAATAAAATTTTTCTCGCATTCTTTAACTATTGAAAATGACAAAAAATTAACAACTTTGAATGCTTTGCGAGGGCTTTATTAAAATATTTAGTTTGTTACAAAAGGATATGTGGGAGATCAGCAAGTCCTTGTCCTGATTTAAATAAAACTTGGCAAATAGTTACAAAAAATCTTTAAGCGGGGTAGACACAGTGCTTGATATCTTACAATTTCATGCTTGATAGTCCAACAAGCATTCATTCTAACTTTGGTTTTACGTTGCTTGTTTGGAAGACAATGACCGGCAAACTTCAATAAATTACAAAATAACCTAATTGTCATCACTCAGTTTCACGTATTTTTATTTTCTAAGCGGATTTTTTATATTGAAAAATAATAACCAAATTCAATAGATGCTTTTTTATGACTTTTTTTGTATTTTCTTCTTTATTTTGTTTGTTTTTCGCTACAACCATTCCCAATGAAAACCAAATAATAATAAAATTTTGCACGTGCTTGATAGCTTTCACTAAATACAATCAAGCGTGTGACAGCAAGCATGCCAGAAAATCAAAATTTTTTGATTTTTCAACAAGCATTGTTGTATGTGGTGGAACACATACTAACAAATTTTCACACATACTATCACCACAACCAGTTTTTTCAACACTAAAGCCTATACTCGTCTGCGTCTTACACACACAAAACTCACTCACCAACATCTTCTGTCACGAGATCCTCACCCCATATGCCCCTTCTGCAACGTGGCTTTCCTTAAGCGCCATTCGCCTCAGACTGTGTGGTATTGATGATATCACTAACCCCATGCAAACCCCATCAGAACATAATAGCTCTATTCACAATCTTGTGCATTTGTGATTGCAAATTTATGCAATTGCAAATACTGGGTGGCCCAGAAAGACCGAAGTGGTGTGAATTCCTTATAACTTTTTTATTATAATTTTTTTTTTCTTTTCTTTTCAGTATTTTGTAAAGAAGACTTGGATAATTTATAATGGAGCAATACACAATTGAACAACGTGCCCAAATTGTTGAAATTTACTTTTCAAATCAACGGTCCATTGTGTTGACTCAGCGTGCATACCGTCGTCAATTTAATGTGCGGGTTGCACCCTCTCAGTCAACAATAAACCGTCTGGTTGCAAATTTTCGAGAACAAGGAGCAGTAAGGAACCTTCCTGGTCCCGGCAGACACCGCACTGTCCACACGGCTGACAATATTCAAGTGGTACAGGAGAGTATTCGGGAGGATCCAGAAACATCAACCAGGAGACGTTCGTCACAACTGGGCCTCTCAAGGATGTCGCTGCAGCGAATTTTGCACACCATAGGATTGTTTCCATACAAAATTCAACTTGTCCAAGAATTGAAACCAACAGATTACCAGCAACGACTTGACTATGCAATTTATTTCCAGCAAAAAGCACAAGAGAATCCAAATTTTATTCATAACTTAATAATGAGTGACGAAGCCCATTTTCAATTAAATGGGTTCGTTAACAAGCAAAACTGTAGGATATGGGCTACGGAAAACCCGAGAGTACTTCATCAACGACAATTGCACCCAGTTAAGTGTACCGTTTGGTGCGGTGTTTCTTCAGAAAGGATCATTGGCCCATTTTTTTTTGAAAATGAACAAGGTGTCGCCATTTCCGTCAATGGTGATCGATATCGGGCCATGTTGCAAAATTTTGTAAGGCCAGCCGTGGAAAACCATCCGCAAATATGGTTCCAACAGGATGGAGCCACAGCGCACACTGCGAGGGCCACAATGTCTCTTTTACGCGACATCTTTGGTGAAAGAATAATTTCTCGTAACAGCAATTTTAATTGGCCTCCGCGTTCCCCGGATTTAACCGCTCCAGACTGTTTTCTTTGGGGCTATTTAAAAGGAAAAGTTTATGTTAATAAGCCTAGGACTATTGAGGAGTTAAAAACCAATATTCGAGAAGAAATTAACAACATACCACCGGAAGTTTTGCGAAAGGTCATGGAAAATGTGTTGGAAAGAGCACATTTGTGCGAAGCAGAATATGGCCACCACTTGCGGGATATCATTTTTAATAACTAATCCAAAAATATTCCCCATAAATTTAATGTATTAAAAAAAAAAAAAATTAAAAAAATATCTCTTAAATAAAAAGTTATAAGCAATTCACACCACTTCGGTCTTTCTGGGCCACCCTGTATATGCTATCAATTGTGAACCACCTCTGTTGGTTAAGTTTGCACTTCTTTTTGCAAAGCACGAAATTCACAGCTGATTGATAATTAGAATAGAAAATAATTTACTAAAATTTTAGTCAAAAATAAATATGCCGAAAAAAAGCTTTAAGAAGCAGTTAATGGACTTTTTAATCAAAAAAGCGATTTTAAGTTATATATAGACATCGATTGGTATATTTGAATGCCGGATGAGCGACGGCAACTAAGTGGTGATCACGAACTAATTGGCTTGGATCGCTGATTGTCAGCTGTCGATTTGCAATTAAGTAGAACATATAAAAACATAAGTAGAGCATATAAAAACTATAGGTTTTAAGTATTGCATATACACATAAGACTAGCAAGTGCATTGCTGTGTATTTTGTCAGTGTAGAGTATAAATATGCTAAACCTTTTTGCAAATGCAATGATGCAATACCATTTGCACGAGATTGTGAATAGAGCTAATATAAATAACACCAATGCTTATATATCCAACACAAAATTTAAAATCTGCAGGTTAGATTCAGTCTAATATTTTTTTTGTACGTAAAAACTGATTGTAGTATTCTAAAGCGTATAGCCTCTTTGTTGTTACAGATTTATTATAATTTAATTTGTAAAATTATCTAAAGAAAGAAATAAAATAATACTATCACCATTTTGAGCGTGTCTATCGCCCTTTACATTGGTTTTACAATTGAACTTAAAAATTAACATAAATATTAAATTAAAGTTGAATATTAATACGTTGATGCTTTTAGAAAAACTTTTTGAAATTTTAAATACTGTAAATAAAATAGTCGACGAGAATGGGTAAGAAGTTCGCCTATTAATCTGATTGTAAGCACTGGCTTCTAAAGCATAATTTTAAAATTAGTGATCTACTTGTAGTCCTAATAGTGTCCTCCCGGGAAACAGGTTTTGCCTTGGTGTATTCCTAACTTGGGCACTCTGTTTTTTGGGGAAAAGAGGGGAAGGGGTCCCTCGTTTGTTGTGTTGGATTCCGAAACCCTTACCAAGGGTATAAATTGGCAGAACGGGGGGCCCCCGGGTAGTTCTATCCGGGCTGATCATGGTTGAGGGGCCTACCTTGGCTGTAACGTTCTGGCTGTGGTTGAAACCTAAAACGCAGGAAGGGAGTGTTAGTATCCTTGATAATTGTTTGGTGTGTGGCTTTTTTCGGAGATTAACAATCTCCCGAGGATCTGTTGCCTATACAACAGATACCTGTACTGTAAGGAACCAGCAGTGGTGATGGTTGACGGGTGAGTTGGTTTAAGGGCTGATGCTGCTAGTGGGTTTCGGCCTACCAACTCATTAAGTCTTGTCTTCCATTGATTGCTGGGAAATTGCATACAGGTGGGATTAGAAAGCCTGAACTCCTCAACAAGAAGTTGCTCATATGACCGCAATTATATGGCAAGGATTGCTACCTGTGTGAGCCTAACCAGCCACACGGGGGCGCTGGTGAATCGCCCCCGTGTGAATCGGAAAAACCATTAGATTAGGCCATAAAGGCAGGTGCTGATGTAAATCATTTTCACAGTTCCAATAGTGTATTCATTCAACGGAAGTGTATGAGTTTGTCATATTTATTCAGAGATCGATATAAAATTCCTTACGGGAATGGTACTAAACCCATTATACTGTTACGAATGTGTATCACTTCTGACCCACTGTGTGAGCTTGTTATAAACGTACACTAACATTCACACAAACAACATAAAGCTAAAAACCTAATACACAAGCAACCAATTATAAATAATTTAGAAAACGCAAGATTCCAGCTAAATCAAGCAGCAATGATTTTATTTGTATTGTTGCGTTCTTAGTGTTTTGCAAGCTTGTGTGCGTGTATGTGTGTGTAGCTATTATATTTATAGATTTGAGTCTGGAATGGTGATTAGCAAATCACTAGAAATTTAATGATTAGTTTAGTAGTTAATACAGAAGCATACGCCAGATGTTCGGTAAATGTAGCGTTTATTTTTAAACGTTCTGCAAGACAGTCATAAATCAGAAATGTCAGATACTCGTACAGTGGTACTAAGTGTAAATAAAGTTGTGCAGTATTTAAGTACTGTGTGACGTACAAGTGTCAATGACATTATTTCATTTGCAATTACAGAATCTGCAAAGCGTTTATAAAGGTAAAAAACAATATCATTACTTGTATCACATTAGAAACAGCTGCAAGATAGTTTTTAGAATTATGAAGTATAAAATTAGTCACGGTTACTTGATTTTGCTTTAACTTGCTAAGTTTTTTTTTCTATTAAAAAAAAAATAGCTAGGCAAATCCTTGCCGCAATTGAAGTAAAATGTGGTAAGGAGTCAAAATAATTATATTATTACAAACTTGTACCTCCTCTAACCATTATGTTCTAAAGAAGCATTCAAGTGCCTCGGGTTTTTGAAACGGAGTAAGATGTACTTCACTCCATCCGATCTCCTTACTATTTATACCACCTACATTCGACCGAAAGTGGAATACAACTCTCATGTTTGAGCCGGTGCCTCAAAGTCTGTTTTGGGGTTACTCGACCGTGTGCAGGAGAGGGAGAAGAAGCTTATCGGTGACAGTAGAATATCCAACTCTATTGACTCGCAGGAGCATTGAGGCTGTGCTGTTCTATCGTTACTACAATGGATTTTGCTCTGATGCGATTAGGAATCTTGTTCCCGAAACTCGCACATTTTTACGTAGCACACGCGCATCGTCCAGAGCTCAGCCATTTGTGGTCGATTGCCCAGCGACACGTACTACGCATTACGTTTTTCAGCCATACGCTTCGACTGTGGAATAAGTTGCCTGCAAATGTCTGTTCCTGTCTGTTATAACGTTGGAAAGTTCAAGTCAAATTTTCACAAACACTACTCTCTCTTTCCTCCTCCTCATAACATTTATAAAGCATATCTATTTTCTCATACGAATTAAAACCATTATGTTAGAGTCATAAGCACTGGCATTTATAGACATTAATTTTATATAAAAAGAAAAATAATCATCCGTACAAGAAACATTGAAAAACTCATAAACAATTATCAGCAGACTCAATTTCAAAAGTTTGTGTGATTTGAGTGTATTCGCGCATATGTTTAATACGTACAAAATTAAGTCACATTTTAGAAAAGAAGTCAAACGTCACGTATTTTTTATCACGCGTTTATTGTAACACAGCCTGGGAAGTCCTAAGTTTCAGAAAAAATCCTTAAATCCTATTTAACTTTTAAGACCATCAAAACCAAAGAAAATTTGAAGTCCGGTAACACAACAACAGTTGAAGGCTTCAAACAAAATGATTATGGTATTATAATGCTTTGTTATTCTTGTCAAATAATCATCATATTCATGTTATATTTATGCTGTAACCAAAACCAACAAATTAATACAGCAAACAAAATCTCTCAACAGCAACACATAAAGACTTCTGCCTCCACATAATAAAATAATTATGATTATATGTATATGTATATACATACATATGTATATTGTATTTTCTGCTTACACAGGCAGAACGAAAAGGTTTCTCCGAAAACTATTCATATATTAAAGAGCTTAAGAGAACTTTTAAATCCTTTGTTAGCTGTTTGCTTGTGTTTTAATACAAACCAAATTTCGAACTCTGGTTTTATTGTCCTTTCAGGGATATTGTTTGTTATTGAATTATATTTAATAATTCATTTAATAAATAAGTAAATGTTTGTCTTGCTGAGCATAAATTGTGTGGTGCTTATTGATATGCATAACATATCATCAATTCATAAATGTGTCTTAGCCTTTGCAAGAAATTGTCTTAAAGGTACGTAAAATATAATGCATGCATTCAAAACTTAATATTCTTAAATTTGCAGTTAAATTTGAGTTAACATTAGGGCGATTAAACGGTTATTATTCGAGCAAGTGGAGACCGACATTAAACTAATCTAAACAGGCTAAACTCATCCTGCAACCTGCAACTAATCCTCCTCTCATACAGTTGTAAAAAGATCTACATCAGCTACTGCTTTGCGGCCTTATCTGATGATGGACCAGTTCCACGATTCACCAAAGCCCCCGTGTGGCTGACTAGGCTCACACAGGTAGCAGTTTATGCAATATGTTTGTAGCCATATGAGCAATTTCTTGTTGAGGAGTTCGGGCCTTCTAATCCCTCCTGTAAGGCTTAATGACTTGGTAGGCCGAAGCCCACTAGCAGCATCAGCCCTTAAACCAACTCATCCACCAACCATCACCACTGGTTCTTTACAGCACAGGTATCTGTTGTAAAGGCAATAGACCCTCGGGAGGTTGTTAGTCCCCGAAAAAAAACCACGAAAAGCAATTATCACGGATACTAACACCCCCTTCCTGCGTTTTAGGTTTTAACCACAGCCAGAACGTTTCAGCCAAGGTAGGTACCTTAACCATGATTAGCTCGGGTTGAACTGCAAGCAGAACCACCCGGGGACCATACTGATCCCCGTTCTGCCAATTTAAACCCTTGGTAAGGGTTTCGGAAGCCAACACAACATAAATCATGCGGCTATATAGAGTTTTATTTGCTATAACAAACGAGGGACCTCTTCCCCTCTTTACCCGAAAAACAGAGTGCCCTAGTTAGGAATACACCAAGACAAAACCTGTTCCCCGGGGGGCCTCCTCTCATACAGGGCGAGAAAGATATCCCCACTACCTCCCAACTCCGACTTGGATCCATTTGCAAAAAATTCAAACTCGTCCTCTTGACGATATGTGCCGATCACATGCGAAGCCGTGCTTGACAAGATTACATCAAATCTCTTGTCGGGCAGTAGAGCTGGTAAGCAATAGTCAATATTCTCCAGAAAGTTCACTATTCTTCGTATTATTGAGGCATGACCATATGGTGCCTACTTCCACGACCCGCTTGACCTGATTCATGCGATTCATGGCAATTTCTTTCACCATGAGATCAGCCGGCAGCCAGTTCAGCATTTTGAAAAGTGCTGTCGATAGCATAGTGCCGGAAGCACCAGTCACCATCAAAGCAGAAGTACGCATTCGCTTTTCTACGATTTTGCAGTAGGTGGTTTTTTACAACGAATTCCAGCACACGAGCGGCCAATACATTAAAATAGGTTAAAATAGGTATGAATTCCTAAGATTTATTCCCCAGGTCTTTCCAAAATAATGCACCAAAATAAGGCGATAGCCGCCTTTTTTGGAATCCAGGTTGATATCCCCAGATGTTTCCCCCTATCTGACAGCTTGAGCTCTACCCCCTTTACGGTTGGTACTCGTAGAGCAAACAATAGAGTCTTTTATCTCCGTTTTCTGTGGATTCATACTTAGGCCACTATTTGCGCACCATCCTTTTATAAGGCTTAGTGCAGAGCTCAGTTGCTGTGATAGTTTTCATATATCTGGTTATTTACCCGATACAGCAACATTATCGGCATATGCCACTGTCCTAAGCAACATGGAATCTAATTCCATCAATAGCGAATTCAATGCTACATTCCGTAGAAAAGGAGATAAAACGCCTCCCTGTGAGGCGTTTTTATCTTGGACCAGTACTCAGGGGATGACCCCTACATATGCAGTGCATTGTACTGGAACTAGGAAAATAAGTTGAGATGAAGAGGAAAGAGGGAGTAGTGTTCGTGGAAGTTTAATGACCCTATTGGCCAGTCAATTCCCCATAAAGCTCACAATTGAGTGATGAACGTTCGGTCTATGTTATGACCCTTGGCAACACATTATTAAATGCTCCCTCTCTATCAAGGAGGGCAGCTAACGCATACTCTTCATGCTCCAAAGCTCTCTCTATCTGTCCTATGAGCGAAAGCAGCGCAGTTTCAACAGATTTGCCCTTGATGTAGGTATGTTGAGATGCTGATAAATACTATTAGTTTAATACTATTTTACTAACAGATTTGTTTTAAGTTATTGCTTATAACCAGTTTTAGAAAAAAGTCGAATAATCAAACATGTAGCTGGCTCGCTTTGAGTGCAATACAACTTTTTGTTGAGCAATGTTGTTCTCTGGTATATTTTTCTATTATGAATACATCAATGAATTCTTAATTAAAGCAATTTAAAATATTTTCTTCCCCCATTGCAGTTTCTTCCCTTCATTTGACACTCTAATAATTTGCTGCCACTTTTTTTTTATGCATATTTCTTTAAAAAAAAGTCTTGCCATAATTTCTAGAGTAAAAACTTCTCTAAAACTTTTGCCTTGTAAAATGAACAATTTTTACTCATTTCGGTATTTAAAAAAGTTTTACAAGGATGTGTGCGTGTGCTCGAGTGCGGATTTAAAGCAAGTGTGTATTTGTAAGCATTCATACATATGATTATTTATTAAAATATTTATTTCAACTTTACAAATAAGTCTATGAAAGTTGCCATAAGTAGGCTTTTAGTTTGCTTTGTATGAGAGCTATTTAGTATTCATTCGTACACAAGTACGACTAGTCGCCCAAAAAACATAGAATAAGTAATTATCCTTGTGATTTTGTTCACTACAGTGCATGTGTGCAGTCGCTTGTATACATACATTCATTAATTAACACACACAAATACACACATGCACATATACACAAGTAAATTTATCTTTGTATTGGCTGCAGGGCGGAAATAAAAATTGTGTAGATATGGGATTTATAAGAATCTGAACAAAAAAGCCAAGCAACAAATCAAGATGCTTTTCAGGTGTACGAGAATGTGCATGCAAAATTTATGCGTTTATTTGTTTGCTTGTTTGTTTATTTGTTCAATTTGATTTTTGTTTGTACGAAATGTATATGTTTGTATTATTGTTTTTGTTTATATTCAAGATTGTTGTTTGTACGAGTACACGCGTGTTTTCCCAATTTATGAATATGAAATCAATTGTTTGCGTAAAATTGAGATTTTGTGCAATGATGTTTTTTTTCTGATTGCTGTGTGTGTAGAAGTTTGAATTTCTATTTGGGAATGTTTGCACAAAATTTTATATTAAAATATGTTGGCATGTACTCTTGCCAGAAAAAGTATCCGTACACTTTGAAATAAAAAGTTTATACCAAAAAAAAAAAAAAAAATTTAAATACGAGGGCAGTTCGGAAACTTCTTAGCCTAGCACAAAAAACGCGGTGTAAACAGAAAAAAGTTAAATGTTTTGGAAACTTCCATCTCTGCTATGAACACGTGTTAAATCATGTTTTGATCTGGTAACTCCTTCATATATAAACAGGTGTACACAAAAGACGCATCCGCGATTTTTTACAAAGAAAAAATTAGAAATGCGTGGTGTCATTAAATATTTACATAAAAAAAGTTTATCGGGACAAGAAATTCACAGTGATATGGTGAATGTGTTAGGTGAAAGTGCTACTTCATATGCAACAGTAAAAAATTGGGTTGCTGAATTTAAACGTGGTCGTACAAGCATTGAAGATGCACCACGTACACAGAAAAAATTATAGTAAAAATAAAATCAACAAAATTCTTGTCTGAAAAATATGAAAAAAATAACCTTGGACGTCGTATTTTGTTGTTGTTTCAAAAAATTATTGTTTTCGATCAATAATTATTTTGACTAAACTTTTGTTTGAATCCACGAATTCCTTTACAAGTCCGCATTCAAACAATATATTAATTGATTCAACGAATTTCGTTATTGAACAGGAAAAAAAAATTTTGTGTGTAGTGGACGTCCAAAATCAGCAGCAACGACAGAAATTGTAACCAAAGTGCCTGATATGGTATTAAATGATCGACGAATAAAAGTGCGTGAAATAGCTAATATCATGGGCATCTCAAATGACCGAGTCCATTTAATTTTGCATGAAGAACTGCAGATGAAAAAGATGTCTGCAAGATGGGTGCCGCATTTGTTAATAGTCGACCAAAAACGCATAAGAATGAACATTTCTCAAGCTTGTTTGGATTGTTTTGAGCGAAATAAAATGGATTTTAAGCGTCCTTTCATAACTGCTGATGAGACATGGAGCCACCACTATACTCTAGAGACAACAGAACAATCCAAACAATGGACTGAAGCTGGAGGAAGTGCCCCAAAGAAGGCAAAAACAATCCAATTGGCTGGTAAGGTTATGGCAACGGTTTTTTGCGACTTCAAAGGTATTTTATTGATTGACTATCTGCAAAAGGGTAAAACAATAAATTCAGAGTACTATTGCAACCTTTTGGATCAATTAAATGTACAAATTCGAGAAAAACGTCCTGGTTTACAACACAAAAAAATTATTTTTCATCAAGACAACGCAGTAGCTCACAAGAGTGTTTTAACAAAAGGCTAAAATTAACGAATTAAAGTACGAGTTGCTTGACCACCCTTAACCTCAATCTCCTGATTTAGCTCCCAGTGACTTTTACCTGTTCACAAATCTAAAAAAGATTCCTTGCTGGCAAGCGTTTTACCTCAAATGAAGATGCAATTACAGTTGTAAACCAACCACTATTTTGAAGACCTTGAGAAAAACTATTTTAATCAAGGGATAGAATTGCTATCGTAGAAAAGCGTTGGAGTAAGTGCATTGAAGTTTCAGGAGATTATATTGAAAAATAAAAATATTTTTGAAAAATTAACTATTCTCTTTCAGTGATGGGCTAAAAAGTTTCCGAACCGCCCTCGTAGAACACTTTTGCTAAACAAATATTTTTTTTAATTAAATAATTCATTATTTAGCTATTTTAAATTCACTCTAAAGTTTATTGATTTATAAAAAATTACAAACAGCTGGTGTTCTACGTTTCCCAGCTGCCTATATGTCGACATTTCATAGGAGCTACCCTAATCATCAGTAGTCTTTGGCAATTTTTGAAAGATATTCTCAAACATTTATTTCCCAACAATCTAAATAAATTATTGGGAATTAAAAGAAAAATGATCTATTATTTTTTTATTTCGACCGTTTTTTTTTCTTTCTTAATTGTTCGAGCTTAAGGTCTTTTTTGGCATTTTTAGTTCCTTTGGTTTTTAATTATCTGGCAATATTTCGCTTTCCTTTGGATAGCTTCTTCCTGAAGAAGAACAATTACACATAAAAAAATGTTCTAATAATGGGCCATGTCACAGAATTCACTTCCGTTCGAAAATGGAATTGAATCGGTTTTTTAATTCTTCAAAAAATGAAAAGTTAAAACTTTTTCGGAATGAAATCAATTCTATAAGATAATACCAGCTTCACTCTTGCAATTAGAAATGATTTCATTCCGAAAAGGTTTTTAATTTTTCGTTTTTTGAAGGAGTAAAAATAGAATTCAATTCCGTTTCCGTACGGAATTAAGCTCTGTAACATGGCTGAATATCTGTCAAAATACCAAAGACAAGTTTTTTTTTCATTTATACACGTTTTCCCTAGTTCACTTCTAGCTAAATCTTTTCCTGCTTATATTTAGTTCTTGTTTACTTCTAATTTAAATCTGCAGCAGATCAAGTTCATCTCCAATTCAGTTCAAATTTCTAGTTCAATTTTATCTCAGTTTTAGTTATAATGATTGTCTAGTACATTTGCTATTTCAGTTTTAGTTCAGTACTGGCTTTGAAAGAGGTCAAAAAGGGTCGAATAATAAGATGCAGATAGTTTCAAATCGATCACGTATGTCCATGAGCTATGAGCTCTAGGCGTATTATGAGCATATCGAAAAGCATTTAATTCATCCTGAAATCGCTAAATATGATTTTTTTAGGATACTGATAGCCACTAGAACCACAGCTGTGTTCCCGATAATATTGTAGCGAAATTATATGTATAGCGAGTTGCGGTTATATGAAAGGAATATAAACGGGGTGGTAGCGATCCCTCCTAAAAAAAACCTTTAAAGCCTGCTCATTTTTTAGAGCTGCTTTTTAGAGCCTGCTCATAACAGATGATCTAATGGGACCACCTGTCAAATATCGATGTTGTTATGTCACAGATATGATATTAGCAGGTCTTAGGTCCAGATAGGAAATTGCATGTATGAAGGCGGCTCCAGTGGCACATTGTCTCATAAAGATATATACGAGAAGATTGAGTCTTCCATTTATGACTTTTGTAATGGTTGTTAGTATGTAGAGCAGACTGAGAATATTGAGCACTTCATCTATCGTTGTCCAGCCCTTATTTACATCAGGCCATTGTTTCTGGGCAGAACTTTATCATATGATTTGGAAAAAAGTACAGGAATGCGTTATAGACAGATTGGATTCTTTCACTCTATACACAATATGCTTTGAAACTGGGTCAATCACCCTCGGGCAACACAACGGGAACAAACTATACCCAGTGGCCTGCTTTCTTCAATAGCCGGCAACCTTACCTAACATTACCATGATGAGCATGTACTGTCTGTAGAGTCGCCTATTCATAGAAAACATGTTGTTTTCTCGCAGATTTTAGAAAAAATTTATAAACCACGACACAAAACTCAAGTTGTGCAAATGGCCGAGAGAATGGCCAAGAGAGCAGTGCAAAAACTCTTGTCTCTAATTATCTTGCACTCTCACGGATAGCTGTGATGTTTTTTTTGGAAATTTTCTCATTATGTTGTAGTTTACTTTTATTTCAGTTCTTCGCAGTTCTGCTTTAAATCGGTTTTTGTTATCATACAGTTCTTCGTTAGTACCATTTGACTTCTAATCTCTCATCTCTGGCCATTTTGTGACTTCTCATTCAGTTTGCAATTTTTTATATTTTTTTTTGTATAAAGATGTATAAAAATTGGTAGTATAAGTTTTCCATTCAATTTATAATCGGCTTTATGTGGGTTGTATTCTATTTCTGTATTATTTTTTTATTTAGGAATATTGTATGAAAAGAAAACATTATGATTTTCCTATAAAAAATCTTTCAATAGTGAATGCCATTTAAGTTTTAAGTAATCTTTGCCTTGTTAAGGTTATTATTCTTATATAAAATAAAGTCTTTTTGCAATCGATATTGTCTACTTTCGTACACTTTTTTTTAATCCTAGATACATTTATTTATAGACATTTTCTGGATTTTTTTTTTGTTGTTGTAGTAGTGGTTTTTGTGTTTAGGTACTTAATGTATACCAATGCGTGTTGTTGAGTATGTGTCTTGTGGTTCGTCTCTTAGCAACCCCTTTAGAGAGGAAAAAAAAGATTAAGTTCATTTCCATGGGTTGGTTTGTATATGCTCTATGTTTTTTCACTAATTAAACTACTTGGTATGTAGGAATAAACTAATGAAAGGTTTCAGGATTTTCACAAGTTTTCAAAATTTACTTTGTGTCATGGACTATAGGGGGCAAGGGGTTTATTGTACTGTAGTGATCTTCTTTAGAAGTGAAATTTGAGCTATAACGTGATATGACATGTAACAGTTTTTTATGCAGAACATAACCGATTTCATGCGTCCTATATGTAACAAAATTACTTTATTATAACAGCTAGTATAGTTTTTTTGTTTTCAAAAACCAGCGCCATGTTTCCTGTTTAAGGGCCTCTCATTTCTGATTAAGTTATAGTTGAAGTTCAAAACCAACAGAAATAGAAACGACTAAAATGATGTACTGCCTGGCTCACGATGCCGTTTCGTAAACGTTCGTCATTATTTTCAAGGTCAAAACCCTACTCCGATGCCGTTCATAAGCTCTATTTTATCCTGATCTTGTATCATTTGCCTTGTCTACCTCCGATATATCTGTTAGTTGTAGACTATAAGTCACTTATTCTTTATATAAAGCC
The DNA here is from genome assembly GCA_914767995.1 of Thecocarcelia acutangulata. Taxonomy (NCBI): domain Eukaryota; kingdom Metazoa; phylum Arthropoda; class Insecta; order Diptera; family Tachinidae; genus Thecocarcelia; species Thecocarcelia acutangulata. The sequence continues at coordinate 26,777,031 of OU612097.1, read as the reverse complement.
AGGTAGCTAATATTGAAAATAGCACTAACATACCTCATAAAGCACCTATACTACTATTAAATGGCAGTTACTGCCTGGCTCACGATGTCGTTTCGTTAACGTTCGCTAATGTTTTTTTATTAAAAATAAGTGACTTATAGTTATTTATTATTTAACTGACGGGTATATCGGAGGTAGACAAGGCAAATGACACAAGATCACGGAATACTAAAGCTTATAAACGGCATTTGAATATGTTTTTTGTCCTTAAAAATTATGACGAACGTTTACGAAACGACATCGTGAGCCAGACAAAAAGGTTACAACCCTATTCACTCTTTCGCGGATGGCAGCAGCATTTGTCACTCGTACTGTTTTAGTTATAGGCCCAGCCTATCAGAGATCGCTGCCAAGAAGCTAAATATGACTGATTCACTGAATAGTGATCTTCTATTAATCTCCGAATGGAGTCGTAAAAACAGGGTCGCCTTTAATGCTCGTAAGACCCAATGCTGTTTATTGACACACAAAAATACGACCGCAAGCGCTGCTTCATCTGTACTCATGGATGGTATAAATATTGAAGAATCGGATGCTCTTGATATTCTGGGAATGAAAATACAGTGTGATGTCCGCTGGAATGATCACATTTTTCATGTCTCTAAAGAAGCATTCAAGTGCCTCGGATTTTTGAAGTGGTTAAGATGTACTTCACTCCATCCGACCTCCTTACTATTTATACCACCTACAACTCTCATGTTTGGGCTGGTGCCTCAAAGTCTATTTTGGTGTTACTCGACCGTGTGCAGGACAGGGCGAAGAAGCCTTTTTTTTATCTGGGACCAGTACTCAGGGGATGGCCCCTACATATGCAGCGCATTGTACTGGAACTGGGAAAATAAGGTATGATGATGAGGATAGAGGGAGTAGTGTTCGCGAAATATTAACGATAACAACACGAAAGACTGAAACAAACTCTATTGCAGCATTTAAAATGTTGGAATTAAATTAGTTAAAACTGATCAGTGCCCAGTGTATATACCTTCGACACTGCTCAGATTAGCAAAATTTAGTCCAACATATAAAGAAAACACGGACAACGATGAAAAAAGAAAACAAAAATAAACACGTGTACACAACTTGCTACCTATTACGGTGCAATTTGGTTTCATACGAATTTAATTAATGAACATACACATATTGGAAATACGGACAGCAGTAACAAAAGACGTGTGCACCTGATGAGAGACAAAACACTGTCGCTGATCGGCGACAGTGGCGTATCCAACCCTATTGACTCACTGGAGCATCGACGCAGTGTGAGATGCGTTACTCTGTTCTATCGTTACAACAATGGGTTTTGCTCTGACGAGATTAGGGATCTTGTTCCCAAAACTCGCACATTTTTACGTAGAACACGCGTTCATCGTCCAGAGCTCACCATTTGTGGTCGATTGCCCGGGGAATCGCAGTACGCATTACAGAGAGAATTCGTTTTTCAGCCGTACGCTTCATCTGTGGAATAAGTTGCCTGCAGAAGTGTTTCCTGTCATAACGTTGGAAGGTTCAAGTCAAATGTCAACAAACACTGCACCCTCTTTCCATCTCCTTACAACCTATTTTCCTAATTCTGGTACAATGCACTGCATAAAAACAACTTGATCGTCGTTGAAAATGTTCAACAGCTCCTGAGCGATGTCCATGTGATATTGGTTTTGATCAAAATTTATTCAAGATAGTAAAAAGTCGAAAAGCACACCAAAACACGACTGACCATCCGAAATGGCTGATACTACCAACCTACATTAAAAACATGTGTAACAATATAATAGAAAATTATAGAAAAATATGGGAAAATCTAACATACGCAACTCACGAAATTTGAAAATAACTGCTATATTTTGATCAGACCATGAATTCAGATGTCTTAACATCTTAACATCTTGTTAAAATAATGGAATTTGATGTCTACGGAAACAATCTTGGACTTTGTGGGGACACCATATAATTCACTTGTGGTACATATTTTTAATACATAGTCCTTAAAAATCATGTATTATAATTAAATTTAATTTCTTTTTTAGTAATGTTTGTTATGGCGTAAGCTGATGTTTAATTTTGCTTGTTTTTGTGATTGCCCAAATAACGCAGGTATTAATGACAGATCAGCTTATGTTTATTTGTAATCTGCTACCTGTTTATATTGCTGAATGTCCATAAATTTATTTTATTAATTGTTATGATGTTTATTCAATTTAATTTGATAATAATTGCATTATTTATTATTGTTTTTTATGACCCGTTTTAAACTTAATTTTTATATGTTAATTTAATTTGTCATATAAAATAATTGAGCAATATATAAACAAAAATTATTTGCTTATTTAAACAGAAAATTAAATTATATTTTGAATTTGAGGGAGGAAATTTAATAAACTCAATTAAATTCTGTATATTTTTACGTGAAGTTCTGTGATCGAAATGTTTTACGCAAAAATTTTTTTTTTAAATATTAACCTCCCCCCTCAAAATCAAACAAATAAAATTCATTTTTAATATATAAATAAAAATTAAATGCAAGTATTGCCGCAAGAGACTACTAAACGGCAATTGAAAATTGAAGATATTAAGAAAATGAATAGAAACGGCATAAAAATGTTGCTTCAAAGTTGTGAAAATGTGTTGCCAAAATATTTAGCAAACTTAAAATTTTGTAGTTAAGAGGATAAATGTACGCTGTCGTGCTTTACTTAAGCTGTATTTCGTATTTCAACTTTAATCAGGATTAAAATATGCAGCTATTTGAAAATTACTTTGCCAAATGATTATGACAAAAACAAAAATCTTTCAGCTGCCGGGATATGACTGCTTTACAAATATCCTTTATTTTTAAAATAACATTTAAACAAATTTAAAAATAATAAAAATTAGTAACAGACTCGGCAATAGTGCACTTAATATATTTGCTTAGTTTCAGGTTAGTCGTTTTTAAAGGTCAGCCTTTGATTTAAAACCAATTCAGATTATTCTTCACTTTTTCTATGATATTTTCTGTGTATTGTGTTTATTAAAGTGTTAAGTTATATGACCACAAAATGATTTTATTTCTTTTTAACAAAGTCAGAACATTATTATTATTATTATTATCAAAATATCGTCCAAGTCAGCCCATAATATTTTAAGTAGTGGCTGAATTATGCTTTTCATACCAAATTTGTTTGCAATCAGCGGCTAACGTATTCTTGTTGTTAAGAAAAAAATATTTCCGAAAATTTCCATCAAAACAAAAAGAAATTTGATAACTACTTATAAAATCAAGCCATTTTGCTGCGTGTCGAGTTTCACCGTTTTTGCTTAAAGGATTCGCCTTCTTGTCATATATCCTTTAATTTTTAAGCAAAATTTTTACATACAGAAAACAAAAATGGTGATCATATCTTCAATATTTCAATACAATTAATGTAAAAATCTATTCCTGTCATATATCCTTTTTTTTATTTTTTCCGTCTTACTCCTGTGATCAGCAACTATTTGTTTATTATAAATAGAACAACAGATTCTTGAAGTAAGATAAAATATCACTTTTTTAATTTTTTACCGAAAGGTTTATTTAACTAGTTACCTAATCTAAGTTTTTAGATCAAAATTTGTTCCCAGGCAGCTACTGACGTGTTGTTAATACTAAAAATCCAATATATTCGGCAATTTCAAGCTGAGCTAAAACAAACTTCATAACTACTTGCAAAACTAAACCATTTTGCTGTGTGCCGAATTTCATGGTTATTAATTGAAAGATTCACCTTCCTGCCATATGTCCTTAATTTTTTGAGCTAGATTTTCGCATTTATTACTAACAGAAAACAAAAATAATAATCAAACCTTTAATATTTCCATGAAATTACGAAAAGGATATTGATCCTGCCATATATCCTTTTGTATAAAACATGATTTTTTCTTAATTTTGTGATACATAACTATTTGTTTATTATAAATAGAATAGCAGATTCCTAAAGTGGGATAAAATTTCACTCTTTTAACTTGTTTTTGCAAGGATACGACAGACATGTTATTTTTTTTTGTAAGATTGTGAAATTAATTTATATCAGCACCTGTCTTGTCGGTCTAATCCGATGATGCACCATAGGCATATAGACAAACCAATTGCTTAAGAGTTCGGGCCTTCTAGTTCCTCCTGTATACAATTTCCCAGTAGATAAGGCTTAATCAGTTGGTAGCCCGAAAGAAAAACAACTCTTAACCAACTCACTCGTCTAACCATCACCTACAATACAGGCATCTATCGTAGGACAATAGCACTTAGGGAATTATTAGTCCCCGAAAGTCATCAGGGAAACTAATTCGCCTTCCTGCGACTTTAAGTTTAAGCCACTGCCAGAATGTTTCAGCCAAGACAGGCACCTCAACCATGACCAGCACCGAGATGATATGCATTTCTGAACCTTTCGGCGGCTTTGCTGCTCCCCGCTCCGCCAATTTTGGCCCTTGGTAAGGGTTTCGGTTACCTAGTGAATATCATGACTGACATGGCCCAGGTATGATGATAGAAGGACTATTATCATTAGAGGTGGAGGTTGCGCTTTACTGTGGCGGTTATAACGATACATTGTCACATAGGAACGTATACGTAGAGATTAAATCTTCCATTCAATGACGAATAGAGTTTTGAGTATTTCATCAGTCGTTGTTGATAATCTGTGAACTAGATCTCCTCGTGGAAGCGGTCTACCGTCAAAGTAGGCTATCATGACAGCTGCAGACACAGATTAATTCACATATCTACCCTTTTTATATTCTTCATCTTCAATGCAGACAATTTTTTGCGTAATTGAAATTCATAGGCCATTAATCTGTTCTCCTTATAGGAGAAGGCGTTTACGCTACGTCTACACTTTATTAAAAGTTTGGGGCTGTAGAAATAAAAATTTAATGTATGGAATAAAAATTTAAGCGTGTTTAAAGTTAAAGTTTTCGATTTCAGTCTAAATTGTACCTAAAATTGCCTACAACTTTTTTTTAAGTATAAGTTTTTAAATTAGTTATAAGAAATTTTCTTAAAATGTTTTAAATGTTTTTACAAATATTTTTTTCTTGTTTTTTTTCAGACTACAAAAAAGAACATCATCTTATTTGAGGTAACATTTTAAATTAAAACAAAACAATAAAAATAATTCTGAGTTTATGAGTTCAACATACATAAAAGATATGTTAACAGACACATATTGATATATAATTATAAGTATGAATGTCTTGCTATTAAATCTTGAGTAAAATGCTGAAATTTTTCTTTCTGAGAACAAAAAAAGATGAGTCGTTATCTAAGAATTTCCCATTTTATTGTTACACAAATGTGTATTTGTGTGTGACGAAACAAAGACTAAATTTCTGTACACTTGAACAAAAGTTGATGTGATATTAGTTATAAAATGTGGTTAACAGCTATACACAATCGTAAATTTTATATTCATAATCCAATTTAAAAAAAAAATCAATCTCAATTTAAGAGTATTAACACTTTCCGGCTATATAGTTATATATATATTTTTTTTGTTTTTATGAAAGCGTTTGCTTAGGTTTTTTCCTTTTCAGTGTACTTAATGCAATTTATTGCTGAAGCAGAATTTTTTTAAATATTTACTTATACACCATAAATGATATTAAATATTATTAAATTCTTAGATTTTCTAGAAATGAATTTTGTATTTTCACTTGACTGGACTACAGAGAGAAGGAAAATTATACAATAAGACGGTCCAGTAAATGTTTTTTACCTTTAAATGAGAAAATATCTAAAGGAGTAAAAATAAAGTACAGTGACCACTGCATAGGACAGTCGGGAAAAACACTTACATCAGCACCTGCCTTGCGGCCTTATCTGATGATGGACCAGTTCCACAGAGTGAATTATTCACGATTCACCAGCGCTTGATTTAGCAGAATGATAATGCTCGACCCTATGTTGCGAAAGTGGTCAAGACGTACTTGAAAGCGTTGAAATGGTAAGTTCTATCCCACCCGCCGTATTCTCCAGACGTTACTCTCTCGGACTATCAGTCGTTTCTATCAATGGCACAGGCCCTGTCTAATCGGTATTATGAACAAATAACAAATTGGTTCACTACAAAAGCGAGACTCGTACGCTGCCTGAAAGATGGAAGAATATAGGGGCCAACGATGAACAATGCTTTGAATCACAAATAAATAACCAGTTTTTTACAACAAAGCCTCGAATTTTAGAGAAAAAAAAAACGGCGGCAGCAAAGTTGTACACCTATTAAATTTCTTTACATAAACATTTTGGACGGATTATCTCTTCTTGAGAAGAAGCCATTTTGTCAAATAATTTAATTTTTTACCTTATTTTCTTTTTTAATTAAAAGAATCCACAAAAAATTGTTTATTTTTATTATTATTATATATCAGTATTGTTTTATAGTTATATCAATATAAATTGTTATATAAAAAACAATTTCGTTATAATGAATAACGCAGTTTAACCAAAGCGTTGAAAGTTAATAATTCAGCCATAATGCTATAATTATTATATTACTTTACCTTACCGAAGAATAGTTTTTAAAAGCTTTTATAACAGTTTATTATTGAATAAGTTTAATAAAAGCATTAACTGTTATAAAGTCATTCACGATGCTATACTTTTTATTACATTTTATTAGCCCTTCATCTAAGAATAGTTTGTAAAAGCTTTTATAACAGTTTAGCTGCAAAACAATTTCTACAACTAAAATGTTACCGAATGTGTGAAAATACAAGCGAATTTCATAAACATGCTGTCAGCTTACTATAATAATTTGGTTTGCTAATTTAATTTCGAGTCAGCTGATATGTTTACAGTTTAGTTATACCGAATCCTAAAACACAGTTTAAGAAGTCCTACCATGTTGGGACTATTTTCTCCAGAACAACAATATTTTTTTGTTTTTATAAAAGATTAGATCAAAATGCGTGATGTGACACTGTTTGAGTGTCTCAATTATACGTGTTTATAATAATCACCATTTCTCGATGTTTGTCATGAACAGCATGGATTTATTGTATTATATTAATGGTATTATTTACAAAAAAAAATTATATCTACTAAACTTTTATTTGACAAAGTTTTATAAAAAATTTTTAAAAAGGGGTTTAACATAAATAAAATATTTTTTTTGAACAATATTTGTTGAATTCACAAACTCAGTCGTATCGTGTATCGATGCATTTGGAGAGAAAATTTCAAACACAAAACTTCAAAGCAAAAACAATTTTGAAATATATTTTTTGTAAGTTTAATGTTTGTGTTTGAAATTGTCTCTCCAAATACATCGATACACGATACGACTGAGCTTGTGAATTCAGCAATTAATGTTTTGAAATATGTAATAGGTGTACTTTAAGCCTGGTTTGCACATAAGCCACCCAATTTGCGAGATTTAGTATAGTTTACGTCCAAATGTGTGGAACTGCAAGGCAGACTCCTACACTGAAGTGCAATAATATAGACGCATATCATTTTTAAGGACTTCTGGCATTTAGAAAAAATTAAGAGAAAATTGTTTTATATTATCTAAAAGACCACAAATTAATAAAAAACAGCAAACAACTTCATTTGTTTGCATTTACAGTTAGAACAAAAGACTTATTTTTATGTTGGTGCACAATTATAGCTGCTCAACTCTGAGTCTTATGTTTTACTCAACTAACGTTTTTTTTCGCATTATTTCTTTTACTTGAATAAGATTTCATTATTTTCTTTATATATAAGTTTTCGCCATGCCAAGCGTAGTTTGTTTTTGCGATATTGAAAAAGGTAAAATTATTGCTTTTCGTGAAGAAGGTGTTAGTTTTCGGGAAATTTCCAAGAGACTAAACATATCGGATAAGGTTGTTCACAAGCTTTTGAAAGATCCTTCAAAATATGGACAAATGAGAAAAAAATGTGGGAAAGAAATCTAAATTTACGGAAAGTAAAGTGGTGGGTGGACCAACCCATTATTAATTTTTTGTAATTTCAAGTGAAAGCTCCATATTTTAAATACGGCTATAATATTGCTCAGCTAAAAACATGACTTTATTTACCTATTTTTGTTATATTGAAATAATTTGTTAAATTCATTCTTGTTTTCCTACTAGTTTTTAATAGTCTTTAAAGCAGTAGAAAACATATTTATTTTACTTGTTTGTGAGTGCCAGAAGTTTTAAAAAATGACATGCGTCTATAATAATGCACCTCAGTGTATTTAAGCAAACGATTTACTACATTTTCTAGCGCTAGCCGCCTGGTTTAAACAAACACCTATCAAATATATTGTTCAAATTCTGATCATTTTGTAGTAAGGAGAGAAGGTGGACAGTATTGCTCAACAGACGTAATATGAGCTGATAAGCAACAGTGGTAAACGATTTCGAAAAAGTGATTTGAAAGTTTAACAAGTTAAATATAAAAGATTTTCATATCGATATTTATTAAATAAAAACAAAATAAAAAATATTATAAATATATAAATAAATATTTAGTTAATAAAAAAAATAATTAAAATAAAAATATATTCGCATCTCCAGGTTGAAGAAAAATTTGACCAATTTTGCTTGGCAATAACCAAAAACGGCAACTCTGTTCACCAGCCACGTTTTGTGTTATAATGTTGATAATAGTTATTTTCGAAATTTACTAACTAGTACAAAGCTTTTGTTATATAAAAAGCTTTCGAACACTTATTAAACTCCATCTACTATTTAGATGTTCCTTAAAAAGATGTCGCTTTAACAGCTTTCGTTTTTAAGCTTTTGCTATGTTTTAGGTATTATTATCTGTTGCTTAGCGTGCTTATTAAGCTAGTAAAAGAGAGCCATAAATGTCCTTTTATAATACAGTATACGCCTCTATAAATAAAGAGCTTTGCAAATATATCAAGTATTTCAAAAGTAATATTAATTACGTGATATGTTACTGTGCTGCTTAACTTGCCGTTATTACGATGTTAAGTACACTTGAGTTTCTCCTTCCATTAGATTCGAAATTTTCCTCATGATTGTAGCTTTTGCAGAAACATTTTATGTTGTTCTTATCGTATTTTTAGGAGGGGTATTTAGCTTTTTCAGCGTACATATATTTTTCCTAAACTAAAGGGAAACATATATTAATTCTTTGGACTTAATAAAGTGCTCAGGGGCATGTTCAATAAAGCATATAAAATAGAATAGAATTTGAGTAAGCTTTTATAAAGCATATTTGAACTGAAACTGATTTGCATGCATTTTAACTTTTATGAATGCACCAATTCTCCGCATGGCTTTACGAGAAATAATCCTTAAGTCTTGTCCCTTTTTCTGTGAAACGAATATTTATTTTGAGGGGAAAGTAAAAGCATTCAGCTAACATTGGCCAAAAAATGTTATAGCGGATTGTCCCCTCTTTGGACTTCATGTTGTTTTTTTTTTTTTTTTTTTTTTTTGGTAAAAACAAAGTGATTCTTAGAATGTTGATTTTTAGAAATTTAACCGTAAATTTACTTTATGCGAAAGATAATCTGGTGGCATTATAATTTAAATATAACTTCTACGATATGACCGCCAGGGCTCGAACGTAGTCTATTCTGTAGGTCGAATTTTCGTTTCGATGAATTTATGGGCAATAACGCGGGGAATATTGTCCCCCAAGTGGTCAATCGTTTCCAGCTTATCCGCAAAGAATTCCGAAAATTAAATCTCACGATTTTGGAGGCCAATGCACGAGGACGAAACGTAAAACTATATATCTAGCTACCAAACGTTTCCTTCAATAAATCAGTTGTGGCTCGAGATGTGTGGCATGTGGCGCTATCTTGTTAAAAGCACAGCTTCTGCACATCATGGTCATTCAACCGATAAACGAGAAGGTTAGTTATCATCGCTCGACAGCCATCACTATTGTAATTTGAAATAAAAGTAATTCTTGGTGAAAGCCAGGTTTTTTTTCGGCGAGGGGGAAAAATACTTTACTCACTGACCAGAGGGTCCGTACCCTCCGCTTTATGTCGGACTGATCACTACAGTGAACTTACCGACTAAAAACCCCTCCTCTTCTTTCTGGGATAAAAAATTTCCACCCCGCGACCACTTTAGCATTGCTTCGGGGTGGATACCCAATGGCTTGATCAGCCCTTCTCTTTACACTATCCTTCGTCTGGCATCTTGATTATGATCTTGTTCTGCGGCGCCCAGATCTGGCTTTTTCTTCCGCAGCACTTTTTCACAGAATCGCGATACCGCTAAAAAGTTGGCCTCGCTCACTATCATGATGTCCACGGCATTCTCTACCGTTATTAAGCCAGCTACCATCTACAGCTCTCTACGAGTTTCCGCCCATCTAATACACTTAAAGAAACTGTGTTTGACATCGTCCAGGACTTCTTCTTTTTCGTATAAGCAAAAGGGTGTGTTACATTTGCCCATTTTGCTTAAGTAGCTCCGGTAATAGCCGCGACCTGACAGCATTTGAGTCAGGTAATAGTTCACATTCCTTTGTCGTCTGTTCAACAATTTCTCGATATTGGGAACGAGACGCTCCTTCCATCTGCCCCTAGTGTCAGTACTCCATCTAGACTGCCAACTGTGTAACATTTCCTCCCGTATTTGCTACATATTTCGAAGGTCTGCAAGGCCAGTCTGCCGCCTTGATATCCATGCCTTCCTTCGTGCTAGGATTTGTAGATATATTGGGATCATACCGGCTATAACTGCGACCGCTCGCGCCGATACCGTACGGTATGCAGATGTGACCCGTAAAGCAGCTACCCTTTGCACTGCTAACAATCACTTTGCTCTGCTTTCTCTCCCCAGATTTAGCTGCCATAGAGAAGGAATGCATGCTTGCATTAAAAGTTTGCCATCAGCCGGTTTAATCTTCATTTTATACCAGTAGACTTGTTAACAGCATACTGAACCTGTTCTGCGAACGTTAGCTTTGAGTCAAGCCTTAACCCGAGATACTTTACGAATTTCCTCGTTGTCAGGATCAAGTCATCAAACTGTATATCAATTTCCATTGGAATATGACGTCTGCTAAAGATTAAGAGCTCAGTCTTCTGCTCAGCCAGTTGCAGGCCATGTGTATCTAGCCATCCTTTTGTTCTAATCATCACTTGTCGCAGCTTTCTTTTCGCCTGCTCTATATCTCTGGCGCTAATGACTGCTGCAATGTCGTCCGCATATCCCACCAGGAAGCTATCCTGCGGCATTTCCTCTGGAAATATTTCATCATAGCTAAGGTTCCATAGGTCTGGTCCCAAGATTGACTTTAAGACGAATATTAAGGTACTTTGTTTGTTTTGTCTTTCAAGTATTCTAAATGTTTTGTTCTTCATTTGATTTTGCAAACAAAAGAGCTGCTAGTAGATTTTAAATACTACGAGTACATAAAAAACTATCCACCTGGAGTTAAGTGCTAAAAAACAATAAAATTATTCCGTTTAAAAACCGTTTCTCTTAAGAAGTACCAAATTTGGCTTTCTTTGCTTCACATAGTCATTTCACAATTCAGCGAACAGCATCAGATGTTTAATAAAACTTTTATTTCTCACTTTGGCTTCCGCACACACACACACACACACACACACACACACACACACACACACACACACACATTGTTGTGAAAATGAAAAATCGTTTGAAATATTTCAAGCCTTCTCTGGAAACAAATGAAAATCATTACACAAGGTTTTTGTTTAACGTGCACCACAATATTAATTTAGCCAGAGATTTTCTTATAAGAAATAAAATAATTGCTCAATGTTTCATTTAAAGAATTTACATTTGTTTGTTGTTATTAATTTCTTATGCATCCTTTTGCCGTTTTTCTTCATCCTCTGCCTGCATTTTTTTTTCTTGTTTTTCTCGCAATACCTACAAATGTTGCCTGTCAGGCATTTCTCAAAGGATATTCATCGAGTAGTAAACTCTTATTGCACTTTCGTGTGTTCGGTTCGTTTGACTCCTTGGTAGGTGGCAAAAGAATGAAAAAAAAAACAAATTCATTTAAATTTGTATTTTTTTTTCTTCTTTATTTTAGTTCGCTTGCAACAATTTCTGTTTTGCTCATTTACCACCTGAGTTGTGAATTAGTAGCTCTCGGTATCTGGGGGCTAAACATTAAGATACAAATTCTGTGTTCTATGTTGTGCCGAGATAAGAAGGCAGGCAGCAATTGAAAAAAATTAAGGTAATACATGCAACGAGCGTATGTTATGTTCAGGAGTATGTGATGTCATTTTAATTCCCATGTCGGTAACTAATTTTTTCTGCATCACTGCTGGTAAAGTTAGATTTTTCAGCATTTTTTGTTCTCTCTATTCGCATGTGTAACAAGATTTATGCTAATGCAAATTAAAAGAGTTGTGTTTTTTTTTTTTTTTTTTTTTTTTTTTTTTTTTGAAAAAACTAGAAATGCGAAAAGGTTTATTTCACTAAGATTAACAACAAAAAGTGATACAAAACTATTTAAACGTAAGAACGCCTTAAAAATGAGAAGAAGAAATACCAATTGATAACAACAAATTTTTGTAGCAAATTTTTCTACAGAAATTCAGTGCATTATAACATTTTCAGTAAAAAATTTAACGGCAAGTAAAACATTATGAACATCATCTCTAAATAATTTACTGACAATGCGAAACAACTTTCAAAGAGCTGTTGACTGCGAAAATATTCTGTTCAAAAAGCGACAAATAAAATTTTTTCATTAGAAAATTTATCGGTAGAAATCAAGGCGAATTCATAACAGGTGGCCTTCTTAGTACAACAATACAACAACACAAAAAACAACATGGTGTTCGCCCTTTATAAAATTACCAATGTATCAAAAACATACTGAATTCGCCTTAAACCAAGGCGAATTCAATACTAGGTGAACTTAACAGCTAAGGTGATTATTTTTTGCTTCTCGCGTTTTTTTCCAATGAGACTGTCAAATTTTTTTCTTTTGTTTACAAACTTTTTCGCGCCATTTTAATCTCTAGATTTTTTTGTATGATTTATTGCAGTTTCAAGAAATTTTTGTGAATTTAAAAATGAATAACTAATATTATCTGTGATTTTAATTACAAACAATTATAAAAGTTAACATTTTTATAAAATTTTTTCCCAGCTGAACAATCTTAGGCGAATTCAGATTTTGACATTCACGATTTCATTTCGTTTTTGGAGAATATAAAAATTAGGGAAGAAAACATTTTTAAATTGTAATAATAATCAATTGTCTTTAAATTTTTCCATTTTTGAATATATTAAGTGGAATTTTTTTTTTAGCAAACTTAAAAGATTAAAAGCTGGAAATTATAAATATATTATAAGTCTCTTGTACGATTTCTTCATTGTTTTTTGCTAGAGAAGGTATAAGAAATTGTCGGTGATGATTTGGACCTATCAAGAAAACAATTAAACAAAATATTGGAATTAGGAACTTAATTAAAATTTTGTAAATAAACGAGAGTAAGACTAATAATTGATTTTATTTTTAATGTAAAGTATAAATACATTTTGGATGTATTATACGTGTGGAAAATTATTTTTGGTTAGATTTTTTTGTAACGAAATACAGATTCTTTTTAGTTAAATAAAATTTTCACTATAATAAATTTTAAATTAACATGTACAAATATATATTTATGTCTAATAACAAAATTTTTAAAGTCTTCAGAACAATTTGTATCAGATTAAGAAAATGAGTTTCGAAAACGTATATGTTATTAACAACAAAAAAGTATTTTCAATTCATAAATATATTTCCTTAACAACTTTGAATAAAAATACGGAGCAAAATATGATGATGCTGTAATATGCAAAGAAATCAGAAAATTATCAGAAATTTTTTATTATATTCCAATTTTTGATAATTACGAGTACATGCTAAGCGGCAACACTGAAATAAAATGTATTCAAATTGTGTATCTATTTTCAAAAACACGATTAACCCATTACTGTCGAAATAAAACTGGAAGTAGTTATTAACAAAGAAGTTTATTTTTTTTTATTCATTGTATACAAAATGTTAATATATATAATAAAGAAACAATAAATGGATAGATCAGGGTGGTGGTAGTTAAGTGAAAATTTCGAAAGCAAATGTTTTCAATACATATTGGTTTTAAAAATTGTTTGCATTGGCAGCGAATTATTTTATTTCATTTGTCGCTTCATTTATTTCAATTTTTTTTAATCGAGCTCATAGGGCCAAATTTTATTAAACTAGCTTATTAAGCTAGCTGGTGAAAATAATATACAATCGGTAATCACTTCTTCGTTTGATATAAATCGTTTTCCTGCGAGTCATTTTTCAAAGTTTGAAAACAGGAAAAAGTCACTAGGAGGTAAAACTGTGGGGGTTACTCTCCATTGCGATGCGAAAGTAAGTTCGATGCGAAAGGTAGATGCCATAAGAGTATAATTTGGTATTCAGTGCTGTTTGCGCAAACTTTTTCGTGAAATAGTTTAAAACTAAAACAGCACTGGTATCAGAAAATAAACAATAGCGAAAAATTATAAAACAAAATGTGCGAAAGAGAAAATTAAATGCAAAAAGAAAATACGAAAACGCAATACAGGGTACGAGTTCTTCGATTTTTCTTTCGCATCGCAATAGACAGTAACCCCCCTAGACTATAAACTGGATAACCAACCAATACGAAGTATATTTCCTATAATTTTAACATCGTAGCTAATGCTGTATGAACCGGTCGTTTTTTTCTTGAGTGCATCAATCAATTGATCCAATAATGCACGATCATACTTATCTGTGATTTCGGATCCTTTTTCAAGATAATCGATTAGCAATATTCCGTGTGCATCCCAAAATATAGTCGCCATAACCTTGCCAGCTGATTTCACTGTATTCGCCTTCTTCGGAGCATTAACACGAGCTTTCACCCATTGTTTCGATTGAATTTCGGTTTCAAGTGTCTAGTGGTGCACCCAAGTTTCATCAACAGTTATTAATCGATGCCAAAAATCAACAGGATTATGCTTTAGCATGTCCAAACACCGCTGTTAAATGGTCCGTCGAACTCGTTACTGTTAGACACTGTGCAAACGCGGCACCCATCTTGCCAATAACTTTTTCATATGCAAATGTTCGTGCAAAATGTTAAACACACCTTCACATGATATGCTTACCATTTGCACAATCTCACGTAACTTGACTTTGCGATCATTTGTAATGATATAGAGAATTTTCTTGATTATTTCTTAAGTAACCAAAAACCTCTTTTGGCCTTTCTGTTGATGATATTGTTGCAGTGCTTAATCGGCCGCGTTTAAATTCTGCTATACAATATTTTATCATGTAATCTGATAGAGCAGTCTCACCGTAATGTTTATCGAGTTTATCTTTCGTCTTTTTCGCCGTTATCCCTTTCAAATAATAGTGTTTAATCACTGCACGAAATCCACTTTTTTTACATTTTTCTAGAAATACAAAAGTTGCTTACCCTTTTTTTTAACTTGGACCAATACCCCTGCATATGCAGTGCATTGTATCAGAACTAGGAAAATGGGTTGTGAGGAATGAGGAAAGAGGGAGTAGTATTTGTGAACATTTGACTTGAACCTTTTAACGTTATAACAGACAGGAAACACGTCATGAAACAACTACAACAAATAAATTAATCGATATGAATTTGAGTGAAATTTTAACAGCTGACGTTTTACAGATTTCCAAAAAAAAAAAAATTGTGTTTGGCGCTGCCATCTAGCACCGGGTAGCTTCAATACCAATACCCCCTCGTACATTTCACACTTGTCAAAATCAGTGAATTTTTTATTTGCCTCTTGAAAAGTAAATTTTTACTAGTATTTTTATGTAGAGTACAACTTCGATAGCAATAACTATAGTTACAACAGAATTTTCTGATATTTTTCAAATTTCATTCTACCAGGGCTTTAGAGCAGAACTGCCCAAGCCCTGTGCGCTTGTAAAAGCACTTAGCTATAGGCTGTGCGCTGTAATATACACATGTGTGTGTACACACACACAAGTGCAAAGCAACAACACTTTCGCATGCTTTGCTTATTAAACAAAATTGGTTTTTTCCTAAATGTATTGGTGTTTGCTCTTCCATATAGAAATTTTGGGCACCCCTGCTTTAGAGATTTATCATAACAACAACTATAACAAAGTAGGGGTATTTGGGTATCCCCTTCTGGTTCATTATATCAAAGATTTGCTGTACCCTTTTTGTTTTCAAACCAAATTAAAGCTTTTTAGGACTTTTTGTCAATTTACTTACTCGTATTTACATAATTATTTACATTGATGCTGTGGTGCAAAATGTTGCAATACATTATTTGGTACGTGTAATTGAAGACATAAAGAAATAATCAATTCAAGCGTTGCTTTGGGATTAATAGAGTTGTAAATGCCATATGCTAAACAGCTAAACCAATGATGTATAAAAAATACATAAAAAGGATGCTTTTTTTCTTCTGCTTTGCCCAAAAAATGATAGACTGTACACATACGAGTAAGTATCGCATTGTGGCTAAAGAAAAGTATTTGTTTAATCTTTGTAGATAATTTGTTTATGTTAAGCCAGTATTAGAATATGAATAAGACAAATTTATTTTTGTTAACCATAAAGACAGTCTTTGTGAGTTGTTATATAATTTGGCTTATAAAACATACAAATTTACACATGTACGAGTACGAGTATGTATTTGTATGCACATGTTTCTCTTTATTTTTTTTTTTGTATTTAATTTATACATGTTTTATTTTGCTTTTATATCGTAATATCACATCACAATACAATATGGTTCAGTTCATGTTGGTTATTTTGGTTATTTGACTGGTTTTGTTTGGTCTGTTTGGGTTTGTTTCGTATTGGCTTGATTCGGTTTGGTTTTTATACGTTTTTGTTTTTGGTAATATATTTAATATAATCCTTTACGTTTTAATACCACAAAAATTTATGTATTATGTTTGTGCATATTTGTTGCTTGTAGCAGTGAGATATGGTTGCTTGATTGTGTTCATTATTGGTCCCTTAAATCACGGTATGATGTTCTGTAAAACACAAATTCCCAAAAAATAAAAGAAGTTATGGTTCTGGCATTCTCGCTCCTTAAAGTTTATTAAACATTTTATGACCTTTGTAGAGTAAATGTTTTGAAAAATATTCGTTTTAAGTTGTTAGCATAGACTTCTTTTGCATCATAGTGCTATCGATAACAAGTTGGATCAAAGCCCACGTTTATTACTTTTACGATTTCTTATACGAGTAACGGGTATGTAAAAAAATCTGCACTAAAAATTATAAATACAAAATATATCGATAACAATAATTTTCCAACAAAAGTGTGTAAATAAAGTGCCCTGGACACGATAAAAAAACACATCAACGTTCTAAATGTGTGCGTGCAGTCGTGCTTTTTCGTGTACATCTATAGGTTGAAGGCTCTGATTGATGAAAATCAAAAACGATTGATACTTTTTTTTGACATATAATTATTTTGATAGTCTCCAATTTTGGCTGATGGTAGAAAATTTCCGATTTGTTATCGAAAGACACAGGAATAGGTAAAATAAGAAACTACATCTATATATATTATGATTATTAAATTTTATTTTGTTTATGTGCATATATACTATATAAGTATTTATTACTACTTTTCATTTATAACTACTTTTTCTTCCATAGTTTTTATCTTCTTTTCATCTTTTCTTTCTTAACAAAATTGCCCAAGGTAACAATAATTTATCATCCGATGACGACATGTTTAGAAACGAACGCTGCGAAGTCAAAATGCAAATGTTGGTTGACGATTTTTTTTTGTACGTCTCCCTTTAAACGACAAAAACACGACACTCACACATATGCACTGGTTGAAGTATTTTTTTGATCGTCTCCAAGACACTAAAGAATAATATTCTGCTTAGAATGTATCGATAACAAAGATTTTTCAGCATCTAAAATTGTAGGATAACAAAATTTTTATCAATGGGCGTATAAAAAATCGTTTACTAAAAAATTGTCTCCACAAAATTTATCGATAACAATTAGTTTTCAATAATAATAATAATTTTGAGCAAAAACTTTTCGATAACACAAAACTTGTTTAGAAAATTTATTTACTCAAAAAAATTTCCTTTATGGAAAACATCGATAACAAAATTTGTCCCTAGAAAATTTGCAAAAACAACAATTTCCATGACAAATTTATGAAAAAAAAAAAACATCAATACCAAAAAATATCCTTGGCAACATATTCAATAACAAGAAGTTCGATAGAAAATTGGTTGATATCAATAATTTTCTCCTAACAATTTGTCGATAACCAACAACTTTAATTGAACATTTAGCGAAAACTAAAGATTTTAAAAATTTTAATGATAATAAAAAATTATTTTGCAAAATTTATCTGCTTAAATGGTGTTCTCCAGAAAATTTACCGATAGCAAGACTTTTTAATAAAACTAAGCAATATTTTATACACAATTTATTCAATAACTACGAGTATTTCTTTATAGTAGATTTACCACACAGAAAACTATTTTTTCATGTTCAATAACGATATTCGCTGAATCAATTAATAAATTGTTTGAGTGCGCACTTGTAAGGGAATTCGTTGATTCAAACAAAAGTTTAGTAAAAAAAAATAATTTTTCGCTGTACGTTTGTACACAAACAAATTATTTTTTCACACAAATATATTTTTGACTTTATTTTTTCCATAAATTTTTTTGTGCAAAGGCAAAAATTATCAACAGAAGAAACATATTCCAATCCGTACTTGAAATAACCCGGGAATAATTTGAGAACACTTTAGATCAAATCAATCATAAAATGCGATGGATTTAAGAATTTCGACGTCGATTCAATCCCGAATCCGTACGTGAAATAAGAACAGTTGATTTTATTTTGTACTCTATTAACGACTAATATCTCTCTCTACCAATCGAAAAATATATGCAGCTTCCTAGCTGTATATATGTCGACATTTCATAAAAGTTCTAAAAATTCTAAAAAATATTTTCAAACATTTAACTATATATTCCACTATTTTAAGTAAATTAATGAGAATTAAAAACAAACATTTAACTATACGAGTATATTCCACTATTTTAAATAAATTACTGAGAATTAAAAGCAAACATTTGACTATATATATTCCACTATTTTAAATAAATTAATAATTAAAAAAAAAAAATGCTCATATAATATTTCACCAGTAAAACAAAAAAGTGTTTTTTTCGAGAACCTTTTATACCTATTTCAATTCGTACATATGTACAGTAGAGTGAAAAATGAGCGCATGTTTGTATATTGTGCACCTTTTATTCTATAACAATTTAAATAGTAAATCAAATCCAATTTTCAGTTCTTAACTTGTTTTATATTTTAGTACTTAACAAAATAGCTTAACAATTAAAACTAAAAGTATTAACTTCTTAGATAAAAATAAAGTTAAGCGAAACAACTCGTAACAGAATTTACTCGACAATGACTGACAGTACCTTAAAAGTTAAAAGAATCGCAACTTCGAGTAAATCTTATATGAGATCCACTGTGGGAGTTAATCTCCTGCACTTGATTCAAGAATTTTATACTTATTTTAAGATATCGCAGAATTGGTGTTCTTGAACAATCCCATTTACGGCTTAACACAGAAAAAATTGTAGTAAAAATGAAATCAACTAAATTTTTGTCTCAAAAAATAATTTGTACATAAATATACAAAAAATAACCTTTGATGTCGTATTTTGTTGTTGTTAAAAAAATAGTTGTTTTCGTTCAATAATTATTTTTACTAAACTTTTGTTTGAATCCACGAATTCCTTTACAGGTCCGCATTGAGACAATTTATTAATTGATTCAACGAATATCGTTGTTGAACACGAAAAACATTTTTTTCGGCGCATGTTAATTACACTTGTAAGTTATTCGTACTGAAATTTTTGAGTACAACTCGTACTAAAAGCAAGTAAAACATACTTAAATTTAGTACGAGCTTTTCCTTTCTGTGTAGTAATAAAGTCAAACTATGCCTTTTACATATGTTATTTTTCTTTTTATAGAATGCTTTGATGTTGATATTAAAATGTTTGTTTCAAAATTGATTAGAAGCTATTTAAAATTGAAACAAAAATCGGTAATCAAAAAAATTCCTTAAAACTTTTCAGTGCCAAAATTACGAAACCTGCCATCAGTGCCTGGTTGTAGAGTGTTTTAAGAAAAATAAAACAAATCGTCTGGTTTTAAGCCTGTCATTCTGTCTTGATATGTCATCATACCACTATACTCGTACATGTGACATTTATTTTATGTTTTGTACTTTAACTGTTCGCTGTTCCCCTCCAGAAAACACATTGACATTTACAATGGCATAAAATGAATGAGCCAAATGCATTTAACCATTTTATGTATTTATTTATTATATTTTTATATAAATTTTTATGGTTAATATGAGTTTGAGTACAAGTAACCTTCTGCAGTCAATGTTATTAGCAGAAACAAAGGATCATAAAGATTTGCCTTAATGTTGTGCTGCGTCCGCGTGTGTTGATGCGTGTAGAGGCCACCATTTGTTTTTGAACCAATTATATTCCCGGTAGGGGTATTTTGTTTATTGTCTGGCTGATGATATGGCATATTTATATGCCGCTTTTTATTTTCCATTCCCTGCCATTCTACTTTGTTTTTTCTCGTGTTTCTTAAAAATAATTTTATGATTATATTACGTTAATAAAGTCATATAAAAGTATGAACGAATGTATGTGTGCGGTATTCATATTTTAATATTTCAGTTCTTTTAAACTCCTACCAAAAGTGTCTTCCAGCAATGATGGATGTGCTGAGTATGAAAAAGCATTTAGTCTGGACTGCTTATATTCAGATGTGTTCGTATGTAAGTTTGTCTGCGGGTTATTGATGAAACCAGGAAAATTATTATATTTTTGTTTCATTTTTTATTATCCTTCGTGCATGCTGCGTAAACACCAGTATGTTGCACGTACGGCGAGTAAATCAAAATATTTGCGTACATGCTTTCATAAAAAACAAAGAAAATCATTAGATTTGCTTATGGTCGTCTTACACCATTAGAAATATAATAATAAAATGAAATACATCTGGATTTAAATAGCAATCGGAATTTATGAAACCAATTTTTATGTGCTCGTACTTCTAGTTTGTTGTAGCTTAAGTTTGTGTAAATGAATTTTAATTGCGCTATTAAAAGGTACTTTTAAATTTTTGTTTATTATGCTCTCTCTTGAATTGAAGTGATTTTATGGGGTCGTAACTTTTTAATTTTTGAAAAAATTTATTTAATAAAAATCTTGAAAAGCCTCTTAGAACTTTATTATATACCTTATTTTAACAAGCGCTGAAAATAATCGTCAACAAGAATAATTTTGGTTATGAACAATTTGAGGGTAACAGTAGGACTTAATTGCTCAAGACGTGACGGGGGCTTATTTTTGCCTTATGAAAACCCGCGAATTTATAAGGATCTGATAATCAAATCTTTAGCTGGGGGGCAACTAGCTCATCAGCACCCACTGGGATTTGAACTCGGGTCATGACGTATCATGATCTGCTGCTGAGAATAAGAGACCCTCTTCCCATCATCAGAATGTTAAATAGGTGGTTTTACCGATTTTTACGATTTTGTC
Organism: Thecocarcelia acutangulata; assembly: GCA_914767995.1. Classification (NCBI taxonomy): domain Eukaryota; kingdom Metazoa; phylum Arthropoda; class Insecta; order Diptera; family Tachinidae; genus Thecocarcelia; species Thecocarcelia acutangulata. The sequence continues at coordinate 26,755,391 of OU612097.1, read as the reverse complement.
CAGCATTGGCTGAACTTAAATAATTTTGTTATGTTTAGTATTAAGATTTTAATACTTATTATTAGTTGATTTTGAAAAAATAACTCAAATCCGATTTGCACCTCGCTATCTATTACTCATAGTCAAATAATCCTATATACGAGAAGGAATCTATACTTTGGCTCTGCACATTCCCTGAAACTATCTTACACGGCTGAGAAAACTTGAACTCTTCAACAACGGGATTGTGAAGGCAAGAACTCAGCAAATGATAACAAGACTGAACGAAACAATTTGTGTGGTGAGTAAGCTTTATCCTCGATTAATAGCAAGTTAAATACGTTTTAGCATCTGGGCATTAAATATGGACAAATTTTCGGTTTTTGTGTCAATTAAAAGTTAGAAAAGGCGTTCCAAATTGTTAAACAGGCTCACAGCCGAATCCGAAACACAAAGTTTTTTGTTGCTTTAGAAATTTTTGATTCCATTTTTTGAAATTTTGGAATGCAATATTTGAACTGGCTGGTTAAGAACTCTATAGCCACAAAGCTAGTAGTAATGTATATCGGTCGCGTTTGAACAAAAATGCCACAGAGACGACAAACAGAAATATTTTTTGTATGTTTTTAAACACGAAAATTGCGTAACCTTTTGATTGTCTGCAAAAATAATTTCCCACCGTGGAGCAGGTTTTGCCGTGGCGTACACCAAACCAAGACATTCTACTTTCTGGGGTATACAGAGGACTCCTTCCTGCCTCGTTTGGTGTAGGCAATAAAACTCTAGAAAGCTTATGCTGTACTTTGCACTTCCGAAACCCTTGACAAGGTTTAAAATGGGCAGAACGGGGGTCAGCAGTGCCTATGAGAGGTTCTGCTCTGCAGACCATCTCGGTGCTGATCATAGTTGAGGTGCCAACCTTGGCTGAAACGTTCTGGCTGTAATTTAAATCTAAAATCATAGGAAGGGGAATTGGTTTCCTGGTAAGTATGGTGCATGCCGATGGCTGCGGCTAATAATCCTCTAGGTGCTGTTGTCTTGCAACAGTTACCTGTAATATAAGCAGCCAGGAGTGATAGTTGCACGGGTGAATTGGCTAAGGGCTGATGCTCTTAATTGGCTTTGGCCTATCATCTTATTAAACCTTGATTGCTCGGAAATTACATACAGGAGGGATTAAAAGGCCCGAACTCTTAAGCAAGGAGTTTGTCTAAAAGACTTCAAACTTATGGTAAAAAGTTGCAACCTTACAATCCACATGGGGGCGTTAGTGTTTCATAAATAATTCGCCCTGTGGAGTTGGTCCATCATTAGGTTGGGCCGTCAAGTCAGTTGCTGATGTTAATCACAATCTGTGTGAAGAAATATCTTAAGTCTTTGGCAGCAATCGAACCTGCGATCTTGGGACGTGTGCGCAAACATCTGCCCAACTCGTTCATCGAACCGGTGTCACTGTAACTGTGCAATCTGTTTCCCGAACTTCTTCTGACTTGAGAAGCCATTTGATTACGATTTAGAAGCTGTACTTATTGCCGATATTAAGTGCAGGAGGCTCTTTTAAATTTTCATGATGTCCGCTATTCCAGTAAGCTCCTGCTTAAGCAACATTTAACTGTTCAGATATCATATTGCTACTGTTTTACTTTTAAAATTGTTTGCGGATTCTTCAATTGCAAATGAAATAATGACAGAGACCCCTGTTTCGTACTCAGTACTAAAATACGTCACAACTTTATTTATAACTATCTTTATTATTATGACTATTATGCACAAAGTTTAAAATTAAATTCTCCTTCTGCAGATCATCTGCTTGTTATTTATACTTCATTACCTTCTACTATAATCATGAAATTTCTAATTATGTGCTGATGACCATTCCAGACTCAAATGCACTTATATAATTTCTTCACACATACACACACACATGCTTACGAGACAGAAACCAACAACAATAATATCATTGGTGGTTGATTTCGTTGGAATTTTGCTCTTTCTAAATCATTTGTGTTTGTTTGTGTATTATGTTTTTAGCTTTATGTTGTTCGTGTGGATGTGTGTGCACATTTATAGCAACAGTTCAACGGCTCGTACAGTGCGTTAGAATTGATACAAATTCGTAACAATACATATTGGATAGAGAAGTTTCCTCATGATGTGGGATTTCTTTTCAGGATACTAAATGCTCTTCAGAATGTTATTGCCGTCTGGAAAAGCCTAAACGGTTGTTCAGTGACAGCAAACTGCAGTACAAACAACTGGGATTATAAAAAATTGCATATGTGATCAATATGAGACAAATACAGACGAAAAAATAAATAAGAGCTCGGTGGCTGAGTTGGTTAAGCGGCCGTATTGAAAAATACATCATGTTTACATGGTACTGAGTTCGAGTCCTAGTGGGTGCTGATGAACAGTGTAGCGATTGCGAAACAGCTAGTTGTCGCCCAGCTCTTTGATCAAGAGTTATTGATAGCGGCAATTATTGTTATAATTAAAAATAAAAAATTTCTTGGCTTTAGCCAGGATTGAACTTGAGCCAGACGAATGATACCATCATGCGAGTATAATCTTAGAAATTCTAAATGGAATATTTATATGTTCGCATCTATCTTTACGTTCTATGTCATATTTCGACTAAAAATTCCCGTAACTAGTCGCGGGCAACAAGATCAGTAACAAATGGTCTTCCATTTCATTACAATTAATATTAGGATGGAGTGTAGCCCAAAATGGCTCTTTGTACGGCGACTATTGCTGATCTTCTATGCTTTCTCTTACCCTCTCACGGGTTAAGTACCTCACGAAACCGGACTAACTCCTTCAATGCTACATAAATGTCCCAAGTCTTGTTAAGCCTACGTATGATCTTGTGACAGCCTGTATCTCCTGTGTCGCAGCGCCCCACAGTAGATGATAATTTATATTATACTGGTATTCCCTATATTATACTGGTAAAAACCTCACGACAAAATCTGCAAATGTATTAGAAATGACCATTCTATACAGATTCTTAAGGCAGGTAAATGAGCCGAAAGTGCAACTGTCAGTGATGTTAGTCTTCTCCTAGCTTGGCTAGGAGAAGACTAACTAAAGATTATCGAATAATTATTTGAATATTTAATTGTATAAATTATTCGAATATGTTATTGAATAATTATTCAAATATATATTCGAGTGTTTAGTCGATTAGTTCATTCGGTTAAATATTCGAATAAGTTTTAGAACAAATTTTAATACGTTTAATTTCCTTTGAAACTTATTTAACAATTTTAAACAATTAGTTTACAATAATCTAATTTCAATACTTATAAATTTTATAAAAAAATTTTATTGAAAAATTATCTAAATAAAACTTAATTTAATAATTTTGTACACGATATCTGTGCGCAATATAAATTAACTCAACTTTCTCTCAGCCAACTTATTAGCCGCTTTCTTTCTCAACAACTTTAGGTAACTTTCAGTTTTAATTAAAAATTTGATTTCCCCGGGATAAAGTGTTAAATGTTCTCTTAAACGACTACGCATCATAATTGACTTAAATTTCTTGTAACGCAAAACCAGCCAACCCTCCGTAAAAATCAAAATACTTGCAAACTAAATTATTGTTTCAAAATAAAATAAAAACATATTTTTGTTTCTTATCCGTCTTACAAAAAATATTCAAAGTCATTTCCACTGGCAGCTAAACAAATTTGTTAAATAACTCATCACTCCCTTTCAATTTTCCCAGCTCATGCTTCAAAGTCTTATCGAGGAAAATTTGTTTAAAGAAATATTACTCCTTTTTATATTTTTAATTTTGTTCAATTTGTTTCATATAAAACGATAAAATTTAGCATTGTCACAAATTTGTTGGTCACAGCTGTTGCTTATGGCAAAATATGTGAAATATTTACTGCAAAATAATTTATAATACAAATACTGTTAAACACCCGGTCCTGTTTGCTTGCCAACCATACACGCACACACACACACACACTCTTACACACACATGCACAAACGGATACAGTTTTCGAAATGCAAACTTAATAACGACTTTATTTAAAAGCTCACATTACAAAGACAACTCAAACTTTTATCCTTTTATCCCCTTAAACCATTTTTTATGTGTATGTGGTAGCTGAGTCGTTTATTTTATGAGTTCTATTCTTTTTTCCTTTAAGGACCACAGTGATTTTTCTAGCTTTCAGAAACATATCGAAAATGATTTTTTAATAAAGATGAAATGATATTTTTATTTTGGGTTTTTTTTTTTTTGCTTAAACCATTCATTATAAGCAAGTAACAGAAAGAAAAAGCTTAGTCATAAATAATTTCTTAAACAAAATTTTCCTTAAACAACATGTTTGTCATGACATTTTTTTAATGATTAGAGATGCTAGAGTTATTTTTAAAGGGGAGCGTGAATTGTTCTGCTCAACCAAATGTTGTGGCAATAAACATTCAAAATTATTACTAAGACTCTGCAGCAATGTCGAAAGAGTGGATATGGGTGTTAATAAAATTTTATTAATTTACTTAACGCCAAATTCATGTACCATAAAGTTTTCGTTATAATATTAAACTTTTAATCGGATAGTTTACAGTATGCAATATTATTGGCGGTATAATCAATTTCTATATCGTTGGCTTCATAAATAAAGATCCGAATCAGCATAATTGCAATATCACAGGAGAGAAAAAAGCATAATAGAAACCATTAACATCAAAATATAATAACAGACAGAAGTTAATGGTGACTTTACAAAAAAGATCATCTTCAGCGATGTTACCCAGCAGAAGTTTACGACTGATTAGTGAAAAGCCGAATCCTCCACAAAGAGTTATATGTTGATGCAATTAATGGACTGGCAGTGTCATTGGGCCTTAATTTTTCGAAAACGTGGTCGGCCAAGCAGTTGCCCTAAACAATATTCGTCATGGAGAGATGATACACAGAAAAAAAATTTGTTTTCTTGTTCAATGACAAAATTCGTTAAATCAATTAATAAATTGTTTGAATGCGATGATACACAGACAATTTTTTTTTTATTCAATAACGAAATTCGTTAAATCAATTAATAAGTTGTTTGAATGCGGACCTGTAAAGGAATTCGTGGATTTGAACAAAAAATTAGTAAAAATAATTATTGATCGAAAACAACTATTTTTTATTAGGTTATTATTATTTTTTTATTATAATAATTATTATTATTATTATTTTTTTTTGATATTAACATACATGCATATAAATTATTTTTTAGACAAAAGTTTTGTTGATTTTATTTTTACTATAATTTTTTATTGTGCGGCTGATTGCCTGTGACTAGGAATTATAGAAATAGTTGGTCTCCTGTCTTGGATATATTTAAAAGGAAAACTGTGCATGTATGTAAGCCAAGAACAATTCAAGAGCTAAAGGATAAAATAATACCGCACATTAACGAAAGAATAAGACTCCTAGTTTTAAGTTTTTTTAAAGCAAACATTCTAAAATGAACTGGACTAAAAACAGAGGATATGTTGATCATTTTAATAAAAATTCCACATGATAGGTAAACCTGCAATCACGTTTGACAAGGTATATCAGCAAATTGGTACTTCACCCAAACCCTCTTGCACGAAACATACTTAATTTTAGTGGTCACACTCGGTTGAGAAGAAGGGATACCGTTGCCACCATCAGAGCGTTAAGTAGGTGATTTTACCGATATAATATGCGCATAATAAAACTTTTTGTCTAGCATTGGCTGGACTTAGTTAAATTATTGTATTTAGTAATAAGATTTGAATACTTATTGTTAGTTCACATTGTGAAGATTCAATAAATAAAAAAAAGCTAAAAATAAAAAAAAAACAAACGTTTGTCCCTAGTCAAGTCGAGTCCGAGCAAAATTAGAGCTCCTGAATGGGCCGATTCTTTAAGATCTACTGAAGTAAACTACAACTCAAATACTTTTGTCGGTATTAAACTCACAGCTTAATTAAATATATATGTTGTATAAATAAATAATTTTAGTAAATAAAATTAGAAATTTTTCTTCGCTTTATAAGTATGTCGACATTTCATAGGAGCCACCCTAATCATCAGCAGACTATGGACATTTTTTGAAAAATATTCTCAAACATTCAACTGTATATCCCAACAATCTAAATAAATTGTTGAAAATTTAAAAATAAAAATGCTCTAATAATACCTGTCAAAACACAAAAAATAAGCTTTTTCATTTATACACGACTCTTACATTCCTTTACAACTTTCAAACAAATGAAGAACCGTTGGTTGCTACGATTTGTTTTTTGAAAGTAATGCAAAGCAGAGAACAAAAATTCAAACTATTGAGTTGTTTTATTCATTATTTTAGCTTCTAACATTGATACCAATAAAAAATTTTAAATACGAGTAGCTTGTTTTCTATGTTTCCCAGCTATCTATATGTCGACATTTCATAGGAACTACACTAATCATAAGTAGACTTTTGTTTTGACTTTTTTTGTATTTTGGCAGATATTATTAGAGCATTTTTCTGTTTAAATCTCAACAATTTATTTAGATTGTTGGGATATAAAGTTAAATGTTTGAGAAGCTCTTTCAAAAAATGTTCAAATTCTTTTTATAAGTTTTAAAGTTATTTTCTTTTCTGTTTTTTCCCTCTTAAATTTTCTTGGGTATGAACATTGATAGAGTGAACATATTTAATTCAAAAGGATTTTAAAAGAAGAATTATTTTATCTTATTAATTTTAAATTCAAATTTATATAATAAAATTACCAAATAAGGGTTATTTTTGTCAATAGATTTCTTTGTCCTTTTTTCCTGTTAAATAAATAAAAAAAAAACATTGACACGCGTCAATTAATGACTTTTTTCTTTGCATATTTTTTCCAGCAATCGAAATAATTTAATAAATTATAATTTTTGTTTATAATAAAATATGGATACTATTTATCAATTGTCATTTTCTTCAATAGAAAAATTTTACTTAAAACATATTTTTAACATTTCTGTTAAAGATGGCGCTTGAGAATATTGTATAAAACAGGACCTTTTTTTAATAAAGATAATTTTTTGTTTGTTTTTTGTGAATATTTATAACGTTTGACACGTGATGATTGAATGAATCCTAACACGCAGTCGATATTTTGTAACATCACGAAATTAAGTTTTATTAATTTAATTTTTTTCAAGTTTTGTATTTGAGCAAGTTATAGAAATGTTAATTTTTTTTTGGTATGATGTGTATGTGTTTTTGTTATGTTTCGTCACATCACGATGCGGGCTTTTTTTGTCACATCACGAATTGTTCTTTTCCTGCTTCAAAACTCATTACAAATACTGAGCGAAAGATGCTGTGCTTGTTCTGTACTTTCTTAACACTTTTACGGCTATCTTAACTATTCGGTCACATCACGGTATCTTATAAATCTTTTTACTCCCGTACTGGATGTAATATTTTTTGCATTAGATAAACTAAAAACGCAAAATAAAATAATGATTAAAAATTATATTAAGAGAACAAATTTTATATTCACCTGTTGTTTGGTATCCAATGTAAACCATGACGTGATGCGACAAAAGAATGTCTTTTCCTAGGAAAAACTAGCCTAGCTCTTCTAAGATCTTTTAATTCTATTTACTGATTTACTTTTGCATTAATAAGCAATATTAAAGCTTATTTCAGAATTAAGTGTTTTTTTAATATGCCTGGGAATTTAACACCAATGTAAAAAGTAGCCTGATGTGACAAAATACGCTGTACTTCAGCACAAAACACTAGTAGTGTTTTGTTGTCCATCCTGTAGACATGTGTTTTTACTGTTTCTTTTGCCACCAAATTACACCGGAATAGCTAGCAAGCAGGAATAAGTAGTGTTTCATCTTCTATTGTGTATTTTTCCTTTTTTCACTGTGGTCCACATTTTTTTTTAATCTTCATTATCAATATCTTTTGAATGCAATTCATTAGTTTCCAGTGTGGGAGGGGCTTTCGTGTAGCCATCTGGCTTACCATTAAATAAAAAACTATAATATTTTTTTTTTTTACACAAAATAAAAATAAAAAAATCAATATGCGTTTGTTTTAGCTCTGCAAACTATACCGTGATGCGACAAAAGGCAAAATTTTCTTCAAAAACGAGTGTTTAATTGTTTATTTATGCAAGCATTGTTAGGCTTAATACAAGTCTAGTAATTCTAAAATAAATGTGGCATCACGTTATATAAATGTCATATCTCGTTATATAAATTATAGTCTTATATGTACAACTACAATTTGACTGGATCTATTACCATTAAATAAGCATTTATTAAATGAAAATATACAAAAAAACTAAAAATTGCATTTAAGACATAATTATATTTTAATCATCACAAAAGATACCTTGATGTAACAAAACCCTGATTTTTCTTTAAAAATAGATATTATTACAAAAGATACCTTGATGTAACAAAACCCTGATTTTTCTTTAAAAATAGATATCCCTACAAAATATGGCGTGATGTAACAAAAAACTGATTTCTCTTTTGGGATGATGTGACAAAAAGCCAAACTTATTTTGACAATAGATATTTTCTGAGTATTATATTTCATATTACTTGTATTGGCAGTTATATTGGACTATAATAAAAATTTGGATATGTCGTTTTAAGTTAATAAATTCTATCACGCCACGAAGGTTAATTTATCTTAAATGTGGTAGTTTTTTTTAATATATATTTTAAAATTATTATTGCATAAATAAAGACTTTGTTCGATGGCGTTTGGATTAAAGTTGAAACTAATTAAAAAGTTTGCTTGTGAATCTTCCAGCAAAAATACTTAAAATTGTATATTTTAAATACATTTAAAAAAATATAATAATAGGTGTACAGCTTTGCTTCCGCTATTTTTTCTCTAAAATTCGATAATATGTAACCAGCATTTATGATTTAAAGTAGTGTTCATCGCTGGCTACTAGTTTCGGCCATTTTTCGGGCAGCGTACGAGTTCCACGTTTAAAGCACTGTTCTTTTTTTTTTTAATTTTATACTTAGTATTAAGATTTGAATAGTTATTGCTAGTTTATTTTGAAGATTCAATATATCAAAAAAAAAAAAAAAAAAAAAAAAAAAAAATCAGAAGCGATCCACGAATTGACCCAAGTTTTTACTTCTTCATAAGACCGGAAGTACTGGTCAGCCAGGCCGTATGCCATTGATCGAAATAAATGTTAGTCCGAAGGATCAACGTCTGGAGAACACAGTGGGTGGCGTGGGACTTCCCATTTTAATGTTTCCAAGTATGTCTTGACCTTTTTCGTAACATTAGGTCGGGCATCGTCGTTCCTTAATATCACTTTATCATGTCTCTCCTTGTACTCCGGCCATTTGTCTTTCAATGCTCAGCAAAAACGTATTAACTGCGCTCGATAAGTATCGCCTGTGATTATTTCAGTTAAAACCGACAAATCATAGTATCAATCATAGTATTCAAGATATCTCGGCTTCAACTCGTACAGCACCCAATTTCCTTGTTTCTGAACCCCGTGACTTTCAGGCGTTTGAAATGACTTGTTGCATTACTCCCAATTATCGTGACAATTCTTGTTGCGTTTGAGATGAGAGCTGATCAAGAAATGCCTCCAATTTTGCATTTTCGAAAACCATCTCCACTGCCATTATGGTCTTTGACGTAAAAATCATCGCTCTGGCAGCGTCGAAATCAATCTTGGTTTTTTACTAATAGTGGCCTAATCATAGGGGTTTGAGATCTTTCGATGGGCCTCAGCCACAGATTTCCTCATATTAAAGCAGAAAATTAACACCTCTTGCAATCGACGAGAATTTGGCTCAGTATATTTAATCGGGAATAACTTTCTGATGCAGACACAAATCGACTAACAATTTGATGGCCTAAACTTATTGTATCATATCTACGCCGCGTGGGAACAGGTTTTGCCTTGGCGTATCCCTAACTTGGCATTCTGTTTTTCGGGGAAAAGAGGGGAAGAGGTCCCTCCTTTGTTGTAGCAAATAAAACTGTAGGAAGCCGCATGACTTATGTTGTGTTGGCTTCCGAAATCTTTACCAAGGGTATAAATTGGCAGAACAGGGATCAGCATGGCCCCCGGGTGGTTCTGCTTGCAGTTCAACCCGGGCTGATCATGGTTGAGGTGCATACCATGGCTGAAACGTTCTGGCTGTGTTAGTATCCTTGATAATTGCTTGGTGTGTGGCTTTTGCGGGGACTAACCAACTCCCATGGGTTTGTTGCCTTTACAACAGATACCTGTACTGTGAGGAACCATTGGTGATGGTTGACGGGTGAATTGGTTAGTGGGCTTCGGCTTACCAACTCATTATGCCTTGTCTTCCATTGATTGCTGGGAAATTGTATACAGGAGGGATTAGAAGGACCGAACTCCTCAACAAGAAGTTGCTCAAATGTCTACAAACATATGACATATATTACTGCCTGTGTGAGCCACACGGGGGCGCTGGTGAATCATGAATAATTCACTCCGTGGAACTAATCCATCATTAGAAAAGGCCGCAAGGCAGGTGCTGATGTAAATATTTTTCACAACTGTATCATTTTCTTTATGATCAATTTATTCCTACTACTATTTACCGCTATAGCCATCTATTGCAAAACGGCAGAAGCAAAGTTGTGCATCTAATATTTCCATAGAAATGAGAAATACATGATTTTTCAGATACATTAGTATTTAACCTCGACATAATTCCCTTTTTCTATTGTTTTTTATGCCGAACCAACTACACGTTTGTCATTTATTTGATTACACTCTTGTTAAGCTATCAAACCCTTTGTGTCATTATTATATTTTAAGCGCAAAAACCAACAAAACTGCTAAAATTTTCACTCAAATGATGGTGTTTTTTTTTTTTTACAAAAGGATTTATTTTAATTAAAATATGAAATTTTATTTTTGCCCTTTCTATAGGTTTTAATAATATTGCTTTTTTTAAACGAAGTTTTTAATCACATTTTTCCCATCTTTATTTTTTTAGGCGACTGAAACTCATTTTTTGTGACCGCTGGTTCCATACAAATGTATAGAAATTGAATTTATGGCGACAAAACCAACAAACGTGAGTTATTTTAGCTTAAAGTTTGTTTTACTTTGTTACAAAAAAAAAAAAAAAAAAAAAAAAACTCAAACAGGGAACATAAATTAAGGCTTAAAAAATATTTATGGGATTGATGATTTTTTTTCCAGTAAACTCGCATGAAAGTGACTCGCATGACATTTTCATATTGTCTGTTATACGACAATATAAAAATGTGTTTCCAACTTTAAAAGAGGGGTTTTTTTTTTGAAATGAATAAAGGTGTATGAGTTTAAAAATACTCGGCCTTATTAAAATATCTGGCCTAGATTTTGTATAAAATGATGACTATACAGACAATCAAGTGCAAAAATTTAAAACAAAACAGTTTTATCAGCAAAATATCAGTTATCTATCGATCAAACTATTGTCTCTGCTTTGAATTGAAGTCAAAATGTTATAAGATGACCTGCCATATATCTTCTATATCATAACTAGGGTGAACAGCGTTGTCAACTTTAAATTTCAAACAAATTGACGAGAAAAGCGCTTTTTTCATTAATACACGTCTCTAAAAGTGTAAAGAAATGTTAGAGACGTGTATAAATGAAAAAGCTTGTTTTTTGTGTTTTGACAGATATTATTAGAGCATTTTTCTATTTAAATTCTCAACAATTTATTTAGACTGTTGGGATACAAAGTTGAATGTTTGTCTACTGATGAATAGTGTAGCTCCTATGAAATGTCGACATATAGTTAGCTGGGAAACATAGAAAACAAGCTACTCGTATTTATAATTTTTTATTGGTATCAATGTTGGAAGCTAATATAGCGAATAAAAAACTCAATTGTTTTAATTTTTATTCTCTGCTTTTTGACACTTTCAAAAAGCAAATCGTAGCAACCAACGGTTGTTCATTTGTTTGAAAGGTGTAAGGAAATGTTAGAGACGTGTATAAATGAAAAAGCTTGTTTTTTGTGTTTTGACAGATAATGTTAGAGCATATTTCTTTTTAAATTCTTAACAGTTTATTTAGATTATTGGGATATAAAGTTGAATGTTTGAGAATATCTTTCAAAAAATTCCAAAGTCTACTGATGATAAGGGTCGCTCCTATGAAATGTCAACATATAGATAGCTGGGAAACATAGAAAACAAGCTACTTATGATTTTTTATTGATAAACAAATTAGTTTTATTCACTATATTAGTCTCAAATATGGATACCAATCAAAAAATTAGAAGTTGCTTCTTTTTTATGCTTCCCAGCTGTATATATCGCTCCTTTATTGCAATTTTTTTTCTCCGAAAGGAAACAGCTTAAAAGTAATTTGAATAAATTTTGGGCACAATATAAAAGGTTAACAATTCTGCATTGTTAACTCGAAAAGCTCATTTTTTGAGATATGACTATGTTGCAGTAAAGGAGCGATATGTCGACATTTCATAGGAAATTTTTAAAAGATATTCTCATTCGTCCGGCTCAAGTTCGAACATGGCTTTAGTCAAGAAATATTTTTATTTTTAATTATAACATTAATTGCTGCGATCAATAACTCTTGATCAAAGAAGACCGGAAAAAATAATTGAATACACTAAAGCTGGAGGACAACTAGCTGTTTCGTAGTCGCGTTACACTGCTCATCAGCACCCACTAGGTTTCGAACTCAGTACCATGTAAACATGATGTCTCAAGAATATCTCAAACTTTATTGTTGTATTGTAATTGACAACTAAGTTATTTAAGTCTTGATATTTTCGATATGCAGAGGTAAACCACTAACCCCAACTCTTAACAGCAAGAGTTCGCAAGACTTTAGTTTTATCTGCTTGTGTTTAATCTGTTACGTACTTAATGCTTCTTAGTAAATTTACCCCAGTATTTTCCAAAGAACTGCAGCATGTTTATTCTTTCAATATAGAGACTGACCAATCTTACCATTTTTCAATTGTATGCGTTCTGTTAACGTCAGCATTTTTAAGAGCTTGTCTCCTTGGTACCAGACTCTCAGCCGTGTTGCTGTGCAAGCGGAAATATTATTATTATTTTTGTGCCCTTGTGAGGGTTTTTTTTTTTTGGCTTAGGTTTCTTTTCTTGTGTTGTTGATTTAAAAAAAAAATTATTGTCTTGCATTTGGCAGCTTAACTATAATAATTATCACATTAAATTTAAATCATTCAGATATGCTGCAGAACCGTGCAACATATTTCAATTTCTAATTTCAATTATCTTTAAGTAAAATTCTTGCTAATAGTTGTTAATTTGTTGTTAAATTATTAGGACTTGTATTGGCATAAGAAGCTTAAACATTGCTACGACTATACCCATTTGCCTTAAAAATGTTTTTGCTTCTCTACGAGTAAAAGAAAATTTGCTTAGAAAGCAATTTCAAATTGTAAAATTACAGTATTAAAATTGCAACATGTTGCAAACATTTGCAGCAAATGTATTAATTTACATGAACAAAAATTTATTTTTTCCTTAAAACAACATTGTTATTTTAATTTTCAGTAACGAATTGGCAAACGTCTCTATACATATATCTCTACTTGCTGCTACGAGGGCGGATTGATATTGAATCTAACTAGCGGTAGATGGCAGCACAAACATATTTTTTTTTTTAAATTGCCATCTGATGAACAGAAATTATTAAATAAAGTTTGTTTTAATTTTTGTACGGGAGCGGACCTAGCGCTAGATGGCAGCAAAATCACAAATTTTTTTTTTCAAATTGCGATCTGTTAAACGTCAAGGGCCAAATCACCGCATACGATATCGAGCAAGAACGAATGAATTGTAATCGTAATAATACAAAAGCGTTAAACAATTTTTCTTTGTATTCGAATTTTTGGGAACCATACGGTCTTAAATCTATTACATTTTGTTTAAATTACTATCCGATACATCGCTTGGCATAATCTACAAGTATTGGAAAACCATTCGATACAATAGTTAATTCGATATCGTATGCGGTGATTAGACTCCAGCTGTCAAGACTTTCATGCAAATTCATCGATTAGTTATAAGTAACCAACTTTTGAGTTTCTGGAAAAATGGAAAAAAGTAAATTATTTGAAAGGGGGAAAAGATAAAGAAAAGATCGATAAATATTACGGTGAGTCTGCTATCTCAGATTACATGGAAAAATATTGGAGACCTGAACTTAAACTCGGCCGAACAAACACTACAACATTAACATCAACAGGAAGGCCAAAAGAGGTTTTTGGTTACTGAAGAAAATATCAAGAAAATCTCGATATCGCTATGAATGATCGCCGAGTCAAGTTATGTGAGATTGTGGAAACGGTAAACATATCATATGAAAGTGTGTTCAACATTTTGCATCATGATACAAAAAACAAGGTAGCCGCTTCGCTACAACAATAAAAAAAACAACAGGTATTTTGTTTGTGTAAAAAGGCGAATTCACACTTAAGCTGTCAAAAGTAGTTGATAACGAACATGTACAAAAATTTAAATGGCTCCGAAAGAGGTAAACAAAACTTGACAGCGAAAGTGCCGCCATATTAACTGAATTCGCCTGAATTCGCCGATGCATCCACCTAATAATCAATTCGCCTTGATTTTGCATAAACATTTGCATATGAAACTACTATCGGCAAGATGGCTGCCGCGTTTGCTCAGTTTCGAACAAAACCAAGTTCGACGGACCATTTTACAGCGGTGTTTGACCATGATAAATCGTAATTCAATTGATTTTTGGCTTCGATTAATAACTCTTGATGAAACGTAAAAACAATTGGTGAAAGCTGTTGGAAGTGCTCCGAAGAACAGTAAAATTGCCTTTTAAGGTTATGTCCACTGTACTTTGGGATACACACGGAATATTGCTAATCGATTATCTTGAAAGAGCATCCACAACCACAGGAAATACCGAAAAAATTATAGTAAAAATAAAGTCAACAAAATTTTTGTCTGTAAACACAATTTCTATGCATATACATAAATATCAAAAAAATAACCTTGGATATCGTATTTTGTTGCTGTTTAAACAAAAAGTTGTTTTCGATCAATAATTATTTTTACTAAACCTTTGTTTAAATATACGAATTCTTTTACAGATCCGCATTCAAACAATTTATTAATTGATTCAACGAATTTCGTTATTGAACACGAAAAAATTTTTTTTCTGTGTAAGTATTATCCTGAATTATTGGATCAGTTGATTGATGCAATCAAGAAAAAACGACCTTATTTAAAGAAGAAAAACGTGATCTTTCTTCAAGACAACGCACCGTTTCACACAGCATTAGATACGATGCTAAAATTTAGTGAAATATACTTCGAATTCACCTTATAATCTAGATTTCTGGGGTTTAGTGACCTTTTCCTGTTTCCAAACTTGAAAAATGGCTCGCAGGAAAAAGATTCATCTCAAACGAAGAAGTGATTGCTGAACATAACGCGTACCTTGATTGGTTGCCAAAATCGTACTATTCAGATGGTGTCTTACTATGTGTATAAAGCTAAAAGAAGACCACTTACTATACTGAAGCCACATCTATCCGCCCTCGTATACTAATATAAATGAGTATGCTTATTTTGCCAAAGTAGAACTAAGTTTTGTAGAAGGAAAAAAAAATAGGAAACAAAATCTCAAAAAGTATTTTTGTTTAAGTGCTACCTGATTTTTGTGGTTTTGAACCAAGACTTAGTAGACGACACTCAGTGTCCTGCTCTATTTACTTTTCACAAAATAAAAATGTCTACTTTTTTAAAGGTTTTCCTCTCTCTCTATTGTTCTATTTGTTGGTATTTGTGATTGATATGTATGAATGTTGTATGCAACAACTTAATATACAACCAGTTTGTTGACGTTGTTAGTAGACAAAACTGCTCTTATATCTACTTGTCAAGATTTACTTCAGACAAACTACTAGAAAGAAAAAAAAACTAAACAAACAAGTTGTTGGTTTTAACAATTGCTTAAATTAGATTGCATTATGTTTTGGCCAGAAGTTGGAATAAGGTAATTTGTTAAACTTTTGTTAAAAAAAAAGTTAGAAAACCTGCACACATTAAGCAATCAAATGCTATGAAATAATATAGGGTGTTTTTTTAAGCCCGATAGAACTTGAAATTGTAAAAAATAACACAAAAAATTAAATTGTAATCAAAATTTTTTTTTATTCGAAAGATCAATACGTGACATTAACATTTGAAAATGATTTCGGGCATATGGGCACCGCGGCTGTTCTTGACGAAGCGCATTCTGGACGTCCAATTTTGGGCCACTTTTTCGAGCACTGCTGGCCGTATGTCACGAACAACACGAACAATGCTGGCCTCCAAGGCGTCAATTGTTGCTGGTTTATCAGCATAAACCAGTGACTTCACGTAGCCCCACAGGAAATAATCGAGAGGTGTCAAATCGCACGACCTTGGAGGCCAATTGACAGGTCCATTTCTCGAAATCAACTTATCGCCAAATTTTGATTTCAGTAAGTCGATGGTTGCGTTCGCCGTATGGCACGTAGCGCCATCCTGTTGAAACCACATCTCCTCCGGATCAATGTCATCCATATTTTCAAACAAAAAATCATTGATCATGGTGCGGTAACGATCTCCATTGACCGTAACGCGAGCTCCGGCCTCATTTTTGAAGAAATAAGGTCCGATGATGCCACCAGCATGAAATCCGCACCAAACAGTGCATTTTTCTGGATGTAATGGAGTCTGTAGGGTCTCTTGTGGATTGGTCTCACTCCATATGCGGCAATTTTGCTTATTAACAAACCCGTTAAGCCAAAAATGCGCCTCATCGCTGAACACAATTTTGCGTCTATAAGTTGCGCGAATCGACGACTGATTTTCAAAGTAAATTTGGATGATTTCGTAGCGTTGTTCAAGCGTGAGTCTATTCATGATGATTTGTCAGAGTATACTGAAACAAATAAAAAAAATGTTTCATCAAAATTTAATTTTTTGTGTTACTTTTTACAATTTAAAGTTCTATCTAGCTTAAAAAAACACCCTATATATAGAGGGTTGCCGAAAATTGCTTTGTTAAGCAGCTTGACTTTTGTTTAACTTTAGTGCACGAAAAAAGAATACTAAAAAAAAGTGCACATCCTTAAAAATGAGTATGACTGAATGGATTGCCGCGCTATCTATGAGGTTTTATAATATTTACTAAGAAACAGCGTAAATTAAAAACATAATTGTTTTCACAGGTAAATTGCTTTTAGAAGATTTTAAAATAATTTATATATTTAAATGAAAAATATTTTTTTTTGTCAGTACCATGCAAACATTTTAAACAAATGTAAAAAAAATTTTTCTAACTTCTACTACATATGCCAGCATTTAAAAAATTTTAGTTTTATAAAACCGAATGATAGAGCCATACGCTGTTAGGCCACCTGTGCCTTTGAAACTTACAGCCTGTTTATAGGACACGAGTTAGCTCACTCGCGACGAGCCAATTTATAGACGAATACGTAAGAAATTGGGTTCATAAAACGCGACTTGATTGTGTCGTGCAACTTACGTAAATTCGCGTATGTGTCAAACGTTTATGATATTTGTTTGTTGCCATCATGCGAAAAAATTGTATTTGTTTACATTTTTCATACCAAAAAATTTTTTTTCAAGCTAAAAAGCGGCATTCCTATTCTGGGCACAGTTGGCACACATACATACATACGCATGTATGCGTAAGTAAATAAATAAAACAAAATATTTTTTGGAAAGGCTAATTGAAAAAAAAAAACGAATAAACAAACAAAAATTGTATATTTTAACTGCAAGTTTTATATTGTATATGTGTATGTTTTATTATGTCTGTAAATATGTCTACAAAACATTTATATGCAACGAAAAAACAATTTCAATTCATGTCTCCAGAAATTTGAGAGACTCTTAAAACGTTCTGTTGCAATTTTCATTCCTAGTTTTCTTCTTACTTATTACCACTTATAAATTATTTTTATTATATTTCTTATTATTTATAACAATTTCTACACATTTTCTATTGACGAGCATGTTTCTTCATTCGCCGATTTTAACATTTATGGTGAGATGACTCGCGTCTTACAAACCAAAATAAATTGACAGATGTTACGTTTTTTAATACTAATCGTCAATAGTCGCGGTTTGTAAACCAAAATCAGAAAAAACTTACAAAGTTAGCGCTTTTTATCGACGAGTCGTGTCTTATAAACAGGCTGTTAGTTGTCCAAATGTCGAAAACGTCATAAATAAAATTAACTTCAGGAAATCTCCATTAATTGATCAAATTACTGGCAAAATGCTTGTACCTCGTATGGCTAGAAGAGATCTTCTTTTTATTTTTGACACTATTTTACGTCTAGAATGTTATCCTGCAGAGTGGAAAGTATCTATGATTACTATGATACCCAAACCAGGGAAGGATGCCACTAAAGTAGAGCCATATAGACCAATAAGTCTACTGCCAACAATTTCAAAATTGTTCGAAAAATTGTTAATGGCAAAGTTGACTCCAAAACTGCATGATGCAGAATGTCTCCCTAATCATCAATTTGGCTTTCGGTCTAAACACAGCACCATACAACAAATACATAGACTAGCAAATGTCATAAGAAATACTTTTGAGGACAAGAAGAATTGCTCAGCTCTATTCATTGACATTTCCCAAGTTTGTGATAAAGTGTGCCAAGGCGGTTTGATGCACAAAATAAAGTTGAACTTGCCTGCACATACTCACAAGTTTCTGGAAAATTACTTTTGTGGCCGAAAATGTGTTATCAGAGATGGCGATTTTATAAGCCCCTACTAAGCCAATCGAGGCTGGAGTTCCCCGAGGTAGCATTCTAGGATCTACTTTATATTTGATTTATGGCTCACAGGAAAAAATCTTTTTCGTGTTCAATAACGAAATTCGTTAAATCAATTAATAAATTGTTTGAATGCGTACCTGTAAAGGAATTCGTGGACTCAAACAAAAGTTTGGTAAAAATAATTATTGATCGAAAACAACTATTTTTTTTAACAACAACAAAATACGATATCCAAGGTAGTTTTTTTGATATTTATGTATATGCATAGAAATTATTTTTTTAGACAAAAATTTTGTTGATTTTATTTTTACTAAAAATTTTTCTGTGCTCTGACATGCCCACAAGATCCGGAATCCTCACTTCAACTGTTTCAGATGACACAGCATTGTGTAGCATCCAAGAAAGCCATCAATTACGTTCGCGAAATTGGCAGAAGTATACTTCAATATCAGAAAAATGATACCAATAAAAAATTATAAATAGCGTGATTTCTATGTTTTCCAGCTATCTATATGTCGACATTTCGTAGGAGCTACTCTAATCATCAGTAGACTTTGGAAATTTTTGAAAGATATTCTCAAACATTCAACTTTATATCCCAACAAGCCAAATAAATTGTTGAGAATTTAAAAAGGAAAATGCTCTAATAATATCCGTCAAAACACAAAAAAACAAGCTTTTCTATTTATAAACGTCTCTAACATTTCTTTACACCTTTCAAACAAATGAACAACTGTTGGTTGCTCCGATTTGCATTTTGAAAGTATCGAAAAGCAGAGAACAAAAATTCAAACAATTAAGTTTTTTATTCGCTATTTAAGCTTCTAACATTTATACCAGTAAAAAATTATAAATAGCTTGTTTTCTATGTTTTCCAGCTATCTATATGTCGACTTTTCATAGGAACTACCCTAATAATCAGTAGACTTTGGAAATTTTTGAAAGATATTCTCAAACATTCAACTTTATATCCCAACAATCTAAATAAATTGTTGAGAATTTAAAAAGAAAAATGCTCTAATAAAACCTGTCAAAACACAAAAAACAAGCCTCTGCTTTTCGATACTTTCAAAAAGCAAATCGTAGCAACCAACGGTTGTTCATTTGTTTGAAAGGTGTAAAGAAATGTTAGAGACGTTTATAAATAGAAAAGCTTGTTTTTTGTGTTTTGACGGATATTATTAGAGCATTTTTCTTTTCAAATTCTCAGCAATTTATTTGGATTGTTGGCATATAAAGTTGAATGTTTGAGAATATCTTTCAAAAATTTCCAAAGTCTACTGATGATAAGGGTAGTTCCTATGAAATGTCGACATATAGATAGCTGGGAAACATAGAAAACAAGCTGTTTATAATTTTTTACTGGTATTATCAAATTTCTATATCTGAATGATCAATTATTATTATTTTTAGGACACTTTGTTTTGAATTTACAAAAACTGTCTATTTCTTGATTTATTGTGAGTTTCCCTAATAAGAGAGTTGCCGTTGTTGAAAAGCAATCTGTGTTGCTAAATATATGGTGTACGCAATACTCTGGTCTACATGTTGTACACTTCAATGCAAGAAGTTTAAATTGTCTAAAACTCGATTATGTTAGAAAAATTTTCGAGAATTCTGCATTTGACATATGTGTGACACAAACCAGGTTTAATAATGAGGTATATGCAACTCACTATAATATAAATGGTTACAATTTGTTGCAATGTAGTAGAGTGAATAGTTTTTCTTGCTCTTAAGTTTTCACCATTAAAAATTACATTTAAATTCCTCAAGACATATTAGCTTTAAATATGCTTTTGAAAAATTAGCTCATTTGAAAAGATAAAATGCAGCAATGCGTTGCAAAAAAGCAAAACAGGAAAGCAGCTATCAAAGCAACATTTGCGCAAAGCGGTAGAAATAAAAGCAATGAAATACTCAAACATAAAAAAATGCTTTTCGCTTAGAAAAGCATAAAACTTTAAGAAGGGTATAAATGCTAAATAGAGGAGAAAAAAAAAAACGAAACTAATTATATATAAACAATTTACGCAAAAAATAAAAAGTAGCTAAATCAACCTTTAGTAGCTGGAGCAAAGTGAAAAGTAGCTTTGGCAGAAAGAAAGCTTAAAAAAAAATACAAATTACAACAACATTAGCGCGAAACGTTAAAAGGGTGCAAGAACAAATTCAATTAACTTGATTCGCCACTTAAGCTTTTAATAATAACAACTTAAGTACTTACGTTCGTTATATTTTTTAATAATTTTCCCATTTTTTTTTTCTCAAACGCTCAAAACCTTTGATAAAATACATTTAAGCGCAGGAGAAGCATGAGCACAGGAGCTATAGCAGGACATCAACAATATCCTGTTTGAGAAGTATAACTTTTAAAAATGTTGCTTTCTTATAGAAAAATAACAAGCAAAGAAAGATTAAAAAAAAAAAAAGGAAACTTCTTAACAAAATGTTTAAATGAGTGTAAAAATCAAGTTGTTTCATTTTATCCTTTTTCAAGTTTTTGTTGTTTTTCGTCTTATTCTTCGTTTTGTGCTATTTCGGGTTTTCATTTATCTATAAAATTTTAATGCAATGATAATATCATTAAATGTAACTTTATGCAAAAAACACAAAAAAATTATTTACCACAAACATAAAGGGTGGTAAATTATTTTGGTATTTATTTCATAATTTTTCTTTCCCTTTGGAAAAAAATAAAAAATAGAATAAAATAAAGAAATTCCAGCTGTTGATGTGTTAATGATGTTGAACATGCACAAATAAATTGCAAATATATTTTTGTTTTTTGTTTTTTTTTCTCTGTATAAATATGTTAAGGGTTGGTTTTTGTTGTTCATTTATCTTTGTTTTATTTAATTGTTGTCATTTTTTTAAGTTTCAGCACATTCATTAAAAAGTCAGCAGCCAAAAAGGTGGGGACGGAGCTGTTTTTAATTGGAAACTTTTATAATGAAGTAATGAAGTAAAAGTCTTTTTAATTAAAGATTTTCAAAATCGTGCATGTCGACAAAATCTAACATTGCTTGGTCCTGTCCTCCCAGAGTTGTATCCAGTTTTTAATGTAAAGAAAGCTGTTATAATGAACTAGTCTTTTTAATTAAAGATTTTGGGCCATATGCAAAAAAAAATCTTACTTGAGTATTAACGTATACGTTAGTTACCAAACACATTAACACTACCATACATTTGTTAAAAAAGTTTATGCAAAAACAGTAAGTTAACTTTTAAATACAGTAAGGAATTTAATTGTTTTATTCTGGCCGTGCCGTTATGTTCGGTTGTAATTTTTTGAGTAGTGATATAAGAAAATGAATATTATATTAACCCGAATATAAAATTAAAAAAAGAAAAAATATTATTTTTATTATTGCTACATAAAATGATAAATTTTTGACAAATATTCCCTGTATTTATCTTTTAAATAAATGGTGAATACATTATATAATTATAATTAATTAAAATGAGAAAAGTAATGGGGTTACTTTTACTAGAAAAATTTTTATTATTCGAATACCGTTTTTCGTTGTATTCGTTTGATTGAAAGTGCATCACTAATACATTGCGTATTTTTATTTTCATTTCAAAATTAATATTTTCAATTTGTTTACAATGCAATGTGTAAATTTCCTTATTTAATAAGCATAAAACATTGCTTGCATTAATTTTTTTTACAAATTGTGCTTTTTAAAGGAAATAAAAATGAAGAAGACAAATGTCATTTTAACGTAGAGTTAAAGTGTACTCATTGCAACTTTAAACGGATGGTAAGTAAATAATTGTTTTTGCATACAACGTTAAGGAATTTTTCTTAACAACTGCCTACCAAGCTTTGTTAAGTTTTTTTGGATACGGCCGTTTATAAATACTGGTTAGTTTTCTAATTGCTTAGTCTAGCCGGAAACTTGTACTACTTTTAATGTAAAGTACACGTAGGAAAAATTATGTGGTTGAGATAACAATATTCTAACGGCAACATACTATTGTTGAATTATATGGTTGAAATTAGCCAAATAACATGGTTGCAGCCTGAAATGTTCTGTGCTAAACGAAGTACATCCAAGAACCATATTATTTCATGTAACCATACATTTGGTAAAAGTTTTAAGAATATTAGCATGACCACCATATTATATTATCATTGTCATCTGTATTATTGTGAATGAAAGTTATACTACTTTGATGGCTTATGGCCACAGAATTAAATACAAACATACAATTTTTGCTATAAAACATAATTTATTTTACAAATGCCTGACTTTAATTAATATACAAAAAGGCAATAAGATTTGGGCAACTTCGTGGTGTCTTGGAAAAATTATTGGGTTGCAGATCTAAAAAATAATAACTTATTATCAGCATGCATACATTTCCGAAAATAAAAATGATAATACAAACCTCTTTTTGTCTTCATATATTATTGTTTATTTATGGAGATGTTTTTACAAAATTCTTCTTGCCCGGCTTATTTATTTACTCGTATTCTACCAAATATTAAATATATAAAAACTTTTTCTTTTTTACTATTTATTAGTAATAAAACACACAAAAAAAAAATTGCTGCTTGACAAGGCAAAAAAAAAAAAAAAAAAAAAAAAAAATAAAACTCAAATAAAATTACATGTCAATGCCTTGAAAAATAAAACAACAATAGTAAGTTTAATCTGTAAACATGCATGTGTTGCCAGTTAGTAAGTCTAACATACATATGTTTAAAATAAAAAGCTTCTACAAACATATAACTATACCTATTATCGTATTCTAACTATATATTTTCAATACTATTATTCCATCTAACCATATATAAAATTAATAGAACCATAATAATAGATACTGTAACATTTTTCCAGTAATATATTTATAAAGATTTAAACTATGTTAAAAACGATAATACGCATTTTGTGGCAACAATACAAAATATTATAGAGTAGATACTAATGTTGGCATAACAATATGAAGAAATGTACTTTCTCTACGTGTACCTGTCATCACTCAGGCTGAATGTGAATGATAACAAGTTGCAAAGTTGGCTTTGAGGAGCGCTGTGACGTGAGAGTTATTCGTATGGACTTTAGACTTAACACCAAAGACAGAACGTTTCAGATAATGTAGGTACCTAAACCATAACAAGCAGAACTTCCTGGGGACTTTGGATGACGCTGATTGTGCGCTTGATTAGGGTTTTTTCGAAAGTCCAACACAAATTAAATAATGTGGACTCCTTCCCCTCTTCCAGAAAGCACAGGTGACCTGGTTTAGTGTACGCCAAGGCAATATCTATTTTTTTTTAGGTAAAGGACAGATACCATTAGAAATTGTTTACTAGAAAAAAAAAAAAAAAATCGCTAGAATGAAAAATGTGATTCAAACAATCGATTTAATAATTATTTACTTTATTCTAAAATTGGCGGTAAATGACAGCCTATTCTGATGATGTAATCAGCGCCCCGAGTGGCTTGCTCACGCAGTATGCAACTTTTTGTTATAAGTTTGTAACCCTATAGCCAAAGCTCTTGCTTAGGAGTTCGGGTCTTATAATACCTCCTGTATGCAATTTCCCAATTGTCAAAGAAAGACAAGGCTTAATAAGTTGGTAGGCTGAATTATATTAGGAACATCAGTTCCTAACGAACTCACCCGTCTAACTATCACTGCTGGTTCCTTACAGTACAGCTATCTGTTGTAAGACAACAGCACCTCAGGGGTTTGATAGCCTCCGGAAACCTGCATGCATCAAAGCTATCAGGAAAATTAATTCCTCTTCCTACGATTTTATGTTTAAATAACAGCCAGAACGTTTCAGCCAAGGCAGCCACCTCAACCATGGTCAGCACCGAGACATCTGCAAAGCAGAACCTCCCGGGGGAGATTCTTAGGATCATAGGAGTTGACCTAATTATCAGTGGACTTGGTAACCTTTGAAAAATATGTTCAAATATATTGCTACGTTTTTGTCTCTAAAAACGCTTTTGCGGATTCTTTAATTGCAAATGAAATAATGATACACACTTTTTGCTATACAGTACTTAAATAATTTACAACTTTATTTAAACTTGATACTACTAACTTACTTTGACTTATGACTATCTTCCACAAAGCTTAAAAACAAACTGACTGCTTGCTGCCGACCTGGCAGCTGTTTGTACGCCTTTATCAGTTTCTACAAACGACATGAATTTTCTAGTCGTTCATTATGTACAAATATATTTCTTTGGCATATGCACATTCCAACACATGCTTGCGAACAGCTAGCAAGTCACAACAACAAACAATAATAAAACGAATACCAAGAATACAAGAAAAACAACAACATCATTTGTAGCTGATTTACTTGAAATTTTACGTAATTTAAATCATGTCTATTTGTTTCTTTGTGTATTATGTTTTTATTTTTATCTGTTTTGATAGAAACATATTCATGTTGTATTGTAGATTTTTAACAAGCAGATCAACAACTGTACACTGGGTTACATGTGAAAAACCATTCTTAACAAAATACTTTAAATTCTCACTGTATTTATGTAAAGTAATGAAATATACAGTTAAGGTTTGAAAATATGTTTCTGTGGCTTCAAAGTCTACTGATAAGGATAAAAAATAAGCTGCTACTCGTATATATTAAAATAAATTCATTTTTTTTTGTCGAAAAATGTTATTGTTCTTCATAAAATTTCGATTTTTGGTTGTCATTTGAATTAATATTTCTTATTCCCAGGTGTAAATGGAGATTTATGAGTAATCTTGCACTTTTCCATTATCAATTATTTGCTTTGTTCCTCATTTCTTTTGAAAAATACCCTTAAGAAATAATTTTACTGTTTATCCCCTTCTTGTGCTTATATTGGAATGAAAGAACAAAAAGTACTGCTTAACATAAGGTCAACAGATTTATTTAATCACTTATATTATTTCATTCACTTTTCTCTCTTATTACTTTGCATTTACTCTAGGAAAAAAAATCTAAATAAAAATTTGTACTCGTTATATGGTCATCATATCATGATGTTCTTTATCAAACCATTAGAATTTATGCATAAATTTGTACCCTTTTTTCATTTACAATAAATCCCTTTTACATACTTGTAGCAATTGTTTTATCTTTACTATTTTTTTCTCATGCTTTCAAGTAGAAACACACGAGTATACAGATTTTATTCAAGTTTGTTTATTTGGTGTATGTGTATAGCATATTGAAGTCACATGTAGCAAGATTTTTCAATTTGGACAAATTTGAATTTTTTTTTCTTTCAATAAATTGGGATTTTCATATGTGTAGTAAACTATCAAACAAATTGTTTGTCATTTTTGAGAATCCAGAGAAATGTTTCAGATGAAGTAGCATTAGTAGTGTAGATGTGATATAAGTAGTAGTAGTAGTAGTAGTAGTAGTAGTAGTAGTAGTATAAGTAGTTCAATTAGTAGTAGATACTTAGATGAAGCATTAGCAGTAGTGATAGAAATTAGGGTAGTACATAAATAACATATTTTAAAAAATCTAAATAAAATGTAATTTTTTAGGTGTAATAAACTATCAGACAATTTTTTTCTCCCTCTTGAAGATGCCGAGAAATTGTTCAGATGAAGTAGCATTAGGAGTGTAGATGTGATATAAGTAGTAGTAGCAGATAAGTAGTGCAAGAAGTAGTACATATATATACTTAGCTGAAGCATTAGTAGTAGTAACAGAAATGAGGATAGTGGATAAATAAAATCGAAGCAAAAAATCCAGAACTTTTAAGTGTACTAAACTATCAAAGAAATTGTTTCTCGCTTTTGAATATGCAGAGAAATTGTTCAGATGTCATATAAATAGTAGTAGCAGTATAGGTTAGGTTGGGTTTAACAGGCTGCCAGCTATTGTAAAGCCAGCCCACTTGGGTCCAGTCTGGTCCCGTTGTGTTGCCTGGATGTGATACGTATCTTAGTAGATTTTCATATCACTGGTTTAGAACCAATCCGAGGATCGGATAAAGAAGTCCAATCCACTTACATCGCATTCCGATACCTCCATCAAATCATGAAGCATCGGTCTGCCTAGGTACAATGCCCTTATATAAGAAAGAGCTGGACACCGACAGAGGAAGTGCTCAACGCACTCTACTTCCTCCTCATCTCTGCAACTTCTACTGAAGTCATTTAAAGATTTAACCTTCTCGCCTGCGTTTCTATATGGTAATGTCCCGTCAGGACCGCTATAACCGAACGCAACCTCCGTCGGAGCAAGCCCCTAAGTAGTAGCAGTATAAGTAGTTCAAGAAATAGGTATATGTATATGCTTAGATGGATCATTAGTAGTAATGAAAGAAATGAAGGTATATTTAAACAAAATCTAAAAAAGGAGGATATAAAAATTTATGAACTTTTTTCAAAGTGATGTAATTAGTAATTTTTACAAATAGACGAAATCCCAACCGTACAGTTTGTATAAAATGTATTGAAAATTTAAAGGGTCTTTTGCTAAAAGCTTTTTATCTTCAAATCTCAGTTAAAAAGAGTATATTTCAATTTTAATTAAACAGTCTATTATGCATGGAATGTATGAAGGAGAACTCCTCGCATCTCATATGTCAAAGCATAAATAAAACGTGAAATAGTCGAAAAATTACATATTGAATATTTGCGAAAATAAAAAGTTAAGTATGTTCAATATTAAGATGTAAACATAAATATGGTAAATCAAATAATATATGCAACCATATTAGTAAGGTTAAACATGATTTTGAAAATGGCAATCGTAGACGAAATACTTAATAATTGTTTGTTTTATTACAGCCAATGAATATTTCAGCTTCCAAGAAGAAATTTGTGCATTTATTCGGTTGAGGTGCAACCCGTTTATATTTGTAATTATTTTACAAGCTGTCTGTAATGCTATGTATCAATATTAAACGCTAACGAAGTGAAGTAAGTCAATTGTTTATTTGTTTTTATTTTATACAAGGTAGGCAGCTTACTTGGGTCCTGTAGTCGTTCCCTTTGTGATAATACAAGAATTACTGTAAAATTATATTATATATAATATCTCTTTTTTGTAGTTAATTATATATGTATATGTATTTGTGCAAATTGTAAGAAATATATATTTGTGCAATATTAAAATAAAGCTATTTACGACATTAGTATGGTTGCTGAAAGTTCTATATGAGAAAAGTATGAACGGTTAGAATAATTATATGGTTGAGTATAACGATTACTTAGTGGCTTTAATTAATACCATGGTTACTTAAATATAGTATGGTTACTCAAATATAGTATGGTTACTTATAATATGTTTTTTACAATACTATAGTGTGTTATGACATTTAAAATATAACAATATACTGTTATTGGGTACAACCATATAACTCAACAATAGTATGTTGCCCTTAGAATATTGTCGTATCAATCATATATTTTTTTCTATGTGTAAGTATATTGTCCGCTTAATGGTACAGTTACTAGATTATTAAAGTTTATCCATACTACTTTCTCTAGTTTCTCTAACAAAACTTGCAGTCAGTCACTTTGCTAACGGAAACGCTCCAAGATATTTATGTAAAATCGAATATTAATAAAGCTACTCCTGATTCCTGGAATAGTAATATTAATATGTAGTTTTAATAACTACATTGAACATATTTACTTTTCAATATTAATATTTGTCCTTATTAAAGATAATGGAAAATTTTTGTAGCAACAATTTATGCTTAGAGTAGAACTGACTCATACATATGCACTTGCTTTACACCTAAATATTTTCCAGGCCATTAATGAGTATTAGTATTAGGGTGATACAAAGTAACAAAAGAATTATCTTTAAATGCTTTTTCTTATACTATGGAAAATATATTGTACTACTCTCCAAAACAAATTCATTTCGATAAATGTTAACGCATACTCGTAATTATTTTGTAATAAACAAAGAGAAAGTAGGCCTTAGAAAAACAGGATTCTAGTTGTATTATAATTAATATACATCATTAACTGTCATAGCGACCTAATTTCACGTAGTGAACTACCTCACAGCTCACCAGCTCCCCCATGCTCAACTTATACAGATTAGAACTTCAATTGAACAAACTATTGCCGAAGAGCTCAGGCCTTCTAATCACTCCCTTATGCAACTCCAAAGGAAGACTAGGTTTTGCCAGTTGGTGGCCGAAGTCCATAATGAATACCAGTTCTTAACCAACTTACCCGTTTCTCTTCTACTTCTGGTACCTTTACACTACCTCCCCGTAAACCGGAATACTTACCAGGTAATACTAATCACTCATCACTGCGTTTTTAAATCTAAATCACAGCCAGAACGTTTCATTCAAGATGTATGCACTTCCACTATGATTTGCAGCAGTACTGTTTGTAAAGCAGAACCACCTCGGAATGTGCTGATACCCGTCCTGGCAATTAGCCCTTAATGAAAGATTTCTTAAGTCCCACCATAATATAAGTCATGCTGGGAAGTCTTAGATTTTTATATGCAAAACACGAGGACGGATTGATATTGAAGCTACCTACCGCAAGATGGCAGCACAAACACAAACTTTTATTTTTTGAAGTTGCGATTTGTCAAAAGTCAGCTGTTACCCAAATGCATCGATTAGTTTATTTTTTGTAGTCGTAAGTAAGTGCCAATTTCACGATAACAGAGATGTTCGTCCATTCGCACAATTACATTTAAAACAAAAGCAACATTCAAAATTTTGTTATTGTTTAAAATGTAATTGTGCGAACGAACGAACATCTTCGTTATCGTGTAATTCGCACTAACTTCTGTGTTTCTTAAAAAAATGGAAAAAAGAGAATTTTGTGCAGTGATTAAACACTATTATTGGAAAGAGAGAACGGCGAAAGAAACAAAATAATAATATTACGGTGAGTCTGCTCCATCAGACTGGATGGTAAAATATTGGATTGCGGAATTTAAACTGGGCCGAACAAGCACTGCAACAATACTATCAACAGGAAGGCCAAAAGAGGTGGTTACTGAAGAAAACAATAAGAAAATCCTCGTTATCGTTATGAAAGATCGCCGAGTTAAGTAACGTGAGGTTGCCGAAATGGTAAACATATCATGTGCGCTCACCATATTGCGTAAACATTTGCATATGAAAAAGCTATCGGCAAGATGGGTACCGCGTTTCCTCAGTTTCGAACAAAAACGAGTACGACAGACAAAATTACAGCAGTGTTTGGACATGATAAAGCACAATTCTGTTAACTATTGGCGTCGATTAATAACTGGTGATGACGCATGGGGCCACCACTACACACCTGTAAAAAAAATTAAGAAAAACAATGGGAGAAAAGGAGGAAGTGGAAACGCTGCGAAGAAGGCAAAGCCAGTGAAATCGGCTGGCAAGATTATGGCCACTGTACTTTCACATACACACAGAATATTGCTCATTGATTATCTCGGAAAAGTATCCACAATCACAGGAAAGTATTATCGTGCACTGTTGAATCAATTGATTAATGCAATCAAGAAAAAGCGAACGCATTTAAAAAAGAAGAAAGTGCTCTCTCTTCAAGACAACGCACCCGTCCACTCAGCATTAGATACGATGCTAGAATTACGTTAAACACGCTTCAAATTGATTGATCGTCCATCTTACAGTCCAGATTTAGCGCCTAGTGACTTTTTCATGTTTCCAAACTTGAAAAATGACTCGCTGGAAAAATATTCATCTGAAACGAAGAAATGATTCACGAAACTAATGCATATTTTGAGGGGTTCCCAAAATCTTATTATTATAGATGGTATAAAAAAGTTGGAACATCGTCTTATTAAATGTATTGAGCCAAGAGGAAACTATGCTGAGAAATAAATGGTTTTTGAAAAATATGTTATGTTCCCTACTTAGGTAGCTTTAATATCAATCCGTCCTCGTATACCCCAAAAAGGAGAGTATCCTAGTTAGGAATTATGATAAGGCAAAATCGTTGGACTAAGTCAATAATTTCTGAATTTAGATTATTAATATTACCGCTTAAAACTATAGATTAAAAAGCATGAACAATAAGTATGATTTGAACGACTACCTTCGGAAAATATAAAGATCTGGATTGAGAATGTCTGTCATATGTTGCCCCATAGCTCCAAACTCTATTTTTATTACATGCACATACATACCATTTTTTGTCTTTCGACATTAATGAGCGCGATGTTGCCCATACAATTTACGGGGTGGCCAAACTGTTGGCGGCGCTGGCATGCTGGCGTAATGCTCTGGCTAGAAGCTCGCCGTCTTGGGGGTGGTGTCCTTGCCAGCAGTCCTACCTTTGGCTCGGTATGTCCATGAATAAAAAGTTCATACCAGCTTAGGGTGTATTGAACCACTCATGCTTCACAAAATCAAAAAAGAAGGGGCCGGAGGAACACTTGACAAGTTAATACTGTTTTCATTCTATTTATACATTTTCTATAATCGCTTGCTTTTAGAAAATAGGATCACAGTCTAAAATAAAAAATAGTATTTGATATTAAAATTTTATAAAGTACTTTCTTATATGTTTTATTATTTTCTGAGTTAGTTTTTGTTACTTGCAAAACAACAGATTATCCTGTCTGTGTTGGAAACTTTTCATTTTAAGTACCACCCCATTTCATTTATAAACATTCATTTACATTCTATTTTATTTATTTATTGTATATATTTATAGCTTTATTGCAATTTATTTTACCAGTTTATTGCAAATAATATTGCTGGTCTTTAAACAAATTTTGGCAAAATAGCAAGACGAGGCAAAAAGAACTAAAAAAAAAAACAAAAGTTGTAACGCACACACATACATAAATACAGACCTAATAAGCTAAAACCTCCCAGAAATATTTACTATAATAAACCAAAGATTTAGTATGAAACCAATAAGAGCATGCATTAACCTGCACAAACACTCATAAACATGTTTTATTTTGCACTGCTTTGTACATAATTTCATATAGTTTATTTTCATTTAACATGTATTTTAAGAACATCCTTTTGCAATTGACTTCCTTTGCTGATGATACAACTTTCTTTCTATGTTGAATGTTTATTTTAGTCTAAATGTTAAATCATGTTGTTGACTCTTGTTACCGTTGCCTCGTTGCTGATGTAGTTGTTGTTCTCGTTGCTGTTGTTGCTGTTGTTGATGTGTCTTGTAAATATTGTTTAATCGACAACTCTTCTAGTTATATCCCAAATTTTTGTTACTGTCCATACCAGCAGCAACATAATAATCACCATCACCATCACCATCATCATATTCGTCAACAATAATAATTCTTTCCTCACATACACAAACACACACACACACACTTACACATACATGCGTCTCTGTGTTATTTGGCTCTTACTTATTGATGTTGCTTAAGGATTTGCATGTTGTTTCTTATAAAAGCTGTTGTTGCTATTGCTGCTGTTGATTTTACATAAAGTACTTGTTAAGTAAAATCTTGTAATTATTGTTAAGTTTGTTTATTGAGAGCAAAAGACACAGAGAAAATATTCTATGTTTTAATGTTAAAACATGTTAAGTAAAGATTATGAATAAATTTTGTGTTTGATATGCAGTAACATACAAAGGAACTTTTATATTGGAAAGACATTAACATAAATTCGGAGTTTATGTGGTTGGTAGAAGTTTATGTTTAAAATACTTTTAATATTAAATCATTGATGTGGTTGTAGAATACGAGTATTAAGATTTAGTTTGTTTTATATTAAAAAAAAGGATATTGTTTCTCATGTACTAGCTCTCCAGCATACCATAAGGCTGGTAGTGTGTTTCAAATCGTAACTCATGTATCTTAATTCTCCAGAAGTAGAGAAATTAATATTGCTTAGTATTAGAGCGGGATTAAATTTCAGCGTTCTCTAGGTAATATTGCCTAAATTCAGTTAGGTTGTGTTCTATCAAATCAGCTAAATTGTGTCCTTTTTTGATCCTGTTGTGTTAGCTGAGGGAGGGGTTGCATACCTCCTACTACACCTATACATCGCCGGGATTCCATTCAACCTAACAACTAGATACAATAAATTAACTCATGCACCATCGGCACTACAAGTCTGCTCAGCGACTCCGCTGTAGTAGAGCGAGCCAGGCAGTTGTTTAGCGTTCTCTTCTTGATCTTCATTCCTATAACTTACATAGGAATTAGTGCAGCGTATTTCAAGCAATGTTTTGGGGCTACAATAGTGAAAACAACTGAATTGAAGTACCACTGGCTAAATTATAAGACTAAATAAACTTGCATCTATAGCAACATTTGAGGATCCAGTAATATACCAGCAAGGGAACCTTTCAATGCAGAAAACTCCGATTTAGTGGCATTAAAGCTGAGCTTTAACCCTAATCATACCGGCATAATGCAAAAAGTACTGCGTAGTACCATGGTTAAACTATTTTCGCAATACTTTTTGTTACACTAAGGCCAGTGTTTAGTAGTAAGCACATCCTAGTTCAGCTAGCTGAGGTCAAAGCAAGTTTGTAATCGTCAATTGGAACTCTTGCCAT
Organism: Thecocarcelia acutangulata; assembly: GCA_914767995.1. Classification (NCBI taxonomy): domain Eukaryota; kingdom Metazoa; phylum Arthropoda; class Insecta; order Diptera; family Tachinidae; genus Thecocarcelia; species Thecocarcelia acutangulata. The sequence continues at coordinate 26,722,120 of OU612097.1, read as the reverse complement.
CTTGCGTCATTCTCAAAAACATGTGAATCACTATTAACGCTTGGCCAAAATCTACTTTTTTGGGATATATCTTACGCTTACACATGAGGATTGATATCAGCAAAAACTCGATAGTTGTGTTTGCTGATGTACGCTTCTATTCCGAAATGAGCTTCCTTTCTATATATATATAGTCTATAGTCGCTTACCTTGTAACGAGCTTTTATCGTCTGCTGAAGTAGCCGTACAGGGTCTACTTACGGATCCACAAACCTTAACGCCTAACCAAAACAGCACAGAAGTTTTCCTTTTCGAGGCTTACAATAATCCAGAATTCTAATTTATTGAATTTTTTGCCAGGAATTCGAGTGCAATACCATAATTGTAGACGGCTTGCCTTCATCGCCAGAGTTGTACTCCAGCTACATTCTGAATACCTTCGAAACTGTCAGTCAGCTGAAGACCACTGGGCGAATAGTCAGCCGAAACTGCTGGGCAAACTTCATGTCTGAATACAGCTGGGTGAACAGTGAGCCTAAGCTAATGGGCGAACAGTGAAGTCTGATGACAACTAGGGGAACAGTCAGTCGAAGCGGCGAGATATACAGTCAAGCTGCTGGACAAACAGCCATGTCCTACGATCTCTGGGGGAACAGTCAACCGAAGCTACTGGGTATACAGTCAGCTGAAGCTGCTGGTTATACAGCCAGCCGTAGGTGCATTGTATGCAGTCACAGTACAATCAGCCGAAGCTGCTGGGTAAAATGTATTCCCATAAGAGAAAAAGCTACCCGAATGCATACAAATTTGCTTATTCGAGATGCGCTCACTCTCTATTTGCGATGCGAAAGAAAAATCGAAGAATTGGTTATTGCGTTTTTCCTTTCGCATTTAATTTTTCCCTTTCACACATTTTATTTTATAATTTTTCGTTATTGTTTATTTTGTGGTACCAGTGTTACTTCATTTTTAAAGTATTTCGCGAAAAAGTTTGCGCAAACGGCACAGAGAACCAAATTATAGTTTTATCGCATTTACCTTTCGCATCGAACTTACTTTCGTATCGCAATAGAGAGTAACTTTCCAGGTATTTCCTAATGACACCATTTTAGCGATCATCTACATACTGTCTGTTTGAGTTTCTTCTCTGGCATATTATACTATTAAACGCACGAACTGAATGAGAATTATAACTAACAATTATGATCTTTGATATCAATAAACTATTTCACACCACCCTTCACTCTTAGGTAAAATGTATATCCTTAAGAGAAAAGGCTGCTCAAATACATACAAATTCGCTTATTCGAGGCGCAGGTATTTCTTAATACTTACATTTCGGCTAGTGTTGTGAAAGCATTGAGAATTGGAGTACTGAGTATTCAATACTGCTTGTTTTTTCAGCTACTTAATACTTAAAAGTAAGTAGTCAACAAGAGTTGCACTTTCCGGTATGTTTTATGTATTTAAACAAATATTCTCTTTAAAATACTTCAGATAGTTAAAACTGCAGGCATAAAATTTAAAAATCCTTTATTAAAAGTTAAAAAAAGTCACTCGTAAACGCAACTGTGAAAAAAGTACAAAATATTTGAAAATAGCGAAAGATAACTTAAAAGTAAATTTTCATTTATAAAAATTTTGGTTCTCTTTTACGAACTAATTAATTATTTTTTAGAATTAAACATTTGAAACTTAAAAACTTTTTGCAACACTAATTTCGACGACTTCTGCCCGTTATAGTTTCTTCTCTGGCATATTATGCCATTCAGCACATAAACTGAATGAGAATTATAAGTAACTATTATGATCTTTGACATCAATGAATTATTTCACATCACTACTTTTATTTTGTGAGTGTTATTATACTTTCCTGTATGAGTATGTGTATGCTGATATTATGATGGTTAGTTGAAGTTCCTTATAAATATTTCAGAAATATTATGTATGAAAGAGAAATAAAAATATACGATTACGTTACAACCTTAACGAAGCACAATTCGCCAAGACACACTCTTCCGTATAGCGCTTGATATCGTTGCTTATATTTAGTTCAGTTTATTTCTGTACATAAATAGTATATATCAACTAAAATTGTTTCTTGTTAGAAGTAATGCCAGCTACCAGATTGTTTTTCTTCTTTAAGATGTGTGCATTTGGCCAGATGAGTTTATATTAAAAGGCAGCACAGAATCTTTTAAAGGATGCATCCAACTACTAAAGGGCACTTCAGACTATCACACTTTGTATTAAAACTTGTCAAAAAATCAAATAATACGTGCAAGTGTGATAGTGTGAATGTAAAGCGTTATGAAAATGAGAAATAATACGGTAAAAGATTTGACGTCCCATAACACTTCACCATTTTTAGAAATTTGTTTAAACAGTAAGATTTTTCATTGGATCAGGGTTGCATTTTTTGCAAAAGCAAATAATAAAAATATTAAAACCAGACGTTAAGTAAATTGGCTGTTTATTTTCAAGTCATATTCCTTCTTTTACTTTAGGTGTGATAGTGTGAAAACAAAATGTAATGGTACGTTAGATTTTTTGACAGTCGCAACAAATATCTTTAGATTTTTGTCCCACAAAATCCAATAAAAATCTTAAGACTTGTATGATAGTCTGAAACGCCCTTAAACAGTAGTTTCAAGCACTGTATTTTAGGCACTGTATTTTCTTTTAAAACAAAACAAAAAAGCTGCAGACCATTTAGAAATAGGACAAACACTTCATAGTTTTAAAACACATTCTTGGCAGTGCTTGACAGTACTTAAATTATGTTTTATATAAAAAATAAAACGTTAAAATAAAGCAAATAAACGTTGACTCATAGCCAAAAATAGCAAGTGCATTAAAACATTAGCACTAACATATTGACACATGATCATATTGTGTACACAGTACTTGTGCAAAGTACTAATACACAGACAAAAACTATGAAAAACAACAACTAATTTTATGAACAAAATTGAAGTAAAACTTTACTTCAGTGCTTGGAGTTCTACTTCAATTTTATTCTACTTCAGTTGGTTCTACTTGCGTTTGGTTCTGTTTGTTCTAAATGATTGTAAGACAGTATTCGTTTATGTGTTTAGAACATGTCGGCACTGAAGTATTTGTTTTGAAATGTCGAAAGAAGACGATGGTTAGTACTTGAAAATATTACCATGTCTTGTAAGACAATTTTTGGTGCTTGTGTAGCCCTCTAGTTTAAATCTTTGTGTTTTTATGCCCAGTAAACTATAATTATATATATTTTAACACAAAAAAAAACACCGAATTATTTATCAGTCAAAAATCAAGTTTTATTATTTAATTTAAATCAATTATTATAGCGTTATATAAGGAATCCAGAATAATTTACCTTAAAATTGACTAGTTTTCATTCCACAAACTACAACTACAATAGCATTATATAAGGAATCCATAATAATTTACCGTAAAATTGATTAGTTCTCATTCTACAATCCACTACTACAAGACTCCAAAGCACTCAGAAACAATTACATTTACAAATACATCGATTATACGAGTATGTACACATATGAATTTGTCAATAGAATAATTACACTCATTATCAATTGGCATGTTACGCCAATTATAACTTTATTAATATTGTTTATAAAACCGTACGGATAAATATTTAATAATTTTTTCCAGACAATTTACAAGTTAATAACATACGTTTTACCATCATTATTTTTAACCGCAATCATTTATTAATTTTCCACCTCCTTCATTTGCGGGCGAAAAAAATAAAATCAAAACTCTGTTTAATTCCTCAATTACTGTGCAAGTTCTACTCGTATCACTACAAGTTTCTTGTGTACACAAAACTTCACTTGCCCGAAGTTGCAACTGAACTCGAATCGAATCGTTTCAATTCGATATTAAATATTATTTTTGTGGTTGAAATGTAAACATTATTGTTAAGATGAACGAACGAACGAACGAATGAACGTATGCATTTAATACGTTTTTAATTGACCTCATTTACTCAACCGCAAATTTTATTGGAAAAGGCAACCAAACAATTTCTCACCCACACGCAAGAGTTTGCACTTACAAAAAGACACAAATGAAAACAAACTCCTTTTGAAATGATTGACTTTGTAGAAGTGTGAGTATCTGGATATGTGTGCGTGTTGAGTGCTTGCAAAAAAAAAGAGAAAAGCACATAATTGCAGTTTGGGAATAATATTTTTTGTTATAATTTTATAAGTATTTATAATTTAACAAGTATGAACACTTGAGTTTTTACATCGTTGTGTCTATCCAGTCTTTCAGAAAGTGAGCAAATTATTAGCGCAAAAATTCAGCATTTTTTTCAATTAAATGGACACCCTGCAGCCGGCAGAAGAGCTGAGAGAAATTACTTTTTGGCCATTGTATTTGCCTAGAGTTTAATAGGGAGCTTACAGAATAATATTACCTGCTAGAAGTGGACAGAATCCATTGTGAGATCTAAACGAATGGCCTGGAACATTCCAAAAAGTTTTTAAGCTACGCTACCAAGAAGGCGGAATTATGCTTTTTTTATCTTGGACCAGTACTCAGGGGATGACCCCTACATATGCAGTACATTGTACTGGAACTAGGAAAATAGGTGGGGAGTAGTGTTCGTGAAGGTTTAACTTTACGAATAACAACACCAAAGCCTAAAACAAATCCTACTGCGGCATTTAGAGTGTTGGAATCAAATTAATTAGTGCTGATTAAAAAAGGACACTATCGGAGGTGTTTATGCCTGTAATAAGCTCCTACACAATATGGAGTTGTCCAACACGTGCAGATTCTGTGATGAAGAAGTGATCACTGATTGCATGGTACTGTCTATACGCAAGGCGAAATGGACTTGCCAACACTTCCATTGAAGGTCTACGGTCCGGTTTTTTTTTTTTTTTGACAAATTAGAAGTGAAGGAAATGGGGAACCGCAGTAAATCAATAATGGATATAGTATAAAAGGTCTATTTTATGCCGACCCCTACTCGCATTATAGAGGCCAATAATGCACGACGTTAATTGTGAATCGCACCTTTTCAACTTAATTGGATACTTCCTTATTTCAGTGTTTGATAAATTCGACTAAGAAAAGGTACAGAATTGAGCAGCGCGTTAGGATTGTTAAAGCATTTTGCGAAAATGCGCCTTAGATTCAAAATAAATTTCAAGGATAATCATCTTCAGCGAGGAGACACACTTTCACATCAGTGTATACGTTAAAAAGCAAAATTGCCTACTTTGGACTAATAGGAATACACGTGTGATTATTGAGAAGCCGATGCAGCCAATAGGAAAGACTGTTTGGTGCAGTATATGGACCGGTGGCGTAATACCGTACTACATCGAAAATAAGATCATCCAATCAGTTACTTGGAATGGTGTGCGCTATCACGAGATAATAATGGACTTCTTGTGGCCAAAACTTGATGATATAGACCTGGACGATATGTGGCTCTAACAGTATGATGCCACTTGCCACACATCCAACGCAACCATAGTTTGTTTGCCCAAGGATTTCAATTGCCGTGTTATAACACATCGCGACGAAGTTAATTGGGCGCCAGGATCATGTGATTTGATATCTTTCTTTGGGGATATTTAAAAAAAAATGTGTCTCAATAAGCCACGAACAAATTAAGAGCTAAATGATGAGATAATTCGTCATATGTACGATACTAAACCGCAATTATGTCTCAGAATTATCAAAAATATTAACCATCGCCCAGGCGAACAGATTTGTTTCTCGCGTAATGTTCATATATACTTCTAACATAATATAGTGTTCATATATAGGAGGGACGATTGATATTGATGCTACTTAAGTAGCAATAAAACATTTTGTTTTCGAAAACCATCTATTTCTCCACATGGTCTCCTTTTAGCTTAATACACTAAGTAAGACGATATTCCAACTTTTTAATACCATCTGAATAATATGATTTTAAGCAAGCCTTAAAATATGCCTTAGTTTCGCTAATAATTTCTTCGTTTGAGACGAATCACTGCTCACTGCTCAGTTTTAACTAATTTAATTCCAACATTTTAAATGCTGCAATAAAGTTTGTTTTAGTGTTTCGTGTTGGTATTGTTAAAGTTAAACCTCCACAAACATTACTCCCTCTTTCCCATTCATCATAACCTATTTTCCTAGATCCAGTACAATGCATTGCATATGTATCCAAGATAAAAAAAAATCAAAGCGTGTATGGCTTTGTCAGTTGATTAGTTTGCCAGTTGTCGAGTTGGTTGAAGAAAAACTAAAATGTTTTGATTTTTTCAAGTGTTGTGTGTGATCTCTTTATTAGGTCTCAAAATGTATATTTGTGGTGTTTTTACAAAGGGAACGTTATATATTTTTAAAATTGTCTATAATTTTATCGAATTTAATAGTTGAATGAAAATCTTTCAGTTCAGTTTATGAAGTGTGTGAGCAACAATCAATTCAGTTGAAAGACTCAATTCACGATTGAATTGGAGCGTGTATGGGCCGCTTAAGATTTTTGAGTAGGTATCTGTCTGTCTCGCTTATGGCCCCCCGGGGAACAGGTTTTGCCTCGGCGTATTCCTAACTTAGGCGCTCTGTTTTCCGGGAAAAGAGGGGAAGGGGTCCCTCGTTTGGTGCGGCAAACAAAACTCTAGGAAGCCACATGACTTATGTTGTGTTGGCTTCCGAAACCCTTACCAAGGGTATAAATTGGCAGAACGGGGATCAGCATGGCCCCCGGGAAGTTTTGCTTGCGGTTCGACCTGGGCTGATCATGGTTGAGGTGCTTACCTTGGCTGAAACGTTCTGGCTGTGGTTGAAACCTAAATCGCTTGAAGGGAGTGTTAGTATCCTTGATAATTGTTTGGTGATGGCTTTTTTCGAGGGCTAACAATCTCCCGAGGATCTGTTGCCTATACAACAGATACGTGTACTGTAAGGAACCAGTGGTGATGATTGACGGGTGAGTTGGTTTAAGGGCTGATGCTCTTAATGGGCTTCGGCCTACTAACTCATTAAGCCTTGTCCTCCATTGATTGCTGGAAATTGCATACCTGAGGGATTAGAAAGCCCGAACTCCTCAACAAGAAGTTGTTCATATGACCGCAATCATATGATAAGAATTGCTACCTGTGTGAGCCTAGCAAGCCACACGGGGGCGATGGTGAATCGTGAAAAGTTCACTTCGTGGAATTGATCCACCATCAGGTTAGGCCGTCAAGGCAGGTACTGATGTAAATCATTTTCACAGTTGTCTCACTTATGGCAAACATGTCCACTATCCATCTCTCTCATCATTTTCCCTTAAAAATAAGAACCTGCTTTTTTATTCCCCTGCGCGAATTTGAACTGAGTAAATAGAATGGGTTAGCAAAAATCGGGCTGCTTGAGGTTTTTATTATTTTGACTGTTTTTTTTTTTAATTTTTTTATGAAACTAACAAATATTGGGCCATTTTACAATCCTGATTAAATTCTCTATCACTCACGATCGTACGATTCATTCACAGGAAAATGTTGTTTCAAAATGATTGCAATAATTTATAAACAAACTAAAATACTTAAGAGCTATTATTACACTAATAATTTAACATTAATTTAATTTATTTTACCGATATAATATGCGCATATGGCTGGACTTAGTTAATTTAGAAGATTAAATAAATAAAAAAAAGCTAAAAAAAAAAAAAAAAATTTAATTTATTTCTCGAGGCGCCAACAATATTTTCATATTTTTCACAATATACGCCATACTGATCGCTCAGAAATCATCATGTTACAAAAATTTTCAAGCCGTACGATTTGTCGACAACTCTGTCACACAGTTGCATTTTGAGTACTTTTTCAGCACACATGCTATTTTGGTAGATCGTACAATCGTTTAGGAAAGTGAATCACGGCCTTAAACGCGCGAACTTTTAATTGCACTTGCTAAGCACTTTAGTACATTTTTTTTTAAAAAAGGGCTTTTCCTAGTTGGAAGCTTTTGAAAATTTTAAATATATAGTTTAGGAAATATTCTTAATTCTAGGAAACTTGGGGCAATTGTGTCATTATTTTTGACTGTGGTCTTAGAAATGCTATTTGGGGTTATGGTTCCAAAGTTTAACTTACCAAAAATAATATAAAAACATTATAACCGTAAAATTGTTACAGGTTGAACAAATTTCTAGATTTTTCTTAAATGCCCATAATTGCTTGGTATAGATTTTTTTATGATTTTCCTCATGATAGTTGCAATCAATCCTGTCACCCCGTTTCGGCTTGACGTTGTGTTTTGAGCCACCCTGTATTTTCAACTCAATCATAGTTTAGTTTTATATCCGTTTAAACAGTTCAAAATGTTTGTTACTTTCCCTCATTTTAAATTCAATTTTATTTTGTTTTCTTGTCTGTTTATTTAGTGCCTTGGGAATAATTTTTAATTGCTCTCGTTCTCCTAATGAAAGTAAAACCAACCCCGAATACATAAACCAACTGCATATACATAAATGCTAATGTCTCTACTAATATTTTTACTAACATTTCTTGCCATATCGTAATTATCTTTAAATGTTTTGTAAATTATAAATAAAAATGTGAATAAAAAAATTGTTTGTGTAATTTGAGCTGTTCACTTACGTTTTTGTTAAAACTTATGGCTTTACCTCTTTGCACCCCAACAAGGCAATTGCTGACACATTTCTCTGTCTATTATTGAACCTAAATTTAAAAATTAATTAACATAATTGGAAATACGCAATTCATACTTGCTTATAGAGATGAAATGTGAGATAAAATTAAAATCCCCTTGGACTTAAGGTTAAAAAAGTCATTAAGCTTTTATTTTGCTGTGAGCTTCATTTGTTAAAAGGACATGTGAACAAACACTTTCATACATATTTCATAGGCAATCGTAATGACTAATTTAAAAGATTACTACTTTTTTTCTAGTTAAAAAAAACTTTTTGTTAAGCACAAAAATAATAAATAAATAGAAATAGTTCAGACCAATGAAGTTGGAATAATACGAGTACGCAGAAAAAATTATGGTAGCAATAAAATCAACAAAATGTATATCGAAAAAATAACCTTATAAATAATTATATTTACTTAATTTTCATTTGAATCCACAAATTCCTTTACAATTTGTTAATTGATTCAGCGAATTATTGAACATGGCATACAATTTTTTCTGTGTAACTTGATTTGAAGTGTAGCATTCTTCTTTAGTATAGCGTGAACCAAAATGCAAAAGAATGCAAAAGTACAAAGAGTATCTTTATTAAATTTTTATTTTAACCTAAATGCTTATACACGCTAAGAAACAGCAGTTTGGAATATTGTTGTCGCAGCATTAGTTCGAATCCTAGTGGGTGCTGATGAACAGTGTAGCGACTGTGAAAGAGCTAGTTGTTCCCCAGCTTTAGTGTATTCAATTATTTCTTCCTGTTTTCTTTGATCAAGAGTTATTGGTCGCGGCAATTATTGTTATAATTATAAATAAAAATATTTCTTGGCTTTAGCCAGGATTGAACTCGAGCTAGACGAATGATACCAACCCATCATCATATAATATTAGAAATATTTTTTTATTTTTTTAATTTTGAAGCAATCAGTTTATTTTCATGTGTGTGTGTGTTTTTTCAATACTCAGCTAGCATACGTTGTTTGTGCCCAGTGTGCCCAGCCCTATGCGCTTGATACTCAATTGTTTTTTGTAAATGCGCTTAGCTATAGGGCTGTGCTCTTTAATACACAAATACTGCGCTCAGCACTAGCAATGAAAAATAGATAAACAACTTCGTCTTATATTAGTGGTGGACAAATTTGTTTTGCACTTGTGTTAGTGAGATAATTTGCGAATAATTTAGAGTATAGTGACAAGAAAAACTAACATAAGCATTTTCGTATAAACAACTAAATCGCGTACGTTAAGGCTGTTATAACAGTTTCGTAAGAGCTATAAATGTTTCAAGGACGTAGAACCAATTTATTACGTTGTTTACTACATATGAATTTTAAGTCCGAAAATCTTTTTTCACATAAGTGTGTTATTATATTTCTTCATATTAGAATGGAAGAAATCATAATACCTTCCAATAAAATTTTCTGTACAAATTTTGAATGTTTGATGGCATAAAAGAAGTATATATAAATACATTTTTTATCATGAAAAAATTTTGCATTGCCATTTATGTTATCTACTGTAATTGGAAAAAAAGCTACAGTAAGTGGAGAAAAAGCTCTAGCTAACATGTTCGTTCGCCAAAGTCTGTTGAACGACTAAATTAAAGAGCATAAAAAAAGAAGGCGTTGCTTACAAACAATTGTTTGAATAAATGTCCATCGCTGTCTTATATATCTTTTTTGTCGTTCACTGCAACAATGCTTTCGCATGTTTTGCTCCTCGATTATTATTTTGACACACGGTTGTCAGATCTTACAATATTGTCAGTGAAATTGTCTGAAAATGTATTACAATCGTGTGAACTGCCAATTTTTAACTTACAAGGTTGTCAGAAAAACCATTGTCAATCAATTGTAAGACGACAATGTTGTCAGGCATCTGCCAAACGTGACAACACTCTTGGTCGGCATTGCCAGATAATAGGCTGGGAGTTAAATACTCCCCAAACTGTCACCAAAATGTCTCTTCGAGAAATACAGCGGAGGTTCCTTCCTCAAATCTCGCCAATAGTCTCTAAATCAGTCGGGACCATCAAGATTAATTTTTTTCATCTGAAAAAATAATCTTTATAAAAATACTTTCACTTATTTTTTTAATTTTTATTGAACATGGTAAATAAAATGATCCTAAAAATTTGCCTTTTTTATTTATTAATAAATCATTTCTCTTGGCCATAGTTTTCACCCGAATTAAATATACTAAATATATCTAGCATAATTTATACAAATTTTTAACAAACCCGATGGGTTATGTTTTTGGTCGATTAAATCAAAATTTTGTTGAAAAATTGGCCATATTCGTCTAATGCAGGATGTAGCGTGCATGCCCTTTTCAACTTCAAATTTAAAATTTAGTAAATTTCAAAGTCTATTCTTTGACATTATTAAAAATATTTTTTTTTTAGAAAAACGTCAAACAAGTAAGCAGCACTTTTGTCAAAATTTTGAAATTGTTCACAAATTTAAATTAAAATCTTATATAATACTGCTAAAGTCACCAGAATAGATAACTTTATTATATACCTTACTAGAAATCATATCTTAAATTGTGTAAACACTTGGGAAAATAACCTTATAATGGCGGCTTACTACGTTTCAGAAGATTACATAGCGCAAATATTGCAAGATGGATTTATTCCACCCGAATCTTTTCTTTTTCTCGGCAAAAATGGATATATTCAAAGCGATGATGGTATCCATTTAATTTATCACATTTATAGACGAGCCAACAACAAAAATATAAATAGCAATACACTCACGTCCGACAATTGTCGCTTTGATACAAGTTTTTATATAAGAAATTGGAATATTAAACCAAATTTAAATCCTTAAAAATATTGGTGGATTACCTTAGTAATTTTCTTTGTTTTACTCCCTGACCTTTCCTTTTAACCTTAATAATATAAAAGTAAGTTTTTTTCCCACCTTTTGCTTACAAATTATTTAATACAACCATGTATTTAAACTTTGCTACATATCCAAATATGTTATAGATTTAGAAATAATGAAATAGTTTATCCGCCCAATTATAAATAAAAATTCCATAGGAATTTTATCACTTATCCCTTTCCTCATGAATAAAAATTTAGTATGCGGTTTTTTTATTTTTTCTTCTCTCTATTCGTTAAAAACATTAAAGGGAGATCAACTCTTTAATTCTTACGGACAAAAAAATTTTGTTTTCCTTAATTTTAATTGAAAAAAGTACTTTATGTGGGAAATAAATTCCGTGCGGAATAATTTCCGAGAGAAATAAATTCCGTGAGAATATTCATAATTGGGCTGTAAATATATTATACTAGAGTGCTCAAAATGATGTATAAAAACGAAATATAATTATCTCACATTATTAGTTTATTTATAGTTAAGCCAATATTAATTTTTAATAAAAAAAATATTAAAAAAAGGATTCCTTCATATATTGTTTTATCACATTGGACGTTTCAAAGATTTATTACCCTTTTTTTGTTTTGGTGCCACTGTGCGTGAGTCTATTCATATAGAAATGTCAAACTAATGGCCGCCAGTTAAAAGGGTGTCACCAACTTAAAGTTTTATTTTCCTACAAATTACATCCTATAGTTACGATACAGAATGTGAAATCTGTTTTGCCCTTAACCCAAAGGCAGTTACGATGCATAATAGGCCATCTTAGTTTTTAAAATAAAAGTAATCTTCCAGTTATAGAGAAACAAACAAAATTTTTTTTCTTTTTCTTGGACTAGTACTCAGGGGACGACCCTGCAATGCATTGCATTGTACCAGAACTAGGAAAATAGATTGTGAGGAGGGGGAAAGAGGGAGTAGTGTTTGTGAACATTTGACTTGAACTTTCCAATTTTATAATAAACAGAAAACACGTCTGCAGGCAATTTATTTTCATTAAAGTCATATTTTCAGAGGTTTAATGTTTCGTCGATACCAATTCACTTTCACTCTTGTTATAAATATTTTTTCATTCATTTCATACTCTTAAAACATACTCATGTCTTGTCTTGTGTCAGTCTTCTCTTCTTATGCGACTCTGTTGTCCTGAACCTGATGTCCATCTCTTAAGAAATTTCTGACTTCTGACACTAACAAACATTTCAAATAGTGTTTTTTTTCGTAAATAGTTGCCAACTACTTCACATTGATTTTGTTATATTCACTGGAATCCACTGCTACTTACCAAATACTTGTTTATCCTGTTAAATGTCACTTCATGCATGCAAGACGCACAGAACATGTATTCTCTCTCACATATTAACAATTTATAGATTCATTGTTATGTTGAAACAATTGCGAACATACAGAGACGTAACCTTGCAAATTGCCACATTTCATTGATTCATTCAACTTAAGGTTGAATATGTTGTGTGTTAAAGAATTTATACTTGTTTACAAATACATATGTAACACAAAGGACACTCGTAATGAATTAAAGTGTGGAGTCAAACACTGTTGTAAGAGAATGTCAATGTGTGTTTGGTAATAAGTTACATTACAACACGATTACCTCTGTATGCACATTTGAAGAGGTAGATACATTTATATTCATATACGCAATACATAATTAATGCTTCTACTTTATTTACTTGAGGCTTTCACTCTCTCCTCTTATATTCGTTGTTCGTCAACGGTTGCTTGCTTTTGCCATGTTATTGATATAACAATTTTTTTTGTTGCGATATTAAATGAGGGCAAGCCAACAGAATTTTAAAGGTATTGATTATATACGAGGGCGGATTGATATTGAAGCTACCTAAGTAGGAAAAACACATTTTTTTCTAAAACCATTTATTTCTTAACATAGTCTCCATTTAGCTTAATACACTTAGTAAGAGGATATTCCAACTTTTTTATACGATCTAAATAATATGATTTTGCGAACACCTTAAAATACGCGTTAGCTTTGGTAACCATTTCTTCGCTTGATATGAATCTTTTTCCTGCGAGCCATTTTTGGCAATAGGAAAAAGTCACTACAAAGTTGATGATCAACCAATTTGAAGCTTATGTGACGTACTTTTAGCATCGTCTTTAATGCTGTGTTACCCGGTGCGTTGTCCTGTCCTTTCTTCTGTAAATGTGGTATTTTTTCAATCAATTGAACCAATAATACACGCTAATACTTTTCTGTGATTGTGGATCCTCTTTCAAGATAATCGATGAGCAGTATTCCTTGTGCATCGCAAAACACAGTGGCCATAACCTTGCCAGCCGATTTCACTGTCTTCCCCATATTCGGAGCACTTCCACCAGTTTCTAATCATTGTTTCAATGCGTTTTTGGTTTCAGGTGTATAAGGCTGGATCCACGTATTATCACCAGTTGTTAATCGTCGCCAAAAATCGACAGGACTGCGCTTTATCATGTCCACACACCTCAGTAAAGTGGTCTGAACACTGAGCAAACGCGGCACCCATATTGCCGATATGTATGTCAAATGCAAAGTGTTGAGCACACTTTCATATGATATGTTTATGATTTCAACAATCGCACGTAACTCAACTCGGCGATCACTCATCTCGATATCGAGGATTTTCTTGATATTGTTGCAGTGCTTGTTAGGCCGCGTTTAAGTTCAGCAATCCAATATTGTATCATGTAATCTGACGGAGTAGACTCACCATAATATTTATCAACCTTTTCTTTTGTCTGTTTCGGCCGTGTTCCCTTTCAAATAATAGTCTTTGCTGACTGCACGAAATGCACTTTTTTCCATTTTTCAGGAAACACAAAAGTTGCTCACTTCAAACGACTACAACAAATACTCGTAAACTAATGGATAAATTTGGGTGAAATTTTAACAGCTGACGTTTAACAGATTGCAATTAAAATGTGTTTGTGCTGCCATCTAGCGCTAGTTAGCTTCAATAGCGAACCGCTTTCGTACATATCGTCATATTAAATGCAAACGGACGTAACGACACAAAATATCGAAATTGAGTTTTTTATCGATTATGGTTCGTTTTATCAAAATACATGTTCCTGCAAAATTTTAGATTCCTGCAATTAAAAAAAGCGATTTTATTAGTGAAATTCAAACGAACGTAACTACAAGTTCGTGAATTTCTAAATGCAATAAGACGTAACTACACATTTATATGAAAATCTTACATACAAACTCATTTGTTGTATATAATGATGCCAATCCTTGTATCTCGATCCTGAAAATTATGATTTTCGAGATTTACGAAATCCCAAATCCCAGGATTTGCCAAAAAATAATCCTTGCATTTTCCGATTTACGAAAAATCCCGAAAATAATGAAATTTTTGCGAATTTTGCAATTAATGTTACAATTTTTTAATATCATAATTTATAAATTATTTATAATTTAAAAATCCTGAATCGGACGTTATTTCATCTAATGCTTTGTTGTCTTTGTGCGTGGAAAGAATATTTAATAGTTCGTCCCACTCAAATGGAGTGTGACTCAATCCACTTTTTAATTCAAATATAAATTGACAGTAAGCAAATAAATCTGCCATCGCAACTTGTGGACTTAATACCATTTCCTCTACAAGTGCATCATTTAAGCCATGAGTTATATCTTGACTTTGAGGCCGTTCCAAAACGTTATTCACCAATAAGACCTGGTAAAGTACTACATATTTTTTAAATGCAAATAGTAAACTATATATTTTGAACAGGGCAAAAATCCTTTGATTCCACAGTAAACACGATTCGTGCTTTGGGATATGATGGCGCTAGTGTTATTTATTTTGAAACAAATATTAACGATGAATATGAACTACTTCCACAAAGAACTATAAAGAAATTTGTAGATCGTGAACTCAATCCATTGTATGCTCAGAGAATTAAAATATCAAAGAAAATTGCCACTTTCTTTCAATTTCCGCTTTTCACTTTCAATCTTCAGGACTTAAAACCCTTAATACCAGCCGATTGCCATAATTTGTCTGACAATATTCCTTTCGAAAATTAACTATTTGGTTTCGACTTCTTTTAAATAAATTTTTTTTTTATAAAATGTACTGAATTTCTCGCATATCTGTAGTTTTATTTTAAAAACTAAGTACATAATTACATTTCATTTTGTAATAAAATATGTATAAAAATTTAATAAAAAAGTTAAAAGAAGAAAACATATTTTTATTCAAAAGTATTAACAATTTAAAGTAGTGAAATTCAAAACAATAGGTAAGGATTTTGGCGGATTTCTCGTAAACTATAAAATATAAAATAAATAATAAAGTTAAATATCTCTTAAACTGTAAGAGACTAGAATACTAGTATATAGTGAGCAGGTTTTTTTTTTTAACTTTTTCAAGTAGTTTTCGAAAATTCAAAATTATCTTCAATTGGATTTTACATACCCGATTGTCAACTTTATTCCACTATAAAACCAACTGTGCTAGAAATACACAAGTACTAAAACATCGCTTTGAAAGTCTAACATCTCTTCTACTGAGTCTTCAAATTTCGTCTGTTCAGTAGTTTAGAAGTTAATGAATTCATACCAAGAAGAAAAGCTTTCACCCACTACTGTGACTCTTTGTAGTTACGTCTTTTTGTTTAACAAAAAGGGGAAAGTCAAAAGAACGTAACTAACATAAAAACTTAAATGCTCGAAAAAAATTTAAAATATTTTCACCAATAAATAAATCCCCACAATTTACAAAAATTGCAAAAAAGCACAATATTTGTTGATTTTAGAAGGTTTTTTGCTTCTCCTGTAAAAAAATGAAAAGTGTAGTTACGTCCGTTTGCACTTAATATAACGATATATATTTGCATACAAAATAAAATTCGATATAATATTTTGTGGCTGTTGAAAAAAATTGATTGCTTTCGATCAATAATTATTTTTACTAAACTTTTTGAATCCTTGAATTCCTTTACAGGTCCGTATTCAAACAATTTATTAATCGTTTCAGCGAATTTTCTTTGTACCAATGAAAATTTAAAATATTGTCACTTTACTGGTCCCAAAGATCGTCTTTTCTGGCTTCGCAAGTGCTTTAGTATCAACTGGAAATCAGAAAACCTGCTCTTTTTTTCTGTCTTGGGTCAGTACACACAGGAGATGACAACTACATATCGCTCCTTTATTGCAACATAGTCATAACTTAAAAAAGCTTGTTTCGAGAAAAACACATTTCAAATTTTTAGTTTTTATATAAGTCTTAGAATTTTTTTTAGAAAGTATCTGCTAAAGGAAACAGTTTAAAATCAGTTTGAATAAATTTTTGGCCCAATGTAAAATGTATTACTGTTAACAATTCTGCATTGTTAGCTCGAAAAGCTAATTTTTTGAGATATGACTATGTTGCAATAAAGGAGCGATATGTTGTGGGATGTACCTAGTGACTTTTTCCTCCTTCCACACTTGAAAAAATGTCTCTCAGGAAAAAGATTCGTTTCAAATGAAGAAGTGATTACCGAAACTAATGCGTATTTTAAGGGGTTTCCGAAATCCTATTATTCTGGCGGTATAAAAATTTGGGATATCATCGAAGCCAGGCTTCGTTTTTTCTCCTACCCTACTTCTTATCTTCCTCAACGACCTTCTCTATCAAACTTCCAATCCTATCCACTCTTTCCTAGATAACAGCAACATTTGCCATTCGTACTCTTTTAGTTATAGGCCCAGTCTATCGGAGATCGCTGCCAAGAGGCTTCATTGAATAGTGATCTTCTATTAATCTCCGAATGGGGTCGTATTAGCAGGGTCGCCTTCAACGCTCGTAAGACC
This sequence comes from Thecocarcelia acutangulata, assembly GCA_914767995.1. Classification (NCBI taxonomy): domain Eukaryota; kingdom Metazoa; phylum Arthropoda; class Insecta; order Diptera; family Tachinidae; genus Thecocarcelia; species Thecocarcelia acutangulata. Next base: position 26,704,777 of record OU612097.1, on the reverse strand, counting down.
CAGTGTTGTTTATTAACACACAATCATACGACCACAAATGCTGCTTCATTTGTACCCATGGATAGTATAAATATTGAGGAATCGGATGCTCTTGTTGTCCTTGGAATGAAGATACAGTGTGACGTTCGCTGGACTGAACACATTTTTCATGTCTCTAAAGAAGCATTTAATTGCCTCGGTTTTTTGAAACGGTGTAAGATATACTTCACTCCATCCGATCTCCTTACTATTTATACCACCTACATCCGACCGAAAATGGAATACAACTCTCATGTTTGGGCCGGTGCATCAAATTCTATTTTGGGGTTACTCGACCGTTTGCAGGAGAGGGCGAAGAAGCTTATCGGTGACAGTAGGGTATCCACTGGAGCATCGACGCAGTGTGGGGTGCGTTACTCTGTTCTATCGTTATTACAATGGATTTTGCTCTGACGAGATTAGGGATCTTGTTCCTGAAACGTAGCAAATGTTCATCGTCCAGAGCTCATCCATTTGTGTTCGATTGCCCAGGGAATCGTACAGCGCATTACAGAGAGAATTCGTTTTTTTTCAGCCGCACGCTTCGCCTGTGGAATAAGTTGCCTACGGACGTGTTTCCTATTTGTTATAACATTGAAAAGTTCAAGTCATATGTTCACAAACACTATTCCCTCTTTCCCCCTCCTCATAACCTATTTTCCTAGTTCTGGTACAATGCACTGCATATCCCCTGCATCCCCTGAGTACTGGTCCAAAATACCAAAAAAAAAAAAAAAAAGTGTATTGAGCTAAAAGGAGAGAAATAAATGGTTTTTGAAAATAATAAATATTTCTTCCTTTTTACTCGTATTTTTGTTCTGTGTAGTTGATATTTCAATTTTCAAGGTTTTCTAAGTTTAACATATTTGTCACTGGGCTTTCGTTTCTACTCAGACTAGTCACTAATAAATCATAATGGAAATTTTATTTATTTCTTTTTCTTTTTCACCTGTTTTACTCGTCTATATTTTTCTTTTGATTGCCTGTCGATTCGCTGCAATGTTTTCTTTATACTATTGACACACAAGGACCCATTCCACAAGTTGTTTCCTATGCCATCAGTATCGGTCTTATAATGCTTTTCATTACGAAACCATAATTATGTCATAAACTTTATTTTTTTTTTCTCCACAAAACAATATTTATCTATTGTTTGTGTAGTGAAAATATTTGTATAAATTTATTTATTGTTTTTCTTTGTTCCCTTAACTTTATTGCGCTTCCTTTAACTGAAACAACAAAAAAAAAAAAAAAAAACAAAGAAAACAGTATTCCGTCATTTAACATATAATTTATGGGTTCACATTTGCCTTAAACCAATTTAATTCAATTTAAAGCCTTAGAATAAGTTTAGGAAAATATAATTAAAATCCATAAAAAAGAGTTGCTGTGAGAGAATTTTAGTTCTATGAATTAATTTTCTCATGAGTAATAAATACATACGAGTACTGGTATTTCCCTTTAACAAAAAGTTTGTGATTGACATTTATGAAATTTTGCATATTTCATTCACTTTTCTTTGCTAAAGTTAATTAATTTTTTCGTTTGCTTTTCAGCTTTAACTGCATCTAGTCTCACATTTGTGCTGGGAACAAAAATCAAAAATTTGCAACTATTTAATCAAAACAACATACACACATACGGTAAGACCTTTAACTTAACTAAATAATTTATTTTAATAATCTTTAGCTTTGAACATTGTTGCTTCAGTTTGTTTTAGAAACCTTAAAATGAAATAAAAAGCGAACTTAGAAACCTGATGAAATACTTTATATCCTGGCAGAGTTTCAAAAACTGATTGCATATTTATGGGGAAATATATTAAAAAGCCATTTGTATAAATAGCAAGAAAAGAATGACACGGAAAGAAAAAGCTCGTACTAAATTAAATTATTTTCTATTTCTATTTTAATAATAGGTGTACAACTTTGCTTACGCCGTTTTGCCCCCCGAAATTTAAGGCTTTATTGCAAAAAGCTGGTTATACATTTATGATTCCATGTTTTGGTCAGCGAATGAATACCGCGTAGAAAAAAACGATCCACCGAAAGTGCTCTTCAGCCCGGCCGTGTGCCATTGATCAAAACACGTGATAGTCCTAGGGAACAACGTCTAGAGCAGTGGTGCCCACAAGTTCTATATGGAAGAGTAAACACCAATGCATTTAAGGAAAAACTATTTTTATTTAATATTTTTTGTTGTAAAAAGCAAAACATTAACAAAAACAAAATTCACACTGATAATCGCTATCGTCAATGTTTACCAGCAAAACATGCGAAAGTGTTGTTGCTTCACTTTTGAGTGTGTGCAAACATACAAATTGCATATGTGATCAATATGAGACAAATACAGACGAAAAAATAAATAAGAGCTCAGTGGCTGAGTTGATTAAGCAGCCGTATTAAAAATACATCATGTTTACATGGTACTGAGTTCGAATCCTAGTGGGTGCTGATGAGCAGTGTAGCGACTGTGAAACAGCTAGTTGTCCCCAGGCTTTAGTGTATTCAATTATTTTTTCCTGTCTTCTTTGATCAAGAGTTATTGATCGCGGCAATTATTGTTATAATTATAAATAAAAATATTTCTTGGCTTTAGCCAGGATTGAACTCGAGCTAGACGAATCGTACCAATCCATCATCATATAATATTAGAAATATTAAAATAAAGTTCGACTATTTAACCTTAATACATACAACGACAAAAAATATATAAGACAAAGTTGTTTGTGTATTTTTCATTGCTAGTGCTGAGCGCAGTATTTGTGTATTAAAGAGCACAGCCCTATAGCCAAGCGTGTTTACAAAAACAATTGAGTATCAAGCGCATAGGGCTGGGCTCACTTGGTCTAGAGAATACGCCGTCTAGAGAATACGGCGGATGGGGCAAGTGGGGAACAACGTCCAGCGAATACGCCGTCTAGAGAATGCGGCGGGTGGGGTAACACTTCGTATTTCAACGTTTCGAAGTATGTCTTGACGATATTTGCGACCGTTGGTATTCCAATCCTCTGCTGAAATATACTAACTGCGTTCGATATACTAGATGCGTTCGATTGTTTTAGTCGGTTTTAACAACTCATTCTACCCTACACCGAGCTGGTCCCACCAAATACTGAGCATAACCTTGGAACCGTGAATATTCGGTTTGACCTACGACGAGGAAGCATGGCCTGTGATATTCTGCACTTGAGATTATCGTAATGAACCCATTTTTCGTCTCCAAACACAATGCGATGCAGAAATCCTTGCCGTCTGTGCCTTGCAAGTAGCTTTTCACAAGCAAACAAATTCCGTTTAAGCTCATACGACACCCAATATCCTTAATTTTGGCTGGCTGCGACACTCCGAATGATCCTGCCAGTAGTACCTCCAGTTACGCATTCTGGAAAGCCGGCTCTCTTCCATGCTGGCCTTTGATGCCGAAATCACCATATTTGAAGCGTTAAAATTACGTCATTTCACTAAAAGCGGCCTCAGCATTGGTGTTACAGAGCATTCGATGAGCCACAGCTGCAGATTTCTTCATATTAAAGTAGGAAATGAAATTTTCCGGAAATAACTAGAATTTTGTTCCTAAGTTGACTCGAGATTAACTTTATGGCTCAGGCACAGATCGACTACAGTTTCCAAGATGTTATGTTTACAATACCTAAGCGTATGGAATGACATCTACGATCTATTTATTTCGCCTACCACTTACCGCTACAGCCAACTATTGCAAAACGGCGCAAGCAAATTTGTACTCCTAATACGAGTCGTACTTAATGCCGGAAAAGCGATTGAGCAAGAAACTACTCCTTTAATGCCTTAAAAGAAGTATTAAATTATTGAATGAAGTTCTTAAATCGTGTAAAAAACCAAAGCCAGGAGAGAAATATGAATGAATTGTTAGGAAATAGGAATCATAAGTTACCTGGGAAAAATTATTTTTTTAGCGGTTAAGAAATATTATTAAATCCCTTTTTTTTGAATTCTCATTCATTTAGTTAAAATAATGGAATATGTAGTTATATGTTTGAAATTATTTTTCAAAGTTTTCCAAGTCTACTGATAGTTAGGGTAGCTCCTATGAAAAGTGGACATATGGATTGCTAGGGAATACAAAAAAAAACAAAACTGCATATATTATTTGATTGGATTAAATATTAGTAAATAATTCGGCAAATAACTATAGACACAATATTGACTTGTGCTTTATTCATAGATACCTACGTCTTCCTGCAGGGGAAAAAAACAAATAGCACTTTTGTAGTGGTCAGATTACGTATCTCGCATAACTCACATTTCTCGCATTTATGCGCATTAAGTTATGAGCTACTGGGTGGGTAACACTGTAAAAGGAAAAAAGGAAAGAACGAAATATGACAATTTTTCTTATGGTCTCAACAGATGCAGATTTGTTATCAGGTTTTACAAAACAGTACAGGTCAGACAAACGAGACCGAGATTTATAACTATTACAGATATATGTATGTAATTTTATTTTATTCATTTATAATATATAAATGCATAGCGCTAATATTTAAAAAAATTATTAAATAAATATAAATATATGAATTAAAACAATAAAAATTATATATGACTAAAAAACTATAAGAAATCAGTTGAGAAGGCTTTTGCAGATTTATTGTCGATATTTGTCGAATTTTTATGGCCAGTTTGGCGCTGGAAATGCAAAAAAAAATTCTGGCAACTCTGAAAGTAATAACTATTTTTGTTAGTCAGTGAATATCGTTAAACAACGTTAAATATCCTTAAACTCGTAACCATTTTAACAACACGACTGCAATAAAAGTTATAGAATCGTGCTACTCGCTTTCTTTCTGATATTCGCTGAAAACATATATTGCGAAAAAAAAGCTATAAAAAAAATCGCCAAGAAAAATAGCAAAAAAAATCGCAAAAAAATTTTTAACGTTTAACCCTATAACAATTCTCGACTTATTGTGCTAAAAATTTTATTGTTATTTCTTTTAGTTTAGAGCGTTATTTCATGGCATATATGCAAATTACACCCAAACAAATTTTATCCAAAACCCTTTAGAATATTAATTTTGGCTTTCAATTCTTTAAAATGAAAGTAAAAGGCCTTTTGTTACAAAAACAATACCAACAACAAATTAAATATCCCCTTCCTACAATCGTTTTTTTTCCTTATTCCGTTAAACGTCGTCTTGAAACTTCGAATGCCAATAAGTCATATAAGCTGGCAGCCTCGCTGGCAGACGATGCATGATGAGGAGATGTTGTTTTTATTGTGTCTAAGTCAGGAAGTCGGCTACATGGCTGGCTGGTTTGATTGCGGTTGCAAGTATGTATGTATATAAATGGTGATGATATGACGTTTACAATAATAAAAATAAAGGCAAACTTTTTGTTCACGTGGGTGTGTGTGTGTGTGTGTGTGTGTGTGGGAGAGAGGTGATGTAACAAATTGTTACCAGCGTTCGGGCTGAAGATGTTGAATGATTGTTGTTTGAGTTTTGAATGATTACTTTCTTAGACTAAGGCAGGCCTGTGCACAATGGTTATGCTTTAGCTAAGCGCAGGCTGAGTTGCGATGTGGTTAACGTTTGAAAGTGGGTTGAAAGCCTGTCATTCATTGACTGACAGTTAATATAGATTTAGATGTTTGTCGACATATTGTTTGTAAAACCTTCATGATATCCCTCTTTAACGTCTATGAACGTGCAGAAGGTTACGCTTTACACGTTTCATAAACATAGGCTTCTGGTTTTGCTATTAACTTTATGCATATGAATACATTTTCAGACGCGTAGTTATTTCAATGTATTTGATAATGGCTTGAAATTGTGGCTTGCATATTTTATAAGCAATTACATTTACTGCTTTAAAATAGCACAAGCACACACACGTGTACACCTGAGTTTATGATACATACCAAATTAGATATTTACACTCATTCGTTTGTGTACAAACAGAAAAAATAATAATAATATATTAAAGCTCTTTCTACAGCTTTGCTGTTTATATAGACTTTCATATCCACAATGATTCTTCAAGCAGCTATAATTTTATTTTTGTTCACGCCTTTTTAACGCCTTTTGTTTTCTCTTAAGGGCTCCAACAACCACCCAACCTCTTCTTTCTTTGCTCGTTTTTGTTTCCCTCCAGATTTTCTTAGAGCGATAAAAGTGAAGGAAGCAAAAGCAAGGACATGTTTACTGATAGAAATTCTATCTATTCATCTTTATAATTTATATATTATGATTTAAAAAAAAGGAAAAAAAGAAAATACAATTTCTTACCTTTCATTTTTTTTCAAAGAAAATGCCAATAACTTTTCCCGCTCTAATTTCCTCCTACGCATATGTACGTACGTTATATGAAAAATTGCTATTTTCAATCTTTTGTTTTCCACTTGATAAATTGTTTTTCACACCCCAAAGAAATTTAATTTTAATATTATAAAACTCTTTTGCCGCTTTATGGGGGAAACCCATAAATTATCTGTTCTCATGCACACTTTTTTCATCTGGAAATATGTAATTGCAAAACAAGAATTGTATGGAACTTTTCAAAGGGCTTCAAAACTAAAATTTCCCTGCTGAGGAAATTTTTATCCAAACTAAATTTTTCATTAAAATTGCAAGACGACTAAAAAGTATTTAAAAAAAGTTCGAACATTTTGTTAAAAGCTTTAAAAAAATTTCCCTAAATGGGAAATTTCAGTTAATATTAAATTATTTAATATTAAATAAAAGTGTCTAAATAACTTTTTTATGTATTACATGCAAGTATTATACATATTTGCATAGTAGATTATGGGAGAAAAATTTCCCGTAATGGGAAATTTTTTATCCAAATAATTTCCCTTGTTTTTATGTACTTTGTTTTTATAGTTAAAAAGTAGGCAAAAAAATCTCTTTCGTTTTATGGAAAAATTTTTAAAAACTAAGTTAAAAAATTAATAATAAAAATTTCCTTTTACAGCATATTATTATTTCTTCACAGTTATTGGTTAGATTTTCAAACAATTAATTACTCTTAGCATTTTACTTTTAATACAATAATATACTTCTTCAAATACCAACAAGAAAAATTTCGCAAAAATTTTAATTTTTTAGTTGTGTGAAATATTTCTGTTTACAAAAGTTACCACTTACATGTCGTGAAAAAATATTTTTTAAATTTAAACCAAAAGGAAATTTTCCATAAACATTGCATGGCCAATAAACTATATCTTAAAAATCTTTTAAAATATTATTGTAAGCCTATAATAAAAGTAAATAAAAATCTATGAATTACTCTTTTCTCCTACTTTATATGTATTTCGAGGGAAAAATCTCCCTTAATAGAACATATTTTTTCCAAAAAATTTTTCTTGCCGGGAATTTTTTCTGCAATTTTCTTTGCCAATGTGGCTAAACAAATTTTGGTTTATTTTTATAAAAATTTCCCTTAATAGACAATTTCCCTTAATGGGAAATTTTTTATCCAAATAATTTCCCTTGTTTTTCTATATATATATATATATTTTTTGTTAAAAAGCGAGCAAAAAAATCTCTTTCGTTTTATGGAGAACATTTTTGTAAAAACTATGTTATAAGATTAATATTAAAAACCTGCCTTTGAAGTATATTATTATTTCATCACAAGTTTTTCGCTATTCAAAATATTAACTTTATTTTACTTTTATTACAATATTAAAATGTCAATAAGAAAAATATCCCTTTTTGGGAAATTTTTTAATTTTGTGAAATATTGAAAAGTTACTACTTATGTCCTGAAGAAATATTTTTCCTTTAACCCAAAGTAAATTTCCCAGGCAGATTGCATGGCGTTTAAAAAATATTTTAAAAATATTATATCAAAAAATTTCACTAAGTGGAACATTTTATTTAGCTGTTAAAACAAAATAAAAATATCCCACAAACTTGTTTCCCCTACTTTATAAACAGATATTGTCGAATTTTGCATAGTATATTTTGAGAGAAAATTTTCCTCGCCGGGAATTTTTTCCGCAGAATAGTGACTAATAAAATTTCTGTTTATTTTTATAGAGAAAGTTTATTAAAAACTACGTAAGAAGATTCATATTAAAAATTTCCCTTTGAAGGATATTTGAGGGATATTTTCGCTCATACTGTTACGGTCAATAGAGACCGTTCCTTAAAGATGTTGAAAGAGTTTTTCTTTCCAGAATTACGCCGAAAGAGGATTTCTTACAACTCTGTTTGGTTTCAACAAGATGGGGTAACGTGTCACATACCCACCACGGTTGTTACGACGAAATTGAGGCAAAAATTCCCAATAAATTGATATCAAGAAACTCTACATTCCGTTGACCTCCCAGGTTTCCTGACCACACTGCACCTGATTTTTTTTTGTGGGGTTATTGCAAACAAGAAGTTTGTAAAAGAAACCCCACAAATTTGGATGATTTAAAGCAATCCTTTCGAATGGTAATTGAGACAATGTCCGCTGCAAAACTTCAAGCAGTAGTGATTAAGGTTTTGATAAGATGTCGCACATGTGTCCAGGAGGGTGGTGAATATTTGAACTCAATTATTTTCAAAACTTCATGAAATACTTTAATAAAAATGTGTTGTTGAGACGTCGATAAATAAGAAAAGTAATTTTCAGCTTATTACAAAATGCTGAAATCTGTAAATTTTATTCATAAAAATTCATTCTACATTACAGATTTTTAATACCAACTTAAACTTGTGCTTAAACTTAAAAAATCTTAGTCCAGTATCTTAACAATATTTAAGAAATTCGGAAAACGTGGTTTGATCTTAAAAGACTTGTTGAAAGAATAATGAAAGGAAAGAATGATAAAACTAATTACGGTTGATAAAAAATGACATTCCAAGCCAGGGCTGGAAAATACATTACATTTGTTATTTTATCAATACAGTTTGTGGTCATATTTAAACTAATTGTATTAAATTAAATTCTGCACCGCAACATGTGTTATTTTTCAAAATTAAAAAATACATTACATAAACTTTATAAAAAGGTATTTGAGTAGCCTAATATAGCAAAATTGATCAGCCATCCTGTGTATTTAGCAAGCCATGCAGATGAAAATGTGCTTCATTGGAGTAAACTATTGTACTTGCTTTTTGAGAAAAAATTTGTGTTTAATGAATTCATTTTAAATGTATTTAGTTACCAATAAAAAATTATATATAGCTTGTTTTCTATGTTCCCAGCTATCTATATGTCGACATTTCATAGGAACTACCCTAATCATCAGTAGACTTTAGAAATTTTTGAAAGATATTCTCAAACATTCATCTTTATATCCCAACAGTCTTAATAAATTGTTGAGAATTTAAAAAGAAAAAAATAATAAAACCTGTCAAAACGCAAAAAACAAGCCTTTTCGTAGCAACCAACGGTTGTTCAGTTGTTTGAAAGGTGTAAAGAAATGTTAGAGACGTGTATAAATGAAAAAGCTGGTTTTTTGTGTTTTGACAGGTATTATTAGAGCATTTTTCTTTTAAATTCTCAACAATTTATTTGTATTGCTGGGATATAAAGTTGAATGTTTGAGAATATCTTTCAAAAAACTTCCAAAGTCTACTGATGATTAGGGTAGTTCCTATGAAATGTCAACATATAGATAGCTGGGAACATAGAAACCAAGCTATTTATAATTTCTTATTGATAACTAAATATATTTAAAATGAATTCATTAAAATTCTTACTGCCTTATTTATACATTTTTTTCAAATTTATTAAGCTATTATTGCACCGATTTCCATACAAAATTTGTGTAATAAAAGCTTAATAAACATGAAAAAAATTTTATAAATAAGACTGTTAAAATAAGTATATCTCCAAAAAATTATAATCCAGTATATTTTTAAATTCGTCTTCTACCAGTAGAATCCTTATGAATTCGAGAGGTTTTTTTTTTTAGGTACCATAGAGCTGCAGTAATCGTTTGAAGAATTTGGGTTTGTCGCCTTTGAATTTTTTCAATGTTAGATGTTGAGGCGGTGCCCTATAATTGAGTTCCGTAGGCTTGAGAATTGTGTTGTATAACAAAAGTTTGCAATCCAGCTTCAATGCAAAATCTAATATAAGCCAGTTTAGTTGCGCTGCTTTATTTTCAACTGAGTGATTTTCGCATCAATCTGAGGCTTCCACGCTAGGCTACGATCAAGGTGTATACTAGGTGCTTGATTTCATTATGCGGCGGACTAGTGGATTGCTAATTTATAAAGCCGAACATGTTTCTTTACGTAGTTATACGTTATATGAATAACAAAAATCTAATCTTAACCACAAAAACTTTAAATTTTTCTGTCTCTTGTAAAAAATATAAGTAAAGTATAAATTTGAAACTTTTCTAATATCAACCTAATTTTGTTTAGCAAATTATAATATTTTCTCTGTTACATTCATTCTCAAGCAATCATACATAGAACAAATTATAACTTTATTTGCCATACTTAAATTCATCTACCGAAAGCAGCTACAAAATTTGTTTGCCTTCAACAATTTCCTTTTAAAGCAGACGGTTTGTGTATGTGCATGCGTGTGCATGTTTGTGTTTGTCGAGTGCCTGAAATGTTCAGAAAAACATAGAAACTAAATTATCATACAATTACTTGAATAATGTCAATTATGAGGTTTAGCATAATTTTTTTTTGTTCCTTTACTATATGTACGAGTATGTAGTATGTATGAATTCGTTTTGTATTAAACCAGCGTTTTGCATGAAAGAAAACTATTTTCAGACATACAATCATAGAAGCATACGTGTGTACATGCCTTTAATAGGAAACGTTAAGCTAAAAGAAAATAAATTCTAGAAATATTTCTACATACGGCTGACGCTAGTTTAGGAAACTGTTGCTCCTAATAATGCATAACCAACTGCTGCTGCGGCTGCTGCTGTTTCATTAGCAGCGAAACTTTAATTAGTTCAACTGTTTTATACTCATTCCCTGTTGCTTGAAATATTTCAAATGACAATTAAGTTTCAAAAAGAGTTTGAATTCAGTTTTGTTTTAACGTTCAAATTTCGTGCTGTTATAAACTCGTATTTGTATCTGTTGGGTATCTTGAAAGATAGACTTGGAGCTTTTGTGGCATATGGATAGCTTTGCTAACAATCGCAGTTTTGTAAACTTGCAATTTTTAAACTCGAAAAATATATGTACATGTAGAAAAAAATATATGGTTGATATGACAATATTCTAAGGGCAACATACTATTGTTGAATTATATGGTTGGTAGGGAAAATATTATATTGTTATATTTGAACGCCATTCATTTGCCTTAACATAGTTTTGTTAGAAAAATGTTATAAATAACTATCTGGTTCAACATTATTATAACTGGAAGAAACTACAGTAATAATAAAAGTTACCATGATAATGTTATACCTAACCATGGTATTTTGCCAAGCAATCATATTCCTTTCATTAAACAATCATATAAATTTGATAAACTGCTTTATTAACATATAACCATATTTTTGTCATTACTCACAATATTAATTAAAAAGAGCCCGTTTTTGGATAAACAATACTATTTCATTTATTTCAATATTAATAATATGAAAATATTAGATATGGTATATTTTTATAAAATGAAACAATTAAAAATAATCAGCCAAATATAATCGGGTTCCATTTTAATCGGGTTCAATGGGTTCTAGTATCTATTAGCTGAAATAAAAAGTATTTATTATGTATTTCGTCGATAATTGCATGTGTAAAATTCATATGTGTAACCATATTAATATGGTTCGATGTAGCATTATATGGTTGTTCGCAATAATAGTATGGTTCTTCATTAAAATTATTGTGGTTGGGACAATAGTAGGGTTAGGTACAACCATAATATGGTTGGCCGACAATATGGTTAACTTTTCCATAGTATTGTTGATTACGACACACATCTTATTATTCTGGCGTAGCTGTTGATTTGGACAAACGCTCTTTTAATATGGTTGGATGTAACATTATATGGTTGTTCACAACCATAGTATGGTTCTTCAATCAGATTATTGTGGTTGGGACAATAGTATGGTTAGGTACAACCATAATATGTTTGGCCGACAATATGGTTAACTTTTCCATATTATTGTTGATTACGGCACACATCTTATTATTCTGGCGTAGCCTTTGATTTGGACAAACGCTCTCTGTGCACAATTTTAGTCTTAAGTCTTTTTTCTTCTTATGTAGACTGAAAAAAATTTTTTTTTTTACTTAAAATCCATAACACAATTTTTTTTTTCAGAAAACAAAAATAAAACTAAAAGAAAATTATATGTCAACGATTAATATAAAAAATCGTTAATGCTGACAATAGTAAGTTGATTTTATAAATACATTTTTGTTGCATGTAAATAACCGTATCACTAACTAAACTAAATATTTCAGTATTGAGTGTGACATTCGTAAAGTGAGTGTGATATTCGTAAACTAGTAGGTGGTAATAATAGTTTTGCAGAAATGCACACGAAAACATATTCATAGGGAAACAAACTATTATTAAATCGATAATCGGCTGTTTTTCACAATAATACACAATCTTACGGCGTAGGGGTCATCCCCTGAGTACTGGTCCAATGTAAAAAAAAAAAATATACTAATGTGGCTGTAACCATATTTCAAACTGTCTTTTCTTTGCGTGTAGAGTTAAGTTTTAAAAGTTTCATCTTAAAGCTGGAAGATTTTCGCATTTTTTTAGACTTTTTGAAGACATTAAACGCAAATATTTCTGCCAGCAGAATATCCGCACAAAAATTGTTAAGGCAGGCAAAACTAAAAAAATTGTTAAAAATAATTTAATTCATTAAAAAACTTGAGGTGAATCTAATATCAAAAAGATAATTATTATTGTCAGTTTGCTGAAGTCATTTGTGAATGTAACAACATATGTACAAACCAAAAATTTAATTTAAAAATTATAAAGTTCAACAAAAATTCTATAAATTAATATTTACATCTCTGGGTACGGAGAATTATTAAAATACAAAAATGTGTATGTTAATAACTAAAAAAGAAATACCGCTAGTTCTGAGACAGCAAACGCTGTACAAACAATGTGGGCAATTGACAAAATGCATATGTGATTCAATATGAGATGAATATAGATAGAGAATAATTAAATGGGTCCGGCGGCTGAGTGGTTAAAGCAGCAGATCATGATACGTCATAATCCGAGTTCAAATCCCAATGGGTGCTGATGAGTAGTGTAGCGACTACGAAACAGCTAGTTGTCCCCCAACTTTTCTTGTCTTCTTCAATCAAAAATTATTGATCACAGCAGATTTGTATTGCAAAAAATCCTTCTTAAGAAAAAACTTAAGAAAGAAAAAACTTGAACTATAACCTGTTGTACAAATATACGAACCAAAAATTAAATTAAATTATTATTGTTTAGATAATCTCCCATATTATTATATGCCATCATTCTTTCACTCTTATACCCTTAATGACTTATACTGGTACTCTTATATTCTTAAACTTACACTCGTAGAAAAACTCATCTTCATATTGATGACAGTTTATCATAGGAATTGTGATATCAATATTACGTAAATAATCGTCAGTAATGCGAAAACTGGTATCAATCCAAATGAAAATGTCATCAGAGAGTTTTGTCACATAAGTAGCTTTGTGACCTAAAGAATCTTGCTGTCATTTTAGATATATTTATGTATCTTACATCAACGTTTTCATATAATTTCCGTGTTCAGCCTCGTCTACAAAACATATGTTTGACTGTCAAGCTTGTGTATATATTTTTGCAACTGACTTTGTACTCGTGGTTATAATTATACGAATGTATATATTTACTCATACATGTAAACGTTTCAAATATGAGCATTTAATTAGCTTACATTACAAATGATTATGTTATCATAATTAAGACAATGAACAAACATGCAGAGCTTAAAGTTATTTGATAATCCACATGTTTGACTTGTATTAAAAGAACCTTTTAGAAACATTTATCCTTAAAACAACACACACACACACACACACACGCAAATACACATAGCCGTACACGTACGTATTTGTACACGCACGTTTACTCGTTTAAATGCATTTGTGTTGAAAGAATATTGTATAAGGCTATATTAATTAAACGTATACATAATTCATACGTTAAAGTATTAAGTGTTTTAAAGAAATATCTTCGTTGTAGGGTTGTATGGTTGCTTCACAAATGTATCTTTAACATTTTAAATCATGCAAATGTTAAAGGCTCTCGCTTTAACTATAGTTGCGATTTAACTGATATGTTTGCTATGTGAAAAGTTTAATGACGAACGGTTTAAGTTACGGGCAAAGTTTATTTTTAATAATAAAAACATGGAAGTTCAGAGAATTAATTTTAAGAAAGTTTAGTTTTTGTAAATAAGCATAGAAGAAATTAATGCATTAAAACCTTATGTTTTGAGGATAATATGGGTTGTAAATAGGCAAAACCAGTTTCTAGAATATTTAATGCTTAATAATATTTTGGTATATATTAAAGTTTTCCTGAAATTCTCATTTGAAGTCATATGCTATGATGCTCTACTCCAAGAAACTTTGCTATAACAATTTCGGAGAAATTTATTTCTAAATGAAAACATTTACTGGAAGGTATTTTTCTTGGCGGATATTTCATATGTATGTACAGCCTGGCTTCTAGAAAATCCTCTATTAAATTTCACTTTTTAAAGTACTATTCTGAGAAATTCTACCAAGAGGTGTACATCGTTGCTTCCGTCACTTTTTTCCTCGAAATTCGATTATACATTTATGATCCATAGTATTGGCCATCACTTGTCCAAATTTCGGGCAACGTACAGAACCCGCATGGATAAAACTGGTAATATTTTGAAGCGATCCACAAATCGATCCAATTTTTTTACTTCATAAGAATCAAGTAATAGTCCGAAGTAGCAACATCTGGGATAGGAATGGTAGGGCTATTCCAATTTCAACGTTTCCGACTACGTCTTGACCACTTTCGCAGCATGGAGTCGAGCATTGTCATGCTATAATATCACTTTATCATGTCTCACAAGACCAGAGGTGAATCAAAAAATAGTAGAAGGGAGCAACATCTGGAGAATACACTTGGGACTGGTAGGACTATTCCAATTTCAACGTTTCCGACTACGTCTTGACCACTTTCGCAGCATGGAGTCGAGCATTGGCATGCTGTAATATCACTTTATCATGTCTCACAAGACCAGAGGTGAATCAAAAAATAGTAGGAGGGAGCAACGTCTGGAAAATACACTAGTTGGCTTGGGACTGGTAGGACTATTCCAATTTCAACGTTTGCGAGTATATTCTGACCACTTTCGCAACATGGGTTTAACCTTTGGCGTGCTGTAATATCACTTTATCATGTCTCTCGCTGTATTGCGACCGGTTGTCTTTCAATGCTGGGCACACAATCATTAATTGCATCCCATAACGATTGCCTGTGATTATTTCAGCCGATTTTCATTACTCATAATACATTCCAACGAGCTAATCCCACCAAATACTGAGCACAATCTTTTAACCGTGAATATTCGATTTGGTTGTCGAAGTGGAAGCATGTCGGGCATATTTCCATGATATGCTACGTTTGGGTTAACCGATGTGAACTCATTTTTCCTGCCCAGTCTCAATTCGATGCCCAAGTCCCTTCCGCCTTCGCTTTGCAAGCGAACATCGTTCAATATCTTTCGGGTTCATCTCATACGGCACCCAATGTTCTTGTTTCTGCATCATTCTCATGACTTTCAGGCGTTTCAAAATGTCAATTCTTGTTGTGTTTGACATGAGCCTTGGTCAAGTAATGCCTCCAATTCTGCATCTTCGAAAACTCCACGCTCTCTCTCTCTTACACCGCCATGCTGGATTTCGGTCCAAAACCACCAGTATTGAAGCCTTGAAACCACTTTACTTTATTAATAGCGGCCTCACCATGCTGGACTTCGGCGCCAAAATCACCAGTATTGAAGCTTTGAAACGACTTTCCTTCACTAATAGTGGCCTCACCATAGGTATATGAAAACATTAGATGAGCCTCAGCCACAGATTTTTTCATATGAAAGCAGAAAATCAAAACCCTGGCTATACTGCAAGAATTTGCCTCGCACGTTGATATGTTTAATCCACAATAACTTTATGATGCAGACACAAATCGTCTAACATTTCGCTGACGTTATGTGTAAAAATACTTAAGCTACGACGAATTTATTTCGACTACCACTGACCTCTGCAGCCATCTATTGCAAAACGGCGGAAGCCGTTAAATTCTTTAAGAAAATATGCCCAGCCAATGAAAGACATCATATACAGATTAATTTGCTTAGTAGTAGTACCACCAAATCTCATTAAAGGTTGTATAAATGCATGCTCTAAACCTATTGCAAGTTTCATTAAAATCGTTGCAAAGATATACTATGCGCCCATATATCCTTTTTTTATTATAGTACAATTTTGAGAAAACTTCATTGCTTACTAATTTTTAGTTTTGCTTGAATTTTTTGCTAAATTAATTTAAATCCCCGTAAGGTTACACTTTTCAGCCTTCAACTATTTAGCTTAAGCTACAGTTGTCACGTTTTTATTCAAATCAAGTCAAGTTTTTAAAGTTTGAAAAATTTATTTTAACAACATTCTAGATTTAACTTTGTTTATCATTAATTTACTATGATAATATTGTGTTTGATATTGTCTAAGCTTTAATAACCACAAGCAGTATTATGGTTTTAATTAGCTAAACCTTTTGCTTTTGGGAATTTGTAAATTTTAAGTTGTTTTGTGAACTCAACAAACGTTCATCGCTCCCCCGTCTCTCTCTAAATGAAAGCAATTTCTCTAATAAAGCTTTTCTATACACAAAATAAAAATAAAAAAAAAACATTCAGCACTTGGAAAATTAAATGCCTTTTAACCAAATATTTCGGATAAAATACCTGCTCTGAATTGACAAATAGCTGTTTATTTTTCACCTCAAGCTTGAATGACTTGCTAAAACTTTGCATAACTTTTTGGCTTATATATTTTCTCTATGGAACACAAGTATCTTATTGTTTTCTTTTTTGTATAAGCAATTTTGTATTCGAACTTAAATTAATAATGATACATTGCCTAGCGTGTGCAAGTGGGTGGTTGAAAAGAGCACAAGTTTGTGGCTGTGTGGAATATGTTTTTATGCTAAATCAAACTTTAAATTTAATATTATCTTTGCATATGTTTACTTATAAGCAAATTTGTTTGAAAATCACATACAGGATCTGCTAATAAGTTTAGGCAATTCCTAATGGCCATACGTTGAAGTTGCATCCGTCTGATACGGTACTTCAATTATTCAGTCTCTTCTACCAAGTAATTAAGGTAGTTTTCACAAATGTATGCAAATGATAAAATTCTTTTATCATTAAAGCTATTCTGTTCGCAGAACCTTCCATGCACATCACTCATTTTACTTCAGCCCGCCAGGGTAACCTTTGTCAGAGTAGGGTCATATATTCAAGTTTTGATTGTTTGCCAAACAATAAACAAAAATGATTAAACAAGATCTACCAAAAATATCATCGCCGCCCGTGAAGGAGTCAAGAATAGCCCTAGGCAACCGCTATCATGTCGTTAATTACAACTCGGTCTTTCGCACTTTTGCATGTGACTAACAAAGTAGTATTGTTTCATGCGCCTTTCTCCTGGCAAACCAGGTTTTATATTGACCATCAACATAAATTTGGGTATTCTGTTTTCTGTGGTATAGAGGAAAAGTAGTTCCTCGACCATCACTATAGTGGCAAACCTCTTGGAATAGAATGCATAACTCTTGCTATGGGAGTTATGCATTCTATTTCTGGGATGCTTTAAAAGTGCCCATACTAACAATGTCTGAGAAATTAAACTATCTCCCTGGACAGTAACCATCAGGCTGTAACCTAGTTCTCAAATTACAGAAAGAAGCATTAATAATTCTTGATGATAGTGGTGCACGGATTCAATAGTTTTCGAGATATTGTTGTCTTGCAACAGATGCCTGTATAGTCAGGGTGGAGAAATGGAAGCGAGTCTGGTTAAGACCTGTTGTTCTTTCTGGATTTTGGACTACCAGCTCAGCAGCCTTGACTTCCTCGTCTATCTAGAGAATTAATACTTCCTGATATATATGCTGCATGGCCGATTTTGAGAGCACTAACTCAAGTCCCCGTCATGCTGTTATTTTGCAATAGATACCTATAATGAAAGGTATCAGAAGAAGTGGAAAGATGGATGAGATCCAGTTTTACCCATCTCTCCACCACTTCTGAGCAACTTCGGCTGATAGATTTCAGGCCATCAACTTGCGAAGCCTAATCTTCCTCTGACTGTCTGGTGAATTGCTTGCAGGAGAGATTAGAAAGACCGAGCCCTTCATCAAGGTGTTTGTGTTTATGCCTACAAACGTATAACGAAAACTTGCAACCTGTCTAAGCCCTGCAAATCACATTGCTGTGCCTTGAGACAGTTCAACCCGTGGAATTGGTATACCATCAAACCAAGCCATCACGGCAGGTACTAACTGCATGGTAGATTCTGTCCTGAGGTGTTGTGTTGCAACAGATACCTTTATAGTCAGTTCGCATAAATTCATTTAAAACAAAAACAACGTTCAAAAATTTGTTTTTGTTTTAAATGTAATTGTGCGAACGTAAGAACAGCTTCGTTATCCATGAACTGGCGCTTAATGTAGGGAACCAGTAGTGCTGGTTAGACGGGTGAGTTGGTTAAGGGCTAGTGCATCTTCACACTTAAGTCTTGTCCCTTAAAAAATTGTCTTAAAAGATGGATTAGAAGACCCGAGCTCTTCAGCCAGGAGCTAGTCCACATGGCTACAAACATTTGACAGAAGCTGCGACCTGTGTCAAGGGAGCGCTGGTGAATCGTAAATACTTCATCTCGTTAAGTTGGTTCATCATCAGATAAAGCTGCCAGGGCAGGCGCTGATATAAATCAATAACAACTAGCCTCAAGGGAGCGTTTGTGAGCCATTCATAACCCGTACAGTCGTAGATTGGTAACTATATATAAGACGGTAATGGCTGATATTAATGTAAATTATACCCGAATCTAGAGTTGAAAGCGGGTGACTAACAAGCGCGATTTACGTGCACTGTTTGGCTACTGAACCAGTTTGTCGTATTTTCATCAAAAATCATCTTCCATGGGGAGGACTATTGTTCGATAAATCGGTATGTCATCAAACAAAATTGTAAAAATTGAAAGTTGAAACCTAAAACGCGGGAAGGGAATGTTAGTATCCTTGATGATTGTTTGGTGTGTGCCTTTTTTCGGGGATGATGTGAATCTTTTTCATAACTACTGGTGGAACAGTAAATCATTTGCACGTTGTGTTATTGCATATATTAATGCAACGTTGTACCTTGTCAACTGGCGAAGAACTGTAACGATGCCCCATACATACTTTCATGCATGTTCTGAGAAACGCAAATCGCTTAAATTTAGCGTTTTAGATTTGAAAACGCCAAATAGCTGTTCTGAGAAACGTATAACGCAAGAAATATGGTCTTGCGATTTGAAATCGCCAAATAGGTGTTCTGGAAAACGTATATCGCTTAAAATTGGCGACTTCAACTCGCATGTATATATTGAAGTGAACTGATGGAATTTGTTAAAATTTAATATGTTTTCATTTTATTTCAATAAAAAGTTCAAAGAATTTTACACATTTTCATTAAGAAAACTAAATTGAAAAAATTTTCTATTTGTTGTCAAATTTTTGTTTGTTTTATATTACTACTACATTTTTTCGGAAAAAACTCCTAAACGCCAGAAAAACGCGCGTTCCTCAGAACACCTAAAAATCAATTAAGCGTTTTTCAAAACGCATTGCGGTTTTAGAACGCGCGTTCTCGGAATATGGCTGTTTGTTTGATTTAAATTTAAGTGAAATTTATAGGAAGCACCTAATGAAACACTCTCTGCAAACAGACTCATCTTTTGTTACGTACTTAAGATAGACTAAAATATATACATATGTACTTGTATATGACAACATTTTCACAAAATCTTGTTGACATTAAAAAGAAAAAAGCCAAAGCTCACACACATGTATATTCTCTCAGGATACTCTTAACTCAACTCTAATAACAAAGAAGAAATGAATGAATGAGTGAATGAATAAGCATTTGGTTTATAGAAAATATCGAAGGAAAAACTAAACTTGGCAAATATAATAATTTATATGCAAACATGCGTTAGATTGCTTTACAATAAATTCTTATTGCTCGTCTACGTTCGTTCATTCATTCTTTGGTTTTGTTTGTATATAATTGTATGCTTTTAGGCGTTAAAACGTACTACAATGTTACTTATTGCTTTTGAAAGTGGAAAATTGTTTTGTTGTTTCTTGTTTTTGCCAGTTGCGTTTTTCTCTGGCTGCTGTCTTTTTGCTAACGTTTGTTTGTTTGTCTGCTGGCTGATTTGCTTGCTTCGCTGTATTTTCTTTTTGCATGCCATCTGTACGTTGAAATCACAAAAGAAAATAACTTAAGGCGTTTTAACGTCTCTAAGCCATACGTTTACATTTAAGAAAGCATGTGTGTTGTTTTTTTTTCAGTCAAACATATGCATTGAACTTATTTCGTGACAATATGAGTTTTTAAATAACATATTAAAGAGATTTATAAACAATAAAGGGAAGGTAGACGAGATGATAATAAATATGATACTTATGAAGTCAAATAAAATAAATCTTTAGGTTTCCATGGCCACTTAAAAAGTAAATTCCTTGATGAATACTTTTAAATGTTGTATCTTAACTTTTTACTAAGTCTTTTTGAAAGCAAATACCAGAACTTGAAATATTTTGTAGTAAATTTATGACAATCCTCTACCGACACGCGTTCAATAAAAATCTTATTTGATTCAGTAACATTATTTACTATTATGTGTGCCAGTATATAACAAAAAAAAAAAAATTTTTTTTTTTGCTATTCCAACGGTTGTTCATTTGTTTGAAAGGTGTAAAGAAATGTTAGAGAGGTGTATAAATGAAAAGGCTTGTTTTTTGTGTTTTGACAGGTATTATTAGAGCATTTTTCTTTTAAATTCTCAACAATTTATTTATATTGTTGGGATATAAAGTTGAATGTTTGAGAATATCTTTCAAAAATTTCCAAAGTCTACTGATTATTAGGGTAGTTCCTATGAAATGTCGACATATAGATCGCTGGAAACATAGAAAACAAGCTATTTATAATTTTTATTGGTATAAATGGTAGAAGCTAAAAATAGCGAATAAAAAACTTAATTGTTTAAAAATAATTATTGGTCGAAAACAACTACTTTTTTAAACAACAACAAGGTTATTTTTTTGATATTTATGTATATGCATACAATTTATTTTTTCACACAAAAATTTTGTTGATTTTATTTTTACTATAATTTTTTCTGTGTAGGAAATCAGCAGGTTTTGATGAAATTACTGGTAAAATGCTTTTACAGTTACCTCGTGTAGGCCGAAAAATTCTTCCTTTTATTTTAACGTTATTTTACGTCTAGAGGAGTATCCTGCAGAATGGAAAGTGCCTATGGTTATTATGATACCTAAGCCAGTGAAGGATGCCATTAAAGTAGAGTCATATAGGCCAGTAAGTCTACAGGCAACAATTTCAAAGCTATTCGAAAAATTGTTAGTGGCGAAGTTTACCCCAATACTTAATGATGTAGGATGTATCACTAATCACCAATTCGGCTTTCGGTCTAAACACAGCATCATAGAACAAACACACAGTCTAGTCAATGTCATAAGACAGACTTTTGAAGACAAAAAGTATTAACTTCAAGTATTTATGACCATTTCTTATTTTTATACTTAAAAACAGTGGGTTTTCCACGGGCTAATTATGGTCAGTCCAAAAACGAATAAAATAAAACTATTTCATTTTATTTTGCCACCCAACGTTTCGCTCATTTTTTATAAGTTTTTTCAGGGGTATGTCTTTATTTGGGATAATTTTTGTTGGTTAACTTAATAAAAACTGGACTTTACAAACATGTAGTTGTATACTTGCACATCTAATTACATGAAACAAAATATATAAAAAAACAACACAAATATTCTTTGTCAAACTTAACCCTAATATCACAGAACTTTTAATTTTTTAAAGACAAAAAATATTGTTCAGCTCTATTCATTGACATTTACCAAGCCAGTTTAATGCAGAAGATAAAGTTGAACTTGCCTGCAAACACTCACAAGCTTGTGGAAAGCTACTTATGTGGCCGAAAATTTCTTATCAGAGATGGCGATTTTATAAGCCCAACTCAGCCAATGGAGGAAGGAGTTCCCCAAGGCAGCATACTTCAACTTTTGCAGATGACGGAATTCTGCAGCGTCCATGAAAGCCATCAGTTAGCTTCACGAAATTTGCAGGAATATATTTAAATATTAGAGAAATGGCTAAAACTTTGGAAAATCAAAGTTAATGAACAAAAATGCCACATTCACACTGTGTAAACATAGATGTCCATCTACCCAAATTAACTCATCTATTCCGCAGCATAATGAATTCAAGTACCTTGGTATTCACCTCGACCGTAGGATAACGTGGAAGCCTCGCATTGATGCGAAAGTCACTCAGATGAAATTGAAGGCATCACACTACATTGAACTTGAAGTTGAATTGCAAACTTTTGTTATACAATGCAATTCTAAAGCCTACGAAGGCTGATAAAAAAACTGTTATTTTCAAATTTTGTGAGTTACGTATGTTCGATTTTCTCATTTTTTTCTGTTTCTTGGTACACATGTCTGTTATATATGTTGACAATATCAAGCATTTTGGGTTATCATTTTGTTTTTGATAGATAAAAATTTAGTCGTGTTTTGACGTGCTCTTTGATTTTTTACTATTCGAAAAAAAATGGATCATAGATTCAGTTTTGTGTAAAAAAATGAAATGAAAGGACATTTGAAATGTTGACTGTGGCGTTTGGCGAGTCTTCTATGAGCGGAACACAAGTTCAACCGGCTTAAGGAAGGCCGAGAAGATAACAATGACGAAGCTCGTCCTGGTCGCCCCAGCACGTCAACAAGCGATGAAAATATTGAAGCGTTGAAGAAAATGGGTTTGGATAATAAGCGAATCACTATCAGAGAGGTTGCTGATGATGTTGGCATATCGTTCGGCATGAAATGTGCGGCGACAAGCTATATCAGCAAATTGGAACTTCATCCTCTTCACTCTTGTACGAAACATGCTTAATTTTAGCGGTCACACTCGGTGGAGAAGAAGGGATACTGTTGCCACCATCAGAGCGTTAAATAGGTGTTTTACCGATATAATTGACGCCAAATAAAATTTTTTGTCTAGTATTGGCTGGACTGAGTTAATTTTTTGTATTTTAAGATTTGAATACTTATTGTTAGTTCACATTGTGAAGATTCAATAAATAAATAAAAGCTAAAAAAAAATGAAACGCGTGGCAGCGAAGATTGTTCAATAATTGTGAAATTTTGAGTAAAAATTACGTCGCATGGACATCGCTTAGGAGCTGTTAAACATCGCCAACGCCGATCCAGATTTCCTCAAAAAGCTCATAACTGGTGACCAATCATGGGTGTATGGAAGCGTTCAGAAGAGGCAAGACCGAAAAAAGCACGTCAAGTTCAAATGTAAAGATTTTGCTCACAGTTTTCTTCGACTGCAATGGCGTAGTGCATTCTGAATTCTTGCTCGTTATGAAGTTATGCGCCGTTTGCACGAAACAAGTTTTCAGAAACGCACAGAATTGTGGAAAAACAATCAAGGATTTTACACCATGATAACGCACCAGCTCACACATCGTTGTTTGTGCGTGAGTTTTTGGGCAAAAACAAAACCGTTATCACGCCTGAACCAACGTATTCATTGAACTTGGCCTGACTTTTTCCGCTGATGACTTTTTCCTCTTCCCAAAACTGAACGCACCGATGAAAGGAAAACATTTTGCTACGATTGAAGAGATAAAAGAAAAATCAAAACAGGAGCTGTTGGCGATAGCAGAAAGCGAGTTTTAGAAGTATTTCGAGGATTGAAATACTTTGAAGGGGACAAGTTAATTATTGGTGAATAACTACTTTTTGAAACAATGAAAAATAACGCTTATTTTTTGATCCGATTTTCTTGCTTCATACAGCACATTTTGCTTCTAGCTATCCTTCCCCAATAGCTTTATTGTCACAAGTGTATTATTTAACATTGAGTATTTTGCCAAAAGTTTGTGCATAAAAACAATTTTTATTTTCTACTTCAGCTGGCAAAGTTCGCCCTTTTTAAAGTACAAAATTTGCAAAATTCTTTTGCTCTAGCAAACAAAACAAATCTAATTGAAAATGACAATGAAAAAATATTTAAGAATACAAGGTGTAAATATCATGCTTTTAATATTAAGATTGGATTTATGGCAAAAAGCTAAATATAAATACATATAACAAAAGTTTAATAGCTTCAAAAACGTGACTCAATCAAATGCATTTTTGTGTAATACAAAATATATTTTTGAAATAATAAAAATATAAAATAATGAATATATTCTTTATATTTTCTTCTGCAAAATGGCACAATTTATTAAACTTTTTCGCAAAGAGTTGGAAGTTGGAAGGAATTTATAATTACTCGTATGGTAGTGTCAGAATACCCATCACAAAATATTTTTACCTGAATGAACTTTCTCGGAGAAGAAGAAATCACATGGCTTGAAAGAAAATTAAATTTTTAACCAACATTCATATCACATGTTTATGTTTTTTTTTTTTCAAATATTTTGCTAACAAAAACTGTAAAACACAATTTTTTTCTTTTTTTTTTGCAAAAGTAATTCAATAGTTTATAATTTTTTTTCTTTTTTTTTAACAACGGCACGTGTCCTTTATTTGGGTTCAATTACTTTTCCTGAAATTTATTTATTTCGACTTGTCATATATCAATAACTCAGTTATGTGTTTCCTGAGTTATTTTATAATTGTATTACGGTTTGAAATTTAATCTTGTGTGTTCTTTAGATGTTTGTCTTTTCGGTTTTATTTTGGAGATCAATGTTATCTAATACCAAATTACAATGTTTTATTTTCCTGTTTGAATTAGACACAAATAAACCTTAATAATATTTGATATGAAAGAAGAAAAGAAAATACAAATAACGAAATAAATTTAATTTATATTGGAAAAATTTCTTTGGAGTGAAAATGACAATTTGAATTTACCCACCGCTATACAGTCATTTGTAACAACTTCAAATTGTCAAAATAAAACATAAAATCGAAGTGAAGGAAAAACATATCATTTCTGTAAAAAAATTTATATTTTGTTTTACACATATGCTATACAGTGCAATTATTTACTTCAGTAACATTTATTGTGGGGGGTTGTCATATTCGAAAGTTGGCCTTCTAGAAGTTTCTTACTCGTATAACAAAAATTCCATAAAAAGTATTAAAATTAAAAGCAGAATAAATTTTTTTTTTTTAAATAAAATTTTAAAATAGAGCTGGCTACGCTCGAAATTTTGGTGGATAAGTGTTTAGTAGAATGCATGAAAAGCTTAAGTAAAACAAATTTGTTGCTTAAAACGAAAGCAAAAAAGACATATCTAGAGTCTAATCACCGCATACGATATCGAATTTACTATCGTATCATTACGATACATCTAGATTAATTCAAACGGTACATATCGGATCAGAATTTAAACAAAATGTAATATATTGAAGACCATATGTTTCCTAAAACAACGAATACAAAAAATACATTCTTTAACTTCTTTATATTATTGCAATACAATTTATTCGATATCATATGCCATGATACCAAAATTAAAAATTTCGATAATTTTGCTCGATATCGTATGCGCTGATTTGGCCCCTGATTTATTTTAAAAAAGTAAGTATACGAGTAGGAAGGGCTTGACTGTGAATTTTTTCATGACCAGAATGTAAATTTGGTTTATATAAGCACCTGCATTGACGGCCTTCTGAAAAAGCAACACCATTGTAGGTCGAAACTCATTTAGAGCAGCAGTCTAACCACCACTTCTGATTCCTTACATTACAGTTACCTGTTGCAAGACAACACCACCTCTGAAAATCAGCATTACACCAAGGTTATCAGGGAAAATTAATTCCTCATTCCTTTAGGTTTAAATCACAGTCAGAAATTTTCAGCCTAGATAATTACCATAATTAACTGTTTTTTAGTAAACACTTCCTTTGTACTAGACATGCCGTTGGTTTTTTCTCTATTTGTTATTATTAATTTCTTTTTTATTCTATGTATTTTATTACCTTACGGTTGGACTAAATTTTGCTAATCTGAACAGTGTCGAAGGTATATACACTGGGCACTAATCAGTTTTAACTAATTTAATTTCAATACTTTAAATGATGTGATAACGTTTGTTTTGATCGTTCCGTGTACTAAGTTCCTTCTCATAATCTATTTTCCCAGTTCCAGTACAATGCACTGCATATGCAGGGGCTATCCTTTGAGTACTAGTACAAGATAAAAAAGACAAAGGTAATCTTTGTTCTTTTCGCTAATAAATCAAACAAGTTGCTTCATATTTTAATTTGTTTACTCTGTGTGTCCTGCTTTTATATAAAATTTGTCTCTAAATAAACAAAATTTGTTAAAATTAAAAAAATGTAACTTAAAAGCTATACATATTGTAGTTCATTAATTCTTATACAAGACCCTTATTAAAGCTCTTGTACGAGTACATGGCTAATGTGAGGAGACATTAAAAAAACATGTGTGTTTCATAATGTTTTCCACAGTTTTGTTTTTGTTGCTGCTGTTGAGAAGTTGCCATACAGCATGGAAACAAATTTGCCAAATTATACTTTATGTAGCTTAATATGTAATTTGCGAAGAAGAAGAAAAAATGTTATATGTTTTTATGCGAGAAAAGCAAAACATATGTTATTAATGGCTTATGTTGCTTGTCAATTTATTTTGCATATTAATTCGGTAATAAAAATTTACATAAATAGAGAAATAAAAAAAGAAACGGGCCACATAACCATCCATACTCACCTTCCCATGCACAATGTAAAAACGCCTGAAAATATGCTACAAATAAAGTAGGATTTAATTTTTTAAGCAAATGTATATTAACTTATGTTTTTACCTGCATATGCGTAACAAAGCGATCTAAATGAACGCATACGATGCTGTATTATACCTTAGTGCTGCCGCCTTAGCACTAAGCACTTGGATTATCCAATGTTGACAACACGTAAATACATAGCTATAGATGAAAGGAAAAAAGTGAACAAATCCAAAAATAAGCTGTAGCGCAAAACAAAACGAAGTGAAAATATCAAACACTTAAAATATATAAGTTGTAAATTAAATAAGTGTTCTTAAATAAATAATGTGGTATTCAAAAACGAAAAAAAATGCCCGAGGGGTTTCCCCTGGCATATTCGCCTTTATTAAGGTTTAACACATCAGCAATTAGTGTTATGCACAAAACGCTCATTAGGATTGGGGTCAAAAATGTGCAAGCATTTTAGGTTACTTTACGAGGGCAGATTGATATTGAAGCTACTAAGCGCTAGATGGCAGCACATTTTTTTAAAATTGTGATCTGTCAATCATCAGCTGTTAAAATTTCACCAAAATTCATCGATTAGTCTGTTTGTTGCAGCCGTTTGAATTACGCAACTTTTACGTTTCCTGCAAAATGGAGAAAAGTAAATTTCTTGCAGTGATTAAACATTATTATTTGAAAGCAAAAATAGCGAAAGATACAAAAGAAAAGCTCGTTAGTCTGCTCCTTCAGGTTACATGGTAAAATATTCGATTGCTGAATTTAAATGCTTTTACCTTCTCCTATCTTACGGGCAGCGTGCGAATCTCGCATTGAAAAAAACTGGTCAGCTTTTGCAGCAATCTATGAATCTATTCATCGATTTTTTTTACTTCTTCATAAGACCGGAAGTGCTGGTTAGCCAAGCCGTGTGCCATTGTGCAAAACAAGTGATACTCAGAAGAAGCAACGTCTGGACAATACAGCGGCGGCGGTGGTACTTCCAATTTCAACTTTTCCAAATAAGTCTTGCCAACTTTAGCAATGTCACAATCTTAAGTTGTATTGCGGCCGTTGGACTTTTAATGCTCAGCCCAAGCGCATTGATTGCTCTCGATAAGGATCTTATGCGATTGTTTAGTTGGTTTTAACAACTCATAATACACTACAGCGAGCTGGTCCTGCCAAAAGCTGAAAATGACTTCGGAACCGTGAACATTCGGTTTGACCGTCAACTTGGAAACATGGCTTTTGGAGTGAAAATGACAATTTGAATCAACCTACAGCTATAGCGTACATAGCAAGGCAGGATAGTGGTATAAGCACAGCTGTCCTTCGTTTCCTTTGCGTAAATTTGTAAAAATGTTGTTTACAAGATACATAATTCTAAAAAAACAAATAGATTTGCTTGCTTTTTCAAACAAAAGCTAAATAAAATTTTCATAAATTTTCTTAATACATGTGATCGTTTTTGATGTTGTATTTATTGTAATTCTACCGCTACCTACTAAAGCTGCCTTGGTACATAGAAACCCAACTTTAGCCAAGGCATTTGTAACAACTTCAAATTGTCAAAATAAAACAGAAAATCAAAGTGAAGTAGTTGTCAGTCATGTTCTGAAAAACGCGCGATTTGAAACCGCAAAGCGTTCTGAAAATCATTTAATTTACTTTTAGGCGTTCCTAAGGAGCGCGCCTTTCACTGGCGTTTTGGAGTTGCTTACGAAAAAATGTATGCAGTAGTTATATAAAACGAAAACAAATTGTTTAAATTTAATAATTTTGAAAAATTTTAAAGGTCTGAAATTCTTCTACATTTTTATTGAAATAAAAAGAAAATATATTAAATTTTAATTGCGAATAATTTTATTTTCTTTTGCAGGATTAGTTTTTAGCGAATTTAATTAGCTCACTTAACTATACATACCAGTAAGCGAGTTGAAGTCGCCAGAACACCTATACCTCCAGCGCTATATGATAGTCAGAACCTATTTGGCGCTTTCAAATCGACAACGCTAAATCTAAGCGATTTGAGTTTCTCAGAACACTCCTGTGTATTTAATTTTTGTATGTTGTCGTATTGCGGCCGTTGGACTTTCAATCCTCGGCTCCAGCGACCGCCTGTGACTGTTTCAGTCGGTTTGAAGAACTCACAATACACTACACCTACCAAATACTGAGTATAGCCTTGAATATTCAGTTTGATCGTGGACATGGAGGCATGTCCGCGATATTCCCATGGTTTTCTGCACTCGTAATGAACCCATTTTTCGTCCCCAGTCATAATGCGATGCAGAAATCCCTTCCGAACTTGCCTTGCAAGCAGTTGTTCACAAGCAAATAAACTTTGTTCAACATCGTTCTGCTTCAACTCGTACGTCACCCAATTTTCTTGTTTCTAAATCATGAAAATGACTTTCAGGCGTGTTGAAATGGCTTGGTTCGTCGCTGCCAAGTTTTATTGTGTTTGACAGAAGTCTTGATCAAGTAATGTGTCCCAACTCTGCATCTTCGAAAATTTTCTCTTCCGCCGCCGTGCTGGTCTTCAACATCTTAATTACCGTTCTTGAAGCGTAGAACCACTCTCGGCATGTTCTTTCACTAATAGCTTCCACATCATAGGCATTTGAGAACATAGGATGACCCTCAGCCGTAGTGTTAGTGTCAGTTTTCAAGAGCTACAGGACCTCTTATGTCACACAGACGTGTTTGTTTATCAGAAGATGTGCACCAAGCATTGAGGCTGGCGTCGAAAAATTTGTTTTGTTGACCTGCAAGAACGGGCCTTTTCAGTGAAGCTGGTTTCTTGTTAAAACTAATGTCACTGTCCAACACAAACAAACTAAAGCTAAAGGACCACTTAAGTTAACATACATGTTTGCCTATTGCAGACTATCACCAAATCTAGTGCTAGCTAATTTTTTTTACGAATGCAGGCTCAATTAATATTTGCAAACTACACCATATTGTGATCTGCAAAAGCCATGTTCTTGCCAACGGTCTTGATGCTTTTAATAACTGTGACTCCTATCTTACGGTTTTTGATGTTGCTGCTTGCTTACATTTAATTTATTTTCTAATGCGTAGCTATTACTTTCTTAGCTTATCATAAATTATTTTAAATAAGTGATATTTTTGCTCGACAAGTTTTTCTCGTTTGATTACTGCAGCTCAAGCATATTTAACTGCATAAATTTGAATATTCGCTGCAATGTTTTATTTGCACATTTTCTAAAGCATACATTTTAGGGGTAGTAAGCATTTCACAAAAATTTAAAACGCTTTTCTTTCATTCATTCATTTTATTTAGTTATTTGTAATTCAGCGTTTATCAAAAGCGAAAGTAAATTTCTATTCAGAGTAAATTTCAATTCCTTTTCTTAGCTGTTGAACAGCAAATTACTTGGAGGGTTCTTTTTTTTCTTTTCTGTACAGGAAACATAAACTGAGCAGATCCTGGCAGGCGGCGAAAGCAGCAGAGGTGTTGCCAAAATTTATAATCCGCAAAAGGTTTTGCTTACGAACATGAAATTTTAATTACAATTCACACTTAGCATTTTCTTAAGTGTTCTTTTTCTTATCGTAATTGTAAAATTTGTTATTGTTAATGCTGGGTTGGTTTTGTTTAGTAACAGCAGAATAGCGGGAAACATTTTAGTTTTCAGTGCAGTTGTGAAACTATTTTTTCTTGTGTTTTTTTTTTATTTATTTACAACTTGTAAATTGTTTAATAAATAAAAAGAAAATGTTGTTTGCATCTCTGTTGAGAACGGAATTTAAATTTAATTGTATTCACTATGCTGATTTCAAGCAAAGTAGAAATATTTTATATAGCATACTTTAAGGCATTGTAGCTATTTTTATTACTGTTGCATAGTTTTGGTAGAAATAATTGTTTTCGGTTTTGTAAATCTGAAAGACAAAAATATGTTTGCTAAATTTTTGTCTTTCAAATTTACAAACAATGAAGACATTAATCGTTTAGTGTAATAATAGAAAAGGAAGAAAGAAAAACCTGGAAAAAAACATTTTGTGATTTCATGGAGCTTTTTGTAGGGGTTTTAATGGCTTTTCAAAATTTATACAATTCAAAAGTTGGGTATTGAAATACTTAATTTTTGTTGTTTGTCCTTATTATTTCATTCCATCGTCAGCGCGATCAACTAGATATTTTTTATCTGCTTGAAACTTTATATTAAACATTTGTATAAATTTGTTACTTCAGATGAATTATTGAATAAATGATTCCCGTGTAATTGAGAAAATGATACTAATCCCCAATTTTATTTCCTTCCCCAAACTCAAACCTGATTAAAAATGTTTATAATATATAGCTGTTCTGCCTTGGAGTTCTAAGGCAGAACTGCTATATTCTTCTTTTCTGAAGCTACTTTTTTTTTAGGTACTTTCTTTAAATGTAGTTTTTTAGAAGTTAATTTTTCAAAGGTAGCTTTTTAAACATTCTATTTTTAAAGGGTCCTTTTCAAAAGAGCCTTTTGAAAAGGTGTATTTTGAAAAAAACTTTTAAATTTTTTTATAAAGTAGTTTTTTTTAAAACGTACCTTTTCCTACATAATACTCTTATTGCAATAATGTGCCTTTCTGGTTTTTGTTTGTTTTTTATGTTGAATACTCGTAGATATGTTTGACGCTTTTCTCAACGGTATCTTTTCTAAAAATTTCTTTTATTATTAGGTACTTTTTTCAAAAGGTTCTTTGTAAATAAGATATTTGTTTTACAATGTTGTTTTTTAAAAGTCACTTTTTAAAAAGTATTTTTTTAAAAGGTACGTTTTTAAAAGGTTGTTTTTAAAAGTGCTTTTTCAAAATATACTTTTTTAAAAGGTAGTTTTTTAAAAGATACTTTTCCAAAAGGTACTTTCTTTAAATGGTACTTTTTTTAAAAAGAACTTTTTCGAAAAAGAACATTTTCCAAAAACTTTTTTTTTCTAAACAAAATTATTTTAAAAGTTACTTTTTTTAATGCGTGTTTTAAAAGTGTTTTTTCTACAAGTTAAATTTTTTTAAAAGGTACTTTTTCCACAAGGTACATTTTTTTAAGGAATTTTTTTTAAAGTTATTTGTTGAGAGGGCTATAGGCCGAACCAGCAATTTCCCTGGTGATCTTGAACAAAGTACAAAACGTAATAAAAGACTTGATTTATTATGCAGTGTATTTTTATTAAAATTCCTTATAAACAAATTTTACATATTAATAATATATAGAAAATTTAAGACAAAATACTATACTGTTTTGTGGGGAAATTTCTGGAAATTCAGTTCTTTTGGTTATATTCAAGAAGTTTTGAACCGTCTCGTGACTAAGCCTTTACAAAATGGCAAGGACGGTAGAACGTTTTTTGCCAATCAAACTTTTATTACGTAATTCTAATTATTTTTTACGGTGTTTAAATGGTGCTGCCACACGCATTTAATTATGACGATTTTG
This sequence comes from Thecocarcelia acutangulata, assembly GCA_914767995.1. NCBI lineage: Eukaryota > Metazoa > Arthropoda > Insecta > Diptera > Tachinidae > Thecocarcelia > Thecocarcelia acutangulata. The sequence goes on along the minus strand of OU612097.1, from coordinate 26,672,285 downwards.
GGAGTTGCGTTAACATTACTTTTTTTAAAGCTACCACTTTTAAAGGTAATTTTTAAAAAGGTACTTTTTTAAAACGTACTTTTTTAACAGGTACTTTTTTAACAGGAACTTTTTAAAAGGTACCTTTTTAAGAGGTACTTTTTTAAATTGTACTTTTTTAAAATCTACTTTTTAAAAAGGTACTTTTTTAAGAGGTTCTTTTTTAAAAGGTAGTTTTTAAAAGGTACTATTTTAAAAGGTACTTTTTAAAAAGGAACTTTTTTTATAAGTTAATTTTTTTCAAAGTTACTTTTTTAAAAGGTATTTTTTTAAAAGGTACTTTTTAAAAGGTACTATTTTAAAAGATACGTTTTTAAAAGGTGTTATTTTAAAAGATACGTTTTTAAAAGGTACATTTTTAAAAGATTCTTTTATAAAAGGTACTATTTTTAAAAGTTACTTTTCTTAAAAGCTACTTTTTTAAAAGGTACTTTTTTAAAAGGAACTTTTTTAAAGGTTCTTTTTAAAAGGTATTTTTATAAAAGGTACTTTTTTTAAAAGTTACTTTTTTAACAGGTACTTTTTTAACAGGAAGTTTTTAAAAGGTACCTTTTTAAGAGATCCTTTTTTAAATTGTACTTTTTTAAAATGTACTTTTTAAAAAGGTACTTTTTTAAGAGGTTCTTTTTTAAAAGGTACTTTTTAAAAGGTACTATTTTAAAAGGTACTTCTTTAAAAGGTACTTTTTAAAAAGGTACTTTTTTTAAAAGTTACTTTTTTAAAGTTACTTTTTTAAAAGGTACTTTTTTAAAAGTTACTTTTTTAAAAGGTATTTTTTTAAAAAATACTTTTTTAAAAGTTTTTTTTTAAAAGGTATTTTTCTAAAAGGTACCTTTTTAAAAGGTATTTTTTTAAAAGGTGCTTTTTTAGAAGGTAATTTTCTAAAGAATAATTTTGTAAAAGGTACATTTTTAAAAGGTACTATTTTAAAAGGTATTTTGTTTTAAATGTACTTTTTTAAAACGTAATTGTTCTAAAAGTCACTTTTTTAAGAGGTACTTTTGTAAAAGGTACTTTTCTAAAAGGTACTTTTTAAAAGGTACTTATTAAAAGGTACTTTTTTAAAAGGTACATTTGTTTAAAGGAACTTTTGTTTAAATGTACTTTTGTTGAAAGGTACTTTTTTAAAGAACTTTGTTTTAAAGTTATTGCTTTTAAAAGTACTTTTGTTGAAAGGTAATTTTTAAAAGGTACTTTTCAAAAGGTGCTTTTTATAGGTCCATTTTTAATGGTACTTTTTCAAAATTAACTTTTTTTAATTTTTCTTTTATTTAATAGGTAATATTTCAAAATTTTCTTTTTTAAAAGGTACTTTTTTGAAAGGTACTCTTTTAAAAGTTACCTTTTTAAAAAGTACTTTTTTAAAGTTATTGTTTTTAAAGGCACTTTTGTTAAAAGGTGATTTTTAAAAGGTACTTTTTGAAAGGTGCTTTTTAATGGTACTATATCAAAATTTACTTTTTTTAATTTTCCTTTTTAAAGGGTAATATTTTAAAATTTTCTTTAGTTGAAAGGTATTTTTTTAAATGTACTTTCTTTGAAGCGGGTTCTTTTTTGAAAGGTGTAAATGTGCTGTTTTAGGGTTCTATTTCTATGATGTCTTTAAGAAGAGAGGGCCTTTTCTTAAGTGCTCTTTATTTTAAAATATGGCTTTCCTAAAAGGAAAATTATTTTTTAAAGGTACATTTTTAAGGGTTATATTTCTAAATGTAATAATTTAAATGGTAGTTTCCTGAATGGTACATTATTTTTAATAGGTACTTTTAATATGTACTCTATATATAAAACACCTTTAAACACTAAAAGATACTTTTTTAAGAATCTTCCTCTTAAAAATATTTTGTTTCAATGTTTGTTTTAATATTTTCAACCCCTTTTTTATTTTGACAAAATATTTTTCTATACTTAAGCTAATTAGCTCTCAACATGTCAGTTGTTCAAATTAATTTTACAAAGTCAAGCAAATGTAATTATTTTGCATGTTCATATCCCGCAGCGTGGAGGATATACATATGTATGTATGTATATGAAATCGAGTGCATTAAAATACAAACGTTACGTGTTGAAAGACTTCATCATTTAAATAAGTTTGCATTTATGTTTGTTAACTTACGTGACTTACTAATAACTGTGAGACGTAACCACCTCCAAGTTTGTTACCAGAAATAAAATATTTTCAACAAAATATTTAAACACTAGATATTACAAAAAGCTAGACTTTGTAATTTTTTGCTCGCGGTAAAATTTCACTAAAATATATTTTTTTTTTATTAAATTAGGTAAACGTTGAATATCTTTTTCTTTTTTTAATTTGTGAAAGAAATGCAGTTTTGACAGCGATCTGTTGTAGACCGTAACAAATTTTCTTTCAAAAAGGTCTTCTCTATTTATTAAGAAAGTGTCTCTTAAATAAGAAACACAATCCTATTTTATTGCCGTTTTCTTTCTTTTTTATTATTGAATATTATTCTATTCATTTTTTTTCATTCATTCAGGTATTGGGCTGAAACTAATAAATATCAAAGTGCACATAATTTACAACTTAACTCAATGCCAAAAATAAAAATATTAAACACTTCTCACTACTTCCCACCGTTGGCCAAAGAATTTGAAAAAATAAATAACTAAATAAAAACTGTTCAGATGAAAAATATCCAGTTACCACTTCCTTATTTATCTAGCACCCTTGAATACTTGTTTATTATAGAGACTTTCGGTTTAAAAATTAAGGAAAAAAAAAGAGCAGAAAACTTATCAAATTGATTGGATTTTGTTTAAAATGGAAAGGAGATCAAAAGTGAACTCAAGAAAACTGTTATGGTTGCATGGTGTCAAAAAAGTTTTGTTTTTTTTTCTTGCGCAAAATGAAATTGGGCAACAAATACAAATTATGGTCAACATTAAAATTACCGAAAAAAAAGCAATAAAATTTATTTTGTCAGAAAGGGCATTTAACTAAATAAAACGAGTCCACAAAAAGAAAAAAAAAAAAATATCTTATTCAGAAAAGGTTATTAAAAAAAGCGGATTATCAAATCCTTGCAAAGCCACGAAAGACACGCTTTAAATTTCATTACCTGGACAAAGGAAAAACTTTCTCCTGCCATGTTTTTAAAATCCTTTTTGAGACTGGCTAAGAATATAGTAGTTCTATAAAGCTGCACTCGCTCGGCGACGACACGTACATCTGCCAAAAGTGCTGTAATACGAAAGTTGATATGCTGTAGCTCACAAGGAATCAGCATTTTCCAGAGCAAAATTGTGAATTTTGCTTGGTAATTTCCTCCCAGCTGCATAAAATTCATTTAATAGTCTTTCATCCAAACCCTCTTGCTTGCAATATACTTAATTTTGGCGGCCACACTTGGCTGACAAGAAAGTATACCGTTGCCACCCTCAGATCGCTCAATTGGTGAATTTACCCAAATAGCTGCCGCATAATAAAACTTTGTCTAGCATTGGCCGGACTTAAGTAAAAATCACATTTTTAAATTTTAAATTTAGTATTAAGATTTGAATACTTATTGTTAGTTCATTTTGAAGATTCAATAAATAAAAAATGCTTAAAAAAATAGTCGTCTTTCTACCTGAAATATGCTACTCGGAAATATGCTATTGTTTTTATCCAACATCCTCTTTAGACCATGTGGCTCATATCTAGGTGACTGGTGGGTAGGTAGCTCAATAAGGAAAATCGCTGATTTTAACAACCATTCACATTAGATCCAACAGCGTCTAGTACATCCTTAATAGTGAAAGGCCAATGTAAGCGGCATTCGGCAACGGGCGGCAACCAACTGTTCCATTTGCCGCTTAAATTTATTTGATATAGCCAAATGAACGCGGCTAATTGAACTAAAAATTTATATACCGGAATTTAAACAAAAGAACATTATGACTTTTTCAACGCAAAAATAAATAAATAAATTTAATTGTTAAAAATAGTAAACCCGAAAATAAAGAAAATTTATTTTTTACTTCTATTTTCTCGAAGTTTTGTTCCTTTACTTTTTGATTTGACAAATTGAAGCGGCAAAGCAAAAAGCTAAATTGAATTCAACATTACCGCTCTGCCGCCTTTAACGGCATTGCCAAATTAAATTACATTCAACATGTTGAAAGTTTTATATGAATATTTTTATAAAAAAAACTAATTTTTTGTAAATGGGTCACATTGCTGCCGCCTGCCGCTTACATTGGCCTTTCACTATAAGAATTGGCTAGAATATTATAAGTTTTTTTTTTTAATATAAACTTGACCCTAGAAAGCTCTAAATGAAACACTATAAATGGATATAAATAGCTCATAGCTTATTACTTGCTGTACCTCAGACAGCTCCTGACACAATTGAAGAATGTGTAATCGATTATATCAGCTCTACGGTGTGAACTATTTACGCCCCCACACAGGTCACAACATTTGTCATATGTTCGCAGCCATATAGACAAATATCGGGCTACCTAATTCCTCCTGTAATACCTCTGCCAGTTATGGAAGACAAAGCTTTATAAGTTGGTAGGCCATAGCTTATTAAGAGCATTAGGTCAATTCACCCACTCACTACTGATTCTTCACATTACAAGTATCTGTTGGAAGAAACAGCACCGTGAGGAAATTATGTAGCTCCCTGGAAACTGGCATGTACCATAGATGTTAGGAAAAAACTTATTCATTTCAATGCAATTTTAAATTTAAACCACAAAACGTTACTCAACCAAAGTCAATGTCGGCATGGTCTGGCAATTAATGTTTGGTGGGGGCTTCGGAAGTCTAACATAACCTAAGTCTTGCGGCTTCCTAAAGTTCTACTTATAAACTTCAATTCTTCTATGCTCCATTAAGCAAAGTGCCATGCAAGATGTACAACAATGCAAAACCTGCACTCCGAAATGGCAAGAGCTAAAGGTTGAGATAATTCGGCATTGGCAACACTGAACCTCACATATGTCTACAACAATGCAAAACCTGCACTCCGAAACGGCAAGAGCTAAAGGATGAGATAATTCGGCATTGACAACATTGAACCTGACATATCGCTCCTTTATTGCAACATAGTCATATCTCAAAAAATTAGCTTTTTGCGTTAACAATGCAGAATTGTTAACAGTACTACCTTTTATTATGTGCCACAAATTTATTCAAATTCCTCTTAAACAGTTTCCTTTAGGAGATATTTAAAAAAAAAATTTCTAAGACTTGTATGGAAACTAAAAATTTTAAATGTGTTTTTCTCGAAACAAGCTTTTTTGAGTTATGACAATGTTGCAATAAAGGAGCGGTATGTCTCAGAGCCATTGAAAATATGCACCTTCGGATAGGGGTACACCACCAATGCCGTGGCGAACATATGACCGACATTTTCTTTCACACTTATTTGTCGCAGATCCTTCTCTAAAAACTTTTTGTTTTATTTACAATTAACATCGTACGTTCTGGTTGGACCGCCCTCTACAAAATCGCGCATTTGCCAAAAAAAAGTTTTTTGTCCGCAAATGTTACCACCATGTGACGGGAACATCAACTTTGGCTTAACAAGCGAAAATCGTGACATCAAACAACAAATACTTGACGCACTGCTTATTATGCTTGAGATATCTTGTATTTCAATATCTTGTAAAGCTCTTGATCCCACTGTATAGTAGAGCAGCTTTTAAACTGCTTTTGTTTTTTGTGTTATTTGATCACAATTTTATTTCACGCTTTAATGCTAAAACTCAATTGAGGTGTGTTTTTTTTTATTGGATTTTCTTAATACACTTTCCTTATATTTTAAGTATTTTTTACTTTTTTTACATTTTTTTGTGCTACTGCCTTGTTGTTAGTGGTATTATAAAAAGCTTATCATTACTTTTCCCCAAGTGTAAAGGTCTACTCATCCATTTGTCCTGCCATAAAGTTCGTTCGAACTGTAAAAAATAAAAATAAGGTAATTTCGTTTTAGCAACAGTAGTAAATAGTTATTTGAAGATGCTTTGGTTGTAAAACCAATTTGTGTCGTGGGCTTAAGTGTAATTTGCTTAAGGAGAATTGCTTTTAAAAAAAAAGTGTAACGAAACGCAATTTTATTGTTTGGGTGTCAATTCTCTGGAACACATTTTTTGCACCTGGTATTAGTGTTTCAAAATTGTCAAGACTATTTTATGAGGTTGACATATCGCTCGTTTATTGCAACGTAGTCATAACTCAAAAAAGCTTGTTTCGAGAAAAAAGTATTTCAAATTTTTAGCTCCTATACAAGTCTTAGAAATATTTTTTAGAAAATATCTGCTAAAGGAAGCAGGTTAAAAGTAATTTGAATAAATTTTTGGCACAATATAAAAGGTGTTACCGTAAACAATTCTGGATTGTTAACTCGAAAAGCCTATTTTTTGAGATATGACTATGTTGCAATAAAGGAGCGATATGTATTGATGATTATTGTTATTGTATGTTTTAACGCGGAAAAGAAAAAAAAAAAAAAAAAGGAATGTGAAATTGATTCACATCAGCATCTACCTTGATGGCCTTATCTGACGATTGAACAACTCCACAGGGCGAATTATTCACTAGTCAGCAGCGTCTATGTTACTGGCAAGGCTCAGATAGATGAAGTTTTGGGGTCCTCTAATCCCTCCTGTATGCAATATCCCAGACAATCAATGGAAGGCAAGGCTTAATAAGTTGCTGGCCCGAAGTCCACTAAGAGCATCACTCGTAATCAACACATCCGTCTAACCGTTACTTGTACCTTACTTTCTAGGTATCTTTGCAGGGCAACACACCTCCGCGATTAGTAGCCCGCGTAACCCGGCATTGTATTATAAGTATCAGGGAAACTAATTCTCCTTCCTGAGATTTTAGGTTTAAACCACAGCCAGAACGTTTTTGCCGATATGTAGGCACCTCAACCATGATTAGAGTCGGTGAGATCTGCAAGCATTCGAGGGCCTTGCCGATTCTCGTTTTACCAATTAACCCTTGGTATTGATTTCGGAATTTCTCGCCTCTGAGTTGAAATAGCAATACTGCTCCTTAAATACCCAGCTGGCAGTTGACTCCTGTCGTTTGGTTTCTGTTTGGCAGCCATTAGTAGCACACTATAGCACATTTCGAGGAGTAAAGGGGAAAAAGTGAATTTCTTGCTCTCATTACGCACTATTTTTTGCGGAAAAAACCATCACTAAACCAAAGCCAAGCTTAATAAATATTACGGAGACTTAAATCTTGATCCTAGTTACTTTGACCTTTATTTAATTTATTATTTGCAATAAAGGTCCTTTTGTTTTACATTTGCTCCTTTATTTGCAAAAATTTTTTTCAGCTGAAGCTCCTTTTTGATTTTTTTAATTTGCTCTTTATTTTTTCAATATTTCATCTTCCTTCGGAAAATTTCTTCAGCAAAATTTGTTTGAATTCATAATACACAAACAAATTTTCATGAAGAAGTATTCCGAAGGAAGACGAAATATTGAAAAATTAAAAAGCAAATTAAAAAACCCAAAAAGGAGCTTCAGCTGCAAAAATGTATTGCAAATATTATATTATAGAGACTGCATTCATTTCCATGGTAAAAAAAGTAGCTAACTGAATTTCAATGGCGCCGTACAAGTAAAGAAGATGCTAAATAATTTGGTCGCCCAATTTAGATATCTGTATCCGAAAAAAATTGAAAAAATTCAAGATTTTAGCCGATCGGATATTGATTTAGCCACAAGTGATCTTTTTTTTCTTGTTTCCAAAATTAAAGAAATGATTCGCGAAAATCATATTTTTCGGAAGGGAAAAAAAGTGAAACATTGCACTAAGTATATAGAACTCAAAGGAAACATAAGGTTGTATACAGGGTGTGCCAGAACTCAACTTCAATTGGAAACAGGTTGACAAGATTGATGGTTACACATGAGAAAAATCAGAAAAAGAATTAAAAAAAAATTAAAAAACCTTTTACTCAGTTCAAATGTTTTTTATTCGCACAATGTCTTGTATTTTTTTATATTTTTTTTCTCATGGTTACAACCAATCTTGTCCTCTTTTTTTTTTTTTTTATCTTGGACCAGTACTCAGGGGATGACCCCTATATATGCAGCGCATTGTACCAGAACTAGGAAAATAGGTTATGAGGAGGGGGAAAGAGGGAGTAGTGTTTGTGAACATTTGACTTGAACTTTCCGACATCATAACAGACAGGAAACACGTCTGTGGGCAACTTATTCCATAGGCGAAGCGTACGGCTGAAAAACGAACCCTCTCTGTAATGCGTTGTACGATTCTCCGGGCAATCGACCACAACTGGATGAGCTCTGGACGATGAACGCGTGTTACGTATGTGCGAGTTTCAGGAACAAGATCCCTAATCTCGTCAGAGCAAAATCCATTGTAGTAACGATAGAACAGAGTAACGCACCCTACACTGCGTCGATGCTCCAGTGAGTCAATAGAGTTGGATACCCTACTGTCACCGATGAGCTTCTTCGCCCTTGTTTTGGACTTGACGTTAAGTTCTAGGACATCCTGTATAAAAAAACGTGTGTTATTCAAAAAGTCATTAACTTATTGACCTGCTCTCGTAGTCCAAAATATACTTAAATTTGATGTTACAAAGTAATTATATATGTATATCATACATAAAATAAAGTTTATAAAATGTGTTTGTCTTGTTTGTTGTTGTCTTTCTTACAAGCTTTTAGCTTTGAAGTTTTGATTAAAATTAATTTTTTAGCACCTGGCAGCAGAAGCTTTGGTTAACTTGCCATTATCTTAAAAAATAGATTTCAATTAAATTTTTTCCTTACAACTTTTAATACCTGAATCTTCTGTTTGTTACGTATCTTCTCATCTGAACTCTTTTAATTTCTTCTTTTTTTTCCAACAAACTGAAGAAAATAGCAACAAAAAAGTAGAGGTGTCAAAAATCATGTACACTTTTGTTTCGCCAATTTGGATCATGAATTTTCATCTCTTCCTGTGTGTCAGAAGCTGTTACACTGCCTGTTCGGCTTTATGGTTGCTGTTGTTTTATAAATATATCTTTTATATTCTATCACATGCATACGATAACCCAAACCATTAACAGCGTTGACAAACAATACCAAACACTTTACAATGTGGTACGTTTTACTCGTTTTCTATATTCCCAGCTTCTTAACTTTACGTTGTTGCTTAAGGTATTATTGTGTAATTTAATATATCACGTAATTTGGTAGATGAGCTTGTGTGCATGTGTATCAGGCAAATGTAACAACAAGTGCACTACACGAAGAAAAACGCAAAAATTTAATGTTTAAATTGAAATGGGGTTTTGACGTTTTCCAGACTGCGTTAAAAAATACCTCAACGTTTTTAAAAATATATAGCCGTAAGATTAATTGCGCATAGACACATAAAACCGGGGGCTATTTTTATAAAGGCATATACTGTAAGTTGGCAACACTTTTTCAACTGCCGGCCATCAGCTGTTTAGTGATTCATGTTTAGTTTGTTTTGGCATTGCAACATGCTTTTTCAGGCTGACGCCTGAACAAACGCTTACAAATTGTGTTCCCCCGGGGAGAAGGTTTTACCTTAGTGTACACCTAACCAGGGTACTCAGTTTTTTGGCACATAGAGGAGTGGGAGTTCCTCGCTTTTTATAGCAAATAAAATTCTAGGAAGCCGCCTGACAAGGGTTTAGTCGTAAAACCGGGATCAGCAACGCTCTGGAAAGGTTCTGTTTGTAGCGTTGATCATCGCTGAGTTGCCCACCTTGGCTGAAAGGTACTGGCTGAAGAGGTGGAATTAGAGCCTTTGATAACTATGGTGCAATATCGGTTTTCGGCGGCTAATTACCCCGACTTGTCTTGCATAGATACCTGTAAGGTAAGGAACCAGAAATGATAGTTAGACGGGTGATCTAGTTAAAGGCTGATGTTCCTAATGGACTTAGGCCCACCAACTTATTTAGCCTTGTCTAACATTGACTACCTGGGAAATTGCATATAGAAGGGATTAGAAGGTTCTAGCTCGGCGGTTAATAATCCCCGAGGTGCTGTTGTCTTGCAGCGGATACCTGTAATGTAAGGAACCAGAAATTATGGTTAAAAGGGCGAATTGGTTAAGGCTGATGTTCTTAATAGACTTAGGCCCACCAACTTATTGAGCCTTGCTTTCCATTGACTACCCGGGAAATTGCATACAGGAGGGATCAGAAGGCCCGATGCCTAACAATTTGTTTGTCCATATTCAATCCTGTGACAGAAATTGCGATCTGGTTGAGCATTGTCAACCACAGGGGGGCGCTTTTGAATCTTGAATAGTTCACCCCGTGGAGTTAGTCTGATGTAAATCGATTTTCACCATCTTCCAAACCGTGCAAATGGACTCAAAACAAAATTGCCGTTGATCCCGAATTTCGTTTAGCGATCAAGCTTACTTTTATACGAAACGATATGCTATTGACGTATGTAGACAAACTGGCTGTTTGCACTAATTGCTCAGACCGTTACAGTCAATAGTGACCGCTATAGAAACATGTACACCAGCTTTTTAGTGTATTCATTTATTTATTTTTTTTCTGCTTTTATTAAGAGATATTGATCGCGGTAATTATTGTTGTAATTAAAAACAAAAATATTTCTTGGCTTTAGCCGGGATTGAACTTGAGCCAGAGGATTATAATATTAGAAATATTAAAATAAGTTCGACTATTTATCATTAACGCATTCAAAAGAAACTCTATTTCCGCTTTCCTCCTCCCCATAACCTACTTTTGTAGTTCCGGTAAAATGCACAGCATATCTGGGGGTCGCTTCCCGAGTGCTAATTCTAATTAAAAAAGGAACAGTGAAGACAAACGACTGATCTAGAATATCTGTATGAAAAGCTCTAAAAAAATTGAGTTGTTGTCATACAAATTTTTGCGATAAGCCGCTCGTTGGGGTTCTGCGTACATCACATTAATGTTTAATACTTTTTCAAAATTTAAAAAAAAAATTTTGCTACCTGTACAAAAAGCTCTTGCTTTACATAAATACTTATGTTGTGTTCGGAACTCCCGTTTTTCTTTCGAAAATAATTTTTTCCCCCTAAACTTTTCTATTGCTGCTGTAAATTTTTTTGTACTGCTGTAATCACGCGTGGATTATTTTACGTTTAAGATTTTTGACAAAATCCAGTTTGCAGAAGGCAGAGTTGCGTATGTTTTGTTTTCCTCCTTCTTCGGATTTCATGGTTGTTTCGTTCACAAAAACACATGTATCATCATCGTGAACAGCAACATCACAACATGACGACTACTTTTTTCGCTTGGCTTTATTTAGCCGTGGTTTGATATATTGGTGGGGGGTATTAACACAGTTATGATTCCTGGGATTTTGTGGATTTTTTTTGAACTCCTCCTTTCACTTGGATAAAAACAAGAAGAAGAAAAAATCAAGGTTTTTAAGCCTGTTTCGTTAAAGTGTATTTACGCGGTTTAAATTATTCTCTTTTTTCGCAACAATTTCTTTTGATGATTTTGGGTTTTTTTTTTTTCTTCTTATCTAGTCCTTGTTATGTTTGGCGTTGCTGTTGGAGAATGAAATGAAGCCTGTCAGTTGGTAGTTGGAGTAGCTTTGGCTTTTCTAGCATGTTTTTATTTAAAATAGTGTGTTTATAGTGTCACGTGTTGTTATCATTGCAGCACGTAGTTTTGTTATGTTTAGAAATTCTATTCTTCTTTTTTTTGGTTTTTATTTTATTTTCTTTTGCTGGTTACCGTTTATGTTAAATTTTTTTCTTCTGCCATCATCAAGTTTCGTTTTTTCGTACAACTTTTTTTATAAGTAGGTTTTCGCATGTAAGAATTAGGATTTGCGTGTGTGTGTAAAGTTTAAGGTATTCAAGAACTCATAATGAGAAACAGGTAACATGTTTTGTTTACTAAAATATCCAAAAGTTATTTGTAAAGTTTTTTTTTTTCTTACAAGTCCTGCAAAAAAATACAAATTGCTCTTCTTTACGTTAAATGTGAGTATTAATAGTAAATAATGCATGACTTGTCAAAATTTACATGTTTGCAAAAATATTTTTAAGGAGTTTACGCGCTTTATCTTACTAACAAAACAGACAATAACACAACAAGAAAAAAACACTTTCTCTTAAAAAAATTCTTTAAAAATTTTCTTTTTCTTTTAAAGAAAAAATTTCTGTTCTCTTAAAATATTCTTGTGAAATACAAAATATTTTCTTATTTCAAAAACCATTTACTTCTACTTTTAGCTCAAGACACTTAGTAGGACGATACTTTTTTATACCATCCGAACAATATGATTTTGGGAACCACTCAAAACACTTCTTAGTTTTTGTAATCATTTCTTCGTTTGAGATGAATCTTTTTCTTGAGTCATTTTTTCAAGTTTGGAAACCAGCCCAAACCTGGGAGATGAGTTCCATTTTCGGTTAGATATAGGTGGTATAAATAGTAAGGAACTCGGATGGAACGAAGTACATCTTACACTGTTGCATAAACCCCAGGCACATTAATGCTTCTTTGGAGACACCAAAAATGTGTTGAGTCCTGCGAACATCACACTGTATCTTCATTCCAAGAACATCAAAAGCATCCGATTCCTCAATATTTATACCATCCACGAGTACAGATGAAACAGCATTTGCGGTTGTTTGTTTGTTGTGCGTTAATAAACGACATTGGGTCTTACGAGTGTTAGAGGCGACCCGGTTTTTACGACACCATTCAGAGATTAATAGAAGATCACTGCTCAGTGAATCATTTAGCCTCTTGGCGGCGATCTCGGATAGGCTGGGCCTATAACGAAAAAAGTACGAGTGGCAAAAGCTGCTGTTATCCGCGAACGAGCGGATAGGCTTGGAATTTTAATAGAGAAGATCGTTGACGAAAATAAGAAATAGGGTAGGAGAAAGAACGGAACCTTGCTGTGCCCCTGAATTTCCCCCAAGGAACAGGTTTTGCCTTGGCGTATTCCTAACTTGGGCGCTCTGTTTTTCGGGCAAAAGAGGGGAAGGGGTCCCTCGTTTGTTGTAGCAAATATGACTCTAGGAAGCCGCATGACTTATGTTGTGTTGGCTTCCGAAACCCTTACCAAGGGTATAAATTGGCAGAACGGGGATCAGCATGACCCCCGGGTGGTTCTGCTTGCGGTTCGACCCGGGCTGGTCATGGTTGAAATGAATACCTTGCCTGAAACGTTCTGGCTGTGGTTGAATCCTAAAACGCAGGAAGGGGGTGTTGGTATCCTTGATAATTGCTTGGCGTGGCTTTTTTCGGGGACTAACAAACTCCCGATGGTCTGTTGCCTTTACAACAGATGCCTGTACTGCAAGGAACCAGTGGTGTTGGTTAACGGGTGAGTTGGTTTAAGGACTGATGCTGCTAGTCAACCAACTCATTAAGCCTTGTCTTCCATTGATTGCTGGGAAATCGCACACAAAAGGGATTAGAAGGCCCGATCTCCTCAACAAGAAGTTGCTCATATGACTACAAACATATGGCATAAATTGCTACTTATGTGAGCCTAGTCAGCCACACGGGGGCGCTGGTGAATCGTGAATAATGCACTCCGTGGAACTGGTCCATTATCAGATAAGGCCGCAAGGCAAGTGCTGATGTAAATCTTTTTCATAACTGTGCCCCTGAATTAACCTTGAACTCGTTTGATGAGACCCCATCTATAACAGCCCGTATAGTACGGCCTCTGAGATATAAACGGAGAAAAGTCAACACCAGCACCAAAAGCAGATTTGCCAGTACTGGACCTTAACACACTACTGGTAAAGGCTATGGAAATATCTTACCTTACCTTCACCGAAATGATGGATTGAGTGGCACCATTTCTCTGAGCAATATGCCTTAAGATCACCAGTAGAACGACCCTTGCGAAATCCATATTGGCGGTCACAAAGTAATTTATGCGACTAGATACCTCATAAAGTGATAGTTGACCATAATTTCCATTACTTTGCAAAGCGCAGAGCAAACTGCAATTGAGCAATAATATTCAGGTTTATTTGCCTCTCCCTTTTTGGGGGGTTGGCGTTACATTAGCAACCTTCCAGCAGGATGGAATTTCATGAACACGCTAAAGTATGCTGAAGAGGTGTAATACAAGGCCTTTGTGTTTCATTTTTTGCAAGTTTCTAACATTCCTTTTCAGCCTTAATCCTTTTTATTGTACAATTTCCAAATATAATCGTATCAAAACATATATATTATCTATACCAGTAAAAATCTTGATACTCAAATAGAAGTTTCTCAACAGTTGCACTTGATTTAATGCGAAGTAAAGGACTTCCTTTTGGCTTTATATGGTCCGAATGAGCTTTTGCTTATCAGAGAAATCTCTTACTAAGAAGACTGCGAAAATACTGCAACATTTTCTTGCATATCTTTGTGTTTTCTTCTTTTTAATTATCCTGCCATTTATATACATATATATGTAATTAAAAGCTACCGTCTCTTAAGTTTTTTAAAATCATATTTGCAATTTATTATCTTCACTTTTTCATTTTGGCCAGAAGCATTTTATTAAAAAGAAATACGTTTACTTAAATGTATATCGTTGTATTGTTCGTTTGTTTTTAAAACTTAAAGTTCATTTAATACTCTTAATTTTTATGAACCTATTTAACGTGAGATGTGAAACATATCCTTCTTTCATTTTTTCCCTTTTCCGCGTAATATTCACAAAACAAACAAAAAATCAACTTTCATCTAGCAGCAAAACAAATATAAATAATGAATGCACTTGAGCAGTAAAGAAATATTTAAATTCGGTGCGTTTGCATTAAAATACAGTGGTAGAAAATTGTGTTCTACAATTAAGTGTTTTAGGACTTATAAGTTTTCTTAACAGCCACGCATTTAGTTATAATAATTTAATAATAAGTACAAGAGCCTATTAAATAGTTTAAAATATTGGGTGGCAGTAGACTTTCAGCTGTAACTGTATAAATTAATGCTCTTTCAGGACGTGAATACACTTGTCAGTTTTCCATACAAATATGGTTATGGTATGCAAATAATCATAAAATGTCCCTTTTTTTTTATTATTATTTAACTTTAATACAACAATCCAGTGGGCTATTGATAAAAACATATGTACGAGTATTATATTTATAAACTCTTTTCATAATTTTTACCAGTTTTTTGTTTTTGTTTTTAATCAACCCGATACACACTCTTGAATAAACAATATGACAATGTCAGTTCATAAATGAAAGGAAAATATAAATTTATAAAAATAATACTGGACTTTTAAGGCAAAGTTATTTTCCTTTTTTCAATGAATACATTGAAAAAGAAAATAAGAAAAAACACTCAAATATATAAAAGTATTAATAAATAAGGTCAACAAAAGATATTCAGTCGCATTCGTTTATTTTTCTTCTTTATTTCGTTTTTATTTTTATTTTTTATTATAGATTTCATATAATAGTATGTAAAAGTTTTTTTTTTTTTTCTTATATAAATTATAAATCAATTTTAATCAAGGCAGCTGGGTTTTAAAATGAAAATGCTTTTAATGGTGTCATTAACGGCGAAAATATAAGAATAAGTTATATAAATTTTATCGAACAAATTGTTGAGAATGGCGAAGTGCAGATATTTACACATTTTTCAGATTTAGTAAAATGTACTTTAAACTAGCAGAAGAAGAAAAGTAATAAAAAAAAATTATAAGTTTTCGCATAATAAAGAGTTGGCTTAATCAAAACGCGCGATGCTAATTGTAAATAAAACAAGAAGTTTGTAGAGAACGATATAGAGACCATTTATGGGGATTAAGTTTGAAAGAAGCTATCTGCCAAATACTTGCCGCGGCTTCGATTGCATGAATGTTACAAAGACTCTGAGACTAATTGAAGTTTGATGTCATTAATCTGCCGAATTGTCTCATCTTTTCGTTGATGATCCCCCCCGAAAAGCAGGTTTTATCTTGGTTTACGTCTAACTAAGACACTTTGTTGCAACTAATACAACTGTATGAAGCCGCATGACTTATGTTGTGTTGAACTTCCAAAATCCTCACTAAGATTTAATTGGCAGAAGGGTTATTAAAAATGATCTCGAAAGCTTCTTTGCAGACCATCCAGTATCGATCATAGTTGAGTTGCCTACATCTTGGCTGAAATATTGTGGATATGGTTTAAACTTGAAAGCTTAGGGAGCGCAATTATTCTTCCCTGATAACTATGGTGTAATCCGGCTTTAGGGGGCTAACACCAAGTCAACATTAACTGGGGTAAGGGATAAGTAATGGTGTAAGGAACTCATAATGATGATTAGACGGGAGAGTTGGTTATGCGCTAATGCTCTGAATAAGCTTCGGCCTACCAGCTCATTAATCCTTGTCGGGGGGTGCTGATGAATTGTGAATAATTCAACTCTTGGAGTTGATCCATCATCAGATAAATCTTTCAAGGAAGATGCTGATGTAAATCGTCCTTTAGCTCTTGGTTTGTTTGTAGCTTATTGCTGTATACTTTTTCTTTTACATATTCAAAAAAAAAGTCGGTCCTATCGTGTCAAATAAAATAATCGTGGTTGGCAAAATGCTTAAAATGCCTTAAACAGTCACTCGTTGTACTCAACGAGAAACTGTTTAAGGCTTTTTGATAATCTTGTTGATTCTTATTTAACCAAATCCGGCGTACTGCCTGTTCACTAATTTACTGAGGTGAAAGTATGCTACGTCGTTGAAGATGAAGTGCATTTTGTTTTGAGCACTCATTTTCATAAAAGGCTTTAACAATATTAACGCGCTGCTCAATTGTGTATCTCTTTCTCTCTGCTTGGATATTTCAAACGCTAAAAAAAAAAATGCCAAATTAAGTTGGGCAAAGAACTTGGTGTTAAAAGCTGACTCAGAATTAACAGTGTGCATTATGGTTGCACCACCTGTATTAAAAATTAGTTTACTTTCTCATTCAAAGAAGGTGATGTTCATGTATTTAATGCATAATCTGATAACGAACTAGAAAACAATATTGAGCTTCATTATGCCGTGATTTGGAAGACCACTCCTCCGAAAGTTAAGAAAACTACTTGAGTACTCAACAGTATTCTTCTTTTATTTCATGGCATAATGCTTAGATCGAACTGCTCTTCTAGAACAGTCTATATATTTACGTTCTAAAATAGTATGGAAAGTTGTCTACATACATACGAAACAAAAAATATGTACGGCTATATTTCAGTTTCCAAGATTACTATATATCGACGTTATCGACTAGCTACTTATAGTAAACACAAACACAATTATTGTTTAGGCATGTTTGATCAAATGTGCTCAGTGTTATCATGCGACTGAATTTAGTTAGTGGTCAATGGTAAATTAATTTGTATTACAATAATACTCAAGAGCTCGGGTATACTATAGTTTATTTGCAAAAATATGATAAGTTACAAAGTAAATAAACGAACTTAAATAAAGCCATGTATGGCATGGAAAATATACACATTTTACTGCCATAACTACGGTATCAGTTCATGCAGCAATTGCATTCGGAACTTGCAGAGTCCCTACTTAAAATACGATTGAAAACTGGTGCAATGCTCCGGCACATTAAAGATAACATCCCATATCAGAAGTGGTCAAACACATACGTTCATAATTATACACTAGAGTTAGCAACAAGCAACAAATGTTTGTTTTTGAAAAGCTCCACATTGATATCTTACTTCAATAAATAAATAAACAGCAAGTAATATGATAATCTTTGTAGAAATGTTAAGAAAGTATCAACTGAATGTATGCCTTTGTGATTCGCATGAACATTTTTATAGCCAGCATTGCATTTTTTGTCTTTTACTCGCTGTTATAGGAACTTACAAGTTTGACCAGCACTGCCTTATATACATATTGTTTTTTGTACACTTCTACCTTTAAAAACGTTTTTGAGGATTTCTCCATTGCAAATGAAATAACTACACATACACTTGATCGTTACACAATACTTATATTGCTTCCATGCTTTATTTCCACTTCATACCACTGTGTATTAAAACACTATACTTTCTTGCTTTTTTGACTTATGACTGTCTTGCACAACGTTTAAAAATAAACACTGCATGATATTTATATTTCTGTATTACCTTCGACATTGTTGGCGAGACTTCTAATTACCGAGAATTTCACACACAAATATAATCGCAACGCACATACACACAAACATAAAAATAAGATCATTGGTGGTTGATTTACTAGGAATTTTTTAGTTCATTAGATCATCTATATATGTGTTTTTATTACATTTTTAGCTTTGTATTGTTTGTGTGGATGTGCATGTTCATATATAGCAAATAGATCCCGTTGATCTCGCACAATGGGTTAGATGTGATAAAAACTCGTAACATTGTGGTTACTAAAAGAAAATAAGGTCGAAACTTAGTTCAGCTCATAAATTGGCATTAGCTATTTAAGTACGTAGCCCTGTCATATGCTGAATTGGATGAAATACTGCGAAATGACCATATTAGAGTGTTTCTCTTTGACTTTTCATAAGACGCATGATCACAGTGGCCGTCAAAGCCAACATAGTTTTTGGCTTAGCTGCTGCAACACAATATATATAATCAACTATTCTGTTAGTTTTTAATTAAGAAATTAAACCTTTTATATTAAATAACTTTTCTCTCCAGCTTTTTTCCCTCTTTTTGCTTGCTTCTGCTAACGAATGCATAATCCTTTTGCTTGCTTCTCTTAAATTATTCGAAATTGGACAACAAAAACTAAAATCTCCATTTTGCCTTTTATTAAAACATATTAAATACTCGTAGAAAGATTATGCAAATTTTTTTTCCGGTTTCAGTTGAATATTTATAATTTGGTTATGGCTTCGTATTTTCACATAAATAACAGCTGTTCGCATTTAAGCCCAAAGTGTTTATAATAATATAACCGAAAGGACTATAGGAGTCAAAAATGACAGGGAATGCAAAAAAAGTAAACAAGAGATTTTAAAAAGCATAAACAAGTATGTTTTTTTTTGTTACATATGTGTGTATATATGATGAAAGATAAACTTTCTAAACTGTTTTGATTGAAGCAACTTGTTTAACTGCTTTCATTTACTCGTGTAGCCGTATTACGTTTTGATTGATGCTTTTCAGCGCCGTAGTTTGATCAAACTATTTGATCAAATTGAGGTAGGTCTTTGTAAAATTTGTTTTGACTGACTTAGCTCAGCAAAATATAAAATTTTTCCCGTTGAACTTCATTTTAAAATTGTTTAGAAATGGAAAGAACGTAGTAGACATTTCGGTCAGATATTATTTTATATTTGTGAAGGTTTTTTTTTAGGTTATATATGCTTGTATGAAATTAAAATAAATTTTTTAAACAACATCAACAAATTATAAAATAAAATATTTCTCTTTCATATTTGCTTTTATCTTCGTAACCAAAAACATTGATATTGTCGTTGCCAAGAATATACAAAAATGAAATTTGAAGTAAATAATCGCACACACATCAAACTGGCTTCAAACTTCCGCTGCGATGAAGCAAAGATCTAAATTCTTTTCAATCTCACATCATGTGTGTGAGTTTATTCTGACTAACACAATCCAAATAAGACTAGTTTGAGCAAACAGTTTGATATGTGGCCACGCCGCTTTTCAGCAAAGGCTTTCTATTTTTAAATGTGAATAAACTGAAGTCTATTTAAGATATCAGTGACACATATAAATCGGTTTGAAAGCCCTATCGATGGCATTATGTTGCGAAGTAAACATCTACCGCATCTTATCTGCCAAAAACGCATTCGACATTGTCAATTTTTTATGCCTCTGTCTCATAAATCTAACTGAATTTGTCCAATGTGATGGGTTCTTGTTATATTAGATTTTAGGGCTGCATTTGCTTGTGACTTATTCCTAAAGATTTTCAAGTTAAGAAAACTCGTTGATCACTTGATATCATCTCCATGCTTTCAAGTCGATCTTGCAAAAAGCCTAATGTGGGAACGTTGTACTGAAACCGTGTAACGTTGATTTCCATGTCAGTCAGTTCGGCAAAAAACGAATTTGGAAGTCATCGACTTTTAAAGGGCCAAATGTACAACGCAAACTGCTTGCCAAACACACGCTTTCCCCCAAACCATACCAATACAACACAGTCAAATGTAATTAAATCACACATACAAATACAAATTAATCACTTTTTCTTTATTTTAAATGAGAGTAGACGACGGCCATTGTGTTGCCGCAATTTACTCGCCATATGAAGTTTGCAAGATACAAATTGTTTAATAAATTGTTTTGCCCTCTATTCCTTGATATACTGTTTTCTAATCTTTATATTTTTAATTTCTACAATAAAAATTAACTTTTACGAAATTCAAAGCATTAAAAAAAAATATGTTTTCTCGATTCACTCTGTATGGTTCTTCTTCTTCAACCACCTCACTCTGCAAAAATTTCATTGAAATGACAAAATTTCACAATGTTTGCACGAAAACCAAAAATTTTTGATTTTCGTGGAAACATGCTTCAAATATTTGTACAAACTTGCAAACACATCCACAAACGAATAAAAATGTTTGCACGAACCTAAAATTTTGACATGTTTGGCAAGCATTTTGTGTGGTTTATTTGGCCCTTAAGCTTCGTCTGGTCGACATCATTCTCAGCTTATCGTTACATCTTATGAGGATTTATACTCTACCAAGTGTGACAATTACATTGAGACTCAGAAATTCGTTTCATCTCTGATAGTGAGATTTTGGTGAATATTAGGAGGCGTAAGGCTCCGCCCATTTGCAGCAAATTTTGATGATGTTGCAGGAGAAGGGAGTGGGAAAAAGTACTTTATTTCATGTCATCAGCTTCAACTGCACATGCAACACCTCAAGTTCTTTGCCTATGGTCGTGAACTATCAAATCGCAGGGAAAAAGCAGTCACTCTCTAGTCTCGGATGCCTCCTCCTGTTTACTCTACCGAATAGCAGAAAAACTCGTTTTGAAAACTGAATGTTTAAATGTGTTTGCGTCAAGCTAAGCTCTCATTCATTTTAATGAGCACATATTAGAATTGTGAATTTAATATTATATAAAGACGTTAACTAAAGCTATGGAAACGCTCTCACTTCTTGTTCTTGATTTCAAACTATTTTTAATTAATTTTCTCCCATCTGTTTATTGTACTTGCCCGTAATTTTGTTCAAAATGAAAGACAATTTTTTTAATCTAAAATATTTATTTATTTAATTAATTATATTTTCTATAGCTAATTTAAAACTGAAAGGTTTTCATTTGGTTTCTTCTTTTGCTTTTTCTTTGCAGATGCTAAAACATAATCTTCAAAAGTTTTCCATTGATGCTACCAGTCATTGATGACAACATAACTGATCACCTGTGTAAGTATTGGTGTTCCCCTTTAAGTAAATGCCTCCATAAATTAATAAATCTCTTCTTAAGGTTTCTGCAAATATAAGAAAAAAGAAAAAAAGGTATTGCTGTAAAAATCAAGTGTTTGCTTAGTTCAAAATAATATTTGACGCCATGTAGAAAAACAAAATATTCATGTACTTTTTGCTATCGTCTGTCCCACAATGTGGATCATTTATGTTCGTCAGCATATCATTTATAAAATGTATCTAGACCTTTTTTGGTCAAGATCATTCAAGTTAATAAGATTTTTATTGGTTTTTGTTTATTCAAAACGCTTGCGTCAACATTTAACATCGTGGAATATTAAAAAAAAAAGTTATTAGTACCATATTTCCAGCGCAATAAAAAATAACAGATATTGAGCAATTTTTTTCTAACATTTTTGAACAGAAAATAGGATAACATTTATATGACAAAAGAAAATATAGAAATATAATTATTCGCTTATTTATAAAAAAATTTTCATGTTTATTAAGCTGTTATTGCACTGATTTCTATACAAAATTTTTGTAATAAGAGCTTAATAAACATGAAAAGTTTACAAGTAAGGCCGTTAGAAAATATATGTATTTAATTATATTATCAAAGGTAACACACATATCATTTTCAGTTTGGGGATTTCAATTCAAAGCTGTGAAGCTCGTTTCATACTCGTACAGCAATTGCTTATTAATTAATTTGTTATGATCTTTTAATTCAGTTGTCTTGTCAGACGGCAAACAGTTCACATGCTTTGCGGATGGTTTGGTTGTTTTTAGCAAATAGTGCGTAACAAAAATGGTGGTATCAGTACAAAAATTGTTCGTAATAAACAATGCATTTGTTAATCCTCAATGCATTTTGTTTTATAAAACATTTAAGGGACCTTAGCATTCTTTATATACTATGAAATAACATATTATTATTATCATATAGCGCTATTTTTTCAAAGTGTAACGAATAATCCATGTTTATGCAACATATTTATGCATATGTATATTTTATTTATTTATTTATTTATTTATTTATTTATTTTTTTTTCTCCCAACATCAAAATCAAGACTGGATTTTACTCAAGTTGTATTTAACTTGAGTAATTGTACAAGCAGTTCTTTAGAAAAATATTGGATACTTGATATATGCTGTTTAAATTGAGTTCCCTATGTTTTTGTATGTAAATATAACAAAAAAAAAAAAAAGTAAAACGAAAAATTTTTAATTTCTTTTAGCTTGGTAAAGTTTTCCGTTTTACCAAGTATCAAAATAATTATGAACTGACTTATGAAATATAGTTTTTAGAACAAAATTATTTTTTGTACATATGTACAACAGGTTTTTAGTTCAAGTTTTTCTTTCTTAATTTTTTTTTTCCTAAGAAGGATTTTTTACAATACAAATTTTGCTGTGATCAATAATTATTGATTGAAGAAGACAAGAAAAATAATAATCAAATCTTTAGCTGGGGGACAACTAGCTGTTTCGTAGTCGCTACACTACTCATCAGCACCCACTGGGATTTGAACAGCAAACTTTGTATTGTAAAAAATTCTTCTTAAGAAAAAAAAAAAAAAAAAAAAATTAAGAAAGGAAAAACTTGAACTAAAAACTTGTTGTACATATGTACAAACCAAACAATTTTTAATTTAAAAAATTATAAAAGTTCAACAAGAATTTAACAAATTGAAATTATTTTTTTTTTTACGATTACAATTTTATAAATATATTTTCGTTTACTTATTTGTTTTACTGTACTTTTAAATTAGTCTAATTTTTTCAACAATATAAAAACCTTTTAATGTCGAGCGCAATTGGTTTAAGGCAATCATTAAGAAGAGTTTAATATTTTTTCGAGATATTGTTGAGATTTTCTCAACTCGTTCATATCCAGTTTCTTTGTGAAGAAGCTATGTGGAGTATCTCCAGTGTTTGGAAAGTAAAAATTCGAATAAACCGATATATGCTTTTAACTCTTATATCATTTATGTATTAATGAGTCAAAATTGCTCGTACGATTTTTATTTCTTATTCATTTTATAAATATTCAGCGGATTTCTTTGAAATTTCTTTACACTTAATATATATTTTTTTTCTTACCCATTAATTTGGTACTCGTTGGTCAAAATTTTCCAATACAATAAAACCACTGCGCGTCTTTGAGATGTGAGTAGTGACAGAATGTTTTTATCTTCACGACGTCACAAATAGTAACAACACCTAAAATTAAAACAAAGTGTTGCTGTTTGAAAACAACACAATGTTTCTATTAATGTTGTACAACAGTATTACAAAGTACGACAAAATTAAAAAAATAAAATTGGCGGTAAAGCTGTTATACATTGTATATATCAATCGTTTCAATAGTATGAAAAAGACTAATAAATATTGTGGATTTTTTTTTTTTTTTTTGTAAAACTCCTTCTGAAACCCATAATGTGTAATGAAATACGTTTGATTTACAACTAAAAAATATAGTACATACTTATAAATGTTGTACAAACGATGAACGAACTCCATACACTACGGTCGTACACTTTATAAGTCACCATTCATCAAACACAAAGTGTTTCACGCATCATTGAAAGGATGTCATGTGGTAGGCAGTGTTAGCCGCCTATGCGCTAATTTATGTTGCGCTGTTATATTTTAAATAGTCTCTTATACTTAATATTAAAATTTTATATAATATTTTAAAAAAGAAACAATAAAAATAACTTTTTTTTTATAAATTTATGTGAAAACATACAAAAATTTTCTTGCCCAATCAACTTTTATTTGGAAGCCACATCTGCTTTTCTGTTCTACTTTTATTCTCCGTTATCGTATTTTAATAGTTCTAGTGTAATTTTCCAGTAAAACTCCTACTAACTGGAATTTTTACTTCTGCCACTTTTATAAAATAAAACTTTTCAAAACAACAACAACAAAAAAAGTTATTTTAAAATTTTATTTTTTATGCATATTTTATTTCTATTGCTGCAGCAATCAAATCTAGTTGCTTCATGCTCTCTATCATGGAAAAAAATCATACAAAAGTTTTTTAATTAAATATATATATGTATATATATATATATATGTGTGTGAATGTCTATCTGTCTGTATGTAGGTTTGTTTTAGTGCAAAAAAGTCTTGTATTGCATACAACAGTTTCCACTTTTCAACCTTAACAAATAACGAAATAATGCAGGTATAATGAAATTCATAAAAAACAAATAGAAAACCTGTCAGTAAAAACAAAAAAAAAAAATATTTTTTTCTTTTGTTTAATTTAGAATGAAAATGATGGCAAAGATTGAAATCTAAAAGTGTTAAGTCATTATTAAGTAATTTTTGTTGTTATTAAAAAACAGTAGACACAAACAAAAACAATCTGCTTTTTTTAAGCAGCAGGATTCCCTCTTTCATATCAAAGTGAAAATGTCAACAGCTTAAGTGTGAAATAAATGAGTATGTAAAATAATATTTAGCTTGCAAACAGGCAAAACTTTTAATTAAAAAGCATATAAAGCACATTTTAAGCCTTGAAAGTTACTCTTTAAAATAGGGACTACTTTAAAAGTAGATTCTTCCCTTCAAAGATAACTTATCGGATAGGTACTCTTGGAAATATTTATTTGATACTTTTTTAAACCGATTTTTTTTTTTTTTAAACATTAGGCCAAAAAACTTTATATGAGAATTAATTTTTTAAATAAAATGACTTTTAAGCAACTGAGTTTATTATTCACTATTATAGAATCTAAAATTCGTAAAAATCAAAAAATTATAAATAGCTTGCTTTTGGTTTCCTAGCTTTCCAGATGTCGACATTTCATATAAGAAGGTACTTTAAAAAAGATTCTTTTCAAAACTGCACTTTTTACTTAACGTCGTCCTTCAAAAACATATATTTTAAAAAAGGATTTTGGGATAAAAGGTACTTATTAAGAAGGTACTTTGTATAAAAGATGTTTTGTAAAAAACTTCACTTTGGAAAAAGTGCTTTTTACGACAGACACTTTTTCAGAAAGGTCCTCGGCACGTTTTACAAAATTTAAAAAAAAAGTGCTTTTTGAAATAAGTACTTTTTAAAAAAAGTACTTTTAAAAAAAGTAGTTTTTAAATAAGGTTCTTTTAAAGAAATATGCTTTTTAAAAAAAGTACTTGTTAAAAAGATACTTTTCAAAAACGTAATTTTTTAAATGTACTTTTTAAAAAGATACTTTTTAATCAATCTTTTTTAAAAAAGGTATTTGTTAAAATTCTTTTTAAAAAACATACTTTTTAAAAATGATACTTTTAAATACGGTACTTTTTAAAAACGCCACTTTTTAAAACATATGCTTTTTAAAAAAAGTGACTGTTAAAAAAGGAAGTTTTTAAAAAAAGGTACTTTTAAAAAAAATTACGCTTTAAAAAAGGTACTTTTTAAAAAAGATACGCTCTAAAAAAGGTACTTTCTAAAAAAGGTACTTTTTAAAAAAGGCTCTTATTAAAAAAGGTACTTTTTAAAAGAGGTACTTTTAAAAAAGGTACTTTTTTAATACGGTACTTTTTAGAAAAGGTTCTTTTAAAAAGGTACTTTTTAAGAAATATGCTTTTTAAAAAATTCGATTGTTAAAAAAGGAACTTTTTAAGAAAGGTACTTTTAAAAAAGGTACTTTTTAAAAAAGGAACTTTTTTAAAAAGTACTTTTTTAAAAGTACTTCTTAAAAAAGATTCTTTTAAAAAAGCTTTTTTTTAAAAAGCTACTGTTTAAGAAAGGTACTTGTTAAAAAAGCATGTAAAAAGGTTCTTTCTAGAAAAGGCGTGTAAAAAACTACTTAAAAAAAAAAGATTATTTTTAAAAATAGCACAGTTTAGAGGGCAATTTTTAAAGAGAATTTTTTTTAACGCGGTACTTTTTAAGAAAGTTACTTTGTAAAAAACATGCTTTGTAAAAAAATTTCTCTGTGGAAAAAAGTATCTTTCAAAAAACTCATTTTTAAAAAAGTACTTTTTAGAAATAACTTTTTAAAAAGGATACTTTTTGAAAAGAGTACTATTCAAAACCGTAGTTTTTTTATACTACATATGTTATTAAGTTATTTTATAAATAAGGTACTTATTAAGTTATTTTATAAGGAAGGTACTTTTTTACTTTTTTTAAACAGTGAGCAAAACCTTCACATTTGGCCGAACTATGCGTGCTTTTTTCGGTCTTGGCTCTTCTGGGCGCTTTCATTGGGATGATTGGGCTTTGGTTTCAATGGCATAAAAATTTCTTGGCATGTGCTTAACGATATGGACACGTCATCGGCAACCTCTCTGATAGTGATTCGACGATGATCAAAAATAATTTTCTTCACTGCTTGAATGTTTTCATCGGTTATTGGCGTGCTCGGGCGACCAGGACGAGCATCGTCATTGACATCTTCTCGGGCTGCCTTAAACCGGTTATGCCACAATTGAACTTATGTTCTACTCATAGTAGACTCGCCAAACGCCACAGGCGACATTACAAATGTCCTTGCGCAATTAATCTCATTTTTTACACAAAACTTAATACAGTTTCTATGATCAATTTTTTCGAATAGCACTAAATCGAAAGGCACACCAAAACACGATTAATCTTTTTATCCGCCAAAAACAAACTGACATTCCAAAATGGCTGACATTGCCAACATATATAACACACATGTGTGCCAACATAATGGAAAATAGCGAAAATCGAATATTTCGGTTATTTTTTTATGAGACTATGTACATATGTGTTTTCAAAGGTGCTATGTACTTATTAACTTATTTTTTCAACATTGTTTATATGCATTGTAGAAGTTAGTCTACAATAAAAATTTTTTTTTTTTAATTTATTAATTTCTCCGCATTTGTGCCTTTTTGACATTCATTTATATTGTTTAACAAAATTTATTACCATACCATGCCCCACTTAACACATGTAAGAGTGAATTAGTATCAAAAGTTTACATTATTTCTGATAACGTGAATGTGTACTTACATACACACATATGAGTGTATGCATGCAAACTCTGCTATAGATTTTATGTAAAATTATATCGAGAAAAAAAAAATATTTTAAACAAATGCAGGCAATAAAATCTGATAGCTTTAAAATTAGATAAATAAAAGTAAAAGATCATCTTCAAAGGAAAATCCACAAGATGAAGTTCTATATAAATGAAATTTCTTAGCTTTTTGTGCTTGTATGTTATATGTATGTATATGGAAGAGTGGATATATGTATATGCATATACAGCGATCCCTCCCGGGTTGTAGTAAAATTGTCCTATTACTTTGGGTAGCTTGAACAAAAGAGATTTTTTTTCGAATTTATTTATGCATATAAATTTCAAACCCCAAACAAATTATACATATGTATATGAGTACAAACAGTCTTCATAAATAATATTTTTATGTAAAAAGCCAGCATTAAGAAACGAAAACATAAAACATTAGGTTTTTATATGAAACAAGAACAACATGTTGTGTTTGTTTTATAAAAAGCACCTGTTCAGCATGCTACAAATAATAACAATTATAACACATACATATACACAATATACATAAATGCAGCAGACACTTAATACACATAACAGTTATAAAGAAGCAAGAAAAACAGACAACATAAAGTATCATAAATAATAATTCACATATACGAGTATGATTTTGCTATTCAGAAATAATAATATACTAATATGGCAATACATACAAACCTACAAACATCGGTATAGGTGTAATTGTATGTATGTGAGAGAAACCAGTTGGCCATGTCTTAAAGACAACGATAGGTACGAGACCATAGAAATTTAAGAAAGACATGTGGACTACATCTCAAGCTAATTGTGGACGAAATTTTTGCACAAATGACCACGAAATTTTGCAAGATCACACAAGCGACAGCTTTCCTCACCGCATCGTCGACGATAAATTATTAATAGTGCCAAAGTAGAACTTGTGGAAAATGCTAACAAATTGGCAACAAAAAATTAAAATAACATAAAAATCTTTTATATTTTTTAAATAATATAAAAAAGTATAAAAATTAAGGTCTCATTAGTTTTTACTTTCTGTTGCCGTTCTGTGACGTTCATTTCCGTAGCAAACATTTTACAATTACTTTTTCCGTGAAAATATTCAGCCGTTTTTAAAGTAGAGCATAAATAAAAGGAAAACATTGGAATGAAGAATAAAACATGTACATAAATATTATCTTGTATGAACAAACAAACAAAAAAAACACATTAATAATTTAGAAATGGTGATCAAACAGTCCACTTCTTTCACACAATCTGCAAAGTTATGACACTTCTTATACAAAATATAATTTTTTCTTCGCTAAAATAATATTCTTTTGATCATCCATAGCTGCTTAATTATTAAAAATGTATTTACTTTTAAAAATCTTTAGTTGAAACAAATTTTTTTAGCATTCGCCAAAAAAAATTATATACATTTGAATAAAAAATTAATGTTTCCATACCTGAAAAAAGTAACACATACACATATCTGGCCGTCACTTAACGTTAAATTCTATTTTCAACAGATTAGTCCGTAACACAACAGAACGTAAAAGTGAAAACAAACCATGTACATATAGTTTATATTGAACAGAAACAAAACAGCTGATTCAGAACGGAAAAGAACGTACAAACTAATTCTGCCTTTAATTAGAAAAGAATCATCAATATATTTGATATCGATTATTTTTTAAACTTAATTTGTATGCCTGTATAATTAATTTAAAAAAATGTATGTTAACTTCATTGAAAAATTAATTTTTGTTTCAATATTTTTTTTAATATACATATTAGCCCGATTCACAATTTTGTGCATTTCAAGTTGCATATTTCTGCAATTGCAAAAGTGAAATTTTTTGGTGTATTTTGTTAGTGTAAAGCAATAATATACACCATTATTTTGCAAATGCAATAATGCAAAGCGATTTGCACAAGATTGTGAATAGGGCAATCATATTTTTTTATTTCTTATAAAAAACGTACAGAAAAAACTGGCGGGGTATGTCGCGTGCTGCTATTAATATTCAATTGAGGAAAACTTTATACTCTAATTTTATACATTTTTATTGTTTTTTTAATTTTAATTAATTTTAGTTAATTTTTTGCATAAATATTTTACTTGAACGATTTGAAGACTAGATTGTACACATTGTCGCCCATCGTGTCGATCATTCATATAAATTCTTGTTCAGCTCTTTTTAGAGTACCGTTGCTCTTTTGAAATGCCCCTACATGAACAATTTGAAAACATTGTCCCCCATGTGGATCCCCTTTCATTACAAACCCTAAAGCAAAGGAGAGCAAATCGTGTATATATCTTCGAAGACAATGTCGTCTAGAACGATTTGCCAACTGGGTATGTTCACATGTATGTGTGTATACGAGTGAGCAAGAGATGTGTTTGAAAAATTATTTTTAATTTAGCATAAAAAATAGCAACGCTTTCTTTATACTGCTATAAATTTAGCATAAAAAATATAAGAACTGAAATAACAACTTGTATAGCATAACAAATCTTAAATCAAAATAGACAATCTAAAAAATTGCTTTCAGTCCGTTACCTTGCAAATATGGAAGACTTACTTTTACGTATTATAAAGTTTTGTATTATTGATAGTAGATACTTTCAATATGATACTAAAAATAGTCACAGAAGAAAGGACTTCCTATGGACTCTGCAGCCTCTCCAATTGTGGCGGATATTGTTATGGGGAAGGTAACGAATACAAGTTTGTAAAAATTGTCTTTAAATTCTCATAAAGTCAGATGATGATTTATTTTGTATGGATAAGAATGGATAAATTTATTGCTAACAATATTTAATTCATTTGATCGGCTAAGAATTTCTCTTTGTGTTTGAATTTTTTGCATATAAGAAATTTTTGACAACATTGTTTCAAACAAAATTTTTTATAAATTTGTTAAATTTTTTTTTTTTTTTTTTTTTGTTGAACTTTTATAATTTTTTAAATTAAAAATTGTTTGGTTTGTACATATGTACAACAGGTTTTTAGTTCAAGTTTTTCCTTTCTTAATTTTTTTCTTAAGAAGGATTTTTTTACAATACAAATTTGCTGTGATCAATAATTATTGATTGAAGAAGACAAGAAAAATAATAATCAAATCTTTAGCTGGGGGACAACTAGCTGTTTCGTAGTCGCTACACTACTCATCAGCACCCACTGGGATTTGAACTCGAGTCATGACGTATCATGATCTACTGCTTTAACCACTAAGCCACCGAGCATTTAATTATTTTCTATCTATATTCATCTCATATTAAATCACATATGCATTTTGTTAATTGCCCACATTGTTTGCAAATTTTTACAACATTTTAATTTTGCTGACGATGCTAACAAACTGTTAGCGAAATATCGAAACTGAAATAAAAAATACGTTACTTTAAAAAAAAAAAATAAAAAAAAAACAACAAAAGATCTTAAGCTGCAAAAATTTTAATAATTTAATATATAATAAAATATAATGTAATATAATAATGGATTATTAGTACCAAACGCCAAATTCTTCTGGTAGAATTATTCATTATTTTTCTTAACATCCAAAAAGGATTATTATTCAAAGGTGTAATGTCATAACCATGTGTGTCATAATGTCCATGGACATTATGACACACTTAAAAGAGTCATAAGGTTCATTGACGTTAAGACACTTTTGAAAGCGACATAATGTAATCTAAGTGTCATACTGTCCATAGATCTTAGCACACTTTTAAGTGCGTCACAGTGTCCATAGACAATAAGACATGCCTCCTATCAATATAGTAAAAAATTACACCATCTACACGAGCAATAAATTTTATCGCATGCATAAATGTCTTAAAAAAATTTATACTCTTATTGATTTTAACGATTCTCATAACAAATTCATTGCTTATCAAAAATAGCCAACAAAATCGCCGACTGTTATACTCATCGCCAAAAGCTCGCCATGTCGCCAAATCGCAAATCTGGACGCCAAACAAGTTTTAAAATCGCCACGTTTTGCGGTTAGTCGCCAGATGTGACATCCTGGAGTCTAAGTGTGAGAGATTTTGTCAATATCCCGATGATTTTTTAAAAATATCGGCATTTAAATTTTGAAACATCGTAAAAAATAAAACTCAATTATAAAACCACAAAATTTTTACGGCCTTATTTATAAATTTTTTTTTCATGTTTATTAAGCTCTTATTACACAAATTTTCTATAGAAATGAGTGCAACAACAGCTTAATAAACATGAAAAATTTTTTATATTAAATTTTTGTTTGTATATTTTTTTTTTGTGTTTAAAATTTATTTAACAATATAACAGATTTTTCATAGAAGTCTCGCATATGGTCATTCGTAAAAAAATATATAATTTCTTTAAAGAACTAACTACAATTACATATATCTCGCTCCTTTATTGCAACATAGTCATAACAAAAAAAAAGCTTGTTTCGAGAAAAACATGTTTCAAATTTTTATTTTCCATACAAGTCTTAGACAATTTTTTTAGAAAATATCTCATAAAGGAAACAGTTTGAAGGTAATTTAAATAAAATTTTGGCACAATATAAAAGGTAGTACTGTTAACATTCCGCATTGTTAACTCGAAAAGCTCATTTTTTGAGATATGACTATGTTGCAATAAAGGAACGATATATACTTATAGTAGGGTATTAAAAAACAAATACACCTTGATACGTAAACCATAACAAAAAATAAAAAAAATAAAAAATATTGAAAAAACGTATCAATGAAAAAACCAAAAACTTTTTAAATAAAAAAAAATGTTTTCTAATATATTTTATCTTAATAGTTTTTGATCTTTGTGTATTAAATGTATATAGTTTTTGCAGCTTGAAATCTTGTTTTTTTTTTTTGTTCATGTTCTAATCGTTGGCAGGGCATGTGTTAGGTAAGCAAGCAGCTGAATACCCCGGAATAGTCAAGGTTGTCCAGCTCACTTGGGCATGTGTTGTTTGCAAAATAAATTTGGTTTAAATAATGTTATTTTTAAGTAATTAATTAATATATTTTTTTGTTTTTTATAAAAAAAAATAACTTTTGAAAGTCTTTTATTTCTCGATATTTCGATAACAAATAACATTTTAATTTACCTGACGATGATAACAAATTGTTATTGAAATATCGAGAAATAAAATATTTTGAATAGTTAATTTTTTTTTTATAAAAAACAATAACAAAGATCTGAAGCTGCAAAATTTATTTTTTTTTTCTTTGAGTTGGCATTTTTTGTAAACCAAAAGTTATTTGAGAACTTTTTGTTCTCGAAAAAAATTATTATAACAATTTTAATTTTTCCTGAAGCAGCTAACAAATTGTTGGTGAAATATTGAAAAGTAAAATTATAAAATTTTAAAAGCATTTTTTTGTAAAAAACAAGAAAACAAAGATCTAAAGCTGCAAAAGTTATATACATATAAAAAATTAATTAAAAAATGAAAAAAAAAATAATTCAAATAAGATATATGTTAAAAAAACTATTTTTTAAATAAAAAAAAATATATATATATATAAAAAATTTATTTTTTAAAGAATTAAAAACGAAGAAAAATTTTTCAAATAAAAAAAAAAAATTAACAAAAAAATTAAAAACATAAAAAGATTTTCTAAACTAAAAACGATTCAAAATAACTAATTTTTGTAAAAAAAATAAATAAAATGGTACTAAGTTCGAATGCTAATGGGTGCTGATGAACAGTGTAGCGACTGTGAAACAGCTAGTTGTCCCCCAGCTTTAGTGTATTCAATTATTTTTTCCTGTCTTCTTTGATCAATAGTTATTGATCGCGGCAATTATTGTTATAATTATAAATAAAAATATTTCTTGGCTTTAGCCAGGATTGAACTCGAGCTAGACGAATGATACCCACCCATCATCATATAATATTAGAAATATTAAAAATAAAAGTTCGACTATTTAACATTAATACATACATAAAATAAAAAAGCTAAAAAAATAATGAAAAATAAGATTAAAAAAAATTTTTTTTAAATTAAAAAAAAATTTTTTTAAATAAAAAAAAAAAATTAAATAAATATATAAAACACAATAAAAAAAAAACAAAATAAACTTAAAAAATCATATTAATAAAAAAGAAAATTTTATATATTTTAACATTTTGAACAATTTAGTAGGATTTTGGAACTTATTATTATTCACATAATTTTTGTTTTTTGTTAGCTGCTACTGTGTACCTTCATATACTCAATTATATAGATCATTCAAAACAGGTCGACCATTACAGGCATATATACTTAAATATGTGCATGCGCTTGCATGTTTTTGAAATAAATGCACTGATGTGAAAGGAGAAAAAATAGCTATTTGCATATTCATACGCCTAACAAAATACTTTTGCAATATACTCGTAAAAGCAAACAATAACAAAATGTTAAAAAAACTATTATTTTATTAAAATTTCAGCACATTTATTTTTATTTAAATTGTTTTTCCAAATGTTTGAAAGTATTTGGTTTTTGGAATGATATTTATCTTCTTAGCAAAACATTTCTGAGGACATTTTATTCAGGATACTTTTAAAAGTTGATCTTTAAACATAAACTTCTTTAACAAAAACTTATTATAAAAAAAATTTTTAGTGTACAAGAGTTTCGAACATTTAAACTAGTTTTTATTTCATTACATCAATTAAATTTATTGTTAAGTTCTTAGGATTACTGGCTTTGACCTTCAGCACAATACGAGTACTATACAATTTTTAAAATTAAAATCAAGATTAAGTTGACAAATTTATGAAACGGTAAAGTTTATGACTGTGAAGGATGTAAAAAATGTAGAGGAAAAAATTACAATATGTACATACTTATACACAGCTCAGCTTAATTTCATTTATTTGCATAAATAATAAGCGCAAAGAAACAAAAATTAAACTTTTATTGCAGCATAAAGGCAGAATTAGTTTGTACGTTATTTTCCGTTCTGAATCAGCTGTTTTATTTCTGTTCGATATAAACAATATGTTTATATCGATTTGTTTTTACTTTTTCGTACTGTTTTGTTGCGGACTAATTTGTTTCAAATAAAATTCAACGTTAAGTGGCAGCCAGATATGTATATGTTTTTCTTTTTTCTTTTGTAAAAGCTAAAAAATTGTTTCAGTTAAAGGTTTTTTAAAGTTTATGCATTTTTTATTGATATCAGGCAAGGATGGATGATTAAAAAACTATTATTTTAGCCGGAAGAAAATTATATTTTGTATAAAAACTGTCATAAGCTCTGCAGATTGTGAGAACCAAGTGGGCTGTTTCAACACCATTTCTAAA
Organism: Thecocarcelia acutangulata; assembly: GCA_914767995.1. Lineage (NCBI taxonomy): Eukaryota > Metazoa > Arthropoda > Insecta > Diptera > Tachinidae > Thecocarcelia > Thecocarcelia acutangulata. Next base: position 26,637,612 of record OU612097.1, on the reverse strand, counting down.
TTATTAATTTGTTTCTATTTTAGTCTTTTAACACAAGATAATTTTTATGTACATATTTTATTCTTAATTTCAATGTGTTTCTTTTAATTATGCTTTACTGTAAAAAACAGCTGCACATTTTCACAGAAAAGAACGTCACAGAGAGGCAACTGGATGTAACAACTAATGAGTCCTGTATACACTGGTACAAGATCGTACAAAATGTGGATCGCCCCATACTTATATTCGCATCATTGACTATAACCGCTTGGTAAGATCCGACGGCTAGAAATGTAAGCACATCCGCTTGTTAAATATTTTGTGGAACATCTTCCAATACCATTTGAAAAGCTCTCATGTTACGCCGGTAAAAGAAAGTTTAGCTTAAAAGCGATTGGATTACACATTTTGCATCAATTAAACTTTGCTTACTTACAAGGTTTCGCTTATATCCATAAGATAAGTTTCGTAAAGGACGTTGTTTAACTCATATTTCAAATGTTGATTTAAAGCAATTATTGCCAATAAACTAGCTCATAGTATATTTTTTACTTAATTTTCACTTTTTTATTTTAGTTAAGAATATAAAACTATAAACAAACAAAGCAAAAATGTAAATAAACAGCTGTTTTCTCGTGCTTTCGGAAAATTAAAAGCACGTCGAAAACCGTAAAATCACGTGATTTGCGGAACAGCTTCATGTTGTCTGCGTGCGTTCAAAACGGTTCGTGATTTGAAAGCACGCCGTTTTTAGAACAGACTTGTATGTATGTAAGCAATAAAATTGAGTTTTAGGGCTCCTGATATAAGAAAAAATTATTTTTAGGAGTAGACTAAACACCTTTCATTATTGGCTATTTCAAGTTTGGGTATAAAAATCTCAAACATTTACATAGATAGCTTTGTTTAAAGCACATTATGAAATATATATTTTTAGAAGTTACTTTTTTTCAAAGGTAGTTCTTTGAAAAGATTTTCTTTATGTATAAGCTACTTTTTTTAAATAATACTTTTCTTATCGAGTTGGCAAAATCAGTATCTTTTAATACTATTTTGTGCGAGAAGATGTGTCTTAAGTAAGCTGAACTTTGTAATTTTTTCTCTTAGTAAATAATTCTTTAGAAAAAATAATTATCATATGAACTGGATGGTGCCACGTTGAAATCGCATTAATTGTCACTTTGCTTTGATGAATAAATATATCATACATATGTTCATAAATAAACGAATATATGTATAATACTTCAATGTTGATATTAATTCATAGACGTGTAAACGTCACATGTCGAAGCATGTCGGATCATGTCATACATACTCATGTATGATTGTATACAGTCATACACACTTTTGTATGTTTATGCATGTTATGCAATGAAATGCATTTTGCTTAAATAATGTTAAATGGTACGTGATTTTACTTCACTTAAAAAAAATTTGCATATCCGGAGCAAAAATGTTAATAAATGAAGAAGTTCGTTCACACTGAGCGAGATTTTTGCGAAGAAAAGACATCCTGCTGGAATAGATGTTTTTTATTATTGTATTATTATTCTTTCGTAATTTTGTTCCTAAAACTTCATTACAAATATACTTTATAGAATTTATTTTAAGTGCCAAACATTAGTTTTAAACAAAGCTGAAATATCACCACTACAACTATGCACAATATTTTATCAATTATACTGACTGACTCACACGCATTATTGCCATAATGAATGTAAATTTTCCGGAAATTGTTCATGACTATATTTACGAGTATAAACTATTTAGTTCGCACATACATATACACATGAATGCATACATGCGTACGCACATACATTACGTATGTATAAATAAATTTGAAAATTGTGAAAAAATGAACGAAAAAGAAAAAAGAACAATATTTTTATGTCAACATGCTGCAAACCCATGCAGATCTATCTATCTATGCAACACATGCTACACACGAGTTCAGACACGAGAAAGCAAAATAAATAAAAATATTTTCATTAAGTAGTTTGCGTAATGAGCGTTAAAAGCATCAACAATAGCAACTTCATTTAAAACAACAATTGACAACATTTGAAAAATGCTCAGTTGCTGTTGCAGCAGTTGCATTGACATGCAGTTAAACTACATAGTTCGGCTTTAAGAGGGCACTGCTGGAGCTGGATTTTGTTTCTGGACCAAATATTTTGATGCTCGCATAGTTTTCTAATAAACTGAACAATTTTTTGTAATATGTTATTTTTCACTGAAATCAAAAAAAAAAAAAAAACAACTGAAATAAACATTATTACATGAACTCCAAAGCATTCCAAAATTAATAGAAACAATTTTGTGTTGACTTTATAAGCGAAAAGCGTGATTCTTGTGCTGGTATAAGTCTGTGCGTGCTTGAGTGTGTAAGTGTATTTGCATGAGTGTGCGTGTGTTTGTGCCTCTCATTGCAGTGGAGAGTAAATGATTTTATTGTACATATCGCTCCTTTATTGCATCATAGTCATATCTCAAAAAATTAGTTTTTCGAATTAACAATGAAGAGTTATTAACATTACTAAGTTTTATATTGTGCCAAAAATTTATTCAAATTACTTTTAAACTGTTTCCTTTAGGAGATATTTTGCAAAAAAAAAAAACAAAAAAAAAAATTCTAAGACCTGTATGGAAACTAAAAATTTGAAATGCGTTTTTCTCGAAACGAGCTTTTTTTTTAGTTATGACTATGTTGCAATAAACTAGCGATATGTTTGTTGCGATTACTTTACTGTTTGCAACTACATAAATGCAAATTATTTTCAGTATTTAAAATGTTGCATTAAACTAAAAACAAAAACAAGAAATTGATTAAAATCACAGGAGTAACAAAAATATGGAACTAAAGTTTGATTAACAGAAAAAAAAAACATACGAGTATATACACTTTCATATACAGGGTGGCAGATCAATTTTGCTACACTAAAGCTACGTACACACGGTTGTCAGATCTTATAATATTGTCCGTACAATTGTCTGAAAATGTATTACAATCGTGTGAACTACCAATTTGTAAGTTACAACGTTGTCAGAAAAACCATTGTCAATCAATTGTAAGACGACAATGTTGTCAAGCATCTGACAATCGTGAGAACGGCATGGCCAGATAATTGGTTGGTATTGCAAGCTCAGTTTTAATTGTCAGATGTATAAAATTAACGTAGCTGACAATGGCATCATTGTCAGAAAAAAGTTTGATGGGCAACACTGCCAAACAGATGGTTGTTGATATACATAAGTGGCAATGCCTTACAACATGTCTGGCAATTTTTTTCATCTAACAATTTGACAACCGTGTGAACAGACAATTTTTGTTGTCAGATGAATTATTTGTCAGACCATAGTCTGACAATGAAATTGTAAGATTTTCTTACGATCGTCTGAACACACAATTTACTTCTGCTGGACAATTTTCCATTGGCACTACATTGTCAGCATGTTGTCATATCTTACAATATTGTAACATCTGCCAACCGTGTGTATATAGCTTAAGGAACTCTATTAACTTTATGTACAGTTTATGTAATTTAGTTTTTGTAGAGATCGTATTTGCCGTTCGTCGATTGCAAAAAGGTGCGCATTGACTTCACCAGCACAAGTAGTAGTTTCTTGTAATTGTACGGTCATTTGGCTTGTCAGCACAGCATCCATAAATCTAATTTGTCAATTTTTTTTTTTTTTTTTTTTTTTTTTTTGTGGCAAAAATTGGCGGAAAAAATTTTGACAAGGTTTTGCATATAGCTGTTCAATCGTGCAAGCATTTAGCATGCAATATTAGAGAAGCGCCGTTAAACTTTTACCTGCGCCAATTGGAACTGCGCAAGTGTTAAGGCCGGAGCACATAGAATCCGTCGTACGTTATACTTTGCCTTTTTCAACTGACAACTAAGTTCAAATACATGTAATCTTATGAGCTTTGTCACATTCCGTACTTCTCCGTCAACGCAAAGTATTACATTTCACTAACCGTTCTAACTGCTTTACACAGAACAAAACTGATCAGCTGTTTAATTACGTTACTTTTACAGCCGGCTAACTGAGCCTTTAAAGTTGAGCAACTTTTAACGTACGTTGAAGACTTTGACAACTATTAGTTTATATTTTTTGAACATTTTGATTTAATTTTTCATATAAAAATATAATAAATTAAAAACAAATTGTAGGTATTTGATTTTCTGTGATGTGTCTGAAAACTTAATCAAAATATTTTTATTAAATTAAAATAAGAAATAGTTGAATTTATATCCGATAACAAAGTACCGATTGTGCCAACTACATACTTCGTATACGTTGATGTCAGCTAAAAAAGGAGACGGACAAAGTACAACGGATTCTATGCGCCCCGGTCTTTAGCCAGTTTTATTAATAAAATTGTATGATGACGTGGTAATTAGGCAACCGTTGCATGTGTGGTAACTGCTAGACAAAGGCTAAATATATATCCTGCCGATGTTGATTGAGAACCACATCTAAACGTCAAGTTTTTTCCTGCGTTTCATATGACATTTTTCAATTTCAGACTAACTCAATTTGAAACATTGAAAATGCATTGCATTAAAGTTATTCAGGCTTATAATGAAAATGGGCGTTCCAATCAAAATGCATATCGTGCATTTGATTCGTGATTTTTTGATCAGTTTAATCGTTCAAATTTGAGCACAATCGGATAAATCGCGCAAAAATTTTAGCAAATTGGGTCTGTAGGAGATGTGAAAACAGTAGTGCATGATCGTACAGCTCGTTCTGGAGAAAGTATTGCTGCTGTTCGCTTCATCTCAACTCTTTATCGTACCCAACAATTACACCTCCCACGCTCGTCGTTGATGAGCATTCTCTTAACTAAACTAAAGCCTCTTGATCATTCCAATCGTAGCCAATTTTCAGAATGGTGTCAAAAAATGACAACAGTGAATGATCAATTTTCGAAGAAAATCATCTTAAGTGATGAGGCACATTGTCACCTCAGTGGATTTGTTAATTAGCAGAATTGCCGCATTTGGCCGAATGATAATCCAAGAGTGATTGTCGAAAAGCAAAGAATGACTGTTTGGCGTGGGCTGGCGGCATCAAACAATTGTTTGTAAAGAAATGTTCAAGACGTGTATAAATGAAAAAGCTTGTTTTTTGCTTTTTGACAGGTATTACTCGTATTACATCATTTTTCTTTTTAAACTCTCAACGATTTATTTAGATTGTTGAGATATAAAGTTGAGTATAACAGAATATCTTTCAATACCCAAAGTCTGCTGATAATTAGGGTAGTTCCTATGAAATGTTGACATATAGATAGCTGGGAAACAGAGAAAACAAGTTATTTAAAATTTTTTGATTGAAATGAATTTTAACAAAATTTTTTATGGATTTTTTGAACTAAAACTTATTCAAATTTATTTTAAATTTTATGAATAGGACCATTTGTGTTTTATTCAAAATCAGCATCAGCCCGACTTGAAAATTCAAGGGTTCGTTGAACTAAAAAAGATCAGTGAAGCAGTTGTAGTGATAAAGGAAAGTACCGGCAAAACTTTATAATTTAGAAAAAAAAGGACAAAGCTCTTTATAATGCATTAAGTTCGAACTTTCACTCAATATATTGAATTATAGTTCAGTATATTGAAAACTGGTGTTTTAAGAAATGTCGCGTGCGTAAGGCAGTAGATAAAGAGAATAAAGAGCGAAAGCCAAGAACTTTTACATGATCTGTGTAAGTCGCAAAAGGCTTGTGTTTGACAACGATTATTATTTTTCTGTGCTTTAGTAAAAAAATAAATTTTTATTCCATTCCAACATATTTTTGTTTTCTATTTATTTGATTTTTGTTTTTTTAGAAAGCAACAAAATTCGTTTTATTATTTACCATTTTTTTTTGGTCTGCTTTGCATTACAGCAAGGTTTTGTCTGAATGGTTTTGTTAAAGCTGAAGCTGAAGCCAAAAGGAAAAGAACAAAAAGTAGTTTTGAAAGTTTTTCTTCTCGCTTTAGAAATACTACAACAAGTTCATTAGTTATGCGTGTCCACACATTTCCCTTTTCCGTTCTTTTTATTTTTTTATTTCTTGCCTTGTACCCTTTCTCCTCTTCTTAAGGCTATCTATTCTTTCCCATACTCTTAAAAAGTTTTGTCTCATACGGGATGAACTTGGCTAGAAATTGTATCAGCTCATGCTCTGCTATGTAAAGGGACAGATAAAGGGTTGTTGGGGTGTTTCTGTGAAAAGTACTACATAATTTTTTTTTTTGCAGGGATTGAATTTCGTAAGAAAAAAAGAATATATAAAGATATAAATTTGTTTTCAGAGAAAATTGCTTTGAATAAAGAACTTTGCCACAAATTTTATTCAATTGACAGTTGACCACAAAATTTGTAACACGCACGTACTGCTATTTGTTGTAACTGCTGCTACTTCTCTTAATGCCGGTTTTGTTTCTTTGTTATTGTTTTTTTTTCTTTTTTCTTTTAAATAAATGTAGCATCTTCTTTCTCCAACATTTTACTTTCCATTTACATCCTTTTCTCATGGAATTTTCAATTCTAAAGCTTGCTCAAACATATATACAAATATGCTTCTATTATTTGCGTGTCTATCTTTAAAAGTGTCACCGTGCAAACGTGTATGTGTGTGTGTGTGTGTTTGGGAGAGAGTAAGCGAGATCCTGCTGTTATTTATATGTGAATGCCACAAGCAATTGAACTAAACAAACGACTATTTTTCTTTAGTTTTTATACCCAGAACTTATGTTTTTAGTTCGAGATATAACAAAATCCAAACATATTCAGTAAAAACAAATTTTCTTCGAAACAAATACGATTTCTTAAAGTAGAACAAAGCAAAGATAAACTGCTTAAACCAATATCATTTAATCAGATATTTATGTATATGTTTAAAAAAATCAACTTGTTACATGTTTTTTTTTTCATAATAACTGAATTACAAATGACAGTTCGCCAAAACTTAAGTTACGATATCATAAAATTTTGCTTAATAAGGACAACAATTAGTCTAAAGCAACGCAGTACATAGAATTAGCACTAGGACTAAAAGTGGAAAAAACCGAAATAGAAATAATCACAAATTGCACAAGAACTGAAACTGAACAAATTAAATTTGGACAGAAAAAGAACTCAATTTTATTTAAACCTGAAGTTACTAAAATTCAGCCAGTACTGAACTACAATTATCGAACCATAGTTGAGTTGGAGAGCATCAAGAAAAGATAAATTGCAGAGTTGGCATTCTGATTCAGTTCTAAATCATTCTTCTGACATTCTTATCCACTTTTAGTACATTTCTTAATGCTCTGCAATTTGGCTACAGTTCAATAATTGTTGCTCAGTTCTGGCTGAGTTTTAGGCACTTTAAGATCTGAACGAAAATCGTTTAAGAAGTAACTAAACTTAAGCGAACTATAGCCGTGTTGGAGAGCATCAACAAAAGATAAATTGCAGAGTTTCATTTGTTGCACTCATTTTTTCTGACATTATTATCCACCTCTAATACATTTCTTAATGGTCTGCAATTTGGCTATAGTTCTATAATTGTTGTTCAGTTCTAATTGAGTTTCAGTCACTTTAAGATCTCAACGAAAATGGTTTAAAAACTGAACTAGAATGAAACTAAAAGTGAGAAGAGTTTCTGGCATTCTGATTCAAATCTAAATTATTCTTCTGACATTCTTATCCACTTCTACTTGATTTCTTAATGCTCTGCAATTTGGCTATAGTTCAATAATTATTGTTCAGTTCTAAGAAGAGCTTGCACTAGAAATGAACTAGAAGCAAATTAGAATTATATATAAAATTAACTTAAATTCTCATAACTTTTCTTTCATTGAGGAAATATGAAATAGAGTCAAATTTAAACGGGAGAACTAAAATTCAAAAATAATAAACAATAATATTTGAAGAGAACCCAAAAGTAAGATGAACATAACTAAGCCTAAATCAGAACTGAAGCAAACATTAATTATCCTTACAAACTGAACTAGAAGTAAAGGAGAACTAAACACTAATTTATCACAAATAGAAATGAACTAGAACAAAACAAAAACTTTTGAGCGAAATAAATACATTTTGAGTTTAATTTCTTTTTTAAATGTTAAACTAAAATATATACTCGTATGTATGTATGTAGAAATATTAAGTAGTTGAGATTTTCTTTTTAAATATTTCTGATATGCATTACATGCTGCAATTATTTTCTGGTTAGAATTCAAATCCGACTTTCGCGAAAATAATATTTATTTTTGAATTATAGCAATAATGGCCGCTATGAAAGAAGTCAGGAACAACTAATTGCATACTAAAGCTGGGGGACAACTAGCTGTATCCTAGTCGCTACACTACTCATCAGCGCTCACTAGTATTCGAACTGCTAATGAGTAGTGTAGCGCCTACGAAACAGCAAGTTGTCCCATGGCTGAATATAAACTAAACTGGATGAAATCTATGCAAAACAAAATCAAGTAGAATGAAAGAAAAACTGGTGTTCTCAACACGCACTGAACAAAGTATCAAGTGAACTGCATGGGAAGTGATCTTAAACAGAAATTGAACTAAATTAGGTATAAACTAAACTAACGTAAAAAATCTTGAAATAAAACTGAACTTCCACTCAATAAATACATCAAAAGTACAATGCGCTAATAAATTAATTGGACAATAAAAATGAAGTGAAATGAATAAGAACTTAAATGCCGATATCGATTAGTGTATTAAAGTTTAAGTTAAGCATCGCGGAAGTGTAGGATGCGTAAAATTGCTTTATCGCCACTGCAATAAAATTTGCTCCAACGAGATCAGAGATATTTCACTCGAAAACCGATTTTCTTTTATGTATCATCGCCGAGTGGTCGATTGTCCAATGAATAGAATAGTACGTTACAGAGAGAACTAGTTCGTTATTCATGCGGCCTCCGTACGGAATAAACAACTCGCAAATGTAAAATGTGTTTTTATTGAGGTCTAGAACTTTCAAATGGAAAAAACCGAAATTAAATTTTTTAAATTGATATGAAATTAACCTTATTCAACAACACAACGGGACCAAAAGGACCCAAGTGGGCTGGTTTAATGAAACTGGTGGCCTGTATAACCTAACCTTAATCAAAAGTTAATTTTATGGCACTATAATTTTAATATAACTTCTGGCATATGACCACGGTTGACTGGGACGCAGTACAATGTCCAATTTTCGTTAACTTTTTCTAACATTTGTGGGCGTGGATAGATAACATTCGCCGATGATGCGGCGAATAATGTCCTCCAAGTTGGGCGCCTCGGTGGCTGATTTTGTAGAGAGCTCGAGCAACAGTCTCCATGTCCAGACTCCGGGTGTTTCTGTAGACAAGTAAATTAGCTTCACAGTTTTTGTGTTTGTTATAAAAAAAGAAAACAAGAAAATTATTTCAGCGGCAATAATTCTCACGATTTTGGAGGCTAATTTACGGCTTCGAAACGTGATCTATGGGGGTAACAAACGTTTCCTGCAATAAATTAATTGTGGCACGAGCTGTATGAGTTGTTGTGCCATCTGGTTTAAACCGAAGGTTGTTAAATTTATGATGATGCTAGTAGTCGTGGCTCTATTGCGGGTCACCATTGACTGTGCGAGTAACATTCTGATCAGCATCGTTTTTAAAAAAGTACAGACCAGTGATTTCACCAGCCTGTAAAGTGTGCGTTTTGGGCTAGTCAGTTAGTTTTTCAGCATGTAGTGCTGTCTCAACATATACTTGAAAATCAGCATCACTCCAAATATGGCAATTTTGTTCATTCACATCTCTTTTGAAACAAAACTGAATAACATCGCTAAATGAAATTCGCTTATGGAAAACAAGATTAACGCCAATCGTATTTTAGGCTCAAAGTTCCTCAATTTGGAAGCCTTGTCAGGCGTCAGTCAGTCCACTAATGTTGAACTGCTCAAGGAAACTAAACATAAAGTACTTAAAGGCTAAAAAACCGCTGCCAAATAAAAAGTGTTGCCAATTTAGAGTTTTTTGCCTCTATAAAAACACGCTTTAAATCATTAAAAACTGTAGAAGCTCTGAAACAAAAAGGAAATTTAATTAAACATGAACAATTTTTGTTTCTTCGAAATTCTCAATAATTTTACAATCTTCTTTTCTTTCTAAACCGGTTTCTTGTTTTGTTGTTTTGTCAACAATACGAGTAAAAAAGCTTTTCTTTTTTCTTCATACAAGTACTTGTACCTTAAAGCATACATACGAGTTTGTATGTTTGTAATTTTTTCTCTACAATTTTCTTAAATTAACTGCCAGCATAAAGCTTAAAATAAGATTTTCCATTTCAAAGAAAATACACACTTCAAAGACATTGTACTGTATTGTTTTTTTGCTTAACTTCAGTTCCTTTTTTCGAATATATTCTTAAAACTTTGTTAAAACACAAACGAACAAATTGAAAGAAAACGACAAGAAGAAAAAAAGCTGTCAAAGAATATTATCAATCCTACTTTGATCACTTAGACATTTTTAAATATGTAGTATTTTTTTTTTCTTTATGCTAACAAAATAAAATACTGATGAAAGCTGTTTAATACTCATGTATTCAGCTAACCAGTAGAATTTATTTTAAATGAAGCGTATAAAACAAAATTTACTTTTTTATTTTTTGTTTACAAAAGATTTTTCTAATAATTAGTCCTAGTAAGAAAATAGAACAAAACCCTATGACAACTTATCATTTTTCTTCAGCACAAGAGGAAGCTCTGCAGCAGTGTACAGCTTCAAATCTCCTGTAATTGCAAAAGATAGGAGAACAATAAAATTAATTAATTTCGAATATTTTTGGAAAGAACAACATAAACAGGTGACATTTACGATATTTTTTTTAAATGAAAATGGGTCATAATAGAAAAGGAATTTTTTAAGAAATACATTTAAAAGAAATAGCTATTAGTAAGGTATCTTCTAAAAAAAATTTCTTTCAAAAAGTACTTAAAAAAAAATATCTCTTTTAAAAAGTGATTTTTAAAATAATACCTATTAAAACAGTACTTTTTAAAAAAGTACCTTTTAAACTAATAGCTATTAAATAAATTCCTATTAAAAAAGTACTTCTTAAAACAGCCCCTTCTATAAAAAATACTGCAATAAAAGTACCTTTGCTAAACAGCCCATCAATTAAAATTATATTTTTAAATGGTTTTTTCTTTTAAAGAAGGGCTTTACAAAAATAGATCCTTGTAAAAGCAATCACTTTAAAGGAAAACTTAATCCTTCAAAGATATTACTTTTAAAAAATTACTTTATATAAAAATACAGATACAATTAAAAAAACTGCCTCTCAAAAATTGCACTGAATATGTATATGATCCAAAATATAGCTTTTGAAAAATTCCTTAAAACAACTCCTTAAATAAAAGTTGTTTTTAAAGAAGTAGCTTTTATAAAAAAAACTTTTGCAAGAAGTACTCATTAAAAATTACTCTTTGAAAAAATTATTATTTTAAAAAATACGTTTGAACTATATATTTTATTAAAAGTGTCCGTAAAAAAGTCTTTCTTTAAAGAATAACGCTTTTAAAAATAATACCTTTTAAAAATAGTATTTAAAAAAAAAACTGAATTAAAAAAAATTCCTTTGAAAATTACTTACAAAAAGTACCGTGTCATAAAACACAGGTTTTTAAAAAAAGCACCAGTAGACAAAGCTAATTTCAAAAAAGTAACTTTTAAAGTGGTACCTTTCAAAACTCAGAAGCTGTTAAAAAAGTACCCTTTGAAAAAGTGCCCTTTAGAAAAGTAGCTTTTAAAAAAGGGCCGTTTAAAAAGTTCTCTTCAAAAAGTACATTATAAAAAAGTAGCTTTTCAAAAACTGCCTTTTTAAAAGGTGTCTTAAAAAATATCTATAACATTTTTGCAGCTTAAGATCTTGTTTCTTTTTATAAAAAATGTAACAATTTTCTATCTTTTATTTTTCAATATTTCGCCAACAATTTGTTAGCATCTTTAGGAAAAATTAAAATTTTTATTTTTCCTGAAGATGCTAACAACTTGTTGGCGAAATATTGATAAATAAAACTTAGAAAATTGTTACATTAAAAAAAAACAAGATCTTAAGCTGCAAAAATTTTATTTATATTTAATAAACAAAGAGCAAAAAATATTAAGATAAAATAAAAAAAAAATCTTTAAAAAAAGTTCAGTTTTAAAAAGTAACTTTTAAATAAAGTTCAGTTTTAAAACGGAACTTTTAAAAAGAATCTTTTAAAATAGTACCTTTTAAAAAACTGCCTTTTAAAAAAGGGCCTTTTAAAAAAGTGCCTTTTTAAAAAGTTCTTTTTAAAAAGTACATTTAAAAAAAGTACCTTTACAAAAGGTGCCTTATAAAAAAGTACATTTTAAAAAAGTACCTTATTAAAAAAGTAGCTTTACAAAAGTATCTTTTCAAAAAGTACATTTAAATAAGTACCCTTTAAGAAGGTATATTTTAAAAAATGTGCATTTAAAAAATTACGTTTATAGAGCATCTCTTAAAAAAATGCCTTTAAAATAGTATCATTTAAAAAATTGTCTTTTAAAAAGCGCTTTGACAAATATATCCTTTAAAATAGCATCATTTTAAAAATTTTTTCTTTTAAAAAGTGCTTAAAAAAATGTATCTTTTAAAAAAGGCCTTCAAAAAAAAAAAAAAAGGTAGATATTTACCTTTTTAAAGCAAGTTTGAAAAAGGCACTAACAAAAATGCCTCTTTTTTAAAGTACTTATTAGAAAGGTACTAACAAAAAGCTTTTGTTTTAAAGACTTTTTAAAACTACTACCTTTTAAAAAATTACCCTTATAACCAATAAACAAATAATATCTCTAAAAACATAAACACGTTTTAAAAAAAGGTTTTAAAGAAAAAGTGGCTTTTAAAAGTACTTTTTAACAAAAATTACCTTTTCATCAAAAAAATCTACTTACAAAATACTTGCCAGTAAAAGTACCTGGCAAGAATATTATTTATTAAAAGCCTATCCTAAAAAAATAACATAATGTAAAATAACACTTTTATAAAACTAAGTACTTTTTTAAGAAGGACATTTTCATAAAAACTGTAAATAAAATAGTACTTTTAAATAAAACAACTTTTTATTAAGGGTTGATATTTAAAAATCACCCTTTATCAAAAGGTTGAATTTAGTACCTAAAAAAGCAACTCTTTTACGACTATTTACGAAACTACTTTTAAAGTTTGAAGTCAGTTTTAAAACAAAATTCTTGGAATAAGTACTTTTGAAAAATCTACGTTCTAAAACTGTGACCCTTTTAAAATGGGTATCTCTCTAAGATTTTATGAAAACGGAGCATTTTAAAACAGTTATAGAAAAAAGTACATTTCGTAAAAGTTCTGTTGCAAAAAAGTTTTTCTTTACTTATTTTTAATTATGGTATCTATACAAAAAAAAAAAAAAAAATTGTTGAACTCCTTTTTAAAATTATTCTTTCTTTTAATGTTTAAACTTAAATGAATTTAAGTTGCGGTTTGTTTGTGAAGTATACAGAATTGCCAACAGATTGCAATTTCATTGCGTGATGGCAGTCATTTTTTATTCACTCCCAAACTCTCTTGTCTCATAAATTTCACGTCTTTGTCTCTTCCTCACATTCAAATTAGTCCTGGGGATGTTAACGAACATTTTTAATGGACTTTTGGCGGACGCACAACGAAGTAGTTTGAAGAAAAACTGGATAACAAATAGTTGTTGTCGTATTTTACATTCTCGTTTGAAAAAATATCAAACATTTTGTTGGCATCGTTTACACTTAAGTCATGAGGTGGTTTGCATACAAAAGGCAATATTATATAATTTTAATTTGCATTTTCACATATACGCGTACTTCTACCATATACTACTAGTCAGTCGATATTTAAAACCTAAAGTGGGAATGAATTTTGATAATATTTTTGGATAAAATCAGTTGTTCTTCATACAATTGATTTCCCTCAAATATTTGAGCAGGCCACGCACCTGACTCGTTCAGCTGCATACCCTCTTCTTATTTAAATGTTCTCTAGCAAATACAACAGTTTATATAAGAGTTAAGCTAATGATACCGCAGGCTCATTGGTGGTTTATGTGCCAACAAATGCAAAATATTTTCACCCATATCCACACCCATAAACACACGTACTCTTTAGAATATGAGTGAGCAGACATATCCCTTTGCCTACACACGTGTGCCTGTTTGATCCTGATTTTTGTTTTCATTTATTAATAGTCGGTTTTAAGCATAAAACAGTAAGATGTGTATTCATTGCAGCTACAACTGTACAATGAATAATATACCAACGAAACATTATATTATGAAAATAATCTGAACTAAACTTATGCAAATGGTATAAAGGTGGTTTAGTCCTTTAACTAAAATATTTAATATAGGACACAATTATTCCCGGAATATAGCAAACATAAATTTATATTACTAGAATAAAATCTTTATAATTTTTAATGTTTTTTTTTGCAATTACTGCAAGGACTAGGGATGTCCTTCTATTATCCTTTATGTCGAAAGCCTTGATGAAAATATCAAACTTAGATAACTATTTCAGGTATGATATGTACAGAACTTTGTGACCTGTTTGGTATTAATTAAAGCAAGGACACGCCATTTTCTCATATATCCTTTTTTTGAAAATGATTAAATTTACAGCAGTTATAGTCCTAAAGCAGTGCTATTTTGTAAAATTTTCCGAAATTTTAGCCTTCACCTCTATAAACAGTATTAATTCACTTAAAATCATCACCCCCATATCCTTTCGGATATCCTTTCTTATATCAAAACCTTCAGAAGTCATCAGAAAACAAAAAAAAAAAAAAATCGGTAACAATTTCTAGTATAATATCTACAAAATGTTTGCATAAATTTTGCATTATTTGGGTTGATGGTATTATACTTTCTCATATATCCTTTTTTTTAATATAAATTTTTTTTTTTATTATTAATATTATTTTTTTTAATTTTTACTAAAGAAATTATTATAAAAAACGAGGGATATTAAGTAAAATGATCAGAAATTTCATCCTGGGTGTGCTGGGTTATATAAATTTGTAATTATATGTATGTATGTACCCATGTCTGTACTTTTTTAAGAACTAAAGTACTTGGGTAATTGTATGTGTTGTGCTGTCATTCATTACATTTGTTTAATATGTTATGAGCTGACTACGGCAAAAGCGTGTTAAAGATTTGTAAACTAAAATCGTTTTTCGAAAACCACGTGGTCGGTTCCGTTCCAGAGTTTAATTTTTCCGTTTTTCCGCATTTCTTTTAAACACTTTTTCCGCTTTATTGTGTAATCTTATGCTATTAAGTAATATCATAAAAATAAATTTATTAAAAATATCCTAGAAAATATATAAACAGGCACCGCAACAACGAAGGAAGACTCAACAAAAAAATTTGTAACTCAAGGAAAATATTAATAAAACTGTCTAATTATAATAAAACTAAGAATCGCAAGAGAGACTGGCAAATACAAATACGAAAAATTTATAAACCCTAAAAAAAAAAAACGTATGGAAAACCAATGTAGTAAAATGCTCCCTTAGCAAATGTCTTGTTGGTAAACAAAACTCATGATAAAGGGTGAAGCATTTTGAACCGAACTATAGCGTAAAATATAGTATTTGAAGTAGAATTCGTAGCGTAACATTAATTTGTGTTAGTTAATAGCATTTATGCTGCAGACTGTCTTTCCGAAAGTGCAAATATTCAGTTACTATTTAATTGACTAATTTTTTTCGACGGAGAAGGAGTACTAAACAATTTGAAAGCTACACATGCTTGAAATGTTGGCATTTTTTCGTGAAAGTTAAGGAGAATGTGATGCGTGCAAAAACCTAGCGGGAACCAAATATAGTTATTCAAATTTGTCAGGGTGTATCTGCGCTCCCTATCGGCGGTTTTGGTCTATCGTGACTTGAGTTTTGAAGCAATGTTTAGTATATTTAGCTAATAAGTTGATATTGCTTCAAGTGGTGTTCGATACTTGGCGTTATAGCTTTGTAGTCGATATAATTTTATTTATGTGGATGACCTCTTCATATGCAGCATATTGCATCAGATCTAAGAAAATTGTAAGGAGGAGGAAAGAGGGAGCAGAGTAGATGGACAATGGTATTGTACCTTTCAATATTGTACATGGTAGGATATAGGTTTGCAGGCAAATGCTCTCTCTGTAAAACGATTCCTTGCGTAGTGGACTATAAGTGAAAGAGATTTGGAAGGTTTTCGTTTGACTTCAACTTCAGACGAAAAAATGTTGGTTTTAGGAACAAAATCTCTAATCTTGTCAGAATGGGATTCATTGCAGTGGCGATAAAATAAAGTAACGCACCCGACACTGCGGCGTAGCTCCAGTGAGTCAATTGAATAAACTACTCTCACTGCTCGGCTTCTTTTCTCTCTCTCTCTCTCTCTCTTGCGCCAAGACATTCTGCTTGCTCAGATATAGAGCAACCACAGGAAGGCGCATGACCTGTTGGATTGGATGTTCTGTCTTTTAGACCTCTCGGTAGAAGTGTTTGCTTGTTTGAAATGTTTTTGCTGTGACTTAAACCTAAAATCGTAGGAAGAGGCATTAGTTTCCCTGATAATTTTGGTGCATGCCGGTTTTCGAATAATCATCCCCCGAGGTGCTGTTATCTAGCAACATATGTATATTTATTTTTTTTTTTGTCTCGGACCTGTACTCAGGCGATTACCCATACATATGCAGTGCATTGTACTGGAACTAGGAAAATAGGTTAAAAGGAGGAGGAAAGAAGGAGTAGCCTTTGTGGACGTTTAACTTCAACAATAACAACAGGAAAGACCAAAACAAACTCTGTTACAGTATTTAAAACGTTGGAATTAAATTAGTTAAAACTGATCAGTGCCCAGTGCATATACCTTTGGCACTGCTTACACTAACAAAATTTAGTGCAACACCGGACGGGTGTGTTTATTAAGGGCTGATGTTCTTAGTGGACTTTGGCCTACCAACTCCTTAAGCCTTGTATTCCATTGACTGTTAGGAAATTGCATACAGGAGGGATTAGAGGGCCCTAACTCTTAAGCAAGGGTTTAGTATATGTGTCTACAAACTTATGATAAAAAGTTGCGATCTGTGTGAATAATTTACCTCTTGCAGTTAGCCCATCATCAGGTCAGGCCGACAAGGCAGCTGTTGATGTAAATAAATTTCACAATCTCTTGCACACGTTCGAGTAACCCAGACCTCATTGCGGTGTTGGTCCAGTGAGTCAATTGGATAAACTACTTTCAACGATCGTCTTCTCTCTCTCTCTCTCTCTCTCTTTCTTTATACGGTAATAGATTTGACATCCCTTAACACTCCACCATTTTTAGAAATTTATTTAAACAATAAGATTTTTCATTGGAACAGTGTTGCATTTTTTGCAAAAGCAAATAATAAAAATATTAAAACCAGACGTTAAGAAAATTTGCTGTTTATTTTCAAATCATATTTCTTCTTTTACTTTAGATGTGAAAACAAAATGTAATGGTACGTTAGATTTTTTGACAGTCGCAACAAATATATTTAGATTTTTGTCCCACAAAATCCAATCAAAATCTTAAGACTTGTATGATAGTCTGAAACGCCCTTAAGTAAAATGCATTGAGCTAACAAAAACATATGTTGCTCAAAGTATATACAAAGCTTTGTTGATATAATGGTAGTTTATAGCACACCTACTTAATATATCGCTCCTTTATTGCAACATAGTTATATCTCAAAAAATTAGCTTTTTGAGTCAACAATGCAGAATGGTTAACAGTACTACCTTTTATATTTTGCCAAAGTTTTATTTAAATTACCTTTAAACTGTTTGCTTTAGGAGATATTTTCTAAAAAAATTTTCTAAGACTTGTATGGAAACTAAAAATTTTAAATGTGTTTTTCTCGAAACAAGTTTTTTTGCGTTATGACTATGTTGCAATAAAGGAGCGATATGTAAACGATTCTACAATGCAATCCGCGCTATAGCAAACTATAAATAATACGATATATAAATAAAATTCATAATCACGTTTGACGATTAAAACAAATCCACCGACAATATTGTAATAGATTAAAGGGAACAAGCTTACTCGTTCTTTAAACTGTTACAAATCCGTGTTACGCGACTCTAAACTGTGTCAACCACAATGAGTTGGAAAAAATTTTGTCTTAAGTCAAAAGTAATCTGTTAAGAAAGTAAGTGCCAAGGTCTCAAAGAAATCACCCGTTACAAAAGCAAGAAAAACACTAGAGAAAAGGAGTTAATGAAATTAACAGTATTTGCTCCGGTTATCAGCAACGTTTTATGAATTTAATTAATTTTCGCGGTTATGTTGAAAGGAAATATGTTGCGCTCAAGTTTGTAAACACCCCCAGTTCCTTTTTTCTCTTTTTCTATTTTTTTTTTTTTTGATTATTTTTTGTCTCGTTCACTTTTGCTAACCTCAAACCGAAACAAAACGTGATAATAATTTTTATCATACTTTAACCAAAAATTAAATATAAAACCAGAACTACTTACTTGTCAGTTTTGCTGCTATTGTTGTTGTTGCTGTTGTTTTTTCTTTACATTTTTCTTGTCCTGTCCTTTTTATGAGCCTTATTATGTTGAAATTTTATGGTGTATTTAAAACAAATAATTTCTCAGCTAGTGCGTTCTGTCCCCCTTCTTTTAGTTCTAAGGTTTAATTTTATTTAATAGTTTCATTCCTCACCAGTTGTGGCCACAAAATGTTGCAATTTGTTTGTTGGCTTTCGAATTTTTTTTTTTTTTTTAACTTTTTTTCAGTTTTTGGACTAAATAGTGGTTGTTGTTAACAAGTCTATTCGGAGTCTCGGTTTTTCGGGTGTTGTTTTTTTGGTTAAGTATTTAATTTTTTTGTTTTTTGTTTCTTTGGCTGACAAATGTCATCAGTTTTTTGTGCATCATGTGGCAGAAAAGTTTTTAATGTGTTGTTTGGTTTTGTTGTTTTGTTTTTCTTGTTGCCTTGTTATGCTGCAATGAAGGGTTAAAAAACGCTTGAGATAAGTTGTAAAAAATAACTATAAAATATACATTTTATGTACATACATTATTTAAATTAAATTAGTTGTGAGATAGTTTTGTTCCAAGCCCGAAAAGTTACATATACTCGTATACTTATAAATTTCTCAAAAATAATGTCAAGGAACATAAAAATAATTTATGTATATCTATTGTTTGCATTTGAAGAAAATGAAAATATTACGCATGACATGTTATTCACTCTGTAGCATAGTAAAAAGATATAATGCGGATAGCCCAAAAATAGGTTTTTAAATCTTTACGACCCTGATTAACATTACAGTGCCAAATCAATTCTAAAGACTTGGCCACCCATCAATCACCGATAAGCCTTGGGGTGCACCGCATGTAAAACACATATTGGATTTTTTCAATACAGCAGTATGGCATTTTTGCAATACAACTGTGTTGCGTTTTTTTGCAACATAACAACATATTGTTGTTTTGCAATACAACTGTTTTAAATATTTAGAATATAAATATGTTGCAATTTTTTCAAAACAACTGTATTGTATTTTTACTATGTATATACATGATGTCCGCCGGCAAGGTATACTACTTTGTTTTACCGCCATTTTGCTAAACATTAGTTTGGATAGTTCATATTTCGCAGTCATTAAGTACATTACAACTTGTATGCGTTTTTGCATCATAACCATATTGCTTTTATGCAACAAAACTGTATTGCGTTTTTGCAACATCACTCTATTGTATTTTTTCAATATAACTGTATTGTATTTTTTCAATACAACTATTTTACACATTTGCAATACAACTTTATTGTATTCTTGCAACATACTTCTATTGCTTATTTGCTGTACAACTTATTTTTTCGTTTTTGCATCATAACCATATTGCTTTTATGCAACAAAACTGTATTGCGTTTTTGCAATGTCACTCTGTTATATTTTTTCAATATAACTGTATTGTATTTTTTCAAAACAACTATTTTACATATTTGCAATACAACTTTATTGCATTTTTGCAACATAATTCTATTGCGTTTTTGCTGTACAACTGCTTTAGCTTTTTGCAATATAACTGTTTTAGATTTTTGCAATACAATTATATTGCATTTTTTCACTACGATTGCACTGAACCTTTGCTATATAATAGTATTGCATTTTTGCTTTATAATCATGTTGTGATTTTCCAAGACCCCTGTATTGGATTTTTGCAATACAACTGTTTTAGATTTTTGTAATATAACAATATTGAATTTTTGTAACCTAACCATATTAATATTTTTTTTCTTTGGCAACAGAAATGTATTATTTTTTTGCAATATAACTTTAAAGCATTGTTTTTAATATAACTATATTGCATTTTTTCAATACAACTGTCTAAAATTTTTGCAATGCAATTTAAAAGCATTTTGCAATATAACTCTATTGCTCTTCTTTTCTTTCTCTTCTTTTTATGGCCAAATTAGTTCAGAATTTCAAATGGTTATTACAATTGCATAATATAAAAAAATATTTACAATATTAATTATTAAAAAATATAACTTAATACTGCTTAAGGCACTGTATCATCAATGAAGTTTGCTCAAATAATGAAAAAAAACTGGTTCAAATAACTATTGTTATAGCAACAGTGAAAATCCTCATAATTACTGCTTGAGCAAACTTTTGAACTGAGAAATAGATTTGTAAAAATTCCATTCCTCATGTGGAATAACTGTATTCCAAACTCGCACTACTCTCACAACAAAAGATCTGCTCATCACTAAAGTAGAATGATGGGGACAGACATTAGTTCTTGAAGAAGTTTGTGAAGTAAAACTATTTTAGATTTTTGCAATACAACTATATTGCATTTTTTCAGTACAACTCTATTGAGTTTTTGCTATATAATTGTATTGCATTTTTGCTTTACTACCCAGATGCTATTTCGCTAGACCTTTATACTGCATTTTTGTAATACAACTGTTTTCGATTTTAGCAAAATAATTATACTGCATTTTTGCAGCACAACTAACTGCATTGCATTTTTGCTATATAATAATATTGCATTTTTGCTTTGCAACATGTTGCCATTTTGTAATGTATCTGTTTAGCATTGTTGCTATTTAACTGTATTGAATTTTTGCAAAAGCAACAACTATGAAAAATGCATTTGTACTACAGAAATTATTAGCTCTATTGTTTTGAAGACAAAGTATAGCTCAGCACAACAAACACGGCACTCTGTTTGCACAACGAGAACGTCTAAAACCTTCATACAAATGAAATAGAACTGATTGTTGCAACGGTAGCCAACAACACTGTTGCCGTTTTCTTTTCTGAAAAAGTTTTGCCTTTATGCTGCACTTTTTTTTCTTAAAATTCAAGTTTTAAAATTTAAATTTATTGAGATAAAAAGAAGATGCCACAATAACTATAAATATATGAAAAAAGATTAGAAAACTGTATACTTCTGTATTTTTTTGGCAAAACAATATTGAAAATGTTACACTTTTTGTAGAAAAGAAAACGCCATATGTTTTCAGGGATCAGGCTATTACATTTTTATCTTTTAAGATGGTTTGCAGATTCTTCAATTGCAAATGAAAGAATTTCACAAACACTTGTTCGTTACACAACTTTATTTTTACTTAGCAACATTATATATTTATACCAGTAAAAAATTATAAATAGCTTGTTTTCTATGTTTCCCAGCTATCTATATGTCGACATTTCATAGGAACTACCCTAATCATCAGTAGACTTTGGAAATTTTTGAAAGATATTCTCAAACATTCAACTTTATATCCCAACAATCCAAATAAATTGCTGAGAATTTAAAAAGAAAAATGCTCTAATAATATCCATCAAAACACAAAAAACAAGCTTTTCTATTTATAAATTGTTTTGAACATTATATATTATTATACTAGTCTTGTTTACTATTTTGACTTATGCCTGTCTTGCCAAACGTTTAAAAATAAACCGAACATCTGCCTGCTATTTATACTTCTGTATTTTTTTCTACAATCAGCATGAACTTTCTAGTTATTGATAGTCATGTCTACAAATATAATTCTAATGCATATACACACACACATGGTTACCTAACAATAGCAACCTCACAACAACAATAAAATCTTTGGTAGTTGATGTTCTTGGAATTATGCGTTCTTTTAATCATGTGTGTATCTTTGTTTGTATATTATTTTGTTTAGTGTTTATTTATTTTATTTCAGTCAAAATGAGTCTGGAGGCAATACGGGGATTCCCTTTTAATTTTTCCTTGATTACCTGCCTTAATTTTTTATTCATTTGCGGTTTATTTTTTCATGAGAAAAATGTTTGACGAGAATGTTATATGTGCCCACCGAAGATATACAGAATGTGTAATCAGTCTTGTAGTAGTTGGCAATAAAATACTTGCAACGAGCATTGTTCAAAAGTTCTGGTATTTGGGTAAAAAACACCCATATTCTTGTTGCATCAAGGCGACATCAAAATACTCTTAGTTGTACACTCGTCTTCGATAGTAATTGCCTCTTCTTATATATTTCCTAGACGTACGAGTAACTGATAGATAGAGACCATCTACAATATTCACTTGATGTTGGCAATAAATAAATAGCATATTAATTAAGTAGACTTTATGTGACAACGATGACGACTGTGGCAATAAAGGGAATATTTCATATTTCATATTGTAACTGAGAAATTTCAAATAAAATAATAACTTTATAAAATTATAATGAAAATTCTTTCTATGTACATCTGAGCAGCATTTTGATTGGATTTATTACATTTTATTCCTGACTTGATTAAGATTAAAAGAAAATATAGCAAAAAATAGACATGACTTTAAATTATCGTGTAAATGCCGCCTTAGAAAAAATACTGAGATTTTTATTCATATATGTCAAAAACATTATTAATTTTATCTTGATTTATCTGAATTTAAATAGACAGTCTAATAAAATTAACAATTATTCTATGTTTAAGCTGTAAACTTTTTTCCATGTCCTCTACTGCCGGAAGCAGTTTTTCTAAAACGTTTTTTATTTTCATATTATTTTCCATACACTATTCAAACAAATTTACATTATATTCTTTTTTACATACGAAAAATGCAATTTAATTTTATGACAATTATTTTGACACATTCAAATCTATGAATATACACACAAATTCTCTACAATAACAGAATAACACTTATTTATAAAACTTTCTATTGTAACATACACACACCAATTGCAAAAGGAAAACCGACAAAAAATTGCCATTGCATTAACACTTGTAAGACAAGCAGACAAATGGACGGACATTCCAACAGAAACACAGCCACACTATCAAATAGATATATATATATATATATATATATATATATATATATATATATATATATACCCCTAAACAATGTTTCAAAACACAAATACAAATAAAACATTTAACATAACAAGTTGACAATAATATAATAAACAAAACTAACAACAACGGCAACAGGACGGTTGTGTAGTGCAGTGTGTAGTTGTAGTGACATTTGGTATGTGTGTTTACGGTTTTGTATAAAAGTCCCTGTAGGCTATGCGCCTAAAAAACCTTGTAACATTACATATTTGCTTATACCAATAGTGGTGTTATTTTATTTGAATTTTGTTGTTTGTACAAAATTTTTGTAGTGTGTTGTATGTACGAGTAGTTGTTAGAATATATAAATATCCTGCAAAGTTATAGGGTAATTTTTTCTATGCGTGGTTAATGATGACAGAAGAAATAAAACCGAGTCAAGTTTAGCCTTATTTGGCGGAAAATTACACATATTACCAAATTATTCAAAAAGGTGGCAACGTAGTCACATGAAGGCGAAATAAAAAACTTCGCATTTTTCTTGTTGCCAACACCGACCTCCGGGGAACAGGTTTTGTTGTATTCCAAACCAGTTGTAGAACTCTAGAAAGCCGTATGACTTATGTTGTATTGGCTTCCG
The DNA here is from genome assembly GCA_914767995.1 of Thecocarcelia acutangulata. Taxonomy (NCBI): domain Eukaryota; kingdom Metazoa; phylum Arthropoda; class Insecta; order Diptera; family Tachinidae; genus Thecocarcelia; species Thecocarcelia acutangulata. The sequence goes on along the minus strand of OU612097.1, from coordinate 26,613,632 downwards.
AAGCCCTTACCAAGGGTATAAATTGGCAGAACGCAGGTCAGCATGCCTCCGAGTGGTTCTGCTTGTAGTTCAACCTAGTTGAGGAGCCTACCTCAGCTGGGACGTTGTGGCTAAACACGCAGGAATAGGGAGTTGGTATCCCTAATAACTGTTGATGCATGGCTTTTTTCTGGGGGCTAACAATCCCCCGATGGACCTTGCAACATATACCTGTACTGCAAGGAACCAGTGGCGAGTTGGCTTAAGGGCTGCAGCTCTTACTAGGCTTCGGCCTATCAACTCATTAAGTCTTATCCTCCATTGATTGCTGGGAAATTCCATTCAGGAGAAATTAGAAGGTCCGAACTCCTAAACAACAGGTTGCTTATATGGCTACAAACATATGGCAAGAATTGCTACCTGTGTGTGCCTAGTTAGCCACACGGGGCGCTGGTGAATCGTGGATAATGCACCCCATGGAAGTGGTCCATTAGCAGATAAGGCCGTAAAGGCAGGTGTTGATTTAAATATTTTTCACTCACTGTTTTCAACACCGATTGAATATTGTCGACAGTGTCGATCCATAGCTTAGGTCTATGAAATATCGAAGGCCCATCGAACACGAATGCACAATCAAAAGTTTGATGACTATGACACCTCTTGGAATATGGGGGAATATCTTATCTTAATGATGATAATAGACAAGCCTTTAAACTTTTTTTCATTATATTGCCCTGTCTAAGTATTCAATTCTTAATACTAAAAAAAAAGATTGTGATTAAAGTCCTGCCAGTGCTGGACAAAAATTTATTTTTATGCGAATATAAAAATAAATTTTTATTTAAAAAAAAATATTGCCCTGTCGAAATTATATTCAGGTATCTTTATAATATTTTGTTTTAGGTAAATTAAATCTTAGCTATGATATAACATGTTGTTATCAGAAGTGGATAGCCAATAAAACGCTTTACTCTATCTGAAAAAAAAACAGATAAAGGTATAGATTACAGAGATCCATATGTCTATACAACTTAGCTTAAGTAGTGGTCTCATCAAATTTATTTTTGTAATGTAAGTGAATATCATTTACGATACGATTTCGTCTTCATAGCCCGGTGACACTTTCACCTGTCGACATTTCGTAGGAGTTACCCTAGGTATCAGTAGAATTGGAAACCTTTAAAATATATATTCTCAATAATTTAAATTCTCAGTAACTTATTTAGAATATTGGGATATATAGTTAAATATTTGAGAATATCTCCCAAAGGTCTCCAAGTCTACTGGTAAATTGGGTAGCTCCTATGAAATGCCAATAGCCAAGAAGCATAGAAAACAGGCTGTTTGTATTGTATTTTCTTGTGTAAAAAATCTTTAAAAACTTTTCGTAAGTTTTCCATTTCATTTACTTTTCTTGAGCGGCAAAACGCCCATCTCGATGACCTTGCTGACAGCTTTAATTCTATTAAAAAGATCCCCTTTAAAAAATCCCTCTTTATATATGTTGCTAGTTCTATTCTATGCTGTATTTTATTTTTTTCTCCATTAAAAAAGAAATACGAAATTGTTGTCTTTTATTTATGTTTAATTTGTTCCTGTTATTGTTATTTATTTGAAGGGTTTTATTTGCTTGTTGTTTGTTTTAGTGAACATTTGTAACAAATGTTTAATGTCATTTCATGTCAATGTCATTGAAAGTTGTATATCGGAAGAGGTGGTACCAGCAATATGTTTATGCGGAACTAAGTATGTATATAATAATAATGTGCATAAGCGCAAACAAAAATATCATTGCAACAAAGATGAAATTTTCAAATAATATATTTATCTTACGAAGCATTTTAAGTCCAGGTTAGAAAAGCTAATTAATAAAAATATATAATAATATATTTTTATACATTTCTTGTTAATTAAAGAAAACAAAATCGTGCACGAAACACATGTCAGACAGCTGGCCATTGTAGTCGGCTACAGCGATGAAAAATGGAATAAATGTGTTTATACGGAAATATCACGACTGCTCAGATGTATTTATACCTGTCCCTAAGTTTAGCTAATTTCAAATTTTGCAGACGATAATCTGCAGGCAAGTGCTCCTAGTGTAATCAAATACACTGGCATATAATACGAGTATATACTACTTGGGTATACAACTTAATAACGTTAATTTGGACAACATATGGCATAACTGTCGCAATTGGTTTGTGTGAGCATCAGAAGTTGTTTAACGTACGTTTCTGCCTTGACGGTTCAACCCCACGGTGATACTCTCACAAGACAAAAAAACGTTCTTCCATGACCATGCATGACAAATCGTCACGCATTGGTACTATTTTCGATCACATGCTCAATGGCGCATGCACTCCCCCATGGTGTAGGGCGGAGACTTTCCAAAGCTCCTTCCGATCTCAGGGTCACGGCACGCGGTTGCCCACACCGGGTTCGAAGACTCTTCTCGCATTTGTGTATTAACCCACAATCACCTCGTTGACCCCAAAGGACCTCACCATAGCCGGGCGAGAACAATGTTCGCGGGGCTCCCGGCTTCCGTCGTACCAGAAAATAGTAGCCTCTGTAGCAGCCCTTTTAGGGCCTTAGGGTTTTAAACCCCAAACGGTTCGAGGCACTGCTAGCCCCCATGGTTTGTGTCAATAATAAAAATTAATTTATTTAATTATTTCTTATTTTTGCAGCTAAAGATCGTTTTATTTTATATAAAAAATTCAACAGTATTTAGTTTCAATATTTCAATAACAATTTGTTATCATCGTCAGGAAAATTAGTATGCTAAAAACATTTGTCATTATAATTCAGTATTTGATAAACGGGAAATGCGTAAAACCATAAATTTTTTTCAATCGCTGTAATAATGTCGAGTTTTGTGGGCAACCTTCTGCCATTTGAAGAAAACGTCCGATGCAAGTTATCGATTGTCAGTAGAAGCTTACGATCAGCATGCACAGACTCGAGAACTTGTGAACAATGATGTGATGTGAAACTTGCACTATTATTAAGAGTCGCCCAACCAGACGTTTTTTTACATTTAAAAGCATTGGAATTCTTCAAAAGCAAGGAAATTTGTTTTCGTATTAAGTGAAGCCGAGAGACATTGAGAGTCGATTTGGCTTGTCAGAAATGAGGCTTGAACGCCACAAAACGAAGTTGGTGTTGCATTGTATTGTTACTGGTGATAAAAATAGATACTTTACATTAATCCCAAGCGCAAAATGACATATATAAAACCCGGAAATCAGCTAAATCAGCGCCGAAATGGAACATCCATGAGGCCAAGGTAATACTATGTATTTGATGGGATCAGAAGGGTGTATTGTAATACAAGGTTGGACTAATATTGAAGCTACCTAACGCTAGATGGCAGCACAAACACAAAATTGTTGTTTTTCTAAATTGTGATTCGTCAAACGTTAAAGCTGATAAAATTTCACCCAAATTCATGGATTAGTTTATTTTTTGTAGTCATTTGTAATATGCAACTTTTGTGTTTCTTGAAAATAGAAAAAAGTGAATTTCACGCAGTGATTAAACTCTATTATTTGAAAGGGAAAACGGCGAAGTCGGCTGGCAAGGTTACAGCCACTGTATTTCAGGATGCACTCGGAGTATTGCTCACTGATTATGTTGAAAAAGGATCCACAATCACAGGAAAGTATTATCGTGCACTATTGGATCAGTTGTTGCAATCTAGAAAAATGTAAAAAAGAAAAAAGTACTTCAAGACAACACAGCTAAATTTGCGTGAAATACTCTTCGAACTGGTTACCGAAAGTAACGCGTATTTTGAGGGGTTACCAAAATCGTATTATTTAGATGATATAAAAAAGTTGGAATATCGTCTTACTAAGTGTATTGAGCTAAATGGAGACTATGCTGAGAAATATTTGTTTTTTTTTTTTAATATATATAGTTTTCCTACTTAGGCAGCTTCAATATCAATCCGCCCTTGTACATATACTTATGATCATTGAAAAGTCTTGCATGGATCTCTTCAATTTTGGGTACAGATAAAAGTCGCAGGGTGCATATCTGATAAAAACAGTGGCTGAGACACAGCTACGATGTTCCTTTCGGGCTAGAAATTACGAGCCAGCAACAGCGTGTAAGCCTCTTTCTATTTTCTCCCACAGCAGAAAATTGCATTATAGGAGTAAGCAAACCACGTCTAACTGTTGTGATTTGCACAAACTAAACTAAACACAAACCTAAGAATATATTTATATATTCAAGACAAATATGTCAACATAGCTAAAGTCTCTAATCAAAAGCACGTAAACCAAGAAATTCGAAACAAACAACATTTGGTTTCGAAAATTCCTCTTATTTGAAAGAATACTAAAGCAAGAAAGCATACTTTACTTTGGATCACCGCTAGTGTTGTCATATTTTTTGTCAAAAAAATCGTTTATTTGATAAACAGCAAATCTTTTAACTGCTACTTCCACTATTTCGAATAAAAATTTTCATTCGCATAAAAACATTTGAAACAAAAACAAAATTTAAAAATTTGTTTTTGTTTTAAATGTTTTTGTGCGAATGCAAATATTTATTCGAAATAGAGAAAGTGGCACTAAGACTAAAATTTTTTTGGTTCCATTTCATTCAGAAAATGTATTTTTTTTTTTTTTTTAATTTTTAGCTTCTCAACAAAAAAATATAAGTCCTACTGTCTGGTAGTACTTATCACTACTTTGTTCAACTGATTGAGGCAAAAACCTCTGCGGAAGTAAACCGAAAACAAATCTGTTCAAATGAAAATGGTTGTTTTTGATTGCTTTTGAAATAGTGGAGTTTTTAAAACACCAATTTAACAAGAGCTTTTGAATTTTTGAACGCATGTATTATAGGGATGTTAAAACTGGAATTTAGACGCATACTTTTAGGAACAAAACAAAAAGATATGTCGAATTTGGAACCTGTAAGAGTTGTTCTCGAAATACAAAAAAATTTAAATAAACCCAATTTTTTAGACTAAAAAAGTAACTTTATTATTATCTATAAAATTGGAAGTGGTATAGAAAAGGAAATTTTTTTTCAGCTTCTCAACAAACAGATAAATATTACGTTCTGATAACACTGGTGTGACAACACTTTGTTCACCTGATTGAGACGAAAACCGAAAACAAAATTGTTTAAATGAATATGATTTTTTTTTGCAATTGATTTTGTAATAGTGGAGTTTTTAAAACACCAATTTAAAAAGATCGAAGAACGAAGTTGTTTACGCATATACATATTACAAGGATCTTAAAGCTGGAATTTAGCCACATACTTTTAGGAACAAAAAACAGATGCAATTAATTTGCAACCCACAAGAGTTGTTTTAGAAGTATAAAAAAAGTGTTATAAACATATAGATAAAAATGCTATTTTGTTAAATTAAAAAAGGAATTTTATTATTGTTTATAAAATTGGAAGTTGTCTTCTTATTAAAAATATTCTGTACATAGTAAATACAAAAATTAGTGGTCATTTGTGAGTTGCGTTGCAATTTTCGAGTAAAAAGTAAAGTTATCTGGCATGTTCCTCTTTTCTAAAACGTCAGTGCATTTTGTTTAAACCTTTGTTAAACCATTTTTTTGCTTTACATCACGTTTTTTACTAATTTTTTAATATCTTTTTTTTTTAATATAAAATGCAGAAAAAAGGAAATTTTTTTGAACTAAGTCTTGAGAATAAAGCCATTTACAGAAAACCTTAACTTCAGCTGAAAGTAAATAAATTCCAAAATTTTCGAGATTAGTTGGCCAGCGGCTTCGCAAATATGTCAGCTTCCGTCTAATTTCTTTGGGGTTTTACAAAGGAGTATGTGTTACCAATACAACAGTAGAGTTGCAGAAACTGAAAAAGTTATGCAACTTTTCATACATTTCTTTAAAAAAATATATTTTATTTGTTTCATAATCTGAAAAACAAACAAAAATAATATCACTCTTTTATTGCAACATAGTCATAACTAAAAAAAAGCTCGTTTCGAGAAAAACGCATTTCAAATTTTTAGTTTCCATACAAATCTTAGAAATTTTTTTTAGAAACTATCTCCTGAAGGAAACAGTTTAAAAATAATTCGAATAAATTTTTGGCACAATATAAAAGGTAGTATCGTTACCAATTCCGCATTGTTAACTCGAAAAGCTCATTTTTTGAGATATGACTATGTTGCAATAAAGGAGCGATATATAAACGAAGGAGTTATACAAAATATAGTGCTGCTTTTAAAAAACCACAAATTTGTAATAAAAATATTTTAATCGTTATTGACAATTAGAACGGTATTGTTGATGCAGTTTTTAAAAAGTTATTACTTAAATAATATTTTCGAAAGCGATCGTTTCCTATCACACCCTCTGAAAACGCTGGGTTTCCATTACATACTTAAATATCTTGCAACTATTATTGTGAAATTTCTTTTGCTAATTTTGCCAATGGCCATGCCAAGCTGTAAACAAGCTGTACTCATGAGCTAAATATTTACCTGGCAATCCTAAAAGTATGCACTCAATTTTAATGTCAACTTTTTTATTTAACGTAACATTTTCCCATACTTTTCAGAAATTGCATTCAATGAATGATTTAAAATTTTTAACATCAAATAAAGTTAAATAGACAAAAGTCTGAATAAATAGTTTTGTTATTAATTTTTAAAAACCAAAGTGGTTTCAAACAGGTTTACTTCACTTTCTTATTAATACTTTGTGTCGAGATTTGAAATTTGTTAAAGTTGGATTTAAAAAGTTTCTTTGGTTTCAGTTTTTTACATCAAATTTATAAAGAAAATTCACTTAATAAATTTTTATAAATATCTTTTCACATTATTTGCATTTGTTTTGAAATATTTGTACACAATAAAAATACTCATGATTTCATTTTAATAGAAACTTATATTGCAATAAATTGTTATTCCCTTATTCAAAAGAATTTTTCAAAAACTAACTAAAACTAACTTTGACTTTGATGACACACATATTTCTAAGCTTTTTAATGACAATTCATACGCTATAGTTTTTTTTAAATTTTTTATGCGCCTTATACTATGCTTTGGAAGTAATCAAAAATTCTTAAATTTTTATATATAATTTTTTTTTATAATAATTTTTATAAAATATTATTAAAAAAAATACTATTTACTCACATTTTAATAGGTAAAATTGCTTTTAGTTTATCTTTATGTATAGTTTTCATTTAAATAAGTTACGTCTTTTTCCAGTCTTTTTACACACACGACACTTTTTTCTTTGACACATTTCAATATCTTGCACTTTTAACATTTCAAATCCGGTTTTCTCTTTCTGTACATCACTCGTTGCTGTACGAGTTGTAACTGATGACGATGATGATGGTCAAAGTCAATGTTAGGGTTTATTTTTTTTTATTTGTTGGCGCTTGTTGCCATTTCATACGTTTCATAAACACGTGAAAATATTTAAATATCTCTGTTTCTGCTGTCGCGCTGGAAATTTTTATAGAAATTTTGCAGTATTTGGTGGTAGCGATGTCAATTGTTAATTTTCACAAAACAAAGAAGAGTTGATTTAAAGAGAAAAGTGGTGAGTAGCAATTAGAGAAGAGTGAATTTTGGCCTCTGCTAACAGTTTGTTGGGATTTGTGATATGTAATTTTATTACATAAACCTTACAGCACTGTACTCATATTTTTCATAAAGAAATCTATTTGGGATAATGTATTTCCATAAGTAGTTTCTCTGCTGATGTGATGTTAATTATGCAGTGCTGTGAGAGTATATTTTTCAAATGTTGCCTAAAATACTATACAAATAATATGTAATTTTGATTTTGCTTTAAAATCATGTTAAGAGTAGTCTAGGATGTAAAATCTGCTACAGAAAGCAGTATAACAGTTTTTGGGTACATATGTATGTATATGGAGAGTAGCAAGTTTGGCGCCAATTTATGATACTCCACTATTTGCTGTTAAATTTAATTCTTAATTTGTTGCCTAAAAATAGGCAAACATTTTTGATTTTCACTGGCCAAGTAGAAAAGTATGCAACACAATATATAATTCTTCCTTCAACAACAACAAAATCTATATATCTTCCTAAAAGTAGGCTTTTAATTAAAAATTTTTTTTCAGTAAAATAAACTTCCAACAAAAGTGTTTAGGTCTAAATGCAAATTTAATATTTAGCATTTTGTTTACATTAGAAAAATGTATATAAATTATTGGTACCTGAGGCATTTAACTAATTTAGTAGGAAGTAAATCGAAGGTTTTTTTTAAATGTAAGCACCCAATAATGCATTATTCCTCCTAAAAATAGGCAAAATTACAGGACAACAGGCTCACTAGAACTACTTATATGCCTTAAAGCTGACTTTATGTTCTTATTTTGGTTACAACAGAAAAACATTTGAACCTTATTCGCTTAAGTAAATTTGAGAGCTTGAAGAAATTTTGTATTAAGTGAATTAAAAAAAAAATCCTTCTTAAGAAAAAAACTTGAGAAAGGAAAAACTTGAATATAACCCGTTGTACAAATAAACAAACCAAAAATTTGAGTGAATTTCAGTTTTTGTAGGTGCTAGCATAAGAAAATAAAATCAGAGACTAACAAAATTTTGCCAAAGTCTTCTGATACAGATCAGTTTAAATTTTTTCTTTTTGGTTACTGGAATGATAATGCAGCACCAAACATCAAATTTATGCAATAAATCTTGTTTATCTAAAAGCAAATTCAGGGGTCTAACCACCGCATATGATATAGAATTAAATATCGTAGCGAATAGCACTACGACACATCTAAACTATGGCAAACGACGCGTAGCGGATCGTAATGTAAGCCAAATGTAATAGATTGAAGATTATATGTTTCCTAAAAGATTGAAGATTATATGTTTCCTAAAAGTACGAATACAAAAAAAAAAAATTTACTGCCTGGCTCACGATGTTTCATATTAAAAATAAGTGACTCATAGTCAACTATTATTCAACTAACATATATCGGAGGTAAACAAGGAAAATGATACAAGATCAGGAAAAAATAAAGCTTATAAACGGCATCTGAATAGGTTTTTTGACCTTAAAAATTATGACGAGCGTTTACGAAACGACATCGTGAGTCAGGCAGTAACTTTTTTATATTACATTGCAATACAATTCATTCGATATCGTATGCCATGGTACCAAATTGAAAAATTTCGATAATATTGCTCGATATCGAATGCGGTGATTAGCCCCAGGTTTATTAGTATAAAAGTAAGATTTCACGAATTTAATATTTGATAACATGGCTTGATCGCTAACATGTTTTTTTACATTATCTTCTAGTAAGCCAGACAAAAAGAATATGACCACCTATTTAAAACCTATTCGGTGATTTTTGCTTTCTATTGCATTTGTTAGAAATTAAAATTTTTTGGAATTTTGTATCATATATAAATTAGTAGGATAAGTTACAGTTAGAAAAGGCATTTTTCTTTGCAATATAATTTTTAAAGACTACATGTGACGAAGTGACGAATGATCAAATGCACAGACTCGATTCTTGCCAAAAAAATTTTAACTATTTTAATAGAAAAACAATTTTATGAGTCTTTTCACGTAAACAGTGTGTTTTTTTGGATTCCTCAGAGAAGAAGAAAAAAATAAAGTGACTTTTATTTTCAATACTGAAATTAAATTCTACATATGAGTATATCCATAGTCAAGAAATTTATGTATTATTTGTATTTTTTATTGCTTTGTAAGAAAATATTTTCTTAAGTATTAAATGTACATAAGTATATGCTTTTATTTCTCTTACTGCCAAGTCAAAAGAGCTTCGCCATGCTTATGTTGCCAACAGACTGTTAATACTGTTAATAGAACTGCTTCAGTTAGTCTGATTCTCTTAAAGAATTTAAGACAAAATTGATGGATGTTTAGTTCATTTCTTTTGTAAAATAAAGAGTATTAAGTCTATGTTATTTTTACCGAGTTTTACTTTCAAATTGATAACATTATATTATTGCCTAAGCTAAACCAAAAATTACTGTAAGTAATCCAACAGCCTGTTAGTATGCTATGCTTTTAAAATTACTGTTAAGCTGTATATTAACATTTGTGACATTTTTATGCCGATATATATTGTTTATACTTTTAACATAACTATATACTTAATAATATTTCAATGAGAATTGCAAAGAATGTATGAATACAAATAACATAAAAATTATTTCTATAGTAAATGGTCTGGTCTATGCTCCTGCTTAACGAAACATGAAGATATCATGCCGACAGACCAAATCTATAGCAAACAGTGATGTTTATACAATTAATTGGATATGCTTTGATTTCATGTGGATTGAGATGTTTGAAAATTCGACAATATTTTTTGTTGTCATACTCATTCATCCATTTATCGAGCATTGTATCTCAACCCTAAAGACGAATTTTGCTAAATTTAGGTTCAGTTCTCAACTACTCCAGCACACTTACTATATGCCTTCAGATTGTGAATGCGTAAAAATCTACCGCGTAAAATGCGAATGTAAAATTTGAATGTTTCTGGTTTATTTACATACTTTCCAGCGCAGGTGTGAAAACAATTTCCGAAATTAACTGCCTCTTTTGCATACTTTCAAGAGCTCTGTATACCAGGCATACTTTTGAGGGCAAAGTGGACTGTTTTTTCTGCATAATTTAAAAAGAAGCGGCATATTTTTATTGAACCATGTATTTATTTTACAGTCGCGGTGTGACAAAAATTTAATTTTTCCATGAAAATAGTGCTATATTGTTTTCTTCTTTTTTGGTTACTTTTACTCTAATAAACATTTTCTTGTTTAAAATAAATTCGCTGATAATGAAGTTCAAACCAAAGCGTTAATCATCACTGTTATCATAAATTGTTTGGCATTAAAAAACACATAGCAGAATTACACCGGCCGTAATGAAAACACAAAATACCTTTACAAGACATTTTTCCAACTGTTAAACTCTTCAGCTGACTCAATTCAATTTTAAACATAAATTTGCTCTTACTTAAGTCCCAGACCTGCGCTCTAGTTTTTAGTACTTTAGCAATATTCTCTTGGAAATTTTCACCACTAATAAGCTGATACTCAAGGTGTCGTGTAAATGAGTTCGTGTTTAATATTACTTTTGCTGTCAGCCAACTGGTGAGAACTGAAAGCTGTCAAATAGAAACCTACCCGATTGTTTATTCCTTACAATGTATAGCCTTCGCCACAGAGCTGACATTTGGGACAAGTTAGTACAATTTCGGGATTTGCCAGGTTGTAAAGGATATTTTTTGTAAGGAGTACACGTAACAAACGAATGCAAGATATAACAAAAAATAATAACAAAAAAGTGCTATAAATACATAAAAATAAATAAATAATTAATTACGCCTAAAAGGCGGCAAATATTAAATTTTAATAAAAAAAATACATATATTAAAAAAATTAAATTCAAATCTATCGGTAAATTAAGAAGTAATAAAGTTGAATGAAAAATAGTTTTTAATGTCTTGTTTGTGTAGCCAGCGAATCCACTTCCACTTCGTTTGTTAAAAAAAAGTGCGAATATCTTTTCGTTACAACGATTATGTTTTCAAGTATGTAAATCAAAAGTAGCCGTCGTATGTTTAAGTGTATGAGTTGAAAAAAATAAATAAATAAATTACTAAGCGGGTCGCTTTTAACTGACCCTTTTTTTTAAATTTTATTTGCTGCCGTTTCGTCTTTTTTTTTTTTTTTTGTTACCATCCGTATGCGTGCGTGTTAACAACCTGGCATTTAATTTATTAATATTTTATTAAACAAATGCTACAAAAATGTCCAAAAACGTAAAAGTTTCTTACATAATAAATTATTAAGATTGAATTGTTTTAGTAGTATTTAATCAACATATCTTTAATCTTTATATAAAATATAATATTACAGTGTAGAAATAAATGTGTATATAGTCCCCAGTGTAACTAAAAAATGTGTAGGAGTGTTTTGTAAAGAAATTTATGCAAATAAACAAATAAATCATTTATAATAAATCAAAGCATTTTTACTGCACAAATCAATAATTATAATATAATAAAATTAAAATTAGATCATCTTAATCAACATATGTATATACAACTTAAATCCAAATCATCGTTATTAATAACCAGCATTTTTTTTTTGCATCAACGATTAAAAGGATTATAATCAAATAAATGGTAATTTGTTTAAAATCACTTATTTTCTTTAAATAACTATTTCAAAAAGTAATACCAACCAACCAGTGTGAAAAATTGTTGTCATTTAAAACTCAGAACCATGAATAATATGTATTGCATATGCTTAGGAGTCTAGTAGGTAAAAATGTATTTAAATTCTATTCTAGTGATTTCAAATTGTGGTCAAATATTGTTTGTCATAAGAAAAAAAGTTATATTTGGACAAAGAGTAAAAAAAAAAAGAAATTACGAAAGTGAATTTCTTTAAATGTTTTGTTATACCGGCTGTCCATATAATGAAAATTCTCGTGTGTCAACTGAGGAGTGTAGTAGAGTTGAAAAGAAATTGAAAACCACTAAAGGTTTTTCTAATTGCGGTTAGAAAGACATTGAGTAGTATATAAAATATAGTAGTATGACAAAAATTTAAACAACGTTCTAAATCAAAAAAATAAAATTCAAGTGTTTCAACAAATCAATTAATTGTTTACTAATACAGCAAATCAAGATTTAAATATTTCAAAATACAAATTTTTATTTAATTTAAAAGCAATTTATATATTAAAAGAGTTTTCTTAATCATAACTAATAATTTTGGTGAATTTCTTTTACACTTCATTTCATTGGAATAAAAGTTATTTAATCATTTTTCTGTATAGAAAATTTATAGCCTATCCTACGAAAAGTTTGCGGCTTTTAAGCAATTCTTTTCAATATAAAAAAGCTGATTTAGAAACTATTTATTAATTGTTAATTACCAAGGTCATCTAAAGCTCGCTTTAATGAATTCTGTCCTGTCACGAGTAGGACAGTTGGGTAATTGATCAGCTTATTGTAGTTCAAAATGTAAGCAGTCGTTGACGTTTGACATCATGCGCCAAACCTTGACTTGTTTTTCTTTTAATAATAAGAAAAAAACACCAAAGTACGCAGCATTTTCGTTATCTACAGTAAAATCCATTATTTTTAGCTAAAACAAGACTACTAGCGTCGTATATTTCGCTTACCTCATCTATCAAAGTCAAAAACAAAAGTGGCCTAAAAATAGGCTACATTATAAAATAAATAATATTTCCATCTATGTGAGAATTGAACGTTTACTTCTTTGACCCAAAATTCCACCTGTTTGACAATTAGTACTTAAATGCTAACATTTGTTCTTATGAGAAAAAACAAAACTACTACGAGGGCGGATTAATATTGAAGCTACCTAGTGGTAGATGGTAGCACAAATACAATTTTTGTTTTTGAAATTGCGATTTGTCAAACGTCAGCCAATAAAATTTCACCCAAATCTATCAATTAGTTTATTTGTTGTAGTCATTTGATGAAGTAAGCAACATTTGGGTTTCTTAGAAAATGGAAAAAAGTGAATTTTGTGCCATGATTAAACACTATAATTTGAAAAGGAAATGGCGGAAGATACAAAAGAAAAGCTCGATAAACATTACGGTGAGTCTGCTCCGTCAGATTACAGGGTAAAATATTGGATAGCTGAATTTAAACGCGGCCGAACAAGCACTGCAACAATACCGTCAACAGGAAGGCCAAAAGAGGTTTTTGGTTACTGAAGAAAATATAAAGAAAATCCTCGATATCGTTGTAAATGAACGCCGAGCCAAGTTACGTGAGATTGTTGAAATGGTAAACATATCATATGAATGTGTGGTCACCATTTTGCAGGAACATTTGCATATGAAAAAAGCTGTCGCGTTGGCTCAGTGTCGAACCAAAACGAGTTCGATAGACCACTTCACTGCGGTGTTCGGATAAAGTGTAATTCTGTTGAAACGTGGATCCACCTCTAAACATCTGAAATCAAAACTCAATTGAAACAATGGGTGGAAGCTGGTGGAAGTGCTCCTAAGAAAGCAAAAACAGTGAAATCGGCTGCCTTGTGCGAATAAAAAACTTTTGAAGTAAACATTTTTTTCTGATTTTTCTCACGATGGTTAGAATGAATCCTGTCTCCTATTTTGGTCATTAGCGTTGAGTTCTGGGACACCCGTAATATAATATTAATCATCTAATTTGGCTTGCAAATAATTCTTTTACTAAGTAAACAAAAAAATTGTTTTGAGTATTTAAAATCTTTATTTATATCTGTATAATTTATTCTGTTAATTGGAAGATATATCAGACAAGTGGCTGCCGCCAGCGTTGATACACATTTGAGACTATTTTATCACATTTTTCATATTTTTCCGCAATATTTTTGGTGATAACTGCTCGCATTCTGATCGAATGTTCTTCATAAGAGCTGCGATTGTACGGGGCTTGCTGGCATAAACCCCGCAGAAAGAAGTGTGTATGGTTAAATTGAGCGATCATGCTGCTCATGCCAAATCGGGACAAGGCATTAGATTACGCGACCAGGAAATGCTTGCTTCACAATACACATTGTGGCCTCTGCTTAGTAAGCGCTTGCACCGTCTTGTTTTTTTTTTTTTTTTTTTTTTTTTTTTTTTTTTTTATATTGGACCAGTACTCAGGGGATGACCCCTACATATGAAGTGCATTGTACCAGAACTAGGAAAATAGGTTGTGAGGGGGGTTCACGAATCCTCGCTCATTCAGCTGCAACAGTAGGAAGTCGCTTTTCATTCCCCTGTACCGTTTGCCAATAACAGTATTGCTGATGGCATCCTACGAAAAATATTGTTCAATCACTCCTCCTGCATGAACTGTAGCCCTGAGTATATGTAACGGCTTTTCATGCATCACACGCAGATTTTCAATGCCCCGGAAGCGAACCTGGGTCCCTCATAATGATTTTCGACTTAAACCAGTAGATAAAAAAGCGGCATATTATTCTACGCTCTTGCAGATTACAGCGCTTAATTCTTTGTCTATGTGTATTTTCCAGCTGTCTACTTGTAGTTCACAAATGTCAAATATAATTGACATTTGTGTTATTTGCAAAAGCTATAGCATCTTACGATGGGCTGATTAATTATGTGCCATCCTGTATTTCGTATATCCTCTATTTATACCTTAACTAAGGTATTTTAGTAAAGACATGAACCTTCAGATCTTTGTGTTTTGTTTTTTATAAACAATTTACGAATTAATATATTTTATTTCTCAATATTTCGATAGCAATTTGTTATCACCATCAGGAGAAATTAAATGTTATAAACAATATTTATGTATTAAATTGTAAATTTTTTATAAAAAACAAAAAACGAAGATCTGAAGCTGCAAAAATTAAATTTATTTAACAAACGAAGATCAAATAATACTGAGATAAAATAAAGACATGAACCTTTAAAAAATTGACTGAATTGTTCTAAAGTTTCCAAACATTTCAAAATACTAAAATATTCAGGGCATGCAAAAGACTGTTTATGGCGAATTGATTTTTATATTTAAAGAAAATATTCCATCATGAAAAAATTTAACATTGAAGCAGGTCCTGCTATCCTTTTTTCAATTTTATAATATGTTTGCGAAACCATAAAAAACTGACTTTTATGGAATAAAGTCAGTCTTGGAAAATTTTGAGTCGTGACTCTTTTGCATTTAGAGTGCGATTTAAAGGCTTTTTTTATTCGTTTTTTTTTTTTTGTTAAAGTTCGACGATATCGAATGAAAATGTAGAAAGCTAGTCACGCACATTCGAATAAATTTGGGTTGGTCTATGCCACTATTGTTCATTCGCATGAGCTTATGTATTTTAATGTAGTTTTGACACATCGTTCGTATAGAATAAAGTTAGAAAAAACCCAAATCTATTTTCTTTCGCCTAGAGTGCGAATGAACTTATCCTTTCGATTTCGGCGAACTGGCTGTAAATTTTTGTTCTCGTTCTATTTTTTTCTAGTTTATTCACTATTACTTCCCCAAATCTTATACTATATAAGTATACTAATAAATTTGTTAGGAAATATCGAACAACAATAAAGACTTCTTTAATTGTTTTATGTAAAAAATCAAGATATGAAGCTTCAACAATTTATATATTCTTACTTAAATTGACATTTCCAACAACTTTTCTTTTTTTTTTTTTATTTTTATTCACTTTTTTTCTCTTTGTTTTTTTTTTAACATCAAAGTTAGTCTGCCTTATAAACATTTATTTAAGCAAAACTGACACTGAATAATTTTTTTTTGTTGCTTCTTGTTTTCATTTTCTCTAAGAAGATTATATTTCTGAAAAAAATATATATAGGTATATGTTTGTTGTTTTTTTAATAATATATTATTTGTTTAACTGCCAGACGTTTAAATATGATGAAATTGCTGTTTTAGGTGTGTATTTAGTACAGCATACTTTCCGGCTTATGTTGTTCTTCAACAGCCTATTTATGTTTCGTTTTCCTTTTTTTTTTTTTGAAGTAAAGGGATTAGAATAAAAGCCTAAACAGGTATTTAACCAAGTATCATATTTTCATTGACAGGCATATACGAAAACTTCTCTAGACATTTGAAAAAGTCAGGTTACACAGCAAACCAGAAAAGGGTCATACTTAACTTTAAATGTAAATATACGAGTAAACTTGTTCATGCTAAGTCTTTTTGTATTTAAAAAGAAATTATATTTCCATTTAAGACGCATATAAAAGTTTTTAAAAGAGTTTAACAAATTGGTTTTTTAAATTCAATTTCACTTGAAACAGGAAAAAGAAAGTGACTGGATATGATAAATCTATATAAGATATTTTTGCAGACGTCTTCTCATTTTATTTTTTTTTTTTAATTTAAAAACTGCGAAGCTTTTTTGCTTGTCTGCAGTAACACTCAGGGTCTAAGGCAGAAATGGAACCTGCGACCTCGAGACTGTTGGTCGAGTACTCTACCACCAAATCAGCCATCGAGGCAACCAAATTTTAACTAGTCATATATAAAACCATAAATAATTACTCAAATATGTAAAAAATGCTCTTAATTGCATTCAAGATCTTTTTTAGACGTTGAATGAAGAATTTTGCTAATAAAATATTTTTACTCAAACCTCTTGCGATGGCTGCGAATTTAATTTCTGTTTTTCTATATAATACTTGTTTATTATATTTTTAATTTTTTTATTTTTATTGCTCTCTTCTATTTCAAATATCAAGTTGTTTTCTTTTTGTATTACATTTGAGCTCAGCAAATTTTTTCCACTCTTTTGAGTTTTTATAAATGATTTTGTGTTTGTATTGTACCTGACATGCATGTGTTTCATATTAAAATTAATATTTTTTAATGTAAAACTCACTCCCAACAATGTCAGTTTCAATGAAAATTTGCATTTGATAATGAAAAAAAAAAGGAAATTAAAATTATTTTAATAGAAACAGCGTCCAGTATTCAGGTCAACAACATATTTTAGTTAAGCTTATTTAACTACAAAAAAAAAAAAATCTTTTCAATGGTGAATATTTTTCTACTCTGCAAAGCGTAAATTTTTCCTCTTCTGCTTAAATAAGAGGGAAATTCTTACTTATTTTACTTTTGTATATTAAATTCTAACAATTTAAAATGATATTCCTAAAATGCTTTTAAAAATATTTAATTAAAGTTTTAAATATTCCTTAAATGCCATTAATTGAAGAAGCATTTATTAATGCTTTTTTAGTAACTTTTTGTTATTAAGCCATTAAAAACTAATATACGGCCATGTCATAGAATTCACTTCCGTTCGGAAATGGAATTGAATTGGTTTTTTTCATCTTCAAAAAACGAAAATTTAAAACTCTTTCGGAATGAAATCAATTCTATAAGATAATACGAGTTTCATTCTTGCAATTAAAATGATTTCATTCCGAAAAGTTTTTTAGTTTTTCGTTTTTTGAAGAAGTAAAAAAGGAATTCAATTCTGTTTCCGAGCGGAATTAAGCTCGGTGACATGGCTGATAATTACGTTCTGTAAGTAATACGCATCACTTTGAAACCGTTTATTTCCTAGGAGGGATGGCTACCAAAAATTTTTTTGATGGCTACTTTTTTCTTATCTTTTAATATTAGATTTTTTTTGCTTTATTCGAGTTTAACTTTAAACGATTTAGACCTAAATATGTTCAAATTATGTTTTTGGGTTTTCTTAAATCACGTGATTTTAAATTATTGTGTTTTCGTTGTAAAATTATAAAAACAAAATCTCCACAATTAATAGGCAAACACGTGTTTTAGAAACCTTTTTTTTTTGGCTGTACTATATCGATTTTGGGAAGATATACTCGTATATGACTAAAAACTTTTTTTTTGATGGATAAGCATAATCTGAAACTCAATCAGATCGGTTCAGAAGCAATACGGCTATCAAATTATTACTAAAACTAAGCAACAGTAGTATTGTATTTGTAACTATACAGTTGCAAATAAAGTATAGGATGCACAGCATGAACATTAAGTAATTACTGACTGAGCCCTAGAGCAGTTAAGAATGGAGTTAAGTTTTCATGAAAAAGTTATCATGAGCAACGCAAAGCTTTTTAGAACGAATAAGTTTCTCAAATTTAGAACGGGTTTAATTCACAAGTGTTTTAGAAGCATGTAAACCCTCCATAACCGAATAAAAATGTAATATAACTTTTATACTTACGCCGGTGATTCAAAGTCCATTTTGGCAGAAGCCGACCGTGTGCTAGAGTGACCAAAGAATCTCATCGGTGACCTAAGCCACCTCTACTGAATCACTGGAACAACGTCGCAGTGTAGGGTGCATTACATGGTGTTATCGGTACGACAATGGGTTTGCATCTGACGACATTAGGAATGTCCTTTCTCTAACGTGTGATGCAATACGTGTTCATAATCAACAGCTCATTATTTTGTGCTGGGTTGGCCAGTGGTTGACACGATTCCATCCCGGTGTTTCAAAGTTCCCTTTATAGGCTTTTTCCACTGAAGAACATCTAACATCTACCATCAGTTTTTGAAGATGATAACATCTTCCCATAAGAAATACATTGTAATAAAAGTCAACATTTTTCAACATCTTTATAAAATGTTCCTATCTCATTTTATTCCATTCAACATCTTTGGTTTATTTCCGTGCCATCACTAGAAAAGTGGCAATAATGTCGATTACTCTTGTGGCATCACCGAAAAAATGTCATTTATTTTGAAAAAATTAAAAAAAAAATCATAATTTATTTATCAAGTGTCAATTGTTTGCATGTGTGTTTTCTTTATTAATTTTTTTTTCTGTAATAATTTTTGCTGTGTTTTTGTTAAATTTTGTTTATAAAGCGTACATTTTATTTATAGACATAAGTATATAAATTTTACAATCATCTTTTTGTTTTTAACATTAATTTATTTCCAAAAAATTTTACGTGTTTTTGTTATAATATTTGAACATTAAAAAATAATATTTTCGAGACAGTGTTTCACATTTTCAACGTCTTTCATGCGTTTCATGAAGATGTTGATTAGTGGAAAAAGCCTATTAGTGTGCAAGAGAAAGCAAATAAAAAAGCGGGCATCTGTACTGTCATCGACAGTCACCAGTTCTATTGACTCACTCAACAAGTTTTTCTACATTATCATCCATGAGAATGTGAAACACACTCGAAACAAGTCTTACAGAGAGAATTAGTTATTGAGTCATATAACCGTCTGTGGTGTAAACTGCGATGCGATATAAATACTTTACCTTACAATGCAGAAAGAAAAATTTAAATCAAACGTTCACAAACACTACTCCCTTTGCGCTCCTCCCCATAAACTGCTTTCCTAGATAATGTGTAATGAATTACATATTTAGAGGTCGCACCCATCAAACATATATGACAAAAATGATTTTAAAGAAGAAAATGCATATCTAAGCAATTAGGATTGTTACTCAAGTCCCTCTATAAAAACTATTCAAAAATTCATATACTTACGAAAGCTTCATTTTTGTTGCACACTGTACACAATTTGCGCATCAGAATTTAATAATATGAACGTTAGGCAGGTTCACCTTAAAATTATTCTAAGTTTCATATTCAATTATATAATTTTTTTTAAACATAAACCGCTATGAGAATGTCATTATTTTTTATTTACTAGATTATTTTTTGGTCTAGAACACACTTCGAAAAATTTTTTGATGTTCTTCTTCTCTAATATCTCTGTCAGTTTTTTATGCGTACTGGCTTTTTCTTTATAAAGGACGAAAAATTATAACTTTTGTCTTTTTGTGTGTTCAGCTAAGTTTATTTTCTTTTTCTTGCTTGGTCTTTTTGCTTTCATGCAAGGACTGTGACCTCTGCAAGTACACACATACATACATATTTGTCTAGGCAGTTTTCCTGTATGTGCAAAAGAGGTTGGTAAATATTTATTTTTGCTTGGAAGAAAATTATTGTTTATTTTATGGCCTTAACTTTTGGTGTTAATATTTGGTCGTAAGCTAAATTTTGTTTATTTACTTAAACATTTAGTGTTTTCCCTTTAAATTATTTCGATTTTGTTTTTGTCTTTATTTTTTGTTTTATTTAGCCAAAGGAAAATATTTTGTGTTCAAATTGCGGTTTATTATTAACAAACAAAAATTCTTAAATCTTTGCAATGGTAATGTTAGTTTTATGAAGAATGTTGTCTTACTCAATTTAAGCACTGCCTGCTTTTAGGCTTCATATAATTATGTCTAATTAAGTGGTTAGATGTAGACAAAATCTTGTGAAACTACTTAAGAAAAGAAAATCAATTGTTTTGGCTTTTGAGTTTTGTCCCCTAATATGTTTTATATTTTCACACAAAATTTCACACGCCTACTTTTAGGCCCTGTATAAAATCATTAAATTAAAATTTTAATATTATTAAGATCCAGTGATTGTGGTATCGTTGTTTTGCCATTTTGTGTGGGTAGACTTTTTTTCTAGAAGAGTTTTTTTTTTCATAGTTAATGATTTAATTTTTAACTACCCTTTTTTCATTTATATGTTATTATTATTTATTCTTACCATTTTCTATTGCATACCTTTGTGTGGGAATTCTGCAATTTGCTCTATTTGTGTTTAAACAATCAACAACAATCTCAACTAATAAAACTTTCAACAAAAATGTCAAGCTGTCTTTATAACTAGAAAACTATTATGCACTGAAGAAATAGAAGAACGAGAACTTGTTAGTTATTCATGAAATATTTCCGTTTCTGATGGCAAACAAAATAAAAAGTAAACCATTGTTTAGAGCATAATTTAAGGCATGTCAATCTTATTAGAAATAAATAAAAGTTGTAAATAAAATAAATTGCTTTATAAAAATAAAAGAAAAATTCATTTAACTTTTACCAGCTACAATTGAAATGTAGAAATAACTGCACAAAATTTAATATCACTATTTCTCGCATATTTTATTTAAAATACTCAACTCTATTTGTAATTGATAAAATATTAATTACTTGAAAGTTAAATAAAATGAAATTGGTTCTGCATATGTATTTTTCCCCCTCCTATCTCTTGCTTGCCCATATTTACTTACAGCCCTGAAGCTTTCAGCAATATGCCTGAAAGTATGTGCTTACAATTTTTTATACTGTATTTGCTGCATAGTAAAGAGCCATTAAAAAGGTATTTTTTCGATTCACACGAAGGTGAAAGTGTATCTGTAGGCCGTCATTTAAAGACCCTGAACAAAGTAAATAAACTTTTAATATCAACCTTGTTGTTCAATATGCGTTTTTGTGGTGCTGAAACTGAAATGAAACAAATCAAAGTATACTTGAAGGCTGAAGTTTAATTGAATGTGTGAAAATCGTTTTAAGGTATGTTATACAATTTAACAAAATTTACTTTAGCCTCACGCTATCAGTTTTGGTGAAGTACTTAACTATTTTGCATTGTCTTAGTGGCAAGTTAAGGTAGCGTTTGAGCACGTATTGAGATTTGTTTTTTGTACTTTAATAATTAAAATGTAATTCTAATATATTCTTTCAACATCGACTTTCCATAATATGGGAAATATTTGTAAATGGTAAAGTTTTAAGTAAAACAAACAGTTAAAAATTGCTCCTTAAAGTAGGCAATTAATGATGACAAATTTAAGTAGATGACTTAAAAAACAAATAGTTTGTGTTTATTTGGCATGTTGCCGATTAAAGCTTGGCTTCAACGGTTGGTAGATCTGACTATATTGCTAGAAGAATGTAAAAATTTGTCAAAACGCATTGCGGTTTCAAAACGCGTGTTCTCGGAACATGGCTGTATATAATTTGTAAATTGTTGTTAACAAAATGTAAAGATTTTGAATGTATTTTCGCAAAAAATAAAAAACGCTATATATACATATAAAATAGTAATCAACTCATTACTTGACTAGTTCTTAGTAATGCATATGGGAAATAGTGTGGTATCTTGCTAAGTAAGTGCAATAAATTAAAAAATATTCGCTGCATTGCTTTATTGTACTTTCGGTTAGATGCCATGATCTTTAAGAGCTTTAATGTAGCCTACAAACGAATACAAAGTCGAAGAAAAATTTGTGCAGCAGAATGTTTGCAAGATTATACGTTGCATGTATAAAAGATATTGAAAAGTATGTACTAAGAAAGGAAAAGCATGCAAATTTATTCATTGCATTTCTTTGGCGCCAAATTGGTTGCCGAGCATTAAAGAGAAGGCGGTACGCTATGTTGTTACGAATTTGTAAATGTTCTGGTCCACTGTGCGGGCCGTTGATCTTCTTGTTATAAATGTGCATATACACCAAAACATACAACATTAAGATAAAACATAATACTCAAATATACATGATCTTAAGAACGCAAAATTACAAGCAAATCAAACACTAACGATTTTATGGTTGCGTTTCGTATCGTTTTGTTAGTAATTATGTATATGCTTAGCAATAATATATGTTCATTTGAGTCTGGAATGCTCATTAGCAAATCGCCAGACATTTCGTGATTGTGGTAGAAAGTAATAAAGTTTTATAAATATCAGGCAGATGTTCGGCAGAAACAAAGTTTTATCTTACAATACCGTAACTTAGAAAAATAAGCAAGTCTAGGCTATTGCCATACAGTGATACTAAAATGTTAATATTTTATTAAAGTGTCGCTATTTCATTTGCATTTGAAGAATCCGCAAAGTGTTCTAACGATAAAAACGCAACAATATATATTATCGTTAGAAATGTTTAGTCGTTTTTTCCCGAGCCAGTATGTCACCGTTACTACATTTTTTCTTTGCATATTCTTGTCACAGGAAAATGTTTGTTTGTACTTCAATCTACTTTATATTCCTTGTTTTTTTTTTCTTTTTTACAATTTGTGCATTTTGTAATTCTTTAAACAATTTGCAAAAGAAGAACTTTTTCTTTCTTTAAGCCATTTTTATTTGTCTACACAATTTTGAACTTTATTTGTGGAAAAAAACTTTGAAGTTGTTCATTTATTTTTATTTAACAGGACCAAATTTAAAAAAAAAGCAATAGAAAAGAAAAAGAAACATTGTCATTTTGGGCCATTATTCTGCAGCTAAATAAGATTGTTACTTTTGTTTAGAAACAACCATTATGATTCTAACTTTCTCCACCAATGAGAGTGTGCCTGTGAAATGTTTTTGTGAAAGACTTTCAAAATACCAGGTAAAAATGGTTTCCATTTTAAGAAACACAATCTTACTTTAACTTAATGTGCTTTCACTAAAATGTTTGGCACTTCTGCGAGACCAAAATAAAGCAAGTAAAATTTTTACAAAAATTATAAATTTAAAGTACAATTTTTTATTTATATATATTCAAAAAGTTTCTTTTCTCTTTTTTGGTTGTATGGGAGAAAATGCTCATGTAGAAAGGAATTGATTTCTTTTTTTATGTCAATGCGTCTCTTTTTTTTTTTTATTCATTGGAAACTTTTATACATTCAAGCAAGGACTTTTCTTTAACGAAGAAGAATTTTACTCATATTTTTTTTTTTACTTTTTACAAAAGTGTCTGTTTATGTAAGTGCTTCAACGTTTTTGCTTGCTGCTTATCTGTGCGTTTGTGTGGGGCTTTATGTGTATGTGTTGTGTTATTGTAAGTAAAAAGGTTGCTTAAACTCCTGCTGCTGCAATACTCGTAGCAGCAGTTTTGAGTTGAACAGATATTTGTCAATCAATTGTATAGCTTTTGCAATTTAAGTAATCGATTCGTTTCTATTCTACACATTCATTGAATCATGTGCTTGTTTCAGTGTATGGCTGGCTGCATGTGTGTGCGTACATATTTCTGTGTGTGTGTGTGTGTGTGTATGTATATGTGTGTGTGTGTGTGTTCAAGGTTTATATGTTTTTCAATTTGGTTGCATTCTCCATATACAGGCGTTCGTGTTTGAGCAAGTAAGTCAATATACTCGACTCGAAAGTACAGGTTTATATCAGCTTTAAACTAAAAGTTTTTTTTTTTGTTGTTCTTGTATTTTCCTGTGTATTTCATATAAGAAAAAATGTTCTCTTTTTTCTTTAAATTTTAGTTTATTTACGTTTCTAAAAACCACAAGAAAAAAGGAGCACAGAAATACTGCTAACAAATATATTGTACTTAAGTTAAGGGAAAAATGCTGAAGCTTAATTTTATTATTCTACTGTTGGTACATAGTACACACTAGATCTATGCTCAGAAAAAATCTGTCATACGAGGGTAGCCAATAAACAAGTTTAAAGAAAATGTTCGCAACAACGTTACAAAGTTTTAAAAATTGTTCAAAACTTGAAAGTTTGCTACTGAAATTGTTATTTAAAAAAAAATTTTTTTTCGGTCCGGTTCTAACTCAGCAATATCAATTTGGGGCAAGATTTCATAGAAAAAGAGATAAAACTTCCCCTGCGGAGTACTCTTGCTAGCCATTTTACATATGATGGCCCTTTCCATATAGGATGTTACACTCCTTCCGTCAGTAAATTTCATATGATATTTGTCATCGAATAGGTCTTTCCAAGGTTTTAATAATGACTCTTGGCGCCTTCTATGTCTGTTTGTCGCATTAAAAAGAGATAACACTTCCCCTGCGGAGTACCCCTGTTAGCGACTTTACGTATGATGGCCCGCTCCATATAGGATGCTAGACTCCTCCAGTCAGTAGATTCCATATGATACTTAGTAGATTCCATATTATGGCCTTAGCAAGACCAAAGGCCATAATAATGACTCTTGGTGCCCTCTTTGTCTTTTTGTCTCATTGAAAAGAGATAAAACTTCCTCCGTGGAGTACCCCTGTTAACGACCGTACATGGCCCGTTACATATGTTAGACTATTTTCGTCAGTAATCGACTGATGAATATTCTGTATTTCCAAGACCATAATAATGACTCTTGGCGCCCTCTATGTTTTTTTGTCGCATTGAAAAGTCTACGAGACTCTACGAGTTCTAACTATATCTGAGTTCACCCATAATGGTTTTCGCTTACCTTAGCACACACTAGGTCTGCACGATTGCGAGATAGATGTTTCATAAAAAAATCTATTCTTTATCAATTACTCTAAGATTTAATTCTAGTTTACAATTTACGTTCCATTTTTACACAGATGAATGACAAAGACATCTTTCTAACGACGAAGTGGAATGAAAAAGAATACATCTATATATGTAAAAATTTTGCTATGCATTCAGAGCTTTTAAATGTGGTTTTGAATTTTTGGAAAGCTGTGTACAGCTTTTCACTGTTGCCCGGGTTTTCTTTATGTATTCATTCATAATTTCTTTTGAATGTACATCATTAGCTTGTAGTGTGGAAGGTGTTCGATTAAATTTTGTTGGCCTGAGTAGTGTGGAAGGTACATATATACACTGGCCAGTGATCACTTTTAACTAATTTAATTCGAACAGTTTAAATGCTGTACTAAAGTTTGTTTTCGTCTTTCGTGTTGTTATTGTTCAAGTCAAACCTCCACAAACACTAGCCCCTCTTTGCTCCTCATCATAACCCATTTTCCCAGTTCCCGTAAAAACTACTGCATACGAGCTATGATAAAAAAATAACCGTTATTTTTAATTTTTTCGATTTTCGCATTTTTTTTTTTCTCTGTTATGTTGGTACATATATCTGTTTTATATTATGTTGGCAATATCAGCCATTTTGGACTGGCAGTTTGTTTTTGACAGATAGAAAGGTCAGACGTGTTTTGGTATGCTTTTCGATTTTTTACTACCCGAAAAAAATGCATCAAAGAAACTGTTTTAAGTTTTGTGTAAAAAACGAAACTAAATGCGCAAGGATATTTGAAGTGTTGACTGTGGCGTTTGGCGAGTCTACTATGAGCAGAACACAAGTTCAATTGTGGCATAACCGGTTTAAGGAAGGCTGAGAAGATGTCAATGACGATGCGCGTCCGGGCACGTCAACAACCAAAGAAAACATTGAAGCAGGGAAGAAAATTAATTTTGATAATCGTCGAATATGGGAGGTTGCTGATAACGTTTCCACATCGTTGAGCTCATGTCAAGCAAGTTTTATGGATGTTTTAAGCATGAAACGTGTGGCGGCGAAGATTGTCGCTGAACATCGAGAACGACGATCGAGATTTCCTCCAATAGGTCACAACTGGTGACGAATCATGTGTGTATGGCTATGACGTTGAAACGAAAGCTCAATCATCCCAATGGAAGCGTCCAGATGAGCCGAAGATCGAAAAAAGCACGTCAGGTTCGGCCAAATGTGAAGGTTTGGCTCACTGTTTTTTTCGACTGCAATGGCGTGGTGCATCATGAATTTTTGCCACAAGATCGTACGGTCAATAAGGAATACTACCTAAAGTTGCGCGCCGTTTGCGCGAAGCAATTTGGCAGAAACGCACAGAATTGTGGAAAAAACAATCATGGATTTTGCACCATGATAACACACCAGCTCACACATCGATGCTAGTGCATGAGTTTTTGAATGAAAACAAAACCGTTATCATGTCTCAATCACCGTATTCACCGTATTTGGCCCCCGCTGACTTTTACCTCTTCCCAAAAAAGAAGACACCGATGAATGGAAAGCATTTTGCTACGATTAAGGAGATAAAAGAAAAATCGAAACAGGAGCTGTTGGCGATACCAAAAAGCTCGTTTCTGAAGGGTATCGAAGATTGCAAAAAACGCTGGTATAATTGTATTATTTCTCAAAGGAATTACTTTGAAGGTAACAAGATAGTTATTGATGAATAAATAAATACAGTTATTATTTGATCAGGCCTCGTATTTAGGCTTTAAAGAAGCATTCTTTGAAATACATCTAATATACCATAAATACAAAACTACTAAAAGATTTCAAATCATACAAAAGACAGCAACTTTCTATACATGTCTTTGAAAAATTTTTCCTCGGGGAGGTTTTATTGAGAAAGTTCCTTGTGAAAATGTGTCTCTTAAAAAGTATATAATACGCTTTCCACTATAAGGCTTGTTGGTCTGAAATATATTAATATATCATTATTTATGTCAGAATTTGTGAAAATTTTAATTTTAAGTAGTTCTAAGTTAATTTTTTTATAATATGAGCAAGCAGGTGCAAGAGTGTGCATGTTCCAAGAGTGCTGTTTGCAAATAGCTCTGCATTAAATTCAAATATATTACTGCATATTTTGTTTCGCAGTGTAACATCCTTAAATTTTAATGTAACCAGAAAAATTAAAAAAAATATTTATTATAAATTTTTTTTACTGACACAAAAAAAGCTTCTATACTATATTACAGTTGGTCTCTTTACGATTAGTTGGTAACATGACTTAAGAAGTGTTCTTTCAAAACTTGCCAATTCTTCCAACTACATCAGAACAAAATCATGCAGATTTGTGTACTACTTCAAATGGAAATGAAAATATAGATGAAGTGTGTCATTGAAAGTATTTGCAATAACAAATATATACATATTTTCTCTGCTTCCGAAATCTCTTTCCCCATTTTTATACGAAAATTTAAAACTTTTCAAAATACTGTGAAAAACTGTGTTAAATTATAGCTTTACTTTCTACGAAATACATGAACATTTTTCAACCAAGTAACGCAAATATGTGTTCACGTGTCTTATTTGGCTACTTTTTTGTTGCAGGATATTTTTACGCTTTACTTTTATGCAGTTAAGGGTAAAATTCAATGTGACCTAAAAGGTAAAATACTTATAGTTATCAAAACAGCAAATTCGTTGTTGTTTTGACAAGAGCGATTTTTTTCTTGATTTTGTATTTTTGCACTTTTTTTCAATCTAACACTTATCTTTGCTTCAGCAAATAAAAGCTAACAAAAGAATAACACATTTTTCCAGTCACTCGGGATCATTATAGTTTTTTATGGTTAAAAATATAATAGAAAAATAATAATAAATTTTCCTTAAAGTATGCTTTATGTTATTTCGAGTGACACTTAGTATTATAAAAATTTGAAGTATTTCGTTAAAAATTTTTGGAAGTTTTACAAAAGATATATATATGTGTATTATAAAGTTGGTAATAAAATAAATAAGAAAAAAATCAATTTAAGTTTGGTTAAAAAAGCCCATAATTTTTTCAAGTTTTTTCAAGTATATAAATTTCGTATGCGATTTTAAATTTCACTTGTGAAGACAAACCGTTTAGCTTCTTCTTAAAAAGCCTTTAACTTTTTGAAGTTCTTTTCTCATTATAATCTTTATTTTTAGCTCAACAAATGATATCGTGTTCAAAAAATCCATTTAACAACTTCATTATCATTTTAACAAGCATACAGGAATTGACACCTAAAAGCATGCTTCAATAGGAAAAAATAACACAAGCAAGATAAACTCAACTTGATATTAGTAAAAAACAAATAATGGCAACAAAATAATAAACGATCTTTTAACACACAATACTAAAATCAAAACGGAGGTTGGCAAACAAAGACCAACAACAACAATAATATAAATCACAACATAAAAAGCCAACCGAAAAATATTGATAGAAAACATGGCAAACACAAATGTTTATTTATGTAGCATATACTTTGGCTACTGTTTCAAACAAATGCTTTTTGTGTGGTTTTCGGCATTTGGCAAGTTTTCCTTAAAAAGTTATTTTAAAGCACAACTCGTAGATGTTTATAGCACATACATATATACTATATACATATTATTTTTTGCTTGTTGCTCAAGCATGCTTTTTGTTGTTGGACATAAAGTTCACAGCCTATTTGTTAGGCTGCTATATGGTTTTAATAGCCTGTAATATATAAGTAATGCTGATGTTTTTTATATGTTCGTTTTCTTCTTAGTCTTTTCATTTTGTTGGTGTGTTATGATTCTTGAACGGTTTGTTATTGCCGGCTGTTGTAAAGCATACATCTAGTCGTTTTTAAGCTTTTTTTCTTGCTTCTCTATTTTTTGTCTGGCAAACAAATGCCATTTTGTACCTTTGTAAATGTATCAATGCAAATTGTATTACAGTTTTATTGTTTTTCTGTCTTACATTTAGTGTTTGATTTTTGCTTTTCCATTTGATCTCTTCCAATTGCCCCCAAACACCTGCTGTTGTTTTTATAGTATTTTTGGCATAATACATGTTTAATTTTTGTTATTTTCGCCCACAATATTTCGTTTTTTTAAGTTCTGTTTACAATTTTTTTTTTTTTATTACCATTTAATGTTTTTTGCTTTTTATGTTCTACTTCTACCCGGTTGTTCTTACTCTTCTTTATGGTTTTTATTTTCTTTCAAATTATCATAATATTTAATGGTGTTTGTTTTTGTACAAAATAATTTGTTTGCGAGCTAATAATGTTTATAAAAAAATTATGTCTTTAAAAATGTGAAGCCAATTTCATTTTCGTTTATGAAAAAAGTGATATCGGTTTTTATTTTCACATACCAATTGAAAACAATTTTATCTAGAATTTTATCTGCACGAGCAGTAAATAAGAAAAATAAATCCCGTATAACTTTTCATATACTGGGGGTAGAATAGACAATTTGGCAAAAACAAATCTGATTTAGTTTATTCACATCCGAAGTGGTGGAGAACATCCAATATCGTGGGATGGAATGTGGAAATTGACTTACATCATGATTTGCCTTATCATATCATATATCAACTGCACCTATGTGAGCAAGACCTCCTTACTATTTATACCACCTACATCTACATTTATACCACCTACATTGGGCCGGTGCCTCAAAGTCTATTTTGGAGTTACTCGACCGTGTGCAGGAGAGGGCGAAGAAGTTCATCAGTGACAGTAGGGTATCCAACTCTATTGACCCAGTGGAGCATCGACGCAGTGTGGGGTGCGTTACTCTGTTCTATCATTACTACAGTGGATTTTGCTCTGACGAGATTAGGGATCTTGTTCCCGAAACTCGCACATTTTTACGTAGCACGCGATCATCGTCTAGAGCTCACTCATTTGTGGTCGATTGCCCGGGGAATCGTACTACGCATTACAGAGAGAATTCGTTTTTCAGCCGTACGCTTCGTCTGTGGAATAAGTTGCCTGAAGACATGTTTCCTGTCTGTTATAACGTTAGAAAGTTCAAGTCAAATGTTCACAAACACTACTCCCTCTTTCCCCCTCTTCGTAACCTATTTTCCTAGTTCTGGTACAATGCTCTGCATATGTAGGGGTCATCCCCTAAGTACTGGTCCAAGATAAAAAAAAAAAAAAAAAGCATCATCCCACAACGAACTACACCGTCTAACCATCACTTCTAGTTCCTTACATTACAGGTATCTGCTGTAAGACAACGGGGGTTACTAGCTCCTAAAAGCTGGCGTGCACCAAAGTTATCAGGGAAACTAATTGCCCTTCCTTCCATTTTGGATTTAAACTACAGCCAGAACAACCATGATCCGTGCCAGGGTGGTCTGAAGCGGAACCCCTAGTGGGGTTTGCTGGTCACCATTTAGCATATTAACCCTTGCTTAAGGCTGTGAAATTTCAACAAAATTTAAGTAATGCGGCATCCTAAAGTTGAATGTGCTACAAAAAATGAGAAACTCCTATCCGTGTATGCCCTAAAAACCAGTCTGTCCTGTTTTGATGAACATCATGGCAAAACCTGCTCCCAGGGTGGAAATATTGTTGTACAGATTGTGAAATTGATCTACATCAGTCAGTCGAATTTGTAGGCCGAAGCCCATTGAGAGTGTCAGCCATTAACCAACTCCCCCGTCTAACTATCACCCCTAGATCCTTACAGTACCGGTTTCTAAGGTAAGACAGTGGGGGGTCAGTACCACCCGAAAACCGGCACGTACCAAAGTAACTTTAGCTGATCCCTGCAGGGGAAATTAGTCGCTATAACGCATTTTTGAGACACGAACGAACCTCTTGTGCATGCAATTGTTCCACAAAAATGATAATGCCTTAAAGGTTAAAAACTGCATCACTTTAGCTATGCATCGAGCATGGCTGTTATTCAGACAATCATAAATTTTCAAGAGACTGTGAAAATGATTTACATCAGTACCTGCCTTGACGGCCTAACCTGATGGTGAACCAATTCCACGAAGTGAATTTTGCACGATTCACCACCGCCCCCGTGTGGCTTGCTAGGCTCACACAGGTAGCAATTCTTGTCATATGATTGCGGTCATATGAACAACTTCTTGTTGAGGAGTTCGGGCTTTCTAATCCCTCATGTATGCAATTTCCCAGCAATCAATGGAGGACAAGGCTTAATGAGTTGGTAGGCCGAAGCCCATTAAGAGCATCAGCCCTTAAACCAACTCACCCGTCAATCATCACTACTGGTTCCTTACAGTACACGTATCTGTTGTATAGGCAACATATCCTAGGGAGATTGTTAGTCCTCGAAAAAAGCCATCACCAAACAATTATCAAGGATACTAACACTCCCTTCCATTTTTCAAGAGACTGTTGTAAATTTGTCAACATACAGTACGAGCGAACAAAATCATCGTAAGCAGTAGCAAACGAAAAATAGTAAAAAAGAGTCGCCACCAAACTATCTAAAGCATAATAGATCATTCTAAAAAATTTGCGAGAATCCATATGAAATTTAACAGATGCAATAATACAAGACTCAGCATGCTAAGTTGTCATTTGGAGTCTAGACATAATAGCTCGATTCACAATCGTGTGCATTTGTGGTGACATTTTTGGGTGTATTTTGTTAGTATAATAAATAGTATGTAAAGTAAAAATATACTGCACTATTTTGAAAATGCAATGATGCAAAGCCATTTGCACAAGATTGTGGGTAGGGCTAATGAATATTTTATAAACATTTATTAAGAATAGCAATAATAATGAAGACGGACTTTGTCCTCAATTGGCGAACTCACATTACGATCGTCGTTGATATATAGCGCATACTGTTAAACGGGCTTAGTATGCTATGAAACCGGAATAAGTCCTTCACTGGGAGTGCTAGTCGGTCATTCACATACCGATATCTCCTGTGCCTCAGCGCCCCACAGAAAGTGATCAATTGCTTCATTTACTCTGTCGTCCTTTTCTAAAATTTGCAAATATTCGTGTTGTAATTTCCAAATCTGTACGGAACTCCAAAGCATTTGTAAGTGCACCCATCAGTGGTTTTTGAATTTTTTGCATGAAAGTTTAAAAACTTTGTGTTATGTTTATGACCATTTCCCTGGTTTGAGTATATCCATACTTCTTTTATTTTTCTATGGTCTTCTCAAGGAAACTGTTGTTAAAGCCCCCCAAACCGATAAAGAGTTTACAATTAAATAATGAGAAATCTTTGTAGTTATTTGTTCTATATTAATATTTTATAATCAGTGATGGGCAACCCGATTGTTGCTCAAGTCAGTAAAAATTATAATTGTTCTTAAAACTAAAATTACGTCTACTTATATACTACTTATGAGAAGTTCTAGACGACTCATATTAATATTATTATAATTAATGTTTGGGAAACCTATTTGGTTTCCACTGCTTAGAGGTAAGCTGATTAGACTTTACATATGCACATACGTATATGGCTCAAGGCCATAAATTGTCTCTTTGGTATGTGCATACATATGTGCATGTGTGGCGTAATTCAAGTGTTTAGACTTAATTACAATAGTGCAGCACATATGCATACGTACTTTCATAAACCTATTTCATTCGCACCTCCAGTGTATCTTCAAATGATTGCACTTAATAGGTGCACTGTCGCGACAACGGTTCGTGACAGAAAAGGTGTAAAGTGACAAGGGTCATGAACTTAAAATGTAACTTAATATTATGTTAGTTATTTGTTATGCATGCATTCAATAGGCTGCATTCATGTCATGGCTAAACGAGTGAATATATGTCGTGATCATGCTACAATATCATAAAAGCCCTTCGGCTTCATTTTTAGAGTAGATGCCTGCCATCTCATTACCACCTTGCAAGCAGATCAGAGTAGTCTAACTTTAACTGTGCAATATGCCAATTGTGACATACCAATAAAAATTTGCAGGTAAAAATATAACTCTTATGGATTTAAATTTCGATTGCCTGTTTAATAGTATGTTTATCATTACGCTATTTAAGATAGGACTTCCACCTCTTACCTTATAACGTGTAATTCCGCCTAAATATAATTTCAGTGCTTACTCTAGACGTTTATACTTTTTTTCTTCTTAGGTCCATCTGGGAACTGGTCTTGTGAACCATTCTGGCTCCAGGTATCATTCATCTCTCATCAGCACGACAGCACTGTGCTTCCTAATAAAAGAGTGTTTTGAACCAGTGTTGTCACTTAACTGAGATATATTAATTATATCTGTGATCCTAACTGATCACGGATTACTTGATGAGCAATTAGGTTCACTGATTTGAGTTTTTCCTACTTTTTCGCTCTTTTAAATAGCGACTGCCTGAACAACTTCTGACGAGTAAACAGCCACTATAAGCCAATGTTAGGTTCGAAAGAATTAAGAGTCGAAAATGATGTTTTATTCGTATTTCAATTTTAGGAATTTTACTCCATTTCTCTTTTTTATAATTTATATTATTATCCTAAAAAATATCGAGGGTAAAAAATGTGTACGCCTAATCCAGAGATCTGTATTACAAAAATATTTAAATCTAAAAATTTCTGCTCGATTTTAAAACCGCAACTTTTTGTTAATATTAACTATTGCTTTGTTCTCTCTTGCAGACAAAAATTTCAATTCTTTAAACACTAAAAGCATATTTAAATTATTATTTCATTAGCATTCAACTTTTCTCTCGACAGCACTTAGCATGTCTGTGCATGTTTGGTATATTCAGAAGAAAAAAGTTGTATAAAACTTGTACAAATATCTGCAGTTTTTGTGTTGTTGCTACTTTTTCCATTTTTGTTTAATTATTCTTTAGTAAACTACTTTTTTTTAATGTGCTGCTTCTGTTTTTCGCTACAACATCTTCAACTCAATTTTTTTTTTCTTAATTTTTTGTTGAAGTTTTGCCTGTGTGTGTGTGTGTGTGTGTGTGTGTATGTATGTGTGTCTGTGTGGGTTTTGTTTCGTTTTCTTTTCAACAAATTTGACGCTGTTGTTCTAGTTTTGGTTTGGTTTTGGAAGCCGGTTAATAAATTATATTTTATATTGTATTATAATTTACTTATTTATGTGGCTAAATTTCACTTACTTTTACTGCAGCATCCCTAGTGTATAATTTACAATTTGTGTTCTGTGCGTTTGTGTAGCGCTTTTGTTTGAAGACACCGCGTTATTTTAGATAATTATGTTTTTTTTTTTTTTTTTTTTTTTTTTGAAGTAAAAAGCAATAATATTTTAAGGAATTTTGCTGCATTAAATTCAGCCGCTGTCAGTCAGGCTTTCAACTGGTAGCAGGTTATTTTTCAAAGGGGTTGTAGCACGATATCAAAAAATTTTAAGAAGTATACTTAACCCTGATAAGAGAAACTAATAAAGTTTTTTACTTAAAGTAACCGTAATCTCTGCATTAATATATTTTGCGCTAATTTGTAAGAAATATCGTAATCGTGAGCAGCGCCAATAGATCGTAATTCTTGTAAGAATTTTTTTCTATACTAAGGAAAATAACTTTTCTTGTCTTTAATAAATTTTAGGAAAGGGTGAATGAAACTGAACTTGAAAGGCCATTTTACATTTAGTTAATACAGTCTACTCGCGAAAACGTGAATTAATTTTTAACGAGCGTGTTCACGTTTTTGAATTTGTTCACTAATATACGTTGAAAATTATTATGCAGAACAGTTTAACAATGTATATAACAAATTTTATTCAATAAATTTACTGCAATATTTTAATTCAGTTGATGTAAAGCTATTAGAGTATCAACTTAACATTGAATTAAATCTACATGAAATAAAAGGTTAAAAATACATAAGCGTAAATACGTTTTTCAACATTTTTATTGATAAAAAAACAAAACAATTCGGTGGTAATGAGGTAATTTTTGTTGACGGTGTTTTTAATTGAGTATCTGTATAGCCGCTCAACACTGTAATTTCACTTTGACACACTTCTCTACTTTCAGCTCATTTTAGCGCCTTATCAAGAGCTTCTATACACTTGGCACTGATCAGTTTTAACTAATTTAATTCCAACATTTAAAATGCTGTAATAGAGTTTGCTTTAGTCTTTCGTGTAATTATTGTTAAAGTTAAACGTCCACAAACACAACTCCCTCTTTCCTCCTCTTCATAACCTAGTTTCCTACTGCCTGGCTCACGATGTCGTTTCGTAAACGTTCGTCATAATTTTTAAGGCCAAAAAATCTATTCTGATGCCATTTACAAACTTTATTTTTCTTGATCTTATATCATTTACCTTGTCTTCCCTGATATATCCATTAACTGAATTATAGTTGACTATAGGTCACTTAGTTTTAATATAAAACACTAGCGAACGTTAACGAAACGACATCGTGAGCCAGGCTGCTAGTTTCAGAACAATGCACTGT
The DNA here is from genome assembly GCA_914767995.1 of Thecocarcelia acutangulata. Classification (NCBI taxonomy): domain Eukaryota; kingdom Metazoa; phylum Arthropoda; class Insecta; order Diptera; family Tachinidae; genus Thecocarcelia; species Thecocarcelia acutangulata. The sequence goes on along the minus strand of OU612097.1, from coordinate 26,577,759 downwards.
ACGTATGTAGGGGTCATCCGCTGAGTACTGGTCCCAGAAAAAAAGGCAATTCAAATTGCCCTGTGGGCTCTTTCACCTTCTGGGAGAAAAAGAAATATCATTATCAACATAATTTAAACAATTTTTCCTCAGAGCATGCTCTATGAAATCTTTAATAAATTCCCTAAAAGAATGCTGCATATATATTTCAGCTGGAAACAGTCTGCTGATAAGATTTTTAATTATTTTATTTTAGTATTTTCGAATCTCACTTTAAAAACACTCTCCGCATAAAAATATTAACCTGACAAAGATAAATTAAACAGATTTTGTTTATTTATTTATAATACTCGTATATGTCTATGGAAAACAATCCTTACAGGCTTTTTGGAAAAAATAAGTAAATACTTATTATAATTTCATATTCAACAATGTTAAAACTAAAAATTGCAAGTAAACAAGAAAAATTACGAGTTTAAATAGATTAATAAATTTCTTTTTACAACTGCTGAACTCGAAGAATAATCAAATAAATTCATAAAATTTGTTTTTTTTTTCTGCTTGTCTGCAGTAACACCCAGGGTCCGAGGCAGGAATCGAACCTGCGACCTCGAGACTGTTGGTCAAGTACTTTACCAAATCAGCCATCGAGGCACATCCTTCTCAAGGGATCAGCATTAGCATAGTTGACTTTTAAAAATTTTATTGATAGTGGAACCAAATGGCCTGAAGCACTTTGAGGGACATTATATACTATGTTGTTGATAAGGAAACGAGAGCATAGATCACCATTAATTATGTTGAATACATATTTAGTACAATTCTACGACTTTTTAGTGTTGACAGCTTAATTAGTGAAAGTCTAGCAGTATAAGATGGGAGATCAATTGGCCTAAAATGTAACCCAGGAAGATTAAAAATCAGGAACTGCTTTTGCACCGATTCAATAGCGTTAGAATGCTTTTAAATACAATCCCATATTATAGAACCGTACTCCAAAACAGGCCTTACCAGCGAAGTGTATAAACTTTTTGCTGCATATGGATCATTGAACTCGTTAACCCAGGGCTTTATAAAACCAAGTATAGCTCTGGCCTTGTTTATGGCCCTGATACATGAGATATAAAATTCAGCTTTGTATCTAAAAGCACTCCCAAGAAATTATCCAATTATCAAAAAAATAGCGCGCAGTTATCGGGTTACGTCGAATAAAACGCAAGTATTTGTATTTTTTATTTGATATAGTTAGAGCCTAAAAGTATGCTAAATAAATCTAATATGTGATCAATAATATAATTTAATTCCAACACTTTAAATGCTGTGGTAAAATTTATCTTGGTCTTTCCGTGTTTTATTTTTCGAAAGTTACAAGTCCGTCGTCCGCTACTTTGCTCCTCCTCATAATGAAAATGCTTCATACGTGTATGTATGAGCCACTGATTCATGATACAAAATAAATATTATTAACATTATAAATAATGCATTTTTTTAAAACTAACTAAATTTGTTAATATTTTATGGCTTATAAAATATTATTAGTAAATGAAATAAAATTGGTGTGCTATAGTTTTTGTAATTTTAATTAAAGTATTTTGGAAGCCCGAGAGTATGCTACACAAATTAGTTAATACTAGAAAGTTGATTAGCCAGTTAATGTTTTAAATTTTCATATGCAAAATAAATAAAAAAAACAAAACAAGTATAACTAACATTATTAACATAAAATGCACAGAATTTCTTCAGAGTGTGTTTGAAAAATTCCTAAAATTATGCTGCAGAAATAATAAGATATACTTTATGCTAAGATTTGCATACTCTGTTTAAATGATTTGCATATTTTATTATCGTATTTTTAAAGCTCAACATTAAAACCAAACCTCCGCTTAAAAAAATATATAAAAAACAATCTTTAGTCATTCATTTCAAAACCTTAAATGCAATTATTTTTCAACTCGTTTTCTATTTTGTAATTATTTATACTTCTTTAACTAATAACTAGGAAGAGAAAATAAATAAAAAGTTTTTTCTCAATTTCTGCAATTTTTATTCTATCATTTCTGTTTTGTTTTTATTTTTTTTTTTTTGTAATTCTTTAATTTCTTTATATTTTTCATTTGAAAGTTTTGCCTGCACCGACAAGAACACCGCAGCCAACGCCACCCAAAAATAAAGCAAATATAAATAAAATACTTGTTACTGCAACTTGTAAAATGTATGGATATTTTTCTACTATTTACAGCAGCCATTCAGAGACAAAGTTTTTGCTAAAAACAAAGAAATTATTATTAATATTTTTGCTTGTTTGTTAAAGTACAAGACCAACTTGTAAAAAACAAAAAAAAATTGTATTTATTTCGTTATTATTTATTTTACTTTTTTCAATGTTGGTTTTATTTTGTCATTTACACAAAATTTTGTTCCATTTTTGTTGCTCTATTTTCCTTTCCAAAAAAAAAAAAAACACAAATGCATATCGAAAGACTAAAAGACTATAAAATGCCACCCACAGCAATGACAATTTTCTGCTTTTTTTGCTCACACTTTGTGGTAAAATAATTTGTATAAAATTTCAATAGTAATGAAGAACAAATTATTGGTGATATAAAAGGAAATAGCTTGCGATAAAGGGAAAATATAGTTTTTATATTAAAGAAATTTAAACCTTAAATAGAGAAACTTTATGCCAGACTTATTTTATTTTTAAAAAGCCTATCTTAAGGCGCTTAATATGTAATTACAAGCAAAAGTGTTAAAGCTAACACTTTGTAGCAAAATTAAAAACAAAAACCGTTGCCTACTTTAAGTTGCAATTACGAATTTTTTTATACTATGCGGAAAAAATTTTTAAAGTGTGTATAGACACATAGCATAACGAAAACCATACTCCAAGATTGTGTTAGTAATGCTACTTATATAGCAGTGTGAGTGAACGAGAAAAGAACAAATTTTTAATATAAAAAAAAAAAAAAAAATTTTATAATCAGTCATATATGTTTGCCCGCAATCAGAGAATAGTGCGCAAATTTAAGCAAACCGTGTCTATAGGAAATGTGAAAACACCTGTTGCTAAGCATGTTCATAATCCGGCAAACGTTGCCTTTGCTTTTGTGATAGTGTAGCAGTAGAGCCGACTGCCTTGACTCGAGGTGATAAAGGTACGTTTACATGGTAATACAAGTATTTGGATTTTATGGAAGTAAAATATTACGACTTAAAAAAAGGTGAACAAAAATGTGTTGGAAGTATTTTTTACGTTTACACTTGGTGGCATAAGTATAATCAAAGTACTATTATTAAAGCCTAATCAAATTACTGATGGTTACAATTCTACAACATTTACAAAAACAACACGCAATATTTTTTTACTGCAATTGTAGGGGTTTCTAAATGTTGTACCACCTTCAGTAAATATTTGAAGTACTGCTTCAAATATTTATACACTTCCGATTTGATGAAAATACAAAGTTTTCTGAAGTGGTTTAAAAAGTAAAGATTTACCGACCGCTTGTCAATTTTTGCATTAGGATTTTTTTCCCACTGAAAACATTTTGTTTTCACACGGTAAGATTTGCTTTATTCTACACACATGTTGAACAGATCTAAACATTTGTATTACCATGTAAAGATACTTTAAGCAGTGCAGTAAATAGAGCCTAATCAATCAAATAGTGCGTGTGCTACGCAAAACTCCCCAAGGCCTAAGAAAAGCCTGACAGCACTTAAGAAATTGTTACGATGACGTGGGTCTGTTCGTCAGGCCAGGGCTGTCTTATAATTAAAGCATAAAATAATATATTTAACATCTGTGTAAACCTAATAATATATATTTATTTGATATACATAATATTTAAATACATCAAGCTAAACGACAAATTCTACTTTATATAGTGTTTAATAATTTCGATAACACTGTATGGCTTATACGAGTACAATATTATTTTGTTGCAATAAAATGGAAAAAATTTTTCTAAAGAAGGCACACAAAGTCATGTCGAGATACTGTTTAATGAACTTTTATTTTTTTGTACAACAAATGAACAACAATGTACTTTGAAAACTTCGAAAAACTAGGATCAATATACCTATTTATTCATCCTAAGAATATGCTATACAAATTACTTAACACTTGAAGTTTGCTTTAGTTAGTAGCTGTGAGCTTGACTAATATTATTGTCAACACAATTTACCTAGTTGCTCCTCAGTGTATGCTCCATACAATGTTTGAGAAAACATGTTGCAGAAATTGCAAATAAAATAAAATATGCTTTATTTTCCGATTTGTATACTCTGTTTATAAGATTTAAATATTTTATTATAATATTTTTGAAAGTCAACTTTATAACCAAACAAACAAATGTATAAAACAATCTTTAAGCATTCATTTTAAATCTTAAATTGAATAAAAAAAAAATATAAAACAATTTCATTATTTAAATGCAATTGTTTTTATAAAATTATTTGTTTGAAAGCAAATTAAAAAAACAAAAAAAAAAAAGAATTAATAATGTAGTCAACAAAAAAATGTACAAACAAAAAACCTTCTAAAATAAAAAAGCACAACAAAGAAACTACAAAGTGGCATAAAATTAATCACCAATTTCGTTTGTGAATAGCTTTTTTACTATAATAAATAAAAAAAAAGAGATTCTGAGTGTGGGAAATATTTATTTGGAACTGTAAAGTTATTTCTATTGATTGGAAAATATAATAGTGGTTACCTATCTTTTCGCATTTTCCATAACTTTCCGCTATATTTCTGGTTATAACAGTTCGCATTACTGCCGAATATTCTCTTTAAGTGCTGCGATTGTCTAAGTATAAATATGCGACTTCATGTAGCCCCAAAGAACGAAGTCTGGCATGATCAAATCAGGCGATCTTTCTGGCCATACCAAATCGCCCAAACAGGAGAAAACGTGATCAGGATATGCCTTCTTCACAATATTCTTTATGTGTTCGGTTGCACCGTCTTATTGGAACCACATATTCACCAAGCATCGCTCATAGACCTTCGGCTATAAGAAGTCGCTTAGCATAGCTCTGTAGTGTTTGCCAGCAACAGTAGTGTCGATGATCAAAAAGAAATAAAAAAAAAACTGTCCTATCAACCCTCCCACATGAACACCGTACCACAGATACCTTCAGTGAATAATAATAATAATGGCTTTTCAATCATCACATTTTGAGTGCCCCGCAAAGGAAGATTTTTTGTTCACGTAATCGTTTAAATAAAAATGCACTTTGTCCCTCAGCATGATTTTTGATTAAAATGTGACTTTCAAGAGCCCTGTATGGCACCTTTTTTTCATGTAATTTTAGCTATATGAATTAACTCTATTAAGCTGAGGATCTCTGATCTTTTTATACCCGCTTTACGCAATTCCTCATACCATTATAGCAAGTTTAGGGTTTATGAATTGGTGGTCTGTAGTTCTTAAGAAACAGCAGTCCTTAATCAACGTACCCGTCTATCCATCACTTTTGGTTTGTTACTTTGCTGGTATCTCTTGTAAGACAGCAAAATTTTGCGCAGTATAATTAGCTTTCAGAAAAACAGCCATGCTTCAAAATTATTAGAAAATAATACATTTTTAAGCTCATCGGTGACAGTAGGGTATCCAACTCTATTCACTCACTGGAGCATCGAAGCAGTGTGGCGCACTCTGCTCTATCTTTAATACAATGGATTTTGCTCTGACGAGATTAGGGATCTTGTTCCTGAAACTCGCACATTTCTACGTAACACGCATTCATCGTCCAAGCTCATCCATTTGTGGTTGATTGCCCGGGGAATCCTACTACGCATTACACTCGGTTTTCAGCCGTACGCTTCGTCTTTGGAACAAGTTGCCTGCAAACGTGTTTCCTGTCTTTTATAACGTTGGAAAGTTCAAGTCAACTGTTCACAAACACTACTCCCTATTTCCCCCTCCTCACAACCAATTTTCCTGGTTCTGGTACAAAGCACTGCATATGTAGGGGCCATCCCCTGAGTACTGGTCCAATAAAAAAACAAAAAAATACAATTTGTTAAAAATAAAAAAATACATTTTTACAATCTTAGATCCAAACTAGAACCAAAATAGTTTAGCTAAGACGCAAGCACCTTCACCAAACGACCAACGTCAATATGGTCTATTAAATAGAACTAACTGGGGCGTGGTGATCACCTCTCTGTCAATTAATTTTAGTGAATTAATAATTGGTGCATGTTTTCAGAACTCCTAGCTCAATGTCCGTCGTACTACTATTTTCTAGAGTATTATTTGCTAGCGTAGAGTGGGGACCTGTACCTCTCAAAACATCATAAAAGCCCAAGAGAGAAATAACAAAGAGCCCAAGTTAGGAATAAGAATAGGTAAAAATTACTCTCCGTGAGACAATAAGAAAACTGCATGCATAATACGTGTGAGATAATTATAAAAAAAAAATAAATTCCAGAGCTGGGGAGCTGCATTAAATCATATTTTTTATGATTCGGAGTTCGACACTAAAGTGTGTGAGTTATTGATGCGCATCGCAGAGGCTATGAAACCCCTAAACCATATGATTGTTTTCCTTGTCTTCTTTAATTAAAAGGTGATTGATCAGCGTATATAATATTGTCATGGAAAAAATCCTTTCTTATGTAAGAAATGAAAACAAAACCCCAATTAGCGCTGCTACAAAAAATCCACAAGAATATATTTATTTAATTATAAAAATCCACAAACCGAAATTAAAAAAAATAAACATTAGGCTCATAATAGGCTTTTAAGTCTGCTGATAAGTAACTTAGTGCTTATGAATAGCTGACATGTACAAAACTGGAAACAATCATAAAATACGACCTTATTTTTTCATTTATATTTCGAAAGTTTGAAAACTTGATATCTACAAGATTGGGTGCAATTTCTTTGTTAAATCTGGTTTTCGAACTCTTTTTTTATATTATTCCAAGTTATTACTGATTCCGCTGAAACAGTTTGTTCTAAAAATGATTCCTTAATCACTTAAGTCAGTGGTTTTCACTTCTTCAATAAAGTAAAGCCAGGCAGTTAATCTGCCTGGCTCACGATGTCGTTTCGTTTACGTTCGCCAATGTTTTATATTAAAAATAAGTGACTTATAGTCAACTTTTATTCAACTAACCGATATATCGGAGGTCGACAAGACAACTGATAAAAGATCAGAGAAAAATAAAACTTATAAATAGCCTCGCAATAGCTTTTTTATCTTAAAAATTCTGACGAACGTTTACGAAACGACATCGCGAGCCAGTCAGAAAGTGAAGCGACTTCGTTCTAAATCAAATTTTCGAAGGTTTCCCTACCCTTTCATATGCTCGTATCTCCAATTCTTTGATTAAATAGTAATATCCAAATTTAGGAAGGAAAATTTCTTTGGAACTGTTTTCAAAAATGATTCAGATGAAGTGAATTTAATAATAAAAAAAAAAAACTATCCCACTTCTTCAAACTGGCCAGAAATTTATATTGTTCTCGCTGGTTACGCGTTTTCAAGGTTGTGATTTTAATCCGCTTTATTTAGCATAGAGAATACACAAACTAAAATATTTACACATGATGTTAAAGATCCTTTACAACATGGATAGTGTAATCAAACGTTTTTGAGATCAAATGTAACATGTAAAATTTTTTGGCACTTCATCTATACTTTTAGGCGCAAAGAATAATTTCCTTTTAGTGAATCATGTTTTGCATACCTACGTTTATTACCATTGTCTGCGCTTATTACTAACACTGTCATTTATAAGATGTTATATCTTGTTGTGTTAGTTTATCAAATAAATAAATAAATAAAAAAATAAAATAAAAAGTTCTGTGTAATAATTCCCAATATTCCAAGAGGCGTTATCAACGTCATATCAAGACGACATTAAAAAACACTCAAAAAATACATTCGCCTTCAGCTCTAAACACTTAGACGACAGCAGACTTCACAACTTTACGACTACAAATGAAGTTAGCTTCAAATGCTGCCGTCTCATCAGCAACATAATTATTTTAAAGACAGCAGCAGCTTTATGTGTATTTAAGCAATGCAAATTTTAGAGGTGCCACATATATATTTTACATGAACAAAATTTAAATTACCGACTGAAAACGCAAAAATATTACGTAAAACTGTAAAAACTAATCAATTTATTTGTTTATTTTATTTATGTGATGTTTATTTCTATTAAATATTTTAAACAAATTTTAGTTTTTATTGCTGCCAATTTATATTTATAGTGGCAGCACTGCATTTACTTTTTGCTGTCTACGAAAATAGAAATTAGTCTAAGTTAAGCAGCAAATGCTGTTGTGAAGTCGTGCTGCTGTGATGTCGTTAAAATAATCGTGTGGATTTAAACACATGTATTTTATTTTTGACAGATTGCTGCTTGCTGTCTGCTGTCGTCTATGTGTTTGAAGCTTTCGACAGCAAAATTATGTATTCTTTGATAGGCCTTCGGTATTTCCTAGAACTAAGCGATATATAGAAGTTGTCGACAACATTCAATTGTTTTTTGGAACGAGTAAATAAATGAAAAAAATGTTTGTGTTGACTTCATGTGACGGCGAAGACGCCTTATGGAATATGGGGGAATATTAATTTTCATTTTTTATATATAGTTTCAGTTGATTTAAAAAATATTTATTTGCTTTATATTTTATAATTATTTGCATTAAATTTCAAACATTTGCTTAGTGAAGATTTGCATTGATTTATTTTCCTGCACAATTTGCCAGTTTACCACTTTTAGTTGTCTTTGCCAACTATTATGCTAAGCTTACTTAAATCGTTTTGACTAAAAGCATTAGAATAGCTAAACTTCTAAACAAAAGCCTTGTCTTTAACTTATAGTCGTGTAGACATTTTGTTGTGGAAAACATTAAACAACAATGACGAAGAAAAAATCTGCTTAAATAACAAAAAGAAATGTACGAAAGAATTGAAACTTTTGTGCTCCTTTTTTTCTGTTTATAATTTCCTTTCAACACGTTGAATTTTCTTTCTTGCTTCTTTTTTCTTTTCTTTTTTATTTCGCCTATAACACATAATTGTGCGTGTAACAAGTTAAGGCCGAAATTTTTGTACAACGAAAAGCTAAAGGCACGGCAACAGACAAAAATTAAGATTTCGAACTTAAACGGTAGGAGGGAGCTAAAAAGGAGATAAAAACTTCTTTAACACTTTGTTGAGAAAAAAAAGCAACAACAAACAAAATTTAATTCTTTGTGTTTTCCTGACAATTCCGTTTCATTCTATAAGCTGTTGTGTTATTTTTTTTTTATCCACTTTTGTTAGGCAATTTATCTATTAAGTTTTCGGCTCCGTTTGCCACACATTACAAATGTTTGCAGCACGTAATATTTTTATTCCACTATCATTATGTGGGTGATATTCTTAATGCATATCGAGGAATACAAAGAAAACAAAGGAAGTTGCTGTTATAAAAAGAATTGGGTTTTTGTTACAGACACGCACACGTATTAGGGGTTTACAAGCTTCCCACCCGTGAAATTAATCTCTACTCAAAGTTCATCTTTAATATGTGAGAAGTTTCAAAATTGTTATCAATAATACGAAGCATACTTTTGGGCTTTAACAATTTTTTAGTTACCTAACAAAATTTAAATGATAAAAGTAAATCCCATTAACGCTCTGAACATCACATAAGTAGATGTGATCTTAAAACCGCACGAAATTTTCTAGCCGCTTATGATTTTAAAATCACTTGTAATTTTAAAATATGTAAAATTATTATTCATATTGCCAAGCATACTTTTAGAAGCAAAGCTGGTTTTTTTAAACATTTGTTTATGTTTAATTTTAACTTATGATGAACTTTTACATTATTGGTGAGACTTGAATATAATTTGAAGTGTCTGCTTTTTCGACTACATATCTAACGATAAACAAATTTATTCAAAACTAGACAAATGTTTTAAAATACACGATTTTATGAAACTATTTGTAAAGGTCATTTTTATGTTATTTGATATAACTTTGAGAACATGTGAGCTAAGCACAATACTGACAATGACGTGAGCCTCACACAACTGCCTGTGATCCTTAAGATCAGGTAAACTTCAAATTTCAAGTGATATTTTTATCACATGTAAATTTTAAAATATGTGTGAAGTTTTAAAATTCTTATTAATAATATTAAACATACTTTTAGGTGCGAAGTTAATTGCTTTACTATATATTTAACTTTTAGCTATAATTTACCATGAACTTCCATATTATTAGTAGAATTTAATATAATTTGATGCGCGTGATCTTTTTACTATATAGCTATCAGAAAACAAGACAAATGATTTAAAGTCGTATAAAATATATATCACGTGTTAAGTAACTAGGAGTAAATATCTCTTTTATGATTTTTGATACCACTTTATAATATATGGCTTTAAAATCATCCTGACAATAATCTGAACATCACACAGCTGCACGTGATCTTATAATCACATGTGATCTTCAAATCTCATGGGATCTTAAATTCGAATGTAAATTTAAAATATGCGAGAAGTTGTCTAATTGTTAGTCAATGGCTAACATACTTTTAGGTGTAAAGTTATCTGCCTTAAAATTTTTTACTTACCTAAAATTTTGGCTAAATTAAATGATATAATGGCCTAAATATCAATAACATGTTATTGGAAGATTTGAAGTGCCTGTATTTATACTACATATCTTCCAAAGCCAAAACAAGACTAGTGATTTCAAATCATTTCATTCTCTTCTCTACGGAAAGCTTTCAAACCGTGCAGCTGCAAGGACCATAACACTTTATCCAAAAAAGTCAAAAAATTATATAATGAAACCGCATGTTTACTGGCATGTTATATATCTTTCACATACATAAATTTTTCAACATGATTTCTTGTAAGCGATTTTTTCGGTTTTTTTTTCTTTTGGTTGAACAAATAATCTTTTGTTACGATTGTGTGAAAAGATTTTTTAATGTTTTCTTTTGTGTTTGGGCGTTATTTTTTTGCGCTGCTTTTCAGACCAGATTTCGCTTTTTAGCAAAGAAGTTTAAGTACTCCTCACACACACACTCAAAGAAGCAAATTAACTTTCAAAATAATAACAAATGAAATTAAGGAAAAAAATTGTGGTTTGCAAATCGAAAGTTGAAAAATGGTGCGTTTACCTCGAAGAGCTTAAGTCAAACAACAGCATTATATATTTAGAATATATATAACCCGCAATTTTGTGAAAAGTGTATAAGCTATACAAAAAAACTTTATTTTTAAAAACAGTGGGCTTTCCACAGGCTAATTATGGTCATGTTCAAAAACGAATAAAATAAAATAAAACTATTTCATATTATTTTGTCGCCCAACGTTTCACTCGTTTTTGACAAATCTTCTTCAGGGATATGTGTTTATTTGGGATAATTTTTGTTGGTTAACTTAATAAAAACTGGACTATACAAACACGTAGTTGTATACTTGCACGTCTGATTACATAAAACAAAATATATAAAAAAAAATAACACAAATATTCTTTGTCGAACTTAACCCTAATATCACAGAACTTTTATTAGCATGTTTTTAAATATACAAATAAGATGTTGTCATAAATACCTGAACTTTATATATTTCTTATTTTAGCAGCTAAAGATCGTTTTTTATTTTTTATAAAAAATAAAAAACGATCTTTAGCTGCAAAAATAAGAAATATTTATATAAACAAGATCAAATAATTAAATATCAAATACTCGAACTTTATTTTTATCAGATATTTTATTGAAGGCATTAGGTGTAAAACTGTGCTACTGATGTCTCTTTCCAAAATTCGAGGCTTTATTGTAAAAAACTGGTTGTATATTTATAATCCAAAGTATGGTACATTGCTGGCCGGTGTTGAAAAAACTGATGATCTTTTGAAGTAATCCACGAATCCATTCAATTATTTACTTTTTCCTAAGACCGGAAGTGCGCTTGGTGATCGAGGCCATGTGCCGCTAATCGAAACAAGTAATATGCCGAGGGGGAAATGTCTGCAGAATATGCCGGGAAATGGGAAGGACTTCACTTTAGAAACATGGGTATTTTACGGCATCGTCATACTGTAAAATCACTATCATGCCTCTCGTTGCATTGTCTCTCAATGCTCGGCTCAAAGGATTTGCTTGCATTCGCTAATGATCGCCTGCCTCGAGCCTGAGTCGTACTGGTGCAGCGACCGAAATATAATATGTCTACCAGCTTTACCGACAATTTTTTGTTTTTAGGTTTTTCGCTGTTTGTATTATCGTTGTAAAATACATATAAAAACACTTGTTTTGTTTTCAAATACCAACGCTTTACCTGAGTTTTGTTGCTACTTGTAAAGTCGTAAAAAAACTTCTGTTACTAAGCTCGTATCGCAGGCTTGATTTAATGATTTAATTCCATCGGGAAAGAGTCCCAAATGTATACGTTTTTTCACACTCGCTTTTTTAAAAGATCTAGAAAATAATATTTTATATTTAAGTAGATTTTTTTTAGAAATATAGTTGTCTTAAAGTTTCAAAGATATCTGCTTAATATTTAAAATGAGAAATGAAAACCTTTTGAGAAATTCTGAACCATTAATATGGCATAAGGGTTAATACATCATTTGTTGAAAATTTATTTATTTTGAATTTATTAAACAATGTTTTAAAAAAGGCTTTTTAAAGTACATATGATAAAAAGAACACTTCTTTATGTTTGTACTTTTCTAAAATTACTGTTTTTCAGATGATGATTTATTGAACAAAATTTTTTTTAAGAAATATTTTTGAATCATGTCTTTTTATATCTGTGGTGTTTTATCATAACAACTGAAGTCAAATTTTAAAAATCGAAAAATGCCATCTGATTTCATTAGTTTATTAAATATAAAAAATTTATTTGAAAAAATATTTTTTCGTTTTATTAAAAAATTTTGTTGTAATTTTGATTTATTTTCATTTGTTCTGACATATAGTTTTTCATTAAAATTTCTCTTAAAAAATGCTTTTAGTTTTATCTCGACTTAAGTTGTTATGATATAATGCCACAGATATATTCTATGTGATGTTTCCAGAACACAAGCAATACCTCTTGTCTGCAATATTTGTATAGAAATCATTAACAAAATTTTGTGCTTTTCATATAGTTTCTTAACTACTCACATGCTTGTGATGTTGTAACCTCACATTATCCTCAATGATTATGCTATTCTAATTTTATTTCTTTTAATTTTTTTTTTAATTAGTCCAAAAAAGTAGCATTTTTTCAAGCACGGTTGGTTGGAATTTTTTTCCAAAAATAATTTCCATAAATTTTTCAATCTTCTCTTTCTTTTCTTTACAGCTTTTGAATAATACAACAAAATATAAATAAAAAAAAATATTTACAAAAAATAAAAATAAATCTGTCGTAAAGCAAACACTTGATATAAATACATCAATACCTTTTTTAAGTCCCTTCGAAGAATATTAAGCTTTTCTTTTAGTTAAAAATAATTTGTTTATTAAAAACAAAAAAGTTGTATTTATATATATTTATTTTGCTTTAATTTGCCACGATAACCTTAACAAGAGAGTTATGCTAACAGGTAAAACCACAGCCAAACTAACAACAACAATTTCTTCTTTCCACAAATTTATTTTTCACGCTCTGCGGCGACCCAATTTTACAACCAAACAACACACACACACTTTTAATGGCCGTTATTTCGTTAACAACACTTTCTTAACGATTCGTTCAATAACATTGATGAAAATTCTTTTCAACATGATGACAAATTGAATTTCATTATTACTATTACGACTACTATTACCACAACTACTACAACTTCTGCCACTGTTGCTGCTAACTACGCCTTTTGGAGGGCTTTACTTAAAAAATTAATAATAAAAAAAAAAAATTAAAATAAATTATCACGACGACATTTATGTTACGTATGGAAATGAAAATGGCTTTTATTTTATTAAATATTGCGTGACACATGCCATAAATATGTTGCTGTCTCATAATTTTGTTTGGCCGAAACAAAATATTATTCCTTTTGTGGGAAAATAAAACCAAAAACCTCCCTCGAAAACGAAAACAATTTTAACAAAAATCAATCATTTCGAATTATTAAATGTTTTTGCTGCAATGCTGCTTATAATGATGATGATGACATCGAATCTCTTAACCCATCTTGTCATATCCGATGATTTTCGGCTTAAACATTTCAAAAATCAAATAACTTTAATCAACGACTGAAATCCACAACAACAAAACAACTCTTAATTGTATAAAAAAAAAACAAAATAAACTTTTTCAATAAAATTTTAAACAAAAATTGAAAATCATTGCCACTGCACTTTATGATTTTTTCCATTTTTATTTTGTTGTTCATTTTTTCCTGCGACAATATTTTTATGTTTCGAAACCATTTCGGCCACTTCAACAAAAAACAGTTTAAAATTTACAACTATTAAAACTGTTTTGTAAACGAAAAATCATAAGCAACATTAAAATTTTATCAACGATTTATTATTTGCAAAAAAAAAGGAAAAAACCTTTAACTAGCCACAGAGTAAGACTAGTAAGGCTTAACAAATTTGTGGCACTGTTAAACATTCAACTGCAATTGTAAAAAGGGTCAACGAAAAAAGTCTACATTTTTGTATATACCACAAAAAATAAAATATCTTCCATATCTGTACGAAAATAAAATATAATAAAAAGAAACAACTTGCCACACTATTTCTTGTACCATTAAAAGGTTGTTTGCAGACGTCGTTGTACATATAAAAACATAAGACGTCTACCCGCCCCTGCAAAAAAAGTAAAGAAACAAATATTAAACTACAATTTGTTGTAACATATTGTGCCTGCTGGAGTAACGAGTTTGTCTGTTTGTGTGTGTGTGTGTGTTCACGCGTAAGTTTGTTTGTTGGTTGTAAATAATGGGGCTGCAAATGGCAGCATTGCCAACAGCAGCCAATCTTGTTGCAGTAACACTCCTAGTACTGTTGATCTGGACACCAGTTGTTATAAATGCAGTCCGTGAGTACAAAATGTTTTTTTCTTTTTTATAAATTTTAAGGCAAAAATATTTGAATAATAAAAAACCAAATGAAGCCCTTCAATGTAAGTTAAGTATTGTAAGATTAACAAAAAAAAATTTTTAAAGCACCACAAAGTATACTTCATTTTCTGTGACTTAAAATTAACCTAAAATGAAGCAGTAATAGCTGTCATTAAGAAAGAAAAAAACATATATTCTCTTAAATATTTTTAATTCACCTCCTACTGTATTGGTAAAAGTGTTTAGTTAAGATTTAAAAACGCATTTTTTTAATTGACTTCCTAAAAGTATGTTATTGTTAAAAGTATTTAGTTAAGATTTAAAAGCGCGCTTTTTTTTAAAACGCTTTAGTACTTTAAAACAATATTTACTTGTAAGCAACTGGTTTTAATTTTCATTAAAAAAGTAAAAAAACATTCTCTCAAATATTCCGCAAAGAAGACCTCCTAAAAATAAGCAACTGTATTGGTAAAAGTATTTACTTAAAATTTAAAAACGCATTTTAAATATTTTTATTGACTTCCTAAAAGTATGCTATTGGTAAAAGTATTTATTTAAGATTAAAAAACGTGCTTTTTTTAAAACGCTTTAGTACTTTAAAACTATTTTTACTTGTAAGCAACTGGTTTTAATTTTTCTTAAAAAAGTAAAAAAAATATTCTCTTAAATATTTCGCAACGAAGAATTTTGAAATGTTCGGCAATATCAGTGTTCATTTTTGAATTTTGTGTCCGTTGTAGTGAAAATGAATAATTTTGACAGTTACAGTGAACACTTAGGAAATAAATTATGAACTCAAAAAACTGCGATGGGTTTTTGTCATTTGTAAAATAGTTTGAAACTAAAAAAACAAAAGAAATTTGTTAATTAAAATTTTTATTAGTCAACTTATCGAACAAAGCAGAATTGGCAATTCAGCACATCATTTACCCTTAGTCAACACATTTAGCGCAATAAAATTGGTTGATTCTTACTGAGTTTTTAATGAAAATTAAATATTATGAATATCGATTAATATTCTAGCTCCTGGAAAGTATACTACACCATTGAAAACCAGAGTTCTATAATTTTGTTATACATAATAAAAAGTTTTTACCAAAAAATTTCAGTTTCTAACAAAACTAAAACTCTCTTTATTAAAAAACAAAAAAGACAAGATAAACGTAATTTAAATTCTTTTAAATACTTGTGTGGCCCTCTTCAACGTAAGCTATTAAATTAGTAAAAGCATGTAGATGAGGTGCTCGTTTTGAAAGTACGTCTTTTTAAAATTACTTCAAAACTACTTTTACTTTAAAGTTGAAGTGCCCATGCCCTATGCGCTTGTTGTTCATTTGTTTATGTAAAAGTACTAAGGCTGTGCGGTTTAATATACACATGTGTGTGTACACACACAAGTGCAAGGCAACACACATTCGCCGGCTTTGCTTATTAAATAAAATTTATTTTTATTTCCTCAAATGTTTTAGTGTTTGCTATTCCATATAGAACTTTTGGGCACCCCTGCTTTAAAGGAACTAGTTACAATTTTCATTCGAATTGTAAAAAATTATTTTCGTAAATAATTTTATTTATTAAAATACTAAAAATATTTCAGTTCGAAAATATGCCAAACCACCGCCCAACGAATTCTATGGATTATTTATATATAATTATTTTTATTATATATAATCATCATATCGCGAATTGGTTATTATTTTGAAAAAACGTTGTAATAGTTTAAAGCTACTTTATCTGTTAAGGAACTAGTTTTGGTTTTCATTAAAATGTAAACAAAAAAATTGTTTTCATAAATTTTTGTGCATTGGTACATTTATTGTACCCTGGAAAGTATACTACACTTTTAACAAAAAAGTTCTATACTCGTAAGTTCGCTAAACATAATGAGAGTTTTTTACCATATCACAAATTTGTTCAAGAACAAATTTCGTTTTCTGATGAAAACGAAAATATATTTTTTTTCAACGAAAAAAACATAAAATAAAACAAGATATATTTACAATATTGTCTTAAATAATTTTGTTGACCTTTTTAAAGTAAGTTGTGAAAACGATTATCGTGAGTACCAGGCCAGTGTGGCCTTACCCCACCGGCGATCTAAGCAGCGGGTGAATACAATGCGTCTACTAGCACCCTCCATACATGGCAAACTGTTGTTTTGACATGATCTCCTCCTTGGTTGGGAACGGAGCCTTTTTGAAACTCCTTCCAATCTATGAGTCATGGCAACCAAATAACCCCAATAAAGAAGTCCAACGATGTCTAATCACATGATCTTGGCGGCCAATTGACATCGCCAGATAATTTTTTCCACACATTTTTTAACGCTAGGTTTTTTAAAGTATTTTTTCCATTGTAAATTCGTTTACAGGTTGCTTTGTAGTTTTTGTACTGAATATCCGTTAAATGTACTGAAATATTATTAAATTGCTTGTTCTTTTAATTTCTTTCAATGTGCTGTTGTCTGGTTGTTATTATATTTCGTAAATGCTTAAGCCTAAGCTTAAGGCCATTGGCCTGCTTGCTACTACAATAATGACAACAATGTTAATTTGTAAGAAAGAAAAAAGTACAATAATACATCGTCATTGTGCATTAAGTCTTTTAAAAAGAAAATATTTTATTTTGTTTATATGTGCTGGTATGTTTTTGTAGTTTTGTATGGAATTCTTGTTTTTTCCGTCCTACTCTCTTTTTTATAGCATAGCTTTAGGCTTGTGGTGTGTATTTGGGTTTTTTAATTTTTGTTGCTTAAGTAGAGTTTTTTTTTAACGCTTTGTTGCTGCTTTCATAACTAGCAGTTATGGTATTTTAAATGCTTCCTTGCGGCCAAATGGTTTCACAACGAAAGAAGAACCAACAAATGAAACCAGATAAAAATCACAAGTATAGGGATCATACAGCAACAAAAAAAAATGGTTTTCTTAATTTTGTTGGTTTTAAGTTTAAAGTTCATGTTTTTTTTTTTCTTTTTAGAAAAATCCTAATTATGTGTTAATGTGGAAAATTTTCAATTAATTTTTCCTTTCAGCAATTTTGCAAAAAAAAAAAAATTTTTTAGGGCTAGATTTCTTTATTTTAACAAGGAAAAAAATCTAATAAAAGAAAGCAACACTATATATCTAAAAAAAAAAAAAGTTATTGCCAGCATAAAATATTCAGATTTTTTGTCTAATTAAACGATGAGTTTAGTCGAATTGCATTGAACAGCCATAAGAATTTTGTTGCATGGAAAAGTTTTTATTTAGCATATTTTTCCAACGAAGCATAAAAACTCCAGTTTGATGATGGAATTTAAAAAAAGAAATGCAATTTTGAACTTGTGAGCTGTAGTTCCTTTTTCATTTTTTATTTTATTTATTTTTTTTTTTATTTTTTGCAAGAGCAGCCAGCCGACAGTTGCCCAACTGTTCTGTTGATTATCAAATATTTAATATTTTAATAATTCTTAGCTAAAGTTTTCACCCAATTTGCTTTCATTTTCATTCTATTAAATGCAAATTTTGAAAGAAAAATTTTTTTCTAATATATAATATATATATGCGAATATGAAAGTTCTTTTTTATTAATCTACAAAATAACAATTTGTAGCAGCAGTAGTAATAAAAATTAAAGTAAAGCTTAGTAATTAGAAAAGTTTTGGCTGATTCCTATAAAATGGAAACTAGGTCAAACAAACTTCACAACAAATGTTACTTATATTGCGTTAGTTAATATTAACTTAACTTACTCAGTAAACATTAGCAAAGCTTTAACAGTGTTAGTGCACACAAACATGCGCAAATATTCTAATATGCTAGCAAATTATTTTATGAAGCGAAAAAAAAACATAGCAGAGAAAATAATTACAGCTTTAATATTTACAAAAAAGATAGCTAACAATTATTGTAATTAAACAAGCGATTTTTTTTTCATATGCTGGAGACTTTTTTCTACAAACTTTTGAAAATTGGAACCAATAATATATCCAAATGATTTTGCCAGAATAATATTTTAGATAAAATTTGTTTGTATAGGAAAAATATTCTTTTCATTCTAATCCCCACAGGTTGAACTTTTGGCCTGGCTCTGTATGCCTAACTAGTACAATCTGGTTTCTGGGACATAGAGAGGTAGGAGGAGCAAATAACACTCTAAAAAGCTGCATGATTTATGGCGGATTAGAATACCAAATTATTACGAAGGGTCAGAACGTGCATCGCCAAAGCCCCCTTGAGGTTCTGCTTACAGGCGATCCTGGCACTGAACTTAGTTGACGTATCTACATCTTGGCTAAAATATTCTGGCTTTGGTTTAAACCTAAAATCGCAGGATTGGGAATTAGTTTCCCTGATAACAAGGGTGCAATACCGGGTTTTGTGGGCTAATAAGCCCCCGAGGTGCTGTTGTCTTGCAGCAGATACCCGTAATGTAAGGAACCAGTAATAATGGTTAAAACGGGGAGTTATTTAAAAGCTGTTGTTCTTAATGGGCTTTGACCTAGCACCATATTTAAGCGTTGCTTGCTATTGACTGTATGGGAAATTGCATACAGGAGGTAATACAAAGCCCGAGCTCTTCAGCAAAGACTTTGTTAATAGGCCAGCCTACAAACTTATGGTATTTATGCGACTTGTGTGATGCTTGCCAGCCACAAAGGGGTGCTAATGAAGCAAGAATAATTCACGGTTTAGGTCCATTATCAGATGTGGCCTTGTCGGCTGATGTAAATCAATTCCAGATTTTGTCTTCATTCTTATTTGGATTGGAACCGGGTGCCGTAATCTTGAGATCGGCAGGCGTGTTAGGAAGGCTCCGCTAGAAGTCATGGCGAAGAGCATGCGCTACTCAGTATATAATCGAAAATAGAACAAATTGTCATGCACGTAGCGGTTTGTCGTAAAATAAGCTAAAACGTTCACCCAGAATGTTCTATTTCTACCTCATGAGAGATTCCCTGTGGGGATAGGCTGTCAAGTGTGAACCCAAACTAAACATCTTCTGATTCTGTCTTTATTCTAATCTCTTGACTTGTTTCTATTCGAATTGTCGTCCTTAATTTCTGACTAAATCTGAAACCGTAAAATATATAAAAAGTTGATTTAAAAACTATAACAAAATTTTATTACGTCTCTCTTGCTGATCAGAAAAATATATACATCTTGTCTCTTAAGTTTCCTAGCTGTCTGTATGTCGGCATTTCATAGGAGTTTCCCTAATCACTCTTAATTTTGGGCTTTAAAACACGGTGGCATACTCCTTTTTAAAGATTGGTTCAAAATTAAGAAATTTGCGTTTTTAGTTTTATATTGAATCGCATGTTATTTTGATTCTATATAAATGAAAAAGGTCTTCAAAAACTATATATCTTTTCCATTTGTATATAAGTACTTTATTCTAACAATGATATCCGTCTATTACCAGCTGGATGCAAACACAATTAACGTAATTTATTTTAATAAAAAATAAAATTAAATTAGTTGCCAGTCTGAAAAGTGAAGGCGGCCGTCAAGATGCGGCATGACCCGAATTTGAATCCGAAAATTATTGCTTATGAGTAGTGTAGCGACTACGACTAAAGATTTGATTGTTCTTGTTGTTCTTCAATCAAAAATTATTAATCACAGCAAATTTGTATTGTAAAAAATCATGAGAAAAACTTAAGAAAGGAATAACTTGAACTAAATCCTGTTGTACAAATGTAAAAAAATCTAGTGCAAATTACATTGTTTTCAATTTTATTTTTCATTTGAAATTGACCGGCAACAAACATAATTTACAAACTAAAATACACGCTTCGATATCAGACTAATTATCCATATAACCAGATAATTATTCATATAGCGGGTAGAGAGTTTATTTTTTTTTTTTAATTCCCAAAATTGCCTCCAAGAATCGCCAATAGCGTTGCCGGAAACAATTGGCAACATAATATTCGCACTAAATCGAATGATCATTAATAGTTCAAAGTTCCACGACCAAAACGCTCGCCGAATATGAATAACCGGTTCGATTCGGTTAGAGTAGCGGTTCCGAGTTTTTTTTTTTTTTGGGAATTTCCAAAGTCAAAAAGCACTGTTTATAGTTCAGACGCATGTTTCATGGCAAAAACGCACACCAATAATGAAAAACCGGTTTGGTTCCGAATTTTCGATTCGGTTAGCGTAGCGGTTGCGAGTTTTTTGGGAATGTACAAAGTGGGCTTCAGAAAACGTCAAAATCCTTCCACAGCCTCAGAAGCAATATGGCAACTTCCATTTTCGCACTATTTATAGTTTAGATGCATGTTCCATGGCAAAAACGCGGTCCGATAATGAAAACCCGGTTCCAAACCGGTTTGGTTCCGAATTTTTTTTTGACAATTACCAAAAATCGGCTCATCAAAATCATCATGTCACAATAAGGTCCATTCAGTCATGGGTTGGGGTATCCGATTAATGCCAGGGGACAGGCAATGCATCACTGTGTGGCACTAGAAGGCGGGCACTTGGTATACGTAACTGGATCATCCTGTTTGAATAAACTCCTGTTTAAAATATGTGTTACCTAAGAAATAAAAACTTACTGTTTGGATTGAAGGTCATGTTCCCTAGAATAGGCCCAAATCATTGAAAGTCCGAACTACATCGAAAATCGCCCCAATTTCGACATTTTTTGAATGTACTACAACATGAGATATACGTAAATTCCGGTGCATATTCAACATTTCGCATTTCTTTAGCTGGAGTAAACAAAAAATAGCGATTGTTAGCTTTGTGCGCATCTTCAACTAAATGCTGCAGATGTTCCTTTGGTGTATATTTTCCACAGACGAAACAAAATTTATTTAATTTTTCACGATTAGCTTTACGTTCTTGATCATTCATTTTTCTCTAAAAAAAAATCAAAATAATTCAAAAAATTGCCAAGCAGTCTGCAGGCTCACGATGTCGTTTCGTAAACGTCCGTCACAATTTTAAGGTCAAAAAACCTATTGCGAGATCGTTTATACGTTTTATTTTTCCCTGATTTTTTATCATTTGCTTTTCGACCTCCGATATATCCGTTAGTTGAATAAAAGTTGACTGTAAGTCACTCCATATATATCCGAGCATATTAAGTTCAAGTATGTAATATATGCTATATATTTACGTGGCTGGATATTTTAGATTCAGCCCAGCCGAATATACTACACTTTTACTGGTTTTATATACATTTTTTTACTGCAAGTTTGGTATACGACATGCTTCTTAACGTGTCCTAAATTTTAGGCGAATTACATTAATCTATGTTTACTTTTCTCACAAATTAATCTATAACTTTGATTAAAAAAATACTTCATTATTATCTTATCCACATAGTTTCCCAAAATTCATAGTCTAACTTTAGGGATGTACAATTAAATGAAATTGAATGTTTGCCTAAATTTCCTATAAACAAAATTTTATGTGCAGCCTGCAAAATGGAAAATAAGAGCAACATTTAATAATTCAATGCAATTCATTTAACAATTTATTGCATATATTCGAAACAAAATACAAACTTGAGCGGATATAAGTTTATTACAAATTGAATAGGAAAAATTTCAAATGAACTGTTTACTTTGCTGAGGCAAAAAAAAATGTATATTTTCTTTTTCCATTTAAGTCTTGCTATTGGTGACATAGAACACTTTCAGCTCTAAAAATTATCCTTTTAATCATATTACAAGCAATATAAATTTGAATCAATACCAATTAAGAACAAACAAAGCTTGTTAAGAAAATAAAATTGTACTCAAATAAAGTAAAAGTTAAAAATAAAAATTATTTAGTTTATATACTGATTTTTAAGGCTGCAGAAATTTAAAAAAATATTTAGCATTTGGAAACTAATATTTGTCATGTCCATCCCATTGGCCCTCTTTTATCACGTGTCAATCATGTTGCGTACTATACTTTCAAGTATTTCGTTTCACATTTAGTAGGAATTTAAGAATTTAAATTGCAACCATATTTAGATGTGTACATTAATGTCTGGCCTTAAAGTAAATATGCATTAAAAGTTAGCAAGCATTTTTGTTAAATGATCGTAAAGCCCTGCCAACTATCATAAGCATTGCTCCAACCATCAGAGTGGTTATTTATATAAACTGTTTTGTATGTGTGTAAACTTCCAATTGATTAAAACTTCAAAATCCTTAGCAGGGAACAGCAAACAATTAATACATTTGATGTTGCCAATTGCTCACTTCTCATGCGAGTGCATAAACACAGACAGCCGCACAAGCACAGACACACTTAATAGGCCGTTGTCTATGTTAAGGAGCTTACAACACACATACATATAAACATATGTTAGATGGTAAAAAAAAATCTTTCCATTCCAGAACTGTAGTTATATGAAATTTATAGAAAGGCTTCTGATATCAATGTTTTCTTAAAATTTAATATCGTTAATTTTTCTACAAAAAAATTAAAACAGCAATAGCTTTTCGTAGAGAAAGAACGATTTTATAACCAGAGTTTTTCGGCAAGACATTTTTCATAGCGGTAACTTTGCATTAAAAGGATTTGATGAATATAATTTTATACAACAAAAAATTCTTTTGAGTACTAAGTTTAAATTGCTTGCTTCTAATTTTTGACCCTTTTTTATGTAAATTATTATTTGTTGTTGAGCTAGTGGTCTTCTTGTTTTGGTAAAAATTATGGTTTTTATTTTCAATATTTCGACACTCCGTTTTGTGTCTTCTTCAGGATTTTTCTTTATTAAATTATGTATACAAAATAATATAAATTTGAAATCTCATATTGAAATAACAGAAACAAAATATTCAACTACATTAACATTTACAATGAAGAAACATATTTTACATTATTATGACATTAAACATATTACATAATGCTTTTAAGAAAGAAATAAAAAAGTTTTTAAACAATTTTAGGCAAAAGACCTATCTACTCCTGTTTTTGTTTTTATGTATTAAATGCCTATAATTTTGGGCTAATCCGTCTACATCCTTTTTAAAATTTATCCTCTTATCTGCAGCCACGTTAGTTATCTGTAACATTTCTAGCATATATCTACGTTTATAATTATTTTCTTTATTTAAAATAGATGTTCCTTCAAAATCTGGATAGTGATTAAAATGACGGCAATGGATAGATAATGCAGTTTTCTGCAAAGAGTTATAGTTTCTATATTTCTGGTCAGATTTATGACCCGCTAACCTAGTTTTAGGTTTATTTTCTGCTGTCCCTATATATATACTTTGTCACAATTTTCATTGTTGTTACCACTACATGCTATTTTACACACGCTAAACTAGACATATCCGACTTTTTCAGCCTATCTTTCGTTTTAGTAAAAATTCTACCTACAGTATTATGAATTCTATGTGCAATTCTATATTTCGTATTATCGTATATATTAGAACTCTCTAATCTTTCTGACATTCCAGTTAACGATTTATATATTATTGGATCAGAAACATTATTATCCGATCTTCCCCTTATGTTGTATTGCCTTATAAACCTACAGATGAGTTCATCAGGAAAACTATTATCACTTAATATATTTCTAATTATATTCTTATTCTTCTTATGAAATCTATGATCACTGATTGTTAATATTCTATGTATGAAGTTTTTAGCTGTATTAATAATAACCCTTTTTGGATGCCTAGAAAAATAAATTATAATTCTATCTGAAGAATTTGGCTTTTCGATTTGTAATCTATTAAAAATCTTTTATTATTTTTTATAATTTTTGTGCATAATTTTTTACCAAAACAAGAAGATCACTAGCTCAACAACAAATAATAACTTTAGTACTAAGTTTATCTAAAAATAGTTAGTATGCTACTGGCAGAAACATTACATGTATTTTTTTTGGTAGAAATTACGAATTGTTGTCAAAATTGTTTTTCCCTTTTGTTGGAAAAATTTCTATTATGATAATTTCTCTATAGAACTATTTTTTAACAATTAGCAATAGTAATTTAATAAATAATAAATTGTAAAGAAACTATTTTGCTCCCTAACCAACATCTCTTATTTACCGTACAAGGAAATGAATTCATTTCTAAATTTATATTATGCGCCTTTATGTATGCACCTAAAGTTTTACGACTACATGTGCTTTTCAGACTTAGTTGCATGTGTGCATGCAATAGCATCGTTTAGCTTTCTACAATGTATTGTAATGACAAAACGATTGCTGCTAACTTCACTTAAATGACCTCAAAATTGAAAACAGGTTATAAAACAAATTGACATTTTAATCATAAAATCGAAATTCATTTGGCTTTTGCAGAGAAAGAAACTATGAACGTGTAAAGAGTGCTATTATCAGCATCAGTTATGGTCTCTGGACGATGAAAAAACAAACGAATTGCTCTGCCAGTATCACTTGTATTAAAGTTTTCTCTTTAAATGTTACTAGTTTGGACAGGCTAAAAATTATATAAGAATTATATCATGTTTTAAGTAAACATATATTGAGTTAATCGATTGCATTTTTATAAAATATTATCTGTAGATTTAAGAACACAAAACTATATTTTAAATTTTAGTGCACTATTAAAGTTTACGGTTCTTTGCTTGTTGTGGCTATTCTGTTTTATTTTTGATGTTTCAACATTAATTAGTAACACCTTAAAAAATATAAAAATTTTTGAAAACATATATATTATGTGTTTTTATATTTTTCTCATAAAAACTATTTGAACACAACAAACAGTTTTCGTCTGCTTGCAATTTATTTTTTGCCGAATATTTAGTCAAATATTGCAAAAAAATGTTATTTTTACACTTCAACCATGACCTCAAATGTAAACATAACAACCTCAAAGCCAATTAGCACAAAATTGCTTTTTACTACAAACAACAAATAAAACAAAAAAAAAAAATTAAAATAAAAAATCTGTATACAAGTATATTTTTTATATAGAAATAAATATTAATAAAAGTAAGCTTAATGCCTAAAAATATTATGTTTATGGTTTGTTTACTTTTTAACCCCCTAAACTATGCAAGGGTATAATCAAAAAAGGCTAATAGAGTGAAGTATGTTGTGGCAAGTAGTCTGGAAAAATAAAACAAACATCTTAAAGTCATGAAAAAGAAAGCATTTTTACGATATAGTAAACTTAAACACAAGACGTTAATTGCAAATAAAACAAAAGTTTTTCAGAAAGTTATCCCAATATTTTTTTGTTATAATACAAGCATCCATGAATATAATGTCTGAAGGAAGAAATTAAACAAAAATCGTATCTCGCGCTCCATAATTTGCCTTCAGCTTTTATTTATTCTTAGCTTATTGACATCCTCGTACGTCTTTTCTTCTAAATATGCCCAAAGGTGTGAACTCATTTGATGGTGGTGGCCATTTAACTTCGTTATGACGTGAGACAACATGGACGTTGAATTTTTCGCACAAAATAACTGTTGCACGGTGGGGCCAAACCAAAAAAAATTTTTAAATCTATCTGATGTATGAAGAAATCATAAAGAAGGAAATAGGCTTTAAGAAAAATTACATTTAATCCACCTGGTTATAGCACACGGTGACCTACAGGGTGTCAAAGTTGACTAACTTGGGTATGAAAAACTTTGGTTTGCCTCATAACTTTTGGAAATATTGTCTGATTTAAATAAATTTAAACATTTTGGAAGGCAAATAAAATGATAAAAAATAAGCACTTTGATTAGGGTAGTTCCTATGAAATGTCGACATATAGATAGCTTGGAAACATAGAAAACAAGCTATTTATAATTTTTTACTACTTTAAAAATCTTTTTTTTTATTTTTTATATTTTTATTTTTTTAATTTTTTTTTTATATTTTTTTTTTTAAGTTTCTGTAACATTTTTTTTTGTGTAAGGTGAGGTTAATGGCTTTCTGCTATTCAAAAGCCAGTCAAATTGGGTCCCGTTGTCTGAGTGTAATATATTCCAATAGACCTGCACTGGTAGAATTCAGAATCAACCCGATAATCGGATAAAAGAGTCCAATCCACTTACGATACTTCTGCCATATCATTTATCATCGGTTTGCTTAGATACAAAGAAAGAGCTGGATACCGACAGAGTAAGCACTCAAGACTCGCTGCTTGCTCTTCGTCTCTACAATTACTACAGAAAGCATTAAATGAAAGATTTAGACTCTGCACAAAAATCCTCAATATTGATCATTAAATTATATATTTTTTTTATATATTTACTTAAATTTCAAATTATATTGTATATTTCCTTTGAATTATTATTATTATTAGCACTAATATTATAAATTTATTATTATTACTCTTATTATTATTATTTAACTTCAATTATTTCCCTGAATTGACTTTGATTTTTCTATGCACTATATATTCATTATTTTAACATGCTAAGAGAAAAAGAAACTATCATAGTAAGAGAACTGTGAATGAAAGAGTAAGTGAATAGCATAGTATCGGTAAAAGCAGAGTTACTGTATTAGTTCCAACATTCGCAGGTTAATAAAGGTGCATTAACGTATACACGGTGGCAGCACTAGAGCAAAATTACATTAATACAACAAAAACAGACATCTGGTAAGCTATGTTTATCAAAAGTATTTGTAACTATTTTCACAATTATAAACTATGAATGTACCTTCTCATAATTATAAAATATATTTATTTGAATTATTTTTATGTTCACAAAATAATTTGTATATGTTTAATTAAGAATAAAACACTAAATTCACTTTCAAAAATGTAAACAATACATTTGACGTAAATAGCTTCCTATATTGCCAGTAGCAAAAAATTGTCACATGCCGTAGTGCTGCCACCGTGTATACATTAATGCACCTTGGTTTAATACCTCTGCACAACACTTTACAATTTCAGTTGGGCTTAATCTGTCTGCGTAATCGGACTGCTAGTGCATGTATGTAGTAGCATCGCTAGCAGCTGTGCACGCATACGAACAAGCCTTGCTCGTGTTGTAGTGCACAGGGTTACTACTGGTCTTAACAGCCATAGTGCCCGGGCATCTTAGTAGTACTCCAGATGGGTTAACTAGTATTAACAGCCATTATTCCCAGGCATAGCGGAAATAAACTACACTAACACTCTCTTAAAAAAATTAGAACCTTCGTAGTTTTCACCAGAATGATACACGTATAGTCCACGACGTCTGGTTTGGCAAGTAGAATTCTGTTTTTAAATAAAGAGAATTGTTAAACAAATTTAAAGGAGGCCTGAGTTTTATTTTTTTAAAAAAGAAACGCTTGAGTAACATTGGTCTGACTAAGCTACTCTGACAGGAAAGAAACGCAAGCAAGGAATAGTGTTGTTTGTGTAATGAAATAAAGTATCAATGAATTAATGAAATAATTCCATTGATCAATGAAGTATGAATCGTAATATGAAGCATGAATCATAATATTCAATGAAGCATGAATCATAATATTTATGAATAGTTTCCATTAAAACAATGAAAATATTCATTAAGTTAACGCCTCAATTTCATTAGTTTTATGAATTTGGTACTTTGGTAACATTAAGTAAATTCCTTTAATGAATCTTCTTCATCATTCAAACGTAATTTTTTCATTAGGCCAATGAATGTGTTACATTATTTTTATGAAATATTTTCTCTAGTGTAATGAATACAATTGTTGAACCAATAAAAATGTTCACTAATTTGGTGAAAAAAAAAACAATTTTTTTATATTAAGCATAAAATAATTTTTTATTGTTTTAATACACTATTGAGATTTTATTTTATTAAAAAATTTTTTACACAGTAATTAATGTATAAAATAATTTACTTTATCATTTAGTTATTAGTTGTAATATATTAATCATCTCACTTTTACTAAATCTCTAAAATTTTGCACAAATCCAATGAAATTTTCTAATGAAATTATGAAACCTAATGAATCAATTTGAATGAATATTTTCATTAATGCTATGAATCTTCATTGATGGAACGTAGTTTTTCATTCCGTTAATGAAAATTATCTAATGAATTGGGTTCATTAGAAATATGAAGCAAATATTTTTCAGTGTAGATAAATGAAATGACTTCATTGACCTTATGAAAGAGTTTCATATTTTTAATGATTATTTTACATTAGTACAAAGAAGTTATTTCATTAAATAAATGTTACTTTTTCATTAATTTAATGTACAGTTGTCATGTGCTTTATGAAATTGATTCTTTGATCTAGAGAAATTATTTCACTAATCATATGATTTTTCTTTCATACTTTTAATGAAAATAAGTCATGTCTAATGAAATTTGTTTCATTATTGCTATGAAAAGTTACAATGGTTGAAAAATAATGAAAAAATTCATAAAAATAATTCAGAGAATTTCTGAACAAAATTTTTTCAGTGTAGTGTACTGAATTTTTAGAAATTTCATTAAAATAAGGGCAATCTTGATGAAAATTAAGTGTTTTACTTTGCAGTTTTTTGCTGTATATTTTAATTTCGGTTCTAATAAACTTCCCAAACTGAAGTATAGTCATCGCAAAAATTTCGTACAGAAGACATCTTTTTTCCTAAAATCTAAAATTCTTTGTAACTATAATTTGAATTTAGGTATTAATAGATAACATTTTTCACCATCTGCCAACTAAAGAAAATGAAACAAAACAAATGCTGGCGAACTTCTCATATGCAGCTTTATATCAGGAGAGGCGAAAGATAATTTCAGCAAAGCGAAAGATAATTGAAATATATTGGTTCTTTTGTACCTACATTAATTAGCAAACATAAAATATTGTAAACAATTTAGGCTCTCAGATAGTACCACTGAACACAATAGTATTCTATGGTTGAGTACAAAAGCCTGTTGTGCTGTAAGAAACACAAACCTATTTGCAACCAAAAACCAGTGAACATGTTAAAAATTACATCATAATGAAGTGACATAAAATTAAATTAACAGATATGGGTGTTTGCAATCCCTTTTCGCTTCGGACATATACATAAATAAAAATAAATAGACTACTACTCATTTATTTTCTTTCAGGCTTTTAGTAAAAATTATTATGCCCCTAATTTTGGGATTTGTTTTGTTCCTCTTTTTGGTGTTTTTTCTTATGAAGATTTTGTTTGGTAACAATTTATTTGTTCTTAATTTTTTTTTCTACAATTTTATTTTCATATGTTGTATTTGGTTTAATTTATGGTTATTTTTAGTAGTGTTCTATTATTTAGATTTATTACCCTTATGTTTGTATTTGTTCATGAGCCAGTAAATTGTTGTATACTTTTCGGAGCAAACAATATTAACAGACCGTTTTTCTTAAATGTCGGGGTTTTTTCGCTTATATGTTTTAGACAAATAAATATATGAGTTAATATTTATTAAAATTTGTGTTCATTTTTCATGTTTGAGACTAAAGGCAGGAAAATTGTTGTAAAAAAGCAGAAATTATTTGGTGTAATAGCATTATATAAATCTTCTTTTACTAAATTGAGGTTCACATAAAAAAGCCAGAATTAGTCCCAAATGGCTTTTTCTAATTCCTGTTATATGAGTACTAAGTTAATATATAAAAAATATTTATTACTTTATTCTGAAGTCTATAATAACCTTTGTTCAAAAGTTTTAGAAAAAAATTTCCTAGATTAATAATTTTTTTTATAGAAAAATTTTTAAATCTCCAAATTTTTGAATTCACATCGAACGTTTTCAAATCTCACAGTTTTTTTACAAAGAAGCGGTTGATAATTTTAATGGAAAAATAGCCAAACCTGTACTTTCTTTGCAGACAAATTTTCACATCGGCAAATGTTTCATAGACAACTTCTTATTATGCAAAGTAATTTGAAAAAAAAAATTTTTTTTCTTGGTTGTTTTAAATTTCTTTATATCCTGTGTAACTATATGATTTTTTTATACATTTTGTTAACTATGAATTATAATTATTATACTTACCTAATACTTATCATTTATTTTTTCACTTACATAATAGTTACTTGTTATATTTGCCTATCTATACTTACCACTTTGTTGAATTAACCCTTTACTCACCACTCTGTTTTTCGCACTGGGAAAGTCTACAATGTTGGTTTAGATTGCCTGAAGCTGATCATTTCCGGCCTATTAAATTTCATTCGATTCTTACCAGCATATTGAAAAGAAGTGTCAGTGCGAACCTGAGAACAACCTATTTCTTTTTAATTGTTGATCGTAACCACCACACCCCACCTGATTTGGATGTATTGTCAAGAAGAAATTAGTCCGCTTATTATAACCCTAAATCAACTAACAGCAAATATGGTAAAATCTAAAAGGCAAAGCCCTTGTAAATAAACAATCGTATTTATATGAAAAGAACTCTTTAATTTCTTTTCCCCAAAACCCATTAAAATTACTTCATCTGGAGATAATTATAATCCCAATCCTGTTTTATATGAGACAGAATTGGTTAGCACAAATTTGCTTTTTTAGCCAAAAAACTTAGCAATTTGTTCACTTATCTCAAAAAGTTTTAAGAAAAATTTTCAAATTGAAATAAATTTAACACGCTTATGTTAATTTCACTTGTATGTTTGTTTGTATGTGTCGAAACTCATACCATATAAATGATTATTTCATATGTAGATATATAAAACTGTATATACAGTACTAGCTTTTGCCCGTGGCTTCGCTCGCTAACAAATTTTCTAATAAACTTTCATCCCCATTTTTATGTTTAATCAAAAGCCTTTCTTAGGGAATGCCTACGTCATAATATCTACCTACATGCCAAATTTCAGTCTGCTCCGTTCAGGGAGTCAGAAGTCAGCTACCTTTGAGTTATATATATATATTTAGATTGCTGCTTTATTGCGAAAATTGAAGCTGTCGTATTGTTTCCGGGGAAATGGGGGGGTTTTAGGAATTCCCAAAAAAAACTCGTTATCGCTTCGCTAACCAAATCGGAACAGGTTTTGTATATTCGATGCGCTGTTTGGCCGTGTCAAGTGTATCTGAACTATTAATGGTCCTTCGATTTAGTGAAGTTGAGATATTGTTGTCGGGCACGTGAGGGATTTTGGTGACTCCTGAAGCCGATTATAGGAATTCCAAAAAATAAAAATAAAACTGAGATCGTGATACTCGGGTTATATGAATAATTTAAAAAAGAAGCTTCAACAATAGTGATGAAAAATTTTAAATTTGATATCGAAGCGTGTTATTTAGCTTTTCAAACTATATTTATTAATCGAAACGCTTTTAACGTGCCATTTTGCTTGCAAAACAGAAAAGTTTTCAAACCCAGAATTTTTCAACATAAGTGAATTTCAAATCGACAAATTTTTCAATGAAATTTTTCATATGGACAACTTTTCTAAAGAAAACTTTTAATGTTAGACATATTGTCCAGAGAAATATTTTCTTATCAACAATTTTCATTGTCCAAATTTGTATGGAAAATATTTCAAAAAAAAAGTTTAAGTATAAATATATTTCACATCGAAATATTTTTACGCAGGCAATTTTTTAACATAAGTGTTTTCAAATCGACAAAATTTTTGTTAACAAAATTTTTAGCTTGTCGGCAATTTTTCTATAGTTTAAATATTAGCATATTTGACATAGTGATGTTTTCGTATCGAAGTTTTTTCAATATAAGTGATTTCAATCCGACAACTTTTCAAACGCAATATTTTCATATTGATAGTTTTTCTATAAAAAAGTTTTGCCGTCGGCATATATTTTAGATTTTTTTGTAGACAATTTTTCTATGCAAGAGTTTTATATTCTGTTTACAGAACACAGACGACTGACTCGTCTAAGTGCTTTGTATGGAAAGCTTTTAATAAATTGAGTGGTTTTCATACAATTTGCTTTTATCGAGTCGCTCATCTGTGTGATTTGTACAACACATTGATATCATAATATTTCGTATTGAAATATTTATATACAAAAAATTTTTCAACATAAGTAATGACGGATTGAAATCCGTCAAATTTTCAAACGAAATATTTTCGTATACATAGTTTGTCTATAGAAAAGTTTTGACGGCTGCATAGTTTCTATAAAAATATTTTTCAACGGACAATTTCACGTTGAAAATTTTTCAAGTGCTCTTTATAGATCACAGGCGAACGACTCGTCTAAAAGTTTTGCATGGAAAGCTCTAATTTCGGCTGGTCCTGCAGATAAGCCGCAATGGCTTCGCAAGGTTTAGATTTAATCAATAAAATGTAAAATTTTAATGAAATAAATAAATGTGAAAAAAAATGAAAATAAATTGTGTGGTTTTATATAAATTGATTTTAATGAGCCACTCCTCTGTATTGTGTGCTCTGCATATTATTATCGACACATTTCGTGTTGAAAATTTTTTTTTAACATATGTGATATGAATCCGATAAATTAGTAATCGCAAATGATATGGATAGTTTTTGTGAACAGTTTTGATGTCAGCACATTTTCAATAGAAATATTTCCATATTGACACTTTTTCTAAGAAAATGTCTTATGCTCCGTTTCAAGAATACAGATAAAGGACTTGTCTAAAAGCTTTGTATCGAAAGTTCTTAATAAATTGAGCAGTTTCTATCTGCATATAAGTATCGACAAATTATTTTATTATACCGTATGAAAATATTTTAACAGAAAACATAACTGATTAGAAATCAATAATTTTTCTAATAAAATTTTTTTGTGTATGGACAATATTTTTATATAAAATTTTAATTTCTCAATATATATAAATATATCTATAATTTTTCTTCATAAGTGATTAGAAATCGACAATTTTTTCAATCAAAGTTTAGTTTACGCACAATATTTTGAAAGAAAATTTTTAATCTCGAAATATTTCTGACAGAAATGTTTTCATATCGACAATTTTTCATCATAAGTTAATTCAAATCTGCAATTTTTGGAATGAAAGCTAACTCGTAGTGACAATAAGTATTGATTTCAACAATAAATTTTTTTTTTTACATTTTTTATATTATATTAATCTTTCAGATTATTCTTATATATTTTTGAACAACATTTCAAGCCGCTATACGTAACTTTATGACATGCACTTAAGCAAATACACTCTTGAAGGTCCTTAATATAAATTTTTTTATACTTAACATTTTTCCTAAGAATAAGTACGTGTAGAAAAAGCATTTCTATTTTATATAGCCATCATTAGCTTTAAAAGTAAAACAATGGTAGCTCATTTAAACTTAAACTACAAGTAGGAAGCTACAAAAGTAACACTTAAAAAAAAGAAACAGGAAAAGAAAAGAATAGAAAAATGTTGAAGAGGTACCTACAGTTTTTAAGATTTGAGAAAATATATATTTTGTATAATTATTTTTAAATTTTTTTTTGTAAGAAATAATGTATATTGATTATGGATAGTTGTGTTGCATATACTGCATGAGCAAACAAACTTTTTAGCGTAGGGTCTACTTTTAGGCGCTGAAATTTTTTTAATATCAGACATTAACTCGCTATTGCGAGTTATTTATATTTTACTTATTTTTGTAAGAAATAATGCATATTGATTATAGAAAGTTGTGTTACATATAGTGCATGAGCAAACAAAATTTTTAGCGTAGGGCCTACTTTTAGGCGCTGGAAAATTTTTCATATCTGGCATTAACTCGCTGTTGTGAGTTTTTTATTTTTATAAATAAATACATAAATTTTTTTTTTTTTTTTTTTGAAATTGGTAAAATTTTTATCTGTGGTTTTGAAATTCTTTCAAGACTGTCTTTATAGTATGGTATTGTATTGCAATATAAAAATAATACTCGAGTATTTGTATTTTCAATAAGAAAAAAGTATAATAAATTGAAAAACAACAAAACGTTACGAGGGAATAAATCTTTAAAAAGGCAGCAAAAAAAAAAACTACAATTTTACCATCAACGATAAGTGCATGTATAAGCATCCCAGATACTTGAAACATTAGGATGGCTTCATTTTAGCTGGACAACTTTTAGAACGCATCTTTTACAAAATTCTAGCGATTATAATAATAACTGTGTAGTGTAGTCCTTATCCTTATTTATAAAGTTGTACAATAAGTCCATTAACAAACTGAACTGAACCATTCTATTATTTAGCCTTCATAACTTGCACTAAATGGTATGAGTTTTACAGTATAAATGTGTTAAGCTGGTGGCGTATATGTATGTTTATATGCATGTAAGTTTGTATTATTTGATACTTAAACTGAACACTAAGTGTCACTCTTGTATGCTTAACGCCTTAACAGTGATTATATACTCTATCTTCATTTTTTCCTATACGAGTGCATACATATATTTTTTGTTGCTTTTTTTTTTTGTTTTTAGGATCTTTTGCTTTTGCAAACACTTTGCCATCAACGTCGTCAACCAGATGATGGTTGGAATGACGATGAGTATAACTACAACGATGAGTAAAGTAAAAAGAAACACCAAATGTTTAAAAGAAAATAATATATAAAAAAAAAAATTTTTTTTTTTTTAAATTGTTAAGTCTTATGTAATACCGGAATTCAATGACATGTGTGTGTGTGTATGCCTGTGTATGTGGTGCATCATACCATACAATATTACTATTGTTCCTTGTCTTCCTTTAACTTAAGACTACTGCTTAGTGAGCAGAGGAATGCATGTCTTGGATTTTTTTTATAGCTTGCCAGCTGCAAATGCAAAATTAAATAAATACGAGAAATTATATTATATAAAGGAATAATATTGAACATCTAGATGAGGTTTTTTTATTTTTATATTAATGAAATTGTTGTAAACAGGTTCGAAGATGTTTAAATTCATGTTTGCAAAGTGTGGTTTCATTGCGACAAAAATTCTATAGCATATTTAAATAATGTTGAATAAGAATAAGTTATTTTCCAGAGCATATCATTAGGAGTAGAGAAAAATTAATTTGCGTAATTTATTAGCAAAGTTTTTCTTCATGCAACTGGATATTAAGTTTTAGTAGTTGTATTCCGAAAATTTGCCAGTAAGCTTGTTGCTCAAGTTTTGCTTTATAAGCAAATACGTAAGAAATTAATATCTCGATTTGTTTTTTCTGCAATTGCAATCTAAAATCTACTTTATAAATACACTTATAATGCTTAATAATTAAATTACTCATATATGTATTTCTTTTTTTTTGTATTTTTGATTTAATTTTTTGTGTAACAGGTGGCGAAAAATTTATCATCCAATTTGATTTTTAATAACTTTTTTATTAAGTAGTAGAAAAAAACAAAAAAAAAATATTTTGAGTGTTGGAAATCTGTATTTGCACGTGGACAATACTTTCTATTAATTGAAAAATATGACACTCGTATGTATTAGCCAAGTGTTGATATACATTTTATCTTATTTTTCATAACGTTTTATCACATTTGACATTACGTCTCACATTACATTCTGCAATATGGTGATAACTGTTCGCATTCCTATCGAATATTCTCCATAAGGGCTGCAATTGTTAACCTGCGACTTCAAGTAGCCCCAAGAAAAGAAGTCTTCCATGGTTAAATCGGGCGATCTATTTGGGCATACCATACTATACCATACCAGCATGCAATATCCATTGTGGCTTCTGCGTCCTGAAAAAAATATGGTCCAATTTTTGTGTTACGTAAATACCGCACCACGCAGTAGCCTTGAGTGAATGTAATTCATTATGAAAACAAGCACAATGCTAGTTCATTAAAGAATGGCCAAGCATTCAGCGATCCGGTTGTCACACTAACTTGCCAGCAATTTCTACCTATCGGAAAGTAATCAACCATTTCTCGAACTTGAAAGAGTATCTGTAACTATGCCAAAGATATATTTCCGGGTTCGAGCAGTTAAAAAGGTTCTGACCGATCTCAACATAAATAAATCTTCGACCGAACGGCATTTCAGCACTGATCTTGAAGCAGTGTTCTTCTACACTTGACCGTCCACTAACACGGTTTTTCAGCATATTTTACCACGTTGGCGTGTTTCCATTGTGTTCGAAGGTTGCCAATGCAAGACCAATCCCCGAAAGAGGTGGAAAAATAACCTTTAAAATTACCACCCCATAGCAATTTGTTATGCTCTCAGCAAATTAATGAAAATTATTGCTAACTATCATCTTGTTGGCTCTCTACAGTCACCTAAATTACTTTGTTACTGTTAATAAAGATTTCGCAGTGGTCGCTCTACTGGAGATCTTTTGGCATATTTCTCGCGGAAATGATGTAACGCAATACATCATTTTGGTGAAAGTAAAATGGTAACTCTAGGTATTTCCAAAACGTTTAATGGTACACTACTGCCAAAACTTTTCTGCTGTTGATGTCGGCGAAAATTTTTCTCGGTTTATACTGAACTTCCTCAGAGACCGTACGAGTTGTTATAGATGGATTATCATCGAACGAGTTTGGTTCCATTCTTTCTGCTACCCAGTTTCTGGTTTCAGCGACCTTCTTTATCAAACTTCCAACCCTATCCACTTTTTCGCATATGCAATTAACATTCCTACTCATTTAGTTATACACCCCACCTATCTGATATCGTTGCCAAGAAGCAAATATCTATTAAAATCCGAATAGAATCGTAATATCCGGGCTATGTTGTTTACTAACACATAAACACATGACCGTAAATGCTGCTTCATCTGTGTTCATGGATGGTATAAATATATATTTTTTTTATCTTGGACCAGTACCCAGGGGATGACCCCTACATATGCAGCGCATTGTACCAGAACTAGGAAAATAGGTTATGAGGAGGGGAAAGAGGGAGTAGTGTTTGTGAACATTTGGCTTGAACTTTCCGACGTCATAATCGACAGGAAACACGTCTGTGGGCAACTTATTCCATAGGAAAAATATTGAGGAATCGGATGCTCTTAATGTTCTGAAGAGATTTTAAATATATAAATATATTTTACATTCACTTGTCTCGGTTTTTTAAACCGTGTAGGCTTTACTTCATTCTATCCGATCTCTGTACTTTTTAATGCCACCTACATATATCCAACGGAGATTGGATACGCCTCTCTTGTTTGGACCGGTGCATCAAAGTTTTGGAGTAACACACGATCGAGTACAAGAGACGGCGAAGAAATTTAACAATAGTAGGCTATCCAATTCTATTGACTCACTCGTCGCAGTACAGGGTGTACTGTTCTATGGTTACAACAATGGATTTTGCTCTGACGATATTAGGGATCTTGTGAATGAAGCCCGTGTGTGTTTACGTCACACGCGTTCATCGCTTAGAGCTCATCCATATGTGGTCGATTGCCCAGATCATCGTACAACGCATTACAGAGGGAATTCGTTTTTCATCAGCACGCTTCATCTGTGAAACAATTTGCTTGCAGACGTGTTTCATGTCTGTTACAACGTTCGAAAGTTCAAGTCAAATGTACACAAACACTATAGCTTTTTTTAGATAGATTTTATTTACATTTCATATAGAATTCATTATTGTTGTCTAAGCGCCCAGGGGGCATTGTTGAGACAAGCTAGCATTGTAGTTGTATACTAAAATTTAAAACTGAAGTTCAATACATAGGATTATAATAAAATGTAGATTTATCTACGCAAAAGCACTTCAAAATTTTCAAATAAATATTCCTTTAATTCTTTCTTAGTTCTTGTACTACAACCGCTCATGATGATTTACGTCTCAAATCGTCTTCTTCGTATTTGAGATTGAGGATTATTACATCTTACGATAGGTTGATTAATTTTGTGCCACCTTCTAGCTGGAAAGTTGGATGTATATTACCACCGAAAAGCTACTTTGAATTATTGTTATATCCTAGACTGTTTTAAATTTTTTTCTTTTATATACAAAAACATATATGTATATATCCTTTCAACAATAGAGACTAACCTGTGCTGTATGTGTTAAAAATATACTTGCTCTTTGAGGTTTCAGAACACAAAATTACTGTATATCTTTTAAATGCTTTGCAAGCTCAATATGGGAAGCTGAATTCGGATATTTTAGTTAAATTTTTTTTGCTTTGTATTGAAGAAATAGAGTCTTTTTATGTTTGTGTTACCTTTTTAACTTTTTTTAAACACAAGTGAATAACCAGTTGGCCATGTGTTAAAGACATCTTAAACGACGGGTATTCTACCCAATACAATACCCATCGTGGAAGATATGTGGACGACACCTCAAACAATAGTTGATGAAATTTTCGAACAAATGTTCACAAAATCACGCAAGACTACACAAGCGACAGTTTCCCTCACCGCATCGTTGACGATTATATATACTACATTTTCCTTTACCATGTCGTCGACGAATGCATAAGCGTCAATATCCACACTAGCTCGTCAAGAATTGTTTAGGCGACAATTTTCATAACAGTATCGTCGACGATTTTATAGGCGATATAATCGTTGCGGATTGTTTCGACGATATCTTCACTAAAATGTCGTCGTAAGTGATATAATGAAAATTATTAATTAATTTTTTTCAAATTCCGATGTCGTTTAAAAATTTTTTTCTATTTTAAATCATCGGAAAATTTTTTGGAAAGTATTAACAGTGTCACCACACAAATTATCAGCGAAACATTTAAATATCGTTTTTTTTTTAATTCTTAAATCTTTTAAATAATAATCTTTTAAATAATAATCTTTGGCATTTTTTAATTAATACAAAAAAGTAAAACAATTAATTAAAAAAGAATATCGATCATTTAAAAAAAAATTGTGTTAAACATAAGTACATAGCTATAATAGATTTTTTTATTTCGTACACAAAATGTACAGAAAAAACAGAAGATATGTCGCGTACTGTTTGCAGAAACATTTTACTTGAATGATTAGAAGACTACGTTGAAGACATTGTCGCCCATCGGGTCGCTCATTTAAACACAAATATAAATTCTTGTTCAAATATAAATATAAATTCTGTTTTTTAGAGTTTTGTTAATTTTGTTGCAGAAATATTTTACTTGAATGATTTGAAGACTAGATTAAAGACATTGTCGCCCATCGTGTAGTTCATTTAAACACAAATATAAATTCTAGTTTTGTTTTTAGAGTTTCGTTAATTCTTTTGCAGAAATATTTTACTTGAGTGATTTGAAGACTAGATTAAAGACATTGTCGCCCATCGTGTCGCTCATTTAAACACAAATATAAATTCCTGTTCAAATATAAATTCTGTTTTTTTTTTAGAGTTTTGTTAATTTTGTTGCAGAAATATTTTACTTCAATGATTTGAAGACTAGATTAAAGACATTGTCGCCCATCGTGTCGCTCATTTAAACACAAATATAAATTCCTGTTCATATATAAATTCTGTTTTTTTTTTTTTAGAGTTTTGTTAATTTTGTTGCAGAAATATTTTACTTCAATGATTTGAAGACTAGATTAAAGACATTGTCGTCCATCGTGTAGTTCATTTAAACACAAATAGAAGTTCGTGTACAAACATAAATATAAATTCTGGTTTTGTTTTTTAGAGTTTCGTTAATTTTTTTGCAGAAATATTTTACTTGAATGATTTGAACACTAGAATAAAGACATTGTCGCCCATCGTGTCGCTCATTTAAACACAAATATAAATTCCTGTTCAAATATAAATATAAATTCTGGTTTTTTTTATTTTTTTTTTTTATTATTTTTTTTTTTTTTTTTTTTTGAGAGTTTTATTAATTTTTTTGCAGATATATTTTACTTGAATGATTTGTAGACTTGATTACAGACATTTTCGCCCACCGTGTCGCTCATTTAAACACAAATATAAGTTCTTGTTCAAATATAAATTCTGTTTTTTTGAGAGTTTCGTTAATTTTTTTGCAGAAATATTTTACTTGAATGATTTGTAGACTAGATTAAAGACATTGTCGCCAGTCGCTCATTCAAACACATATATAAATTCTTGTTCAGCTTTTTTTACAATACCGTTGCTTAATTGAAATGAACAATTTGTAGACATTGTCACTCACCTGTCTCCTACAAACGAGCGGCCAGATTGAAGACATTGTCGCCCATATGGTCTGCTTTTCATTACATAACCTAAACTAGAGAGCAGAAATCGTGCATATATCTTCGAAGACAATGTCGCCTAGGACGACTTTGCCACCTAGTATTTTTTTAATAGAAAAGCAATACTTGTAATCAAATACACGCATACTCACACACATGTTGGCGTATTTAATTGTGTTGTTTAAACAAGCCAATGCTTGCTGCTGTTGTTGTTATTAGTTTTTATGTACTCGTATGCGTGAGTGAGTGTTATGCTTCTAAAAGCTTTGGTGCTGTGCTGGTGGTGGTAGTAAAATAATATTTATTTTATTTCAGTCCTTGAGGAAATGTGCTTAAAAGCAGTTGTACCTTGTTGTGCAAGTAAGCAAACACACAATCAAGTTTATATGCATACAAGCACATGCACATGCACTCGCACACATACAAACCTATATTCTCTAACTAAAACTAAAGACTGGGAAAATGTATTGACTGCGTTTGGTTGTTTTTGTTTTCCTCCTACCAAAATTGTAAGCTGTTCTTCAAAGTTGCTGCCAATCGTATGTGTTGCAAGAAAAATTTATGTTGCTTGCATACAACCAGCGTTATCACATGCACTTAGTAACGCTTGAGTTACTTTTCAAGTGGTGTTTATATGATTTAGTTTAAGTGATTTTCCTTATAATGTATCTACGAGCAGCTGTGAGAGTGTATATGTTTACTGGTTTTCTTGCTTCCCCCTTTTTAAAATGAGCTCTGCAGCTTTATCTATACTTATTTATGTATATATTGTATGTTTGTGTGTGCAAAGTTTTGTTTCTGAAACATCTACTCGGGTTTTAATTTTCAAGTAAAATTTATAAAATAAACAAATAAAAATACTTGTAAGAATATTCCTGCATGCAATTCGAGTGTGAACGAGCGAGCGAGTATAACTAATACAAACAAAAATCACTTCAACAAGAAAAAAAAAACGGAGAAACTTTTCTAGTTAAGTAGCAGGATATAACAAACTTAAAGTTTATTCATATCATCCTTATTTACTTTACTCTAGATTACAAATGTTGGTAAGCATTCATTTAAGTTGAATGTTAACAGCAAAGCTATAAACAGACTAACCAGAATTTAGTTTTATTTTTAGATTATTTGAAATTGGAATTAAATCCGTATTATAAACTAAACGTGTTAAATTATTTTCCTTGTCGTACTAAATTATTTTAATTAAGCCTTAAAGTAGGCTATATTATAAGATTCCAAGGCTATAGTACAAAACCAAAATATTGCAGTAGCATATCATTATGGCAACATTAAAAATACAATTTTATAGTAAAACAATAATGTATGTATAAGTACTAATGATAAATAGTTGAACTTTTCTTATTGAATATTTCTAATATTACGAGATGGTCGCGGCAA
The DNA here is from genome assembly GCA_914767995.1 of Thecocarcelia acutangulata. Taxonomy (NCBI): domain Eukaryota; kingdom Metazoa; phylum Arthropoda; class Insecta; order Diptera; family Tachinidae; genus Thecocarcelia; species Thecocarcelia acutangulata. The sequence continues at coordinate 26,535,483 of OU612097.1, read as the reverse complement.
TTATTGTGAAAATTAAAAAATAAGCATAATTCTTGGCGGAAGCCGGATTTGAACTTTAACTGGAATAATAAAATCTTGTAGTAAAATAGTAATACTAAAATACGATTTTCTTAGTTCCAGTACAATGCGCTACATATGTGGTGGCCAACCCCTGAGTACTGGTTTAAGATAAAAAAAAAAAAATTCGTAAGTTACTTCGATTTTCATAATTTTTGTCTGTGTTGTTGGCAAACATGTCTGTTATATATGTCGGCAATATCAGCCGTTTCGGATTGTCGGTTTGTTTTTGACAGATAAAAAGGTTAGCCGTGTTTTGCTGTGCTCTTCTAGCTGTTGAACATCGTCAACGACGATCTAGATTTTATCAAAAAGGTCATAACTGGTGACGACTGAAACCAAAGCCCAATCATCCCTATGAAAGTGTATAGAAAAGCCAAGACCGAAATAAGCAGGTCAAGTTCGGTCAAATTTAAAGGTTTTGCGCGCTGTTTTCTTCGACTACAATGGCGTGGTGCATCATGAACTCTGGCCATAAGGCAGTACGGTCAATAGGGAATACTACCTTGACGTTATGCGCCGTTTGCGCGAAGTTATTCGTCAGAAACGCACAGAAGAATTGTGGAAAAAACAATCATAAATTTTGCACCATGATAACGCACCGGGATGCTTTTGCGTGAGTTTTTGGACAAAAACAAAATCGTTATCATGCCTCAACCGGGTATTTACCGGACTTGGGCCCCGCAGTCTTTTTCCTCTTTCCAAAACTGAAGACCCCGATGAAATTAAAGCGTTTTGCTATGATTGAGAAGTTAAAAGAAACATTGAAGTGTTTCGAGGATTAGAAAAAACGCTGGCATAAGTGTATTATATCTGAGTGGGATTACTTTTAAGGGGAATACTCGTAAATAAATAATTTTTGAAAAAATTTTAAATAATGGTTATTTTTTGTTCAGTCCTCGTACAATTTTCATACAAATATATAAATAACAATAAAAATATACACTACGAGCTCAACAATACAAAAATATCACTGTAAAACAATTTCAAACTTTTGCCAAAACTACAAAAATAAAATCAAATTAAGTTGTAGCCCTTTTGAAAAACTCATATCAGAATTTTATTTTAGTTGTGGCTAAAGCTTTGGCCTTTCCTTGCACTATAAAAGTATATAGTTACAAGTAAATCTATATTTTCTTTTCAACTCAGGTATAGGGTATGTTCAGCAATTTTTTGTCCAAACACTGCTCTTGAAGCAGTATTATTCTACGCTATCGCATCCACTTGCACATATTTTTTAACATGCTTTACCAAATTGGTGTGTTTCAATCATGCTGAAAGGTTGCTAATGCAACACTAGTTCCCAAAAAGTATGAGACAAATAACCTTCAAAATTATCGCCCACTTGTAATTGGCTCTGCGCTTTCCAAACTAATAAAAATTACGGGTATTTACTATCATGTGAGGTATCTAAATTTGCACAATATACTTTGTGGCTGACAATAGGATTTCACACACGTTCCTCTACCGGTGATCTTTTCGCATCTCTCTCGCAGATTTATGCCACACAATCCATCATTTCAGTGAAATGCGCTTTTTTTGTAGGCGTTTGCTAGGGTGTGGTACGGTGCACTACTGACAAAACTTACTGCTTTTGGTGCCGCAGATGGGTGAGCTTTCTCAGAGACCACACCATATGAGTTGTTATGAATAGGATCTCATCAGACGAGTGCAAGATTAATTCAGGGATATCGCAAGGCTCCTATCCTATTTCTTATTTTTCTTAATGGCCTTTTATTTCAAACTTCCAACGCTACCATCAATATCTCTTTATTGTAGCTGGACACCGACCTTTGCTAGTTCATCCGCTACTAGATTTCCGGACACTTCACTGTGCCCTCGTACCCAGATAATATCCAGGTTCGAATGTCTGGCGGTTAAGTAAAAACCCATATTTTATCAGGCTCTGTCTAAGCTTTAATTAATAACTTTTGCCACTAAATGATGACATTTGTCATCATTTAGTATTATATATGCCTTAGCTGCGGCATCTATACTACACTTTCCATTAACAAGCTACTCCTAAATATAGGCAACATGTTTTATCTGCTTATATAACATGTAGATTTCACAAAAGTTTCATAAAAACAAGTTGCAAGAAAATATAGAAATAATGATTATATATGTGTATCTATGCTTGTGTTGAAAACTCTCTGTTGCTAAATAACATCTACAGTTTTAAATTTTTTATTGAGGTTGGTTGGATATTTCATGTAATTTAGGTTTTTATTTGTATGCATGTTCTGCATTAAATAATGGTTTTTTTCATTTATTTGCACAAAGCCCCCAAAAAAGGAAACAAACAGGCTTGATTTTTCTTATGTTGGCAACAAAGTTTTTGCTGTTACTCCTGTTTTTTTTTATATTTTTTTATTCTCAGTTATGTTGAGTGGAAGGAAGGTTGCCGGTTACGTTATTATAATTGCATATGCATGTATGGCATAATTTAAGGCGCCACAATTGGGTCAACACTTTGTTCTTATCAAGAGTAAAGCAACAATATAATTGCTTTAACAAAAACAAAACTGCTTGAAAAATGCAAAACAAGCAAGTCGATTTCGCAAATGATCATTTAAGATTTTAAATTTCAATGCAAATATTTTAGTTTTTGAAATGGAAATGTACTTTTTTTTTGTTAGTGTAAAATGTAATAGAATTAAATAGATTACAGGCATTTTATTTTATTCTCTTGTGTGCAAAAAAAATCATAGTATTGACGGAAAGTATTGTTGGGATATATTTGATATATATTGAATATAATCTGCAATCTGTTTATCGAAATTACAATTACAAAAATGTGGTCAATTTCATTTCGCTAGCCTTAGGTTAAAACTAAAACTTAGCATATGCAGATTTATTTGTACTGGCATCCAACGTGCTAATCTAACAGCGTACTAATTTCAGGGATGAACTAGTTCATGGGTCACCAGCGGCCTCATGTGGCTTGCAAGTTTCACATAGGTCTGTAAGCTTTTGTAAGTATATGAACAAATCCCTTGCTGAAGAGTTGGAACCTTTTAAACCCTGCTGTGCAATTCTTCACACAGTCTATGCTTTGCGCCTTGGTGGACCAAAGTACGTAAAGAACATCATTGCTGCCCAGCTTATCAGTATTATCATTCGCTGTTATCTTTTACAAGATAATAGCACTTCAAAGACTGTAATTAAGTCTCCGATATCCAGTCGTGTATTATAATTATCGGGATTTACTAACTGGTCCTTCTTATGACTTTCGGTCGAAGCTATAGCCTCAACTCATGATCGAGCGAGAAAATCCTGGACATTCCCATACTACCAAGTACTAAGCGGAGCCTAAATCCTATTGGAACTTCCCGTAAAGAATATCAGCTCGAAACCAGCGGTTCTTCATTGTTGAACGATATACCTCGAGTACTCTAATTAGATCCCCGAAATATGGCTGTACAGCATAGCAAGCGGGGTTTGCAAATGACCTCTACTTACGATCTTAAGCTTATAGCCTCAATTAATGATCGTGGACAGGATAATGTATTAGAGAGAATATCCTGAACATTCCCGTCTTGCTAAGTACTAAACAGAAACCTAGTCCTCTCGACCTTGCCTTTCGACCTTTCTCACAGACCGCACTATACCACCTGTTATGGAAAGGGTTTCATCAGACGAGTGCATGAGCAATTCAGGGATACCGCAAGGCTCCATTCTTTCTCCTACCCTATTTCTTAATTTTCTTAATGGCCTTCTATGTCAAATTTCCAACCCTATCCACTCTGCTTCGGGGATGATGGCAGAATATGCCATTCGTAATCATTCAGTTAGAGGCCCGCCTATCAATGGTCGATGCCAAGAGGTAAAATATGAATGACTTATAAATGGGGTCGTAAAAACAGGTCCGGTTTTAATGCTCGTGAGACCCATTTTTGTTTATTATCTTATAAACACACGACCGTAAATACTGCTTCATCTGTGTTCATAAATGGTATAAATATTGAGGAATCAGATACTTTTGATGCTCTTGAAATGAGAATATTGAGGAATCAAATACTTTTGATGCTCTTGAAATGAGAATATTTTTTTATATTTCACTGAAAACAAACTTCAATTGTTGCTAGCTACTAAGCAGAGCCCTAGGCGTACACAACCTTCCCGCAAAGAATATCAGCTCTGAACCAGGTGACCTGTCTTTTCATCACTTCTGGTATAGCAGGTACTGCTTGTTAGACAACATAGCCCCGAGGACTCCAATTACCTGAAATCCGGTTTGCAAAACAATTGCCAGGTATTGCCAATTGCCTCTTCTTGCGTCCAACCAATGATCGGGGCTAGGATGCTCTATCGAAAAGAACACTCTGGGGATTGCTTGTTGCTAATGAACCCATGATAAGGATTTTGGAATCTCCTGCCAAACCTAAGTCATATTGAAAATTACTAGAGTTTTGTTTGCTGCAACACATAATCAACTTCTTCCTGTCGGCATTTACCTTGAAAGAAGAGGGCTCCAATGCGCTAAGGCAAAACCTATTGTCATAACGGAGACTTGGCAATATACAATAAGTATTAAATAAAAATGTTTTTTTTTTTTTAATTAAATATTTTGCTAATTATCAAACCGTGCAGCTTTTCTTTTATTAAGCCAATTAAATTTTATGAATCTCATAATTTTGCTTTAATTTTTCAGCAACACAAAACACAAAAGCAAAAGCACTGTAAATTTAAAATAGAATGAAAATTATATTAGATTTTATTTTTCAGCAAATTTAAACAAGGCCTTGGAGGCACTTTAAATGTTCTAAAACTTAAGTTATGAGCGTGCTATAAAGCTATAAAAATTTTATATTTATAGAGAGAGAAATATACTTAAACACCCACCCAACAAATGAGGAATATTAAAAAGAAAGTATTAACCAAAAATGCGTTTTTATATGCTATTAAATAAGTTTTTCTTTTCACTTTTTTTATGAATTATGAACAGTGTTAATATATTTTATGATTTTTATCCGCCTGTAGTGGTTCCTTTGCTTTCGAAAAGTGAACTCAACTTGACTGATTAGACTCATAAAATGTAATTAACATGTGCTTAAAGTAATAAATCTAGAATATTGTTGTCTAATTAAATTATTTATCATGTTGAGTTAAAAAAAACACACACACACATTTTAAAGCATATGAATTTTTTACCCAAAAATAAGGTCCTTGAAAAGTAATTAGATTTTTATACGAGTCTAAGTATTTTTATTTTCCCCTTTTTTGGTTTGAAGGAAAAGCCTTGGCTTAAAAACAAACTACAACTTGTTAAAGAGCTAATTAAAAAAAATTATTAAATATCACAACAGGCGACGTCCCCTTTGGAGTAGTGAACAAAATTGTCAAACACTCTGCTACACCACAAACCACACCTTTTTTTAATAGCCTCAAATCATGAGAAAATAACCAGACTCGTTTGTTTTTATGGGCGAGAAGTTGTTGCTTTTCTTTTTTATTAAACAAGGGACAACATTAGATATATGAAGCACTCAAAAGGACTTTTAAATTATGGCATTATAAATTTTATTGGCTACAAACATGTGAAAGGCTTAATTAAAAAAAAAAAACACGCAATATGTTATAGCAGAAAACAAATATTAAGCTAGACAGGCTAAGCGATGTCTCAACAAGGGCAAATCCATCCCCAAACTAAATTCAGCAAAATGTTTTTGTGTCCTTAGAAGAATTGAAGTGGTTAAACTTTTAATTATTTTGTATGAGATTTGATAAAAAATAGAATGCCGTTTCACCCAAAAAGAAATTTTATAAATATATCATGAAATAACGCCTTCTTTCACTTTAAATTTTGTAATAGCTGTCGGATTTTGTGGGTCATGAACCTTCGTGGCACATGATGCCCTTATATTCAAACTTATTAGGACAAATATCTATATCAAACAACGCGGCGCAGACTATTGTCGGCATACGTTAACGTTTGACAACATTGTTAACAAAAAAACTCTGCTAAATGGCAAACTAGCCGAAGTAAAAGACACATGAAGAAGTTCAGTAAAACAAGTGATGTATTTCCTTGTCAGAATCGGGAGTTGTTTTTGATCTGATGATGGCCCAACTCTACGCGGTGAATTACTTACGATTTACTAGCGCCCCAGTGTGCCTTTCTAGAATCACACATGTTGCAATTTTTTGCCGTATTTCTCTCTTACGGAAAAAGTCGGAACTTCTAATCTCTCCTGTATACAATTTCCCAGGCAGGCACTTAATGATTTGGTAGGCAGAGCATCAGCCATTATTCAACTCAGCCATCTTACCGTCACCTCTGGTTCATTACTTTACGATTGCGGCCACTACAGAAGCACCTTAAGGGGTTATTAACCCCCAAACCTGGCATGGAGCAACGTCATCAGGGAAATTAATTCGGTTTTAGGTTTAAACCACAGCCAGAATATTTCAGCCAAAGAAGGCCACTTCAACCATGAGCATGATCTGCATGGCAGAGTCTCTCGGTGGCTTTAATCCTCGTTTTGCTAATTTTAACACTTGGTGCGGATTTCGGAAGTCCAACACAACATAAGTCATGCGGCTTTCTACAAACAAAAAACTCCTTTCCCTCTATGCCGCAGAAAGTAGCATGCTCTACTTAAGTGCACATCAAGGCAAAACCTGTTCTTCGAGGGGAGATTTTCTAGTCAGTTGCGAAATTCATTTACATCCGCACTTGCCATGACGGCCTAGTCTCATGATGGACCAATTTCACAGCGTAAATTATTTACTATTCACCAGCGCCCCCGTGTGGCTTGGCAAACACAAACAGGTCGCAGTTTTGCGCTATAAGTTTGTAGCCCTATGGGCAAACCCCTTGCTTAAGAGTTCGGGCCTCCTAATCCTTCCTATATGCAATTTCCAAACAGTCAATGGAAGACAAGGCTTGAAGAGTTAGTAGGCCGAAGTCCCTTAAGAGCCGTTAACCAACTCACCCGTTAAACCATCACTCCTGGATCCTTACAGTACAGGTATCTATTATAAGACAACATGACCTTGCGGCTTGTTAGCCCCCGAAAACCGGCATGCACCATAGCCGAGCTATCTCCCCTTCCTGCGAGTTTAAGTTTAAACTGCAGCCAGAGCATTTTAGCCAAGATCTGCAAGGCAGAATTTCCCGGGGGGATTAGCTGATCCTCATTTTGCCAATTTGAACACTTGCTAGAGGTTTCGAATGTCCAAAAACACATAAGTCATTTAGCTTCCTAGAGTTTTATTTGCTAAACCAAACGAGGGGCTACTTCCCCACTTTGTTGGGTTTAGCAAAACCTCCCTTCCCCGGGGGGAGATTTTCTTGTCAACAGAATGTTCATAAATGATGTTCAAAATATGGAGGGTCAAACGTTTGGATCGTTTGGCATATTTGTGCTATGTGCTGAGTCAGGTTTAAAAAAAAACCGAAAGCTATCGCTTCAGGTACTCCCGCAGATTACTTCCACAGATAACAATGATTCTGTTAGGCAGATCCTGACTTATGTTTATGTAAACCTCTTTATGTTTTTTGAACACTCAATCTAATATCAATACTGAGAAGATCGTTAGACATGTTTTTGTTTTTCATGGTTCAAAATTATGCATTGGGTAAATTTTTGCAGCTCAAAATCCTCAGTAGTCGTTTTTATGAAAAATACTAAACAATTTTATAAGTTTTTAGCTAAATATCGAAAATTTACTAAATTGTTTAATATTTTTTATAAAAGAACAATTGCTACGGAGCTGAAAAAATTTAGTTAATATAACAAAAAAAAAAAAAAATCAAGAAATATATAAATTTAGTTGAGAATAATAATGAAAATTTATTCCCGCTTGAAATGTGTAATACTTTCCATTATATCACATTTTCAGTTATTTCTTTCTTTTCTAATTGTTTATCATAACTACTATTCACAATGTGTGATAATGTGCTTGATGACATATCTAGTATATCCAGCACTATCCAGCATGTGACATCAAGCATGCCAGGAAATCAAAAAGTGTTAATATTCTATGAAGCAACGTCGCTGTCGCACATAGATACCATATACAGGGTTGTTATGTATTTTAGCCCAGTCAACCCTGCTTTAGCACGCTTTATGGCGGCGCTTATCAACTGTGACACTTCAGAACCAATTCATAAAATAAAGGCATTTCTTTGCCCACTTTTTAAATCACAGCTTTAATTAAGCCCATTATTATTGTTTTAATTTTAATTATAAAGGAAAAAGTATAAAAAATTTTGTCATTTGTCCTGAAAAAATCAAAACATCAGTAAAATGTCACACCTTTCTCTCATTAAAAGTTAAATGAAAAATTATTCAACACTTCGTGTCACTGGGCAACCCTTTGAGGCGGTAAAACTATTGTTTCTTTCTTTTTTACTGTTTTGTTTGGTTCTAGCTTAGAAAAAAATTTAAATATTATATTACTGTAATATAAAGCAAACATTTTCTAACAATTTCTTTTGAAATTCTTAATTTATTTTTCTAACACTCCTCCCTTATTTGCTATTGCTTAGATGGCAGAGTAGAGGAAAAGCAAAGAAAAATAAACTAAATATTTCAATAAATCCTGTTTTACATATTTCTTTTTTCATTTTTTCAACTTCTAAAGTTTTCCTTTACATCATGACATCCATTTCAATTCATTTTTTCATTTGCCTACTGTTAAGATAAAAAAAAATCAAAACTCTTGGAATAAGGATGCAAGAAGAAGAAAAAAAAAAATAAAATAAATGAAAGTATTTTATACCTTCAGTCGGGCATCGTTGTCATTGCTCAGTCTGACTACTTTGACAATGTAGAAGAAGAACTAACAACGAATCATGTCCATATCTTAACGTTTTCATTTTTTTTTATCATCTCGATGCTCTTCTTGTTTTTCCATTTTTACTTTTCTAAGTACAACACGTTGCACGCTATAAAAAAACAGATATTTACTAAAAAAAAGAGGAATCATAGCAAGAATTTTTTCTACTTTTGTCATTTTGTCTTTGAGAATTACAGTGATTTCTTTTATATATTATAAATTCCTTGTTTTATTTTCTTTTTCCATTTCTTTACTTCTTGTTGGAAACAATTTGCATTCGTTTTTTGTAGGACACCAATACTACCCAGTTGACCAGGTATTTAAAACATATTAAACAACGAGCAATGGAATATCGTGGAAGAAGATTTTGATAAGAACTAAGACATACCAATGAAAACATTAAAAAAAAAAAATAATAATAAAAAAATGGCCATAGCTCGCCACGGCTTCGATGACATGTCTCTATCCTCTAGTCCATATTTTCAATAACTCTGACATATTTGAGATTCCACGCCATTAATATTCCGATTTATCTTAGTCTTTTTGTCTTAAGCTGTTCTTTTGGCTTAAATTGTTCTTCGCTTATTGGCGTACACTTTTTGTTACAAATATCGCCAAAATAAATATAGTTTAAAAAACTAAAAAGCACGATTCGATGTAAAATTTCAAATTTTTTCTTCACTATTGTTTAAGTTTCTTCTTAAATTATCCATATAACAGTAAAACACGATTCGCGTTTTTTTGGAGTTCCCAAAATAGGCTAAACGAATCGACAAACTCCCTCACATGATCGAAAACAATATGGCAAATTGAATTTTTTCACCACATGACCGTTAATAGTTCAGATACACGTTCCACGGCCAAAACATGCACCGAAAATGAACAACCGCTTCCGATTGGGTTAGCAAAACAGTTCCGAGTTTTTTTTCGGAATTCTCAAAGTCAAAATCCTTCCACTTCCTCAGTAGCATTACGGCAACTTCAATTTTCACACTAAAGCGAATGTTTTTTTATAGTTCAGATACATATTCCACGGTGAAAACGCGCACAGAATACGTAAAACCGATTCCAAACCGGTTAGAGAAGTTGTTTCGAACTTTTTTGGGAATTCCCAAAAACGGTTTCGTGAATCCCCAAAATCCCCCACTTTCCCGGAAGCAATGCGGCAACTCCAATTTTTGCACTTAAGTGACAACACTGTATACACTGTTTTATATGCCTACATATGTATAAGAATAAGGCATGGGTTTTGCGTGTTGCAAGCATGCAAACAAACAAACATACATGTAAAACTAATATAGGTGTGTTAAAAAGAAGTCCAAGGATGTCAAATCACATGATCGAGCAGAGCAATTAACACGCCACAATGTGAGATAACACGGACATTGAAATTTTCGTACAAAAGTGCCATCGTTTCGTTGGCTATGTTGCAAGTGGCACCATTCTGTTTTATTTACATATCAACCAGGTTCATACCCTTAAGTGCATTATCATCTCATGATAACGAACACCTTTCATGACAACTGCGCAGTCAACTTCATTACGGGCCGATCACGCTACCAAAAAGTAACCTGACCCAAACAGTCACTCTTTGTGAATGCATCGAGTTTTCAACAATTATTTTGGATTCTCATTTGTCTACATGTTTCAATTCTGCTTGTTGACGAACCTACCGGGGTGAAAGTACTACTACTACAAGTAAACAACTAAACTGAAGACATTGTTGTCTATGGTGTCACCCATTTTTTTTTTTAATTTAATGGAGAAAAACTAAAACTAGAAAAGAGCTAATTATATCATCACGGACAATTTTGTTAACTGGGAAACATACAAATACACTTTGTGTATGTACATGTGTTTACATCCTTCGACAGAAATTTTCTGATATCCCTGTTTTTCTTGGTATGAGTTTGGTTGCACATATTAAATCGTACATCTATGTATATATGTATGTGTGTGTGTGTTTCTTGCCTTTATGTGTTATTATCGTTGCTTTTTTAAAGAAAAATATTTTTCTGTTTAAAAAAATGAAAAGTAATGATTCCTCTCAAAATATCAATAAAACTATGTATGCATGTACGTACATATTGAATGTATGAACGAGTATATATGTGCATTAAAGGAAAACGTCAAAAGAAAACATAATTCTTTGAGGAAGTTTGATGAATTTGTTTGCATGCACTATGATGAATAAAAAAAGAAAGTAGTGAATAAAAACAGGTGCACTTAAAGTTTCCCATCTTTTTGAAAAATTTAAACTTGATTTAGGTAATTCACATTGCCTATAACAAAGCCAACAGAGGTGATCGTAACACATGTCAAACTGCAAAAGAAAAATAAATTTCACTTTCAGGAACATTCTATTTTCTTCTGTTAAGTTTTCTTTAACTGCCTGGCCCACTATGTCACTCGACATCGATCGCTCGCATAAATACGTGCATAACAAAAACAACATTTTAAAATGTATTTATGCGAGAGAGCGATGTCAAGTGACATAATGGGCCAGGCAGTAAGTTTGTATATAAACAACTATCTCACCTACAAATATTATGCAAAAATATTGTGATAACAATAAAAAATTCCCAGTAAGGGAATTTAAAAAAAAATGTCTAAGTATTTTCTAGCTGTCTATATGAAGACATATCATAACATGTTTTTGAAGTAAATGTTTAAAGCGGTTTTATTAAAGTTTGTTTTAATACGAGTAAGTTCTATTAAAACACCTCACTTTTTAAAAATAAGTTTTTGAAAAACCCTAAACTGTAAAAATTTCGTCAAAAATTTTGTGCAAGTTAAAATTTGCCTTAATGGGAAATTTTTTCAATATACCATTTATAAACATTTTATACAATCTCATTTTAAAAAACTTTCAGATTCTGTCAAAAAAATAAAATATCACTCAATAGTAAATTAAATTTAAGTATAGATTTTTTCCTGTCAGCTAAAATATGTTTGTATAATATATAATATATAATATATAATATATAATATATAATATATAATATATAATATATAATATATAATATATAATATATAATATATAATATATAATATATAATATATAATATATAATATATAATATATAATATATAATATATAATAGTATTTAATATATAATACAAAATAATTAGCCTTAAAAAAGAACCCAGCAGGGGAAAATTTCGTTTAACAAAATTTTTTTCTTATGTTAATAAAAAGGTTTTAAATTGAATTTTCGGAGTAAAAAATTGCTAAGAACTTTCTCCTGTGAAAAGTTTTTGCTTACAGAAATTTTTGTTGGTAAAAAATGCATTAAAATAATTTTGATTAAACAGTTCACAGAAAAACGTTTATCCAAAAATAATCACCCCTAGCGTGAATAAAATGTGAAATTTTTATTCCCATAAAATTTCCCAAGTAGAGAAATTTGCTATCGTGAATGTCATGGGAACGTTTGTTTTGCTATCAATATGTAGTGAGTGTACAATAGGGAAGAAGAAAGTATAAAAACATAGTAAAAATTATTGAAAATTTGTGAATAAGTGATGTAAAAATAAATTAAATGTAAGTTTCATAATTAATATAAACAAATTTATATTTTATCTGCAACTTCTTTTTTGCAAAGTTTTTCAATAACTGAGTTGTGACGCTCCGAGTCTCTTATATTTTTCGATTTTAAGCCGTTGCTCTTTTCTAAGGAGCGATATACTCTTTTCCTCATAACTTCCACTTCTTTGTTGTGGTTTTTAAGTGGCTCGAACATTTCAACGATTGTGGAGAGCATAAGTTTTCCTCGGTATTCAACTCTTTCTCAGTTGTTAATTTTTCCTGTGGCTTAATTCTTCTTCTTTTGATGGAGGAAGAGTTTTTATTACTGGACTCTACTCTCATTGTAGTGGCTAATGGCGATGGTGTTAAAAGTTTTGAACAGATGGGTGCTTCAGAGCTTACTCGTATTCCATTATCAAGAGCACGTAAGAATGTTGCTTCATTTTTCTTTTTGCATTCATAAACGTCTTTTGGTAAACCAAAGCTGAAACAAAGCTGGCTGACAAGATTTTGGTCCGGTTTGATCCACCTCCCGTTTCTCGTTGGGTTTTTAAGCCAACGGATGCTTTTAACTGCACATATCTTTTTTGTTCTATCCATACCTACTGCAAGTTATATATGTACATACTCCTATGCATGTAGTGTATGTATGCATGTTTAAAAATGTAAAATATTTAATCCATTTTTCCATTCATGAACTTTTTTAATAGGAGGACCAGCACTATTTAGTTCCTTCCGTAAGCGAATTCCCCAATTCAGTCACCACATCTTTAGAAACTTTCACAAAACCACATATAATAATAAACAATAACGGACCCATTGCAGGTTATTTTGTATCCTATTGAGAAGCATGTCGCGTTGCACATTATTTATTGCTTAAGACCTAAAAATAGTTTTTAGTTAATTTTTATATCCCTTAAAATGTAACAACTACTTACATTTTTTTCCACTTCCCCAAAGAAATAAAATGAACAAATTGACACAAAATATGGGAAAAATTTCTTTTGAAAAATCCATTCATTCATAAAGCAAAATTTTGAATGGGAAAAATTTTTTTTGTTCATGTCATCCTCCGCTGAATTACATATCAGAAAATGGGAACACATTTTGTGGGAAAAATTATTCATGATCGCACTTTTGGGAAATGGAAAAAAATTTTAGGGGAAAACTTATTCATGATAGGGGTGAATATATAAATTAAAAATATTGGTTAAGATAAAAATTTTCCATAAGTGGAAGTTTTGTAAAATAAAAAAATTTTATAATAATAAAAATGAAAATGTTTTGTTAGAAATTAAAATTTTTTTAATGGGATATTTATATATATTTTAATTTTCTTCATTAGGAACTTTTAGTAAAATAGTTTAGCCTAATGTTAAAATTTTATTTAATTAATTTTTTGCAAAAAAAAAAAAAAAATTTGCTTTTACGAATGAAATATGAAATCTGTTTATTTTTTATTTTTGAATTAAATAGTTTCTGTCACTGAGATATTTTTATTTAATTTTTTTTTAACAACAATTTATATATAAAAGTTTAATGGGATATTTTAATACGAAAATTTTCTTTAATGAGAAATTTTTATTTAACTAATTTAAAAAAAAAAAAACTAGGCTAATTTAAGCGTATTCAGGCTAAATAATAAAAATATTCCTTAATGGGGAAGATTTATCTAATAGTTTGTTTTAATACAAATTTACTTTCATATGTAATTTGCTTGTAAGAAATTATTTAACATGAAAATATGAAAAACAAAAATTTTTCTTAATGCAAAAACGTTTTTAATTGTTTTTATTTTTTTTAATATTTTCATATTTCATGAAATTCCGTCTGATATATTGTTGAGAAATGTGTTTGAAAATTAGATATTGTAAAGAAATCACAATTGTTCTATCGTATATACAAGAGTTTCAAAAAACAGGAAAATATTAAATTGAAAATTCTCCGCTATGGGAAATTTTTTATTCCAAGTAATTCTTTTTTTTTTATTTATTTCTTTTGCAAGAAAGAAATGTAGAAAAAAACGTAGACAATTCGACAAATTTTTAGTTAAAAAAAAATCTCTGAGCCAAATTTTTTTTGGCGCGATTAAGCACCAGCAAATAAAAATTTTACGAGAGGAAAGAAAATTAATTTAGAAACTAATTTAATTGTTACTTTTAAAAATTTCTCCAAAAAGAGATAGGCCGACTTCCTAAATGCAAGTTGCAATGCATAATTTAAAAAAATGCGTATGCAATGCTAAACATGTCTTAAGTACAACCTTGCGTTGCAGAGAAATTTTTTGCATTTTATCTTCATTTAGGCTATGCAAGTCATACATAAAACAAATGTCAAACATATGTTATAAAATTGAGTAAATTTTTTTGAAAAATGGAGGTAACACAAAATGATTTATCCATTTTGTTGGCGAGTGCTGGGGAATTATCTCAAGCTAAACGTTCAAAGAATATTGATTTGATAAAGAAACTTATTAAAAAGAAACAACAAAAGAGACAACTTTTATTAAGGACAATAAAAACCCCGAGAGGAAAAGTTATCAAAAATAAAAATTTTGAGGAATGCATTGAATTAATCATCAAAAAACTCCCAATTCGTGGCTACTTCACCGGATGTATTATTTCTTCTTTTGATCCGTTTATACGTCCCCATAATATTTTGGAAACATCTATTGACGTCTTCCCTGGAAAACGGGAAGGATCTATCCACATCTTTTATTTCCCTTAAGATTGTTTCCCAAATGGTGTTTCGCTTCTTCTTTTTGCCCATAAAATCTGGTTCGTGTGGAAGTCTTGTTGCAATTAATAACTTTTTGCGCTCATTGGTCCACATTTTGTCTCTGCAATACAAAGTGTTTAATTATTTAAATAAGATATATATATTATAAATAATTTATTAAAAATAAACAAGAAAATACTTGCTCAGCCATTGCAGCTATATGTTTGCATACAAAATAAAAATTATGCACGATTCTGACAGCTAATTTTCATTAAAATGAGTTGCCAAACGATTAGGAACATTGGACATTACCAGAAAGTTTCCAGATGCGCTTACGAAGTGTATACATTGTAAATATGCATTGCAATTTGCATTCAGGAAGTTGGCCATAATTTTCTTTAGTGTTACTTTGTAATATGAACACATCAATAGATTTCTTTAAGCAGTATTAAACATTCAAATTCGGTATTTCTGTTATATAAAATATTTGGTAAACTTCGCCTAAATAGATCATAGAATTTAGCTTCCAATGGAAGATAAATCATTTCAGCAAATTTTATTTCGAACTTCATTGTTTCGGTTATACCGAAAAATTTTAGGCAATTTGGTCATATAAAAATCTATTAGTTCACTATGAAAAACAAAAGGACTTGCGTGTCACATTTTAGGTTCTTTTTTTTTTATTCTTTTGGAATAAATTTTCCATTTTAGTCAATGCAAAAAATGCTTAAAAAAAGCTAAACCGAATTTAAACAGTAGTAAAAGTAGCAGCTATTTCCTTTTTAGGGCCTATACTTCAGCATTTTAATAGCCAATATACTACAATTAAATGAAAGCCAAACCGAACGAGAAATTAAACAAACCCGAAACGAACATGAACATGAAACTTATTAAAACGTAAATATATTGTGAAAATGTCTTAATGCCAGCTCTGTTACCTTTTTTTCGTTAGTTATACATTTTTGCTTTTGAATGCATACAAAACTAGGTTTTAGGCATTAAAGCAAAACGTAAAAAGAAAAGTGATTTTAAATTAGCTTTGCAAGCCTGAAAATATGCAGCAAGAAAGCAAGTATTTAGGTTACTTTTAACAATCTGAGTGGTACTTTAAACACGCAAAAAATTACTTTGTTTTGTGTACATCTGTAATTTTGTCAAGGTGGTGATAAAAATAAAATACACAAAATAAAAAAAGCATGAAACCAACAAAATAAGATAAAAAGAAAGACACAAAGAAAAAGTTATAAAAAAAACCCTTTTCTAAACATTTCCAACCACTTCAAGTCTTATGTTTACATTGTAAGGTGCGTAAAAATGATAAGGTCTCTGTTGCCCCTTAAGGTATGCTTTACATTAGTTGCTGTAAAAGTTTTCAGGTAACCGTATTTATTTCACGCTCACCATCTCTTTTGCGTGTTTTTCTTTAGCCCTTTTCACTTTTTGGCTGGCCAATGTTATAAAGTTAAGCTTTAAAAAATTTGTTACAGTGAATTCGTTAAATTTTTTATAGGTTCATGTTTATTTTATAATGTTGGTTTCGTATTCGTTGAGCAGTAAAAGTCAAAGTAATAAAAGTTTTAATTTCTTCTACATAAAAATTTCATAAAGTTAAATTCTTTTAATAAATAAAACAAACAAAAAATAAAACAATACAGCAAAAATATTATTTGAATATTAGAAACCCAAAAGTGTGCTTTGAAATATAAAAAATGTGCAATTAACTTGGTAATTGAAATTTATTACTTCCAAACAAAGTCGATATTAAAAGGCTTATAATATTTCTGAAAAAATCAATTAAAAATTCATATTTTTTAAGTGGATTTTTCTAATTGAATAAGTAATGAAATAAGTAAAGCAGTACTAAGAATTCGAAGAGAACTGCTTTCTGAAAATGGCAGCTGTTTTTAAGTGTTATTAGCACCATTCCTTGAGAAGAATTCCAGTGAAGGAGAGTTATTTATAGATTTTTTTAATGAGCATTGTGGCAATTTGGCATAAAACGGAATTAAAAGTATTTAAAAGTTTACGCATAGTAAGATATGGTTTAAGGGTGGCTAGATAATTATGTAAAAACTTGTTAAATTATGATTTTTAATTATATTCTGGCAATTGATGCTAGCGGAAAAAGATAAGCAAAATAAAAAATAAATTCTTTGTCATATATTTTGAGGTTTTTTTTAATAGTTAATTGACAAAACGGCAAAGCAAATCTTCCCAGGATTATTATTGAACAGGGTATACGAGTTAATAATGGTGATTTGTTTTGCTTATAAAATCAATTTATTATAATAACAAAATGCATTAATACATTATTTAAAGTATTGCCGATTGCTAGCCACTTGTTTTTCGCATCTTCCTGGCAGCATATGGATTTTGCGACAAACGATACAAAATGAATCAAGTCAACCTGTGGCACCCTGCTAGAAAGTGAAGCGTTTTCCGATAAGGTCGTTCTTCATCGATCGAAACAAGAGGTATTTAGAAAGTGCAAAGTACGTGCCGTAAAACGGGTGAGCTGAAACTTCCTATCCACTGTTTTGCAAATAGTTTTTGAGCAGTCTTGCAACATGCGACCAAGCTTTGTTGTGATAGAAGATTGTAATTTTCGAATGTTAATGGTATGAGACCAATTACAAATGAAAGTTGTGAGTCTTCTTCAGGAAAATTTCTAAATTTAGAAATTTTCCTGAAGAAGACACACAAGGGGGTGTCGAAGTATCGCAACATTAATAAACGAATAATTTTGAAACAAGTGACCTCAAGCTCAAATAAACAACAAAAAGGTCGAAAAACTAGGATCAAGATACGAATTTAAGGAT
Source organism: Thecocarcelia acutangulata (assembly GCA_914767995.1). Lineage (NCBI taxonomy): Eukaryota > Metazoa > Arthropoda > Insecta > Diptera > Tachinidae > Thecocarcelia > Thecocarcelia acutangulata. Next base: position 26,517,574 of record OU612097.1, on the reverse strand, counting down.
TTTTTACAATACAAATCTGCTGTGATCAATCATTTTTGATTGAAGAAGACAAGAAAAATAATAATCAAATTTTTAGTTGGCGGACAACTAGCTGTTTCGTAGTCGCTACACTACTCATCAGCATCCACTGGGATTTGAACTCGGGTCATGACGCATTATGATCTGCTGCTTTAACCACTCAGCTAGTTGTCTGCCAGCTAAAGATTTGATTATTATTTTTCTTGTCTTCTTATTTAATATATAGTTGTTGAAATTTGTATTGTAAAAAATCCTTCTTAAGAAAAAACTTAAGAAAGGAAAAAACTTGAACTATCTTCTTCTACAAATGTACAAAACAAAAATTTAATTTAAAAATTATAAAGTTCAACAAAAATTTAAAGAAAGAGAGATAATATTACATATTTGAAGCTGATGATTTTGGAACGCTGGCTAACAAGGAAAGGTTATTAAAAACTTTATCAAATACTTTTTTACTTTACTTTTATTATTCTGGAAAAGTTATGGTGTATCTTAATGTTTTTGAGGTCCCCCCGGGAGAACAGGTTTTGGTTTGACGTTTTTCAAACTAGGGCACTCAGTTTTTTCGGTAAAGAGCGGAAGGAGTCTCTCGTTTGTTGTAGCAAATAAAACTCTAAAAAGCCGCATGACTTATGCTGTGTTGGCTTTCAAAACCCGTACCAAGGGTATAAATCGACAGAACGGGGATCAGTATGCCTTCTGGTGGCTCTGCTTGCAGTTCAACCTGGGTTAATCAAGGTTGAGGTGGCTACCGTAGCTGAAAGGTTCTGGCTCAGGAAGAGGGAGTTAGTGTTCCTCATAACTGTTGGTGCATGGTCTTTTTACAGTACAGATATCTGGTGCAAGACAAATCTGTTGTCAAACTATATAAACATTCCTTTTTTTAAATAAATTTTCTTTGGAATAGTTCGATATATTCAGCTTTAATTGTTAGAAACTTTCTACAGACTTATCACACGAGATATTTTTTGTTGTTTTGAGGTAACAACGCTGGGTGTAACGTGTTCAGAGTTCTGATGTGTTCTATCTCTAATCACTAAACAGTAAAATTTGCTTACTGCCTCTCCCCTTCTATGTCACTCGATACCGATCGCTCGCAGAAATACATGCATACCACAAACAACATTTTAAAATTTGTTTTTGTTTCAAATGTGTTTATGAGAACGAGTGATGTCGAGTGGCATAGTGGGCCAGGTAGCTACTTTATTTTACTAAATATTTTAAATCAATTTACTTAGTAAATATTTTAAACCAATTTAAAATATGATCTTGTTATAAATTTCTAGCGCACCGTTTTATTCGTGGGCTATATCTGCAATATCCACCACTAAGTCGGCGAAAGGTATTTTTAACCAATTTCGGACAAGTTCCGGGATATATCAGAAAGTGTGCATAATATATACAGCCTAGCTGTCAAAACAAATGACCCTTTTCCACTATACAAGTGATCAATTTTTCGTTATTTTTATTAAAAATTATTTTAAATACTTTTTTAGATTTCATATTAAATCTCTCTTTTTTGTTTTTTTTTTGTCCTGTATATTCTGTTTCTTTGTGCATCGCAGAAAAAAATCTTCAAAAAACAAACAAAAATATTGATCCAAATTCAATTCCTTTTTAAAAGCATTCACAAATCTTAAGCAAAATTTCTCTTATTTTTTTTTTTTTTTCAAATACGTCTTTAACCCAGTAAATATGTAAAGAAATCATTCAACGAGAAGATTTTAATGATTTGCTTCACATGAAATAATAAAGGTTTGTTTGTGTTGGTATGCATGTTTATATGCAGATATCCTCCAAGTGCTCGCATTAACGTACTACATGCTCAAGAATAAAGTAGTACATACTTTCCTCTGAAAAAAAAAAAATTAAATAATAAAACATTTACGAAAGTTCGTGTCTTCTTAAGAAAAGTAAAGAATTTATTATTTATTCAGTATTTCCGGAGAAAAAAAGGAAAAAAAAACTATCGGTAGGAAAATAAATTGAAAATATAAAGATATCCTTAAAAATTCATTTAGTCTTGCACTTAAATCAACATCAGTCTGTGAATATAATTTGAAATTTTTTAAAGGAAAAATAAAATAATTTAAGAACTAGAAGAGTAACAAATAACAAAAAGGATGAATCCAAAAGGAGTTAAATCAGGATAAACAATTTTTTTAGAATTTCATTTAAAAGAGAATAGCTAATTTAATTTAAATGCAAGGAACTCTGGCTGATCAGCTGAGTTGTGACTATGAGTTGGCAATACTGATTTCCACAACAGTCAATTTAACAGCTGTTAATAACGTTTTGTTTAATTTTGTTCACCATTCCGTCATGGATAACAAAATTATGATTCTGTATCCTAAAGTTAAAGAGCAAGTTGTGTATTTTACAGTACAGATAATTCATTTAAGTATAGTCCCCTTCGTATATAACTTCAAACAATAAGCGCGGAATAAACTTTTTTTCGATCTGCAGTATTCAGAAAGAGAGACATATAAAACTATTTGCTCTGTTACCGCTTTAGCTAAGTTTTTATAAAGGTATCTTGACTTACGAATTCTAAGTACTTGTCAAAATCAAAAGAACTTCATATACATCGCTAATGAAGTATTAATTAATATTAAATCTGCTTTTGCAAAACCTTTTTTTTCAGTGGCGGTGATCTTTTTTATGTTAAGAAATCAAATTTTCTTAAATTTTATCCGCTGTCAGTGCTTTTGCTTCATATGACCGTAAAAAGGGTGATGAATGGCTAGAAAGTTATTGTCAATGATGAATTGCTTAGATAACAAGGTTTTAGTGTGACTCCATTAGCTGGAATTGACCGCATTATTTTGTGCTACACAGCGAGCGTTGCAGTTAAGCTGTGACCAGATGGCTGTCCAAGCTCACATTGTGGTTAGTACAGACTATTTTATGATAGTATTTTTCCGCCATAAAAATGTATAATTCGCTTGTACAAATGGTAAATGAGCAATATCGAAGTCTTGGATTCATAGATCCATCTGTGCTCAAAAACTCTAATGATCAGCTGAAATATTCTTAAAGCCTGTTCGACGATATCGAATGAAAATGTATGCGAACACATTCGAATAAATTTTGGGTTTGGCTATGTCACTATTATTCGTTCGCATGAATTTATGTATTTGAATTGAATTTTGACACATCGTTCGCATAGAATAACATTACAAAAAACACAAATAAATTTTTCTTTCGCCTAGGATGCGAATGAACTTATCCTTTCGACATCGACAAACTGGCTGTTAGACTTAAAGCAGGCAATGATCTCGCTGGTATGTGTTTTAAACCTAAAATCGTAGGAAGGGAACAAATATCCCTGATAACTATGGTGCCCGCTTTTGGGGGCTAATACCTCTCTTGTTGCCTTGCAATAGATACCTTTAATGTAAGGAGGTGGTTAGACGGGTGAGATAGTTAAACGCTGATGCTACTAATGGGTTTTAGCCTATCAACTCATTTAGTTTTGGCTTCCATTGACTTTTCGCAAATTGCATACAAGATGGCTTAGAAGGCTGGTACTCATCAGCAAGAAGTTTGTCCATATGGCTATACTCGTAGCTTTATGGCAAAGCTTGCGACCTGTGTCAGCCTTGCAACGAGATGAATCGTAAATAATTCACCCAGTGAAGTTGATCCATTATCAGATAAGGCTGACAAGGCAGGTGCTTATGTAAAGCAATTTATACAGTCTGACATGTATGTCACCGTTTCGCGGTTGTCAGAACTTACAATATTGTCAGTAAAATTTGCCTAAAAATGTCTTGCAGTGATATGGACTGTAAATATTTGTCTCACATCATTGTCAGAAAAAATAGTGTTGGCCCATTATGAGAGAACTATTTTGTCAGAGATCTGACGACCATAAAACAACATGCGTTGCCATTATCGTAACATAAGCTCATCTTTTATTGGCAGTTGTGCTTAAATTAATGGCAATACTATTTTTTGACTCGTCTGGCAAATTTTTAACAACAGATCTGTAAACAATTTGACGACTACATGAATAGACGATTTCTATTGTCAGATAATCAGCAGTGTTAATGGCAGCGAATTTGTAACATAGAGTCTATACGTGATATAATATCAAATATTTTTCTATTAGCAAACGCCAAATTTATAGCAGAAAGAATATTATCACGTGTAGCCTTCAAAATACGTATTATTGCAATATTATATCAGATATCACAGTATTGTTTTGATAATATATATTTAGAAAACCATATCATGATATGAACAGTCAAAAAACGTAAACAAAACGACATAATATTCAATTTTTGATGAATTCCCGAAAAAAATTTAATGAAAAAGTCATAAAATCATTAAAATATTTATAAAAAATCGTTTATTGTTCTTTTTGTTGTAGGAATATATAAATTTGTTTAAGAAAAACACGACATTCAACGATGTTTACTGCATGGTTGCTTAAAAATTATGAGATATTATGATATTTGCAAAAATACTTGGCGCCATGCTAGATATGAGAGAAAATATAATTTGTTTTTTCTCGTTAATCTGCTGACGTTCTCTCTCATATTATATCAGAGTTAATATCAGTTGTAGACACTGTGTAAGGCTCTCTAACAAATGTCAGCATATTGCCGGCACATATCCAGGTCTTACATTATTGTAAATTCTGACAGCCGTTGGCACATAACTTTAGTTTGATTTGTGCAAAAAAAATATTTGATGAGTGAATAATTTAACAAAAAAGTCGTGGTATCAAGAACAGGTGAAAATTGTTGTTGCTTAATTTTAGAGAAATAGAATTATTTTACTGCACGCCACGAACCAGAGACAAATGACAACGAGATTACTAATAGCCGGCCAGTTATTGCCGAAATTCTGTCTCAAGTGTTATGGAAATTGTGTCTGAATTGCTATTTCACATTTTTTATACATACATTTGTGTGCATGTTCTATGTATATATAATATATCTGTATATTAAATGTATAGTTTGGGGACATTGTTATATAATAAATTTTTATTCTATTAAAATAAAACTTAAACATTACCATCTTTCTCTCAATTAAAACTTGGTTTCGGTGAACTTTACATATTTTTATATAACCAAAAATCTGTTTCAATTTAAACAGAAAAACTTATCAAGTTAGGTTAAAAAAAGTACATGGAATCAAAACTTTACATAAACTCAAAACCATTCATTTACAAGCATTTCTATTATAATTTTTAAAAATGTTATAAAACTTAAGATTCTTCGAAAGCCCAGGAGTAAAAAAAAATACATATTTTTTTGCAAAACTTTAAAAGTTTCTGCTACTGGTTATGTCATATACAGATTTGCAAGGTAAAAGAAAATGTTACGCAAAGTACATACTTTCAAACTTGCAAAGCTACATAGATACACATATTATATATACATACAAACAAACATATGTGTGTTCTTTTAAGCGTTAAAGTTCTATTCTGCATTCTTGAAAACCAGCATATGTTGCATACCAAGAAAACATTTATGACTCGTGCCATACAAACATTTTTATTTGCATGGATTTTGTTAAGTTTTTATAAAAAAAAAATCTGAAAAACATGCTGAGAAATAAAACTTTTATTTAACTAGAGATCTGGGGAAAAAACTGGAATCTTGATTATTTTGTTTGTGGTATTTTTTTTTTGTTACTTTTTGGAATAATCAATATTTTTCTTTCTTTGAAAAGAGTGTATGCACTTTGTTTGATTATTATTATATTTTAATGCAGATATGTATTGGTTTATATAATATATTTTAAAGCTTTTTCTTTTGTCAGTATCATTATTTCTTAAACTACATTTTATTTATTAATGTATATCTAGTTGTCTGTGAATTATTATCTTTATATATAGACCTAAGCAATAATATACGGCGTATATTTTATGGAGGCATGCAACTTGAAGTTGGCAACCCCTTTTTAACTGGCGGGTCATTTTGCCAGCTGTTAAATAATTTGTGTTTAGTTTGGCTTGGCATTTCCATATGAATAGACTAATTGATGCCTGATCAACGCTGATTTTGTTGTGGGACGGGCGGAATTTGGCTTCAGTCTCAGTACGGGCTTCTTGCTCTCGGGGCATGGTTCCTTCAATGCATTTTTGCATAAGAGGGGCCTGTCCGAGACTGCGCTGTGCAGTTGTGGTGGGGACCTCAGGACTGGAGACACATTCTGGTCTAATGTCATCTTTATGATGACATTAGGGACTTAGAGGGAATGGGCGTAGTAGGAGCGGGCGACCATTGGGATTTTAGTAGGGTCTTGGCGGACGTCGCGTCCTTTGACGCGTTGGGCGCGTATGCCCGTGAAGTTTTTAGGCGGACTCCAAGGTAGGGAGGGTAGCCTCCCTGTTGTTGCCATTCTGGGACCGTTGTTGTTGAACCACAGGTTCGTGCGGGACAGTGTGCGTCTTTTGTTGGCCGGGTTGGTTGCGGTTGTGGTTGAAGTCTTGGTGTAGGCAACCATGAGGAGCATAGAGCGCAGTTTCTGTGCCCTGTGTTGCTCCTGGCGTGTTGTTGTTGATTGCTGTTTGCCGTGTGCTGTGTTGCTGGTTCCTGTCTGCCATTTCCTGGTCTCTGTCCGTACAGAGTTTGATGGCAACGTTGCCTCTGTTGTAAGTCCCTCCGTGATGGGAGTCGTGTCTCATTGTTGTTTTTCTTCGTTTTTGTCAAGGGCTGGGCCACAAAGGGGTAGCCAATGTACTCATCCGTGAGGATGAATATTGAATTTTTTTTTTTGTTTATTGTTTATTGTGCTGTGTACCCGTGTGTGTTTTGTGTTACGGGTGCTGTGGCTGCTGTTCGCCGACGTTCCTGTTTTTATGTTGCTGTTTGCTGTTTATGTTGTTTTATTGCTGTGTTTCTTGTTGTGCTGTATGCTGTGTAAGTATGGTTGCAGGGAGTCACCAATCCCCGAGCCGTTTGGAGCTCTACTGGTAGTAGCCTTTGGGCTACGAAGTCTGCCCGGAGACTTAAATCTAGTACCACGGGAACCGGGAGCCCCAGGAACTTGTTCCTGCCCGGTTATGGTGTAGCCCTTCGGGGAGTATCGGGGTGGTTGTGGTTTAAACCCAAATCGCAGGGAGAGTTCAATTGAGCTCGGTGTGGAGCTGCATTGCAACCGGGTGCCGTGATCCATAGATCGGAAGGAGTATTAGAAAGGCTCCGCTCCTAACCAAGGGGGAAATCATGTCCAAACAACATGTGATCGAATTGGTACTCATGCATGACAATTTGTCATGTATAGGGGCGCTGGTAGACGCACTGTATTCAACCGGTGATTAGATCACCGTGGGGTAAGGCCATACTGGCAGGTACCCACGATAATTGTTTTAACAACTTCCAGTTTATGCCCCCCCCCCTGCAAGAAACTTGACGTTAGGGTGTGGCTCACAATTATGTATTTGAAGCACTCTTTATTTGGTTTTCAGAAAGGTGTTTCTCTTTACATCCAAGGCCATATTCATATTGCGGTGAATGACCGTTTCTTTCTTTTCTCTATCCTTAAAACTGCAACAAAATTAATTACAGGGAAGGCCAAGCAAGAACTTTCATATAATTTTAGCACTGCCATCAACTGCGATGTTGCCCGCCTGCTATGGATGAAAAGTTTCCCAATTCAGTTTTCATCATAATATGGCCCATACATTACAGACCGAAAAAAAACTTTCACACATTCACATGAATTTTGCACGATGTTATAACCTTAGATGAAATAAATCGATTAAAGCACAATTAACATATGCATGATATATAATATTTTGTAGCCAGGGGAAAGACATCAGTTAGTTCATTGCTGTAAACTAAGAGAAAAGTTCAATGATAATTTCATTGCCTTTCACAGATGTATCTTGTTCCAACACTTTTAACTATGGTATTTATAACAAAATTTTGTATTTTATCATTCAATTATATTCTCAATTGCAAATTGTTTCATTTGCAAAATAACAAATAAATGAATTTAATTTTAACATTTAATAACCCATTTATATGCATTCGTTACAATTTATATTAACAATCGTTATAAATCTATCATCATCAATTTCTATACCATACGAGGGTCAATTAATAATTCTTTCACAAAAACCGGTTTATACTACTCTAAAAAACTATCTTCATATACGCATCGATCTTTCTTTGCCAGATCTTAATTTGTTGTTCTTGCGTTATAATAAAATGCTTGTTTCATGCCAGGTTCTTTCATTAAAAAAAGAAGATAGTCTCAAAGAGATATATCGGGCGATTATGTGAGATCAGGTAACAGTTCAATGGGCCGTTTATAGAATTTTGCCATAACAACTACTATTTATACCACCTACATCCGACCGAAAATGGAATACAACTCTCATGTTTGGGCCGGTGCCTCAAAGTCTGTTTTGGGGTTACTCGACCGTGTGCAGGAGAGGGCGAAGAAGCTCATCGGTGACAGTAGGGTATCCAACTCTATTGACTCACTGGAGCATCGACGCAGTGTGGGATGCGTTACTCTGTTCTATCGATACTACAATGGATTTTGCTCTGACGAGATTAGGGATCTTGTTCCCGAAACGCGCACATTTTTACGTAGCACGCGTTCATCGTCTAGAGCTCACCCATTTGTGGTCGATTGCCCGGGGAATCGTACTACGCATTACAGAGAGAATTCGTTTTTCAGCCGCACGCTTCGTCTGTGGAACAAGTTGCCTGCAGAAGTGTTTCCTGTCTGTTATAACGTTGGAGGATTCAAGTCAAATGTTCACAAACACTACTCCCGCTTTTCCCCTCCTCACAACCTATTTTCCTAGTTCTGGTACAATGCACTGCATATGTAGGGGTCATCCCCTGAGTACTGGTCCAATATAAAAAAAAAAAAAAAAAAATAACAACTAAGTATGTGTACTATCATTAACATTTTTTTTTTTTTTTTTCGTTGCAAAATAATATAATTTTTACTTTAAATCCATATCGTGAATGTCAAAGACTTTGAGTAATAGGCACTTGTATTTGTTTTACTCTTTTAGAGGTAAACAATGGGATTTATTTTACGTAAATCTCAAACGAAAAATGTGTCAACAACCTTGGTTTTTTGTGGTATCCGTTCACTTAAAGAAATTTACTGTTTTCGTTGCTCTTTGGACTCCGGCATAAAGTGAATTGACGTTGAGTACATCACAATATATAAAACGGTTTCAATAATCATAATGCTCTTTGCTATCGTTTCACCCAAATATATCCTCCTCCTTGGCATCTGGCATAATGTGTGTTACTCGTGTCTCCGCCACTGTTACAAAACAGCATAAAATCTCTTTCGCTTGTGGACAAATAGTTCTTTGGTAGTGATCACACAGATGCTGTTATGGTTCAAACTTCTACCACGTGGTTACGCAGTTGCTAGTAAGATCCAGACTTCTTTGAATTGACCGCATAATTGCGCTTTTATTCTATAAGAATAGTTGTAATGCCCGTCTTGCAGCTTGATTTTTCGTATGCTAGTATCCATGTAGAATATGATTTCAATACTTGGTGGATTTAGATGCCTATCTCAATCAGTTTTATTTACCGAGTCTCATGCCATTTACTAATTTTGGAGTGACGCCCATTATTGGAACCATTGAAATTTATATAGAATATTTCCTAGTAAAACTTTCTTTGATTTCAGTGATGAAATTTTACGTACAAACTAATATTTAATCGCTACGTGACTTTACTTTAAAAAAATAAGTTCGAACAAAATATCACGTCCATTCACAAACTATAGGGTGTTTTTTTAAGCTAGATAGAACTTTAAATTGTAAAAAGTAACACAAAAAATTAAATTTTGATGAAACATTTTTTTTATTTGTTTCAGTATACTCTGACAAATCATCGTGAATAGACTCACGCTTGAACAACGCTACGAAATTATCCAAATTTATTTTGAAAATCAGTCGTCGATTCGCGCGTTGTTTTATCGCAAAATTGTGTTCAGCGATGAGGCGCATTTTTGGCTTAACGGGTTTGTTAATAAGCAAAATTGCCGCATATGGAGTGAGACCAATCCACAAGAGACCCTACAGACTCCATTACATCCAGAAAAATGCACTGTTTGGTGCGGTTTTCATGCTGGTGGCATCATCGGACCTTATTTCTTCAAAAATGAGGCCGGAGCTCGCGGTACGGTCAATGGAGATCGTTACCGCACCATGATCAATGATTTTTTGTTTGAAAATATGGATGACATTGATCCGGAGGAGATGTGGTTTCAACAGGATAGCGCTACGTGCCATACGGCGAACGCAACCATCGACTTACTGAAATCAAAATTTGGCGATAAGTTGATTTCGAGAAATGGACCTGTCAATTGGCCTCCAAGGTCGTGCAATTTGACACCTCTCGATTATTTCCTGTGGGGCTACGTGAAGTCACTGGTTTATGCTGATAAACCAGCAACAATTGACGCCTTGGAGGCCAGCATTGTTCGTGTTGTTCGTGACATACGGCCAGCAGTGCTCGAAAAAGTGGCCCAAAATTGGACGTCCAGAATGCGCTTCGTCAAGAACAGCCGCGGTGCCCATATGCCCGAAATCATTTTCAAATGTTAATGTCACGTATTGATCTTTCGAATAAAAAAAAATTTTGATTACAATTTAATTTTTTGTGTTATTTTTTACAATTTCAAGTTCTATCGGGCTTAAAAAAACACCCTATATGTGTGCTTGTTACACACACGTGTCTACGCGTGTGTACCGTCAAAGCATCAGACATGTTGTACAATGAATTTTTACAAAAACTTGTTTGTCTTAAACAAAAAATAACAAGAAACCCTAAATAATTTGTTATCTGGATAAGTTTGAGTATGGTAGCAGTAATAAAGCAAAACAACAGCATACAATATAATATTCTTATTTGAATAAAAAGTACTGCTTAGTAACTTGTTTAAACTATTTTCGGGATACTTTCTGTTACACTCTAGCGGATGTTTACTGTGTATATATTACTAGTTTGCACAATCATTCTTAAATTCAAAGCTGATGTTGCTCTGTAAACATACAAGTGCCACGTAATTAACAAATTACCCTCGTATTAAACAAACACTTCTGCTTCCTTCGAACTCTGCCAAATACAACGTAAATTATAAATTCAATTAAATATTGATATGCAATAAGATTTGACGCACTTGACAGATGGTTACGAAACATAAAATACAAAGTGACATGTTAGTAACAAATAGACAAGCATATATAGATACACGCATATATATGAGTGTCTGTAATAAACCAGGTGAAAGTAAATAAATTTATGTATAAGATATTAACATATAACGATTACGTAAATAAAAATTATTCTGTCACATATACAAACATACATATAAATATAATCTGTATATATACAATACGTTGGGGTGCTTGTTTCAATTGTGCTAAATAATACTTGTATTTTAGACGGGCCTGGCAAAACTGGTATTAAACGTACATATATCTAAATTGTTTATAATATATCAAAAAATGTTCAAAGGTCTCTTTAAAACTTGAAGCAAAATTAACATTGAGTGCAATACACCTTCCATTCGCAAGGGGAAATTGTATTATGTGTTATTCTGGTAAACCTTAAATGTGTAAAACCGTGTTCATAAGATTCTTTGTTGCAAAGCACAGAGCTAGGAAATCAAAATGAACCGGGGTTTTTTACATTAATAGTATAATATTTTGGCATCCTGTTATTCAGTATAAGTATGCTTGCCTTCATTATATAGTTTTCAAAAAAAAAAAAATTTACTAGATTGTCATGGCAGTCGAATATGCTTTTGGTGTCTGCGATGACTTCTCTCGGTTTATATCGAGGTTTCTCACAGACCGCACTGTACGAGTTGTTCCCCCCGGGAAACAGGTTTTGCCTTGGCGTATTCCTAACTTAGGCGCTCTGTTTTTCGGGGAAAAGAGGGGAAGGGGTCCCTCGTTTGGTGCGGCAAACAAAACTCTGGGAAGCCGCATGACTTATGTTGTGTTGGCTTCCAAAACCCTTACCAAGGGTATAAATTGGCAGAACGGGGATCAGCATGGCCCCCGGGAAGTTCTGCTTGCGGTTCGACCCGGGCTGATCATGGTTGAGGTGCCTACCTTGGCTGAAACGTTCTGGCTGTGGTTGAAACCTAAAACGCAGGAAGGGAGTGTTAGTATCCTTGATAATTGTTTGGTGATGGCTTTTTTCGAGGGCTAACAATCTCCCGAGGATCTGTTGCCTATACAACAGATACGTGTACTGTAAGGAACCAGTGGTGATGGTTGACGGGTGAGTTGGTTTAAGCGCTGATGCTCGTAGTGGGCTTCGGTCTACCAACTCATTAAGCCTTGTCCTCCATTGATTGCTGGGAAATTGCATACATGAGGGATTAGAAAGCCCGAACTCCTCAACAAGAAGTTGTCATATGACCGCAATCATATGACAAGAATTGCTACCTGTGTGAGCCTAGCAAGCCACACGGGGGCGGTGGTGAATCGTGAAAAATTCTCTTCGTGGAATTGATCCACCATCAGGTTAGGCCGTCAAGGCAGGTACTGATGTAAATCATTTTCACTGTTGTACGAGTTGTTATAGATGGGATCTCATCAAATGAGTTCAAGATTAATTCAGGGGTACCGCAAGGCTCCGTTCTTTCTCCTACCCTATTTCTTATTTTCCTCAACGACCTTCTCTATCAAACTTCCAACCCTAACCACTCCTTTGCGGATGACAGCAGCATTTCTAACACGTACACTTCTAGTTATAGGCCCAGCCTATCAGACATCGCAGCCAAGAGGCTAAATATGAATGATTCACTGAATAGTGATCTTCTATTAATCTCCGAATGGGGTCGTAAAAGCAGGTTCGCCTTTAACGCTCGTAAGACCCAATGTTGCTTATTATAATATAATAATGATAATTCTTTCACTGAACTGACAGCTTTTTATCTGTAAGCTGAAAGAGAGCTATTTGCTCTTGTGGTTTCACCAATTCAATCAATATCCCAGCTGCACCATTAACCATCAAATTCTACGATTCAAGCAAAACTGGGTAAACAATCTGCTATAAATTATGATTTTATTAGCAACACTTTTTGTTAGAGACAACCATTATGGATATGAGAATGTTTATTTTAGCCCAACACCTTTTGCGACACGTCTTGCTTTTGTAGGAAGGAGTTTATGTTAAAGAAGATATAAATGAAAGAAAATTTATACAACCGCACATAGTTACACTAGGTATGTACTCTTATGTACATAGCAAAGCCATCAATATTCGACATTTATGATATTAATGATTACTCAATTGAAAATAAAAGCATGTGTTTCTAGACGCAAGCAATCATATGTACTCGTACGTGTTAAGATTAGTTTTGACAACAAATGGACAAGTTAATACATATTTTCATATGAATAACAGAGTGGATGTTTGTGGGTGTGTGCGAAAATGTGTATGAGCATGCTGACAGAAGATTTATCCTCCATATGGAGTATCATTTCTATATATTCCTAATAAAGTATTGTAAATATTTCTTAAGGCAAAATTCTATGAAATTTTTCTTTGCTTCTTTTGTTTTTCTTGCTCCCTTTGCATTTCTGTAACTAATTCAATTTGTAGTCAAAATCATTCAATCTTAATACAAAACAATTTCTTTTATACAACATTTCTGTTTAGGAATTAATTGTTTTTATATTTTTGTTTTCCTTTTTGTTTATTAACAAATTTAAGAATTTATTTGTTGGGGTTTTGTGTTAATACTTAATTGCTGTTTATATTAAAGATATCTGTGAATGTGTATTTGTATTTGTGTGGTTTCTTACTACTGCTGTTGATGATGGCATAAATCTTGGTAAATAATTAACACAATAAAGTCGTCTTTTGTTTAAGCAATTTCTTTACTATTTTGGCATTTGGTTGTGAATTATAACCTCCAATTTACCATTTCAATTTACCAGTTGATTAGTTAACTATTGTCTTAAATGCATACAACATGCTAAAGCAGTTATGTTTGTGGATAAAGTTGTTGGCTGGTCAAGAGGGAAATTCCATAATTGCTTGATATAAGTATGTGTGCGATGTTAAGCTAGAAAGTTCTGGTAACTCTCAACAAAGATATTTAGACGAGTAAACTTGGAGCTTTTAAGCAGCTTGAGTTCTTTTATTCTTATTTGTAAGTAAGAGGCGTAAGTCAAAAATAGTTTAGCAAAAGGAGTATTAACAAAAAATTAATTATTCTCAAAGCTAGCAGAAAATTTTAATATATTTTGCAGTGCGGGTCTATAAGTATAAATAAAGTAAAATGGTATACATTTTGCTTCCAACAGATAATCCATTTAGATCCCTGTGAACTGATATTATACAGAAATTCTATTAATTATTCTGCCATTTAATGACAAGTCATCATGAAAATGCTTAAACTATAGGTCTGAACGTACACTTATTTGAAGCATGAAAACAACAAGTACTTAAAGATTTTCTTCCGTGTTCATAAAAACTATTGTATGTTTATTAAACACTTATTTGACAAATTTTCTATAGAAATTTGTCAAATAACAGTTTAATAAATATACAATATTTTTTATTATGAATAAAACCCTTTTAATACAAAAACTTGTTGGATGAAAACCATTTACTAATCTCACAGGTTGAGCATATGTTCATCTATTCTTCTCTTTGTATAAGCGCCCCACGATGCCAATTAAATTCGCTCAATTAACAACTGATTATGCTTCAAAAAGTACATTGTGTTTTTTCCTTGAATCATAAAATATTTTTACCAAAGTTTTTGCCTAAAAATATATCTAATATATTCTTGATTCTTATATCCTGAACTTTTATATATAAAATTGCTGGGGAAACTAAGTTTTAAGTATTAAAGGATTAAATTTTACTCAGATATTTATTTCACGATGCCAATTAAATTCGCTCAATTAACAACTGATTGTACTAAAAAAAGTACATTGTGTTTTTTTGTTGAATCATAAAATATTTTTGCCAAATTTTTTGCCTAAAAATATATCTAGTATATTCTTGATTCTTATATCCTGAACTTTATATATAAAACTGCTGGGGAAACTAAGTTCTAAATACTAAACGAATAAATTTCACACAGATCAATTGCACTCATTTCAAATTCTTTAATGTTAGAAATTATCTGACTTTATTAACTTTAATGCCATTTAGTAAAATGTTGTTTCTTTTCAAAATGCCGCAAAGTTAAAAATTAATAATAAAATAGCCACAATTAATAAATGAATGACAATCAAATTAATTAAATTTTGTTTAAATAAGCAGCCAACATTTAAGATTTTAAGAATCTTTAATATATATATTTTCATTAAAAAATACCTCACTTTGTTGTCAAACTCAAAGTAGCAAATAAATGCTTTGAGAAATTACATTTTATGTGACAGTAAACAAATGACAATACAACCAAGTTTTTTGACATTTATGCTTGTGGCATTTTATTTCTTTTGCATCACTTTTTTCCATTCTGAATCCTTTTTAAAATTTGTATTTGTCTGTGTGCTTACTTATTAATGTCTTTCTCTAGAAATATGGCACATCACATTAGGCGACATTTTAAAAGCATATGCTTAATGGCAGGAGTGGAATTTTCTCAATGTTTTTCATGGAGCACTTTATTATGATTGCCTTCATATGAAAAACGCCTCCATTGTGCTTAAAAATAAAAAAAAAAACAAAAAGATAATATAACATAACGACGCCTTCATCAAAACAACAACAAACGCCCACATCATTTGCTGTTGCTTTATGGCAGTGAATGAAATCTGAACGAAATCACACGATCAAATAAGTCATGCTAGAAAAAATTTTCCTCTGCATATTTTGATAGTTGTACATAAATAACAGTTACTGGCTGTTGTTATTACTGGCACTGCTGTTTGTTCGATGTTTAACAACAAACTAAAGGCATTTATAAAATGTTGCCTGAAATTATGCAACACTTTCTGTCGTTAGTTTTTAAGCTTTATTGCTGTCAAAATATTTTGAATAATATTCGTTACGATAGTCTGTCAGTTTGTTTGTTTGTTTGGCTGTCAGATGACAAAAATTAAATGCTATTTGTGTTTTTAGTTTTTGCAATGTACTGCATATGCATTAGGCACATATTTTAAAGGGGTCTATTTATAAAGTATAAAGACAGCTTTATAACGAAAATATTTTGCTTTTGTACAAACATTTGCTTGTTTTTTTTTATACTGCATTTTTTCTTTTTTTTTTTTTTTTTTGCCAAATTAATCGTTTGACTCAAAATTTTGCTATATTATGCCATGGCATCTCTTTAGCTGTTTGTTTACTATATATGCATTTATTCACATGCCTAAATATATGCAGCGCTTAATTATTTTATATACATGCACATAGGAAGAGAAAACATTTATAATTTTGTGGCCAGTAACTGCATTTTGCGTATTACTGTGAAAATTTATAAAGCCAGTTATAGTAGGATATCATTGTTGTTGTTAACATGGCTGTGCAGTCATAGCGATAGTTAATAATAAACAATTGCTAGCGTGCAATATCCTGCTGTCTATTTTATGGCATTTTCTGCAGCAAATGAGTTGTAGGCATTTTGTCTATAATGTAATTTGTTTTTTCAGTGTTCTTTAGATGCCAGCTTGACTTATTACATATTTTAAGTTTTAAAATATGAGCAAGAAATTATTGTTTTTTTCGTTTATTATGTGAAAGCCGGGAGCAAGCTTTGATTTTTCTTAAAACTAATATTAATTAATTTTGTATAGTTATTCTTTCTTGGAACCAATAAGCAAAATGCATGTTCTCAAAAAAATTATTGCCATTGTAATTAAAGTAAAACTTTATAGTTTTAAGCATTCTAAACATTATGGTGGTATTTTCGTTTATATGAAATCTCAATAAAACCTAAACTTTTCCAATATTATTTAAAAAAAAGTGTCATCTCTTTTTAGGCGTCATAAAAATAAACTCATTATAAAGCTATCCTTAAGTCTCATATTCTGATTGATGAGTTCCACATCGTGAGCTTAAAGTGTCGTCAGAGAAAAGCTAACATCTGTATGAAGCTTACATCTGTATGAGTGCATAAAAAATTTAAAATTTCATAAAAAAAATTTTTATAATTAATATAGGTGGCGCTTATTAAGAATATTTTTGTTGAAATAATTAAAAAGCACACTCTGCATTAAATCAAATTAAAAATAAAAAGTTCAATAAAAAACAAGAATTAGATGTCATAATTGTTATAACTGGCAAGAACTATTACTTATGGTGTTTTCTTTTCTGATAAAAATGTTACACCTTTGCTACATATAGTGGTTCAACACGTTCTTTTCTAAGAAATTTGATACACTTTAAAGGTTATCAAGTTCTTTTCAAAACATGTTGCACTTAAAACTGGCAAAATATGTAGCATTTCCTACACTGTAGTTTGAGTAAGGTGGAGATACTGCCCTTTTTTACATCTTTGTCTCATACGTGTTTATGCAAATATGAAATTCGTTTGTTATAGTATATGAGTAAACGGTGCTGATGATGATAGCTTTTATAAGATAAAAACAGTGATTAAAACGTTGGTATGTTCAAAGTAGTCATGATATATTTCAAACGCTAAGTGTACATTATTATTTAATGGCAGTTTGTTAGCATTTTTTGTTCTTTTGTGCTAATAACACATGTACAACATCTTAGTTTGTTGTAGCAAAAAAATCTCTAGGAAGCCGCATGACTTAGGTTGTGTTGGAATTCCGTAACCCTAACCAAGAGTTCGGAAGGTTCTGCTTGCAGACCATCTCGGCGCTGACCTTGGCTGCGGTGACTACATTGGCTGTGGTGAAAAAAATCGCAGAAAAGGGAATTAGTTTCTCTGATAGCTATGGTGCAATTTCAATTTTCGAGGCCTAATAGTCCCCCCAAAGTAATGTTGCTTTGCACCTGTAATATAAGGTACCAGAAGTGATGGTTAGATAGGTGAATTTGACAAGAGCTGATGACCTTAATGGGCTTCGCTCTATCAAGCTATTAAGCCTTGCGTTTCATTTACTTTCTGGGAAATTGCATACAAGAAGGATTAAAAGGTGCGAACTATTCAGCAAAAGATTTGTCCATATGGCTACAACATTGGGACCTTGAAAGCCACACAGTTCATCAATAGATGAAGCCGACAAGACAAGCGCCAACGTAAATCGATTTCCATAATCTGCACCTTCTGCCAACCCATTTTTCCTGGTCTAAAACAATGCATTGCACATGTAGAATGCGACACAAAAGAAGAAAGGCTCTTGAAAGCTGCACCTTAAATAAGTTCAATAAAAACATTAGCTGATTCAGTGAACAATAATCTACAAACCAAAAAAAGCATTTCGTACAAATTATACTAGGAGAATCTCCTATTGCAAATTATACTTATCTGCCAAATATACTTAATTCTCCTATTAGTGCGTTTTTAAACAACAGCGTATTAAATGGAGTTTCTGTTTAGAAAGAAAGCAGTCCTTGTTTGCCAAAAATGTGGGCCATGATTATTCTAAAATATGTTATTTGTATTACTTCCGCATATTCAGTAAACATTTTCGTTTGATATCTAAAAACTCCTACTACATTTATTGTTTTTTATAACAAAAATAATACGACATGAAAAAATCGTTAACTTTTTTATCCTGGCTTGAGTGCATGATATTTAATCGTTGAGAGCGAATTGTGTTTTTAAGTTTACTTTCCCTAAATCCCGCCCTAAATTAATCTTTAACGGAAACTTTTCTAACATTAACCGTCTGTCCACTTCCAGTAGACCGTAGTGTGACCTTTACAAGTAACAAATTGTTCTGTATATATCAATTACAATTTAATTAGACTTAATAATATTTTCTTTTTTGTTATTTAGGTAATACCATTTGAAAGTTTCCTGGAAAAAGTCAGAGAATTTAATTATTATTTAATGATTTACCAATGTCGTTTTTATTGTTTTGTGTTCTTGTTTTCTTTACGCAAAGTTAATTTCATTTTTTACTTAATATTGCATGCCACAAAATTCAGCTCTCTGAATACTGTCAGCATTGTTTTGCTTTGTGTTAATGATAATTTTTGTTTAATAAAAGTTTTGTCTAAAAGGCTACACATGTCAACTTGTGTACAAATTTCAGTAACATGAACGAACAAATTTTGTTTTCTATTTTGTTAATTCGTATGTTAGAACACGACACGACATGTATTTTTTTTTTTGTGGTCAGCATTTGCGTGCTAATGTAATATGATTAACATAAAGCTTTTTGGTGCGGTGGAAAGAAGTATGGCAAATTTAATTGATAGTAAAAACTATAATAAAACTATTTCATAGCTTTAAAATTAGCCTAAAAGTATGCAATAGTAATATTTTTTACATTATCTTAAAAATGTAAGTATTTTTTATTATATATAATATTTGTTTGGGAAGAAAGCTAAAGGGTTCATAGCAGTAATGACAGCAGGTAGCAAAATAACACAAAGATTTTATAAGCATTGCATATGTAAACAGCATGAGGTGGTGAAACTTATATATTTTGGTCTCTAATTTGCTTTAGAACACAGAGGGTCGTGTTTAAATAAAAATGTTTAGATAATTTTTCTGTTATTTATTGTGGGTTTTTGTGTTGTTGCTGCTGTTGCTGGAGACTAGTTTGTGTAAGTTTCGATATGCCTAAAAGTATGCTTCACATATATTTTATTTTGCGTTTCAAGAAACCCTTAAACCAAAAGCCTGTTTTTTTAATTCTTCATTACAACACAGCATTTTCGTTCAGAGTGGGAATTCGAAGAGTGCTATCTACCATTGTATTTTCCTTTATTTTTTTTTTATTCAATCTCCCCGGAAGATTTCTTAATAATATTCACCTGCAAGTGCTTGGCTTCCAGTTTTAATTTGTCTTCTTTCTGTTTACCTACTTAAGTATCTTGTTTTTTTTTTATATTTCTAACTTCTAAATATTTTAGCTTGTTTCACATTGTCACATCATTTGCCTTTGGCAAACTGTTCCCCTAAAAGTAGACTACATATTTTCTTATATTCTTATATTACTTCTTATAACTTTGTTATGTCTTGTGTAAGACATTATGCTTTTGTAATTAGAATAATTACTTTTCAGTTTACAAGCCAGCAAGAACATAAATGAAATAAAACTTGTTTGCATACTTTTAGGGATCAGGCTGTCATATAAATGCATTAAACTTTTTAAAATAATTTCCATGTTTTTTTTTTTTTTGCTTGTATATTTTTTACTATAATGAATGAATAATCAACAACCTGACAATCTCATCAGCACAGTTGCACACGAGACACTTATGAAAATAATAAAATTAAAGGCAAGAAAAAAATATGCTCCCGAGCGAATATTCAAGAAAATAGGCGGCAATTTGAAGCCTTAAGCAAAGCAAAAAGTTAAATGAAATTATTATATAAAAAAAAAAAGTTATAGAAAAACTACTACGAAAAGGAGTGAAAAAAGGGAAGTATGAAAACTTGTGCAAAAACAAAACTTAAAACGACAAAATGCAACAACTTGACATGAAAACGTGCCCAACACGAATATGAAAAATAGCTACAAGGCAAAACGGTCAGAAGCCAACAAACAAACAAACGACAACTGTTCCACAAAAAAAAAAAAAATTAAAAAGAAAACATAAACTAACCTAAATTGATGACGTTTTTATAAAAGAATGACAATAGTTAGAAAACCAACAACAACAACAACAACAACAACAATCACAATAAAAACAAAAGCTTTAGCACGAGGCTCTAACCATTGTAAAGCAACAAAACTAACTTAAGGTAAAAGAACCCTGTTGTGGTGTTGTGTTGTTAGTTGAATACAAAAATAATATTCAACCACAAAAAAGGTGTAACTTTGTGTAAGTCAGATTTTAAGCAAAAAGAACTGCTTTTGCAACAGCCCACAGTAAAGCAGGGAAGGGAAAAGAAAAACGGATTCCATAGACAGAACAAGAGAATCTACCAATAACGAAAACAGTATAGAAGGTATTACAAACTTTTGTTGTACTTTTAAATGCCTCTTGGCCACTTCATTTATTGTGTTACGACAAGCAGAAATTGCATTATATACAAAGGCTTAAAAAAGTATTTTTCGTGGTAAAAACTAATAAAACAAAAAAAATTTTCGACCCCTCATTTATTCCTCTGGCCAAAGAACAGCATGTTTCCTTTTAGAAGCTAAAAAAAAAATCACTATTGACAAATCATGTTTTCCAGAACGGAACTATTTTCAGTTTCAAGGTATACAAACAAAGCCAAAATAAAATTTCTTAATTAGTGTTGGTATATTTAAAATAAATTTTTAGCTTTATATTGTTGATAACTATATAAAAAATACTATTCTTTGACTAGTAGCTGAATATGAAAAAACTCAGAGTAGAAATGAGATTTGCTGCCATATATATTATTTTTTGTATATGAGTAATAAAATAAGGCAACAAATCGCCATAAATTTGAATTCGATTGGCTATAATTTATTTCGTATCATTCACTGTAACTATATTTCTTCCCATTCATTTTTATTAATTAGTGGATAACTTGTTTTCTAGACTTAAGGCATTAAATTGAGGCTGGATTAAAGATATTTATACAGCGAAAACAAGAGATTTTGATCACTAATCCTTTTTTGAATTCATTCCTTTCTTTGATAAAGAAGAGAACAAAGCATAAATAAGGCGTCTTTGCTTTAATTTTGCTAAACAAATTTTTTTATTCAACGCAAAAAAAAATCGAATCTATATTCTTGAGGTTTGAGCTGTGTAAGAAATTGCTGTGTTGAAAAGAATACCATAACCCGAGTATATCAGCAAGATGCTTGGCATATGATGCCGATGACTTGTGACCGATTCACGTTAGCGCTTAATGAAATAATTTGAGAATTATGTGTTGATCCCAAGCCAAAGAGAATACCTAATTACAATAGCTCGCTAGGGATTAGAATTGCTTGGGGTTATAGAAAACCTAAAGAAAGTTTATTTGGTTTTCATCGGCTGAATATATTTACCCTTTGTAGCTTTCCTAATCAGAAGATAGTTTAATTCGGGTTACAGTTCATTATAATTTATAGCAATTAAGCTGTTACAAGGCTGAAAAGCCTAAACTGACGGGGTGAACTAGTTCACTGCTCACCAGCGCCTACATGTGGCTTGCAAGGCACATAGATGTGAAGCTGATTTACATCAGCTCCTGCTTTCATGACGTAATCTGATGATGGACCAGTTCTACGGGGTGAGTTAGGCGCCATTCACCAGCAGCCACACGTCGCTTGCAAGGCTCACATAGGTCACAACTTTTTGCCATAAGTTTGTAGCCATACAGACAAACCCCTTGCATAAGAGTTGGAGCCATATTATCCCTCCTATATGTAATTTGCCAGCAGTTAATAGAAGCTAATGCTCAATGAATTGGTAGGCCGAAGCCTATGAAGAGCATCAGCCCTTAACCAACTCGGTCATCTTAACATCACTCCCGGTTGCTTACATTATGGGTATCTGTTGCAAGACAACAGCAGCTCAGGTGGTCATTTGGCTCCAAAGCCGGCATGCACCAGAGTTGTTAAGAAACCTATTCGCCTTTCTGCGGTGTTAGGTTTAAACCATAAAAATAAAAACAAACAAGGCACCTCAAGCATGATCAGCGCCGAGATGATGTGCAAGCAGAACCTCCGGGGGGTTTTTGCTGATCTCCACTCTAACAATTAAAGTTTGGTTAGGGTTTGGGAAGTACAGCACTACACAAGTCATGTGGCTTCGTAGAGTCTTGTTTGCTAGAACAAACGATTGCCCTTCACCTTCATTTCCCGAAAAACAGAACGCCCTCATTTGGTGCAAATATATGTAACCACATGAACTCTTAAGCAAAGGGTGTCTATAGCGCTACAAACTTATAGTAAAAAGCAGCGACCTATTTGAGCCTAGCAAGCCGCTCGGGGGCGCTGGTGAATCGTGAATAATTCACCACATCTATCATCAGATTAGGCCGTCATGGCAGGTGCGGATGTACATCAATTTCGCAACTGACTAAAAAATCTTACCTTGGGGAGCAGGTTTTGCCTTTAGGTGCACCTAACCAGAGCATTTTGCTTTCTGCGGCATAGAGGGGAAAGAAATTTTTGTTTGTTGTAGCAAATAAAACTCTAGGAAGCTAGAAGACTTATGTTATGTTGGAGGAAATCCTAATTTCTTAAAATGCTGGTTTAGAAAATCCTAACCAAGGGCTAATAGGTTCTGCTTGCAGACCATCTTGGCGCTGGTTATGCTTGATTAGCCTTGTTTTTATTGTGATTGTTGCGTGGCTGCAATGGTCTGGCTGCTGTTTAAACCTAAAATCGCAGGAAGGGTAATTAGTTTCCCTTAATAACTTTGATACATGCCGGCTGTCGGCAGCTAATGACCACCCGAGTTGCTGTTGTCTTGCACTGGACACCCGTAATTAAGAAACCCTTAACGGGCATCGGCCTACCAGCTCATTAAATCTTTTCTTGTATTAACTGCTGGAAAATTACATACAGGAGTGATTAGTAGGCCCGAACTCTTAAGTAACTGGGTGGTCTGTGTGACCTTTGCAAGCCACACGGTGGAGCTGGTGAATCTTGATTAAGTTTCCAAGTGGAGTTAGTCCATCATCAGATAAACCAACCCCTCAGAAAGTCAGTAGAAAATCTGAATCGCGTAAGTTGCTGAAGCGAAGCCCAGAAAGAGCATCAGCCCTTAGCAATTTCAATCGGTTCTCCATCACTTCTGGCTTTTCACGTTAAAGTTACCTGTTGCAATACAACAGACACATCTCGGTGGCTCTAATTATGCTCTCGAGGTACTCACTTGCACAGCAATTGTCAAGTAATACCAATAACCGTTGCTTGCGATTTTAGTTATAAAGGTCTGTACTGTTATAACACAACTTCCTGGCGGCGTGCAGATCTCCGTTCTTCCAAATAGCAGTTAGTGAGATTTTTGCGAAGTATAATATAACTCAAGACTTCCTAGAATTTGACTTACTAATACAAATGAGGGCTCCTACGCCTCTATACCTGAAAAAGCAGAGTACCAAAGTTAAGAAAACACCAGGACAAAACCTTGCCCCTGTGAGGTCGAGGGCCGCTGCCATATGATATAAGATTATCATATTATGTACAAGATCTTGCCACCTGTAACAGGCTGGGTAAATATAACTGGAGCATAGTGAGGCATTGACTTAGCTCCGACGTTAGGCCACTATGAAAAGATAGAAATAAATACAAGTTTAAGATTGGATCCATATATCAGTCAGCATCTTTTTTTTTATAAAAATTATAATAATATATACTCTGAGAGCAAAAATATACATTCAACTAATACATGCTTACACTCTTTAGTCATTTATTAGAATATACATATGTGGAATTGCTTAAATTAAAAGTAAATTTTTGTCAAAATCTAATAAAACTCGATACATTTTTTCTCCATTTCACTAGCGAACTTCCCCCTCAGCCAGCCGCAAGCTGAAATTCGCATACATTTTTCAGACTTACTTCTCAAAAATTATCTTTTGCGCACTAAACCATTAAGGCCCCTGGTTTTTCCTGTAGGTCAAATATAATTTTTTTTTTTCGTACAAACACCAAAGAAGGCACTTCTACAGATGCTTAAATAAAATTTTTTTCTATATATATATATTTCTTTCTTCTTGGAAAAACTCTGTACAAAAACAAACAAAGAAGCTCTTGTTTCCGCTCCACTCTCCCTTTTGGCTTTCTAGCAAACAACAAGCTTTCGTAACAACTGCCTACACAAGAGACAAGGACTAAAAAAAAAAAAACAAAAGACGAAAGAAAAAAATCTAAAAGCAGAAGCAAAGAGTTTTTCTGCCGCTTGCCAACAAGGGGAATTGTTTTCCTTTGTTTTTGTTATTTATGTGTATATAAATACATACATATATACAATACCAAGGTCCTTTCCTCGTGATGTCAAAATAAAATAACACAATCTCGGCAAATGTTGTTTAAACCATTTGTGGAAATGTTAGCTTTAAGTGTGGCGTACAACAACTTGTTTTTTGCTTTTTGTTATGGAAATGTTATGTTATCAAAAAGAAAAAATTAAAAATGACACAAAGTGTTTTGAGTGCTAATTCACACTTCATTTCAAGTAGTTTTTAAGAAGTTTGATTTTATGTTCCTTTTGCTTTCACTAGGAAAATAAAGTTTTATTTTATTTCAATATAATGTTGCTGCTTGCTGTTGGATGTAAGAAGGAAAACAACAAAAAGCAGAAGTTTCCTAGCTAAGTTATCATTAAGTTTGTCTAACCCTTAAAGTATGCAATTAAAATTAGGTGGTTTAATTACGTAGCACGTTATAGCTTGAAAAGAAATATTAAATGCGGTTAGAAAATTACTTTTTACATGACAACATAAACTTTTTTGTTTGTATGTACGTTCTATATATTTTACATTATTGCGATAAAAGCAATTTAACTGATAAAACTTTATTTCCTTTCAAAATTAGTATTCTTTAATGAATACACTGTTACTAAAGACAAACTTTTAGTAAATATGTCAATTACGGCTGTGGTATCATCTACGGTATATGAATAAATTTATGTAAAATAATGAGCAACTGTATTATGTGAAACAAATAAAGAAGCGTTCAACTTAGTTAATGATTTTTAAATTCAAATTAAGCTCAAAGATATAGAAAGCGATACGAAGTCATGGTTCAACAAAAAAGTAGTCTTACTTATGGTAATCTTGATTTTTTGAAGATGCTCTACAGTCTGCACGATAGTTTTTAGACCTTCGCAAGTTTGGGTTACAGATATAGTCTTTATTAAAAACGTAGTCTTTATTTAAAGATGAAGACTTCCTTTACAGTGTCAGAGTGTATTTTTTTGATGCGCAGTGTTTTTATTTTAAAGAAAAAATATCTTTTAAAGTGACGCAAGTAAGCGCTTAATCGAAAAAATATGCGAAATTTGGTATCAATTAAAAGTTTTAGTGAAAAACAGATTGGTTTTTTTTTCAAAAGTAGCTTGTGCTATGTAAATATGCATTTTATCGAGAAAATAAGCAAAATTTGGTATCAATAAAAAATGTTTAGAAAAATTTAAATTAATTCTTAGAAGTGGCTTTAAATCTGAAAATGTGTAAAAGTTTTCTTTTTTAAAGAAGTCTTTTATTTTTAACGAATTTCTTTTTAATTCTTTCCACAGATGAAGTTTTTTTTACCAACAAAAGTTTATTTTTTGGACTATTTTTATTTTTTTTTTTTGAATATGAAATATTTTTTAGAAACGATGATTCTTACTAATTGCGTAGACTTAAACTATTAATAGGGATATGTGTTTATCAAAGTCGCTTGTCGAAGAAATTGATTTGGTCTGGAAAAGATTAAGGTTCATTCGGGGAGTCCCTTAACACAATCTTCGCATGAGATAGAAGTGCTGTTAAAATGCTCGTATAGAATACAAAATGTGATTTGATCAAAAGAACGGCTCGAAATTGATTTTTTGTAACACAAAAACTGCCCAGGGTCTGAGGCAGCAATCGAGCCTGCTACCTCGAGACTGTTGGTCGGATAGTCCACCAAATCATTATCACAATAAACCCAACGCCGTTCAATATCTCTCGCTTTCAACTCGTACGCCACCAAATTTCTTTGTTTCTGAATCATAACCATGTATCGAAGTTGCTTGTTGCGTCGCTCCAAATGATCGTGTTGCATTTGACACAACTCTTGACCAAGTAATGGCTGCAATTCTGCATTTTCAAAAACTGTCTCTTCTACCGCAATGCTGGTCTTCGACGAAAGTCACCATTCTTGCAGTGTTGAAACTACTCTCGTCACGTTCTTTTGCACCATAGGTACTTCAGAGCATTCGATGAGTCGCAGCCGCAGATTTCTTCATATTAAAGCAGAAAATTAAAACCTCCAGTAAATAAGGATGAAACGTTACCTCTAGGGTAGGTTAGGTTAGGTTAGGTTTGACAGGCTGCCAGCTATTGTAAAGCCAGCCTAGTCAGGTCCCGTTGTGTTGCTTGGATATGATATGTATGTCAGTAGATCTACATATTACTGGTTTAGAACCAACCCGAGGATCGGATAAAGGAGTTCAATCCACTTACATCGCATTCCGATACCTCCGTCAAATCATGCAGCATCGGTCTGTTTAGGTACAATGCCCTTATATAAGAAAGAGCTGGACACTGACAGAGGAAGTGCTCAACGCTCTTTTCTTCCTTCTCGTCTCTGCAACTTCTACAGAAGTCATTAGATGGAAGATTTAACCTCCTCGCCTGCATCCCTATATGGCAGTGTCCCGTCAGGACCGCCACAGCAGAACGCAACCTCCGTCGGGGCAAGCCCCTAAGGATGATAGTCCTCCTGTTATCATATCTGGGCCATGTCAGCCTTGATATTCGACAGGTATCCTCACTAGACCATCTGTCTTGAGCGGTCTGAAAAAGTTGACGCTGTGCTTGTTTCTTACAGCTCGCAAGCGGGATTCCAACGATCCCATCAATATCTCTTTGTTGTAGCTGGACACCGGCCTTTGCCAGGTCATCCGCTACTAGATTTCCGGACACTTCACTATGCCCTCGTACCTCTAGGGTATCTATACTCGATACGGAATCGATCGCAAAGTGTCGATACCTACCCGTAATCGAAAGAAAAGCATCGATACACACTTGTGTCGGTCGATTTCTTCACACACATGTAGCCATAAATCAATATCTTCGTTATGGATTTAATTTTCTGATCCACTGGCTGAAACTGCAGTGTCTTAATTAGTATCCCGGAAGCGAAAACTTTTAAAGTGCTTGAATTCTATCATAGCAATTCTTATACTACATTCAACCAATAGTTTGCCTTGTAAATGTGTGGCACATTCAATAGAGAAAGAAAAACTTTGTAGCTTCGATGTAAGACAATTTATCATTAGTGTAATCTTTGATAAAGTCACATAATTCTGTCCTGATTCTTCAAATGACTTTAGTGATTGGACTATCCATTTTCGTATATCGATATCGTGACCTCGGGCACTCTATTTTGGTGGCCTTATCTGCATGCATGGATTGCACGGATTTATGTTATAAAAACTTTGAAAATAAATAAAATTATTGTAAAAATGTTTTTTTGCTTGTCTATAGGAAAAGAGTATTTTCGACCGATACCTACTTGGTACTCGGTAGCAAAGCCCCGATGCCAAAAGTACTTGTTATCGAAAGAAAAGTATCGAGTATTTACTGGTATCGTTTCACCTCTACCCGTAATTGGCTAGAATTTGGCTTATAAACTGACATATTTAATCGGGAATAACTTTATAATGCAAACACAAATCGATTAATATTTCGATGCCGTTTACTAATATACTAATACCTAAGCTTACTGCTGGACACGTAATACATTCGTGGCGATTGAATAACATCTGAATTGGTAAATGCAAAAATCAACTGTCTAACTTTTAAGTACTTCAAAGATAAAGACAAGATTGATTTTCTATTTCTTTAACTAATCTCTTAATAATCATTCAACTTTGCTTAACCGCGTCAAAACATCTTGATGTTTATAAATTTACACACAAAACACAAACAAAAAACATTCAACCAGCAAATTTGCCAGCTACAATTCCCCACGATATCAAAACCATTTGGAAATTTTCCAAAGAAAACAAAATTTGTTTAAAGAGCAAGTAAAACTTAAGACGACAATCTTACAGAAAAAAAATAAACAATAGTTTTAAGCAAACAACTTGCAGGACCAAAAGTGACAAAGACAGTTTTCCTAAAAGCAATATAGTGAACGTTTTGTTGACACTCCAACTCGCAAACAACCAAATACACCATGTTTTCATTAGAGAATGGCTGAAATCTATATTTAAGTGCTGCTAGAGATTGAAAATAGATTGTAAGATATTAGAAACAAGCTTATAATATTGTACTAGTACACAGTTACACGATGATAAACAATTATGGTTACTTAAATAATAGTAAACAGTACAACGAAAGAAGTACTGGCGGGAAAGTAAAGTTTACACTTAAGAGTATTGCGTTTAGCCGAAGAACGAAAGTAGATGTAAACAAAACAATCGATTTTATCCTTAGCCAGAGTCCTGTTCAAATAAATAATATTTATGTTTTGCGGAAGAAGTCAAAATTAAGAGATCCTTAAAGCAGCAAAAAAAAAAAAAAAAACAAGGAATAATAAAGTGAACACTCTAAATGCAGTAAAACATAAATAAAAGAGTATTGTTTAGCACTTATTGATAAAAAATTAAATTTAGATTATAGAATAAAACGTAAAATCATTGAGGTGTGATCATATTAGAAAAATATTTCAAGAGGATATTTCACTAATTTAAATTGTTCGGCAAAGGACCAACTATTAGTCATAAAGGGGCTTTTTACGGCTGCCTGAAAACTAAGCTTTTCCCCTGCTTTATCTTGTCCATAGTTAGCAGCAACTTGATCATACCCTGAATTGTGGAATTTAAAATTTTTTCGGAGCATTTAGGATAGTTTGAGCCTACTTAGCATTCTTAAATGCTTAAAATCAAGAAATAACCATATTTTTCTAAAAGTATTCATTTATTCAGCACTAGCTAGCTTGTCCCCTTCACAGTAATCACCGTCAGATGTAATACACTTATGCCTGCGTTTTTTCGAATCCTCGAAACACTTCTCAAACGCGCTTTATGGTATCGCCAAAAGCTTCTATTTCGATTTTTCTTTTATCTCCTTAACCGCAACTAAACTCTTTCCTTTTATCGGTGTCTTGGGAAGAGAAAAAAGTCAGCGAGGGCCAAGTCCGGCGAATACTGTGGTTGAGGCATGATAACGGTTTTGATTTTTGCCAAAAACTCAAGCGCAAGCATCGATGTGTGAGTTGGTGCGTTATCATGGTGCAAAGTCCATGATTATTTTTTCCAACAATTCTGTACGTTTCTGACGAATTACTTCATGCAAACGGCGCATCACTTCAAGGTAGTATTCCTTATTGACCGTACGACCTTGTCACAAGAATTCATGATGCACCACGCCGTCACAGTCGAAGAAAACAGTGAGCAAAATCTTCACATTTGAACTTGACGTGCTTTTTTCGGTCTTGGCTCTTCTGAACACTTCCATTGGGATGATTGGGATTGGGGTTCAATGTCATTGCCATATACCCTAAATTCGTCACCAGTTATGAACTTTTTGAGGAAATCTGCGTCGTCCTTGACCATGTTCAGGATTTCCTGAGCGATGTCCATGCGATGTTGTTTTTGCTAAAAATTTAGCACTTTTGGAACAATCTTCGTTGCCGCATGTTTCGTCCCTAAAACATCCGTAAAAATTGCTTGTCATGAGCCGAAAGATATGTCAACATCATCAGCAACCCTCTGATAGTGATTCGACGATTATTTAAAATCATTTTCTTCACTGCTTCAATGTTTGGACTCGGCCTTCATTAAAGCGGTTATACCACAATTGAACTTGTGTTCTGCGGCCTCACACGCACTGCACCTATACCATCAACAGGAAGGCCAAAAGAGGTATTTACTGAAGTAAATATCCAGAAGATCCTGGATGTCGTTATGAATAATCGCCAAGTCACGTTACGTGAGATTGTTGAAATGGTAATCATAACATATGAACTAAACATTTTGCATGAACATTTGCTTATGAAAAAACTATCGGTAAGATGGGTGCCGCGTTGGCTTAGTGTCGAACAGACCACTTCACAGCGGTATTTGTTAATGTTTGGCGTCCATTAATAACTCTTGATGAAACGTGGGTCCACCACTACACACCCGAAACTAGTAATCAATCGAAACAATGGGTGGAAGCTGGTGGAAGTGCTCCGAGAAGGCAAAGAAGTGAAATCGGCGACAAGGTGTTTTGGGGTTCACCGATTATCTTGAAAAAGGATCCACGATCACAGGAAAGTATTATCGTGCATTATTGAATCAATTGATTGACGCAATCAAGAAAAAAATTACCACATGTAAAGAAGTGTACTTTCTTCAAGACAACGCACCACTTGATACAGCATTAGATAATAGGCCAAAATTACTTGATTAACTTCAACTAACTGATCATCTATCTTTTAGTCCAGATTTAGCTCCTAGTGACTTTTTCCTATTACCACAATTGAAAAAGTGGCTCGCAGGAAAAAAGATTCATCTCAAACGAAAAAGTGATTACTGAAACTGACACGTATTTTGAGGGGTTTCCACAATTATATTTTTCAGGTGGTATAAAGCATTTGGAATATCGTCTTACTAAGTGTATGGAGCTAAAAAGACATTATGTTGAGAAATAAATGGTTAAAAAAATTGTTTTTCCCTACTTAGATAGCTTTCATATCAATCCGCCACCGTACAATTAGTTATTGACATCCTTTCGAAGGTGTTATGATCTTTAAAATCACTTTTACTTAGTAGGTAATCTTCCTTAAGGTGTGCTTTTATCTAAAATAAGTAAAACACATTTTTGAAATAAACAAGATACAACCTCTTTTCATTAGATCATCGAAATGTAATTGTTTGTTTAAGAACTACTTGTTAGCTAAACATTTGTCAAAGCAAAACTTCTTAATTTTCCTCTGTTTACATTTGTACGTCTGGTATTTAAAACACAGCTCATAAAATAATGTTGCGTTACTGTTTACACAAAATGTGCTGTGAAAACAAACCCAGCAAATTGTCTTAAAGTGTAAACAAAATCTTTTTACTAGCAACAATTTTAAATTTAAACAGGTACTTACTTAATGCTGAATAAAAAACTCTTAAACAAAATTCGAAATTACTTTTCAATCAAATTTCATTTCAACATTCATTGGATTGCCTTTCTCAGACATCTCCTGCAATTTGTATTTATTTTTGAAATAACAATTATTTTGCTATTTCTCTGTAACGCTCATTGTACTCGTAGTGATTGAAAATTGCGTAGCAAAATTTATTGAAATTGTTTTCGCAAGCGTTTCAACTGGTATTTAAACAAGGATATGGATTTATTTGCTGCACTCTTACGATAAATACTTCTAATGTCTTTCAATTAAACCATTGTTAAGATAACACAAACACAAGAAGGCTTGGAAAGAAAATAACGTTTAATTCTAAACAATTTCTACAATTTATTTCTCTATTCTGCAACGTAATCCACAACAGCCATTCATTTATCCTTTGATTTCCTTAAGTATGTGTGAAATCGTAAATGAATATAAATTTCAAAGTAAATAAATTAGTTTTGGGTAAATACACCAGCAGGATAACAAAACAACAGCAAGATAGCTATTTGAATGGAGTTCTTAGTATATAACGCCTAAAAACAGGCTATTGTTTTTACTGTTTTTATTATTTCAAAGCAGAATTAATAATTGCAAATGAAGTGTATATATTGTTGTTAAAATTAAACAAGAAATTTTGTGTATTTGTTTTGTAAATTAAAACTACTCTTCAGTTAATTGAAAACGAATTAAAAGTTAAGAATTTTAATTTGTTTGTCGAAAATGGCCTGAGGATACTTGAAGTTTATCTAGCTAAAAAATAAAATATAAAAATTTTGTAATATGTATTCGTATTAGATATTGAAATCGTAAAATCAAATAAATTAAAGAAAATGATAAGTTAAAATATTAAAAATTTGGCACATAAATTTAAACCAAATAATGCAAACAGAAAATTAATCATAAACTAATTAAAAAAAAAACACAAAAACAAATTTCACCAAAAATACTTTTTTAATATTTTTCCTAAAATTTTTAAAAATCAATTTCGGAATCAAAATTTTTTATAAAATTTTTGGAGTTAACATTTTTTATGAAATTTATCGTATAAAAAATTTTCATAGAAAAAAACTTTAAAGAATAACTTGTCAAGAAAAAATTTTCGACGGGGAATATTTTTAACAAATCTTTATTTACACTTGATACCTTTGTGTATCAAAACAATAGACTTACTTATTTTGACTTATGACTCTCTTGCAAAAAGCTTACAAATAAACTGACTAGTTGCCGCTGACCTGGCTGCTATTCATACTTCATTATTATCTTCTACAATCATCAAGATCATTCTTACCATTCATAGTTCTGGACTCAAATGTACAAATATAATTCTTACGCATATACACAATCATACACATGCTTATGAACAATAAATAAGTTACAACAACAAACAACAATAAAACGAATACCAAGAAGGCAAGAAACACAACAACATCATTTGAAGTTGATTTACTTGAAATTTTACGTCATGTATGAGTTTGCTTGTGTATTATGTTCTTAGTTTTATCTTGTTTGTGTAAATGTGTTGTTAATTTATAACAAGTAGACCAAGAGCTGCACACTGGCTTAGATGCGACAAAAATACTTAACAATACTATAGAAAAAAATTTCTACCCAAAATTTTTTTGTTTTAAGCAAATTTTCTTCATGGGAAATTTTCTGTAAAAGCATTTTTGTATTAGAAAAATGTTTTACAGAAAAAAAATATATGTAGCATTAACATTATAAATATTGTCTTCAGTTTTCTATAGCAAAAGTTTATCGGTTACACATTTGAAGTTTATTTGAAAAATAAAATATATTTATTCAGCAAAGTGGTAAAAGTGTTCTGCAGAAAATATTTTTAAAAATTAATTTTCTTTGGAGAAAGTTTTAAAAAAATATGCTTTAAAAAAATTTTGTTTTTCGGAAAATTTTGTAAAGATTTATGATACTGAGCACGATTGATTAATATTAGTTCCTTGAGGAAGGTTTTCCACAGAAAAGTTTTAATAAATAAAATGCGGTTGATTTTAACAAAATAAAATTTTTCAATAAAATATGAAAGAGCAAATATGAAAAAGCTAACTTTTTTCTGTAACTCAGTAATTAGAATGCTGCTTCAAATATAAAATTCCTCCGCTTGGAAAAATCTGTCTTTAATCGGTTTTTTCTTCCGATACTGCAAACCCTTAACTTTTACGCAGCATTTATAAAATTAGTCCATTTGATGATTCAAAATCAACAGCAACTCAATAATTAAAACTTAAATATCAAAACTGGTTAAACAACAAAATTTAATTAAACTTAACGCTTTGGCTAGAACATAGTTTGCCAAATTTTCGTCTGCGTTTATTTAAGGAATTTAACTTTTCTTTTCGTAATCTATGGTTAAAACAATTTTACAAACTATTTCGAGCTGACTAAACAAAAGTCAATTGATTTTTTCTTTGTTTTTTAATTAAAAAGTTTGTTGAGGGGGGAAAAAAGTTAAACTTGTTTCGTTGATTTTAAGTGACAACTATTAAAGCCATGACAAACTTTTACATTCCAGGAGGCAAACAAAAATCAATAAGTCGAAAATGAAAACGAAAAAAAATTGGACAAATTTGCTCAAATATCGATGCCTAATTTTAGGCTTCAATGAAAGTTGTTTCAAACAAACATTTTAGTTTTTATTTTTAGCAGTTGATAGCATGAGAACTTTAATTAAACTTAAAGTTCAATTTTTACGAAGTTATAGAGAAGTGCAGGATTTATACAAATATTTTGGAATAATTTCTAAACTTATAAACCATATATGCTCGTAAATGCTTATATAAGTAAAAAGAAAAATTGTATTGTCGCAAGGAAAAAGTTGCTCAGTTAATTAAAGCCAGATTATAGGGTACAATTAGTTATGCTCAACCTTTAGCTCAACGGCCCGAACTCCTCAATGAAGAATTTTGAAATAGTCGTCCGTTTGTTAAAACAATTAAAACTATAGGAAGCCGCGTGATTTATGTTGTGTTGGACTTTCGAAACCTATACCAAGTGTTTAAATTGGCAGAACTGGGACTAGCAAGGCCCCGTAAGATTCGGCTTTGCAGATCTTTCAGTGCTGATCATGGATGGTGTGCCTGCCTTGTCTGAAACGTTCTGGCAGTGGTTTAAATCTAAAATCGAAGGAAGAGAAATTAGTTTCTCTGTTAACTATAGGGCACGTCGGTTTTCGGGGGCTAACAACCCACTCAGGTGCTGTTGTCTTGCAGCAGTTACCTGTACTGTAAGGAACCAAGAGTAGTGGTAAGAGAGGTGAGTTGGTTTAAGGGCTGATGCTCTTAACGGGCTTAGGCCTACCAATTCATTAAGCCTTGTCTTCCGTTGACTGTTTGGAAATTGCATAGGGATTAGAAGGTCTAAGCTCTTAAGCAAGGGGTTCGTCTATAAACTTCTAGCGAAAAGTTGCGATCTGTCTAAGCCTGGTTAGCCACATGGTAAAACATGGCACTGGTTAGTAATCAATAATTCAGTTTTTCGAGTTAGTCCATCATCAGATTAAGCCGTAAAGGCAGGTCTTTATGTAAATTGATTTCATAACTTTTACAGTGAACACTTAAGGAACAATTTTTGCACTCAAAATTATGTGATGAGCTTTGAAAGATAATTTGAGGTTGAAAATTATGGAAAATGAACGGTTTTAAAATTTCAATTTGAATGTCCAGTGGTAAAACTTCATCTTTGAGGAATTTGGCCTCAGGATATTACACAATTAACAAAGTAAAAAAAAAATGCTTATGCGAAAATATTAATATATGACCAAATAAGAATAGGGTGTGGCCCCCTGCACCATTTCTATCTATTGGACTTCTCCCTATACGCTCACGGGTGATATTTGTCTTGTAGGCCAAGAAACTCGACTCTTTGAATGGTAAGTGTAATGAAGTCTTGCTCAACCAGCGCATCCTCTGTTTCCATCGCCTACACAACGCCATAAATGTTTAAGTGTTCCTTTGATTTCTTTTTGTAACTGCAAAATCCGCAAATATCTGCATCAGAATTGCCCAGTTTGTACAGATGCTTAAAGCAGTCGATCAGCAAAGACAGCGGGCAGGGAGTTTACGAATTTCTTGTCCAGTTTTAGAGCAGGTTCGGCTCTCTTAGCATCAAAGCTTAGAATTGTCGAAGAATGTTCAAATCTATTTGCTAAAGTTTTTAAATTAAAGTATCTTCAGCTCATATTTTGGCATCAATGGCTGTCATTTCATTACCACTTGACACTTAGACTAGAGTTATATGATTCTATCTCGCCAGTTTATTTAGTCTCTTGTAACATTCCATTGCCAGTATGAATGTAAAAAATACAACTATTTGAAGCCTTGACTGTCAAAAAGTAATTTGATTACCAAAAGCCCTTTAACGAATATGGTATCCACCGATTCCTTTGTTGTGTTTAGCTGCGTTTTGGAATATATTGTGGTGTGCTTATGTTAGGTTAGGTTGTGCATGCCGCCAGTTTCATGTAACCAGCCCACTGGGGTCCTCTCTTGGTACCGATGTGTTACTCAACGTTTCTTTTTCTGTGTCTTCTAGTCCCACTCTCAATACTTGAAGGGTTTTAGATCCATTTGTGTACCACATTTTTGAACTATCCTCAATCACTTAGGGTGCATGCACAGCTCTTCCCCCGACAATCCTGATTTTCCTGATAACAAATTAATAAAAACATTTGTATCTGTCGCCACTAATGAATATTTTGCACTTGTACAACATAAATTTGGTTTGCTAGTCAACACAAATTCAATTACTAGCCGTAATCAATCAATCATATATGATGATTATATCAATCACAGATGACTGAAAGTCACTGGCTATAAATTTTTGCTTTTTTTTAATATCTATAACGTTTGTTTTATACACTATTTGTTTTCGTATCCTACTTCCAAAACGTAATGTAAGCGTTACATCACTTATCTCTCGTGGTAAAGAGCATTTTACACCTGCCCCAAAAAGAGTTTGGGCAATTTTCTGTTGCCTTTCTTAAAAAACTCTCAAAATATTTTAAAATGCTCGTAATCGTATGAGTTTTCAGTTTTGAAAGCAAACAATTACCGCAATTTATTTGCTTTGCCATTATTATTTTTAACCATCCTACAACCAACTTGAGTTCCTGTAATACTCTTTCCTCTTCAGGAAGATCCTGATCTCGCTGAAAAAAAAAAATTAATAACAACAGTTGTAACTCTCCTCCAATGAACATTGTAGACTTGTAAAACAAATATCTGGTTTGCTATTCAACACAAGCTTAATCTCTAGTCAGAATCAAATAATCAAGTATGATGTATACATCCATCACATTAGGACTAAAGAGCCAATTGCTATACATTTTTAATTTATTCTATATGTTTCACAATTTTTACATGTTTCTTTAGTATTTTAATTCCACAACGCTTACTTTACATCACTTTTAGCTCATGCTAAGAAAGAATCTCACAGCTGCACCTTAAAAAATTTTCAAAGTTTGATTAAAATGCTTATAGTCATTTTTCAATAGCAACAGTTACCGCAATAGATTGATTGATGTGATTTGTCATTATTCTTTTTATAAATTATTTTCAACAAAGTTTTTATACATACCGTATACTACGCAATTAACTTACCTTTATGTAATTAATTATGCATGTGTATTAAAAATATTTATATTATATAATTGTAGATTTGAACATTTTTAACAAGACACGTTTATTTTTCAACTTGCCACAAAGGTGTGGCATGCGTATAAAGTGAAATAAAAATACAAGTAATTAACTTAATGAAACACTTCACATATTTTTGTTATCTTTCACTTCGTTTCCGCAATGGTCTTTAATATTATAGCCACCACTGTTTTGCCACACACACTAACACTTACACACACACACATAGACATGTAGTTGTACTTTTAACCTCACGCCGAAAAAAAACCACAGTTTCCAAAGGTAATTCTTTTTTTCATATAATATTCATTTTCATTGCTGGGCTCATAAAAGAGCTCATCATACCTTTCCCTGCCACATCTGTACAACAAATTAAGTTCAAAATAAAAAGAAATACATGCTATTAATATTGTGTGTGTGTATAATGGAAATAATATTATGTCAAAATTGTGGACAGATATTTTATGTAATTGACTTAAGTTGAGAACGTTACGCGTGTCAAAAGTAAAGTTTATGTAAAAATATGTTGTAATGAAAAACAAAATAAAATTTCAACGTTTCTTAATTAAAAAAAGAAATAAATAGCGAAATATTTTGCTTACGGATATTTTATGGTGGTTTTGTAATTAAAACAATGTGCTTTTTCACGTAAAAAAATATATATACAATATAACAACTTTTAATGAAAACCATGATTGAGCTAAAGTGTGTTCGGGTATTGGAAAGGTTGTGGCATAATTTAAATAAAGGAAAATTTTATTTGTTTTAACAGAAGTTAAATTAAACTTTGGCAACGCAAGATATTATATATAATACTTATACTGCGCAGAACAAAGTTATGCAAAAAGAACTAATAAATTTTAAAAAGAAAAAACCCAATAGTTTTCCTACAGCTATTTCTGACCATTTTTTTTTTTCGTTTTGTACTCACGAGCTGAACCCTTACATATGCAATGGAGGAGGGGCAAAGAAGCTGTAGTGTGTATTTAGAAGAATAAAAACTTCTCGATACAGTAATTACGTCTATTGGTTGATTCATATAGATCACTACGAAAAAGTAAACTTTTTTCCGGTGCATAATTCCCATTATAGCCTCGTTCGCCGAAGAGTATGCTAAGCAAAACATTTTTAAAAATTGAAATTCGGCGCTTCGAAAATGATTCTTTTAATATGTCGTAGTGGAAATTATTCTTCTCATGCCATGAACTATCGAAAAATCAATCGGTTTCCAGATTGACCCACCATAATAGGCAGGGATCATATAAGAAAAATAGAAACATTTCAAACATTAACTGACTTTGTTCTACTAGGTGTAAAGATCCATACTGGAAGGAATCTATAGAATATCTACAGCTTTTTGGCCCTACGAAGTTCGAAATTTTTTAACATTATGGAAAACATGATGCACAAAAACACTAGATGGCCTCGATGGCTGATTTGGTAGCGTACTGGACCATCAATGATCTACCATCTGTCATAAAATTTTCCAATATTCTAATCTATGCAGACGATGTAAAAATTTTTTCAACATGTTAAATGCCATTTTTGTCTTCAAATGGAATAACGGCAATATTTGCTCTGAGTATCTAGGTGTCCAAACGAAATTTTGATGTTCCCCAGCGTAGTCTTCGTCAATATCAACCTTTGTCAGTGCTTTCTTACCGTCAGAATTATGCGAATGCAGATCCCTTCCGTAGATTATGTTGTTGTTTTAATGAACTGTATCACGTTATTGACTTTTCGATGAACTTAAATTTTGTTAAGCGTAGTATTATCTTAGTATTAAATTCCAGTAATTAGCAATTTTTTCTATTGCTTATAAATTTTTGTGATTCCAGTAATTAGATATTTTTTCTATTTTTGATTAATTTTTGTAATTTTTTAACTCATATGCGTGTAC
Source organism: Thecocarcelia acutangulata (assembly GCA_914767995.1). Lineage (NCBI taxonomy): Eukaryota > Metazoa > Arthropoda > Insecta > Diptera > Tachinidae > Thecocarcelia > Thecocarcelia acutangulata. The sequence continues at coordinate 26,478,279 of OU612097.1, read as the reverse complement.
ATATATAGTATCTGCCTGTAAGGAGTTATTCTCCATAGGCATAACTAAATAAATAAAAAACAGTCTCGATGTCGCAGGTTCGATTCCTGCCTCAGACCCTGGGTGTTACTGCAGACAAGCAAAAAAGCTTTGCAGTGTCTGTTTGTTAAAAAAAGAGAAAAGAGAACACTGCAACCAATTAAACGGAGAGAATAAAGTCCCACTTTTTACGTAAGGTTATGTTAGGTAAGCAGGCCGCTAGAGTCTTAAAAAAAAGTAGCTCAGATTCTTCAGCTAACTTGAGTCGTGAAATCGTTGCCTTGGTGATTGCCTGAAAAGTGTAGGAATAGCTGAAAATAGAAATTTTTGGGTTATAGTGAGAAGTCGTTATAGGGTAAGCCTAGTCCCAGCGGCGAACACTGCTTACCACATTACTTCTCTTCGATGATGTGTGCAACACTTTGTAATCAATGAATGATAACTTACAAAGTGTATGAAAGTAGTATATGGAGTTCCCAAAAATGAATTACGTTCATCTTTTATATCACATTTATAAGTGCGTATTTTATTTTTTAGTTGTAAATCAAACGTCCGCCGTCTTTATAAGACCACGCTGCAAAAATTTTAATTAATAAAATTAGGTAAAGAGCCTAGAAAACAATTTAAAAAAGGTACAAGAAAGATAAAACATTTTGTGAAAAAATAAAAGAATGCAAAATGACAAAAAACAGAACAATTTTATTTAATGGAATATTCCAAAAAAAAACAAAAGTGCGCAGTACATACGAGCTGCCTACTGCCGGCTTACAATGTATGCGAGATTGTATCCGAGCTGCCTACTGACAGCTTACAATGTATGTTAGGAAGTAATGAGCTTTTGTTGGATGAACACAACACTAGCTCGCTTACTTTGTGTGCAGGTGGTAGGCGTTCACTCTACAAATGCGGCAATGTGTATGAAAATGTATACTAGGTTCGTATGTGTGCATCGGATCATCGCTTCTGTGAGCGAAACTTTGGCCGCTGGGGTGACTTGGCATGGTTCCCGAACGGGCAATGTCCAATGATGACTGCTACAGTGACTTTGAGGTGCGATCTGGCACTTTTTACGTTAATTAAAGTTTTCCTTTATGGGAACAATGCTTTTGCCTTCATTAAAAAAAAATGGCGGATTTTTGATTTTCCTGCCTTTCGTCTTAACCAAATGGTAAACCAACTCTACGGAATAAACTTATCAACGATTCACCACTTTAGGAGCCAGTAACGCACTAGCCACACGCAAATGTTTATTTTCTTGAGTGTACGTTGATGGACCAGCTTGAAAAACCTGTTGTTATACAGCTCATGCTTTCTTATCCGTCTTGTGTGAACATTTTTAAGCTTTAACGAGGAAAAGTAAATGATACTAGGCAACCTTCAGGAACACTACAACCAACTAAGCGGAGCAACTCAAGCTTCACTATTGCGCAGGAAACCAAATAAGCCACTGTTTAATGTTTATGTATATGCAGTGCTTCTCCCGGCACTACACTAGTTAAGCCGCCAGATGTGAATTTTCTTTTCGGCTTAACCTTATGATGTGTCAACTCAACTTGCCAATGACTCACAACTTACAAGTTGCACATAGGCAGAAATTGTGTTGGCCATATTAATAGGCCTGTTTTCTTTTAATTTGCTGCTGTCTGATCTAATATTTTGACACAAATTATTTTCATTAAAAAAATTCGAAGCAATAGCTTTATGAATAAAACGTTTACTAAAAACGATCATATGCTTAGCACCCAGTTCACATGTGACCAACGTTGTATAAAATATTATCACGTTTAGCGAATAGTATATGGCTATATTAGGAGCTCTCTAAAGCAATCTTGTGACCAAATTGTTAAGCAAACCAGAAATAAAGGTTTCAGCCCACTTCACAGGTATAACACATTATTACTAGGAGGCCAGCAAGTTTTCAAGTTCATTGGTATTTGTGTTTGCAAAATTTATGATATGAGGAAGTTCTGTTTTTTATTTATAATTTTAGAGTTTAAAATAATAATTTTTTTTTTCAAATAATTACATTAGCAGCCCAACGTACTCCTTAGCAGTGTTCTTGCGCATGTCATGTTTGTAAGGCTTGGAGTTAGTTGAGATCAGAAGTTTTGCAAACACGGATGAAAATAACTACTAGTTTTTAGTAAGTAACAGAAAAAATTAAACCAATTACACTGAAAGAATAATAAAATAATCTGTTTTTCATTTATCTTGGATCAGTACTCAGAGGATGACCACTTGACATTGTGTAGTATAGTATTTTGCTATAAGTAACAGAAAAAATGAAACCAGTTACAGTGAAATAATAATAAAATATTCTGATTCTCTTTAGAGGATAACCACTACATAAGCAATGCATTGTGCTGGAATTAAGAAAATATGTTTTGAAAAGGAAAAAACAGCAAGTAGTGGAAACACGAACAGAAACTCTATCATACAGCCATGTTCCGAGAACGCGCGTTCTGAAACCGCAATGCGTTTTGAAAAACGCCTTATTGATTTTTAGGTGTTCTGAGGAACGCGCGTTTTACTGGCGTTTAGGAGTTTTTTCCGAAAAAATATTACATGTGTTTTACAAAAAAAATTGGCAACAAATAGAAAAATTTTTCAATTTAGTTTTCTTAATGGAAATGTGTAAAATTCTTTAAACTTTTTATTAAAATAAAAAGAAAACATATTAAATTTTAATTGTGATTAATTTTATTGCCTTTTGCAAGTTTAGTTTTAGCAAATTCAATCAGTTCACTTCAATATACACGTGCGAGTTGAAGTCGCAAATTTTAAGCGATATGCGTTTTCCAGAACACCTATTTGGCGGTTTCAAATCGCAAAACCATATTTCTTGCGTTATACGTTTCTCAGAACACCTATTTGGCGTTCTCAAATCGAAAACGCTAAACTTAAGCGATTTGCGTTTCTCAGAACATGCATGATAACATTTAAACTGTTTGAATTAAATTAGTTAAAAAGGATTAGCGCCCAGTATATATGTACTTTCGTTCCGAGACTAACAAAATTTAGTCCAATACATCCCACACTGCAAGACAATGAGTTACATAGCAAGATTATGCAACAGAAGTTAATAGTGAACATATTAAGAAAACCAAGTGTATACAGAATGGAGGATAAACACTACTTGAACTCTGTTGGTTGTTGATTCATAAAAGCTCAGCCTATATAGATTGTTGAACGATCAAATCAAAAATATTTTTCAATGAAAATTAAAAATGCGTGACTTAATGTTTTCGCTTTAAATTCTATTCAACCAATGATTTTTATTTCTGTATTTAAGTTTGGCTTAGGCCTACAGAAAATAAGATCATAAACAGTACAGTTATAAATTCAGCAATTCTATATGAGTAAATTAAATATATATGTACATTTATAAAGAGAGAACAAGTGTGTACCTGAAATATGTTTATGCTTACATACATTTGTGTAAATAACTTTGATCATTGATCTTACGGTTTATTTATAATGTACCAAAAACAGCTAAGTATTAGGTGTAGCCAAAATTGTTTCTCAACATAGATATTTTTCTCTGCTTAGTTTGTGCATATCACAAAACTAATAAATTATTTAAAAATTTATACTGGATCTCACAAAGAAGTGCTCTCAAGTGAATAGTTTGAAGATTCAAGGAGTCATAGTTCCCAGTCACTGGTGTTCATGTATATGCAACGTTTTTCCTACTGTAAAAGTGGTTGGGACTATGCTAGAGCTAAAATAAACTTATAATTTGTTTAAGTCAGTTTGAAATAAAAGAAAATCCCGAATCAACATTAAATCATTGGTGTTCATTTGAGAGCATTTTTTTTGAGATCCAGTATAAGTTTTTAAATAATTTATTAGTTGAGAGTATACTTGTATGTATACATAACTGTCAGTGTTTATGAACCAACTGACATTACAATCTATAATAATTACAATTTATTATATACAATCTATAATAATAATTGATTTAAAAAGTTTCACTGTTGCATATTTGTTATTTTTTGTAAATTAAAGTAAAAAAAAACCTTTGACTTTTTACTTATCAATTTGCCATTATTTAATTCTTTTTAAAGTTGTGCCTGCCACCACTCTTTTTGCTTCAGTTTCAAAAACAAACTATTATTAGTTTTTTAGACTCGGTAATAAGTTTAGCTTGATTTTTTCTCATTATTATTATATTTAGTTTTGTTTCTGTTGTACTTCCTATGTCATGCTGTTCTTGTTTTCCGCTGCTACAGTTGTTTATATCGTGACTGCTGCTGTCATTGTTCAAATCGTAGTACTCAATTGTTTGGTTGTAATTACAATTGTTTATTTTATCACAGCAAAATGCTTGTTCATCATTCTTTATCCTCATTCTTGTACTTCCACTTTCAATTCTACTTGTATTTGCTTTTATTAATTTGCTTTTCTTTGTTTTTTTTTTTTTTTTTTCTTTTTTATCTTACCAACGACTTTTAATTGGCATTCTAGTAATTAACTGTGTTTGCTACTTTTGTTGCTGTTGCATGTTGAAGACACAAATAATTGATGCTTTTGCCAGTGACACTTTAAGTTAAGTTTTTAATAATGAACTAAATGTTTGTGAAAAGTTGAAAAAGAAAACCAAGAAGAAAATGAGCAAATAAAAAAAAAGCAAATAGAAAGATTTGAAGGAAACTGCTTTCCGGGATAATTAAAAAACCAAACAAAAATTTGTTTAAAATAACTAAACCATGTAACAATATAATAAAGCAAGCTGGATATTCAACTTAAACATAAGCAGTGTGACCAGATCCAAAAAAAAAATTCGACTTAGATTGGCACCAAAGTAGTGCAAAAAATTTCTTTGAGAGCTAAGCAAATATTTTCTTTCAGAGTTCATAATTTTATCTTTTATGCGTATGTTGCTTTATAAATATTTATTTTCATTGAATAAAACAAAATTTCTTAAAATTTTTTTACTCAGAAAAAGTTTCAAAAACGCGACAAAAATAATAATTCAGTCTTTAAATTAAACACGAGAAACATACGTTGCCAGTGATATTCCAAAGTTGTTGTTATATTCTCTACCGTATAGACCAGTATTTCCCCCTTAAAGACCGGTACGGAGCTGTTACAGAAATTCACGTTTGGAAATATACATTTATTTCTACACGGCAAAATGATATGTATATATGAAAATACTTACCTCATGCTATCTTCACGGTTCAAATACACATCTCTTCCTTCATTTTATTAACAAATTGTCAAAAATTCCGTAGGCAAATAAACGCATGAACATATTTGTTTCAGTTAACGAAAAAAAGTCTCCACTTTTAACTTTTAACATACCTGTAATAATAAAAAAATATCAAAAATTCAGTTTACTTTTCTTTCAAAACTCCGTACTCGTATCCGGAAATTTACATAAGGAATTTACCAACCTGAAATTCCGTAACTTTTTTTACATACAATTCTTATGGGAACCTGAATTTCCGTATACTGGCCTTAAAATGTTCGTGTAATTTACACTAATCAACTTTAAACTATTTCCTATAGAAAAAAAAAAAATTTAACACCTGAGTTTGTTATTCACTATACTAGCATCTAAAATTTATACAAATCAAGAAATTATAAATAATCATAAAATTCAGCAAAATGCATGAAATCTTTATTTGGATCGATAGTAGGGTCGATTAAATTTAATGTTTGAAGATTATTTCCTGCAAATGTTGGCCGCGGCTGCGCCTCAAATGGTCCATCCGCTTAGTCCAATTTTGGCATACTCTTTCCAACATTTCGGCCGGTATCTCACGAATAATGTTGGCAATGTTGGCTTCCAGTGCGTCAATCGAAGCGGGCTTGTCGCTATAGACATTAGCCTTAACATAGCCCCAGAAAAAATTGTCTAGAGGCGTTAAATCGCACGATCTGGGTGGCCAATTGACTGGTCCTAAGCGTGAAATAAACTGTTCACCGAACTCGCCTCTCAATTGGTCCATTGTTTCGCGTGCTGTGTGCAATGTGGCACCGTCTTGTTGAAACCACATGTCATGCAAGTCAAGCTCTTCCATTTTGGGCAAAAAAAAGTTTGTTATCATCGCACGGTAGCGCTCACCATTCACAGTAACGTTGTGATTCGCATCATCTTTAAAGAAATACGGCCCAATGTTGCCGCCAGCCCAGAATCCGCACCAAACGGTTGTTTTTTGTGGATGCATTGGCAGCTCTTGCAATGCTTCTGGCTGCTCTTCACTCCAAATACGGCAGTTTTGCTTGTTCACGTATCCATTCAACCAGAAATGAGCCTCGTCGCTGGAATGGAAGAAGCGCGCGATGAACTTTCTTAACAGAGCACGCATTTTGGTAATAAAATTCAATAATTTGCAAGCGTTGTTCGTTTGTAAGACGATTCATGATTAAATTATAGACCAAACTGAAGATGTTTGACAGTGACACAAGATACAAAACGTGCGTGAGCTGTCAAAACTAGTGTTGCCAAAAAGATAATAGCAAAAAAATTACTCGTTAGCTTGTTTTTTGTTTCATAGTTGTCAATATGTCGACATTTCATAGGAGCTACTCTAATAATTAGTTACTTGCACACTTTTGAAAGATATTGTCAACGATTCAGCTTTATTTCCAAATAATTTAAATAAACTGTTCAGAATTTCAATTCAATTCACTTTATTCATAAAGAAAAGAAAAGAAAAGAAAAGAAAAGAAAAGAAAAGAAAAGAAAAGAAAAGAAAAGAAAAGAAAAGAAAAGAAAAGAAAAGAAAAGAAAAGAAAAGAAAAGAAAAGAAAAGAAAAGAAAATAAAAGAAAACAAAATAAAAGAAAATAAAAGAAAAAAGAAAAGAAAAGAAAAGAAAAGAAAAGAAAAGAAAAGAAAAGAAAAGAAAAGAAAAGAAAAGAAAAGAAAAGAAAAGAAAAGAAAAGAAAAGAAAAGAAAAGAAAAGAAAAGAAAAAGGAAAATGTAAAAAAAGGTAAAAACTGAAAAACAAAAAGCTTGTTTTTTATATTTTGACGGCATTTTTATTTTTAAACTCTCAATAATTTATTTAAATTATGGAGATATAAAGTTGAATGTTTGACAATATCTTTTAAATGTTTCCAAGTCTACTGATGCTTAGGGTAGCTCTAATGAAACAAGTTACTTATAATTTTATGATTTAAAAAAAAAATTTGTGTTTTTTAACCTTAGCAAGTTTTTTTTGGCAAACGTTTCGTAACTGGTAAATCAATTGTGCAATAAATTTGCGACAATCAATTCGTATTTCTTTCTGCATTTCAGGATTTATAGTTTCTTTCTTAGATCTTATAAAATTTCCAAAATTATAATTAAAATGCAGCATTGGTACAAAGAAATCTTTTAAGCAAGATTTTGAGGTATCATAATGGTGTATTTTAAAAACAATTGTGTAACAGGGAGCTTTTCAAAGATTGGAAAGTTAAAAAAAAGTGTCAAGTGCCAAATCGAAAATTTTTGGCGCTATATCAGCACCGAAAGCGCTAAAATAATAAAATTATATGAAACGAGATTTGTTTTATTTTTACAACTTTTTATTCTAGTTCAAATTTCTATTTAACATTAAGGTTTATGTTATTAAATTAAGTAAAAATATTTTGCTAACTACTACCGAGAATGAAAAAAATTTTGCCATATGAAATTATCATCTTTGACAACAATTTTGTATAAGTGAAACACTGTTCTTTGCAAGTTTTTTTCAACGACTATTAATAGGTTTTTAAAAGCCTACCTAAACCGATATCGGTAACTCTCAGTGTATGACTGATTTTCATTTTTTAACTTTTCTAAGCATAAAATTATAAACAGGTTGTTTTCAATACTTCTTAGCTGTCTGTATGACGACATTTCATAGGTGTGATTAAAACAGGTATTATTAAAACATGTTTCCTTTTAAATTCTCAATAATTTATTTAGATTTTTGGGATATATAGTTGAATGTATGAGAATATCTTTCAAAAATGTTCAAGGTATACTGCTGATAAGGGTAGCTCCTAAGAAATGTTGACATATAGACAGCTGAAAAACATAGAAAACAAGCTGTTTATAATATTTGTTTGTTGAAGTGAATTAAACTCAATTGGTTTCTTAAGCATAAATCCTATTTATATTGCTGCGTGTTTATCTTTAAAATTGTTGATGCGGATTCTGTAATCAAAAATGAAATAATGACTGTTGTTTGCTACACAGTACTGAAATACTTCACAACTTTATTTACCTTAATACCACTTTCATGTATAATGTTCTCTGTCGAGCATCTGTTGATGCTTTTTTTACCTTCTAAAATGTTCTAGAAATATCTAGTTAATGATCATTCCAGAGTGAAATGCACAGATATAATAAAATGTGGTCGATGTTGTTATGGAATAAATCAGAAATTATTATTGATTAGGAGGAAAATACTTCCTTCACAATATCTATTTTGGCTTCTGCTGTTTGTCTGTGGTTCCACCGTCTTGCTGAAACCAATTGTTCACCAAGCCTCGCTCATTTAATTCTGATAGTGGCAAGTCGCCATCGCCTTGTAGCATTCGCGAGTGGCAGCAATGATATGGCTGAGGGCGTCGTAAACTACGGTGTGGTGCGTTAACGCCGCATCAGGTGGATGTAATGGTGCCCCAGAAATGAGGATTTTCTGTAGTAGGAAATCTACGATGAAATTTGACACAACTATTCAACGTTCTTGTGGAGTGTAGCGTTCCACAAGAGCGTTTGTCAGCTGTCTAGATCACAAATTTCAAATATGATTGACGTAAACCGCCATTCACAAAAGCTATTACTTTTAACGATAGTGATTAATTTTGCACCATCCTGTGTTATTATTGTTGTAATCGTGTTTCACAATGTCTCTTCACAATCCAGTGAACCTTCTATATCAGAACTTTTTAGTTCTACTATTAAACGACTATATTCCGTTTTAATTCAGTGAAGAATTACCAAACACCATTTAGAAATCTCTCTTGTGTTTTACATCCTTGAACTCTTTTTAACAAATTTACAAATAATTCATAAGCAAACAAAGAAACAAGTTTGATGTTACTGGAAAAGAAGCTGGTTTCAAAATAAAAAAAAATTTTGGCTACAGACTTGACAAGTTAAGAAATTGTTATGAGATATTTTTAAACAAAAAACAGTTCTTTTACGCCTCTTAGGTTTCTAATTTCTTTAATTTACGTTGTATGAGAAATCTTTAAATATTTATGCAGGACAACAGAAGTTCTGTTTTAAATTTTTAATTGACATGATTTCAAAATGCTTTCTGATGTTAATTTCAAATGGCTAATTATTGAAATATTTTTGTTTCAAAGGAAAAACTGATAAAAAGCTGTCCAAAACCAAAAAAAAAACCTTAAAAGTTTTCTTGACATTTCATGCGTTAAAATATGTCATTTCCTTTATTAAATATTTTTGTTGGTCTTTTGGAGTTAATTTTTTAGCTTTTCATTATTTTTTGTTTTCGTTGTTTTAGATTTGTTTGCTTTTTTTTGTTGAAAAGACTGATTAATTATTTAAATTATCAGCTTTATGGTGGTTCAAGTGTGTTCTTGGGGCTGTGTGCGTGAGAATAAAATTAATATTTACTTATTTCGGTTGCCATCATCATCATCGTCAAGTCTCTTTTGTGTTTTAGCTCAAATTTATTTTATTTTACTTTTTTTTTTTTTTTGTAAAAAAAGTCATTATATTAAATAAATGCCTGAAGGTTTTTGTTAAGGAATAGAGTAAATATATGATTCCATATTCACTTAGAAATTATTTAATTTAAATTAAAACTTTTCGGATTTAATACAGCAGAAAAGGAAAATTCCTTTAATTATAATTAATTCAGAAATTTAAACTACTCCTCAAGTGATATTAAGGAATAGAAATACGAATATAGGGTGGGGGAGAATGTGTCATCAATTTACAAACGCATTTGCCTTGAGAGCTATATTTTATGCACCAGCTACCTCATAAGACTCGCTAGATCGCAACATATGTCTTATGTGTCTAGACCTACGAGAATAGACAAACCCGTTGCTTAAGAGTTCACCAGCGGCCCTCAACTTCTGTCATAACATATATTCAGCATATTCAATAGTTGGCTAGATACTCGTAAGAAATCAAATTTATTGAAAATTTTATTATGAGTGATGAAGCTCATTTTAATTTGAATGGCTTTGTTAATAAGCCAAACTTTAGGTTCTGGAGTTCTGAAAATCCAAGAGCCATTCATCGACATCAATTACACCCCCTTACGTGTACAATGTGGTGTGGGATCACATCTGAAAATATCATGTGGCCATACTTCTTCAATAATGAAGATGGGAGTGTATGGGAACAAGCCAGAGTGAATGCTTGAATTTAAGGCAAATATTGTTGCAGTAATTCGGACGCTGCAGCCATAAATTGTGAATGGTGTAATGGAAAATGCTCTAAAACGATCACATCAGTTCGAGGCTGAAAAGGGTGATCATTTAAGAGACGTTATTTTTCATATTAAGTGTAAAAGAATTACCATTTTGTATATTATATAATCTGATAAAAAAAAATAATAAATATGAAAAACCTTAATGGAGGTAAAAGCTATTAAAATTTAAACCCCATTGTAACTTCTGGCCCACCCTATAATACCTGTTGCAAGAAAACATCACCTTCCACATAATGTAAAAGTAACACGTAATTTTGCATTATTTGAACTCCGTCAGCAAGGCCACATCATTACTTGTTATGCTCTTTTTTATAGTTTATGGGGAAAAAAGATTTTTTATTGCAAAATTTGTAATTTACAGTTGTGAAAAAGACTTACATCAGCACCTGCCTTGTGGCCTTATCTGATGATGGACCAGTTCCACGGAGTGAATTATTCACGATTCACAGGTAGCAATTCTTGCCATATGGTTGCGGTCGTATGAACAATATTTTGTTAAGGAGTTCGGGCCTTCTAATCCATCCTGTATGCAACTTCCCAGCAATCAATGGAAGACAAGGCTTAATGAGTTGGTAGGCCAAAGCCCACTAGCAGCATCAGCCCTTACACCAACTTACCCGTCAACCATCACCACTGGTTCTTTACAGTACAGCTACCTGTTGTATAGGCAACAGATCCTCGGGAGTTTGTTAGCCACATACAAAACAATCATCAAGGATACTAACACTCTCTTCCTGCGCTTTAGGTTTCTACCACAACCAAAACGTTCAAGCCAAGGTAGGCACCTCAACCATGATCAACCCGAGTCGACTAGCAAGCAGAACTACCCGGGCGCCGTGCTGATCCCCGTTCTGCCAATTTAAACCCTTGGTAAGGGTTTCGGAAGTCCACACAACAGAAGTCATGCGGCTTTCTAGAGTTTTGTTTGCTGCACCAAACGAGGGACCCCTTCCCCTTTTTTCCCTGAAAAACAGAGTGCCCAAATTAGGAATATGCCAAGACAAAACCTGTTCCCCGGGGGTCTTGTCATCTACAATAAGAATTTCATCTTTTTTTGCAATATTAAAATGTCATTTTATGTTAAGACAGAGCTTATAAGACAGGCGTTTTAACAGCCGTGTGAAGATGGCCTGAAAACAGTAACATTTACGGTCTGCGCCTAACATAAACAGTCCTGTATTGTTCCTTTTACTGTTCTTATATCAGATGTGGACAGCACATTAAGTTTTTTAAGCAGGATTTTTTACAGTACAAATTTGCTGTGATCAATCATTTTTGATTGAAAAAGGCCAGAAAAATAATCAAACTTTTTTAGCTGGGGAACAACTAGCTGTTTCGTAGCCGCTACAGTACTCATTAGTACCCATCTTAGGATTTGAGCTTGAGTCATGACGCATCCTAGACGGCCGCTTTAAACACTCAGCTGTTAGGAAAAATGTAAAATTGTGAAAATGCACAAAAACCAAAAATCTTTATTAGATTTTGTTTTTCTACCAGTAGCACTTATAAATCGTTCTTTTTTTAATGAGAGAATAATATCTGGGGCTAAAATAGGCAGCTGGAGCTTTAAAACTTTAATTTTGAAGATATTTTTATTACAATTTTCAAATCAGTTTTAGAACCCAACTTAAATTTAAGGTCATAAACTTGCTTGTTTGTTTTTATCTTTTCCAAACATTTTATTTCAGCTCTTACATTTTACCATTGTCTTTTACTGCATAATTTCTCGTCCCGGCTCATTTCTGTTTTTTTTGCTTCTGCTGTTTGTCTATTACAAGACAAAAAGAAGATGAAAAAAATAACGTGTAAAATTTACATGATATTACTGCAGTTGTAGTTGAATTGAATAAGCAAAAAAAAAAAAAAAAAAGACAGTAATAGACAAACAAGTGTTAGACGAATGCAGGAACAATGAGGGGTAGGAAAGAGAGAGAGAGAGACAGAGGGAGAGAAAACTTCATACAAATACCACAATGCATACAAACAGCTATTTGCTTTTCAAGCCATGTCAGCACATTACAATTTTTGCTAAACAAGATTTATGGTTTACTAACATTTTATTTTTATGGTGTTACTGTTTTTTTTTTTTTAACTCTCTGCTATTTTCTGCAAAATACACTTGCACGTCAAACAACCAACCTCAAAAGCAGAGCTCAGAAAATACTGAAAATGAATTGAAAGCAACAACAACGAGTGCAGCTAGAAGAAAAAAAACACTAGCAATGCATTTACCCAGGAAAATGGTTAAACTGAGTGTGTGAATGAATGTCAGTGTTGCAGAGTTTGTGTGTGTGTAAGTGTACGAGTGTGAACTGAATATCCAGTCTTATAAAAACATGACATGGCTATGACTATCTGTTTTGTGTGGTGTCGTAGTCAGAGCGTCATACTTGACGTTCTTTTTATTGTACACTAGATATTTAGGCTTAGCACCTACAAATATGCAATAGATTTTCTGCTATACATACACTTTTTTCTTGTCTTTGTTTAATGTCTTCACTCAACACATGTGGTCTTGTGTTCGCTTTACATATTGCATACGGGAATTGTGAATAGCAAGCATGAAATGAGAAAGAAATGCGCAAGAAATGAAATCATTTTACACATGCGAAATGTTCGTAAATTATTTAAAACCAAATGGTTTGTTGCAAGCAATGAACAAAACAGAAAACTTTGAAAAAAAAAATTGAAAATGAATAAGAAAAAAAAGGCTAGCTATGTGTTGTATTCAAACCGAACAGCCTTACGTTATGCTGTTATTTCCTTTCTTTCCAACGTGCCTAAGTCTATGCTGCATTTTGAAGAGTGTTAAGTGTATGTTCTTTTCACTAATGCTTCAACGATTCTTGGCTATTTCATCATTTAACCATCATTCTTTTTCTTTTTTTGATTAGGAACGGAAAACATGTGTGCTTCGAATTTTTGTTATTGTATGCTTGGCAGACAGTCATTTCCTTTATAGGCCTTCATGTAATTACCACTTGTTTCCCGTTTTTATAGTTTTCCGTTAGCTTCCTGTTTTTGCTGTTTGATTTTTTTCTATTCTTCGTGCCTACTTTATTACACTCTAGTACGGAAATATGCTTATGTCTATGCTATTAAAGAATGCTTTAAACAGGCTTTTAGCCTTTCTCAGAAAATATTTCTTGTGATTGTCAGTAAGTGAAACACTTGTTTGTTGCAAATTTAAAATTGCTTTAAATATCTGTGAGTGGGTGTGATATTTCTTTTAATTTACTTTTTTTTCTTTCTTTCTTTCATCATCCCTAAGAGCCCACCTTTATTTGCTATTTTTTTTTTTTTTTTGTTCTTCTTTCGAGCCCCTATACCAGAATTTATGTTTATCGTGCTCAAGTTGTCAGCAAACTCTTGTTGTAACAACACAGACTTAAAACTCGTTAGTAAATATTACAAAAAGCAAAGGAAAAAAATAATCAAACTACAATAACAGCAAAAGTAGAAAAAAAAACCTATAAACACTTGCATACATTTAGGCTTACAATCATGATAACATACTAAAAGCTCAATAACTTGTTCAAGAAAACGTTAAGTATGTTACAAACAGGCTTGTTTGTTTGTGTAGGCTTTAGTTGTTTGCAAAGAGTAGAAAGAAAAAACAACATTTAACAAACATTTCAACAATGCTCTCAAGATATAAGTTAATAGAAAACGAAAAAAGTTTTTCAATTGCAACTTATCGTTAGCTACTATTTGCTGCAAATAAAAGTTGATAGGATTTTCTATTTGTATGTTTTTTTTATATAAATAAAAATGGGTCAGCTAGAAATAAGAAAAGAAAATACTGTGAGAACTTTGGAGAGCGAAACACAGTCATTAGACTTTCTTTAATACTTTGTCTTTCAATTTTGTTTAGTGGTTAAAAATAATTTAATAACTTTAAGAAAGGTACTCTATTAAGCGTTATCAAGTCATTAAATTTAAATTAAATACGATATACGCAATTTTCTGATTTATTTGAAAAATGCAGCGGTGCCCTAACGGAATAGCTGCGGCATTATCAATGTACTCAAGTCAAGTTTTTTGTTACTCTAGCACTTAGAGCTAACTAAGTTTACTGAGTGATATGACCAATATTTTATTTGAAAGCCTCTGTGCACATGTGTTAACGCCCCTTAAAAAACCTTCACAAGAAAACGCTAAATGGAGACAAATCACTCAATATCGATAGTCACACAGCAAAAACTTCATCTTCGTTCAGAGCTAGAATTAAAATTTTTTGCTTTGAAAAGCAAATAGAGAAAGTCTCATAGCGACGAATTGCAAAATATTAATGTTTTATTAAAAATTCTTATTGAATGGTTCATTTATTTATTTTTTTTTTGTTTTATTTTTATTTTAATAAATAATTATAGAAATTACAAAAATTCAATAAATTAATTATAGAAATTATTTCAATTTCTTATTTACTGGGATGTGATATAATTTCTTATGGAATAATTTTATTAAGTTTTTGAATTACAAAATATTAGTGGTCATACAGCAAAAAAAATTCATCTCCGCTTAAAGCTAGAAATTCGCGGCTTTTCGCTGTGAAAAGCAACAAAAAAAAAAAGGTAAACGGAAACTAAAACCTCATCTTCGCGTTGAAAAGCAAAAAAAAAAAAAAAGTCTTAAGTACCCTGGAGACGATCAAAAACACGTCAATCAGTGCATATGTGTGAGTATTGTGTTTTTATCGTTTAAAGAAAGATGTGCAAATAAAATCGTCAAGCAGCATTTGTATTTTGACTTCGCTGAGTTCGTTTTTAAACATGTCGTCATCAGATGAGGAATTATTGTTACCTTGTGCAATTTTGTTTTAAAAAAAAACATGAAAATAAGAAGAAAAGTAGTACGAGTAGTTCGGGAAAAATAGTAATAAATACTTATATAGTACATATGTATGTTTACATATTAACAAAATAAAATTTAATAATCATAATAAATATAGATTTAGTTTTATTATTTTACTTACTCTTGTGACTTTCGACAACAAACAGTTGACATTTTCTACCGTCAATCACAATTAGAGACTATCAAAATACTTTTACGTCAAAATAAAATATCAAAAGTTTTTTAACTTTCATCAATCAGAGCCGACAACCTATAGGTGTACCCGAAAAAGCACGACTGCACGACACACTTAGAACATTTGCGTGTTTTTTTGATCGTCTCCAGGGCACTTAATAGTGACGAGTTACATAATATCATATAGCAACAGCAACATCTTCGCTCAAAGCTAGATTTGAGGCTTTTTGCTTTGAAAACTATTTCAAAAAAGAATGCTACAAGAGCGGATAGATATTGATGCTACCTAAGTAGGAAAAAAAAAATATATATATTTTTTTTACACCATTTATTTCTCAACATAGTGTCCTTTTAACTCAATATATTTAGTAAGACAATATTCCAACTTTTTTATACCATTTGAATAATACGATTTTGAGAAACCCTTCATTTGAGATTAATCTTTTCCTGCGAGCCATTTTTTCATGTTTGGAAACAGGAAAAAGTTCATAGGAGCAAAATCGATACTATAATGACTATAATGGATGATCGACCAATTCGATGTATATTTCACGTAATTTTAGCATCGTATCTAATACTGTGTGAACCGCTGCGTTGTCTGGAAAAAAGAAAATTCTTTTCTTCTGTAAATGTGGTCGTTTTTTCTTGGCTGCATCAATCAATTGATCCAATAATGCACGATAATACTTTTCTGTGATTGTTGATCTTTTTACAAAGTACAGTGGCCATAACATTTTCAGTCAATTTCACTGTCTTCACCTTCTTCGGAGCACTTCCAATAGCTTCAACCCATTGTTTCAATTGAATTTTGGTTTCAGGTATGTAAAGGTGGGTCCACGCTTCATTAGCAGTTATTAATGGACGCCTGTCCATACACCGCTATGAAATGGTCTGTTGAACTCGTTTTTTTGTTACAGGTGTGTAAAGGTGGGTCCACGCTTCATTAGCAGTTATTAATCGACGCCAAAAACCAAGAGTATTGTGCTGTATCCTGTCCATACACCGCTGTGAAATGGTCTGTTGAACTTGTTTTTGCTACAAACTGAACAAACGCGTCACCCATCCTGTCGATTCCTTTTTCATATGCACATGTTCAAGCAAAATGTTGAACACACGGTTATATGATATGTTTACCATTTCAAACATTTTTGTTGAAATGGTAAACAAATTATAAAATAAAATAAAATTTGACAGATCGCCATAAAAAAATAATTGTGTTTCTCCTGCTATCTAGCGCTAGGTAGCTTCAATATCAATCCTCCCTCGTATTTGTTCGTAATGTCAAATACACATAGAAGATTTTTATTATAGCAATAAAATGTGCTCTTTTTGGAGGTATTGTGTCTTGGGTTAACATCGTGGCTTTTTATGTGATGTTGTGGAACAGCATAGAATTGGAGCCACTTGTGTTTAAGAGACACATGTCGGCGTAAATGGGGGCCATAAAGTTCTTTTAAGGTTTTTAAAAATTGTAAGATTTTTTGCTGGACAGTTTAAATCACCTACCAGTAAGACGACCAATCCTGCAAATCACTCATGGTAAACGCCAAATGGTGTTCTAAACCTTCCTGTAGTAGTTATATGATACTGGGCTTATATCATTCAATTTAGGCTAAGAAAAATTGTAAGTATTGACATTCAGCGCTCGTGAACGACACCTTTCTCAAAGAAATAAATACGGATGTTGTAGCCAACGTAAAGTTTACTCCAATCTGCGATTTGTTCGACCAGTCAAGGGGATTGGCATCGTTTCAAATCCGACAACTTTGCTTGTTTACTACCCTTTTATTCGGTAAAGAGGGTCTGCCATTTTATGCTATGATGGCCGAATGTGACCGCTTTAAAAGAGTACGAGTATTTAGCGATGTTTGACCATAAGCCAGACGAATTTTTGCCTCGTTATATAATCTCGGAAGAAACGTGGATCCATTACAGTACTGAGACCTACAAAAATAGTGGTTTTCATAGGGTGGATGCGCACCAAAGAAGTCTCGTTAGCGAAGATAATTTTTATTAGTGACAGTAAGCATCTGTATCTAAATGCTTAAGAGGTGATTTAGCAAATAAAAGTGCTTATCTAGGATTACATGTCGTCAGTTTCCGGATCAATTATGTTTTACGCGAATGCTAATCCTATTTTTGGTGCAAAATTCAATAAATTTTGTTTTGTCTGAAACTGTACACATTAGACTATTTTGACTTCCACTTCATGGCCTAAGGAGGAGTGTCGTTACGTATCAGTTTCCCATTGACTCTGTGTCTGATTTAGTGAATTTAAGTATTTATCTAGAATCACATATTTTCAGTTTGGTATTAATTATGTTGTAGTGAATGTTAACCCCATTTTCGGTTCAAAATTCGTCAAGTTTTGTTTTGACTAAAAGGAGGTTTTTGTGAGACATGCAGAGTTGACAGTTTTTAATTTGCCTGCTTAAATGGAGGAGAATGGGTTTTATAATTTGTTTGAGCTTATTTGGTTTTCGCCGTCTTATAGGATTCCATTGCCTCAGATTCTGTTGCATATTTTTAGAGGCATAGAAGATTTTTGTCCTCACATCATTCGAATCTTTGTCATATGGCTATTGGTTTCTTGTATGATAAAATTAAATTTATTTCTATATAAGAATAGTTTTAGCAGTAAACTGACTGGTAATAGCAAAATCTGCACCAATTTTGATGAAACATCTAAGTCATTTGTTCACTGAATTCGTTTACGATGATTCGATAAAACCGACTAGATAAATAGCAGCCAGTTAGACAGATAGAGCTCCAACAATATGGCAGCCATCATCATTTGATGTTAATACGTCCCTGTTAGAGCGCTCATTAAATTTTATTTTTACAAATTTTTATTGCTTGCTTCTAATTTTTCGACCCTTTTTTAATTTGAATTGTTATTTGTTGTTGAGCTAGTGGTCTTCTTGATTGGTAAAAAGTACGGTTTATATTTTTCAATATTTCGACACTCCGTTGTGTGTCTTCTTCCTGAAGAAGACACACAACGGAGTGTCGAAATATTGAAAAATATAAACCGTACTTTTTACCAATCAAGAAGACCACTAGCTCAACAACAAATAACAATACAAATTTTTATTTAAAGTTTTATTTTGAAAAAATTTTTCTAACATACGAGTACATATATTTTCATAATTTTGTTTATTTACTTTTATCTGTATTTGTTTTGTATATTTTTTTTTCTGTGCTATGTATTATACCTTTGTTTGCAATTATGTTTAGTAATTATATTTTATATATGAAATTATTTGGCCTCGGCATCAATTTTTTAATTGTGGTTTCTATATTTATAATGGCGAATTTTAATACATTTGTAAATGTTACATATTTGCTTGTTGACTTTTTGTAAATTGTTTATAAAGCAATTTGTAAACAAAACAATGAACAAATATCGTTTTATTACCACCAATTATATGTAATAATGCTAAGTGATGAAACAAAAAATTTATATAAATATTTAGCATAGCATCAGGGGTAATGACCGCATTATACGCATTTATGCTATAGCAAAAAAGAAACAAATGTGTACAGAAATTTAAGCTCACTTTAAGGTAGAGTTTTATAATTTTATATAATAATGTTTAATTTATTTTATTTCATGTGCAAATAGTTTTTATTTTTGTTTGCGATTATACAACATTTTTTTGTCACATAAAACTTATTTTTAACTTTTGTTTTTGTATATAGTTTTTTTTTTTTTTTTTTGCAAATTTATTTTATTTCCTTAAATTATTTAACGGATGTACATAAACAAACACTTTTAACACATATTCAGACACATTCATACACATGTTAACTAATGTAACGGATGTTCTAACATGCCTGCATGACATTTTTGCCGTTCATAAACAAACAGACAAACATTCCCACATTTCCAGCAACAACCATAACAACAATATAAAGCTAAACATGTATAATAACAAGCTAAAAAACATGAGACATGAGAGTAACACCAGCAACGACAATTTTACCAGTAATTCCATATATATTAGCAATAACACCAACTTTTACAATAACAACTTTAATAATGCAGCGTTTGAAATGGAAAAACCTCATATTAGCAACCGTATAAAGTAGGAAATGAGCCCGCCAAACAATACATAATTAATAAATTAGAGTTCTAAAAGATATGCTATGACATGTGCGAAGCCTAAAAGTAGGCTATATTTAAATCGAAGCAATTAAACTTTAAAATGGTAAATAAAGTCAAGCATGAAAATTCGATTTTAAAACTATAAGCATTAACAAAATGTAAACTTAGTTTTGCTTTGCGATAAACAAATGAATTTGATCACTTTCTTCAGCAGCCAATAAACAAATGAATTTCTGTTTACAGGCTTAAAGTTAAGGGGCTGCCTCAGTAAGTCAAACGCTAGCGTACGCAAACATTCTAATCGCTAGATTCATGCAATGTAAAGTAGTCTCTTAATCAGTTTTTTGATCTATAAAATACTTTCGAACGTTAGCGATCGATATCGTAAGACAGGCAATAAGTTTTTCAGAGAGAAAAAATAAAAATCATTTAATACAATGAACTAGAATTTTTTTTATCAAACTGTTTACACTTTCTTTAATATATTCGGCCATATCACAGAATTCACTTCTGTTCGGAAATGGAATTGAATCGGTTTTTAATTCTTCAAAAAACGAAAAATTTTCAAACTTTTTCGGAATGAAATCAATTCTATAAGTTAATACTAGTTTCATTCTAGCAATTAGAAATGCTTTCATTCCAAAAAGTCCTTTAATTCTTGGTTTTTTTAAAAAGTAAAAAAGGTATTCAATTCCGTTTCCGAACGGTATTAAGCTCTGTGACATGGCTGATTAATTTATTTCATGGTGAGCAAGAAAGCAAGCATTATTCTGGAAAAATAATTCGCTAAGAATTTAAAATGTCGGGTGTCCGCCGAGAATGTATACTACTTAGTTATGCTGCCACTTTAGTAAGCATTAGTCTTGACAGTACATATTTAACAGTCTTGAAGTTGGCAAATTTATAATTATATTATAATTATATTCGTTAAACCAATGTGTTTTAATCTTTAAAACATTTTATCAAAATTAATCATCGATTACTGTGCCGCTGAGAAAGTTTTGGAAGAAACAACGCGCAAACAATACGCGCTATTTAGCGTAATGTGAATGAATTCCAAGAAAGAATTTCTATAGGTGATAGGTGCAAGCATGGACTGCAACGTACTGCAGGATTGGCTGCTCAAGAAAGTGTTCAAAACGATTCACTACCCTCAATTTCACGCCGAGCTCAGGTGCTTGCTCTTTAAGGAACAATTTTGGCCATAATCTTGCACTGTGATTTGCATTTGTTTCCATTTAAGATTCAGCTAACACAAGAGCTGCTTCTTCAAGACCATTTACGTCGCCTTACATATGTTAATAGGATGTTACAGCTCGCCCTTATTATATTATGATTTTACTAAAATTACTGCTGACAAGAAACCCCGATTTTATTGAAAAAAATCATGAAAAGAATTATAAATCATAGAAAATAATTATCAATCTATGAGCAGTAGACTTCCAAATAATTATATTTATGAGTTTGCCAAAATTACTGCTGATAAGAAACCCCGATTTTAATGAAAAAATCATGATGTCTGACGAGGCACATTTTCATTTGAATGGATGTGCAGAATAGTCGGTTGTGGGCAATGGAAAACTTTCAAATTATTCATCAGTCACCTTTGCATCCATTAAAAAGGACAATTTGGTGTTCAATTTGCTCAGGAGGAATCATTGCACCTTACCTCTTTGAATATGAAAACGGCGTAATGATAACTGTGAGTGGGGAGCAATATCGTGATATGACTGAAAACTTTTAATGGCCATAACTGCATGCTTTGGGTTTGATTAACATGTGGTACCAACAAGAGCGTATCACGTCGCAAACAGCGGGTAGTATTACATTCTCGGCGGAAACCCGTTATTAAAAAATTCATGAACAAATAAGAAAACTTCAAACAAAAAAGAAAAAAGGTAAAAAATTACAGCCCAACATATTTTACGCTTTGCTAAAATTAGAATTGCTGCGGCCATAAATAAGTTAAATATAATTTCTGCACCTAACGAAGTAAATTGAACTTAATATTAAAATGAAATCTTAAATATATGCTGTTTTAAAATGTTGGAACAGTTGTGTGATATCTAAAGTGATATGAAAACCGAATAACTGTTAAGACCTGAATAGTAAATTCTGGCTAGTAAAGACAAGGTTATTTTTGCACAAAGTCAGCATACGACCAATTAATTCTCAGTATTTCTGGAACTGTTATGAGAAAATGGAGATTTTCGAAAGGCATATAATTGGAAAATGCATAGAAGAGTATTATAACTCTAAGTACGGAAGACTTTGAAATAATTATATTTAAGAGTTTGCCAAAATTACTACTGATGAGAAACTTTATGGAACAACTATACCACTTTGATGACTTTGATAAGAAATATTTTATCTAACCAGTGCCAGCAGCAAACACTCTAAATATCTAAACTTAATTTTAATATTGTATTATTTCTGATAATTTTCATAAACATGATACATTAGCTAAAAAAAATTTTTAAATAATAATTTATAGTTTTGAGTTTTCACAAAATTATTTTTGAGTGAAAAAATGAAGTCTGAATAAAACTAATTTGTTAAGTTTTATATTGCGAATATTTCAAAAACGATATGATTAAGGCATACTTTTAGGGTTATAGCGAAAACTATTTTTGGCTAGTTTCAGACTCATATTCTAAAATGACGAATAGGCAAACAAGTAGTTCTGAAGAACCTTACTCTCACCTCATATGAAACATTGTCTGTGTAAAAATTCTCAAAGAAACATTAATTTTACTTCTAACGCACTTAAAAAATAATCAATTCTTTTCATGTTTTGTTTTCAAATCAAATGATGAATATCATTCTACTACATTTTGTATATCACTAAAAATACAGTTTAATATGTAATTTATTGCGCAGAGAAATATTATAATATCCAGCTCCTATTTTGTTACACATCATTTATAATCAACCACTCAAAAATCAAATTTTTTCATAGGCCAGAAGGAAAGTTTTTATTTCTTTTTTTTTTAATAAAGTTACCATTTCTTTTAAGAAACCCTTTTCAACAATGACAGAATATGTTATTCTAGTGGCTCATCTCAGCATCTGGCTTAGTTTTATGCCTAAAAAAGTCCTAACATTTTTAAAAGTTATTCGTCATAAAACAAGAATTGTATACAACTTCATGAGCATTTTGAAGAGGAAAAGCTTGAAAGGAGATTTTAACAAACATAAAACCTTTATCATTTTTATAGATATAATATGTATATCTATAAAAATGCAGAAAATAAAGTATCACCAAAGCCTGCAAAAATAAATATATATAAGATTTAGACAGTCACAAGTCTCCCCAGCAAATGTTTAAAAATGAATTTTGAAAACGAGCAAAATTAAAGTGTAGCCTACGTGCCAGCACATAACTTTATATTAAATATCAAATGCCAAAATAACTATGCCTTTAAAACATTTCGTTATAATATTTAAAAAATCTTCTTTAACAGCCTGTTCGCTGATATCGAATGAAAATGTATGCGAAAAAAAGCTAGTCACTCACATTCTAATAAATTTGGGTTTGTCTGTGTCACTGAATTGAGTTTTGCCACATCGTTCGCATAAAATAAAGTTAGACAAACCCAAATCAATTTTCTTTCGCCTAGAATGCGAATGAACTTATCCTTTCGACATCGACGCACTGGCTGTAAGTAATAATTTAGAGTGATTTTGAAATCGTAAGAGCTATAAACGTTGCATATAAGAAGGCTCCATTTCATTAGGTGTTAAATAACTTGAAAACATAATAGGTGTACAACTTTGCTTCCGCCATTTTTCCCACCCAAAATTCATGACTTTATTGTAGAAAAATTTGTTATATGTTTATGATTGAAAGTATTGTTAATCGCTGGCCTACTACGCTCTCCCATCTTTTGTGCAGCATACGAATGCCGCCTTAAAAAAGCTGGCCATACTTAACTAAACGAGCAATGACTGCTGCCATTGATCGAGACAAGTAACAGTCCAAGGAAGCAAGGTATGCAGAATACAGCGGGTGGAATAGCGCTTTGCGTTTTTCTGTTTCCAAGTATGTTTTGAGCACTTTTGCAACATGGGGTCGAGTCTTGTCATGCAGTAAAATCACCTTATCATGTCCTTCATTGTATTGCGGCCATTTGTCTTTTTAATGCTCAGTAAAAACGCATTAATTGCGTTTGATCAGCCGTTAGCGTTTCATTCGGTTTTAACAACACATAGTAGACTACGCCGAGCTAGTCCCCTCGGGTACTGACAGTGACCTTTGAATCGTTAATCTTCTGTTTGGCCGTCGACATGGAAGCACGGTTGGGGCATCGTTATGTTTTACTACGCTTGGGATTGTTGTAACGAAATCATTTTTCGTCTCTAGTCATAATGCGATGCAAAAATCCCATTCGTCTTTGCCTTCCAAGTAGCTGTTCAACATCTCGTGGCTTCAACTTGTACGTCACCCAATTTCATTGCTGCTGAATCATTGCGTCATTCTAATTGACTTTGACGATTTTGTGGCTTTTGACTCGAGTCATGATTAAACTCTCATGTTTGGGCCGGTGCCTCAAAGTCTATTTTAGGGTTACTTAACCATGTGCAGGAGAAGAAGTTTAACGGTGACAGTAGGGTATCTAACTCTATTGACTCACTGGAGCATCGACGCAGTGTGGAATGCGTTAATCTGTTCTATTGTTATTACAATGAATTTTGCTTTGACGAGATTAGGGATCTTGTTCCCGAAACTCGCACATTTTTACGTAGCACGTGCTCATCGTCCAGAGCTCATCCATTTGAGGTCGATTGCCCGGGGAACGCACTACGCATTACAGAGAGAATTCGTTTTTCAGCCGTATACTTCGTCTGTGGAATAAGTTGCCTGCTGACGTGTTTCCTGTCTGTTATAACGTTGGAAAGTTGAAGTCAAATGTTCACAAACACTACTCTCTCTTTCTCCCTTCTCACAACCTATTTTTCTAGTTCTGGTACAATGCACTGCATATGTAGAGATCATCCCCTGAGTACTGGTCCAAACTAAAAAACAAAAAAATGGCTTAAATTCTGCACCTTCTGCGGTAAAATCACCGTTGAAACCACACTCAGCACATTCTTTTACTAATATCGGTCTCACCAAATTTGAGAGCATTCAATGAGCCTCAGCTGCAGATTTCTTCATATTAAAGCAGAAGATTAAAACCTCACGCAAATGACGAAAATTTAGCTTGTAACTGTTGATAAGTTTAATCGGGAATAATTATGATGCTGACGCAAATCGGTCAACATTTCGATGACGTTGTACTCACAAATAGCTTAACTTATCATATATATCATATATCAACAACCTATTTATTCCGACCACCACTTACCGCTATAGACATCTATTGCAAAACAGCGGAAGCAAAGCTATAGAAAGTAAATTGAGTTGCCTTTAATATTAATATAAGAAATCTAATGAGTTGCACCTCAAGAAGCCTGGCTTTTTACGTATGATGCATTCAAACATCTAAATTTGTTTCGCTTTCGTAGCCCTCAAAAGCAGTGAATTCAACTCTTAGTGCAGACTTTTACGAAAGTTGCATGCAAACATCTAAATTCGTTTCGCTTTCGTTGCCCTCAAAAGCAGTGAATTCAACTCTTAGTGCAGACTTTTACGGAGGTTGCTTTCAGACCTATCTTCCATGACTAAACAAATAGTACTTCAATGCGTGATTATGTCAGAAGATTAAGAATAAAAGTTTTAGTTAGCTATCCTAAAATACTAAGTGTCAATCATTCGTTCCAGATTTACAAACAGTTATGCCTAATACTCGTAACTTTCTCAGTTTTTGCTGGGGTTTTTTTTTTCTCAGCAAAGAAAACTTTCGTAAAACATAATTTACATGTTAAATAGATTAAACAGAGGAATAAATAAAACTCAAAAATCAGAAACGCAAAAAGTATTAAAAAGAAAGCAAAGGCAAAAAATTAGGAACTTCTATAACCAACCCAAATCTGTCAATCCCCGTATCAGCAACAACTACAAAAACAACAGCATAAAATTTTAAATAAATACAACAAACCCCCCCTTTAGAAAACAAAATACAAAAGCAGCAGCTTAAGTTTAAAGTTTTCAACATGAATTGTTATTGAATACTTTTTGCTCATGTTGCAAACAAAAAACGACTAAAAGTATGCCACACATTTTCAAATGGACTTTTTAAATCAACACTCAATGCCCTTTATTTAAGAACATTCTTAGTTAGACAACTATACATATGCAAGCACGCATACACACACACACACAATTCTTTATTTAACACACAACATTTTATACGCAGAAATAAACATATTTTTGTACATCTGTTTATGTAAATGAAAATATAGGTATACATAACATCTGTTAAGGTTAAAAATAAAAAAAGAATTATATATTGAAAGAACCTAGCTTTCAAACATTCCCACAAGCAAATACATTTATTAAACAGGGTGATGCATTTAATATTGGATTTTAAATTTTGAATAAAACTATTTTGATGGAAATATAGTGAGAGCATTATTTTTTATAAGTGAAGAAAAATTTCTGGCAATTTCAATGGTAAGACGTCCATTTTTAAAAGACGAGGATCAGTTTGTTTAGGTAACTTGCAAACTTAAATATTAATTTTAGTAAACACTAGACCAGAATTCAAGGCTTATAAACTTAAACTGCAGGATTTACTTAGCTCCAAAGCCAGAAAACATATTACAAAATATCGACGGCAACCTCAAAGCTGACTACTCTAGAAAGTGATTTCTTAACATGCGCGAGACTGGCGTATGTGACTGAAGCCAAGTATCACTCACTGACTTCTTGGTCAATACAGAAAATAGTTTTATGACTCTAGCGCCATAGACAGTATTTGACAATTTTCTTGCAAACAAGAGAATATCGGCTTTAAAACCGCAGTTTCGTCCAAATAATTACCCATTTTATAAAACTTTGATATACAAACACATTATATAATATAGTAATTTTATTGAATATCTAAAAGTTTTGCTTTACTATTTTCTAAATAATACATGAAATATTCCTTTGAACGAGATTCATCTTAAATTTAGAATGAAAATCAAATGAGCTGTCGACAATAGCCCTTACAGAGAAATTAGATCTCTTTCTAAATTCCGTTTCCGTCAATTCTAAAATAAGTCTTTTACCATAAATTCTTTTAACAGCCAGTTCGCCAATGTCGAAAGGATGAATTCATTCGCAGTCTAGGCGAAAGATTTTTGATTTGGGCTTTTTCTGACTTTATTCTATGCGAACGATGTGTCAAAATTCAATTAAAATACATACTGCCTGGCTCACGATGTCATTTCGTTAACGTTCGTTAATGTTTTATATTAAAAATAAGTGACTTATAGTCAACTCTTTTCAACTAACGCATACAGTGGAGGTAGACAGGGCAAACGATAGAAGATCAGGGAAAAATAAAACTTATAAATGGCATCGGAATAGGTTTTTTGAGCTTAAACATTATGACGAACGTCTACGAAACGACATCGTAAACCAGGCACATAAGTTCATGTGAACGAACAATAGTGACATAGACAAACCCAAATTGATTCGAATGTGAGTGACTAGCCTTCATTCGCATACATTTTCATTCGATATCGTCGAACAGGCTGTAAATTCAAATTGTGTGTAAATTTATTTCCTTTTGCAAGTTCAGTTTTAGCAAATTCAACCAGTTCACTCCAATGACTCACTGAATAGTGATCTTCTATTAATTTCCGAATGGAATCGTAAAAACAGAGTCGCTTTTAACGCTCGTAAGACCCAGTGTTGTTTATTAACACACAAACATACGACGGCAGGTGCTGCTTCATCTGTACTCATAGATGGTATAAATATTGAGGAATTGGATGCTCTCGATGTTCTTGGAATGAAAATACAGTGTGATGTTCATTGGAATGATCACATTTTTCATGTCTCTAAAGAAGCATTCAAGTGCCACGGCTTTTTGAAACGGTGTAAAATGTACTTCACTCCATCCGACCTCCTTACTATTTATACCACCTATATCCGACCGAAAATGGAATACAATTCTCATGTTTGGACCAGTGCCTCAAAGTCTATTTTGGAGTTGCTCGACCGTGTTCAGGAGAGGGCGAAGAAGCTTATCGGTGACAGTAGGGTATCCAACTCTATTGACTCACTGGAGCACCGACGCAGTGTGGGGTGCATTACTCTGTTCTATCGTTACTACAATGGATTTTGATCTGACGAGATCAGGGATCTTGCTCCCGAAACGCGCACATTTTTACGTAGCACGCTTTCATCGTCCAGAGCTCATCCATTTGTGGTCGATTGACCAGGGAATTGTACTACGCATTACAGAGAGAATTCGTTTTTCAGCCGTACATTTTCTCTGTGGAACAAGTTGCCTGCAGACGTGTTTCCTGTCTGTTATAGCGTTGGAAAGTTCAAGTCAAATGTTCACAAACACTACTCCCTCTTTCCCTCTCCTCATAACCTATTTTCCTACTTCTGGTACAATGCGCTGCATATGTAGGGGTCATCCCCTGAGTACTTGTCCAAGATAAAAAAAAAAAAATATACACATGCGAGTTGAAGTCCACAATTTTAAGCAATATGCGTTACCAAAACACCTCTTTGGCGATTTCAAACCGCAAAACCATACTCCCTACGTTATATGGTTGTCGGAACAAGTATTTGGTGTTTTCAAATCGAAAACGCTAAATTTAAGCGAATGGCGTTTTTAAGAGCATGCCTGCATAATATTTTTTTTTTTGTGTACTTTAGTTAATATCTTAATTGGAATTATACTTAATGTTAATTAGTATTATACTTAATTGCACACCGAGACTTTGCCTTGAGAAGGGTGCTTAGCTCAACGTATGCGATGAAACTTTCCACTGGAAAATAGCCTATGACCTGTCGTCGGCTGTCAGATTACAATTTGAAAACTATCACACATGATGTAGAGAAAAATGTAAAAAGTGGATCACCCATTAAAATCAAAAGTAGTTTTTTACCCAGACATACAAATGTTTGATTTTTCATTCCTATTCTGGCTGTGTTTATTTCCACATACCGAGTGTACGGTTGGAAATAAACACAACAGTTTGTTTGTGAAAATGGATATTTTTTAAATGTGTTGGGATATTTGCATATGTATAAGTGCATGTGTGACCTACTGGTTAAAGTACTTGTAAACAAAAAAGATTATTGCAAAGAAAATAATCAAAAAGTTAACAATAGGGTTTTGTTTTCTTTAGGATTTTTTTGTTTTTGTCCTCGTCCCGGCCGTAATTTGTTACCCAGAATACTCTTGCTAGTTGAGTTGCCCTTTTTCTAATTTTCACTTACTTTCTTTTATTGAATTTCATTTTCCTTTCTGACATAACACAACTACTTAAAATTTACTTCAAATTGATTTTTAGTTTTTTTCCCCCCTATTTTAATATGATGAAGGCATGAAACTACAAGAGTAAAAAATAAATTGGTAGCAACTTATTTCCTTTTTGTAAGTTTTGCTTTTTGTTGAAGGGTCGTTTGCCCAAAATTTTATTATCTCTTTTAATGTTTTAATCCGTCCAGTGTTGAGGTTTTTTCTTGTCTGATTTTTATATCATTTCCTTCTTATGCAGATGTTGAGTGCCCATAAACTAAACAAATAAGATTATTCTTTTTTTTTCCTGGCAGGGAGGGAATTTTACAATTCAATTTATTATTTGATTTGCTTGAACGCTACAGCTCGGTCGTACTTATGATGATGTGTTAAGAATTCTTCATGTCTTATTTCCTATACTATAGCTAATATCGTTCTATATTATCTTTATTAAGTAAATTCTCTGGAAAAATAAGGCAGAAAATTAAAACGGATATACACGACAAATTTTACTTACGCAGCCATCTACACGAAATCTGTGTTAAGTGTCTAAATCAATAAGGTATCTGCACTTTTTATAAAATTTATTAATGTCCTTCCTTTTAGTAAATTTTAAATTATAACTTTTATTTGCGGTTTGAGAATAGCTTCCTGATAATCCAGCCAATTTTAATACTTATAGGTGAATTTCTTTCTATAACACCGCGTTACAAGAATGAACTTTTTTTCTATCCCATTATTTTTTTTAATATATTTTTTAAGCAATTTTTATTTATTGAATCTTCAAAATGTACTAACAATAAGTATTCAAATCTTAATACAATTTTAAAATTAAAAAATGTGATTTTTACTTAATTCCGGCCAATGCCAGAATGCTAGACAAAAAGTTTTATTATGCGGGAGTTATTTCGGTAAAATCACTTATTGAGCAATCTGATGGTGGCAACGGTATCCCTTCTTCTCAACCTACTGTGACCGCCAAAATTAAGTATATTACGCGCAAGAGGGTTTGGATGCAGTTCTAGTTTACTGACATACCTTGTCGCGTACTTAGAGAACTCATCTTTTACCAGGGTAACACTCAGATCTTTATGAATTTGTGAATTTTTTACGTACCATGAAGCTGCAGTAATCATTCGAAGAATTTGGTTTGGTCGACATTGAATCTTTCCAATATTTGACGCTGAGGCGGTGGCCCTTAATAGAATTCCATAGCACCATATGGGCTTTAGAATTGCATTGTATAACAGAAGTTTGCAATCCAACTTCAATGTCCAGTTTCTGCCCATAAGCCAATTTAGTTGCGCTGCTTTTAGTTTCAACTGAGTGACTTTTGCTGCAATGTGAGACTACCACGTTAGTTACCAAGGTTTTTGACTTCCTTGTGCTGCGGAATAGGTGAGTTATTAATTTGAATAGGCGCACATGTTTGTTTACACAGTGTGAATGTGACATGAGTACATTTTTGTTTATAAACTTTGATTTTTCAAAGTTTTCTTACCAAACATACTTTTTTGGAAAGGGGAGAAAATTAAAAAATACACGTGTATCAGTGATTTTCATGTACGTGTCAGAATTGTTTTATTTTATTTTTTTTTTTTTTTTTTTGTATAAAATATAAAGCTTGTAGTGTCCATCTGTCTGCCCGTGTGAAAGACTTTGGATAAGTTTTTAACCCTTTTTCCGTGATCCAATCAAGCTGAATTTTTGCAGGCAGACTCATGGAAATGTTTGTATTACGAGGGTGAAACTTCTTAGCCTATTAATGAAAGAGAATAGTTAGTATTTCAAAAATATTTTTATTTTTCAATACAATCTCCTGAAACTTCAATACACTTAGTCCAACGCTTTTCTAGCTATTCTATCCCTTGATTTAAATAGTTTTCCTCAAGGTCTTCAAAATAGTAGTTGGGTTACAACTGTAATTGCATCTTCATTTGCGGCAAAACGCTTCCCAGCAAGGAATTTTTTTAGATTTAGGAACAGGTAAAAGTCACTGGGAGCTAAATCAGGAGAATAAGGTGGGTGGCCAAGCAACTCGTACTTTAACTCGTTGATTTTAGCCATTGTTAAAACACTCTTGTGCGCTGGTGTGCTGTATTGATGAAAAATTATTTTTTTGTGTTGTAAGAATTCTCGAATTTGTACATATAATTGATCCAAAAGGTTGCAAAAATACTCTGAATTTATTGCATATAGTCAATGAATAAAATAATTTTGAAGTCCCAAAAAACCGTTGCCATAACCTTACTAGCCGATTGAATTGTTTTTGCCTTCTTTCGGGCATTTCCTGCAGCTTCAGACCATTGTTTGGATTATTTTTTTGTCTCTGGAGTATAGTGGTGGATCCATGTCTCATCAACAGTTGTTATGAAACGACGCTTAAAATCTATTTTATTTCGCTTAAAACGATCCAAACAAGCTTGAGAAATGTTCATTCTTATGCGTTTTTGGTCGACAGCTAACAAATGCGGCACAAATCTTGCAGAGAGCTTTTTCATCTGTAGTTCTTCAAGCAAAGTTAAATGGACTTTATCATTTGATATGCCCATGATATATGCTATTTGAGGCACTTTTATTCGTCGATCATTTAATACCATATCATGCACTTTGGCTACAATTTCTGTTGTTGTTGCTGTTTTTGGACATCCACTACGTGGTTCATCTTCAATGCTTGTACAACCACGTTTAAATTCAGCAACCCAATTTTTTACTGTTGCATATGAAGGAACACTTTCACCTAACACATTCACCATATCATTGTGTATATCTTGTCCCGATAAACCTTTTTTAAGTAAATATTAAATGACACCACGCGTTGGAAAAATTTTCCATTGTAAAAAAATCTTTTGTGAACACCTGTTTCCATATGAAGGAGTTACCAGATCGAAACAAAATTTAACATGTGTTCATAGCAGAGAAGAAAGTATCCAAAACACTTAACTTTTTCTGTTCATACCGCGCCCTCGTACGTCATATTTAAAAAAAAAAATTATTTTTATTTTTATAGTTCTACAACATATACTCCGCACTACAACGAGAGCAAATTGGGATCAAGTGAGTGTAGTATTTGCTGGCAACTTGTTAAACCTAATCTAACCAAGTATCGGAAACTAAAAGTTTTGCTTCTCAAATCGTATTCTATTTACATTCTCTCCTCTTTTCTGCTACATGCTTGGCTATTCACTTTATTTAAAGCATACGTACAGGCGTTTAAGTTTATTATGCCAAGAAATATGAAATCAAGATATATTATCTTAAATTTTTGTGTTATTCGACCTTAGTAAGGGAAATATTGCATTTATTTTTGCTCTTTTTATAGCATTTTAAACTTTTTTTTGAGAAATATGAAAAGCATTGTCAATTATCTAGTTACATATGAAAAGTGTAGTCAGCACCTAAGCTCAGCTTGCTGGGTGCAGTTTTATCCGTAACAGAATTTTCTTTCCGCTGTATATCAGACGTTACTAATGCGTTGCTAATGATGTTTGTTTGTGTTTAAATATATTTACATCAGCATATTCTTTCTCAACTGGCAGCTGTCACTGTAACAAATAACACGTAGCAGGTTAAACTAAATCAACAAAACTGAAAAGAAAAATCAAAATATTTAAGACGAAAGGAGAAGAAAAAAATATGCCAAACTTCTTTGTGGTAATAAACGGCATTACCATGTTTTTGTGTAAACAACTTAAACCCTTCAAATAGGCTACAAAAAATCAAACGAAAAAGATTTACCGTCTTTATTTACTACGGATAATGTCAAATCTCAACAACAGACACAAATAGCGAATGGCCGACAAGCTGTTGGCTGTTAGAACACACATACACAATCATCAAGAAAAAAAAAAAGGATAACAATACCAACAGTCAGACAAGTGGCTTGAATGCTTAAAGCACGTAAAGCAGGTTACAAAAAAAGAAAAAAAAAAACAAAGAATAACACAAACATAACAAACAGACCCTCTTTATTTAAACAAAATCTAAAAAAAGTTTAACGTCCATGTCGAAAATGAGCTGTGCATACTAATCAGGAAGATGTCCTGTAACAAGCTTCAATGAAATACCAGCAGTCTTTAAAAAATTTCCTCAACTCTCGGCATGACAAAGCTGCTGCCGTTTGTAAAAAAGTTAGTGTGAAATTTATTAGGAATACCGAAGTATAGTCAATAAAACAAAATCATCATTTCAAATGAAAAATTTGTGATTCAAGGTCCTTCTTTGTTCTGTGTGTGAGATGATTTTTTTTTTTTTGAAAAATAGTATTTTCTTAGCATTTGATGTGTCTGTTTCTCTACCAGCTAAGCAATGTAATTAGTTAAAGACCACGTTGTGTCAAAAAAAAAAAAAAAAAAAAAAAAAAAAAAAAAAAAAAAAAAAAATAAATTTAAATTAAAAAACAACGTAATACAACAAAAAAAACTGTAATGATGATTTTTCATTTTATTTTCTTGTACTCAAGTACAAACCAGAAATATGCTGTGTTACGATGAAATATCCTCATTTATACTCGTTTACTTTAATTGTAAATAATTTAAATTAAATATGTCAAACGATAAGTAAAACAAAACAAGGGCGTATTTAGTTTAATTTGTGGCCAGGTTGAATTTAACATCAACAGCTGCATAGACAAGCTGTAATGATAATAAAATTAAATGACTAGCCTGGGGCTATGCTACAGTAAATGCTAATTTATGATAACGAACAACATAAAAGTAAAACGAAAGTAGAAACTCGTAAGCATTTGTCTTTTTTTTTTTTTTTGTTAAGTTATTAAATGAAAAAAAACTGGTTTATATTTGCAAAAAAAAGTGATAAAATAAGATTGTAATACCTTGAAAGATATGTTTAATCACATAGTGCATAATATTAGGCTGAACTTGTTTTAGCGCCCAAAAACTCATACAAAAATGTTTTTTAGCTCTTTCTTCTTTTCCTCATTTTTCTATTACAAAAAAAATACTCAAAAACTTATTCACAGCAGTTTTAAAGCCCAAACATCAGTTTATTTATCTTCTATGCAATTGTGTCCACTTTTCATACTTTAAACAAGTCTTTTTGCAATTTGTTCTAATTAAGTTTTTCCCTTTTAATCAAGTTTTTTCTTATTCCACTTAGCTACTCGCCGTATAAAGCAAACTTTAGTTTGTTTTTATATGTTGTTTGTTTCGCGTTAAATTTAACGAAATTAAAATGGAGAGCTTTGACTAGCACAAATATAAGCAACCAGTTGTGCGTTTAAAATTGGAGCTTGTTTTTGTGACCAGCGTTGATGAGATGGAATCAACGCCAAGAAATGTTTGTTAGTGTCATTTGAGTTACAAATATATACAAATAAATAAAAACAAAAAAATAAAAAAACAGTGAGGGAGCCTTTGTGGCAGTTCGTGAAAATGTCTTGAAAAACTCAACTTGGTGCAAAGCATATTAATAAGGTTATGAAAGTTACTAAAATTTAAGGCATACTTTTAGGAGGGGTCTTAAAAAAATTGCTTAGATTAGAAAACTAAATTTACTTAAAATTTTAATGGCAGAATAATGTGTCTTTAAAGCATCTTCCGCATGGCCTGTTTAAAGGCAATATTTTAATGACTACTGAAATACCACCATATTTTTCAGGCTAGAAAAAAAATTAACTTTTGTGATTTAAAGAGCAATTTCTGCTCTAGGGAACAGTTTTGATGTTAAGTTGTATTTAATCTAAATTATATAAAATACTTTCCCTACAGTAAAAGACTTTTAGTCGTTAAACATACTCGTATTTGTATTCTTAAGAACATTTTCAATTAGTTTGTTAAAGAAAAAGAAGAATACATTCCGACTAAAAAGGCAAAATATTAGTTTACCTTCAATATTCCCACCATCTGTAGTGAGTCTTTCACTGACTTACTATCGCGCTCCTAAAAAAAATCAAAAGGATTATATTATATCATAGGCCTTATTAAAATGTGGTAGATGCATTAATAATTTGCGGTAGCATATGTCTTGATATCCTAATTGAATACTCCATAGGATGAACAGGTTCTAATTACACCAAGTGAATGGCAAGGCTCACACAAGTGATAAGATCTTGTCATAAGTTTGTAGCCAGATACTCTGCTCAATAGAACAGGCCTTTTGGCTGTGGTGATTTGGTAGGCTGAAGTCCATTGAGAGCATCAGCCCTTAACTAAATCACCCATCCAACCTTAACTACTGGTTCCTTGCCTTACAGGTATCTGTTGCAAGACAACAGTACCTCAAGGTTTATTAGACCCTAAAACTGGCATGCACCATAGGGAAACTAATTACCCTTTCAGCGGCTTTATGTTTAAAACAAAGCCAGATCATGTCAGCAGGTAAAAGTGGTATTAATAGTAAGAAGATTGTATGGAGTGAAGTACATCTTTCACCGTTTAAAAAATCCGAGGCTCTTGAATGCTTCTTTAGAGACATGAAAAATGTGTTCAGTCCAGCGAACATCACACTGTATCTTTATTCCAAGAACATCAAGAGCGTCCAATTCCTCAATATTTATACCAGATGAAGCAGCATTTGCAGTCATTTGTTTGTGCGCTAATAAGGAACATTGGGTCTTAGAACCGTTAAAGGCGACCCAGTTTTTACGACCGCATTCGGAGATTAATAGAAGATCACTATTCAGTGATTCATTCATATTTTGCCTGTTGGCAACGACCGCGGATAAGCTGGGCCTATAATTGAAAGAGTGGCAAATGCTGCTGTCATCCGCGAAAGAGTGTTTAGGGTTGGAAGTTTGATATAGAAGCTCGTTAAGGAAAATAAGAAATAGGGTAGGAAAAAGGACGGAGGCATGCGGTACCCTTGAATAAATTTGAACTCGTTTGGGGAGACCGCATTT
Organism: Thecocarcelia acutangulata; assembly: GCA_914767995.1. Classification (NCBI taxonomy): domain Eukaryota; kingdom Metazoa; phylum Arthropoda; class Insecta; order Diptera; family Tachinidae; genus Thecocarcelia; species Thecocarcelia acutangulata. The sequence goes on along the minus strand of OU612097.1, from coordinate 26,442,517 downwards.
ATAACAACTCGTATAGTGCGGTCTTTGAGAAAGCTCGATATAAACCGAGAGAAGTCGTCACTGACACCAAAAGCAATAAGTTTTTACTGTAGTGCAGCATGCTGCGCTCTGTCAAATGCTTTGGAGAAATCCATAAGCGTCGCTCTACGTGGCGATCACAAAGTAATATATTCGACTCTAGATACCTCTCAAGGCCCTTAACCAACTTAGCGGACTTTTCACCACTTCTGGTTGTTTACCATACCTACTACAAGACAACAGTACTACGGGGACTCTAACTATCTCCCCCAATTAGTCCATGCATCATAATTGTCAGTAAACATTTATTGCCCCTTACATTAATTGCCCCTTTTTGCAAATTCAGATCTAAACCATAAACAGAACATTTCAGCCCAGCCAACCCCGATTAGCGCCAGAATGATCTATAAAACAGAACGTCTTTCTGGGTTGTCCCCATTGACACTCGGTGTGTGTTTTCGGAAGATCCAACACACACAAAGTCATGCTAATACCTCCTGGGGCTTTATTTGCTACAACAAGTAATAGATTTGTATTCCCTCTACAGCCTCTGTAAAAAGCGGAGTGCCTGCCTTAGGAATGCGTCAAGGCAAAATCCCCGGCCACCTTGGGGAGTAAGTCAGAGCTAAGAATAATATTGGTTATATTTATACAAAACGTTGGATAACTATATTTTTTTGCTTGGCTCTTGCTGGTGAAAGTATACCTAAAACTAGTTTTTATTAAGAAGCCTAGTTCTGATTCATTCAGAGACGAAATTGAGATATACAGTGAAATACGTTTTATTACACATAAAATATTCTCTTGGTGTCTTCAAATGACTCTCTCCCCTGTTACAATTTATGGAATATTGTAACTACCTTAAAAAAAATTATTTGAAAACAGTCTCTATGAACTAAAAATTAGATGAACTTTTAAACAAATTTTCAGTCTTACAAGAACGAAACACATCAAGCTAATAAATTATTCGTTTTTTTTTTATTACATTCTAAGCGAAAGAAAATTTATTTGGGTTTTTTATAACTTTATTTTATGCGAACGATGTGACAAAATTCAATTTAAATACATAAGTTCATGCGAATAGACGAACTCAAATTTATTCGAATGTGAGTGACTAGCTTTCGCATACATTTTCATTCGATATCATCGAACAGGCTGTTAGTGTTCTACCCTGGCTCGCTATGAAGTAAAAGTTGAATTAGGACCTAAGAAAAACATTGCGCTGAAAGCTTGTTGTCGGACATTTTTTTTTTAAATCAAGAAAATGTAATTCCAAGTTTCAACGAATTTTTTATATGCTTGCCTTCATGCTTTTTTAAGTGTTTAATGAACTGTAAGCTTTCAGTTCAACTCTAGATTAATGATTATAAAAGAAAAACAACAAAAACTTAATGCAAAATTCTGCTATAGATATATTTTTTTTTGTTTCGCAACGAACTCTACTAGTATTAAATGCTAAGTTTGCATTATTCCCTACTTTCTCCCACTCGTTCATTCGATTGGCTCTTCTTCCCTCGTTTTACCTAAAAGTTAAATTTATACTAATTAGAATCTATATATTTGTGTGTTATTTTAGCAAATGTTTACAATTCCCTATTACCAAATAATTTACAAACAGTTTTTACAATTTTGCTATAAAAATGTCATTTACGAAAATTAATTTCACCAAAATCATGTTACATTTACAACTATTTAAATTATATGTGACAACATGTTTAAATACGCGCACACAGACACACATACAGTCAATAAAAATACCAACAAACTTGCTGGAAAATAAAATCTTAAACACTTGCAGACGTGACTACAAACACTAACAAAATATTTTTAAGTACAATCCAATATCAACTTATATACCGACAGTGTTGCCGCTTAAAAATTTGCAAGGAAAATAACATATGAACACATTGGTTTTTTACACATGAACATAATTTCCTATATTTCTGGGAAAGAGCAATTAATTAATATGTACGTATATATTTGAGTAGTCTGTAGTTTGGGAAAATTCACTCAAAATATATTTTTACAAATCGTATAAGAAACGTGACCCGTAGTGCGATTCTCTGAAGGCTATATATAAATTATAGTGTCAGAAGATTATCTTTCGAATAAGGTAAATTTCAAGGCAGTTTAAGAAATTTTTGTTTAGTTCCACTTCAAAATACTATACCTGCATAAAACTGCCCTTTATAAGCTAACAAATCAAGCCATACGGTGAACTTTGGAAGCTTTTGGCTCTTTTGAGCATATTTGGGATTAGCTAAAAAAAAAGTCATGAGCATCAACCAAGAAAACTTTGCGTAGTGTTGTGCAGCAGGACAGTCAATTTGTGAAAACTTTATACCAAGCAAACTGAGCAACGTCTTACAATGTGGTGGAAATATAAAAAAAAAATATATGTATTTGCTTTATTTTTAAGGTTTTGTAATAAGTTTTTAGAATGAACGCAAATTGTATAGTATCAAAATAAATAGGTATATAAACTGGTTGTAGAGATAATATGTGGTTATCAGTAAAATAACTATGAATTGGAAAAATATAAATTCTTTTAGAATATTAAAATAGGTTGTTTAGTTGATAGATTATCATCCATTCGCACTAAATTTCAGTATGACACTTGTCTACCAAAAACCTTACAAACCACAAACTTTTCACATTTGCGGAAAAATTTACCACGTTTGGTCTACTCAGATCAAAGCGGCAGCGGTGCTTGTCAATTAACTAACTAAACATACACATAACACGAAATTATACACAAATCGGCAACACTGCCGCAAAGTCTCTCCCATCCTCTCTATTTGTCTGCATCTCACTCATTCCTTTCTTTCCTCTTCCACACGTATGCATAAACAAACAACTAAAAGCCATTTGAATTTTAATTGCAAGAACACTTGATTGCTGTTTGTGTTTGTATTGTTGTTCCAAATTCTCATTCCCTTGCGCTAGACTATCTCTTGCCCAGTCTAAAATTTTCTTAAAATTGTTAAAAACACAGCAGGACTATAAATGTTTATTTGCTGTTTATTGCTGTTGTTGCTGTTCCTTTTTTTTTTTAATTCATTTATATGGCAATTTTATTAAAGTGTAGAAAATTGTTGGTTTGGTTTTTGTGGGGGAAATTTTTTTTATTCTGTTACCGCCTTAAAGTTTTTATGTGCATCTTTGCATAGTTGTTGTGGCAAGCTTTATATGTTGTATGTGTTTGTGCGTGTGTTAATGAAGGCAGGTTTTTTCTCTTTGTTCTTAAAATTTTTAACGTATGTTAGAATGCGGTTAAATTGTGATTTTAATTAAAGCGTTAGTAATATAATTCTCACAATAAACAATAAGATTTTTTTCTTGACTTTATTGCTAGGGGAGATACAGTAAGGGGTATTTTATTTAGAGTTTACTTTTTTAAGACGATTTCTTTATTTCGTTTCCTTTTAGCTTTATAAACAATATAGGATGTGTATAGGAAACTAATAAATTATATATGCTAATCAAACCGATTTCTATAGAAATCTTTTCAGATAACATTCATTACATATTAACATAAAGTTATAGTCTCTTCCTCTGTATTTTAAAACTACTTATTTATAGTTTTTAGCAAACTTTATAGAGTATAAAAACTAGTTTAGTGCAAATATGCTAAAAAAATTTTCAAAAAACAAAAAGTTTTCAGACAACTATCAATATATTTTATTATAATAAAAAGGTCTATGGCAATCATGTGTGAAACAATATATCGGCCAAATGCTTGTCACGACTTCGATGGCATATTTGTATACGATGATTTATATTTTCAATGTCTCTGATATATTAATGTTGTTCAATATCATTAATATGACGATCTCAGCCTTTAGCTCTTGAATTGTTTCTAGTTTATAGACGTATTCTTCTGCTTTATTTCTTCTGCAAAGAAAAGCACCCAACGGTGTTAAATCATACATCATGGCAGCCAGTTAATGTCGCCATGACGTGAGCTAACACGGTCATTGAATTTCTTGCGCAAAAGAGTTATTGTTTCGCTGGCTGTATGGTGAGTTGGAGCCACACCTTGTTGAAACCACATATCGTCCAAGTCCATATCCTCAATTCCTACCCATAAGAAAATCATTATCATCTCGTGATAGCAAACACCAGTCACGATAACTGTTTGGCCGACTTCAGTTTTGCCGAAGTACGGCCCGATAATGTTGCCAACCTCACTAAATAGTCAGTCTTTGGGTATGCATTGGCTTTCCAAGCATCACTAATGGATTTTTATTTGCGCCAACGCAGCAATTCTACTTGTTAACTAATAAGGTACAATTGTGCCGTATCAGGCGCACAGAATACACTTTCATTTCTTAACTGCTCAATTCTCATTGTTTTATTTAAAATAAAGAGATATAGTTAAAGTTTTTTACAAAATATTTTTGTAAGCTTTCCACGTCTACTCATAATTAGGGTAGCTCCTATGAAATTTTGACATACAGACAGCTAGGACCAAAAACAAATCTAACCGTAAATCTTGTTTTGAGTGTTACAATTTCAAAATTTTAGCATACAATTCCTGAGAAATTTGTTCTCTCTGTTTAACATTTTTACAGCACATACAGCTTGAATTATGACTAGGTACTGGGGGCAAAGCAACTTCATAAAAATCTAAAGTTTATTATTTCGTTATTAACTTAATACTTGCATAAACTTTACTCATTTATAAGCCAACAAATATTCTGCAAAGTGGAAACCTAAAAGTATGCTTTACATATTTCTTCATTCATTTAAGTGTGTTTCTTTTGTGTGTGGTTTAATTGTCTAAGTTTCCAATTTAACGCTACAATGAGTTTTCTGCTCCTAAAGTGATGATGGTGGTCATCATGCATGTTTGTAAGCCGAACATATAAAAATTTATACATTTTTAGCAAAAAAAAGTATATATATATATATATATATATATATGTATATATATATATATATATATATATATATATATATATATATATATATATATATATATACATATATATATATATATATATATATATATATATATATATATATATATATATATATATATATATATATATATATATATATATATATATATATATATATATATATATATATATATATATATATATATATATATATATATATATATATATATATATATATATATATATATATATATATATATATATATATATATATATATATATATATATATATATATATATATATCTATATAAATATATCTCAGGTATGTTTTGTAATTTTTACCAGATTTCTTTTGTATTTATTCAAATTTAAAGTGGTTTTAATTGTATGAATTTAACTATGGTAATAATTTCTGTGGTTGTGGCTTAATATGCTGTAAAAAAAGAGATCTAGAAAAATGAGTTTGCAAAAAAAAATAAAAATATTTCACAAAAGTATAAAATACGAATTGTAAATAATTTAGTTTTGCATTTTTATTACATAAAATAAGTGCCAGGTAACCAAAAATATTTTGCGGTTAGAATGCCTAGGATTTTACAATTTCACAAGAATTTTATTATAATAAATGGCAAAAATTTTAATAAAATTTTAATTGCTGCCTATAAGTATGCTTTGGTGTTACTAAGATTATTTAGTTTATAAACATATAAAAGTGAATTGAGGTAATTTATTCTATATGTCAAATAATTTAGTTTCAAAAATGTGTAATCGTAAAACTTGATTAAAAATTTACAAAAAATATAAAATTTATAATTTTTGGCATCACGTGGTGTTCGATATTCCTTGAAAAGTTTTTGAATCAGTTGAAATGTTTGGCACCGATTTCTAAATCGAATACATGAAAAGTTGAGTAAATAAGTGATTGATTAAGCTAAGTATTTTGCGTCGAGTGCGAAATCGAACAGATGCAAGAAATTGTTGTCGATTGCGTTGAAATATTTTTAATCGAATTTTTAATCGGAATCGAAGATATATATTTTTTATACAAGGTTTATTTTAAATATTCAATAAAATACAAAAGAGTGTAGCCGCGTGTTTATAAAACTATTTATTTATTACGAAAATAAATGAAATAGAGTTTTAGTTTTTACAAATTACTGCACTTAAATGCAATCCTTGTTTACTCTAGCGCGAATGCAACTTAAACCGGAAATTCTCCATGGCCGCTCTACAAATATCGGTTGAAATGTTTTGCAATTCTTGGCATATATTTGCCTTCAGATCGTCGGGTTGTTTTTGAAAACTTTGATTTTTAGATATCCCCAAAGGAAAAAGTCTATTGGATACCAATCGGGGCTACGGGGTAGCCTACTTTCGATATGATGTTGTGGCCAAAAATTTTACGATTGCAGGCAATGAGTCGTTTCACGTAAGGCATGTTGCCTCGTCTTGTTGTAAAATGCGATCTGGGGATAATCGAGGCATATTTAAAACTTATGAGTAGAGAGTTTGTATTATTCTCGAACAGATGGTCATATGCTTTTCGTTTCCCTCAATGTTTTACGAAGCCCGGATCTCTGCTATGATAACGTTGATCCAGTTATCTTTATTTTCTGGAAACATTTCTGTTTGAATCGTTGGAAAATGATTAGTATCGCGAATATTAAAATGAGAATAAAATTTGTGTTGAACTTCGTTTGCAGAATCGTTGTTGCGATATTATACAACTGTGCGTTCGCAAAATGCGCATTGTGCTCCGCTAAAGTATAACATGGTAATACACTATGTCTCTAAAGACCGGTCCTCCCCTCTTGCTGATACTACGGCCTGTCAAATGTTAGGAGACTTATGATCCACTCTGTATATTGATTGATAATAATTTATTGGTTAAAATGGTCGGTTTTTGAAATTTGTATATTTTTATTTATAACAGGTAAAGCTAAACGCCATTTTACCGATTGTTGGTTTCAAAATGGAAAATCTTTCGAAACCATATAACTCTGGAATTCTGCGCAGCAGATGGCCGTTTAAATGTAATCGACATATGACCACATGTTTCCTAGGAGTACGATAAAAAAAGGGCTTAACGCTTTTGTACTACTATCATGCATTTCATTCGATATCGTTTTTATTTATTATTATATGAACAACAATATATACTCAAATCCTAATACTAAACATAAAAAATTGTTTAAGGCTAGCTGATGCTAAACGAATCAATGCTATTTTGCCTAAATAATATCGGTAACGATATTTAACGCTTTGATGGCGGCAAGGATATCCCTTCTTCTCAACCGGGGGTGCCTAGGCGAACTAGTCTGAAGTTTCAGCTGACAAACCTTGTCGCATACTTAAAGAAGTCGTCTTTTACCAGCGGAACACACAGATGCTTTTAACTCTTGAGACATCATACGATATCATGTGCCATGATTCTAAAGTTACGCGTTTCGATTGGTATCGTATGCAGTGGTTTGGTCCCTACTGCACTGCAATCTTGCACCATTTTCTATATTACTTAAAAAATCAATATTAATTTTTTATTTCATTTCAATTTCATTCCAATTTGTTAGTATAAATATTTTTAGCCCCTATGAACTTTTTATGATTTTCAAATATTTTTCCATTAATATCAAACTACACAAATGTATACCATACATCTCAAATATAAAATATTCATGACATTTATTAAGCTTAACATTTTTTGGTAAGAATTTCTTATAACAGATAAAAGCAAAAGCAACATGAAATACATTTTTCTCTTCCCTCCAAGGTCAACTATTATAACAACTTAAACTTAATAAACAAATATTTTATATATTTTTTGTCTGCAACAAGAATTTATAAAAATTCCTTTTCCCCTAATAGTCTTAACAAAATAGCAGGAGAGCATTTATAATATTTTGTTTTGTATGAGGCGGCCTTTTCTTCAAAAAGAACAGTATGCCTCTTCGAATTACATTTAGCAGGAAATATATTTTACAAATTGTTTGTATCATAAATTGCATACTTTTAGGCTTACCCACAACATATAATACTCCAAAACTCAGCTGTTGGTTTTCATTTATACGAATCCCTGGAAAATTTAAACATAAATTATTTATAAAATGTAAAGGGATTTTGCTGTTTACAAGTTTTGGCCGGCAAAAATTTAGCTTGTTTTGACCATTTAGCTTTTTGTTTTTCTTTTTGCTCCATTAGTTTTGCTAAATTTTATTAAGAGTTTTTGTCATAAATTTTACCTTTTTCTGTTTTTTACTTTGTTTTTGTGGTAGAAACATTTCAACTATTGTTGCTAAATTATAAAAGGTTATGGTTTAAATATTATATCCACCATAAACAATATTTTTGTAAGTTAAAAAAAAACATTTTAATATATGATTGCAGTAAATATTTAATATCTTGAGAAATATGTCAAGTATAATTTGAATGTCTGGTTGAAGGAAAAATTAAGGTTTAGCTCTTTTATCTTGTTTTATTTAGCAGAGAAAACGAAAGAAACGAAATAAGTTTTCATTTAAAACTTTGTATATATGCCATAAAATAGGCAACGTTATTTTTCTCTTTTGCTGTGCTTATGCAGTTAATCTTAATTTTTTGTTATACAGTTTTTACCTCCCCCTAAAAGTAGGCCACACAATGACATGTCGACATTTTGACAGCTGAGACAAACATTTCTAAAATAAGAAAGCAAATAACAAGCAAGAAAAAAAATATTCAAAAACTAACACAAACCAAGAATTTATCTTGATTTGTTAGTTTATTTTTTTAATAAAAATTTTAAATTTAAACTTTCTTAGGAAACTGAACATAAACATTGGAAAGTAAAAAAAAATTAACTAAATAATTGCGCTTTGGCTGCTGCTTTTTTAAATGTGTTTCTAAGCGAATTTAGTTTCATTTACAGTCATCGCTTTAAATCTTTTACAATATATAAATGAATTTCAATTTGTTTACCAGCAAAACAAAAAAGTGAAAAATCTTAATGATATCTCATTGTCTAAATTTTCCGTTAAAACAGCATTGGTAAAATTTTTAATAGAGTCAGCATATCAGAAAATGAAATACTGAAATTTAAACGAAAGCCACAGAGTATTTACTTTGTAAACGCTATTCTTCCGCTAGAGGAGTTTTCTTCCTATTTGGTTGCCTTCTCTACGGGATTGTGACGTGAAATGAAGAAGATAAATGTATTTTAATAATAATACCATTATTTCTACATGCCTCCGCTGAAAATTCTTGCTAAAATTATGTTTTTTTGTTTGTTTTTTTTTTAAGAGAGATATGCATGCTTTAGAAAAAAGTTGTGACTGGAAATGTAATTGAAATTTTAAATAAATACCTAACAGCAATTGCTCATTTTATATTGCATGGTTTGTGGATATATTAAATCAATAGATTTTTAATTAAGATAACACAAAAAAAAGGTTTTATAAAATAACTGAAAAAAAGTTGAAGAAAATTTAATTTTAGATTGTGCTCTTTTAGGCGATAAAAGTATTGTATTTGTTAGTTGTATTTGCTTATATTTAAATGGTTCAAAAAAATTAGAAAAAAAGAAAAAATACTTTTTATAAATAATAAAATTCATTTATGGAACATGAGTTATCCTAAATATTTTTTGAAGCCTGTAACTATGCTATGGCTTTTGATATGTTCTTAGAGTACTAAAGTATGCTCTAATTTTATCTGTTTAAGGGAACAGTTTAGTGGATTAGTTGGCTAGTTTTATTTAAACTTAAGTTTTTCTTATTTCATATTACATAAATTTTGTGGAAACTAAACTATAAAGTATTTTTTTTAAATCATATTTTTTTTTTTTTTTTTTTTTGTTAATGCGTTATGCTTTTGAAAGTTAAAAGTAATATAATATAACAATGTTTAATGTGAGTTTAGATATATACACTGTTTGCTCGTACGCAACTAAATTGCACCGGAATAGGTAGCAGGCCATATACACAGCTTGCTACCTATTCCGTTTGTTGGTTTTTTTCTCTTTTTTTACCGTTGTCCGTATTTTCTATATATATGTTCACTATTAATTTCGTATGAAACCAAAATGCATCGAAATAGGTAGCAAGATGTGTACACGTGTTTTTTTCTTTTCTATATATGTACATATGTTCATTATTAATTTCTTTTCAATGCATTTCATTACCTTGTAGTGTGGAAGATGTTGGACAAAATTTTGCTAATCTGAGCAGTGTCGAAGGTATATACACTGGGCACTGATCAGTTTTAACTAATTTAACTCCAACATTTTTAATGCTGTAATAGAGTTTCTTTTAGTGTTTCATGTTGTTATTGTTAAAGTTTAACCTCCACAAACACTACTCCCTCTTTTCTCATCATCCATCTATATTCCTAGTTCCAGTACAATGCACTGAGACATATTTTATTTTTCATAAAACAGGACAGGTGAGTCAGAACTCACTTCTTTCCCCAGCAACCATCAACTGCTGCCTGAATAACAAATAAAAAGAATATGCCGAAATAACAAATAAAAAATATATGTTTTAAACAAAAGAAAAACCAGCAGTACCAGCCAAAAACTGCTACAACCCGGAAATAGCATAAACTATAGCAATTTCTGACACAACGGAATGTTGATACGGGTCATGAAATCAGGCACACTCAGCTATAGCTCGCAGTTAGCGGCAGCAGCGATGACAACAGCAGCATATATATAAGAGGAGAGTGAATTAAGCGAAGTACTTAGTAGCAGTTAAAATATCACCTAATTATAATATCAATAATAAAGAACGAAGTATTTCCTGCGATTCCTATGGGACTATCCAGGAAATACCATAATATTTTAGCACAGCTGGTAGGATCGCGTAAATATAATTTTCTATAACACAACATAAATTTAGTGAAAAATTAAAACTATTATGCATTTGTGTAATAACATTCAGTACGAATATGCGTCCTGCTTATTACAATTAAAAGAGTAAAATTAAAATCTTGAAATTTTAAAATTAGTGTAGATTACAGTGCTTGCTCCCAGCGCTTGACAGCGGTTTGTCAGATATGGCGATTTCTCACCAAACGTGGTGAATTTTTGTCTACTATGGTGACAAAATTTTTGGTTTGGAGACTGGCGATTTTTTTGGCGACTTAAAAATCATGTTGGCTATTTTTACATTCTTTGTATTTTATATCTGGCATTCCTATTTTATCTAGTGTTTTGTTCTCATGCCGAATGCTCAAATGATTTATGTGTCGAGAAAAATCTTCTGTTTTTAATATTCATAAGTCCGACAGCTATTACAATGAAACGTTTTTAAAGAATTTTCAGTAACAAAATACGGTAATCCGCTAATTCAAGCAAAGTTTTTCGTGATTCATGATTCATTAAAACCTTTTATAAGCCTAAAAGTTCCAGCAGATGAGTATGAGATTTAATAGACAAAGTTGTGCTGTATTAATTGAAGAGATTATACTACTGAAAAATATCTACGAATTTATTTGAGTTTTGGGCTAACGTCCATAACTACAAAAACACAGCGGATACGTTTCATCTTATAGAACTATCTTTGGCTGTATTTTATATGTTAATCATTCCCACTAGCAACGCTTGTGTAGTATTTTCCATAATGAATTATACCAAAGCACGTTCGCAAAATAAAGCGCAGAATAAACTTCTTTATGCATTAATAACAATAGTAAATTATACGAATGCAAATAAGATCTGCTAAAATACCTTTGAGCCAACGGAAAACACGTTACAAAATTAATCCAAATGTTATGTATGAAGTACAAAACAGTACAAAACACACAGACGAGACTAAAATTTATGACCTTCTAGATATGTGCAAGCTGTGTAGAAAGTTTTTGAAAACAAACATATGTATGCAATTTTATTTTATTCATTTATAATATGTAATATTAAAGCCATTTGAGGAGGCTTTTTGGGATTTTTTGTCATTTAAAGATCATGCAAAAAATATTTTGCCGATTTTTGGCGAATTTTGATGACCAGTTTGGCGCCGGAGGTGGAAAAAATCTGACAACCCTGCTTGACAGTACTTGTAATGTCATGTTTACAGCAAATACACTAAAAGCTAGAAGAAAAAAAACTTAAACCTAAACCTACTACAGTAACTCAAACTAAAAATTAGAATAAAAACAAAACAAAAAAAAAACAAAAAATTAAAAAAAAAATAATAATAAAAAAAAACTATCCCCTGTGAATGCCGGGAGTGCGGTGTAAGTAGAAGTTTTGACCGGCAAAACCATTGTTCTCTTTTCGTAAAATCACAATACAAGAAATTTATTACATATTTGACCAACCAATATCGCGCTCGCTAGATAAAACATTCTGAATAATATTGCCCACAAAATAAGACAATCTTCTAACAAAACTGCTCAATAGCCCGAAAGCGTAATAAGCCAAGGCAGAAATTTTGGCTTTCTTATAAATAGACATATTTGAAAATCTTTTATTTAGAACTTTATAACTCTTCTCTATGCACTTCCGCACTATGTGCCGTTCAAAAGTCTCCATTCTCTTAATAACAGTCCTTGAAATGGTAAACCAAATGGGAAATGCATGCAATTGTTTCAATGCTTATCTTATACAAAATCAATTTAGTTCTAATTTGCAAACATTTACTATTGAATAATGTACTAAATGTTCCCTTTACTCGACTAGCATTTTGCAAATTACAAACAGCTTGGTAATGAAATTTCATTAGCTTACCCAAATGAACTCTTAGGTATTTAATACTGTCGTAAAATGTACCATTTAACATCAACCTAAGATTTTTGCGTACTCTCAAATACATATGGTAAGGCCGCTAGTAGTAAAAGAACGAGCCGAGATTAGAGTCACCTCACTTTATTAGTAAACTTAAAGCCGGTGCCTTAAAATCTATTTTGAGGTTACTCGATCGTGTGTGGGAGAAGGCGAAGAAGCTTATTGGTGACAGTAGGGTATACAACTCTATTGACTCACTGGAACATCTACGCAGTGTGGGGTGCGTTACTCGGTTCTATTGTTACTACAATGGGTTTTGCTCTGACGAGATTAGGGATCTTGTTCCCAAAACTCGCACATTTTTACATAGCACGCATTCATCGTCCAGAGCTCATCCATTTGAGGTCGATTGCCCGGAAAATCGTACTACGCATTACAGGAAGAATTCGTTTTTCAACCCTACCCTCTGCCTGTGGAATAAGTTACCTGCCGACATGTTTCCTGTATGTTATAACGTTGAAAGGTTCAAGTCAAATGTTCACAAATACTACTCCCTGTTTCCCCCTCCTCGCAACCTATTTTCCTAGTTCTGGCACAATGCTCTGCATATGTAGGGGCCATCCCCTGAATACTAATCCAAGATAAAAAAAACGTAAAATTTTATACTCTAAAAAGAAGATAGTATTATTCAGCCTTGCGTCAAAGTTTGACTTATATAAACAATAAAAAAACTTCCATAAATAGTTAGTTATTCATTGCTAGTTTATGTGCAGTTTCTTAGCTTAACATTTTCGGCTATTAAAATAATTAAAATAGTATTGTTTCTTTTTTATCAATATGATCAAAATTTTTATTCATTATCAGTAATTTGGTTCCTTTTCAATTAGCTTGTTACTCAGATCAAATTAACATTAATAACTTTCATATAATTACATATTCGCTGCCAAAAATGATTCAATGTTTTTTATAAATTAGGAAAACGAAAGTACATTTTAATACACTTCATTATTAGCGGCCACATTATAGCAACATTTCATATTAAATTAAGTAATTATTGGTAGAAGCTCGTGACAATGTTGGTCAAATTAAAATAATTTGTAAAAGTACATCATGATTAATATAATTATAGGTATTCTACAAGCCTAAAAGTGTGCTGTAAGTTTTTTCATTAAAGTTTGTTTTCTGTTCAAACAATGTTAGTTAGTTAGTTAGTTAGTTAGTTTTATTGAGACTTCCTTTTTTTTCCATATTACAGGTTTAGGCAACATTAATTTTGTGAAAACTTAAAACTATAATGTATTATTTTAAAAACATTTTTTTTTTGGTTTGCTAATGCGTCATGCTTATGAAAATTAAAAGAAATGTAATAAAATAATATTAAAAATAAGTTTAGATATTTACAGTGTTTGCTCCCGGCACTTGTCAATTCTAGTAAAGCTTCGTTTACAATTAATGAACTTTCAAACAATGTTAATTGATTTCGTGTAGAAAGCGTACCTTTACTTATTTGTTGTCTCAAGTCAGTATTGCTGGACGAAATCCAGAAAAAGCAAGACCGGTAACGAATCAAAGAAGTAACACAAAAAAAAGTACATAAGGGCAAGTTCTGGATTATGTTAACAAAAACTGATTTTTTTTTAATCATGTTTTATTTATTGAATCTTCAAAATGAACTAACAATATGTATTCAAATCTTAATACTAAATTTAAAGTTAAAAAATGTGATTTAAAATTAAAAAATTTGATTGTTACTTAAGTCCCGCCAATGCTAGACAAAAAGTTTTATTATGCGGGAGCTATTTTGGTAAAATCACCTATTGAGCAATATGATGGTGGCAACGGTATCCCTTCTTTTCAACCTACTGTGACCGCTAAAATTAAGTATATTACGCGCAAGAGGGTTTGGATGAAGTTCCAGTTTACTGACAAACCTTGTCGCGTACTTAGAAAATTCCTTTTTTAACAGCGTAACACTCAGATCTTTATGAATTCGTGAATTTTTTACTTATCATGAAGCTGCAGTAACCGTTCGAAGAATTTGGTTTTGTTGCCTTTGAATTTTTCCAATATTTGACGCTGAGGCGGTGCCCCATAACTGAATTCCGTAGCACCATATAGGCTTTAGTATTGCGTTGTATAACAAAAGTTTGCAATCTAATTTCAACGTAGAATTTCTGCCCATAAGCCAATTTAGCTGCGCTGCTTTTAGTTTTAACTGAGTGACCTTTGCTTCAATGTGAGACTTCCACGTTAGCCTACGGTCCAAGTGAATACCAAGGTACTTGACTTCATTGTGCTGCGGAATAGGTGAGTTGTTAATTTGGATAGGCGGACATGTTTGCTGATTTAGAGTACTGTATTAAACTGATGTTGCTATGATCGATTACAATTTTAGCAAAAAAAATGTTGCTTGAAGTTTTGGCCTTCAAAATGAAAGCTTTAATTATACGATAAAAGAAATATTTATTTTAAAAATTCTTATTCTTACTACGACGCATTTCCGCTTTATGCTATTGTAGCTCAAACCAGTTTAGGGTCGATAAAAATATGTTTTCCCCTCGTTAGTAAGTCCAATGGTTTGTATATTGTTCTTTGTGTGTTGCGTCGGCTGAATTAAAAATCAGCTCTGCTGTCAGTTCTCGTAGAGTAAAAAACTCTTCTTAGAAATATGTCAATGTGATATGTAACTACTTGAGTTAGAATAGCCCTCTCAGGTGACTAAAACACAAGGAGTTTTAAACTCTACCTACTACCCTCTACTGGCGAATGCTGCATATTGTCTAGTGATAAGTTTGAAATAAAATTAAAAATGTCAAATCAAATGTTTCTCTTACTATAGAATCGTCTGAACTTAGTGAATGTTCAAGTTTTTATACCATTCAGTGAACAAACGTATACCAACACATGCTTCCTGCTATATGCTTAGCTTATTTAGTGATTTTATTCCAGCGATTCCTATTTGTTTATTGTGCTCCGACTACTTTGATTGTAACGGTTTCAAATAGTTTTTTATTGCCTGAATTCTACTTAATTCAATCTGATAACAAATGACCTATGATGGAAATTAGTTCACCCATAAGTACCAGTATTGAGATTAAGAATCAAAATTAACAAAATAAAAGCATTATTATAATAAGCTAGCATAGCAGAATCCACTCCTTTAGTAATCTAAGATAATATCTTTGTCTTTCAGCGTTATAACCTTGCAATTGGTCGCATTTTTAGTGTTTTCTGCAGTCTAGAGTCATTTTAAAGTGCTTGTTCCAAGTTGAAGACACAACAGGAATCAACAATCATGATACAACCTGTACAGCAACTGCAGATTGGGGTTACTCGACCGTGTACAGGTTGACTCTATTGACTCACTGTAGTGTCACTGCAGTGTGTGGTGCGTTTTATTGTTACTACAATGTATTTTTCTATGGCGAGATTAGGGAACTTGTTCTCAGAACCCATATATTTTTAGCTAACAACCGGTCATCATCCAGGGCTCATCCATTTGTGATCGATTGCCCAGTGAGCTGAACAATACATTACAAAAAAAATTCGTTTTGCTACCATACGGTATGTTTCCTGCCAATTATAGCGTGTTAAAATTCAAGTTAAACATCTATAAATGCTGCTCGCTTTCCTCTTAATATATTTTCTAGTATTGAAACAAAATAAAAAACTAGGGAAATAAATCTGTTCAATTTAAATATATTTTAATTTGTTATATCCTTAAATATTCCATAATATTTTTTTTTTTTTTCCATTACGAAAACCAAATTAAATCTCTTTGATATGAATTTTTCTCACCGTCATCAACCTGACTCCTGCTGGCAGTATTAACACCAAATTTATTAATATCACTTAAATTGTGTGTTTTTATTTGACATTTTGTTTCGTCCTTGGCTGCTATCAAACAGCTCTCTGCCAAAGTTGTTAAAAACTATTTCGTTTTATTTTTTTATATATTTTTATTTTCAATAGATTCCTGTTTCGTACAAGTTTGCCAGTGATATGTGAAGAACGCGAAATAAGCAAGAATAAAAAACATTCCTAAAGATTTTCTCCCACACTAGTGTATTCGAAAACATGTCAATTGCATTAAATTTTCGTGTTTTCTCTCACGTACTTGCATTCAATTACAAACACATGCTAAACATAGTTTTCACAAAGTATGTATTGCATAAGCACGGGAGCTATAAAATAAACGTTAAACAGTAATCAAAATTTGTAATGCATTTAGAAATGTTGAAAGGCAGGCAAACTACGAGTATATGCAAGCTAAACGATTGGTATAGGCACCAAAGTGTATGTACGTATGTATGTACATCTGTGTGTATATTTAAATGTGTAAACGTGGCTAAACATTAGATGCAGTGTTAACGAGATTACAAAGTATTTGAATAATTTCATCAAAATGATGGTATACAAATTTAAATAGAAAAAAAATAATACTGTCAAGTGTATGTTTAAAAATGTATGCAAAAAAAAAGTTATAAAAAACGCAGAATATTTTTCTAGCACATTGTTTATACAAAAAACAATAAAAAAAATACAAATTATCTAACTTAAACTTAGTAGAAATGACTTTTTGTTTGTTACAAAATTTCACAAATAAGTTTTCACCGAAGACAGTTTTCCAAACTTTTTAAAGAATAAAATTTTTTTACCAATTTTTAAACAATCGGGACCAGAATGGACCCAAGTAGGCTGGCTTTACAATAGCTAAAAAACCTAAACAATCCAGTCTTTATCCATATTTAATGCTATGTCAATCAAAAAATCATAAACAGCTAATTTTTTATGCTTCCCAGCTGTCTATACATATGTCAACATTTCATAGGAGTTACCTTAATCATCAGTAGACTTTAGAAATATTTGAAAGATATTCTCAAACATTCAACTTTATATCCCAACAGTTTAAATAAATTACTGAGAATTTAAAAAAGAAAAATGCTTTAATAATTCCTGTCAAAGCACAAAAAACAAGCTTTTTCAATAAACCACAATCTTTTTCACTCTCTCTTGTCTGGGTATACATCAAACCAAGGCACTCTGATACTTGTTTGTTGTAGCAAATAAAAATCTAGGAAACTGCATAACATATGTTGTGTTGGATTTCGAAAACACTCACCAAAAGTTAGTAGGCAGAACGGGAGGTTTGGCTTGCAGATCATCTCAGCTCTGATTATGCTGGAGGAGCCTACCTTGGCTTAAACGTTCTCAATAAGGTTTGGACCTAAAATGGAAGAAAGGGTCGTTAGTTTTCCCGATTACTATTGTGCAATGGCGATTTCCGTGGGGGGGGGGGACTAATACCCCTCCTAAGTGTCATCTTGCACCAAAACCGAACTTTTCAATGAGGGGTTTGTCAATATGGCTACAAACTTATGGCAGAAGTAGAGACCTGAAAGCCGCACGAGAGCTCTGGTATACCATGAATATTTAACCTCGTGGAGTTGATCCATCATTAGATAAAGCCGACAAGACAAGTTTCAACGTAAATAATATTCACAATCTGTCGACAAAAAATCCGATATTAACGCATTTTTCTCGTGCAAGTAATAGCTTACATGCTGCCATCACTGCAAATGTTTTCACTTTAAAAACACCACATTAATGAAGTAGGCATTGAGAGTCGTGTATCTCAAGCTTAACACAGGAGACTTCATAGTCAACATCGATGTTTATTCTAGAGCGAACCGCATACACTTCTATGAAATATCCTGCCATCAGGTTTTATCCAAGCTACACAATCCTGCAGGGAATTACGAGTGAACTTTCTTGTTAAATCAAAACTAGGATTAATGTAATGGGAAGTCGTGTACGGGCCATATTGTTGGTGCCTAAAAAATGTCAAGACTTATTAAAAGTTTTTGTTTGTTTTACTGACTCTTCTTATTTGAATTTATAAACAATTGAGTTTTATTTACAATATTATTATATTTATTATTATATTATTATTTCCTCCTAACATTGGTACCAATAAAAAATTATAAATAGCTTGTTTTCTATGTTTCCCAGCTATCTATATGTCGACATTTCATAGGAGCTACTCAGGGGACATGTAGGGGTTACATATGCAGTGAATTGTACCAGAACTAGGAAATAGGTTATGAGCAGGGGGAAAGAAGGAGTAGTGGTTGTGAACATTTGACTTGAACTTTCCAACGTTATAACAGACAGGAAACATGTTTGCAGGCAACTTATTGCAGAGACGAAGCGTACGGCTGAAAAACTAATTCTATCTGTAATGCGTAACGCGATTCCTAGGGGAATCGACCACAAATGGATGATCTCTAGCCGATGAGCGCGTGCTACGTAAAAATGTGCGAGTTTCGGGAACAAGATCCCTAATCTCGTCAAAGCAAAATCCATTGCAGTAACGATAGAAAAGAAAAACTTTATATCCCAACAATCTAAATAAATTGCTGAGAATGTAAAAAGAAAAATGCTCTTATAATACCGGTCAAAACACAGAAAACTATCTTTTTTCATTTATATACGTCTTTAACATTTCTTTACACCTTTCAAACAAATTGCTCCTTTATTGCTTTTCGAGTTAACAATGCAGAATTGTAGACAGTACTACCTTTTATATTGTGCCAAAAATTTATTCAAATTACTTTTAAGCTGTTTCCTTTAGAAGCTATTTTCTAAAAAAATTCAAGCCCCCTTATATAGGCAATACTTTATATAGAAAATTTTTAACAGTTGCAATATACGAAAATTTTGTTAACTCATTAACTGATTATAGTACAAAAATTTTCTTTCTTAAATTAATTATGAAAGCGACAAGAATTTGTCGTATATTATTAATATTCTCCACACAAATTCAAGACAGACATTTTTTTTATAAATTTAAAGTCATATATAAATAGTTTGTTTTCAATGTTTCCCAGCATTTCTATACGTCGTCATTTCATAGAAAACATAAAAAACAAGCTATTTATATATATTTTTTTTTTAAGAAAGAAAATATTTGTACTATAGTCAGTTAATGGGTTGACAACATTTCGTATATTGCAACTATGTTACAAATTTTCTATATAAAGTATTGCCTATGTAAGGGGGCTTGAAATAATAAAGTATGTGTGGAGTACTTTTTGGTGAATCATTTAACTTTCTTAACGCATCTTTTTTTCTCACTTTTAATTGTCAAGCTTAAATAATTTGTGTTTCCTCCCTTAGGAGAAATATATAAATTAATTACAATATTCATCAACCAGGTGTGTGTGTGAGTGTTATTAGCTTTTATTCATATTTCAAAAGCCTGTAGTCTGTCATACTCTCCATACACAATTTTTGTACATTATATGTTAAATAATTTTAATATTTCCCCCATGAATATGCTGCCACACATCTTTACGAAACAGACACACAAAATTATGACCCCTTTTAGTTGACCTCAATTAAATGGAAAAGAAAATTTAGCCCCACAAAATAAATGTGTGTACGAAAACAAACACATAAACACGTATATGCCTGTAAATTATATTGTCTATAGACTTACCACCATAAAATATTATTTACTTTCACTTTACATTATTAACTAAGAGGTATGTATATTATGTAAACCAAAAAATAGGGAAAAAACAAAAAGTTGAAGAAAACACCAGGTGAAATTATAATCTAACTGGAAAAGAAAAACACATAATAGAGACGATAATACTAGATGACACTGTTGCATGAGGGTGTGTAGCTGGCAACTTGAGCAGCAGGGTTGGTCTGGTTTTTATTTTTTCGTTTAAAAAAAAATAAGGAAAGTGAGACTAAAGGTGAGAAAAAAAACAGCAGCACACGATTTGTGTCAACCGTTAGTAATAAGATGGCTTCAAGGTATCGAATTACACTTGGTTATAAAGTGTAAGGAAGCTGCTACTCTCTTTACTGGTTTTACCAAATTTTATAGCACTCCCCCAAAGTTACATGAACTGTTTTGCTGGTTTTATTTTTCAGTTTTTTTTTTTTTCTTTTAGACATTAATTTCATTTGGAATTTATGTTTGTTGGAAAACAATAAAGTTGTCATTCGTTATTATCTTAAGCTTCATTTCTTCTTTTTTTCGAAATTTTTTTCGTTAAGTTTCTTTTTTCTTGTTAAGCCACAATTTTTTTATACATATCTTGAACAGGCTGAACATTTGCTTAAGTTTGCGGGCATTATCATTATTGGAGAAAAACTGAAAAAGACAATAATAACATGAAATGTACTCTGTTTTTATATAGTCCTTCTACTTGCCTTTAATATTTGTAAAGGGTATATAACCTGACCGTTATTAGGGTAGAAAAATAGAACAGTGATAAAAAAAATGCTGCTTGCTGAAAGTATCATTGTACAAATATAATATCTTTAACTATTTATTTTTCTTATCGTTATGGCAACATCAACACTTAGCAGAATAAAATTTTAATGCAATTTGTTGTCTTACGTTTTCAATGGCCTTTTATGGTCATAGAGCGTACAGCTGGCTTTTGACAAAAGAAAATTGTAATAAAAAAAAGTTATTATATAAAGGCAATTAAGAAAATTTTTAACTTAACTTAACAAAAATTACTTTATCATAAAAATATATTTTCTGCTCTTTATATACACAAATCTTTACACAAAAGCAAAAGACATATTTTATAGCATAGTTTAAGGGATCGGTATAAGCGAAACTGTTGGCAATTGGTTTAGCTATTTAAAATTCGGGTTTCTATCATTTTTGTGTCACACGCACTGTACAATAAGATCAAACTTTTTGTTTAACTTACAGTGGCAGTTAATTGAAAGCGGCTTCTATGAAAGAGGGATGCGAAAGTGTCCGATAGGTGATTTTGTAGATTGCATTATTAACAGTCTCGCGGTCGTAGGTCTGTTGCCTGCCTAAAACTTTGGCTGTTACTGCAGATAAACAAAAAGCTGGACCAATTACTTGTAAATGAGACCAAAATTATTTCGAAAATCATCTTTTTTTTTTTGTTAGGGTAGAAGAATCTGTAACGATTATGCGAGAAGCAAAATAACGGCTAAATGAACGCTGCAGGTTTGGTGACTTGACTCTATCTGATGGTCCATATTTTCAATGACTTATCGTTTATGTGTCCAATTACCTCCTCTTTTAGCTATTCAATTGTTCTTGGCTTATTGGCATAAACTTCTGATTTTAAATATCCCCAAAGAAGGTAGTCTAATGTTGTAAAATAAAATACTCGTGAAGACCAATTAACATCGCCATCACACAAGATCACATGGCATTTGAGCTTGTCGTGCAAAGGAGCCATTATTTCGTGGATTGTATGGCGAGTGGCACGATTTTGTTTGAACGATATGTCGTCCAGGCCCAACTCGTCATATTCTGGCTACAAAAAGTTTGTTATCATCTCGCGATAGTGCACAGCAATTATGATAACTGCTTCGCCGACGGTATTACGCCTGCAGCCCATAAACCTCTTCAAACCATTAATATTTACGGATGCATCGGCATTTCACCAATATCTAGTAACTTGTTATTTGACCATAAGCGGCAACTATTTTTGATGACGAACACATTGAGGTGAAAGTGTGTCTCGCCGCTGAAGATGATTTTCTTTCTGAGGTCATCATTCACTTCATTTCACTTTTGCCTCTTAACCTGGCCGCCAGGACGCAGGTTTGCCTTGGCCTAAACCGAACCAAAGCGCTCTATTTTCTAGGGCTAGAGGGGAAGGAATCCCTCGTTTGTTATAGCAAGAAAACTCTGGGCAGCCACATGCCTTATGTTGTGTTAAGGACTTCCGAAACCCGTATCAAGGGCTAAAATTGGCACAACGGGAATCAGTGAAGCCTCTGGAAGATTCTGCCATGCAGATCCCTCGGTGCTGATCATTGTTGGGGTGCCCGCCTTAGCTGAACTATTCTGGCTGTGAGTCGAGCCTAAAATCGCAAGAAGCGGGAATCAGTATCCTTGATAACTGTGCTGCGTGGTTGGTTATCGTGGGCTACCAACCCCCCCAAAATGATGTGGTCTTGCCACAGTTAATTGTATGCTAAGTAACCAGGAGTGTTGGTTAGGGTGCGTTGGTTACCGGCTGATGCTCTTAATTGGACTTCGCTCTACCACCTCATTAGTCTTGTCTTGCATTGACTATTGGGAAATTGCATACAGAAGCGATTAGAAAGCCCGAACTCATAAGCAAATAGTTCGTCTATAAGGTTACAAACGTATAGTGAAAAGTTACAACCTGCGTGAACCTGGTTAGCCACACAGGGGCACTGGTGAATCGTGAGTAATTCACTCTGTGGATTTGGTCAATTATCTGTGTATGACTGGTTAAAATTTTCTCTGGCCTAGTATAGCACAAATTCAGGCTTTGCTTTTCATATATTCCTGTTAATGTGTTGTCTAAAACTATTTTAATTTTAACTCAATTTCCTACCTCAACCATTGTATTTTCATACTGAAGCAAATATTTGATGTTGCATATAATTTCCAGGGTTAAAAAGGTAAAAAAAATTTATATATAAAAATTTCCAACCTAAGGCTTATATATGCTTTATAAATAATTGTATATATTAAATTTATTTAACTTAAATTAAATTAAACTATGCCAGGAATTCTAAAACTTAGTTAATTTTTATTGAAACTTCATATTTTTTTATAACTTTTAGAATACTTAAAGCTATAAAGTATAATTTTAATCACAATAACATCCATTTTTTAAAACAAGCATGTTGCTTATTGCTTCTAAGAAAGACTAATTGCACAAAATTAATTCACATAAGTTTTAAGAAAAACAAAGCTTGTTCCCCAGTTTTACGCTTTCCAAAAAGATAATTGTGTTGCGATTTGGAAAATAAAAGTTCTGTAGTATATCTTAAGGATCTCAAATATGTTAAATTTCACATACTTATGTCATAGTATCAACTTTTGGTAAAGCCTAGTATATTTTCCATATTTCTGAAATGTTTTTTTCTGTACAACAAACGCCTTTCATTTCATCTTTTCTTATTTTACTTGTTCAGGAATTTCTGTGTAATTATTTTCAAATATTTTCCCCCTTTCTTATTCACTAAAAAATAGCTTTCATAATTATAATCTGAAAATCTTATCAAAACTTGATTTCATATTCGTGCTAACAAGTCGTACATAATTTCCTTTTATTTCAAGTCATATATTGTAAATTAAAAATATTTATTCAACTGAATATTATTATCTTAAATGTCTAAAAGTATGCAATAATTGTTTTACTGTATTTTATATACTAACAGTTTTTTGTTTGTTTGTTTGTTTTTGAATCAAGAATGCTGGGTCTTATTGTTTGTTTAGCATATTTGCGTGCTGTTAACTATAGAAACATCGTTGCAAGCCATAAAAATGTCTACTTTGGGTTGTTTATTTTCCAAGTAATTTACTAAAACCAAACCAGATATCTAAAAGTACATTCTGGAAAAGTGTTTAACTGTGTATTGTTAGACAGCATTGTTTAAATAGTAAAAGAAGGATTTTTGTGGCTAAAAGAGTTTGTTATTTTCTTGGCAACACAAAACAGAATAACAGTTTAAACGTTTAGGACAAACCAGTTGATATTTTCGTGAAAAATTAACAAATCAGGTTTCATAACAGATGAAACAATTTAAGTAAAAATAGCAGATTTATCATGATTTTATTTAGTTTGCGGAAATTAGTTAAATTACGTTGTACATAGTTTATGCGAAGTATTCTATCATTCCTAGTGTAAGGCTGAAAGTCGCCTATGCTGAATTTCCTCATAGATGAAAAATGTGGAATTTCCTCATAGATGAAAAATAAAGATTCAAAAGATTAAAAGAAAGGACTTAAAGCAGAAAAAGCGCCTGGTTTCATTTCCGAAATTGCTTATGAAGCCTAAAATGTTCCCTAACAACAAAATTTCACGCAAGTTCCATAAAAGAAATACACAATTTTTCGGTATAGTCTTGGGCCATGATATAAAGTGCTCCGAAACTTGACCCCCTTACTATCCTCATGGAGTCTACATAATTCGGGAGCAGAACCTTCCGGGCCTTATACATTTTCTATGTATTCAAAAGTAGCTTATTACCGACTATCTGTGGCTTCACCGACTTCTGTCTCTTCTGGCTTGAATCCCTCCAAGTTGATATTCTTGATCTTGACAACCTGAACGTTGGTTCAATGTTTGAAATTGATAAAAGCCCATTGTTTTAAATGAAATACTTTTGTTGGTATCGTTACTGGATGATAAAAACCTCTCACACCACATCTATTTCCTAAATATTTTTGCACAGTTAAAAATGAGGTTGAAAACCGCTACCACTTGATTTGAAGTCTGGGGCGGCATTAGGTGCTGAAAAGATTGATATAGTATGTTCTATGGCAAGATTATAAGTTCCATCTTTATAATTAATTGAAGCCGTTAGAATTGAATTTCTGCTGCCATATCCCTCAATAGGATTTGCTGTTTCAGCGCAGTACTTTATATTATATGTCTGTATTTATGTATATACAAGTATATAAATATAAAATTAGTCTGCATATTGACTAATCTGCAGGCTCAAGAGACTGGAAAATTACTTCAACATCTCAACTGTTAAGACGTTTTTGTATTCCAAAAGCCCGCAGTTTTACGACTTCACTTTATTTTTATAGGGTGTTTTTTTAAGCCCGATAGAACTTGAAATTGTAAAAAATAACACAAAAAATTTAATTGTAATCAAAATTTTTTTTTATTCGAAAGATCAATACGTGACATTAACATTTGAAAATGATTTCGGGCATATGGGCACCGCGGCTGTTCTTGACGAAGCGCATTCTGGACGTCCAATTTTGGGCCACTTTTTCGAGCACTGCTGGCCGTATGTCACGAACAACACGAACAATGCTGGCCTCCAAGGCGTCAATTGTTGCTGGTTTATCAGCATAAACCAGTGACTTCACGTAGCCCCACAGGAAATAATCGAGAGGTGTCAAATCGCACGACCTTGGAGGCCAATTGACAGGTCCATTTCTCGAAATCAACTTATCGCCAAATTTTGATTTCAGTAAGTCGATGGTTGCGTTCGCCGTATGGCACGTAGCGCCATCCTGTTGAAACCACATCTCCTCCGGATCAATGTCATCCATATTTTCAAACAAAAAATCATTGATCATGGTGCGGTAACGATCTCCATTGACCGTAACGCGAGCTCCGGCCTCATTTTTGAAGAAATAAGGTCCGATGATGCCACCAGCATGAAAACCGCACCAAACAGTGCATTTTTCTGGATGTAATGGAGTCTGTAGGGCCTCTTGTGGATTGGTCTCACTCCATATGCGGCAATTTTGCTTATTAACAAACCCGTTAAGCTAAAAATGCGCCTCATCGCTGAACACAATTTTGCGATAAAACAACGGGACTGATTTTCAAAGTAAATTTGGATAATTTCGTAGCGTTGTTCAAGCGTGAGTCTATTCATGATGATTTGTCAGAGTATACTGAAACAAATAAAAAAAATGTTTCATCAAAATTTAATTTTTTGTGTTACTTTTTACAATTTAAAGTTCTATCTAGCTTAAAAAAACACCCTATACAATGGGTGCTTTCTTGTCATGAAAACTATTGCTCCATAGTGCAAGCAGTATATTCTCTATTCTAGTAGTCTACAACGAGTGATACAGATGTCATTCTCCAAAATCATTTTCTAACTTATAGAAAATCTTAAGGCTAATAGACTACGCGCTAGCGTATCGAGTTGTATCGGCAACAAAACATTTGACTTGAGAAATTTCTACCTCTTTTCAGTTTCTAGCCATTTCATTTTGTCACTTATGCATGTCTTTGAAAGTTTTACTGAAAAAGTTTTCCATCAACTAAAATTAAACATTTTTTAAAAGTTCTCAACATTTTATTTATTTAAACTTCTCATTTTCTTCTTCTTTACCAAATGTCATATTTGTGTTTGAGCTCAAGTACTTTTATTTAACTGTCTTTTTTAAATGTTTTGTTATTATGGGCCCTCATGTAAAATGCTATACTATGGAATTTCTTTTGTTTAGAGAATGACAGACAATTTTATTTAAGTCATACAAAGTATGGCATACCATTAGGCTGCTTGCAATCAACAGAATGTGTTGTATATCAAAAGCAGAGAAATTATGATGAGTTGTTATTTTATTTTATTTTTTCGTTTTTAAATGTCAGTTTTGAGTAAATATTTCTAATTGTTTTTTGTGCAGACATACATATATATGTGTGTGTATGTATGTATACGAGGGCGGATTGATATTGAAGCTACATAAGTAGGAAAAAAAATATTTGTTTATTCAAAAACAATTTATTTCTCAACATAGTCTTCTTTGAGCTCAATACTTATACATATAATACATCATATTTCGTCTTATTTTTAGTATCTGAATTAAAAAATTTGGGGAACCTTTCAAAATACGCGTTAGTTTCGGTAGCTCCTTCTTCGCTAAAGATGAATCGTCTTCCTGCGAGTCATTTTTTCAAGTTTGGAAAAAGTAAATAGTTACTAAGAGCTAAATCTGGACTATTAGCAGGATGATCAATAGATTCGAAGTGTATTTCACGCAAGTTTAGCATCGTATATAATGCGGTATAAATCAGTTCGTTGCCTTTGTTACGTTTGTGCAAATGTGGTCGTTTTTTCTTGATTACATCAATCAATTGTTTCAATAATGCACTATAACACTTTCCTGTGATTGTGGATCCTATTTCAAGATAATCAATGAACAATATATCGTGTGCATCCCAAAACAAGTGGCCATAACCTTTGCCAGCCGGTTTCACTGTCATCGCCTTCTTCGGAGCACTTCCTCTAGCTTCCATAAACTGTTTCAATTTATTTTTGGTTTCAGGTGTTTAGTGGCGCACCCATGTCTCATCAAGAGTTATTAATCGACGCCAAAGGTCAACAGGATTATGCTTTATCATGCCCAAACACCGCTGCGAAGTGCTTTAGTGAACACGTTTTTGCTTGAGACTGAGCAAACGCGGCACCCATCTTGCCGATAGCTTTTTCATATGCAAATGTTCATGCAAAATGTTGACCAGACATTTATGTTATATGTTTACCATATCAATAATTTCACGTCACTTGACTTGGCGATCATTTATAACGATGTTGAGGATTTTCTTGATATTTCCTTCAGTAAACACCTCTTTTGGACCTCCTATTGATGGTATTGCTTCAGTGCTTGTTCGGCCGCGTTTAAATTCAGCTATCCAATATTTTACTATGTAATCTGACGGAGCAGACTCACCGTAATGTTTTTTGAGCTTTTCTTTTTTTTTATCTCTTTCACCGTTTTTCATTTCAAATAATAGTGTTTCACTTTTTTTTCCATTTTTCCAGAAACACAAAAGTTGCTTAATTTAAACGACTATAAAAACTCCATTAATGTTGATGAAATTTTAGCAGCTGACGCTTAACAGATCGCAATTTCAAAAAATAAAAAATTAAATATAAAAATTTTATCTCAATATTATTTGATCTTCATTTGTTAAATAAATTTAATTTTTGCAGCTTCTGATCTTTGTTTTTTTGTTTTTTATGAAAAATTTACAATTTAAAATCTTTTAAATAAAAAAAAAAAATAAAAGATATTAAATTGTAAATTTTTTATAAAAAACAAAGATCTGAAGCTGTAAAAATTAAATTTATTTATTAATATAAAAAGTTATGTTTGTGCTGCCATCTAGCACTTCAATGTCAATGCGCCCTCGTATATGCTTATGCACATAAATGTTTTGTTGCCTGTGTATTAGGCAAGCAACACAAAAAAAATTAAATGAAAATAATCTGCAGTGTTTTCATAGCAGTCAGTTAGTCATTTATTTTATTACCTTTTTTTCCTTCTCTTGAAGAAACAAGCAAACATTTTGAATTATTTAAAAAATAATTGCTCAATATTTTGTTTCGAAATTTTGTCTTAGATTTCCGACATGTTCTACATGCAGACATAAAAAGTATAAAAAATTGCAACACAAACTAACTAGAGAGCTGACTATGTAAAAATAATTTTTATGATCTGTTAAAGAGCTTCTTACAGCTGCAGTGTTACATTGTAAATTACGGTGCTTAAAATTCAAGATTTTTTGTAACAGATAGTCATATAATGAAAATCCGCCTTATCTTTTCGTTTTTGAGTCTTTGAAAAAAAATATTTTTCTGAAATATATTCTTTTAAAACTTATGGCTTTTGCAAAAATAGTATAAGAAAGCCGTTTATTATTTTAGGTTTCGTAGGGAAACCTGAGCATAGCAAAAGAACTTTTTCTTAGCTAGAGAGCAAAATAATAAAAGTTTGTAGGAATCTAAACAATTAATAGTTTATGTATCGGGTGGTTAAATTTCAAGGGCCGATGTTGAATGTGAACCACACCTAAACGCCAAGTTTTTTTTTCGAATTTTATTTGACATTTCTCTATTTCGGACTTATTCAATTTGAAAGTTATCTGGACTTATTATGAAAATGATGATCAATTTTCGAAGAAAATCATCTTCAGTGATGAGGCACATTTTCACCTCAGTGGATTCGTCAATAAACAGAATTGCCGCATTTGGGCGAATGAGAATCCAAGAGTGACTGTCGAAAAACCAATGCACCCACAAAGAGTGACAGTTTGGTGCGGTTTATGTGCTGGCGGCATCATCGGGCCGTATTTTTTCCAAAATGAGGCCGGTCAGGCAGTTACTGTTAATCGTGTTCGCTATCGTGAGATGATAACGAACTTTTTATGGCCCGAATTGGAAGATATGGATGTAGACGATATGTGGTTTCAGCAGGACGGTGCCACTTGCCACACAGCTAACGAAAGAATTGCTCTTTTGCGCAACAAATTCAATGGCCGTGTTATCTCACGTAATGGCGATGTCAATTGGCCGCCAAGATCATGTGATTTGACACCGTTGTACGTTTTTCTTTGGGGTTATTTGAAAGAAAAGGTGTACGTCGATAAGCCAGCAACAATTCAACAGCTAAAGGATGAGATAATTCGGCACATTAACGGCATAGAAACTACATTATGCCTCAGGGTCATCGAAAATTTGGACCATCGGTTGGAGGTGTGCCGCCGTAGTCGCGGCGCCCATTTAGCCGATATTTTGTTCCACACATAATTGAGTAATACCAATATATCATAATAAAATAAAATTACAATAATTTCCTAAATAGTTTGTGTTTTATTCAAATTTATATTTATTTATTCAAATTTAACCACCCTTTACATTGATATACATATGTATGTATATAAAAGCATTCACACTTTTCGGATGTGTTTTTGATTGTCTACGTAATAATGTGTTTCCATATAGGTGTTTTGCTCGAAAAGAAGAACATGTAGAAATAAACATGTTTCCCATACATTTTTGTAAAGAGCAAAACACCTCAAACTACGTGTTTTGGAGCAAAACATTTCGAAAATGTTCTGTACAACACTGCTCTTACTCAATAATAAAATATACAACACTGGGCTATCCATTAAAAGTGAGTAACAATTTCGAAAAAACAAAAAAATAATTTGTCACTTAAAAATAAAAAACAAACCAAAATAGTCGACATAAAACATAAAATTTTCAAATCGTCTCTGCATGCAAAGAATAAGCAGTTTAAAATGTGGTTACAGCAACATTAGTATATGCATCATAACATTGAGTATTATTGTTAAAAACAGTCTATTATCGATTTAATTATAGCTAGCTTCCCCATAAATATGTTTTCGTTTCCATTTCCGTAAATCTATTGTTACCGTCTATCAACTTCAGAATATGGTTGCAAGTAATGTTAGTACTGTGCGTAATTTTCTTTTAAATTACGATAGGTTTTATTGCACTCAATACTAAAATATTTGTTTTTTTATCATGTCTATGATATACTTAGAATAAACTTACTATTGTCAACATTAGTTTTCTGGTTAGTTTTGTGATTTTGTTATAAAAAGGAGATGTGTTTTGTTTTAAATTAAAAAAATTTCATGTTGATCTAAAGACCAAAGCAAAAAAAAAGCTGAAAATTAGAACTGTGCAAAAATGCATACAAAGCGTATGCAGAAATCAAAAGGTACGTTAAAATGTTAATATTTGTATGTATGTTGTAATCAACAATGCTATGATGAATTCAACCATATTGTCGGGCAACCATAGTATGGTTGTGCTCAACATTACTATTGTTACAACAAAAATAATTTTAATAACTAACCATACTATTTTTGGTAATAATCATACTATGTTACATCCAACCATATTACTATGGTTATGTATGATTTTTACATATACAATTGTTGTCAAAATACTTAACAAATTTATTCTTATTCTAGCTCGTAGATGTTAAAACTAGTTGAAGTCCAAATCAATTGCAATTGTGAAACCTGATTATATTTATATAAATTAAAATTATAAAAAATAAATTATAATCATTTATAGTTTTATTTTATATTATTAAATATATGTATATTGTAGGACATAGTTGGTTAAAAATAAACAAAAAAGGATGGTTTATCCAGGAATGTCGTTTATTTAATTAATATGGTGAAAGAGGACAAAAATATGACTCTATATCAATAAAGCTATTTATGACATTAGTAAGGTTGTTTAACACACCAACATGGTTGGATATGACATTATTATGGTAACTTTTACTAGGACTGTGGTGGTTCACAATTATAACAATGTTAAACCAGAATATATTGTGGTTATTTATAAAAAAAAATTTTTTTTAAACTATAATGAAGCATGTCAATGGCGTTTCAAATATAACAATATAAAAATATCATTACTAATCATATAATTCAACAATAGAATGTTGCCCTTAGAATATTGTCAAGTCAACCATATATTTTTTTCTGTGTGTGCTCAGTTCCGAGACGCCCTAGAAAACCTACAGCAATATTTCGGCTCTCGAAAATAGGACTACTGGCGCCTTCAACATTTTATTCCTGATGTTGAAACTTCCCTGAGACTAAAACAGGTCCTATACAAACGAGGCACCTCAACTTTAATCAGTTTTGGACACTGTAAGAAAATCTTTCTGCCAAAAATTTATTCAAATTGCTTTTAAACTGTTTCCTTTAGGAAATATTTTCTCAAAAAAATTTGCTAATACTTGTATGGAAACTAAAAGTTTTAAATGCGTTTTTCTCGAAACGAGCTTTTTTACGATATGGCTATGTTGCAATAAAGGAGCGATATGTTGTTAGCATAGATGGAAACTTCCATCTAAAACACTTGACTCTTTTCTGTTTGTGCCGCGCTTTTTGTGCTAGGCTAAGAAGTTTCCGAACCGCCCTGGTATAATGAATTATAATGTTATATTTTATTTTATTATTGAAATAAAATTGTTATTTTTTGACTAAGCACAATGCCAAGATACACATTTGTGTATGTCCTGTTTTTAAGGACATACAAATCGTACGGACACAAAGAATATATTTCTATCATTCTTAAGCTCTAATTATTACACGTTGAAAGTTTCATAAAAATCCATAAACTTTGAAATTCCTTGGGCCTTCGCGCATTTTTCTCGCACCCTGTATTTTTTTAAAAACTTTTCATCAAAATTAGTACAATTTAACTTAAAAGCGCCTTAATAAATTTAATTCAAACTTTTATTATGGTGCTGTGCTCCAAACCATTTCATCCAAATCCATTAGCAAATAGTATCTCATTCGATTTACTATTAAACACCATAAAGCTCTTAAGAAAATTTATTTATTTTTTGCTTTGAGCCTACAATGAAGGGAAGTGGCAAAAACTGAAGGCAAAGCAGGTGTCAAACTTTGACCCAACAATCAATCAAATTAAGTAACTACGCACATTTACGCAAAATAAGGTCTTTGGAATCTGTCAAACAAACGTAATTCAGCATTAACATGATTTGAAATAATGATATTTTAACTTTTTAATAGAATTTTCATTCCTCTTTGTCGTTGTTGTATTCAGCTTTTGCTTTTCTTTAAACACACACCTGCAAGTATACTTTGAATCTTGGCTAAAGATATTTCGATTTAAAAACACAGCCCGTTTAATAGACTTAAAAAACAACACATGGTATCTAATTTGAAAGGCATTTTTTTGTTGGAGAAAGGAAAATTTTATTCAAAAAACTTAACGAGGCATAAAAATGATGTATAATTTTTCCTTGTTGTGAGTTTGCTTTGCTGGACACCATTAATCAACATTAAACTGCTTAGGTAAATGAGACTAAATGCAAGAAGATAAAAGTTATCAAAAGAAAAATGACTTCTTTAATAAAAGGTATTCTTAAGAGCTACAAGATAAAAAGCTAAAAAAATTTTAATATATTTTAGTAATCTGGAAAAATTTATTTGGTGAGAGGGTAGATATATAATAAACACAAATTTTTTCAAGAATACTCGTATACCTTTAATTATAAGAAAATAAAGTTTTATGCTTTATTTAGTAAAGCAAACTTTGCTTAACACCAAACAGAATGGTTTTCATATGAGTTATATAAGTTATACATATATTTTTCATTTGTAAAGTCTACTTTTAGGGTTATTTATTGCTTATACAAATAAGAAAAACTAATTAATATATATAAAGATATTTCTAACTAACTAAGAAATATTCTTCAAAAGCCTTTTGACACCATATCTATAGTGGAAGTTTTAGTAACATTAAGAAACTTGTTTGTTTTTTTTTTAAATTGGTTTTTCAGTTGTTGTCTGCAATGGAAAATTGAAGAAAACCAAATACAAAATAAATTTAAAAAAAAATCTTATTTGTATAAACGCCAGTGTTCTTAACTCAAATAAAAATTTTAATTTCTCTTCTATAAAACCTGCTGTAATATACAGCCTTTCTTCCCACTCTCATTTTACTTTAATACAAAGTAGTATATAATAGATAAAGCTAGAAAACAACTTTGAGGTTTAAAAGTTATCTTTTTGTGGCTTAAACTTTTCCATGTATTGCAGTTTTTTCTCCTTTGCTTATGTTCAGAAATGTAAATTCTTCTATGCAGAAGAAAAGAAATCTTATTTTAAAACCAAATTGAAATACAGAATAAATAAAATATTTTTTAAATAAAATTAAAATTTCTTTTAAATGATTTATTTTTGATAAAGTTTTATTTTAAATGGTAAAAATAAATATTGATAAAATTTAATTGGTAAAAATTTGAAGTGCATAGAAAATAAATGCAACTGAAAAACAAACGTGTACAAACAAAAATCAGACCAACTAAGGAAAGTTAAAATAAGACAAATAAATCAACATGTTTTTAGTATTTTTTTGTATATTTTTGTTTGTTTTTTGATTCGACAAAGTTGTTATATGAACAAACCCTTTTGGCTATATAACCCCTTTTTATCTTCCTATTTTTAATCCATCCTTGTCTCTTACTTCTTTTTTACTTCCTTCCTTCTGGGTTATATTAAAAAACCCATGGAACTTTATTATCCTTACTTTCTTCCTTCACTACTTACTTCCACTTTCCTTACAACTTCTCTGCTTCCTGGTTATACTAACAAACCTATCCAGATATATAATCCCTTTCTTTCCTCCTTCAAGACTTCCTTCTTTCTTACTTCCCTCCTGCTTACCTATATTAACGACACCATCCAGCATTATAATGCTTCCTTTGTTCCTATCTATTTTCCTTACTTTCTTACATCCTTCTTTCTTTCCACCTTTCTTTGTTCCTACCTTTCTTCACTATTTGCTTTCTTCCTTCATTCCCTCTTGAATATATTAGAAAACACATACAGCTATATAATCTTGTTCTTTTTTCCTTTCTTCCCTCCTTTTTTCCTTTTTATTTCCCTCTTTCTTAGGTTATATTAACAAATCCATCTAGCTTTATAAAGCTTCCTTTCTTCCACCTTTCTGTCATACTTTCTTACCTCCTTTCTTCCTACTTCTCTTTTTCACATTCCTCCTTTCCCCCTTCCTTCTTACTACCCTTCATCATGGTTATATTAACAACCCATCCAGCTATATAATAATTTTCTTTCGTTTCTTCCTTTTTTTCTTACTTGGTGCCAGTTTACACACATCAAGTTTGACTCGTAAAGTCTTGAGGTTTTGGGAGAAAAGTGTGGAAAAGGCTACAGACTTGACGGTACTGTCAAGATTAGAATGGAATGTCAGAAAATATGAAAACTTTAAGGCAAAAAAACTTAAACTTGATGACACAAAACTGTTATGTGTGAACGTAAATTCAAGTTCAAAAGAAAATTGAAGCAGAATAGATCAAGGAAACTTGATGTGTGTAAATTGGGACTTACTTCCTGGTTATAATAAGTTTAAGTTTGTTTGCCTTAAAATTTTGATTTATTTTCCATTTCTATTGAATTTTTAAATAAGCCAATCTGAGTTCTTTAAGAAGTAGTTTTTTAAAGCCTATTTTTCCGTTTGTATTTTGTATGAAAAAGCAACACAAACTGTGGCATATTTTTCGGTGCCTTTAACTATTCTTCAGAAATTACTTTTTAATGAATAGAAAACACTAAGAATTTTATAGATGAATATTTTTTGTACACATCAATAAATTTATATATATTTTTAATTGTAATACATTATACCAACACGATATTCAATTTGAAGTTTAGTTCAAGTGTTTGATGTCAAATATGATATGTTATACATTTCGTTTTCCAAAAATAGTTATTAGTTAAGGTTGTTCGACAACAAATTCAACATTAAGTTATTATATAATTAGCCGAAATTGTGCCAAAGGCAAATGTCGTGCCGTAAAAGAAATGTTTTTATATTTTAGCGTTTAAGCGCAAATCAATGTCATGTGAAAAGAAAATTCTTTTTACTACAATTATTGTGGTGAAATAGTGTCACCACTCTTTTATTTTTCAAAACATTCATTAGCAACTGAAGTTGCTAATGGGCTTTAACTACGGCATTCGCATAAAAACTCCATACAGTGTTATTAAATACATATAATACATGCGTTTTGGGTAAAACTTTTTTATTGATTCACTTTTTCTATTAATACTTTTTGTAAGAATATTTTTTTTCAGACATTGATTGCTTTAGTTCATACTACTCTTATTTGATGAGTAGTCTTTTATTAAATATTATATTGTTATGACTGTTATTAGGAAGATTTTATTTCGACATATTATTTATTTGACTTAATAATGATGAGAAAAGTTTTATGATATGAACAAAACTTTTGAGGGGGAAAAGAGTAGGCTTTCTAGAAAAAATATTTTAATCAAGTTGCGAAATTCTAGTTTGCTTAAATTTAATTAATTAAATTTTAAAACTAAAGTAGCAGGAAAAGCTAAAGTTTATTGTACAAAAATAACTTTTCTTTTACTTAACAATATTGAATTTTAAAGGAAGGTAATTAAGTAACTGAACGAAACTGAAGAACGACTGAACTAGATCTGGAAGTCATCTTGGACCTTTACTCTTTACTTTATTTATTAATGATCTCCCTAAAGGTTATTAAATTTTGTAATGTCTTAATGTACGCAGACGGCGTAAAAATCTTTTTAAGTATTGACAAATATTCTGATCGCAATCTAGTATAGAAGGACTTAGAGAGCTTTTATATCTGGTGTAATAAAAAGTTGATGTAGCTTAATTTTAACAAGTGTAAATATATTACTTTCTACAGAGGTTCTTATGTTAATGTGAATTATTCTCTGGGAAATCAGCAATTGGAAAGAGAAAGTTTTCAATCTCGGGTCTTGGAGTTCTCCTAGATCCTTTATTTAACTTTATTAGCCATATTTCGTTAACTGTTAGCAAAACAAAAAGGGATTAGGAGTTTAAACACCCTTATGTTACGAAGCAGTTGCACACTTACCTGGTCAGACCCGTCTTGGAATATGCATCTGTAGTTTGGGATCCATCTTATAAGACACATGTTCATGACTTCATCGAATCAGTACAGAAGCAATTTTTGCTTTTCTGTCTTCGCACTCTTCATTGGAATCCACTTGATCTCCCATCGTACACCAGTCGCCTTGCTCTTATTAAGTTACCACTTCTTAAAAGTCGTAGGACTATGTTGAATATATCATTTATTTTAAATTTGGTTAACGGTGGTATTTGTTCAGTGTTCCTACTCAATAATATTGCATTGACGGTTCCTAATCGTCCATCTAGACACTACGAGTTGTTAAACATTAAATACTTTAGATCTAATTATGCAAATGCTGATCCATTAAGGAGGATTTGCAGTCAATTTAAGAAATATTATAAATTTATAGACTTTTCTTTGGATAAAAATACTGCAAAATGTAAAACTATTGCCTTTCTAAATGCTCTTTAAAGACTCTTATATATAGAGCTTGTAATCTACTTTTTTGGATGTAATAATTAATTGTTAGCAATATCTGTATGTAAGCATATTAATGTCTATGGAAATTATTCATGTTCATAGACATGAATAAATAAATAAAAAAATAAAAAACGAACTGTAAATAAGAGGTAAGCTGAAGCTTAACGAAAATTAGTCCGAAACTCATTTAGAAACGAATTTAAGCTAAAATATAACTGAACTCATATAAAGCTAAAAAATGATAAGGATGAGTATAAAAATGATGAAAACCTAAAAGACCTAAAAAAATTATGCCAAATACAAATAGAACTAAAACAAATTACTCAGAGTTCAATTAAAATTACTGCGACACTTAACTCAAACTGTACATCAGCTGAATAAGAAATATCCAAAAAATAATCTAAAATTTGCAACAAGAAAACAAATTTAATGGAAAGTATTCATAAAGTTAAGTTTATTTGAGAATTTGAGGCAAACAAACATATATAAATAAAACAAATGTTACAAATCAATTGCAAAAAAATAAACTTAAAACTATAATGTTTTGTTTTAATAAAGTTAAATGTTTAACAGTAACGATCTTCTTAATTTCTAGTAGAGTATGAGTTAAAATTAAAGAGTAGTGCTTGCTCCCCGCACCACATTTCTGAAAATTTAATTAAAGGTGTGCCAATAACAATGAACATTTGTTTGAAAGGTGTAAAGAAATGTTAGAGGCGTGTATAAATGAAAAAGCTTGTTTTTTGTGTTTTGCCAGGTATTATTAGAGCATTTTTCTTTTAAATTCTCAACAATTTATTTATATTGTTGGGATATAAAGTTGAATGTTTGAGAATATCTTTCAAAAATTTCCAAAGTCTACTAATGATTAGGGTAGTTCCTATGAAATGTCGATATATAGATAGCTGGGAAACGTAGAAAACAAGCTTTTTTTAATTTTTTATTGGCATAGATGTTAGAGGCTAGAATAGCGAATAAAAAACTTAATTGATTAAAGGTGTGCTTAAAACTAGACTTAAAGCAAAAAATTGAAAAGGAAGAAAAACAAGGAATAAAATATTTACCCTCTATGGGAACCTTAAATTTTTGAAACATAAAATTTTGGCAATATGCTGTTTACGCCGGCAATTTCCGGCTCCACAAATCCTTACGGTGAATAGTAGCAAATATTTAACTAACTCTGACCGTATTGATTTAATTAAGTTATTGTTTACGAATTCCAGTGAATTTAGAAATTTTTTCATTAAGCCAAAAGCGTGTGAAGCTAACGGCTTAATTTTTGCAAACTTATAAATATATTCATTAGAAAATTTTTTGTTTGTATTTTCAAATTGTTTATTAATGCATTGCCTAATAATTTTGCGTTTAAATAATTCAAGTTCACTCATTACCGAAGGTGAAAAGGAAAACCAAATTGAAAATCTATATAACAGGACTGGCCTTATACTCATCTTATATATAAGCAATTTTGTATTATTTGGTAAATACTTAGAACTTAATAATCTTGCAATGGCTCGTTAAAGTAAAGCTATTTGCTTAAGGAACACATATGGAAAATGCTAAAATTTTTTTATTCCAGAAAGTAAGCAGCTTACAGTTTTTCTGGATGAACATGAGATTCCGTTCGTGGAAAATCTAAAATACTTAGGTGTCCATTTTACTAAATTTTTAAAGTTTAATGTTCATGCCAGAATTTCGCTTGATAAAACCAGGCGCAAAGTTTTCATGAAATTTTTTTTTTATATTTACTAAAGTTACATATATACACGTAGAAGAAAATATATGGTGGATATAACAATATTCTAAGGGCAAAATGCTATGGTTGAACACAACCGCATAATATGGTTTCAATCTGTAATTTATTTACAAAACATAGTACAGCCACAAACCAAAATTATACCATATAACCATATACATATTTAGTAAAAGTTCCAAAAATTGTATCATGACTAATACTGTTATTGGAAAAATTGAAATTTTACTGGCATGCCCAACGATATAATACTATCAATCCTACCCATGCTATTGAATAATTCTGTTGTCAAAGCCAATCGTAGTAGTAGTGAAGTCCACAAAATTACATGATAGCATAAATACACATACATGCACACACAAGTTACTTCCATAATTAAAACCACATTTATGAAATTCATTTAATATATTTAATAATAATAACAATATTTTGAAATTCAATATATTTTTTAAACAATATTTTGAAAAATAGAATAGAAAAAAACTAAAATGCTTTCTTAATGTTTTGGAAGCGTTGCTGCATGTTTCCTCTGGCCCATAAATCTGCAAAAATATACAAACATTAAAAGTATTTTTTGATATCAATTATTATACAAAACTTTTCGATTTCAGATATTTATTTTATGTTTATGTTTATTGATATTTATTTATTTACAATTACATTCTATTAATCATGCATTACTATTAAAAACAATAATGCATGACATACTGATTCGTTCAAAATTATTATAAATACATTTGTCAACGACTTTCACAAAAACAACAATAGTTAGTATATTTTCTAAACGAACATGTGTTGCCTATACAAATAGTAACCATACACAAGTTTAAAAATAATAGTCTATTATTGTATACTACAAAAGCTATTGTTGTATACAAAATGGATTTTAAAATATTATTATTGCATTCAACTATAATTTGAAATGATAGACAAATAACAGTAGAAATGTAGAATTTTCAATATTTCTATGTTTAGACAAAACAAAGTTATATTAAAAACGATAATACACTGTTACCGGCAATAATTCAAATTATGACAGAATAAATATTAACGTTGCCACAACAATATTCGAAATTGCTTTTTCTCTGCGTGTACGAGTACATTAGTAATAAACACATTATACTTATAACCATTAAACAACTTTTTACCGAAATTATTTAGTTCTTAAAATAAAATTTTTTCAAGCTCAAATTTATATGAGAACTTTTTTGTACTAAAAAATTTTTGCTTATTAAATTTATTTTCAATTTCATTGTGCTCACACTGTATATTATCGTTACTCTTTCTTCATATTTTTAATATAAGCTGTTTATGATTTTTTTCTATTTTGTTCTTGCCTCACACAGCTTTAATTGTGCCTCTTAGGAAACCTTTGCATAGTTCTAGTGCACTCTGAACTTAACAGTTAATGACCTTTCCACCGAGCACCTTTAAGCCAGCAAGTAGGCAATACTTTTTATGTTTTATATTCTCGTTTGATGTAGATATGTTGATGTTAGCAAAAGGGCTTTGTTTGTGCAAAGTGTTAAAAATGTTGTAAACAAAAGTATATAAAATCTTTATTTTAAATACTGTTTAACAGATAGACAAGAATAAGGCTAAAATTGTGTTACATATAGTATTTTATTTTGGCAGTGAAAGTATGCAACATATTTTGAATGTTTTTTTCCTTGTTTTGAATTTTTGCTTAATGGTTTTCTTTTCAAAAAAAGTTAAATTTGTTTTTGCAAAATTAGTCTACAGTTTTTCTAAGAGCACAATTTTTTTTTTTTTTTTTTGACATATATAAGAAAAAATGTATACAAATAATTCGCAAGTAGTTAAGTATGCTACAAAAATTTCTGGCATTTTTTTTATTTTCCATAGCATATGGTTAAGAGCAATAAAATAAAATTTGTATAGATTAATAATCTTTTTAACTAAAATTACATATACATAGCTAAAATAGCAGCATTTGTTACGCGTACTCTTTTAGTTATAGACCCAGCCTATCAGAGGTCGCTGCCAAGAGGCTTAATATGAATGATTCACTTAATAGTGATATTTTATTATTCTCCAAATGGGGTCGTAAAAACAGGGTCGCCTTTAACGCTCGTAAGACTCAATGTTGCTTCATCTGTATTCATAGATGGTATAAATATTGAGGAATCGGGTGCTCTTGATGTTCGTGGAATGAATATACAGCGTGATGTTTGCTGGACTAATCACATCTTTCATGTCTCTAAATAAGCATTCAAGTGCCTCGGTTTTTTGAAACGGTGTAAGATGTACTTCACTCTATCCGACCTCTTTACTATTTATACCACCTACATCCGACCGAAAATGGATTACAACTCTCATGCTCGGGCCGGGGCCTCAAAGTCTATTTTGGGGATACCCGACCGTGTGCGGGAGAGGGCGAAGAAGCTCATCGGTGACAGTAGGGTATCCAACTCTATTGACTCACTGGAGCATCGACGCAGTGTAGGGTGCATTACTCTGTTCTATCGTTACTACAATGGATTTTGATCTGATGAGATCAGGGATCTTGTTCCCGAAAGCACGCATTTATCGTCCAGAGCTCATCCATTTGTGGTTGATTGCACAAAGAATCTTAGTACGCATTACAGAGAGAATTCGTTTTTCAGCCATACGCTTCGTTTGTGGAATAAGTTGCCTGCAGACGTGTTTCCTGTCTGTTATAACGTTGGAAGGTTCAAGTCAAATGTTCACAAACACTACTCCCTCTTTCCCCCTCCTCACAACCTATTTTCCTAGTTTTGGTACAATGAACTGCATACGTATATAGAGGTCATCTCCTCAGTACTGGTCCAAGAAAAAAAATATCTGATTTTTTATACAGGGTGGCCCAGAAAGACCGAAGTGGTGTGAATTGCTTATAACTTTTTATTTAAGAGATATTTTTTTAATTTTTTTTTTTTTAAATACATTAAATTTATGGGGAATATTTTTGGATTAGTTATTAAAAATGATATCCCGCAAGTGGTGGCCATATTCTGCTTCGCACAAATGTGCTCTTTCCAACACATTTTCCATGACCTTTCGCAAAACTTCCGGTGGTATGTTGTTAATTTCTTCTCGAATATTGGTTTTTAATTCCTCAATAGTCCTAGGCTTATTAACATAAACTTTTCCTTTTAAATAGCCCCAAAGAAAACAGTCTGGAGCGGTTAAATCCGGGGAACGCGGAGGCCAAATAAAATTGCTGTTACGAGAAATTATTCTTTCACCAAAGATGTCGCGTAAAAGAGTCATTGTGGCCCTCGCCACAATGACTCACCACAGGAAACAATCCTATGGTGTGCAAAATTCGCTGCAGCGACGTCCTTGAGAGGCCCAGTTGTGACGAACGTCTCCTGGTTGATGTTTCTGGATCCTCCCGAATACTCTCCTGTACCACTTGAATATTGTCAGCCGTGTGGACAGTTCGGTGTCTGCCGGGACCAGGAAGGTTCCTTACTGCTCCTTGTTCTCGAAAATTTGCAACCAGACGGTTTATTGTTGACTGAGAGGGTGCAACTCGCACATTAAACTGACGACGGTATGCACGCTGAGTCAACACAATGGACCGTTGATTTGAAAAGTAAATTTCAACAATTTGGGCACGTTGTTCAATTGTGTATTGCTCCATTATAAATTATCCAAGTCTTCTTTACAAAATACTGAAAAGAAAAGAAAAAAAAAATTATAATAAAAAAGTTATAAGGAATTCACACCACTTCGGTCTTTCTGGGCCACCCTGTACTCATCCAGTTTGCTTAATTTTTAATATATTTAATATATCTAAATTTGTTTGTAATAAAACCTTCGAAGACAATTTTTACATTTTTAACACATATAAAATTTTACAACTGCTAGCCTGCAGACTATTCCTTAACAAGGTTTTTTCCTGTAACTAAAAGAAAAATATTTTAAATCTTGCACTTTGGGCAAAAATCAATAAAACAAAATTTTCGCATGCAGTTTTAAACAGTCTTATAAAAATTTTTTTAAAAAAATTATTTCATATAATATCTTAACAACTTAAGTAACACATAAAATCAAAAACAAGAATATTATAATTCGAATTTAATTTTGAATTTTTTCCCTATTTGAATTTAGTGTTTTATTTTATACAAATTTCCTTCCTTTGCATTATGTCTTTGGAGTGTAGCACTTTGCGTTTTGCTTTTTTACGATTGCATATTTCTATAGTTTTTATAACTGTCAAGTACCACTTTTAGTAGCACATTTCTCAAATCAAATCATCGTCATCATTTTCTCCAATGTCTCGTTAAAGTTTCATCTTTGTTTTTTTCATTCCTTCAACTTAAATTCTTTCTTTATTTTTCTTGTCTGAAATAAATATCGTGCAAATACATATTTCCAAAGAAATTTTATTTTTTTTTCTTCTTGTTGCTTTGTATACGAATTATTTGCATTTCTGTCGTAATAATCATATTGAAATCAAATATGAAAATTGATAGGTTTCTTTTCTTTTACGCAAACGATAATAACGTTTCAATAAAAAAGTATTATGGTTTCGTTAAAATATTTACCAAAGAAGTTTACTTCTTTTTTTTATTTATTTCTTATTACGTGAAATGAAAATTTTTGCTAGAAAAGAATAAAACGTGAATTTCACTTAACAGAAAATCTTAAGCTACCGGTAACCAGGGATATTTTGAGGTAATACATAAAAGATTTTTTCTTTGTAAGGCTTCTATAGCAAAATAAATTAAAACGCTATCAATCAAAATCTTTTATTTGATTGATTGCTACTTTTAATAAATTTGCTTGTTTTTATCTCGAAAATCATTAACCAAATTAAACTTTTTAGGAAGCAAGCACAAAGCATACTTTGGGGCATGCACTGGAATATTAAACAAATCAATAGCAATATGAATATTTTTAATTAAATATGTATTAAAGAATTGCTATAGAAATTTTATTGTAAGATATTTTAAATATTTTATAAAAGTTTTTTTGTAAAAACTTCTTCAGTAATGGATATTTTCTTTAAAATTATTTTCGCTTAGGATGATTATCCACTAAAAAAATCTATAGTCTACTTTTAGAGGATTTTTTTCTTTTCCGCAGCAAGTGAAGTATACTTGGGAGTACAAAAAATGAGAGTAAACTGTTTAAGTCTTTATTAAATATTTTTTTAAACAAAAACTTTTTGTTCGAGAAAATTTTAAACTTTAAAAGGTCTTAAGTCTAATATAAGGGGTTCTTTTGTTTTCAAAGAAAGTGAAATATACTTGCAACTTTTAAAAATGTTAGAAAATGTTTAAGTCCTTTATGATTTTAAAAATACCAGTTTTGTTACTTGTGGATTTTTTATTATTTAAGTTATTTGATAGGCTTAATTTATATATAAGATTATTATTAAAAATTTGTGGGTTTTTGTAAAAAAACCGAAGAATTTCCGTGAAAATATTCTGTAAAGATTTTTAATTTTTTTTTTTAATTTGTGTTTAAAATTTTTTGTTTAACAAAAAAAAATTTTTTTAAGATACTTTGTACTCTAGTAGTACATAATTTTAGGAGATTTTGTTTAGCAGAAATTGAAGTATACTTACAGGCTTTTAAAAATATTCTGTAAAGATTTTTGAGTTCTTTGTTAGTAATTGAATTTTTTTTTTTTTTAATTTTATTTTGAAGAAATTTTGTACTCTAGAAATTGAGCGCATAATTAAAGAATTGCTATAGAAATTTTATTGTAAGATATTTATGCAAAAACTTCTTCAGTAACGAAAATTTTCTTTAAAATCATGTTCGTTTAGTATGATTATCCACTAAAAAATCTAAAGTCTACTTTTAAAGGATTTTTCTTCCAAAGCAAGTAGAGTATACTTGTGAGTATAAAGAAAATGAGAGCAAACTTCTTAGGTCTTTAAAGAATTAAAAAGTTAGTCTTCGATTATTAAATATTTTCTGTAACAAATGTTTTCCTTTGAGAGAATTTTATACTTTAAAAGGTCTTAAGTCTAATTTTAAGGGTTCTTATGCTTTCAAAGAAAGTGAAATATACTAAGAGCTGTTAAAAACGTAAGAAAATGGTTAAGTCCTTTAATATTTTAAAATTTTGTTACTTTTAGATTTTTTATTATTAAGGTATTTGATAAGCTTACTTTATATAAAAGATTATAATTAATAATTTGTGGGTTTTTATAAAAACCCGAAGAATTTCCATAGAAATCTTCTGTAAAACTATTTAACTTTTTATTAAATTTGTTTTAAAAACTTTGTAGGTAATAAATTTTTTTGTTTAATTTTTGCTTGAAGAAGCTTTGTACCCTAGAAATTGAGCACATAATTTTTGGAGATAT
The DNA here is from genome assembly GCA_914767995.1 of Thecocarcelia acutangulata. Lineage (NCBI taxonomy): Eukaryota > Metazoa > Arthropoda > Insecta > Diptera > Tachinidae > Thecocarcelia > Thecocarcelia acutangulata. The sequence goes on along the minus strand of OU612097.1, from coordinate 26,397,614 downwards.
TTTTTTACAATAAATTTAAGTATACTAAAAGGCTTTTGCAAATATTCTATAAAGATTTAAAAATTTATTTTCAAAACTTTGTTAAAAATTGACTTCAAAAAAAATTTTTTTTTGTTTGAAAAATCTTTGTACTCTAGAAATTGAGCGCATGATTTTACGGGATTTTTTTTACAATAAATTGAAGTATACTCACAGGATTTTATAAATATTCTGTAAAGATTTAAAATTTTTCTTGAACTTATTTTAAAAACTTTATTGGCAATTGAAATTTTTATTAAAAAAATGTTTCTTTGAAGAAACTTTGTACTCTAGAAATTGAGCGCATAGTTTCAAGAGACTTTTTTTCACAAGAAATTGAAATATACTTACAGGCTTCTAAAAATATTCTGTAAAGATTTATTATTATTTTTTATTTGTTTTAAAAACGTTCTTAGTAATTGAAAACAAAAATTTTTGTTTGCAGAAATTTAGTGCTCTAAAAATTTAAAGCATAATTATAGAACATTTTTTTACAAGAAATTGAAGGATACTCCCAGGCATGTAAAAAAAATATTCTTTAAGGATTTTTAATTCATTTCAAAAATTTTAATAGTAATTGAAATTTCTTCAAAAAGATTTATCTATAATTGAAAAATTTTTGTACTCTAACAATTGAGCGCAAAATTTTAGGAAATTTTTTTCACAAAAAATTAAAGTAATCTCGCAGGCTTGTAAAGATATTCTGTAAAGATTTAACATTTTTTTTTTTTTGTTTTTTTGTATTTGTTTTAAAAACTTTGTTAGTAATTGAATTTTTTTTTTTTTTTTGAAGAAACTTTGTACTCTAGAAATTTAGCGCTAAATTTTAGGAAGGCTTTTTACAAGAAATTGAAGTATACTTACAGGCTTTTGAAAGTGTATGTAGAATTCTAAACCCTTTTAAAGCTTTAAAATAAAATCCAGTTGTGTTGCTGTTTAAGTTGTGGCTATTTAAGGTAATTTGTAAGTTAAATTTAAAGATAGGACTATGATTAAAAACTAAATTAAAGTGCACAAAACAAAAATGGGGACAAATAAAAATTATAAAAAAAAAATTTAACAAACAATAACTTGTAATAAAAAATATTTAATAACAGTAGAAATTTTAAAATAAAAAAAAATAACTCAATAAAAATAAGAATATAAATATTAATGTTGCTGAAAATTGTTGCAGATGCAAATTTTTCGGATTTTCCATACATTCAATATCTAACACGTAAGTCTACAACAGAGAGCCAGAAATATGAAAAATTTTGTTATAATAAAACTACATATAATAAATAAAACGAAATGTTATAATAAAACTACATAAATTATGTTGAAATATTTATGACACTTCTTTTTGCATATCCCTGCTAAACTAGTATATACTTACTTGAAATTTACTGCCTGGCCCACGATGTCACTCGACACCGCTCGCTCACCAAAAACAACAGTTTAAAATTTGCTTTTGTTTCAAACGTATTTAATGCGAGCGAGCGATATTGAATGGCATCGTGGGCCAAGCAATTATAATTTTTCTATGAGCTGAAAAAGTTGTAAGAAAAGATATTTTTCGTTTAAATTTGTGCCATTTTCAGCGTTGTTAATGGGATGAAATTGCAGAAATTTCGACATCTCAAAGGTTTGCTGAGTCAAAAAAAAATTTAAGTATAAATTTCAAAACAAATTCTGTTCGAGCTTCTGTCCTGTCTCATCATATTGCTTAGAAACTTTTCAATGTTTCTCTTACAGTTTGTTGCCAATTTCAATTACTCTTTCTTAGGAAAACAAACAGGCTTTCAAAAGTTAACGATTTAACCCTTAACTTATACCATACGTTGGAAAAATACAACAGAAAAAATATCCTGCTCAAACAAATTCTTTGCATTACGTGACACTTTCATGATATTCACTGTACATGATAAAACAGGAATATTCCTACATTTTTTATGATTTTTTTGTCCTGTTTTATAAAATCGAATTGTGTTAAAAAATGTAGTTTGAGCTAAAAAATAATAAAACAAAAAGCTACCAACATTTTCAACCATCAGACCTGGTGTATAAACGAGTAGGTATAAATAAACAAAGTATACTGAAATTTTCTTGACAAACTTATAAAAAAAATATATGTACATATATATTCGTCATTTAACTTTAAAATTTTTTAAATCGATCGATGAAAAAAGCTAAAGAAAACTACAGAAAAAAAACATTAAACCAAAACTGAATATGTAATATTCAGAATCTGTCACGAACCAGCAATTTGTATCCAAACAATGGCCAATAGTGAGTGAAGTGAATAGTCCGGTGGCCATGCAATTGCAAACCTTCAAACCAAGGCAATCCCTCTGGACTGTAATTGGTTTTTATAAATAAGAATAAATCCGAACACATTTATGTGTTAAAGGAAAACGTGTAAAAATCTCTTGTTCAACAAGGGCAGTCACAATAATAAATGTCCTTTTCTATTGGTTAGCTTTCAACATTATCAATCTTCTTTTAGCTTGTCTGAAGCTGAAAGTTTAAAATTTATTTTAAGGAATATTTGCTATAAAGTTTTTGTTTTGTTTTTTTCTTTTATTCAGATCCACCGGAGATCATTAAGAAGCCTCAAAATCAAGGTGTTCGTGTGGGAGGAGTGGCAACATTCTATTGTGCGGCTAGAGGGGATCCACCACCATCAATAGTTTGGCGTAAAAATGGCAAAAAAGTATCAGGTAAGATGAATTTAAAACTAACTATAATTAGTATTATTTAAAGATAAAATTAATAACATTTCAATTGATTATCCGGCATATGTTCTGATAAACGTAAAACGCTTAAATTTAGCTTTTTTAACTTGAAAACGCCAAATAGGTGTTCTGAGAAACATATAGTGCAATAACAGCCATGTTCCGAGAAACGCGCATTCTGAAACTGCAAAGCATTCTAAAAAATGCTTAATTGATTTGCAGGGGTTCTAAGGAACGCGCGTTTTACCGGCGTTTTTGAGTTTTTTTTTTTTTGAAAAAATACAACGTGTGTTTTAAGGGCTCTGGAGACGATCAAAAAACACGTCAATCAGTGCATATGTGTGAGTGTCGTGTTTTTGTCGTTTAAAAAGAGAAGACGTACAAATAAAATCGTCAAATATCATTTTTATTTTGACTTCGCTGCGTTCGTTTCTAAACATGTCATCATCGAATGAAGAATTATTCCTATCTTGTGCAATTTTGTTAAGAAAAAAAAACATGAAAAGAAAAAAACTATGTATGAAAAGTGGTAATATACGAACAAAATAAAATTCAATAATCATAAACAAAATAAAATTTAATAATTATAATAAATATAGATGTACAACCATGTTCCGAGAAACACGCGTTTTGAAACCGCAAAGCGTTCTGAAAAACGTGTAATTGATTTTTAGGAGTTCTATGGAACGCGCGTTTTACTGGCGTTTCGGAGTTTTTCCCAAAAAAATACTACATGTGTTTTAAATACGTGTATATGTTTGTGGTAGTTATATAAATAAAAAAAAATTTACAACAAATAGAAAAAATTTTTAATATTTTTTTTTTTTTTAATTGAAAATGTGTAAAACTCTTTAGACTTTTTATTGAAATAAAAAGAAAACATATTACATTTTAATTGTGAATAATTTTATTGCCTTTTCAATATACACATGCGAGTTGAAGTCGCCAATTTTAAGTGATATGCGTTTTCCAGAACATCTATTTGGCGTTTTCAAATCGCATAACTATACTTTTCCCAGAACACCTATTTGGCGTTTTCAAATTGAAAACGCTAAATTTAAGCGATTTGCGTTTTTCAGAACACAATTGATCGTCAACATCGTTAGTGTGCTGAATTATTGCATTCTTTAGTTGTTGATTTGTTTTGGATCTATTCGCGTACACTTTAAATGCTGTGATAATATCTGTCTTGGTGTTCCCTCAAACATCCACAAATACTACTTCCGTTCTCCTTCCCTTCCCCCCTGGGTTTAGGTTGTGGCTTATCGTACACAAAACCAGGACACTCTGCTTTCTAGGGCATAGAGTGGAAGGAGTCCCTCATTAGTTATAGCAAATAAAACTCTAGGAAACCACATGACATAAGTCGGTTTAACCTAAGGATTAAAATTGACGGAACGGCGATCAGCAAAGCCTTCGGGAGATTCTGCTTGCAGATCTTTCGGTGCTGATTATGGTTGAGGTGCCTACCGTAGCTGAAGTTTTCTGGCTGTGGTTAAAACCTAAAATCACCGGAAAGGGAGTTAGATTTCCTCGTGGTGGTTTGGTCTTACAACAGATAACTGTACTCTAAAGAACCAGGCGTGTGAGTTTGTTAAGGGTTGATTTTCTTATTAGACTTCGGCCTACCAACTCCTTAAGCCTTCTCTTCCATTGTCTGCCTGGGAAATTGCACACACGATTGATTAGAAGGCCCCGAACTGTTAAGCAAGGGGTTTCCGATATGGCTACAAACTTATGGCAAAAAATGGCGACCTGTGTGAGCCTAGAAAGACACACTGCGGCGCTGGTTAATTGTGAAACAGTTCACCCCGTGGAGTGGCTCCATCATCAGATTAGGCCGAGAAGACGGGGGCTGATGTAAATAAATTTCACAATCTTCCTACTGCGAGCAGTGTGAGCCTAGAAAGACACACTGCGGCGCTGGTTAATTGTGAATAGTTCACCCCGTGGAGGGGCTCCATTATCAGATTAGGCCGAAAAGGCAGTGGCTGATGTAAATAAATTTCACAATCTTCCTATTTTCTTCTCCGCACAGTCTATTTTCTTAGCTCCAGTACAATGTACTGCATATGTAGGGGTAATCTGCTGAGTACTGGTCCAAGATAAACTAACGGCATCAAATCATATGATAGTGGCGGCCAACTAACATCGCCTTGATGTGGCGGTCAGCGAATTTATCGCGCAAAGGAGCCAGTTTTTCGTTGGCTGTGTGAAAATTGTCACTGGAACGTCCAAGTCTGTATCATCATTTTCAAGCCACAATAAGTCTGTTATCTTCTCACGACAGCCAACGGTAACTGCTTGGTCGACCCTATTTGCAAAGAAGTCATGCATATTTTTTCACACTTCTTACAGACCTGGTTTGCTGAAATTTGCATAACATTCTCCCCGTTGTGAATACATTTGGTCGATTGCGCTGTCCAAAAAATTACGAAGATCTCTAAACGCATTTTGTTTGTACCGCCCATTTTGCAAAGATTTCAACTATCTTCACTCGCTGCTTAATTGTGTACCTCTCCCTGGTTGAGTTTGTTTTGAACACTTAAACAAAGAAATGGCAAATTAAGGTGTGCTTCACAACTAACAGCATACATTAGAGTTGGACCACCCATTATATGAATTTTCTGCAGACATTTTTCAGAGAACTGAAAATACCCATCATACATTTCATCCATTGTAATCATTGAATATTTTTATCAAAATTTCTCGTGCTGAAGAGTTTTAAATTCATGTTTTAAGTTGTTGTACAGCAGTACAATAGTTTGTTCTCTTAGTTCTTTTTTGTTTTTTTTTTTTTCTTTTGCTCAATGGCAGGTCTGTGTGCATTCAAATACATACAAGAGTCTAGGAATGCTTGATGTTTGTTGGTGTTTACAATCTAAAATATTTTTTCTTGTTAACTCCCATAGGAACCCAATCACGTTATACTGTGCTGGAACAACCGGGCGGTGTGTCAATATTACGCATTGAGCCTGTACGTGCTGGACGTGATGATGCTCCATATGAGTGCGTAGCAGAGAATGGTGTAGGAGATGCTGTATCAGCAGATGCTACTCTCACAGTATATGAAGGTAAGTAAGTGTTTGTCAGTCATACCATTAAGCAAGTTAATGCCACTGGGCGGTAGGTATATAAGAGATATGAACCATATGTGTAGACTAAGACTTTGTGTCATAATCATGACCTCCGTCCACACATTCTGTATTTCATTTTTTTTTACAATTGTCATGGTCTCTTCAAACAACTTTTATATTTAATTAAATTTTATCAAAATTTTTAGTAAACTCTAAGCACTAACAACAAGTATTAAATGAAAAGAAAGTAGAAACAAAACACAAACTAATCCTTGATAAACTACTGTTAAAGCAACAAAACTCTACCGACAAGAGCTGAAAAATATTATTAAAAAAAAAAAACTTTTTTATTAAAAGCTTTTGAAGTGCGGCAAGAACAACAAATACTCTATATTAGAAAAAATATAACTTTTTATATAAACATTTATACTGGTAAAAGGATAAAAAGTTTTCAGCAAAAATTTATATAATTTTTCTAGCATGGCTTAGTATTTCATTTTGCTAGATGAACACATACACATACGTGTAGACATGTGTGTGTAAGTATGTGCAAGTGTGAGTGTTTATAGCTGTGAAGTGTTTGTGTATGAGTGGCTGCTAAATGTTGTTGTGGTAACATTTGATTTTGCTTTATTGATCTCTTTAACTCTTGAAAGTTGTTAAAAATATTTGATTAAAAAAAATATCCAAAACTTTATATGTTTTATTTTTTATATGAAAATTTGCTTTATTTTTTTTTTTTTTTTTAAGAGAAAGGCAAAGTTTTGATCCGCAGTCCATTCAACTAATAACTTTTTAGCAAAAATTTCTACCAAATGGCGGCAAACAGTGACTTAAGTTAAATTTTAGTGCTTCCACTTAACTAAGTTTTATGTAATACAATATTTTTAAAATATTTAACATTTATTTAAAACTTTAAACGGCGTATATTTTAACGGGTTAAGAAAAGGAAAGCCAGGTTTTTCTCAATGAAAACAAGTTAAAATCTCTTGATTGTTTTGTAAGAATCTTTATAAGGTAGTTTAGTTGATTAATTATCTAATTGTTTAAAGCAGGTTTTAAGTTATTTACACAAAATATATCGCGTCGAGAAGACAATAATTTAGAAAATACGCCTGCGGCTTGATATTGAAACTGTCTAAGTAGGAAAAAACATTTTTTTTCGAAAACTGTTAATACCAATAAAAAATTATAAATAGCTTGTGTTCTATATTTTCCAGCTATCTATATATCGACATTTCATAGGAGCTACCCTAATCATCAGTAGACTTTGGAAATTTTTGAAAGATATTCTCAAACATTCAACTTTATATAATACTAGAAGCTAGTATAGTGAATAAAAAACTCAATTGTTTGAAAACCATTTATTTCTCAACATAGTCTCCGTTTCGCTTAATATACTTAGTAAGGCGATATTCTAATCTTTTTGAACCTTTTGAATAATACAATTTTGGGAACCCCTCAAAATACGCTTTAGATGCGGTTAGTTCGTTTGAGATGAGTCTTTTTCCTGCAAGCAATTTTATCAAGTTTGGAAACAGAAAATAAATCACTAGGAGCTAAGGTAGATGATGGGCTATAAGGTGAATGATCAACCTGTTCGAAGTGTATTCCACGTAATTTTCGCACGATAACACTTTCCTGTGATTGTGAATCTTTTTTTTTTTAAGATAAACGATTAGCAAGATTCTATGTGTATCCCAAAATACAGTTGCCATAACCTGGCCAGCCGATTTCAAAGTCTTAGCCTTCTTCGGAACACTTCAATCAGCTTCCACCCATTTTAACCCCACATCATCAGCTATTAATCGATGCCAAAAATCAATTGGATTACGCTTTATCATTTCCAAACACCACTGTGAAGTGGTCTGTCGAAGTCGTGTTTGTTCGACACTTAGTAAACGCGATACCCATCTTACTGATAGCTCTCTCCTATGCAAATGTTTGTGCAAAATGTTGAACACACGTTCTTATGCTATATGTACCATTTTTACAATCTCTCGTAACTTGATTCGGCGATCATTCATAACGATATTGAGAATTTTCTTGATATTTTTTTCAGTAACCACCTCTTTTATTATTCACTATTCAGCAGCGCCCACGTGTGGCTTGCAAGGCTCGCAAAGATCACAACTTTTTTCCTAATCATATAGCCATATAGACAAAACCCTTGCAAAAGAGTTCAGGCCTTTCAAGCTTTCATGTATGCAATTTCCCAGAAATAAATACCAGTCAAGGCTTAATGCGTTGGTAGGCCGAAATCCGTTAAGAGTACCCGTCTAACCAGCACCCCTGGTCTCCTACATTACTGGTATCTGTAGGGGGTTTATTAGCACCCGAAACCCGGAAGTGAACTATAATTATCAGGGATATTAATTACCCTTCCTACGATTTTAGGTTTAAAACACAACGAGTTGTAACGTTGCATATAAGGTATGCACTTCAACCATGATTGGTGTCGATATGGTCTGCAAGCAGAACCTCTCGGGGATCTTTGCTGATCTTCGTTCTGCCTATTAACTTTTACTGAGGGACTCGAAACACAACATAAGTCATGCAGCTTCCTAGGATTTTATTTGCTACAGCAAACGAGCAACTCCTACTCCATTAAGCCCCAGAAAGCAGAGTGCCCTGCTTTAGTGTACGACAAGGTAAATCCTGCTCCCCAGGGGAGAGTTATTTCTGACAAGAAACTCGTGTGCAGGCAACTCGTTCCCCAGCTGAAATACGAATCCTTTCTAAAAAGTCTTGTGAGATTTAATGGAAAATCGACTACAAATAGATGAGGTCTGAACGAAAAACCTGTATTGCGTAAAAATATGTTCGCGAACAAGATTCCTCTTAATTTCCTCCGAGAAAAACCTATTGTTATAACTATAAAACGGAGAAACGCATTCCACACTGCATCGTTACTCTAATGAATCAATAGGGTTGGAACTCTATCTAAAAATATCTGTTGTACACGGTCGAGTAGAGTTTTAGGCATCGGATCAAACATGAAAGTTGTACGCTATTTTCGGTGGCATTAATAGGAAAGATATTGAATGATGTAAAATACATCTTACACCGATTCAAATATAAATAGTTGTGTCAGGTAGTAATTCAACTTCGCACTTCTTCCTCAATATTTTGGCTAAGGCTTGCCATCCATCTTCCACTTGTGTCCAATGTTCCATTTTTCCTGCCACACTTATAGAGCCTGCCGCCTTAAAACTGCCACTCCTACGCGATAAGTTCTAATTAATTGTTTCGTCAATCACATTTTATTCCTATTTAGTATACTGAGATAATTTGAGATCATCTCTGAGCTGACAAGCACATCTTGTTCCTATTTAGTATACTGAAACAATTTGAGATATTTGAGGTGACCTGCAGCTACAGTGCGATATGTTGGGGTAACTCGCTATGCGGCTGTTCGCTGGCGTTGCAATATATTTGGTCAACACATTGTCTTCACAGATCGTATAGCCGTAAATAAAAATTAGCTGCCTCCAGACTCCGGTAGCTCGCTAACGGTCCACCGATATTCGCCATTATATGGCTCAGCTTCGACATTGATCCAACTGCTTTACCTTTTGTTTACTGTATCTTTTTTTTACCTTGGGTCTGCTGTACCTAAGGAAATAGGTTGTGAGGCAGACGTAACAAGGAGTAGTGTTTGCAGATGTTTAACTTGAACGTATCAATAACAATACGGCTACACCTAAGCAAATGTTAGCACAGCGTTTAAAATCTTAGAATTAAATTGGTTAAAAGGGATAAGTGCCCAGTGTATATACCATCGACACTACCCAGACTAACATGAATTAGTCCAACACCTCTACACTCTCAGGTAATGAATTACATAGCAAGAACATTCAAACTAAATTAATACTTTAATACGAAAACATGGACGGCAGCAAAATACACCTCTACACAGGATAGAAGACGAAACACTACTACGTTTGTTAATATCAAATCCAGTCTTACCCAAAAATAGCTCTTGACTTTCATAGTGAGTACAGTTGTGCCGTCAATAAAAATAAAGATCTGTCAAAGTCAAAAATTCAAATTCTAAGTCAATAACACTATTTCGAGTTTCGGCAACTAGTCACGCCGTCTGTGCACTCCTTACCAAGACCTCACCTTAGAACTATTTTCAATATGAAAAGCAATTAAAGGGATTTATTCAGCCAGTAGCAGTATGTTGAGGATCATGCTGAACATATCCTTTGGGCATCACCTTGGAACTTTAACAAGCCCTTATAAAAGTAAAGGTGTAAACCATTCACCCCGTTTGTGTCTAAATGATTATTAAGTACTCGTATACTGGAGAAAAGTTTTTCAGTAACAGCAGAGAATAACACATCCAATCAAAAATCATATTTTCATTTAAATTTTAACCACTTCCTCCTTCTGCGCAAAGATTTTAAAGTTTTACTGAAACGTTTTGGCTTATTTTAATTATCTTTTGTGTCAAGCCATTTAAATAGCTCAGCTGTTGCATTTCTCAGAAATTTTCAATAGCATTTTCTTAATCCCTGAAAAGCTGGAAGCAAATACACATATGACGTGCTTACCAGCTACTACATACAACGCACACACAAAAAAATAGACTTGAATTTTCATAGACGGCAGAGATCGTGTATGCAACAACGCCTATTCAATTTTTATACACGGTCATGTATTTTTTTCAGTTATTTTTGTATTTTTTTCTTACTCTTAAATTATTTCCTCGTATAAAATGTTAGTTTTATTATACATGGCTGGGCTGCAAACATTCATCGGAAGACTTTTGTTGGAGTTTGCTGGAGAGCATGAGTATTAATAACATAAATTGTAGTGCAACACAAATTAAAAGGCAGCTAGCATATGGGATTTTTTCCATACATACAAACATGTATAGAATTGGTAACTAAATTGATGATGATTTTTCTCCCGCTGATAGTCAGATAAAGGCGATGTAGCACTAGCTGTGAATATGAATGTAGGAATAAGACTTGAAAGTTCACTATATGTTGCCACTAGACAGTGGTTTTTTTTTTCATTTTGCAGTTATAGATATAACATATGCATATGTACGCTGGTGAAGCCAGAAGTACCAACAATGGAATACAGTTTAATATAACTATAGCGTGTCCTTATAGCAAAATTTTTCCAAGATAAAAACAATCAGTTTGTTTAATTATTTTTTTTATTTTAGACCAGTACTCAGGGGATGACCCCTACATTACCCCTACGCTTACAATGTATACAGGGTGGGATGCATCCTACGGCCTAGGCCATCGCGGTGTAAATGCAAATAGGAATTGTATACAGACTTCGGATGGATCATGCTCACATTGTCAGTGGTCTTAGATCGAAGATGTATGTGACAAAAATTTCACTGGGTAGACTTAAAAATTTTGCCTTGAGATAAAATAAAATTAAAAAAAAATCAGCACTTTACTCACGTGTCGCATAGGAACACTCATAGAAAAAAGCCATTCTAAATTTAAGAAAATTTGAATGACTTCTGCTCATGATTCATATTTACAAACTTAAATAAAGAGTGGATGGACAAAGTATTACGGCATTGGGACACACCAGCGAAACTCGATCACTAATCGCGCACTTAGGGAAAAACAAAAGTCGTAAGTGAAAGATAGATGCCACTTAAGAGATGAGAGCAGGGCCACTAATAAAAAATATAAGTGACATATTGTTGCCACCGTTGCATATTAAAGCTTTGAACACATAGACCACAGCAGACTTCACAACTTCACGACAGCAAATGCTGTAACTATAATTAGTTGTGTAAGCGACTATTGAAATATTCTGAACACGGCAGCAACCTAAATTTGAATAAAATTATACTTCATTGTGGCCACCTTAGAATTTTTAGTCTTACAAAAGTCCATTGTTTTACAGAACGAGTTCTATTTATATCAATCCTTCATCAAAACAGTTCTCTCTAACAAAAGGCCTTAAAATCTAAAAAAAAACGCTGTACAAACAATGTGGGCAATTAACAAAAATGCATATGTGATTGAATATGAGATGAATATAGACAGAGATTAAGGCAGCAGAAAAGAGTCCAAATCCCAGTGGGTGCTGATGAGTAGTGTAGCAACTGCGAAACAGCAAGTTGTCCCCCAGCTAAAGATTTGATTATTATTTTTCTTGTCTTCTTCAAGCAAAAATTATTGATCACAGCAAACTTGTATTGTAAAAAATCCTTCTTAAGCAAAAACTTAAGAATGGAAAAAACTTGGAACTATAACCCGTTGTACAAATGTACCTCAAAAAAAAATAAATAAAAAAGCTTTTGGGAGGGACTTGAAAGTTTAAAATATAATACGACATATCTTTTGATCTATAATGGGAACAATATTAAAAAATTTTAATTTTCAAGATTATGAAATTAAGAAATGTGCTGCTGTGTTATCGATAAAAAATCATACCTGGCTTATTTTATAAATTTTCTTTGTATTGTTTTATGCACATTCTTAAAACTTAAACTTAAACGGTTTTTTTAAAAACCGATTGATTAGTTAGCAAGTGTTTATTGAGACTTAATTTTTTTCTTAAAAGAGGAATAGCCAACATAAATATTGTGAAAACTTATATCTATTATGTATTGTTTTAAAAATAATGACGATTATTTTTCTTTAAACTTCATATTTCCAAAAATTTTAAATTTTATTGGAGTCTCAAAACATGTTGCCTATCCTTAGGTGTCCTTGCAGACAACTGTAGGCAAGCAAATATTTTATGTTTGACTGTCGTCTGTCATACAACAACACAAATATGCCACATGGCTGTATATATGTGTTCATTATACTGAGTTTTTTTTTTTTCTTTTTGCTCATAACTCGAGGTTCATAACTCGGTTGGTGTTTAGTTTCCTCAACTATGCCGGTTCGGCTACATGCGCCTAAAAGTCTACATGATATGCTCTTGCTGCAACCAACAATAGCTTTTAGTTTTATTATTACATTTATGTTATTGCAAGTAGTGATGTTGGATGCTGCAACATAAAAGTTTGTTGTGGAGGGGTGTAAATTTTGTTAGTTGAGTTATTGTTAAAAGCCCATAAAGTATGCTAAGTTTATTAAAATAGAGGGCAAGCAATTTATGAAACAAAATTTAAAACTATTGTTGCTGTACCTTCTTCTGTTAGTTTATGGCCCTAAAAAAATGGAATAGTCATTTAGAAGGAAATAAATTTTAATATATTAAAAAAAGTTTAAATAAAACATATAATTGACGAAATTATTAATATATAGTTCAAAGTTTATTTATGGTTTTTAAGAAGTTATATATAAAACTAACTTGTACTCGCTATTTTTCTGTGGAGAACTCATATTTTCAATTTCCAGTTTCGAGGTAAAACTTTGCTTAAAAACAAACCTGGTGGGGTGCAGCCACAAGAGAGCCAGATAGCTTGTGATCGGAAATGGTAGCCATGAATGTTGCATTAATAACAGTATTTTATGCATGAGTGCATTTAGTGAACGTTTCTTTTTCACCCGATTACTGACTCACCGCAGAATTGGGCCATCAATGCAGCAAACCGCTTTAAAATATTTGCAAATTCTGTTTCCAAATGAGGCTTCGGGCAGCTGGTTTTTCTTTAGCGTATTTTAACACGGGCAGTCTTCTTTCTAGGGCATAGAGAGGAAGGGCCTCATATACTGTAGTCACCAAAACTCCAGGAAGTTTCAACAGGACTTAGATTGTATTGGACTTTCGAAACCACCACTAATCTTTACTTGGCAGAACGAGGGTCTACAATACTCCCATGCCATTTTCTAGCTGATAAAAGCATTTGCAACGGGGCTGATACATTCAGGCTGTGGTTTGAACCTAAAGTTGAAGAAGAAGCTCTTAGTATACTTGTATGATTCCCACCGAGGTGCTGCAATTTTAGAACCAAAAGTTGAGGAAAGATGACAGTTGGTTAAGGACTGATGCTTATTATGGACTTGATGCTACTAACTAATGGAGTCTTGTATTCCATTGACTGTCTGGTTAATATAAAAGATTAGAAGGCCCCAGCTACTCAGCAATATTCTGATCATATGGCTGCAAACCGTCACCAAGAGTATATTGGCAGAATGAGATTCGGCAATGATCCCAGGATGTTCTGTCTGACAGGCCTTCCTGGCCCTGATGTTGGTTTACATGTCTGCAAGTTGGCTGTGGTTTGGGCCTAAAGTTGCGAAGTTATTAGTATACTTTTACGAGTTTCAACGAGGTGCTGTTGTCTTGCAATAGATACCTACAAAGTTAGAGGCAGAACTTGGGGAAGGAGACTCGGCTAAAGGTTGATGCTCTTCATCGACTTTGGACAACCAACTCGTGGAGCCTTGTATTCCATTAGAGATTAGAAGGCTCCTAGCTCTAGCAAGGTTTCGATCATACCATAAACAAGGGTTAATTTGTAGAACGTGATTCGGCAATGCCTGACAGGGTGTTCAGCATTAATGTTGGTTGACATGTTTGCAAATTGGCTGAAACGTTCTGGCTATGGTTTGAGCCCAAGGTCACGGAAGGAGCTACTGGTATACTTCTACCAGTGCCCCCGAGGTGATGTTGTCTTGCAACAGGTACTTGCAGTGTTAAAACCAGATGTTGAGGAGGGACCAGAGATTTGGTTAAAGGCTGGTCTTCTTTATGGACTGCGGGTCACCAACTCGTGGAGCCTTGAGCCATTGAGAGATTCGAAGGCCACAGCTAATAGCAATCATTCTGATCATAGGGCTACAAACCATCAGCAAGGGTTAATTGGCAGAATGAGGCAATGCTCCCCATATATTCTGTTTGACGAGTTATTTTGGCGCTGATGTATGTTGAGGTGCCAGCAAATTAGCTGTGTTTTGAGTATAAAGTCGCGAAAGTTTTGAGTCTAAAGTCGAGAAAGTTTTGAGTCTAAAGTAGCGAAAGTGGTTAAAGTCTGAAGTTGGATCATATTTCTGCAATTATACTCGTATAGCAAAAAGTTACCACCTGTGTAAGCCTTGCAAGCCACATCCGAATATCTGGTCAGCCATAAACTAATTCACACTATGGCCCAGTGTCACGGCAGTTGCTGGTGCAACTTATTTACACCTTTATTTGGAAATTTCTGTTATTTTCTCAGAAAATTTGTAAATTTTCTCCATTAATTAATCAACTATTTTTACGCCTTAACTTGAGCACAACCATTTTATTCAAAATATATATTTGTTAAAAATTGTTTGCTATGTGTTAGGTCAACTTTTAAACTTTTTTGTAGTTTCAACTCTATTAAAGGTTGGTGTTAAAAAAAAAAACAACTAAATGTGTATATAATGTAAATACCAGACATTAAAAATAATTTTTGGCACCTTCTTCCACAACAATGTAGAAAATTTCAGCATTTGCTTCACAACAGTTTAGCAATAACCTCATGAATTTCACCGAAAACAAAAAGCAACAAGAAAAAAATCAATTCATATTAAATGTTTCAAATATGGCTTAGCGCCAAAAAGTATGCAGTGTAGTTTACCACTTCTAGTAGAAACCTAAACCCGCACTTTTTACATGACGTAAATAAAAAAGAAACAAAAAATTAATAGACCTTTGGTTATGCAAAGGAAAATGTAAATTATCTTTTCTAAATGTAACAAAAATACGCTATTAGTTGGATAATAGCGGGCATGTTAATTTAAATTGAGGATACCAAAAATTATTATTTCAGACAAAATGATGCTTCCTTCAATTAAAGGTAACAAAACTGTGTTTAAAAGAATGTTCTGTGTTTTCAAGGAAAAAAATCATAATAAACATGTGAATGTTAAGCAGAACATTTTGTACGGTTTGGTGGTTTGGTTCAGTGTCAAACATCTTTGTAGGAGGAAAATTCAAATTATACTTTTAGGCGAAGCTTTTAGTGAGGTGTAATGGAAGTTGTACAAAATGTTGGCTTTAACATTAATAATGGTGGTAAGGCTTTTTTTATATTAGCTGTGGAGTATATTCTTTTGACAATATAATTGTCACTTTGGTGGTTTTCAAAGTTTCAAGGCACGTTAAGAACTATATTATGCTCGCTGCAAGTAACATATCAGTAACAATTCCAAAAAATTTAACTGCTGGCTCTAAATGTTTGATATTGCGTTCTTAAAAAAATGAAGCGATGCTTTATCATCTAACAAGGCACAGCAAATAATGTATTTTTCTGAGTGTGTTGAATTCATTTTAAATAGCTTAATATCAATTTTGCTTACAAACGCATTTGTATAATTAAAAATGTACCAGGTTACTGAAAAAATGGGTCTCAAGTGAGCTAAATATATTGAGTGTGGTGTTATTTAAACAGAATGAAAAACTCCATTCGTGTTGAATTTGTAAATGTTGTACAATGTTGCAACGACTAGTCGCGATCTTCATACACCATCTGCACTAAATGAAATTTTCGCTGAAATATATCGTGATAGATATGGGAGTGCTGATTATTGTGTGACGTCGTAGAAGACTGTTTATTGGATACGTGCAACATGCCGATCAAGTCCTGCACTCGCCTTGCAGGAAAGAGTCCATAATATACCTGAAATTATTGCGAACGGGTGAAGAGCTGAAGACACTGAGATGGTTTTTTAACTAAGAAAGTATATCACATTTTATCTGAGTATGTGAATACGAGTATGAAACATTTATATGAATCACGAGCGTATCATTTTAGAGGAGTGATTCGTTATGTTTAGGCGTAGTCCGAACGAACTTTGGTGTCATTTTAAAACTGTTAGTGAAACTTGTTCCTAATATAGTAAACTAGAGAACAAAGAGTAATCACAATAGCAGATTTCGTTAGAAGAAAACTTTTCAACAAGGTTACTGTGTTTTGTTTGACAAAATTTCATTAGAAGAAAACTTTTCAAGTTACTGTGTTTTGTCAAACAAAACACAGTGGCTTAACTCCTTCCGCTGCAAAGTGAATCAGCAGGAATTTTAGTAAGAGACAAAGAGATCTGATTAAAGAAAATATCGTGAGTACTATTGTATCAGATGAAAACCTCCATACTGCAAATTTAGAGTGCAACTAAAGAAACAGCGAGAGGGCGAAGAAGCTTATCGGTGACAGTAGGGTATTCATTCAACTCTATCGACTCACTGCGTTACTCTGTTCTATGGTTACTACAATGAATCTTGCTCTGACGAGATTAGGGGTCTTATTCCCGAAACTCGCACATTTTTACGTAGCACGCGTTCATCATCCAGAGCTCATCCATTTGTGCTCGATTGCCCGGAGAATCGTACTATGCATTACAGAGAAAATTCATTTTTCAGCCGTACGCTTTGCATGTGGAATAAGCTGCCTGCAGACGTGTTTCCTGTCTGTTATAACGTTGGAGAGTTCAGGTTAAATGTTCACAAATACTACTTTCTCTTTCCTACTCCTGACATCCTATTTTCCTAGTTCTGGTACAATGCGCTGCATAAGTAGGGGTCATCCCCTGAGTACTAGTCCAAGATAAAAAACCTGATTTGGACTCAGCCGACTATAACGATTTAAAACTTTTCTAAAATGACCGGTTTCCGACAAGTAAATCTGTTAGACGAGGAAAGAAAAAATATCCTTAGTTGTACGACTTTGCGTCTGCCTTTTTTCAAAGTTCGAGATATGGTTCAAAGTATTGACCCCCGTTGGCCCCATGTTTTAGGCAGTTTACGAGTCCCGCGTTGAATAAACACATCATCTTCTGAAGCGATCGACGAATCGATGCAATTTTTTACTTCTTCATAAGAATGAAAGTTCTGGTAAGCGAGATAATGCGCAACTGATGGAAACAAATGATAGTCCGCAAGTATAATGTCAGTAAAGCAGCGGGTGGAGTAGGAGTTTCCATTTCAACGTTTCTTAGTAATTTTTGAGTACTTTCGCAACATGGAGTCGAGCATTGTCAAGCTGTAAAATTAATTTATCATGTCACTCAAACGTATTAGCTCTATTCGATAACGGTCGCCTGTGATTGTTTAAATCGTTTTTAACAACTCATAACACACTATGCCCTGTGTAATTTAGACTATGAATTGTGTAATTTAGACTATAATAGCGAGCATGAACGCAGAAATAGGAACGTTTTTTGGAGGTGAAAATGCCAAACCGCCCTGTTATGCACAGGCTCTGTAGTGCACCAAGTTCTTGCCTCAAAATAAGTGAAAAATAAAGTATACTTTTAGGAGGCTAAGCAAAACAAACAAACTATTTTACAAGTACTAATACAAAAAGGTTTTTTTTAACAATCTTTAGCAAAATAAAACTGTTTCAATAATGAATTCTGCTTTTCAGTCGTTTTGTATTTTTCTTAATAAAACTAATTCCAATTATTAATTTTGCTTTTTTTTCTGAACGCTTCAGTTGAGCGTACTTTCAAAAAAGTCCTTGTAACAAAATGTTACACTCAAAGGGTGGTCTTGTGTCTTTTTATAGAATTTTGTCCTGCTATTATGAAAACTCATAAAATTGTTTTTCCTCCTCTAACATGCTGGTTAGTTCTTGAGAAATTAAAAAAAAGCGAACTTAAAACATTATAGAGGTCTAAACTTTAAACAGTATGAAGTGCAAATATTTCACAAACTAAATACCACCCATGGCTTGTAGATATACACCATAATGATACAACTAGAAAACCAAACTACTTGGAAAACTTATGTTAAATAAATTTTCGAAAACTATCTTTGTACTCTGAGCCAACAAATTTTCTGCATCTTTAAATTACAAAAAGGCAAAAAGAAAAAACCTTCAAATATGCTCTTGCTATACACATACATTCATATTTAAACAATTTTCAAACATTCAAACTTGAAACTTTTAAGCAAAATTTTACTGAAACTAGGCAGAGAGTGATAAAGAGGGAGTATACTTTCAACTTAAGGCAACAATAATTTCATAAGTAAACGCATAATTTTAAAATTACTTGCTCAACTTTTGAAAAGCACACACATACACGCAGACTCCTTGCAAATATATAACTTTGATTAATGAATTTAACAACCAGTGAATGCCAGTTAAAGAGGTTTTAAGCTAAAACAAAATGTTATAAAAAACTAGGTTTTCTCAAAATGAAAGTTAAGGCCAATTAAGTTGCAAATATGTTCGTTTGAAATTTTGATGATTTTTTCAATAATTTACTAGATTTTAGTTCAAACAACAAAAAAGAGCGCATAAATTTATGCAATTTCATACAATTTTATATCAGCCTAAATGTATGCAAAATTTTCCATTTGAAAATTATTAGTTTTTGGTTTGTTTTGGTTGCCACGAAGAAGGGTAAACGTTATGCATTATGTAATTTTCTCCAAAATAAAGTTGCACACTTTATAGCAAACAATTAGATGGGCTTCTGAACGAATACTTACAGGCGTTGTTGTCGTTACTGTTTTGTGCCAAAATGTTCCCCAAAGTTTATGTACATTTTTTTTTTTTTGCCCTTTATGAAGAAAAAAAAAACAATTTGCAAGTAGTAAATTCTTGTGGCAGAAAATAAGGTTAGAAAAAAACACATAAATGTCTGGTACTTAAAAAGCTTACTTAATGAAATAAACTAGCTAGAGGTATTCATAAAAAATGATGCAGAAAAACCTTAACAGTGGAATTTAGTTTCTAGGTATTAAACTCAAGTTATTGGAGTTAGATTTGAGGAACTTTTACAATGCGAAGATGTAAAAAGTAGGCAAACAATTTTATATGAAGATTTTTTTCAATACTTTTGATTCAAATGCATTTGAGCTCCATTGAATGATTCTTATTTCTTAGTTTAGCTTATTTTTGCAAACTCTTGCTCTCTATAAGCCCCTAAAATTATGCAATATCTGTAAAAGCAAATGTTAAACTTCTAAGTATATAAAATTATTTTATTATAACTGAGTTTATTTACTTGATTAACTACCAATATTTAAACCAATCAAATAATACAAACAACGAATGATTACAGTAAGTCGCATGAAATTTCTTCATATATCATGCGGGGAAACATAAACGATAAGCTATTTGTATTCTTTTAGGATTTTCTGATAGCCTTGATTCAAAAGTTTCTGCTTTTGGGCTCCATTGAATATAATAATTGATTCTTAGTTTAGATTATTTCTGGCCAAAGTTTATTCCAAATAATCTTGAAGGCTTTTACTCCTAAAATTATGTAAAAACTGTAAAAGCAAATTTAAAGCTTCTTAATATTTAAAATCATTTTCATATATCTTTATCTTCATAGTTTAGGTTTTTAAAATAGCTTGGTCCCAAATTCTTGAACACTTTGGCAACTAAAAGTATGCAATAGCTGCAAAAGTGTATTTCCCAATTTTCAACTTAAATTTTCTTTAAAGCAAATATTTTCTGTCATTGAAATCCAATGAAATGATGGACTAAAAATAAAACGCCATAAATAAAGATAAGGTGCATATTTTCAGGCGTATAGTTTTAAGTCATATAAAAATATTAAAAAGGAAGTAATAAGGAATTGAGAAGAGTTATTTTGTTAACTATCTATCGCCCTACCTGAATTTTTGGCAAGAACCCAAAACCGATAAAATGTTATAAATAAGATTAATTAACTGGGTGCTATTTTTTTTTAAGCAAAGATAAGGTGCATATTTTCAGGCGTGTAGTTTTAAGTTATATAAAAATATTAAAAAGAAAGTAATAAGGAATTGAGAAGAGTTATTTTATTAACTATCTATCGTCATACCTGAATTTTTGGGAAGAACCCAAAACCGATAAAATGTTATAAATAACATTAATTTAGAAGTTAATAATATCAATTTGGACAAGTTATAACATAACTATCACATATGGTTTGTGTCAATAACAAGAAATATGTATATCAATATATTTATTTTTGGACGGTAAACGTCTGTCACTATAATTCAGTATTCCAAAGACGCCTTTTCTTTTTATCGCCATAATATTATCGATTGTGTGCCTAAAAATTACGTTTTATGGAAAAGTCTGATAATCTTATTTCCCTTGAAGAAAACGAATGCTGAAAGTTATTGATTATTAGTACAAGCTTGCGATCAACATGGATCTACTTAAAAAACTCTTGAACAATATATGTCGTTTTTCAAAAGTAGTGATTTCGACACACAAGACAAAGAGATAACTGGTCAGCCGAAACAGTTTGAAGATTGTTGTCATATACAAGAAGCACTTGCCTTACCATATCCCTACAGTTAAAGGCATCACAATGTCTTAATGTTATTTTTATGCATTATTATTATTATTAGTTTTTATAACAAAATTGTAGCGGAATTAGAAGCAAGCCGTAATAAGTACTGTTTTATCTCTTATCCTGTGTGCACGTGTTTATTCACTTTCGTCAGTTTTCTTTATATGTTCGTTATTAATTAATTTACAATTAGGTTATTTCTTTGCAGTGTGAGAGGTGTTGGACTAATTTTTCTTAGGCTGAGCAATGTCGCTGGGCTTTGATCAATTGTAAATAAATAATTTAATTTCAATTCTTTAAGTGCAATCTTAACATTTATTTTGATCTTAGCGTGTTGCTAATAGGTGCAACACAAACGTCCACATTTTTCCACTACAGACACTATTCCTCCTCCTTATAATAGATTTTGCTAGTTCTAGTACAATGCACTACATAATGTAAACAAGGAAATTGGATCTCATATGAATAGAAGTCGGAAAGCGTTAAAAAGTAATTTAGCTTGTCGGTAATGATGATTGAACGCTACAAAAAGGAGTAATGTTTGCATCGTATTATTGCTGATAATGAAAAATGGACACATTACGATAACCTTAAACGCTAAAAGTCATATATAAAGCCTTGCCAAGCAGCCAAATCAACGCCGAAGTCGAATATCATTGATGCTCTGTATTTTGTAAGAAGTGCGTTTTGTATTTGAGCTATTGAAATCGGTTCAGGCGATCACAGGGTGAAAGAAATTAACGAAAAAATACCATACTATTTGACCAGACATGTTGCCATAATCTTTCTTAATGACAACTCTCGGCCACATGTTGAAAGAGTGGTCAAAAGCTATTCGGAAAACAGTTCATGGGAAATCTTAGCTCGCACAAAACTCGTCAGTAACTATTCGGAAAACAGTTCATGGGAAATCTTAGATCGCCCACCTAATATCGCAAACCCTGCCCCTCCTAACTACCATCTGTTTTGATTGGTGCAGAACGGCTTTAATGGCACACGCTGCACTACAGATTAGAGTATTTGAAATTGACTTGATTCATTCTTTTCCTCAAAACCGATCAGGAGCTTTTGACGCAAAATCCATATGCTACCAGAAAGACGGGAAAAAGGTTAACGATGGACAATGACTTGAATAATGTATCAACTCATTTGTGTATTATAATAATTGTATGTTTGAAGGAAAAAAAAAACTCGATACTACTCATTACATTAACTTTTTGATTTGTGTAAAAGATTGTTCTTCACATTGTTTGTCGTGCTTTATAAAATATTCTTAGCTTAACTTATTGTTTTTTTTTTCCTGAAAAATACATTCTAAGCAATTTGTTCCATTGTCCTGGCAACAAGGATTTCTGTTTTTTTTTTTTTTTTTTAATTCAGCTCAGCTTTTAAACAATTTGGAATTTTATTTGCTTTCTTTATTATATTTTTATATAGTCTTCAGTCATTTTAGTTTGTTTGTTGCAAAAAGAAGTATAAAAGAACACAAAATGCGAACAAATTGTGGTTTCCAACATAGTGATTTTTTAAAAGCATCATAAATTATAAACTACAGGCAGTGCACTATCACTGTTACCAAACCCCTCTCCTTCTTACAGTTTTATGCTGCCACGCAATACCGCTTTTATTTACCATGGCCAACAAACGCTTAATTTTGTTTTACGCCATAAGTTTTTTTATTCCTTTATTTGTTGTGTGTTTTTTTTTTTTTTGTTTTCTTTCTTTAAAAAGTTTCCACCTTCATACAAAATGCATTAAATTGTACATGAACATCTCATGTAGCCAGTTGCCTGATTTTCCTGATGTTTCTTTCTGGTTTTTCTTTATAATGCATACACTTTTTTGTGTTTTTTCTTCTGCTTTTCATAGTAACCATCAGCTTTCCTGCATTAGCATTAAATTGTTAAGCATGCAGCCATGCAACCAGCCAACCAACTAACGAATGAACAAATAATAGCAGGGATATGTAAACGAAAAAAAAAAGAAGAAGAAATGCGACTTAGATTAAGACAGGCGTTAGGACGGAGGTACTAGCGGACGGAGAAATAAATAAAAGAAAATAAAATACAATACAATACAACACTAAACTAAACGTTTATCTCATAAATCGTTAAGTGGAGCCAACAAACCATGCCACAAACAAAATACATACAAATTTGGATGAGCTGTTTTTTATTTAAAGTGGAAATGCGAATGTTCACAATGTATGCAAAAAAAAGTAGTATATTTTCTTTTCTTAAGCTGTTTCTAGGTGGCAAGATGGCCTAAATAGTACCCTTGCAAATAATCATTTAATAAATGTCCGTTTTGCAAAAAATGTTGTAAGTGCGTGCAACATTGCAAGCAAAATCAAGTGGAAATTAGTTCACGCAGTGAAAAAGTATGATCAAGTTTCTGGGGTAAAGTTTAAAGAGATAAGTATAAGTGGAAAAGCAACTAAAAACTGTATGTTCAATAGAGTGGATCGATGTGAAAAAACCAAGATTTCTCCCTATTGTGTCATCGATTTTTCGATAGTTTTTGGCATAAATACAACATATCATAAAAATCATTTTCGAATCGTCTAATGGATGGCATAATATCGATTGCTATAGTTACGAATTTGTATCTTTGCTAATCCATTGTGCAACCATAAATCTGATTTTTATAGATAAACACACACAAAACTGAAAACATAATACACAACTAACATATACAGGGTGGCGCAAAAATAACCTTAAGATGTTTTTTGGCTGTAATTTAAGGAAAAAAAAAATTAAAAACTTTGATTCTTCATGTGGATTATTTTTATTTGGTCTTTTAATTTTTTTACATCAAGTCAAGAATATGATGTCATGTAAATGGCCTCCGCCATAGTTGATTGTCATTTGAGCCCTTTTTATAGCATTTTCCATCACATTGGCCAAAACTTCCGACGATAGGTCCTTACATTCTTGACGGATATTATCTTTAAGAGCTGCAAGAGTCTGAGGCTTGCTGACATAAACCCGCGACATCAAAAAGTCCCACAAAAAGAAGTCTGCAGCGGTCAAATCAGGCGATCTTGCTGGCCAGTGCAAATCGCCAAAACGAGAGATTAGGCGCCCGGGAAATGCATCCTTCAGCATATCGATTGTGGCACGTTCAGTGTGTGCCGTAGCACCGTCCTGTTGGAACCACATGTTTTCCAATACCAATTCATCAAGTTGCGACAAAAAGAACTCGTTGATCATTGCTCTGTAGCGCTCACCATTCACAGTAACCGTTTGGCTCGCGACTTCCTCGAAGAAAAAAGGTCCGATGACTCCTCCACCGAAAACAGCAACCATACAGTGACTTTGAGCAGGTGTAATGGCTCATCGTGGGTTACACGCAAATTTTCAGTGCCCCAGAAGCGTAAATTTTGCTTACACAGAAAAAATTATAGTAAAAATAAAATCAACAAAATTTTTGTCTGAAAAAATAATTTGTATGCATATACAAATATATCAAAAAAATAACCTTGCATATTGTATTTTGTTGTTGTTTAAACAAATTGTGGTTTTCGATTAATAATTTTTTTTACTTAACTTCTGTTTGAATCCACGAATTCCGTTATAGGTCCGCATTCAAACAATTTATTAATTGATTCAACGTATTTCGTTATTGAAAACGAAAAAAAATTTTTTTCTGTGTATTTACGTACGCCGAAATGGGCCCCATCACTCATGATTATTTTTAATGAAAAATCATCTTCCTCTTGGTGGTCACCAATATTCCGCGTTGTGGAGCAGTGTAGCGTAGCATTGTTTAATAACGTGTATTTCGCATATGTTTGCTACACAAATGTCAAAACAGAACTGAAATTGGGGGCCAATCGCAAAATTTATAGCATTTTCTGATAGGAGGATTACTTTTGCGCCGCCACAATATCGAAGTAAATGATTTTGTTGTTGTTGTTGCTTTCTTATTGTTTCTTGCTATAGCATTCTTATTGTTTTCAAAGCGTGTATATATGTGTATGTGTATGCGTAAGAGTTATATTTATACATTTGAATCTGGAATTATCAATAAGTAGAAAGTTCATGATAATTGTAGTTGTTACTGCAGATAAGCAGTAAGCTTCATAGCCGTGTGTTTTTACTATACAAAACAAAAATTTGCAATGAAAATGTTTTTTTCTTGCTTCTCGAAATTTGTTAGACTGTTAGATTTAAGTTCATTTTCTGTTATCATTATTAAAGAAGGATATGTATTACCGTATTAATTGTTGTGATAAGTAACTCTTGATCAATGCAGATAAGCTAAACATGGCCTACTAGACATTTCATAGCCGCTACACCGCTTATCAGCATCCTTTTTGAATGTCAGCACTTAAGACAATGGCCCACAATCATGTAATGCACTATGCTCGAACTAGAATAGGAAAATGGTTTACAAAGAATAATAAATATAAAGAAGCATTCAACTATATATTATCAAAAGTTATAGAAAAATACCTAAGAGATTCTGTTAGGTATATGAGTTTCTTTTTTAAAGCCTTTGTGAATGGCTTTAAAAAGAAAGAATTCTGCCTGATGGCAGTGGAAAGTCGGAGGGGTCGAGATTCCTTGTTTCGTCAGAAAAATGTCCAGACCAGTAACAAATGCGATTCCTCTTGAGGGAAAGAGCAAAGTAGGTACAAATATAAGGTAGTCTTTTTAAAGTTTCCTACTTTCAAACTATTAAGAAAATCTTTCTCAGAGAGAGAGAGATAGAGGCAGAGAGGGAGGTTTCGCAATGATAGGCAAAACACATGAAGGATCTTGTTAAGCACATAAACTCTGTATTTTAATCGACTTTTAAAGTGGTATCCTTGGTGAAGCGACTGAAGTACGGGAAAATATGAAGACGAGGTCACCTATTTCATGAGTGCAAGGCCTATTCCCATAACAAACAAATTGCAAATTACGTTAAAAATTAAAGTATTTAAATCTTCCTTGTAATTTGTCAGAAAAACTTCCCTACAGAGAGTTTTGTTTTCCACGGTTCGACTAAAAAAGCTTTCTTACAGATACTTTTGTTTTGCAGGGCTCGACTAAAAATAGAGTTTTCTTTGCAATGCGTTCGGCGATTCGCAAATGATAATATTCTTGATGAAAAACATAACATCCTATATTCCAGAAACATACTCTTTTATTTTTGCAGATCATTGTCCAAAACAGTACCAAATTGAAGCTCTCTTGATGGAGAGCTTTCGATTCGCTAAATGATATAATTTTCGGTAACGAAAGTCATATATTTTGTTCTGTTTTATTAAAGCAGCGCTCATTACAATAACAGAATAAATTATACTTGTATAATAGCCAGAGCACTGCTTCAATGTCTAAGGACATTAATAGAATTTGATATTTTCTATATTTCTACTCTTTTCGTTATGCAAAATCAAATGAGGCTTTAAGGCCTCAGACCCAACATAAAAGTTGTGTTAACAATAATGCGATCATATGATATAAATTATATCTAACAGCACTTTAAGTAGGCTAGAAGCTTTAATACTTCTTAATAGGCATTTATCATACGTGAATTTCAGTGAATACCGCACTAGCACTTAAGTCAATTTATATCGCAGTTATTTCATATGCTGGCACTTCTTCAGTCTAGCATATTAAAGTAATAAAAGGAGATCCTCAAATCTAGTTATTGGCTTATTTTTTACATTTCTTTATATATCTTGTCGTACTATAACTTTCCTATTAATGTCATAAACAAGTTGTTTTTAATTTCTACAGTTTTTTTTTTCGAACTATATCGTATTCCTGCAAGCCGTGCTTAAGTTTAAGTCTGACCTTAAAATATGTATGGTAGCAAATTTGATATTTTGTGGCATTAAAAAATGATTTATATCTCATTTGAAAAGTACGATGTAACAACTTTATTTTTGAAGCATTTTTTTGGTTTTTGTTTTTTTTTTTTTTTTTTAAATAGTTTAAAAATATATGGAAATATTTTTCAAGTAATTAGGGAGCCAAAGCATGTTGGCAAATTATTACCTGTTTCCTGTATACAATCATGCTCAAAGTACATTTGATTTTATAACATATGTTCCACAATATTGTAGGGTACAAATAATAAAAACAGAATACAATTTTATCAACAGAAATAAAAAGAACTCAGAAAATGAAATATCGTTTTCTTATTGACTTGATTTGTTTTTAAATTTAAGCAATTTGTTTAGCAATCTAGAACAAAGAAAGAAATAAGTTTATATGTACACTTTATATGTTTAAAGTATTTATTATACTTGTATATACAAGCACAGAAACTTGCTATAAATAATATAAATACTCTACATCACTTGATCTTATGCAGAGTTTACACTTTATAAACACTTTTCCAGACACAGATTTTTTAAAAACATTTGCAGCACTTTAATTTGTATAATATTTTTTATCTTGAGCTAATGCTTAAGGGATGACCTCTATATACGCAGTGCCTTGTACTGGAAGTAGGAAAATAGGTTAGAAGGAAGAGGCAAGAAGGAGTAGTCTTTGTGGACGTTTGATTTGAACTTATCAATAACAACACAGAAATTTGTTAGCGTATTAACAATTTTTTATACTAGTTATAAATTTATTGAATTCTCATGATAGTTCGTCAAGTTTAATTTTGCATTTTAAGAGCTGGAAATTTCATTGTAGAAATTTTACCGCCCAAATGTATGCTTTAATTGTTATAATTATAGAGAACATTCTCCAAATGTATGCTTCTCTTTATTTATATACATGGCTAATAAGAGATTGTTCTCTAAATTATAAAGAGCTAAAGCATACAACTAGGCGTTAAAATTAATTCTATATTATTTCTATATTAATTCAATTGCAATGTGCTCTACCATATTTTACAAGCATATTTTCTACAGGAAGTTAAATGATAAACATGAAGAAAAGCAAAACATTTAACCCCAACTTCAAACCTCATTCTTTCAAGTAACTAACAAAAAATAGCAAAAATTAAAAAAATAATAATATTGCATACTTTATGGCTGCTTTTCGCAATCATCCAAATTAAATTTCCGTTAGAATAAACAACCAACTACAGTTTCACTTTAACAAATGCCGTCATTTGTGACTTAAAGTTGTGATTTGCAATGTATCATAAACTACACGTTAAGCGCCCAAAAATCTTATATACATCCTTACAATTACTCAGCATTATAAGCAGGTGTTACTTAGCGCTTAACTGCATAAACAGGACGAACCTGAATAAGGGACACCAAACTCTATGGGGAGCTTTCTTTGTACTCTCTTTTTCTTTTGTGCCGGTAGAAAAAATAAACAGCAAACTGCATCTGTAGCTTTTAACAAAATTTACCTACACGTCTTTGGCGACAGGGCTTCCTGACAAACAGCTAAAATATGGCTGCTGTTGCTACTTTTGCCTTTGTTGCAACATGATACAAAATAAGTATAATACATGATTTTTTTCTTCTTCGTTTTCGTGTTCAGACAACACAAATATTGAATGTTTATATGAGTATGTTTGGTAATTTCTAGCTGTTTCTTTAAGCTTATATCGTTGCATTTGCGTTGTATATCAAACAGTTGGGAATTTTGATTAAAAATGCTTTCACGTAACAAAAAAAAAAAGGGAAGGATTATACACCTGTAGTCTTTGTTGGTAGTCATAGTTCGAGTAGCTGCTGCAATATATTCCTTGTAACCAGTAGAGTTTTCTTAACAACGATCAAAGTGTTTTCAAGTTGCAGAAAAGAGATATTGTTGAAGTTTTATTTAACAGATACACAGCAGTGGGAGTATTGTTTGTAATAAAAGCAAATATTTTCCATTAGACATTGCAAGTTGGTATGTACGTAAATGTTTGGCTTGTGTATACGCTGTGCCAATATGAAAACATACAAACGATTGTATTTAAAAAAGCTGTAAGCAAAATTGCACTTTACAAACACGGTGAAAATCTTTTAAAATCGTTTTAAAATCTCCAAAAAACTTAAAAATGTGTTTAGGAATTTCCTGTTTAAGTGTAAACTATTTTTAAATCTTATACAGATTTGTTCATGGGCTATTTGTATTGCTTTTGAAACATCCGTGAAATGTATTGAGACACATTGACCGTTTTTGCGGTTTTCATTCACGCGCCCTAAATTATGCAAAACTAATGTGTAAAATTACTCAATTTTCGAATTTATTTAGATTTTATTCGTAAATATTTTTAGTTTTTCACAAAATGTAATCATTTATTGTTTTATATGAATTATTATAATCTTTGTAACACCGATTGACAACAAGACAAAGTCTTATTTTTATTATTCGTTAATACAAACAGCTTGTTTTTATATATCGCAGTTGACTGTATGTCGGCATTTCATAGGAGCTACCCTAATCATCACTTTACTTGAAGCATTTGAAAGATATTCTTAAACAATAAACTACTGATCCCAATATTTTAAACAAATTATTGAGATTTTAAAAGAAGCATGTTGTCATAACATTTTTATAACACGAAATACAAATTTTTCTGTTGTCTTCTTACTTTTTTCACAATTTACTTTGTGTTTTTTCGTTTAAATACGCAGTAATTTCTCTAAAATATTGAGATATATAGTTAAACGATTGAAAATTCGTTTCAAAGATCTCGAAATCAACTGAGGATCTACTGAGGTAGCTCGTATGAAATATTGACATACGAGTATAGGCAGCTAAGAAACATAAAAATCAAGCCGGTTATTTTTTAGCTGATATAAATACTAGAAGCTAATGAAGTAAATAAACTCAACTGTTTTTATTATTCGTTAATGTTATATCAATATTTTCTATTAAGTACAATGAATAAAGGCAAAAAAGGTCTTTCTTTGAGATGAATTTTACTTTAGTTTTACATGTTTTTTTTTCTGTAGTTTTTGCAATCTTTTCGTTAAACAACTTCGTGCAAAACTTTTCTGTCATGAGTTTCTTTTAAAAAATATATAAAAAGTATTAAAGCTTGGGAGTTGATTGAAAAGAATTATTAACGTTATTTTGTTTAACTTGATCCTAGTTATTTGACCTTTACATTGTACAAATATGCGTAATAAACTTGTTCAGCTTCAGGCCTTCTAAAAATTTGTTGTTTTAATTAGTTTTTGTTTTCGTAATTTTTTCTTTTATTAAACTTCTTGTCATAAGTTCTTTTTTAGGTTTTACAATTTGTAAAAAATTTTTTTGAGAAAAATTGCCTGGTTAGCTTTCTAATGTGCATATTCATAAAAAAACTAAAATGTATTTGAAATGAATTTTAGTAAAATTTTGTATGGAATTTTTGAATTAAAACACATTTCAAATTCATTAAAATTTTTATGAATATGGCCATAAATGTTTTGTTTTCTTGAAAATAAAACAATTCTACAAGAAATTTTTATAAAAACTGATGTGAACTAATACATAAACAATTATTTTACAGACACATGCATAACATGGCAACGTTGCCATTATAGTTTTTACTTTTTGTTTATTGATTTTGTGAATGTAATTTGGGATTATGTTTATACATATATTGTTCATTAACTGATTTGTGCATTTTTCTTTAAAAATATGTTGCTGTAGCAGCTATTTCAATATTATACAGTTTTATTTTCCTTATTTGATCTTATTTTTAATAATTTATGATAGATATTCAATTAAATTTTAAGAAGAGATTTTCGGGTTTTTAACACAAGGTGTTGATAATGGCAACACTGAATTATATAGGCAAAAAATGCAGATGCAAAACAAAGACAACCATATATTAAAAAGTATGGCACTGTAATTTAAAATTTTTTAAACGTCATTCAAACTTTGTGATTTCCCGGCCAAGAATAATTTCGACACAATCTAAATCAACGAAGAAATCTACAAAATCAAGAATCGAAGCAAATAAATTAGAAATTGCTACTTTGTGTTAGAAATAAACAGTAAGGGCAGTAATTTGTGTAAAAATTCTTTGTGGTAAAAAGGCAACCGGCATTCTATCCAATTGAGCTGCTACGGCACAATTGAATTCACGCAAGCAGGAACTCATACAATTAAGTTTGGTTGCTACACCAACCACATACTTCATCGTTAATGGTTGGCTCAGGAAATATGTTTGAGACACCAATCAAGAGCATGGAAGGTCAGGAGCTTTGGCGGGAAGGGATGAGCTTAATGCTAATTCACGGGTAAGATCGGTAAAAAAAATACATTTACGAAAAATTAATTTAAACATATGTATTTATCTTTAATCCAGAGTTATCATAAAAGTTATGCTGCCCTAGAGCCAAGATCTATTAAATGATTTGGGAGCAACATGATCAAAGTGCTGAGGAACTATCAAGAGATGTTTGTTGTTTTTAGTCCTTTAATGGGAAACTGCTGCTACCGTGTTATACTCACCAAAATCGTACATATTATAGCTTTCAAAAAGTGTCCTAAAATATGTTAACGTTGCTGACGTTTGCTTAAAACTTTAGCATCTAATTCACAATGCCGTGATGTAGATTGCCGCTGAAATTTTTGCTTGCCAATTTCTAGCACCCTACGAAAATATTAAAGGTCAAACAATACCCACAAATTCGAGATAGATACGGATGAAAAGAAAAATAATTGGATGCAGCACGACAAATAGCAGTACTGGTGTTAACTACCAAATATCGCAGTATTTTGCATCTCCAGTTGATGTAAAACTGGCAGATGACTTGCAAAACTAATGTGTATTTCATATATGTATGTATGTTAATGAATAAAAATTTGGCTTTAAAATTTTTAAAAACTCATTTTTTTTCTTATTATCAGTAAGCTTTGTTTATGTGTACATCAGTATTGTTATGATATTCATGATGCATTTATTTACCACGCTTGATTTGTCAGTGCTGATTATACATTCATCAGAAATGATTAATCAGTTGTAACCTGACATTACATCAGAAATGATGCATCAGAACTGATAATACATGCATCACTCCTGGTTACTAAAAAAACTGCAGAGTGAGCAGTTCAGCTATGTGTATTACAAATACATAAAGTACTTTAGTTTAAAAGAGAAAAGAAATTACACGTACACGAAAGTTCACATCAGTTTTTTCATATTACCCTTAATAAAATGTTGCAAACTCTGATGTAACTTCACATCAGCAATGCCCATCAGATGATGCATCATATGACCGTCATTGTTCTTGCTGGGAAGTTTCTAGAAAACCGAAAGCATTGAACACATTGAAGGCAGCAGACTACCAACTTCAATATGTCAAATATAAAGTACATGCATTTCAGTACGAACGTTTATTTTCACAACAGCAAGACGACACGACCGCAGGTTGCTGGCCATGCTGTTTCTTTATTCTTTCTTTTTTTGGCTGCAATCGTATTAAACTAATTTCTGTTATTATTATTTTTTTGCTACAAATTATTAACAATTCAACTCTTGGAAATATTTTGTTTTCTAACAAAAAAAATATAAAAAAATAAAATTCTGTTTTCAGTAAATTTATAAATTTATTTATTCTATACTCAAAAGAAGAAATCGTACTGCCTGGCCCACGAAGTCATTCAATATCACTGCTTGTAACATGAATTGAGTAAACCTGCAAATACCAAATGTCTTCGTTAAGTATTCAATTCTCATTTGTATTAATATACAAAACAACTTCCTTTTCATAAATTTTCTGTCGGATAAACTTAGATTTTATATCCACGTGTTTTGTCCTTGTCGTGTAATTATTATAAACAGCAACTTGCAACGCCCCTTTATTGTCGCAATATAATATCATGCTTTGTTTCTCCCTGGAAATAATTCCGCTTCTAATCGTTTTAACCACACTGATTCTTGAATCGCAGGAGTTAGAGACATAAACTCTGCTTCCGTTGACAGTTTTTTGTTTTTTTGTTGACCAAAATATAGCACCATTCTGATATACAAAAACATATCCAGTTGTAGACTTACGATCATCAACATCTCCAGCGTAGTCTGCATCACAATAACCAGTTGTGGTATCCTGTTTTTCTTTACTGTAAACAATACCTTTATTGATCGTGCCTTTTAGATAACGCATTATACGTTTGTCTGCTTTCCAATAAGCTTTACCAGGATTAGTTGCAAAACGACTTAAAAAATTTACTGCATAACAAATATCTGGTCGACTAATTTGTACAGCAAAAAGCAAACAACCAATTGCTTGTAAAAGTCTTTAATTTCGATAGTTTCGCCATACCTTAAAAATAAACATTTTTATTTTTATTTAAAAGATAAATTTGATTGCCTGTAGTTGTAATAATGAAAAATTGTTGCGAAATTGCATACATAACGAAGGATGGCTAAAAACTTATTCAGCCTTGTTCAATTTATCGTTTACTCTCACTAATAAAGCCTACATAATGCCAACCTTTTGCTCAATTCTAATTGTTGCAGCGAAATCTAAGTAAATCGCATTTAAGGTGACGATATGCGTAATGAAATTCTGTTTACCTAGCATCTCTTAAATTGTTAACTGATTCTCTGCTTAACGTACTCAATAGCATTTTTATATTTGATATCTGCTCTTCAAACTTATTACTAATTGTATAAATATGTATATAAGCACATACACACATCTGCATTCAATGCTACTTGGAATTATGTAAAAGGGATAACGGTTGGCAATTTAAGATCATATAATTTATTTACTTCTTAAAAACAGTTTCAAGAAAAAAAGAGACTTTTATACAAGACGACAACAAGTGCAGTCGCAAGACAAAAAATTTTAAAGCGGTTTAGTTTTTTATTGATTTGAATAAATACAATTTAAAAATATAATTTTAATGCGCCGTTATCCCGGTTATTGAAAACAAAAAAATTTTAAAATTTGTTTTTTAATAAAATTGAATTTAGAAATCGTTTAAATAGAAGGAGCTTCAATAAACTTTATATCAATAAATCGAAATAGCAGTAAGAATGGCCCTTACTGAGAAAACGCTTAAGAAGCAATATATTAAGAAAGTTGTTTAAAAAATTTACCAAGCCTTCAAATGCGGGCAACAATATTTTGAATAGATCTTACAGCCCAATCAAACCGCCTTTGTTTTTCACAACAACTCAAAAAAACAAACAGGTATTTATTTGCCTTGTAGATTGTGTAAGAAAAAATGTCTGCAAAAAGAAAATAACAGAAATAAAGATCGTTTAAAAAAATAAGTTTTTAACTATTTGTACTTCAAAAAGTTGCCAATCGTAGTTAGCGATCAGAAAACAGTAAAAGCCTAAAAAGATTTATAGTCTTTAATTTTCTGATTTAAAGTCGGTGACTTGGCTCATAAATTCTGAATATAAATGTTCAAGCAGGTGATTTTTTTAAACTTAATTTTTACTATCTATATACTTTGTATCTGGTTTAAAAATAAAGCGTTTAGAATATATTACTTTGTTTTTTGTTCAAAGCAGTTTACCGAAAGTATGCTATACCTTTTATTTATTGATTGAACAACTTCTATTCTTTTTCCTTGAAACCATATTTGTATATATAATATTTCCACCAGTTTTCTCTCAGTGTTTTCGACTGTTTGCTTTTCTATACCGCCGTTCTCAAACTTGAAAACTCATATGTTTATTAACATCAGTTCGCGTTGGCGTTTTCTTTTTGCATCTTTGTTATTTTTCATTTACACATAAAAAAAAACGACACACATTCTTTCTTCTCTTTAGTAATGTTAATGCACATACCATATGCTCAGTTTATGGAATTGCCATTTCTATGCTCAAACAACAGACTATATATACAAGTCAGTAGTCAAAACAAAAACTATAAAATATACGAGTACTTTGTTTGGAGTTCCTGTGTGTATGTGTTAATGCTTTAGAATCTGTGTGACAGGTGATGCATGTTATGATAATAAAGATTAAGATTTTGTGTTGCATTTTTTGCCATAATGTACTTGACAAACGCAAGAACATCAGCTAAAACAACATGACAGACAATCAAATTGTATGACAAGTATTTTTTTGCTTTCACTTTTTTTTTAATAGATTATTGGCTTCTTTGAAAGCGGAGATTTTATAGCATTAAAATTGTTTTTTAATGGCAAGAAAAAATAAGAGCGAAAACTAAGTAGTATGATGAAAGATCTCGACTAAACTAAGTTTAGTAACGTGAAGGATAAAATGAATGTTATTTTATATAAACAGAGATTTAGGTGTTAATGCTGGAAGCAATACGAAAAACAGAAATAGTAAAATTTTAAATATTAAATTGTTGAAGATATTTTGAAACAAAATATTTTAACAAAATACGGTTTTGTTTAGTTTATTGCAAATATTCTAATAAATAAATTTAATAAAAAATGAATTAAACCTGGTATCGATGTGAAATCTATAAAATGAAATCTATTTTACAGCTCGCTATTAACCA
The DNA here is from genome assembly GCA_914767995.1 of Thecocarcelia acutangulata. Lineage (NCBI taxonomy): Eukaryota > Metazoa > Arthropoda > Insecta > Diptera > Tachinidae > Thecocarcelia > Thecocarcelia acutangulata. Next base: position 26,362,327 of record OU612097.1, on the reverse strand, counting down.
AGACATACTTTAGGGAGCTGAAGTATTCAATTCAAGAAAACTATATTTGTTTTCCTGAAATCTCACCTACGAGTATATTTCTCATCTACTAGTTGTTTAGTTTTTTTCTTTTTTAACGCAGAAGCCGCCTACTAGTCTTAGATAAAAGTGTAAAAGTTCAAAAAAAAAAAACTATACTTACCCAGATCAAAATATTTGATGTACTTTAAACGGGCTAAACTACAGAAAATTGTTTTATATATTTGGTTTTAAAATTAAGTGCACACATTGCCTTTTTAACAAGAGTAGACTTTTTTTGATAACCAAATGCACAAAAAATTAAGCTTTTTCTCTTTGCACTAAATTTTTTAAACAAGCACAATTAGTATAGTACTGTGGTAATCTGCTTTTTAGTGGACATGTGCCACTACTTTTAGAGCCCCTTTAACACAATAGTATATTCAGAATTCACTGTTTAAATCTTGGGTTGACCGTAACGGGAACAAAGTAACATATAAAGAATAGTTTTATATATTTGTAGCACTTTTTTCGGATCACAATTTTTTATTTATTTTTTTAATATGTTTCATTTTTTGAAAAATCTTGTACACACTTTAGTTAAAGTAAACTTACAAGGACTTCTCCTTCACTCTCTCTCTCTCTCTCTCTCTCCCTCTGTTTTGTTGGTTTAATTCAATACTGGTATTGGGGCCTTATCTTATGCGTTATCAACTCCACAGCTTCCTGGACATACATGTATGGAAAACTTATTGTGGATATGATGATCGGTGCTATTGGTAAACCCTTTACTAAATGCTATTACCATATGGTTCTTTTTGCATGCTATTACCTAGATAGACAGAAGCTGGTAGCTCCAACATGAGGTCTCAATATTCACCATAATCTAGTAGCTTGTCAAAACAGATATCTGTTGCAAGGCGATAGAACGTTGGCGTTGGTGAAAAAACAGTTGCCTTCGTTTAATAATAATTTTTGCTAAACTCTTGTTTGAATACACGAATTCCTTTACAGGCTCAGTTTGAAACAACTTATTAACTGATTCAGCAAATATAATTTTTCTGTGTACTGGCGATCAATAACTTCCATCAGCCGTTTTATTCAAATGAAAGCCGATTTCCCCCACAAAACAACTTTTTAGGCACAAAATTCGACTGTATTATAGCGATCGAAAAAAATGTGTGTTTACACTTTGGTATTTATCAAATATATTGACAGATGTTTACCCTCCAAAAAAAAGTAAAAATATTTGTCATTATTGACCATATTTAATATTTGTACCTTATACCATAGTTATAGACCATATCGCTCTTTTATTGAGATATGACTATGTTATATCTCAAAAAATGAGTTTTTTGAGTTAATGCAAAATTGTAAACAGTAATACCTTTTATTTTGTGGCAAAAATTTATTCAAATTACTTTTAAACTGTTTATTTTAGAAAATATTTTCTATAAAAATTTTCTAAGACTTGTATGGAAACTAAAAATTTTAAATACGTTTTTCTCGAAACAAGCTTTTTTAGTTATGACTATGTTGCAATAAAAGAGCGATATGTAATAGTTAATATAAAATTAGCCGTAAGAAACCATCTTTTTCTTAATATAATTTTGGGACATATAAGATAAAGTTGATTTGTATGTCGTAAACTTTCAGAATAAAGCTTTTATTTCTAACACCACACGATGCTGTGCGAGAACATACTCTTGACTTGCTGTGACTACTCGTATAAGTAGAGACCACCGCTTTTGTTTAGTATCTAATGACTGAATGATTTTTCTTTGGCTATGACAGAATTATCAATCGAATTGTTTGTCTAATTTGTTATAAAATACAACTCGTGTAACACAAAACAGTTTACCTCTCCTTTATTGTTTTGGACCATAAAAAATAAGTCCGTACAGTTTCTTGAAATCAGTTTGTTTTTATAAAACGTTATTTTTAATATATTTTATCTGTTTTCTTTCCACTTTTGCTACCATGTAACTTGAAAAATTAATAATACTAAAGTATAGTTTACGGCATATTTTTATTATAATAATAAATTAACTGTTTTGTTTAGTAAAGAAAAAAGTTTTTAGTAAGTATAAGTTTTTCTTTTTTTACTTGGAACTTGGAATATGAAATAAAACCAAGTTTTTCTTACTGTGATAAAAATACAGAGTCATAACATGGACAACGTAAATTTATGCAAATTTTGTTACTACTAGATAACTTAAAATAATAATTCTTGATAAGCAAGTACAACAAAAATATGTAGCCTTATTATGATTACTTTCACGGAAAGTAATAGGTGTTTAACTTTGTCCCGACATTCAAGGCTTTATTGTAAAAACTGGTTACACATTTAGAATGCAAAGTATTATCCATCGCTGGCTACTGCTTTCTTCCATCTTCCGGGCACCGAAGGAATCCCGCCTGGAAAAACTGTATCCAATTTTTTGCTTCTTCATAAGTCCGGAAGTGCTGGTCAGCAAGGCCTTGAGCTATTGATTGAAGCAAGTTTTAGTCCGAGGTTGCAACGTCTGCAGAATACGGCGGTTATATATAATTTGTTTGTATTCTTTTATCAAGACCTATTGATCGCGCCAGTTATTGTTATAATTAGAAATAAAAATAATCCTAATTGGCGAAAGCCGGATTTAAACGTTAACCAAAATAATAACATGTAATATTATAAATGTTTAATAAGTTTCATTATTTGTGATTAATACTTATAAAAACATATATAAATGTTGGCCTTAAGCAGGCCAACAAACTGGCTAAAGTGTTTGTTTGGTAACAGGGGAAGTACTATGTTTCGCCGCATACAGCTTGAAACTCTATCGTTTTATATCAAATAGTTCCACATGTGTTTTCAAACAGGTTCGTGAATTTGCTACTACCTAATAAAAAGCCAAACAAATTGTAAGCTTGTATTTAAGCAGTAGAAACTATAATAACATTTCTTTATTTTTACGATTGAAAGTTTTATTGTATGTTTAAACACTGCCCAGCATAACTAACAAAAACTTAATACAGTAGAAATTTTCTTTATTAAAGAAAAAAAAATCTTTTTGCACTTGTGAAAGAGACAAAAATTAAGTACTTTGCAAAAGAAAGCCAAGAAAAACCAAGAATAACTTAGGCCTTAATAAAAAGGAAATGTAGAAAACGAAATAAAATAAACATAACGAAATATATGCTTATAACGTGCTAAGAATTTAAAGCATATTTTAGGGCTTAAGAAACTGCTTAAAACAGATAACTCATCTTAAGCGTTATATATGTATATGTATCTCTCTCTCCCTCTTCTCAGCCTCCTTAAATAAATATGTAGTATAAAAAGTGTTAAGAACGGCTATAATAAAACATCTGCGAGCTGTTGTTGTAGGCAGTTATCAGGCATATGTTGGCAACATAAAGGATTTTTAAAGCATACACCCCGGGCTTAAATAAAAGTGTATCTCTAGACATGACATTTTGCCATATGTTACATATATTACGTTTTTTTGCCATTCTTTCTTATTTCATTTGAGTTTGGAAATATGGGACAGACAGCTATTCGTTATTTTTTTTTTTCGTTTGTTTGGCGCAATGCAGCAGTTGTACGTATAATATTTTTCATATTTTTCTACAAAACTTTTACTAGTTACAACTAAGCCAAACACCAACGTTTTTAGCTTAAGGCTGCTGTGCCTCACATTATATAGTTGTTGAGTTTTTAAATTTGTTTTCCTTTTTGAGCCCGGCTGCTTAACAATATTATTAAATTTAGTTTATGAAAAACTCAACAGCTAGTCACAGCCTAACAAAACATTTCTCTAAATACTTCAGTTATTTTGTGATGCTGTTTTACAAGTACATTTATGTGCAAAAATTTTTTGCTGATGGTTCGTTCGCCTGTCTTTTGTTTTTGTGTGTGATATATGTTAAGGACAGAAAAAAACGTTGTTTTGCAAAAAATAGTACAGCACACTTTTTGGCAACTAAGTAAATAATATAAAGCTTAAATGTTTGTAGAAGAATGTTTATATATTTTTTTTATACAGATTTGTTTGTTTTTGTTTTTCTCAGTTTATTAAGGATTTTTTTTTTCATGTAAGTATTTTTTTGGGTAGAAATATTGTATGTAAAAATTGCGTTACCGGTGAAAATAATTTAAGAAAAATCTTGTTTGGATGTAGAAAGTATAATTTTCAAGAAATGTTTACTCCAGGGGTGCACTTGCGCAGTTACTATAGAAAAACCTATAATAGTTTATATATCCTGGAACCAATAAAATATATTTCTGTTCTTTTTCTTTGTTTTTTTTTTAAAGGCAGTTATTGATATAAGTTATATTCTAGTACCTACTTCATCAACATTTGCTGTAAGGTTTGAAGAATTAAATTGTGTTGTTGTTATACTATATATATTGTAACTTTATAAAGGGTCTCAGAAAAAACGGGGATAATGTATTATTACCTAAGAACACACTTTTCAATATTGTAGTATTTACCACCTGTATTACAAAGAAGTAGTTAAGTAATGACTTGCTTAATATATGTTGTGTATGTATCTATATAAGTAGTGATAAATACAAGGAAATTTACATTATTTACAATGAAAATTGAATAATATAATTTGAGTAATTTTGGCTTTGGCAAAAACTAAAAATAAGCAGTTAGAAATTGGGTTCAAAATGTTTACAAAATGAACAATATAGTAAATCAATATTTGTTTTTATAAAATTCTGCTGTTCTAGCAATTTTACTATTTGTGTCGTTTTATTTGCGACTTACAAGTTATTAATACGTTGGCATGCTCTGCCAGGCACGTTCAGTTGTAATGACTATATATTTTTAAAATTGTAAATTACAGTGTTAAAAACAAGTTCCATACTTAATTCCGTGACGTTAAATACTAATTTTGGAAAAAGAATTTAAGAAAAATATTGACCAAAAGTGGAACTTTTATCAAAAAAATGTTGTTTGAAAAGGCACATGCACAGAAAAAGGTATTTTTCAAGAAATTTATACGAATGCATTCATAAAAGTGGCATTTACACCATGATTTAAAGTCATGTGTTTTTATCTTATATAAAGTTATTATTTAAAGTTATTCATTATTTTTTGTACATATATAGAAACCGTCTTCAGCCATTATCAGCACCAGTGTGAGACTAGTACGAAGTTAATAAGATGATTTTGTTCTTGAACAAGCTATCGAATTATCAAAAGCTGATTATGATCTATGAATTCTAACGTTAGTTTCGTACCTTATCACGTCGAAACGACCAACACTTATTTGTACAGCCAATAGTTTACTTGCATTACAAGTTAGGTTAAGTTCGTCTATCGACTAGCTAGGATGAAAATCATAGAGGATAATATTTATACATATCTTGGTTGTGACAAGTAATATGAATGGAACTCTCTAATAGCAATGGATATGCTTATATGGTAAGGATGAGGTCGGCAACTGCTCTCTAATCAATTTGAAAGCACTATTTTTTAGAGCAATATCTGCTGTTGGTGCATTCCTTATGAAATAAGGCTGATTTTATCTCCTTGTGTTGATAGTTTGCTTCTATCTTCCTTCACACATATTCCGTATTTAAAGGGTTATATAAAACCTTGTTTAGCAAAATACATCTAGTCCTGTTTAAGCTTACTTACCATAAATTCTTGCTAATGGAAATAAATGCAATATATTTCATACCTCTGCTTTATTGATAACATTTAAATCCTGAGCATTAAACAAATAAAATATACATTAAGATTTCTCTAACAAACCTATGTTGGAAATATTTTAACTTGTATTACGTTTTCCTAATGGTTTTCTTTATCTGCTTTTCATAACATTATTTAATTTCAGTTGATTTACAAAAAGTGTATTTTATTCTGGTTTTAGCCAATTTATTTATTCTTTGCATTTTTTTCTTCTTCTCATTCCTTGCAACAAACAACATAAAAATGCACCACAATGCGTTCTTGTGCATGCAGTATATTATTTGGCTTTTGATTTTGGTTTTTTTTTTTTTTTGAGAGTTTTTAAATCCACAAAAACATCCTAAAAGCATGCTTCAGTTTTAATATTTTCTACTTTATTCTCAGCAACTTTAAATAAAAAAATATGTAGTAATTGAAGCCAGTAACCATGGCTTTCCTCTTTACAAAAATGTTTGTAAATATTATTTTCTGGTTTTGTTGTTTTTATTGCACATTTTACTTTTACTTGGCAGTTGTTGGTCTTTTTCCATTAAATTTCTTTGTTTCTGTAAGACCACGCGGTAATTTCCTTTTTTCCCAGCCGCCAACAATAAAAAGTTGTTAAGTCTTTTTTTTCTCTCTCTCTAAGTTAACCCATATCATCCCAAGCAAGCTTAAAGTTGTCAGATTTTTATAAAACTTACAATATGTTATGTTAATAGCATCATTAAAAATAATATATACTAAAAAAAGAGATTTTGTTTTTAGTATTTGAGTTTTAGAACCGTTCCAAAAATGGAACTGTGGGATAATATGCCATTGTACTTGTATATTAATTATACCGAAATAATATGATTTAAACACGATTTTAATTAAAAAGAAATTTTATTCAAACACGGAAGCTTTCCAAAAATTTGCATTTTTTATATAAAATCCTACAAAATTAATTAAAATACTATTTTTTATGCGATATGAAATGTTTGGGTACATTTTTGATGCAAAGCAAGATTGCATTTTTCACATTTCATTGCAGTATTTTTATGGCACATTGCACAGCGACTTTCTTTGTCATTTTTTACAAAAAAGTGTAGCTTACCATCTAATCTTACACTAGCTGGAACCCTTTTGATAACCTCTAGAGATGATCTTGGCCTGGTATTATTGGTAGCTACAGCAGAAGGTAACGATTTTGTTAAAAGATATCTTTTCACAATAAATTTTGTTAAGGATAAAAAATCATAGGACTCATTTTGCGCATATGGAGATATTTGATACAATTGAAACACATTGTTTACGCATACATTGATTGGAAACATAAGTAGCTGCCAATACCATCTTTTCAAACGAATTGCGACCATATTTTGATCCAACCGGTCCATTCCACCCATGTATCTATTGTTGTTTAACAACATCGAGGTTGATAACAAGCTTATGCTGTTTATCGCAATAGCGTTTCACTTTTCTGATGGGTTGCACACCACATTGTGTTGATGCAACAGTAACAATATTATTATCATTGTATCGAACAAGAGTAATATCAGAAAATATGTCTGTGCATTGGTCATATGATCCTCTAAGAGCCTTCTTCATTTCTTTTGGATCTTTCAATAGAGCTTTTTCTACTCTGTTTGCCCCTAATGGTCCCTGTTGTACCGTGCCCTACTTTCTTTATTTCATCTTGTAGACGCAAAGAAGTTAAGTAGTTATCCATGTAAAAACTATAGTTTGCTTGCGGCAGTTTTGAGATTAGATCTAAGACAACAGAGCCTTCAACATCTAGCTGCTTGATAGAGCTCTTCATAAATCATCTTCTTCTAGTTGCGAAATAATTTGATTTACAGATAATCGAAAGCAAAAACGATAAAAAAACTTGAGCAATAAAGTTGCACCACACTCTTCTAAGCAAATGCCACTTCATTTTACATGAGCATATTGTCCTACTGTTCCAATAATGGAACAACTTACATATGTAAAAAAACGAAACACAAATTATTTAAATTTTGGTTTTGTTTTTTAACTATTATTTATACCAACCAATAATTTGAAAATTATAATAAAAATATTAGCTTATATTATAACGATGCACAAAATAACTGACGTTTTACGGCGAGACATTTTTTAATAAAAATGTTGTACTAACTACACGCAACGAAATAGAAACTATGCACTGAAAAATAAGTACCGTTATACTTAAATTTAATGGTGGATCAGTTAGAAGTTACCAGAGTGTGAAAAAAAATTTGCGAAAATATTCACGGGGAAAAATATATGGACTAAAAGTAACCGATCCAAAAATGGAACACTAGGATGATATGGGTTAAATTTAAAAAAGTGTTTCATTTTTTATTGTGAAATGTGCGCTTTTTGATTTTGTCTTGTTTGTTGTGCAAAAATATAAAAATAAGTAAAAAAAATTAAAAGAAATTAGCATTTTAAAAAATGTAGTTTTTTATTTTTATGCAAATTACTTTTATTCCTTAAACAAAAATATGGAAAAATTAAATCAAGATATTTTTGTTTGAATTCGGAGGCAAACGGAATGAATTTAACAAAACAATATTTAAAATGCCACAAGACCTTTTAACAAAATTTGCTGTACTTATTAATAAAAGGGTTAGCAGCGAGTTTGTGGCTTGAGGTCTCAAAAAATGGTATAATTTTTAAATTATGTTTTCATAAAAAAGACTAAAAATAGCGTTTCGTGAATGTTAACAAATTTATCATGAACTTTTTTCAGCATACTTAACTTTTAATGTCATTGAAATGCTAGATATTTTTTTGGGCTTAAATTGTTATAAAACCTCTACTAACTACTTTAATTAAAATTAATTATATACAAAATAGTTTCAGGCTTTAAGCGTCTATTTGTATATTCAATTACGCATTGTACAGCAGCTTAATTATTTCTCTTACCCTTACAACGCATTTTATTCTCTTCTCCCCTCTACATAGGTTTTGAATATACTCACGAAACGACTTGTTTTTTTTCTCTTTTTGAGTAAAAGAAAATACTATTTTTTTTTCTGCCAAACAGTGTGGCCACATCCAAATATATTTCCCTGCTATATCGACCTTGAAAATAATGCAAAAAAATGCTAAAAATAAACCAAAACTGCAAAAAAAAAAGAAAAAAATATACAAAAATTTTAATTGAATTACATTTTTGTTATTTTAATTAACATATCATTAAAAATTAAAAATTGTTCATAGCTCTTCCTTATGAACACTTATTGGCCTTCATTTCAATAATACAAATATGTTAAAAAATAAAATCTTTATTGAATATAGTTTGAAAACTATAAAACAAATATATTTCATTCAGAATATGTACAATTAAAAAATTTTTGTTTTAAAAGATTTTGTTTAATAATTTGGTTTTACATGGCGACCCCTAATAATTGAAAACAGAAGCTAAGTAAATTCAACAAAAATGCTGGGTTCTCTAAAATATCGCACATTCGAAGCCCTCTGGCGCTAGTTAGGACTGCTGACCCTAAAATATTAATATTAAAAGGGTCCGTTAGAGCATAGATATGTTCACAGTGAATCTAGAATTGATAATATGAGGTCAGTTTTACATTGTACCCATTTACATCAGCTGTCTGCGGATTTTCTGCCATTTTGCCCAACTTTTGAGCCTGATACGAAATCATTTACCCCCATCTTGTCATCCTAACTTTTTGGCTCATGTTTTTTTGTTTAACAAACCCCACAAAATAAGAGGTATCCTTATCTAAATCCTGTTTCTACACAGTTTCTATTTAATGAAACTGTTTCATTAAATATTTTTCATTAATCCAATGACAACTTTCACAATATATATTATGAAATAGTTCCATCGGAATGGTTTCATTAAGTTTCATAGTTTCATAAAAAAAAAATCATTGGATTTACGACTACAACAAAATTAATTTTTTTTTAAGTTCTTTGAATTTTGGTAAGATATATTAATGGGCATTTATTAATCTTAAGCTACAGTTTAAAAAATGTCAAGTTTTTTTTTATTAAAATGTAAGTTTTATGAGTTTCATAATTCCAATGAAAGAGAATTCATTAGATCAATGACAAATAAATTTCTGGCTACCGAACTTGGGTATGTATGTACATATGTGTATGTACTCAAATCAGAATAATAATAGTTTAAAAAATTTAAATTCCAGTGTATTGAAGTCATTTGAATTAAAAAAATCTGTTTTATTTGGTGAATACTTGTTCAACATTTTCTTTTATCATAATTAGGTACAATTTTACGAAAGCAGGGAATAGTATTGTTTGTGTAATGAAATAAGTATCAATGAATAAATGAAATAATTCCATTGATCTTATCACGCACATTTGTGAACATATTTTATTAATGTGTGTTATGATATTATTTCATTAAACAAATGCAACTATTTCATTGATTTAATGTAAATTTCTCAGGTGATCAATGAATAATAAAATTAGATAAATGAAATAACTTCATTGACCTTATGAAGGAGTTTCATATTTTTAAGGATATATTACATTAGTACAAAGAAGTTATTTCATGAAATAAATGTTATTTTTTCATTGTATAGTTTTCATGTGCTTTATGAAATTGATTCTTTGATCTAGAGAAATTATTTCACTAATCATATGATTTGTCTTTCATACTTTTAATGAAAATAAGTAATGTTTCTTATTAAAATGTTTCATTACTTGAATGAAGGTTTTCATTAAAATAATCTACTGAAATTTGTTTCATTATTTCTATGAAAAGATACAATGGTTGAAAAATAATGAAAAAATTTATAAAAGTAGTGTCAAAATTCAGAGAATTTCTGAACAAAATTTTTTCAGTGTATTACACTAATTCCCCCTAATGTGCATTCATAAAAAGTTTTCAAATAATTCAGCGGTTTCAAACTACATTCAACATAAATTAGCAAATTCATAATTTTAAACGTCATTATATATCGCCGTTTTTATAAGATCTATGTGTTTTACAACTCTTTCAAGTTTGAAGCAAAAGTCAGTCATTTGTAGAATAGCTGCTAATTTAATGCATTTTATAATCACATAAATGTATCCAGATTTCTTATTTAACCATTAATATGATGTTAGTTTTTGCCACTGATGTTGCAAAGTTGTCATTTTTTCTGTAGTGAAATCCACAATTTCTTCTCTAAAATGTTAATTTGCAATTATTAGTTTTTAAACTGTTATTTACACAAAAAAATTTTGTATTTCTTATAGTAAGGTAAGATTTTGGCAATCGTTTAAATTTAAAAATTTGTTGATCTATAATTTAAATAATCTTAAATTGCTAAATGGAATAAAAAAAATCTAAATTTAGCTTCAAAAAAGCCAAAATGGTCACGCTGCTACCAAAACTAATCAAAAATCATCTCTGCGTTTACACGTACAAGTACTTGCATGGAAGTCCTGTGTACGTATTATCAACGAAAATGTCGAAAAAATACTCGACTTTCTTGCAAGTTGCATTAGTATTTGAAGAATTACATGGAAGTTCAGTTTAAAAATGTCAGTGGAGAGACAACAGCTCCTAAAACAGCATTACCATAGAGAACCATAATTTTATTTTTCGGGGAAATGAATAGTATGAATAAAATAAATAAATGAAATAGAATAATTTTAACTTTTTTTCACTCAAAACGCAAAGACTGCTTAATTTATATATTTTCAATAAAAAAAAAAATATGAATTATTTTAAAAATATGTTTTGAAAAATTTAAATATGACAAAAACATTATATTAAAATCAGTTAATCTCCGCAAAACTTGTTGTAAGGCAACACTGTTATTTCAGTTGTCATTTGACTTTCATTAAGTGCCAAAAAATCACTGCCTACTGAAATTGCTTGTCAGTTCAGTTGAAAGTTGGTTGCAATTGCAGAGATTGTGCGTGTGTTAGTAAAAAAGTTTGAATATATTGGGTTTTTCGAACTTGCACCCGCACGTGTAAACACTACGTAATCGCTCTCTCCAGGGTGGGAAAATGTTATTGTCCGGCATATTCCAGAAAAGTAGTAGTATGAAAATAAAAAAGGATTTGAAAAGTTAACTTTTCGTTTTTGCTATTCTGAAAAAGTAGTAGTTTGGGTGTTTCATTCTTTCGTTCGAACTGAACTTCGAAAGTAAAACTTGGATAAATGTTCAAATAATTAGTACTGACACGAACCACGTTTTCAGTTTTATTTGTTTTTTTATATAAACCAGTACTGATATGAACCATATTTTCAATTTTATTTTATTTTTTGCGATATGCCTTTGGCCGAAAAAACGGCGTACAAAATTTTTAATCTAATGCTTGTTATTTTATAAGCGCAAAATTTTGTTAGGTTTATCAAATTCTCCGCCAACAGCGGTGATCATAATTTTTTAAGTGCCATTTTATGCAAAAATTTGGTATAGCCGGTGGGGGTAAATCCAAGACAAAAGTGACGATGATTCAGATAAGTTAGTGATTCCGTAACCGCTGTAATAAGAGATGATATCGCCAATCGACTTTAGTTAACAAAATAACATTCATTAGTTTTTTTTATATAATATTCTCCTTATTGTGCCTGTAAATATATGCACAATTGTATCTCAAATAAATATTTTGTCATCTAACCCAATCAATTGGATTGTAGTTATACTCAGTTTTTTTGTTTTTAAAGTTTTCATTTTCACAATGAAATTAAAAAGTGTTTTCAAACTACTATTTTTTGTGTAAAAGTAGTTTCAAGAACCAGACAATTCACTACAAATTAATGTTCGAAAACAAAACACGAATGAAAAGTAAAAAGTAGAATGTAGAACACCGAAGCTTGAAATTGAAGTGATTTCAAACTATTTTCACTTCAAAGTAGAATCAAGAACATACCCGTGTGTCTCCTTAAAATATGTTACAACTATATGCCTTATAAATGTAATATGATCGTCCTCTTCTTGGATAAATAATTTAGTTTTATATCCTTAAATATGCAGCAATATTATTCGTTCTCGTTTTGCAATAAAAAATTTTATTTTATCACCTTAAAATATGCAACAATAATATTGATTTTTAATTATAACGCCCTGCAGTATATGATTTTATTTAATAATACAATTTTTTCAGCTAATATTTTATATATTGTATAATTATACTTTTTGTGGAAAAACAAAATTACAGCACTCGTGTAATTTATCACCAACATATTTTCTATTTGACTTTTTGTTTCCGCTTAAGAATTCTCTTTTATTTCTTTATATTAACATTACCATTGAATTTGAAAAAGAAAAATCATTTAATATTTTTTTGACAGCTGCTTTCAAAACAGATTTAGTTGCTTTGTTTTTCCTGAACAGTCATTTATTTGCGAAATCCAAAGGAATCTTGGTTTAATGAAAAAAAATATATACATATATATCTTTGTCTAAATGATTAAAATGAAAAATGTTGCAAAAGCTAAGCTACTTTCAGCTTCATTAAGTTACAGCTGTATTAAAAAGGATTTTACAAACAGAATATGTTCATTAACATAATATATAAAAGTGTATATGAAAACTAGAGACTTAAACATAATTTTTGGAACATAATTTTTTAAACAAATCGTAAATGATGAACGAATACTAAGAGAAAAAAGAAATTATGCATTTGAAGTCAAAAAACTACCGACCACGGATTATGAACTTACCGTAGCCAGCCGAGTTAACCCGAGATATTATCAAGAGAAGCTGCATTAATAATGATGGCTGGATTATAGATGACAAGCAAAATCCCTTTTGCAGTCGTGTAATGAATATGATAACACAGTCTGTTATAATGGTAATGCAGATAACAAAATGGCAATCCTGAAAGCAACTATAGTTGTTACTTTACTGACTCTCTGGAAAACGGAAATTTTTCGTTAATGAAATCAATTATTTCGCTTAATAAGCTTACTGAAGAGAGAGTAATTCTGGCTATTCACTATGTGCCATAAAATTAATTAATTCTTAAAATTGTTACTACTTTCTATAGTCGGTATTGCAAAGACGATTTTAATTTTCATCTTTCTAGAAACTCGTTTCTAATTAGCTGTATAAATTTTTCCTTTCCACTATCAAAGTGAAGTTGCACAAATCTTTTTCGTACTCTACAGGGGCCAAATTTCGCAATGATGAATTTTGAAATGTTCACCAATTTCAGTGATTTTTGAGCCCGCAATGGTGAGAATGAATAATTTTGACATTAAAAGTGTGCACTTAATAATAAATTTTTCGCTTAAAAATCTTGGGTGAATTTTAGTTTTTTGTAAAATATATTGAATTTGAAAAAGTAAACAAAAGTATTACGTATGTAAATTAAAATTATCTATTCAACAACTTGTGTGACACAGTTAATTTGACAAATCAGCATACCATTCAGCCTGAAGAAACACATTCAACGCCATAAAATTCATTGTTTTTACGGAATCGCTTTTTGACAAAAAGTGAAGACTGTGTCTGTCAGTGAATTTTATTTTGAGTGTTCACTGGTAAAACAAAAAATTCATAGTTGCGGAATCTGGCCCCAGGAAAGTAAAATTGGGTGCTTATCAGAGATCTGCACCGGTGCACCGCAACCATAAGTACACCGGTTGTTTACGTAATTATTTTCACATCCGAGCGTTTTAAACACTCTTAAAAATTGATGCGGCTGAATTCATACCTGCCGTTCGTTTGCAAAATCTTGATCCATCAAAAATGTATCCATCTTGTGTAATTTTGGTAAAGGTAACAGAAACGACCACATAAGAGAGTGTTGTTGTTACTAAGAGAAACATTTTGAGTATTTTCTATTTTCGTTTCTGTTCGCTTTCTTAATAATACATACATGACGTCGTCACAAAATCAACTTGTAAAAATTCGTTTGTTGTGTATGTATGTCACCTTTTATTTAACACTAACTGAATCGCGATTTTGAAAGTATCATATTGAATGATGATTTTAAAATTGTTTTTGCTAAAAAATTTGAAACGAAAATTCAATTCAAACTAAATTTTTTCCACAATTGGTTTTATGAATGTGTAACTGTGCATTTATTGTGGTTATGGATTAAAACCAAGAAATAAAAATTATTATAAATTAAGGAACATAAAATAAAAGAAATTTGATGAAAATCTGCTTCGTAAACAAAATCAATTTATTTAAACTAAAAGTTTATATTGTTACCGCTTATGTACTAAATAAGTCCAAATAATATATGTGTATATATTTTCTTCAAAACATGACCGCCAAAACATGATGTTTTGAAAACCTTCTGGCAACGCAGCGCTTAGTGCGAATACGTTTACCCAGTTTGAGTGAATAAATACTTAAAACTGAACACACACACTGTCATGGGTAAGGTAAATGTGTGATTGCAAATTCTTATTGTCGTTGTCAAAAAGGAGTACGAGTTCGATTGCCGAATGTGGAAAAAACAGTTGGGAAGCCAAATCAAGTAGCCACCGTATACAAGCTTTTGATTGGGTATGTTATATACTTTAGATAACAGATGCAAGCTCTAACGAGTAGAAAACATATTTGTGCAAACAGTATGCGGCGGTCCTTCACACGGCACCTGGATTTAAACCGGGTGTACTTAGAACATTAAAAAGGGCACCGGATGCAGATCTCTGGTGCATATCTATGTTAACAATTTGACTTTACAATTTCTGAGATATAACACTAGTTACTCTCATTATTAGCTTTGATTACCACATTTCACTTTTGCTTTTCAGAGCTAGTTTGTCGGCTACCGAAGTTTGTATTGCCTTTATACAGAAAAAGAATCATATACTTCTTTTTCTGGACTTGCTGAAAAAGCAAACGTTTTTAAACCACCTGGATCATTTCCTTAGTTGTAGAAAACATTGTACTCACATGAACATTTATGAAAGAGAAGTTTAAGAAATCTTTACAAATTGAGTTTTTACAATTACATTTACTTTTATTTTTTTATATAGTAAAATTTCTTTTAATATGAATCTTTCGCAAGGAAAAATATACTATTAGACATATTTTTAATCGATTGCTGAGCTAGCTGCATGTGTTTGAAGAACTTTGTCGAGCTCACAAGACTTGTATTTGCATCCAACAAAATCTAACGCATTTTCTTTGTGGAGTAGATCCGACTGTTTTCATGCTAATGGAACTCTTTTAGCCAAAAGTAAATTTTCTAATTTGATCTTCGTCCACATAGCTTTTAATAATAAAACTGTTTGGTTAGAACTGCAGTGACGACATGCTATAGGCTGTAAAACCTGACTAGTACCTCGTTTTATTGTTTCTCTGTTGCTTTGATGATAGTTTTACGTATCAGGAGTTTTATTATAGTTCTAGACATCCTCTCACTCTCTCTCTCTCTCTCTCTCTCTCTTTCTTAATTTCCCCCTATCTTCTCTTTCAAGGCTCTCCACAGCTCAAGTTTTACCTGGCACACTTTTAACTTGGGCAGCCTGATTTCTGAAAAGTTCCAGCACGTGTTGGGACGTGCTAAAGCCTTTACCAACGTTCAACTAGCAAAACGGGGTTTAGCACTCCTCCAAGTGCAAGTGGTTTTGTCCTGCCCCAGATCTTGGCTGGAACGTTGTAGTTTAAGCTTAAACTTGCAGAGAAGGGTTATTAGTATTCCCTGATAATTTTAATATGTGGCTAACTTTAGAGAGCTTAATTAGAGTCCCCGCGGTGCTGCAATTTAAGAAACCAGAAGTAATGCAAAGCCATGTGACTACGTTAGAGTACTTAGGCTCTTTTTAAGGATCGGTTTATCAGCTCACTTGATCTAAATTTTTACTGACTTTCTGGGAATAAGAAGACCAAAACACTTCAGTAAATAGTTTGTTCATATTGGCCTTGGTGGCCACATGGGGGCACTTCTGCACTGTGAAGCGCTGAAATTGGTTAGTCAGTTTGCGCTATCATGGCAAATGCTGACGTAAATCAATAACACATAATTTATATATCTCTCTCTCTCTCGCTCTCTACCTTACATCTATATTTCGTTGATCTCATGCAGAATGGCCTTAAAATACATTTTACCTGATTTTGAATTTCTTTTTAATGATTTCGCCAAAAATTTTAGCTAGTATTATGAAAAAAAGGTATGATAAGTCAGCTTTACCTGTGATATTATACATTTATAATATCACACCTTCTCATGTATCCTGTATGCATTTAAGATTGCTTTTTCTTCGAGCCATTTATTAAAAACCAAAACAAAAAAGGCAAACGTTGTTTACTTGATGTAAACATAATTGTACATTTATCATAACTCCGCCAAGAAAATGATACACACAATTTGATAAAGACGGTAGAGATTTTTCGTTTCTCATTTTACGGTTATTGCATAAATTGCCAATAAATTTCTTGACTAAATGTAGAAAGAGAAACAGAAACATTTTTGTACACATTTTTCAACATTTTTTTTTTTTTTTATAAACGCCGTCACTTCAAGTGAGACAAAAAACTGTTTAAGAATGTTTTAAATCAAATAAAGACAACTTCAAAAAACCAGAAAAATGAAAAATGAAAAACAGTAAAACATGCTTGTCAAAGTTTTACGTGTGACATGTTTTGTCAACCCCGCGTGGAACGTTTGACATGAGAGACAGACTGATAGACAGACAGATCTACCTGGGTTGTGAATGTTGTTTAATGCCTGAAAATGAAATGAAATTTGAGGTGTTTGAATGGAAAGGCTTCAGTGCAGGTACTAAAATATAAAGATTACATGTTTTTATTATTTGTGAAAGAAAAAAAATAAATAAATGAACAAGGTTATGTATAAAAAGTGACATTTGTCACAAATTATTCACATGTAGACAACAAAAATTAAATCAGAAATTTTTAACTGAAAGATATTTTTTCTTATAAAAGGTGATTCAATCAAAGCGCAATTTTTTTGTGTACTAACGTATTCGTTGAAACAAAACTGAACTTCATCGTTAAACAAAAAGCGTTAGCTAGTCGTCAAACTCTTTATGCTGAAATGCCAAATCTAAATAAAAAAATATAGATCACTTAACAGCTTACATAATGTCCGCAGATTAAAAATTTATTACCAACTTAACCGGTATAAAAAGCACTCTCAATATACTTTTGTTACTTATTTATAATAACGCTTGAACTTATGCAGCACAAATGATGAATAAGTATTGGGACTATACCACATATGCCATACAAACTGGCTCCTAAAACTAGACATCAAAAAATTTCATGAAATAGAAGTTAGAGTTGTTAAATAAAGGGTGGTTAAATTTCAAGGGCCGATGTTGATTTTGAATAAAACACAAACTATTTAGGAAATTATTGTAATTTTAATTTATTATGATATATTGGTATTACTCAATTATGTACAGAACAAAATATCGGTCAAATGGGCGCCGCGACCACGGCGGCACACCTCCATCCGATGGTCCAAATTTTCGATGACCCTGAGCAATAATGGAGGTTCTATGCCGTTAATGTGCCGAATTATCTCATCCTTTAGCTGTTGAATTGTTGCTGGCTTATCGACGTATACCTTTTCTTTCAAATAACCCCAAAGAAAAAAGTCCAACGGTGTCAAATCACATGATCTTGGCGGCCAATTGACATCGCCATTACGTGAGATAACACGGCCATTGAATTTGTTGCGCAAAAGAGCAATTGTTTCGTTAGCTGTGTGGCAAGTGGCACCGTCCTGCTGAAACCACATATCATCTACATCCATATCTTCCAATTCGGGCCATAAAAAGTTCGTTATCATCTCACGATAGCGAACACCATTCACAGCAACTGCCTGACCGGCCTCATTTTGGAAAAAATACGGCCCGATGATGCCGCCAGCACATAAACCGCACCAAACAGTCACTCTTTGTGGGTACATTGGTTTTTCGACAGTCACTCTTGGATTCTCATTCGCCCAAATGCGGCAATTCTGTTTATTGACGAATCCACTGAGGTGAAAATGTGCCTCATCACTGAAGATGATTATCTTCGAAAATTGATCATCCACTCTTGCCATTTCTTGCCACCATTCTGCCTATTCATGACGTTTGGAATGGTCAAGAGGCTTTAGTTCTTGAGCCAGTTGCACCTTGTAAGCGTGTAAATGTAAGTCTTTATGCATAATGTTCATCAACGACGAGCGTGAGAGATGCAATTGTTGGGCACGACGACGAGTTGAGGTGGACGGCTCTTCAGCCACACTATCGCGAACAGCAGCAGTATTTTCTGCAGTACGAGCTGTATGAGCATGCACTGGTGTTCTCACATCTACAGACCCGGTTTGCTCGAATTTTTCCACGATTTTTTCGATTGTACGCACATTTGGACGATCAAATTGACCAAAAAAATCACGAAGTGCACGATATGCATTTTGATTTGAACGCCCATTTTCATAATAAGTCTGGATAACTTTAACACGTTGTTGGATTGTGTATCTCTCCATGGTTCAAATTGAATAAGTCTGAAATAGAGAAATATCAAATAAAATTCGGAAAAAACTTGGCTTTTAGGTGTGGTTCACATTCAACATCGGCCCTTGAAATTTAACCACCCGATATTAATAATCAAAATACGGTTTTCTTCTGGTCAAAATAGTATAAAACTGGCAAACCAAAAATTTATTGCGACTAAGAAAGTGGTTGCAAAAACTTAATAAAAAAATAACAATTATTGATGGAAATTTTAGTTTTTCTCGCCTAGCTACATATACATATGTACATATATTATTGTTGTTGTTTTGTTTTTTTTTCAAAAAATTAATTTATCTAAACAGCTTAAAAACTTTTATTTCCGTTCTCACAAAATTTTATATGTCCTTTTGGAAGAAAAATAAATGTGGCAGGAAACAAAGTAAAAAGTTCTTTTTTTATAAATCAAGAATTTTCCCCTCCCCTCTTATTAGCAATTCAGCGTTAACTTGATATTAAATAACTTAATCCCCTCTTGCTAAGTTTTTCCACAATAAATAAATCTAATACCCAGTTTGGTTTTATTTGATTAAAAAATAAATAAATATATATGCGAAATCAGCGCAATTGTGACACATGTTGTCAGATTTATCAACAATAAACTTGCCAAGTTTTTTGACATTTCATAAACAAATAAAACAAAGGGCTTACGAGTATACCTGCGTATAACATAAAGCCTTTACGATTTGTTTGTCAGGTGAAAAAGCAAAGAAAACAAGTTAAGTCAAAAAGTTTTGTCAGCAAATCTTGTCAAAGATAAAAATTCTGCAAGAAAAGTAAAATGTAATTGAACAATATGATAAAGAAAATGTTGTTTCTTCAAAATATCAAGAGTTTAGAAAAATTGATTTCGGTGGGAGAAAAAGCGTATCAAAATCACATCCCAACAACTTTATTACGAAAGGCGTTATGTGCCTAAAATCTCTATACTTAAGACTGCAAATATAACGAGCAACTCTATTAAAACACTATTTTAGCTTTATTAAATTGTATTGTGATATTCCAGAAAAAATTTCTAAACCATATGTAATAATAGGCAAACATAGCGCAAGAGCAACTTGTCTCTTCACTGGCAGATATACTGCCATATTGTATAAGCCGTCGAATCACAAAATTAACTTTAGACGTTAGAAAACTAAGCTCGTTGTCTATAAAAATTCCTAGAGCTATATAATATGCAACAAACTCAATACACTCATTATTCCACCTAAGACATGGAGTAACATTAAGCTGTGAAAACGACATTGTTCTAGTTTTAGATGGATTAAGTTGCCGCTGATTATGAACCCACCAATTCACAACGCTTCGTAGATTAGTTTTGAATGTATCCTAAAGATAACTAGTCCCACAGCCATTATCATCACAAAGCAATTGCACATCATCATCATAACAATACATCTTACAAAACTTTACCTCCTTGAACAAATCGTTCATGTAAATCATAAATAGTAACGGACTTTAATAGATAATAATGGACATATTCATAAAAATTTAACTGAATTTGAAATGTGTTTTAATTCAAAAATTCCATACAACATTTAAACTAAAATTCATTTCAAAAACACTTTAATCTTTTATGAACATGCACATAATTACATATTTATATCAAAAATACGATTATTATAACAAAGAAATAGGTAATGTAGTATTCAGCTTATATTTTTGACTATATAAGTATACAAGGTGTCTCAGAACTCAACGTCCACATGAAACAGGGTGACAAGATTGCTTGTAACCATCATGAGAAAAATCAGAAAACAAATATTAGAAAAAAGTACAAAGGCGCATGTGAATAAAAAACATTTGAACTGTTTGAGCCTATTTAGCGTTCTTAAACGCTCAAAATCAAGAAATAACCGTATTTTTCAAAAAGTATTTATTTATTCAGCAATAGCTAGCTTGTTCCCTTAAAAGTAGTCCCCTGCAAATATAATACACTTATGCCAGCTTTTTTGCAATCCTCGAAACACTTCTGAAACGTGCTTTATGGTATCGCCAACAGCTCCTGTTTCGATTTTTCTTTTATCTCCCCAATCGCAGCAAAACTCTTTCCTTTCATCGGTGTCTTCAGTTTAGGGAAAAGGAAAAAATCCAGCGGGGGACAAGTCGGGTGAATACGGTGATTGAGGCATGATAACACTTTTGTTTTCGGCCAAAAACTCATGCACTAGCATCGATGTGTGAGCTGGTGTGTTATCATGGTTCAAAATCCATGATTGTTTTTTCACAATTCTGTGCACTTCTGACGAATTGCTTCGCTCAAACGGCGCATAACTTAAAGGTAGTATTCTTTATTGACCGTACGACCTTGTGGCACGAATTCCTGACGCACCACGCCATTGCAGTCGATGAAAACAATGAGTAAAACCTTTAAATTTGATCGAACTGGACGTTCTTTTCCGGTCTTGGCTCTCCTGGACGCTTGCTTTACGATGATTGGGTGTTGGTTTCAGTGTGATCTGGAAATCTGGATCGTCGTTGGCGATGTTGTTTTTGCTTTTTTCGATCTTGACTCTTCTGGACGCTTTCATTCGGATGATTGGGCTTTGGTTTCAATGTCATAGCCATACACTCATGATTCGTCACCAGCTATGGCCTTTTTGATCTGGAAATCTGAATCGTCGTTGACGATGTTCAACAGCTCCTGAGCAATGTCCGTGTGACGCGGTTTTTGCGCAAAACATAGCAATTTTGGAACAATCTTCGCTGCCGCTCGTTTCATGCCTAAAACATTTGTAAAAATTGCTTGGCATGAGCCGAACGATATGCCAATACATCATCAGCAACCTCTCTGGTGGTAATTCGATGATTATCCAAAATCATTTTCTTCACTGCTTCAATGTTTTCATCGGTTGCTGACGTGCTCGGGCGTCATTGACATCTTCTCGGCCTTGCTTAAACCGCTTATACCACAGTTTAACTTGTCTTCCGCTGAAGGCCACAGCTTATTGCCTCGCCAGATCGGCAGTTTTGTAAACATAAAATGAATAACCCTATAACAGTAAATCAAATCTAGAAATAAAAAAGGAACTAATAATACTCCTTAAATTTTCATTACACAAATAAAAGTGCTCGTATACAGTCACAAGAATACATATAAACGTATTTATATAGATGTATAAATTTGTATGTTTTACTTTATGTACATGCGTACACACATTCCTATATGGAGAATGATTTTACACACTGCTCCATTTTCCAGAATAACATTTCACGAAACCAATCCCTCAGTGCCTGCTCTGCCTCATTCCTTTTCTTTGCATTTCGGCATGATGACTGTGATTATGATGTTTAACTATTTCGTATGTAAATATTTTACAACATGACTGTTGCTTGTACAGAATGAGTAT
This sequence comes from Thecocarcelia acutangulata, assembly GCA_914767995.1. NCBI lineage: Eukaryota > Metazoa > Arthropoda > Insecta > Diptera > Tachinidae > Thecocarcelia > Thecocarcelia acutangulata. Next base: position 26,339,900 of record OU612097.1, on the reverse strand, counting down.
TATTAAATGTTGTGATATTCATACGATTTAAGATTAAATGTCATTGTCACTGGTACAAGTTGCTAAAACAACAGCAATACAAAAGATGTGCCAGAAAACAAAACAAAAAAAAAAAAAGAAACAAGTAATTGTGTACACGAAATGTTATTTCATGTTCAAAAACAACATCAGAGTTATTAATGACACTGATGTAAATGTTTGAAATAAATGTAATTTTTGAAAGTGTGTTTCTAACGCAAATTTATATGTACATATATAAAGTGTTTAGGATGTACACATATACATGTTGCTCAAGAACAAATTATTTATGCAGCGTAGAGTAGATTTTTGAGTTTGAAATTTAAAATCGGACTTTAAAGATTATGCTACCTTAACAACTGAATAGGCCAAACAACAAATTGCTTTGGTCCTTAATTTCTTGTGCATTCGCATAGAGCCTCCTGACAATTATGATCCATCTCTCAGTTTCTTTTCCTCTATGTATGGTATGGCCGAGATATGCTACTAAATTTCTTATACCAACTTCCTACCCACGTCCCCCAAAGAACCTGTTTGGTGCTGACATATTCTTATCTGGGATAATGTTATTTCTGTAGCATAGAAGTGAAGTACTCCTCTTATTGGGTAGGCAATTAAAACTCTATCAGAGGCAGTAATAAAAAGTTATGCCAAAATTTCTTAAAACTTCATCAGTGGTGTTCATCATAGATTGCGGTGGCTGCATTATTGCTAAAACTTTTGGGCCGTGGTTCAAGCCTAAACTTTCAAGGAAAAAGTATTGCCATTCTGCCAGTTTTGGTGCACGCAACCACTTTAGGAACCCCAATATGTCCTCGATGTGCAGTTGTGATACACAAACAAACATCCGGTAAAATCCTGATGTATTTTTTATGAATTTCAGGCTACGAGCTGATGATGCCTTCCACATCCTCCGACTGTCTAAGAAAATGCACGTAGGGATTAGAAAGACAAAGCTCCTCACAAAAGTGTTTGATAATAAGATCGTCTAAATATTTTTATCAAGTTGCCACCATTCTGCATCAAGCAAGTCACTTGGAAGAGCTGGTATTTCTATGTAATTGGTATTCTGTCATACTCGCTAGGCTTATTAATTATGCTGACAGCATGAACTATTGATGAATCAAATAAGACTTTGCCCTAAAAAACTATGTTGGGGACAAAAACTAATAAGAGGAATTATGACTAAAAGTAGGTTTAAAGATAGGCAGAAGGTTTATCAAAATTTCAGCATTTGACACAGAGTTAATATTAGTATTTTAAACAAATATTGGTTTTTGAATAATACTTTAAGGAATTTTTCTTAATAACGATAAGTAAACGTTAAGTAAGTTTTTTTTTAATAAGGCTGTACTTGTTTAAAATATAGTTTATAGTTTGCTTAAAATATTGATAAAATATCCTGATTAATTTATTATTGTTCATAGGTTAGCAATAAAAAATTATAAATAGCTTGTTTTCCATGTTTCCCAGCTATCTATATGTCGACATTTCATAGGAGCTACCCTAATCATCAGTAGACTTTGGAAATTTTTGAAAGATATTCTCAAACATGGGGAAACATGAAAAACAAGCTATTTATAAGTTTTTATTGGTATCAATGTTAGAAGCTAAAATTGCGAATAAAAACTCAATTGTTAATAGGTTAGGTTAGGTTTAACAGGCTGCCAGCCATTTTGATCCAAGTTGATACCGTTGTGTTGCCTGAGTGCGATATGTATCTCAGCAGATCTACATACCACTGGCTTAGAAGCAACCCGAATATCGGACAGAGTAGTGCAATCTATTTACATCACATTTCGCTACTGCCGCCAAGTCGTGCAGAACCGGTCTGCCAAAGTCCTTACGTAGGAAAGAGCTCCGGACATCGACAAAGAAAGTGCTCAACACTCTCTACTACCTCTTCGTCTCCGCAACTTCTACGGAAGTCGTCAAATGGAACATTTAACCTGCTCGCCTACGATTCTATGTAACAATGACCCGTCGGGACCGACACAAGAGAGCGCAACCTCCTTCGGAGCAAGCGCCTAGTCTTCCTGTTATCATATCCGGGCTATTTCAGCCTTAATACTCGACAAGTGACCTCACTACCCCATCTCTCTTGTGCGGTTTTAAAAAGGTGACGCAGAACTTGTTTCTTGCAGCTCCTAAGCGGGACACCAACGATCATATCTATATCCCTTTGTTGTAGCCGAACACCAGCCTTTGCCAGCCCGTCCGCTACAACATTTCCGGACACTTCACTGTACCCTCGTACACAGAAAAACTCCAGGTTCGAATGTGTTACTGTCTCGTTTAGAAATATCCTGCATTCGCGAACCAACCTGGAAGTCGTACAGATCCCAGCTAGTGCATACAGTGCAGCCTTACTATCGGTACAAACTCGGATGTCCTCCCCAGAATATACTGTAGTACCTTAACTAGTTAGCTGCCTTCATAATGGCCGTGGTTTCGGCCTGCACTACGCTACACTCATTTTGCAGCCTGAAACTCATCCTTCTCTCATAAAAGGGAAGGATGAGTCTGACTCCCAAGTACGACTTGGTTCCATCTGTACCAATCACATCCGAGACCGTAAAATATCCGATACTGATGAAATTACATCAGATCTCCTGTAGCGCAGTAAAGCCGATGAGCAGTAATCAATATTCTCCGGAAGATTCACTTTTCTTTATCTTATTGAATCATGACTATATGTCGCCTCCTTCCACGTCTCGCTTGATCACAACCTGATAGCTGGATTCATGGCTATTTCTTCCGCCATGATATCAGCCGGCAGTCAGTTCAGCATAGAGAAAAGTCCTTTTGATGGCGTAGTGCCGGAAGCAACAGTCACCATCCAAGCAGAAGTACGTATGTATGATTATGATAGATTTCAAAATTGATAGCTTAACAGCTTGATCATGTGTTTACTTGATTGATGTAATCATTGACCGATTAATAGGTTGTTTCTATGGTTGATTAAATGCTTGATTCGCTGAGTAGTTAAGTTTTTGTTGTGGTTGATGTGTTGGTAGTTTAATCGGTTGAGCAATAATTGATATTTTAGTTGACTACTTACTTAGTTAATTGATCTCTTTTTTTGTTTTGTTTTGAGGAATTGATTATATGTTTGACATATTTTGATTAAGAATATACGGCTGCGTGTGGTGTCGTGATTTCCAAATATACAAACTGTTTAACTGAATATGTTATTGGTTGATTGCTTGCTTTTTATATAGACTTATTAATGGATAAAGTAGTATTATGTATCGTTTAGATAGATTGATTGCTAGGCTTATAGTTGAATGCTTTGTTGATTAGCTGATTGATGGTGAAGTTTTCAGTGATTGATTGGTTTATTGATTGCGTTGTTGGTTAATTGATTGCTGGTTTTATTCACATTTTTAATGGTTAAGTAGTTTTATATTATGTTTAGGCTTTGGTTGGAGTGGGGATCTAGTTGACTGCATACTTGATTGATTGGTAGTCTTATAATTGAAGGATTCTTTTTTTAAATGGTTGTTTGTTTGTTTGATTGATAGCGAAATCGTTTATTGATTGATTGTTCATCAAGAAATTTAGTCAACTTTAATTTACTGATTGGCTGCTTGCTTGATATATAGACTGATGGATTCGTAATTTTGCGATTTATTGATTGTTTATTTAATTGATTGAGTGTTCTTTGATTAGCCTATTAATTGTTTTACCGGCTGATTCGTTGTTAGGACAGCCGATTTGATAAATTTACTTTTCTGCTTTATTGTTTAATTAACCTGTAGATTGGCGGACTAATTGCTTTTTTGATTACGGTGATGATTGATTATTTGACTTACAAACAGATATAGTAGATGCTGTTTTGCATGGCGTATTTACTTGACTGACTGTTCATAATAGAAACGATAAAACAACATCCACTTAGCAATTTTAGTTTTAGGTTAGAATAGTGTCTTATATAATCTTACTTACACACTAAACACGAACTGCGTAAAGTCAAACCTTACAAAGAAACAACAAATTTAGGAAGACCAGAAATACGCTGCATAAGCAGCGTACGACTTGGTTCCATCTGTACCAATCACATCCGAGACCGTAAAATATCCGATACTGATGAAATTACATCAGATCTCCTGTAGCGCAGTAAAGCCGATGAGCAGTAATCAATATTCTCCGGAAGATTCACTTTTCTTTATCTTATTGAATCATGACTATATGTCGCCTCCTTCCACGTCTCGCTTGATCACAACCTGATAGCTGGATTCATGGCTATTTCTTCCGCCATGATATCAGCCGGCAGTCAGTTCAGCATAGAGAAAAGTCCTTTTGATGGCGTAGTGCCGGAAGCAACAGTCACCATCCAAGCAGAAGTACGTATGTATGATTATGATAGATTTCAAAATTGATAGCTTAACAGCTTGATCATGTGTTTACTTGATTGATGTAATCATTGACCGATTAATAGGTTGTTTCTATGGTTGATTAAATGCTTGATTCGCTGAGTAGTTAAGTTTTTGTTGTGGTTGATGTGTTGGTAGTTTAATCGGTTGAGCAATAATTGATATTTTAGTTGACTACTTACTTAGTTAATTGATCTCTTTTTTTGTTTTGTTTTGAGGAATTGATTATATGTTTGACATATTTTGATTAAGAATATACGGCTGCGTGTGGTGTCGTGATTTCCAAATATACAAACTGTTTAACTGAATATGTTATTGGTTGATTGCTTGCTTTTTATATAGACTTATTAATGGATAAAGTAGTATTATGTATCGTTTAGATAGATTGATTGCTAGGCTTATAGTTGAATGCTTTGTTGATTAGCTGATTGATGGTGAAGTTTTCAGTGATTGATTGGTTTATTGATTGCGTTGTTGGTTAATTGATTGCTGGTTTTATTCACATTTTTAATGGTTAAGTAGTTTTATATTATGTTTAGGCTTTGGTTGGAGTGGGGATCTAGTTGACTGCATACTTGATTGATTGGTAGTCTTATAATTGAAGGATTCTTTTTTTAAATGGTTGTTTGTTTGTTTGATTGATAGCGAAATCGTTTATTGATTGATTGTTCATCAAGAAATTTAGTCAACTTTAATTTACTGATTGGCTGCTTGCTTGATATATAGACTGATGGATTCGTAATTTTGCGATTTATTGATTGTTTATTTAATTGATTGAGTGTTCTTTGATTAGCCTATTAATTGTTTTACCGGCTGATTCGTTGTTAGGACAGCCGATTTGATAAATTTACTTTTCTGCTTTATTGTTTAATTAACCTGTAGATTGGCGGACTAATTGCTTTTTTGATTACGGTGATGATTGATTATTTGACTTACAAACAGATATAGTAGATGCTGTTTTGCATGGCGTATTTACTTGACTGACTGTTCATAATAGAAACGATAAAACAACATCCACTTAGCAATTTTAGTTTTAGGTTAGAATAGTGTCTTATATAATCTTACTTACACACTAAACACGAACTGCGTAAAGTCAAACCTTACAAAGAAACAACAAATTTAGGAAGACCAGAAATACGCTGCATAAGCAGACTCATTTTTTCTGTACTCGTCTTTTGCTTAGTTGTTTTTTAAGAACATTTTTATCATTGTTAGAATCCTACAAAATATTTGCAGAAATATGCAAATGTCAAGTATTTAAAATCCTTTTTTCTACTCTTACACACATTTTCCTCATAACACTTGTGATAAATTTCAAATTATGTTGATTGTATGTTAGTAGTACGATTATTTTCGTTCTTATTATTATTATTTTTTTTAATACAATATTTTTGCTTGTTTTGGCAAAACCACATTTATTTAGTATTTTTCTTCAAATAAGAGCCATCATGTTCATCATTTCTTATGAAATAATATTTGCATACCTTTCATAATGCACAGAGAATATTTGAATCCTTCTGGCATTCAGGAACTGTCTGCTGTATATTAGAAAAGAAAGAAAAAATTATGTGATATTAAAAACATTAAGGTGGTGCCGCTGAAAAAATAAAAAAACTTTTAGGGAAAACATTGGTGCTTAGGCATTTTGCTCACATTCAAATTTTCAATACTAAATCATGGAATTGTTGGCATGTCAGTGTCATATCCTGGAACCACCCTAGTAGACTAGAGGACAATCTGTTATATTTATCTGTCTTCTACTTTTGATTTACATATGTTAATAATTCTTATAAGTCACTTTTCTTGAATTTGTTGGGGTTTCTTTCTTGTATGCTTACATATTTATGTATTTGTGTATGAGAAGATTATATTGTCTAGATTTCCACTTTTATATTGTTGTTAAATCCAATATGCCAAAAATTGTTTGTATGTTGTGTTTTTTCTTTTCTTCTTCTATGATTGCGCACACATGAGTGTTTATTTGAAATAGAGCATTTGAATGCTTTTACTTATTTTACTTTTACAAGTAACACAAAATTTCAAAAACTCTTAACATGAAAAATTATTTTTTCTTCCACATAATATCCAAGTCATGTGAAGTGCACGAGTATGCTTGACTACGAATAAAAATAACACATGAGACAAGAACAATGTTTAATAATTTTTTACAAAATTTTTTATTTGTTTGTGGTTTTATTTGTTTTCTAATGGCAAATTTATTTTTGGTTAAAAAATTTACCAGTTTATGTTCTTAATAGAAATTAGTTTTGTATTGTAATAAAAGTAGATATTAATTTTAAGGAAATTAAAAACCAGAAGGGTCTGAAGAAGTCAGCATATGTTCACGTACATTTTTCAAATCTATTGCTCTTTGTGGTGCATGTCTTTTAGAAATTAGTTTAGGATTTCATTGAAATTAAAAGGATATGTGTTTCTGTCATTAGTTCTTAAATACGAGTAGAAAAGCTGAATATAATTTTTTTAGAATGTAATTGACAACGTTTATTCATCAAACATATTTGGCCATAGGAAGATATGAGAAAATATTTGCCATGTTCATCTAAATTATCACAAAGTGAAAGTGCTCTGATATTATTCATAATCAAATCTGTACCAGCAGGAATCATTATTTTCTTTATATCATTTTATTTTAAAGGATCCCACTTCTCATTAAAGTTAATACTACTCCACTCAGTTGTTTTCTACGCAACTGCTAGCAATCATTTATAGTTTTTCTACCTTTCTGTTAAACACACTAACACAGTAATACCTCAAAAAAGTCGTAATGCGACAAAATTCAGCTGTGTGTTTTTGACCTGCCGGGGAACAGGTTTTGCCTTGGCGTATTCCTAACTAAAGTACTCTGTTTTTCGGGTAAAGAGGGGAAGGGGTCCCTCGTATGATGCGGCAAACAAAACTCTAGGTAGCCTTATGACTTAAGCTGTGTTGGCTTCCGAAACCCTTATCAGGGGTATAAATTGGCAAAATGGGGATCAGAATAGCCCCCGGGTGGTTCTGATTGCAATTCAACCCGGGCTGATTGTGGTTGAAACTTGGCTGAAACGTTCTGGCTGTGGTTAAAACCTAAAACGCAGGAAGAGGGTGTTAGTATCCTTGATAATTGTTTGGTGTGTGGCTTTTTTCGGGGACTAATTTGCTTTTACGTTGCTTTTACAACAATTTGCTTTTAATGTTGCTTTTACAACACTGTACTGTAAAGAACCGGTGGTGATGGTTGACGGGTGAGTTGGTTTAAGGGCTGATGCTCCATTACAGTGCAATGCACTGCATATGTAGTGGTCAACCCCTGAGTACAGGAGCAAGATGCAACAAAATAAGACCAATCCTACACATGCAGTACATTGTACTAGAACTAGAAAAATGGATTATGGTAAGGAGGTAAGAATAAATAGAGTTTATTAGTTTGATTTAAAAATACCTACAGTGTCAGTGACCGGAAACATATAGGCGGTCAGCTTACTCCGTAGATAAACCGTAGAGCTGAAGAGCGCATTATTTCTTTAATGCATTAGCTTATTCACTGGCTAAGCTTGCGCGAACTGTTACGCATAGTACGCAAAAATACACATGTTTAACCTGCAATGTTACTAACTCCAAGTTGCAAAGCCATATATCTTTATTCATCTTTTTTGTTTAAGTTTATTTCCCTCAACGTTTGAATTAAAGTAAAGTCCTTTGTTTAGAGAAGGAGAAAAACTTATTGTGCCTGCAATCCAATGAACTTGTTTCTTTATAGAAGAGTCCTGAATTAGCAAGGATTTAAAATTTTGTAAAAAATACCACTTTCATTATGAGAAAAGTTGATCTGTAGTAAGAATTTAACTAATCAAATGCATACTATGATAAATGAAGTTGGCAGAAGGCGTATTTCGGACTTAGACTGAATAAAAGGACTTTAACTTTATTATCTTCAACACTTAATGCCAAATACTGTTGAATTATTAAAGCTGATAGCAGCTGGTGTTTTTTGGAGTAGGTCCAATAAAAGTCCCTTCTGCTCCTTTCTTGGCATAAATGTCAGCCATTTCATTGCCATGATGCCCTTCATGTCCTGCCACCCAGATCAGGGTGACCTGGTTCTGGCTTGCCAGTTCATTTAGTCTGTTGTGACATTCCAGTACTAACTTGGATGTGGAGACACAACTGCTCAGGGCCTTCAGCACTGATTGGCTATCGGAGAGTATTTTTATCAGCACTCCCTTGTGTCCCCATGCTAAACGTATACTCTACTTTTATATTATTTTTCTCCTAAAAATATACTACACTTTCTAACATACCTCTTCTAGACACTCAGTTTAAGTCTTATGTGTAAGATTAATTAATTTAATAAATTTTATAAGTCTTTTAATTGTATTCTTTTGCTTTTTCTTTCTAGGTATGTTTTCATGAAATTTTATAATACTATTTAAGAAACTTCAAGAAATTCCATATTCGGTAAGTTTTCGTTATTGTAAATAATTGAAAAACAGTGAAATTTGGGAATTTTCTAAAACCTTTTTTTGCCATTAGTAAATCCAATTTTTATCCAACTTTCAGCATCATTACACATTTTATTTAATTTAAATTTTCTTTCGCATTTTGCGCCAAAATTAAGTTTCTTTTTTCTGCACATAAAAGTTGTCATCATATTTCATAGATTTGGTCGGTTGTTGTTTTACTATTTTACAAACCATTTATTTAACACGTTTTTTTTAATAAAACAACTACTTTTTATTTTAGTCAATAAAAGTCTGTCATAAAACATTTGAAAAATTTTCTAGTATTTTTCTATTTTTTTTTTTTCTAATTTGTAAACTAAAAACGCAAGATTTTTATCAATTGTTGTGCCATTTCAAATGAAAGAAAAAAATATTTGTTTGATCATTCGTTTTAACAACAAAAGACTCATAGACTTTTATACGTATAAATTCAGTCTAAAAATATGCTTTAGTTTGCAGTTTTGTTATTTAGTAGAGTTTGTTTGGCAAATTGTGTATGTGTGTGTGTGTGTGTGTGTGTCTGCTTAATTGTGTTTGTTGAAAAATAACAAAACATTGTATGTTTTGTTTCCGTATTATGGCCCTCTTGCTAAATTTGGGTCATATTTTGTTTTGGTCATAAAATGTACTTTTTTTCTATTTCAATAACGATAAACTAAAGCTTTTCCAAAACTTTTATCTGTTTGATATTTGGTATACATACTTTTGTTTTCTGCTGTTTTTTTTTTTTTTTTCTTTTTTCTAAATTAAACCAATCACATTGGAATAGAACTCATACACACAACACATGCATCTTTTTTATTTTTCTTTCGAAAAAATTGTATGTCAATGCAAAATCTATATGGCCATAAATCATAGACATATTTTGAGTTTTGCATTGTGTTTTTGTATGTATGCGTAAATGTTGGTCATAAATCATGATGGGGTACCTACCGACAATGTTTGTATCAGCAAAAAGAAACTGACAACTCATAAGAGAAGAAAGAGAAAGAGCGAGAGAGGGAGAAAATAATGAAAACAGTCACCTAAATACAGCAAACTCAAATGAAATTAATGATTCCCTTTTGGAAAAATTGCAGGCAAAATATGACATTTCTTTTTTCCTTTTCCAGAAAGAAGTGAAAAAGTTAATGGAATTTCAAAAGTAGTAGAAACTAAAAATTAAAATCAAGTTCAGTTAGCTTAAGCAGGCAATTATAACAAAAATGATTTTGAAAGCAACACTGACAAGAAAAAAAATGTTATACAAACCTTTTTTAAATATTAAAAAAATGCTGGTAGCTGAAGCAATACAAAATCCTGCTAGAGATAACGTTTGAGAGAAACTTCTTTCATTTTTATAAAAGCCCAGTTTAGTCGTATGTTTATATGAGCAATATTAATTTGACTAATTGCCTTAAATTCTATTTTATGAATTGCAATTGTGTCCACTCTACCCCAGTTGCTGTTTCTGCAATACAGCAGATACACAACTGCAAGATACAAAGTACAAAATAGTGCAACATTAATCAGCCAATTTCGTTTTGGAATTACTTTTTTACTAAATAAAAAAATTATATTTAATGCTGGAAATGTTTATATGGACTTGAGAGGTTTTTACTGTTAATTGGAAAATATACGAGGGCGAATTGATATTGAAGCAATTTTTCAATTGAGATCTGTTAAACGTCAGCTGATAGAATTTCACTCAAATTCATAGATCAGTTTATTTTTTATAGTCGTTTGAAGTAAGAAACTTTTTTGTTTGTTTGGTGGAACTCATTTATTCCAGGATTTATTTTATGTTATAATTGTTCCTTATTTGAAACAAAAACATTCCTGGTTTTTTTCAATTACTTATTTAACTGACTATCTCAACTGACAACCTCAACTGCTTCCATCTATTGAGCCTCATTGAATAGTTGGTAACCTCTTTTATAACTGGTGAAAATGGCTACTCCGATCTTATCTGCTGCCGCAAACGTGAAGTCATTGCTGTCTGTGCCAACTCACTTGTTCCACCAAACCAATGATACATAGAAAAAAGTTTTTTTCGTGTTCAATAACGAAATTCGTTGAATCAATTAATCAACTGTTTGAATACGGACCTGTAAAAGAATTTGTGGTTTCAAACAAAAGTTTAGTAAAAATAATTATTGATCGAAAAAAACAATTTTTTTAAATAGCAACAAAATACGATACAAACAAGAAGCAGTTGAGGTGTCAGTTAAATAAGTAATTGAAAAAAAACAGGAATGTTTTTATTTCAAATAAGGAACAATTATAACATAAAATAAATCCTGTGATCCCTATGGGACCCTCCAGGATAGGTTACGTTGCACAGGCTGCCAGTCTTATGAAACCAGGCCATGTCGTTCCTTCCTTCGTCCCATTGTGCGGCTTGAGGGAGGTTCAGATCCAAACCAACTCGAAAGCTGGATAAAAGAATCCAGTCCGGTTCAGCGTTCCTATAGAACGAAGAGTCGGGCACCGACAGAGAAATTGCTCAAACCTCTCTTCCTTGTCCTCATCCATCCACAAAAATCCTTAAATAGAAGATTTAGTCTTCTAGCATGCATCTCTATGTAACAATGCACTGGCAGAACTGCCACCGAAATACGTAGCCTTTGCTGGAAAAAATCCCTAAGGACCGTAGTCATCCTTAAATCACACGCAGCCTGTGTTAGCTTCGCTTCTCGGCAGGTAATCTCATCAGACCATCTGTCCTGTGCAGTCTTACAGTCACTGCTACAATATTTCCAGGCACTCTACTGTGGCACTGTACGCAGAAGAGCTCCAGATTTGTACGTCTTGCTATCTCATTAAGAGATATCCGGCACTAAAATAAACTGGATGTTGTAAAGATACCCACAAACGCATTTAACGCAGTACAGATTCGAACACTCACAGGATCACCTGTAATATTTTTATCAAAGTTAAAGTAAGTATTACTGCCTGGCTAACGATGTCATTCGACTTCTCCTGCTCGCATAAATACATGCAAAACAAAAACAACATTTTAAATTTTGTTTTTATTTTAAACGTATTTATGCGAGCGAGTGATGTCGAATGACATTGTGGGCCAGGCAGTTAATTTATTGATTTTTTGTTAAACTTGATAACGTTTAAATTGTATTTGAGATTCTTGTACATTTATACATTCATTTTGGTTCAAGTTCTTCCTTTCTTAAGTTTCTTAAAAAAAAAAATTTCACAAGACAAATTCGCTGTGATCAATAATTCTTGATTGAAGAAGGCTAGAAAAAATATTGTTAAACTACATATTTTTATAATTTTTCTGGTCTTCTTCAATCAAAATTTATTAATCACAGCAAATTTTTATTGTAAAAAATCATGCTTAAGAAACTTAATAAAGGAAAAACTTGAACTAAAAACTGTTGTATAAATGTACAAAAACCAAATAAACTATAAGTATTTCCTATGACTTTCTACCGGAACCTACAGGAAACAATATAACACTTAGCCAGGTCAGTTTTGTTAGCAATAAACGCTTTAGGTTGTTTTTTGCCAACTTTCTGTGACCGGTATTTGATGATATGAACTCCGAAGACAAGAGAAATGTCATAACGCAGAAGCATGATGCTATATTCCAAATTTTACGAAATTAAGAATTGCGCACAAAATATCCTAAATCGACAACAGTTGTGCTATACTTTTATTTTATTTGTAAACGCCTTAAAATAGGCAGCGATATGACCTACAAACACAGGAGAAGTGCCATAGTGCAGAAGCATGATGCTATATGCCAAATTTTAAGAAATTAATAGTTTCGCATAAAATATAAATCTGCAAAAGCCGTGCTATATTTTTGTTTTATTTATAAACGCCTTAAAATAGGCAACTTTTTCTCAATATTAAATACAAACTAATATATGCTAATCATATAAATTTTAATTGAGATCACGTCGCGTTCAATCTATTCTTTCACAAAAATTATTGTTGTCAAAACTTCGTTGGCATGCAACATTCAGCCTTGAAGTGTCTAGGCTTTAATCGGTTTAATGAAAAAAGCAGTCATTTAATCAAATGCCTCTTGTGATATGACTGTATGAAAGCAAAATAAAAACAAATGTTTCCTTTAATAACCCAGTCCCAGCATGTTAATTTATTTCTGGATGATACTGGGAGCTGTAACATATAAATAAAAATTATTACAACATACTCGTACATACACACTTGTTCATGTCTATGGCATGGTCACAGAAAAAAAAACATCTGTAAAAATAAACACATTTAAGGCACTGAACGCATAACAACGCTCACTGCAGAATATAAAACTTAATTTATACGCTTATACGTGATAACTACCTACAGTAAACTGTTGTATTTAATTTTATATTTTTATGTGTACGAGTACGTTTATTTATGCCGGCATTGTAGCAACATAATCGCCACAACCATTAAGACTTTCTTATACTGATGCGTCAGCTCCCTGTTCTTTTTCTTTTTCTTTTTCTTTTTTTTTTTTTTTTTTGTCCCATATTTTACGTTTGGTAACACTTTGTAGAATTTTAATAAATAATTTTAGTTCATGCGTATTTATGCGAGCAAAAGTCTGTAATGTCTTTATTTTCTCACTTTATTGTATATTTTTTTTTATATGTTTGATATATTTTTGTGCAATGTCTGCATTATTTACCAAACAAGTCACAATCTCAATGGAACAATGTGTAAATATACACATTATAGGACAGAAAAAAGGAAACATTTAACAATGCTAGAGAAAAAAACATAAAATAAAATGAGTAAAGTAAAATATTTATTTCCATAAATAAGTATTAAAAGTCAAAATGAAGAAAGAAACAAATTTTTTTTTATAAATCCCCAAAAAATTGCTTACTGAAAATAAAAATATGGAGATAATTAAATTTGCATTCGCCTTAAGTTATGCTTTAATTTTTTTTTTTTTTTTTTAAGAAAATTATTATTTTGCGAAATAAGCACTGAATTGTTTCGAGGTTTTACACGTATTTGGAATGAGCACACCCGAAACTAATGTTTTAAATTTATACACAAATTATGAAATGCAGAAAAAAGCAACCAAAGTAACAGGTTAAAAACTCCTAACTACATAGAAAAAACAATGCTTTATATGGCAGTAATCTAAAGGCAACATTTTATTTTGTTATATTTAAAACGCAGTCGATATGATCTACCATATTCGTTTTCTATCGTTACACAGAAAAAATTATAGTCAAAATAAAATCAACAAAATTTTTGTCTGAAAAAATAACTTGTATGCATAAAAATCAAGAAAATAACTTTGGATATCGTATTTTGCTGCTGTTTACAAAAATAGTTGTTTTCGATCAATAATCATTTTTACTAAACTTTTGTTAGAATTTACGAATTCCTTTACAGGTCCAAATTCAAACAATTTATTAATTGATTCAACGAATTTCATTATTGAACACGAAAAATTTTTTTTTTCTGTGTATTTACGTACGCCGAAATGTATCGAGTTTTCTTTATATGTTAATATTAATGCAAATAAATTTACATAATTACACATTACAAAAAAAAAAAAATAAAAAAATACGATGAAGGAACTGTTTGTTTTCATATTTATATTCATTTTTACTTTCTTTTGAATGTTTTTACCATTACTCATTCATCACCTTGCAGTGTGGGGGATATTGGACTAACTTTTGTTGGTCTGAGCAGTGTTGAAGGTATATACGCTGGGCGCTCATCGGCTTTGACATTTTAAATGCTGTGATATTGTTTTTTCTTGGTTCTTTGGTGTGTTTAGGTTCAGCTCAAAAGTCCACAAACACTACTTCCTCTTTCCTCTTTGCTGTTCATCATAATCTATTTTCCTAGCTCCAGTACAATGCACATCATAAGTGGTGACCCTTAAGTACTAGTTAAAAAAAAAACAGAAAATAGAAATAAAGGAATTTGTTAATAAATATATTCTGGTAGCACAAATGTGATAAAACTGAGCGTCTGTAGTTTGAATTAAAGTCACCAAGTTTTTGTCATACCCAATTCATATTACAATACTAAATGAGCATACTTTGGATATAAGTAACCATATTACTTCTATTAAGCAAGCATACTAGCTGTATTGTCATGCAATAAAATTAAACCAGGTATGTGAGTTTTAATATGAGGTGAAATGGCAACAAATTTCTACCGATAAACAGTTTAATTCAAATAGTTAAGAAACTCTATTCCGTTCGTATTACTAGTGCAACCAAATTAAATTTCTGCTATACAAAATTTTTTACAAAATTACCAAAAAAAAAAAAAACAAAAAAAATAGCATGTTTCCAGGCCTGGCCTAAATACAACATATTTCAAAATATATTTTTTCAATTAAGAAGCTTGGAAGTATTTTTCCAGGCCTGGTATAAATACAACATATATCAAAATATATTTTTTCAATTCAGAAGCTCGAAAGCCATATAGACTTATCGTTTAAATTTGGCATCCTTATCCGATGATGGACCAGCTCCACGGGATGAGTTACTTGCAATTCACCAGGGCGCCTGTGTATCTTGAAAGGCTGGGTACAGCTTTTGTGATAAATTTATATGTTAGCCATATCCCTCCTGTACGGAATATCCTCCCTCCGAGGAACAGGTATTGTCTTGGCGTAGACCAACCAACCAGGGCATGCTGTTTTCTGTGTCATAGAGTGAAAGGAGTTCCCCGTTTGTTGTAGTAAACAAAACTCTAGGAAGTCGCATGACTTATGTTGTGTTAAGGATTTTTGAACCCCTTAACAAGTATTAAAATTGTCAGAACGTGAATCAGTTGCCAGGAGGTTCTGCTTTCCAGATTTCTAGGTGCTAATGATGGCTGAGCTGCCTGCCTTGGCTGAAATATTCTGCTTGTGGTTTAAAGCTAAAATCACAGTAAGGAAAATTGGCATTTCTGATAACTATGGTGTATGGCCGGTTTTCAGGGGCTAACCCTGCAGTCCTATTGTCTTGCAACAGATACCGGTATATTAAAGAACCAGGAGTGGTTAGCCAGGTGAGGTGGTTAAGGGGTTTGCCTGAAGTTTTGAGCAAGGGGGTTGTCCATATGACTGTAAAACTTCAAGCGAAAAGTTGCAACGTATGTGAGCCTTGCACGACACATGTTGAATAATTCACTCCCTGGCTTTGGTCCACCATCAGTTTAGGCCGTAAAGGTAGGTGCTGATGTAAATCAATTTGCAGTTGTACGCAATTTCTTAGACAGCCAATAGAAAACAAAGCTTAATTAGTTATTGGATTATGAGCAGTAGTTCTTAACCAACTCTTCCGTCTGATCATCGCCATCAGTTCCTTATACTACAGATATCTTTTTGCCTGACAACAGTACCTACCTGCGATTCAGGTTTAAACCACAGCCAGAAAGTTTCAGCCTAGGTAAGGATTAGTGCGCCGAGTGGGTCTGGGAGCACAACCTTCCGGGGGCTTTGGCGATCGCTGTTCTGCCAACTAAACTTTAACCAAGGTTTTGGAAGTCCAATAAGACATAAGTCAAATGGCTTCCTGGAGTATATTTGCCACAAAAAACGAGCATCGCTTATCCCTCTATGCCACGGAAAGCCAAGTAACCTTGTTAGTCGTAAATTAAGGCAAAATCTGCTTCCCAGGAGAAGTTTAATTCCGGCAATAAGAAGTCGCGTATTATAGCTTTGTGGCGCTCGCCAGAATTGCTATACTGTACTCCTCCCGCGTGTACATTGCACTACAAAGTTAACTTTGAGTAGATTTTATGGCTTTGCGTGCATCACATACCGATTATCAGTGCTCCACAAACCAAGTTTTTGTTTGCTGACGTAACCGTTTAACTGAAAATGCGTCTCGTCGCTCATGACTATTTTCGACTCAAAATCATGGTAAAAATTCTACATTATTATTGCACGCTCTTGCGAAGTATAGAGCTTCATTCTTTGTCTATTAGTTATAGCTGTTTAGTTCTTAAATGTCGCATATGATTGGCGTAAAACGTCAATCATATTACATAAGCTATTACATATTAGACTGCAACCTAAATTAATGCGTCAAGTGCAATTAATGTGTCAAAAATCCTCAAGTGCATACAAAATGTTTGAGAACAGCCCAGATAGCGCGGGGTTAATATTTTGCAATTGGAAACTCTAATTTTGGTGGAGTGTAAGAGAGAAAGCTCTCTGTTGTCTCTAAGTAAAATTCGTTTCATAACAAATGTTACTCATTTCTCACTGCCATTAATAATCATACTTTAGGTGCTTTCACACTAATTTAGCGACTTTATCACATTTTATTATTTCTATTTAGTGATTTTTATTAAACAAGATCAAAGAGCAGTATCGTTCATAGCAACGCTTTTTTTTTAATTCACTAACTACAGCGTATTAACAAGGCGTTAAAATTATGTTGCGCTTTACGCCGTAAATTAGGTTGCGTCGATACGATAGATTGAATAACTTTGGGCCACCCTGTACATCGGTTCACAATATGCTTGTATTGTTTTAAGGTATTACTGCTAGTTGAACAACGTTAAACTTTTCTGAACAACATCCGAAAAATAAGTTTTTAAATTAATCCTTCACAACGAAACTGGCTACTGGAAATACCTTTTCCCTGCAGACAAAATCCCTGAAACAATCTAGTTATTATATAAATTACAATCATACACTTAATCTTGAAGTTAAATAGTAAAAGGAAAACCGGATGATTTTTCATATACTCGTCGTATATGTCATCTTATTCTATAGGAGTAGGGAACACCTTAGGGAAAATCTTTATGATTTTCTTAAATTTTAATGCTTTCTCTTCCAGCATTTTATTTATAGGATTTTTAAAACGTATTTAGAATACTTATTTTCTTTAATACAAAACAAATAGCGTACAAAAGGTAGTGACAACAACAATGACATCATTGTCGCAATAGAAATATGTGCGTTTTGGGTGAAATTATTAAGTAATCCTAAGGATTTGCTGCCTTAAGCAATGTGCTCTATACACCTGTATGCCCACTTAAGTACAGGTCGTTAAATTGCGTTGCTCTCTTTGCTCACTTTTATTTTTTTTATTTAGTATTTATGCCAACATTTATTAATTTATATTTTTGTTGTAGTTATTTTCTTTTATACTTATATCTATGCAAAATGGCAACATCGTTGCTGTCGCAGTATTTTTTCAAACCACATTGGTATCGTTATGACTCTAAAGCACGCAGCATCCCAGGGAGTCGAACTTAAAATGAGTACGCGTACGTATTTTTTTACACACAGTATTCATATACATTCCGGTAGAATACAGCATAAAGTATTACTATTCCCTGGGAAAATTGTTTAAATGCAAATTTA
The DNA here is from genome assembly GCA_914767995.1 of Thecocarcelia acutangulata. Lineage (NCBI taxonomy): Eukaryota > Metazoa > Arthropoda > Insecta > Diptera > Tachinidae > Thecocarcelia > Thecocarcelia acutangulata. Next base: position 26,321,712 of record OU612097.1, on the reverse strand, counting down.
TTACAAAGATTCAATTACGCTTATTAATGGGTATTAATTTTATTTACTACTTGGGCTTTTTTTATTTAATTTAATTTTTCTTTTTGTATTTTATTTTGTATTAATTTTGTCATCCATAAATATACAGACTTTTTTTTGCAAGTGGTAAGCTTTTACGTCTGTGTTGTTAGCACTCGTTTTATATGATGCTGCATTTGGTTGTTGGGTAGATTTTAATTATCTCTCTATAAATGAATGTTTTATACAATATATAAAATATTTTTCCAATGTTTTATATAGAAATTTATTTAAACGTCTGTTATGGCGATATTATATTTATGAAGCTTTGGATAGTGTGGCTTAAAGTGTGAGAGGTGTTTTAAATTATTTTAATGGTTAAATGTATACAAAGAGAAAACATAAACAGTGGATATTAATTATAATGTATCATAAGTCACACTGTAATGTTATAATAGCATAATTAATTATGTAATAAAATTTAAGAATAACAGCAGCATTTTTTCATAACAAGATTAAAATTAAATGCTTTAAACTTAAAAGCCTGAAAATAGGCTATGTTTTTTATTGACTATAAAAATAAGGCGGAATTGAAAGTTACAAGTACGCGCGTAGTTACAGTTGAGAAAGCATTAGTTATAATAGGTAGGGAGGTAGGTAGATTTTATAGGCCGCCAGTTTCATGAAACCAGCCCACTTGGGTTCTTTTGGTCCCGTTGTGTTACCTGAGGGAGAAGTGCAGCCTATGAGACTTACACTTTCCCCAACGGTTTAGTTCCAAACCAACCCGAAAGCCGGATAAAGAAATTCAGTCCGTCCAATCGGCATTCCGATATATCTGCCAAACCTCATAGAACAGAGAGCCGGGCATCGACAGAGGAAATGCTCAACACTTTCCTCCTCGTTCTCATCCCCGCAACTTCTGCAGAAATCATTAAATAGAAGATTAAACCTCCTAGCATGAGACAATGTCCTGTCAAAACTGCCACCAAGTACACAGTCTTTGACGGGGAAACCCCTTTAGGACCGCAGTTCTTCTACGATCATATGCAGCCCATGTTAGCCTTGCAACTTGGCAGGTGACCTCACCAGACCATTAGTTATAATAAGAAAACTTTAAATTTGAATAAAAAGCCAACACTGAAATATATGGTGATCCCCACCCACCTATAAAGGATTTGAAAATTTCTTTACATATCCTAGGCCTTTTATATACGCTAGCTATCCATATGTCGTCATATCATAGGAGCTACCCTAACCATCAAAGGACCATTTTGTTCAATTATCGTAATATATATTTTGTGATAGAAAAATCCATAATCGCTTCGGCGGCATACTTGTATTTTCAATGGCACTGAGACATTACTGAGGTTCAATGTCATTTATACACTTTATCTTTGACCTTAAGCTCATTTAAACATCAATTAAAAATCAATAATATGTATAATAATATGTTCGACAGAAATCATAATGGTTTTTTTGAATTGTATTTCAAATCAATGTGCAATGCTCACGATTCTCACAATTTAATATTTATATATAATTGTGTTTGTAATTCAAAATTAAATGCCGCAAGGGGACGATCGGTGTCGCCTATGCCAACTTAAAAAAATTAAATACCCAGGCACCTTTTTAAACTAAAAAGTCTATGCAATCAGGCAATTGTATATTAATATAAATAAATAAAACATAGATACATAAATAAATTATATAAAATTAAAATAGAAACTTTTTTATATTGTCATTAACATTAAGTTTATTCACATCCTGCGCACTATGCCGGCATTTCATAGTGGCTACCTTAATCGCATGTAGACTTAGAAAACTTTGAAAAATATTTTCAAACATCTAACTTTTACCATTATTTTGGATAAAACAGTAAGAATACAAAAAGCACGCCTTTTCTTGTGCATACGTTGTTAGTTTTTATTTTTAGACTAGGTGCTTGAAAATGTCTACATATAGACAGCTAGGAAACAAAAAAAGCAGGATAAAGACATTTTTCATAAAAAGAAGTCTACTCATAATAATTGTTCCAATATTTACACCACTTGCATGTTAAAACTAATGTTTTATATTATATGTGTGATAACTAGCCAAAATTGGCGGGAAAGCCATTAAAAAAAAGTCTCATATATATACGCCTTACCGTAGGCAACAATTTTTGTACTTTGAAATCAACCGCTAAATAAGCTAGTAGTATCGTTTAAATAGCAGTTGTCCTCATATATGCATAGAATTGTTAAACTCTTTGGCAGCAGCCACATGAAATACAAAGTGGCTTTTTGTACTAATGGAAATGGCAGCATCTGTGAAAGATCCAGGTAAAAATTTATACATAATGGCTGCTCAAGTTAACGCAATTGGCGCATAATTTTTTACGTAAAATTTTTATATGTATTCTTTTTTTGTACCATTTTTGTTGTATTGTTTGTTTTTTTAAAATCTCTGTGTACATGGAACATAACATAATAAAACATGGAATAGCATGTTTTATTATTTAGTTTTTGAAATCAATAAATTGTGTTGGTCATCGTGTTACTGCCACGAATACTAAACTAGTAAATGTTTAATGAACCCGAAATGTGATGTGATTAAGACTACATACGGAGTGACAGGCTACAACTTTTTGTACTCAAATAAAGTTGATGTGACATGAAATCTTGATGTGCCATTAAAACAGGATAATAATAAAAATTATAAAAAGTAGGGGACAAAAACTACACAAGGTCTCTCAATTTTATTATTCGAAAAAAGTGATTTATAAAAATGTGTATATAATGGTGTCTATACCAATTTAGTATAATTTATCAAATATATTTGTTAAACTTATAGTTAACCTTGTTAAAAAAATTATTTAATATTTTATTACTTACGAACTTACGTTCGCTGTGAAAGAATTTAAAGGAAACTTATTTGACCTAGTTTTGTGTAAAGATTCGGCTTTTTTTAAGCAGCATGAAATGTATGATTATAAAAAATTTGGCACAATGAGGGAGTTGATCTATGGGTTCATGCTCATAATAGGCTTCGGGCTACCGACTCATAAGTCATTGACTGTTTGGGAAATGGCTGTGGTTTAAACCTAAATTGAGGTGCTGTTGTCTTGCAACAGATACCTATAATGACCTTTGTAAGCCTTGCAAGCCATAAGACGGCTCTGGTGAATCGTGAGTAATTTACGCCTTGTAGTTGGTCAATCATCAGAAAAGGCCGTCACCATTTGCCGTATTGAAGGCACTTGAAATAATCTTTGGGCTTCAGCTCTTCAGTCCAATGAACCTTGTAAGGAAGAAAACTTAAATCTTTACTCAAAATTCAGAGCAGTGATGTTCCAGAGATGTACTCGACAATGACTCAGCGTTGAAACCAAGAAAAGTATGACTCACAATTTAACTTTCTTTTCAATTAAAATTTTTTGGAAAATAGTCAGGAAAATCATTCTTTTAATGAGATAACGTTTTATGATTAAAAACTATCGATTTTGAAAATATTTTGTAATAACTGCCGTTTGAAAATTGCGTCATTATAAAAAGTAATATACAATCACAATAAAAACAGTTGAGTTTTTTTCGCTACATTAGCTTCTAATATTAATACTAATCCAAACATTGTAAACAGCTTGTTGTATTTAAAGAAAAGCAGAGACATGTGCAAAAGAAAAAGCTTGTTTTTTTTTGTTTTGTAGTATATTTGCACCAAAGCGAAATCTGATTATTCGAAAATTCAAGCCAAATCTAGAAGATTTTGAGAAGATTTACCACATAAAATGAAATCTACTTTATGAGTAGCGACTGCAACCGTGAATTTGTTCAAAAAGTACTTAAAAATACTACGCTGCAATAAAAATTACACTTCACTGTGGTATATACAGTCTCTGGGCAACAAACATATACACTTTAATGTTGTTGTATTCAGTCTCCGATAAAATTGTTTTGTCAAACTCGCAGGCATAATTTATTTTTGTGAAAATGAAATCTTGCTAGAAGCCAAAAAAAAGGGTGGTGTAAACGATATAGATTTCGTTGTAGATTTTAATTCAAATCTACTAGATTTTGAGCTGGTTTAAATGTAGTAATATTAAAACATTTTTCTTATTAAATTCTCAATAATTGATTTAGATTGTTGTGATATAAAGTTGAATGTTTAAGAATATCTTTCAAAAATTTCCAAAGTCTACTGATGATTTGGGTAGCTCCTATGAAACAAACGACATGTAGACAGCTGGGAAACATAAAAACAAACTGGTTATAAAACAATCGCAGTTAAATTTTTATTGAATTAAATGTATCAGAAACTGAAGAAAACTGAGTAATTGCGAATTTAATAATTTCATAACACGTTTTTCATATTTTAAAACGAAACATATTCAAAATTGATGCAAATAATACACCTGAATAATCTTTATAGCCGTTATATTTCTGTTTATTTTTTATTTTAATTTTTTCTTGTAATTAGCCTTTAAAACCAGTTGCATGCAAATATCCTGCTGAGAGTAATTATAATTAAAGTCACCTCTGTTTTTGTTTTTTATAAACAAAAAATATGTTATTTTTTTGGTCTATTGTATAAATATTTTTCATTGAAAGTTATTTGTTGTTGTGTTGGAAATCCCCTGCCAAGCAAACACTCAAAAAAGTATTGACTATTGTTTAATAATACTTACTTCCTGTGGCGCCAAGGATTTTTTTTTCAGGAAGTAACGTTTTTGTTAATAACAATAAATTAAAAGGAAATATTCTTTACTGCTGCTCGAAGCCACATATAAACATATTGTTAAAAGTATTCATATAAACTGTTATTTAATATTTGTTTGAGTAATACTTAAGTAGTCCATTTTGACATAGAGATTGAAAAAACATCTTTTGAATGATGCTCAAACTCACATAAATTCCTTCTTAAATATTTTTGGTTCCACGTGCAGTAATAAGACAACTTTAACAAAAAAATATGGACAAAAAATAATAATTTTAACAAAAAATATTAATATTTATTTACACCAAAACTAAAAAAAAGTTTATTCTTAAAATGAAGGATGTTAATTATAAATAAAACTAAATGCTGTCAATGAAATATTTTAATATTTTTATGATTTTGTCATAAAAGGATTTATGAAAATTATATGAGAAACAAAATATCGCCAATTGCTAGCCGCGGTTTTAGTGGCACACCCTTGTCCAGCAGCTTATATCATCAATGACTCTGAAATATGAGTCAGATTTCTGTTTATGTGCCGAATTATCTCATCCTTTAGCTCTTGAATTATTTTTAGGTTATTCGGCCATGTCACAGAACTCACTTCCGTTCGGAAATGGAATTGAATCGGTTTTTTAAGTCTCAAAAAAGGAAAATCTAAAACTTATTTCGGAATGAAATCTATGCTACAAGACAATACTAGTCTTATTCTTGCAATTAGAAATGATTTCAAAAAAAGTTCGAAAATTTTTCAGTTCTTCGTTTTTTGAAGAAGTAAAAAAATAATTCAATTCCGTTTCAGAACGGAATTAAACTTTGTGACATGACTGATTGACGTACACTTTTTTTATATGCCCGCAGAAAGAAATCCAACGGTGTCAATTCATATGATCGTGGCGGCCAACTAACAACGCCGTAACGGCCACTGAATTTCTTATACGAAAGAGCCATTGTCTCGTTAGCTGTGTGATTCCTGTGGGAACCATATATCGTCCAGTTCTACATCCTGAATTTTTGCCCACAAAAAGTCGGTTATCATCGACCATCATTTACAGTATCTACTAGGGCGACGTCATTTTCGATAAAGTACGGCCCGACGAAGCAGGCAGGCCTTAAACCGCGCCGAACGGCCACTCTTTGTGATTTCATCGGCTTTGTTGTTAACGAAACAACTGAAGTGATTTATGCCAGATTCAGCCACTGTTTCGGAACAATATATATGTTCCGATCCAATTTTAGTTTTTTGAGTGTTTGCTCTGAAGCGATTCACCCACTTTTAACATTTGTTCTGGGCAAACAAAGCTACCATATGAAATTACTATGCAAACGAGATATCTTACTTTTCAAGGTGGCAGCTTTTTCAGTTTTTAAATAAGCCTCAGAGCACTCGATGCTTTGAAGGACATAATATAATTTTTTTAAATTATTTACTTTTCTTTCATAAACAGTATAAAACACTGAATTTTATTATGGGTATATACTCCTACATATGTATTTATGTATATATAATATGATGTCGTAACTCGCAAAATTAAAGTAGCTGGCAATTCATTTCAATAATAATACTGCTTTAATTTATGAAGTTTTGAATATAATTGAATTCAAATGGCCTCCACCCTCGTTGACACATGAGCGACATCTTATAAAAATTTCATTCATTACTGGAGTGTTGCAGCGGAAATTGTCTCAATTACCGTTTTAACCTAGCTTTAAATAATCCAAGTTTGTTGGTTTTCTTATGTAAACTTCTTGTTTGCAATAATCCCACAAAAAATTAGGTGCAGTGTGGTCAGGAGACCTGGGAGGTCAACGGAATATTGGGTCTCTTGAAATCAGTTTATTGGGAATTTTTTGACTCAATTCTGTCATAACAGGCGTGACTTTTTGTCCCATCGTGACAAATTGTCCCATCTTAATGAAACCAAACAAAGTTAAAAGGGATTCTCCTTCGGCGTAAATCGGGAAAGCAACACTCTTTCAACAGCTTTAAGTCTCTAATGGTCTCCATTGACAGTATGACCGCTTTCTTCGAAAAAGTAGTGCTCCATAATGAACCTTGAAGAAACTGCACACAACAATGTGATGCGAGGTGAATGTAATTGCATCTAATGTACTATCTGTGTGAAATATTCGCCCATTTTATTTGCTAACATTGCCGTTTAAATCAAAATGTGCCCCGTCAGACATAAAAATGCAGCTCAAGACATTTTCATCCTTTGACACCATTTGAATGATATCACAAAATTCCAAGCACATCAGGAAACCACTAGAGTTAAGTTTGTTAATTGAATCTTATATGGAAATAAGTTTAAAACTTGGTGCAAAATGGTCAGCAGTGACTGTGTGCTGACACCCATTTGAGCAGATAAGCTCCTCGCCGAAACTCTACAGTAGCAGCTACAGTAGCGATGGTTTCCGGAGTCCGAACTGAGGTATCTCGACGATAAGGCATTCTTGGAGGTGAGCCACGCTCGGAAATATTCTTCACGAGCATTATTATAGACCATTTGCTAGGAGGAGCGGCGCCAAACGTGCGCCTATATTCTCTTTGGACGGAAATAACGGACTCTAAAGCGCAAAAGCGTTGCACTATCGAAATTCTTGTTTCATTGTCCCAGTTCTCCATTTTAGTTAAACTTAAGGATAAATCTATAAAATACAATAAAAGTAGAACAAGTTAGTTACACAGAAAATAAGTTATCACTTTATTATTTTTGTACACAGAAAAAATTACATTAACAATAAAATCAACAAAATTTTTGTCTGAAAAAATAATTTGTATGCATATACATAAATATCCAAAAAATAACCTTAGATATTGTATTTTGTTTAAAAAAATAGTTGTTTTCGATCAATAATTATTTTTACTAAACTTTTGTTTGAATCCACGAATTGTTTTATAGGTCCGCATTCAAACAATTTATTAAGTGATTCAACGAATTTCGTTATTGAACACGAAAAAAAATTTTTTCTGTGTAGCAGCTTTCATCAGCCACCCTTTATAGACATTTTATTCAAAAACGATTAATTTTACTTGCTGACGATTTTTTGACCATTTGCGATAATCGTATTGCCAGATTTTTCTGACATCTATAACCTTGCCTTAGCTGATCATAAAATTACTTGCGCTTAAAAAGCAACTTACATCAAGTAAGCACTCATTTTCGTAAAAGCCTTCGTTAATATTAACACTCCAAGATTGTATTTGTCAAACACTAAACCACTTAGCCACAGACAAGTCAAACTAAGCTGGAAACAACACTCACATTTGAAATTGTACATTACTTCTTATGATTTTAATTAAATTTTAAATCAAATTCATCCTCCAGCACCCAAGAAATTAGCCCAGAACGCTTTGTCCTCTTTGCTCGTTTCGACGAAATTCAAATAATAATTTTAAATTTTTCTTGCATTATTCATCGTAACGAATCTATTAAACGTAAAGTATAATCATCACGGTTCGCCGCCTTGTAAAAAGCAATTATTGCCATTATTATTATTATTTTCTTTTTTTTTATCATCAACATCATTTATTTCACTTGAAATTCATAATTCCTGCTTTGCCACCTCAAAACGTATAAAAAACTGTGGAAAATATTATAGAAAAAAAGAAAGAAAATAATGATTTAACAAATGGAAAACAAAACAAATAGCAAATAAACCTCCCTTCTAAATATGTATATATTAAAAATCATCCTGAAAAAAATTACAAAAAAAAAAGAAGAAAAAATTAACCCTCCGAATTTATTGCTCACAATTAACACCATTTGACCATGTTGTTGCTCTTCTTAACAAAATATGTAAATATAAATTTATTCTATTATTTTACTTTTTAAATATGGTGATTTTTTGTGAGTCTGACTTTGCTAGGCAATTGTTGCACGTTACAAAAACGAGTACTTCCTGCAGTCGAATTAAAAAAAAACATATTTTTCTCATTGAACTGGCAACACATTTATACTAATTTCAAAGCTTTTTAAAGCCCGGCAAGTATTTGCTATAACGTTTAAAAGTTATAGAAGAGTTTTTAAGTTATTTAAGAGTTTGTAATTTCTTAACAAATACATTCTACTGGATAAAATTTTCCCACTCAGGAAATTTACCCAATTTTATTGCAATTTTCTCAAGAAAAAAAAAAAAGAGTTAAGATTCTTTAACTACAAAAAAAAAAAAGAAGACTTCATCTTAAAAAAATACCTGTTAGCATTTAACAAAACTTTTTTGCTTTTGCCAACATAACAATTTTTTTTTACTCAATAGTTTTTAAATTTTTTAGCCTCTTGTTTTGTTGTTTTATTTTATGTTTTTAGTTTTGCTTGTATGTGTTTTTTTTATAAATTGTGCTTTATTGGCTTTATAGAAAAAATTCAACCATTAAAAATATTTTGTATATATTTCACATAAAATAAAAGAAAAAATAGTTTACAAACATCAAAAGTTTTAAATCGTTTTTTTTACAATTATACAAAAGCACAACAAATTTACTGTTTGTTATTTTTGTATTCTTATTTTTTTCATTTAGTTTTCATCATGAGCTTTTCTTTTTATGGCCCTAAAAAATCAGAAATTGTTGCGCTTGATTAGTTTAATTGGCTTTAATTGTTGTTGCGACGAAAAAAAACTGTTTCTGTGCCGAAGTGTTTTCTTTTATTTTGGTCAAATTTGTTTACTTAATTGTTTATTGTGTTTTAAAGCAGTTTGGAAAGAGGAAAATTAAACAATAACATTTAAAAGTATAAATTTTTACTTTATTTTAGGTATTAGTGATATAATCAAAAACATTTTTCATAAGGTGATATTAAAATAATTAAATTTGAAGTTTAATATATGAAGCCTGGAAGTATGCAACACAATTCTGTTGAAAGTAAGCTATGTTTCAAAAAATATTGCGTTTAGAGGTATTTCAGTAACAGGATGATTTCTGAGGAGACTAAAATTAGCTACTGAGATTTACGATATTTCTTCGTTTTGTAAAGAAATTGCATTTTTAGTTTTACCAGAAGTTTTAAGGCTGAATATTTTGAGCTAAATTTATAATATAAAACAAGTTTCTGTTCTGGCAGTTTAGAATTTCTGGGCATATAATTTATAAATTTAAATTATATATAAGAGTAAATTTTCGTGAACTTTGTCAAACAGATTGGTCAGGAATTAAATTTGAGCAAAAAATCTCTGAGCACACCAGTTTCGAACATATAAAAAAAACCTTTATAAACCTTTATACATATTACCACTAGTACTATACTAAGCTCTTGGGCGTGTCTACTTAAACTATTTAAAAATAAATCTTATAATGAACCATCAATTTGTTTGTTTCCTGAGTCCGTCATAAGTTATCATTCTCCTCTTTCAACTGACTTACGATGTTTGAAGGAGACACACGTAGTGCTTTGTTAAGTAGAAAGCACACGATAGCACATTTTCACAGTGTAAAATGCCTACATGTCGTCTTTAAACTCAAAAACATTGCGGCTGTAAAAAACATGGGCAAAGTCGTCTGACAAAATTTCAAATAGTGTGTTCTATTTTGTTATGTTTAAACATCTGACATTAGAACTCCATGCCTTGCGAACAGTTCAGCGGCCGTTTTTGTCCGGTTTAGGTAGTCGGCTTGAAGAAATTTTAATGCAATAATATTTTAATATATTTTAAATAATAATTTTTTATAACAATAAAAAGCATAGACAATGTCAGACGTAAATGTACATGTACGTTTGTGAGCAAATTTTAAAAACCGTCTGTAAAAATGAAAAATTTTAACAGACATGAAAAAATGAATGAGGAATTACATTCAAAAAACAGACGTAAAAATATATAGTCTGTGGGTGCCTTTAGTAGAAATAAAATTAACTTTTTCTGCTTTTATTTAGTTTCACGAAAACTTTTTTTTTATTAATTCATACTTAGAACAAAAAATTGAGAACAGTTGTTTCTTCTTTAACGAACTACTAGTTCAAAATATACAAAATATAGCTGATAGCTCTGAAATTTCAAATCTCAAACTTTATTGAGAAGTACGAAATGTTTCAAAGCTCAGAGGATAACATGTCAGTAGAAAAAGGCGAGCGATAACTTACGGTGGATTCTGTAAATTACAAATTCATTGGAGAAAAACTTTTCAGTGTTTTATATTTTTTTATCAAATCTTAACTAGTTTATTTTAGAGATAAACGGCGTCGGCTCACGTGGTCGTGGCGGCCAATTAATATCGCCACTACGTTAGATAATACAACCTTTGAGTTTCTCGCGCAAAAAGTAGAAGTGGGGCAAGTGGCAGCATTCTATTGGCGCCACAAATCGTTCAGGTGCCTATCCTCACTTTCTGGCTACATTCAAGGTAACTCTTTGGTCGATCTCATTTTCGAAGAAGTACCGATGATGCTGCCAGCAAATAAACCGCACTAAATAGTCTTTGCTTGCAGATGAATCGGCTTTTTAACAATTGATTCCCATATGTCAGAGTAGTGTTTTGTCTTCCGTTATTGTTACTGCTGTCCTTATTTTCTATGTATTGCACCTGAATAGGCAGCAAACTGTGAACACATGTTTTTATTTTTTTTTCCGTTTTTTCACTGTTGTCCGTATTTTCTATATATGTTCACTATTCACTTCGTATGAAACCAAATTGCACCGGAATAGGTAGCAAGCAATTTCTTGTTTTTTTCTAATTTTTCATCGTGTTCCGTGTGTTCTTTATGTGTTAATTCATAATACATTTTGAATGTACTTCATTACCTTGTGGTGTGGAAAGTGTTGGACTAAGTTTTGCTAATCTGAACAGTGTCGAAGGCATATACACTGGGCACTGATCAGTTTTAACTAATTTAATTCCAATATTTTAAATGTCGTAATACAATAAAGTTTGTTTTAGTCTTTCGTTAACGAACACTACTCTCTCTTTCCTTCTCATTATAACCTAAGTTCCTAGTTCCAGTACGATGCACTGCAAATGTAGGGGTTATCCCCTGAATACTGGTCCAAATTAAAAAGAAAAAAAAATATGTCAATGAAGAAATTCTGCTTGTTGGCGAATCCACTGAGGTGAAAGTATGCACCATCGCTAAAAATGATTTTCTTTGTATAGCAACCATTAACGTCTATCTGCGAGTGATTCCTCTGGGGCGCTGTGCTTTCTAAGGCATAGCATATCTTCCTAGTTTGTTGTACCAAATAAATTTTTAAGAAACCGCATAACTTACCGCAACGCTTAACAAGGGTTAGCTGGCAGAATGGGGATCGGAAAAGCCACGTGAAGATTCTGCTTTGCAGACCTTCCCGGAGCTGATATAGATAAGGTCTCTTTGTTAAAACTGAAATGTTCTGGCTGAGGTTTAAACCTGAAATCGCAAGAAGGTGAGTTAGTATTCCCTGATTCCCGGTTTTTGGGAGCTAATTACCCCAGAGATGCTGTTGTCGTGAAACAGATATTGTATCTGTAATGTAAGGAACCAGTTTTGATAGTAAGGCGAGTGAGTTGAATAACGGCTTATGCTGTCAATGCTGACACCTTACCAAACCATTAGAATACCAAAGTTCTTCAGCAAGGGGTTTGTGCATGTGGCTATAAACAAATGCAACCTGCGTGAGTCTTGCAAAGGACACGGGGGTGCTAGAGAATCGTAAATAATCAATGACCTATACTGTCTGTTCAAGCAACCATTCGGCGCATTGACGATGTTTATTTGGCTACAGCTCTTGAGTGGTGTGAATATTGTATTTTTGGGCACGAGGACGCGTCAAACTTGACTGCTATTGCGAACAACAGTCAATGTTTTTTGGAGAATGAGCTGGAGGATCACACATGAGTGTTTTTACATTTCCTACTGACATTTTTGCACAATTCTCCCGATTGTGAACACAATTCGGCGATTATGCAGAACTAAACAAAACACGAAATGCTCGAAATATATCTTTGGACGCTCCCTTCGGACAATCTTTACGAGCTGTTGATTTGACTTCAACACTCTTTGCGCGCTATTGATGTGTATACCTCTGCATGAAGGAATTTGTGAAATACTGAATGGAAAAAATGTCAGATTAAATTGTGCAAAAAACTTGACATTAACGTATAACGCACAATTAACCTTATGTATTATGGTTGGACCGCCCTTTAGAAAACAAAATCGAATCAATTTTTTTTTTTTTTGAGCAAAATTTTTTGAAGGTTTTTAAGCTGGAATAAAAATACTTTGATTATAAAACACGTTCTCAGTATTGTCTTATAAAGTTCGTTCTATTGGCGCCAAACGCATTAAAGTATTTAAATTTTTTTAAAGCCTGAAAGTATGCCAAATTGTTTTAGTTTTGTAACTGCGTTCCACTTAAATTTATTATCGGAAACCAAATCACATTGGAAGCAAAAGCTTGTCAAAAGCATTTGGTAACACGACACATAAATAGTCGTATTCGCATAAAATCAGGGGCATACTAAACATAAGTGATTATTTAAGTGTTAGTTCAATGAGCTTGTTCATTAACTTCAATCATTTAAATTTTTTATTGACTTTAACGTATGAGTTTATTAAATTTAAAGATTACTTATTTACCGGCTTGATTTAACTTTTTCGTTTTTCAACTATTTTTTCAGTATTTTTTAATAACTGCGTTTATAGGCTTCAATGAAATAATTTATTAGTTAAAAGGAACTGAAGGAATTATAATAGTTCGTTGGTATTACTCACTTTATTCTGCGACTGTTTTCAAATTGTCTATCGATTTTATTGCACTTTTTATGAGTTTTAGTAATATTCTAACTCATATTATATGATACCATTCGTGGATCGCTCATGAGCTTTTTCCTTGGCTCTAAAAAAACTAGCTCATTAACTCCAACGAACAAGTTCATTTTACATAAAACCTCATAAATCAAAGAATGTATATTTTGTTTCTTGTCTCTTGGTTTCTGTTTTTGTATATATACAAAAGTACAAAGATATTTGAAACAGCTTATAAAAATATTTGTCATTTGAAACTTTTGAAAAATCTCGTAACACACTAATGATTAATGAACAATCATGTAGTCATTATTCAAAATAGTCATATTCTAAATTAATTAAAATTTTAGCCCTTCATACCCTTTTAAGCTTCACGCTTCAATTATTTCGCGCCCAAAATCCCAAAAGTATGTTGCATTTTTAAAACACAGCTTTCCACTTAACTAATTCTAAACTTTGTATTTAAATTTAATTATTTTCACTTTTATTCTAAGTTTAAAAATTGAATTCGTATTCAATTTCATTCCCTTAATCCCTTAATAGCATCACCTGCACTATGGCCTACTATTTATCCCTTACTTTGCAATATCAAACCTAACGTAATTTAATTGAAAAGCTACAATGTTTGTTTAAAATTGAGTAAACCGTAATGTATGCTACCAAAAAATTTGCTGAACAGAAAAAAGTATAAAACAAAAAAAAAAAAAAAAATTAACGAGAGATATAAAATTTATTCTGCAAATTTTAATCACATCGAACAATAACATGTTTAGTTAATTAGAAACTTTGTTGTAAATTATAAAATTTTTCAGAACTGCTGCCGCTGTGAGTGTTGTTATTGTCTTCGGCCTAGTAAATTCACAGTGTTTATATGCAAATAAATGTCTAAAATACGTGCAAATGCTTTTTGGGTAAGGTAAGTTTAGCATAGAGAATGCATGTAATGGTGAATATTTAAGTACTTTATGACATGGCCATTAGGAGTCACATATATGTGTATATGTTTTCGATGTAAACGAGGATGGAAAGAATAAAAATTCCAAAAAAATGGGGATGTATAATCCTAAGTTTATTATTGCCATGAAGTAGTTCGTTCAATTTGCATATGCTTATTTACAGACTGGATAGCTTTGCTTTAAAGTCTGGTGCATCTAAAACACATAATATTAATTATAAATAAACAAAAAGTTTTCAGAGAATTAGATATATAAATATTTTATGTAATTATGACGTTACAAATTTCAGCGAACAAGTTACTCTGAAAATATTGAAATACAGCCAACTTTTTTATGTTCTATGCTACCTTAGTAATTATTTTATTTATTATTTTGAAGAATCCTTGCCAATTATACAAGAAGTAATATATCCAACTGCCATTACAGCTTCGGTGACATATCTCTATCCGATGGTCCAAGTTGACACATAATTGAGGTTTAATATTGTTATTGTGCCGAATTATATCATCCTTAAAATGCATGTAATATTTAAGTACTTTATGGCATTGCGATTAGGAGTCATATGTATGCGAATGTGTTTTCCATGTAAAAGAGGATGAAAAAATTATAAAAATGCAAAACTTGAAGATATATAATCCTGAAGAACAAGTGTATGGTTATAATGAACTAGTTCGTTCAATTTTCATATATGTAGATATTTACTGATTAGATTCATAGCTATTTATAGTTTTGCCTTAAAGCCTGGTCTAACTAAAATATATAATGTTACTTCTAAATAAAAAAAGTTTATAGAGAATTATGTATAGATATATTTTATATAATGATGTCGTTATGTGACTGATTACAAATTTAAGCGAACAAGTTCCTCTGAAAAGATTAAAATACCGCCAACTTGTTTAAGTTTTAAGAACGTAATTATATTCTATGCTACCTTAGTTATTGTTTTTTATATTGCAGGAGAATTCTTGCCAATTATATAGGAAGCAGTATATTGTGAGGCAGATTTAAAAACTCCCTGGATTTTTTTTTTTTACATTTTATAATAAAAAAATTTTGCCAGAATTTTAGTTTTCGGGTTACGAGGTGAACTATATTCATTATCGTATTAGATGGTGGTTAAAACACAGGGCGTAGTGGTGAATAATATTCACCATATGAGAGTCAAATGAATTTCATGGCGAATTACAATAGACTCTCTTAAATTTCTATCCAAGTTTTCAGGAGAGAACAAGCGAGAGTAATTGATAGCAGCCGTAAGCTACCCACTTTGTAATTGCACCGTATTTGTCGCTAGACAGTGGTGACGGATCCACTATAAAAAGGGCTGCCAAATGTGAAGAAGAGAAAGTTCGTGTCGGGCAGCAGACCAAGGTGTTTATACTAAGTGGTAATAGGTTGGCTTCTTTTTATTAGGTAAGAGGCCGGATTATATTTAACCATTAACCGTATCGGATTATATCTTGCGTCGAATTAGAACTAGATTATATATAGTTGGCTGTAGGATTACAACCTCTAGCCCAGACTCTCAGCACTGTTGACGGATAGGGGCGCGGTTGGATGATATCCACCGTTGAGCCGTACGGATAACATCCTACGGTAGGAAGTCAGGAGTTGTCCTTATACGATTCACCTGAATAAATAAATATAGTAATAGGAAAAAATAGCGATAATAAAAGAAGTGAAAGGAAATGTACCTCGGTAGAGACATTGGTAGGCTGAGTATAACCCAGCATCAACCCGGACAATTGGAAGATCCTTATAATCTCCAGCCGATGGTTCTTATTTTCAATAATTTCGAGATTAAGGTTCAATGTGCCGAATTATTTCATCCTAGAGCTCTTGAATAATTCTTGGCCTATTGAAGTACTATTTTGCCTTAACGAGAAATAACACGGCTACTGAATTTCTGGCACAAAAAAGCTATATTCATTGGCTCTGTGGTTAGTAAAACCATTTATTTCGAAGCACATATCCAATTTTTACATCCCTAACTTCTGGCTGCAAGAAGAGTGTTATTATCTCACTGCAGCTGCTTGGTCGACCGAATTCAGCTTCGAAAAGTACGGCCCGATGACGCCGACAACTGTGCCCAGTAGGCACTCTTTGTGGATGCATCAGCTCTTCAACAATTACTCATAGAATTTCATTAGACCAAATGTGATAATGATAGTTGGAAAAAATCGAGAAGTGCCCGAAATGCGTTTTGATTTGAACGACCATCTTCGTAAAAGGCTTAACGCGCAGCTCACTTGTAAGCCTCTCCATTGCTGAATTTGTCTATTACTGAAATAAAGAAATGTGAAATTAAATTGGGTAAAAAAAGTGTACTTACAGTTGTCATCGTGCTTTATAATAGGATCATCCTTTATTGCCACAAAACTTAGGAGTAAGTTAGAGCAGTACAAGCTTTTGTATATTATTACAGTTTTTTGAGCAAAGCCAGCTGGAAGAATTAAAATGTAATCAAAATTATATTTACTTTCGTGATATCTATTCCTTTACTAAAGTGTTATTAGAATTGCACATTTTGTTCCTTAATAACAAATTCATCTTATGCAACGTTCCGCTACATCTATAGATATAAATAAATGAATAACTAAACGCTGGAAACTTTCAAAAACTATTAAATGAATTTTAATCGATTTCTATACATCCACCAATTTTACTATATCTGGGACTATATCTAAAGCAGTTTGTTTTTATTAGCTTTTTTGCTGTTTATGGAAAATATGAATAATCGCGTTTACTTGCGTTTAAGTTTTCGACCACAATATGCTTTCCTTTAATTCGGGAAAAAATCCTATGGTTTCATTCCGTTTACATTAACTGACTTTTTACAGCATATGCTTAGGGGCGGGCAGTGTTTTCTTTTCAAACATGTCAAACATAATCATTGCCAATATTTTCTCTTAACAATCCTCGTATTTATTATTATCTGTTATACATAAATGTAAAGCTATATATTTTAAAACGTGTTCAAGTGTTTGTACGTGATAATATATAGAAGCGTATGTACATATATTTGTATGCAGTTAAAGTAATTACATTTTAAATAAATTGTTTTTGTTGTCTGTGTATAGTTAAGGGCAAATTAGTAAATGTTGTACGCATTTTACTGCACACAACAATAATTGAAATGCCGAAAAAATAATCAAGTTAATTTCATTGCAATTATAATTGAATTAATTGCAATTACAAGTTGAATAGAATTGAATAGAGCAAAACGCTGTTTAAATAATGAAGTTAACAGCTTCATTTGACATTAAACAGCTTTTAGTTCTCTTTTTTTTTCGTTAGAAAGATTCATAAAGGCAGTGAAATTTATGATAGTTTGTAATTAGTTTTCTTAAATATGAGAAAAGTTTATGTAGCAAAAACTCAACTTTAGTTTTACTATAGCAATTTCAAAGGAATTTAAATTATAATAGTTTTAAGTAATATCTAGTAGATTCTAAACAATCAGCACTTTAATTCTGCTGTACCTTAGACTTCTGTGGAATATGTAATTACGTATTATTTTCTTTTTATTACTAATGACAGAAATATGTAGCATAACTTAAGGATGATCGGAAATGGACATGTTTACGAATATTGAACACGTGTAGACATATACTCAAAAATTATAAAGCTTTTCATACAAATTTTGCAGACATGTCACTTATTCATGTTATGCAAATTGGATATTAAAACTTCAGTCAAGCAAAAAAAACGTATAAAAAAAAGTTTTCTTTAAGATTTAAGTCCCTAAACAGCCTAAAAACACACAGCTTGAGGTCTATGATGTTGTGTTGATAGAAAAATTTCCTAAATTGTAAGAAATTCAAAATTTCGTCTTCCAACGAAAATTTTGAAAAAGTTAATATATTGAATAACAAATATTCGAATAGTAAGGAACTTATGAAATTTTTTGTTAAAAAACACATTTTCCTCTTGTATTACAACCGGACGAAATTAACACCTAAGTGGATAGACCGTAGAACAGCACCATTAGTAGCATTAGAGTGAATGATGATCGAAATGATAAAAATATTTAACAAAATATTGTAGATCGTAGATTAAGCAGTATTAATTTTTTTGGCGAATGCTAATATTTTTCTTTTGGCAGCCATAAGTAGATTGCTGATTTCTGTTCCCTAAAGTATTTAAAATTCTAGCCAGTTTACAAACCACTACACTGTGACTCGACTATGGCTTGGCCTTTTTAGGGAATTGGTAATTTTTACGACAACCATAAATATTAATTGTTTCTTTTATGGAAAACTTAATGATTGGAAATTTTTGAAAAGTTTGATGGACTATGAAATCCAATTCGCCAGCCTTAAAATAATAAAAAAATAATAATTAAAGCAATTAGAGAAAATATAATAATTATAATATTTCTTTTGCACTCTACTGTTCTCATATTTAAATTACTTTGGCTCTGTTAAGTCCTGCTTTAAGTTTTACTCACACCATCAACAACTCAATATCGATTTAATTAAATTAAATGCAAATGTTTAAAAATGCTTGGAATACGACATCACATTATAATTTTCTGTCATCAATATTTAGACATATTCACATTTCGTTGCATTTGCAAAATACTGTTCCTATTGGTAAATTTTGTAATTATAAAACGTGACAAAATCAATGAATTGTAATTGTGACAGGTAGTGAAATAAAATTTATTTAAATTGAAATTAAACACTTGCTATTGCTGTTTCATAACGTTTTGATGCTGAATTATAAACAAGATATTAAATTAAAACTGAAGTAGAGTATACAGTCCGGTTTTGAAATATTACAAATACTTTCACAACATTCTTATGAGGTTACTGATTTTTTTATGCTTTTTTATATTAAACTCCTGCCGTAAAAAGAGAGCACAATTTGTGAATAAGCATACGAGTAAACAAGGATAATAAAATTTGGTGAGAAAAAGTGCTTTGTGGGCTGGGCAGGTTTCAGGAATTGTTTGCCACACTATGAATGACTATTGAATGCTCAAAAATGTCTCTCATTATTCTGGCTCTAAAGTAAGGATCTCTATCAGCGAACCTATTTATTCTAAGCTCGGAAATGGTATCAAGATCTTTTTATTAAAATGTTTGGGATAATTTCAAACGAAAATTAATGACGATATTGTCAGCAAAACACAAAAAAAAAACACAAGACAGTAACTGGTGTATAAATTGTATGAGGTGCAAGAAGCATGTAAAAATGTTCACTGTAATACATACGTATATTAATTACTAACATTGAATATAGCTCGATACTCTGCTGCCACCGATAAATTTCTTTCTAAAACCGCCCGGAAAGCAGATTTTATCTTAGTGTGCACCAAATCAGGGCACTCTACTTTCTCGAGCATAAAGAGGTATGACTTCTTTGATTGTTGTGGCAAATAAAACTCTAAGTAGTCGGATGACTTTTGTTGTCTTATATTTGCGAAACTTTTACTAAGGGTTATTTAGCAGAACGTGAAATAGAAAAACCCCCTAAAAGTTTGATTTCACACCATCTCGGCGCTAATCATGGTTGAAGTGTCTATCTTGGCTGAAATGTTCTGACTATGGTTTAAACCTAAATTAGCAGAGAGAGGAATTATTATCCTATAGTGCATGCCGCCCTTCGGGGGCTAATTAGCCTTCAGGATGCTGTTGTCTGGCAACACATACCTGTACCTGTTGTGTAATCAACCAGAAGTGATGGTTAGACGAGTAAGTTGGGTAAGGGCTGGTGCTCTTTCAAATTCACTAAGCCTTGTTTTTCATTGCCTGTCTGGGAAATTGCATACAGGAGGGATTAAAAGGCCCGAATTCTTACGCAAAGGGTTTGTCTATATGGCCACAAACATATAGCAAAAAATTGCGACCTGTATGAGCCTTACAAGCCACACAGCGGTATTGGTGAATCGTGAATAATTCACTCCGTGGAGTTGTACTATCATCAGATAGGGCCGTCAAGGCAGCTGTCGATATAAACCAAAGTCACTTCTCTGTTTCTTTACACAGTGAAGGGATTTGAGTGTATTAGTTATTATATAATCGCCCGGTTTGTAACTGGTACGAATAAAAGGTAGATCACTTGACTTCAAAGTATTGTTACTCTTTGATATTGTTTCTGAGAGAAATAAAAAGAACAACGCACCAAACTTTCATGTCAAGAACATGAAGTGTTTTATACAGATGAAACGGTATAGCAAATAGCAAAAGTATTGTTACAAGATCTTAAATTAATCTGGCATTCTTATTTCAATGCTTATTTTTCTTTCCTCTTATAATAAATCTAATAAATGTTAATCAGACTAGTTGGTCTATGCATTGTATACAAGTTCATAATGTTGATGACTTAAAAAATGCATTTATTGTAATAACAAAATTATTAGCTAGATTTTTCATAGTATTATCCATCCTAAGCCACTACTTTTTGCAATCTGCCTGCTAGCATAATACGTACTCCAACGGTTTTGAGTTATGGACGAAGTAAGCCAAATTTTGATGATATTTTCTTAAGTGAAGCGTAGTCCAGTAAGGGCGTTCTGCAGGAACCGAAACAAATGGTAGTTTGGAGTGGTAAGATTGAAGATATTAGCCGAGTGTGCTAAAACTTCACAGCCACTGTTTTCCAAATAGCTTTAACACCAGTGATGCAACATGTGGCGAAGCGCTGTCATGAAGGCAAATTGCAGGTTCTTGTCTAGACGAATATGCTGGTAGTTGTTTGTTGATGGCTGTCAGCAAAACAATCAATTGTCCTCTGTAATCGCCTAACCTAATTTCATCTGCTTATAATACAAAACACCATTATTATCCCATTAAGTACACAGGATTACCTTGGAGTCACGGTTATTCCACTGCGGCATTGATTAGGCTGAGCTTTACATATGACTTTTTGTGCTTGGGGTATTTAGTTTTCATCCAGGCGGGTATTTTACATGCATATCTAAAACATGTACCGACAGTGAATTGTCAAATGACTTTGAATGTCTTACGAGTATAGTCTTATTAACAGCTACTTACCTTAAACGAAATAATAAGAAAATTGCATAATTCGATACATGCACTAAATTCTTATTAATAAAAATATCTTCCATTTTTTCCTAGATAATATTTATTTAATTAAGGCATATTAAACTTTTTAAGGCAATTTCCTATTAATGAAATTATTTCTAATTAAATATATATATTTTTTTACTGTAATGCAACTAATTAATAATGTGGTATTGTTTAAATGAATCCCAAAAGTAGGCAACAAAAACCTTTGCTCCGAAACTAATTAGTACGTATGTTTTATTTATTGTTTTTTACTTAGCTCATGAATTTCAAAAAGTATTATTAACCTTTTTCTGCTGTCGGTAAGCGAATATTAAATTGCTAATCATTGTTTATTATAATTGTTATTATTTTTTTTTTGTGCTCTTGTTTCGCTTTTCTGTTTCAATTAATTGTGCACTGCCATTTAATGTTAGTATTTTAATAGTATTAAATTTTTATTTTCATTGAAACATGTATAGAGGGGGTCTTTTTAGTTTTTGTATTCATTGTTTTTATTCAGTGGTTAAGTTTAATGAAATTTAATTTGACACAATAAACAGACATCAAATAACAATGAAAAAAAGAAACAAATTTCAGCTGCATTAATATTATTATTTTGATAGAGGACACCCTACATCGTGTAGATTATTTCAGTGTGTGACAAGGTTGGTAACAGGTTGTATATTTAACTACCCGTATATGACTAAAAATGCATAAATGTTGCCGTGAGTAGTATTTACAGTAGGCAGTCAGAAAATCTTAAAGGCTTTTGCTTTCAAAACTTTCTAGCTTAAGAAATATTCAACTGTGATCATGTTTTGACATTATATAAAATATATTTCACTTCATCTTATCTTTTTACTGTCTATTATTTATACGCTCGAACGAAAACTTAATGCATATGAAAGGTTTTGAGATTCGTTTTCGCATTACTTGAATACGTGTCTCGCAATTATTTGAAGGTAACTATTTCAATGTACTTAAGCTTTGCCGGAAAATTGACCATGTTGAGCTATGATTTTCAGCCAAAGCTTCGTAACATATCAACTTCATCTGCCATAATTGTTGAATAAATATCTTTGCCTTAACTACAATTGGTGCCAATAAACCCGGCGGTTCAAAAAGTGTTGCCAAGTAATAGCATAATGTTTGCTTAGTAATCTTATCTACACCTTCTACCCTCACCTTTATTATGACCCAAAGTTTTAACAGATTATTTCAGTGTACTGTTAAAATCAATAACTACTTTTCGCTACTTTTGTGGAATATTTTAATAAAGTTTTGTGTTGTTGGCGCTTTACGGCAAGCGAAGCCATGTTTTATAAATACGTAAACTAGTTGTCCTTGTATTTCGATTGCAGTTCTTAAGCTGTTTTGAATCTCCAAGACCATCGTCTTGGAAATTTCTTAGCATTTAAGCACCTATGGGATAATCAGTTTCATTTTTTAAGGAAATCTGTGGATAATAATAATGATACGGATTGATATTGAAGCTACGTAAGCAGAAACCATTTGTTAACCATTTATTTCTAAACAGAGTCCCCCGTTAGCTCAATATACTTAGTAATGCGAGGGAATACCATCTGAATAGCACGATTTTGGCATCCACTCAAAATATGCGTTAGTTTCAGTACTCACTTTTTCGTTTGAATCTATTTTCTGCGAGCAATTTTTTCAAGTTTGGAAACATAAAAAAGTCACTAGGAGCTAAATCTACAAAGTGAGTGATCAACCAATTCGTTGTGTATTTCACATAGTTTTAGCATCCTATCTAATTCTGTGTGAACCGGGGTGTTGACTTGAAGAAAAAGACTTGTTTAAATGTGGTCGTTTTTCTTTCTCAATTGATCCAATAATGCGGGATAAAAATTTCCTGTGATTGGTGATCCTCTTTCGAGATAATCGATGAGTAATATTCCGTATGCATTCCAAAATACAGGGAACATAATCTGGTCAGCCAATTTCAATGTCTTCGCCTTCTTCGGAGCACTTCAGTCAGCTTCCACCCATTGTTTCAATTTATTTTTGGTTTCAGGTGTGTACTGATGGACTTACGTTTCATTAGCAGTTATTAATCGACGCTAAAAGTTAACATAAGTTCGGTTTATCACGTACAAGCACCGCTGTGAAGTGGTCTGGCGTACTCGTATTTTTTTCTACATGGAGCAAACGTGGCACCCTTCTGGCTGATAGCTTTTTCAAATTCAAAAGCAAATGTTCATGCAAAATGCTGAACACATGTTCATATGACATATTTATATATTTCAACAATCTCACGTAACTTGACTCGGCGATCATGCATTACGATATCGAGGAATTTCTCGATATTTTCTTCAGTAAACACCTCTTTTGTCCTTACTGTTGATGGTATTGTTGTAGTGCTTCTTCGGCCGCGTTTAAGTTCAGCAATCCCATATTGTACCATGTGTTTGTGTGTATGTTTTGCACTTTTTATTTTATTTTAATTTGATTTTGTTGTTAATTATTAAAACAGCACTTTTGAAATAAACTGTACGTACCTTGTATATATTACAATTAGGGCAACTACTACAAAGTTTATTAAAAAATTATGCTTTCCAATAATATGGTGACCAATTAAAAAAAAGCGGGCTTTCTGAAAAGAAAGACTCAATTTAAATATTTTATATTTGAGGTTGATACGGTTCGAAGGACCAAAATGTTGGGGGTACGTGGGAATTGTGTATAAAATATTTAAATTAAGTACAGATAAAAAGATAAAATGAGATTTTTCTTATAATTTTCTTAAAAACGGGGGTTTAATAAAAAACGTAACTTTCGTGTTCGATATCTTCGTGATAATAACAAAATTCAGTTTCTATTATTATATATTTAAGTCACAATAATTCATACAGTGTTGCCAGCACAGACACCATGTAATCTGACGAAACAGACTCACCGTAATGTTTAGCGGGCTTTTCTTTTGTCTCTTTTGCCGTCTTCTCTTTCAAATAATACTGGTTAACCACTACACGAAGTTGTCGAGAAAGACACTTTAAACGACTGCAATAAATAAACTAATCGATGAATTTGGGTGAAATTTTAAGAGCTGACGTTTGACAGATCGCAGTTTCAAAAAAAAAGTATGTTTGCGCTACCATCAAGCGCTAGGTAGCTTCAATATCAAACCGCCCTATTTATTTATTGAAGCAGAAGGCCCACTTCGCATTACAATAATCAGATATATCCTCATGAGATATATCTTCTTCAGTAGCCTGTTTAACACTTGATTCACTGCTGTCTTGTTACTAAGGACTTTTCTTAAATGTAATTGGAAATCTGTTTTATGAAATTGGAAATTGGCTATGTACTCTTTGCTGTCTGAAGTTAGTTTATCAGTGAATAACACAGCGAAAAGATCTGCTTTGAAGCGCAGTCTGCTGTTCTTTGAAACGTCGGAAGTAGCAAATCGAAGATACGCAGTAATAGTCCCTCTATCATTCTACTCACAACAAATATTCTTAGTTCCGGCACACTTCACTGCCTGTCTAATGTGATGTTTATGGGACACGAATGAGTGTTACGTATAGTTTCGGCACACTGCATTGCCTATCTAATGTGGTGTTTATGGGACACGAATGAGTGTTACGTATAGAAAATTTGTATGAGAAATACTCAAAATATTGAGTATATTTCATATAAACGTTCTATGCGTATCACTCATTCGTCCACCATAAACACCACAAAAGGAACAGTTGTATTTTTATTTTGTTATTTCGAAAGTGATCAATCGAAGATACTTAGTAGTAGTTATTTATCCGTCACAATGCATTGTATGTATAAGGAGCATTCCCTGAGGGCTTGTCATACATCGTAGTCTTAGGAAATGAGTTTCTCTTTGAAGGTTTGCTTTATCGTTAACCTAAAATTTCACTCAGCTAAAATAATATTTGTTTGCATTTATGGAAAATTTTTGTTTATATATTCGGCCTAACTGGACTGTTTTCTTTTGTGTTGTTCTGTTTTCCATTTGCCATTTCATAATGTTTTTAGTTAAACTGCCATTATATTATTACTGATAATAATCAGCTTAACTTTACAGTTTTGTTAAATTTAATTTTGTTGCTTTTTTTTTTTTTGCTGTTATTGTATATAAAAGTAATGGTGTTTTTTTTTTTTTTTTGCTCTATTCATAGATAATGTATGAAAACATAAATAACATATCCAATGCCCGATTCAGTGGAAACACATTTGTATCTTATATTGCCACACATAATAACTAATTCATTCACTGAAAAACAAAATCCTAAATGGAGTGAAAACTGGGCCATTAAATTTTAATGGCTAAAAGTATTATTATAACCCAGCCTCCCTCTATTGGCAATCTCCTGACACCATAATAAAAACAATGTATCAGGTTAACAACATTATTGTTAACAAAAACATTTTACCATTATAAAAGCAAAATATTACACACAAAAAATAAATAAATAAATAAAGTGCCTAAAAAACGAAATTTCAAATGATGTATTGCGGCAATAATCACATTTTCAAAACAACATAAATTCAATTAGTTTTTGTGCGAATATAATTTAATGACAAGCGAAATGTACAACATAATTTTTCAATTATATAATAAATTTTCCAAGTAAAGAGAAAAAAAACTTTCTTAAAAAAATAAATAATGGCAGAAAAATATTTAAGGAAAATTACGCAAAATTCACATTTATTTGGTTAATGGAATTTCATTAAAAAAACAAATATAAATTACACTAAATGAAATAAAATATGTTCATAATTATAAGTACGAAGTTTTTTTTTCTAAAATGCGTGAGATTGCCGGTTTTCTATTCAATTTTCGTTATCAGCTCAACCACCCGAGATCGGTGCCAAGAGACAAAACATGAATGCCCCACTGAATAATGATTTGCTCTTAAGCTCAGAACGGGGTTGTGCCCCACCGAATAATGATTTACTCTCAAGCTCCGAATGGGGTTATAATAGTAGGGTCGAGTACCCTGTTTTTACGACCGGAGATTAATAGAAGATCCCTGTTCAGTGAATCATTCATATTTAGCCTCTTGGCAGCGATCTCTGATAGGCTGGGCCTATAACTAAAAGAGTACGAGTGACAAATGCTGCTGTCATCCGCGAAAGAGTGGATAGAGTTGGAAGTATGATAGAGAAGGTCGTTGAGGAAACTGTGAAAATGCCCTTAAACCAACTCACCCGTCAATCATCACCACTGGTTTCTTACAGTTCGTTGAGGAAACTGTGAAAATGATTTACATCAGTACCTGCCTTGACGACCTAACCTGATGGTGGATCAATTCCACGAAGTGAATTTTTCACGATTCACCACCGCCCCCGTGTGGCTTGCTAGGCTCATACAGGTAGCAATTCTTGTCATATGATTGCGGTCATATGAACAACTTCTTGTTGAGGAGTTCGGGCTTTCTAATACCTCATGTATGCAATTTCCCAGCAATCAATGGAGGACAAGGCTTAATGAGTTGGTAGGCCGAAGCCCATTAAGAGCATCAGCCCTTAAACCAACTCACCCGTCAATCATCACCACTGGTTCCTTACAGCACATGTATCTGTTGTATAGGCAACAGATCCTCGGGAGATTGTTAGCCCTCGAAAAAAGCCATCACCAAACAATTATCAAGGATACTAACACTCCCTTTCTGCGATTTAGGTTTCAACCACAGCCAGAACGTTTCAGCCAAGGTAGGCACCTCAACCATGATCTGCCCAGGTCGAACTGCAAGCAGAACTTCCCGGGTGCCATGCTGATCCCCGTTCTGCCAATTTATACCCTTGGTTTGGGTTTCGGAAACCAACACAACATAAGTCATGTGGCTTCCTAGAGTTTTGTTTGCCGCACCAAACGAGGGACCCCTTCCCCTCTTTTCCCCAAAAAATTGAGCGCCTAAGTTAGGAATACGCCAAGGCAAAACCTGTTCTCCGGGGGGAATCGTTGAGGAAAATAAGAAATAAGGTAGGAGAAAGAACGGAGCCTTGCCGCTCTTACTCTTGTTTAGATATTGAAAAATCGAATGCTCTTTATGTTCGCTGGATTGAATCTCAAAAAAAGCACCGAATTTCTGGGTTTTTGCAAGAGCCTAAGATATTTTTCACTATACCCGATCTTTTAACTATTTACAGCACCTATACTCGTATCTAACTGAAAATGGAATACAACAATTGTTGTTGATGGGTTGGTGTCTCAACATCTAGTTCAGGGTTTGCAAGAATGATTATTGAGTATCCAAATCTATTGATAGAAATCACTTATTACCTTTAAAACAACATTATAAAAAGATACCGGGTGGTTAAATTTTAAGGACTCATATTGAATGTGAACCACACATAAACGTCAAGATATTTTTCTGCATTTCATTTGATCAATCTCAGACTACTTCAATTTGTACAATTGACAAATACACAATCGAGCAATTGTCAGAATGGTGGCAAGAAATGGCAACACAGGATGATCAATTTTCGAAGAAAATCCTCTTTAGTGATAAGGCACATATTCACCTCAGTGACTTCGTCAATAAGCAGAATTGCCGCATTTAGGCAAATGATAAGCCCAGAAAAATCAATGCACCCACAAATAGTGACTGCTTGGTGCGGTTGATGCGGATCGGCCCGTATTTTTTTTCGCTATCAGGCCAGTCAGGCAGTTACTGTGAATCGTGAGATAATAACGAACTTTTTATGGCCCGAATTGGCAGAAATAGATGTGGACGATATGTGGGTTTCAACAGGGCAGTGTCATTTGCCACACTGCTAATGAAACAATTGCTGTTTGCGCGCCGAATTCAATGCTAGTGTTACCATTTTCAATTTTGTAGCAAATATTCTTATATTTTTAAAACTGATATTTATACTCTTTCTTGTATTTCTAAAAACATCTTATGCTATTAAAGTGATCAAAAAATTATTCAAATTTCCATTAATTTCTTAAGTTGAGCCAAAATTAATTAATTTAAATCATTTATATATTTTAAATTGAACACAAACTTATTTGCCATTAAAATACATTCTCAGTTTAATTTACTTTCTTTTTTTTTATAAATTGTGTACAAGTTTTTTGTTTATTATTTTTATTGTATGGTTTATGTTTTATGTTAAACACATAATTAGTTTTCTGTGTTTTACTCTATATATTTATTAATATAATTTATATACAATAAAAACGTAATGGCAATTATGTATATACATATGTATAGTTTTGTTTCTGAAATGTAGAAATTCATTTGCTTTCATAAAACAGATTTTGTTTTTAATGGTTAATTAGTGGTTTTTATTTTTAATTCAATCGAAAGGTTAAATTAATTAATTAAAGGAAATAAATGCAATCGCACTTTAATAACATACAATATTAAATCGTATTGAAATAATTGCATTTTTCTGCTGCAAGTATTTAAGTTCTTGTTTAAAGTGTTCTATTTAGTTGTTGGTAATAAAACACCTTAATTTATGCAACTGATTTGCTGTGGGTTTCTTTTCAATGTCGTAATGAAATAATTTTTGTTGGAGATTAAATTTTAGCTTTATGATTTTCAAAAATGTCAAGAAAACATTGTCATTTGTCATTGAAGAACTCCGTTTTTTTATTCATAAAGGAGTTCCTCAGATTAAACGAGTTGAAAATTATTAAATAATTCTGACCTGAAATATACTTTAATGAACTCAAACCGTATTCCAAAAATGATTTTATTATACCGTTTTTTATATTCTATATAAAGTGTTCTACTTGCTTTTAAAAATATATATGCCTGAAAGTATGCAAGCAACATTTTAATGAAATAATTTTTATTAAGGGTTTTTCTATAAAGTGTTTTCTTTTGTAAAACTCAAAGATATTTTCAATTCGTAACTGAAGGCAACACGTATGTTTACAACAGCGAAAGCACTTGTGATAAACGCATTACAATGCAGTGAGTTGGCTGTTAAGACATATGTTTTACGAAACTGCCTAGAAATATGCCAGAAATTTTTTTATCCAGAAATGAAAGAGTTTTTACTGCAGATATTCTTATTTTTAATTAAGTAAAACTATATTTTTTCTTAAAACCGATAAGAAAGATACATATTCCCTATAAATGAGTGTTATTGTAATAAAATTTAAATTTTTAGGGCCGCTGTTGGTTTTGAATAAAACACAAATTATTTAGGAATTATTCTCATTTCTTTTTATCATGATAATATTGGTGTGGTTTAATTATGTATGAAATAAAATGTCGGCCAAATGTCTGCCGCAACCTCAGCGGCATACCCGATGGACGCTGAGGCACAATTGAGGTTTTATGCAGGTAATTATCCCTAGGGGAACAGGTTTTGCCTTGGCGTATTCCAAATCAGGGCACTCTGTTTTCCGGATAAAGAGGGAAAGAAGTCGCTCCTTTGTTGAAACAAATAAAACTCTAGAAAGGCGCATGTCTTATGTTGTGTTCGTTTCCGAAATCCTTACCATGAATACAAATTTCCAGAACGGGGATCAGCTTGCCCCCGGGTGGTTTTGCTTGCAGTTCAACCCAGACTGATCATGGTTGAGGTGCCTACCTTGGCTGAGATAACTTCTGGTGCATGGCAATCCCCCGAGATGCTGTTGCCGTGCAACCGATACTGTACTGTAAGGTTGGACGGGTGAATTGGTTTAACAGCTGATGCTGCTAGTGGGCTTCGGCCTACCACCTCATTACCAACGAGCGCCCATTCTTGTTAACGGCTTCAACAATTATAAAGCGCTATTCAATTGTGTACCTCTCTATGATTGAATTTGTCTAATAATGAAACAAAAAACTGAGTGGTTAAAGCGGCCGCATTAAAAATACATCATATTCACATGATCCCGAGTTCGAATCCCAGTGGGTGCTGATGAGTAGTGTAGCGATTACGAAACAGCTAGTTGTCCCCCAGCTAAGTGGTATTCAATTATTTATTCTGTTCTTCTTTGACCTTATTGCTTCACAGCAATTAATGTTATAATTAAAAAATAATCCTTCTTCTTGACTGAAGTTGGACTCGAACTCACAACTAATTAGTTAATAGCGTACAAAAAAATTGTCAAATTGTCATAAGGACAAAAAACTTAACCTCATGCATTATGGCTGAGCCGCCCTTTATTAAAAATATACATTTGACCCTAGTGTGTAATGATTAAAACGTGTGTAACTCTAAAAAGCTTGTAAATTGTCTTCAGGGCTGCAAATCAGAAAAATAAATTCTTGACTTTTTTCAAATAACTTATTTTGGTTTCCGTGAATTTCTTTTCACATATTTACAATATTTTTGCTTAATTAATTTAGTTATTCATTCATTGCTTATATTTTATCTCCTTTTGTTTTTCAACTAAAATTACTAGCAAAATTGTAAAAATTTTTCAATTAATCTTACAGTTGCTTATTGTATTATTTTTCTATACTTGCGCTATCATGTTGTAGTTTATAGCAATTTGACCTTTAGCATAAAAATATAACTTATTTGTAACCCAACGTTTTAACCAAATGTACAAACACACTTACAAGGAAGCACTAAAAGGAATAGTGCACGTCCTTACACAAATGTGTGTAGGAGTATGTGGGTGTGTGCGTCCATGTGTAGCTACACTAATATCTCTTGTATTTGTAGTGAAAAGAGACTGTGTAAAATTTGTTGCTCAAAAAACAAGACAGTATAATTTATTTCATAGTTTTTTTCTCGTTCAACTGGATTGTCTTTTATTTAAGTTAAAAATTCAAAGTAATTTTTCCTAAAGCTACTACATACCAAATGTGGTTTTATGCTAAATATAAATCTTGGCATGTTTGTTTAATGGTCACTACATAGAAAACACACCAGAGAAATAAACAGCAATACAAACACCAAAGATGGCAGAAATAAAAAAATGGAAAAAGGATTGGAAGACAAAAAAAAAAAAAGCCATTAGTTTTATTTTGCATTTTTAGTTTTTGGTCCGACTAACGTTAAATGCTATTTTAGATATTTTGTTACACGTCATATGTTATTTCGAAAGTATTTCTGTATTTGAAAATTAATTAAGTTATGCAATTATACAAACACAAAATCACAAATAAAGCAGCAAGAGGGTGAGAACAATTCTAGACAATTAAAATGCCAAAATATAGAATATAAAATTGTATGCAAAACAAAATAGACAAGCGTAAAAAGGATTTAAAATTCAAAGACCACAAAAAAAGGATTAAACGTATTACTGTATATATTTTTAAGCTTAAAAGAAGAAAATCAGCTAAATGAAGATAAATTCAATTTTTCAGTAGAAAGTCAGGTAAACGTAGACGAATTAAATTTTTCAGTTTAATTAAAAATTGATCTGTTGTTTCAGATTTAGTTACAAGCCATTAATTGTGCTTTTTATGTTTTCCTTTTAACTTTCTGTTTTAAATTAAAATAAACAACGGGCTGTAGACTACACCATCATCATTCCCGTCGTCTTCATCATCATTGTATTAATTCATAAAATTTTATGAACCATAAAAATGATTGCAAAATGTTAAACTGTAACTTCCTCTATATCGGCAAGGAAGTGCAAAAAAATAAATAATTAATTTAAATAAATGCAACACACGTCACTACACAAAAGCAAAAAAAAAAAAACAAGATAAACAAAAAACGAACGAAATTCAACATGTTGAGTGTCATGTTTTTGTAGCATATTTACAGGCTGCAATATATACCTATATATTGTATATGTATGTATCTTTTTAAACAACAACAGTAACAAAACCGGTAGTTAAAAAATTACAAATTCTTTGAAATGTAAAAAATTAGTTGTGCTATAGTCCATTATAAAAAATTTGTTCAATCACATTCACACACATGTAAATCAGGTAAAAAATCAAATGTCGTTGCCAGGGATTTTGTACAGTTTTGTAAAGGTTTCTAGCAAGCCCACAAGCCGTTTAATATGTACCATAAGCTTTTAATCGACTAATAATAGGGTTTTGAAAAAGAAAAATGTTACCTCATTTAACATATTTCTTTTCAAGGCTGTAACAAAA
This sequence comes from Thecocarcelia acutangulata, assembly GCA_914767995.1. NCBI lineage: Eukaryota > Metazoa > Arthropoda > Insecta > Diptera > Tachinidae > Thecocarcelia > Thecocarcelia acutangulata. The sequence continues at coordinate 26,289,340 of OU612097.1, read as the reverse complement.
CGTGTAGCATACTTTCAGTAGTTAATATTATTTTTAGGTATGACTCAGGAAAAAAGTAAATCTATTAATATAATGATATCGTTCAAATATTTCGATATTTTTCCTAAAAAAAAAGTTCGCTTAACAATTATCAGCAAGTAGAGGTCATTAGTTTTTTATAAGAATTTTATTATAAGAATTCTAACAAAACTGTCGCCACCTGCTGTATATAAAAATTGTAAACTTTACGTTTACAATTTTAATTTAGTTTTTTTTAATTGAAAATGTATAAAATTCTTTACACTTTTTATTGAAATGAAAAGTAGACATACAGCCATGTTCCGAGAACGCGCGTTCTGAAACTGCAATGCGTTTTGAAAAACGCCTAATTGATTTTTAGGTGTTCTGAGGAACGCGCATTTTACTGGCGTTTAGGAGCTCTTTCGGAAAAATTACAATATGTGTTTAACATACATATATATGTATGTGGTAGTAATATGAACCGAAAAAATTTGACTATAAATAGAAAAATTTTTCAATTTACTTTTCTTAATGAAAATGTGTAAAATTCTTTAAACTTTTTATTGAAATAAAAAGAAAACAAATTAAATTTTAATTAAGAATAATTTTAGTGACTTTTGCGAGTTCAGTTTTAGTAAATTCAATCAGTTCACGTCAATATAGACATGCGAGTGGAAGTCGCCAATTTTAAGCGATATGCGTTTTCCAGAACACCTTTTTTGCGATTTCAAAACGGAAAACCATATTTCTTACGTTATAAGTTTCTCTTACCAATTTGGCATTTTGAAATCGAAAATGCATGCACGATAAATACAACTCTGTATATGTCACTTTATTTTGTGTTCAGTGAAACACACAATTTGGTAAAGGTGAACAAGTTTCCTGAAAGGCAAGGTAATAAAATTTTAATAACCAATATAAATATTATAAGAAAAAAAAACTTACCTCTTTTCGATATGATTTTCTGGCCAAAAATTTGACGAACTGCAGGCAACGAGTCATTTGACGTATGGCATGTTGCCCTATCTTGTTTAAAATGTGAGTTAGAGAGGTATATTTAAAACCACAGACCGCTTACGCTTAGAGAGGTTGTGCTGCTTGCGACCAAATGCTTGTACTCGCTCTATTTTTTCTGGTTCCCTTGATGTTTTAGGATGCCCGTATCATTGCTTTGGTAATGTTGATCCAGTCATCTTGAATCGTTGGAGAATCAGCCCTATGGCGAATATTTAAATAATAAAATTTACGCTTATCTTCAGTCGCAGAGTTGTGATATTATTCGCGTTATGCAAAATACGCCTTATGCTCCGCTAAAAGACGCTATAGGTCACCAGTTTCATAGCCCTCCCCCTCGGTCCATACCCACCACACGCTCTGCGGTTACACTCACCTGTAACAGTACCCTGTACGAACCTTATTTCAATTTCCCAAAAAAGAAGGATATGATGTATTTTATATAAAGTAGAGTGCATTTTGAATAAAGAGAAAACAATTTATAAAAAAAAAACTCCTTTTTACCACACATGTCTGCATTTAATGCTCGATTTGATTGCATTTTTTCATGTAAACTAAAAACAGCAAAAACTTGTTGTTTGTATATGCCTTACAACACCAACAACAAAAATGAAGTAACGACAAAAAAACTAAAGCATGGTTTTTGGCGTTCGCTTAATAAAATATAAAAGAAATAATCGTATACAAATGTAGAAAAAGTCGAACGCATAAAACCCATGTTTAACAACGCATACAATAATTTTTATTATAGCTGCAATTGTTGCATGTTGCAAGGTACAGAAAAGTAAAAAAAAGAGAACAAATTTACAAAAAAAAAAAAATTACTGTATAAATGCATGTAGTTGAAAAATTAAAAGCACCAACAGAAACCTGACAAAAACGAACCAAATAATGTGTGTGTTTTGTATAAAACTTTACTGACATGTGTGTGCATATCCAGAAAACTTATAATAGGTGCTTGTCTGGACAATTATCATCAACTGATTTTGCTGTTTAAAGCATGTTGAAAAGAGAAAAATCCCCACTTTTACAAGTCGTTTTTGTTTTCTCCTATAAAATTGGGTTAAATGCAAATGCTTGACATGAAATTAAATTATAATAAAACAATAACATGACAACAAACTACATACAAGATTATAGCAATTATTTTATATGCCCAGACTGAGAGTTGATGTCATTTAAATATTAATATAACATTTTTGCTTAACAACAATCAGTATGCCTAGAAGTATGCCAAGCATTTTAGTTTCACTTTAAGGTAATTGCAAAAGTCTGTTGATAAATTCTTAAATGAAATGAGTTTTACATTATATGAAACTGTTTTAATTCGTATTGTTATATTTAAAGCAAATTTCTCCGAAACTTATTGCTGAGATAATTTTGCTGTAAGGGCAAAAGTCATTGATTCGATTCGGTAAAATGCTGTGTTCAAATATAATCAGCAAACCAAAAAGTAACCAGACAGAATATGTTATCGGAAGTATTGAAAACAGGACTTTTTTGCACCACTTAAATTTTTTACATAAAAAATTTCCAGAAAAAAAAATTATTGAACATTGAAAAGTTAAAGCGGTTTAGAAATATTATTGAAAGTTTATATTATTTTACAACAGCTACTGACGCCTTTGTGCACGGCATGTATCTATTGCAAATATCCTTCATACGTTCGCTCATTGCAATGCTTGGGATATAGTCAACTTTATATGGCTCTGCGCTCTAAATCAGACAGCATTTGCCAGTGACATGGGCTTCGCCTACAGGTATGCTTCGTGCCTTTTTCACATATGGAGCCCTTCGACCTTAGAAAGCTCCACAGCCGGACGTAGTACTTACAAATAGGCCCGAAAGTATGTAAAATCAGACAAATATACTCCGTGGCGTTGTTGGTTGGCACGTGTGGACAGAATGCGATCAATAATGTAGGTGACATTTGTGCATTGTGCATAGGCCCCCTACTTTAGAAAACTCCACAATTGAAAGAAATATAAATATATAAAAATTTTTGTAAAATCCTGCAAGTATTTTCCTTGGTATCGCTTGCTGGCACTTACGGCTCTAGAATGTAATTAAGACTGAATCTGATCTAGTACGGATAACGTTCACTTGGGAATGGATAGTTTTAGCTTGCGTCAATTTTGCATACGCTTCCGTCTTTAGAAAATTCTACAACTGCACGAAGTATCAATATACGCGAATTTACGTAAACTGATACAGATATTTTCCTTGGTATCATTTGTTGGCACTTATGGCTCTAGAATATAAATTAGACTGCTTGTAATATGGAAAACGTTGACTTTGGAGACAGTTATGGGTAGTTTATTTTTCACATAGACTTTCGTTTTCAGAAGGTGCCATAACTCGACGAAGAATCAATGTACTTGAATTATACTAATATTCTTTCATTACCTCGCATAAGAAATTTTTTCTAAGATAACTCTGAAATATATGTCTGACTAAATTAGACAAACACTGACTTAATTAGACAAACAGCTGTCTGTTTTTCGCTTTAAGAAACTCTTATATGCCGTTCAGGAATCACTATTTTTGAATTATAGAAATATAAGAAGAGCTATTTTCAATGGCGGCTCTGGTTGACACAGTATGGGAAATTTCTCCCAACATGATTCTGCAAAATACATATGATTAATTTATGTCAGTCGAATTTTATGTCTTTTTCAAGTAAAGAAAATCCCGCAAGAAGAAGTTTACCAGCGTTGTATAACGCCTAACAAAATAGGCAGTTTGTATCACACATCCTTATTTATAGCCATTTGGCTGAAGCTGCGAGATTATTTCAAATTTACACAGATCCTGCGCATGGTTTGACATATGATTTTATGACTTTAGGTCATAAAGTGTCTTTAACACCATTCAAAGTTTGTAGGCTACATTCATCCGAGAAAGCCACTACGAGTATTTGATGTGTACCTACTAATAACAGATATAATACGAACTGGACATATTTAAAGGACATATGAAATAAACCATTATACTACGTAAACTAATATATTCGACTTCATCATACTACTCACTCGTATGATGAAGTTGGTTCAGAAATATTACTTTTTATGAGAAAGTAATACAAAATCACATGAGGTGAAAGAGCATCACATTCGTCCCAGAAAGCCAATATTCGATGTATACCTACTAATAACGGATATAATAAAGGACATATGAAATAAATCAATATGCTACGTAAACTAATATACAACTTCATCATTCTACTCACTCGCATGATGAAGTTAATTCAAAAACAGTCCTTTTTATGAGAAATTAATACACTTTTTTATACAATTTTTCCAAGTTTTCTTTTTATGTTTACAAAAAGATACCTTGATTTACGTTGTTGGATAACTTATCCAACAACTTAATTGTATCTTTTAACAAATTTCTCAATATTAATATTCATTATATTGCATGATATTATGATCTCATGACCTGACATGTCAGTCAAATCCACTTCAGCCAGGAAAGTTTTTTTATTTTTATTACAACATTATTGTGATTAATAACTCTTGAGCAAAGAAGACAGGAGCAAATAATTGAATACTAAAGCTGGGGGACAACTAGCTGTTTCGTAGCTACTACACTACACATCAGCGCCCACTAGGATTTTAAATCGGTTGCTCAGCTAGCTCAGCCACCAAGCTCTTTAATATATTATTTCGTCTGCATTTATCTCATATTGATCAGATATGCCTTTTCACAGCCTTTTCTGCTTACACTGAACAACCAAATATTTGCTATAAAGAAAATAAAAACTTTTCTCAATAGGATAATCAGATACGTTTACAAGCCCAAGGCAAGAGATCATGTGTTTGTTTATGTGAAAGATTTCCTAAGATGTTCCTTTGATGATTTCTTAAAACTCAGATTGATGATGATGAAAGTTTTCAAATATTGTTCACCAAATAATATTTTATCCAGATTTGACTTTGGAAACTCTGCCAGATCTCATACGTTAATATGTCCCAGATTTTCCTCTCAAGCTATACGGAGATCTTTTGTGGTCAGAGTTTGACGAATTTGGAATGCAATTTTACCTTATACTGACAGACACTTTTCTCATTCGCTTTTTGAATTTAGAAATGCAATTTTGTCATGCCTCTAAATTTTTGGTTTCCTTTTTCTGTGTATTTATGATATTGTGTGAATATTTGGTTTTTTGTTTTTTTTTCTTGTAGAAGAATCTGAATCTGTTCAAATACATAATGTTATACAGGAATTATGGCTTTTTTTGTTTGTCTATTTTTTTCCATGAGTTGCTTTAATAAAACTGCTATTTTAGAGCATAGATGTAAATATAATAGGCAGCTTAAAGTTCGATATATGTCCTCATTTTGGCCTTTTTGTTGGCTTAAAGATTATGAACAAAGTGAATTCAATTGATTTGATAGCGGATTTGAACTTATGATCTGACAAACAACATCATGCAGTATTATTCTATAATAAAATTCAACTATTTATCATTAATTCTCATCCATCATATGTCAGTTTAAAATTCAATATTTTGCAATATGAATGCTTGAAAATTTGTTACGATCTCCTCTGCGATTACCTCTTTTCCTTTCGTCAATGAGGTGTATACGTCATTCTAATTCAAGCAATCTGCTTCTTGGCAAAAGCCCGATTTGAAATTTAACTAGGAAACTACTACAACATACATATAAGGAATCTGCTACTTGTATAATTCTCTTGCCCATAGTGCAGCGGCATTCAAGGTTATTGTAAACCTTTACTTCGTCACACCATGAAAGTTGATTTTAATTTTTAAATTATCAAAATGTATATCTCTCTCTTCCTTTTACTGCATACTTTTAACTCGAATAATGTTTTTCTGGAAATTTTATTCACATTAAAAAATATACATACATATATATTTTCTCATTAAACAGAAAGCATAGAAATGTTTTATAATTAATACAAAGTACCAGCATAATGAAACTTTAATTTTGTTTTATTTTTATTATATATGTATATATGTTTCTCGTTTTTTATTTATTTTTTTGTTCAGTTGACTTGAACACACGTTTAAAGGTTTTAACCCATACAGAAGTACGACTGACTTACTCACACACATCTTACAAAAATAGAATAAAAACAATGCTTCAAATGGGGAGCAAAATGTGAAGTGAATGAGAGTTATTATTTGTGTAGAAGTAAGTGTAAAACTGTTAAGCTGTATATTATGCTAGTGACTGCATTGTAAAATTTTTATATTATGCTACCGTTATAGTTCAAGTTTTTAATTTCTGTTATTGCAATTAAGTTCAGGCATATAGAAAAAAAAAAGTTAAGTTGCCATTAAAAATGCCCTAGAGTCAGGACAATCACAGACATATGCACACACTCCTAAATTATAGTTAACAGCCGTTGTAAGAGTATGTGTTAAACATGTATGCATATATAGATGCTTTTATAGTTTTAGTACAGTGGGAAGTAAAGATTTAAAAATGAAAATATTTTTTCTCTGCTTAATATTAAAAACTATGAAAGTTTTATGCCCAATCTAGTGAAGATGGTATTGCAGAAAAGTATTTGGAAAATGAGCGAGTATTTTTTTATTTGACAATAACCAAGTACATATACGGAGATACATTTGCTATTTTGAAGATAATTATTATAATATTTTGTCTCCTTTAGCTCTAGAATTGGGCTGGAAACCATTAATTCACACTTTTTCTTTTAAATATTTCCAAAGAAAAAAGTTTAACGGCGTTGAATCACATGATAGTGGCGGCCAATCCACATCGCCACAACGTGAATTGAGTATCTCGCACAAAAGACCCATTGTTTCGTTGGCAGATACCATAATTCTGTCGGAAACATATATTTTCCAGATCCATATCCATGATTTCTGGCTACATGAAGTCCGTTATCATATGAGGATAGCGAACAGCATTCACGATAACTGCTTGGTCGATCCCATTTTTAAGATACTGTCCGTTCAAGTCGCCAACCTATAAAACACATCAAACAGTTATTCTTTGTAAATGCGTCGGGTTTTGTAATAATCACCCACTAAATTGAGCAATTTTACTTGTTAATAAATCCATTGAGGTAAAAGTGTGCCGCGTTATTTACGATGATTTTCTTATATCTGTTCTGTGAGAATGGTTTTCTTCTATCTGTTCAGCACCTGTCTTGGGGAGCAGGTTTTAACTTGGTGTACATCTGACCAGTGCACTTTGTTTTCGCGTTTGTTATGGAAAATGATATTCTAGAAAATTTGTGATACTTTTCTGAAACAGCCATATTCGCCGTATTACTAAAGTGATGCAATCTTAAACCATTAATGCATTATCAATTTTGTGGAAGTATTGTATGCACAATGGAAGGTTCCTCTCTTAAAAACGCGTTTGAGCAACTGATTCCCCTGCACCACTGGTAACTGCTAGATAAATACACTGCTTATAAGACACCACTTGCTAATTCTTAAGGTTATCTAATTGTACCACAATATCCTCCAGGGAACAGGTTTTACCTTGGCGTAGACCAAACCAGCGCACCCTGTTTTTTGGGGCATAGAGGGGAAGGAGTCCCTCGTTTGTTGTAACCTACAAAACTCTAGGAAGCCGCATGACTTATGTTGTGTTAGACTTACGAAACCAGTACCAAGGGCTAAAATTGTCAGAACGGGGATCAGCAAAGCTCCCAGAAGATTCTGCTTTGCAGATCTTTCGGTGCTGATTATTCTACCAAGAGTTAAAAATTGGCAGACCAAGAATCGGCAAAGCCCCCGAGAGGTTATGCTTTGCACGGTGGTGATGATTGGTTAGGTGTCTGTCTTGGTTGTGGTTTAAACCTAAAACCTTATTCAGCGGAATTAGTTTCCTTGATAAATTTTGTGCTTGCAGGCTTTCGGTAGCTAATAACCCTCTGAGGTGCTTTTGTCTTACAACAGATACCTTTATGTAAGGAAACGGGAATGATGGTTAGACAGATGAGTTGCTTAAGGACTAATGCTGGCTTCGTCATACCAATTCGTTAAGCCTTGGCTCTTTGAAAGTTGCATACAGGAGTGATTAGAAGGCACGAACCTTTCAGCAAGGAGTTCGTCTGTAAGGCTAAAAACTTATAACAAAAAGTTGCAACCTGTGTGAGCAGCTACATGCAGGCCTTCATTCATGGATTTGATCCACCATCAGATTAGGCCCTTAAGGCAGGTACTGATGTTAATCGATTTCACACCGGGTGCAGGTTTCGCCTTGGCGTACACTAAACCAAGGCGTTTTGCTTTAATTGCCGGTACAACGATTGTAAAAGCCCCTGGCAGGTTCTGCTTGCAGACTATAGCGATGCTGTGGTTTTAACATGAAATCGCAGGGAGTTAATCTTCCCAGATAGCTCTGCTTTCTGGGGCATAGACGGGTAGAAGTTCCTCGTTCGTTCTGCCATAAAAATTCTAGGTAGCCTCATGATTTATGTTGTGTTAGTAAGGGGTAATTGAAGGAATGTGGATCAGCAGTGCCCTCAGGAATTTCCACTTGCGAAACATCTCAGCTCTGATCATAGTTGAGGTGCGGACATCTTGGCTGAAATGTTGTGGAAACCCTAAATCCAAGGTAGAAAAATTAGTATTACGCACTAACTATTATGCACTCTGATTTTCGGAACCTAATAACCACTGAGGTGCTGTTATCTTGCAAAAGATACCAGTAATGTAAGGAACAAGAAGTTGCAATTAGACGTGGGATTTGGTTAAGACTTGATGCTATTAATGGGCTTCGGCCTTTCATTTCATGAAGTCTTGCATTCCATTTACTGCTGTGGAAATCGCATACAGGATTGACTAGAAGGCCCGAACACTTCAGCAGGTGGTTTGCCTATATGACTACGAATTTATGGCAAAAGTTGCGACTTGCGTGATGAACCTTGCAAGCCACACGGCAGCTTTGTTGCATCGTAAATAGTTCACCCTGTGGAATTGTTTATCATCAGATAAAGCCATTAAGACAGGTGGTGATGTAAATCAGTGACACATTCTGTGGGGTCAGCCAACCATTCCGCGTATGAACGACACTTGAAATGATCTTCAGGCTTAAACTCTTCAGTCAATTGAACTTTGTAAATGCAAAAATGCGATTCCTTACTCAAAATTTACACCAATGATGTTCTTCAAATGTGCATTTATTGGGCACGATGACCAATCGATGTTAACGGCTCTTCTGTCTCACTATTGCTATGATCAATAACAATGTTTTCCGGCGAATGAACTGGGCGAACACGTACAGATGATTTCACATTTCCTACAGACACGGTTTGCTGAAATTTGCACACAACTCTCATGGATATGGACACGTTTGGTCGGTCATGCTGACGAAAAAAATCAGGAAGTCCGTGAAATTAATTTTGAGCTGATCACCTATTTTCATAAAAAGCCTCAGCAATTTTAACGCCCAGCTCAATTATGTGGTTGAATTTATTTGCAACTGAAATACAGAAATGTAAAATTTGTTGTACAAAAAACTTAAAGTTAAAGTGTGACCCGCAATTAAAATCAAGCACTTTATATACACTACAGTGGGCATACAACTTTAAATTGCCAAAGAACAATTGACAAAGAGCAAACCATGAGCAAAATTGCTTTTTTGAGTGCTAAGAGGAAATTTTAGTATTAACCAACTCTGCTTTATTCAAAGCAGAATTGGGAGTATAATTAACTCGGGATGAGTTTTTACGAGTATAATGATTTGGGAGAAAAGAAATAAAATAAAAGAGTATATATTATTTCTTTCCAATAAATAAAAAAGTATTTATTGTATCGCCTGGTTGATAGGAAATAATGGACTAATGGAAAAAATACACTAAAGGTGAACTGGCAGTCTTCAGTTGTTTTTGATGGTAAGAATTATTATTATTGATTGTACTGGATATGATCGAAATTGACATTTGAAAAGTTTCCAATTGATTCGACTTGCCAATGTCATACATAATTTAGAGTACATACATATTTCCTGTTACAAATTCACAAAACTGTGAATAGGGCTAATACATATATATTTCATTCCTAAAAAATATCATTACTGAAAACTGTTTTTAATGCTGTTATTTTTATATATAATTTGCTCTAAAATCATTGACTATAATTTGCTTTTTTCCAGAAACATCTGTAAATCCACTTAACAAACTTGTTTTGTTATTTTTTTTTTTTTCGTTAAAACCTTAATTCACTTGTAAAGACATACCCATTTTTGTTAATATATTTCTGGAGAAAGTATCACTGTTCTATATTTAAAGCTATTACATTTTATAACTGTTGTTGTCATTACTATAAAAGTAACAATTCCGTGTCGGTACATGGTTTAATAATGCGTTGCCATGGTCGATTTCGAGATACTTAGGGAAAGAGAAAACTATGTCTGCACTCAAACTGTTGGGTTTTATGTGCATTTTGGGGGACATCGTACCCGTGTCCACATTCCACTGCAATTGCCGCCCCCTGAATGTATGCTACACTTTTCTGGTTGTTTATGATGGCTGCCAGTGTTAAAATGGTTGGTTTGCTGAATTGTCTGTTTTTGTTTTGTTTTCTCTTTCCTGTTTTTCATTCATTTTGTTTGTTTGTTGGTTTTTGTTTAATTTTTTACTTTGCATCACCTGTGTGCATAAATGAGTATGCAATTTTTACTGTTAAATATCAAGGTAAATTCTTCATTCACTTGCATTAACATACTGTGACATTTGCTAGCAGGTGTTTGTATGCGAATAAGGTGCATCCTCTACTTTTTTTTAAAGTGGCAGTAAATGTTCGCAAATTTGAAAGAATTTAACATCAACAGCAATAAATCGTGCAGTAATTAATTTTTTCTTTCTATCTAGTTTTAGTAATTTTAAAAATATCTCCATAAAAACTATGAAACCGAAAAGCTTGAATTTTATCTACAATTTGTTTTACGCAAACGATATACTACTACATATATTTTTATTACTACATATTTATTAAGAAACAAAACTTTGCCAATTAAAGGCAGGACATAAAAGCATATGAACAGACCTCTCTCTCTTTCTTGCTATCTCGCTCTCTCTCTCTCTTCTAAAGGGTGGTTAAATTTTAAGCGCCGATGTTGACTTTGAATAAAATACAAACTGTTTAGGATTTATATAGGTTCAATTATAATAATTATCGGCCAAATGGCCGCCGCTACACCTCCATCCGATGGTCCAAATTTTCGATAATGCTGAAGCATAATTTAGCTTCTATACCTTTAATGTAAATTATATCATCTTCTAGCTCTTGAATTATTGCTGCCTTATCGGCCTACACCTTTTCTGTCAAAGAACTCCAAAAAAGAAGCACAACTATGTGCTACAATTTCTGTTGTTGTTGGTGTTTTTGGACGTCCACTACGTGGTTCATCTTCAATGCTTGTACGACCACGTTTAAATTCAGCAACCCAATTTTTTACTGTTGCATATGAAGGAGCACTTTCACCATATCATTATGAATTTCTTGTCCCGATAAGCCTTTTTTATGTAAATATTTAATGACACCACGCATTTCTAATTTTTCCATTGCAAAAAAATCGCGGATGCGTCTTTTGTGAATACCTGTTTCTATATGAAGGAGTTACCAGATCGAAACAAAATTTACACTTAACTTTTTTCTGCTTATACCGCAATTTTTGTGCTAGGCTAAGAAGCTTTCGAACCGCCCTCGTATGTTTCTGTATGAATTTATTGGAACTTCTTTATAATTCACGTGCCATTCTCCAAAAGAGACAACGTACAATGTTAATGATAAACGGCTGTTAATAGAAGAGTACAATTCATTAAATATGAAATAAAAATGTTATATTAATAAATGTTAAACGTTGAAAACAGATTTATATTTTTTTTTCAAAATGTATTTTTTTGGGAAAAAATTTATCTTTTTGGAAACTAAAATGTATCTTTCTCAAAATTTAACTGGCAACACTGCTGTTAACTGTTTCTTCGTTTAAGAGGCCAAAGAGTTCCGCGTGTTATCGCTATCAATTTTTTACATGGCTTCCCTTAATTGCTCTTTCCAAAAACTACTTATCAATTATAAAAAAACCAAAAGTATTTTCCACAAATATTTCACTTAAATTCAATAAATAATAGCAAAATTTTATGGAAAATACTTTTAAAAATTTCATGCGACTGCATAAAAAATTTGTTTGCGTTTTTGAATCAGCCGACGGACGAACCATTGGGTAAAAACAACAACTGCAATGCCAAATGCAAAAACAGCAGCAAAAATACTTAATAGAATATTCAATGAATTTTATTCAACATCCTTTCATCCAGTCAGCTGGTCGTCCCTCAATGCCATCAAAAAAAAAAAAAAAATAAAAAAAATTATCACAGAATTTTTGGGTAAATTTTGTGGCAAACAGTTGAACGATTGATATTGGTTGGTGTTAGTATTGATGATAAGTTGCAGGCCAAACAGGTGCAGGATATGGTATTTTTGTTGAGAATAAGTGTTGATGCAACTACGTGATTTTTGTTGTGACCCGAAAACAAATTTTAAAGAAACAACAAAAATAGTTTCAATATTCTACTTCTGAGTTTTTGTGTATATTTTGTTCCTTCTGTTAACAAATTAGTTTTTTTTTGTGTGGTTTTGCCAGAGACTAGTTTTATTTATTTTAACGCATATTATCAATGTACATACAGATGTACTCATATTTGTTTATAAATTTTAAAAGTTTTGAAAAGTGTCCTTAATGGCATAAACACAACTGGAATGAAGTAAATATGATGTAGTGGCGCCAAATGATTCTGAACATAAATTGTGAGGAAAATAGCTGTCAAACTGCCATTTTGAACTCTTGACGATTTATAAATATTTTTGTATAAATTGGTGTGAAGAAAAATTATAATAAAATTAAGCGTTTTTCACACTTTGCTGAATCTAGAAATATCATAATAATAGAATGTTCTGCATTTGTGCATGCTGACAACACTGAACATGGTTTATAAGTACATGATTGACCACACTGAACTAGATTTATAAGTTACTAAATATTTAAGTAAATCTCGATTACAGTCCTCAATTTAGTATTTTAGGGCTACAAAATGGGTCTATCAACTGTCAACAAAACTATTTTCGATCTGATGTAAACTCTAGTATTATAAATCATATCACAGCGTTAAATTTCATTCCGAAGCGGAATCAAATTCACATTAGAAAATGTAAAATCCTTCTTAACTATATTATCCCCTAAATATATGCTACAAATTTAGAAAAGTATGCTACATTTGGCATTTAAAGAGTGCAAATCTTCATGATAAAAAAACAACAACTAAAAAGAATGACGACGATTTGAATTAATATTCATCGCAAAATAAAACTTTTGGTCTAGCATTGGCGGGACTAATGTTTAGTATTACGGTTTGAGTACTTGCTGTTAGTTCATTTTTTGAAGATTGATTAAGTAACTGTATGCAAAAAAACAAAAAACTAAAAAATTGTTCATCATGCTTATTAGAGTTAAAAGAGCAAAACAAATATCTTGTGAAATAACACACAAAAAAGAGTTAAAAGTTTTGATTAGTACAATTATCGTCGTCTTCTCGTAAAATTCCAATACAAGAAATATATTATGTATTTGACCAACTGAAATCTTGCTCGTTAGATTACACATTCTGAAAAATATTGCTCTCAAAATAAGACAATCTTCTTACAATACGGCTCATCTGCCTGAAAGCGTAGTGAGACGAGGGATACTATATTTATGAAAGCAAATAAAGAAATATGTGGCGTATTTCAGGAATATGTAGCGCACTTTTAGGAGTTCCCTTTTTTATAATCAAAAGTATAGTATGCACTTGAATACAAAAAACAAGGCTGAAACCGATATTAACAAATCAAATAATAACTACTGTTATACAAAAAAAAATTTAATTTTTCATTACCAGTTTTTTTAATTACTAATAATATTATATTTTTGTGTGAAATTTGTTTAAATTTATTTTTGCTTTAATAGATAAGAAAAATCAAACTATCTGCTACTGCACACACTATGTTTGTTTATCATTTCAAACAGAAATATCTACAATGCAAAATAAACTAAAAAGAAAAAATGCCAGAAACGCATAATTGACTGTTTCACATTTATCAGTTTGTAATATGGACATTTTCAAAGACAAGTGCTGGAGTAGAGCAAAAATTTTGGTTATTTTCGCTGATTTACTTTGTTATTTGTAGTCAGCCAGCCGGCCAACCAGGAAGTTGGGTGAATTAACTGTGTGATGTTTGATATGCGTAGGAAATGCAATCACGTTAAAAGTACTGCTGCCATCATGTACACATATGATTTCTGATAAGAATTTATGAATAAAATCAACGTAATAATAGTTATTGACAAAAGTAAGCATACACTTGATCCCTAAAAAAAAACAGGAATTTTAAAGATTTGTAATGTCAGTTAAAAGATTTGATTAGCTTCATTTCCGTTTCAATTCTAGAACAACTCTGGGTTAATTTTAGTACGTTTCTAAACTAGTTCTTATTGTGTTTTGCTTCTCATAATATAACATAGGTCAGTTTTAATTTATTAGTTCTATTTCAGTATTTGCTAGTTTATTTCCAGTGCAGTTCTTGCATAGCTTTAGCTTTATTTTAGCTTGAGTTTAGTTCCAGTTAAGTTCTAGTTTATTCATTGTTGGTTCATTTTTAGATAGTTCACTTCTAGATAAGTTCAAATTGCTTCCGATCCATATTAGATCGAGTTCACAACTTCTACAACTTCGAGTTCTGATTCAGAATAATTCAATTTTTGATTTTTAGGTAATTTCCTGTTCTTTTTATATTCAAATATTAAATTTTCAGTTGAGTACTAAAATTTAACTAGAGCTGAACAGTAGCTGATTGAAAACGAGCATAAAACTGAACTTGAACTGGGCTACAACTTAACTAAACTAGGAATACTAAAACTAGGTTTAAACTGCACAAGAATGCCAGGGCTCAAATACAACTCAGCTTAAAATGATTGCAAACTAAACTAAATAAAACTAAACTTAAGTTGAAATAGATTCCTAAATAAAATGAACTAGATGGGAGCCACAATGAAGTGAAACAGTAATAGAACTTAGTTGGAACTAACCAAGAACTAAATAAAAAATAAATTAACCAGGTTTGTTAAAAAAGCTAATAAGTGAGTCACACAAAAACTAAATGAATTTTGAACAGTATTTTTTTTACCACTATTGATATTATGTTCCTAGAGCTTTATAATAACTGAACTACAAATTGAGTTCGGCAAGATTATATTTGAATATGAAAAGAACAGGAAATGACCTAGAACTCAAAAAGTGAACTAGTTCTGAACCAGACCTCGAAGTTCTGGATTCGATCTGATGTGGATCTGAGGTAATTAGAACTTATCTAGAGGTGAAATAGAATTAAGCTAAACTTGCACTAAATATGAAGCAACAGTGAATAAGCACAATACCAGAATGAAATTAAAAAAAAAAGTTCCCATTCTGTTCAGCTAAGCTAACATCTTATTCCATTTGGGTCACATTTCGTTCAGTTTAGCTCACTACCTGTGTTGGTTCAGCTCAGTTCTTATTTAGTCTAGATAACACAATGCCATAATTTTTAAGATTTTTTATAATATAATAAACATTTTCAAAAGTATTTTAACTTTATCACCCACTATAAAAAATTTCAAATCCTCTTGCTATGACGGAAAGTGCGTTTGTTTATTGTGCGAATTTGATATGGCCAAGTTAATTGGAATGCATTTGGTCTTCCATTTTAACCAGGTACTAAAATAGGCTTAAGAGAAAAGCAAATGCTGCACTAACCACTACAACAGCTTTTTTATGGTACCCAATTGCATTAAGTACTACAGGCCTTAACTGATGGTCAAGTAACCCTGTTTAAGGAACACCCGAATTTTTAGATATTTGGCAGCTCACTTGCTCTTTAGGATGCAGTTAACAATAACACTAAAACTTAATTTTAATCTCTTATTGCTTTTGATCTATTTGTGTTTCTTTGCTTTTATTATTTTATATTTACGCAATTTGCAATACAATGGTAAAAGCTGACTTTTAGTTTTGGCTACCAACGCCTTTGTGACGTTTCATAAGTATGTGCATATGCGGCTTACCAAAGAGTTTGTATGTCCTTTTTGTTTTCCAATTGCTGGTATTGGCTTTGTTATCAACTTCTATAAACAAAACCAGTTTTTGAAATCATATTTACACACCATTACAAACAGCCGACCGCCGAAATCCAATCAACCAAACTACTAGCCAGCCATATGTTTCTGTTCACATTTATTTGCATGACAAAAGAATATAAACAAATTTTAAATGAACTTACGAAAAAAAAAAATTGTACATGAACTGCTGCTGTCCACTAATTTCACTAAACACAAAGGTATTTGTGTTGGTTAAAGGAGAGTTCCAATTAAAATATGTGGGACTTTTCAGCCCATGCAGTATAGTAATCATTCGCCTCTCAAGTATAATGAGACGTTTTAGGTTTTGTCGTCTCTGCTTATTAGATAGCTCACCTTTCATTACAACAAATCGGGAAATTGCGTGTACGCTCAAACTCACAAACGATATATAAAAAGGCCATCCTGAAAACAATGAATTTTTATTACTGGACTTGCGTCTGTTACTAAGGCTAGTATTTTAAGCGGATAAAATGGCTGCAAGCCTGCAAATTTTCTAATAGTAATCAGTTGTCTTATATTTTTTACAATATGCTTGAAAACCTAAATATATACCGTACCAACAACTTTACTAGTCAACTAGTTTAACATTATTATTTCGCTTACGAAAAATATTTCATTAAGTGCTACACTTTTTTAAATTTATATAAAACGAAAGTGTGTGTGGAATATCATCAAAAAATCTGACTTGTCTGAAAGCCCTAACGGAGTCATTGTGTGTTATGAAACCTTTCAAGTAAGGTGGATGCAACAGTATGACATTGTATGATTTCGGCGGCTGACTAATAACATCTCCAGATTGGAGAGCAATGTCCTTTGCTTGTGCAGAATGTCTAAACTAGCATGACGTTGCAGCGCTCTTTGTCGTTGGTGTTTATGTTGTGGAAATCAGAGCAGATGTGTAATAGGTTTGTGTTAGCACCAGCCGTGAGGGACTAATCTGATAAACCAACTCCATAGAGTGAACTAGTTCATGGTTCATGTATGTCCGTATGAGACTTGACACAGGTGGCAGCTTTTACCCATAATTTTGTGACAACATGAACAAACCCCTTGTTGAAGAGCTAGTGAGATCTCATTTTACCCTTCAGTCGCTTAGTTACCTCTAAGTCGTTTTGTTACAGCATACGGATCAGTTTAATTTTTGCACAGTATTCAGGTCATGATATTAACTCCGTCAAAGTATTGCCTGCAAAGAGGTTAATCTTTGTAAGCCACATAAAATCAATTACCTCAGGTTCTTTTGCGCGCGCTCATGTATTCCAATATTGTTTTCGGCAGATATTACGCCTAATTATTATAATAATACTGGGAGTAGTCCTAGTAGTGAAGTGGACGAAGCTCGAGGAGTCCGCTTGGCACTCCTTGATATCCGTTTCGTCAAAGCATTTTTAGCCTTTGCACGGAATCTTATACGCTACTTATATCCTTTCAACATCCTTCAGCTACACAGACTGAATAAATGGCAGCAAGCTTGACAGACTGTAAGACTGATGTATGTATTTGTATTTATATTTTGATTATAACTTCATACTTGCTAGTAATGTGGACAAAACCTCACACACTTATAATTCACTATCTTAACAGAATATTGCTTAAACATAAAACAAAGTCAAATAAGATCAGAGAGCATATGGCATCAATTAAGCACTTACTAGTGCTCAGGCACTATAACAAAACACATATACTTATTATAAAATTTTCGCCTGTCGCAGCTATTGTTACTACATATGCGCTGCTGCATATAATCTATGTAAAGAAGAGTGATTTCCAAAAGGAAGTCAGCAACACATAATGGCCGCTGCTAAAAATATGCTATCAGTTCTATCTATTGATGGATGTACAAAAATGACAACCAAAAACGAATGCTAAATGTTATTCTTGGACACGAAAAGGTTATGAATGATACAGGATGCGAACTGAACTGAAAATGTAAATGTGAATAGTTCAACACAAACAAGCACAACTACTGAGCCTAGAAAAATTTTGTCAACAGCATTTGAACAGCAAGTCGTTTTTTTGTCATGTTTTTTGAAGTTTGAAGTATAATAAAACAGCAGTACCTAATATACCATTAAAACCATGCTATTTGCTAGCATCAAGTATGGTTTTTGTCTTAGATAAATAAGTGGTTATATTCTTCTCTCTGAAATGAAACAAATGTTGTTTCAACATGGTTGAGACAACCTTTCCTGTTATAAGAACACGTTTCCCTGTTTTTTTTTAACATAAAATTATTTTCGGCTTAAGTTGTAAAGTTACTGTATTGAGTTATTTTTTCTAAAAGAAAGTCAAATAAATATGTTACTCTCATTATCTCTTTATTTATTGATATTCAATGTGTATGAAAAACTGACAATAACAATGCGTATAAGAAATATGGAAAACCTCAGAAACTGTGATTTCAGACATTTGTATAATTTGAGTGTTACAGTGCATGCTTAACATTTAATTGACCTTTTTATATTTTGAAGCTACAGGAGTTAACGCCGACCAATAAAGCGAATTGATAAATGTTAGAGCCGGCTGTATCTGATAAATTAATGCTGTGGTGAAATAAAACTGAAATAGAACGTTTGTATTTCGTTTACAATTAAAAGACTTCTTAAAATGCTTTTGAAAGGCAAAAACGTAGCAGATCTCGTATCTTTTGGAAATATAAATAAACCAGATATAGTCCGGATAGAATTGGTCATTTATAGATCAGCTCTGCAGTAGTTCTAATGTATCTTAATACACAAGTCCATTGTTTTATGAATTGCAGTTTAAATAAGTGTTTTAACTTTTCGTTGTGATATTTTTCGCAGTCCATTTTTCGTTTTTTTCTTTCTTAGTTTTTGTTCAATTCCAGTTACAATTAAGATTTAAGTTAGTTCTGCAGAGTTTCTTTAGTACTAATAAAGGGTGTTTTTTTTTTTTTTTTTTTTAAAGAAGTATAGAACTTTGAAATGTAATATAACAGAGATGAATTTTTTATATTGACACGAGAATTACTTAAATCGAAAGATAATTTTTTTGAATACTTGTGATGTATTTACTTTCTGTTTTTGATGTAGGACACCCAACTGACCATACACGAGATAGATAAAAAGCGGAATATTTAGGTTCTTATTCAATCCAATTTTAATGTAATCCAATGATGTTAATGAATAGGACAATAAATTCATTTAATACTTTAGAAAAATGTATGTTAAAGTAAAAAAAATTATAATAAGGTATAAACGATGTTCGTAGAGGCTTCTGTTTTAAAGTAATAATAAATTAAAAAATTGTTTTAAAAGTTACGGCAACCTTAGCTACGATGCAGCGACACCAATTCGCCATGTGTTTTAAACTACATTTTTGTTTTATTTTATTTTTAACTAGAATTAGGGATACCATGCTCACGACATATATTTGTTCAACTTTAGGTTGGACAATAATTTAAATATGACTTGTGGCATATGGTCATATGCCTCGACTGGCTTGGACGTAATCTAATCTGGAAGTGAAGTTTTCGATTACTTTTTGCACCAGCTTCTAAAGTATACCAAACAGTCACTTGAGAGTTATCGCCATTCAAAAAACGGGAGTTTTGCTTATTGACGTCTGTGTTCAAACAGAAGAAGTGAGCTGCATCGCTAAACAAAATTCGCTTATGAAATTCAGGATCAACAACAATCTTGTTTTGGGCCCACTCCCCCTATTTAATATATGCCTTGCTCACTGTTGAAATTTCAACCCAATTGGGGTTGACATAAATCTCGTAACAGCTTGAAAAATGGTCACCAGCTAAAATTTGTTTTCCCAAAGTATCTTTTTTCTACATCTATAAAAAAACACCTTTTATATCTTCATATTTAGGTGTATGTCATTATCAATTTCACATCAAATTAGTTTAACGTTCCCCTGTGATTTTTTTCCGCTACGTTACTAGTTTATTTTTCCATCTCTTTTTAGTTCTAATTGAATTTCAGTTATAGTTCAGACATTAGTTTAGAGCAATTCTGCAGATTATTTTTTCAGTACCCAAGCTAGCTTATTTCTACTCAGTGCTAGCTCAATAATAGTTACATTTAAGTCAAATTAAGTTCTTAATACAGTATTATTCACCTGCAATTTGTGCGTTCCAATTAGTTCTGCTTTGATTTTTGTGTAAATAAATTTTTCATTTGATTCATTACTGGCTATTTTTCCCGCTTATGTTTGCACTCAAAGGGAGTACTGTGAGGTTTCGGTGTGTGTGTGTGTGTGCCTGCAAATTTGTGTAAAAAGGATTGTGCCGGCGTGCTTGCAGTTGGTTGTATTTTAGCAATTACATAAAGTGTATTTGTATTGATGTATGTACTTTTATTTAAGCATATAAAGAGTTTTTGTACAATTGCTGACTTACACGCACGCATACACTTATATACGCACACACACACACACACTCATAGACGCATCACATCTAGTTCAAAACAATTGTTTTGTGTGTTCGATGTATACCAAAAATGATTGTTTTGGTTTGTGCGTCTATAAATGCGTAAACATGTGTGGTATACGGCGTGCGTATTGTTGTGCGTTCAAGTGCGTTCATATGAGAAATTAGAGAGCTGAGAAATACAATTTTGTTGAGGCTTTCCTTCTTGTAAAATACATTAAAATTGTCCAATTTTAACCGCACATTTACTTGTTATTTGCCGTTTACATTCTGTACGAAGCCAAATGGTTAGTTTATGTGAAGTAATTGGTCTTACATTGAAGTTATTAAGCCTCAAGAGATGTTCGACTGGAGATATTTCTCTAGGGTTTTTGTGGGAGTGTTGGGCAGTTTGTAAAACAAAACATCTTGGTAAAAGAAAATGATACCATTTGCCTTTAGAAAATGAATGAAAGAAAGAAAACTATTTGAAGCTGAAAAATGAAAAGTTAAATTCACCTAATTGCATTAATTAAAGATGAGGTAGAATCTCATTGCATGTCCTGAATTTGGAAATCACTACTATTTTGGAGAATAATTGCTGGCTACTAACAACATTGTTAAAAATTGGTAAACTGCAGTAAATCATGTTTGGGATAGATGTTGCAACTGCTGCTGGCTGGTAAAATATACTTAAATTTTAACAAATTTGTTTCCAATAAGCATTATGCTTTAAATTAAAAAACTTAAACATTTTATTATGTCTCGGGCTGTACTGAACGTGAAAGGGCCGAAAACAGAATGTTTTATGGAATCATGTGTGTATACAGGGTGTTCTTGAACTCATCGTCAAGTCGAAACGGGCTGACAGGATTGATTGTAAACATCATGAGAAAAGTTATGAAAAAATCCATTTAAAGCAGTTCATAAATTATGTGCTCTATTTTTATTACTCTTGCCTAATACTATATTCAGATATGTGAGACAATATTCGACTATTGAGCTATATTGTTATGCTTTTCAGCCGGATACAAAAATGTTTTTTTGCATCAAAATTTACTTTCGTAACTTTATCAAAATAGGGATAATTCTTCTTTCAGTTAGATATTGCTGCTATATAGTAGAAACATATAGTTGTCGTAACATACGAGGACCGACAAAAAATAAGCGCTATATTAAATTTTTTCAAAAAGTATTTATTTACTCAGCAATAACT
This sequence comes from Thecocarcelia acutangulata, assembly GCA_914767995.1. NCBI lineage: Eukaryota > Metazoa > Arthropoda > Insecta > Diptera > Tachinidae > Thecocarcelia > Thecocarcelia acutangulata. Next base: position 26,267,568 of record OU612097.1, on the reverse strand, counting down.
ATCTTGTCCCCTTTAAAGTAATCCTCCTCAGATAGAATACACTTATGTTAGTGTTTTTTCCATCCTGGAAATACTTCCGGAACGCGCTTTTTAGTATCGCCAACAACTCCTGTTTCGAGTTTTCTTTTATTTCCTCAAACGTACTAAACCCTTCCCATCATTCGTGTCTTCAGTTTTGGGAAGAGGAAAAATTCAGCGGGAACCAAGTTCGGTGAAAACGGTAGTTGAGGCATGATAAAGGTTTTGTTTTTGGGCAAAAACTCATGCGCAAGCATCGATGTGTGAGCTGGTGTGTTATCATGGTGTAAAATCCATGATTGTTTTTTCCAACAATTCTGTGCGTTTCTGACGAAGTGCTTCGTGCAAACGGCGCATAACTTTAAGGTAGTATTTCTTATTGACCATATGACTTTGTGACAAGAACTCGTGATGCAAAGAAAACAGTGAGCGAAACCTTCCCATTTGGCCGAATTTTACGTGCTTTTTTCGGTTTTGGCTCTTCTGGACGCATCCGTTGGGATGATTGGGCTTTGGTTTCAATGTCATGATTCGTCACCAGCTATAAACGTTTTGAGAAAATGTAGATCGTCGTTGACGATGTTCAACAGCTCTTGAGTGATGTCCATGTAAATAATCGAAGAGAACACCAAAGCACGACTAACCCCATTATCTGTCAAAAACAAACTGACAATCTGAAATGGCTGTTATTGGAAACAGATATGTGCACCGACATAACAAAAAAAAAAAAAAAAAGCGAAAATCGAACATACGTAGCTCACGAAATTTGAAATTAACGGTTATTTTTTTGATCAGACCATGTATAAAAAAATAGTACAATATAAATAACCGGGATATGCAAAATGATAATGAAAATAATTCACAGAATATCACAAAAATAAAAATAGGTTTAAAGCTGCAAAAATTCTAGGGTATTGGGAGGCTTAAAAATGTAAAAAAATAAAAAATTACAAAAATTTTAGGAGAGAAAACAAACAGTGTGGGCGAAAAAAAAGAGAGAAGAAAGTATATGGAAGAGAAGGAAGGAAAAGGAAAGACATAGTATTACGCGCACAAAGAAAAGAAAAGTAAAGAAAACAAAAGATAAGCACACAAAAGTAAAGAAAGAAGATAAGCAAAAAGGAGAAACGGCAATAAAAGCACAATAAATGAGAAGGAACGACTCGGAAACGAAGAAAGAAAAAGGGAAGGCACAAGATTACGCGGAATGAAGAAGAAAATAAGAAAAAGGGCAAAGCGAAGAAAAGTGAAAAAAGCAGAAAAAAGGAAAGTAGGAGAAAATAAAACAAGAGAAAAAGCACAATAAAAGAGACAATGCAAGACACCAGAATAAAAGAAAAGCGAAGGAAGGAAAAGAGAAAAAAGAAAAGAAAAGTTCAGGAAAATATGAAAAAAAAATGGATGAGAATAGCTGAGAAAAGAAATAAGCACAGAGAGGAGCAGTAACGAGAAGAGAGAAAAGAGGTGAATAAAAAAGGCAAGAGGTGAATGGCGTTAGCCATTAAATAAGACACAAGACAAGCCTAAAGAAGATTTCCGTCTAAAGGCTGGTCCAAACAAAACGCTTGGCATTAAGTGTAAATAAAACAAAATATATTTTTTATTATGATAAGGATCTGTGACAAATTAACAAGCTGAATTATCTTACATTTTAACTTTTGAATTGTATTTAGCTTATTAACCACAGCTATTTCCAAAATTAAGTGATCCACAGTTAACGTCGTGTATTATGCTTGGACTAACAAGTTGCAAACTAAAATGTGTAGGGAGGAAAGTTGTCCATAGAAAGGAAGAGCAGGAAAAAGACAGTTTGCCAACAGAAGAAGAGAAAATTAAATTAATGCAAATTTAATACTTGAAAATCCGTAACACTTTTAGGAATATATTAGCAATATTAAATAAATGACCAGAGCTTTGGAAAATAAAAGTTATTGCAAATGATGTACGAGTACTTTCACTGCATGCGCGCTTATCAAAAATTACAACATCCGCAACATAAGCCGCGAGAAACCGCAACACAGTACATACTAAACATAAGCACGGATACAATCAAAGATACATGTTTATGAAAATTCATCTATTTGTATTTGTTAGTGAATTTTGCAACGTTTTAATGCGGGGATGGTTATTGCTACGCGTTTACATACAATGAATGTCCATAAAAGAAAGAGCCAATGATCTCCATCCAGTGTTAATGTTTTGCTTCTTATGAGATAGAAATATACAATAAAGTAAAGTGAACTATACTTCCTGTTACGACTTAAGCAAAAAAAAATTTGCGAATAAATACCACATGTGCGTGTGTATGTCTCTATGCATTCAAAGCATCAGTTAACTTGGCCTGTAAACTTTTTAAGTGGTTGTTTGCCTTAAAAAGTAACTCGAATAAGTTGAGTGTGTTAGTAAGAGCAAAGCAAAACAGCAGCATACAATATAACATTCTTGTTTTTACAAAAAGCGATGCTTATTAGCATGGTTTAACTGTTTTCGCAATACTTTGTTACACTCTTTAGTGGACTCCGTGGTTATCACTTCGTACGTAGGCTAACGTGAAGGTGAAGCATTAATACAAAAGCCACTCAGTGGAAGTTAAAAGCAGTTCAACTAAATTGGCTTATCGGCAGAAAATTTATCTTCAAGTTGGCTGGCAAACTTTTATTATTAAACGCAACCCTCATGGAGTAATGCAATTCAATTAGTAGGATCCGTGTCGACTTCTAACAGTGGAAAAGTTCAAAGGAATTCAAAGAGACCTATGATAAAAGATAAAATTTCAACAATAATATATCAATAAACTTAAATTTTACCCAAATCCTTTGGGTGTTTGCATCCTTAACTTTAACGGCTGTACTCGTTTAAGAAGGAGGGATACCCTTGCCATAATATGAGCGGTAAATCAGCTAATAACCATACCTAAGCTATTGAAGGATCTTTAAATGAACATAATTTACTTTTTCTTACTTTACAACAAACAAAACTCTTCGCCCAGCAAACTCTTAAAAGCGTTACACAGTTTTAGTACACACTACTTATTGATAAATTGTAGATCAATTATTGACACATAAAATTCGGGCCATCAATATTTGTACTACATACCTATGTACATATCTGTGTATCTTTATACATATTTAAATAGAAAAGCTGTACAAAATAAAACATAAACACGAAACTACTTAATGGCATATAATAGTTCAACAGTAAAATTTTGTCTATAAAATTAATTGAATTTCGAACACGCAATAAAAGTTTCATGTGACAAATGGCTTAAAAGCATAAAATTTATTATATCATATTTACTAAACATTTTATACATGTGAATATTTTGTTATATCTAAATAGAGTAGCAAATTTTGTAGCATGTAAAATATTAAAAGTAATTTATAAAATAATTTTTTAGTTCAGCAGGCTGTTGGTAATGATTATAGTGGTAGGGGCAAAGTATGTATATATGTATGTGTATATGTAATATTTTGTGCAAATTATATTTTCAATATTTATTTCAGCAAAAGGCAATTGCATTGTAATATACTCGTAGTTTGAATTTAGCTTACTTATGAAATTCGGCGCAACAACATTTAGGACATTTTCGATAAATGATAATTAAATTCAAGTTTAAACATAATTTTCTGGTTAAATGTAGTATTAAACAGTGCTTATTTGTTATTAAATAAATTTAACTTTATTTAAGCAGGCTTAAAAAGAGTTTTAAAGGAGATAATAAATTGATTTGATGGTTTGTTTTTTATAATATTATAATTAAAATATTTTTGTATTTTCTTCTTCATATGGCAATTGTTTACACTATTAAATAACTTTTGCTTCGAATGTTTCTTTTATTTGCCGTTCAAGTAAAAACAACAAATCAAATTTTTTATTAAGCTTCTAATGCAAGCAAAGCAAGAAAAAAACGGTTGCATACCTTGAGGGAGTTTTTACTGCAGTTAGTAGTCAGTGTGGCCAAATCCAAACATTTTACGGCTATTAAAATAATGCTAAAAATTCTACAATAATGACGTAAGCGAAACGGTAGCAAAGTACTATGGTGAAAAATAATTTGTCTGTGGTAAAGAAATTTCATGTTTTTGCTGTGTGAAAAAGTATTATATTTGACAATATAAAATTTTGACACAACAGAAAAAATTTTAACAAAACTAATAAAAAATAAAAAATAAATGAATAAATTAAGAAATAGTTATAATTGAGCCATTTTTCAATTTAGTGTTTTTTGGTTTTTATACTTTTATTTATAAAATTTTCAATTATAATTTATTTCAATCAAATTCCTACATTTCTAAAATATTGTCAAAATTTATATGAGCCCCTAGAGCTAGCAAAATTTTATTCATCTCAGAAATGTCATAATTTTACTTACGAGAGTACTTTTCTACCATTTCACACATGTCTTAAGTCATAAACTTCCCAAAATAATTTGTAAATTTTAATTGAAGAATTTTTTTTTTTTTTGTGGTTAATTAATTTTTATAAATAATTTTTTTGTCATAACTCTTCCCTATAAACACTTACTGCACATTATTGCAATAAAACAAAATAATTGAATAACTGCAATAAAATATTTATTGAACTTAATTGCCAAATGTCTTAATTCTTTTGCTTTCATAGTGACTTTGAAAAGTCTCTCGCACTGACTGCAGCCTATATTTATTTTTTTAAAGAAAAGTTTTTTCCATCTTTTTAAATCAGCATATACAAGCCTTTGTTAACACTATGGGACAAAATAAAGCGTAAAAGTAAAAACTAATGTTAAATTTTTTTTTAATTAATTATTTTCAATCATAATTTTTTTAAATTTTTTTTAAATTAAAAAAAAATGCTTTATAGAAATAAAAACAAAAACATATTAAACTTCTTGTTCTAAAAAATCTTAAATTAACCTAATATTATTCCAGGACAAAATAAATTGTAAAATTTAAAGAAAAGCTTGAACTATAAAGAAAATTTTTATTCTGTAGCACCACCTTTTTTTAGAATGACCCTAAGATGATTGAGCATACTTTTTAAAAATATTTTGCAAAATCGCTCGCCATTCCACTTGTATTTTTTTCTAAAATACCTGAAGGCATCTTGTTGTATCACATACCTTTGTACCTTTTTTCTAAAAATATAAAACCTTTTTTATAAAAATAAATAAATATAATTTTTTGTAACGAGTACGAACACTTCCGTAGCTTTCCATGCTTTCCTTTTGGGCCTATAGATAAGCAGAATGTTAGAAAAGTTAATTCGCGTTACAACGTACTGCTCGGCTTTAGCAGCAAGTTAATATTACATCCTGACACATAAACATTGTGATGCCAGATTTTAATTTTCGTTCATTAAATAGTGCTAAAATTGCTAAATATAATGTTTAGAACCTTTACAAAAAACAAAAAAATAAATGCTAACTGTTAAAAGGAAAGTTTGCAGATAAATCAGAAAAATAAATGCCACAATGGCCACGCTGCCGTTTTCTTTTTAGCTTTTTCGTATACATATGTATATTTCCGTTTATATAAGAAGAGGGGAAAATGTGTATAAAAACATTTAAATAAGCTATTGAAAGACATCAAATGAAAGAATAAAACTCATAAACATTTTTATCAAGGTACGAGTAAATATAGAGAATGAGCTTAACTTATCACGCCGTTTCTTCTCTTTTCCTCATCCTTTTTTTTACAGTGCGCCTGCACTGTATTAATAAAATATTTATTTTCCTATTGCTATTTTTTGTTGTTTTGCTCATTTTCTATGGTTTGTCGTTGCACCTTTAAGTACTTCTAACAGTTGTAGTTTTTGTTTTCTTGTTTTGCTTCCTTTTTTTTTTCAATATTAAAATGGAAAATAGAAATATAAACACCTACTTTGATTGACATTTATTTTCTAGGAAGAAATATAAAAACAAATATTTTAAGAAACCTGGGGAGCTTGTCTGAAAGTTTGTTTATATGTAGGTAGACAGCTTAAGTGGCAACAAAACCAACCACTTGACATAATGTTACACCTTTTTCTTTTACTGGCAAAGTTGTGTATTTTGTTTGTTAGGTGCTATTTCTGCTACTTTGCAATTATGAATAGAGGCAACATATTTAGTTATGTACGCACTCTTATAATGGCAACAGCAAATGAGGAACAGTGGGCTGTGTGGTTTAAAAAAAGTACAGGAATGAAACTGAGAGAAAATTTTTAATTGAAATTATAATTTACAAAATTTTCTAGAAAAGGAAATTTTCATTCATTTTTCATTTCAGGTAATTCGGAATTTTTCTTGATTTTAGTGTTTAAGACTATTTTTCGAAGTTTTCAATTTAATTTTATTATTTAGGTTTAACAATAATTTGTGTAATGAATTTAATTTTTAAATTTAAGAGCAAAAATAAATAACATAAAGAATTTCCTGTACAAGGTATCCCAGAACTCCACAGGGGGACAAGTTTGATTGTAACCGTCATGAGAAAAATCAGAAAGATAAAAAACATTTGAACTGACTAAAATGTTTTTTTTTTAGATTTTTAAGTTCTGCGACACCCTGTTTATTATTTCGCTTAAGCTTAAATTTTAGAGTTTGATTATTCATTTTAAAGGCGGAAAATTACTGAAAATAAAAACATAAAATAAGAAATGAAAATAAAAATTTCCTATCTGATTTGTGAAATCATCACACAAGGTTTAATTAAATTAACTAACTTAGCTATTCAACATTAAATATTAAAAGTGCAAAAAACCACAATTTTGCAGATATTAAAGCTTGTTTTAATTTCAGTTAGCTTCATAATTATTTTATAAAAATTAACTGAACAAATAACTGAACAAAAATCCTATTAAGGGAAATTTTTTCGTTTATATTTCAATAGCACTTTACAGATTTTTACACAGAATCTTAATTATTACTATTCTGTTAGTAAATAAAAATATTTACTGTTTGGAAATATTTATTTCTTAAAATATGTTCAAACTAAGTTTGAACAATATAAAAAAATCGTGTAACTAAAATTGCCACCCACTACGAGTCATCAGGTAACTCTTAACATTTATCGATATTGCGGGAGGTGAATTTGTGCACCAGAACTTTAGTGGTGGTTTTCGAAAAGCATCACCTACTTTTTAAAATGTGAATTGGCAGAGATTTTCACTTTCTTTTTAGCAGCCTTTAAGCAGCACCGTCAGCCAAAAACTCGTTTTATTTTTAGTCTAAGGAACTTGTATTCTTAAATCTATTTTATTACATTTATATATAGCCGATAAGAAGCTCCCAATATTGAAGAACAATAAATATTGTGAATTAGAAAAATATAGCATTTACGTATTCAATCCCAAAGCAGAGGGCATTTGGGTAAATCGGTAGTAAGTGTATTCAAAATATTTTTTTTTTATTACATAATGAGAAATATTTGTGTCTTAATATAAAAATCATATAAAATTTCCCTAGTTGGGAAATTTTTAACTCTAAAAAATTTTGAATTAAAATTTATTTTAATCTTTAATTATAATTAAATTCGTAATTATTGTGAAACAAAATTTAACCGAAAAAGATCCCATTTAGGGATTTTTTTTTTAATTTTAATAGCATCTAATAAATTTTTAAACATATTCTTAATTCTCAACTACCTGCATTTTATTTTTATTTTTTAAAGTATTGAAATATTTCCAATATTTCACACAATTTCATAAAAAAAAAAATGAAAAAAAAAATTTTCTTTTTGTTAAAAATATCACTTTAAGGGTTTTTTTGTTTGTTTAGATATACATATATACTAATTAATATATAAAAATTAAAAAAAGTTGTTTGAAAAAATTTCACTTTAAGGAAATTTTTTGTTTGTTTAGATATCTATACTAAATAATATATTGTTTTGCATAAACTAGGTTTTTTAAGTCTTAATTTTGAATTTGTGTATAAATCACTATAAAAATTTGTTATTGCTTCTAAATTTGCTTGATTACTTAGATATATAAAAAAATTTCCCATTAAAGGAAATTTTCGAAGTCTACGTAAATACGAATATAACTTAAAAAAAAAACTAAGAAGTCAATAAAAAAAGTAGTCTTTAATGAAATATTCTTTAGTGAAAATAAACATTGAGAGACATTTAGCACTTTTATAGATTACTAGATTAGCGGACGAAGAAGACATGAATGGGATGGCTGAGATCTCGCTCAAAAGCTGTAAGCAACAAATACAGCGTCAACTACGAGACATGCGGGGAGACTAAATCCTCTATTTAATGATTACTGTATCTGCGAGCAGTGTAAATCTTCCATTTAATGATTACTGTAAAAATTGCGGAGATGAGGAGCAGGTGGAGAGTCTCGAGTACTGTCTCTATCAGTGTCCAGCTGATGCTGCACAAATTGGTTGAAGTATCGTTATATGAATAGGTGAATTGGACTCTTTAATTAGATTCTGGGATGAGTTCTGAAGTTGTCCAGTGATATGTAAAACCGCTCAGATACATACCACACCTAAAAAACAAATTGGACCCAGGAAACAAATTGGCTGGCAGTCTGTTATATAGGGTGTTTTTTTAAGCCCGATAGAACTTGAAATTGTAAAAAATAACACAAAAAATTAAATTGTAATCAAAATTTTTTTTTATTCGAAAGATCAATACGTGACATTAACATTTGAAAATGATTTCGGGCATATGGGCACCGCGGCTGTTCTTGACGAAGCGCATTCTGGACGTCCAATTTTGGGCCACTTTTTCGAGCACTGCTTGCCGTATGTCACGAACAACACGAACAATGCTGGCCTCCAAGGCGTCAATTGTTTGCTGGTTTATCAGCATAAACCAGTGACTTCACGTAGCCCCACAGGAAATAATCGAGAGGTGTCAAATCGCACGACCTTGGAGGCCAATTGACAGGTCCATTTCTCGAAATCAACTTATCGCCAAATTTTGATTTCAGTAAGTCGATGGTTGCGTTCGCCGTATGGCACGTAGCGCCATCCTGTTGAAACCACATCTCCTCCGGATCAATGTCATCCATATTTTCAAACAAAAAATCATTGATCATAGTGCGGTAACGATTCCATTGACCGTAACGCGAGCTCCGGCCTCATTTTTGAAGAAATAAGGTCCGATGATGCCACCAGCATGAAAACCGCACCAAACAGTGCATTTTTCTGGATGTAATGGAGTCTGTAGGGTCTCTTGTGGATTGGTCTCACTCCATATGCGGCAATTTTGCTTATTAACAAACCCGTTAAGCCAAAAATGCGCCTCATCGCTGAACACAATTTTGCGTCTATAAGTTGCGCGAATCGACGACTGATTTTCAAAGTAAATTTGGATAATTTCGTAGCGTTGTTCAAGCGTGAGTCTATTCATGATGATTTGTCAGAGTATACTGAAACAAATAAAAAAAATGGTTCATCAAAATTTAATTTTTTGTGTTACTTTTTACAATTTAAAGTTCTATCTAGCTTAAAAAAACACCCTTTATCTTGCATAGCCTAAGCTAACTTACACAATACATAATGAACTATATTTAACATATTTACCACTTTTCAAAAATAATATACAGCTTGTTTTTCTACGTTTCGTAGCTGTTTATACACCGACATTTAATAGAACCTACTGTAATCATTAGTAGAGCGAGAAACTTTTGAAGTAAAAGAATGCTGGTTTTTGTCTTTGAAAAATCTTATTAATACGTATAGTTTTATTTTTAAAATCTCATTATTTTATTATGCCAGTACCCGAGAATATTCTAAATAATCCTAAAAATGATGTTGTCATATGCTGTTTCTCATTCACTGTACGAGCATTCAGCTGAAACCAAACCGAACGTGTTACGCATACAACTTTCAAGTATAAAGAAAACCACCTTGAACAAATATAAACAGCACATCAAGTCTCTTTCATCATTTATTAAACAATAGATTAAAATCCAACATTTCCATAAACCTGCTAAAAGTTTTTCACACTTTCATGTTAAATAATGCAAGTGTTGCAATTTATGACTTAAAGTTAAATAAAACACCCTTTTCTTAAAAAAATATAAATATAAAATAAAATCCAACTTCCTGTTTCTTCACTCTTATTTTATTATTGTGAATATTATTATTTTCATTTTTGTTGTTGTTGTTGTTGTTGTTGTTGTTCAAAGACTGTAACGGTCAGTTTGATTTCAAACAAAAGACAGACAATCAGTACTTCTTGCAAGGAGTCCAGCATAAGAAAAAATACAAGAAGTAAATGAAGTCATTTGCATAGAACATGTTTCTGATTAAGGAAAACTTTTGCATGTGGGTTGTTGTTAAAAGGGTTTCGCCAAATAATCAAGGAGGAATTTAAAATGAGGAGCTTGTTTGCAGCAGATATGTACTATTTCCGTTGTTGGTTTTTGCTTTTAAGGGCAGAGATTGAAGAACGGTAAATTTCAAAGGAATGCAATGTAAATATAAATATAATTTGCAACTGCAAATACATGTGCACAGTAGGATGGATATGGTATGACAGAAAAATAATTTGCACTACGTCATATCAAAAAACTCAATTTCGAGGCATCCACATTTCAATTTTTTGCCTTTCGCTCAACTTTTATTTTTGTTGAATTTTTAGTACACTGAAAAAATTATGCGTCATATATTTAATGAAACTTATTTTTCATTAATTCAATGAAAACTTTTCACAATATGCATGAAACTTCATATATATTATGAAATAGTTCCATCAGAATGGTTTCATTAAGTTTCATAGTCTCATTAAAAAAAAGTCATTGGATTTATGACTACAACAAAATAATTTTTTTTTTTAATTCTTTGAATTTTGGTAAGATATATTAATGGGCATTTATTAATCTTAAGCTACAGTTTAAAAAATGTCAAGTTTTTTTTATTAAAATGTAAGTTTTATGAGTTTCATAATACCAATGAAATAGAATTCATTAGATCAATGACAAATAAATTTCTTGCTACCGAACTTGGGTATGCACGCACATATGTGTATGCACTCAAATCAGAATAATAATAGTTTAAAAAATTTAAATACCAGTGCATTGAAGTCATTTGAATTAATAAAATCTGTTTTATTTGGTGAATACTTGTTCAACATTTTCTTTTATCATATTTAGGTACAATTTTACAAAAGCAAGGAATAGTATTGTTTTGTTGTGTATTGTTTTGTAATGAAATAAAGTATCAATGAATAAATGAAATAATTCCATTGATCTTATTACGTACATTTGTGAACATATTTTATTAATGTGTGTTATGATATTATTTCATTAAACAAATGTAACTATTTCATTGATTTAATGTAAATTTTTCAGGTGCTCAATGAATACTAAAATTAGATAAATGAAATAACTTCATTGACCTTATGAAGGAGTTTCATATTTTTAATGAATATATTACATTAGTACAAAGAAGTTATTTCATTAAATAAATTTTACTTTTTCATTAAGTTTTCATGCGCTTTATGAAATTGATTCTTTGATCTAGAGAAATTATTTCACTAATCGTGTGTGTTATTTATTGAGTCTTCAAAATAAACTAACAATAAGTATTCAAATCTTAATACTAAATTTAAAATCATATTTAAATATTAATTTCATACGACGGTCTATCCAATGGAGCCCATTCCTTCATACAAAATAAAAATAGATTTCCTTATTTTATAATGATTTAAAGATGTACGAGTATAGTTCTAAATAACTTACTCTATTTTTATGCTTTTGTTTCGTGAATGCATTTTATTGCTTTTTGTGTCCGTAAATAAAATTTAAATAATTTTTGTAAGTTTTCTCTGTGCTAAATTATCTTCCTTTCCTTTGCAAAATAAGACTTCATTTCAATATTAAAAAATATTTTTCATTAAAATTTCTTGCATTTTTATTGAAATATTCCCTTTCACTCAAATTGCTGTAAGTTTTCAATTTAAAATGCAAAAAAACTCTTACTTCAAGCTGAAATAGAATTTCATTACCCTTTTGCAGTTGTACAGCTTCATATCAAATCGCTGTGACCGAAAAAGTTTACTGCCTTTTTCCCCAAACGTTTTTACCAGTAAAACAAAACTTTATGCTGGCATATAACAGCATCATTATTTCCATTTATTTTATTTTTTTTTTTTTAAATTTTAAATTGTTCACTTGAAACTCTGTCTTCATCAAATTCAGCGTTAACATCAACAACATCCTTAACGTCAGCATCATCAGGATCTTAATGAGCAGAGTAACACCAGCACAAGTATAAAAAAACAAAACAAAAAAGTTAGGAAAATGAATTCAAGTGCTCAAAAATAAACAAATTTTGGTGGAAAAGCTTTAAAATTTCTTAAAAAGTAAATAGACTTTTTTGTACTTATTCGCATTTGGAAAACTGTTAAACTGTTTTCACGTTTAATACCTTTTTTAAATATTTTTGTTCAAAAACTTTATTAAGACAAATGCAAATGAAGTGTAGTCTTCAGCCTCAGCAAACATTTCATACCATTGCAATATGTAAATCTGTAGGTCTTCACTTACAGGCTCTCTTCATTTCGTCTATTCGTCTAGTTTTGTGGCTGGCAGCTTTTTCTTTTCATTTTGAGTAGTGATTTTTAAAGTTGTTTTGGCAATCAATTATTTATAAGGACTTTGTGTCTAATGAGTCGACCGCCGTTGAGAATTGGTAATGATGGAAAACAAAATTTAAGACAGACTTAAAACTCATAAAAAAGAAAAAAGGAAATAATTGCAAGAATAATTTATAATTATAAAGAAACGCATTGTGTTCTGAGTTTTTATTCGAGTGTTTAATCGCTTTAAACTATGATATAATCACATTCAATTCCATTCATATTATATTCATAAGTATTCGAATAAGTTAAAATCGATTTGATTTAAAGCTAGTGTGGTTTAGAATTCGAGTTATTATTCGAATATAACGATTAATAATCGAAAACTTTTTGCGAATCTTTTGAACAGTTGAAATTTATTCGATCTTTTTTGTGAATTATTATTGAATGAATAAGAATGGATTCTTGTTCATATATTCGGTTTGAAAAACAATTCGGATATAATTTGCATATCTATTCAAGTAATTTTAGTTAGGTAAGCAGGCCGCTGGCTTTCCAAGTCTATGCTTAGTAGTCAAGCTTACATGTGTCCTAGTTAGTTCCCTTGTTATTGCCTGAAAAAGAGGTAGAAGAAGAAGAAGAAGAGGGAGATTGTTCGGTAAAGTAGAAAATGGGAAAGTTGTGAAATCGATTTACATCAGAACCTACCTTTACGGCCTAATCTGATGTTTGACCAACTCCTCGGTGTAAATTATTCACTACTCACCAGCGCCCCCGTGTGGCTTGCTAGGCTTACACAGGTCGCAACTATTTGCAGCCCTATAGATGAACCCCTGGCTTAATACTTCAGGTCTTCTAATCCCTCCTGTATGCAATTTTCCAACAGTCAATGAAAGACAAGGCTTCACCTCCGGTTTCTGACAGTACAGGTAACTGTTACAGGGCAACAGCACCACGGGGGGTAGTTGGCCCCCGAAAAAAGCCATGCACCATGGAATTATCAGGGATACTAACTCCCCCTTCCTGCGCGTTTAGGTTCAAACCACACCCAGGACGTTCCAGCCAAGATAGGAACCTTAACCATGATCAGCCCGGGTTGAACTGCCAGCAGAACCACCCGGGGGTTATGCTGATCCCAGTTCAGCCAATTTGTGCCCTTGGTAAGGGTTTTGGCAGCCAACAATAAACGAGGGACTCCTTCAGCTCTATATTCTGAAAACAGAGTTTCCCAGTTTGTAATATGCTAAGGTAAAAGCTGTTTCGCGAGGGGTAAATGAGATGGGGAAAGGTAAGAATTCACTTGTTGTGGCGTTACGTGCTATTATACTAGCCATCTGCGGTTTCAGATATGATAGACTAGTGAAACTCCGCTGGTCTTAGGTAGTGGTGTCTTATTATTCAGCATATTTGGCTGCGCCGAATATAAAATACCCTTCGCGATAGTCACGTAAATATGTAGTACATTTTAGAAATTTGAACTTTAAGTTTGCTTTTAATGAAAAAATAGGTTTAGACTATATCACGGATATATATGAGCCGATACCGAAGATGTTTATTTTCTGTATTTATATAACCTTCTTTTATTACCAGAACTACTTTAAACAAAAAAAAAAAAAAAAGAAGAAAAATGTTCATGGCAAAATCGGTTCAGACTATATCGGAAATTTTCATTGCCTGTATTTGGTAACCTCCTAATATTATCGGAGCTGCTATTAACCAAATAAAGTGGTTTAAGTTTGCCTGTGCTACATTTTCAATAAAAATTCGATTTAGGCTAGATCTTGGGTATATATATGGACCGATATCGGAAATTTTAATTTTCCATATTTAGATAACTCTATTTTATTACCGGAAAAAATCGGTTTAGGCTATATCTCGGGCATATATGGACCGATATCTAAGTCCAAATATGCCTTTTAGTCGCCATGTTTAATAATTGTGTAACGTTTGAAGCAAAACAAACAATTCTTTTTTTCAAACATTTTTATACAAAGTGCAAAAAATAATGGCTTTTTTCGGAATTTTTAATATATATCAAATTTTGGAATATAGCAAACCCATGAGTCGAGGGGTAAACGAATAATGAAAAAAAGTTTCTAAGTCTAATGGTTTTCTCAGGACCGGTATATCAACGGCCGACAGACAGCCATCGCTTAATCGAATTTTCTATCAATGCTGATTCTGAAATTCTGAAAATTGTAGAAATTACAAATGGAAGCAGAAACTTATATATACTCCTTACATTTTTGTGAAGGGTATTAAAATGTTTTAATAATACCTGAAGTTGGATTGCAAACTTCTGTTATACAATTCAATCCTAAAGCCTATATGGTTCTACGGAATTCAATTATGATGCATCGGAACTTCATCCAAATCCTCTTGCGTGTAATATACTTAACTTTGGCGGCCACACTCGGTTGAGAAGAAGGGATACCGTTGCCGCCATCAGAACGTACAATAGGTGATTTTAACCATATTGCTCCCGCATAATACAAAATTTTTTGTCTAGCATTGGCTGGACTTAAGTAAAAAGCAAATTTTTATTTTTAATTCTTTTGTATTTTTATGTTAGTTTATTTTGAAAATTCAATAAATAAAAAAACACTCCAAAAAATAATAATACCTGTTTAATCAAATTTTCAAAGCCCTTTCCTTAATAGAGGGCGTTTCAAAATCACTAACTTCAAATGCGTATAAAAAAACGCTGGAAGTTTTTTCATGGATAATCTCAACTTTCATTTACAATTTTTATTCCCATATTGCATGCTGCACTACGAGACCGATCGCTGCCATTGAAGTCAGAAGATTTTCGGGCGAAATAAATACCAGTAACTTCTTTCTTATTTGCCATCATCTTCAACTTTTAGTATGTTCGAAATACCACGACTCAAATTTATTATATTAGTTTATGCTTCTATGCCGTACATACATACCAATACACATATGTATATTCAGCCATTTCCATTCGGAAACGGAATTGAATTATTTTTTTACTTTTTCAAATAGCGAAAAGCTCAAAAACTTTTCGGAATGAAATCATTTCTAATTGCAAGACTGAAACTAGTAATATCTTATAGAATTGATAAAGTTTTAAATTTTCTTCTTTTCGAAGAATTAAAAAACCGATTCAATTTCATTTCCGAATGGAAGTGAATTCTGTGACATGGCTGATGGTTTAATTTGCGGACGTAAAAAAGACATAATTCTGATGATCTTGCGCTGTAAACGTTTGGATTTTCCTTTCTTCGTTCTATTTCACATTATTTCAGTTAATTTATTAAAAAAGGATTTCTAAGGATACTGATCTATACTGCTCTGGCAAAAATAAATCCATTACCAAGAAACGTCTTGTAAACTCTTCTTTATGCCTTAGTTTTGCTTAAAACATGAAAATGTTGGATTCAACTTTTTTCATAACATTATTACCAAAATTTTAAATGTTAAATTTGGAGCAAATTAAAAATAAAGTATTAAAACCACTAGCGTTTTTGTTTATAACTAAAACCTTAATCTTCTTATGAAACTCTTTTTTTTATTATTTAGTTTTAAGTGTAGGTTAAACAAAGTTTGGCACTTTAAAACTTTCTTTTTACTATTTGCAGAAATAAATTTTCTTTCATGTAGCAGTTACTTTACGCAGACTCATTTACATTCACTTTTACATGTTCCTTACACATACACACAAACACTTCTACATGCACTCATTAACACAGAAACAAATAATAATGTTGATACGCTTTTTTTTTATTACTTGTTAAATAATGTTCATGTTGTAAAAGTTGCTAAAATAGTCATATAATATTTGAGCAATTTGCGGTTTATTCTTACAATTCGTTGATGATGATAAAAGTAATAAAACTTGTGTCAATACTTAAGCTTTGCTAAAACTTGTTTTTAGAGTTTGTAATATTAGATGAGTAGTAAGTGAGTGGCACACTCTTAAATATTTTGTATGCAAAATATACTTATGTATATAAATGATATTTTCTCAGGGCAAAAAACTAAGTGCATGAAAAAGAAGGACACTTGTGAGAAACCGCACAATTTAGTAAAATAATAAAGTGTAAACTGTTTCACAGAAGTCAAAAGTAGCAAAATAATTGACAGTTAAGAAAATCCGAAATTTAGTTTGAAAATTCAAAATGAGAAAAATACTCGTAAAATAATATATAAATATAAGTCAAGATTTTGATTGTAAATTAAGGAAAATGTTTTCAAAGAATTCTTTAAATTATTTTTATTACGATAGAAAGACTTATGACAATTATGTGTGAGTCAAATATTTAAAAGTTAAGAAAATCTGAAATTTATTTTGAAAATTTGAAATGAGAAAATTGAAATAATATATAAATATAAATCAAGATTTTGATTGAAAATTAAGGAAAATGTTTTCAAAGAATTCTTTAAATTATTTATTATTACGATAGAAGGACTTATGACAATTATGTATGAAGCATATATCGTCCAAATGCTCACCACTCCATATATGGTCCATATTTTTAATGAGACATAATTGACTTCAATGTCGTTACTGTGCCGACTGGCTTTATCCTTTAACTCTTGTATTGCTTTTTTCTTGTGGACACATTTTTTCTTTTCTATTTCCCAAAAGAAAAAAGTCTAACGCTGTGCAAAGGCATGATCACCGTGACCGAGGAGATAACACGGTCATTGGGTTTCTCACACAAAAGATATATTATTTCATTGGCTGTGTGACAAGAGGGGAAGAAAAGCTTTTCCAGGTCTATATCCTCAATATCTATTCACAAGAAATCCCTAATCATTGTGCGTTAGGGAACACTTCTCATGGTGCATGGCACTGTCTAATTTTTGAAAAAGAATGATCCGCTAACGCCGTCAACCCATAAGCCACACCAAACAGTCACTCTTTGAGGACGCATCACCTTTTAAACTATTCGTGGACTCCCGCTTTCACAAAAAAAGTCTCACCCCGGGGAGCAGGTTTTGTCTTGACCTAACCAAAGCACTATAATTTCTGGGGCATAGATGGGTAAGAGCTCTCTTATAGTAGCACATAAAACTCTAGGAAGCCGCATGACTTATATTGTGTTGGACTTCCGAAATCGTCAGCAAGGTTTAGTTGGCACAACTTCCCCTTTAGCAATGCCCTAGCAGATCATTTCGATGCCAATCATGCCTTAGCCAGAACGTTTCAGGCTGTGATTTAAACCTAAATCATAGCAAGGGGAATTGATTTCCCTGATAACTATACCTCTAATGTAACGAACCACTTGTGATGGTTAGACGGCAAAGTTGGCTAAGGGCTGATACTCTTAATGGTCTTTGGCCAACCAACTCTGTAGCCTTGTGTTCCTTGGATTGCTGCGAAATTGTATACAGGAGGGATTAAAAGGCCTGAGCTCTTTAGCAAGGGGGTTGTTCATATGGCTGCAAAACTTAAGGCAAAAGTTACGACCTTTGTAAGCCTTTCTAGCCACAGGGGGGGGGCTGGTGAAACGTGAATAATTGGCACAGTGGAGATGGTCCAATGGTAAATCAATTCCATATTTTACCCAAAAAAAAAAAAAAAAAAAAAAAAAAATAATTCAACTAAAAGAGTACGAGTAACAAATGCTTCTGTCATCTCTCATCTTGAACTCGTTTCATGAGACCCCATCTATAACAACTCGTATAGTGCGGTCTCTGAGAAAGTTCGATATAAACAGAGAAAAGTCATCCCCGACACCAAAAGCAATAAATTTTGACAGTAGTACACCATGCCACACTCTGTCAAACGCATTTGAAATATCAAGAGCCACTCACCGAAATGATGGATTGAGTGGCACCACTTCTCTGAGAGATACGCCATAAGATCGCCAGTAGAACGACTCTTACGAAATCCATATTGACGATCACAAAGTAGTTTATGCGACCCCAGATACCTCGTAAGGTGATGGTTAACCATGCTTTCCATTACTTTGGAAAGTTCAGACCAAATTGCAATTGGGTGGTAATTTTCAGGGTTATTTGCCTCACCCTTTTTGGGTATTGGTATTACATTGGCAACCTTCAAGCACGATGGAAACTCACCAAAATGGTAAAGTATGCTAAAGAGGAGTGCTAATGGAGGCGCACAAATAAATGTTTTAATTTATTTAAAACAGCATTTAAATTTTGTTGCTTTTTTAATATTAGAAAATAAAATTCACACTGACCAAATTGTTTTTTTTCAGCCAACAAAAATAGATATTAGTTTAATTCGAGCGCGGCAAAAAAATCAGCATGGAACAGCCTGCAGTCGCGTCGTCTTACTGTTATTTAAAAAAAAAACTTTCGTATTTAAATGCAGTTTTTTATACTAGACATATTGAATTCATTTGCCTGCTGGCTTCAAAGCGTTTAATGCTGGTAATGATGCCGTTAGGTTTGGTCTGTGCTGCACAAGCGTTATTTCTGTAGGGTTGTCTAAGGAAAACTCTGTGTTGCTTAACCTTAGCTGTCTTACTTGTTACTTAAAACAGTGCTTACACAAGAACACTGATGGTGAGCTTGTTAACTGGTCCCCGTAAACAATACTGTTTTATTTATTTTGCTTTTCTTTATTTGTTGAATACAAATCACCTCTTAAAAACACAAGCTTTTTTATGTCCTTAGAAATTTTTGTTCAAAGAGTCCTATATGCGACAAAGAGTATGTTGCTTGGAAAATACTTAGGCCAATATACTGTTTGTCTATCTGTTTTCAAATCATTGGTTAAATGCTGTCTATTCCAGCATCTTATTTCAAACGCAGTATATGCTTTTAATTTTAGCTTCAATAAACTCAGATCGTATTTAAAAAAGAATTACATCGACCAAAAATAAGCATTTTTTATTTATATATTTTTTTTAATTTTATTTTCTTGTTGTTGTGTAATTTTCCGGTTTTGTTTTCAATTCTTTATCGATGCTGCCTGCATTGCAACATGAGATTATTTCTAGAGTATGCGTGTTTCCGTTTAACATTTCCCTTGTATATCCTTAACATTTTTTCTTTTTTTTTTAGAAAACTGGTTGGTATTTTGTATGTGTGTGTGTGTGCTAAAAGTAAATACTGGAGTGTAAGGTTAGAAACTTGGTTTTGAATTTTTTTTTTCTTTTGTGTTGTATTCAATTCATGGAAATTTTTTATTTTTATATTTTTTATACAAGATAAGAATTTCACAAAATTTTCGTTTGACGATCAATAAAAGGCTTAATTTTTTCTCTTCTTAATAAAAATAGTGCTAAAAATTTCATGGGAAAAAGAGTTTTGAAAAAGTATGCTGAAATTTTTAAGTGTTAAATAAAATTCTATTTTCATTATTCATTTCCTCTTATTGACTGCAATTTTGTTACTTTTTTATTTATTTTTTTTTTCTCTGCTTTTGCATATAAAATATTTCTTAAAATTGTTATTCTACAACCAGGGAGTGTTTAGCATAACTGCTAAGCTGTTCCATTCACCTGTTTGGCAATACATTGTTATAGTTTTCTCCCCATCACGCCCCCCCCCACACACACAGTATTGGTACCTTAGCTTAGAACAGAGTTCATCTTAGACTAACGGGTAAGAACTGTATAATAAGTATGAATGCAACATTAGTACGAGTGTATACTATATTAAGGTTGCAGCAAAAGCAGGTATCCAGTATTAATACAATATTCATGCAATTTGAAATTTAATCTAGCATTCAGCATTATTTGTAACAAGATAAGATAAAATTGTCGTAAATGTAGTAAAACGTACTCGTTCCGTATATTTACAATAAATGTAGTGTAGCTAAAGATGAACATTTGTTGGTCTCTCTTATCATATACTTTGGTATTCATTCATTCATTCATTCAGATGAAGTTTCGTTTGGCAACAGAAAATAAAAATGAAAAGTCAAGCTGTATAAATACATAAGCAAGCTGTAACTTGAATCTCTTTGCACCGCAAGAAATTACAAGTGTGGCAGTGTAATTATATTTTTCTTTACATATACGAGAGCGGATTGATATTGAAGCTACCAAAGTGGGGAAAAACATTTTTTTTAAACCATTTATTTTTCTAATCTCCGTTTATCTCAATTTTCAACAATTTTATACCATCTGAATAAAACGATTTCGAGGGTACTTTGGGTAATCACTTCTTCGTTTCAGATGAGTATTTTTCCTGCGAGCTATTTTTTCCAGTTTGGAAACAGGAAAAAGTCAATAGGAGCTGTGGACTATACGCTGAATGATCAAGCAATTCAAAGTGCATTTCACGCAATTTTAGCGTCGTATTTAATGCTGTGTGAACCGGTGCGTTGTTTTGAAGGAAGAACACTTTTTCTGGTTTAAATGTAGTTGTTTTTTCTTGATTACATCATTCAATGAATCCAATAATGCAGGATAATGCTTTCCAGTGATTCTGAATCCTGTTTCAAGATAATTGATGAGCAATATTCCGTGTGCATCCCAAAATACAGTGGCCATAACCTTGCCAGCCGATTTCACTGTCTTCGCCTTCTTTGGAGCTCTTCCACCAATTTTCATCTATTGTTTTGATGGATTTTTGATTTCAGGTGTGTAGTCCTGGAAACAGGTTTATGCTTTATCATTTCCAAATACCGCTGTAAAGTGGTCTGTCGGTTGACCTCGTTTTCATTCGACACTGAACAAACGCGGTACCTATCTTGCCGATAGCTTTTTCATATACAAATGTTCGTGCAAAATGTTGAACACACGTTTATATGATATGTTTACCATATCAACAATCTCACGCAACTTGACTCGGCGATCATTCACAACGATATCGAGGATTTACTTCAGTAACCACCTCCATTGGCCTTCCTGTTGATGCTATTGTTGCAGTGCTTGTACGGCGGCATTCAAATGCCGTAATTCAATATTTTGCCATATAATCTGAAGAAGCAGACTCACCGTAATGCTTATTGAGCTTATCTTCTGTCTCTTTCGCGTCACTAGCTCGTGACACTAACTCATATTCAATTAATTCTTTTTTTCAGTGTACTAAAATACTGCATTGATATTTACAAAAATATTGTATTTGCAATTTTTGTAATGTTATGTTTTTGTAAGGTTTTTTCTTTTACTTCAAATTTTTACCTTTTCTATTGAAACTGCATAAAAGATGCATGGCAAATATTCCAGCATAGAAAAATTACAAGAGCAGAAATTACTACTTGTTATAAATTGTTAAAGCTAAAATTTAGTTTAACATTCTGCTTAAAAGTAGATTTTTTCGAAAGTAAAGTTTAATTCATTAAATGGAGATTTGAGAACTTTAAAAGTAACTGAGTATAAAAAAAAAATTGACAAGCTGATAAGAAATGTAAATTGACAGCATCAAAATCTTTGCACTTCATTAATAAGTGAAGAAAAATTATAATAGAATAATTTTCATGTAGCTTTTGCTTGATAAACAACAAATAAGAAATTGGCATAAAAATATTTTTAAAAATAAAACGAAATAAAATGGTAACTACAGCAATGCCAATGCTACTCAAATAGGTCAGGAATAAAAGTGTTGTTTTCTGTTTAACAAAAAGTAACAGATGTATAATTTATTTTTTGAGCTAGAGTCTATAAAAAAAAATTTTTAAATAATTGGAAAATATGAAAAAATCATCTGGAATATTTGTGTGGAAATCAGACAAAAGATTTAGTGTTCGTTTGCAGTACACAGACGAGCGACACGTCTAAACCATTTGTATGGACCCTACTGAAAAGTTTAAGTGCTAAGTATACCAATTATCTAGATATCACGTTCGTCTGTGTTCTACAAACTGCACATTAATAATCGGACTTGTGGTGTGTGAACGCCAGAGAAAGTTCTCAGAAGAAAGTGTTATAAGAATTTCAAGAAAACTTACATTATGTGAAGTAGGAGTTACCAAATAGTGGTATATAAGAGTTTAAGGTATAAGGATTTTAAATATGTTAAGATTAAAAATATGGTGATAAAAGAGCGTAAGAATCAGAGAACAGCTTTGAGCGATTGCACAAAAGAAAATCATACTTCAGCAACATGAAAAGTATTAAATGCCTTTCAAATATGATTTTGTGTTTTGCCGCACAAATGCGCAGATGATTTTTAATCAGTAACACAATGAGCAACATCTTCGCTAAGTGAGTGCAATCATTGTTAAGGTGTAGGTATAGGTGTATTATGTATGTAAGTATGTACATATGTATGTATGTTTTTTTTTTTTTTTTTTTTTTTTATATTCGTGGGGTGAAAAACCATCGAAAGGCACTGGCAGTGATGGTGGTTGCCAGTAGTGCGAGACTTTAACACGCTAAAAAACACCCCTTCGCCCTGACCCAGATGCTCCCCGAGGGACTGCCGCAAGGCTTTACGTCTCGGGGTGGGAAAGGTGATACACCCTACATCTAAACTAAACTACATTGATTCTGCTGCGAATCTGTTCTAACCTACGAAGTTCCAACAAAATCAATTTTACAAAACTACAGACGTACGTCCAGTTGCACAAAGATTCCAACATGATTGGAACGATACTGCTCGGACTAATGCTACGTCCTAGGACTGTTTCTGAATATTCCCTATCACTATTAAACCGTGGACAGATGAAGAACACATGCTCAGCATCTTCCAAGACATTACCATCACAACTCGGACAGAACGGAGTACTGTCATGTCCAAAACGGTACAAGTACGACCTAAAACAACCATGCCCAGTTAGAAACTGTGTAATATAGTAGTTCAAATCGCCATGTTTTCTTGATAGCCATGCTCTGATGTCTGGTATCAGTAAGTAGGTCCATCTTCCCTTGTCAGCTGTCGCCCATCTTTCTTGCCATTTTCGCAGACACGATTCTCTCAACCCAACCGAGCTGTCCGAAGCGGCCTCTAGCTCGATCGGTATCATGCCGGCAATGACAAAAGCGGCCAGGTCCGATACAGTTCGGAATGCGCTACGTACACGCGATCAGCCTATACACAGGAGATATCAGGTTCACATAAGTAGGATATCTAAATGAGCCTGACCATATAGACGATGCATGTAAGATAATGCTGCGTTGATTTTGCTTAGTTGATTTTACTCATCATTGAACTAGTTGCTTGATTTTTGTTGATTACAAATTTAACACGTTTGCAAGACGATTTGATTTTACTTTTGTTGCTTGAGTTTTGCTGATTACAAAATCAGAATATTTACAAGACGATTTGATTTTACTCAGCGTTAAGCTTTGTTGCTTGATTTTTGTTGATTGCAATTTTGGAATGCTTACAAAACGAGTCAATTTTACTCAGCATTGAACTTTGATGCTTGATTTTTGATTACAAATTTAGAATGTTAACAAGACGGTTTGATTTCACTCGACGTTGCACTTTGTCGTTTGATTTTTGCTGGTTACAAATTCAGAATGTTTACAAGACGAATTTATTTTACTCAGCGTTGAACTTTTACTTAACTGATTGATTAAAAATTTTAGTGTATGAGTTAATCAAGTTTTTAGTGATGACTTGTAAGAATATAAATTGCAAATAAAATGGTTGCTTGCAAATTTAACCTTTTTTTATATGTTAGAAGAAATTTTATGTTTTTTACGGATTGGCGAACATTACTTTTTAAGCTCCGATAAATGCAAATGATTTTTTTCTCTAACCAAAACTAAGCTTCACCGAAAATATCCTAAAAATTGTTTAAGAAACCTCAACTAAACAAATGAAAAATAAAGCAACAAACTTCCAGCCAGACACTTAACAACAATAATAAAAAAAATACCAGCAACACATAAAACAGCAGAAACGGAAGTGTTGCTTTTTGTTAAAAACATACACAAAAGAGCAAAACACATAACAAAAAATAAAAAAAAATGAAAGGATCAAAAAGAAACTAGCAATAAAAGCGCCAAACTCTGCAAATAAACAAAAGTGTATAATCAAATAGGGGAATTTAGCAACAATCCAAGTGAAAGCAGGTCATAAAAACGAAACAAAAAGACCTACAAGTTTATAAATGCTACCTTCTATGCACT
The DNA here is from genome assembly GCA_914767995.1 of Thecocarcelia acutangulata. Taxonomy (NCBI): domain Eukaryota; kingdom Metazoa; phylum Arthropoda; class Insecta; order Diptera; family Tachinidae; genus Thecocarcelia; species Thecocarcelia acutangulata. The sequence continues at coordinate 26,243,078 of OU612097.1, read as the reverse complement.
TGCTGTTATTTATTAAACTGTTTCATTGTCTAGTGGATTTTGAACAAACGTATGATACTATTAAAACACTTCGATGGGTTAAGGACTGCACAGTTGTGGTATTTGAAAGGACCCCTATTAGATTCCTGATACAAGAGTTGATGCAAATATCCGCAGCACCTACCATTGTTAACACGTTTTATGGCAACTGACAATACATTTGAAACACACACACACACCCATACACACTTACAATCCTTTCGTAAAACTATTTTTAGATATTTACTGAATTAGCAGGGTGCAAAAAAAAATTTGTTTCTTTGGATTTTTAAGAAAAAATATGAAATATGCCGTACTCAACAATAAAGTTGGCTTATGTTTAAACAAGAAGTTGAAATTTAAAAGTAAATTTGGCAACATCAATAAAAATTTAACCTGTACGAGAGTAATAAGAATTTGAATTGGAAAAGAACACTTTTTGGAGAGGATTATGGGCTGACGGCTACAGCAAATAGAGTTGCTGTGAAAACGATGTTGAGCAGTTTTGTTAAAAGTGATATCTAGAAACTTTTATGCTCTGTTTTCGTGTGTGAAATTGTAGTGTGTATAAAAAAATATTTATAAGGACCTGCCTAGATTAGTTTAGCCCTTTTTACATACGTACATGTGCCGCTGCATGTATATGTATGTCAGGTAATGATAAGAATATTTAACAAACATAAAGTTTCGCGCACGCTTGGTTTTATCTACTCATAAGTTTAACGACGGGAAACACTTACAGCCAGTTCGCCGATGTCGAAAAGATAAGTTCATTCGCATTCAGGGCGAAAGAAAATTGATTTGGGGATAGTGACATAGACAAACCCAAATTGTTTCGAATGTGAGTGACTAGCTTTCTTTCCTACGCATACATTTTCATTCGATATCGTCGAACAGGCTGTTAATGAAGTAATCTCAATATAAGATTAGGAGCTTAAAGGTTTGGTAAAAGATACAGACTATAAGTGTGTTTGTGTGTGAAAGATTCTAAACATAATGCAGATTAAACAGAGAGATAACAGTAGCAAGCATTTACAAAATATTTTTACGGTTTACATAATCTTAGTCTTTGCTTAATCTTTTTGCTAATCAAAATCATAGCAATCCAATATTTTACCATGTAATCTTTATCGAGATTTTCTTTTGTCTCTTTAGCCGTTTTCCCTTTCAAATAATAGTGTTTAGTCACTACACGAAATTCACTTTTTTCCATTTTTCAAGAAACACCAAAGTTGCTTACTTCGAACGGCTACAACAAATAAACTAACGTTTGACAAATTGGAATTTGAAGAAAGAAAAAATTGTAATTGCGCATCTAGCACTAGGTAGCTTCAATATTAATCTGCCCTCGTATATATGTATTTGTGTTTTTGCTTAGATTTTTTTGTTAGGTGCACTTCATTGAAGAATTTTATACTTATTGTTAAAAAATTTTGTCACGTCTAACCCAGTGTGCAGCAGTTGATCTGCTTGTTAAAAATGTACAAACACATTCACACACACACACGAGATAAAACTACAAATATAATACATAAACAAACAAACATACATGATTTAAAGCAAACATGCCGCCGTATTCTCTAGACGGCGTATTCTCTAGACCAAGTGAGCTCAGCCCTATGCGCTTGATACTCAATTGTTTTTGCAAATGCGCTTAGCTATAGGAATGTGCTCTTTAATACACAAATACTGCGCTTAGCATTAGCAACAAAAATTACACAAACAACTTCGTCTTTCATATTATTTTTCGTTCTTCACCGCACACACACAAAAGCAAAGCAACAACACTTTCGCATGCATTGTTGGTAAACATTGACGACGGCGATTATCAGTGTGAATTTTGTTTTTGTAAATTGTTTTGCTTTTTACAACAAAAAATATTCAATAAATGTAGTTTTTCTTTAAATTTATTAGTGTTAACTCTTCCATATACAACTTTTGGGCATCATTGGTTTAAAGTACGTAAATTTCCAAGTAAATCAACTACAAATAATGTTATTGTTTTTCTTGCATTCTTGGTATTCGTTTTATTATTGTTTGTTGTTGTGTCTTGCTTATTGTGCGCAAGCATGTATATGAATGTGTATATGCGAAACAAATACATTTGTACATTTGACTCTAGAATTATGAACGACTGGGAAATTCATGTCGATTGTAGAAACTGATAGACGTCAGGTCGACGGCAATGAGTCAGTTTATTTTTAAGCTTTGTGCAACACTGTCATAAGTCAAAGTAAGCAAGTCTAGTGGTTTGGTACACAATGGTATCAAGTGTAAATAAAGTTGTGAATTATTTAAATAGTGTATAACGAACAAGCGTGTGAGTCATTATTTCAATTGCAATTGAAGAATCCGCAAAAGCGTTTTTAGAGGCAAAAAAGGACATTGCACATTCTTTGTGCCGAATAATTCCATATTCGACTTACTTTAAGTACACTTGTTATTCGTATTTAAATTTTCGAATACGACTCGCCTTAAAATCAAGTGGTAAATACCTAAATTTAGTACAAGCTTTTTTTTCCTGTGTACAAAAATATCTGTAAGTTCTTTTAAATATGTCTGTATGTTTTGTCAACTAGCTTGTATATTTTCATTAAAGAAAATAAATATAAAAAAAATATGAAAACAAATTTAAACCAGTCTATTTCGAAAGAGCAAAAACTGAACTGAAAAAAGCTTTAAAAATAGTATTAAAACTTTAAATTTCAATACAACTTAATGTTGCATTCCCGATTGTACAAACACACACTCATATTTCTACATTTAAACATCTTCAGCGTTTTCTTTTCTTTTTTTTCATTATTTGTTTTTCAGCTTTCTCTGCAGCAGAAATTTAATTTCATTTCTATCTTTTCCTTTAGTTGTATACAAAAAAAAAAAAATAGTCTTACAACATCATGTTGCCAGTTTATACTTCATTATTTTGATACTTACGAGCATTTTTTTTTTTTTTGTATTCCTGTCTGCATTGTCGTTGGTGCAAAAGTATTTTTAATTTTTTCTTTCTTTAAAGCTGCATCACGATATTGCTGGAGATGTTAAATATCACTTTTTATCCATTTTTTGCTTTTTATATCTTTTTGGATTCTTTTATTTTCACAACGATTACCAAGTATATGTAGTATTTTATATAATTTTATAAAGCTTCATGTTACCCTATATTTTTTAACAGCCTGTTTAATATTGTGCGCGAACATAAAGATAAGTAAGCAAAGTTGATTAATATTTAAAGAGATCTAAATGAGGAAACTATATACAAATATAACAGAAATTAAAACTTTCGTTGTTGATTCTGTTTTCAAGACTTCCGTAGAACTTAAGGTGAAATCAAGTAAAAAATATATAAAATCGAGCAGTTATTTCAAAATTTATTATTATAGCTCAATAATACATTTAATGATTTTAATAATAATTATAATATTTTTGTTAATTTTTAATAAGTTGTCCCCCAGCTATACATATTTATATATATTTATTCTTATTTCTGTTGTTCTTTGGCCTTATTGTTGCACAGCAATTATTGTTATAATTAAAAATAATCCTTCTTCTTAATTGAAGTTGTAATCGATCTCACACCTAAGTAGTTAATATCGTACATATGTAATAACTAAAAGTTCACTTATCAATGATTTATACATAGAAATACGTCTCACAGTTAAGAGCATTATTAGTAAATAAAAAAATATATTTTTAATAAAATCTTAAGGCATACAGTTAGTTCTGCTTGGATAGGAATATGCCGGTATCTGCAATATAAGAGTGAGTAAGACTAAGAGTGGTAAAATATAAGAGTTTAAGAATTTGTTATAAATATGTTTTCGCAAAAAATGTTATATCGATATTCGAAATTTGCATTTATATAAAAAAATTTGCTCATGGCAAATCGGATTTGGCTACCTACATATATCTCCGGTATTATGGACCGATATCGGAAATTTTCAATTTATGTATTTTAGTAACCTCCTTTTATTAGCAAAACTGCTTTTAAGCCAAAAAAAAAAAATTCACGGAAAAATCTGTCTTGGCTATATCTCGGGTATATATGGACCGATATCGAAAATTTTAATTTTCTATATTATAGTAACTTCATTTTATTTCCAGAACTTCTTTTGAGCAAAACAAAAAATGTTTTATGGAAAAATCTGTTTTGCTATATCTCGTGTATATATGGTCCGATATCGGAAATTTTAATTTTTTGTATATAAGTTACCTCCTTTTATATCCACAACTGCTTTTAAGCAAAACCATTGTTTAATGGAAAAATCGGTTTAGACTACATATATCTCAGGTATATATGTGGCGATATCGGAAATATTCATTTTATATATTTTAGTAACCTCCTTTTATTACTAGAACTGCTTATAAGCCAAGAAAAATTTTTTAGTTTGCTTACTCGTTATTTTCTTTGAAGAAGCGGTCTCAGGTATATATGGACCGAAAATTTTCATTTGCTATATTTAAATAACTTTCTTTTATTACCAGAGCTGATTTAAAAAAAAAAAATTATTTAAATTCGTTTACGCGACATTTTCCTGGAAAAATCGGGCACCCATATAGAAAACCCCCTTAACTTAAGAATTCGAGCCTCCTAATCCCTTCTCTATGCAATTTCCCAACAGTCAATGGAAGTCAATGCCTAATGAGTTGGTAGTCCAGAGTACATTCAGAACATCAGCCCTTAACAAACTCACCCATCTAGCCATCACTTCTTACAGTACAGTTATCTGTTGCAAAATAACAGCCCCTTGGGGGGTTATGAGCTTCCCCAAAATCGGGATGGACCAAAGTTATCATGGAAACTAATTCCCTTTAGTGCGATCTTCGGTTCACAAGTCAGTACATTTCAGCCAAAGCAGTCACCTCAACCATGATCAGCACCGAAATGGTCTGCAAGCAGCACCTCCCGAATGCTTTTCTGCATTCGTTCTGCCAATTTTAACCCTTCGGAAGTCCAACACAACATAAGCTATGCTCCCCGGGACTTTAGTGAAATTGATCTACATTAGCACCTGCCTTGTCAGCATAATTTGATAATGGACTAAGTCCCGATGTGAATTATTCACGATTCTCCAGCGCGCCCGTGTGACATCCCGTAGGCGCTACTGATCTCCGTTCTGCCAATTTTAACCCTTGATAAGTGCTTCGGAAACCCAACACAATTGATGCGGCTTCGTAGAGTTTTATTTACTGTAACTAACCCCAGAAAGCAGAGTGCCCTAGTGTTGTGTACGCTAAGGCAAAACCTTTTCCCCGGGGCTTTAATAAGTCAACTGGATACCTTACTATCATCGATAAGCTTCTTCGCATTGGGTACCCGTTAAATGAGCTTATATGTAGATACAAGTCCAAAAGTTGAATTCCATTTTCTAGCGAATAGAGGTGATATAAACAGTAAGGATATTAAATATAGTAAACTACACATAACCAAGCCACTTGAATGCTTCTTTAAAGACATGAAAAATATATTCAATCCAGACAACATCACACTAAACTTTTATACACAATCACACAGGTTGCGAAGTTATAAGAACGCCACAATAGCAATAAAGATATTTAGTTGGAATTTTTAATTCTTTATATCATGTGTAGTTGTTTCTTTGTGTATTATGCTTTTAGTTTTATGAGGTATGTGTAGATGTGCATGTAGATGTATAACAAGCAGTGAGTTGGAAATGACAAAAATTCGTAACAATACTTATAAGACCAACATGAGTTTAAAAGTAGCGAATTTTAAAATTTAGAGAGAAACAGTACAAGAAAACGAAAGATGGGAGCAATATAAAATAGCTGTTTAGAGTATAAACAGCATTAAAATCGAACAGGTGCAAAGGCAGAATATGTAGATAAATAGTTTTAGATATGAAATTAGTGAACTCCTAATATACTGTTAATAGAACAATGATGAGCGACATGGCTAGAAAGTTTTTATGAAAACTTCAAAATTTTTTTAGTGCTTTCACTAAAAATTTTCTAAACGAGTCGCACTTTTCTATTCTGTAAAAAACACATAGTAAAAATTAACAATGACCTTCGACTAAAATAGCAGCAATTAGTTTTCAAAATTCAAATAATAGTTAAAGTAGGTTAATTAAGTTTTAATTTGCTTTATTAAAGTAAAGTAGGACCACAAAGGTCTATTTATTAATCGTCTGCAGCAAATCAATAAATGTGCATATATTTTGGAATTATTATTTTCCATTTTATCTTGATTAAAAAACATGAAACAATACTTTGCGGAAATTGATAACGGAACATGACACATCCTCACTTACAAACACGTTAATGCAAAGTCAGATTGAGACACACTTAAACAGACAAACATGCAGGCTGACTGGTTGGCTGTCAGAAAAATAAATAAACCAACACTGGCAAATTTCCTTTTTTAACAAGTGAGCACAAACAAATATGCAATATAACCCACTAAGCGATGACGGGAAGGCAATGTTAATTGCAAAAATTTTACTAATAATGCTTACCGAGTAGCAGGTAGGTCGCTTCAAATATTAAGGGTAAAATATTAAGAGTAAAGGCTCAGCAAGGGATTAAAACAAACAGTTCAGTTTTGATATAATATTGGTTAGGTTAGGTTAGCTTGTACAGGCTGCCAGTTTCATGAAAGCAGCCCACTTGGGTCCTTTTGGTCCCGTTGTGTTTCCTGAGGGAGAAGTGCAGCCCACGAGACTTACACTTCCCCGACGGTTCAAATTCAAACCAACCCGAAAGCCGGATAAAAGAATCCAGTCCGTTCACTCGGCATTCCGATATATCCGCCAACCCGTGCAGCATCGATCCGCCTAAATACAGCGCTCTCACAGAACTGAGAGCCGGGCATCGACACAGGAAATAATATTGGTTACTTGGGTATTATTTCAATCATTTTTTGATTTTCAAGTCAAATTGCAACAAAATAACAATAAATTGTTTTCTTTTTTTTTAATAAACTTATAGTTTACTACCTCAATTTTATATGAGTACTAGAATTTAACTTTTGCTCTTATACAATGAAAAATGCGGAAATATACACTAACACACACATACACACATATATTCTAACACACACACACACAAACTCATTCATTTAGACATTCTCGTATATTTCATTTGCTATTGCTGACAATAAAAATGGATTTGCAATGATTTATTATTGTATTAAGTTGAATACAAACTGAAAAAGATTGCGAAACACAGCAACAAAAAATATTATTATTAAATAACTGTAGAAAAAAATGGCTAAAGGAAAGCTCTGTCAAACAAATGCAAAAAGAAAACAAAAAAACAAAATAATTTAAATCAAATATAAACTAAGTGAAAAAATTTCGTATTAAAAAAAAAATTCATTAAATGTTGGAAAAATAACTACAAATAAGCTGAAAACAAACAAGTGCCAATAAAAGTATAAAATTTTTAAAACCCGAAATAAATAATATATTTAAATCAACAAACTTCAATCAACCATATTCATAATTTTAATAACAAAAAACATGTCCTGCTTCAGAATGCGAATATTTTGAATAATAAAGATTAAGATTCTTTGTTACAGAGCACATAAAAAGTGATTTCATTCAACAGACGGACAATTTTAAACTTTTGGAATTATAAAAAAAGATTTTGCTAACAAAATTAAAAGTTTTTGAATCATGGAAACCCCCTTTTTGCGAAGAAAATTTTTGCATGTTAAAAGTTTTGTATAGAAAATTTTCGATACTGAACATTTTTTATACAAAACTTGTGGACACAGAAAATGTTCTATTATTAAAAATGGTTTAGATACTGAAAAGTTTCGATACCAAAAAGTTTTTGATATTGAAAATTTTATAAAATTAAAAATTCTTTGGTATTAAAACTCTTTCGATATATATAATTTTTTAATATTGAATGAAATTCCTTTGAAAATTTAAAATTGGTTGATATTGACAATTTTTTGATATTGAAAATTTTTCGATTTAAAAATTATCTGATTATTGAAGATTTCATATTAAAAAAATATTGATGTTATAAGGCTTTTATAAAAATGTTTTCTATATAAAAAATTTTTTTTATACAAAATTTTTCGATACTGAAAATTTTGCAATTAAAAATTTGTTTGGTATTAAAAATTTTCCGATATATAAAATTTTTTTAAGATTGAAATTCGTTTGATATTGAAAATTGTTTGTTGTTAAAAAATTTTTGATAATGCTAATTTTTTGATGTTAAAACTTTTTTCGATATTTAAAAACCTGTGATATTAAAAAGCCTTTATAAAAACTATCCTTATATAAAAAAATTTTTATAGAAAATATTTTTTTTATTGAAAATTATTTGTTATGGAAACTTCTTTATACAAACTTTTTGATTTTGAAAACTATTTATATAAAACTTTCCAATAATGAAATTTTTTCGATATTAAAAATTTTGTTTAAAAAATATTTCGACACTGGAAAGTTTTTAAAAAATATTTAAAAAAAAAATAGCGATACCAAAAAAAAAAAAAAAGATTTGAAAACTATAGGTTTTTTCAGAAAAAACTTGTAAAAAAAATGTTTTTTGCAAAATTGTTCGATGTTGAAAATTTTTTCTAAAAAATGTTTCCAAAAATTATAAATAGCTTGTTTTTTTTTTGTTTCCTGGCTGTCTATATGTAGACATTTCATAAGAGTTTCTCTAATCAGTAGACTTGGAAATTTTTTAAAAGATATTCAAATTTATATCTCAATAATCTAAATAAATGATTGAGAATTAAAAAAAAAATGCTTTAACGATAAACGTCAAAATACAAAAAAGCAAGTTATTCATTCTTCACCTTTCTCGCGTCTCTACTTTTCTTTACACCTTTTTGAACAAATGAACAACCGTTTGTTGCTACGATTTTTTTTTTTTTTTTTTTTTTTTTTTTTTTTTTTTGTTTCTTTGAAAGTATCCTAAAGCAGAGAACAAAAATTCAAACAACTGAGTTTATTATTCACTATACTAACATATAAAATTGAGACAAATCAAAAAATTATAAAAACTTGTAAGGTGAAAAATAAAAAACTTGTTTTTTTGAATTTTGACATTTATGGTTAAAGCATTTTTCTTTTTTTTTCAATTCTCAATAGTTTATTTCGATTATTGGGATATAAAGTTGAATGTTTGACAATATTTTTCAAGGGACTGTAAATGGCAGAGTGAGCAACTACTTGGCCGTACTGAAGGACTATATTGTAAAATGGGGACCCAACATGAATTTTCAAAAGGCAGTGATGTTTAAAGGACGATGTAGGCACATATATAAAAACTACCGGACGTACATATATACAGACGGATTTATGATAGGCAGTTTTATTAAATTCTTGGAAGGTGCTCAAACTTCTGGCCACGCTCTGGTTCGTCAGAGCTTTTTAGAGACGATACCATTCGGGGTAAAAATTGTTTTTCTCCTGTGGACCTATTAAACCTTAGGGATAGCAGTCTTATTTACGTCGGCACGGAACTATTATTCTATCCATAGGCGTATGCAAACTCTGGACACTTATAATGTTGTGTACAATACAGCACAGTAACTTATTTTAGTGAATTAAAACTTTTTGTTTTTTGTTGTGTGAATTTTGAGTTTTGTTATTTTGTTTCTTATAATTTATTTTGTTATTTAGTTTTAAGTTAGTTTTTAAGGTTATTTCTAAATGCATCCCTTTTATATTCTTTTTTTTTTTTGGGGGGATTTCACCATAATATTAAATGAAAAGAACTTTGACAACTGATGTAAATTTAATACATGTTTAGAATTATATTGAGTAATACTTGAAAAGTGTTTTGTACGTAAGGAACTTTGCTTAAGTGTATATAACTCCTCTGTTATAATATCAATGAATTTTTGGAAATAAATTTGATTTGAAATGAATTGAAAAAAATAATCTTTCAAAAAAATTCCAAAGTCTACTGATGATCAGGGTAGCTCCTATGAAATGTCGACATATAGACAGCTAAAGTAAAGTTGTACACATGTATGTATCTTTGTGGATATTATTGCGTCTTTTATTTAAGTTTGATAACATAAATCTGCTACCAGACACCCTGTATTTTGATATTGCGTGCGATATTATTGTTTTTAAAAAAATTTAAAATTACTGCTATTATTGTTTGTAGCCTTATCTTTAAATTTGCAGATGTTGACAATAGAATTGCAGAAATGCAAACATTCCCATACATATGTATTGATAAAGTACAGTTTTGAACAATAATGTACAATGTTATAGAATATATACTAATGTTGTTGCAACCATGTTTCAAGCTGCCTTTTCTTTGCATGTGGGGGGTAAAATTTACCTTATTATTATCGAAATATTGTTACAAATGTTGGAAAAACTCATCGAGAATTGGACCTCTAGATTCCACTACGTCCGTATCAGGCATGGTAATTTAAAAAATGCGCCTTTATTTTATTCCATGACAAACTTCTGTGTCTCTTTAAGAAAAAAAAAACATCCTATAGAAAGAACTAGTTGTCTAGCTTTTCCTTAATACAAAAAACCCCTGTTCAAGAAGAAAATTTTAAGTAATCTACCAATTTAGACAAATCTAGGGCCAAGTGTTTCTTATAAAACTGAACTGAACAACATTTGGTTTGCTAGTTCATAATCTTCATCCGTTAACCTATTTTCCACTTTTTTTACTTTTAGTTCTTTTCATACCCTTCAGAAAAATTTTAAGTTTTAGTTTGCGATTCCATTTGTAATATCTACAATTTTTATTTCCAACCATAAAAAGTATTCAGAATCAGCACAGATATTGTTATGAGTAACCTGCTAACGTGGGATTGAACGACGGCTAGCTACTTAGGCATCAGACTGCTCAGTAGGGGTAGCAACCCTCGTCCGCATCTCCAGGACCATTCCAATGAGATTTTGTGCAACTACAAAACATAAACTACATACATAATACCCGCATCAGCGTTACGAAGGATAATGATGTTGTTCTCCAGCCGTCCTTCCCAGCCATGGTCATCAGATCTCCTTAGATTTTGCACTGTGACCACATACACAAAAGTCACGTCACCACTCTATTACTCCATCGCTTAATGGGTTTGCTATCGAAATTCGGTTCTTATATAGCTGAGATATATCCAAAATTCCAAAAAAATCAATTTTTTGCAATTTTGTAAGAAAATTTTTGAAAAAAATTGCTTGTTCTGCTTCAAACTTAACACAATTATTTGGCATGGCGATTAAAATGTAAAAAAATTCCTCGATGTCGCTTTATACATACCCCAGATATAGCCTAATTGCAACATTCTAAATGCTGTGATAATGTTTGTTTTGGACGTTCCGTGTGTTAGGTTCACTAACATTACTCCCCCTTTCCTTCTCACAATCTATTTTCCTACTTCCACTGCACTGCATATGTAAGCGTTATCCCGTGAGTACTGGTCCAAGATAAAAAAACCGAGTTTTTAATGAACAAGCAAAACTAATTTTTTGTTATTAAAAGCAGTTCTGGTAATAAAGCAAGTTTATTTAAATATGGAAAATGAAAAATTCCGATATTGGTCCATATATACCCGTGATATAGCCTAAACCAATTTTTTCCATGAAAATGTCGCATGAGCGAAGCAGTTCTGGTAGTATAAGAAAGTTACCACATACAGAAAATGAAAATTTGCAATATCGGTTCAAATATATCGGTTCAAATATAATCGAGGTATAGTTTCAACCAATTTTTTCATGAAAATGTTGTGTACGCAAATTTATACAACTTTTTTTTTGCTTAAATTTAGTTCTTGTAATATAAGGAGGTTACCAAATACAGCAAATAAAAATTTCCGATTTATTTCCAATTAAAAATTTAACCGATTTTTTCATGAAACAATGGTTTTTGCTTAAAAGCAGTTGTGGTAATAAAATGAGGTTTGCTAAAATACAGAAATTGCAAACTTCCGATATCGGTCCATATATCCGATTATATTTAGTTAACATTTTTAATATATACTATCTGTCTTATTTATAAAAAAAAAATTCATGTTTATTAAGCTCTTATTGTACAGATTTTTACACAAAATTTGTCTAATAACAGCTTAGTAAACCTGAAAAATGTTTTATAAATAAGACCGTATACGTGACTATCGTGAAGGGTACTTTAGATTCGGCCCAGCCGAATATACTACACTCTTACTTGTTTTTATTTTTCGTCAAAAAAACCGAGTTGATAATGAAAAAAAACAAAAAAATTAAATGTTAAATAAATAAATAAAAAAAAACTACAAATGAGAAAAACAATGAAAATGCCAAGTGTCAACTTGACAATGCCAACAAAAATGCTAAAAATACAAAAAAAAAAACCAAAAAGCAGTAAGAATGGCAATCCATGAAGTGAAAAAATACAACCACTGACTGCTACAGGAATAAAAGCTGTAAAAACTTTCACAATTTACATGCAACATATTTATTGTGTGTCGGTTTTAATATCTGTTTATATGCATAAAAGTCTTTAATACCGAAAAAGTGTTGTTGGTTTTTAAGTCTGTTTGACAATTTTTAGCTTTTGTGTTTTAGTGTGAGTTTTTGTGTTGTGTTTATATCCTTTTGTTTGCATTACTGTTTTTTTTATTATAGTATAAGGTTTTGCTTTTTACTATATGTTTTTAAAGTTTTTTATAGGATTTCTTTTTTTTTAACATATACATTCAGAATGGAATGTTTTGTCATTTGTTTTTGTTTTTTTTTATAATTCTCTGTATGCATTTACTATTTTAATTCTCTGTGTGAGTGTGTGTTTTGCCGGTTATGCTGATAATATTATTTTAATTTCACGCCAGACACGTTTTAATATGAATATTATATAAAAACAATAACGACAAATACTTAAAAACAAACAAACAAAATAAAATATTATTGCAAAAAAAAACCACACACACACACACACTAATACGATAGAAAAAACATTTTAATCCTTCCCCAAACACACTAGTAAAATATAATATTATACAGTGGCCAGCGATTTCCGTTTAGGGGTTTTACGCAGCAAAAGAATCCGAAGTCGAGTACAAGTTTTGTTTTTGAACAGAACAGAAAAACCTTATTGTCTATATTTAATAACGAAATGCTTTGAATCAGTGAATAAATTGATTGAATATGAACTTATAAATGAATTCATGGATTCAAACAATTTTTCAACAGAAAACAGGACAATAACTAAGATAAGCTTTTGCCATACATATTAAGTGGGTCCATATTGCGTCATCGATTTTTCTTTAGCACTTTTGTGATGTGTCGTATCACAAAAATCATCTTCGAGGCGCCCAAAATTGGATTTTTTACTTTCCCTCAACTTTTGTAGATAAATCAGCTGATTAAAGTTTGTTTGTTTGTGTGTTTTCAATTCTTGAAATCTAAGCCGAATGATAGATTACTACTTATGTATGTATGTAAAATTCTATGTACAGTTTTGCCGCCAAAAATTGAAGTTGCCGTATTGCTTCTGGAAAGGTAACACAGTTTTTGTAATACCCGAAGTCGGTTTTGGGAACACCCAAAAAACTCGAAACCGTTCGCTACCCGAACTATTAACGGTCATTGCCATTAGTGCGAAAATTCAAGTTGCCGTATTTTTAACAATAGGAAGTGCTTTTATAGGTTATGTTCTACCTGGAGGACAAATATCTTTCTGAGGAGCCACAGTAATTACTAATTTAATATCAGCAGTTCCTTATATTGGTATTGAATTAGTACAATGAATTTGAGGTAGATTTGCTGTTGATAATGCAATTATTTGTAATTAACTCTTCACTTTTCATTTTATTTTACCTTTTATTCCGGGGAAATGGGGGAATTTTGGCAATTCCCAACATCGAATTTGGGAATTTCCAAAAACTCGAAACTGTTTTGCTAACCGCGCTTTTGCCATGGAATGCTTATCGGAACTATTAATAGTCCTTCTCTTTAGTGTGTACTAAAAAGTTAATTTAAATAAATATAGTTTATATCAAAGGTACTTTTTATAGAGGTGTAAAACTTAGAGTTAGCAACACTTTCCAAAAACTCTAAAACCGTTGAACTAACCAATTTGAAACCTGATATTCGTATTCGATTCACGTTTTTGCCATTGAACGTGTATTTGAACTATTAATAGTCCTTTTAGTGCGTACAAAAAAGTTAGTTTAAATAAATATACAGCCATGTTAAGAAAAACACGCGATTTGAAACCGCAAAGCGTTCTCAAAAGCGCTTATTTGATTTTAGGTGTTCTAAGGAACGCGCGTTTTACTGGCGTTTCGCAGTTGTTTACGAAAAAATAAAACATATGTTTCACATATGTATGTGGTAGTTATATAAAACGAAAAAATTTGACAACAAATAGAGAAATTTTTTTTATTTGGTTTATTTTTTATTAAAAATGTGTAAAATTTGTTCAAATTTTTATTTAAATAAAAATCTAATATAATAAATTTTAATTGTGTATAATTTTATTTTCATTTGCATATTCAGTTTTGGCAAGTTCAATCAGTTCACTTCAAGATACACCTGCGAGTTGAAGTCGCCAATTTTGAACGATATGCGTTTTTCAGAACACCTATTTGGCGATTTCAAATCGTAGAATCATACTTCTTGCGTTATACGTTTGTCAGAACACTTTTCAAATCGAAAACGCTAAATTTAACTGGTTTGCGTTTCTCAGAACATGCCTGATTGCTTATATCAAAGGTGCTTTTTATAGAGGTGTAAAAAATTGATATGGCAACACTTTTACTCAGTGCCATTCTGTCAGCTGTTAAGTGACTTACTCTTATCTCGGCTTGGCATTTCAAATTAAGTAGACTTATGTCTGAACAACACTTTGATTGTCATTGATTTAGATTTTTATTATTTCATTTACAAACAAAACTATAGTATTTGGAGTCATGATAATCCTCAAGAGTTTGTTGAGACATCGTTGCAACTATTTGTTGTGCTTTACGAGCGGGTGGAATCATTGGTCTGTACTTCTTTTAAACAGATGTTGCTTAGAGCGTTACAGTTAATGGTGACCACCATAGAGCCATGATTACTGAATTTGTCGTTCATCAATTGAACAACCATGATATTATAACGAATATTCCGGAGTAGTCCAACCAGGCCAGGATACACTGTTAACAGAAACCAAATTATAAATTTTTCCTTCAACGTTTTATTTGAACATTATTTAGATAAGTCTTAATTTGTGGAAGTAATGGTTAAAAAATTACCTGTCCGTTTTAGCTCCTAGAAGTAAAAGACAAATGCTCTTCTCTGGAGATTGTTCAAGTCCTGAATATTTCAAATGGTGTTAGTGTATTACTAGCTCTATTTGTGCGGCTGTTATGGCTGTTAGAAACCAGTAGCTACCGTGTACACTACTGCTATTAAACCTGGGACCTATAAAAACTAATATCCCTGTTCATCACTTCTGGTGAGTCTGGCATGGTTATGTGAGTGTAGCTGCTACTACAGCAATTGCCAGACTAACTTGGTATAGGGCAGCAGACTGCTAACACTGCAGATTACACTAACAGAGATCCATTGACAGTGTAGTACTTTTATCACACATCATTAGCCAATTCATTTATACGTGCATGGGTTAGTTTCATTATTGCCCAACTATGTCTTTATTACGTCAAATTTGTATATATACTACAAAGAGTGACTGTTTGGTGTGGGTTTTGTATAGCTATTGCCAGACTTTTTAGGGGAGCAGGTTGCTGTCATTAACAGAGATCCATTGACACTGTAGTAGTACTTTCATCACTTGGCCTAGTATTAGTACATTCATTAGCCAATTCTGTCATGCATGCATGGATTAGTTTCATTACTGCCCAACGATGTCTTTATTACGTCAAATTTGTATATATACCACAAGGGTCGTATTTTTCCAAAATGAGGTCAAGCAGTTACGGTGATTGGTGTTTGCTATCGTGAGATTATTACAAACTTTTTATGGCCCGACTTTGAATATATGAATGTGGACGATATATGGTTTCAACAGGACGGTGCCATTTGTCTGGCGAGCTAACGAAGCAATGGCTCTTTTGTGCGACAAAATCAATGGTCGTATTAGCTCATGTGGTGGCAATGTCAATTGGCCGCCAAGATCATGTGATTTAACACCGTTGGATTTCTTTCTTTGGGGTTATTTGAAAGAAGGGGTGCACGTCGATAAGCCAACAACAATTCATGAGCTAAAGGATGAGATAATTCGGCACATTAACCGCATAGAACTTCCATTATGCCTCAGCTTTATAGAAAATTTGGACCATCGGATAGAGGTGTGCCCCCGATGCCGTGGTGCACATTTGGCCGATATTTTGTTTCAAACATAATTGAACCATAGCAATATTATTATATTACAATGAAAAGACAGTAATTCCTGAATAATTTGTGTTTTTTTTTTTCAAAATCAACCACCCTTTAGACTAAAATCGGTTTAAAACCTCATGGTGGCTGTCTGACCTTTTTCATTAGGACCAGAACGTGAAGTATGTTTGCACTCCTGATAACTTTTAAAACTGTTTCCGAAACTCTTAAATATTTATTATTTAATAAAAAAAAATATTTGCTATAAATAATTCAATTAAATTTCATATCCCACGATTACTTGGAAACATAAAAATTAAATTAAATTTTTCTCCTTCCGCCGTTCATGGCTCTTATCAAATCTTTGCTTAAGCCTTTATAGTATTTTTCCACAAACATAATCCCCCCCCCCCCCCTCCCGCACCCCGTAACGAAAAAAAGCATTGTTGTATATTATCAACACTGTAAAAG
This sequence comes from Thecocarcelia acutangulata, assembly GCA_914767995.1. Taxonomy (NCBI): domain Eukaryota; kingdom Metazoa; phylum Arthropoda; class Insecta; order Diptera; family Tachinidae; genus Thecocarcelia; species Thecocarcelia acutangulata. The sequence continues at coordinate 26,226,330 of OU612097.1, read as the reverse complement.
GATTAATTGGAATGTGCAAATAAGCTTTGCCATAATTTTTTATTCTTTTGTTTTCATTCATAAATATTTTATTTTCAAGTCTTTTATTTTCCGCGAATTTTATTTATATTTTTATTTAAATATATTAAGCAAATACACAAACAAAGGCAAGAACAAAATGTTCTTAAATTGCTTAAATATTTATTAAAGAACATTGATATATACTCATACATATATGCTGTAACTTACTTTCAATAAATGCTTGATATATATTTTAAAAACATATTCTCTTTCCTTTTGTTTTAGGTGACAAAACTCCTCCAGGTTTTCCTGTTATAACACAAGGTCCAAGTACGCGTGTCATTGAAGTGGGTCACACAGCAACAATGCAGTGCAAAGCGATTGGTAATCCCACACCAAGTATAAATTGGATTAAGAACCAGACAAGAGTTGACATGAGTAATCCCCGGTATTCGATAAAAGATGGTAAGTGAGAAAGCACAAATAATATTTTATTAATATGCTTTTTTAAGGACGAAATTAAGAGAGAGAAGAATGGGAATAACTAAAGTAAATATTTAAAACCGTTGAGGAGATTACAGAAACTCAATTTATTCTTTCGAGTCATTACATAAGAAACGAAATTAAGACAAAAGACGAATCATGTCTGCAAATCTCTAATGAAAATGTTAATTTCTATAATCTGTGATGAAATATATATTTTTTATAAATTTATTTAACTTCTCAATTCTCTATTCCTGATGATCTATGATAATATTATTTATCAAATAAGCTTTTTAATTTTCCACAATCTTTCAAATAAATGTAAATGTCTGCTACGTACACACACACACACACACACACACACACACCGGGAAAGTTTAAAATATTTTATTTAGCACAACAGCATCCAAAGTCTTGGAAATTTTTCAACTTAAAATTAAATCGTTTGCCATCTGAACTTCATTTCTTTAAAACACTATTTTTTATTTATACGCCAGCATCATTATTATCAAGAAACGTTGTTGTGCTGCGCTTAATATTTATGCTGTTGGTCCAAAAAAAAAATATAAGATGATAAAAGACTCTCAAAAGAATTTGTTGTATTTCATGAGGGCGTAAGCGAAAAGTTGTGTCCTGCCGGGCCATGGGAGACAATAATAAAGCAAACTTACAGACAACCGCTGTATGCGAGTATGTATGTTGTCTTTGATTATGTTTTGATAAAAACACTGAAAATATGAACAATGTCCCCACCAAAGTTTCGAAACAAAAGTTTTGTTTCAGTGACCAAAAGGCGAATAAATGCTTTTTCCAGCGGCGAAGGGCTGCAGGGTAAGTCTGCTTACAATGCGTTGCATATTATTTAAAATAGTTTATCGTAAGCGCAACAAAGTGTTTGCAGAAGAGGTCAAAGGTATTTTATGTTGGAGTAAATAGTAAAAGTTAAATATTTGTATAAAATATACAACTAAAAGTTTGCAAATGCACTTGGAAAAAAAGCGCTCATTATGCTCTTGAGTTTTTGTATAGGAAATTTTCTAAATTTAAATAAACATAGTTAAAAAAACACACTTCCATATCGAACAAAAAAGTAGATAATAATTTTAAGGATAAGCTTAAAAAATAGTAAAAAAAAACAGTATTATTGTCAATTCAGCGTGGGGCGCTTTATGTGATATTTTTCATATATCGAAACACTCGATGCTTAATTCACAATAATACTATTATATTTTATTCACTATTGTTTATGCTTGTCCTAAAAGTTATTTCTTACGGGCATCGCTAAAATCCCCCACTTCCCCGGAAGCAATTCTGCAACTTCATCCGCGAATTACCGTTAATAGTGCAGATGCACGGAAACAACGCGCACCGAATATGACAAACTGGTTCCGAACTTGTTGGCGAAGAAATTACTAATTTTTTAAGAATTCCCAAAATCGACTTTGAGAATCGCCAAAATATCCCACTTCCCCGCTAGCAATATGGCAACTTGAATTTTCACGCTAAATCGAATGAGAGTGTGAACACAATGTAACGATAATTTATTGCGGTGTGATTTTCCATACGAATTTGAAGTAAAAAATCGCAGTGCGGAGCGGCATAAAATTAAAATTTATTTTCATTGCGGATTTTCTCAATTTTTACTCCCTTTCTCTCTTCGATGTTGCCATATCTAACATACCTACCTTGGAGTAAAGATACTATAGAAAAAATTTATAGAAGAAGTTTCTAGGTATATTCCACGCCTACAAATAACGCCCATTAAGTATCTTGTATATAGCCTTGTCATTATTAAGCCCGTTATTACAACTTGGCGTTAGTTAAAGGTAGAATTTTATCCGCCAAATAAATCCAATTTCATTATTACAACTTTCTTTTAACCTAAAAGTAAGCGATAAGTTACCGGGGAGAGAACCAGAGGTTTTATATTTGCCAATTTTCACATGCTACCGTATTTTTTACTCAAAGTTACAATTAAAGTGAATTTTTATTTCCAAATTTAAGTTACAATTTAAATGAATTTGGTTTGGGTGCCTCGATGGCTGATTTGGCAGAGTATTTCGCCTTCATTTGGAAGACTTCTTCAGGAAAATTTGTTTTTTTTTTTGTGTGTAAATTCAATTCAAATTTAGCATTGAATTTATACACAAAAAAACAAATTTTCCTGAAGAAGTCTTCCAAAGGCAGGCGAAATATTGAAAAAATACATTAAACATTATTAAAAAAAAACGAAAAGGACCTTGAGCTGAACGAAATTTTTGCAAGCTGTAGAAAACCTTTTTAGTTATGTTTTAACAAATTTATTGATTTTATTTAAAAATTTAAAAAAAGTTGAGGGAAAGTAAAACAGGATTTTTCTCCTGATATCTGTTTTCTAAATCCTAATTTAGTTAATTAAGTTTAGCACATCAAGAACTTTTCTGGTTATTAATTTCTAACAAATTTTTCTTATCCTTTTTAATCTGCCTTTTTGATTAAAATATGATAAAACTTTAAAGTTTGCTATTAATTATTTTAACCTGCTGAGAGTGTGCTATACATATTTCTTTCATTATAATTATATTCATAGTGTTTCCTTTCTTCTTTCCTGTTTTCTTTTTCTGCCAAATAATATTTTCATAAAAAAGGCTAATTGAATAAAGCCAGCCAGCCAGCAAAAAAGGAAAACCCAAAAAGTTCTTAAGCAAAAGATATTAAGAAACAAAAAACTGAAAAGGAAACATTGCTTATGCGAATGCAAAGCTTAAGAAACCCCTTTAACATGGCAACCATTTAATGAAAATGGTTTTATTTTTTTTGTTGTTAGACTTGTTCACTCGGTTCTGGTCTGCTGTGCCAATAATAAAGTCATCTGCTAAAAATTTCCTTATTATGTTTTGCCAGCAATATTAAAAATTATGAAAAATGCTGAAGAAAAGAAGAGCTTGAAAGATTTCTTAAACAGCCGTATCTGGTTGTGTTCATTTTCTGTGCTCACTCCTTCTGTGCGAAAAGAGATAGATACCTTAGCATTGTGGGAATGTTTTTGCTGCTTTCATAATTCATAAATTAAAGCTTATTTCCGTAACGGCGTTAAGTTTATTCGCATTGGCATAAAACTAAGGTTTGTTGCAAACGTTTGTTATACTTCCGTTTCCTTTTGAGACTCATGTTGCCGCTGCTGTTGTTGTTTGGCTTGGCTTTTTGTTTTCCCTAAGGATTGGCAGATTTTATGGGAGACTTAAGGAAACACATACACACACACACAACTGGTATTAATAAAAAAAGAGAAAATATTTCCACGACTCGTTTAAGATATTACCTGGACTGCATATTAATTGCGTTCAGAACAGTATAACAACTAACTAAATTGTGGGAAAAAAAAGGAAATGGGATACCAAAAAAAGTAAAATATGCTTAACAACAAATAAAAATAAGCAGCATTTGTTTCATTTACAGATTTAAATGCTTAAGGGTGTTAAAAAAATTAAAAGGAAACCATGAATGTGACAGGAACAGGAAAAGCTTTATACACATCTTGCCAAATGTTAGTTAGCTTAGTTGAAGGTATTTCAAAAGCCTAAACCTATGCTTGGAATTTTTAAGTATAAATTTATTTACGACAAATTTCAAAGACCTTCAAATCTGTGTAAAGAAAAATTTAAATCTAATGGAGTTGGAGCTATGTGAAATTAAATTGCCAACTAAGTATTTACCTAGACTTAACGTACACTGAAAGAATTATGCGTCATATATTTCATGAAACTGTTTCATTAAATATTTTTCATTAATCCAATGACAACTTTCCACAATATGCATGAAACTTCATATATGTATATTATGAAATAGTTCCATCAGAATGGTTTCATTAAGTTTCATTAAAAAAAATGTTTGGATTTATGACTACAACAAAATTTAACTTTTTTTTAAATTCTTTGAATTTTGGTAAGATATATTAATGGGCATTTATTAATCTTAAGCTACAGTTTAAAAAATGTCAAGTTTTTTTTTATTAAAATGTAAGTTTTATGAGTTTCATAATTCCAATGAAATAGAATTCATTACATCAATGAAAAATAAATTTCTGGCTACCGAACTTGGGTATGTATGTACATATGTGCATGTACTCAAATCAGCATAATAATATTTAGTTTAAAAAATTTAAATACCAGTGTATTGAAGTCATTTCAATTAATAAAATCTGTTTTATTTGGTGAATTCTTGTTCAACATTTTCTTTTGTCATATTTAGGTACAATTTCACAAAAGCAAGGAATAGTATTGTTTGTGTAATGAAATCAAGTATCAATGAATAAATGAAATAATTCCATTGATCTTATTACGTACATTTGTGAACATATTTTATTAATGTGTATTATGATATTATTTCATTAAACAAATATAACTATTTCATTGATTTAATGTAAATTTTTCAGGTGCTCAATGAATAATAAAATTAGATAAATGAAATAACTTCATTGACCTAATGAAGGAGTTTCATATTTTTAATGAATATATTCCATTAATATAAAGAAGTTATTTCATTAAATAAATGTTACTTTTTCATTAATTTAATGTACAATTTTCATGTGCTTTATGAAATTGATGCTTTGATCTAGAGAAATTATTTCACTAATCATATGATTTGTCTTTCATACTTTTAATGAAAATAAGTCATGTTTCTTATTAAAATGTTTCATTACTTTTATGAAGGTTTTCATTAAAATAATCTAATGAAATTTGCTTTATTATTTCTATGAAAAGTTACAATGGTTGAAAAATAATGGAAAAATTCAGAAAATTTCTGAACAAAATTTTTTCAGTGTAGGAATATGATTTTAATTAAACGCCTTAGCCAGCTTAAGGTTTAAATGACTTTATTTTAAACTTATATTCAGGAAAAGGGATAAATACTTAATTTCTTATTAACAATGAATTCCTATAGAATTTTCTTGAAGCCTTTCAATAAAAACTAAACATAAATGGGAATATTCATAAAAAATTTAAATGTATTTGAAATGAATTTTAGTAAAATTTTGTTTGGAATTTTTCAAATAAAACTCATTTATGAATATGCCCTAAACAGCCTTATTCAAGCACAAAATTTACTTTTGGTTTCATGTACATATTTATTACCAAATGAGTAAAGCTTAAGAAACTGTTATTAAAAACTTGTATTCAGAAACCACATATTAACTGATAAGTGATTTAAGCGATTTTGAAATTTTGAACTGGTAAAAGAATACATAAAAGTGCCTCTTAAGTTCCAAAACCTTGTGGCTTATGTTCTAATGATGCAAAAAATATGTATTATATTAATCGGTAACCGAATTTTCGAATACTTTTTGGTTATAAAATAATAAAAAACAAACATTTGCGTATAATAAACATTTCTGTGTTTTTATCTTTTAGTGAAAAATGTTAATGAATAAAGTTAAAAAATTTATTTAAAGAACCAAGATTTTCGAAGGCGAATGAGATGTATTTTTTTATTACGATTACATCACTTTGGTGTGTGTAATTTTTTGTCATTCAAAAATACAAATTTATTAAATTGAAATATGAATGAAAGAACTACATACATACATAAATTTATAAAAAAAGAAAAAAAAAAAAAAATCCTGAAGAAATATTGAATTAAATAAACAATTTTTAAAAAAAAATTTATAAAAAAGACCTCAAGCTTGACGATCATTATATCTTAATTTAAGAAAAAGGTCGAAAAATTAAGATAAAGAAAAATTTATTAAACATTAAAAAAAAAACAAAAAGGACCTTGAGCAGAATTTGCAAATATTGAATTAAATAAAGGTCAAAGTAAATAGGATCAAGAATTCAAATTATTCTTTTTCCTTTTTTTTATCATTATATTTATATAGAAAAACATAGGAAATTCAATTTAAACTGCACATATCAAGTATCCAAAATTGTTTTAAAGAACTATTTGAACAATTACTCAAGTCAAATATAACATCAGTATAATGCGGTGTTGATTTTGATCTTGGGAGAAAATAGAAAAACTAAATACTTATATGTACCTACATACATATGTTACATAAGTATGGATATGTAAGTTATGTATATATATTTTTTAATAGGGAACATTCCCTACAGCTTGAAAAAGTAGCGTTATAATTATTTATTACATAGTATTTAACTGAATCCCAAGACCCTTCAAATGTTTTATAGCACAAAAGGCATTGAGGATTACCAAATGCATTATTTATGACGAAAACTTTTCGTAATGGTACCACCATCTTTGTTATGCAGTATTTAAAAAAAAGCATCCGCTATGCATGTGCGCTGAATTAAAATAGCATAACAAATTGTTGGGCGTGTCTAATAAAGGCCCTGATTCACTATCCTAGACGATCGTACGATTCATTCACAGGAAACTGTTACAAAAGTCTGGCCGACTTGAAAAAATCGTTTAAAAATGGCGTTGTAGGCCACACTATTACACAAGTATGATTCAAATAATTTATATACACAATAAAACAATTAAAAACTCTTATTAATATAATAATTCTACATTACTTAAATTTTTTTCTTGAGGCACCAACAATATTCTTAGATTTTTCGCAATATTTATCACACTGATAGCACAGAAACCATAATGTTTTGAAAAGTTTCATAAAATTTTTCAAATCGCACGATTTGTAAAAAAGTCTGTTGCACGGTTGCATTTTTAGTACTTTTTTAGCACACATGCTTTATTTAGTAGATCGCACGATCGTGTATGATAGTGTAGCAAGGCCTTAAGCAATTGCTATATGAAACGAGCTTCACTGGTGTAAAGTCTGTCAAATACCTGTTTAATTTTATTTGCAAAAACTATAGCATACATTGGGGCTTTATGTACTGAAAATAATAAATATGAAGTTATAAAAGCAGTTTAGGATACTTTAAATTTTTATCTCATCTCTAAATCAGTCCTTTCTTCACTTTTGTCTTTATTCTTAACACGCTTATACCATTTGGCCCTTAAACTAAGCCATTATACCACCTTTACTACCTTTATCCTTATAACTTTACAGTCTACCTGCAGGCGTAATTCAAAGGCATGTTTTTAAGTCAATAAATTTTGACTTTTCAGTCATATGGTCACGTTGGCAAAAGTACAAGTTTGAATTCAATTTAATTTTTTTTTTCTTCTAATAGTAACAAGTTTGCTTTTTAACGGTAATTGGTGTATTGAATAGCTTTATTTCTGTTTCTGCCATCTTTTTTTTCAAATATTTTGTTTTAAGTATAATAAGATTTTTTTTATATTTCCCTTGTTAAAGGTTAACAGAGTGAATAGAAGAAGTCTTCTATCAAAAACAAGAAAAGAAGAATTTCTTTTGATATTATTTAAAAAACAAAAACTGCTACTTTTGTAAGACTGCAAATAAGTTTATAAATTATTTATTTATTTATTTACAAAACTACCAAAGGGTATTGAAGTTGCTTATTTTTATAAAGAAGTAACTGCCTTCATTTCCTTAAAAGAGAAATTTCTACATTTTTTTTTCTTCAATGGAAAGTTAAAGCGAAAAATTTCCTATAAAAGGTTTAAAAGGAAAAGTTAGTAACAACTGTGTGGGCATCGAGGGATTTTAAGCGCATAATGTGAAAAAGGTTGCGTTACATAAAAAATAAAGAAATTGGGTAAATGGGAGTTAATTTTTTAAGTTAATTTGCAAATAAAACGGTATAAGACGGTATTAAGAAGCTTTAAAAGAAAGTTACTTAAAAGAAAGCTTGATAAGCTCTGGAGAAATGATTTTGTAAAAAAACATATTATATGTTTATTGGATATTTTTAGAATTCTGAAAATAATAGACTACGAAGGCGGATTGATATTAAAGCTACATAGCGCTAGATAGCAGCAAAAACATAATTTCATTTTTTTTTTTTTTTTGTTTACTGCAATCTGTGAAATTTCCTCGAAATTCATGGATTAGTTTATTTGCTGTAGTCGTTTGAAATAAGCAACTTTTATGTTTCTTGAAAAATGGAAAAATGTGAATTTCGTGCAGTGATTAAACACTACTCTTTGAAAAGGAAAATGGAGATGGAGACAAAAGAAAAACTCAATAAACATTACGGTGAGTCTGCTCCGTCAGATTAAGCTAAGTACTGTGTTCGTCATTTCATGCGAAATGCTGTCAAAACTCTATATAAAAAACATGTGTGAAATATCTATGAAGTAATGTTGCTGAAGTGGTATTCTGTTTAATTTTTGAAAAACTTATGAAATGTTTCTGACAACTTTATGTTGTAATTGTGAAGTAATATGAGTGGTACTTATTTCGCGCGAAATTTCAAACAACAGCTGATAAATTTTTTGTTTGCTAAAAATTCTTATTTTTCAATTGTATATTACTAAAATGGAAAAGACCTTCTGCCTTATTTATAAAAAAGTTTTCATGTTTATTAAGCTGTTATTGCACTAATTTCTATAGAAATTTTGTGTAATAAGAGCTTAATAAACATGAAAAAAAAATTTTATAAATAATATTAACAATTAAAAATATTAACAAAGAAAAATGTTAAACTGGAAACGATTTAATTTATTCACAGAATTTTTTTTAATGGTAAACAATTAAATATGTTATCATATGGTTTTTATTTACATTTGCAAAACAATGTGGTATACCTAAAACCAAGAAAACCGTGAAATTTGTTTAAAACGCGAAATAGGCATCACATTTTAAATGTCATATTTTTGGAGTGAAATAATTAATGATGCTCAACATTTTTCGCAGATTTGAACAGAGTACTTACCTTTACATGATAAAATATTGGATTGCTGAACTTAAACGCGGCCGATTAAGCACTGCAACAACATCATCAACAGGAAGGCCAAAAAGGTTTTTGGTTACTGAAGAAAATATCAAGAAAATTCAAGTCAAGTTACCATCGTTGAAATGGTAAAAACATCATATGAACGTATGTTCAACATTTTTCAGGAACATTTGCATATGAAAAAGCTATTCGCCAGATGGGGGCTGCATTTGTCCAGTGTCTAACAAAAACGAATTCAAAAAACCACTTTACAGCGGTGTTTGGACATGAGAAAGCGTAATCCTGTTGATATTTGGCGCCGGTTAATAACTGTTGATGAAATGTGGGTCCACCACTACACAACTGAAACCAAATATCAAGCGAAGCAATAGGTGCAAGCTGGTGGAAATGCTCCGAAAAAGGAGAAGACAGTGAAATCGGCTGGCAAGGTTATGGCTGCTGTATTTATCAAAAATCACAGAAAAGTATAATTGTGCATTATTGGATTAATTGATTGAAGCAATCAAGAAAAACGACCTCATTTAAAGACGAAAAACTGATCTATCTTCAAGACAACGCACCGTTTTACACAGCATTAGAAACGATGATAAAATTACGTATAATACACTTCGAGTTGGCTGGGAATCCACCTTATAGTACATATTTAGCTCCTAGCGACTTTTTCCTACTTGCAAACTTGAAAAAATGGCTCTCAGGAAAAATATTGGTTTCAAATGAAGAAGTGATTACCGAAACTAATGCGTATTTTGAGGGGTTTCCGAAATCCTATTATTCTGACGGTATAAAAATTTGCAATATCGTCTTACGAGTACTAAGTGTATTGAGCTAAAAGGAGACTGTGTTGAGATATAAATGGTTTTTGAAAATAAAAAATATTTTTTTCTATTTAGGTAGCTTCAATATCAATCCGCCCTCCTAATGGGTGATTTTATAAGAACTATCGGAAATTAAAAAAAAAAAAAACACATAAAGTTCAGAAAAATGCATGAAATATTTATTTGGATCGATAGTTGGGTCGATATAATTTAATGTTTGAAGATTATTTCATGCAAATGTTGGCCGCGGCTGCGCCTCAAATGGTCCATCCGCTTAGTCCAATTTTGGCATACTCTTTCCAACATTTCGGCCGGTATCTCACGAATAATGTTGGCAATGTTGGCTTCCAGTGCGTCAATCGAAGCGGGCTTGTCGCTATAGACATTAGCCTTAACATAGCCCCACAAAAAATAGTCTAGAGGCGTTAAATCGCACAATCTGGGCGGCCAATTGACTGGTCCCAAGCGTGAAATAAACTGTTCACCGAACTCGCCTCTCAATTGGTCCATTGTTTCGCATGCTGTGTGGCATGTGCACCGTCTTGTTGAAACCAGATGCCATGCAAGTCAAGCTCTTCCATTTGGGGCAAAAAAAAGTTTGTTATTATCGCACGGTAGCGCTCACCATTCACAGTAACGTTGTGATTCGCATCATCTATGAAGAAATACGGCCCAATGATTCCGCCAGCCTATAATCCGCACCAAACGGTTGTTTTTTGTGGATGCATTGGTAGCTCTTGTAATGCTTCTGGCTGCTCTTCACTCCAAATACGGCAGTTTTGCTTGTTCACGTATCCATTCAACCAGAAATGAGCCTCGTCGCTGAACACAATTCTTCGATAAAAAAGTGGATCTTCATCTAACTTTTCAAGAGCCCATTCACCAAAAATTTGGCGTTGTGGTAGGTCGTTTGGCTTCAATTCTTGCCCCAGCTGTATCTTATAATGCTTCACACCCAAATCCTTCCGCAAAATTTTCCACGTAGTGGAGTAACAGAGGCCCAATGGCTGCGAACGGCGCCGAATCGATAATTCACGGTCATCACCAACACTGGCCGATACGGCTGCGATATTTTCTTCAGTTCGCACACTACGTAAGCGTGTTGGTGGTTTAATGTCCAACAATGTAAATTTGGTGCGAAATTTTTTTACAATAGCCCGAATAGAAGCCTCAGTAGGCCGATTAAACTGACCATAAAATGGAAGAAGCGCGCGATGAACTTTCTTAACAGAGCACGCATTTTGGTAATAAAATTCAATAATTTGTAAGCGTTGTTCGTTTGTAAGACGATACATGATTAAATTATAGACCAAACTGAAGATGTTTGACAGTGACACAAGATACAAAACGTGCGTGAGCTGTCAAAACTAGTGTTGCCAAAAAGATAATAGCAAAATAATCACTCGTTATGTATAACAAAAAAAAAAAAAAAAAAAAAAAAAAAAAAAAAAAAAAAAAAGGTGAAAAAATTTCTTAAGGGCAAATCACAGAATGTTATTTTAGTGCTTAGAAATATGTAAATCAGAACAGTTCTTGCAGGAAGTTTTTGTCATCCACTTCGTTTTTGTCTAAATGTTATGTAATTTACACAATTTGTTTATATGCAAAATTTACAGAGTAAGCGGGTGCATTTTTAAACGGAATATCGTTTTACCAATTAGACTTAAGCTTAGTCTTAAATTTTATTACAAAAAAAAAATATCCATATGAGCGACCAGGTGCTGCTGCTAATTGTCCCTCAGCTATAAAAATGCCTTTTAATTTACTCTTACGTCCGTAGAAGGAATTATATGCTGCTGAGTAGTATGGCGACTGTGAAACAGCTAGAAAAACTTCTATATATTCACTTTTAAGTCCATAGAAAGGAATATGTGCTGCTGAATAGTGAGGCGACAGTAGGGCAGCTAGTTGTTCCCCAGCTAAACAAATGTCTACATATTTACGTTTAGAAAAATATAGGTGCTGCTGAGTAGCATAGTGACCGTGAAGTAGCTAGTTGTCACCCATCTAGATGTCTTTACATTTACTTTTTCCATATTTTCTAATAATTATACTCATCGCAAGCAATAATATCAGAACTTTTTCTTTGTTTTCTTTCTATTTAAGATAAATAAAGCTGAATTTAAAGACTCGCAGTATATAAAGTACAGCTATAAAGTATCAAGCCAGAGTTAGTTATAGTTATAAGAAGCAAAAGCTCAGCTTAACATAAACTTAATGTTAAGAATATTTCACATCAAATTTTACTTCAAGTGGTAGAAAAAGTATATGTTTATGACGATAATATTCTAAAGGCAACATACAATGGGTGAATATTATGGTTGAAGCTAATAATATTATAAAAGGTGATCCAACTAATATATGTATATAATAACAACGTAAAAACAATAAAAATGCCTATCAAACTCGAAGTTTTTCGATATATATGCAAAAATATGCATTTATAGCAAAATATGCAAAAATAAGTACCTATACATCAGTTACATTTTAATGCAAAATATAGATTTGGAAACATATAAGTATTCAGTAAACATTAAACGGTATATTATGGTTACGAGTAGTAAACGGGCTTGTTGAATATCTTAAAGTTGTTAAACTTAATGGGCCATATCCAAAAAAAATTCTTACTTGAGTTTTAACGCATACGTTAGTTACCAAACACATTAGCACTACCATACATTTGTTAAAAACTTTTGTGCAAAAACAGTACGTTAACTTTTAAATGTAGTAAGGAATTTAATTGTTTTGTTCTGGCAACGCCGTTATGTTCAGTTGTAATATTTTGAATAGTGATGCAAGGAAAATAATATTCGAAAACCGAAAAACAAATTTAAAAAATAAAAAATTATTATTAAGACATAAAATAGCACATTTTTGGCAAACATTTCCTGGATTTACCTTTTTAATAAATACTGAATATATGATATGTAGTATATTAATGAAATTGAGAAAAATTAATAGGTTTACTTACTACAAATATTTTCATTATTCGAATAAAGTTTTTCATTGCATTCGTTTGATTAAAACTGCATCACTAGCATAATTGTAATTTATATTATTCTTTCAAAATTAATAGTTTGAGAATGTAATGTTTTTAAGTAATAAATAGTATTATTCTTTAGTTTTCGCAAAATTTCAATTTTTAAGCAAAATAACAATCGGCAAGTCAACTGTCATTTTAACGTAGAGTTAAAGTGTACCCAATTTAACTTTAAGCGCAAGGTAAGCTAACAATTGTTTTTGCATAAAACATTAGGATATTTTTCTTAACAATTGCTTACCAAGCTTTGTTAAGTTTTTTTGCATACGGCCGAATATATCTAAAAATCGTTTTTGTATTTCTTTTTTTATTCGATATCAAGCATTTTCTTAGTGGTCTTGGTGTGCTGATAAAAATCTGTATAGACTCCTGTAAATATTACAAGTTTCCGTTAAGCCATAAAACTTATTTCAAAACTATTTTTCATTTTAACTTTCCATAAACAATTGTATGTTTCTCGGTAAACAAATATAAACACTAGTCAAAAATTATTAAACAAAAAATGAAGATGTTGAAGAAGATAAACTAAAGACAAGACTTGGCTCCAGGTAGGCAAAGCTTTTAAAAGAAGTTACTCACACACACACACACACACACACCCACTAATGTATACACAAAGTGATAAGAAAACATTCCATCTTCGCAAGATGGCAGCATCGAGAAGCAGTTATATAACAAAAGTTTGCCTGAATATATGCAAAATATAATATTAGTTTTATGGCAAACAAAACTGACTAGAGATTTATGAGCCAAGTTATATGTGTTTTATTTTTCAGCATACTTTTTTGCCAGCAGGCAGGTGGAAAAAACTGCAAAAAAAGGCTTGAATTTGTAAAATTTTAAGGTGGTAATAAAGCAGAAGGATTAAAGTTTCTTCTTATATACTTGCCATATGAAAAATGCAAAGAATATGTACATTATAAGACCCATAAAAGAAACAATATTGTAGGCAAACAGACAACCATTTATCAGGCTCAAAGTTCAAAAGCCAACATGTGAATAATAAGGTTTTTATATAAGAAAGTATATGCTTATAAAAATAAAAAAATAAAACGTATGATATTAACAGAAGCAGAAGTAGTTTATTGTCTTTAATAAATTTTTCTTAGAATTAATGTGCAATTTAAAATGCAGTTTAAAAATGTTTTATTTAAATTTATTGCGGTTATAAAATATAGAATCATTTTATTAGTAACAATATATTTAAGCAAATCTAGTACTATATAAGCATAACTTAAAATTTCTACGATTTTAACTGCATTTGTATCGTATTAGTAGTATTTACATACATAATAGCTCAGGCACCGTTTTTTTATGAAAGGGGGATAGAGGGCTGGGGTCTAATTTTGTATGGAATAAACTTCAACACGTTTGTATTGGTAAAGTGCCTATTAATTCAATTGCAATATATTTTTAAAATTTTGTGAGAAAGGAATTATATTTTTGCACCTCTTTAACAAATCCGCGACTTATGTAGATACAATAAATTCATCAGCTTACTCGTGTCATAAGCCTATTGGCGCAATCTATATGTACCCAGTTATCTTTTCAAAGTGGTATTTTCCTCGAATAATTGGAATCGCAGTTTGGCAGAGACATTTATTTAATATATCATCATCCTTCCCGCATGCTTTGAACTCTTGCCTATAAAACCTTATAGAGTATATCCCGTGTAATTACTTCCCGCTTAAATGCCTTTTTCATTTATTAACCCCTTATATTCAATCCCGGTTTGTTTCTCACTTATTTTCATACAAAAATACATGTGTAAACCAGGCACGCCAGCCACAAGTCCTAGTGACTCCCACAGGGATCTTGAATACAACACACACTTCGATTTCACTGTGTATTTATGTTAAAATTCCTATATTAAATGTAACAATTCAGAAATTATAATAATTAATTCAATCTAAATTATAAAATTAAAGCGCATACTTTTTTGGTATGAAAATCACCAGAAATTCTTGGGTTTAGAAAATGCTAATAATGAATATTGTACATATATATATAATTGAAATACAATTGAGCACTACCAACTCATACGATGTCTTATTAGGAATAAACATGGCGGTAAAAAGGCGCCAGTTATTAGGCTGACTTTTAAAGATACTTTCTTTCGTTAAATCAGAAAAATGTTACAATCAGAAAATTTTCATCAGAAAGTTTGGTGGTGCCAGACTAATTATAAACAAAAAATCGTTTCATTTTGGTGTTAGCGATAACAACATGGTTAATTAACTTTCTTTTAAGTACTCATTTTGGGTAATTACCCAAAATATTGTATCCCAAATCCAAAAATTCCATAAAATCCCTCATTTATTTACCCAACACTGCCTGCCTATTTACTCAACTCTGTGGACAAATTTGCCACTTGTTAAACACAAAGCGTAAATTTTTGTGAATTCAGCCAATTTGCTATTTAACATTCTGATACGCTTTTATTATATACATACAAATATGCACTCCTGCTATTTTTTTTCTATATATTTCTATATAATTTTTGTGATAATGAAATTGTTTTTGTTTGTTTTTATTAAATAAAATATTGTATTTTGAAAACTTCTTTTGCGTTAATTTTTACATTGACGTATGTAACGACTTTGATTTAGTCCGTTTAGATAAATGTCTTCGTCTTCGCATAATTACCTCTATGTGGTAATTAAACGTCTTCGCTTTAAACGCATAATTACCTCTGTGTGGTAACTAAACGTCTCCGCTTTAATACCTTATTCGCTCAATTACCCAAAAGTTACAGCAACTTGTGTGAGGTAATTAAGCGGGATTTACTGTAGTTATATTACTTGTTTTCAACTACATCTACATAAAGTCCAATCTGCCATGATTTGATGGATTATTTATAGTATTTTTACCGTTCTATACACTTCGTGTTTTAACATATTCTTACGTCTTTCGCTTTAAAAGCACTTTTGCGAATTCTTTAATTGCAAAAGAAATAATAGCTTACACCCTTGTTTTTTACATGGCACTTAAATACCTTACAACTTTATCTAGACTGTGTATTAAAACACTATACTTGCTTATTTTTCTGACTTATCTTGCACACTATTTAAAAATTAACTCTGACTCTGCCGAATATCTGTCTGCTATTTATACTTTTTATTACCTTCTACATTACTCATAAAGCTTCTAGTTATTATAGGTCCTATCTCAATAACCGTACAATATAACTGCTACGCATATACACACAGCCAACAACCGCACTTGCTTGCGACACATTAAGAATGCAACAACAATAAAGAAAAGAACGCAACAACAACAATAAAGTCATGGGTGGTTGATTTACATGGAATTTTGCGTTCTTTAGATGTTGGTTCGTGTATTATGTATTTAGCCTTATGTTGTATGTATGTGTGAATGTACGTATATATTTATAGCCAGCAGATCAGCGGCTGGCACAGTGGGTTTGAAGTAAAGCTCGTAACAACATTAATGTCAAATAGATCTTCTAGATCTAAATATTTGACATGAATCGGTTATCTATTAAATTCACACTAACCCAAAGTATTCGGTGCCCAGACGTCTAACCAGGAACTCTGCTCAATAATCGGGTAGACGTATGATTTCGCTCTCTCTCTCTCTCTCTCCATCACCCTTGTCAAAAAAATGTTCATTAAATAAATAATTATTTCCCTTGATGGAATAAGAATAAACTTAAAACTTCGTACAACTACCAGAAAAATGGTTAATTAATATTTTCATATTGCGTTTTACATTTTCGGTTTTTTAATTACAAACTTTCGTTTGTTTAAACCAACATTTAAACGCCACAATAAATTTCTAAAAAAAAAAACACACGCACACACACACAAGAGTATATTTAAGATAAATAAAAAAATATACAAAACAAGCAAAATGATGAACATAAAACCGCAAGACAATATGGTTAAAAAGCAAAATGAACGTTAAATTCTAACAACCAGCCAGGATCAGTAAAATATAAACACACACATACACACGTACTACACCAACGAAAACGGCAGTACATCTTTTATGTTCATACATACCAACAATAAAAATCAAGACAAAAGTGAAAAGACAAACAATGAATAACAGGGGAAAAAACAAACCAACAAAAAAGAAAAATATATAGTCAACATTATACACACAATAAAACAATTGTTTTATAACATGATTATCGCACTGATGATGATGAAGTTGTTGACGGCTAACACGTTGATGACTGCTGCTAAGACCATGACGATGATGAGAACGACAATGAAAAACAACTAAGTAAACTAGTGTGTGTGTGCCCGTGTATGTGTGTGCCAATATATGTGTGTGAACGAAATATTATTCGAAAAAAAAGCTGAAAATATTTTCTAACTATATTGTTTGCCCCTAAGACACTATAACACAGCAACAAATAAAAAAAAAAAGTTAGCACAACTAACCAAGAGTAACTAACATACTGGCAGCTGTAGTTGTACTCGTATACTGCACTTCCGTGGCGCAGTCATTTTTCTATTTTGTTTTTTTATTCACTTTCCTTTTAACTTCCGTTTTTTATTTATATTTTTAACACACACTTGAAAGAAAGAGCGAAGCAAAAAATAAATAAATAAATCAGCCAAAAAGGAACAATCCATGAACAACAACAAAATAAGAGAAATTTTCTTGTTTCTTTGTTGTTGGCAGACCTTTCTTTAAGGACATTAATACCCGTAATTACAAAGGGTTGAAAGATGAAAAATTTCTTTCTCGTTTTTTAATTTAATCACTTAAAGTGAAATGTTTTCTAGAGTTCAAAAATATATTTAAAAACATTTGTTTGTGGCTTTGATAAAATGTCAAAAAATTGATTTCAATTAAATGACAACTGAACTACCGGGGGGCCCAAATAAAGCCTATCAAATATAGTAGGTGTAGGTGACCTGCGTAGCTGTAGCAGAGCTTGTATAATTTGAAAATATCTTAAGATTAAACGTTAAAGTTGCCTTCAGTATTATTCTAAAAAAACCCGAATTGTTTGGAACAGTAACGAATTAAGAATAACTGGTTTACATTAGTTCACGGTTCACCAGAGCCCCAATGTGACTTTCAAGGCTCGCAAAGATCGTCTTGTTATATGTGAACAAACCTCTGACTGAAGAACTCGGGTCTTCTAATCCCACCTTTATGTAATTTTCTTTTCCGTCAGTTGAAGACACAGGTCAATGGCTCATTTAATTATATCACCACTTAAACACAAACTCACCCGCCTAAACATCACTACTGGTACCTTACATGACAAAAATCAATTGCAAAACAACAGCACTTCGGGTGTTATTAACACCCGCAAACCGGTTATCTGAAAATACCTACCCCCCCCCCCCCCCCCCCCCCCCCCCAGCATTTAGGATTAAACCACAGCTACAACGTTTAACCTCATATATAGGCACCTCAACCATATTCAGCGTGGGAATATTGCGCAAGCAGAACCTCTTGGGGGGCTTTGCCCATCCTCATTATGTCAAGTAAGCATTAGTGATGGCTGTGAAAGTCCAACGCAACCTAAGTAATGCGGACGCCTAGAAGTCTATTTGCTACAACAATTGAGAGACACTGCCTCCGATGTGCTCCAAAGGACAGAGTGCCCTAGTTGGATGTAAACCAATGTAAAAACTGCTCCCCGAAGATTGTGTCGTTAATTTACATCAGCACCTGCTTTGTCTGATGGTAGGCAAACACCACGGAGTGAATTATTCACGATTCACTAACACTTCCGTGTGGCTTGCAAGGCTCACACTGGTCATAACTTCTGTCATACTTGCAAGTTTGTATCCTTATGAACAAACAAACTCCTTACCTTCTAACTCCCACTGTATGCAATTTCCCAGGCAGTCAATGGAATAGTTTAATGAGTTGGTAGACCAAAGGCCAGTAAGAGCAACAGCCCTTAACTAACTCATTCGTCTAACCATAACTACAAGTACCTTATATTTCAGGTATCTGTTGCAAGACAACAGCACCTTTGGGGTTAGTATCCTTCGAAAACCGGCATGCAGCATAGTTATCAGAGAAACTAGATCTGTGTAATATTAAATTTCAGTCAAGGTGCAGGCGTTTTAATCATGAACAGCGCCGCAAAACTGTATCTCCCGGGGGCTTTGGCGAGGGCTTCGAAGCTCCAACACAACCTAAGCTACAACAATAGAGGTTCTCTTGATCCTCGGTGGTACAAATTGAAACACGGTGTGTTATTGATTCAAGTCTGCACCTACCTAGACAGCCTTATCTGACAGTGGACCAACTTACTCTATAGGAAAAGTGGACAAATTGAGATAAATGGAACCTTTTCAACGCTGTGCTGCACAGCTTCAGTGCAAATATTTCTGTAAGCATAAAACAAATATGTAAACAAATATATAAGAAAAGAACTGAAATTGCATGAAACTCCGTACTTAATTTGTGTACGATCACATTAAAGCTCAGCTTAACCATTTATGAACAGCTGAAGTGGAATTGAATGAGATCTTATCGCTAACATTTCAAAAACTTATGCTAGACTAAAAAAAAAAAAAACTGAACTAAAAGTGAATTATAATACTCGTATTGTAGTAAACATAAATTAAGCTACATCTGAGCAAGAACTAGAACTAAACTTGAGCTGCCAGATAAAAGCAACAGAACTAAATTAGTCAATGTGAAAATTCTAAAATATTGGATGAAACTTGTTTTGAACTTCATGGGAACTTTATGAAAACTGGACTAGGATTTTAAATCAAAATAGATCTTAAAAAGAAGTAGCATTAAACTTAATGAAAATGAGCAAAAACTAAACCAGATAAAGCTAAATAAAAGCTCAACTGTTCAGTTCTACTGTAAATCAAAATATGGCAAGTACTAAATTTAATTGAAAAGCAGCGAAAAGAAAACAAAGAAATATGATCTAAAACTAAATTAAATATAAAATATATATTGTTAAAATTTAATGGGAAAGGAATTATAAATAAAGGATTGCTGAACTTGAACTAAACCTTGAACTAGAACTACAACTAAGCTTGAACCGATTAAGCACCAAACTAGAGCTTCTCTAAAATTATTTAAAACTAGCTTGTGATCTGAATCAATGCTGATATAGATCTAAACTTCAATTAGATCTTGTTTTGAACTAGATCTTGTTAAAAACTTGAACTCAAGTTATACTGAACCAAGACAAAATAGCATTGAAAAAGAACTACAGTAATTAAACAACTAGACCAATCTTGAAATTCAATTATAGGAAAAGAATAATCAAATAGAAAACAAAGTTATATGAACTAGAACTAAATTAAAAGTTATATAGAAAATATACATAAATAGAAAACGAAATATAAATAAACAATTGCTGATCTTGATCTAAACTTGAACTAGAGCTACAACTGAGCTTGAACCGATTAAGCACCAAACTAGAACTTTTCTAAAATTATTTAAAACTAGCTTGTGATCTGAATCAATGCTGATATAGATCTAAACTTCAATTAGATCTTGTTAAAAACTTGAACTCAAGTAAAACTGAACCAAGACCAACATTGAAAAAGAACTACAGTAATTAAACAACTGGACTGAACTAAACCTAAATTATAAATGAATTATAAAATATACATATATGCTTAACATAAATAGGAAAGGAATTATATATAAAAATTAGCTGAGTTGGATCTAGACTTTGAAGTAATTAGAACCTTAGAGCTTCTTTAATATTACTTGCAGCTGGCTGGTAAAAGCTTGCGATCTGCATTAATTTTAAACTATATCTTGTTTTGAACTAGATTTTAATATAAAGTGGAAGTCAAGTTAAACTAAGCCAGTACTATATAGCATTGAATAAGATCTAAACTAAATAAACAGCTGGACTAATATTGAAATTTATTTATAAGAAACAAATTACTGAACAGCAAACAAAGTGATGCACTAAATTAAAACTGATATAAAAAAATAGACTTGCAAAAATTTTATTGTAAACGAATTATAAATATAGGATTGCTAAACTGCAACTGAGCTTAAAGTTAATAAACAATAAACTTTTTTAAAATTATTATCAATAGTTTGAGATATGAATTGTTACTGAACTAGATTTTAACTTGAACTAGTTCTGGTTTTGAACTAGATCTTAATATGAACTTGAACTCAAGCTAAACTCAGTATTAAACTAGCATTGAACGGGGTCTAAAATAAATAAACAACTTGTATTGAAATAGAGTTTAACTAATGAAGTACTTGGAACCAAGCTTGAACATAAATCAATTTGGAACTGAACTAAAACTAAATTTTTAACTAAACACTATTTGTATCAGAGCTAAACTAGAGCTTATCTCGTAACAAAAAATTTTACCTTATTCCTCTATGGCTTCCATTAACTAACCTCAAGCTAACATAGTTTTATTCTTTTACTGCTAATTCAACTGCTCTCTGCTTTAGTTTACTTATATTATTTTTGCAACTTTATTCAAGTGTTCTTTCTTTTGCCCTTGTAAAATTCAATGAGTTGTTAAAGGAAACTTTTACAAGAAAACAACTCTTGTGCTTTTATGTTTTGCTGGATAATTAAAATACGCCAGCGAAAAGAAATTTTTTACTTTCCATGCCACAGCAACCAGTTGAATGTGTTTGCCCATCTCTGCAAAAATGCTCATGTGTAAAAAAACAAACATTGCAACATTAATTAATGCAATTATAAATAAATTGAAGTGGGAGCATAAGAAAGAGTTGTAAAAATATTATGATATTGTAAATGGAAATACTGTGAAGAGGAAAATAAAGAAAACTGTTACTGTACGACGTCTTAACACCACTGTGAGGCAGACATTAAAAACACGGAAAAATTGGATATACATATATAAAATTTTAAGAAGACGAAATGTAAGTTGGAACTACTTTAATATCCTTTTTTAGTGAACTAATTATATTTATCCACATTTATTTAAGAAGAAATCAAGTAAATAAAACAACAGTCCAGTTTAATACAAATTTTTAACCATTTCATTGTAAACCATTTAGCTGAAGCTCCACTAACTAGCACCAATAGAAATTATCAATTGCCTGAAAGTATGCTGAATTTCGTTTTGTTTAAATTGTTGTTATATACCCTTTTTTCTTTTTCTATTTGCCAAATCATTTTCCAGTAAAAATCTATTCAGCTGTCACATTTTGTCTGACTGTAGACAGCAGTTTTTCTCTGAAAAGTTTTCTTGCATTTTGCTGTTTTAAGTTTAACACTTTTTTTGTTGTTAAAGAAAAGCGAATAATAAAAAGTAGTATATGGCATAAAAAAATAAAAAGAAACATATTAAATTAAGAGCGAAAAATTGTCATCACAGCAAAAGTAAAGTGACAATTATCTATGATAAAAAGAATGTTTGTAGAGAAAAATATGAAGAGCGTTTATAAAATCTACGGGAACTCTTGTGCACACAGGCATTAAGAGCTCTTGATATTAATGGATAAAGAATATTTTTTCCCCTCAAATTTAAATGTCTTATTAAAAGTTTTTAAATGCTAGACAAGCAACATCAGCTGAAATGAAAAAAAAAAACTGAAAACAAATGTTAAGCGAATGCATAAAAGTTTGTGTTTAAACAATTAATGGAAAATTGTCTTAAAAATGTTTTAAATTGAACAATAAAACACTGAATTATCGGAAATCGAAAATCAAATGCGGCTTAAGAAGGCCGGTACGGAGTTCTTACAGAAATTCACGTTTGGAAATATACATTTATTTCTACACGGAAAAATGATTGTGTAGATTACTGTAGAAAAGCTATATCGCTCCTTTATTGCAACATAGTCATATCTCAAAAAATGAGCTTTTCGAGTTAACAATGCAGAATTGTTAACAGTACTACTATTTATATTGTGCCAAAAATTTATTCAAATTGCTTTTAAACTGTTTCCTTTAGGAGATATTTTCTCAAAAAATTTGCTATGACTTGTATGGAAACTAAAAACTGTAAATGCGTTTTTCTTGAAACGAGTTTTTCCAAGATATGACTATATTGCAATAAAGGAGCGATATGTATATATGAAAAAAACATCATGCTATATTCACCGTTCAAATATTCCGCAGGCAAATAAATGCATGAACATTAATTTTTTTTTCACTTAACGAAAAAATGTCTCCACTTTTACTTTTAACATACCTGTAATAATAAGAAAATATCAAAAATTCAGTTTACTTTTCTTTAAGAACTCCGCACCGGTATCCAGAAATTTACATAAGGAATTTACCAACCTGAAATTCCGTAACTTGTTTTACACACAATTCTTATGGGAACCTGAATTTCCGTAAGAACTGCGTACCGGCCTTTATGAAAAAATCAAGCAAACGAGTTTGTAGATTTTATTTTTGGACCTACAAGTTAATAGTGTCATTTTTTAGATTTTTATTATAATAAAAAAGTACTTGATTTATTATTCAAAATATTGTCCATCGTTAGTCAATACTTTTCCCCATCGTTCTGCACCAAAGGACCTGCTCTGGTTTTGAGGTAAATACAGAATCATGCCATGAATTTGATACCCTGTTATGAAAAAAGCGTGTTGCAAAAAGTAAAAAAAAAGACTGCATCGATCGGAACAAATAGTGGTGTAGTGCCATCCCTGATATTAATACACACATACTGATATTAATACTCACATCCCTGATATTAATACACACATACATGTACATCCAATAATATTAATACACACACACATGTTAAGTATAATAATTTAATAAAGCATAGAAATGGAGTTGAGACAAGATGTCTTTTATTTAAGTTATATGGAGATCCTGCCAGCAGCAGGTTAGAAGGGCCAAGGTCTGGCCTATAGAGCAGGCGACACTAAATGTTCCCATCCCTTATTTTCCAAATAGTTTTTGACCGGTTTGGCTACCTGTGGCCGCGCATTGTTACGATGAAAAATTATGTCCTTGTGTCTGGTCGAATATTCTAATCGCGTTTCGTTGATTGCTCTCTTCAAACGAATCAATTGTCTTCAGTACAGATTTCCTGTGAAAGTTTGATGCGATTTTAGCAGCTCATACTACAGAATATCCTTCTGATCCCAATAAATGCAGAACATTATCTTGGTATTGATTTGGCTGGTTGGTAGGGCTTTACATCCATTTTTAGTCATTAGTAACATTATGATGCAAAAATGACTTCTTTTTGTAGAGGTTTTGTCTTGGCACTAGCACCGGGGTAGGAGTATCTCGTTTGTTGTAGCAACTAAAACCCTAGGAATGACAGAAAGAAGGGGGAGCGTAAAAACTCTTGAAATGTTTTGCTTGTAGACCAATCTCGACAGTGATCATGAATAAGGTGTTGACCTAAACCTAAATCACAGGAGGGGTAAATTGGTGTACCGGCTAACTATGATGCTATAAGGTCTTAGCTTTTCAGCAAGATATTTGTTTATATGGCAACAAGCTTACAGTAAAAGTTGTGACCTTAATGAGCCCTGCGGAAGGTCTGGTGAATCGTGAATAAATCACCACGTGAAGTTGATCGATCAGATTAGGTTGTCCAGG
The DNA here is from genome assembly GCA_914767995.1 of Thecocarcelia acutangulata. NCBI lineage: Eukaryota > Metazoa > Arthropoda > Insecta > Diptera > Tachinidae > Thecocarcelia > Thecocarcelia acutangulata. The sequence continues at coordinate 26,201,733 of OU612097.1, read as the reverse complement.
CAGATATTAATGTAAATCAAGTTTACATTCTGCAGCGTTTAAGCATCATTTCCAATATGTAAAATCACGTTTTAAACTCTCTCGGCTTCAATTCATATGGGAGCCCATTTTCTTGCTTTTGAATGAACTCCAATGTCTTTACGCATTGGGGATTTGTGTGTGATTCCGTTTTTCTTGCGTTTGAAACGAATTTTCGAAGAATAGTGCTTCTTCATCTTCAAACTTTTTCGTTTGGGCAGGCCTCTCCTTGTCTTCTGTGCCGAAATCACCACTTCTGAATAGCACAAACCATTGTCTAAAATTGCTTTGAAATGATGTCTACTGATCATAAGACTTTATCAACAATTGATATACTGTTTCTTTTTAGTGGATCGGATCTGCTTACAGTTATAAAATTTTTTGTAATATAACTGTCAGCAAAAGAGCTTTACTTTATTTAATTTTATTTATTTATTTAACAATACAGTTGCAAATAAATTTGCAAAGTATAGGATGTACAGCATGGGCAGAGTAACGAAGATTGTTTATGTCAAAACAACAGTGCGATTTATCTTTAACATAACACTGCATTATCGCCTTTGATTCGTATACAAAATCTGTATTTTGTGGTTTTTGCAGTATTGGTTTCGTTAACTGAATCGAAGATGTCGAAAATGCTTATTTCCGTAATACAAAAAAGTTACTGAAACACTCGTCCTGTAACACTTCTTCGAATTGGTAAAAATCCGCCCTCCAATTATTTAATAAATCGAATTTGAAAATTTTCTAATTCCTTTGTTTTATTTCTTCTTTTTCAATTTCATTAAATTATTCTGAAGAACAAAATTTGCTAAATTTTGTTTTGGCTCAGAGAGTTAATTTAATTCCTTTCGAAAACCATAGAACCAGCGCATAATCAAAGATCTTATACCCACGATGGTCTTAACAGTAATTTGCAGCCGCGCTGTGACTAACTATAACGATTTATACCTTCACATAAGAAGTTGCCGCGTGGAAATACCTTAAAAAACTGTAAAGTATTACAGTTAGTTAAGGCAAACCGTTAACCAGTGCGAGTGAGACGCTAAACTCTCGAAGACCGAACAACAAACACAAGCCTGACCGCACTTAATAAATAATTACGATGACGCGAGAGCTGTTCTTCAGCCTAGAGCTGCTTTACGACTGAGCTTAGCTTAAATAAACTAAATAGTCTTTGGCTATTGGCCTACATAACTGCTTGATAATGTCTATCCGTTTTGTGCATAATTACTGTCAGACAGTTTTTGCAAAATCTCGACGCCTAGATGTCCTTCATTGTGTTTCTATAAATATATGTACAACAAAAATGTGCTCAAAAATTGTAGACATTCAATTGATTTTGATTTTCACTTGCAAACTGTTTCTTGTTTCCATTTGTAACTTCAACATATTTTCACTGATGCTGCCTTAGTTGTACTTATTTTCGCCACAACTTTTCTTAAACCGTTATGTCCTTTTAAATATTTCATATATTTGCGTTTGTCAGTTGTATGGAAGTGGGAGCGGATTTAAGCTTAATTTAATTTTATGCATATTATAAGGTTCTTTTCAGGAAATTATTATTAAATTTTTATATCCGTTCGAAAAGAAAAAAAACGTAGCATAAAATTGAAAAAGAGAAAAGTAACGCGCACGTTTGCTTGCAGTAAATTTCCACCAGCCGATTTCATGCTGTTTTGTGTGTGTTGTTGAACCTGCACGTTCATGTTCGTAGAAAAATTTGTCAAGATAAATTTAATATCAGAAAAAATCAAGTCACAAAAAAGTACAGTAAAACCTCGATAATCCGGACATTTAAAAACCATGTGGTGGCCGAATAATCGCAATGTTCGAAATTGCGAGTAACGACAAAAAAATTTCAAAAATATAAGCTACGAGGGCGGATTGATATTGATTCTACATAGCCATAGATGGCAGCACAAACACAGCTTTTGGTTTTTTTTTAATTGCAATCTGTAAAACGTCAGCTGTTTCACCCAAATTCATCGATTAGCTTATTTGTTGTAGTTAAAAATCACTCAAATTCCTCGGTTATTTTATTTGTTGTAGTCATTAGAAGCAAGCAACTTTTGTGCTTCTTAAAAAATGGAAAAAAGTGAATTACGTGCGGTGGTTAAACACTATTATTTGAAAGGGAAAATGGCGAAAGAGACAAAAAAAAAGCTCGATAAACATTACGGCGGGTCTGCTCCGTGAGATTACATGGTAAAATATTGCATTGCTGAATTTAAACGCGGCACTGCAACAATATCATCAACAGGAAGGCGAAAAGCTACTGAAGAAAATATCAAGAAAATCCCCGATATCGTTATGAATGATTGCCGAGTTAAGTTACGTGGGATTGTAATTGAAATGGTAATCATTTGCATGAACATTTGTATACAAAAGTTGCATTTGCTCAGTGTCGACCACTTCACAGCGATATTTGGACATGATAAAGCGTAATCCTGTTGACTTTTGGCGTCTATTGATAACTGTTCATGAAACGTGGATCCACCATTACACTCCTGAAATCAAAAATCAATCGAAACAATGGGTGGAAGCTGGTGGAAGTGCTCCAATGAAGACGAAGACAGTGAAGTTGGCTGCAAGCCACTGTATTTTGTGCTGCACACGGAATATTGCACATTAATTATCTTGAAAAAGGATCACAGGAAAGTATTATCCTGCATTTTTTTATCAATTGTTTGATGCATTGAAAAAAAACGACCACATCTAAACAAGAAAAAAGCGTTCTTTCTTTAAGACAATGCACCGGTTCATACAGCATTAGATACGATGCTAAACATACATACGATGTGAAATATACTTTGAATTGTTTGATCATCCTTCTAATACTCCAGACCTAGCTCCTAGTGACTTTTTCCTGTTTCCAAACTGGAAAAAATGGCTGGCAAGAAAAACATTCATCTGAAACGAAAAAATGATTACCGAAACTAACGCGTAATTTGAGGGGTTTTCAAAACCGTATTATTTTGATGGTATAAAAAAATTGGAACATCCTCTTACTACTCGTAAGTATTTCAACTAAAAGGAGATTATGTTGAGAACTAAATGGTACGGAAAAAGTGAGATGTACTCAGTGTTGTCTATTTTTTCTCTTATTCATTTTTCTTTTTTAATTTTAAGTATACATGTTTGTACTTCGTGCGAAAAAAGCTTTGCTTATGTTATTTCGGAGCTGAAAAAACAAATATTCTCAGAAACAATTTTAAATGAAAACATGTTGCAGATACATATTGTGTGTTTTTCGCTTAAAAAACTCAGTACTACATTTCTAGATTTATTTCGCAAAAATTTCGTACTAAACACTTTTGTATGCAATTTGAAAGAATTTCGCACGAAATAATGAACTCAATATTAGCCTTTAGGTAGCTTCAATATCAATCCGCCCTGGTAACTTCTTTTTATAAGATATTCTTTCTTTTTTTAAGATAATCACTTTTAAATTTAAAAATTTGTGCATTTAATATAACATAGGAATACTGTTAAGGCATTTTAATGAAATGCTTTCATTACCTGCCGCACAAATATCTACATGTTTTCATCCGGCGAAGTTTAGTTTCGTTTTGCTTTTTGTACGCAACATCTCTCACGACTTGTAGGTTATAAAATATTCCCCAGCAGCGTGTTTTGTCTGGTAGCTCCCTCCTGTGCTGTTTCATTAGCTTCGTAAACTTAGGCTAATGCTATTTTCAGCTCCTCTATTTTTTTGTGGATTACTGGTATAAAGGGTTGGACTGCGGACGGGACGTTAGACTGCGCTTCCCTGGAAACTAAACAATTGTTATTCCACATATTGGTGGAAAATTTTTAACCCTGCCTGTATTACTGTAAATTCATAATTTGATTCGTAAATTTCTGTAGATAAAATTATAGCTTTTCCTTGAATGATTTCCGATCTGTTTGAGCCAATTTTCACGATGATTTAAAGCCATGTCTAAAAGGCATGTTTTTTCTTTTGTACTGTTTTTCAAGTTTTTTTTTTCTAATTTCCTTTTGACTCGTTTTTTATTTTTTAAATTATTTTTTTTTATTATTATTTATTTTCATTCGACTGCCAAGGTAATGCTAGGCACACAACTGCGACGAGCAACGAATATTTGGTCGCGAATATTCGTCGCCAAAAATAAAACACATTGGTGTATATGAAAATGCACACAATCGGGGCGTTGGTCGAAATTCGTCATACTCAGCGAAAATTGAAATAGATTTATTTCTATTTGTTTCGTCAGCGAACGACGAACAAAACAGTATCGGGTAGCCAGGTTTCTTATATAAACAAAAAATATTTTTCACGAAATCATACTTTTTATATTTATATTAATTCAAGTAGTAAAAAATTTATGAAGATATTCTGAAATTATAAAGTAACTGAGATAATTTGTTCAAAAATCCCTCTTTCGGATGGGATTTATATAGGTTTTACTTTGCACAGAATTTAAACAATGTTCGTTGATATTGTGCTTCACACAACGAATTTATACAACGAATATTTGCCGGCGAATTGGTCGCGATGGGCGAAGTTTGTCGTTCGTCGCATTTGTGTTCCTAGCATAACCACATCGATACTACCAAAAGGGTAAAAAGAGACAAACGATTTTTTTAACGACAACAATTGAAAAAACGACATGACTTAAAAATCATAGTAAAAATGTCACGTGATTTTGGTGGAAGCTTTAAAAGAGTATTATAAAAAAAGACATGGCTTTAAATCACCGTATAAATCAGCCCTTTGTTATATTATGATACATATCAAATACTTCCTTTCTTTTCACAAGTAATAAAAAATCGAGCTAATGTATTATTTGTAAATTTTAATTACAACTAAAAACTGACGATATAAATTCTTAAAGGCCAGGGCACATAGAATCCGTCGTACGTTATACGTTGCCTTTTTCAACTGACAACCAAGTTGAATTACATGTATTCTTATGAGCGTTGTCACATTCTTTTAACTTTTAACGTACGTTGAGAACTTTGACAACTATAAGTTAATATTTTTTGTACATTTTGATTTAGTTTTTCGTTCAGAAATAAAATAAATTAAAAACAAATTGTGCTAGATTTTCTGTGCTGCGTGTGAAAAATAAATCAAAAAATTTTAGTGAAATTAAAATAAAAAACAGTGGACTTTATATCTGTTAACAAAGTACTGATTGTGTCAACTTCATACCTCGTATACGTTGATGTCAGTTGAAAAAGGAGGCGGACAAAGTACGATGGATTCTATGTGCCCGGCCTTTAAGATTATGGCGTCTACGGTTATAATAAAACAAGTGTCCGTATTATTACGCTGTCCGAACTATCGAGATTATACTGTATTTTTAAATTTTGTATCGTCTCTTAAAATAGATTTTTAATGCAACAGACATACATGACTGTGCCTGTTTTGGAAACAAGGACATTGGCAGTATGGAACAAATAAATAAGTGTTATATTCGGTGGCGATAGTGTTTTGGTTTTATAGCTAAGAAAACTACCGCAGGCATTCCAAAAAGTGTAGCCACAACATCTTTGGTCAAAATTATTATTTTGCCTTATAAAATTGAGGGATTAAAACGGTGTCAAATCACGTGTAATGTCATAACATTTTATACTATGCTTCGAACAAAAAAGTCAAAACGTACTCGTAATAAGACGTTTTAAACGGAGTTTGCTGTAATTAAACCGTTAACATCTCAGCTGATCCAAATTTAAATTAATTTATTTCAGAACGCACACAGTATTTATATTTTTTCGTACCAATACTTTAAGACAACCCTTTGAATACTGAGTTTTCATAGAGACCTACGGCCTTATCTATAATCAAAATCCTTATGCTAACTAACCAGCTGCTAAGCTTTTGTGTGTAAATTCCCATAAGGGAAAGATAGCAGCTAGTTAGTTAGCGCAAGGGTTTTTATCATACATAAAGCCGATAGAATTTTGAAATTGAATAAAACAGAGACTAATATATTAAATTGATGTGAAATTTACTTTGTACGAAAAAGATCAGAAGATTTCTGGCATTATAATTTTAATTTGACTACTGTCATGTGCCACCATGGCTAGCTTGGATGTAGTCTTATCTGGAGGTCCAATTTTCGATTACTTTCCTACATATGTAGCCGTAGATTGCCAGTAATGCGGCGAATATAGTTCTCCAGCTGTTCAATCATTTCAAGCTCATCGGCCTGGACTAGCGACTTCACGTTTGCAGTGTAAAATCGTACTAGCTTGAAGGCAAATTCAAGAGTTCAAAACATGAAAATATGGAGTTCCCAAACGGTTCTTACAGTAAATCAATTGTGGCAGGAGATTTGTGACATGTTGTGGCGTCTTGTTGAAACCACATCTCCTGCACATCATAGTTATAGAATTGATGAATGTAAATGTCAGTAATCATGGTTCTATTGTGGGCACCGTTAGCTGTACTATTATTGGACCAGTACTTAGGGTATAACGCCTACATATGCAGTGCTTTGTGCTGGAACTAGGAAAATAAATTACGAAGTGGAGGTAGTGTTTGTAAACGTTTGATTTAACCCTATTAACAACAACACGGAAAGACCAAGACAAACGGTAACGTAGCATTTAAAATGTTGGAAGAAGTACGGACCAATGATTCTACCAACCGATATTGTACACCAAACAGTAAGTTTTTCTGGATGAAGCCGCGTGTCAACATACGAGATATAATAAAAAAAAATAACCTTTATGTTAAAATTTTTCAAAAAGTATTTATTTATTCATCAACAATTTTCCACTTCAAAGTAATCCCCCTCAGATATAAGACACTTATGCCAGCGTTTTTTCCAATCCTCGAAACACTCCTGAAACGCGCTTTTTGGTATTGCCATCAGCTCCTGTTTCGATTTTTCTTTTCTCTCTTCAATCGTAGCAAAACGCTTTCCTTTCATCGGTGTCTTAATTTTAAGAAGAGGAAAAAGTCAGCTCAGCGGGGGCCAATTTAGAAACGCACAATTCTGTGCGTTGCTGATCAACTGCTCCGCGCAAACGGCGCATAGCTTCAAGGTTTATTGATGCACCACGCCATTGCAGTTGAAGAAAAGAGTGAGCAAAACGTTTATGTTTGACCGAACTTGACGTGCTTTTTCGGTCTTGGCTCTCCTGGAAAATATAAAATATCTAAATTTATTTTATAAGAAATAGCATATACCTATACGATCAGTCTCCCATCAGTAGCACTTTGCACCCTATAGAAATGTAACTTGTTGCTTTTACGGAACTTATTTGCAAACACAAATTTGTGTGAAAATAAATATAAACAGTTTACACAAAGAAGTAAAATTTACTCATATATCTTTTAGTTATTTGAAAATAATATAAAACATTTGGTTATTTTAATAATTCAATCGCAAGCATTTGTTTGATGTAAAGAAATAATTGTAGTCTCTTGTGACGTCAGGTCATAATTTTTTCAACTTTTCGTCATCATTTTAGCTATTTGCTTCATACTCATATTATTGATAGTGTTACTATAACCATATTACGTAAGGTTTTTTCCTTGCGCGTAGTTTAATAAAAATGATTTAATTTACTTTGCTGGCTTCCATCATAAGCATGCAGAGAAGAAAAATTTAGAAGGTCTATTATTGCAATTGCTTACCATAGCAAACTAAATTTTTACTGGGTAATAACCCATTGACATTTTTTATTGTCATAAAGACGTCAAATGTTGATATACTTAAAAATAATAGGGAAATAAAAATGGCCAGGAAAATAGTTCTTGCCTGAAGTATTTTTTAAAATCTGCAAACTCCTCCGCTTCATTTAACAATTGCAAATATTTTTCACCTTCTTTTAAAGTAAAGCCTTATCATTTTTCCTTAACTTATTTCTAATGCCTGTTTTTCTGAAATAAAAATTATACCAATTCTTTTTGTATTCCAAAGTTTAAAAATATGTGTTAGCTATTTTTTGTTTTTCATTTTAGCCTTTTTGCGGTTTAGTTACACATTATTAATAAACTGTTTTGTTATAATGGTTTGATAAATTGTTATTGTGCTCGGCCATGAAAGGTGTGGTTTATATTTTAAATTAATATCAAATGTATTGTATGTGTTAGAGGCCAAAAACACACATGCTGACATTTATTCGAAACGCACCAATATTTTATCTTCTAATATTTCAATAAATATTTTATAGCAAATACAGGCGGTGTTCAGTTGGAAAACTTTGTTGTGGTTACATTTATATGAAATATATTTAATAAATTCCAACTAAAAAACAAATTTGACGCAAAATAATATTGTTGTACATTTCAATTAAAAAGTTAAAACATCAATTTATATTACACCTAAAAGTATACCTCAAAATATGCGGTTTTATAAAGCGGATTTTGTATAAAAATGGCAAATTAGTTTTAAATTGAAAAAGAAATATATATCTATATACATTAAAAGCTAAAAATAATTGTGGTTTTGCAAAATTTGTTTATTTTCAATTATTTGCTAATATACAGACGGGGGAATCTTTGAGAAATAAAAAACATGTGCCTAAAACGAGCCATAAAGTTTTTATGCGTTATTAAAAAGTTTGAAACTGACTTATATCATTGATATTAAAAGTGTTCGCTTTTAATTGTTTATTTTGCCATCAGTTCATTAAAAGCTTAAAATGTTTTGCCTATCTTTAGGCTTTTAATCTTCTTTTTATTGATACTAAGTGATTAAGTGGCCATAAACACCAGCTGTTACAAGTCTATTGAATTTATTTTTTCGTATTTATTCTGTTGCTTTGCTCACTGTCAACCTTTTATTTACGTTTAATGTTGCTTGCCGACTAGCCCGGTTCTTAGTTACCACACTCATTTGTCAAACAATTAAAGCTACAAAACTATTAACCCAGAAAAAGAACAAAAAATAAGTAGAAACTTATACCTTTTTATAAGTTTTGTTAAAAGAAAAAAAAAAATTGAATATAATAATTTATCTTATGACGAAAGCACCAACGGCATGTGTAAAAAAATCTTCTAGCTGATGGCAACAGAAAAAGTGTGCACACGAACAAGTTGTTACGTTTTTTTCTTTTTTTTTAATAAGCAGTTTAGTCAATAATGTTGAAAATATTTGGGTAAGAGATTCAAAAATATAGCTGGTTTATTGTGTGTATCTATCGATCTACATGTTGACACTTCATGAAAATTGTGTTCAAACATTCAAATTTAAATTCAGTCATAGTTAAAGTGGAAAAAAAATTGTCTAACAATATATATTTTTTTAACATTATTATTTTATTTATTGAATCTACATAAGAAATGTAATTACAATAAGTATTCAAATCTTAATACTAAAAAGAAATAGTGATTAAAGTCCTGCCAGTGCTGGACAAAAATTTATTTTTATTCGAATATTATTTCAGAATTCAGTCATCTGTTTAGAGCTCTAATGGAAACCAAAGTATCCCTCCTTCTCTGACGGGTATGGCCACCAAAGTTGAGAATATTAACTGCAAGAGGATTTGGATGGAATTCAAGTTTGTTAATATATCTTGACGCCGAGGCTGTGCCCCATAATTAAATCCCATAGCACCATATTGGCTTTAGAATCGAGTTGTACAGCAAAAGTTTACAATCAAGCTTCAAAGTCGAATTTCTGTCTATTAGCCAGTTAATTTGCACTGCTTTCAATTTCATTTGCGTTACTTTTGCCTCGATGTGCGTCGTCCATGTTAGTCTACGGTCAAGATGAATACCGAGGTATTTGACTTCACTGTGTTGAGGTATTACTTTATAGTTAATAGTAATGAGTGAGCATGTTCCTAGACGCAGTGCGAATGTAACATGGGCACACTTTTGTTCATTAACCTTGATTTTCCAAAGCTTGAGCCATTTCTCTAGTTTGTCGATATGTTCCTGTAAATTTATTGATGCTTGCTGGTGGTTACTATGTATGCTAAAGAATACTGTATCATCTGCAAATGTTGAAGTGTGAATGTTGGTGCTTGTCGGCATGTCAGATGCGTAGATCAAGTATAAGATAAGCCCTAATATGCTGCCTTGGGGAACTCCAGCTTCAATAGACTGGGCGGGGCTTATGAAATCGCCTTCTTTTATTATAAATTGGCGACAATATAAATAGCTTTCCAAAAGGTTATGTACGTTTGCGGGCAAGTTAAACTTTATTTTATGCATTAAGCCATCGTGCCACACTTTATCAAAAGCTTGTGAAACGTCGATGAATAAGGCAGAGCAATATTTTTTATCTTCAAATGCCTTTCTTATGACATTAACTAACCTGTGTGTTTGCTCAGTGGTGCCATGTTTCGCTCTAAAACCAAATTGGTGATTGGGAATACGTTCCACCTTATTAAGCATTGAATCCAACTTCGCCTTTAGCAATTTTTCGAAAAGTTTTGAAATTGTTGTCAGTAGACTTATTGTACGGTATATGTCAAACAACAATATATGTCAAACAACATGTGTATAATGTTGATATATAGACAGCTGGAAAACATATAAGAAAGGTATTTACGAGTATTTTTATTTGTATTTATGTAGATTTTGAAGTAAATAACCAAAAACACAAAATCAAACCTTTGATTTAAAATGACTTTTTCATTTGATAATAATGTAGTTGTCTCGAGGTCAGGCGACAATTAAAATTATAACGACGATTGAAATTATTCTGATTCTGAGTACGTACAGGGTCGGAAATGAAAATTGTAGAAATTGCTAACGGAATCACTTACTTAAGAGTATATATAGCCAGTACATTTTTGTGAAAGTTATAAAAGTGGAAAACTTTTCTAAACATTCAACACATTATTGTACGAATTTTTTTTACTATTAAATTTTTATACCAATAAAAAATTATAAATAGCTTGTTTTCTATGTTTCCCAGCTATCTTTATGTCGACATTTCATAGGAGCTACCCGAAACATCAGTAAACTTTGGAAAGTTTTGAAAGATATTCTCAAACATTCAACTTTATATCCCAACAATCTAAGTTAATTGTTGAGAATTTAAAAAGAAAATTGCTCTAATAATACCTGTGCTTTTTCATTCATACCTTTCAAACATATCAACGGTTGTTTATTTCATTCATTTCTTTTAGCTGATTAAACTGGAAATTGTAATAAAGAACAATAAGGAAAAGTTTAAGCTTCAGCTTCAGATTAAACTGGCAATTGTAATAAAGAACAATAAGGAAAAGTTTAAGCTTCAGCTGTCTTAATTGCCGACTTCCTCGAATGGATTTTCTTTTTCAATCTGCAGTTATAGGCAAAATTAAATGCAATTATTTTAAATTTCAGTCTAGTAATTATTTCCATTTTTTCCATTAACTTAAAAGAAACTTAAAACCATTTTTTCCTCTCTAACTAGCTTAAAAAGTGAGTATGATGAAAACTTTACCAATTTTTCCGAAGAGGATCAAACTCTTAACTAAAATTTGTAATCTATTAAGTGTTCATCCTTTGCTCGTAAGCACAAACAAAGTATATAAAATAAAACTACAAAAAAGAAGTACACAAAAGCATTTTATAAAGAAAAATAAAAGTTAACATGCTTTTAATGCACTTACAACATAAAGAAATGTTTATGACAAACTATTACCTGGCCCCTCATGCACTTCCATGTGATTTTATATACACCTACATATGCACTTAGTTGCTTGCTTGTACATATTTACAGCAACGCATGTCCTTTAAGCGGTGTTTTTTTAATATTTACTAGCACAGTTCATTATTAAGACGAGTTTGTGTAGTAAAAGGCTTTTGCCTTTTAAGTTCTATTTCATAGTTGATTTTAAATGCTCTTGTAACAGCGTTAAGAATCTTCTGATACCAAATTGATGTCCTTTAAGAATAAGAAGTTTTGCTACGCTGGCATAAAACTGAATGCTGAACGGTATGATGATTTGGAGCTTAAATATGATGGCGTGGTTGAAGTTGATGTTGTTAAAAATGACAGTGGTTTTTCGTGATAATAATGGCAGAGAGTGAGTGGTTAATGTCAGTTGTAGTAGTGCGGGTAACAATGATTACGGTGTTGGTGGTGTGCGCGACGGTCGTGGTGGCAAAAAATTTTAGTTTGCTTAAGTGTAAGCATTGCTGGTAACAAACAATGACGATGCTCTGACAAGCATGCTGATGCGATAACTTAGCCTAAGTAATGATTTAGTTTGGTACGAAAATGATTATTAAAGTGACGATAATGTTGTTGATTAAACGGAAATTTTGTGAAAATCTTCCTGTTTCCATTAGGGCTTTGTGGCACAATTTTATAGTCTTTTGTCTTAAAAGGTTAAGTTTTATATACGAGTATGTTGTATTGTAGCTCATAGCCTGGCTTGGTGTGTTGAAGAGTTTTTATCTGCTTTGTAATAAATTATTATGTTGTGGGTTGTATGTTTAGAGGATTAACTTTAATGGCCAATATATAACAAAGTATTAAAACTTTTTGCTAGCGGAAAGGTTTTTTCGTTTATGGCTATTTAAGCCTTTCGCTTGCCAGTGAAAGACAATATTATATATTTAAGGTAAAATATCGTTTTTATTTTTCTCACACATATATATGTATAATAAGGCGGCCACTAAAGCAACCCAAAAAATATACTATAGTTAGCCATTAATTTTTGCAATACTCTGTTTTTTTGTTCTTTTGCTTGCAACATTTTCTAACTCCTTAATTACTTAAAAGCAGAACTATTGAAGTAAGAGACTGATTAACTTTATATCAAAGGAAATTGCTTGAAGCATAAGATATGCTGGCTTACGTTGTAATATTTTTTAAGCTTATGAGGGCATAAGATTGTATAAGATTAAGAAGTAATATACAACAAAAACACAAAATATAAGTTAATAAGGGTAAGGTATAAGAGTTTACTATTGTAATATTATAAGAGTATTAGAAGTATAAGAACATAGGAATATAAGTCCATAAAGGTAAAGTATAAAAACTTACTATTGTAATATTATAAGAGCATTAGAATATAATATAAAATAGCATAAGAACATAAGAATATAAGTTCATAAGACTATAATAATATGAGAACATAAAAACATATGAACATACAATATAGAATATTAGAATGGCATAAGTGTGCAAAACGTATCAGAGCAAAACTGTTTAAGTTTATACGCATAAAAGATTAACAGCCTGTTCGACGATATCGAATGAAAATGTATGCGAAAGCAAGCTAGTCACCCACATTCGAATAAATTTGGGTTTCTCTATGTCACTATTGTTCGTTCGCATGAACTTATATATTTTAATTAAATTTTGACACATCCTTCGCATAGAATAAAGTTAGAAAAAACCCAAATCAATTTTCTTTCGCCTAAATTGCTAATGAACTTAACTTTTCGACTTCGGCGAACTGGCTGTAAAAGCAATGAAAAAAAAAAAGAAAATCCAAATGAAAGAGTATGTTTTGTAGCGTTACGAGTAGTGTATATTGGAAACGAAATGTAATACAAAGTTGAAAATCAGAGAAAGTCAGAATGGAAAAGTATGTTATGCACTGTTATATAGGAGTAAGAGTTTAACAGAAAGTTGAATTTGGTAATGCAAGAGAGCATATACTTTTATAACAAAGGGAACGAGAAAACCCGAGTTTTTAACACTATAAGAGTAAAAAAGTTTTAGTTTATAAGAAAAAAATACTGTTAGCACGATTGCTACTTATGGCGATTTATTGTCATTTTGACGATTTTGGATGCTGAAAATAGCATGTTGACTATTTGACGATGTGGTTTTTACGATTTTTGTAGATATAGAACACCTTATTACTTTCTTATCTTTCAAGAAACTATGATTTTACATTTCTCAGCAGAGAGTGGAAGTAATCATCTCTATTTGAGAAGTCACTTTCACCACATATACGTGCTCGTCTCACTTTGTACTATTCTACTCAAATACTCGTTAGAGATGCGAGTGATATACAAGCAGAAAACATATGTTTTCTTTTACAACGTCTGCATTCTAAAATAGCTTGTCACTGCATTTTAACCCAAATATTGTTCGACGCCGATTTTACCACATAAAGCACAAATTAACAGTAAAAGAATAAACTATTTGTGAAAAATGTAAGGAAATATTCATATTTACCCTATTTGGTAATAAAATATATACATATGAAGCAAACATCGCCGTAACAATTTAGAGCAATGGTAGAATTTATATTGGCATATCCTTTTTTACTTTTCTTGTCTTCTTTAACCAATATTAATTACAAGCAATAGTTAAGAAACGAACGTGAGCCCGCCCAAAGAAATTAGAACTATGATTGTCTATTTTCGCTATTATTATTTTGAATTTAGTTTTGTGCTAGTCAGGCGTGTGGAATATTGTTTATATTTTTACTAGAGATAACACAAAATTCGATTGCTGAAAACGATATTTGTTCGCGTGTATTTTAGAAACTGTCGATACCGAGCCGTCGAAAGTGAACGCTCGACGGCGACGAAGTGAAAGGTGAATTCTCGAATAGACGTGAATATCTATGATATATTTATGAGTGGATTTTCTATGATTTTTCTCGACACATAATTTTTATCAATTGCTATAAATTACCACGTCAGGTCATTGATAATTAATTGCGAGGATATCAAGAACAGAAAGTAGTAAAATAAATGTGTATATAAATATGTATATGACTCTAAAATATAATGTTCTTCTCTTAATATATTTCGAGGCGAATCCAACAACTTTGAACTGTAGCAGTTGTTCATCTGTTAGTTGACAAATTGTTAAAAATTTTCTGTAATGTTAACGATACTTATTTGGGAGTATACTCATATATGCATACGTTAGACAGGTATTTAAAAGATCATATGTGATTAGCATTTAAAAAAATTATATACTTAAAACCATGATATAAAAAATACAAGGTAGTTTTATTCTCTCAATTTTCCTTAACAATCACCATCTGACAAGTATAAGGATTGTGACATTTTCCATAAAATTGTGCTACCGTATTAGTTTATACATTCCCTTGTTTTCAGTTTTGTTTGAAATTGTGTCTAAAAATATTAATAAAATTGTGACTTCTAACAAAAATAAATAAAAAATTTTAAAATAAAATTCATACATAAATTTAAAATATGTAAAAATGGCCTGAAAAACATCCCCAGACTAAAATGCTACCGACACCATGTTTCAATGTGCCTTTAGTATAACATGGATTAGACGTTCGCTTTTCAGTCATCTAACCAGTCTTAATATATCGGAACCTTTTAAATTAAATTTGGACTCATCGGAGGATAGTATGGAATTCCTTTGTGTGGTGATCAAATTAATGTGGTCCCTTGCAAATTCCAAACTGGTTAGTCTATTTTTCCGTTATGTAAAGATCTTTTTTACACTATTGTATGGTATGCTTTTAGTCCGCCTTCTGCAGCCTGCCTTTGAATCCTTCTGGGGGTAACATTTAATGACAATTATGTGGCGATGGTTCTTGACGACACGAATTGGTCTTTTTTTTATCAAACTTATTATTGCCTGGCCATCTCGTTTACTAGTTTTTCGGGAACGTCCACCTTTATGTTCTGCAACCAAAGTACCCGAACAACGAAAACGGCTTATAATTCTTGGTGAATGTGAAATTTTTTTTTTTGAAGGCACGGAAACGACGGAAAACTATATGCAAATTTGCGCTATACAAGTTTACTTTGATATTGAAACAATTAATGACATCTTTTGGAAGTAGGTTGTTCTTATTGTAAGTAACGAAGAATACTCAAGGTTACGTGCATTAGTTTTGTCGCTGCATCTTGGGTCATTATAGTAGAAATAATTATTTATATAATTTTAAACCATAAGCATGAAACTTTTCCGTTTGCTTTTAATATCTAAAGAGTATTTTCTTTTAAATGTTATAATATTTTCTTCAAAATAGCCATTTGTTTGAATGCTGTCGTGAAGTTTACTGATATGCAGAACTCCGTGCTTTTAGTTTTTGGGACCGAATTGGACCCAAGTCTGTTAAACCTAACCTAACATGGGTTTCAAAACGACCACAGATACCTACTTACATCAGCTTATTATTTCTAGCTTTTTCTAATATGAACAATGCACTACACATTTCAGAAAAAATCCATTCTAGGAGTAAATTCCCTTATTCAACTGTGTGGCAACGCTTTTTATATTTCTCTCTAAAAGTAAACTTCAAAAATCCTTATTACAAATAATAAAAAGAGAATGAAACTACCTTGTATTTTTTATATCATGCTTAAAACTGTATATATACGAGGGCTGATCAAAAAATAACCGTTATTTTAAATTTTTTCAAAAAGTATTTATTTATGCATCAAAAATTTCCCCCTTTAAAGTAACCCCCCTAAGATATAATACACTTATGTCAGTGTTTTTTTCAATCCTCGAAATACTTCTGAAACGCGCATTTTGGTATTGCCAACAGCTCCTGTTTCGGTACGGGCTTAAAATAAAGTGCCTGAAAATATACAACAGACAAACTGGCAAATACTGGGGCCCGTTTAAATATTTATAAGATGGTTGGGATCCAGCTTAAAAGCTGTACGAATCAAGTGTATAGCCAACAAAGAGGGAATACACAGGACAGATGGTCTGTATATGATTGTAGGATCTTAGTTTTTAACAAAATCCATCTCCTGCGAAGAAACTTAGTGAGACAACAAACAAAATTATTGAAATTTGGACTATACCGCATTCACTTGAGATTCCAGATCATGAAAAATATTCTTAAAAGAGTCATTTGCATTAGGAAGATACTAGAAGCACTTAGCACTTAGACTTTAGAATAGATTTTAATTACAGAAATAAATATTATGGCCACTTTAATATCTTTATATTTCTTATCACTCAAATTAAAAAAAAATGTATTCACCAATCATATTATATTATATTAAAAAAAACAGTATTTAAATTCAATACTCAAAGCAGTTTTTAATGTGCCATTGTTAAAACTCAAATCAAATTATTTAAAACTAAAACCAAAAATTTCAAATGCCACTACACATTTTATTGCACATAGTCATAACGCAAAAAAGCTTGTTTCGAGAAAAACACATTTCAAATTTTTAGTTTCCATACAAGTCTTAGAATTTTTTTTTTAGAAAATATCTCCTAAAGGAAACAGTTTCAAGGTAATTTAAATAAAATTTTGGCACAAAGGTAGTACTACTAACAATTTTGCACTGGAAAAGCTGATTTTTTGAGATATAACTATGTTGCAATAAAGTAGCGATATGTATACAGACAATTTGCAACGGATTTCATTTTCTCAGTATTTCTAGTCTTTAGATAAAAAATGGCCAACTAAAATCAATAGAATTTTTATATTTTAAAATAAATTTATTGCATTTCTATGCTTTTTAAAATAAATTCATTGTTGTTTTATGATGGAAAACATAAAAACAATTTTTATATAGTGCCTGAAAGTATGCTCTAACATTTCATTTAAATTTCTCTTTTTTCGAACTATATCAAATGGTTTTGCATTATTTTTGTTATGTTGTTTTTTTTTTTTTTTTTTTTTTTTTTTTTTGTGTGGGAAATTGTTTCACAAAAACGTTTAATACTTTATTGTTTGATGGCATTGTATTTATGGCCATTTTATTTAACACTTTTTAAATCATTTGTATTTTAGCATACAAAAGTCGTGGTTGGGGCGGCTTAGTTTTGGTTCACAAATTTTATAGTTTTATGTTTTGGTTGATTGTGACACGTTTCTTTGTTGTATGTTAACTAAAGTGTTCTTGGTACAATGAATGATGCTCTAGAACATCACCGAAAATAATTTATCATTTTTTTTTTCGCTAACAACAAACAAGAACAGTGGGTGCAAAAATCAAAGCGATAATGAATTATATAAATATAAGAATAAAGTTAGGGAAAAAAGTAGATAATATACAAAAAATTTTAAGCGAAATTTGTATTTTAGGTTTAATAGTAATAGTATATAGGTGATAATTCAATGTGCTCTTTGTCGCAAAAATTTCCACCGTCTAACGAGTTTTATGTTTCTGATAAAAAAAAAGGGCTTTTATAAACATATTTTTTGTTATATATAACTATATATAAAATTTTTGCTTTGCAACATCTGTGGTAGTCCAGTTTTGTTATAGAAGCTTGTTAATTTTATTTTCAAAAATTTTCCGTTAAAAAAATATATATTGTATATATGTATGTATATTATTTTCTTTTGTTGTAACCATTGATGTGTTAAGTTTTAAGTTGTTGAATATTGAAGCAGGAAAATAAAAACAAATGCAATAAAAAATCATCAATAAACCTTCGCCTTTGATTATACGATATTTGACATTTAGTTTTCATTTTTCAATTTTGTTTTCGACGTTTAGTGTTCGGTCTGTTGAATAAACTTTTCTCTTAGCATATTTTTAGGCATATTTTATTATATTGTTTAAAAAAGGGATGTTTTAAATGTATAAACTTTTGCATCTATAATTTTTCTGATATTTTAAATGCAAACATTTCATTTGAAAATGGAAGATATTTTGAAGAATCCCAAAATTGAAAATTAGTTGTATTTTTTTACAAACATATATTTCAATTATACAAGTTCTTTTAGTAAGGTTTTGTATAAGCTAAAGAAAAACGAATGCCATCGGTGATATTAAAGTAAAGTAGAACAGAAAGTTTTGATATAATCAATATCTATATTAAAAGCTGGAGGGGTTTGAGTGCTACTTATGCTTAAACTCAACAGCGTTAGCATTACAGTCCTGCCAAATTTTTTTCACTTTCCGTAAATGGCACGGAAAGTGCCACTTTTTAGTACAAATACTCGTAAAACTCTACCGAAAATCTAATACAAGTTATTTCGTTATTGTAGATGCCATTTTTTATTGCAAAAGACAACGAAAAGCTTCACTGAGGTAATGTTAAAAAATAACACCGATAATTTTATAAAAAAATGTATAAAAGAATATAAAACATTCGTGTAATTCTATCGATATTTTGTAAAATTTACCTAAAAGGTATTTGAATGCATTTAAGGATTCAGAAACAACTTGTATACTCAAGGTGCAAAATTGCAAGATTTCCATAAATTTCGATATTACGGAACAATGAAACGATAAAAAAAAAGTAAATAAAGGATAGTTATATATAAAGGGCCGTTGTTGATTTGGAATAAAACACAAATTATTGAGGATCTATTGTCATTTCTTTTTATGATGATAATATTGGTATGGTTTAATATTGCATGAAACAAAATATCTACCGAATAGCCGCTGAAACCTCGGCGGCGCACCTCCATCCGATCGTCCAAATCTTCGATGAGGTTGAGGCATAATTGAGGTTTTATCCCGTTATTAAGCCGAATTATCTTATCCTTTAGCAACTGAATTGTTGCCGGCTTATCGACGTTTACCTTTTCTTTCAGCTAACCTCAAAGAAAGAAGTCCAACGGTGTCAAATCAAATGATCTTGGTGGCCAATTACCATTGCCAATACGTGAGATAACAAGGCCATTGAATTTGTCACGCAAAAGAGTTATTGTTTGGCTAGCTGTGTGGCAAGTGGCACCGTTCTGTTGAAACAACATATCCTCCACATCTATATCTTTCAATTCGAGCCATAAGAAGTTGGTTATGATCTACCTGGCCGACCTCATTTTGGAAAAAATATGGCCCAAGGATGCCGTCAACCCATAAACCGCACCAAACAGCCACTCTTAGTGTGCATTGATTTCTAGATAATCAGTTCATTATCATTCGCATAGATGCTGAAATTTTGCTTATTGACGAATCCACTGAGGTGAAAATGTGCCTCAAAAACTAAAGATGATTTTTTTCGAAAATTGATCATCCAATGTTGCCATATCTTGCCACCATTCTGACCATTGACGACGCGTGGAATGGTCTGGAGTCAATTACAGCTTGTAAGCGTGTAAATGCAAGTCTTTATGTACAAGGTTCATCATCGACCAGCGTATGAGCAGTATTTTCTGTAGAATGAGCTATACGGGCATGCACCGGTGTTTTATCATGTCTGAGGGTCACTGAACCGCGGTAGCTTTTCATTTCTAAGCGGAACCTACGAGTAGTTATAATAAACTGCAATAAAATATTTGAAATGTCTGAAAAAAGTGTAAAAAATACCTCAATTTGGAACACCCTATATTTTAAAACACTACTTGATTTTTTGGAGTTTTTATTAGTCTCATTTTTGAAATAAATGATTTTAGTTCTTTAACCTGCTTTCGTCTTCTCTTTTATTAAAATGGTTATTAATTTTATGTATATGAAACAACTATAATAAAAGCTCCAGTTCTCTGCTGCCTGTGTTGACCTTTTATTAACTGCACTTAAAGTTTTAGATTTATTACTTTTTCTAAACTTGCTTTTAAGCAAATATTATACTTGCAAAAAAAAAACACATATTTTTAAGGTAAAATATTAACAATATTTTACACACTTTTTTTTTCTTACTTTTGTTTCATATGAAATTTATATATTTCTGTGTACTTGGTCACATATTTTTGTCATAAATTTTCATATACACTCCCTTATCCATAACTTGTTTTGGTTTATTGGCAATAGCCAATATATATATTGACCACATTTTATGTTAAAAATAAAAATGTATTGTTTTTTATTTCTCATATAAACCACAAAACAGAATTGCGTTATAATAAAAGTTTCATATTTCATTGCTTAAAAACTGTAAAATATTGATTTGCTTTCTGTAAAATTTTTACCCAAAAAATAGAAAAAATATGATTTAAATTCTTATTTTTTTAAATTGCCTTAAAATATGCTAAACATTTTTGCCATTAAATAACGGAAGCGAAAGTTGTTTTATATAAACGTGTCATAAACCATATTTGAATATCAATTTAATATAAAAATAAAAATAAATAAAAAAATATTGTTTATGAAACAAAGCAAAATATTATAAACAATTGGATTAAAATTGCAGGGAAATAAGGTTAATATCAATTAACCACACACGCATGCACACATACACATAAACACAATGGCATATAGACAAGTGTGTTTGCAAACGAGTCAACCTTGTCATTCAGGCTTTTTTTTTTTTTTCGTTTTTTTTATGATGAAGTTGAAAAAGCTTTTGCTGTTTGAGTTATATGACATGTTAAATGTCAACAATGTCATTATCTCTTGACGAGTTTATAAAATTTAATTTTTACGCGAATTTATTGAACAATAAACGGGAATATTAAACCATTTTAATTTATAACTGCTTATAAAATTGAATTTTTTTATTGTATTTTTTAGGTGGTTTGCAAATCGAAAACAGTCGTGAAGAGGATCAGGGTAAATATGAGTGTGTGGCTGAAAATTCTGTGGGTACTGAACACTCAAAGGCTACTAATTTGTACGTGAAAGTCAGAAGAGTACCGCCCACCTTCTCTAGACCACCAGAGCCCATTAATGAGGTGATGTTAGGATCCAACCTTAATCTATCATGTATAGCGGTGGGTTCACCTATGCCTCATGTGAAATGGATGAAGGGTAAAATACCAGCATTATATCCACTTGTATTCATGTAAAGTATAACAAAAAAACTTTCTTGCAGGTGCCCAAGATTTGACCCCAGAAAATAACATACCTATTGGCCGCAATATTTTAGAGTTAATTAATATACAGCAGAGTGCAAATTACACCTGTATAGCAGCCTCTTCGCTGGGTCAAATTGAAGCAACGGCAGTGGTGAAGGTACAATGTGAGTATTGATTTATTTTATTATATTTTTTACATACGTTTTCAATATTTGTGAATATGGCTTTCTATATTTTTAAATCTGTTTTTTTTTTTTGTTAGCTTTACCTACTGCACCCACAGATGTACAAATTTCGGAAGTAACAGCCACCTCTGTTCGTTTGGAGTGGTCTTATAAAGGCCCTGAAGACTTACAGTATTATGTGATACAATATAAACCTAAAAATGCTAATCAGGTAAGTGTTGCAAGTCAGCTAAAACATAGAAAAACATAGCAGCTTAAGAAATGAAAAACTAGAACAAAAACCCGATAAATAAACAAAAATTAAAAAAAAAAAAAAAAAAAAATGATATATTTAAATTCAGAAAGCGATTCGTTTTTCAAATCGTTCGTTTTGCCAAATACTAGTCAAGTAAGTCAAACCAATTCAGACAAAACAAAACAAAGAAAGTTTTAATAAAATTCATTTGTGAAAATGAGATGTTTCTCAAATCGTTCGGTTTTGTACTCGTTTCGTTTTTGAAAACAAGTCGATTTTGAAAATAATTTATCTACGAAAATGTTTAATTTTTGATAACTATTTACTGTTCATAACGTTGCGTTTCTATAAATCAATATACTAAAAAGGTGGCGGGAACAAGTTATATTCATGAGAAAAAATCTTAAAAAAGAAATTCAATTAATCTTAATATTTATTGATGTTTTTGTATTAAATATATATAACTTTTTGCAACTTGAGAACTTGTTGTTTGCTTTTAATAAAAAATTTAACAATGTTTTAACTTTCATTTTTCAGTACTTCGCCAACAATTTGTTAGCATCTTTAGGAAAAACTAAAATTGTTTTAATTTTTCCTGAATTTGTTAACAAATTGTTGGCGAAATATTGAAAAATAAAAATTTTTATCACAAACAAGATCACAAGCTACAAAAACAATATATGTATATCAAAAAAAAAAAAAAATTCTTTTCAAAATTAGTCATTTTTCAAAAACATTCTTATATCGATCGATATCTATGCCATAACACCATCCAAAAATATTTTAAAAATTTAGTAATTTTTCATTATTCATTATGATAGTGTTCAAACCGTTTTCCATATCGATCAATAGTCATACCAATAATTTTTGAAAAATACTTTTTTCGGCAATTTTTCCCACATAATCTAATATTTTTTTCCAATTTTATATTATACTGCCATGTTATAGAATTCGGTTTCGTTCAGAAACGGACATGAATCTATTTATTCAAAAACCGAAAATCTAAAATTTTTTTGCTATGAAATCATTTCTACAAGACAATACTTCTCTGCAATATTATTCAACAAATGCCCAACTAGCTGCAAAGATGACTGCACATTGATTATTTCAAACAATCTCTCGCATACTTTTTTCGCCGTCTTCAGTGCGAATATTTTGATAAGTAGTTTTTCAGTCTTTTACTCAGGCTCTTTTCTGTAAAGGACCGATCACATTCCTATTCGTGAAAGCTACGATATGTTACAAAGTATGTCAGTAATTTGGAACTTCATCCAAATCCTCTTGCGCGTAATATACTTAACTTTGGCGGCCACACTCGGCTGAGAAGAAGGGATCTAGAGTCTAGCATTGGCTGGACTCAGGTAAAAAGCACATTTTTATTTTTTTTTTTTATTTCTTTATTTTAATATTTAGCATTAAGATTTGAATACTTATTATTAGTTCATTTTCATAAAAAAAAGCTACGAAAGCCAGTATGAAGTAACAATAAGTTTGAATTTCCTTCGAAAATATGATGCACTAGTGGAAAAGCTTTCGTAGATATAACGATTTTTTGCATTAATGGTAGGATTTTGTTGTTGTTCTTGGGCCAATAAAAATGTTCATTCAGGGTGTGAAAAATAAAATTGTCATTACAAACATTAACAAATTTATAATTTCTATAAGACAATACTAGTTTCATTCTTGAAATTAGAAATGATTTCGTTCCGAAAAGTTTTTCACTTTTTCCTTTTTTGAAGGACAAAAAAAAATTAACTCTGTTTCCAAATGGGTTTGAGCTCTCTGACATTGCTAATATTTTCGTCATAATATCAAAAACGAAAAATTTTTTTTTAATCTTCTAGTTATACGGTCTGGAAACCATGTTTCTAGAACCAATTCCATCCATCCATTACATATCGAAATTATCTTCTTTTGATTATTGGTGAAAAACTTTTTAAGCGATTTTCAAAACGCAACTCTTAATAAATTATTGGCAAGATGAATTTTTTGAAAAATAAATCAAAAATCTCTCAAAATTACATAAATTTTACTTAAAATTAAAAAAACTCGATTACTTGAATATTGGTAAATTCCTAATAGAATCTAGTCTTTAGAGCTTTTTTACAAGTTTTTAAAAGGATCTCTTCTTAAAAATATTTTTGTTGTATTTGCAGGCATTTAGTGAGATTAGCGGTATTATAACCATGTTTTATGTGGTACGAGCATTGAGTCCGTATACTGAATACGAATTTTATGTGATAGCTGTAAATAATATTGGAAGAGGACCACCATCGATACCGGCGACTTGTACCACTGGTGAGACAAGTAAGTAAAAAAATACATCAACATAGTATTCCAAATATATAACAGTTAGAAATACAAAGAAAACAGTTATAAAAAAAAGACCAAAATATTAATAATATTTAATATTATTAGCACAAAAGCCACCATGGCGTTTAAAAATTCACTACCTGTTTCTCGATATCCACAGTAACAATTAAATACTTAGTATGTGCACCTGAAAGCGTATAATATTACGTAACTTTAAGCTTTAAATCTCCTTTATACTTCTGATAGAAAGGAAGCCTTTACAGAATATGAAAAGAAAAAAAGATAAAAATTTTAAAATACAAAACCTTAAGAACTTACGCCATAAATTTGAAAAATAAGTAAATTTTTTTCCCCATTTCTCTTTCTTTACATGCCTGACCATAACAAAAGGATTTTATTTCCATAATAATTTCTTTTTTGTTTAGCCATTTTGTTTCTTATTTTCGTTTTGGTTTTAATTCTTTTTAAACAATATATCACTTTACTTTCTTACCGTACTCAAAATCCTTTGCCTTAATCTCTTTTATCCTTTAACAAAAACACACAAAAAATTTAAAAAAATAAACTGCTTTCTGGAATATTGGAATTATCTCGTTTTGTTGAAATTTAGGCGATTTCACATATGGCGGAGCAAGTAAGTATTTAACCTGATTTTTTTTTTTATGGATTTAACTACCTGTCATTAAGTTGAAGATACTTCTTTAAAAGCTTTTGTATGTTTTTGCAAGTGTCTGTGTGTGGTATTTTTTTCTTCTTGTTGCCATCATTTTGATGTAAAGGATATCAATGGTAAAGCAATAAAGGCAATAAGTGCAAGGGTTATTGCATTCTTAACATAAAAATTGCAAATAAATTCGTATACTGAAATAAAAGAATATTGGTTGAAATTGGTAAAAGTTGAACTGAATTGAATGAATTAAAGGAAGAAAAAAGTTTTATACGATAATGTGTGCAATTGCATTATAACAATAGAGTTTTGAAGATTGTTATAAAATGAGTGTATGTGGCATTTAGTTTATATATATATTCGCATGTGTGTACGTGCGGTATATAAAGATATGTGCTTGAGCTTTATGCACACAATTGTAGTATAATGGGAAGTATTTAAGACCTACTTTAACGAACAATTTAAATTAGCTGTTGAACAGTTATTTTATTCTTGTTTCTCTGAGTGAGTGGTTTACATTTTTGCTAGTTAATTTATTAAAGAAATGTTTTTAAGTAATGGGTGATTTTATAAGAACTATCGGAAATTAAAAAAAAAAAACACATAAAATTCAGAAAAATGCATGAAATATTTATTTGGATCGATAGTTGGGTCGATATAATTTAATGTTTGAAGATTATTTCATGCAAATGTTGGCCGCGGCTGCGCCTCAAATGGTCCATCCGCTTAGTCCAATTTTGGCATACGCTTTCCAACATTTCGGCCGGTATCTCACGAATAATGTTGGCAATGTTGGCTTCCAGTGCGTCGAATCGATAATTCACGGTCATCACCAACACTGGCCGATACGGCTGCGCTATTTTCTTCAGTTCGCACTCTACGTAAGCGTGTTGGTGGTTTAATGTCCAACAATGTAAATTTGGTGCGAATTTTTTTTACAATAGCCCGAATAGAAGCCTCAGTAGGTCGATTAAACTGACCATAAAATGGAAAAAGCGCGCGATGAACTTTCTTAACAGAGCACGCATTTTGGTAATAAAATTCAATAATTTGCAAGCGTTGTTCGTTTGTAAGACGATTCATGCTTAAATTATAGACCAAACTGAAGATGTTTGACAGTGACACAAGATACAAAACGTGCGTGAGCTGTCAAAACTAGTGTTGCCAAAAAGATAATAGCAAAAAAATCACTCGTTATAAATTTTTATACACTACATTTAGCTATAAAACAGCCTGGGCCGAAATGTGAGTATTCTATGCTCGCGAGTATAGAACACAAAATTTAGCTGATGTTACACACTAAAGCTGGATTCACGCATTGTTTCCGAACAAAATTTTTCTCCGGACAAAATTTTTTTTATATGTAGTTTAACGTCTCTCTTCTTGAGAGAGAGAAAATATTTTTTACGAACAACTCGCAACTTGAATTGGTTTAATTTTATATTTTGTCCGGACAAAATTGAACTGAGATGCCAATAGGATACAATTTTTCCCACAAAATTGTATTGAGTTGCCCCATCGAATAAAAAATTTACATAGTAATTTTATTCTAATGAAATTTCAATTGTGGCTGCCATTTGATATATGTACATGGTTTTAATAGTTATTAATATATAATAATTTTAATATGGAAATAAATGAATTGATTGCCAAGAAACTTATTAAAGAAATTAAAAAGCAAGGAAGAGAGTGTATGTACGATATAATGTATAAAAATAACCCATATTATTTGCTTATTTGCTTTAAAAGTCTTTACACTGCAACTCTTTTTAATTTTTTGTGTATACTCGTATATGTACTTGGCTAATAATAATGCTTTATGTATTTCAATGACCATAAGCAAAAGCAGTTTTCTTTTTTCCATTATTTTCACATAATATTTACTAATAATTGAGAATATGTAAAATACGCCAGGAAAATAAACCAAAATAATAACAAGCAGTACTACCACCTTGTAAAACTAATAGATTTTGTTTACATATGGCAGCTCTGATTTTCCGGAACATTTTTTTGCAATGGGTGAATCGTGCTGCAGAAAACTCTCAGTAAAAAAATTTTTGTCCGGACAAAAATTTTGTTTGGAAACAATGGGTGAATCCAGCTTAACATGGAAACTGGGGGGTTACCCTCTATTGCGATGCGAAAGTAAGTTCGATGCGAAAGGTAAATGCGATAAGAGTATAATTTGATATTTAGTGCTGTTTGCGCAAACTTTTTCGCGAAATAGTTTGAGAACGAAGCAACACTGGTATCAAAAATAAACAACAGCGAAGAATGATCAAATAAAATATGTGCAAGAGATAATTAAATGCGAAAAGAAATTACATAAACGCACTAAAGGGTACCAATTTTTCACTTTTCCTTTCGCATCGCAATAGAGAGTAACTCCCCTGGGGCCAAATTCCGCAACGATGAATTTTGAAATGTTCACCAATTTCAGTGTTCACTTTTGATTTTTGAGCCCGCAATGGTGAGAATGAATAATTTTGACATTTAAAGTGTACACTTAATAATAATTTTTTCACTCAAAAATCTTCGGTGAATTTTAGTTTTTTGTAAAATATTTTGAACTTGAAAAAAATAAACAAAAGGATTATGTATGTAAATTAAAATTATCTATTCAACAACTAATGTGACACAGTTAATTTGAAAAATCATCATATCATTCAGCCTGAAGAAACACATTCTGCGCAATAAAACTCATTGATTTTTACGGAATCGCTTTTTAATAAAAAGTGAACACTGTATCTGTCAGTGAATTTTATTTTGAATGTTCACTGGTAAAAAAAATTCATAGTTGCGGAATCTGGCCCCTGGTGTGTACTATAAAAATCTTTGTCCGCACCACTGAGTATATAAGTACATTCATGACCGAAATGTTGCCAATCTTATGTGCTGTTCATAGAATACAGACCAACCACTTGTCAAAAAAAATTTAAAATGAAGCAATACTGCTATCACAAAATAAACAACAGCGAAGAATGATAAAATAAAATGTGCGGAAGAGAATATTAAATGCAAAAAAAAATATGCAAACGCACTGCAGGGTACCAATTTTTCGCTTTTTCCTTCGCATCGCAATAGAGAGTAACTCCCCTGGTGTGTACTATAAAAATCTTTGGCCGCACCATGGCGCATATGAGTACATTCAGTAGATGCTTTGGTTAAATTTCACCAAAGACCATTAATTTTGATTCGTGACTAAAATGTTGCCAATCTCATGTGCTGTTCATAGACTAAGAACGAACGACCTGTCGAAAAAAATTGTATGGAAATCACTCAAAAAATTGATTAGCTTTCATACAAATTTTCTTATCGAGTGGTTCGTCTGTGTTCTATAAACATTAGGATAATTTTTTGACCTAATACATATGTTATCAAAACCAGCTGTGTAAAACAGTTGTAAACTTTACGTGTTTAATACAAATACAACTAAATACAACTTTGTAAATGTCTCTTCATTTTGTATATACATATTTATTATTTGCGCCAAAATTGTATCTGGTTGCCCTATTCTTATATTATATTCCAACATTTCCAGTCGGTTTTGCTGTGTAAAAATCCATATAAAAGTTAAAATAGCAATTTTTTGCGAACGAAAAAATAAAACTGTTTAACTGTTTAAAATTTTTTTTTTTTTTTGGTTTGGGCACCAAACCAAACCAAAAAAAAAAAAAAATTTAACATATGAGTAAAATTCATGTAAAAAAAACCAGTTTTGAAATAAAGTTTAAAATATATTGAATTATAACTCTCGTGTTTATAATCTGTAGTGGATGCCAGGAACCCGGGCATATTTCCCGATAACAACATATTTAAATGTAATTTAAAAGGAGGTTAAATAATGATGTTAAATAAAACACAAATTATTTTGTCATTATTTTCATTTCTTTTTATTATGAGAATATTGGTATGATTCAATTATGTGTGGCACAAAATATCGACCAAATGGCTGGACGCCTCCATCCGATAGCCCAAATTATCGATGACGCTGAGGAATAATTGAGGTTCTGTGCCGAATTATCTCATCCTTTAGCTCTTGAATTGTTTTGTCCATTGATTGCTGGGCAACTGCATACAGGAGGGATTAGAAAGCGCAAACTTCTGAACAAAAGGTTGCTAATATGACTACAAACGTATGGCAACAATTGCCACCTATGTGTTCCTACTAAGCCACATGAAGGCGCTGGTGAATCGTGAATTGTTCACTCCGTGGAATTGGTTCATCATCAGATAAGGCGGCATACTCAGTTACTGATGTAACTTAAACTATTGAGTTGTCACTGGCTTATCGACTTACACCTTTTCTTTCAAATAAAGAAGCCCAACGGTGTCAAATCACATGATCTTCACTTTCTTTACACAAGGTAGAGATGTGTATAAATGAAAAATCTTGTTTTTTGTGTTTTGACAGGTATAATGAAAACATTTTTCTTTTTAAATTCTCATTAATTTATTTAGATTGTTGGAATATAAAGTTGAATGTTTCAAAAAAAAAAATCCAAATTCTACTGATGATTAGGATAGCTCCTATGAAATGTCGACATAGAGACAACTGGGAAACATAGAAAGCCAGCTGCTTATAATTTTCTTTATAAATATATATATCCATTTAATATTTTTTGGGGAGAATAATACCACATTACATTTAATAGCCTTTAATAATGCTGCAATATTAAATGCTTATAATTACAAACAAACAAAAAATTCCATGCAAAATTAATCGATTTATTTTCAATTCTTTTGCTCACATGCCTTTTGTTAATAAATGGTATCAGTGAAGCAGTGACTTCTGTCTCTTGCCACATTTTCATTTATTTAAGTAAATTTTCCGTTCATTTGCTTTCCTATTTTTCTCTCCACTAAGCAATTATATTATATATGAACAACTAAACATTTGTTTGCACATACTCGTACATATGTGGAAATGTGACCAAAAAGATAATTGTATTGAAATTGCAGCTGATCCTTTTTGCCTGTCTAGTTGTTTGCTGCTATAAAAATTCTTGTTTTTTGTGTTTTCTTGTGAATAAAAAAAAAAAAAAAAAAAAAAGAGAAAAAGAAAAAAAGAAAAAGATGCAGGAAAATGTTCTCTGGAGTTTCATTATATTAAGTGCTTTTTACTCGAATTTTATTTGGTCACTCAATAATTATATTCTTAAGGAATGTACGTTTTTTCTAAGAGGATATTATTAAAGGAACATTAAGAAAACGAAATATTAAATAAATGTTGTGTGTAACAGTTTATTACTTAAGCTCAATAAAAAGTAGGCGAATTTTAAATCCGCTACTTGAAATAAAAAAAATAAAAAGTTCCAAAAACAATTCTCAAAATTTTTTTAGTATGAAGTCCTGATTTTTTATGTTAAGTAGAGAGCACACGATATGTTTTTAACAATGTAGATATAATTTCGTTCAAGGTAAAATGTCTTCATATTGTCTGTTACCTCATAAACATTGCTTCTGTAAAAACCAGGAGCATCATCTGACAAAATTTCAAATAGAGTGTATTTTGTTTTGTTATTTTTAAACATCTAACATTAGAACTCTATGCCTTGCGAAAAATTCAGCGGCGTTTGACGTTGGGTCAGCTGAAGGAAATTCTACCGCATTAATATTTTATTATGTTTTAAATATTTTTTTTTTCTTATAATAGTAAGAAGCATAAATAATATCAGACGTAAATGTATAGATACGTCTGTGAGCAAATTTTACAAACCGTCTGTAAAAATTATAACTTTGACAGGCATGAAAAATACATGAGGAATTACATATTAAAAAAACAGATGTAAAAACATATCGTGTGTAAGTGCCTTTATGTAAAATCGTTGAGATTTGTAGGCCTTCAGCTAATTTTCTGTATTTTCCTCAGATTCATTAATTACGTTTTGTGTTACATTCCTAAAAAAAAAGTTTCTTTTTTCTGTAATACTAACTTTGTTTTAAGCCAAGTTACCTTGAACTGAAATTGTTCTATTTGTAGTCTTATTACTGCTGCAGTTAGCTTTTACTTTGTGCAAAATGTACAAGAAGCCACAAATGGGAATTGTAAGGAAAAGCATTTTACAACCACTCATTCATGCTAAACGAAAAAACGAACTGAACTCTAAAGCCTAAATCTACCAACAAATTACATGTTGCTGTTTGTTGGTGTTGTATTTATTGTAACTCTGCCACTACCTATTAAATCTGCCTTGAAAGTGAGTAACAACTTCGAAAAAAAAAATGTATTTGTCACTTAAAAAAAAAATAGTAATCGATATAATAAAACATAAAATTTTCAAAGCGTCTCCGCTCAGTTCCAAGGCGCTCCAGAAAACCTACAGCAATATATCGGCTCTGGAAAATGGGACTACTGCCGCCTTCAACCTCTTATTCATGAAGCTAAAACTTCCCTGAGAGTGAAAAAGGTCTTAGACATACGAGGTACCCCAAGATTAATCAGTTTTGGGCACTGTGTAATAAAATCGTTCTGTAGACTTGGCAATCCCGCTTAGCTAATAAAGTTTTGCATGACTAAAAGGCCATATACGAGTATTCCCTCTCTTCATTTAGGAGTGCTGAACTACGCAATATATCTATGCACCTTTATAACCCAGTGAGCTCAATTCTTTGGTATGATATACACCTCTAGGAGCTTATATATTTCTAAGATTAGTTTCAAAGCATTGTTCTGCTTGTTTGCTAGAAAAAAATAAGCCATGAAAACTAATAATTTAATTTGAAATAAATATCAATTATTTTACAGACATTTCTTTTTTTTTCATTTTCATTTAATAATTAATCTTAATACTTAAATCTATCAACTGATAGCTATTAAACGTTAAAACATGTGTCGCACCAAAAACACTTGAGCTTGAAATGTTGGTAAATGTATCTCAGATTTCGCCATCTGACAATACTCTTGTATCCTTATCATCCCCTCCAATATCATCCAAAATAGTTTTGCTATTCGTGCTGTTCTGTTTGAACAAAATATACGTCAAACTAATTTCGAAAGTTCGACATTAAAACACATGATTTTCTTTGTAGTGTAAACTTGGTATTACATAAAAAATACTTATTATAATTAACATAAGTCAAGGCAGCTCTACCAACTAGTGCTAAGCATTTGTTATAGTATTTCCTGGAGGATCTCATAGGAATCGCAGGAAATACTTATTTCTTTATTATTGTATAGGTAGTTATTCTTTTATCCTGGAGGGTCCCTTGGGAATCGCAGGATTTACTATTATATTAAATTTCTATTTTAATTTAAATACAAACTTTATCTACTTTCTGTTTAACGTTCTTTATTATTGATATTATAATTAGGTGCTGCTTTAACCGCTTATAACTACACCGCTTAATTCTACCTCTTCTTTTATGTATGCTGCTGCCATGATAGCTGCTGCAGCTAATCTAGAGTTATAGCTGAGCGTGCCCGAAATCATGACCCGCTTCTTTAGAGACATGAAGAATGTGTTCAGTCCAGCGAACATCACACTGTATCTTCATTCTAAGAACATCAAGATCATCCGATTCCTCATTATTTATGCGTACAGATGAAGCAGCATTTGCGGTCGTTTGTTTGTGCGTCAATAAGCAACACTGGGTCTTACGAGCATTAAAGGCGACCCTGTTTTTACAACCCCATTCGAAGATTAATAGAAGATCACTATTCAGTGAATCATTCATATTTAGTCTCTTGGCAGCGATCTCTGATAGGCTGGACCTATAACTAAAAGAGTACGAAAGAGTGGCTAGGGTTGGAAGTTTGATAGAGAAGGTCGTTGAGGATAATAAGAAATAGGGTAGGAGAAAGAACGGAGCCTTGCGGTACCCCTTAATTAATCTTGAACTCGTTTGATGAGACTCCATCTATAACAACTCGTATAGTGCGGTCTCCGCGAAAGCTCGATATAAACCGAGAAAAGTCATCATCGACACTAAAAGCAGTAAGTTTTGCCAGTGCACTATGCCACACTCTGTCAAATGCTTTTGAAATACCCAGAGCCACCACACTACTTTCACCGAAATGATAGATTGAGTGGGATATGCCATAAGATCGCCAATAGAACGGCCCTTACGAAATCCATATTGTCGATCACAAAGTAGTTTATGTGACCCCAGATACCGCATAAGGTGATGGTTAACCATGCTTTCCATTGCCTTGGAAAGTGCAGAGCAATTGGGCGGTAATTTTCAGGGTTGTTTGTCTCACCCTTTTTGGGTATTGGTGTTACATTAGCAACCTTCCAGCACGATGGAAACTCACCAAAATGGTAAATTTTGCTGAAGAGGCATGCTAATGGACGCTCAAGCGAAGAAGAGCACTGCTTGAAGATTGCCAGGAGTCTTGTTTATGTCGAGGTCTGCCATAATCCTTTTAACTGCTCGCGCCCGGAAGAATATCTTTGGCACAGTTACAGATATCTTTCGACCTCGGGAAGGGGTTGACTGCTTTCCGGCAAGCAGCAATTGCTTGCAAAAATTTCAGCCAACAGGTTAGCTTGACCCCAATATTCTTTTTATTTGTTATTCAGGCAGCAGTTGATGGTTGCTGGTTTTCAATATTATTAGCTGAGGGAAGAAGTGAGTTCTGACTCACAACACATTACACACATAGACTACAACAGACTTCACTACAGCAAATGCCGCAAACGACCATTGTAGTTTTGTAGTCAACTACTGGATTATTTTGAACACGGCAGCAACATAAATTCTTTAACAAAAAAGTATACTTCAGTGTGGCCAGCTTAGAGTTTTTAGCTTTATAGAACGAGCCCTGTTTTTCAAATTGTCATCAAAAAACCATTTTTTTTGCTTAAAAAAAGCTACTCTTAATTTAGGTTAGGCGGGATATCAAAGTTGAAAATACTATCGCATATATCTTCTGATCTATAATGAGAACAATATTAAAGAATTGAAAATTTATGACAATAATCGGATTTTTCCAATTGTTGACAAAATTTATGGCCGTCTCTTTTAAAAATTTTCGTCAAATAACTATGTATGCACATATTTTAGAATAGAACATAATTAAACATTTTTTTTTTCATGTTTATTAAAAAATTTATTTAAAAAAATATCTATAGCATTTCAAAATATATTTGTAAACTTATCTAAGGTCAAACCTCTGAGATAAACAAAACAGCTGCTGCTTTAATATCTTACAATATCTTGGCTCTATATTGGTTATTAAACTAAATTTGCAGATGACTATTGAAGCCAATTTTTATTTATTTATGGGCATATTTTAAAAAAAAATCCTTTTATTTCAAACATTTTTTCTCCTTCTACCGTTCAGTTTAAATAAGTTTATAAAACAACTTTTAAATTACCTGATTTCGAACAAATAAAAAAGCGGAGATGAAAATTAACTTCACAAACTTTATCTGTATTAAATGTTTGAACTTGTGTGAGTGTGTGTGTGTGTGCTTAAGCCAAGAAATAACAAAAACATAAAATGAAGCCAACTGGCATTAGCAATAATTTTTTAAATGCATTTATTACTTTTGCGTTCATTTATCCTTTTTTTTTTATTTTGCCATGAACGCATAAAGTTTGCATTGTTATGGGAATCTGACGCTGTTGTCTTTTTTTATGAGACTCTTGCTACTACCTTTTTTTCTATCTATCTCCATTGTGCAATCACAATTATACCTTCTGGTTCTTTAATTTCAAATTGCTTGTCTGGAAGTGCGGGTGCGGGCTTATGTTCATGTGTGTGTGTGTGTGTGTATATATATGTTTAACAAACTTAAATATTCAACAAAACTTTGCTTTCGTACGCGTGTAAGCATTTAGCTTGTGTGTGTGTGTGTATTCAAAGCCAAGTGCGTATATAAACTTCTGGTTATAGTAATTTTGATTTGAAATATTTTTTCTTGTTTCTCTTTTACTTCCTGTGCTGCAAAAAAAAGAAGCTTTTTAGAAAAACTTTGGCTCGTATTTGTGTAGTCAAATAAAAAAGTTTAAACCAACTTTTTATTACCACAATTATAGTTATCAAACATACAAAACGCAGCCATATTGTAACGATTGGCAATCATTTATGTATGTACAATATCTATTGGCAAAAATATATTTAAGGGACTTTTGCAAAGACAAATAGCAAAAAAAAACAAAAAATCCAATAAAATGGTTATCAAAATTATCTCAATTTTTTTCGTTTAAGGAAAGAATACTTCACAGATTTTGTAAATAATTCCAAGGTAAAGTTGTCTAAAGACTAGTTCTTTAGATTACTAAGAACCAATATTGATTTAATTTCTTGTATTGGTATTTTTTTTTTTTTTTTTTTTTTTTCATTACAAAAATTAATCAAAAAATAATCAGTTTTCAAAATAAAAAATTCAAAGGAAATAAAAGTAATTTTAAATAAGTTTTATATCAAATTGCATATTTAAAAAAACTTCATTACCAAAAGTTTATTTTTTAATAAAAATGCTCCTTATTATTGGTCTTTATAGTCAAACATAGTATGTGGCTGCTGGTTGATCTAATGGTGAAAGAAATAGCCAGGAATTCGGCTATCAGGCTATGGTCAAGCGGGTCGTGGAAGGAGGCGACGTATGGTCATGCCTCAATAATAGGAAGAATAGTGAACCTTCCACAGAATATGGACTACTGCTCACTGGCTCTACTGGCCGACAAAAGATTTGATGTACTTTTGTCAGACAAGATCCTGGAGGCGATTGGCAAAGATCGTCAAGGGGTTGTGCTGCAAATATTTACAGGTGAATCCAAGTCGGACTCGGAAGCCAGTGGGGTTATCTTTATCCACCTGTATGTATAAGAGAATGAGTCTTAGGCTGCAAATGAGTCATAACGAGAGCAGCTAACTGGATAAGGTACTACAGGAAATACGAAAAGGATATCCGGATTTGTACTATGGCTGCTCTGTGTGCAGTTGCTGGGGCCTATACGATGTCCAGGGTTACTTCCTAAATGCCGGTTATCACTAAACAAAATAGCGAAACATACGAACCTGGAGCTTTTCTGGGTACGAAGACACTGCGAAATGTCCGGAAATATAGCGGACGAACCGCCAAAGGCCGGTGTCCAGCTACAATAAAGTGATATCGATGGGATCGTTAGAATTCCGCTTAGGAGCTGTAATAAACAAGTGCAGCGATAAATTTTTGAGATCGCACAGGACAAATGGTCTAGTGAGTTTACCTGTCGAATATCAAGGGTGACGTGGCCCAGATATGACAACAAAAGGACTATTATCTTTAGGGGTTTGCCTCAAGGAGGTTTCTAACATTTTCACATAGGGATGAATGTGAGGAGGTTAAATCTTCCATTTAATAACTACTATAGCAGTTGTAGAGGCTAGGAGGAAGTGGAGAGTGTTCAGCACTCCCTTTGTCGGTGTCCAGACTAGATCGGTCTGCCTAGAGTCTTTGCATCTAGGCAGACCGATGCTGCATGTTATTGTTTTAAATGTAATTGTGCGCATATAAATTAACTACTAATAATTCGAAAATAATAATATGGGATGCATGCGTCTGATTTGAATTTTGGGCAAACATATTCTCCTTGATATCTGGGTACGAGGGCACAGTGAAGTGTCCGGAAATCTAGTAGCGGATGAACTGGCAAAGGCTGGTGTCCAGCTACAACAAAGAGATATTGATGGGATCGTTTGCGAGCTGTAAGAAACAAGTACAGCGTCAACTTTTTCAGACCGCTCAAGCCAGATGGACTAATGAGGGTACCTGTCGAATATCAAGGCTGACATGGCCCAGATATGATAACAGTAGGACTATTATCCTTAGGGGCTTGCCCCGACGGAGGTTGCGTTCTGCTGTGGCGGTTCTGACGGGACATCGCCACATAGGGACGCAGGCAGGGAGGTTAAATCTTCCATTTAATGACTTCTGTAGAAGTTGCAGAGACGAGGAGGAAGGAAAGAGCGTTGAGCACTTTCTCTGTCAGTGTCCAGCTCTTGTATAAGGGCATTGCACCTAGGCAGACCGATGCTGCATGATTTGGTAGAAGTATCGGAATGCAATGTAAGTGGTTTGGACTCTTATCCCATTCTTGGGTTGGTTCTGAACCAGTAATATGTAGATCTTCCAAGATACATATCACTCCCAGGCAACACAACGGGACCAAATTTGACTGGGCTGGCAGCCTGTTAAACCTAACTTAAGCTAAGCATAGAACTGGCTTTTAAACCCACTCTTATGTAATACTATCAATGGTTAAGGTCCGTAATTTTAAGCAAATGTATATATACCAACAAACATTTTAGCAAATTTGTTATTGAGAAAAGAAAGTCCAATAACTATTTTTTGTAATCTATATATGTATTTCAATTATATTTTTTTTTATACATTTCTTATTGACAAAAAATAAGGTTATTTTTAAAATTTCTTGCTTTTTAGGTCGATATGGAAACGCGTACGTTTATTTTTAGCTTATTTATTTATTTTTCAGCGGATAGCCGCTTTCATAGCGTTTATGAGTAGCAATATTCGTATCTCTTCCTAAAATAATCACCCACAATCACGACAGTGGTTGCAAGAGTTACAAACATACCAATTTGCAAGTGCAGCGAATATAAGCGTGTTAATAACAACTTCTATCATGTAGATAATAGCTGTTCAGCCACTAAAACGAGGCAGCAACGTTAAAACGTGCTGCTGTGTTGCACAAGACGCGCATAACCTGGTCAAAATTTGAAATAAAACTGGCAACAATTACCAAAATCCGGCCAGAACCCATTAGAAATCGATTGGCGAGAATTGTTCAAAAGAATCGGATAATATAACCGGGTCCAAAATGTCTGTTAAATCAGATATATTTTCCACAGAAAAAACACGTATCGAAACAGTTTGAGAACCGGTTACGAGCTTTTTGAGAAAATCCCAAAATCGGCTTCAGATATCGCCAAATTCCCCTCACTTTCTAGGAACGATCCCGGAAGAAAGTCAGCAACTTCAATTTTCGTATTAAAGCGGCAACACTCTCTTCTATAGCGAAATATTAAATTCCTTAATAGCACGCACTGCATATAATAGCGCTTGCGAGGGCTACAAAAATATATATTACATGCTGCAAGTGTAGCTAATATTAGCTTGTTAATTGCCGCTCCTGTCGTATACATACTAGCTATACAGCTGGTAACAGCAAACGTTGAAAAGTACTGTTGCCTTCAGCTAAAGCCAAAATTGTAGATATCTTTATTCAGCATTCATTTGCAGCCATATACAGTTGTTATTGATTGGGATTTACTTTATCCACAAGTCGTTTAACATGCTAATGTACTGAT
The DNA here is from genome assembly GCA_914767995.1 of Thecocarcelia acutangulata. NCBI lineage: Eukaryota > Metazoa > Arthropoda > Insecta > Diptera > Tachinidae > Thecocarcelia > Thecocarcelia acutangulata. Next base: position 26,163,571 of record OU612097.1, on the reverse strand, counting down.
AAACCATTGGAACTGACTACGAGCTTATTACTTTAGTTATTTAATATATAACTTCCTCTAGACATTATTATCACATTAGAAAATATCTCTTCTTTTTTTCAAATCAGTTAAACTCTTTGAAATGCCTTACAGAACTCCATTTTGTCTTTTGAGTATTTTAGAAATTGTTAGCCACTTAAAACAAATGTTTGCAATAAAACTCATTTAAAAAACTCTACTCTATGATTTTGAAAATTGTACGAATTCACAGCAAAACTTTCCTATTAAGTATAACAATGACATTTAAATTGTACTTTGAGCGTGTGTATGTGCCATTATTAGCAGATTTGAATTTCAGTTTAATATTTAAACAATTTTAACAAACTAATTACTTTTGCACACAGTATTTTAAAACCAAACTGACAATTGTTGGAACAAAAAATACTTTTTTTTTTAATTTTTCCATAGACTTACTTATAACAGACAGCTAGCTAGCAGCTACCAGTAGAAGTTATAAAATTGTCTAAAATAAATTTAAATGTTTAAACATTAAAGCCCATTAAAAGGTCTTTAAATAAACTATCAAATGAATGAATGTAAATGTATGTGTGTGAGCCTGAGTGGGGGGCCTGTTTGAACTCATGCATAAATGTGTGTCCTTACGTGTTTGTGCTGGTGTGTCTGTGTGTGTGTTTGTGTTTTATATTTGTGTGTGCGTGCTTACTTGCATGTTTAATTTTTGACTAAGCAGAAGAGCATTTAAAATCGAGAACAAAAACCCCATTACAAATGTCAAGCACATTTGCCAAACAGTGTCAGTATGAGGTCAAAAATATCAACGAAGCAGTCACTATACAACAAATACAACGTGTGCCAAAAAAAGTTCACACAACAACAACAAAAACAACAATAAAAAAGAAAACACGTTAAGAATAACAACTACATACATGCTTATGTATTCATTAATATACACATAACCGTACCAATACATACAAATACTTAAAATGTTTCACACACATACGAGTAAAAATATATCTCATTTGCACTTTAGGATGCTAAAGGTTAACTAACCAGAAAATTACCAGGCCCTCGGTGTAAGTGTAATCTAAGTAAATTTAAAAAAGGAGAATTTCTTGTTCTTGAAACAAAAAAAAAAGCTTCAAAAATTTTCCAAGATTTTCTCAGCAACATAAAACTTTGCTTATTATAGGTGAATGGTACACAAAACCTTTGAATTAAAAGACCATCAAAGCAATTTCATCAAAGAGAATGTTCAAGAAAAAATACTTACTCAACGTAACCCACAATAGCATGTTTTTTAACATTCTTACGAATGGTAGGCCAACCAAAATGACCGATGTTTTCAGAGAAATATCTTAACATTTTGTATTATATTAGAAGTCAGTCGAACCAAGGCAGTACTGGCCACAGGGGCCATCAAAACAATACCAACTTGCACTTATGAGCTGGATGCCATGTGCCTTAGAAGCCAGGCAGATAGCACTAAAAGCCGCGATCAGGTTGAACGCGACAGGAGCATAGAAAAAAAATTTTTCGTGTTCAATAACGAAATTTGTTGAATCAAATAATAAATTGTTTAAATGCGGACCTGTAAAGAAATTCGTGGATTCAAACAAAAGTTTAGTAAAAATAATTATTGATCGAAAACAGCTATTTTTTTTAAAGAACAACAAAATACGATATCCAGGGTTATTTTTTGGTATTTATGTGTATGCATACAAACTATTTTTTCAGACAAAAATTTTGTTGATTTTAATTTTACTATAATTTTTTCTGGGAGCATGTACCCACAGAACATGGAAAGGACCTGGTCCCCGATCTAATTGACTACTGCATCTCAAAACCACTCCTCTCAAGAATCTTCAGCTACTAAATCGAGCAATCTCTCTTAGAAGCTGAATCCCTCTACGCTTACACGGTTGGGTCTAGAAGGGGATAAATGGTTGAGGGTGGCGTTTATACAGAAGAATTTAACACTAAAATATTCTGCAGACTATCAGACGAGTGTAGTTTTCTTCCAGCTGAAATATCGGCTGTAAATAAATCGGCTAAATGGCTGACTATTCACAATGTATTCGGTAAAAATATCAGGATAGTAACGGGCAGGAATGTCTCGCCATCAACTCACTGATTGGCGAGACATTCTTACCTAACCCTATAATGGGTACATGAGTCCAATAACGACAACAACATCGCTGATGACCTAGAAAAAAAGTCACAACTATAGAGAGTTACTCGCTGATGATCTAGCCAAAAAAAGGAAAACTCTAGAGGGTTGCGGACAACCCTTATCAGCGTGTTGAAAAATAACAAAACTCCTCACGCTAAAACGTGCCCAAGCAAAATAGCTCGCAGAGCCCACATGCCTTATATTAAGGAACCTGTGGCGGCATATTAACTTTAAGAATTAAAATTAAGCTATTAAAACTGCCCAGTAGACGAGACGAGCTTCAGTCAATCCGATCGCGCTAGCTTCGCTCACAAGGAGCAGTGGATAGCTAGTACATCAGCACGTAACGCCACATTAAGCGGTTTCCCACCTTTCCTACCCTTTCCACCCATCGCACTATATACTTCTAACTTTACCTCTACTCTTCCACTTTTCAGGCTATCACAAAGGATATGATTTCCGAACCCAAGTAAACTAGAGAATCTAAAGGAAAGACCAGCGCACTGCCTTCCTAACCTAATCTAATCATTATGATAGACGGACCGATGGCAATTGTTTTTAAAACAAAATATATTCAATTATTTTAAGGCATAACTGAGGTTGAATATCTTTAGTATTCCGAACTATCTGCTGTTTCCGCTCTTGACCTTCCGGGTAACAGGTTTTTCCTTGGTGTGTACTTAACTAAGGCACTCTGTTTCCTGGAGCATAGAGAGACGGAAGACCCTCGCTTTTCTATAGCAAATGAAACTCCAGGAATTCGCATAACTTAAATTGTTTGGGTTTTCTCAAGCCCTTACAAGGACTAAGTTTTTTTATTTGGGACCAGTACTCAGGGGATAATGCATATGTAGAGGATATGCAGTACATTATACTGGAACTAGGAACTTGATTATAAAAAGGAAGAAAGAGGGAGTAGTGTTTGTGGACGTTTGACATTAAAGGAATCGGCAAAGCCCCAGCGATGGTCTGTTTGCAGACCATCCCGATGCTAATCATGGTTGAGCTGTCTGCATCTTGGCTGAAACGTTAAGCCGATGAGAGAGGTATTAGTCTTCCCTGGTAACTATAATGTATGGCAGTTTTCGGAGACTAAGCATGCCCGAAGTGCTGTTGTCTAGCAACCTGTAATGTCTTGTAGTAAAGAACTTGTAGTGATGGTTAGGCGGGTGAGATGGTCTGAGGGCTGATGCTTTTAAATGAGCTTCGCTCCACCAACTAATTGAGCTTTTTCTTCCATTGGCTACCTGGGAAATTGCCTACAGAAGGGAGTAGTAGGCCCGCTCTCTTCATAATTAATTTTTTTTTTTGTGTTAAAGGACACACGGAAAGGATACTGAACCTTGTCTAGTTCTTAAATATATTTTAAATTGATAACAGAAGTACACAATCTTATGATACACAAATTGAATTAGTTTATTGCTATTAAGATTTAATTTAAGTTTCTATCTCAACTAAAATTAAAAAAAAATTCCTTAATTCTTAACGTAATATTTTATCTATCAAATTAACATTTCTGCCTAAAATATTCGACAGTGTAATAGTATTGTCTATCTAACATCACATATAATTAATTGCTGCCGAAATAGGCCTGCTTCAAGGCATCCTCCCGTTAGAAGTTGCATACGTTCAATACTTTAGAATCAAATAAACTTATTTTTAATGTACGAGTATATGTATTGCTACGAGTACTGTGTGCTAAGCTAAACGCCCAAGACTTGGCAAATTTTGAATATGTACTCACTACAAATTAAGTTAATGAGAAGCTCCAATTGCCATAAAGAGTTAATTGTGATAAAGATTTTTTTTCAATGAATTAAAAATTCCTAATTTGCAACTTCTTTTAACAGGAAAAATTGTGAAATAAGATTTTGCCGAAACAAAGTTTATAAATCAATTAGTTTTTGTAAAACAAAACCGGAACGATACCTTTGCTTTACAGTTGTATACCAATTTCTGTAGCCAACTATTTTCACTTTAATTGTATATCTCTTTTAGCAATTTCTGTTACAAAAGATCATGTTGAAGAGATACCAAACAGTTTAGTTATACAAATATAAAATTGAAAAGCAAATGTGTTTGGTAACTACACAAAATGTTTTATTTTATACACAGATTTTCCATGTACTAACTTACAAACATGTATTTAAAACACAGCTTCACGAACTTTTGAACTATTTACTACTTTTTATCAATAAAAAAAATCTACAAATAAAGTTTTACACTTATACAAAAGAGCATTGAATTACATACACCAGGTAGAACTTAAAACGAAAACCTATAAAATGTTATGCAACATTTAAGATTTTTAAGGACTACTTTAAACAAAACACGGATTTCATTATAAATGGTTACTTAAATGTTCGTATTGATATTCAAAGAGAAGTATATATATACATATATTTTGAAAAGTTCAAGTAAATTTTTGTACTACTATTTAGCCAAAGCATTGAAAAAATTGTATTATAATAAAATTAGAAAAACAGATCCTTATAGGGCAGGCTAGGAATCTAGTTGGTTTTAAACATATATAAGAAAACTGAACTGATTTCGAAGGATGGTCTTACATAATATAATTGTTGTAAGGTTGCAGCAATTTTGGATTCAAATCAACAGTTTTAACGGCAGCTCAATTTTTATGTTTTTAGAGAAAAACTGATATATAGCAGCCAGCGAAGTCCTTAACCTGATAAAAATAAAAATAAAATACTTTCATAAATTACAAAGTTCTTCAACCTCTTACCAAGCCTTCAAAATGTCCTTAAGAAATTCTAAAGTATACTCGTAGAATAACATTTTAATGCAAAAATACATAAAAAATTTTATTTAAAAATTAGTAAAAAAAATAAATAAAATAAATAAATCTAAATATGATAAATCCAAATATAATAAATATATCTAAATAAATAAGTACGCATCAAATTTTAATGAAAAACAAACTTGCATTAGCTACAAAATTTTCATATAAATGTATTATATAAAAAAAATATTTTTAAAGTAATTGTTTGCTGCTTTTACCTAATGTAGGCAAAAGTCAGCAAAAATGAGGACATTCGAAATTATAGTGAAACCCTGCAAGAAAAAATGTTAAATTTTGACAGAAGCTAAACTAGTTTTTATATGTACGATTACCAAAATACACAGCATTTGCAAAGCTTTAGGGAAGTTTAAATACATTTGCATATATATTATAGAAAATAGTTGTGTACTCGTACGACATGAAACGAAATTTAACATACGAGTAGGTACAAAGTTCTTCAATACATTACAGAATTAGCAGAAATAGAACATTGCTTTAAAAAAGGACATTCAGGACCATGGAGAATCCTTGCAGATATTGATATGAAATTTTTCCATTATCTGAACAGGCTTATTCTACATTCGAATGTCAATTTCGAAATTTTCTTTATTTTGGTCAACGTATGTTTACCTGAAGAACTGATTTTAATCCTTAAATATATCTATTCACTATATATGTATGCAAGTGTGCGTTCAATTTTGTAGCTGCCTGCCTGTATATTTAACTGACAAGTTATGTGTTTGAAATGCGTTTTAAATGCTGATGTCGGCTGTAAGTTTAAACAAACTCTAACACTATTTCTATCTACATCTGCGTCTATATTTAACTTAAATTGCTTAAGTATGTGAGCATTATGCATATGCATGTGTTTCACTACAGCCTGCCAGTGTGTACGTCTAAGTGTGTGTGCGTCTTTTTCAGTGCATCCTGAATATTCTATACAACAATCACAGTAAAGCACGCGCTCGATATAACAACGATTCCTTTTTTTATGCAAATCTCAAAAGATGTGAAACTTAGGCAGCCAGACGTTGCTGCTGTTGCCACGAGTTGTGCGGCACACAAAAGCAGAACAAAATACTGAAAATATGGCAACAACAAAAAACTGCTGGTAGCCTGATGCTTCTAGCTAAATGGTATAATAAATATATATTTTTTCGTTTTGCTGGATGCCTTCTTTTGAAATCGTATCGCCAGCAAACTTTTCTGTACGTCCGCATGAATGTGTATGTAGATGATCAATGGAATACAAGTCCGTTTGTATGTGTGTTTCTTTATTTGCATTGGCTCAGGTAAAAACTCTTGGCAAAATGTTCGGTATCATGTTCTACGATATTTCCTTTTTCCCCCACCCCCTTCCTCATCCCAGCAACATCTCTTTACTTTTTAATTCTTTTATGACTAAGATTTTTTTCCTTCTTGTTTAAATTGTATGCCACATGTGTATGCGAGTAATTGTTTGTTTGTGTGTGTGCGTGTGTATGTGTGTGTCTCTTTGCTTTGTGTTTGTTGTTGGTGAGTGAGTGCTTAAGTGAGTGTGGCAAATAATATAGCAAGTGAGGGAGGTGCGGAAAGAGGTTTAAAGAAAAAAGAAAAGGCTTTACGGAAATAAACGAAGAAAAAAATGTGAAAATTGGAAATTATTGATTGGCCATTAGCCAAAAACTAGTCATTGAATAATTCCATACGATTCGCTATGAATAAATGAAAGCGATGATATTGCTGGAAACTTTGGTAAGTGTGTTAATGCACTAGGATATACATATGAGTTGAAGGGAAAGCAGGTACATCAACAACTCAAATAAACAAATTTAATTTGAGGCATAAAATTAAAGATTTAAAAACCTTTCAAATGCAAGGAAATCTTTTACTTTTATATAAATGTGAAACGATGGAAAGTGTCTTACTTGAGAGCAATATGAATTAATGTACAAGAGAAAGTTTCAGTTCTAATTAAATCGCTTTAATACACTTTTGCATGGCTCCAAAGGAGTTGATTTTTAATATTTTTGTGTAAAATTTTTATTACTAAGCGATTTATTAATCAGAATGAGCTCTTTCGAGCCCTCCAGCAAAATTAAACCTAATATTGAGCAAGACACATAAAAACAAATTCCTATACAGCGACCTAAACTACTTTCAAATTTTGACAGCTAATAGCAGTCATTTGCTTGAAGCTACATCTGCCATATTGGCTACCATTCATTCACTGTATTCTATCAAATCACTATGAAAGTGTACAAGAACGGATTGATATTGAAGCTACCTAAGTAGGAAACATAACTTTTTTTTAAACCATTTATTCTCAACATAGTTTCCTTTTAACTCAATACACTTAGTAAGACGGTATTCCAAATTTTTTATACCATCTGAATAATACGATTTTGCAAAACTCTCAAAATACGTGTTAGTTTCGGTAATCAGTTCTTCGTTTGAGATGAATCTTTTTCCTGCGAGCTATTTTTTCAAGTTTGCAAACACGAAAAAGTCACTAGGAGCTAAAACTGGACTACAATTAGAAGAGTACTTCGCATAATTTTAGGATCGTAGCTAATGCTGTATGAACCGGTGTGTTGTCTTAAAGTAAGAGAGCTTTTTTCTTCTTTAAATGTAGTAATTTTTTATTAAATCAATCTATAATGCACGATAGTACTTTCCTGTGATTGTAGATCCTTTTGCAAGATAATCGATGAGCAATATTCCGTGTGCATCCCGAAATACAGTGGCCATAACTTTGATAGCCGATTTCGTCTTCTTCGGAGCACTTCCACCAGCTTCCTCCCATTGTTTCGATTGATTTTTGGTTTCAAGAGTGCAGTGGTGGACTCACGTTTCATCAACAGTTATTAATCGATGCCAAAAATCTATAGAATTACGCTTTTTCGTTTCGGCAGCCATAGATATTTCACGATCTCGAATAATAACGTACATATGAACATTACAACAAATCCGAAGAAATCAGGGATAGTGGTGTTATATTTTGTTAAAAGTAAAGTTGATAATGCACCCCATATCCGTTTTTGACAGTTAAAAATCACGCAAACGTTAACATTCGAGATCATGAAACAGCCCTTTTATTATACTTATTTATAATCAGCACGTTAAGCTTAATTACGACACTTTTCTTATGGCATCTGTTTGCAGAAAACAATAGCAATGAAAAAAAAATAAAAGATCCTGCTTAATAACTTTTTGGTTAAAGTTTTGTAAGCTCAGAAAATCAACGTCTCGGCTCAGAAAATCGACGGCTCGGTTGTTTCTCCTACTCTAGTTCTCTTTTTTGCTTTACCAACATTTTATAGCATTGGTCTTTATATTCATTAGTTATAGGCTCAACCTATCTGAGATTGGCGCCAAGAGCAAAATATATATGACTCACTGAGTAATTAGCTTCTTTTTATCTCCGAACAAGTTTGTAATAACAGGGATTTCAACGCTGGTAAGACTTAGTGCCAATTTCACGATAACGAAGCTGTTCGTTCGTTCGCACAATTACTTTTAAAACAAAATCCACATTCAAAATTTTGTTATTGTTTTAAATGTAATTGTGCGAATATAAAATAACTACTAATAATTCGAAAATAATAATATGGGATGCATGCGTCTGATTTGAATTTAGGCAAACATATTCTCCTTAATATCTGGGTACGATTGCACAGTGAAGTGTCCGGAAATCTAGTAGCGGATGAACTGGCAAAGGCCGGTGTCAAACTACAACAAAGAGATATTGATGGGATCGTTGGAATCCCGCTTGCGAGCTGGAATAAACAAGTACAGCGTCAACTTTTTCAGACCGCTCAAGACAGATGTTCTAATGAGGGTACCTGTCGAATATTAAGGCTGACATGGCCCAGATATGATAACAGGAGGGCTATTATCCTTAGGGGCTTGCCCCGACGGAGGTTGCGTTCTGCTGTGGCGACTCTGACGGGACATTGCCATATAGGGAAGCAGGCAAGGAGGTTAAATCTTCCATTTAATGTCTTCTGTAGAATTGCAGAGACGAGGAGGAAGAAGAGAGCGTTGAGCACTTTTTCTGTCAGTGTCCAGCTCTTTCTTGTATAAGGGCATTGCACCTAGGCAGACCGATGCTGCATGATTTAACGGAGGTATCGGAATGCGATGTAAGTGCATTGGACTCCTTTATCCGATCCTCGGGTTGGTTCTAAGCCAGTGATATGTAGATCTACTGAGATACATATCATATTCAGGCAACACAACGGGACCTGACTGGACCCAAGTGGGCTGGCTTTATAATAGCTGGCAGCCTGTCAAACCTAACCTAACTTATTCTCCTTGATCTAGAAGGATCTATTATCTGCAACAATACAAAACTAATTGTTAAAATTTCCTCTGTGATTGCAATTTAAGATATCATGCATAACCGTATTGAATGTTACATAGTATTCAACCATACTATGTAACAGCAGCACAACAATAGTATCATTAAACCTAAAAATTTTTTATGCATATTGTGATGTATTGTACGGTTGGGGCTACATAATAATATTGTTTGCTACCACCCGCTCATACAGGTTTACATCTTAATATACTAACTTACCTATTTATTTCCGCGATTTCTGAATACATATTTATTCATTTATTATTATTTGTTTGTTAAGTTTTAGGTTTTTTTTTTGTTTTAATCAACACATACAAATATTTTTTTTTTAATTAAAAAACAATGAACACGTTTTTTCACTCCAGAAAATGTAATCGATAGAATATTAAATGTCAACGACTTGAACAAAAATGTTGTTAATGATGGCAATAGTAAATTTATTTGGTAAACTTATATTTGGTGCATGTAAATTAGTTCATCATACATATGATAAAAATAAATTCTTTGGTATTGGGCGTGATGAAAATTATTGTTGTTTAAAAAAAATGCTATTATTTTATTTAACCATATCTTGAAATTGATATATGGTAACAATAGAATTACCGAAATGCAAACAAGAACATATTTAAAGGGGAACAAACTATAATTAAATCTATAATAAACCGTTTCTACCAATCATACATAACGTTATGGAGTATATATTATTGTTGCTGTAACCATATATCAAACTGCGTTTTCTTTGCATGTAAGCTACTCAATCCTGGTGCCAAAAAAATTTATACAGGTTTGCTAAAGTTTCCTGTAGCAATTGAACACATTTTTATAGTTTTATCCAGCTGCATTTGTAAAATATTTGCTTGCTGTGTATGTTTTCACAACTTTAAAATATGCTTTAAAAATAATTTATATGCATATAAATTTTCCATTTTCCTTAAATGTCTATATGCTTTAAAAAGATATTATAAATCTAAAATATAAAATCGATGATAATATGTTCTTTGGAAAAACAAAATATTCATGAAAATTTTTTTTATTTTTTTTTTTTTTTTTGTTGTAATATTCAGTAAAAACAACAAACTATACGAGTACATAGCCATTTTGTTGGCCATATTTTGCAAAACCCTTGGTAATATATTCAATAAATTTGCCATAGTATGCCAATATTTCAACATACGTTTGTTCTTCCAAAACGAAATTTGCATATTGTGTTATAAAATATTTTCTGTATATTTTTTTTTTCTTTCCACAATTTTACCTCTTTTTTTTTGGACTGGATTTCTGTACACAAAATAATAATGTTTTCATGTTTAACGAATATTTTGTTTTTTTTTATTCGTGTCTGATGTTTTCTTTCTGCATCAGAAGTACTTTTGCTAACTTGTTTTACAAATAAACTTACACAGATGGTGGGATAATAAGAAAACAGGGAAATTTTTGAAAAGAAAATAAATACAAAAAAAAACTCTTACGAGGATATCTATTAAATGTTCTACAAACTTTGCATATTTTCAATAAATAATATATAATATATACGAAGGCGGATTTATATTGAAGCTACCTAGCGCTAGATGGCAGCACAACTACAAACAGAATTTTTTTTTTAATTGCTATCAAACGTCAGCTGTTTTCACCCAAATTCATCGATTAGTTTATTTGTTGTAGTCGTTTGAAATAAGCAACTTTTGTGTTTCTTGAAAAATGGAAGAAATAAATTTCCTGCAGTAATTAAATACTATTATTTGAAAGAAAAAACGGCGAAAGAGACAAAAGAAAAGCTCGATAAACATTACGGTGAGTCTGCTCCATAAGTTTACATGGTAAAATATTGTATTGCTGAATTTAAACACGGTCGAATAAACACTGCAACAATACCATCAACAGGATGCATAGAAAAAATTATAGTAAAAATAAACAACAAAAACTTTGTTTGAAAAATAACTTGTATGCATATACATAAATATCAAAAAAATAACCAACGTTTGTTGTTGTTTAAAAAATAGTATTTTCGGATCAATAATTATTTTTACTAAACTTTTGTTTGAATCCACGAATTCCTTTACAGGTCCGCATTCAAACAATTTCTAATTGATTCAACGAATTTCGTTATTGAATATGAAAAAAAAAATTTTTCTGTGTATATGGTATTGTTGCTAGATGCTTGGTTTTTAGTCATATTTTAGTTCAAGTTGGGATTTAATAGTTCAAGTTTTTCCTTTCTTAAGCTTTTCTTAAAAGAATTTTTTACAATGCAAATTTGCTGTGATCAATAATTTTTGATTATAGAAGACAAGAAAAATAATAATCAAACCTTTAGCTGGAGTACAGGTAGCTGCAATTCGAAAATGGGTGCTGCTGACTAGTGTAGCGACTTCGAAACAGCTAGTTGTCTTCCAGCTACGAGGGTGGTTCGGAAACTTCTTAGCTTAGCACAAAAAGCGCGGTGTAAACAGAAAAAGTTAAGTGTTTCGTAAACTTCCATCTCTGCTATGAACACATGTTAAATTTTGTTTCGATCTGGTAACTCCTTCATATAGAAACAGGTGTTCACAAAAGACGCATCCGCAATTTTTTTACAATGGAAAAATTAGCAATGCGTGGTGTCATTAAATATTTACATAAAAAAGGTTTATCGGGACAAGAAATTCATAATGATATGGTGAATGTGTTAGGTGAAAGTGCTTCTTCATATGCAACAGTAAAAAATTGGATTGCTGAATTTAAACGTAGTTTTACAAGCATTGAAGATGAACCACGTAGTGGACGTCCAAAAACAGCAACAACAACAGAAATTGTAGCCAAAGTGCATGATATGGTATTAAATGACCGACGAATAAAAGTGTGCGAAATAGCTAATGTCATGGGCATCTCAAATGATCGAATCCATTTAGTTTTGCATGAAGAATTACAGATGAAAAAGCTTTCTGCAAGATGGGTGCCGCATTTGTTAACAGTCGACCAAAAACGCATAAGAATGAACATTTCTCAAGCTTGTTGGGATCGTTTTAAGCGAAAAAAAAATGGATTTTAAGCGTCGTGTCATAACTGTTGATAAGACATGGATCCACCACTATACTCCAGAGACCAAAGCACAATCCAAACAATAGACTGAAGCTGGAGGAAGTGCCCCAAAGAAGGCAAAAATACTTCAATCGGCTGGTAAGGTTATGGCAACGGTTTTTTGGGACTTCAAATGTGTTTTATTGATTGACTGGCTGCAAAAGGGTAAAACAATAAATTCAGAGTACTGTTGCAACCTTTGGGATCAATTAAAAGTGCAAATTCGAGAAAAACGTCCTGGCTTACAACACAAAAAAAAATTTTTTTGATCAAGACAACGCACCAGCGCACAAGAGTGTTTAAACAATTGCTAAAATGAACGAATTAAAGTACGAGTTGCTTGACCACCCACCTTGTTCTCCTGATTTAGCTCCCAGTGACTTTTACCTCTTCCCAAATCTAAAAAAAAATTCTTGCTGGCAAGCGTTTTACCTCAAATGTAGATGCAATTACAGTTGTAAACCACTATTTTGAAGACCTTGAGGAAAACTATTTTAATCAAGGGATAGAATTGCTAGAAAAGCGTTGGACTAAGTGTATTAAAGTTTCAGGAGATTATATTGAAAAATAAAAATATTTTCGAAAAACTAATTATTCTCTTTCATTGATAGGCTAAGAAGCTTCCGAACCGCCCTCGTAAAGGTTATTTTTCTTGTCTTCTTCAATCAAAAATTATTGATCGCAGCAAATTTGTATTATACAAAATTATCCTATGTTTTAATTGACTACTTTTATATCACTTTTTTGCGTTAAAGTGGCCCAAAACACTTAAAACTTACTAAAGTGTAGAATAGTTAACAAAAAACGCATCTACAATTAGTGCAAACTTCCCAAAACCCAAAACAGGCTTTAGTCTATAAATAATAATATATCTCGTGGATTTTGGTATGCGGTTTTATTTTGTATCCTTCATGCTTAACAATGTATGTTCACACATACATATACTCGTATGTGTATGTTTGTCAAAAAACAACCGCACTCAATTGATTCGATTTCCTATTTCGAAGAACTTCTTATAGTGTTGGTTGAAACTTCTCCGCTACTAATATATACTTTATGGCTACATTTTCTTATTCACACACACACAGCACCACAAGCACACATACAGCCATACGTACAGCTTTTTTGCTGGTTCGTTTATATTCCTTTAAGCAAATATTTCGGTGTTGCAGTAGTTATAAAGTGGTTCCAATTAGATGCATCAGATATGTTGTTCTATTAGTTCTGGTTAAACACTATCATCCAAATCGAAAATAGTTTGCCTGATTGTAAACGTAAAATTGTGTTTTATATTCTTCCTTGTGGCCTTTTTGTATATTTCGTATTTAGATATTGGAAACAGCCAATTACAAAATATCGGTAAACGAAAACAAATACACATGTACGAGTATAATCTAAATGGTAAATAAATGTTAAATACTCGCAGAAGATGACGTAGAAGACACGCAAACTGACACCAGAATTAAATCCAATATTAGTATAGTGTAATAATTTGATCTAAACGAAAATTTTAGTAGTACAAGAAGAAAATAAGAATTATTCATTAATACAAAAGCACAATATGTCCTAATCGTAAAAAAAATCAGAGCGTAATATAATATTAGAAATAAGGTATAATAAAATGATACAACGACACGAAAATACTTTAATTAAATAACAAAGTAATACGTAAACGCAATAATATTATGATAACAATACTGTAGTACAGTAATGAAATAATAAAAAATATAATAAAGAAAATGATAATAAATATATGGGAACATAACAACACAATAAAATATACAAATAAAACAATATAGTGGTATAATAATACCATTATATAATGCAAAACTATAACGAAACAGTATGACTTGAATAATATGTTACAGTGAAGAAGTAAAATAATGCACTGAGAAACAAAAAAATAATAATAATATAAAAGCGGTTTTCACTCTTTGTATTAATTTTTAAATGCTTTTAAATATAATACTATTGTAAACTTCTAAGTGTGAGCGACTTTTTTTTTTTTTTTGATATTTTAAAAAACCCGAAACAGCTGACATTTGTTCAGATATTTTTCCCACACAAAAGAATTTTTCAGTTGAGAGTTTCGCGAAAAAAAATAAAACTTTAAAAAATATCTAATCTCATCTTTTATTTGAACATTTTTCATATTTTCTTTTATTTTTTTTTAATAATAATTAATATATCAACAAAACTACAATATGACACGGGAACTCAGTGCAGAATGCTCTTACTGGAATACGCTTCTCTTCAGAACAGGATATCTTCAGAAATCGGCTTAATTCATTCTTTATTTCAAAAAGGAAGTATTTCTATTTCTATTCCAGAAAGATAGAAAAAGATAGTGGGCCACTGCTAATTATCTAAAAGTTCGAATTTTACAGTTTATTCATATAATTATATATACTCGTCAACCTGAACATTTATTTGAACGCTTAAGCTTCTCAATGCTTAGCAGAGGCAATCGACTTCTTGCTTTGCATCATCGAACATTGATTTCAAAGTATCATTTCTTTATTAATGCTATTAGTCTCTGGAACGGAATCCCATATAGTTTTCAAACTATTAGTTTTCAAGAAGAGTATTATTTGTCATTTCTCAAGTTGAATGATATATGGTGCTCGTTCTTATTATTTAGTAAAATCATGGTTTTTTATATTAATTTCAATTAATTCACAATAGTTTTACAAAATTTATTAAAATTATATAATTAAGTTTCAGTCGTAAAGCAGCTCTGGGCTGGAGAACAACTCTCGTGTCATCCTAATTATTTCTTAAGTGCGGTCGGGCTTGTGTTTGTTGTTCGGTCTTCAAGAGCTTTCCGTCTTACTCGCACTGGTTAACGGTTTGCCTCAACTAACTGTATAGGTTTACAGTTGTTTTTAGTGGTTATTCATTGTTAACCACGTGAAAACTTCCTATGTGAAAGTATATGTCGTTATAGTTAGTAACAGCGACGCTACAAAAGTACTGTTATTACCATCTTGGGCATTATGGCCTTTGTCATCTTATACTTTGCAAATTTGCTTTACAACTCTATAGTTACTAAATAAATAAATAAATAAATATAATTAAGTTGCATTTTATTTATTCATTAATTATGGACATATTATACTCAGGCCCCTTACTGCAATATAAGACTTTAAGTCTTGTGTAAGGGGCGTCGAAAATAAATAAATAAAGAAATAAATGAAAGATGGGAGAGGCTAATGATGGTTATTTGGTGATTATAATGAATACATTTTTCAAGCAAAAAATCGTTATTATTAACTATATTTATGGCTTGATTATAGATCGCAAGCGAACTACAATTGCATTGTCAGTTTCTAAAAGGGATAATGCAGACAAGTAAAATGATAATGCAGGTAAAAAAATTATAAAAACAATGGAAGCCTCAGTTGTTGAGTTGCTTTAATAAAGGAAATTTCATTTGCTTTAAGTGTGTAAGTAAAACAGAAAATAATGCAAATATTAAATGGTACTAGAATGTAGTAATATGTATGTACCGATAATAAAACATTGTTATAACAGCAATAATACTGTGATACTACTCTGTGATATATTAATATGTATTAGTATATTAATAATAAAAAAAATAAGCGGCTGTCTACTTAGCAACTGAACTGCAATTCGGTTGCCGTGCATAAATTTTCCTTCCTCAAAGTTTTTATCGTCTTAAAAAATATGAATAAAAAAAAAGTTTGCTAACACACACTGCCACACTTGAAAAACTCTCCATTTTCTTTAACGAAAACAATGATTATAAAACTTTTACTTGTAACTGTTGCTTGCATTCGTCTTCTATTTGATTAAAATTTCTTGGAAGGAACTTTTCATTTTTAGTTTATTCATTTCTTTATGCAAAACTCTGCATGAGTCTCTTCAAACCATTCTAAACTGGTGAAAGAAAAAAAAAAACGAAAGATCAATAAAAGAGTGAATACTTCACTTTAATTAGCAATTAATTGAAGTTGTTAAAAAGAATCGAATTGACTTCTGGTTTCTAGTTATTGAAATTTTTTTTTTTTTTGTTCTGCGTCTTATTAAACTTCATTGCAACAGGCAGAGTCCTTGAGTATTATGCAGATAATTGTTTATTACGTTTTTTTTTCTATTTAACCTCAATATTAGCCAGGAAGTTGTTGTGAAAGTTTTCTGTTTGTGTTTTCATTTCTGCTGCTGCTGTGAGGTTTTAATTTAAATAATTATAAAAAAAAAGTTTTCAATTGCTGTTTTATTCTTTAAGTTGTTCTTTTTTTCTTCTTCTTCTTTTTGTAGTACAATACGTTGGGAAAATATTATTAAGACTGAATGATGTTAAACTTAAATAATTATCGATTGAAATGAAGTTTTGTTTACTTATAAAGTATTGAAATCTGTTTAACTAAATTAAAATGACATTTTGCGGCTGAAAAAACTTCGAACACTTTGTGGTGACAGCAGAAACAAAACTAAAAATAAAAACATTTTTTTTAAATTTTATTTTATAAGATAAAAATTTCCACTTAAGGAAGTACTCGTACTTGACTATGTAAATCTTTTTCGACTTAAGTTCCTGTAAAAGCAGTGAACTTAAAAAAATCTTGGGGGATTCCCTTTTACTATATAACTTTAAGAATTATTTCCTATTTATTATTATTTTATATGTATTTTCTTTTTAGAAATGGAAAGTGCTCCACGTAATGTGCAGGTGCGTCCATTATCATCGTCTACCATGGTTATAACTTGGGAACCACCAGAAACCCCTAATGGACAGCTGACCGTAAGTAAATTTTCTATTTTGTGCATTATTTACCTCTTTCTCTCTCCCTCTCTCTCTCTCTCTCTATTTAATCACGAGTACATTTGTATAGTCCACACCAAAACGAAGAATTGTTTAGTGTTCTTTTAGCAAATATTATTTTTAAATGCATTCAACATAAATATTTATTTAGACAAATTTTCTAATCTAATGCCTGTATAAGGATGTGAATTTAGCAAATAGTTTTACTCATATAAACTCAATTGAAAGTTGTAGAGAAACAAATTTTTTGTTTACCTAAGATTTAACATTCTTTGCACAAAAAATCTAATAAGATATAATGAAGAAGAAAACAAATCAGTAAATTAAACAGAGAAAAAAACTTTAGCACAAAATATTTAAAAAGTGGATTAAAAAATAAAAAATTGTTAAACAGCAATTTAATACTGAAACTAAGGAATTTTAATGCAAACATATTAATTTTAGATGCAGTAGTAGGGGATTGCCGAAAGGACACAACAAAATAATCATTTATTGAATCCACTTAAACCACAGAACAGCTTTACGAGTATTTTCATTTATAAATATTTTTATTTAATTATTTATTTATTTTTTCTTTTTAATTTTTGAGCTAAAAATCTTGTTTTATTATAAATATAAACAAGATCAAATAATACGAATCTTTAATTATTTATTTATTATTATTTCAATGAACGGCTCGTTGTACTGCGACAATTGTTGATCTATTCTGCTTAGAGCCTTAGGCTCTTAAGGGTTAAGCGTGCTAAGAAACCAGACTAGCTTCTTTATTGGGAGTGATAAGAACTGCTGTTCATTCAGCAATGAGCTTATAGCAGCCAGTATTTCCTTATCCCAACGCCTCGCAAATGGGTGTGTATTCCATTTACTTCCTCGCCACAAAGTCTGCAAATTTCTGTATTGCTTAAAAGTTTCTTGGTGTGCCACCGTTTGTCTCGTTTCAATGTTTCTTCAAGATGGACTCCGTCCATTTCTTCATCTCCTCATTAAGGAGACTCTTATTTAAGTCAAATGTTGGAGTGGGTACAATAAAAGTTCCCTCTATTCCGTTTTTGCGCAGATGTCTACCATCTCGTTGCCACAATACCTCACATGTCCTGGCACCCAGACCAGAGTAATCTGTCTCTATCTTGCCAGTTCATTTAGCCTGTTGTGATATTCTAGAACTAAACTGGATATACAAACATAACTGCTCAGGGCTTTGCGGATTGACTGACTGTCGGAAAGTATATCCACCGCTTCCCTTATTATGGATAGTTCCGCTTGGACGATTGTGGTGTCCTTACTGAGAGATAGTTTTTTTTTTATTCAAAAAACATGTTTTATTACAATGACAATTAAATAATCGCCTCAGCGCCACTTGGGCATTATTATTTCTTGTGAGCTCTAGACTCCACTATTCCCGCTGTGTAAGAAAGGTTCTGCTCACTGTTTTCTTCGGCTGTAATGACGTGGTGCATAATTCAGTTTTGTCACCAGGTCGTACGGTCAATAAATAATACTACCTTGAAGTTATGCGCCATTTGCTCGAAGCAATTCATCAGAAACGCACAGAATTGTGGAAAAACCCATAATGGATTTTGCACCATAATATCGCACCAGCTCACACATCGATGCTTGTGCGTGCGTCTCTAAAAACCCGTATTCACTGGACTTGACTCCCGCGGACTTTTTCCTCTTCCCAAAACTGAAGACATCAATGAAAGGAGAGCGTTTTTTTACGATTGAAGATATAAAAGAAAAATCGAAAAATTTAAAAATTTAAAATAACGATTATATTTTGATCATCCCTCGTATAAAAGAAAATGAGAAGAATCGATATTTCTGGTTAAATATATAAATTTGACAGGTTAATCACTAATTTAATAATTACTTACTAATTTAATAATTCCTTACTAATTCTTTTCAATATTAAACCAATTGCGGCAAAGGTTTTGTGCAAATTTTATAAAATTAATTACAAAATACATTCTTATAACCATGTTAAGAGATATTTTATTTATTTCCAAGATTTGCGTGTAACAGTTTGATCTTTTACAAAAGATAAGTTTAAAATGTGGTCAAATTATTATGCCGGAAATGAGCTGTATAACAACTTTTCAATACTTTCAATTTGCTTTGCTTCTATTTGCTATTCTTTAGCTTATTAATATTTGATATACTTGTAAAATTTTAAACATGTTTTGCCTTTTAAAACTTTTACTTTATGAAACACCACAAAGTTTGCATCTATTTTTATCTTGACTATCTGTCATACCACAATAAAATGAATATTAGATATCATTGTGACTGCTGTCAGCTTGATTACTCTAATAATTACAATTAATTTAAATTGAAGAATTCCAAGTCATTGAGTTTAAATGAAAACAATATTCCAACTATCTTAAAGTCAATCAAATTATACTAATTTGCAATGATAATTGTTATTCATCAGGACAATGAATATGAAAATTTCCAAGTGACATGATAATACTGAGAACTGAATATGGTATATATAGTGAGGTATAGTATAATATAATGCAAAGTGACATTTGAACTTCAATGAGAGAAACGTTAGACAAAATATTAATTTAATACTATTGTCACTGCTATTGAAATTTGCGTAAATAAGGACACAAAGGACGAAGTCTCAATACTCAATAGTTTATTTAAACCTATAACCTATTTTAGCATTGTAATTTAAAATTTTTATGGAATGCGAAAATTTTCCTCATTAGGAGGCAAAAAACAAAGAATGTGATATTCATGCAAAATATGAGAAAAATATTTTTAGCTATTATTTCTTTATATCTTTATCTTCACAATGCGAAATAACAACAATAAGTATTCAAATACAAAAAGTTAACTAAGTCCAGCCAAAGCTAGACAAAAAGTGTTATTTTGCGTCAACTATATCGGTAAAATCAACTATTTAATGTTCTGCCGGTGCTTTCACACGCGAAAAGTTTACTTTGCAAAGTCTTGAGTTTGGTGGTGGCAAGAGAAAGGAGAGCGGCTCTCTTACACTCTTTACTTTCCCTTGTCACCACCAAACTCAAGACTTTGCAAAGTCAACTTCCATTGTGTGAAAGCCGTACAAGCGTATCCCTTCTTCTAAACCGAGTGTGACCGCTAAAATTAAGTATGTTTCGTGCCAGAAGGTTTGGGTGAAGTTTCAGTTTACTGATATACCTTTTCGTATACTTGTGATCACCGATCCTTGTAAACTCGGGAGTTTTTACGTACCACGGAGCTGCAGTAATCGTTCTAAGAATTTTGTTTTGTCTTCTTTGAATTTTTTCAATGTTTGGCGCTGGGGCGGTGGGTGCCCCATAATTGAATTCCATAGCACCATACAGGCTTTAGAGTTGCGTAGTATAACAGTGTGGAGCAAATTCCAGTTAACACAAGTTATGTTAATGTATGGGGAAGATGCATAGAAAGGATACTGCGGACGTCTGCTTTGATGATAACTGGTGCTTCTTGCACTACGCCAACTAAAGCACTAATTACGATGATGCATTGGCTGCCAGCTTATGGCGAAGAAAGTGGCCATGTGCTCGGCAATCAGGCTAAAAGCTGAAGGGATGTGGAAAGAAGCGACAAAAGGTCGTGCTTCGATAATAGAAGGTATAATGGACCTCCCGTTGTATAGTAATTACTGTGCACCATCTCTACTGCTCGACAAGAGATTTGACGTGATCTTATCAAGGACGGCCTTGGCACGAATCAAATTGGTCGCTAAGATAACATGTAGGGACTGCACAGGTCAGATGGTCTTATGAGGTTATCTGCCGAGTAGCAAGGCTAACATGGCCTGCGTATGATCGTTGACTGGATTCCTTTATCCGGCTTTTGGGTTGGTTTGCATCTGAACCGTCGGGGGAAGTGTG
Organism: Thecocarcelia acutangulata; assembly: GCA_914767995.1. Taxonomy (NCBI): domain Eukaryota; kingdom Metazoa; phylum Arthropoda; class Insecta; order Diptera; family Tachinidae; genus Thecocarcelia; species Thecocarcelia acutangulata. The sequence continues at coordinate 26,142,547 of OU612097.1, read as the reverse complement.
CGTCTCATAGGCTGCACTTCTCCCCCAGGCAACACAACGAGACCAAAAGGACCAAAGTGGGCTGGTTTCATGAAACTAGCGACCTTTACAACCTAACCTAACCTAACCTAACCTAACCTAACCTAACCTAACCTAACCTAACCTAACCTAACCTAACCTAACCTAACCTAACCTAACCTAACCTAACCTAACCTAACCTAACCTAACCTAACCTAACCTAACCTAACCTAACCTAACCTAACCTAACCTAACCTAACCTAACCTAACCTAACCTAACCTAACCTAACCTAACCTAACCTAACCTAACCTAACCTAACCTAACCTAACCTAACCTAACCTAACCTAACCTAACCTAACCTAACCTAACCTAACCTAACCTAACCTAACCTAACCTAACCTAACCTAACCTAACCTAACCTAACCTAACCTAACCTAACCTAACCTAACCTAACCTAACCTAACCTAACCTAACCTAACCTAACCTAACCTAACCTAACCTAACCTAACCTAACCTAACCTAACCTAACCTAACCTAACCTAATCTAACCTAACCTAACCTAACCTAACCTAACCTAACCTAACCTAACCTAACCTAACCTAACCTAACCTAACCTAACCTAACCTAACCTAACCTAACCTAACCTAACCTAACCTAACCTAACCTAACCTAACCTAACCTAACCTAACCTAACCTAACCTAACCTAACCTAACCTAACCTAACCTAACCTAACCTAACCTAACCTAACCTAACCTAACCTAACCTAACCTAACCTAACCTAACCTAACCTAACCTAACCTAACCTAACCTAACCTAACCTAACCTAACCTAACCTAACCTAACCTAACCTAACCTAACCTAACCTAACCTAACCTAACCTAACCTAACCTAACCTAACCTAACCTAACCTAATCTAACCTAACCTAACCTAACCTAACCTAACCTAACCTAACCTAACCTAACCTAACCTAATCTAACCTAACCTAACCAAACCTAACCAAACCTAACCTAACCTAACCTAGCTTAACCTAACCTAACCTAGTTTAACCTAACCTAACCTAACCTAACCTAACCTAATCTAACATAGGTTGATTCTGAGAGTGAGGGGTGAAAATAGAGGCTAAGTTAGAAGACCCGTATCGCGGCGCAAAAACATCATATGCAAAACGTCATATTCAAAACCTATTACGTCTTACGATGGTGCGCTTAAGTTTGCCAGTCTTTGGAAACTTTGCCGATTTTCTTAATACTTTTTTTTGGAATTTCTTAGTATTTGAAACATTTTGTGCTAAAAGTAAATTTTTTGTTTTGTATAATTATTCAACGAACTAAAGAACTAACAGGGAGACCCAAAATTACTGAAAGGTTGGGGCTTAAAAATATATAACGTTTTTTCATCATCTATTTTTATATAAAATACGAAATTACAAAATATGGAAAATTATAAAATATGGAATTTTTTGTTTTTCAAAAAGTGTGGATAAGAATGTCACATAAATAACTCCGTTTACAGCATCGCAGTGTTGCGCTCATTTTAGTGCATTTTCCCTAATATTATTAAAAATTTGTGAGGGTGTTGCGGCAGTTTCGACCCAACGTTGTCGGACTCGGGCTTGGTCTCATGCATATACTCGCTCTTTCAATTTACCCCAAACACAGTGTAAAAAATTCTATTTTGTATATTTTATAATCTGAAGCTATAAAAAATGTATATGAAAGAAAAAGTTACTAAATTGTTAGTAACTTTTTTTATGGTGACACTTGGGCCAATCTGCACAATAAAAGTAGTTCTATGTGTAAATGCAGTAATTGGAAAATAAAAACATTTTTCCTTATTAAATAATAAATGAGAATACATATAAACAATTATAACAGCCACAGTTACAACCACAACATCATTTGACACTTGATATTATTTGTGACATCGAAACGAATAAATGAATGCATGCATGTGTGAGGAAAACCAATTAGAAATTGTTGACAAACGAAAAAATACAACAAAATACCAGTAATAAAGCATGAAGGGAAACTCAAACACATTTATGTGTACACACAAACAAACTCATCTTTGTATACAGATACAAACATTCCTTTAATGAACAAATTTATACCACCAATTTTTTTCAAGTTTTTTAAATGCCATTGACAATTAGTGCAGAATTTCTATTCTACTCGTATAGAGGGTGGTCCAACCACAACGCACGATTTGGGTTGTAAATAAAATAAAAAGCTGTCAGTGACTTTTCTTAGTATTTTCTATTATGCCAGAAGGATACACTGAACCAAAAATTCACCTAAAAACTGCAAAATCGATTGTGAACTTGAAGTAATGTAGATTATTTACAACCTAAAAAATATTTTATTCAAATTTATTCGGAACTTCAACTATTTTAATTTATTTAACTAAAATGAAATAAAGATATTTCCTCATTTCTACCAGTATTTATTCAATAATACATACCTTTAGTTAAATGCAAAAATATTATTCAGGTTCAATAAATTAATTGAATACAGCATAAATTTATTCAAATCTACAGGGTGCGATTTGTTAACAAAATTTGGTGAAATAAACGAATTTTTTATGCAAACCAACATTCGTTCGTTTTGTTAAAATATATATTTTAACAAAATTTTTACTGATTCACCATAATTTTGCTTACATTTTTAACAAATCTTTTTTGAAATGTACAAATTTATATTTTTAACAAAGCCCATTGGAGTTAAATCTAATAAAATGTGTTTATTTGAATAATTTTTTTTTTGTTTTAGGCAAAAAATCATATAATATTAGAGAAGTTTTCCTGGTAATTCTAAACAATACAAGTTAAATAAGATTTAAAATTTATAATTAATAATTCATAATTTAATTTATAATTAATAATCTAGATACTCTACTACTAAAATTATGTATATCAACCGAATAAAAGTAAAAATGCCACGTTCCTAAAATGATAAAACAGTCAGTTAAAATGATAATGCAGGTACCAAAATGATAATAGTGATTGCAATTGTAGTTGTATATTTACTGAGTTTCTGGCAGTCAGAACTGTAATCAAGTTTATTGTTGGTTTTTGTCACTCAAAACAAGACAGAGAGATACATAAGCGTTTTGTTTACAAAAGTTAACAACACAAAAAAAATAAAAAATAAAAAATAATATAAATCGAATTTTAAGTAATAGAAAAGCCGACTTTGCTTAATGAAGAGTTTTCGACTTCAACACTTTCCCTTTCAAGCAGGTCGACGCATGTCTTACATGTGATTAACTGTGGTGACTACATGTTATCTTTTACTTTGTGATCTCTGTATGGAAAGACGATATTATTTGTATGCTTTTAGCTATTTCACTACTGTATTCTCAGTAAATACAACATTATGTCAAGCCATAGATCTCTGCCAGTTGCAGTAATAACATTTTCTCTGGTGACAAACAGATACAATTTGCAATTTATCTTAAGCAACACGTAAGTACTTAGTTGTCTGACAATCAACCTATCTGCTAAGTCCCCTTTTACAATGGGACAGACAACTGGCTGACAGATGAAATACGGAAGTGCTGGAGTGTGTATTCGGTGGGGCAGAGTGTGTCATGCATGACTCTTTGTAATAGATAGTTTGCATATTTGTTTGCTTCTCTTTTCCACTTTTTCACTTTTCGTCATTTTCATGTTGTTGCTTCATATCATTTTTCTTAAATCAATTTCAACTTCACATCAATATAATGTGATAAAAAAAAACAAACGCCGAAAAAAAAACGAAAATAGAAATGATTGTCTATTAATTTCACAAATGTGCAAGGTTTAGGCAAGACCAAACGAGATATAAAAAACTGCCTAACAAATAATGTCAGTTCACACACTTATCAGCGTATTGCCACATCTGATATAAAGATATTGCCAGAAGGCTTAAAGCTTTTAGTATAGGGGTAGTGCTCCTAATAGACATATTTCTCTAACAATGATGCTATTGCCAGAGGCATTAATAAAAAATTATTACTTATGTCTGGTATTTATTTAGCAATGGCAAAACGAAGAATGTTCTAACGATTGTCAAATGACTTATATTGCTGTAGCCTATTGTTGTCTTACAATGGACTGATAACACGACACTTGAGAATTTACACAATTGTAAAATATATTTAGGCAAATTTGGCAACATTGTAATAATAAGCGGTTGTGGTTTACGCTCTTCACTTGTGTGTATTGTGGCGATGGAAGAAAAGAGCTGTTAATGATGATTCGCCCCTCTTTGATTGTATGAATTTTTCATTCAATATTCATATAAACTTTTTCCTTGTTATCCAATAATTCATTCGTATTCTTTCTTTTTCTCTAGTTGCATTTGTATTGTTGAACATAAATTGGCCCCTTTCTTTTTTAATATTAAACTTTATTTATGTTTTTTTAAAGTTTGTAAAAGTTTTGGCCTTTCAGAGCACTTACAAAGCCAAAATCGTAACAACACATTGCTACTTATGGCTGGGTATTAAAGCTAATACGTATACATCAACACTAAATTCTATACAAAGCTTTTAAAATCAAAGTTTTCTTTTAAACATTGTTATCAATAAACATGTTTTTGAACAAAAATACATTAAAAGTAAAACGAAGCCGGTCTGAAAAGCATATTAACAAAACTTGCCTAAAGATTTCTCTTCTAAAACTAACACTTTAGGAGTTTATTGATAGATCCTTCATTGAGGCAAAGCTTTACGGACACTCTGGAATGTCATCTTATATTTTTGTATATTTAATTATTGCTAAATGAAATGAGATGCAAAGAAATTATCAGATACCTTTTTGTATATGTTGATAACCTCTGAAATTTGTTTTGATACACACCAATTAAAATAAGTTCAATAACGCTCTTAAGACTATGATCTTAGGAATACAAAATATTTTTGACTGCATTACTAAAATTTTGTTATAACGGACATGTGAAAAGTAATCATGTTCTTGCAATGTCTGTAATAAAACCTGCGACAGAGCAAAAATTTATTACTCTAGATCATTCTAGATCATTACTAGAGAGAATGTAATATTTTTAAAATAGAACACAGAAGGAAATCCTTTATTCCAGTCAAAACAAAAGGAGAATATAGTGAACCACAGTATTTTTTCGGTAAGCAGGTAAATGCTTTGTGCTTGCTCCAGAGGATTATTCCGCTTGTACCGACTGAAAACCCTTTTATCTGCTTGGCAAAAGTCGTAAATCTTGAGAATAGTTTTACCTTACTTGCTTATTTCTGCACTGTACAACAATTAATCTGGTGCAGAACTACTTTTATAGTTAGAATTTACCTTTGGTTTTCAAATTGAAATTCAAAAACTTTTGGTTATTGTTCTGTTGGGTAGTGTTCTATGTTAAAGTTCCTACTAAGTTTTTTTCCACACTGAACATTCAAACCATAAAGGTAGTTCTACGCTAGCCTGTATTATATTAACTTAATAATCAAATCACAAGCAATATTTCGGGGCGTTTCCTGATGTGGTTCTAGGGTTTCAACTCATCTGCCCTCATCCGTGACTCACATACATTCCCCATTAATCTGATATCTAGCGAGGCAAATAACATTATCGATTTCATTCTTCTTTTGCCGCATAACTCGTTTGCAAAAGTTCATAACTGTTATCCATTAGGATTCATTTACTGATATGTCTTCACACCCACTGTATTCTACATCATCCAAAACATTTTTCTTCTGGTATATAATTCTGTATATTAAGATTCGCTATATAATGAGACTACTTCTTAAAATAACCATATCCCAATAACAGTTGAATAGTTGAGGTAATAATTTACTTTTTATTCAACTTATAAGAATCAGACTCACATTCAATCTAACGCACATAAAAGTGCTCCACCTCACCTGCCTCTCTTCAGCTATTCTGCGTTTTATTCCTCCACACCTGTTGAGCCGCAGCTATTATTTTTTTATTTAATTTTTTCACATCTCGCGCTAGCAAATTTATTGGGGTCTTGCCGGCTGTAATAAAGACTAGCGGACCTGACATTTTTTTTCTTGTACTCAGATATACATATGTAGTGCATTGCGTTAGAAATATAGGTTATGAGAAGGGGGTAAAGGGAGTAGTGTTTATGATTTGAATTTCCAACGCAACAGGACAGGACACACTTCTGCATGCAACTTGTTTCGCAGACAAAACATACTGCTGAAAAAGGAATTCTCTCTGTAATGTATTGTGCAATTTACTGAACAATCGACCACAGATGGATGAGTCTTGGACAATAAACGCAAGTTGCATGAGAATTGTTGCCCGTCCGAACAATATTATAATAACAATAGAATAAAGTAACACACCCCACACTGCGGAGATGCTCCAGTGAGGCAACAGGTTTGGATACCCTACTGTCACCGATAAGCTTCTATACTCTCTCTCTCACTCTCTCTCTCTCTCTCATTCTTACATACAATGGAATAACCCTAAAACAGACTTTGAGGCTATGGCCCAAACATGAAAGTATTATTCCATTTTCGGTAGGTTATAGGTGGTATAAATAATAAGGAGATCGAATGGAGTGAAGCATATTGTACACAGTTTCAGAAAACCGAGAAACTTGTCATGTATTGCACATGAAAAATGTATTGGTTTCAGCGAACATCAAATTGCATTTTCATTCCAGAAACATCAAGAACACCCGATTCCTCAATATTTATACCATCCATGAGTGTAGATAAAGCAGCATTTACGGTCATGAGTTTGTGTACTAGTAAAGAACACTAAGTCTTACAGGCATTAAAGTTGACCCTGTTCTTACGATAGCAGTCGGAGATTAGAAAAAGATCATTACTTAGTGAGTCATTCATATTTTGTCTCTTGGTACCGATCGCTGATAGGCTGAATTAGTACCAGTGGCAAATGCTGCTGTCATCTGCAACAGAGGGGATAGGGTGGGAAGTTGGATATAGAATATTGTTAAGCAAAATAAGATATAGAGTAATGAGAAAGAACGGAGCCTGCAGGCAGCCCTGAGTTAATCTTGAATACATTTGATGCCACTGTGCGATACTGCTGCTCAATGTCTTCATTATTCACTTGATTCTAAGAGTTTCCACCGATATAGCTCATCAAGCAGAGCAGAATACTATTGTCTACTTCCATAAGAAATTTGTGTTTGCTGGGCACCGCCATAGAACTTAATAATAATGAACTACAAGAGAAGTAGATTTGCATTCGTACCCAGCATAATAATAACAATAATATAATTCGAAAGCTTTCTACCAATGCCTTATAATTTACCTACAATCAACATAAATTTCTGTTAAAAATATTTGTGCTTTAAATGCAATATGCATAAGAGACATTTGGTATTCAGGCACAACCAAACGTCTCTTAATTCTCATGCAGCAATACCACTGTTTTCAAACATATATTATTTATGTGTGCTAGTAAATGGACATGGCAAAACTTTCTTAACTTTAATTTATAATTGATGTTTAAAAACCATATATTAGCTTAAATAAGAGCAACAACCAGAAGTTATCAGAGAGGACCAACATCAACTCCTTCTTCTTCACTTTTTACTATTCAATAAGTCAATACATAAGTATATCCTTCAGCATGGAAATACATAGTAGTCATTAAAGATCTTTAAACATTGTTGCCCCTCCATGAGTCTGTGTATTGAATTTAAATGCAGAAGTGTCTATATAACTATAATTTATTGCACAAATAATGGGAAGTTGTAGTTGCTAAAACTTTTAGTTGTGTTTTCTAAATCAAACTTACAAATGCTAACAGCTGAAAAGTATTTAAGTCAAAAGTGTGCACGTTTGTGTGTATCTATGACACATGTACTATATGTTTGCCTTACGATATATGTTTATTACAGCTTATCCCATCTTTTGACTCTGAAAGCATAGTGGAAAAGTTATTTAAAAAGATTTTTGTCCACTAGGACAATTCAAGCAATATGGCAAATTATAAGTCAACAATAAAATAACGTTTCAAAATAACATTAAACTTTTTCAAATTTCTCCTAAATATTTGTTAGTTTTTGGGCAAATATTTAAGATTATAAGGAAAGAAAATTGCTAAATCTTGGTATTTTAATAATAAATGAAAATAATTAGTCATTTTAATGCAATAATTAAATCCTTTCATATAATCCCTGATAATTGAAAGTAATTTTAACCCCAAAGGAAGATATTTTTACAAGCATGTTATAGTTTTGTTTTATATAAAACAAAGGAGATCAATATACGAATATTGTAACATACTTCTAGGGGAAGAATTCAATAAAAGCAGCATCTTCTCAAACTATGAATTTTAAAATTGTTGTAAAAAGTAAAATAGTTATAAAACTGTTTGTTTTTTGAATATGAGAACACAATTACTAAGATTTTTTCTTATATTAATTTAAAAAAAAATTTATTTCTACACAAACAAAGCTACAATCTTTTATACTAGGAAAGATTTTGGAAATCGCTGTCTGAGTTTTTATATTACCTGAGCTGTACTCTTTAATTAACTAATGCTGAAAGATCCTAACGATACACGAAGGCTATTCAAAAAACTACCGTTATTTTAAATTTTTCCAAAAAGTACTCCACTCATATCCCGCGGATATCATACACTTACGCCAGCGTTTTTTCCACTCCTCAAAAACAACGAGCTTTTTGGTGCCGCCAAGAGCTCCTGTTTCTATTTCTGTTCTCTCCACAATCGTAGCAAAACGCTTTCCTTTCATTCGTGTCTTCAATTTTGGGAAGAGTAGGCCAAGTCCGGCGAATACGGTAGTTGAGGCATGATAAAGGTTTTGTTTTTGGCCAAAAGCTCATGCACAAGCATCTATGTGTGAGTTGGTGCATTATCATAGTGCAAAATCGATTATTGTTTTTTTCCACAATTTTGTGCGTTTCTGTCGCGCGAACGGTGCATAACATCAAGGTAATATTCCATTATTGACGATCTTGTGGCAAGAATTCATGATGCACTACGCCATTGCAGTTGATGAAAACAGTGAGCAAAACCTTCAAATTTGGCCGAATTTGATGTGCTTTTTTCGGTCTTGGTTCCTCTGGCTACTTCCGTTTTGATGATAAGGCTTTGGTTTCTATATCATAGCCATACACCAAAGACGACTTAATTCTCATGCTGGACTTAAGTAAAACGATTTTTTTTATTATATGTAGTATTAAGATTTGAATACTTATTCAATAAATTCAATAAATATAACATAAAATAATAAAAAAAACACGTGCACACATGATGCAAACCAAAACTCTACCTCAACTAATTTAATTTCAACACTTTAAATGCTGTGATAACGTTTCTTTTGATCGTTCCGTGTGTTAAGTTCACAAACATTACTCCCCCTTTCCTCCTTATCATAATCTATTTCCCTAGTTCCAGTACAATGCACTGCGTATGTAGGAGCTATACCCTGAGTACTGGTCCAAGATAAATATAAAATGCTTTAAAATAAATAATTATAATAAATATAATTAATTCTAAACCTAATAAATATATGTAGTTTAAAACCCTAAAAAACATGCTTCAATATCAAATTTCAAATTTTTCATTAACTATTGTTTAAGCTTCTTCTTAAAATGCCCAATCAACCAGATAGTTATCCGTATAACGCTTTCCAAGTTTTTTTTGGGAATTCCCAAAAATGGCTTCATGAATCGCCGAAATCCCCCACGTCCCCGGAAACTATATGGCAACTTCAATTTTCGCACTAAATCAATTTATCGTTTATAGTTCAGATACACGTTCCACGGCCGAAGCGCGCACCGAATATTAAACACCGGTTCCGTTGCGGTTAGCGAAGCACTTCCATGTTTTAGGGAAATTTCCAAAGCCGGCTTCAGGTAAAGTCAAAATCCCCCCATTTCCTCAGAAGCAACACGGCTACTTCAATTTTCGCACTAAGGCGAATAATCGTTTATAGTTCAGATGCATGTTCCACGGCAAAAATGCGCACCGAATATGAATAACTGGTTTTAAATCGGTTACCAAAATAGTTACGAATTTTCTTAGGAAGTCCCAAAATTGGCTTCGTAAATCCCCAAAAATCCCTCCTGCTTCCCCGGAAACAATACAGAAACTGCAACTTTAGCAATACAGTGACAGCACTGTATATACAGTTTTACATACCTACACATGTAATAATCACTTACATCGATGACAGGGCTGCGAGCGTTGCTAACATACAAACAAACAAATATACAAGTGAAACTAGTATAAGCGTGTTAAAAAGTATTTTTTAAGTTCTATTTAAAAAAAGTTGATGTTGAAAAATATTATTTTTTAACAGACTGGACTCTAAAGGAGCTTCCTTTGCTAAAAAAAAAAAATGTTTCCCAATAGATTCGTTTGTTTAAATAGTTCAAACCCTTTGAAGAAAATCTCATCTGCAATACAAGTGTTATTTATTTATTTTGCTTTACAATACCTTCATAACAAACAATGGCCCGGCAATTAAATTAAAGCAATAGTGCCTTTATCTGCCATAAGCAAACTATCATTTGCCAATAAATTAATCAAATGCAGTTGTTTCAGTATTTGTATATCCATCTTTGTAAATTCCGCAAAGGAAAACATACGAGTAGAGCAGGAATGCAATTCCTTACTTTGTATAATCACTTTTAAAAGGGGTTTCACTTTGAAAGGTGTTAAAGTTTTACACATGCATTTCCCCTTTAAATTGATTGTACGTGTATACGATTGTGCGTGCGTATGCAGTGAGTTGTGGCTGTGTGAATTCTCACCTATATGCACGAACCAAATACGCGTTCTTTTTTGCTTTGCATTCAACTTTTTTGTGTATTGACTTTGCGAGTTGTTTAAATGCCATGTCGTAAATAACAAATAAACTTTAAATTTAATTAAACTGGCTGGGAATTTTTGGTTTTTAATTCTTTTATATGAAATTCAGGCAAATATGTTGAATTGTATGATTTTATTTTGGTCTCTGACACAAAAAAAATGTGTTTTAGTAATTATAAATGAGGTCAAGCCTGGTTATTTGAAAAATCAGATTTCTTTGTTTTCTTTAATATTTTTTGATTGTTAAAAATGTGTTTATATTTTTTTTTTTAATAATATTTTTCTAATGAAGCCATTTTATGCGACCAATAAAAATCCAATTACATCAATTTGTATAAATATTTTTTTATATATTTTATTTACGTAAGTTGCATACTTGTATTACAAATGTTTGTTTTTTTTTACGAAATTTATTTTAATTTAAATACCATTTCTTTTTATAGTTTTTATAAACCATTAAAAATTTATGAATTATATATGAAAAAATGCAAAAGCATATTTAGAACAATCAAATTTAAATGCATATTTATGTATTTATTTAGAAAGTAAAAAACAAAAGAAATATCCAGAAAAAAAATATGAAATTATTCAAATAAAATGGTTAACATAAAAATGATGAAATAATGATTTCACAAAAAGCCATTGGAGAAGAGAATAAGCTTCAGCTGCGGATAAATAAATAAACATTTATGATGAGGCAGGCAACCAAAAAATTATTTGACTAAAAAGGGTTTTTTTATAGTGATATAGAACTTCAAATTTTAATAAAACAAAGATGAAGTTTTTTTAATTGATATAAAGTTAATTTCATTCAAAACATAACCTACAGACATTATAATTCAAATATGACTTCTGGCATACGAGGGCGGGTTGATATTGAAGCTACGTAAGTCGAAAAGCAAAAATTTTTTTCAAAAATCATTTATTTCTCAACATACTCTCGTTTTAGCTCAATACACTTAAAAAGTCGATATTCCAACTTTTTTTATACCATCTGAATAATACGATTTCGGGAACTTCTCAAAATATTCGTTAGTTTCGGTAATCCCTTCTTCGTTTGAGATGAATCTTTTTCCTGCGAGCCATTTGTTCAATTTTGGCAACAGGAAAAAGTCACTAGTTGCTAAATCTGGGCTATAAGGAGCATGACCAACAAATTTAAAGTGTATTTGATGAAATTTTAGCTTCGTATCTAATGCTGTGTGAACCGGTGCATTGCCTTGAAGAAAGCACATTTGTTTTTCTTTAAATTTTTGTCGTATGTTCTTGATTGCATTAATCAATTGATCCCATAATGCACTATAATACTTTCCTGTGATTTTGGATCCTTTTTCAAGATAGTAGATGATAATATGCCGTGTGCATCGCAAAATGTAGTGCCTATAACCTTGCTAGCTGATTTCACTGTCTTCGAGTTCTTCGACGTACCTCCACCAGCTTCCACCCATTGCTTCGAGTGATTTTTGGTTTCAGGTGTATAGTGGTGGACCCACGTTTCATCAACGCTAAAAATCAACAGGATACCGCTTTATCATGTACAAGTACCGCTGTGAAGTAGTGTGTCGAAGTCGTTTGTATTCGACACTGAGCAAACGCGACACCCCATAGCTTTTTCATATGCAAATGCTCATGCAAAATGTTGAACACACGTTCATATGATATGTTTACCATTCCAAAGATATCGACGATTTTCTTCAGTAATCACCTCCATTGGCCTTCCTGTTGATACTATTGTTGCAGTGCTTGTTCGGCCGCCTTTAAATTCAGCAATTCTATATTTTACCGTGTAATCTGGCGGAGCAGACTCACCGTAATGTTTATTGAGCTTTTCTTTTGTCGCTTTCGCCGTTTTCCCTTTCAAATAATAGTATTTGTTACTTTTTTCCATTTTTGAAGAAACACAAAAGTTGTTTAATTCAAACAACTGCAACAAATAAACTAATCAATGAATTTGGTTAAAATTCAAACACCTGATGTTTAACAGATGGCAATTTCAAAAAAAAAAAATAAAGTTGTGTTTGTGCTGTCATCTAGCGCTATGTAGCTTCAATATCACTCCGCCCTCTTATTACCACCAGGGCTGGCTCGAGCATAGTTTATTCTGGACGCTCATTTTTCAATTACTTTTTCCAACATTTGTGGCCATATATTGGCAATAACGGCACGAATATTGTCCTTCAAGTGGTCAGTCATTTCGAGCTTATCGGTGTACACTAGCGATTTTATGTATCTTTACAGAAAATTGTCTAGCGACATTACATTGCATGATCTTCGAGGCCAATTCAATGGTCTCAAACATGAATCTACGCTGATAGAAAAGCTTTCGTAGATACAACAATTTTTTACATTACATTTTTCGTTGTAAACGTAAAACTTCATTTGGGTTATGAATATTGTTCAGTAAAAAAAATAACAGTCCTAAATAGCATAAAATTTGTTCGTTTATGGAAACGATTTCTGTGGCACGAATCGAACCTGTATCGAGTAGATAATGAAAGTCTTACGTTTACATGTCACGTAATATGCTCATTATTTTAACAACATAGTTTCGTAGCTGTCACGAAAGTCTTACATTAACAAATGAAATATTTTTGTTACATTTACTACGGAACATTCTGCTAAATCGGCTATTGAGTAAATAATGAAAGTCTTACGTTTCCAATACTCTGTAAGGAATCATTTTAAAAACATTGTTTTATAGCTGTTACTAAATTCTAACATTAATAAATTAAATATATTAATTATATACTTTTTAATAGCTATAATGAAACTCTAACATGTTCAAGCAAAAGTGTGTCGTAACATATAGTTTTCATAATGAGGTGGTGTTTGAATTCCATCCTGAGTACAAGAGCTTTTTTCCTTGTCGTTCGTAATTTTTTTTTTATATGATCATTATTAATTTCTTTTCAATGTAGTTCATTACTTTGTAGCGTGGGAAGTGTTGGACTAAATTCTATTAGTCTGAGCAGTGTCAAAAGTATTTGTGCAGTACATTATTCACTATTCATCAGCGCCCCCATGTGGCTTTCAAGGCTTACTCAGGTTGCAACTTTTGCCATAAGTTTGTAGTCATATGAGCAAACACCTTGCAGAAGAATTCGGTTGTTCTACTTCCTCCTGTATGTAATTTTCCACGCAGTCAATGGAGGATAAAAGCTCAATGATTTGGTAGCTTGAATCCCATTAAGAGCATTAGGTTTCTGCTTCCTTACATTAAAGGCACCCGAAAACCGACACTGCATGTTATAGGGGAAACTAATTCCCCTTCACGCAATTAGCTACGTGGCGCCACTCGCCATATTTTGCACTTTACACATACTTAAAACAGCCTGTGTATATTCCTCGAAGAGCAATTGATGCATCTTAAGCGCACATTCTTCCAAACCAAAAAAATAAATTAGTCTACTTCACGACTGCTAAATGTGAACTGTAAAGACTACTGTTTACTAAAATGGCTTCAAAACAAAATATTGTACCTTCCCGGCCGCTACCCTATACTTCAGCCTGTAGTGTTTTTATATGAACAAGAAACTCGTTTTATATTAGTGGAGACAGATAAATAAATGAAGTTTATACGTCAATACTATAGCATAAAGCTAATTAGGTAATTTGCTTAATGGAAGGCTTTTTAGTAATTTTCACGATCTCAAAGTCTGGCGTTCACAAGAATTTCACTATTCAAATGCTCGCGAATGTAAACGTTCGAGTTGGCGAAACAAGTACATCGTCTGCCTATTAGTAAATGTGTAAATGCTACAGATTACAGTAAACTTCCCTCGCCTGCCTGTTAGTCAGAACACGAACTTCTAAATATTTCTTTAACAAATTTTTATTTTATATTTATTTTAGGGCTACAAAGTTTATTTCACCACAAACCCCAATCAACCAGAAGCCTCCTGGTCTTCGCAAATGGTCGACAACAGTGAATTGACAACGATATCCGATCTAACACCCCATGCCATTTATACAGTACGTGTACAAGCCTACACAGCCATGGGAGCCGGTCCAATGTCCACACCAGTCCAGGTCAAAACACAGCAAGGTGAGATCGATATTTATGATTTATTAATTAAATGTTCATGAAAAAAAGGAAACGGAAAAAATTTTAGAAACAAAAAAAAAGCAACTGTGATTGTACATCACAGTACATCAACAAAACTAGTTTAATAAATAAGATGCAAACTGTTTAAAGATTGATATTTCTCCACAGAATATAAACCATTAGCGATGGAGTAGACTTAGCAGGCTATAAGCCATCGAAAAGTCAGACAATTTGAATGCAATTTGGTAACGTTGATTTAGTTTCCCCAGTTAATATTTTAAAAATTCTTACCCAAAAAAAAAAAAAAAAAAAGAATTACATAAACTAAAATAATTACTTGTTTTTAACACAATGTTAAATTTTTAATAGCGTACACACCATTAGTTTCCCCAGTTAATATTTTAAAAATTCTTACCCAAGAAAGAATTACATAAACTAAAATAATTACTTGTTAAATGTTAAATTTTTAATATCGTAAATTTTTTTTTAACCAAATTCGTTTCACAAATTTCTGCTTTCCGGACGGATGTCTGTACATCATTTTTGTCATCTATTTGAAGTTAAATTTTTCTCGCGCTCAATTTCTTTTGTCAACATATTGAAATTTGTGTTGCTTTTTTACATCTCGTTTTCAATAATTAACGAATGAAAGGAAACAAATTATATGAGCGAAGAAGAGTATCCTTTACTCCTGGCCAGCAATAAATTTTTTTCGTAATCGTGTTAACAGCATGTTAAGCTTTATACATACATTCACAAGTTTAAATTTCAACAAAAAAAATGTAATTGAGAGCAGTTAAAGTTAAATTATATTTCCATAAACTACTTTTGTATTTAAAGTATACAGTGTTGCAAAAAATGTGAGCAGTTGCAGTACAAAAACATCAAGTAGGTAGAAGAAAAGAGAAGAGAAAACAAAAGTGAAAAGAAGGAACTAGAAGGAATAAAAGTTATCTACAGAAGAGAGGAGTAAATTATTGTATAATAAAGAGCAGTAAATTAGAATTAGAGAACGGAACAGACTAAAAGTACAGAAAAATAGCAAAGAGTAGAGTGGAGTAGAGTATAGTATATAATCAAGACTGTTAGAATACATGACTAAGACAACTCTCACACAAAATTAAAATCATGTGCTTGTTGGTCAAATGACGACCCGAAACAATAAAAACACAGTCCTACCTTCCTTAGAATCTCATAGTATAGGTAATCCTTTGCATGGGTTACACTATGTTATCTGGCGGGAAATCAATCGCATGGCATAATCTGTACTTCTATCATTCTTGGTAAATCATAGAAGAGAATACTGCAGAGCAAAGAAGAGTAAATTAGAGCAAAATAGAAATAATAGATCAGATAAAGTGGAGCATATTAAAATACAGTAAAATAAGATAAAACTAAGTGGAGTGGTGCTTAGAATAAAATAAAGTAGAATAGGACAAAATAGATTATTAAATTAAGGAATCATAAAGTGAATTACATTAAAGTACTGTGGAGTAAAGTAAATCAGAAAAAATAAGACAGAATAAAATAGAATAGAGTAAAATAGAGTAGAGTCAAATAGTGAATTGTAGAATAGAATATTGTAGAGTACAATAGGGTAAAGCACAGTGCTTTGAGATAGAGTATATAGACTTAATAAAAGTAGATATAGCAGAGCATTGTGGAAAAAGTAAATATAAATTGAGTACAATAGAATACAGTATTAGGGAATAGACTAGATAGATAAAATAAAAGTAGATTATAGTAATGTTTAGTGGAATAGCTTTGAACGAAATATTGTAGAGTTGAACAGCCAAGTGTAGCGTAGGGCAGACTAGAGTAGATTAGAGCTGAGTAGACTTGAATAGCCTAGAGTAGAGAGCCTAGACTAGAGTAGTGTAGACTAGATTAGTGTAGTCTATATTGGTGTAGACTAGCTTAGTGTAGACTAGATTAGTGTAGATAAGAGTTAAATTGACTATTATAGAGTAGAGTAGAGTAGAGTAGAGTAGAGTAGAGTAGAGTAGAGTAGAGTAGAGTAGAGTAGAGTAGAGTAGAGTAGAGTAGAGTAGAGTAGAGTAGAGTAGAGTAGAGTAGAGTAGAGTAGAGTAGAGTAGAGTAGAGTAGAGTAGAGTAGAGTAGAGTAGAGTAGAGTAGAGTAGAGTAGAGTAGAGTAGAGTAGAGTAGAGTAGAGTAGAGTAGAGTAGAGTAGAGTAGAGTAGAGTAGAGTAGAGTAGAGTAGAGTAGAGTAGAGTAGAGTAGAGTAGAGTAGAGTAGAGTAGAGTAGAGTAGAGTAGAGTAGAGTAGAGTAGAGTAGAGTAGAGTAGAGTAGAGTAGAGTAGAGTAGAGTAGAGTAGAGTAGAGTAGAGTAGAGTAGAGTAGAGTAGAGTAGAGTAGAGTAGAGTAGAGTAGAGTAGAGTAGAGTAGAGTAGAGTAGAGTAGAGTAGAGTAGAGTAGAGTAGAGTAGAGTAGAGTAGAGTAGAGTAGAGTAGAGTAGAGTAGAGTAGAGTAGAGTAGAGTAGAGTAGAGTAGAGTAGAGTAGAGTAGAGTAGAGTAGAGTAGAGTAGAGTAGAGTAGAGTAGAGTAGAGTAGAGTAGAGTAGAGTAGAGTAGAGTAGAGTAGAGTAGAGTAGAGTAGAGTAGAGTAGAGTAGAGTAGAGTAGAGTAGAGTAGAGTAGAGTAGAGTAGAGTAGAGTAGAGTAGAGTAGAGTAGAGTAGAGTAGAGTAGAGTAGAGTAGAGTAGAGTAGAGTAGAGTAGAGTAGAGTAGAGTAGAGTATAGAGTAGAGTAGAGTAGAGTAGAGTAGAGTAGAGTAGAGTATAGCAAAGTATAGCAAAGTATAGCAAAATAAACTAAAGTTGAGTAGAAAGGCATAGACTTGAGTAACTTTTTCAACAGTTGAGTATACTAGAGCAAGTTCGAGTAGAACTGACAACAAAAGAAAAAGAAAACAAAAATCTGAAAAAGAAGAGATGAGACGATAATTAGATCAAATTAAAGTCAAGATGAGATGCAAGTAACTTAGGATAGACTGAAATTGACGAGATGTTAAAAAATGCTTAGCAAATTAAGATTAAGATTAAATAAGGCGAAGGTAAACGACAAGTGCAGAAAAATTGAAAGTTCAGCTGGTTTAAGAGAAGTTCAATAGAGATTACTGACAATAATATAGCTAAGAAATATTGTGCCTTATAAATGTGTGTTATAGTACGTTTGTGAAAAAAAAAATCTTAAATTTTTCTCGCTATTACTTTTTTTTATAAGTTATAGTTAAAATTAAAAGAATACATGATAATTCACCTTTTAAAATTTAAGGACTTAATAACACACTTACAGAAGTACAAAGGTACTTTTTCTTTTTTATCTGTTTTAACCAGTTACTTTTTAACAGAAAATTATAGCAAACAATAATGACATTGATTGGTGTTGAACGACAGTGACAAAATGTAAAAATAACAGGAAAAGATAAATTAAAGGAATATGCTGTAATTAATATAATTGTTTCGAAATCATGTTGTTAAAAGAGAATAAAACAGAAAATCGAATTTTATTGGAAAAGAGAAATTGGCAAAAAAATAAAAGGAGAGTAAAGCGCTATTAATAAATCTGCTGAATATGTATTGACAATTTGGTGGAATTCTTTAAACAACACTTTAAGTGTTACAATTCAAGTTAAAACAGGCAAAAGGTAATTACTTTTTAATCAAAATACGTTGGGAGAAGTTTTGTTATATATATGTTAAGTAGGGAATTTTACGTTATACGTTAGTTATTAAAGCATAATAGAGGACGTCTAGGAGTGGGCAGAAGATTTGATGAGAAACTTCTTATTTATACACTGAAATAAATAAACGCTTACTTCACAACTTATTTATCGCTGTATATGTTTTGTAATAATTTCAAGCTCTATTATAATGAATTAACAAGAACTGGCCATGCGTATGAACTTAATAGTACGCTTGATATGTTTGTGCAAAAGTCATATTATTTTGTCAGTATTAAGCAATATTTATTGAATAATTCGTTAACAATATCTAAAACCTAAATAAAAAATTCGCTAAATAGGTTGACGTACATACAAAGATTATTATTATTATTTTTTTTCAAAGCAAACAATTAATCATTTTCAAATTTATACCTGTGTTTATAATTATTATGTTTAAACTATTGTTTTTGTCAGCAGTCGTATTGTAATTTGTGCCATCTAATACACAACTGCTGCAGCACCAAACAAATAAATAAAACAATAATAAATTTAACCATAATAGTTTAATTTCAAAACCATAAATCTTTATCTGCAAATTTATGTTGTATATGTGCGCATTTAAAATCACATCTCTCTAACGGCAGGAGGTTTCAATAAATTGTTGCTAACATGATATACTACAGCAAAATCTATTGTTTTATTAAATAACAAAACAATCAAACATCAAATGGACTTAATGAAAAATAATACTAAAATTTATTATAATAATTTGGAGATAATTTGGCTATAGTTACAAACAGTCTTGATTAGTTGAATAGAAGCATAAATATTTAATTTTCAAACAAACCACATGAAAATAAAATAAAAACTTGGTGAGCTTATGTCATTATGGCCAAAATCATTGGTGTATTGTTACCGGTTTACAACCACCTCTTTGTGACTTTTCCTGTCAAGTGGCAAAATCTTGTACATGATAGTCGTATACCACCTATTAAGCAGTTTATTGGCTACCTCAAACTACCGAATTCCTTCAACTATAGTAGTTTCTTAGAGACAGGGCTGCACTGCGTTAATTACATGAGCACTAGGGAAGGTTTTAGTTAGAATATGACAGCATCTCAAAAGATATTTTGACTACACGACTGCATCAAACAAGTTTTTATTGTACACTTGATGTTTTCTCTTTTTTTTTTTCTTTTGAGAGTAGTTTATACTGTAAATCTCTTTTAGCACTCAAACAATGGTGAGAAATACTTTGCTATATTTAAGACGAGTGCATTCGAGTAACCAAATATAAAGTTGTACTAGCTGTGTGGTATATGGCTACATTTTGCTGGAACAACGGTTTTAAATGCTTAGTTCTGAAACTTGGGCCGTCAAAACTTTTAATCATTGTCCGGTATTGAATATCATATAAAGGGTGGTTAAATTTTAAGCGCCGATGTTGATTTGAATAAAACACAAATTATGCAGAAATCATTGTTATTTCTTTTCATAATGATAACACTGATAGGGTTCAATTATGTACGGAAAGGAAAATCGGACAAATAGCTACCACGACTTCGGTGGCACACCTCCATCTGATGGTCCAAGGATTCGATGATGCTGAGGAATAATTGAGGTTCTATGCCGTTAATGTGCCGAATTATCTAATCCTTTAGCTCTTGAATTGTTGCTGGCTTATTGACGTACACATTTTCTTTTAAATAAGCCCAAAAAAATAAGCCCAACGGTGGCAAATTACATGATCTTGGCGGCCAATTGACATCGCCACCACGCAAGATAACACGGTCATTCAATTTGTCCCGCAAGAGAGACATTGTTTTGTTAGCTGCGTGGCACGTGGCACCTTTCTATTAAAACAATGTATCAGCCAAATCTATATCCTCCAATTCGGGTTATAAAAACGTCATTGTCATCTCACGTTAGCGAACACTATTCACGGTAACTACCTGAACGGCCTCATTTTGGAAAAAAAATATGTCGCGATGATGCTGACAGTCCATAAACCTCACCAAACAGTCACTCTTTGTGGGTGCAATGGTTTTAGACAATCAGTCTTGGATTATCATTTGCCCAAATGCGGCAATTCTGCTTTTTGACGAATCCACTGAGGTGAAAATGTGGCTCGTCACTGAAGATGATTGTAAACGCCCATTTTTATAATAAGCCTGAATAAATTTAACTCGTTGCTTGATTGTGTATTTTTCTATGGTTCAAATTGAATTAGTTTGAAATGGAGAAATGTCAAATGATATTTGAAAAACGCGTATGTGTAGTTCACATTCAACATCGGCCCACCCGATACAGTAGCCGCAACCTGTTTATCCCTTCATAAGTTTGTTCATACCAATCGTGCGGTTTCATTTTATGTTCAGGCAAATATTCTAGAATTTAGCTGCCGCATACTTCGTAAATATGTTTATTTACTTGACTATGAAATATGTTTAGGATGTATCATTGATTTACAGCTGCCTTGAAGGCCTTATCTACTGAAGGGCCAACTTCACTTGGTGCATTATTTGCGATTCATAAGCGGCTCCATGTGGGGTCGACTGTTATTGCTATTTTCATGTCCATCTTCAGGGAAGGCCGTCAAGTCAGGTGCTCATGAAATATCATAAATATATTTTATTTGGAACATGACACAAGTTTATGGTATATCATGAGCACCTGACTTGATGGCCTTCCCTAAAGGGTGAATTATTCAGCAGTGCCTGGCTTGCAAGGTTAACATAGGCCGCATTTTCCATCATATGTTTGTAGCCATATGAAGAAACTTCTTGCTATAGAGCTCGAGCCTGGTAATTCCTCCTGTGTGGAATTTCCCAGGTAGTCAATGCAAGACAAACCTTAGTTGGTAGAACGAGTAATATTAAAAGCATTATCCCATATATATCCCGCTGGCCTAACCATCACTACTGGTTAGGCCAGCTGAAAGACAATAATAGCACCTCGGGGGTTATTAGCCCTCAAAATTGCACCTTAGTTATTAGGGAAGACCAATTCTCCTCCCTGCGGTTTTAGATTTAAACTATATCCACAACATTTTAGCCTAACCTAACCCAATAAGCGAGCCGTTGTAAATGTGCACGCACATCCCCATATACAACATAAAGCCAAAAACATAGTACACAAACAAACAACATACAATATATGATATAAAGAACGCAAAATTCCAAGTAACACAACCATTAATGACTTTATTGTTGTTGTGTTTTTATTGTGTGGCAAGCGTGTGTGTAAATATGGGTAGCAGTTATATATATACTTTTGAGTCTGGAATTATCATAAGCAAATAAATAAACGGTTCATGATCATTGGAAAAAGGGGGAAAAAAGTATAAATAGTAGGTCAGATGTTGGGGGGAAGCAGAGTTTAATTTCAAAAGTTGTGCAATATAGCCATAAGTCAGAAAAGTAAGCAAGTCGAGCGTGTTAATATACAGTCGTTTTAAGTGTAAATAAAGTTATGAAATATTTAAGTACTGTGTAACGCACAAATGTCAGTGTAATTATTTCATTTGCAATTAAAGAAACCGCAAATCGTTTTTAAAGGCAAAAACGTAACAATATGTATACACAGTTTTTTTTTCGTCATTATCTTTTCAGCTTGTTATTCAAGTAAAAAAAAATTATTTCTGGTAACGTTAAGAATCCACATCGTCCGCATTCAAATGACTGGTAGTGTACATTAACGAATATCATGATTGGAAAATATTAATGTAACTAGTAGATATAGAAATAATAAATCAAATTTATAAATTCAAATTTCTTCAGGTTCACACACCACATACCGTTTAAAATTTATATTAATATTGGTTTTTGTTAATCAATAAAATATTTGCAAACAAATATTTGTTACGTACCTATTTAAACTAAATATAATAATATAATTGGGAAAAAAAGTATCATGGCTGTTATTTGTTAAATGAAATAAAATATTTGTTTAAAATAATATGGAAATAAATAAGTACGTTATGGGAGAAAAAATAATATAAATTGAGCAAATACCAAAATTATATTCCATTAGGTAGAATTAATTATATTTAATGTACATATATGTTGACTAAAATTACTTGCTATTACTATTTTCCTAAATTTAGGATTAAAAGTTACTGTTTTCCATAACTGTAATGAGGTTACGCATATAAAGTTATTATATGCTTTTAAATTTATATTCCACTTTTTTATACATTTACACTATTTTACGTTATATACCTTATAATTACTGTATTCGATTTGAAATCGCCAAATAGTTATTCTGGTACTCGTAATTGTAAATCACTTAAAATTGGCGATTTAAAACAGCAGTAAGACGCGCGTTCCTTAGAACACCTTCAAATAAATTTTGCGTTTTTCAAAACGCTACGCGGTTTCAGATCGCGCTTTTCTCAGAACATGGCAAAACATATGAAAGTCACACGGCCTTATTCAAAAAACAATTTTTACCTTTGGTTTCACATACTCGTATATATATGTGTTACCAAATGAGTAAAGCTAAACAAACTGTTTGTATTCACAAAACACATATCAACTGATGCTAGTAAATTATTTAAGCGATTTTGAAGTTTTGAACTGGTTTCGATATACACAAAATTGCCCCTCCACAAAATTGTGGTTTATGTTCTGATAACACAAAAAATCTCTATTATATTAATCGGTAACCAAATTTTCGAATGTTTTTAATATTAAAATAATAAAAAAAAAATGCGTGCGTTTATTAAAAATTTCTTTGCTTATATCTTTTAGTGAAAAATTTTATGGAATAAAGTTAAAAAATGTGTTAACAAAGCCAATATTTTCGAAGGCGAATGAGATGTTTTTTTTATGTTTATGCTTTTTTTTTAATTTAAATATGAGTAGAAGACACAGATACATCCATTCACATATATTTCAATACATTTTTATACCCTTCCCAAAAAAGTTTAAAGGGTATATAGAAGTTTGTGATTCCGTTTGTAATTTCTACAGTTTTTTTTTCAATATCAACAATGCAGGAACATATTAACAATGCTTGTTGGTATGACAAAATAGGATTGTGTCCTGAATAATAATATATTGAAGACAAAAACCAATAAGAGAAATTATAACATAAATCATAGAAAATTAGCAAAATAAATTTAAGGTTAATTTTACCGTAAGTTTAAAGCTAGGTTGAAGGTTTATTAAAACGTTAAAAATACAGTAACTGTGGAGACAACCATACTGCAAATTACAGGGGTAGCGCCACAAGTTCTCTTAAGCAACGCCAGCAGTCAAACAGCATTTCTACAAACAATTTTTCCCAGGTAGGCCAGTCAACCAGCCACATACATATGAAAAATTCCAAACAAGTTTTAAATGCTAATGTGGTTAAATCCGATCTACAAAACTTGAATCAGAAGCCCAAGCCTCAAAATTTCGATCAAAATTTTGGCAATCTTGAGGCAACTCTGCAGACTTTTGTTCAATCTATAAACACATTTACGGCTTCTATGACAACCATGATGCAGGAAATGCTGAAATTGCAATCTACTATTTTGCAGGCAATTTTAAACAAATTATTTGTTATAAAACGGCATCCGCCAGCACAAAAATTCAATGCTGTTAAATCAGCCACTTAAAATCAGATCGAGGCAGCCACTTAAAATTGCTAGGACATGAGACAACACGCCCATTGAATTTTTGCGCAAGAAGGCCATTGCCTAGTTGGCTGTGTTGCGAATGGCACCATCTTGTTGGAACCAGGACGTTTGCCATGTCCACAATTTCTGGGCACAAGAGGACCTTTATCATCTCGCGATACCGAACACCAGCCACGGTAGCTGTTTGGCCGACCTCATTTTCAATGACGTACGACCCGTTGACACCGCTGGCTTATAAGCCATACCAAACATAAACATTGCGAGATATGTTTTTGCCCGTCGTAGATTTGATCGTATATCAAGTTTTACAAAAAAAAAACTATACGGTGTTAAATTCGGTGACTTTTTTAAAAATACGAATTCTTTTATTTCTTCAACAAATTATCACAACAGAAATGCCTGGATATTTGTTTGAAAAATTAAGGTTCAACACCCTCAATCGCGCGAATAATTTAGTACCCATAAGACATCGAAGCCTAGTGTCTGAATGTCAATTTTTTTCCTAATGCTATTTATCTCTGGAATAACCTACCAACTATAATTAAAAATACCAGCAGTGCTACATGCTTTAAAAGACTTATTTTTGAGTACTATTCCTAAATACTAGTTTGTTAAAATATATACTCGTATTATGATTATAATGTTAAATACTTATGGCGCTTTCTTTTCTAGAAAAGGTGTAACATTTTCTATATTGTTTTGACAAAAAAAAATACAGGACTATACAGTTTTCTCAATTTTTTTTCAGATATTTATAGTTTTTGCGACATCTTCTTTTCTTCTCAATAAAACTTAAAAGTTAAAACTTGAATTTTAAGAAAAAAAGTGCAGCAAAACTTTTTCAGAAAAGAAAACGGCATTAGTTTGTACATTATGCTACCCTGTGTTCTTTTTAAGACATCCGTCTTGTTACACAGGACAGCAAACAAAATACATAAATAAGTAAAAAAAACAGTCACTCTTCGTGGATCGATTTTTCAACAATCACCAGCAGATTATCATTTACCCAAATGCAGCAATTCTGTTCATTAGCGAACACACTGGGATGAAAGAATGCCTCGTCGCTGTAGATAATCTAATTTGGATTTGGACGCCCATTTTCTTTAATGCGCTGCTCAATTGTGTCGCTCTCCATGGCTGCACTTGTTAAACATTTCAACAGAGAAATTTCAAATTGAATTGGGAAAAACCGCGACGTTAAGGGGTGACTCACAATTAACAGCGTCCCTAATGGACATCCTTTAGTGATTAATTTATATTAAAGGCAAAGAAAATAAAGATTACATTTTTTTTTATTAAGAAATTTATTTTTAATTATTTTTACAATTTTAAATTTACTCTTCAATGAAATCTGTAAGATTAAAAGGAAATGTAACATTGTAATAAAGAGTTGATGATATATGAACAGCATAACAAAAATTTTGACTACTTTTGAACTTTTTCAATACAGCCAAATTGTTTGAATGAAATACAGTGTATCCAGGGCTGGGCAGTTTTTGAAATACTTGTAGTTGAAATACGTATCTGAAATACAAAGACGTATTTTGTATCTGTATTTCTATTTATTATAGTAAATTCAAAATAAGTTATTTCATACAAAAACTAAAACTGCTAGAAACTACGACCATTAAAACGTTTATCATTTTACAAAACTGTAATTCAGCTTTCAATTGTTTTGTCCGTAGCAAATTGATTTTACACTAATCAGGCAATATCGATAAGGATTTCCACATATTCGCCGCCAGCTTTTTTCCAACGCTTTGGATTATATACATGGAAATAATTGTTATTACGGAAAACTTTTGTCTACCTTAATCTCTGTGAGAACCAGATTAGATCGACTGCAAATATAATAATTTGAGGCATTTCAGTTGTATTTTAACAAAATTAATGGAGAGCTTGGAAAAGAGATTTAATGAGTTTCTCATTATGACACGTGAAACAAATATTGACATCATGTTTCCACCCAAGTTTCAAAATGCACTGGTTACCAGAAAGCATCTCATTAAAAGGGAGGCAACGAATTCAAAACCTTGCAATAGATACATCGCTTTCACACACGAAAAGTTTACTTTGGAAAGTCTTGAGTTTGGTGGTGGCAACGGAAAAGAGAGTGGCTCTCTTACACTCTTTATTTTCCCTTGCCACCACCAAACTTAAGACTTTGCAAAGTAAACTTTTCGTGTGTGAAAGCCGTGATAACTTGGAGAAAAATTACAAAAAAATGAGACCAAACGTAAATGCAGCAGAAGAAGTAGTATTTGCAGTAAGGGTGAAGAGGATTTTATTGTTTTTATGCATTTATAGAATAGGCAGCAGCTTATGTTCCTTAGGACTTGTAGGATTTATTCACTCCCCAAACAAGAGCTTGTTTGTCGGATGACTCATTAAAATATTTTGTTTTTATTAAAGGAAATACTTGTTTTACCGAAAATTTTAATAGGCTTTCAATATTTTGCCAGTTACGTCCTTTTAAGTTTTAGGAGACTATACACAACTTAGTCTATGTGCATATGTAAAATAAAATATGTGACTAAAACCAGAGAGGTATATTCTTATGAGATCGAAATACCAAAAAAGTCTTTGTATTTTGTAGTTGTATTTTGTATTTGAAAGTATTTCGTATCTTGTATTTGAAATACATTAGCTGAGTATTTTGCCCAGCCCTGAATGTATCGCTAGCGTATTAGTAAAAATGAAATACACAAAAATTCAAATAAATAAAAACTTTTAACGATTCCTTTTACACTGGGTGTTGATACCCAGAAGTTAAGTTCCTGTTATGCGAGTACTGTCATAAAGACTTTTTTGGTTAAAGTGAGCAATAAACATGAAATGGGAAAAATATAAAAAGGCAAAATTATTGTCATTATTGTGATAAGTATTGAAATATAATAACAAGAAAAAAATTAAATTGAAATTCAATAACCGATGAAATTAATGTTGGCCAATAGCTGACACCATTCTTATGC
This sequence comes from Thecocarcelia acutangulata, assembly GCA_914767995.1. Taxonomy (NCBI): domain Eukaryota; kingdom Metazoa; phylum Arthropoda; class Insecta; order Diptera; family Tachinidae; genus Thecocarcelia; species Thecocarcelia acutangulata. The sequence continues at coordinate 26,115,426 of OU612097.1, read as the reverse complement.
TGTTGTTTAAAAGTTTGAATAAGAAGCAACTGCAAGCAAGTTTCAAGTGTCGCCAAACAAAACTATATATAAATGTATATACATTTATGTATACGTATAAAAGTAAAAGGTTCTGATTGTTTTTTTTGTGTAGTTTTGCAAAAAAAAAAAAAAAAAAAAACTTTTTAAAAAGACCACTGAAATCCAATAAACGTCCAGTGCTTTTAAGCGCCATAACCAAGTCAAATAAAAGAAACAAAAATTAATTTTATCTTTTTAATATTTCAATTTCGTGTTGTTGTTTGTGTATTTTTACAATATTTTATTTTTATTATTATTGTTTTTTTTTTTCAAATATTGATAGTGAAAATTGGAAAAAGCGTAACAACAACGAAAATAAATATATATTATTTAATTTCCGTTTGAGAATTTTTATTAACATTGTCATCATCTCGTTTTGTTGTTTTTTTTTTTCTTTTGCATTATTTCTTTCTTGCTCTGGGCCGGCCTGCTTGCCTGATAAAATGACCGTTTTTACATTTTGGCATATAAATCAATACGAAAAAAAAACATTTCACAACATCAACAACCATCTGGTTTTTATCATGAACCGTGAACCGCAAACATCATGGCAAACAACAACAACAACAATAAAATCAAATTACAACAACGAAAAATATAAATTTAAATAAAACAACAACAATAAAAAACAAAATATTTGCGTTTTCCTGAATGTATTGATAAATGCTGATAACTCTGATGGTGCTGCTGCTGCTGTTGCTGCTGCTGCTGAATGTGGGGGTGCAGGTGTGCCTTCGCAACCAAGCAATTTCCGGGCCACCGATATCGGCGAGACCGCAGTAACATTGCAATGGTCCAAACCGACACATTCCAGTGAAAATATTGTTCATTATGAATTATATTGGAATGACACATACGCCAAGCAGGATCATCACAAGTGAGTATACACATGTATATATTTATGTATAAGTGTAAACTGCGAGTACACAAGAACATCATCTTTCACATTATACACATTATTTTTATCAGCAGGTGTCATGCTGATGATGCCAAACAACAAACACAAACAGAGAAAAATAATATATATGTTAATGCAAATGCAGGAAATTCCATTAAGAGAAATAGATTAATGGTTATTTCAAATTTAATATTGCTATTATAATATTATTATTAAAGCAAAACCTATTAAGTGGAAATTCAATTAGAAAAAATACATTATATACCTCAAAATAATACTAGAAAAAAAGCAAGGAAATTCCGTGGTTTAAAACCATTTAACACTATAATATCTCTCACAGAAATGATTCCACTCAATCTATCATTTATGAAAGAAAAGTGGTGGCTCTAGATATTTTAATGATAGATTATTTAATATTTCAGTAAAAGTAAAATGCTGGCTCTAGATATTTCCAAGGCGTTTGATACAGTGCGGCATGCTGCACTACTGACAAAACTTACCACTTTTGATGTCGTTGATGATTTTTCTCTGGCTTACCCAGAGACCGCACTATACGAGGGTCTCATCAAACGAGTTCAAGATTAGCTTTGGCATACCGCAAGGCTCCGTTCTTTTTGCTAACCTATTTTTTATTTTTCTTAATGACCTACTATGTCAAACTTTCAATCCATACACTCTTTCCCCCAGCCTATCCAAGATCAGTGTCAATAGGCAAATTATGAATGAATCTCATCTCATATCATCAATGCTCATAAGCTCTTTATTAACACACAAACAAACGACCGCAGATGCTGCTTCATCTGTATTAACGGATGGTATAAATATTGAGGAATCGTGTGCTCCTGATGTTCTTGGAATGAAAATACAGTGCGATGTTGGCTAGACTAAACACATTTTTCATGGCTCTAAAGAAGCATGGACTTGTCTCGGTTTTTTGAAACGGTGTAAGGTGCACGAGGTCTGATAAAAAAATAACCGTTATTTTAACTTTTTTTGAAAAGTATTTATTTATTCATCTATAGGGTGTTTTTTTAAGCCCGATAGAACTTGAAATTGTAAAAAATAACACAAAAAATTAAATTGTAATCAAAATTTTTTTTTATTCGAAAGATTAATACGTGACATTAACATTTGAAAATGATTTCGGGCATATGGGCACCGCGGCTGTTCTTGACGAAGCGCATTCTGGACGTCCAATTTTGGGCCACTTTTTCGAGCACTGCTGGCCGTATGTCACGAACAACACGAACAATGCTGGCCTCCAAGGCGTCAATTGTTGCTGGTTTATCAGCATAAACCAGTGACTTCACGTAGCCCCACAGGAAATAATCGAGAGGTGTCAAATCGCACGACCTTGGAGGCCAATTGACAGGTCCATTTCTCGAAATCAACTTATCGCCAAATTTTGATTTCAGTAAGTCGATGGTTGCGTTCGCCGTATGGCACGTAGCGCCATCCTGTTGAAACCACATCTCCTCCGGATCAATGTCATCCATATTTTCAAACAAAAAATCATTGATCATGGTGCGGTAACGATCTCCATTGACCGTAACGCGAGCTCCGGCCTCATTTTTGAAGAAATAAGGTCCGATAATGCCACCAGCATGAAAACCGCACCAAACAGTGCATTTTTCTGGATGTAATGGAGTCTGTAGGGTCTCTTGTGGATTGGTCTCACTCAATATGCGGCAATTTTGCTTATTAACAAACCCGTTAAGCCAAAAATGCGCCTCATCGCTGAACACAATTTTGCGATAAAACAACGGGCGAATCGACGACTGATTTTCAAAGTAAATTTGGATAATTTCGTAGCGTTGTTCAAGCGTGAGTCTATTCATGATGATTTGTCAGAGTATACTGAAACAAATAAAAAAAATGTTTCATCAAAATTTAATTTTTTGTGTTACTTTTTACAATTTAAAGTTCTATCTAGCTTTATAACTATCTTATCCCTTTCAAAGTAATCCCGCTCAGATATAATACACTTATGCCAGCGTTTTTTCCAATCCTCGAAACAGTTCCGAAATGCGCTTTTTGGTATCGTCAACAGCTCCTGTTTCGATTTGTCTTTTATATCCTCAATCGTAGCAAAACGCTTTCCTTTCATTGGTGTCTTCAGTTTTGGGAAGACGACAAAAGTCAGCAAGAGCCAAATCTAGTCAAAAACTGCTAGTGTGTTATCATGGTGCAAAATCCATGATTGTTTTTTCCACAATTCTGTGCATTTCTGATGAACTGCTTCGCGCATAACTTCAAGGTAGTATCCCTCTTGACCGTACGACCTTGTGCCAGAATTCATGATGCACCACGCTATTGAAGTGGAAGAAAACGCGCAAAACTTTCACATCTGACCGAACTTGACCTGCTTTTTTCGGTCTTGGCTCTTCTGGACGCTTCCATTGGGATGATTGGGCTTTGGTTTCAGTGTCATAGTCATACAACCATGATTCGCCATCAGTTATGACCTTTTTGAGCACATCTAGATCCTCGTTGACGATGTTCAACAGTTCCTGAGGGATGTCAATGCGATGTTGGTTTTGCTCAATATGTAGCAATTTTAGAACAATCTACGCTGGCGCATGTTCATGCCTAAAACATCCGTTAAAATTGCGTGGCATGAGATGAAGGTTGCAATAAAGAGCGATATGTATGTTGACATTTCATAGAAGTTATCCTTATCAAAAGAAGACTTGAGAACTTAAAAAAATAGTTTTAAACATTTAACTATATATTGTATTATATTAAACATATTAATGAGAGTTCCTAAAGAAAAATGCTGAAATAATATTTTACGAGTAAAACCAAAATTGCATTTTTTCCTAGAGCAGAGTGCCTTGCTTCCCATAAAACAGAGTGCCCCGGTTAGAGGTACACCAAAGTAAAACATGTTCCAAGGGGGAGGGCGGGGAGTGCGTAGCCACCATCTGAATGTTAGTAAAGGTGTGTTGTATATTAGTTTGAAATGATCGCTCAACTAGCTGCGAGCTAATTTCGAAGTCCTTAAGTCTATTATGGTGATATCAAATAATTCTATCCTAATTAGAACATAAATTTCATTCAATATATCCTACAACTACAGTAGTAGTTTGTTCTTCTGCTCTTTGTAAATCAGTAAGCTCATACGAGGACACGTTATAGTAATTTTCCCCTTAAAACTTCTTGTTATAAGGCTGCTTATTGCTATATTTTCGATCGCCTTGATTGGCCACAATGTTCTCGCTGCTCAGCAGTTATGGTTGCGATGCATCTAGTCCATATTGATGTTCTTTCTTGGAGAAAATATCTTCAATACTATATTTTTAAAATACTAGAGTTGTAACAAAATCTTAAACGTTTCGAATGCACTCGTTTTTCAAATTCCTTCTACTTTTTAATATATTTTTTCCTATAATAGGCGTATTTCCAATACTGAGTCTTATACGCTTGATGGTTTGTATCCTGATACCTTGTATTATATATGGTTGGCAGCTCGTTCTCAAAGAGGTGAAGGTGCCACAACACCACCCATACCCGTCCGTACAAAACAATATGGTAAGCAAATAATTTTTTAATATCATATAACTAAAATCGTTACCTTATAAAGCATTTATCAAAGAACTTATTTAATAATATAAAAAAAATATACAACTACATTAAAAGCTTTAAAAAAAAATTTTTTATGAAAAAATTTTAACATAAGAAGCCCAATAACTAATAATTTAAAAAAATTATATACAAATATCATTGAAACAATGAATTCATAGTAGTTATTAAAATAGTTTTAAGTTTTTATTTCAATATTTTTATTTTTAAATTGATTGAAAAATATTTATATACATTATATAATATGTTTAAGTTCAATTTTTTAAGGTGTTGTTTTAATGTTAATGGTTAATGTTTTATATATACATAACGAACCTCTAAATTAATTAAAAACCCCTTAGAGAATTTTGAAATGTTTTTCGTAGTTTTATTTAATTTAATTTATTTATTTTTAAACGGAAAAAAATTATAATAAAATGGAAATTCACAGCTGTAGTTTTAATATATTTCTAAAGCATACTCTCATAAACTTTAAAAATGTTAGCATACTTTCATGCGCAATATTAGATTTTTCCGCAAATTTAAACAGAAGCTGTGTTTTTCTTTTTATTTATTATAATTTATGTTGTATAAAAATTTAAGTTTTTAACAAATATATTTGAGTTTTTAAACATATCGAAAGGTGCTAATACGTTACTGAGCGAAGTACTCGTAAGAAATTGGAATAGCAAGTGCTCAAAACTATTTAATTCTACTTAATTAGATTATTGCAATTTAAAGTTATAAACTATTTTAATTTGAGAGTTTTACATTTATTTAACATATTCTAAGGAGCATATGTGAGATTATTATATAACAAATGTATGCAAAATTAGTTGTTAAATTGAAGCATACTTTAGAGCGTATTTTGGCCTTAAAACTCAATAATCTTTTGCATACAGCAGTTATTCATTTAATTTGATTCTTAATTTATTTTATTTTTGATTTATGTTTTATGAAGTTTGAAAGTTTTTACCTTAATACACATATCTCTTATACAAATACATACTCAATTATCATAGTTACAATTTAATACGCTTTAAACATTTAATTAATAGTTTCTTTATTTACCAACAGTTTTATTTTAAGTATTTATTTTTAATACACATACATACGTACTTGTGTATGGATTTAAATAATAAATTTTTGTTTTGGCATTTTATATACAAACAATATATACTCTATATAAGTATTTTAAGCATAAAACAATTACACAAACAAATATACCTTTTACTACTTTAGCACAGACTTAAACAATATTATCACATAACACAATAACACATGATTATTCAAACTATAATAGTAGGCAACAAAAGAAAAGACACAAAAAATATTTGCATTGATGTGGTTCTTATAAGGTAATAACTTGACTTAAATCATATGTTCTTTATTTTAAGGAGTTTTATTAAGTTGGCCAAATTATTCGAAATATGAAATACTTCAACTAAAAATCAATTCTTAGAGCTTTCGGGCGAAAACCCAACCATCCTATTTATATATTCTTGTTGTAACCAAACCCGTTAAAATATCACCGTGACCCTGTTCGGATATCTCACTTGTTCGGATATCTCACTATCTCGTTTAGAGATAGCCGGCATTCACGTACCAATCTAGATGGTGTATAGACCGCCGCTAGTGCACTTAACGCAGCTGTACTATAAGTACAAAGCTAGGTATTCTCCCCGTATACCTCAACTATTTAGGTGCTCCCACTATAGCTGCGTTTCCCTGCACTCATTTCTCAATCTAAGCTAATTCTTCTGTCACTGATTTTTCAGTCTAAAGCTAAACCTCCTGTCATATAAGGGGATAAAGATAACTCCACCAACTACCAAGTTCGACTTAGTTCTATATGTAAAGATCTCGAGCACGTTTTCTCGATGATCTATTACGACCATCTATGAGACTTTTGCCGATCACATTACATCAAAAATTGTCGGTTAGTAGAACCGATGAGCAGTAATAAATTTTCTAGGACCAAAGTCTTGTATTATCAACAGAAGAGAGTAGTTGGCAGCCCGGAATGACTAAATAGCAAAAAAACCTCAACTAACTTCTGCCCAAATTCTCTACCATCTAGTTCCTTATGTTGCAGGTCATATTGGGTCTCCTAAAGCAGATCATTGCAACATTGGTACTGTGTAACACCAATGCCTTTTTTTACGATTACGATTTTAAACACAATTACCTCGTTCCAGTTATGAAATTTTGCCACTCCAGAATCCTACTAAAAGTCATCTCTAAGGCATGTTGACCCGTTTTTTTTCAATGAAAGTTTTAGAAATTTCTGCATAACTGACTGTCATATATAATTGATGAACATTTTGCTTTCTATGCGCTAGAAAGCAAAGTCCTTTTCCCCCTCAGTATCCCAGAACTATTTTGTGAATAAAACAGCTTTTGCACATCTTGTAGCCCTAAAATATATTGAGTTTTAACGATTATATGGTATATTGAAACATTCGTTTTGTTTATTATCTGAGCAAGAGGTTACAAGATCGCTTCATATTTTTACGATAAATAAAATTTTTGTACTAATGGGTGGTTTTATAAGAACTATCGGAAATTAAAAATAAAAAAACACATAAAATTCAGAAAAATGCATGAAATATTTATTTGGATCGATAGTTGGGTCGATATAATTTAATGTTTGAAGATTATTTCATGCAAATGTTGGCCGCGGCTGCGCCTCAAATGGTCCATCCGCTTAGTCCAATGTTGGCATACTCTTTCCAACATTTCGGCCGGTATCTCACGAATAATGTTGGCAATGTTGGCTTCCACTGCGTCAATCGAAGCGGGCTTGTCGCTATAGACATTAGCCTTAACATAGCCCCACAAAAAATAGTCTAGAGGCGTTAAATCGCACGATCTGGTCGGCCAATTGACTGGTCCCAAGCGTGAAATAAACTGTTCACCGAACTCGCCTCTCAATTGGTCCATTGTTTCGCGCGCTCTGTGGCATGTGGCACCGTCTTGTTGAAACCACATGTCATGCAAGTCAAACTCTTCCATTTTGGGCAAAAAAAGTTTGTTATCATCGCACGGTAGCGCTCACCATTCACAGTAACGTTGTGATTCGCATCATCTTTGAAGAAATACGGCCCAATGATGCCGTCAGCCCATAATCCGCACCAAACGGTTGTTCTTTGTGGATGCATTGGTAGCTCTTGCAATGCTTCTGGCTGCTCTTCACTCCAAATACGGCAGTTTTGCTTGTTCACGTATCCATTCAACCAGAAATGAGCCTCGTCGCTGAACACAATTCTTCATCTAACTTTTCAAGAGTCCATTCTCCAAAAATTTGGCGTTGTGGTAGGTCGTTTGGCTTCAATTCTTGCACCAGCTGTATCTTATAAGGCTTCACACCCAAATCCTTCCGCAAAATTTTCCACGTAGTGGAGTAACAGAGTAACGATTCGGCGAACGGCGCCGAATCGATAATTCACGGTCATCACCAACACTGGCCGATACGGCTGCGATATTTTCTTCAGTTCGCACTCTACGTAAGCGTGTTGGTGGTTTAATGTCCAACAATGTAAATTTGGTGCGAAATTTTTTTACAATAGCCCGAATAGAAGCCTCAGTAGGTCGGTTAAACTGACCATAAAATGGAAGAAGCGCGCGATGAACTTTCTTAACAGAGCACGCATTTTGGTAATAAAATTCAATAATTTGCAAGCGTTGTTCGTTTGTAAGACGATTCATGATTAAATTATAGACCAAACTGAAGATGCTTGACAGTGACACAAGATACAAAACGTGCGTGAGCTGTCAAAACTAGTGTTGCCAAAAAGATAATAGCAAAAAAATCACTCGTTACGAGGTGGTGAAATCTAACACTGTTTTTGAAAAATAGCAGTATAAAAATTTCAACATCAAATAACTAGTTAAATAGAAACACGAAAAAACTAAAAAAAAAAAAAACACAGCCAAACTCTCATTCAAAATTACAACTAACATACAACTTTACAATACACCCACTGACTTTATGTTCTTTAATTTATTCATTTTTGATTTGATGTTTTATGAAGTTTATCCTAACAGTGTTTTTCAGTACCAACCAATTTTCGCCACAAGTAAGCAGGAAAAATCTTGAAAATCTTATTATAAATGGCTGCGTCTCTTTACCACACACTGTGCGTGCCCCTAATTTACTATCATATTTATTGCCTATTCAATGATTTTTTTCTGAAAATTTAAAAGTTATATAACAATAGCAAATTCATATTTGCCTTACAAATTTAAAATGTTTGTAAAGTTAAACGCAAAAAAAAAAAATTATATAAAATGCATGCTATTTATTTGTGTGGGTGTGTGTGTGTGTGCGATTCAAATGGAAAAGTGTATGTATTTTAAAATATTTGCGCTGCAAACATTAACGCACCAAATACGTAAAACCTGCTATAAAGCAAACTGCCTCATTAATAAAATATTGCACATAAATAATTAAAAATGAAAGAATACTATAATGCAACATAAAAAAATAATAAATAATTGGCACCTTTTTATTAGCACAAACTTAAAAAAACAAATGTAAATAACGCAAATACTTTAAAAAAAATATAATGGCAATAAAAATAGCAAAACTATACCAGCACTTTATGTTTAAAACGCACCATAATTTAGCACCTGTAACAATAAAAGAAATTAACGAATCATAAAAATTGTATTAAACGAAAATAAATAAACTTTACAGAAGAGGTTAAAACTTAAAATATAATCATCTGTTAGTTGTATCAACTTCCAAATCCAAAGTAGGCCTGTTCTAGTTTAGTTCTCTGTTAAAACTTTTGAGTATTTTAATTATTTAAGTTGTATGGAGATCGGTATATTTCTTATATCATAAATTAGCTAAGCTGTTAGAAACCTGCTATAATAGACTATAATACTTCAGCTGCTTGAGTTATAAATCGATTAGAGCAGCTTGAATAAAAAATATTAAAAATATTACAAATTGTGTTTAGTGATAATCGAAATCGACTGCAGATTACAGAACAGCTTCTCCGATAAGGTGCTCTTTTTACTAAACATATTACATATATCACAGGTCTTGGTAACGCGGCGTGGGCTTCTCTCATTCGTCTTTTTTCTAGTTTTATTTGAATGTTTTTTACGAGAGTACTGTCAAGTTTCGTTCGAGCGGTATTCCCATTTCTATTTCAGCTCTAATTTTGTTCTTATCCGTAGCTCATTTCAAATTTAGTTGTTCTTTAGCTTTAGTTAAACTACAGATTATTATATATCAATCTTAGTTTCACTTTCACCTGCTAAAAAGTTAATTTAGAACTCTTAAATGAGCATTTGTAGTTCAGTTTAAACTTGTGCTTATTTTGAATTCAATTCTAATGTAGTGTTTATGGGAAACAATTGCGTTATACGTCAAGAAAATTTGTATGAAATATACTCAATATTTTGAGTGTATTTCATGCAAATTTTCAAGGCGTATCACTTATTCGTGTCCAATAAACACCACATAATGCTGCATCATTACTATTACAGCTTGTGTTAATTTCTAATTTCGTTAAAGTTCAGATCTAGTTCAATATTAATTCAATATTTGCTCAGCCTGTGCTAGACTCTAGTTTACTTTCAATTCATGAAAATTTAGTTGTTGTTTATTTCTAGTTAAGCTATACATCAGTTATATATCAATCTCAGTTATGATTGTGGCCAAGTATCAGAAGTTCCGCTTTATTTTCCTCATAAAGGTTTAGTTTGGATCTCTGTTCATTTTTGCTTGTTTTTTCACTTGAGCGCACTTTGATTTTGATTCTAGTTCAATGCTGCAGCAGTACTAGTACTGTTTGTATTCAATTCTTGATTAAAACTAACTCAATTGTGGTTTTCACTTGAAGTTCAATTCTTGCTTAACGCGATTTTACTTCCGAATAAGGCAAAGTTCAGATCTAGTTCAATTTTAATTCAATATTTGTTCAGCTTGTGCTAGATTTTAGTTTACTTTCAATTCATGAAAATTTAGTTGTTGTTTATTTCTAGTTAAACTATACATCAGTTATATATCAATCTCAGTTATGATTGTGGCCAAGTATCAGAAGTTCCGCTTTATTTTCCTCATAAAGGTTTAGTTTGGATCTCTGTTCATTTCTGCTTGTTTTTTAACTTGAGCGCACTCTGATTTTGATTCTAGTTCAATGCTGCAGCAGTATTAGTACAGTTTGTATTCAATTCTTGTTGAAAACTAACTCAATTCTAATTCACTTAAAGTTCAATTCTTGCTTAACGCGATTTTACTTTCAAATAAGGCAAAGTTCAGATCTAGTTCAATTTAAGTTCAATATATGTTCAGCTTGTGTTAGATTTTAGTTTATTTCAAATTTTTAAAAAATAAAATCTAGTTCATTTCGAATTTGCTTAAAGTTCGTAATTAACTGAACAGTTAAGTTTTGTTCAGCTCAAGTTAGATTTTAGTTTATTTCTATTTTTTGTTTTAAATTAAATTTAGTTTATTTCAAATTTGTATAAAGTTCGTCATTAGTTGAACAGCTAAGTTTTGCTATAGTTCAATTCTTGTGAAATTTCGTTTCAGGTTTAATTTTAGTTCAGTTATAATTCAGTTTTAGTGAGAAATTGAGTTATTCAGCAGATTTAGTTGTGTTGCAGTTAAATTCTTATCAAGTTCCACTTCAGCTTTAATTTGGTTGCAATGCAATTGGAACTAAATTATTACTCAGGTCCATTACAATTCCAGTTTAATTCACTGTATTTTACTTGTACAATCTTAGTTTAGTTCTATTGCAAATCTTATCCAGTTCTGTTTCAATCTCAATCAATCTCTGGTTTAATTATAGTTCAACTCTTTAGACATACTTCATTTCTAGGTCAGTTCTGGTTTTGGTCTAGTTGAGCTCTAAGTCCCATCTGTTTTAGTTACACATTTCTTTCTAACTAAGTTCTGGCTTACTTCTACTTGTTCTTATTAGGTCTTAGTTCACTTCTTGTTCAGTTTGTAATCAGCTTGCGAGGAATGAACAAAAATAATGAATATTCCATTTACAGACCAGCTTTAAAGCTGGTCTGTAAATGGTAATAATAATTGATATTTAAATACAGATATGAAAAAATATTTAGTTATTTGTCTGCTTTTACATCATTTGTATCTGGTATCTAGTTCAGTTCTTATTTCCTAGTTGTCTTAGTTTAATTTTAAATAAGTTATTTTTCACTTTTGTTTTAGCTCATAAGGTATATTTATTTTAAATTTTGTAAAAGAAATAAAGGAAATGAACTAAAAAAAAAAGTTTTGTTCTAGGTTAGTTCTACTTCAGTTCTTACTTAGTCTCAGTTCACTTCCAATTTTCAATCTAGCTCAGACCAGTCTCTCTCAGTTTTGACTTAGTTCTGGTTAAGTACTTTATGAATTGCATGTCAGTTATTTGTTTAGTCTTAATTTAATACTAGTTTGATTTTAGATCAATTCTTGTTTTTCTCTTGTTTAGCTCATAATCGGCTCAAAATTATTTTGAATTCATCATCGCCGTGCATCGTTGCGATCTCTTACAAAGTCTGAATGCAGAGAAGAGAGATTTTTTTCGCCAGAAATATGTGGATCAGTAAATTATCTAGAACTTACTGAATGCTGTCAATTGCCAATTAGATCTCAGTATATCTCAACCCCATTTCTAATTTCGGTCAAGTACAAGATGTACTTCGCCTTTATATCTATAAGTTCTTGCGAATTTTTGGTCGCGAATATAAAACACTTTGGTGTATATGATAATGCACACAATCGTGGCGTTGGTCGAAATTCGTCATACTCAGCAAAAGTTGAAATAGATTTATTTCTAATTGTTTCGTCAGCGAACGACGAACAAAACAGTATCAGGTGGCCAGGTTTCTTATATAAAAAAATATTTTTCACGAAATCATACGTTTTATATTTATATTAATCCATATAAGAAAAAATTTATGAAAATGTTCTCAAAATAGAAATTACCTTAGATAATTTATTCAAAATTCCACCTTTCGAATGGGATTTATATAAACTGACTCAATATGGTCCGCTTAATATTTATATGTAAACAATGTTATCTACACAAAAGTTCGTTGGTATTATGCTTCACACGACGAATTTATGCAACAAATATTTGCCGGTGAATTTGTTGCGACGAACGAAATTCGTTGTTCGTCGCAGTTGTGTTCCTACCATAATGGTGCTGTTTGCATGCCGGAGGCGTTATTTTATTATTATTATTATTTTTTTTTTTTTTTTTTTTTTTTGTTTTTTTGTGGATGAAGTAGTGATTCGTGAAGCACATGTGAATTTTTACCAGGCAAATCACGCATATTTTACTTATTGCCAAACCAATTGAGCCAAAAATGAGCTTTGTCACTGAAGATTATTTTGCGATGCAACTCATCATCTTGGTGCATCTTTTCTAGAACCCAACTGAAGAATGTACGTCACGTGAAAAGATTTATCGACTCCAATTCTTGAGAACGTTTGATCCTGTAAGATCTGTATGCAAAATTCGCCATAAAGTGGTCTTGACGATGTCCAGTTCTTAAGAACGCCGCGGAATCGACTGATTTGGATCGTTTGCTACAGACCTTTGAACGGCAAAGATATTTTCGTCACCTCAAAACGGCAGCATGACAAAATGAATACGTAGACTCAAATTTTTGCACTAAACTTATCATTGCTTGTCTACTAGGTCGATAATAACGAACGAAAATATGGAATTAGCACTCTTATAGTTGCGATCACCAACTCCAAATTTCGTTAGCACATTTCTATAGTTTGCATACGTTGTTCGTTCGTGTACTTTACCGCAATGAATATCCTGAGTTTATTTTCCTACTTGTTTAAAAAACAAAAATAACAGTTAGATGATCAGTGATATAGTGCGTTCACAAATTTAGTTCACAGTTTTCAAGTACACTGAAAGCAAAATTCAATCCATCCCTACTTAAATCAATCCCAAGCAGTGTCAAATGTACGGTAAGTACGGATTTTCTTAAATCAAGTACGGATTACTTGATTCAAGTACGGATTATTCAAGCACTAAATACATACTTTTAGACACATTTAATCCCGATTCCGTACTTGAAACGAGCCGAAAATGAGATCGATTCAAGAATTTTGAACTTGGTTTAATCCCGGATCCGTACTTGAAATAAGCCGAATATGAGATTGATTTAAGAAAAACTGAGATTGAATCAATCTTAAAATGCGATTGAATCGAGAATTCTGAACTTGGTATAATCTCGAATCTGTACTTGATATAAGCCGAAAATGAGATTGATTCTAGAAATTTGAACTTATTTAATCCCGATCCTTTACGGCTTATTTTATCCCGCTTACGGCTTATTTTATTCCGCTTACTGCTTATTTTATTCCGCTTACGGCATATTTTAAGTACACATGTTTGTTATTCGTACTTAAATTTTTGAGCACGACTCGTACTAAAAGCAAGTAAAAAATACTTAAATTTAGTACGAGCTTTTTCTTTCTGTGTGCATATTCGAAATCTGGAATTGGTCTGGTCTTGTGTAGTCTCAAATTCCTAGTAGGGATCAGGGGTCTAATCACCGCATACGATATCGAATTAACTATCGTATCGCATAACATTACGATACGTGAAGATTATTACAAACGATGCATATCGGATCACAATTTAAACAAAATGCAATAGATTTAAGACCATATGTTTCCCTAAAGTACAAATACACGAAAACATTTCTTAACAATACAATGCATTCAATACCGTAAGCCATGATACCAAACTGAAAAATTTCGTTTAATTTTGCTCGATATCGTACGTGGTGATTTGGCCTCAGGCTTAATATTTTTATGGTTTACTTATAGTTCGCAACAAATTAAAGTTCTTATTAAGGTCTGCTTCTGCTTGTATGTCTTGTTCGGAATAATAGGTCACTACAGAATCCTACTAGTTTATTACAAAAGTACAGAAACCGATTTTACTTCCATAGAGTCACATTTTTCTTTAAGTTCTAGTTCAAGTTTAGCTTGACCTTGTATACTTTCTATTTTAATACTTCTTAATATTGCAGTCGTAGTTCAATTCTCATTTGTTTCTTGTTCCCTTTTAGTTGAAATACAAAAATTCTGGTTCTATGTGTGTGTATTTTATATACACAAATATAGAAAGACAGACAGTTTTGTCCTCTACTGTGGTTTATTTATTTTCAAAAACACAACAAAAATTCAAATTATTTAATAAATTTTAAATTTGTTTACCTTACTTTACTTTGTTTCGGTATTTCAAACAAATGCTGCTTAAAATATTTAATTTCTATAATGCATCTAATTTATTAATGAATTATTATTTTTGTCTTAAATTTTGAAGTATGAAAATGAAAATTGTAGTCTGCTAACCTGCATGAGAATGTTTAATTTTCACAGATTATTTATTAAGGCAACATATAGTAGAAGATAAAATACTAATTGATACTCCATCCTCTTCCTCCCTCTTAAGTTACATAATTCTCGTATTATTTTTGTTTATAAAACAAATTCCTTTAAACCATTTTGCACTACTTATTATATTAAAAGAAAAAAATTACTATCAAAAAACAAAGATAAATCGTTTTGCATTAATTTTTAAATTAACACTTTCGTTATACATATTTATGTATAGATTTTATTTTTGCTTGATGTATTATCCTGATTTATAATTTGTATGTGTCTCATGTTTCATTGAAAATGTTCCTTTAGGAAGTTTTCATAATTGCTGTTACAATTTGTTTGTGGTTGTCACCTTATTTTTAATTTTCTGCTTAATTCTTTTAACAAATATTCATTTGTATACATGCATTTAAAATTTTTATTATGAAAAATTGTTTGCATAATGATATCAATTTATAGATTGTTATTAATTCATTATTTTTGTAATTATGTGACTGATAGTTTTTATTTTTAAATTTATTCAGCGTTGTTCTTGGTTTTAATGCGAATTTATTAATTATTTTTAATTTTTAATAATATTTGCATTAATTAAAAGTGTTTGAAAAGCAAGGCTTAATACAGCTTTATAAAACAAAAGTTAAAATGCTGTCTATCACTGGCCAAATGAAAGTAACAATAATTTATACTTTAAAAGTTTCTATACATTTTGAATCGCTTAAAGCTAGTTCAAAAGAAAAAATAAAATTTTACTTTTATTGTAACATAATTTTAAGTATAATGGCGGCTTGATAACTCCGTGGCAATTTGAATATAATATTTTTTTCTTTGGTTCAGTATTTTTCCTTTTTCTGTATTCTCTCAAAATAATAGATTTTCTCAAATCCCTCAAAGCAAACAGCGTTTCAGACTATTTTCCCAGTCTTATTGGCTTTTGTGGGGCAGAAACCTAATGAGATTTGTTTCGACTATCAGAATATTTAACCTACCATTACGCTTTGCTTCCCACACTATCACAGCTAAAGTAAATCAACGGCAGATGGTAATATTTGTTTAATTTGCTTTTGATCCAATGTAAAATCTTATATATGTACGATATTAACTAACTAGTTGTGAGTTCGAGTCCAACTTCAGTCAAGAAGAAGTATTATTTTTAATTATAACAATAATTGCTGTGAAACAATAAGACCAAAGAAGAACAGAAAAAATAATTGAATGACATATTAGCTGGGGGACAACTAGCTGTTCGGTAGTCGCTACACTACTCATCAGCACCCACTGGGATTCGAACTCGAGATCATGTGAACATGATGTATTTTTAATACGGCCGCTTTAACCAATTCAGCCACCGAGTTGTTTAATTATTCTTACGTTAATGTTTGTCACATATTGATCACACATATGCAAAATCTTATAATTTAAGCAAATTTCTTAAAAATAAGAAATTTTCTGATCACAGAAAAAGATGTTCTTCATGTTCAATAACTAAATTTACTGAGTCAATTAATAAATTGTTTGAATGTGAACCTGTAAAGGAATTCCTGCATTCAAACAAAAGTTCAATAAAAATAATTATTGATCAAAAGCAACTATTTTTTTCAGCCGACAACAAAATACAATGTCCAAGGTTATTTTTTGATGTACGAGGGCTGATCAAAAATTACCGTTGTTTTACATTTTTTCAAAAAATATTTACCCATCAATAACTATCTTGTTCTCTTTAAAGTAATCCCGCTCAGATATAATACAGTTATGCTAGCGTTTTTTCCAAAGCTCGAAACACTTCTGTTCGATTTTGCTTTTATCTCCTCAAACGTAACAAAACGCTTTCCTTTCATCGGTGTCTTCAGTTTTGGGAAGACGACAATAGTCAGCGGTGGCCAAGTCCGGTGAATACGGTAGTTGAGGCATGATAACGGTTTTGTTTTCGGGCAAAAACTCACGCATAAGCATCGATGTGTGAACTGGTGCGTTATCATGGTGCAAAATTCATGATTGTTTTTTCCACAATTCTATGCGTTTCTGATGAATTGCTTCGCTCAAACGGCTCATAAATTTAAGGTAGTATTCATTATTAATCTTACAACCTAGTGGCAAGAATCCATGATGCGCCATGCCATTGCAGTCGAAGAAAACAATGAGCAAAACCTTCACATTTGACCGACCTTGACAGGCTTTTTTCGGCAATGGCTCTTCCATTGGTATGATTGGGCCTTAGTTTCAATGTCATAGCCACACACCCATGATTTGTCACCAGTTATGACCTTTTTGAGGAAATCTGGATCGTTGTTGACGATGTGCAACAGCTCCTGAGGGATGTCCATGCGATATTGGTTTTGCTCAACATGTAGCAATTTTGGAACAATCCTTGCTGCCGTACGTTTCATGTCTAAAACATCCATAAAAATTGCTTGGCATGAGCCGAACGATATGCCAACATCATCAGCAACCTCTCTGATAATGCCACGACGATTGTCCAAAATCATTTTCTTCACTGCTGCAATGTTTTCATCGGTTGTTGACGTGCTCGGCCGACCAAGACGAGCATCGTCATTGACATCTTCTCCGTCTACCTTAAACCGGTTACAGCACAACTGAACTTGTGTTCTGCTCATAGTAGACTCGTCAAACGCTACAGTCAACATTTCAGATGTCCTTGCGCATTTAATTTAATTTTTTAAACAAAACTTAATAATAATAAAAGAAACTCTTTGCTCTATTATTTTGAATAGTAAAAAATCGAAGAGCACACCAAAGCACGATTAACCTTTTTATTTGTCAAAAACAAACTGACAATCCAAAATGACTGATATTGCCAACATATCGCTCCTTTATTGCAACATAGTCATAACTAAAAAAAAGTTTGCTTCGATAAAAAAAATTTATATTTTAAAATTTTTAGTTTCCATACAAGCCTTAGAAAAATAATTTTGAAAATATATCCTAAAGGAAACAGTTTAAAAGTAATTTGAATAAATTTTTGCCACAATATAAAAGGTAGTACTGTTAACAATTCTGCATGGTTAACTTAAAAGGCTCAATTTTTGAGATATGACTATGTTGCAATAAAGGAGCGATATGTAATATACATAATCGAAAATACGGAGCTCACGAAATTAGAAAATAACGGTTATTTTTTTTATCAGACCTCGTCTTTTTATGTTTATTAAGTTCTTATTAGATAAATTTTGTATAGAAATCTATGAAATATTTTTTATAAGTAATTCCGTATGTTTTTAAGACCCTAAATACCGCTTTAAACTTTAATAAGAGTATTGTTAGTCTTTTAATGCATTTTTATTTTTTTATTTCCGTATAAAATTTCAATGATATTCCTGTTTTTCAAACATTTTTCTGTTAAGTTTTTATCGCCAGTGTTAGCAAAAGCACCTGTTCTTCAGTTACTCTTAAACGTTTGTTAAATTGTTCTTTAAGTTAAACTGTTATGGCTAGTTTTGTTTTATAAAATTATATAATTAAAATATTACTTTTAAGCTTAATTTCTCAATATTAAGAATTCCAGTTTTATTTTTTAAATTTCGGATTTTACATATATATATTTAAAAAAAAACATCTCCAAATGGTTTATGCAAAACAAAGAAAAAGCACCTATTTAAATGTTGTTTTTATTTCTTAATAACTAGACTCCTTTAAAAAAAAATAAGTATGTGAATGCAATTTTATTTTTAAACTTTTTTTTTTAATTAATAATATATATTAAAATTAAATTTTTCTTGTTAAAACAGCACCTAATTGTTAAGTTTTATTTTGCATGATTTTTATGTTAAAAACTTGCACTTTAAAATTTTGTTTATTCAAATTTTTACTAAATTTTATTTAGAAAATATCTCTTAATTAGAACTAGAAATTTCAAACTACTTAAAACTTCTGCAGGATAATTACTTAAAATACTTTGCTTACCACTACCAAAGAAATATTTGAAAAATTTTTAAAAAAATTATTCAAACGTTTTTTAAGCAAAACCCCACTTATACGTACTTAATATAAATAAAAAAAACAAATTTCTTAAAGTTTAGTTAGTTACTCAATAAACAATTTTACAATGTATTTTCGCTTAAAACCAAAAATATGCATTCAAAATTATTAACCACAAAATAAATATATACTTAAAAAAAATAAATAAATAAATTGGTTTTAATTATAAATAATTTAAAAAAAAAATCGTTTGCATAAACCATTGGTGTTTTGGGTTGTTATATTAATTTTTATTTATAATTATTGCAGGAAAATTCAGCTCTGGTTCTGAACATCTTAAAAATCTTTAGAATTCTTAGATTTCCGTAACGCAATTATAAATTTTTGAGCAGGGGAATTTTTATACAAAGCCTAACTTTTAACACTACTTCTTGCTAGGATATGTTTTTGGAAGGTACTTTTTTTAAAAGGTACATCTTTTTAATCTTCAAAAATAAGTTTTTTTAAAAAGACCATTTTTTCAGAACATAATTTTTTTTTAAAACCACTTCTTTATATGTACTTTCTCCTAATTTTTAAAAAAACTATATAAAAAAAGTACTTTAGAAACTTTTTTAAGAAAATTTGTGTAAAACCTACTTCTCCCTTTTTTGTAAAAGTTTATTTTAAAATGGACTCCCCTAAAAGAATATGTTCATTAACTACTATGCAAAAGAGGTTCCATTGTAAAAAAAATATATGTTATGTTTTACAAAGCCGTTTTTTGAAGCTTCTTTTTGGAAAATTATTTTTTTTTTTTTTTTCAAAAGTATAATATTTTTCTAAAAGGTAAAAAATATTCTTTTAAAAGGCAGTTTTTTAAAAGTTCTTTTCAAAATGAAATTTCAAAAAATTTTAACCTTTTCAGAAGTATATTTTAAACAGTACTTTTTTTTAAAAAAGCTGGACTTTTTAAATTTTACTTTATTCAACAGATACTTTTTTCAAAAAGAACTTTTTTAAAATAAGGTACGTTTTTATGAACGTATTCTACTTGTTTTATAGGGTACTTTTTTGCACTGTACTTTCTGCAAAAATTAAAGGTATCTTTCTATAAATTTTCTATCTTATAAATCAGCTTTTCAAAGCAGTCCATATGACCCTACTTAAAGATAGAAAGAAAGAGATTTCTTATACCACAATCATTTTTTTTAATATATATTTTTTTCAACGTAATTTAAAAAACATAAAAGGAAGTTTAAAAAAATACGTTTTCAGGGCTACATTTCAAAATATTCTTTTTTAAAAGCTACTTTTCTTAATAGGTGATTTCCTCTAACAGGAACTTTGTTAAAAATTAAAAAGGTACTTTTCAAAAAAATTCTCTTTTGAAAAGTATATTTTTAAAAAGAACTTTTTTAAAAGGTGGTTATTTAAAAGGTACTTTTCTATAAAACAGTTTTTTAAAAGGTACTTTTTTAAAAAGTACATGTGAAAAGGTTCTTTTTTAAGTGGCACTTTTTTAAAAGGTACCTTTTTAGGAGATACTCTTTTAAAAGGTACTTTTTTTTTAAAATACTTTTTTAAAAGATACTTTCTTAAAAGGTACTTTTTAAAAGGTACATGCGTAAAAGATACTTTTTTTAGAAGGTACTGTGTTAAAAGGTAATTTTTTAAAAGGTACTGTGTTAAAAGGTACTTTTTTAAAATGTACTTTTTTAGAAGGTACTTTTTAAAAGATACTTTTTTAAAAGGTACTTTTTAAAAGATACTTTTTTAAAAGGTACTTTTTTAAAAGGAACTTTTTTAAATGGTACTTTTTTAAAACGTGTTTTTTAAAACATGTTTTTTAAAATGTGTTTTTTAAAAGGTACTTTTTTAAAAGGTACTTTTATAAAAGGAACTTATTTAAAAAGTACTTTTTAAAAGGTACTTGTTTAAAATGTACTTTTTTAAAAGATACTTTAATAAAAGTATTTGTTTAAAAGGTAATTTTTATAAAAGTTCCTTTTTTAAAAGGTATTTCTTTTAAAGGTACTTTTTGAAAGTTACTTTTTTAAAGGTTGCTTTTTTCATTGGTACTTTTTTAAAAGCTACTTGGTTAAACGGTATTTATTTAGAAGCCACTTTTTTCAAAAAACAATTTCTTAAAAGGTACTTCCCAAAGAAAACTTTTCTAAAATACAGTTTTTTAAAAAATTGTTTTTTAAATGGCAGTTTTTAAAGATACTTTTTAAAAGATACTTTTTTAGGAAAGTAGTCTTTTAAAAGTGCTTTTTTAAAGCTACTTATTTAAAAGGTATTTTTAAAAGGCACTCCAAAGGTACCTTTTTAAAGGTACTTTGTTGAAAGTTACGGTTTTAAAATGCACATTTTTAAAGCTGGTTTTTTAAAAGGAACTTTTATAAAACGTTTTTTTTAAAAGGCACTTGTTAAAAGGTACTTTTTAAAAGTTGCTTTTTAAAAGGCACTTTTGTTAAAACTACTTATATAAAAGGTGTTTTTATTTAAATGGTACGTTTTGAAAACGCCATTTTATAAAAGGTATTTTGTTAAAGGGAACTTTTTAAAAGGTATTTTTTTAAAAGGTGCTTTTTAAAAGACCCTTCTTCAAAAGTACTTGGTTAAAATATATTATTTAACAACTACTTTTCTTAAAAGTATCCTCTTAAAAGATATTTTTGTATAAAGTACTGGTTAGAAAGGTACCTTTTAAAAAAGGTATTTTTTAAAAGGAACTGTTTTATTAAAAGGCATTTCTTATGAAAGAATAAAATAAGCTTTCTTAGAAACGTTTTATTTTAAAAAGTTTCTATATAAACAGATAATTTTTGCAAAAGGCCCTTCTTCGAAGTAGTTTTCAGATCTCATGATCTCATTGAAGGAGAATTTTTTAAAAATAAATTTTAGGAGATTTTCCTTAAAACCTTTAAAACTTGTTTTAAAAATTACCTATTAACGAAAGCATTTTCTTAAAAACATTCCTCTTAAGATATTTTTTACGGCCACTTCTTGTGAAAGGAGATTTTTTTGTAAGGCAACTTGCCTTAAAAGGCTCCTCCTTTAAAATGTAGTTTTAAACATATATTCTATTAAACGTTTTTAGAACACACTTTTTTAAAGAGCAATTATTTTTTAAAAGCTTTCTCTTGAAGAAATGCTAGGGTTATAAGCCACTGTTGGTATGGTACTTTTTTTAAGGCACTTGTTGTAAAAGGTGTTTTTTTTTTAAAGAGTTATCTTCTTCTTTACCAAGTAATTTTTTTTAAACGATATTTTTTAAAAGAAGTCATTTGGTTTGTGTTTGAAAGTTAGTTTTTAGTAAATACTTTTTAAGGTACTTTTGCAAAAATAACATACTTTTTTTAAAAAACATTTTTTAAAAAGAAACTTTGCTCTAAAGTATATGATACTAAAGGGCAATTTTACTTGCCCCTATATCGTAGTTTTGGGTAGACAAAATATCGAGAAAGAAATTGCTTAAAAGAATAATGAGCCAGAGATTAATTTTCCTGCCAATAATTTTATTTTTGTTTGTTTTTTATAAAATATTTATGTTTATTTTTTTTAAACTTTTTTAAAATAATTTTTTTAATTTTTCATTTGTTTTCTTTTATTTCTTTTCATATTTGCAAATTTTTTTGTGTTAAAAAATTTTGTTTTTGTTTTGAACCTTAACAAAATTTTGATGTGATGCTGTTTTATTTAACTTACCTACTAAAACAAAAATATAAAAAATAATCATAATTTTATGATCATCAACAACAATGAACAAAAAATATATATCATCAAACCAAAATACGGCTTAATATTGTATACACTGCTACAAAAAATTCAACCAACACTCAATCATCCATCAATTTCTAATCTCTTAAATACACTTTATAACAAAAATTTATAAAAAAAAAATTCAACACAAATCATTGCATTGCCAAAACAAACGTTCCACCGTTCCAATTTTAAATGTGTGTATACTCGTATATAGTACCAGGTGCTCCACCACGCAATATAACGGCTGGTGCCAGCAGTCCCACCACAATAGCGGTAAGCTGGTTACCTCCACCTCTAGAACGTTCGAATGGTCGCATCATCTACTATAAAGTGTTCTTTGTTGAAGTGGGTCGTTCGGATAGTGAGGCCACTATAACGACTCTTAATAAAACCGAAATTGTTTTGGATGAATTGAAACGTTGGACCGAATATAAGATTTGGGTATTAGCTGGCACGTCCGTAGGTGATGGACCACGTTCGCATCCGATTATAGTTCGTACTCATGAAGATGGTATGTATGATTAAAAGAAAACTAAAAAAAGAACTTATTAAAAAATTAATTTGTTTTTATTTTATTTTGTTTATGAAATAGATTTTTTTTGTTTTTGTTTTATATTTTAAGTTTTTACGTTTTATTATATTTTAAATATTATTTTATTTCGTAAACTTATAATTAACTAATGGTTCAATTAATCCATTAATAAAAACATTTTTTGAATTTTGATTATTGTACTGCCGGCAGCCTATAGCAAAATATTTTTGGATATATATTGTTTTTTGAAACCAAAATTTTGTTTCTCACCTTCTTTTTTTCACAAACAGCAGGATCTAAATGTTGGCAATAAAATTTTTGAAGCCAACTTATATAATATAAAATAATAATAATACATATACAAAATTAATTTTCAATGGTTATTTTTTACAATTTTTATTTCTGAACTTAAATTAATCTGAAAGATGCCTGGTTTCTTATGCAAACTTAAAAAGGTGCTTTTCCCAATAAAGTACGTTATTCAAGAAAGTGCTATTTAAAAACAAGACCTTTCACAAAAAAGAAGGAAAAATATGATTAAACAAAAAAATCTGGATTTTTTTTAATTACTTTTGCAACTTGGTACTTTTTTTTAAAGATTTTTCTAATAAGATACTTATAAGAATAAGACACTTCTTCAGAAGTGAAGCTTAAAAAAAATGGTGCTATTCCCAAAAAAGTGCTTACTCAAAAAATTGCTTACTCAAAAAAGGACTTTTTCAAAAAAATACCTTTTTCAAAACATAAAAAACAAATATTTCTTTTACAAGGCACTTCTGTACCACGGTCCTTTTTTAATAAAATTTTTTTAATAAAGTACTTACAAGAAAAAGACTTTATTGGAAAAAGTTAGAAAAAGTACTTTTTCCAATAAAGTGCTTTACTCAAAAAATTAGTTTTCAGAACAAGATCTTTATAAAAAGAGTAATATATTATATAAAAAAAATTGCGCTTCTCTTTTTATTAAGGTACTTTTTTAAAAGGGGTTTATAATAAGCTACTTATAAGAAAAAAAAACTCTTTTTAAAGAGTGGACTTTTCTAAGAAAAATGGTGCTTTTCCCAATAAAGTGCTTACTTAGTAAAGTACTTCTACAAAACAATACCTTATCCAAAAATGTACTTCTGTACCACTGTACTTTTTTTAAAAACTCTTTCTAATAAAGTACTTATAAGAAAAAGGATTAATTTGAAAAAGTTAAAAAATTTGCCTTTTGCAGTAAAGTGCTTTACTCAAAAAAGCACTTTTTAAAAAAAAACTTTTTCTTATAAGGTTTTTATAAGATGAAGAGACTTCTTCAAAAAAAGTGAAAAGGTACTTTTTGCAATAAAGTACATGACTCAAAAAAGTAATTTTTTAAAACAATACCTTTTCCAAAAAACAAACATTTCTGTTACAAAGTACTTTTGTAACAGGGTACTTTTTAAAAAGCAGGATTTCGAATAAGAAAAATGCACTATTTAAAGAGGCTACGTTTCTAAAAAAGAGTATTTTGTTGAAAAAATTAAAGTTACTTTTTAAAACCGTACTTTTTTGAACGGTTACTTTTTATATAGATGTTTGTTTTAATAAGATACTTTTTCAGTAAGCCTTTTTTCGAAAAGTTGCTTTGAAAACAGCAATAGGTAAATACCTATATGTATATACGTATCTATACTTTTTTTTTAATAAAATTTTCTTTTCGCGGTAACTAACGTTTAAAAGAAAGTACTACTTTTTTTTATATATAATTTAAATATACTTTTTTTTTATAAAAGACCTTATATTAAAAAGAGTCTGTCCTGAAATTGTATTCTTTTGTAAAAAGGTACTTTACTCTAATTAGGCACTTATTAGAAAATATACTTATACTCGTAAGAAAAGGGCACTTATAAGAAAAAAGAACTATTTAAAAAGAATAGTTTTCTAAAAAAAAGTACTTTCAATTTCCTTTTTTTTAAACAGGTAATTTTTTAACGAATTATTTATTTTAAATAGGCACTTTTTTAAATAATTTTTTTTAACGGGTACTTCTTTAAAAGTACTTTTTCAAAAAGGAGTTTTAAAGCTTTTGTGTAAGAATGTACGTTTTAAGAAAGAGATTTTTAAAAAGGAATTTAAAGTTATAAAGAGATGATTTTTACTAAAGGCACTTTTTAAAAAGGATTTTAAGAATATTTTTTGTTTAAAAGGTCTTTCTATAACGATAGTTAACTTTTTACACTTTTCTTTTTAAAGAGATTCTTTTTTACAAATATATTTTTAGGCACATTGTGTTAATAAGATCTTGTTAGCTTTTTTTAAAGATACTCTTTTTTAAAGCACTATTTTTTAATAAGATTAATTTTACAGTCAGGAAAGTTAATTTTTTAAAGCATACTTTTTGGAAAAATAATTTTTAAACAGGTTCTTTTTTTTAAAAAGTGCTACTTTTTAAATACACTCTTATTAAAGGCAGTTTTTAATATAATATGATGGTGGGTATTTGACTGGGCCAATTTCATACCTGGCTTTCGCCAAGAATTATTTTTATTTTTAATTACAACAATAATTGCCGCAATAACTTGAGACAGAAAGATAGGAAAAAATAATTGAATACACTAAAGCTGGAGGACAACTAGCTGTTTCGCAGACGCTACACTGCTCATCAGCACTTACTAGGATTCGAACTCAGTACCATGTAAACATGATGTATTTTTAATACGACCGCTTAACCAACGCAGCCACGATCTTTTATTTATTTTTTCATCTATATTTATCACATATTGATCACATATTAATGTAATGTAGTTTTGAAAAATGCAATTTTTGAAAGGTTAACTTTTAAAAAGGTTCGTTTTAAATAATTACTTTTTTCATAAATCATTTTTTCTAAGGTACTTTTCTAAAATTTTAATTTTTTAAAAGAATACTTAAAAATATATTTTTTTAAACTGTGCTTTCTATGAAGGACTAAAATGTTTTTTTTTCCAAAGGCTAGTTTCTAAGAGGTACTTTTTTAAAAGATATTCTTTTTAAAGGTAGTTTTCTAAAAAATATTTTTCGAAAGGTTAATTTTTTTCAAAGATATTACTTAAAAGGTAAATTTTTTCAAAGGTACTTTTTAAAATTTTGTTTTTTAAAAGAAAAGTTAATAATATATTTTTTTTAACTGTACTTTCTATGAAGGATTAAAATGGTCCAAAGTCTCGTTTTTAAGAGGTACTTTTTAAAAGCACCTCTTTTTAAAGGTATTTTTTTTTTTTTCAAGAAAACTTAATAATATATTTTTTTAAACTGTACTTTCTATGAAGGATTAAAATGGTCCAAAGTCTCGTTTCTAAGAGGTACTTTTAAAAAAACCACTCTTTTTAAAGGTTATTTTCTAAAATATATTTTTCGAACAGTAAATTTGTTCAAAAGGTACTTTTTTCAATAAGTAGTTATTTAAAAACATATTTTGCTTAAAAGGAACATTGTTTCAAACGTACTTTTTTTTAAATTTTGTTTTTAAAAAGCATGTTCCAGAAATGCATTATTTTAAAGAGCACTTTCTTTTAAGGATAAAAATTTTAAAAGCGTTTTTTTCAAAGTCTCTCTTTTAAGACATACTTCCTTTTTGAATATACTATTTTAAAGGCACTTTTTTTAAAGGTACTGTTTTTAAAGGTATTTTTCCAAAGTAAATTTATTCAAAATTAATTTTTTAATAAGGCACTTTTTTAAATAAGTACTTTTTTTAAAAAGTACATTGCTTAAAATTTACAGGTTTTCAAAAGCACTTTTGTAGGGTTTTAGGATTTTAATAAAATTTTGTTTAAAAGGTAAATTTTTCAAAGGGGAATTTCATTGATATTTTTTATACCCTTCACAAAAATGTACAGGGTATATAAGTTCGTGATTTCGTTTTTTAATTAAAGTGTACTTTTCTACTAAAGTGTACTTTTCTGAAAAGTTATTATTCACAGGGCATCTTTCTGATAAATAAATAGTTTTTAAATAAATTTTTTATTATTATTATTTCATTTTATTTTTTATTTATTTTTTGTTATTTTCATATCTCTTTATTTATTATATGTGTGTATTTTTAAATGAGTTTTAATTTATGAAACTTATTTTAAGTTGGCACTCGCATTTATTTTTTTTTTTTTTAGTTCTTTATTTAATTTTCATTTCTATAAACTGGCAAATGCAAAAACAAAAAGTTTTAACGCTATCCAGTTTTTATTTAATAATTTAATTTATACAAAATCTAAATATTTTTGCTCAGATAAAAAAATCACTTAATTGAAATTGGCATCTGATATTTGCATATTTTTTGGTCACCATGTTGAATAACCAACTTAGGACTTCAATTTAATTTTATTTTTGCACTTAATTTTTTTCAGCACAATTATTTTTCCATTAGTTTATATTTGTATGCTTTGTTAATTTCAGAAAAAAAATCGTAAAGTTCCCTTTATTAAATATTTCTGAATACGTGGCAATTTTAAACTTTGTTTTTTTTTCTCATTTAACTGCACCAAATAACACTATTTTTTGTGCAACTTTTGTATAGCACCAAATTTTTAATAAATCTTTTTCTAAACGAATAAGTTAAGATTAATGTACATTTTTTAATATCATTACATAAAAAATATTTACTTGTTGCTATATTTAATTTAAAGCACTGTTATTAGATGTATTTATGATTTAAACATCAAACACAATTGAAGTATAAAAAACTACATGACTTTTTTGTATTTAAGTCATGCACATTTCTTTAGCATGTTTTCATTCTTTTTAGTTCTTAACAAGAAAACAAATTGCATGATTTGTTTTAATTATAATTATATTATATATAAAAAGAAATATTTAATAAGATTTTTTTGAATATTTTTAATGCCAGAATTAGCTTAAGAAAACAAAATTCAGAGCGTGTTTGTTTCATTTTCCTAAATTTGTTCTTTTCGATCAGAAAATTTGGGAAAAACGATTGATTAAAATTAATTTTTAATATATTTTTGTATAAAAACATATATCTAGAGCATTTGTCAAATTAAACATTTAATGATTTTGGGGAATTAAGATTGATTTACTGTTAAAATTTTTAACCTATCTTAAGTAATGGGCCATGCTATACATGTGTATTGAAAGCTGTCAAAACTATAAACCAAACTCTTATTTCTTGCCTTAAAAAGCTCTTAATAAATTTTCATACTATTTACTCATGATCCAGTAAAAACCTTCAAGGCACCCTGGTACTAACTGACCACTCAACTACAAATGACGATATCAACAAATGTCGTCGTATAATCAGGTATTTAATTATTTTAGAAACGATAAAAGCTTAATAAGCAACAGATCTTCTCCACGGCAGGTTTGTCTTAGTGTACGCCTAACCAGAGTACTCTTAGTTTACTTCTAAGCTCGGGTATAGGCCCGCATATGTGGCGGCAAGTAAAAGTCTAGTAAGCCGCCTGATTTAGGAGGGGTATGACTTCCGAAATCTTCACCTGGGGTTAAATGACAGAACGGAGATCACCAAAGTCTCCAAGAAGTATTGATCGTAGTTAAGAGGTCTTGATTATAGTTAAGAGGTCTGCTTCTTGGCTAAAATATTCTGGCTGTGATTTAAACCTAAAATCTCAGGAGATGGGTAATAGTGTTCCCTGATAATTATACTGCAAATCTGATTTTCAAGGAAATAATTATAGACACCGTGGCGCGACAGATACCTGTAATGTAAGCAACCAGAAGTGATTGATAGACGGGTGGATTGGTAAAGGACTTATGGACTTTATGGACTTTGACCCATCACCTCATAAAAGCATTGTCTTCTAATGAATGTCTTAGGAACTGCAAACAGGAGAGATTAGAAGTCCCAAGCTGTTCAGCAAGGGTTTTGTTAATATGCCCTAACAAATATGACAGATTGTGAAATTGATTTACACCAGCACCTGCTTTGTTGGCTAAGTCTGATGATGAACCAACTCCACGTAGTGAATTATGTGACTTTCAAGGATCACACAGGTCACAACTTTTTGCCATAAGTTTGTAGCCGTATAGACAAACTACTTGCTTAAAAGTTCGGGCCTTCTAATCTCTCCTGTATGCAATTTCCAGACAGTCAGGGGAAGACAATGCCGAAACTCATTAAAAGCATCAGCCTCTAATCTACTCACCCGTCGAATCATCACCCCTGGTTCCTTACATTACAGATATATATTACAAGACAACAGCACCTGGGCAAATTATTAGCCGCCGGAAACCGGCATTGCGCTATTGTTACGAGGGAAACTAATTATTCTTAACGCGATTTAGGTTTAAACCACAGCCAGAACGTTTCAGCGAAGGAAGGCACCTAAGCCATGATCAGCCAGAGTGGGTCCGCAGACTTTTTGAGGGTTTCGGAAGTCCAACACAAGTCATGCGGCTTCCTACAGCTTTATCTCCTACAACAATCGAAGAACTCCTACCTTACTATGCCTCAAAAAGCAGCGAGCTCTGGTTAGACAAAACCTGCTGCCTGGGGGGAGTTATCAGAAAAGACAAAAACTACTCTCTTGGGCTTAAAGCACAACCAAAATATTTCAGCCAAGATAGGCAGCATTATCAGAGCTGGAATGAACTGCAAGCAGAATCGCCCGGTGGCTTTGTTGATCCCCGTTCTGCCAATTCACTCTGGGTGAGTGTTTCAGAAGTCTAACACAACAAAAGTCGTGCTGCTTCTTAGAGCTTTATTTGCTACAACAAACGAGTAATTTCCACCCTTCTATGCCCCAGAAAGCAGATTGCTCGATTTGGGAATATGACAGGGAAAAACTCCTCCACGGGAGGAGCACATATGACATAAAATTTCCTTTTAAACCACATGGGGTGCTGGCGAACCATGATAAGTGCATCCCGTGGAATTGATCCACCGCCAGATATGGCCTTCAAGGCATGTGCTAAAGGAAATCAAATATATATCCTATAATTTTGAACTTCTGGTTACCGAAGTCCATATTATGGATGTAGCTGAAAGATTTACATGCAGCAATATCATAAATAAATATTCGCAATATACCCATATTTAATATAATGAGAGTACTTATCAACTTCAGTAAAAAGCACAAGATAAAACAAAAAGCAAATAAAAGTTTGTCCAATAAAAGAACGTATAAAAATCGTTTATTCACTTTTGGTTGCTATATTATATGTTTTATTAAGTTGAACACTAAACTGTTTATTGTTGGCGAGAAAACTTAGAAATTAGTTTTAATTAGCAACATCTACAACAATGGTCCTCTAATCATATATGCTACAAGAGTGTTGTAGTCGGTAGTTGGCTGTCGCGACTGTGTTTAAAGCATAATTCGTCAGGATTTTACTGCTGCTACTTCTAAAACTCATAACCCTTCGCCCCGTACGAAGATTAACTTTGAATAGTGTACAGCAATCCATGAACAAATGTGTTCGTGAAGAATTTTTAAATTCCAACGCATTCAGGAGAGGAATGCATTTCAAAAATCTCAATTCAATGTGTTACTAGCGCACTTAAAAGAAATTTTGTTGTCCTAGAATGTATTTAATAAGATTATATGTAGTACTACCACATATCGGAATGTTTACATGATTTATTTATAATTATATGTGGTAGTATTCGATGTGAACTGTTTGCAGAGACACACGTACGCACACGAGTGTTATTGAAGAATTGCCATACTGGCAAATGTTGCCAAGCTTCGTTTAAGTAAATTTCTATGCTTTTGGTAAAGCTTTATACTAATTTATCTTGAACTTTCACTCGAGCCATGGAGTTTTGTTTTCATACGTATTGTTACCGCAAACATGTTTTAAAGCTAAAAGCTTTAAACGCCTTCTTCAATTGACAATGAAATAATACCAGTGACACTTGTTTATTACACATCACTGAAGTGTTTCACCAATTTATTTACACTTAATACCACTGTGTATTATCACGTTAGACTTGCCTACTTTTCTGACTTATGACTGACTTGCACAACGTTTAAAATCAAACTCTACCTTTGGCGAACATTTGCCTGCTATTTATATTTTTCTTGATCATGAAGCTTCCAGTTATTCGCTTATTGAGCATTACGGGCTAAAGTGTACTTATACAATTGCTACACAAACAAACACACGTGCTTGCGAAACAATAAGAACGCAGCAACAACAAACAAGTCAATGATGGTAGATTTACCTGAAATGTTGTGTTCTTTTACATTGTTTGCTTGTGTATTATGGTTTTAGCTTTATGTTGTATTTGTAGATGTGTGTGTACATTTATAACAAGCAGATCAGCGTCTCGTACAGTGGGTTAGAAGTGATACAAGTTCATACCAATATTTTTTGTTATGAAAATTATTCCACATGCACATGCATTTAAAAGAAAAATATGTCCACGAATTAAATGGATCAAGCAAATTTTTAAATTTGGGTTTATTTAGACTCAGGGCCCAAATCACCGCATACGATATCGAGCAAAATTATCGAAATTTTTCATTTTGGTATCATGGCATACGATATCAAATAAATTGTATTGCAATAATATAAAAAAGTTAAAGGATTTATTTTTTTGTATTCGTACTTTTGGGAAACGTGTGGTCTTCAATCCATTACATTTTGTATAAACTACTATCCGATATGCATCGTTTGCCATAATCTAGATGTATCGTAATGTTATTCGATACGACAGTTAATTCGATATCGTATGGTGTTCACTTAAATCTGGAGCTAGTTAAGGTTTGCGTTCTATTGTTTACTTTTTAACTTTCAACAATTCAATTAGTCTTTTTTTATGTCAAATTTGTCAACGGTTTTAACACTCATTATTGAGAACTTTCGTCTTACTTGCTACTCTATATTTTGTTTTCTTCGTGAGTTTTAGGCAATGTCATCATGATTTTATTAGCAATTTTTTATCACCTAATTTGGCATTTATTAAACTGAATAAAAAACTGAATGAAAAAAGTGTAGATTATATCAAAGTTTAACAAAACTGCATATAGAACAAACTTAGCTATACTTCTAGAAACTATACTCAAGCTTAAACCATTCTTAAACATTATAAACTTATCCATGCAATAGTGAGTTTTATCTTTTCGTGTATTCTGTAATACAAGTAACTCTGCACTTGCACTTATATTTGCCCACTTATACGTCCAGTGCTGGGTGCTATATTTTTAAATTGTTCTTCGCAAAACACATCTATAAAATCTCAATTTTTTTTATCATATAGCGGCTATTCGGTAGTACACAGTCCTACTAAAACCAAGACAATTTTTCACGGCATTTTTCTATAATGAAAAACTGATTGTTGTTTGAAACCACAAAAAAATGGCATAAATCGTACTACGAAATAAAAGGCACCAATTCATTGTTTTTGATAATAAAAAGCATACTTTCAGGAGCTTCTGAAGCCCAATAATATTTAAGTGATATCTATATTAAGGCCTAAGTTGTAAATTTTTTGTTATTCAAAAATAAAGCAAAAAAAAACTAGAAAAAGAGAAAGTAGAGAAAAAAAAGTAAGTATTTTTTTTTATAATAAAAAGCATACTTTCAGGAACTTCTGAAGCCCAATAACATTTAAATGCTATATTCAGGCCTAAGTAGTAAAATTTTTGTTATTCAAAAATGAAACAAAAAAATATATGTATAAAAAGATTTGAAGTTAAAAGTATTGAAGTAGAGAAAAAAAAAATGTATAAAAGAAAGCGAAATTTAGGTATCGAAAATCGATTCTATAATTTCCATTAAACTATTTTCAATACAAGTGTACTTTTGCCAATATTTTTGAAAAAGAACTCCGTTTTCATTTCACCCTAGTGCAACTTAAATTAAAAACATTTCCTTGAAGAGTTAGAGTAGCTTAAAATTTATCTGTTGAGGATATCATATTATTTCTAAATTCCATACAGTTAAATTACTTATTAACTGCCGTGAAGCATTCTAAATTTTTGAAAACTTCTTCCACTGACTTCATAATGTTTACTTGTTTTAATACAATATATTGTTTTTTGTTTCTATTTTACAAAATAAAATATAATATTTGTATTATTCTATCATTTAAATGCTTGCACGTACAAATATGTACTAGAGCACACATACTTTTGAACATTAAAACAAATAAACGCATGAAAACGTTATGTATGTATGTGCGAATGCAGCATAAACATGGATATTTAAATGTGTTTGAAGGGATTTGTTTTTTAAAGGAACAGAGTGTTTAATCGAGTAATATTAAAGTTTCTAATATCTTAAATAATTCTGATGTAGAACCAACACAAATAAAATACTTTTTTTAAGTGAAAAGTACAATAAAATCCCTCTTTCGATTGTTCCCAGTTTAGTTTGATTTTATATTTTAGGTATACAGCTTTGCTTCCACCAATTTTCAAAGTGTTAAGCGAAATAAATATTTTATAAGTTTAGGTATTTGTAGACATAACGCCAAGGAAATATTAGTTTATTTGTGTCTGCATGATTAAGTTATTCTCGATGTTATCTTAGGTGTCAAAATTTTCGCCATTTGCGGGAGGTTTTAATTTTCTGCTTTAGTATGAAGAAATCTGCTACTGAAGCTCATCGAATGCTCTCAAATACCTATGGTGAAGTTGCTATTAGTGACAAATTGTGCCTAGAGTGGTTTCAAGGCTTCAAGAACGATGACCTTGACGCCAAAGAGGTACATTGCAGTGGAAGAGAGACGGGTTTCGAAGATGCAGAATAAGAGACATTACTTGTTCAAGACTCGCGTCAAACAGGATCATTAAGAATCATACTACAAGTCATTTTAAACACCTGAAAGTCATAGGAATGCTTAAAAAACAAGGAAATTAGGTGCTGTATGGGTTAAAACAAAGAGATTTTGAAACGTCGTTCAACGTTGGCTTGTGAACAGCTGCTAGTAAGGGCAAGATGGAAGGGATTTCTTCATTGCATTGTGAATGCAGACGAAAAATTGGTGCATTACGATAATTTCAAGTGCAGAAAATTATGAGGATATCCTGGCCATGATTTTACGTCAACGGCCAAACCGAATATTCACGATTCCAAGGACATGCTCAGTATTTGGCAGAACCAGCTCGGCGTAATGTATTCTGAGTTGTTGAAACTGCTTGATACAATCACAGGTGATCTCTATTGAACGCAATTAATGTGATCGAGCCGAGTATTGAAAGACAAATGTCCGCAATGCAACGAGAGACATGTTAAAGTTATTTTACAGCATGACAGTGCTTGATTCCATGTTCTTGGAAATGTTAAAATGGGAAGTCCTATCCCACCCCTGGTATTCTCCAGACGGTACTCCCTCAAACCATCATTTTTTTATCAATGGCACACGGCCTGACTGACCATTTCTTCTGGACTTATGAAGAAGTAAAAAATTGGGTCGATTTGTTGATCGCTTCTAAAGATAACCAGGTTTTTCAACGCGGGACTCGTACGCTTGTTGGAAAGATGGGAGAATGTAGTGGCCAGCGATAGACAATACTTTGTATCATAAATGTACAGGCAACTTTTGCAATAAATTATGGAATTTTGGGGTTTTATACGGTGGAACCAAAGTTGTACACCTATGTTGATCTCTGTTTTCAAAACATAATTGAGAGAGTGAAACATATTTTTCTCTCGTGCTATCTATCGCTTTATATCCGCCTCTTTCTGTCTCTATCTCTCTCTCTCTCTCTCCCGGGTACACGTTGAAGCATACGATTTTTTCCGGCCACTTAAGTCGCATCTATAATTTTTCATTAAAAGTAACAGCTATTTTTGAAAGTACCTTTAGATTACATTCTGCAATATTTAAAAAA
This sequence comes from Thecocarcelia acutangulata, assembly GCA_914767995.1. Classification (NCBI taxonomy): domain Eukaryota; kingdom Metazoa; phylum Arthropoda; class Insecta; order Diptera; family Tachinidae; genus Thecocarcelia; species Thecocarcelia acutangulata. The sequence goes on along the minus strand of OU612097.1, from coordinate 26,080,543 downwards.
AAATATATATAACAAAAATAAAATAAATAATAATGTAAATCTTTTGAGATTTAAATTAATAAAAAATAAATACATTAAAATAAGGGAATCAAATAATTGTATAACAAATACAAATAAAGGGGAAATATTTAAAGTAGAAATGTTGATAGTAAAGTAAGCAGAAAAATTCATTTTAGTGCAAAGCGATTTAATGAATTTCAATTTGTTATTCCAAACATTTTGGAGTTTTGAAATATTTTGCAAGCTGTTAATAGATTATTGCTTAAAATCGTATCAACGGTAGTGTCACAGACCCAGCTGTCTTTCGTTTCCTTTACGTAAATTTGTCAAAAACACTTAAACTTCTTTGGTTTTTTAAACAAAATTTTGACAACTATTCTTAAATTCTACCAACAAAATACATCTGCAAATGACCCAATAGAGTTGCAGCCTTAGTTGGGATAGACTCTTTAGGATAATAGTCTTCCTGTTATTTCAGTTAAGTTTGACCCATTTCTTATGGCAACTTTTTCTTTACATTTCTTAAAACTTTTCTGGCATTAAATATTTTTTTTTTTATCTATTTCGATAATTTTAAAAATTAAGAAAGTTTTAAATTATCTCACAAAAATAAAACAAACAACAAATTGCTTCAGTTTATTTTTTATGAATAACGAATATGTTTTAACATAATGAAAAAACTTTGATTTTTGTTTAAAAAATATTTTTTTTATTAATAAACATGTTTTACACTTTTTGTAACATTCTACACTTTTTGTATAAAAAAAAGCTGCTTGTAAATTTTTTTAAAAATTTTTAAAAATTCTATCAACTTAAAAGAATTACGGCCTTATTCGTAATAAACATTCATAAAAATTTTAAATAATTTAAAATGTATTTTATTCCAATTTTTATGCACAAAATTTTAATAAATTTAATTCAATACATATAAATTTTTTATGAATATGCACATTTATATTTATTATTTATATTCATAAAAAACAAAAATTTATTTGGATTAAATTTTAGTAAAAATTTTTATGGATTTTTCAATTTAAAATTTATTTTAATTTTCATGAATATGACAGATAATATATTATTATAAAAAATATAATATATATTTTTAACAAAAATATTATTTTTCTCTTTTTCTGCTTATTGCCATTTTTGAAAACTTCTGGAGTTTTTGATAGTTTAAAGAAAAAAAAAAATAGTCAAATTTCTTTAAGCAATTACAAGCTCTCGAAGATTTCGAGAATCGTAATATGCCGCATTATTTACATATATCTCAATTAAATGAACTTTAATTTTTAATATTTATTTCATTTATACTACATTATATTTTTTTACTTAAAATTATTTAAAAACATTTTATTTAAATGTATTAACAGTTTTATAAAAAAAAGTATATATATTTCACTTTTACTTAAAATGTACTTTATTTAGTTAATGTAAGCTTCTTAAGATCTAAGCACAATTAAATCCTTAAGCTCCTATTTATAAGCAACACGAGCACATGCACACACACGCACACACTCAAACACACACACAATGTTATGCACAAAAGCACTTTATATGTATGTAGCAGCACTTTATGTGTACAAAGTCTTAAGCATCTTACGGAGTAATGGTAGTTTTTAAGTTCAACACATTAACACCTCCTCTGCTTCCTGCTCACTTCACATGTTTCTTCATCCACACGCTTCAATGTATGTGTGTACGTACGCTCGCACTTAATATGATTTACAGTACAATTTAAATAAGACGCACATATGTAGCACTATAATTGTATGTGTAGTATGTTTATATGTGTGAGTGCCAATAATTCACACCAGTAAGCTAAGTGTGTGTAGGAAATAGAAAATTAAGTTTTTAATCGCAAATTTAAGTTTGTAAATGTTTTCCTCAACCTTAAAGAAATTTCAGAGAAACAAATTTCTTTTTTTTTTCTATAAATTTTAAATCCTTAAAAGTGAATAGATAATCAGCATTTTACTAGTAATTGCTAAAATTTATTGAAGCTTTGAAAGTGTTAATGGTTTCATTAAAATTTGAATGATTTTCCTGAGCTAGTAAACATTATACTTGCACATTTTTGTGCCGATTATATAAAGGGCGGTTAAATTTGAAGGGAAGGGAAGAAGATGTTGATTTTGAATAAAACACAAATTATTTAGAAATTATCAGGCCTGTTCTAAAAATCACATGATTTCAAAGCACATGCCGTTTCAAAAGCACAAATGTGATTTGTGCCTGTTCTGCAAATCACAATTTTTTGTGACTTTCCATGTGATTTCTACTCTTCTGAAACACAAAAAAACAGCTGTTTTTTTATTCAATTTATTGTAATTCTTATTTTCAGGTTGAATTTTTCTATTCGCGGTATTATTTGCAATATAAGGTTAATTTCTTCTAACGAATATAGAAGTTAAAATAATTTAAACCAATAAACCAAATCACAAAGTAATACAACAAATCTTACAAAAAAATAAGCGTATCTAGTTTTTTCTTAATTTAGTGAATTATTTCGCATAAAATAAATTATTTTATTTAAATAATCGATAAAAAACACATTAAGTTATTTATTAATGTAATAAATTAAAATTTGGGATGTGATTTCAAATTGATTGCAAGTTAGCTAACCGATTTAAAATCACAAAAATCAAAAATATTTTGTGAGCAGAACATCTTTTTTGTGATTTCAAATCACTTTCACAAAAAGTGATTTGCAGAACAGCCCTGTATTTTCATTTATTTTTATTATGATAATACCTTTTATTATGATATACTCAATTATGTATAGAACAAATGGCCGCCGCGACCTCGGGGGCACACTTCCATACGGTAGTCCAAACTTTCGATAAGGCTGAGGCATAATTATGATTCCACATCGTTAATGTTCCAAGTTATCTCATCCTCCAGCTCTTAAATTGTTACTGGCTTATCGGTGTACAGTTTTTCGTTCAAACAACCCCAAAGAAGGAAGTCCAACGGTGTCAAATCATATGAGCTATTGTGGCACCCACTTGTCACACAGCCAACGCAACATGATACAACGTACCTTCCATATCCATATCTTCCAATTCCGGCCATACATAGTTCGTTATCATCTCATGTTAGCGAACACCATTTATAGTAACTGCCTGACCCGATTTTAGAAAAAAAAGCGAAAAAAGCGAAGCTTTTTTGCTTATCGAACCTGCAACCTCAAGACTGTTGGTCGAGTTCTCTACCAAATCAGCCATCGAAGCACCTCGGCATGTTTGGGCTTTAAATCATGCACCCATAGAATTTTTTGGGGGTGTCACTTTAGGTTTTTCTCCATAGTTTTTATTTATTTTTTTTTTTATTTCCATCTTGGACCAGTACTCAGGGGATAACCCTAAATATGCAGAGCATTGTATTGGAACTAGGAAAATAGGTTATAATGAGGAGGAAAGAGGTAGTAGTGTTCGTGGTTTAATATTTACAATAATAAATGGAATACAACTCGCATGTTTGGGCCGGTGCCCCAAAGTCTATTTTGGGGTTACTCCACCGTGTACAGGAGAGGGCGAAGAAGCTTATCGTTGACAGTAGGGTATGCAACTCTATTGATTTACGGGAGCATCGACGCAGTGTAGGGTGCGTTACTCGGTTCTATCGTTACTACAATGGATATTGCTCTGAAGAGATTAGGGATCTTGTTTCCGAAACTCGCACATTTATACGAAACAAGCGTTCATTGCACAAAGCTCATCCATTTGTGGTTGATTGCGCTGGGAATCGTACAACGCATTACAGAGAGAATTCAGTTTTCAGCCGTACGCTTCGCCTATGGAATAAGATGCCTAGAGACGTGTTTCCTGTCTGTTATAACGTTGGAAAGTTCAAGTCAAATGTTCACAAACACTACCCCCTCTTTCCCCTCCTCACAACCTATTTTCCTAGTTTTATGCACTGCATATGTAGGGCTTATCCCCTGAGTACTGTACAGCACGAAAGCCTAAAATAAACTCTTTTGCAGCATTTAAAATGTTGGAATTAAATTAGTTAAAGTTAAAAAATGGTGGGATGTAATGATGATCTAGGTAAATTTAAAAAGCTTGCGCGCTTCCGAATTGAAAACTTCGTGCCGTCACGAACCGACTTGTTAACGCTCTGCACATTTTCTACTGTTTTTGATATCCTAGGTCGCGTGGATTCTGATTTATCCAGCGTTGTACCAGTCTCTTCAAACTTTTTAGCCCGATGTCGAATGAGAGGATGGCTTAGCGCATCATTTATGTGGCGAAAGACTGCGAATACTGCAAAATTTTCTACGCGCTACAGTTATTGAGTCACTGTTGTTGTAAAACTCTCGCACGCATCAAACGCTGCATAGCGATTGCAGTCCCAAAAACCGGGTTTCCGATTGGCATAACGCCCACGCCCCTTGGATACGCTGCGTTCACGCAGTTAGCTAAATAAATATAAAATTTCTTTTGAAACGCCTTTTAACATATAATAAAACATTTCAGAAAACAAATGCTCACTCCATATAAATATTCGCTTTAGTGAGTCTCCATTCATGAGAAGTTTCAATTGTTTTTATGCAAGAAAAAATTAATCAAAATGAATAAAATATTTGCATCTCCACATTGAATAAAAATATTACCGGTTTTGGTTAAAATTACCAAAAACTACAGCTCTGAATATGAACAACGGATGCTGGCCGATTCTCAGAGCTATATATACACAAAATTTTACGCAAACCGTTTCGGAGCATTTTCGTAACAAACGCCGTGACATGAAAATTGTATATATTAAATGGTTCAAAAAAACAAAAGTCCATAGACTTTTGTATGTGTCAGTTTAGAGTAAAAGGACAATCAATTGAGTTTTTTATTCACTATTTTTAGCTTCTAACATGTATACCAATAAAAACTTATAAATAGCTTGTTTTCTATGTTGCCCAGCTATCTATATGTCGACATTTCATAGGAACTTCCCTAATCTTCAGTAGACTTTGGAAATTTCTGAATTTTTGAGCATTTTTCTTTTTAAATTCTCAACAATTTACTCAGATTGTTGGGATATAAAGTTGAATGTTTGAGAATATCTTTAAAAAATTTCCAAAGTCTACTGATGACAAGCCCATAAAGGATAGTTCCTATGAAATGTTGACACATAGATAGCTGGGAAACAATCTATTCATAATTTTTTATTGGCAAAAGGACAATAATAAATTTAAATCTACTCAAAAATTTTAAATGTTTTCTTAGTGTTAATATTTTTATTGCTTTTAAAAAAACAATATATCATTTCAAGCTTGAAATGTAATAGCAGATCTTTTTTATTAAGATTTATTAAAATGATAAGTTGATGTTAATGATGATAGCACTACAACAGCGCACACAAACAGAAGGAGCAAATAAAAACGTCCTTTCAGAAAATGTTGTATAACAAGTTTGTTTTTAATAGAACAAATACTATAAAACTTCTCATGATGCTTTATGTGCACGTAAGATATGCTCTTAAGTAATTAAATTATAAAGCATAAAAAGGCATTTTTTTAAATATTTTTTTACCTTAAAAACGTAGCATACTTTACAGCGCTGCATCGCAGTTTTCTAACAGCCGTCAGTTGCGCCACAGCAAAAAAAAAAAAATACACGTTTTTTCTGAGTTTCAAGTTGAGTTTAATGTTGGAAAAAAAGAGGAGAGGAAAGAACTGCAGCACAAACTGAACTTGTATGAAAAACAAAACACACTCGAAACTGAGTGTCAACAGTGCATACACACGTACAAACATACATATGTATGTTTATACAGTGCTTGACTTCATGATATCTCTAAATGAATATGAGTTACCTATCGCAATGTTTTTAAGCGTGTAAGTGATGGGGTTACTTTAATTATGCACATTTTGTTTGATTCTAAGGAATTCCTTTGAGTCAAAGAAAAATTTGATGTTCAATATTGAGAGCAGTTTTTTCCTTTTTTTTTTTTTGCTACTACAATCATAGTTCACATTTGTGCAAGCCTTATCATTCTGTCGCTCACCGTTGCCTGAATTCTGTAAAGAAATTTTATTTATTTTTTTTTTGCTATTTTAGATGCACTTCATCACAATAATTGTGTTTTGTGTATTGCACTTAAAACAAAATGAATGAAATCATTTGTCTTACATATAAAGGGTGTTTTTATATAGAGGTATAGAACTTTAAACTGGATTAAAACAAAGATAATTTTTTTAAATTGACAAAAAATGCCGTATATCGACAATAAAGAGCCATTGTTCTTTTAGTGGTCAATCGTTTTGGATTCACCGCCATAGACTAGCAACTCCACATATCTCCGCAGAAAATAGTCTAGCGGCGTTACATCGCACGATCTTGGGGCCCAATTCACAGGTCCAAAACGTGAAAAATATCCATGAGACATCTTGCGCCGCCTTGTTGAAAGCACAACTCTTACACATCATGGTTTATAATCGAAAAAGTCAGTAATCAAGACTCTATAGCGGTCACCATTGACTGCAACGTTATGCAAAACATCGTCTTTAAAGAAATACGGCCAATCAATGCACAAGCCCATAAAGCACACCAAACAGTTAGTTTTTTTTTTTTTTTTTGGGTGTAACGCTATCTCAACACAAACTCGTGGATAATCACTTCAAATACGGCGGTTTCGTTTATTGACATACCCTTTCTAAGTGAGCTTTATCGGTAAATGGGCATAGTGCGCAATACGTATTTCGACCAGAAAGAAGTACAGATCGATGACGCCTTCAGCCCATAATACGACGTATTGATGTATCAATTCAAACTGAGCTTTATCGCTAAATAGGCATAATGCTTAATACGTCTATCGAACAGAAAGATTTACAGTTCGATGAAGCCGGCAGCCCATAAACCGCTGTTCAACAATCACCCGTGGACTCTCATTTGACCAATAGATTCTCATTCGACGGATTGTGGAGATTTGGCGTGTTACCGCATCCATCCCCCCGGCAAACACGTTTTGCCTTGGCGTATTCCTAACTTAGGCGCTCTGCTTTTCGGTGAAAAGAGGGGAAGGGGTCCCTCGTTTGGTGCGGCAAACAAAACTCTAGGAAGCCACATGACTTATGCTGTGTTGGCTTCCGAAACCCTTACAAAGCGTATAAATTGACAGAACGGGGATCAGCATGGCCCCCGGGAAGTTCTGCTTGCGGTTCGACACGGGCTGATCATGGTTGAGGTGCCTACCTTGGCTGAAACGTTCTGGCTGTGGTTGAAGTATCCTTGATAATTGTTTGGTGATGGCTTTTTTCGAGGGATAACAATCTCCCGAGGATCTGTTGCCTATACAACAGATACGTGTACTCTAAGGAACCAGTGGTGACGGTTTGACGGGTGAGTTGGTTTAAGGGCTGATGCTCTTAGTGGGCTTCGGCCTACCAACTCATTAAGCCTTGTCTTCGTTGATTGCTGGGAAATTGCATACATGTGAGATTAGAAAGCCCGAACTCCTCAACAGGAAGTGGTTCATATGACCGCGATCATATGACAAGAATTGCTACCTGTGTGAACCTAGTCAGCCACACTGGGCCGGTGGTGAATCGTGAAAAATTCACTCCGTGGAATTGGTCCACCATCAGGTTAGGCCGTCAAGGCAGGTACTGATGTAAATCATTTTCACAGTTGTTACCGCATCCACTGAGGTGAAAGTCTGCCCCATTGCTGAAGAGGATTTTCTTTCTAAAGTTATCATTCACTTCTGTCTGTTCAACCACCCAAAAGAATGTTACTGTTCTGGTCACGTGCTAGGGACTGATTTTTATTAGGCCAGCTTGTATAACCCTATATCCCTATGAATTATTTTTTTAGTAATAAAATTTTCATACCAGACTAGATTTAGGTTTCTGGACCTTTCAGTGCCATTTAGCTATATGCTATCTGCTAATTACTTACTGTTTTTTGCGTCAATCAATTAAAATTCAAATAATTTACAGACTGCAGTCAGTGCACTACAGCTATCATTACAACTTTTGCTGTTCAAAATCACAACAACAACAAAATAGAGCTGTACTTCATACACATACATACGTACTCGTATATATATATTATGTACATTTTATACTTATCTGTCTATTTGCCATTATTTCATTTTTTTTTTCATTTTTCAAGAGTATGAAATGAGTTGAAGAGCTCTTTTGCTTATAACAACTTGAGAAGAGACATTTTTGTTACGGAAAAAAGGGTTTGCTCTTTTAAGTGTTAATTTGAAAACTTAAAATTTCAACATTTTGTGTTGCAAATCTACAATAATACCATGCAGGCATGGAATTGATTTCCATCAGCATATATGTATGTATATCTGCTTTTTGGTTTCTTTGGAGCAGTAATTTAACGATGGACTAACACGGCTTCTTAGGCAAACACAGGTGGCAATGACTTGAAAAATAATATGTTCGTAGCCAAATTGTTAAAGAATTTAAGCATTCTAGTCCCCAAGCTGATGTGTAATTAATTTGCATCAGGACCTTCATTATGATCTCATTGGCTGCTTCCCCTGACATGACCTAACGGGTAAAGCAAGTAATACTGAATTGAAAAATGGAATTGGTCATATTGACAAACTGCTTGCTGAAGAGTTGGGGTTTCTTATGTGCATCATGCTATGCAATTGTGAAAAAGATTTACATCAGCACCTGCCTTGCGGCCTTATCTGATGATGGACCAGTTCCACGGAGTGAATTATTCACGATTCACCAGCGACCCCGTGTGGCTTACTAGGCTCACACAGGTATCAATTCTTGGCATATGGTTGCGGTCATATGAGAAACTTCTTGTTGAGGAGTTCGGGCCTTCTAATTCCCCCTGTATGCAATTTCCCAGCAATCAATGGAGGACAAGGCTTAATGAGTTGGTAGGCCGAATCCCACTAAGAGCATCGGCCCTTAAACCAACTCACCCGTCAACCATCACCACTGGTTCCTTACAATACAGGTAACTGTTGTATAGGCAACAGATCCTCAGGAGATTGTTAGCCCCCGAAAAAAGCCACACACCAAACAATTATCAAGGATACTAACACTCCCTTCCTGCGTTTTAGGTTTTAACCGCAGCCAGAACGTTTCAGCCAGGGTAGGCACCTCAACCATGATAAGGCAGGTCGAACCGCAAGCAGAACCACCCGGAGGCCATGCTGATCCCCGTTCTGCCAATTTATACCCTTGGTAAGGGTTTCGGAAGCCAACACTACATAAGTCAAGCGGCTTCCTAGAGTTTTGTTTGCCGCACCAAACGAGGGAACCTTTCCCCTGTTTCCCCCGAAAAACAAAGCGCCCAAGTTAGGAATACGCCAAGGCAAAACCTCTTCCCCGGGGGGCATTACGCTATGCAGACGGAGATGCGAGAAATGAGGCTTTTTTGTTTCGAAAAGAGCTTCAAAAATGCTTGATAATTATTCATGATGTCCGACTTAGGAACCGCTTCTTGTAACAGAATGCGCTTGCTTTAGAGCAGTGATGCCCAAAAGTTCTATATGGAAGAGCAAACACCAATACATTTAAGAAAAAAACTACTTTTATTTAATATTTTTGGTTATAAAAAGCCAAAAAAAAAATTCACACTGATAATCGCTGTCGTCAATGTTTATCGGCAAAACATGCGAAAGTGTTGTTGCTTAGCTCTTGTGTGTGTGCAATGAAGAACGCCAAAAAAATATACAAGACGAAGTTGTTTGTGTATTTTTCATTGCTAGTGCTGAGCGCGGTATGTGTGTATTAAAAGAACACAGCCCTATAGCTAAGCGCTTTTACAAAAACAATTGAGCATCCAGCGCATAGGCCTGGGCATGTTTGCTTTAGAGCATTAAAGTGTGATATAGTAATTTTTTCTGTTTATTTTGATACTTTTTTTTTTTTTTGCTTGCAATAACATCTATAGTCTTCGGCAGGAATCAAACCTGTAACCTTGAGAGTCTATCAAATCAGCAATCGAGGCACTTTGTATCGAGTAAACTGACGGCGTTGAACTACGACGAAATAAAATTGTGTACAATTGAAAGCCGTAAAATTTATTTGCTGTTTCAAAACACTTTACCACTTTTTGCTGGGAAGCCAAGGCATCAAGAGCTGGTAGCCCGAAATCTATAAAGAACATCAATCCTTAACCCGAGTTAAGGGTTGGCACTTGCCACCATCAGAGCGTTAAATAGGTAATTTTAGCGATATAATTGGCGCAATAAAAACTTTTTGTCTTGCATTGGATGGACATAGTTAGCGTTTTGTATTTAGTATTAAGATTTGAATACTCGTTGTTAGAGGACATTGTGAAGGTACAATAAATAAATAAAAGCTAAAAAAACATTGATGTTCTCAAAATCAAATTCTCTGACTTCAATGTTGAATTAGAAAAAGACGATAACAAGTAAATTATTAATCGTTATTTTAGTTTCTAACCTTGTAGTCAGGGATGGGATGATCTACATATGTGAACAATAACTAGACTAACGTTTAGTGGCCAATATTAATTGGCTTTTTGGTATTTGTTTTTCTCTCCTGTATCAGTACAGTAATCAGGGGGTGAACCCTACATATGCAGTACATTGTGCTGGAACTAGGAAAATAGAATTACCAAGAGGAAGAAAGAGAGACTTGTGTTTGTGGATTTTTGATTGTCTATAACATCATGTAAAAACTAAACCAAAAGTGATCACAGCGTATAAAGGGTTGGAATTAATTTAGTTAAAACTGATAAGGACCAGTATATCCTTCGACACTGCTCAGGCTAACAAAATTTAGTCAGTCCAACACCTCCAACACTACAAAGTAATGTATTTGAGTTAAGCTTTGAGTTTTGGTGTGTTTGGATATACATATATAGCAAAATTTTAAAGTCAGGATTTTTGTGAAACATTTCATTCCCGTGCTTCCCCTTTTCTGTGTGTGTGTTTTTTTTACGATTTTTTAGTATAAAGCCAAAAATGGCCTTTAGGAGGGGGAGTTAGAGGATTAAAATATTCTATAGAAATATATGCCATAACTTTTGCTACAAAGTTGCTGAACATACATAACACCCTTAGCTGACAGGTTTAACGATAAATCGTAATTTTGACGATTTTCATGACCAAATTTAGTAAAATGACGATTTGACAATTTTTGTCCTAAAAATTAAGATTTTTGCTGTACGGAAAACATGGCAACATTAATATCTTTTTATAGACGAGACACAAAGTCCGTTTTAACATTTAGACAGATGATGGAGAGACATTTTTTCATTTCTCTTTTGGTCTTGCCTAAACCTCCCATCTGACACCGTAAGGTTAATTACCCAGTTTCCGTATCAGTTACTTATTATTCAAAGAAATAATGCCTAAAAGGCGCTGAGGTCAAATTTATAGAATTAATTTAATTTTTGTACAAATAAATATTTGAAAAAAAATATAACGAATCGCAATACTAGACAGAGTCAAAACTTGTGTATAGCTCGATGTGAGTTAACGAAACAGCGGATTTGCTTGGCCGGACCATATGAGTTTAACAATCTTTCTGCAATCTTACGGAGTATATCTACAATTTCCAGCTTTAAAATTGAACTTAAGAGTTGTTTGCAACATATTATAGAAACATTTCTCTCGTAATATAATTATCAAATTACATATTTTAAACTCAAATATTATTATCAACTTTAGCTATGAGATTAAGGGCCGGCACCACTATGTCGAACGCTAGCGTTCGCTAACATTTTGAACACTAAAAAACTGATTAAAGACGATTTAAGGAATCTAATAGCGACATGTCCGTTTAACAGATGAACTTGTCAACAGAAATTTCATAAACAGTCTACAGTTTTCTGACCTACAAAATACTGGCGAACGCTAGCGATCGATATCATGGGACAGGCCCTAAATTGTTTTAAATAACTATTCAGATAGTTGCCTTAGGCCTCTCTAATGCCAATATTGGCGCTGAGGCTTCAAAAATTCAAGATTGTTAATAAATTTTTATTATTTTGTTTGAAAAAATAAATAAATAAATAAATATACAAAAGCTGGCCCGTTATGGTAAGACTGACTTTAAGTTTAGTTGTTTTCTTTCGCAGTATTTGAAACACATATCGCTCCTATATTGCAACATAGTCATATCTCAAAAAATGAGCTTTTTGTGTTAACAATGCAACAGTACTACCTTTTATATTGTTCCAAAAATGTATTCAAATTACTTTTAAACTGTTTCCTGTATAAGATATTTGCTAGCACCGAAAGGCTTCCGTAGACCGGAGAAGTTTTAAACCGACTTACGAGTAGTTTTGCTATGTCTTTAATACCATCTCGTTTGTGTAGTTTACTCCACACCTGGCGTAATTTACATAGAAACTAAAGCATGACATAAGCTACATTACAAAAGAGTGGCGCCATTACAAAATGACGCCTACATTACGATTGGCGTTGGGTTAATCTACATTGTAAATGACGCTGACGAAAAATTTACATTAAAAATATGGAAACTAATGGCCTAATTCATAAAAAATATTTTATGTTTATTAAACTGTTATTTGACAAATTTCTATAGGAAATTTGTCAAATAAGTGTTTAATAAACATACAATATTTTGTATGAATACGACCGTAAAAATTTGAAATGCGTTTTTCTCGAAACGAGTTTTTTTTTTAGTTATGACTATGTTGCAATAAAGGAGCGATATGCATGTGCAATTTGTTAGAAATTATATGATATTTATCCCTGCTGTAAAGTACTTTAATATGTTCCTTAATTTAAGTAGCAAAGTATTTGCCTGTCCTTCGCCTAAAATTATGTTGTTCATTTCGCTACTTCCAATTCTTTGTTTTTTTCGTTTTTCGTTTTTGAACAAATTCATATAAATATTTGAAGCCAAATAAACAAAAGCACAACTTGAGCTTAAGTTCTTAATGCTATTGCAACAAAATACACAATGTTAAGTGCACTTTACTCTTTTTTAATTGTTATTTACTGTACATTTTGTTTGTATGCACTTCTTTTCACCTTTTGCACATTATATACTTGAAAAGAAAACAAAAAAAGAAAAAAAAGTGAAACAATAAAAATTAAAATCCAAATTGCAAGTGTGTGACTGTGAAAACGGTGTGTGTGAATGAGTGAGTGTGTAGAAAGGAGGTTTACTTTTGTTCGCGTGTGTATAACTTTTTGCATACATACGAAATGCCACTTCTTATAATTGTTATATTTATTATAATGAAAAGTTCTATGTTTTTCTTTTTCTCCGGCAACTATTTGTGATGAAATTGTTACTCTTTGTGTTTTAGTGGGGGAAGAGAAATTTAATTTTTAAATTATTCAGTGAAAGATGTCAAAGGTGGAGGGCAGAAAATTGTGTGTGAAGAAATAAAACATACTTAATTTTTGTTTGAGGCATGAAATAAAGAGTGTTTGCAAAGCGTGGTGCCACACTCGTATAACAAGTTGAACAATGCTTTCTTTTTTCTTTTGTATTATTAAGGATAAAATTATGTTTTTCAAACAAGTTGCTTGATAAGTGCAAACATTTTTATTTATTAAAAAAAAATACAACAAAACATTGCAGAATTTTTTCCTTAATTAAGAAATTAAGCATTCAATGCTGACTTAGCTGAAGCTACCAGGTCACTCTGATCTGGATGCCAGCCTATGAGGGGCATCCCGACAATGAAATGGCTGACGTCTATGCTAAAAAAGGAGCAGAGGGGACTTTTATTGGGCCTACTCTAACTTTTTGCTTCAATAAGGGTCTCCTGAACGAGGAGATAAAGAAATGAAAGGAGTCCATCGTAGAACAATACTGGATCAAGACAGCTGGTCTTGAGTACTCCAAGAAATTTCTAAACTTTGATAAAAAGAGGGCCGAGCGTGCTCTAAAACTGGACAGGAAAAGTCTCAGAATATGGACAGGTGCACTTACAGGTCATTATAACTGCTACAAGCACCTGCACAGGATAGGCATTTCCAACTCAGACATTTGCAGTTTCTGCGGTGATGAAGAGAAGGCAATGGAGCACTTAATCACCCACTGTGGAGCACTAGGACAAGCCTCTTGATTTCCTATATTATAACTTGGGCCTCTACACCTCTAAAACTCATATTATTCTAAGAACTAAAAGTAAACAACCCCAGACGACAAGCTATACGTATTAAATGGTCCCTAGGACAGCTGGAAACTGATCGTTTTTTGAATATGGAGAAAATAGAACTTTCGAATTTAGAACGTTTTGAGTCCACATGAAATCAAAGATCTTTCAATACATACCGAAGAGTTTGTTTCTTGATTTTTTGTGGACGACGTTGTTGGCCAAACTATAATCGTCAACGCCAATCTCTAAAGATTTATGAGTACTACTTTCCTTTATCCTAATTTTTCGACCTTTTTCTTAAACTAAGATGTAATGATCTTCAAGCTTAAGGTCTTTTTTATAAAAATTTTTTAAAAAATTGTTTATTTAATTCAATATTTCGTCTTCCTTCGGAAGACTTCTTCAGGAAAATTTTCCTACTTCCTTCTTTCCTACTACTTTCTTTTGGATGATATATGTAGATGCCAATAGCATATGTGTTGCTTGTAGAAGCAACTTTAACGTACAAATATCTCATCTCTCGAAGATGATGTGATATCTTTGAATGATATCAGAACTTAATTTGATGTTTGTATTTGTTTAAAATGTTTTGTAAACATCTAATCTTCATCCCACCAATTTCTTCATTCTGCCGTTCTAATCTTTATTCTAGCAATGAAATTTTGTCAATGCAGTACATTAATTGTGCTCTCTTTAGCTGTGAATGCTAAGTTAGTTTTGTTAGCATGGCTTTTATTATCCGCTAGGCTTGCTGGTTACGACTATACAGGAAGAATATGCGATATAACCGCGGTTAGCTTTTTCTTTAAAGTGCTTTTTAGCAAACTCCTATCACAGTAATTCATTAATTAACCCTCAATTTGTTGCAGTTCAAACCCAATTATCTAACGGAATATTTACAAATTCTGAAAATAAAATCACATTTTCAATACTTTTCCATCAAGTTCAATCAGATATTTTTGTTTGCTGTCGAAAATTCTATTTCTTACATGATTTTTAATTAATCAGAATAAAAAAGGATTATCGTTAGTTTACAAAAAAAAAAAAAAAACTTTCACATTCAACGCATTATTTATATTTCAACAAAAGCATATGAGGTGGTTTAATGATGTGCTCTGAGAAACGAGCAAAAAAATATGATGATGATGTTGATAATCAGTTTTAACAAAACTGTATGTCAATTTTACATGTCAGCCGTACAATGAAATGAATGTGAAATAATGACACATGTAGAAAACAAACAAATTCAAATAACAGGGGCGCAGTTTTGTTTTAAATTTAAGGCAAATTGTCTAGTTTATCTTGAAAACTATGTATCTTATTAAAAATGATTTATAGCTGCTCACTGTGTTTTTTAAAGCTTTTTTAATTATATTGAGAAATATCAACTCAATATATTTGCTCCCCATTTTTAGATGACGCTACTGTTTCCTTGTGCATGCTTAAATTTCATTCAAATGTCAATATTTGCATTATGCATAAAATTGTACAAAAGAAATATACAAAATAAATTATTTAGTGTGTATGTGTGTGTGAAACCCACGAGATTCGTGCCTTTCTATTATGTACAAGTATACGAGGCTTATACCCAAAGCAATATGAAGTTAATTGTTTAAAAAAGTCCTTTTCGTTTTTCATAAACTTTTTTTTTGAAAATAGCTTAACAAAAATTTGCTTTTAAACGAGTCTTTAAAAATAGTTCTTTTAAATTCTATCATGCATATTTATAAAAAACTAGCTGACCAGGCAAACGTTGTTTTGCCTTCAAATTTTATTTATGTACATGATATGAATGACTTAAAATTTCCAAATTGTCATTGCCCGTGCAATATATGCATAAATATATAGGAACATTTAAATGCTATTTCTCCGAGACCACAGCACCGATTTTACGCAAACTTCACATAAACCATCTACATCCTATCACCAACATACTTTAAACTTTGATTGAAATCGGTCGACCCGTTCGCTCGGTTAGTGGTGACATCAAAGTGTACACTTATTTTTATATAGATTAAAATGTATTAGAAATGAATTTTAGTAAAATTTTGTATAGAATTTTTGAATTAAAACCCATTTCAAATTCATTGAAACTCAATTCATGTGAAATGAAAGTGTGTTTTGCAGAGTTTTGAAATTTAATTTAAAAAAAAAGCATACTTTATGGAGCCTTGGAAAAATACCATATATTTCACCGAACATGGACTACAACACCTATGTTTGGCCCAGTGTCTCAAAGTCTGTTTTGGGGTTAGTCGACCGTGTGCAAGAGAGATCGAAGAAACTTGTCAGGTATCCAAGTCTATTGGAGCACTGAAGCATCGCCGCCGTATGAAGTATGTTACTGCAATGGCTTTTGGCCATTTGGCTGACAAGACTGATCGTCTTGTTTCCTAAACCCATATATCTTAGCAACATGTATTTATCGGCCAGAGCTCATTCATCTATTTGTGGTTTATTTACAATACATTCCGGAGAAAAGTAGTTTTTGAACCGCCTGCAGAAGTATCTGCCACTTATAATATCTTTTGTTACGATTTCTTCATTGTTTCTGGCTAGAGGAGGTATAAAAACGAGTCAGTGATTATTTGGACCGATTAAGAAAAGAATTACACTAAATATTGGAATTGGAAACATATAAAAAAAATTTAATAAATTAACAATACTTAGACTAATAATAAAAAGAGTTCCACTACAAATTTCAATCTTTTAATTTTTTCTCAACTTTTATTTATTTCAAATTTTATTCACTATAGGCTGATTTATATGGTGATTTAAAGCCATGCCTTTTTTTTATAATATTCTTTTAAAGCTCCTACACTGAAAGAATTTTGTTCAGAAATTCTCTGAATTTTGACATTACTTTTATGAATTGTTTCATTATTTTTCAACCATTGTAACTTTTCATAGAAATACTGAAACAAATTTCATTAGTATGTACGTACATTTGTGAATACGTAAATGTACGTACATTTGTGAATATATTTTATTAATGTGTGTATTGATATTATTTCATTAAACAAATGTAACTATTTCATAGATTTAACGTAATTTTTTCAGGTGTTCAACATTAGATAAAGGAAATAACTTCATTGACCTTGCGAAGCAGTTTCATATTTCTAATGTGGTTATTCCATACATCTATGAATATATTACATTAGTACAAACAAGTTATTTCATTAAATAAATGTTACTTTTTCATTAATTTAATGTATAGTTTTCATGTGCTTTATGAAATTGATTCTTCTCACTAATCATATGATTTGTCTTTCATACTTTTAATGAAAATAAGTCATGTTTCTTATTAAAAGGTTTCATTACTTTTATGAAGGTTTTCATTAAAATTATCTAATGAAATTTGTTTCATTATTTCTAAGAAAAGTTACAATGATTGAAAAATAATGAAAAAATTCATAAAAGTAATGTCAAAATGCAGAGAATTTCTGAACAATTTTTTGATTGAACAAATTTTTGATTGAAGAAGATAAGAAAAATAATCGAACTTTTTTAGCTGGGAGCAACTAGCTGTTTCATAGCCGCTACACTACTCATCAGCATCCATTTTCGGATTTTATCTCAAGTCATGACGCATTATGGACAACCGCTTTCAACACTCAGCTATCGAATTATTCTCTGTCTACATTCATCTTATATTGAATTATTCTCTGTCTATATTCATCTTTTATTGAATCACCTTAGCATTTTTTGAATTGCCCGTATTGTTATTTGTACAGTGTTTGCTGTCTCTGAACAACCGGTATTTATTTTTTACTTGTTAACTATACATACGTAAATATGTATTTGAATAATTCTCCGTACCCAGAGAGGCAATTATAAAAATGAACTTATTGGTTGTTGTCGAGCTCTATAATTTTAAAATAAGATTTCTGGTTTTTGCACATTTGTACTTTATGTTTTAAATTAAGTTTTTCCCTTCTTAAGTTTCTTAGGAATAATTTTTTACAATACTAATTTGCTGTGATCAATAATCTTTTATTGAAGAAGATAAGAAAAATAATCAAACTTTTTTAGCTGGGCACAACTAGCTGTTTCATAGCCGCTACCTTGCTCATCAGCATCTATTATCGGATTTAATCTCGAGTCATGGCGCATCGTGGACGGCCGCTTTAAACTCTCAGCTATTGAATTATTCTCTGTCTATATTCCTCTTTTATTCCATCACATAGGCATTTTTTTAATCGTCCGCACTGTTATTTGCTGTCTCTAAACAACCGGTATTTATTTTTTACTTATTAACTATACATACACAAATATGTATTTGAATAATTCTCCGTACCCAGAGAGGCAATTATAAAAATGAACTTATTGGTTGTTGTCGAGCTCTATAATTTTTAAATTAGATTTTTGGTTTTTGTGCATCAGGTTTTAAACCAAGTTTTTCCTTTCTTAAGTTTATTAAGAAGGAATTTTTTACACTACTAATTTGATGTAATCAATAATTTTTTATTAAAGAAAATCAGAAAAATAATGAAACTTTTTTAGCTGGGTTCGTTGGTCCTTCCAAATCGACCCACTTTAATGCAGATGTACCGCCCATAAATTTACACTAAAAAGGGATATTTTATTTATATAAAATTTTAATTTCTTTCAGTTGCAAATATAATTACAAATGTAATAAAATTCATTTTTAAAAAAAATAATAACTTGCAGTGTGAGTCGAAAGTAACATATCCGCTTGAACATTTTCTATTCCATCACCGCCATCATCATTATAAATTCGGTGACTTTCTGCTCATTAAATCACATTTTGACGCCTTTATTGCAAAAAGAAAAATGGAACACAAAATAATACAACTATACAGAAAAGTAACTTTTCAAAAAATAAAACATTTCTTTCAAAAATTTGTAAAAAAGGGGGGGAAAAAAGAAGACGAAGCCCGCACAAAAAAAAATCGTTTGTATAAAAACAGAAAATACTTTGCATACACACGCGTTGTAATTGTATGTACAAGGACTACTCATTACACGTGCAACTAGGCAGACATTCATACAAAATGTCATACATATGTGATGTGTTTTTTGTATTGAGCACAAAAAAGGGAAGAAGAAAAAAATATATAATTAAATATGTATAGTTTATTATTTTTTGCTGTTAATTATTTTTGTATTAAAAGTCTTGCGTGCGTTTAATGAAGATGTAGAGGTAAAGTTAATGTCAAACGATGAGTAAATGAATATGATTAAATTGAAGAAAATAATATTAAGGATAAGGTTTACCATTATACACACATAATTAAAAATTCTTTTTATTCAAATTGTTGTTTTATAATTTATTATGAATGCAAGAAGGTTATACGTTATTATTATTGTCGTAAAATTAATTACAAAATGAAAATTGAAAATTGTGAAAGAAGCGGATGGGAGCGGAAAGCTATAGAAAATTTTTTGTGAATATGCTTTTAAGTTGGGAACTTTCTTTGGAATTAAAGAATTTTAAATAAGAATTAAACAATAAAATTATTTAAAGTGAATTTTTGCATTATATATCAAAAAGTGTTGCATACTTGTAGGCTAAACGAAATATAAATCAATAAAACATATATTTGTTAAATTACTTGGAAATTTTGATGTAACAGAAGCCAGAATTACTTGGAAATTTTGATGTAACCAACCAACCAGTCATACAGAGCACTGGTAAATTGGGAATAATTTAACCCGCAGAGTTGGTCCACTTTCATGTAAGGCCGAAATCGCAGGTGCTATTTCCACAATCAATACACACTTTCTGCGTTATTTATAAAAAAAAATTGTTCAAGAGTATTAAGCTGTTATTGCACTGATTTCTATACAAAATTTGTGTAATAACAGCTTAATAAACATGAAAAAAAATTTATAAATAAGACCCTTTATATATATTATTAATTTATTTAAACTATACACAGGAAATTTAAAAATAGTTATGTATGCACAGCAGGAGTAAAGTAACAAAGACCATGTGCTTAGAATGGTATAAACAGTATATATTATACAATACCATGTCTGACTATAGTAACCATTTCTTAACATATATCAAACTTCCAAGTCTATCTACTCTTACGCGGTTGACAGCCGCATTTGCACTCGTACTCTTTCAGTTATAGGCCTAACTCATCCGAGATCGTTGCCCAGAGGCAACATATGAATGATATGATCTTCTATTAATTTCCGATTGGGGTCTTAAAAACAGGGTCGCTTTTAACTCCCGTAAGACCCAAGAGACAAATGACCACAAATGTTGTTTCATCTATATTCAGGGATGGTGTAAATATTGAGGAATCGGATGCTCTGGATGTTCTTGACATAAAGATACATTGTGATGGATTGAACACATTGTTCATGTCTCTAAAGTGCCTCTAGTATTTGAAACGATGTAAGATATATTTCACTCCATCCCATCTCCTTACTATTTAGTCCACCTATATCCGACCAAAAATGGAATGCAATTGTCATGTTTGGGCCGGTGCCTCAAAGTCTATTTTGGGATTACTTGACCGTTTGCAGGAGAGGGCGAAGAAGCTCATCGGTGACTCTATTGACTCACTGGAGCATCGACGCAGTGTGGGGTGCGTTACTCTGTTCTATCGTTACTACAATGGATTTTGCTCTGACGAGATTTGGGATTTTGTTCCCGAAACTCGCACATTTTTACGTAGCACGCGTTCATCGTCCAGAGCTCATCCATTTGTGGTCGATTGCCCGGGGAATCGTACTACGCATTACAGAGAGAATTCGTTTTTCAGCCGTACGCTTCTTCTTTGGAATAAGTTGCCTGCAGACGTGTTTCCTGTCTGTTATAACGTTGGAAAGTTCAAGTCAAATGTTCACAAACACTACTCCCTCTTTCCCCCTCCTCACAACCTATTTTCGTAGTTCTGGTACAATGCACTGCATATGTAGGGGTCATCCCCTGAGTACTGGTCCAAGTTTAAAAAAAAAAACCAATTTTGCGAACGGGAAGTAAAACTCTTGAATGCTAAGCAATATCATCAAACCTGACTGCTGTTAAGAAATAATTTAGATAACGTGAAAAATGTTCTTCATTCCACGGGATGTAAAACTTTCGAGCTGAAAATGTCTGCATTTAGACACGAAAACATTTGGAAGGGAAACATTTAGTTTGGTAGCAAATTACCGCTGGGGAAGGAAGACTCGATATTCTGTTCGGTACTCGGCAACACGCTTTGTTGATATTTATTTTATTGACATTTTAATTTAATTTACATTTTGTGAAGTTTTGTGTGGTTTTAAAAATGTTGTTTGAAATTTTAATATGATATATTCCCAACCTGAAGACTAGATGCAGACTATCTGTCAATCGCAGTTAGTTGATGCTGATAACAATCACACAATAGCTTAGTTTTTTAACTCGACTTTATAGAATAGAAAATGAAAACTGATGCCTTATTTATTTTATAAGACTTATTTATATTTTCAATATAGCATACTTTGAGGCAATATTTTTATTTTTTTATTTTATTGTATTTTTTTCATTCATCTCCACGAAGTGAACTAACAATAAGTATTCAAATCTTAATACTAAATACACAAAATTATTTAAGTCCAGCCAATGCTAGACAAAAATGTTTTATTTTGCACGGTTAATATCGGTAAAATCACCTATTTAATGTTCTGATGGTGGCAAGGGTATCCCTCTTTCTCAATCGAGAGTGGCTTTCAAAATTAAGTATATTGCATGCAAGAGGATTTGGGTGAAGCTCCAATTTGCTGATATACCTTGTTGCGTACTTTGAAAATTTGTCTTTTACAAGAGGAACACAGAGATTCTTATGAATTCGTGAGTTTCTTACGTACCGTGGAGCTGCAGTAATCCTTCGAAGAATTTGATTTTGTCGCCTTTGAATTTTTTCAATGTTAGATGTTAAGGCGGAGCCCCATAATATTTTGATGTTATAATACATCAGTGGTTAAAATTATTAAATGAATATAGAAACAAATTTAAAACACTTTTGAAAAATGTCTTAAGCTAACACTATTTGAAAATATCTTTATTAAAAAGTACGTTTGTCCCCGTCCATACTATGACACATTTGCTGCAAAACATTTCTAAATTCTCTTTTGAAACTGCATTCGTGTCCACACTGAAATTTTTCTTTGCAGTTTGTATTGTTTGAAGTGCCTTTCTTTCTTCTTCTCCTATTTAGTTCTTTTGACAGTTTTGCGCAAATGGAAAATATTTTATTGTTTGAATTTAAATGCATTAATTACATTTTTTTCACATTAATTTGTTTATTTTTTTGTTTAACTGTTTGATTTTTAATATTAACAAAATTAGAAAAGTGTTTGCATATGTAATTTGATTTAGCAATTGGCGCAAATAAAGAAATTAAATAAAAGGAAATGTCAAATATAGTTGTAGCTAACTTTATTTCGAAAAGTGTGAATAAAAAACTCAACAAGAACTGCATGTACATGAAACAAAGTACATGTTTCCCTGCCCTTTTCCTGTAACATCGCCAAACTCGAAAGTTTTGCAGCAAATGTTTCATACCAAAATTTTAATTTAACTTTATTTAAAAAAAAAATTAAAAAGTGCTGCATATTTTAGGGTTTATAACTAAATTTAAAAATAGTGCATATGTTAAGCATGTGTAAATAAATTATAAAAAGTGTTGCCTATTTTAAAGCGTAAGTACAGGTATATAAACAACTAAGTTATATAATTAGGTATATTTTAAATAGTTTATTTAAAAGTATTAAGTGAATTTGGTGCTTTATTTAAATTAAAATCATATCATATGCCAATTAAGTTAAATTAATTTAAATATTTCTTTTGGTTTTACTTTTTTCACATTTATTTTCTTAAAAGAGTGTGCCCATATTTTGTTTTTTTTTTTTCATTTACATAATATGCCAAACTTTTATTTACATACAATATTTCCTATATACCAAATATTTTATAAAAAAAATTTTAATATATAAATATATATTCTTTTTATATCTTTTTGGCCACTCGCACTCTTACAAAAAAAAAAAAAAAAATAATAATAATAATGAAAAATTGCACACGTTTTGAATTTTGTGTGTGTATGTTTTAACTTTGATATCTGTACTATAACTGGATGTTTCTAAAACAAATTTTTAATACTCATTTTACAATAAAAAAAAATAAAATAAAAATAAATAAAAACACAACTTTATATGCACTTAAAATTGCGAATTTTAACCATTTTTGACCGCAACCCTCAACCCAAATTTTTAACATGGATGAATAATGGTTTTTGATTAAAACTCACAACTAAATATATTTTGAAATTTTGAACATTTACAAAAAAAATATATATATATGTACTAAAATGTAGTGAAAAACAGTGAGTATTTTTTATAGAAAAAGAACGACTAAATGTGGTTGTTATTAACTTGAAAAATATATAAATATTACTTCATTTTTAAAAGCATGATTTTAAGTTTAAATTTTTAGTTACAAGTACTTGTTAATTTAAAAAAGAAATCAGCAAAATTTTTACAAAATTGCAGCACTTGATTTTTTTTAGTAAATTGAAAAAATCAAATAATAATAATTAAAGAGTAAAACGTAAAAAGAAAACGAAAAGTTGTCTTTTGTGTTTAATGTTATTTTGCTTCTTTTCAAATGATAATTTTTTCCTTAAAGTAATAGAATATAGTGTTAAAGTGCTGCAAACGCGAAAAGAAAACGAAAACCTGTCTTTTGTGTTTAATGATCTTTTGTTTCTTTTCAAATGATCATTTTTTCTTTCAAGTAATAGAATGTAGAGTAGAACGGTTCCCAAGTCTACTGATGATTAGGTTAGCACCTATGAAATGTCCACATATAAACAGACAGCTTAGAAACACAAAAAACAGGGGCATATACATATATTTTATTGCTATAAATAATAATTCATTTTAATTATTGATGACAAGCCAGGTAATAACATCGTTCTGCAATAAATATAAGGCCATAACAAAAATGTGGAACCCTTGTTCACAATCTCTACCAAACTTCCAACCCTGTTCACTCTTTCGCGGATGACAGCAGCATTTGTCACTCGTACTCTTTTAGTTATAGGCCCAGCCTATCAGAGATCGCTGCCAAGAGACTAAATATGAATGATTCACTGAAAAGTGATCTTCTATTAATCTCTGAATGGGGTCGTAAAAATAGGGTCGCCTTTAATGCTCGTAAGACCCAGTGTTGCTTATTGACGCACAAACAAACGATCGCAAATGCTGCTTCATCTGTACTCATGGATGGTGTAAATATTCAAGAATCGGATGCTCTTGATGTTCTTGGAATGAAGATACAGTGTGATGTTCGCTGGACTGAACACATTTTTCATGTCTCAAGTGCATCGGTTTTTTGAAACGGTGTAAGACGTACTTCACTCCATCCGACCTCCTTACTATTTATACCGCCTACATCCAACCGAAAATGGAATACAACTCTCATGTTTGGGCCGGTGCCTCAAAGTCTATTTTGGGGTTACTCGACCGTGTGCAGGAGAGGGCGAAGAAGCTCATCGGTGACAGTAGGGTATCCAACTCTATTGACTCACTGGAGCATCGACGCAGTGTAAGGTGCGTTACTCTGTTCTATCGTTACTACAATGGATTTTGCTCTGACGAGATTAGGGATCTTGTTCCCAAAACACGCACATTTTTACGTAGCACGCGTTCATCGTCTAGAGCTCACCCATTTGTGGTCGATTGCCCGGGGAATCGTACTACGCATTACAGAGAGAATTCGTTTTTCAGCCGTACTCTTCGTCTGTGGAATAAGTTGCCTGCAGACGTGTTTCCTGTCTGTTATAACGTTGGAAAGTTCAAGTCAAATGTTCACAAACACTACTCCCTCTTTCCCCCTCCCCACAACCTATTTTCCTAGTTCTGGTACAATGCACTGCATATGTAGGAGTCATCCCCTGAGTACTGGTCCAATATACAAAAAAAAAAAATAAAAAAAATGGCTTTGCTTTATAGCATTTGTAACATTTATGAGTATAGTTTTACTTAACATCAAACACAGAGATGGTTTTGCTATATTTGTTCACTGTGCAAGACTGAATACACAACTCGAAGTTGCAAACGAGCAGCTGGGCGCAAAACTATTCAGCCAAAATATCTATTGATTGAATATGAAAATTTGTAGCATAGATTACTATCACACTGTTATAGCCCTAGAAAGAGCTACTACAGTTCTCAACCCCAAAGGGTTCGGGAAACTGCTTAGCAGTTGCACCTATTTGCAATTTAAAATACAGAAGATTGTAAATAGTACTAATGGCGATATTTGTGCTCTCTTTTTGGCTTGCAAAGGCAACAAAATAACGACATGCATCAAAAAATCTACGCTTTCAATGCAAGACTAGCAATGTACCAAAAAGAGTTTATAAATTGTTTCTTTTCTTGCGTAAATTTAACCATTTCTAAATGCCAACTCGATTCTTTTTTTTTACCATAGTGTAAGACCAAAGTTCATGTTAGACTGTACAGAAAAGAACATCCAGCTATTTTTGGCCACAATAAGGCCGTTATCATCTTGCGATGGCGAACACCATTTACAGTGACTGCTTGGTTGACCTCATTTACGAAGAAGTATGGCCCTTGTACCGCACCAAGTAGTTACTCTTTGTAGATACATCGGGTTTTCTGCACTCAGTCGTGAATTCCCAAATGCGTCAATCCTGCTTGTTAACGAATTCACAGAGGTAAAAGTGTGCCTCGTCGCTGAAATTGATCTTCTTTGTAAACCCACCAGCCATTTGCGTTTGTTCAAGCCACCCAGATTCTTTGGTGTACATCTAACCAGGGTCCTATGCTTTCTGTGACATACAGTAATAGGAGTTCCTCGTTTATTGTAGCTAATGGAACTCTAGGAGGCCACATTACTTATGGTGTGTTGGACTTCCGAAACTCTTACCAAGGATTATTTGTCCGAATGGGAATCGGCAAAGCTAACGGAAGAATCTGCCTGCAGATTCGTTTTGGCTATGGTTTAAACCTAAAATCGCAGGTACGAGACTTAGTCTTCCCTGATAATTATGACGCTACCTTGTTTTCGGGAGATAAGAACTTCCGAGGTGATGTTGTCTTACAACAGATACCTATAATGTAGGAATCAGTAGTGATGGTAAGACGGATGAGTTGGTTTAAGCGCTGATGCTCGTAATGGACCCATCAACTCCTTAAGTCTTTTCGTCCATTAACTATCTGGGAAATAGCATCAAAATGCGATTAGAAGGCTTGAACTTTTCAGCAAGGGCTTGGTTCATATGGCTATAAACTTATGGCGAACTGTGTGACCCTCGCATGGTTATTCGTGAATAATTCACCCCGTTTAGTTGGTTAATTATCACGTACGGCCGTCAAGATGATGTAAATCAGTAACACATGCTGTAATTGTTCAATAATCCATTTAATGAACTCACTTCGCTGCGCATGCTCCATTCCTACTGTCAGCTCTCGAATGGTTTCTTTTTGGGTTGCTAACTTAGCTGAAACGTGCTGGCAGTAGCTCAAACCAAAAATCGCAGGAAGGAAATTAGTTTCCCTGATAACTTTAGTGCAATATCGGCTTACGGGGGCTAACAACCACCCGAAGCGGTATTGTGTTGCAGCAGATGCTTGTAATATAAAGAACCGGAAGTGATGGTTAGAAGGGTGAGTTGGTTAAGGGATTATGCTCTTATGGACATTGACCTATCAACTCATTAATGTGGTGTTTATGGGACACGAATGGGTGATACGTCTAGAAAATTTGTAAGAAATATACTCAATATTTTGAGCCTATTTCGTATCACTCATTCGTGTCCCATAAGCACCACATAAGCCTTGGCTTCCATTGACTCGGTTTTCTTGTAGTATCTTTATAATTAATAGGCAAACACGTTATTTAAAATCTCTTTTGTAGCCGTATTATGGCACTGATTTATAAAAATTATATATCGAATCAAAGTTCTTTCTGCACAGAAGTGAATGGATGTAATTTTTAACCCGTTCAGCATTTTGGGAGTTAGTTGGGCTATTAATTTGTTAATAAACTGACAAACAAATACAAGTAAAACAAAAACAGTGTGGCCAAATATGAATAAATAACATATTTGTGAGTTTTCACAGTTTTATTTGTTTCAACATTGGATTTTATATGAGAGCAATAAAAAAGAGATTGCGTCGACCGGTGATTCCTACTAGTACGAAATAAATAAACCACCTGAATTGCACTTTTGCTGATTTCTTTTTTACGTTTAATTTGACGTGGAGAACGTGCACAAAGTCAAACAATCCTGCTGTATATTATACAACAGCAAGATTTATACAACAAATTGTATATTATACAACCACGAAAGAAAGAAACATTTCGCTTTATAAAATTTGCTGCTTTTAAAGAGTGTTTGGCTATTAAACGATCAAGCCAAGTTTGTCAAATATTGCAATAAATGCAGTCTCTGAACAGTGAAGTTCGTGTTTATAACAGCTCGTGAGTTCGTTACAGTTTTGGTAATTGAGAAACTACTAAATAATAAAGTTTTTCCAAAATGTTTGTATTAAATATTAATTATGGTAACCTTCATGTTTTATTTGTTATACGAGTACTCGTAATTCGTATAATTCAATAAATTCTTTTAAAGACACCGCTTACGAAATCAGAAATCAAATGTTTGATAGAATTGCTATTAATCGAATTAGAAGGCTTGTATTGCCATTCCGTAACTTTTAATGATCAATTAATACAAATAATCGTAAATTCTTGCGACAGTAATGGTTCTATGTTCCTGCAATACATATTGGTGACGTTAAGCAGCTGTATTTTTGTGTCTCTGATAATAGGCAGTAAAAGTAACATCTGATTTCGGTCGACAGGAAATATAATTAAATGATATTGCTTAATAATGAATTTGATAAAATATCGTTATAACTATTGTCAAGGCAACATTATCTTAAGGCCAAGTTTGACACACACGTATTTCAGCTATTGAACGAATTTGATGGCATGCCACAGGCGGTGCTATCAGACCCAGTTTGATTGTATAATAGTCGCTTAAAACGTATAAATTTTGTACTTCTTAAAACACAAAATAGGTTTTTATAAATGAAAGCAAAAATTTCAAAATTCGGTGCGGTTTTACTAAAATAACGCGCTTTTTCCCCCATTTTGGTGCGTTTTGAAATTTAAAAGTTAACAACCCTAAAGAGTAAAGAACGTAGTTGAGGGCTTTCACAGTGTTCAAACTCGGTTTGAACCTTAGTAATATATAAAACTTCTTATATATTAAAAGAATAATTATGAAAACCAAAAACTAATTGTTGCCATGAAATGTACATGAATTTTTATAATTATTTGAAATTAACATTTGAAATTAACTGAATTTGTATTCGCTGAAATTAAGTGTCAAAAAGAGATTGATCAAACTACAAAAGCTTTGTCAAAATATGTAGCTTAATGAATAGCGGTAGCTAAAAGAAACTAGTTTAAAGCACATTTTATTATTACATTTGGCGAGCCTGAAACAGAAACATCTTAATTTGTTCTTTAAATCTAAATTTTGTAATATTAACTTTAATAAAGTTACAATTTGTATCAAGAACGACAAGAACCTTTATTTTTTTTTATTGGAGTAAACCAAGCTCTGTGGTACAAAAGGAAGTGATCCATCAGAAGAGAGGTTAATAACTTTGGTAAGAGTTTTACCAGCAGCTCTAAAATACCACAAAGTTATTCACACAGTTTTATTGGTTGCAACATTGTATTTTCTATGAGAGTGCATTATTTAAGAGCGGTAAAAAACAAGAATGCTGTCGATCACGTCGACCAGCGATTTCCACTAGTCTTATATAATTTTTTATAATTATTTTTGTAGCCGCACCGATTTAGAAAAATTATATATCGTTTTAAAGTTCTTCATATGAGAGCGTTAAACACAGAATGCAATCGATTGCGTCGACCGGTGATTCCCACGAAATAAAGTGTGAAATAAATAAGTCACCGGTATTGTACTTTTGCTGATTTTTTTTTTTTTTTTTTAATAAAATTATTTATTACATTTTTTAAAATATTTTTAATCAAATAAATATATAAATTTTTTTAACTTCCCAAGCGTTTTATAAGAGCTTTTTTGTAAAACAGAAAACAGACAGTTACAGTTTTATAAAAATTATTTTCTATTAAACAAATAATACATTTTTGTTTTTTTTTCTAATGCTTCTTTTTATTTGAAAAAAAATATACAATAATAAAACTTTTTATATTTTACATATTTGGATAACTGATTTTTGCTTTCCAAACATGAAAAGAAATAGTTTTTTGGAAAAATTTTACATTTTTTGCAAATACAATGCAACAATTTTTTTTAGATTAAGTTTTGAATGCTTTTTGCAAAAGAAAGTTTTAAAATCCCCAAATTTTTATCCTGTTCTATAGTTTACCCTGAAAGAAATTTTTTTGTTGAAAACTTTTCAAATATTATAATGATCGATTTTGCATCAAATACTATATTTTTGTGTGATGTGATAATGTTTGATTTAAGTTTTTATTCTATTTTCACATCTGTAGATTTTATAAATAATATTGTTTATACTATATATTAAATTATTAGTATATAAATATAAGTATGGATTAAAAAATAGATGTATTAAACACAAATAAATCTTTTTTATATATAAGACTCTTTCGTCAATAAGAATATTAAGTCTTAGAACATTTTTCTTAAGTATATTTGAACTTAAGGCTCATTATATTTTTAATAAGGAATTTTTTGTTTTTTTTTTATGTTTATACTAATATTAAATATTTTTCATCGTTTAGTGCCTGGAGATCCTCAAGAAGTTAAGGCTACTCCATTAAACTCGACTTCAATTCATGTTACCTGGAAACCACCATTGGAAAAGGATCGCAATGGCATCATACGCGGCTATCACATACATGTGCAAGAAGTTAGAGACGAGGTAAGTATAGTTAAAGAATGCTCACACTTCACTTTCGTGACTGCTTTGTGACTAAATGCCGGCAAAAGAAATTTGTTTTCTTTCAATTTATATCGAATGTAATAATTGATGAAATAGTTCATGAAAGTTGCGAATTTTCTTTT
This sequence comes from Thecocarcelia acutangulata, assembly GCA_914767995.1. Classification (NCBI taxonomy): domain Eukaryota; kingdom Metazoa; phylum Arthropoda; class Insecta; order Diptera; family Tachinidae; genus Thecocarcelia; species Thecocarcelia acutangulata. The sequence goes on along the minus strand of OU612097.1, from coordinate 26,050,443 downwards.
TAAATTGTTGTTTCAAATAAAGTTTTGAACAATGTGGTCTTTTAGTTCAGGATTTCATTTTGAGCTTAGTTCAAATATAGTTTTGAACAATTACTTATCTAGTTTAGTTCATATTAGTTCTAATTCTTATGTAGTCTTTCAGTTTCAAATAAAATTTTGATCAATTACTTACCTAGTTCAGTTCTCGTTCTAATGTAGTCTTTTAGTTCGGGATTTGATTTTGAGTTTAGTTTAAATAAAGTTTTGAACAATTACTTATCTAGTTCAGTTCACATTAGTTCTCGTTCTTATGTAGTCTTTCAGTTTCAAATAAAATTTTGATCAATTACCTAGTTCAGTTCTCGTTCTAATGTAGTCTTTCAGTTCAGGATTTGATTTTAAGTTTAGTTCAAATAAAGTTTTGAACGATTACTTATCTAGTTCAGTTCACATTAGTTCTCGTTCTTATGTAGTCTTTCAGTTTCAAATAAAATTTTGATCAATTACTTAACTAGTTCAATTCTCGTTCTTATGTAGTCTTTCAGTTCAGGAATTGATTTTGAGTTTATTTCTACTTCAGGTATGATTTTGTAAGAGTGTTATTTAAGCTTTCATTTATCTCACATCTAGTTTCTAGTTAATTTTAATGAGTTCATAAAACATAGGCGAGCAACTCGTGTAGAAAACTTGTATGAAAGTTACTCCATATTTTGAGTGATTTCCATATAAAATTTTTTAGACGATCTCTCGTTTGCGTTTTATGAACAGCACATTAGTTTATATCGTACTCAATTAAAGTTAGTTCTAATAGAGGTCAAATTTTCAAATTTTAATTTATTTCAACTGCTGTTTCTATTTAATCAAGTCAAGACAAGTTCTAGTTAATCCAGAGAGCATTTCTAGTTCAATTGTAGTTCAGTTCAAGTTTAACTCTCATTCAGTTTTAATATCATTCAATTTTGTTAATTCTGTCTTTTAAGAACATTTCTAGTTCAGTTGTAGTTCATAATAAGTTTATTCGTTTTAATTTAGTTCAATTTTATTCATAGTGCCTTTTGAGAGCATTTCTAGTTCAATTATAGTTCAGGTGAAGTTTAACTCTTATTCAATTGTAATCTAGTTGAATTTTATTAATTGCGACTTTTGAGAGCAGTTCTAGTTCAATTGTAGTTTAAATGAAGTTAATTCTTATTCATTTTAATATCTTTCATTTGTGTTAATTGTGCCTTTTTAAAGCATTTCTTGTTCAATTATAGTACAGGTCAAGTATAATTCTTATTTAGCTTTAATCCAGTTCAATTTTATTAATTGTGAGCAAAATCTGACATCTTGTGCATGCATTTCTTTTTCCACAATCACATGTGAGTTCTTAGAACCGCGAAACACTTTTGACGATTAACAAAGTCACCAAGGTGAAAATGTGCTTCATGATGATTTTGCCCGAAAAATTAGCATCCACATTTGAAATATTGTTCAGTAATGAAGATACATCGTTCTACCGTGTAACGCAAAATTTCTGCTGACCCTAAACTGTCAGTTGTCGAATTGCTTCAAATTCATATCTTGCGCTCATTTTGGGACACCCAGTTTGTTATTCCTATATTAGCTTAAGCTCCAATTCATTCTTCTTTAAAATTATACTAGTTTTTTCTTGTGCTGCTTCAGCTTTTGTTCAGTTTAGCTTAAGGACCTCTATTGGCCGTACTCGGCCATCTACCAACTTTGGGTGCGTGTGTTCAATATCTTCTGAGTTAGATTTCAGTTTTGTTTCAGTATATCTTCACTCTGAATTCAATTTTAATTCAAATTTAATCTTTAACCCGTGCTTCAGTTCTTTCAACTCTAGGACCAATTAGTTATGTTTATAGTTCAATTCCTAGTTTGGCTCTACTTAAGCTTTGCTTAAGATTTAGTTAAATTTTCGTTTTGTGCTAATTTAGTTCTCGTTCGTTCTCGTCTCTAATTAAGCTCCAGTTCTTTTCTAGTATAGTTTAAACACTCTTTTCTAATCAGCAACAGATGTAGTTCAATTAAACTAGAGTTCTTGTTCTATTTTTATTCACACCTAGTTCAAAGATACTTCAGTTATATATTAGTTTTGCATATCAAATCTGAATTGGTATTTATTAAATTATTTTTAGAACGCGTTTTAGTTTAGTTTAAGTTCAACTTCTGCTCTAGTTCCATTCTAGTTCAGTTATTGTTAGTTCAGAACAAGTTCATATCTTTAGCTTTAGTTGTAGTTAGTTTTCAGCTGTATTTCTGCTTAGTCTAGTATTAGCTCTATTCCAATTCTTTTCAGCTTTAATTCTAATTGATTGCTTTTTTTCTCAAGTAGCCATTTACTTGTAGACTTCTTAGCTCCCGCTAGCAGATTATTTGACTTAAAACTAAAACAAATTTTTAATATCTCTCTTTTAGGGCAAGGGTTTCTTAAATGAACCTCTCAAATACGATGTGGTCGATGCCTTGGAATTTAATGTCACTGGCTTACAGCCTGATACAAAATATTCAATACAAGTGGCTGCTTTAACGCGCAAAGGTGATGGTGATCGTAGTCCCGCTGTTATAGTTAAGACACCTGGTGGTGTGCCAGTAAGGCCAACTGTTAGCCTTAAGATTATGGAACGTGATCCCACGGTGTCAATTGAACTGGAATGGGAGAGGCCGGCTCAGACATATGGAGAACTAAGAGGTTATCGTCTACGATGGGGCATTAAAGATCAGCCACTGAAAGAACTGTTACTGGGTCCTCATGAAACAAAAAAGCCTTTTAAGGATCTAGAACGTGGCGTGGAGTATGAATTCAGAGTGGCAGGCAGTAATCACATTGGTATTGGGCAGGAAACAGTGAAAAACTTCCAAACGCCAGAGGGCACACCAGGTGGACCACCTTCCAATATTACCGTAAGATTCCAAACGCCAGATGTCGTGTGTGTCACCTGGGAGCCGCCCATAAGAGAACATCGTAATGGCATTATAACACGCTATGATGTACAATTCCATAAGAAAATCGATCATGGTTTGGGCTCCGAAAGAAACATGACTTTGCGCAAGGCGGTATTTACCAATCTGGAAGAGAACACTGAATACATATTTCGGGTACGTGCTTATACTAAACAAGGAGCTGGTCCTTTTAGCGAAAAAATTTTAGTGGAAACTGAAAGAGATATGGGTCGTGCTCCTATGTCAGTACAAGCCGTAGCTACTTCCGAACAAACTGCTGAAATTTGGTGGGAACCAGTACCTTCCAGGGGCAAACTGTTGGGCTATAAAATTTTCTATACCATGACGGCTGTGGAAGATTTAGACGAGTGGCAAACCAAGACGGTGGGTTTAACCGAATCTGCGGATTTGGTGAATTTGGAAAAGTTCGCGCAATATGCTGTGGCTATAGCGGCCAGGTTTAAAACCGGTTTGGGTCGTTTAAGTGAAAAGGTAACTGTTAAAATAAAACCGGATGATGTGCCCCTAAATTTACGAGCTCATGATGTTACCACGCATTCAATGACTTTGTCTTGGTCATCGCCTATAAGACTAAATCCCATTAACTATAAAATTTCTTATGATGCCATGAAGGTATTTGTGGACTCGCAGGGCTTTTCACAGACACAAATTGTACAAAGGAGAGAAATCATTTTGAAAGCTTATGTGAAAACTCATACCATTAATGAACTAAGTCCATTTACAACTTATAATGTCAATGTAAGTGGTTTGCCTTCGGATTACTCGTATAGACCGCCTAATAAAATAACAGTGACTACACAAATGGCTGCTCCCCAACCCATGGTTAAGCCGGACTTCTATGGCGTGGTTAATGGTGAAGAGATTCTAGTTATTTTACCGCAAGCTTCGGAAGAATACGGACCTATTTCCCATTATTATTTGGTGGTGGTGCCAGAGGATAAATCTAATTTGCATAAGAATCCAGATCAATTCTTAACAGAGGATCTATTGCCAGGACGTAATAAGCCCGAAAGACCTAATGCACCTTATATAGCAGCCAAATTTCCCCAGAGGTCAATACCGTTTACTTTTCATTTGGGTTCCGGCGATGATTATCACAACTTCACCAATCGTAAATTAGAAAGAGATAAACGTTATCGCATTTTTGTACGAGCTGTGGTGGACACACCTCAAAAACATTTGTATACCTCATCACCCTTTTCAGAGTTTCTATCTTTGGATATGCGTGAAGCTCCTCCAGGCGAACGCCCCCATAGACCGGACCCTAATTGGCCTTCAGAACCTGATGTTTCTGTCAACCGCAGTAAGGATGAGCCAGGCATGCTGTGGGTAGTCTTGCCAGCGCTGGCGGCTTTAACTTTAGTTACCACGTTTATAATTATTTACATAATCAAGCGCAAAAGACAACCCTGCAAAACACCCGATCAGGCAGCTGTTACCAGACCTCTAATGGCAGCCGATCTAGGCGCCGGTCCCACACCCAGTGATCCGGTTGATATGAGGCGCTTAAATTTCCAAACTCCCGGCATGATTTCACACCCACCTATACCCATTTCAGAATTTTCGAACCATGTAGAACGCCTAAAAGCTAACGACAATCAGAAATTCTCTCAGGAATACGAAAGTATTGAACCCGGCCAACAATTTACCTGGGATAACTCTAATTACGAATACAACAAACCGAAAAATCGTTATGCCAACGTAACTGCCTACGATCATTCAAGAGTAATACTGCCGCTTATGGATGGTGTAGTGGGCTCAGATTACATCAATGCCAATTACTGTGATGGTTATCGCAAGCACAATGCTTATGTGGCTACTCAGGGACCCCTACAAGAGACCATTGCCGACTTTTGGAGAATGTGCTGGGAGCTAAAGACAACAACTATTGTTATGATGACCCGCTTGGAGGAAAGGACCCGTATTAAGTGTGATCAATATTGGCCCACACGAGGCACTGAGACTTATGGCCAAATGTTTGTTACCATCACAGAAACACAAGAACTTTCAACTTATAGTATTCGCACCTTCCAAATAGTACGTCAAGGCTTTAACGAACGCAGGGAAATCAAACAATTGCAGTTCACTGCTTGGCCCGATCATGGTGTACCCGATCATCCTGCTCCTTTCTTGCAATTCTTGCGTAGATGCAGAGCTCTGACACCCCCAGACTCTGGACCAGTTGTTGTACACTGCTCGGCCGGTGTTGGCCGTACCGGTTGCTATATTGTTATCGATTCTATGTTGGAAAGAATGAAGCACGAAAAGATCGTAGATATATATGGCCATGTTACTTGTCTAAGAGCTCAACGGAATTATATGGTGCAAACCGAGGATCAATACATATTCATACATGATGCCATATTGGAAGCCATTATATGTGGTCACACTGAGGTGCCTGCCCGTAATCTTCACACCCATTTGCAAAAGCTATTGACCACAGAACCCGGTGAAAATATAACAGGAATGGAAATTGAATTCAAAAAACTGTCTAATGTCAAGGTTGACTCTTCCAAATTCGTAACGGCTAATCTGCCCTGCAACAAACATAAAAATCGCCTAGTTCACATCTTGCCCTACGAATCGACTCGCGTTTACTTGACTCCTATACATGGCATCGAAGGCAGCGATTACATCAATGCCAGTTTTATAGAGGGTTATCGTTACCGTTCGGCTTATATAGCAGCTCAAGGTCCTTTGCAGGATACGGCCGAAGATTTCTGGCGTATGTTATGGGAACACAATTCAACCATTGTGGTTATGTTGACCAAGCTGAAAGAAATGGGAAGGGTAAGTGTGCAAGTGCCGGCTTACCACACACATTAACTTTTTCTGTAAGAAAGAAGGCCGGCCATCTCTTTCTTCTTCTCCACAAGTTGAGCAACGAAAGTTGATGTGTGTAATTTTGACGATTTTTAAATAACTTTAAAACATCTTATTGCCTACTTTTAGGAGAAATGCTATCAGTATTGGCCACATGAACGTTCTGTTCGTTATCAATATTATGTTGTTGATCCCATTGCCGAATACAATATGCCACAATATAAATTACGTGAGTTCAAGGTAAGTATCACAAAAACCATATTTCTTTGCACACATGATTGCCTGCGTATGAAAAATCATGCGCTGAGAGCCACAAGTTGGGGGAGGGGGTGTTGTTGGTAATCGGCTTACAAATAAAATAAATAAAATTTATTATAACAATTAAGTAAATTGTTTCACATACGTTTGTCTTTTAGGTAACTGATGCACGTGATGGCTCCTCACGTACCGTACGACAATTTCAATTTATTGATTGGCCTGAGCAGGGTGTACCCAAGTCGGGTGAAGGTTTTATAGACTTCATTGGTCAGGTGCATAAAACAAAAGAGCAGTTTGGTCAAGATGGTCCCATTACGGTGCATTGTAGTGCTGGTGTGGGTCGTACGGGTGTTTTTATAACATTAAGTATTGTTTTGGAGCGCATGCAGTATGAGGGTGTTTTGGATGTTTTCCAAACTGTGCGTATTTTGCGTGCTCAGCGGCCAGCTATGGTACAAACAGAGGTAAATTGTTATATGCGTTTTCCACAAAAAAAAAAAACATTTAAATATACTTATGTAAATATCTTTATTACCATTTTAGGATCAATATCATTTTTGTTATCGTGCAGCTTTGGAGTATTTGGGATCGTTTGACAACTATACCAATTAGTTTGTTTTGAAATCAACTGTATGACAGTTTGTTTATTAGATGTTTAAAAGGCCAAGCACTTATTATTAAACTACAAAAGTATTCATGGTAAAAGGCATAAAATTTTTTGAATATGAGAAATTGTATAACAGTTTTTGAAGACAATATAACAGTTATGAAATACGGAAAAATAATAGAAGAGTTTAGGTATATACATAAAAATAAATGTTTAGGTCAATATTACTTGTTCAAATGATTGTAACAATATCAATTCGTGCAAAATTTTTGGTATACTTATTGTATAACAGCCAAAAAAAAAACTTTGATGTTTATGATTATAGTTAAAAAGAGGTATTTTTTTAAAGTTGTAAGCATATTATTCTCTTTTTTGTTTGGTTATTGTTTTGGAAACGCTATTTCAAAATAGTATAACAGTTTACAAAATGCTTTACAAATTTTTAAACAAGGTCTCTAAGATATTAAAAAAGTTGTTAACTTTTTATATACTAAAAGGTTTAGAAAACTGTCAGAATTATGCATACTGTAAAATATTCCGTAAGTTTTCAAATCGATACTACTTGAAATTACTAATAAAGCATGCTTAGAAGCTGGTAGTTTTGATGACTTCAATGTGTATAACAGTTTGACTAACTATTAAATTAAAAAATAAAATATTTTAACTTGCAAGTATTAAGTTTTACTTAATTTAATGCACTAAAATTTTTAATTTTTTTAATACAACATATAATAGTTTCAAAACTGTTAGAATAATGTTCACTCTACATTTTTTCCCTTTTTTATATAACATAAGGCTTAGAAAACTGTTAGAATTATGCATACTCTAAATTATTCCATAAGTTTTGAAATCGATACTACTTGCAATTATTAATAAAGCATGATTAAAAGCTGGTAGTTTTGGCCATTTCAATTTTAATAACAGTTTGACAGACTATTAAATTTAAAAAATAAAATAAAAATAAACTTGCAAGTAATAAGTTTTACTTAATTCTGGTGACTTAAAATTTTCACTTTTTTAACACAACATGTAATAGTTTCAAAACTGTTAGAATTATGTGCACTCAACATTTATTCAATTTTTTATATAACATAAGGGTTAGAAAACTTTTAAAAATTTGTATACTCTAAAATATTCCGTAAATTTGAAATCGATACTACTTGCAATTATTAATAAAATCTGCTTAAAATCAGATTTTGTTTCATACACAACTATAATTTGAAAAAAATTTTAAATCTTGCAATTAATGAGGTTTACCAAATTCAAGGCATAAAGATTTTAAACTTTTTAATATAACAGACAATAGTTAGAAAATTGTTAGAAATCGATTCTACTTGAAATTATTAATAAAGCTTGCTTAGAAGCTGGTAGTGTTGAAGATTTCATTTTGTATAACAGTTTGACATACTGTTATAATTTTTAAAATGGTTTTTAAACTTGCAATTAACAAGGTTTGCTAAATTCAGGGCATGAAGATTTTAAACTTTTTAATATAACAAACAATAGTTAGCAAACTATTGGAATTCTGTATACTGCACATTTATTCCGTAAGTTTTGAAATCGATACAGTTTACCATTATTAATTAAGCCAGTAGTCTGCCTGTTTTCATTTCGTATAACAGTTTACTAAAGTGTTATATTAAAGAAATAAAGAAAACTACTAAGTAATAAGTTTTACTAAATTTTGACGCAGTAAGATTTTCAAAAGCTTTAAACTATTTAATATAACATATCTGTGGTGTTTTATCATAACAACTTAAGTCAAATTTTAAAATTTAATTTAATTAATTTGCTAAGTATAAAATTTTTATTTGTAAAAATATTTTTATGTGGTATTGACAACATTTTTCTGTAATTTTGGTTTATTTTCATTTGTTCTTCAATAAAGTTTTTCATTATTATTATTATTATTACATTGAAATTTCTCCTAAAAAGTTTTTTTAGTCTTATCTCGCCTAAGATGTTATGATATAATGCCGCAGATATAATATCTAATTAGAAAACTGTTAGAATTATATATACTCCAAATTTATGGCGTAAGTTTTGAAATCGATACCACTTACAATTATTACTAAATCTTGCTTAAAACTTTGTAGGCCGGACGATTTCATTTTGTATAACAGTTTGAAAAGTTTTATAATTAAGAACCAAAAACCCGAAAACTTGAAAAAAGACCTTAAGTTCGATCAATTACACAGTATTATATAGGCATTATAGAAGCAAGTTTAAAATCTACTTTTAAAACTTGCAAGTGTATAATACGTTTCACTAAATTCTGGGTCACTTAGATATTCAATTTTTTGATGCGACATATAATATGTTAGAAAACTGTTAGAATTATATATTTTGCAAACTTATTCCGTTCTGAAATCAATAATGCTTGCAATTATTAATAAAGTTTGCTTTGTTTTGGTCTGGAAGATATTATTTTCTATAGCAGTTTGATAATCTGTTATATATTTTTTTTTAACTGTTATAATTGTTTAAACCTTGCAGGTTGTAAATTTTACTGAATTCTAGGATTCTTGGAAGTCTTTTGATTATTGCTTAGTCAGTTAAACAAACCTGAATATTCTAAGCAACACATTTTTTTTAAATCAATATTCTGTAAATGTATAATTCTTGTCATTTGTAATATATAACTGTTATATCCAAGGCGAATTCATAACAGGTGTATGCAAGAGCAATAAATACGACACTACAAAAAGTAAATCTTTTTCGAATGTCAAGGGAAAATATAAACACAGAATGGAATTTAAAAAAATCAAAAAAAAAAAAATTTACAAGAAAAGACAAACTTTTAATTGTTTCGTGAAACTTTTAATTATTTCGTGAAAATTAAAGTCTCAGATCATAGAGCTCGGAAAGGTGAAAACGGCCAGCAAGATTGCAGAGGTTCCTGGATGATAAGTGGCGCTCAAGATACAATAAATAACTCAAAAAATTGTTTCAACATTTTTAAAAATTTTTTTTTTTTTTGATTAATTTACAATAAAAGAAAAACTTAATTATTTCGTGAAAGTTTTAACTATTTCGTGATACTTAGTCTCAGATGATAGAGCTTCAAAAGCTGAAAATGACCAGCCAGATTGGGGAGAATTCTAGAGAATACCTGACGCTCAAGATACAATAATAATTCAAAAAAGTGTTAAAATTTTTGTTTTTTAAAATTTGTTTTAATTATGCTATTGACATCTGGAAGAGATTAAAATTAAAAAAAAACAACTATCAACTGCGCTGCCAATTTCACCTGTTATTAATTCGCCTTAGTTATATCAATAATATTTCAAAATATAAATGGAAAAAAAAATAATAATAAAAGAATAAAAATTTATAACAGTTAAAGATTTTGAAAACTGTGCTGACTGAAATGTATATCGGAGATTAGTGAATGTGCTTAATTAATAATATTTTAATTTTGCCATTAAAAATTTTATAATAGATTTCAAACTGTTATAAAGTTGCTGTTTAAAGCTATAAAAATTGGAAATATTATTTTTAAAAACTAAACAGCTATTAGATATACAATTTTTATCTATAAACAATAAAGTGCTTATATAAAAAAATCTGTAACTTATCGCTACTCACAGTTTTTGTTAGCTTTTATGCCTTTTATTTAGCAGTGATATTTATATTTTTCTATACTTAATTGGCTGGGTTTATTTATTGCTCATGCTCAGGCAAGTCTTCTGCCATTTTTAGTAGTAACTATATTTTAACTTTGCCATATTGATTAGCTGTTATATTCATAACTGTTTACACTGTCTTCAAACTAAACTGTTATACTTCTATTTCAAAACAAAAAATAAATAAATAAAAATATGTTAAACAATTTTTAAAAACATTAAAATCAAATCAAACATTTCAAGCAATTTTTCTTGCTTTTTAATTATCAGTAATTTTAAGAAACTCTTCAATTATTTCCACTAGTTTAACTGAACAATTGTGTATTATCTGTTATATTTAAGTCTTACATTAACATTTATTTAGATTTAAGCCGTCTTTTATGTTATTGTGAACTAAAAAAGACTGTTTATGCATTAATTATTATAAAAACAAAATGATATAAAACCACACGAAGACAAATTACGAATATACTTATAAATTATAATTAAAATTAATTTTGTAAAGACATTAACCTTTTTAATATTAAGTTAATTACCATTCCCTCTTATTAACTTCTCACAGAAACTGAAAACGAAATTATTGTTTTAAGGATATATATATTATTATATAACAGTCTTAAGTATGAGATATAAAAACGAATTATTCAAAACGCGAAAAAAATAGAAGAAAATATTCGAACACTGCCGGTTAAAGAGCAGAATGCAGAATGTCGCAATTTGATCACGACAACTTTTCTCAAGTTTATTATATAAAAACTTCGCAACAGTTTTTCTTTTTATCAATTATTGTATAAATTATGGTTTATATTATTATTGTAATACTAAACATTTACAGCCAGTTCGCCGATGTCGAAAGGATAAGTTCATTCGCAACCTAGGCGAAAGAAAATTGATTTGGGTTTTTTCTAACTTTATTCTATGCGAACGATGTGTCAAAATTCAACTAACTGTCACTTCCTCTATTCCGAAAAAATATTTTCATTCGCATAAAAACATTTAAAACAAAAACAAAATTTGAAAATTAGTTTTTGTTCTAAATGTATTTATGCGAATGAAAATATTTATTCGAATTAGAGGAAGTAAAATAGGCAGTAAAATACATAAGTTCATGCGAACGAACAATAGTAACATAGACAAACCCAAATTGATCCGAATGTGAGTGACTAGCTTTCTTTCACATACATTTTCATTCGATATCGTCGAAGGTGTTAATTTTAAAACACTATTTTGTAAATACTTTTTTTTAGCTATTTCGTTTTTTTTACAGCCAGTTCCCCGATGCCGAAAGGATAATAGTGAAAGACCAATGTAAGCGGTTTGCGGCAACGAGCGGCAACCACCTGTTCTATTTGCCGCTTGAGTTTATTTGTTGTAGGCAAATGAACGCGGCTAATTAAAGAAAAATTTGTGCTTCGTAGACTAAATAAAAAAACATTTTGATTTTTTTTAAAGCCAAAATAAATAAACAAATTCAACTGTTGAAATTTCAAAACCGAAAATTAATTTCTGTCTTCTATTTTTTTCCTTTACTTTTTGGTTTAACAAATTGAAGCGGCAAAACGAAAAGTTAAACTGAACTCAACATTGCCGCACGGCCGCCTTTAACGGCATTGTCAAATTAAATTAAATTCAATATGTTGAAAGTGATGTACGAATATTTTTATAAAAAATATAATTTTTTGTAAATGGGTCACATTGTTGCCGCCCTCTGCCGCATGTCACCCTCTGCCGCTTGCCGCTTGCATTGGCCTTTCACTATAAGTTCATTTGAGTTTTTTCTAAAACTTTATTCTATGCAAACGATGTGTCAAAATTCAATTAAAATACATAAGTTCATGCGAACGAACAATAGTGACATCGACATCGGCGAACTGGCTGTAAGAAAATAAGAAAACAAAAATTCTTTTTGATCGATATGTCAACATGTAATTAGGCAGCTTGCCGAAATAACTTTTAATATTTTCTTTTTATTCAATAAGAAAATAAGAAAACAGCCGTTTTTACCCGTGATTTCAATTGCAAACCATTATAAAAGTTTATATTTAACGCAAGGCGAATTTGTGCACGTGAATGCAAGCGGGAAGGCGAATTCAGTACTATGTATTTTGTTATTGTAAAACATATCGTGAATGTCAAAATCCAAATTCGCCTAAGATTGTTCAGCTGGGAAAATTTTTTATTTAAACGTTAAATATAAACTTTTATAATTGTTTGTAATTAAAATTAATCAGCCCAATTATAAATAAAAATTCCGTAGGAATTTTATTACTTTTCCCTTTCCTTCAATTATGAACAAAAATTAAGTATGAGGTTTTTTTATTTTTTCTTCTCTCCATTAGTTGAAAACACTAAAGGGAGATCAACTCTTCAATTCTCACGGACAAAACTTGTGATTTTTTCTTTAATATGAATTGAAAAAAGTACTTTATGCGAGAAATAAATTCTGTGAGCAATAAATTTCGAGAGAAATAAATTCCGTGAGAATATTCATAATTGGGCTGAATGTGAATTTAAAAATTTTTCACTTTTAAATTCACACAAATTTCTTGAAACTGCACTAAATCATACAAAAAGATCTTCATATTAAATTGGCGCGAAAATGTTTGTAGACAAAAGAAAAAAAATTTGACAGTCTCATTGGAAAAAACGGGAGAAGCAAAAAATAATCATTCGTGCTATTAAGTTCACCTAGTAATGAATTCGCCTTGATTTAACGTTTATATACAATTTTTTCTCAGCTGAACAATCTTGGGCGAATTTAGATTTTGATAATCACGATATGTTTTACAATAACAAAATACATAGTACTGAATTCGCCTTTCCGCTTGCATTCACCTGAATAAATTCGCCTTGTTTATGAGGTAACAGATGATATGTAGCATGATACAAAAAACAAGGTAGCCGCTTCGCTACAACAATACAACAATAAAAAAAAACAACAGGTATTTTGTTTGTGTAAAAAGGCGAATTCAAACTACGCTGTCAAAAGTAGTTGCTAAAGACATGTACAAAAATTTAAATGGCGCCGAAAAAGGTAAACAAAACTTGACAGTGGAAGTGCCGCCATATTAACCGAATTCGCCTGAATTCGCCGATGCATCCACCTAATAATGAATTCGCCTTGATATGTAGGTTTTTTACATTGAGAAAAATGTCATTTACATTGTGGAAAACATGCCGTGTGTACTTTAATGTCCATTTTTAAACTTGATTCAAAAAGTATAAAACTAATAATTGATTTGGAATGCTTACAAAATGAACGAATGAAGATATATATGAAAGGAAAGAGAATGCTGAAAGAAATAGAGACAGAATACAGAAATATTTATTTCGCTAGAGAGAATCATGCAATCATTGCTTTCAATTTTAATGGCAGCTTATTAATACATATGTGATTACGCTTTTATTTTTCTGATATTTGGTTTAGCTAAAATTATTTCCCCACATTCCAAGAGGCGTCTCGTCATCGTTGTCACATCAAGACGACATCAAAAAGCACTCGGTTACACATTCGTCTTCGAAAACAATTATGTATTCGTTGATAGACCTGCAATATTTCCTAGACCTAAACGATAGATAGTGGATGTCGACAACACTGAATTATTTTTGGGAACGAGCAAATAAATAAAACAATGTTTGCGTCGCCTTCATGTGACGACGATGACGCCTAATAGAATATGGGGTATTATATTTTTTTCTTCGTTTTAAGTGGCCTTATTTTAGTTTTAATTAATATTTAATATTATTTAAAAGTTTACTTTTAGTTCTAACCTTTTTTTTACCGAAATATGTATTTTATAATATATTTGTATATTTTTGTAAATTACTTTTTTTATAATTAAAAAAATTTATTTCAATTTTTTTGTTTTACTAATCAAAAAATTATAAACAGCTTGTTTTGTATGTTTTCTAGCTGTCGACATTTCATAGGAGCTACCCTAAACATCAGTAGAGTTGGAAACCTGTGAAAAATATTCTCAAACATTTAACTTTATATCTCAATATTCTAATTAAACTATTGAGAATTTAAAGAGAAAAATGTTTTAATGTAACACCTGTCAAAATACAAAAAAAAAAAAACAGTTTTTTCTTTTTATTTAGAATATTGGGATGTAAAGTTGAATGTCTGAGAATATCTTTCAAAAATTTCCAAAGTCTACTAATGATTAGGGTAGCTTCTATGAAATGTCGACATATAGACAGCTGAGAAACATAGAAACCAGGCTGTTTATAATTTTTTAATTGATATCAATATTAGAAGCTAATAAAGTGAATAAACTCAATTATTTTGTTATTTTTGTTTTAATTTAAAATAACGAGTACATATTACTTTTCCAGTGTTCATAAGCTTTTAATATTACCTGGCAAAACTTGTTTTAATATTGAGTAATTAGTTTGGCAGCAAAACCATAACATTTATCAAAATTTTTTTAAACAGGGGTTTTGTTTATGTCTTTTGTTTTGCCACCAAAATGTTTCAAGTGAATGGAATAAATGCCGTGTTTCACAATTTCAAATTGAGTTGCAAAATCCGCTCTTTCGGATCCACTTTTAATGTGCAGGCCAACATAGTTTCAGAAGATGTAGCAAAGAATGTGTCAACTCGTAATAAAAATGTGTTTCTTGGCCGTTTCAAGCTGCTGCCATGTCATCTTGCCGCTGTTGTCCTAATAAATATTCTTAAGTTAGGCTCTGTGAAGGCGTTTAGAACAATTTGACTCAATGTTTATTCTGGATCAGCTAAAATTAAATAAAGTCTGACAAAAAAAAAGAAAGTAACTGAAAGAAATTGGCCAAAGTTTTGCTTTGCCAAAATCTTTGCTAATTTTGCACCAAAAATCTTCCTTATACTGGAAGCTTTTGTAACTTCCCGACTGCAAAAGAGTGTATGTATATGTACATATTCTTTCCTTAATATATTTTTTAAAGTTTTATATTTCAGCAAAAAAAAAGTAATAAACTTTCACATGCATGTTCTGAGAAACGCAAAACGCTTAAATTTTGCGTTTTCGATTTGAAAACACCAAATAGGTATTCTGAGAAACGTATAACGCAAGAAAGATGGTTTAGCGATTTGAAACCAACAAATAGGTGTTCTGGAAAACGCATATCGCCTAAAATTGGCGACTTCTACTCGCATATGTATGTTGAAGTGAACTGATTGTATTTGCCAAAACTGATCTTGCAAAAGGCAATCAAATTATTCACAATTAAAATTTAATATGTCTTCTTTTTATTTCAATAAAAGGTTTAAAGAATTTTATACACTTTCATTAAGAAAACTAAATTGAAAAATGTTTCTATTTGTTGTCAAATTTTTTTTCGTTTTATATTACTACCACATACATATATACGTATATAAAACACATATTATATTTTTTCGGAAAAAAACTCCTAAACGCCAGTAAAACGCAAGTTCCTCAGAACACCTAAAAATCAATTAAGCGTTTTTCAAAACGCATTGGGGTTTCAGAACGCGCGAATTAAATTTTTAATCCAAAATTTTATTAAAAAAAAATTTATTTTATTTTGTTGACATTTGTCAACTTGTTTGTTCTAGAGCTAACTTAGCACTAATTACAAAAATGCTTCTTATAATATATATTATCCAATTGTTTAGCAAAAAGTGTGATAGTTGCTATTTTATTGTAATATGAGGATTTTTGGCTGTTGTGAAATTAATTTGTTAATAGTTCGCACGTTGAAACATTAAACCCTTTATATTAAGCAGACTGAACGTCAGCAAGATTTTGTGGGAAAGAATTTGCTTTTTATTTTTTAATGAATGATGATATCGTTTCTTAACTCCTCCCCTCGTAAAACCAATCGTCCCGATTGTTAAAAAACTGGAAGGTCATTAAAACTTCGAAATTCTCGTCTTGGATTGACAGGAGGTAATTCTTCGGGATCTGAACCCTCTGGCTTACACGTTTCGTTAATTATTGCTGTTACATTGAGATCTGTATTTTGCTTTTTGTTTTTAAATTTGAAAAATATGATAATGAAAGTGAAAATTGAAATTGCCGTTAGGACTAAATTTAGTGAAAACATAATGTTTCCTTTTGTTGATATTAAGTCGATCTCATCGATATTGGTTGTTTGTAGTTCTTTCACCATTTCAAGTGAAAGGACCTCTTGGGTAGTAGAATTAATATTGGAAAGCTGTAAAACAGCTGGAAGAGGGTTTAATGTTGTTAATTCTCTTGATATAAAAGTTTTATTTTCTACAGTGATTGTGTCATTATGAAAATTTATTATATAAGTTCCAGATAATTGATAAGATTTGTTTCCCGATACTTCCAAAAATCCTTTGAATTGATTTAAAAATAATATTCCTTTAGAAAGTTCTTGTACTGATGGTACGTGTTGATTATTTATTATTATGCAATCATGCTTTTTGCTATTCAAAAGCGGTGGTATACAATTTGTTTCACTTATATCTAATAAATTATTTTTATTACAAATAGACAAATCATTAAATTGATTACAATTGCTTTTAATTTCATAAATTTTATTATTACATTTAATTATTTCTTCTGAATTAATTTTTACAATTGTTTGGTGTTTTTTAACTGGTTTAATAAGTATTTTTTCACAAATATCTTTGCCTATAGCTGGTAAATTTACAATATATAGTATCATTGATTCGTCTGTTGCTATTCTAATGGAAGCAAATCCTAAGGCTTCCTCAAGATTATTATATGGAAAGTTTTCATTGTCTAGAAATGTTTTTGCTTCAAAAATTTCATTTCCTGAAAGTATAAAAGAGTTAATAACTCCTACTCTTGCCCATTGTAAGGCGTATTCGATGTTCAACAATTCGTCTCTAATAATTCTTAGCTTATTTATAATGGTGTCTTCTATTGTTTTATGAACATGCTCAAGGGATTGAACTGTTTTCAAAATTTGGTTAGCGGTATTTGTCAGTTCATTAATTCTTTCAATAGAGTCTCTATTAATTATTCTCTGTCGTTCATTGTTAGTAAGAAGTCCGTTCATTTTGTTTACTACAATTTGGTGATCCTCATGGTCTGGAGTACCTGCTATCCATTTCCATATTGTTCCTATGGCATTTATTGAACGTTTATGTCTTGGTTTTATTCTTTTTAAAAGGTTTCTTATTTCGTTTATATCATGCAGAATGAATGGTAGGTTTGTGCTATTTTTTAATAATTTTTTACTGATTTCAATGTTTAAGTTGTGAGTTATCTGTTCGTAATCCGTCAAGTTCAGTACGTGAATTAGTTTAAAATTACCGTTCTGCAGTCTAGTTTGTCCTAAGTGAACTGAAATTAATTGTGAATTGGTGTAGTCCAGTATTTGTACCTCTAGCTGACATGTAGCAAAGAACGAAAGGAGTATAAAAGTTGTAAAAATCATTTTCTGCAAGGAGAGTAAGCGAAAAATTATTGTAGCAAGAAATCAGGTCTTAATATTATCTTTATGAATGATTCTATTACGAGACTGTATTCTGATCTTATTACCTAAGTCCTCTTGAACTTTTTGTTTCTTAAATCTAAGTGACAGCTTGTTACGTTGTCCAATTATTTTTTCATATACAACATCACCGGGTTGATATATTTTAACGCCGTTTGAGTTACTTCTTTGAATAGCTTTTTCCTGTGCTTTCTTTAATCTGTTTTGAAGGTTATGTGAGATTTTATTGAAGAATATGTCTATTGGTTTATTTTCTATTACAGAATGTATTGTATTGTTATATTGCTGGGCCGCTCTGTAGAAGGCCTCTGTATCGTCAATTAAATGATATTCTTGCTTAAGGCATCTTGCTATTTCTATAATGGTAGAATGGACTCTTTCGACTTGTCCATTGGTTGTACTGTGGCGAGGAGTACAATAGTAAAGTTCTATTCTTAGTCGTTGCATTAGTGTTTTGAACTGAGGTGACGTAAAGCCAGGTTCGTTATCGAGAGTGAGTTTCTTTGCATCAGGGAAACTCTGCAATATGTCTAATATTTTTTCTCCTAAATTGGTTTTATCTTCTATGGATTTAATAACCAGAAATTTTGAGTATGCGTCGATGCAGGTTATGAACTTAAGGTTTTGAGCATAAAATATGTCAATGTTAAGGCACTCCCCCTCTTTGTTAGGAATTGGAGCCTCTCCAATTTTTACTTTTTGCGGATGCCTATTGTACTTAGCTTTGTTACAAATTTCACAGTGTCTTATAAGTTCTTTAAAGTTATCTATCATTTTTGGCCAATAGTACTGTCTGTAAATCTGTTTATAATTTTCTTTAAAATTCCTGTGAGCACGAATGTGTGTTTCTTTTACAATACATTTTTGGTCATCAATATTAGTAATGTCGTTTGCAAAAATTTTGGTGAATAAAAATTTATTGGTGAATATATTTCTAACTGTTTCTTTGAATTCATATAGATCCTCTGGTGTGCAATGTATAGCTGTAACTAAATTTGGGTTTAGGAATTCTTTGAGAATAATCAAGAGATTTTCTCTTGTGTCAAATTCTATTATATGACGAGTTTTATCAAATACGTTAATAGATTCATGAATTGTAAATCTATTTTTTGATAAAAGTATTTGTTGCTTAAACTCGTTAAGAGGTTTATTAGTTTCAGAAATATTAAAACTATCGCTACTTTCTATTGAGTGCTGTGTACTATGGATACTGTCATTATCCGAAATCTGGTTTAAAATTTGTCTGGAAAGTGCATCGGCAACAACGTTTTCTGTGCCTGGTTTGTAAATAATTTTTGGGGCAAATTCTTCAATAAAGGCATGCCATCTTTTCATTTTTGCATTTGGGTTTCTGGTCGAAACAGCAAATGTTAACGGCTGATGATCAGTGTGGATCTCTAAATTTTTTACGCCATATAAATAATTCCTAAGTGTTTTCAACGCCCACACGATAGCGTATAATTCTTTTTCGTTTGTCGCGTAATTTCCTTCAGTGGAATTTAAAGTTTTTGAAATGAAAGTTATAGGTTTCCCATTTTGGCTCAGTATAGCTCCTATGGCTACATTCGATGCATCAGTTGTTAAAATAAACTTGCTGTTAAAATCTGGTTGTACCAACTCAACTTGGTCTATTAACAACGCCTTTACTTTCTTGAACGCTCCAATAGCTTCTTTATTTAATTCAATATTAGTTTTCTTTGACATGTTTTGTGATATCCTACCATTTTCTCCTGATAGGTAAGTTGTTAGTGGCTTTGTAACTAAGGCATAATTTTTTATAAATTTTCTATAATATCCTGACATTCCTAAAAAACTTCTAAGTTGTCGCAAGGTAACCGGTAAAGGATAATTTTGTATAGTTTCAATTTTTTTGGGATCTGTTTTAATCACATTATATCCTACAATATAACCTAAAAATTCAACTTCGTTTTTATAAAATTCTGATTTTTCTAATGAGATTTTCATGTTTGCTTCTTTAAGGGTTTCTATTATTTTAAAAAGGTGATTGTTGTGTTCTTCTAATGAAGTCGAGAACACAATAATGTCGTCTATATAGACATGACAAAATTTTCCGATGTAATCTCTCAGGATATCGTCCATCGCAGCCTGGAATATACCTGGAGCATTTTTTAGCCCGAAAGGCATCCTTAAAAATTCATACTTTCCGTTATTCACGGAAAAAGCTGTTTTACTTATGTCTGATTCTTTCATCAATATTTGATGGAAGCCAGATTCTAAGTCAATTGTGGAAAAGTACTTAGCTTTTCCCAGATTTGATAATATTACACTGCAGTCTGGAATGGGATAATTCACTGCTATAGTTTGATCATTTAATTTTTTATAATCGATTACCATCCTCAACTTCGAGGATCCGTCTTCATTTGTTCCTTTTTTTGGTACAATCCAAATTGGTGAATTGTAGGGACTTCTACTTGGACGAATAATACCGTTGTCCAATAATTTTTTTACTTCACTGTTCACGAACGTATTAACAGACATGGGATAAGGATATTGCTTACTCCATATAGGAGTTCCAGCAATTGTGTTTATTTCTGCTCTCACATCTGTTCTAAAAGGTAATCGCATATTAATGCGCGAATGGAGTTTCATAATTTCTCCAATTATTTTTTGCCTTAAATATTCAATTTCATTATTTTGTTTAATATAATTAATTTTTTCAATATCTTCACTATCTTCAGATTCATTTTCTCTAATGTCTTCTATTTTTCCTTTTTTATTAAAATTTAAAAATTGTTCGCTATGCTTTCCACTTGAGAGCGTTCCTTTTTCAAAATCTAATATGATGTTTGCCTTTTTCATAAAATTGTAACCTAATAAAATATCTGCTTCAAGATTGGAGATCTCGTAAAATCTTTCTTTTATTCCGAATATTTGTGCTTCACTAAAGTGATCAATAATAGTGAACCCGTTTATAGTTTTCACCCTTTTGCTTATAACTAATTGTTTTCTATTTTTTAGGACATTTGGTCTACAATAACAGCTAGTAGCGCCACTGTCAATTAATATTGTATAGACTCTTCCGGATGTTCCTCTTTTAATGATGTAGGGCAAACCGGTGCTGTTTCTAAAAAAGCATCCTCATTTAGATTGTTTATTCTCTGAGCCTTATGATGCGGTTGGTAACTGTTTTGACCGCTTTGTTGTTGGCGTTTAATACCTTGGGGATATTGATTCCGTTCATAAATTTGAAAATTGTTTGGATTTCTATTTGCAAAATTTGCATTTGCAAAATTAGTATGCGCAGCTGTTCTAAAATTATATCCATTATTTAGTGGTTGTGTCCTTTGCACAATGTTTGCTGAACTGCCTAACTCCATAGGTACTGGTTTTGGTAGGCTATTTCTGTTTTGGAAAAAATTATTCCTTGGAAAATTTCCTTTATTTCGATGAGGAAAACGCAATGTGTTTTGTGGTTTTTGGTTAGAGTTTTGGGAATTTCTATTAAACTGTAGGGCAAAATTAGCCCTTATATTATTGGATTCTAGTTCTTGAGCCTTCGCAAGAGCGTTTGGAAGATCAGTTGGGGCCAATGAGAATAAAATGTTTGCCAAGGGGGCATTTAATCCTGTGATAAAAATCCGTAATGCGTGTTGTCGGTTTTTCCTATTAAGTTCATTAGTTAGTTCTGAATTTGACCCGTGAGTCATAATAGTTTTGTTAATCAGAGCAGTGAGTTTCTCGTTGACTTTATTATAATAGTCAAGAATTGTTAATGAGCCTTGCCTCATTATACTTATTTCCTGCTCAATAATGTGAATTGGTCTTTTATCCGAATAGGCGAAATCGAGACGGCTTAGTATGGCCTCCAGATTTAGCACTGTACCATGATTGGTAAGAATATCGTTCGCTTCATCAACTATTTTATTCCTTAAAATTGTGAGAGCGGCGTAATATCTACGACTGCCTCTATTATAAAGACCTATTGAATTGTTGGCAGCTTCGCGCCAACTTACATATGAGGTTTTGCCATTGAATACCGGCAATGATTTAATGACCTCCAATGATTCATCGCAATTTATACTTTCATCGATATTTTGCGCTCTGTATTCTTCAACTATATTAACTCCACTTAGCTGTTGTAAATTTCTATTGATTTCATCTAATCTCCTATTCAAGGGACCTGTTTCGATTGTTTCCCTAATTAATTCTTTTATCTGCCTCTTTTGTAATTCGGTCAGGCTTGATGTACCTGATACTGTTGCTGAGCTTTGGGCCATAGTAAGTGACCTAGTTAATCTGTCTGTCAATTCGTCGATTGTTTCGTCCGGCATTAAGGATGTTTAGTCTCCTATTGTATATTTTTTTGAAAACAGTGCAATCTCTTTGTCTTAATGGATCGCTTTATAAGCACAATAAAAGAAAAGTAATTTTGCTTCTATTCTAAATACGTGTTTATGTTATTTTTTGGCACTTGTTTTTTTTATTACAAAAATGTTTCATACAATAATTAACTAGCTTAACTTACTTAAAAAGTTGGTTGTTGACTGAGGGAAATGTTGTCTTCCGTGTTGTTGAAATTGTTGATTGAGGCTGTTGTCATCAATTGTGGTTGGAGTTGGACTTCTTGTCTGATAGCTTAAATTTTTGTTCAAAATTTTGTTTTTGTTTTTTTTTTTTTTCAATTTTTTACACGATAATCACTTTTAATGGGGTACTTGTTCCCTATTTTTTTTTTTAATATTTTAGTTCTTACTATTTTTTTTTTTTTATGTTGTTGTGTTTTTTTTTCTCCCTTCTCACTTATTTTTAATGTTGTTGTTTTTTTCCCTTCTCACTGAGGTACTGCTTACTTATTTTTAATGTTGTTGTGTTTTTTTTTCTCCCTTCTCACTGGGATACTTCTTACTTATTTTTAAAGTTGTTGTGTTTTTTTTCTCCCTTCTCACTGGGATACTTATTTTTTAATTTTATTCGCTAGCCGCGGATCCTTACTTTGTTTTTTCAGGATATGTCACCTTGGCTAGCCCCACGTTGGGCGCCAATTAAATTTTTAATCCAAAATTTTATTAAAAAAAAATTTATTTTATTTTGTTGACATTTGTCAACTTGTTTGTTCTAGAGCTAACTTAGCACTAATTACAAAAATGCTTCTTATAATATATATTATCCAATTGTTTAGCAAAAAGTGTGATAGTTGCTATTTTATTGTAATATGAGGATTTTTGGCTGTTGTGAAATTAATTTGTTAATAGTTCGCACGTTGAAACATTAAACCCTTTATATTAAGCAGACTGAACGTCAGCAAGATTTTGTGGGAAAGAATTTGCTTTTTATTTTTTAATGAATGATGATATCGTTTCTTAACTCGCGTGCTAGGAACATGGCTGTAAAATTATGTTTTTTGTTTACAATAATGTTGTGAAAATAGTCAACTATTCAAAAGATATGGCAACACTGAAGATAGAAAGGCAGTCAAAAATTGAGAGAATAATAGTGAAAGGCCAATGTAAGCGGCTTGCGGCAACGAGCGGCAACCACCTGTTCTATTTGCCGCTTGAGTTTATTTGTTGTAGGCAAATGAACGCGGCTAATTGAAGAAAAATTTGTGCTTCGAAGATTAAACAAAAAAACATTTTGATTTTTTTTAAAGCCAAAATAAATAAACAAATTCACTTGTTGAAATTTCAAAACCCAAAATTAATTTCTGTCTTCTATTTTTTTCCTTCACTTTTTGGTTTGACAAATTGAAGCGGCAAAACAAAAAGTTAAACTGAATTCAACATTGTCGCACGGCCGCCTTTAACGGCATTGCCAAATTAAATTAAATTCAATATGTTGAAATTTATGTACGAATACTTTTATAAAAAATAAAATTTTTTGTAAATGGGTCACATTGTTGCCGCCCGCTGCCGCATGCCGCTTACATTGGCCTTTCACTATAAGAAAGCCTGCAATGAAAATAAAATAAATTTTAATTTTATGCCGCTCCGCACTGCGGTTTTTTACGTCAAATCACTATGAAAAATCGCACCGCAATAAGTTATCGTTGCATTATGTTCAGACTCTAACATTCATGTTCTGAGAAACGCAAGTCGCTTAAAATTAGCGTTTTCGATTTGAAAACGCCAAATAGGTGTTCTAAGAAACGTATAACGCAAGAAGTATGGTTTTGCAATTTCAAATCGCCAAATAGGTGTTCTGGAAAACGCATATCGCTTAAAATTGGCGACTTCAACTCGCATGTATTATTGAAGTGAACTGATTGAATTTGCTAAAACTAAACTTGCAAAAGGCAATCAAATTATTCACAATTAAAATTTAATATGTCTTCTTTTTATTTCAATAAAAAGTTTAAAGAATTTTACACATTTTCATTAAGAAAACTAAATTGAAAAATTTTTCTATTTGTTGTGAAATTTTTTTTGTTTTATATTACTACCACATACATACATATATACGTATGTAAAACATATAAAAAATACAATATTTGTTTTACATACGTATATATATATATACGTATGTAAAACAAATATTGTATTTTTTCGGAAAAAACTCCTAAACGCCAGTAAAACGCGCGTTCCTCAGAATACCTAAAAATCAATTAAGCGTTTTTATTTCAATAAAAAGTTTAAAGAATTAAAAAATACATTTTCAATTAAAAAAAAAACTAAATTAAAAATTTTGTCTATTTTTTGCCAAATTGTTTTTTTATTTATTTAACTACCACATACATATATACGTATGTAGAACACATGTAGTATTTTTCGGAAAAAACTCCGAAACGCCAGTAAAACGCGCGTTCCGTAGAACACCTAGAAATCAATTAAGCATTTTTCAGAACGCTTTGCGGTTTCAGAACGCGCGTTTCTCGGACCATGGCTGTATATGTCTTTACATAAATTTTTTAATTTTAGCTTGAATTATAGAGAACTTATAACTGAATACAGATAACTTTGTATAATTCAAGTGTGCCCAGCCCTATGCGCTTGATACGCAATTGTTTTTGTAGGGCTGTGCTCTTTAATACACAAATACTGCGTTCAGCATTATAGCGCATTTACACCAACTCAAAATCTAGTAGATTTGAATTGAAATCTACAACGAAGTCTATATCGTTTACACCACCGTTTTTTGACATCTAGCAAGATTTCATTTGCTCAAAAATAATTTATGCATGCGGGTTTGACATAAAAATATTAACAGAGACTGAATACACCAGCATTAAAGTGATTATTTTTTGTGCCCAGAGACTGCATACACCATATTATAGTGCAATTTTTGTTGCAGCGTAGTATTTTTAAGTACTTTTTGCAAGAAATCACAGTTGCATCGCTTAGTACTGAGTAGATTTCAGGAGATTTCGTCGAAATCTACTCATAAAGTAGATTTCATTTTGTATGGGAAATCTTCTCAAAATCTACTAGATTTGGCTTGAAATCTCGAATGAGCAGATTTCGCTTTGGTGTAAATAGGCTATTAGCAATAAAAAGTACTTAAACAACTTCGTCTTTTATATTTTTTTCGTTCTTCACTGCACACACACAAAAGCAGAACAACAACACTTTCGCATGCTTTGTTGGTAAACATTGACGACAGCGATTATCTGTGTGAACTTTGTTTTTGTAATTGTTTTGCTTTTTACAACAAAAAATATTAAATAAAAATAGTTTTTCCTTAAATGTATTGGTGTTTGCTCTTCCATATAGAACTTGTGGGCACCACTGGTCTAAACTGAGCTTTAGTAGAAATGAATTCGCCTTGTGCGAGAAATTGAGTTTCACTCTTCTTGAGATGTTTTCAAATGATCATAGTTTTATTAAAAAAAAAAAATTAAAATTTTTTTGCGGCACAGTGTTTTAGATTGAAGCAAAAAAAAAATTGTATAAAAATTTAACATTTCAATTTCAAATGTACATAAATAAACCTTACGGGTGCAAGGAAAATACATCGTTAATATTAAAAACAAAATAAATCCTTTAAACAAAAAATATAATAAAAAGAAAAAACAAATTAGAAACTTATGAGAAATTAATAAAATATGCATATACATATGTATTTATAAATGTATTATAGTAAAGAGAAAGAAAACGAGCAAGTTATTGTTGGCAAGTGAAAAATAGCAAATAGCATAGAAAATATATTATTAAATGATTTATAATATAAAAAGCATCTGCATACTCATATGTACATACAGATTATGTATGTGTGTGTGTGTGTGTGATTAATTAACAATCAATGAATGATAAATTTGAAATGCTGGAATTTCGAAAAAAATAAAAATAAATAATGTAGCATAATAAGAAAACAAAAATGGTAAGATTTTTTATACAAGATATAATATATATAAAAAATGAAAAAAATATATATACAACAGTTCCATAAGTAGACATGATAATATAAATAAAACAATAAAAATAATTTATGAAAATTATAAAAAATATAGAAATTATTATAAAAATGTGAAAATAGTTTAAAAACAAGCAAACTTCAAGAAAAGAATCCAAACAATAAATTATTCAAAAAGGAGACAAAATTAAGCAAAAGATATCATACATACATACAAATACATACATACATGCTATATACTAAAATATGGTAAGCGAGAAAATGATAAGGTTACTTTTCATTTTATCAGCAAAGAAAACTGCAAAAAAGTTGTTTTTCAAAACTGAGTTAATATTTTTTTTGACATTCGCAACAAATATCTTTAGATTTTTGTCCCAAAAAATCCAATCAAAATCTTAAGACCTGTATAATAGTCTGAAACGCCCTTTAAAGGCTACTAAAGGCCTTACTACACTAGCATACACAATCGTGCGATCTACTAAATAAAGCATGTGTGCTGAAAAAGTACTAGAAATTCAACCGTGCGACAGAGTTTTTGACAAATCGTGCGATTTGAAAAATTTTATAAAACTTCTTAAAACATTATAGTTTCTGTGCGATCAGTGTTGTATATATTGTGAAAAATATGAAAACATTGTTGGTGCCTTGAGGAAAAAGTAATGTAAAATTATTATGTTAATAAAAGTTTTTAATTGTTTTATTGTGTATATAAATTATTTCAAGCATACTTGTATAATAGTATGGCCTACAACGCCATTTTGAAACAATTTTTTCAAGTCGAACAGACTTTTGAAACAGTTTCCTGTGAATGAATCGTACGATCGTGTAGGATAGTGACTTATATGATAGTGGCTTTAAAAAGGGAGTGATAATCGCCGCCAATTCATATTTTAAAAAGTAGCTGTGATGTGTTTCGCAAAACCACCACAAAAGCTCTGCTGCACAAATTTACCTCCCGCAATAAGGCTAATATTGAGTTCAGTATTTCGTGCGAAATTCGTTCAAATTGCATACAAAACTGTTTAGTATGAAATATCTGCGAAATAAGTTTAGAAATGTAGCACCAAGGTGCTTTAACGTATACACGGTGGCAGCACTACGGCATGTGGCAATTTTTTGCTACTGGCAATATAGTAAGCTATTTACGTCAAATGTATTGTTTACATTTTTGAAAGAGAATTTAGTGTTTTATTCTGAATGAAACATATACAAATTATTTTGTGAACATAAAAATAATTCAAATGAATATAATTTATAATTATGAAAAGGTACATTCATAGTTTATAATTGTGAAAATAGTTACAAATATTTTTGATAAACATAGCTTACCAGATGCCCGTTTTTGTTGTATTGCTGTAATTTTGCTCTAGTGCTGCCACCGTGTATACGTTAATGCACCAAGGCGAATTCATTACTAGGTGAACTTGACAGCTCAGGTGATTATTTTTTGCTTTTCGCATTTTTTCCAACGAGACTGTCAAATTGCTTTTCTTTTCTTTACAAGCATTTTCGCGCCATTTTAATCTGAAGAGTTTTTTGTATGATTTAGTGCAATTTCAAGAAATTTTGTGTGAATTTGAAAGTGAAAAACTAATATAATCTGTGATTTTAATTGCAAACAATTATAAAAGTTTATATTTAACGTTTATATAAAATTTTTTCTCAGCACACAACAATCTTATAGCCTATTTACACCAAAGCGAAATCTGGGGTCTAATCACCGCATACGATATCGAATTAACTATCGTATCGAATAACATTACGATACATCCAAATTATGGCAACCGATGCATATTGGATCGTAATTTAAACAAAATGCAATAGATTGAAGACCATACGTTCCCTAAAAGTAGGAATACAAAAAATAATTCCTTTAACTTTTTTATATTATTGCAATACAGTTTATTCGATATCGTATGCCGTGATACCAAAATGAAAAATTTCGATAATTTTGCTCGATATCGTATGCGGTGATTTGGCCCCTGCTCATTCGAGATTTCAAGCCAAATCTAGTAGATTTTGAGAAGATTTCCCATACAAAACGAAATCTACTTTATGAGTAGATTTCGACGAAATCTCCTGAAAACTACTCAGTACTAAGCGATGCAACTGTGATTTCTTGCAAAAAGTACTTAAAAATACTACGCTGCAACAAAAATTGCACTATAATGTGGTGTATGCAGTCTATGGGCACAAAAAATATACACTTTAATGCTGGTGTATTCAGTCTCTGATAATATTGTATTGTCAAACCCGCATGCATAAAGTATTTTTGAGCAAATGAAATCTTGCTTGATGTCAAAAAACGGTGGTGTAAACGATATAGATTTCGTTGTAGATTTCAATTAAAATCTATTAGATTTTGAGTTAGTGTAAATGCGCTAGTAGGCGAATTTAGATTTTGACATTCACGATATGTTACAATAACAAAATACGTAGCCCTGAATTCTTCCCGCTTGCATTCAACTGCATAAATTCATGTCATGTTCCAGTCAATGGCTCGTAAAGACGAGGGGTTATTTATGGTAAATAACATGATATGCTCAGATGGTAATATGAAACACTTGGTTCGCTCTCTGAACCACTATTGCGAAACTAGCTGTTCAGACGGTTGTTTTCTGCTTCACACTGACGTTTCACTAATTCTTTTTTTCAATTTTTATTTAAATATTTATGTAAGTATAAAATTTTTACATTTTCAATGTGTTTATTTTGATTTTACACGCATTAATTATCGGTTTTTACTTTGTTTGAATTTTTTTTGCACCTAGTACAGATAGCGATAATTTATTATCAAATTTGGAGATGACAGTAGTTTTTTCTTGGTTCGCAACAAGATTCAAAATGAACCAAGTTGGTTCGCTCATAAAATTTTGCATGGCGAATCATGATGGTTCAATCAAGATTGGGCCGCAAACCACGAATGAGAGCGCGAACCTCGAAAATAAGCCTTCGTGTGAACATGCTATTAGGTATCCTGCGTGTATCACGGCCTTAACTTGAAAAGTTACTGAATACTTAACAGCAGGTTTATCCTCATATTAAAATACAAAGTGAACTTGAAGCTGCCATATTTTCTACCAAAAATATGGAAAATTTAATGCTGAAATTAATCGTATCATTTTGTCGCTCACCTGACATTTATCTTAAACAATGTAGCTTTTTAAATGTTTAAACAAAATTCATATACCATAAAATAATAATAATAATATTATATATTATAAAAACAATTTTATAAGTTTAATTAGTTTAATTTAATTAGTTTTATCTTTAAAATGGAAATATTTATACAACTTATAAAAATATAATTATTATACTTAAGTAAACAAACAAAATGATGAAAAGTTAGCTTTTAATATTATAACAATATTTAGTTTTAATTATCAATAATTTTTTAATTTGTTTTCACAGACATATAATAAAATTTTCGGTCTTTGTAAATTTAACAAAATTAGTAAAATATTTAATTACATAACTTATAGTTTTACAATTAAAATAATTAATTACTAAGTAATCTATAGAGAGAAAAAAAGTATTAAAAACAATTTATTATATATGAAGAAAAATGTTTATGTTAAAGAAAGAGAGAAAAAAAATGATAATGGAAAATTGAGTAAGAAACACAATATTAAATAAATACAAAAACAAAAATAAAATCATCTACCATTTGTTTTATTTAAAAGTAGTTAAAAATGAAATTAATAATAAGTTGCTGGCTTAAAGGCCACAAGGCCTTAGGCCCAGTTCTTGAAGTTGTATTTAAATATTATTTCGCTTTAAGGTGAATATCCGAATCTGTTCTGATAGTAAGGCTGCGTTGAATGCGCTTGTGGGTGTCTATACGACGTCCAGGTTGGTTCAAGAATGCCGGATATCTCTGAATGAGATAACTATGAAAATGATTTACATCAGTACCTGCCTTGACGGCCTAACCTGATGGTGGATCAATTCCACGAAGTGAATTTTTTACGATTCACCACCGCCCCCGTGTGGCTTGCTAGGCTCACACAGGTAGCAATTCTTCTCATATGATTGTGGTCATATGAACCACTTCTTGTTGAGGAGTTCGGGCTTTCTAATCCCTCATGTATGCAATTTCCCAGCAATCAATCGAGGACAAGGCTTAATGAGTTGGTAGGTCGAAGCCCACTAAGAGCATCAGCCCTTAAACCAACTTACCCGTTAAACCGTCACCACTGGTTCCTTACAGTACACGTATCTGTTGTATAGGCAACAGCTCCTCGGGAGATTGTTAGTCGTCGAAAAAAGCCATCACCAAACAATTATCAAGGACACTAACACTCCCTTCCTGCGTTTTAGGTTTCAACCACAGCCAGAACATTGCAGCCAAGGTAGACACCTCAACCAGGATCAGCCCGGGTCGAACCGCAAGCAAAACTTCCCGGGGGCCATGCTGATCCCCATTCTGCCAATTTATACCCTTGGTAAGGGTTTCGGAAGCCAACACTACATAAGTCATGTGGCTTCCTAGAGTTTTGCTTGCCGCACCAAACGAGGGACCCCTTCCCCTCTTTTCCCCGAAAAACAGAGCGCCTAAGTTAGGAATACGCCAAGGCAAAACCTGTTCCCCGGGGGGACTCTGAATGAAATAGCGAGACATGCAAGCCTGGAGCTTTTCTGGGTACCGGAGCACAGTGGAGTGTCCGGAAATATTCTGGCAGAAGAGCTGCCGAAAGCCGGGGCTCGTCTACAGCTTGGGGACATTGATGGTATAAGTCCCGCTTAACAGCTGGAAGAACCAAGTGCAGCGTCAACTTGTAGGGACTGCACAGGACAGATGGTCTGGTGAGTTCACCTGCCGAGTAGCAAGGCTAACATGG
This sequence comes from Thecocarcelia acutangulata, assembly GCA_914767995.1. Taxonomy (NCBI): domain Eukaryota; kingdom Metazoa; phylum Arthropoda; class Insecta; order Diptera; family Tachinidae; genus Thecocarcelia; species Thecocarcelia acutangulata. Next base: position 26,019,598 of record OU612097.1, on the reverse strand, counting down.
CCTGCGTATGACCGTAGAACTGCGGTCCTAAAGGGTTTTCCCCGTCAAAGGCTGCGTACTTGGTGGCAGTTCTGACAGGACATTGTCTCATAGGGACGCATGCTAGGAGCTTAAATCTTCCATTTAATGATTTCTGTAGAAGTTGCGGGGATGAGGACGAGGAGGAAAGTCTTGAGCACTTTCTCTGTCGGTGCCCGGCTCTCTGTTCTATGAGAGCTCTGTATCTAGGCGGACCGATGCTGCACGGATTGGCAGATATATCGGAATGCCGAGTGATCTGACTGGATTCCTTTATCCGGCCTGGTTTGGATCTGAACCGTCGAGGAAAATGTAAGTCTCATAGGCTGCACTTCTCCCTCAGGCAACACAATGTAACTAAGTGGGCTGGTTTCATGAAACTGGCTGCCTGTACAACCTAACCTAACCTAGCTTTAAGTCCCATTTAAATACGGAAATCAATTTTTTAAATTTGGACTAAACTTAAAGGCCCAAACTTCTTCATTTAAGTTTTTCTCATAGACCATATGGTTGGTCTCATGTAAAAAGGCCCTTTGCAATTTTACAGGACAAGTAAAAAACCAAGGTGCATCAACGTCTACGCGGTGTCAGCACTAGAGCAAAATTACAACAAAAACAGGCATGTGATAAACTATGTTTGTCCAAACTATTTGTAGCTTTTTCCACAATTATAAACTATGAAAGTACCTTTTCACAATTAAATATTATTTTTATTTGAACAATTTTTATGTTCACATAACCCTTAAGTAATGTTTAATTCAGAATAAATCACTAAATTCACTTTCAAAATGTAAAAAACACACTTGACGTAAATTGCTTACTATTTTGCCAGTAGCAAAAAATTGTCAGATGGCGTAGCGCTGCCACCTCATAGACGTTAATGCATCTTGTAAAAAACGTAATGGACACTATATACCTAGCTACATCTAAAAGTAACTTTTTTGCTCAATTGCCTGTAAAAGCGATATATATGAAATTATTTAGTTAAATCTTCGAGACTGTGAACTTGTGTAGAACGTAGAAGAATCCTTGAAAAAGCTGAATTCTGAAAAAATACTCGTGGTACATTAAACTATAAATTATACACAAAATTTCGCCCAAGGGCTTTCGCTTGAGGTCTTAACGCACTACTAAAAAAGCACTTATCACATAAAGTCTACTTCAAGTGAGTATTAGCAAAAAATGGTTTTGCTGGCATCAAAACACAATTTTAAATTCAAAAAAGAAGTAAATAAAATATTTTTAAACAAAGTTGTGAATTTTTTTCGATTACATAGTAAAATATTAAAGAATAATATTATCCTCAGGGCTGTTCTGCAAATCACTTTTTGTCTTCTGCACACAAAATATTTTTAATTTTTGTGATTTTAAATCGGTTAACTAACTTGCAATCAATTTGAAATCACATCCCAATTTTTGCACGCATTTTATTATGAATTTCATAAATTATTACATTAATAAATAACTTAATGTGTTTTCTATTGATTATTTAGGTAAAATCATTATTTTATACGAAATAATTCATTAAATTAAAAAAAACTAGACACGCTCATTTTGTTGCAAAATTTGTTGTATTATTATGTGATTTGCTTTATTGGTTTACTTTATTTTACCTTTTATATTTATTAGAAGGAATTAACCTTATTTTGCAAATAATACCGCGAATAAAGAAATTCAACCTGAAAATAAAAATATCAATAAATTGTAGCAAAAAACAGCTGTTTTTTTGTGTTTCAGAAGAGTAGAAATCACATGGAAAGTTACAAAAAATTGTGATTTGCAGAACAGACACAAATCACATTTTTGCTTTTGAAACGGCATGTGCTTTGAAATCACGTGATTTTTAGAACAAATTAGAATATATTATTTTATATTATATTATATTATATTATATTATATTATATTATATTATATTATATTATATTATATTATATTATATTATATTATATTATATTATATTATATTATATTATATTATATTATATTATATTATATTATATTATATTATATTATATTATATTATATTATATTATATTATATTATATTATATTATATTATATTATATTATATTATATTATATTATATTATATTATATTATATTATATTATATTATATTATATTATATTATATTATATTATATTATATTATATTATATTATATTATATTATATTATATTATATTATATTATATTATATTAATAGCTGTTGAATTAAATATTTAATGTTAACCATCAGCCGACTTATTCAACCAACCACCTCAACAACAATTTTAATTCTAATTTACACTTGGTAACAACAATGTCGCCGAAAGATGCCTCAAACGGCAACAGCAACAACAACGACAATATCATTATGACAACGCATTTAAGCAATTTGTCTATTTAGCAAAACATATTTAATCCTCCTTGGTATGTCTTAAGATGTTTAAGCAAATACCTTTAGCCACATTTCGAGCCAGTGGCCGGCATCTTTTGTTTGCTTTGAAGAAACTATAAAAAGCAGCAACAACCACCCTTAACACGTTCAGTACGTCTTGAAGAAAAGCCAAGAGCCAAGAAACTTGTGATGGTTGTTAGGAAAGTAAAGAAAAAATAAAAACAAACAAACAAAGCACTAAAACTAAAGGATTTCTTTTAAAAATGCACATTTTTAAAAGGTCCTCGGTAATGGGACCAAAGTCCTATGCCAACTTTTTAAATGAGTAAGTAGAGAGCAATAAAATTTCTGTAATCCAACTTTTGAACTGTTATTTCATTGATCCCGTTTAGATCTTCTTTCTCCTCTCTTACTTCGCCTGAACCTCGGCCGAATTTGGGCTGGAATTATCCCATACAGCATCAACATTTAGTCCATGAACATTGGCGTTCATTTCCTGTTCCCGAAATCTACTATCAGGCATTTTTATATATTGCTTTCATTTGCATGTTATTGTGTTCTCTTTTTGGCAACGGCCTGGTCTTGTGGCTCTTTTCGACGTAAGTTGAATCTCTTGCTTTACATTAAATATTTTGATATAAACTTTAGCATAACTTTTTTACACATCTTTTAGTTCGAAAAGCCTTAGAACTCCTTCCAACTTGTTGATAATAAATTTATCCGTTTACGATTTGACCATGGCCGCTAACATGCCCCACTACTTGATTAACGCAAGTTTGGGTTATTTTTTTGGCGGCGAATTGGCTTGTGATATTTATGCGGTATTTGGCAGTATTTCGGGTATAGGAGCAGCTGTCACCAATGCTTTCATAGCCTTCGATAGATACAGGTGACATATGTTAAAATAATCTCTTTTAAAAGTACTTTTTTGAAAAAGCTTTTTTTTTAGAGAAGATATTACTTATATAGTGTCTTTTTTCAGTGCATTGCTTGAAATAGCAGCTTCTTAAAAAAGTATTTTCTAAAGGTAGTAAAGGTGTTTTCGAAGTATCATATAAAAAAAGTTTATTTATTAAAGCGTACTTATTGTAATACAAAGTACTTTATTTAGAAGTAGCTTGTTTTAAAAGGTGCCTCAAAAGGTACTTTTTCAAAAGTTGCTATTCTAAAAGCCAACTTTTTTAATACGCTATTTTAAAACATACTTTTTTATGAAGTACGTACTTTTAATAGCAGCTTCTGGTTTTAAAATGTACGTTTTTAAAAGTAATTTTTTTAAAAAAAAATTTTTTAAAAGGTACTTTTTTATAAGATGATTTTTTAAGATACTTATATTTAAAACTTTTTTAAAATTGTTTTTTTCAAATGTATTAATATAAAAGGTATACACAAATTTTTAAAGTCACGCTTTTAAAACGCCTACTCTTTCAGCAGGTGCTTTTTGTGAAAGATAATTTAAAAACCATACTCTTTTGAAAGATAAGTTTTTAAAAAATGTTTTTCAAAAAGTGACTGTAATAAATGCTGCTTTTTTAAACGATTCTACTTTTAAAAAGTATATTTTGAAAAAAAAAATTCTTTTTCTTTCAACAGACCATATTTTTTTAAAAGTTTGAAAGTTAATTATTTTTTTTTTTTGTAAAATACTTTTTCAAAATGGAATATTCCATGAAGTACCATTTTAAAGAAGTAGTTTTTATAACATTTTCTTTCCAAAGGTATTATTTTTTAAGGGATTTAAAAAATTTTTCAAAAAGTACTTTTTAAAAATACATTTTTATTAAAAAGGACTTACTTCGAAAGTTCTTTTTATATATCTGAAAAAGTTCTTTTTTAACAAGATATTTATTTCAAAGTGTACTTCCTTTTATACGTAATTTTTTTAAAGTTTATTTTTAATAAGTCCTCATTTAAAATTTGGTTTTTTCAAAAGACAATTCTTTTAGAAGAAAGTTTTTGAAAAAGATACTTTTGTGCTCTTTTCTAGAGACCTTTTTAAAAACGTTTCTTTTAACTGGGGCCTAATCACCGCATACGATATCGAATTAACTATCGTATCGAATAACATTACGATACATCTAGATTATGACAAACAATTCATATCGGATCGTAATTTAAACAAAATCTAATAGATTGAAGACCATACGTTTCTTAAAAGTACGAATACAAAAAACAAATCCTTTAACTTTTTTATATTATTGCAATACAATTTATTCGATATCGTATGCCATGATACTAAAATGAAAAATTTCGATAATTTTGCTCGATATCGTATGCGGTGATTTGGCCCCTGCACCTTTTTAAAATTACTGTACCTTTACATTTGTGAAAGAAACAATTTTAAAAAGCACCTTTTTTCATAAAGTATTTTTTCAACTATTCTACTTTTTATAAGATATATTAGTTTTGAAAACTAAAAGTTATTAATGTATTAATTTTTTCAGGACAATTTCCAATCCAATTGATGGTCGCCTCAACTATCCCCAAGTTTTCATATTGGTTATATTAACGTGGATGTGGACCGCACCGTTTTCCATTTTGCCTTTCTTTCATATCTGGGGACGTTTTATACCAGGTTAAAAATTTAAAGTATTTCTACTCACATCTTCAGAATTTTACACTTTTTACCCACTTTAGAGGGTTTTCTCACCAGCTGTTCGTTTGACTACCTTACCGATGACGATGATACTCGCTATTTTGTTCGTTTCTTTTTTATTTGGGCCTACTGTGTACCCATGGTAATGATTGTCGTTTGCTATACGAAACTATTTTTTCATGTTCGCGATCACGAAAAAATGTTGGCTGAGCAGGCCAAAAAAATGAATGTGAAATCGCTGTCCGCCAACCAAAATTTAGCAGCCGTGAGTGTGGAATTACGTATAGCTAAAGCTGCCATGACAATATATTTGCTGTACGTGTTTTCGTGGACGCCCTATGCTACGGTTTCTTTGCTGGGCACATTTGGGTATCGGCATTTAATAACGCCGTTTGCCTCAATGATGCCGTGCGTTTGTGCGAAATTGGTGTCTTGCATAGATCCCTGGGTGTATGCTGTCAGTCATCCAAAATACAGAGCCGAGTTGGAGAGACGTTTACCTTGGCTGGGTATAAGAGAGAGAAGCGTGGCTGCCTCAACAGCTGGTAGTGAAAACTGTGATGGTGATGCCAGCACGCTATCAGCGGTGAATTGAAAACCAGTTGAAGGGATACTAAAACGAACTCAAGAACGTATGTATTTCAAAATTTTTACCCAAATGAACACGCTTAACGATAAGCTGATGCGTATACGTGGGGAGAGATGAAAGGATTATATGTCCCCTTCAAAATTTACTTTAACCGGTTTCATAAAACAGTAGCCCGTCCCTCCTCATAAAACCAACTGTGTGAGAAACACAGACGTAAAATAATCCAATGGTAATGACGTTTTATATATAATTAATAGTTTAACAGGCAATGAATTATAAAAAATTCCAAAATACAAAAAAAATATAAAAAATAACAAGCAAAAAGCTAAAAAAAAAGCTTCAGAAATGTAAAAAAAAAACTTGTAAATAAATTCATAATTGTTGCATGAAAAATTGAGATTTGTTGGAAACTGTGACACCACAGTCTGTTTCTTTGCTAAAGTTAAAAAATACTTTACTAGTAGATGTATTTTGATTTCACCAAAAACCAACCTAAATATGTACTTAAGTACATTTACTTTCCTTTTTTAATAGGTTCTTGTTCAAGCTAGAATATATTTGTTTGTACCCTTTAGAGATGCCAATAATAACTTGGCACCACTAAATCATACGCCAGAACAGGGCGACACAAAATAAGCAAGAATTTAACAGTACATCTATACACTAGAAAAAAACGTCTATTGAAACATGTTTTATTAAACATTATAAAAGTTGATTATATGCTGTTCATACATACACTTTTTAATTAATTCAATTATCAGTTAATTAAAATTTTTTAAGTGTTCATACATAGTTAATATTGCTAATGCAATTAACGTTTAACAACAGCTAACAGCTGCATATTTCTTCTCAAGGCAGCTTTAATGCGGTAGTGGTATAAGCACAGCTGTGTGTCGTTTCCTTTGCGTAAATTTGTCAAAAAGAGATAGACTTCCTTGCTTTTTCAAACAAAATTTTTACAACTGTTCCTAAATTCTGCCAATAAAATACATGTTGATGTTTGTTGGTGTTGTATTCATTGGAATTTTGCTACTACCTATTAAAGCTGTCTTGTTGACTCGCCATCTTTTGTTTGCATTTGTTTACATGCAGTCTACACCTAACTTGAAATGCAGTTAAAACTTGCTGTTTAAATATCTATCTGTTAAAGTCGGCGTACACGTAGTGATGTTAGAGTCATAACTTTTCATAGTAAAACAATAAAACTGATGAAAAACAACTACAAATAGCAGTTATAACAGAGTTTCCAAATGAAATGTTTTAACAACCAAGTTATAACTTTAACTAAACTTCAACATGAGCGGCCCACATTTAACTTTAACTTGAAGTTAGCGTTAAAGTTAGTGTTTTCAAGTCAGTTGGAGACCGCACTTTACATTTGAGTTATCAAATTTGAACAAAGTGTGTTCATTGGGTATTATTGTGTTAACTAAACACGGTTGCTACAGGGTTGTATATTTAATTATACTGAATATTAGAAGAATTAACTGTTAATTGGCAATTAAGTCATTTAAAATTTTGTATGCGTAATTACAACCAATTAAGGCGTTAATTGCAAAATTTTAATTAAAAATGTATAAATATGAACATCATATTACCGTACAATTCGTTTATAAGCCACTCCGCTTATAGTAGAATTAGCGATTTAGACCAAAATGTGAAATTTTCTAACATCAATAAATAAAATACCTGCAAAATATTTGTTACATAGTCCATTAGCGCTATAGTCCATTTTCGCTCATAATCTACCTAGATGCGGTGTGAAAATCCTTAATTTCATGCGAGTTATTAAAGATATAATCCAAAATGCAAAGTTAATAAAAATTTACCTAGATAAAAACGGAGCACAAAAATGCAACACTTTCTTACATGTACATATTTCATTTTTGACACATGTTAGCAATGTTAAAAGGGGTTTTTTCTGTCAATAAGAGCATTAAAATATCTGCTTTCAGATTTTACATAGTCAAAATAGATTATTTTATGCTAATTCATTTATAAGCCAAAAAGTGGCTTATGTAAAAATCTAATTATAGTCCAATTCGCTTTATAGTCCACAAAAAGCGTGCATTTGAAGCAGTGGACTATAAGCGAATTTTACTGTATATAGCTTTTACAATTAAAAGCAGTAAATGAGTAATTGTTGAGATTGAAAAAAACTACTCCTAAAAAGGTCAATTGTTCAAACAAATAATCAAACAGATTATTGCCTCGTTTGTGCTAAACAGTCAAAACTTGTTCACCTTTTACTGTACATATGTATAACAAATCAACGAAATTTTTGTGTGACATCGTTGAATTTGCGATCAAATAAAATGTTCCATGGGATTGTTATTGCATAAAAAATTATATATCCCAAAAAATAGAGGTATTATAGCATATATATAGAAACATTAGAGTACCTATTTACGACCATATCGACATATTCAACGCGTCATATACAACTAGTAAGAAAAAAAGCTTCGAAAATCTGTATCCAAAGGGGTTCCGACACTATATTAATTATGCATCGTACTAGTTAAAACTAATTAATATAAAATTCACCAAAATTATATGTCATATGATACTCATAACCATTATTATAAATTTTTTTAAGTTAACAATTTTATTATTTTATTTCCTAAGTGGTAATAAGAATAACAACTACATAGTTTGCAAAATAATTGTAAAAGCGATACCCAGTTATTTTTTATTTTTATTAAAAATTGTGGTGATTTTTATTGCTTACTTTTGTTTGCATATGTTTCTTTACCATATACTTTTAGTCTAACTAATCTTTCATTTTGCGTTTTTTATTATTTTTTATTCATAAACTCTAAAGAGCCAAATAAACTACGCAAACTGCTTATATGCGCTCAGTAGCTCCCTGTCGTAGGTGTTGTATTTACGTTGGGCTTCGGAAAGACGTTCCGAATAAAAAGCTAGAGGTTGAAGACTGTTGTTTACTACCTGCTGCAATACAGCTCCTATTGCTACACATGAAGCGTCGACCATTAAAACGAGTTGCGCATTGATTTTGGGAAAAGCCAGAAATGTTGCGTCACGTAGACTTGCTTTGCAATGCTCGAAAGCGAGTTTTCCTTCTTCCGTCCATTTCACTAGTGATGTGTCATTTTTCTTGTTTCCTGGGATAAGCTTTAAAAGGTTCGCTTGCTGAGTGGCTGCGTTTGGTAAAAATTTTCTAAAAAAGTTTATCATTCCAATGAAACGTTTTAGCTCGCAGACGCGCTCGGGTAACTTGTTATTGCTTTTACTCGTTCCAATGGAGGGCGTGTGCCATTTTTGTTAACCGTAAAGCCTAGAAAATTAACCTCTGACTTACCGAAATTGCATTTGGATGGATTGATGACAATTCCGTACTGTTGAAGTTTACTGAAAACTGTTTTAAGGTGTTGTCTGTGTTGATCCAAATCCTTTGAGCCGACCAGTATGTCGTCCAAATAAGCATAGGCGAATTCTACGTCACGGAGAATATGATCCATTAATCGCTGGAAAGTTTGTCCAGCGTTCCTCAGACCGAATGTCATATGTGTAAATTCAAACATGCCGAACGGTGTTGTTATGGCAGTTTTCGGGACGTCAGCGGGCGCTACAGGGACTTGGTGGTATGCCCTTTTTAAGTCAATTGTGGAAAAAATTGTGCTGCCTTCCAACCAGTGCGTGAAGTCGTGGATGTGCGGAATTGGGTATCGGTCTGGTTCAGTAATGGCGTTTAGTTTTCTGTAGTCGCCGCAGGGTCTCCATTCACCATTTTTCTTCTTCACCATATGCAGTGGGCATTGAGTAACGACTGAATTTCAGCTTTGGCGGCTTGAAGCATACATGGCGCGAGGCGGCGGGGTTTAGCGAAAACCGGTTGCCCTTTTGTAATGATATGGTGAACAACGTCGTGTGCGGTTGTTGCGACTTGTCGTTGCGTTTGTGTGACGTCGGGGAATAACTTTAGCAGCATTTGAAATTCGTCTTTGTTGTTGATGGTAGATAGCCCTATGACCGGTGACTTGATATTTGTAATATCGCAACTGCTTACTACTTTGGTGTTCCCGTCAAAAAGTTTGCGTGCTCGCATATTAATTGTTAAATTGTGATGTCCTAAGAAATCCGCGCCTATAATGGGTTGAGAAACCTGTGCAATTATAAAATTCCATGTGAAATTACGCCGTAGGCCTATATTTAATGTGAGACTTTTCTCTCCAAAGGTTTTTATTGGTGATCTATTTGCGGCAAATAAAAAAATGTTGTTGTCTGGATGCGCTAATTGTTTCTGGGTTGGGGGAATAACGCTTACCTCAGCTCCGGTATCTACGAGAAAATGAAAGTTTGAATTTTTATCAAAAATTGTGAGACGGCGATAAAGAACTGGTTGTCTGTCATGTACCGTCATTAGTGACAGACTTCTTAGTTTAACTTCTCACTACATGGTTCTCGACATTTAACCGCTTTCGGACCGAACGTTCTATGATACCAACACTTACCGCTCGTCTGAGTGCGAGCGCGGAAGCTCTGTCTTCGATTAGCGGATTCAGTTCTATTACGACTACGTGAGCGTTTGAATTGCGTTTTCAAACTGCTTATTTCGCTTGTTAATTGTTGTATCTGTTGTTGTAACGTGTTATTCGTTGTTACAGTATTGTGTGTTGATAACTCGTTTATTGACACGTTGTCATTCACTTCTGAGATTTTGTCGGCCATTACAGCAATTTTATCCAAAGGCTCCCCGCTTATTGAAATGATACTTCTCATGTGGTTAGGTAGCCGCGTCATCCACATGGATTTCAAAAAGTTATCGTCGACCTGGTTACCAGCCAAATTTTTCATTTCACGCAGAAGTTGGGATGGTCGTAAGTCTCCAAGTTCGATGTCTTGCAATAGTTTCTTGAGTCTTTTTTGCTCGGAAACAGAGAATTCCTCCAGCATACGTTTCTTTAGGGTCGAGTATTGGTTTTCTGATGGCATGCTCAATATGACATCGCTTACTTGTGATAGAATTGCACTATCAATAGAAGCTACAACAGTGTGATATTTGGTTTGTTCACCTGTTATGCCAGCGGTGACAAATTGAGACTCGATTTGTGCAAACCAAAGTTCTGGCCGAGAATGCCAGAATGGTGGTATTTTTATCGAAATACGCGCCAACTCTTCACGGTGGTGAGCAGTCATTGTCGAGGGCATTTCTGTTGTTCCACGAGCTTGTGCCGGTGGAACAACAGTTAAATATTGTTTTCGTATCAGCAGGTCTGTATGTGGGGGAATGTACGCCACAATATGTTTTAGGAAATACGTGTAACTTGGGGTCTCCATGCGCAATAAACTTGGAAATAATTATGTTCTCAGCTGTCAAATTCTATCGCCAACACCATATGTCCACGTGTGGACCACAAAAACATTTATTTGCAAATATATTGCGAAATAGTTGTTAATACTTTTTTTTAGAAGAAATAATGTTCAACATAAAATGTCAAATTTAGTTGTATTTTCTTCAACATTTGATGGTCGGGTATAAAAAAATGCTTGTTGTTATGGAATAATTATAAATTTGTTTAAATAAAAAATATAAAGATAAACATGTCTATTTGGTTATGTATCAAGTGAATATTTATTTTATTATAAATATAATATAAATTAAAAAATGTTATATTTTTATTTATTTATTGCAAACATTATAGTTTTAATTTATAATAAATAAAGAAAATTTAATATTTTAAAACAATAAATTTTATTTGTTTTCAAATTTACATTATTTTATTACTGTTAAGTATATTGAACATGTAAGTACATCTATACGCGTTCGTACTAACGAAACCATTCGGGACGAAATTTTTTTTCCACACCTAAGAACATAAGCTTGAACATGAACCGACGTTATTGCTTATGTTCGAAAATAAATATTGCGAATGGAGACGTGCAGTAACAATGGATTTAAAAAATTTTTCATATTTTTGATTTGGGCATTAACGGGTTAACATCGCGTTTGTTTTTCGCCGCCGGCTTCAACTTTGGTCGGCTTGGTGAAAAATAGTAAATTTTTACAAAAACAAAACAGCTGTAAATTCTGGCAAGCACATGTGAAGGTTTCTCTTACAATTTCTCTTCTTTTATTCGCCAGATAAACAAATTAAATAACAACGGCAAACTTTTGGTTTTATTAAATCAAAGAAATTATAAATTAAAACTAATCGAAAATGCTTAAATTATTTACCCAACAAATAGGTAAAGTAACACAAAATGCCGTCAGGAGAAAAATTACCACAACTCCAGTCATTTTGTCTGTAAAACAGACACCTGAACAATTAATCGATGTGGCCAAGGCCTTGCAGGGTTGGGATAAAAAACTTAAGGACGCTGGTGTAGGTGATATTGATTTTAATTTAAAATGTTTAGTGGCCCATGTTCTCGGAAGAAAATTCGTAAGTTTTTAATTGTTTATTTAAAACAAGTTTCGTTTATTTAAAGCCAATAAAGTGAATTAACTCAGTTGTTTTATTAATTTTTATTATAAAAAGAACACACTACCTACTTACAACAATGTACAGTTCAATGGAGAACAATTGAAAGAATTTGAGAGATTATGTGAAGCTCGTTGCGCTCGTATGCCATTGCAGCATATATTGGGTGAATGGGATTTTATGGATATAACTTTAAAAACTGCTCCCACTGTGTTTATACCTCGCCCAGAAACAGAAGAGTTTGTAGCAAAAGTTATTGAAGTTTATCGCAACATTCAGGAGCCAGTGGACATGCTGGAGGTAGGTTGCGGCTCTGGAGCCATGTCGTTAGCTATATTAAATGCATTGCCCAACATCAAGAGTACTGGTGTAGAACGCAGCAAGGCAGCTACAGCTTTAGCGTGGGAAAATGCTAAGCTTTTAAATTTACATGAGCGCTTTAAAATTTATAATCACACAACGGCTGAAAATGATTATTTACCAAGTGAGTTGCAGGGACGTAAATTTGATCTCATAATTTCCAATCCTCCATATGTTAAATCAGAAGAATTTGCAATGTTGCAGCCCGAAGTTATGTTGTAAGTTGCTAACAAATCAAAAGAGAAACCGAAATATTAACTAAATTATGTTTTTAAGATACGAAAATTTGAACGCTTTAGATGGCGGCCCAGATGGTTTACGCATCGCCCGTTTAGTTTTCGATTGCGCATGTAAACACTTAAAGCCTGGTGGTAAATTATGGTTGGAATTGGGCGCTGATCATCCCCCGTTAGTCAAGACAATAATGAACTTACAATATGAAGGACGTTTACGTTTTATTTCCAGCTTTTTAGATCAGTATAAACGTGATCGTTTTGTTGAAATTGAAAAAGTGTAAATGTGTTTTGAGAGATTTGATCTTAATGCTATTAGAGCCTGGCTTTAATTGTGATAGTATTATTTTAAGTAATAATATTTATTGTTTTTAAATTAACATGTCTATTAGGCATTATAAATGTACGTATGTATGTAAATGTAGGCGATTTTAAATAGGGAAATAAAATAAAACGGTTTTCAAAGAAAATCGTTTAATGAGGAAATAATTTGCATCTGTTCTAATTCTTGCAGATAAAGATTTTGATTCGATTGTCTTCTATAAAAAATCCTCAGGTTGCCAACAAATTGTTAGCGAAATATAGAAAATAAATTTAAACCTTTTATTTTTACAAAAAATAACCTAATCATGATCTTTAGCTGCAAGAATTAAAAGCAAAAGCGAATAAAATCAAATAATATGAATATGAAAATAATTTTTATACCCATGATTATGATGACGTTAGTTTCATGGCTTATATGGTAAATAAATACTCGGAAAAAGATTGTGTGATTTGAATTAAATGGTTAATTTGAAATACATCAATTAGCCGGTGAAGGCAAGGCTATAGATGCCAGATCAATCTGGGGGTTACTCTATTGCGATGCTAAAGTATTGTATTTGGAGCTATACAGTTGCAAAGTATAGGATGCACAGCATGAGCGGAGTAACGTAGACCTTATGCCCACGAAGGTATTAACAGTATTATTTTGCGGCGTTGGGTCAAAACAATTCATGGTTGCCTTTAATAGAAAACAAAAGCATTTACATGAAATGAAGTTAATATCATAAGAACACATTCATTAAGCTTTATATATAACATTTGTTTAATTTTAAGATTTCATTTAATAAAAGGTACTTTAAATTTCCATCCATAAGCTATATTTATTAGTTATATACCTATTATAGTACCAAAAACTTGTCCTAAGTCGGACATATCTAAGTCAAAACAGCTACAGTTGTAAAAGTTTAAATGGCATTTAATAGGTGTATAACAGGAAGCCCAAAAGCTCTATATGGAAGACCACACACCAATACATATAAGGAAAAACTAATTTTATTTAATAAGCAAAGCATGCGAACTGTTGTTGCTTTGCACTTGTGTGTGTACACACCCATGTGTATATTAAAGCGCACAGCCTATAGCTAAGTGCTTTTACAAAACCCAATCAACATCAGGCGCATAGGGCTTGGGCAGCCTGGTATATAACATGGTTTTTTCAACTAATTTCTCATTTTGGTTTTGTTAAAGTCCATGTACCTGGATGCTAACTGTTATATTTGCAGAAGAGCACGATAACACAAATATTTTTGCTATAAACTTAGCCATAGAAGGAAAAATTAGTGAAGGATAATTTTTGCCAAAAATTTGGCATTTTTATATCTATGCCGTAAAACAAACACTCCAAGTTTAATTGGCTTCGTTGCTTTAATTCCGATTAATTTTGTCGTCTTTCTAAATCTACGATGAAATAAGAAAACTCCTTCTCTGTCCATGCTTTTGGAATTTTCCAGTTTCTGAAAACCAGATAATTTCTTCTTTTACAATACATTAAGGATTTATAAAGCTAGTTTTGAGTTTCAAATTTATGTAAGTGTCCTTAAAATATTAACACACGCTTTTACATAAAAATGTGTAGAAATTTTGGCTTATAATACTTTTGAAATACTATTCAGATATGTACATACCTATGATCCTTTAAATACATCTCTAATATGCAATATACCTATATCGTGATTCTCTTGTAGAAAGGCCTTAACTAAAACCGCTTTCATTTTCCGTAAGTTATTTTGCAGCTTTGATAGCAATTTTTTTATATTAATCGCAATTTATTTATATATAGGGATATAAAACCAGTAAATGAACTAATACAATGTCTTAATTGTATAAAATTTAAAATATATTTCGTAGCCGTTAGAAAAAAAATAAATAAAATGTTTTCCCAGACGAAATGGCTCGTACAATGAATGGCATCACTTTTGTTGCTTAAGGAATATGGCAGCACTGATATTACATTAATAACAATTTATTAAAGACACAACCCATTCATAATAAATTTCTAATTCTATTTAAATAAAGGGGTCTAAGATTTAACGAATCCATACATACGTTCATATGATGATAATAGTATTATTCATTTATTTTACAGTAAATTGTTAAAATTACACTGAAAACTCTCTTGTCCAAAAAAGTACGCGAGGAAAAAATTTTAAAAATTCGTAAGCTTTAGTAAACAGCTGATAAAACTGTACCCATATGTAACAGCACACACAGGGGTAATTACAGATCTGACTAGCCAATAGTTAAGTTTGTTAAATACATTTTAGTAATCTCTCCGTGATCAGCCACGCCTATCGCAAGAGAGTTTTCAGAGCGTAATTTTTACAATTTGCTAAATAATTACTCATTTACTGCATTTTACTGTAAAGTAAACGGATAACTAATATTACCGCCATTAAAAGCTACTAGTGTGTATACAATTCATATAGCTATGTACACACGGTTGTCAGATGTTACAATATTGTAGGATCTGGCAACATGCTGACAATGTAGTGACAATGAAAAATTGTCTCGCAGAAGTAAATTGTGTGTTCCGACGATCGAAAGAAAATCTTACAATTTCATTGTCAGACTATGATCTGACAAATAGTTCATCTAACAACAAAAATTGTCAATTCACACGATTGTCAGATTGTTAGATGAAAAAACTTGACAGACATGTTGTAATCAACAACGATCTGTTTGGCAGTGTTGCCCATTTCTTCTTTCTTCTGAAAATGATGCCATTGTCAGGTGCATTAATTTTATAAATCTGACAATTAAAACTGAGCTTACAATACCAGCCAATTATCTGGCAGTGCCGACGAAGAGTGTTCTCACGATTGTCAGATGTCTGACAATATTGTCGTCTTACAATTGATTGACAATGGTTTTTCTGACAACATTGTAAGTTAAAAATTGACAGTTCACACGATTGTAATACATTTTCAGACAATTTTACTGGCAATATTGTAGGATCTGACAACCGTGTGTACATAGCTTATGTTGCCTGGCTCACGATGTTGTTTCGTAAACGTTCGTCATAAAATTTATTTAGATGCTATTTATAAGCTTTATTTTCCCTGATCTTGTATCATTTGCCTCGTCTACCTCCTATATATCTTTTAGTTGAATAATAGTTGACTATAAGTCACTTGTTTTTGTTATAAAACATTAGCGAACGTTAACGAAACGACATCGTGAACCAGGCATATGTATTTAATAATTATAGTTAGTTAACATTTCCTTAAAATTGGCTGGACTACTCTCCAACAGTTTATAAAATGTTAAGGCAAACACAAGCAAGTGAGTCTCAACGCTTTTAGTACTTTTCATTTAAAATTTCATTGCAAGTCGTTTACTTGTTTTGTGAAAACGTCTCATAAGCACTGAAAATCTTATTAATGCTGATTAAGGCTCAAAAAGTGTTAAGAAAACTAATTGTAATAAATTTAGTCCGATTAATTAAGTTGAATTACAAATTATATTTGTAGCAAAGAAAAGAATAACGATAATAAAAATATCCGTTCTATTTTTACCTTTTGCTTTCACAAAACCTAATATTTATTAGTCTACATACATATATATGTATGTATGTATTTTCAAACTTTCTCTTAGTTTAACTTTATGAATTTATTAACATTTTATTTGTTATATCTTGTAATTATATGTATATGTTTTTACTAAATATACTTCCTGTACTTCCTACATTTACTGTTTGTAAAAGCAGAGGGAGAGACCGAAAGATAAATCTGCCAAATGATTAAATCTTATGGATGTCTAGAATAATATTGTAAATTGTATATGTGGCCTCCAAATCTTATTAAGCTTTATTTATGTACATGTTTATATATGTAAGTACATATTTCCTAACAGTTAACAAAATTATTTCTATGTTGTTTATTAAGTACCAAACAGACATACATTCATGTTTATAGTCGCCTGCTGCTTTTTCAGTATAACAATTGCAGCATGGGTAAAGTAAACTTCAGTAAAAATGAAACAATTATTTACATACCTTAAAGCAAGTGTGCCCAGCCCTATGCGCTTGATACTCAATTGTTTTTGTAAATGAGCTTAGCTATAGGGCTGTGCTCTTTAAAGCCTAGTATTGAGATTGAATGTGCGAAAAATTTTCAGCAACATTACTTAATTCGTGCGAAAAAATTGAGATGTACTCAGTGTTGTCTATTTTTTCTCTTATTCTTGTTTCTTTTTTAATTTTAAGTATACATGTATGTATTTCGTGCGAGGACACTCATATTTATCTCTTTTAGGGATAGTCCTTATTAGCGTGCTGGAAAATAATACAGCTCCACACCTTGAAATGTGCCCAGGAAAAATGGTTCACAAGTCTTACACCAAGGAACCTGTGCCCGCATATAAATTCTAAGAGAACAAAGAAGTTATTAAAACTGCCCAAATCTCACTTGAGACCCATTGTAGCAGTCATCACTGGACATTGCTCGTTTAGGAACCATGCTAGGAGACTATGCTAACTCCATAGTGACCTCTGGAGTAATTACCTAGATGAAGACGAGGAAGAGACGATCCTTCACTTCCAAGGGACATGCCCGGCATTCGAGCCCCACTGCCTAAGGTATCTAGGCGAGAGGATCTTCAATAGCCTATCATGTCTGGCCTCGGTCAATCTGACGGCGCTAACTTCATTCATAAGTAGCAGCAGATGGCTAGTATAATAGCATGTAATGCCACACTAAGCGTTTTTTCACTTTTTCCCCTCCAAGCGACCACTATATACATGTAGTTTCTATTTTACCTCTACCTTTCACCTTACTATTGTTCAGACAAGCACAAAGGGAACGATTTAGGACCCTGGGGAAGCTAGGATATATTAATGAATCCAGCGGCCTGCCTACCTAACCTAAAACTGATTTTATTTTGACAAGCAACAATACATGACATTAATTTAATTGGACTACAACTACACAATCAGCATGGACAAGAACCTGTAACCGTGTGGCATTCTTGTTTTTTTTTTAACTTCGAAGCTTTTTTGCTTATCTGCAGTAACACCCAGGGTCCGTGACAGGAATCGAACCTGCGACCTCAAGACTGTTGGTCGAGTACTCTACCAAATCAGCCATCGAGGCACCTCAAAGTAATCCTTCTCACATGAATACGAGTATTTTATTTTCGACAAGTTGTAGTCTGTAGCTCCCGCTGTCTTCAATGTGTTTAATAAATTACGTTACAATTACCAATAATGATTACATTTCGACAATATTTTGCATATAGCGCATTTACACCCAAGCGAAATCTATTACATATTTGATTTCCGGACACGCGGCACAGCAATAGGTGGGGTTTTATGTAAATTCAGCTGCTGGATACAATGAATTTAAAAATTCTTCAGTTAAAATAAAATATAGAGATCACAACAATTGTGATCGAATACCAGTGTGAGCCACATCGTAGATTGTCTTAGCAACCCCAATTTGTATTTATCAACCTAAAAATTTATACTTACCTAGAATTGTCAATTTGCGGAAAAGGTAACACAATTAACAGAAGGTCCCTAACTTAAAACAAGTACTTACCCTGTTTGTTTTCTTTTCTCCAACTCCTACATGTATGATACTCAATCTGAGTAATATATATGAATAACTTTATTTAGAGCCCCATTCTAAATAAAGTTATTTTAGCGCAAATTTTAGCAACCTGCTAACTGATTTGCTCATGGCTTTGCAAGACGTTTAGTATACTTGGCCAATTGGGTTTAAAATTACAATCGCAACTATCACAGCCAATTAGTCCTTAATCTTACAAATCAGTTTGTGAGGACGGACTACCATTTGTGGATTAATTTGAAGGAGAAGAAGGTGTACGTACTTTAAAGTAAAACAAATGCATTGGTACGCCTTGAAGTACGTGCGAATGTGTGTAATTGTTTATTATTGCTCTGTAAATACTTACATTTCATTACAAAGCTCATAAATGTACGCACACACTCGTTTATACATACATGTTTGTTCAAAAACTCACAACAGATGTTGAATAATAAGATGAGGCTTCTTGCGTTTTCAAATCCACGACAAATACACACTAATTTAGCTCCAAATCCAATGTGCTTGAAAGAGTTAAATTATTTTTTGTTTTCATGCAATAAATTTCGCTCTTAAGGCAACAGCTATAAATTCTATGAAATATAATAGCTTAATTCTCTTGAGTCGAAATGCATTTAAAGGAGTTTGAAATAAAATTATAAATACTAATGAATAGGTAGTGAGGGGAAAAAATATTCTCCCAACAGCACACGAACTCATGCTTTTTAATTTGAACTTAAAAAGAATTTAAAATTTACTTTATTAAGGGAATGAAATTAAAAAAAAATATTTCTAGCTAAAAAAACACTTCTGTTATTTACTAGTGTTTGACTTTTGTTTCAAACTGTATGTAATTTATTACATTGCAATATTGCACTTAGAAAGTGCATTAATAAATTTTGTAGTAAATAAATTTGTTTGTAACAAATACCTGCACAAAGTTATTTGTTAATGAATTGAAATGATTTCGTTTAAAACTTAAGACGCTGATGTAATTGTGATGCGGGTATTAAACTGGTAATTATTTGCAAAAGCTGCCGCTTATGTAAACACAAACGTAATAGTAGTTTTAAGCCAAAATGCAGGAAGTAAAGTGAGTATGTTTGGCAAATAAGTTTGCAAAGTTGACTTGAAATCACTAAAGTGACGTAATGATTGAACAATTTTCGAAATCCATAAAAAGCTACGTACAAACGGTTGTCAGATCTTACAGTATTGTCAGTAAAATCTTACAATATTGCCAGTAAAATTGTCTGAAAATGTATTACAATAGTGTGAACTGCCTATTTTTAACTTACAATGTTGTCAGAAAAACCATTGTCAATCAATTGTAAGACGACAATGTTGTCAGGCATCTGACAATCGTGAGAACACTCTTCGTCGGCATTGCCAGATAATTGGCTGGTATTGTAAGCTCAGTTTTAATTGTCAAATATATAAAATTAATGCACCTGACAACGGCATCATTGTCAGAAAAAAGTTTGATGGGCAACACTGCCAAACAGATCGTTGTTGATAGACATAAGTGGCAATGCCTTACAACATGACTGGCAATGTTTTTCATCTAACAATCTGACAACCGTATGAACTGACAATTTTTGTTGTCAGATGAATTATTTGTCAGACCACAATCTAACAATGAAATTGTAAGATTTTCTTACGATCGTCTGAACACACAATTTACTTCTGCGGGACAATTTTTCATTGTCACTACATTGTCAGCATGTTACCAGATCTTACAATATTGTAATATCTGACAACCGTATGTACATAGCTTAAGACATCGCTAAACTGAAAACAGTGAATATTCTCGTTATAAAGGGTGTTTTTATAGAGGTATACAATTTCGAAAAGGAATAAAACGAAATTGTTATGAAATTTACTTTATTCGAAATACAGTTCTCTGACATTATAATTTGTTAAAATTGGCAAATCGAGTTTATTAAATAGATATTTATAAAAATATTTGTTTTTGTATTATTGTGAATTATTTTTTATTATGTTAAGGCTCATTTAGCCGACCGTAAATGTAGCAATGAAAATGTAGTTGGAACAGCTGATCGTTTTTGTTATACGAGAAACCTTGAAAGTGCTTACCTGGGGGCTAATTCTGTCATTCGCTTATGAGTTCTTACTCGAATATGCGAGTTTTTACACTTTTGGGATTATCTCATTCGATATCGAATAAAAGGTAACGAAATTTCTAATGATGGCATTCGAGAGCGAGTTCGAATTCGAAAACCATTCGAATACAACCGTGCAACTTTTTACTCGTAAGCAAAAGTACTATCGAAAACCCGCCAAACAGAAAAACCCAATTCCAAATTTGTTTTCAATAAAATTAAATGTATGAATAATTTTTTATTTCAGGTCAGCAGTAACGAAATTTAATCTTACACAAAAAGAAATTTTGGCCAATTTTATGGCAAAAGGTGTATTACCCAATACTGCGCAAGGGAAATATAAAGCCAACCAATTGTGACAAGAGTTGAACTCTGAAGTTGAACGCTTCTGGCCCATCAATTAAAGATGTGAAAATGTGGCGCAAGGTAATTTTGCACACAGTACTTTGGTTAATTCCTATTAAAAAATCATTTTCAACGAAGTGTTGGAATCCTCCTGAAGCCAAAAGCACAAGTGTGGCTGCCAATTGAATTTTTGGTGGAACTGCCTGCGGTGGAAAGTTGTGCCTCAAAATTTAATTGGCCCAACAAATAGTTAAACGCTTCCTTTGTGAGTCTAAATTGTCTCTTGAAACTGTGAAATAAACAATCTTTATGGCATGGATATGTTTGAACAATATATAGACTACACTTACTCGTTGTTTGGCAAATTTAAAGGATCTGCACTTCCCCTAATATTTTTCCTTATTGTATTAAGCGGAACCGTTTCACCGTAGTCAGACGATGATGCATAATATAATAATATTGGGTCCATTTCTTTTGCGTTTTTATTTTTATTGAATTTGTTGCTCGTAAATTTTAACTTGTTTTGTCAAAACATATATTAACAAATTGTCAACAAAAATGACAATTTTCGGCAGTGTTATAAAACAGATTTTGTCAGTATTTTACAACACTGAAGCGATAACTCGAACCGTTAAATAATGAGTCACATCATCAGAAATTTACACGATATCGAAATTATGTTTTACTCGATAGTAATTTCGATCACGAATAACAGAATTAGCAGCCTGGGCTTCTTGTGGCGATCTTTGGCATTAGTTTTGTACATATTTATGTTAGCTCTGTTTAGGACAGCTTTACCAGGTAGTGATAGAGGGTGGTCCAACCACATTGCTCGAAGTTAATTGTGAGTCACACCTTAACGTTAAATTTTTGGCAACTTAATTTGACATGTGAAGACAAAGCTTAAATCCCTTAAGAGCATCAGGCCTTAACTAATTCGCCCATCTAACCATCACCTCCAAATAACCCACCTAACTATCACTACTAGTTTTTTATATTACAGGTACAAAAGATGTTGCAAGACAACAGCACCGCAGGAGTTTTTAGCCCCCGAAAACCGGCATGCACTATAGTTATCCTTCTCAGCGATTTTAGGTTTAAACCACAGCCATAAGGTTTCAGGCAAGATTTAGGTACTTAAATCATGATCAGGGCCGGGATGGTCTGCTAGCAGCACCTTTTGGGGGCTGCGCTGACCTTTGTTCTGACAATTAACCCTTGGTGATGGCTACGGATGTCCAACACAACATAAGTCATACGGCTTACCAGAGTTTTAAAAACTAGAACAAACTTTTCCTCTATGCCCCAGAATGCCTAGTGCCCTGGTTAAGCGTACATCTAGGCAAAGCGTACTCCCCGGCGCATTGAACTTCAATTATGTCTCAGTGTCTTTGAAAATATGCACCAATGGATAGAGGTATGCCAGCAAAGCTATGGCGAGCATTTGGTTGATATTTTCTGTCGCACATAATTGTTAAAGATTCTTCTATCACAATAACAAATATTAAGGTACCACTCTGAAAAGTTTTAGTTTTATTTCCAATTAACAACGTATGTTTTGGTATGGGTGGTCCACATTACAGGGGTGTTGTATCTAAGCAAAGCGACACTGCATGATCAGACAAACTTATTGGAATACGTTACAAGCAGATTGGACTTCTTCATGTAATCTTAAGTTTAGTTCTGAGCTGGACTGGTGTGTGATAGGTATGATAAGATATGTATTTCAAGCTCTGGCAAAACAAGTAAGTTGGCTGGCTTTTTCAAAGGCAGGTAGCTTGCTAACCTAGAAATGAGCAGAAGATGATTTTGTATGTAAATTTCGGATAGTTTTTAGCATCTTCACGTTCCTCTTAATGAGGATCTTCAGGTTAGTTCTGAGCTGCACTGGTGTGTGATAGATCGATCTGCTAAGACATGTATATCAAGCTCAGGCAAAGTAAGTGAGTTGGCTGGCTTTTTCAATGGCAGGCAGCTTCCTAACCTAGAAATGAGCAGAAGATGATTTTGATGAAAATTTCGGTTGGGTTTTAGAAGCTTCAAGTTCCTTTTAATGAACAGAAACACAAGTTTTCTGGCTACAAAATTTGGACAACTCCACAAGCCAGTACACCAGTCTTCCATCCTGGCTACACTCACAATAATGGAGAGACGGTGGTGGTTATCTATAATATCAGGATGAGTGTTCCAAATCATCCCGATATTACCAACTGTTGGTAGTCGTTATCTTTATATCAGAAAGTAAAGATCACAAAGTTTATAGTTTCCTATGTGCCTAATGGACAGCATTAAAGATTTTGTTTATCTTTACGAGTATGTATACGAAAATCGATGGGTTCAAATTTACCCGCATTTTGCGAATAGGATTCTAAATAAAATGATAAAATGACATGACACGAACGACAATTTTCTCTATTATTACAGAACAATTACAACTTAATTTAAAAATGAAATGAATAAACAAAAATGTCGTCTAGAATTTTAACTTTCACTTAAAGTTATATAATTTTATTTTGAAATTTAATAGCGACTTATTAAAAGTTTATTTATATATTTGTTTAAAATAAACCAAAATAAAACAACGCAAAAAATCATATTTAATCAAATATTCCCTTTTTATCTCGCCCTTCAAAAAATTGTAGAAAAAAACTTTTCCCTTTTAAAATTTCTTACTTAGTCAAAGTTCTTACCATCATAATTACATGTGTCATTCGTATTAATTTACAAGAACGTGGCCTTGACAGGTAAATAGAAAAATATAAAAATATGTATGTATGCACAATAAACCATCTAAAAATTATTTGCTCATAAATTTTTAGATATAAAACTTTTTTTACTTGCTCTTCGTCATCTTTGTTAACAACTTAGACATGCTTGAGTTTGTAACAGTTTTCAATCTTTTTTCTTACAAACTGTTCACATTTCGCTTCCACTTAGACTCTTATAGAGACATTTAATAAAATTAAGTTCATTTTTTTTTCCAACATAATACAGGATAAAGAAATCAATTTTTTACTTAAATACTAAAATATAAAAATTGCAATCAATAAACAAGATATACATTTACATACGAGTATTATTTGCTGTAAAAATTATGATCCATAAGAACGGGAAAATCTAAAAAGGTGTTTTACGCTGGATTTTGATATATTATCGGGTATGTTCTTGATTCTACTTTGAAATGAAAAGAGTTTGAAATCACTTCAACTTAAGCTTTGGTGTTCTACATTCTATTCTTTACTTTTCATTTGTGTTTTGTTTTCGTACGTTAAGTTGTAGTGATTCGTCTGGTTCTTGAAACTACTTTTGCACAAAAAGTAGTAGTTTGAAAACACTTCTTAAGGTCCTGATTCACTATCCTACACGATCGTACGATTCATTCACAGGAAACTGTTTCAAAAGTCTGGCCGACTTAAAAAAAACGCTTCAAAATGGTGTTGTAGGCCACACTGTTATACAAGTATGATTGAAATAATTTATATACACAATAAAACAACTACAAACTCTTATTAACACAATAATTTTACATTACTTAAATTTTTTTCTTGAGGCACCAACAATATTCTTATATTTTTCACAATATATATCACACTGATCGCACAGAAACCATAATGTTTTGAAAAGTTTCATAAAAATTTTCAAATCGCACGATTTGTCAAAAACTCTGTTGCACGGTTGCATTTTTAGTACCTTTTCAGCACACATGCTTTATTTAGTAGATCGCACGATCTGTGTGATAATTTAATTTCATTGTGAAATTAATGAAAACCTGAGTATTATTACAATCCCATTGAAATAAAAAGGTTAGATGACGAAATATTTATTTGAGATACAATTTTGCATATATTTATAGGGGAAAAATAAATAATATAAAAAAAATATTATATAAAATACTAATATGCTTATTATTTCTTAATTTTTTCGACCCTTTTTTTTCTTCTTAATATGTGTAATTGTTCGAGCTTAAGGTTTTTTTTGGAACTTATGGTTTTTTGGTTTTTATTTATCTGGCAATATTTCGCTTTCCTTTGGATAGCTTCTTCGAGTCTTTGGTTCAACGATTTAAATCATTTAATTGACGAATGGAGATATACAAATTCAAAATGAATTAATCATTGGTTTGATGATTCCTATGATTCGAAACCATACTGTTCAAACTCGGTTTGAACCTTAGTTATATATAAAAAGTCTTATATATTGCCAAGAAACAAAAACTAATTTTTACAAAGAAACATTATAAATGTACATGAATTTTTACAATTATTTGAAATTAACGAAATTTTTTGAAATTAACTGATTTTGTATTCGCTGAATTTAAATGTCAAAAGAGAATAGTTAAAATACAAAAAACTTTGTCAAAATATGTAGCGTAACGAATAGCGGTAGCTAAAACGAACTAGTTTAAAATACATTTTATTATTACTTTTGGCGAGCTTGAAATAGCAATATATTCGTTTGTTTTCTATTAACTTGAATTTCTGAAACTCAATAAAGTCACATCTTGTATCAAAAAAAAAAAAAAAAAAAAAAAAAAAAGAAAAAAAAAAAAAAAACTTTTATTTCTGAAGTAAACCAAGCTCTGTGGCACTGAACGAATTTATTCATCACCAGAGAAGTTTTAATAACTTTGGTAAGAGATTCACCAGCATCTCACCTCAGCTCAAAGTTATTCACAATCAAACAGTTCAAAGCAAATTTAATTAAATCAGTCGTTTCAAATTAATCGCAATCTTTGGCTCGAATTAGTTAAACTATACGAATCACAATTCGAGTCTTTAATTCGATGATTTGAATCATTCGTTTACGGAATGGGCTGATGCAAATGGTTTCAATGATTCGAAATGACTTAGTCATTGGTGTAATGATTTGAATGATTTTTTTAATGATTTTTTTGATTAGGTAGACTCTTTAAAGAAGGTTTTGCAATACCTAACAAGGTATTGTTTTGATATAGCTAGCACGACTATGTGAGATATTAATGAGAAAAATATAATTATTGTGCAAATTGCGGAATTATTAAAAAAGCTCATTAAAATATCTCTTTAGGCAGCCAAGCTGAATGGTGAGACTACTGTAAAATTTTCTTGGCAAAAACTATCCCTAACTGGGAAATGTTTAGTCTCCTATAGTTTTAATTGGGAATCTCTTGCTATATATTATATTATTATATATTATATTTTTTTTATCTTGGCCAGTACTTGGGGAATAACCCCTAAATATGAAGTACATTGTACCAGAACTAGGAAAATAGGTTATGAGGAGGGGGGAAGAGAGAGTAGTGTTTGTGAATATTTGACTTGAACTTTCTAACGTTATAACAGACAGGGCAACTTCTTTCATAGGCGAAGCGTACGGCTGAAAAACGAATTCTCTCTGCAATGCCTTGTATGTCTGGACGATGCATTCGTGTTACGTATAAATGTGCGAGGTTTGGGAACAAGATCCCTAATATCGTCAGAGAAAAATCCATTGTAGTAACGATAGAACAGAGTAACGCACCCCACACTGCGTCGATGCTTCAGTGAGTCAATATAGTTGGATAACCTTCTTCGCCCTCGCCCGCATACGGTCAAGTAACTCCAAAATAGACAACATGAGAGTTGTATTCCACTTTCCCATTTAAAGCAGCACAAATGAAATAGAAACTTTTTTAATATTGAAATTAGCCTTAATGGGAAATCTTTTTAAATCGCTTGCTTTAAATTGAAATTCTTGTTAATTTTTTTAGTACAACATAGTATAAACATAAATTTAAAATGCAGCAATTATCTGCAACTTTGGCTTTAATTTTGTGCAAATTTTTTGGTTGTTGCAATTAAAATTACTTTCCTTTTGGGAATATGAATAATTAATTCCAAATGCTGCAACATCTTTCTAACAACATGTTTTGTGCACATTCCAAGGAGTAAACCAAATATATTTTGTAAACTTTTTGGCTAATAACGAAATAAAAATTTTGCTTGTTAAAACAATTTCGTTAATTGGGTTAATTCTTTAAAAAGTTAAAAATTACCGCTTTGTATTCGATTTAAGAAATTTTTTTACATAAAATCTATTTAAAATTAAAAACTTCATGTGAAAGTCATTACAAATTAATTTTTCAAAAATATATTTGCAATATAATTTTTTACTTAAACAAGTACAACAATTTTAAATTGTGCTTTTGATATGTAAATTTGAACATCTCTTTCCACCGCCATATGTCTATATATTAAGGTGAGCATTTTTATTTCAATGTCTTTCGTTACGTTTATGTCTGCTTAAAAGACTGCTTTCTCTTTCATATTTTTATCTTAATAATTTAATAAACAATGGAAAGAAAAAAAAGTCATGCCTAAATGTATGCAACATTTCGTTAATGTCTATTAAGACCTAAAAGTATGTAAACACGCTCGCACGCGCACTCTTACTTTAAGCAGTCCTTTATTTGTTAGAGCAAATGTATGAATGAATAGGTTTGTTACTTTAATGTTTACAACATTTCAATGTCGTTTGAACGAATGTGTTTCTTCTACTGTAAAATTTGCTGGTGTATTAATTCTTATTAATGTATGCATATGATTGTATGTATGTGCAATTTTTATGTTTACATGGTTAAAAACTACATACAACAACATGAAAAATATTGCTTGTTTATACAAAACCAATTTGAAGTCAACTTTATAAGATGTTGAGCACAATTCACTCAAGCTTAACATTCGACAACACTTTTGCTCTCTTAGACACAAATTTTCTCTCGTTTGGTGCAATTAAGCATTTTCTTTGCTCTCAGCCACTTTTATGTTTGCATGCTCTTGGCAAGGAAATACAGGGGAAAACTTAAACGAAAAGTTGAGAAACAAATTGTACTCATTATCCTTGGCCTATACATTCATTTTCAACAGTAAATTTCCTTCTCAACATTTTCATAAAGTGTTGTAAGTTTTTTCCTCGATGTTATTGCTGTTTTCTTGTTCTGCTTCTTATACTTCTGCTTGCTGAATTTGTTGATATTTTGTGAACATTTTATTCATTCATTCAGTCATTGTAAAACACTCATATGTTTTACCTTTTGAAAGAAAAGTACTTAAACTTGTGCAGCAACACATCACCAAGAGCAAGATGTGTCCTTTTAATGAGTGAATGTGTAGATAATAATGTACCATAAAAAGTACATTAAGGCATGATAATTTTAATTAAATTTTCTTGGTAAAAATCTTTAAGAAAGAAAACAAAAGCGGCATCTTTTGTTTAAATTTAATTGAAATAAAAAATAAAAAATAAGTAAAAGTAATTCTAGAAATTTTCCCGTTTACTTCTTAGTCTCAATGCGCAAATTTTACTAATATAAAGGGTGTTTTTTTTCTAGAGGTATACAACTTTAAGTTGGCGGCACTTTTTTAAGTGGGGGCGGCATTTCGTCACCTTAATAAACATTAACAAGTGATTCATTTTTGTTAGCTTGGTTCGGCATTTCAACATGAATAGACGACGCTTGAACAAAGCTGTTCAAAACACTTATCACGCACTACGTTCATTTTATGGTCCGCATAACATTGAGCCATATGTTATGCGGACCATGGCCCCCGGGTAGTTCTGCTTGCGGCTCGACCCGGGCTGATCATGGACCTTGGCTGAAACGTTCTGGCTGTGGTTGAAACCTAAAATGCAGGAAGGGAGTGTTAGTTTCCTTGATAATTGTTTGGTGTGTGGCTTTTTTCGGGGACTAAAAATATCCCGAGGATATGTTGCCTATACAACAGATACCTGTACTGTAAGGAACCAGTGGTGATGGTTGACGGGTGAGTTGGTTTAAGGGCTGATGCTCTTAGTGGGCTTCGGCCTACCAACTCATTAAGCCTTGTCCTCCATTGATTGCTGGGAAATTGCATGCAGGAGGGATTAGAAGGCCCGAACACGTCACCAAGAAGTTGGTCATATGACCGCAATCATATGGCAAGAATTGCTACCTGTGTGAGCCTGGTAAGCCACACGGGGGCGCCGGTGAATCGTTAATAATTTACTCCGTGGAACTGGTCCATCATCAGATTAGGCCGCAGGTGCTGATGTAAATCTTTTTCACACTGTGTAGCTTATAAGCCAGCCAGGAGAGGTGATAGCTCTTTACTGTTTAATCGAGGTTTTGATCTTCATCTAATTAGGCGGAGTAACAGGTAAATTCAAAACCCTATGGTTGTTTGTTATATAGTATGTTTTACTCAACCACTGTGGATAGATGTAACGTGTAACATTTTGAGCAAGTTTTTGAATTATTCGCGGAAATTTGGGCGTGTTTTGTCAACTTTAAAAATCAATGCACCTATTATGGCATGCCAACAATTTTAATTATCTGTCTAATCCACTTCCACACACCATATGAATGTCCAGGAGAATTTGAGTTGAATTTGATTAGAGTCAGTTTTGCTCAGATGATATTTCGAGTCGATCGCTTGCGAGATGTTGCAGAGTTCATCAAAAAAACAGCTTTCAAGCTAGTCAGCTGTTGCCCGAAGTAAGCTCAATTAGTTGTGTTTACTTCAGACAAATAAACGCAACAACTACTTAATTTTACACTGGAATTAGTGTTTTGTATATCATTTTTTGCACACGTGTTTTTTTTTGCTGTCGTCCGTGTTTTCGAAATAAGTAGTATTTGGTCTTCCACATTGTGTACACCTTATATTTTCACGGTCGTTTGTTTTCATGTATTAATTATTAATTTATTTTACAATTTCTGGTTAAAAAATTCATTACCTTGCAGTGTGAGAGCTGTTGAACCAATTTTTGTCAGTCTGAGTAGTGTCGAAGTTATATACACTGAATATAACCCAGTTATATACACTGGGTACTGATCAGTTTTAACTAATTTAATTCCAATACTTTGGTCTTTTCGTGTTGTTATTGATGGTTCAAGTCAAACGTCCAGAATTACTATTACTGAGTAGTGATCCATAATAAAAAACTAAAATTAAACTCAATATGAACGAGAAGCTGATTGAACATTATTTTACGGATTTTCAATATCGGTCAACTGTCGTAAGACACTGTGTGGTGTAGTTTTTGGCCTGGCGGTAGTTTTTATGCCTTTGAGAACATCATTAGTCAGGCCAACGCCTGCTATAGAATGATGATAATCAACTGCCAGTTCTCGGATAACAATGTTTTTGTTTGTTCGCACAATTACATTTAAACAAAAACATTATTCAAAACTTTGTTATTGTAATTGTGCGAACGAACGAACAGCTTCGTTACCCGTGTACTGGCATCAAGTTTTCGATTTTAAATTTAAAGATGAGTAACGTTATATGAAAGCAGAAGTTGCTCATGCGGTTGTTCTAAAATCTCTGCTTTTCCACACATTAGTCCTACTGAACTCCAAAAAGTTAAATTAATTAAGTAAAAATGTAAAAAAGTACCAAACATGCCTTCCATAACTTGCTCGTCGTACTCTTTAAATTTATCCCTGAGCCTCAAGTATTTTAGCCGTTGGCTGGATGTAGTTGAGTGCCAAGGCAAAATGTTCAAACACTTATAAACTTTTTATGTTTCTCTCAGAGTGTTTGTGTTTACGAGTATATGTTTGTTTGGATTAATGTACTATAAAGGCTATGCACAAAATTTTCAGGACCATAAATTTAATATAAACAAAATATAACAGCCTTATTTATTGGAAATTATTTGAAATTTTTTTATTTATACCACAAAAATGAAATGTGCAGATGTGATAGTTAGCTCACCTTCAAAGAAACTAAACCTACATATGCATAAATATATATTTGGCCAACCCCTTTAAGTTTATTTGAGTGTGATTATGAATAAATGCATGTACTCGTACATATTTGTGTTTGCCTGGTTGTGTAAAGTTGCGTGTGTTTGCATTAAACTGTATTGTGGGAAATTAGTACTCAAAATGTGGATATTAAAACCAACTACTACAAGTAGTTTTTTCCGTCTTTTCTCATGCTTTCTTTGTTGGGATTGCTATTTTAGTTATTCAAAATCGTGGTAGCTGCTATATTGTTGCGTTGCTAATGTGTAGAGATACATACTTCTAATGCGGCTAACGATTGTTGCATTTTCAACATAAGCGAAAAGTGCAAATGAATTATGAAAAGGGGGAGAGGATGCTTTGATTAAATTTCTTATTTTATATGTACGAGTATATACATATATTATAGATTTAATGGCATTGCATCTTTTAATTGCATGCAACATTTAATTTCTAAAGGTCACTAGTGCGTATGCCCTTTTGTATTAATTTAGAAAAGGGATTTATCTGTCATATATTTTTTTATTTTTAATTTTTAAGTTTTTTGTAGTGAAGCATTAGAGTTATGATATGGATAAACTAGTAAGCAGGTATCCTTCAGGTATGCTAAAAGCGGGTTTTTATAAAGATATATAAAAATTTTAAATGTAATGAAACAAATATGAAATTTTTAAATCGACCCAAATATACTTTATTCAAAAGATACTTTATTCAAAATATAAACATCTGGCATTATAACTTGTGCCATATGACCGCCATGGCGCGGCCGCAGTGTAGTCTGGAGCTCATATTTTCGATGGCTTTTTCCAACATTTATGAGCGTATGCCCGCAATAACGCGGCGAATATTGTCCCCCCAGTGGTCAAGCGCTTCAAAGCATTTTAGCATCTTTCATGTATAGCAAGGCAGCTTTATACAGGTAGTGGCAGAATTTCAATAAATACAACACCAACAAACATCAACATGTATTTTGTCGGTAGAATTGTCAAAATTTTGACAACTATTCGTAAATTTTACCAACAGAATACATGTTGATGTTTGTTGGTGTTGTATTTATTGTAATTCTGCCACTACCTGTATAAAGCTGCCTTGCATGCATAGTTGATTTATTGTTTTACGTATACAGGAAAAATTACAGTAAAAATTAAATCAACAACATTTTTGTCTGAAAAAATAATTTGTATATAATAATTTTAAGGGCCGGTAATGAATGTGAACCCCACCTAAACATCAAGTCTTTTTCTGCATTTGAAATTTCTGAATTTCAGACTAACAAAACATGAAAGCATACACAATCGGGCAAAGCGTGAAAGTTATTCAGGCTTATTATGAAAATGGGCTTTCATATCAAAATGTATATCGTGCACTTCGTGATTTTTTCGGCCTATTTAATCGCCCAAATGTGCGTACAATCGGAAAAATCGTGCATAAATATTTGCAAATCGAGTCTGTTGGAGATGTGAAAACACCAGGGCATGCTCGTATAGCTCGTTCTGCAGAAATTACTCTTGATCTTCGCGATAGTGTGATTGAAGAGCCGTCCACCTCAACTCATCGTCCTGCCCAAATATTAAAGCTATCACGGTCGTCGTTAATGAGCATGTATGTATTAATGTTAAATAGTCGAACTTATTTTAATATTTCTAATATTATATGATGGGTTGGTATCATTCGTCTAGCTCAAGTCCAATGCTGGCTAAAGCCAAGAAATATTTTTATTTTTAATTATAACAATAATTGCCGCGATCAATAACTCTTGATCGAAGAATATGCGGTGTGAGGTTTTGCCGTAAAACATGCATCTGAACTATAAACGGTCATTCGTTTTAGTGCGAAAATTGAAGTTGCCGTTTTGTTTTTGAGAAACTGGTGGGATTTTAGCGTTTCCTGAAACCGTTTTTGGGAATTCCCAAAAAACTCGGAAGCGCTTCGCTAACCGAGTTGGAACCAGGCTGTCATATTTGGTGGGTGCTATTAACGGTCATTCGATTTAGTGCGAAAATTAAAGTTGCCAGGCAAGTAAGGGGTTTTGGTGATCCATGAAGCCATTTTTGGGAATTCAAACTAAAAAATAAAAACTCGAAACACGTTATATGGATGATTATCTGGTTAAATGGATAATTTGTTTCAGAACGAATCGTGTGTTTTAGTTTTTAAACCATATTTATTCATTTTCGCTGGACGTTTTTGCTGTGGGACGTATGTTAATGTAGAGGTTCACTTAATAAAACACACACGAGTAGACCGTTCGGTGACTGCCTGTTTATTTATTATTTCTTACATTCTATATTTCTATGCTAATAGTTCTACATTAAAGTAGTAGTATCTGTACTGAAAGGTAGTGCATGAGAGATGCCATTAAATTAATTTGGCTGATATCATATTTTCAAATTAACAGAAAAAATGTTCAAAATAAAGATTTCCAATACGCAATATAATTTTTTTTATTAAATAAAAAAGTTATTCAAAAACGAAATTGGATATCTAATTTTGCACCACCTTATATTGGAACACATCACTCCTTTATTACAACACCGTAATAACTCAAAAAAGTTTTTTTTTTTTTTATGTTGGACCAGTACCGGGGATGACCCCTACATATGCAGTACATTGTACCAGAACTAGAAAAATAGGTTGTGAGGAGGGGGAAAGAGGGAGTAGTGTTTGTGAACATTTGACCTGTTTTGAGAAAAATACATTATAAGTTTTCCGTTTCTATACACGACTTAGAAAAATGTTTAGACATTTTTAGAAGCGGTTTAAAAGTAATCTGAATACATTTTGGGTTTATGATAAAGGATAGGTTGTACAGGCCGCCAGTTTCATGAAACCAGCCCACTTGGGTCCTTTTGGTCCCGTTGTGTATGATAAAGGATAGTACTGTTTAAAATTTTGCATTGTTAGCTCAAAAATCAAATTTTTTGATTAATGTCATTATTGCAATAAAGGTGCGATATGTGGTTAATCTATTTTTAAAAAATCTTGATCCTATTTGCTTTGACCTTTATTTAATTCAATATTTGCAAATAATTCATTCAGCTCAAGGTCGTTCTTTTTGTTTTTAAAAGATATTTAATATATTTTTCAATAGTTCGTCTTCCTTTGGAACACTTCTTCAGGAAAATTTGTTTTTTTGTGTATAAATTCTATACAAAATTGAAGAAGTCTTCCAAAGGAGGACGAAATATTGAAAAATACATTAAACATTAAAAAAAAAAACAACAAATATTTAAAAAAAAAATCTTTGTATGGAAACAAAATTTTTTTCTGTATGTAAATGTGTGTTAATGATAAATAGTAGAACTTTTTTTTTTTTGAATATTTCCAATATTATATGATGGTGTTTTTCTGGTTAAAGTTCAAATCCGGCTTTCGCCAACAAACATTTTTTTATTTTTAATCATAACAATAATTGCTGCGATCAATAACGCTTGATCAAAGAAGACAGAAAAAAAAATAATTGAAAACGGCAAGCTGATGGACAACTAGCTGTTTCGTAGTTGCTACACTACTTCGGATGCAATTGGGTAGTGTAACGACTACAAAACAGCTAGTTGTCCCTCAGCTTTTTTTTTTTTTTAATTTGGACCAGTACTCAGGGGCTAACCCCTACATATGCAGTGCATTGTACTGGAACTAGGAAAATAGGTTATGATGAGGTAGAAAAGACGGAGTAGTGTTCGTGAAGGTTTAACTTTAACAATAACAACACGAAAGCATTTAAAATGTTGGAATCAAATTAGTTAAAAATGATCAGTGCCCAGTGTATATACCTTCGACACTCCTCAGACTAGCAAAATTTAGTCCAACACCTTCCGCACTACAAGAAGAAAAACAAGCCGGTGCACTTTGATTTCATATGAAATTAATAATGAACATATGTATGTATATAGAAAATACGGACCGCAGTAACAAAAGACATGTGCACACGACGAGAGACAAAATAGTACTCCAATCAGCGTATTCAATTATTTTTTTCTGGCTTCTTTGATTAAGAGTTATTGATCGCGACAATTATTGTTAATGCTTGTTGGCGAAAGCCGGGCTGGAACTTTAACCAGAAAAATACTGTATTCAATTATTTTTCCTGTCTTCTTTGATTAAGATAAAGGGTCCTTCAGGATCACAAAGGGACCTTCAGGACCCTAGTGGGCTGAAGTATCCGTGTACTTTCTGGAGAATCCAGCGGCCTGTCTACCTTGATTAAGACTTTTTGATCGCGACAATTATTGTTATAATTAAAAATTAAAAATGCTTTTCGGGAAACCGTATTTGAACTTTAACCAAAAAAATACCATAATGTTATTATTTTCTATAGATAATTCGGTGGTATTTATGGCACACGTCTAGAAAATATTTATGAAATTCACTCAAAATATTGCGTATATTTCACACAAATTTGCAAGACGTATCACTCGTTCGTGTCTTGTAAACACCACATTAATTTAATTTTGTGTTAACTATCTTTTTTCTCTTGAAGCGCATTGCTGAAGAAAATTTCCGTATTGAGTATATTTTTATGTATGTATTGAGCATATGCAAAACTCTCGGATATCACTCAAATTACGTTAGGTTATCAAAAGGACTCAAAAGCATGTCAACAGTTTTTCAGTTACAGCCATTAGTTTGCTTGTCAAATTTTCCATAAAAAGCTTTTGCAAAATTCTTATTACTTTGCAGATATGAAAGATAACTGCGAAAGCTTTTGAATTCAAAAAATCAGCTGTAACAGTTACACACACATTCAACAGAACAGAACAGAACTTTTACCAAATCTTGATTGTGCGTTCTGCACACACAGGATACAGGAATTTCAAATTAAAGCTGCACAATACAAAAGCAACTACAAGTCAAAAAATAAAAAAAAAGGGAAAACTCTAACAACTTTTTCCACACCAACACAACACACGGACGGTGTGTATAAGTGTGTCTTTTTTTCTTTTTTTTTTTTGAGGTAGAAAGTATTTGAATGAGCATCTGTGTGTACAGACACATGAACACAAAAATAATTCAAATGGCTGTGTGTGAATACAAACATGTGTGTGTGTGTGTGTATACCCAAAGAAAAGTAAGTAAAGGCAACTACAACAAATACAACAAAAGGCAAAATTTTGAATAAAAAAAAAACACTCTCCTACACAACAATTGAATTTAACAAGCATCCATGGTCCATGGTCGTATGAAAATCATCTTAGAGCGCATAACGTCGCAAGGGTACAACGAGTTCGGACGCATTTATTTGAAACGCTAGCGGTTTGTTTTCAATGATAATAGCGTGGTAGTGATAAAAACAACAAAATATTAAATAATACACAGAAAAAGTTGTTGAATCTTGGTGTTCCAAACAAAAAGAAGATTCAGCAAAAAAGTTTGAAAAAAAAGGAAAATAGAAAATTATTATATACACATAAATATTAATGGGGGAAAATAGTAAGAAATATGTTTAAATTATTTTACAAAAAGTGAAATTCTATTTAAAGGAAAAAATATTCAATTTAGATGAATAGCGAAAAATCCAAAAAAGATGTTCAAATCACATGAAAGGCCAAATTATATTAATTGCATATAAAATCTGAAATATAAAATTGAGCAAGATATAATAAAGAGTTTCAAGTGCAGTAGATTTGAAATCTAAACCATTTGGAACGGAAAATTTCATTAATAGGAGAAAGCCAAAGAAATAAAAAAAAAAAAATTAATAAAAATATTTCAGAAAGTGTTTGTGGTTCAAGTGCTAAAATGTATTTCTGCGCGTTTATTTTGTATCTACAGCAATTCGAAAAAAGCCATCAACAGTCAAAAACAAATTTCTAAAGCATCTTTTAAGGCGCAAACTATGTATGTGTATAAAAGCAAATAAAATATATATGTATATAATTTTTCTGTATTGTTTTTTATCTTGAATTTTTTTGTTGTTTTTAAATAAATAACGTAGGTGTCATTCTTTTTTCTCCACATACAGATTTTTTATCACATATGTATGTATATAATTTACATGCCTGTGTATGTGTAAATATTTTATTAATATACGGTTGTTATGTGTTTAACTCAAGCGAATGGACGGACAGACAAACAACAGATAGACGGACGGACAGATAAATACATACATAAAATATTTTATCTATTTCTTTTAGATACATTTGTTGTTGTTACATTCCATTTTCTTAAAGTGATTGGCAACTTAAAAAGTTGAAGTGCAAAAAAAGTAGCTGTGATTTGTTTTTCTAGCAGGAATATTTTATAGAAAAGAAATATAAAAATGTATAAAAAAGTCGCAACATCAGCCCTCAAATTGTGGGTATAAGTTGTCGTTGTTGAGCTTTTTGCTGTATTTGACTTAGGGAGCAGAAGAAAAAAATTGTGTATAAATATTTGAAATATTGTGTACCTAGAAATAGGCAACAGTTTTACTTTTTTACGAGTATCACCTTTTTACGTTTTCTAAGCCAATATTCTTTATCAGCAGGCTGGAGATTTTTGAGTTTTTATTAAAAATTTAACAAACATTAATTTAATATTTTGTTTTTAGTGGAGTAAGCCAACAAAAGTTTTAAGATCGTTCTAAAGATGACCAACAATGTTGGCCGAAATATAAGAGTAAAATATATATGAAACTAAAAAGCGTATTTTAATTTATTAATAAAAGGACCTTAAGCCAAAATTTTTGAAACTCGATATTAGAGATTTAAAAAACACTATTTATTTCGATATTAACTAACTAGTTGTAAGTTCGAGGCCAACTTCAGTTAAGGAAAAGGATTATTTTGTTAGTTATAACAATCAGCAATAAGACTAAAGAACAAAGAAAAAATAATTGAATAACATATTAGCTGGGGGACTAGCTGTTTGGTAGTCGCTACACTACTCATCAGCACCCACTGGGATTCGAACTAGCGATTATGTGAATATGATGTATTTTTAATACGGCCGCTTAGCCAACTCAACCACCAAGCTCTTTTAATTATTCTTACTTTAATGTTTGCCACATATTGATCACATATATGCAATTGTTATAACTCCAGTTGTTTGTACATGATTTTCTGTGATTGAGTAACCAGTTTTTATTTCGTTTTCCTTTAAAAGAAGTTTACAAATTATCTGGCAAAAGTTCAGCAAACGGGTTTAAATATATGCAGTCCTTACTCATGTTATTAACGTCGAAGTATAAATGAATACGAATTTATATCAATGATAAGAATTGACTCCTGATTTATTAAAGTGGTATGAAAAAATATTAACAACATAAAAATGAAATTTTGATTAAAAATAATTTTTAAATACAAAGTTGTTAACAAGTAGTAAATACCTACAAAAGCCACAATAATTGAAATTTGATTTATATGAAATCGGATAGATAGTTTCAAGTCCGGATAGCATTATATTCCAAATAAGGTTGAAAAAAGCAAAAATGTCCGAAAAAAAATTTTTGAAAATTTTTCCTTTGAAACTGTGTGCCGACAATCTAATAATTAAGAAGTTTTCGTACATCTTGCGAAAAATAAATTTTGTTTAGTAACTCCGCCATTCGATTTTTATAATTCTTTTAGTGTTTAATGTGCTGTTCATAGAACTTAGACGGGCAACTCGTTTAGAAAATTTGTATGAAAGTTGCTAAATTTTTGAGTGATTTGTTAAATTTTTGTTGAAATTTTTATAATTTTTTTAAATTAAAAATTGTTTGGTTTGTACATATGTACAACAGGTTTTTAGTTCAAGTTTTTCTTTTCTTAATTTTTTTCTTAAGAAGGATTTTTTACAATACAAATTTGCTGTGATCAATAATTTTGACTGAAGAAGACAAGAAAAATAATAATCAAATCTTTAGCTGGGGGACAACTAGCTGTTTCGTAGCCGCTACACAACTCATCAGCACCCACTGGGATTTGAACTCGGGACATGACGTATCATGATCTACTGCTTTAACCACTAAGCCACCGAGCAATTAATTATTTTCTATCTATATTCATCTCATATTGAATCACATATGCATTTTGTTAATTGCCCACATTGTTTGTACAGCGTTTGCTGTCTCAGAACTAGCGGTATTTATTTTATTTATTAACATACATATTTTTTTTTTGTATTTTAATATTCTCCGGACCCAGAGATGTAAATATTAATTTGTTAAATTTTTGTTGAACTTTTTATAATTTTTTTAAATTAAAAATTGTTTGGTTTGTACATATGTACAACAGGTTTTTAGTTCAAGTTTTTCCTTTCTTAATTTTTTTCTTAAGAAGGATTTTTTGCAATACAAATTTGCTGTGATCAATAATTTTGATTGAAGAAGACAAGAAAAATAATAATCAAATCTTTAGCTGGGGGACAACTAGCTGTTTCGTAGTCGCTACACTACTCATCAGCACCCACTGGGATTTGAACTCGGGACATGACGTATCATGATCTACTGCTTTAACCACTAAGCCACCGAGCAATTAATTATTTTCTATCTATATTCATCTCATATTGAATCACATATGCATTTTGTTAATTGCCCACATTGTTTGTACAGCGTTTGCTGTCTCAGAACTAGCGGTATTTATTTTATTTATTAACATACATATTTTTTTTTGTATTTTAATATTCTCCGGACCCAGAGATGTAAATATTAATTTGTTAAATTTTTGTTGAACTTTTTATTATAATTGTTGTTTACTTGAGCTTGAGGTCACTTGTTACAAAATTATTCGTTTTATTAATGTTTCGATATTTCGACACCCCTTTGTGTGTCTTCTTCAGGAAATTTTCTAAATTTTTGTTTACAAAATTTTTATAAAATTGAAAACAAATTGATGTAACAAAAAACAAATTATACATAGAGAAAAATAATTTTTTAAACAGTAGTAACATTAACATTATTCATAGTATATATTTTTTTATATTTTTTTATAAAAAGAAAGAAATGAAAAATTTTTTAAATAATCTAAAATAAAAACCTATTTATACGTTTTTAACTCCTGTTTTTACTCTTGTATATTAAATGTCTATAATTTTGGGCCAATCCGTCTATATCCTTTTTAAAATTCATTCTTTTTTCTAACGGTACATTAGTTATTTGTAGCATTTCTAACATATATCTCCGTTTACAATAAGTTTCTCTATTTAATATAGATGTACCCCCAAAATCTGGATTATGATTAAAATCGCGACAATGAGTTGATAACGCAGTTTTCTGTGAAGAATTATAGTTTCTGTATTTCTGGTCAGATTTATGTCCTGCTAATCTAGTCTTAAGTTTATTACCTGTTGTTCCTATATAAATTTTATCACACCGCTCATTGGTATTTCCATTACAAGGTATTTTATATACTAAATTGGACTCTTCTAACTTTTTTAACTTGTCTTTAGTTTTACTAAAAAGTCTACCTACCGTGTTACGTATTTTATGTGCAATTTTATACTTGCAACTATCATACATATTTGAATTCTCCAATCTTTCTGACATCCCAGGTACATAAGTTAATGATTTATATATAATTGGTTCAGAAACATTCTCATTATCTGATCTTTTTCTTATGTTGAATTGTCTTATCAACTTGCAAATGAGTTCATCAGGAAAACTATTATCATTCAGTATATTCCTAATTATGCTTTTATTCTTGTTATGAAATCTACGGTCACTTATTGTTAATATTCTATCTATCAAATTCCTAGCTGTATTGATAATAACTTTTTTTGGATGTTTTGAAAAGTAATTTATAATTCTACTAGAAGAAGTTGGTTTTTGATACCAATCTATTAATAACCTATTTTTATTCCTTATAACTATTGTATCCAAATAAGGAAGTGAAGAATTTGATTCCTTCTCAATAGTGAATTTAATATTTTGATCATATGAGTTTAATATTGATAACAATAAATCTATCTTATTTTCATCTATTATACAAAACAAATCATCAACATATTTTGTGATAATTCTTGGCTTAACATTAAATTTTTCTAAGCATACATCCAATAACTTCTCCATTATAATGTCCGCTACAATTGGAGAAGCCGGTGAGCCCATAGGAAGTCCTTTCTTCTGTGAATATATCTTATCACCATATTGAAAATATCTGTTATCAATTATACAAAACTTTATGATACGCAAAAATAAGTTTTTATTAATAACAGTGAATTCAGAAATTCTTTCCCAACTTTCTTCTATAATTCGAATCGCTAACTCAACTGGAATACTGGGAAATAATGAAACAACATCAAATGAAATTAGTTTTTCATAACTCTTGAATTGTACTTTTATATTTAATTGGAATTGAGAAAAATACTTTAGTTCAATTTCCGAGAGGAAAAAACTCCAAAAGAAACAAATTCCGTGAGAATATTCATAATTGGGCTGATAATATTTACTTAAAATATTTATGTGCATATTCATAAAAACTTAAAATGTTTAAAAAATAAATTTAAATTAAAGTTTAAAAAATGAATTTTATAGGGAATTTTTGAACTAAAACACATTTCAAATTATTTTAAATATGTCCATTATGATTTTACTAGCATTTACCCGCAACTTTGGCCGCGAAAACCAGGTGTTTTCAGTAGAATGTTTCGAAGCGAAAACAAAAGTAAAGAAAACTATTTTGTTGTTAAATAATTACTTCGTATGTGTGCGTTTTTTGTTATTAAAGTTTATATTATTTAAAATTTGGAGTAGTGCTATATTTTAATAGAGCGCTTTTCGAATGCTATGACGAACTCGATCAAGGTTTCAACAATTAGAAGAAATCTGAAGTTGGAATTAACTCCGTGGAGAAATAGAAACTTATTTCATCTTATGGAATAAAAAAGGAATCTTTTGAAAAGAAGGAAAAAAAGCTCAACTGGGAATATTGAAATATGTTTAAAGAGATTGAGCAAAGTAACTAAAAAGGCCAAAACATGAATAATTATTATGATGATAATGAATAATTATTATAATGATGATAATATGAATAAAATAAAAGAGGATCCCAGTAAACGTTGGGAGTTTTTGAATCAAACGCTCGGGCGAAAATCCAAAAATATAAGCGAAATAAAAAACGATTTAGGCGAACTAATTGAAAATGATAACGAGAAAGCTGAAACTTTTAGCCAATATTTCATAAACTCTGTTAGGAGATTAAATGTATCAATAGAATTAAACTCTGATGATGATTTTAATACTTTTAGAACTTTAATTTCTACGCATCAGATTAAATCATGCTACAGAAAATGAAGTGTTTAGCTTAATATCGGGCTTAGATTTAAACAAAAATCCTGGAAATGATGGTATAACCTCAAAAAACGTATTCGAAGGCAGATACTTTTTAGCACCTATATTAACAAGAAGATTTGGTTCCATGCTTGATAAAGGTATTTATCCTGATATTTTAAAGACCCACAAAATTATTACGATTTCTAATGAAGCGCCTTGTATTACAACGGATAAGTTAAGATCTGTAGCAGTATTACCAGTAATAGAATTGAATTTTATGGTGTGAGGGGTATGAACTTAAATTTGTTCAAAAGCTATTTGGCTAATCGAAAGCAGTTTGTTCAGGTAAACAGTTCAAGAAGTACTCTTGAGAGTATGGGGTTCCTTAAGGAAGTTTCTTGGGACCATTACTATTTAATATTTACATAAATGATGTCATTAATTTGCAGCTAAATGGAAAGATTTTTATTTATGCAGATGACATATGTTTATTACATCCAAACAAAGAAACCACTGTTGAAAAAGACGCAGCTCTCATTTTTGAGTTTGCAAGGCTTAATAAATTAGTTCTAAACTCTCAAAAAACAAAATTTATACGGTTCAGAAAATCAAATCGAAATACACAAAATTGTAGAAGTATAAATTGCAACCATGTGGCGTTTCAGACTCTTGGAGCGAGAAGTGCTCGCACTGATAGAATATGTACCGATATCGGAAATTTTCTTTTCTGTATTTTAGTAACCTCCTTTTATTACCAGAACTGCTTTTAAGCAAAAAACAAAATTTTTTTTTAAATTTTTATGGAAAGTTAGTTTAGACTATATCTCGGATATATATGGACCAACATCGAAAAGTTCCATTTTCTGTATTTTAGCACCCTTCATTTATTACCAGAAATGATTTTAAGAAAGAAAAATTGTTTAAGTTCTTTTACGCGACAATTTCATTCAAAAATTGGTTTAGGATATGGTTATATGGACCGGTATCGGAGAAACACTATTTTTGCCTTGTAATCGCCATGCTTAATATTATTATTAGGTTTGAAGCAAAAACAAAAATATTTTTTTCTCAAAACTTTCCATACAAACTTACCCAAAAAAATTGATTTTTTTTCGGAATTTTGGCTATATCTCAGTTATACGTACACTGATTACAGTAACAAACCCATGAATCTATGCAGTAATAGAATAGTGAAAGAAAAAAGATTCTAGGTCTAATGATTTAAAAAAAAACGGTATTTCAACGGCCGATAGACGGACATCGCTTAATCGTCTTCTCTATTAATTCTGATTCGGAATATATATACATATATGTATATATATATATATATATATATATATATATATATATATATATATATATATATATAT
Organism: Thecocarcelia acutangulata; assembly: GCA_914767995.1. Lineage (NCBI taxonomy): Eukaryota > Metazoa > Arthropoda > Insecta > Diptera > Tachinidae > Thecocarcelia > Thecocarcelia acutangulata. Next base: position 25,976,359 of record OU612097.1, on the reverse strand, counting down.
ATATATATATATATATATATATATATATATATATATATATATATATATATATATATATATATATATATATATATATATATATATATATATATATATATATATATATATATATATATATATATATATATATATATATATATATATATACTTTATAGGGTCGCAAATGAAAATTGTACAAATTACAAACGGAATCACAAATTTATATATACCATGAACATTTTTGTAAATGGTATAAAGAAAGGGCCAATAAAAAGGGATTCTAGAATATTTATAAAATGTTTATCAAATATTAGTTAATAAGCGTATTAGGATACGCACACTTCAATTTTATATTAAAAACTCCCTAAAGGAGGCAACAGTTTTTAAACAATTTCTTAAATCTTGAAAGATATCTAAAGCAATTAAGTTTCTAGCAAATAGGAAATTGAAATTTTAAAGCTTTTTTTGTGAGCTCTCTAATTGCCGACATTTGGTAGTTGCCACTCAACTTGTCAGTAGAAGTAAAATTCTTCAAAAAAATGCTGCATCATTTAACTTGATAATCAATTATCTGTAAAAAAGACTATGAATGAAATACAAAAAAAAAAAAATGTGTCCAAACATTCTACTTACGCAATTTGATATTTTATGTATTAAATATAATAAAATATGTATAGCCAGCTTTATCATGTTGCTTGTATTTCTCCCCACATTTTTCAGGCAGGCAGCCTGTCATGTCCACACTTTTCTTTTATCTGTTGAATGTATATGACATAATTCTGTTGAACTGAAAACTATAATTGTTTCAGAATTATTTTTTGCATGTGAACAGAAATAACTTAATTTCTATTTCACTTTCATCTAAGGTTTCACCGAACAAAAAATCAATTAAGTATTTATTTAGCATGACAAGAATACCTTTTACGTTATCAGATATTTTCTTTCGAATACCCATGTTTAGCATACATGACAGCGCAATGTAACCTTTAGATATCTGTAAGGCAAATTGAAAATTTTGTTTTTAGTTGTATCATCACCAACAGCGTTCTTTTAAAAACTCATCTGCCGATATGGCTTTTCATTTTAAAAACAATTTAATAAAAATGTTACTTTCTGTAACTTCCAATCATTTGCCAAATATTTGTTTATATTGTTGACAGTCATCGTGTCTTCACTTTGTTGGTTTATCTTCTACTTCATTTTTGATAAACCTTTTATTTCAATTCCACTTAAATAATTCATGTCCTTCATGATAACATTATAATCTTGATTTTTTTCTTTTAATTTCACAAATTCTGCCAGCAATTTCCATCAAGCAACATAATGCATAAATATTCTTATATACTCGTATGTATTTAATTTTCCTAAGCCTTTAAGTAGGCAACAGACATGTTGAGCAAACAACAATTTTAAATTCTCTGTTATATGACACCATTTTAAGGTCACATTAAATGCTACACATCTATAATATTCAAAATGAATTTCTAATAATAATGTTATTGATTTTCTTAATAAAAGACAGAGATTTTCTTGTTAGACATATCAAGTACTTAAATGATATGAAATATGCGGTTGTATGTTATGCATAGGAAATATTTAAAATTTTATGTGTTTGAATTTTAAAAGCTGTCAAGTTTTTTAACTTTTGCAATCAAGTTTCATTATTTTGTATAAAAGCGTTATTTTCCGTTTTAAAGATGTTTTAGTTTTGGTGTTCCGTGTTGAATCCACAAATGTTGCCTATTTTACGGCGACATGAAGGTTTCTGGGCATTAACTTAATCCTTAAACACATGTTTTTCTTTGCTGAATGTGTGAAACAAGTTTTTAAGCGTTAAAGTATTAGCCAAGATGTTAAGTGGCTATTTGAAAGAATTGCACGCCATCATACTACTGTAGTTCTGAAAAATTCGTGTGTTTCAGTTTGATGAAAATCAAAAAAGTTTGATTTTTGTTTTTGTCATCATTCTATTATAGTCATGTTATAATAATTCTGACATACACAGTGTCATTTTCATTGGTTTTTTGCAGGTAATCGGTAATGATGGGTCCGCTAGAGTTCGTATTTGTTAAAGTTTGCCAGAATTATGGAACATAAAAAGTCATATATACCTCAATACCCATTTGAAGAATCAAAGCCAACACACTGAAAGAAAAAGCTCATACTAAATTCAAGTATTTTTAACTTACTTTTAGTACAAGTGCACTTAAAATAAGCCGAAAACGGGATTATTAAAGAAAATCAATCCTACCATGTCTTAAAATAGGTATAAAATTGTTGAATAAAGTGCAGTATGATGAAACAGAGAAAAAAAAAAAACATAAAGAATAAAGACAAAAATACATACACATGAACAAACAAGAACCAAAGGTTATCGGAAAAAAACTTTTGCTTTTTGGGGCTCACAAAATATTTTTTGAATACTAATTAATTTATTTTAAATAATGGAATATATAATTAAATGTTTGAAAATATTTTTCAAAGTTTTCCAAATGTGCTTATGACTAGGGTAGCATTTACGCTGCACTTACTGTGCAGCCTAAAACTGCAACACCTTTCATTTCAACGGCATTTGCCCTGTTTTTAACTCACTCAAGCTCCGATTTTTTAACAAAACGCCATTAAACATTTCAGTGCTAGTAAAAATCTTCAATGGCAAGACCTGCAATTCTGGCTGCCTGGTTAATTATTTAGGATCTTCAAAAAATTATAAATAGCTTGTTTTCTATATTTCCCAGCTATTTATACGTCGACATTTCATAGGAACTACCCTAAACATCAGTAGACTTTGGAAATTTTTGAAAGATATTCTCAAACATTCAACTTTATATCCCAACAATCTTAATAAATTGTTGAGAATTTAAAAGAAAAATGCTCTAATAATACCTGTCAAAACACCAAAAACAAGCTTTTTCATTTATACACATCTCTAACATTTCTTTACACCTTTCAAACAAATGAACAACCGTTGGTTGCTACGATTTGCTTTTTGAAAGTATCGAAAAGCAGAGAACACAAATTCAAACAATCGAAACACAAAATTAATTAAGTCCAGACAATGCTAGACAGAAATGTTTTACTTTGCACGGTCAATATCGGTAAAATCACCTATTGAACGTTCCGATGGTGGCAAGGGTATCCCTTCTTCTCAACCGAGAGTGGCCTTCAAAATTAAGTATATTGCGTGCAAGAGGATTTGGGTGAAGCTCTAATTTACTGATATACCTTGTTGCGTACTTTGAAAATTCGTCTTTTACAGTTGTGAAAAAGATTTACATCAGCACCTGCCTTGCGGCCTTATCTGATGATGGACCAGTTCTACGGAGTGAGTAATTCACGATTCACCAGCGCCCCCGTGTGGCTTACCAGGCTCAAACAGGTAGCAATTCTGGCATTATGATTGCGGTCATATGAGCAACTTCTTGTTGAGGAGTTCGGGCCTTCTAATTCCTCCTGTATGCAATTTCCCAGCAATCAATGGAGGACAAGGCTTAATGAGTTGGTACGCCGAAGCCCACTAAGAGCATCAGTCCTTAAACCAACTCATCCGTCAACCATCACCACTGGTTCCTTACAGTACAGGTATCTGTTGTATAGGGAACAGATCCTCGGGAGATTGTTAGTCCTCGAAAAAAGCCACACACCAAACAATTATTAAGGATACTACCACTCCCTTCCTGCGTTTTAGGTTTCAACCACAGCCAGAACGTTACAGTCAAGGTATGCACCTCAACCGTGATCAGCCCGGGTCGACCCGTAGCAGAACTACCCGGGGACCATGCTGATCCCCGTTCTGCCAATTTATACCCTTGGGTTTCGGAAGCCAACACAACATAAGTCATATGGATTCCTAGAGTTTTGTTTGCCGCTCCAAACGAGGGACCCCTTCCCCTCTTTTCACCGAAAAACAGAGCGCCCAAGTTAGAAATACGCCAAGGCAAAACCTGTTCCCCGGGGGGATTCGTCTTTTACAAGAGGAACACAGAGATCCTTATGAATTCGTGAGTTTTTTACGTACCATGGTGCTGCAGTGATCGTTCGAAGAATTTTATTTTGTCGCATTTGAATTTTTTCAATGTTAGAGGCGGTGCCCCATAATTGCACTCCATAGCACTATATTAAAAAGAACCATATTTAAGAAGGATTTTTACAAAACAAAAAATATCAATCAAATACCTAATTTAAAAATTACAAAGTAAATCAGTAAATTTTATTTGTGTTAATTTATAATTTCTCGTTTAAGTGCACTTTTTCTTGAAATTTTTTTAGTATTTTTCCGCTAATTTTAGTATTTTCTTATTGACATCTTTGAATTAGCTGTAAGCAATCTTTGTTTTTTGTTTTGTTAATATATTAATTAAAAATTTTTTTTCTTGCTAAAATACATAATTATGTTTTTACAACCATTTCAATTTATTTTAGTTTCCTCAAAAAAATTGCTGTTTAAATATATAATTTTTTTTCATCTTTTCTTTTATTGATGTTTGCTTTCATTTAACATTTTTATTTTGCTTATTTTTTTTTTTTCTTTACTTTTTTCCGATAACAAGTTCACATTAAAATTAATTTTATTTTTATGGTTTCAAATCTTGTTTGATTTGATTTTTTATTTGCAAAATATTCTTAAATACAAACATGTTTAAAAGTGCAAATAAGTGTATGAGAGTTTAAGTGTAGAAATGAACTTCCAAATCGTTGTGTGTGTGTGTGTGTGTGCGCTTAATAGTATGTGGCAACCAAAAAAAAGAAGAAAAATATGGAATATTGATGAAACAGAAATACTGTATACATACTCGTTACATATGTTAGTACATTAAATGGTAACTCATAACTTGCGCTTGTGATGGCATGTTGCAATATAAAAAGTGAAATATAAAGTGAACTCAAGCGAAGAAAACCATAAATAAGTAAACGTTTCTTGGAAAAAAGAATCGCTGAAAAACATCTTAAATTAAAAATAAAATATTTTTAAGAATTTGTTTTTCTTAAAACTAATATTAATTAATTTTGTTAAATTACTCTTTCTTAAAACCGATAAGCAAGATGCATGTTCTTAAAAAATTTATGTTATCGTAATTAAAATAATACTTTAAAGTTTTAAGTATTCTAAAACTTATGGTGGCATTTCCTGTTATATGAAAACAAGTCTCAGTAAAAACTAGCTAACCAACTAACTAGTTTTAAGAATTATTTTTTTTATGAAACTCCTAAAACTCCGCTTTATTTTCTGTTTTTTTATAGTTACTTTTTTTATTGGACCAGTATTCAGGGGATGACCCCTACATATGCAGTGCATTGTACCAGAACTAGGAAAATAGGTATATTGTGAGGAGGTGGAAAGAGGGAGAAGTGTTTGTGGACATTTGACTTGAACTTTCTAGCGTTATAACAAACAGGAAACACGAATGCGTAGGGCTGAAAAACGAATTCTCTCTGTAATGCGTAGTACGATTCCCCGGGCAATCAACCACAAATGGATGAGCTCTGGACGATGAACCCGTGTTATGTAAAAAAGTGTGAGTTTCGGGAACAAGATCCCTAATCTCGTCAGAACAAAATCCATTATAGTAACGATAGAACAGAGTAACGCACCCCACACAGCGACGATGTTCCAATGAATTAATAGAGTTGGATACCCTATGTCACTGATGAGCTTCTTCGCCCTCTCCTGCACACGGCCGAGTAACCCCAAAATAGACTTTGAGGTACCGGCCCAAACATGAGAGGTGTATTCCATTTTCGGTTGGATGTAGGTGGTATAAATAGTAAGGAGGTCGGATGGAGTGAAGTACATCTTACACCGTTTCAAAAAACCGATGCACTTGAATGCTTCTTTAGAGACATGAAAAATGTGTTCAGTCCAGCGAACATCACACTGTATCTTCATTCCAAGAATATCAAGAGCATCCGATTCCTCAATATTTATACCATCCATAAGTACAGATGAAGCAGCATTTGCAGTCGTTTTTTTGTGCATCAATAGGCAACACTGGGTCTTACGAGCATTAAAGGCGACACTGTTTTTACGACCCCATTCGGAGATTAATAGAAGATCACTATTCAGTGAATCATTCATATCTTGCCTCTTGGCAGCGATCTCTGATAGGCTGGGCCTATAATTAAAAGAGTACGAGTGACAAATGCTGCTGTCATCCGCGAAAGAGTGGATAGAGTTGGAAGTTTGATGGAGAAGGTCGTTGAGTAAAATAAGAAATAGGGTAGGAGAAAGAACGGAGCCTTGCGGTATCCCTGAATTAATCTTGAACTCGTTTGATGAGACGCCATCTAAAACAACTCGTATAGTGCGGTCTCGCAGAAAGCTCGATTTAAACCGAGTGAAGTCATCACCGACACCAAAAGCCATAAGCTTTGCCAGTAGTGCACCATGCCACACTCTGTCAAACGCTTTTGAAATAACTAGAGCCACCACCTTACTTTCACCGAAATGATGGATTGAGTGACACCATTTCTCAGAGAGATATGCCATAAGATCGCCAGTAGAACGACCCTTGCGAAATCCATATTGACGGTCACAAAGTAATTTGTGCGACTCCAGACTCACAAGGTGGTAATTAACCATACTTTCTATTACTTTGGAAAGCGCAGAACAAATTGCAATTGGGCGGTAATTTTCAGGGTTATTTGCCTCCCCTTTTTTTGGGGATTGACGTTACACTAGCAACCTTCCAGCACGATGGGAACTCACCAACATGGTTAAGTTTGCTGAAGAGGCATGCTAATGGGCGCGCAAGCGTAGAAGAACACTGCTTCAAGACCAGTGCTGAAATGTCATCCGGTCAAAACCCTTTTAATTGCTCGAGCTCGGAAGAATATCTTTGGCATAGTTACAGATACTCTTTCGAGCTCGGGGAGTGGTTGACTGCTTTCCGGCAAGTAAGAATTGCTTGCAAAAATTTCAGCCAACAGGTTAGCTTTGTCAACCGGGTCGGTGAATGCTTGGCCATTCTTTAAGAGAGTTGGAATTGATGATACTTATATACAAGGGCGGATTGATATTAAAGCTAGATGGCAGCCTAAGCAATTTTTTTGAAATTGCGTCAGCGGTTAAAATTTCCCTCAAATTCATTGAACACACATTCACACAAACAACACAAAACTGAAAACATAATACACATCTACCATTTAGATTTAAAGAACTCAAAATTCCAAGTAATAATTTTATTGTTGTTGTTGCGTTTGTATAGACTAAACTTTCTTTTCAGCGTATATACTAATGTTGCTGCAATTATAATTCAAACTGTTTTTTTTTGCATAAAAGCCAATCTTTAAGCGTTTAAACATACGAGCCTTCTCTTTAATAAAACTCCATCTTTTTATTGATGGGAATGGAAGCCGGGGCATCGAAATATTCCAAAATTTGCTGACTTTGAATTAGCCCCGTTCTTTTTCATTACAGCTACTTTTCCACAAGTGTAATGGGTTTAAATTTACATTTCTGAGAAATGGTAATTTTATTGAAAGCTGCAAATCATTTTTATTTACAAAATTTCCCATTTTGGGCAGAATTTTCAAGAAGTTTATAAAATAAGTTTCTATTCACTTTAACCAGCCATCAACCAAGAAACGTTTTCTGTGTGGAAAAAGCTGACTTCGCATAAGTTTTATGTAGTGTTTAGAAATCTGCTGGTTCATTTTCTACTGTTGATGTGCTGGGGAGTCCAGCCTAAAAGTATGTTTATCAAATATTTAATAATTCTACTTAATATGCCATAAACTTATTGCTTCTTAGCAACCGCCGTAGGGCATATTGTTTTAATATTTTACTATAGCTGTGGGTTATTTCTAAACCGATTTTCATTTGTATTTGTTTTATTTCGGTATATTAAAGTAGTTTTCTTTTTTTAATTTGTTACGAGCCTCTTATATCAATATTTACTATACATAAGTACATACATTTTTACTTAACTTGAGCAGAAATCAAGTGTGGGTTAAATGTTTTCATTCATTGAGTAGATTTCCATTCTCTTCTGCTCTTTCATAAACATCAAGCTAAAAAAAAAAAACAGTTAAAACGAAAGAAATAATATAAAATAAATATTAAAACAAAAACAAAACACTATTGAAAAAGGAAACTGCCAACACAGCATAAAACAAAAGGCAAAAACAAAAAAAAAGACAAAAAAAAACGAATTGTAAAAATAAGTGACGGAAAAAAATCTCATTATTTGAAGCAACAGCACTAAGCTTGTCTGAGTCTGTGCAGCGCTACATACAAACATTTTAACTTCAAGTAAACGAACAAAAGTAAAAAGTTAGAAAAATCTTTTTCAAATCACTGCTATACCCACAAACAATTAAAAAGGAAATTATAACAACAACTGGACATTTTGCTTTCACTTCTTTCTTCTGGTTGCTGGAATACACACAAGTTTTTTTTAGTAGCAAACTTTTAGGGGTTAGAGACTATAAAGCATTTTGAACAGCAAAATAAACGCTGAATTTTTCAGGGCTGAACAAATCACTTAATACAACTAAAGCATATTTTTTGGAACGCTAAGCAGCTTAAGGATTCAAACGTTATACTGACATACATATATATATTAATTTTAGAGCACAATATTCCTTCTCACTCTGCAAGAAAAGGTCAAAGTTATGATTATTTTTTCTATGTTAATAAAATCATAAGATTAAAATAAAAATATAATCATAAATTTTTTAAAATAAATCCGTTAAATATGTAGACTGCAACCCCCTAATTTTTACCTTAAAAGAGTTAATTACAAAATATGTTGCATACTTTTGGGCACAAAACTTTTTCTTGCTGGTTTCTTGTCTTCTTATATAAGATAATGCAATTAAAAATTTTTTCTTAAACTAAACTTCTATTTGTAATTTAGCACGAAAAATATGTTCAGCATTTAGTTTTATTAAATTTGTTTTGTTTGAATTTTTCATTTGCAGTTCGAAGCTAAAGAGGAAATTGTTTGCAGAACATTTTTGTGGCTTGCAATAGAAATGTTTAAAAGAACAAATTTAAAGTTTGAGGAGATAATTGGAATTTTAGTTGAATACTCATGTGCAAAATTAATTAAAACAAATATACAAGAAAAAGTTTGAATTAAATAAGTGTCGCAAACTTGAATAGAAATTGTCGTTCAGTTTTTCTCATTATACATTTTTTTCAATTAAAGCGAAATAGAAAAAATTAAGTACTTTTTAACATTAAAAAAATTAGAGTAGAAGAATTTTAAAACTAAGCTCTTAATAGTTTAGTTATCGTTAGATTTTGTATAAATTATAGCTATTATCAATAATTTTTCCGGGCGAAATTTTTCTTTCACACTTTCTGTAGACAATTTTTGTTGTTGCCGAATATAAAAAGTGATATGATGCAGTTTTTTTTTCTCGGTAAGTTATCTACAGGAAATTTTTGTTATCACCAAAAAAATTATGCATAAACTTTGTTTGCCGTCAAATTTACTTTAGCAATTTATTACAATCCAAAAATTGTCAATAGTTTTATGTAAATAACTTTTTGTCTACCCATAGACGGGAACTACGTATTGGCAAACAGTGTTTCTTACATGATTTTTCTACACGAATTCATAGTTTTTGTTGCAATTGCATGCCTCCTCTTGCCATGTTTGTACTTTCACTTTTGCAAAACTTTTAGAAATTATATATTCTGTTAAAGACTTGCACTGGCAAGTTTTTCGGTCAAAATAAATAAATGCAAATAAAAAAAAGTTGAGAAGAAGAGTTCTAAAGAAATCTAATACAACAAGTGTGTTAAACAATAAAACATTTTATATGACCAATTTTTACTGATATCCTGGTAATAACATGTGCTAACATAATTCAGCAAGCTGTCTAAAAATAATTAATGCTCCCATAAATATGCAATGCTTTTTAGCAAATTTCTATACCGTCATTTATGTATTGCTTGGGTTAGTAAATGTTTAATATTAACTATTTAGACGAGTTAAATTTAAACGGCCTATTATATATATAAGTAAACATTTAATTTAATATTAACATCTTATTTGCGATAAAACATTATTAGTGTTCTTCTCTCCTCGTTGATTTTGTAACTAATAAGTTTTTAAGCATTTTTCATTATATTGCCAAAATTTGTTTTTGTTTAATATTTATTGAAAAACTAGTCCGAAACAACATGTTTCCATGCTAGAAGTAGTATTTAAGTTTTTTCGCTTTACTTTGGTGATTTGTTTTTCAAAAGACATTTAGTTTATTTTCGACAAGTTGCTTAAGAACGCAAACTTTTTTTATTTTTTTTTTGTTCCTAACTAAATATATATAACTACACGTTATTGAATATATATCAAGAACTTTGCTTTATTTTTTAAAAGTTAAGGAAGAAGGTAACAGTTTGTGTTGATTGGAGATAAGAAATAGTAAATTAATAAAAAAAACAAAAAAATATATAAAGTGTGGTTCAACTATAATGCACGACTCTAGTTGCAAGCCATAACTCAAGGTCAAGTTGTTCGCCCAAATTGATTTCATATTTCTTTATTTCAGTTATTGACAAATTTAACTAAGTGTTTTACAAGTCTTTCTTGTACCCCATTTCTTATTTTCCTCAACGACCTTCTCTATTAAACTTTTAACCATATCCACTCTTTCAAGGATAACAGCAGCACTTTCCACTGGTACTCTTTTAGTTACAGACCTACCTAGCCTATCAGAGATCGCTCCCAAGAGGTTAAAAATTAATGATCAGTGATTTCCTATTAATCTTTGAATGGGGTGGTAAAAACAGGGTCGCTGCTAACGCTCGTAAGACCCTGTGCTGTTTATTAACACACAAACAAACCACCGCAAGTGCTGCTTCATCTGTACTCATGGATGGCATAAATATTGAGGAATCGGACGCTCTGGATGTTCTGGAAATGAAAATACAGTGAGATGTTGCATGTCTCTAAAGAAGCATTCAAGTGCCTCGAGTTTTTGAAACGGTGCAAGATGTGCTACACGCCATCCGACTTCCTTACTATTTATATCACCTACATTCGACCGAAAATGGAATACAACTCTCATGTTTGGGCCGGTGCTTCAAAGTCTGCTTTGGGGTTACTCGACCGTGTGCAGGAGAGGGCGAAGAAGCTCATCGGTAACAGTAGGGTATTTAACTCTATTGATTCACTGGAGCATCGATGCAGTGTGGAGTGCGTTACTCTGTTCTAACGTTACTACAATGGATTTTGCTTTAATGCGATCAGTGGTCTTGTTCCTGAAACTCACACATTTTTACGTAGCACGCTTGCATCGTTCAGAGTTCATTCATTGTAATCGATTGCCCGGGGAATCGTACTACGCATTGCAGAGCGAATTCGCTGTACGCTTTGCCTGTGGAATAAGTTGCCTGCAAATGTATTTCCTGTCTGTTGTAATGTTGGCAAGTTCATGTCAAATGTTCACAAACACTTCTTCCTCTTTCCTCCTCCTCATAACCCATTTTCCTACTTCCGGTATAATGCACTGCATATGAAGGGGTTCATCTCCTGAGTATTGGTCCAAGATAAAAAAAAAAAGAATTAACATCGAGCGTTTTTGTTGGACTACTCTATTTTTGGAACATAAACTTAATTGGGTGTAATTCAAACAGACCTAAACTTACGAGGGCGGTTCGGAAACTGCTTAGCCTATCAATGAAAGAGAATAGCTAGTTTTTCAAAAATATTTTTATTTTTGAATATAATCTCTTGAAACTTCAATACACTTAGTCTGCTAACATGTGTTCATAGCAGAGATGGAAGTTTCCAAAACACTTAACTTTTTTCTGTTTATACCACGCTTTTTGTGCTAAGCTAAGAAGTTTCCGAACCGCCCTCGTACAAAAAAAAATTAAAAAAAGAAATTGAAAAATCTAACAAAGACTTTTCTTAAACATATTTTTTTTAAAATGGGTGTTTATTGTATAAGCAATTTTAATTCTTTGCAAAGAACCTTGAACTCTAAACTGTTTCCTTATCCTTAAAATCTTTTTTTATAAATTAAATCATTCAAACTTTTTGGAAAGTAAACAGAATTTTGTTGATTTTTGTGAATATCCGTTTAATAACTTTTTTTTTTTGTTCAATTTTGTTTTCTCTTAAAACGTAACCAGAGATTTTATGACATTGTACTCGTATTTCCAAACGCTGTTAGTCTTTGTTATTTTTGCTTTTTTTTTTGCATTACTCCTTGTATTGTTTAAACAAAAATTTAATTAAAAAAAAAAGGAAAAAAAAATCGTTGTGGAAAATTAAAAAGTACAAATAAAATAAACAGACATTGGTTGGTATTCAAGTATAAAGTATATATTTATGTAGAAAATTAAATTTTATTTTTGATTTTGCCTTTGCTTTGAACTTCAGTTCAGAGTTTTGTATATGAAAGGGTAAATTTTTGGAAAGTCTGGTATTTGAAAAGACACAGAAAAATATTTATCCATTATTAATTAGTCTACTAAATTATATAAACAATTGTTCTACAAAAGCAAAAGAAATAAATCGTTTGAATCGAGCAAGTAGTTTTATGTTCTTTTGTGCTCCTCATAATCTCTTGTCTTGGTTCCAGTTCAATGAATTGCATATTGTGGGGTCTCTATTGGTTGAAGATAAAAAAAATTTTATTCAAAAGAGACCAGGGGAGAATTATCATGTATCCCGTGTGATTGTTACAGAAATGATTAATAAAATTGGTTTTAAAATAAAAAGTCATATTAAAAAGTAAATAAAAGTCATATTCTTCAGTCATATTAAACTTATAATTTTACTGTACTAAAATAGGTTTGTATATTCACTATTTCACTTAGAGATAACAGGGGAAATAAAAAGTTTTAAGGGCTGATGTTGATTTTGAATAAAACACAAATTATTTTTGAATTATTATCATTTATCTTTATTATGATAATATTCTGTGTGGCAGACTACCTTGACTGAAACGTTCTGGCTGTTGTTTAATCCTAAAATCGCATTAAGTGGAATTAGTTTCCCTGATAACTATGGTGCATACTGCTTTTCAGGGCTAACAACCCCAGAGGTGCTACTGTATTGCAATTAATAACCTGTAAGATAAGGAACCAGGTGTGATGGTTGGATATTTGATGCTCTTAATGGGCTTTGGCCCCCTAGCTTATTAAGCCTTGTCTCCCATTGAATGTTAGGAAATTGCATACAGAAGGGAGCTAATAACGGAGCTTATACTGATACCAAGGCCGCGTTAAGTTTGGTTCATTAATGCCAGATATCTCTAATGAAATTGCAAGTTTTTCAAACCTGCAGCTTTTCTGGATACTGGGATATTGTGGAGTATCCATAAAATAATGTAGCACACGAACTGTGAAAGGCCGTGTGCTGTTTTTATGGATGGCATGGTTAGGTTAACTGCTGAAAAACGACGGGTCGTTGAAAGTTGCACAATTTGGTGAAGGTTTTGACAAGACTTAGAAGGTGAAATCTTCCATTTAAGGATTTTTGTAGAAGTTGAGGGTGGAATGAAGACAAAGAAGAGAGTGTTGAGCACTTCCTATGTCGTTATTCTTCTATGAAAAAGCTGAATCTAGATGGACCGACACTGCACAGGATAACAGATATGTTGAAGTGCAAGGTGAATGGACTGGATTTTTTTATCCAGTTTTCGCGCTGATTTAGATTTGACACGTCGAGGGTTATGTTGGAGAGACCAAGGCTACAGGTGCCCATAGGAAACACAAGGGGACCTAGGAAGGTCTCAAGTGCACTAATCTAACCTAAAATCTGTAAATTTCAAAAATGTCTGCTAAAAATGTGGGTGAAATTCTGTTAAATCAGAAAAGATTCAGTTTTATTTGACTGAATTTTATTAATAAAATTAATAAAAAATTTAAATTTCAAACTATTTGTATATTTATCGTTTATAACAATATATACATATATTTTTTCAATTTATTAAAACAATAGTTAAAAAATTAAAAACCGAGAGGAAGGGGCCGCAAATATGTATAATTTATTTGAAATTTTACTTAAACTGTATTTTTTAGATCAGATAGCCATCGTGTTCATCTGTGGGCACATCAAACGTTAAATTTCTTTATATAAACTCAGCACAAATATATTGTCAATGAGTTTTTTTTTAAGAGCATCGAAAGCAACTTGTCTTTACAGTATAGAATGCAGAAAAATGTCTGTTCTGTAGGACATACCCTTTAATTATATGTCGTTGCACTTTTATTATTGTAGAAAAATACAAATTACAGCAACACAAAACACTGAAGAGCAAACAATAATAATGGGTTTTTAGCTTGTATTTCTCCCGTTACAATTTTATAACAAGTAGTTATTTAAACACATTCATGCACACAAGCAAACAAAACCACACTCATACATGCACGCGGACATACATCTATCATTAACTTTTCGTTCATAATGAAAAACATGTGTAGGTTCTGTGTAAAAGTAATTTTATGTGTAAAATACTTGATATTTTTATTAAAGTTTTATAACATTTTTAAATCATTTTCTCTTTTATTATTTAAACTAGTATAAACTGAAATAAAATTAATATTTTTTAATGAAATTAAAGTTCATATCTTAATTACCTGACATACATTTTTTAAGGAGAATAATTATACAATTTTTTTTGAGCTCAAGAGACAAATGTTCTATTATGCGTGTGTATGTGTAGATATGTATGTGTTAATTATGGTGGTCAATGTATTGTTTGTTATAACACAGAATGACCTAAAAGTACTGAAAGTGAAGTCCTTAAAATTGTAATAATTTTTCCGTGTACTCATATATACGAGGTGTTTCAGAACTCAACTTCAAGTTGAAACATTTGCTCACTCATGGCAAACATGTCAATCATCCATCTCTTTCACTATTTTGCCGTAAGATTATGAACCTAACCAGAGGCTGTGCGAATAAAAAACATTTGGGGTAAACTGGGTAAAATGGGTTAGCAAAAATCGGCTTACTTGAGATTGCTGCTTAATTAAGAGAAATATTATTGACAGATTCTATGGGATAAAAAACAACAATATCGCTTTAAGCTAAAAATTTTATAATTATAATAAAAACGTTTAACTATAATTTTTATAATGTAATACGAGGGCAGTTCGAAAACTTCTTAGGCTAGTACAAAAAGAGCGGTATAAACATAAAGAAGTTAAGTGTTTTGGAAACTTCTATCTCTGCTGTGAACACATGTCAAATTTTTTTATTTTTTATCTGGGACCAGTACTCAGGGGATGTCCCCTACATATGCAGCGCACTGTACTGAAACTAGGAAAATAGGGTATGATGAAGAATTTTGTTTCGATCTGGTAGCTCCTTCACATAGAAACAGGTGTTGACAAAAGACGCAACCGCGATTTTTTTTACAATGGAAAAACTAGAAATGCGTGGTGTCATTAAATATTTACATAAAAAAGGTTAATCGGGACAAGAAATTCATAATGGTATGGTAAATGTGTTAGGTGAAAGTGCTCCTTCATATGCAACAGTAAAAAATTGGGTTGCTGAATTTAAACGTGGTCGTACAAGCATTGAAGATGAACCACGTAGTGAAAGTCCAAAAACAACAACAACAACAACAACAGAAATTGTAGCCAAAGTGCATCGACGGATAAAAGTGCGTGAAATAGCTAATATTATGGGTATCTCAAATGATCGAGTCCATTTAATTTTGCATGAAGAACTACAGATGAAAAAGCTTTCTGCAAGATGGGTGCCACATTTATTAACAGTCGACCAAAAACACATAAGAATGAGCATTTCTCAAGCTTGTTTCGATCTTTTTAAGCGAATGGATTAAGCCTCGTTTCATAACTGTTGATGAGACATGGATTGTCCACTATACTCCAGAGACAAAAGAACAATCCAAACAATGAACTGAAGCTGGAGGAAGTGCTCCAAAGAAGGCAAAAACAATTCAATCGGCTGGTGAGGTTATGGCAACGGTTTTTTGGGACTTCAAAGTTATTTTATTGATTGACTATCTGCTAAAGGGTAAAACAATAAATTCAGAGTACTATTGTGACCTTTTGGATCAAGTAAATGTACAAATTCGAGAAAAAGGTCCTGGCTTACAACACAAAAACATAATTTTTCATCAAGACAATCCATCAGCGCACAAGAGTGTTTTAACAATGCCTAAAATCAACGAATTAAAGTACGAGTTGCTTGACCACCCACCTTATGCTCCTGATTTAGCTCCCAGCGACTTCTATCTGTTCCTAAACCTAAAAAAAATCCTTGCTGGCATGCGTTTTACTTCAAATGAAGATGCAATTACGGTTAAAAACCACTATTTTGAAGACCTTGAGGAAAACTATTTTAATCAAGGGATAGAATTGCTAGAAAAGCGTGTACTATATGTATTGAAGTTTCAGGAGATTATGTTGAAAAATACAAATATTTTTGAAAAACTAACTATTCTCTTTGATTGATAGGCTAAGAAGTTTCTGAACCGCCCTCGTAGTTGTATAAAAATTTATGCTATATAAAAATAAACTATGTGTAGACAAATTTTTAATATTGACATGTTATCATTCTTGATGATGATGATAATTTTCAAAGAGGTCTTTCGCTATCAAAAGATTTTCAATAGAAATTTTTCTAAGAAAAATAATTTTGTTATCGTTGAAATTTCTATGAAAAATTTCCGAAACCGACAAATACTTTTTACGTTTTTTCATCGAATAAAAAAATTTTGTTGTCGATTTACATATATTATGTTCAGTTTTTTCAAATTGCTTAATATCGATAAATTTGCTTCGTAAAATTTTTCTTAACTTTAAATTTTCTATGTAAAATTATTTTTATGGATAAATTTTTTGTCAAGCAATTGAATTTTTTTTATTTATTTTTTTGTCTTAGAGCAGTAGTCAGAACATCACCCCTACATATCGCTCCTTTATTGCAACATAGTCATAATGCAAAAAAGCTTGTTTTGAGATAAACACATTTCAAATTTTTTGTTTCCATACAAGTCTTATAAAATTTTTTTCAGGATATATCTCTCAAAGGAGATATTAAAGATTAAAAGTAATTTAAATAAAATTTTGGCACAATATAAAAGTTAGTACTGTTAACAATTCTGCATTGTTACCTCGAAAATCAAATTTTTTGAGATACGACTATGTTGCAATAAAGGAGCGATATGTACTGCATTATGCTGGAACTTTACTACTAGACAAAAACTTCATGGATATTTGCATTAAGGCAAGTGGATTTTTATCGTTGCTTTTGCGCCAATGCTAAGCTTCATACGGACTATGAATATTGTTTTATTAAATAAATAACAATCGCAAACAGAATGACAGGTATTACTAAAACATTTTTAAATTCTCAATAACTTATTTAGAATATTGAGACATAAAGTTGAATATTAGAGAATATCTTTTAAAAATATCCAAGTCTGCTAATGATTAGGGTAGATCCTATGAAATGTCGATATGTAGACAGCTAAGAAACGTAGAAAATAAGCTGTTTATAATTTTTTCATTGATCAACATTAGAAGCTACTAAAGTGAATAAACTGATACTTAAAAAAAAAGAAAACAAATCACAGCAACCAACGGTTGTTCATTTGTTTGAAAGAATTAGAGAAAAGTAGAGACGTGTGCAAAAGAAAAATTTTTCTTTGTATTTTGACAGGTATTACTAAAACCATGGCACAATAATATATAGGTAGTGTTGCAACTGTGGCCGACATTTTTTTTTTCTGTGATGATAACTATCAAAAGTGCACACATACACACACAGTTTTTATTATTGTTTACAAATTGAAAAACTTTTTGAAAAAAAAAAATGTTCCAATAATAATTTTCAAACGCAAAAACAGCTTCAAACACAACAGACAGCTTTTTCTTGATCTTTATATATATATTTTATTTATTTTACGACTTTTAAATGCAAAAACTTATTGAAAAATTATTTGTAAAATAAAGACACGAATAAAAATATACGTTTGTTTTTTTATTTTCTTTTGTGTTCTTTGACAGTTATAATCATAAAGCAACAATAAAAAGCCATGTTGTTTTTTTTATTATTGGCTTGTTGTAGTTCCGCTTTTACCTGTTATATTATTGTACCATGACTAAAACATGTTTAAATTCTCAATAATTTATTTAGAATATTGTAATATAAAGTTAAATGTTTGAAATTATCTAAAGTGCATAACTGATGAGTAGTGTAGCGGCTACGAAACAGCTAGTTGTCCCCCAGTTTAGTATATTTAATAATTTTTTCCTGTATCCTTTGATCAAGGGTTATTGAGCATGGCAATTATTGTTATAATTAAAAATAATTCTTGGCGAAAGCCGTATTTGAACTTGAGCCAGAAACATACTAACATATAATAGTAGAAACTTATTTGTGCTAAAGTATTATTTTGTTCATATTGAAAATTTTACTCAGCGTCTGTCCCATCATTCTAATTCATAATTTAAAACATCTTTCAACCTTTCAATAGACAAAGAGTTATTCGATAACCAATCATGCAGTAAAAAAATCCTCCCTCCCATGCGCACACACACACACTCACACACATATCCTTACATACATACTCAGACTGAAAATTTATGCCATCCGCAGAGGCACGTATGTACTCACGAAAACCGTTGGTATATAAAACTTGATATTTTTAGTCTAAATAAAGGTTTTAGAGTCAGTACAACAGTTTTACTTCATAGACAGTTGAGAAGTAGTGTTTGCAAAAAATGTAGTCCAAAATATAACAGATTTGTTAGAAAAAATTTGTTCTTTTAGTTTTGCTTTCTTCTTTCCTTTTTGTTATTTTTGCTTTTATTTTATTTTTTTGGTAAACAATCCATAATTCAGATGACGACTACAATGAAGGACCATGTCAACAATATTCCACTCATATACAAAAAATATGTTTTTACAACCAAAACAAAAAATACATTTTTACAACCAAACAAACATCTATGTACACGCACAACGCTATAAAACACTGTTTTCTAATACATGACACTCACTCACATACACACACGCACACTTATACAGAAACAAACGTACACTTGTTCAAATGCTGTTGTGATTTCCGTTGAATTTTAGACGTAAAATGGTTTTTAAAGTACTTTTTCTCTTTTCTTTGTTAGACAATTTCAACTCTTAACTATTTTTCTGCATATAAAAAATTTCGCAACAACTTTTCCATAGCTTTCAATATATACATTGAGAAATATTTGTAATATTCCTTCTATTTTTTATTTGTTATTTTTTTTTTTTTTTGTAATTTTAAAACCACCTTCGTGCTAGCGACTGCATATTCAGAAGTAAAAATTGTTTTCATTTACGTTTTTGAGGGTTATACCTTTCATACTCTACATGTATTTTTATAGAGATTTAGACGAACGATTTTGTTGTTTTAATTGAAGCACATCCAGCACGGGCCGGAAAATTAAACACATACAAATGACGGCAAAATAACTAAAAAAAACATCAGAAATGGCGGAGAAAGTGTTTACGGATCTATAAAACGTTTAAATAGCAATTTAAACTGAAAACAAATGGTGACAAGAAATTTTCATGTGATTTATTCAGGATTTTTTTTGGCAATTTTTTTTTCAATATAGATGAAAAAGATGAAATAAAAAGTTCATATTCGAAATTATATTTTACATTGTAAGTTTATTTGGGCGGTTATTATTTTCAGTGAGCGTTTTGCATTTCTTTTCTAATTTAACCTACCTAACTATTAAATACATATCGCTCCCTAAGTACAAAGGGGTCACAACTCAAAATTTTTCGAAACTGATTTTTTTCCATAAAAGTACATGTTTTATGTTTTCAACACAAATTTACACAGCTTTATATACCTACATATCGCTCCTTTATTGCAACATAGTCATATCTCAAAAATGAGCTTTTCGAGTTAACAATGCCAATTGTGCCAAAAATTTATTCAATTAACTTTTAAGCTGTTTCCTTTACGAGATATTCTCCAAAAACTTTTTCTAAGGCTTCTATGGAAACGAAAAATTTGAAATGAGTTTTTCTCGAAACAAGCTTTTTTGCGTTATGACTATGTTGCAATAAAGGAGCGATATGTAATAATCACTCATATGGCATGGGTTTCCAATGTTGCTATCAGACAAATAAACATACAAGTTAAAGTTATATAAGCGTGTTAAAAAATACTATGTATTATTTTAATGCTACAACTATATTCTAACAATTTTTTTCCTTATACACAATTTGTTTTTTTATTTGTAACAGAAAATTTTCCTGAAGAGGACACACAAAGGGTTGTTGAAATATTGAAAATTAAACTATTAATTTTTTACTGTAACAAGTGATCTCAAGCAAAAATGTTAAGTCGTATTTTGAATGCATACATTTTGATTTATATACAGGGTGGCGCAAAAATAACCTTCCGATGTTTCTTGGCTGTAATAAAAAAAAATTAAAAACTTTGATTCTTCTTGTGGATTATTTTTATTTGGTCTTTTAATTTTTTACATCGAGTCGATAATATGATCTCATGTAAATGGCCGCCGCCACAGTTGATTGCCATTTTAGCTTTTTTATAGCATTTTTCATCAAAACTTCCGGCGATAGGTGCTCAGATTCTTGACGGATATTGTCTTTAAGAGCTACAAGAGTCTGAAGCTTGTTGACATAAACCCGCGACTTCAAAAAGCCCCGCAAAGAGAAGTCTGCAGTGGTCAAATCAGGCGATCTTGCTGGCCAGTGCAAATCGCCAAAACGGGAGATTAGGTGCCCGGGAAATGCATCCTTCAGCATATCGGTTGTGGCACGTGCAATGTGTGCCGTAGCACCATCCTGTTGGAACCACATATTTTCCAATCCCAATTCATCAAGTTGCGGCAAAAAGAACTCGTTGATCATTGCTCTGTAGCGCTCTCCATTCACAGTAACCGTTTGGCCCGCGACGTCTTCGAAGAAAAAAGGTCCGATGACTCCTCCAGCGAAAACAGCATACCACACAGTGACTTTGAGCAGGCTGTTCGTGGGTTACACGCGGATTTTCAGTGCCCCAGAAGTGTAAATTTTGCTTATTTTCATACCCGCTAAGATGGAAATGGGCTTCATCACTCATGATTATTTTTGGTGAAAAATCATCTTTTTCTTGGGGTCAAATAAATGGTCACCAATATTCCGCGTTCTGGAGCAGTGTAGCGTAAGATTGTTTATTAACACATATTTCGCATGTGTTTACTATACAAATGTCAAAACAGAACTGACATTAGAGGCCAATCGCAAAATTTATAGCATTTTCTGATAGGAGAATTACTTTTGCGCCACCGTATTTTTAATTTTCATTAAACATAATATTTTAAATATTTGTCTGTATACACTGATGTAGCTATTAAATTTTAGAAAGAACTTCTCAATATTAGTTGCAAACGCCTGTTGTTGTCCTCAGTGGAGTTCAATAATCTAAATTATTATTTTTTCCTAATACATATATATAAATTTACTTATTATCCTTAAATGGAAAGATTGTAAATAGAAAAAGCATTAATAAAAAAAGTGACCTCAAGCTGATTTAAACAACAATTATACTTTGAAAAGGTCAAAAAACTAGAATCAAGATACGCATTTAATAATATTCAATATTATGGCATATATTATAATGCTGCTTTAATCATTTTTTAAACTATATTTTCTTTGCGTGTAAAAGAGTTTTTTTTTAATCATATTCTTCATTTTTAAAATTTTATTTCTTCCCTTCAACTTTGTATATTTAATAACATGAAACAATTTTTTTACCTGTCTATTTCTAAGCACTTCTCATACAATTTCCATTCATTAAAATTCAAGTATTACTTTACAAATAACGCCCAACCGCTGTTTAAAAATATATTCACTCAATTGCCACTTAGAGGCGCTCAATAAAAAACAACTTGAGAATCTGAATACACTCAATTTGCAACAATTGTCAGTTGTGCAGACTTTTATTTATTTATATTTTTTTTACCATATTCTTTGCTCCCTTCTTCAACTGGGAGTAGATAATAATCTGAAACCACATTTTTTTGGTATGTGTGAAAAATAAATTTACAAATCATTAAAGGTCCTGATTTTTGTATGCAGACACAAGAAATACACATTAATTTTAACCAAGCTGCTCTTTCTTTTATCTCTTGCTCTCTTTTGCAGTTTGTTTATTTATTCCAGTAGATAAAAATATATCTAAAACAAAAGAGAAAAAAAACATCTGGTGAGCCAAACAGAAACAAAATGTGTATATAAAAATATGTAAAAGGGAAAAAATGGAATATTTTCACTAAATCCTGGCCACTTGAATTTTATCAAGGCGCGCTATAAAGCATATTAAATAAATTATGTGTTGAGATTAAAAAGGTATTAAATTGCTCCAATATAATTTTACCCACAAAAGATATCAAAGGAAAATAGTGATACAAAAAACATTTTTTTTTTTTGTGATAGTAATTCCAATCCTTTTTGGGGTTAATTTTTTTTTATAATTTAAAACTGTTTGCTGTTTAGTAACAGGTGTTTTATAATATATATGATTTTACACTTTTGATTGCATTTTTATTCCAGAGTGAGCTAAGTGCTCATTGTGTTTGTATTTTGTGAATTTACATTCAAAAAGGTTCAGGTATTGCTGATTAAATTGGGTGCTTGAAGGAAAATTTACTTTTGATTCATAAAAATGAGCTAAATGGGCGAACTTTGTTTTGTCAAGAGCTCTAGTAGGCAATTTGCGAAAATTAGATTTTTTTTATTGTTCAGATTTAAACAAAAATCTTATAAACATTTTTTTGGTTTGTACATATGTACATCGGGTTTTAGTTCAAATTTTTCCTTTCTTTAGTTTTTTTCTTAAGAAGGATTTTTTACAATACAAATTTGCTGTGATCAATAATGCGGGCAATTTACAAAAATGCATATGTGATTTAATATGAGATGAATATAGATAGAGAATAATTAAATGCTCGGTGACTGAATGGTTAAAGCAGCAGATCATGATACGTCATGACCCGAATTCAAATCCCACTGGGTGCTGATGAGTAGTGTAGCGACTACGAAACAGCTAGTTTGTCCCCCAGCTAAAGATATGATTATAATTTTTCTTGTCTTCATCAATTATTAATTATTGATCGCAGCAAATTTGACATTTTTTATAATAACATTTTTTATTTTAATTTTTAGCCTATATATTGTCATGCTTTAAAAACGTTACCTAAACACAAAAAATTTCATTCCGAATTTAAAAAAGAAATTGTTAAAACAATTGAGTTTATTCATTTTATTAGCTACCGATATTGATACCATTATAAATACAAACAACTTTTTTTATGTTTTTTAAGGCCATGATTTATACTATCTTACATAATCGTCCAATCGACCTCAAAACTGTCTGCCGAAAAGAACTAAAAATGAAAATAAACTGTGCCTCTACCGAACATCTTACATAATCGTCCGATCTACCACACATAAAATGTATACTGAAAAGTACTAAAAATGAAACTATTTAACAGATTTCTTTAACAAATTAGATGTCATAAAATGATGGCTTCTTTGCGATCAGAGTGAGAGGTATATGAGAACGGATTGATAATGAACCTTTGTTTTGAAATTGCGATCTGGCAAACTCGATCGGCAGTTAATATTTCACCCAAATTCAACTTAAGTAGTATCAGCAAATTTCAGCAAATGCTGGAAAATAATCACCCTACTTCTGACAGTCTTGCACAGCGTTAAAAAAATAAACTCTGCGTCTACCTGCCTGCTGTTTTTTTTTTTTTTTTTTTTTTTTTTTTTTTTTTTTTTTTTTTTTTTTTGAGGGGGATGCGTGCATTGGAGTGTTTGTGAAGGTTTTACTTTAACAATAACAACACGAAAGACTAAAAGAAACTCTATATATGTGATTGATATACAAGAAATTTTGAAATCTCTATATCATGTATGTTTGGTTGTTTGTATATTATGCTGTTTGTATGGATGTGCATGTTCAATTACAGTAAGTAGATGAATGTTTCAGCTTGCTTCGCACATTGGGTTAGATGTGATAAACATTCGTAACTATATTCATGAAATCTTAGAGAGTAGCCAAGATTTTTGGTTTTTATTTTAAGGAACTTGATTGTAAATAAAAATTTCCCCTAGAGGGGAATTATTTTAATTTAACTTTAAAAAAACACAATTTTTGTTAAAAATATATTTAATTATAAAATAGTGTAATACTTGAATTTAGCAGCAAAGAAATTCCTTTTTTTGACAAAGTAAAAATATATAAAATGATCTGCCTTCATAAATATCTGATTGCTGTCCTTTGGCCTTTAAAAAAAAGTATTTTTGCATGTAATCTAGTGCGTATTCATTTGAATTATTTGCTTATACTACTGAATGAACCTTCATTTAGAAAATTTTTATTTTTCTTTGCTTTTCTATTCTTCTCATATATATTGTGAAAAATTTGCAGCTATAATTTTTTTAAAGGACTGACAGGATTTGAAAAAGTGAATCTTCCTTTTTTTTTTCAATTTTTTTACTGTTTTCATTTTTTTTTGATCGCAAAGTAAAAAAAAATATAACGGGATTAAGTAAAAACCGTAATAGGTGAACAGAGTGTTTTTGTTTAAAAGAAAAATTTTGTGACATTTTTTAAATACTGTTTTAAATTGTAAATAAAAAATAGAAACAATTAATTGCATGAGTGCACCTATCAGATGTAATTCTGAAAAAGAGCTTAGCTCCGGTAGAAAAAATCTTTGGATTTCTGAAGAGGAATCGGTGAAAAAATCATTGGAAAATTTTCTGTCTCTAAGAGATAGGAAACGCCCGCGATCGTGTTCGCCAAATATTGTTGTTACAACTGAAGACAAAACATCTTCCAGTTTAATTGTTGATGATAAGCCAAAAACCCAAGTAGGCATGGACAGGTACATAACCGTGGTTAAGAGACAGCGAAGCCCCAAATCAGCTCAAATATCATCTAAACCGAAAATTTCTAAAGATGATAATAGGACTTCGGCAACGGATAATAATAGGTTTGCTATACTGCAAACAGATGAGCCAACTATATCTAAAAAAACCTTTAAGCCGCCACCAATATATTTGCGAGAGCCTACCTCTAGTGACCTGGTAAAGCAACTTATTGCGGCAATCGGCAAAGACACTTTTAACGTAACATCGGTTAAGCACGGCGGCATAAATGAAACAAAAATCCAGGTAAACAGTGAAAATGAATACCGAAAGTTGTCTGACGTTCTAGAGAAGGAGAAGCGATCATTTTACACATATCAGCTTAAAAGTGCCAAAGGTATTCAGGTCGTTATAAAAGGTATTGACCCTTTTGTTGACACGAATGAGGTCAAAACCGGACTAGAAGACAATGGCTTCAAAATTAAAAATGTGGTTAATATTAGAAACCGTGAAAAAATTCCTCAACCCATGTTTAGGGTTGAATTGGAACCTAGAGATGTTCTCCTGAAAAAGAATGAAGTGCATCCAATTTATAACCTCAAATATCTTTTGCATCGTAAGGTTACCGTCGAGGAGCCTCATAAGCGTTTAGGGCCCGTCCAATGCCTAAACTGCCAAGAATTTGGCCATACTAAGGCCTATTGTAAGTTGCCCGCAGTTTGCGTTGTGTGTGGTGAACTTCACGGTACATCACAGTGCAAAAAACCTAAGACTGACGCGAGCGTTAAAAAATGCAGTAATTGTGGAGGTAACCACACTGCAAGCTACAGGGGTTGTCCTGTCTATACTCACTTCAAGAGATCAATGACGAATAGGCCATCAATTTTAAATATGCCACCCCAGCAGTCAAACACCATTTCTACAACCAATTTCCCTCAGGTACGCCAGCCAACCAGCCATATACACGTGCAAAACCCCCAACAAATTTCTTATGCGAATGTGGTAAAATCCGATAAACCAAACTTGAATCAGGAGCCCAAGCCTCAAAACTCCGACCAAAATTTTAGCAATCTTGAGGCAACTCTGCAGACTCTTGTTCAATCTATAAATACATTTACGGTTTCCATGACGAACATGATGCAGGAAATGCTGAAAATGCAATCCACTATTTTGCAGGCAATTTTAAAAAAATGAATTGGTTGAAAATATGTTTCTGGAACGCAAACGGCATTCGCCAACAAAAAACTGAACTTGAGCACTTCCTTATGGAAAAGCAAATCGATATAATGTTGATTGCTGAAACCCATTTGACAACCAACAGTTATTTCAAAATTAATGGGTACGCATTATATGACACTAAAGATCCCCGCGGAAGATCTTGCGGAGGATCCGCAATTCTAATAAAATCCAGAATTAAGCATTATTTAATGAACGAGACATGTGAGGAGTATCTCCAAGCAACTAATATATGCATTGAATATTTTCATGAAAAAATCGTTATTTCCTCGATTTACTCACCGCCCCGATTTTCAATAACAGAAAGCCAATATTCAAATTTTTTCAAATCACTTGGGCCTCGATTTTTAGCGGCTGGCGACTATAACGCTAAACACACTTTTTGGGGATCACGCTTAATTACCTCGAAAGGCCGTGTGCTTTTTGACACCGTTTCCAAAATGGGCTTAGATGTGGTTTCAAGCGGACACCCCACTTATTGGCCGACAGACCGACGAAAGATCCCAGACGTTATAGATTTTGGAGTTGCGAAAAATTTTCCTTTAGAGTGGATGCAAGTGGAGCCTTCATTAGATTTGTCATCAGATCACTCTCCCACTATAATCTCTGTTTCGTTCCCCCAAGAGATTGGCTCACCGTTGACTGTCAATAGAGTTAATTGGTTAAAGTACAAAAAATTTTTGAGCACACATTGTACTGAAAATATCGCCTTGAGAACGCCTGAGGATATTGATGGGTCAATTAACAATTTTTCTGAAAACCTCAAACTGGCCGTACAGCATGCTACCACTAGTCATTTAAGACCTAGAAATGAGAGCAATAGAACTTATTCATCTGAAATTGAGCAACTTCTGTCAGAAAAAAGAAGAGTCAGAAGAGAGTGGCAACTTCGCAGGTCGCCCCAGCTTAAAGCTAGGCTACGGGAATGCATAACTCAGCTAAGAAATCTGCTTGAAGTCCATAGAATGGCTTCCCTTAAAACATATTTGGAAAGCCTTGATGGTACCCCTCAATCTCATTATTCCTTGTGGAAAGCGACAAAAGGTTTAAAAAGACCCGTAATAGGTAAGCCACCTTTGCGAAATTCAACTGGCGACTGGGCAAGAAGCGATTCTGAAAAGGGAATGTTGTATGTCGATCATTTGCGAAACGTTTTTATCACAAATGATTCAGAGAATAATACAGCGGAATTACCACCATATGTTGTTAGACCTCCTGTGTCTTTGAGATTTAATTTTCAAGATGTCGAAAACGTTATCGGTAATACAAACCCCAGGAAAGCTCCAGGCATTGATCAAATTACTGGTAAAATGCTTGAACAGTTACCTCGTGTAGCTAGAAGGGTTCTACTTTTTATTTTTAACGCCATTTTACGCCTTGAGTATTATCCTGCAGAGTGGAAGGTCTCAATGATTACTATGATACCCAAGCCAGGGAAGGATCTGACTAAGGTAGAATCATATAGACCAATAAGTCTTTTACCAACAATTTCAAAACTATTCGAAAAATTGTTAATGGCGAAGTTGAGTCCAATATTGAACAATGTGGGATGCATCCCTGATCATCAATTTGGCTTTCGGGCTAAGCATAGCACCATAGAACAAACGCACAGACTAGTCAATGTCATAAGACAAACCTTTGAGGCGAAGAAGTACTGCTCAGCTCTTTTCATTGATATTTCTCAAGCGTTTGATAAAGTGTGGCACGACGGCTTAATGCACAAAATAAAGCTAAATTTGCCTGCAAATACACACAAGCTTCTGGAAAGCTACTTATACGGGCGGAAGTTTGTTATCAGAGAAGGCGACTTTATTAGCCCAACTCAGCCAATCAAGGCAGGAGTTCCCCAAGGCAGCATACTGGGGCCTACTTTATATTTGATTTACGCCTCTGACATGCCAACGACATCTGGAATCCACACTTCTACCTTTGCAGATGACACAGCGTTTTTGAGTGTTC
Organism: Thecocarcelia acutangulata; assembly: GCA_914767995.1. Classification (NCBI taxonomy): domain Eukaryota; kingdom Metazoa; phylum Arthropoda; class Insecta; order Diptera; family Tachinidae; genus Thecocarcelia; species Thecocarcelia acutangulata. The sequence goes on along the minus strand of OU612097.1, from coordinate 25,948,349 downwards.
ATGAAAACCACCATTTAGCATCACGAAATTTACAGGAATATACTTCAATATTAGAGAAATGGCTAAAACTTTGGAAAATCAAAGTTAATGAACGGAAATGTACTCATGTTACATTCACACTGTGTAGGCAAACATGTCCGCCTATCCAAATTAACAACTCACCTATTCCGCAGCACAACGAAGTTAAGTACCTTGGTATTCACCTGGACCGTAGGCTAACATGGAAGTCTCACATTGAAGCAAAGGTCACTCAGTTAAAACTAAAAGCAGCGCAGCTAAATTGGCTTATGGGCAGAAATTCGACACTGAAATTAGATTGCAAACTTTTGTTATACAACGCAATACTAAAGCCTATATGGTGCTACGGAATTCAGTTATGGGGCACCGCCTCAGCGTCAAACATTGAAAAAATCCAAAGGCGACAAAACAAAATTCTACGAACGATTACTGCAGCTCCATGGTACGTAAAAAATTCACGAATTCATAACGATCTGAGTGTTCCGCTGGTAAAAGAGGAATTTTCTAAGTACGCGACAAGGTATATCAGTAAACTGGAACTTCATCCAAACCCTCTTGCTCGCATTATACTTAATTTTGGCGGCCACACTCGGCTTAAAAGAAGGGATACCGCTGCCACCATCAGATTGCTCAATAGGTGATTTTACCGAAATAGCTCCCGCATAATAAAACTTTTTGTCTAGCATTGGCCGGACTTAAGAATTACATTTTTTTAATTTTAAATTTAGTATTAAGATTTGAATACTTATTGTTAGTTCATTTTGAAGATTCAATAAATAAAAAAATGCTTAAAAAAAAAAAAAAAAAAAAATTTCTTTCGAACGATGATAGAATGAACGTTTATTGTTTGATTGTGCTTGAACAAATGTGATATCGAGTGTAAAGTCTGAGTATTCTTGTAGTTTTTCGCATTATTTCTTATATTCTTGATAAGGATTGATAAGTTTTTTCTGTTTTCTTTTTTTTTTTAATATAAATAACAATATATATTGATATTAAAATTTTTGTAGAGGTGAAATATTGTTACAATATTGCAGAAGATAAGAAAATAGAAGGAGTTTTACATATCACACAAGTACATGCCGGAAGTTTAAAGAAAATAAAACATTCTTTTTATTCCTTGCTTTTATAAAATTTGAATTTCTTATACATATACAAAGATATTATTTTATATATTTAATTAATCTATACATTATTTACATCTTTGTTTGATTTCATATAAGGAGAGTTAAATCCAGTATGTACAATAGGCTGGGATAAATTAGCAAGCGATATTGTGCTTTTGGCATGAGGGAAACAAATTCCAAAAACTTTTTTTCTTGGTGCCCAAACTTCGTTATTTAATAGTTCAGCTTCAGCAAAAATATTTCAGTAATAATTCAAAATAATAAGGATTCAGATATAAATTTTACCTAGCAAAGATAATATTTAAAACAATATTAAATTAGGTGCTATTTTTATTATCTATTAAAGAAACCTTAAAAATAAAGGCTGAGAAAAAGTAATAAAACAAAATTAAATAAATAAATAAATGTGAATGCCTCGAAAATGATTTTCTTGGTGTGTCTTAATATAACTTATTTTCTCATGCCAAAAGCTTTGGAAACAGCGATGGTATAAAATAGACAAAGTTAAAGTTGTAATGATCTTTATGTGACATAAATTAGTAGTTGAGGGTTAGACTGGCAAAGTGAAAAAAATATTTATTGTATATATACAATAAAAAAAAAAGCAATTTTAAATATGATTACAACAACATTAATATATATGCTATAACATTGTGTATTATTGTTAAAAACAGTCTATTTTCCATTTAATTACAGTTTATTGCTCTAAAACTACGTTATTGTGTGTATTTCCGAAATGCTATTGTTACCGTCTATAAATTTCGAGATATGGTTGCATACAATAATAGCATTTATGAAAACTTTGTTTAAAGCAACAATAGCTTTTATCAAATCCACTATTAAATTATTTTTATTATATGTATGATACATTAACTCGCATACAACATAACTAAGCTTACACATTAAACTTACTATTAGCATCATTTATTATATTTTCGTTCTCGTCTCTAACATATAATATTCCTTCGTTTTTATATTTTCTTTGAAATTACCAAAATGGGTTTATTGTTGATGTAAACTAAAGAGATGAAAATTGTAGAAAAAACCTCGTTTTAAGTGATAGTGTAAATCGAAAGGTTATTCTTTTAAGATGCAATCATATGTTTGCGTCTGGTAACGAACAATACTATGACGTAGCCAACCACACTTCCGGCTAACCATAGTATAGTTATACCCAACTACAATCTCTACGGTCAATCATACTATTGTTGTGATCAACCATACTACTGTTGTGATCAACCATACTACGTTACATACAACCATATTAATATGGTTATGTATTTCTCTTAATATTGCAATTTCAACGAAGTGCTTAATAACTATTTTTGATTTATTACAGTTAATAGATAGTTCAACATGAAAGAAAGCATTTGTACTTTCCTCCCATCAAAAAACAAACTGGATAATTGTTCCGAATTATTTCTAATTATTTTATATCATAAAAATATAAATTTATATTTTAGCTTTAATTTATTATCATATATGTATATAAAATTCTGACAAAAATATGATTCTATTAAATTAAAGTTATTTGCAACATTAGTATAGTTCTTTAATGATAGTAATGTGGTTAATGTGGTGGACAAAAATATGGTTTCTTAATATAATAATATGGTTGAGTATGACACTAATATGGAAACTTCAATTAATATAGTTGCTTACTATGATAATAATATTGAGCCAAAATATAGAATAGTTATTTATAATTTTTTTTTTTTTTTTGGCGTTGCAAGTTAACAATATAGTTTTATCAGATACAACCAAATATTGTCATATCAACCAAATAATTTTTCTGTGTATATAAAAACTACTTCAGAAGAGGTTATATAGGCAAACAAAAGTTTATAAGGAGTGGGGGCCAATAAATATAAATTTTAAAGTCCGATGTTGATTTTGAATAAAACGCAAATTATAAATATTGATTTATTGGTGGATGAAAAACTGGTTAAATACTGAAATGGTAAGACGGTATATATGGTGCAGGTAACAGTCATATCAAGACTTCGCAAGGTTTAGAGACTTGCATGCCTATGTATCACAGGGGCGATGAAAACCACCCCAACGACAGGCATGGAAGCTCTTTTGAACCCAATACCACTTAACGTGGTTATTCAAAAAGAGGCGGCTACCTCAACTTACAATAGGGGGAAACAACAAAAGATACGAAACCTTATTGATCATCTTGCAATTCTAAAGGGTATTAGAGGGTCCCAAACAAGTGATCTTATAGAACCGACTCATTTACCAGCAAGCTTAGCCAACATCTTCCCAACAGAGAAGGAATGGGGTACGAATCCAAGATGATTTAGGAAAGTGTTACACGGGTGGATCCAAAACGCTCCAAATAGTTAGTGGGGCCTAGAGCACGCAGGTATATAACTCCTAGACACCACAATCTTCTAAGCGGAATTATACGCAATAAGGGAAGTGGTTGAAATACTCTCCGAGACACAAGCGAGTGCTGATAAAAATACTCTCTGATAGTGCTGAAGGCCCTGATCAGTTTTATTCTTACGTCCAGGTTAGTACTGGAATGTCACAACAGGCTATAAATAAACTGGCAAGCCAGAACTAGGTTACTCTAATCTATGTGCCAGGACACGAGGGGCACTACATCAATGAGATGGCTGACATCTACGCCAAAAAAGAAGCAGATGTCCCCTACATTTATTGGCCGCACTCCAACATTTAGCTTCAATAAGGGTCTCCTTAGCAGGATTAAGAGATGAAGAAGTGGACGGAGTTCATCGTTGAGCAATATTGGAATGAGACAGTTGATCTTGAACATTCCAAGAAATTTCTAAACTTTGATACAAAGGACCGAATGTGCTGTAAAACTGGACAGGAAAAGCCTCAGAACATTACCAGGTGCACTTAGAGGTCATTATACCTGCCTTAAATACCTGTACAGGACGGGCATTTTCCACCCATTTGCAGATTCTGCGGTAAGAAAGAGGAGTCTATGGAGCATTTGCTCACCCACTGTGGAGCATTAGGACATAGGAGATATAGACTGCTATAAGTACTTATGTTAAGTGAATGTGACTTAACATCACTCCCAATGAAGAGGCTTGTCTGTTTTCTTAGCACACTTATCCCGTAATGGGGGAATGCAAGTGGCCGATGAGGGCCACATCCCATGCAATAATAATAATAATTTATTGATGTTTTGTTGAATTTTATAATTTTTAAATTAGATTTTTTACTTTTGTCAAAGTTCAAGTTTTTCTTTTCGTAGGTTTTCTTAATGGCTTCTTAATGCAATGGCTCGGTGGCTGAGTGGTTAAGGCAGCAGTTCGTGATACATCATGACCCGAGTTCAAATCCGAAAATGGGTAGTGTAGCGACTACGAAACAGCTAGTTGTGCCCTATTATCAAGGCGGAGATTACCAACACACACGCAACTAAAAAGAGATTCGACCATATAATTTAAGTTTTGAGCAAACAGAGTTTGGTTTAATACACATCCATGTTTGACACCAAGATATGTTTAAAGTCTTTGTCAAAGCGAATTCATTTTTACTAGGTGTAACTGAAAAATCAGATAGTCTATATTTCTTCAACCTTTAGAACATCAAGTGTTAAACTTTCCTTCCATCTATTTCACATATATATCTATTTGCAAGTAAATTGCCTACATAAAATTTTTTGACACCCGAATCGCTTAAGCACTAGTAAACCACCATGTTGTTTTTGCATTGTTGTACTTATTGTAATTACTGTTTCACTTAGAAGAATTGAATAGAACTTATCTAGATGTACACAAATATATTTTTGTTCCATATTTTCTTCTCTAACCCATCAGAGTTTGGCTTTCATTTAAAGATATATATTTTTATATTTTACGAAATGACACAATTAAACATTATTAAAACACGTGTAACAAACGACATTGAACAAACCAATTGCTTAATGATAGCCAAATAAATTAAATTTGTTTTGAAATATGTGTTAAAAGAAACACACAATTGCAATGACAAATTATTATCAATAAAGCCTTGATATAACTTCGAATATTATTGCTGCATTAAAACCACATTCAATACCACCGAGATGTTAAAATTTATTGTCTTTGATTTGCAAACAATAAACTTTTAAGCCATATTTGTATTATTAAACACATGCATTTGTTTAAATGTTTGTGTCGATTCAAAATGTCTTTCAGTTAATTAATATAAAATTGGTTGTATTTGACGTATGCATAATAATATTTATATATTTTCAATACGTATACGATATGTTGTACCAAACAAGAGCAACATATTTCAATAGCTGGATATTATTTTAATAAAAAGTAATACTTTTTAGTTAAATATATTATAGTAATAATTATTATAATATTATATACAGGGTGACGCAGACCCATCTTTATGGTTTGAATGTTCAATAACTATTTTAGTTTAGCAATATTTTTTTATTTTTATTGCAGAGCTTTGTGAAGAAAACTTAGGGAATTTAACAGGGAACGCTACAAAACAGAACAGCGATCAAAATTTTTTTAACTTTATTTTGCAAATCAAAGGCTAGTTTAAACTATGAAGGTAGTTTTGTGCCATCCTGTAAAATAATATTGGCTATACAATTTAACGATTTGGACAACATATGGTTTGTGTCAATAATAACAAATATATATTTTTGGTGGGTCGCCATTTTTTCAATTGCCATAATAACGTCAAACTTTCTGCCTAAAAAGATGTGTTGCGTGGAAGTCTGATAAACTTGTTGCATTTGAAGAAAATAGCTGCCGAAAATTATCGACTGTTGGTAGAATTTTACGGCAAACATGCTCCAACTCAAAAAACTTGTGAATGATGGTTTGCGTGGTTTTGATACAAAAAACAAAAAGAGCCTTGCCACAGCCGAAAGAGTTTGAAGAAGAGGAATTGGAAGCATTATTCGACGATTATTGCGGTCAAATGCTTGAAGAAGTTGCTTTATCACTAAAAGTCACACAACAAACCTTTTTCCAAAATTTAAGTGCATTGAGATTCATTCCAAAAGTAAGGAAACCAAGTCCCATATGAGTTACAGCCGAGAGACGTTAAAATGGCGACAATGCAGGCTGCAAATGATAATTGAACGCTACAGAAAAAATAATTTTTGCCTGGTGTTGTGACTGGTTATGAAAAATCGATATATTACGCTAACCCCAAGCGCCAAAAGTCATATATAAAGCGAGACCAACCAGCCAAATCAACAGGGTATGCTGTGTATTTAGGGGGAGTTCTGAGCTATTGAAATTGAATCAAATGATCACAAGATAAGTGATTCGTTTTGATGAGAGCAATTAACCGAGAACGATCAGAATATTAGACTAAGTACGAGACCATAATCTACCATCATGACAACACACGGCCACATGTTGCAGAAACCGGTTAAAAACTGTTTGAAAAACAGTAGTGGATTGGAAGTTTTAGCTCACCCATTGTGTAGCGCAAATCTTGCGCCCTCTGACTGTTATTTTTTTAAGCCAGTGCACAGCGTCTTTACTGGATTACGCTTCATTTTAGAACAGGGTCTCAGAAGTTAGTTTTAGTCATTGTTTACCTCAAATCCGGCGCAGTTCTTTCGGTGCGGAGTCCATATGCTACCAAAAAGATGGGAAAAATTATTAGTAATATATCAACTAATTTTCTCCCCGGGTGTATTCCAAACCAGGGCATTCTGTTTTTCAGGGAGAAGAGTCCCTCGTTTGTTGTAGAAAAAAAAAAAAGAAAAAAAAGGAAGCCGCATGTCTTATGTTGTGCTGGCTTCCGAAACCCTACCAAGGGTATAAATTGGCAGAAAGGAGTTCAGAATGCTCCCTGGGTGTTCTGTCTACAGTTCAACCCGGGCTTGGTTGAGGTAGCCGCCTTAGCTGAAATGTTCTAGCTGTGGTTTAAACCTAAAGACGTTGGAAGGGGGAGTTAGTACTGCTTATAAATTTTTGATGCCAGGCCTTTTTTCGGTGGCTAATAATCCCCCAAGATGCTGTTGTCTTGCAACAGCTATCTCTACTGTAACTAGGTTTTAGTTAGCCGAGTGAGTTGGTTTAAGGGCTGATGCTCTTAGTGGATCTCAGCCGACTAACTCATTAAGCCTTGTGTTCCACTGATTGCTAGGGTTGCCCATATGGCTACGCACTCGGGGGCGCTGTAGAATAGTGAATATCTCACTAAGTGGAATTGGTCTATCATTTTAAATAAAATGAGTATTGTATATATTACATCATAATAAATGCATTTGCCAAGAAAAAAAAAAAACGACATTATTCAATTTATATATTACATATATATAATTAGGATAGCACCGGTGAAATGTTGGCAGCTAGAAAGCTGAGAAGTATAAGCTGTTTGCATTGTTTTGATAGGTATCAATATTATTAGCTAATCAGATAAATGAGAACAAACTTAGAAATCTGTCTCACCCGCTTATGGCGAACATGTGCACTATCAACCTCTCGCATTATATTGCCGTAAAATAAGAATCTACCGAGAGCTTGTTCGAATAAAAAAATATTTGAACTTTTTATTTTTTAATAGTTTTGTTAGTATGAAACTATTAAGTATTTTATCATTTTACAATCCTGATTAAATACGCGACTTTTCAATGGCTCTTGCTAATGCACTTTAGTAAATTTTTTTAAGGGAGGACCTTAAAAATCGACAAATTTTGAAAATTTTCAATTCATAGTTTAACAAATAGTCTTAAGTCTAGAAAACTTGGGGCAATTGCTTAATTAGTTTTGACTGCGGTTCTAGAAATATTATTAACCACAAGATGGTTACAGTTTGACAAAAATTCTTGATTTTTCTTAAATGGCCATAATTTCCAAACTGCACGAAATAGATTTTTTTTCTGATTTTTCACATGATGGTTACATGTCCCACCTTTCGGCTTGACGTTGAATTCTGGGCCACCCCGTATAACAAATAATTTTTTTATAAAGTCTTATTATTTTGTGTAATGAGAGTTTTGCTCTAAATCTTGATTCCATTTTTAAAAATTCATTTAATTTTTGGACTCGTACAGGTAGAAAAAATTATATAGTTGAGATAACAATATTCTAATTCTTGAATTATATCGTTGAAAGCAACCAAATAAAATGTTTTCAATCTGAAATGTTCTTTGCTAAACTAAGTAGATCCAAGAACCATATTATATCATGCAACCATACATTTGGTAAAAGTTTTAATAATATTTGCTTGGCAACCACATTCTATTATCACTCAAATCTATATTGTTGTGAAAGTCAAAACTACTATTGTCACTTTCGGTTATACTACTGTTGATGGCCACATGTTTAACTACATCTATACATATAGTTTTTGCAATAAAATATAATTTATTTTAAAAATATTGTAAAAAGATTATTAATTCTACTTTATATTAAAAAAAAAAACAATAAAATTTGGACGGCTTCTTGGTATCTTTGGTAAATTATTGGATCGTAGATCTGTAAAATAGGCATATAAATAATTTATTATCACCAAACGTTTGTAAATATAAACATGTTTGTAAATATATAAAAAACCTTTTTGTTTTCATACTTTGTTCATTTATGGCGATGGTTTTACCGAATTCCCTTTGATTGACTTATTTATTTATGTATTTCACTAAAAATTTATATTATTAAAACTTTTTTTAATAATATAAATTATTTTTGTATTTGTTAATAATCAAACACACAAAAAATTTGCAAAATAAAATAAAACTGAAATAAAATTAAATGTCAATGTCTTGAACAAAACCAACAATAGTAAGTTTATTCTGTAAACATACATAAATGTTCCCAGTGGATAAGTCTAACATACACATGTTTAAATTGAGAGCTTTTAAATACATATAACAACAGATATTTTCGTATTCAAACTATGTTTTTTAAATACTATTATTCCATCTAACCATATATGAAAATAAGAGAGCCAAAATAATAGATACAGATAGATAGAACACTTTTACACTACTATATTCGTAAAGATCTAAACTATGTTAAAAACAATAATATGTAACAATACAAAATATTACAGAGAGCATACTAATGTTGCCATAACAATATGATGAAATGCATTTTCTTTGCGTGTATGTGGTATGCGTTTATGGAACGAGAATGAGTAAAACTTGTTGGAAATTTGTATTAAAAATATACTCAAAATATTGTGTACATTTCATACAAATTTTCTAGACGTGTCACATAAATACCCTATTACACGTTTGTGCTTTTGCTCTAACACTAATCTTTATGTTCATGAAAAACTAAACTATTTCTCAAATGTAATTTTGTTTTCGTTTGTGAATTTTATGTATTGTGCACGTTTTAAAATATTTTATATTATTTATTAAATAAATAAACTTTTGAATTTATTGAGGCTCAAATCGATTTTGTATTATTTATTTTATTTCATTTCAGCTCCAATCAAAATTAATTGAACTTTAATCTTAAAGCAACATGGTAAATAAATTATTGTTATTTTTCCCATAAAAATTATTTCCATTAAAGTAGTATTTTTTGTATATTTGTTTTATAGTAAATGAAAAACAAATATTTTAATTAGATTTAAGTTTCTTTTGCAACAAAAAGTACAACACATGTGAAGAAAGCGAAGCCAGAAGTCTCTTAATGTGAAAGATGGAACTATAAAGTAAAAAAATTTCGTTTAAATTTTATATATTGATGTTCTTTTTATTATTTTATTGTCCATCAAGCAAATATTGATATTGAACTAGATTTTTTGTTATTGACTGCTCAATGACTTTTTTAAGGCAAAGTATACTTTAGGCTTATAAAAACAAGACAAAAGCTGAGTAAAATAATGTTTTAGTTTCAACAGCCTGTTGAGAAGGATCTAATAAAATATAAAGAAAAAATTAAAGAGCCTTAAGATAGAAAGAATCATACGGCCAACCTGAAAAAATCTAGAAAATTTTACTAAAATTTAAGACATATAATAAAGGCAAAATGCCAAAGAAGAGAGCAGTTTTATTACACAGTTTTTGAAAATAAACTTTAATTTTTTATATTGATCTATAAGGGGTTAGATTAAGTTTAAGAGGCTGCCAGCCAGTACAAAGTCGGGCTCTAGGGTTCAAATTGGTCCTGTTCTATTGCCACAGTTTTATATGTCTATCAGCAAATATACATATCACTCGTCTAGTTTATAGCCAAGGACCGAGGACTGGATAAAACAGTTCAATCCACCTACACCACAGTCCGATATTTCTGCCAAATTATTAAAGCTATTCCGACCTTAGGTTGCAATCAATAATTTTTAGATCATGGAGGTAGTTTAGGGACCATCATATGCCACAAACAAGAAGATGAATTGATTAAAAATAAATTCTTTTAATTTCTTATTTTACAGCCGCACTGTGCATATGTATATTTTATTATTGCTGAAATAAGTTTTTCTTCTCTTATGAGAATTTAACCAAATTAAAAAGTTTGATAAAAACAGCTGTTTATACCACAATATAATTACATCAAAATAGCAAAAACAACAACGACAAAAAACAGCCCAAGCCTTTAAACAAAACAGTGATAAAATTAATTTTAGAAATGGCAACAACAATAATGCCACTTATCAAGTGAGATGTAAAAATGAAAACAAGAGTAATTAAATGAAAAGGCAACAGCTGGCTTGTACATAATTGCTATAATTGCACTGTGGAAGAAAAAGAAATTTTAAGAAACTCTATAAATTAAGTATGAGGGCGAATGTCAAGAGAGCCTGAAATCAGCTTGAGTGTTGTCTAATATACATGGTAGCACAGTGCGGTAATTTTAGCGTTTAATATTAATTAAACGGGCTTTATTGGATTGTGACCTTTGTGGCAGCAATGTTTCCGTAAGATAAGATGCAAATTGTTTATTTTTCTTGGACCAGTACCAGAGGATGACACCTACATATGCAGTGCGATGTACCGGAACTAGGAAAATAGGCTGTGAGGTGGGGGAAAGAGGGAGTAGTGTTTGTGAACATCTGACTTGAACTTTCCAACATTATAACAGACAGGAAACACGTTTGCAGGCAACTTATTCCACAGACGAAGCATACGACTGAAAAACGAATTCTCTCCGCAATGCGTAGAACGATTACCCTGGCAATCGACCACAAATGGGTATAGAGAAGTAGGAGCTTTTCATTTGTTGTAGCAAATAAAATTCTAGGAAGCAGCATAACTTATGTTGTGTTAGACTTCTGAAACTCTTATCAAGAATTAATTGCTAAATCGATGTTTGGCAGAGCCCACAGGCGCCTGATTTTAATTATGGTTAAAGTGCTATGACAAAAACATTCTGGCTGTGGTTTTAATCTAAACTCACAGGAAGGGGAATTAGTCTTGCCTAATAAATATGCTGCATACTCCGTTCTGGCAACACAGACCTGTAACGAAAGGAGCCAGTTTTTATGGTTTGGCTTCAACCTACCAACTCATAAAGCTTTGTTGGCCATTGACTGACTTGAAAATTGCATACAGAAGCGATTAGAAGCATCTTCAGCAAGGGATTTGACCATTATGGCTATAAAATTATGGCAAAAGTTGCGATCTGTGTGAGCGTTGCAAGCCACACGGGGACACTCATGAAATAAAGCTGTTAAGACGAGTGCTGATGTAAATCAATTTATACGTCGCCAAACACTATTCCCTCTTTTCTCCTCCTCATAACTTATTTGCTTAGTTCCAACATAAAGCACAGCGTTTGTAGGTGTCATCCCATGAATGATGGATTAAGATAGAAAAAAATACATTTATCATATCACGTATCTGCTCTGGGAAATAATGAAATATAAGTAGTGTGCATTGACATGATTCCGGACTTATAGAAGACACTAAAATGTCATGATGAAGCCACAAAGAATGTATATTTGAAATAGAAGATGTATAACAATTAAGTCAATACATATGCTTTTTTGCTTTCTAACCTACCAGAGGAGAGACATGGGACAAGAAAATCATGTCAAGCAAAAGCATTTTCACTCATCTAACTACAATGGCTTTCCTCTGGTAGCTGCCTACACAAAACAAATATTGACATAATTACTGACCTGTTAAAGACACTGAAATTGCGTGCTAAAGGAAAAATATATTTTATGCTAGCAAACCACGAGTATATTTCCCCTGACTTTATGAAAAATATACTCGTAGCATATTTACATATTTTATGTTCTTATATTTTTCCAATAGCAGTTATAAAAATATGGTGGTTTTATTGTTCTTGTCAAACCTTTTACACCCGCCACATATGATAAGGGCACAGATAATTGTCTTGATAATAATGGTGAAAAAAGAAAGCTATTTAAATAATAATTGCGAAAAAAGGTCTATACATTTTTTTTGTGTGAGGCCATGAAAGCCTTCCTTTTAATACCCGTAATGCTAATGACTTTTGCTTCCTAAAAACCTTTTAGCAATTTTTACGGTCTGTTATGTCTCCGGCCAAAAAGGATTTATACTACATATTTAACACTTCTAAGTATCCAACATTGTTAAAGTTCTAAAAAACACCAGTAAAATTTCAAACTTTCTCTTCCACTTTCATTTACTTAAATATTTGAAATTCAGCACTTGAAAATATTTTTTACATTCTTTGCAACACATGGAAATAAATTTTAAGAAAAGTACGAGAATAAGAGAATGCAGCCATTAAAGTAAAAAAAAACCAAAATATTTTTTTGTGCCTTTTATACGAACATATTTAGAAAGCAAAACAAAAAAGAACTCTGCAAAGCAGCTTAAAGTCATATGTGTTGTAAAACAAAGCAAATTGTAAGAGAATTGAATTTAATTATGACAAAAATAATACAATTATTTACCAGGAAATTTATTTTCATAGAAGCGTTGAGCTTTAAATTTATCTCGTCAGGAACATATTTTTAGACACCTACACATTTTTAAAATTTTTTAATTAAAAAACAATAATAAACAAGTTAAATAAAGTGAAATACGACAGACATATTATAAAGCTTGTAAACAAAATACAACCCCTAAAAGTATGCAGTATAAAAAGCAAGTAGCAAATTCTGCTTAACGTTATACTATACTTACAGATAAACTTTTTTTTTTTTTGTAGCACAAATTGTTGAGCTAAAAACAGGTGTATGCGTGCGGTTGATTGAAAGATGCCTGAAGAAACACGTACAGAAAATTTATAAAATTTTCACGATTAACTTCAAAATTATGTTATTGAAGATTATCGTCATTGTTACTAAGGCGAGTAGATGTGGGGAATTGAAAACACATTTTTATAAATGTCTGTACTTTTTCATCTTTTTGTGCGTTTATTTGTTTAGGCTTTAGTTTGAAATTAGAATACAAATTATTAATGATGGCGATGGACTAGGTGAGATACCTTATACAGGGTATTCCAGTACTCAATGCCAAACGAAATCTGTGTAAAAGGATCATGAGAAAAATCCGGGAAAAAATCTATCTCATGCAGTCTGAAAATTTTGGGAATTTAAGGAAAACCTAAGAATTTGGTCACGCTGTAACCACTTTTCTGTTATTTTGGTTAATTTTTATTATTTTTGTACATTTAAATTTTGGTATCTTTACCCCAAATAACATTTCTAGAACCATGGTTAAAAATAATGATGCAATTACCCCAAGTTTTCGAGCATTAGGACCACTTGTTTACCTATGATTTTAAAATTTTCAAAAGTTGTCGAGTTTGAAAGATCCTTCTTTAAAAAAAATGTACAAAAATGCCTTGGCAAGTGCTATTAAGGGCCCTTATTACAACCTAACGCTAAAGTTCTTGATAGTTAACCTTAACATTAGTTAACGTCAACAATAAAGGCATCATTAATTTTTTCCCATTTCTACAACTGAAGTTAAAGTATTTTCAGCAGAAAGTATGTTAGTTTCAAGTGCTTAAAGTTAACTTTGAAATTTACCATGAGGATAAACCTGCTGCTAAGTTATCAGTAACTTTTCATGTTAATGTTAACTTGTAATAACCATAAAAAAATTATTTATAAGATAAAATCCTAAAGTTTACTATTCGGCAGTTGTAATAATGGCCCTAAAAGTTTGTGTACAGTATTTGTTAGTTTCATACTGCTTTAAAAAACGGGTAAAAAATTAAAACCTTAAGTAACCCGATTCTTGCTAACTCATTTTAGTCATCTCAATGTTTTTGATTTGGACAAGCTCTTGGTAGGTTCTTAATTTTGGGGCAAAATGATGAGAGAAATGGATAGTGGACATGTTTGCCATGAGTAAGCGAGACAGATAGTGATGCCATTATTACCAAATTCAACAAAATTAAGTAAAATTAATAAAAAAATTTAATATCTTGACTTAGTTAAGTTTAGGTTTATTTGAAAGAAAGGCTGATTAAATCTTGTTGTACTGTAGTTTTCTAAAATAAAATTATTAAATAAATAACAATTGTCTGAAACAATCACAGACGATTGTTATCGAATGCAATTAATGCGTTTGCGTCGAGCATTGAAAGACAAACGGCCCCAATACAACAAGGGATATGATAAAGCGATTTTATAGCATGACAATGCTCCACCCCATGTTGCAAAAGTGACCAAGATATACTTGGAATTGTTGAAATGGGAAAACCTACCCCAGGTGCTGTATTCTTCAGAACTAAGTTCCTCGGGCTTTGACTTGTTTCGATCAATGGTACACGACCTAGCTGACCAGCACTTCTAATCTTATGAAGAAGTAAAAAATTGGATCGATTCGGGGATCGCTTAAAAACATGACTCGTTCGCTGCCCGAAAGATGGCGCAAAGTAGTGGCCAGCGATGGAAAATACTTTGAACCATAAATACAGGGATCGTGCAAAAAACGCTCCGATGTTTTTGGGCTGTAACTAAAAAAGATGAAAAACTTTGATTCTTCTTGTGGATTATTTTTATTTGGTCTTTTTATTTTTTTTTGCATCAAGTCGAGAATATGATGTCATGTAAATGGCCGCCGCCACAGTTGATTGTCATTTGAGCTTTTCCTTTAGCATTTTCCATCACATTGGACAAAACTTCCGGCGATAGGTCTTCACATTCTTGACGGATATTGTCTTTAAGAGCTGCAAGAGTCTGAGGATTGTTGACATAAGCCCGCGACTTCAAAAAGCCTTACAAAAAGAAGTCTGCAGCGGTCAAATCAGGCGATCTTGCTGGCCAGTGCAAATCGCCAAAACGGGAGATTAGGTGCCCGGGAAATGCATCCTTCAGCATATCGGTTGTGGCACGTGCAACGTGTGCCGTAGCACCGTCCTGTTGGAACCACATGTTTTCCAACCCCAATTCATCAAGTTGCGGCAAAAATAACTCATTGATCATTGCTCTGTAGCCCTCACCATTCATAGTAACCATTTGGCCCGCGATGTCTTCAAAGAAAAAAGGTCCTCCAGCGAAAGCAGCACACCATACAGTGACTTTGAGCGGATGTAATGGCTGTCCAAGGGTTACACGCAGATTTTCAATACCCCACAAGCGTAAATTTTGCTTATTTACGTACCTGCTAAGATGGAAATGAACCTCATCACTCATGATTATTTTTGATGAAAAACCATCTTCCACTTGGGGTCAAATAAATAGTCACCAATATTCCGCCTTCAGGAGCAGTGTAGTGTAACATTGTTTTTGATTACTACACAAATGTCAAAACGGAACTGACACTAGAGGCCAATCGCAAAATTTATAGCATTTTCTGGTAGGAGGATTACTTTTGCGCCACCTTGTATATACCCAGTGGTTTACAATAAAGCCCCGGATTTCGGAAAAAAATGGTGGAAGCACGGTTGTGAATCTATGTAAATGCTATCCCCAGATATCATGATAAGTCCCAATTAATCTTGCTAAAATATATTAATATTTTTGATCGTATTACTAGCTGTAAGCCAAGCTTTAAATTGAACTAAACCACTTAAAAATTTTATTTTTTAATGTAATTAATTAATTAATCAATTGCTTGCAGTTGATCTTGTTGTCGATCAACATATCGCTCCTTTATTGCAACATAGTCGTAACTCAAAAAAACTTGTTTCGAGAAAAACGCATTTCAAATTTTTAGTTTCCATACAAGTCTTCGAAAATTTTTTTTAGAAAATATCTCCTAAAGAAAACAGTTTAAAAGTAATTTGAATAAATTTTTGATACAATATAAAAGGTAGTACTGTTAACAATTCTGCATTGTTAACTTGGAAAGATAATTCTGGAGATATGACTATGTTGCAATAAAGGAGCGATATGTGAAAATGGCTTCTTTAAGTGCCGTGTTCTTTATTCTAGAAAGCCTAAAACTTTATTGTCAAAAACTTTTAGAAATTATTTTTTTTTTATAAACTGAACATTAGAGCTATTAAAAAATTGTAAGACAGATGGTCTAGTGAGGATACCTGTCGAATATCCAGGCTGACATGGGCCAGATGTGATAACAGGAGGACTATTATCTTTAGGGGCTTGCCCCTACGGAGGTTGCGTTCTGCTGTGGCGGACATTGCCACATAGGGACGCAGGCGAGGAGGTTAAATCTTCCATTTAATGAATTCAGTAGAAGTTGCTGATACGAGGAGGAAGAAGAGAGCGTTAAGCACTTCCTCTGCCAGTGTCCAGCTCTTTCTTATATAAGGGCATTGTACCTAAGCAGACCGATGCTGCATGATTTGTCGGAGGTATCGGAATGCGATGTAAGTCGATCGGACTGCTTTATCCGATCCTCGGGTTGCTTCTAAACCAGTGATATGTATATCTACTGAGATACGTATCATATCCAGCCAACACAACGGAACCAGACTTGACCCAAGTGGGCCGGCTTTACAATAGCTGGCAGCTTGTCAAACCTAACCTAACCTATTAAAAAATTTTGCTCCATATAAAATCTTTTCCCTGATACTATCCCAGTATGTCCCAGTTATTTTTAAAATAAATTTTAATTTTTTTTTTTTTTTTGTTAAAAGCTGTTACCCAAAAATAAACTTAAGCCTGAAACATCTCTTCTTTTACTTGTTAGAAATTAGTTTTTTTTTAGGAGTTACCAAAAAAAGGAAATTGGGTGACATTGTCCCATCCAAAGCATTAACTGTCAGTGGTTGCCAACACATTATATCTAAAACTTCAGGCTGCTAATGTTTATGAATTCAAATAGCTGCCTTAATTGTCGCATTTTTGTTTAAATTGTAACGAGTTTTCTTTTAAAACAAACATTTGGAACTCGTTTCCTAACAAATTCTATTTCGAAATTGTTGAACAAATTTTCATTATTGTCATACAAACAATCCAATTTGCTTTCTTTTAAAGGCTTAAATAACTTTTCTTCTTCTTTTTTAAATCAATGCTAACAAACATTTCTCTGTCTTCATTCCAATTGGCTACAAAAAGAAAAAAATATCAATTGTAAATTGTTTTCTAGCATTCCAAAAAAAGAAAAAAAAACTGTAATGTTCTTTCAAGGCTTCTTATTAGAAATAAAATTCTATTTAAAGCAATTGTAAACATGCATTTGCGTTAAATAAAGGGTGGTTCACATCCTAACATTAAGTTTTTTGCCCAACTTAATTTGACATTTATTTGTTTCAGTAATTGACAAATTGCACCATTAATGGAGGTACACTATTCAGTAGCGCGTTAAGATTGTTAAAGCCTTTTACGAAAGTAAAAGGCTTTAACAATCGTAATTTTTCTGGTTAGAATCAGCTCACCGGGTCTGCAAGAACGTCTGTTCCAGTTCATTTTGCGCAAAACAATGCTGCTATTTGTGAATAGTCTGACAGAAAAGCCGTCAAATCAACTCGACTTGTTGTCGTACTTGATGTCGCGTGATTAGTCGAATTTTTTGTGGTCAGTGATTGAGAATATAGTACCTGGACGATATGGGTTTCCACTTGTCACACAGCCAACGAAATTATGGCACTTTTGCGCGAGATATTCTCACTTCGCACAGTTCTCTGGCCCATAGTTGAAAATCAAGAACTTATATTGAGCATAAAAATATATAGATCGATAGACAACAATATAATTCAAATTAATTTGAAAGAAGTTTTTAGATTTATAAATATTTCTATTATTACATGACTTTAGCCAAAGATATTTTATTAATTTTAATTATAACTAAGAACAATTGCCGTAATCAATAACTCTTGATAACAGAAGAGAGAAAATAATTATTGAATATCCTAAGCTCGGGAGCAACTAGCTGTTTCGTACTCGCTTAAATAAAGTAGATATAAAACGAAATATATGCTATTGATCTAGATTGATTAAAAATTTATATTAAAAAATAATAAAAAAAATAGTGTTTGTACCTTTTTGACGCTACAAGTTCAGCTCAAAGTTATTGTTGTTCTAGCTTACTTTTAACCAATCTTTTTTACTTTTCTATATACCTAGATTTTAATTTAATTTAGCATTAATTTTTTAAATATATAAAACATAGCAAACTTAACATATCAAGATAAATTGAAAGCGAATCAGGTAACTATTTTAAAAGTTATTGCTTTTTAACGAAAACGGATATATTATAGAACTTGTAGCCCTATTAAAAATTGCCTCCCCAGGTACTAGCACGGGAAGTAAAAGATCTATGGATTTTAACTACTTTCTCTCTTTCTGAAAAAATTGAAATTGTTAGGAAGACGAAAAACCTAGTCATTATAATAAATTCTTCGCTAACATGGTCTGATCATGTAAATACTGCTATAGGGAAAGTATTTGCGATGCTTCGTTCATTATGGGCAACTCAGCATGCAACACCGATAAATATTCGGATGACTTTGGCTAAGACCTATCTTATACCGACATTAATGTACGGTAGCGAAATTTTTGCGGGCAGCGATCAAAAAAGCACCAGAAAGTTAACTTCTGCATATAATGCTGTTCTTAGATATGTTTTCAATTTGGGGCGTTTTTCTCATATCACATCTTATGAGAGTGAAATTTATGGTGTGCGTCTTTGTGACCTGTTAAGTATTCGTTGTATTCTACTGTTACATAAAATTATTTACACTGGTGTACCGTCATACTTGTTTAAACGTCTTGTTTTTACGCAATCAAGGAGGAACAAAAACCTGGTCCAGATACGATTTAAAAAGTTAATATCTGAATGGCAATTTTTTATTCACACAATACGACTATGGAACTCAATACCAGCACCTTTACAAACCATTAGCAATGGAACGCAGTTTAGGAAATGTCTATTTAATTTTTATAGTAGAAGTTAAAAACTTGTTTTTAATTGTAAACTTGTTTTGAATTTTTTTATCTTTCTTTTTTTTATAAACTGTTTTTTGTTTTGGTTTTTATATATTAAATTGTCTTTTAAATCCTTTGTAATTATAACTATAACTAAATTTAAATTGTAATAATTTGTAAAACCCATACTATAATTATAAGACTCTAAGTCTTGTTGTATGGGTGTACCAATAATTAAATAAATAAATAAATAAATATGTAATTAATATAGAGAATTTGTTTCTCACCACATATGGGAGGTAGGCGTGTCCTTTGTCCAATTTTTTCTAAAAATAAAATTTTTGCTAATTAAAGTATTTTATTGTAGTGCAACCAATTTCAAAAATTTTACATCACTAAATTTATGTCGCCTCGCCTCGCTACATGCGAGCTAAGCACTGTACGCCGTGGCGAGGTCAATCGGTTGGTTCACCACGATTATGGGATTTGGCTGGCTTAGACTTTTTTGTTTGGAGATATTTAAAAGAAAACGTGTATACCAATAAGCCAAACATATTTCATGAGTTAAAGAATGAGGTGATTTCGCACTTTGAACTTCAATTTGTAGATGGGGCAATGCCACCGAAGCCGTGGCGAGCATTTGGACGATAATTGGTTTTACACATAATTGTCATACATGCTTCTATCATAACAAATATTATTAAGAATACTTTTCCTCCAGCTTAGTGCATTCACTTATTGTTTCTTGTCTTCTTTGATCAAGAGTTCTTGCTATAAGTAAAAATCAAAATAGTTTTTGGCAAAAGCCGGAGTTGAACTTTAAACAGAAAAATAACTTCATATAAAATTAGAAAACTTTTTCTCTAATTTACAATTAATATCGTGTATTTTGCTTGGTTCACCCTTTACAAGCCAAGAACCAAACAAAAAAATCTTATTCGTATAACTTCCATTTCTTTAGGCAAATGTGTAATTAGTAAGATTTTTAGATTTTTTGTTTTGAAAAATTCTTGCCTTCAGAGAAAGGAAAATTTAAGAATATTTCAAAATAGGAATGAAAGTCATTGTATATAGTTGCAAACTTTTGTACGGAAATGAATTGAAAATAAAATTCAAGTGCATACAGTTGCTTTATACAAGCTTGATAATTCAAGTAAAACACTTTTTCATATTCGAGTTTTGAACAGATGGTTCGTATTTGTCCAAAAACATCGATACTGTTGACGTCATGTTTCTTTTGTAGCAGAAAATTCAATATCAAACTTGTTATTGACTATAATTCACCTGAAGCATTTTCAGTTGAATCTTTCCAGCTTATTGCAAAATTTTTTTGTTAATTATATTTTTTTTTTTTGCAAACAAAAATCCAATGAAGTTTTGTATTGTTATATGCTGGTAACCACTAATGAATGCTTGTGCCAATAAAACTGGGAAAATGAACAAAATGTGGGATATAATACTTTGGCTTGAGGTACATAAGGATAAGCATATCTTTAATAAGTTTGTTGTCATGCTAAATAAGTTTTAAAAAATAGGAAAACAAATCAAAGGATATAAATTTAAAAAGCGTGTGAAAACATTTTGAAGTCGAAGAAATAAGCTAAATATAGAAAACGAAGAAATTAAAATTAAAGTTCAAAAAAAAACAAGTAAGAATGTAGTATATTCGGACTCACCGAATCTAAAATGCCCTGCACAATAGTCACGTATATATGAAGGTATATTACAAATTTGAACTTAATATGAAATATAAAATTTGTAATAAATATATAAGGAACGATATCGCGGAAATTTTTTGCTTTGTAATCGTCATACCTTGGGAACGACTACAGTACCCGAGTGAGCTGAACAACCTAGACTATTCCGGAGTATCCAGCGGCCTGCCTACCTATATATATATATATATATATATATATATATATATATATATATATATATATATATATATATATATATATATATATATATATATATATATATATATATATATATATATATATATATATATATATATATATATATATATATATATATATATATGAATACCTATTTCCTTACATTTTTCATAAATAATATATTTTTATGTTGTTAATTTGTACTTTACGCGGTAAAATCGGCGTCGAACAATATTGGGGCTAAAATGCAGTGACAAGGTATTCTAGAACGCAGATGATGTGAAAGAAAACATATGTTCTCTGCTTGTATATCACTCTTATTTCTAACGAATATAGATATGTCTTTTAGAATAGTAGAAAATGAAACGAGCACGTATTTGTGGTGAAAATGACTTCTCGAATAGAGAGGAATATTTCATGCAAATTTAGTTTAGGCTATATCTCGGGTATACATTTATAGACCGATATCGGAAATTTTCATTTTCTATATTTATATAACCTTATTTTATAACCAGAACTGTTTTTAAGCACAAAAAGTTGTTTAAGTTCGCTTACAAGATATTTTCATAAAAAAATCGATTTAGGTTATATCTCGGGTATATATGCACCGATATCGGAAATTTCCATTTTCCATTTTATACCTCGGACATATATGGACCGGTGTCGGAAATTTGCATTTTTGTAGCTTCCTTTCATAACCAGAACTGGTTTCAAGCATTTCATGGAAAATCCGTTTAGACTATACTTTGGGTATATACTGACCGACATCGAAAATTTGGATTTTCTGTATTTTAGTAACCTCCTTTTATTACCAGAGCTTCGTTTTACAAATTTTGTATTGAATTTACACACAAAAAACAAATTTTCCTGAAGAAGTCTTCCAAAGGAAGACGAAATATTGAAAAATACATTAAACATTTTTTAAAAAAACAAAAAACGGACCTTGAGCTGCACGAATTATTTGCAAATATTAAATTAAATAAAGGGCAAAGCAAATAGGACCAAGAATTAAAATTATATAACAATATATAAATTTGCACAATTTTTAGTACTTTTCTTAGTTTTATGCTGCTTTCAAAGACTTTGCTATTTTAGGTTTGTTTTTTATTCTACAGCAAGCAACATTTGTAATATTTAATTACACTGCTCTTGTCAAATACATTTAATAAAATTCATGTTTCAAATGCATTTTAATTAATGTTGTAACTCTGGTCTTCACTAAGCTCGTACGAGTATATATATATCCTCCTTTTTGAATACTTCCTGTATGGGATATTTTTCCAAACAAAATCCTTTTGAAATAAATGGCAGATGGGCACAATCTTTCTACTCAACTGATACACTTGCAGTTTTAATTTTATTAAATGTCACCATGTGAGCTTAAAGCTTAATACGAGTATTTTGTTTGTAATCTTGTCCTCCTATGCGCTCTATGGATTTGTTTTTTTGCAAATCTAGGCTTGATTTATAAATAAATTGGAAAAGAAAAACACAAGCTGCCAGCTAAAGTCATTTTAAATATATAAAAATAATAAAAAGACTGTAACAGTATTCTTGATACATGTGTTCTTGCCGCTTTAGTTGCCTCAAGATGACATTCTTTATATTTGTTTTGTTTTTGTTTTTCCAGTGTATATTCTATTTCCGTTTTAATTGCACACTCACTTGATTACGGTCGCTGTCTCTGCATTGATTTGGAGGGCTGGTTGATTTGGGTGGTAAATATTTTTCTTGGATTTTTTCTTCTTCTAACATGCAAGACACAGAGCATTTCAAATTTCAATAAACATGTTGCTACTACTAACATTGTTAGAGCCGTTTGCTTGTATGCTAAACTGCCGGTTTTCAAACGGACACAATTTTATGTTCAATTTTGTTTATTTTTAGTTTTTGCAAAAATACGAGTATTTGATTTAATATTTACCCAATATAGTGTTCTATTTGTTTTTTAAATGTAAAAATGTAAATCTATGTAACAAGTTGCAAAGTAACTGGTTGCTAGTTTCTCCACCAAAGAAGCAACAAGAGCAAGAAGTTACTTGTTTAAAATACGCACAGTGGTTAAACAAAGCAAAATATCAGTTAAACAATAGCAGAAAACTCAGATACAGGCTGAGCCTGTTAAATATTATCCTTAAAAAGTGATAACTTTTTCAAATTTAAAATTAAGTACAAGTACTTAACATTCTCGCTTACGAATAACTACTCGTATCTAAAAATCTTGTTACAAAAAAGTCATTAAAAAATCTAGTTGCTTATAATGTTTAAAAAAAGCTAATTAATTTAGACGTTGCTGCCGATAAAAATTATGGATGTTTTGTAGAAATATATAAAATGTAATAGGTAACTTTATATAATAAAAAAAAGGCATGACTTTAAATCATGGTAGAAATGCCACCTTTATAATTATACTCTTACAAACAATATCTGTTGAAAAAGTACTTTTTCTGTGCTTGTGCCTTTTCAACAAAATAGTTTTGATAAAAGTATCACTCATATTCAATATTTTTCTTAAAAACTTTATCCATAAAAGTTAATTTTTAACCTCATGGAGTTAAGTACGGAACTGGTTTTTAGCACTATGTTTTATAATTTTAAACATTTATAGCTATTACATTTGCACGTGCATATGTAATGTCAATATCACTTTTACACCGGGTATTTATAAGCTGTAAGTGGTAATGACAAACAAAAAAAAAACCGATACCAACAGAAAATTTGCTACACAGAAACCACTTTTCTTCGTGTTCAACAACGAAATTCGTTGAATCAATTAAAAAATTGTTTGAATGCGGACCTGTAAAGGAATTCGTGGATTGAAACAAAAGTTAAGTAAACATGATTATTGATCAAAAACAAAACTTTTTTTTAAACAACAACGAAATACGATATCCAAGGTTATTTTTTTGATATTTATTTTATTGATTTTGTTATCACTACAATTTTTTCCGTGTAGAACAGCAACATTTTATAAAAGTGGATATTGATTTACTACATTTTTCATTTTGTAAACATTTTTAAATCCGTTTCTATCATCTTATCTTAAGTTTTAGCAGACCCAAGTATAACTGAAATTATTTTATTAAATTTTCATTGTAAATATTGTACTTATCACGTATGTTCTGAGAAACGCAAATCTCTTAAGTTTAGCGTTTTCGATTTGAAAACGCCAAATGGGTGTTCTGAGAAACGTATAACGCAAGAATTATGGTTTTGCGATTTGAAATCGCCAAATAGGTGTTCTGGAAAACGCATATCGCTTAAAATTGGTGACTTCAACTCGCATGTATTACGGAAGTGAACTGATTGAATTTGCTTAAACTGAACATGCAAAAGGCAATAAAATTATTCACTATTAAAATTTAATATGTTTTCTTTTTATTTCAATAAAAAGTTTAAAGAGTTTTATACTAGCATCTAAAATTGATTCAAATCAAAAAATTATAAATAGATTGTTTCTTGTTACCTAGCTGTCTATTTGTTGACATTTCATAGGAGCTATCCTAAACATCAGTAGAGTTGGAAACTTTTGAAAGATATTCACCCATATTCTGCTTGTCGGCGGCAATACAAGACTACGCCGATTTTGAAATTTTGCGACTAATCGGCATTCCTGCTGTCAATATTGCCATGTATCGATAACTGCCGACACATAATTGATATTCTATAAAACGGCCCATACACGTTTCAATTCAATTGTAAATTGAGTCTTTCAACTGAATTGATTATTGCCCACACACTTCATAAACTGAATTGAAAGATTTTCTTTCAACTATTAAATTCAAGGAAATTGTAGACAATTTTAAGAATATATAACATTCTCTTTGCAAAAACACCACAAATATAAATTTCAAGAGACTCGAACACACACAACACAATCGAATTGAAAGACTTGCTAGTCAACTTGAAAAAATCAAAACCTTTTAATTTTTCTTCAACCAACTCGACAACTGCCAAACTAATCAACTGCCAAAGCCATACATGCTTTGATTTGAACAACAACCGACTCAGTTGCCAACTGGGTTGAAACGTGTATGGGCCGCTTAAGAGAAAATGGCGGCAATATTGTCTTTAATTGCCGATTATTTTGTCGTCACAGTTTTTACCGTCGAGTTCAAACAAAAATATAAAAAAAATTAATAAAGAAAATTGGAATATAATGGAAAAAATTAAAATTACGAATGTCACCCAATTTCAAAAATGCATATCGCTTAAAATTGGCGATTTCGCTCCCATGTATTACGGAAGTGAACTGATTGAATTTGCTAAAACTGAACATGCAAAAGGCAATAAAATTATTCACTATTAAAAGTTAATATGTTTTCTTTTTATTTCAATGAAAAGTTTAAAGAGTTTTACACATTTTCATTAAGAAAACTAAATAGAAAAATTTGTCTATTTGTTGTCAATTTTTTTTTTTTTCGTTTTATATTACTACCACACCAGTAAAACGCGCGTTCCTCACAACACCTAAAAATCAATTAAGTATTTTTCAAAACGCATTGCGGTTTCAGAACGCGCGTTCTCGGAACATGGCTGTATAAAATATTTGCAACTATTTTTTTTAAACCCTAAAAAAGAAAATTTTAAACCACTTTAATCTTTTTTTTTTTAGCACAGAATTATAGATATTTAGTTAATAAGAAATTCTAGATTTGAGTTGTTTAAGAATGAATGTTAGGATAATATTTTAAATTATGTTAATACTTTTTCCACGTTATTCTGTAAACAACATTTGTTTGGATGCAGAATTAGGTTATTTTGGTTTTTATGTTATTTTTTATGTTTGTTATTATTGTTATTAATATTATTATTATTTTTTTGGATTTTTTAATAACCCAAAAATTTTCTGTCAGTAAATTAACTAGATATTTTTTAAGTTTCCAATTTTAACTTTTCAATTTGATAATATTGTTAAGAATTTTTCTTTGTGTATAATTAATTTTTCTTGGTGTATAGATTTTTTGTATATAAGAATTTTTTGACAATAATTTTTCAAATTGAAAATTTTTTAATGACATATTAATTTTTCTGACGATGATAACAAATTGTTATCGAAATATTGAAAATAAATATTGTTGAGTTTTTTATATAAAATAAAACGATCCTTAGCTGCGAAAATAAGAAATATTTATTCAATTTTGAGAGTTTTGCTTTTTTTTTTTAATTTTTAAAGGAAAATTAGGAAAAACTTTATATGACAAAAGAAAATCTCCAAACCACTTTAATATTTTATCGAACTCTATTGAAAACAAATTTTTATACTTTTTTTCTTTAAACATTAAGATTAAATTTTCTGCTAGTTTTTTAATTCGGAAAGTTTTCTTGATGAGATGTTTCGATTTAATATAAATTTCTAATATGAAAACGTTTTATGCTGAAAATCTAGACTTTGCTTACACTGTGCAAAATCTTTGTATCTTTAGCTTACTTTCTCGCACTCTTGTGTTTTTTTTTCTTCTCTTCCTTTTTCCTATAACAAAGTTGTTGCTGGTTTTTTACGAGTTTTTTATCTTGTAGCCCTGTTGTTGCACAATTTTGCTTAGTTTTATTTAGTTTTCTTCTATCTGTCTGTCTTGGCAACCATCAGGTCCTACTGTTTATTTTTTACTGCAATAGTTTATTATAGTTCGTTTAAGTTACACATACACATACACCCATACAAACACACGTAAGTGTATTTGTGCTTAAAAAGAAATACATACAAACAAAACATGATAAATTACAAAAATGTCCTACATTTACTGTCATCATTCCACTTTGCAAATGATACCAGTATTATTTTGTTTTCCGAGCTGTTGCTGTTGGTGTGCTGTTGGAAATAACATTTTGTATTTAATTTCAATATTTTACCTCAACTATCAAACTGATTTCTTATTTAACTTTTCATTTTGCCATCTAAATGACAGTAGTTAATGTAGCAATTGCAAGAACTTTTCCTCTTTTTATTACTTTCCAGCTTTAGCTGCAGTTAATAAAAGTCACTGTTGCATACTTTTTGGGGAAGCATTTTGTGGATTTGTGTTGCATTGGCTTAAGAGTTTTAAAAATGTTTTATTTAAATTTTTAATTTTGATTAACAGTGCTTTAGCTGTAGCGGAAATGAAATCATTTCAGTTTTTGTTACGGTCCAAGACATTATTCATGTGGCATGAACAAGGGAAATGACTTTGAAGTTGCTGCAAGAAGTTATTTGATATTAAAGGAGGTTAAATGAGGAAAAACTAGATGAAATATTTAGAATAATGATTCTACAAGCCAGAGAAAAGAAGGGCGAAATTACTTAAATTTGTAAAAGATTGAGAATAACACAAATAACTTGTTTGAGCAGAATTTAAAATTTACTTTTACTTAAAAATTGTTTGCCAAATAAATGTTAATTTTATAGAACTTTTTCTCAACTTTTGTTAAAAATTTTTAAACTCTTTATGAAATTGAATTGCAGCAAACCACAAAGTTTTTTCCACTTTCCAATTTACCTTGAAAAGATTTAAATCACAAAATTCTTGGAGCTCTCTGAATGCTGTCAATAACTGTTCCCTGTCCCTGCTATTCCAATATAAATAACCCTTTTCGACACCACCACAATCAATAACTAACAGAAGGAAAGCATAAAAAATATATTGTATATGTATGTGCGCATATGTATGTATGTATAAAGCAAAAAACAATTTTCAGTCAATGACATTTATTTAAAACAGCTTTCATTGCATAGAACCCAAAACACAACAATCATGGCGCCGCTTGCACTAAAAATAACAAAAAAAAAAAAATAAATAAATGGTTGTTTTACATAAAATTGTTCGTAAAAATAAACCACCGACAACAAATTGATTGTTGGCAATATTTTTTCTCAACAATTGTTTGACAGAAATAAAAGAAATCCTATAAAATATACACACATACATATATTTTTGCTCCGAAAATGTCTCACAAACTGTATTCCATTCACCTGCAGCAACCAAATATTATGAGAGATGTGGTTTTTGTTGTGTTTTAATTAAAGGGAAATATGTATTTTGGGGACAAAGGTCCATTCATTCAATAGAAAATGTAATTTTCATAAACAATATGTTTCTGATATCAAATTTTCAAAAATCTGTAACAAAAATAAAAATTCTAATTAAACATACAAACACAATTTTTTCGAATATTCTATAGCAAAGTGTCATTGGTTTTCAAATATTAACACTGAATTTTTTTTTTGTGGTTCAGTGTGTTCCAACGATTGACTGTGAAAGCTAAAACAATAGAAAATTATAAAATTTTGTCCTTCTTGGTCAGACCTAGTTAAGATTTAGTTCAAAAATTGTTCACTTCTGATTCGCTTCAATAGGTCTATAGCGCAGATAGACGAGAACGTTAAGTTGCATTAAAAGCGCGCTATTGTCAATTAAAAGTGGTAATCCGACATGCTTAAACATCGCTTCCTACATGCAGAAGATCCTTTTCTTGGCTTCAATTCATATGGGACCCAATTTCTTTACTTTTGCAATGAATCTCAATACCTTTAAACATAGTGAAATAGTTTGTGGTGTGATTCCCAATGCTTATACACAACGGGACCAAAAGGACCCAAATGGGCTGGTTTCATGAAACTGGCGGCCTGTACAACCTTATACCAGTTCTTCTTGTGTGTGAGAACAATCTACGTCGAGTAATGCTTAAAACCGCTCATCTGCAAAGTTTCTCGGCTCACCAGCCCTGCCCCTGGCCATCTGTGTCGAAATTATCACTTGAAACACGCAAACCATTGTTCACAAATCTTTTCAGTTAGTGCTTGTTGACCTTAAGCTTCTACCAACAATCGATAACTTTCAGTAGCGGTTTTCTTCATGTAAAAAAAGGTTATCAGTCTTCTCCGTAAAACATACTTTTAGGGGCAAAATTTGACTTTATTTTAGTGATTGAAAAAAAATGTGTGTTTACAGTTTGGCATCTATCGAATACTGAAATAAAAAGCATGTTTTTTATTATTGATACAAACTATATTAAAAAAATATACGATATGTAGTCCAAATCGACATTATTGGCTGCATAGTCAATTCACCACTCGATCGCCATTAAAAACACTTTTTGTTTAGCCCTAAAATATCAACGGTTGAAGGATTTTCTTATACTAACTCTAAATATTAAGTAAATTAACGTTTAATAGGCAATCTTGACTTTCTTTGTGACATTGTGATATTTGTGTTACGCGTTGAGTTTTGGTATGTTTTGACATATATAGCAAAATCTTGTAACAGGCATTTTGGTATAACATTTCATCCCCACGCTTCCCCTATTTAGGGATATTTATTACGATTTCTTAGTGAAAAATCAAAAAATTAAGTTATGAGGAAGAGTTGGAAGGTTAATATGTTCCAAAAACAAACCAGAGTTGGGAACTATTAACCGCCTCTAAAATAAAATTCTGGTACGATCTTTCAAAAGGACCAAATACGTATAAATATTTTCTTCATCTCCTGTACCAGCATCAATCAACACAACGGGACCACACTGGACCCAAGTCGGCTGGCTTTTAAATGGCTGGTAGCCTGTTAAACCTACCAGCATCAATCGTTTGAACCCGGTAATTTTTAAAAAAGTTCAAAGTTGTTGAACCCGGTTATTTTTAAAAAAGTTCAAAGTTGTTGAACCCGGTTATTTTTAAAAAAGTTCAAAGTTGTTGAACCCGGTTATTTTTAAAAAAGTTCGAAATTGTTGTATAGTGTTATTGCCCATTTTAGTGTCAGTACCATTTGAGCTGAAGTTTAGGTCTTGCATTGTTCTAGTGCCCGGTTTATTTTAAAGTAAAGTTTGGTGTTAAATCAGGTTTACTTCACCCTTTTAAACTTAAACCTTCGCACATAAGCGCTTTTTTTGTACT
Source organism: Thecocarcelia acutangulata (assembly GCA_914767995.1). NCBI lineage: Eukaryota > Metazoa > Arthropoda > Insecta > Diptera > Tachinidae > Thecocarcelia > Thecocarcelia acutangulata. The sequence goes on along the minus strand of OU612097.1, from coordinate 25,918,308 downwards.
AGCAAATTCACTAATTTATTTATAATTGTTTAGATAGCATAAATATAATATCTGCGAAAATTTTCCCTTTAGCCTGAATTAGTTAATTCTTTTTTTCTTGTAAGAAACCTCGTAGTTACATTTATATTTCATGTTGGAATTTATTATTCTGTATGCTTTTTCTCATCCACTACAACTTAAATTCAGTGCTATGATTGGCTTCCGGATTTAGTTTTAAACTTTTATATTTTTTTGCTGCTTTTTGCACGATTTTGATTGCAAAATTTATTTTTTGCATCGGTGCTACTAGTATTTTTCATGCTTCACCTGTCAGCCATCAGCATTTGAAATATTATTTGTCACACAGAATTGAATTTTCAATTTCAAACTCTGTTTTGTTGTTTTAGTTCATTTCTGGAAAAAAGAAAATGATTGAAAACGTTTATGAACAGTAAGCCCAAGAGTGTGACCTTTCAACAAAAAAATGTTTATAAAATAAAATTTAATTACATTTTTAATTGAAAACATGATATTATAAATTGTTGGCAGCCTGCTTTAAATGAGAAACTTTAATTCTGTTTTATGAAAAACTGAAGTGCGTGATTGAGTTAAAAGAAAAATTATCAAATAAACTACCGCCTTATTGCAATTCGCACATCGCTGTAGAAAGTAATGGAAGGTGAGGTTAGTCTTGTGAAGTATCTAGAGTCGCATAGTGACTCCCAATATGGATTTCGTCGCTCTATTGGCATTTCTCTCAGCCCTAAAGTGTATACCCTACTTAACTCCAATTCCTCCAACACACAAGCTTTAGCTTTTGGTTCTTTTAGCACTTCGTTAAGTAAGATAACTTTTGGTAATGTTAATGTGCCTTTTTTAAATCCTATGAAGTGGCTGAGATTAACACTAGACAGTAATATCGCTGCTTTATTGCAACATAGTCATATCTCAAAAAATTAGATTTTCGAGATAACAATGCAGAGTTTTTAACAGTACTACCATTTATATTGTGCCAAAAATTTATTCAAATTGCTTTTAAACTGTTTCCTTTAGGAGATATTTTCTCAAAAAATTTGCTAAGACTTGTATGGAAACTAAAAACTTTAAATGCATTTTTCTCGAAACGAGCTTTTTTGAGATATGATTATGTTGCAATAAAGGAGCGATATGTCGTTGGACCCCACCTATTTGCTAATATTCTCACAAAACTCAATAGCGTTTTAAGATCTTTATGTAATTTCAATCTGCACCTCCCGCGAAAAGTGCGGAATACCTTAGCTCACTTTCTTCTAAGGACTCATGTTCTTTTTTGTGTCGGTATGTATAATGAATGTAACTCGTGTAGCTTTAATCGTCTAAGACTAACCGTTAATCGTATTATAAGATTTGTATTAGAGGGCTGCTAATATTTTCAAGTACTATCCATCGTCTTCTTTGACATTGCAAAACAAACACTTCAGTGCCGAATTGTTCTAAAGACATATACGAATACTGTCTTAAAATAGTTTAGAACAAACAGAACCACATACAAGAAAAAAAAACTGAAGTAGAACAAAATTGAAGTAGAAATTCAAGCACTGAAGTAATGTTCTACTTCAGTTATATAGATTTACAGGTTTACTGTTAAAATTCAGTAATACCGGTTCACATATAGCTGAGATATATCCAAAATTCCGAAGAAGTATATATTTTTTTGCGATTTTGTATAAAAATTTTAAACAAGATATTGTTTATTTTGCTTCAAACTTTATACTTAAACGGAGCGAAAAAAATTTCCCGATATCGGTCCATACACATACATCCGAGACATAGCCTAAACCGACTTTTGCATAAAATTAGTTCCGGTAATAAAAGGAGATTAACAAAATACAGAAAACTAAAATTTCCGATACTGGTCCACATATAGTCCGAGATATAGTCTAAACCGATTGTAGCATGAAAATGTCACGCAAGCAAACTTAAACAATTGTTCTTTTTACTTAAAAGTACTTCTGGTAATAAAATAGATTACTAAAATGGATATCGGTCCATATATACCCGAGATATAGTTTAAACCGATTTTTCCATGAAAATATTTATTGTTGCTTAAAAGCAGTGCTAGTTATAAAAAGTGGTTACTAAATTCCAGGAAATGAAATTTTTGGAAATCGGCCTATATATACCCGAGATATGGTCTAAATCTATTTTTGTATGAAAATGTCGCGTAAGCGAACTTAAACAATGTTTTTGCTTAAAAACAGTCCTGGTAGTATAAGAAGGTTACTGGAATACAGAAAATGAAAATTTCCGATAGCGGTCCATGCCCGACATAAAGATTTTTCTATGAAAATGACGTGTAAGCGAACTAAAATTATTAATTTTTGTTTAAAACCAATTCTGATAGTGTAAAAAAGATCTAAGATACAGAAAATAAAAACTTCCGTCATATACATATATAGATATAGACTAACCTGATTTTTCATGGAAACAATTTTTTATTTTTGCTTAATAGAAGTTCTGGGAATACAGATTACTTAAATACATAAAATAAAAAATTTCAATCTCTGTCCGAGATAGGCTATACCATGAAACCGAATTTTGCATAAAACTGCTGCGTAAGTGAACTTAAACACAGTTGTTTGCTTAGTTACCAAACTACAGAAAACTAAAATTTCCGATACTGGTCCATATATAGTCCGAGATGTAGTCTAAGCTAAACAAGCTTTTTACTTAAAAGTACTTCTGGTAATAAAAGAGGTTACTAAAATGGAGAAAATTAAAATTTCTGATATCGGTCTATATATACCTGAGATATAGTTTAGACCGATTTTTCCATGAAACAATTTTTATTTTATTAAATATAGTTCTTTTAATAATAAGAGCTTACTGAAATACATAAAGTGAAAATTTCAGATATCGGTCCATATATATATATATACCCGATATATAATCTAAACTGAGTTTTGAAAGATTACTTTTTTGGCATGTCAAATACAAAGCAAAAAAAAAAAATCCACGATATCGGTCCATATGTATCCGAGTATATTTAGTTCAAATTTGTAATATATACATACATACTATCGGCTTTATTCATATAAATTATTATTTTATATGTTTATTAAACAATAAAAAATTATCAGATAAGTGTTTAAACATAAAATATGGATATTGTGAAGGATTCGGCTGACTCTTGTTAATGATTCAGCTCAGCCGAATATATTACACTTTTATTTATTTTATATAAATTTTTAATATAAAATAATTTGTTTTTATTTCTTAAAACAAGTTATAATTTTAATTTAATTGTATTTTTTTAATAATTAAAGAGAAAAGTTTTTTTTTTTTTTTTTTTTTTTTTTTTTACATATGACACCAGCGGAGAAATCAGTGTAAACAATGTAATAGGCTTTTTACACTGATCAAAATCTTAATGGAACGCGTGGAAGATGTTGAAAATTTGAAACACTGTTTACATTGCTCACATCTGACATCTACTATCAATCAAAAATATTATGATTTCAATTTTCAAACAATTTAACAAAAGCACCCAAAATTGTTTCGAAAAAAATTAATTTGAAAGACAAAAGAGGATTAATTACAAAATATACTTACGTATGTCTATAAACAAAATGTAGGACACATGAAAAAAATTTGGCAAAAACGGAGAGAAAAGTATTTCAGAAAAAAAATTAAGGAAGAAAACACACACGCTAACAATTGACACATTATAAATAAATTATGATTTTTTAAATTTTTTTTCAAAACAAATGACGTTTTTTCAGTGATGCCACAAGAATAATCGACATTATTTCCATTTTTCTAGTGATGATACTGAAATAATCGAAAGATGTTGAATGGAATAAAATGAGATAGGAACATTTTATAAAGATGTTGAAAAATGTTGACTTTTAGTACAATGTATTTCTTATGGGAAGATGTCATCTTCAAAAACTGATGGTAGATGTTAGATGTTGTTCAGTGGAAAAAGCCTATAAATGTAACAAACAGCATATAATGTAAGTAGTTGTATTTTGATATTGTTAATAAAAACGGGGAAGGGGAAAAATCCCAACGAAACATCGCAGGAAAAGTATCAAAATAAATTTGCTTTTTTATTTTTACAAATTTATTGAATTTTTGATGAACTTTTTTATAATTTTTTAAATTAAATTTTTAGTTTGTACATTTGTACAACGGGTTAAAGTTCAGGTTTTTTCTTTCTTAAGTTTTTTTTTTCTTAAGAAGGATTTTTTTACAATACAAATCTGCTGTGATCAATAATTTTGATTGAAGAAGACAAGAAAAATAATAATCAAATCTTTAGCTGGGGGACAACTAGCTGTTTCGTAGTCGCTACACTACTCATCAGCACCCACTGGGATTTGAACTCGGGTCATGACGTATCATGATCTACTGCTTTAACCACTAAGCTACCGAGCATTTAATTATTTTCTATCTATATTCATCTCATATTGAATCACATATGCATTTTGTTAAGTGCCCACATTGTTTGTACAGCGTTTGCTGTCTCAGCGTTTGTTGTACAGCGGTATTTCTTTTCAGTTATTAACATACATATTTTTGTATTTTAATATTCTCCGTACCCAGAGATGTAAATATAAATTTATTGAATGTTTGATAAACTCTTATAATTTTTTAAATTAAATTTTTTTATTTTTATATAAATTCAATAATATATGAATTTGAAATATTATTAATAAAAAGGAGTCCTGACCTAAAATCCCGAGTAGTATAAAAAGAAAATCTACAAAAAATCCATTAAATGTACTTATATTTTATGTAAAATGTTTGAACTTATTAAATAAGTGTTTTCTTTCTATTTTAGGTGCAACTTTGTGAAACTGAAAATCACCATTAAAACCACAACGACAAATTCAAAGTACAGTAAAATGATCTTCAAGTTTTAAGGTTTCTTAATTACAAGCAAAAGAAAAAATATCGTTTTAAATATAATATAAATTCAAGTTGACAATTATAACAAATAAATATTAAAAAATAAAAACAAAATTAAAAAAATGAAAATAGACTATGAAAATGGAATATAAAAATTGTGTTCTTATAAGTAAATTAACGTTAAGAACCTATTAAATAATTAACTATCCAGAGCAAAGAATTAAATTAAAAAAATCAAGTAATAATTTTGGTTTATAACAATTAAAATAAATCTAACATGTATATGTATATATATAAAAAATTTCATTTTAGCTAAAAATAAATTAAACTTAGCAATTAAATAATAATAATAAACAAAAGATATATGAAACTTAATGGGAATTAAGCAAAGAAAAAAGTTAAGTAAAATATAATTATATATAAAACATTCAAAGCAGAAATAATTATAGAAAACAATTAAAAAGTTAAGTAATAAAAACCTTTAATTAAATTTAAGTTTTATTCTTATCAAAGTAGAAAAAGATAAATTACATAAAACTTTGAAAATTGCTGAACAAAATTTAACACAAATATGTGGCTGACTTGACCTAAAACAGAAATCAAAATTCGAGTGAAATTAAAAGCAAAAAAATAAATAATATTGAGTTTACTAACTTTAAAAGCTAAATAAATACGTATATATAGTAAAATAAACAAAAAAATTTTGATTTTGGCTTAAAAATGTAAAAATATTTCCCTGGTTATAAGTAAATAGCTTAACACAACTTGAGTTTCCATTTTCATTTGCATACATTAAGGCTGTCGTTGAAATAAATTTTCGTTTATGTTTAAGTTTTAATAAAAAAATATGATCAAAATTAATAATTTTAATAACAACAAACTTATTTGAATTCTTAGACATCAAATTTGAAAACAAACCGCAATAATTTAAGAAAAAATATAAAAATATACAAATTATTCCACGAAATATAATTAGTTTAAACAGAAAATAACAAAATTATTAAAAAATATGCGTACTAAACTTTCTGTGTAAAAATCACTTTCGTAAGAAAATTAAAACGAAAACTTCCTGAAATCAAAAACAAATTAAAAGAAATTAAAATTGGCTACAGCAGCCGCCAAAGAAAACGATGATAATTTTATGATGATGATTGTAAATATATTTTTTTGGTAATTGGCCAAAACGTTTTGATAAATGAAACTTGCTGTAACAGGATTTGAAAAAAAAAACCAAATAAATATTTTTCACCAGCCAATAAAATCTTAATCAAAAGCAAACAAAAAGTCTGTTCATAGTTAAACTTCTGTGTTGTGTTTAATAAATAAATCGTTTTTAAATTACGTTTTTCTATAACTTAGTTTAATAAGAAAAGCAAAATCTCTTGCAATATAATTTAAATACCCATGGAACTTGTCAGTCGGAAACAAAACAAAATTTTACATTTTCAAAGAAGTTTTCTTAGTCGATGTAACAGTTTGGCAAACCTATTCCTAAAAGGGCACAACTAAAAATTTTTGCAAAATTTTCTATAACTAAACTAATCTGCCACTTTCTGCTAGAGGACTACAAAATTTTGTTTCATTGTTAATCATTTTAATTTGTCTACAATTCTCTACTGATCATCCATAAAAAAAAATACCGTGCTGGGTTAGTGGGCTTTCTTAAGCCGCATTAACCTCTCAAAAAAACTCTGGTCATGGATTCGTTTCTGCTGCACCTGCTGTTAATAATATTTGTGATAATAAAAGGTAAGCACTGTTGATAACATATTTAAACTTAATTTTAAGTCTCGTATTGCAAAACAAAAAAAACCTCTTTTATTTACCTTCCTTGGAAAATAAGAAACTTTTTTAACTTTATTATACTCAATTCTTTGCACAATGGTTTTAACACCCTCATCACCCTTACGTGTATAGCCGCAAGGCACAAAGTATCACATATGCTGTGTGCGCCACAAAGCAATCAAACAAGTGGGCTAAAACTACAACAAAGCAAAAGAATATAAAAGTGGGGTTTGTTTCAAATCTATTTTACCAAAAGCCAACTAAAAAAAAGAAAGTTAACTAAGAAAATATTGTTAAGAAATAAATTTTGGAGCAAACAAAAAGTATATATTTTATTTACTTTTGAGGTTTAACACAATCTTTGCCACTGGAAAACTTAAGGCTGGTAATAGAATCAGACCAACAGTGTGAACCCGGCAATTATAAACTTGGTTAAAACAAAAGTATTAAAACAAATAAAAATTTCGAAATAAAGGTATAGTACGAGTATAACTATAATGGAATGGGTAAGATTGCCTACTAATTGTACGTAAGGAAAAGGAGAAGATAAAATTCAACAAATTGAAGAATATATTTTTCATTTAAAAGTTTTGGAAAATCTCTGCTTCAAAAATGTTATTTTCTCCTTGAATGCTAAAGGTCAAACTGTAAGTTAACATAATAAATGGTCTACTTGGTTAAAACAATGTACGAAATTATTACTGGCCTACAAAAACCAATTAAAGATCTAAAACAAAGTTTATTTCTGATGCCAAATAAAGATGAATGCTAGACATGAGCCGGGTTTTTAGTTGAATGTGGTATAAGTCCATATTTATTTCTTTTTTATTGTAATACATATAGCCTTTTGTGCAATAAAATTATATTGTAAATTTGCATGAATCCTAGTTTATTGACCTTTTTATACCCTTCACAAAAATGTAAAGGCTATCGGCCGTATGCAAAAAAACTTAACAAAGCTTGGTAAGCAATTGTTAAGAAAAATTTTCGTAACGTTGTATGCAAATACAATTGTTAGCTTACCATTCGTTTAAAGTTTAACTGAATACACTTTAACTGTATGTTAAAGTGACATTTGACTTGCCGTTTTTTATTTTTCTTGAAAAACACAATTTTTGGAAAATGTATAAATAAAAGATATTATTATTTTTATTACATAAATTAATTGAAACATTACATTTTATATAAACTTAAAATATACCAGTAAAAAAAAATTATAAATAGCTTGTTTTCTATGTTTCCCAGCTATCTATATGTCGAAATTTCATAGGAACTACCCTAATTATCAGTAGACTTTGGAAATTTTTGAAAGATATTCTCAAACATTCAACTTTGTATCCCAACAATCCAAATAAATTGCTGAGTGCTGCAGAATACGTCCTGAAATTTACTTCCATCAAAGACTCTTTGAAAACACACCAATTCATTTACACAGACGGCTCCAAAATCACAGATACAGTAACCTTCAGTATTACTACAAGTAATCAAATTATCAAAACTTTTTTGCTCCCTTCAAACAGTTCTATCTACTCCGCAGAAATAATTGCAATTCACGAAACATTGTCTTACATTATAGGAAGACAAGGCAAATTCGCCATCTGTTCAGTCTCGCTCTCTCTCTCTCTCTCTCTGCTCTTAAATCCATCCTGAATGCGTCAAACGAAAGCTATTATGCAGCTTACATACGAAATGTTCTCGCAAATAATTTTCCAAACATTATATTAATATGGGTTCCAGGCCATTGTGCAATAAAAGGCAATGAATTTGCAGATCAAGCTGCAAAAGAAGCTACAAAATCCCCTCTTTATCTTACACACAATTATAATCACACGGACATTGATAAAACCATAATAAACTTTTATTTCAAGCACCACAAAAACGAAATGTTTAATCTATGTTCGCCTTGGTACAAACGTATTATAGGAAACGACTGTGGCGGCAAAAGTATCCAACAGCAGAATATATATAGAATACACCACGTAAAATTCCTAAGGCTCCGTTTAGGCAATACTAGACTTAACTTTGCCCCACTATACAACCCAAACTTCACGCTCCCGTGCCAGTGTAACACATCCCTCAGCTCCTGTGTATATCATTTCCTTTGCAAGTGGCCAGAAACGCAAAAAATTAGGAACACAATATTTCAAAATACAAATCCATTGGAAACTCTCTCTAATGCCACTTCTTCTAATATATATTGATAATCGATTTTCTTACAAAAACACAATTGTATAATAAAATTAAGGTCAAAAGCATATTTTTATTAATTATTCATATGTGCATCATAACATAAGGAAAAAATTTATTTTTATATCTATTTATTTAACATAATTTGATATCGTGCTGAAGGCCTAAGTCGCCATTGCCTTATACACTGTTAGCTTATAATTTTAAATTGTAAGTCTAATAAATAAATAAATATTTGGCAAGGTGATTAAAAAGCAAAAAAAAAGGTAAGTGTGATATAAATCAATATCACATCTCTCAGTTCGCCCCCGGAAAGCAGGTTTTACCTTGGTTTACACCAAACCTGGATACTCCGCTTGCTTTCTAGGCTATAGAGGGGAAGGAGACCTTTGTTTGTTCTAGCATATACTCTAAAAAGCCGCTTGACTTATATTGCGTCGGACTTACGAAACACTAACCAAGATTTAGCAGAACAGCGGTCGGTAGATCTCCATGATCTTGGTCTATGCTGAAACATATTGGCTGTGGGTGAAGTGTAAATTGCACGAAGCGGAATTAATTTTCTCATAATTTTGGTGAATGCAGGTCTTCGGTGGCTAACAACAGCCTTCGAGGTACTGCTGTCTTGCAGCAAATACCTGCAATGTAAGAAACAAAAGTTATGGTTAGATGAGTGAGTTGGCTAAGGAATCATGCTTTTATTGGACTTCAACATACCAATTCATTAAGCCTTGTCTTCCTTGTACTGGAAAATCGTGAATAATTCACTTCATGGAGTTGGGCCATCATCAGATAAGGTCCTCACGGCAGCTAGCTGCTGATGTAAATTAATCATATGTGAAATTAACCATGTGGCGTGTTGATGACGCTTAAAGTAATCAGCTGAGCCAATTAAACCTTGTAGGCGTATATACATAAATCTTTATTCAAAGCTTATGTCCAAACTACTTTGGACAAAATTATTTTGTTTTTAGTCATAAATATATTAGTATATATTTTATTGTAAGAATTATTAATTATGAATTTCTTTAATGAACTTTACTTACCACTCATTTATTTGCATTACTTACTTATCTATACTCACCATTTTGTATAGTTTTTCGCACTGGCAAGTCAAGTCAATTGGAACTTTCCAAGTGTTATTTTCCATCCCACAAAACAATCTTTGTAGACTTCAAACACATAATTAAATATAATACTTGATAAGCTTTCTCGTTGCCCTCAAAAAGTAACAAATCCAACAAAACACTCCTTGTAGACTTCATGGAATGCATTCAAACACATAGTGAAAGGCCAATGCAAGCGGCATGCGGCAACAATGTGACCCATTTACAAAAAATTATATTTTTTATAAAAATATTCGTACATAAATTTCAACATATTGAATTTAATTCAATTTGGCAATGCCGTTAAAGGCGGCCGAGCGGTAATGTTGGATTCAGTTGAACTTTTTGTTTTGCCGCTTCAATTTGGCAAACCAAAAAGTAAAGGAAAAAAAATAAAAGACAGAAATTAATTTTCGGGTTTGAAATTTCAATAATTGAATTTGTTTATTTATTTTGGCTTTAAAAAAAATCAAAATGTTTTTTTATTTAATCTTTGAAGCACAAATTTTTCTTCAATTATCTGCGTTCATTTGCCTACAACAAATAAACTCAAGTGGCAAATAGAACAGTTGGTTGCCGCTCGTTGCCGCAAGTCGCTTACATTGGCCTTTCACTATTATATTCGAAAAGAAATATTAACCCGATTTTTATTTCTTTTCCCCAAAACCTTATTATAATTGCCTCATTTGAGTTACTTATAATCCCAATTCGGTTTTATAACTATAAGACAGAATTAGTTAGCACAAATTTGCCTTTTTAGCCCAAAAATCGCAATTATATCAGTGATGTTCATTTGTAGGTCACGACAGCAAGTTGAAGTTTACGCTTCTTTTGCCACAGTATCGTAAACAGCAGCTTTTTTTTGGCGGAGAACGATTTGGGCGAGCATGCACAGATGTTTTCCCATTTCCTAGCGATCCGATTGGTTTAAATTTAAACACGATTCTCCCGGTTGCGGACACAAGTGTTAGATTATTCCGACTAGAAAACGCACATAGTACACGAAATACATTTTGATTTGTATGCCCAGCTTCTTAAAAGACCTAAGGCGCTGCTCTCTTCACGGTGGAATTTATCAAATTAGGGGTGAATTAAGAAACAGGTCATTGTGCATTATGGTTGGGCCATTCTTTATATGGTTCAGAAATACCTTTTACAAAATTTTGTTCTAAAAAATATGCCTTTTTACAAAATGTCTTGAAGAAAATTACATATTAGAGAGTTTTTTTTTTATTAAAAAGAGCAGTTTTTATAAATGGTTTCTGCCATTGACAGACAATAAACATTCGCTTTATAGTACAAGTTTGTGGTGTTATTTATGAAAATTTTTAATGTTAATGTTGTATGAAACAAATAAATAAATTGAAAATCTAATTCGATATTTTCACTTATACAAATACATACACTTTAGCACCTTCATATATCGCTCCTTTATTGCCACATAGTCATAACGCAAAAAAACTTGTTTCGAGAAAAACACATTTCAAATTTTTAGTTTCCTTGCAAGTCCTAGAAATTTTTTTTATAAAATATCCCCTAAAGAAAACAATTTAAAAGTAATTTAAATGATATTTTGCCACAATATAAAAGGTAATACTGTTAAGAATTCTGCATTGTTATCTCGAAAAGCTCATTTTTTGAGGTATGACTATGTTGCAAGAAAGGAGCGATATGTATGTGTTATATGACAAAAAATCTTTTCTATGTTGAACTAAACATTTGGTGCATATAAATTAGCATATAAATTTTGCCAGCTTAAAATGGCTTCGAGGATTTATATTTTTTATTAAAATATTTTTTCATTTTCCATTTCACTTGTTATATACATATACATATGTATGTATGTATATTTTTTATTTTATTATATGCCAACAAACATACAAATGCTTTTTGGATTAACAATAGAATTCATTTTACAGCCAAAAAGGTAAATTTCAAAAAAAAAAAAAGGACGGAAACGGAAGGATATACAACTAAAAAAACGGTAACATTTTGTTGTAGTATTAATTTTTTGGTGGGTATACACAAGCGACTCTTTAATCATAACAAAGTGTTCTCGGGGGAGACTTGGATATGCACAGGGAGACACTAAAAAAGTAAACAGAACATAAAAAGAAAAAATAATAAAATGTTTAAGCAAACTAAATTCAAGTCGACAGCTTAAATGCACTATGAAAACGGTATTAAAAATTACAAAAATAATTGGTCAAAAGAAGCTAATAAAGAGCAGGGTAGATACGTAGTTGTTTATTAATTATTTTAATTTATATTAAGACTTTACTCTGGTAGTTCTTATATATAAATGGTTTGCGAGTGGAACCAGCACGAAAACTTCTGAACATATTTTTATTAAAAAAGAAAAATGTTAAATGATTTTACATATCAAAGAAATTAATAATATTTAATAAACTTTACCTTACCTAAAAAACAAAAAAGTTACTACACAAAAAGAATCAAAAACAAAAATATAACAGATGAGGGGAAATATTATACTTTTTTCCTCTTTGTAATATGATTACGAGTAAAATACTTTCAAAAGACCCTAAGTTAACATATCGCAAATTATTTTAGCATAGCACGAACAACATAGAAGGCAGGGGAGATAAACTCATAAGTATAAGGTAAATTTTATTAATTACAAAGAAAAATCGTAGCTAAACTGTTAAACTTCTATAAAAAGGAAACCTGTTAGAAGAAAGTGACTTTTAAAGTATATTAGAAAGTGGGAAAAGTTATGTAACGAAAACCTTATATAGAAGCTTTTCCAAATTTCCCAAGGGGCTAAGTTTATTATACGAGTAGCTTTTTTACTTAAGACATAATTATACAGCCACGCAAAGCGTTCTGAAAAACGCTTAATTGGTTTTTAGGCGTTCCAATGAACGCAAGTTTTACTGGTGTTTCGGAGTGTTTTCCGAAAAAATTAAAAAAATTTGACATCAAATAGTAACATTTTTTAATTTACATGCATGTTCTGAGAAACGCATATCGCCTAAATTTAGCGTTTTCGATTTCAAAACGCCAAATAGGTGTTCTAAGAAACGTATAACGCAAGAAATATAGTTTTGCGTTTTGAAATCGCCAAATAGGTGTTCTGGAAAACGCATATCGCTTAAAATTGGCGACTTCAACTCGCATGTATATATTGAAGTGAACTGATTGAATTTGCTAAAACTGAACTTGCAAAAGGCAATAAAATCATTCATAATTAAAATTTAATATGTTTTCTTTTTATTTCAATAAAAAGTTTAAAGAATTTTACACATTTTCATTAAGAAAACTAAATTGAAAAATTTTTCTATTTATTGTCAAATATTTTTTCGTTTTATATTACTACCACATACATATATACGTATGTATAAAAATATATACGCCAGTAAGACGCGCGTTCCTCAGAACACCTAAAAATCAATTAGGTATTTTTCAAAACGCATTGCGTTTTCAGAACGCGCGTTCTCGCAACATGGCTGTTGGTTTTTTTAATTGAAAATGTGTAAAACTCTTTCAAGTTTTTATTGAAATCAAAAGAAAACACATTAAATTTTAATTGTGAATAATTTTATTGCTTTCTGTAAGTTCAGTATTATCAAATACAATCAGTTCGCTTCATACGGGATATGCGATTTCCAGAACACCTATTTGGCGATTTCAAATCGCAAAATTATACTTCTTGCGTTATACATTTCTCAGAACACCTGTTTGGCGTTTTCAAATCGAAAACGCGGAATTTAAGCGATTTGCGTTTCTCAGAACATGTCTGAAACCTTTTTTTTATTTTAATACAATATAAAAATGCAGGTCAAAATAGTGCGACTTCGTCTGGGCCACACAAGGCTCACTCATGGGTCATTACTCTACCCTGACTCATCTCATTTCTGTGATTGTAATATATCCACCCAACCAACCCTTCCCACTTTTTAAACGACTGCCCCAAAACCCAAATCTCAAGGCTAACAATATTCCGAAACAAAGATCCTTTACAACTACTTTCCAATCCCACAACTAAAAATATTACACTTCTGATTAAGTTCCTTAAAAAATCGTATCTTTATAACGAAATTTGAAACTCATGTAATTATATACACACATACATAGAATGATATATCACTCACTTATATTAACAATTGTATTAAAACCTTTTATCATAATACTTTCAAAAAACACTTATTTTGAGCTGAAGGCCTACGATGCCATTGCCTCTCATTAATATTAGCTTATAATTTTAATTATAAGTTCAATATATAAATAAATAAAATAAATTATGAAAACATAAATATCTTAAATGAAAATTATTTTCTTGTTAAATTTTTATTGACTTTTATAATTTTTATATTAAAAATTTTTTGGTTTTCGGGTTTTAGTTCAAGTTTTTCCTTTCTTAAGTTTTCTTTTTCTTAATAAGGATTTTTTTACAATACAAATTTGCTGTGATCAAAAATTATTGATTGAAGAAGACAAGAAAAACAATAATGAAATCTTTAGCTGGGGGACAACCAGCAGTTTCGTAGTCGCTACACTACTCATCAGCACCCACTGGGATTTGAGATCCGATCATGACGTATCATGATCTGCTGCTTTAACCACTAAGCCACCGAGCCATTTAATTATTCTCTATCTATATTCATCTCATATTGAATCACATATACATTTTTGTTAATTGCCAGCATTGTTTCGGGAAATTAACTCGGTGTCCATTTTTTGTTTTCCTATTCTATATTTTAAGCTTCTTTTTCTGGTGCCAATATATCTGTGGATTTATATTATAACATCTTAAGTCAAGATATGACTAAAAAATTTATTTTAGGAGCATTAGAAAATTTGCACTCCAAGACTTAAAAGAAATACTCACAGACTGTATATTTTTTCTATCAAAATGTCAGCTACCAATAAATGTTAAAGAAACTGTATAACGAAGTATGGTATTCGTCAGACACCGTATTCGATCGGCACCGCGATGGTCTGCTAGTAGAACCTTCAGAACGGGGGCTTTGTTGATCCCCGTTCTGCCAATGTTACTCCTTGGTAAGGGTTTCGCAAGTCCAACAGAGCATAACTCATGTAGCTTCCTGCAGTTTTATTTGCTAGAAAAAATGTGGGACTCAATCCCCTCTATGCCCCAGCAAGCACAGTGCCTTGGTTTAGTGTACGCCAAGGCAAAGAAGAGGAGTCAATGAAACAATGAATTATCTACTGTGGGACCTTAGGGTACTCGACCAGCGGCCTGCCTACCTAACCTAACCTAGGGTACTCGATCACCTTAGGTGGGACCAGAGTCACAATACTTGATTGACCATTAGAGGAATCAGCTGCGTTTCTTGATGTGCGTATCCTGTCATGGAGTATGAAGAAGTACAAAAGTTCTGCTCTTAAACGCCAAACAAACAAAGCAGTGTTGCCAATTCAAAGCTTAGAACCTTTAAAAAAAGGCCATATACTTACCATCAGCCTGATCACCCTATTTTGAGCCAAGTAGGGTAACTGAAAAAAAATATTAGTTGCATTACACCAACATCACATACCGAATTCAATCGAGCCAAGAAGACAGGAAGTAAAAGTGTAAGAATAAAACTATTATAAAAATAGAGAATAACAAAACATACAGTCGTACTAAAAACAATTTTATACGAAAAGATAAAAAAGAAGACAAAGAAAAAAAAAACTAATATGCACCACTACACTTGACTGTCATACATATGAATAAATAATAATAAAAAAAAAGAAAAAACAAAAACTTATAGACACTTTTGTCACCAAAACCAACACCCGCTCCCGCACACACCCACTCACAAACACATGTACACACTAGTGTCCTTTAACATAAACGCATACAATAAAAGTGGCGTCAACAACTTGTACCAATATTTATGAAACCAAAACAAGAGAATATGAAAGTTTATGTATGTTTGTATATAAAAATGCCGCCAGTGGTACTCAGCTTTTATAAAATTCTATTTTTATAAAAACTTTATATGACTTTAGAAATGTATGACGTTTAAGAAGAAAGAAAACAAAAATTTGTTGTAATAAGAGGTCAGGATAAAAATTTGCTATAAACATTATTCGAAAAAAAAAAATTTAAACCAGAAACATTTAATCTCTACTTTTCATGTCTCTAAAGAAGCATTCAAGTGCCTTGGATTTTTGAAACGGTGTAAGATGTACTTCACTCCATCCAACCTCCTTACTATTTATACCACCTACATCCGACCGAAAATGGAATACAACTCTCATGTTTAGGCCAGTGCCCAAACATGAGAGGGGTTACTCGACCGTATGGAGGAGAGGACATCCAGCTCTATTGACTCGCTGGAGCATCGACGCAGTGTGGGGTGCGTTACTCTGTTCTATCGTTACTACAATAGATCTTGCTCTGACGAGATTAGGGATCTTGTTCCCGAAACTCGCACGTTTTTACGTAGCACGCATTCATCATCCAGAGCTCATCCATTTGTGGTAGATTGCCCGGGGAATCGTACTACGCATTACAGAGAAAATTCATTTTTTAGTCGTACGCTTCGCCTGTGGAATAAGTTGCTTGCAGACGTTTTTCCTGTCTGTTATAACGTTGGAAAGTTAAAGTCAAATGTTCGCAAACACTACTCCCCCTTAACTCCTCTTCACCACCTATTTTTCTAGTTTTGGTACAATGCACTGCATACCTTTACGGTCATCCCCGGAGTACTGGATTAAAATAAAAAAAAACTTAACTTTTTTTCACACAATGTCCTGTAAGTGACAACACGGTTCAACGCGAGAGGCGGAGGTGATCAGCATAGATCGTAGAGAAGATGTGCCTGAGATTTTTCCAGATGGATCCAAGTCGGAGTCGGGTGTTGGTGGGGTTGTCTTTATATCCTTGTATAATGATTATGCACAATGTTTGTAGCGTAACGCAGACGGAAATTGAGGTTAACATGAGTGCAGCTGACTGCTTCACATACTACAGGGTATACGGGAAGAATATCCGAATTTGTACTGTACTAGTAAGGCTGTGTTGAATACACTAGCGGAGGACTATACGACGTCCAGATTTGCTCGTGAATGCCGGATATCTCCAAACAAGATAGCAAGGCACGCGAAACTGGAGCTTTTCTAAGTACGGGAGCGAAGTGGAGGGCCCGAAAATGTTGTAGCAGTCGAACTGGCAAACATCGGAATCCGGTTACAACATAGGAATATACGAGTAGACAAAATGGTTGGGATCACGCTTAAGAGCTGTAAGAAATAAGTACAGCGTCAAATTTTAGTGATCGCACAGGACAATGGTTTAGTGAGGTTATTTGTCAAATATCAAGGTTGACATGTTACATGCATAATAATAGGAGGATTCTTATCCATAGGGATCTGCTGCGACAGCGGTTGTGCTCTACTGTGATGGCATTGACGGAACACTTCCACATAAGGACGCATGCGAGAAGATCCATTTAATGATTTCTGTGGATGAGGAAAAAGCAGAGAATGTTAAGAACTTCCTCTGTTAGTATCCAGCTCTTTCTCAATAAGGGCTGTGTATGTAGACAGACCGATGCTACACGATTTAGCAAAAATATCTGAATGTGATGTAGGTGAATTAGACTCTTTCATGCGATCCTCGGGTTTGTTTTGTACTGTACCAGTGGCATGTATTCGTATCATATATCACCTTCAGGCAATATAATGGAACCAAATTGACCCAGGTGGGCTGACTTTTCAATCTAACCTATAGCGGTCACTTTTCACCATAAAGCGATTCCGTAAGAATCTAAGAATTTTATTGCGCTGAGTATGTTGGTTCAGCCTAAATGATGTGCTGAATTATCTACTCTACTTTGTCACACAAGTTATGTAATAGAAACTTCTATTTACATAATAATGTTACGCATTTGGATCACTTCTAAGCCAGTGTGCATCCGTTGCTCTGCTTGTTATAAATGTGCACACACATCCGCACAAGCAACATAAATTTAAAAACATAATACATGATCTAAAGAACGAAAAATTCCAAGTATATCAACTATCATATCATTGTTGTTGTTGTTGTTGTTGTTGTGTTAGAGTATTAATATGTTCTACAAAAATATTTTCCATAATATTTTCTACAAAGTTGCTGAACTCAGCATCTATGTTTTTTACATCTCAGATGTAAAAGAACATAGTTTTTTTATATTCCTGTTTGCTACCGGAACAGGCCAAAACTGAGCAACTGCCTCCAAACAGAATCTCTTTATGATGTTTGAAAATGCCCACACATGTACTTGTATATTCTTGGGTTTTTTGGTCTCTTTTACCAGAATCAATTGCCGCAACTACGTTACTGGGAAAAAGTTTGAAATTGTTGTACAGTTTAATGAAATGAAGTTAATTTCCGCAGTCATTAGCAAACATTTCTAAGCTTGCGTTTTATCGTGGAGTTTTATTAATGATTAACATTTCATTTTATCCCAAGATGTTAGAAAGGAATATTCAAAATGTTTATTGAATATTTCAGAAAAAATTGGTACGTGCTTACTTTTGTTTTATTGAAGCACCGATACTTTAAAAGAAAATGAAATTTTTGTTCTACCCCGATTTTCTTTTCTGTTTTCTTCAAGTGTTGAAATATTCAATATTAAAATACGTATTTTCTTTGTCGTTATTGTGTATGCAATACATACATAAATATATTCTTTTTTGTTGAAAGCACAGTTTTATTGTTTGCAAAATAAAAAAAAAACGTCCACAGGAAAATAGAAAAATTCTACAACAATACAAGTACAGGATATTGTCTCATTGCCATTGCTAAGCAATATTTCTATGGAAATAATTTTTCTTTTGAAAAAAAAAACAAACCAGAAATGAAAAAAACTGCAATATTAAGTAGAAAACCACTCACCAGAAGTAGAACCATCTTTAAAATGTGTAGGTAGTTAAATGTTAACAACGTTTAGGTAACTTGTTTTAGTAAATCTTGTTGAAGTGATTTTTTTTTTGCTATAATTTATATCCCTGTAGAGAATCAGCTGCTTTAGGTTTGTTCGTTGTATGAAATTTCTTCTAGTGAACAGTTTCTTTTATTAAAAAGGCTTTTTTTATGAAACCATACAGTTCAGCAGTGGCTTCTAGTTGCGGGGGCAGTTACCAAGTGTCAGATAATAATTAATAGTAGTAGGTTGTAAATTTAATTTGAAATAATTATACTTTTGCTACGAAAAAATGCAAACGCCTGTAAATGGGCTTAAAACTCTGCGATTCGAACAATTAAATATTTTTTCTGCCAGAGGAGATACATGAAGTTGAAAAAATCTCCAATTTATCTATATCTCACATTGATTAACTTGATTTTTGATTAACTTGGCACTTTTGTAAGTCTTCATTTAGTAAAAAAAATTTCACAGCATTTTCACTGCGTGTATACAAAGTAGTTTGGACAAACTAAATTTACATATGTCCGGTCTTTTTCTATTATGTTAGTACACATGCTTTGTCAGTATGTTTTTGACAGATAAAAAGGTTAGTCATGTTTTGGTGTGCTCTTCGTTTTTTACTAAATTTACTAAATTTTGAGCAAAAACAACGTCGCATGGATGTTGCTCAGGAGCTATTTAATATCGTCAACCACGATACAGATTTCCTCAAAAATTTCATAACTGGTGACGAATCATGGGTGTAAGGCTATTAAACTGAAATCAAAGCCCTATTGTCCCAATTACAGCGTCCAGAAGAGCCAAGACCGAAAAAAGCACGTCAAGTTCGGTAAAATGTGAAGATTTTGCTCACTGTCTTCTTCGACTGCAATGGCGTGGTGCATCATGAATGTAGGAAATAGGGAATACTACCTTGAAATTATGTGCCGTTTGCGGGAAGTAATTCGTCAGAAACGCACATTGTTGTGGAAGAAACAATCATGGATTTTGCACCATGATAACGCACCAGCTCACACATCGATTTTTGCGCATGAGTTTTTGGTCAAAAACAAAACTAGACCGGGCCCTCGCCTACTTTTTTCTTTTCCCAAGACTGAAGACACCGATGAAAGGAAAACATTTTGAAGCTTTTTTTCTCGCTTGTTAAGCAATTAATTAATTTTGAAGCTGTTTTCTGTTTTGAAATATATAAATAAATATTTTTATTATATTAATTACATATTTGTTATATAAATCATTTTTTAAATATTTATTATCTAAGTATTTTTGTTTTTTTTGTTTTTGTATATATAATTTGACGAAACAAATTTTTTGTTTTCAGAATTTGTCATATACCTGCAGATAAGCCCCAGTGGCTTCGCAAGGTAGAACTATAATTAAACTGTATGTTATATTGTATGCCAGGGGAGATACTATACTAGAACTTATTTTTATCCCGTAGTTGAATTTAGTGCCTGTATGTATATTGTATAAAATATTTTTCGAAATTATTACTTGTAAAATATCTTGACATATGTTCCAAACCAAATTTAATAATTTGCCAGGGGAAATAAATTAATGCTTGAAATTCCTAAATATGGCAAAAGACGACAATATGATATGATTATTTCTAGTTATTTGATTAAAGACTTTGTATGCTCAAAGACTGTGTTTACCAGGGTAGAGACATGTACATATTAGTTCTTTAAATTGAATTACATTCATATTTTGCTAATATGTTATTCATCATATATTCTACTCGTACTTTATGTGACTTCTTGGTCATTTCCTTTTTTTTTTTTTTGAACAAAACTCAAGAAGAAAATTCCCAGGAGACAATAGTCAGCATAAATGACACAACGAAGCAACGAACGTAAAACTTAGTTTATAAATAACAGTGTATTGGGAATATGCTCAAACAAGCTGTTTTGTTTTATAAACTGCGAGTGCTTTTATGTATTTGAAAACATCTCTTCATTGGAAATAAATCTTTATTTTATAACTTCTGTTGCTAAAAAACAAAGAAACAGATTGAAAGTTGTGCACTGGTTGGAAAACAAAACCATGATGTGAAAGTAAGAAAATAAAAGCATTTTCTGGAAATTCTTGTTTAATTTTTCTAAAATTAGAGAAATTTTGAAATTTTTTTATTGAATTTTTGGTTGAAACATGTATTTTTTCTAATGCTAATCACACTTGTTTAAAGATATTTCGTTGATGCTGCTTTTAGAAAGACAACAAGTCAACTAATAAGGACAGAACATTATATATCTTTTAAGCCCAGTTCAGACTATTATACTGTGTAATAATACTTGTCAAAAATTCAAATAATACGTGCAAATCTGATAGTCCGAATGTAATCCGTCATACATACGAAAAATAATACGATAAATATTTGACATCCCCTACGACTTTGTTGTTTTTTGAAATTTTTCAAAACGATAATACTTTTCATTGGATCAGGGTTGTGTTTATTAGGAAACCAGCTGTAAAAAGATTTACTAGCTGACTATTTATTAGCCGATGGCGTGCCGTCACCGATAGTATTTTTGTCGTTATAAGAAAACTCGAAATTTGGGATTTAGCTGTCGCATACAAATGTATTTTGCTCATGTTATGTGTGGAACATAAAATATTTTGGTGCTTTTAAATTTGGATCTGTTTTACATAATTATTATATTAGCTGCTAAAGATTTTCAAACGCTGGCACGTCTACCACCTACGACGAAGAGCTCACCTGCCGCCATGTAAAGTTTTATGTTGGCACATCTCTCTGCTGAATAAATAAAAAAAAATGAACAGCTGTTTTCTTTTCTGCTAAAATTTTTTGGTTTATATCAAGTGTGATGGTGTGAATGCAAAATCTAATTTACGTTAGACTTTTTGACAGTCGCAAGAAATGTGTTTAGACTTTTATCTCACAAAATCGAATGAAAGTATTTATACTTGTATAATAGTCTGATCGGGCCTTAAGCAAATAATAGAGTATAAGAAAAATACTTTATATGGTTTAACCTATTGTCTTTAAGTTTAATTAACACTTTTTCCTTAAGTTGTAAAATATATCTGCAAATATTCTATCCAATATTTGCCATAAGATAATCAAAATCTTATAGTACATCATAAAAATTCAAATGAATTGCACCATTTCTTGTGCATTTCGCTGTATATACTCTTCAAATAAAAGCATGATTGTGCATGCACACATATTTAAATTTCCTTTCTTGAAAAACAAAAACAAAAAAGAAAAATAAAATAATGTAATAAAAAATATTATAAAAAATCAGCAACATTTTCTTATCGTCATCTAATGCCGTAGCAGCAACAAACAAAACTGCAGTTTGTCGTCAACTCGTAAAACACGCAGACTTACAACTCATTCATTCTTTCATTTATGCAAATTCAAAAAAAAATTTTTTTCATTTCAATATTAAATCTTTTGCAATTTGTTGCTGAGCCGCTTCTAAATCGTGCTGGTGTTTAACTCCCTAAAAACAAGAATGATATGCAACAGCTAAGCGATAATAAATTCTGCTGCATGCCAGTGATTTGCTAAAAGGTTTTAAACGCAAATATATGTACATATGTATGTATGTCTCCACGTTACAGTTTATCCACAAGAAAACAAAAAATGAAGAAGGAAGAAAACTGGAAAAAGTTCAGTTCTTCTAAAATCCCATGCTGCTTAAGATGCTAAAAATGCCTTTTATTTTTTCTCGTTCTGAATATTCTAGTTTTAAAACGAAAGGAAATTCAAGGCTCCCTTACATTTTGCTGTGACCTATTTTTGTTTAATTTTTGCACTAAGACAGGTAATAAAGGAAACAAATGTTACCAATAAAAAATTATAAATAGCTTGTTTTCCATGTTGCTAATTTGATTATTTGAATAAATATGGTATTCTTGTTTCCAGAAATAATTTTTCGTATTATTCGCAAAATTTAGTTATAATTGTGGTTTATCTCCTTTTCTTCTTAAATTTAGTTCTTCAGATTGCTCAATAGGTGATTTTACCGAAATAGCTCCCGCATAATAAAACTTTTTGTCTAGCATTGGCCGGACTTAAGAATCACATTTTTTAATTTTTAAATTTAGTATGAAGATTTGAATACTTATTGTTAGTTCATTTTGAAGATTCAATAAATAAAAAACGCTACAAAAAAAAAAATTCAAATTTCCCTTCAAAACTTTTTTTGATCTTATCTCGACTTAACCTGTTATGATAAAATGCCACAGATGTATTTATTATATTTATTTTTTAATTTTTTTACATACTTTGTGTCTTTAATTTTTGTTCACTCTGTAGTTTTGCATACTTCCTAATGGGGTTATAATTTGCAAAAGTTTTATTCTCATATAATTTTGTTTTCAACATATTTGTCGTTTGAGTTATTTTTCAGTAAATAATAAATGTATTTACTTGTTTACCAGCTGAGGAATGTATTTGCTGAAGAATTAATTTAAAACTGTTTTTTTTTTTTATGAAAAATATTTTAAAGCAAGTTGAAGAAATTCTACATACTTTTAATTAATTTAGTTTTACTTTCCTGAACTGTTTTATACGGACTTTAATGTTCTTTAAATCCTAAAGGAAGAGTTTTATAGACGACTTTGCTTTTTATGTGTTTTTTTTAACAGTTTTATTGGGGGTTATTTCATATTAAAATCGTGAACAAAATTATGGTAATGAGCTGTTTATATATACACATAGAAAAAAAATATATATACTGGATATGCCAATATTCTAAAGAAAATATTTATTTATTTATTAGTATTATTTCACACACAAGACTTAATATCTTATACTGCAACGTCGAACTGAGTTTAAGAAGAGATTCATACTCGTACATGATCACATTAAAATCAATATTATAACAATATATCTGTGGCATTTTATCATAACAGCTTAAGTCGAGATAATATCAAAAAAAGTTTTGAAGAGAAATTTGAATGAAGAACTAAATTTAAGAAGAAAACAAGATAAACCATAATTATAACTAAATTTTGCGAATATTACGAAAAATTATTTCTGCAATCAAGAATACCATATTAATTCAAATAATCAAATTAGCAGCAATTTTTAAAAATCGACTTAAGCTGTTATGATAAAACGCCACAGATATATAAATACAAAAAAGGTTAATGTCACAAATATTACAAAATTATTTTAAATAATTTAAAGAAAAATATGAACTTAAAGAACTAATCAAACGTAACATGTCTAAAAACAAGTTTCATGATATGTGTTTAACTATAATGCCTGAACTTTAGGAATCACCAAAAATCCTTATGCAAAAACAAAACAATTTAACAATTAAAATTACAATAAATGAAAAAAGAGGTGCAATAAATTATTTAGAAAATATATTAATTAAGAACTTTTTAAATTTTCGTGCATTACTTAAAGTTTGGAGACTATAAGGAATTGAGTTCCCGAGGGATGTTGCTTAGATAAAGTAAAAGTGCCGCTGTGACATGAGACTTTTATACCTATATGTCCTAAGTCGCTTGCCTTTACAATTCTCCGCAAACCCTACTCTATTAAATAGGTGTTCTGGCTTTTGTATGTATAATATTCTATGCATCAGAACCAAATATTTTACATTGAGTAGGCTTTCAAAAGATATACCATATAACATTGAGGAGGAGAAATTTTAAATCCTTGAGCGTCTACTCAAGCCGTATACATACCTAATGATGTTGTTATATGTAACTAATAATTTTCTTTTACATAATCACAAGAAGCAACAAGTTCACAGCCATATAACAAAATGGGCATTAGAAAAGTTTTAGCCAAGCATTCTAATCCTTAATGGAGTATAATATTGGGTCTGCCAAATTGCTCTCAGCATAGAGAATGCTCGCCCACAGGCATAATTAACATGATTAGATCATGTTAATGTGTTATTAAAAATCACTTCCAGATGTTTTGCAGTTTTAACTACCTCTATTTATAGACAAATTAGGATTTTGAGAGCCGCTTTTGGCTTACAACACATTTTAATTTTTGGGGTACCTCTAAACCGTTTGCTGCGGCCCATTCATGAACTTTAGAAAGTTGCTGATTTAATGAAAAAATATGCTGTTTTATAGCATAATTGTTACAACTTGAATCATCATTAGCATACATTCTTATCTTGTAGTCTGTAATTATGCTAGGCAGATCATTATACTATTGTGAATTAAATGGTTGTGTCTGATAACACTATTCTGCTACTTATAAGTCCCAATTTTCACGAGGCAATTTTAGTTGCGCAATTCTTATCAAATTTTCGTTTCAACTTGCTTTAATGTTCAAACGCAGCAATTTTCGTTTTCTATTGCTTACACTTTCTTAATCTTGCATGTACTGCACTCTCAAATTTTTCCATTTAATTTTCACTTCTTCTAAATTAATATTTAAGTTGTCCATAATATTTAGAATTTTTTTTTTTCAAATGAATTAAAATATCGCAATTTCGCCCCCAATATTACTTTCATCACGGACAACATATCAATACATAAAAGAAACACAAATAAAAGAAAATGTAAAATTTCTGATATTACGAATGATAGTACAAAACGACTTTCCGAGCACAAGCAAGTCTGTACTCATTTTTACACTCCCCACTCTTTCCTCTCTTATTTGTCCCATTACATTTTTGTGAAGGGTATAAAAAACATTTGATATCGTATCTTGTTTTTGTTTAAAACATAGTTGTTTTCGATCAATAATTATTTTTACTAAACTTTTGTTTGAATCCACGAATTCTTTTACAGATCCGCATTCAAACAATTTGTTAATTGATTCAACGAATTTCGTTATTGAACACGAAAAAAAAATTTTTCTGTGTTTATAGATATTTTTCTTTCAATTAAACACATGATACATTTTTTTAATAGCAAAGATTAAGTAAAACTAAAAGAAAATTTATATGCCAAAGGCAGAAACGAAAATATCTTTATTGTGGACTATAGTAGATTTATTGTGTAAACTCAGTTGTTGTATGGGAACTAGCGTATCAAATATATAATAACAAGAAATTTTTTGATATCTTTTATGATAAAAGATATTGTTGTTGAAAAAATCATTAATACTTTAGCGAAATGCCAACAATATTTTATTTTTAGAGCAAGAAATTGTAATTAAGCTGACAATAACCTATTTTTAACAATAACACACAATGTTATATACTAACGTTGTTGTTACCATATTTCAAACAGACTTTTCTTGGCGTGCACATTAAACTATTTATAACATATTTTCGCTAATTTCAAATTCAACTTTAAAATGCGACTTTATATTAAAATCTGCCAGAAGCTTGCACCTCTCTTCACTATGTATATCATTTATTAATATTAATGAATGTCTCTAAACGTTTATCTTCAATTTGACCTTGCAACACACTCCCTGTGAAGTAGAGCAAAATTTTAGTAGAATATTAAATGAAATGATTAGGAGAACAACACACTTATAAATATTTATGTATTAAATCAAATTTGATGTGTTAAAAGCGCACAACACCGCTGGGGTAGCAGAATGTTAGAGAATTTAAAATTTTTGCCTAAAACAGTATGACTTCCTTGCAAGAATTGCTCTTTGGCTGAGTAGGCGATGTTTGTCATACTGGTGCCATCTCTCAGACTTGTTGTAAATGGGCCTTCAACACCCTAAGCACATCTTGTTTTTGATGAAAATAATTTCATGAAATGAAGTATCAGGTGTGCGGTTTCAAAAAGAAAAAAGAAAACTCTTTTATTTGAATTTTAAAAATCCACGTGTTCTATTTATATATGTATGTATAAACGTTATTTGAGTTGTAAAACAGCAAGGAAAATTGTTCAGCATACAATATAAACACTTATGTTTGTACATATGTGTATTAGGGTGTCCCTGGTGAGAAAAATAAAAAAATTGTTACATTAAACATATTTTGGTTTGTACATATGTACATCGGGTTTTAGTTCAAGTTTTTCCTATCTGAAGTTGTTTTTTAAGAAGTATTTTTTACAATACAAATTTGCTGTGCTCAATAATTATTGATTGAAGAAGACAAGAAAAATAATAATCAAATCTTTAGCTGGGGGACAACTAGCAGTTTCGTAGTCGCTACACTACTCATCAGCACCCACTGGGATATGTACAAACCAAAATATTTTTAATTTAAAAATTACAAAAATTTAACAAATTAATAAAAAAAATTATTTACATATTTTTACATATTATACTAGCCATGCCCGCGGCAGTGCCCGCCCTGTATTCATGTTTGTTTAATTATGAAGGCACATTTAGCCAACCGTAGAAATCGTAAATGTAACTGTAAGTGCGCTTATAGGATACTTAAAATCGTGTCATGTGGTTATGAAATTTTCTTCCAAATTATTCTTCTTTTCTGGGTTTTTATATACTGAAGAATATTTATTATACAGGCATTGATACCAAAAAAATTAATTTTTCATTATTTTTTTGACAAATTAATTATAAAAAACAAATAAAATGCAATAAAGCTGTTCAAAATAATGATGACAGTTCATAGTATTCAGTAGATATACAAAAGGTATGAAGCTTGCTTAAATTATACCTCAAGTTTGTCTTACATAATTACAATACGCAAGAACTTTGATAAAAAGTTATATCATAATGTATTATTAATGTATTATACTTAAAAATTATTATAATTTTTTTATTGTTACAGTTTTATTTCTTCACAGACCTAAATTTAAACATGTATTGTTTTCTTACATTTATAGCATCATAGCTCTGCATAATGAACCGATTTTCAAAACCCCTTTTTTTCGATGGAAGATTATTTTTGGAAATCGGGCAAATAAACGTTGTGTTTACATATACAAGGTGGCGCAAAAATAATCCTCCTATCAGAAAATGCTATAAATTTTGCGATTGGCCCCTAATGTCAGTTCTGTTTTGACATTTGTGTAGTAATAATAAACAATGTTACGCTACACTGCTCCTGAAGGCGGAATATTGGTGACTATTTATTTGACTCCAAGTGGAAGATGGTTTTTAATCAAACATCATGAGTGATGAGGTCCATTTCCATTTTAGCGGGTACGTAAATAAGCAAAATTTACGCTTCTGGGGCACAGAAAATCCGCGTGTAACCCACGAAGAGCCATTACATCCGCTCAAAGTCACTGTATGGTGTGCTGTTTTCGCTGGAGGAGTCATCGGACCTTTTTTCTTCGAAGACGTCGCGGGCCAAACGGTTACTGTGAATGGTGAGCGCTACAGAGCAATGATCAACGAGTTCTTTTTACCACAACTCGATGAATTGGGATTGGAAAACATGTGGTTCCAAAAGGACGGTGCTACAGCATACACTGCACGTGCTACAACCGATATGCTGAAGGATGCATTTCCCGGGCGCATAATCTTCCGTTTTGGCGATTTGCACTGGCCAGCAAGATCGCCTGATTTGACCATCGCGGGTTTATGTCAACAAGCCTCAGACTCTTGCAGCTTTTAGAGACAATATCCGTCAAGAATGTGAGGACCTATCGCCGGAAGGTTTGGCCAATGTGATGGAAAATGCTATAAAAAAAGCTCAAATGACAATCAACTGTGGCAATTACAGACAAAAAACATAATATAAATATCAAAAAATAACCTTAGATATCAGATTTTGTTGTTGTTTAAAAAAATAGTTGCTTTCGATGTCATGTCATGGCGGCAGCCATTTACATGACATCATATTCTTGACTTGATGTAAAAAGATTAAAAGACCAAATAAAAGTAATCCACAAGAAGAATCAAAGTTTTTCATTTTTTTTTTTAAATTACAGCCAAAAAACATCGAAAGGTTAAAACAATTAAAAGACCAAATAAAAATAGTCCACATGAAGAATCAAAGTTTTTTATTTTTTAAATTACAGCCAAAAAACATCGAACATCAGTTATTTTTGCGCCACCCTGTAGTGTGGCACTTTCAAAAATCGTGCAAAGAAAATAAATTATGCCACCTATGTATGTACATTTATTTTGCGTGCAGAACTCAGAAAAAAAATTTTAAATTTATTAAAATATATTATGTAAGTGTACAAACTTACAGCCAGTTTACCAATTTCGAAAGAAAATGAATGCGAAAGAAAGCCAGTCACTCACACTCGAATCAATTTGGGTTTGTCAATCTCACTACTATTCGTTCGCATATTCTTATGTATTTTGATTGAGTTTTGACACATCGGTCGCACCCAATTCAATTTTCTTTCGCTTAGATTGCGAACGCAAGCAGGCTGTCGAGATTGGTAAACTGGTTGTTAACTATTTAAACAGTTCAATTATCAAATAAACAAAAAGTACCAAAACAGGATTTTTGTATTACCCTCCCATTCACAATAATATATACCATCACTAATAACATATGAAAAGTTGTTCTCTGGTATAGATATAAAAATCAAATTTTATTATTCTATCATGACTGTAATAAGTGGCGACTAAGCCAAAAATTTTTGTACTATGCAGTAAACGTACATTTTTTTGTATCTTGTGACTTTAAACAAAATATACGTCGAGAAATCAGCTCAATTGAATCAAGCTTACTGCAAGGTGTGGCGCAGAACACTAGGGTATGTTTTGAACAGTGTCTTTAAAAAATAATAATAACCGCATTTCTATCGTTCAATGCTCTTTATAGATATTTGTGTCAACTATTAGGTTTTTAATTAAATTTGAAAATACAAAACTTCTAACAAATACTCTTTATAATAATCAAAGCTCTCGCAACAATATTATGATATCATGGTAGTTTTATGTCATGATACCATTTAATCGTCAAACTACAGCTAATTATGCGTCTTACTGGCACATATGTATATATAACACTGAATTAAGTCACAATTCACTACGGGTTAGCATTAGATCAAAGTATTTTTTTTTTGGTAACGGTTTAGGTAATTTTGAAACATTTTATCTTGTATGCGCCACAAAATAATTTACTTCAAAAATTAAGGGACACCCTAATGTGTATACTATATACGTATATATTTACACACAAGTACCATTAATGATGCGTGACTTTACAGCGCTAGCTAGCTTGTCTTTCATGTATGTTTGCATGTGCTGAACTTCAAGCATAAATTCAGACATTTTTCATTCTGTTACCTTCATTTATTTCGCTCAACATATACTTAACATTAATACCTTCCTTTTTAAACAAATTTCTAGCGAGTTTTATTTCATACAGCATGAATTTACAGCTTTCACTGTCAAAGTTAATGTAAAATTATACATGCGATCTGAAAACATGCTGATTTCTCTTGAGAATGAAATAAATTTAAAATTATTTTGCGTTTTTTTTTTTTGGCATGAATGCTCCAAAGCTTTGTTGAAGCAGGTTCTTAAGGTTGTTGTAAAAAAAAACAAAATAATAAATCTTTAATAATTTTTAAGCAAATTTTTTAACAAAAATTTTCAAATGGTGGAATTTTAATATAAAAGATTAAGATTTTCTAAATATCAAATAAACAATTTCTGCAAAGTTTAAAACCATTTTAGCAAAACCATATTCCAAACGCTATTCCCCGCGGGGAACAGGGTTTGCCTTGGCGTATTCCTAACTTGGGCACTCTGTTTTTCGTGGAAAAGAGGAGAAGGAGACCCTTGTTTGTTGTAGCAATTAAAGCTCTGGGAAGCCGCATGACTTATGTTGTGTTGGCTTCCGAAACCCTTACCAACGGTATAAATTGACAGAACGGGGATCAGCATGGCCCCTGGGTGTTTCTGCTTGCAGCTCAACACGGACTGATCATGGTTGAGTTGCCTAACTTGGCTGAAACTTTCTGGGTGTGGTTGAAATCTAAAACACAGGTAGGGGGTGCTAGTATCCTTGATAATTGTTTGGTGTGTGGCTTTTTTTTGGGGACTAACAACTTACCGAGGATCTGTTGCCTTTACAGCAGATACCCGTACTGTAAGGAACCAGTGGTGATGGTTGACGGGTGAATTGGTGTAAGGGCTGATGCTGCTAGTGGGCCTCGGCCTACCAACTGATTAAGCCTTGTCTTCCATTGATTGCTGGGATATTGCATACAGGAAGGACTGGAAGGCCAGAACTCCTCAGCAAGAAGTTTGTCATATGGCTGCAAACACATGGCAAAAATTGCTACCTGTGTGAGCCTAGACCGCCACACGGAAGCGCTGGTGAATCGTGAATAATTCACCCCGTGGAACTGGTACATCATCAGGTAAGACCGCAAGGCAGGTGTGGATGTAAATCTTTTTCAGTATGATAAAATATTTCATAAAAGCCATACAAACTTATAAATGCAATCTTTTTTAGCGTACTTTGATATGAGATTTATAAAAAAAAAAACAATAAAATTTGTTTCAATTGCGCTTTAGCGTAATTTGAAATGGGATTTATTAAAAAACCAATAAAATTTGTTTCTAAAAAAATAACTCTATTTCAATAATTATTTTAAAGTTTTATTTCCAAATTATCTTGTACTATTTTTTCTAGGTTATCGTTAAGTCTCTATTATATTGTTTTTGGCATCATTTCCATTTGCAGCTACATACTAGCATTTCGGGGGATTTATCGTAAGAATTAATTTTCCATAAGCTGGTTGAAGGATCGCACATGACCCACATAATAATGCTTTGTCTTTTCGTATTAATCACAGTATTACGGAGTTTGTGTAGAGATGAAACACATTTCTGGCTCAATTGATACTTTACGAAAGAAAGTTAATTTATTTGGGCTAATGAGCAGCAACTCCAAGAGTAGCCACATCTACCTTTATATCCATTAAAAATAACGATATGGGCATTAGTCCATATCCTTCATAGAGGAGGTATTTCCCAGGCATTTGATAGACTGTTGCGTGGGGCTTTACTATCAACACTTTTTGCTTTTAATGTCGGTAATGATATTTCTTAGTTTATATTGAGCCTTCTCACATGGCCCACACGTTATAATCCCTGATTATAAAGGGTGGACCTTAAGTCTCTTAACTTTTAAGCAGACCGTAGCATCATCGCTGGCGATGAGATCAGGGCTACGAAACTGTGCCATGAAATCCTTTAGCAGAGCACAACTGACATTTTGCATACGTGAATACTATCGCAACAACGTAACTGTGAATTTTGTTATCATTTTAATCTTCACGATAGGAATTATTTTGAGACGATTCAAACCCTTAAGCAATGGGTTCATAAGTTCGAGATGAGTGGATCAATATTATCAAAACGACGATCCAGGCCTAGTAAAACATCGAGGGAACCGGAAAATGTAGAGTGACGAGCACTGTTCGAGAACAACCCAACCTCATTGTGATAGTACAGCATCTTCTTGCTCCAGCATTACGAAGTGTTGTCTGGATTCAGTCAAAGATCATGATTCCAACAAGACGGCGCAATATGCTAAATGTCAAATAACTCGTTGAATGAAGTTCATCAAATTTTTAGCCAGAAAATCATATCGAAAAGAAGCAACATTTATACACGTCTCTAATTTTCTTTGCAAAAGAAAATGCTTGTTTTTTGACAGGCACTATTAAAACAGTTTTCTTTTTTAACTCTCAATAATTTATTTAGATTGTTGGGATACAAAGTTAAATGTTTGAGAATATCTTTCAAAAATTTCCATAGTCTACTAATGATTAGGTTAGCTCCTATGAAATGTCGACAACTGGGAACATTGGTATCACTACTAGAAGCTAGTATAGTGAATATAACTCATTTGTCTGAATTGCTAAAGGAACTTAGAACATTTCTTATTAATTTTTGAAATAGATTTTCAGTTTTTATTATACTCGTACAGAGTAACGCAAAACTCAACATCAAGATGGAACAGGGTGGCACAATTGATTGAAACCATCATGAGAAAAATCAGAAACATTTGAACTCAGTAAAATTTGTTTTAGATTTTTTTTTTTCTAATTTGTGTTCCGGGACATCCTGTGTATTAAAAAAAAGCGTTTCATTTTTAAATCGAACAATTTTTTTTATGAAAAATTTTTAATATATTAAATGTTGTGTTAATTTTTTTTTATTATTAGTGCTTTTTCTTAGCTTATTTTTCATTTTTTTGAAGGTTTTTTTGCATTCTGTGTAAACACTGTGTGTTCATAAAGTCAATATAAATTATTGAGGCGATTTTTGCCTCAAAAGAAGAACAAAAAAAAAACATATCAATCTAGCAAACCAACCACTTACTGTGTTCTTTAGAATTCGGCCTGTGAGTAAAAGCGCTGCACAGGAAGCGTGATGTTTGGCTTAAATATTTGTTCGCTTTTACGAGAACAGAATTTTAAGCTGAATCTAAAATGCCACAGAGAGAAAAAAACATGGAACATGCACTCGAAACTAAACAAACCAAACAGCAACTCTACGGTTCTTCTTTTTTTTTCATTTTCTAAAGCGTTTCAGGTTGCAAATAACGCGTTCAATTTGCAATGGAGGTGTTCTGTTGAAACAAAAATTCTTCAAACAAACTCTTTTCAAATAAGTTCAAACTTCTTTCAAAGAACGTGTTTAACTTTGTAAATAATTTTCGATGTTTTCATCAAAAAGTTTAATAAAAGAGGTCTAGAACATAATGAAAAGAGTGTTTGAAGTCTTTACAAAATTAGTATTTTAATTTTTGTTTTAAAAGCCAATTGCAGATAAAACTCTGCTAATGAAGCGAAAAGCCGCAAGCAAGCTTTGTTTTTTAGTTAAAACTAATTGTAATTAATTTTGTATAATAATTTTTCCTTAAGAGTCTAAATACAATGTTTGCGGTGCGGTATGATTTCGCGTTGCGGGAGAGAAAATAAACATAATACAACGACAGGCGGCGATGGTTTTACGATGGTTTAGTTTACATTTTTATTAATTTATTTGAATATAGATTTATGTAAAATTAAACAAAAAATTACGGTTTATATTGAGTATTTATAATATAGATTTATGTAAAATTAAACAAAAAATTACGGGTTATATTGAGTATTTTTTAATGGCAGTAAAAGAGAAAATTATAACTGTTGAGAAAATTTTTAATTTGGTAAAGGCCACGTTTGTTTTATGTGTGGAATTAGAACAATTGCTGAAGATACAGGTGGTGATGGAGTGGTAAGCGAAGTTATGCTGACTGTGTTGTGGGTCGCACATAAAAATTTACAGTTGTGGAGTTAGTTTGCGACAAGGTTGGGAGGGCAGTGCAGAGAATTACACCTATCTTTGGTCTTGTTTTTTTGTTCATGTGTGGTTTCTCGTTTGTTGCTGGTTGATGTTTTTTTTTTGGTGAGTTGTATTTCATTTTTATTTATTTTGGTGTTCAGATACGCGGTTGGTGGGAAGGGTTGGAACCTTCTGAGGACAGTTAGAGCTAGCTGGAAACCCCGCCAGTACAACCGGTCTGTAACATAAAATGGGTAAGACCCGTTAATGTACCAAGGGATTCGGATGGATTTTTCCAAACATGCTTGCAGCAAGAGAAAGCTCCTCATCTTCATCCAGCAACAAAAATTAGTATTTCTAAATACAAGGTGCTCGTTTCTCTACTTAAACCGAAACTGAAAAACATTTATTTAGAAAACCGCTTTACTTAAGGTATAATGTTAAGTCTAGAATATATTTAAAAATACGGCTAAAAACTTCTTGCTTCACCATTCCCATTCCTTGCTTACTTGCAGAATGCAAATTTTGGTTTGAACATATAAAATTGGAGTATCCACGATAAGGAAGTTTATTTATGAGGCATGCGAAGAAATATGGAATGAATTGCATGAAGTCTATGCAGCCAATCCGAATATAATCGATTAGTCTCAAATATCATTTTCTTTTTATGAAAAAAAAAAAAAAACTGGTCTTCCTCATTGTTTGGGGCCGAAGATGGCAAACACATCAATAGTACGAATCTTTTTTACTCTGAAAGTTTTTGTAATATCCCGACTACAAATTATCATACTTCCTAATTTTTTCGATCATTTTTTCTTTATTGCCCATTTTTTCTTCTACCGTTAATATTTTTTTAAACTTTAACATTTCATGACAAGAATTTATAAACTTCCAAATTATGTTTTTTGTTTTATTGCCGTGAGAATTATTCAAAAACTATGGCAACATTGAAAAGAAAATGAGAGTCAAAAATTTATAAAATAAAAGAGTCCACAATGAAAATAAAATAAATTTTAAATTAAATTTTTGGTTTGTACATTTGTACAACGGGTATAAATCAAGTTTTTTTCCTTTCTTAAGTTTTTTCTTAAGAAGGATTTTTTACAATACAAATCTGCTGTGATCAATATTTTTGATTTAAGAGGATGCTGAACATCTCTAAATAAGATGGCGAGTTATTCTAACCTAACTCCAAAACGGGTACGTGAGCATGGGTCCAAGAAAGGTAACAACATCGCTGACGATTTAGCAAAAAAAGGGACAGCTCTGGAGGACAGGGATATAGATCCCTTTTGTGGACAAACTTTTTCAGCGTGATGGAAAAGCATAAAACTCCACACGCTAACACGTGCCCAAGACGAATGGCTCATAGAGTCCACATGCCTTATAGCAAGGCCGCATATTAACTTTAAGAGAACGTGGGAGCTATTAAAACTGCCCTGAGATCTCCCCTGAGAGAGCCTGTAGCAGTCATCACTGGACATTGCCTGTTTGTGAACCATGCTAGGAGACTAGGCCTACCCTATAACGACTTCTGCAGAAGTTGCCAAGACGAGGAAGAGGAGGAGACAATGCTTCACCTCCTCAGTACATGCCCGGCATCATCGTCTAAAATACCTAGGGGAGCGGAGTTTTAACAGTCTTCATGTCTGGCCTCGGTCAATATGACCGCGCTAGCCTGTTTCATAAGAAACAGTGGCTGGCTAGTATAGCAGCATGTAAGGCTACACTAAGCGGTTCTCACCTTTCCTTTCCGTCCCTTCCCATTCATCTCCTCTAGTCACACTATATTCCTCTAACTTCTATTCTTCACTTCACTATCCTGCTTTTTAGGCAATCACAAAGGGAACGACTGCAGGTCTCAAGTGAACTGGAAAACTTAGACTATTTTGGTGTATCCAGTGAAAATTAATAGAAAATAATTACTCAATGAGTCATTCCTTTTTTGTCCCTCATGGCGCCGACTATTTTGGTGTATCCAGCGGCCTGCCTACCTAACTTAGCCTAACCTAAGTGTGAGCCGTGAATGGTAACCCTGTTTATACGACCCACTTGAAAATTAAGAGGAGATAATTTATCAATGAGTCGTTAATTTTTTTACCCTCTTGGCGCCGATCTCAAATAGCCTGGGCATATAACTGAATGAGTACGAATGGCATAAGCTGATGTCATCTGCAAAAGAATGGATAGTGTTAGAAGTTTTATGTATTCAAACAATTATTTAATTGATTCAACGAATTTCGCTATTGAACAGAAAAAAAAATCTGAATTGCTAAAGGAACTTAGAACATTTCTTATTAATCTTTGCAATAGATTTTCAGTTTTTATTATACTCGTACAGAGTAACGCAGAACTCAACATCAAGATGGAACAGGGTGGCAAGATTCATTGTAACCATCATGAGAAAAATCAGAAACATTTGAACTCAGTAAAATTAGTTTTAGATTTTTTTTTTTCTAATTTGAGTTTGACATTGAGTTCTGATATTAGATTGTTGGGATATAAAGTTGAATGTTTGAGAACATCTTTCAAAAATTTCTAAAGTGTACTGATGATGAGCGCAGCTCCTATGAAATGTCGACATATAGATAGCTGGGAAACATGAAAAACAAGCTATTTATAATTTATTATTGGTATCAATGTTAGAAGCTAAAATAGCGAATAAAAACTCAATTGTTTTAAAAATATATCATTTAAAAATTTGCTATTTTCAAATCTAGTGCACGCTAGAAGGTTTTGCAAACATTTTTCTCTTTCTGATTAAAGCTCTTGGCTAAAGCAGATTTTTGTGCCGGAAATATCACAGGTAGAGAAATTTTAACAAAAATTTTGGTTTATTAAAACAGAAAATCAAAAAACAAAAAAAAAAATCAAATAGTTAGTAAAAAATCCTAAATGCGAATCTTTTTCTAATTATGCAGTCTGAACATTCATCCTTTTATCCTGCAATACAAATAGGAGAAGTAAGAAGAATTGTTATTGAAACAACCGCCTTTTATCCTTCCGGTTTTTTGCATAATGATGCCAGGCTTAAAGGAAGACCTGAAAACTGTTGTCCCTTTTTAAACTGACTGGAATTAAAATTCCCTTTCTGCTGCCATTTCATACCCATGAATCCTTTGTGTGGTTTACTGCAACACAAGTGCTTGTACACCTTGTTAAGTTCTTCACACTCTGGTTATAGAAAACATGCTTTTTCTTATTATTTGTTTTGTTTATAGTGTGCGCTTATGCATGTGTGTATGCCACTGTGTGTGTATGTGTGTGCGCGTGTGTTTTGCTAGCCCGCATGGGCTTAAAAAAGTTGGTAAAATTTAATCTTGACTTCCGGTCTTAAGTGATGACATTTTACACCTTTTTCAATTTTATTTATTTTTTTATCTGTCGTTTTGCCTTGAATGTTTGCCACAGCTGCAGTTTGTTTCCATTTGTTTCTCCCTTGACAAGTAGACAAAATTCTCTTTCTTCTTTCAAAAATCTTTTAATTTATTTTCAACTTCTGTCATTTAACTTTTACTTGCAGCATATGACTTTTTTTTACAACCAAGTTTATTTCCTTTTTTTTATTTCTTTATTTTCTATATACTTATTTAAATTTAAAGTTCTGAACAGTTGTTTCTGTATAAAGAAAGTAAAAAAAAACACAGTTTTCTTTAAGCGTACTATAGATAATTGCTCTCTTTGAGGTTTCGTGTTTTTGAAACATTTTTAAAACTAAAACTTTTATACAAAACTCAAGTTTTCTTTTTTCCTATTTTTATCTTAAAATATTGCTGGTATTACTCAACAAATCTATCATCTAAAGTTTAACAGCAAACTGGTTGGAGAAAAACCACATCAAATAAGTTTAATAGTAGGATTTGAGAAAAAAGGATATAACATTTGTGAAATATTGCAAATTGACAGCTGAATAGAAAACAACTTGAGTACCGATTACAACAATTTTGTAAAGGTCAAGGATATACTCGTAAATAACTGCAAAAATCTTTAAATTCATTCTTTTAAAGAGTAAAAAACTAAATTTGTGAAACCTTTGCTAAGAGTTGAAGCATATAACTCTTGTGTCCTCTTTTTACCCCAATGGGTAACAGCTCAGCTAAAATTATATATATTGATATTATCGCTAAAGTCCAGTTCAGACTATTATACTTTGTCAAAAATTCAAATAATACGTGCAAGTCTGATAGTCTGAATGTAATCCGTCATACGTACGAAAAATAATACGATAAATAACGAGTGATTTTTTTGCTATTATCTTTTTGGCAACCCTAGTTTTGACAGCTCACGCACGTTTTGTATCTTGTGTCACTGTCAAATAATTTAATCATAAATCGTCTTACAAACGAACAAAGCTTGCAAATTATTGAATTTTATTACCAAAATGCGTGCTCTGTTAAGAAAGTTCATCGCGCGCTTCTTCCAGTTTATGGCCAGTTTAATCGACCTACTGAGGCTTCTATTCGGGCTATTGTAAAAAAATTTCGCACCAAATTTACATTGTTGGACATTAAACCACCAACACGCTTACGTAGAGTGCGAACTGAAGAAAATATCGCAGCCCTATCGGCCAGTGTTGGTGATGACTGTGAATTATCGATTTGGCGCCGTTCGCAGCAATTGGGCCTCTGTTACTCCATTACGTGGAAAATTTTTCGGAAGGATTTGGGTGTGAAGCCTTATAAGATACAGCTGGTGCAAGAATTGAAGCCAAACGACCTACCACAACGCCAAATTTTTGGTGAATGGGCTCTTGAAAAGTTAGATGAAGATCCACTTTTTTATCGAAGAGTTGTGTTCAGCGACGAGGCTCATTTCTGGTTGAATGGATACGTGAACAAGCAAAACTGCCGTATTTGGAGTGAAGAGCAGCTAGAAGCATTGCAAGAGCTACCAATGCATCCACAAAAAACAACCGTTTGGTGCGGATTATGGGCTGGCGGCATCATTGGGCCGTATTTCTTCAAAGATGATGCGAATCACAACGTTACTGTGAATGGTGAGCGCTACCGTGCGATGATAACAAACTTCTTTTTGCCCAAAATGGAAGAGCTTGACTTGCATGACATGTGGTTTCAACAAGACGGTGCCACATGCCACACAGCACGCTAAACAATGGACCAATTGAGAGGCGAGTTCGGTGAACAGTTTATTTCACGCTTGGGACCAGTCAATTGACCGCCCAGATCGTGCGATTTAACGCCTCTAGACTATTTTTTGTGGGGCTATGTTAAGGTTAATGTCTATAGCGACAAGCCCGCTTCGATTGACGCACTGGAAGCCAACATTATTCGTGAGATACCGGCCGAAATGTTGGAAAGAGTATGCCAAAATTGGACTAAGCGGATGGACAATTTGAGGCGCAGCCGCGGCCAACATTTGCATGAAATAATCTTCAAACATTAAATTATATCGACCCAACTATCGATCCAAATAAATATTTCATGCATTTTTTTTAATTTTATTTTTTTTTTTTTTTTAATTTTCGATAGTTCTTATAAAATCACATCCCCTACGACTTTGTTGTTTTTTGAAACTTTTCAAAACGATAATACTTTACATTGGATCAGGGTTGTGTTTTTTAGCAAACCAGCTAATTAAAAATTGAGTAGTCGGCTATTTCGTAGCCGATGGGGTGCCGTCACTAATGGTGTTTTCTTTTCTGATAAAAATGTTACACCTATGCTACATATAGTGGTTCAACACGTTCTTTTCTAAAAAATTTGATACACTATTAAAGGGTATCATGTTCTTTTCAAAACATGTTGCACTTAAAACTGGCAAATCATGTAGCATTTCCTACACTGTAGTTCGAGTAAGGTGGAGATACTGCCCTTTTTACATCTTTGTTTCATACGTGTTTATGCAAATATGAAACTCTTTTGTTATTGTAGATGAGTAAACGGTGCTGCTGATGATAGCTTTTATAAGATAAAAATAGTGATTAAAGCGTTGGTATGTTAAAAGTAGTCATGATATATTTGAACAAAAACGAGTTTGACAGACCACTTCACAGTGGTGTTTGGACATAATACAGCGCAATTCTGTTGATTTTGTCGTCGATTAATAACTGCTGATGAAACGTGGGTCGACCACTACACACCGAGACTAAAATGCAATCGAAACAATGGGTGGAAGCTGGTAAAATTGAAATCGCCTGGCAAGGTTATGGCCACTGTATTTTGGTATGCACACGGAATATTGCTCAGGGATTATCTTGCAGAAAGATCCGCAATCACAGAATCAACTGATTAATGCAATCAAGAAAAGACGACCACATTTCAAAAGTAAAAAAATGGTAGTTCTTCAAGCTAACGGTTCACATAGTATTCGATAGGATGCTAAAATTATGTGAAATATATTTGGAATTAGTTGGCCGTCAACCTTATTTTCCAGATTTCAAACTTAAAAAAATGGCTTGCAGGAAAAAAATTAATCTCAAACGAAGAAGTGATTACCGAAGTTAATGCATATTTTGAGGGGTTCTCAATATCGTATTATTTAGATCATATAAAAAAGTTGGAATATCGACTTTTTAAGTGTATTAAGCTAGAAGGAGACTATGTTGAGAAATAAATGGTGTTTGAAAAAACATTCTTCTTTTCCTACTAAAGTAGCTCTTCTTCTGCAACGCTGCTCCAGTGCCTCAATAGATTAAATACCTTACTGTCACAAGGAAGCTTTTTCTCTTTATCTTGCATGCGATCGAATAACTTTAAAATAAACTTTAAGGCACGGCCCAAACATTAGAGTTGTATGCCATTTATGATCGGCATAAGGGTATAAATAGTCATGAGATCGAATAGATTGGCGTACAGCTAACACTGTATCAAAAAGCTAAGACACTTGAATGCTTCTTTGGAGACATGAAAAATATGTTCAATCCAGTAAATATCACACTGCATTTTCATTCCAAGAACATTAAGAGCATCCGATTCCTTAATATCTATACAAGCCATGAGTGCACATAAGGCAGTATTTATGGTCATGAGTTTGTGTGTTAATAAACAACTCTGGGTCTTGCGGGTATTGAAGTCAACCCTGTTTTTACAAACCCATTGCGAGATTAAAAGAAGATCATGACTCGGTAAGTCATACATATTTTGCCTCTTGGTGCCAATCTCGGATAAGCTGGCTCTATAGCTGAATAAATACAAATGTCAAATGCTGATGTCATCTGCAAAAGAATGGATAAGGTTGAAAGTTTAATAAAGAAGGTCATTTGGGGTTCGATCTTCATAGAATGCACGCACGGATATCTATAATATACCGCGTCCTTTTATTTTGCAAAGGATCAAATGAATAAAGAAGTATGGAAAAATTACTTTCGCTTATTCTATGATTCATTTTAAATAACTGAAATTTTCCCTACATCATTGCAAAACTTTATCTATAATTAATAAATTATATCTATTGAAAGAAAAATTTCTCTTCTTTTTCAACACAATCAATTTAATTTTTATCTGCTTTGTTTATGTATTTTCAATAATACTTTTGTTCAGCCATTTATTATGTAAATTCATTATTCTTAAAAATCTCTTAAGACATTTTTTAAGTTAAACTTTTTAATTTTTTTTATTTGGTATTTAAACCATTTTACTTTTGTCGACTATAATGACAGTTTATTTGGCTTAAAAGTATTTACTGGCCAGTATTTTTTGTCAATTTTTTTTTTTTTTTATTAACGCAATATTTTTTTCAACATTTTTACGTACATATTCTATATAAGTATGTATACAAGTGATTGCCCAACAAACACCAAATCAAACATTTGATATTAAATGACTTTATCATTTGATATCAAACATTGTTTTCAAACCATTTTCAATGGTTTGATTTTAACATTTGAATTTAAATTAAAAATCATTTGAATATAAACATTTGATACTTAGGGCCATATCCAAAAAAAATTCTTACTTGAGTTTTAACGCATACGTTAGTTACCAAACACATTAGCACTACCATACATTTGTTACAAATTTTTATGCAAAAACAGTACGTTAACTTTTAAATGTAGTAAGGAATTTAATTGTTTTGTTGTGGCAACGCCGTTATGTTCAGTTGTAATTTTTTGAATAGTGATGAATAAAAACTAATATTCGAAAACCGAAAAACAAATTAAAAAAATAAAAAATTATTATTATTACATAAAATAACATATTTTTGGCAAACAGTTCTTGGATTTACCTTCTTAATAAATATTGAATATATAATATGTAGTATATTAATGATATTGAGAAAAAGTAATAGGGGTACTTATCTAGAAAAAACGTTATTATTCGAATAACGATTTTCATTGTATTCGTTTGATTGAAAGTGCATCACTAATATAATTGTTATTTATATTTTTCTTTCAAAATTAATATTTTCAGTTTATATAAAATGGAATGTTTCAATTAATTTATGTAATAAAAGTAATAATATCTTTTGTTTTTAAATTTTCCCAATATTGTGTTTTTCAAGAAAAATAATAATCGGCAAGTCAAGTGTTATTTTAACGTACAGTTAAAGTGTACTCAATTCAACTTTAAACGAATGGTAAGCTAACAATTGTTTTTGTATACAACGTTAGGAAATTTGTCTTAACAATTGCTTACCAAGCTTTGTTAAGTTTTTTTGCATACGGCCGTTAGTGTTTTGTCAATTTTATTTCGAATCATAAATTAATCATAAAACAAATATGTCAGAAATTACTGAAAAAAATATCAAAATTTTAAATTTATTTACAAAAAAAAATTAAGAATTCCGGAAAAATTAATAAATGTGATTTGTTTGTGACCAATATTTAATTAAATGTCAGCAAAAATTAGTTTTAATAAGTTTGTAACGACACTTACGCTTTATGCTGGGATAGCTTAGCGTGGTTCAGGGTCGTTTCAATAAAGAATAAAGAAACAGAATTAGTCTGCAGTGTGGCTTCATTATTTAAATAAACTAATACAAAATCTTTCTTATGTGTTTGGTAACGTGCGGCTGTGGCATCACCCACGGCTGACGTTGGAGCGGGGTTGCGGGCTGCTATGGAGGAATTGAAAACTCCTGCACAGACGCACTCACTTCCCCACCGACTCACTGCCTCTGGTGTCGCGCTGGAGTGGAATTAAAAACTCCTCTGGCGGATGGTGAAGGTACTAATAACACCTTCACTCTCCGTCGCCCTCCAACATTGGCAAACTGTTCTCAGTAGAATTCAAAACTCTCCCTCGAATACCAACCGGACGATGAGGCAAACAAGGCAAAGATGAACCACTCCAGAGTAAAATGTTAGGAATTAAGAACTCCTCAATACCCCTTATCGGTACTTTGCCACGGCTATGGTCACTCAAA
The DNA here is from genome assembly GCA_914767995.1 of Thecocarcelia acutangulata. Classification (NCBI taxonomy): domain Eukaryota; kingdom Metazoa; phylum Arthropoda; class Insecta; order Diptera; family Tachinidae; genus Thecocarcelia; species Thecocarcelia acutangulata. The sequence continues at coordinate 25,875,073 of OU612097.1, read as the reverse complement.
AAAAACTATATGCTTTGAATTCGAATTAAAAACTCTGTTTCAAGGCTTTTCTTACCTGCAGGCCGTCCACTTGCCAAACTCCCTGAATATGCCGATGATCGTGCTTTTATACTTTACGATGAGCACATACATGTACTAACACCTACGCGCAACCATATGTGCGGCTGTGTTTAGCAAACATTGTCTCATGGTTGATATTTATTCATTGTGTGGTGGTGCCATCTACGCTGACCGTTAATTTTAAATACAATTTTTAAACAATTAAGTTTTTTATTCGCTATTTAAGCTTCTAACATTTATACCAGTAAAAAATTATAAATAGCTTGTTTTCTATGTTTCCCAACTACTGATGATTAGGGTAGTTCCTATGAAATGTCGACATATAGACAGCTGGGAAACATAAAAAACAAGCTATTTATAATTTTTTACTGGTATAAATGCTAGAAGCTTAAATAGCGAATAAAAAACTTAATTGTTTGAGTTTTTGTTCTCTGCTTTTCGATACTTTCAAAAAGCAAATCGTAGCAACCAACGGTTGTTCATTTGTTTGAAAGGTGTAAAGAAATATTAGAGACGTTTATAAATAGAAAAGCTTGTTTTTTGTGTTTTGACGGATATTATTAGAGCATTTTTCTTTTTAAATTCTCAGCAATTTATTTGGATTGTTGGGATATAAAGTTGAATGTTTGAGAATATCTTTCAAAAATTTCCAAAGTCTACTGATGACTAGGGTAGTTCCTGTGAAATGTCGACATATAGATAGCTGGGAAACATAAAAAACAAGCTATTTATAATTTTTTACAATTTTTAAACTTAGAAATAATTTGACCTATATTACATGTAACTTATTATACTAAATTTTTAATTCATTCAAAAGCAAATAGAAACACGCTTCTTGCGTTAATAATAATAAATGAAATAACCAAATGAATAACTGAATAAATACAAATATATGAAAAACGGGAACACGACTTCACGTGTGTTGCTCCAAAACGAGGCTTCCGACTTTGGGCGTTACAAGTTAAAACGCATGAAATAAAACACGAAAAAGTGAAATAATAAAAAATAAAGAGATTGCTTGATTTGACCGCGATTTAGAGCCAAAAGGAACCAACTACTTCGTCCTTGCAAAAATTTCAAAACTAAGGAAAATAATAATAAAATAAATAATAATAATGGGAAATTCAAATTAACAACCGCAAATAAATCAAAAGAAAAATAAATTTGCAAAGCAAAAATTTGTTTTTATTTGCATTTCACTTCACAATCCACATTTGAAAATTACATTTAAAACCAAGTTGGGAATAAATGAATTTCTCAATTTGAAAATAATTTCCTCTTTTTGTTTTAGAGTACTATGTTTCTCAATTTGAGTTTAAATCAGCATCAAACACTTGTAGTTTGAGAAAACGTTTGCTTTCAAATTATTCTCGATTTGAAATCAAGCCTTAGTGTTTGTTGGGTGGCTATAACAAAGTGTTTTTGCATGCCCTTTAGATGTGTTGTATTCGAATTTAACGACATATCGTTCCACAACAATACTACAAACGGTGTGATGTCATGATCAGACATTCTATAGAAAAATTAAATAAGCAGCCGAAAATAAAGCAACAAGGATAACTATGAAATTGTTAAAATGAAAAAGAGACGAGATGATGGACACACAATTCAATAGATGGGCAATTACGATAACTGTACTTAACCATTTAAAGTTTAATACATTCAGAAAGTAAATGGCTTAAAAGGCAAATAAAATTTCTGCCAAAAACCATTTCGAAGTAAATTTCAATAATTTTCAGTAGATATGCCACAGCAGCAAAGTTTTTTATCCTCTTACCAATTACATGTAAATTCCATTAAATGAAAGTGACAAAGGAGTTACAGCAGAGACATTAACGAAAACGTAATAAAACAAGCATGCTACAATGTTCAGGATCTGTAAATAAGAAAATTTAAATTACAAAAACTAAGTAATTCTTGTTTTTTAGTGCAAGTCACGAAAAAATTGAATCATCACAAAGCAGAGGTTATAAAATACTATTTCCATTATTTAAACAAAGAACTAAAACGTTTTCAACTACTGGTTGCTGTGTATCATATACCGACTGCTGGCAAAACTTTTCTGAAAAGAGTTTTTGTCTCCACAACATTTTTTTTTTTTGCAACGGTCAACGGTTTACTTTCACTCATGACAATACAAATATTTTAAAGCATACCTTAGGGGTTAAAGCAGATTGCAAATATTTCGCATTAGGAAATCCTTCAAGTGTAAATGAAAACTCAAACAGCAATTTGTTTTAAGCAGCATTAATTAACAAAAGGCATAATTACACATTTTAATAATTCAAATTCAATTTCGTTATAATTTTACTAATAAATTCCTAGACTTTTTATTGTCTGTCTGTGCTTTTCTATTTTTTCAATCTCTTAAACCGATAATTTTTTCTCAACCATTTTATTTGAAAACATTATCGTAAAACGATTTTTAAATTACTTTTGTCTTTTGCGGAACGTCTTTTTGCCAGTAAAGAGTTTAAAATCAAATTGAAATAACGTTGTTGGATATAATAAACAGAAATGTTGCTTAAAAAAGAAATGGGAAATTATTTATTATTTTACTACAGTTTAGTTTTATATTTTTAAGAATTATTTATTCATGTTAAAAATTATTATGGACGCAACAACAAGTAATCAATAATTGCTTTTAGTTGCTGCTCAATAGTAATCTTACAATGGGTCAAGGTTGTTCAAATACTAGTTAATTTACTTAGTGATTTATAAAATAGTGGGGTGCTTAAAGCTTTAGAGCTGGGCTGCATAAGAAAAAAATTGGTGATATTTATTGTACTCACGAATTCATAAGGATCTCTGTGTTCCTCTTGTAAACGACGAATTTTCAAAGTATGTGACAAGGTATATCAGTAAACGGGAACTTCACCCAAATCCTCATGCACGCAATACACTTAATTTTGAAGGCCACTCTCGGTTGAGAAGGAGGGATACCCTTGCCACCATCAGAACGTCCAATAGGTGATTTTACCGATACTGACCGTTTGTCTAGCATTGGCTGGACTCAATTAATTTTATGTATTTAGTATTAAGATTTGAATACTTATGGTTAGTTCACTTTGTGAAGATTCAATAAATAAATGAATGAAAAAAAAATTATTGTACAGGGTGACGCAACAGTAATCTTCCTATCAGAAAATGCTATAAATTTTGCGATTGGCCGCTAATGTCAGTTCTGTTTTGACATTTGTGTAGTAAACACATGCGAAATATACGTTAATAAACAATGTTATGCTACACTGCTCCAGAAGGCGAAATATTGGTGACCATTTATTTGACCAATAATTTTCATAAAAAATAATCATGAGTGATGAGGTCCATTTCCGTTTTAGCGGGTACGAAAATAAGCAAAATTTACGCTTCTGGGGCACTGAAAATCCGCGTGTAACCCACGAAGAGCCTTTACACCCGCTCAAGGTCACTGTATGGTGAGCTGTTTTCGCTGCAGGAGTCATCGGACCTTTTCTCTTCGAAGACGTCGTAAATGGTGAGCGCTACAGAGCAATGATCAACGAGTTCTTTTTGCCACAACTTGATGAATTTGGATTGGAAAACATGTGGTTCCAACAGGACGGTGCTACGGCATACACCGCACGTGCCACAACCGATATGCTGAAGGATGCATTTCCCGGGCTCCTAATCTCCCGTTTTGGGCGATTTGCAGTGGCCAGCAAGATCGCCTGATTTGACCGCTGCAGACTTTTTTTTGTGGGGTTATTTGAAGCCGTGGCTGAAGCCTCAGATTCTTGCAGCTCTTAAAGATAATATCCGTCAAGAATGTGAGGACCTATCGCCGGAAGTTTTGGCCATTTTGATGGAAAATGCTATAAAAAGGACTCAAATGACAATCAACTATGGCGGCGGCCATTTACATGACTTCATATTCTCGACTTTATGTAAAAAAATTAAAAGACCAAATAAAAATAGTCCACAAGAAGAATCAAAGTTTTTCTTTTTTTTTTTTTTAATTACAGCCAAAAAACATCGGAAGGTTATTTTTGCGCCTTCCGTTATTATTGATTGTAGTTAATTTTTTAGCTCTGATTCAAATTCAATTCAACTGTAATTCAGATCTAGCTCGACTAAAGTTCAGTTCCGATTCACTAGCAGTTTATAGATTTTTGCAAGTCTAATTCAGTTTTATTTAGTCAGGACTGAGCTTAAGTTTAGTACTTATTCAGCTCTTCAGTAGTTGCTGTTCAGTATTTGTTTCATTCTAGCTCATTCAGTCGTAATTAAGTTCTAGCTAAGTTCACTTAGTTAGTTAGTTAGTAAGTTAGTTGTTGTTTAGTCATATTTGACTAAGTGTGGCATATGAATAAGCAATAAAATCCAGGTGTTTTTTCAGATTTATGTATTTTGTATACCAAATATTGACAAACTTACGCAAACGAAGCTAAAGATAGCTGTGCTTATACCGCTACCTTGGTAAAGCTGCTTTGACAGAAATATACATATATTACATATCGCTCCTTTATTGCAACATAGTCATAACGCAAAAAAGCTTGTTTCGAGAAAAACACATTTCAAATTTTCAGTTTCCATACAAATCTTAGAAACAATTTTTAGAAAATATCTCCTAAATGAAACAGTCTAAAGGTAATTTAAATAAAATTTTGCCACAATATAAAAGGTAGTACTGTTAACAATTCTGCATTGTTAATTTGAAAAGCTAATTTTTTGAGATATGACTATGTTGCAATAAAGGAGCGATATGTGTATTGCTTTAATATAATATTTTTAAAATTTTCATTGTCTATTCAAAACCACTTTATTTTGCACATCAAATGCTTAAAAGCACACAACAAATTGGGGGTTTCCGCACTTTGGCTTAATTTATTATCTTAAAGTTACAAAACCACTGACATCCGTTTAACACCTCATTTTAATAAATAAGAAAAGTTTAATTTTGTAAATCGTTAAATAAAATTTTTATTCTTGAACGGTCGTCACCATCAAATCCAAAACGATTATTGCCAAATTGTCACCAAAACAAACATTAAACCAACTAAAGACATATAAAAATAAAGAAACGGAAAAATGTAAAATAAATATGAAGAAGAATAAAATATAAAATATTCAATATGTGAATGAATGAGTGGTAAAGAAAAACGAAAGCACCTTGTTTCCTTCCTGCTGCCGCTTTACATTTTTTATTTCCAGCTGAGAGGCACAAGAAAATGAGAAAAGTGTTGGAGGTCTTATTTTTTAAATATGCCATTGACAATAATTTTACAACAAGAATATTAACAATCTTTAGAGGATTTCGAACTGAATAAATTCTGATATACAAGAAGGTGGCGTAGAAGATGTGAAAATTAAATGCAAACAAAATAATATTATATAAAAAATAAGACAGAGGCAACAGTAAAATAATTGTGACATATTATTAAAAGTATGCAGATGAGTTGAAGCAAAAAGTACAACATTAAGTTCATTTTTCGGCACAAATAATTTAAGTCGGGTGGGGAATTTATTAATTAAAAAAAAATGACCGCATAATTTGTGAACTGAAGGCTAAATGACATGGCTGTAACCTAGATTAATAAGACTCGTATACATTTTTCAAACTGACTTAAAACTTACGAGTTTCGATTTGTTGTTGAATAATTTTCAATCACATGCCTTAATTTGTTTTATATTAATGTTTACAAATTAAACATTAAGTCAAATCGCATAATGAAATATAACGAGCTTAAATTTGCAATTAAAAACAAGCAACGAATGATTTTTAATTACATATGCCTTGCTCATGGACTTTAAGAGTTAACTACAACATCATTGTGGCCATTTGGTGTTTGTCCAAACTATTTTGCATTTAATTGCATATAAATATATTGGAATATTATGGTTTTTAAATTTTTTATATTGTGGTAATGATTAATTATGAATTATTATAATGAATTGCTAATTATGAATTGTCTAATGAATTTAATTTATTTTATTATTTAGATGAATTACTTTATATATATACTCATAACTATGTGAAGTTGTTCGCAGTGGCAAGTCGAAGCAATTGGAAACTTTCCAATGGCAATTTGGATGATTTCTAGTATATTCAATTACAATACTTACCATCGAGATGGACTGAAGACTGCCAGTGCGATCAACTCTAGCATTATCCCCACCTATAAGCACTACCCTACACACCGGGGGAATAATAAATAAAACCTCTAATATTTTGAAAAGCAATAATAAATCCTATTTTATTTTATTTCTTTTCCCCCAAATCATTATCATTAATTCAAACCGAGTTAATCATATTCCCAATTCCGCTTCGAATAAAGCAGAGTTGGTTAACACAAAAGTTTGCTTTTAGCACTCAAAAAACAGCATTTTGTTCAGTATTTTTTGGATTTTTTTTCCAAAATTTGCAGTTAGCAGTAAGAATTATTTTAAGTAGTTTTCAATTACGAGAGCGGATTGATGTTGAAGCTACCTAGCGCTAGATGGGATCACAAACAGTTGTGAAAAAGACTTACATCAGAACCTGCCTTGCGGACTTATCCAGTTCCACGGAGTGAATTCTTCACGATTCACCAGTGCCCCCGTGTGGCTGGTTAGGCTCACACAGGTAGCAATTTTTGCCATATGTTTGCGGCCATATGTGCAACTTCTTTTTGAGGAGTTCGGGCCTTCTAATCCCTTCTTTATACAGTTTCCCAGCAATCAATGGAAGACAAGGCTTAATGAGTTCGTAGGCCGAAGCCCACTAGCAGCATCAGCCCTTAAACTAACTCACCTGTCAACCATCACTGCTGATTCTTTACAGTACAGGTATCTGTTGTAAAAGCAACCGACCCTCGGGAGGTTATTAGTCCCCGAAAAAAGCCACACACCTAACAATTATCAAGGATACTAACAGCCTTAATCACAGTTAGAAGGTTCCAGCCACGGTAGGCACCTCTCAATCATGATCAGCCCGGGTTGAACTGCAAGCAGAACCAGAACCACCCGAGTGGCAGCACAAACACAATTTTTTTTTTTTTTTTTGAAATTGCGATCTGTCAAACGTTAATGGCCGAATGACATTAAGAGCAAAGCAGCTACGGGAGACAATGTCAGAGCTGATGAAGTGGTTGCTGCAAAAAGAAGTAAACAACTTAAATTATTTCAGGGGTAGTTTTTTTAAAGAAACTCAGGACGTTTTTAATTGAACACCGACAGAAAAAAACACTAGAATTATTTGGGCAGATAATAATCCAAAATATATAATGATAAAAAAGGTACAGAAGCAGCAGAAGCAACAAACCGTATCAACAGAATTATAACGCAGAAACACATTCCAGAAAATATACTCCCGAGAGTATGCTAAAGTTTGTTAAACCAGCAAATACAGTGGGGGGCAAAATATGCTTGTTTTCATAACTTCTTTTAACAAGAACTGCCAAGCTTTTTGCTTGTCTACCGAAACACTTTGAGACCGATTAACTTTAAAATAATCGGGACTATCACACTATTAAAACTCACCCGTCAAATCCACTCCATAACAAAAAAAATTTTAATAATTTTTTAAACTTTTTTAACATTAATTTAATTGAAATGCTGTGTAAGATTGAAGTCTACTTCAACGTTGTTTTTATATAAAAATTTCTTAAACTATTTATTATCCAACATTTCGTCTTAATATGACTTCTTCAGGAGAATATGAAACAAAAAAATCAAAATCACAACATATTGAATTATAAATAATTTAAGAAGTTTTTATGTTTTGGACCTCAAGCTTAAATTAAATTATTGAGAAAATTTTTATTAAAAAAATAAATAAAAAAGTAGCAACAACAAAAAAATTGTCAAGGTTAATTGTAAACAAAACGTTTTCAGAAAATTATAATGTTTGAAACAAAATATCGGCATAAGATCGTGACGAGATCTTGGTGGCATAAATTTATTCGATAGTCGATGTTTTTGTAACTCCGGAAAATAATTGAGGTTTAGTGTCGTTAATACGATGAATTATCTCATCCTGTAACTGGAATTTTTCTGAGTTTATTGATTTGCGCTCTCTTTTCAAATCACATGATCGATGTCGCCAATTAACATCGCTATGATGCGAGATAACATGAATTTTCCCCACAGAAAAACTACTGTTTCGTTGGCTGCAACTGACACTCTGCTGTTGGAACCATATATCACCCAGGTTCATATGCTCAATTTCTGGTCACTAGAAGTCCATTATTATTTTGCACGATGAGTGGAGTGGAGGCTAACAGTTTGAAAAATATCTAGCTCTTGAAGGAATTTGATGGCATGCCAAAAAGACGGTGCAATCGGACCCAGTTTCATCGTCTAATAGCCGCTTAAAATGCTAATTCAATATCGTGCTTTTTATGTAAAAGTATTATACTTTTTATAAAACAAAATTGCATTTAAAAAAGGAAAAACACTTTCTAAACTTAGTACGTTTTTATTGAAATAACAGTATTTTTTTTTTCATTTTGGTGCGTTTTGAAATTTCAAAGTTGACAACACTGGCGTATATATATTACTAGCTGACTGGTCTTAAGCAAACATTAGTGTTGTATTACCACAATTATATTTTATTATTAAAAAAGAAAATTGAAAACTCAAAATCTTGCTCTTACTGAGTGCAAGTAACAACAAAACTCTTTTTTGGGGTCGTTTCTTTAGCTCTTAAAAAAAATACACAAGATACGAAAATGATTGGATACATTTGTGATATATAAAAACTTTGCAAACGAACGGCAAGTATATATCTGCATCAATTTAATATAAATAAATAAAATAAGAGTGTTTAAAATACACGGATGTGAAAATTATTGGGTAAACAAACGGTGTACTTAAGGTTGCGGTGTACCGGTGCAGATCTCTGGTCAATATACGAATTTTTCGCTCAGCTTGTGCCGGTCTACATCCCGCCGGACAAGTATATATCCGCATCAATTTAATATAAATAAATAAAAAAAGAGTGTTTAAAATACTCGGATATGAAAATTATTGGGTAAACAAACGGTGTACTTAAGATTGCGGTGTACCGGTGCGGATCTCTGGTCAATATACATATTTTTCGCTCAAGCTTGTGCCGGTCCACATCCTGCCGGGATATATTTATCATATATTGCTGGTGTAAATATCCAAACGATTAGAACCACAAATAGATTTTTCTTCACAGAAAGTTTTGATGAACTAATAATTTTACGTCATGATATTATTAATTGCTTATCAATACAGATTTATCCCCGCTGGACTATTTTTTGTAAAGTACTTCTGCCATATCAATAAAGCAGAGACAATTAAATAGTTCTTTAAAAGGACGGACGTAGAACTTGCGAAAAATGTGTCAAAATTGGTTTGTTTTAATTAAAAATTTTTGCTACAATATTTAGCTGAATATTATTTTAATCATTTCGTGGTTGAGAAGGGAATCCCGGGCTATACCAAATATGCAGCTATTCTTATATCTTATTTTAGTTCTGACATCAATTTATCTGTGCACTAAATTTCGTTTAATTGACATATCAAATATTGTTCTTTGCTTTAATTTAAGCCAAAGTTCGTTAACTCCAATAAAAAATGTACTTTCAAGTATCGGTTATTTATACTAACTTGCTTAAACTTAAGATGTTTTGCACACCACTGCTGTTTCATAAAAACTTACGCCATGTTCTTATCTCCTCTACAAAAAAGAAAACGAAAATGTGTTTGAATATAAAGTTCGCCCTCTTTGCCCTGTACGGCACAAAACACTTGAAAACATTATACTGCTGTTATTTTATTTAAATTATTCGCAACATAATTTTTCTTTTTTTCATTAAAGAAGTTAAAAATCATTATAAAAAAACCTGGTGGATTTACTTAGCATTAACATTTCTAAGTAAATGGCAGGTATTGTAATGCTGCCGTAAGAAGCAGCATTCGTGTGTAACTCCATAAAGTATTGCCTACTTATAGGCTTTATGGTGCTTCACTAATATTTTCTTTGTTTTTGTTTTTCGTATTTTAGATTCTACCTGGCACAAAAAGTGCTTGAATATTTTTCTTTAAGTTTCTTGCTATTTTTTTTTTTTGCTTTGGATAACATTATGACAATGACATCTTGCTGTTTTGTTGCTGCTAATCTATTTGAATATCTGATATAATTTTCTTATTTCTTTGCTTTTTCAGTATTGCGAGTTACTTTTTGTGTTTTTGTCTAGTTATATCAAACTTTTTTCTAGTTCTTATTTAATTAAGAAAAAAAGAAAAAACAACACCAAACTTGTTGTGATTGGAAAAAGCGTAGACACTTGATAAAAACTTCAACCTTAGTAAGCAAACACTGTAAGTTGTCCATCGCCAGGTAAAAAAAAACGTGGCGTTAACTCATTTTTCAAGTATCAGAAAAATATTCTTTGACCAAAACTCTAGATCAAAGCCTTATATAACTACATATCGTTAGTCTCACGTAGAAAGGCCCTAACTCGAATTTTGCCTGATTTGAGCTCTTTTAGGAATTCTACTACGTTTCACACAAGTACACATTGTCACAAAGATTTAATTATATAATTTCATACATATCTCTCTTACAAGCAACTAAGCAAAAAAATTTACTTTTAGATATACCTATTTATACAGTTTCCATTACAATTCTTCTCCTGTAAAATTGCAATTATTTTAGTTAGGGCCATTCTACATGAGAGCAACGATATATAATATTCACTTATATAGCATGGGTTTCGAGCTTTGCAAACACGCAAACAAACATACCTACAATTGAAACTAACATAAGCGGGTTAAATAAATTGCTTGATTTATTTATATATATTTTTTTTTTATATTGCTTTTTAACGTCAAATTTATTTTTGACTTATTACTATTTTGAATCATGTAGTACTGAATTATTTTTGATGAAATTGCTAACGAAAGTTTGTTCAAATGACAGTCTGCTATTACTGGCCGATGGAAAACAAAATTTGTGCGAAATATAATTTAAAATGTATATTGAAAATTGTCTTGCTTTGAAAATTATGTTTTTGATATGTCATAGCAGAATCTCATGCTCTCATGTAAAAGCTATTGATAAATTAATGGCATAATATGAGCAAGTTCCAAATCGATCCACACTATTGTTTATGCTTATTTACATAGGCGGTTCGGAAACTTCTTAGCCTATTAATGAAAAAAAATAGTTAGTTGTTCAAAAATATTTTTATTTTTCAATATAATCTCCTGAAACTTCAATACACTTAGTCCAACGCTTTTCTAGCAATTCTATCCCTCGATTAAAATAGTTTTCCTCAAGGTTTTCAAAATAGTGGTTTCCAACTGTAATTGCATCTTCCTTTGAGGTAAAACGCTTGCCAGCAAGGAATTTTTTTTTTTTTTTTTGATTTGGAAACACGAAAAAGGGTGATCAAGCCACTCGTGCTTTGTCGCCAGCCAGCAAGGAATTTTTTTGGATTTGGGAACAGGTAAAAGTCATTGGGAGCTAAATCAGGAGAATAAGGTGGGTGATCAAGCAACTCGTACTTTAATTCGTTGATTTTAGCCATTGCTAAAATACTCTTGTGCGCTGGTGCGTTGTCTTGATGAAAAATTATTTTTTTGTGTTGTAAGCCAGGACGTTTTTCTCGAATTTGTACATTTAATTGATCCAAAAGGTTGCAATAGCGCTCTGAATTTATATTTTTACCCTTTTGCAGACAGCCAATCAGTAAAATACCTTTGAAGTCCCAAAAAACCGTAGCCATAACCTTTTCAACCGAATGAACTGTTTTTGCCTTCTTTGGGACACTTTCTCCAGCTTCAGTCCATTGTTTGGATGGTTCTTTTGTCTCTGGAGTATAGTGGTGGATCCATGTCTCATCAACAGTTATGAAACGACGCTTAAAATTAATTTTATTTCGCTTAAAACGATCCAAACAAGCTTGAGGAATGTTCAGTCGTATGCGTTTTTGGTCAACTGTTAACAAATGTGGCACCCATCTTGCAGAAAGCTTTTTCATCTGTAGTTCTTCATACAAAATTAAATGGACTTGATCACTTGAGATGCCCATGATATTACTTATTTCACGCACTTATAGTCGTCGATCATTTAATACCATATCATGCACTTTGGCTACAATTTCTGTTGTTGTTGCTGTTTTTGGACGTCCACTACGTGGTTCATCTTCAATGTTTTTACGACCACGTTTAAATTCAGCAATCCAATTTTTTACTGTTGCATAGGAAGGAGCACTTTCACCTAACGCATTCACCATATCATTATGAATTTCTTGTCCCGATAAACCTTTTTTATGTAAATATTCAATGACACCACGCATTTCTAATTTTTTCGTTGTAAAAAAATCGCGGATGCGTCTTTTGCGAACACCTGTTTCTATGTGACATAGTTATCAGATCGAAACAAAGTTTAACTTGTATGCATAGCAGAGATGGAAGTTTCTAAAATACTTAACCTTTTTCTGTTTACTCCGCGCTTTTTGTGCTTGTCTAAGAAGTTTCCGAGCCGCCCTCGTATCATATATTTTTGCAATGTGACTATACCTTAAGAAGGACAAAATTGCTTGATATCAAAAACACTTCAAAAACAATGCACAAATCTTGACTGCCCTTAATTTATTTTTCCCTACTACAGAAACACGATTTAATAATAAACATTGAAAAAAACAGTTCCAAGTGTTGTTTGTAAGACGTAAAAATTAATTATGTAAACGTCATTATTTTTTGTGCGTTGATGATAAATCTGACTGTTCAATTATTTTTTCTTTTACTTCTCTTCCTTCACTTCGTACAAACATATATAGATGTCAATCAACTACAAACTGTTTCAAACTTTTTTCTATATCATAATACAAATCAGCCAAACTTTTTTTTCTTTTTTGTAATCCCATTGTGACGTATCTAAAACAAATCACTTTTTTCGCTCATTCATAAATATTTCCAACATTTGGAAACATTTGTATACGAGTAAATGTCTTTGTATTCCGAAATTAATGTGCTAAGAAAAATGTGCAAAGGGAAAACATAACTACCCTATGACTTGTATTTTGTTTTGGCACCAACACCGTTAAAATCAAAAGCTAAACAAACCCCCAAAGGATACTGATGGCGTTTTACAGTGTAAGTAACGATTTAATAATCAGGAGCAGATTATAAATATTATTATGTTGTGTATTGAAGATAATGACAGCAGTAAAAGATATTTCAAATTGGTAAAAAGTGGCTATCATGGCTTCCATCCGGCCGATTTAAAAAAAAAATGTAGAGTCTAACTGCAGGTAACGGCAACCAGAAACATATATATATATATATATATATATATATATATATATATATATATATATATATATATATATATATATATATATATATATATATATATATATATATATATATATATATATATATATATATATATATATATATATATATATATATATATATATATATATATATATATATATATATATATATATATATATATATATATATATATATATATATATATATATATATATATATATATATATATATATATATATATATATATATAAATCGATATCCAGGGGTGTTTTGGGATGAGAAATCGATTTAAGTTCGTCTCGTGTCCGGGAAAATCCCTTTTTCCCATTTTAGGTTTTGTCCCATTTTAGGTTTTTAACCACTTGTAATACTTTCATGGGTTCTCGAAAACCGCTACAATGATTTTAATGAAAATTAGTATCTAGGGGGTTTTAAGGATTAAAAATCGAGCTAGAGTGTCCCCGGCACCGGGAAGGCCCATTCTGTCCCGGTTTTTGCCCATTTGTAAAACTTTATTGGTTCTCGAAAACGGCTTTAATGAAAATCAGTATCTAGGAGTTTTTAAGGTCAAAAAAGAGATCTAGAGTATTGCCAGTCCAAGAAGACCCATTTTATCCCGGTTTTTACCCATTTGTTATACTTTTATTATACAGAAGCTGTGCTCCACTGTATCGGCTCTGAGGTGACTTTGTCACATAGCGACGCATGCGAGTATTATATGTTGTTGTTGTTGTTATTGAAGACAATGCCTGCTTTCGTTTAGCAATAGTTATGTTTACTTTACTTTAATTTGAATCCAAAAATTTTCTTTACAGGTGTTTTTCTTTCAGGCCAATATGATTTCGCTACATTTTTTGAAGGATGTTTAAATATTAAACGCAAGCTGTTCTTGGCTCAAAAAATATGTGCACGTGTATGTGTGTCGTATGTACTCGAATATTATTTGCTCAGATTTTTAATGTTAAATATCATACATAAAATTATTTTCAATCAGTTTGTCATCTTCAACTTAGTTTAAGGATAAAAAGGGAGTTTTAGGCTTTGACTTGATCTTAAATATGTAAACTGCCGTAATGGAGAATAATTTTTTCTGCAATCGAAAGTAAATGATGCGGAAAAAGAATTTATAAATAAATAAAAATAAATACAGAAAAACGCGACCTGTTAGCATGTATCTATCTTTGCCTTCTTTTTTGCATATACATATATATGTATGTATGTAGATACAATTAGAATATCCTGAGAGTTCCTGCAAAGAGTATACAGATAAATTTGCTGTCCTGCGCAAAGCCATCGTACCACAGTTTACAGCTTCTTGGGAAGATTAAATAGTAAAGCAGAAGTTTATATTTATCTAGAAAAAAACGGACAGTCAACTGAAAGAGTTATGAGAGGGGCTGCAAAGATGGAAAAGATTATATGTAATGGCATGTGTGATACCTGCAAAGCTTAAAGCCCCTGTGAAATAAGCATTCTGTTTTTGAATTCATCACTGTATGGGAATAAATGGAAGTTAATTATATTATTAAAACATCATTGGAATGATTAAAAGTTTAAAAAGCCGTATAATAAAATTCCCATAGATGGAAAAGTTTATTTACTTGCTTGTCCAGAGGTTTCAAACTAGACGCTTGAACAACAATAAGCAAAATATTATAATAAGATAAAATTTATTAAAGAATTTGGTTATTTTAGTTAAAGAGATATAATTTTTAGCACAAAGCATTGTTTACAAAAAGTGGTCCTAGCATAATGTACGAGTTTCATTATGAGTTACATGTTAACATCAAGGTTCTTGCCCAACTTAATTTGGCATCTCTTTGTTTCAGTGTTTGAGATATTAAACGATGGACATGTACACAATCCAGCAGCGCATTAGGAATGGCAATTCAAATCAAAATTCCTTGCGTGATTTTACAAAGAACATAATTTTCAATAACGGGGCACAATTTCACCTCAGGAATGCGCAACTAGGGCTCTTTTGCTTGCGAAATTCTGTGGCCTTGTTATCTCGAGTCGTGGCGATGTTAATTGGCTATCAGAATCATGCGATTCGACACTGTTAGACTTCAGTCTCTTTTATCTTGCACCAGTATTCAGGAGATGACTCCTACATATTGTACTGGAACTAGAAAAATAGGATATAAGGAGGAGAAGGAGGAGGAGAGAGGATATTTGAAAGAAAAAGGGTACATCAATAAGCCAACAACAATTAAAGAGCTAGAGGATGAGATAGTTGGTCAAACTACTGATATTGAACTTAAGTTATGTCCAGGATTCAGTGATAATATGGACCACCGGATAAGGCATATGCCTAACACTCAGCCAATATTTTATTTCGTACATATTTGATGAGTACTCATATGTCAGGATATTTCAAAGAACTGCAGATTATATATACAAAGTATTTATCATTGTTTAAGCAGCCGTATTAAAATACATTTTGTTTACATGATACCGAGTTCGAATCTTAAGGCTGATACCGAGTTCGAATCTTAGCCGACTGGAATGTAATGTAAAAGTAACGTAATTAAACAGCTGATCGGTTTTGTTATGTGTAAAGCAGTTAGAACGGTTATTGAAATGTAATGTAACGTAATCGGAATGTATGAACCTGTAGAAAATAGAGTTTTCTTAAATTTTTACGTCACATTTTTTTTAAGTGTTGTCAACATGGTGATATAAAAAGCACTTAATAGCACAATTTATTCCATTACCTGATAACTTTAGTTTTCAAAATTGTATTTAGTATGCGAGAAATTAAATACATTAAGCAGTGGGAAAGCCAGGTTTGAACTTGAGCCAGACGTGTATAATAAACATAAAAATTTTTATTTCTTATTCGGAAAACTAATCGAATATTTTGGACTGAGAATTAATTATTATGCTTCTTCGAATAATTGTTTGAATATATTAAATTAGATGTACTTAACACATTTCACTAGAACTTAGATTATCCATCGAATAGTTATGCGAATAAATTTTTAATTCGAATAGCTGTTTAACAGGCCTGTTCTGAAAACGGCGGGCTTTCAAATCACGAAACGTGTTGAAAGCACGCAGGCAATTTGCAGCTGTTCTGCAAATCACGTAATTTTATTTTCGACGCGCTTTTTGCGAAAGCACAAGAAAACAGCTGTTTATTTACATTTTTGCTTTGTCTGTTTATAGTTTTATATTTTTAACTACAATAAAAAGTGAAAATTAAGTAAAAAAATTAACCAGCTGACTGCTAAAGAGAAAATGTCATTGCCAATAAATTTTAACAGAGATAAGGAAAAGCTAAGAAAAATATGCCAAATAATTTGTTTCTAGAGCAAATATTGTAGCATAATAATAGGAAATTATTCAATTTATATATTAGTTAATTGTTCAAGGAAACCTTAGTAAATTTAAGTGTCTTTTCAAATTGAATTAATTTTTTTGATCAATATGTTTTGTTATATGTCTCCCAATATATTTAATTATTGTTATGCTGAAATTAATGAAGCACAGAATTTATTTTATTCTAATAAAAATTTGATCTTTTTATGTAAATTTTATTGAGCTAAAATTTTTTTGGAATATTTAATAGAAATAAACATCATATAAATAAAATAAACAAATAAATTGATTAGTTTTTACAGTTTTACGTGATATTTTTAAGTTTTCAGTCGGTAATTTTAAATTTATTCATGTAAAATATATATGTGGCACCTCTGAAATTCGCATTGTTTAAATACACATAGTGCTACTGCTGTCTTTAAAATAATTATGTTGCTAATGAGACGGCAGCATTTGAAGCTAACTTCATTTGTAGTCGTGAAGTTGTGAAGCCTGCTGTCGGCTAAGTGTTTAGAGCTTAAGGCTGCAATATGTTTTAAACATGATTGGAATAAATAAAGAAATTATTATTCGAATATAAGTATATGCCAATAGATTTTAATAAATGTTACATGAAACTAAGAAAAAATAAGCCTGAGGATTTCTTTAAAAAAAAATATTGTAAAACTAATTAAATAATAAACTAATTCATTTTTCAAAAAGAACTTCAAATGTTTTCGTAATTGGAATAAACCTTGAATGAACATTTTTTAAAAACAACTTATTGCTATATATTTTTGAAAATATTTTTGATATTGTTTTGCTGAAATTTATTAAGCGATTATTCGATTTTTTATACGAATTCGATTAATTTTTCGAATAAAAATTTTCAACAAATTTTATATATTTAACGCTATATTATTTATTGAAGTAACTGCGTGAAGTTTTCTTAAGCAATTCTTATATGCCTTTCATATATTTTAAATATTATTTAAATATAATAAAAATTATTCGAATATTTATGCGAATAAAATTTAATACAACTACACCAAAGGATATTTTTTCTAGAACAATTGGCTTTTACCTTTTCAAACAAATCACTGGAAACCATCTATTTTAGCACATCCTTAAGGAAGTGTTACTAAGCTTCAAGCTTTTCTTTATTTTTGCGGTTACAATAGCCTTTGGCACTTCAAAAAAAAACACATTGTTAAAGAAAAACGAAAAGTTTGCTAAGAAATAATTTAATATAGGGAAATTTCCTTTTTTACCCCAAATTTAATCTTGATGTCATGTTAAAAAAAAAATTCTTTTGCAATATGCCTTTGTATTTTCTTTTAATCAAAAACTATTGACAATATCCAAACTTTAATCTTGACATTTCATCACTTTCATCACTTTCACACAATCACAACTTCCTGTTCTTTTCATTTTCACGTGTGCATTTTATTTGTAACACACAAACACGAACTCAATTTGAAAGGATTCTCTACAAAGAAGCTTTTGAATAAATTACTATCGCTGTATGCGTGTGTGTGTGTTTGTGTGCATTTGCTTAAAGTTTCCTTTGGTAATTTTAGCATTTGCGTGCATATTTTTCGTGTTAAAAGTAACAGATATGATAACCAAAAAATAAGTATGCAAAAAAGTTTGCTTATTCTTGTCTGTCTTCAATACAGTTTTTTGCTTTTTTGTCTGTTTTTTTTTTTTTTTTGTCTTCATTCATACGTTCAAAGATTTTTGTGAGCATTTATTTTCTTTACTGCTCGGGTTAGCTAGTAAAAGTTGTTGGAAATTATGTAAATATGACTTGTAGCGGAACATTGGATTATTTCTTTTAAGAAAAATTTCACATTAGCTATTCTTAAAGCAACGACATGATCTGATGGCAGGCAAAGTGTATGAATTTTATTAATATATTAATCTTGTACACAAAACTGTTTTTAGTATCCAACAGCCGTAAAAATCTCAAATGAATATACCTCTGCCTTCAAAAGCATTAGACAACCACGCGTATCGAATTGTCAATCACAAACACAATTTAGAATTTATTACTTATACTAAAGACCCCAATTGACACAAACATTAAACCTAATGTTGATAGTTCATTTCATCAGTATGCGTGTGTGTGTGTAAGTGTATGGTGTGCATGTGTGTGTGTGTGTGTGTGTGTGTGTATGTGTGTGTAAGTGTATTGTGTGTATGTTTGTGTAAGTGTATGGTGTGTGTGTGTGTGTGTGTGTGTGTGTGTGTGTGTGTCTGTGTGTGTGTTAGTAAAGCTGCTATTTTCTGTCGTAAATTCCATTTCTACTGATTTGCACTATTTGCCAACATTTCAACTTCAACACTGCCTCGAAGTTAGAGAATTCGAACTTAGTGTTTAGTGATAGAAGAAAAACAGAATGATATTCATCACTATTAATAGTCGTTTGCAAAGACAGCACAAAAAATAGCAAAGTTCATGACATACAACAAAACACGAGGAAGGTTGTAAAATTGCAAATAATCAGAGTTTCCAGATTTCTACCAAGTCGCAATCCCAACTTGAAAATTTTCATCCCTAAACTTCCCGAAATCAAATGTACATTTACTGAAGTGTGATGCAACTATAAAGCGCGATGTCAATTGTGACTCACACCTAAACGGAAACTTTTTTTCAACTTAATTTGACATTTTATTTTATTTTTTTTTATAGTAAAAAAAGCAACAAAACAATGATCTTTTGCTGGAAGAGTTTAGAATATAAACATATCGCTCCTTTAATGCAACATAGTCAAAAAATGAGCTTTCGAGTTAAAAATGCAGAATTGTTAACAGTACTACCTTTTATATTGTGGCAACATTTTATTTCAATTACCTTTTCCTTTAGGAGGTATTTTCTAAAAAAAACTTTTCTAAGATTTGTATGGAAGTTAAAAATTTGAAATATGTTTTTCTCGAAACAAGCTTTTTTGCGTTATGACTATGTTGTAATAAAGGCAATACTATAAACAAGATCAAATAATGCCTTGATATTGGCAGTAATATTTCTTCATACATTCATCTCAATCAGCGTTGTCAACTCGGTGCGTTTCGCACCGTTTTTGGTGCTTTTTAAAAATATTTGTGCGAAAAATTCTGTAGTCGGTGCGGGGTGCGCTTTTTTTACATTTTCGGTGCGTTTTTTAAATTTCGGTGGCACAAAATCAATTTCTTTTAATGTAAGAAAGAAGTTTAATCAAGTGTCCAAAATTTTTACGTTTCATTTCACGTGGAAAACGTACCATGTTATATGCACAAAGTAAGACAATCTTGCTGTTGTAACGAGTGATTTTTTTGCTATTATCTTTTTGGCAACACTAGTTTTGACAGCTCACGCACGTTTTGTATCTTGTGTCACTGTCAAACATCTTCAGTTTGGTCTATAATTTAATCATGAATCGTCTAATAAACGAACAACGCTTGCAAATTATTGAATTTTATTACCAAAATGCGTGCTCTGTTAAGAAAGTTGAAGAGCAGCCAGAAGCATTGCAAGAGCTACGAATGCATCCACAAAAAACAACCGTTTGGTGCGGATTATGGGCTGGCGGCATCATTGGGCCGTATTTCTTCAAAGATGATGCGAATCACAACGTTACTGTGAATGGTGAGCGCTACCGTGCGATAATAACAAACTTTTTTTTACCCAAAATGGAAGAGCTTGACTTGCATGATATGTGGTTTCAACAAGACGGTGCCACATGCCACACAGCACGCGAAACAATGGACCAATTGAGAGGCGAGTTCGGTGAACAGTTTATTTCACGCTTGGGACCAGTCAATTGGCCGCCCAGATCGTGCGATTTAACGCCTCTAGACTATTTTTGCGGGGCTATGTTAAGGCTAATGTCTATAGCGACAAGCCCGCTTCGATTGACGCACTGGAAGCCAACATTATTCGTGAGATACCGGCCGAAATGTTGGAAAGAGTATGCCAAAATTGGACTAAGCGGATGGACCATTTGAGGCGCAGCCGCGGCCAGCATTTGCATGAAATAATCTTCAAACATTAAATTATATCGACCCAACTATCGATCCAAATAAATATTTCATGCATTTTTCTGAATTTTATGTGTTTCTTTTTTTTTAATTTCCGATAGTTCTTATAAAATCACCCATTATATTATAAACACTCTCGAAAGAAAAAGAAACATTTCGTTTTATAAAATTTCCCGCTTTTAAAAAGTGTTTTACTATTAAACGATCAAGCCAAGTTTGTCAAATATTACAATACATGCAGTCTCTGAACGGTGAAGTTCGTATTTATGATGGCTCGTGAATGCGTTACGGTTTTGGTAAGTGAGAAGTTACCAGATTATTGAATAAATTAATAAATAAGTTTTTCCACAACATTTGCATTAAATATTGATTATGGTAAACTGCATCTTTTATTTGTTATAGTTCTAGCAAATTTTCGTATATTTCAATAAATTCTTTTAAAGACACGGCTTACGAAAACACACACGAAATGTACACTGTTTTGGATAGAATTGCTATTAATTGAATTTGAAGGCTTGTAGTGCAGTTCTGTAACTTTTAATGATTCGATAATCGTAAATTCTTTCGACAGTAATGGTTGCATGCTTCTGCAATAGATTTTGAAGACATTAAGCAGCTGTGTTCTATGTCCCTGATAATAGGCAGTAAAAATAACAGCTGATTTCGGTCGACAGCAAATATAATTAAATGATATTGCATAATAATAAATTTGCTAAAATATCGTTATAATTATTGTAAAGGTAACATTATCTTAATAAAGCTAATAAATATAATAGAGTGCGACTAGAGGCCAAGTT
This sequence comes from Thecocarcelia acutangulata, assembly GCA_914767995.1. Lineage (NCBI taxonomy): Eukaryota > Metazoa > Arthropoda > Insecta > Diptera > Tachinidae > Thecocarcelia > Thecocarcelia acutangulata. Next base: position 25,853,639 of record OU612097.1, on the reverse strand, counting down.
TGACAAACACGAATTCTAGCTATTGAATGAGTTTGATGTTAGCATACAGACGCATCGCCTGATAGCACCTATCATACCCAGATTGTATAATAATCGCTTAAAAGTCTGTTAAAAGTTTTAGTGTAAAAATATTGTACTTCTTAAAATATAAAATAGTTTTTTTTTTAATGAATGGAAAACAATTACAATTCGGTGCGTTTTTGTTGAAATAACGCGCTTTTTTCCCATTTTGGTGCATTTTGAAATTTCAAAGTTGACAACGCTGATCTCAATGAGCGATACAACAAAGCTTTAAAATAACGTACAAGAAATATATAAAAACGCAACGTTTTGCTAAATTGCCATTCCAATTTCTTGCTAACACATTAAATAAAAATAATTATAACATTAAAAATACAAATATAATTGCTAAGCAATTTCTAAAAATTTGAACAAATTTTCAACATTAGCAAACCACACATTCAATTATTTTCTCTTGACTGCTGACGACGTGTTTTTAATTTTTGTTTTTTTGTTTTCGTTGCTAAAGAAATAAAATAAAATTTTATAATTATGAATTGTAAATTGCTTTACATTACGAAAACGTGTGCGATATGTAATTAAATCGTTGCCAGTGTTAATATATTTGTATAATTCGGGGGAGCGTGGAAAGGCGTCATGGCATCCACTCGCTTGGTTGTGTTTACATTTTTATTGCATACTTTATGGATGGCGCAAATTGTAGATTGTGTAGTATAAATAAAACTGCATAAACATTTTTGGGGGGGTTGGTTAGAAAACAAATACTTATTTAAGCACAATTTATGACAAATTTGTGGTCAAACTGGTAGTATTTTTGTTACTTTTTGTTTTTTTGTATTTATTTTATTGGTATATTTAGTTGAAATTAATTTCCAAATTGCCAAAAGGGTTGTGTTTGTACACTGAACCAACTTTATGCGATATCAGTAAGGTGCAATTTTGTATTTAATAAGTTTATGTGTAACAATACACTTATTTAGAAAGTGTAATGGGGGTTTGCAAACGCAAACGATTTTCGCGGGAATTTTCTTAAGAATAAACAAACATTTATATTTATAATTATTACCCATTTCTTATTTTTGCAGCTAAAGATCCTTTTTTATTTTTTATAATTGGAAATTTTTTTAATAACATATTAATTTTCCTGACGATGATAACAAATTTTTAACGAAATATTGAAAATAAATACTGTTGAGTTTTTTATAAAAAATAAAAAACGATCTTAAACAAGATCAAATAATTAAATATCAAATATAATTATTATCTACATATTTAAATAAATTATTAGCTACTTCTGTATAAAAATTTTATGGGGTCTTAAGCAAAAAGTTACACGTAGAAAAAAATATATATACAACACTCTTACTTGTTTAAAATAGGAACTTTAATAAAAGATGCTTTTTGCAAAAATAAAATTATATTTTTGTAACGAAAAATATTTTTTTTAAAAGACATGTATAGCAGACCATAGGCTGTTCAGAAACTTCTTAGCTTAATAATGAAAGAGAATAGATAGTTTTTTAAAAATATTTTTATTTTTCAATATAATCTTCTGAAACTTCAATACACTTAGTCCAACGCTTTTCTAGCAATTCTATCCCTTGATTAAGATAGTTTTTCTCAAGGTCTTCAAAAAAGTGGTTTACAACTGAAATTGCATTTTCAATTGAGGTAAAACGCTTGCCAGCAAAGAATTCTTTTAGATTTGGGAACAGGTAAAAGTCGCTGGGAGCTAAATCAGGAGAATAAGGTTAAGGGCGGCGAAGCAACTCGTACTTTAATTCGTTAATTTTAGCCATTGTTAAAACACTATTGTGCGCTGGTGCATTATCTTGATGAAAAATTATTTTTTTTGTGTTGTAAGCCAAGACGTTTTTCTCGAATTTGTACATTTAATTGATCCAAAAGGTTGCAATAGTACTCTGAATTTATTGTTTTACCCTTTTGCAGACAGCCAATCAATAAAATACCTTTGAAGTCTCAAAAGACCGTTGCCATAACCTTTCCAACAGAATGAATTGTTTTTGCCTTCTTTGGGGCACTTCCTCCAGCTTCAGTCCATTGTTTGGATAGTTCTTTTGTCTCTGGAGTATAGTGGTGGTTGCATGTCTCATCAACAGTTATGAAACGACGCTTAAAATCCATTTTATTTCGCTTAAAACGATCCAAACAAGCTTGAGAAATGTTCATTCTTATGCGTGTTTGTGGCACCCATCTTGCAGAAAGCTTTTTCATCTGTAGTTCTTCATACAAAATTAAAGGGACTTGATCACTTGAGATGCCCATAATATTAGCTATTTCACGCACTTTTATTCGTCGATCACTTAATACCATATCATGCTCTTTGGCTACAATTTCTGTTGCTGGTACTGTTTTTAGACGTCCACTAGGTGGTTCATTTTCAATGCTTGTACAACCGCGTTTAAATTTAGCAACCCAATTTTTTACTGTTGCTTATGAAGGAGCACTTTCACCTGACACATTTACCATATCATTATGAATTTCTTGTCCCACTAAACCATTTTTATGTAAATATTTAATGACACCACGCAATTTCTAATTTTTCCATTGTAAAAAAATCGCGGATGCGTCTTTTGTGAATACCTGTGTCTATATAAAGGAGTTACCAGATCGAAACAAAATTTAACATGTGGTCATAGCAGAGATGGAAGTTTCCAAAACACTTAACTTTTTTCTGTTTATACCGTGCTTTTCGTGCAAGGCTAAGAACTTTCCAAACCACCCTCGTATAACAGAAAAAAATTAACATACGTAGCTCTCGAAATTTGAAAATAATGGTTATTTTTTAACCAGACCATGTATAGCCCTCTTCAAAGTTTTCCTAAGAGATAATTTTTTTAAACGACACTTACGAGTATTTAAACGTGCTTTTTTGGCGGAAGTCTTTTGCAGCGTACGAGTTTTGAAAATTTTTACTTTTGAAGGGATGTTTTTATCTAACTTGTTTACTGCTATTTTATAAATAATATTATGAATTTCACTAGAAAATTTAATTGAAAGATAAATTTATCCAAAGAAATTCTTCATTTAGAGATATTCAAAAAATGTTTGAGTGCATTTTTAATACTAGTATCTAACTAACACTTATGCCAGATGTTTGCTTTCAAGCGGCCATAAATTTTATTTTTAGGTATTTATTTCAGCTGTATCTTCTTGTTGAACAAACAAAAAAAGATAAAAACACATACGAGTACTTCCAAAGTAAACATCTGTTGGTTGCAGAAAACAAGCAGCAAATAATAAAAGAAATTGTAAAGGAAATTATAACAGCCACAAAATTTAGAAAGCAAGTATATTTAAAATAAATGCTACAAAGAAATTTCAATAAAATAAAATAAACTCTTAAAAGAATACACAAAAAAAAAACAACACACACTCACACATGCAAGCAGGCCGTATGAATGTGTATGCAAACAAGTGAACAAACACTTTGCAATATGGTTTTCAGAATATGTATGTAAATCCCTAAAGCAACAAGGATAAAAGATGGCACGAAACACTAACACATACACACACAATTAAATAAATATGCAAGTATATATGTACGTATGCATGTGTTTATCGTTTGCATTCAACAGCACAAACAAAATGTGTTTATACTCATTTGTGCTCTTGTGTATTTGTCTCACATGTTTGTTTACCAACACACCCATATTTAAATAAAGAATTTGCAAGGAAGTGTGTTTGAAATGCAAGTAAGCGTATGTTAAGTTGCATTTATTCGGTTTTAAGTATGTAGACGATTCTGGTTGTTCTTGCCAGTTTTGGCCATTCAAGCAAATAAACTGGTTTTCCATATATTTGAAAATTTAGATACAATTTGAGTATATTCGTATGTAACACTTTTTTAGTTTTGCTTTATTTGCTCTACAGCTGATCACTAAAATTTCATAAAAGAAATTGTGTGCTCTTCTATTTGGCTTTTTGTTGCTACTTCTAGAGGCTTCGACATGAAAGTTTAAAGACTTTAAAATTCCAAAATATTAGATAGAGGTAAAGCTGTTTGGTGACATAACTGAAAAGAAAATAGAATTGTATGCACAAGCAACATAACTGGTTACGAGTATATATGGGGCAATACAAGTCAAATTGGACATATTTTTGATTTGCTTTATTTATTTAATTTAACTTAATAAAAGTTTTCGCTGTGTTGGACAGCTCGAGCCTTGCAGCAAGAGCTTTGTTAAATGGCACCTCGTTTTCCAGCCCCAAGTGGTTATCACGATGCTATCGACTTTCAACAGATGCCTGCATGTCTATGAGAGACTGGTTGGAGAAACGCTATAGAGATTTTTTCAAAGATTGATTCTCTTACAGAACTTTGTTAAAAGACTTCTAACACTTGAGATGCGATATAAGGGTAAAAGTTCTGGCTGGATTTGATAGCTACAGCTTTTCAGCAAGAACAGAAGTAGCTCGTTTTTTTGGCCCAAAAAAAAATGCTTAACGAGATGTTGCCGTCTGCCGACAGAAGTCAAAGTGTGAGATTTGTTGATGATATGTTGCAGAAATTTCTTCAGAGACTGATTTCAAAGACTCGCATTAAAGAACTTCTTTAAAGGCTTTCGTACAAAGCCTCGAGCTGCGATATAAAGGGAAAAGCTTTGGCTAGATTTGAGAGCTAAAACTTTTAAGGAACATCATTGATATATCAAGCAAAGGCCTTCTTACAAAGCCTCGAGCTGCGATATAAAGGGAAAAGCTTTGGCTAGATTTGAGAGCTAAAACTTTTAAGGAACATCATTGATATATCAAGCAAAGGCCTTCTTACAAAGCCTCGAGCTGCAATATAAAGGGAAAAGCTTTGGCTAGATTTGAGACCTAAAACTTTTAAGGAACATTATTGATATATCAAGCAAAAGCCTTCTTACAAAGCCTCGAGCTGCGATATAAAGGGAAAAGCTTTAGGTAGATTTGACAGCTAAAACTTTTAAGGAACATCATTGATATATCAAGCAAAGGCCTTCTTACAAAGCCTCGAGCTGCGATATAAAGGGAAAAGCTTTGGCTAGATTTGAGAGCTAAAACTTTTAAGGAACATCATTGATATATCAAGCAAAAACCTTCTTACAAAGCCTCGAGCTGCGATATAAAGGGAAAAGCTTTGGCTAGATTTGAGAGTTAAAACTTTTAAGGAACATCATTGATATATCAAGCAAAGGCCTTTTTACAAAGCCTCGAGCTGCGATATAAAGGGAAAAGCTTTGGCTAGATTCGAGAGCTAAAACTTTTAAGGAACATCATTGATATATCAAGCAAAGGCCTTCTTACAAAGCCTCGAGCTGCGATATAAAGGGAAAAGCTTTGGCTAGATTTGAGAGCTAAAACTTTTAAGGAACATCATTGATATATCAAGCAAAAACCTTCTTACAAAGCCTCGAGCTGCGATATAAAGGGAAAAGCTTTGGCTAGATTTGAGAGTTAAAACTTTTAAGGAACATCATTGATATATCAAGCAAAGGCCTTTTTACAAAGCCTCGAGCTGCGATATAAAGGGAAAAGTTTTGGCTAGATTTGATAGCTAAAACTTTTAAGGAACATCATTGATATATCAAGCAAGATTAACGTGTAGTATAAATACTCGTAGATACTTGTGTGTGTGTGTAGCTGTTATATCATATCAACATTAATATCAGTTTTGGCCTCTATTAGATATGTCCTTACAGCAGATTTTGATTCATGTCAAAATCTGATTGGATCTTTGCAAAGCTTGCTTTTAAATATATTATTTTATGCCCTCTTTTATTCCAACTTCCTTGCTAAGATAATCTCTAAACGATCATTGAAAAAAATAATAGTGTTATTCATACAGAGTAACAAATTTTCAACAAATCCTGTTGTTTGGTCTTCTCTTACTATTACTTAAATATTTACTCATACGAATGCAACTGTATTTATTCAGCTGCAGATTTATTTTTTTTTTTCTTCTTTATTATCTTTTACTTTCTAAAAACTCTGTGTAATGAATTGTTTACACAAACCAGTATGTTTATGTGTACTTTTTTCGTATTATCAACATTTTGTTCAAAATAAAATGTACTTTTATTTGCCACAATTTTATGCTACAATGCAGCCAAGTATTTGTTGCAAGTACAAAGAAAATTTTCTCCAGTAAATTTTTATTGTAATTTATTTTTGCAATAAAATTGTATGACAGTATAAATTGGTTTGAGATACTTTGTGGCTTAGAAGACATAAAAATGTATACAAAATAATGGTAGTGAGAAAATAGACTGGTATTATAAACAATTTAGCAAAAAAAAAAAAAAGAGAAGTTTTGGAAGATAAATGTTAAATTTATTGGTATTTTTATTTATATAACTTTATTTTATTTTACATATTGTTTAAGATATTTTTAAAATTTCTGTCATGCAATAAACTCTAGAGCCAGGCAGATTTGTCAACAATTTTGTAAAAATAGAAATTATCTCAGGCAAAAACCAATAGACCATATTTACTTCAAGTTCCAATATTTGCATATTTTAACCAAGCAAATGTGATAAAATTGAAAAAAAAACATTATTCTAAAATTGTTTTTAGTAAATAACTATTTATTCTTACCGCATGCTAACAACACAAAAAGTTAGATTTTGAAAAAAGGATGCTTGGAAGGAAGCAAGGCAAACACTTCAAGTGAGCAGAGTGAAATTTGGTAAAAAGGTGTAATTTTATATATCCGAAATAGTTACAAGCTTTTGCTGCATTCTGACATAAATTGTTTACTAACTGAAATTGTTTTTATAAAAACAGATTGTACGTCAGTCAAGTGGGCGTATTCCTCGCCAATTAAAAGCTATTGTACTTTCGTATTATAGGTTTTTTTTTCATATATTATAACTACTTTTTAATTAAAGTAAAATACATATTAGGAGCTGAGCATATCCTTGCAGCGGTAAAAATAAAATTTGGTACATGATTTAAGGTCATTCATTCAGAAATAGTTACCAGCATATTGTTGTGGAAAATCAGTTTTTTGTGAAATGCAGCGGTAATTTCAAATCTTTCGTGGTGCTTGATGGGCATAACGAAAAATATCTTTAATTCTTGATCATATTGTGGTGGATGCTTTCTTCACAGCTGACAAACTCAGCTGTTTTAGCACACATATGCTCATCTTTTTCGACGTACTGCTGTGAAGATGTTTTTCTAAAAAAAGGATATGTGGGAGACAGCAATATCCTTGCCTCAATTTAAGTGAAATTTGGCACAGAGATAAACACTGAGGTTTTAGAACTCGCCATTATATTTAACAATATATGATTTATTCTATATTGTTAAGTGACACTTATAAAGGTTTGGCCTTTATAAGTGTAGTTAATAATATCTTTACATTGCTTGCTTGTAATTTTTCGACCATTTTTATTTAAATTATTATTTGTTGTTGAGCTAGTGGTACACTTGTAAAAATTATAGTTTTTAATTTTGATATTTCGACACTCCGTTGTGTGTCTTCTTCAGGAGAATTTTTTTTTTTTTTTTTTTGTATACACAATATTTCAAAAAAAAAAAAAAAAATCCTGAAGAAGACACACAATAAAGAAAAATCACACTGTATCTTCCTTCCAAGAACATCAAGAGCATCCGATTCCGCAATATTTATACCATGTATGAGTATAGATGAAGCAGCATTTGCGGTCGTTTGTTTGTGTGTTAATTTTTTTTTTTAGCTTTTATTTATTTATTGAATCTTCACAATGTGAACTAACAATAAGTATTCAAGGCTTAATACAAAATACTAAGTCCAGCCAATGCTAGACAAAAAGTTTTATTATGCGCATATTATATCGGTAAAATCACCTACTTAGCGCTCTGATGGTGGCAACGGTATCCCTTCTTCTCAACCGAATGTGACCGCTAAAATTAAGTATGTTTCGTGCAAGAGGGTTTGGGTGAAGTTCCAATTTGCTGATATACCTTGTCGCATGCTTTGAAAACTCATCTTTTACCAGTAAAACACACAGATCCTTGTGAATTTGGGATTTTTTTACGTACCATGGAACTGCAACAATTGTTCGAAGAATTTGGTTTTGTCCTTTGTTTGAATTTTTGAATATTTGTGTGTTAATAAACAGCATTGTGTCTTACGAGCGTTAAAAGCGACATTGTTTTTACGACCAAATTCTGAGATTAATATGGGGTCACTATTCAGTGAATCGTCCGTATTTAGCCTCTTGGCAGCGATCTCTGATAAGCTGAGCCTATAACTAAAAGAGTACGAGTGGCAAATGCTGCTGTCATCCACGAAAGAGTGGATAGGGTTGAAAGCTTTATAGAGAAGTTCGTTGAGAAAAATAAGAAAAAGGGTAGGAGAAAAACGGAACCTTTCGGTACCCCTGAATTAATCTTGAACTCGTTTGATGATATGTCATCTATAACAAAGCACTTAGTGCGGTCTTTGGGAAAGCTCTATAAAAGCCGAGAAAAGTCATCGCCGACATAAAAAGCTGTAAGTTTTGCCAGTAGTGCACCATGCCACACTCTGTCAAAGAAATATCCAGAGCCACCACCTGACTCTCACCGAAATGATGGATTGAGTGGCACCATTTCTCTGAAAGATATGCCATAAGATTCTAGTAGCACGACTATTCAGCCAACAATAATTTTGCGCTAAACAAGAACATCTTTGCAACAAAATAATTTAACACAGCCTGCCACAATAATTTTCCTTTATATAACCAAAATTCGGTTGCCAAAAGCTTTAAAAAAACGCTATATAAAAAGCAGCCATATCCTTTCACCGATTACAATGAATATTGAAACAGGACTAGAGTATGCAATTTTAGAAGTAGTTATAAATGTATTCTTATATTTATTTAGCCAACTAAAAAAATTAGCGCTAGAGTATTATTGCTATAAAATAATTTAGCATTTTAATTTTGTCAAGTTTCGGAAATTTGGTTAAGAAAAAGTATATAAGAAACGTAGTTATAGCCTTGCATCTATCCCTTTGTACTTTAGCATAGTACTAAGGGCTACGATTGTAAAAATAAGTATCAAGTTATGTTGTGATTGTCTTTGCTAACGGCTCTTACTAAGAGAAAATTATGGCGTAGCATCGCAAAAAAAATTGCTGCTGGTTTTGGCTGTAACTTTCAAGTAGTTTGTTTTGAAATTAGGTTGTTCTTGTATAGAACTCTTGTTATATCTTAAAGGATTATTTCAACATTAAATAAATGCTGCAATTGTAAAACAATTGATTAAAATACCAAACAATTAATACTTATCAAAAAATTATAAACAGCTTGCTTCCTATGTTTCCCAGCTGCCTATAAGTCGACATTTCATAGGAGCTTCCATAATCATCAGTAGACTTTGGAAATCTTTGAAAGATATTCTCAAACATTTCCAACATTCCAAATAAATTGTTGAGAGTTTAAAAAGAAAACTATTTTAATAATACCTGTCAAAACACACATTGGGTAGCTCCTATGAAATGTTGACATATAGGCAGCTGGGATACATAGAAAACAAGCTGTTTATAATTTTTTGAATGGCATCAATGTTAGAAGCTAGTATAGTGGATAAAACTCAATTGTTTTGTCTGATGCATAATATATTTGCTAGTAATTTCCAAACAAAAATCTTTAACAAAGTTGCAGTGCAATCTAGGGTGCAATTATAAATGTCGCTTAATAATGGGTGATTTTATAACAACTATCGGAAATTAAAAAAAAAAAAAAAAACACATAAAATTCAGAAAAATGCATGAAGTATTTACTTGGATCGATAGTTGGGTCGATATAATTTAATGTTTGAAGATTATTTCATGCAAATGTTGGCCGCTGCTGCGCCTCAAATGGTCCATCCGCTTAGTCCAATTTTGGCATACTCTTGCCAACATTTCGGACGATATCTCACGAATAATGTTGGCAATGTTGGCTTCCAGTGCGTCAATCGAAGCGGGCTTGTTATAGACATTAGCCTTAAGATAGCCCCACAAAAAATAGTCTATAGGCGTTAAATCGCACGATCTGGGCGGCCAATTGACTGGTCCCAAGCGTGAAATAAACTGTTCACCGAATTCGCCTCTCAATTGGTCCATTGTTTCGCGTGCTGTGTGGCATGTGGCACCGTCTTGTTGAAACCACATATCATGCAAGTCAAGCTCTTCCATTTTGGGCAAAAAGAAGTTTGTTATCATCGCACGGTAGCGCTCACCATTCACAGTAACGGTGTGATTCGCATCATCTTTGAAGAAATACGGCCCAATGATTCCGCCAGCCCATAATCCGCACAAACGGTTGTTTTTTGTGGATGCATTGGTAGCTCTTGCAATGCTTCTGGCTGCTTTTCACTCCAAATACGGCAGTTTTGCTTGTTCACGTATCCATTCAACCAGAAATGAGCCTCGTCGCTGAACACAATTCTTCGATAAAAAAGTGGATCTTCATCTAACTTTTCAAGAGCCCATTCACCAAAAATTTGGCGTTGTGGTAGGTCGTTTGGCTTCAATTCTTGCACCAGCTGTATCTTATAAGGCTTCACACCCAAATCCTTCCGCAAAATTTTCCACGTAGTGGAGTAACAGAGGCCCAATTGCTGCGAACGGCGCCAAATCGATAATTCACGGTCATCACCAACACTGGCCGATACGGCTGCGATATTTTCTTCAGTTCGCACTCTACGTAAGCGTGTTGGTGGTTTAATGTCCAACAATGTAAATTTGGTGCGAAATTTTTTACAATAGCCCGAATAGAAGCCTCAGTAGGTCGATTAAACTGACCATAAAATGGAAGAAGCGCGCGATGCACTTTCTTAACAGAGCACGCATTTTGGTAATAAAATTCAATAATTTGCAAGCGTTGTTCATTTGTAAGACGATTCATGATAAAATTATAGACCAAACTGAAGATGTTTGACAGTGACACAAGATACAAAACGTGCGTGAGCTGTCAAAACTAGTGTTGCCAAAAAGATAATAGCAAAAAAATCACTCGTTAGTATTATACAAAAAAAATTTAAGTGAATTTTAACACTGTTATTGTTTTTCATCAAGTTATACTTGAATAATATCTGGATGGTTGGGATATGCATCTTCTATTGAAAATTCTTTCAATATATCTTCATTTAAAATCTTGTTTGTTTTCATCAAGAATTTCAAACGCCTGTTGGTTTTAAATCTTTGCTTTCATTTTTCAACGTTTCCTTTTTTCCTGAAAGAAAGCAAACAAAAATAAAAACTTGTAACTGCATTGAAATTTGTTGAAACTTTTTTACTTCGTTTTATTATACAGCTGCATTTTAAATGAACCGTTTGTATTGTTGCTGGTGTTATTTTGGCTGCCGTAACTGTTGCTACAGCAGTAACAGTGTTGCTGCTGACTGCTTAAACTCATACATAAACATGATTTGTAAATCATTTCTTTATAGGCATGCATGTACATATATACTAGTATGTATATGCATAGGTATGTATGTATATATGTCTAGCTGTCAGTCTATGAGTGAGTGTAGGTTAATGTAATTGACAATGGTACTTTCAGCCGAAACACCTGCAACAGTAACAATACATATGCCTATACCAAGAAGCGCGTGTGTTGGTGTTATTACAATTGTTGTTTGTTTCCTTGTTCAACAAGGTTATATTAACTGCATTTAATCGTTCCCAGCGAAAAATTGTAAAACGATGCACTTTTTTGAAGCTTTATTTTGACATTTACATATACGAGTACATACTGGTATAAATACATACACCCAGTTGCCCATATTTACGACGTTTTTAGCGTCGAGTACAAGAAAATGCTGAATTTTGGGAGACATATTGCCGACAGCTTAAACAAGTCAGTGATAAAATTTTCTTACAGATTGTCACGATTTACTGCAACACTACATTAGAAGTAATTGGCTGCTCCGCATTGTCGACTTAAGATAAACTCGGCCGTATTGTCTGTTTCGTGCTTCTATGCCAAACTTCTTTACTTTTTTAGATGATAGCGGCATTTGTAATTCAGAGTCATTCGATTATACGAGTAGACCTAAACATTCTGATATTACTGACTTTCAACAAAATATTAATATTTCAAGAAACAACAATCTTCTAAGTACTTGTATATCTATGGCAGTTTAAAACCCAAAGTTGTCTGCTAACACATAGACGTATAACCACACATGCTACTTCATCTATGTTCTCTGGAAATAATCTTCGCTAGACTGAAGACATTTTTCACCTCTCAGTAGAAGAGATCAAGTGCTTGTGCTTTCTTTCACTTCATCTGATTTCTTTATTATTAATACTACGCATGTCGTACCGAAAATAGAATATAATTCTCTTGTTTCGGCTGGTGCTTCAGGGCCATATCGTTGACGGTATCCAACTATATTGCCTCACTGGAGCATCACTGCAATATGGAGAGCTACTATAATACAATGGATTTTTCTTTGGCGAAATTTGGGATATCGTTGTCAAAGCCTGAGTCTTTTTACATAATATGCATTCATTGTCTACAGCACAAACATTCATAGTGGATTGGCCAGGGAATCGCACAATATATTATATACAATATTCATTCATTTGTAGGGTAGCCCGCCAGTGGAATAAACTACAATGTGGGAAGATTCATGCTAAGCTTTAGTGAAAACTGCTTTTTTTCCTCTCAGCACAACCTAAAACTGTAAAAGTTCCGGTACACTGAATATGCATATCTCTGCTCTGAGTAGCCTTAATCAAAAAAAAGGACTATTATACAAACGAAAGTTATATGCTGTTCATACATACACTTTTAATTAAAATTTTGAAACTAACGCCTTAATTGTTTTTAATTACCCATACAAAAATGTATGAACATCATATTATCATTTTTAATATTCTTATGTTAGCTTCACATGTGTGTTTGTACAACTTTCATTGTGTGTACAACTTTCATTCGCAATACTAGTCAATTTGTACCTGGATTAAAAAGTTAAGTAGTATATTTTAATGGCTTCTGAAACAATGTAGTTTTCCATAAGGATCGAGCCTTATACGTTGTTTCAAAATTCATTATATATTTCCCATTAGTACAGTGGACAAATTTGTTTTGCACTTGTGTTAGTGAGATAATTTGAGAGTAATTTAAAGTACAGTGACAAGCAAAACTAACACAAAGATTTTGATATGAAGAATTAAATCGTCTACGTTAATGTAAGTATATATTTCAAAGACGTAAAATTAATTTTATTACGTTGCTTAATTCATATTAGAATGGAAGAAATTATAATGCTCTTTAATTATCTTTTCTCTATACATTCTTAATGCTTGATGGCATAAAAAATATTTAACAAATTATTACAAACGCATTGTTTATCATAAAATAATTTTGCAAAACTATTTATGTTACCTACTGTAATTGCAAAAAAAGCTTCAAACATCTATCTAACATGTGCATTCGCTAACGTCTGTTGAACGACTAAACTAAAGAGCATAAGAAAAAGAAGGCGTTGCTTATAAACAATTGTTAATACACATATATGTACACATACACGCACGCCATGCATTTTCCCGTAAAGATCGATCCTTATGGAAAAATGCATTGTTTCAAAATCCTTTAAAATATACCACTTAGTCAGATTACGAGCCAAATTCTCGTCATACGTGGTGTTAGTTTACTGCCTCAATATGAAGAAATCTGCGGCTGAGGCTCATCAAATGCTCCCAATGAAGCTGCCAACACTTCCGATCTTATGAAGAAGTAAAAAATTGGATCGATTCGTGTATCGCTTCAAGAGAGAACCAGTTTTTTTCAAGGCAAGACTCGTATGCTACTCGAAAGAAGGACAAAAGTAGTAGCAAGCGATAGATTATATTTTGAACTATAAATACATATATAACCAGTTTTTTACAATAGTGCTTCGAAGTTCAGAAAAAACGGCAGAAGCCAAGTTGTACACCTATGTATATATTTGTAACTGTTGCAACCCCTGCTACATACAATGTGCACTTTTAGGCCATTTGATACTCCGCTATAGAAAGGAGCGTTTCCACCATAGTGCAAAATTAATAGTTGCCGTATAGCTTCCAGGGAAGTGGGGGAATTTTGGCTATTACTTCCTATTTTAGGAAGTTGCCACAAAAACTGCGGCCAGTTCGCTAACCGGTTTTGAACCAATTTTTCATATTCGGTGCGCGTTTTTACCATTGAACTGAACATTTACAGAAATTTTTTGATCCATTTATATGGTTTTTTTGTACCTTCCGCAAAAACGGTCGTATTTATGGTAAATAAAGAATAATACTATTATTTTTTTTTTATTATTTCTTTTACTATACTTTTAAGTTTATTTTTTATAATATTTTCTACTCCTTACTTCGATATCCAATTAGTTTTTAGCGAATATATTTACAATAGTCACCAAAGTTAGAAAGCAAGAATTAAAAATGTATACAGAAATTTCGTATCCATATTTTTTTGCATATTTTGAAAATCCCACTTTTTTTGAAAGTTGTATTGGATGAATTATTTGATGAATTATTTGAAGGCACTGTTGCACAACTTGTTGCTCCCTGCCCTTAAAAGTTCTTTAGAAAGTCTAAGCAAGTGGACATATCATGCTGGAAACTATGTCGTCTGGAATGACTTTGCCAATTGGGTATGCATGAGTGGGTATATGTTTGTGTGTGTATGTATATAGGCGACAACTGCCTTGATGCTAAAACAATGTTCATGCATTTTTTAAAAAAGAATTGCAGCTTTTAAGGCTGCTTAAGTACTTTTTCAAGTGTTGAATTGTTTGTTAACTGTATCTCGGTTGTACTTTTTTTTAATTCTGTTTTCGATTCTTTAACTAAAATGTTATTTGGTTTGACATTTTTCTGTTTCCTTGACATATTTTTTGGCTGCTTTTTTTTTCACACAAAAATAATAAAAGACTTTCGTTATTTGAAGTTATAGAAATATTTCAGTATATGTCGTGCATTAAAAACTCCTTAAATTGAAAAAAAAAACTTTTGTAACATTTAAACTTAACACTCATAAAAAATCAATTTTCAGTTTATGATATACATATATTCAAACAAACTGCAATATTTTCTGGCTTTTCGTTGCTTCTATATCTAATTTTTATGACAATTTGAAAATTAAACTTGTTGTATCAAGTGCGCTATTTTCAACTTAAATTAAAAAACATGACACTTAACTCATAAAAAAATAAAAATGAACTCTTTTATTTGTTATTAAATTTTTGCCATATATTTTTTTATGACCAACTATAAAAATATGATTTCTTTTGCAAAGCATATTTCTGGAACAAAAAAAAAATCCATAAAAGTTCGACAAGTTTTCACCGCAACCATTTTTCTTTTATGAGCATGTAATTTATTACAGATATTTTTTTCTTTATGATGAATCATAAAATTTTTAACAGACTTGTGTTTTTTTTTTTTATTATTTATTAAAAAAGCATCAGAGGTATTTGGTAGTTAAACGTGAAATGCTTTTCATTTTCAATAAAAATTGCACCTGATGCATTTTTGTCAAAGTATGCATTTTATAGAACATGCTTGTAACAAACATACACTCATCCGCACCCACACAACAATATCAATGCCAGTAATAAACTGCTTGTAAAGCAACAATAGTGTTTGCCATCTATAATATGAACAGCATTTTTTTTCAAAACAACAGCAATGAATTTACAGATATGAATGCTTAAACGTTGTTGATGCAGACAAGTATTTATGCATTCATCATATAAGGAGCAGGAACAAAACCATTGGCACTCAAATTCAGAAAATTTTATGAATACTAGGAGGGGGCTATCAAATTTTGAGAACTTAAACAACATATTTTAAGCATTTAAAGAAGAATGTATAAGGGAAGTTAAAATAGCATATTCGCATAATAATTTTCAGGTAGAAGAGAATTTAAACAATATATTTTAAAGAACTAAAGACGAAAGTATAAGGGTAGTTAAAATAGTATATTGGTATAAGAGTTTTCAGGTAGAAGAGTGGTGCCGGTAGGTGTGTTCGAAAATGTTGTTGAAAACGATGTTTCAAACAACAGCGAGTGATACTGAAGTTTTTAAGGTGTGAAAAGGAGTATACATAACTTTGAATAATGTTTACGTATATCACTAAGCCAGCTTATCAAACGGGCGACCTGTTTTGCAAATGACTCGAGTTTTTTAATATTTTTTTATATCTGTTTTGCTTATGTAATGCGAATAATCAATAATTCATCCACACTTGTTAAGTTCTCACGAAAAGAAAACTTCATGAAGCTCCTAGGAAATCTGGTCATAAAACCAGACGCAACAGTCAATTAAATAAGATTGTGCTCTCTAAATATTGGGAAAATACGGTTCTTATATTAACCCCATAATACCCCATCTTCCAATAGGGATTTCCGAATTTTGACAGTTCAGAAACCTTGATATTAATATATTGTTTAGGCTGTTTTGCAAACCACCATCACTAAATATAACTTTCAAAAATAGCTAGTATTATTAAACTGTTTATCAAAATGCACACTCCATGTGCTGCATTTATTTTCCGATCATTACAATCCTTCTAGTAAGCAGATCGTTCGCAGCGTGACGGATGAGTTCAGACATTAAATTAACACCCGTACAATGACAAAAGTTAAGATCTCTCAAAAATACTTTCATCCTGCGAGGAAAAGTTGGAAAAGTTGTACGGTTAAAAGTATAAGAGTATGGGAGTATTAGAATATAAGAGTATCGAAAAGTATAAGATTATGAGTATATAAGTGAAAGATCAAGTGTATATTAGTATAGAAGTAATAAAGTTCACGAATGGAAGGTTTTTCGCATACCACACTTTCATATTTTTTTGTGATGTCTGCAACCATTTATGCTGAATGAATGCTGTGTGTAAAGCAGTGTTCAAAATATTTTCTTTGCATCGCAGAAACCGCTCTCTAAATTTAGTTCCTGAAATCAAAATTCGAGGCTCTATTGTAAAAAATCTGCTCATACATTACATTTATGATACAATATACATTTATAATTCAAAGTATTCTTGTTCCTTTGACACGAGTCTTGATCAAGTAATGGCTCCAATTCTGTATCTTCTTTCTTCCGCTGCCATATTGGTGCTCAACGAAAATCACCGTTCTTGAAGCCTTAAAAGCACTCTTGGCATGTTCTTTCACAAATAGCAGTCTCACCATAGATATTTGTGGGCAGTCAATGAGCCTCAGCTGTAGTTCTCTTGATATTAAAGCAGAAAATTAAAACCTACCACAAGTAATAAGAAATTGGCTCGCAAGCTGATATGTTTAATCGAGAATGACTTTAGGATGCAGCCACTAATGGACTAATATATCGACTGCGTTATGTTTATGTTAAGCCTATTGCATGATATCTACGGTCTATTTATTTCTACTGCCATAATACAAAAACTATTGCAAAATGGCGGAAGCAAAGCCTTACACCTAATATGTTCATGTGTTATATAGACAAGTGGAATAAAATATTTACTGGCTTATTTATAAAATATTTTTCAAGTTTATTAAGCTGTTAATACACTGATTTCTATACGAAATTTGTGTAATAAGAGCTTAATAAACATGAAAAAATTTTATAAATAAGACCCTTATTGTATTGGTGTTTAAAATTAACAAATTTTGTTTGGTTTTAATTCGATCAGCAAATTTTTTATAAAATTGGCGGTAAACATCTTTTTATCACTTTAAAGATGTTTTTTGCTCGCTGGATGTTGAATTGAAAACAGGAAGCGTATGAATTTTTCCACATCTATGCATGTCTATTAATTTGATTACAATGGCGTTTACTACGAAAGTTTCCTTCACAAATGTTTTAACGCATGAGAAAACGTAAATACAGAACTGCATCTGTTTGGTACAGAGAATGTACTTCTATTGAACATATTCCTTTCACTGGTCATGCAGTACTTAGACTACAACTTAACATAAAATGGACAAAATCGCACAAGCAAGTATACGTGCATACATTCAATGCAATATCTTTGCAATTCCTAGTTGAGGGATATAACTACAGTATGCTTCCTTAAGTACATAGTCATGCAGCTGCATGCGTAAGTGGTTAAGATTAACATGTTTATGAGCCAGTGTAGGAAGGTGTATGCAATTTGCAATAGTTGTGATTTATTGCCGTTGGTAGCAGTATTATTTCAAGTACGTGTTTCTAATAGTGGTTCTCTTTAACTATCATGTGCTGTTGGGCTTTAGGTTGAGAAGTGTTTGAGTAATTGTGTAAATGTAATTATATACTTGTATTTTATAAATTCTTAATTACAAAAACTATTAGAAACTTGCTATTCAAATTATATGTTTTTCTAATGCTTAGAAAACGAAATTTATATAGAAATCATAAAGAAACCAATAACGTCTTCAGATAAAAACATTTTTATATATTTAGCTATTTACAATACGAAAAAGAGAATTTATAAAAAACACAAATATGAATTTACAGGGTGGCTGAGCAATTTTGCTACATTAAGAAACTCAAATTTCTTTAAATGTTCATTCATAATATCTTTTGAATGTGTTTTCTTTATATGTTCATTCATAATATCTTTTGAATGGACTTTATCACCTTGTGGTGTAGAAGGTGTTGGACTAAATTTTGCTAGTCTGAGCAGTGTCGAAGGTATATACACTGGGCACTGATCAGTTTTAACTAATTTAGTTCCAACATTTTAAATGCTGCAATTGAGTTTGTTTTACTCTTTCTTGTTGTTATCCTCCTCATTATAACGTATTTTCCTAGTTCCAGTACAAATCATTGCATATGTAGGGGTTATCCCCTGAGTACTGGTCCAAGATAAAAAAAAAAATAATAATTTTTTGTAAAGTTTATGTAATTTATTTTTAAGTAATTAATTTGAAAAATAATACTTTTTTATTAAAGTAATTCCTTAAGTTTTGAAAATAATTAAATTCAAATGGCCTCCACCCTCGTATACACATGTACGACGTCTTATCAAAAACTTATTCATTACTGCCTCGAGTGTTGCAGCGTGAATTGTTTCAACTACCGTTCGAATGAATTGCATTAAATCATTCAAATTTGTTGGGTGTTTTTTGTAAACTTCTTGCTTACAAAAACTCCACAGAAAAAAAAATCAGGTGCAGTGTGGTCAGGAGATTTGGCAGGCCAACGGAATGTCGAGTTTCTTGAAATTAGTTTCAACCAATTTCCACGTTGATTTTTTCAAACGTCTTTAAGTCATGTCTTTTATATTTTTGGGCAAATTTGATAGAAATAAAAGAGGGGCAAACGAAAAGACACGAACTCTGTTTTTCGTGTTTTTTTCCTAATTCTTTTTTGTTATTATTTGTAATATTATTATTTTTTTTCATTCACCTTCGTTCGGCAAGATGACTACATCGATACTAACAGAAGGATAAAAAGAGACAAACGATATTATTTTGCAACTACAATTGAAAAAAAGAAATGTCTTAAAAAATCATGATGAAAATGAAACAGGATTTTGGTAACAGCTTTTAAATAAAATAAAAAACAAACATGCCTTTAAAAGTCGTCGGGAAAATTGGGTGTTTATTGGGAAAATTTTGCCTTAATTCTGTCATAACAGTCGTAGCTATGTGACAAGTTGTCTCATTTTGTTGAAGCTAAGCAGAGTTGAAATGGATTCTCTTTCGGCGTAATTCTGGGAAGAAAAACTCTTTCAATATCTTTAAGTAAGTATCTCCATTGACCGTAACACTAAAACCGTTTTCTTCGAAAAAGTAAGGCCCGACAATGAACCTTGAAGAAACTGCACATACCACTGTGATGCCAAATGGGTGTAATTGCATCCGATGGAGTATCTGTGGGTTAGAATTACTCCATATACGACAATTTTGCCGTTTAGATCAAAATGTACCTCGTCAGACATAAAAATGCAGTTCAAGATGTTTTCTACCTCTGACACCATTTGAATGATCTTCTCACAAAAGTCCAAGTGAATCGGGAAGTCTCTAGGGTTCAGTTGATTTATTAATTGAGTCTTATATGCAAATAAGTGGTGCAAAATTGTCTGCTGACATCCATTTGAGCAGCTAAGCTCCTTGTCGAAACTCTAGTATTGGGTTGCATGGCAGCAGCAACAGCGCCGATAGTTTCCCGAACAGTGCCTCCGAACTAAGGGATCTCGATGATAAGGCCTTCTTGCAATTCTTGACGAGCGGCGATAGTTTCCTGTCTCCGAACTAAGAGATCTCGATGATAAGGCTCTCTTGCGATCGTGCCGCGCTCGGCAAAATTCTTGACGAGCCTCATTATAGTCTATGTGCTAGGAGGAGTGCCGCCATACGTGCGTCTGTATTCTCCTAAGACAGAAACAGCGGACTACAAAGCGTAAAACCGTTGCGTTATCCAAATTCTTGTTCCAATTTATAAAATACAATAAAAACGGAACAGGTTTGTTGCACAAAAAATGAGTTAGTACGGTTTTGTTTTGGTGGCAGCTTTCATCAGCCACCCTGTATTAACACACGTATTATCCTGTATTTACACACGTATTATATCTATTGCTGTAAAATTTGTGCCAAGAAAATTGTATTTACAGGCAAACTAAGACGTCTGTTTAAATCTAATAAATAACACAATGTACTTGTTAGATGGAAGCTACAATAGAAAGTTGTTACATTGAGATTTGTTAAAAAGAAAGATTGTTGTTAATATTATTTAGGTCAAACTTTCGCAAGGTTGAAATAATTTGTATTTTTTTATAAATTAATAAAAATGCAGCTTTATAAAATTAATTTTTGCTATATTTAAGCAGCAGGAACTATTGATTAATATTTCTTAAATTTTAATTTCAATATTTACAAGAAATTTTGTAGGGTGGTGTAAATGAAATGACAGCTAAAGCTTATGCTGGGAATTTTAAAGTTTTAACTAGCTTTGAAGTGAATAAAAAATTCAGCTAAAGCTAGTGCTTTATAGATACTAGCATAAGCTAGTTTTTCCAATGTTGATTTGAAACAGTAGTGAATGCTTAAAAGTACTAGTTTCTACTTTTTTAAGTATATTATCTAAAACAAATTTCGACTGTCCTGTCTAGTTCATTGCGTTTGGATTGGGCAGACGCATGACTAGATTGTCTTAGATTTCATCACTGCCCAAAAATATCAAATGTGTGCTGAGAAACGCAAAATTTTTAAATCACTTGTGACGTCACAACCGCACTTGCTTTTCGTATCGAAAAAAAATACTTGTACCATCTGAAGTCGCCGTTTTTAATGTTTTACAAAAAACTATCATAAAATTTTTAAAAATATTTCTTGGCTTTAGCCAGGATTGAAGGAGGAGGGAAAATGAATTTATTAAAATATCAGCAAACTTTTTTTTTTAACAAACACTCAAAAACTACGAAGCTTTTTTGCTTGTCTGCAGTAACACCCAGGGTCTAAGGCAGGAATCGAACCTGCGACCTCGAGACTGTTGGTCTAGTATTCTACCAAATCAGCCATGGAAGCACTCTTGAGCCAGACGAATGTTACCGTCATATATTATCAGCATAAATAAGTTCGACTATTTATCATTAATACATACATATATATCTCACGGCACATAGCCTATCAACATACATACATACGTACGTTGATAAATAATAAAAAATAGCTGCTTGTTGAGTGACAACAAACTGCATAACAAATAACTGGGATTATAACAAATAGCATATGTAATCAATATGAGACAAATATAGACCAAAACCTAAATAAGAAATCGATGGCTGAGCTGGTTAAGCGGCCATATTGAAAATACAGCCTATTTACATGGTACTCAGTTCGAATCCTAGTGGGTGCTGATGAGCAGTGTAGCGATTGCGAAACAGCTAGTTGTCCCCCAGCTTAAGTGTATTCCTGTATCAAGAGTTATTGCGGCCATTATTGTTTAGCCAGGATTCAACTTGAGCCAGACGAATGATGCCATCATATAATATTATAAAATTTTTTAGTTATCACAAAAAACTTAAATTTAGAAAAGCTCATTCCAGCTTACTTTATATATTCTTAAGTTGAAAACAAAATTTTAGCTATAAATTTTATTAGGCGTACAACTTTGCTTCGACCGTTTTGCAATAGATAGCTGAGCATTTGTTTTACAAAACTATGCTGAGGCATACAATGATGTTTGAAATATAACAATGTATTATTATCAGCAATAACTATATAATTAAACTATAGTCAGCCATGTCACAGAGCCTAATTCCGTTCGGAAACGGATTCGAATTCCTTTTTTACTTCTTAAAAAAACGAAAAGCTAAAGGACTTTTCAGAATGAAATCATTTCTAATTGCAAGAATGAAGCTAGTATTATCTTATAGAACGGATTTCATTCCGAAAAAGTTTTAAATTTTCGTTTTTTTGAAGAAAAAACCGATTCAATTCCATTTCCGAACGGAAGTGAATTCTGTGACATGGCCGAGTAATGTTGCGCTTAGAATAAACATCTAACTATAAGATTTTGAAAGTTTCCTTATTAACAGAAAACTTATAGTTAAAATCGGAAACGCTTCCTCTTCATTTTTAAATAGATGCTTATTCTGGTATTCCGCAGGGAACTCATATTGGGCCATTACTTTTTATACTTTTTATCAATGATTTGACATCAACTTTTTAGTTTTCTAGACGTTTGTTATTCGCTGATGGTTAAAAATTGTACTCTTGTATCTCCAGTCTGGGAGACTGCCATAAATTACAAGCTGATCTTGATAAATTATCTGACTGGTGTTCTGAAATTGATATACATATTAATATATCAAAATGTTCCTCAATATCCTACACTCATATCTTAAGCCCATTTAAGTTCGATTATTCTATTAATGGCCTCTCAATTAAACATATAGCTGAAGTAAAGGACTTGGGCGTATTTTTTTATAGTAAATTGAGTTTTTCTATGCATATTGATTACGTTGTTTCTAAAGCCTATTGTATGCTCAGTTTCATACGAAGAAATTCTAAATATTTTAAGGATGCATATACCCTGAAATCTTTATACATTTCTTTGGTCCGCAGTATTTTGGAATATTGTTCTATTATCTGGCATCCCTATCATGTAGGTACATCTAATCGTATTGAGCGTATTCAGAAAATTTTTACTAAGACCGCTTTAAAGTTAATATGACCTTATGAACTGCCTTCTTAGGAGAAAGTTATTAGGCTTGCAATCATTAAATGATCGCAGAACTTGCTGGCCTATAATATTTCATCTAATAGTATTTTTTGCCTAGAATTAAAAAATTATTTTACCTCATATTGTCCCCCCGGGGATTTAAGTAACAATCGTATGTTTGAGGAGAACTGTCTAAGAACTAATTATGCGAATAATGAACCTATTGCAAGATGCTTACATTTATGTAACAACTTGTTTCCTTTGCTAAATTTTAATGTTAGTTTTAGTTCGTTTAAATTTATTTTATTTAAATATTTTAATTAAAGAGTTCAATAATCTGTAACAGCCATATTTATAAAAATTTTTTCATGTTTTCAAGCTCTTATTACACAATTTTTGTATAGAAATCAGTGCAAAAACAGCTTAATAAACATTTTTTTTTATAATTCAATTATTTATTGTATCTTTAAAAGAACTAACAATAAGTATGCAAATCTTAAAAATAAAAATTCATTAATTAATATAGAAAAAAAATTTAAGGCTTAAAGCTTAATAAACATGAAAAAATTTTTTATAAATAAGGCAGTAAGAATATAATTCTGTAGATGAAATAGTAAATAAATAAATATCTTTGTGTAAGTATTAGTGTTTTTCCTAGAGGTAAACATATTTTTTCTTAATTGATTTAAGCTTGTCTATGTCTACCCTCTTCAAACTAAAAAGCCAATACTACCTTTTCTAATGAATTTAAAACGGCAAAATATTTGATTAATAAACCAATGAGTCTTATCCACAGAAACTGTTTTTTGTTTGTTTATTTTATTTACGATTTTTATATCCTTTTTTTTTATTTTATTTGTTTTCCGTCTTGCGTAGCTTCTTATAAATCATTTAGTTTTGTTTCTTTATCTCTTAACCAAAAAAGTTACAATAATTTTTCTTATCTTGTTACATTTCTTTCCTTTCTTTTTAGGTAAGTGTGTCTTTTAAACAAACCTTTCGGAAATGGCAACATTAGCATCTTATACAAATACACAACCGCGAAATAATGCCGGCAGACATAAACTGTAAGAGAAGTGGTGCAAAAAAAAAAAAAAAACAAAATTCGCAACAATTTAACCCCTTCAAGAGAAAAAAACACAACCCAGCGCGACCAATGAAAATTTATGGTTAAAAATCTTATATACAGAATCTTGAACAAACTTAATGTGACAGTTTGTGTTTTTTTTTAGTGTCCTAAAAGTGGCATAAGTAAGTACACAAATGTTTTTATAAAAGGCAAAGATAAAACTTGAAAAAAATATGTCTCAAATAAAAATAAACACACACATGAATAACTAAATACAATAGAGATTGTGTGCAGCCTCTACAATAAAAAGAACAAAACAACGTTGACAGCAACAACAAGCTTTTTGTGCAATACAATAAAAAAAAAAAAAAAAAGGAGAGAAGCATGTCAACAGCGATTTACAAGTCATGCTTTAGAAAACGTATACACGTTCCTCTTTTTAAGACTCAAACAATTATAAGCACATACACTCCTGCATACGTTTCAGACATGAAACGTGAAATAACTACGAGTATAAACCGAATAGAAACATTAACACATACTCGTACTTTTCTTTCTCACCAGGACAGGCAGTCAGTGAAAATTTTAGCTCGTTAATGTGCCAAGTTGCATGATACGTGTATTTAATTGAGGATATTAATGTTAGTTTATGTTTAAATTCAAAATTTGTTTCACAGGTTAACAAATTGTGAAATAAGGTAACGAAGTTTTTATCTTTTAACCTGAATTTTTCAATTATAATGTAACGGCTTCTCTCGATTTGTATAGAGTTTTCTCAGAGAATGCACTGTACGAGTTGTAATAGATGGGCTTTCATTTAGGGAGTACTCGTACAATGTAAATTTAGGTTTACAGCAAGACTACTTGTTTTCTCCCACTTTAGAGTCTGAACACAATAGCTCTATTCACAGTTTCATGCAAATGGTATTGCATCATTTTATTTGCAAAAAGGTTTAGCATATTTTTACTCTACACTAACAAAATATACCTCTCCATTTGTATAGAGTCTTCTCAGAGAATGCACTGTACGAGTTGTAATCGATGGGCTTTCATCTGGAGAGTACAATGTAAATTTAGGTTTACAGCAAGACTACTTTTTTTCTCCCACTTTAGAGTCTAATAACGACGGTATATAAACTGTTTACAAATTTAAGTTAGGTCCATCGTGGATTATCGATTAAAAAACAATTTCCTTTGAATAGACTAAAATACCGCCAAATTTTTTAAGTTTCACAGTTTCGTGCAAATGGTATTGCATCATTGCATTTGCGAAAAGGTTTAGCATATTTTTACTCTACACTAACAAAATACACAGCAATGCACTCGCTAGTCTTATGTGTATATTCAACACTTAAAACCTATAGTTTTTTTTTTTGCTCTGCTTATGCACAAGTTAATTGCAAATCGACAGCTGACAATCAGCAATCCAAGCCAATTAGTTCATAATCGCCGCTTATAGGCTTTTTACATTGATCAACATTTTCATGGAATGCGTGGAAGATGTTGAAAATGTGAAACACTGTTTACATTGCTCACATCTACTATTCAAAAATATTATTTTTTGTACGAGATTAACTAGTTGTGAGTTCGAGTCCAACTTCAGTCAAGAAGAAGGATTATTTTTAATTATAACAATAATTGCTGTGAAACAATAAGACCAAAGAAGAACAGAAAAAATAATTGAATGGGGGACAACTAGCTGTTTCGTAGTCGCTACACTACTCATCAGCACCCACTGGGACTCGATTCCTTCTTTTTGACTGAAGTTGGACTCGAACTCACAAGTAGTTAATCTCGTACATATGTATATAACTAAAAAAGTTCACTCATTAATGAATATTATTATTTTTTTTTTTTCAACTTTCAAATTATTTAACAAAAGCACGCAAAATTGTTTCGAAAAAAATTAATTTGAAAGACAAAAGAGGATTAATTATAAAATATACGTATGTCTATAAACAAAATATAGGATACATAACAAAAATTTGGCAAAAACGGAGAAAAAAGTATTTCAGAAATAAAAGAAAAAATTAAGCAAGAAAACACACACGCAAACAATTGACACATGATAAATAAATTATGATTTTTTTAAATTTTTTTCCAAATAAATGAAATTTTTTCAGTGATGCCACAAGAATAATCAACATTATTGTCACTTTTCTAGTGATGACACTGAAATAATCGAAAGATGTTGAATGGAATAAAATGAGATAGCAACATTTTATAAAGATGTTGAAAAATGTTGGCTTTTAGTACAATGTATTTCTTATGGGAAGATGTCATCTTCAAAAACTGATGGTAGATTTTGGATGTTGTTCAATGGAAAAAGCCTATTAGTTGCCGTCGCTCATCCCGCATTCAAATAACACCCGTCGATGTCTTTATCTAACTTAAAATCCATTTTTCTATTAAAAAGTCCATTAGCTGCTCCTTAAAGCTTTTTTCCCGCATATGCATTTTTGACTAAAATTTTAGTAAATTATTTTCTACTCTAATTATCAATCTGCTGTGAGTTTTGTGCTTTGCAAAAAGTAGTGCAAACTAAACCAACAGAGGTGCTTCTCAATTGATAGCATATATTTGCAATTGCATAAATTAGCAATCACAAATGCACAAGATTGTGAATAGAGCTAATGTTTTTGCGGTGCGATACGATTTCCCATTGTGGAAGAGAAAAATAAACATAATACAACACAAGAGGACGACGGCAATACTTGTCATTGCTAGTTTACATTTTTATTAATTTATTTGTGCATACAATTTTATAAAATTTTCTAAAAACTGGTAATTTGGTAGAAGTCACTTTTGTTTTATGTGTAGAATTAGAAACCAGGAAACATACGTACTAACAGGATAAGGTGGGTAAGACCCGTTTCTGTACCAAGGGGTTCAGATGGATTTTTCAAAACATGCTTGCAGCAAATTGAAAGCCAGGATAAGGAGCATTTTCATCTAGCCACAGGAATAAGTATTTCTCAATACAAGATGCTCTGTTTAAACCGAAACAGGAAAAACATTCGTGTAGGAAACCGCTTAGCCCCAGATGCCGATTATCACTTGCTTGTAATAGTGAATAATGTTAAGTCTGTAATATGATTAAAAACTTTTTGCTTCACCATACCCAACCCAAATTTTTTTTATAACTTTTCATTAAGCTACCTTGGTCACAAGTGCACAAGGAGGAGGAAGTATGAAGGAAAAATCGGCGCTGATTTTTCTTTCTTACTTCCTTTATGAGTGATCAACCAATGCAAAGTAATAAAGATTTTCAAATCCAAAAACTTGATCAGCAATTGGACATTAGACATACATACATATATCAGTATCTGAGGTTTTTAATATTACTATCAATACATAACACAGTTTTCTTTCATTTGATTGCTTATCAGATAAATCAAATTGCTCGTCCTTTATATTATTATATATGTATGTACATAGATATTTCTTTTTAAATAACAGCACTTAGAAAACATAGAAATCGTAATGGCAAAATTATAAACAAATCATATCATGACAACA
Source organism: Thecocarcelia acutangulata (assembly GCA_914767995.1). Classification (NCBI taxonomy): domain Eukaryota; kingdom Metazoa; phylum Arthropoda; class Insecta; order Diptera; family Tachinidae; genus Thecocarcelia; species Thecocarcelia acutangulata. The sequence continues at coordinate 25,825,963 of OU612097.1, read as the reverse complement.
TTCGTTCTTAATTATACAAAGGGATCTCATCTTGACAACCTAATACCGGTATTTTTGTGCCATGTATTCGCAATTTGACGGTGGTATGTTCACAGTTTAACAACGATGTGTCCACAAATTAATGAGATATCATTCGCTGACAAAAATTAAATAACATCGTTTCTTTTTGTGTAGCTATACGCCCCCCGGGGAACAGGTTTTGCCTTGGCATACTCCTAACTCAGGCGCTCTGTTTTTCGGGGAAAAGAGAGGAAGGGGTCCCTCGTTTGGTGCGGCAAACAAAACTCTAGGAAGCCACATGACTTATGTTGTGTTGGCTTCCGAAACCCTTACCAGGGGTGTAAATTGGCAGAACGGGGATCAGCATGGCCCCCGGGAAGTTCTGCTTGCGGTTCGACCTGGGCTGATCATGGTTGAGGTGCCTACCTTGGCTGAAACGTTCTGGCTGTGGTTGAAACCTAAAGGAAGGGAGTGTTAGTATCCTTGATAATTGTTTGGTGATGGCTTTTTTCGAGGGCTAACAATCTCCCGAGGATCTGTTGCCTATACAACAGATACGTGTACTGTAAGGAACCAGTGTTGATGATTGACGGGTGAGTTGGTTTAATGGCTGATGCTCTTAATGGGCTTCGGCCTACCAACTCATTAAGCCTTGTCCTCAACAAGAAGTTGTTCATATGACCGCAATCATATGACAAGAATTGCTACCTGTGTGAGCCTAGCAAGCCACACGGGGGCGGTGGTGAATCGTGAAAAATTCACTTCGTGGAATTGATCCACCATCAGGTTAGTCCGTCAAGGCAGGTACTGATGTAAATCATTTTCACAGTTGTGTAGCTATACGTTCATTTACTCGTATAAGTTATGATAAAGGTATTAAAATCAAAATTTGCAACTTCTAAAAATTTTTTATTATTACTTAAGTTATGGACGTTATGACACTCCGCAAAGTGGCATAGAGTCCACGGACTTTACGACACCTCAGTGATGGGCATTATGTCACTTTCAAAAGTGTCTTAACGTCCACGAACCTTATGACACTTTTAAGTGTGTCATAACGTCCATGGACTTTATGTCACTGGACGTTATGACATGCCACCCTGAATATGGTACTTTCACGAGTTGACGGCTTAAGGTCAGTTTTTCACGATTCTTGTAGATCATATTTACAACTACATACATACTTCCTTTTTTAAGTTAATTTATGTAGGAAATAATATTTTGAAATATGTAGCTTATTATTTGAGAAGGAAGCGCAACAAGTAAAAGTGAATAGAATCGTAATATAATTACGTATACTCATCAAAAAATTATAAACAGCTTGTTTTCGATATGCCGACATTTTATAGAAGCTAGTCCAATCATCTGTAGACTTCAGAAATTTTTTAAAGATATTCTCAAACATTCAACTTTTTTGACAGGTATTAATTAGATTGTTGGGATATAAAGTTGAATGTTTGAGACTATGGGCTGATTTATACGGTGATTTAAAGCCATGGTTTTTTTCATAATACTCGTCTTTTTTATAAGTGCGAGAGGATAGTACAGCTTTGTCTGGTGGCAAATTTATATTTATAAATAATATTATTTCAAAAGTAACAAATGCAGCGGGTGGAGGAGGGCAACGTTAGTTTTATCACTTGTGTGAAACTGTCAGTGGTCGATTGGGCATTGCACGTTCGCTGTGGAGACATTTTTTAAAAGTAACGATTTATATCGTTACTTACGATTCTTATCGTTACACTTAAAAATGTCTTCACAGCGAACGTGCGTTGCTCACGCGACCACTGCGGCATAGTGACTGGCAATTCCACATAATCTGCATTTTCAGAATCTGTCACAATGCCATATTTATCAGTATGCAAATGAATTAAACTCTCATTCTAATTAAAATAGAAACACAAATATAAAACCTATATATTACAGTCCTGGTTAACCGTTTTAAAAACTCCAGTCTATACCATATTCGAAAACAGACATTATAAAAAACCCGGTTTTAGTAAAACAAAAAAAAAAACGATAAAATCTAGTCTGTTCAATCGCCCTAATTTTGGGTTCTTGTAGACCAGTAGGGGCAGTTTTGCTTTGTTTACGTGGCCGTTTAAGTGAAAATGAGCTTCGTCGCTAAAAAGAAAAATGGGATTTACAGTGTGAAAACGCTTCATCAAAAATATCTCTACAGGCCACTGTGCGACATCATGACTGTCTGATCCGCACAAGCAATAATTCCAACGACGTCACTATCCGTACTTTTTGCAGTAATCGTATTTAAAAATATAAATTAGCCACCAGACACCCTGTATTTGCCATTGAAAAATCCTCAAAAGCGTTATTATATAAAAAACGCAAGAATTCGATATCGTTATCAACATTTAATCGATTTGTAATTGGAGCCTATAAAACCATATTAAGAAACTACTATTAGTAACAATAATACCTTTTGCTATGATAAAGATCATATTGCTTTTGAAATAATGATCTCAATACTATTTGATTTTCGTTTGTTAAATAATTTGTTAAATAAATTTTTGCAGCTTCAGATCTTTGTTTTTTGTTTTTTTTTTTTTTTTATAAAAAATTAACAATTCAAAATCTTTTATTTCTCGATTTTTCGATAACAATTTGTTATCATCGTCAGGAGAAATTAAATTTTATAAATTTAAACAGAAAAATTATTGTCAAAAGACTCCTGTACACAAAAAATTCATACACTAAGAAAAATTTTTAGTTCATACACAAAGAAAAATGCTTAACAATATTATGCTAGTGCCTCTTGAAAACCTCACAAAATGTCCTTGTTAAAAATATTTGAAAGATTCTTTGTTGTATTAACAGTAAACTTCGGAATGATTCCTCAATTTCTACACCTTATCAAGAAGGTTATGCCTGATTTTACATTAATAACTTTATTCCGCAATGATCTAAGTTGATTGATGAGTCCCCTAAAATGTTGATTTTTCTTGAATATTTGATAATTCATCCCTATTGTTTGGTGCTCTTCTTATTTTATTTTATCTCAATATTATTTGATCTTCGTTCTTTCAGATCCTTAAACCTCTCTTCTTTCCCTAGCCTGCTATTATATGAATAACTTTTTTGCAGCCTGTCGATGCCAAGAACTGTTACCAGCCATTAAAATACGCTTAGCTTACAAAATTTTAGATGTCCTTGTAAAAGTCCTTTGCAGCCGTAAAACTAAACAAAGAGCATTATTATAATATGTTTGGAAGAAAAAGTAAAATACCTTTTAAAAAGGTGTTATGAAAAATGAAATAATTTTATTTTTCTCAATCTTTTTTCATTCTTCTCCTTTCACCTAAATTTTTGTTTAAAACGTGTTATAAATTTTTCCCCAGTAACAAGATGTCTTTTTAAGAAATTTATTGTTTTTGTAAGAACATTTTTATTTTTTACACTCCATCAGGCTCTTAAGTTTTTTTCTTTCAAAGGTTTTGACAAAACAAATTGCAACAAAAAAAGAAAAAAAAACAAATATTAATTTTCCTCTAAAAGAACTCTCGCACTTTTTTTTTAAGAAACAAAATATTAAAAATAAACCCGTAAAAATGTAACAGAAAACCATACAAAAGAATATTTTAACTTTATCAGAAAACACATGTACGAGTAAAGCAGTTACTTGCCAAGAGGAGGAAGTTCCGGTTTCCTTTGTTAAGAACTGAAAATAACATCAAAAATATTTAAATCCTTATAAGAAGGATTTAATAATAGTTTCATTCAAATAGCACAAGCATTTTGCGAAGAAAAGCTATTTTATTTACTCAAGCCAAACAAAATATTTTAGAAAAAAAAGCTTCAAATATATATTTTTGCAACTAAGTTAATAGTTTACAAGGAAATATTTTGCTCAATAAACTTTGGATTTAGTAAGAAAATGAATTTTCACAATAAAAATATGGTTCAGAGAACAGGGTGAACAATTACATACACAATAACAAAATCCGTTGTCGAAGCAGCCAATTTGTTTAAGAATATCACCCTTCAACTCGATTGGAGGGTAACCAGACATACGAGTATACTCAAATTATCTACACCAAATATCTGCTGTTGTAATATAAATCCCACGAGTACAATTATGCGTGTTTTTATAACAGGCCCAAAATTTAAGAACCCACGCAACCGGTTCTTTAAGCAACACCCAAGCCCCAACCATATCTTTACTTTCACATCCCGATAAAACCAATCTCAACCAAATAATAAGCTTTTTAAAAGCAACCACTACACTCGTATATTGTCAGATTTGAGAACTGAGTAAAAACTAAACAAAATATTGTACACCAAGCTATTGGAACACTTCTTACGAGGGCGATTCGGAAATTTCTTAGCCTAGCACAAAATGCGCGGTATAAACAGAAAAAAGTTAAGTGTTTTCGAAACGTTCATCTGCTATGAACACATGTTAAACTTTGTTTCGATCTGGTAACTCCTTCATATAGAAACAGGTGTTTCCCAAACAACCGTTGCCATAACCTTACCAGCCGATGGAATTGTTTTTGCCTTCTTTGGGGCTCTTCCTCCAGCTCCACTCCATTGTTTGAATTGTTCTTTTGTCCCTGGAGTATAGTGGTGGATCGATGTCTTATCAACAGTTATGAAACGACGCTTAAAGTCCATTTTATTTAGCTTAAAACGATCCAAGCAAGCTTGAGAAATGTTCATTCTTATGCGTTTTTGGTCGACTGTTAAAAAATGCGGCGTGCATCTTGCAAAAAGCTTTTTCATCTGTAGTTCTTCATGGACTCGATCATTTGAGATGCCCATGATATTAGCTATTTCACGCACTTTTATTCGTCGATCATTTAATACCATATCATGCACTTTGGCTACAATTTCTGCTGTTGTTGCTGCTTTTGGACGTCCACTACGTAGTTCATCTTCAATGCTTGTACGACCACGTTTAAATTCAGCAAACCAATTTTTTACTGTTGCATGGGAAGGAGCACTTTCACCTAACACATTCACCATATCATTATGAATTTCTTGTCCCGATAAACCTATTTTATGTAACTATATAATGACACCACGCATTTCTAATTTTTCCATTGTAAAAAGAAGCACGGATGCGTCTTTTGTAAACACCTGTTTGTACATGAAGGTGTTACCAGATTGAAACAAAACTAAACATGTGTTCAAAGCAGAGCTGGAAGTTTCCAAAAAAACTTAACTTTTTTCTGTTTATACCGCGCCTTTTTGTGCTAGGCTAAGAAGTGTCCGAGCCGCCCTCGTATATAAAAACAAATAAAAAGGATACTTTATTGTGACATGAATGTTATGGGTTTAAACGATACGCGATTCTAATATGATGGTATTACTTGCTCACAGTCAACAAAATAAAGGCTCATTTGTACGAGAAGTTTAATAGGCAATAAACATCGTAGTGATGTTAATTGTTCTCCACTATCGTGCGATTTGTTACGGTTGGACTTTTTTTCTTGGGGACATCTAAAACAAAAAGGGTAGGTCTATAAGGCAAGAATAGTTCAAGAGCTAATCGATGAGTTAATTCGACGCATTATATTCATTGAGAGTCATTGAAAATATGAAAAATAGCGGTAAGTCACAGAGGACACAATCAGCACTTGGTCGATATTTTGTTTCACGTCTTCTACTATAATAAAATATATGTTACGTTTTTAAATCTACAAACACTTTTGTGGAATTTTCAGTTTCAAATGAAATAATGAGAAAGACTCTTGTTTTTTAGCCTTCTTAAATACTTAACAACTTTATTTAAACTTAAGTTACTAAACTTGCCTACTTTTCTGACTTATGACTGTCTTGCACAAAGTTTAAAATTATACACTGCCTCCGCCGAACTGACTGCTATTTATACTGCTTCTACATTCTTCATTAATTTTCTAGTTAACAATAATTCCAGGCTCAAATGTACAAATATAATTTCTGCACACATACACAGACAAGCTTGCGAAATGCAATAACAACAATAAAATCATTGGTGGTGTATTTACGTGAGATTTTATATTCTTTAGATCAGATGTGCCCAAGCCCTATGCACTTGATGCTTAATTGTTTTTGTAAAAGCGTTTACAAGATAGGCTGTGCTCTTTAATACACACATACTGTACTCAGCACTAGCAATGAAAAATACACAAACAAATTTGTCTTATATATTTGGTTCGAGTTCTGCATATACACAAGAGCAAAGCAACAACACTTTCGCAAGCTGTGCTGGTTAAACAATAACGACAACGATTATTAGTGTAAATTTTGTTTTTGTAAATATGTTTTGCTTATTACAACAAAAAATATTAAATAAAAGTAGTTGCTCCTTAAATGCATTGGTGGTTGCTCTTCAATAAAGAACTTTCGGGCACTCCTGCTTTATATTATATATGTTGTTTGTTTAGGTAAAATGTTGTTAGTTTCATATTGTATGTGAGGATGTGCGTATACATTTATAACAAACAGATCAACGACTCGCATAGTGGGTTAGATGTGATACAAATTCATAGCAACTTTTTGTTTTATATACAAGTAAAGTCATGTGTTTTGATTGGACCAGTTTTAACAAGTTTGTATGTATGTGTATTTTATGTGTATTTGTGTATGTAGCATTTTAAGATTTTCTGACAAAATGTTTGGGGTTGTGCTTTTGATATAAATTTTGCTCTTTAAACTTATTTAATATATAATTTTGTTCTCTATTAACTTAAAGTTTTTGTCGCTTATGTCTTTATTTCATAAAAAGGTTAAAGTTTATATTTTGTCTCTTATGCCTTTATATCTTAAAAGTGTTAAAATTTAGTTGATATTCTGTCCATAAGAACAAGATTTTAATTAAAACAACGGACGTGACAACCATTGTTTTCGTATGTCATTAAGAAGTGAGGAAAATTTTAAAGAGAAATCAATAACAAACGATAGTTTACACAAAATAGACAGACTATAAATTCATTTGCAGTTGCAAGCAAACATTAGCCCTATTCACAATCTTGTGCAAATGGCCTTGCATCATTGCATTGGCAAAATAGTGGAGTATATTTTTACTTTACACTAACAAAATACAGCCACAAATGTCACTTTTGCAATTGCAGAAACATGCAACTTCAAATGCACAAGATTGTGAATCGAACTACTGTTTTTTTAATACCTTAAATGAGTGCGAACGCATGCTTAAATGCAACTATTACTCTGTTTTCTATGGCACACCAAGCCGGCCAATTGAATTGTGTTTGGATTTAAAGAATTTTGTTTTATTCATGCTAAACCTTGAAATTCCAACATTTGTACTCGAAAGTATGCTTTTGCAGGATATTGAAAATTGAACTGTATCTCTGTTGGGACTCGCAACCCCTTTTGCAAACGTTTAAAGCGATAGAACATCAGTTTTATTGCAACGTATTTAACAATTAATCCTCTATTAAAACGGAGGCTGCAAAAATTCTTCTTCAGTTAAAAGTTTTGCATTTGATTTTTGCTTTGTTTTTTTTCACATTTTTGCTAAAAACATTTGTTCTAACTATTTAACGCGTTGTAGTTGTTCTTGTCGTTCTTGTTGTTGTTGTTTTTTTTTTTTTGTTTTTTGCTGCATTGAAACACAAGTGTTAATGAATTGTAAAGTACTTGTGCTATAGTTGCTGTTGTTCTGAATGTTGGTTGCATGTTGTACTTGCTCTTGTACTTGCCAGTAGTAAAATTGTGTTTCGCAGTTGTTTTATAGTATTATGTTGCTATTGTAGTTCTTGTTAAAAAGTTGTTGAAAAATATATAAAAGTTCAAGGACTTGTTAACATTTATAAAGCAATTAAAATTTAAATGAGCATTTGGAGTATTTACATCAGCGTGTATTTCGTTTTCACTTTTTCCGTTTTAAGTTTCAAGCTCAACATGTTTTTTTTGCTATTTATTTCTTTTTTCTTTTTTTTTAATTCTTGCAGGGACAAGGAAAATGCTTAACAATAAGCCGAGGTAAAAGCAACTTTGAGTGGGGAAATATATAAGAAAAAAAGGTTAAATTTACATTGTCCTTTTTGGTGTTCATGACTTGTGATTTTTTCTCTTGTGTAGTCAACTCCCTCATCATTTTCATTACAAACAAAAAAAAAAAATGAGATGCAGAATTTATTGGTAATCTTTAAGCAGCCTTGTAGCAGGTTTGCTACATATTGCTTAATATTGCCTTGAAAAGAGAACAGTTAAAACTCCTGGCTAAAATAGCCAACTTGTTAACAAATTGCAATTCTATTGGCTTTAAAAATTAAAGCAAAATATGATAAATAATAAATAAGATATGATAAACAAACCCCACGGTTACTGTTTAACATGGTCGCTAAAATTTAACCTTGAAAAATCAAATGTAATTGTGTTTCGTACGTGCACAAGAGTTTCTGCGAATTTAAGTTGGAAATATGGCGAAAATCAGATTGAAATTGTCAATGCCTACAAGTATTTAGGGGTGGAAATCACATACAACAGAATCAGAATTAAGGGAAAAATTGATTAAGCAATGTCCGTCTGTCCGCTGTTGAAATCGTTTCTGAGAAAACGATTAGAAACTTTTTTCTTTTATCATTCTTTTAACCCATCGCTTCATGGTGCTGCTATTGAAATTCAGTAATATCGGTTCACATATAGCTAAGATATATTCAAAATTCCGAAAAAAACCATTTTTTTTTGCAATTTTGTATGAAAATGTTTCAAAAAAATGTTTGTTTTGCTTCAAACTTCACACGATTATTAAGCATTGTGACTGGAAGACAAAAACAAATTTTCAGATATCGGTCCACATATATATATATATATATATATATATATATATATATATATATATATATATATATACATATATGCACGTGTGCATCGTAAAAATGTGCGAGTTCCGGGAACAAGATCCCTAATCTCGTCAGAGCAAAATCCATTGTAGTAACGATAGAACAGAGTAACGCACCCCACACTGCGTCGATGTCAATAGAGTTGGATACCCTACTGTCACCCATAAGCTTCTTCGCCCTCTCCTGCACACGGTCGAGTAACCCCAAAATAGACTTTGAGGCACCGGCCCAAACATGAGAGTTGTATTTCATTTTCAGTCGAATGTAGGTGGTATAAATAGTAAGGAGATTGGATGGAGTGAAGTACATCTTACACCGTTTAAAAAAACCGAGCCACTTGAATGCTTCTTTAGAGACATGAAAAATGTGATCATTCCAGCGAACATCACACTATATTTTCAATCCCAGAATATCAAGAGCATCCGATTTCTCAAAATTTATACCATCCATGAGTACAGATGAATTAGCATCTGCGGTCGTTTGTTTGTACCTGAGATATAGCCCAAATTGGGTATTTCATGAAAATGTCGCGTAAGCGAACTGAAACAACTTTTTCCTGCTCAAAAGCAGTTTTGGTAATGAAATAAGGTTTTATAAATATGGAAAATGAAAATGTCCGATATCGGTCCATATATGAGTTTTAAATTTTTTTTTTTTTGCTGAAAAGCAATTCTCATTATAAAAGAAGGTTACTTAAATACAGAAAATAGAAAATTCCGATATCGGTTCATATATAACCGAGCTTAAACAAACTTTTCCATGAAAATGTCCATGAAAGATTTTTTTTTTTTTTTTTTTTTTGTGGTATAGTAATGATAAGGCAAAAATATTTTTCTCCGATAGCGGTCCATATATATCCGAGTATATTTAAATTAAATTTGTAATATATACTAAACATATACGCGACTATCGTGAAGGGTATTTTAGATTCGACCCAGCCGAATATACCACACTCTTACTCGTTAATTGTGCTATTTAACAAATTGTTATACTAGTTTTCATTTTTTTAACTCTTTTGCCGCTGAGATTTCGCTTCGATATCAAGCTAATTATCTATATTACCAGATAATTGTACGTATAACGCGTTAATATTTTTTTTTATTCCCAAAATTGGCTTCAGGAATCGCCAAAATCCCTCACTTCCCGGAAAACAATATTGCAACTTGAATTCTTGCACTAAATCTAATGACCGTTAATAGTTCAGACACACGGTCAAAAGATCGAGCATGAAAAACCGGTTCTGATTCGGTTAGTAAAGCAGTTCCGGGTTTTTTTTAGAATTCTCAAATTCGACTTCAGAAACGTCAAAATCTCCCCGCTTCCTTAGAAGCAATACAGCAACGTCAATTTTGGCTCTAAACCGAATGACTATATATAGTTTAAATGCTTGTTCCAGGGCAAAAAAGCGCACCGAATACGAAAATCGGCTTCACATCTAACAACGGTTTGTACGTAACTAAAGTGCAATGAAGAAAGGAATATGTTGATGTTAACAAACATATATGTTAGTAGAAAATCGACTAAAAATAGGGCAAAAGACTCTTACACACATCATAAACCCATATGTTACTCATCCATGTTAGAGATGGCAATTAGGTAATTTTCACGTTACAGTGACTCAAACGTTCAAGCACACAAATCGAAAAACCAAAGGAAAGGGTAGTTTTTTAGAATTTTGAAATAGATAAAACAAAGATGAATTTCTAAAATTAACATGAAATTTACTTTATACGAAAGTTAAACTGGTTGCATAATATTTTAAATCTGACTTCTGGCATATGAATGCCACGACTCGTTTGGACGTAGTTTAATATGAAGTTTCATATATATCGGCAATAAAATGGAGAATTCATAGCATGTGGGGCCCCACTACCATACTCATTGCCATTAACTTTGTTCAAAGTTCATTTGTTTATTTACTTTTTTTCCGTTAAAAAAAAAGAAAAAAGAAACAAATTGCTTCTTTTGCTTCAAACTTGACACGATTTTTTGGCCTAGCAATTAAAATGGGGAAACAAATTCCCCGACATCGTTCCATATATACCCACGATATAGCGTAAACTGATTTTTGAATGAAAATGTCTCATAATGCTGGTAATAAAATAAGGTTATATAAACATGGAAAATAAAAATTTCTGATATCGGTCCATAAATACCCGAGATATAGTCTAAGCCGGGTTTTTCATGAAAATCTCGCGTAAGCGGACTAAAACAACTTTTTTTGTTAAAGCAGGTCTGGTAATGAAAGAAAGTTATTTAAATATAAAAAAGGAAAATTTCCGATGTCGGTCCATATATACCCCAAATATAGCCTAAACCAGGTTTTTCATGAAAATATCGCATAAGCGGACTAAAACAACTTTTTTTGCTTAAAATTAGTTCTGATAATAGAACTAGGTTATTTAAATATAAAAAAATGAAAATTTTCGTTATTGGTCCATATATACCCGAGATTTTTCCATGAAAAATTTTTTTTGCTTAAAAGCAGTTTTGATTATGAAAGGAGGTTACTAAAATGCAGAAAATGAAAATTTCTGGTATCGGTTCATATATATCCGAGGATATTTAGTTAAACTTTGTAATATATTTTATATATTTTTGTGACTATCGTGAAGGGTATATTAGATTCGACCCAGATGAATATACAACACTCTTGCTTGTTCAAGCTGCTTTTTCTTTGCGTGTACTTTTTTCAATATAATATCTGTGTGTATTCAAATAATTGTTTCAAATTTAATTTAAAAAAAACAACTTAATTTGTTGGTTTGCTCTTAAAAATATATTTATTTAACAAAATGTTAAGTACAGTATGATTTTTAATGTTCATATTTTAAACACTTAAGAAATTTTTAGATCAACACTAAAAACAAATGCAATTTCCTTAAGAACACAAAAATATATACAAGTATAAGAAAGTAAATAATTTAACAAGAATGAGAATGTTTAATTAATTAAAGCATATTTTTATGTGAATCTTATCGTTCTCGAATGTGTACTCGTATGTGTTTCATATCTCTGCAATTTTTAATTGCCTCACATGTGAATGTTTTGTATTTGTGCTAAAGTTGAAAGTGCAAAAAAAAAATTATGTACAAAATAACTTGCATGCATAAAGCTGATAAAAAAAAGAGATGTTTAAAGGAAACAAGCACTTGTCCTTTTACATGAATTTTTGCATCCATTAATGAAATTAAAAAACATTTTGGGGACGTCTTCTGTTCGAATCTTATACTTTTCAAAGCACAAAATACTTATAACACACTTAAAACAATGACCAAACTCTTTTATATTTCAATAGTCCTGTTTCATCTAAAAAGATTATTTTTCAAAACGAAATTCTCCTTTTTTCTTTCCAAATAATTTTACATCAGCACATATTATTTTTCAGATTTCCTCCATTTAGTCTAAGGCAAAATTTCTACCTATCATTCTCTAACGAAAATAAGGTGAACTTTGATGTTATATGCTTAGAGGCCCTCTTGCCCACATCCTTGTTTTGTGCACCTGAGTAAACAATGCTTGTCACAAATAATTGCACTTGTTTTAAGCTCTTGAAATATTTTGTAATTATTCTTATTTTATAAGCAGTTAGTCAACTTATGAAAAAACTACTTGAATAAACGTTTCTTTCACATGTTGTACTAGAAAAAATTTGCGTGTTTATAAATGCTAGAGTCATGGCAACATATGCTGTGAAGATACGAAAAAAAAAATAATTACATACAAGAAAACTATGGCACTCATTAGTATAAAAAATTAAAAGTTTTTGAAAAAAAAATCTTAGTTTTCTTAGCGAAGACCCAAAAAAAATCTTAATTTTAGGAAAAAAAAAGCTTAACAGCCTGTTCGACGATATCGAATGAAAATGTATGCAAAAGAAAGCTAGTCACTCACATTCGAATCAATTTCGGTGCGTCTATGTCACTATTGTTCGTTCGCATGAACTTATGTATTTTACTGCCACTTCCTCTAATTCGAATTAATATTTTCATTCGCATAAATACATTTAGAACAAAAACAAATTTTCAAATTTGTTTTTGTTCTTGCAAAAATTTTCCGTCAATTTAGCCTAGTGAAACGTGTATGGAAAAAATATATTTTCTACAGAATTTATTTTTTTTAGATTTTTTTTTTTTTTTTTATAAAAATAGTTCTGGATTTGTTTTATAATATAGAAAAATTTTTCGTTATAAAAAATGCTAGCAGGATATTTTTTCGGAATAAAAAAAGTTTAGAGAAAATATATGTACAAAAAGGATTTCTGGGGTGTGTTAAAAAATTAAAATTGCATTAGGTAAATATTTTTTGAGTTTTTATATTCTACTAAAAACATTTGTGAAATAAAAACTTTCCAAATATTACGTAATTCGGAGTAAAAATTTTGTTTACATTATTTCAACACAGCAAAATTTGTCTAAAGCAAATATGTATGCATATGTTTTTGTTATCAACAGAAAATATTTTTGTAGTCAAACTTTACAATAGAATGTATTTTTGGAGCAAAAATTTTCTGTAGAAAGTATTTTTAACCGAAAATTATGTTGTAGAAAAATATTTCTGAATCAATATAACTTTCGGAGTAGAGATATGACATGAAATTAATTTTTAAAGCCCAGTTTTATTACAAAAAATATTTTCGAAATATAAATTTTTTATAATAAATTTTTTGAAGTTAGATAAGCATTTTGATATTAAATCTTCTCTGTGAAATATTTTTGAAGTAACACAGGCATGTTCTGAGAAACGCAAAACGCTTAAATTTAGCGTTTTCATTTTGAAGACGCCAAATAGGTGTTCTGAGAAACGTATAACGCAAGAAGTATGGTTTTGCGATTTCAAATCACCAAATAGGTGTTCCAGAAAACGCATTTTGCTTAAAATTGGAGACTTCAACTCGTATGTATATGTTGAAGTGATGTGATTGAATTTGCTAAAACTGAACTTACAAAAGGCAATAAAATTATTCACAATTAAAATTTATTATTTATTAAAGTTTTATTTCAATAAAAAGTTTAAAGAATTTTACACATTTTCACTTAAAAAACTAAATTAAAAATTTTGTCTATTTGTTATCAAATTTTTTTTTTATTTATATAACTACCACATACATATATACGTATGTAAAACACATGTAGTTTTTTTTCGGAAAAAATTCCGAAACGTCAGTAAAACGCGCGTTCCGTAGAACATCTAAAAATCAATTAAGCGTTTTTCAGAACGCTTTGCGGTTTCAGAACGCGCGTTTCTCGTAACATGGCTGAAAGATTTTCCTAAAAATATCTAGAAGATATTTTGAGTGTTTAATTTTTCTTTTATATAAAATGTTTTATAAATTTTGTTTTTTGTTTTGTTACCATTTACTTAAAAGACGATGATTTTTTTTACTGATTCTTAACGTGATATTTATTTCTCTCTTGGCTGCTAGCCATAAATTTCAATGGAATACCCATTTTTGTTCTTAATCCTCTACGTGCATAGATTTACATTAAAAATTTAAAATAAACTACTGAAATAGTAACTAATTTTCGAACTAAAATGTCACACTGTCAAACTTAAAATCCTGCTTGGTCTCTTAAAAAAATTATACCCTCGAGTATACTTGAAGCTGGTGTTTTTCTTTTTTGTTCTTCCTCCACATTTTGTTAAAAATAAACTTAACAGGACGAAATTGTACGCAGCATGATTTATGACTCGTACGTTTTTGTGTTCGGTTTCTCCCTCAATGATACTTTTTCATTAATGGGTACTAAAATATGGGGGAGAGTGTTGACACATAATAACCAGAGCTGTTTTTAATAAACTAAAAGTCGACGCATTCGCAAAAGCTACTCCCACAAGTAGCAGTAAAATAAAAATATGGGTGTGCAGGTATTTTTAGTTGATGTTGTGTGCTAAAAAGGAGAGAAGAAAGGACGTTATAAAAAGTTTCTATAGCTCTTACAAAGTAACCACTGAATCAATGTTCTCTAATTAAAAACGCTTTGCGAACACTATTTATTCGGATAAACTTTTTTCGGAGTAGAGTTGTCCACAAAGAAAGTTTTCGAAATTTATTGGTTTTAAATGAAAGAGAATTTTGCTAGATACATTGAGTTCTATGAAATGTCCCTCTTCCCCTTCTTCATAATTTATTTTCCTAGTTTCAGTACAATGCGCTGTATATGTAGAGGTCATTCCCTGAATACTGGTGCAAGATGAAAAACAAAGAAAAACCAATTAAAATTGTACTAAGAAGTAAAAATATTATATTAAAAGTATCGCAACTTATGTCATAAATGAATAGATTTTAAGATAATTTTGAAAAAAAAACTACATTGCAGAAAACATTTTTGGAGTAAAAGCTTCTTGGAAAAATTATTTGTAGTAATGAGGAGAAGTAGTTTCATACAAAATGTTTAATAGACATTTTTCGAAGTACTTTTTTCCACGCAGAAGGTAATTTTATATATATGAATTGTCTATATGTTAATTATTTAATTCGACCTTAGAAATTTACAAGTATTCATTGCTTAATCAGGCTCATGGACCTTGAGCCTGCATAAGAAATAAGTACTGGGATATGAATTGCCTTCAATGTTTTTTGACCTATTCAAAGGATAATTGTTGCTTAATTGAGCCTGATCTCACTCTCGATATATTGTAAAATAAAAGTCACTTGAATTGAGTTCCTATCAAAGCTTCGTTTTGTAATTTAAAGTTGAATGTTTGATAATATCTTTCAAACGTTTCCAGCTCTACTAATGTTTAGGATAGCTCGTATGAAATGTCAACAAATAGACAGCTAGGAAACAAGCTGTTTATAATTTTTTGATTTGAATCAATTTTACATGCTAATTAGTATACAGCCATGTTCCGAGAACGCGCATTCTGAAACCGCAATGCGTTTTGAAAAACGCTTAATTGGTTTTAAGGTGTTCTAAGAAACGCGCATTTTACAGCAGCTTTGGAGTTTTCTCCGAAAAAATACAACATGTGTTTTACATACGTATGTATGTATGTGGTAGTAATACAAAACGAAAAAAAATTTGAAAACATATAGAAAATTTTTTCAATTTAGTTTTCTTAATGAAAATGTGTAAAATTCTTTAAACTTTTTATTGAAATAAAAAGAAAACATATTAAATTTTAATTGTGAGTAATTTTATTGCCTTTTGCACGGTCAGTTTTAACGAATTCAATCAGTTCACTTCAATATACATATTAAATCGGGGACAACTAGCTGTTTCGTAGCCACTACAGTACTCATTAGCACTACGATCGGACTCGGAATCATGCAAACATGATGTATTTTTATGCGCTTTTTAATTTATTGTTTCATCTATATTTGTCGCATATAAAAACTATATCGTTGGTCTCATGCAGAAAGGCCCTAACAATGATAATCGCAATTTTACAGAAAAGGGAAAAAACGTAATGGAAACTATATACCTAGTGTAAAAGTGATTTTTATGAAAATTATTGTATATTTATGTGAAAAGTAGTAGAATCCCTAAAAAAATTCGATTCAGGGAAAATGCGAGTTAGAGCCTTTCTACATGAGACTAACGATATGCAATTTGTTACAGTCGATTATGTTTCCTGTATTTTATCCCCATAGAAGACAAGGTTTTACCTTGGCATAAATCAAACCAGGACACTCTTGTGTCTGGGGCACAGAGAGGAGTGAGTCGCTCGTTTGTTGTAACAAACGAAATTCTAGAAAGCCGCTTGACTTATGTTGTGTTGGTCTTCTGAAACCCTTATCAAGGGTTAAAATTAACAGAACGGACACTAGCAAAGCCTCCGGAAGATTCTGCTTTGCAGATCTCTTACTGCTGATCATTGTTGGGTGCCTGCCGTGGCTAAAGCGTCCTGGCTGTTGTTTAAACCTAAAATCGCAGAAAGGGCAATTAGTTTCCCTGATAAATCTGGTGCATATCGGGTTTCAAAAGCTAACAACCCCCCAAGGTGCATAATCATCACCAGGAATGATGATTAGACGGAAGAGTGGGTTAAAAGCTAATGCTCTTAATGGGCTTGGATAGTTGTAGAATTGGTAGAACTCGTTAAGTCTTGTCCATTGACTGTTGGAAAACTGCATATAGAATGACTAGAAGTCCTGAACTCTTAAGTAAGGCGTTTGTGTACAAACTTATAGTGAAAAGTTGCGATCTATGTGACTCTGTTAAGGCGCACAGGGGCGCTAGTGAATTGTGAATAATTTACTGTATGGAGTTGATCCTTTCACTAGATTAGACCGCTGGAGGTAAATCAATTTTACCTCTGTCTTTTTGACAGTTATTGATCACGGCAATTATTGTTGTAATAAAAGTAAAAAAAACTTTCTTGCCTGTACTTTTTTAGTTATAGGCCCAGCATATCCGAGAACATTGCCAAGAGGCTAAATATGAACGCTCCACTGAATAGCGATCTTCTATTAATCTCCGAATGGGGTCGTAAAAACAGGGCTGCCTTCAACGCTCGTAAGACGCAGTGTTGTTTATTAACACACAAACAAACGACCGCAAGTGCTGCTTCATCTGTACTCATGGACGGTATAAATATTGAGGAATCGGATGCTCTTGGAGTTCTTGGAATGAAAATACAGTGTGATGTTCGCTGGACTGAACACATTTTTCATGTCTCTAAAGAAGCCTTCAAGTGCTTCGGGTTTTTGAAACAGTGTAAGATGTACTTCACTCCATCCGACCTCCATTCTATTTATAACACCTACATTCGACCGAAAATGGAATACAACTCTCATGATTGGGCCGGTGCCTCAAGGTATATTTTGGGGTTACTCGACCGTGTGCAGGAGAGGGCGAAGAAGCTCATCGGTAACAGTAGGGTATCCAACTCTATTAACTCACTGGAGCATCGACGCAGTGTGGGGTGCGTTACTCTGTTCTATCGTGACTACAATGGATTTTGCTCTGACGAGATTAAGGATCTTGTTCCCGAAACTCGCACATTTTTACGTAGCACGCGCTCATCGTCTAGAGCTCATCCATTTGTGGTCGATTACCCGGGGAATCGTACTACGCATTACAGACAGAATTCGTTTTTCAGCCGTACGCTTCGTCTATGGAATAAGTTGCCTGCAGACGTGTTTCCTGTCTGTTATAACTTTGGAAAGTTCAAGTCAAATGTTCACAAACACTACTCCCTCTTTCCCCCTCCTCATAACCTATTTTCCTAGTTCTGGTACAATGCACTGCATCCCCTGAGTACTGGTCCAAGCTAAAAAAAAAAAATTTAAAAATAAAAAAATAAAAATAAAAAAAACTGGTGGCTTTGACTCTTAATCTGGCAAATAATATTAAAAAAATATATCTTAAATATTTATTATCGGAGTTAAATATTTTAGTAATAGATACATTTATATGAGTTTTATCTTTAATTTTGTATAATTTTTCATGATATTTTTCTCTGTGCTTGCAAATGCCAGATGTTTTTTAAATGTTTTTTTATGTTGATGTAGTTTTTGGCTCATTTTGCGTTAATGGTTGTACTCGCACAGAAAGGCATTTGCCTTTTTCTTTAAATTGCGACTTCAAATTTGTTCTGAAATGGGTAGAAAAACAGTACGAGTATCTTTTAAGTTGCTTTAATTGAAAGTAATAAAAACATACAATAACATTAAGCTGATAAAAGAACGAAAACAAGGCACAGTTTAATTAAATACAAATTTTATATTTCTGTTCGTGTTGGCATTTGTTGTGCACCACTTTTTTCTATAATTTTTTCTATGCTGGTGTTTAAAATGCTATAATAATTTTGAATTCTGTTGTTAAACCAAAACTGAAAAATTTTTATTTTCTTTTCTGTTTCTTTCGTTTATGTTATGAGCTATTCACGTTCGCCTTAAAATGCCAGCACTGTGCTTCGTTTAATTTTCCATGAATGAATGCTGGAAGCAATTAAAATCATTGTCAAAATGTTCATCAAAAATGAACAAGCCATCACAGCTGCATTGTCTTTTTTATAACTATTTCTATTAGTTGCTGGCTCTTGCTAAAGCTTGTAACGAAACCGCGTAAATTTCTCTGCTATTCGATGTCCTCTCCTCTGCTATTTATTCTGCGCCTTTTTGTATTATTGTTTTTGCAACATTTTCTTTTGTTGCTGGTTGCCAGGATAGACACTTTGATGCTTTTTATTAAATTAGAGTTAGCAAAAGACTATAATGAATTTTGAATGCCCTCACGGCAGTCATTATTGTTCTTATTAGATGTTAACAGATTTAAATTAAAGCAACAGGATATTCGAAAAATGTCTGACAAAATGCTGGCACCAGTGTGTTTTACAATAATTGTTAATATTTTTGAAAATGTGAATAAAAAATAAACACAGTAATAAGTGAATTTCAATTTGGATTATATTTTATATCATAGAGCACGTCAGGTCCTCTTAAGTGCCCTGGAGACGATCAAAAAACACATCAACGCTCTAAGTGTGTGCGTGCAGTCGTGCTTTTTCGGGTACACATATAGATTGTCGGCTCTGATTGAAGAAAATCAAAAACTTTTGAAATTTTATTTTGAAGTGTAATTATTTTGATAGTCTCCAGTTGTGATTGACGATAAAAAATGTGTTATCGAAAGGAACAACAATCATTTATTATTTACTAATAATTCTCCTAACTGTGAGACGTATAAATTAAAAATTGGTTGTTCAGTGACAGAAAATTCTGTACAAACAACTGGGGTTATAACAATTGCATATATGTGATCAATATGTGGTTAAAGCGGCCGTATTAAAAATACATCATGTTCACATGATCCCGAGTTCGAATCCCAGTGGGTGCTGATGAGTAGTGTAGCGTCTACGAAACAGCTAGTTGTACCCCAGCTAATGGTATTCAATTATTTTTTCTGTTCTTCTTTGGTCTTATTGTTTCACAGCAATTATTGTTATAACTAAAAAATAATCCTTCTTCTTGACTGAAGTTGGACTTGAACTCACAACTAGTTAGTTAATATCGTACAGATGTATATTAATTTGTTAAATTCTGACACTGACTATAGTTTTGTTAAAAAATTTGTATATATAACTATACTATATTCTGCAGCAACATTATTGTAATAGTGTGTAACCATCATACAAATTGAAGTTACCATATTACTGTTATACCATTAGACCCAACCATATTATTATACCAACCAACCTTACTTTTTGATAAATAATCATTAAGCCATCATAGCAATGTCACAAATAGTTTTATAATTATACAAAAAGACTCTAATAACTAACACAATACTCATACATATAAAAAAAATTAAAGCAAACATATAGAGTATGGCATATTATAAAATAATTAATAATAATTCGAAATGAATAATATAGGATGTATTCGTCTGATTGGAATTACTCGTAAGGCAACAAATTTCTTCTTGATCTGGAAATATCTCTTAGCATCAACAAAAGAAAATCATTTATTAACATTTCAGCCGTGATTGCAATTTAAAATATCATACATATCCCTATAAAAATGATTAGATGTTACATAGTATGCAACCATACTATGTAACAACAGTAGAACAATAGCATAATTGCACAACTATAATATGGTCGGATGTATTGTATAGTTGGCTACATCTTAATATTATTGGCTACTACCTGCTCATATAGGTTTACATCTTAGTATACTAACTTATCTTTTTATTTCCGCAATCAGTGAATACGTATTTATTTATTTATTGTTATTATTATTTTTTTTTTTTTTTTTTTTTTTTTTTTTTTTTTTTTTTTTTTATCAACACATAAACAAATATTTTTTTTTTTTTCAATTAAAAAACAAAGAACAAAAAAATTTACTTCTAAAAATATAATCGTTAGAATATTATATGTCAACGACTAGAACAAAAATGTTTTTAATGATGGTAATAGTAAATCTAGTCTGTAAACTTTCATTTGTTGCATGTGAATTAGTTCATCATACATACTCGTATGACAGAAATAAGTTCTTTGGTATTAAACCTGATGAAGACTATTGTTGCTTTAAAAAATTTTTCATAAATACTAATATTATATGCAGCCATGTCTTGAACTTGATAGATTATAACAATAGAATTACGGAAATGCAAACAAGAACAAGTTTCAGGCGGAACAAACCATAATTAAATCCATAATAAACTGTTTCTACCAATAATATATAACGTCAAACCGCTTTTTCTTTGCGTGCAGGTGTTAATAAAGTAACAATTTTAGTAAAATACTTGTTTTAAAGTGCCTATTTAGAGAGTTTCCTATTTAATAAAGTACCTATATAAAAATGTACTTTTTTAAAAAAGTACCTTTTAAAAAAAGAGCCTTCAGGCAAAGCTTTTCTTAAAAATACTTTTTTAGAAACACATTAAAATAAAGTATTAAAAAGTAGCTTTTTTCAAAATTTCCTATTTCAAAAAGTACCTTTAAAGATATTTCTTTTTCATATAACAAAGTTTTTTAAAAGTAACTTTTGTACACTTTACCACTTAAATAAGTAAATTTTTGTAAAAGCATCTTTTATCCCTTGTATCCCTTGTAAACATATACCCTATTAAAAATTCCCTTTAAATAAAAATTACCTTATTAAAAATGTACCTGTTTAGAATTAAGTAGCGTTTTGAAGAACGTATACGAGTGCATATTTCAAAATAGCAATATGTAAAACAGAAGGGGTAAAAAGTTACTTTTAAAAGAACTTTTTTAAATAAACTGATTTTTTTTTTTTTGTAAAAAATAATATAATAAAAAAATTATCCCACCATATAGTTAAACGCTTCCTTTGTGAATCTAAAACGTCTCTTGAAACTCTGAAATAAACATACCGTATGGCACGGATGTATTTGACCAAAATATTGACTGCACTTACTAGTTGTTTGGAAAATTTAAAGGATCTGCACTTCCCCTAATTATTTTCCTTCTTATATAGGGTGTTTTTTTAAGCTAGATAGAACTTTAAATTGTAAAAAGTAACACAAAAAATTAAATTTTGATGAAACATTTTTTTTATTTGTTTCAGTATACTCTGACAAATCATCATGAATAGACTCACGCTTGAACAACGCTACGAAATTATCCAAATTTACTTTGAAAATCAGTCGTCGATTTCCCGTTGTTTTATCGCAAAATTGTGTTCAGCGATGTGGCGCATTTTTGGCTTAACGGGTTTGTTAATAAGCAAAATTGCCGCATATGGAGTGAGACCATTCCACAAGAGACCCTACAGACTCCATTACATCCAGAAAAATGCACTGTTTGGTGCGGTTTTCATGCTGGTGGCATCATCGGACCTTATTTCTTCAAAAATGAGGCCGGAGCTCGCGTTACGGTCAATGGAGATCGTTACCGCACCATGATCAATGATTTTTTGTTTGAAAATATGGATGACATTGATCCGGAGGAGATGTGGTTTCAGCAGGATGGCGCTACGTGCCATACGGCGAACGCAACCATCGACTTACTGAAATCAAAATTTGGCGATAAGTTGATTTCGAGAAATGGACCTGTCAATTGGCCTCCAAGGTCGTGCGATTTGACACCTCTCGATTATTTCCTGTGGGGCTACGTGAAGTCACTGGTTTATGCTGATAAACCAGCAACAATTGACGCCTTGGAGGCCAGCATTGTTCGTGTTGTTCGTGACATACGGCCAGCAGTGCTCGAAAAAGTGGCCCAAAATTGGACGTCCAGAATGCGCTTCGTCAAGAACAGCCGCGGTGCCCATATGCCCGAAATCATTTTCAAATGTTAATGTCACGTATTGATCTTTCGAATAAAAAAAAATTTTGATTACAATTTAATTTTTTGTGTTATTTTTTACAATTTCAAGTTCTATCGGGCTTAAAAAAACATCCTATATTAAGGGTAATCGTTTCGGAGTCAGACGCGATGCATAATATAATAATATTTTATTTTTCTTGAATTTGATGCTCGTAAATTTTAACTTATTTTGTCAAAACATATGATTTTTGTTGACAATTTTTGGCTGTGTTATAAAACACATTTTGGCAGTATTTTGCAACACTGAAGTGGTAACTCGACTCGTTACGTAACGAGTGGCATCATTAGAAATTATTTTCTACTCGAGAGTAATTTAGATCACGAATGACAGAATTAGCCCCCAGATATTAAAATAGTAACAATTTTAGTAAAGTACTTTTTTTTCAAGTGCCTATTTGGAAAGTTCCCCATTTAAAAAAGTATCTATATGAAAATATACCTTTTTAAACAAGTACCTTTTTAAAAAAAGAGCCTTGAGAAAAAGCCTTTCTTAAAAGTGCTTTTTAAAAAACACATCAAAATAAAGTACAGCATAAAAAAGTACCGTATTAAAAGTACCGTTTTACAAAATTTACTATTTCCAAAAGTACCTTTAAAACATTACCTTTTCATATAAGTAAATTTTCATAAAAGTAACTTTTGTACAGAGTTTCGTTTTAGAAAAGTACCTTTCAAAAAATTACCACCTCAAATAAGTAAATTTTTGTAAAAGTATCCTTTATAATTAGTACCCTTGTAAACATATACTCTATTGAAAATTCCCTTAAAAAAAATTGCCTTACTAAAAATGTACCTATTTTAAAGAACTACCTGTTTAGAATTAAGTAGCGTTTTGAAAAACGTATAGGAGTACAAATTTCAACATAACAATATGTAAAAGAGAAGGTGTAAAAAATTACTTTTTTAAATAAAATGGCTTTTGTTTTGTGGTTGCTAACAAAAACGTAGGTCTTCTATTCGTTTTTCTTTGAAAAATACTCTAACATAATAAATGTTAAATCTACTAAAGTAAACTTTATGTACTCTTTTGATTGACCAAGTTAAAAAAAGATTGAAATCTAAAAAAAAGGTCTTAAGCAATTTTCTTAATGTAATTTTTGGCAAATTTACAAACAAACTTTACGGGTCGTATAAAAAAAATTAAATAAGTCTAAGTGCCACAGTTAAAAGATTAATGGTTTTGCACTCATTCTAACAAATTAAAAAAGAACGTATTTTAAATAAAAGCAACTAAGAGATTACAAAAAAAACTGCTCTCAAGAATTCTTCAACATTTATTGAGACCAGTTTCGTTGATTTGCTTATACTGCGAGATTTTCTTAGATTCTGCTTTTTCGCGTTTAAGTTCTCTGGCTTAAATTTCTTAGACTTTTTAAATGAGCGACTCTTTCTCAAGCATCTGTAACTGTAGTTTTACCTTTCTTTTTATTCTCGTCTACATTCGCTTTTATTAATTGATGCCTTTTGTATTTAAAATTTGCCTGAAACTGAACAAAGACAAGACTGCGATGTAATTGAAGTGACTTCGCCTGAAGCCAGAATGTTACAGGCGGGCACTGAAACAAAACAAACTATTAATAAATTTAAACATTCTGTGATTAAAGCATTGAACTTCTTCGTTAAGCGAGCACATCGTGTGGATTTATATATATATTTTTTTAAATTTGCATTCTGATAAATTATTATTTGCCAAAAGTGATTAATTTTTTTGAAAACAGTTTAAAAATATTAAACTCTTTTAAAATACAATGTGCTCCAAAAAAGCGAAGAAAACTTGACGGTTTTTTTTATTTGGGTTCATGCAAAGCAAACATCTCTCATCTAAATGGAACTTAAAGCTAAATAACATTTAAATACGAACTCAAAAACTGGGCCTTAGTTTAGCAAAGAACTTTTCAGACTGAAACCATGTTATTTGGATGGCTTCAACCATATAATTCAACAATAGTATGTTGCGCTTAGAATATAGTTATCTCAACCATGTAATTTTTTCTACGTGTGGTGTTTAAAAAAAAAGTAATTTTTAAAAGGTACTTTTCAAAAGAATGGTGTGTGGCCTGAAACGACCCTTTGCACTGTGACCATTACTGTGCTTCGCCATACCACCTCACGGCTGGGAAGCATAGAAAGCAAGCTGTTTATAATTTTTTGTTAGCTAAATAAATTTAATTTGTAATTATATGAATATCTCTCGACATGAAAACCTTTCATATTTATTATTCTAATATACTTTATGTATGATTATTGTCAAATATGCAAAGAAGTTAAACTTCTTTCGTAAATTTTAAAGCATGTCTTACTTCTTGGTTTATATAAAATTTTGCTCAGTAAGAAGTTGTTGTTTAAGGTGTAAAAATTTTTATCCGCTACTTTGTGCCGGTGTTTGTTTTCTCCTTTAGTTGCTCTTAAGTTTTTAATTACATAATGTGTGTGTGTTTTTTTTTAGAGGATGTTTTAGTTATAAAGATGTGTTTGTGTCTCTCATTTTCGTTTGTATACTCGTTCGTAGTCAGACCGGCCTTAGGGGTTAATGTAAGTATGAGCAAGTCACCTTGTTACTTACAACAACAATAAGTTCACTGTTATGTGCGAGTATTTATGCTCTTGTAACCAACACTAGCTACTTTTATTACTTTTCTACTCTTTTTAGTTAATTGGGTTAAGGTCGCCATTGTTACTGGCTGGAGTGGTAATTTATGTTTGTATGTGTGCTTATCACTAACATTTACTGTTTTTACATAAATCACTTTTTCTGGTTTGCATTTGGACTGTGGTAGGTTGAAAATATTCTCATGCTATCGCAACATTGACAAAAATGCTATTTTTAGACTGTTTAATGTGCTAATGAACCTAGTTGCTTTGGATAACTTTCAAATAAAATTTTATAAAATTTACATTTTAATGATCTTAAAATAGTTTTTAAATGCTTTTAACACACAGAAAATTTTTTTTTCGTGTTCAATAACGAAATTCGTCATCAATTAATCAATTAATAAATTGTTTGAATGCGGACCTGCAAAGGAGTTCGTGGATTCAAACAAAAGTTTAGTAAAAATAATTATTGACCGTAAACAACAATTTTTTAACCAACAACAACATACGATATCCAAGATTATTTTTTTGATATTTTGATAATTTTTTATTTTTTTAAGCATTTTTTTATTTATTGAATCTTCAAAATGAACTAACAATAAGTATTCAAATCTTAATACTAAATTTAAAATTAAAAAAATGTAATTCTTAAGTCCGGCCAATGCTAGACAAAAAGTTTTATTATGCGGGAGCTATTTCGGTAAAATCACCTATTGAGCAATCTGATGGTGGCAGCGGTATCCCTTCTTTTAAGCCGAGTGTGGCCGCCAAAATTAAGTATATTGCGAGCAAGAGGGTTTGGATGAAGTTCCAGTTTACTGATATACCTTGTCGCGTACTTAGAAAATTCCTCTTTTACCAGCGGAACACTCAGATCGTTATGAATTCGTGAATTTTTTACGTACCATGGAGCTGCAGTAATCGTTCGTAGAATTTTGTTTTGTCGCCTTTGGATTTTTTCAATGTTTGACGCTGAGGCGGTGCCCCATAACTGAATTCCGTAGCACCATATAGGCTTTAGTATTGCGTTGTATAACAAAAGTTTGCAATCTAATTTCAGTGTCGAATTTCTGCCCATAAGCCAATTTAGCTGCGCTGCTTTTAGTTTTAACTGAGTGACCTTTGCTTCAATGTGA
Organism: Thecocarcelia acutangulata; assembly: GCA_914767995.1. Taxonomy (NCBI): domain Eukaryota; kingdom Metazoa; phylum Arthropoda; class Insecta; order Diptera; family Tachinidae; genus Thecocarcelia; species Thecocarcelia acutangulata. The sequence continues at coordinate 25,799,679 of OU612097.1, read as the reverse complement.
GACTTCCATGTTAGCCTACGGTCCAGGTGAATACCAAGGTACTTAACTTCGTTGTGCTGCGGAATAGGTGAGTTGTTAATTTGGATAGGCGGACATGTTTGCCTACACAGTGTGAATGTAACATGAGTACATTTCCGTTCATTAACTTTGATTTTCCAAAGTTTTAGCCATTTCTCTAATATTGAAGTATATTCCTGTAAATTTCGTGATGCTAAATGGTGGTTTTCATGAACACTCAAAAACGCTGTGTCATCTGCAAAGGTAGAAGTGTGGATTCCAGATGTCGTTGGCATGTCAGAGGCGTAAATCAAATATAAAGTAGGCCCCAGTATGCTGCCTTGGGGAACTCCTGCCTTGATTGGCTGAGTTGGGCTAATAAAGTCGCCTTCTCTGATAACAAACTTCCGCCCGTATAAGTAGCTTTCCAGAAGCTTGTGTGTATTTGCAGGCAAATTTAGCTTTATTTTGTGCATTAAGCCGTCGTGCCACACTTTATCAAACGCTTGAGAAATATCAATGAAAAGAGCTGAGCAGTACTTCTTCGCCTCAAAGGTTTGTCTTATGACATTGACTAGTCTGTGCGTTTGTTCTATGGTGCTATGCTTAGCCCGAAAGCCAAATTGATGATCAGGGATGCATCCCACATTGTTCAATATTGGACTCAACTTCGCCATTAACAATTTTTCGAATAGTTTTGAAATTGTTGGTAAAAGACTTATTGGTCTATATGATTCTACCTTAGTCAGATCCTTCCCTGGCTTGGGTATCATAGTAATCATTGAGACCTTCCACTCTGCAGGATAATACTCAAGGCGTAAAATGGCGTTAAAAATAAAAAGTAGAACCCTTCTAGCTACACGAGGTAACTGTTCAAGCATTTTACCAGTAATTTGATCAATGCCTGGAGCTTTCCTGGGGTTTGTATTACCGATAACGTTTTCGACATCTTGAAAATTAAATCTCAAAGACACAGGAGGTCTAACAACATATGGTGGTAATTCCGCTGTATTATTCTCTGAATCATTTGTGATAAAAAGGTTTCGCAAATGATCGACATACAACATTCCCTTTTCAGAATCGCTTCTTGCCCAGTCGCCAGTTGAATTTCGCAAAGGTGGCTTACCTATTACGGGTCTTTTTAAACCTTTTGTCGCTTTCCACAAGGAATAATGAGATTGAGGGGTACCATCAAGGCTTTCCAAATATGTTTTAAGGGAAGCCATTCTATGGACTTCAAGCAGATTTCTTAGCTGAGTTATGCATTCCCGTAGCCTAGCTTTAAGCTGGGGCGACCTGCGAAGTTGCCACTCTCTTCTGACTCTTCTTTTTTCTGACAGAAGTTGCTCAATTTCAGATGAATAAGTTCTATTGCTCTCATTTCTAGGTCTTAAATGACTAGTGGTAGCATGCTGTACGGCCAGTTTGAGGTTTTCAGAAAAATTGTTAATTGACCCATCAATATCCTCAGGCGTTCTCAAGGCGATATTTTCAGTACAATGTGTGCTCAAAAATTTTTTGTACTTTAACCAATTAACTCTATTGACAGTCAACGGTGAGCCAATCTCTTGGGGGAACGAAACAGAGATTATAGTGGGAGAGTGATCTGATGACAAATCTAATGAAGGCTCCACTTGCATCCACTCTAAAGGAAAATTTTTCGCAACTCCAAAATCTATAACGTCTGGGATCTTTCGTCGGTCTGTCGGCCAATAAGTGGGGTGTCCGCTTGAAACCACATCTAAGCCCATTTTGGAAACGGTGTCAAAAAGCACACGGCCTTTCGAGGTAATTAAGCGTGATCCCCAAAAAGTGTGTTTAGCGTTATAGTCGCCAGCCGCTAAAAATCGAGGCCCAAGTGATTTGAAAAAATTTGAATATTGGCTTTCTGTTATTGAAAATCGGGGCGGTGAGTAAATCGAGGAAATAACGATTTTTTCATGAAAATATTCAATGCATATATTAGTTGCTTGGAGATACTCCTCACATGTCTCGTTCATTAAATAATGCTTAATTCTGGATTTTATTAGAATTGCGGATCCTCCGCAAGATCTTCCGCGGGGATCTTTAGTGTCATATAATGCGTACCCATTAATTTTGAAATAACTGTTGGTTGTCAAATGGGTTTCAGCAATCAACATTATATCGATTTGCTTTTCCATAAGGAAGTGCTCAAGTTCAGTTTTTTGTTGGCGAATGCCGTTTGCGTTCCAGAAACATTTTGATAATGCATTCAATTAATTTTTTTCAGAAAAAATTTTGTTGATTTTATTTTTACTATAATTTTTTCTGTGCAGTAAATAGAATTCTTCGATTTGGGTGCTTCGATGGCTGATTTGGTAGAGTACTCGACTAACAATCTCGAGGTCGAAAGTTCGATTCCTGCCTTAGACCCAGGGTGTTACTTACTGCAGACAAGCAAAAAAGCTTCGCAGTTTTTGTGTTTCTTAAAAAAAAAAAATAAATAAAATCTATTTAGCATGCCAACTTAAAAGCCAGCAGAAACCCTTAGGGCCGTTATTACAACTGACGAATAGCTAACATTAGGATTTTATCTCAAAGATAATTTCTTTTGGGTTATTACAAGTTAACATTAACTTGAAAAGTTACTGATAACTTAACATCACTAACTAAATTTCAAACTTAACTTTAAGCATTTGAAGCTGCAATATTTTCTGCTGAAAAAAAACGGTAACTTCTAGTCCTTAAAGAAGTATACTTTAAATAATATAAAGTAATGTTTAACAAAAAGTAAACTTTTCGTCTACTATAAACAAAAAAAGTTACTTTACTTTCAAAAGCCGGTTCTGAAGTTAAACAGAGAAAAAGCTGTTTTTAAGTAAATTAACTTAACTCTAAATAAACCACCTGTTCACGGTCATGTAAAAAACCGAAATTATTTTTGTCAAATTAAGTAAAAATTGGTGTCAAATAAATGTGTACATTTATTTGAAGATATAGTCGTTGACTTTGTCATAATTGATGATTTTTGGTTGGAAGGAAGATCAAAAATATATTAACAAAGTTTTGATAATTTTGTTTTTTTGTTTTTTTTTTTTTTGCCATACAGACTGGAAAAGTTACTCCAGTTAGCCCTCCGTTCCCTGCATGTTGACCCTGCCAATAAAAGCGCAAATTTATAGAGTTAAAATAATTTATAACATATACAAAACAATTTTTCCATTGTAACTAATTTATACTCATTTTTAAAAACTTTTTCTTTTTTAATTTTTATTCAAATTTTTTTTACCGTTGGTTTCGTTTTTTTAACTTTGGCTGTCAGCTGATCAGAGATGCCACTCGTTTAGTTTTTATACTAGATTGTAAACAAATGTTTAATGAATTTGACTTATCAACCATTTAGCGCCAGTTCAACTTAGAACCAACTTTAATTTTGACTATAGTTGAAAAAAAGTTAGCAGCAGATGCTAAAATGTAAGTTTTTTTTAAAAAGAATTGATTTAAGTGTTTGACTATATTTGATACTTTGTATTTTATTTAAAATCAACATCGGCCCTTAAAATTTAACCATCCTTTGTTATATATTTTTGCCAATCTGGCGGACAACATTTAAATAATAAAATTGAATTTTGTAAATATGGATTTTTCAAATATCTAAAAAGTCTATTAGTAAATAATAGTAATAATATAAATAGCTTAATTTTAAAGTATGTACTTTGCACTAGTCAAGACAGAAAAAATCTTTACAAATATTTCTAATTTTGTTTAGTTTTTGCTTGCATAGTTTATTATTTTTAAAATAAATCTCCAGCATGTGTTTATTTGTTACTGTTGCATTTTAAGGATCACGTCTCTTGTGCTGCACCTGACATGCGTTTTTAAGTGGTCTTGGATTACGTTTGATTATTTTGCTTTCCTTTTTTTACTACTTCCACTTGTATTTCTTTGCCAATATTTTGAGAAAAACAAGGGAGAATATTAAAAACAAAACACACCTGTGTTGTTGTAAGTGTTGGCAATAGACACGTAAAAGATTAAATTAAGTTTTCTTTAACTAACTTGAAGAAATAATATACGAGTATACAGTGGTGACCACGCAATTGAAATATTTTTGATAGTAAATAAACTTATTGTTTTGATAGTATACCTAAGATTGTGTTGTTGGTTAACTGGACACCATTTATAGTGTTTTTCATCTGATCCCCACCGGAAAAACTTGGATTCATGACTTCATAAAATATTTTTCCAAAAACTCATTGGTTTCTTAATGTTTTTTCTGACAAAATCCAATGTGGACTTCAAATTTTTTATTGGAGACGAAAGTTTTTTCTGTGCGATGCACAAGCAAAGAAAAATCAGTTTGGAATATTGTTGTGGCAACATTAGTGTTTGCTCCAGCATAATTTGTATTGTTGCCACTAGCAATATATTGTCGTTTTTAATATAGTTTATTAATAATATACAAAATAATAAAGAGTGTATAAATATGAATCCGTAAAATGTTTATAGAAGCAAAAAAGTGGTGTAACAACTTAACTAGACAAATTCATTTACACCTACATAACTATATGTGTTTTAATGTGCTTGAATTTAATTTGTATATTTACAGATATGTATGTGTATATGGACCAGAGCGAAAATAATCGATCATTCTCCATCAACAAGATTTTGTAAAATTCGATAATTTGTAATCAAGTTCTGAAAATTTTTATTGGAAAAAATATATTTAATAAGTTAAAAGCATTTTGTTTTAATTACAGAAGTTATGTGTGTATTCATATGTACGAGTATGTCTATAAATTATGTAATCATATAATATTGTGTGGTTCATTACTAGTACGATTGATTGTGGCAATAGAAATTAAAACTTTTCAGTAATATTTTTACCATAACAGTATTCGTCATGAAACAAATGTAACGACTTTTACCAAATATATGGTTATATGATATAATTTTGGTTCTTGGCTGTACTTAATTTTGTGGTTGTATTCAACCATATAATTCAACAATACTATTTTGCCCTTAAAATATTGTCACCTCAACCATATTTTTTATTCTACGTGCATGTAAGTCACTTTCATTAAGCCGCCATCGAAGAGTTCTAGATGATATATGGATACTATGTGATGACTCTCATTCAACTTTTAGCTGTTTAGAGCTTTTAAATCGGTCAGTTTTAGAGGCCCTTCTGACCATTTCATCGTCTCTGGCTGTGGTTTTACGGGGTTCCGAGGCTCTGGGTACAATAATAGAGTTCCCAAATTTATCAACTTGATTCATTGCATTATACATTTTTCCTTTAGAGCAAACAAGTAATTGGGAAAATTCATTCACCGTTTTATTTATTTACTAATTCATCTACAGAATCATATTCCTACAGATTACTGAACGCTTTTATAACTATTGGTCTATAATTAGTTATTAAAAAAAACTTCCCTTTCACTAGAAAATGGCTGATTTTTTAAAGAAAATTTAACAAAAAATGAATGCAAAAGATATCAAAATTATCTTTTCAGTGGAAAAGTTTCGTTGAAATAATAACAGTTCATAGAAAATACCGAAACAATGAGAGATCACATTTATGTTTTAATTACATGTCCACCACTGTATGTATTCAAAGAAAACTGAAATTAAACTGAAGTCTTGAAAAAATATATTTCAAAAAGAAAAACACATAAATTCTTTAACCTTAAGACCAGCCAAAGAAGAAAAGTTTTGCAATAGAAAAGGTTCTACGCTTTAACAGAAAAGAAATGCATAGAAGTGAAACTTTTTCTTAAACAAAAAAGCTCTTAAATTTATTGTAATATTTCTTAGCAGCTAGTTTTCCAACAAACTGCAAAAAAATAAAAAACTAAACTAAAAGAAAACCGTAAAAAGTGAAGGAAAAAACGAAACAGGGTGAGCAAAGAAGCTCTTTCATTTTAAGGCAGCTCTTTTTGACCTTCTGCACAACAAACAGAATTGAGGTAAGTTAATAATGAAACTTCTCAAGCATAGCAATATTAATTTGCTCCTTTTAAGGACACTATTGTGTCTGCTTCGAAGCCTTTATAAAACATAAGTTTAATAAATAATATTGTTAAAAGCAATTTAACGCCTACTTGAATTTTATCGATGAAACTTTGTTGGACAAACTCATTTATAAATACCAATGTACGAGTATTTTGTTACTTTGGCCGAAATAGAAGTTGCCAGTGACTCATAAATATCACAGCAAGATATTCACTTTTCTGCAAACATTTCTAAAATAAATATGACAACTTGCACCTAAGATTTGTACAGGGACATTTATTGCAAGACATTAAGTCGCCATTTATTTGCAACTTAGTATTGCTGTAAGAACAGGAGTAGTTTAGTGTGGTTAAAGTGGATTTTATTTAATATATTGAAGCATGCAATAACACAGTTGTGACCATAAGGTGCGGCGCTTAAAATATTGAATCGTTTAAGGGGCTTTTGTCATATACTTAATGCACAATAATTTGTAATTATTAGTTCTAGATAATTTTGCGCAAACTATGTTTCTATTATTGTCTACTTCGCGTTTATTTTATAGAATAGAGGTTTAATAAATTATTGGACATTTGCTTAAGGTACGTACACACGGTTGTCAGATATTACAATATTGCCAGTAAACTTGTCTGAAAATGTATTACAATCATGAGAACTGCCAATTTCTAACTTAAAACGTTGTTAGAAAAACCATTGTCAAGCAATTGTAAGACGACAATGTTGTCAGGCATCTGACAATCGTGAAAACACTCTTCGTCAGCATTGCCAGATAATTGGCTGGTATTGTAAGCTCAATTTTAAGGCCTAACCATAATGTGCATAGATTGGCTTAAGCTTTTGCCAAAATTAAACGAAAAGCCTGTCAAATGCATAGGTGAATAAAACACGACTTTTAGTTGGCCATAATGTACTTATATGAACTTAATGATTTTAAACCCATTGTTGCTCAACTTCGTAATACTTGTGTCTTTTCTGAGTAGATTATATAAAAAAGTACTAAAAATTACAACAAAGCATTTGTATGCAATAATTTTCAAACAAAAAGTAAAAACAATTTTGTAGTAATTTGTGTAATTAAAAATTGAATAAAGCTAAAACACATTTCTTTCTATTAAATTAAATACAAATGTATTTGTTTCAACTTTTTTTTTTATTTTAATAATTTTTGTAAGCACACACACATACAAACTTCTGAAAACAAATGATTCCGTACAGAAGATGCGTTCGGTTTCGTACTTTGCTTAAGCAACTGACATTAGACGAAACTTAACGAAAAGTTACATTAAGTACATTATAGTTATACACATTTGATTACATGCATTCGCACAGTTACTTAAGGTGGCTTGAGCCAGTTTATGCACATTATGGTTAGGCCTTTAATTGTCAGATGTATAAAATTAGTGCACCTGACAGTGGCATCATTGTCAGAAAAAAGTTTTATGGGCAACACTGCCAAACAGATCATTGTTGATATACATAAATGGCAATGCCTTACAACATGTCTGGCAATTTTTTTTTCTTCTAACAATCTGACAACCGTGTGAAGTGATTATTTTTGTTGTCAGATAAATTATTTGTCAGACCATAGTCTGACAATGAAATTGTAGGATTTGCTTACGATCGTCTCAACACACAATTTACTTCTGCGGGACAATTTTTCATTGTCACTACACTGTCAGCATGTTGCCAGTTCTTACAATATTGTAACATCTGACAACCTTGTGTAGAAAGCTTTAGTCTACGGTCAATATGAATACCGAGGTATTTGACTTCACTGTGTTGAGGTATTACTTTATTGTTAATAGTGATGGGTGAGCATGTTCCTTGACGCAGTGCGAATGTAACATGGGCACACTTTTGTTCATTAACCTTGATTTTCCAAAGCTTGAGCCACACCTCTAGTTTGTCTATATGTTCCTGTAAATTTATTGATGTTTGCTGGTGGTTACTATGTATGCTCGTATGTATCCCCGTTCTGCCAACTAACCCTTGGTGAGCGCTGCGAAAGTCTAACAAAATATAATTCATGCGGCTTGCTACAACAAACGAGGAACTCCTGCCCCTCTTTGCCCGAAGCACAGAATGCTCTGGTTGGGAATACGCCAAGCAATACTTGTTCCCCGGGGGGAACCTAGGGAAGATAATATTTAAGAAAAACAAATCATTCAATTTTTTATTGCCAACGAGAAAACAAAGTTGAGAACTTTAAATTTAGGCAACCCGAAAACTATTTTCCTCTTGACGAAAGCTATCTAATTCGAATCGTAAAATGTTAAAACCGTTCTATTTTTCAAGTGAAAATAATGTCACTTATAAAGTGTATTTAAGAAAACAAACTTAACGGTCTCCAAAAGGGTTAAAAATATTTCGTTATGCCAGTCCTCTGTGCGTCACAATTGAAAACGCTTTCGTTAAATTAGTGTTTATTTTCTTTTGTTGTCGCATTGTTATTTCAATGGATTTGTTGTTCCTTTTTTTTGCAAAATTTGTGTGTGTGTGTGTGTGTGTGTGTGTGTGTGTATTTTCAGCTGTTTTGCTTTGGCTACTGTCAATTATATTTCATTTTCTGTTTCGTATTTGTGTTCTTCGCACTTTTTTGGTTCTGTGTGGTTTTTCCGGTTTTTGTTAGACTTTATTGAAATGTCACTGATGTTCGTTTATTCTTTTGTAATTGTTGCTTTATTAGTTTTTGTGCATATTTTCTCTTTTCAATGCAGAAAATGTGAAAAAAAATTCTTAGGATAAAAATAAATCTATAAATTTGTTGTGTCTCAATTTCATGCTTGAGTAAGAAAAATAATATGGCTCATAAATCATGGGAGAAAATAAATAAAAGGGACAACAAAATTTTAGAAAGAAAACATATTAATTTAAAACAAACAGTTTGCAAAACTTTATTTTACGGCTGAAATTTTAATTGAACAATAGAATAAAAGGCCCAATTTAAGCTGAAAAGGGTTTTCAAGCTCTAAGTAGTTAAAATTTGGGATATAGAAGATGACAAAAAAAATAGATTATGCTCAGTCAAATTTATTATTATTATTATTTGAAAGGAAATTTCCCAATATCACAGAAAATGAACAAAAATTGTTTATAGAAAAGCCATCGTTAAAAAAAGGGTAATGTTAAAAATTGTGTAGAAAAAATGTGTCTCAAGCTGGATACACCCATTGTTTCCGAACAAAATTTTTGTCCGGACAAAGTTTTTTTTTATATATAGTTTGGCGTCTCTCTTCTTGAGAGAGAGAAAGAGAAAATATTTTTTTAAGAACAACTCCCAACTTGAATTGGTTTCATCAAGGTGGCATCACTAGCGCAGGTGACAATTTTTTATTTAAAACGACCGGTAGTATCAAAAGTTGTTTATGTTTACACAAAGTGAAGTGAAAAAATAATAATATTTTAATCGTGCAAAAAACTAAATAAAAAGTGCCAAAAAAACATAAATTTCAAAAATAGTTTAATTGCGTAAAAGCTGTTTATGTTTCTACAAAACGAAGTGAAAAAATAATAATATTTTAAATAGTTTTACACAGGCGCTTCAGAAACTTCTTAGCCTATCAATAAAAGAGAATAGTTAGTTTTCCAAATATATTTTTATTTTTCAATATAACCTCCTGAAACTTCAATACACTTAGTCCAACGCTTTTCTAGCAATTCTATCCCTTGATTAAAATAGTTTTCCTGAAGGTCTTCAGAATAGTGGTCTACAACTGTAATTGGATTTTCATTTGAGGTAAAACGCTTGCCAGCAAGGATTTTTTTTTACATTTGGGAACAGGTAAAAGTTACTGGGAGCTAAATCAAAAGCATAAGGTGGGTGGTCAAGCAACTCGTACTTCGTCGCCAGCCAGCAAGGAATTTTTTTGGATTTGGGAACAGGTAAAAGTCATTGGGAGCTAAATCAGGAGAATAAGGTGGGTGATCAAGCAACTCGTACTTTAATTCGTTGATTTTAGCCATTGCTAAAATACTCTTGTACGCTGGTGCGTTGCCTTGATGAAAAACCATTTTTCTGTGTTGTAAGCCAGGACGTTTTTCTCGAATTTGTACATTTAATTGATCCAAAAGGTTGCAATAGTACTCTGAATTTATTGCTTTACCCTTTTGCAGATAATCAATCAATAAAATACATTTGAAGTCCCAAAAACCCGTTGCCATAGCTTTATCAGCCGATTGAATTGTTTTTGCCTTCTTTGGCGCACTTCCTCCTGCTTCAGTCCATTGTTTGGATTGTTCTTTTGTCTCTGGACTATAGTCTCATCAACAGTTATGAAACGACGCTTAAAATCCATTTTATTTCGCTTCAGGCAAAATTAAATGGACTCGATCATTTGAGATGCCCATGATATTAGCTATTTCACGCACTTTTATTCGTCGATGCACTTTGGCTACAATTTCTCTTGTTGTTGCTGTTTTTGGACGTCTACTACGTGGTTCATCTTCAATGCTTGTACGACCACGTTTAAATTCAGCAACCCAATTTTTTACTGTTGCATATGAAGCAGCACTTTCCCCTTATACATTCACCATATCATTATGAATTTCTTGTCCTGATAATCCTTTTTTATGTAAATATTTAATGACACCACGTATTTCTAGTTTTTCCATTGTAAAAAAAATGCGGTTGCGTCTTTTGTGAACACCTGTTTCTACATGAAGGAGTTACCAGATCGAAACAAAATTTGACATGTGTTCATAGCAGAGATGGAAGTTTCCAAAAACACTTTAAACTTTTTTCTGTTTATACCGCGCTTTTTGTGCTAGGCTAAAAAATTTTCGAACCACCCTCGTAAAAAGTGCAAAAAAACAATAAAAAAGTATTCAAAAATACTTTAATTCCTTAGAATGTGTTGCTGTCTGCTATATAAAAAGAAAAATTCTGCTGCTTATTGACTTCCCTCGTCTCAAAAATAATTTAATGGCTTAAAATGCAGTATGGTGGAATTTTTAAACAAACAAAACATTCCTTCATATTCTAAGAGGCGTCATCGTCGTCACATCGAGACAACATCAAAAGACACTCGGTTTCACATTGGCCTTCGACAACAATTGTGTATTTTTTGATAGGCCTTCGATGTTTCCTAGACCTAAGCTATAGATGGAAGCTGTTGACAACATTCAATTGTTTTTGGCAAACGAGTAAATAAATGAAAAAATGTTTGTGTCGACTTCAGGTGACGACGACGACGACTTATGGAATATGGCAGATTTGTATCTAGTACAGCAACTCTAATGCTGCCACCTAATAATTGCACCATGGGTTTAATGAAGGTGCATTAACGTATGCACGGTGGCAGCACTAGAGCAAAATTACAACAATACAACAAAAACAGGCATGTGGTAAGCTATGTTTGCCAAAAATATTTGTAACTATTTTCACAATTATAAACTATGAATGTACCTTTTCATAATTATAAATTATTTTTATTTTAATTATTTTTATGTTCACAAAATAATTTGTATATGTTTAATTCAGAATAAAACACTAGATTCACTTTCAAATATGTAAACAATACATTTGACGTAAATAGCTTCCTATATTGCCAGTAGCAAAAAATTGTCACATGCCGTAGTGCTGCTGCCACCGTGTATACATTAATGCACCTTGGGTTTAGTTTTATATTTTGTCCGAACAAAATTGAACTGAGATGCCAATAGGATACATTTTTTCCTACAAAATTGTATTGAGTTGCCCCATCGAATAAAAAATTTACATAGTAGTTTTATTCTGATGAAATTTCGATTGTGACTGCCATTTGATATACATATGTACATCGTTTTAATAGTTATTAAAAAAATAAGTAATAACTTTAATATGGAAATAAATGAATTGATTGCCCAAAAACTTATTGAAGAAATGAAACAGCCCAGAAGAGAGTGTATGTATGATATAATATGTAAAAATAACCCATTGCTCTTCTGTGCTTTAAAAGTCTTTTCACTGCAGCTCTTTTTAATTTTTTTTTTTTTTTTTATATTTCTGTACTTGGCTAATAATAATGATTTAAAAATCTTGTAACTTTGCATTTAAATTCAAAAATTTTTGAGGTTTTATTTTGTTTGTTATATATTTATTTCGTCAAGTGCACCACTTACCCTTAGCCTAAACCTTAACCAAAACAACACAAATAAGAAGAGAAAAAAAACTGTTTCTTTTCTGTTTATTATTATGTTTTAATCCTTAAAATCCTTTCTGCTATACAATCTCCAACAATCGTTCTCATGAATGGCGGTTTGGCTCACATGTAGTCTCGTACAAATAGTAAAGCAAACGATATTAGAAATTTTCTTTTTACCTACAAATACATAGAAATACATTTAAATTTTATTTATATACACTTTTATATGTGTACTTTCTAGCAACAGTATTTATTCCTTTATACGAGTGTGTATACAAGACACAAAAACGTTATTTATGTTTGTATATGAAACTACAACAAGAGATTATTAAAGGGAGAGATATATCGTACACGCAGAGAAAAAGTATTTTGAAATATTGTTGTTGCAACACTATTGTATTTTCTTTAACAATACAAATTGTTGATGAAAACAATAAAAATTGTTGATGTCATTTTACACATAGTATAGTTTACCATGAATATATTTTTATTTACTTTCATGTAAATATACCGTCACCGTCTACAAATGTTAAAATATAACACTAGATCTTAGAGTCTACTTTGACAAAAAACTTAATTTTAACTCTCACGTCACTTTTGCTGTCAACAAAGCAAATAATATTTTATATTTTATTAAACGCTGGGCGAAGGAATTTAAAGATCCTTACATCACCAAAAATCTATTTACTACACTGGTGCGGCCTACTCTTGAATACCGCTCAGTAATTTGGGATCCGCAGTATAGCTTTTATATAAAAAAGGTAGAATCAGTCCAAAAACAATTCCTGCTGTTCTGTCTTAATCATCTCCACTGGAACCCAGCAGTGAATTTACCATCATACCGCAGCCGACTAGCTCTTATTAACCTCCCTACATTGAAAGGCTGAAGAATTACATCAAATATATTATTCTTTTTAAAGTTATTACAAGGGGATACTGGTTCAATTCATCTTCGCGATAGAATAAGCGTCAATATACCTAACAGACAGCTAAGATCGTACGTTCCACTGTATCTTCAATTTCATCGATCAAACTTCTTAAATTTTGATCCTTTCCATAGAGTTTGTGGCGAAGTAAACAGATTTTATGATCTCATCGACTTATCTGACAATATTCATGTTACTAAGAGAAGACTTCTTTTATATTTAAACTCTAGTGATTATATTTACAACTGTTTGTAGTTTTCTAATGAAATTTCATTCTATCTATTTCATTGTTATACTGATTTCTCAGCTGTTATTAAGCATTTAGTTGAAATAAATAAATAAATAAATAAATGATGGAATATAACAACACTATTTATAAAATCAAAAAGGTTGATGGTTTTAACCATAGTATTTGAAACATAAGGTAAACAAACTATTGCAAACTTGTGAATGATTGGATTATTTCCTTGCAACATAAATATATTATAATAATAATTTTACTATTGTCATTGTGTACACCATTTTTATTCTAGACATTACATTGACAGTCAATGGATTGACAACAATAATTATGAGTTTCAGTTTGTTGTGTTTTAGTGATTAAATGTATTAAATAAAAAATATAAAAATAAAATGCGAACGATTTGGGGTATATACGTGTAAATCAAGAAAAAGTAAAACAAAGGTATAAAATTTTAGGTATGTATTACATTTAATACACATGTAACAAAAGCAAAGTTTTACATAATAACTACATATGTATATGTATATACTGAGTATGTGTGTACATATGTACACGCATAGAAAATACAGCTTGAAATATGGTTGCAACAACATTAATGTATATTCTATAATATTATATATTGTTGCTAATAACGTTGTATTATAAATATAATTATAGTTTGTTTCTCTATAAATATTGTTAAGAGTTTTTGTCACTTCTAGCCCAGTGTGCAGGTACTGCTCTGCTTGTTATAGATGTACAACACATTTACAAAAACAAGATAAAACTAAAAACATAATACACAAAGAAACACACATACATGATTTAAATTACGTAAAATTTCAAATAAATCTACAAATGATGTTGTTGTTATTTTTGCATTCTTGGTATTTCGTTTTATTATTATGTGTTATTTATTGTCACTTGCTTATTGCTCGCAAGCATGTGTGTGAATGTGTATATAAATAAGAAATGCATTTGTACATTTGATTCTAGAATTATAAATAACTAGAAAATTCATGTCGATTGTAGAAAATTATAAAATGACGTATAAATAACGAGCATTAAGTCAGTTTATTTTTAAGCATTGTACAAGACAGTCATAAATCAAAGTAAGCAAGTCTAGTGTTTTGGTACACAGTGGTATCAAGTGTAAATAAAGTTGTGGATTATGTAAGTATTGTATAACAAACAAGTGTGTGAGTCATTATTTCTTTTTCAATTGAAAAACACGAAAAAGCAAAAAGGTAACAATATTTTACGGTATGATATGATGGTTACATACAATAATACCTAATAATTAATTTAACCTAATAATAGGTCTCGAACACTCCAAGAAATCTCTAAACTTTGATAAAAAGAAGGCCGAACGTGCTCTAAAACTGGACAGAAAAAGTCTCACAACATTGACAGGTGCACTTACAGGTCATTATAACTACTACAAGCACCTGCCCATAATGGGAATATCCAACACAGACGTTTGCAGATTCTGCGGTGAGGAAGAGGAGTCAATGGGGCATTTAATCACCCACTGTGGAGCACTGGAACACAGAAGATATAGTCTACTATAAACATATATGTTAAGTGAATGTTACTTAATATCACTCCTTATGAAGCAGCTTGGTGTTTTCTTGACATACTCAACCCATAATGGGGCAAGGGGACGCACAATATGGCCGATGAGGGCTATATCCCATCCACTAATAATAATAATAATACATACAATAATAGCAATTGTGAAAAATGTTTTACAACAATCACACCCAATACCAAAAAAACTTTTTTTTTTATCGTTTATGCTGTACGATGAGTTTTTTGCACCCATGACTTTTCTCAAGAAAATTGCCACGAGTAAAAGGGGGCTCTAGCATCACCGTGCTGAATTCGCCGTAGCACCTTTTGTGAACCTCTTTTACACAAATGTCAAGAAGAGAAGCAAACGAGCCGGCCTTTGTACATACGTCAATGTCTATCAAAAATAAAGGAAAATTTATATAACTTGGAGTTTACACATGTCACTGCCAGTTCGAAAAGCTCAATACATTCACAATTTTTCACTAATACATCCATATTTTTCGCAATGGCAGCTTCAGTGGCAGCAAATTTTGCATGCGAGTGAAAATTTGGCATTTGCATGCCACTGAATATCAAGATGATAAACAATGTTACCCTGCCAAAAACTTAATGCAAATTAATTGCATTATTATAATAAAATGTAATCACAAATATTAGCTTCTCATATGTATTATCAGGATTTATTTCTTGAAATACGCATAAAAAGAACAGTTTCGTTAATTATAAAGCATTAGATTATTAAAATAATTTTAATAAAAATAAATTTTAATCGTTTCCCCAAATATGGTGAACTCGGTAACTCTATTTTGTAAAGAGAAGACAAATTCAAAATGGAGGCAAAACTCGAGAAGTAAACAAATTGCTTGAAGTATACGCTTCGAGGACATTTTAAAAATGAAATTGCAATGGCATGTGTAAACTGAAAAGCGAGTGGCAAGAGATTCGAGTATTTCGAATTGTTTTTCGTTGATAATACGTATACAAAATTTGCATGCCACTAATTGCGTGTGTAAATGCAGCGTAAATATAAAGGAAAATGTATACTGGATAACATCGTCATCAAGGGAAAGCAGCAGTTCAAAGTTATTCTGCCCAATACATGAGTATATGCAATTGGTGGCTCGTGGACCCGGAAACCTATATCCAACCGGAGTAGCCTCCCAAACAATATTTAAACTTCTACGTACATACTCGTGTTGAATGCAACAAAATATAAAAAAAACATTTAGCACAAATAACCAACTATGTTATAGTAATGTTAACAGGCATAATAATGTTATATTTTAAATAATAATATGGTTGATAATAATGGTAACATAGCTCAATAAGATATTCATATAGTAAGAAAGTGCTAACATTAACAGGGTTACTAACAGAAATATTGTTGTAAGTCTTAACAATATATTATGTCCCTGAATTGCCATTGTTTCAAAATTATAATGTTGAATATAATCACGTAATATATTTATATCTAACCTTATAGTGCCACAATAGTATGTTGCCCTCAGACCACATATTTTTTTCAACGTGTACCGTTTGCAGTCAGAAGAGAAATGTAATTTTATTGTTGTTCCTCCGGTTTTTCTTTTGAGTCAAATACATGTTGATGTAAAACCAGTCGTTAAGCGAGTGTGTGTAAAAAATTTCCACATGTAAAGGTGTATTTGCTTTAATACGAATCTTTTTTATTTTTTACTGTTGCACTCTTTTTATCCTCAAGAGTTAACCTTGACACATTTTTTTAAGTTTTGTAGCATACTTTTTCTTGACAGAAGAGAACATTATGATGTCTTTTGTATTCGAAAAACCCTTTATTTAATCAAGCAAAAGTAACAACACAAATAATGTACAATAGAAAGCCAGACTCATGCGTATCTGTTAAGAGCAGACTACTCCATGGAACTGAACTCGAATGGAAAAAGCAAGAAAATTACCAAAGTTAGTAAAACTTGTTTTCAAATAATTGATTTTTATTTACTATATGTATTAGCGTCTAACATTAATAACTATCAAAAAATTGTAAACAACTTGTTTTCTGTTTCCTAGCTGTCTATATATCGACATTTCATAGGAGCTACACTAATCATCAGTAGACTTTGGAAATTTTTAAAAACTATTCGCAACTATTCAACTTTATAAAAGTGCTGTATAAAAATATCGCAAACCTTTTTGAGCCCTATAGTGCGATTCTGTAACTTATATAACGATAATCGAATAATTATAATAATTATAATGATATTTTATCGTATTTGCTATTCTGTAACATTTTCTTAACGATATTCGTAGTAGATCAAAATCAGCTGTTTATTTTACTGCCGATTGTCGATATGTTAAAGACAAACATATTCTTGCTTTTTATTAATCGTTAAAGTGTATTTATTTAAAATTGTGCATCCATGAAATAAAGTGCTTACTTAAAAACATTTATTATATATTAAATACATAAATAAATAGATTTCTTCTAAATTTTCCAGCTAAAGATCTTGATTGATTTTTGTTTTTATAAAAAAGGTTTAATGGTACTTTATTTTCAATATTTCGATAACAATTTGTTATCATCATCAGGAAAATTAAAATGTTATATCCTGATGATGATAACAAATTGTTATCGAAATATTGAAAATAAAATACCGTTAAACCTTTTTCATAAAAACAAAAATCAATCAAGATCTTTAGCTGGAAAATTTAGAAGAAATCAATATAAACAAGATCAAATAATACGAATATTTACATAAATAAATACATAAAGTATAAATTTTTCAAAAACAAAAATTTCAGTATAATTTTTTAACCGGTAAAGTGCGTTTTGTGTTGAAATAGCTATTGAACGTTTGTCATTCGGGCTTGCAAGGGATGAAACAAGTTTGAACGCTTCAAGGGATAATCGTTGTGTTTATCGGGAGTTGGACAATTCCTTTGAGTTGACAATTAATGAATTTAAAAAGTTATATTGATTATCACCAGTCTTAGTTGTGGTCATTCTGAAATTAGTTATTATTATAGTATAATAGAAATTAGTACATATATATAATTATAATAGAAATTAGTACATATAAACAAATAAATGAAACATATGGACACATATTTTATTTTACTTTCCTTATTACAAATTAAATAATATTTATTGTCACTTAAGAACTAAAATCACAACAAATAAAAATCAATACGTATACATATTGTCATGGAAAAATTTATTGTTTTTTCTTTTCTTCTTTGTGGTTTTCGCTTTTTTCTGGCAGAGATGCCACGTGTTGTTTATATGAATGAACAGAAAAATACAGCTGTTTACCATAGTTAGAATTAAGTTACAGAATCACTCAATCGTTAGTGCAAGCGATGAAATTTTATGACAAAAGTTGCGATTATCGAATCGTACTACTGGTCTTTGCAGCCACATTATATTTTGTATCTACAGCTGCCAGCATGCACATTTCTATTTAAATTTACTTTTGGATTTTAGTAAAAAAAAAGTTAATAATTCTTTCTTTGAACTCAGCGTTCACAGAAAATAAAAAACAACATGTTAAAAACGAAAATAATTCTTTGCCAAAAGAATTGTTTTTCTTCATTTTCAAGGAAAAGTATTTAATTGCTATTATATGCGTGTATTCTGTATTTCACAAAAAAAGAAACACAAAAAGAAAACACATTGTCGTTTTTTGTAACCTTTCCTTTAAGCTGTTTTGTTTTTTATTTTTATTTTGTTAATGCTGGTTGGTACTGCCTGTGTGTGAGTGTCGAAGCTTAATTTGTATTTTACTTTTTTTTTACTTCCTGTAATTTTACCTATTATAGTCATTGAAGTTCATTTTCCTTTTGTTTTCTGTTTCTGTTTGTTATAAAATAATTAAAGGAGGTTGTTGTTAATTTAATTTCTTAATGTAGGTTCAGTTTTTTTCTTCGAAATGCGAAATAATACCCTTTCATTTTGACAACATCATGATAATTTAAGTCACAAATGTCATGGTCTCTAGGGTTCAGGGCAGATTTCAATTAAATCATGTTAAAGGTAGTAAAAATACATTTGTATAAATACTAATGAATTTACGAATGTTTTGCTAAGCGTAAAACTTGGGAGCAAATGGATAAATCTAGCCAATTTTTTTTCATATATTTGCTAAGGCATAAAAGAAGCTTTCTGCTTATTTGCTTGACGATAATTGAATTTAAATATAAGTATTTGAATATATTTTGCAAAGCTTGTCAAGTCTTGCTAATGGTTGAGAGCAAGGTAGCTTTAGTCCCAATTTTCACGAGGCAACTTTAGTTGCGAAATTCTTGAGTTTGTGGACAAACAAGTGAGGAAAAAGCGGGGAGTATAAAAATGAGTACAGACTTGCTTGTACTCGGAAAATCGTTTTGTGCTATCATTCGTAATGTCAGAAATTTTACATTTTCTTTCATTTGTGTTTCTTTTATGTATTGATATGTTGTCTGAGATGAAAGTAATATTGGCGCGAAATTGTGATATTTTAATTCATTTGAAATTTTTTTTTTTAATATTGTGGACAGCTTCAAAAAATACATAGCAGTATTAATTTAGAAGAATTTAAAATTAAATGGACAAATTTGAGAATGCAGTACATGCAAGATTAAGAAAGTGTAAGCAATAGGAAACGAAAGTTGCTCAAGTAAAATTGCTGTGTCTGAACATAAAAGCAATTTTAAAAGAAAATTTGATAAGAATTGCGAAACTAAAATTGCCTCGTGAAAATTGAGACTTAATATGGTAGTGGTATAAGCACAGCTGACTTTCGTTTCTTTTGCGTAAATTTGTCAAAAAAACATAGACCTCTTTGCTTTTTCAAATAAAATTTTGACAACTGTCCGTAAATTCTACCAAAAAAATACATGTTGATGCTTGTTGGTGTTGTAATTATTTTAATTCTGCCACTACATATTAAAGCTATCTTGGTTGACAGTTTAGCACCTATGAAATACAAATAAGGAACACAACTAGTATAAACAACGAATTTTGAATTACAACGACGTTTTTAGCTACAATTACGCTAATTCATCAAATGAAGTAAAACTAAAAACTAATAGCGGCAATAATGGGTTAAATGTTAGCTAATAGTTTGGCCATAATAATAATATAATATAATTATGCAACAATTGAACACTAATATGATAAAAACAACATAATACTTATATACGTATAAGCTTTGTTCCTGGTTTCGACCTCCTTAATTCAATTATTGCTATCTTTTTATACCCTTCACATAAGTTTGTGATTCCATTTGTAATTTTAACAATTTTCATTTCCGACCCTATAAAGTATGCATATTCTGAATCAGTATTGATAGAAATTTTGATTAAAAGATGTCCGTCTGTCCGCCATTGAAGTACCATTTCTGGGAAAACCATTAGACTTAAAAACGTTTTACTTTCACCTTTTTTTTACTCCATCGATTCATGAATTTGCAATTGAAATGCAGTTAAATCGGTTCACATATAGCTGATATATAACAAAAATTCGGAAAAAAGCATTAATTTTTGCAATTTTGTATGAAAATTTAAAAAAAAACGGTTTGTTTTGCTTCAAAATTTAACCAAAAATGTTCCGCGATACTGATTCATATATACCCAAGATATCGCCTAAAACGATTTGTTTATGAAAATGTCACATAAGCGAACTTAAACAATTTCTTTGCTTCAAAGCAGTTCTGGTAATATAGGGAGGTATAGCACCATATAGGCTTTAGAATTGTGTTGTATAATAAAAGTTTGCAATCCAGCTTCAATGTCGAATTTCTGCCCATAAGCCAATTTAGTTGCGCTGCTTGTAACTTTAAGTAAGTAACTTTCGCATCAATGTCGGACTTCCACGTTAACCTACGATCGAGATGAATACGAGGTTACCAAATACAGAAAATGAAAATTGCCGATATCGGTCCATGTATACCCGAGATATAGTCTAAACCGATTTTGCCATGAAAAATTTTTTTTTGCTTAAAATCAGTTCTGATTTTAAAATTTCCGATATCGGTCCATATACACTTGAGATATAGTGTAAATCGAGCTTTTCATGAAAATGTCGCATAAGCGAACTTAAACAGCTTTTTTTTTGCTTAAAAGCAATTGTGGTAATAAAAAGAGGGTGCTAAATACAGAAATTGAAAATTTCCGATATCGATCCGTATATATCCGAGCATATTTAGTTCAAATTTGTAATATATACTACTGGGCATATTCATAAAAATTTAAATGAATTTAAAATGTGATTTAACTCAAACATTCCATACAAAATTTTACTAAAATTCATTTCAAACACATTTAAAATTTTTATG
This sequence comes from Thecocarcelia acutangulata, assembly GCA_914767995.1. NCBI lineage: Eukaryota > Metazoa > Arthropoda > Insecta > Diptera > Tachinidae > Thecocarcelia > Thecocarcelia acutangulata. The sequence goes on along the minus strand of OU612097.1, from coordinate 25,778,570 downwards.
AATATGCACATACATATTTACGAGATTATCGTGAAAGGTATTTTAGATTCGGCGAATGTTTAATTTCAAACCGAACCAAGCTTTCCAGGTCTCAAGTTTATCTTTATTTATAGGAAGACCAGCATTTTTTAGCAATTAACTTATTCTGTTAATTAGACAAACAACGATAGAAATTTATTTTTAATTGTAAAGGCCGGGGCACATAAAACCCGTCGTACGTCATCCGTCTCCTTTTTCAACTAACACTAAGGCAAACGACGCATGAAGTTGGCACTATAAGTACTTTTTTAACGGATATAACATCAGCTCTTTTTTACTTTAATTTGAATAAAATCTTTTAGTTTAACACAATTTTTTAAAATTTATTTTATTTTTGAACGAAAAATTAAAACGAAATATACAAAAAATATTAACCGATAGTTGTCAAAGTTCTCAACGTACATTAAAAGGTAAAAGTCTCTCAACTTTAATACCTTGCGTTGACGCAAAAGTACGGAATGCGACAAAGCTCATAAGATTACATATATTTCAACTTAGTTGTTAGTTGAAAAAGACAACTTATAACGTACGACGGATTCTATTCGATGAATATAAGACCACGCACATCCCAAAATACCGAGGCCATAAGCTTTCCAGACGATTGTTGTGCTTTCGGCCGCTTTGGACGAAGTTTACCAACTGCCGTCCACTCAGATGACGATTTGTTACTTTTAAACATGCTAAAACTGTACTCAGAATCATTATCATGTTCTGGTTTTTGACCAAAAGTGAGCAAACGCGGCACCCACTTTGAACAGAGCTTTCTCAAGGTCAAATGCTCATGCAATTAAAAGCCAACACGTTGTTTTGATATCTTTACGATGTCAACTAACTCAAGCAACTTCACTTTTTGATCATTCAAAAAGATTTTGTGAATTTTTTTTTATGTTTTCTGGTGCTACCGTCTTATTTCGACGTCCATTGCGTTCTGCATCATCGGTGTTCCTACGACCAAGTTTGAAGTCAGCAAACCGACGTTTTATTGTTGTTTCTGATGGCGATTTTGTTTTTAATGGATTGCTTTGAAAAAAACGGAAGTAGCGTCACTCTTAGCACAGCCGCTTTTTGAAGGTTAGTATTAGCTGAAAAATAGGTGACTGCAATATAACTAGCGCCATCTATGTGTTAGCCCCGGGACTTTTCAGCCCATGTAGTATTTTTATTAACAAAACAATTCATACAAAAGTTTAAAATTTTCATAAAATTTTTTAAAACTTTTAGCCATTTCTCCAATATCGAAATATATTCCTGGAAATTTCATGAAGATAATTGATGGTTTTTAAGAACGCTGCAGTATGATGTGTCATCTGCGAAAGTTGAAGTGTGAATTCCGGATTCTCATTGGAATGTCAGAGGTGTATACCAAATATAAATTAGGTGTCACCTACCCTACCTTGGGAAACTCCTAGTTCGATTGGCTTTAGAAACGTGAATAATAGAGCTGAACAATAATAATTGCCTTCAAGAGCTTATCTTATGAAATTGATTAGTCTCTGTGTTTGTTCTATGGTGCTGTGCTTAGCCCAAAAGCCGAATTGATGATTATGGGTACATTCCATATCGTTCAACATTGCAGTCAACTTCGCCATCAATAATTTTTCGAACAGTTTTGAAATTGTTGGTAGTAGACTTATTGGTCTATATGATTCTACTTTAGTAGGATCCTTTCATGGCTAGGGTATCATAGTAATCATACACACTTTCCACTCAGAAGCATAGTACTCTAGGCGTCAAATAGTACTCTAGGCGTCAAATAAATAGGAGAATTCTTCTAGCTGCATGTGGTAACTCTTCAGGCATTTTGCCAGTAATTTGATCAATACCTTTCGCAGATGACAAATGCATTTGCCATTCACACTCTTTCAGTTATAGGCCCAGCCTATCCGAGATCGTTGCCAACAGGCAAAATGTGAATGATCATTGAATAATGATATAAACAAGTTCGCCTTCAAGGTTTGCTTGTAAGCAAGGCGAATTAATTATTAGGTGGATGCATCGGCGAATTCAGGCGAATTCGGTTAATATGGCGGCACTTTCGCTGTCAAGTTTTGTTTACCTTTTTCGGCTCCATTTATATTTTTGTACATGTTCTTTATCAACTATTTTTGACAGCTTAAGTGTGAATTCGCCTTTTACACAAACAAAATACCTGTTGTTTTTTTTATTGTTGTATTGTTGTAGCGAAGCGGCTACCTTGTTTTTTGTATCATGCTTGTAAGACCCAGAGTTGTTTATTAACACAAAAACACACGACCGCTGATGTTGCTTCACTTGTACTCATGCATGGTATAAATATGGAGGCATCGCATGTTCTTGCTGTTCTTGGAATAAAAATGCAGTGTGATGTCCAGTGAACACATTTTCCATGTCTCTAAAGCAGCATTCAAGTGCGTGGTTTTTTTGAAACGGTGTAGGATGTACTTCACAACACTACGTACACCACCAATATCCAACTACGAATGGAATACAACTCTCATGTTTGGGCTGGTACTTCAAAGTCTACAAGAGAGAGCGAAGAAGCTTATCGCTGACAGTAGAGTTTCTCGACCGCGTACAAGACAGAGCGAAGAAACTTATCGCTGACAGTAGGGTGTCCAGCACTATTATTTCACTGGAACATAGACGCAGTGTAGGATGCGTCTGTCTGTCGTTACTACAATGGAGTTTGCTCTGATTAGATTAAGGATCTAGTTCCCGAAACTGACACATTTCTACGTGAAAAGCGCGCATCATCCAGGGCTCATTCAATTGTGGTCTACTGCCCGGGGAATCAAACAATGTTCTCATTTCTGGATTTTACATGGTTAGTGGTAGTATGCTGTATATTAATATTATTATAATATTTACTGCAATGTATTGTAGTGTGATTTACCATTCAGCTGGTAATTTCTATGCATAAATTCCTATTGCATTATCGGTCACATATTTATGTGTTTGCCTGTTTAAAAAGAAAGTTATAATTCCATCTGCTTGTTACTTAATATCAACACTTTGTTGCATTTTAAAATCACATGTACTCGTATTAAGGCCGACTCAACATTTTCTCACGCTAGGAATGTAGCTAGCCTTAAGTTAGTTTTAAGTAAAGCTTTGCGTAGCCAGAAAACGTAACAATTTTCATAACATTAATAAAATTGTAAAAAGATAAGGTGGTGCTACACATCATTTGCACTGTATTAATGAAGCTTTTATAGCCAATATGCAACTTATCATGGTACTAATGAAAAAATGGTGAACGAAATGGTTTCGTTCCCATCATAAAAAGTTTTTATTTCTGCGTAGAGAACTTATACAAAAAGCACTCAATTCTTCGAGTGGATGTCAAATTTTCTAGCCGACTGTCACGTCTCTGTTCTGTAAACAGCGCATAAGTGTACGAGTATGTTTGTTATTTACTGTCAAACGGAATTGTCAAGCAGAATTTAATTTCAAATATTAACTTGCTCTACGTTTTCTTCTGTTAAAAAGTAAAAAAAAATGAAATGTAAGAAAAAAGAACAGTTGCATTATTGTACAGGTTTTAAAGAGTTTTTTTACGTTATTGTTTAAGCGAAAATAACAGCAGTATTATTTGCCAACCACTTTTGTTCATACATTTCTTTGGTAAGTAGAACTACTCGTACTACTTATATACAAAGTATAATACTGACGTCGTTCCAAGAAATTAACTACGAACAGAATAAATAAGGAAAAGCAAAAGGAAAAAAATCAATTTACAACCGGGGCAGCAGTACCAAGCACACACACACACACACACACATACGTAAATCAAATCTTGGCGCTTTATAACCCTGGCATTCAAAAATTGTAACACTTTTACTTAAGTATTAGTGAGTTTCATGTATTTATACAAAAAAGAAAGAAATAAAATAAAAAAATGTTTAATATGCCGGAACAGCCACAATTATGAACATGAGCGTCTACGAATGATTTTCATGAGTTTTTATGTTCAGGCATAAAAATATGCAGTAAATATATATTAATGTTTTAAATTTGTTTCATTTCACAAAATTACAGAGAAAACCAGCAGGCTGCCACACGCGAAAATAAGTGAATTTTCTTGCGCTTCTTATATTTTTAAAGGCACCTTTACATGGTAATACAAATATTAGGATCTGTCAGAAATGTGTGTGTGGAATGCAGGAAATCTTACCGAACAAAAGCTGTATGTATAAAAGTCACCTTGACATGGTAATACAAATATTAAGATCTGTCAAAAATTTTTATAGAATAAAAGATGTATTACCGTGTAAAAACAAAATGTATTCAATAGGAGAAAAATTCAATAGCAAAAGCTGATAAGCGATCGGTAAATCTTCATTTTCTAAACTATTTCAGAAAACTTTCTCTGCATTCTCATCACATCAGAAGTGTATTTTTGAATTTGTGTTGGCAGCACTTCGAGTAGTTAATGAAGGTGGTACAACATTTATAAACCCGAATAATTGCAGTTCAAGAATATTACATGTTGTTTTTGTAAATGTTGTACAATTGTAACCGTCAGTAAATTCATTAAACCAGTGGTGCCCACAAGTTCTATATGGAAGAGTAAATACCAATACACTTAAGGAAAAGCTATTTTTATTTAATATTTTTTGTTGCTAAAAGCAAAACATTTAAAAAAAAAAACTCACACTGATAATCGCTGTCGTCAATGTTTACCAATGTTTTTGTGTGTGTGCAGTGAAGAACGACAAAAAAAATATATACATATGTAAGTCTTATACATTATATTATAAGCGAAGTTGTTTGTGTCTTTTTCAGTGCTAGTATTTGTGTATTAATTTACAAAAACAATTGAGTATCAAGCGCATAGGGCTGGGCACACTTGCATTAGCTTTCATAATAATATTTTGATTATACTTATCCCACAAGTGTAAACGTAAAAAGTACTTACAACACATTTTTGTTCATTGCTTTAAGTACGGAGAGAATTTTATAAAATTTTGCTCTCCCAAAATCTAAATATCTTGTATTACCATACCACTTTTACTTAAATAGTACAAAAATATGAATGTACAAACAAATAGGCGGTCGCGATATTTTAATTTGTTTAAACCATTTAAGAAAACTCTGTATACTCCTCACATCAGGGTTGCATTTTTATGTTCAATTGGCAGCACTTTGCGTATCTTTTTGAGAGTGTTACCACCTTCAAAAACATATTTAAATATTTACGTATCCAACCACTTGCAATCAAAAATATTACCTTTTTTAAAAGTCGTAAAACTGTAACCATTTTTGTTTGGCTTGCGTGGAGAGTTTGACTAAACCGTTTTACAGTTATTAAGTGTTTCAGTATTAACGTCGCCATAACTTCGTCACAGCGATGCTAACCAAAAAAAGTGTTACTACATGGGCTAAAAAGTCCCGGGCCTAACACATAGATGGCACTAGTTTTATTGCAGTCACCTTTTTTCAGTTAGTACTAACCTTCAAAAAACAGCTGTTAAAATTCATAATATTCTATTCATTAATTTGTAAGCTATTGTGCTAAGAGTGACGCTAATTTTGTTATTTTCAAAACAATGGATCAAAAACAATTTCGTGTTTTAATTTTACACTGCTTCTTGATGGGAAATAATACCGTTCAAGCCAAGCAATGGTTTAGAAAGTGCGATAAGGAGACCCCACTCCATCAGAAACAACAATAATATGTTGGTTGGCTGACTGCAAACTTAGCCGTAGAGACACCGATGATGCAGAACGCAATGGACGTCGAAATGAGGTGGTAGCATCAACATTAACCAATTCATCGGTTTAATAACACATATGTTATTAAAGCCCAGTTCAGACTATTATACTTTGTATTAATACTTGTTGAAAATTCAAATACTACGTGCAAGTCTGATAGTCTGAATGTAATCCGTCATACAAAAGAAAAATAATACGATAAAAATTTGACATCCCATACGACTTTGTTGTTTTTTGAAACTTTTCAAAATGATAATATTGGATAATACTGTACATTGGATCAGGGTTGTGTTTTTTAGCAAACCAGCTAATTAAAAATTGAGTAGTCGGCTATTTCATAGCCGATGGGGTGCCGTCGCTGATGGTATTTTTTGTCGTTATGAAAAAGCTCGAAATTTGGAACTGAGCTGTCATTTATAAATGTATTTTGCTCATGCTATATTTAGAACATAAAATATGTTTGTGCTATTGAATTTGGATGTGTTATACATAATTATTATTTTAACTGTTGAAGAATTTCACGCGCCGGCATGTCTATCGCCTACGACGAATAACGCACCTGACGCCGTGAAAAGTTTTATGATGGCACATCTATGTTTGTTTATATCAAGTGTGATGGTGTGAATGCAAAATCTAATTTACGTTAGACTTTTTGACAGTCGCAAGAAATGTGTTTCGACTTTTATCTCACAAAATCGAATGAAAGTGTTTATACTTGTATAATAGTCTGATTGGGCCTTAAATGTGTGGCCGAACATAATTTCTTTCATATATAGATGATTTAGATATAGCAAAACTTACTGATTTTATTTAGTAATCAACTTGAGCAATATTAAAGTTGCTGAAAGTTGCATCTTGTTATTTGACAGGTTAAGGATTCAAATTGATTTTTATTCAAGAAAGTCTCTTATTTTTATTATAACAATAATTGCTGTGATCAATAACTCTTGATCAAAGAAGATAAATTGAAAAAATGGAATTGAAAGCTGAAGGACAAGTAGTTGTTTCATAGCCACTACACTACTCATCACATTCACTAGGATTCATGTAAACATGTTGTATTTTTAATGCAGCCGCAATGTAGCCAACGAAGACAAAAAATATATTAAAGAGCTCGGTGGCTGAGTAGTGAGCGGTCGTTTTAAAAAATACATAATGTCTGTATCATATAGATTTCGAATCCTAGTGGGTGCTGCTGAGTAGGCTGGTGGCTACGAAACAGCTAGTTGTCTCACGGCTTTAGTTTCTAAAAGTCTTTATTGACAATACAAGTTTCAGTTCTCACTACTTTACTACTGTTCTGTTAAGTTACTTATTTTTTAAATTTAGTTTAATTTCTAGCTGTAATAAATTTCTAAGAATTTAATTTAGTTGTCAATATACATATAAGTATGTGCCCCAGAAAGCAAGACAATTTTCCTTAATTTTATATTTTCCAGTTAATATTTATTTATATTGACCTTGTTATATCAACATTTATTTGCATGCAAATTATTTTTAATGTCACTAAATTTTATAAGAAAATTGAAGAAAGTGTGTTAAAAAACTAAAAGGAAAAAATAGAAGTGCATGTTACGAACGTGAGACTGTTTCATTTCAGTTACGTGCTCTTGGCGACACCCAGTCAGCCCTCAGGGCTGTGTTGCCTGATGCCACACGAATTGCATTATAGTTTTAGCAGCCAAAAGAAATAAACTTAAGACACAGAGATTAAGACTGTTCGTCTTTGGCCTTTTTTTTTCGTCTCAAGCCTTGTGACGTCGTCTTCTTATCTGCTTATAAGAATAATTGTTGCTTTAATGTTACATGGTTATCCACGTTGGATATTATGTACAACATTAGATTACGTGCAACATGTAATTTGTGCTTTAGGTATTGTACATAATACATTCTTCTTGTCAAGCTGTTTCATAACCAGAGCGTTGCATGCAACATGTGTTCAAGGTGGCATTCTTATACATGTGCACTTTAGTGTTTAGCACTGTTAAGATTTTTCTTCCTTCTGTTTGCGCTTTCTATTGCCGTTATATAAAGATATATGTTTGTGTACTTTAAAAGAATAATATTAAAGATGCGCTGCAGAAGAAATGAAAATTATTAATTGAATTTTTTGAGTTTAAGGTCATTAATTGCCTGTGTGTGAGTGAGTTTTAAAAGCTCTGTTTAGTCTTTTTATTAGTAAAATCGTTTTTTAAAAGTTTTTGCTTTCATGCCTTTGAGGGATTAAGAAAATATATATCGCTCCTTTATTGCAACATAGTCATATCTCAAAAAATGATCTTTTCGAGTTAACAATGCAGATTTATTAATATTGTGCCAAAAATTTATTCAAATTACTTTTAAACCGTTTCCTTTAGGAGATATTTTCTAAAGAAAATTTTTAAAACTTGTATGAAAACTAAAAATTTGAAATGCATTTTCCTCGAAACAAGCTTTTTTTGCTTTGCAATAAAGGAGCGATATTTTCTCAATGAATTTTCTGCCTGCTGTTTGCTGGAAGACTGGAAGTACTTACTGGGGTTCATCCCATTGACAACAATTCATGCCTTTGAATATAATTTGTTACAACGATTTAATGATGCTGTAGTATCTAAATGTTGATACAATCTAATGTACATGCATTCTAATATTTATTGCTTTGTGTTGTGATGCTATATTCAAATTCAATTTGATATAAATGTTGTTTTCATATTGTAAATGAATATATTTGTAGCCAAAATTTATCGCCAACAAAACTGACTGTATTTGTGACAGTCACAATGTTATTGTTCATATTGTTGTTTTTTGTAATGGATGCCACAAGTTTCCTGTTATAGAGTGTTTTCTTAACAAGTGTTCACATGCCAGTGCAATTTATAGACATACATAATAAAAATTTTGTAGATTTTATTTACTGCAAAGTTTGTAAAGCTGGAGACGACAGGAAAACTTATTAACATATTTGTGTTTTAATTTGAAACATATATATTAAGAGATATTTGCACAAAAAATACATACCAATAATTTTCCTTGAAATTTGTTTATTACATAAATTTAATTTTTGCAGCTTCAGATCTTTGATTTTTTATAAAAAAATTAACAATTCAAAATCTTTATAGGTATTTTTTGATAATTCTTCAATTTAAATTTATAGCATTTAATTTCTCCTGAGATGATAACAAATTGTTATCGAAATATCGTTAATTGTTATCGAAATATGTTAATTTTTTATAAAAAGCTAAGATCTGAAGCTGCAAAAATTAAATTTATTTAACAGACGAAGATCAAATAATATTGAGATAAAATTTGTTTATTACTTAATTTTTTCCTTAAAATTTGTTTATTATTTGTTTAGCCGCAAAAGTTGCAAAATGGCCACGCTGCACAGTACTAATGTGTTATGATACAGGCATAATATTTTCCCCCTATTGATTCATGCCGGTCATACACTATACAAGTCACTACTCAAGTCTAGCATTGTATAATACGTTTGTGTAGTGTATGAGCGTTTTGCGCCATATATCAATCCAAACGTTTTGGATATCTTCTTAAAGCATTAAACACATTAAAGCCAGCAGACAACCGACTTCAGTATGTCAAATATAAAATACATGCATTTAAATAAATTAATATGTACATACATATTTATCCTCAAATTAAGAATGCCTAATTTTATAAAAGAACTAGTTAAGCGCCACACAAACTACACAAACGGCTTAACAAACGTGGAAAAACATTTGTACAAACATTTAGCGTTGTTAAAGGGCGTGTTTACTTGTTTGCACATATATTTGAAGCATATTTGAACAATTTTTGTGCAAACATCTTGCACGTTTGTGTTGTCTAACGCAAAATTTTGCAATTTCAAAGAAAATTTTGTACAATGAAGTGATGGAAGAAGAAGCACATAAAAGGAATCATGAAAAAGTTTTCTTGTTAGAATTTTTAGTATTGTATTAAAGTTTACCTTACAAAGATTATAGAAACAGAATATCAAGAAATAGAGGCTAAAACAAATTATAAAATTATTTATGTGTTGTAAACTTCACATGGCGAGAAAACAGCCGCAGCATAATCGCCGTGGTTGTATTTGTATCGTTATGAGCAAACGGCAAGCGCGTGTTTGCCGAAAGGTTTGCATAGTTTAATTTGTCTCTTTAGATATATACCAGTGACTTTATTTATGAGTAGTTTTGATTGCATATCTTCGACGAACAATTTTATAATTTATATGCATACATTTTTCTTTCTCGAGTCAAATTATTTTTGTCCAAATTTTGAAAAATTCTATATAAATTTTGAATTCTTTAATACTGTTCCCGTTATAGATTAAAAGCATTACATTTTCAACTTTTAAGGCCCGCCTAACCTGCAAAGTGTAGCAAACAAAAGCTTTTTTAATTAATTTAGATTTTAAGGCCTTTTTTTAAAGAGAACAATGGAATTTTGCAAAGCTTAAAATTCTAAGGTGGCCACACTGAAGTATACTTTTATTGAAATGAAGGCAGCTTTATACAGGTAGTGGCAGAATTACAATAAATACAACACCACCAAACGTCAACATTTTGTTGGTAGAATTTACGAATAGTTGTCAAAATGTTGTTCCTGCCGTGTTCAAAATATTTCAGTAGTCGCCTACACAACTACAATTGCCGGTTGCACCATTTGCTATCGTGAAGTTGTGAAGTCTGCTGTGTTCTATGTGTTTAAAGCTTCAAGGCCTCATTAGTTTTTACTTTCTGTTGCCGTTCTGTGACGTTCATTTCTGTAGCATATATTTTACAATTACTTTTTCCGTGCAAATATTCAGCTGTTTTTTACAGTAGAGCATAAATATAAATAAATAAAAAAAAAAAATATATATATATATATATATATATATATATATATATATATATATATATATATATATATATATATATATATATATATATATATATATATATATATATATATATATATATATATATATATATATATATATATACATACATATATATATAAATTTTAATAGAAAATTAATGTTTCCATACCTGAAAAAAGTAAAACATACACATATCTGGCCGTCACTTAACGTTGAATTCTATTTTCAACAGATTCGTCCGTAACTGAACAGAACGTAAAAGTGAAAACAAACCATGTACATATAGTTTATATTGAACAGAAACAAAACAGCTGATTCAGAACGGAAAAGAACGTATAAACAAATTCTGCCTTAAGTCTAAAGTACTGTGCAGTGAGCTTTTCTAGTGTAACTTGAATATGTTTAGCTCTGTGTAGTGTTTTAAAATAGTTACGATTTTTCTTATAAAAAATATTTGGATATTATTAGTATTTTCTTCTAACACGCTAAATGTTTAATAAAAACTTAATAAACATTAAATATTTTTTTATATAAGGCAGTTAGCTTTCATGTTTCAATTATACTTTTTCCAATATCTTAGTATTCCGTTTTATTTTTCACATCTATTTTCTCAAATTAGTTTTATCACTTTTTTATTGCTTTAAATTTATTAAAAATTATTCATTCATTTTGCATTTTTTCAAACACAAGTTAAATTATTACTCTTACGTTTCAAACGTATATTGTGGCATTTTAAATAACATATTTATAGCAAGGTTTAATTAAAAGTAACCAGTGTATTTTTTACTACAATAATATTAAATTAAATATTAGCACTTTTCGAACAACAACACATAAGTAAATAGATGCATGGCTGCACAATAATATTTATGGACAAGATAAACAAATAAATTTTAAATATAAAATAAAACAAGATGTTTCAAAAGCATATAATTTAAATAACTTAGTAACAAAGTCAATACCATTACCGACTCTTAACAATGTGCTATAAATAATGTAAAAGCACGTTCTAATTTTGACTGGAAGCATAAATTAAGAACAAATGAAAGGCGTTTTTATTTGATATGTAAAATATTCGAAATTTCTGGGAATAATTTTGTTCGTTTGTTGAATTTCAATTTAAAAGCTAAAATGTATTTAAATAAATAATATTAATATCTATATTTGATAATTTAAAACAAAGTAGGTTAAACATGCATTTTTGCATATTGAATTTTTACTCAACTTAAAGCAAAGGTGTTGCGTGTACGTGCTAGAATAAAAATCAAATAGTAATCATACGCAAGAGAGACTTACGGTATCACTTATAAACAAAATTTATATATGAACTGTTTTGTTTGAAAATGGTATAAGTACTTATTGTTAGTTCACATTGTGAAGATTCAATAAATGAATAAAAGCTGAAAAATTATGATATCACTCTTTTGTTGCAATATAGTCTTAAGTAAAAAAAGCTTTTTTCTAGAACACCAGTTTTCTCCAAAACAAAAAAAAATTTTTTTTTGATTTTTCAAGAAACAGAAAAGTTGCTTACTTCAAAACACTACAACAAATAAACTAATCAATGTATTTGGGCAAAATTTTAGCAGCTGACGTTTCGCTCCTTTATTGCAACATAGTTATAACGCAAAAAAGCTTGTTTCGAGAAAAACACATTTCAAATTTTTAGTTTCCACACAAGTCTTAGAAAAAAATATTTAGAAACTATCTCCTAAATGAGACTGTTTAAAGGCAATTTAAATAAAATGTTGGCACTATATAAAAGGCAGCACTGGTAACAATTCTGCATTGTTAGCTCGAAAAGATCATTTTTTGAGATATGACTATGTAGCAATAAAGGAGAGGTTTGGTAGATCACAGTTAAAAAAAATGTGTTTATGCCGCCATCTAGCGCTATGTAGCTTCATTATCAATCCGCCATCGCAAATAATTCGACTCCAAATGTGAAACAGCATAAGCCTTAATATTATTTTAATAAAATGTTTTCCGTAGACAAATTCGCAGGTAAATGCTTGTAAGAAATAATTTTTCAATTTAGTCATTTTAATACAATACTCAATTTTCATTAAATATTCGTATTATTTGATCATGTTTATAATGTTTTCTTCCAAATTTTCCAGCTAAAAATCTTGATTGATTTTTGTTTTTTATAAAAAAGAAATATTTTCGATATTTCAATGTTATCATCATCAGGATTGATGATGATGGTAACAAATTGTTATCGAAATATCGAAAATAAAATACTTGTATAAAAACAAAAATCAATCAAGATCTTTAGCTGGAAAATTTAGAAGAAAACAATGCTCAATTTTCTTCATCCACTTTTTTGTTTTTCAGATTATCTAAAATCTAAAAATTTGTGGTTGCAAAACTTTATTTAAAATAGCAACTTTGGCTGCCAGATTTAGTTGCCAGTTGCCATCTGTAATGCCTTTTTAGCAACTGGCAACACAACTAAAGTTCGAGAGCGTTGGGCTGTTCCGGTGGCCTTCTAATCATGTTGAAGTGCCAAACCATAAATCTAAATCACTGAACAACTAAACAAATTGTCGCCGTCTAAAGCAATGTTGCCCAAATAAAGTTTTATAGTTCTATGGCAACACTTGTTACATTTATGCCACGAACTTTGTGCTTGACTTTTTCACTGTATTGCATTGAAGCAATCGCTTTATATTCCGTTTATTTAGATTTTTCTTTTTCTCTCCATCTAACTACAAAATTGATTAATTTATTTTACATAACACTAAAATTTTTTCACAAGAGCAAAAAAAAAAGAAGTTTTTATGTTTTCAAATTTGCTTTAAACTTTGGATATGTTTATGACTATTTTGATTATAAATTTCATCAAATGGTTGTTTTAATTAGTATATAAATAAAACAAAATGTTGATATCATCTCGTGCGGAAATTACAAATGCGGTTTAATGCAATTTATGTGCTGGGAACATTAAATATGTATGTTAATATATAAATTTAGCACAGTCTATGTTCGTTCATAACATTTAGTCAGAAATTTTAATTAAAAATGTCAAATAGGTGCAAAATGTTTATTAGAAATTATGACACAATTTAAGGTGACCTAAAAGTCAAGTGTCATCTGGAGCACAAATGTGCTGAAAAAGCTGAATACCCCAGTAAAAATCATTTACCACAAACTGTAAAATACAATTGAATTAAACAAAAACTGAATACGAAATGGGCTTCTATTAAAATTACAATATAATGAAATTTTAAGCGTGAAAAAAAACAGAACGGGACATTGACTGGATTTTGAAAAAGTATGAGACTTAAGCTAAGCTTGAAAAATACCGCACTGGAAGAGAAAGACAGCCAATCAATAAAAACTCGAAATGAGACTTCATTTTTTATGGAAATAAGAATGGAATATCACTTAATTTATTAATTATATTAATAATAATTCCAATGCTTAATAAGGTTGAATGTATTCCTAGTCACCAATTTGGCTTTAGAGCGAAACATGGCACCATTGAGCAAACACACAGGTTAATGTCATTTGAAGATAAAAAATATTGCTCTGCCTTATTCATCGACGTCTCTTTTGGAAAGCTATTTATATCGTCGCCAATTTTAATAAAAGAAGGCGATTTCATAAGCCCCGCCCAGCCTATTGAAACTGGAGTTCCCCAAGGCAGCATATTAGGGCCTATCTTATATTTGATCTACGCATCTGACATGCCGACAAGCACCAACATTCACACTTCAACATTTGCAGATGATACAGCATTCCTTAGCATACATAGTAACCACCAGCAAGCATCAATAAACTTACGGGAACATATCGACAAACTAGAGAAATGGCTCAAGCTTTGGAAAATCAAGGTTAATGAACAAAAGTGTGCCCATGTTACATTCGCACTGCATCTAGGAACATTCTCACCCATTACTATTAACAATAAAGTAATTCCTCGACAGAGTGAAGTCAAATACCTCGGTATTCATCTTGACCGTAGACTAACATGGAAGATGCACATCGAGGCAAAAGTAACGCAAATGAAATTGAAATCAGTGCAAATTAACTGGCTAATAGACAGAAATTCGACCTTGAAGCTTGATTGTAAACTTTTGCTTTACAACTCGATTCTAAAGCCAATATGGTGCTATGGGATTCAATTATGGGGCACAGCCTCGGCATCCAACATTGAAAAAATTCAAAGAAGTCAAAATAGAATACTCCGTAGAATTACAGACGCTTCATGGTACGTTAAAAACTCACGAATCCACGCAGATCTGAACGTACCTTTTGTGAAATCTGAATTTGTGAAGTACGCGACAAGATATATTAACAAACTTGAATTCCATCCAAATCCTCTTGCAGTTAATATTCTTAACTTTGGTGATCATACCCGTCTGAGAAGGAGGGATACTTTGGCTACCATTCGAGCTCTAAACAGATGACTGAATTCTGAAATAATATTCGCATAAAAATAAATTTTTGTCCAGCACTGGCAGGATTTTAATCACAATTTTTTTTAGTATTAAGATTTGAATACTTATTGTCATTACATTTTTATGTAGATTCAATAAATAAAATAATAATGTTAAAAAAAAAAAAAATTAATTTGTCCTAAACTGGCTTGCAACAGATACCTGTACTGTAAAGAACCAGCGGTAATGATCGGATGGGTGAGTTAGTTTAAGGGATGATGCTCCTAGTAGGCTTTGGCCTAACAACTCATTAAGCCTTGTCTTCCATTGATTGCTGGAAAATTGAAAACAGGAGGGTTTAAAAGGCCCAAACTCCTAAACAAGGGGTTGACTATATAGCTACAAACATATGGCAAGAATTGCGACCTGTGTGCGCCTGGTAAGCCACAAAGGGGCGCTGGGGAATCGTGAATAATTCACTCCGTGGTATTCGTCCATCATCAGATAAGGCCGTAAAGGCAGCTCCTGATGTAACTCTTTTTCATTCTCTTCCTTAGCTCTTGACTACTTGTTGACTTATGGGCGTACATTTTTCCTTCACGCAACCCCAAAGAAAGAAGTCCAACATTGACGACGCTCGGAATGACGACGCTTGGAATGCTCAATAGCCATTAGTTCTTGAGTCAATTGCACCTTGTAAAATTGCCAATGCATGTGTTTATGCATATGTACACGACGAGCGTGAGAGGTTCAATTTTTGGGCCCGACGGTGAGTTGAAATGGACGGCCGTTCAGCCACACTATCGCGAACAGCAGCAATATTTTCCACAGAACGAGCTGTACAAGCATGCACTGGTATTTTTACATATCCTATAGTCCTAGGTTGCTCAAACTTTTGTACGATTTTTCCGGTTGTACGCACATTTTGACGATTAACGCCCATTTTCATAATAAGGTCGAATAATTTTAACGTATTGCTGAATTGTGTATATTCACCGATACAAATTAAATTAGTCTAAAATTGAGAAATTGCTGATGAGTAATGTAGTGACTAAAAAACAGCTGGTTGTCCCCAGATAATATTATTCAATTATTTTGTCTGTTCTTCTTTGGTTTTATTGCATATAATTAAAAATAAAAATAATCCCTCTTCTTGAACTCGAACTCACAATTAGTTAGTAAATATCTATATATGTAATAACTAAAAAGTTCACTAATTAAGTAGTATTTCGTTGAGTTTAAGGTCCTTTTTGCTTATTTATTTTAATATTTCTGCCAATATTTCGCTTTCCTTTGGATAGCTTCTTCAGGGCAATAATATTTGTTAATATTATTGCCCTGAAGAAGCTATCCGAAGGAAAGCGAAATATTGGCAGAAATATTAAAATAAATAAGCAAAAAGGACCTTAAACTCAACGAAATACTACTTAATTAAGAAATAGAGGTCGAATAAAAACCAAAATACTAAAAAGTTCACTTATAGATGATTTATATAAACTTAATCTGTTCTAAGCCGAATAAATCTCAACTTAAATAAATTTTCAATTAAATCAAAACGAAAAATCGGATTTTACTCTGTAGATCCAACGCAAAATAATCAAAAATTTTAACTGGAAGTGACCTAGAACTGAATTTGTAGTAAATTAAAATTAAGCTACACTAAATAAAAAAACAAGCTACGATAGATTTTTCAGTTTTGTAATAGCTTATTACTTTAATAGATTATGAATTATAGAAAATCAAATTTAGATTAACTTCGATTAAATAGAAAAAGAAACCAGAGTTTTGTTATGTAGATCTCATGCAAAATAAACCAAAACTTAGACTACTGAAAATGAGCTAGAACTAAACTAGTTCTTAACTATTACTAAACTAAGAGAAATGAAAAAATGTGCAGCAACAGATCAAACCCAACTTAAATCAAACTTCGATTAACTCAAAAAAGAAAGCGGAGTTTCACTATGTAGATCCAAAGCAAAACAATCAATGTAATATCTCTAATTGTTACTTTTTCCAAATTGGTGTTCAATTATCTGCTAAACTATCCATATTTTATTGAGTAAACATTTAGATTTCTTTTTCCCATAACTAAAAGCTTTTGATTTGCATTTTTTTTCCAAATTTCTTTTGCAAAAAAAAAGTAACTTTTTTGAAATATGACGACGTTGCGGCAAATAAGTGCTCTGAGTCAAATGCATGTTTGTGCATGCACAAAACAAAAAAGAAACCTGTAAGAAGAACTGTAAAACTAAACTGAACATCAACAATTTTCACTCATAGCCCAAGGGTAATATCACATGTGTCAAGTGTAATGTATGAATGTATGACACACTAAAGAAAAGAGAAATGTTTTACATTCACACAAGTTGTAGTCGGTAGGTACTCGTAGGTCTGAATACTGGCTTTAGAAAAGTGTTCGAGCGTTTGTCTATTTTAAGGCAGTGTTGCTTAAAATTTGCTTTCTTTATATTCTTGGTTTGGTTTTTACAATTTCTTTTATTCATTTTATTTTTATATTCATTGAAAATTTTTTTCTAACTGCAGCTTAACATACTACATATATTTTGTATGTTCTTTCGCAAATCTTTTTTCAAATGTATTCTAATTTGTTCTCTAAATATGTTTATGGTCGACATGATTTTTCCAGTGGTTTTTAGTCAAATATATGAGAAGAAAAAAAACAACACAATACGGTGTAAAAGAATAATGTGTTTTTTCTTTCTCTCTCTCTCTCCTTCACTCTCTTTCTCCGTCTTTTAAATTGTATAAAATGGTGTCTGGCAAAGAAAACTATTCGGTTCTGGTAGAAAAGTTTTTTTTTTGGTAATTTAATATGGAATTTTATATTTTTCCTTTTGCTTTTTATTTAAAGAGCGTTTAAATATTGAAATTTTTATTGCTTTAGACATGTTGAATGGTGTCTGCTGAAGCCAACTTTGTTCAGTTATTTTCTGGTTTTTGTTTGACATTACATACATACATATGTAGTTGACATGCCAGTTACATTTCTTTTAATGAGTCTACTTAGCATTCCTTTTTTTTTTTTTTGGTTTTTGTCGTTTAAAGGCTGGAAAGTATTGTAAAGAATTAGTTTTGTGGAGTCTGGCCAAAGTCTATTTAGATAACATTTACAAACTTTATATTGCCTTTTTGTAAGTAATAAATTCCTAATATCTGACAGTTTAAAGCATCTGTCTTATTTAATTGCCAAAGTTTTTTTAAGTAATAAAAAACGAATATCTAACAACCCTGCTGCTAATTTTAAACTAAAAAAAACAGCCCAACAACAAGTATTTATTTTAATGTTTTCTTTCTAAAAAAATATTTTATGTTTTTTGTAAAGGCTACAGGAAGCTTTATTAAAATAAAACATATATTCTATGGAATGAGCACACTTTTTTGATTGGACTAATTTGTGTTAGTCTGAGCAGTGTTGAAGGTATATCGACCGGACAACGATCAGTTTTAACTAATTTAATACCAACTTTTTATATGTGGTGATAATCTTTGTTTTGGTCTTTCCGTGTTGTTACTGATAGTTTTAAGTTTAACGTCCACAAATGCTGCTCTCTCTTTCCTTCCCATACCCAGCGGCGAACATTGCCTACCACATTACTTCTCTTCGATGATGTGTGCCACACTTTGTAATCAATGAATGGTAACTTACAAAGTGTATGGCAGTAGTATATGGAGTTCCCAAAAATGAATTACGTTCATCTTTTGTATCAAATTTATATTTTTATTTTATTAATTCGATGTAAGTCAAACGTTCGCCGTCTTTATCAGAGCACGTTGCAAAAATTTAATTAACAAAATCAGTGCTAAAGGTAAGAAAACCTTATAAAAAATGTACAAGAAAGATAAAACATTTAGTGAAAAAAAAGAATGCAGTAGAAAAAAAAAACAAAACAAATTTATTTAATTGAATGTTCCCAAAAAAACTACTTCCGACTTACAAAGTATGCGAGATTGTATTCGAACTGACTACTGATGACTTACAATGTATGTTAGGAAGTAATAAGCTTTTGTTGGATGAACACCTCACTACCTCGCTTACTTTGTGTGCAGGTGGTAGGCGTTCACTCTACAAATGCGGCAATGTATATGAAAAAGTATACTAGGTTCGTATATGAGATGGTGTGCATTACTGACTTACAAGTGTGCATCGGATCATCGCTTCTGTAAGCGAAACTTTGGCCGCTGGGTAGTAAACTACGTACCTTCATAGTTCCAGTACAATGCACAGCATATCGCACCCTAAATACATAAAGGTCACAACTCAAAGTACTAAAATTTTCAGGAGAAACAAAAAACGGTTTATGTAAAAATGTTTGCAATATTCAAAGAACAATATTTCATTATGAAAACATTAAAAAAAAATTTTTTTCAATGTTATATTACGTTTGCGAAAACACAGTTTTGGAAAATTGTGAGTTGTGACGCTTTTGTATTTAAGGTACGTTCGAATTATCTCCTAGCACTGGAAATTAAACAACTTTTGGTTTTATTGTTGTAGTCGGACTGAGGAGTACCATCCAGACTTTCTAAATACGTTTGTAGAGAAGCCGTTTTTTGGTTTGCAAGCAAATTTCTTAGTTGATTAGTGCACTCACGGAGTTTTGTTTTTAGTTGCGGAAACCTGCAAAGTTGCCACTCTCGTCTAACTCTTATTTTTTCTAACACAAGTTGCTCGATTTCTAAAGAATATGTTCTATTTTGAATGTTTCTGCGTGTTAAATATGATAATAAATTAAAGCTAAAACATATACATTTATACTTTCATGAAATAAAACAATGAGAAATGGTTCGAAAATATTATTCGGGTTGTTTCTCGATGGGATGAAAGCACAAAATGTCCTATTTATTGTTAAATTATCTATTAGTTGTAATATATCAAAAATATTTATTAAGCACTTCGCCTGAAATTGCGGTTTTAAGAGTAATATATAACCATACTAATATGGGTAGATGTAGCAATTTGGTTGGCTACAATCATAACATTATTAAGTTTAAGTATTTATGACCATATCTTATTTTTATATTTAAAAACAGTGGGCTATCCACGGGCTAATTATGGTCAGTCCAAAAACGAATAAAATAAAACTATTTCATTTTATTTTGTCACCCAACGTTTCGCTCGTTTTTTACAAGCTTCTTCAGGGATATGTGTTTAGTTGGGATAATTTTTGTTGGTTAGCTTAATAAAAACTGGACTTTACAAACATGTAGTTGTATACTTGCACAAGTTGTGTTTTATACTTGTGTTTTTTCATTTATACACGTCTCTAACATTTTGCCTGAAAGGTGTAAAGAAATGTTAGAGACGTGTATAAATAAAAAAGCTTGCTTTTTGTGTTTTGACAGGTATTATTAGAGCATTTTTCTTTTTAAATTCTCAACAATTTATTTAGATTGTTGGGTTAAAAAGCTGAATGTTTGAGAATATCTTTCAAAAATTTCCAAAGTCTACAGATGATTAGGGTAGCTCCT
The DNA here is from genome assembly GCA_914767995.1 of Thecocarcelia acutangulata. Taxonomy (NCBI): domain Eukaryota; kingdom Metazoa; phylum Arthropoda; class Insecta; order Diptera; family Tachinidae; genus Thecocarcelia; species Thecocarcelia acutangulata. The sequence continues at coordinate 25,758,119 of OU612097.1, read as the reverse complement.
ATGAAATGTTGACATATAGATAGCAGGGAAATATAGAAAACAAGCTGTTTATAATTTTTTCTTGGTATCAATGTTAGAAGCTAAAATAGTGAATAAAAAACTTAATTGTTTGAATATTTAAAATCAAAATAAATTACAATAAAAACGAGCACGTTAAAGTTAAATTAAAATAAAATGTATGTTTTTCAAATTAAACATAATTTTTCTTTAATACCCCAGAGCAAAATCATATATTTTAATTTGCGCACAATTTAAATTTGTAAAATGTAATTAAATAAATAGTTTAAAACAATAAAAACTTCAAATCAATTTCCTTTGATTTAAATTCTAGGAGAAAAAAGAAAACAAAAAATAAATGTTTGAGCCAATTTTGTGCAAGGCTATTAATTGTTATTTCAAATCAATTTTAATGTCCCCTAAGAGAGCCATTTATTTAGAGCAAATAGATTTAATTACAATATTATTTAACTAAACAGAATTGACTGAACAAAAACTTAAAACAAAAGCCAATTGAAATAACAAATAAAGCAATTTAATTATCAACTACTAGAGTCTTTGGCCGGCCAAAGGTGCCGAATATTAGCAGAATAATGTTCCAATACTAAATTCAATGGCTTGGAACAGCTGCTGACTGCAATATTGGCCAAAAAGGAGAAAAGAAAAGAAAGGAAAAATGAATAATTGCCACTTGAATTAAATTAAGTATAACAATAGAGAAAAAAAATGAAAAAAAAATGAAAATCAATTGGAAATTGCACGCCAGCTGCCAACGCCATCGTCACCTTTCTGCTGTCAAATGTTTCAAATTAGTTTCTTTGAAAATTAATTCTAGAAAATTAACATAATTCTTTTTCTCTTCTCTTTTCAGGTGCGTACAATTATTTAATAAGAAGTCATGTTACATGTTAAATCTATGGTAAGCAAAATATTTGGCAAAAACCAACTGAAGGAGCTCTAGAATATATTTATATGAAACAGAAATTCAAGGTTGTTTTCAGAGATACTTGAGTGATGAAGAGAATCATTATTAAACACACAACTCACCATCGAGCCCAAACGGTGTGACAGAATTGATTATAATCATCATGAGAAAAATCAGAAAAAAATCTATCCCAGGCAATTTGAAAATTATGAGCATTAAAGAAAAACTATCAATATACTATAAATGATATTATTGTGTGCAACCATATCTCGAAATTAAGACGGTAATAATAGCATTACAGAAATGCACACAATAACATAGTTTTAAAGCAATAAAATGTAATTAAATTGAATATACACTGTTTTTAACAATAACACCCAATGTTATAGCATATATACAAATGTTGTTGTAACCATAGTTTAAACTGCCTTTTCTTTGCGTGTATACTCTTTTATCATAATCAAAAATATTAAAATAATTCCATGTACCTTTATGTTTGCCCTCTATACCAAACTATACCAAACTCTTTTTAAACTACCCAGCGGCCAAAGTTTCGCTTACAGAAGCGATGATCCGATGCACACTTGTAAGTCAGTAGTGCACACCATCTCACATACGAACCTAGTATACATTTTCATACTCATTGCCGCATTTGTAGAGTGAACGCCTACCAGCTGCACACAAAGTAAGCGGGCTAGTGTGGTGTTCATCCAACAAAAGCTCATTACTTCCTAACATACATTGTAAGTTATCAGTAGGCAGCTCAAATACAATCCCGCATACTTTGTAAGTCAGCAGTAGGCAGCTTGAATACAATCTCACATACTTTGTAAGTCTGAAGTAGGCAGTTCGGATACAATCTCGCATACATTGTAAGCCGGCAGTAGGCAGCTCGTACGTACTGCGCATTTCAGTTTTTTAGGAATGTTCCATTAAATAAATTTGTTCTGTGTTTTGTTTACTGCATTATTTTATTTTTCACTAAATTTTTCATATTTCTTTTACCTTTTTTATAATGTTTTCTAGACACTCTTACCTTTAGCACTGATTTTGTTAATTAAAGCTTTTGTAACGTAGTCCGACAAACACGGCACACGTTAGATTTACAACTAAAAAATAAAATACATATATATAAATGTGATACAAAAGATGAACGTAATTCATTTTTGGGAACTCCATATACAACTGTCATACACTTTGTAAGTTAGCAGTCATCGATTACAAAGTGTTGCACACATCATTGAAGAGAAGTAATGTGGTAGGCAGTGTTCACCGCTGGGTAGTGATGACCGAAGAGAACAACATAGTTGCGCTCTGAGTGCAAATAAATTTGAACTGGGAGAAAAAATACGCAATTCAAAAAAATCATTTTACTTATAATTTACTTAAAATTGAAGTAAAAGTAAGGAATAAATATATAAATTTGTATTTTTAGTAATCTTAATCAATTTTATGTGAAAAAAATAGGCAAAATACAGAGAAAAAACAAGGAACAAATTTGAACACCCGTGCGCATGTTCATTCGTCGCTGTCTCATTGACGACTAAACTAATGAGCGTAAGATTGTGTTTGCTTATGTTTACCACTTTAACTGCCTTCCCTAAACAAGAGCGGCAAGCGGAACGTTTTTTTCCGCTGAGCTTTAACGCTGAAACGCCATCCCTAAACAAAAGCGGCAACGTTATGTCAAAACGATAAAAACAGAGTTATCAAACAAATAAATAAAACAACCCTGATTATCTTAACAGCTGGACGGACGGCATTATTGCTTGTGACTTTTTTATTATATTAAAATAAAATAATTAAAGTTTTAAAAATTAGTTATTTAGATAAGTTGAAAATAATTTCTACCTCTATTTTCCAATAAGAAATACAAAAATTTTTTATTTATGTTCCTATCTTATATTTTTTCTTCACTCTTTTGTTTACATATATTTTCTTTTGCAATTTACTTCACTGTGAAACGCATTGTCAAAATTGGATTTTCCAATTGCAAAGCGTTGCCGCGGCTTTGTTTCGGTATGCTCCATACAAAGTGTACGGACGTGAAATCTTTTGACGGCTAGAAAACGCTTGCCGCTCTTGTTTAGGGATGGCTGTAAGTGTAGAGCAACTTTTTACTCTCTTTAGCTCAACCCTCTCTATCTGCCCTTCGCTATTTTAAACCCTTCAGAAGAATGTAAAGAGTATATCGTTAGTCCCACGTAGACTAACGATATACTCTAACTCGCATTTAGCCTGATTTGAGCTTTTTTAGGGATTCTACTACGTTTCACACAAGTACACATTGTCACAAAGATTTAATTATATAATTTCATACATATCTCTCTTACAAGCAATTGAGCGAAAAAAAGTTACTTTTAGATATACCTATTTATTTCCATTACGATTTTTCTTCTCCTGTAAAAATGCAATTATTTTAGTTAGGGCCTTTCTACATGAGAGCAACGATATATAAGTTTGTGATTCCATTTGTAATATCTACAATTTTCATTCACGAATATATATATATACTTAATCAGAATAAATAAAAAAGTTGATTTGGTCAATGAAATAATGACTCTTTTGCACATAAAATTCAGTAGCCCTGTTGTCGCACGTCATGGCAATATTAATTGGCCGTCACGATCATGTGAGTTGTGATCGTTGGACTTCTTTCTTTGGGAATATTTAAAAGAAAAAGTCTACATCAATAAGCCAAAAATAGTAAAAGAGCTAATGGAAAGATAGTTTAAAATATTAACGGCTTTGAATCTCAATTATGCCTCAGAGCCACAAAAAAATTTTTTTTTTTTATTAATTTATTGAATATTCACAATGTGAACTAACAATAAGTATTCAAATCTTAATGCGAAATACAAAAAATTAGCCAAGTCCAGCCAATGCTAGACAATTATATTGGTAAAAGCATCTATTTAAAGCTCTGATGGTGGCAAAGGTATCCCTTCTACTCAACCGAGTGTGACCGCTAAAATTAAGTATGTTTCTTGCAAGAGGATTTGGGCGAAGTCACTGAAAATAAGGACCATGGGATAGAGGTATGCCACCGAAGATGTGAAAGCAGTTGGTCGATATTTTCTTTTACACACTACTCGTATGATCATAATCAAAAATATTAAAATAATGCTTCGAAAACTGTTTGTTGTGGTTGGACCTCTCTTTGCTATAGTTCTTTTTTTTTTTTGCAAGTCAAGTTAAACTTTCATTGAAACTATTTGCATATTCACATATTTTTAATACAAACTCCTTTTTCCTATATATATTTTGTTCTTTTTTTTCCTTTTCCCTTTAAATATGCAAATTCTGTAAAAGAATCATAATAAATTGAAATATATGTTTCTGTGCAATTATTTTTTACATTTATATTTAATTTAAATACTGCTGATACTGCCAAATTTAACTGTTAAGAATGGTTTTGTTTTTCGTTAAAAATTTTAAATTTTTAAGCCAGCAAGTTGACTAGTAACTTTTGCTGAAGGTCAGTTGGGAGCATATTTAAAACACTAAATAAAATATTTTATTTAAAGTTTTGCATTGTAGCTGTTTTTTTCGTGTATCTTTATCAGAATTTTTTTTTTAGTATCATCTAATTGCAACATATAACTGAGTTTTTCCACTTTACTGTCATTTGCTTCGAAAAAAAAAATCCTTGTTAAAAACTTAATTGGTAGTTAGCAGCAAAAACATTAAATTTTAATTGACTTCCCTTGCTTCATGCTTGGCAATTCGCTGGCATGACACTGACACTGACACTAAGTACTAAAGCAACAACAAAAAAAAAAAAAAAAGAATTTCTTAAAACAATTGTATATTATTTAGTTGGTCGTAACTTCAAGTTAAACGTTTTCGTTCCTTCTTTCAAGCTTTTTCTAGAATTAAATTTTTTGAGCAGTGTTTTCTTTTTTTAACACTTGTTCTTTTTGATTTTATGCTGAATTCAATGAAATTTTTTGCACTCTCCCTTAAGCAAACAGAACAAGTCAAACTTTGTTCGTGCTTTTTTAAAATATAAACAAATTAATTTTATGTCATTAAATATTTAAGCTCCAACAACCCCAAGCTACATTTTGTACGAACGAGTATGTATTAATTCAATTGTTGTACTGTTTTTCGAACTCACGTCTTGAAACTCCAGCGAGCAGACACTTCAAGTCCCTCGCAAAATAACACAACAACGCCAACAAAATATTGAAACACAATCAATGCAACAGCAAACAAGAAGTAGTCATAATTGAAATAATTCACTTGCTGCATGCAACACTTTTGAAAACAACAAGAACTAAAACCAAACAAAAAAGTTCAATGTTCATATAAAACATGTTTAAGTGTTTACGGCACCATGAAAAAGAAACAAAACAACACAGAAAAAGCTGTGCGCCAAGTTGAAAGGCGGGAGGGGAGAATGTTGTTGCACAAGGTGAAAATAAAAAGAAAATACGTTTTCTAGCACGTTTTAAGTTAAGCAAATAAAAATTAAAAATCTTTTGGACGGAGTAAAATAAACGTACTGGATATTATAAATTAGGAAGTAACGTAAACAAAGACGTGATGGTGTCAAAGTAACAGCTTAAAAGAAGGATAATTTAATTAAACCAGACACACAAAATAAAAGGCAGACACTACAAAAGAAAATACTTTAAAAATAAAAAAAGTCCTATTTAAAGAACCCGCTAGGAAATGTGTGTTCAATAAGCCAAAAGTACTTGATGTGTGATAGGGATGTCTGTATCAATATTATACCACTACAAGTGCTTTTATTTAGAGATATAACGTGACGTGAAATTAATCATACAATTTTATTTCCAAATACGTTGAGTGTTGGATACAAAGCTCTTTTATAAGAGAGAGCTGGACAGCGACATAGAACACGCTCAGCACATTCCACTTCCTCATCATGCTTACAACTGAAATGACTATATGGAAGCTTTAACATGTATGTAACCTCCATCAGGACAGGCCTCTAAGGATAATAGTTTCCTTATTCTCATACCTGCCACATGTCAGCAATGATATTGGACAAATAACCTCACACCATCTGTCTTGTGGGGTCCTCAAAAGTTGATGCAGTACTTATTTCTTACTGCTCTTGGCCAGAACCCCAACTTTGCCATCTATATCCTCTTGTTGTAACCGCACAGTGGTGTTTGCCAGTTCGTCCGCTACACATTTTCCGGGCACTTCACTATTGCCTGCTTACGCAGAAAAGCTAAAGGTTCAAATGTCTCGTTATGTCGTTAGCGATTCTGGCATTTGCGAACCAATCTGGATGTCATATAGATACCCACTAGCTTATTTCACACAGCCTTACTATTAGTAAAAATTTAGATATCCTCCTCGTATGCACTGTAGCCCCTCAACTAGTTAGCTGGCTTCAATATAGCCTTGATTTCCACCTGTATTTCACTGCACTCATTTTGCAGCCTAAAACTAATCCTCCTCTCTACAGGGGAATAAAGGTACCCACACCAACACCCCAAGCCAGCTTGGATCCATCTGTAAAGATTTCCAGCACGTCCTCCTGGCGACGTGTGCCAAACACCTTCGAGACCGTGCCAGACAAAATTACATCAAATCTGTTATCGAGTAGCACAGCGCGTGAGCAGTAAACAATATGCTCTGGAAGGTCCACTATTCTTCCCATTATTAAGGCATGACTATATGTCGCCTCTTTCCACGTCCTACTTGACCACAACTTGATCGCCGAATTCATGGATATATCTTTGTACCATACGAGCATCTTATAAAATAAAATAAGCTTAACAACGGTGTCGAATAGCCAGCAGGTGTTCGAAGGATTTATCCCCCAAGTCTTCCTAATGGCCCTTCTATACAAGAATAAGACGGTAGCCGCCTTTTCTGCTTTTTTTTTTAGCTTGGACCAATACTCAGGAGATGACCCCTACATATGCAGTGCATTGTACCAGAACCAGGAAAATAGGTTATGTCTGGACATTTCGCTGCCACGATAGTTTGGAATTCGGGTAGATACATAAATATTTCGCACTATCTGACAGCTTGAACTCAACTCCGTTTACGCTTGTTAGAGCAAGCTGTATTGTATTCACACTTACACCATTGTTCCTGCACTGCCCACTGGCGCGGTCAGGCTGAGTATGTGAAAGTATATCCAGGTACTTACCCGATATAGCTCCAAAAATATTATCGACATATGCCCCTCTTCTAAGCAACGTGGAATCTAATTCCACCAGTAACGAATTCAAAGCTAAATTTCATAGAAGAGGTGACAGGGCTCCTAACTGTTTAGAGCCGTTATGCAAAATATGGTTTGCCCCATATTGGAAGTAATGAATCTGTTGGTCACTGAATTCCCTATGAATCTCACAATCGACTGATGAACTGATGTTTAGTCTCTCCAGGGCAATTATTATGACCCTTAGTATCCCATTATAAAATTTTCTATATATATCAAGAAAGGCCACTAATACATACTCCACATGCTCCAGAGTTTTATCTATACTCGTATATTGAGAGGTTGTTAAAGGGTCTGGATTTAATGACATACTAAGATGTAACTCAATTATCCATTCCAAAGTTTTAAACAAGAAGGATAACACGTTTATGGGCCTGAAAGTATTTCGAAGTAGTGAATGAAGGATTCTCCCTTTAAAACTGCCAATAAGCAATGGCACTATAAGTTACTTATTCTTCTACAAATAAGTTGCCATAATAACATCTGCATCCAGTGTTTTATATGGGCCAAAACTATTCAATATATCGGTCATGCTATCTCCCATATAGGGCACATATCCAGGAAAATGCGTGTCTATGAGCGCTTCTAGGGGCTCTTGTCCGCTGATAGTCTACTGATGGTATAGGCTGAATATTAGATATAATTTTACGAAGCCTACTGGTCTTGGAGACTCTCTACTGCAGAAGGACTCCATGAGCTCCATTTCGTATTTCTTATAAAATTCTGAAATTTATTCACCAAGGCGGTATACTGCAACCAGTTACCTAGTCTTTTCTTTTCTGTAACAGATTCCACCACGGCTGCTTATTTTCACCCCGAGACTCTTTAGGCCTACATGAAGCCAACGTGGCTGTTTCAAAAGACTAAGAGTCTTATTTATAAAATTTTGTTCATGTTTATTAAGCTCTTATTACACAAATTTTTTATAGAGATCAGTGCAATAACAGCTTAATAAAATTGAAAAAATGTTTATAAATAAGGCGGTAAGTCAATACTTCTACAGCTCTCTAAATGTCCCTACATTCCTATATGGTCCCACCATATAGGATAAAATCCGAAGGAATAACTGGTAAAAATCTATCCGCTAACCTATCTTCTTCCTGTTGCTTCTGGGTATTAATTCCAAGACGTAAATCATCTTGAACTCAATCAAGAAATGAGTAATCTTCCACTACCCTCCAGTCTCTACTCACATCCGAATGCTTAGTGCCAACTAGCATAATACCCAGAACCTCTTTTCTATTTACCACAACAAAATTGGGTGCTGAACCATCATCACATCTAAATTATTATAAAGTATAAACTCAAAAATTTTCTCGCCCCTAGCCTTAGGTATGAGAGCTGTGCCCCACCACATGTTGCGCCTTTGCATTTGCCCCAATAAAACGGCTAAAGCAAAGTTGTACCCTATAATTATTATTTGTATTTTTTTTATTTAGTAAGCTTTTATTTGTGTTTTGAAGGGTTCTATTAGAACAGTTTTCTTTTTATTCGGATACTCATAGTTAAGTGTTTGAATACATCTTTCATAGGCTTCCCAGTTCACTGATGATTATTTATGATAGCTCCTATGAAATGTCGGCATAAAGACTGTTTGTATTTAGTGAAAAAGTTATTCAAAAACGAAATTGGATGATTCGTTTTGAGTCACCCTGTATTTAATAATAATATGATATCTATTATGCTACTATTAAACGAAAATTGTTCACATACCTTGCGGCAAAATAAAATTAGAATTGTAAATTATATTTCAAGTGGCTTAAAAAGAATTTATAAATAAAAGTTTTATTTCAGTAGAACGCAAGAACCAAATTTATTCATTTAGTTTTGTCTTTTTTCACATATTTTATTCTCTTTTCCTATTTAAATGTTCCCCATCTCTTTGTGTGCATTCTGAGTAGGATTGTTTTTGTTTTGCTTACGGTTTTTTTTTTTTCATTTTTATTTTTTTCTTTAACGGCATTGAAGTGCACTTGGCGCTTTAGCATTCTTAAGAGCAGCACTTGGTTTCCGTCTTGAAAAGCCTTATCTGCTGCTTCCTTTTGTATGTTTTAATAAAAATAACAGCAATAATAAAGATAACAATATATTAAGGAAAAAAGTGAATTTATTTTAAGAAGATTTTACAAAAAAAAAAGAGATGAAAAAACTAAAAAAATTTCTAAAGAATGGAGATGGGGTTTTCTTTCTTACGAGTATAAGAAGAGTTTCTTCAACATCTTCTTCCACGGCATTGGCTAAGTTGTGAAAAGAATAATAATTGTTTTATTTTGCTGCATTTAGCTTTCTGTTATTCTTATTGTAATAGGAAAACTTTGGCTTTTTAAACCAAATGCTACAGTTGTTAAGCAAAGTTAATTTTGAACAACAATGAAAAAAGGTAAATTGCTTTTAACACGCTGTTGCTGCAAACGATACTTCATGTTCATTTAACAAAATATTTTGCGGTAGAAAGTTAAACAATCACGTTAAATTTAATGCACATTTATTTGTTCAATTAAATTTTATGAGGTATGATTTCTTAAGAAGAACTTTTTCGAAAATGTGGTTTTTGCAAAAAGGCTTGTTTTGCAAACGATACGAAAACGTAAACGAAAACTTTTCCCAAAATATACCTGGGCTCGAATCTTCACATCCGTGATCGTATCGGCAATCGTACGAACAATAATTACGCATTACGTTAATCGTATATCCGAATTGCAACCATAACATACGATAACAAACGGATCGTGATTTTGTTTTTAAATTCACAATCGTTTTGAAACCGGCATTAATGTTTTATGTAAACTAAAAGAGAAACTAAACAATTTTTTACTATAGTAGCAAAATATATATTTACGTAGGTCTTTCCTCTTTTTTAGGTAATATATTTAAAGTTTCTCTTAATTACTCGTATAAATTTTGGTAAAAACAAAATGTTTATTTTGAAATGTACTTTTTTAACATTTTCGTAAAAAGTACATTTTTAAAACGTAATTTTTTTATAAATGGCACACTTTTTAATAATGAACTTACTTCAAAAGGAGCTGTTAAGAAAGGCTTTTATTAAAAAGTCAGTTTTCAAAAGTAGTTTTTTTTAAATTTAAATCAAATGGTATTTTTTCAAAGGTTAGCTCTTTAAAAAGTAAGTTTTTAAGGGTATTTCTTAAAAGGCACTTTTTTAAAAGGTACTTTTTAAAAGGTACTTTTTTAAAAGGTACTTTCTTAAAAGGTACTTTTTTAAAAGGTACTTTTTTAAAAGGTACTTTTTTAAAAGGTACTCATTTACATGGTAGCTTTTGCAAAGGTACTTTTTTAAAGGGTACTTTTTAAAAGGTAAGGTACTTTTTTGAAGGATAGTTTTTTAAAAGATAAAGTTCTTTTTAAAAATTATATTTTTAAAAATTACATTTTTAAATTGTACTCTTTTAAAAAATATTTTTTTAAAAGATACTTTTTTAAAAGATACTTTTTTAAAGGTACTTTTTTGAAAGGTACTTCTTTAAAAGGTACTTTTTTAAAAAGTACTTTTTTAAAAGGTACTTTTTTAAAAGGTAAATTTTTAAAAGGTACTTTTTTAAAAGGTGCTTTTTTAGAAGGTACTTTTTTAAAAGGTGCTTTTTTAGAAGGAACTTTTTTAAAATGTACTTTTGCAAAAAGTACTTTAAAAAAAGTACTTTTTTAAAAGGCACTTTATAAAAAAAGTTACTTCTTTAAAAGGCACTTTTAAAAAGGTACTTTTTTAAAAGCAATTTTTTTAAAAACTACTTTTTTAAAGGTACTTTTTTAAAGGTACTTTTTTAAAGGTACATTTTTAAAAAGCACTTTTTAAAAGCTACTTTCTTTTTTAGAAGGTACTTTTTTAAAAGGTGCTTTTTTAGAAGGAACTTTTTTAAAATGTACTTTTGCAAAAAGTACTTTAAAAAGAGTACTTTTTTAAAAGGCACTTTATAAAAAAAGTTACTTCTTTAAAAGGCACTTTTAAAAAGGTACTTTTTTAAAAGGTACTTTTTTAAAAGCTATTTTTTTTAAAAACTACTTTTTTAAAGGTACTTTTTTAAAGGTACATTTTTTATAAAAGATAGTTTTTTAAAAGGTACTTTTTTAAAATGCCCTTTTTCAAAAGGAACTTTTTTTAAAGGTAAATTTTTAATAGGGACTTTTCTGAAAGGTACATGTTTAATAGGCACTTTTTTTAAAAGTACATTTTTAATAGGCACTTTTGTGAAAGGTATTATTTAACAAGCAGATTTTTAAAAAGTACTTTTTTCGGAACTACTGTCATTTCTAAATTTATTGAATTTTTGATGAACTGTTATAATTTTTTAAATTAAATTTTTGGTTTGTACATTTGTACAACGGGTTATAGTTCAGGTTTTTTCTTTCTTAAGTTTTTTTCTTAAGAAGGATTTTTTACAATACAAATCTGCTGTGATCAATAATTTTGATTGGTTAAAGCAGTAAATCCCGAGTTCAAATCCCAGTGGGTGCTGATGAGTAGTGTAGTGACTACGAAACAGCTAGTTGTCCCCCAGCTAAAGATTTGATTATTATACTATCATTTCTTTTTATTACGAGTATGATAATATTTGAATTATATTGCTGTAATCTTGGCGGCACACCTCCAAATTTTCGATTTCGCTGAGGTACAGTTCTCGTCCTATGGTATTAATGTGCCGAATTATATTATCATTTGGCTCTTGAATTGTTGCTGGCTTATCGACGTACACTTTTTCTTTCAAATAAATGCAAAGAAAAAATGCACGGCCATTGAATTTGTCGCGCAAAACAGCCATTGTTTCGTTAGCTGTGTGGCAAATAGCACCATTATGTTCAAACCACATATCGTCTACATTCATGTCTTCCAATTCGGGCCATACACAGTTCGTTATCATCTCACGATAGCGAACACCATTCATAGTAAATGACACCGCCTGTGTATAAACCGCATCAAACACTTACTCTTTATGGGTGCATTGGTTTTCCGACAATCACTCTTGGATTATCATTCATCCAAGTGCGGCAATTCCGCTAATTGACGAATCTTTTGAGCGGAAAATGTGCTTCATCACCGAAGATGATTTTTCTTTGAAAATTTAGCATACACTGTTGCCATTTCTTGCTACCATTCTGAATGACACCTTGTAAGCGTGTAAATGCAAGTCTTTATGCAAAATGATCATCAACGACGAGCGCGAGAAGTGCTGTTGTTGGGCACGACGACGAGTTGAGGTAGACGGACTGCTCTTCAGCTACACTATCGAGAACAGCAGCAATGTTTTCTGCAGAACGAGCTGTGAACATGCACTGATGTTTTTTTAATTCCTACAGACCCGATTTGATAAAATTTTTATAAGATTTTTGCGATTGTATGCACATTTGGACGATTAAATTGACCGAAAAATTCACGAAGTACACGATATGCAATTTGATTTCAATGCCCATTTTCATAAAAAACCTGAATAACTTTAACGCCTTGTACGTCTTTTCATGGTTGAAATTGAGCTAGTCTGAAATTCAACTTAAAATCTAACCACCCAATATTTCATAATATCTAAAAGCATGGAGCAGTTAATGCAACACTCTTTGTAGTCCTTTTTGGTTTTAAATTGTATTATTACTTTTTTTAAATACTTTTAATTGGTGGTTTGCGCAACACAATAAAATTCTTTGTTTTAAACATTGTCTTAAATTGTTTTAAATGTTGCACATTGTCCCCTGCCACCAAACACTGCTGTGTGTTTTTGATATGAGAAAATATATGCAATTTTTTTGTGAGATAATAAAACACAACAACAGCAACTACAATATCATTTGAGTTTTTGAATGGAAAACCAGTGTATCTACTGATACAACCGCAATATTAAGATAATGTTAAATAGAACCAGAAACCACAAATACAAACAAAAGGCCCAACTACAGTGCGGAGTAAAAGTGGCAATCCGTTTGTAAAAACCAATATTTTACTTTAACTGTTTGTATTCTTAGAGTAGCTCAACTTTTTTAATGGAAAATTGTAAAAGAAATATTTTGAAACAGACTTTTTTTTTATCATCATTAAATTATTTATGCTCCACTGTATGCAATTAAAATCCCGTCACTGAACTCCCTGCCATTAAACTTAACTGAAAACTATAAATACAAGCAGTACAATTCACAAAAGCCAAAAACCAAAAAAAAAAAAACATAAATATATATATATATACATATATATATATATATATATATATATATATATATATATATATATATATATATATATATATATATATATATATATATATATATATATATATATATATATATATATATATATATATATATATATATATATATATATATATATATATATATATATATATATATATATATATATATATATATATATATATATATAAACATAAAACTTCATTTTACGTTTCGGATATTGTGGAAGTTGTTGTAGAGCCTCAAACGAAACAATAAAAAAAAATGTATCGGATTAACAAAAGCAACAAACAAAAGTGAGCAACAATTGCAAATGCAAAAAGTAGACTTCTTTCATTTTCCCATAACAATTGTTGCATTGATATGCAGACGCACCACCACTCGTAGTCAAAGGCGATATGTGCTGCGAATGGCAGAAACGTCATTATTATCAACAACATTTTTAGTTTAACAGCAATAATAACGACAGCAACATGAAAACCAAAACCAACCTCATAAAGCCACAGAGATCAACCATTTATATCAACAACAATAGCAACAAAAACTATAACAACAACAACCAAAAAATAACAGCAATAGCAATTGCAATTTAAAACAGTATGTGGCTCTTATTAAAAAGAGAAAACTTATATAACCTTATACACAAACACATGTCCTTTACGACTCACGCACACTCACCCACATATATTTACGAATGAATACAAATACTCGTGGAAGAGCAAACACTTATAGCAACTGTTATAATTATAAAATTGTTGACGTGCCTTTAACAGAGCCAAAAGCCACAAACATGTAATTTCACTACCACTGCCAAACTTCATAAAACACCAAGTGTTGGAATACACACACACACATATACACACACCCACACCCTGTTGCAGCAACATACCAGTACCAACAACTTTGTTACTAAATAGCTAAGAACCAGGGGTTTCTCTTTCTTTTGCGCCAGAAGTAGCCAACATCATTATCAAAATAGCGAAGCGTTTGTGCAAACAGCTGTTTCTTTGTCCTTAAAAGTCCTGCAAAATGAAATCGAGAATTGTATTTGACTTTGAAAAAGAAAAAAAAACAAACATCAACACCAATACCTGACAGCATTTCAAATTCTATAACAAACTAATCAGGACATGTGTTTGTTTAAGAGTATGGTTAAATTACTCACTTGTTTGGACGTTAAAAGTTTGAAACATTTTGTTTTTCAAACTCATGTCTCAAACTTTTCTGTACGAGGGTAGGCAAGAAGTTCAAAGTTATTAGATAAAGATAAAATATTCTTATATCATAATGTGATTTTTTGTTTGATAAGCGCAAAAAATTTTTGTATGAGGGTTGGTTAAAGATTAAAGTATTAGTAGGATCTTCCTGTTTAATAAAAGGAATTTTTTTAATGCTTTCAATTTTCAAATTTAAGAAAACAAAATTTGCTTGCCGCCAAAGTATTCGTACGGCGCATTGTATAATTAAATGAAATAGAGGATATTTCATTTAGCGATTACCTGCTGCAAATTAAAAATCAAAAGAAAGTGTGAAAGTGTGTCTGAATTTGTCTTTGATTTGAATCCATTATAATGGGATCGTTTACAGAAGCATCAAACTCTGAAAGAGTGTCATGTACTTTAAAATAAAGTTGGCATAAGGGAGAAGCATGTTTTAGGAGGAAAACAACTACATATCAGGCAAGAATTTTTAGTTTGCTAAAAATTCTTGTTTTTTGTTTCTTAAATATAATTTATACAATATTATAAATAAACAAATATAATTTCATAGAAACTTAAAAGAATGTAAATTAATTTGCAATTTCGTGTATTGGCATAAGTATTTTGACAATAATGTAATACTAAGATAACAGTGTTTAAACGTAACAAAACTAAAGAAAAAAAGAAAAAGGTAGTAATATATATTGCTCGTTTATTGCAACATAGTCATAACTCAAAAAACCTTGTTTCGAGAAAACCACTTTCATACAAGTCTTAGAAATTTTTTTTTAGAAAATATCTACTAAAAGAAATAGTTTAAAAGTAATTTGAATAAATTTTTGGCATAATACTGTGGTACTGTTAACAATTCTGCATTGTTAACTCGAAGAGCTAATTTTTTTGTGATATGATGCAATAAAGGAGCTATATATCCTCTTTTGGCTTCTACAACTCTTGGTAATGAACCATAAGGATTTTTCAGAACCCTTAGAAATATCTCTTCCCATAGGGAAGTAAACTTGGAGATGGTCTCCTGTCTGATTTCATTTAACGAAACTGAATTCTGAATTTTTAACTGAAAAAGCTAATTTTTTGTGATATAACTATGTTGCAATAAAGAAGCGATATATCCTCCTTTGGCTTCAATAATTTTTGAAGGCGTCTTGGTAATGAACCATAAGGATTTTTAAGAACCCTTAGCGATATCTCTTCCCATAGGGAATCGAGCTTAGAGATTGTCTCCTGTCTGATTTCATTTAACGAAACTGTTTTTTTGCGTTTCAAAAGAGACCAGACGTTTTCTATAATATATAAATCTGGACTTTGAGATGGCCAGTCTAAAGTATTAACACCAACATCTTTCAAAAGCTTTGTAATCAACCAGGCTTTGTGGCATACTTAAATGATTCCCCAGTCAGCTTTACACCAGAAGAAAGGCATTTTCATTTAGCGTAATCATATATTGGTTGTAAATTACTTTGTTTTTGCAAGTATTTTACTAACAAATTTGTTTTTCATAATTATATTGTAAAAAACCCGGTTAACCGGTTTTTTCTTTAACCGGTTTTTTAAAATTGCCAATTCTCAAATTATTCAAACTACATTTTAAAGAAAAGTCAAATATAGTTTTGCAGCTGTACAAGCAAAATATATCCTGTGCAGAGATTGGCAAAATTTTAGAACGGAATTGATTTACTTTCTACAGCAGTGGTGCCCACAAGTTCTATATGAAAGAGTAAACACCAATACATTTAAGGAAAAACTATTTTTATTTCATATTTTTTGTTGTAAAAAGCAAAACATTTACAAAAACAAAATTCACACTGATAATCGCTGTCGTCAATGCTTACCAGCAAAACATGCGAAAGTTGTTACTTTGCTTTTGTGTATGTGCGGTGAAGAACGAAAAAAAAATACATAAGACGAGTTCAAATCCCAGTGGGTGCTGATGAGTAGTGTAACGACTACGAAACAGCTAGTTGTCCCCCAGGTAAAGATTTGATTATTATTTTTCTTGTCTTCTTCAATCAATAATTATTGATCACAGCAAAATTGTATTGTAAAAAATCCTTCTTAAGAAAAAACTTAAGAAAGGAAGGTTTGTACATATGTACAACCCAAAAAATTTTTAATTTAAAAAATTATAAAAGTTCAGCAAAAATTTAACAAAATTTATATAAGACGAAGTTGTTTGTGTATTTTTCATTGCTAATGCTGAGCGCAGTATTTGTATATTAAAGAGCACAGCCCTATAGCTAAGCGTATTTACAAAAACAATTGAGTATCAAACGCATAGGGCTGGGCACACTTGTTCTACAGTATAATCAAGCGCTTTAAAAATTACACAAACTTGAAATGTCGCCCACACACCGGTAGACCTCGTAAACTTACTGCTAAAAATGGACGAAAAATTGTAAGAAAAGTAAAGCAAAATCAAAAAATTCCTTCCAAGCAATTTTACTTGAGCAACTTTCGTTTTCTATTGCTTACACTTTCTTAATCTTGCATGTACAGCATTCTCAAATTGTTCCACTTTATTTTCATTTCTTGCAAAATAATTATACTGAGTGTTTTTTGAGGTTGCCCACAATATTATTAAACGCTTCAGCTTTCTTTAGCCGCTCTATTTAAAAAATTTTTGTAATAGCTGTTACGTAAGGAAATTACTCGCCATTTTACAGAAAAACTGTGTCTGTAAAACTTTTGCGAAAAAATTTTCCGCTTTCAACTATCATTATTTCTCGCAAATAAAAAGGTTGTGAGATAAAATTTCAAATAACAATAATTATCATTAAATGAATACTAATACTGAAAAAATAAGTATTTTGCTGTTAAATTAAGTTTACTATATATTTACACAGTTAAGAATGATTGTTTTTTTATTTTAGCTTTTTAATTAATTTGTATACCCTTCACACAACAGGTTTTAAGCGAATACTTAAGTTTGTAATTTCTACAATTTTAATTTCCCACCCAACAAAGTATATTGTAATACTTTTATAATGTTTTTTTTCAGAACTCACAAATTGCAAGTGTTTTTTAATTTTATAAAATATTGTACATAAGAATGTATGTATGAATTTGTAAATAAAATGTAAACGTTAGAGCCATACCATACATTTTCTAGAATAGCCGGCGGTTATAATATGACCCCGTCGAACAAAATTTCTTAACTTTAGTAATTTTTGGTCGGCGGCGGTACTAATTGTGGCTGGCGCTTTTATTTTCAAAATTCCATGTCGGCTTCGTTTTAAATTTACAGACATTTCTAACGTAACGACGTAATCGCTTTGGATAGTTTTCGAGATGAGTTACAAACGCAGTTTTTTCTCACTTTTCGAGAAACAATGGAATAATTTGTTTCACAAGTTTTCGACGCGAGAACTTCTCGCCAAAGTTACAGAACACAGCCACAGCATCCGATTTTATTTTGCTAGAGATATATCTACAAGTATTTTTTTTTTTTGTACCACTTGTCCAATTCAACATGTTGTACAAAATTATCTACGAAATTTAATTTTGTATTTCGAGATGCTATCAAATTAAATCGTTGTTGAGTTTAATTTCTTTTGACACACAAAGTTTAAAGTGTCCAAATTTCCAACACAGAAGAGCATCACTTCACAGACGATACAACTAAAATATTCGTATGTTGTGGTTGTTTAAGTCGATAAGAAATAAGATGTAGTTGCTAAAATCAAATTATCCATGCAACTTCTACGTATGTGTGTATGCATGTGTTTGAGATATGCAACAAAACAACACAAGAAATTTAATTTAAAGCTTTGAAATGATGATTAAGAAAATTGGTATCCGAAACGGCTGCAAGCTGCTTATAAACTTAATGAATCTGTGAATGAGTCTGGTTAGTTGTATGTGTTTTTAAGAGTTATTGAGTTATACTGTACATAAAACATATTTTAACTTTGTACTTTGCTGTAATGCTATGACTACTTCAGACACATTCTCGCTCAAAATTAAACTAGGCAAAAAATAAATTTTTTTTTACCAATTATAGAAGTATTTTTAGGTTTTAAAGAGGCAAAAAATACTGCAAAGGCTTGGCTTAAATGCAACGTAAAGCATGTAAGGCTAACTTTAGATAAGCAGAATAAAACATGGGGCTGTGGACACATGAAAAGATAAAGCAATAAGCACTGCCACAGACCTACCCGCAAGAATTTAAAAAAGTATAAAAATAAGCGTGGGCACAGAATAACTATTATTATTATTACTACAAAGAAAAAAAATTTTTTTTCGTGTTCAATTACATTCCCATGCTGGCAACAAAAAAATATAATAAAGGGTGTTTTTTTAAGCTAGATAGAACTTTAAATTGTAAAAAGTAACACAAAAAATTAAATTTTGATGAAACATTTTTTTTTATTTGTTTCAGTATACTCTGACAAATCATCATGAATAGACTCACGCTTGAACAACGCTACGAAATTGGGCTCTAGAGCAGTTGGCAACTGACCCGTTGTTTTATCGCAAAGTTGTGTTCAGCGATGAGGCGCATTTTTGGCTTAACGGGTTTGTTAATAAGCAAAATTGCCGCATATGGAGTGAGACCAATCCACAAGAGACCCTACAGACTCCATTACATCCAGAAAAATGCACTGTTTGGTGCGGTTTTCATGCTGGTGGCATCATCGGACCTTATTTCTTCAAAAATGAGGCCGGAGCTCGCGTTACGGCAATGGAGATCGTTACCGCACCATGATCAATGATTTTTTGTTTGAAAATATGGATGACATTGATCCGGAGGAGATGTGGTTTCAACAGGATGGCGCTATGTGCCATACGGCGAACGCAACCATCGACTTACTGAAATCAAAATTTGGCGACAAGTTGATTTCGAGAAATGGACCTGTCAATTGGCCTCCAAGGTCGTGCGATTTGACACCTCTCGATTATTTCCTGTGGGGCTACGTGAAGTCACTGGTTTATGCTGATAAACCAGCAACAATTGACGCCTTGGAGGCCAGTATTGTTCGTGTTGTTCGTGACATACGGCCAGCAGTGCTCGAAAAAGTGGCCCAAAATTGGACGTCCAGAATGCGCTTCGTCAAGAACAGCCGCGGTGCCCATATGCCCGAAATCATTTTCAAATGTTAATGTCACGTATTGATCTTTCGAATAAAAAAAATTTTGATTACAATTTAATTTTTTGTGTTATTTTTTACAATTTCAAGTTCTATCGGGCTTAAAAAAACACCCTATATATGTGTGACATATACGCGAATTTACGTAAGTTGCACGGTTCAATCAAGTCGCGTTTTATAAACCCAATTTATTACGTACTCGTCTATGAATTGGCTCGTCGCCAGTGAGCTAAATAGTGTCCTATAAACAGCCTGTTCATTTAGTCTACTGGACATTGAGTTGATCAGCTTTTTTGTTACGTCTGCTCCCATTTTCTCCTATCCCTCCACAGACAAAATTTTTTTTCGTGTTCAATAACGGAATTCGTTGAAGCAATTAATAAATTGTTTGAATGCGGACCTGTAAAGGAGTTCGTGGATTCAAACAAAAGTTTAGTAAACATTTTTATTGATCGAAAACAACTATTTTTTTAAACAACAACAAAATATGATATCCAAGGTTTTTTTTGTTTTTTGATATTTATGTATATGCATACAAATTATTTTTTCAGACAAAAATTTTGTTGATATTATTTTTACTATAATTTTTTCTGTGTATGTGAATGGCATGTGGCATAACTCAATTTAAAAATCTGCTTGAAATCCAGAAAATGGCTTCCCTTACAAAATATTTAGAAAATCTTAATTGTACTCCTCAATCTGACTATTCCTTGTGGAAAGTGGCAAATGACAAAAGGTCTGAAAGGACCTGTAAGAGGTAAGCAACCTTTGCAAACTTCAGCTGGAGACCGGAAAAGAACCGAATCTGAAAAGGCAAAGCTCCATGTTAATCATCTGCGTAATGTTCTTGCCACAAAAGATGAAGCGAATGATACAACTAAGCTACCGTCATATGCTGTTGGAAGACGTACGAGGGCGGTTCGGAAACTTCTTAGCCTATCAATGAAAGAGAATAGATTTTCAAAAATATTTTTATTTTTCAATATAATCTCCTGAAACTTCAATACACTTATGGTGCTTTCTTTTCTGATACAAATGTTACACCTATGCTACATATAGTGGTTCAACACGTTCTTTTCTAACAAATTTGATACACTATTAAAGGGTATCATGTTCTGTTCAAAACATGTTGCACTTAAAACTGGCAAATCATGTGGCATTTCTTACACTGTACTTCGAGTAAGATGGAGATACTGCCCTTTTTTACATCTTTGTTTCAAACGTGTTTATGCAAATATGAAATACTTTTGTTATTGTAGATGAGTAAACGGTGCTGCTGATGATAGCTTTTATAAGATAAAAATAGTGATTAAAACGTTGGTATGTTAAAAGTAGTCATGATATATTTGAAACGCTAATCGTACATTACTATTAAATGGCACTTTGTTAGCATTTTTTGTTCTTTTGTGCTAATAGCATATGTAGAACTTTTTAAGACAGTGGTAATCGGAAAAAAAATGATAAACATTTAAAGGGCAGCATTTTTTATCTGAAAAGAAAACACTATTAGCCCAACGCTTTTTTAGCAATTCTATCCCTTGATTAAAATAGTTTTCCTCAAGGTCTTCAAAATAGTGGTTTACAACTGTAATTGCATCTTCATTTGAGGTAAAACGCTTGCCAGCAAGGATTTTTTTAGAATTGGGAACAGGTAAAAGTCACTGGTAGCTAAACCTATTCTCTTGGGTGGTCAAGCAACTCGTACTTTAATCTGTTGATTTTAGCCATTGTTAAAACACTCTTGCGCGCTGGTGCGTTGTCTTGATGAAAAATTATTTTTTTGTGTTGTAAGCCAGGACGTTTTTCTCAAATTTGTACATTTAATTGATCCAAAAGGTTGCAATAGTACTCTGAATTTATTGTTTTACCCTTTTGCAGATATTCAGTCAATAAAATCAATTAAAGTCCCAAAAAACCGTTGCCATAACCTTACCAGCCTACTGAATTTTCTTTGCCTAATTTGGGGCACTTCCTCCAGCTTCAGTCCATTGTCTGGATTGTTCTTTTGTCTCTGGAGTACAGTGGTGGTTGCATGTCTCATCAACAGTTATTAAACGACGCTTAAAATCCATTTTAGTTCGCTTAAAACGATCCAAACAAGCTTGAGAAATGTTCATTCTTAAGCATTTTTGATCAAGTGTTAACAAATGCGACACCCATCTTGCAGAAAGCTTTTTCTTCTGTAGTTCTTCCTGCAAAATTAAATGGTTTCGATCATTTGAGATGCCCATGATATTAGCTATTTCACGCACTTTTGTTCGTCGATGCACTTTGGCTACAATTTCTGTTGTTGTTGCTGTTTTTGGACGTCCACTACGTGGTTCATCTTCAATGCTTGTACGACTACGTTTAAAACCAGCAACCCAATTTTTTACTGTTGCATATGAAGGAGCACTTTCACCTTACACATTCACCATATCATTATGATTTTCTTGTCCCGATAAACCTTTTTTATGTAAATATTTAATGACACCACGCATTTCTAATTTATCCATAGTAAAAAAATCGCGGATGCGTCTCTTGTGAACACCTGTTTGTACATGAAGGAGTTACCAGATCGAAACAAAATTTAACATGTGTTCATAGCAGAGATGGAAGTTTCCAAAACACGTAACTTTTTTCTAATTATACCGCATTTTTTGTGCTAGGCTAAGAAGTTTCCGAACCGGCTTTAAGACTTAATTCTCAAGATGTTGAAAACCTTAAAAGTTGCACAAAGCCCAGGAAAGCTACAGGTATATATAAAATTACTGGTAAAATGCTTGAGAAGTAACCTCGTGTAGCTAGAAGAAAAAGAAAGAAAGCATTAGTAAGTGACATTTATGCCATGATTTATATTATAAAGCTATCCATTATATTTTATGCTTTTATATGAGATATCTTTAGCCAATAGATAGTTTTTATCGACGCCAACTCGTAACTCTAGGACTCATAAGCAATTACGAGTAGCTCTTTTAATGACTCTTTTATTATGATATTTTGAACTAGTTATTTGTAATAGAGAATGGCAACTACATGCCTCCAATCACATCACCATGTTAAAATAATGCCTCAAAATTTTGCTATTTTTTCGTATTCATTTTTGCAAAATCTTTTAAGTTGAAGAATCGTAAAAATCTTATTTAACCTATAATAATAACAATATGATTTTTTGGCACTTGTATAAAGTTTAAATTAAGTGCTGATTACTTCAATAACTTTTATAAGTATTATCTTGTTTTTACCACAAACTCCAGCCTGCTTTAGCCATTACATTATATGCCACTTGTTGCAATGACTTTTAAGCAAACATGTTCTCTAACCAACACCACAGAAATACTGTACTATAATGGCTTTAAATAAACATTTAAATATTTAAACGACCACAAATATGTATGTATGTATGTTTGTGTGTATGTATCTGTATGAACTGGCATGAATGTAGACTTAAATGGCTTCTCTGAACTGCATGCGAAATTTATATTAAAAAGTATTTTGTTATGTATTTTTATTTTATTTTTTTTTTTTTTACACAATTGTAGGCTTAAACAGAAAGTGTTGCATAAAATTCTTAAAAACAATTTCATTTCTTTTTTGTTTTTCCGTTTTGGCTGCCGACACAAGCGGCAGTACAATTTAAAGATTTTGAATGGGAAATACTATTTACAAGGAAGTTAACTACATTTTAAGCGCCTTTAAGGCTTAGGCGAATGCTGTTGCACAGATTTTATTTTCTCCTTTTTTTTATTTCCTTAGTACTTAAACACAAGTTAAGCCAAAAAGCGATCTCCAAAGGGATACTTTCAGCAACATTTTGTGGGCATAAATAGCACAAACACAAAACAAACTAAAACAGAAAAATACTATTTATTTAAATAACATTTTCAGGGCACATACGAGGGCGGTTCGGAAACTTCTTAGCCTAGCACAAAAAGCGCGGTATAAACAGAAAAAAGGTAGGTGTTTTGGAAACTTCCATCTCTGCTATGAACACATGTTACATTTTGTTTCGATCTGGTAACTCCTTTATATAGAAACAGGTGTTCACAAAAGACGCATCCGCGATTTTTTTATACAATGGAAAAATTAGAAATGCGTTGTGTCATTAAATATTTACATAAAAAAGGTTTATCGGGACAAGAAATTCATAATGATATGGTGAATGTGTTACGTGCTGAATTTAAACGTGGTCGTACAAGCATTGAAGATGAACTATATAGTGAACGTCCAAAAACAGCAACAACAACAGAAATTGTAGCCAAAGTGCATTATATAGTATTAAATGATCGACGAATAAAAGTGCGTGAAATAGCTAATATCATGGGCATCTCAAATGATCAAGTCCATTTAATTTTGCATGAACAACTACAGATGAAAAAGCTTTCTGCAAGATGCGTGTCACAAAAACGCATAAGAATGAACATTTCTCAAGCTTGTTTGCATCGTTTTAAGCGAAATAAAATGGATTTTAAGCGTCGTTTCATAACTGTTGATAAGACATGCAACCACCACTATACTCCAGAGACTAAAGAACAATCCAAACAATGG
Source organism: Thecocarcelia acutangulata (assembly GCA_914767995.1). Classification (NCBI taxonomy): domain Eukaryota; kingdom Metazoa; phylum Arthropoda; class Insecta; order Diptera; family Tachinidae; genus Thecocarcelia; species Thecocarcelia acutangulata. The sequence goes on along the minus strand of OU612097.1, from coordinate 25,733,969 downwards.
ACTGAAGCTGGAGGAAGAGCCCCAAAGAAGGCAAAAACAATTCAATCGGCTGGTAAGGTTATAGCAACAAATTTTTGGGACTTCAAAGGTATTTTATTGATTGACTATCTGCAAAAGGGTAAAACAATAAATTCAGAGTACTATTGCAAACTTTTGGATCAATTAAATGTACAAATTCGAGAAAAACGTCCTGGTTTACAACACAAAAAAATAATGTTTCATCAAGATAATGCACCAGCGCACAAGAGTGTTTTAACAATAGCTAAAATCAACGAATTAAAGTACGAGTTGCTTGACCGTCCACCTTATGCTCCTGATTTAGCTCCCAGTGACTTTTACCTGTTCCCAAATCTAAAAAAATTCCTTGCTGGCAAGCGTTTTACCTCAAATGAAGATGCAATTACAGTTGTAAACCACTATTTTGAAGACCTTAAGGTAAACTATTTTAATCAAGGGATAGAATTGCTAGAAAAGGATGGAACTAAGTGTATTGAAGTTTCAGGAGATTATATTGAAAAATAAAAATATTTTTGAAAAACTAACTATGCTCTTTCATTGATAGGCTAAGAAGTTTGCGAACCCCCCTCGTAATGGAAAAAATATCCAGGGAATAGCAACCAGCTTTGAGATTATAAGTGCCGGTTGTATCACAGTTAAGCCTACCTAGCCCAGAGCTGTTGCAAGCAAATTGAAAACAAAAACATTTTGTACAAAATGCGAACATATACTATTATTTCACACTCCATTGTTTGTTTTATTTTTAAGTTGGCATCAGTGCACCAAAGTTAAAGTAGGCATAAAACTGATAGTAAAGCTCTTCAGATTTTCTTGTTCACTTTAAAATATCTGTTTTGTTGCAAATCGTTTTAAGTACAAAACTTAATGAACGCTAAACTTGAAATAATAAAAATGCACATTATAGTGCACTAGTCACAAGGAGACACCAGGAGACATAACAGGAAAAGAGAAAATAAAGACAAACTGCCACTTTTATATTTGCATGTAAATTGCATTCATAAAAATTTGTGAATGTATGTTTAATTTAGCACCCTATCCCCCCGATTCTTCTCAGTGTGTTTGCATTCTGCATTTATAATGACTGGATAAGATGCGCGTTAAAGTGATAATGTTATTTTATAGCTGGAGAAAAACAACTTAGTAGTAAAAAACTTTTTTTGAGTTACTAAGCACTAAAATTTTATTTGTATCTAAAATTACAAAATAAAACTTCCCCTTAATAAAAACAGAATTGCAAATTATAAGCAGTAAGCTGCAAGCATATAGACAGCTGGAAAACATAGAAAACATGATGTTTATAATTTTTTTGAATTATTAATTTTTTACTTTTAATACTGATATCTCGACAGAGTTAAACATAAATATAGCAAATAAATTCTCTAAATTATTATTGTTATTAGTTTATTGAATTTTTATTGAACTTTATAATTTTTAAATACATTTTTATAATTACTTTATAATTTTTGTACATTTCTACAACCGGTTCAAGTTCAAGTTTTTTCCTTTCTTAAGTTATTTCTTAAGGATTTTTTACAATACAAATTTGCTGTGATCAATAATTTTTGATTGAAGAAGACAAGAAAAATAATAATCAAATCTTTAACTAGAGGACAACTAGCTGTTTTGTAGTCGCTACACTACTCATCAGCACCCACTGCTCATGATGTATCATGATCTGCTTGCTGCCTTAACCACTCAGTCTATATTCATTTCATATTGAGTTACATTTATTATTCATTATAGACTTTTGAAAATATACTAAAAGCGTATGAAAAGGCTTATTTTATCGAGTTTTCAGCAGCTCTGGGCTGGGGAACAGCTCTCGCGTCATCGTAATTATTGCTTAAGTGCGATCAGGCTTGTTGTTGTTGTTTGGCCTTCGAGAGTTTTGCATCTCACTCTCATTGGTTAACTGTCTACCTCAACTAACTGTATTACTTTACAGTTTTTGTGAGGTATTTCGTTGTTAACTTCCTATGCGAAGGCATAGGTCGGTACAGTTAGTCACAGCGCCGCAAGAGAAATACTGTTAATACCATCGTGGGCATAAGGTCTACGTTACTCCGCCCATGCTGTGCATCCTATACTTTGCAAATTTATTTGCAAATACAATATCGAATTTTTTTTAAAAGCTTTTGAGGTGAAAAATGCGACTATTAGGTTACTGAAAAGCGCTAAGACTAACGCGAAAGGCGCTAAATTGGCAACCGTGCGGACCATAGGTATTTAAGAGCATTTGGCAGCTTTTATGATTTCTTTTATGATTTCTTCTTCTCAAAGCAGAAAATTAAAACCTTCTGCAAATATGGCGAGCAATTGTATCGAGAGTCAAATATGACAAATCGACTAAATTTTAAGTGGCGCATGACAAATCGACTAAGTTTTATATGGCGCTATGTTTACAATTGCCTAAGCTTATTGTATGACATCTACGGCCTATTTATTTTGACTACCACTTACTGCTACAGCCACCTATTGCAAAATGGCGGAAGCAAAGTTGTACACCTAATATTTTTTTATTTAATCCTATTCGGTTAACGCACATTCATTAGAAAACAATGTGCTAACATCTTATGTTAATTATAAATATTAGATAATGCAAATAAATTTTTCATACGCTGAAAGAAATTTGTTTTCATGTTCAACAATGGAATTGTTGAAACAAATGATATTTTATTTGAATACCGTACTAGCAAAGGACTTAAAAAATATGAATAACAATTAGAAAAGAAGCAGCTATTAAAAAAAATCAGTTTTTGTTATCAAAAATAATTTCTTTAATGTATTCATGATAAATAGTTGAACTTTTTTATTAAATATTGCTTGATGTTATTTGATAGGTTATGAGTGCGATTTCTACTTCAGCTAACACAGTTATCAGACTACTCCAATTAATACCATAATTGAGCTGAATATTCCGCACAAAACTTTGAAGATTCATTAAGATTCAAAAATAGCCTTAAAAATATTTTGTTTAAATAAACTTATTTAATATTTGGTTTTCCGTTGGAAAGCTTTGTCAGGAAATATTTGGCCATTTCATAGAATTCACTTCCGTTCGGAAATGGAATTGAATCGGGTTTTTAATTCTTCAAACAACCAAAATTTCAAACTTTTTCGGAATAAAATCAATTCTTTAAGATAATTCTAGTTTCATTCTTGCAATGAGAAATGATTTCATTTCGAAAAGTTTTTTAGTTTTTCGTTTTTTGAAGAAGTAAAAACGTATTCAATTCCATTTCCGAACGAAATTAAGCTCTGTGACATGACTGATTATTTCAACCGAAAACGAAATACTGAATAAATTTATTTAAATACTTTTTTTAATAAAAAAAACGTCCCATAATATTGCAAATTATTAAAACAAGAAAATTTTTTAAAAAAGGTCTCCCGTATTTATCTTATTTCTAAACAAACAAAAGAATATTTGAACAACAAGAACTTGATTTCAGCAAAACAATACGGTTTTATGAAGGGTACGAGCTGTATAACAGCACTGGTGGATGTCGTTGAGAACATAAGATCTAAAATCGACGATAATATGATTTCTTTTCTGATTCTTTTAGATCACAGTAAGGCATTCGATACAAACTTCTGCTTGTAGACTCATGGCGTCGTACCTTTCTAATCGCTCAGAAGTAGTTAAGCTTAATGACAAAATCTCCGAACGATTTAATGTTAAAAGAGGTGATCCACAGGTCTCGATACTTGGTCCCCTTCTTTTTTGTATTTACATTCATGACCTCTCTGACATTTCTATCACCAGTTCAATTCATATGTACGCTGACGATGTTCAACTTAATAACTATTGCACGATTGATGATGCAACTTCCTGTATAAGCAGGACTAATAGTGACTTGGATAAAATTAACAACTGGGCTGAGGCAAATGGTCTGAGTATAAATTCCTCTAAATCTAAATGTATTCTTATTTCGAAATCGAAAATTATGCGAGAGAATCTTCACATAAATCCATAATGACGAAATCGTTTTTGTTACTAAAGCAACCAATCTAGGAATCATGTTCCATGAGCGGTTGATATGGTCTTCACATATTGGCATTGTTGTAGGTAGAGTGTATAGTATGCTGAGGAATTTGTGGACTGTCAAGAACTCCACCCCATTAAACATACGTATGCTACTAGCAAAAACGTATCTTATTCCTTCTCTTTTATACGGTTGTGAAATCTTTGCAAATTGTGGCAGCGAAGACAGGCGTAAACCCTAACCACTCTTTCGCGGATGACAGCAGCATTTGTCACTCGTGCTCTTTTAGTTATAAGCCCAGCCTATCAGAGATCGCTGCCAAGAGGCAAAATATGAATGATTCACTGAATAGTGATCTTCTATTAATCTCTGAATGGAGTCGTAAAAACAGGGTCGCCTTTAATGCTCGTAAGACCCAGTGTTGCTTATTGACGCACAAACAAACGACCGCAAATGCTGCTTCATCTGTACTCCTGGCTGGTATAAATATTGAAGAATCGGATGCTCTTGATGTTCTTGGAATGAAGATACAGTGTGACGTTCGCTGGACTGATCTTATTTTTCATGTCTCTAAAGAAGCATTCAAGTGCCTAGGTTTTTTGAAACGGTGTAAGATGTATTTTACTCCATCCGATTTCCTTACTATTTATACCACCTACATCCGACCGAAAATGAAATACAACTCTCATGTTTGGGCCGGTGCCTCAAAGTCTATTTTGGAGTTACTCGACCGTGTGCAGGAGAGGGCAAAGAAACTCATCGGTGACGGTAGGGTATCCTACTCTATTGACTCACTGGAGCATCGACGCAGTGTGGGATGCGTTACTCTGTTCTATCGTTACTTCAATGGATTTTGCTCTGACGAGATTAGGGATCTTGTTCCCGAAACGCGCACATTTTTACGTAGCACGCGTTCATCGCCTAGAGCTCATCCAATTGTGGCCGATTGCCTAGGAAATCGCACTATGCATTACAGAGAGAATTCGTTTTTCAGCCGTACTCTTCGTCTGTGGAATAAGTTGCCTGCAGACGTGTTTCCTGTCTGTTATAATGTTGGAAAGTTCAAGTCAAATGTTCACAAACACTACTCCCTCTTTCCCCCTCCTCACAACCTATTTTCCTAGTTCTGGTACAATGCACTGCATATGTAGGGGTCATCCCCTGAGTACTGGTCCAATATAAAAAAAAAATACGAAAAAAAACTAAATGTTGTTTATAACATTATAGCGCGATATATTTTCCAAAAGCGGCGTCTTGATCACATTTCACAATACTCATACCAAATATTTCACCTCAATTTTGATAATCTACTCAAATATAAATGTCTAATCTTCCTGCAAAAAATAATTATTTCTAAAGAATAAAGTTTGCTAGATCGAATGGTGGTAGAAAAATTATTCAAATAAAATGTAGGAGTCTTATAATTCATGCATTTAGTCTTTGGAACGTATTACCAAATCATATTCAAAAGATAAGCAACGCTAATAGGTTTAAAATAGAATTAAAAAATTTATTTTTGTAAATTATTTTTTACGAAGTAACGATAGTGATTCATGTTTTTCCTTTTATGTAAGTGATAACACTAATTGTTCTGTTTCTTACTTTTGTTTTTCACTTTTGATTAAATTTTTATTATCATTATGTGCCCTTATTACTAGCACTGTCATTTCTAAGATGTTATATCTTGTTGTGTTAAGGCCCTGATTCACTATCCTACACGAAAAGCAGCGAATTCAACTCTTAGTGCAGACTTTTACAGAGGATGCATTCAAACAAACAAACATCCTACACGATCGTACGATTCATTCACAGGAAACTGTTTCAAAAGTCTGGCCGACTTGAAAAAATCGTTTCAAAATGGCGTTGTAGGCTACACTATTGCACAAGTATGATTCAAATAATTTATATACACAATAAAACAATTAAAAACTCTTATTAATATAATAATTTTACATTACTTAAATTTTTTTCTTGAGGCACCAACAATATTCTTATATTTTTCACAATATATATCCCACTGATCGCACAGAAACCATAATGTTTTGAAAATTTCATAAAATTTTTCAAATCGCACGATTTGTCAAAAAGTCTGTTGCACGGTTTTATTTATAGTACTTTTTCAGCACACATGCTTTATTTTGTAGATCGCACGATCGTGTATGATAGTGTAACATGGCCTTTAGTTTATCAAATAAATAAATAAAAATAAATAAATAAATTAGGATCAACACAAATTTTCTGTTTGTTTTTTGTTTTTCAAACCCTCAAGAGACATTCAAATTATAGAAAAATTTCTAATTTGATTAATATTTAACATTAAAATTTGTTTAGCGAATTTAACTTTAAATTTTCAAGAACGCCTTTTCTAAAAGCAAAAATATCAAAGAAAACATTTGTTAAATCAATTAGCAAAAATATTTACTGCAGAAGTACAAATTATTTTACACCAAAATTTTATTGACTTTTTACGGTAAATTCTTTCTGTGTATTGTAAAATAAACTACATCCTTTATGTTCATGTTTGAATGTGTTTTTTAATGTGTTAATGTATTGGTGCATGTGTCTGCATGTATTTGTTTGCATGTGGCATACAAATTATATGCATGTTTTCATTCAGTCATTCATTCATTCATTGAGCCATATTGTTCATTTCATTCATTCATGTTTGCAGGGCTTTTTTTTGCTTTTTTTTATTTTTTGTGTATTTAATGACTTGATGTTTAACGTGCTTTTTTGTGCATGAAACTGAATGCAACAAGTTGAGCAAACAATTTCGCAATATTTTCCTTTCCTTTTGCTTTCTTGTGCTTTTTGCTTATTTATTTTGTTTGCAATTATGCATTTTAGTCTTTTGTCATACTTTTAAGTCACTAATGAGTCAAAGGAATTCATATTATCGTATTTTTGTATAAAATTAGATGAGTTTAATGAGCAGGGTAATGTAATGAAGTAATCATTTTAGTGCATGAAATAAAAGAAATAAAAACAAAAATAAAATTTGCTTAACAAAAGTTTTATTGTTCCATTTAGGAAATACACTACATGTGTATGAGACGCCTGAGTGAATCTTTTTTCTAGCTTCAGAAAAAACAATAACAAAAATAATTTTTTGTGTGGATCTTAGTAAACTGGGATTTTTATTCAGTGTCCTGTTAATCAGCAAAGAAATTCGTTGATATTATTAAATATTTATTATTAATAATTTGTTGATAAAATCAACTATTTCTACAAAAGAGCCTATTCATGCATTATGTAGTGCATTTTTGTGTAAGAGCCCCTGAGTTTGAAACCGGGGCTCTTGGCCCTGAATACACAGATACTCGGTCGGCTTGAAAACTTTTTCTATTTCGCCATTTACAGGGTAAAGAATTTGCATTTGCTTATTTTTAGCCTATTCATACATATACTCATACCTTATTCTTTCCTTTCTTTTCGAAACATTCATGGAACTACCAATATTCAACAGTGCATACAAGCCTTTGCAAGAGGATATTTTTAGCCTATTCATACATTATATAGAAAATTATTTGTAAAATCTTGAAATATATATATGAGCCGGGATTTGAAAACGGTTTCGAGAAGCCCAAGGAATTCATCTCGGTAGTAGCAGAACAAAACGTGCTTTTTGTATTTTTTTATACCCTTCACAAAAATGTAAAGGGTATTTATAAGTTTGTGATTCCGTTTGTAATTTCTACAGTTTTTTTTTTTTTTGCGACCCTATAAAGTATATATATTCTGAATCAGAATTAAATGAAAAGTCGATTAAGCGATGTCCGTCTGTCCGTCTGTCCGCTGTTGAAATACCGTTTCTGAGAAAACCATTAGACTTAGAAACTTTTTCTTTCACCATTCTTTTACCCCATCGATTCATGGGTTTGCTATTGAAATTCAGTAATATCGGTCCACGTATAGCTGAGATATATTCAAAATTCCGAAAAAAGCCATTTTTTTTTGCAGTTTTGTATGAAAATTTTTGAAAACAAAAGTTGTTCGTTTTGCTTCAAACTTCACACACTTATTAAGCATGGTGACTAAAATGCAACAAATTTTTTTTTCAGATATCGGTCCATATATACCCGAGATATAGCCCAAATGGGATTTTTAATGAAAATGTCGCATAGGCGAAGCTAAATAACTTTTTTTGCTCAAAAGCAGTTCTGGTAATAAAATTAGGTTACATAAATATTTAAAATGAAAATTTCCGATATCGGCCCATATATACCCGATGTATAGCCTAACCGGTTTTTTGATGAAAATGCCGAGCAAGCGAATTTAAAAAACTTTTTTGTGCTCAAAAGCAGTTCTGGTAATGAAATAAAGTTATATAAATATGGAAAAAGAAAATATCCGATATCGGTCCATATACATATACTCGAGATATAGCCTGAACCGATTTTTCCAATAACATTTTTTTTTTTGCTGAAAAGCAGTTCTTGTTATAAAAGAAGGTTACAAAAATAGAGAAAATTAAAATTTCTGATATCGGTCCATATATACCCGAGATATAGCCTAAACCGGGTTTTTCATGAAAATATCGCGTAAGCGAATTTAAACCACTTTTTTGTGCTCAAAAGCAGTTTTGGTAATGAAATAAAGTTATATAAATATGGAAGATAAAAATTTCCGATATCGGTCCATATATTCCCGAGATATAGCCTGAACCGATTTTTTCATTAAAATTTTTTTTTTTTTTTTTTTTTTTGCTGAAAAGCAATTCTCGTTATAAAAGAAGGATACTAAAATACAGAAAATAGAAAATTCCGATATCGGTTCATATATAACCGAGCATATTCAGGTCACATTTTTAATATACTATACATATTCGTGATTATCGTGAAGGGTATTTTAAATTCGGCCCAGCCGAATATACTACACTCTTACTTGTTTTTTTTTTATAAAATGCTTTCTTGATGTATTTGCATGAATTTGGCCAAGTTCTACTGGAAAAAATCTTACTTAAATATTTCTTAAATATATCTTCCCTTTTCATAAAAAAATTTTGTCTTTTAAAAATGATGCAGAACAAAACGTGATATTTTTCTTCTATTTTAATAAAACGCCGTTTTTTTAAATAATTCATTTTTCTAAGTTTCATTAAAAGTAGAAATGGAAAATGTTTTGATTTTCTCGAATCACGTATGAATGTGGCTTGAGCGGGCGTAAGTGATCACAATACAAAAAAAAAACATACACACACGCGCAACTCTCTAATGTAACAGTAATACACTAGAGAATGCAGTTGCATTGAAGAAGATATCGGAATAAAAGTTTGAAAATTTCATTTATTTTAAGATTACACAGAAAAATTTTTTTTCCTGTTCAATAACGAAATTCGTTGAATCAATTAATAAATTGTTTGAATGCGGACCTGTAAAGGAGTTCGTGGATTCAAACAAAAGTTTAGTAAAAATTTGATTTCACAACATGACTTTACTATTGGCATTTTTAAAATTAAAACTAATAATATTTAGCAATAAGAACAACTAATAAATTGCTTAAAAATAAATCGTTTAAAACAACATAATTTTCTTTTGAAGAATAATGTGGGAAAAATAATTCGCTTTATTTTTTAATTTCTAATAACAAAAACGCTTAAGTATTGCTTTTTGTACCCCAATCAAAGCAAATAATTCTGTGAAACTGTTACATTAAATGTATTTAAAAAAAGGACTTGAAATATTCTGAACAAACAATTTTATTTAAATGAAAATAAAACGTAGCACTTAAACAAACGTGAGATGAATTGTAAAACGTCACAGACAAACAACACAAATTAAAACGAAAATAAAAAGAAAAGCGAAAAAATTTAGAAAATATTGCTTTAAAAGCACTTACAAATAAAAATTCAAAAACAAATGCTAGACTATTAAACTTCTGATTGGCGGGTTGTACTTGAGTTGTTTCAAATGAAATTGAAATCAAAAAAAAATATTCACTCTGAGCGGGGAAAATTGACGCTTTTAAGCATATTTGCTGAACAGAACTTTGCATGAAATGAAAGCATTAAATTCAAAAGATTTTTGTTTTAAATTAAAGAGATTTTTGATATATGTCGTTTGTGTGAATAAGCGTCATTTGAAAATTTTATATTTTAACAATTAACAAATTAAAAAAAAAAATTGTGTCCATGCCGACAAATGTTCCGAAAACGTACTAGTTTATGAAAAAGTACCTTTTCTAGAATTTAAAACGTGAATCCTTTTTCAGCAAGTGCTTTTTAACCAGCATAATTGTTAATAAAAATAGAGATATTGACGAAAACTGTACCTTTAAGCTCTAAACACTTAGACGACAGCAGACTTCATAACTTCACGAGTACAAATGAAGTCAGCTCCAAATACTGCCGTCTGGTCAGCAACATAATTATTTTAAGGACAGCAGCAGCACTATGTGTATTTACACAATACAAAATTCAGAGGTGCCACATAAATATTTTACACGAATATAATTAAAATTACTGACTGAAAACGTAATAATATCACGTAAAACTGTAAAAACCTATCAATTTATTTGTTTATTTTATTTATGTGATGTTTATTTCTATTAAATATTTCAAACTAATCTTAGTTCCAATTGCTGGCAATTTATATTTATAGTGGCAGCACTGCATTTACTTTTTGCTGCTTACGAAAAGAGAAATTAATCTAAGTTGGCAGCAGCAGCAAATGCTATTGTGAAGTCGTGCTGCTGTGATGTCGTTAAAATAATCCTGTGCATTTAAGCACATGTATTTTATTTTTAACAGATTGCTGCTTGCTGTCTGCTGCCGTCTATGTGTTTAAAGCTTTAAGCTTATCTTTTTACAAAAAGGTTTTATGCTACAAAAAAAACTCTATAAAAAAGTATTTAGAATATGTATACAAAGGTTGGTTTTTATACAAGTTCAAAATGTCAAGCTGGTAACACTTTTAAACTGGCGAGCACTATATCAGCTGTTGAGTTATTTGCATATGCATGATTAGTTTGGTTTGGCATTAGAGCTGCAAACCTATCGATATTTTCGAAGAACTATCGATACTATCGTTAAGCGCTACTTCTGTCAATAATACCACAATGTAGTATTATTGACAGAAGTGGCAGTTAGATTATTATTTATTAGTGGATGGGATATGGCCCTCATCGGCCATTTGCACTGCGACCAATATTGCTCTATTGTGCGTCTGGCAGTTAGATACTTACATACTTATACAAGTGGTAGTTAGATGCTTATGTGGGCATTAGTTAAGTTGTTCATCTTTGTCAGTCATTTTCACAACAATTATATGTATGTATATAGCTCGTATTTGATGATTGTTGAATAAATTGCTGAGAATTTAAAAAGAAAAATGCTCTAATAATACCTGTCAAAACACAAAAAAAGGTATAAAGAAATATTAGAGACGTATATAAATGAAAAAGCTGGTTTTTTGTGTTTTGACAGGTATTATTAGAGCATTTTTCTTTTTAAATTCTCAGCAATTTATTTATATTGTTGGGATATAAAGTTGAATGTTTGAGAATATCTTTCAAAAATTTCCAAAGTCTACTGATGATTAGGGTAGTTCCTATGAAATGTCGACGTATAGAGAGCTGGGAAACATAGAAAACAAGCTGTTTATAATTTTTTATTGGTATTATTATTTTACTACAATACTGCAACTTTGTATAATTCTTTGTATATGGCAACAGTGCTTAGAATTTGTCATTTTACCTTCAGAAAACGTCAAAAAATCTGTTTCATGAAAGTTTTGATGAAAGTTGAGTGGAAAGTAAGCAAAATGTCAGTGTGTTAGTAAAAAAGTGTGAGTGTATTGCAACTTTCATGAAATTACTTTCCTGTCTAAACGGCTCAAACTATTTATTATTCAAGAAAAAGAAAAAATAGTTTTTTTTACCTAGCTCATGTATTAAAATTAATAAGTGGCAATCACTGTGAAGCCTGATAAGGTCTATGTTTGAAGTAAAACTATACTTTAGCTCAACTTGTAGTTAATAAAATATTACTGGCAGAAAAAAAAAAATATTTTAAAAACATTTTACGGCGACCTTAAGGCTCTCCCTCATTTATATTTCCACATTATTTATTTTCTAAAGTCAATTTCCTGCCGCTGAATTAAATACTCTTGCCACTTGTTTTTCATGTACAATTTTATACATATTGAAATTTTTACATTTTAATATATATACATATGTATGTATATATGTATGTTCTTCTCTCTAAAACACACTTTTCCCTTTTTGCCAATTTTATTTTCATTTAAACGCTCTTGTTTTAATTTGAGTGCAATTGACGTTAAAAATGTTTAAAATTGCATTAAATTGAGGCAGGAGGGCTAGAATGAACAAAATTGCTTTCCGAAAATAAAAAGCAAAAAAAAAAAAAAAGATAAATAAATTTGAGGTTAAATGTTGAAATAGAATTTTCGACCGAAGGAAAATAAATGATGAATAGTCAGTCCATATATAAAATATTTGCCATTGATGCGCTCCAAGAGCTGGCAGTAAATTTGATTGCTTTTCAATAAACATTTTCTATTCTATTTTTTTGTCTAGCGTATAAAACACAAATAAATTTCAAACGGTAGCAAATTTGTTCTTGTTTGTAGTTTTGTTCCATTTTCAATGTTAGAAATCATTTGAACATTAATTTGAAATCATCAAAGACAATAGCAAACAGAACGTGTGCAGCTGATGAAGTGATATTTGCGATGCAGAAGATTCCTTTATAGGGTTTAAATAGAGTTCTGCCAATTGCAATAACTTGTTTTTTAAGAAAAAGAATAAGGAATTTTTAATTTTAAAAATTAATTTTTTATAATACAGGATGGCGTAGAGCTCTACATTTATGGTCAGGAGAAATGCCATAATTGAGACGCTTTTTGCAGACTATGGGCTTCAGTTCTTAAACAAGCTGAACATTATACGGGAACATGTGCAATGTGTCGTTCAAAGTTGTGCCGAACGCCTGCTTGCTAGTGTTTCAGTACTATATTGTACACTATATGCAACATGTTGGATATATTCTCCAGTATGGACTGTACGTGGCCTTCCGGTACTTAGAGGCAGTGATGTTAACGTTTATTTTCAAAGTACTGTACGAATTTGAAAAAATTACCGTATTTTGAGCAAAATTACCTTACAAAAAGTATTTAATGGGTGATTTTATAAGAACTATCGGAAATTAAAAAAAACACATAAAATTCAGAAAAATGCATGAAATATTTATTTGGATCGATAGTTGGGTCGATATAATTTAATGTTTGAAGATTATTTCATGCAAATGTTGGCCGCGGCTGCGCCTCAAATGGTCCATCCGCTTAGTCCAATTTTGGCATACTCTTTCCAACATTTCGGCCGGTATCTCACGAATAATGTTGGCAATGTTGGCTTTCAGTGCATCAATCGAAGCGGGCTTGTCGCTATAGACATTAGCCTTAACATAGCCCCACAAAAAATAGTCTAGAGGCGTTAAATCGCACGATCTGGGCGGCCAATTGACTGGTCCCAAGCGTGAAATAAACTGTTCACCGAACTCGCCTCTCAATTGGTCCATTGTTTCGCGTGCTGTGTGGCATGTGGCACCGTCTTGTTGAAACCACATGTCATGCAAGTCAAGCTCTTCCATTTTGGGCAAAAAAAAGTTTGTTATTATCGCACGGTAGCGCTCACCATTCACAGTAACGTTGTGATTCGCATCATCTTTGAAGAAATACGGCCCAATGATGCCGCCAGCCCATAATCCGCACCAAACGGTTGTTTTTTGTGGATGCATTGGTAGCTCTTGCAATGCTTCTGGCTGCTCTTCACTCCAAATACGGCAGTTTTGCTTGTTCACGTATCCATTCAACCAGAAATGAGCCTCGTCGCTGAACATAATTCTTCGATAAAAAAGTGGATCTTCATCTAACTTTTCAAGAGCCCATTCACCAAAAATTTGGCGTTGTGGTAGGTCGTTTGGCTTCAATTCTTGCACCAGCTGTATCTTATAAGGCTTCACACCCAAATCCTTTCGCAAAATTTTCCACGTAGTGGAGTAACAGAGGCCCAATTGCTGCGAACGGCGCCGAATCGATAATTCACGGTCATCACCAACACTGGCCGATACGGCTGCGATATTTTCTTCAGTTCGCACTCTATGTAAGCGTGTTGGTGGTTTAATGTCCAACAATGTAAATTTGGTGCGAAATTTTTTTACAATAGCCCGAATAGAAGCCTCAGTAGGTCGATTAAACTGACCATAAAATAGAAGAAGCACGCGATGAACTTTCTTAACAGAGCACGCATTTTGGTAATAAAATTCAATAATTTGCAAGCGTTGTTCTTTTGTAAGACGATTCATGATTAAATTATAGACCAAACTGAAGATGTTTGACAGTGACACAAGATACAAAACGTGCGTGAGCTGTCAAAACTAGTGTTGCCAAAAAGATAATAGCAAAAAAATCACTCGTTAGCTGAACTGCTCGTAATACCACGGACGCTAATAAACCAAAAGTGTAAAAATTTATGAGGTGAACTAAATGGACGAATGTCACAAAAATTATAAATAATAATTTTATTATAATTCTGGTTTCTTTAATAAAAAATCTCATCTGCAAAAATTTAATAGATTTGTCAAAAATGTCTGTATTCAGAATGAGAAAAACCTGAATGCAAATCTGACAAGTAGTGTGTAAATCTAAGTTTTCTAAAGCATTTCAGGAAACTCTTCAGTCTCAGCGCCACAATTTAATATTATATTGTTAGCAATTTGAGTATCCACTGAAGGTGGTATAGCATTTACAAACCCAACCAGTTACAGGTCAAGAATATTGCATATACTTTTTGTGTATGTTGTACAACCATCAGTAATTTCATTATATTATATTAACCTCTGATTTTACTTATCACACAACTATAGATGTGTTCTGCTTTTAGAAGATGTAATTTTTAACAATTCATGCCTGGAATGAGCACTCCAAGTAGCTTTGACGATTCTTGCAAAGGTGTACTAAGATAAGTATAATAAAGCAACTATGATTTTTGAAGTATTAAAAGTGAAACCATATGAAAAAAACTTTTTGAAAATTACCGTACAAGTAATAAAACTACCGTGCTGCCGTTTGAAGGTCAAAATTACCGTAGAATACGGTAATTACCGTACAGTTAACATCACTGCATGGAGGTTTATAATGTTGTCGACAATTTACAACCAGCCGGGTTATTGTACTCGTATGTGCTGAAGGTCCACTCCACACATTAAAAAAAACGTCGATAAGTACGTTACGTCATAGCAATTGACTTTTTCAAGAATTTTTTATCGTTAAGCTTTAAACACAGACGACAGCAAGCAGCAATCTGTCAAAAATAATATACACATGTTTAGATGAAAACGATTATTTTGACAGCATCACAGCAGCACGACTTCACAACAGCACTTGCTGCTGCTGCCAACTTGGACTAATTTCTATTTTCATAAACAGCAAAAAGTAAATGCAGTGCTGCCACTATAAATATAAATTGGCAGCAATAAGAACTTAAATTTGTTTGTAATATTTAATAGAAATAAACATCACATAAATAAAATAAGCAAATAAATTGATAAGCTTTTACAGTTTTACGTGATATTATTACGTTTTCAGTCAGTAATTTTATTTCTGTAAAATATATATATGGCACCTCTGAAATTTGTATTGTTTAAATACAAATAGTGCTGCTGCTGTCTTCAAAATGATTACGCTACTGACGAGATGGCAGCATTTGAAGCTAACTTCATTTGTATTTGTGAAGTTGTGAAGTCTGCTTTCGTCTAAGAGTTTAGAGCTTTATTCTATTGTGTGGTGTTCCGTGTAAAATTTCCTACGTCTTCTTCGCAAAGCTCTGAAATAAAAATATAGATAAACTAAAAAAGTTATTGAACAATCAACCCACTGAGGTAGTTCTGCGACACGATGTGGATGTACAACTTTGTTTCTGCCGTTTTTTTTTTCCGAAATTCTAAGATTTATTGTAAAAAAAAAACTGCTTATGCATATATGATTCATTATATATTTTTTTATCTTGGACCAGTACTCAGGGGATAGCCCCTACATATGCAGTGCATTGTACTGAAACTAGGATTCAAAGTATTCTTGTTGCGTTCAATGTGAGTCTTGTTCAAGTAGTGCCTCCAATTCTGCATCTTTAAAAATGTTGTCTATTCCACCGCTATGCTGGTGTTAGACGTCAAAAATCACCGTTCTTGAAGCGTTGCAACCACTCTAGCCACATTTTTTTACTTATAGTTGCCTCATCACAGGTATTTGAGAGCATTCGATGGGCCTCAGCTGCAGATTTCTTCATATTTGAGCAGAAAAGTAAAGAATTTGGCTCGTAAACTGGCATTTTTAGTCGAGAGTAATTTTATGATGTAGGTACAAATAGACTTACATATATCGGATGTTGAATGTGAACCTCGTCTAAGCGTCAAGTTTTTTTTGCGTTTTACTTAACATTTCTCAATTTCAGACTATCTCAATGAAAAGATATATAATCCAGCAACGCGTTAAATTTCTTCAGGCTTATTATAAAAATGGGCGCTTAAATCAAAGTGCATGTCGTGCATGTCGCGATTTTTTCATTCGATTTAATCATCCAAAGGTCCTTACAATTGGAAAAATTGTACAAAAATTTGTGAAAACCGGGTCTGTAAGAGATGTGAAAACACCAGCCATGCTCGAACAGCTCGTTCAGCAGAAAATAATACTGGTGTTCGCGTAAGTGTGGCTGAAAAAAAAAAATTAAATACCGACTATATCTCACTCACACTTTATTTGATTTTAATTCAAAAATGTTTATTCCTTAATTACTCGTAATATATCTTTGCTTGTATATTTACGTGTTTATGTGTTGGTGTGTATATATGTGCCATCGTCTGCTTTAGATTATTTTATAAAGAAAGAGGGAGTAAAATATTTATTTCATAAGAAAACTAGTTCATTTATATTCTTCGACACACACAATTTAGTTTTAATCAAGTTTTCAATTCAATAACTAAATATTTCGTTTAAATTTTACTTTATTGCACACACGTGTGAAATAAGTAAATAAAAAATTTATGCAAGAATCGTTACCGTGAAATATTGAAGTAAAATTTACCTGTTTTTAAGCGAAGTAACTCAGTTTTTTTGCTTCAGCGTAATGGAACAAATTTAAGGCAAGTGCATTTATCGCACCAAGAATTAAAGTAATTAAAGTAAATTGAGCTTCAAGAAATAAGTTATATAATAATGTAAATACTCGTAAACAACCGCTAATGCGGTGCAGAAATAGGCAATCAATAAATATATAATAAGAGTAAGGAGATATTCAAAAGCCTTTGCCACAAATATTAACAAAATCCAAAAACAGCTTTAGGAAAACTCCCCCATAAAGTTAAGCTGTTTTAAAGATTTATAGTGCTTGTGGAATGAATGATGACTTAAACCCAAAATCAATAAAAAGTTTTATAGCCTTCATATTTTATTTATAAATCATCTAAAAACTAATCCTGTTTAAAACCAGCAAGAGTGTGGTATATTCGGCTGGGCCGAATATAAAATACCCTTCACAATATTCACGTATTGTATATATTAAAAATTTGTACTGAAAATGGACCGATATTGGAGAAAAATGTTTTTACCGGCAATCCTCGCCACGCCAAAAAGATAAAATTTCATGGAAATTTGTATGGAAAAATCAGTTTAGGTTATAGCTCGGAATTTTCATTTAATGGTATTTAAGCACTCTCCTTATATTACACGAACTGGTTTTAAGCATGGAACAATCGGTTAAGACTATATCTCAGGTATATATTGTTCCGTTTTTTGCCTCTAAAAACGCTTTTTGCGGATTCTTCAATTGTAAATGAAATAATGACACTCACACTTCTTCGTTACACAGTACTTAAATAATTCACAACTTTATTTACTCTTAACACCACTGGGTGCCAAAGCACTAGACTTGCTAGTTTCTGACTTATGTCTTGCACAAAGCATAAAAATAAACAGACTCGTTGCCGCCGACCTGCCTGCTATTTACCCGTCTTTGTCAGTTTCCACAATCGACACGATCTTTGTAGTCATTCAGACTTTTAGCCTCAAATGTACAAATATAATTCTTACATATATAAAAATGACAACAACAAATAATAATAAAACAAATGCAAGAATAATAGCAACAGCCTGGAATTTTATGTACTTTAAATCATATATGTTTGTTTGTTTGTGTATTATGTTTTTATTTTTATCTTGTGTGTGTGAATGTGTTGTAGAATTATAACAAGCAGATTAGATGGATAAAACACTGGATTAGATGTGATAAAAATTCTTAACATAATTTTTATTTTCTGTATTTTAGTAACCTCTTTTTATTACCAGAACTGCTTTTAATAAAAAAAAATGTTTCACTGAAAACCCGCTTTAAGCTATATCTCTGGTATATATGGACCGATATCGGAACTATTAATTTTCAGTTTTTTAGTAACCTTCTTTTATTGCTGAAACTACTTTTAAGCAAAAAAAATTTTTTCATGGAAAATTAGACTATAGCTCGGGACATGGCCGATATCGGAAATTTTCATTCTCTCTATTTTAGTAATCTACTGCTTTCAAGCAAAAAAAATTGTTTAACTTAGCTTACGCCAGATTTTGATGGAAAAATCGGTTTAGACTATATCTCAGCTATATGAGTATATGGACCGATGTCGAAAATGTTCATTTTCTGTATTTTGGAGGTTACTTTTTATTACCAGAGTTGCTTTTAATAAAAAAAATTTGTCATAGAAAAATCGGTTTAGGCTATAGCTTGAGTATATATGGCCCGATGTCCCGAATTTTCATTTTCTGTATTTTAGTTACCTCCTTGTTTTAACCTTTACAAAAATGTAAAGGGTAAGTTTGTGATTCCGTTTGTAATTTCTACTGTTTTTATTTGCGACCCTATAAAGTATATATATTCTGAATCAGCATTAATGGAAAAGTCGATTAAGCGATGTCAGTCTGTCCGTCTGTCTGCTGTTGAAATACCGTTCCTGAGAAAACCATTAGATTTAGAAACTTTTTTCTTTCATCATTCTTTTACTTCATTCATGGGTTTGCTATTGAAATTCAGTAATATCGGTTCACATATAGCTAAGATATATCCAAAATTCCGAAAAAATCAATTTTTTTTTTTTTGTAATTTTGTATGGAAATGTTTGAAAAAAAATTAATTGTTTTAATTCAAACTTCACACACTCATTAAACATGGTGACCAAAATGCAAAAAAAAAATTCAGATATCGGTCCATATATACCCGAAATATAGCCCAAATCGGGTTTTTTATGAAAATGTCGAGTAAGCGAACTGAAACAACTTTTTTTGCTCAAAAGTAGTTTTGGTAATGAAATAAGGTTATATAAATATGGAAAATGAAAATTTCCGATATCGGTCCAAATATACCCGAAACCGATTTTTCCATATTTTTTTTTTGCTGGAAAGCAATTCTTGTTATAAAAGAAGGTTACTACAATACAGAAAATAGAAAATTCCGATATCGGTTCGTATATAACCGAGCATATTTAGTTCAAATTTTTATATACTATACATATACGTGACTATCGTCAAGGGTATTTTAGATTCGGCCCAGTCGAATATACCACACCCTTACTTGTTTTTTTTTTAAGTTCGCTTACGCGACATTTTCATGGCGAAATCTATTTAGGCTATATCTCGGCAATATAGAGCGATATCGGAAATTTTCCTCTTCTGTATTTTAGTAATCTTCTTTTATTATCTGCACTGCTTTTAAGCAAAAAAATGTTGTTTAAGTTCGCTTACTTGATTTTTTCATGGAAAATCGGTCTATGCTATATCTCAGCTATAAAGGGACCGATATCGGAAATTTTCATTTACTGTGTTTTGGTAACCTGCTTTTATTACGAGTAATGGAATTACTTTTAAGCAATAAAAAATTATAGAAGTTCGCATACGCGACATTTTCATTAAAAAATTGGTTTATATCTGGGATATATGTGGACCGATATCAGGGAAATATTTTTGTTGCCTTGTTATTGCTATGCTCAATAATATTATTAAGTTTGAAGCAAAAAAAACAATTTTTTTCAAAATTTTTAATTTCAAATTGCCCCAAAAAAAGTTTTTTTCAGCTACACGTGAACCGATTTTCAGTTGCAAACCGATGAGCCGATGGAGTAATAGAATAGTGAAAGAAAACAGTTTCTTAGTCTAATGGTTTTCTCAGAAATGGTATTTCAATGGCCAACAGACGGACATCGCTTAATCGAATTTTCTATCAATTCTGATTCAGAATATACCTATATACCTTATAGTTATGAAAATTATAGAAATTTCAAGCGAAACCACAAACTTATATGTACGAGTATATAGGGTATATACTCATACATTAACATTTTTGTGAAGGGCATAAAACTTCATTTCTCGTTAAAATAAAAGGTTACACTAAAGTGTGTTTCATTTATAACCAGATTTTGGAGCATCTTTGTTTTTACTATTTGAATAAATTTTGTTATTTTTAAAAGCAAACCCATAAAGTTTTTTATGCTCTGAACATGATTTGGCACTATAGAAATATTTATTTTATTCAACTCTTTTGAATGAACATTTTAATATAAAATCAGAAACAAAAAAAAACAAAAAGAAGGAAAAGAAATGCAAACAATGGGATTTAAAAAAGAAATTTGCAGAACTGAGGAAGGTTGTAAAATACTACTAGTAAAAATGTATGCAAATTTAAATTTTCCTCAGGAGACGTTAACTTTCGAACATGACAATGTTTACATGTGTTTCTAAGTTCAGAAACATAGATATTTTTTCTTAAGCATTTCGTTGCATTTTCAAAATGAACCAACAATAAGTATTCAAATCTTAATACTAAACATAATAAATTTTCTAAAATAGATGTGCTTTTTACTTAAGTCGAGCCAATGCTGGAATAATTCATGCTGTGAATTATTCGCGATACACCAGTGTTCGCGTGTAGCTTATAAGACTCACATGGGTCGGAAGTTTTTGCAATAAGTTTGTAGTCAAACAAATCTCCCTCCTGTATGCGATTTCCCAGCAGTCAATGAAAGACAATAATTGTTGAGTTGACAGGCTGAACTCCATTATGAGCATAAGCCTTTAACCAATTCACCCAACTAGCTATCACTCATAACCTTACAAGTATCTGTTACAAGCACTTAACCCCCGAAAACCGACAATGCAGCATAGAGAAACCAATTCCCGTTTCTGGGATTTGATCTTTAAACCACAGCCAGAGCATTTCAGTAAAGGTAGACATTTCCACCATAATCAGTCCTGAGATAGTCTGCAAGCAGAACCACCCAGGGTCTTTGCTTAAACTCTTTCTGCAGTTAACCTTTGGAGGGTTAGAGCTTTATTTGCAACAACAAATGAAGGATTCTTTCCTCTCTATGCCCCAGAAAACAGAGTGTCCTGGCGTAGTGTACGCCAAGGCAAAACGTACTCACCAGGTGGGGTTTCTGGAGCAGTTGTGAAAAAGATTTACATCAGCACCTACCTTGCGGCCTTATCTGCTGATGGACCAGTTCCACGGAGTGAATTATTCACGATTCACCAGTGCCCCGTGTGGCTTGCTAGGCTCACACAGGTAGCAATTTATGCCATATGTTTGTAGCCATGTGAGCAACTTCTTGTTGAGGAGTTCGGGCCTTCTAATCCCTCCTGTATGCAATTTCTCAGCAATTAATGGAAGACAAGGCTAAATAAGTTGGTAGGCCGAAGCCCACTAGCAGCGTCAGCCCTTAAACCAACTCACCCGTCAACCATCACCACTGGTTCCTTACAGTACAGGTATCTGGTCTAAAGGCGACAGACACTCGGAAGTTTGTTAGTCCCCGAAAAAAGCCACGCTAAGCAATTATCAAGGATACTAACATCCCTTTCCTGCGTTTTAGATTTCAAGCACAGCTAGAACGTTTCAGCCAAGGTAGACACCTCAATCATGATCAGCCTGGGTTGAACTGCAAGCAAACCTACCCGGGGGCCATGCTGGTCCCCGTTCTGCCAATTTATATCCTTGGTAAGGGTTTCAGAAGCCAACACAACATAAGTCATGCAGCTTCCTAGAGTTTTATTTGCTACAACAAACAAGGGACCCCTTCCTCTCTATACCCGAAAAACAGAGTGACCAAGTTAGGAGTACGCCAAGGCAAAACCTGTTCCCCCGTGGGGGGGGGGGGGGTGCTTTCTGGAGCACTGGCAATCAGCGGCTGATGGATACTGCTACGGCGTTGTGTGATGGTTAGATGGGAGAGGTGATTGTACCGTATTTTTTGAGGTCGCTATCTGCAGTACACTTGATGGCGAATGTGACAGGGCCGTTATAAGCTACTTTTTACTGCCACAAGCGAAAGATTGGAGTTTGGTAAACATGGAGTTTCAACAAGACGTGTGTGCCAGGAGGAAACATTTCCTAGTAGCTTTCTCTCCGATTTCCATGAGTTGGCATGTCCAGAAAAATCACCCGATTTAACTATCCCAAACTTCATTCATATTTGAAGCCGCGAGCTTATGCCAACAAACCCCAGCAAGCACAGCCCATAAGGAGAATATTCAATGGATACGAACACTTATCACCAAAAATATTGCGGCAAGTTATATAAAATGTGATAAAGTTGGCGCAAATGTACTGCCAAAACTCAAAATAATTTTTTTTTGTTTAGTAAAAAGGATATTCAAAACCGAATTCGGATGATTAATTATTAATTATTAAGAATATAATTTAACCATTTAGCAATTGAAATACTCGATTTATTAGAAAGTGTTAAAAGTTTTCGAATAATGTTTATTTCCTCGCAGCTCGCTTATAAACATTGCAATGAAATGCAACGTTAACAGATACTAGTAGATTAGATTGATTTACGATTAAAATTATGCAAAATTAAAGCCTGTTATCAGCTAAATAATTGTATTTGAAAAGCAAAACTTTGTGATCGTATATGTTAATATAAAAAACATATGTCAGGACGAAAAAGTTTAACGAAATGTGACATAAGTTTGATACACTTTTTTTGATAATTTTATAGTTTCTTATATTTTTATATCTTCTTTTCATATCCAACTTTGTTCGTTTATATTATCATTTTGTTTTATTGCCGAAATGCCTTCCTTGAACATATTTTTATGACCATTGTCATGTGTTTTCTTTTCATTTTTAATGTTTGCTCAACTAAAATCTGTTTGAGCATGAATGAACATTGGCTGTTTATTATGTTGGCTTAAATACGATTTTATGTGAATTACCTGCACATTCGGTCTTGCAAATATTCATATACTCATACACTCACATACAGACCCAACACGTACACAATTTTAAATAAAAACACGGATATTAATTTTTATCCCCTTTCTCTTTAAAAGAATGAAAATTTTTACTTTTATGTGACTCCGGTTAAACAGAGCAAAGACGTAAAGAACATAAATGGAATTCAGTTAGTATGTATTAATATCATCAGCTTATAAAAAAATATATTTATGTGTTTTCATTTTCTATATATTATTGCAATATATAAAATATTTCTTATCTTATTTTTCAAATGTAAATGCATTTCACATGTTGTGAGCAAATGAATTTTGCAGAGCTATAGTACTTTGAAATGGAATAAAATAAAGATGATTGTTTTTAAATTAACATTTTTTTAAATGTTTTTTATTTATTGAATCTTCAAAATGAACTAACAATACTCGTAAGTATTCAAATCTTAACACTAAAGGCTAATATTGAGTTCATTATTTTGTGCGAAATTCTTTCAAATTGCATACAAAAGTGTTTAGTATGAAATATCTGCGAAATAAGTTTAGAAATCTAGTACTGAGTTTTTAAAGCGAAAAAGACGCAATATGTATCTGGAATATGGATATGTGTTTCCAACAGGGCGCTGTCACAAAGCACGTCACAATCGATTTATTGAAGGCTTAGTTTGGTAAACGTGTTAACTCAAGAAATGGACCAGTAAATTGGACACCTCGTGCACGCGATTTAACGCCGCTAGAATTGTTTCTTAGGGCTGCGTCAAATCACTGGTCTCTGCCAAAAAGCCAACGACGTTGGAAGAACTCAGAGCCAATATTGAACGTGAAATTGCGGTCGATTGCGATTGTATTTCAGATCGATCAGAAAGTTTTGGAAATATCTCTAATTAAAAAAAAAAAAAAGAATTGTGAAGTCCTTATTTGAGAACTCGATATATGTCCCAGATATGAACAGCACGCAGCTACAAACCACAAATCATGTTACAATAGAGTTATTAAAGAGTTAGTTTGATGAATATGTTAGAAATGGACCAGCCAATTGGACACTTGGCTCTTGCAATTCAACGCCGTTAATATTTTTTCTTAGGGGCTACGTCATATCATTGGTCTATGCCAACAAGCCAGCGCCGTTCGAAGAACTCAGATTGATCAACAGATCGACTAGAAAGTTTTGGAAATAGCCCAAATGGTTTGCGATTTAATAAAAAGAAAAAAATTGTGTACTCCTTATTTAATTATTATTAATTGTCTAGTAACTACACTGTAGCAAAGTATAGGATACACAGCATGGGCGGGGTGACAAAGACCATATGCCCAAGATGGTATTAACAGTACGTTTGTAGCATCGCTGTGACTAACTATAACGACTTATGCCTTCACAACGTGGATAACACTGAAATACCTGCAAAAAACTGTAAACCAATACAGTTAGTTGAGGCAAACCGTTAACCAGTGCGAGTGAGACGCAAAACTCTCGAAGACCGAACAACAAACCCAACAAGCCTGACCTCACTTAAGAAATAATTACGATGACGCGAGAGCTGTTCTTCAGTCCAGAGCTGCTTTACAGCTAATTGTGAACTCTTTATGCAAATTTTTTTACTTGCATCTCGAATTTGTCTACTTAATTTAAGCCAGACAAATTAAATTATAATAGTTTCTTCTTTTGTAAAAACTATTAATTATTTTAAAACTTATTTGTTGAAATTAGTTTCTTGTGCAAATTTAATTGCACAAGAATGGGTATTAAATAATTAATTTTAGTTCGGACCAGCTGGTGTCAATGTTTTTTGTTTTATCACTAAACGATTCTAACTCTTCGAACACACCCATTGTAGATGCATAGAGATAAATAATTTTAAGCGTTTAAGCGCTAAACTTTCTTAATATATTTAATTTTTTTTTTTTTTTTTAGCAAATATCATTTTAATAAAGTTTTATTAGCAAAGATATTTTAATTAAAAATTATTTTCATTTGTTTCCAAATACCCAACAGATAAAATAATTAAAAGCAAGAAATTATACAAAAGGATAAGCAACAAGGCCAACAAATAAGTTTTGATTAAACTTTGAGAAATTTCAGCAATTAGCATATTGAATAGAATGCAAAAGTTTCAATTATAAAATAGTAGTTTTGTATTAAAATTTCTAAAAGGAGAACTAAAGTTCATCTAAAGGGTGGTCCAACCAAAACACACGATACTACAATAATTGTAAATACAGAATGGAAAGTTTTCACGGACTTATCTTAATATAAAAAATCAAGGAAAATTATGTGTGAAACAATATATCGGTCAAATGTTCGCCACGGCTTCGATGCTATAGCTCTGTTAGCTGGTATATACTTTCAGTGACTCTAAGACATAACTGAGGCGCAGTGTCGCTAATGTGCCAAACTTTTTCATTCTTTTCCTCTTGAAGTTTTCTTGGTTTATTGACGCACACTTTTTCCTTAAAATATCCCCAAGAAGAGAATTCCTTTGGTGTCAAAGCACATGATGATGACATAAGATAACACTGCTTACTGAATTTCTCGCGCAAAAAAGCGATTGTTTTGTTGGTTGTATGGCAAGTGGAAAGCGGTACCATCTTGTTGGAACCACATGTAGTCCAGGCTCATATCCTCAATTTCTGGCCACTAGATATTTTTATCATCTCTACACTATTCACGGCAACTGCTTGGCTGACATTATTTGCCAAAAGGTACGGCCTAATAACGCTAGCCTATAAACTGCTTCAACCAGTCATTTTTTGTGAGTGCATCGTTTTTTCAACAGTCACTTGTGCCGTTTCATTTGCTTAAATGCCGCTATTTTATTTTAAATGAGTCCGCTTATGTGAAACGGCGCCTTGCCACTAATTACGATTTTCAGTGTGAGGTTACCATTGACTTCCGTCTGTTTAATATTCCCCCGGGGAATTGGCTTTGTCCTGGCGTACATCAAACCAGGGTACTCTGCTTTCTGGGCTATAGAGGGGAAGTAGTCCTTCATTTTTTGTCGCAAATAAAACTCTAAAAGCTGCATGACTTATATGGTGTTGGACTTTCGAAACACTTACTAAGGGTTAAAATGGCCAAAACGGGGATCATAAAAGCCCCCGAGAGGTTGTGCTTTACAGACCATTGCAGTGCTGATCATAGTTGAGGTGCCTGCCTTGGCTGATACGTTCTGGCTGTGGTTTAAACCTAAAAACTCAGAAAGGGGAATTAGTTTCCCTGATAACTTTGGTGCATGCCATTTTCCGGGGGTTGATAACACCCAAAATTCTGCAGTCTTGCAACAGATACGGAACCAGGGGTGAGGATAAGACGGGTGAGTTGGTTAAGGGCTGATGTTCTTAATGGATTTCGGCCAACCAACTTATTAAGCCTTGTCTTCCATTGACTGTGAGGAAATAGGATACAGGAGGGATCAAAGGCCCGAACTCTTAAGCAAAGGCTTTGCCTATGTGGCTACAAATTTATGGCAAAAAGATGCAACCAGCATGAACCACGGTACATTAGAGGTCAGATTAGGCCGAGAAGGCAGGGGCTGATGTACACCAACTTCACAATCTGCCTGTTAATCTAATCAAGCAACTAAAAATGTAAGTCTTTGTGGCAGTTCAGTTTTTTGACAATCAGACATGGATGCTTTTTTTGCAAACTGCGGCAATACTGCTTGTTAACACTCATAGAAAACCCGTCATAACTGTGATGTATTTTAACATCAATAAAATGCCAAATGTCATCATTTTTGACCCCATGACATTTTTCACCGCTGTGATGTCAACCATTACATCAGTTGCACTGATTGTCATTAGCAGTAATTATGACAATTATTTCATCAATGACATGTCAAACTGATATCATGGTGATGCTTTATTGGAATACGTTTGATGTGAGCATGTAATCAATACAGTGACACTCTAATATCGAAGAAATGACTAAATGAAGGCAATATAATGAAATATATTATCAATAGAATATTACACTAACATCAGACCAACTATAACTTGGTTTCAATATGATGTAAAAATCTCATTGATGTGATGGTTCATTAGCATCTGAGAAATGACTAAGTGAAGTAAATTTTATGACAAAATGTCATCAGTACTATGGCACGCTATCTCCAACTAAATTTAAACTCAAGTTATATGTAATTTAATTCAACAAATTGTTCAAATAGATAATTTTATATTTCAACACTTTCAAGAAGCCAATGAGAATTAAAAATGTTCTAATACTTTTGATGACTAACTGTCATCAATATAATGTCTGTGTGTGGTATAAGCATTTTACTCTCTACGCTCGCATTGTATTCGTTATTTAACTAACGCCGCATGTGATGACAAAGTGTCATCAAAACGATGTACTATCATTCATTCATATATTTGCTTTATAGTTATACTTATTTGGCTTTGCTTAAACAATACTTGCTGTTATTACAAATTTGCATCAGTATAATACATTTTTGTTCTACTTCTTAAAAATTCATGTAAGTTTAAAAATAATGATTTTAACAACAAAATTTTTGTTCAGCAATAAATTGAAAATATTATTATACTATTTACCCTTTTTTGTAATCAATTTGGACAAATTAGATGTATTATAATTATTAATCAAATGTATCATTGAATTGATGTCACCACAGTTGTAGCATTGATGATACTCAATGTATGACAAAGTTCTCTAAAGACTTTTGTCATTGAGATTGATGTCTGTTTTTACATTACTGATGACTATTTACATAATGTTGATATCACAATTCTGATATCCCGCCGTCATCAATATGAAGACGCTTTTTTTTATGAGTGAACGAACGCGCTGAAGTCAAAGGGTGCCTTGATTGATTTTCTTTTTAAAGTCTATTCAATCAAACATTCGGCGTATTGGCAATGCTTGAAATGGTCATTACGCTTCAGCTCCTGAGTATATTGAACTTTGTAAGCGTGTGAGTTAAAACCTTTATAATAACAAGTCTTGGTTGACGGCTCTTTTGCCCCACTATCGCATAATCTTTCCGGGGATGAACAGAGCTCGCAAGTATTTCCCAATTTCTTTACTGAAGTTTTTATCAATTATGGACACATTTAGTCAATTAGGATGACTAAAAAAATCGTGAAGTTCTCAAAATGCAAAAAGACTTCAACAATCTTTTCAATTGTGTACCTCTCAACGATTGAATTTGTCAAATACTGAAACAAAGAATTGTCATATTAAGTTGTTCACAGAACTTGACGTCAAAGCATTACTCATAATTAAAATTGTGCAGTATGGTTGGGCCACTCTTTGATACAAAATTTTTTTTGCAAACACGCTGTTCAAACAGGTATCTCAAAAGAAGTTTGCAAATGTACTATAGAATAATTAAATAAACAAGCCCTATTTCGGATATATATGAGAGCATAATTCAAACCATTATCTAGGCCGAGCTTAATGAAATTTAAATAATGTTATAGTGTCTAAAAAGGCTTGTGGTTAAACAACGACTGACTCTTGATTTGTTCAAATATTTGTGTACAAGCTTAAGGTAAATACATAAATACATACAAAAGTTTTCTTATAGACCAGTTGTCCTACTCTTACACATTATATTTGATACTAACTTTGAAACTAATTATGTTTACGAAATACCAGTAAAGCAACAAAAGATAACTTAATAATTAAAGTAGGCTGCCCGGTCAACCAATGCATAATAACTACAGTAGACTGTCCAGTCTACAATATACATACATATTTAGTTTAATTTTGTCAAAGAAAATTACTCCTATTTTGTTAAATAAAGTTATTTTTTCACATTGCCAAGCAAACTCTATAAACTAAAAGAATCTCATTTCATACTTAAAAACCTTTAAATAGTTTATAGAAATTTCCGCACAGACCTCAAAGCAAAATTTGCATAAATATTTTCAAAATTCATAAACTCTTCATTTACTGGAATGTTATTTAGCAATGCAGATTTCTTGTTAGACACTTTTCTTATTTTCCACAAACTTCTCTCTGCTTTATTTGTGCTTGATGCATAGAGTTCCTGTTAAATAAACTTAAATTAGCATCTATTGAATTTCAAATTAGTAATCCCAAATACGAAAATTCTACGCACTACTAGAAAATTTCTAATAAATGCAAGAAACAAAACGTTGCAGCAAAATAGAGAAAAAAAAACACACGCCTTGTGTGTGAAAGTAATAGAGTCACGAGTACTTTTTCAAAAAAGTGTACTTTTCAAGAAGCATCTTGAATTACTGCTTTTAAAAATAATTCTTTTTGAAGGAAAAAAAAATGTCCTCTCTCAAAAAGCTACCTTTAAAAATAAAAGCTTTTAAGGTTATTCTGCAATAACACTCAACTGCTATAAAACTCATCTTTAAGAAAAAACAAAATTATCTTTAAAAATAGAACATTATTTAGAAAAAAGTTATTGTAGAAGAAAGTACTTTTAGAAAAAAGAAATTTTTTAAATAAATTACTTTTAGAAGAAATTACTTTTAGCAAAAGAGTTTTTAGAAGATATTACTTGTAGAAAAAAGACTTTTAGAAAGAAATAAATTTTTATAATTTTTTATATAAATAAAAAAATTTTTAAATAAATTACTTTTAGAAGAAAGTACTTTTAGAAAAAAGCACTTTTAGATAAAAGCACTTGTAGAAATAAGTGCTTTTAGAAAATTATACTTGTGCTTAGATCAGAAAGTACTTTAATGGTACCCCGTTGGCTGATTTGGTAGGGTACTCGATCAAAAGTCTCGAGGTCGCAGGTTCGATTCCTGCTTTAGACCCTGGGTGTTACTGCAGTCAAACAAAAAAAAACCTTCGTAGTTCTTGTGTTAAAAAAAAGAAAAAAGTACTTTTAGCAGAAATTACGTTTAAGAAAAAGTACATTTAGAAAAACGTAGTTCTAGAAAAGAGTACTTTTAGAACAAAGTTCTTTTAGAAAAAATTACCTTTAGAAAAAAGTACCTTTGGAAAAAAGTACCCTTAGAAGAAAGTACTTTTATTTAAAAAGTATTTTGCTCTCTCTCAAATAAAAAGAATGTAAGGAAGTGAAACCTTTATCCTTCTATTAATAGAATTTTTATTACTATCTGTAGAAAGAGTTTGCTATATTCTGTTAATTTTTTAATGAAAATTTATATACAAAAAAATCAGAAAAAAATCTAAAAAAAAATATTTTATTCAGTTCTAATGATTTGCCCAACCAAAAAATAAAGTTATCTTTAAAAACCGTACATTATTTAGAAAAAAGTTATTGTAGAAGAAAGTATTTTTGGGAAAAAAAAATTTTTTAAAATAAATTACTTTTAGAAGAAATTACTTGTAGCAACTAAACCTAGCTAAAGATTTGATTATTATTTTTCTTGTTTTCTTCAATCAAAAATTATTGATCACAGCAAATTTGTATTGTAAAAAATCATTCTTAAGAAAAAACTTAAGAGAGAGAAAAAATTGAACTATAACCCATTGTACAAATGTACAAACCAAAAATCGAATTTAAATGGTTTTTATTTAAAGTAAATTTTTCTTTTTAAAACAATAACTTTTTTTAGCACTATCATATTTTATTTTGCTATATTTTTTGTTTATTTTACAAAGCTGTGTTGATTGTTGATGGGTTGGTCACAAATTGACCGATTGAATGAAATAAACGAACGGATCAGTCTTTTTTTAATTGAACGAAAGTGACTGGCCACTAAAATGAACGACCCGGCACAGCTTTAGCAATGAAGCGAATAAACTTTTTCATAGCCGAGGTAGTCACCACGTGATATAACAAATATCATTATTCTTAAAGCGTATCTCTTCCTCTATGATTCCTTTATACATTGATTTATGATCAGATCGCACGTTTGAAGGATACAGATTTATTACACTTTTTTTTTTGTTTGGCCCCACTGTGCATCGTCCTTGTAGTCACATGAAGTCGACGTTAAAACTACGACTTTATTTGCTTGTTGCCAACAACAATTGACCATTGACGACAGCCTCTATCAGACATTTAGTTCTTGGAAATAAAATGCACAATTGCTTTCGAAGACAACCAATCGTTTCTTTGCTACTGCCGTTATGGGACAACGATGACGTTTATTGGAATGTGGGGAAATATTTGATAATAAAAACGTCTCGAAGAATTTTAAAGCTAATTTTTTTTATTTTGGTTTGGCACCACTGTGCATCGTCATTGTAGTCACATGAAGTCGACGTTAAAACTACGACTTTATTTGCTTGTTGCCAACAACAATTGACCATTGACGACAGCCTCTATCTGACATTTAGTTCTTGGAAATATCCAAAAGCTGTCATAAAATGCACAATTGCTTTCGAAGACTAGTATACAACCAATCGTTTCCTTGCTACTGCCTTTATGGGAGAACGATGAAACTTATTGGAATGTGGGGAAATATTTGATAATAAAAACCTCTCGAAGAATTTTAAAGCTAAATTTTTTTATTTTGGTTTGGCACCACTGTGCATCATCATTGTAGTCACGTGAAGTCGACGTTAAAACTACGACTTTATTTGCTTGTTGCCAACAACAATTGACCATTAACGACAGCCTCTATCTGACATTTAGTTCTTGGAAATAATACTTGGAAGAATACAACCAATCGTTTCCTTGCTACTGCCTTTATGGGATAACGATGACGTTTATTGAAATGTGAGGAAATATTTGATAATAAAAACCTCTTGAAGAATTTTAAAGCTATATTTTAAAAAAATAATTTTTGTAAGCTAGCAAATATTTTTAAAATGTTCTTCAAATGTATGGAAAATTATTCCTACCACATTTTTACGCACGTTTAGAATAGAACGAAATACCAAAAACAAAAAAACAAAAATCAGACGAATGCCGCCAATGCCAAAAAATATGATAAAAAGTACTTTGAAAAACAAACTGTAACAATTTTTTTTTTTTTTTTGTTTTTTTGAATAAAACAAAAAAACATTAAATATAAAACAAAAGCGCTAACCAAATTACCACCCAAATCAGTCTTCTCAATTTCAAATACATGAACATATTCTGCTTTAAATTATATATAAACGAATAAAATAAGCACAGTCTTCTTCAGTGATTTTTCTCTTTTCCTTTCTTTTTTTTTTTTTTGTGGAAATTTTAATAAAAATTCAAAAAAGGAAAACATAACAGAAAACAATAAAAATAAACTAAGACCAATTTCCTTTTACCCAGCACCATTTTATTGAGGTAACTTTTGTTACTCAAGTCCTTCAGGACTTCGGGCCATGACTGCAAACAAAAAAAAAAAAAGCGAAACGTGACTTACTGTGTGTTCTCCTTGAGGTTTGTTTAAGACCAGCAAAAAGAAAAAGGATTATTTCGCATCTATCGCTGTAAATGTTTTACGTACGAGTACGTTTTATATTCCTTCAACCATTTTGAATTCCTTAAGGTTTTATTTTCATGTTTCTTAGACAAGATAAGACAAGGTACGTTTTCTGTTTTGCATTTTAAGCAGCCTGTTTTGCTTATTCTACTTGATCTTGTGCCTGCCTTAATAAACATATTTATTTATTTTATAGAACATAGAAAATGTTGTTAATAAAATTTACATTTTATATTTCAATTATAATAAAAATTAACTTTAATATACTATACATATGTACGTACATAAATAAATTATTTTTGCACATAAATTATGAAATACAAAAAAGAATTGTAAATGAGTTTTGTAAAACAAAAAATGAAATGGAATAAAGAAAAGCATGATGACATTTTGAAAAATTGTTTTCAATTTTAAATGTATTTTGATGAGCTTAAAAAAAATAGCAACAGAATATGTGAGAGGGAAAGGGAAGTTTTTTATCCTTTCATTGAGAGAACTTGAATTTTTACTTTGTTTCTGCATGGTGACTTTGCTGTATTTTGATGATTTTTGTTATGAAAACTTAATATTAATTAAGCAACAAAAAGGACTTTTGGAAGGTGGAGATGTTCTTACCCCAAATTGGCTAACTTGACTTGTACACAGAAAAAAAAATTTTTCGTGTTCAATAAAGAAATTCGTTGAATCAATTAAGAAATTGTTTGAATGCGGATCTGTACAGGAATTCGTGTATTCAAACAAAAGTTTAGTAAAAACAATTACTGATTGAAAAGAACAGTTTTTTTTACTTTGTAATATACATTTATGCGATCTATTGTTGAATTTTAAGTTGTTTAAATTTATTAAAAAATTAATTAATTTTTTTTAAACAACAACAAAATACGATATGCAAGTTTTATTTTTTCTTTTTTTTTTTAGTATTTATGTATATGGATACAAATTATTTTTTCAGACAAAACTTTAGTTGATTTTATTTTTACTATAATTTTTTCTGTGTAATATATCTTAATCAGGGTTAATGAACAGAAATGTACTCATGTCACATTCACACTATGTAAACAAACATGTGCGCATATCCAAATTAACAACTAACCTATTCCGCAGCACAATGAAGTCAAGTACCTTGGTATTCACCTGGACCGTAGGCTAACTTGGATATCTCACATATAAGCAAAGGTCACTCAGTTAAAACTAAAAGCAGCGCAGCTAAATTGGCTTATGGGCAGAAATTCTACATTGAAATTAGATTGCAAACTTTTGTTATACAACGCAATACTAAAGCCTATATGGTGCTACGGAATTCAGTTATGGGGCAATCGAACGATTACTGCAGCTCCATGGTATGTAAAACATTCACGAATTCTTAAAGATCTGAGTGTTCCGCTGTTAAAAGAGGAGTTTTCTAAGTACGCGACAAGGTATGTCAGCAAACTGGAACTTCATCCAAACCCTCTTGCGCGCAATATACTTAATTTTGGAGGCCACAGTCGGTTGAGAAGATACCGTTGCCACCATCAGAAAGTTCAATAGGTGATTCTACCGATTGCTCCCGCATAATAGAACTTTTGTCTAGCATTGGCTGGACGTAAGTAATAAGCACATTTGATTTTTTTTTATTAATTCTTTTATTTTTATATTTAGTATTAAGATTTGAATACTTATTGTTAGTTCATTTTGAAGATTCAATAAATAAAAACGCTTAACAAAAAAAAAATATATATATGTAGATATATATATATATATATATATATATATATATATATATATATATATATATATATATATATATATATATATATATATATATATATATATATATATATATATATATATATATATATATATATATATATATATATATATATATATATATATATATATATATATATATATATATATATATATATATATATATATCTTAATGTAGAAAAGTATTTTGGCTTATCTCAAAGAAGAAAAATGTATTCAAATGAAACCTTTATCCTTTTATTAGGAGAATTTTAATTTTTATTTGTATCTGTAGGGAGAGTTGGTCATATTCCGATGATTTTTGTTATGAAAATTTCATTACAAATATACGGAATGCCCCACATCGCAACGTCAAGCCGAAACAGGGTGACAAGATTCATGAGAAAAATCAGAAAACTAAAAAAAAGCCGTATTAAAAATACATCTTGTTAACATGATCCCGAGTTCGAATCCCAGCGGGTGCTGATGAGTAGTGTAGCGACTACGAAACAGCTGGTTGTCCCCCAGCTTAATGGTATTCAATTATTTTTTCTGTTCTTCTTTGGTCTTATTGTTTCACAGCAATTATTGTTATAATTAAAAATAGTCCTGGACTCGAAATCACAACTAGTTAGTTAATATCGCACATATGTATATAACTAAAAAAGTTCGCTGATTAATAATAAAAAAAATTTACTCAATTCTAATATTTTTAATTGCACAAACACTTGTAGTTTTTTTTAAAGATTTTTTTCTGATTTTTCTCAAAATGCCTTGCCACCCTGTTTAAGCTTCACGTTGAGTTTCGGGAAATCCTGTATAAAAAATATGTTAGGGTCTCATATTGTACGACAACTACGATGGTACGATGGGGGGTGAATTTGTGCAGCAGAACTTTTGTTTCGAAATGCATCAGCTACTTTTGAAAACCGTGAATTGGCGGCGATTATCACTTCAATTTTAACAGCCTTTAAGCGGTAACGCCACACTAAAGCTCAATTTTTTAGTCTAAGGAACTTATATTCTTAAACATATTTTGATACATTTATATATCCTGGAATTATAATACCATTATTTATTATTATATGTCTGTAGTCGATAAGACAACCCCAATATAGAACTTACGTAACGTAGCTGCTTTAACCTCCTTTTTCAATGCCAGAGCAGAGGACATTTGGGTAAATCGGCTGTAGGTGTATTCACTAAGAATTTAGTACTTTTAATTTTAATTGTGAAGGCCTCATTAGTTTTTACTTTCTGTTGCCGTTCTGTGACGTTCGTTTTTGTAGCACATATTTTACAATTACTTTTTCCCTGAAAATATTCAGCTGTTTTTTACAGTAGAGCACAAATAAGAGAAAAACATTGGAATGAAGAATAAAATATGTATATAAATAATATCTTGTGTGAACAAACAAACAAAAAAAAACACATTAATAATTTAGAAATGGTGATCAAACAGTTCACTTTTTGCTCACAATCTGCGGAGCTTATGACACTTATTATACAAAATATAATTTATTCCTCGCTAAAATAATATTCCTTGGATCATTCATAGTTGCTTAATTTCTCGGCATCCAACATTGAAAAAATTCAAAGAAGTCAAAATAGAATACTCCGAAGAATTACAGACGCTTGATGGTACGTTAAAAACTCACGAAGCCACGCAGATCTGAACGTACCTTTTGTGAAATCTGAATTTGTGAAGTACGCAACAAGATATATTAACAAACTTGAATTCCTTCCAAATCCTCTTGCAGTTAATATTCTTAACTTTAGTGGTCATATCCGTCTGAGAAGGAGGGATACTTTGGCTACCATTAGAGCTCTAAACAGATGACTAAATTCGGAAATAATATTCGCATAAAAATAAATTTTTGTCCAGCACTGACAGGGCTTTAATCACAATATTTTTGAATACTTATTGCCATTACATTTCTTATGTAGATTCAATAAATAAAATAATAAAGTTAAAAAAAAAACTGTTGCTTAATTGATCAAAATGTATTAACTTTTAAAAATCTTTAATTGAAAGAAATTTCTCTAGCTTTTGACAAAAAAAAAATTATTTTCATTTGAATAAAAATTTTATGTTCCCATACCTGAAAAAAGTAATACATCCACATATCTTGCCGTCACTTAACGTTGAATTCTATTTTCAATAGATTAGACCGCAACAGAACAGAACGAAAAAGTAAAAACAAACCCTGCACATATAGTTTATATCATGGTGCAATTATTAGGTGGCAGCATAAGAGTTGTTGTACTACATACATAATATTTTGTTTGTGTAAAAATTCCGGACACTGTTAAAAACATGTTTACAAAACAGAAGAAAATTAAGAAAGAAACGTTTATATAAAAAAACGAACAAAGAAAATTAATATAAATTTTTTTATTAATTGTTTTCAACACATTTTAAGCAATTAAAATATTTTTGAAAACTTTTTTATTGTGTTCTTGCCCTTTTTCAAACTGTTTAAAATATTTTTATTTTTTCACCCACAGTTTTTGACACCCACAATTTTATGAAACAAAAAATTATCACCTGCGCTAGTGATGCCACCTGGTTAATTGCACCATGGTTTATATTGAACAGAAACAAAACAGCTGATTCAGAACGGAAAAGAACGTACAAACTAATTCTGCCTTTAAACTATTTTGTCAAGTACTAAAACATAAAATTCATTAAAGATTAAAATTGGATATAATTCACTATTTAAATTTTTATGGTATAAAAGGTGCACAATATACAAACATGTACTCATTTTTGCTCTTTACTGTATATAGACGAATTAACTAAATTATATGAATGCTTCTTTTGAATAAATATACTTTTGCTTATAATCTACCTAAATGTAAATTAATGAAATAAAAGTAAATTACAGAACATCAAACATTTATATATCGCTCCTTTATTGCAACATAGTCATAACGAAAAAAGCTTTTGTTTCCATACAAGTCTTAGAAATTTTTTTTTAGAAAATATCTCCTAAAGGAAACAGTTTATAAGTAATTTGATTAATTTTAGGCACTATATAAAAGGTGGCTCGTTTCGAGAAAACCACATTTCAAATCTTTAGTTTCCATACGAGTACAATTTTTTTTTAGAAAATAT
Organism: Thecocarcelia acutangulata; assembly: GCA_914767995.1. Lineage (NCBI taxonomy): Eukaryota > Metazoa > Arthropoda > Insecta > Diptera > Tachinidae > Thecocarcelia > Thecocarcelia acutangulata. The sequence continues at coordinate 25,696,518 of OU612097.1, read as the reverse complement.
CTGCTAAGAAAAATATTTAAAATTAATTTGAATAAAATTTTGCCACAATATAAAAATTGGTACTAGTAACAATTCTGCATTGTTAACTCGAAAAGCTCATTTTTTGAGATACGACTATGTTGCAATAATGGAGCGATATGTGCTGGGGAAAAAAAACATCCGACCAATGTGTTGTGAATTGAATAGAATACAGCATAGACTGGAAATCAAAAGAGAGAAAGAAAAACACTTTGTTTTTTTTTTGCTTTTATTAAGCACAACTGAATACTTGAAAGGCACATTAAAGCAACACTTTGCGGTAACAAGTTCTTATCACTTTTAATTGAGAGGAAAGATTGGGAAAATAAGAAACGAAGCAGACACAGACACAAACAAATCATGACACATACATACTTCTAAGCACACTATACATTTCTATTACGAATACAGAATCGTCCTTTTAAATAAATATATAAAAGCCTTAACAATTATGTTTCTTGCAAAGTGTATACAAATTTAATAATAATAAAACACTAGCTAAGTAATTGCAAATGCCAAAAATTGTTTGTGAACAGATAACATGCATACAGCAACTGTTTCAATAAAAGGGCTTCACCCCTCGTTATGTCAAACATAAATCCACAATGTGCTGAAAATGAACTTGCATAAAATTTTTAATCTTGAATTTTTCTCTGGTCTAGAGCCAGCAAATTGTTGTTACAAAATACGAAAACAAAAATAGCTGTTATCTTAATGATGCTTAACACAAGAAAAGGACAAAGTAACTTGTAAAAATTTGTCACTGTTAGCAAAAGAATTCTTTGACATATGTTATATTTACTGTGAGCGTCAAAACAAAGTGTACACAAATCTTTCGTAAAATATTGTTTTCATTTCAGTCTTCTTATTTATAACAACATTTTATATTTAGGTAGTTTTAAATCAGTATTCAGCTCTCTGCCTTATTCTAAACAAAACGGCAAAAAATATCTACAACAACAAAAATTTCATTATTTAAGCCTAGTATTGAGATTAAATGTGCGAAAATTTTTCAGCAACATTACTTATTTCGTACGAAAAAATTGAGATGTACTCAGTGTTGTCTATTTTTTCTGTTATTCATGTTTCTTTTTTAATTTTAAGTATACATATATGTATTTCGTGCGAAATAAGCTTTGCTTATGTTATTTCGTAGTGGAAAAAACAAATAGTCCTAGAAGCAGTTTTAAATTAAAACACGTTGCAGATACATTTTCTAAACTTAATTCGCAAATATTTCATACGAAACACTTTTGTATGCAATTTGAAAGAATTTCGCACGAAATAATGAACTCAATATTAGCCTTTACGCGACAAAAATTAGTGTACAAACTATTTAAAAAAAAATGAAATCTATTTAGTATTTACGAGGGTGGTTCGGAAACTTCTTAGTCTAGCACATAAAGCGCGGTATAAACAGGAAAAAGTTAAGTGTTTTGGAAACTTCCACCTCTGCTATGAACACGTGTTAAATTTTGTTTCGATCTGGTAACTCCTTCATATAGAAACAGGTGTTCACAAAAGACGCATCCGCGATTTTTTTACTATGGATAAATTAGAAATGCGTGGTGTCATTAACAGCCAGTTTACCAATTTCGAAAGAAAATGAAGGCGAAAGAAAGCCAGTCACTCACATTCGAATCAATTTGGGTTTGTCTATCTCACTACTATTCGTTCGCATATTCTTATGTATTTTGATTGAGTTTTGAAACATCGTTTGCATAGAAAAAAGATAGACGAACCCAAATCAAATTTATTTCGCTTAGATTGCGAACGCAAGCACGCTGTCTAGATTGGTAAACTGGCTGTAAATATTTACATAAAAAAGTTTTATCGGGACAAGAAATTCATAATGATATGGTGAGTGTGTTAGGTGAAAGTGCTCCTTCATATGCAACAGTAAAAATTGGTTTGCTGAATTTAAACGTGGTCGTACGAGTATTGAAGATGAACTACGTAGTGGACGTCCAAAAACAGCAAGAACAACATAAAATGTAGCCAAAGTACATGATATAGTATTAAATGATCGACGAATAAAAGTGCGTGAAATAGGTAATATCATGGGCATCTCAAATGATGGAGTCCATTTAATTTTGCATGAAGAACAACAGATGAAAAAGCTTTCTGCAAGAGGGGTGCCGCATTTGTTAACAGGTTTTTTCGAAAGAACTCTATAAACACAAAATATACGTTACCCTTTTTTAACGTTGGAAACGTCCTACACCTTCTAAACCTTTCTATCTTCAAGTTACATATATATATATATATATATATATATATATATATATATATATATATATATATATATATATATATATATATATATATATATATATATATATATATATATATATATATATATATATATATATATATATATATATATATATATATATATATATATATATATATATATATATATATATATATATATATATTTTTTTTTTTTGTAATTCCTTTTTGTGTTTAGATTTTTCCCTTGACATTTGAAAAAGATTTTTTGTAGTGTATTTTTTATTACTCTTGCATATACCTGGTATGAATGTACCTTCCTCGTACAATTGCACTGATTCTACTTTTTTGACAGACGCTTAGAACGCGTTAATGCATGTAGCACATGTTATAGACCTTCTGTTTAATCCTTCTCGGCGAAGTGGGTCTCGCATTCTTACTAGCGTGCAATAATTTAGAGTGATTTCTTTATAAATATAAATGGCAATAATTCAATGAATTATTATTATTACCAAAAGTGTTGATCAAAGACAATTTTTATTGCCTGTGAGTAATTTTAAAAACTTCCAGGTAAACATTTTTGCTTCATAATTTAGTAATTATGGTTTTCAATAACGAAGCTTTTATCATCAAGACAGTTTTCTTATCTTCTTCTCTTAATCATAATTAAATTACATTTTGCTGTAACTTTAGTTACCATCATCTCTTTAATCCCTTAATACATCAAGCATGGCAAATGTGTGAGCTGATGCGTATTTACGCAGGTGTGCTTATATGTAAATACACATATATATGTGTGTGCATATATGTAATTGCATTTATGAATTTAAGCAGATGGGTATACAAATGCGAAATAAAATTTTTGTGGCTAATTGATGTAAGAATTTATAGTAAACTATTTTTACCAAACCAGAATACTTTTTATCAAGTACTCATCTTGTAATGTCTTCATTCAATCAGTGTTTTTTTTTCTTTATCGTGCAATAAATCTTTAAAGCTGTGCTTAATTACACAAAATAAAAATAAAATTTAAGAATTGTGTATTCTTCTCAGTTGTGTGGGCGAGAAAAGCGAAATTAGAGTACAACAGTTGCCAGAACTTTTTCTCATGCATTTTCTCCTCACATTTTATTAAATAAATCCCCTTTCTATACCTTTCAAGCTCACTTGCACATTTTCAGCATATTTTGCATGCATCGACACTTTTTTACTATTTGAGGATTTTATGTTCAAATGTATAAAAAAAAAATTGAGCTAAAACAAACCCCTTTGGCAGGTGTATGAAATTGTGGCTTAAAAAGCGAAACATTTTAAAATTTTTTTCATTTCTTCACATTTTTCGCTGGCAGCCTTTTGTCTTAACAATGCTTTGACTGCGTTCGCTGGCATTAAAGTACAGGAATGGGAATATTAGAAACTGAAAAAAGTCAATGCAAAAATAAACAGGGTTTTGTTCAACAAGCAAAGCAACAAGTTTGTAATGAGCTTTCGCACTAAAATTTTAATGTACTTTATGTTTAGATGTATGTACAGAGACATTGCTCAAGTAGTTGCTCGCTCTCCTTTCTTGAAGCTGTAAAACGTATACTTGAAGTACAGCGGAAGTTGTTTGCGTATCCCTTTTGCGCAGCGCGGGCGTATGAGTTATATTTAATTAAGTGGCGTTTTATTAAACTAATCTTTTAGCTGGGTAAACACAGTATGTCGACTACTCCAGCATATAAAATGAAATACCACTGAAACGTTTTTATATCCACCATTTTTTTTTTTTTATTTCAACTATTTGAAATTTGTTTGAAAAAAAATTATTTTAAAGATAAATTTATAAATATAGAAAAGTTTTAGTAGAAAAATAAAGTGAACATTCAAAGAAAATTTACCGATAGTGAACACAATACAATTCACTGAAAAGCAATTCCTTAAGAATCAATAAATTTTGTTGCGCTGAATGTGTTAGTTGAATTAGTTTGTAAGAATTTTTTTTTATCAAAATGCGACAGCTATACATTAAATACGCAGGCGGTTCGGGAACTTCTTAGCCTATCAAAGAAAGAGAATAGTTAATTGTTCAAAAATATTTTTATTTTTCAATATAATTTCCTAAAACTTCAATACATTTAGTCCAACGCTTTTCTAGCAATTTTATCCCTTGATTAAAATAGTTTTCCTCAAGGTCTTCAAAATAATCATTTACAACTGTAATTGCATCTTCATTTGAGGTAAAGCGCTTGCCAGTAAGGAATTTTTTAGATTTAGGAACAGGTAAAAGTCACTGGGAGCTAAATCAGGAGAATAAGAAACTCGTACTTTTAGCCATTGTTAAAACACTCTTGTGCGCTGGTGCGTTGTCTTGATGAAAAATTATTTTTTTGTGCTGTAAGCCAGAACGTTTTTCTCGAATTTGTACATTTAATTGATCCAAAAGCTTGCAATAGTACTCTAAATTTATTGTTTTACCCTTTTGCAGATAGTCAATCAATAAAATACCTTTGAAGTCCCAAAAAACCTTTGCCATAACCTTACCAGCCCATTGAATTGTTTTTGCCTTCTTTGGGGCACTTCCTCCAGCTTCAGTTCATTGTTTGGATTGCACTTTTGTCTCTGGAATATAGTGGTGGTTGAATGTCTTATCAAAAGTTATGAAACGACGCTTAAAATTCATTTTATTTCGCTTAAAACGATCCAAACAAGCTTGAGAAATGTTCATTCTTATGCGTTTTTGGTCGACTGTTAACAAATGGGGCACCTTTCTTGTAGAAAGCTGTTTCATCTGTAGTTCTTGATGCAAAATTAAATGGACTCGATCATTTGAGATGCCCATGATACTACCTATTTCACGCACTTTTATTCGTCGATCACTTAAGACTGTTGTTGTTGCTGTTTTTGGCCGTCCACTACGTGGTTCATCTTCAATGCTTGTACGACCACGTTTAAATTCAGCAACCCAATTTTTTACTGTTGCATATGAAGGAGCACTTTTACCTGACACATTCACCATATCATTATGAATTTCTTGTCCCGATAAACCTTTTTTATGTAAATATTTAATGACACCACGCATTTCTAATTTTTCCATTGCAAAAAAATCGCGAATGAGTCTTTCGTGAATACCTGTTTCGGGTGTTTTTTTAAGCCCGATAGAACTTGAAATTGTAAAAAATAACACAAAAAATTAAATTGTAATCAAAATTTTTTTTTATTCGAAAGATCAATACGTGACATTAACATTTGAAAATGATTTCGGGCATATGGGCACCGCGGCTGTTCTTGACGAAGCGCATTCTGGACGTCCAATTTTGGGCCACTTTTTCGAGCACTGCTGGCCGTATGTCACGAACAACACGAACAATGCTGGCCTCCAAGGCGTCAATTGTTGCTGGTTTATCAGCATAAACCAGTGACTTCACGTAGCCCCACAGGAAATAATCGAGAGGTGTCAAATCGCACGACCTTGGAGGCCAATTGACAGGTCCATTTCTCGAAATCAACTTATCGCCAAATTTTGATTTCAGTAAGTCGATGGTTGCGTTCGCCGTATGGCACGTAGCGCCATCCTGTTGAAACCACATCTCCTCCGGATCAATGTCATCCATATTTTCAAACAAAAAATCATTGATCATGGTGCGGTAACGATCTCCATTGACCGTAACGCGAGCTCCGGCCTCAATTTTGAAGAAATAAGGTCCGATGATGCCACCAGCATGAAAACCGCACCAAACAGTGCATTTTTCTGGATGTAATGGAGTCTGTAGGGTCTCTTGTGGATTGGCCTCACTCCATATGCGGCAATTTTGCTTATTAACAAACCCGTTAAGCCAAAAATGCGCCTCATCGCTGAACACAATTTTGCGATAAAACAACGGGTCAGTTGCCAACTGCTCTAGAGCCCAATTTCGTAGCGGTGTTCAAGCGTGAGTCTATTCATGATGATTTGTCAGAGTATACTGAAACAAATAAAAAAAATGTTTCATCAAAATTTAATTTTTTGTGTTACTTTTTACAATTTAAAGTTCTATCTAGCTTAAAAAAACACCCTTTATATGAAGGAGATACCAGATCGAAACAAAATTTAACTGTGTTCATAGCAGAGATGGAAGTTTTCAAAACACTTAACTTTTTTCTGTTTATACCGCGCTTTTTGTGCTAGGCTAAGAAGTTTCCGAATCGCCTCGTAAATATTGATTTGTTCATATCGCTCCTTTATTGCAACATAGTTATATCTCAAAAAATGAGCTTTTCGAGTTGACAATGCAGAATTGCTACCAGTACCTTCTTTTATATTGTGGCAAAATTTTATTCAAATTAGTTTTAAATTGTTTTCTTAGGAGATATTTTCTAAAAAAAAATTGTACTTGTATGGAAACTAAAGATTTGAAATGTGGTTTTCTCGAAACGAGCTTTTCTTAGCCGAGCTTGTGGAACTCCATAGACTGCTGAAAATTTGTGGTTAACTTTAACATAAAAGCTCCTATCTTTTAAATATGAACTTAATAAAATATAAAAATGAAGCAGTTTTTTTAACTTATAATTTAATCCAATGTGCCATACCTTATCAAATGCTTGCTGTACATCTAAGAAAACTCCTGAGCAATATGTTTTAGTTTCAAAAGTGTTCCAGCTGAATAAATAACTGTTTTCAATTCATGTTTGCGTAGTGAATATGTGATACCAAGTTGAGTAATTGCGGCTTGCACATGAGATAGCAGCCTTTTTTGCATGAGTTGTCATATTTTCTAAACAAATTGTGACATGTCACGAGACCTGTTTAAGTATTTTACAAATCCGCATAATTCTTTTTTTATTTTTGTTTTCTCTCTTAACAGCTTTACTTAAGAGGTTTTCAAGGATCTAGCTTTTTAACATACGTTAATTTCTAGCACTACATTGGCTTTATCTTCTTTTTATTTATGATATATTTGCATACATTTTAAAATATATTAAACTTTATATACTCGTACAGGGTTTTTGGTAATTTTTTTCACTGCTTGAAAATAGTTTAAAGTTTTCTTTAAATCACACAAATCATGCTCAAGTAAAGCAATTATTTTGTATGAATAAATTAATACCATCATGGACAAAACTTTGAAACATATGGACAAAACTAACACTCAAACAAACACACGTCCTTTCACACCCCCTTGCACTTACATACATACATGAATGCAAGAGGGAGTTAAAGTGGTAATAACTTTGAAATGTTTTGGATTTATGAGTGATTTTTTGCTTGTTGTTTTTTTTTTTTTTTTGCTCTCAAATAGTTTTTGAGGCCATAATAATGATAATAAATGTATGTGTATGTTGTAGAAAATATGTCAGCCAACATAGTGGTTGGCATCAAATTGTTTATTTCCGACGGAAGTCACAAGTGTCAGATGTGTCGTTAACAGCAGCCGGTTTTTTGCCAATAAATGTTCTCTGGGTTATCATTTAGGATATGTGCTATGAAATTTTATATTCTACACATAAACTATACATTTTACGTTTTAAATATGAAATGAATATTTATAATTAATGTTGATATAGTCAGGCGTATTTCTGTTTAGGTTAATGTGTCTGTTTGTGCTTAACTGTCATTAAAAAGTTACACAAAGTGTCATATAAAGGTTTGCAATATAGATATTTTATGCACATATATATGAGTTATTTCTATATAAATATGTAAGTATGTACATTTTTGAATAACCAGCCATCACTCTAGGAAAACAATGGTAAATCTCAAATCACACAGTGAATATTTCATCTCACTATCAGTGGCAAACACTTTTAGAAGCATAAACTTTAACTGCCCACAAAATCATCATCATATGCTGAATGTTGTCTAAACCACATCATCATCATCATCATCACGAGCAGGCAGCAGTAGCAAGAATAGGAATATGATCTTATACAACATTTATTATGCATCCATATTTAATAACGTGACAATTGTCCACAAAATATATGAAAATTTTTGTTAATAAGTATCATACGTGTATGTGTGGGTGTGTATGTATAAATTATCCTGTGGCCTGCAGTGACCTGGCTCTTTTGACCACATTCATAGATCTGTGCTTAAAACAATAGCATTTTTTGTTTGTTTCTTGCCTTCTTGTGTCAAAATGTGAGTACATTATTCATTTTTAGTTGCATATCAGATATGTTTGCTTTTTATTTCCTTTTAAGGATTTTGTGGTTTGCAGGAGTTTTCTGACCAAAAAGTTAAATATTTATCTTGAGTGCAATAAAGAAACTACATATAATAAAGACCTAAAGGATTGTGTCTTTAATTAAGAATTGTTTGAAGCAAAAAATATATGTAAGTCATAGACACGCGTAAAAAAAATATATATGGTTGATATGACAATATTCTAAGGGCAACATACTATTGTTGAATTATATGGTTGGTACTGAATATATATTATATTTGTTATTTATTCTTCAATAACCAAAAAGCCTCTCATAGGCCGAAACGATTACATGGATAACGTGAGAGTAAGATCTCATCTAATGTATATTATAACATATAAACTATTATATAAATATATAATGCTTAAATTAAAAAAGAAATGTAAAAAAAATAGTAATAGCATCAAATCTTAATTTCTAATTTCAACCTTTTCCCCTACCTACTACACACCCGAAAACCAACCAACACAGCTTAGCAACAAACATAATCCAAAAATATTTTCTAACACCATCTTTTTAAATTTAGATAAACTCGCTGCAGAATATATTACATTGTTATATTTTAATGTCATTGATTTGCGTCACCATAGTTTTGTAAGCCAAATGCTCAATAATGGTATAATTGAAATCAAACACAGTATTAATAAAATTAACCATATTAATTATTATATTTATTTATTTCTAATATGCCTATGGAATAAAAAACCTTACAGGCTAACAAAATGTTAATTATGTAGTAAATCATATAAATCCTTATAATCTAGTAAAAATTTAAAATCATTAAATTGAAGTGAAAAATCAACATTTACAATATTATTAATATTATTTAAAGCGTTCAAAGCACATAGCATAGGTTCCCGCATAGCGTGATTAGTACCACGTGTTGAAATGTAGAATAAATTTTTAGAACTTAAACATTTAAATACAAAATTTAATTAACTTTAACAGATATTCACAATCAATAATCCCATTAATCAAATTGTAAATTATTATAACCGAATGAATAGTACGTCTCACATACAATGGCTTCAAGCCCAAGAGAAAGCAACGAACATTATACGAACTTGACATTAGCATTACTTGACAATTACGAAGTGCAAATTTAACAAATTTTTTCTGTATTCTTTCAATTCTATTGGAATGTACATTATAAAAAGGGTTCCAAACGAAAGAACAATACTCTAATTTAGAACGAACAAAAGCAGTATATAAGATTTTTAACGTTCTAGGATCCGAAAAGTCTTTACAATTTCTTCTTATAAAAGCACAGGCAGCATAAGCTTTAGATATAATATAGTCAAGGTGCGCATTGAAGTTAAGTTCACAATCCAACACAATACCAAGATCCAACATTTGACTTACCACATTTAAGTTATTATTATTTAATTTATATTGGAAAACTTTAGCGTTACTAATATTTGACTTATGACAGGTCATTTGGCAGCATTTATTAACGTTTAAAGGCAAATTATTGATATCGCACCAAGAGGATATTCTATCGATGCAGAGTTGAAAAGAGACAGCGAGTCATTCTCCGATTTTATTTCTTTAAAAATTTTGAGGTCATCAGCATATAATAAAAACTGAGACCCTTGACAGCAATTTCCAATGTCATTAATAAAAATTAGAAAAAGTAACGGCCCTAATATACTTCGTTGGCGTACACCCGATGAAGCTGTGTAGAGCAAAGACACAAAATTCTCAAGGACAACAGTATATCTCCTATCAGAAATAATAGCTTAACCAATTGAGAAACGTACCGTAAAAGCCAATTGTAGATAGCTTAAGATGTAGTTTTTTATGTGATACCGTATCAAATGCTTTACATAGAGCCATAAAAATCGCATCAACCTGCTTATGTCTCTCAAAGACAGAAATACAAAAATGATTAAAAACCGTACAGTTGGAAACAGTGGAACGGCCAGGTAAAAATCCATACTGTTCATCACAGATATAACGCTTTATAGCAAACAACATCTTTGCTTTGATAATGTGTTCAAAAAGTCTTGAAATATTTGACAGCTTAGATATTGGATGGTAATTTGTAACATCAGCTTTATCACATCCTTTAAAAACAGGGGTAATTGAAGCAACTTTCCATCTATCAATAAAATATCCCTCAGCCAAGGATTTATTAAAAAGAAAACGCAAAGGAACAACCAAACTTTGCGACACTTTTTTTATAAAAAGCGAACTAAGACCATCGATATCAATACCGGAAGAACTCTTAATATTTTTAATACTATTCAGTATATCATCAGAAGTTAGCTGAACAAAACCAAAGTCAACACACGGATACAAAAATTTCAAAACATTCGGAGCAATAGGGTCATTGGCAACTTCAAAGTTAGATTGGAAAAACTGTGAAAATGCATTTCCAATATCATTTCCACTACTTAATGTTATTCCATTGAAATGCATAACAGATGGGTAATCAGAACTGGACTTTTTAGATCCGATAAAGTTCCAGAAACGTTTCGGATTGCTTATTATTTTATTTTAAGGAAAGGACGTTTTAGAAAAAAAAAAATACTATTTTATTTATTTACAACGTCTTATTCATGTAGTATACATTTTTAAAAAAAAATTAAAATGAAAACATTTGATACATTTTGATGAAATAAAATAATTAAAACTAATCTGTGAGTAATAGTTGAGTCCCAGAATTGCAAATGGCTTCGATCACAATAGGTTTTAGCGTCTATTAGCTGAAATAAAAATAATTTATTGAGTATTTTGTCAATAATCGTAAAAATAAATAATATGGTTGTCATAGTATTGTTGATTACAATACACATACAAATATCAATATCTTAATATTCAAACGTACCTTTTGATTTCTGTAAACCTTTATATTTTTGCAAATTTTTATATCTTTCAAAAATTTCCAAAGTCTACTGATGATTAGGGTAGCTCCTATGAAATGTCGATATATAGATAGCTGGGAAACATAGAAAACAAGCTATTTATAATTTTTTATTGGAATAATACACAATATTATGGCATATATACTAATGTTGCTATAATCATATTTCTAACTGCCTTTTCCTTGCGTGCACACGAAGAAAAAAAAATGGTTGATAAGACATAATTTTAAGGGCAACATACTATTGTTGAGTTATATGGTTGCACTTGATAATGCTATACTGCTACATTAGAACGCCATTGACAGGACGCACCATAGTATTGTAACAAAAATATTCGAAGTAACAATATTTTGGTTAAATATTTTCTTCTTTTCTCAGTGCATACTCAATTATTCTAACCCTTCATACTATTCTCATATATAACCATATTACTCTCATTAAGTAACCATACTAATATCATAAATAGCTTTATTGTAGTAGAAACATATTTTTGACAATTGATAAGAACAAAAAGACAGCATATAATATATTTTGGTAATACGTGTAAAATAAATACAATTAATAAAAAAATAATAATAATTGAACTGCATTTCAACGGACTCAATGCAGAGTCAAACCTAAAAGCATATCTCTGGTACTCTTCACACACGTGAATAGTACAGGGCGACTGCACACACAGCCAGAACTTCGACGATTTTTCTTAACTTCCATGGATCTTTTTTTTTTTATGTGGCTACCTCAAAGAGAGGGTTTATAATGACAAACCCAAATCTCTTGTGACTTTAAAAGAAAATACTCGTCGAAAAATCAGCTTAATTGCACCCAGTTTACTGTAGCGTGTAGCGCAGAACGTAAGGCTGCATTTCAATTATTGTTGCGTTTGACACGATAGTTGATCAAGTAATGCCTCCAGTTCTGCATCTGCGAAAACTGTCTCTCTTCTACCTCCATGTTGGTTTTCGATGTCAAAACCACCGTTCTTGAAGCTTTGAAAGCATTCTCGTTACATTCTTTCAGTAATAGCGGCCTCACCATAAATATTTGAGCATTCGATGATCGTCAGCAGCAGATTTCTTTATGTTACAGCAGAAAATTAAAACCTACCGCAAATGCTGACAATTTGGCTCATAAAGCCTACATGTATAATCGAGGTTAACTTTATGAAGCAGACACAAATCGACTTATATTTCGATGGCACAAATCTCGCTCTATTTATTGCGACTACCTTATATTGCTGCAGCCGTTTATTGCAAAACGGTGGAAGCAAAGTTATACACCTAATACCATGAGTTTTGATTGTGCTAATTATTAAATTTAGGCAGAGGTTTAGTTTTGTTTGCTAAAATTTACAATCGAAAAAGTTTTCTGCACAATATGTTTTAATGGCAGGCTTGGCAAAAAGTGTCTTTCCCCTGGCCCTTTTCTAAACCAAAACAAAAGCATTTTCCCACGATTTTTCATTTAGAATTCCTGTAATGTATTTCCTAAATTTATTATTGTATTTCATTGTTTATTCCTTATTAAAGTTGAAGTGTAATTTTATATGCATAATATCACCAAACCATTTATTTTCCGATTTTTTTGCTCTTAAATTTAAAAATGTTGAAGGTTACTTTTGATTTGGTCTTTTATAAATTATTGATGCATGAATTCATTCAACCAATTCCACTTTTAAGTGCACAGCATGCATGTAGCCCAGCGTTAAACAATTTCGCTTAGAAATGCAACGCAAAACAACAAACTTTGGAGCACAAAAGCAAAAATTTGACCTGCTAAATAGTTAACAAACGTGTAACACACTGAGATTTAAATCCAATTCAAGGCAAATCAAACTAAAAATGAAACAAACGAAATAAACACTCATAAACAGACATTGTAATCTAATGACTTTGACCAGGCAAATGTGAAAAGAACTTCCAAGCAGACCTACAATTTAAATTTACAGAAAATTTTCCAAAGGTCACTCACTAATGGGTAAACAAGAACAAAACATGACGGCCAATTCAAAATTTAGTTTAAAAGTCAGGTAAACAACGAAAAAGTTAGTGATGGAAAAGCATTTATGAAAATGTGTTCCAAAAGATTGGATTTGTTTAAGTAATACAGAATAATATCCTTGTGGGAAATTAAAAAAATTGTCTTGTTTTATTATTTATTAAAAAGAATTGGATAATTTAATAAAAGAAACTTTTTTATGCTAAAGATGATGAAATTTATTAAACTGTTAAATTTAATTATGATTTTCAATACAGAAACTTTTTTAAAAGTTATAAAGAAGTTTTTAACAATTAAAAAAAAATGTGTTAAATTACGCTGAAACTTTATCAAAAGTCTTAAAATCGAAATTTGCTCACCTTGGGACATTTTTATTCAACATCCTTAATGAAAAATCTAAGAAACGGATAAACAGCTCGTAGACTTTTTAATGAAATATCTTAAATTGAAAAGTTTATTACAAAAATTTATTTTTACAGTCCGTCCCATTAGTCACCAATGGGACCTTAACATTTAACAACTTTTTCCTTTAGTTATATCTTTCCTTTTTTTATATTATAAAATATATAAAAGGGAAATGTTTTTACACCTAGTATAGAACACAATGTCACTAATTTCAACACAGAGAGAAAAATTTCTAGAAATTGGAAATTAATTGTCAGCATCCGACATCTTTTATTACGGCGATTTGAAGGAGCGTGTGTATGTTGGCAAGCCTGAGACAATCCAACAACATTGTTGCAGAAATTCAAGCGCCATCAACGGAAATTTTGAAAAAATTTTATGTAAATACTCCAAAACGAAGTCATCTAAGTGACAATAATTTCCATACTTGCTGCAAAAAGTTTTCCAACGTGTATGTTTTATAATCTGGGAACAACTATAAAAAAAATTCACAAGCGAAAATCTTATTAAATTTTAAAACCTTACATTTTCGTTACTTTTTGGTCACCCTGTATAAAGTAATTAGATGCTTATCCCTCATCAGCTACCATCCAAAGAAAATTTTCAATACAGTTAATCAAAGTAGTTTTACAAAATACGACTGTCTGGCAACTTTCTTCGTTACTCTCCGAACTTAATCTTAAGTCTTCAGTCTAAAAAATTCCTTTTATGGGAAATTTTAAAATTATATTAGATTTTAACGAAACCACAAATGGAAAAAATTAAGTATAAATTTGAAATAAAAAATGTTCAAAAAAACGAACTTTCTGTACTGAATTTTCTGATTTTTCATTTACAGTGAACTCGCAATAACATGAACTAATTTTTACCAAGGCTGTTCACATTTTTGAGTTTGTTTACATTATTGAGTATTTAAAAGAAAAAATAGTCTTTTTTAACATAAAAATAAGTAAAACCGCTAAACACCACTGTGTTAAACTAATTTTTAAAAAATATATAAATATAAAGTAAAGGATACAAGAAATTTATATATAATTAACAAAAACAACAAGAAAAAATTTACTAAAACAACTAAGCGAAACATTGTTTGGTTGGATAATTAAAAATCTGTTAAACAAAGTTTGAAGGAAAACAACCAATAATTTTTTTGTTAGTTTTTTGTTGTGCCAGATTTTTCTATACGGTTTCTCAGAACTCTAATGTCACTTTGGTCTATATTTGCAGCTTACACTAGAGCCAAGGTAAGAAAAAATTCTGCTCGTGAATTAAAATTTATTTCGTTTTTCAGTTATTAAATTTGTATTCCCGAACTTAAAAATATCGCGAACAAAAAAATAAAGAAAAACTGGTTGAATTCATTCGAGAGCATAATGAAAAAATTCCCGAACATAAAATAAAACTCTACACGCGGATTTAAAAATAAAGTTCGCGTATTCAAAATTAAATTCGTGAACAGAATTTTACAAACAAGAAGAAACAAAAAAGAAATATTATTTTACACACTCAACTGAGCGTGATGAGAGTTCTTTTTGTTTTGCAGCGTTGCCAGAATGATCGTTTTATTTTATTTCTGATGATTTTTGAACCAAAATGGAGATCTGATAATTTTCATAATTTGTTTGGAAATAGTTCGTGAACTTAATTATTTAATTCTCTCTTGAATTAAATTAACTCTCCCACGAATTTTATTTTTAAATTTGATGGCAAAGTTTAATTCTTCTTTGTTTTTCAAATTCGCTCAGGAATTTTATGGATAAAATTTGCGAACGAAACAGAATAATTCTTTGAAATATGAAAAATTAAATTCATTCGTATTAAGTACGTTTGAGAACAAATTTAGTTTGAGCTTTAATCCTACTCTGATTAGAGCCTTATCCAAAGCTTCTATAGCTTCCTTGGATTTAATTTTAACTTCTGGCTGGGTTATAGTCGAATCACAATCGTCGTCGGTATCATCATTAGTTTCAATAATTCCTTCCTCTATACGATTTACTTAAGGATTGTTGTTCCAATCTTGAATGGCTGAAACTGATGCTTGCAACTCTCTATTTTCTTGCCAAGATACTAACAGTGTTTTTCGTATTTTTTTGCACTAATACAAGAATATCAAATCAAAATTTTCTCATTTTGATTTTACTAATTGTAATCTCTTTCTGTTTAATATATCATAAAAATTTTATTTAAAAAACCCCTGATAAGAGTAAACTTTAATAATCAAATTTCTTTTTATAGTGTTAAAATTCAAAGCACACTTCAGAATTTGCTTTAGATATGTCATTTTAATAATATGTTGCCATAGTAATGTAATATTATTAGCTCGCAAACTGTAAATCTTTATTTCATCCCCATTCCTACAGCTTGACTTAATTTGTAGTGCGGTACATAGCTTTCTACCAATACAATTTTTATTTCTTTGAACGTTTTCTGTTGGGACATGCTGTGGCATGCTTTAATAAGAGTTTTGTATTTGTTTTGCTGACTATCTGCTAATTCACTTTGGTTTAAGTTCATATACTGTGTGCATGTGTGTTCGAGCGCGTACTTTATGTGCGTAGGTGTACGTGGCTGATTGTTGCCCAACTGACACGCAGGTATTTTGTTTTTATTGTTTTGACCCAGTTTTCTTCGCTAAACAACTCTCATATAAACACCAAGTTTAATCAAAGCATTCGTATACAAAACTGTATTAGATTGACATTTAATTTTACTACAACGGCAACTTATTTCTTACACATCCCAGTTAACAACTCTTATCTTCAGCGAAGTTTGTAAGATTTTTTACGATACTAAAATCAAAACTTAAGTAGAACTGTAAATCAGTCCTTATGTGTTGAGTCGCGGAGAGAAAAAACAAACGTATTTTTCAGCTTTGGTAATACAGAAAATCTATAAGATTTATTGGTAGAATTACATTTAATTATAAATCACTTGTGCTTAATCCCAATTTCTCCAATTACTCAACTATATTTAAAAAACGTGTTTCAGTGAGCAGGTTAGAGAAAAAGAAAGCAAAGTGTATGTTAGATTTAACATGTGAAAAAAATGAGCAAATGACAGCTGTTGTCCAACCAGAGATGTATAATATACTATAGTAGCAAATGTGAATATTCGTAAACTGTTCATATTAAATTCTTATAAGATTAGTTAAGCGCCGCAACATTCCGATTACTACAAAAGAGTAGTTAACTTGAGTTTAAAAATAAGGAGTAGTCCAACCGAAATCCATCATGTTAATTGTTATTAAAATAGAAAGTTTTCAGAAAGTTCTCTTAATAGTTTCTATTAAACAATAATAGAAAGATTATGTGTGAAGGCAAATGCCCACTACAAATTCGCTGGCATATCTCTATCCATTGTTTTATATTTCAATGACTCTTAGACATAATTGAGGTTCAATGTAAATATTGTGCCGAATTAAATCACTCATTAGCTCTTGAACTGCTCTTGATGTATACTTTTTGCTCTAAGCTCCAGAGAAAGATGACCAACGGTGTCAAATCACATGATCGTGGCGGCGAGTTAATGTCTCTACGACATGAGATAACAAATTAGTCAAACTATTCTCAATAAAAAAATGTAATAGCTTTTGCACGTAGCGTTTTACGCCAATCAAATTTGACATTTATGCTTTAGTCAGCTGCAGAATGTAAAGAGACACACAATGGAACGCTATGCTCTACAGGAGCTCAGTCTAGTTCATTTCCTAATTGTGTAGTGTTAATTTCTTCATCGTGTTGCATTATGCAGCTGGTAGACTCACAAAGACTAGAACCACAAGAGCTCTTTTCAGGGCGTGTCCACCACCGGACTGATCGTTCTAACTAGAATCTCGAAACTGTGGCTGCTGGTGTCACTAAGAACAAAAAAGAAAAACACCAACGCGGAGTCTAAAGCGAATTTTACAAACATATTGTGAAATTGAGTCACATCAGCACCTGCGTTGTCGTGCTAAGCTGGTAATGGACCAACACCACCGGGTGAATAATTCACCACTCGCCAGTGACTCCATATTGCTTGCAAGGCTCACATTGGTCCCAACTTCGGTCATATATTTGTAGACATATGAGCACGACTTTTGCTGAAGAGCTCAGGACTTCTAATTTTTCACGTGTGCAATTTCCTAGGCAGTCAGTAGAAAACAAGACTTAATCAGTTGGTATGCCGAAGTCGATTAACCCTTACTGCTGGTTATTTACAATACAGGTATCTGTAGAAGGACAACAGCACTTCCAGCATCATTAGCCTCTCAAAACCGGCATGCACCATTGTAGTTAGGGAATACTAGCTTCCTTCCTTTCATGACATTTTAGTTTTAAAGCACAGCTAGAACGTTTCAGCCAAGATATAGGCACGTCAACAACGATCAGCGCCGCAATGGTCTGCAAGGCAAAATCTCTCGAGAGCTTTGCTGACCTCCGTTCTGTCAATTTGAACCCTTGGTAAGGAAGTCCAACACAATTGTTGCTGTTCCTAGAGTTTTATCTTTTACAACAAATGAAAGACTCCTTCCCCTCAATACCCCAGAACGCAGAGTGTCCTCGTTTGATATACGGCAAGGCAAAACCTACCCCGCGGTTGGAATTTTAGAGAAAGACGTACACATGTTTCAATACAAAGAGTGCATCATTTAAAGCCTTCTGATCGTTAGTCACGTGTGATTTACTGTACACCCAAAGAGACGATTTTGAATCAAAAATTATCATCATTGGACCGTATTTTTTTCAAACGCCATAGGCGATGATAAGCTACTTCTTACTAGCGAAATTGAATGAGCGGGGCTTGGCGAATATGTGCTTTCATAAAAATAGTGCAATCGCACACACAGCAGCAGAAACAGAGGATATTGTGAAGGAAGCATATTCAGGTTGCGTAATGTCTCATTTTGGTGTTTTGGCATAGCCAGAAATTTCGTCCGTTTTAACCATCCAAGACTTCTTTCTTTGAGCTATCGTACGTTTATGCCATCGAGTCTCATACAATGGCTGCCATTAAGGAGAATGTTTGAAAGGAATACTAACAGTTAGCACTAGAAATATAGAAAGTTGTAGAAATATAGAAAATGCTATAAAACGTGTATCAACACTGTAGGCAACCACTTGATTGATATCATATTTTTCAATTAACAGAAAAAAATGTACAATACTTCCAACACTAAAAATAATTTTTATTTATTTAAAAAAAAAAGTTATTCAAAAACCAAATAGGATGATTACTGTTTGGCAATCTTGTAAACACAATGACGCATTAGCTGTCACTTTTGCACTAAAGCAGCTCTACGACTGAAATGAGTTCATAGTGCAAATGGAACTTTTCAGTTTCATACATTTATACAACTGCTCTGTATGTGTTGTCCAACTGTTTATATACTCCTATCAAAACTTTTGAAGCTTAAAGCTTCTACATCATATCGTTTAAATATCCAGAATGCTATAATATCGCCGAATGTAGAAACCAATATTTTTATTAGATCCATTTTTCTCCTGACTAAAACAAATATTATTCCATCAAAAGTATATTTCCTATGAGTGAGACAAAAACTGCATTATCAATAGTTGGCATACGCCGTCACTGTACCACAATTCGAAAACTGTCCGAAATTAGTTTCATAAAAAACCATTTCGCCAACAGAGCTTGAATTTTGTTCGCACTGCAAATAAATTAGGTCAAAATTCGACGAGGTTTGCTGGGTTCTTATAGCTATAACACCCCCAAACTCACAAACACATATACATACATATACTCACATATGCATACAGACACTCTCAGGCAAAGTCTCATGAACGCAGTAGGTGTCTTTTCAGCTTTTAAACTCTACCTCTGCCACTTTCCATTAACATTGGCAATAAAACAACAATTCAAAGTCAAATTCACTTTTCATAAATTTTCGACTCGCTTTTTAAGCTGTTGTTGGTGTTGACGTTTTACACATATGTATGTGGTTGTATAGATGTAGTTGTATGAATATTTGGCTGCGTTGTGTTATGTGTTGGTTTGTGTGTTTATGTATTGTACACACATATACTGTAAACATGTTTACATATGCATGTGTTTGAGATGGTTTTAAATGGATTTTTATATGAGTATGTGTTTATGTGTTTCATATTTCACCTTGCGTTTCAGTGATGCTTAAACAGACTGCCATAAAGCATTTAACGAAGGATTGGGATAAGTGAATTTGAAGAGATTTTTCTAAATTTTTTCAATACACGACCAATAAATGGAAAAAATTTTAAATAAAATATTCCAGTTGCTTTTATTGTTAAGGCAATAGAATATTATAAATTTATGTTGCCTAAAGGCTCAAACCTCAATAAACTGAATATGAAATGAAGTATGGAAATTCGCTTGCAAAAAATTATTTTTTTTGCTACCTCATAGCATGTCCATATGCAAACTACACCAAAAAAAATTAAATAACATTTACTCCAAATGGTGTCAAGAACATTTCTGACACACAGTTAAATGTTTTTCCTATTTTCATTTCAATATATTTGGCAGAATCAGTAATCATTTATTTGTCTGTGGGCCTGTAAAGGAAGTCACTGATTCAAAGAAAAATATTATCAAAATAGTTGTTAAACAAAAGAAGTAATTTTATTTATACTGGATAAAGCAACCTTATAAAAGTTTCACATACATAAGTGCAGAAAAACTGGTACCAGATTATGTAAAGGGTGGTCCAACCAAAAAATACGATGCTGAGCTGTTAACCCCAGCAGCTATGCGCTTTCAAATTGCTAGAACGGATTGATATTAAAGCTACTTACCTCTTTTTTTTTTTGGAAATTTTTGGATCTGTCAAACGTCAGCTGATAAAATTTCATCCAAATTTAACGATTAGTTGATTTTTTGTGGTCTTTTGAGGTAAGCAACTTTTGTGTGTCTTGAAAAATGGAAAAACTGATTAAACACTAAGATTTGAAATAGAAACCGGCAAAAGAGAAAAAAGAAAAGTTCAATAAAGATAACTGTGAGATTTTTGGTTTCTACATTTGTACATCGGGTTTTACTTTTTTCCTTTCCTAAGAAGGATTTTTTACGATATGATTGAAAAAGACCAGAAACATAATAATCAAATCTTTAGCAGAATGAGTCAGCTCCATCAGATTACATGGTAAAATATTGGATTGCTGAAGTGGTTACTGAAGAATACATCACGAAAATCCTCGATATCAATATGAATGATCGCCGAGTCAAGTAACGTTAAATTGTTGAAATGGTAAACATATCATGTGAACGTGTGTTCAACATTTTGCATATGAAAAAGCTATCGGCAAGATGGGTGCCGCGTTTGCTAAGTCTCGAATAAAACCGAAATCGTCAGACTAATTCACAACGGTGTTTGGACATGATAAAGCGTAATCCTGTTGATTTTTGGCGTCGATTAATAACTGCTGATGAAACACGAGTCCACCACTACACACCTGAAACTAAAAATCAGTCGAAGCAATGGGTGTAAGGTGGTGGAAATGTTTCGAAGAAGATGAAGACAGTGAAATCAGCTGGTAAGGCCAATTTATTTATGTAAATAAATAAATAAATAAATATATATATATATATATATATATATATATATATATATATATATATATATATATATATATATATATATATATATATATATATATATATATATATATATATATATATATATATATATATATATATATATATATATATATATATATATATATATATATATATATATATATATATATATATATATATAACCTTGTCCCAAACCAAACTTATTGATTGACATATTTTTTATTTTTCATTTTATTAAAAATTCAATCACTGCACATGACATTTTGTTTATAACAAACGAATTTTATTTTATTAATCCTGTTTTCATTGTGAGCAGCGAGTAAGAGAAAAACTTTATTATTTTAAATATTTAAAATCATATTATACAGTATATGAAAATATTTAATAGCACCAAAATTCAGCAGAAATTAACAGGAAATTTTCAGCAAAAAATTTCCAAAACGCAGTATGACCGTAACAATAAAAACGTTTTGAAAAACATACACAAAAAAAAAAAACGTTCAATATACATACGAGTACATACATATATAAATACACACATTTTTAATCAACTGTAGCAAACGTTTACTTTCCTTGTCCACATTAATTTAATTATTATTCACAGTCATTACAATAATTAATAAATCCTGCTTAGCTTAAGAAAGCATTAAAACCACTAACATACATGTTCTTTATGCATTTTATATAATCATTTTAATATGGCAAAGTTTTCTTAAGTAACTATAAAAATTACATTTGATCGATGTCGTTGTGTTTAGAAATAAAAGTTGCAGTGTGATTGATATTTATTTGAAAAAAATTAAAAGTAAAAATTCTCTTTTTTATAAATATAAGCTTTTAAATTGAACTTTTTAAAATTTAAATTTTTTCTAAAAAGAATTAAAAATTACAATTGATCGATATCATGTTATTCAGAAATAAAAGTCTTAATTTGATCGATAACAATTTGTATAATACTAAAAGACAAAGTTTTGTTTTTTACAAGGGTAAAGGCTTAAACGTTTCACAATTCTATTATCTAGAACCAAAAATTATGTTTGATCGATATCACATTGTACAGAAATAAAAGTTATACTGTAATCCATAATAACATGTTTAACAATAAAAGTCAATTAAATTTTTTTTTTTTTTTGCAAACATACGCGTTTAAATCCACATTTTTTTATTTTTTATTTCTATTTTTTTTATAGAAATAAAAATAACGTTTGACTGATATTGCATTGTAAAGCAATAAAAGTTGCAACCTAAGCGATTTCTATTTGGTTAGAATTATCATTAAACTTTTAGTACAAACTTTTTTATTTTGCAATTTTTTTGAAAAAAGATATAATAATTATGTCTGATCAATTATATGTTGTTCAGAAATAAAAGTTACCATGTGATTCATAAGAATTTGTTTAAAGCTAATAGTCAAGTTTATGCTAGCAAAATTGTAATTTTTTATATATTTTCTTCAGAGAAAACAAAAAATACGTTTAATTGATATTGGTTTGTCTAAAACTAAATTTTATCATGTGATTAATGAACATTTTGGTAAAAATAAAGTTCGAATTTACTTTACCATTTATTTATTTATTTATTTTTTTTTTGTTTTTTGTTTTTTTGCTTTAGCATTAAATTTTTGTTGATAATTTTCACTAGAAGTGAACAATTTGAAATTACCACACAAATTCTAGTAAAAAATAACAGCATAAATATTTTATTGTAAAATCGTAAATTTATTGTGCGGATGTCAATTTGTTTTTGATCAAAAAAATACAAATTGAGCTTGAACTTCTAGCCTTGTTTTAGTATTATATAAAAAGTTTTAAATATTAAATTTCAATTTGTTTCGCATAAAGTAGGCTCCTCTATAGTTTTACATAAAACTGTGCGATGACAGCACTGGAATTATGTGACAATATACAATATACATATATGTATTGGTTGCTGGGACAAAGATTGCAATTTTTTGATACCATTCATGTTGCCCAACACTACTTCTCCAGGGTAAAGGCTATTACCAAAAACTAACTTCAGCTTTAACAAAATGCAAATAATTGGCATTCCTTTGTTCTTTGGTGTTGTTGTGTTAAATTAAACTTGTAGAAACTATATCAAAAATAAAAGATTGTAAAATATACTCATGCCTTAAAATATATACTCATGCCTTAAAATACAAAAGCTGTATTCACTTAACATTTTAACGACTATTTGTTTTATGAATGTCCTTTGGGTGTTTGTTAAAATAAATAAAATTCGCCAGCATGCCAATTTTACTCACCTTTTATATTTTTGTTTCTAATTCTAAACAAATAACACTTTGTCATTTGTAAAAGCAATATATACAATATTTGACACTAAATCATTTGTTTAAATCTCATTTAAATATTTGCTAACAAATTGAAAGATGAGTAAGAACATTTATGTATTTGCACAAAAACAATAACACCTTTGAACAACCAAATACTCATAAAAAAATATAAAAAAACAAGTTTACATTCAAAAATGCTAAACAATATTTTACACTTTTTTTGTGAAAGGAAACTTTAATGCTCGATAAAAGGAATTACTAAAAGCTAAAAACGTACATCTATGCAAGTATACAAATGTGTGTGCGTGCGAGTTCATAAACAAAAATGTGTTCATCTGTATTTGTGTGCAATTACCATAAAAATTGTGAAATCATTATTTTAACTGTCAATTGTTTGTTTGCTTATTGTTTAGAAAACATGCACACTAAACAACACTCTCTATACAAACACTCATACTTCATACCTTTTCACACATACTTATGTATGTAAGTAGAAAACATGCAATACAACACCTAAAACATAACATTAGCAACAACAAGTGACAATAATAACTACAATGCTATTGCATATACACGAGAGATAGAGAATTTTTTGCTCAACAATTACAAATACAGTTATTTACATTGTTTGTGTTTTCATTCTAAAAAGTATTGTTGTGTTAAAGAAAACAAAAAAAGGAATATAAAGAAACCTGTTTTTAGAGTCATTTTTATTGTTGTTATATTTTTGTATTTGCTTAACATTAAGCTAATGAGTTATTTCTTCCAAAGAGTGGGAAAATTGTGAGAAAAAGAAATTCAAGAGTAAAGTAAAGAAGAATAGTTAAACAGTTATCTCTGGTTTGAATAATGAAAGTAAAGCAAAAAGTATATAAAAGTACTAATGATTTTGAAGTACATAGCTGTGTATACAAGAGCATTTATAGTAAAAATTTTTAGGATTTTTAATTGTTGTGTTGCTTATTTGTTCATGTCAAAGTTGGTGTGTCTTCACGGGCGATGGTGGTGGAAGGAGAGTGGCAAGAAAGTTTAATTTTAATGAGTTTTTAAACTGTCCAAGACCAACTGTTATGATAAATGATGAAGTTTTTGCTTTTCGAATTTCTAGAAAGGCAAACACATTAAGCAAAATGAGAAAAAATATCTCGTTCTTACATATGAAAAATTAAATTTCACTAAGATGCAAAAAAAAAGTTACAACTAGAGAACATAAACCTTGATGAATTTTTATAACCTTTGAAATGTACAGAGTTTTATATTATATTTCTATAAATAATTTTTGGTTTCATACATAAAAAGATATTATAGCGAAAAAAATCAATAAATGTTTTATTTGAAAAATTAAATTTTTTTCAATAAATTTTTTTGCTAATATAACAAAATTTTTTTTTTCAATATAATATTTTACCAGCTTAATATGAATATTTATGAATCTTTACCTTTGAAATCTTTGAAATTTACAGACTTTTCAGATTATATTTCTATCAAGAACTTTTTTTTTCATACATAAAAAAATATTATAGCAAAAAGAGATCAATAAATGTTGTCCTTGAAAAATTTATTTTCTTTTCTATAAATATTTTTGTTAATTAAACAAATTTTTTTCCTTATAATATTTTACCAGCTATTTTGTATTTTCCTAAAAGTTTTACAATTTACTGTCATAACTTTTAGTCGTTGTTTAGAGATATTGCAGAAGTTTTTCTAACGGAGTTGTGGCAAATGCATATCGGTTTCACCGGCATTTGGTTCCAGCATATAAATGAAATGAAAACAAGTTAATATCCCCTTGAAGAATTCTAAATGAAACGAAAATAAATAAATAACCAGAAACTCTACTTTCCCTTGGATTTTACCCATTATTTGCCAAGAAGAAGGGATACCCTGGCCACCATCAGAACGTTAAATAGGTGATTCTACCGATATTATTCGCGCGAAATGAAACTTTTTTGTCTAGCAGTGGCTGCACTTAAATAACTTTTATATTTAGTATTAAGATTTGAATACTTATTGTTAGTTCATATTTTGAAGATTCAATAAATAAATGAATGACAAAAAAAAAAGAATTTTGCCACCAGGCTTTCTATGGCTCTATGACATAAACAAGAGGTGCATGAAGTGTAAACAGGAAATTTAAATATATTGAAATAATCCAATAAAAATAATTATTTAAACAATCTCGACTTCAGGTCGCAATCAATAATTATCTGATCAAGCATCACATATGCGTGGATGAGCATGACAGCCATTTATGGCCTATTATCTTCAAAGCCAATTTGTTACATAAAATTAAGTTGAATTAATACAACACGAAACAAGAATTATGTTAATGAAATAAAACTTATTTGAATTTATTTTGTAACACAGCAAGTATGCGCCATCCTATAGTATAGTTTTGGCCTACAGTTACATACATATCGCTTCTTTATTGCAACATAGTTATAACTAAAAAAAAGCTTGTTTCGAGAAAAACGTATTTAAAATTTTTAGTTTTTAGTCTAAGAAATGTTTTCTAGAAAATATCTCCCGAAGGAAACAATTTAAAAGTAATTTGAATAAGTCTTTGGCACATTATAAAAGGTAGTACTGTACGAAAAGTTCATTTTTTTAGATATGACTATATTGCAATAAAGGAGCGATATGTAATTATATCGAAAAATGATATTCGATATCATATTAGTTTAGTATTGAATAAAAAGGCTGCTTTCATTCATCCACTACGTTTACAAAATTTTTGTTTGACTCCAGCAGTTCGTTCAAAAGTCTATTTTCAACTAATTTATTATTTATGATTATTATAGTTTAAAAAAACTAAAAACCACGCTTCGATTTTAAACTAAAAAGAAGAAATTTTTTTTTACAAAAATATTTTTTTATAATAATAGTGAACAAAAGAAGTGTCGGGCGGTCGATATACGAAAAATATATTACACCCCATTTTCGTTCCTTTTAAGATCAGTTTTAAAATGATTTCTCACTTTTTAGTTTGATATCAAATTAATTTTTTAGTTTTTTATTAACAATGTTTATTATTTACTTTTCAGTTCAGTTCATGCGTATGAGTAGAAATATTTGTATCGCTTCCTATAACTGATCACTCATACGAGTCTGGTTGCCAGAATAACAAACATATTAAAGGGCTGCTCAAGCACAAAAAAATGCCTTACAATACATCGCAATATTTTCAAGTACTATCTATCCTCTTCTTTTACATTTCAAAACAAACACTTCAGTGCCAAAATGCTCTAAACATATAAACGAATACTGTCTTACAATCGTTTAGAACAAACAGAACCAAACACAAGTAGAACCAACTGAAGTAGAACCAAATTGAACTAGAGCTTCAAGCACTGAAGTAATGTTTTACTGCAGTTTTTTTATAAACTTGTTGTTGTTGTTCATGGTTTTTGTCTTTGTATTAGTGCACAAGTGCAGTATACAAAGTATGCTTATGTGCCAATGTTTTAGTGCACTCGCTATGTTTTGCTATGAGTCATCGTTAATTTGGTTTTTTTTTTTCTTTATTTCAACAGAAAGCTGCCAAGGACCACACGAAAAACGTTTACTAAACCACCTTTTATCCACCTACAATACCTTAGAGAGACCCGTGGCGAATGAGTCAGAACCTTTAGAAGTGAAATTTGGGCTCACCTTGCAACAAATCATCGATGTGGTAAGCAAATATGATTTTAATTATTATTAATTTATAATTTAATATTACATAAGTTTAAGTCTGTTAGAAAAACGAATTACTCGTATAACATTATTTTATGAAAAAAAGAATTATATATTTTAAAACTGTAATAATCTATCTTGCAAATATTTCATTATAGGATGAAAAGAATCAGATTCTGACCACAAATGCGTGGTTAAATTTGGTAAGTGACATGTACCCGTCAAGATTTTTTCATTGCCAATATGCAAAAATCTCACTTTAGTGTAAAATAAAAGTAATAAACAAAAAATACAATTAAATTTTATAACATTTTGTCAACAAAAATTGAAAAGCGACTTAAAAAATTTATTTTTACCATTTTATGGTTTGAGTTTTAATTCTGTTTTTATGTTCAATATTAACAATATTTGTTAAATTTAGTTTTAAATGTATGTTCTGTGTTTGTGTTGTTTTATTGTGAAGACTAATCGTGATTTTATGCTTTATAATATAAAATAAAATTAAATCAAACTTTAATTAAATAACAGCGTTAAAAGGCATTTTAAAGATAAACTTGAAGCATTTAAATTAAAAGCTAGTTTAAAGTCAATTTCAAACTAAACACCGGCTTAAAATAAAATTAAAACAAAAATCACTTTGTATTGTGCTTTATTAAAATTTCTTTTTTTTCAGTACTATACTAAAACCTTCTTGAAAAAATCACAAAAGTTTATATCTGAAAACAGTCTTAAATGTTTCCATTAGTAAAATTTATGAAGTATACTATTGCCTCTGTTATTCTCTACCACCTTAAATCTACCAATAAATGCCAAAATTGATTTTCCCTTAAAATTGTCAGCTAAGTGTATTTTTCCATAAATTTATTATTTTATTTATAACTATATTTTTTAGCAATCTCTTTCCTACATACACAACACACCTGCCATCATTGTTTTTATTACTTGAAGTATTTTATTTGCCATTTTCTGGAAAAAGTGTTTGAAAACATTTTGTTACACCAAAAAAAATATATTTTTTAATTTGTGCCAGTTTTTTTTTTATTTTTTTATTTATGTTGCTCTGTTGTTTTCGTCTGTTTCCAGATATCTGTGTTTTTTTTTTTTTTGTTTTTTTTTTTTTTAAGCGCTAAATATTGTTAATCCTCTTTTTGGCACAAAACCATTTTTTGGTCAAAACAATTTTACCGTTTGGATTGGAAACAACTAAAAAAAAAAGACTGCGAACTTTTAACAGCATTTCTAAATTTATATATTTGTGGCCAAAAGAAAACAAAAATTTTTCAAAAAGTACCTTGTGGCAAAAGTTGGTTTAAAATTCGTACCATAGAAAAAACTCTTTTAAAAAATTAATTCTTAAAAATAGTGTTGTTTCAAAAACGATAACTTTTTAACGGTGTATTTCTAAAAAATAACCTTAACTTACAAAAAAAGTATATTTCAACAAAACATCTTTTAAGCAAATATATTTTGGCAATCAGTAACAAAGAGCGCCTTTTTAAGAAATTACTGTTTAAAGGGGGTATACTAAGAAAAAGTACTATTTATAAAGCACTTTTTGCTGTAAGTTCGTGTCAAAAGTAACATCCTTTAACCAACGTAAATTTAATAATAATCTTAAGAAAAACACAGTTCTGTAAAAAAAAGCTTTAAAAAAATTTATATTTTTTTTAAATTGTTCGTAAGAAAATTACCTTTTAAAAAACATGCTTAAGAAAATACTTGAAAGTTGTTCTCACAAGTATCTTCTATCAAACACAAACTTTTGAGAAATGTATCTTTACAAAAAACCTCATGAAAGATTAGCTTATAAAACTCACTAATTTTTGTAGCTTTAGATCTTTAAAATTTTGCTTTTTATATAAAAAAAAAAAAACTTTGAGAAATCCGCGTTGCCAACTCAGTGCATTTCGTACTGTTTCTTTATAAATTTTTACATGAACCATTCATTTTCTTGATTAAACGCGTTTTTTTCCTATTTTGGTGCGTTTTTAAACAATATCTTCAATATTTCGCTAAGTGTTTGTTAGCAGCTTCAATTTGTTAGCATCTTTAATAATATGAAATTTTTAGCATAATTTTATTTTCCTGAAGAAAAGTTTCTTCCTTGCCTATTAAATATAGCAAATTAAAACAAAAAAAATAATAATAGTTTTCAAATAAGTACTTTTCAAAGAACCTCCTTTTTCACAACGTAACCTATAACAAAAATACGTTTAAAAAAAATAGCTTTTAAAAAAAGGTATTTTATAAAAAAAATATCTTTGAAAAAAGTACCTTTTAAGACAGCTCATTTTAAGAGAGTACCTTCAAAATATAACCTTTTAAAAAATTACCTTAAAAAAAGTACTTATTAAAAAGTGCATTTTAAAAAAGTACCTTTAAAAAAGTATCTTTTTAAAAAGTACCATTTAAAAAAGTACCATTTAAAAACGTACCTTATAAAAAAGTACCTTTTTAAAAATTACCTTTTAAAAAAGTACTTTTTAAAAAAGTACTTTTTAAAAATGTACCTTTTAAAATAGTACCTTCCAAAAAAAGTATCTTTTAAAATGTTGTTTTTAAAAAAGTACCTTCCAAAAAAGTACGTTTTAAAAAAGTACCTTTTAAAAAAGTAGCTCTTAAAAAAGTACCCTTTAAAAAAGTACCTTTTAAAAAGTTTATTAAAAATTTACCTTTTAAAAAAGTACCTTCCAAAAAAAGTACCTTTTAAAAATGTAATTTTGAAGAATGTACCTTTAAAAAAGTACTTTTTAAAAAAGTACCTTTTGAAAAGTTTTTTAAAAAAGCACCTTTTAAAAAAATTTTCAAAAAATACCTGTCAAAAAAATACTTTCTAAAAAAGTACCTTCTAAAAAAGTAGCTTTTAAAAAAGTAGCTTTTAAAAAAAGTGCCTTTTAAAAAAGTACCTCTTAAAAAAGTTTTAATTTATTTAGAAGTAGAATGTTTGAGAATATCTTTCAAAAAATTCCAAATTTTACTGATGGTTAGAGTAGCTGCTATGAAATGTCGACATATACACACCTTGGAAACATAAATAAATAAATGGCTCCTCTGCGCATAGTTTTAGAAAATGTTTATTTAATTATTTTGCTTAGTTTCAATAATAAATGAACTGGTTTTTCGAAAGTGGTATAAGTCCACTTTTTTATATATTGAGAAATTTAAGGGTTTGCCTTTGAATTAATTTTAAAATATTGGCCAACTTTAATCAGTTCGAGTGATGTTATTTACACTATAATGACTAAAATTATTTGAAAAACTAAATGATTTTCTTAACTCCACATGGACTTATGCCACTTTCAAAAAGAACATTTTGCAAGATACAAAAATAGTAGCGTAATAAGTCCATGTATTTGCAGACATAAATGCTTTACTGAATTTGATTTTTATATAAAAAGTAATAGTGAAAATGAAAACGTACGAGTATAGTTATACGAATAAGCAAGTTTAGTAGGAGTTTATTTCAATTATTATAAAAATCATTAAGAGCTTTCTGGCGCTTACTTACCAACATCACTTTCAGACCAAATTGACGGAATGTCGTATTCTTCACAATTATATGAATTTATTGCAACAAGTAATATTAATTATTTAAAGGTTTAATTTTCTAGTTTAACAGCAATTATATTTAAATAATATCATATGCATAAAAACCAAGGCCCGTAGGATAACTATACAAAACTTCTCATCATTTCATCACAACGATAATACCTTTATTTTGTTAACAATTTTGTTTTTAATATATTAGCACTAGATAAGCGATCAGCGTGCAATAATCAATAATAATTACAATAAGAAAGTTGTTTTAATTATATACTTATGTATTAGGAATAGACTTATTACACTTTCAAAAGAAATCTGTTTGCGATACCATTGTACAGCAAAACTGTTTTTGCTCATTTTATTTAAAAAAAAACGAACTGTATTGAAACTGTGATTATTACTATAGAGAGAAAGTGTCTGTAGCTCATTAAAACTACCGTTAATTTAGTTTTTTTAAAAAGTGGACTTATACCATTTTCAAAAAAAAACCGTTCATATATTAGTTTTGTTTATTATTATTATATTATTACTCAATTTTTGTGTATTACTGTAAGTATCTGTAACTTTTTGCACTCCTGTGCTATAAATGTAAGATGTAATCTTGTTGGACAGAAAATGGAAAATTAACAAAAAAATAAATAAAATAAAATAAGTTATGCAATACGAGTACATTAGTTTTTAGTAGTAGTTTTTTGTCATAGGTACTTTTTTAATAATACGTTGGTTAAAAGGGATTAATTGAAAAGGCTTTTGTTTAATAGAATTGCTTTTTTTTTACCAAAATACTTATTTTAAATAATAGTTTTACTTTAACAACACTAATTTATTTTAATATGTTGCCTTTAATTTTTCGCAAAATGTATTTAAACAATGTGTCAAACACTTTTTCATACAAAATTTTCCTAAAATCCTCGGAAAAGGTGACATTTTTCATCACTTTTTTTTATTATTCAATTTAAAAAAGCACAATACAATTTAAATTTGGCAAACTAATAATATTATATGTTTAAATAATAGTATTCGACTTAACTATTGTATTACACTTAATTTAAATTAAACCTAAATGCAGACTTTTTCTGCTATTTGTCTATTTGGTGTATTTTACGCAAAATGTTTCATGTTGAAATAAAATAAAAACATTCTGTGTTTTATGTAAAATTTTCAATCAAAAAAATCTTGCTTTTCAAACAATTTAAATAACTAAAATTATATAAATTTTATGAATAGAAAAAATAAAAATTTATTTGCATATTTATTCAATGTAAATTAACGTGTTTAATATATTTTTTTTTTTGTTGTATATTTTATTACATTTCGAAATAATTTTTTTTCAATTTAACAATGTTTAAATTTTTCACTGTCGCAAACTCTTTGATATGCCTTGCTATAAATACAATAAAATTGCTTTAAACAATTGCCAACAAATATTGACAATTGTTGATATTTATTTAAAAAAAAAATACATACATACATAAAAAAACAATAATAAATCAAATCATTCAGTTTTTGCTTGGCGTGGTGCGGCAAAAGAGTGAATGCAAATTAAAGGCACCTTTTAGCAAATCTTTTATCTTATACAACAATGCAAAATTATGGCGTTTTGAATTTGCTCTTATGCTCGACCATTCGCTTCAATTGCTGAAGAGGACTGCTGTACAAAAATAACAAAAAAAGTGGAGGTGTAAAATTTTTAGTTACATTTCGTTTTGTTTACACAAACGAACAAAATCATTTAAAAAATCTAAAGTGATAATAAAAATAATGTTAAAAAATAAATGTGTGTGTGTGTGTAGAAAATCAATGGTTACATGTTGTAGAAAAAAATTATGAACTTTTATTATTTTACTTTTATTTTTTATATATTTTGTGGTTTTATTTGAGTTTTTTTTTTTATTAATATGTCTATTTGGTTTAAATTCTCTTGGTCATTTTCCAAACATTCACGCACCCCAGAATGTAGTTTCAGTAACATCGTGAACTGTGAAACAACAAATCCATCGTTTCTCGATTAATAAAAACGCAGCATTTCTGTATTACAAAGTGAAACCGGCAACACTAGTTGTGCTTTTATTGTAGCTCTTAATTCTAGGATACATGTAGCTCAAATGTACACTAGAAAAAACTTTGTGTACAATGATAACCACGAAGCCACATGTTAGGTAAATGCTTTATTTACATAATTAATATTTATATTGAACTTTGTGCAGATCTCTGGTGCTAATTACAGCACTGAGCTGTAGAATGTGACGTAGAAAGTGATCTTTGTACAGATTCAAAATTAATATATAACACTTTGTGCAGATCTCTTGTGCTAATTATGTCTATATTTTTTATGATGCGACTGGGGAGTCAAAACAAAATAAAATAAAATAAAATAAAATAAAATAAAATAAAATAAAATAAAATAAAATAAAATAAAATAAAATAAAATAAAATAAAATAAAATAAAATAAAATAAAATAAAATAAAATAAAATAAAATAAAATAAAATAAAATAAAATAAAATAAAATAAAATAAAATAAAATAAAATAAAATAAAATAAAATAAAATAAAATAAAATAAAATAAAATAAAATAAAATAAAATAAAATAAAATAAAATAAAATAAAATAAAATAAAATAAAATAAAATAAAATAAAATAAAATAAAATAAAATAAAATAAAATAAAATAAAATAAAATAAAATAAAATAAAATAAAATAAAATAAAATAAAAAATATTTATAAATAAATATAAAAATAGATGTAGTTATTGGATAGTTTATAAATTTTTATTGTACAATACATATTTATTGGCCATTAAGACTTTTTTGTATTGATATATTTTGTTGAATAAACTGAAACTGAATAACTACATCAGTGAGCTGTAGAATGTGACGTAGAAAGTGATCTTTGAATAGAGTGACAGTAGAGAAGGTATAATACTTTATTTTGTCTTCATTTTGATAAATATTAGTCTTGACAGTTCATATTTGGCAGCCATGAAGTAGATACCTGAAAAATTTTTATGGAAAAATATTCGACATCGTTGGTTTTAAGCAATTATAAATAGCTTGTTTTCTATGTTTCCCAGCTATTTATATGTCGACATTTCATAGGAGCTACCCAAATCACCAGTAGACTTTAGAAATTTTTGAAAGCTAATCACAAACGTTCAACTATATATCCCAACAATCGAAATTGAGAATTTATAAAGAAAAATGCTCTAATAATACCTGTCAAAACACAAAAAAACAAGCTTTTTCATTTATAACAATTCTCTAATATTTCTTTACACCTATTACTAGAGCATTTCTTTTTTTAATTTCTCAACAATTTATTTAGATTTTTGGGATTTAATGTTAAATGTTTGAGAATATCTTTTAAAATTATCCAAAGTCTACTGATGATTAGAGTAGCTCCTATGAAACGTCGACATATAAATAGCTGGGAAACATAGAAAACAAGCTATTTATAATTGTTTATTGGTATCAATGTTAGAAGCTAATATAGCGAATAAAAACTCAATCGCTGGTTATAAAAGTTAAAATATTTTATTAACATCAATCATCAATTACTGTGACGAGAAAGTTACGTGACATTTTTGGGAGTAACGACGCACTATTTACCGTGTAGTGAATGATTTCAAAGAAAGTATGTCTGTAGGGGATAGCCCTCTATAGGTGATGGACCACGACGTACTGCAAGATTGGCTGAAAACATTACTGCTGCTCAAGACAGTATTTATAATAAAGA
Source organism: Thecocarcelia acutangulata (assembly GCA_914767995.1). Taxonomy (NCBI): domain Eukaryota; kingdom Metazoa; phylum Arthropoda; class Insecta; order Diptera; family Tachinidae; genus Thecocarcelia; species Thecocarcelia acutangulata. Next base: position 25,662,043 of record OU612097.1, on the reverse strand, counting down.
AGGTCTTTAATTATTTCACTTGCTAAAGAGTTTCTTATTTTTGTCTTATTTTAACAAACTTGGCTGAAAATAAGGTAATGCCACTATATTTTGAACATATTGGAAATGCTCCCATTTCAATACCAAAATTGCTTAAATTTGTTTCATAGTTTTTAAAAATTACTTTGAAATATAAAAGGTTAACTACTGATAGGTACTCGGAATCCAGATCTTCCCCATTTTATATTTATTTATAAAATGAGGAGAGTTGAAGTTTTTATTCACATTATCAGGAGATTTTTTTTTCCAAATTAAATATGAGCAAATTTTCACGATGATTTAAAGCCATGTCTAAAAGGCATGTTTTTTTCTTTTGTACTGAAAATTTTTGAAAATTAAAAAAAGCCATGTTTTCTGTTTTTCAAGTTTTTTCTCTAATTTCTTTTCGACTCGTTTGTTATTTTTTAAATTGTTTTATTATCATTCGACTGCCAAGGTAATCACATCGATACTACCAAAAGGGAAAGAGACAAACGATTTTTTTTTAACGACAATAATTGAAAAAACAACATGACTTAAAAATCGCAGTAGAAATGTAACGTGATTTTGGTAGAAGCTTTAATAGAGTATTATAAAAAAAAAGACATGGCTTTAAATCACCGTATAAATCAGTCCTATGTCAAAAATTTTTTACGCAAGCAAAATGCCAGATTTTTATATTGTTTCGAGTTGCATTTACTAATATACATATACCTTGTATATCTATATAGTTGTATATAGATATAACTTGTCTTAGTTTGCCAAATTGTTGTTTTGCGAAATTTGAGCGCCAAAATGATGATTTATCGTCAAATCTGGCAGCTATTAACGCCTTTATGTTAAACAAAAGAAAAGGCTGTTGTATGTCTTAATTTTTAAAAATTTCAACACTACAGTTTGCTATTCGTTACAGGTTGAAGCACCCTTTTTATTTTGACTAGAAATAGTAAAAGAAGCACTGTAATAGCTAATAAAAATCAAAACAGCTGTATCCCTTTTTTTTCGTACAAAGTCCTTTAAAGTAAATCAAGGCACATTTGCTATTTCCAAACTTTGCAAATTGTTTTGGGGTATGTTTTCGAACACAAGAAGTGTTTTTAATAGTTTAATTTTTAGCTCTAAATATAATAAACTGCACGGCCTAATGACGTAAAACTTGTGCTGTTATTGTTTTCCGGTTCTATCCTTTCACTCACGATTTTAGAACAAGAGAATTTAAACTTTAATTTTTAAATTTTTCAGAAAGAAATATTATTTAAAAAATTTTTTTTTATTATGCTGACTTTACTTTAGTATTTTAAAATTTTTTTTATTTGTTTTTATTACGCTGACTTTACTTCAGTTTGAAATCTTAATTTCTCTTTGTAAGAATATTTATTTTCGTTAAATCTGTGTCGCAAAAAAACGTGTCCTTGCATTTATAAAGTTAAATTTTTAACTGCTAAAAAAAAACAATTACCTTTCTCCTTATTTTTTTTATGATTTTCTAACCGTTTATAGCTGGGTACATGTCATAATGTGTTTTAATAACAAAGAAAAACACTTCAAAGTGTTTTAAAAAAATCTATTATAAAAAAATTTTTCAAAAATTAAACAAAAGATTTAACTGCATGCCATTAAAAACTATATTTTATTATCCATATATACATATATAGTATATAAAATTTAAGTATTACTATTAACACATTATAAGAAAATATAAAAAACCAACAAAATAACTTTAAATGAAAAAGTGTTCGTAACAAAGTTTTGCTTCGCCAAATTAAAGCTCAACTGACAACTAACAAATATTTAACATAAATTCGCAAAAATACAAAAAAATTATGTCGGATTGAGGTTTTAAACAAAAGTTCTTTAAAAGCAAGTTGTGTTATTTGCCAGATTATATTGAGCAGATTTTAAGTTTTATTTTCATCCAAAACAAATATCAATCAAATTTGTATGTTCAACTTTGATGGACATTTCATAGTTTTTGCAACCCAAAAATATCCCAAAATTTGTTTAAAGTTTAAAAATTATTATTATTTTTTAGTTACTTTCTTCATATTCGCAATTGTTGAACTCACAAGCTCATTCGCATCGTGTATCGATGTATTTGGAGAGACAATTTCAAACACAAACATTAAACTCACAAAAAATATATTTGAAATTTTGTGTTTGCAATTTTCTTTCCAAATACATCGATGTACGATACGACTGAGTTTGTGAATTCAGCAAAAGAAAACTATTAATAACAACCTGTTCGCCAATATCGAATGAATATGTATGTGAAAGAAAGCTAGTCACTCACATTCGAAACAATTTGGGTTTGTCTATGTCACCATTGTTCGTTCACATGCACTTACGTATTTTAATTGAATTTTGACACATCGTTCGTATAGAAAATTTAGAAAACTCCCAAATAAAATTTCTTTCGCTTAGAATGTGAACGAACTTATCCTTTCGACATAGGTAAACTGGCTGTAAGTATTTAAATATTAATACTAAAAACAAATAAATAATAAAGTCCAGCCAATGCTAGACAACAAGTTTTATTTTGCGCGAACTATGTCGGTAAAATCACCTATTTAACGCTCTGATGGTGTGAAGGGTATCCCTTCTCGTCAGCCGGGTGTGGCTGCCAAAAAGAAGTATTCAGAATTCTGTATCAAAATTCCAACTCTATCCACTCTTTAGCGGATGACAGCAGCATTTGGCATTCGTACTCTTTCAGCTACAGGCCCAGCCTATCTGAGATCGTTGCCAAGAGGCTAAATATGAATGCCTCACTGAATAGTGATATTTTATTAATCTCCGAATGGTCTCGTAAAAACAGGGTCGTCTTCAATATTCGTAAGAACTAATGTTAACTCACAAAAAACGACCGCGAATGCTGCTTTATCTGTACTCATGGATGGTATAATTATCGAGGAATCAGATGCTCTTGATGTTCTTGAAATGAAGATACAGTGTGATGTTCCCTGGACTGAACACATTTTTCATGTCTCCAAAGAAGCATTAAAGTGCCTAGGTTTTTTCCGATCTCCTTACTATTTATACCACCTACATCTGACTGAAAATGGAATACAACTGGGCCTTTGCCGCAAAGTCTATTTTGGGGTTACTCGACCGCATGCAGGAGAAGGCGCAGAAACTCATCGGTAGCCGTAGGGTATGCAACTCTATTGACTCACTGGAGCATCGACGCAGTGTGGGGTGCGTTACTCTGTTTTAACGTTACTACAATGGATTTTTCTCTGACGAGATTAAGGATATTGTTCCCAAAACTTGCACATTTATATATTTAGCACACGTTCATCATCAAGAGCTCATCCAGTTATCGTCGATTACCCGGCAAATCGTACCACGCATTACAGAGAGACTTCGCTTTTAAGCCATACGCTTCGCCTATGGAATAAGTTGCCTGCACGTGTTTCCTTTCTGTTATAACGTAGCCCCCTGGGGAACAGGTTTTGCCTTGGCGTATTCCTAACTTGGGCAGTCTGTTTTTCGGGAAGGGGTCCCTCGTTTGTTGTAGCAATTAAAACTCTAGGAAGCCGCATGACTTATGTTGTGTTGGCTTCCGAACCCCTTACCAAGGGTTTAAATTGGCAGAACGGGGATCAGCATGGTCCCCGGGTGGTTCTGCTTGCAGTTCAACCCGGGTTGAGGTGCCCACCTTGGCTGAAACGTTCTAGCTGTGGTTGAAACCTAAAACGCAGGAAGGGGATGTTAGTATCCTTGATAATTGCTTGGCGTGGCTTTTTTCGGGGACTAACAAACTACCGAGTGTCCGTCACCTTTACATCAGATACCTGTACTGTAAGGAACCAGTGATGATGGTTGACGGGTAAGTTAGTTTATGGGCTGACGCTGCTAGTGGGCTTCGGCCTACCAACTCATTAAGCCTTGTCTTCCATTGATTGCTGGAAAATTGCATACAAGAGGGATTATAAGGCCCGAACTGCTCAACAATAAGTTGCTCATATGGTTACAAACATATAGCATAAATTGCTACCTGTGTGAGCCTAGCAAGCCACACGGGATCGCTGGTAAATAACTCACTGCGTGGTACTGATCCATCATCAGATAAGGCCGCAAGGCAGGTGCTGATGTAAATCTTTTTCACAACTGTTATAACGTAGGAAATTTCAAGTCAAATTTTCACAAACACTGCTCCTTCTTTCGCCCTCCTCACAACCTATATAATGCATAGGGTTGGAAATTTGATAGAGAACATCGTAGTGGAAAATAAGAAATAGGGTAGAAGAGAGAATGGAGCCTTGTGGTACGCCTTGAATTCGTTTGATGAGACCCCATCTACAATCCTTTCGACATCGGCGAACTAAATTTAAGTTTTATGTTGCTTCTAACACAAGACACTAAACATCGTCGCATATGTCTAGCATAATTTTTTTCAGGTGTTTATTACTAAATAAAAAAAAACTATATTTTTTAACAAATTAACCTGTAGCATCATAGTATTATTTGCTAGTGTGTTATGACTGTAATAGCTCCAAAATACTATAGAAACATTTACCTCTTTTCTAAACACCCACATCAAGATGTTTAATTCAAAAGGCAATCAAGGAGTTATTTGACTTCATGCAATTAATTGATTGTTTTACATTATTATCAATTTGTAGTTTATCTCATGCACACATACATATATATATATATAGTCAACTTCCACTAATATGAACTAATAAAAATCTCAGCTAATCATTCGAAAGAAAATTTTGATTGGAATAGTAATTAAAGCTATACAATTTTTTGGTTTTAACTTCAAGAACTACACGTAGAAAAAATTATATAGGTGAGATAACAATATTCTAAGGGCAATATACTCGTTGAATTCATAAGTTGTATCGTGTATCGTTGTATTTGGAGAAACAATTTCAAACACACACATTAAACTCACAAAAAATTTATATATGAAAATCGTTTTTGCTTTGAAGTTTTGTGTTTGAAATTTTCTCTCCAAATACATCAATGCATGCTACAACTGAGCTTTTGAATTCAACAACTATTATGTGAGGTAACCATATGTTTGGTAAAGGATTTAAGAATATTAGCACGACAATCACATTATATTATCGCTCTCATCTATATTATTGTGAAAGTCTAAACTAATATTGTCACGTGGAGTTATTATAGAATAGGGGTTTAAATAATAAAGCAATAATCCTGTTTTTATTAAGTTAATATAACATACCTGAGAATAATAAATAAAATGAAGGGAAATTTAAAATTAATAATTTTTGAATCATAGTCAATTTTTTTGAATAATAGTCAACGATAGCTTTAGTAAAACTGTTTTTCGCTTGTATACGTTTAAAGCTTAAGGATAAAGAGTTCCACAATTTAATGGCGTTAATGAAAAAAAAAATCTGGATGTATTGAGATGTAAGTATCTTGGTACCAGTAGTGTCCTGCAACGGGCTGAAGTTCCAAAATTACATTTTTCATACAAGTATGATCAACAAACCATGCAAAAATAACAAATTTCTTATACGCAAATAGTCCAATAAATCACAGCCAGGAAGAAACACTACTGTAACGATCTATGCCATAGACATAGCGAGTTGCATTGTTAAAAGTCACTTGAATCTTATGTAATGATTGCGACTCAATATTACTATAAACTTCAGCGAAATAAGTTATTGGCGGTAGTATTAGCTGAATCACTAATTTCTTTTTCCCTTCAATTAGGACAAACTCGGAGGACATCCTTAAATTACGCAATGTAAGGTAAATATTTCTCACAACAACATTTATATGGTTTTTACACGTTAAGGTCGAATTAATGTAGAATCCCAAGTCCTAGATTTCCGGAAAAATCTAGGAAGCCAAATTCAGCTCTACTGAGTGGCAAAACAAATGATTTTTCTGGATTAAGCATTAGATTATTAAGTCTAGCCCAGCCAACAATGGAATTCAGGTCATCATTCAATTTACGACACATATCCTCTAGAAGACCCACATGATCAGATAAAAACAACTGAATGTCATCAGTAGCTATTGCTAGAATTCATATTTATATCGTGTTTTTAAATATAAAAATATTATGCTTTTTAAACGAAAAAATAGGTTTTTAAAAATGAAAAGAAAAATTCAAAATTCGGTGCGGTTTTGTTTAAATAACGCGCTTTTTTCCACATTTTGCTACGTTTTGAAATTTCAAAGTTGACAACGCTGCGTATCAATATTAGAAGCTAATAAAGTAAATAAAACTCAATTGTTAACATATCACAGAGAGCTTACTGTATACATATGTATGTAATTCAGTTATTTGTATGTGCATATATGTATATATAAGTAGATACTTGTGTATTATATTATTCAAGTTGTAAATCCAAACAAACTAATATGATTACATATGCCAGATAAAGCAAAGTAATTTAATTAATTTCTGGCATTTGATTTATTTAAAATCATTCATATTGTAATTTGCAAAATTTTCTGAGTACATGTTTCATCATCGTCAAAATAATCTGTTTATAATAAATTCGTTATTTTAAAAGCCAACATATAAAAGAACACAATTTGATGCTAATTATGAATTTATAGCACCATATAAATTTATATTCTCTCACTCTCTCTCTCTATCTCTCTCTCTCTTTTTGGTTTTAGAAATTTATGTATAAATCATAAAAGTTAAAACTAAATTTATGAATCACACTTCAGAGAGGCATTGACTGACTGCCTCACAATGGGGCCAAGTCAATAACGAAATTATTTATTTCGAATAATCAACTGTTTGGTATTTTATTTTCTATTTTACGATATAATAATCCTTTGAAATATGTTTTTTTTCTTCCTGCCAATAATCCCCCTGCCATCCCACTCATCCACTTCGCAACAAAACATTTTTTCATGATGACTGAAATTATGCCATGATGGATGAGCTCTCAAGCCAGCATATGTGTGGGTACTTCAGCGTATTACTCGTATAAGTGTGTGTATGTTTGTATGTAGTATTTATTTGATAGTGTCAAGGTAAATTTATCACTCAAAAATATCGCAATCAATCACTTAAAATGCCAATACTTCTCCACAGTCAGCCAATAATAATGCAAAGTAGTGCAAATGTGTGACAAATTGCAGCTTTATGAAGCAAAAAAAAAACACACACACAGAGAAGATAAAGCGAAACGTTCATTAAAATTGTATAAATGAATATTTTCATTAATGATTAAGAGCTACATAGAATTGTTTGAAAATTCAAGGTGTGCACTTGAATTTTTAATTTCATAAATATATATAAAATAATTTAAAGGATTACAACTAAAAACATAAATTTTATATTAGGTATACAACTTTGATTTCGCCGTTTTGCAATAAATGGCCGTAGCGATAAGGAGTAGTCAAAATAAATAGATTTATACAATCTATCATATAACGTCATCGAAATATTAGTCAATTTGTGACTGCAGCATATAGTTATTCTCGATTGAACATGTCAGCTTAGGGGCCAAATGCTTGCCAATTGCGGAAGCTTTTCATTTTCTGCTTTAATATGAAGAAATCTGCAGCTGAGACTCATCGAATGCTCTCAAATATCTATAGCTATCATCAGTGTAAGTACAAGCCGAGAATGGTTTTAACACTTCAAGAACGGTAATTTTGTGGCCCAAGACGTCAAATAAGGTTTCCAAGACGCACAATAGGAGGCATTACTTGATCAAGAATCGTGTCAAAAGCAACTACACGTAGAAAAAAATATGGTTGATATGACAATATTCTAGGACTAACATAGTATTCTTGATCTATATGTGTATAACACATAACACTATAGCTCTATTCACAGTTTCGTGCAAATGGTATTGCATCATTGCATTCGCAAAAAGGTTTAGCTTAGTTTTACCCTACACAAACAAAATACACAGCAATGCACTTGCTAGTCTTATGTGTATATTCAATACTTATAACCTATAGTTTTTATTTGCTCTGCTTACGCACAAGTTAATTGCAAATCGACAGCTGACAATCAGCAATTCAAGCCAATTAGTTCGTTATCGCCGCTTAGTTGCCGTCGCTCATCCCGCATTCAAATAACACCAATCGATGTCTTTATCTAACTTAAAATTCCTTTTTCTATTAAAAAGTCCATTAGCTGCTCCTTAAAGCTTTTTTTCCGCATATGTATTTTTGCCTAAAATTTTAGTAAATTATTTTCTACTCTAATTATCAATCAGCTGTGAATTTCGTGCTTTGTAGAAAGTAGTGCAAACTAAACCAACAGAGGTGCTTCACAATTGATAGCATATATTTGCAATTGCATAAATTTGTAATCACAAATGCACAAGATCGTGAATAGAGCTTATATTGTTAATATGTAGCTCTCCATAGTATTGTAAAAAATATTCGTCTCTATTCGAGAAGTGACTTTCACCGCAAATACGTGCTCGTTTCATTTTTTACTATTCTAATATACATAAATATATTCGTTAGAGATGAGAGTGATATACAAGCAAAAAACATATGTTTTCTTTCACATCATCTGCATTGTAGAATACCTTGTCACTGCATTTTAGCCTCAATAATGTTCGACGCCGATTTTACTGCGTATAGCACAAATTAGCAACAACAAAAATAAATTATTCATGAAAAATGTAAGGAAATAGGTATTCATATTTACTCTATTTGGCAATAAAATATATACATACATATGTATGAAACAAACTATAAAATACATATGTACGAAACAAACAATTTAGAGCAATGGTAGAATTTATGTTGGCACCTCCTTCTTTACTTTTCTTGTCTTTTTTAACAAATAATAATTTCAAGCAGTAATTTAGAAACGAACATGAGCCCGACAAAGAAATGAAAAGTATACGATTTTCTATTTTCACTATTTTTATATTGAATTTAGTTTTATGCTAGTCAACTGTGTGAAATGGTGTTTATGGTTTTAGTAGAGATAACACAAAATTCGATTACTGAAAACGATATTTGTTCACGCGTATTTTAGAATCTGTCGATAACAAGCCGTCGGAAGTGAACGTTCGACGGCGATGAAGTGAAAGGTGAAATCTCGAATAGACCTGATTATAAATTACTATTCTATACTTTGGTTCGATGTCATTATAATAGTAAGCAACTGTAGTATTAATTAAATGTGCCATATTAGTGTCATATTCAACCATATTATCATACAAAGAAACCTTTTTTCTGTCATATATAATCATATAACTTGCATTAAATAACTATACTAATGCTGCAGATAACTTTATTTTAATAGAAACGTGTTTTTATCATAATTTAATATACATATGATAATAAATAATTAATATAAATGTGTATTTTCATGATAAATTTGAAATAATACAAAATAATTATCCGGCTTGCTTCTTGATGGGATGAAAACACAAATGTCCTCTCTAGTATTGAATTATTCTTTGAAATATTATGAGTAATACATAGCCATATTAATATGGTTAGATGTAACATAGTATGGTTGATCACAACACTAGTATTGTTGGCCATAAAAATTGTAATGACTGTGACAGTATAATGATAGTACACAACGCACTCTTTTGCAGCATTTGTCATTCGTATCCATTCAGTTATAGGTCTCCAGCCAATCCGAGATCGTTGTTAAAAGGCAAAATAGCAATTATTCACTGAGTAATTATCTTCTTTCAATTTCCAAACGGGTTCATAAAAACAGAGCCGGCTTTAATCGAATGGTGTTGAGCTAAAGTTCAGTGTGATGTTCATTGGACTGAACACATTTTTCATGACTCTAAAGAAGCGTTTAAGTGTCTTGGTTTTCTGAAACGGTGAAACATGTACTTCACTCCATCCGATCTCTTTACTATTTATTCCACATATATCCTAAATGGAATAAAACTCTCTTGTTTGGGCTGGTGCTTCAAAGTCTATTTTGCAGTTAATATTGACTTGCTGGAGCATCGCCTCAGTGTGGGGTGCATTTCTCGATACTTTATCGATATTTTTCTGTTTTATCGATGGATTTTACTTTGACGAGATTAGGTATCTTCTTCCAGAAACCCACATATTTCTACGCAGCATGAGCTCATCGTCCAGGGCTCATCCATTTGCGGTCGATTGCCTAGTGAATTGCACAACACATTACAATTTTCCAGCCATAAGGTTCGGTTGTGTAACAAGTTGCCTGCAGCAGTGTTGCTGTCATTTCTAACGTTGGAAAGTTCAAGTCAAATGTTCATAAAAACTACTCAGTTTTTCCTCTGCTTATAACCTATATTCCTAGTTCCTGTAATATACTCTGCATATATATGGCTCATTCTCTGAGTACTGGTCTACGATAATAATAAAAAAAATAGGTTTCGGTTAAAAATTAAAAATCATGTCGGCCGTGCCAGTAGCGGCGTGGCTAAAAATAAAAATTACAGGTCCGATAAATGTCAACATAATTAAAATGATACCTCAATTTTTGACACTCTTTATTTTCTATTATGCTATAACAATTATGTGTGAAATAAAATATCGGCCAAATGCTTGCCATGGTTTTAGTGGCATTCATCTAGCGGATGTATTATGTTTTCAATGCCTCTAAGACATAATTAAGGTTCAATGTCATCAATGTGCTGCTGAATTGTTCTTGGCTTATTGACGTATACTTTTTCTTTTAAATAGCCCCAAAGAAAAAAAGTACAGCGGTATCAAAACACATGATCGTGACGGGCAATTGACATAGAATAAAAATCGACTTACTGTTAATAGTTCAGATACACGTTACACGGCCAAAACGCGCACCGAATATAAAAAACTGATTCCGATTCGGTTAGTGAAACGGTTCCGAGTATTTTGTGAATTTCTAAAGTTACTCATCAGCAATACCGCAAGTTCAATTTTCGCACTAAAACGAAGAACAGATGCGTGCTCCATAGAAAAATGTGCACCGAATATCAAAAACCGGTTCCAAACTATTTAGCAAAGTGATTGCAAAATTTTTTGGGAGTTCCCAAAATCGGCTTCGTGAATCCCCTAAATCCCCCCGCTTCCCCGGAAGCAATACGTTAACTTCAACTTTCGCACAAAAGCAGCAACACTGTATATATGGTTTAGAGTGCTGCAAACAAACAAACATACAAGTGAAGCTAATAGTACTCGTAGAAGCGTGTTAAAAATAAACTGTTATCTCTTTACACCAGTGTAGTAGACCACGCAATTAAATATTTCCACTTTTAAATCACATGCAATGCATTTCAAGTGACACTCTTTAAGACAGCCATCTGCAACCATCTGTAAGTCACTCAAAACTTCACCATTAATAATTAAAAATAATCAAGATAATTCTTTTGTTAAAATTTGGTTTTTCTCAAACAGATTTTTGTAGTTTGAACTGTTGGTTAAACAAAAGAAATAAAAATGAAATTTCCATGACACATGCTGACATTGATTTATTGCCTCATATGCAATATGGCTAGAGGAAAAATTCAGATAACTGAAAACACTGTAGAACAAATAAAAAATAAATTAATTGTAAAAGACAACAAAAGCTTGTGCACAAGCACTTGAACAGATTCTTGTGCGGTAAGTGCAAACTTCAGACATTCGATCGAAAGGAAGGTAGATAATTGTAAGTTAGTACATTACTGTGCGATGCACACGGGGGCTAAGGGAGGTGCAAATAATGAGCAAGATGGAGTGGACTTACCGTTGTTGGTGGCTGTCGTGACGATGGATGGTTGGTCTGTAAGGCCGGTACCGTACCGGTAAAGTTGGCACTGGGAAAACCTTCAATGGTGGATGACTTTTGTTTTGATATGGGTCTGTCTGTATGAGAAGCCAGTCCCCGAGGAACAAGTTTTTCCTTGGGGTATTTCTAACCAGGGCAAAGAGGGGTAGGAGCCCTCTTTTGTTGTAGCAACTAGAACTCTAGGAAGCCGCATGGTTTATGTTGGCTTGGCTTCCGAAACCCTTACCAAAGGTATAAATTGGCAGAACGAGGATCAGCATTGGCCCCAGGTGGTTCTGCTTGCAATTCAACCCGGGCTGATCATGATTGGCTGAAACATTCTGTCTGTGATTGAACCTAAAACGCAGGAAGGAGGTGTTACTATCCTTGATAATTGCTTCGTGTGTAGCTATTTTCGGGGACTAACTACCTCCCGAAAATCTCCCCCGGGGAATAGGTTTTGCCTTGGCGTATTCCTAATCGGGGCACTCTGTTTGTCAGGTAAAAAGGAGTAGGAGTCCCTCGTTCGTTGTGGCAAATAAAACTCTAGGAAGTCACGTAACTTATATTGTGTAGGCTTCCGAAACCCTTACTAAAGGTTTAAATTGGCATTGCCTGTGGGTTCTGATCATTCTGCTTGCAGTTCAACCCTGGCTGATCATGGTTGAGGTGACTACCTTGGTTGAAACGTGCTGGCTGTGTTTAAAACCTAAAACGCAGGAAGGGGTGTTAGTATCCTTGATAATTGTTTGGTGTGTAGCTTTTTTCGGGGACTAATAACCTCCCCTAGGGTTTGTTGCCTTTACAACAGATACCTGTACTGTAAGGAGCCACAATATTTCCGGACGCTCCACTGTGCCCAGGTAACCAGAAAAGCTTAAGGCTTGAATATGTTGCTATCTCATTAGGAGATATCCAGCATTCTTGAACCAACCTGGACGTCCAGCCTTACTATCAGTACAGATTCGAATATTCGCCACGTATACCCTATAGTACCTAAACCAGTTAGCTGCAGTAATTTCAGCCTGCGCTTTGCTACACTCATCATATAGCTTAAAACTGATACTGGGGTATAAAGATGCCGCCCCCAACTCCCATGTCTAACTTGGATCCATCTGTGAAAATTTCAAGGACGTCCTCTTGGCGAACCATTCAGTTCACCGCCAAATCTTTTGTCGGGCAGCAGAGCTGGTGCACAGTAACCAATATACTCCGGGAGGTCCGTATAATTAAACTATTTAGAGAATCTTCTTCGCAAAACTCATGTCACATATATGTGACATGAGTGTTCGTGAGCATTTGTTCTTGTTGTTGTTAATTAGTTTGTTTTTTTTTTTTTTCAAGTAATATTTTACTAAAGAATTTGTTTTTACTTATTATATATATTATTTGAAAAATTATGGGGGTATCTCTAATTATTAACCGAAACCTGGGTTTTTTATATGGACTTTATTCGAATTATTCGTTAACCGGTTTTAGAAAAAAGTCGAATAATCGATCACCCTACTTGCTAGAAAAAAGCTTTTTAAATTAAATACCTAAATATTTATTGTATGAACTATAAAACTATTTAAATATATCAGTTAAACTGAATCGCTTTTATGTTTTAACCCGTGTTGTAAATATTTTTTTTTGTTCAAGTCTTTTATTATATTGCTTTATTTTAATGAAATACTTTTACACGAACACTTTCAGATCTCGATAACAGTTCGTTCGAGTTGATAAAAACTCGTTAATTATTTCTCTTTTTTCCTGTTTATTTAAGCATTTAATTGAAATTAATTTAATGATTGTGTGCGATTTTATTCGTGTTAATTTTTCAATTGTGATTTCACTTAGTTATTTATGCTCGTTTAACACTGAAGGCAGCAAATGAAATTGAATTCAAATAAATCGAAGGGGCTGCTAAAATCAGTAAAAGAAATGGTCTTCAACTGACTGTTAAAAAACTAAATAATATTATTATGTGTATTTACATATGTATGTAAATATGGCTGTCTTATCATTTTAGAAGGCATCTTTCAACAATTTTTCTTTAATAAGTTTTAACAACTTTAAAAAGTACGAGTATACGTAAGTTTTTTACGAAAAATTAAGGTAATAGAAAGTATTTCAATAAAAAATTAAGTCGTCGGTTTTCATTTTCTGCTCTAATCTTATATGAAGAAATCTGCGACTGAGGCTCATCCAATAGTCTCAATAGGCTGCTATTAGTCAAAAATGTGCCAGAAGTGCTTTCATCCCTTCGAGAACGATGATTTTGTCAACGACTAGCAGAGAGAAGGTTTTCGAAGATCTAGAGAAATTACTTCATCAAGTTTCGTATAAAACGCAACAAAAATACTTGGAATCATAAATGTACAACCACTTCTTTATGTTTTTTTTTTTTTTTGTTTTTTTGCAGAACTTTACCAAACTAAACTAAGGAAACATTAAATTTCTAGCTGACTTCGATGTTAGCTCTTCCTATCACATTGAATTTAATCATGTGTTTATACTGAATAAGTTTTTAAAAGTAAAAGGAAAGTTAAAATTCAAGATGTCTTCGATACTATCGGCTCTAGCTAAAATTATGAAAAAACAATTATTATCATTTGTATTATTTAATTGTATTATTATCATTTATATTATTTAATTGTCTATTATATTATGGCGTAGGATTTTCTTTCTGAGCAATAGTAAGTAATTTACAATTTTTTCTGTAGGAAATTCAAAAATTGGCGGTAAATTTAGTGTGAACTATCATATACTTGAGTTTATTTATTTTATTAGCTTCTAATATTGATATATTGTTTATATGCCGACATTTCATAGTCCCCCCGGGGAGCAAATTTTGCCTTGGCGTATACTAGATCAGAATGCCTTGATGATGCTTTCTGGGGTGTTGAGGGGAAGAAGTCTCTCGTTTAATAGCAAATAATACTCTAAGAAGTCGCATGACTTATATTGTTTAAGACTTCCAAAACCCTTATCAAGGGTTGAAATTGGCTGAACAGAGATCACCAAAGCCACCAGGAGGTTCTGCTGGCAGACCATCTTGGCACTGTCCATAATCTGGCTTTGGTTTAAACCTAAAATCGCAGGAAGGTGAATTAATTTCGCTCGTAACTATGGTGCATTGCCGGTTTTCGGGATTTAATAACACCCGAAGTGCTGATGTCTTGCAACAGACACCTGTAATATAAGGAACCCGAAATGATGATTAGACGGGTGAGTTGGTTAAGGGCTGATGTTTTTAATTGGACCCAGCTTACGATTCATTTACCCTTGTCTTTCAGAGAATTCTGGAAAATTACATTCAGCAGGAGTTAGGGGTTAGAAAACCGCAACTCTTCAGCAAGGGATTTATCAATATGGCTACAAAATTATGACAAAAGTTTGCGACGTGTGTGAGCCTTGCAAGTCACATGGCGGCGCTGGTGAACAGGGAATAACTCACCCCGTGGAGTTGATGAATCAATAGGTTGGCCCAACCTATTGATGGCCTAATTTTTTCACAATCTTTCGACATTTCATAGTAGCTATTCTAATTATCAGCAGACTTGGAAACCTTCGAAAGATATTCTCAAATATTCAACTCTCCCAAAACTCTAAATAAATTATTGAGAATTTATAAAGATTTATTTTCCTTTACATAAGTTCTTACTTTTCTTAAATTTTCATTGATTTACTAAAAATAACAGAATATATGGTTAAATGCTTGGAAATATTTTTTAAAGTTTTCAAATCTACAGATAATTAAGGTAGCTCATGTGAAATGTTGGCATATAGGCATTTAGGAAACATAAAACACAAGCTGTTGGTAATTTTTGATAGCTTATAGCTTTATTCGCGACAAAGTTTTCTGCAGGAAAAAAGTAGTCAATATTTTTTCTGTAGAAAAATAAAGCTAGCAAAAACGTTTAAAAAAAGTGATTTTAGCGGAAAATTTTCTATAAAGAAAAATTTTTTATTTATAAATTTTTAGTCCAAATTAAAGTTATTGATAATAAAATTTATTATTTATCGAAAATAAAATTTATTAGCAAATGTTTTATCAAATTTTTGGTAAGAGAATAAGGATATTAATAAGGTTCGATAAGGAATAAGGATCGATATCCTATTCTTTAAGAAATGAATTTCTTGTGTTTGTAAAAAAAATATTAGAAGAACAGAATTTCAGCTCAAGTTATAAAAACCTAAAAAACAGAAAATAAAAATAAAATAAAACAGAAATTATGAAATATAACAACCATGGGCTGAAAAGTCCCGGGCCCAACAAAGAAAACGCAGTTTTTTTTTTTTTGGTTCAAAACTAGCTTTATTCAACAACGCCATCTCCATAAAGAGAAACGCAATCCTTTCAGTGCCGCTCTAACATTTCAATACCACTTTTGTAGAACGATTTATCTTTTGCGAAATTTCTTCGTGCGAAATTTCTTACCAGCGATTATTTTTTTCATGTCTGCGAACAGCCAGTAGTGTCTGGGAGCCAAATCTGGCGAATACGGTGAATGTGGGAGCAATTCGAAGTTTAATTCAGGTAGTTTTTCCATTGTTTTGATTGACTTGTGGCACGGCGCGTCGTTTTGATGAAACAAAATTTTTTTCTTTGCGGTCGTTTCTTTGCAATTTCGGTCTTTAAACGCTCCAACAATGCTATATAATATTCACTATTAATGATATTTCCTTTCTCAAGATAGTCTAGGAATATTTCACCACGGAAATTCCAAAATAACGAGGACATAACCCCTCCAGCCTATTGTTGTGCTTTCGGGTGCTTTGGACGAGGTTCAGATGATGATCGTTTTCGTTCCGGAGTGAAGTGATGGACCCATGTTTCATCCTTTGTCATAAATCGACGCAAAAATTCCGGTTTGTTACGTTTACACCTGGCTCAACACTGCTCAGAATCATTAACACGTTCTCGTTTTTGGTCAACAGTGACCAAACGTGACACCCACTTTGAACAGAGCTTTCTCATAGTCAAATGCTAATGCAATATAAAGCCCACACGTTCTTTTGATATCTTTACGTCGCTTTTAGATCATTCAAAACGATTTTGAAGATTTATTTTTATGTTTTCTGGTGTTACCACCTGAGTTGGACGTCCATTGCGTTCTGCAACATCGGTGCCTCTACGATCATGTTTGAAGTCAGCAAACTTACGTTTTAGTCTTGTTTCTGATAGAGCGGAGTTCCCATAATATTTTTAAGACATTGCTTCCCTTGTAGCAGTGTAAAATTAAAAATAATTAAAACACGAAATTGTTGTTTTAAAAACAACAAAATAGCGTCACTCTTAGTACAACAATCCACAAACTGATGAATAGAATATCATGAAATATTGACAGCTGTTAGGTAAGTATTAAATGAAAAAAAGTGACTGCAATAAAACTAGCGCCATTTACGTGTTAGTCCCAGGACTTTTCAGCCCATGTAGTTAGTTGCAATTTTGCATATGTGAAAAAGAGCCAACAAAAATTTATTTCCTCTAACTGTAATAGTGATAAAAGTGCTTTAATTATAACGGCAATTGCTTCATCACTTAAACCAGACACATGCGGTTAATGTGCAGAACACTCGTTATATTTTTGGGTTTTTTTCTTTTTACTTCAAAAAACCTTCAGCTTAAAACACAATTTTTTAATTGCATTGTGTATGTAGCAGCACAGGATGTGCATACATCTAAAAACCATGTACCTCGTTAATATTTAATATTATCTTGTCTTTAGCAAACTTATTTTACTTTTCTTTCCGCTTCTATTCCTCGCCAAAAATTGTGTTTCCAAAAAAAAAGAAGAATATCAAACCAAAGTACTCGTACTTGCTTACGTCCGTTTAAAAAAAGATACCATCAGTATTGACAGTTTTAACACATGCATCGTAATGCAACTTTAAAGCTTTTTTGGCATTAAGGTGTCATTAAAAAATATCTTAAAGCTTTCTGTTTTAGACATGACTTTAACACACTTAAGTACACTGACACTGACTTGCCAGCCAGTACCACTGGCATGAACTGACTGTAAACCCACAATTTTAATGACTTTCTTAAGTTTGGCATAAGAATATTTGCGCGAAAAAGGTCATGCTCATATTTAGTTTTTTTATTTTTTGTGCAAAAGTTTAACTTGTAATTTTTTCATTAACTTCTTGTTAAAAAAAGATGAATATTAAGCCCATGAAATGGCATAAGTAATAAAAAGCAGAGTGAAAGTGTTTGGAAAAATTTAGTTGTTGCAAAAGTTTTTGCATTATCAAGGTTTTTGTATGCGATTGTCTGACTATTCCTATTTAATACCACTGACTAATAATAATAGTTGAAGGAAGAACAGAATATGGGCAGCAACTTTAATTAAATAATTTCCAAGCTCTTGTTTAGAGAAACTAAATGTCAGGGTGTTTGGGGTAGAACAAAACTAATTATATTCTGAAACTTGTTGGAAGTGTGTGTTAAAGTAAAAAAGTAACGTGTACAGGGTAAGTTTGATGCAAATAAAAGAACAAAAGTAAAAAAATAACGTGTACAGGGTAAGTTTGATGCAAATAAACGAACGAAAGTTTCTGTTACATGACCAGCAACATTTACAGGAGTTTTTATTTTAAGAAATCTTTTAAAGTAAAACTTACGAGTACATGATTATTTAATTATAATTAAAAACTGATAGTAAGTAATTAAGAAGACTGCTGAAGAGCTTGTAGAAACTAATTTCAAACAAGTTTTCTTTTAAGAAGTTATTTTTAAAGGGTGATCCAAATATGCAGGATTTATTGGATTTTTGTTGAACTTCATATATTTTTTTATACCCTTCACAAAAATGTAAAGGGTATATATAAGTTTGTGATTCCCTTTGTAATTTCTACAATTTTTATTTGCGACCCTATAAAGTATATATCTATATTCTGAATCAGAATTAGTAGAAAAGTCAATTAAGCGATGTCCGGCTATCTATCTGCCATTCGTTGTTACACCGTTTCTGAGAAAACCCTTAAACTTAGAAACTTTTTTCTTTCACTATTCTATTACCCCATCGAATCACGAAGTTGCTATTGAAATTCAGTAAAATCGGTTCACATATAGCTAAAGTATGACCAAATTCCGGAAAAGCCATGATTTTTTGCTATTTTGTATGAAAATTTTAGAAACAAAAAATATTTTGGTTGGCTTCAAACTTCACAAACTTATTAAGCATGGCAATCAAAAGCCAAAAAAAAAACCCGACACATCCGAGATATAGTCTAATCCGATTTTCCCTGAAAATGTTCGGTAAGCGAACTTAAGAATTTTTTTTTTTTTTTGCTTAAACTAGTTTCTGGTAATAAAAGTAAGTTACTAAAACACAAAAAATTCAAATTCCCGATATCGGTCCATATATGCCCAAGATATAGCATAAACCGATTTTTTAATGAAAATGTCGAGTAGCGACGTTAAACATTTTTTTACTTAAAAGAAGTTTTGATAATACAGAAAATTAAAATTTCCGATATCGGTCCATATATACTCGGGATATAGTCTAAATCGATTTTTTAGTGAAAAATTTTTTTTCTTTGAAATCTGTTCTGATTTTAAAACCAGGTAATTAAAGTACAGAAAATGGAAAATTCCGAGACCGGTTCACATTTCACCGAGATATAGCCTAAACCGATTTTCGCACGAAAATTTCCAGGAAAGATTTCCTTTTTGGGATGGTGATTACAAGAAAAAATACTTTTTTTCCCGATGTCCGTCCATATATATACGAGCATATTTAGTTCAAATTTGGGAGTGTGGTATATGGGGTCACAGACCGTGGCTGGGAAGGGCGGCTGGAGAACAACATCACTCTCCTTCTTAACGCTGATGCAGGTGATAGAAAGATGTCGAGTATATTTGCAGTAGTACAAAAAGTTTTATTGGTATGGTCCTGGGGATGTGGACGAGGGTTGGAACCCCTACTGAGTGGTATCATGCCTAACGGGCTGGCCCTGGCCGTCGCCCAATGTTAGCAGGTTACTCATAACAATATATACAAGGTGGCGCAAAAGTAATCCTCCTATCAGAAAATGCTATAAATTTTGCGATTGGCCCCTAATGTCAGTTCTGTTTTGACATTTGTGTAGTAAACATATGCGAAATACACGTTAATAATCAATGTTACGCTACACTGCTCCAGAACGCGGAATATTGGTGACTATTTATTTGACCCCAAGAGAAAGATGATTTTTCATTAAAAATAATCATGAATGATGGGGCCCATTTCCATCTTAGCGGATACGTAAATAAAGAACATTTACGCTTCTGGGTCTCAAAGTCATTGTATGGTGTGATGTTTTCGCTGGAGGAGTCATCGGAACTTTTCTCTTCGAAGACGTCGCGGGTCAAACGGTTACAGTGAATGGCGAGCGATACAGAGCAATGCTCAAAGAGTTCTTTTTACCACAACTCGATGAATTGGGATTGGAAAACATGTGGTTCCAACAGGACGGTGCTACGGCACACACTGCACGTGCCACAACCGATATGCTAAAGGATGCATTTCCCGGGCGCCTAATCTCACGTTTTGGGGATTTGCACTGACCAGCAAGATCGCCTGATTTGACCGCTGCAGACTTCTTTTTGTGGGGCTCTTTGAAGTCGCGGGTTTATGTCAACAAGCCTCAGAATGTTGCATCTCTTAAAGACAATATCCGTCAGGAATGTGAGGACCTATCGCCGGATGTTTTGGCCAATGTGATGGAAAATGCTATAAAAAGGGCTCCAATGACAATCAACTGTGGCGGCGGCCATTTACATGATATCATATTCTCGACTTGATGTAAAAAAATTAAAAGACCAAATTAAAATAATCCACAAGAAGAATCAAAGTTTTTCATTTTTCATTAATTAGAGCCAAAAAACATCGGAAGGTTATTTTTGCGCCACCCTGTATATATATATATATATATATATATATATATATATATATATATATATATATATATATATATATATATATATATATATATATATATATATATATATATATATATATATATATATATATATATATATATATATATATATATATATATATATATATATATATATATATATATATATTATTTTTAGTTTTTGTACATTTGCACATCGGGTTTCAGTTCAAGTTTTTCCATTCTTTTCTGCGACAAAAAAAATCAGCAGGGACAACAACCTGCAGTCATGTCATCTTGCTATTTTTAAATTAAACATTCGCATTTAAATGCAAGTATTTTGTATTTGACATTGAAGTCGGTTGTCTGCTGGCTTCAATATGTTTAATGCTTCAGGCAACAGATATTTATCAATCTAAAAGTTGTTTTTAGAAAAGTGATAATATAAAATTCAGACAAGAAATCTTTTCCAAGATGTAACAACTTTTTTCTGCACAATTTTTTTTTTTTTTTCTTTTTTTATGTATAAGAAGCCAAAATTTATCTCCTCTATCCTTTCTATATCCGTATGCAGCAGAAGAAGCAAATAAAAACGATATTGTTAAATTTACACAACACTTAGCACAACAAACAAATGTCAAAAAACATCAAATGTTAAATTGCAACACACTACAACGACAACAAGGAAGGCAAACAACAGATAAAATACAAATGAAAAAGACACTCTCTGGTTGTTGCTTGCACATGTTCTTGCAACATAAAATATTTAAACAGTTGTAGAGAGCGCAAACAAATATGTGAACATTTCACATACACAACAACAAAAAACAAAACAAATAATACTCGTATTGTGTCTTTTGCTCAGAATTTCTTATTTATATATTCCTTTTTATGTTGTTTGATTTAGTGAAGCGTAAAAGTAACGAGAAATTCAAGCGCGTTAAAAAGAGTTGATACTTACAACAAAAAAAAGTCTTTTAAACTACAAAAAATTCTTAAACCGGTCGAGTGTAAAAAAGTCACACAATTGTTTTGACAGTATAAAAGCTATCAACAGTTTTTATGCAACAACAATAAGCCATAAGCACAAATTTTAAGCTTACTCCCTTCAAACATTACACAGCTTCTGGAAAAAGAATATGGCTGGAAGCCAAAAACGAATTGCTTGTGACAAACGTTGTGGTTTCCAGAGCGATAGCAAGTAATTCTCACACAAATATTAAAACATTTTATTTAAAAAAATATTTATACGAGTACATATACATACATACTCGTATACGAGTGTGTATAAATTTTTTAAAAGAAAATGTTACAAGATTGATGAGATGAAAAAACTTCAAATAGCAAGTAATGGAAAAGGATATAGAGTGAAGTGTTATTGGTGTGGTTTTTAAATTGGCAGTTGAATTGAGATAAAAAAAAAGAATAATAATAACATCAAAAAAAAAAAAAAAGAATCTAATAAGTTGCCATTGCATAAAGTTGCAGCAACAGATAGTTGGTCCCCTAGACATTGAAAGAAAATGAGTGTTTCCTCTGCAAACGGAATAATAAAATGTCATGCTTTGAATTAAAAACATCTACAACATCTACATAAACTTCGATGTAAATACGGATCTGTTGCAAAAGAACAACAAAGTTATAGACAACATTTTTGCAGGATGAAGTTAAAAATTTTTATCTATATAAAATGTTAATTATCAATAACATAAAGAAAAAACTTTTAATTCAATTTCTGTTGAATTTTATAATATTTAGATTCGATTTTTGATTTTTGTACATCAGGTTTTAGTTCAAGTTTTTCCTTTCTTAGGAAGGATTTTTTATAATACAAATTTGTTGTGATCAATAATTTTTGATTGAAGAAGACAAGAAACATAATAATCAAAGTTTTAGCTGGGTGACAAGTAGCTGTTTCATAGGCACTACACTACACAGCAGCACCCATTTTGGATTTCAACTCGGGTCAAGACGTATCATGAACTGCTGACTTAACCACTCAGCCACCAAGCCATTGAATTACTCTCTGTCTACATTCGCCTCCCCCCGGGGAACAGGTTTTGCCTTGGCGTATTCCTAACTTGGGCACTCTGTTTTTCGGGAATAAGAGGGGAAGGGGTCCCTCGTTTGGTGCGGCAAACAAAACTCTAGGAAGCCACATGACTTATGTTGTGTTGGCTTTCGAAACCCTTACCAAGTCTGTCCGGCTATCGACAGATTTTGTGAAGAGCAAACAAGTCATCCTTAACTAACCTAACGAAGGGCCAAAGTATCAATAATTTTTCTATGGAAAACTTTAGCCGTCGATAAAATCTCTATGATGTTCATGCAAATTTTGGTTAGTTTTTATTAAGTATTCAAAATACCTCAAAGAAATATGTAATATTGTAAATAGTTTAAAAAGCTATCAATATATCTCATATGTAAAAATATATTTAAAATAATAAATAATATAACTTATTAAATTTTTTATCTATTCTTACAAAATAATACTATAATATTTTCAGTGTAATTAACTCCAACCTTTATATATTGAGATTTCAGTCAGTGGTTGAAGACTTTGAAAACTTTGTTTACACAATTCAATTTTACCAAACAGGTTTCCCTCTAACAACATGTTGCTTTTGTCACTCGGTTTCACAATTTTTAAAATAAATAATTTTTTTTTAGAATAAAATTTATATATAAAAAACATATTCCAAGTTCATGTTTAATTCAGCAAAATTGTTAGATGAATTTTAAGGTAAAAATAAATTTTTCTACCAAATTAAGAAAAATCTTCAAAAATCATTATCGTTTTCTGATTAAAGATTTTGTTTTTAATTTACTATAAATTTTCAGTGGGTTTCCTTTCCGCTGTAGTTTTAGCAGATATTTGACTTCAGTTTCTTAGAATATACTCTATCTACCACATTCATAGAGGATTGACTGTATACACATGAGTATTGTTAATTACATTTAACAGCAGGAGATTTTCATTCTTTTTTGACAGTTTAATTTCCTTTACGCTCTAAAAATAACTGTTTGTTTAACATTTCAATTAAACCAAATCAAATACATGAAACTTTTTCCACGATTCCGCAATTATTTTTAGGGAGTATCAAATGAATATTAAAATTTCTTTTAGATAAGCCAAACAATAACTGTCGACATCTATACTAGTACTCCTTGTCAAAAACGTGCATTTATGTGATTACTTATCAGTACATCGTCAGCTGATATGATAAATAACTTTCAACATTTTTAACATTTTGTTCTATTTTACATTTTAAATAACTGCTATGAAAAAAAGCAATTCAGTTGATATTTTGACACATTTTAACTGGCTTTTTAACACTTTAAACAGAATGTAAATTTCGTCTCATGCTGGCATGTTGACGGATAACAAAAAATACGTTTATAAGAGACTTTTAACAGGCTTGAGTTTTAAAGAACATCTGTTGAATACGAAAATATATGTACATATACATATTTATTAAAGCCATGGCACAATGGGGTAGAAAAAACTAAAGGCGTATCAATGGCAAGAATAAACACATAATTGATCACAGATGACATTTTAAAGAAACCGGGTTTAGTTAAAAAAAAAAAAACTTATAAATATGGGGTTTTATAGTGGGTGATTTGATAAAAAAAGAAACACATAAAATTCAGAAAAATGCATGAAATATTTATTTGGATCGATAGTTGGGTCGATATAATTTAATGTTTGAAGATTATTTCATGCAAATATTGGCCGCGGCTGCGCCTCAAATGGTCCATCCGCTTAGTCCAATTTTGGCATACTCTTTCCAACATTTCGGCCGGTATCTCACGAATAATGTTGGCAATGTTGGCTTCCATTGCATCAATCGAAGCGGGCTTGTCGCTATAGACATTAGCTTTAACATAGCCCCACAAAAAATAGTCTAGAGGCGTTAAATCGCACGATCTGGGTGGCCAATTGACTGGTCCCAAGCGTGCAATAAACTGTTCACCGAACTCGCCTCTCAATTGGTCCATTGTTCCGCGTGCTGTGTGGCATGTGGCACCGTCTTGTTGAAACCACATGTCATGCAAGTCAAGCTCTTCCATTTTGGGCAAAAAAAAGTTTGTTATCATCGCACGGTAGCGCTCACCATTCACAGTAACGTTGTGATTCGCATCATCTTTGAAGGAATACGGCCCAATGATGCCGCCAGCCCATAATCCGCACCAAACGGTTGTTTTTTGTGGATGCATTGGTAGCTCTTGCAATGCTTCTGGCTGCTCTTCACTCCAAATACGGCAGTTTTGCTTGTTCACGTATCCATTCAACCAGAAATGAGCCTCGTCGCTGAACACAATTCTTCGATAAAAAAGTGGATCTTCATCTAACTTTTCAAGAGCCCATTCACCAAAAATTTGGTGTTGTGGTAGGCCGTTTGGCTTCAATTCTTGCACCAGCTGTATCTTATAAGGCTTCACACCCAAATCCTTCCGCAAAATTTTTAACGTAGTGGAGTAACAGAGGCCCAATTGATGCGAACGGCGCCGAATCGATAATTCACGGTCATCACCAACACTGGCCGATACGGCTGCGATATTTTCTTCAGTTCGCACTCTACGTAAGCGTGTTGGTGGTTTAATGTCCAACAATGTAAATTTGGTGCGAAATGTTTTTACAATAGCCCGAATAGAAGCCTCAGTAGGTCGATTAAACTGACCATAAAATGGAAGAAGCGCGCGATGAACTTTCTTAACAGAGCACGCATTTTGGTAATAAAATTCAATAATTTGCAAGCGTTGTTCGTTTGTAAGACGATTCATGATTAAATTATAGACCAAACTGAAGATGTTTGACAGTGACACAAGATACAAAACGTGCGTGAGCTGTCAAAACTAGTGTTGCCAAAAAGATAATAGCAAAAAAATCACTCGTTATATATTTGGTTTTTCTACAAAAACCTTTTGTTTCTATGTATGTGTATTTTACTTCGATTTGTTTCCAACAGAAGCATACAGAAAAACTGTTGAATACATCACAACATTGATTATTGTTAAATATTGGTAATTTTTTTTTTTTTTTTTTTTTTAATACATCACAGCAGTGATTATTGCAAATTTTTTTTCCTTCCAAAACAAAAATTCAAACACAAGAAATGAATGCCGAACTACATGCGCATTCATTTATATTCAAACACGAACACCTTAACGATGATTTCACTCACATAACGAAGTTGTCGCTCATTATGTTTACTGATTAAAAATCAACTGCGCATTTGTGCGGCTGAATACAAAATCATTGAGTGAAATGAAATAGTTTCCATGTTGTTGAGCAAGTATGATTTTTTTGCAATCACTCAAAGTTGTTCTCTGGTGACTATTAACTGTCTAATTTGGGAAGACCCTGTGCATATTTGCACACACAAACAGATGAAAAAGTGTGGAATAAAATATGGGTTTGTACAAACATGTGCTTTCCGTTTCCTCAAACAGCAAGAATACAAATACACACAAATTTCTATGAATACAAGGTGTCAGCAACAAATACCAAGATACTGGTACATGAAAAGTCGTTAAAAAAATTTTACAATTTCTTTTTCAGTTTCTCAAAAAAAAAGAAGAAAACAGAACGTTAATGTTGATGATTCGTTTCTTACTGCTGGCTGTGACATTGTCTCATTGGCGTGCGTCATGTAACCATGAAAATGACACTTGTTAAATGACTTTAGAAGCAGTAACTTTCACTTCTTTTGTCTTCTTCTTTTTCTTCACTTTTTATAGGAAACAAACACTTAAATTTGAAACATGTAAACATTTTGTAGAGCTGATTTTTATTTTCCTTTTTTTCTTACACAAATGTTATATTTGTGTTCGTGTTTTGCTTTATCAATAGATGAATTTGTAATTTTCTTAAAGAAAAAAACTAAAAATAAAAGGACATTTTTGCAACTTTTGAAAATACTTTATTTGCCAGTTGAAAAAAAAAATAAATAAATAAATATAAAAGTCATTAACAAGTTTTACTGTTGCCAAATGATGACAAAATTGCTGGATTTTTGTCATTTACACTCCATAATTTTTTAATGATTGTCATTCAAAAGACATCCTTCTTTTTTGCCATTTGCGCTGACTTTAATTCAGAATTGCTCAGAAAAAGCAAAACGGTCTACGAGTGCTCGACGTGACCAATCATTATATTTTATATAAAATTTTTTATGGTTTTAAATAAAGTTGTTTCCCTTAAAAAAATAAATGGTAGCTGAGTGCTGCCTGGCAGCATTTAAGTTGATTGAAATTTATCACTGAAATAAAGTTTCTTTTTTTTTTGTCTCTTGATGCTGTTTAAATTTAATTTTTCATGTAAAGCACATGTAGAAGCTTTTGTACTTGCTTTAAAAAAGTGTGCTGCAAAACTCAAGGGAGTACTTCAACAGCCAGTTAATAGTTCACTCGCGTAGATCTCTACAGCTATTATTTATTTATATTCTTTTTACACAGGATATTTGAAAGAAGACAATATCATTGTAAAGATTGAGTTGCCATCAAAGAAATAATGAACTTTTTCTGACTGACTTTTCTTTTAATTCTTAATATAATCTTTTTAAAATAAAGGATACACGAAAGGACAATAAATGTTTGGCATTTATTTTAGATAAAAGATATAATGAGATCCTGCAAATAGTTAACAAAGCTTAATAAAATTTCTTCCTCAACACATGTTAAAAAGCTATTTAATTTTTAAAGCTATTTAATTTTTAAAGGAAATGTGAAAAGATATATTCTCGCTACTTTTCTCAAACAATATTTACTGATTGAGAGCAACGACAAAGCTTATCAAATATTGTATTATTTGAATGCATTCCATGAAGTCTACAAAGAGTGTTTTGTTGGATTTGTTACTTTTTGTGGGCAACGAGAAAGAATGCATTTCATTACCTTATAGTGTGGAAGGTGTTGGACTAAATTCGTTTAATCTGAGCAGTGTCGGCGGTATATACTAGGATTAATCTATTTGTTAATTATTATATTGAAAAAAGGATATATACTCGTAGGATACTATAATATCCCTTCATTTATATAACTTAAATTATATATGCAGCTTAAGAAATCCATTTCACAAATAGTAATACATTTTTGCTGTACTATAAATAATTTGAAGGATCTTTTAAAATAAAGGATATATGGTGCCAAAACTGATCCTTGCACCGAATGGCACAAAATTTAACAGGCAAACAAAGTGTGATACCCGAATGCCATATATTCTTCATTTCATAACTTAACTTTATTGTAATGGATTATTATTACTATTGTAATGGATTATTATTACTAAAACAAAGGATATATGGTGCCAAAACTGATCCTTGCACCGAATGGCACAAAATTTAACAGGCAAACAAAGTGTGATATATTACAAGTTGTAATGAAGTTTCGGTTCATTTTGACTAATTTAACTGATTAAAGAAACAAATCTAAAATAATTGATTTACTTTAAAAATGCATAACTTAACATTAATTAGAATTGAATTAATGCAGATTTCTAAAAAGTTTTTAATCAGCTGTCCCAAATTAAAATTGATACCAAATTTCAAAAAGCGTTCTTGATCAAAATTTTTTTAGATTTTAGTTCAACGTAAAGGTTTTTTACCGCTAAAATAATATTTCTTAAAATAAACTATAATAAAATGTAATAGAATCCTTGCATTGCATCAAATGCAATTTATCATACGATGACATAATTTTATTTTAACATTTTTAAACATTTCCCTTTCTTTTATATATTTCCATTACTATCAGGATGCTCGCTACTTTACCTTGTTTTGTTAAACAGCTGTTTTGCAAATGAAAACCAAGTATTCACCGAACATTTTTTCAACAATTTCATAATTAACAAGAAACCCTCAAGCGTAACTCTGTTTCCACCACTTTCATAAAATTCTGATTATAAAGGATATGTGGAGAGCTGCTATGTTCTTGCACTGATTCAAGTGAAACTTAGCATGCTTTTTAATTGTGTTACTTAACAAGTTGTTACATAACTAGTTTTCATTTTTTAACTCTTTTGCCGCTGAGATTTGATTTTAGTAAATCAAGGATATACTGGAGTCATAACAACAGTCTACCTCAACATAGCTGAAACTTATTTAATATATAAAGAATTTTTTTTTTTAATTATAACAAAGTTTCGCTTTATTTTAATTCAAGTATGATGTTATTATCACAGAAGTTTAGCAAATCTTTGACAAAAATATATTTATAGTAAATATTATTTAAAAACCTAAAAAACATGCTTTGATATCAAACTAATTATCCATATAACCAGATTATTGTCCGTATAACGCGTGCCAAGTGTTTTATTTGGAATTCACAAAATCGGCTGCTGTAATCGCCAAAATCCTCCACTTCGCCGGAAACAATGTGGCAACAACGTTACTTTTGGTACTAAATCAAATGATCGTTAATTTTTGAGAAACTGGTTCCACGGTCAAACCGCGTGCCGAATATGAAAAACCGTTTCCAAATCGGCGATTCAGAGTTCTTTTGGGAATTCCCCCCCCCCGCACATTTCTTCAGAAGCAATACACCAACGTAAATTTTTGCACTAAAGCGAATTACCGTTTATAGTTCAGATGCATGTTCCACGCCAAAAAGGCGCACTGAATATGATAATCGGATTCATGAATCCCCATATGAAATAATCACTCTTATGGTGTGTGTTCCGAGTGTTGCAAACATACAAGTTAAACTAATATAAGCGTGTTAAAATCCTAAACTTGTGATACTCAGACTTATTAGCTAAATATTGTGCTTAATTGAAATCATTTTTATTGTTTATATATAACATCTTAAATCAGTGGTGCCCAAAAGCTCTATATGGAGGAGTAAACACCAATACATTTAAGGAAATAATACTTTTATTTAATATGTTTTGTTGTAAAAAGCAAAACAATTTACAAAAACAAAATTCACACTGATAGCCGCTGTCGTCAATGTTTACCAACAAACCAAGAGCACAGCCCAATAGCTAAGCGCTTTTACAAAAACAATTGAGCATCCAACGCATAGGCCTGGGCGCGCCTGTCTTAAATAAAGGATATATGGGAGGCAACTACCTCCTTGCATCTATTACAAAAAAAGTTTACCACGCAATTGAAGATAGTAATTTCGGAAGTTGTCAAATAAATTTTTGAGTAATAATAATCCATTACAATGAAGTTTACTTGTGAAATGAAGAATATATGGAATTCGGGTAAATCCTTGCAGCGCCTGGAGAAAAAACTATTCAAAACAGAACATAATGCTCGTTTATTACAAAAATGTCATTTCTAAAGAATTAGGTTTTATAATTGTTAATAGTACTGTGCTTTATGTTCTGCAAAAAATTCATTTCAAATTACTTTTTAACTGCCTTTTCTAAAAAAGAAATTAATTTATGGCAGCTAAAAATTTAACATATTTTTTCTCGAAACAAGCTTTTTTGAGTTATGACGTTGTTACCATAAAGAAGCAATATTTGTTTTTTAATAATTTCGAAATTATTTGAAGCCATCTTAATTTTTTAAGCAATTATTGAACTTTGGCGTTAGTTTCTGCTTTAGCTGGTCTCATTGTGTGAAAATGTTTTGCAGAAAATATTGCCTTTGATCTGGATGGTTTGTCTCAGTATTGGAAACAAATTAATTTGAATACAAAAAAGTTATCGTGTTGCTTTAAAAGTACAATGAAGCGAATAAAAACAAGAGTATGAATTTCAGTAATTTTTTATTTTTATTTTTTTGCAAGTTTTTCTTTATGCAAAATGTTTACGACATTTTAATGACTCACGTCGTTACGACATTTAGATACGTTGGAAATATGATAAGAGTTTGTCGTATCTGTCGAGGATGTGCATTCTACCTATTGGTGGTGGTGCTTGATGCGACAATGAATTACGACACAGAGCTTTTTTTCTTTAATATTCCGTTTAATACACCACGTGTCATGACATAGTTTTATTGAAAGCACACATAAACTTTCATACATGCTCTTATTTAGTCTTAAGTTAAAAATTATTATACACCTGTATCTGGTTGAAAACTGTTGTTATGTTGAAATGTATCTGTTTCACTGGGAGAGCAACACATGTAAAGTGTTGACAAATGATGATGGGTTTTCGTATGTGCGCTTGTTTCACGAACATTTATTGCAAAATGTTAAAAGGCACACATACACAAATAAATTGCTGATCATTTTTATATGATAAACAAGTAAGAGTGCAGTTTATTCAGCTGGGCCGAATCTAAAATACCCTTCACAATAGTGACATAAATAATATCACATATTACAAATTTGAACGACATATACTGTTTTAGTTTATAATAATGATAATTCATGAAATTCTTAGATATAATAAACCAATAATTTCCATTATATGGCAATAAGTAATACTAATGTAATGAAAATATTTATTTCAAGGGTATAAAAATACACATATATACTCGTTTGTAGCCTTTACATTTTTATGAAGGGTATAAAAATTTACCACTCTTGAAGCCATTGAACGCAACATTTTCATTTGGGATATACAGTGATGGCCACATAATTAAATTAATTTTGAGAGTACATTAGTTTAATGTTTTGATGGTATACCTGAGATTTTGTTGTTGGTTAACTAGACGTCATTTATAGTGTTTTCCATCTGATTTCCACTGGAAAAAATTGAATTTGTCACTGCATAAAATATTTTTCCAAAAACCCACAGGTTCTTTAATGTTTTTTCTGACAAAATCCAATTACGGATTTAAAATTTTTCCTTTTTTTGGAGACGAAAGTGATTTTTGTGCGATGCATCCACATAAGGCACTTTCATTAAGCCTCCATTCAATCGTTCTAGATGATATATGGACACCATATGATCACTCTAATTCAGCTTTAAGCTTTTTAGAGCTTTTAAATCGGCTTTTAATAGAGCTTTTAAATTTATCAAAATGGTTCATTGCATTATACACAGAACTGATTTTAAACAAATAAAAAAAAAATTTTATCTTGGACCACTATTTAGGGGATAACCCCTACGTATGCAATGCAATGTACCAGAACTAGGAAAATAGGTTGTGAGGAGGGGGAAAGAGGGAGTAGTGTTTGTGAACCTCACCAAACAGCCACTCTTTGTGAGTGCAATCACTCTTGGATTATCATTCACAAAATGCGGCGCAGCTCGGCTTATTGGCGAATCTACTGACGTGAAAATGTGTCCCATCTTGCCAACATTCCGACCATTGACGACATTTGCAATACTCAAGAGGTATTAGTTCTTGAGTCAAATGCATCTTGTAAGCGTGTAAATGTAAGTCCTTATGCATATTGTTCATCAACGATGACCGTGAGAGCTGTATGTGTTGGGCACGACGACGAGTTGAGGTGGACGGATGGCTCTTCAGCCACACTATCGCGAACAGCAGCAATATTTCCTGCAAAACGAGCTATACGAGCATGCACTGGTGTTGTCACATCTCCTACAGACCCAGTTTGCACAAATTACACGATTTTTCCTATTATACGCACATTTCGACGATTAAATTAACCTAAAAAAAATCTCACAGCGCACGATCTGCATTTTGATTTGATCGTCCATTTTCATAATAAGCCTGAATAACTTTCACGCGTTGCTCATTTGTGCATCTTTCCATGATTCAAATTGAATTGGGCTGGAATTTAGAAATGTCAAATGAGATGCAGAGAAAAGCTTGACATTCAGATGTGTTTCATATTCGACAGCGGCTCCTTAAATATAGCCACCCGATATATGGACCAATAACGGGGAAAAATTTTGTTATCTTGTAATGCGAAATAATATTATTAAGTTTGAAGCACAAGAAACATTTTTTTTTTTTCAAAACTTTTCTCACAAAATTGCCAAAAAAAAAATGTTTTTTTTTACGAATTTTGGATGTATCTCAGCTATACGTGAACCGATTTTACTGAATTTCAATTATAAATCCATGAATCGATTGAGTAATAACAGATGGACTAAAGGAAGTCATTAAATGTTGGTTGGCTCTCATTTATTTTTTTAATTTTTTTTGTTGAAATTTTTAAAATAAAAACTTCGATGCTGCTTTTTGACTATGTTTATTTGAACCTTTCGAAGATTGGCTCATATCAAATGGACGCCACCATAATCTTGAGGACAAAGTGGTCGATGTTTCGAGCAAAACTTATAATGAGCTATGAGGCTCATTTCCACCTCAACGGGTACTATCACTTCTGGGACATCGAAAATTCACGAACGATGCTCAAGGAGCCGTTTCACCCGCTCAAAGTGGCGATATGGTGTGCTGTTTTTGCTGAAGGAGTGATCGGACCATTTTTTTTCGAGAACTCTGGTGCGCGCTATAGAGGCATGTTGAGCAAGTTTTTTTGGACGCAATTGAATGAATTAAGACTGGAGGACATGTGGTTTTAATAGAACGGAACAACGGCATACACTGCGCGAGCTACGACCTATATTGTGAAGGCAGCGTTCCTGGATCGTCGCAACTCTCGTTTTGGCGATTTGCACTGTCCCGCAAAATCGTCCTGTTTAATCATTCCGGACTTTTTTCTCTCCCCTCTCCCCTCCCCCCGCCCCCTCGGGAACAGGTTTTGCCTTGCCGTATTCCTAACTTGGGCGCTCTGTTTTTCGGGGAAAAGAGTTGATGAGGTCCCTCTTTTGGTGCGGCAAACAAAATTCTAGGAAGCCACACGACTTATGTTGTGTTGGCTTCCGAAACCCTTACCAAGGGTATAAATTGGCAGAACGGGGATCAGCATGGCCCCCGGGTGGATCTGCTTGCGGTGCGACCCGGGCTGATCATGATTGAGGTGCCTACCTTGGCTGTAACGTTCTGGCTGTGGTTGAAACCTAAAGCGCAGGAAGGGGATGTTAGTATCCTTGATAATTGTTTGGTGTCTGGCTTTTTTCGGGGACTAACAATCTCCCGAGGATCTGTTGGCTATACAACAGATACCCGTACTGTAAGGAATCAGTGGTGATGGTTGACGGGTGAGTTGGTTTAAGGGCTGATGCTCTTAGTGGGCTTCAGCCTACCCACTCATTAAGCCTTGTCTTCCATTGATTGCTGGGAAATTGCATACAGGAGGGATTAGAAGGCCCGAACTCCTTAACAAGAAGTTGTTCATATGGCCGCAAACATATGACAAGAATTGCTACCTAATTGTGAGCCTTATCAGCCACACGGGGGCGCTGGCGAATCGTGAATAATTCACACTGGAAATGGTCCACCATCAGATTAGGCCGTAAAGGCAGGTGCTAATGTAAATCATTTTCACATTTGTGCCGTCTTTACGTAAACAAGCCACAAGCAATCAATTGTGGTGGAGCCCATTTGGCCAACATCATCTTC
This sequence comes from Thecocarcelia acutangulata, assembly GCA_914767995.1. NCBI lineage: Eukaryota > Metazoa > Arthropoda > Insecta > Diptera > Tachinidae > Thecocarcelia > Thecocarcelia acutangulata. The sequence goes on along the minus strand of OU612097.1, from coordinate 25,628,158 downwards.
TCAAATCGACCAATAAAATTCTGAAGGTGCAAATAAACATTTAAAAAAAATGAGAGCCAAACAATACCGGACTACTTCTATTGGCCCACCTTGTAGAATGGTGAAAGAAGACAGTTTCTGAGTCTAATGGTTTTTTCAGAAACGGTATTTCAACGGCGCACAGACGTTCATTGCTAAAGCGATTTTTCCAGCAATTCTGATTCGGAATGTGAATACTTTGTAGAGTCGGAAATGAAAATTGTGAAAATTATAAACGGAATCACAAACTTATATCTATTCGTATATACCCTTTACATTTTTGTGAAGGGTATAAATATGTTTTTCTCATATTACAGCTGTTAAAAAAATACTTGGCGTTAATGCCAATTTACACGTTAAATTATTGTTAATTAATGCTGCAGTGCTCAAAAGAAGAAGTTTATAAATGCATTCAGAAATAAGAAATTGTATATTCAATTTTAAAAAATACTGTTAAAGGTAAAAGAATAAAAAAAATAAAAATAAAAACAAAACTTAATTAAAATATTTCCAATTTAAGTATGAGCGTTGAATTCTGTATCATGTTCAAGGTAATAAAAATATGAAATTTTTTTCTGAAAATATTCTCACAAACTTGACACATTTAATTATAAATTCTTTATTTATTTCTAGACATACACATACTTATATATTCAAGTTTGTTTCACATGCGAAAAACATGATGCGTGTGCAAATTGCATCGCACATCCTTTTACTTATTAATGCCCAACCAAAAACGCGCACTTGCTCTGACATTTTTGTTCTTTTTTTTCACTTTAGTTTTAAACGAGTGCATATCCGATGATTTCCGCCTGACAATGATCAATTATACAACTGCATATGTGTATCTTTTTTTTCTACCCACTTATTTATTTACATTTATACATTTTGTTATTAATAAATTGTATCATCCGCTGGCATTGAAAATTTTTAACTGATTGATTAAGTATCAATATTTAAACATTAATAATAGCTAGCAAAAGTTTAAGGATAAACGTCTGATGGATGTTGAGGTGAGATTTTTAAAAATGTTGTAAAGGAGTCTTAAGATAATCGTATTAAATAATTACATTTAAAGCTTAAATTTATTATATTCGCAAAGAAAAAAAAACTGTCTCAATGGGAGCCAGAATACTTTTCAAAATATATCGGGTGTGGTTAAAGTTTAAGGACCAATGTTGAATGGGAGCCATAAACGTCAAATTTTTTTTTTTTTTTTGCACTTCATTTGACATTTCGAAATATCAGACTGTCTCAATCTGAGCCATAGAAAGATACACAGTCGAGCAACGCGTTAAAGCTATTTAGGCTTATTATGAAAATTGGCGTTCAAATCAAAATGTATATCGTGAAAATCATCTTCAGTAAAAATCATCTTCAGAGGTACATTTTCTCGGATTCGTCAATAAGCAGATTTTATTTATCTAATATATGTCTATAGCTATGTACACACGGTTGTCAGATGTTACAATATTGTAAGATCTGGCAGCATGCTGAAATTGTAGTGACAATGAAAAATTGTCCCAAAGAAGTCAATTGTGTGTTCAGACGATCGTAAGAAAATCTTACAATTTCATTGTCAGACTATGGTCTGACAAATAATTCATCTGACAACAAAAATTGCCAGTTCACATGGTTGTTAGAATGTTAGATGAAAAAAATTGCCAGACATTTTGTAAGGCATTGCCACTTATGTATATCAAAAACTATCTGCTTGGCAGTGTTGCCCATCAAACTTTTTTCTGACAATGATGGTATTGTCAGGTGCATTAATTTTATACATCTGACAATTACAACTGAGCTTACAATACCAGCCAATTGTCTGGCAATACCAACGAAGAGTGTTCTCACGATTGTCAGATGCCTGACAACATTGTCGTCTTACAACCGATTGACAATGGTTTTTCTGACAACGTTGTAAGTTAAAAATTGGCAGTTCACACGATTGTAATACATTTTCAGACAATTTTACTGGCAATATTGTGAGATCTTACAACCGTGTGTACGTAGCTTATGGATATAAATCCTTATAAACTAGTAACAATTTAAAATCATTAAATGGCAGAGAAAAATCAACATTTACAATATTATTAATATTATTTAAAGCGCTCAAAGCACATAGCATGGGTTCCCGCATAGCGTAATTAGTAACACGTGTTGAAATGTAGAATAATTTTTCAGATCTTAAACATCCAAATGGTTAACAAAATTTAACTAACTTTAACAGGTATTCACAATCAATAATCCCATTAACCAAATTATATAATGGGTGATTTTATAAGAACTATCGAAAATTTAAAAAAAAACACATAAAATTCAGAAAAATGTATGAAATATTTATTTGGATCGATAGTTGGGTCGATATAATTTAATGTTTGAAGATTATTTCATGCAAATGTTGGCCGCGGCTACGCCTCAAATGGTCCATCCGCTTAGTCTAATTTTGGCATACTCTTTCCAACATTTCGGCCGCTATCTCACGAATAATGTTGGCAATGTTGGCTTCCAGTGCGTCAATCGAAGCGGGCTTGTCGCTATAGACATTAGCCTTAACATAGCCCCACAAAAAATAGTCTAGAGGCGTTAAATCGCACGATCTGGGCGGCCAATTGACTGGTCCCAAGCGTGAAATAAACTGTTCACCAAACTCGCCCCTCAATTGGTCCATTGTTTCGCGTGCTGTGTGACATGTGGCACCGTCTTGTTGAAACCACATGTCATGCAAGTCAAGCTCTTCCATTTTGGGCAAAAAAAAGTTTGTTATCATCGCACGGTAGCGCTCACCATTCACAGTAACGTTGTGATTCGCATCATCTTTGAAGGAATACGGCCCAATGATGCCGCCAGCCCATAATCCGCACCAAACGGTTGTTTTTTGTGGATGCATTGGTAGCTCTTGCAATGCTTCTGGCTGCTCTTCACTCCAAATACGGCAGTTTTGCTTGTTCACGTATCCATTCAACCAGAAATGAGCCTCGTCGCTGAACACAATTCTTCGATAAAAAAGTGGATCTTCATCTAACTTTTCAAGAGCCCATTCACCAAAAATTTGGCGTTGTGGTAGGTCGTTTGGCTTCAATTCTTGCACCAGCTGTATCTTATAAGGCTTCACACCCAAATCCTGCCGCAAAATTTTCCACGTAGTGGAGTAACAGAGGCCCAATTGCTGCGAACGGCGCCGAATCGATAATTCACGGTCATCACCAACACTGGCCGATACGGCTGCGATATTTTCTTCAGTTCGCACTCTACGTAAGCGTGTTAGTGGTTTAATGTCCAACAATGTAAATTTGGTGCGAAATTTTTTTACAATAGCCCGAATAGAAGCCTCAGTATAGGTCGATTAAACTGACCATAAAATGGAAGAAGCGCGCGATGAACTTTCTTAACAGAGCACGTATTTTGGTAATAAAATTCAATAATTTGCAAGCGTTGTTCGTTTGTAAGACGATTCATGATTAAATTATAGACCAAACTGAAGATATTTGACAGTGACACAAGATGCAAAACGTGCGTGAGCTGTCAAAACTAGTGTTGCCAAAAAGATAATAGCAAAAAAAGTTACTATTTTAACAGAATTGCTTTAAGCCCAAAAGAAAACAACGAACATTATACGAATTTGACATTAGCATTACTTGGCAATTACAAAGTGCAAATTTAACAAATATTTTCTATATTCTTTCAATTCTACTGGAATGTACATTATAAAAAGGGTTCCAAACGGAAAAACAATGCTCTAACTTGGTGCGAGCAAAAGCAGTATACAAGGTTTTTAATGTTCCAGGATCTGAAAAGTCTTTCTTTTTATAAAAGCACACACAGCATAAGCTTTAGGCATAATATAGTCAAGATGTGCATTATAGTTAAGTTCACAATCTAACAGCCTGTTTATAGGACACGAATGAGCTCATTCGTGACGAGCCAATTTATAGACGAGTACGTAAGAAATTGGGTTCATAAAACGCGACTTGATTGTGTCGTGCAGCTTACGTAAATTCGCGTATATGTCAAACATTTATGATATTTGTTTGTTGCCACCATGCGAAAAAATAGTATCTGTTTACATTTTTCATAGCAAAAAAAAATTTTTCAATCTAAAAAACAGCAATCCTATTCTAGGCGTAGTTGACACACATACATACATGCGTTTGTATTTTTACGTAAATATATAAAACAAAATATTTTGTGGAAAGGTTTTTTTTGAAAAAAAAACGAATAAACACACAACAATTTTATATATTAACTGCAAGTTTTATGTTCTATATGCGTATGTTTTATTATGTATGTACATATATATGTATACAAAACATTTGTATTCAACGAAAAAACGATTTCAGTTCATGTCTCCAGAAATTTGAGAGATTTTTAGAACGTTCTGTTGCAATTTCCATTCCTAGTTTTCTTATTATTTATTACCACTTATAAACTATTTTTATTATAATTTCTCATTATTTATAACACTTTCTACACATTTTTTTATTGACGAGCATGTTTCTTCATTCGCCGATTTTGACATTTATGGTGAGACGACTCCCGTCTTACAAACCAAAATAAATTGAGCGATGTTACGTTTTTTTAATACTAATCGTCAATAGTCGCGGTTTATAAACCAAAAACAAAAAAAAAGTTGCAAAGTTAGCGTTTTTTATCGATGAGCCGTCTCTTATAAACAGACTGTAACACAATAACAAGATCCAACATTTGATTTACAACTTTTAAATTATTATCATTTAATTTATACTGGAAAACTTTAGCGTTACTATTATTTGACTAATGAAAGGTCCTTTAGAAGCATTTATTAACATTTAAAGGGAAGTTATTGATATCGCCCCAAGAGGATAATTTATCGATACACAGTTGAAGGGACAGCGACTTATTATCTGATCTTATTTCTTTGAAAAATTTTAGATCATCAGCATATAATAAGAACTGAGACCCATAACAGCAATTTCCAATGTCATTTTTAATCATTAGAAAAAGTAACAGCCCTAATATACTTTCTTGTGGTATACTCCAGGAAGCTGTGTAGGACAAAGACATAAAATTCTCCAGAACAACAGTATATCTCCTATCAGAAATATAAAAGCCTAGACAATAGAGAAACGTACCGTATGTAGATAGCTTAAGATGTAGTGTTCTATGTGATACCTTATCAAAGGCATACATAGATTTATAAAAATCGCACCAACTTGCTTATGTCTCTCAAAGAGATTATCATTTAGGCGAACGATAATCCCACAGTGACTGCTTGGTGCGGTTGATGGGCTGGCGGCATTATTGGGCTGTATTTTTTCCAAAATGAGGCCGGTCAGGCAGTTACTGTAAATAACAACATTTGTGCGGCCCGAATTGGAAGATATGGATTTTTTTTTTTTTTTTTCTCATTCATTTGTTTATTGAATCTTCACAAAGTGAACTAACAATAAGTATTCAAATCTTAAAACTAAATACATAAAATTAATTAAGTCCAGCCAATGCTAGACAAAAATGTTTTATTTTGCACCGAGAGTGTCCTTCGAAATTAAGTATATTGCGTGCAAGACTATTTGGATGAAGTTCCAATTTATTGATATGCCTTGTTGCGTACTTTGAAAATTCGTCTTTTACAAGAGGAACACAGAGATCCTTATGAATTCGTGGAGCTGCGGTAGTTGTTCGAAGAATTTTGTTTTGTCGCCTTTGAATTTTTTCAACGTTTGAAGCGGAGGCGGTGCCCCATAGTTGAATTCCATAGCACCATATAGGCTTTAGAATTGCGTTGTATATGTATATGGATGTGAAAGAAAATTCTGGCGATTGAAGACGCTTGGCCATGGCTTTAATTTTTGAGTCAATTGCACCTTATAACCATGTAAATGAAAGTCTCTATGCATATGAGCGTGAAATGCAATTGTTGGGCACCCCAACGAGTTGAGGTGGACAGCTCTTCAACTACAATATCATGAACAACAGCAATATTTTCTGCAGAATGGGCTGTACGAACATGCACTGGTGTTTTCACATCTCCTGCAGGCCCAGTTTGCTTAAATTTAAGCACAATTTTCCAATTGCGCGCACATTTAGCTAATTAAATTGAGCGAAAAAAATCACAAAGTGTAAGATATTCATTTTAGTTTGAACGCCTAATTTCATAACAAGACTGAATGACCTAAAAGTTTATAAACAGCTTGTTTTTATGTTTACCAGCTGTCTATATTGCGACATTTCATAGGAGCTACCCTAATCATCAGTAGACTTTGAAATTTTTTTAAAGATATTCTCAAACATTCAACTATATATCACAAAAATCTAAATAAATTATTGAGAATTTAAAAAGTTAAATGTTTTAATAATAATAGTCAAAACACAAAAAACAAGCTTTTTCTTTTGCACACATCTCTTGCAAAGTGTAAAGAGAAGTAAGAGACGTGAGCAAAAGAAAAAGCTTTTTTCGTGTTGTGACAGGTATTTTTAGTCTAGTGATGATTAGTGCCTGGTAATTCTCAGCAATTCCTTACTTTTCTCTCATGTATGTATGTGTATGTGCATATACAATGTAGATTGCATGAAACAAAAGGTAGAGAATTGCCGAAAAAAGTTTTTGTGTGTGGACAAGAAAGCAATTCCAAAAGAAAATTGCTAAAAAGTTCGGCAATTACAATCGCTGTGTCTGACCTTAGACTTAGGGTAACTCCTATGAAATGTCGAAATATAGAGAGCTGGGAAACATTAGTATCAATGTTAGAAGCTAATAAAGTGAATAAAACTCAATTGTTTGAATTTTTGGTCTCTGCTTTTAGACACGTTCAAAAAAACAAACCGAGCAAACCAAGTATTCATTTGTTTGAAAGGTGTAAAGAAAAGCAGACACGTCTGCAAAGGAAACAGTTTTTTTTTGTGTTTTGACAGGTATTTTTAAAACGTTATTTTTTTAATCCTCAATGATTTACTTCGATTGTTGGAATATAAAGTTGAATGTTTGAGAATATCTTTCAAAAATTTCCAAAGTCTGCTGATAATTAGGGTAGCTCCTATGAAATGTTGACATACAGACAGCTGGGAAACATAGAAAACAAGCTGTTTATAACTTTTTTGATTGGCATCATTATTAGAAGCTAATATAGTGAATAAAATTCAATTGTTTGAAGCCTGAATAAATTTAATGCATTGCTCGATTATGTATCGTTCCATGGTTCAAATTGAATTAGTCTGAAATTGAGAATAGCCAAGTGAAGTGTAGAAAAAAACTTTATTTCATTTTATTTTTGTTGTTTTGCTGGACTAGTGATGATGATAAATGATATATAAAACGGCAAGTTTTTACTTTAATCAAAATGGCACAACAAAATAAAACTTTATTCAGGAGTTAAAAACAAAATAAAAAATGCGTTTCGCTGACAATAAACTATTGCGTATCCGCTGCTTCACCGTCTCGCTTGGTGTTTGCTAAACGACTGCCAAGTGTTTCGTTCCCACCATCAGTTTTGAGCTTACATATGTAATAAATAAATAAATATTAAACATGAAAAACTTTCCTTAATTCAAATAATATTTGAAGGCAAAATTTATTAACGCAAAAATTTTTTGTAGGAAGACAACAAACTTTAATGTAAAAACATTTTTTATCTGTTTTTTTTATACATATTTCCAGCTTTTACTTTTCAAAAACAAAAGCTTTTAGCAGCCTTCATTCAGTCAAGAAACAATTTCGAAAACAAAATAATTTTTTTTTTTTTTTGCTTCAAAATGAATTTCACGAATACGACATCTTGAGTAAAACCTTAAAGCCAAGAAAATTGTGAAATGAAAACCACATTTTTCAAATGAAATGTCAAACTTATTCATAACCAAACAAAAAGTATGAAAAATCTTAAGTTACTTTTTTAAAAGTTTTGTTTGTGTTTTTCTTTGTTCTCATTACTCTTTTTTATTCTTAATATTTTCCAGCAACAGAAAAGGCTTAAACATTTTTTTCTTCTCTGAACATTTGTCTAGTATTAAACGGTTTCTTTTTTGTATAGAAAATTTTCTTTTAATTTATGAAAAAGCAAAGTTTCGAAAGATTTTGTTGTTATTGTTGTTGCCGTTATAAGTAAAGTTTTGTGGGTTGGCGGCTTATGGAAGTGGAAATGAAGTCAGCCAAAGCGGGCAAACTGCCAAGACAATCATAAACAAATTGTAAAATATTATTTACAACAAAATCAACGATGTCGTCGTTCAGCTACACAGTGGGTCAGTTTGCTGTTGAAATAGAAAAATACAATAAACTGTTGTAAGTGGTGGAATTGCACTAATTAAAAATAGCCCATATCATGTTTAGTAGTATATTAAACAAAGGATTTCTTAACTTTCAACTTTAAGTTTCTTTTACTTTATAGCCCTCATGAAAAGTTCTTTATGAACAATTTACTCTTCTTTGCTTGAACAAAGTTTAAAAATAAAGCAGTAATTTTTGGTTTTACATTTTGATTGCATGATTGTTTTAACAAGTTTGTAAAAGCCATAAAATTTTATGAATCTCTTTGTAATTTCATATTCATATTGAAGTCGTCATGTAATTGTTTAATTTTCTTTGTATAAAGGGTGGTCCAAGCATAATTCATGATGTTAATTGGGAATCACAACGTAACATCAAGTTTTTTGTGAGACTTAATTTGACATTTCTTTAGTGTTTGAGAAATTTAACCATGGAGAGGAACACAACAATTGAGCTGCTGTTGAAGCTTCCCAGTGAAATTTTTGTCACATACGTCTTCGATCTAAGACCATTGACAATGTAAGCGTGACCCATCCGTGACAATTCCTACTTACATTTACACCGCGATGGCCTAGGCCGTAAGATGCATCCAACACTGTATGCATTGTAAGCGAAGATTGGATAAGTTCAAAACCATATTATTAGCATTTGTTTTCTTCTTTGCTTCTTATGTACATTAAATTTAACAATATCTACTGATATTGTTAAATTAAAGACTAATCTGAATCGTATGTTAGTTTTTTGTTGTGCTTAACATGTTTATTTTGATTTTTTCTGTTTACACAATCGTTTACAGTCGGATGCTTTGCAAATTGTAATAACTTGTGGATTGCTGGGTTGTTACGCAAATAGGGGTTCTAATCAAAATACATTTTGTGCACTTTGTGCTGCTTTTTGGTCATCACAATCGAGTACTAATTAGAGCATAGCCGATCTGCACGAAATATGAAAATACCTGTGCATGCTTGGCTACTTCGCTCTCCGGAAAACATTGCTGTTGCAGAAGATTTGTCAACCTTGACTGGTTGTCCTGATCAAAAAATTTTATATCACATGATGCGAATTTTAAATGAAGATTAAAATTTACAAGCTTACAAGGTTAAACTGCCTCAAGAGTTGGAGCCTAATGACCATTTCAAGCGTTCTAAATACCCCGAATTGCACAGACAGGTTATATCGGGTGGCTTTCTACAGTTTTATTTGCTATAACAAACGAAGAAGTCCTACTGCTCTAACCCCAAGAAATCAGAGAGCCCTGATTAGGCGAACGGCAAGGCAAAACCTGCTCCCCGGAGGGAAGGGGAGCATACAAAATGTGAAATTGATTTACATCAGCACCTGGCTTCATGGCCTAATCTGATGATGGATCAACTCCATGGCGTGAATGATTCACGCTTCACCACCATCCCCGTGTGGCTTGCTAGGCTTGCTTGGACACTTAAGTCGCAACTTTTTGCTATAAGTTTGCAGCCCTATAAACTATAAGCAATCAATGCTGGAGTAGCTCGCCGAGTTTAGCCAGGCGTAGGAAAACACGTTGAAATAACTTTTTTATTCCAATTTACTTGATTATAATTAATTTATTTTAGTAAATTCAAAGTGAAAAACCTGGTTAAGAAAAACAAACCAGTCCTCGCGTAGCTTTACTGAAAATGACCAGAACACGAGTGTCGCAGATTACCCGTGAGACAAGTGTATGGCTTGCTGGTTGCACGTAGAAAAAAATATATGGTTGATAAGACAATATTTTAAGGGCAACATACTATTGTTGCATTATATGGTTGCACTTGATAATACTATATTGTTACATTAAAACGCCATTGACAGGACGCACCATAGTATTGTAACAAAAATATTCGAAGTAACAATATTTTGGTTAAACATTTTTTTCTTTTCTCAGTGCATACTCAATTATTCTAACCTTTCATACTATTCTCATATATAACCATATTATTCTCATTAAGTAATCATACTAATATCATAAACAGAAACATATTTTTATTATAATTAGCACAAATACATACATACATATGACAATTAATAAGAACAAAAAGACAGCATATAATATATTTTGGTAATACGTGTAAAATAAATACAATTAATAAAAAAATAATAATAATCAGATTACATTTCAACGGAATCAATGCAGATTTTCCTCTTTGATGCTGAAATAGCCATTCATTCCATCATTAGCTGCAATAAAATACAAATATTTGTTAAGGATTTTCAATTGAAATTTCAAATGTCATATATAACCATAATAATATGGTTACACGTCTTCTTGGATACACCATATATACATATGTATGCAGATGTAAAATCTTAATATTAAAAAATACTTATCTTTTTACTTTCGCGAATACTAAATATGTATTTTTTCAACAATTCCACGTTTTTTATGTAGCTGAACAAATATGTATATGTATTTTGAAAATTAAACACGCACAAAGCATCTAATTGTTTCCAAAGAAAATATCAAACTAAAACAAAATTATATGTCAACGACTAGAATGAAAATATTGTAATATTCTGTAAACTTACTTTTGTTGCATATGAATTTGCGGACTATACATATAATAAAACAAATATTTTGATATTGGGTGTGATAAAAGCTATTGTTGTTTTTAAAAAAAGTTTGAAATTGCTATTATTGTATGCAACCATATCTTGAAATTTATAGATGTTAACAATACAATTACACAAATGCAAATATTGACATATTTATAGAGGAACAAACTATAATTAATTTGATAAGAAATAGTATTTAACAATAATGCACAATGTTACGGAATATATACTAATGTTGTTGCAATCATATATCAAACTGTCTTTTCTTTGCGTGTGGGTAAAGAATAATATTAGTATTTTAGCAAATGCTCAGCCTGGGACCTAAGGCTGTAAAAACCTATGGATTCCCTCTGCACTACTACAACTTGGTCTGGGCACTATGGCTGTAATAACCAGTAGCCGCCCTCTACCACTACTAATTGGTCTGGGAACTATGGCTGTAAAAACCAGTAGAACCCTCCACCTTTACACTGAGTTGATCCTGTGTCCGACCACCAAGACAAACCAAAGCCAAGTGTCGGTGTTGTGCTAGTCACGCCAACATATAGCACTACACATACTAGTTGATCAATAATGTGTAGTAGTGTAAGTGGCAGAGCGCGTTTAATCATATTCAACTTCTCTTGCTTCGCTTCTCTTAACTATTTTCTCTTACAAAAAAGTATATAAAATCATAAGAGCGTGCTGCTTAATATATAAAGTATAAAATAGTAATCAAAAGAATACAAAAGTAATATAAATTTCCATTGTGAAATACAAAATAAAAAATCCATAAAAAGGTAAAGAAGAAATTTATTCAAAATGTAAAATAAATAATTCATTCCAAATGTAAATAAATTCGTGAAATACATGTAGCGATGAGAAACTTCGTTGTAAACGAAATTCGTTGAATCAATTAATAAATTGTTTGAATGTGGACCTGTAAAGGAATTCGTGAATTCAAACAAAAGTCTAGTAAAATTAATTATTGATCGAAAACAAAAATTTTTTTAAACAACAACAAAATAAAATATCCAAGGTCATTTTTTTTTTTTTGATATTTTTGTAGATACGAGTACATACAAATTATTTTTTCAGACAAAAATTTTGTTGATTTTATTTTTACTATAATTTTTTCTGTGAAAACAAACCCTTGTTTGAGTGTTCGGGTCTTTTAATCCCACTTGTAGGCAATTTACCAACATGGAAGACAAGGCTTAATGATCATGATCACCAACGAGGTGAAATGTGAAGCAGAACCTCTTGGGGGCTTTTTTGGTCCACGTTCTGCCATCTTTATGCCTTATTAAGGGCTTCAGAAGACCAACTCAACATAAATCATGCGACTTCCTAGAGTTTTAGTTACTGCAATAAACGCAGGACTCATTTCCTGCTATGCCACAGAGTGCCCTAGTTTGGTGTACGCCAAAGCAAAACATGTTCCTCAGGGGAAAGCCTTGAACAGACAGAAGTAAATGATACCTCTACAAAAAAGATACATCTTAAGCGATTTAACGCACTTTCACCTCAGTGGCTTTGTTAATACAAAGAATTGTCACATTTGGGCAAATCAGAGGCATAAGAAGTGATTGCTCGTTTATGGGCTGGCGGTTTATGAGCTGGTGCTATCAGTGGGCCCAACTTTTTCAAAAATCAATAAAGTGCCCTATCGCAAAATGATAGCGTACTTATTGTGGCCTGAAATTGAAGATATGGACCTAGGCGATATATGTTTCCAACAGGATGCCGCACACAGCCAGCGAAGCAATGACTCTTTTCCACAAGAAATTGAGTGGTGGTGCTATCCCACGTCGTGGCGATGTTAACTGGCAGCCGCGATCATGTGATTTAACACCGTTGGACTTCTTTCTTTGCTGGTATTTAAAAAAAACGAGTTTACGTCAATTAGCCAAGAACAATTCAAGAACTAGAAAGCAAACATTGAATGTCTCCGAGCCATTGAAAATATGGACCATAGGCTAGAGATATGCCACCCAAGCCCATATTTTGTGACATACATAATGGTTCTTGGTCGTCCCATCCTAATAAAAAATATTAAGATAACTCTTCGAAAACGTTTTGTTGCCTTCACAATTGATATCGTGCGTTATGGTTGGACCACCCTTTATATAATATTATCTCATAAACGGCATACAAATCTGTTTCGGATTCATTGTGTCTGCTGGTGCAATACATGCATATTGTGTTTTCTTTTTCTTTAGACTAAAATAATTTCATTATTGCCTCTTTGTCATTCAGTTGTAATCTTTTCATAACAAGTTTTCAAATAATTCTTAGACTTAACAACCATTTTGAATATTTAGTTAACACATCTGTTGTATATTCATTCATATAGCCAAAAAAAAATACATATTTTTTCTGCATAATTTCAAAGTTGTTGTATAAATGGTTTCAAACAAAAAGATTATCATTCTTTTATATAAGAATAAATGTGTATGACTGAGAAACTGTAAGGAAAAAAAAAATTTTAGAAATTATCTCAAGTTTATTACATAAAAATTGTTATAAATCATAGAAGCGGCCACAGTAGACAGTCAACGTCTTTATTATTTCATTTATTAATGTTCTTTCAAATAAATGATACAAAATTTACTAAAAATGTTCTTCTTAAAGTTTTTGTTTCCTAAAAGCGTTGAGAATGTGAAATTGATAAAATTGTTTGACGAACTTTTTCAAACTACTGACTGAAGACTCATCAATTACTGCACATTTAATGAACCTTCGTTTCAAGCTTACACCCCACCTATTTTTGTTTAACTTTTCCTTCCCCCCCACACCAGAGAACAACAAATAAATCAACATCTACTCATTACAAACTCATTATGAAGCAATTTTCTTTCCAACAAAAAGTTTCATTTCACTTTGAAACAAATTTCATTATTTTTTAATGTTTGTGGCACAAACAGAACTAAACAGAAAAAAATCGTTGGAAATATTCAAAGCCGGCGCTAAATTACAAACGCTGCTTGAGAATCTGCGGAAAATGCATCACGTTGCTTTGTGCGTTAAACAATTTAAGCATGTGATAAATAAATAATTTTTCTTTAATAAAAACTTTTTAACAGAAAAGTTCAAAAGAAACAACCAGCTCAGAAAGCGAAAGGAAACTCGTGCGTCTTTACAACAAAAGCAGAAAACAAAGAAAAATCAATTAAAAGCAGAAGAAGATTTTTGAAAGTCAAGATAAAGAATATTGAGACATAAACATGTTGCTAAATGAATGTTAAGATTCTAGTAAATAAGTACATTTTCAACGAAATCGTCTGTTATCAAAAAATTTACGGCAGAAAAGCATTTAAAGACAATTTTGGTAGTTGATAAAATTTTCTCTGGAATTTCGATGATATCGTTAAAAATTGCATTAAAACTTTGTAATCGATAAAATTTGCAGAAAAATTTTTTGTTGGCAAAAAGCTTCTGCAGAAAATATTTATTATTGATTAATTTTATAACAAAAAATCTTGTATTCGATAAAATTTATATAGAATACTAATAATAAAATTTGGATTAAAGTTTTCTAATCGATAACATTTCTCTAGCTAAAGTAGTCAATAAAATTTTTATAGAAATTTTTGGTTATCAAAAATTTTCTGCAGAAAAGCTTTTGCAGCTTAATTTTGCTATTCATATAATTTCTATAGAGTTTTAATGTTATCGTCAAAATTTACATAAAAATTTTTATAATCGATAATTTCTATAGAATTTTGATGATATTGTTACAACTAGCATCAATATTTTCTGGTCTATAAATATTTTCTTATATAAATAATAATACTATATAATATATAGTATTATATATTATATAATACTATATAATATTTTATTATAAAAGGCATTAAGCATTTAAATTTTACAATCGATAACATTTCTCCAGGTAATTTAATCGATTAAACTTTCAAGGAAATTTTTTCTGCAGAAAAATATTTGCAGAAAACTTTTGTAGTCGATAAAATTTCCGGTAGAATTTTTAAAATATCATTAAAATTTTGTAGTCGATAAAATTTTCTGTAGAATTTAGATGATATCATTAAAATTTTATAATCGATAGAATTTGCACAGAAATTTCTTAATTATCGAATTATTTTCTTCAGCAAATATTTGTGACAGATTAATTTTATAAAAACAATTGTTGTAATCAGTAAAATTTTCACAGATAAGTAATCGATAATATTTTTATAGAATTTTTTGCTATTGAAAAATTTTCTGCAGAAAAATATTTATAGAAAATTCTGTTTATCAATAAGTTAAAATAAAATAAACATTTTATAGACGATAAAAATTTCTGTAGAATTTTGATGATATCATTAGAATTTGCATTCAAATCTTATAATCAATAAAATTTTTGTTATCGACAAATTTTCTACAGATAATATTAATTATTGATTAATTTTAGGAAAATTTTTTTGTGTATTTTCAATTCAAATATTTTATTGAATTTAAAAATACACAAACAACGAAATATTGAAAAATAAAATAAAAAACATTTTTTAAAAGCTAAAAAAGAACTTGAACTGAAAAAAGTTATTGCAAATATTCAATTAAATACTATAATTTTCTTCTAAATTTTTTAGCTAAAGATTTTGATTGATGTTTGTTTTTTATAAAAAAGGTTTAATGGTATTGTTTTCTTCTAAATTTTCCAGCTAAAGATCTTGATTGATTTTTGTTTTTATAAAAAAAGGTTTAACGGTATTTTATTTTCAATATTTCGATAACAATTTGTTATCATCATCAGGAAAATTAAAATGTTATAAAAAATTATTTGAAAAAATGTTGTCAAAAAATTTTACATACAAAAAATTCATACACATGAAAAAATTCTTATTAAATAATACGAATATTTAATTTTGGTTTAATGGTATTTTATTTTCGATATTTCAATAGCAATTTGTTATCATCATCAGGAAAATTAATTACTTTTAATTTTCCATGTTGCTATCGAAATATCGAGAATAAAATACCGTTAAACCTTTTTATAAAAAACAAAAATCAATCAA
This sequence comes from Thecocarcelia acutangulata, assembly GCA_914767995.1. Classification (NCBI taxonomy): domain Eukaryota; kingdom Metazoa; phylum Arthropoda; class Insecta; order Diptera; family Tachinidae; genus Thecocarcelia; species Thecocarcelia acutangulata. Next base: position 25,612,339 of record OU612097.1, on the reverse strand, counting down.
GATCTTTAGCTGGAAAATTTAGAAGAAAACAATATAAACAAGATCAAATAATACGAATATTTAATTAAATACTATAATTATCGCTAAGTGTTTAATAAAAAATATTTGACATTCGTAAATTTTCATAAATAACTTTCGTTCTCGGTAAATTTCGTACAATTTATGTTGTCGATAAATTGTTTATGTCCTTTTTCTCTATCGATAAAATTTCTTTAAAAAAATTTTATTTATATAGTCAGTATTAAAATTTTTTGTTTTTAATAAATTTTATACTAACAAATTTTATTACTAATAAATTTTTGCGAACAGTTTTATTATCGATAAATTTGTAACTGAGAATTTGTATAATACTTTTATCGATAAATTTGTCGACATGTAGGAGTATTAAAATTTTTTGTTTTCAATAAATTTTATACTAACAAATTCTATTACTAATAAATTTTTGCGAACAGTTTTATTATCGATAAATTTGTAACTGAGAATTTGTATAATACTTTTATCGAAAAATTTGTCGACATGTATTTTATAAAATTTTTTGTAATTGCTTAATTTTCTATACAAAAAAGTTTGCTTTAGGAAATTAAAAAATGATTATTAATCATAATTTTTTTTAGAATGTGTTTGTTATCGATAAATTTTTGACTCCAATTTTTAATTTCTATAAAGCTTCTATTATAATTTTTTTATTGATTATTTTTCCATAGACATTTTTCTTTCAACAAATTTTCTATAAAAAATTTTATTGTTATTATACAGGATTTAATTATAAAAAATATATTGAAGTTTATTATAAGCACCTGTCTGACATATTTTGTAAAATGGCTTTAATTATAAAAAATATTTTATGTAGAAATATATCAAACAATCCTCATATACAAACCGTATATACAGAAAATATTCCTTATGAATATTAAGGCGAATAAAATATATTTATAAATCAATCCGTTTTAAAGATAACTTTTTAAAAAAATTTATATAAATGAAAATGTCAGTTTTCTTTTAATGTTTATGAAAAAAGTGCCTGAAATTTTCTACGTCTATTTATATTGATTTTTTTGCAGCAAAAACCGGACGAACACTTCATTTAAAGTTATTTTGATATATCTATGTTAACTAAATCACGAGCTGATGGCCATTAAGAGAAGAGTATTCAATATGGAAAAAGTATTACATAATGTTACTTAATACGAGTATATATTTTTTGTTTTATCTTAAAAAACAGAAAAGCAAAATAAAGTCTCAATAAAACTAACTCACTACCTCACTAAGCACAGAAAAGCCTGTAAACCCAAGCTATTATATTTTTCAGTGAAATAATAGAGTCTTAGACTAAAAGTAAAGCCTACTTTTAGGAGTGGGATAAAAATCATTTATAAGATGTGTCTGAAAAAGGGAAATGTGTAACAACAGTAAAAGGCTTAAGATTATTTTCCTGTTTGTCTTTACATGACCAAATGTTAATGGTGACAAAATAAAATTAGAAACCGAAGTTAGAAATAGAAGATAATGGATTAGTGTTAACGCTACCTGAAGAATATCGACTATTTCAGTTTTCTTTTTTTTTTCTACCAAACTCCATATATGTGTTCACCATAAAAATGTGTAAGCTTTCATAAATCCATAACGAATTACATTATTAAGGCTACAGGCATATTTAGCGGGCAATAACTTTATTAAATAAAACAGGCCAAAAAAACAAGGATATTAACGTTTGTCCAACCATATACCACGATATTAATTGTAAATAAAACAAAATGTTTTTAGAGAGTTTTGTTAATCAATTAAGTTTTTTTATTTGCTATTTAAGCTTCTAACATTTATACCAGTAAAAAATTATAAATAGCTTGTTTTCTATGTTTCCCAGCTATCTATATGTCGACATTTCATAGGAACTACCCTAATCATCAGTAGACTTTGGAAATTTTTTGAAAGATATTCTCAAACATTCAACTATCCAAATAAATTGCTGAGAATTTAAAAAGAAAAATGCTCTAATAATATCCGTCAAAACACAAAAACCAAGCTTTTCTATTTATAAACGTCTCTAACATTTCTTTACACCTTTCAAACAAATGAACAACCGTTGGTTGCTACGAAATGAAATGTCGACATATAGATAGCTGGGAAACATAGAAAACAAGCTATTTATTTGTTAATATTACAAAACTATGTGTAATATAATATATCAGCCAACGGCTTCGCTGGCATAGCAGTTGCCGATAGGGCATGTTTCCAATGACTCAGAGAGATAATTCAATGCTTGTCACGGCTTCGCTGGCATAGCAATCGGCAACTGCTATGCCAGCATTTTTCCAATGACTCAGAGAGATAACTCAATGTCTTTAATGTGTCGAGCTAACTCATCCTTTATATCTTGAATTGTTTGTGGCTCATTGAAGTACATATCTTCTTTTTAAATATCTCCAAGCAAGGAAGGTCAACGGTGTTAACTCTTATGATCAAGACTAACACTTAATAACACGGCCACGACGTGAAATAACATGGTGAAATAACATTAATTAATAAGCTATGCCATTAATGATTAAGCTATGCCTCACAATTAACATCTTGCATTATGGTTGGACCACCTTTTAGTATTCGTACTCTTAAAAATGTAATAATGTGCTCCTAAAAGTATGCACCATTATTCGCCTTACTTTTGTGATTTGTTGCTAATTCCAGATTTCTTTTCAATTACGAATAAAAACGTGATCTCGACTACAAATAAAAGGTCTAATACTTGCTTTATAGTCTTGTGTAACAGGAAAATTTTATATCTATTAATTGTTAAATATTTGTTAGTGTCGTTTTCGTGCTGGTTTTATTATTTATATAGTCCAGATGGCCATCTGCTCTTAAATAAGTGTTGTTATGTATTCTTAAATAATAATAAAACTAAAATAAAATTTATAAAAAAAAAAAAAAAAAAAAAAAAAAAAAAAAAATAAAATAAACTGTGTTAATAAAAAGTTTGCTAAATAAATATATTTGTTGTTATGCTCTCTGTTTCGTTTTTAATTATAAACTTTTTATTTTCTATTTTGGATTAAAATTTATTCCCTATGGCTTTATTTCTATTCTGTTGTTTATTTACTTTAATTGTGTTTAATTTATTTAATTACTCCATTAACAACAACCCGGTTTTTATTTTATTTGTTTTTTATATTTTACTTTTTGTTTATATTTTGTATATGAAAACCCCTTATTAAATAAAAACAAACTGTAGGACGAGAAAAATCAACTACTTATAACAAATCTTTGGCTTTCATTGGTAAGTTTTCACTATTTAAGCAGTGAAAAAAAAAAACTTGTTGTAGCAAACAAAATAACTTTCTTAATAGTCTTAAAAATCTTCTTTTCTTAAAGCTATTGAACCTCTTTTAAGCATATGACTATTTCATTTTCTCTATTTTCTTATGTATACATTTTTTAAAGCTTTCTTGTCTTCTACTGTAGACTCCCCTCTATTGCCTTGCAAATATTTTTGAAAATATTAAGTTTGAATCCGATTTATTTGTTCTGATCCCTTTATTTTATTCGCAAACCCCGGCAAAGTTTTTTTGATAAAAAGATTGCTTTCTTTCAAGAAGCCTAAAGACTTCGCCTCCGCTTCCTGTATTGAAATTAAAAAGTTTTATTTTGAAATACATATATATGTATATCTAGTAAGTGAAGTATTATTTTTTCCAAAAGAAGCTGTTTTTTATATAGGAACTGGTGGAAAGATTTACAGCCTGTTCGCTGATATCGAATGAAAATGTATGCGAAAGAAAGCTAGTCACTCACATTCGAATCAATTTGGGTTTGTCTATGTCACTATTGTTCGTTCGCATGCAGCTATGTATTTTAATTGAGTTTTGACACATCGTTCGCATAGAATAAAGTTAAAAAAACTCAAATCAATTTTCTTTCGCCTAGAAAGCGAATGAACTTATCCTTTCGACATCGGCGAACTGGCTGTTTAGTTTAGTTAAAAAAGGTTTAAAGTTTTTATTTAATGGATCATTTTTTTAGTTATTGATATAAACACTTTTAGAAGAAAAATCAGAAAGTTTACACTTTATTCTATTAAGAAAACAGCTTCAAGCATAGACCTTTCTTAAGGGGGGCAATGCCTATTTTAGTTATCTAAAATAGGGGGCAGTGCCTATTTTAGTAATCTAACATTTAGAGTGCTTTAATTAGCAGGAAACCATAGTAAATAAAAAGTAGTATCTTTCAAAATGGAGTAGTTTATAAAATAAATTCCAATTAACAAAACTTATTTTAAGAAAAAGGGCTTTTAAGAAAAGGCATTTTTAAAACACCTTTTAAAAAAACTCTTCAAAAAAGTGACTTTCTAAAAAATTACTTTCTAAAAAACGTATTTTTAAAACCGTCTTAAAAAAAAACTCTCCAAAAAAATTCTAAAAAAAAAAACTTTTTCAAAAAAGTACTTTTTCAAAAAAGTACCTTTTCAAAAAAGTACTTTCTCAAAAAGTGGATTTTCAAAAAGCACGTTCTAAAAAAATAATTGTTAAAAAAATACTTTTTAAGGTACTTTTAAAAACGTACTTTCCAGAAAAGTATTTTTCGAAGGAAATAAATTTAAAAAAAAAAAACTTTTTTCAAAAAGTACTCTTCAAAAAAGAAGGTTTTCCAAAAATAGTTTTTCAAAAAGCACTCTCTAAAAAATAAATTTTTAAAAAAAAAATTTTTGAAATGTAGTTTTTCAAAATATACTATTAAAAAAAATAATTGTCAAAAAAATACTTTTCAAGTACTTTTAAAAACGCACTTTCATTAAAAATCTTTTTTGAAAGAAATAAATTAAAAAAAAAAACTTTTTTAAAAAGGTACTCTTTCAAAAAAAGTTCCTCAAAAGTAGTTTTTCAAAGAGCACTTTCTAAAAAACTACTTACAAAACAAGCACCAGGCTAGAAAATACTTTTGAAGTACTTTTAAAAAAAGTGACTTTCCAAAAAAGTACTTTCCGAAAGAAAGAAATTCGAAAAAGAATTATTTTAAATAAGTTCTTTTCTAAAATGTAGTCTTTTAGTAACAACATTTTAGGAAAAAGCACTATCTTAAAAAGTGTACTTTTTAAGAAAATATTTTTTAAACTTCTTTCAAAAAAGAATTTTCTGAACTGGCAACAACTGAAAAACTTCTTTCTAAAGAATACTTTTTAAAGTATTTTTAATAAATACTTCCAAAAAAAGTATTTTCCTAAGAAATAAATTAAAATTTTTTCTTCTAAAAAAATAATTGAAATAAATTCTAAAAAAAAATTTAAGTAGTTTTTCAAAAAGCAGTTTTAAGAAAAGTACTTTTTAAAGCAGCAATACCATAAAAAGTTCTTTCTTAAAAATCAATTTAAACAAAAAGTTTAAAAAACTGCTTTTAAAAAAATACTTTCCAGAACAGCATTTTCCGGAAGAAATAAACTCTAAAAAAAAGTAAAAAAAAAAGTACTTATTCAAAGAGTTAATTATAGAAAATTACATTCTAAACAAGCAGCATCTTAGCGAGGACTTTATAAAATATAACTTTTCATCGAAATAGCTTTTAAAATATCTTAAAAAAGTACTTTCTAAATAAACACTGCTTTAAAAAGTACTTTTTAAAAACATACTTTTTAAAAAAATATTTTCCACCTTTTCAAAAAGTACGTTCTGAAAAAAAAGTACGTTCTAAACAAATATCACCATAAAAAGTAGCTTCTAAAAAAGTACTTTTTAAAATACTTTAAAAAAAGTGCGTTTTAAATAAGTATAGGGTGTTTTTTTAAGCTAGATAGAACTTTAAATTGTAAAAAGTAACACAAAAAATTAAATTTTGATGAAACATTTTTTTTATTTGTTTCAGTATACTCTGACAAATCATTGAATTGAAGCCACGAGACCATTGTATGCGTCGTTCTTTCGCCGATTGGGCTCTAGAGCAGTTGGCAACTGACCCGTTGTTTTATCGCAAAATTGTGTTCAGCGATGAGGCGCATTTTTGGCTTAACGAGTTTGTTAATAAGCAAAATTGCCGCATATGGAGTGAGACCAATCCACAAGAGACCCTACAGACTCCATTACATCCAGAAAAATGCATTGTTTGGTGCGGTTTTCATGCTGGTGGCATCATCGGACCTTATTTCTTCAAAAATGAGGCCGGAGCTCGCGTTACGGTCAATGGAGATCGTTACCGCACCATGATCAATGATTTTTTGTTGGAAAATATGGATGACATTGATCCGGAGGAGATGTGGTTTCAACAGGATGGCGCTACGTGCCATACGGCGAACGCAACCATCGACTTACTGAAATCAAAATTTGGCGATAAGTTGATTTCGAGAAATGGACCTGTCAATTGGCCGCCAAGGTCGTGCGATTTGACACCTCTCGATTATTTCCTGTGGGGCTACGTGAAGTCACTGGTTTATGCTGATAAACCAGCAACAATTGACGCCTTGGAGGCCAGCATTGTTCGTGTTGTTCGTGACATACGGCCAGCAGTGCTCGAAAAAGTGGCCCAAAATTGGACGTCCAGAATGCGCTTCGTCAAGAACAGCCGCGGTGCCCATATGCCCGAAATCATTTTCAAATGTTAATGTCACGTATTGATCTTTCGAATAAAAAAAAATTTTGATTACAATTTAATTTTTTGTGTTATTTTTTACAATTTCAAGTTCTATCGGGCTTAAAAAAACACCCTATATTTTCTAAACAAGTAATATCCTGAAAAGTACTTTCTAAAAAAATATTTTTTTATAAAATATGTACGTTTTAAGTAGTACTTTCGTTAAAAAGTACTTTATAAAAAATATATTTTTCAAAAATTGCTTGTTGAAAAATATTTTTTAAAAAACTAACATTCAGAAAAGGTACTATTCAAAAAGTACTATCAAAATATACGTTTTAAAACAGAAATATTAAAAAATACTTTTTCAAAAGACTTTTTGTAAAAAAGTTTTTAAAAGTTAGACTTTTTAATGAAGTATTTTACTTTTAGGCAAGAAACTTAAAAAAATGAATTGTGAGAAAGAGAACATTTTAACCAGAGAGTTTCCTGATAAAAGTAAACTTAAACAAAATTAAAAAATACCTTTTAAAAAAAGTTTTGAACAATTTTGAACCCGTTTTAAAACTATGGTTTGGAAAATATACTAAAAAAATTTTGTTTGAAAATGGCCTACTGAACGGGCTTTTTGAAAAGCACTATTTAAGTTTTTACTAAAAAACCTCTTTCCAAATAAGTACTTAAAAAATGTGCGCCCCTCAAATAAATCTTTGAAAAAAGTAACTTTTATAATAAGTTTTATTAAAAACGCCTTTGACAAAAAGTGCTTTTAAAAAGCCTCATTTAATAAATTCAGTTTCTGATAAAAAGTATTTTGTTAGAAACTAAAGAAATTTTTTTATTACAAATGAGTACATTTGACAAGAGAATTTTCTGATGAAAATCTCCTTATAAGAAATATTTAAAAAAAATACATTTAAAAGAAGTTTATTTAAAAAAAAGTGCCCGTTTAAGAAAAATGGTTTAGGGAGAGTATTTTTTTATAACAATACTCTAAACATTCTTTTTTAAAAATGTACTTCTTAAAAAATTGCGTTTTGAGGAAAGTGCCTTAAAAACGTACTTTAAAAAACTAGTTTTTAAAAAAGTACTTATTGAAAAAATTATTTATTTTTTAAGTGCCTTTTAAAGAACTATTTTTTTAAATATTCGTATTATTTGATCTTGTTTATATTGTTTTCTTCTAAATTTTCCAGCTAAAGATCTTGATTGATTCTTGTTTTTTTATTTTCAATATTCCGATAACAATTTGTTATCATCATCAGGAAAATTAAAATGTTAACATTTTACTGAAAATAAAATACCGTTAAACCTTTTTTATAAAAACAAAAATCAATCAAATGGAAAATTTAGAAGAAAACAAGAACTATTTTTTTTTTTATTATTTTTTAAAAAAATACTTTTTTAAAAAGTATTTTTAAAAAAATTACTTTTTAAAAAAGTATTTTTGAAAAACTACTTTTTTGCAGAGTAATTTTGTCACAAACACCAATTACTCTCTATTGCGATGCAAAAGAAAAATCGAAGAATTGGTACTCTGTACTCGTATTGCGTTTTCGTATTTTCCTTTCGCATTTAATTTTTCCCTTTCCTACATTTTATTTTAACATTCTGCGCTATTGTTTATTTTGTGGTACCAGTGTTACTTCATTTTCAAACTATTTCGCGAAAAAGTTTGCGCAAATTATACTCTTATCATATTTACCTTTCGCATCGAACTCACTTTCACATCGCAATAGAGAGTAACCCCCCTGCTTTAAGAGCTAATTTTTACACAACGTATCATTCATCAAAAACACCTGAAGAAATTTTTTTTTTGTTCTCAAAACAGAAAAATACTTTTCAAAAATAAAAATACTTTTCAAAAATAAAAATACTTTTCAAAAATAAAAGTCCTTTTTTCCTCAGGGTTCGGAGAGTTTAAGGTTAGTTCTGGCTTAAATAAGTTTTGGTGCCATATTTGCCCAAAAAAAAAAAAAAAAACTCAAAAGATTTTAAAACACAACAAGATTAAAATTTAGAGATTATTATTAACTAAAAATTTGCAGATTTTTCAATTTCAAGTAATTTTATATTTTATTATAAATATTTTAAACTTTTGGTTTTCTCCGCTTTCCTTTTCATAATTTGCCAAATAAATAATGAATAACTAACTGAATTAAAATTTAAATAAAATTAATTTTTCTTAAAAAAAAAGTATTATAGTTAAGCATGATTGTTTATTTAAATTTTTTTACAACAAAAACATGGTCATGGCAATAATATACAAATTTTTGTTTTCTTCCATTTAGTTACTTGTTTGTATTGTTGGCTTTATTTGTTTTTGGCACATAAATATTTAATAAAAATAAATCCCACTTACACCACCACACATGACTATATACAACCACACATTAAAGAATGTCATGCAGGACACGAAGTGATTGCATGGCACTTGTACGTTAAAATAACAAAAGCGTTATTAAGAAATTGAAATGTTGATAATTAAAATGAATTGAAAATATATTGTTGCTATTTGCCTGCTGTACCAAGTAAATATTTTTATTAACGCAAAATTTATTACATGTAAATATGAAAGCAAATATGCATACGCGCACTCATGCTCGTACACATGCACATGCACATAACTTCACAAGCACCCACAAACGTTCAAGCACATAATTTCGATGTTTAAGGATTTTTCGTAAAATTAAAACCTTTAAATGTTGTTTTTCTTTAATAAACATTAAACGTTGAAATACTATGAGTTGGCATTGCTATCGCTTCTGTCGGCACGTTGTTGGCTTTTGAGACGAATATTAATTTTTTATAGATATAAAAACAATAATATTTTAGCGTACGAATGTAATGCTTTAAATGCATAAATACAAAGTTATTTGAAAAGAAAACAATGGTTTGAAAAATGTTTTAAAGACATCTCTTAAGGTAAAAAGAAGTTAATGCGTGCGTTTTAAGAACTATTTCAAAAAAGTATAACTTACAAGTCAACCGATATAACAAAGCAATCTCAGCGAAGATACTTTCTAAAAAAAGCTCCGTCTAAAAAAGCCAATTTGAAATACCACAGTTTTAAAAAAAAGCTAGGTTCTAAAAAAATTATTTTTAAAAAATACCCATTAAAAAATCCACTCCACAAAAGTCTCTTTTAGATAAAACCCTTTTTAATTTTATTTCTATTTTTATTTTTAAGAAAGGCCTCTTTTTAAGGAACTATATTGTAAGAAAGTACACTACAAAATAAACACATTTAAAGGAATATCTTCTAAAATAAAAACTTTAAAAAAGTATGCAAATGTGGCATTTAAAAAAACTAAGATTTTAATAAGTTCAACTGCAAAAGATCATTTTAGAAAGCAACACCTTTAAAAAGTATAAAAACATACTTTTTGAAATGAATCTTTAAAAAAACAACCTTTCAAAAAGTGGCTTAACAACAAAATTTGTTTACAAGAAGCTACTTTTTACAAAAAATTGTCTTAAAAAATGCTTTTTAAAAAATTACCATCCAACGAAGGGCATTTCAAAAATTAAATTTAAAACCGAACCCTCAAAAAATACCCCAAAAAAGGGCGTTTTAATATCTTTCAAAATATACAATTTAAACAACTATCTTTTAAAATAGTTCTTTTTAAATAATTACTTTTAAAAAAAGTACCTTTTTAAAATCCACATTATATGAAAGTACGTACCTTTTAATACTTTCTGTAAAAAAATACCTCTTTTAAAGTATCTTTTAAAAAGTATCTTTAAAAAAAAGCTCTAGATAGTTTTTATACCTTTAGGTAATTTTATACCTCTCATAATAATATCTTAAAAAGAACCTTAAAAAAATACCTCTGAAAATAGTATCTTAAAAAGTACCTTAAAAAAGTACCTCTTAAAATAGTATCTTAAAAAGTACCTTCCAAAGAAGTAACTAAAAAAGTACCTTCTCAAAAAGTACCTTTTAAAAACTACCTCTTACAAAAAATACTTTTGGAAAAAAGTACTTTTCAAAAAAGTACCTTTTAAAATAGCTTTTAAAAAAGTATCTTTAAAAAAAGTACCTTTTAAAAAGTACATTTTAAAAAAGTACCTTTTAAAAAAGCTCCGTTTAAAAAACTACCTTTTGAAAAAGGGTTTTTTTTAAAAAGTACCTTTCAAAAACTACCTTTTAAATAGTACCTTTAAAAAAGTACTTTTGAAAAATAGTACCCTTTTAAAAGTATCTTTAAGAAAAGTGACTTAAAAAAGTATCTCTTAAAATAGTATCTTAAAAAGTACCTTCCAAAAAAGTGACCTTTTAAAAAAATACTTTTGAAAAAAAGTACTTTGCAAAAAAGTACCTTTTAAAAAAGTAACTTTTAAAAAAGTACCTTTAAAAAAAGTACTTTAAAAAAATATCTTTTAAAAAAATACCTGTAAAAAAAGTACCTTTTAAAAAAGTACCTTTTAATAAAGTACTTTTTAAAAAAGTACCTTTTGAAAATGGACTTCTTTAAAAAATACCTTTTAAAAAAGTACCTGTAAAAAAAGTATCTTTTAAAAAAAAATCTTTTAAAAAAGTAATTTTTAAAAAAATCCCTTTTAAAAAAGTACTTTTTACTTCAAAAGAAGTACCCTTTAAAAAGTATCTTTTAGAAAAGTGACCTTTTAAAAACGTATTTTTTAAAAAAGTACCTTATAGATAAGTATCTTTTAAAAAAGTGCTTTTTAAAAAAGTACCCTTGAAAAGTACCTTTTAAAAGGTAGCTTTTAAAAAAGTACCTTTACAAAAGTACTTTATAAAATAGTATTTTTTGAAAAAGTAGTTATTAAAAAAGTACATTTTAAAAAAGTACTCTTTATAAAATTACTTTTTAATATAGTACCATTAAAAAGTACCTTCTAAAAAGTACTTGTTAAAAAAGTGCTTTTTTCAAAAGTGCATTTTAAAAGAGCGCCTTTTAAAAACTAAGTTTTAAAAAAGTATCCTTTAAAGAATTCCTTCTAAAAGGTTACCCGTAAAAAAGTACCTTTTAAAAAGTACCTTTAAAAAGTATTGCTATTGAATACAGTATCTTTTATAATAGTATCTCTCAAAAAAGTGCTTTAAAAATAGGACCTTTTAAAAATATTCATTTTACAAAAGTACGGTTTAAATATATACCTTTCAAAAATGTACCTTTAAAAAAATTAGTTCCTTTTCCAAAACTGTCTATTTATAAAATGGCTTTAAAAAATATATATTTGTTCAAAAAAGTATCATTTAATAAAAGTACCTTTTAAGCAAGGACCTTTAAAAATTCCCTTTTCAAAAAATACCTTTGAAAAAGATATCGGTTCAAAGAGTACTTTTTAAAAAAGTATCTTTTTAAAAAGGAATTATCTTTCAAAAGAATTACCTTTTAAAAATCACTTTTTAAAAAAGTCCCTTTTACAAAAAACTACCTATTAATAATAAACCTTTTACAAAAAATACGTTTTTCAAAAGGGCATCTTTTAAACAGCTACATCTAGAATAAAGTACCTTGTAATAAGTGTCTTTTACAACAAAATTTCTTTTAAAAAAGTTGCTTAAAAAGTAACTTTTACAATTTATATGATTTTGGAATATACAATTTTTTTTTTTTTTGGAAAAATTCTTGCATATACATACACATACGTATATATTAAAATAAATAAACAACAAAATTTTTTGTATATTAACTAAAAAATTTTTCCGGTAAATTATATAACGAAAATGTCGAGGTCATTTTAAATAACAAAAGAGTGCAAAAGTACCTTTTTTTAAAAAGTACGTTTTATTAAAAAACAAACTTAGCTACCAGAAAGGTAACTTTTTAAAAACTATATATTAAAACTCTTATTTTTTTGAAATCGTTTATTAAAACGTAATAAAAAGTAATATGAATAAAAATCGCGTAAAATATCTGCTAAATATATGTTTTGGAAAAAGGACTTCTTTAGCAACAATTGGCGTTTCATTGCTGTTCAGAGAACAATACTCTGTCATTGCTAGAACTTTATGCTAGGAACACAACTGCAACGCATGACGAACTTCGCCCATCGCGACGAATTCACCGGCAAATATTCGTTGTATAAACTCGTCGTGTGAAGCACAATATCATCGAATCAAGGCCAATTTATACAGGTGAATGCAAGCGGGAAGGCGAATTCAGTGTTTTGTTATTGTAAAACATATCGTGAATGTCATAATCTAAATTCGCCTGAGATTGTTCAGCTGGAAAAAAATTTTATATAAACGTTAAATATAAACTTTTATAATTGTTTGTAATTAAAATCACAGATTATATTAGTTTTTCACTTTTAAATTCACACAAATTTCTTCACATTGCACTATATCATACAAAAAAATCTTCAGATTAAAATGGCGCGAAAAAGTTTGTAAACAAAAGAAAAACAATTTGACAGTATCATTGGAAAAAACGCGAGAAGCAAAAAGTAATGAATTCGCCACATTGTTTACATTCCGTACAAAGAAAAAAAAATTAATATAAATACTAAGGTGGCCATATTAAAAGTAAACCTATAATTGTTGTTTACTTGAGCTTGAGGTCACTTGTTACAAAATTATTCGTTTTATTAATGTTTCGATATTTCGACACCCCTTTGTGTGTCTTCTTCAGGAAATTTTCTAAATTTTTGTTTACAAAATTTTTAAACAAAAATTTAGAAAATTTCCTGAAGAAGACACACAAAGGGGTGTCGAAATATCGAAACATTAATAAAACGAATAATTTTGTAACAAGTGACCTCAAGCTCAAGTAAACAACAATTATATTAAAAAAAAGGTCGAACAACTAGGATCAAGATACGAATTTAAAAGTAAACCTATATAAATCCCATCCAAAAAAGGGATTTTTGAACAAATTATCTCAGGCACTTTATATTTTGGGAACATCTTCATATATATTTTACTACATGGATTAATATAAATTATAAAAACTATTATGTCAAGAAAAATACCTTTTTTATGTAAGAAACTTGGTCACCTGATACTGCTTTGTTCGTCGTTCGCTGATGAAACAAATAGAAATGAATCGAAATGAATCTATTTCAACTTTCGCTGAGTATGACGAATTTCGGCCAACGCCACGATTGTGTGTATTTTCTTATACACTAATGTGTTTTATTTTTGCCGACGAATATTCGAGACCAAATATTCGCCGCTCGTCGCAGTTGTGTTCCTAGCATTAAATTGCACTTTTAATTCTTTCTCTACGAATGGTCCATTGTGTACTCTTCTAAAAATATCTCGTTTTACAGCAATCGCCAATTTCAAATATAAAATGTATTTTGTAATAGCAAAATTAATTTTTGGCTTAATAATATAATCTTGTTTATTGAGCTGTTAGTCATAAAAAAAAGTTGTAGGAAAAAAGCAATAACTCAAATAGCAAATTTGTTAGCAAAAAAAACATGTAAGTAAAATTTTATCGCATCAAACCGTATTTTCATTTTTCAAGTAAATAAAACCGGATTTAAAAAATATTAAAACCAAAAAACCTACATAATAAAGGCTGTTATTTTATTTATAATTGACATCCAAGAGAGATTTAACAAGCATCTGTCGTCAAAGTAGTTGTCATGTGACACGTAATTTGATGGTTTGTTTATTGATGTTTGTCATGGCAACCGAACATTATTGGCATCAAAACCATCAACTTCAACAACAACAACATCAACATCAACAGCAACAACATCAAAAAAGAGTACATAATAAGTTATAAAATCCCACATAAACCAAATAAGTGCCTGTGTGTTTGTATGCAAAAATACTAAACTTTTAATTACAAACTTTTTTATCATCAGCTGGCAATTTGTTATTGATATCAAATAAACAGGTCAATCGGTATCTCAAAAAGGTGGCCATTTGATAGAAGATTATGTTATTAAGCTATTGCAAAAAGTAATTTTTTATAGACTGCGGTATTTCATTTTGCTATTTTCAGAGCAGATTAAAGAGTTAATATGTTTTTATATTTTACTTAAATCGTTTAAAAAGTATTTTGTTAAGCAGTGACAAAGAATAATTTTTAAAATAGGAATAACCGTGAGAAGTATTTTTGTATACCCTTCACAAAAATGTTAAGGGTATATATAAGTTTATGATTGCGTTTGTAATTCCTACAATTTTCATTTGCGACCCTATAAAGTATGTATATATATATATATATATATATATATATATATATATATATATATATATATATATATATATATATATATATATATATATATATATATATATATATATATATATATATATATATATATATATATATATATATATATATATATATATATATATATATATATATATTCTGAATCAGAATTAATGGAAAAGTCGATTAAGCGATGTCCGTCTGTCCGCTGTTGAAATAGCGTTTCTTAGACTTAGAAACTTTTTCCATTCACCATTTTTTTATCCCATCGATTCATGCTATTGAAATTCAGTAATATCGGTTCACGTATAGCTGAGATATATTCAAAATTCCGAATAAAGCATTTTTTTTTTGCAATTTGTGAATGCGTTTGTAATTTCTACAATTTTCATTTGCGACCCTATATATACTCTGAATCAGAATTAATGGAAAAGTCGATTAAGCATTGTCCGCCTGTCCGCTGTTGAAATACCGTTTCTTAGAGAACCATTAGACTTAGAAACTTTTTTCATTCACCATTTTTTTATCCCATCGATTCATGCTATTGAAATTCACTAATATCTAAGATATATTCAAAATTCCGAATAAAGCATTTTTTTTTTTTTTTTTTTTTTTTTTTTGACAATTTTGTCTGAAAATTTTTGAAAATTTTTTTTTATTTTGCTTCAAACTTTACACACTTATCAAGCATGGTGTCTAACAGGCAAAAAAAATTTTTTTCAGAAATCGGTCCATATATACACGAGATCGGGTTTTACATCAAAATGTCGCGTACGCGAACTTAAACAACTTTTTTGGCTTAAGAGCAGATCTGGTAATAAAAGAAAGTTATTTTAATATGAAAAATTTAAATTTCCGATATCGGTCCATATATACCCAACATACAGCCTAAACCGGGTGTTGCGTGAAAATGTCGCGTTAGCCAACTTAAAAAATTTTTTTGCTTAAAAGCAATTCTGGTAATAAAATAAGGTTGTATAAATAAGGAGAACGAGAATTTCCGATATCGGTCCATATATACCCGAGATATAGCTTAGAAGGGGTTTTTCATGAAAATGTCGCGTAAGCGAACTTAAACAACTTTTTTTTTGCTTAAAAGCAGTTCTGATAATGAAATTAGGTTACATAAATATGGAAAATGAAAATTTCCTACATCAGTCCATATATATCCGAGATATAGCCTGAACCGATGTTTCCATTAACAATTTTTTTTTTTATTTTTTTTGCTGAGAGAAAAGATAGAATAGAGCATAGATGAAAAGCATGAAAGATTTCTTTTTTGGAATGGTGATCACAAGGCAAACATATTTTTTCCCCGATATCGGTCCATATGTATATATCCGAGCATATTCAATTCAAATTTGTAATATAGACTACACATATACGTGACTATCGTGAAGAGTATTTTAGATTCGGCTTAGCCAAATATACTACACTCTTACTTGTTAATTTAAGAGTACTTTTTAAAAGGGTACTCTTTTAAAACTTATTTTTTAGAAAGGTATTTTTCTAAGATGTACTTTTTTAAAAGCACCTTATATAAAAGGTATTTTTGATAGGTACCTTTTTAAAAGATATATTTTATAAATGTGCCTTTTTAAAACGTATTTTTGAAAAGGTACTTTTTAAAAGATTCTTTTTTAAACGGTACTTTTTTAAAAGGCACTTTTTTAAAAGGTACTTTTTAAAAGGTACTTTTATAAAAGGTACTTTTTTAAAAGGTACTTTTTTAAACGGTGCTTTTTTAAAAGGTACTTTTTTAAAAGGTACTTTTATAAAAGGTACTTTTCTAAAAGGCACTTTATTAGAAGGTACTTTTTTAAAAGGTACTATTTTAAAAGGTACTTTTTTAAAAGGTCCTTTTTTAAAAGGTACTTTTTTAAAAGGTATATTTTTAAAAGGTACTTTTTTTAAAGGTACTTTTTTAAAAGATACTTTTATAAACGGTACTTTTTTAAAAGGTACTTTTTTAAAAGGTACTTTTTTAAAAGATATACTTTCAAAAGGTATTTTTTTGAAGGCACTTTTTTAAAATGTACTTTTTTAAAAGGTACTTTTTTTTAAATATATATATATTTCGTTTAAATACTTTTTTAAAAGTTACTTTTTTTATAGGGTACGATTTTATAAGTGCTATTTTGAAAGGTTTTTAGTATTTTATTTTTATATTAAAAAGCCATTTTTTAAAAAGTACTTTTTAAAAAGTAACTTCCTAGAAGGTTTATTTCAAAAAGTAAATTTTAAGAGGTACTGTTAAAGCCATACTAGTTTTAAAAGCTGCCTTTTTTGTAAATTCTTTCTCTAAAACGTACTGTCTTAATATATACCTTTTATTAAAGGTACTTTTTCCAAAATATTTCTTATTTGAGACATGTTTATCGTAAAAGTCCCCTTTTCGGAGGGTAATTTTTTTAGTAACTACTTGTTAAAGATATAACTTTTTAGTGGAATTTTTATATAAATTGCGCTGTTTCAAAAACTAATTTCTGGCTCAAAAAACTCAACTTTTTAAAAGTTACTTCTTTTAAAAAAATAGGGTGCGTATTTTAAAAGAAACTTTTTTAAAAGTTACGTTTTTAAAAACTGCTCTTTTTAAAAGCCAGTTCTTTAAAGGTTACATGTTTAAAAGTTACTCTTTCTCAAAAGCGCTTAATAGAAAGAATATTTTTTAATTATGCTTTTTTAAAATGTTGCTTTTAAAAATCCAATTTATTAAAACGAAATTTTTACTATTTTTATTAAAAGACACTTTTAAACCGTACTTTTTTTGCAGGTTTTGCCTGAAAAGATGCTTTACTAATTATATTTCTAAAAATTATCTTTTAAAAAATGCTTGTTCAAAGCATCTTTTCTTTATTGTGCTCGTTAACTCTTTTTTTTAAGTTTCATTTTAAATTAAGATGTAATGATCTCCAAGCTTGAAGTCTTGTTTTTCATTTTACAAATGAAATAAATTATTACAAATTATTGATTTACATATGCAAACGTATTACGCTTTGTTTCAGCAATTTCTTGCTTTTCTTTCATGGTTTTGTATTGAAATTTTCCATAATTTATGTTGCTCTGCTCTGGGGTTTTTGAAACCAACAGAAGCTAAAAAGTCATAAAAAAATTAATTTTTTAAACCCTAAAATATTTTATGGCAATTGAAAGCAAAAGCATGCGATTTTTGTACGAAAACGTATAACGAAGCAATTTAAATTTTCATGATAAACTCTTAGCAAATGAGCAGAAAGGTTTTACGAAATATTACTACATAAAATGCAAAACAAACATTTTTTTAAATATGTTTGTATTTGAATGCTTTTCATAAATCAAGCAGGATTGTAAAATTTATAGCAAAACACAAATCAGTAGCAAACTGTTTTGAAATTTGATTTTATGTTTTCCATGTAAAGCAATTTTCGGTTCGATTTTTTGCTTCTAATTTTGTGACTTTTGCCTTTGAAAATCTGTGGCATTCAAATTTCACTAGTTTAAAGCAGATTTAATCATATCTTTACAGTAAAAAAAAGCAAATTTAAAATTTCTGCTCGAATACAGAGTTAGTAAACAAAAGAGAATGTTTCCAGAAAGTCTGCTCACATGCATGACAAATAAAATTGTTTAACCTAATTTTCGCATAAAGAGCTATTATTCGAGAAGAATTTCTAGGTCAAATTTTGAGTAACACAGAACTCTATTAAAAAAATCAAAGCTTTCAAATTGAGTTGCCTTTTAATTAAGTTTTAATGTTAGAAACAAAAACTAGTTTTTTTTACTTTCCCCGTAATACTCGTTATTTACTTTACCACAAAAGTTTAAACACAAAACTTGTTGTTCAGTAAATAGTAAAGTTTTCTAACATTTAAAATACAAAAACAAAACAAAAAAAAAACAAACTTTAACCACTATGACCACAAATGACAACACAACATTTAGCAAAAATTCTAAACAGTTTTTGGGGGAAAAAAACTTAAATTCCCTCACATACTTAAAAAAATATTTAAGCATTACAATGAGTAGAAGAAAACATTCCAATTCCGTTTTAAACATCTCCTAAAAGTAGACAAGTAATTTTTTATATATCAACTACCAAAAATAGGCAATAGTTTTTGGATTTTGAATAGCCTTTAAATCTTGATGGAAAAAATCACAAACAACCAAAATAAAAAACCAAAAAAAAAAAACACACACAATCCCAGAAACCCAATAAATTTTTAGTGCTAACGAACATGTGTGGAAAGATATATCAGGCTTGTTTAATGTTAATCTCATGGAATGCCTAAAATTATGTATGCAAAAATGAAAAGAATTTTTTAAGCAAGTGAAACCTAAAATTTCTCTTTTGTTTTTTCAGATTTTTATGAAACCAAATAGCTAGTTTGTTTTTAAAAAAAATATTAGCGTTATCACGAAATATATCTACTTCTTTATTATCTTGATTTTCAATTTCATAACTATTTTTTGAGTTGGCTTAAAGTCTCTTTGATGTAAAACTAATTAAAATATGTTTGCATTTCACTAAGCAAAAAAATCTATTAGTGTGTAGTGTTTTTAATTTAAATATAGCAATTTTAATGTATACTATAATTTGTTGTATTTAGCATATTGGTTTTTAAAATTAATGAAAAAGTATTTAGTTGCATTTTTTTTCATATTATTTTCAAATTTTTTGTTATATTTTGTCGCCATTTCATAAAACACTCAAACATATTTGAAACATACAAAACAGATCAATTTAATTGCAATAAAATTTAAATATACAAAGAGGTGAAAAAATGTTTAACTAAAAAAAATATATGTTCTGTTTGTAGAACCAATACAAGGAGAAAGTGTAAAAAAGCTCTCAACTGTTTAAGTGAATTCATATAATTTTTCTAGATGAGTAGCTCGTCTGTGTTATATAAACAGCTTATTAACGCGCTGCTTACAGAATGCAAAGAGACAGCTCATCTAGAAAATTTGTCTGAAAACCAATTACCAAATCACTCCAGCTTTCAATATAAAACTTTTAAATGATTAGCTCGTCTGTGAACAGCACACAATACGTGAAAAGCTTGCTCAAGAAAGGTTCAGTTACTGACTTATCTTGTAATAATTCCAGATTGATTCCAGCTATAGATCAACTGCAAGCTAAAGTGCTGTGAACGACAGAAAACTGCAATGAGCAACACTCCAGAGTACTCGCTCAGCTGTGTTATGTAAACAGCATACTAACACCAGAGTATTATTGTAGTTCGTGAAAGATACCACTAAATCACTCCAGCTTTTCATATAAATTTTTTAAACGATTTACTCGTCTGCTTAAGAAAGCTTTAGTTACTGACTTATCTCGTAATAACTCCAGATTGATTCCAGCTCCAGATCAACTGCAAAG
The DNA here is from genome assembly GCA_914767995.1 of Thecocarcelia acutangulata. Lineage (NCBI taxonomy): Eukaryota > Metazoa > Arthropoda > Insecta > Diptera > Tachinidae > Thecocarcelia > Thecocarcelia acutangulata. Next base: position 25,592,284 of record OU612097.1, on the reverse strand, counting down.
CTAAAGTGCTGTAAACGACAGAAAACTGCAGTGAGCAACACTCCAGAGTACTCGCTTAGCTGTGTTATGTAAACAGCATACTAACACCAGAGTATTATTGTAGTTCGTGAGAGATAGGCTGTTGAAACTCCGCTCGGCTAAGTAACTTAGACGATGAGGCTCCAATGCCGGGCATGTGCCGAGGAGATGAAGGATCGTCTTCTCCTATTCCTCGTCTTTCGGCAATTTCTACAGAAGTCGTTGTGGGGTAGGCCTAGTCTCCTGGCTTGGTTCCCAAACGGGCAATGTCCAGTGATGACTGCTACAGTCACTCTTAGTTGAGATCTGGGCTGTTTTAATAGCTCTCACGTTCTCTTAGAGTTAATATGCGGCCGCAGGTTCCTTGATATAAGGCATGTGGGCTCTGTGAGCCACTTTTCTTGTGCACGTTCCAGTGTGTGGAGTTTTAGTCTTTTCCAACAAAAGGGGCTACAGGATCTAACTGAAATATTAACTGCCTTGTTTTTGCCTTTACAATTTTTTTCAATTACATTTAGTTAGTGAGATTATATAACCTTTACACTCGCCATACTCTCTGAACTCCCCTTAAATTCAAGTGTGAACCAGTAAAATATATTTTATTATTGTATTTATCTCCGTGTTGAATAAAAAAGTTGCTTTGCTTTATAATCCTTTTTCACCTTTTAAAAATCTTTTTGAGTGTATATTTAAATTTTATTGCTTTTTTTTCAACATAAAAAGATGATATATGTACAAACGTGAAAAATCTAATATATGTATTCTACCTTTAATTTTTTTGAATCCTTCAATTGATAATGCGCCGCAAAATAATATCAAATTCCATTGACTGTCAACAGGAGTGGAATGACTATAATTTAAGATGGAATGATTCCGAATATGGGGGAGTTAAGGATTTAAGAATAACACCAAATAAGCTGTGGAAACCAGATGTGCTCATGTATAACAGGTGAGTTGGTTCACACTATACAAAACAATTGCAAAAGGATTTTAAAGAAACAGCGGGGATAATTGATATCAAATATTTATGTAATATATAAAAAATATTTATACATGCTATTAAGTCTGCTTAAAGAATTTGTTTAAGTCATTTTATTTGGAAATAAGTTAATGTTTATACATTTTACTAAAAACAATATACAGCTGTAAGTTTAAAAGAAACTCTTAACACCGCAGGTAAGCAAAAGGTTTTGTACAAAGAACAAAAATATATATATTTTTTTCTGTACATGGCTTTAATAAATTAAATTTTTTTATTAGATACAACTGTATAAACGGTAAAAATTATTATTAATTTTTTTTTTTTTGTTTTTTCTTGTAACTAATTTAAATTTAACCAGCACCTTGTTTTGTATATAAAATATTATAGCAAAAAAAAAAAATATTAACAAATAAATATAGTTTTGCTTAAAACAACTCATAACTCATGATGTTTTAACGAGTGAAGAATCATGTTGATCAATAATTTTTTTATTTTTTCAATCGCCAAAACATTAATTTACAGTTTACACAACACGAATGAGCGATACGTCTAAATAGTTTGTGCTGTTTATAGGACACAGATGAGCTGATCGCCTAGAATATTTAAATGAAAAGCAATTCAAAAATTTTGGGATTTTCAGATAAATTTTCCGGATAAATCGCTTGAATGAGTTTTATAAACCGCTCAAACTTTTTTCAGTGTATTTCATGCTAATTTCCTAGACATATTGCTCATTTATATTCTGTAAACTTCAACTAAATGGTATCTACAATTTTTGTTTCTTTTTAAGTTTGAAACTTTTATTTGAAACTTTTGATTTCAATATCGAATAACAAAAAAAATTTTATTTTTCATGCCTTAAAATTTTATAAACATAAATTTACATTAATGTACTCATCAAAAAAAAAAATTATAAAAATCCAAAAAACTTATAATAACTAACAACATTTCAATAAGAGTAGTTTACACACGCAGTGGTCACCAAATGAAATTGATAACCAAATCATCAAAGAAAAAGTGGGAGTGTACATTGTCAGCTTGCCGTTTATGTGGGCCTTACATTGTAAAACATGAAGAAAAAACCCAACAAACAATCCAACAAATAGCTCATTAACTACATATTAATTTACAATAAAACGACCTTGAAACCTTAAAAAAAAAATTTCCAAATCCTGATTTTTATACCTTAAAATAAATCCCCTCTCATGTTTAACCAGAATATTATAAAAATTATTGTTTTAAAAAATACCAAAAAAAATAATAATAATAATATAATATATTATTATAATAATAATAAAGGAACACACACATATCGAACAAATATTTGTCCAAATAAGCGTAACCATTACTTTTGAGTTCATTTTCCTAAATTAAAGCAAACTTGTTACAAAACAGTTAAACTTGAATAAAACTAATTTGAAGGGGATTCGAAAATAGGTTGCTATAAATATTGATTCGTTAAGCATATGTATAAGTGAAGCTCTGAAACAAGAACACAAGCTTAGGTTAGGTTGTACAGGCCGCCAGTTTCATAACACCAGCCCACTTAAGTTCTTTTTGGTTCTGTTGTGTTGCCTGAGGGTGAAGTGCAGCCTATGAGACTTACACTTCCCCCGACGGTTCAGATCCAAACCAACCCGAAAGCCGGATAAAGGAATCCAGTCCGTTCACTCGGCACTCCGATATATCTGTCAACCCGTGCAGCATCGGTCCGCATTGTTCTGCTTGTTATAAATATACACACACATCCACTTATACAACATAAAGCTAAAAACATGATACACAAACAAACAACGTAAGTGCAAAGTTTAAGTAAATCAACAACCAATGATTGCATTGTTATTGTTACATTCTTATTGCTTCTCAAGCATGCTTGTGTGTGTGTATGTGTGTGTGTAAAGCAGTTACATATGTTTGTACATATGAGTATGGACTAATCATTAGGGAATCACTGAAAGTTTCATGATTATTGTAGAAGTTAATAAAGAAGTTTAAATAACAGGCAGCTTTTCATTTTAGACGAAGTAAAAGGCAGTCACAGGTCAGCAAAGTACTCGTAAGCAAGTCTTGTCTGTGACTGCACAGTGGTATTAAGTGTAAATAAAGTTGTAAAGTATTTCAGTACTGTGTAACAAACATTATTTGTGCCATTATTTGATATTGAAGAATCCGCAAAAGGTTTATAATGGTAAAAAAGTAACAATATATAAAAATTCGCTATTCCTACAGTTTTTTCTCCCAGGTTCTGCTGTGCACGAAAATTCTAGTAGAAATCATTTTTCAAGAGGTAAACAATGCATTCATTTTAACAAGTGTTAACTGACTGACCACATTCAAAGCATAAACATTTACAATTTGTTTATTTTACATCGATTATTAAATGAACACTACGCTACTGCGGAACTATAAACACATATGGATTTACAGTCGACTCTTGATAATTGGAAATTCAGGAAACTTTGTCCAGTTTACTTCTTACTTCTTTATCGAATTTCGCTATATAAAAGCTCTTGCATTAATATTTCACTGTATAGAAAGCCTATTGCCTAGAATTTCTTTTTTAAGCTTTGCTTAGGCGATTGTAAGTAGAGCTGTGCCGGACCGTTCATGATTTATCAACAGGCTGACAGCAGCAAAACAATGGAAAATTACTAGCATGGAGCAATTAACTAGGTGGCATCACTTGCGCAGGTGATATTTTTTTGTTTCATATATCTGAGTGTCTAAAGTTGTTTATGTTTACAAAAAGAGAAGAAAAAAACAAATAACAAAATTTTAAATAGTTTGAAAGTGTGCAAAAGAAATACAACAAAAAAGCTTCTAAAAATATTTTAATTGCTTATAAAATGCGTTGAAAACAACTATACACAATTATATTAATTTTCTTTGTTCATTTTCTTTATATATACTTTTCTTTTTTCATTTTCTTCTGTTTTGTAAACATTTTTTTGGCCTCCTCTGGGACTTTTACACAAAAAAAAATATTATGTATGAAGCACAACAACTCTTAGTGCTGCCACCTAATAATTACACCATGATTGCTATTAAACTGTTGCACGTTTGCTAGATAATTGTTAGCATTTCCATTGTAAGACAACTATCTGACAATTATACTACGCATATCTAACAATAGTTGCAGAAAAGAAATTGCCAGTTACATGGTGGCCAGATTTATTATTTAACAAAAGTTGTCAACTAAATTAACTAAATTACCTATTTATATAAAATCTTATTACTGTTCTTGTAATTATGGAAAATTTTTCACAAAATAAAATTTTGTTTTACATTTCTTCTTCTTTGGCTGTATTTTGGGTTATTATTTTTTCTTCCTTATTTCTTTTCTGTCTGACACTGAGTATCAGGCAACCGTCTATATAAAATAAGCTGGCAACGTTTTGCCATGATATAACAAAGGCAAAGACGAGTTTGCAAAGGTTTATCTGGTAGCAGTCTAACAATGATATAATAATGATTTTTGTGATAACATTGATAGACAAAAATTGCAAGTTTACACGCTTGTTTCTGTACATTTATCTAGCAATATTATGAAATCTGGCAACCGTTTGTATGAAATTTTATACTTTATTGAAATTTTTTATAAAAATATGTGGCCCTTCTAATAATGATTTTTGTGATAACATTGATAGTCAAAAATGGTAAGTTTACGCCATTGTTTCTGTATATTTATCTGGCAATATTATGAAATCTGGCAACCGTTTGTATAAAGTTTTATACTTTAGTAAAATTTTGTATAAAAATATGTGGCCCTTATAATGGATTCAATAAAGCATTCTTCGTGTGGTCTAAGAAGTTCGTTTTACCGAAATTTTACTGTAGTAGCAAGTAAGCAGTGGTAAAATGTAGAATGTAATATTCTTCTTTGCTTTAGTTCGGATACCATATTAGGAACATATAAAGACCCAAAAGTAGTGGTTACACTTATCACGTCATATATTTGTTCCATGTGGTCGCGTGTCCTTAAGCTGCCCGTATATTTATTTCGTTCATTATTTAAATAAACTAATTTGCTATTTTCCACCATTTTAGTTTAAAGTCAATTCCAATTTTTAATTAAGTTGCTTAATAAACCTTAAGAAGAAAATAACAAAAAAAAAAAAGAATAAACAATACGTTGGTGTAATATATCTGGTTAAACCAAACAATACTTGGCTTTAGTTGGCTTCTTTTAACCCCAATTTCTTTTAAAGAAAAATTTTTAAATTAAATTATTAATTTATATAATTTTTAATTCTCGGAATCTGTGAGGCCAAATAATATCCAAATATTGTGCGTTTAAAATATGAAAAGCATTAAAGTGCTTAAAATGTGAAAAATAAATCAAATCCCTCAAACAAACAAACAACAACAAAAGAATCGCAAATTTTACTAACTTTATTATTAACATTATAAATATTAAAATTATTTAATATACCAACGAATTTTGTTTTAATCCTTTAAGTCATTTAATTCTAACTGAATAAATTGGGAGTAATGGCTAATTTAATTTGAAAAAATAATATAAAATAAAATTGTATTAATAAAAACAAAATTTGTTTAAGCTCAATAACACAATTCTCTGAAGAAGTAAATATATTAATTGAGTACGAGTACGAACCTGTACAGCAATGCTCGGATTTGAATACAAATTTTGAAAAAACTTTTGTTGGATGAAAGCAATACATATTTTCATATTTCTCTCCATCTCTTTCTCTCCCTGTATCTTTCTAACACTGAGTTTTAAAGCAATTTGTGCTTGATTTTGAAGCAGTCAAGGGCACTGTTTTGCCTGAATTACGAAGTTGTTGGGCCAGAGTTGCTGCAGAGCTAACAATTTTTTTTACCAAGATATTACTTGGAATTCCCCATACTTAAGACATATTTTATTACACTACATTTTTATATGTGTGAACTCATCATCAGGAAATGAGTACTGTAACTGATTTACATCAGCATCTATCTTTACGGCCTAATCTGATGATGGATCAACTCCATGGGATTAATTATTCACGATTCACCACTACCTCCGTGAGGGTCAGGTCACAACTTTTTGCTACAAGTTTGTAGCCATATAGACAAAACCCTTGCTCAAGAGTTCGGGTCTTTTAATCCTAAGCTCTTAAGCAAGGGTTTTGCAATTTCCTAATAGTCAATGGAAGACAAGGCCCAAGTCCATTAAGAACATCAGCCCTTAATCAACTCACCTGACAACTGCAAAAAATGAGTAACATATGTTTTGAAGCGAACTTTACTGAGAGGCAGTTAAGCTTTCTCTGTCAAAATTGAATTTTCCACCACTATTTGGGTTGGTCTCATACATTTTGGATGTACATGAAGATTTTTGACAGATAAATTACGCTTGACGCGCTAGTTAAGAGTATTTATAACAGTTTGTGAAGTTGCAGCCGTTGTTTTAATTATAGACGTGTTTTCTCTGAGAATCGTTTTTGCTAAAAGTTGCAATCGTATTCTGTTTAATCATTAAATTAGCGCGTCAAGCGTAATATAGCTGTCAAAAATAGCGCGCCGTTAACCCTTTCCAATTGAAAAATCCAATTTTGACAGAGCCTAAAACGGCCCATACATGTTTCAATTGAATTGTGAATTGAGTCTTTCAACTGAATTGATTATTGCCCACACACTTCATAAACTGAATTGAAAGATTTTCTTTCAACTATTAAATTCAATGAAATTATAAACAATTTTAAAAATATATAACGTTCTCTTTGCAAAACTACTACAAATTTTAATTTTGAGACCTAATCAAGAGACTCGAACACACACAATACAATCGAATTGAAAGACCTGCCAGACTTGAAAAAATCAAAACATTTTTATATTTCTTCAACCAACTCGACAACTGCCAAACTAATCAACTGACAAAGCCATACACGTTTTGATTTGGACAACAAACGACTCAGTTACCAACTGAGTTGAAACGTGTATGGGGTGCTTAAGAGAGAAAACTTTACTTTCTTTTAGTAAAGTACGCTTCAAAACCAAACCTACTCAATTTTTGCGGCCATTAGTAAATGCAAGGTCAGACAGGGCGATTTAATTGCTCAACTTTTCTGCAATTTTCTTTTAGACTTGCTTTCTTGTCCACACAATAAAAAGTTTTTTCTAGCTAGGAATTCCTGTGAATTGCCGATTACCGGCAATTATTTTTCACTCCATATTGCCCTCTCCGAAAGCTTTTATAAAGTCAAGAATAGCCCAACTAAATTTCTGTGTCCGACATAGCATTATATACAATTTACGTGCTTTCTAACTAATTTAGCGTTTTTATTACTTTTTATCATATCTATTTAGTGGTTTTATTAAACAATCTTTTACTACGATGGTGTTCATAACACAACTTTAAGGCAGGGTAAAATCAAAGCGTTAAATTAAGTTGCGCTTTACGCCCTAATATAGATTGCGCTGTAAACTGTTTTTCCGCGCTTTTTATTAGAGCTATATTATTTGTTCAAAATAAATGCCATTTTAAATAAATTGTTAAAAATAATAAAAAATACTTGGAAAATGCCGCCAATCACCTGATTTGTCAAAATATATGCTACGAATTTTATGACTTAAAGGGTTAAAAAAATTATATTTGTCTTATATTTATACATATGTGCTATAATAAATTAGAAGTTTTAAAAATATTATATTATATAATAATAGATGAATTTTAAAAATAAGCACACAGGAGAAGAAAATTTAAATTTAAAAATGTTGATTTTACATTTTTTTTTTTTTTGCAAAAATTAGTTTTGTTTAGATTAGCAACCATTTTATTTCAAAAATTTTTCCATAGAGTAATAAAATTGAAAATAATATATAGTACCTTGTTCAAAATATAGTTGCTGGTTTGGCTTTTAACTGAACTTCATATTAAACTAAAAAATTAGTTTAGAAAAAATTTCTGTGCCAAAGTAAATATTGTTAAATGAAATATATCTAACACAGAAAAAAATTCTTTTCTCATTGAATAACGAAATTCGCTGAATCAATTAATGAATTGAATTGCACCTGTAAAAGAATTCGTAGATACAAACAAAAGTTCAGTAAGATTTCTGTTATTGATCAGAAGCGGTTTTTTTGAAATGACAAGCGTCTTTTTATGAGATATGTACATGTATGTGTACAAATAATTTTTTCAGAAAAGAGTTTAATTGATATTATTTTACTATAATTTATATTTATAAGTTTATTTTTTTATATTGAAAATAAAATGATTACAAAATCTGACAGAACAAACAACTTTACAAAAATGTAAAATCAACATGATGTATAGTTAAATTTATATAGCTCCGTTTTTTCTGTGTGATGAAAATTGGATCAAATGTATGTAAAAAAAAAATAAAATAAAATGCAGTTTAAAAGTTTCTTAAGAAAACTTATGTATGCTAATGAGTTTCAGAGTGTTGCCATTATCCAAATAGTGATATCCAAGAGAAAAATATAGTTACGCTCTGAGTAATAACAAATAAAATTTTAATTTACACTGGGAGAAAATTTGTTCAATTAAAAAAATTTTTTCACTTACAATTTACTTGAAACTCAATTTAAAATTAGGAATAAATAATTTCTAGTATTGTGAAAAAATCTAGCATAAAAAGAAGATGCAAACAATTCACTTTATTAGCTTCTAATGTTGATACCAATCACAAAATTATAAATAGCTTGCTGTCTATGTTTCCTAACAGTCTATATGTCGGCATTTCATAGGATCTACCCTAATCATCAGTGGAATTGGAAACCTTTGAAAGCTATCTCAAACATTCAATTATTTATTTGGAATAGTGGAACATAGAGTTGAATGTTTGAGCATATCTTTCAAAAGTGTCCAAATCTACTGATGCTCAGGGTAGCTCCTATGAAATTTCGACTTATTGCCAGCTAGGAATGATAGAAAACAAGCTGTTAATAGCTTTTTGAAAAATATGTTTAATTTGCTTTGCTTTTAGTTTAAAAATTCTAATAATTTGTAACTTCAATTTGGCTTATTGTTTACGAAAAGAAAAGGCAAGGATAAAGAGAGAGAGAGAGAGAGAGAGAGAGAAAAATTCATATGCCCGTAAACCGAAGAGGTACAAAACAAAAAATATACTAATTTATATACATATGTATAACTCTTTCATTATATCTGCACTTTGTGTTTTTATTTGTAAACAAAGAATTTTGTATCCTCAAGGGCATAAATAAGTAAAACAAAGCAACAAAAGCAACTGTTTCTGTTCCGACATCTCTCCAAAAGCTCAAAAGCCTGATTTGAAAAGTAAGGTCCGACAATGAACCTTGAAGAAACTGCACACCACACTGTAATGCGAAGTGGATGTAATTGCATCTGATGGAGTATCTGTGGTTTAGAATTATTCCATGTACAACAATCTTATTTGTTAACATTGCCGTTTAGATCAAAATGTGCTTCGTCAGACATAAAAATGCAGTTCAAGACGTGTTCTTCCTCTGACACCATTTGAATGATCTAACAAAATTCCAAGCGAATTGGGAAGTCTCTAGGGTTCAGTTTGTTTGTTAATTGAATCGTATATGGAAATAAGTTTAAGTCTTGGTGTAAAATTGTCTGCAGTGATTGTCCGCTGACAACCATTTGAGCAGATAAGCTCATTGCCAAAACTCTAGGATTGGATTGTATGGCAGCAGCTACAGCAGTGATAGTTTCCTGCATCCGAATCAAGGGATCTCATGCGTATGTTTTTTTTTGGACCAGAAATTTTACCTTTTTCCATTCCCGTAATTTTGGTAAATTTTATCTCTTTTTGAGAGGAACTTGTGTTTGCTTCCATTTGCAGGGAATTTACCCGAAAAGTAAAGAAACACACCTGATAAGGGCTGGACATCACTATAAAGTAGGGATGCCCATCCATTGTATTAAAATGGTAAACAAAAGCAAAGACAATCTTACGCTCATTAGTTTAGTCGTCAATGAGACAGCAACGAATGAACATGCGCTTGGGTGTATGAATTTATTCCTTGTTTTTTTCTGTGTATTTTGCGTATTTTTTACTCTTTGTGATATAAAATTTATTAAAAATACTAAAAACATAAATTCATAAATTTATTCTTTACCTTTACTTCAATTTTAATTACATTGTGAGTAAAACGATTTTTTTGATATGCGTAATTTTTTTCCCAGTGCAAATTTATTTATACTCAGAGCGTAACTATGAATTTCTCTTTGGACATCACTACTATAAAGTATAAAGTAATTTATGGTGTCAAAGTTTTCTCGTTGCAAGTGAACAAAATATTCTCTCAGTTAATTTCCGTTGCCGTGTAAAACTGCTAAACAGATCAGGAATTGTATGCATGTGATTTAGAAAGAAAACAAAAACGTACGAAATGAATTAAAATTTCGATTTCACAACTCCCCAAAAATATTACATCGAATTCGTACGAATAGTAGTGAAGTAAAGTTGTAATGTAGCACTTTACAGCGTTATACTATCATCAAAACAATGACTATGCAAATATTTTTCTTTAAATTTTTTAGAAACGAATGTCTGTAAAACAGCTCATTTCTGGCGTTCATTAATATTCATAGCTGAGCTTATGTGTAACATAGACACTATGGGGCAACCTGTGTCTAAGTGTATACAGAACATCTTGTATCGGCACTTAGTGCTTATGGGAAAAAATATCTTATAGGCTATTTACACCAAAACGAAATCTTCTCATTCGAGATTTCAAATCAAATCTAGTAGATTTTGACAAGATTTCCCATACAAAATGTAATCTACTTTATGAGAAGATTTTGACGAAATCTCCTGAAATCTACTCAGTACTAAGCAATGCAACTGTGATTTTGCTCAAAAAGTACTTAAAAATACTACCCAGCAAGAAAAATATATACTTTAATGTGGTGTATTCAAGCTCTGGTCAACCAAAATATACACTTTATTGCGGTGTATTCAGTCTCTGATAAAACTCTTTTGTCAAACACTGATGCATAAATTGTTTTTGTGAAAATGAAATCTTGCTGGGTATCAAAAAACGGTGGTGTCAACGATATAGATTTCGTTATAGATTTTAATTCAAATCTACTAGATTTTGAGTTGGTGTAAATGCGCTATTAGATTAATCAATAAGTTTTTGTAAACACAAAAAGAAATTCTTAAACTGTACAAATATAAAACTGCATTTTTCAACAAAAAATCTATTATTATAGCACAAAAATATTATAATAAGTTTGCTAAAATAAATCATATCAATAAAACTTAGTATAAGGCTCATTAAACTAAACTTTTAACAAACAGATAAAAGATATCATAAAAATATATGTATTTACTCGTATATATTGCATATAATAAATCTCATTCGATTAGCTATAACTTAATTCAGCATTTTTATCACTATTAACATAAATCCAGCGAATATCTAAGCATCATAATTCGTTTTCTTTATGATATTATTTCGACAATTTAAGTCGCCATGCTGATTCATTTCATTTATCATTAAATTAATATTAATCTGTATAATTTATTATAAATGAAAACGCAATATACTAAAGTAATGTCTATATGTATATATGTATGTGTGTGTCTATATATATATGTATGTATTTATATATGTATGTGTCGCATTTGAGTACGCCAAAGCAAAAAAGTTTTTAAATAAATTTGGCTTCAACTGTTATCAATATATTGAAATAAATTAAGCTATTGCTTTTCACAGAATTCTTGCGTGTATATGTATTCGCAAATAAACAAAACAAAAATCAGCAAACTCATTTTCATGCTTAAATTAAAAATATTTTAGAAAACTAACAGAATTTTTAACAAAAGTTAGTTTTTATACATATAACATTATATTAAAACCAAATTTTTTTGTGAAAAAAGAAACTCTTGGGAGGTAAAAATTGGTGAACGAAAATGTGTAGAGAACGGCTTATGTCCGGCATAAATGTCCACAGACATTATGCCGGACACAGATTTATTATAGACACAAAAGTATCTATAATAAAACTTATGTCTGACTTAATTATCTATAGGACAGCTTACAACATAGACAGCTTGTAACATAGCTTATATCTGATATAAAAGTCTTTAGAATAGCTTATGTTTGCCATAAGAGTCTGTGAGATGGTTTGTGCCTAACATAAGGGCCTATAGGACAGCTTATGTTTGGCATAAGGGTCTATGAGATAGTTTATGCCTAACATAGAAGTCTATAAGATGCCTTATGTCTGACGTAATGGTCTAACGTGAGGTTCTATAGGATAGCTTATGTCTGACATAAGGGTATATACGACATGTAATATCTAATATAAAGGCATATAGTACTGTTTATATATAACATAAGGGTTAAGCTTATGTTTGACATAATAGCCTAAAGGACAGCATATTTTTGATATAATAATTTAAGAATCTATGGGAGAGTTTATCTGGCGTAAGAGACTATACGACAGTTTATGTCTGGTAGAAGAATGCATAGACCAGCTTATGTCTGACATAAAGGTAAATAGGGTAGCTTGTGTTTGACTTAGGGGTCTATATGACAGCTTGTGTCTGACTTAAGGGTCAATAGGACGGCTTAATTCAGTTTCTGTAGGGCAGCTAATGTCTGACTTAAAAGCCTATAGCACAGCATAATAAAATATAGGTCAGATTATGTCAGACATAAGGGTGTATAGGATAGCTTGTGTCTGACTTAAGGGCCTATATGACAGTTTATATGTGACTTAAGGGTCCATAGCACATTATGTCTGGAATTAGTTTCTATAGGACAGTTTATGTCTCACATAGAGGTCTGTAGGACTTCTTATCTATGACATAATGGTCTATAGGACAGCTTATGTCTGACTAAAGGGTGTATAAAATAGCTTATATCTGATACAAAGATCTATAGGAAATTTTATGTCTGACATCGAGATCTTTAAGACAGCTTATGTCTGACGTAAAGGGTCTATGGGACCGCCTAGTCTTACGAAAAGGTTTATAGGACTGCTTATCTCTGACATAATGGTATCTAGGACAGCTTATGTCTGACTTAAGGGAGTATAAGATAGCTTATATTTGATATAAAGATCTATAGGAAATCTTATGTCTGACATGGAGGTCTTTAAGCCATCTTATGTCTGACATAAGGGTCTATAGGGCAGCTTATATAAAAATCTATAAGTCAACTTATATGACGTAAGTGTCTAAATAAGGGCTTGAGCTGCTTAATATGTATATAACAGCTTTATTCTGACTAATTGTCTAAAATGCAGCTGCATAAGTGTTTATGAGGCAGCTTATATCTGACATCAGCCAGCTTGCAACTGAAATAAGTGTCTATTCAATACCGTGTGTTCAACATACATGAGTGTCTATACAAGAACTTGTGTTTGCTATAACTGGCCAACATAAGTATCAAATTGGCTAGAGAAGAAGTTATGTATGGCAAGAGAATTTATAGGGTAGCTTAATTATGTATAACTTAAATACCCTAAAGCAGTGATGCCCACAAGTTCTATATGGAGGAGCAAACACCAATACATTTAAAGAACAACTATTTTTATTTAATATGTTTTGTTGTAAAAAGCAAAACATTTACAAAAACAAAATTCACACTGATAATCGCTGTCGTCAATGTTTACCAGCAAAACATGCGAATGTGTTGTCGCTTAGCACTTGTGTGTGCAGTGAAGAACGACAAAAAATATATAAGAAGCTGTTTGTGTATTTTTCATTGCTAGTGCTGAACGCAGTATTTGTGTATCAAAGAGCACAGACCTAGCTAAGCACATTTACAAAAATAATTGAGTATCAAGCGGATAGTGCTGGGCACACTTGCTCTAAAGACTTATGTCTGATATTATCTGTCTTTTAGACATCTGTGTCAGACATAACCGGCCTATAGATATATGATGAACATAAGTGTACACTTATTTGTGACTTAAATATCTACGCCCTTATGTATAATCAAAATCCTTATGCTAATTAACTAGCTGCTAAGATTTTTGTGTGTAAATTCCCATAAGGGAAAGATAGCAGCTAGTTAGTTAGCACAAGGTTTTTTTATTATACATAAGGCCACTAGACAACAACTTCTGGCTCGGGACACAGGAAATATATAGCATAATTTTTTATTGGACAGCTCCTGCGCGGCATAAGTGTCATAATATTATAAATGCCTTCAAATCACAGAAGGTCTATTTTATATACGTTTATTACTCGAATGCTAATTTTTGCCTCTCCAGCTTCTTTTTTCCTTATTTAAAACGCAGCAATCATCTCTCAGTATCGCCGGTATTAACAATATCAATTATCAAACGTACATTAATATTAAAACCATTGTGCTTAACAAAATATAGCTTTTATTTAAACGCTTTAAAAATTAAATACAAATTTAATCTAAAAAAAATGCATAATGTAATTATTAATGATTTAAAAATACCAATTAAAATGATTTTTTATTATTGTTATTGATGTTAAATACAAACCTGACATTTAAGCGCACCTTAATTAACACATTTTTAACCACAAACGAACACAGAACTTCATAAATCACCAACACAAGCCTTTTAACTTTTTGACAATTCAATAATAAACATAAATTAGATTTATTATTTTATAAAAACAAAACTACAGGTACTTTAATATATAAAATAATAAATTTAAAAAAAAAAAATTTTTTTTCTTCAAACTTTAATTTTATTTTATTACTATTCTGCTTTTCATTCAACATTTTCCAAAGAAGAGTTTTATAAAGAGTAGTCTGTATACATGAGTATTAAATTCATTTTAGAAATGGAAAATAAAGGGTGATCACCACGGATGATGCTTGTTGCAAATAAGTAAAATAAAAATTTTTCAGAGAATATTTCTTAATATTTGTATTATGGTAGAACTATCCACAGCAATCACCTAGTGTCTACAACTGCGATTAACTCTGACATAATATCTGAGAAAACGTCGGCAGAATGAGAGAGCGAATTTCTCTATGTCCATCTTCATATCTAACAAGGAATATACGTATTGTTGTTAATCTTATAAGAATTCATATATCAATGAAAGCCGAGAAGAAAACACATCTTTCCGATGAATAAAATCTTATATGAATTTCGTATATGCGCACATTTTGTACAAAAGTTATCACTTATATAGGGTGTTTTTTTAAGTTAGATAGAACTTTAAATTGTAAAAAGTAACACAAAAAATTAAATTTTGATGAAACATTTTTTTTTATTTGTTTCAGTATACTCTGACAAATCATCATGAATAGACTCTCGCTTGAACAACGCTACGAAATTATCCAAATTTACTTTGAAAATCAGTCGTCGATTCGCGCAACTTATAGACGAAAAATTGTGTTCAGCGATGAGGCGCATTTTTGGCTTAACGGGTTTGTTAATAAGCAAAATTGCCGCATATGGAGTGAGACCAATCCACAAGAGACCCTACAGACTCCATTACATCCAGAAAAATGCACTGTTTGGTGCGGTTTTCATGCTGGTGGCATCATCGGACCTTATTTCTTCAAAAATGAGGCCGGAGCTCGCGTTACGGTCAATGGAGATCGTTACCGCACCATGATCAATGATTTTTTGTTTGAAAATATGGATGACATTGATCCGGAGGAGATGTGGTTTCAACAGGATGGCGCTACGTGCCATACGGCGAACGCAACCATCGACTTACTGAAATCAAAATTTGGCGATAAGTTGATTTCGAGAAATGGACCTGTCAATTGGCCTCCAAGGTCGTGCGATTTGACACCTCTCGATTATTTCCTGTGGGGCTACGTGAAGTCACTGGTTTATGCTGATAAACCAGCAACAATTGACGCCTTGGAGGCCAGCATTGTTCGTGTTGTTCGTGACATACGGCCAGCAGTGCTCGAAAAAGTGGCCCAAAATTGGACGTCCAGAATGCGCTTCGTCAAGAACAGCCGCGGTGCCCATATGCCCGAAATCATTTTCAAATGTTAATGTCACGTATTGATCTTTCGAATAAAAAAAAATTTTGATTACAATTTAATTTTTTGTGTTATTTTTTACAATTTTAAGTTCTATCGGGCTTAAAAAAACACCCTATAGTACATATTTAATGCATAAAAACATATTATTTTCGATTTAAAATCGTTTTTTAAAAGATATTTTGCAAAATTAATAATCGCCAAAATTTCAATGGCGTCTTTTGGTAAACAAACACACACACAATCGTTTTTTTGAGAGCTCGTTGCCATAAGATTTCTCATAAGAATGCTCTCATAAAAATTATTATAAGACTGCGATAACACTGATTTTAAGTCTGCACGTAACAGAATTCTCTCTGCGATTGAGTTTGACGTTCTTATCTTAGGTATTATCGCAGGTGTAGATTCTAAGTCATGGGCGACACAAAATATCTGTGTAATGCTCGTTACGTTGTCGTTTGTGCATATTTTCAATGACTCAAAGACATACAAGGGTGGTTCGAAAACTTCTAAGCCTATCAATGAAAGAGAATATAGTTTTTCAAAAATATTTTTATTTTTCAATATAATCTCCTGAAACTTCAATACACTTTTCTAGCAATTCTATCCCTTGATTAAAATAGTTTTCCTCCAGGTCTTCATAATAATGGTTTACAACTGTAATTGCATCTTCATTTGACGTAAAACGATTGCCAGTAAGGAATTTTTTTAGATTTGGGAACAGGTAAAAGTCATTGGGAGCTAAATCAAAAGAATAAGGTGGCAACTCATACGTTCGTTCATTTAAGCCATTTTTAAAACACTCTTGTGCGCTGGTGCGTTGTCTTGAAGAAAAATAATTGTTTTTGTGTTGTAAGCCAGGACGTTTTTCTCGAAATTGTACATTTAATCGATTCAAAAGGTTGTAATAGTACACTGAATTTATTGTTTTACCCTTTTGCAGATAGTCACTCAATAAAATGCCTTTGAAGTCCCAAAAAACCGTTGTCATAACCTTATCAGCTGATTGAATTGTTTTTGCCTTCTTTGGGGCACTTCTTCCAGCTTCAGTCCACTGTTTGGATTGTTTTTTTGTCTCTGGAATATAGTGGTGGATCCATGTCTCATCAACAGTTATGAAACGATGCTTAAAATCCATTTTATTTCGCTTAAAATGGTCCAAACAAGCTTGAGAAATGTTCATTCTTATGCGTTTTTGGTCGACTGTTAACAAATGCGGCACCCGTCTTGCAGAAAGCTTTTTCATCTGTAGTTCTTCATGCAAAATTAGATGGACTCGGTCATGTGAGATGCCCATGATATTAGCTATTTTACGCACTTTTATTCGTCGATCATTTAATACATATGTATCATGCACTTTGGCTACAATTTCTGCTGTTGTTGCTATTTTTGGACGTCCACTACGTGATTCATCTTCAATGCTTGTACGACCACGTTTAAATTCAGCAACCCAATTTTTTACTGTAGCATGTGAAGGAGCACTTTCAGCTAACACATTCACCATATCATTATGAATTTCTTGTCTCGATAAAACTTTTTTATGTAAATATTTAATGACACCACGCATTTCTAATTTTTCCATTGTAAAAAAATTGCGGATGCATCTTTTGTGAGCTTCTGTTTTTATATGAAGGAGTTACCAGATCGAAACAAAATTTAACATGTGTTCATAGCAGAGATGGAAGTTTCCAAAACACTTAACTTTTTTCTGTTTATACCGCGCTTTTTGTGCTAGGCTAAGAAGTTTCCGAACCGTAATTGGTGTTCAAAGTCATTAGTGTACCGAGTAATATCATCGTTTAGCTCTTAATCAGCAGCGTATCACGTTTTGTCTTGGTATACGCCTAACCACGCCGCTCTGCTTTCTGGGGCATAGAGCGTTAGGAGTCTTTCATTTGTTGTATTGTAACAAATAAAACTCTAGCCGCGTGACTTAGTTTGTGTTGGACTTCTGAAGACGTCATCAAGGGTTAATTGGCAGAACGGGGATCAGCAAAGGCCCCGGAAGGAGCTGTTTTGCTGACCATACGGGCTGACAAATGGCACAGTCCTGTTGGAACTACACATCATTCAGATCCATATCCTCAATTTCTGGCCACAAGTTTGTTACCAGCTAGCGATAGCGTATACCTTTCATGGCAACCGATTGATGGATCACGTTTTAGAAGAATTACGACCCAATGACGCCGCTAGCTAATAAACTGCTCTAAACATCACTCTTTGTGGAAGCATTTGCTTGTCATTAGTCACTCATTGATTCTGATACCGCCCAAATGCGGTAATTCTGTTTGTTAAGAAATCCACTGAGGTAACTCTGCCTGCTGACAAGTGGCTCCGTCCTGTTGAAACTACGCATCATCCAGACCCATATCCTCAATTTCTGGCCACAGAAAGTTTGTTGCCATTCATGGTAACTGCTTGATGGATTTCGTTTTAGAAGAATTACGACCCAATGACGCCGCTGGCTAATAAACTGTTCTAAACAATCTCTCTTTGTGGATGCATCGGCTTGTGATTAGTCACTCCTTGATTCTCATTTGCCCAAATTCTGCATGTTAAGAAATCCACTGAAGTAATACTGCCTACTGACAAGTGGCATCGTCCTGTTGGAACTACACATCATCCAGACCCATATCCTCAATTTCTGGCCCAAGAAGTTTGTTGCCATTCATGGTAACTGCTTGATGGATTTCGTTTTAGAAGAATTACGGCTCAATGACGCCGCACTGCTCTTCTTAATTTAATTTTTTTTTTTTTGTGACATCTTGCCGCTTAGCTTTTAAATTTATAATAATAATTATTATTGAAAATATTTGTTTATTACAATTGTTATAAAGCTCGTCTTAATAAGAAAACATTCATATTTATTTCGTTACTAAAACACACACTTTCTTGCTTCTATATAACTTCTATCACAAGATTTCCTTCTGTTACTTTTAATGCTTATTTTTTAGTTTCCTTCTAAGAATACAAGCAGACCAACCCAACTCAATTACTACAAATACATATCTATCTCAAATGAGGGTAAGCTTAAATGTGTTTCTTGTTGTGTTATTGAAAATATAATTATTTTTTATTAAAATTAAAAAAAAAAAATTCAAAAACAATATCTATATACAATACATATATGTATGTGTGCATATGGCATATAAAGTACTATTTAACCGTGTTTGTGTATGTATTTGTGTTTGCATAATTGTTTCACTGAACGCACACAAAAACACAACTTTGCAAACATTGAACAATATTATAAACAAAAAACAAACAATTTTATTAAATTATTTCTGTAATCATTATTAAAAATAAAATATAATCACTGATATATAAAATGAATTTTTTTTTTAATGAAATTCGTAGTAGTGTTAGAGCAACTAAACACTTACTAAACGTTTATGTGTTAGAGTGTGTGTGCGTGTGCTTATGTAAATGTGTTACGTGATTAACATTTCTTTTTCCAAATGAATGTGTTTGGAATTTTTAACAAGATCATAAAAAATGATGTCGAAATACGAGTATCAAATTACACTAATTTTCTATGTTAAATATGTAAAACAAATTGATATTGGAATTTTTAATACCCAGCTGGCCAAACGGCAATTGCAAAATCTCGATCTCACATATATATATATATATATATATATATATATATATATATATATATATATATATATATATATATATATATATATATATATATATATATATATATATATATATATATATATATATATATATATATATATATTTATATATATATATATATATATATATATATATATATATATATATATATATATATATATATATATATATATATATATATATATATATATATTTTTTTTTTTTTTTTAACTTTATTATTTTATTTATTGAATCTACATAGGAAATGTAATGGCAATAAGTATTCAAGTCTTAATACTAAAAAAAAAATTGTGATTAAAGTCCTGCCAGTGCTGGACAAAAATTTATTTTTATGCGAATATTATTTCAGAGTTCAGTCATCTGTTTCGAGCTCTAATGGTAGCCAAAGTATCCCTCCTTCTCAGACGGGTATGACCACCAAAGTTAAGAATATTAACTGCAAGAGGATTTGGCTGGAATTCAAGTTTGTTAATATATCTTGTCGCGTACTTCACAAATTCAGATCCCTCATATACAGGGCAAAACAAAACATTTGTTTAACCATTTCCTTAAGCTTTGTTAACTGAAATATTTTATTCTTAAACAAAATTTTTTTTAAGTGTAAATAATGGTCCAACAAAAAATGCGATGTTAATTGTAAATAAAACAAAAAGGTTTTCAGAGAATTTTCCTAATGTTTGCATTAAACTTATCTTGCTCAAGGTCTTTTTGGTTTTTTATAAAAAATTTCAAAAAGACCTTTTTGGTTTTTTATAAAAAAAAAACCCAAAAAGACCCTGAGCTGGATAAAAAAAATTTTTTAAAAACAGTTTTTTCAAATTCAGCTTTGAAAAGTTAGTTATTTATTGAAGGTTTCAAACGTTTTGTTTCTTTAAAAGTCGTTTATTTAAATATCAGTTTTTGTTTAATGTATTTTTTCACTTGGAGTCTTTTCAAAAGATATTTTCTTTCAAAAAAAAAACTTTTTCAAATCGTCCATTTTAAAGGGAACTATAAGTAAAAAAAAAGCAATTTTTTCAAATGAAATATTTAAAATGTATTTTTTATTTTAAAGTAATTTTTTCAAAAGGTACTTTTTTAAAATGGACTTTTTAAAGGTACTTTTTTAAAGGTACTTTTTTAAGAGGTACATTTTTTACAAGTTACTTTTTTAAAAGGTACTTCTTTTATAAGGTACTGTTTTTAAAAGGTACTTTTTTAAAAAGGTATATTTTTAAAAGGTACTTTTTTTAAAAGCTTCTGTTTTTAAAATGTACTTTTTAAAAGGTATTTTTTTCAACAAGTACGTTTTTTCAAAAAGTACTTTTTTCAAAAAGTAATTTTTTTTTAAAGGCACTTTTTTAAAAGGTACTTTTTTCAAGATACTTTGTTTAAAAGGAAAAAATGTAATTTTTTAAAAGGTATTTTTTTCAATAAGTACGTTTTTCAAAAAATACTTTTTTCAAAAAGTAATTTTTTTTTTAAGGCACTTTTTTAAAAGGTACTTTTTTTCGAGATACTTTGTTTAAAAGGTACTATTTTAAAAAAATGCCTTGTCCAAAAGGTACATTTTTAAAAGGTAATTTTTAACAAGAAATTAAAAAAAAATACTTGATTAAAACACACTTATTTTAAAAGTACATTTTAATAGCTACTTTATTTAAAGGCCCTTTTTAAAAAACGCACTTTTTAAAAGGTACGTCTTAAAAGGTAATTTTATTAAAAGATACATTTTAAAATGTACTTTTATTAAAGGTATTTTTTAAAAGGTATTTTTAAAAGGATCTTGTTTTAAAGATCGTTTAAAAATGTACTTTTCTAAACGATACTATTTGGAAATTACTCTTATAAATGGTACTTTTTAGGATAGTACTTTCTTAAAAAGTATTTTTATAACCGATACTTTTTTAGAATGTATTTTTTTTATAGGTACGTGTTTAGCAGTACTTTTTTAAAAAGTACATTTTATTAGCTACCTTATTAAAACGTAAAAGAGATCTTTTTAAAAGATACTTTTTAAAAGCAACTCTTTTAAGAGGTTCTTTTTAAAAGCTATTTTTTAAAAGGAACTTTTTTAAAATGTTTTTTTTACATGTACTTTTTTAAAATATACTATTTTAAAAACATACTTTTAAACATATACTTTTTTAAAAAGTACTTTTTTAAAAGGTATTTTTAAAACAAAATTTTACGATTTAGTTTAAAAAGGTCTTTTTTTGTAGAAATTGTATTTTCAAAAGACAGTTTTTAACAATCGTACTTTTTAACAATGCTAC
This sequence comes from Thecocarcelia acutangulata, assembly GCA_914767995.1. Taxonomy (NCBI): domain Eukaryota; kingdom Metazoa; phylum Arthropoda; class Insecta; order Diptera; family Tachinidae; genus Thecocarcelia; species Thecocarcelia acutangulata. Next base: position 25,570,477 of record OU612097.1, on the reverse strand, counting down.
CTTTTTATAGGTACTTTTTTAGAAATTGAATTGGCTAGAAGGAGTTTTTTAGGAAAATCTTTTAGTAATTCTATTTTGAGGGCAGTTTAAAAAGTAGTGCTATTTTAACAAGTATTTCAATGGGATTTTTTAGAGCGTTTTTTTTTAATAACTACTTCCCAGTATCTATATCAAAAGGAACTAATTCATAGATTCGACTTAAAACACTTTTATGTTTTGTAATTGACCTCGAGATTTTGTAAAGTTTTGCCAACTGGGCTGTTTAACTTTTTGTTCAAAAAGTAAACATACATACACAAATAAATATATTTATAAATGTTTAAGCAATTTAAAAAATAATTTTGCTGATTTGAACTTTAGCTATTTAAAACTTACTTCAGAGTCAGTATTTCATCCCAATCCCTTTAAGAACTCCAAAATGGTAAGAATGTTGGTAAAACAATATATTAATTAAAATTAATATTTCCATAATAGGTATATATGTATATTACTCCTAAACTATAAATAGCTTACTATGAAACTCAACAGATAATGCTTTCGGTTTTAAAATCTTTATGCGAGTAATCGTTTTACAGGTAGTCGTTCTTCAAATCAAACTGTACCGGACTTGTTGGAAAAAAAATTATTATTTTAACTTGCGAGTGTTAGAGGTAATGTACTCGTATAGTACAGCCTATATCTAATTATTTATTTATTCATCTATTTATTTATTCAATTAAAGTAATACAAAGCCATAAGGCCAATTCATATAAACATATGTATATTACTTAGACTATATAATGCCTCAGCATATTAAAAATATATAGATGTAAAAGTTTGATAAATTTCAATGGATTTTGCTCCCCATCCACAAATGTAACAAATTCAACTACTATACGTTACAAAAACTATTTTCCAATTTGATACAATATATGAAGCAATGATTAAAGTAAATAATTTTTATGTCAACAATTTGTATATATTATTGCATAATTTACATATTATTGTAGACTTATCATGTCTCCCACATATAGACCCAAGTAATCGAAGCAATGACAAAAAAAAACGGTCCAGTCACGGAAGTGCATCGTTTAATATCAACACATTTTGCAAGACAGTCACAAAGTTGATAGATATCGCCAGAGTTTGAGCTTAAAAACATTATTTGACTGTGTAAAAATACGTAATTCTAAAGGCAAATTATTCCAATATCTTATAACCGTGATAAGAAAAGAAAATCCAAATGAGGATCTACAAATTCTAGGAAAAACCAGATGAGGATTTCTAGCACGGGGTGAAAACGAAAAGTTATTGCATAAAGCCATAGGTTTACCACTTTTTATGAGTTTGTGAAATGTTAACAGGTTGCGAAGTTTTACAAAGTTATCAAAAGAGCAGCCCAGAAAATTCTTTATGAAATCGGATATGTGATCCCTCACTCTCACTTTATACACAAACCGGACAATAGAATTCACTAGATGTTTAAGTCTATTTAATAAGTAATCAAAAGTTCCCGATACCACTACCAAGACATACATTACTTGCGGCATCAGAATTGCATGAGCTAGTTTCTTCCTTACATGTAAAGGAAAAAAAAAATATTAGAATTATACAGTTTACGTAGTGAGCACCAAATTTTACCAGATATGGAATCAATATGGCTACTGAACGACAATTTACTGTCCAGAGTAACACCCAAGCATTTGTGATGATCAACAAAGCTGATTCTATTTAATCCAAGAAAGATTTCTAGATCCATAAAAAACGAGACGTAGGTCCAAATATAATAGCATTCAATTTAGTCGAATTTACGGTCAAGTGGTTCCGTCGAGTCCAAAGTAAAACATTTTCCAAGCAAGAATTTATATTAGATTCAAAATTCCTTTGGCAGTTCATACTACCACTAAGCAGAATAAAGACGTCATCAGCAAAAATGAAAGGATTACAATGCTCGAGGAAGATCCTTAACATAAAGAATAAAAAGCAGCGGTCTAATCACCGACTTTTGAGGAACTCCTGAAGAAAGAAAAAGTGTATCCGAGGTTACATCATCTACCACCACAAACTGAGATCTATCCGTTAGATAAGACATCACAAGTTTACAAGCCGTTCTCGAAAAGTTAAATTCATTGTGAAGTTTAAGAACCAAGCTGTTAAAATCAATGGAATTAAATGGTTCAGATAAATCCAAGGATACTATTAGTAGAGTGTATTACTCAGTTTATCGTCATTTATATTGTGCCTGATTGAATCTGTTAGACTTAGAAGTTATGAGGTTGTATTTAAACCGTGACGAAAAGCAAATTGCGAACATGATATTTTATTGGACGCGAAAAGCATAATTTGATTTTTAAGTACATGTTCAACAACCTATTGGAATAGTAAAATGTTTGTGCGCTCAAAACAAAATAGTTCAATTAATTATAATAGCAAATGTTCTAGTTCAATTTTTTAAAGATTAATGGGCTCTTTTACGGATGGAAAAAAGAATTGCAGTTGCTCTTTCAGTTATTGAAAGTAAAAATGCATATAAATTAAGTGATAAAGCAGTCAGATTATATGATAATATGTAATACAACATTAAATGATAATTCAGTTAACAAAATGATAATACCGATTGCAACTGTATTTGCCGCTTTACTGCTTTTCTAGCAATCAAATATTTGTGGTTGCTTTCTTTGCAATTGGAATTATATTCGGCTACTTTTCGCAAAAAAATCATAAGCCTCTGGTTGTAGAATAGATCTAGTATTGCGGAATACTTTTAAGCGTACCTTTATTATATTTGTCCATGCGAAAATATTGTCTTTTAAGTTTTCTCTCTCATAAAGCTATTTTATGTTATACTTATGTTTTTTTTTTTTGCTCTCTAGAACCAAAGTTACAAAAACGAATTTTTCTCATAAAAAGTTATAGTGTTTAAAAAGAGATAAAACTACTTTGTTTCCTTTTCCTATAAAGCATTCAAGAAGAAAAAGTGACAAAAATATTTAAAGAAAAAAAAGCACTTGGATGTTCATTTTCTTCACTTCGTATATTAAAGGAAAAAGTGCAGCTTATTTAAGAATTATTTTTATATTAAAAACATTCACCTTTTTTATTTTGGCAGGAAAGTATATTTTTATGAGCAAAAATCAAGCATATGTGGCAAAAAAATTTGAGCATAAAACTTTGCAGTTTTCTTTTTAGTTTTGCTTTGCTCTGTACGCAATTTCGAAATGACGTGGAAGAAAATATAAGTGGCAAAAAGAAAAGCTCTATAGCACATAACTGTAAGCACTTTAGCCAAATGGTATTTGCCAAAGTTTTGTTAGTCACCAAGAGAAAAAAAAACAGGCAACCAAAACTGTCAGCTTATAAAACTGTTGGGGAATTAAGTGTAACGTTAACCCTTAAAGGATTTATAAAAAATAACACAAGTTTTTGTTAATCTTTTGCACTTAGGTATTAAGTTTTATAAATACAGTTTTATTTCTTTCTCCCGGGTACATTTTGTGTTTGCAACTAAAAGTTAACAGCCAAGAAAAGTATTTAGGTTTAGAGTACATTTGTCCTGGAACTTACTTTATTCTGTAGATATTGCATTAGTTATGCATTGTTTTGCACAGCTAAGTATGTTGAAAGAAATACGAGTATATACAAAAAATTAAAATGACAAGGTTTTCGAGGTAGCGGCAAAAAGTTTGCGACTAATTTTTCAACTAATAATGAAATTATTTCACTCTTTTAACTCCTAGTGACAGAAAAAGATTACTTTTTTTAGCAAACACAAAAACTGCGAAGCCTTTTTGCTTGTCTAAAGTAATACCCAGGGTCTGAGGCAGGAATCGAACCTGCGACCTCGACACTGTTGGTGGAGTACTCTATCAAATCAGCCATCGAGGCACCATAATCTGGAGATTATTTTCTATAAAAAATTTTTAATATATCGCTCCTTTATTGCAACATAGTCACATCGTAAAAAAGCTCGTTTCGAGAAAAATGCATTTTAAATTTTTAGTTTCCATACAAGTCTTAGCAAATTTTTTGACAAAAAATATCTCCTAAAGGAAACAGTTTAAAAACAATTTTTTATAAATTTTTGGCACAGTATAAATGATAGTACTGTTAACAATTCTGCATTGTTAACTCGAAAAACTCATTTTTTGAGATATGACTATGTTGCAATAAAGGAGCGATATGTACAATATAATTGTAGACCAAATCATATTCTCGATTAAACCTGCGATTGGATTAGACCTGCTAAGAAGGCCTTCAGTAAGGTACACTAAAGTACGCCTTCCATGAGAACTGCTTAAACAGACCTTCATTAAGATCTATCGTGTAAGGGAGTGCGGAAGGCCTTGGCCGCCTACGACTCGTGTGTAAAAAATAAATTAATGTGAAATCGAGTAGGAAGGACTTCTTTCTCCAAATAAGATATTCAAGAAGGCCTGCTTATTCCTTCTTTTTACCAGTGGGTTCTAGTTCAATGTTATTCTATTTCACTTGGTTCTACTTGTGTGTTATTCTGTTGGTTCTAAAAGATTATAAGACAGTATTCGTTTATGTGTTTAGAACTTTTCGGTACTGAAGTGTTTGCTTTGAATAATGAAAAAATAATATGGAGTGTATTGTAGTTACAATCTCTTAAAGCATAATTTTTCTTGCGCTTTTGCTGACCTCTCTATTATATATGTTTCCATTCAAAGTACAAACGGTTCATGAGTTTATTTCTGCTGACCGCCCGCCGCTTGTGAGTTACGTATTGTAGAGCCATTCTCAATCTCAACAACGAAGAGAACGATTTTGAGTCCTAAATCGTCATGATCATCACAGACTTCTTACTTTGTATTACAAGCCGCATCACAGCCATTACGGAAAATATTCGAAGAAATATAATAAATATTGCAGCAAATGCGATAAAACGGACGCAAAAATGGATCAATACTGGCGCCAGCCACTTGGCATACATCACACTTTCCAATTAGTTTGATAATTTAGTTTGATAATTCATTTTTGTATAATTACACAAGCAGGCAACGCATACAAGTTTGAAACGAACTTTTTAATGGATTAAATGTTGTTCTCAATTAGGCCAAAGATTCTTGTTTTTTCATAATTCAAATGTAAGGCTGCTTCATCCGTGCACATGGATGGTATAAATATTGAGAAATCGGATGCTCTTGATGTTCTTGGTATGAAGAACACATTTTTCATGTCTTTAAAGAAGCATTCAAGTGCCTCGTTTTTTTGAAACGGTGTAAGATGTACTTCACTCCATCCAATCTCCTTACCATTTATACCTACATCCGACCGAAAATGGAATACAACTCTCATGTTTGGACCGGTGCCTCAAAGTCTATTTTGGGGTTACAGGAGAGGGCGAAGAAGCTCATCGGTGACAGTAGGGTATCCAACTCTATTGAATCACTGTAGCATCGACGCAGTGTGGGGTGTGCTACTACAATGGATTTTGCTCTGACGAGATTAGGGATCTTGTTCCCGAAATGCGCACATTTTTACATAGCACGCGTTCATCGTTCAGAGCTCATCCATTTGTGGTTGATTACCCGGGGAATCATACAACGCATTACAAAGAGAATTCGTTTTACAGCCGTACGCTTCGTCTGTGGAACAAGTTGCCTGCAGACGTGTTTCCTATCTGTTATAACGTTGGAAAGTTCAAGTCAAATGTTCACAAACACGATTCCCTCTTTCCCCCTCCTCACAACCTATTTTCCTAGATCTGGTACAATGCACTGCATATGTAGGGGTCATCCCCTGAGTACTGGTCCAAGATCAAAAAAAGGTAAAATAAAAAAATAATGGCAAATTTTGCTAAATTCCTTTCTTTTATCAATCCAAAAATTCTATTCTAAAGAAAATATATTTTTAAGCAAAATTTTCTAATGCAAATTTTCCAATGTAAATTAAAACAACTTTATTTCTAATTTTTCTCAACGTTTCGTAAATTTTTTGTTGACTTCTTCAGGTGGATCTGCTTAATAAATACGAGTATTATTAAAAACAATACATTGTAGACAATATGTTTTCAAGAAAGTTTTCCATCACTAACCTGAAAATTTGGCAAAAAATTACAACATTTTAAGTGAAAATAAATAAAAACATATATCTGCGCCAGCAACAAAGAAAACACTATATAAATTCTGTTTCCATCTTGGCCATACCGCAAACTTATATTTAAATATTTAATCCTTACTTTGGTTGCTGCAACAAAACGGTCTACTGTTTATATTTAAATTACAAATAAAAACTTTAAATGATGATGAAAATAAAAATGTTTTATCTGCTGTTTAAGTTTTTACCTGTTGTTTGGTGAAAGTTGCAACTTGTTTTGCAAAAAATAAAAATTATTTTTTTCTTCTTATTTTAAACTAAACTACCGCAACTACACCTGTGTGCAGTTTACTGTAAACAGCATTTGTGGCTAATTATTATACAGTTTTTATAACAAAATTTCATTTTATGTAACAAACAATTCAAATATCCTGTTTTTTTTTTCAAACACAAACAAGCGGATAAAGAACTTTAAAAACTTTGCTGCCATCTGTCTGTGCTGTTTTTTTTTTTTTTTGTTCGTTGTAAAACGTTTTTGTGTGCGTTGGCAAAAGTGCATCAAATCTGTTTTATAATAAAATTCCATTTTTTCTGCAAATTTTAAATCTAAATTTGCAGCACAACTAATCCTCCTTTGAGGATAATAAATTTTTTGCCAAGCTTTGATTAAGTAATTCTTGTAACTAGCAAGGGGTGGTCCAATCAAAACGCACGATATTAATTGCTAATCAAATAAAAACTTTTCAGAGACTTATCTTAATAAATTCGTATCTTGATCCTAGTTTTTCCACCTTTTTTTTAAATATAATTGTTGTTTATTTCAGCTTGAGGTCACTTGTGGAAATATCGAAACATTAATAAACGAATAATTTTGAAAAAAGTGACCTCAAGCTCAAATAAACAACAATTATATTTAAAAAAAAGGTCGAAAAACTAGGATCAAGATACAAATTTAAAGAAACAACAGAGCACCAAAATGAATTATCAATTTTATAAAAATTTGTAAACAAAAAATTTAGAAATTTTCCTGAAGAAGACACACAAGGGGGTGTCGAAATATCGAAACATTAATAAACGAATAATTTTGAAACAAGTGACCTCAAGCTCAAATAAACAACAATTAGATTTATCTTAATATTTTTATTATGATAGAACTAAACATATACACGTATGTGATAATTATGTTTGAAACAAAATATCTGCCAAATGCTCGCCACGGTGGCTTCTGTGTCATACTTTTATCCGATTAGTCATCGAGTCATTTTCAATGACACGATGACATTAAAGTTCAATGCCGAATTATCTCACTATTCAGTTCTTGAAGTGTTTTTGGCTTATTGATATAAACTGGCTTTTTTAAATATCACCAACGAAAGAAGTCTAACGGTGTCAAATCACATGATCGTGGCGGCCAATTAACATAGCTACATGAAATCACAAGTCCATTGAATTTCTCGCGGAGAAGATCCGTAGCTTCTTAGTCTAGGTGGCAAATGGCACCATCCTGTTGGAACTGCATATCAGCCAGATCCACAACCTCAATTTCTGAAACCAGCAGAAATCCGTTATCATCTTGCGACAGCAACTCATACAAGTACTTACTTGGCCGCTCTTACCTTCGAAGAAGGAGGGACCAATGAAGCCGATAGTGCATAAACAGCACCAAACAGTCACTCTTTCTCTACTTCAGCTTTTCTGCAATAACTCGTGGATTCTTGTTAGCCGAAATAGCGCAATTCTACTTGTTAACGAATCCGCTGATATGAAAAACATTAACACCGTCGCCACCTGAAATAACACGGCCATTGAATTTCTAGTGCAATCGCTTCTTTTGCTATACGGCAAGTGGCTCCATCCTTAGGAACGGCATTTTGTCAAGGTGCATATCCTCAATTTGTGGCCACAATAAGTTCATTATCATCTTGCGACAGCAAACACCATTCACAGTAACTGCTTGGCTGACCTCATCTTCGAGGAAATAAGATGCGATGACGCCGCCAGCCCACAAACCGCACCAAACCCTCACTCTTTGTGGATCCATCCACTTTTCAACAATGAATCGAAGATTCATATTTCCAATTCTGTTTGTTAAGAAATCCACTGAGGAGAAAGTATGTCTAGTTCAAAAAGATGATTTTCTTTGCAAAATCACTATTCACTTCTGTCTGTTCGACCTCTTCCCGGGAAGCAGGTTTCGTCTTGGTGTACGTGTAAACAGGGCACTCTGCTTTCTGGAGCATATAAGACCTCATTTGTTGTATTGTAGCAAATAAAACTATAAAAACCCGCTTGAGCTATGTAGTCTTGGACTTGGAAAGCCCTCATTAAAAACTAGTTGGCAGAACGGGGATCAGCAAAGCCCCCGGGAGGTTCCGATTTGCAAACCATCCCGGCACTGATTATGGATGAAACGCTAGTCTTGGACTTTGAAAGCATTCACTAAGAACTAGTTGGCAGAACGGGGATCAGCAAAGTCCCCGGGAGGTTCCGATTTGCAAACCATCCCGTTTATGTGATCTGTGATTATGGGTGAAACACTTAAATCAAAATTTGCAGGAAGGCCCATTAGTATTCCTTGATAACTATTGTGCTTGGTTTTCGAGGAGTTAATTACTGCACGAGGTGCAGTTGCTTTGTAGCAGATACCTGTAACATAAGCAACCAGGAGTGATGGTTGGACGGGTAAGTTGATTAAGGGCTGATGCTACTAACTCATTGAGCCTTGTGCTAAATTGACTATCTGGGGAATTGCTTGTAGAAAGGATTAAGAAAAGAGTTTGTTCATATCACTACAAGCAAATAACAAAAGCTGCAACTTGTATGAGTCTTTCCAAGCACACGGGGGCACTGATGAAACCTGAAAAGTTCACCACTTGGAGTTTGACCATCGTCAGATAAAGCTGTTGGACCTGTCCAACCGACCATGCAGCGTAGTTTCATGAAATTGTCATTTGGCTTCAGCTCTGGTGTTAATTACACCTTGTAAGCAAGTAAATTCAAATCTTTATTTAAAATTTGCATCTGTGATACTCGTGAGATGATTAACTGTTTGGTACGTCAACGAGTCGAAGTTGGCTCTTCTGCCAGTTTATAGCACAAAATGGGCGAATATGTATTTTCACATTTCCTACTGGAAATTACGCACAATTCTCCCGACTGGGGAGAATTGTGCCGATTATTCTGAAGTGTACGCAATACATTTTGATTTTCATGCCCATTTTCATTAAAGGCTTTAACTATCTTAACGCGCTGCTCAATTTTGCACCTTCTAATGGTCGAAATTGAAAATCAATATAGCAAAGAAATGTCGAATTAAGTTGGGCAAAACCCTAACATTAAAAAAGTGTGATTCACAATCAACATAGTACACTGTGGTTGGACCACCTTTTATAAAGAAATTTTTTTTGTAAATGCAAGACAAATAAAAAAGGATTTGTGCTTAGTACAAAGACACTCAAAGATGACAATAATCGTAGTTTAATTGCATATTTTTAGGAGTATTTTTTTATTATGTTTCTATTGCATAAAGTTCTTGAACTTTTGTTTATTCTTATTTTTTTTTTTTCTTTTTTTAAAGAACTTATAAGGAATTTTTTTAGAAGAGCAAAAGCTAGCAGCTTTATCTAGCTTTGTTTACATGTTTTTTATGACAAATTATCTCGCACTTGTTTTTCTCCTTAAATGTTCACTCTTAGCTTGCTGACTGCCATTTTAAACACTTAGCAATGAGCGTCCGTTTTCCTTTAGGTGTTTCTGACGAAAAAAAAACGGTCACGTGTTTTCTTTTTTAATGCATTCCCTCAAGTAACCAACTATTGACTAAAGTTCATTAATATTCTTGTCATAGCTTGCTCTTTTTTTTCATATTAAAACATAAACTGCCAACCATTTAACTAATTACCCATAAAGAAATATTTCCACAAAATGCACTACACAACAACAAAAAAAAAACCGAAAGCGAAATGAAAGAGAAAAGCAAACCCAAAAAGTAAACACGTTTTATAGCAGCGAACACAATTTGCAGCCGCCCTTCAACCCCATTAAATTGGAAAAAATGCTCCCTGTAAAAACCCTATCAAATCATTGCTTTGCTTCATTAAGATCTTTTGCTTCTTAAGGTCAAAGCTTGACCATAAAAACCATTAAAACGAACGGTTGCTGGTAATGGTTAAAGCCAAAGAAAAACACGGGACATTAATTCAGATATTACTCACAAAAAATATGAAGCTAAAAAGTCTGTATTTACTTAATAAAAAATATGACTGAACAAATCAGACTCTACAGAAGATAAATTGGAACACTGACGTCAAACCGTCACAAATTTTATAACCAAATCACTTCTTAGGGGAAAAAATAGGCAAAATAACAAACTTTTTTTTTAAATTCAAATAATATACGAAGCACAATTTTAGGCAGCATTTTGACTCGTATACATTTCCTTCACAAATTATTTCTTCAAACTAAACTTTTGGTTTGTTTGGTGGTTTGTAAGCAATTAATCTAAAAGCTTTCTTTGTATTCCATATTCTTTACTACTGCATCCGTCTGTTTAAGAAAATTTTTCGTTCTATTTTCGCCTTTTCACGAAGAGGGGATTTCTTATTGTTTTATGATTTTCAGCGAGAAAAAAATATAGCTGTTGGTTTGATTTCTGCTTTTGCAAATAATAATCTTCTTTTATACTTCAATATGAAACTTTTGTAAGCGATTGCTCGAATGAATAGAGATAAATGATGTGGTTTTGTATGAAAAGCTTTTAATCCTTTGATACCAAAAACATTAAACTGTTATTAATTACTTTCTATTTGGAGTGAAAAAACAAACGCATACCCAACGGGGTCTAGGTCAGGGTGCCAAAATAAAACCAAAGGAACATAAAAATTTACAATTTTTACTAGAATTATTAAAGTCAAAGATTTTGGTTAAATGCAACACACAAACATACGATGGCAGGTGCTGCTTCATCTGTACACATGGATGGTATAAATATTGAGGAATCGGATGCTCTTGATGTTCTTGGAATGAAAATACAGCGTGATGTTCGTTGGAATGATCACATTTTTCATGTCTCTAAAGAAGCATTCAAGTGCCTCGGTATTTTGAAACGGTGTAAGATGTACTTCACTCCATCCGACCTCCTTACTATTTATACCACCTATATCCGACCGAAAATGGAGTACAACTCTCATGTTTGGGCCGGTGCCCCAAAGTCTGTTTTGGGGTTGCTCGACCGTGTGCAGGAGAGGGCGAAGAAGCTTATCGGTGACAGTAGGGTATCCAATTCTATTGACTCACTAGAGCATCGACGCAGTGTAGGGTGCGTTACTCTGTTCTATCGTTACTACAATGGATTTTGCTCTGACGAGATCAGGGGTCTTGTTCCCGAAACTCGCACATTTTTACGTAGCACGCGTTCATCGTCCAGAGCTCATCCATTTGTGGTCGATTGCCCAGGTACTACGCATTACAGAGAGAATTCGTTTTTCAGCCGTACGCTTCGTCTGTGGAATAAGTTGCCTGCTGACGTGTTTCCTGTCTGTTATAGCATTGGAAAGTTCAAGTCAAATGTTCGCAAACACTACTCCCTCTTTCCCCCTCCTCATAACCTATTTTCCTAGTTCTGGCACAATGCGCTGCATATGTAGGGGTCATCCTCTGAGTACTAGTCCAAGATAAAAAAAAAACAAAATGCAGTTGTACACAAATGTATTTATCCGTTTGTCCTCTTCGCAAAATTGTTCCTATCTGAAATTAACACACAGCTCAAAATTTGTTGTGGCTTTTGCTATAATCTTATAACTATATATATATAGTTAGGTGGCATTTCCACCGGAAAGCAAAAATAACCAAAAGGTTCACAACTGCTTTAGGTAGTGTAAAAGAGCAAATTTCATTTTTTTGAGGAGCTCCTTAAAGATAAGGTTTTTGTAAATTAGGGGGTGCTCAACACCTGTAAAGTAGATGTGTACTGAAAGTCGTAGATCGTGTTGTTGGAAAAGATAGTAGAAAAACAACCCAGACAAACTTATGTCGCTGAAGGAAATTAGAATATAAAATAGGAATTAATTGTATCGTTCAGAAACGAAATTTTTGTAAAGTAAAGATAGGTAGTAGAATAAGATATTATTGTTGAATTTTTCTAAGTTTTATTTAAATAAAAATTTATATATGATATTAGTTGGAAATATAAGTCATGGTGTGTGAATAATTTGCATTTTTGGTGAGGCTGGAGGTGAGCTGAGTATGTAGAGTGGGGCTTGTATAAGGGGTTGCAATAAACTTGAATGCTGGATTTTATAGCAACATGGTTGGGATGGGCTACTATAGGAGGAACACCTAGTCCTGTGTAAAAAGGTATGTGTGAAATTTCGCGGAAAAAATATTGTAAGTGGATTTAATATGTTTTAATTGCTTTTTGTTTGTAAGTTGTATTGTGAGATTTTTATTTTTTTTAATGTACGAAGCACCCAGTGGGAGAGGGTTGGAATCCACTGAGATCTTTCTAAGTTGGCTGGAGGTCCTATTGGTCTCTGCGTTCGTAACATTAAATCGATTAGTATAAGTATATTTATAATCCAGGAGAGGGGGGCGGGAGAAGGCACATATTCTCCATATTCCATTCGTGCTTGTTTTGCTCTTTTAGCAAGATGCTTGAAAAATTATTCCCGAATAATTTGTATTGAAGTAATTTCTTTCTTTCTCCTTTATATTTATTTATCTCTTACTATAATCGAAGACAATGAAGTGATGTATTAAAGCAGATTTTCACCGAAAATTAATACCGGATGTCCGCCGGGAAGGTAGACTACCTCGTTTTTTCGCCATTTTTGTAAACATGGTCGTGAAGTAGACACGTGACAAATTTATTATGGAAAAATATTCGATAAACTATAGTCGGTTCTGCGCAATGGAAACGCTTCAAATTATTCATCAGTTACCTTTGCATCCATTAAAAGGACAGTTTATTGTGCGATTTGGTCAAGAGAAATCATTGGACCTTACTTCTTTGAAAATAAAAACGGCCTGACGGGAACTGTGAATGGGGAGTGATATCGTGATATGATTGAAAACTTTTTAACACCACACTTGCATGCTTCGGGCTCGATTAACATGTGGTATTAACAAGACGGTGTTTTGTTTGTTTTTTATTTGAAAACACTACATTTTTTGTAATATTTAAATGGAAGCAAAAAGCAATTGACATGATTTTTTCGAATAATTTGAAACAAATTTTAGCGAATAATTTTTATCCAAATAATTTTTATTCGCATAAATTTTATTCGAATACATATATTATTTAAATATATTACTTTTACCAACAATTACTTTTGCTTAAATTTTCGTCGCTACCAAAGCGATGAAAAATATATTAGTTTATTTATTTAAATGATTTAAATTTTTTATCAAACAAAGAAAGCTTTTTTTTGGATTGTCTTTCATTCAAATGGAAAGCAAACATTAATTGCCTAATATTTGAATAATTTTTGCTTCACAAAATTTTAGTTGTATAAATTTTATTCGAATAATTTGTACATCTCCATAATTTAATCGAATAATTTTTTGTAACAATCGTATTCGAATACTTTTTATATTTTATACATATTTGTGTTTAAATCTAAAATCGCTGGGAGAGGAATTAGTCGTCTCTCGGGGACTAATAATCCCCGAGGTGCTATTGTCTTACTATAGATACCTGCACCCTAAGGTTCATGGGTGATGGTTAGACGTATGAGTTGCTTAAGGGCTGGCACTCTTAAACGACTACGTCCTACCAACTCACTACGCTTGAATTTGCTGCTTGGGAAGTTGCATACAGGAGACTCGAACTTTTCAGCAAGGGCTGAAAGGGTTTGGCTACAAACTTATGACAAAAGTTGCGACTTGTGTTAGTATTACAAGCCACACGAAGACGCTGGTGAATCATGAATAGTTCACCCCGTAGAAGTGGTCTATCATCAGATAAAGCCGGCAAGGCACATTCTGATGTAAATCAATTACACAATCTATATTTTCTCTCACAGTCCGAGGGGTCAGCTTTTTAGCTTAGTATACATTTAACCAGGCCGTTTTGCTTACCAGGAGATAGAGAGGAAGGAGTCCCCCGTTTGTTGTAGCAAACAAAACTCTAGAAAGCCGCATTACATATGTTGTGTTGGATTTCCTGGCCAAGAGTTAATTCGCAAAACGAAGATTGGCAAAGCACTGGGGAGATTCTGGTGGCACACCCTCCCAGCACTGATCATGATTGAGGTGCCTATACTGGTTGAAACTTTCTGCCTGTGATTTAGATCTAAAATTGCAGGGAGGGGATTTAGTCTTCCCTCATAACTAATATGCATGTCACTTTTCGTGGGCTAATAACTCTTGAGATGATCTTGTCTTGCAACGGGTACCTGTAACGTAAGTAAGTGAGTTGGTTAAGGGCTGGCACTTTTTATAGAATTCGGCCTACCCACTCATTAATCCATGTTTTCCATTGACATTCTGGTAAATTGCATATAGGAGGTTTGTAAGGTCCTAGCACTTCAGCAAGGGGTTTGCTCATATGGCTACAAACTTATGGCAAACGTTTCGGCCTGTGTGAGTCTTTTAGGCCACACAGCGACGCTGGTGAATCGGGAATAGCTATCTCCGGTGAATTGGTCTATCTTTAGATATAACGTAAACCAATTTCTCAATTGGTCTATTTTCTCAATCAAAATGAATCTTAAAATTTTCTCATTTTCGTTATATCCAAACTGTTATCCTTTTAGAGGCCTTTTTATCCCCCCTTTTAAAGGCCAATTATCCCCACTACTGCTTAGTAACAAGTTAATCGTTATTAAAAGTACAAATTAGCCAAATGTATAACAATTGCCCACATATTTAAATAAATTGATCAAACTCAAAGTAGTCAGCTTTACCAAATCGTATCTTTATTTGGGGGAACAAAATGCAAAGGTAAACAATCAACTGTTTTATACAAACTGTATTACAATGAGAAAAAGGGAAGTAGGAATGTAAAAGTGAACTGCAAATATGTTACAAAGAGTTGGCAAATAAACATGGCAATATTATGCTTACAGCGGTCAACATGAGGGCTGGAATAATAATGAACTAGAATAAATGTACCTGCAGGTGTATACATGTTTGTTTGTGTGTATGTGTGTGTATGCTAATGGCTTCATCCCTTATCTGTGGAAAAAATACATACATACATATGTGTACGAGTATGTTTTACTTAAATAAGGTTTGCAAATATTCAAGTAATTTCGATTTCTAGCAGTAATTTGATTTTTTTTTTTTTTTTTTTGCATAAGATTTTTGTTTGCTTTGCTGGTCTCAGTGCATTAACTAATAAACTTTTGGGGCTTACAACAGGGTATATTGTTCTTTTAACAAGGAATATATTGTATTGCTTTTAATATTTTATTAATATGCCAACATTGTTATCGGATTTAAAGTCGTCTGTTTTTTCTTTTTTTCTTTTATCTCAATTTTTTAATTTGGTTAAAGGTTAAAACATGTTTATTGTTCTTCTCGAAAACATTAAAAAAAATATTTCTGCTTTTATATGTTATAAAATATTTGTTGGTAATTGAACTTTGTAACATTATGAATTTAAATGTTCCAACTGCTAAAGTGGTAAAAAAGAAACATTTAAAACAGGCATTTTTATTTTGAGTAAAGACTGAAATAGGAAGCTTTCTAATTTTGAAATAAAATGTACAAAAACAGAAAACCAATTTATATAATTAAAAAAGATATTTCCATAATCAAATATATGTAACGGGTGATTCATTGCGAGGTTTGATTTATAATGTAAAATAAGACACATACTATACTACTATATAAAATAAAATCTGTACTTCCATCTCATGAAAGAAAATTTTACGTTAGAGTTAACAATGAAACATTTGCATTCGGTTGTATTTAATCTGGCGTTCCACAAAGAAGCGTGCTAGGGCGAGCACTATACACGCTTTTTACCTCCGATATGCCCAACAGCAATCTTTCAATATTGAAAAAATTTTGAATAACATATTAATTTTCCTTACAATGATAACAAATTGTTATCGAAATATTGAAAATTAATACTGTTAAATATTTTATATAAAATAAAACGATCTTTAGCTGCAAAAATAAGAAATATTTACTTAAACAAGATCAAATTATTAAATATCAAATATTATGCTTATTATTTCTTTATTTCGACCGCTTTTTCCTTTCTTAATGTGTGTAATTGCTCGAGCAATTTTTAGTTATCTGGCAATATTTCGCTTTCCTTTGGATAGCTTCTTCAGGCCAAATAATATTTATTTAATTTCAATTTGTAGAATATTTTTGAAAAATTAAAACAACAAAAACAAATAATTTGAAATAAAAATATGTTAATTTCTTACAAATTCATATAGATACATAGTTAAAAACAACAACAAACCCAAATAACAACATTTTACAAACAACCCTTAATTTTAACTAAATACTTATATATTTGGGCTATATTCTCAATATCTGTCTTCAAATTAATTCTCCTATCCTCTGGTGTGTTAATAATTTGTAACATCTCTAGTGCAAGTCTACGTTTATAATTATTCTCTCTATTCAAAATTGTTGTGTCTTCAAACTTAGGGAAATGATTTGAACTTGTACAATGTGCAGTCAATGCTGTCTTTTGTGTTGAGTTCCTCATTCTATATTTCTGATCTGATCTATGCCCAGCTAATCTAGTTTTAAGTTTGTTTTTAGATGTTCCCATATAAACCTTATCACAATTTTCTATATCATTTCCACCACACGGATTTTTATAAACTACATTTGATATCTCAAGTTTGTCTGTTTCATCTTTTAATTTACTGAACAATGTACTTAAGGTTTTATACGTCTTATGGGCCATCATATACTTTTCTTTATTATATATCTTAGATTTTTTCAACCTTTCTGATATTTCCGGGATATATGTAAATGACTTGTAAGTTTTTGGTTCTATTGTGGTTACATTATTGTGTGTCCCTTGAATTCTATATTGTTTTATTAATTTATTTGTAAGTTCTATTGGAAAGCTATTTTGTGTCAAAATATCTTTAATTATCTCCTTATTCTTTCCATGAAATTGTCTATCACTTATTGCTAAAATTCTGTTCATCATATTTTTAGATGTGTTCAAAATAATTATTCTAGGGTGTTTTGAAAAATAGTTTATAATCCTTCCTGATGATATAGGTTTCTGATACCAATCCAATAATAAATTATTGCCCTTTCTTATTATCAATGTATCTAAGTAAGCAAGTCTAGAATCTGATTCCTTTTCAATGGTAAATTTAATGTCCTTGTGGTAATTATTAAAAACGTTCAAAACATTATCTATCTCACCGTCAGATATAATACAAAATAAATCATCAACATATTTTGTAATAATCTTCGGTTTAATAGCCAATTTTTCAATACAACAATCAAGTAATTCCTCCATAACTATATCAGCCACAATAGGAGTTGTTGGAGATCCCATTGGAAGTCCTCTTTGCTGGATATAAAACCTACCATTGTACTGAAACAAAATCTCACTATCTGTAAGAAAAAATCTTTATCTATACTAGTGTATTCCTTTATTTTATCCCAGTTACTTTCGATAATACGTTTAGCCAAATCGATGGGTATACTTGGAAATAACGATACTACATTCAATGATATTAATCTTTCATCATTATCTAAATTCACATTTCTAATTCTTTCCCTAAATTGTAATGAATTTTCTATGTTATATTGTGAATTATTATTAACATTTTTAAGAATTTTCGTCACATATTTACTAAGTTAATATGCTGTAGAATTAACACATGAGCAAATGGGTCTCAATGGAAAATTCTCCTTATGAATTTTTGGTACCCCATACAATTTGGGGGCTGTAGCAACATTTGTTTTCAGTCTGAATTTATCATTCTGTGTAATGATTCCTGACTGTAAGAGTCTCTCAACAATATCATTATTATGCTTTTGAAATCTACTTGTCGGATCTCTAACTATAAACGAGTATGCTGTAGTGTCACTAATAACATCACTCATTCTTGACTCATAATCACTTTTATTCATAGCTACCGTTGTATTACCCTTATCCGCATTAAGAATTAAAACCTCTTTATTTCTCATCAAAAAACGTTTAGCTTCCCTAACCTTATCTAATACAAACCTGTCCCTCTCTGAGATTCTATCATCTCTAAGATGATTACCTATCATCAAAATTCCAAGAAAGACCTTAAGCTCGAACAATTACACATATCAAATATTATATTATTTTAAGAAAAAGTTGAAAAAAATTGAAAAAGAAGTAATGTTTTAAGGAATATCCTCTGAAATGGTAGAATGTAAAGATAAAAATTTTAAAATATATTTCGAAGGCTTTCAAATATCAACATATAAATCACTAGGAATCAATTAGTTTTTTACTAGTTGATTTTGTTTTCGATTAAAGCGAATTTTGATTCAATTTGCTATATAATCTATATTTGCTTTGTGCTGTTTCAAGCTATTAGAAATACATATGTATGCGAGCTTTCAAATTCAATTTTTCCCCCCACTTTTAATAAAGTTCCTTATTTTGTATGCTGTACAATCTCCAAGAATCTTATTACCTGAAGGCAAAACTAAAACAACTATTGGCAACAGTTATTTTCTATTGTATCTGTTTGTTCTTTCATTAATATGACTACTAAATGGTACTTGACATACAAAACGTCTACTTCTTTTCAAATTGTGCATATAGCATTTTTTTTACAATCATTTAAACTACTTTTTCTATAGCCATGTTCGTACAACTCCTTAAGGTATGCTACGTCATTACTATTAATTACAAAACATTTTTTGTGCAGAAGTGCGTTTGTGTGTGTGTGCGTGTTTTCTTCTCTTTTAACACATGTGTGCAAATGTTTTACATACAAGTGGGAGTTGTTGAACAGTTTGATATACAAATGTAAAAAAATTTGCTTTCAACTTCATGTTCCAAGTAAAATCCCCAAAAAACAAGAAATCGTTAGCAAACACAATTTGAAAAACTTCAAGGAATTGCTATATTCCTTAATGGATGTTTGTTTGTTATGGTTGTGTGAATGTAAGCGAGAGTGCTTTTACGTGTGTAAAAATGTTTATGCAGATTTAAAGAAAAATATTTTTAGCAATTTTTATGTCGTCTACAAACAAACGAGCAGCAATTTTAATAAAATTTATACTATTGAAGTTTATTGAGAGCTTCTAGAGAAAACAAAAGCATATTTTCGTTTAAAATAAGAAAAAAAAACATTAAAAATGTTTTTATGTTTTAAAAAGATTTTGATTAAAATAAAAACAAAGCAATAACACAACTATTTCTCAAATGAATTCATAAAAACTTATTAAAGCTTTCTTAAAACGAAAGTATTCAGTATTTAATATAAAATAATTTTATCTTTAAAGTTTTAAGAAAATTAAATACCAGAAATCTTAATATTTATGACAAAGACCTTTAATCGTAAATTCCTTAGAAATACTTAAACTATTTTGGTCTGAACATGTGAAAATAAAACAATGTAATAAAAATTTTGTTAATAGAGGAGATAAATGAAAGCACGTTTGTAAAAATAACAACAATTTGATAAAAATAATTTTTTTGCCAACAATTAAATCCTAAAATATATAATAAAAAAATATGGGATATGACTAAAACGTTTTAACGCCACATTTCAATGCTTTGGGCTTGAATAATATGTGGTAGCAACAAGATGGAGCCACATCGAGTACAGCCAGGATTACAATGGAATTATTGTGAGACCTCTTTCCACATCAAGTTATTTCAAGAAATGGTGTTGTTGATTGGCCTGATTTAACTGCTCTGGAGTAGTGTAGTATACCTTCCCGGCGGATACCCTGTATATGCCATATAAGATATTTGCTGGCGCTAGATTTTTTGTAGTAAATTTTGTTATCGGCAAATTTCTATAAAACACTTTTTTTTTTAATCGATAACTTTTTTCAGAAAAATTTTACTCTGAATTTGTTTTTGTGAAAAAGTTTTCTTATTTATAAATATTTTACAAAAATTTTTCATATTCGTAGAAAAAAATATATGGTTGATATGACAATATTCTAAGGTCAACGTATTATTGTTGGATTACATGGTTGCACTTGATAATACTACATTGTTACATTTAAAACACCATTGACAGGACACACCATAGTATTGTAAAAAAACTATTATAAGTAACCATACTATATTTTGGTTTAACATTATTATAATAATAATAAGTAACCACAGTAGTGATTAAAATTACCAAATAATTGTCATACTCAACCATATTATTATACTAACCACTCATACTTTTCTCATATCTAACCATGTTGCTTTCATGAAATAACCATACTAAAATCACAAATAGCTTTATTATAATTGAACCATATATTTGCTATTTTTTTTTTTAACTTGGACCAGTACTCAGGGGATGACCCCTACATATGCAGTGCATTGTACCAGAACTAGGGAAATAGTTTGTGAGGAGGGGGAAAGAGGGAGTAGTGTTTGTGAACATTCGACTTGAACCTTCCAACGTTATAACAGACAGAAAACATGTCTGCAGGCAACTTGTTCCACAAACGAAGCGTACGGAAAAAAACGAATTCTCTCTGTAATGCGTAGTACGATTCCTCGGGCAATCAACCACAAATGGATGAGCTCTGGACGATAAACACGCGTTACGTAAAAATGTGCACGTTTCGGGAACAAGATCCCTGATCTCGTCAGAGCAAAATCCATTGTAGTAACGATAGAACAGAGAAACGCACCCCACACTGCATCGATGCTCCAGTGAATCAATAGAGTTGGATACCCTATTGTCACCGATGAGCTTCTTCGCCCTCTCCTGCACACGGTCGAGTAACCCCAAAATAGACTTTGAGGCACCGGCCCAAACATGAGAGTTGTATTCCATTTTCGGCCGGATGTAGGTGGTATACATAGTAAGGAGATCGGATGACGTGAAGTACATCTTGCACCGTTTTAAAAAACCTAGGCACTTGAATGCTTCTTTAGAGATATGAAAAATGTGTTCAGTCCAGCGAACATCACACTGTATATTCATACCAAGAACATCAAGAGCATCCGATTCCTCAATATTTATAACAACCATGTGTATGGATGAAGCAGCATCTGCGGTCGTTTGTTTGTGTGTTAATAAGCAACATTGGGTCTTACGAGCGTTAAAGGCGACCCTATTTTTACGACCCCACTCAGAGATGAATAGAAGATTACTATTCAGTGAATCATTCATATTTAGCCTCTTAGTAGCGACCTCTGATAGGCTGGGTCTATAACTAAAAGAGTACGAGTGGCAAATGCTGCTGTCATCCGCGTAAGAGTGGATAGGGTTGGAAGTTTGATAGAGAAGGTCATTCAGGAAAATAAGAAATAGAGTAGGAGAGAGAACGGAGCCTTGCGGTACCCCTGAATTAATCTTGAACTCGTTTGATGATTATTATATTTACAAGAAAAAGCCAGCGTATAATATATGCTAATACTATGTTTAATATAAATTTAAAAAATAATCGCGTTACATCTCCTCTTTGATGGTGAATTATCCATCTACTGCAATAAAACAAAAATAGTTATTAAGAATTTTAAAAGTAATATTTGTCTACATTAATATGGTTGCACGTAGTCATACTGTTGCATATGTTTATATCTTAATATTACAGACTTATCTTTATATTTTCACGAATACTCAATATGTATTTTTCGCCAAATTTGTGTTCTTTTTTCTCCTTTTTATATAAAGCTGAACAAATATATATATATATATATATATATATATATATATATATATATATATATATATATATATATATATATATATATATATATATATATATATATATATATATATATATATATATATATATATATATATATATATATATATATATATATATATATATATATATATATATATATATATATATATATATATATATATATATATATATATATATATATATATATATATATATATATATATATATATATATATATATATATATATATATATATATATATATATATATATATACATTTCAAATTAAAAGTTCACAAAACATATTTTTATTCCAAAAAAATTTGTCGTATGGGAGGAAAATATTATTAATAAAAACAATAGTAAATTAATTTTTTTAACTCATTTGTGGGATATGAATTAACATATCATACATATTATAAATACAAACATATATGTAATAAAAGCTATTGTTGTTTTTAAAAAATTTTTCACAATTCCTATTATAGTATGCAGCCATATCTTGAAATTTATAGATAGTAACAATAGAATTACAGAAATGCAAACAGTAACATATTTATAGAGGAACAAACTATAATTAAACCGATAATACGCTGCGTTTAGCAGCAATACACAATGTTATAGCATATATATTAATGTTGACGCAACCATATATGAAACTGTCATTTCTTTGCGTGTAGAAAATATTATTGCCAAAAATATTCTATTCCTCAAAGAGACACTAATGCTTTTGTAAGTTATGAGATTTCCTCTGTTTAAACATTTTTGTGATTTAAGATATCAGATTAGATATATAATCAATATCCCTATTAATCAGCAGGTGTCATTAATACTGATAAAACCTCTTGATGTACACAGTTTAACCGATCTGTTATCAACACCACTTAAATCGCTTTTGTGATTGCTGAAAAACTAATTAATTAACCAACCAAAACAACCACTGAAAATGTTATAAATATTATTTTTTCACAATACAGCAAAACTATTCGTATAAAAATTGATGAAAAATTCCATGAAAAATTACAAAAAAAAAAACATTGAGCATCCCAAAATGCACATAAATCATTTACTCTATACTCGTATGGATGGGTATGGAACACTAACACACACGCAGCCAAACAAAAATACACAAATGGATTAATTTTGGTTATAAATGCAATGAGCGGAAATGCAAATGAGCCAAAACGGTTACAGGAACAACCTCTGCGAGAAATGTAATCATAAATAAACAAAAGCTGTTAATAATAAATTATAACAACAACTCAATAAAAATCTAGAACAACAAATCAAAAGGGTTCAAACACAAAAAAGCAAATAAATAATAAAATTTAACTATAACAAGATTTTGCACTTACAAAAGGATAATGAAATGCTGAATATTTGAATCAAAATTATTCCAAAAAAAATAAAGAAAATGGAGGAATTTTTGAATAAAAGAAAAGTTGAATACAAAACTGACAGTAATTGGGAAAGCAGTAAAACATTTTCGCATTAGTACACGGAAAGAAAAGTCTTATATTAACTTTAGATTTGTTCATAATTTTTGATTACCTGCAAGAGAATGGATCTTATATTGAGAAATGTTTTATTTAATATCGTCAGTTATGTTTCGAATACAATATCATATCAGATAAATATCCGCCTCTGTTAGTCTCATACATGCGAGCCCCTTTGAGCATATTTTTCATTACATTCTCACACATTTCACGCGGCATTTCATTAATTTCATCATGAATACTTTATTTAAGTTGCTCAAACGTTTCTGGCTTTCGTTTGAAGGTTAGTAATATTAAGTAAAAAAAATAGTGCCTCGATGGCTAATTTGGTAGAGTACTCGACCAGCGGTCTCGAGGTCGCAGGTTCGATTCCTGCTTCAGACCCTGGGTGTTACTGCAGACAAGCAAAAAAGCTTCGCAGTTTTTGTGTTTGTAAAAAAAATGAAACTAGCGCCATCTATCTGTTAGGCGCGTAATTTTTTGGTCCATGTAGTACTTCTAACACTGTTGGGGTGTGAGTTTTCATTCATGGAATGAATTTTCACTGCAGTGTAGATTTAAATAAATACATTTCTGTCTGTGCTGATTTTTTTTTTTTTTTTTTTTTTGCTAATAAATTCTTTTTGTATTTTTGTTTTTCTTTTTGTCTTCATTGATTCCAAATTTAAAACAAACTTTTATAAATACACATACTCGTATTTGTGTAGTGTCTGTTTTTTTTTTTTAACATTATATTTCAACAATATGGCCACAAAAAATTAACTGGGCGGAAACAATATGGCGCACTTAACATGGTCAATGTAATAAAAATGATTTATGACAAACAGAACAAATAAATTTATTAATAGATGTAGAGACACAACCAACAAAAAATACAATTAAATTCAATAAACTGGTAACGTTTACAGGAGTGGAACGATTATCTTGTGATAATGTAATTTGACACTTTAATATCTATTAATTTATCGTCTCTGTGAAACATAAATTCAATTCAAGACAAATTGTCAGAACAAAGCACAGAGATAAGGAATTTCTCAAGAAAGGACTTTAGAAAAAAAAGTCTATTTTACTTAAACTGAAAGCATTATACTCTATAAGTCTTGAGCACATAAATATATAAGTAAATACTTTAAAAAAAAAGATTTTTTAAATAAGTTTTCCGCTATAAGCTAACTTTAAGTCTATTATATATTTGAGGCCAGTTCTTGTCTTACAAAATTGTTGCCTTTAAGCTTTAAGTATTTAAGTCTTTTGTTTTAAGATTAAACTTCAAAAACTATACTCTTGTTAAGTTGAACAAATCCCTAGTAAGTTTAAAGAATATCCTTAAAAGCTTTAATAAATCAAACTTAAATATTGTAAATTATTTCCCCTTCTTTATACCTTTACACAACAATAAATTTGAATTATAAATTGAACACAAACAAAAACCTGTATAAATGTATAAAAAAAAACCTATAAAATTTAGTGCGGATGAGGGATTCGATGGCACGTATCACACCAACATTGTGGTCAAACATAACGGCAGTTGTCTGTACGTGCCCCCTGGTATCTTCAAGAGCACATGCAAGATAGACATCACGTGGTTCCCATTCGATGACCAACACTGCGAAATGAAATTCGGTAGTTGGACTTATGATGGAAATCAGGTAACGTGTGTGTGTGTGTATATGTATGAGACAAAACTGAAAGTATAAATAAAACTGATACTAGACATGAGTTTAATAAACCACAAGAACTAAAATCTCAAAGAAAATAAGAGAAAAGGGCGAAAATACCAAATACACTTATCACAACTTGTACTTCAGATAAGGGAATATAAAAGGAGCAGTCGAGTAAAATGAAAATAGAAGTCGAAATGAGCCTTTAATCTATATTTAAACTCAAAAAGAGATTCCAGTTTTTAGACTTGTTAAGGCACAACAGTAGTATTCTCTTGAAGAAATTCTCTTTTCTAAACAGCACTATTTTAAATCATTTTTTTAATGCTATTCTACTTCCTTTAAAAAACTTTTTTTTTAATTTAACTTCTAAAAGACACATTTTTCAAAAATGTGTTTCTTATAATATACTTTTTAAAAGCAGCTTTTCCAAAGGTGCTCTTTTAGAAGGGACTTTTATAAAAGCTACTTTTTTGTACAAGTATTTTTTTAAAAGATATTTGTTTCTAATATTATATGATAGGTTGGTATAATTCATCTGGCTCAAGTTCAATCCTGGCTAAAGCCAAGAAATATCTTTATTTTTAATTATTGATCTTGAGCCAGACGAATGATATCCAACCCCTAAAATAATATTAGAAATTTTAAAATAATTTCGACTATTCATCATTAATACAAACAAAAAGATACTTGTTTTTGAAAGTACTTTTTTCAAAAAATACTTTTTCAAAAGGAACTTTTTCAAGAAAAACTATTTTTAAATAGTAATAGTAATAGTTTAATTCGGAAGGTAATTTAACAAAAAGTATTTTTTTCAAAAGGTACTTTTTCAATAAGTAATTTTTTCAAAAAGTAATTTTTTCAAAATATTTTTTTTCTTCGATTAAAATTTTTTTTTTTTCAAAAGATAATTTTTTAAAAGATACTTTTCTCAAAAGTTACTTTTTTCAAAAATTACTTTTTTCAAAAACAGATTTATTTCAAAAGGTACTTTTTTAAAAAAAATACTTTTGGCAGCAGATAGTAATTTAAATTATACTTTTTTTAAATTGTTAATTAAACAGTACTCTTTTTAAAAAAATACGTTTTAAAAGCTACTTTTTTAAACATCTTTTTTGAAAGCTATAATTTTAATATTTACTTTAATATAAGAAACTTTTTGGAAAAAGTATTTTGTTTAAAACGTACCTTTTTTAAGGTGTTTTTTAAAAATACTTTATAACAAAGGTTGTTTTTAAAGTTGCTTCTATAAAAAGATAACATTTGAAAAAATTATTTTTTCATAGCTACATTTTTGAAAGTACTTGTTACTAAATAGCTTTTAAAAGTCACTATTTTTCAAATATACTTTTTTTTTAAAGATACGGCTTTAAAAGTTACTTTATATACATATGAGGTACTTTTTTCCAAAAGTTACTTCTTTTGAAAGTATATTTTTAATATTTACTTTTATATTAAGCGATTTTATAAAAAGCTACTTTTTCAAAACGTACTTTATTTGAAACGAAAATTTTATAATAGTTGCCACTTTTAAGCAGATAACACACGAAAGCTATAATTTTAATATTTACTTTTATATAAGAAAATTTTTGGAAAAAGTATTTTGTTTAAAACGTACCTTTTTTAAGGAGTTTTTTAAAAATGCTTTATAACAAAAGTTGTTTTTAAAGTTGCTTCTATAAAAAGATATCATTTGAAAAAATTATATTTTCAAAGCTACATTTTTGAAAGTACTTGTTACTAAATAGCTTTTAAAAGTCACTATTTTTCAAATATACTTTTTTTTTAAAGATACGGCTTTAAAAGTTACATTATATACATACGAGGTACTTTTTTCCAAAAGTTACTTCTTTTGAAAGCATATTTTTAATAGTTACTTTTATATCAGGCGCTTTTATAAAAAGCTACTTTTTCAAAACCTACTTTATTTGAAACGAAAATTTTATAATAGTTGCCAATTTTAAGCGGATAACACACGAAAGCTATAATTTTAATATTTACTTTTATATAAGAAACTTTTTGGAAAAAGTATTTTGTTTAAAACGTACCTTTTTTAAGGTGTTTTTTAAAAATACTTTATAACAAAGGTTGTTTTTAAAGTTGCTTCTATAAAAAGATAACATTTGAAAAAAATATTTTTTCAAAGCTACATTTTTGAAAGTACTTGTTACTAAATAGCTTTTAAAAGTCACTATTTTTCAAATTTACTTCTTTTAAAAAGATACGGCTTTAAAAGTTACTTTATATATGAGGTACTTTTTTCCAAAAGTTGCTTCTTTTGAAAGTATATTTTTAATATTTACTTTTATATTAAGCGATTTTATAAAAAGCTACTTTTTCAAAACGTACTTTATTTGAAACGAAAATTTTATAATAGTTGCCACTTTTAAGCAGATAACACACGAAAGCTATAATTTTAATATTTACTTTTATATAAGAAACTTTTTGGAAAAAGTATTTTGTTTAAAACGTACCTTTTTTAAGGTGTTTTTTAAAAATACTTTATAACAAAGGTTGTTTTTAAAGTTGCTTCTATAAAAAGATAACATTTGAAAAAATTATTTTTTCAAAGCTACATTTTTGAAAGTACTTGTTACTAAATAGCTTTTAAAAGTCACTATTTTTCAAATTTACTTCTTTTAAAAAGATACGGCTTTAAAAATTACTTTATATATGAAATACTTTTTTCCAAAAGTTGCTTCTTTTGAAAGTATATTTTTAATAGTTACTTTTATATCAGGCGCTTTTATAAAAAGCTACTTTTTCAAAACGTACTTTATTTGAAACGAAAATTTTATAATAGTTGCCACTTTTAAGCAGATAACACACGATATGTTTTTAACAATGTAGCTGTCATTTTTGACATCTTGCGTCTGTAAAAAACATGAGCAAAGACGTCTGACAAAATTTCAAATAGATCCTGTTCTATTTTTTTATGTTTAAACATCTGACATTAGAACTTTATGCCTTGCAAACAATTCAGCCGCCGTTTTTGAACGGTATAAGTAGCCGGCTTGAGGAAATTTTAGTGCAATAATATTTTAATATGTTTTAAATAATTATTTTTTATAATAATAAAAGGCATATACAATGTCAGACGTAAATGAACATGTACGTTTGTGAGCAAATTTTAAAAACCGTCTGTAAATATGAAAAACTTTGACAGACATGAAAAAATACATACATTTTAAAAAACAGACGTAAAAACGTCTGTGGGTGCCTTTAGAAAGTATTTTGCCATAAAAGGGTTTTTCTAATGCACTTGATTTAGAGTACTTACTTTAAACGCTACTTTCTTAAAAAGTGCTATTTTTAAATTGTAATTTTCTTCAGAGCTGTTTAAAAAAGTACTGATCTCAAAATGTTTTTTTTTTTTACAAGATATATCTTTTAAGTTACTTTTTTCTAAAGCTCATTTTTAAAAGTACCTTTTTTAGAACATACTTTTTGAAAAGGTGACATTTTATAAAAAAAAACGAATAAAAAAAAATTATATAAAATTTTTTATAAGGTTTTTTTAAGTTTTTATATTAAAGGGTATCTTTGCAAAAGGTACTTACTTTTTCAAAAGGTACCATTTTTCTAAGAAGCCCTTTTTCTAAAGATAATTTTTTTAGACTTACTTTTATTAAATCATACCTTTTTAAGAGGTGACATTCTTTAAAAGGTAGTATTTTTTAAAAAGTATTTTTAATATAAAAACAACATTTAACTTAAAAGTACCTTCTTCAACATTTTTTTTTTTTTTTTGTATATTTTTCTTTTCAAAATTTACTATTTTAAAAAACTCTTTATTTTAGAAAGTATATTTGTAAAATACTTTAGTATCTTTGTAATATATAATGGGTGATTTTATAAGAACTATCGGAAATTTAAAAAAAAAACACATAAAATTCAGAAAAATGCATGAAATATTTATTTGGATCGATAGTTGGGTCGATATAATTTAATGATTGAAGATTATTTCATGCCGCGGCTACGCCTCAAATGGTCCATCCGCTTAGTCCAATTTGGCATACCCTTTCCAACATTTCGGCCGGTATCTCACGAATAATGTTGGCAATGTTGGCTTCCAGTGCGTCAATCGAAGCGGGCTTGTCGCTATAGACATTAGCCTTAACATAGCCCCACAAAAAATAGTCTAGAGGCGTTAAATCGCACGATCTGGGCGGCCAATTGACTGGTCCCAAGCGTGAAATAAACTGTTCACCGAACTCGCCCCTCAATTGGTCCATTGTTTCGCGTGCTGTGTGGCATGTGGCACCGTCTTGTTGAAACCACATGTCATGCAAGTCAAGCTCTTCCATTTTGGGCAAAAAAAAAGTTTGTTATCATCGCACGGTAGCGCTCACCATTCACAGTAACGTTGTGATTCGCATCATCTTTGAAGAAATACGGCCCAATGATGCCGCCAGCCCATAATCCGCTCCAAACGGTTGTTTTTTGTGGATGCATTCGTAGCTCTTGCAATGCTTCTGGCTGCTCTTCACTCAAAATACGGCAGTTTTGCTTCTTCACGTATCCATTCAACCAGAAATGAGCCTCGTCGCTGAACACAATTCTTCGATCAAAAAAGTGGATCTTCATTTAACTTTTCAAGAGCCCATTCACCAAAAATTTGGCGTTGTGGTAGGTCGTTTGGCTTCAATTCTTGCACCAGCTGTATCTTATAAGGCTTCACACCCAAATCCTTCCGCAAAATTTTCCACGTAGTGGAGTAACAGAGGCCCAATTGCTGCGAACGGCGCCGACTCGATAATTCACGGTCATCACCAACACTGGCCGATACGGCTGCGATATTTTCTTCAGTTCGCACTCTACGTAAGCGTGTTAGTGGTTTAATGTCCAACAATGTAAATTTGGTGCGAAATTTTTTTACAATAGCCCGAATAGAAGCCTCAGTAGGTCGATTAAACTGACCATAAAATGGAAGAAGCGCGCGATGAACTTTCTTAACAGAGCACGCATTTTGGTAATAAAATTCAATAATTTGCAAGCGTTGTTCGTTTGTAAGACGATTCATGATTAAATTATAGACCAAACTGAAGATGTTTGACAGTGACACAAGATACAAAACGTGCGTGAGCTGTCAAAACTAGTGTTGCCAAAAAGATAATAGCGTTAGATACTTGTTTTCAATATTTTTGTAGATACTTTATTAAAAAATACTACTGTAATTTTACAAGGTACCTTTGAACATATTTTCGTTTTATAAAATGAAGTATATTTAATAGACACTAATTTATAAAGTACTTTTCGTAAATGGTACTTTTATTAAAGATGCTGGTTTTTGAAGTGGCAACTTTTTACAAAAAGTACTATTTTAATCAAATACTTATTTTATTTATTTGAATACTTTTTGCAAAAGGGATATGTTTTTAAAAAAGAGAAAGAAAAATAAAGTGCCGTTTTAAAAGCTTGATTTTTGAAAATATTTGTAAAAGATTTGCCTTTTTTAAATCTATTTTTCTTCATATTTATGGCTTATTAAAAAAGGGCGTATCTTGTTTTATTCTTATTTGGTTGAGAATTTCACAAAAAAAAAAAAAAAAACCTGAAAAAAATTTACCAGCTGTGAATTTATTACTCACTTTGTTAAAAATGTTCAATATTTATTTTTTTTTTATACACTTCTTTCTGTAAGGTTGCAAAAACTTGAGATACGCCCTTTTTATATTAAGCCATCGGTATGCCATGCATATATAAGGCAGTTTTTCACAAGATATTTTTCTATAAAGTTTTTTTTTAAGCTTCTTTTTAAGTTTCTTTTTAACAGATATCCTTTTCTTCATTACAAGAAGCATTTTGTGTATAAAAGATTTAAATTGAAACGCGTCTATTTGCCTTTTATATTCCCTTAAGAGATCTCAGCACACGACAACCATTAATTTTCTACACTTAAGTTATTACATACTTGAAAAAAAAATCTTACTTTTGTCTATTTTTCTACCCAAGTTCACTTCAAACGATTTAAATTTATTTTTTAAACTTTTGAACTTAAATATTTTATTTTTTACAATTTTTCAATGCTCTTCTTTAAATACATTTTTTATTTAACCTTAAACTAATTTTTATATGAAACAAATTAATAACAATTCACTGCGTTTTTGTGAATTGCAAAACCAGATTTATTTTTCAATTGAAGTTTAAAACGTTAGAAAACAAAAACAACTCAATAAAACCCAAACACACTTAGACACAATACTTAACTTGTGTAGTATTTTTTTTTTTTTTAGGAATTGGTGGGAAAAAATTTGTTAATTAATATTTTTATAAACACACAATACAAACTAAATAACGCTAATTCAACATGAAAAACAAACACACAATAAAAAAAAACCTTTAAATTAAATTTTGAAAAACACTAGCAGGAAAATACTACCCCACTTCTACAAATAAACCGAAAATCAAAACAATTGAAAAAGGTCCTGATTGGAATCATGTGAGAAATTATTTTTTTTCCTATTGACTTAAAATACGAACAATGTGGAGAGGACAGAACAAAAGAAAAAATCTGATTTCGACTATTTTGCATGATGGGCAACAAAAATTGTTACAAACATCAAAAAAAAAAAAAAAAAAGATGATGAAGAACAAAGTAACAAAACCACTTTTAAAAATTTTGTTAACTACAAAACAGAAAATTGCTTCCATTTCAAAAAGTTTGCAAAATTTTTAACGTTTGTAAAAGCTCTTAATGAAATTTAAACACACAAAACTGCTACACTGTTAATACACTGAAATACTTGACACAAAAGAATCGCAGCTAATACGCTTCATTGTGATAAGGTAACTTGCAGTTTTATTGTAATTTTGAAGGTTCAGCAAAGATCTTAGACAAAGGCACAGCATCTTATAAAGAGTTTTTTTCAAAATCTTTTTTTTTTTTTTTTGCAATAAATCTCTCTTTGCAAAATATATATTCTGTTAAGCAAAAAGTTTTCCTGGGACTCCCAGGAAAACTTTAAACTTTTCTAATGGGTTTTTTTTCAAAGATTTTTTTTTTTGCAAAAGGTGCTACTACTTTTTGAAATTGGAGGTAGGAGCAAAAAATCCCATAGAGTCGAAAAGAAGGACTCTGTTCTGATGATACCACACCACTCGTTAGATATATCATCACTCTTTTCCAAAATATATATTTAAAAAGGTATTCTGTTAAACCAAAAGTTTTTCATGGAGTCCTTAAACTTTTCTAATAGGTATTTTAAAAGAAAAATTTTTTAAAAAGGTACAGCTACTTTTTAAAATTGAGATTAATAGAGTCGAAAATAATGACTCCAATAGTACCATACCATTCGTTGGAAGTATCATCACCCACTCTATCATGGTATTGGATCCAACCTGCACCCGTAACATATCGCAGTAGCTTATTTAGTCTGAGTTATACGGGTATAATTGCCCATAAAAGTTTTCTTCTTGACAGCCAAAGCTGAGCATTCATACAGGAGGTGGAAGATAAATTATTTATGCTCCCTATCATTACAACTACTACAATATTCATTGCAGGATACTCCAAGTCGGCTTGCTTGTCTTCCTAGCACCCAGTGTCCAGTTATTTCTATCAGCAACTTTGATGCATCTCTGCTTATATCCAGATTATGCCATCTACTTGTAGTGTTCTGACTAAACAATCTAAAGATACCACATTCCATCGGAACTCTGGCTGCTTCCGAAACGAATATATTTAAAGTATATGCAATTTTGGCTTGCTCATTTTCCCGTTCGTTCCGTAGAAAGGTTCCGGCAAAGGTTTGTGAAAAGGCACACTTTTGAAAAACTTCTGTCTTCAATACCTACTTTTTAAAATTGGAGGTAATTCACTACGCGCAAACAATCAAACAAAAGGACTGCTAGAATCATACCCCTCACAAAATAATGCACTCATCATAGTATTTTCTGCAACCTGCAGCCGTAAGATGTCGTTAGAGATCTTTAAGATTGAAAATTATATAATTATATAGTTGCTGTTTTCTTTCTGTCAGACAAAGCTGAGCATTTATTCTTAGAGAAGATAAAATTTAAAAAAGTTTTTAAGCTCCCTATCATTGCAACTATGACAATATTCGTTGCAAGATAATTCAAGTCGACTTGCATGTCTCCCTAGCACCCAGTGTGCAGTTATTCTTGTCAGCAACATCGTTGCATCCCTGTATGTATCTAGATTTCACCATCTACTTGTAGACTTCTGACTAAGGAGTCTAAAGATATCACTTTTAATAAGCCCCATCGGAATTCTGGCTGCTTTTGCAATGAAGATATCTTAATTAAATCCCATTTGGGAATGGGATTTACTTAAGATATCTTTCTTTGGAGAATCCAACGGCCTGCCTACCTAACCTGACCTTGGAAATGGGAATTAACATTAAAGTAATATTATTATTATTATTTCAATAGGGTGTGGCCCAAAACAAGCCCTTTCAGTGCACCCATTGTTGATCATTCACATCAAGAAATCAGACTAAAGGCCGGGGCACATAGAATCCGTCATACGTTATACGTCTCCTTTTTCAACTGACATTAACGTATACGAAGTATGAAGATGGCACAATCAGTACTTTGTTAAGAGATATAAAATCAACTGTATTTTACTATAATTTGATTAAAATATTTTGATTTATTTTTCAGACACAGCGCAATCTAGCACAATTTGTTTTTAATTTATTTTATTTTTGAACGAAAAACTAAAACAAAATATACAAAAAATATTACCAAATAGTTGTCAGAGTTCTCAAAGTTCGTTAAAAGTTGCTCAACTTTAATACTTTGCGTTGACGGAGAAGTACAGAATGTGACAAAGCTCATAAGACTACATGTATTTTAACTTATTTGTCAGTTGAAAAAGGCAACGTATAACGTACAACGGATTCTATGTGCCCCGACCTTTACTCCTTCAATGTAAATGATAACAAGTTCTGTTTATTCAACGTATAGCTTGTAGCAGCCTGTGTCCCAATGCTCCACAGTAGGTGGTCCAGAGCTCCATTGACTCCTCACTGCAAAATCTGCAAATTTCTATTTTGGAAATGTACAGACTCTTAAAGTAGGTATAATGACCGGTACGTAAACATGTCAGTGTTCTTAGGTTTTTTCTCTCCAGTCTTAAAGCACGTTCGGCCTTCTTTACATTATCATAACAAACATAGTTTCTGGTCAACTTGGATAGTCCACTTTCTGACAAATGGTAATTCTATGAATATGTTATTGCACTATCATCGTTTTTTCTCGCGGAGATGCACGGCAGATTTGCAAAATCATCTGCCTTGAAATATTTCATACAAACGCGACGCGATTCATTGTATTTAGATTTTAATTACTTTAATAACATAAAGTCCAGTCTCATAAGATGTGATATGAGAAAAACGCCCCAAGTTGAAAACATATCTAAGAACAGCATTATATGCAAAAGTTAATTTTCTGGTATAAGATAAGTTTTAGCCAAAGTCATACGTATATTTATCGGTGTTGCCTGCTGAGTTGCCCATAATACACGAAGCATCGCAAATATTTTTCCTGCAGCAGTGTTATTTGAGCAGAGATACTGATACCAATTATTTAGATATGACGAGACAAGATCAGTTGCAGAGAAGGTGTTTGTTCAAAAAAATAAATAAAACTCTTACTTAAGAAGTTTTTTTTTAATCCAGTTCTTTGAAGACAAATTTTTGCTCTACCTTAGGAATCTTTAAAATTGTTTACCTTATCACTTTGAAGCGTAGTTTTACATATAATAAACTTTTCATTTTTTTAGAATTTTTTTTTTTATTTTTTTTATTTTAATTAAATTTTATTTTACCATTGAGCAACAAACAAATAAAATTACCATATTTAATCTCTAAACTAACAAAAACATATTTTCTTCAATTTCTTTGGTCTGGAAAAAACAAAAAAAAAATTCTTCGAAACAAATGAAAAAAAATGCTGGAAAATATGTTTTTGCCTGTGTTGATAAAATTTTCATGAATAAAAAAAAATAAAAAAAAACATGAAAATATCAACAACAGTTGGATTTGGTTTTGAATTCCGAAGATGGAGGGGATCTTTCCGATTTTATAACAAATGGCGAATGGTATTTAATCGGTTAGTAATTGATTTAATCCTTTTTCTCTCTAAAGCTTTTTCTAAATGTCTTTAACTGTTTAACTGTCACTTTTTATGATTTTTTGCTTTAACTATTTCCTTACTGGCTATCACCTTGTTGCTTTATTAACCAATTTTTCTATGTGTTTTACATGTTTAAAAAAATAAACTATTCTAAATAATTTCTAAAAAAAAAAACATTTAACTTGCGCCCGTATTTTGAGTTTTGTGACAAAATTAAAAATTGCTTAAAAAAAGTGCAAAAATTTACTCGACAAATTGCTGGGAAATTATTTTCTTTATTCACTGAAAAGCTGTTGTTGCAAAGCTTAAAATACAGTGGTTAAACTAAGCTTGATAAAAATTATAATAATAATAATTCGGTAAAGTCGAATTTATTATACCCTCCACTTAAATGAGAAGAAGAATTTCTTATTGGCTCTTTTTAAAATTTCTTTAAAAAGCAGTCGTAAAGCAGCTTTGGGCTGATGAACAACTCTCGCGTTTTCGATCTTATCTATATAGTTAATAGGCGAACATATATTTTAAAATCCTATTTTTGGCCCTACCACAGCCAGGGCTGCCAGAAAAAATATGGAAGAAATCGTCAATCTTCCGATAACTTATGAAAATATCGTCATTTTAGTTTTGAAATATCGTGAAGAAAATCGGACTTATAAAGATGCCAAATTTTTAGTGTTTTTTAAATGTCTATTTAAAAATACAAACGATTTTTAATGTAAGCTTATAGTCTAAAATGTGTACGTTAGGAAAAAATATATGAATTTATTAAAGAATTTAGTTTTTAATTAATTGCAGTTAGACATTGTATTATCTGAAAATTTTAGAAAGATATATCTGAATTGAATAATTCAAATAAATTGGATTTAATTTCAATATCAAGGAAGTTCGTAGAATTTAATTTTAATTGATCTTTATAATACAGAATACCGTCATTTGTTTAATATTCTAAAGATTTTCATATTTTTGTCATATTTTGACTAACTTGGCTAAATACTAGTCATTATATTTTTGAATATATTGGAAATGCTGGCATTTCAATTGATATTTTTTTTTTTTTTTTTTTGCAAAAACAGCATAAATTTACTATCCTAGACAATTGTGTGATCTGCCTAATATAACTTGTGTGCTGAAAAAGTACCGAAAATCGAGTAATTTGAAAAGTTATATGAAAAATCGTGTAAGGTATTAAATCAGGGCTTTTAGATATATTTTGTGTCTCATCTATAAAAAATTTAATGTTGCCATGCTTTTCATATAGCAAAAATCGTAATTTTTATGACAAAAATCGTCAAATCGTCATTTTGCTAAATTTCAGCCTGAAAATCGTCAAAATGTCGATTTATCGTCAAATCTGGCAGCTATGACCACAGCATCGATTTTGGAAAGTTATATGTATAGGGTTAAGAAGCCTTCTTTGGACAGATAAGCACAATCTGAAGCTTATTAAATTATTACTAACCCTAACAAATGTGGTTTGCTTATACAGGGTGTTAAATACAATTATTTCAAAAAGTAATAAACGATGCTGGCGGAGGGTGGCACCCTTGGAATTATCGATTGCGCAGATTAGTCAATCCCGATGTCGTAGTGGTCGAGTGAGCATCGCGCGTTCGCTGTGAAGCCCTTTTTTAAAACTAATGAGTCTTACGTTATTGCTTGTCGACAATTTTGTTCAAAGTTCGGTATTCGGTGAATACGTGATGGACTGAGTGTATATTTAATTCATTCACTGCAGACATTCCGCATAACTGCTTCAGCTATGAATGTCCCACGGCCAGAGCCCAGTCGATCTTCAAAGAATCCTGAAAACATTGAACTCGTTTCAATACGAAAAACAGCAGGCTCACTGGGACTTTCAAGAAATTTTTGAAAAGGATCATGAAATTCATGAAATTTTTGAAAAGGATCTGAAGTTCCATCCTTTAAAAATTCCTTTCGTTTAAGAACTAAAAAAAGGTAACTTTGATTTACGCTATCGCAGTGTAAATCACAGCAAAAGGGAAATTGCGATCTTTGCTCTAAAAATAAATGGTATTGACTAGACAGAGGTGAAATATCTGAACATTATCCTAGACAGGAAAATCATATGGAAACCGCACCTTGAATTAATTATAAGAAAGGCAACAATAAGCCTCTGGGCTGCCAAAAAACTACTAGGTAGATCCCGGGGCCTAAGCCCTAAGATGACATACTTGTTATGTATCCAAATGGTAATGGTATACTATATGGTGGGGAAAAACCCAAACAAGTAACAGTCATATAAAGCCTTCGCAAGGCTCAGAGACTTGCATGCCTAAGTATCACAGGGATTGTGAAAAAGATTTACATCGGCACCTGCCTTGCGGCCTTATCTGATGATGAACCAGTTCCACGGAGTGAATTATTCACGATTCACCATCGCTACCGTGTGGCAGACTAGACTCATACAGGTAGCAATTTTTGCCATATGAGCAACTTCTTGTTGAGGAGTTCGGGCCTTCTAATCCTTCCTGTATGCAATTTCCCAGCAATCAATGGACTACACGGCTTGATAAGTTGGTAGGCCGAAGCCCACTAGCAGCACCAGCTCTTAAACCAACTCACCCGTCAACCATCTCCTCTGGTTTCTTACAGTACAGGTCTCTGTTGTAAAATCAACAGACCCTCGGGAGGTTGTTAGTCTCCGAAAAAAGCCACACATCAAACAGCAGATATTTTGAAAAATCCTGTTTTAGTAGAACCAAAAATCCTGATTAAACGCGATCGAATAATAACCGTTCATTCACCCTGGTTCATACCCACTCTAATGCCAAATATTTTTAGACAAAAATAAAGCCATATAATTTTCATAAAACTTTTGCTTTAAAACCTTTTAGTTTTATTCATAAGCAAAAAATTTATGGGAGTTATAAAAAAATTTTTTTGTGGATATGGTAACACTTTACCGTATCTTATTCTATCTCTCTTTATCTTTTAGCCTTATATAGAGAAGCCCCAAAAGTGAAAAAAAATATTGAAATGACATTCAATTTAAGTGGAGGGTAAAAATAAAACATTTAATTTACAATTTTCCATTTAAACCCCAAAAGAAAAATAACAATGTTTGTATAAAAGAAAACAGTTTGGCAGACCAACCAAAAAAAACAACTAATTTTGGTCTTCCATTCTGTTTATATTAAATAGCTAATCTTTAATAAATTTAAAATTAAAAAAAAAAAACTGATTATGTAATCAGTTATAAAAATAAATGTTTATAATAAATTCATCATTGTTTATAAATATTGCGGTGGATCAATTAAAATCTTCCTAAAAAAATAAAACTTAACAGTTACAATGTATTTTTATACTTATTTATAATCATTATCATTAAATTAAAATATTTGTTTTCTTTTCTATAACAGCTTCCATTTTACATAAATTTATTATTTGTTCTATTTAAACTCGAGCCAGTCTTGCACGTGCAGACGACCTTCAACGCAGCAAATTTTGTTTGCTGGTTGTATATGGACTGTGCGTTTGCGGCTGGCTTAGTTAAGCAAAATGCATCAGGCCACCATTCATGTGATTTTTGTTTGTTTAGAAATGAAATTGCATGTTAGAAATGAATTGTATTTGTATGAGTTGCATGTATTCTAGTGTAAAATTAATTGCCACTTCCTCTATTTTGAATAAATATTTTCATTCGCATAAATACATTTAAAACAAAAACAAATTTTCAAATTTTGTTTTTGTTTTTGTTTCAATTATTTTTAAACGAATGAAAATTTTTATTCGAAATAGTGGAAGTGGCAGTAAGTAAACTATGGAAATTTTTCCTGACAAAAAAATTATGTTTATATTTAAATTACATGTGACCGTGTCATCATTATTTCGGACAGACGCTCATGAGTCAAATTTTATGATTTTTTTTACTTGAAAAGCAACTTCTTTAAATTATATATAAATTGTTTTCCATGTTTCCTAGCTGTCTTTATGTCGACATTTCAAAGGAGCTACCCTAATCATCATGTCTACTACTACCCTAATCATCATGTCTACCTTTGACAAATATTCTCAAACATGCAACTTTATATCAAAATATTCTAGATAAATTATTGAGAATTTAAAAACATCTAGCACAGAATTTCATGAAACAATTGTAAAAACATACATAAAAAACATACATATCTACCGTTCATAATAAAATTGGCGTATAGGCTTATTAGTGTAGACCAGTGAATATATATCTCCCCACAGGGAGATATATGCCCTAACCAATAGTTAATAACATCTGTCTAGCCACCCCGTAAAACTTGCAAGCAACATCTAGTGCAGAATTTCACGAAACAAATGTATAAACATACATATCTACTATTGATAATAAAAATGGCGTATAGGCTTATTGGTGTAGACCATTGAATGTATATCGCCCCACAGGGAGATATATACCCTAACCAATAGTTAATAATATCTGTCTAGCCACCCCGTAAAACTTGCAAGCAACATCTAGTGCAGAATTTCATGAAATAAATGTATAAACATACATATCTACTGTTCATAATAAAAATGGCGTATATGCTTATTGGTGTAGACCAGTAATTGTATATCTCCCCACAGGAAATAGTCTAGCGGCATTAAAGTGCACGATATTGGTGGCCAATTCACGTTTCAATTATGCAATTAAGTGCTTCTGCACTTTATGGTAGTTCAATTCTAATCATGGCTCTATAACGATGACCATTGACTGCAATGTTCAGAGCAACATCTTTTCTAAAGATATATGAAGCAATAATTCCACCAGCCCATAAATCACCTGATAGACAGTTTTTCAGTATCTCAACATGCACTTGAGGTTTATCATCACTCCAGATAAGTGTCTCAACATACACTTAAGGTTTATCATCACTCGAAAGTAGGCAGTTTTGTGATTGAAGTTATTAACGTATCCATGCAAATAAAAGTAAGGTTCGTCGCTAAACAAAATTCGCCTATGAAAATCGGGATCAATGGCAACATTGTTTTCGGACCATTTGCATAAGTTGGCAGCATTGCTCAAGCGCTAAACTAAACATAAACCACTAAACAGCTGGCCAGTTAAAGAAGTGCTGCCTACTTAAAACTTTATAACTCTACAAAAAAAAGCTTTAATAGCTTTTCTCAAAGCGGGCGTTTGTTTCGGTAATAACTTCTCCACTCGACTCAAATTTCTTACCACTCAGCTATTTCTGGAAGTTTAGAAAAAAAAACAGACGCAGGGGGCTGAATAACGTGTTAAATGTGGTAGCAGCTGTTAGGCCAATTTATGGATTTCATTCATGTATTAATGGAACGGTATTTTTCGCCAAAAACCTGATTGTTTTTGGTTCAAGGGACATAGACCCCACTTTTTCCAATAAAAACTAGAAGCCAATTTCTACTTTTTTACTTTCTGAAAACATGATGTCAACTTGCTGCAGACTTTTTCTTTGTCTTTAGTTTCACCGGACAAACACTTTATGTCGTGAACCCTTTTATTTAGTTTTTATATGTCATTTTACTGTATTCAAGTTATGTTATACGAGATATGTATGTTTTTTCCTTTTTACATTTCCATATTTTATTGGTATACTGTTGAAAAAAATATATGGAAATCATTTTTTGTATAATTCCTGAGTCAAAGTTTGATTGCCAGTTTGCATGTCAAATATATATAAAAAATAATTTTAGTGCATGGGAACAGTTTTCTTCTAGTTTGCTCTATAATTACAACATTTTTGATTGTAAAGGAAATGAAGGTTGTATCATATGAGAAAAGATAATCAAATCAAATTTTGACATTGATGTAGAGTAGTGGCAGCCAAACATACATTCACAATTATGCTTGTGTTAGTAACAGGAAAATTCGAAGATATATTTTTGAAAAGGTGGGCATGATCCGTCATTGATTTACATTACCATCTGCCTTGATGGCCTTATCTGATGATGGACCATTCCTACGAGGTTAATAAGTCGCGATTTACCAATGTTCCCGTGTGGTTAGCAAGGCTTACACTGGATATAATTTCTGCTGAAAAGCTCGGCCCTTCTAAGATCAATCGATAGAAGACAAATATCAATGAGATGGTAGTCGGAAATCCATTGAAGAGCTTCGTCCGTTAAACCAACTCCCCCGCCTAACAATCACAACTTTTTTCTAATTTAATTTAGTTATCTGTTGCAAGACAAGAGTACCTTGGGAGTTTTTAACCCCCAAAAACCAGCATTATACCATAGTTACAATATCAGGGAAGACTAATTGCTTTCACTGCGATCTAGGTTTAAACCACATCCAGAACGTTTTGCTCATGATGTTGGCATTTTAGCCACGATCCACCGATCCCCGCTCAGCCAGTTAGCCGTTGGTAGGGACTTCGGAAATTCAATACAATATAAATCACACGTCTTTCTAGAGACATACATGCTACAGTAAACGAAAAACTCTTACCCCTCTATGTCCCAGAGAACAGAGTACCCTGGTAAAACCGGCAATTGTAAAGGGTGGTCCCACCAAACCTTCTATGTTAATTGCAAATAAAACAAAACGTTTTTAGAGAATTTTATATCTTGCATTCGGTTGTACAGGCTGCTAGTTTCACGAAACTAGCCCACTTTTGTCCTTTCTTGTATAAAAGGATCTACGTCAATTATATGTGAAGCAAAATATCGTCGTTCGCCACGACCTCATTAGCATACCTCTATACGATGGTTTATGTTTTCAATGACTTTGAGACATAACTATTTCTCAATGCCAAATTATTGCATGCTTTAACTTTTGAATCGCTCTAGACTGATTTAGACTTTTTTCTTAAATATCCCCAGAGATCACATGATCATATGATATGATATCAGCCAAGTCGCTTCCAGACGGATATAGTGTTCTTCAAGCTGAGTGATCGGTTATAAATAAAGCGGCCAGATGGCTGATGTTTCACAAGATATTCGGTAGGGATATCATGTAAGGGACAGCAAGGCTGCCATCAACTCCCTGATTGGAATATACACTAATTCCAGTCTAGTCCAGGAATGCCGGATATCTTTAAACAAGATGACGAGACATTCTAACCTATCCCTAAAATTTGTACGTAATATAATAATATCACTGACGAATTAGCCAAAGAAGGGACAACCCTAGAGGATAAAGATCGTTCTCTTCTATGGGCAACCCATATCAGTATGCTGAAAAAGAATAAAGCTCCACATGCTGGAATATGCCCAAAAAAATGGTTCACAGAGTTAACATGCCTTATAAAAAGGATCCTCTGGCCGAATATCAACCTTAAGAGAATAAAAGAGCTCTTAAAGCTATTCAGATCTCAATTGAGAGTTACAGTGACAGTCACTGCACAATACCCATGTGGGAACCATGCCAGAAAAGTGGGCTTATCCTACAAAGACTTCTGTAGAAGAGTCCAAGACAAGGACGAGGAGGAGACGATCCTTCACCTCCTCTGAACATGCCCGGCATTGAAGCCTCATCTAAGCGAGTGGAGCTTCGATAGTTTATCATCTCTGTTCTCGGTTAATCTGACCCCGCTATTCTCATTTGTAAGGAGTATAATAGCATGTAACGCCACAGGGAACAGTTTACCATTTTTTCCCCTTCTTCCCTTTTTTCTCTCCTAACTATACTCATACACCTATAACACTATATCCCTTTTCAAATCTATCTCTTCACATGTCCTTCATACAGGCAAAAACAAAGGGACCAAGTTTAGGACCCAAGTGAGCTGCAGAGCAACAGGACATACAGTGAACCCAGCAACCAGCCTACTTAACCTAACCTAACCTAACCTAACCTAACCTAACCTAACCTAACCTAACCTAACCTAACCTAACCTAACCTAACCTAACCTAACCTAACCTAACCTAACCTAACCTAACCTAACCTAACCTAACCTAACCTAACCTAACCTAACCTAACCTAACCTAACCTAACCTAACCTAACCTAACCTAACCTAACCTAACCTAACCTAACCTAACCTAACCTAACCTAACCTAACCTAACCTAACCTAACCTAACCTAACCTAACCTAACCTAACCTAACCTAACCTAACCTAACCTAACCTAACCTAACCTAACCTAACCTAACCTAACCTAACCTAACCTAACCTAACCTAACCTAACCTAACCTAACCTAACCTAACCTAACCTAACCTAACCTAACCTAACCTAACCTAACCTAACCTAACCTAACCTAACCTAACCTAACCTAACCTAACCTAACCTAACCTAACCTAACCTAACCTAACCTAACCTAACCTAACCTAACCTAACCTAACCTAACCTAACCTAACCTAACCTAACCTAACCTAACCTAACCTAACCTAACCTAACCTAACCTAACCTAACCTAACCTAACCTAACCTAACCTAACCTAACCTAACCTAACCTAACCTAACCTAACCTAACCTAACCTAACCTAACCTAACCTAACCTAACCTAACCTAACCTAACCTAACCTAACCTAACCTAACCTAACCTAACCTAACCTAACCTAACCTAACCTAACCTAACCTAACCTAACCTAACCTAACCTAACCTAACCTAACCTAACCTAACCTAACCTAACCTAACCTAACCTAACCTAACCTAACCTAACCTAACCTAACCTAACCTAACCTAACCTAACCTAACCTAACCTAACCTAACCTAACCTAACCTAACCTAACCTAACCTAACCTAACCTAACCTAACCTAACCTAACCTAACCTAACCTAACCTAACCTAACCTAACCTAACCTAACCTAACCTAACCTAACCTAACCTAACCTAACCTAACCTAACCTAACCTAACCTAACCTAACCTAACCTAACCTAACCTAACCTAACCTAACCTAACCTAACCTAACCTAACCTAACCTAACCTAACCTAACCTAACCTAACCTAAGTGGCTGCCGGTGATAATTGTTTGCATACCTGTCGCATATTATTCTTAAGGGCTTGTTTGCATAAGCCTGCGACTTCAAGTGGCCGTAAAGAATGGAATGGTTAAATTGAGTGACCTTGCTGGCCATGATAAACACCTTCGGGTAGCATTTTTTTCTTTGGCGTGCACCAATCTAGGCCACAAAAGTTAATTAGCAGAACGGGGATTAGTTGGCAGAACCGGGATGGTTGTACTTGCAGTTCAGCACAGGCTGATCATGGTTGAGGTGCCTACCTTGGCTAAAAAGTTCTTGCTGTGGCTTAAACCTAAAATCGCAGAAGGGAGAACCAGTTTCCCTGAAAAGTGTGGTGCAATGCCGGTTTTAATTTTGGTTTGGTTAACTTATTAAGCCTAGTCTTTCATTGACTTCTGGGAAATTGCATACAAGAAGGATTAGAAGGTCCGAGCTCTTCAGAAGAGGTTTCTCTAAGTAACGGCTAAAAGTTGCGACCTGGGCGAGCCTTGCAAACCACGCAGGGATGCTGGTGAATCATCTATCATTAGTCAAGTCCGACAAGGCAAATGCTGATGTAAATCAATTTCCACAATCTCAGACCCTTATGGTTTTGAAAAAATTATTTTTTACTGCCAGAAGTCATTGAATTTTTCAAAATGTTAATATAAATGTTTCCTTACTTTTTAAGTACAGCTTTACTAAATAATAAATAAATTAAATATCAATAATTGAATACTATTAAAAGACCAAGAGTTTAATTGAATGGCAAGAACAAAAACAGAGAAATTATTAAATGGCATGAACTGAAAAAAGTCTGCTGGAATTAAATGAAACAAAAAAAAATGCAACAACCTCAACAATAAATTTCCTTTACAATGACCTATTTTTATTTTTAAGCCGATTTTTAATACTTTGAGTTTAAATGTATCAATTTGTTTATGTTATATGTATGTACATGCTTTTTTTTTATCAATTAAACGTTTTAAAACACTTTATAAAAATAAAATCAATTGAAAATTGTAA
Source organism: Thecocarcelia acutangulata (assembly GCA_914767995.1). Taxonomy (NCBI): domain Eukaryota; kingdom Metazoa; phylum Arthropoda; class Insecta; order Diptera; family Tachinidae; genus Thecocarcelia; species Thecocarcelia acutangulata. The sequence goes on along the minus strand of OU612097.1, from coordinate 25,525,505 downwards.
AACAAGTGCATGGAGATATATGTATGTGTATGAGTGTGTTATATAATTGTTTTATTTGTGTGTACATATGTGTGCTTAAATCTTAACAACTTTTAACAATATAAATATTTATAATTATTTAAACCATAAATGATCAAACAGTATCAAAAGAGCAATATTTTTTAACTTAATCTTACTAATTAATTTCGTTATGAAAACCGCCCGAACTGACTTTTACGCTTTGAACCAAAAATACCCTGAAACACAAAACTACAAACCAAACAGCGATGCCGGGTAAAAAGAATACCATCGTCTATGCCTGCTGTCCGGAGCCGTATGTGGATGTAACATTTACAATACAAATACGTAGAAGAACGTTATATTATTTTTTTAATTTAATTGTACCGTGTGTGCTGATATCATCGATGGCTTTATTAGGATTTACATTGCCACCCGATTCGGGTGAAAAACTTACTTTAGGTATGTATGAATCTCCAAATTTCTTAAAATTTTCAAATTAATTGATATGCTAAACTTATTATTTGAAATTTTTTGATAATAAATACTTAAGTTAAGGTTTAATTATTAACATTTTATTGCAGCTGCCTTTTTTTTTCTTAAAACAAGCAGAATAGAAAGAAGAAAATATCAAAACTTTTTCGACTTTCTTTTAGAAAACTTAACTTGCCAGCTTAAATAAGCGGTAGCGAAATGAGGAAATGCTGGATTGTGTATTTTAACTAAAAACAAAACATAAACAAAAATTAAAAAGCTGTTGTGATTTTAAACCAAAACAAAACGATGCATGCTTCATGCTTAATTTGAAGAAAAAAAATATATATATAATATATTCATATATACATATATTAAAAGTCAGGCAAAAAAAACTAAAGAAATAAAATCTATATTTGATATTTAATTATTTGATCTTGTTTAAGTAAATATTTCTAATTTTTGCAGCCAAAGATCGTTTTATTTTATATAAAAAAAACTCAACAGTATTTATTTTGAGTATTTCGACAACAACATTCATGAATAACATATTAATTTTCCTGACGATGATAGCAAATTGTTATCGAACTATTGAAAATAAATACTGTTGAATTTTTTATATAAAATAAAACGATCTTAAGCTGGAAAAATAAGAAATATTCAAATAAAATGTATTTAAAAATAAAATTTTATTTAATGGGATCTTATATTTTTTAGTTGTTTTTTTTTTTAATTTTCTTAAACCATACTATCAAAAAGCTTATAGAAGAATACTTTAGCAAAACTTGAATACTTCTGATAAAAAATGTCCGCTTTAAAACAAAAAAATACTCGTTTTTTTTCCTTGAAAAGACAGTTTTTATAAAATCCTGTCTACAAAAGTGCTCTTTCAAAACGATAGCTTAAAAAATCACCTTTTCCAAACATGTTATTTGGGCTTAAAGTTGCTTTTTCAAACAGTATTTTTTTAAGTATTAAAAACATACTTTTTAAAAATATATATAAATAGTTTTTTTGCGAGATCGCAACGAAAACTTCTATTGCAAAGTAATGTGTTAATATGTTAATACACTATTCTTCACTTCTTCTACTTTGGAGGCAAATACTTACCAATCTCGCCTACGAATAACTATTACAAAATGTCATTACAAAGAAGCCATTAAAAAAAGTTACGTTTTTTAAAACGTAATATTTTGGAAAGGTATTTTTCAAAACACACTGTTTATTTAAAAAAAAAGTCGTTTTTATAAAAGCTATTTTAAAAAGGCTATTTTCTAAAAGGTGCTTATTCTAAAGGTACTTTTTTAAGGGTACTTTTTTAAAAGGTACTTTTTTAAAAGGTACTTTTTTAATAGGTACTTTTTTAATAGGTACTTTTTTAATAGGTACTTTTTTAATAGGTACTTTTTTAAAAGGTAGTTTCTTAAAAGGTACTTGTTTAAAAGGTGCTTTTTTAATAAGTACTTTTTTAAAAGTTACTTTTTTAATAAGTACTTTTTTAAAAGTTACTTTTTTAAAAGATACTTTTTTAAAAGGTTTTTTTAAGGTACTTCTTTTAAAAGGCACTTTTTTAAAAGGTACTTTTTTAAAAGGTACTGTTTTAAAAAATACTTTTTCAAAAGAAACTAGCTAGTTCTTAAAAAATTATTAGTTTTAAAGAACACTTTTATTAAAAAGTACTTTTTTTAAAGGCAATTTTTTTTAAATATCTTTTTTAAAAAGTACTTTTTTTAAAGGTACATTTTTAAACAATATTATTTAAAATAGTACTATTTCATAGACATAATTTAAAAACAGTACTATTTCTTAGGAAGCGCTTTCTTCAAAAACAGCTTTCTTAAGGAGGTTGTTTTAAAAATAGTTTTTATTTTTAACAGTTTTTTAAAAAGCAATTTATAAAACCCTTTAAGAGGTTATTTTTAAAAGAGTTTTTAAAATTTTCTAACAGCTAGTTTTTTAAACAGAAATTTATAAAAAAAAATACTTTTTATACTTAAAATACTTTTTGAAAGCAAATTTTTATAAAAATCTACTTCTCAAAACATATTTGAAGTAAAAGTTAATTACTTTACTATAGTATAGTTCTGTTGTTAAATAATTCTTGTAAGTAGGTACTTACAAAAACCAAAATTCAAAAAGACTATTGTACTGTTTTCAGACCACAGACGAACAGCTCGTCTGGAAAACTCTTATGAGAAGTATTTAAAATGTTGAGTGCTTATCATTCATTGTACACAAGCCGCTCGCTTGCATTCTATTAACAGCACATATATATTTCAAAGTTACGTTTTCGAAAAAGAACTTAAAATACTTATTTTTTCAAAACTTTGCAACAAAAAAATTACAAAAGCCTTTATTAAACAAAACTTTAAAAAATGAAAGAAAGACACCCTTATGAAAAAGAACATTCTTAAAAAAGTGATGTTTAAAAAGCTGGTTTTTCTTAAAAAACTGTTTTTATGTAATGTATACTTTTTACGATGATAATTTTTAAATCAAAAAAAATTTTTTTTTTTTTAAATGGTTATTTTTTGAAGAACTTTCTGAAAAGGCCCTTTGTTGCGGCAGCAACTTAAATGCGCAAATATAATAAAACAAAACTGACTGGAATTTGATCGAGTTTTGTTTGTTTCTTTGTCCGGCGGTTTCTCTCGAATTATTCATTATTTTACCAAAAACCCAAGCCACAAAAGTAATCGATACTTTTACCGGTTATTTCCTACCGGGTACAATTAGAGAGAAGTGCCTTATAAACAGAGTTGTAATAACTCAAAATAAAACATATTTGAGGCGAGTTTAACATGGTGTCTACAACTGCGGTTAACTCTGAGATAATATCTGACAAAACGTCGGCAGAATGAGAGAACAAATTTTTTTAAGTACATTTTAATGTCTAACAAGGAGTACACGTATTTTTGTTAATCTTACAAGAATTCATAAAAGAATAAAAGCCGAGGAGAAAACACATCTTTGCGATGAATAAAATCTTATATGAATTTTGTATATGCACACATTTTGTACGAAAGTAATCATCTATAGTGTTTATTTAATGCATAAAAATAATCTATTTTCTATTTAAAATGGTTTTTTAAAAGATATTTTGCAAAACCATTAATCGGTAAAATTGCAATTGCTCCTTTTTGTAAACAAACACACACACCATCGCTTTTTTGCCAGCTCTTATCATAAGATTGTTGCCATGAGATTTCTCATAAGAACGCTCTCATAAAAATTATTACAAGACTGCGATAACACTGTTTTTAAGTCTACACGTAACAGAATTCTCTCTGGGATTGAATTTGACGTTCTCATCTCAGCTTTTATCGCAGGTGTGGACACTAAGTAACAATTCAATACTAGTATATATAAGAAGTCCGTTACAAATTTAAATAAATTTAATGCTCAACACTCTTTTAAAGTAGTTTTCTAAAAAGTTTTTTTGTAAAAAGAAGTTTTTGCAGATTTGTTCCGTTTGCTATAAGTGGTAGTAAAATATTACTGTTTGACTTTTAACATATGTATATTTAATAAAAACTCTTAAGAATTTTTTAAACCAGCTTTAAATTTACTTCAAGTGTGCTTAAAACCCAAATTTAAAAACAAATAATTTACATAAATATATTAAAAAACAAAACTTTTAAATAATTTTAATTTAAAAATACTTCTTTGTTTATTTTTTCCTTTTGTTATTGTTGCAGTTGGATTTTATTTATTAAAAACTTTTTTTATGAATATTTCAGGCGTTACTATACTACTCTCACTAACAGTTTTTCTAAATCTTGTTGCTGAATCAATGCCGACAACGTCGGATGCTGTTCCTCTTATAGGTACACACCATATCACAACTAGTGTGAAACCAAATACATAGAGATTTTATTTTTATTTCCTTTTAAGTTTGATCTTTCATATAAGAAACATAAAATACATGAATTTGAAAAACAGAAAAGGAATTGATCAAAAGACACTGGCATACATTTTTATGTACATACATACAAAAAGGATGTTTATTTTTATATAGTGGTTTTAAAATTATTTTGCTTTTGTTTAAGGAAAACGTAAAACATTATTTGGTTTGTGATGCCTTGATTTAATTTTTTACAGCATTACACAAAATTCAAATTTATTTGCAAAAGAATTGAAAAATGTCTAGCAGGATGATGTATTGTATTGTGACAAATTTCCCCACCCAGCCTATTTCATTTCAAATGTTTTATATATTTTAAATATGATTCCAATCAGCTGATCATTATCAAAGAAATGTAAGTTGTGCAATTTATGCTCCCTGGAACTTATTTTAAAAAAAATATTTGATATACCACATTTCCTTGAAAAAGATAAATGAATTAAAAAATGCATTTCTTATCCCTGGCACAAACTTATTTTTGAAATACCTTAACCCGTTAGGAAAAATTTAGAGAGAGAAAATTTTTGATACATTTAGAAAAATATATTCAACTCAAAATTTATGCTTCTATTCAATTTGGACATCTCTTCGTATACCTGGAAAAAAAATAAATATCAGCCAACATCATAGCTGCTAGATTTGACGATAAATCGTATTTTGACGACTTCCTGACTCTTATCGACGACTTCCTGACAATAAGCCCGCTAACGTTGTGCCATTGATAGTAATATTCACTAACTTTGTTTTATAAAAATCACTTAACATAATAGGTGTGTTTCTTTACTCTACTTTGGGATCCCGTGGGACCCCAATTTGCACGAAAAGCGTTCCCGTACTTTAAAATTGGGCAAATGAGAGCGCTTTTGAGAGTATAGTATGCTTCCTCTTCTTGCACGAAACAGCCCGTACTTTTTCTTCGGGCTAGTTTGGGCAAGTAGTTAAGCAATCAGCTGTTCAAAAAATAAACAATAATAAAGAAACAACATTCATTTGAATCAACTCCTATACAAATCATTTCAGTGTTTTTATATAAATATTAAATAAAAAGGAATATGCTAAAGACCTTAAAAGCTAAAAAGTGTAAAATATCACAGTATTTTTTCGTAAAACTAAATGACAATTTTTTTTTGCTACATTAAAACACAGGATATGTTTCTTTTTGGGCTAGAAATTTGGCTTTTTGCGTTCCCGTACTTTAGGTAAATTTTATCTGTATTTGGGAGAAACTTATGCATGCTCTCTTTTGCACGAAACTTGTAAAGAAATACACCTAATATTGTAGAGATAAAGCCAGCAAATTACCACAAAAAGAAAATAACAGCCGTTATGTATCCAACTTAACGGTTGCCAATTTAGCATCTTTTGCGCTAGACTTAGCGCTTTTCAATTACTTTTAAAAAAGTACGCTAAACTACCTGTTTTTTATACACTTACTTTTTTGCTATCTTCAATAGTTTATAGTTAGTTCCGATAATTTAGAAAGTGATATTAATTCCGTATCAAATTAATGTTATTTTTTGAGATACATTTGATGTATATAAAAGTCTGCTGTGAAAAGAATTTAAAAGTTCTGAAAAAGAATTAATTAAAGCTTATTCAGCCGCATTCAGAAAGACCCTTTAAAACAATATTCTATGAAACAAGTTACTAATTGTGAAAAAATTTTTAATTTGAAAAATAAAATTGACGAAATATGAAATAATTTTTCCATTTATGGGAAAATAGATGTTAATGTCATTTGGGGTACATAGTTTTAAAAATTCATTCCAACAAAATCGTCAACCGATTCGTCAAATCGAATAAGGAAGTGAATAGATTTTTTATTGTGACATTATTGGACCTCCTGAAAACCCAAGAAATAATTGAGTTCATTACTATTATATTATTAGCTATTAATATATCAAAATGCCTATACGTCGGTATTTCATAGGTGCTTCCTAGTCGTCAGTAGAAAAATATTTTCAAACATTCTGTTATAACTAAAGCTAAATGCTGTGCAAATAACTGGGACTATAACAAATTGCATATGTGATCAGTATGGGACAGATACAGACGAAGAATAATTAAAGAGCTCGGTGGCTAAGCTGGTCGAGCGGCCGTATTTAAAATATATCATCCTGTTGAGTTTTGTAATGACTATGAAACAGCTAGTTGTCATAATAAAAATAAAAAATAAAAAAACTCTGCTGGCTAAAAGTGTATTTGAACCCTTAACCTGACAAACAACATCAAGCTAAATTCAAATCTTGAAACTTGTCGGTGTAAATTTCCGCGAAGATAAGAAGATCAGTAGCAGTTTACAAACCATCATCTATGCAGAAATAAATTTGTTCTATTCTCGAAAATGCTGCTGAATTGTTTTTTAAAAAAAATTTTAATACAACATATTTTTTTCACATTTAAAGCAGATTTGTGCTTTATGCATACAAACATATCGCTCCTTTATTGCAACATAGTCATATCTCGAAAAATTTGATTTTCGAGCTAACAATGCAGAATTGTTAACATTACTGCCATTTATATTGTGCCAAAAATTTATTCAAATTTCTTTTAAACTGTTTCCTTTAGGATACACTTTCTCAAAAAATTTGCTAAGACTTGTAGGGAAACTAAAGATTTTAAATGTGCTTTTCTCGAAACGAGCTTTTTTGAGATATGACTATGTTGCAATAAAGGAGCGATATGTATATACGAGTACATATAATTTAAATTTTGGATAGGTTCATCATGATTTTGGATTACAAATAGTTGACAACGCTGGTCAAACTTTCCTGAGCAAAGAACAAAGCTGTCTCTCTTATGCGTTGTTACCCAGTGAACTTTTTGTCACATACATCTTCGATCTGAGAGCATTCACAATGTAAGTGCGACCCATCCGAAGTCTGTATACAATTCCTACTTACATTTACACAGCGATGGCCTAGGCCGTAAGATGCATCCAACACTGTATACATTGTAAGCGAAGATTGGATGAGTTCAAAACTATATTATTAGCATTTGTTTTCTTCTTTGCTTCTTATGTACAGTTAATTTAACAAAATGAGTAGAAAAATACTAATCTGAATAGGATGCTAGTTGTTTCTTGTGTTGGATGTGTTTATTTTGATTTTTTCTGTTTACACAATCGCTTACAATCGGATGCTTTGCAAATTGTAATAACTTGTGGACTGCTGGGTATGTAGCCAATTTCGCTGAGTAAAGAGCAAATTTTATTCCCTTACGTGCTATCAAAGTTGAAGCTTTTGGGTTTTTCACTTGCTGTTTTGTTATCATATATGTTGTATATGATATATATGTGCAATGAGCGTTTTTGACAGATATCAAAGCTTCGATAACAATAGTTTCTCGTTTCTATTTTTATAGTATTTGGCCAACAAACCAAAAAATGTTTGAAGACGTTTTATACTTTTACTTTTAAAACATTCTTAGACTTATTTTCATTTCCAACACAAACAAACCAAACACTTAAAAAATAAATCTTTTTGTGGTTATGTTTTAGAAAATCTTTCTATGTTTTAAGTTTCTTTGTTTATGTTTACGATAATTTTTCTTATTTATTTGCATATGATTTTCAAGAAAATCTGTATGTTTTGTGCTTTTCAAAAATGTGGACAAAAAATAAAACGAAATTAGTTTATTAATGTTTTATAAGAATTGAATCGAAAAATCTGTGATTGTTTGTGCTCTAAATGTTATGTTGCAAAATTTAAGCAAAATCTTAACAAAAAAAAACCCAAAAATTGCATTTCATTTTCAGTTTTCGAATAACAAAATAATAATTTTATAAATTTGTTGTTTTATTTGTTTACACATATTAATTTTCAACATGAAATCATTAACAGTTTAAGGCATTTTTAGGGATTTCTTGAATATAAAAAGCTTGATTTAGATTTCATTTTGTATATGTATAATTATTTTTTTTTTATTTGATTTAGTTTATTTGTTATTATTTTGAATTAAAATCTCACTAAATGCATTTATTCTTAATATATAAATAATATTTATATAAAAAAATAAACTCAAATAGTAATGTAGTGCTGCTTTTATATTAAATTTAATAAGTAGTTAAAAAAAAGCTCAACTAAATCTAGTAACTCTAGTATGCATTCTAAAGAAATCGTTTCAAAAAAAAAAAAAATCCATCCAAATACCTTTATTTCGCTACCAAATCATTGAGATCAAACCAAAATCAAAATTCAATTCAGTTTAAGAAAAAAATAATGATATCATATACTCGAAATCGTTACAGTTTTTGACGAACCAAATACAAACATTTACTCGTAACAAATAATTCATAAGCGTATTTGGGCTCTTTATGCCTTTTTTTTAACAAAAGAAATTTTTTTAAAAAATATTATATTTTGTATTTACAAGTGTTGTAAGCTGCGTTGGTAGGTATATGAAAAAAATCCAACAATTTATATTCGTTAATATTTTATAACAATTTCAAAAGTTTATTTTCTTTTGTCTTTATTTTTTTATGTATATTTTAGTTTTTGTATTTATCAATAGAGATCATAACCAAAACTTGAAAATATTTCTCTCTTTGTTTTATTCTCAATTATAAAATCAGGCATAAGGACCTGTTCCATTAGGTCGAAGAATAACAAAGAACTGATGGAGAGCTTCGTCTGTGGAACAAGTTGCCTGCAGACATGTTTCCTGTCTGTTATAACATTGGAAAGTACAAGTCAAATATTCACAAACACTACTCCCTCTTTTCCCATCCTCACAACCTATTTTCCTAGTTCTAGTACAATGCACTGCATATGTAGGAGTCATCCCCTGAGTAGTGGTCCAAGTTAAAAAAAAAAAAAATAACTGAACTAATCGCGATATGTCGAAACTCATTAATGGAGTTTTCCATTTGGTCGAGTGCAAATATATCACAACGAAAATGGAAACCAGCTTTCATGTTTAAGTGCTTCAAATTCCATTTTGTGATTACTTTACTCTATATAGGGGAGGTCAAAGAAGCTCTTCGTAGACTAATCAACAGGAATATTATCGCAATTTACAGTGCTTACATTGTTTGATCGCTCCTAAAGAGTGATCCAGTCAAAACGCATGAAGTAATTTGTAAATTAAACAAAAAGTTTTCGGAGAATTAAAATAATATTTTTAGCACAATTAGGTGTAAAACAAAATATCGGGCAACTGCTCTCCATTGACTTCAATGGCTTACCTCTAGCCAATGAACTATATTTTCAGTGGCTGTAAAACATAGTTTTCGTTAATGTTCCGAATTATCGGATAATTTACTGATATGAATTTTAAATAAGGATTTAAAAGATGTTAATACTTACTAGATTGAAGCGGATAACGAGCTAAAGGCAGATGAGCATTTTAAGTGCTGTCAATACGTCGAATAGTTGGTTGACTAAACAGGATTGCGTCATTGATTTGCATCAGCACCTGCCTTAATAGCCTTATATGATGAGGGACCAACCCCACTTAGGGAATAGTAATACCCACGCAGAGATTTAAGGTTTAAACTGCAGACTGTGAAATTTATTTACATCAACCCCTGCTTTCTCGGCCTAATCTGATGATGGAGTAATTCCACGGTCTGAATTATTCACGATTCGCCAGCACCCCCATGTGGCTTTCTAGGCTCACACAGGTCGCAATTTCTCGCTATAAGTTTGTAACCCTATAGATGAACCTCTTGCTTGAGAGTTCGGGACTTCTAATATATGACCTGTATGCAATTTCAAAACAGTCAATGGAAGACAAGGCTTAATAAGTTGGTAGGCTGAAGCACATTAAGAGCATAGGCCTTTAACAAGCTCACCCGTCTAACCATACAGGTATCTGTTGCAAAACAACAGCACCTCGGGGTTGCTAGCCCTCGAAAACTGGGCCATGCACCATAGTTATTAGGGATTAGACAGGTACCAGGGGCTTTGCTGATCTCCGTTTTGCCAATTTAACCCTTGTTAAGGGTTTCGTAAGCTCTTAACACGACATAAAGCTTCCTAGAGTTTTGTTTGCTACAAAAAGCCAGAAGCTCCTTCTGCTCTATGTCCCATAAGACGGAGTGCCTTGGTTTGATCTACGCCAAGACGTAGTGCGTTATTCTGTTCTACCGTGGCTACAATGGATTTTGCTCTGACGAGATTAGGGATCTTGTTCCCGAAACTCGCACATTTTGACGTAACTCGCGAGGATCGTCCAGAGCTCATCCTTTTGTTATCAATTCCCTGGGGAGCCGTACTACACATTAGTACGAAAGTTCAAGTCAAATGTTACTCCCTCTCAACCTATTTTCCTAGTTCTGATACAATGCACTGCATATGTCCTGCATCCCCTTATCAGGGGATGGACATATGCTAAAAAAAGGACATAAGATAAAAAAAATACATCCTCTGTCCCCCGGGGGAGGTGCAAACTATAGTAGTGAAAAAGATTTACATCAGCACCTGCCTTTACGACTTTATCTGCTGATGGACCAATTCCACGGAGTGAATTATTCACGATTCACTAGCGCCTCCGTGTGGCTTACTTACTGGCCATATGTTAATAGCCATGCAGGTAACCCCTTTTTCAGGAGTTCGAGCCTTCTAATCCCTCCTGTATTCAATTTCCCAACAATTAATGAAAGACAAGGTTTAAGGAGTTTGGTAAGCCGAATCCCACTAAGAGCATCAGCCTTTAAACCAACTCTCCCGTCCAACCATCACCACTGGTTCCTTACAGTGCAGGTATCTGTTGCAAGGCAATAGCGCCTCGGGGGTTAGTTAGCCCCTGAAAAACGCCACACACCGAACAATTATCAGGGATACTAGCTCGCCCTTCCTGCGTTTTAGGTTTAAACACCAGCCAGAACGTTGCAGCCAAGGTAGACACATCAACCATGATCAGCCCGGGCTGAACTGCGAGCAGAACCATTCAGATGCATGATGACGCCCGTTTTGCCAATTTATATCCTTGGTAAGGGTTTCAGAAGCCAACACAACATAAGTCATGCGACTTCCTAGAGTTTGATTTGCTACAATAAACGAGGGGCTTTTTCCCCTCTATACTCCTTTTCTAACTAGCTATATCATATAAAAAATCCAGAGCCGGAAACCCTCGGCTGCACCAACTTTTAGATTTTTTCACAATGTGCGTTGCCATCAGGGCTGGAAAGAAACTTGGTTTTTATTTCTAAATTCAATGTTTACAATAGTTAAATCAATGTTTTTCACCGTTTGCTATAGAAGTATTTACTTTTTCTATTCATTTTTCTACATTATTCTTCAAAGAGTTCACGCTATTACCTTCAAATGGCAGCCTGTCCGAGTTTGGTTATGATCTCAATTTTAATACAAATAAAAACAATTTAAAGAGATAAAATTTAAATAAATAAAGTTTTGTTTTCATTTCTAACTAACAAAAAAAACTATTTAAAAAAACAAATTCCATTAAAATATTTTATATATAAAGTAAACATAAAACTACACTGTAAATAAAAACATATTAAAATCATAAAAAAATATAAAACAATTAAAATTAACATGTAAGTACATAAACATTAAAATATAAACAAAAAATAAACTAAAAAGTAAAAAACAAAGAAAACAAAACAAAATCATAACATTTCAATAATAACGAAAAGAAAACGTAACAGATGTTAACTCACAAAATAACCCAGCAAACAATACGCATGGACAAAACAAACAGTAAAAAGAATTCAAAGCACAACAACACACACACAACTAACAGAAATTTATACGTAGAACGTAAAATATAACAAATCAAAGTTTCATAACAATTCTCAGCACATAAATAACATGAACATTAAAAAGCTCTCAATAAGCTCACTTTTTAAATAAAACGTATTAATCCTTAAAATAACATTTAAATATCATCATTTAAACAATAACTACCTTATTTATAAAAAAATATTTCATGTTTATTAAGCTCTATACAAAATTTGTGTAATGTAAAACACGAAATATTTTTTATAAATAAGACCGTAAATAATTTTTTTTATATTTAACTCAAAAAAAAAAAAAAAAAAAAACTAAATAAACAAGCACTTTAAAAACTTCTCACTTTGAATTCTAAACCAAAAGCCATTTTTCTTAAAATGAAAATGCTTTTTTTTCTAAACTCTCAACTTAAAACTTTGTAAAATAACTATTTTGTAACAAAATGCTTTTAAACAAATTGTTTTACTTAAACATTTTCTTAAATCATATACTAAATAAATCATGAAAATTGAATATCAAATTTCAAATTTCATTTCAAAATTAAAAAAAAAAAAACTACGCGCAGTAGATGGTAGAGTTGCAACTCCACATAATAGGATGCTTCATTGTCATCTATTATGTCATGATTATACATCTCAGATTCAGATTCTAAGAATCATTAAGCAAAATTTTAATCATTTTCGAAAAAAAAACGATGAAACATTGAAAAGACAATTTTTGTTTTCAGTGAGAATATACACTTACACTTACAGTTGCATATCCACGTTATACTTATATATACCAACCACTCATATGTATAATCCAGCAAACAAAACAAAATTGAACGATTATTATCAAGGAAATATGGAAGCTCAAATGACTGTCAGTAAATGAGTAAATGAAAAAAAAAAAAAAAATTTGGAAAATTTTTTAATATCCTTCAGAAGCATTTAGGTATAAAATTGTATCAGAAGAAAAAAGCACTGTTCAATATCATTGTAATAAATCTGAAGGAGATGCAAAAATACTTCTTTATAGCCATTAAATCATTGTACGAATAATGTATATATTAGTTAAGTGGTACAGAATGAGTCAATAATTTACATTAGCAGCTGCCTTGACGGTTTTATACGATGATGGACCAACTGCACACGCAGTGAATTATTAACGATTAAACAGTGCCCGCATGTGGCATGCAAGTATAGCTGCCAGGTTTGACGATAAATCGTTCTTTTGAAGATATTCATGCACATATTTAGCCAAATGATGATTTGACGATTTTTGTCCTACAAGTGACGATTTTTGCTCTACGAAAAGTATGGCAATATAAAATCTTTTATAGGTGAGACACAAAGTGTATTTACCCAGAATCGCACGAGCTCAAATGACTGTCAGTAAATGAGTAAATGAACAAAAAAAAAAATTTGGAAAATTTTTTAATATCCTTCAGAAGCATTTAGGTATAAAATTGTATCAGAAGAAAAAAGAAGATTTATTACAATATCATTGTAATAAATCTGAAGGATGTGGCATGCAAGCATAGCTACCAGATTTGACGATAAATCGTTCTTTTGAAGATATTCATGCACATATTTAGCTAAATGACGATTTGACGATTTTTGTCCTACAAGTGATGATTTTTGCTCTACGAAAAGTATGGCAATATAAAATCTTTTATAGGTGAGACACAAAGTGTATTTACCCAGAATCGCACGAGCTCAAATGACTGTCAGTAAATGAGTAAATGAACAAAAAAAAATTTGGAAAATTTTTTAATATCCTTCAGAAGCATTTAGGTATAAAATTGTATCAGAAGAAAAAAGAAGATTTATTACAATATCATTGTAATAAATCTGAAGGAGATGCAAAAATACTTCTTTATAGCCATTAAATCATTGTACGAATAATGTATATTTTAGTTAAGTGGTACAGAATGAGTCAATAATTTACACTAGCAGCTGCCTTGACGGTTTTATACGATGATGGACCAACTGCACACGCAGTGAATTATTAACGATTAAACAATGCCCCCATGTGGCATGCAAGCATAGTTACCAGATTTGACGATAAATCGTTCTTTTGAAGATATTCATGCACATATTTAGCCAAATGACGATTTGACGATTTTTTTCCTACAAGTGACGATTTTTGCTCTACGAAAAGTATGGCAATATAAAATCTTTTATAGGTGTGACACAAAGTATATTTAACCAGAATCGCACGAGCGACCAGTAGGAGCATCGTCATTGACATCTTCTCGGCCTTCTTTAAATCGGTTATACCACAATTGAACTTGTTCTGCTCATAATAGACTCGCCAAAGGCCAGAGTCAACATTTCAAATGCGCTTGCGCATTTATTTATTTATTTGTACAGCTATAAAATATTTCAGCTGAGAAAGAACAAAAATAAACATATACATAATTCGACTCGTTAAAACAATTATAAACAACTATACATATAATCATTTGAATTTAAATAGTTTAAAAGTATTGCCTTAGAAATATTATCTCTCTATATCTCATGATAACTCTATACGATAATAAAATTTATTAATATCCGAACAAACTCTACGAATTGGGTCGAAGTTTAGGAAATTCATTCTATTAAAATTTAGATATAGGAACTCATATCGCTCCTTTATTGCAACATAGTCATAACGCAAAAAAGCTCGTTTCGAGAAAAACACATTTCAAATTTTTAGTTTCCATACAAGTCTTAGAAAAACTTTTTAGAAAGTATCTCCTAAAGGAAACAGTTTAAAGGTAATTTAAATAAAATTTTGCCACAATATAAAAAGTAGTACTGTTAACAATTCTGCATTATTAACTCGAAAAGCTCATTTTTTGAGATATGACTATGTTTATTTTACTGGGAAGAAAGATGGAGTTAATTTTTCCTTGAAATAAGTTTATGAAGAATGCGACGTTGGATACAATCTTTCTGCTTTTCAATGTTGGGGGTTTCTATGGAAGAGAACGGAGACAAAATAACAGAAATTTAGATGTAGGAGAATGTTTATGTTTATTTTACTGAGAAGAAAGATGGAGTTAATTTTTCCATCAAATAAGTTTATGAAGAATGCGATGTTGAACACAATCCTTCTACTTTTCAGTCTTAGGAGTTTTATAAGTCACAATAGCCTACGATACGGCGGAAGATGTTCAGCTGGATTCCATGGAATAGAACGGAGACAAAATAACAGAAATTGTTTCTGAACTGATTCTATCTTTTTAATATATAAGTTGTATTGTGGATCCCATATTACAACACCATATTCAAGAATGGGTCTTACTAAAGATGTAAATAGATTCTTGGTCACATAAGTATCATTAAATTCTTTAGCCCATCGTTTTATGAAACATAATACACTATTCGCTTTATTTAATTTCATTTTTTACACAAAACTTAATACAGTTTCTTTGATCCATTTTTTCGAATTGTCAAAAATCGAAGAACACAACAAAACACCACTTACTTTTTTATCTGTCAAAAACAAACTGACATTACAAAATGGCTGATATTGCCAACATATATAACAGACATATGTACCAACATAACAGAAAAAAATGGAGAAATCTAACATACGTAAGTCACGAAATTTGAAAATAACGGTTATTTTTTTATTAGACCTCGTATGTCATTTAAGGTATATGATTAGACAAGATACATATATGTACATATCGCTCCTTTATTGCAACATAGTCATATCGTAAAAAAGCTCGTTTCGAGAAAAACGCATTTAAAATTTTTAGTTTCCATACAAGTCTTAGCAAATTTTTTGAGAAAATATCTCCTAAAGGAAACAGTTTAAAAGCAGTTTTGGCACAATATAAATGGTAGAACTGTTAACAATTCCGCATTGTTAACTCGAAAAGCTCATTTTTTGAAATATGACTATGTTGCAATAAAGGAGCGATATATAGATTTTGTAGCAGGAAATCAAGTTTTCTTTATTTTTTTATGTTTATACTGATGGTGATGATGATACAACATTTACAAAAACAAAATACTATACTCTTGACTTGTAATTGATTGGGCGTGTAAATGTTATATCACCTTCAGAGGTTCTTCCATATGCTGTCAAAGTAAATTTGAATATACGACTATGATGTGATAAGATTGTGATAAGTTTTCTGAAATTCTTTAGATAATGAAGATTTACGAAGAACCACCCACCCACCTGTCAAATTTTGCATTTAGTTTTCTCTCTCATTGAATACACTTCTTCGTTCTTCAATGTATTATTCATTATTAACAATATATATATAAAGCATACTTTAGGGGTGTGAATTTTACTTTTCATATTATTTTTTTAAAAGCAGAAAGTTTAACTTGAATATTTTTGTACAAGATTTTTTTTTTTTTTTTTTTGTGATTCAATTGTACCATTTATTCTTTTTAGCTTTAGTAAATTAAACAAAATCTTTCATTAATTCAGACAATCTGTAATTGTTCAAACTGTAATGAATTTTGGTGATTCTTGGTTGATAATTTATCTGATGCCAGTTGTATGTCTTCATCAGCCAACAGTCCAGTCCATTTGTTCTCGATTTCCGCACAACCAAATGAGCTGTTGCCAGTCACAAAAATTCCATTTTAAAAACACATACGTTTACAAATAGACTACTTATTGGAGTACATTAATACTACTTCTACACGAACAAACAATCTCCCAACCATTCATTCACTCATTCATACATTTACAGAACAGTTTGTAACTCTTGATGGCATAAACTAGTGGTACACGTACGAATGTATGTCTACGTAAGTGTGTGTGTGTGTGTGTGTGTGTACATATCGAGCAGTGCGTGCTGATGTTTGATAGTTTTTCGCTGTTCAAAGTGAATGAACAAACATTAAGTCATCTGCATTTAACAATTTGTATTTTCACCACCGCCATCATCGTTTTTACTGCTGCAGCAGCTCATTGTTTCACGTTGCAACTTGCAAGCTTTGTAAAACATTCAGTCATTTGTTCTGTTCGATATTTAATGGTCAAAATTTATGTGGGTGGCTGTCTGAAAAATTCAAGTACACAAAAATGCACTGAGTTTGGTGAGGGTTTGCGCATAAAATGTCAGGGTTTGACCAAATACGAACGTGTTATTTTGCACGTTTTTATTTTTTGCCGAGTTTTTAAACTTTATAACATGGTTTATACCTGTAACAGCAAAACTAAGAACAGAAATGGAAATGTGTGCCAATAAATATGGTCTTAAGTTGAGTTTCAGATATTTTTTCAAATTGAGGATAAAACAAAAATTGAAATTGATTGCTTGAATTGGAGCAGAATTGTGTACAATGTTAAAGGCATAAGATAAATGATTCCTAAAAGGCCATGAAAGTGAACATGAGATTTTCAAGCAAAATGTTTCAAAAGGTCAAAAATTAGTTATACAGGTGTTAAATTTTTTTTTTTTTTAATATTACTCTCAAAAGAGATTTTGGTTAATTGAAAACTTGTTTTTCAAAAAAACAAATTTTTTGGTGTGTATTAGGATTTTTTTATTGTAGCATAAATAGTAATTATAAATAATCGACAGGCTAAATGCTTACAATTTTCCTATCTGATGTTCTTATTCTAAAAGGGTCTTTTCAGTTTAGAAGAATAAAAAACAATAGCTCTATTCACAATCTTGTGCATTTGTGATTGCAAATTTATGCAATTGCAAATATATATATGCTATTAATTGTGAACCACCTCTGTTGGATAAATTTGCACTACTTTTTGCAAAGCACGAAATTCACAGCTGATTGATATTTAGAGTAGAAAATAATTCACTAAAACTTTAGTCAAAACTAAATATACCGAATATAGGAACAGTTAATGGACTTTTTAATAGAAAAAGCGATTTTAATTTAGATAAAGACAACGATTGGTGTTAGTTGAATGCGGGATAAGCGACGGCAACTAAGCGGCGATTACGAACTAAATAGCTTGAGCAGAGCAAATAAAAACTATAGGTTTTAAGTATTGCATATACACAAGTGCACAAGCAAGTGCATTGCGGTGTATTTTGTTAGTGTAGAGTAAAAATATGCTAAACCTTTTTGCAAATGCAATGATGCAATGCCATTTGCACGAGACTGTGAATAGAGCTAATATTTTTTTGTCTGATTCTTTTTTTTTTTGCAAGAACGATATAATATATGATTATGACAACTTTCAGAAAAAACCGAAATCTTCTGCTAATATTTGTCAAATGACGTTACGAAATAATGCAACACATGATTTTTAAAAACATACTCTTGCATAGATTAAGCTACATCATCTAACGGGCATAATCTCTAGTTTTATCATTATTGAGTTTTTTGTCAGGAAATAACTGCCAAAGTCTCAACAACTCCCCAATAACTATAGCCTTTCTTGGGCTGGAATACTGGCAATAATAACAACATGTAATGTAATTTCGATACTTCAGTAAAAAGCAATCCGAAAGCTTTTTGGAATTTTATTAGATCTAAAAAGTCGAGTTCTGGTTAGTCATCTGTTACGCATTTCAACGCAATAACATTAAAGGGCACTTCAGACTATCACACTTTGTATTAAGACTTGTGAAAAATTTAAATAATACGTGCAAGAGTGATGTAAAGCTTTATGAAAATGAGAAATAATATGGTAAGAGATTTGACATCCCCTAACACTTCACCATTTTTAGAAATTTGTTTAAACCATGAGATTTTTCATTGGATCAGGGTTGCATATTTTACAAGAACAATGAAATAAAATATTAAATCCAGACGCTGATCAACTTGGCTGTTTATTTTCTATATATATTTTTCATTTTAAATATTGAGGAATCGAATGCTCTTGATGTTCTTGGAATGAAGATACAGTGTGATGTTCGCTGGACAGATCACATTTTTCATGTCTCTAAACAAGCATTCAAGTGACTCGGTTTTTGGAAACGGTGTAAGATGTACTTCACTCCATCCGACCTCCTTACTATTTATACCACCTACATCCGACAGAAAATGGAATACAACTCTCATGTTTGAGCCGGTGTCTCAAAGTCTATTTAGGGATTACTCGACCGTGTTCAGGAGAGGGCGAAGAAGCTCATCGGTGAACGTAGGGTATCCAACTCTATTAACTCACTGGAGCATCGACGCAGTGTGGGGTGCGTTACTATGTTCTATCGTTACTTCAATGGATTTTGCTCTGACGAGATTAGGGATCTTGTTCCCGAAACGCGCACATTTTTACGTAGCACACGTTCATTGCCGGGTTTTTTGCAGCTGATGGTTGGTGACACTTAGATTATTTAAAAACTAATACCAAAAGAGTTTTACCGGCATATATAGGTAAAATAAAATTTATTTCTATGTTTTCAATTTTGTAACATGCATGATTGTCATTTTACTCTATTATAGAGACGCAGTAAAATTTTTAAAAATAAATCCTATCTTTGCTAAGAATATCAGAAGAAGTTGTAATTTCTACTACTGGCTTGAAGCCGTCGTGTATTAAAAGACATCGTCTTTCAACTTCTACAAGCAAGTGAAGTATATAAAACGATTGACTAATGAAGAAACAAAAGCAAAACTACGCAATAAAATAAAACAAAAGTAGTTAAATAACTGCGTAGAATAATAAATACACTTTCATTTGGGAAAATACTGTATTACATTGTAGCTAGCTTGCAGTTACGCCAAAAAAGTGAATTATTAGCTGATTTTAATTGCAGTCGGCTACCAATTTACTGGCAGGGAGTTTACTGACACATCATATATGACTACATCTCCATTTGTCAATTAGTGTAAGCATGACTCGTCAAGGCTTGGTCATCTACTACAGCTGTGTCGTTTGTTTTAGTGACCAGTCTCTTTCGTTCACATATAAAATACTGGCCCATACGTTTATTTCATCTAATCATTCACTTTGAATGAATAGCATGACATCAATTCTTATTGCTAGTTATAATTCCGATTTTGTGTCCCAGTAACTGTTTAAAATAAACCAAAATCTTGAAACGAATAGATCAACAAATAATAAAAAAAATGACGTTAAAAGATAACAGACAGATTAGTTAATTTTTTTTTTTTATGTTGGACCCTTTGCATTTGCAGTGTATTGTAAAATAGATTATGAGGAGGCGGAAAGTGGAACTAAGGTTTTTAATAATGCTCTAAAGCTACAACAATTTTTTAGCATTTCCTAAATGGTTTATGGGTTTGCAAAATACGAAATCAATTAAACTATTTTAATTTTTGGTATTAGAACTGTTCTCTATCTGAAATGTTAATGCGGACATGCATCTTGACGACAAGATTGCTAGTTGGCGTTCAAAATTACCCTCTTCTGAATAAATTTTACTCCAATCATGTAGTTTTTATGCATTTTATTATCTTTCAAATGTGTGCGAACATGAACTTTCGAGATCATGAAACAGGCTGTTAGATTAACATATTAACAAAATATTCTGGTTTAGTAAACGGGCTGCGTGATCTGCTAATAAATAATTAGTAGATTATTTCACAAACCCTCCCCTTCCACCTTGATTTAGCTATAAAGGTTAATTATATTCTCCCAATACGACGATTATTGCAGTATAGAAACCTCCGCTCAAATTCAAGTTTTTTTCTTCCTTTTTTTTGCCAAAATTAAAACTTTCATATTTAACTCTTTGCACCAAAACTATTTTTGCCACATATTTTACTTTTTGTCGACATCCCTTTAGCAAACTTTAATTGATTTTGTTGTTAAAAGCTATTAACTGTTCTCGCAACACTGTTTCACTGTTTTTGCAGCAATTCCTTTCAGCAGTATTTTTCAAAAGCCCTTTTGAAAAGTTGCCAACGACTTTTTTCCATTCTTGTGTTGGCTGGCGAAAATCTCTTGTGACTGTCATTATAGTTGTTATCACAATGTTGACAATGTTGCTAGTACGCAATATGTAGATTTACTCTTTTGAAAACAAGCAAAAAATGTTTTCTCTCTTTTTTACTTTTTGAGTTTGAAACTTTGTTTTTGTATTTGGGAATGACCAACAACTTTCCGGCAGTTCGTTTGATAAAGTATACATATGTACTTTTAAAGCGATTTATGCTTTATAATGGCATTTTGGAAATAAATATATAGTGAAGTCTTTTATTTTTATATAAAACTTCTGATTTTATTTTAATAAAAGCCAGTTCGGCGCTGCAAGTCAACTAATATTCAAAAAAAAATTTACTTATAATCTCGATTATGAGAACATGAAAACATGAGAACATAATGAATCTACAAGTTCTTTTCCCTGCTGACGAAAACTATTTTTCTCGATTTTGCTTGAACAAACTCAATTGATTTGAGAATTTGATATCAACTTCTTCTCAAAAAATACACAAACAATAAAATAAATGCCTACTTATCCATTGCATCAGCCATTCTTGTGACGGGCATTTGTGGTTTTTCCTAACAATATCTATTTTAGAACCTAACACAATTACAGTGTTGCCAACATTTGCTTTCTAGTTTTAGTTTTAGAGTTGAAGGCCGACAATCATGTACGCGGACTACTAAAAATCTTCTTTAAATATGACTCCTTCAAACAATTGCAGTAATTATTAAATCAATAAAATTATAATTAGAATTACGCTAAGCCGCGTTGTTTCATTTAACCTTAAAATGTTGCAGATCATCTTACAAATGGGGTTTTATACACTTGATTTGAAATTAGTAGTTCTGGACTTTGATTCAGTAATTCATTTTTATTTTTAGAGATAATTGTAACTAATCTTAATACAAGATTTATATGTTAGTTAATCTTAAATTCTATTTTCATGATTACGGTTTGTTTACCATGCTGACAGACTGATGAATTTGATGGTCGTTTAGGGTTGTCAAATCGCTAGAGTTATCATTTATTTTCTGGTTTTTTGAGATGCAGAAACGATTTTTTAACACATATTATAAACAGTGTAGCTGCTTTAATGAAAACATTTGGGGAATTCCCAAAAAAAATCGGAGCCACTTCGCTACCCGGTCTGAAAGTGGTGTTTCATACTCGGTGCTCGTTTTTGCCGAGTAACATGCATCTGAACTATAATTGGTCATTCGCTTTAATGCAAACATTGAATGGTGAAGGGGGGAGGGTGATTTTGCCGTTTCCTAAAGCCGACCAAAACTTGAAACAGCTTCACTAACCGAATTGGAACCAGTTTTTCCTATTCGTGCGCATTTTGCCCAAAAAAAATTTTTTTTTTAGAAAATAAAAGATTTTATGATGCATACAAAGCGACTTATTCCGGGGAAAATTTTTTCAAATTTCGTGCTTAAAATAAAAAAAACATTCTGAGGAAGTTTTTCATAAATTTCATATTTTAGATTATAGAAAAATAAGAAATTAATTCAAAATATATTAATATATAATATTAATATCAACTTCTGCCATTACAAATTTATATTATATATTGTATTGTAAAATTGTATTTTAATACACGTGATTTTATTCCCAGATTTCTACAAGCTATTTAAAGATTATATTATTTGGATACTACCGGGTCTTTCTTTTTTTGGCAATTTTAATACTAAATTTTAACTTGGATTCCTTTACAAATCCTTAACTCCTGCAAACAAACATAAAAAGCTATTTGTTAGTTTAAATTTCAAACGAAAAAAAAACAAACTTTGCTTTTATATTGGGTTTTTATGTTGGGTGACTACGAGTACTTAGCATTTTTTATGACAAACTATACATTGTTAACTGGCTGTAGTCAATAGTTGAGATTTACAAATATTTATGAATAGTTACATTAAATGGACTTAAAAGTAGTTATATTTTTGAAGTTCTGGCAAAAGTTTTATTACATTAGAGATATTTTGTGGCTGTTGAAAGTATTCAAATATCTAAGCTTATTTGAGAGCTGAGAACATTGTTCACAAACACTGTGCAAACATTTTTGGGAAAATAAAAAAACCGTGTTAGAGAATAAATAAATATAGCTAAAAACACTAAAAACACGTTTCGATATCGAACTAAAAAGAAAGAAATATTTTTTTTAATGAACTCAAAACAATAATGATTGAAAAATATTAGTATTATTGTGAAAAAAGCGTTGGATGTTTGATATAAAAAAAGTATGGCACAAAGCGACCCACGCTTTTTCTTTTCAGAATAATCCTAGTATTTTTCTTTCACTATTGTTTTGAGCTTGTTTTTAAAATTACGTCTTACTAATTACGTCGATAACGAAACGAGTTTTTTAGTTGTTTTTTTTTTATATAAATATGTATGTATATATTATTTCTCAGTTTGATATACTATGTAAACGTATATGAACATGTGTAACAGTGATACTGTTGTTATCTCTCCCTATAAATAATTACTCATACGCCAGTAGTTGCGAGAGTTTCAATAATGGTAACGAGAGAACAGTTTTGAGCAGTGACGTAGCAGTTATAAGATAAACGATAAAAAATCCGATTTAACAAATATTACTGATACATTTACATAACGATTATAATCAACCATTAACAAGTAATATATTTTATTTTGGTTATTTTAACCAATTGAAATCCAGAAATATATTGTTTGTTTGTTATAAATAATCGTTAAATAAACCAACAAATTTGTTGGTCGAAAATAACCATTATATCAACCAAAAAAATTTTTGGTCGAAAATAACTATTATATTAACAAAAAAAATTTTTTTTTTGTTCTTCAAAAAGTATACTTTTTCAGTGCCTTACGAATGAAAAAATTACATTTTTTTTTTTTTTTTGTATTTATTTATAAAAACAATATTTACAATATTTATAGTTCTGCCTCAGCACCGAGTAGGCTTTATAGAGGCTAAATGACAACAATGTTGTATAACAAATTTGAACTGAAAAAAAAAATTTTTTAAAAAATAAATCTAAGGTTTTATATTTTTATACAATTAATTAAGTAATAGTATAAACAATACTTAATATTTAGAGCGGTGATGCAAGAAGTATTTGTTATTTACAACCAAAAAACATAACTGTTATTTTCGATCCCTGGTTTTGAGCGATTGCCAAAAAAAATTATACTTACTCAACAGCATGAAAACCATAAAATTTCGTTCAAATATGATTTTGTATTCAGACACACAAATGCGCTGTTGATTTTTAATCAGTAACACAATTAGTAATATCTTCACTATGTGAGTATAATCATCGTTAAGGCTCGCTTGAATATAAATTAATGAGCATGTAGTTCGGCAATGATTTCTTGCGTTTGAATTTTTGTTTTGGAAGAAAAAAAAATGAAGAAAAAAAATTAGTGCTGTCATGTTTTTAACAGTTTTTCTGTAAACAAAAGGTTTTCATAGTAAGAGACAATGTACATACATACACAATGTTTACAAGGCGAGTTGGTTTCACTCAAGCTATGTACACACGGTCAGATGTTACAATATTGTAAGATCTGGAACCTGTTGACAATGTAGTGACAATGAAAAATTTTCCCGCAGAAGTAAATTGTGTGTTCAGACGATCGTAAATAAATCTTAGAATTTCATTGTCAGACTATGGTCTGACAAATAATTCATCTGACAACAAAAATTGTCAGTGCACACGGTTGTCAGATTGTTAGATGAAAAAAATTGCCAGACATGTTGTAAGGCATTGCCACTTATGTATATCAACAACCATCTGTTTGGCAGTGTTGCCCATCATACTTTTTTCTGACAATGATGCCATTGTCAGGTGCATTAATTTTATATATCTGACAATTAAAGGCCTAACTATAATGTGCATAGATTGGCTTAAGCTTTTGCCAAAATTAAACGAAAAGTCTGTCAAATGCATATGTGAATGAAAAACGAATTTTAGTTGGCCATAATGTACTTATATGAACTTAATGATTTTAAACCCATTGTTGCACAACTGCGTAGTACTTGTGTAATTTCTAAGTAGATTATATAAAAAAGTACTAAAAATGACAACAAAGTATTTGTATGCAATAATTTCCAAATAAAAAGTAAAAACAATTTTGTAGTAATTTGTGTAATTAAAAATTGAAAAAAGCTAAAATACATTTCTATTAAATTAAATACAAATTTATTTGTTCAAATTTTCCTTTATTTTAATAATTTTTGTAAGCACACACACACAAACTCCTGAAAACAAATGATTCCGCACAGAAAGTGCGTTCAGTTTCGTACTTTGCTTAAGCAACTGACATTAGACGAAACTTAACGAAAAGTTTCATTAAGCACATTATAGTTGTACACATTTGATTATACGTATTCGCACAGTTGCTTAAGCTGGCTTAAATTAGTTTATGCACATTATAGTTAGGCCTTAAAACTGAGCTTACAATACCAGCCAATTATCTGGCAATGCCGACGAAGAGTGTTCTCACGATTGTCAGAGGCCTGACAACATTGTCGTCTTACAGTTGATTGACAATGGTTTTTCTGACAACGCTGTAAGTTAAAAATTGGCAGTTCGCACGATTGTAATACATTTTCAGACAATTTTACTGGCAATATTGTAAGATCTGACAACCGTGTGTACGTAGCTTAAGATGCATGCACATTGTTTACAAGGCGAGTTGATTTTACTCAGCGTTGAACTGTGTTGTTTGATTTTTGTTGATTAAAAGTTCAGATTGTTTACGAGACGAGTTGATTTTACTCAGCGTTTAACTTTGTTGCTTGATTTTTGCTGATTACAAATTTTAGTGTGAGTTAATCAAGCAAAAGCATGAATTTTGCTGATCACTGATGGATTGAGTCCAAAATTTATAAGCGTATTTTTAACTGTTCCTGTCATGTAGCTACTAGCTGACAGGAAACATTTAAAAGATCTATTGCGTTGCACGAAAAGCGCACAAACTCGACAAAAAGTAAAAAGAAAATGGGCAGAAGTGCCAAAAACCGGTCAAAAGCCAGTAAAACCCAACAAAAAATCGGTAAACCCTGAGAAAAAAACCTTAAGATTACCGGGTCCAAAATGACAATTAAACGTGCAGACACACGTCAAAAATGCACACAGAATATGAAAACCTGGTTTCAATGCGATTTAGTGTTTTTATTTTTGGAAATTCCCTAAATCGGCTTTAGGTAACGCCAAAATCACTTCCTCGGAAGCAATACGTAATTCTGCATTTAAGCACCAACACTCTTTTTTATAGCGGAATATCAAATTTCTCAAAAGTGCACACAAATATACAAGTGAAGCTAATATTAGAGCGTTGAAAACAGTTTTACCAAACTTAACTCTACCTACAATAAGCTCCCGGAAGAACTATAATTAGCTCCCCGAAAACTGACATGCGTCATAATTATTAAGTGTAAAACCCTAAAAAAAACTGGAGAATTACCCTATAACCGGGTCTAAAATAACAGTTAAAAGCTTAGATACATAACAAAAATGCACACAGAATATGAAAACCCGGTTCCAATACGATTTCGAGTTTATATTTTTGTCAATTCCCAAAATCGGTTTCAGAATTCAACAAAATCCCATCACTTTCCCGGTACAATCCCGGAAATAATCCCACAACTTCAAATTCTGCATTAAAGCGGCAACACTTATTTCTATAGCGCATTATCAAATTCCTCAAAAGTGCATATTTTATATAATATGGGTTGCAAGAGTTACAAACATGCAAACAAATAAATATACGAACAAACAAACATACAAGTGAAACTACCACTGGTAGCATAATAGTTGTTATGGCTAAAATTTTAACAAACTTAACTCTACTGACCTATAATCTCCGAGGAAAGATAATTAGCTCCCTGATACACGGCATACGCCATAATTGTATGGATATACTAACAATCCCTCCCTGCGATTTTAGGTTTAAGCCACAGCCATAACATTGCCACGATTAGCACCTGAATGAAATGTAAGGGGGCTTTGCTGATCACCGTTCTACTACTTAACCTTTGGTCATGCTGTAATTTCATACAGTTTTTTTTCTTTTTTACTACAACATATGGGAAACAGTTTCCAATCTATACCCCAGAAAGCAGATTGAACTGGTTAGGCGTACATCAAGGTAAAACCCGCTGTTATCGGGGAGTGGACCAGATTAGAAGTCTTGAAATAGTAGCAGTGTTTCACTCGTTTTTTGATTATTACAAAATATCATGTTTGACCAAATCCCCATAAATTCGATAACTTTAGCTAATGATTCCTCAGTTACTGCAGCGTTTGTAAGCCCATATTTCGAGCCACCTACAATTTTCAAATACTTCAGTGTTTCATAATAATAATGTTTGATTATAATAATATTGGCTGGTAGTTAGTCGTGTACTGCAAAGGCAACTTTTGGCTATAGGAACTATTTTAAAAATATTCAAAATAATTAGATACTTTGCAGTTTTCATATTTTTTTAAAATATAGGTATAAGATCTTTTTACAAGCAACCTTTTAATAGTTATGTTGCCAAAACTAGCTGTTTATATGATACACTTATTAACTTCCAGTTTGCTTATATTTCATTGTCAAATAAAATAACTTAAGGGAGGTTGCTGTGTCCCTTTGCTTATTAAAACAAAATCTATTAGAAAATAATGTATACCAGCTTTCCTTTCCTTTCTGTTTATTTAAGATTCTATAAATTCGTTGTTAAAATATACAGTACAAATAAGTTAAGCAAGTCCTTGCAGCTACTCACTTTTCTTCATAATAACAGACTTGAAGAAATGGTGAAAAAATGTTGACGCATTCTGGCACTTTGATAGAAAAAACATGATATTTATATTCACAGACCTTTGTACTTTCATATTTCCTTAGAATACCAACATTAACATCACAGTAGTAATTTAATTTCAGACACAACACTTGCGAAAACCATAAATCAATAAAAATCAATTTGTTTAACATGAAAATAACAACATGATCACACATGTTCGCCAAGCAAGAAAAATAACATAACAAATCAGCGGGAAACATTTCAGCCATCGTAGTTAATTTATACTGATTGAATAAATAAACATTATTAACATAACAACAAAAACACTTAACTAAAAAACAACAAAGAAATACAAATAATACAGAAAAATACTTAAGTGAAAACTTTTTCTAGGATTTTTATCTTTCTCTTACTTTGTTCAATCTTTTTTTATATTTTCTAATTTTTTTCTTAAATTTCTTTTACAATATTTTCTTTTTTAAACAATAAACTGTATTTTGGATTAGTAAAAAAAAAACAAAAAGTTTTTAACTAAATTTTTTTGTTCTTTTCTTAAACGACAAACAACAAACAAACCAAAAAAAAAATATCTTGTGTTATTTATTGTTTTTTGCAGGAGTTACAATTCTTCTATCGCTCACAGTGTTTCTCAACCTTGTAGCTGAGACATTGCCCCAAGTATCTGATGCAATCCCCTTGTTAGGTAGCGATTGCATTTAAAAATTTTCTTTAAATAAATGCATATATATATATTAAACAAAAATAATTATATACTTACAACAACTACTACTACTACTACTTATCTAAATACTACTCTTAAATACTGCTACTACTACTACTATTATACTACTGTTAACGCTGCTACTTATACTTAACAAATTATATAACAATGATGTTCAAATATTATGTGTTTTATTATTTGTTTAAATCTGTTTTTTGTTATTTTATTTTTATTTCAAGAGAAATATTTATTTATTTATAATTTTGTATTTGCTTTGCGTATTTGTATTAATTAATTGTTGTTGTTTATGTTGAATAATTAAAATATTGTATTTATAAATTCATTTGTTATATATTTTCTTTAAACACAAACAATTACAAATTAAATTAATTGTTTCATATATTATATATTACTTTATATATATACGTCAAAGTAAATAATTCAGTAATTGGACTTAATTTCCTTTTTAAATCTTAAACAAATAATAAGCGTATACACAAACAAAGTACTGCATTAATTGCAAAATGTTAATGTTTTTTTTCTCTGAGTGTATCACTATTGTAACTTCTTGTATAAATATATACAAACATATGTATATTTTTTATAAATTTCAAAATAAGTAAAACTTTAAATAAGACAAATTTCGTACGTAAACACTACACTTTTACTACTGCTATTTAATGGTATTACTTGTTTTACTCCCATCCCTGCCAATAATAATCTAAAAATTATCTTTTTTATTTAATTGAAAATATAAAAATTGCTTTCGCCGTTTTCTTTAGTCACAATAACTGTTTTTTTTTTTTTTTTTAATTTTTAAAAAATCAAATAGTTGAGCTTTATTCACTATATTAACTTCTACCATTGATACCAATCTAAAAAATATAAACAGCTTGGTTTCTGTGTTTCCCAGCTGTCTATATGTCGCCATTTCATAGGAGCTACCTTTATCATCAGTAAACTTTAGAAATTTTTGAAAGATAATCTCAAACGTTCAACTACATATCCCAACAATCTAAATAAATTATTGAGAATTTAAAAAGATTAAAGGCAGAATTAGTTTGTACGTTCTTTTCCGTTCTGAATCAGCTGTTTTGTTTCTGTTCAATACAAACTATATGTGCCTGGTTTGTTATCACTTTTTCGTTCTGTTCTGTTGCGGACTAATCTGTTGAAAATAGAATTCAACGTTAAGTGACAGCCAGATATGTGTATGTTTTACTTTTTTCATGTATGAAAACATTAATTTTTTAATCAAATGTATATAATATTTTTTGTCAAAAACTAAATAAATTTGTTTCAATTAAAGATTTTGAAAAGTTAAAACATTGTTATCAATTAAGCAACTATGAATGGTCAAAAGAATATTATTTTAGCAAGGAAAAAATTATATTTTGTATAAGAAGTGTCATAAAGTCTGGATATTGTGAGATAGAAGTGGACTGTTTGATCGCCATTTCTAAATTATTAATTTGTTCCTTTTTTTCACACAAGATAATATTTACGTACATATTTTATTCTGCATTCAAATGTGTTTCTACTGTAGAAAACAGCTGAATATTTTTACGGAAAAAGTAATTGTAAAATATTTCCTACAGAAATGAACGTCACAGAACGGCAACAGAAAGTGAAAACTAATGAGGCCTTAAAACTTATATAATACCTGTGAAAACATAAAAACATGATTTTTTCGTTTATATACGTTTCTACCTTTCTTTACACCTTTTAAACAAATCGTTGCAACCAAGCGCTGTTAATAAATTTATATTTTAACACCAAGGCATCGACTTTAGGTTTCATTTGGTATATCGCAGAGTAAAATCGGTTTAGGCCTTACAGAGATTATTGATATTACTCGTATAAAGGCACGTTTACATGGTAATACAAAATATTTAGATTTTGTGGGAGCAAAATATTACGAAACTCTCTCCAAACTTGAAAAAAATTAACAAAAATGTGTTGTAAGTACTATTTACGTTTACACTTGTGGGATAAGTATAATCAAAATATTATTATGAAAGTCTAATAAATTTACTGATGGTTACAACTCCACAACATTTACAAAAACAACATGCAATATTTTTGAACTGCGATTGTTTGCTTTTGTGAATGTTGTACCACCTGCAGTAAATACTTGAAGTGCTGCCAATGCAAATTTAAAAATACACCTCTGATGTGATGAGAATACTGAGTTTTCTAAAATGGTTTAGAAAATTAGATTTACCGACCGCTTGTCAATTTTTGCATTTGGATTTCTCTCATACTGAATACATTTTGTTTTTACACGGTAAGATTTCCTTTATTCTCCACATATTTTTGACAGATCTAAATACTTGTATTCGGCGTTGTCAACTTTTAAATTTCAAAATGCACCAAAATGGAGAAAGAAGCTCGTTTTTGCAACGAAAACGCACCGAATTTTGAATTTTTCCTTTCATTTTCAAAAACCTATTTTGTATTATAAAATTAAATTTTTATCAATTTAGTTTTTTATTCGCTATTTTTAGCTTCTACCATTTATACATATAGATGGCTGGGAAACATAGAAAAGAAGCTATTTATAATTTTTTACTAAATTTTTATATTAAAAACACGATAATGAAACCCCTTTTAAACGACTACATATTATACAATCAAACTGGGTGTGATATCACTGCCTGGTAGCATGCGATCAAAGTCGTTCAACAGCTAGAATTCGTGTTTGTCAAACTTGGCCTCTAGTACGAACTCTGTTAGTTCTATTAAGATAATGTTACCTTTACAATAATTATAACGATATATTATCAAATTTATTATTAAGCAATATCATTTAGTTATATTTGCTGTCAACCGAAATCAGCTGATACTTTTATTGCCTATTATCAGGGACACTAAAATACAGCTGCTTACCGTCATTAAAATTATGTTGCAGGAGCATACAACCATTACTGTCGAAAGAGTTTACGATTATCGGATCATTAAAAGTTACAGAATCGCATAACAAGCCTTGAAGGCTTGATTCAATTAATGGCAATTCTACCAAACGCAGTGTACATTTCACATGTGTTTTCGTAAGCGGTGTCTATAAAAAAGCTTATTAAAATAAACGAAAATTTGCCAGAATTATAATATATATAGAAGATGAAGTTTACCATAATCAATATTTAATGCAAACGTTTTGCAAAAACCTTATAATTTATTTAATAACTTGGTCATTTCTTAATTACCAAAACCGTAACAAAATCAGAGACTGCATTTATCGCAATATTTAACAAACTTGGCTTTAACGAATAATAGCAAAACACTCACTAAAAGCAGTAAATTTTATAAAACGAAATGTTTGTTTTTCTTTCGACAGTGTGTATAATATATAACAGCAAGATTGTCTTACTTTGTGCATATAACAAGGTACGTTTTTCACGCAAAATGGCACTTAAAAATATTGGACACTTTTTTGATTTTGTGACGACGTCGTGTATGTATTGTTAAGAAAACGATTAGAAACGAAAGTAGAAAATACTCAAAGTGCTAGTAACAACAACACTTTTTTTGTGGTCATTTCTTTTACTCTAAAAAAATACCCAAGATACGAAAGTGATTGGATACATTTTTGATATATCAAGATTTCACAAACTAACGAAAGGTAGAAATACCACCGCATAAATTTTTAAGAGTGTTTAAAATACTCGGATATGAAAATGATTGGGTAAACAACCAGTGTACTTATGGTTGCGGTACACCGGTGCAGATCTCTGGTTTAGACCAAGTTTAAGCTGCAAACATGATTGAACTACACACAATAAACTGAGGCTTAGGATATTAAATTGTAACTTAGTTTTAGCGACAGAAGTGCTGTAATCAATTTAACGGGCAATATCAGCCATATTTTGGCAGGAGACCAAAAAGCCCTAACTGTGGCCACAAAAAAGTTCAACAACGGCGAAAGCAAACTTTGATTCATTTGCTTAAAGTTGTTAAAAAGTTATTATTTAATTTATTTCTTTTTATTTTTTATAAAGTTTATTTTCCGTTTTCTTTTAAATGCTATCGTTATCAAAATATTTTCTTCAAGTGATGATTTCATTGGAAGTTGTTTTTTTTTATAGAAAAGTTTTTGTAGCAAACCATATTACATAAACTTTTTGTTAAGGCGCCCATAGACTTTTGATTTGTGACTATGATGTGTTGTGTTTAACGTCCTGTTACACTACATTTGAAGTAAAAAACCTGGAACAGACATAGAGGGTATATCGATTTGTTGTTCATATACAACAGTGAAGTTTTTTTACAACAAAATTTGAACTTCGTTTTAACTATTTTACACTAATACGAGTATGAATTACATTTTTAAAATACGAAAAAAATTAACACATTTTAATAAGAGTCAAAATAATACTGATATATACATTTCTATCGAATTACATATGCTCTTGCACACATAAGTTATAAATCGTTGAAATTTTCATCAAATTTACACTTATGGCCGCATGCAAAAAAAAAACTTAACATAGTTTGGTTAGAAAACTTTCTAACGTTGTGTGCAAAAACGATTGTTAGCTTACCATTCGTTTGGAAAGCTAAGGTTAACTTTTAATATTTTAAAGTTGAAATGGGAACGCTTTAAACTGACGTTAGATTTATTGACTTTAAAATCACAATTTCTTCTTCTGTTAAAAATCACAATTTTGTGAAAATTTTTAACAAACGCAATGTTTTATATTTATAAAATAAAGATCTTAATACATTGCATAGTATCCGAATTGAAAATATTTGTTTTGAAATAATAATTAAAATAAGAATTATATTAATGATGTACTTTCGCTCAAACGAATACAACGAAAAATGTTATTCGAATTATTAAAAATTTTTCTAGTAAAAGTAATTCTATTAATTTTTGTTAATTTAATTATTATACTATCATTTATCATTTATTAAAAAGATAAGTCCAAGAGCAGCAATCGGACCTACAACGTCCATAGTGATAGTCGAAAACTTTACCAAATCACCCATTTTGAATTGAGTAAATATTATCAGGCATGCTCTTTAAACCA
Source organism: Thecocarcelia acutangulata (assembly GCA_914767995.1). Taxonomy (NCBI): domain Eukaryota; kingdom Metazoa; phylum Arthropoda; class Insecta; order Diptera; family Tachinidae; genus Thecocarcelia; species Thecocarcelia acutangulata. Next base: position 25,492,101 of record OU612097.1, on the reverse strand, counting down.
CTTTCCACGAAAGTGATTTCAAATCACCAAAATGGTGTTATGCTCACAAAAAATTTTGTAGTCTCGTGATTTGTAACCGGTCAGCTAAAGAGCTGTAGATTTTAAATCACTTGCTCATATTTTGTAACTATTTTTTATGACCCCAATAAAAAACTGATCGATTATTTAATATATTACATCTTTTGTTTATTTCTTCGATATCAAATTTCAAATTTGTCATTCACTATTGTTTAAGCATCTTCTTAAATTATCTATATAACCAGATAATTATCCATATAACGCGTTCCAAGTATTTTTTTTTTAATTCCCAAAATCTACCTCAGGAATCGCCAAAATTCCCCACATCTCGGGAAACAATATGGCAACTTCAATTTTCGCACCAAATCAAATTATCGATAGTAGTTCAGATAAACGTTCCACGGCCAAAACGAGAGCCGAATGTAAAAAACCGGTTCCGATTAAATTAGCACTTCCAGGTTTTTTGAGAATTCCCAAAGTCAGTTTCTGACAATGTAAAATTCTCTCCACTTCCTCCAAAGCATTTTTCGCGCTAAAGCGAATGACCTTTTATACTTCAGATGCCTGTTCCACGGCAAAAACACGCACAAACCGGTTAGCACAGTGGTTCCGACTTTTTTTTGAAATTCCGAAAATTGGCTACGAGAATCCCCAAAATACCCCCACTTCCCCGGAAGCAATACGGCAACTCCGGCTTCGCACTAAAGTGTCAACACTATATATATATATATATATATATATATATATATATATATATATATATATATATATATATATATATATATATATATATATATATATATATATATATATATATATATATATATATATATATATATATATATATATATATATATATATATATATATATATATATATATATATATATATATATATATATACATCTGTGGCCACTGTGATTTTGTCAAATGAAAAACACTCCGAAAAAATTCAAATCTCATGACTTTCAGAACATCAAGAAATTACCTAAGTGATTTAATATAAGATTTAAGATGGGCTCTGATCAGTTTTAACTAATTTAATTCTAATATTTTAAATGCTGTAATAGAGTTCTTATTGTTCCAGTTAAAATTCAGAAAACACACTACTCCTTCTTTCCAGTACAATGCACTGCATATGTGGGAGTCATCCCCTGAGTACTGGTCTAAGATAAAGAAAGATAAAGAAGAAATAATATCACTGTAATTTCAGAACAAGCCTATTTGTAAAACAGACCTCCAAACTTTTTGTTATCATTTTTTAATCGAAATCACATTTTTAAACAGTATGCGCCATAAGGATTACAATCTTTTTTTTAATTTTTTCCTTTGAAATCCTTGAATTGTTCTTAAACTTTTTGCTGTTTGCCAGTTTGTTTGGAAAATTGCTAAACGAGTGTTACTTCTGGTATATGTTTTCAAAAATTAGACTTAGAAAATACTTCCAATGAAATCATCGCAAAAAATCTTTTTCTTAACATAAAAACCAAAATTTAACAAACATTTATTTTTATTACAAAAGATACTTATGAGACAGATTTCAATACAAGTGAATTTGGGAAATTACTTGTGGCATTAATACCAATACCATAAAAAGCTTTAGAAAAAACATTTATAATCTTTATGTTCAAAATTATTTTTTTACAACAACAGCTTTGAAATTCCGTAAACTGTTTTCATTAATTTTAAACAAAAACTCGCTTTAAATCATGCCAAATTCACTTCAAAAATCATAAGCTTCAAATCATAAGCATTCAAAATTTCTCTGAGAAAGAAAAAAAAACTTGATGCACTTTTATAACATTTTCGTGTTTAATATGAAATAAATTTCAGATTTTTCCTGAATAAATATTTCATTTGCTTTTATTTACTATTTTTCAACTTTATTATTTTAACTTTGCAAACTTTTTTTGATAAATTCTTTTCTTTAAACGCTTTTTTTAGCTATTACTTCCTTCTCTTCAAATAGTTAGTTTTCTATTGCAAAAACAGAAAAAAACGGAGCACCCATTTTTTGGAATGATATGTTAAGAAATATAATTTAATGGTATTTAATGAACCAATTGTTTTAATTTATAATTGTAAAAGTTTTGCAAAATGTTCACTTTAAAAATTTAAGATTTTTTAATAAAGTCTATTCGGCTGACAAATATTTTTTTTAATTGCATACTTAAATATCATTCATGTCCTTTAACATTTGCTACTTTCAAAACAATTTTATTTCCTCTCTTTTTCAAAAAATGGGTCTTTGTTTTAAGTACTTTTTAAAACGTTTTGTTTTTTTAATTCTTCTTATTCTAAAATATTTTTTTATACAATGTAATGACTAATCACACTCATACATGTATTTTAAACTTTTTTCCTTACAGTTGCCACATAATAGTTTTCTTTGTAGATTACCGCATCTTTTTTAAATTTTTAATCTTTATTTAATTCACTTTGTAGCTAAAATATTTATATAGCAATTCAAAAAAAATATTTTATATGTTTAAAATCGTTATTTTAAAGATGAAAATGGTTCATTAAAGCTTTGTTTTTAAATAAGTATTTATTCCAAAAGAACGGTACTCTAAAATGTAATAAAAAAATTGTCATAAATTTTAGCTAAAAAAAATTGCCACATATGAGAAAATCGTCAGATTAAAAAATCGCCAAAGTTCATTCAAATTTTTAAAATATCAAATTACAAAACTTAGCAACATTTTTGAAAAACAATTGTTTGTATTTAAAAATATGTATTAAAAAAAATCGCCACATATGAAAAATCGTCAAAGTTCACTCAAATTTTCAAAATATTATACTGAAAAACTAAACAACATTTCTGAAAAACAATTGTTTGCATTTAAATATATTTATAAAAAAAATCACCACATATGAAAAAATCGTCTGATTAAAAACTCGTCAATGCTCACTCAAAGTTTTAAAGTATCATAATGAAAAACTTAGAAGCATTTTTTAACAACAATCTTTTGCATTTAAAAATATTTAAAAAAATCGCCACATATAAAAAAATCGTCAGATTAAAAAATCGTTAAAGCTCACTTAAATTTGTAAAATATAATATTGTAAAACTTGGCAACGTTTTTGAAAAACAATTGTTTGTTTTTAAAAGTATTTATTAAAAAAATCGCCACATATGAAAATATCATCATAAATAAAAATATAAAAATCGCTAAAATTAACTCAAATTGTCAATGCTCATATTGAATAAAAAAATGGTTTTCTAAAATCTGATGAAAAATTGTCATAAATTTTAGCTTTTATACCAAAAAACGGCCACACAAAAAATGCCACACTAAAAAATCGCCAAATTGAAAAATTACTCAACTTTCTAAAATACCATATTGAAAAACGTAGCAACATTTTTGAAAAACAATTGTTTATAAAGGGTGGTTAAATTTTTAGGGCCGATGTTGATTTTTAATAAAACAAAATTTATTGAGGAATTATTGAAATTTCATTTTATTAGGATAATATTGATATAGTTCAATGTATGGAGTAAAATATCGAAAAATAGCCACCGCGATCTCAGCGGTTTAAATTTTTGATGACACCGAGGCATAATTGACGTTCTATGTCGTTGACGTGCCAGATTATCTCATCCTTTAGCTCTTGAACTATTGCTGGCTTATCAACGTATACCTTTTCTTTCATATAGCCCCAAAGAGAGAATTTCAACGGTGTCAAATCACAAGATTTTGGCGGCCAGTTGACATCGCGGCCATTGAATTTGTCAAGCAAAAGAGCTATTAATTATTTCGTTAGCTGTATGGCAAGTGGCACCGTCCTGTTAAAGCAAAGTATCGTCCATATCCATATCATCATATTAGGGGCATAATAAGTTTGTTATCATCTCACGATAGCGAACATTACACAACAACTGCCTGACAGGTCTCATTTTAGAAGCAATGCGGCCCGATGATGCCGCCAATCCATAAACCGCACCAAAAAGTCACTCTTTGTGGGTGCACTAGTTTTTTGACAATCACTTTAGGATTATTATTCGCCCATATGCGGCAATTCCGCTTATTGACGAATTCACTGAGATGAAAAAGATGATTTTCTTCGAAAATTTATCATCCAGTGTTGCCATTACTTGCTACCGTTCTGACTATTGACTACGCTTGGAATGGTCAAGAAGCTTCAGTTCTTGAGGCAATTGCACCTTGTAAGCGTGTAAATGTAAGTCTTTATGCATAATGTTCATCAACCACGAGCGTGAGAGGTACAATTGTTGGGCACGACGACGAGCTGAGCTAGACGGCTCTTCTGCCATACAGTCTCACTATCACGAACAGCAGCAATATTTTCTGCAGAACGAGCTGTAAGACATTGCACTGTTGCCTTCACATCATCTACAGACCCGGTTTGCTCAAATTTTTACACGATTTTTCCGATTGTACGCATATTTGAACGATTAACTTAATCGAAAAAATCACGGAGTACACGATATACATTTTGATTTTGATTTGACTTTAACGCATTGCTCGATTGTGAATCTTTCAATGGTTCAAATTGGTTTAGTCTGAAATTTCGAAATGTTAAATGAAGTGCAGAAAGAAATTGGACGTTTAGGTGTGGCTCATATTCAACATCGGCCCTTAAAACTTAACCACCCGATATATACATCGGTGATCAGTTTTATCTAATTTAATAAAGATTGTTGCGGGATTTATTGTGTATTGAAGTCAAACGATCACAAACACTAATCCCCCTTTCCTCCTCATAATCTAATTTCCCAGTTGCATTACAGTACATTGCATATGTAGGGGCCATCCACTGAGTACTGGTCCAAGATAAAAAAAAATATTTCAAAGTAAAAGTGATACAAAAATATAATATTTATGTTTTAAACTCCCTGTTAACAATATTAAAAAAATCCCCCGGATTTATTCGATGTTCGAAAATATACATTTTAAAAAACTTGCTTTTAGTAAAACCAAAAACCTCGGCCGAAAAATAACCGTTTAATCACCCTATCTGAAATATTAGAAGCCAAAACCGAAAAAAAAAAACAATTTATAGCCTACAAAATTTTATAAAGCATTACAGCGTATTTTACAGCCTCGAACTCTTTCTTTTCGCAATGTTCACCTATATTTCTCTCTACAGTCGTAATATTTTTTTTCACTATGGGCCGAATGTAATGAGTATGTCATAATTTACAGGTAATACTGGCAATAATGAGCTGGAAAATTCGTTATTTAAATACATAGTTCTTATAGTATATGTGAAATAAAAAAATTTATGACAATTTTTTAAACTTAATAACGAAGTTAAAAAACTTAAATTTCTTCCTAAAACTTAACTAGTATGGTTTAAATCTTTTCCCTCAAAAAAAGGTGTCTTCAAAGATAGCAATGTCTCCAGCCGCAAAAGATCTTCGCATAAAAACGAAAACCTAATAAACCCTTAAAAACTGAAGTTAAAATTAACAAAATTTTTGTTTACAGGTGTAACCATCTTATTATCACAAACTGTATTTTCGTTATTGGTTGGTAACGTTGTCACCAAAACCAGTCAAGCCGTGCCGCTTCTAGGTACAAAAACTTTACCATCATAGCTTGCTTATGTTATTATTTTAAGAATGATATAAAATTCTGCTTTAATACCTCTCAAGCCAAAAAAATTTAAATCTGTTCTTTTACTCCTAGACTCTTAAACCGTTTCTATAAGTTCAAAACAAAACACTTAAACGAAAGCTCTTCTTAACGTTTTCGCAAAAAACTTAAACCTAGAAAAACCATTAAAAACATGAGTTTGTAGTTGCCTGTGTTGAAAAATATAAACTGGTAGTTAAGAAAAGAAAACTTACCTTATTGTAAAAACAAATATTTTGGAAGTTTTAAAAATTCAAGAGAATCAAAACACTAAATTTTTATCACGAAAAATAATTTAAAATTATAAAAAATTTAATTATAATAAAACGAAAAATATTAAATATTGTTTCTAAACTTAAACCAAGTTTGAGCATGTGTTGAACCCTAGTTACTGAAACATATTAGTGTTAAAAGCTTTAATGAACCTTTTCTCCAAGTGTATAAGAAGTTTAGCTTAACCTTTTTTATATTAATTTATTAAGTTTTAAGTTTTTTTTTTTTTGTAAAACTCTTTTAATGTAAAAAAAGGTTTAAATCTCAAAGTAAACAAAAACTTTAAGTATTCTATAAGATATACAATTATAATTGATGTTAGTAAAATTTTAAAGCATACAAAAGCTTTAAGTCTTTCGTGAAATTTTATTATTAGATATATGTAGTTAAATTTCACAGTATACAAAATCTTTCAAAGCATGCCAAAGCTTTAAGCTTATTATGAGAATTTATTATTAAAGACTACTTGATAATTTTTTTAAAAAAATAATCATTCAAAACTTTCTACTAAAGTTGATTTTGTGAGAAACAATTTCAATTTCTTTTTCTCTCTGGGAATGTTTGAAAAATTTTATTTGTTCAACTTTACAAAAATTTTATAATGAAAATATTACAAGAAAACTCCCGTTTTTTACTTTTTAAAATATTTTTGGAAAAAGCGTAAAATTTTTCAATCCTCTATATATAAAATTGAAGGGCTTCTAATTTCTTTTCATAGTCTATGAAAAATTGCAAAAGTTTTACAGTGTTTCATTTACATTGTTATATACATATAAAGTTTATTGAAAAATTGTTGCATTGTCATTTTCTTAGCCATTTAATGCTGCCCATTTTAGCGCTTTCAGTGCTAGACTTAGCACTTCTTTTGTTGATTTAAAATTCACTTAGCATTTTCTAATTGTTTATTTAGCAATCGTTTAAGAGATCTCAGCTACAAAATTGTTTTCGAAATTAAATTCATGCTTAGAAAATTTCTTTGTACTAATGCCGTATTTTAAATATAATATTGAAAATTTTCTGAAATTTAAGAACTATAAATGCTGAAATGGAGAAAGAAATATGAAAATATGTTTGGTGCGTTTTGAAATTTCAAATTTGACAACGCTGCTAACTTTAGTTTATACAGTTTTTATTACGATTATTGCATAAAATTGTATTTATTAAATATTGTGAAGAACTTAATTTTGAATCCATTTCCAGACAAGCAATTGTCAAAAGAAATCAATCTAAGTAAGTAAGCCCACGATTTCAATTCCATTTGTATTTCAATTCCATTTGTATAGGAACATTTTTCAAAAATATTTCTAATATTATATGATGGCATCAAGAAATAATTTTATTTTTTAATTATAGCAATATTTTTTCACAACAAAAAACTATATTTTATTAGATAAAGAATTTTTCGATTTATTTTAAAAGTTATGTAAACCCTAAAGCAAGCACTACAAGTATTGCGAACATAAGAAATTGAGAAATCATGTGGAACAATTTTTTCTGAAAATAGTGTACTTTTCCAAAAAAGTACACAATTTTCCAAAAAAGTATTGATAATTAGAATTAAAACAATGTTTTTTTTTTCAAGGAAAACTTTGAATAGTTGTTAAATAAATGCTTTAAAAATAAGTAAACTATTTAGGTGGCTTAACTAATAAACCTATTAGAGTTTTACAAAAAAAAAACTAATTTTTTGTTTTATTATTATATTATTATTCTCTATATTTTCTTCCTGCCTATACATTTTTAACTGCAGCTTTGCAACACAAAACAGTTTAACTCAACTGAGAGGTTTATTCAGAAAAATTTTAAAAAAAACCTGCTTTTAACTTAAAATCAATCATTAAATGTCTCATGGTGTCCCATTAAAAACAGTAACTAAATCAAATAAACAATTAAATAATATTCCTTAAATGAAAATTAATAAAATTCCTAGCTTTTAAATATATGCAGCATGAGATATATTCCCCCAAACAACTTTAGGATCATATGCTCTTGCAAGTTTAGCAAATCTCTTTTTGCATCTCACTCTCTCTCTCTCTCTCTCTCTTTGCTAATAATTTGTTCTTTGTTGAAAATAAAGCTTTTAGTTAACTAAAACTTTTAATAAATATATATACTTCAATATATTTTAATTATTTGCTTTTTTTATTAAAATTTATTTATTTTTTATTAATATTTATTTAAGTTTTTTTATTTATTTGTATATACTATTTAAAAAAAGTATTTTCTCTGGTTTATTTATCAAATGTTAATTATTAAGGATAGATATGAAAATAAAAACTATTTTTTCTAAACATGAATGTGAATTTGAGACTTTTGGGAGCACACACTTCAAAATTTGAGTAAAAATACGATTTACATATGTAAATACTTATAAATAAACTTTTCGTAAATATTTTTAATAGCAAATTATCTGAAAATAGAAACAAATTTAATTCCAATAGCATTGTAAATTTAATTCAAATTTAAAATATATAATTTTAGGGCGCTTGAGTGCCAAAACAACTGTTTAAATTAATTTGAGGTACACATTACAAAAACATGCTTGCACAACATTTATATTTAAAATATTATAGGCTTTTTACGCTGATCCATATCTACCATAATTTTTCAAAGATGTTAACATCTGCCCATAACAAATACATTATTCTAAAAATCAACATTTTTCAATATCTTTATACAGTGTTACTAACTTATTTTATTCCATTCAACATATATCGATTATTTAAGTGTCATCGCTGTAAAAGTGGCCATAATGTCGATTATTCGTGTGGCATCACTGAAAAACGGCATTTGTATTTTTAAAAAATTAATCATTTATTTATCATGTGTTAATTGGTTGCATGCGTGTTTTCTTCCTTAAATTTTTTTCTGTAACACTTTTTCTACGTTTTTTTCCAATTCATTTTTTTCCGAAACAAACTGACAGTTAAATTGCTTGAAATATTTTGTATTCATAGGAAATGGTAGATGTGAGCAATGTAAACAGTGTTTCACATTTTCAAAATATGTCATGCGTTTCATGATCAGTGTAAAAAGCTAATTAATGAATTTATAAGATTTTTACACTGATCAACATCTTCATGAAACGCATGGAAGAATCCAAAATATTATTATTTCAGTTTCTAAACAATTTAACAAATCTTTCGACAACAATTTGTTTTGAAAGAATTTTAGTTGAAAAACAAAATAGGATTAGATAATGTATCGCTACAAATAAAATCTAGAACACATAAACAAAATTTGGCAAAAACACAAAAAAAAGTATTACGGAAAAAATTTAATACACTTCAAACAATTGACACATGATAAATAAATTATGATTTTTTTTGTAATTTCTTTCAAAACAAATAACGTTTTTTTCAGTGATATTTTTGATCAATAATTATTTTTGCCTTTTTTCCAGCGATGACACTGAAATGTTAACATCTTTGCAAAATGATGATAAATAAATTATGATTTTTTTTTTAGTTTCATTCAAAACAAATGACGTTATTTTAGTGATGCCACAAGAATAATCGTTATTTTTGCCACTTTTCTAGTGATGACACTAAAATAATCGAAAGATGTTGAATGAAATAAAATGAGATAGGAACATTTTATAAAGATATTGGAAAATGTTGAAATGTATTTTTTATGCGCATATGTTAACATCTTCGCAAAATGATGCAGATGTTAGATATTGGTCAGTAGAAAACCCTATTACAAAACATTGTTTTTGAGCTGCGTTTCAATACTTATCAGGGTAACTCTGAAAAGGAAGGCAATGCCAATTTTTTTATAGCAGCGCTTTAAAATAATTTATATGGATGCAAGATAAGAAAAGTTGCAGTTGTCATGATTGGTGTCGATATCGTCATAATGTCCTAGAAAAATGATATTTTGCGTTTGGTTTTTAAAATTATTTTCAATTAACTTCCAGCCGAAATTAAGCAATAAGCTTTTTGTATCTACATACATGCATAAATTATATTGACTCAAGTATTGTTGGCTTTGTAGTCTTTGAACAACTTTAAGGACACAACCCAATAAATCATTACATTGGAGGACATCATTTGAGTTTTTGCAAGAAATTAATTTAAAACTGGTGAAAAATAAGAAAAATGTACACATAAAAACAATTTTCAAAATTATTTGAAGAAAACAAATATTTTTGTAACTAAATCAATTTGTAAAACTCATTTAACTTGAAATGGCATATATTTTTAAAATTGCTACTACCATCCCTGTCACGATATATGTACGTGAATAACAGTGTGTATACATAAGTGTACTTATGCACAAACAAGAGAGTATGAGAATGTATATGCCAATTTGTTCTTTTACCCACTCATACCCATACTTGAGCTTGATATGAATACCCAACAAGCATCTTCAATCCTAAACGAATCTATCCTGGATGAGCTTATTTTTTTCTCATAGAATATCCCTCGTATGGGACTAATCGATACACGGGCTGATTTTTCTAAGAAACTTTTGCACAACACAGCAAAATGCGCTTTTGTTAATCGAAAAAGGAATCATCTGAAACTCGTGTAGATATTATCTTACAACACTTGAAGGAATCGGTCGTGTAGTCCTTGTATGACTCATAAAGAACAATAATAAAGCATAAACTATGGCACACTGTTTGTTTCTATTTACAGTACAGGTAAAAAAAACTAAAATCATTAATCGTCTACCAAACATTTCAAGTCCAAATCAGTGTGTCAGAAAATGTGTAAAAAAGCATATAAAAACAAGAGCATATCTTTCAAAAATTTCCAAAGTCTACTGATGATGGTAGTTGCTATGAAATGTCGACATATAGATAGCTGGGAAACATAGAAAACAAGCTATTTATAATTTTTTATTGATATAAATCTTAGGAGCTAAAATAGCGATTGTTATCGATTAATTTAATACATATTTTTGACATCATTAGAACATAAGCCAAATTTTTGTGGAACTTGAGGAGTAATTTTATGTACACTGTTACCAGTTCAAAATTTCTTAAATTACATATTAGTTATGAATAGAAGTTTTTAATAACAGTTTATTAAGCTTTACTCATTTGGTAACAAATATCACAGAAAAATTTTTTTTGTGTTCAGTAACGAAATTCGTTGAATCAATTAATAAATTGTTTGAATGCGGACCTGTAAAGGAATTCATGGGTTCAAACAAAAGCTTAGTAAAATAATTATTGATCGAAAAAAACTATTTTTTTAAACAACAACCAAATACGGTATCCAAGGTTATTTTTTGGATATTTATGTATATGCATACAAATTATTTTTTCAGACAAAAATTTTGTTGATTGTATTTTTACTATAAATTTTTTCTGTGATATAATGAAACCAAAAGTAAAATTTTGTTTGGAATAAGGCTGATAGAATTAAAACTACTCGTAGGTGAAGTAAAATCATCTGGTATATATCTAACCGCATACTAGTTATTTTATAAAATTAAGATTTCTTGTTTTGAGTATAAGTAGGTAGGTAAGCATATATTTAATAATTGAACAAATAAATTTATTAAAAACAGCATTTAAGTTTTGTGGGTTTTTATGTTATACAGTAAAATTTTTTTATAAGCCACACCGCTTGTAGTAGAAATAGCGATTTAATCCAGAATGTGCAATTTTTTGGCATCAATAAATAAAATACCTGCAAAATATTTGTTACATAGTCCATTAGCGAGCGCTATAGTCCATTTTCGCTTATATTCCACCTAGATGAGATGTGAAAAAACTTAATCATTCAAGTTATTAAAGATATAAGCCAAAATGTAAATTTGATAAAAATTTTCCCAGACAAAAACGGAGCACAAAAATGCAACATTTCCATACATATGTACATATTTCATTTTTGTGTTTTTTTTTTTTGTCATTGAGTGCCAAGGCGAATTCATTACTAGGTGAATTTAACAGCATAGGTGATTATGTTTTTCTTCTCGCGTTTTTTCCAATGTGACTGTCAAATTTTTTGTCTTTTGTTTACAAACTTTTTCGCGCCATTTTAATCTGAAGATTTTTTTGTATGATTTAGTGCAATTTCAAGAAATTTATGCAAAATTAAAAGTGAAAAACTAATATAATCTGTGATTTTAATTACAAACAAAAAGTTTATATTTAACGTTTATATAAAATTTTTTCTCAGCTGAACAATCTTAGGCGAATTTAGATTTTGACATTCACGATATGTTTTACAATAACAAAATACATAGCACTGAATTCGCCTTTTCGCTTGCATTCACCTGTATAAATTCGCCTTGATGAGAGCATTGAAATATATGCTGTCAGATTTTATATAGTCAAAATAAATTTTTATATGCTAATTCATTTATAAGCCAAAAAGTGGCTTATATAAAAATCTGACTATAGTCCAATTCGCCTTATTGTCGACAAAAAGCGTGCATTTGAAACAGTGGACTATAAGCGAATTTTACTGTATTACAAAATAAAATATCTCGAAATTTTTATTTTGCAGTCAAGAAAAATAGAAATTAGTTTAATTCGACTGCGGCAAAAAAAAATCAGCAAAGACAACAAGCTGTAGTCGTATCGTCTTGCTGTTGTCAAAATAAACGCTCGTATTTAGATATGTGTATTTTATATATGACATATTGAAGTCGTTTGTCTGCTGGCTTCAATGTGTTTAATTCTTAAGTAATGCAGGCGTTAAATACTATGATAATGAAAAGTGTGTTCTTAGGTAAGTGCAACACATTACCAAGTTTTCGCTGGGCGGCTGTACAAATGCCAAAAATATATTTTATGCTCAGATTTGTTTTAAAATCTTCTTCAGATGAGACGAAGGAGTTGGTATAATATCAAATTTTAAAGCCAAAATCTGTTTCAAATTTTCTTGATGAAATGCAAATTAAAATTTCTTCTCTTTCAATTAATTTTATTCAGGATAAGCAAAAAAAAAAAAGAATAGAAGTAGAAACATAAAAAAGTCCCAAATGAACATTCTGTTTATTATGAATGAATTTTGTTAATTAGTTTTAAAACTCTTTGCTCGGGTTCAAATATTTACTTTTTCTTTTTCTTCGTTGCTTTGTTTATTATTTTGAATGTTCATTTGCATGTTTAAACCAGCATGAGCATGATTTTGTTAAAATTTGTGTCTTTAAAAGAAGCAAAAAACTTTCGCACACTAAAAAAAAGGAAACACTCAAATAACTGTTAAATGTTTTTCAATATGAGTAGAATAAAAATCCACATACTTTTGAATAAAAACGAAAACAAGTACTTAAATAAATTCAGTTCCCAAAAAAAAACACCACTATCACTTTATTTATATTTACTTTGTAGTAGTTAAAATTTACACAAAAAAAAATTGTTTAACATAATTTTTTTTACTTCAAAAAAACTACATACATAAGTACATTATTATTAAAACTCTTTTTTTTATTTTTAGTTTTGTTTTAACAAAAATAAGTTCTGTGTGTAAATTTGTTGTATGTAAATTACAGCAAAATATGTAAATATTTTAATGGGCTTTCTTTTCTTGTTTTTTTATTTTTCATTTGTATTTTAATTTCCTGCATTTGGAACCAAACTTCCTTTAGGTACCTATTTCAATTGTATCATGTTTATGGTGGCTTCATCGGTGGTGCTAACGGTGGTGGTATTAAATTATCATCATCGTACGGCGGACATACACGAAATGCCCAATTGGGTAAGTTTTTATTACGGCTTAATCATTATTATTATTATTTCAATCGAGTTAATTAAATGTAATTATATGTTTTTTTTAAAGATACGCACACTTTTTCTACACTGGCTGCCCTGGTTTTTACGTATGAGTCGTCCCGGTCGTAAAATTACTAGGAAACATATATTGTTAACGAAGCGCATGAAAGAGTTAGAGTTAAAAGAACGTTCTTCCAAATCCCTTTTAGCAAATGTTTTAGACATTGATGATGACTTTCGGCACACAGTATCGGGGTCTCAGACGGCTATTGGCTCATCAGCGTAAGTGGAAAAATGTATTCAGTTTACTTTAGTAGTCCTTTAACATTGTTATGAACTTTCGTTTAGGAGTTTTGGCCGTCCCACGACGGTCGAAGAGCATCATCATAATACCATAGGCTGTAATCACAAAGATTTACATTTGATTCTTAAAGAATTACAATTTATAACGGCGCGCATGCGTAAAGCAGATGACGAGGCTGAGCTCATAAGCGATTGGAAATTCGCTGCAATGGTTGTGGATAGGTAAGTATATTTTTATGAATAAATTAACTAGCTCTTGGGCTCCTCCAAGAGCTGCAATTTGCGCCCGTTCTTCTTGCTGTTCGTGGACAAGGGGATATGGGGCTAGCAGTTTCTCGAAACATTTGGGGTTCAAAACTGTAGTAGCCCTTTTTAGGGCTGCGACAGTCTGTTCTGAGACTACTATTTGCTGGTACCACGGGAGAGGGAAGGCCCGCCTAGCTTGGGTGAGGTTCTTCAAGACAACGTGGGGGTCGTGGTTTAATACCCATATGCGGGGAGAATTTTAAGCTCAATGGGGAGTTGCACTGCAACCGAGCGTCATGGCTGTGAGATTGGCTGGAGTGTTATGAATACTCCGGTCCGAACCTTACGCTATTTAGTATGTGATCGAAACTGGTACGCATGCATGATGGTGCTACCGTTATCATCTGGTGATATAACCACCGTGGAGTTAAGCCGTCAAGGCAGAAATCCACGTGAAACGGCTATAAATTCAATCTGCTTGTGGACCTTCGGGGTGCATAGTGGTGGTTGTGGTTTAAACACATATCTTGAGGAAGAATTTTTTTGAGCTACTTTACCACAAGGTGCCGTTATCCAAAAGCTCCGCTCCAAACCAAGCCATGAATGCAAGTTTGTCATGTGTAGAGATGGATAGACGCATTGTATTCATGTATGATTAAATGATTTTCATCTCAAGCCACACTGGCAGATACTCACCGAAATCGTTTTCTAACCTGTCTGTTTGCCTCTGGCAGGGGGTTTAATGTCTGCTTCAACCACACAGACTCCTACCCTATTTCTTTTTTTTCCCCCTCAACGACCTTCAACATGAAACTTCCCTATCCACTCTTTCGCGGGTGACAGCAGCATTTGCCATTCGTACTCTTTCAGCTACGGGCCCAGCCTATCGTAGATCGTTGCCAAGAGGCAAAATATGAATAACTCACTCTATTAATTTCCGAATGAGGTCGTAAAAACAGAATCGCCTTTAACGCTCGTAAGACCCAATGTTGCTTATTAACACACAAACAAACGACCACAAATGCTGCTTCATCTGTACTTATGGACGGTATAAATATTGAGGAATCGGATGCTCTTAATGTATTTGAAATGAAGATACAGTGTGATGTTCACTGAACACATTTTTCATGTCTCTAAAGAAGCATTCAAGTGCCGGTGTAAGATGTATTTTACTCCATCCAATCTCCTTACTATTTATACCACCTACATCCGACCGAAAATGGAATATAATTCTCGTGGAATGGTTGGTGCCTCAAAGTCTTTTTGGGTTTACTCGACCGTGTGCAGGAGAGGGCGAAGAAACTCATCGGTGGCAGTAGGGTACGTAACTCTATTGACTCACTGAAACATCGACGCAGTGTAGGGTATGTTACTCTGTTCTATCGTTACTACAATGGATTTTGCTCTGACGAGATTAGGGATCGTGTTCCTGAAAGTCGCAAATATTTACGTAGTACACGTTGATTGTCCCGAGCTCATCCATTTGTGGTCGATTGCCCGGGGAGTTGTACTACGTATTACAGAGAGAACTCGATTTTCAGCCGCACGCTTCGCATGTGGAATAAGTTGCCTGCAGACGTGTCTCCTGTCTGTTATAACGTTGGTAGGTTCAAGTCAAATGTTCACAAACACTACTCCCTCTTTCCCCCTCCTCACAACCGATTTTCCTAGTTCTGGTACAATGCATTTTTTTTTCTTACAAACTACCTTCCTGCAACTTCAAACCTTACAAAAAAAATTTGTCAAATCGCTCCAGACGTTTCCAAGTTATGCGATTACTTACATTTAGTAATTCATTTGGCAATTTTGTAATAAAATTTTTCTTACAAACCATCTTCTGAAAATTTAAAACCCTACAAAGAAAAAATTAGTCAAATTGCTTCAGCCGTTCTCAAGTTTAATTCTTTAAGCATTTTTCCACGTTTACCTTTCTAATTACATTCGGGTTAATTGCCTTAAAGATCAGAGACTGGAACATCTTTTTTCCATATTAAATGCAAAAAATCTGCTTCGTTTTTCCGCAATTTTTCTTTCTATTTATTTATTAAATTGATTTTCAAAATATAATTATCTTTCTAATTTTTTTTTTTACAGATTTTGTTTAATTGTTTTCACACTATTTACGATAATTGCAACGGTGGCAGTTCTACTGTCAGCACCCCACATAATCGTGCAATAAAAACAACACCATTGCCAAACTAAAGGAAAAACCTGCAAACTAATTGTATGCTCTGAATACTTTCTATTGAAAATTAGTATATTTTTGTTAAAACAAAAAGAAATGATTGAAATACAACAATTAAAAAAACACGCAGAATTAAAATATAGTTTAAAAACAAAATTACTATACATTATAGTAGAAGAAACAAGAAAATAATTAGTTATACATTAAATTTAAACTGTTAAATAGTTTTCTAAGACAAAAAAAAACACAGCAGGGTGTATTAAATAAGCAAAATTTAATATGTCTTTAGCACCCTGTTTTATATACACGTGACAAAAAAAGGTTTGTTAAAATTAAAAAAAAAAAACTCTTACAACTGCCGTTTAAAAATTCAAAATACAGTTAAAAGAAAAAGAGGAGAAGAACTGTTAAAAAATATTAAAATTATTAAAAGAGAAATAAACCATTTGATATCAATTAAGTTATTTAAGTAAATAGTCATATGATAAGTTAATTTTTAAAAATTAATTTAGAAAATACCAAAAAAATAGACAGTGATTGTTCCTACACTTAAAGAAAAGCCAAAAATGAAAACAGTTAAATAAATATACAAGAAAAAAAGTCTAAAATTCACTTTAATACCAACAAAACAAGCAACAACAAGGCAAACTACTTTATTCTAATTCTTACATTACATTAAAATAACAAAAATAGAAAGCAAGCAGGTAGAACGAGACAAATATAGGATCCAAAATTTATTTTTATTCTGGAAATAAATAAGATCTTATACAAACACAATTAAAAGGACAAAGAGTTTAGAAAAAAAAAAGAGATATAGAGAGTAACAAAGAAAGAAAATTATGATACAAAATGAGATACACAACAAAAAAAAGCAAAAAAGAACATATTTTTTATGAGCATATATTTATATTGATTTTTTTAATTAACAAAAACCAATAACAACTAATTTAAAAATATTGTTAATACTATAATAGATTAAAAAATTCAAAAAATAATAATAATAAAATTCTCTTATGGTGCAATATAAATAATTATTACAAAATTATAATGTTAGACAGGTAGTGGAACGTTGAACCCTAAATGAAAAAGGAACTACAATAAAAGGAAAAAATTACAATATATTCAAAATATTAAAGCAAATAAACAAATGTAAGAAAATAAATTGTAATTTGAATTAAAGCAAATACTCTGTGGCAACAACAACAATTATTTACTTAAAATAATTGTTACACTTACACATACACACGGACACACATTTATTATGATATTAAGGCCATAAATTAATTAGTCATTTAATAAAATTACTTTTTTATAAAAAAAAAATAAACAAAAAATTAAAAAAACTAATAGGAACCTTATTGATTTCAGCTAGAACAAAAAACAAATTATTTTCAAGAAAACTATTTTCGTTAAAAAAATCCATGCTAAGGTAAATTTTTTTAAATAATTATTGTACCAGACTTTCAAAAAAAATAGTACTTGAAGCTTTAAACTATTTTACTGTAAATTCACCACGTTTTTGTTTCACAGTTTTTGCGGAGGTTTTCACAATTAAATATTTAATATAAATTTAGAAACTCCATTTAAGCCTTAAAGTAGGTCTTAGTTTGTAAACTACATATTTAAGAGTTGATAAGTGGTGCCAAGCTCAGCAACAGACATGTTCTGCAAATCACTATATGTGAAAGTAATTTCAAATCGCAAGGAAAGAGCTCTGCACATAAAACTTGATTGATGCGTTCTGCATTAAGTGTGTAAGATGACATTGAGCAATAAGCTGCTTTAGTGGAAACAATATGGAATGGCTAGTGGAAACAATATGAAGCAGATATAGCGATAGCATTAAGCGACACATTTTTATATTTTGAGTGCAGGTCCAATGCGTGCAAACAAGCAAGTGAAGTTGATAGGAACCCCTTTTGATAGGACCATACTACGGGTTGAATGTATTTTCGCTTACATTGTAGTACTTTTACTGCGACATTAGACTTGACCTCTAGCCGTGAGATATCTTAATAGGTCACTAAGTCTTATCCCTGATTGCTCAATAAGGTTGGATAATATTTAGTTGCTCAGATATATGTTCCATTTGATAGCTACTTCTAAACGTTCGCAGGATAAACCAAGTCAAGTTGTATGGCTTTCTAGCACTTAATACCTAGATACCGTTGCGTAATACATTCCTCATCAAAAGCTAGCCACTAATAGGCTGCAAGAATGCATTCATTTGTTTGTATGCACACTAAAAATACAATATTCATTCAAATATCGAATACTTTAAGAGAAATTAACAAAGTAAAACGAGAAAACCCCGAAAAGAGAATAAATTGTGTTTTATAGTTGGTCGTAATAAATAGATTCTGTCTTATACTCTTTTTAATTCAAATATATATTTTCTCTTGTAAGAGCAAAAGCGCGAAAATACAATATAACAGTTTGATAGAGTGCAAGAAATGTGGAATGAATGATTGAATAAAACGATTATAATTCGAATGCACATAACATTCGTTATACTACGAAGAAAAAAAATTTGTTATGACGTAATTTGCTTTTAAGAAATGTGCGCAATAAGGTCTGAAAATTTTAAATTGGAGTTGGTAAAAGGACTTTGATGGTATGTTATTGTACACACTGACATACATATTTATTTATTTTATTATACATTTTTACATGTCTCATAGAAATATGTATACATATATAGATACATATGTATGTATAAATACAATTGAATGCTACTTCGATTCATTCGAATGATATTATATTTGAAACTTTTTCTTCTTGTTTTCGTTTAATTTGAATGTGCTTGTATTTGTTTCTCCACGAGTCGAGTTATTATCATTATTCGTTCGGTTTGTGTATTCATTTATTTGTTTTTATTAAAATAGAATACGAGTCACTTGGTAATCAGTAGTGTGTGATACGAAGCTTTATTCATTCCAAAAGCAAATGAATATGTTCAAATGCCGTTTCAGCGTAAAAATGCAGACGTTTACTAGCCACATTAGCTTGGCCAGTATGCAGTCTATGATGGTTATAACTATACAGTCTAATTTTTTTACTTTTTACAATTGTATAAAATTTTATGTAATAAACATTCAATACGAAGTTGTTTTCATACTTTCGTACACACATCCGGATACAAAGAAATTGGCTTATTTACAGTGGAGCAAATAGCTTACAAACATTGACGTTACGAATAGAGAAACAAGCTCTCTTAATAGTGTTCGCAAATGAAAATTGTTTTATTTATAACACTACTGAATTCAATTGTTTTGTTTATTCACTGATAAACATTTGTTTCTTAAATTATGTTTTAGTTTGATAATTTTTTCCTATATGCTTCTTCTTATTTGTTTACTTTTTGCATTTTGACAGCTGCATAAAGGAAATATTCCAATAAAGACGTAACTAGTGTTGTCTCTTTTCGCTTTTATATACAGAAACGCTGTTTTTCTTGGTAGTCGAGAAACGGTGGAATTTTATGGTTCATAGTTCTCGATGCGAGAAACTTCTCACTAATATTACAGAAACGAGGCACGGAGATGTAATAGTAAATATTAATTTAGTGATTTTTATGAACTTTATAATCTTTAAATTAAATTTTTGGTTTTTGTACATTTGTATACGGGTTTTGACATATTATTTTTTTACAGTAGAGTACATCGCTAACTAACATTAAAGTTCGTGTTAGAGAAACAGGCATTTTTAATTATTGTGAGCAAACGAAAATGAGTTATTTGCAGTAGAATAGTTTTAAGAGCAGAAATGTGATATTTCATAAAGTTTTATATATTTTAGTTTAAAAAATATTTTTCTTCTTATTGAAATTTTGTATTTTTTACATATAATTTTAGCACAACTACAGTTTACTAAATAAAAAAAAGCTTCCCAACTATTCAATCCCACCTAATGTGTATAATTGTAAAAAATATAAAACTTAATTATGATATACTTTAAGGTAAATAGTCCCATTTTAAAAATAAATTATATTTTTTTTAATAAAAACAAAAATTAATAAAAAAAACCTACCTCTTAAATAAAAAAAAAGATAAAAATATTATAAAACAAAAAACACTGCCGTTAAAAATTTTGGTTGAATTTCTTTCCTCTTAACTTAAGTCCAAAGCATGGATTTTAGCATAAAATCTTGTTTTATAATTTAGAACAAATATACTTGAAAAAAAAAACTAGAAAAAGAACTTAACTAACTACATACTCGTATTATATTATGAAATCAATTAGGAAAGTAACAAAATGATAAGCAGGACTCAAACAGCAGCAACTTAAATATTTCTTTTTTTCCAATTCAAATTTTTTGTGTTTCCAATTGATGAAGTCTTATCATTTTGCTACAGGCCTTTTCAAAATTATACGTTTCTTCCATACTTGTAATTTTATAAGATAAAAATACAAAATTAAGAGAAAAAAATAATACTTTTTCACAAAAAAAATCGAATTTTAGCAACACTTACTCTAAAGCATAAACAAAAAAAATTAACAATTTAAGTTATTAATTAAGTAGTTATTACAACAAAAGGTAAAAAAACGCAAACCACAATTACTTTAACGAAAATTTGAAATTAAAAGCAAAAGCAAAAAAAAAATGAGAAAAATTGTCTTAACTTAAAAAGTATTCTATATGGCTTAAAAAATAACTAAACACTTTTTCACTTTTAATAAAATATTTTTCACGGTGTAGTTAGCCTAGATGTTTAACGAGATTTGTATAGTTGTTATTTAATTTAAGTTTAGTTTTTACTGCAATATGAATGCAAGGTACTAGTAGAACAGGTTTAATACATAATTAATTAGAAATCGAAGAAAAACTATTAAGTTTTAAGACCCAAATTGTTTATACGTTAATTTGCTAGCTAATAAAAAAATTTGTTTAATTAATTTTGTTATTGCTATTGTTTTAAATTGTGACTGATGGAAAAAAGTTTTGTTGATATTGGTTCAAATACTATTACGAGTATTAAAGGTTCTTTAAATGATAAGAGACGATTTTATGGTTTTGTTGTAAAAATTAAACAACTATCAGCGCTAACTAAATTAGCGCATCAAGCGTAATTTATCTGTCAAAAAAATGTATATATATGCAGTGGTGGACATATAATTAAAACATCAATGTGATCTTTCATTCTTTCGATATTTTATATGATCTATTGTTATTTCAACTGCAAAGACAAGTTTGATCTTTTTGCCCTTGGTTCTTTCTTTACCAGCGTTGTCAACTCGGTGTGTTTCGTACCTTTTTGGTGCTTTTTAAAATTATTTGTGCGAAATATTCTTAAATCGGTGCGGAGTGCGCTTTTTCTACATTTTCGGTGCGTTTTTCGAATTTTGGTGGCACAAAATCAAATTCAACTCAAGTTTTTGGTTTATTGTGAGTTTATTCAAGTATCCAAAAAGTTTACACATCATTTTGGGTGGAAAACACACCATCTTATATGCACAAAGTAAGATAATCTTGCTGTTGTATATTATCCACACTCTTGCAAGAAAAACAAACATTTCGTTTAATAAAATTTGCTGCTTTTACAGAGTGTTTTGATATTAAACGATCAAGCCAAGTTTGTCAAATATTACAGTAAATGCAGTCTCTGAACAGTGAAGTTCGTACTTATGATAGCACGTGAATTCGTTACTGTCTGGGCAATTGAGAAATTACCAAATTATAAAATGTTTCCAAAACTTTTGCATTAAATATTGAATATGATAAATTTCATCCTTTATTTATTATTTTCGTATATTTCAATAAATTCTTTTCAAGACACCGCTAACGAAAACATAAATGAGATGAACACTGTGTGTGATAGAATTACTATTAATCGAATTTGAAGGCTTGCAGTGCAATTCTGTAACTTTTAAATATCCGATAATCGTAAATTCATTCGACAGTAATGATTGTGTGCTCCTGCATATAATTTTGACGGCGTTAAGCAGCTGTATTTTTATGTCCCTGATAATAGGAAGTATAATTAACAGTTGATTTCGCTCGACAGAAAATATAATTAAATGATATTGCTTGATAATAAATTTGCTAAAAACATCATTATAATTATTGTAAAGATAACATAACGGAATCGTGCTAGAGGCCAAGTTTGACAAACACGAATTCTAGCTACTGAACGAATTTGATGGCATGCCATTATGCGGTGCTATCAGACACAGCTTGATTGTATAATAGTCGCATAAAAAGCTGCTTCATTATCGTGTTTTAGTATAAAAATTTTGTTTAATACAAAAATATTATAAGTTTCTAAAAATTAAAGGAAAAATTCGGTGCGTTTTTCTTTAAATAACCCGCTTTATTCTCCATTATGGTGCGTTTTAAATTTTCAAAGTTGACAACGCTGTTCTTTACATTCATATTTTTTTCAATTTTCTTAAAAAAAAAACCATTTTTTAGTGAACGGCATGTTTTTCAAGTGGACACATAATTAAAACATTTTCAGTTCTGCTATTTAAATAGAGTTATTATAATATCTAATTTCGTTTTGCTGCGAACATTTTTTGATTGGTATGTTTTAAATGCCACGAGGTATGGGTAGAAGACCCAGTTGCTTCGAAGAAGAAAGGAAGGTAATCATTAGATTAATGAGGCCTCGAGAAGACGATGAATGAATTTTCGCAATTGCTTATTTACGCTGGAGGAAAAATGTATAATGCAATGAACCATTTTGATAAATTTGAGAACTCGAGAGCCTCCAAATCACGTAAAACCACAGCCAGAGGCGATACAATACACGTAAGGGCCTCTAAAGCTGACCGATTTAAAAGCTCTAAACAGTTAAAAGTTGAATTACAGTCATTATATGGTATCCATACGTCATCTGGAACTATGCGACGGAGACTTAATATAAGTGCCTTACGCAGATGCATCGCACAGGTAAAACTTTCGTCTTTAAAAAAAAAAAAAATTTTAATCCAGATTGGATTTTGTCAGAAAAAACATTAAAAAGCCAATGAGTTTTTGGAAAAGTATTTTATAGAGTGACGAATCCAAGTTTTTCCAGTGGGGATCAGATGGAAAACGGTATGAATGGCGTCTAGTTAATCAACACCAAAATCTCAGATATACCATCAAAACAATAGATATAGCACAATTGAAATTATTATTAAGAGCTCAGTTAAATTGATATAAATCTAAACATGCAAAATATATTTGCTTAAAAGTGACGTTTGCAGCTTAAAATGCTTCTGTGCTATTAACTTTTTAGTTGTATGCTTCGATGTAGATTTTCTCAACTAAACGATTTTTTCATGCATGACGCAAAAACAACAAAAAATATTTTACAACATAAATGTATTTGCCAATCTATAGCCTACTAACCACAAATATGCAACCGGTGCTTTTTGTAATTATATAAGTACAACCGTCTTAAATCGAGTTGCGGTGTTATTGGCCACCACATATTGTTTGCACAAGTATGTTTTCTACTCGTTAAAGCTTTCGTCTGTTAACTAGAGTATATAACATACCCAATTAAGTTTGTACGCGGTGTCTGCATGATTTGGTTTCTCAATTATTTTTTCCACATTTGGCAATCGAACTCGTACTTCTTTTTAACAACGAAAATAATATTTGTATGTAATAATTTGCAGTCACACAGTTACCTTATCCAAGAGAGTGTGTGTGTTCAGTTTTATGTATTTTCCTCACTCACACTCGGTAAACGTATTCGTAATAAGCGCGGCGTTGCCAGAAGGTTTTTAAAACATCATGGTTTGGCGATCGTATTTTGAAGAAAGTATATACACATATTTTATTTGAACATATTGAGTAAAAAACCGGTAAAAGCTAATAACTTTTACTTTAAAAAATAGAATTTTTTTTAAAGCACATTTTCATTCAATTTCTTTTATTTTATGTTCCCTTATTTATAATAAATTTTATTTCTTGGTTTTAATCCATAACCACACTAAATGCATAGTAACACATACATATAACCAACTACGGAAAAAATTTCGTTTGTATTGAATTTTCGTTTAAAATTTTTCAGCAAAAACAATCTTAAAATCATCATTCAGTATGTTACTTTCAAAATCGTCAACATGGTTGTAAATTATTAAATCTGGCAGCCGCGATTTCATTTAATGTTAAATAAAAGGTGACGCATATACACAACAAAAGAACTTGTCGAGAGTGTTGTTTTCACAAGTTGATTTTGTGACGACGTTATATATGTATTATTAAGAAAATGGTTAGAAAGCAAAATAGAAAATACTCAAAATGTTTCTCTTACTAAGTGCTAGTAACAACATCACTCTTTTTTGTGGTCATTCCTTTTACTCGTGAAAAAATACACAAGATACGAAAGTTATAGAATACATGTTTGATGTATCAAGACTTCGCAAGCGAACGACAGGTATAAAATACCACCACTTCATTAATTTTTAATTGTGTTTAAAATACTCGAATGTAAAAATGGTTGGGTAAACAACCGGTATACTTATGGTTGCGGTGCACCAGTGCAGATCTCTGCTACTAGCCGTACCCACGGCGTTGCCGCCCGTTATTGCTTTTGTTTAACTATAAGAAGAAACATAATGGAATGGAAGACCCAAGTGGGCTAGTTTTATGAAACTGGCAGCCTTTACATACATATACATACACTTGTTTATATTTTGTAAAAAATCAATCTGTTTGTATTTTGCGATAAATCAATGTTGTACATTATGTACTATTTAACCCTCCGTTTCACTTAAAATAAAGTCTATCGGGTAAGAAATTGACGGAGAAATACCGTAGCCGAATTTTAACAGCTGTTATTTGAAGTCGTTGTATGTCTCTATTCTGTTAATATAGACTTTCATCTTTATTTAACAGAATGTTACAGCATATATTGCCTTTGAAAAGGTTAATCATAAAAGACAGATTAAGCATTGAACGTCGATTTGTTAAAAGTTGGAAATTTCTATTAATGATAACTTACTAGTATAGGAAGGAAGATCCGTTGAATAATTCCAATGAAGAGCACTTAAACAGCACAGCAAGAATTGTTTTTGTATGTATTCAATACGATAATTATGAATATTGTAATACGGATCCCATATAATCAATTCATATTCTAAAATAGGGCTGACTGGAAACATATACAGCAGCTTCGTAATACATGGGTCTGAAAAATACCTAGCCGATCATTTAATAAAGGCAAGGAAACCTTTTGTTTTGTTTACGGCCCAAGTTATGAGTGGCATTAAGTTTAATTTAAAGTATACAAGTTTATTATTCTAGTTGTTTGTTCATTTGTAAATCTTTCAATTATTTAATCTCCAGATGGTATTTGTATAACCTAAAAAATTAACAGCCAGTTTACCAATCTCGACAGCCTGCTTGCGTTCACAATCTAAGCGAAAGAAAATTGATTCTATGCGAGCGATGTGTCAAAACTCAATCAAAATACATAAGAATATGCGAACGAATAGTAGTGAGATAGACAAACCCAAATTGATTCGAATGTGAGTGACTGGCTTTCTTTCGAAATTGGTAAACTGGCTGTAAAAAAGCAAAAGAAAAATTTATTAAATTTTAAATTTCATTTTTGTTTTTTTGCACAAACTGTGTAATACAGTTCTGTCTTGTAGCACATCTTTATATCAGCTGATTTTAGTCTTTATCAGAAGTCAATTTCTTCTGCTCTGTTCTACTCTGTGTTATTCACCAAAACTATTTACATACTTACAGCTCTTTGAACATTTTTTTTACAAGTACTTTAAAATTTTATACAATTACGAATTTAAAAGGAAACCTTTAATACAAAACAATTTTAAACGTTTTTTATACGAACCTTAAAACCCCCAACAAATTTTGCTAACGAAGTCGTTTTTTATATACATATTATTTACATATATATATAATTTTAAAGCTACTATGTATCTTTAAGCTTTCTTCTACAATTACTTAAAAATTAGGAAATTTGTTTTGGACTATAAACAAAACAAAAACACAAATCACTAAGTTAAAATAAAAGTAAAACGTGTAAAATATATGCAAGCCAGTTTAAGGAATAATTAATTAATAAATACGGCAAACAAATAGAAATGTTTGAAAACAATTGTTACTACAAAAAAATAAATAAAAAATAAAAAAAATAATATATATATATACATATATATATATATATATATATATATATATATATATATATATATATATATATATATATATATATATATATATATATATATATATATATATATATATATATATATATATATATATATATATATATATATATATATATATATATATATATATATATATATATATATATATATATATATATATATGTATATATAATTATATAATTATTATAAATATATAAACAAATTATAGTTATAAAACTTAAAAAGAAAATGGAATTGTTTTATTTTTTGCATGACAACTTTTATTTATATATTTAATAGAAAGCTCAATAACAAGATAGTAGTTAATAACAAATTTAAAATTAAAACAAAAATAAATGTTGATAAATAAATAATTGTATTAATCATAAATAAAAAGAAAATTAAATAAGTCCCCCTTTTATCCCGTCCCTAAAAAATTTGAACATGTACATTGTCATTTCCTGATGCCCACTAAACAAGAAAAATACTTCGCTTAACCACATAATTCTGCCCTCATTTTTACCCTCATTTCCATTAACACACATACACACACACTTACTCCCTCACAGCCATCAACTCGAATTCGCATTTGTATGTAAATGTTTAATCTTATATCTATTTCCTCTTCATGTAAAAAAAAAAACACATACTATGTAATTAAAAAAATAAAAACAAACAAAAAACAAGAAGTAATATTAATTATTTTAATAAGTCTGTTGTCGATATATACAAAATGTTATTAACAGACATTTAAAACAATTTCGTCACATTGACGAATTTAATTATTATATTTAATTAATAATAAAAAAAAATGAAAAAGCTAAATGATAAAAAAAAAACTAAATAAATTTTTAATTTAAGTATACATAAATAATTTCTTAGCATAATTAATAAATTAAAGAAACCAAACTAATTTATGAATGAATTGAATAAAGAAAATAAAACAGAAAATATTTTGAAAAATAACTGAAAGTTCTGTGTTTTAATTTCAACGATGTCTGGTAATTTGTCGCTTCCCCGCAAGCAATACAACAACTTGAATTTTCGCACTGAAGCGATTGATACACGTTCCACGGCAAAAACGTGCATCAACTATGAAAAACAGTTTCGAACCGGTTAGCGAACGTGTTCTGACTTTTCCGAATTCCAAAAATCCCCTTCCCCCCCCCCCCCCCATTTCCACGGCAGCAATACTTCAACTTCAATTTTGCACTGAAGCGAATGACCGTTAGTAGTTCGAATATACATTCCACGGCAAAAACGCACACCAAATAAAATCCGGTTCCGAAGCGGTAGGCGAACGTGTTTTGAATTTTTGGTAATACCCAAAATGCCCCTACTTCCCCGTAAGCCATACTGGGATTATAACAAATTGGATGTGGGATGAATATGAGACAAATATAGACGAAAAAATAAATAAGAGCTCAGTGGCTGAGTTGGTTAAGCAGCCGTATTAAAAATACATCATGTTTACATGGTACTGAGTTCGAATCCTAGTGGGTGCTGATGAACAGTGTAGCGACTGTGAAACAGCTAGTTGTCCCCCAGCTTTAGTGTACTCAATTATTTTTTCCTGCCTTCTTTGATCAAGAGTTATTGATCGCGGCAATTATTGTTATAATTATAAATAAAAATATTTCTTGGCTTTGGCCAGGATTGAACTCGAGCTAGACGAATGATACCAACCCATCATCATCATATAATATTAGAAATATTAAAATAAAGTTCGACTATTTAACATATTAATACATACATATATTATTTATTTATTTATTTACTCTGAACTGTGGCCCTTTATTCCAATGTAAAAATATTGAAGTACTGTCAATTAGGCCAAAACAGGCTTGCGGCTCATTTAAACTAAATCAATACCTGATTCGAAGTTTTAGAATTTTTAGGAAAGTAAATAATAGGTGTGTTTCTTCACTCTACTTTGGGATCCCGCGGGATCCCAATTAGCACGAAAAGTGTTTCTGTACTTTAAAATTAGGCAAATGAGAGCGCTTTTGAGAGAATAGTATGCTTCCTCTTCTTGTACGAAACAGCCCGTACTTTTTCTTCGGACTAGTTTGGCAAAGTAGTTAAGCAATCAGCTGTTCGAAAAATAAACAATAACAAAGAAACAAAGTTCATTTAAATCAACTCGTATACAAATCCGTTCAGTATTTTTATATAAATATTAAATAAAAAGGAATGTACAAAAGACTTTAAAAGCCCGAAAGTGTGAAATATCATAGTATTTTTTCGTAAAACTAAATGCCAATTTTTGTTGCCACATCAAAACACAGCATATGCTTCTTTTTGGGCTAGAAATTTGGCTTTTGCGTTCGCACACTTTAGGTAAATTTTATCTGTATTTGAGAAAAACTTATGCATGCTCTCTTTTGTCCGAAACTTGCCCGGAAAGTAAAGAAACACACCTAAATTCTATTTAAAATATATTTAGCGCATATTCCTTTTCAACTTTCCTTTTCAACTATTACTTTTGCGACTTCCTTTTCGTATTAAAAATTTTCCATAAAGAAAAATACACTGAACAAAAGATTTTCTTTTAACAAATTTATTTTATAAAAAAAATATATATAGATATATAAATGTATGTATGTATGTATATAAAAGTGCCTATATTTCTTAATAAAACCTAAATTTTTAAGACAAAAATTTTACTTATAACATTGATTAAATACAATTTCATATTTATATTAAAACAATAAAAGAAAAGACATTTCTAATAAATATTTTCACTAGTTTGAAGAACCTAGCTTAGGAACCTTTGTAAAAGGTTGTTTTCGTTCTTCGCAATAAGCTAGAAAATTTAAACCATAGTGTAAAATTAATTTTGTTAAAATTTCTACGTCAGATTCGGCCCTGTGCAAATTAATAGGCTCCTGATTGAAACAACGTTTATAAATGTTTCCCAATTTGTAAACTCCTCTGGGTGGGTATTTTGTTTTCGGCTTAAAATCGCCAGCAAACAGAGAACGGCGTACAGACAATGATACAGAACGTTTCTTAACATGCATATTCATTTGTATCAAGTTGGCATTTTTAGTATTCGTTTCTATAGTAGTGACTTTTCTGTGTGGCGTAGTTTCATTATTAAGTCTCCAGTCTATCTTTGAATTTTGTTCAAGGGGATCTTCACCTGTGACGATTGTATTTGAAACATCTGCTGTTTCTGCATTCTGTGCCATTTCCAATTTTTGTCTATCATTTTCCTCGGCTTCAAGCATGGTAAGTAATTTTTTATTATTTTCAATTTTTTCCGACTTTTCATCGAGTTCACGGAATGCTTTTAAGGAATCAACACAATATATTGATGAAGGTAAAGTCTGCGAGGCGAGAAGAAAACAATTATTATTATTATTATTTTTAATTTGAATCTGTTTAACATTTTTACCATTTTTAGTTTTTCATACACATAACGGATTATTGGATAATCAAAATTCCAACCATTGTGGGCTACCAGACATACTGGTTGTTCTAGACGTTCCAAAAATAAGTTCAAACAATTTGCTGTCTTCGCATCAAATGGTGGCTCTTTTTCCAGCATTTCATTACTTAAACCTTAAAAGAGAAAGCTCATGTAAATGCGCATATACTACATATGCATATCTAACAGCGCAAAAAATTACTTGTTTAATGATTCAACTTTGCTAGAGTACTTCTTATTGAGCCAATTTACACTAGATTAATTATGCTAGCATAACATGTCAGCTTGTAGGCATTTTCGGTGAAGAGTCGTTTTTGGTTGGCATAATTTTTCAACCCGCACAAGCAGCACAAAACCAATACAAACACAAACCATGCAATCAAATAAATACAAAATAAATAAATATACATGTTATGCCAGATGAATTAATCCAGTGTATCTTGGAAAGAACAAAAATTAAGCGGACTAAAAATTAATCTAGTGTGAACTGGCTGATTTAAAAGTATATTTTTAAACAAATAATTTAAAACACCGTAGATATATTTAACAATTAGAAATTAAATTAGTAGGTTTCAAAAATAAACAGGACTTTGCAACTTTTTTCAAAAATATTAGACGTCATATGAAATTCATGAATTAATTTGAAAATAATCTCTTTTCAATATTTTATAATTTGTTTCTTATTGAAATTATTTCAAATCATTTTAAACAAACATTTTTAAAGCTTTGTTTTTCAAAAATAGTAATTTTTAATCTAAAAACCACAACTAAAATTAACAGCCAGTTCGCCGATGTCGAAAGGATAAATTCATTCGCATTCTAGGCGAAAGAAAAGTGAGTTGTGTTAAGTTAGGTAGGCAGGCCGCTAGATTCTCCAAGAAGTACCTGGATACTCCAGCTCACTTGGGTCCTAAAGATCGTTCCTTTTGTGGCTTGGTTAAGTTAATAAAATAAAGCTAGACTTTATTCTATGCGAACGACGTGTCAAAACTTAGTGCCAATTTCACGATAACGAAGCTGTTCGTATGTTCGCACAGTTACATTTAAAACAATAACAAAATTTTGTATGTTGTTTTTGTTTCAAATGTAATTGTGCGAACGAACGAACAGCTTCGCTATCGTGAAATCGGCACTTAATTAAAATACATATGTAAGTACATGCGAACGAATAACAGCGTCATAGACATACCCAAATTGATACGAATGCGAGTGACTAGCTTTCTTTCATATACATTTTCATTCGATATCGCCGAACAGGCTTTAAGTTCTTAGTTCAGATGACTCATAATTTAATCAAAATAAAAGTTATAGTACTTGAGAATTTTTTTGATAGCTACATTTTATGTCTATATGGAGTATACTATATGTATGTACCTGTTGTGCTTTCTGCGGTTGGAAATATCATACGTCCTGGATTAACCATTAAAGTCATCTTATGAAGCACTCGCGGTAATTCCGGTGGCAGGGGATCAAACCCCTCAACTCCTTCAGTGATATTTTTCAAAAATGTTATGTTTATGTCCCGTTCAGTAAGACACTTTGCTGAGAAGGCATAAAGTGATATTTCTGTAATAGCACAAGTATTGAATTGTTCCGAGGGATATCCATTTGTCTCCAGATCAATAACAGCAAAGGTATTAATGTCTTCAACAGACATTTTGCGCGTAAAAATGCTCTATTTGCTTTTCCTATTTTTTGCCAATTAACGCAAGGTTTTTGAGCAGGCAAAATAAAACGAACAAAACAGAAATTTCACAATAAAATGTTGGTCATTCATGCAGCAATGGTAGCATATGAAGTGCACTTTATCAGTGTAGCCAATACGAAAAGGTTTAATAATCGCTTAGTTCTCTATTACACACGAAACTAACCCCCCGTCTAGATTAGCAATAAATATGTTAACATTTATTGCAGCAAACGTCAAAATTGTGTTATTGCCAGTGAAGACAGCTCATTGCTAATGGTTGAAATTATTGCTGCAATAATTGTCAATGAATTTTCGTTAACAATTATTGCAGACACTAAACGTCAAAATTTATTCTCATTTCAGTTTAATATTAAAGAATTTTTGAAACATTCTGCTTGCGAATAATTTTAGTAAATTTTTTTTTTGCAAAAATTATTAATTTAATTATTATTACTTAAAATAAAGTGTTTTCTTTTAATGGATTGGTGCATTGAGGGTGTTTGCAAAGTAATCACGCTGTACAAACAGTTTTCTTGTCTTTAGGACTTTATAACATTTTAAGGACTGAAATAAAATTTTAAGTTATTTTGCACAAAAAATACAAAAACAACTAAAAACAATTGCTTCCTTAAAAGCTTTGGAGGACCTAAATAAAATAATAGAAAAAGATAAAAAAGAGGGTATTAAGGAATATTGGATGAAGCCGTTATTAGTAAGTCTGTGGTCAGACAGAACAATTTTAATTGCCGAACTTTTTAGCAATTTTCTTTTGGAATTGCTTTCTTGTCCACACACAAAAACTTTTTTCGGCAATTCTTGAGCAATTCTCTTCCTTTTGCTTTATGCAATTTACATTGTATATGCACATACACATACACACATGAGAGAAAAGTAAGGAATTGCTGAGAATTGCCGAGTACCGGCAATTCTTTTTCCCTTCTTATTCCCCTCACCGAAAGCTTCTATAAAGTCAAGAATTGCCCAACTAAAGTTGCTGTGTGTGACCATACACTAAGGAGGTTTGTAAATATTTAGAAAATTTAGTGTACATGCACAAACATATTTATTTATTATTTTAGAGTTGAACATGATTTGGACTAAAAGATCTGGTATGGGAAGATATAGATGACGGTTTCAGAAATTTCACAAGGATTGCTATAGTCAATTTTCAACACATTCATCTAAATTTATTTAATGTTTTTCGGCACAATATAAAATTGATTTCTAATATATCAGCACAAATTTAATTTATTTTCTAATAAATTAACACAAAAAACTATGGCAACAGAAGTTTTAAAAGCAAAAATTAAAAATTTGTACTATTTTTGTTTTTTTTTTCTGATTTGTTTTGTAAAGATATAGTTATTTACATATAGTTTTTTAGATTATTGTTATTAATATACCATGTATATTGAACATATACTTATTTTTTCTTAAGCTGAATTTCTAGGTAATATTGTTATTTTGGCTATTTTTGGCTTTATATTACTGAATTGATCAAATAAATAAATAAATAAAATAGTTATCAGCTGTTTTCTTGCCTATAAAATTGAACACAGAGTTGAAAAGCAAATTCGTATCAAGTTTTAAAAGTATGAATGTTTAGTAACAAAGTGAGAGTGTATTAAAACTTGAAAGGCAAAACTTGGTCGTGTAACCCTCAAGTTGAGAGCCAAATAAACCACACAAATTGCTTACCAAACATGTCAAAATTTTAGGTTCGTGCAAACATTTTTATTCGTTTGTGGGGGTGTTTGCTAGTTTGTACAAATATTTGAAGCAGGTTAGCACGAAAATCAAAAATTTTTGATTTTCGTACAAACATTGTGAATGTGTGCGTAAATTTTTTCATTTCAATTAAATTTTTGCAGAGTGAGGTGGTTGAAGAAAAAGCATACAGAGTGAATCGAGAAAATGTTTTTTTTTTTTGTTGTAATAATGCTTAGAATGGCGTAAAAGTTTATTTTCATTGTAGAAATTAAAAAAATAAAGATTAAAAAACAGAGTATCAAGGAATAAAGGGCAAAACAATTTGTATCTTACAAACTTCATATGGCGAGCAAATTGTCGCTACACAATGGCCGTCTACTCATTGGAAATAAAGTGATTAATTTGTATTTGTATGTGTGATTTAATTACATTTGAATGTGTTGTATTTATATGGTTTGGGTGCAAGCGGAAAGCGTGTGTTTGGCAAACAGTTTGCGTAGTTTATTTGGCCCTTTATTGTCGATGGGAGTGAAGGGAATATTTTACCGGCAAAAATTTTCAACCGCATAAAGCCAATACAAAAACACGACAAGCAGTTAAATGAATACAAAAATACTAATACACATTCAATGCTGTGTTTATATCTGTGCTTTTTATGTATCCTAGTTATCACAGAATATATTGTTATATCTGTGTTGTTTATATTATAGGAGGTATCAAATATTGATGGCAAAAACTTTTCTAAAAAAACAGTAATATCATATATTAAATTTAAATTGAAAATTTAAAAAAAATATATTTTTTAGACTCATCCCATAGTTTGCTTGCATTTAATATTTGCATTCACATTTCATGATTTACATATAAAGCAAACACAAAACATAAATTTGAAGCGAATTGATTTAAAAGAAACCACAAACAGTTCACACATAGAAGCACAAAATTGCATTAATTAATAAACATTTGTCGTTTGTTTTTAAATATTATTGAATAAAAAGTAATACAATAGAGTTATTAAACAAACGTCGCGGGATTTAACACAAAAAATAAAATGCCAAGTGAAATAATAACTTTGCAGTTAGGTCAATGCGGTAACCAAAGTAAGTTATAATTTTCTTAAAATAATTTAAAATAGGCGGTTTTTCTAATTTTCTATTCATTTCTTGTAGTTGGCTTTGAATTTTGGAAACGCTTATGTCTGGAGCATGGAATTTCTCCTAGTGGGGTATTAGAAGATTTTGCTACAGATGGTGTTGATCGCAAGGATGTTTTCTTCTATCAGGCTGATGACGACCATTATATACCACGTGCCGTCCTCCTTGACTTGGAGCCTAGAGTTATACATACTATTATGAGTTCACCTTATGCCAAGGTTTGTTTTCCAATGCTCTTTACGGATATATAGTACAATCCTTTTCTTAGTTATATAATCCTGAGAACGTATACTTGTCAAAACATGGTGGAGGTGCCGGCAACAATTGGGCGTCTGGTTACAGTCAGGGGGAAAAGCTACAAGAAGAAGTGTTTGATATTATTGATCGTGAAGCAGATGGCAGTGATTCGTTAGAAGGATTTGTATTATGTCACTCTATAGCTGGCGGAACTGGTTCCGGTATGGGATCGTATATAATGGAACGTCTTTCAGATCGATTTCCAAAAAAGCTTATACAAACGTATAGCGTTTTTCCCAATCAGGATGAAATAAGCGATGTTGTTGTACAGCCTTACAATTCGATGCTGACGTTGCGCCGACTTACAAGTTGCGCTGATTGCGTGGTTGTCTTAGATAACACTGCTTTAAATCGTATTGCTACAGATCGTTTGCATATCCAAAATCCTAGCTTTTCCCAAATCAATACTTTAGTATCTACAATAATGTCAGTCAGTACTACCACGCTTCGTTATCCGTCATATATGAATAATAATCTAATTGGGCTAACAGCCCCGCTAATTCCTACTCCTCAGCTGCATTTCCTAATGACGGGGTATACTCCGCTTACAACTGACAATGATGTAAGTACAAGCTTTTATTTATCACGAATAGTTTTAAATTTACTTTTTTTTAATGAAACATTTAAGCAAACTGTTAATGTTCGCAAAACTACAGTATTAGATGTAATGCGCCGTTTACTGCAGCCAAAAAATATGATGGTTTCAACGGGTCCAGATAAAACCAATCATCATTGCTATATTTCCATACTAAATATAATACAAGGGGAGGTTGACCCAACGCAGGTTCATAAATCATTGCAGCGTATACGAGAACGCAAATTGGCACAATTCATACCCTGGGGACCCACTAGCATACAAGTTGCACTCTCACGTTCATCTCCATACGTTCAAAGCAGCCATCGTGTTTCAGGATTAATGCTGGCTAATCATACTAGTATTTGCTCACTATTCGAACGAGCTCTTAGTCAATATGACAAACTTAAAAAACGTGGTGCATTTTTGGATCAATTTCGTCGTGAGGATATTTTCAAAGATGATTTGTCAGAGTTGGATGACTCACGAGATGTAGTTGATTGTTTAGTGCAAGAATATGAAGCTGCAACACAACCTAACTACTTGCAATGGTCTGCCAAGAAAGGTCAAGAAGAATAAAAGAATTTTCGCAATGCCAGGAAATGTAATTTTTCACCCATTCTTTCCAAAGGCTCGTCTAACCTTTTGTTTTTAGTTGCCATATTTAAACTCGAATTTTTTTGCACTCTTTTGTTCATTAATATCTTTTTTACATGCACTTTAATTTGTTTAATTCCACATTTATATATTAATTTTATATGATAAACTTAATTTACTGTTGTCTATAATAAATTGTTCAAAAAACTTATTACAGTTTTACTTTGCAACCGGGTACTTATCAACCAAGCTCCTAAAAATAAGCACAGCGGTCGAATTACCGCATACGTGATCGAGTAAAACTGTTAGTAAATATATTTATTGGCATTACTGCAGTCTTTATTGCACAGGTATTATTGTAATTTGAGATTACTGCATACGATAACGAGTGTGTAATCGAGTGTCAACTGTTTAAATTGCACGGCGATCGAAAATAAGTTTTTTGTTGTTAAAGTGCACAAAAGCTAAAAAAATGTAAGTGCATGCTTGAAGTTAAGAGCATATAATTAGTATAAAGAAAATATTTGTTGAAGCAAGATTAGAGAAAAAGCAAAAGAATGCAATGGCACAATATGTGATTGAACTTCTTAACTTGGCCAAAAATTTAATTTTCAAGCGTCTGCTGAAAACTTCTAGAAGCATAAGTTACTGCCAGTTGCAGCTTAGCAGATAATACTGCATGTATCAATAAAATCGGATGGTAGAATTTAATTATGCAGCAGTCGGCAATGACAATAGATCACTTTTGTAACGCACTTGCTTTATAATGCATACAGTATTAGAATCAACTTCAGACGACAAAAACAGTAATATTAATATTGCCATTATATTTTTAAAAGTTAATCTTATTATATTAAAATTATCTTCACAAATAAGCGCCGAAGTTGTTTTCTTCTTGTGCTTACAAACATATGTATGCTACTTTTACTTTCGAATGAAGGAATCAGTGTATTCGTTCGATACGTCACGAAATTGTGTTCGATACGAAAAAAGCATACTCGATCACGTATGCGGTAATTCGGCCCCAGCTTTTTTTTAACAAAAACAACATTTTTTCGCAAATAATTTCTTTTATTTATGATTTTTTAGGGTTGTTTATATTTTTATTCTAAAATATGGTTATCATTTTTTACAAGTTAAGAATTTTTCATTTTTTAATTATAAAACTCATATTACCGCTTAGAATGTATGACTGTACACGATAAACACTAGGATAGTTTAAATTTACAAACAGGAAACTAACGATCGTCTTAAAACTAAATATCAAAATATAATTCTTATTTTCATTGGCTGAGTTATAAATAAATAAAAAAAAGCTTTGATCTGGGAAAGGAAGGATACGAAGAAAAATAAATGAACGGATGAATGGGGTTCTTCCATTTTAAATTATTTGCATATGAAATAATGAAAACAAATGATCTTTTAGCTTTAAGCAAACCTTCGGGCAATAAATATTGAAGATCTTTGAGGGAATTATTTTAGCTGAAGTGACTATGTATATGAATATTTTTATTTCAGCTGCTTAGCTGACATTTGATGTGTTGACCGATCATATGCTAAATTTAATAATAAAATCAAATTCTTATACGATATTTTGTTTTATTAGGTGTTTAAAATTCCAATTTGGAATTTAATAATTGTAAATATATAAATAGATGCTTTTTTTAATACAGTAAATTTACTTAGCTAAACTTAAATATACTTTATACAGCATTTAGAATTATTTTTTTACATTTCTAAACGTAAGGTTATGTTAATATATAAAAAACACTAACAGAAGAGATTTAACTGATAAGAAAATAACTTAATGCTAAACTTAAGCAATTAGAAGCTTTAAAAAAATTCGTTTAAAAACAATGTGGTTGCAAAAACCAGCTTTTATCAAAAATTTACATTCCTTTAGAATTTGTTAGCAGTATTTTATATTAAATACAACGTACATACACATATTTTACTTAAATATGTTCTACTAAATACAGGAAAAAGTGTAATGACTCACACAAAGAAATAGTATGTAATTATAACAGTTATATGCACATTTTTATGATAGTGGGGAAGAGAGTAATTAAATGGAGGTTGTTATGAGACAAAATTGTTAATTGAAATTGCGATAAATGGTTGGTATTAAAAATGGTGTTGGTGTAATAGTTGCTTTGAACATGTGATCTTATTGCGGTAAGTATTATGTTTGTGGCGGTGGAGGTCGGCGATCATATTCGGCGTTTGTGACGCTAGGATTGCTTGTACCTGACGGCGCAACATTACCACCACCACCTCTCCTGTAGGTTTCTTGAGGATATTCACGAGACCAATCACCATGATAGCGAGGATCACCAACATTTCCGACTCTACCGCCACCATAGCCAATATGTGGCCCACCCATGCCTGGTGGTATCACACCATTTGGAGGCATATTATAATACGGAGGCATGTAATGATAACCATGTTGAGGCGGATGAGAAGGCGGATATCTTTCAACGTTAGAAAAATTTTGTTATTTAAAAATCGTTTTGAATAAAATAACAATATATAGAGGTAGTACTGTTGTTTCAGCTTACCTTCTTTTGTCGACTCGTCTATCCCTGTCACGATCTCTATGATCACGATGATAACCACCACCAGTAGTCCGATTATTGTAGTTATCATAACGCTCTCTTTTGTAATCAGAATTTCCGTACCTAAATGTATTGTTTAACTTAAATTTTAATGAAATGAATAGAGACGGGATATCTTACCGATCACGATTATGACTCCATCTTTCACCACTGCCACCTCCTTCGACGAACGGTGAAGAACCAGGAGGTAAACGCGTGTTATTTTGATGAATCCGATTATTAGGAGTAGATGGGGAATTAATTGAGCTACGCCTGTCACTATTGTTGCTGCCTCTGCTGGTATTTATGCCATCGTGGCTGTTGCTGCCTCCATAATAGTCATCTCGTTGCCGGTGTTTATTTCGTTCATCACGGTTTCTAATTAATACAAAAGAAAACAAATACTGATATTCACAGTCTACAATTTTTGTTTGACCTGTTTTCTTCTTACCGCCCTTGACTCCCATCCAAATTCAGTCTTTTAAATGATATTGATTTAATATCACCGCCCTGAAGTGATGAACTGCCGCCAGAAGCCTCATTTTCTTCACGTTTACGTTTAATGGGTGAATTATTATTTCCTGCTGTTAGTCCTACAGGTGGTTTGGGTTTATTTATTGGAGGTTTGTTGTTGCCTTGATCTATTTTCATAAATCTTTCTGATTTTGGTTTATCACTTTCTTTATCCTTTTCTTTGTTCCTCTCTTTGTCCTTTTCTTTTTTCTTCTTTTTTAATGGCTTATTCTTTTCATCGTTGCCATTTTGTGAAGCGGATGCGTCCTTTGGTTTTTTAATAGGCGATTTTGAATTTTTATTTTTTTCTGGGCTGGCAGTTTTACTTGTTGACGGTTGCTTCAAATCTTTCGATGCTGCTTTATACATTTTAAAAAGCTTTTTGGCATCAAATTCTAAGGAGAAAAGTTGTTGCATAAAAATGTGTTGTTTTAAATTATAAACTATGTTTCGAACAAACCTGTAAACTTTGAAACAAAATACCAAAGATTTGAGCGCCATTCTTTTTTCTCAGCTTCTTTTGTATATGAATCTAAACAAACATCAATTTGTCTTCCTATTGATATCAAGCATTCTCTTGTATGTTTAACTTGGTCTTGAGTAGAAAGAGTGGAATCTGGCCGATCCAATGCTTTTAGAGCCTTTTTAACTGGTCTCATTTTTTCTTTGCATTCGTTGAATATGTTTGGATCCAAATCACCCAATACCTCCAAAGCCCTCGGTTCATTATTTGCTGTAAAATGCATGGGTTTATTAGTAGAATCTGCACTTGATGATTTCTTGGATTTGCTTGATGTTTTGGCTGTGGGATCCTTTTCTTTTGACGCTTTCTGTTTCTTCTTTGTTACAGAATTTGTAGTAAGTTCGATATCATTTGAGTTTACATCTTCTACATCTATTTTGGATTGACTTTCTTTGCGGGGTTTTTTCTCAGTTAACGTATTGTTCTCTCCGGTTTGTGATACTTCTTCGGCTTCAGATATATGTCGAGTTTTACCTTCGGGTGCCACTGCTTGCGAGACGTTGCAGTTCACTGTTTTTGATTCTCTGGGCTTTCTGGGTTTTCGTTGTTTTCTTTCTCCAACTTTTTTAGTTTCTACATTTTTCTTTATTATTTTTAACAGGTATTCAGATCTTGATTGCAAATGTTTCGCTTGTGGTTTTTTGCCATCATTGTGAAGAATTTTATCTATTAAGTTGAGACTAGGATCCATTTTCATTTGCTCCCACGATCCAATACCATATTGATATATACCACACAGTAATTTCGAATCCTCATCGTCGCCCCATTCAACATCAAAATTTGCTGGTCGCGTTTTAATATTTAATGACCAATTTAATCTTTCGGATGCTGTGTTCGGCATTACATCATTGAGCGGTTTAAGTTCTTCTTCGCAGGACAACAGAGTCTTAGCATTGAAGGAAACTCCGCCCAACTTGACAGAAAAAGTAGCTCTACTACGCTTTTGTTTACTGGCAGTGTCTTCCGACGGATTTGATACGGCATTCACCTCGGCGGCTTTTTTCAAACTTGCAGCGTTCCCGGCTAGTTCCTCTTTGTGTTCCTCTAGAAATTGAACACAACGATCATGTAACATTTCCCCAATGCGCTTAAGTTCTGTCAAAGGCTTTTCTTGCAATTCAGCATCGCAAGCAATAGCCTCTAATCGTTCTAGTGGAGCAGGAAATTTTTTGTAGGATTTTATAAATCGCCTTATTTCAGTATCCGTAAAGCCAACAATTTTTTCTTTCATTGCCGGTCTACCGCGCCTGGATTTTGATTTGCCATCGGCATCGTTGCTGCCGTCTGAGCCGGCGTCGTAATCAGAGTCGTTAGACTCATCATTCTGACCTTTTTTAGCTCCTCTTTTACCTGATGTTTCATTTTGATTGCTCGTTGCAGTTTTTCTTCTCGGTGGCAAGTATAAGTCTTCCATTTCTTTAGCTTTTTCTTCATTCTCAACAACTCTACGAAAGTCTTCTGGTATAATGTCATCCCAATCTTTCGTGTCTTCTTCTATTGCCTGGTTTTCGTTTTCTTTTGTAGACGCGTCAGGCTCTTCTTCAAAGGCGGCTATACTAGCCACTTTAAATGCGGATAGCAGGTCGTCGCCAGGCATCTCGGGATCTTCGTTACGCGTTTCCGCTCTACGCAAAATTTCATCTATATCACATACCAGTTCCTCATCATTCTCTTGCTCGTCCTTAAATAATTCTTCGGCTCCAAATTTTAGTATAGCGGACAGATCATCTTTATTAAAAGGATTGTTATTCGTCGATGCAGCATTTCCTCTATCTAACACAGTGCGTCCTGTCGTATCCATGCGTTGAATAACTAAATGATCTAAAACCATTTTTTGTTTAGCCCGTTCTACAATTTGTTCTTCGACTGAACGGGCTGTAACTAAACGATAAATATTCACTTGATTCTTTTGGCCAATGCGATGTGCCCTAGCTTGTGCTTGTAAATCATTCTGAGGATTCCAATCTGAATCAAAAATAATCACAGTATCGGCTGTTGCCAAGTTAATACCCAAGCCCCCTGCTCTCGTCGAGAGTAAAAAACAGAAATCTTGAGATCCTTCAGCGTTAAAATGATCTAACGCTTGTCTACGGATTTCCCCTTTTATACTGCCATCTAGACGTTGGAATGAAAAATGACGCTTTTGCAAATAATCTGCTAAAATGTCTAACATTCGCACCATTTGAGAGAAAATAAGCACTCTATGCCCAGTTTCTTTAAGTCGACAAAGCAGCTTATCCAAAAGTACAAGTTTTCCTGAGCCTCTAAGAAGAGTTTGCAGAGCTTCATCTTGCTGCATACCCATTAGTTCAAATTCAGATGGCCTTATTAGAGCAGCATGATTGCAACATTTTTTTAATTCTATGACGATGTTCAAAAATGTCGATGTTGACCCTTTTTTACCTTTGCGCAAGGCATCGAAATTTTTTGTGAGTATCCATTTGTAATATTGTTTTTGCAAAGAAGTCATTTCGACACGCAAAATTTGTTCAACTTTGGCAGGAAGAGACTTTTCTACATCCTTTTTAACACGTCTCAAGATATAAGGTTCTAATTGTTGATGTAATTTGGTGTAGCCTTTATCGGCTGCATTGCCATGTTCAACTTCAAAATTCTCCCACGTATCGAACTTTTCAGGCATTATAAAATGAAGTAGAGCCCAAAGTTCTTTAAGAGAATTTTGCAATGGTGTACCCGTAATAAGCAATCTGTGGTTCGTTTCAAACTCTTTAAGCGATTTGTATAGGAGAGAATCGTCGTTTTTTAAACGATGTGCCTCATCGACCAGCAATGCTGCCCACTGCAAGGTTCCCAGAAAAAACTTGTCCTACAACAAAAATGTTTTGGTCTAATTTACTTACATTAATTTCTTTTTCTTACTTGCCATTATATATACAAAGGCTGAATAATAGTTTACTTCGTTTATGCGTAGTAACATTTACTTACCTTTAATACAATCTCATATGTAGTGAGAATGCAATTGAATTTCAGTCTTTTTGAACCATCAAATGTCCACTCATATTGACGTATCATTTCTCTGGATTTTACATCACCCAAATACGTTACAACATTCATATCGGGAGCCCAGAGCTCGAATTCGCGCTGCCAAGCAGTCATGGTGGATAGGGGTACCACACAGAGGAAAGGACCATATAAATGATGTACTTTAAACAAGGAATAAAGAAAGCAAATGGTTTGTATTGTCTTTCCCAAACCCATTTCATCTGCTAAAATTACAGAATTTTCTTTGCACCATGAATGTAGAAGCCAATTCAAGCCGTCCATTTGATAATCGCGCAATGATAAGCCTTCTTGTAAGAACTCTGGTTGGCATTTTATTTTATAGAACTTTGGACGATATTTGAGAACTTTACAATGACGTGAAGGAGTGCATTTTGAAATTTCTCGCTCATTGAAATGGTCAATGCAATGTTTCCACTTTCGTAGAACTAAACTAGCGTCTTCCCAAGTCGCTTCAGAGTAGGGCAGTGATTGCCATTTACAAAGGTATTCGCTATCACCCTCAGGCTTTTCATTTCGCGATATAATACGATCAACATTATTGTAAGATTTAATCAAATCATTTTGCAATTCTAATTTACATTCGTAGTAATCAATATCTTCAGGCCCAGCATAGCGCATCCAATATTCTTGTTCCGTTTCTTTTTTGATGAAGTTATCTAATTTTTTCATTCCTTTTACCTTTTGCTCCTTAAGTGTATTCTCAGATTCCCAGGTGTTATGTATGTAAGACCAGCCCTTCCATTTGATAAGATAGTGTGTCTCTGTGTTTTCAATATCATTCTCATCAACACCTTCATTTGGATCACAGCCGCTTTCTTCGATAGCGTATACGGTAGTTTGATTGCCAGTGCAGCCTTTTTTGCCCTGACGCTTGGCCAAAATGCGCTCAATTGTCTCGCATTTTTCATCTTCTTCTGCAGCTAATGCAGCCGCTTCAGCTTGGCTCTCATCGTACTCTACTTCTAGCAAATCCTCTGAATCCGTTTTATCATCGGAATCTTCTTTGTAACTTACCGCTGCTGCTGCTCTTCGAGTCCCAAACCTAAATTACACAATTTAGTTTTGATTAAAAGCTAAAAAAAAATTTATGTAAATAAGATGAAAAATAAATAATAACCTTTTGTCATCATTGCTGTCATCAGAGGTGGTACATTTCTTACTACGTTTTTGTTGTTTACTTTGTTTGGAGGCAGGTGGCTTACGTCTTGCAGGCATTGAATCTTCGCTTTCAGCATCGCTATCATCACTTTCTTCAGAGTTCCAACTAAAAGATTTTTAATTGGCTTAA
This sequence comes from Thecocarcelia acutangulata, assembly GCA_914767995.1. Classification (NCBI taxonomy): domain Eukaryota; kingdom Metazoa; phylum Arthropoda; class Insecta; order Diptera; family Tachinidae; genus Thecocarcelia; species Thecocarcelia acutangulata. The sequence continues at coordinate 25,448,292 of OU612097.1, read as the reverse complement.
AAATATTTTAATTTCGAAAATTAAATTATACAAATCAATTACTTTTGTTTTTTTCTTTTCTTTTTAACCGGTTTTCTGATTTTTTCAACAGGAGCTTGTTTTCGTGTTTGGCGAGCAGATGTTCTTTTAGGTTGATAATCTTCTTCGTGATCCTGAAATTTTTTTATTTAAATTTAAGACGTGTGATTATAGTTACATACCGAGTTTATTTTAAACCTACACTACTGCTGTTACTAGAATCCGAAGCTGATTGAGCAGATGAGTTTGATGATTTTGAAGATCCCGCCGAATCAGATGCGTCATCTTCATCGGAATCACTGTGATTTTTTGCGGAGCTGGACTTTGATGCTGTCCCTTTTACTGAAGTGTTTACATTATCATTTTCTAATTCACTGTTGGAGTCGTCCTCGTCTCCGTTTGAGTCCTTAGAATCTTCGTCTTCTTCATTTGATGTATGCGAATTATTCTTGTCCGTTGAGACAGAATTTGAAGTTGTGTTGTTGGTATTAAGTTGAGCTTCAGCATGTTTTTCTCTTTCTTCTTCTTCGTCATCTCCGGCAACGGATGAATTAGAATCTGAGTTGCTCTCACTGTCGCTGCCACTTTCATTTTCATCAGAAAATCCATTAGTCTTTGTATCTTCTTGTGCGTCAATAGCAGATGGTGGTAGCCCAGCTTCAATATTTCTTTGTTGCCTTTGTTCGTGTTGATGCTCCGAGTTATCTCCATCTCTAGCATTTTCATCTTCTTCCTCTTCTCTGTCCTGTCTTTTAGGAGATGAGTGGGCTTCACTAGAATTTGAAGAGGATATCGAGCTGTCAGAATCAGAGTCGGACTCTGAAGAGCTCGCAGTACCACTTCCGGAGCAATTACGTTCTTCACGTACACTATCTTCCGATCCTATTTTGTTAAAGGATTCATTGCGTTCCTAAAAACAAAAGTTATTTTCTTGAGGCGATAAGATTTTAAGATACATGATCTTTTAATTATCCTATAACTATTTTATCAGAATAAATTACATTGAATCTGAACATGACTTAGATTCTAACAGGCTGACCTGAATAAAGAAAACGGGCCCAAAAGTTAGCTCATACTTCATTTATTCATTTATTCAACAAAAAATACCAATACAAAAAAGCCTTCATGGCCAATAAAAATGTATTGTACAATAAAAATTTATAAACTATGCAATATCACCCAATTTTATATCTATATATTAAATATTTTTATTATTTAATTTTATTTTACTCTGGCTCCCCAGCCGTATGAATATTAAAAAGAGCATCATAAAAAATATAGACATCCTTACTAGGACGAATAAGGATTTCTATAGCAACGGGATAAATAGGTAGATTATAATAAGCAACAAAAAAAAAATGATTAAATTACAATAAAAATTAATATTACAATTAAACATTGCAATTGCCTTGCGATTACGTATTTTCGTTTAGATACTGTAGAAGTTTATTCCTATAAGTATGGTAAGAAAAAGAAAAAAGTTTAAGCCCATTTGGAAGTAGGCTCCAGGCAGCATGAATTCTTTTTACAAACGAACGATCAGATATAGTGAGCCGTCCCAAAGGAACGCGAATTTGTACATTACGTATAGAATTTGAAAACGAAAAATCGTGTACTAGCGATTGTGGTTTGCCGTATTTCATTATCTTATAAAAATGAAGTATTATTCTCAGGTTTATGTAACTCTTAAAGTTGCATTTAAGAAATGCACCAAGTTGTTCAGAGGAGCGACCATGTTCATAAATTCTTATGTTAAAAATATAACGAACTATTTTTTTAACATTTGCTTCAATAATATTTAAATTGCACTTCTAATAAATTTAAAATTTAATTTCTTAAATAATCGAATTAGCTCACAACAGATTTTCCAAGCGAATATTTTTTAATTAAAACTTTTTTATTGTAGTTTTGTTTTTTTAATCGAGCAACTATCCCGCAGAAAATAATATTATTTAGCACTGCATGTTGGGTAAATTAGGATTACAGGTATTCGACGTAGTCAATGTAATGCGATAAGATACTTTTCATAATATGCAATAAAAAAATTGTGCAAAACGATCACTTCTGAAGATCAAATTAGCCATCCATACGACTCATTTTATAAATCGACACAATTGATGATATCGTAGATGGTGTGGAAACAGGATGTTAAAATGCCGCATTGTTAAAATAATGTAGAAAAATCCAGCATTGCTTGGGATTTACCAAAATCGGTCTCAATGTAGCTACACGCATATTATTATAATGAATTTGAAAAAATACAGTGTTGGAAGAAATGATAGGGAGCCCAAAAAATTGAATAGGTATATTTTTTAAACTTTGCTTTTCCTTTACATAAGTAAGAAAAGTACATATTTTATTTTAAATTTATTGTACTTGTCTACTAAATAAAAACAAATATATACAGAGTGAACAATTCTGCTGGCTAGGTGAAAATACAATCAATTTTAAAACATGTCCAGAAGAAATAATAGAAACATCTTATAAATTTATAAAATACCCTTAAAATTTCATGTTCAAAATGAACAACTGAAGAAAAAAAAACGAATTAAAAGCTCGCTTATACATATGGAAATAAAAATGACTAATATTACAATAAATTCAATTGAAAACGTAATTAAATTCTTATATTAAAGAACCTCACACAAATTAAAAGACGTAGGAATATATTTTTTTTTTCAATTTTTAATTTATTTTGATATATTTAAAATAAGTTACACTACAAATAAATCGTCGCCTCGAAGTAGCGCCGTCAGCACTCGGATCCAAAATTGGTAACTAAGCTGGGGTTGTATCAAAAGAAGACAGCGCAACTATCCAACGATTTCGAACGTTAACTTTCGCCAAAATTTTGAAGTTCAAAAACCTGATTTAGAGACAATTTATGGACTTACCTATGCCAAGTTCATCTATTTTTTGCATTGATGATCTTTCATATTTCAAGATTATATTTGCTAGATTTATACAGGTATATCGACAGTCGCGTTTAAAAATCCCAAACTTGTGCATATTATTTATTGTTTTGGAAAATATCTTAAGTTTTCTTTTGTCTAAAATAATTTTATATACATATTTTTAAATTAGCTAATATAGAAAGTTTTGATTACACCTATTTGTAGCTACGTATTATAGTTGATATATCCCAAAAACACCTGGAAAAATTATACGAGTTTATAGTTTCTAAGCCGTGGATCTATGCGATCATTTGAGAAAAATTTCATCCCAACAGCGTTGATCACAAATGCGTTAATGAAGTTATAATAATATATATAATTTATATATGTACATATATATATACATACATATATACAGATCCTATGTTTCGTAAAATATCGGAATACAAAATCCTTTTATATGTAAGCACAAAATAATGCTTCCCACACATATAATAAAACTCTACAGAAAAATAAGTTTACACAAAAGAAGTACTTAGAAATGCATATTATTTTGCACAAATTGCGTAAATCCTGCCCGCCATTCACTTACACAACTTTATTTTTGAAATTTAATGAACAAGATAGTTATCCATGCTAGGTAATTTTTCGACTTTAAAATTAGCACAATGATTAACTAATAACCAAAGAAAAAATGGAGTATTATATTAAATATCGTAGAAGATCCTCTCCAGAAAACGAAGGATTCGTCAATACCATCAGAAAAATATATTGTTTTCAATTTTATGGCTATGGTCCTTACAGCCAAAACAGAGTTTTGATCACTTCATGATTTTTTAGTCTCAGTGGCCGCCAACAAAGCGGCAATGTTTTCGTAATGCATGATAAATGTCACGATTCTGGTGAGGATTAAATGCTTAATTTTCTTTTTAAATCCGGGGAACCACCTACTTAAGCACAAAATGTAAAATATGGATTTGACTTGCTTAAAAACCGGAAAAACACTAAAAACGTATATGTTTATTCCGGATATATGCCGAATTTTGAGAAAAAATGCTAAATTTCTTAAGAAAATCCAACGGGAGTCCGTTGCAAAAAATTTTTTGTACTGAAATTGATTACGTAACCAATGAAAAATTTTAACATTTAGGTCTTTTTAACAAAAAGGACATACATTTTTCGACGAAATCATATAGAAATCAATACAAATAAACAGAAATATTGAAATTTATCTTAAAATTACTAAAATGGGTCCCCAATAGATTTCCAAAATTTTTACATATTCGGAAGCGTAGATTCCTCTAAAATCCAAATCCATCAAGAAAGTAGTGAAACAATCAGGATAAATATAAAAATTTTCCAATTTTATATCATTGCCTTTATAAACACTTAAATACAATCATATTACCTTGTGGAGGCTCAAAAGAGACTCCGTATTTCTAAGTACATTTGCTGCCACACCCATCAGTGGGAACACATTTAATTATATTGGTTTAGTAAAACAATGCATATTTTATTGAAAAATAACAAAAATATCAGAATATTTACATATTTAACCGCCAAAAATATAAAATTTCTTCACAATTCCACAATTTTGTTCAAGCACTTACCTGGCTCATGATATATTTTGTTGTTTAAAATCGGTTTTCTTATAGCACACATTAATTATTCACTTTTTTAACGGTAAAAGTTAATATTTTTTTACATTTGTTCACAAATTTTCAATTTTCAAAGTTTGAAAAAATTTTTCACCAACTCAGCACATAAAAATTTTTCACGTCGTCTTCGTCCTCCATTCACAAGTCATTTGTCGAAAATCGCCATTTTGTTTTTCGTTATTAGAATACCGTGCACTAAAGTCTTGCCATATTTCTTTATTTGTGGCAGTAGTTTGAGGGTCACCAGCGTTAGTTTAACAGTTTTCGAACGTAGTACACTTATATGGCAATTTCTTTGTGCTCAGCTTGATTTTGCACATATTTTCGTAGCGTTCATGCAGCAAAAACGGTTTATTGTTTTAAACGTTTTATTAAATTCAAAATAAATAACATTTATTTATATACTTTTCAACTTCAATATGTTTATTTGTTGTGTTTTATGTATACATTTCTTTACGACATTTTTCTTCAGCTTTTTCTGCCATTTTTCACATTGATTATAAACGTTATGCCAGATGGTGCAAGAAAATTGATATTGTTATTGTCGTAGCTTGCCAGATTTTTTCGGAAATCCCTTTTTTTCTCAATTTTTCAAAGTATTCCTACTACTATCTACTAGGTTAGCAATAAATATGTTAACATGTATTGCAGTAAACGTCAAAATTGTGTTATTGCCAGCGACCACAGCTTACTACTGCCAGTGATTGCAATTGATGCTGCAATAATTGTCAATGAATTTTCGTTAACAATTATTGTAGACACAAAACGTCAAAATTGATTGTCATTTGAGTTTGACATTAAAGAATATTTGAAATATTCTACCTGCGAATAATTTGATTAAATTTCTCTTTTGCAAAAGTTATTAATTTAATTCTTATTACTTAAAATAAACTGCTTTTAAATGATTGGTGCATTGAGGATGTTTTCAAAGTAATCTTGCTGTACAATCAGTTTTTTTTATGTAAAAAAAATGTAACGTTAAAAGTGCGTTAAATTTAACCCAAAAAACATGTTTTTTTGAATATGTGAGATGTCATATTTTCATCGAAATTTCATCAAATTCATCCCATTACCTAGGCTTAAATGACACAAATTATGTAAAAAAAATGTTTAAAATTTGTTTCTCAAAATTTTTAAAAATCGCTGAGGCTACGTTAAAAGTGCGTCAAATTTAACCCAAAAAAAACATGTTTTTTTTTTAATTTGTGAGATGCCATATTTTTAGGACTTTAAAAGTCCAGAACACAATATATTGAATAGAAAAAAATTAATGGGATAAGTAGATAAAATAAAATTTTAAGTTATTATGCCTCTGCTTTGGCACATTTCTTTGCAATAAAATGATTCTTTTTGCATTAACTTTGGAACTTTTCTTTGCAATAAAATTTTGGTCTCTGCGTTGAGCTTTCCCATTCGGTTTCTTTTTTTTGTAATTACGAGTTGTCATAAATAAGTGTTCCCATACCCTTTGCATAACTTCGAGTTTGTTACAGCGATAGTGACCAGAGAGGTTTCCAACTAGCTCATTTATTTCTCATTACGAGCACTCAACCACTCAGTGGGGTCTAACCCTCTCTCTGGGTATGCTGACATAATAAAAAATCAAAAAAAAACTTATTCAAATACAAAAACACAATTTACTTCAGCCGCTTTACGTGTCACACACACCGATCACTCCATAGGGGAGAAACTGATGGTTTTGTTCCTCCCTTGCCCTCCCAACCTGGTTGCAAAAATCATATCCGTTGCACAATTTTTGTTTTGCAACCCCACACAACAACACCTCGACTTTCCGCTTACCTTTCTACCATGTCACTACCTTTAATTTATTCAAAATTCATATTTTGTCTTTTCAAACAAATAAACATATATTTATATAAACAAAATCTTAACCTATCTTACTAATAATTGCCCTAATTAGATTCTTTTAGTTAATCCTAATTTGATTATATTTATTACAAAAAAAACTAACTTAAACACAATAAATATACATACAATAAAAAAACTTGTTGAAATAATCCTAACTCTTAACTAATAATTAATAAACAAACAAAAAAAACTCAGTTACACCACCGACTAATTTATTTCTGGCAAACAAAAGGTAAGTAAGTATATTCTTAAATCAATATATTTATTCAAACGATTCAATTTTTCTTTGCAATTGCAGAAAATTTTTCCCTTTTTTCCTGGACGACTCTATTTCTTTCTCAACCCACCTGAAGGAGCTCCCTAAGGCTAGTTACTGGGCCCGCACTTTCCAGAACCCACAAATTTTTACTTTTTTTAAGAAAAACTAACTTCTAAGTCGTTGTTAGGTATATAAAAGGTTTTCTATTTCCTGGTTTTTGCTTTTTGTTACAATAACGCCCCAACACACAGAAATATGTGGACTTGAAAATTCTTCACATATTTCCAGGCGTTCCCATTTATTACACCGTTATACCCAACCTTTTCTTTACCATACGGTTTTTATCCTAGCTATAAATTCGCCGTGGTTTTTTTTTACGTAACCGCACAAACAAAAATTAATAAAAAATTAAAATTTTTAAAAGACAATAAATAAAACGATCCAAAAACAATCAATTAAAAAAAAATTATATAGACATCTCAAAAAAAAAAAATTATAAAATAAAAATTGTTGCTTAATTTTTTATGGGTAAAAAAAAATCTTTCCCTTTAATATCTAGTCTTTTCTTTTATCTCAGGAATGTTTTTCTTTTCTTTTTTTCTGCTACTAGACTTCACTTTTCTTTTGTTTTGAAGAACTTTCCTCTGGCTTCCGTTTAAAAGCTTCTTCTCTTTTGCTTGATATTTAGTATATAAGGACAAATTTTGTTACCTGGTTGACTGGTTACTTTTATTTTCTTATAGGTTGAGCAAGGTCTTCTCATCTGGGTTTTAAACATCTGGTTTCGTCTCTAGCCAGGGGTACTTATCCTTCCTAGTTCACCCACCAAAATCTTCAACTTTTCTTTTTGTGTCACCAGATTACCCACTCTAGTCACACGGCAAACTATCTAATCACACACTCAATTACTCATCACGTCTTAATTTTGCTAAACTATAAGGACCTCACCTGTTTTCTTTATCTGCCCCGCTTAGTTCTCCTCGCACAACACTTTAATACTTCACTTTTTTGATATTATAAATAACATTGACTTGACATAAACTTTTATATATATGTATATTTATTTTTTTTTTTTTGAAACTTTGTCTTTAGGTTCGGTGACCTGTTCTTCAATACGTATTTTCTTATTATGAATTTCTATCTACTAATGCTGCTTATTTTGCCCCTGCTTACTTCCAAAATTCCAAATAAATCAACTGTTTTCTTTCCAAAATTTATCGGTTCTTTCCAATTATTCTAGAAACTGGGATAGCGTACTGGTTAGTTTTTTCCTAAGATTTTTACTGCGTCTTATTTAATTAAATTATATCTATCTAAATAGATATACCTACAATTTAATTGCTACGAACTTAAAAATCTTTTCTGCGCCATTTTCCTATTTTTTTCCACTCTTAAATAACCTTAACCATATTTTCTTAGTAACAGGAGCACATGAAAATTAGTTAGCAGAATTTTCATTCATAAAATTACGTGTAAAACTCAAATTTAAATTTACTACCGTTTCTTTACAACCAGGAACCGTCCCTGTATTTGTCTATTATGAAATATTCTTTGAATCACCCTCTTAATTTTTTACGTACATCCTATCTGCATGAACACCAATCAATAGGAGAAAAGAAAAAACATTGGACAAACCACCACGAAGAAATAATTCTATAATTTAATCAAATAAAAGAAACCAAACAAGCAAAAAAAAAAAACACAAGCAAAAAAAAAAAATATAACAAGAAACAATCTTATGAGCGGCTGGTCATCTGGAACAATACAACAAAGAAAATTTTGTACCAATTGGCATTTCAAAGGTAAGTTCATCTACATATTCTATACCGACCTTCGTGTACACGATAGTCTGCCAATAATTATTTTAATTTATTTTATTGGAATAATTGTGTCGTATGCATATCGGCTTACAGATATTTTTGCTGCTATCTGTATGTTTATTTTCCTAACGTACATATGTAGATCTAAATATGTACATACTATTAATTTAATTTCTACATGTCCTGTATGTACATATTTAGCGTTAACCCAGCACACATTTTTATTATATATAAATTTATTAAATTCTCTTCTATCCTTAGGTATACTGTGAAGCAACCTGGTGACAACACTCACTCAGGAAACCAACATCCACACTCTCAAAACATATAAACATAAACTAGACAAGCCTCACAAATAAAATATATCAACACAAATTTTTGGTCTTTTTATTTTCCCGCAACAAGTTTGATGATATTACAGGATACGGCAGCGGAAACATGTACTTTGTTTCATGTACATGCAGCTCTTGTTGAATTTTTCATTCGTACTTTTCGACATAAAGTTACTTACAAATATATTTGACATTACTTTTTATTAAATATTTTATTTATTGTGGAGGATATCTAATAATGCAACTAGAATTCAATAGTTCATGGCTTGATGTGTTTATTTTCTCATTCTTAGTCAGTAGCAAGTGAAAATATCCGTTTGACATCAGCATCAATGTGCTCAAAACTAATTTTTTTTTAATTCTTTTATATATTTGGAAATATTAAATAAAGTATTGTTTGTTTGTGGAGCTTGAGGACACTTGTTAAAATTATCGTTGTTTATTTGATTCAGTATTTCGACACTTCCTTGTGAGTCTTCTTCAGCAAAATTTTATTCAAATTGTGTGTACATGATTGCCCTTATTCATAAAAGCTATTTTATGGGTTTTAAAGTGTTGTTTGACAAATTTCCATAGGAAATTTGTCAAATAAGAGTTTAATAAACATATAATAATTGTGCAGCTAACGTCGTTTAGTTTTTAACAGAGCAGTTTTAATATTGCGCTTATACCACAAGCGCAGCTTTCGTTTCTTTTGCGTAAATTTGTCAAAAACACATAAGCTTCCTTGCTTTTTCAAACAAAATTATGACAACTGTTCGTAAATTCTGCCAACAAAATACATGGTGATGTTTGTTGAAGTTGTATTTATTGTAGTTCTGCCACTACCTATTAAAGCTGCATTGGTTAAAGATCCATTCCTACTATTTTTTCTTTTACAAAATCTGGCAACAAAGATTAAGCAGCTGACTTAAAAATGTAAATAAAAATAGCCTTTTTTTTACTTTAAAAATATTGTTTTAAAAAGATCTATAAATCATTAATTGCACTAATTAAAAAAAATAATTCCGTAATAAATCAGCACCGAACATAAACAACGATTTTGGCAATGATGTGTAACAGAGATCGATAACTGAATAAAAGTCAGATACAGGTGTACAAAAAAAAAAGATTCTCTATGAAAAATGTTCCAATAATGTACATAAACCTTAACTGCACAGAAAAATAAAATTTTCTTTTTAATAACATAAATAGAAGAAAATATTTTATAGCGCAATGTCGTTAAACAAGGAAATTGCCATGGTAAAGTTACCACAATCTCGAAGTGTGTGGGCAATATGTATGGCCTCATTTCTATTATGCTTTATATTTTATTATTTTTATGGTGGTTATTTAACCATGGCCTTAATTGGGTCAGTTTTATTAGGTAAGTCAAGAAATATATACTAAATTGACAGTAAACAATTAATTTTCATCTCAGGTATATTTTATTATGCCCAAGATGTTTTACTGTATCATCCGGACTTACCCGCTAATTCTCGTATATATGTACCCATACCAACAATGCATAATCTGCCAAACGAAACAGTCAGTATACGCACCCCCGATAACGTTACATTACATGCGTTTTGGGTAAGCCAGATGGAAGAACGCTCTAAAAGAGTGCCAACATTTATTTACTTTCATGGAAATGCTGGTAATATGGGTCATCGTATGCAAAATGTATGGGGCATATTCCACCATCTTAGTTGTAATATTTTAATGGTTGAGTATAGAGGTTACGGCCTTTCTACTGGTGCCCCAAGTGAAAGAGGCCTCGGTACAGATGCCAGAGCAGCAATAGATTATCTATACACACGCCATGACTTAGATCATAGTCAAATAGTTGTGTTCGGACGTTCACTAGGTGGCGCAGTCGCAATTGATGTAGCCGCTGACACAATTTACAGTCAAAAAATCATGTGTGCAATTGTAGAAAATACTTTTACAAGCATACCTGAAATGGCAGTGGAATTAGTGCATCCTTCAGTGAAATTTATACCTCATCTATTATATAAAAATAAGGTTGTGATACTTTAGGAATAAAATTAAGAAGTTAGCAGCACTTAACAAATAAGCCACAAAATGTGTATGTACAAATTAATTGCAATTTTTGAGAATCGTGGCCCTATTTTGCTGAATGCATTAACTTCTTTGTATACATATGTATACAAACAAAATTAATATAAACATGTTATCTTTTGTAGTTTAATTCACTATCAAAGATATCAAATTGTTCTGTGCCATTTTTATTCGTGTCCGGTTTGGCGGATAACTTAGTGCCACCTCGTATGATGCGAACATTATATACTGCATGTGGTAGCGATCGTAAACACATATTAGAATTTGTAGGTGGATCCCACAATGATACTTGGATAGTAGACGGGTATTATCTCAATATTTTAAATTTTTTAACTAGTTCATATTTAACTTGCATTTTCAGTTATTACCAAAGTATAAAGACTTTTCTAAATGACTGCCAACATATTGTACCTCCTTTGGAAAAGCCTCCTGAAAAGAGCAACGTATGGAATGAAATACAAGACGTTTAATATTGGGTTTCTTTTGATCTTTACTTGTCTAAGAATTTTAGTTAATTTTATTTTTATTGAATCACTAATCTTAAATATAAGCTCAACATAGAAGCCTCTAAACTAGAAAAATAATGTTCTCTACCTTTCTAATTTCTTGAATAATGTATGCTTAAATACAACTGCCAAACAGTAAAAGTTTGTTTTAACAAAAAAAAAAAAAAAAAAAGTAATTCAAAACACTAAAATACAAAAATAATAGAACTAAAAATTAAAGAGAGAGGCTGTGGGAAATTATTAAACAATTTGTTAAAAGAAGCTTTAAATTGTAAATATTTTAGGTTTTAATAAATAATACTGTTAACCGAATGTTTTTAAACAAAGTATTAAATAAACTAAAGCAATTATTACAAATATTTATAATACACGAATTATAAAAAATTTAATAAAATATTCAACAACCTTCGATTAAGGCAAAAAATACATTTTTTTAAACAAAGTACATTACAAAATATCGTTTATTTTCCTTTTAATGAATGAAGAATATCAACTTTGTAAATTATTCTTTATTAAATTTAGAAACATAAGTTTTAGTTCCACAATAAAAAAAATCAATTCATATACGTACATATTTGAATTATGATAACTAAATATACCTTCAAAATAAATATTTTCGCAATTACATGTTGTAATCTATTCAAAATCACTATCTTTACTATCGTCATACTCTTCATCATCACTCGACAAGTCTTTAGAGCATGTATCGATTTTATCATTATCATCTTTATTAACGGAAGCTGATCTTTGCTCTTGAGATGAGCCTTTAGTTTGAATTTCGCCCTGGGACCGATGATGGAAAACAAATGATATACACTTACTAGTCTGCCAAGCTTGCGATAGCGTGCTATCTGGAAGGCCTTTATTATTGGAGCAATGATACCATTGAGATAAATGGGAAGTGCAATCAGAATCATCTGGTGGTGGTTGTGTTTGTATGTTATTCACACATCGTTTGCATTTTAATCTAGAAAATTGGACTGCCTTTCTCTTTTTATGAAATTATTTTATTTTTAACTTACTTGTTGTGTGTATCTGATAAAATATCAGACTCGTAACTAAAGAGATCTTTCAAATCATCCCGAGTAAAATGTTTTTCTTCACTTTCATTATTATCAATTATGGTACTTGATAACGATTTTTTGTGTGTTTGACGTTGCAAAATTTTTTCTTCAATAGAACCAGTCTAAACATAAAATAATGTATGTCAAATAGTATATACGTCAAAAAATATACATATATAGCTTGACTTTGGTGTTTCCTAGTTTTTTGTATGTTGATATTTTATAGGTACCATACCCTAATCATCAGTAAACTTGGAAACCATTGAAAAGAAGATTTTTCTTTTTAAATTCTCATTATTTTATTTAAAATAATGGAATATAGAGTCAAATGTTAAAAAATATTTAAAGGATTCCAGTTCTACACGTGATTATGAAATGTCTACATTCAGACAAGTAGGAAACACGAAGAATAAGCTGTTTATATTTTTTGATTAGTAGCTAGTAAATTAAACAATAAGCTTAAAAATAAACAAAAAAATATTTACCGCTACTAAACGATATATAAAACAAGCCTTCTTTTGACCATCTCTCCATATTCGGGCCATAGCTTGCTCATCATTAGCAGGATTCCAATCTGGATCAAACATAAATAACCGATTTGCTCCGATTAAATTCAGACCACATCCACCTGCCTTGGAACTCAGCATAAACAGGAAACAGTCAACATCGCAATCATTGAACTGATCAACAACTTTGCTTCGCTTTTTTATGGTCATAGAGCCATCCAGACGAACAAAGGGATACTTTCTATAATAATTATAACAATTTTGTGAAAAAGTATTTTTTATTTTTGCTTCTTATTTTCACCTCTTTCTTGCCAATTGTTCAAATAAATCTAAAGTTTGAGTATAGTTTGATATTAATACAACTTTATCATCAGTATTGGCTCTTATGGTGGCTAACATGAAGTCCAATAACATAAATTTACCACCAAATTCTGGGTTAAACTCTCTGTGTAAAACAAAAGTTTTGTAAATAAAGATATTTTTTTATCAGAGTTAATACTTATAGTTATCAAGATTACTTTGTCTTATAATTTGGCGGCAATATATTTTGGGAGTTCTCAAAACCATTTTCACGAGCTAATATTTTTTCATATATTAAATCTGGATGACTGCATAACTTCTTTAACGTTGTAATATCTGCCAAGGCCGATAAAGTGGATGACTTTTCATTGCAATCTTTAATACAAATACTTATGTCAATAAAGAAAAAAAGGTCTAGTATACTATTTATCCAATAACTACCTTGTAAACTTTTCCTTATTTTATCAGATTTTAAAAAATTCTTATATAATTCTAACTGAAGATTTGTCATTTTAGCACATATAACCATTTCAAATTTAACTGGCAGATATTTTGTCAAAATTTGATTTGTTCTTCTGATTATGCATTGATTGACTAAGGATATAAGTTCCTGTGTTTTTTCTACAGCACGCTGGCGTTCTTTATCACTAGAGTCGGCATTTTGACCACGCAGGATAGCATTTTCAAAATTTCGTTTAAACTCTGCGGCGGAACCTAGCATGTTAGGATTAACGAAATTAACCAAACTGAAATATTCGGTTAAATCATTTTGTATCGGTGTGCCTGATAATAAAACTCGACGTTTAGTCTTTAGACCCATTAATGCTTGGTATGTCAGATTATCACTATTTTTAAGACGATGACCTTCATCACAAATTACCATACCAATTTCATTACGACATAGAATTTCTGAATAAATGCGAAAAGTTTCGTACGAAATTATTAACACTGGAGTACCACAGCGTTGACTGGTATTGTAAGCAAATTGTTCTAATAAGCGTGTAGTATCTCCCTTAGAACCACCTTCCATAGCTAAGCAGTTCATTCGTCCATGCAGCCATTTGTCAAACTCTTTTTCCCAATTTTTTACCAATGATGAGGGACAAACTATAATGACTTTGGATATTGTTGGTTTGCAATCTGGGCTTTGCCTAAGTAGTGTCCATGCTAGGGTAACACATTGCAAGGTTTTACCTAAGCCCATTTCGTCAGCCATAATGCAGCCGTTAAATGAACCTCTTTTCCCTTCAACACACTCGTACATAAACCGTACACCTTCCCGTTGGTGCGGCCGTAAAATATTACTCAGTATAGGATCAACTACCACATGTACCAATATTTTATTAGGATCCATAGATAACCGTTCATGTTCTGTGTAGTCTGGCGGTGTATGCAGTACCAACGCATTGCAAGCATGTGGATCATGTAACGCTTTCCTTACCGTTGATCTCCTTAAACCTAAGCATCTATTACCACTGTTGTAATCCGGTATATAATTGGCTATCGGAACTTTAAACGGCTTAGCCAATATTTTGGAAATAGCTAATTCATAATCACTTTGCCGCAAAGATGTTAATAAAGTTTGTGAAATTTCGGGATATCTCTGAATTTGAAAATTTTCCTGTGAACATATTCGTTTACGCTTATTTTGAAAAGGCGTAGTAAAATTCAAGCAAGGCTTTAATTTATTTGTTGAATTTTGGCTAGGAGCCAAGCTGCGGCGCTAAAATTGAATAATATTTGACATAATATATGCAAAGTAAAAAATGAAAATTACCATTTTCTCAATATTGTTGTTTTTAAATTTCCGCTTTTAAAAAATATAAACAAACAGGTGACATTTGAAGAGAAGACCTTATTAGCAGAGAACGTAGTTGACTACTTAAAGTCGGCGCACAGCCGCCGTCATCCACACGCAAACTGCAATAACGTCTGATGGGGACAACACTAGAACAAAATTACAACAATCCAACAAAAACGGGTATGTAGTACCCTGTGCTTGTCAAAAATAGGTTGTAACTTTTTTTTACAATTATGAACTATGAAAGTACTTTTCCATAATTAAAGATTATTTTACTTTGACCACATTATTTTTCAATGATTAATTCGGAATCAACGACTAAATTCACTTTCAAAAATGTAAACAATACATTTCACGTTGTGCAATAACAGACGAGAGCTTGTTGGCCAACAGGGGGATGTCAGTGATATTTTGTCGGCATAATTTTTTTAACCAGCTAGCTTTATGTCTGTACTAGCAGCACAAACCCAATACAAAGCAATCACATGTATACAAAAATACGAATATACACAAATCTGTGCATGCATATACATGTTATGCCGAATTAATTAAGGGCCAAATAAACTACGCAAACTGCTTGCCAAGCAAACGCTTTCCGCTTGCACCCAAACCACACAAATACAACACGTACAAATGTAATTTAATCACACATACAAACACAAATCTGTTACCTCAGAAACATAAGATCTTATGTTGTTTTTTATAAAAAAGTAACGAGTTTTTTTTTTTATTTCGGTATTTCGCCAACAGTTTGTCAGCATCGCCAGGAAAATTAACATGTTATAAAAATTTTTCTTTAAAAAAAAATGCCAAAAAAATTCTTATATAACTACAAAAAATTCAAACAAAGAAAAATTTTTAGCAATATTTACAAATTAAAAAATAACAATACAGAATTAAACTTATTCTGCAACCAACACAAGCCCTGTTAACGATTATATGTTGCTCCTCAACTTTAAACAAATTAACATGGAACATGTTGCTCATGTTATTCTGCAAAAATTTAGGTATAGAAAATTTTTTATTTTTCCAAAAAGATGAACCCCATTAATATTTTTGTCAATAACTGTTTTTGAAACATAAAAGTTATTTACTTTGTTTGTAGCTCAGAATGAGTTTGGAGATCTTTTTGTTTTTCAATACATTTATTTTAATTAGGTGCATACTCATATATACATACGAATTTCAAAATGCTTTAAAATCTAGATAAATAAACCTTATAAAAATACTTCTCAAATAAAATTAAAAAGTGGTGAACATTGGAATTATTTTATTATATAACATCATTCAGTACGCATGTACCAAAGAATTTATTTATAGTATTTATAGAAGCAGCATTTATCCAAAATAAAGCATCAACAAAGATTTTAACTTAAAGCGCACTTCAAATATCAAAGTCAAAAGAAAGCAAAACTTCTTTAACTTTAGCTTCCGAACTTATTAAAACCACAACATGTCGACTGCAGAAGTCTACGTAACGTATAGCTCATTTTTTGTCTCTAGTTTAACTGCGACTGTTTGCATGTTTGGAATCAGAAGTCGAAGCAAACGCGAAAGTGTTTACATATATCCGCAGTTTTTTAACTCTGTTTATATCACACTCTGAGTCGTTTTCTGTTTCTTTATGCTAGAAATTATATAATTGTGCATAAGTACGAATTAAATTTTAAAATTATGAAAAAATCGAAACAATCGGATTTCATTTTGCATAATTTGATAATATCGTTTTTTTGTAATCACCAACTCTTCTCATGCATAGTAGTTACAACTCTGTTTTTTGCAAAAACAACATAAAATGACGTCTAGCCCCTAATTACGGTTTGAGCAAAACGAGTCGAGTTGTCATTAAAAAATATTTTTATTAGCAACATTATTTTTAAATGAAAAAGAATATTTGTGTGCAAAAAGTTTAGTTTTTAAACATTTAATAAATTGACAAGAATAAAATTTTAATTTATATAGAAATCGGCAGAGTAATTAGGTGCAGAAATTCTCCAGCTTGAATTGCTGTGGAACAGTGACACATTAACAAAAGAAAGACAAAGTGATAAAATTAACGCAAAAATAACGCAAAGATTGTAAAAGTTAGTATTTTCGTAATAAATTTTTTGGTGAGATAAAGATATTATTTCAATTTTTCGAAAATCCAACACAGATAAGAACACTTGTGTAAATAATTTTATATTGTATATGTAGTAGATATTTTAACAATCATACGTGTTATTTTTTTGTAGGAATGTTTAAAAGTACACAAATTTTTTAGATCGATTGTCTTTTTTAATATTTTGCGTCGTTTTGAATATAAATATTTAAAAAATGTTAACTTAATTGTGCTTAAACGATTAACAACTTCAAGAAGTGTCAGAATGCTAAATTAAAAATGTTTAAAATTAAAAGAAAAATTTTACCAAACAAAATTGAAAAGAGAGTATATTTAATAAAAACTTGTTTCAAGTGAAGGTCAATGCAACTAACAATAAATAATACACCCAAAAAAATTAATTATAAACAACAAAGTGTGATCCAGTTGTGGCTAGTTTGCCTTAAAGAAACATATCAAAATTTAAACTTCCACAATGTCTTCCTCGATGTCGCCGATGAAGTTGTGTTTTATCATAAACATTACTTTATTATTGTTAATTGCCATGGTGGCAGGAGAAACCATTCCAACACAAAACATGTCAAACAAAGAACGAGAAGCTCTGAGGTATTTTTTATCATTTGCTTAAAGACTGTTTACAATTTTTTTTTTATCATAGGGAGGAGGCGAGGGACATGTTTTACCATGCCTACCATGCATATATGGATAATGCCTATCCCGCCGATGAGTTGATGCCCTTATCGTGTAAGGGTAGGTATAGAGGCGTTACACCATCTCGTGGCGATATGGATGATATTTTAGGAAAGTAAGTAATTTTTGTAACCAACATCAATTTATATGATTATTAAAAACGAATCGACCTACGTATAAGTATGTAAATGTATATCAAACATTTACACTGTGACAACAACTGCAAAAAGAATTGAATATGGAAAAAATTTATCGGAGCTCATTTGTTAGTTCCATTAATTTACTGACAGTTTAATATTCAACAATGGCTTTCGTTTTGTATCTCGTAATTGATAGCAAAACGCTATCAATAGAGGGAACAGATTGGCCAAATTCACAAATCTATTTGTATTGTATAAAGTTGTATCTGGAGAGGTAACTTTAAATACAATCTCTCAAAACAAAAAACAAGAAAACATATTTTATTTTGCTATTGTTTTTGTCCTAGTAAATTGTATTATACAGGCTCATGAACTCAGCTATTACTTTTTTCTCAGTACCATAGAAAAAAACCAATATAATTGAAAATATTTTTTATTAACTTCATTTTAAAAGGTCATTCCGATATCTAAATATGACCAGTATATGACTCTTAACAATATGAGAACAATTAGTATTTTACCTGCTTTATTGAAGGTATTGGAAATTATTATGAAATACCAGATTATGAAGTGGGTTGATGGCAGGAAGTTGATTAATGATTGCCAATATGGGTCTCATCGTTGTAGAAGTTGATTTATCTAAAGTGTTCGATCACGTTGATCATTCCTTACTGATTATGTAGTTATTAGCAATTTGTGTCCTTAAACGGTATTACATCTCGAACTAAATCAGCTAGATTGGGTGTTCCGCACTCCTCCGTACAAGAACCTATTTTATTTACTTTGTTTCTTAATGACTTGCTCCACGATTTTTGCTTTAGTAAGCCTTTTACTTTTAAAGATGATATTCAGTTATTGTGGTCTGGAGAAATGCCGTCTCTTGATTCTCTAGAAGCCATTGTAAATTACGATTTCAATGCTTTACACTGTTGGATGCAAGCTAACAAACTTACGTCAAACCTTGCAAAAACTAAGCCTATAATATTCAGGTCTAATAGGTTTACAATTCATATAAATGAAACACATATTGTAATTGTAAATAGCATGAGAAGTTTGGGGGTCATAGTTGATGCGCATTTAAAATTGAAGAGGCTATTGATAGTATTTCTGCTAGTGCCTGTTTCACTTTGCGCAAATTATATCTCTTGAACCTATACTCGTATATGCTCATGTTTCAATGCATTTCATCAAGTTTTTGAATCTTTCATTTGAGAACTATCTTAAATTTCGTTTGTCAATTTAGTTATTTAATATGATAGTAACTCAAGCTCCCGCAGCGAGTATGTTATCGTTTCCTAGATCAATTAGAATCCTCAAATGTTTATTACTGGGATTTATTGTGTACTTTATGAACACTCTTCTTGTCTTGCTGCTTGTTTATGGAAATTTTACCTCATAACCTGCGTCTACTCAACATGGCGCTAAGAACCTTAAAACCCAATTTCTCGATCTCAATCCTATTGAGATAAAATAAATCAGGAAAATTGCAGAAATAAAATCGATCTAGTTCCAAGCCGTAAAAATAACTTGCGAAGGCGTAGCATATGTTGTTATCCTTGTCCAGATGTGCGTGTGCTATTCAAAACAGAGGTCGTGTACAACAGAAGGCGATTTTATAAGCTTAACTCAGCTAATAGAGGCAGGGGTTTCCCAAGGTAGCTTACTGGGACCTACTTTATATTTGGTTTATGACTCTGACATGCAAACATCTTCAACTTTTGCAGATGACACAGCATTCTGCAGCGTGCATGGAAACCATCAATTAGCCTCATAAAATTTGCAGGAGTATATTTCAATATTAGAGAAATGATTAAAACTTTGAAAAATCAAAGTTTATGAAAAAAATGTACTCATTTTACTGATATAGCTTTTGCATAATAAAACTTTTAGTCTAGCGTTGGCCGGATTTAAGTTAAATGCACATTTTTATTAAGATTTGAATACTTATTGTTAGTTCACTTTGAAGATTCAATAAATAAAAAAACGCTTAAAAATTTTTTTGAATTTACACTGCGTAAACAAAAATTGTCGTCTATCCACATTAACAATTCACATATTCCGCGGCGAAATGAAGTCAAGTACCTTGGTATTCACCTCGACCGTAGGCTAACGTGGAAGTCTTACATTGAAGGCAGCGCAACTAAATTGGCTTATGGGCAGAATTTCTACCTTGAAGTTGGAGTGCAAACTTTTGTTATACAATGCAAATTCTAAAGCCTGCTAAAGCTATGGAATTCAATTATAGGGTACCGGCTCAGCGTCAAACATTGAAAAAATTCAGAGACGACAAAACAAAATTCTTCGAACGATTGCTGCAGTTCCATGGTCGTAAAAAACTCACGAATTCACAAGGATCTGTGTGTTCCGTTAGTAAAAGACGAATTTTCAAACAATGCGAGACGTTATATTATCAAACTGGAACTTCATCCAAACTTTCTTGCATTAAACATACTTAATTTTAGCGGTTACCTTCGGTTGGGAAGATGGGATACCCTAAGATTCAATAAATAAAAGCTACAAAAAAAAAAATTTTCGTACGTTGCTGTAGTTTTGTCCATTGATTTTTTTGTTTTAAAAATTTTTTCACCTTAATTTGTATTTTCAGAACCGAAATTAAAAACTTTTTTTAAGTACCTTTATGATTAAATACATATACAAACAAAAAAAAATCAAAATTCGCACAAATTAAAAATTTGTTTTCCATAAAAGACTTATAATTTTTTAAAGCTTGTATGATGGTGCTTTAGTTATGGTCAATACTGTATGTGTGTGCGTTGTTTTACTATATAACATGCTGTTACTTTATTTTTAGTTTTTCCATGACTTTGGTTGATACGCTTGACACATTAGTTTTGTTGGGCGATTTTGCAGAATTTGAACATGGTGTTAAACTAGTTATACGTGATGTACAATTTGACAATAATATCATAGTATCGGTTTTCGAAACTAATATCCGCATGATGGGTGGTTTGCTATCCGCACATATATTGGCTGAACACATACAAAAGAAAGCACAAGTTATGTCATGGTATAAAGGAGAATTATTAGAAATGGCTAGGGATTTGGGATATCGTTTATTGCCAGCGTTTAATACCTCTACAGGAATACCACATGCTCGTGTTAATTTACGCTATGGCATGAAAGATGAAAAGTTGAAAAAGTCTCGAGAGACATGTACTGCGTGTGCTGGTACCATATTGCTCGAGTTTGCTGCCTTATCACGATTATCGGGTAAATTATTTTACTAAGTCTTTGTTAAACTTTTTACACAATATTTATGCTATATTATGTAGGTGATCCCATATTTGAAGCTAGAGCGCATGCTGCTATGGATGCACTGTGGAAATTACGGCATCGTGGTTCCGATCTCATGGGTACTGTTTTGAATGTTCACTCTGGCGACTGGGTGCGTCGTGATTCAGGCGTTGGCGCTGGCATTGATTCTTATTATGAATATCTTTTCAAATCCTACGTGCTTCTGGGCGATGATAAATATTTAGCACGTTTTAATCGCCACTACAATGCAGTTATGAAGTATGTTAGCGAAGGTCCGATGCTTTTAGATGTACTTATGCACAGGCCGCATGCAAAATCACGCAACTTTATGGATGCTTTGTTAGCCTTCTGGCCTGGTTTGCAAGTGCTATCGGGAGATCTTAAACCAGCAGTACAAACACATGAAATGCTATATCAAGTCATGCAAATGCATACCTTTATACCTGAAGCATTTACAGTCGACTTTCAAATACACTGGGGCCAACATCATTTAAGACCGGAATTTATAGAATCCACTTACTTTTTATATCGAGCCACTGGTGATCACCATTATTTGCAGGTGGGTAAAAAAGCTTTAAAAGCTTTACAACAATATGCGAAAGTGCCTTGCGGTTACGCAGCTGTTAATGATATACGTACAGGAAAACATGAGGATCGCATGGATTCGTTTGTACTCTCAGAGACTTTTAAATATCTTTATCTACTGTTTACTGAACCTCAAGATTTAATCATAAATGTTGATGAATTTGTATTTACAACTGAAGCTCACTTACTGCCTCTTTCTCTTGCTCACTTGGGCAATTCTACTTACAGTGAGTGTGAATGTAAAAAATAAATGCTATTTGCTTTGATATAATTTAATTTTTCTAAAGATTTCCGTCAATCGGAAGAACATAATGTATTGGATTTCATGCGCACTTGCCCTTCTTCAAACAAGCTTTTTCCTGAGAAAGTACGCAAGCCTTTACGAAACTTCTTTACCGGTTTGTGCCCGCGTATGCCGGCAGCAAAGCGCCTACGGGCATTGGACTTTCAAGCAAGTAATTCTGATCATTTACGAGCTGTTTATGACATGGGCATCACAATGGTTTCATTAGGCGATGGAAAGGTGCGACTGTTTCATAGTTTTTATAATGTGAGTTTTTATTTTCATTTTTAATTTATTATTACAAAATTTTGTATTTAAGAAGAGATACATGTATAATAATTTGTATTTCTTTGTATCCAAAAGTACTGGTTATATTTTCTATTTTAACAGACATTTGTAATTTATTTCTAATTATTTCTATTATATCCTTTTATTTCCTTAAACAGGCAAAATCTCCTGAAGACGGTGAAACGGGATTGCTATTTATGCAAGAAATGTTGGAATTAACTAAACTGCAGTCTATGAATCAGTTGGCACAACTACAAGTAAGTAAATTTAATATGAGAGGGAATTCTCAATATTCATAAATATGTAACTTTTGCAAAATAAGAATTATATAAAATACTAGTTGGAAAACTATGTATAAAAAAATCGTTTCGGCAAAAGCAAATATGACAAATAGATAAAATTACGAATACACACTCCTAATTTCCTAATTTACTTTTTCCAAGTAATAAAGTAATTTACTTTATTTACAACATAATAAATTATTAAACAAAAATAATATTGTTACGTTTTTCCGTCTGAAAACGCTTTTGCGGATTCTTTAATTGCGAATGAAGTAATGATACACACTTTTTCGTTATATGGTACTTAAATAATTCACAACTTTATATACACTTGATACCACTGTGTACTAAAACACTAGACTTGATTACTTTGACTTATAACTGTCTTGCACAAAGCTTAAAAATGAACTGACTCGGTTCTGCCAACCTGCCAGCTTTTTATACTTCATTATCATCTACAATTATCAAGATCATTCTAGCCATTCATAATTCTAGATTCAAATGTACAAATATAATTCTTACGCATAAACACATTCATACACACGCTTGCGAACAATAAGCAAGTCACAACAACAAATAATAAGAAAACGAATACCAAGAATTCAAGAAAAACAACAACATCATTTGTAGTTTATTTACTTGGAATTTTACGTACTTCAATTAAATCATGTATGTTTGTTTGTTTGTGTATTATGTTTTTAATTTTATTTACGAATTTGCTGTACATTTATAATAAGCAGATCAGCAGCTGCACACTGGGTTAGATGTGACAAAAATTCTTAACAATATTATTTAGGAACTAGTACAAAAGTTTTAGATCTAAAACTTATTAAGCGGCACAAAATAGTTTAAATGAGGTAATATACGGGGTGTCTGGTAGCAGATTTATATTTTCAAACTTAAATAAACATAATAATTAACCCAAAGTTTTACTAAGAGCATTGAACGATAGATTGAAAATGCGGACTCTATTTTTTATGGAGTATGTCATCCAGATGTCTTCCGCCGAGTTGAAGACATTGTTCAAACGGCTGATTCTTCAACGAATAATTTCCTTTAAAGCCACTGAAGTTTTGGGTTATATTTACGAACCATTTTTTTAGTAGATTATCTGTGGAAAATGCCAGTTTTAACACAATTTTAGCTTTAAGTTGAAAAAATCTGTTTTCTATAGTTGGATGTTGGGATTTAGCTGCTAAGCTTGTTATTGGCGTTATTTTAACTGTTCCAATAAAGTACAATACTTCTCCGCTTTAAAACATTTTTTCTTATTCAAAAACCAAACAAAACATTTTAATAAAAAATGCTTATTTTCAGGCTGTTGCATATACTGTAGATGACAAATCGACTGAATGGACAGCATTGATGGCTGGACCATCACATTTCACTCCCGAATTGGTGGAGGAAGAATTTGTGGAGGGTGAAATAATTATGTCAGAACCTTTCAAGGCTTGTGAAGATACACTTAAAAATGCCAAGAAGGTATATGGTAAGATACTATTAGCTGAACGCGGAGATTGTACGTTTGTAAGTAAAGCACGTTTGGCACAAAAATCAGGTGCTTTAGCACTTATTGTCTGTGATAATGTACCGGGTTCATCGGGCGAAACTCAACCTATGTTTGCTATGTCCGGTGATGGTGTTAACGATGTTAAGATACCTGTAGTTTTTATGTACTCACAAGAATTTGCCAAGCTATCTTCTGTGATGAAAAGAAAACCACATTTAAAGGTGCGTTTAATGCAAATGATTGAATTTAAGCGTTGGCAATTAGCGAGGGAAACAAAATCAAATGAAACGAATACAGAAACTACAACGACGCCAGCCAAAAAAACGAAACCTGATAAGGAATTGTAGTAATTACTTAATATCTACATGCTTTTATATTATCTTTTTTTTTTGTTTAGGTAAATAATTTAAAAAATCCTATTAAACTAAAATTGAAAACTACATAATTATTATTTTTTTCTTATTTTATTTTCCTTGTTAGAACAAATAAATTTGTTGACCTTTAATTTGTAATTAATAACTTGGAACCTTAAAAGAGTCTGCGATATAAAATTTGTTGAATGTGTAGGAAAGATGTTTTAGAAAAAAATATACTCGTACAAGTTTTTACAACATGCCATAGTGTTATTTGCTGAAAATTTTTTTTGGATGTATAAAAAATTAATTTTTCAGTTCCATGTTGTTGATTTATATTATTAACTCTCATATGGCGCTTAATGTATATTACTTGCTGAGTTTTACTACTTTTCACTTTTTCAATCTTGTTTTTGGTTTTTCTATCCTCTTTTGCTTTAATTCTTATTAATTTTGGAACTGTCTTTTTCGTCTTTGAAGAATGTGTGTTCTACGTTTTACTTTTCGTTAATGAATTTTGAAAAAACACTCTTCAACAAAATCCTGTAAATTTACCATAAACTCGATATTAATTGTAGTTTAAACAAAACTAAATTTATAGGCAAAAATGGTTAAATAACTATGTAAATTCACTGAATTTAGGTTTATACTATTAAAATATAAAATCAATGTAGTTGTAATTATATACATACATACATATGTATAATATATTATTTTTTAACTGAATTGAATGCAATTAATATGTTGTATGTATAATTAGACATATTTGTATGTAATATATTTTAAGAAAAAGTTATAATAAAGAGAAATCAATTATTGGAATGTTTTATTATCGAGAGCATAAATCAGGTATTTGTTACTTAATTTTATACGCTTTTTACTTTTTTCAAAAGATAACTTTTTGAATTCTTGATATTATTTGCTTTGACCTTTATTTAATTCAATATTTGCAAATATTCAAAAGATAACTTTTACGAAACATTTTAAATTAGAAACAGAATTTGGTTGCTAAGGCAGCCGGAAGCCATAAATTAACTGTAAATAGAAGGGCAACAATTTTAGCTGAACAGTATTATCATTTTGCTACCACCTACGTTATCATTTTAACTGCCTGCATTATCTATCAACTGCAGTTCGCTTACCAGCTAAAATGTTTACAGATTTTTTTCAGGGTAGGTAAATGTGCAGCGCACAACAGCTCTTTTGTTTAAAGAGCAGAGCAGTGTTGCGCATTAAAAGATCAACGCATGAAAAAGAGCATTTTGCCTTGCTCTTTTCTTTGAGCTGTGCTTCTTTTTGAAGCTCTTTGAAAAAGAGCAAAAACAGCACGCAATGCGCATTGCTATTTTACTGTGGTACAAAATGTTATATTCAAAAAAACCGGAATTTGGTGAACATAAGTGTGTACATACATGTTTATTAGAATGTATGTACGTACTTAGGTAAATATACATACATACATTCATATATCCATACACCCATACATACATTTGTAAGTACATTCATGTGTGCAAATGCACAACCACTTGTACAGTCAAACATAGATACATAGATAATATTTACGTTTTCAACAATATCTATGTTTTCAAATACAGATGGCTGATAATTTCTTTATTGCCTGTTTAAGTAATAAGACCGATCGCTCATCCGCACAAGCCATGAGTTTGATACGCCGCTGATACCAGCTAGCCTCCTCACAACTGGCTTACGCACCCGGATTGTTCTTCAGAACTCTCCGGATCGTATTAATCTCCATAATTTCACGCTTCACTATAACCCAATTGGAAGGGGTATAGCCAGATCCCCCTGTCAACGATGGCCATCTCAAGGTGGTCTTTTGTCACCTCGCTATATGGCCTTTCCATCGACGTTTGGGGTCTTACACGCTTACTTGCGGTTTGTTGATCTAGCAGCACAGCCTCCTGCTCAGAACGTTGCCTCTTGGGCGTATCTTCGGATTTGAGGGGAGACGAACTTTGCAGCTCAGCCACAACTGCTTTTGCCAACGATAAGCGAGACATACAACAGTACGGTTAAATATACTAACAATGATTCATCATTAATATCTAATAATAAATAAATAATTTTAAATATTTACATTCTGTAAAATAAAAATAAATTTTGAAATTTCGAAATTATGTCGAAATTATGGGTTGTTGTCACAATACTGCAATTACGAATTATGTTTTATTCTGTGTTTGTAGATTTGTGCGCAGTTCTCAACGTCTTTTTTGAAGTTTAACTGCTTGTCCATTGGTATATCAATAATGTGTAGTATCTCAAGCATAAACCTCTTTTTGTAATTTTTCTCGTTCGCTAATACTTCAGGTGTGTTCCACGACATCTCGGACTAGTTTGGGCTAATGAGAGTAAAATGCAAATTACTCTCTAAATTTGCAAATTTTACCCAAAACTGCTGGAACGCAAAAAGCCACAATTGTACATCTTGCAAACATAGTGCTGCTTACTTTTTAGATTAAAGTATATTTTAGTGATTTTAGACGCTTAAAACGCATAATAAAAGATTTGCATTATTGACAGCTGTAAAATTAAAAACAATGTAAAATTTTCAGTACATTTTTATAGCACATATTTATTAAATGAGCAGCCAAATAACTATTGCATGTTCTCCTTACAACTTCAAAAGGTTATTTTTAGTTTGGACATCCTTCCATTTTGCTTTTAACTAATTTTCAA
This sequence comes from Thecocarcelia acutangulata, assembly GCA_914767995.1. Taxonomy (NCBI): domain Eukaryota; kingdom Metazoa; phylum Arthropoda; class Insecta; order Diptera; family Tachinidae; genus Thecocarcelia; species Thecocarcelia acutangulata. The sequence continues at coordinate 25,421,000 of OU612097.1, read as the reverse complement.
AGAAAAACTTTTTTCCAATTTGCAAATTTTCTGATTACATTTTCAGTTTCATATATATGTAAACATGAAACAGCTGATTATTAAATTCTAGTCCGAAGTTACCCAAAGAAAGAGTTCGGGCTAATTTGTACAGGATATGAAAAATATTACTCTATCATTTTCTCTCAAAATTGCACAAAAATTGTTACGTGGGACGCTTTTGGACTAGTTCGGACTGTTTTGTTATTCACGTGGATCACGCCTTTTAACATTCTCAAAGTTTGGTTCGTGACCTATTACAGCACAATGGGCAGGCCGCTGACGATTTTTTTTACGATTTTCAATAATCATATTGACGATTTTTTTTAGTATAGATTTTAAGTCTCGTTTTAATCACACCTTTAATTAAATTTCAAAAATGTGTCGCAAGCACTACTCTTCAATTTTGACTCATACTCCGCTGGAAATTAATTCGTTACTGCTAAACATTTAAAAAATTATAAACAGCTTGTATTCTATGTTTCCCAGGTATCTATATGTCGACATTTTATAGGAGCTATCCTAATCATCAGTAGACTTTGGACATTTTTGAAAGATATTCTCAAACACTCAACTTTATATCCCAACAATTTAAACAAATTATTGAGAATTAAAAAAAAATGTTTTAATAATACCTGTCAAAACATAAAACACAAACTTTTCCATTTATACATGTCTCTCGTCAAGTATCGATACTTTCAAAAAACAAATCGTTGTTCATTTGTTTGAAAGGTGTAAATAAATGATAGAGACATGTATAAATTAAAAAGCTTGTTTTTTTATGTTTTGACAGGTATTATTAAAAAAACATTATTCTTTTTATTAAATTCTCAATAATTTATTTAGATTGTTGGGATATATAGTTGAACGTTTGTGATTAGCTTTCAAGAATTTCTAAAGTCTACTGATGATCAGGGTGGCTCCTATGAAATGTCGACATATGGATAGCCGGGAAACATAGAAAACAAGCTGTTTATAATTTTTTGATTGGTATCAATGTTAGAAGCTAATATAGCGAGTGAATAGAGCTCAATTGTTTTGGTTTTTGTACGTCGGGTTTTAGTTCAAGTTTTTCCTTTCTTAAGTTTCTTTAGAATACCGCTTATTCAGAGGCAGCAAACACTGAACAAACAACGTTGACAATTAACAAAATGCATACGTGATTCAGTATGAGATGAAGAGAATAATTCAATAGCTCGGTGGCTGAGTTGTTAGGGCGGCTGTTCATGATGCGTCATGGCCCGAGTTCAAAACAGAAAATTTGTGCTGATGTGTAGTGTAGCGGCAATAAAAGAGCTAGCTGTCCCCCAGCTAAAAAGGTTTGATTATTTTTCTGATCTCCTTCAATCAAAAATTATTGATCACAGCAAATTTGTATTGTAAAAAATTTAGAAAATTAAGAAAGGAAAAACTTGAACTAAAACCCGATGTACAAATGTAAAAAAAACCAAAAACAAAATGTAAAAAAACTAAAAAATTATATTTGCAAATAATTCGTACAAAATTTGCATTGAATTTACACACAAAAAAAAACAAATTTTCCTGAAGAAGTCTTCCAAAGGAAGACGAAATATTGAAAAATACATTAAACATTTAAAAAAAAAAAACAAAAAGGACCTTGAGCTGAACGAATTATTTGCAAATATTGAATTAAATAAAGGTCAAAGCAAATAGGATCAAGAACTAAAAAATTATAAAAAAAAAGTTTAATTTGCTAATAAGCATTCTATAATGTAATATGAGGCTCTTTCAGTCTTGTGTGTAGAATTGTAATAATAAAAAAAATAAAAAAAATCAATATATTAATATTATAGCTTTGTTTTTTAGTAAAGTAGATAACACACGATACGTTTTTAACAATGTAGATGCCATTTTTCACAATGTAAATTGCCTACATGTCGTCTGTTACCTCAAAAACAGTGCGTCCGTAAAAAACATGAGCAAAGTCATCTGACATTAGAACTCTATGCCTAGCGAACAATTCAGCGGCAGTTTTTGGGCGATATAAGTAGTCGGCCTCAGGAAATTTTAATTTATTAATATGTTTTAAATAATTATTTTCAGTCGTAAAGCAGCTCTGGGCTGGGGAACAGCTCTCCCGTCATCGTAATTATTCCTTAAGTGCGGTCAGGCTTGTTGTTGTTTGGCCTACGAGAGTTTTGCGTCTCATTCTCATTGGTTAACTGTCTACCTCAACTAACTGTATTAGTTTACAGTTTTTTTTTTTGAGGTATTTCGTTGTTAACCACGCGGCAACTTCCTATGCGAAGGCATAGGTCGGTACAGTTAGTCACAACGCCGCAAAAGAAATACTGTTAATACCATCGTGGGCATAAGGTCTACGTTACTCCGCCCATGCTGTGCATCCTATACTTTGCAAATTTATTTGCAACTGTATAGTTACAAATACAAATAATTATTTTTTATAATAATAAAAAGCAAAGACAATGTTAGACTTAAATGTACAGATTGTAACGAAGCATACATTTTTGCTTCGTACATAATATTCCTTATGTGATCACGATGGTTAATGTGCATAAATTAATAAAATACAACAACACCCACGGAGAGTAATGGTTGTTGTAACAAAGCATACATTTTTTTATTACATACCATGATTAATATGCATGAGGTGTACACACGCACAAACTGAAAAAATACAACAACACCCACAGAATATGATGGCTTTGTTGTTAAATTGATTGAATTTACATTTCTTTAAGTCGATTGTATTAAACCGTAGTTAATAATAATTCTCATACAGTTCGTGCACTGAGAAGTATAAGATGACAAAGAAAGAAGGCAGTCCTCGGTGATCACCCAGGTGCAGATATTGAAAGATATATATACCACGAATATTCGAAAGCGTTTTTCCCCTTCACGGCATAAATTATACCCAGTGGTCTTCGGACTAGACTGTTCAGCAGCAGCTTCGGCTAATTTTTTTATCCCCAGCAGCTTCGGCTGACTGTTTACCAAGCGGCCTTCGGGCTAGACTGTTCCCACAGCGGCTTCGGCTGACTGTTTACCCAGCAGCTTCGGCTGACTGTTTACCAAGCGGCCTTCGGGCTAGACTGTTCCCACAGCGGCTTCGGCTGACTGTTTACCCAGCAGCTTCGGCTGACTGTTCCCCCAGCGGCCTTCGGGCTAGACTGTTCCCACAGCGGCTTCGGCTGTCTGTATATACCCAGCAGCTTCGGCTGACTGTTCTCCCAGCGGCCTTCGGGCTAGACTGTTCTCGCAGCGGCCTTCGGGCTAGACTGTTCCCACAGCGGCTTCGGCTGACTGTTTACCCAGCAGCTTCGGCTGACTGTTCCCCCAGCGGCCTTCGGGCTAGACTGTTCCCACAGCGGCTTCGGCTGACTGTTTACCCAGCAGCTTCGGCTGACTGTTCCCCCAGCGGCCTTCGGGCTAGACTGTTCCCACAGCGGCTTCGGCTGTCTGTATATACCCAGCAGCTTCGGCTGACTGTTCCCCCAGCGGCCTTCGGGCTAGACTGTTCATAAAACAACTTTTCTGTCCTCCATTTCGCAGGTACCCAGATTGTGACAAGATACACACGACCGGCCCGAAGAAGAAATTATCACCAGCGACCGCTGTTATCCTGACCCGAGAGAGTCCCTACCGAACCCGATTCCAGTGTACGTGGAGTACGACTACTATACCGAACCTGAAGCCAGTCCGTACGAAGATACACCCGACCCGTCCTACGAGGAATTCTCACTATTAACCGTTGTTATACCGAACCCGAGAGATTTCCTACCATACTCGATTCCAGTGTATGCCGAGTACGACTGCGATACCGAATCCGAAGCCTGTCCGTACGGGGATACATCCGACCCAAGAGGAACTCTCATCAGCAGCCGTTGTTGTACCGAACCCGAGGCGTGTCAATACGAAGGTATACATCCAAAAAGGCCACAAGCAATCATCACCGCATATTAAACCTGCACGAAAGACAGACGAAATAGAAGCCGAACCGCAAGCATCCTGAGCCTAAACCTATCATTGTTATTATTGTAAATACTGAATAAATAGAATTTGGATTATTGTAAGCCTCAAAGAGGAAAATCCAGTCGTGTTAATTACTTAAGGTTTGTGGATCCGTAAGTAGACCATGGACGTCGCTTTGCTACTTCAGCCGACGACAAAACCACGTTACAAGGTATATACGTTTCTGAGCAAATTTTAAAAACCATCTGTAAAAATGAACAATTTTGACAGACATGAAAAAATACATGGGGAAGGAGTTACATATTTAAAAACCAGACGTAAAAAGATATCGTCTGTGGGTGCCTTAATTGATTTTTAACGTTTGTTTTCTTTGTATATGTATGTTTGTTTCAAAGTCTCAAATAAACGTAACTTTTTGCTTTGATATGTATTAGTCAGAGTAAAGCAAATCAGCAGAATACAATATATTAATCTTGTGCAAGATAAGTACCATGTAGTGCACGCCTTTAATCCCTGTCATCTCGTCTAAATCCATTTGTTGTATGCAGACCGCTGCCTTTGCCAGTTCGTGTGCTACAATATTACCGGGTGTTTCACTGTACCAGAGTACCTAGAAAAGCGTCGAATTCTAATATCTCGCTATCTCATTTAGAGAGATCCGGCATTTACGAACCAAACTAGATGTCGTACAGACGACCGCTAGTGCTAGTAAAGCCAAAGATTTCTTTCCATTCAATTTTTTGCAAAAATTTTGTTTCGCTCCTTTATCTAAATTCTAACATTTATTTAGCTCTGAGATAGATGAATTTCCGAAATGAAATTATTTGAAAACATATTTAAAATAAACACTCAATTTTATTGACTTCATTTTCTTGTTTTAGTTTAAAGTTACTTTATATGAATATATCCGTTAAAATCTAAATGAGATGAATAACAAAAAATATATGTATTTATATAAACAAGGTCTAAAAATGGTTTTAACAAAAAAGGTAAAGAAAATAATAATAATAATGTTATGTTTTATTATATTGTACCTTAATATAGGTTTATTTCATCGAACACTGCTGTAGTGTGTTACCGCAAAAAAAAAAATAAGATTCAAGCGAACCTTCCGAAATGTTCTTAATTTTTGTTAGAATAAAGAATTTTTTGCATTAAACATAAACTTTTACTGAGTTTAAAGTTATTTATTTAATAACAATTTTTAGGGCCACTTTGTAATTCGATTCATAAGCTAAACAATTGAATTGTGTTTGTGTTTAACAATAGAAAGCTTTTGATTTTGTGAATAGAATTTTGCTCAAAAAATATTTGAAGACATTTTTTTTAAAACATAAATTACTAATACTTAAAATTATTACTAAAAAAATGAAGATGACATGAATAGCATTTCCGATGAGCTTTTTATTTTTACACATTTTGAAGATTGAAGCAGCTAAATTTGTTATTATTACATTTTGTTATAAATTTTTGTTATTTTTACGTTTTTTATACATAACTTTTTGAAGTTCTTAATAATAATGTTAAATTATTTTCTAAATTTAAGTTTTATAAATAGTATATTAAAAGAAAAAAAAAAACATAAAAATACGCAATTTGTTCAAACAATGTTTTATAATAAAACAATAGCCGAGTTTACAAGCCCAGTAGTATCGTGTAAAGTTGTTTCTGGAGAGACAGCTCCAAACCCAATCTCTTAAAACAAACTAAGTGTTTTTGTTTTAAGAAAGAGTATTTGAAATTTCTCAACACATGCAACTGGGCTTGTGAATTCAGACAATATTTTTTTTTTTGAGACGCGTTGTTATTCATAATTACACAAACTTATGGGAGTTTTTATTTTATATACTTACATTTTTCTAATGAAGAGTGATTAATTTGTTCACTTCATTTTAGAAATTAACCAGCAGCTAATTGTAATATATGATTGGTTAATGAATTGACATTCAACGTTTTTTCAGTAAGTTCGATTAGCTGCGATCTTTCACGTCCATAAAATCGTCTGGTATGCTGTAATCTTGGTATTACTGTCATCAGTCTTGGATTTGTCGAACTTATCCAAATTTCATCACCATCTTGACCGGTAATCACTAAATGATCACCGGTTTTAATTGCACTTCTTATAACCTTAAAAGCCGGTAAAGGTAAACTAATTTCTTGTAATACTTTATATGATGGTTGAGTGTGTGTAACAGTGCACGCAATTGTCATTAAATCAGATTGAGAATTTTTTCCTAAACTGCGACACTGATGTAAAATTATCATGTTATTTTGTTCGATATCTTGGCTGGGAAAATAAATTGAGCCAAGGTTTTTACCCATTGGAATTTCAAGGTCGTAGTTCATTAAAACATCACCACTACGATAATCCCAAATAGTAATTTGTGTATCGCCAAATCCGATTAACTTGTCATCTGAAACAAATATAGTTTATTGTAAAAACAACACAATATTATAAAGAAATATATATATGATTCATGTATAAGTATTACTACAGTCACATTGAGCTGATTGAATGATTTGTCGATTTGATCATTTTGCATGAAAAAAGCTATGGATGAAGTCCGTCCGGTAAAATGGAACAAATCACTCTCCATAAGATTCCTCAAACCAAGCTTTTTATGTGCCTGAAGTGGCAGCAGGGTGTTTTAAGTTGCCGACTACCGTAACGCATGTACACCTTTTCTGTCAGCGTGAGTCTAACCCTTCAACCTAATCCTAAAGCTGATGACAAGTAAATATTGAATTTCGTCATCTACTTCCTTAGCTAATTTATAGATGGAGCTAGCTGTATGCTCCTGTCGCCCGTCCCAACCATGATTCCTCATGTCCTCCTTGATTTATGGAATCCCACTACGCAAATCACACACACACAACACTTATGAGCGAAAATAAACCATAAAATTAAACACCACAATAAAAGCATAATAAGAATCGGAAACCACAACAGCAGTCCCCGGGGCAAAGAAATAATTTACTTGTCTGTCTATATTTATCTTAATTTGATTACATATTCATTTTTTGTTAACATTGATTTATACAATTTTTACCTTACGTCCTCTGAGAAAAATAAAATATTTAATTCATAGAAATAACGTTTTCGTAATTTTATAAATGAAAATAACTTACCAGTCATGCATTCCAAATAACGTATGGTATGACGCATGCTTTTGAATTCTCTAATGCTGGCCAAAGTGTCCAACTGTGGCGTTAAGGAGTATTTACATAACCCGGAACGGGTTTTACCTAAGAGGTGTTCTTGCGGCCATGTTATAATGAAATAACGCGAATCTATTAATGTGGTATAGTTTACAGATTTTACATCGCTATAATTAATAAAAGAGAAGTTGCTAGTTTTAAATTTAATCGTAAGCAAGCTCTGGTTATGCTAGGCAAGAAAGTGTAAGAAAGAGCTTACCTTTGTATTGAGTCCAATTGGATTGAATTGCGTTTAGCAATCATTTCCTCTTCATGATAATAATAAATATTTATATACATTGATAGCAAATTGCAGTCGCGTTGATTTTTTGGTAAAGGTTGAGCACGCATTTCGAGATAAATGGGTGTTGAGTTATGAAGACACATACGATTCGCATAAGGTACTGAGATTTCAAAATCTGTTAATAAAATTATAAAGTCGTTAAATTGAATATTTGTTTGCTCATACATAATTTGAACTGAAGGGTCTTTAAAGGCAAGGAAATGAGAGCAGTGTTGCCAGGAGACTCGTATGTCAAATCCCTACACTCGTGCACAAAAATCGCTTTTTTCTCCCTACAAAACGCAAATTCTCAATTAAATACTACACAAATAAATTAGTTTCATACAATTACTTTTTACTAAAAAGTAAATTAGTGTAAAAATATAACTTAAACGAATCATAAGACTAAAAATGTATGTAAGTACAATACATATGAATGCACAGATTCAATGTACTCGTATTCGGCTATATAACTAAATTCTTTTAAGTGACTAAGTGCACATTCTAATTCAAACTAGTACAGTGTTTTGTGGTTGAACATGTAAAAATATCCTAACGTTAACATAATTGTAACTTTACAGGAGACGTAAAAAAAAACAACAGAAATTAGTTTTATAAATTTGCAATTTTTATTGCATAATTACATTGTTTATTTTATTAAATATTTGCAACGAGGTATATGAGCGTGAAATTGGTTAGAATCATTAATAAACTCATATTCGGGGATTATGCGAGTTAGGAATTTTCTACCTGAGACCACCGAAATATAGATATCCAATAATTTTAATGTGCATAATTACGAAATCCTTATGAAGTTTCTCAAGCGGTTATTAGAGGGCACGTATCTAAAATGTATACAAATAATTAAATAAGCTTGCAAATGAGATATTTGCATATGAGATTTGAAACTTCACGGAATAGTTTTTTCTCTTCTTGGTAATTATAGAAAAAACCCTCTCAGAAGACTTAACACGGCTTTAATAATTTTTGCGTAATTGGGAAATACTAAAAAATTCCTACAAGTCTAATCATACAAAATCTGTCCTTTTTCCCCTACGTGTGGAAATAAAAACATAAATCTATAAAAATGCAAAAATTCCTTCGCTACACTGATTGGGAGTTGGGAATTATAGCGTATTATATTTTATTTCAGAATAGTTCAAAAATAAAATTGTCTTACCGTAATTTAAACGATCTAGCTCTCCTAATTGAATCCATTCATTACAATCAGTAGGTTTGGTCATCGTTGACGAAGCTGCAGACTGTGACAAACAATTTAAGCAACAATTTTCCATTGTATTTTGATTAAAAAATGTTGTTTCATTATGTTGCGAAGCCTGATGAGGACAAGTCGCTACTTTACTCGGCATTATTAACATATTTATCAGTTTGGAACATTTCCAAAAACTAACCAAACGTTCCTGTATAACGATTAATATCTCCAACTCATGATAGATGTGAAGGACAGCACCATTTTCAGTTTTTAAAGGATTGCGCATAGCTGGTAGTGGCAAAGGAAGCGTCGTAAGATAATGAACTCTATTATTAAGACTGCATTGTGTGCTTTGATTTTTGGTTTGGATTGGTGAGGAGGCAATAACAAATGAGGATGTATTAAGCAGAGTTCTTGTGTTAGGTGATTGCACAAGCAAAGATTCGTGGGCAGGTCTCTCATCAAATGTATTGGTAGTTGAGGAAACAACAACATTTTCATTTTCCAAACAATTTTGTTTGTTTGATAAAGTATTTGCATTTGTTGTAGATAAATTTTGTTTTGGTAATTTTTGCTTCGGTAGATTTTTTTCCTTAATTTTTGCTGTTCTGTTGCTAATTTTTTCGCTTACAATGCCATCAAGCTTGTGTCTTAAAATTTGTCTTTTAGTCTCACGTATATTAAGTTTGGATCTTTGAACTTTAGGTTTAAGATTAGTTTTTTTATTAACTAAATTTCGATTATTACGCAAAGTCATACGCCTAGATCTTTCTAATAAAGCTGATGCCTTGGCCATTAATCGCGTCCTTCCTTGACTATTTTTTTGATGTAGATAATTTTCCAAATCTTTGGTTTCTGTATGTACATTCCTGTAACTTTTTGTTTTATTGTCCACAATTGTTTTTTCTAACAGCGCACTTTGTTTTAGATTTTCATTTTTCTTAACAATCGAATTTTCTTTTTTGTTTTCGCTAATTCTGGGCGATGAACGTAGTTCTCTTTTGATTTCATTAAAGCTCTGGTAAGACTTCTTAAATCTTGGTTTTAAAGTTTTTATAACAATTATTTTGCGTTTACGCAGCTTTCGCTTAGGTAGAGGATACTTTTTGCATTTAGTTTTTTTAAAACCTTTTCTCCTATTATTTCGGTTGTATTTAGAAGAAGTTTCTTGATGATTATATACATCTTGTGGTGCTGTAGAATTGCTATGTTTTTGTGATATACTCGTACATTTCTGGTTTATGTTATTGATTTTTTCACTTTCCAATGACTGCACTATTTCACTTTCCAATGACTGAACTATGAATATGCTGGGCTTTGTTTTACGTGACTCTTCCAAAGCCATTTGTATTTTTTTCTGCATGTTATAAGGGTGTGATGAATTTGATTGTACGTTCGAACTAATATCATTTGACTTTGAAAGCTCAATGGGTTTAATTTTTATATCTGCATCATCAGTTTTTGAAGTAGAAATTACACACTTAGTATCTGCGCCTTTTTCCTTTGAGAGCAAAATAGGAGTTTTTCTGTTCTCTTCTTCTTCTTCATTTTGTTCGATAAGTAATTGAGATCTGCTTCTTGTACTTTTCAGGTGAGAATGATTACCAATTGATAATGAAGGTGACTGTAAAATTCTTGTATTTTCCTTTAGTTCTACAGGCATTTCCTTAGCACTATCAGTTGTTTCGTTTTGAGGATTTTTAAAACTTTTATTAGTTTCAATTTCATCCGGGTTCTCTTTTGCATCTGTTAATTTATCGCAGTTAACAAGTTTTGCTTGGCGCATTAACTTCTCTCTTATTGGTTTGCTAATTTCCCTAATGCATTCCGAAGATAGTTTTTCAGCTTCTGCCGTATTTTTAGCAGCTATGTGATAAAGAATTTTTATTTCTGGATCTTTCTTTACCATCTTAAAAGAGTTTTGAGATTTTGTTGTAGAATTATTTTTTTTAGTTTCTTTTTCCGTCTGCTTTGAAGAAGTAATATGCTCGGAAGCTTGTGATTGAGATCTGAAAAAAAATCATACATTTTAAACAAAAAAATGTGTTGTTTACAAGTTTCTAAAAGTAGTTATATTAAGGCTGGTCGCCACCATTTAATCATTTTAAAACAGCCGACCTGTTAAAAATGATTTTTAAAGTTAAGAATATTTGTGGGCTATTTATCTTTTACCGTACAAAATGATTAGTAATATTTTATGATCAGAGTACGATTAGTTTTAACAATTATAATAACACAATTTATTGTCAAGAACTGCTCTCTTCAGCTGTTAAAAAATTTGTTAAAAGCGATTTGATATTTATGAAAATTAAAAAAAATCAATTTACTCTCCTTTTCATATTATGTGTTATCATAACAGGTATTATATAAGGTATCATTACAAAAATATAGTAATCGTTAATAGAAGAAATGTGTGATATATGAAGTGCGGTCCACACGTTACATGAAAACAGAACAACAGAAAAAATAAAATCATTTCATATTTAGATTGCAAATGTCATTGTTTTCTCGTCGTCTTAACAGGGCTGGTAAAACATCTGTTTTAGAAGCTCCGGTTGAACAGAAACAATGCTTTTATTTGAGAGCTTGCTCTTTCTATCGTTGCACGAAAAATCTTCGGCTATATTCTATGAAGCAACGAAAAAGTTGTAGAAAATTCAAACAAATTTTAAAACGTAGTTAAAGTACTTGTTTCAACTGTGCTGGCTGGGCTGGCAGCCTGTTAAACCTAAATTTTGCAAGATATCCTCGTATATACATATATACATACATATATACACATATATATATTTTTTTGATATATGTACATGTGAAAGGAAAAAATCGTGAATTAGTTACCTATTGATAGAAGTAAAATAATGACCTGTATACTTCACAATTTAAAAATTGGAATTTCAAAGCAATATTATAACATCTTTTATGTCTAATGAGCAATCCAAGGTGCATTAACGTCTACAAATTGGCAGCGCTACAGCAAAATCACAAGCATAGAACAAAAACAGGCATTTAATAAGATGTGTTTGTCAAATATAATCGTAACTTTTTTCACGATTATGAAAGTACTTTTTCCCAATTATAAATTACTTTTATTTGAATTGTTTTTATTTTCGCATAATCACAAAGGGAACGACCTACAGGACCCAAGTGAGCTGGAGTTTCCGGGTACTTGCTGGAAATCAAGCGGCCTGCTTACCTAACCATTTTCGCATAATTAAAATTGAACATTTAATTCAGAATAAACCACTAAATGACATGACGTAGCGCTGCCACCTTGTAGACTTATATACGAGTATGTGCACCAATGTGCAATCCCTACATAATTAACATGCATGAAATTTCTAAATCTTTTTAACTTACCCTTCTTCACTTTTGAAACCAGTTTTTAGATCTGTTTCACTTTTCCTTTCTTCTCTTTTTCGAACTTCCTTAAGATGCTTCAATTTTAGAGACTTAAGATGACGTTCCTCTTTTGCAAACTTATCTCGACGTTCCTGTTGTTGTTGGCGAAAAACTCTCATAGAACGTCTAGCCAAATTACATTGAGCCAGTTCTGCTACAGCATTGGCCATCGCTGTTGCCGTTGACATACCCGTCAATCCTAAGTAATTACAAAATTCATGTTGCTGGTGATATATTCCATCAAAATCATTAAATGTTGATTTAATTTCTGTCTTTTCTTCATTAACTTTATCAACAAGGCCATGTTTTTTTGTCAAACTGCTTTCATTATTCCGTAGTGTTTTGGTTTCTTGCTGAGAGTTTTCAATTTTTGTTGATAAAAAATTATTGTTTTGTTTTTGATATTCTGGTGACAGAAACGGACTCGCTAAATACTTTTGTGGTACAATAGGTGTTTTAAATAGATCTTGTTTCTTGTCCAATAATAATTCCGATTTATTTTCATTTGAGTAATCTAAACGCATTTGTATTATGCTTGCCGACTGATCTTCAGCTTCGTTTAAGAGCAATCCACAAAATTTATCTCTTTCTCTGTTAAGCCGGTGCGGCCGAAAAAACGAATCAATTTCTTCATCAGTTATAATTCGAGAATTGATAGGTGACTTCCTTTTTTCATTTGAATTTTTATGAACTAGTGGCCGTTGCTTTTGAACAAGTGATTTGTTGCACATATTTTTTAGTTCACCTTGAGAATGTGTTCGGTTCATCTTTAACTCCCCTTCAGCAGCAACATCTTGGCTAATAGCTTCTTCGGAACTACTTGGGCATATTAATTTATCGTGAATGTGAATTTGACGTGGATTTGCGTTATGGTTTAATTTTTTAAAACATTCTCTTTCGTTGTCTGAAGACGAAGTTTGTGGTGGTGATGTTGAGTTTTGATTTCTTTTTGGAATATTTTTTAAAATACGCTTTTTTGGTTCTCCAGTTTCAAAATAAAGTTGAGGTTTGGAACGTCTTTGCAACTGTTGCTGTGCTACAGCGGAAGTTGAGGGTCTATCATCAACATGAACAACGCTTTTACTAGACTCACTTTCAGAACTCTCCACACATTTAATGCCAGATAACCCACCACCGCCGCTCACACCGTGAGCGACAGCATTATGTTTTTGATTTTTTTGCTGTTTTATTTTATCGATTATCATTTGACGAAAAGTAAAGAAGTCGTAGCTTTTCGTTTCAGAATTCTTATACCGGCCACATTTGTCTTTTTGTTTCATCTCTAACTTTTTCTGCTTCTCTATACGTTTGAAATCTTCATCGAATTTTCTAACGTCCTCTAAATCGCTTATTTCGTCTTCACAGTCCCAGGATTGGATTTTTTCTGCCAATGTCATTTGTGGATTACATGCAGTTATCATAGCAAGTTGACGTTCAAATGAGTCAGCTGGAAGTGTATTTTTCAAGAGTGGAGGCCGTGCTGGATACTTTCCACCTCTCGGTTGTTGAGGATTTGACGGTGAACTTACTGGAAATTCACTGGTCGATTCTGTTGAACATCTGTTAGGATAATTGTTAGTTTTATAATTTTGTTGTTGGCACAAATTCAATTGAAATTTGTTGTTTATTTGCTGGCGTTTTTGTTTTAATGAATTTGTCGTAGAATCTGAATTTATCTCAACTATTTGATCCGGAGGTGTTTTCAGCTGTGTTGATGAAAATTCTAAAATTGAATAAATATTTTATTTTTTTATTTTTATTTTGACAAATATAAAATAATTAAAGAAACAATTTTTTATTCACTATTTTAGCTTCTAACATTGATACCAATAAAAAATTAAAAATAGCTTGTTTTCTATGTTTCCCAGCTATGTATATGTCGACATTTCATAGGTGCTCCCCTAATCATCAGTAGAACCTGTCAGGTATCATTATTAGAGCATTTTTCTTTTTAAATTCTCAGCAATGTATTTAGAATGTTGGGATATAAAGTTGAATGTTTGAGAATATCTTTCAAAAATTTCCAAAGTCTACTGATGATTAGGGTAACTCCTATGAAATGTCGACATATAGATAGCTGGGAAACATAGAAAACAAGCTATTTATAATTTTTTATAATTAAAGAAAAATAATAATAGTAGAAGGAATTTCTGTAAAAGAGGTTTAGGTTTTGTGTGCTGTTCACACCTGTGCAATAGTTTTAATTAGCAAGAATAAAAATATAACTTTGACAAATTCTTTTTTGCTTTATAAAAATTTTTTCTACTCACCATTAACGCTTCGATCATTATCACATTTTTTACGTTTATGTGGTGTATAAAATTCACCATGTTTATGCTCCTCAGATTTTTTGAGCGTTACTTGCCTTTTAGTTCTATAGACAATTTTACTACCTTTATTAACAACGATTTCTTCAATACCCTCTATATCAATTGGTTCCAATATATCATCGGAATCTGAATCATATTCATTGAAGTCTGTTTGCGAATGACGTTTTAGGCAATTACTAGATATGTTCAAATCATTTATAGTACCACTGTTGTTAGGGGTAACAAAATCGTCGAACCCCTCAAAGTCACCGCTTCCTGCCGAGGACATAGTTGTGATTTCTTCCTCAACTGTGTTTTGTTCTATAAGAACTTCTTCGTCACTAGAATATATGGTATGTATTTGCGGTTCATTAATATTCTGCAGAAAATTTTCTTCGGCACTATTATCAGTGATTTCATTCCGATTGGAACAACCTATTGCACAAAATGGCTCAACGCTAGGTTTAATATCAACCGGTGCCTGCTGCTGCAGTTCTACATATTGTTGTACTTCAGTTTGTAATGTTATATAGTCATTTATATTTTCGTCCATAGATCTGCTGTTTGCAACTTCATTAGAAAGCAGACGGCGCATTTCTACAAGATTTTAGTTTATGCTTATAAATAATAATTATTTTCAATTTGATGTTATACTGACCTTTCCACAAGTTACTGTGTATCGTTTAATTCAGACCTTCTAGTCTTCTTGGTGGCGCCTTTTTATTTTATTCTCAACAAGATTTATTTCTATGGGGCCAAAAAGTAAATAATTTCACCAATTTTTTAAAACCAAACTCTTGATCTCATTATTTTGCAATTTGATCCTTTAGTAAATTCCGTAATTTCGCAAGTGTCAAATATAAGATTTTAGTTCACTTTTACAATTTTTCACCGAAAATTACTTCAATAGATGCAAAATTTTTTCTTGTTGTTCGTGTTTTTTATAGTTTCATAGTTATTGTAATATTTATGGTGGAGTAAAAATTAACTACAGGGTGCATCAACTAAGTAAATGATGTTATGTTATACCATGTTTCCACTGCAAAGAGTAACATGAGTTTTAACGAAAACATGTCGAAGTGTTTGCACTACGATATGAAGCAAGGCTATGACATTTTTTGGAAGTTTAACAATAACAAAATGCATAGTACTGAATTCGCCTTACCGCTTACGTATAAATTTGCCTTGCAAAATACATGGTTCTGAATTCACCTGCCCACTTACATTCACTTGTTTGTATAAAAATCCCCGAGGCCGTCCAGAACATATTTACATAACAGAAAAAATATATATATATATATGTATATGTAAATAGAACCACACGCCTTCTCAAGAACAATCAAATCATGAGTGGTGTTAACCAAGGCAGTTTTAATAGGGTAGTGGTATTAGCACAGCTGTGTTTTGTTTCCCTTGCGTAAATTTGTCAAAAACTCAGACTTCCTTGCTTTTTCATACTAAAGAAAAACGAAATTCTGACAACTTTACGTAAATTCTAGCAACAAAATACATAGTTATTTTCTGGTGTTGCATTTATTATAGTTATGCTACTACGTGTTTAACACCCAGTTTACCAATCTCGACAGCGTGCTTGCGTTCGCAATCTAAGCGAAAGAAAATTGATTTGGGCTCGTCTAACTTTTTCTATGCGAACGATGTGTCAAAACTCAATAAAAATACATAAGAATATGTGAACGAATAAAAGTGAGATAGACAAACCCAAATTTATTCGAATGTGTGACTAGCTTTTTTTTCGCATTCGTTTTCTTTCGAAATCGGTAGAATGGCTGTAAATTTTGTTTATGAATATACATACATATGTACATATCATGTATCACGCAACTAATGATTATCATATATTTACCCATTATTTTAATGTATAAACAAATTATTAAAACTCTGAAAATTTCGAGTAAAAAAGCTATTCTGATTGATTAACCTTTGATTACAGCAATGGGTCTTAGTTTTATACACTTTTTACTTATACCGGCAGCATGGCAAGTATTGACCACATCAGTTACATCCTTATAAGACTCAGGAGCTTCTTCCATAACCAGTTTGGGTGAAGCCACGCGAATAGCGATACCGATTTCATCCAATCTTTCCAAAACATCCTTATAATCTAAATTACGTCGAGATTTTGCGCGGGACAAGGCACGGCCCTAAAGCAAACAAACATTGTTTTTGATCAACATGATAGGTATAGAAAATGTTTTTGTAAACTTACTGCTCCATGACAAGTTGAACCAAATGTCTCCTTCATACCTTTTTCGGTACCAGTTAACACGTAAGAACATGTACCCATAGTACCCCCGACCAGTACAGGTTGACCGGTCAGTTGATAATCTACGGGAATCAAAGGATGGTGAGGAGGGAATGCTCTTGTAGAACCCTTGCGATGCACTAATAATTTTCTTTCTTTACCATCCACGATATGGTTCTCAACTTTAGCTATATTATGGGAAACGTCATAAATAACATGCATATCCAGATCGTCGGGAGTTGTATGAAACATTTTGGCAAATGCCTGGCGCGTGAGGAATGTCATCGAACTTCGATTTACCCAAGCAAAGTTTGCTGCAGCAGCCATCGCTTTTAGATAATCTTGTCCTTCAGGAGAGTTGATTCGAGCACAAGCCAGTTGACGATCATTTGTTTCGATATTGTCTCTCTTCATAGCTTTTTCCATTTGTACTAAAGCATCAGTAGCCACTTGGTGACCAAATCCTCTGGAGCCAGAGTGTATCATGACGCACACTTGCCCTTTTTCCTCTATTCCCATTTTTGCAGCGCTCCATTTATCGTAAATGTCATCAACTACTTGTATTTCAGCGTAATGGTTACCAGCTCCTAGGGTTCCCAGCTGTGGTAAGCCTCTTTTCTTGGCTCTTAGACTAACTTTTGAAGGATCGGCATTTAACATGCGTCCATATTCCTCGCAATGTTCCTTATCTTCCGCCCATACATAGCCTTCCCTTAAACTCCAGTCCATACCCATTTCCAAAGCCTCTTCCAAATCGTGAGCATTCATTGGAATAATACCCTTCGATCCAACACCAACGGGTATATGATCAAACAGACTTTGAGCCAACTGCTCTTTTACAGGTTGCACATCTTTTTCGTATAGATTGGTTCTTAGCAATCGGACACCGCAGTTAATATCGAAACCTACTCCACCGGGACTGACAATCGATAATGGGTCATTCATATCGAAAGCAGCCATATTTCCAATGGCAAATCCATATCCTGAATGAATGTCTGGTAGGCCAACAGAGCGGCCAACAATACCGGGTAACGCAGCCACATTGGCAATTTGTTTGACGCCCGGTAAAAAGCCACCGACAGCACCAGGCCTGCAAGAATTTTTAAGCTCCTCCAACATCAATCTCTCCAATTTTTCATTTACGTAAAAACATCCTTCTACTTTCATGTTGGGCTGAAACCCCTTTTTAATGCGCCAGCAGCAGTCGCTGATTTTTTCCAAATATTTCAACTCCTCATTATACGGTCTTACAACCATTTTCTTTGATTATTGTATGCTTTGTTAAACTGTTTTGTAAATAAAACCACAATGCAAAAATTATAAAGCAAGCAATAATTATATTTCACAGTATTTTAGCACAAATTTGTATTTGTTTGGAGTCTTATCTCAGGGTATGGTTGTTCTTATCCAAAATAATTTGTGCTGCAAATCCTGGTGTATGTTAAAGAAATGTGTAGTAATTCAGAATAAGTATTAAGTAATTCACAACAGCATTCTCTATTGGAAAACACAGGGTACAAAGCAATAATTAATTTCTGCAGTGAATATCAGGGTTGGAAGTTTATAATCTGTATTTTAGTTGCACGCACTCTTAAATATTAAAATTATTGCCACTTGTTCTTTACACCGTGTTTGCATCTGATATTAACTCTGATATGATATGAGAGAGAACGTCAACAGATTAATTAGAAACAAAGTTCATATCTAACATGGCGCGGTGTATTTTTGCTAATATCATAATATTGCATAATTACACTGGTTTACAGCCAAAGAAATACCAAGAACGCCACATGCCAAGATAAGCTACGCCGTGTCTTCACGTGCCATCGACTTGAACATGGCATGAACATAACGTCGGCAGAGCGAGTGTAAAAAAAAGTTCATGTTCTGTATGTGGCGAATACGTATGTTCGGATTTACCTTATCAAAGTGTTCAATTCGGCGCCATTTTGTGTATTTTTGTACGTGATGGCCAACTTCATGGCGAACATTGATGCTCAGCCATATGCTCGAGCATCGATGTCAGAGCATGAACGAAACATGGCCATGAGCGGTCCACATTAGCCATTTGCGATGTTTGCCATGATGCTCATACCATGTTCATGGCTAATGGAGACCCCCAGTTAAATTGGGACCTGAACACGAAAAAGGCTGTAATTTTTTTTATAAACACCGTTTTTTAGATAACAGTACTTTTGTGTTCTTCTGTTGTGTTTTTCTTAAACAATTAATACCAATAAAAAATTATAAACAGCTTGTTTTCTATGTTTCCCAGCTATCTATGTGTCAACATTTCATAGGAGTTACCCTATATATCTAAATAAATTATCGAGAATTTAAAAAGAAAAATGTCAAAACAAAAAACAAACTTTTTCTTCTACACAAGTTTCTAATTTAATTTTTTGATTGGTATCAATATTAGGCAGACATGGCGAATAAAACTCAGTTGTTTACAATTTTTTTTAATTAAACTGTTTATTTTTTATACTCAAAGCCACCAAACAATTTTTGAACTTGTAAAACTTGTCGAATAAGGAATAAATGTGACGTTTATGTGTTTACGTTGGAAGAGTATTGCCTCATTTTGAAATTAGTTGCGAATGCGAAACACTTACAGAATACGAAATATCTTTCGCATCGCAATTTATTTGCGCATCGCTATGATTTTCGCATCGCAATTCAGAATAAGACTCCAGTAGTTTTGTTTATTTTTTTTGACAGATCATATGATATAATTTTCCAAATATATATTACCAAGGCGAATTCATTTTACCAGGTGAAATTGAAAAAACAGATGTACTACTTTTTTTCTATTTGTAAAACATCAAGTGTCAAAAGCTGTTTCTACCCTGTCGGGTAATCAGTAGCTGACTACAAAAACTTTTAATTAATTTTTATGAACCAGTTTTAAACTATCATGTACACAATGCAAAAATGCATTTTCTAGTAAGCGCTGTAGATTTCCGTTTTTATTATTAACACTACTGCGTGATTTTGAAGCCTTTTTATTTAGGTACCTACAAATTTTTCAATTCTGTGGACGTTTTCTAAAATAAAATTTTTTATGTAAGTACATATTTATGCCAAATAATAAAGATATTAATATTATTTAATTTTAATTAAAAGTTCAAGAATGAGAGTCGTTAGCAAAAGAAATTTAAGAAGCCTTTTTAAAAAAGAATGTAATGTCCATACAAACATTTGAAGCAATATTATTTATTTAAATTATTTCTGAAATTTTTAAGTTTTTTGCAAAATTAAGTTTTTTAAAAATATTTTTGAAAAATTACAAATAAATACGTTCAAAACGTTGACTAATTTATTTTATTACGAAAAAATATTACAATTGAGTGATTGTTAGGTGTCAGCTAGTTACAAAAAAGTGTTTTTCACTTATAGTGTCAACAATTAACTTTTCGTTGATTTAAAACTAACTAGCTGATGGTTGACTTAAAAATATTGCTAGCTTCAAAAAGTTAACTGAAGGTTAACATTTAGCAAGCTAACTGTAAGTTAGTTGAAAAGTAGTGTAAAATCGGACAATCGACTACTTCCTAGGACATCACAATGTTAAAATAGTTAGTTGCTTCCACTGAAAAGTAATTCAAGTGTCAGTCAGCACTAGTTGAGGTAACTATTCCTCAACTTAGTTAGTTTAAAATTAACTCAGTTTCCGACAGGGTGGTTTGCTCATATACAAACATATCAGCAATTAAATTGTGTAAGTGTGTGTATGTATGTACTAGAGAGCTGCTCAAGCACAATAAAAACGTGTTACAAAACATCGTAGTATTTTCAAGTACTATCCATCGTCTTCTTTCACATTTCAAAACAAACACTTCAGTGCCGAAATGTTCTAAACACACAAACGAATACTGTCTTATAAGCATTTAAAACAAACAGAAAAAAACACAGGTAGAACCAAATGAAATAGAACAATTTTGAAGTAGAACTTCAAGCATTGAAGCATTGTTCTATTTCAGTTTTGTTTGTAAAATTTGTTGCTGTTGTTCATGGTTTTTGTCTTTGTATTAGTGCACAAGTGCTGTATGCACAGTATGCTCATGTGTGTGTGTTGTTGCTGTTCATGGTTTTTGTCTTTGTATTAAGCACACATATTTAGGACGCAATATGCTCAAATGCTACTGTGCTTGCTGTTATTCATCGTTTATTTGCTTTATTGTTAGATTTTGTTGTGGATTTTGCTTGGAACTACTACACAATAGTGAGCAGTGTTTTTTAGAATATTCTGTGCAGCCCTTTAGTATGTACATATTTTCTATACAAATTTTTTGACACACCAGCCGCTCAAGCAACAACAAATGCCCATGTTGTTTTTGCATTGTTGTATTTATTGTAATCCCAGTTTCACCTGTTAAAATGAATTCGCCTTGTATATTACTAAAACAATATTATAATATGTGATATATCTTATTAATACTAATTTTGAAGGCTACACTTGACATAATTCTCTTTGCTATCAAATTTAACGTTTGCTGAAAGAAAAATATTTTTTAAGAATTACTTTTTTGGTAAAATCATACAACGCAACCTAAATTAGGCCATAAAGCGCAACGTAATCTAACGCTTTGACTTTACGCAGCAGAATGTTACTTAAATAAGAACGTTAACGTTTTACCATAAACAATATTGTTCACTAATCTTACTGAATAAAAATCACAAAATATAAATAATAAATAGTGATAAAGTCAAAGCACTTAAAGTGTGATTACTAATTGACACAAAAAATTAATAACATTTGCTTTGAAGCTACCTTTACTCGGAGAGAGAGAGAGAGAGAGAGAGAGAGAGAGAGAGAGAGTAATGTTTACTATTACGCTGTCAAAAATGGATTTTCCAATTCCAAAGCGTTGATGCCACGCTATTTGTGTTGTTCTGAAGCTGAAGGTCCATACAATGTGTTACATACGTTGTCACTTTTTACGCGTTATACACTATTCTAACTTAAAGTTACATGAAAAGAATTTTATGCTATACAAGTTTTTCTTTCATGATTGATTGATTAAGCGTATTTTTTTAAATAAAAAATTTTAAAAAACATAATAAATGGCGTCTTTTTGTAAACGAATACATACGTAGTCCCTTTTTTGACAGCTCTTGTTACAAGGTTGTTGCCATGAGATTTCTCATAAGAACGTACTCATAAAAATTATTATAAGACTGCGATAGTACTGATTTTAAGTCCACACGTAACAGAATTCATTACGCGATTGAATTTGACGTTCCCATCTTAAATATTATCGCAGGTGTGGACACTAAGTAAATCTGTCTTGATAACTATGCAGAAGAACACAAAGTGATGGTTAGCCGTTTACAGAATAAATAAAAGCTTATATAACTTACGTGTATGCCAAGAATGATAGAACTACAGATTACGCCATTCGCATGATTTCCCCTTAGATGACGTAGTTTAACTTATTCTATATATTTCCAAATAGGCTAGAGAACTCTGTTTTTTATTGTATCGTGAAATCATTTCGTGTTTGCGATGGCGTAATCTGTAATTCATTAATTCTTGTTTGGAACGGCGTTATTTGTAATTCTATCATTCTTTTTACTTTCAAAGGTGTGTTTTAACGGCATATCGCATTTAACAGCATTTCATATCTAATGTAGGGCAGGCAGTTAAACTTTGCCAACGGAAAATTACATCCGTACACATATTTTTAAACTTACCGTGTTCTTTTTTTATCTTCAAACTATATATAATGTATTGTAAATCTCAATTTTTTTAAATAAAAATATTCTTAAAAAAAAAAAAAAAAAAAAAAAAAAAACTAATTACCTGCCCCACGATACAGATCGTTAGCATTCCCCAGCATTTCGAATGTAAAATATTAGTTTGGAGACTATTTTGAAACTTTCTTTTGCCAAGGTACGTGCCAAACAACAAACTTCGATACATCGTCATTGGTTCAATTCATTTACTGTTAAATGACATTTCAGACATTTGTTTTAAAACTTGCCAAAAACTCATATAGTACATGCAAATGGGATATTGTAAATATAAATAAAGTTATGAAAATAGCAAATATCATAAGAGATTTGACATCCCATAAAATTTCATAAGTTTTAGAAATTTGCTTAAACAAAAATATTTTTCACTGGATCAGGGTTGCATGTTTTACAAAGGTAAAACAATAAAAGTATCAAAAATACATGTGTTCGTGAATAACGAAACAGTCCGAACTAGTCTAAAGTAATCCAAAAGCGTTCCACGTAACAATTTTTGCGCAATTTTGAGAGAAAATGAGAGAGTAAATTTTTTCATTTCCTGTACAAATTAGCCCGAACTTTTTCTTTGGGTAAGTTTGGACTAGAATTTAATAATCAGTTGTTTTATGTTAATATACATATGAAACTGAAAATTTAATGCGAAAATTTGCAAATTTAAAAAAAATTTTTCTGTAAAAATTTGTTAAAAGCAAAATGGAAGTTTGCCCAAACTAGATATAACGTTGAGCAGTTGTAAAAAGAACATGCAATTGTTATTTGGCTTTTGATTTTATAAATACATATGTTCCATAAAAATCTATAGAAAATTTTACATTGCTTTTAATTTTACATGTGTTGCCAATAATGCAAATCTTTCGTTTATCTTTGGGACAAATTAAACATATATGTATATTATTATAAAAATAATTGTCTTGACTGGTGTTTTTCGAGTACGGCTTGTAATAGAATAATGAAAATTTTTACAGTTTTATTTAATCTAGTACTAGGCATAGTCGAAATACGCTAAGCACTACGAGTATAAGGGTGATTAGCTACTTTTGAATAAAATATTTATTTTTAATTAGCACTCCATACACGTTTCAATTCAATTCATAACTGAGTCAGTTGTTGTGCAAATCAAGGCCTGTATGGCTTTGTGAATTGATTAGTTTGCAGTTGTCGAGCTGGTTGAAGCAAAATCAAACGTTTTTGATTTTTTCAAGTTGGTTAGTAAGTCTCTCAATTCTATTGTCTGTGTGTGGCAGAGTCTCCTGACCAGCCGTCAAAATTTATATTTGTAGTTTTTTTGCAAGGAGGCCGTTAATAATTTCTAAAATTGTATTTAATTTCATTGAACCTAGTAGTTGAATAAAAATCTTCCAATTCAGTTTATGAAGTGTGTGGCCAAGAATCAATTCAATTGAAAGACTCAATTAACAATTGAATTTAAACGAGTATGAGCCGCTTTATCCATACACATAGCATTTTTATTTCAAAATAATTTCAAAGTGTAAAGTACCGAGTAGCTAGGTACTCATAATATTTACAATACTAAAAATAACAGCTGGTCTGTAAAAATTAAAAAAACAAAAAATAAAAACATTTCAGAGGTTAAAACTAAAAATATATTAATATAATTAAAAATGGAAGGATCTAAGTGTCAATTTAATTGCTCCCCTAAAAGTTTTAAACGCATTCCAGCAAGTAAATTTGCCGGAACATCCTTTGCCATTGAAGCAGCCAGATACTGTGTTGCTTAGCTCATTTCCATTAGACGTCTTATTTTACCTCTGTTGCTTCTAAGTTACAAAAAAATAAATTTGTTACCTCTTTAATACTTTTTATCGTTTTAAAAGTTTACCTACACTTACAATTTCTTAAATTTTCCAAAATATTTTTATTTTTAACTTAATTTAGAAATATTATTTTGTAAACATAAACGCATAACAGCTGTTTGAATAACTATTGCAAGTAAAAATTTTACTTGCAAAAACTTGGAAGAATTTTTCAGTCTCCCAATTTTGTACGCTCTTTTGGCGTTCTCTCGTCGCAAATTTTTTGGGTTAATGAACGCTTTCTAGTAACAATTGTTACAAATTTGTGAAAATTTTTAGTAAATGAACACACCTAATAATAGTTTAAATTATCATTTTAAACAAGGATAGGTTTTCATATTTTTATTATTTGCTCTTGTAAAAATTCAACTTTGATTTACCATTCTCATAACACTTCACATTCACGCTATCCCCCTTACACGTATTATTCGAGTTTTTGACAAGTCTTAATACAATGTGTGATAGAAGAAAAAAGTTTTCCTATTACTCATCCCCCATTGCACAAACTTTGAAACACGGAAGCCCAATTGCATAACATCTATATATGAAAAAATGATTAATAGCAGTCGAAAAATATTTTTCTACTGCCTTACATGTTGTCAAAAACAATTTTCTTCAACTTCTTATTAGAATGGGAGAATTTTCTATTCGCATAAGGAATTACTGAGTTCCATAGCCCAATAGATCTTACAATAAATGATCTTTACATTATTAAAGTAAAATATCGAGGAGGAACCAACGTGCATGTTCTAGATTATCATCAGTTGGTCAGTTTTTTTTATTGCTAAGAGTGTTTGCAAACGTTAATGTTCGACATCGTGGGACAGGCTGTTAGTGACAAGAAGTAAAAGTCTTTCAATTATTAGCATTCAAATTAGAAATCTTTATTTGTTTGTTATCATTCTAATTTTTTGTTTTGATATATTAAGTAATTTATTGTTTTTCATTATTATTACGAAATGAGTTTTACACATTTATAAATATGTATGATTTATTTATATATTTTTTATAGTTAATAAGTTTTGCTTAATAATAAATTTACCCATCAAATTTTTAGGGATAATGAAACGACGAAGAATTTGTTTCCCGTATTGTGTGTATGTGTTTGTGTGTGTGGTAAATATGTATGGAAATGATGATGAAGAAACAAACCAACTAGCAGCAATTAAAAAAAAAACAATTACAAAGAGAGGTTTTCGAATTTCAAGTATATGAGAGTGTGTGTGTGTGTGTGTGTAAAAGCAGATGGGTAGTTAAATGGTAAACGAAGAAAGAAGTTAAATAATTTTTAGGGGTTATAGTATTATTCTTTGTTTTTTTTAAGGTTTTAAGGCTTATAGTTTTTTAATATAGAAGGTATATGTTATATAAGTGATAAATATTTGGTTTATGCAAAAGCGTTTCTAAAGACAAGTTTTGGTTGCTTTTTTTTAATAGATTTTTATACTCTTTTTAACAATTTAATTGTTTATATTTATGAATTGGGAAATGGTCTTTGTTTGAAACTTATGTTTTTTTTTTGTTTGCTTTTTAATAAGAGTCAACAAAGACTGAAAATTATGTTTTTCTTGTTATATATATGTTTATGCAAAAATTCGTTTAATCATAAATTAAGCTATTCATTTTTTTTTTTGTTAAGAGTTTCCAGCAAATTATACTAAAATTTGAAAAAGTAATTAAACAAGTTGATTTTAAGTTTTGTGTTGTTGTATATATATATATATATATATATATATATATATATATATATATATATATATATATATATATATATATATATATATATTTATATATATTTTCTAAAGTAATTTCACTTTAAATTATTATCATATTTGCTTTATTTTATTATTAATATCAATATAAACTTTTCCGTTTTTCTTTTTTTGTTTTGTTTGTAATATAAGGTTAAATAGACAAAATACTTTTTCTTTTAATTTAAACCTTTGAAAGTTAAATATACTTTTTTTTGTTTCAAAAATGCTTATTTTTCCTTTGCCTTTATTTTTGGTTTAAAAGTATAAAAATTAAAAACTTTTTTAGTCCTTAAATGCCTAGAAAAAATTGTTTATTAGTTATCGTTTTTAATGAAATTTTCTTTTTAATAATGAAATAAAACTCATTAATAGTTTTGTTTTTATCGTTTTTATTGATTTTTTTGTTGAAGCATTTGTTTTATATAAATGTTTTTTTTTTTTTAAACTTACACAAAATTTATAATAAAAATATAAAGAATATGTATAAAACCAATGAAAAGGTTCTTAAAATTAGAAATAAGTTTAAGTGAAAATTATACATAAATTATAAAAAGCACGTGTGCTATATTTAAATACAAACATATAATACTTAAAAAGTTTATGCATTTATTTTAATTAATATATATATTTTTTATTTTTATTAAAGACATACACACATGAAAAACAACTGCCGTGTTTTTATGTACTCGTATTAACAAAAAGCTTTATCAGGAGTAGTTATGTAGTTGCTCTGCTCTGTTAATTTGTTGAACGACAAACATATTTGCAAACAAAGCCACCCACCCATATTTATTTATTAGCCCTTGCTTTACAAAATATTTTAACTATTAAAGTGTGCTGCTTTAGAAGTTTTTTTTTCCTCTTTTAATTAAGTTTAAATTTTTACTTGAAGAGTTTACATGCAATTAAACGAAACGAAAGTGTGGATAAAATTAAGGATTTCTTAAATAGTTTAAAAGAAATTATTTTAATTAATTTTTAGATAGGTGTTTTCTTCCAGTTGTTAGTGTTGTGTTTTTTTTTTTAAGTTTATGAGTGTTGTTTTTTTTTTTTTTGAATATGTTTTATTTAACTTTTAATAATGAAAAATATAATAAATTTTTGTGTTTCTTATTGGTTTTGTAATAATTAGTAGTTAGAGAGAGAGAGAGAGATAGAGAGAGAGAGGGGGATTATATGATTTTGTTTTTCCATGTTGGATTTTCTGTTTCTTTTTTCAATTGTTCGGTAAATAGTTTATTATTATTTTTTTTAACTTTAAACGGTTTTATTTGTTGATCTTTAGCAGTTTAATGATTTCTTTATTACTTTGTGTGTTATTTTATGAAAAACCCTCAAGTTTTAAACATTTTTCTTTTTGTTTATCTTATTTCTTATTTAATATTATGGTTTTTTCTTGTTCATTTTGAAGCAGTTTCGTAGTGCTGAAATTTAAATAATCTTAAACCTTTTTACTTTTAATTTCTCAAGTTTCTGCTTGTTGTAAACTTCTTGCTTAATATATATTCTAGCCGGATGAGGCAATGGTTGTTGACATGTTGTCTTCGCTCAATTGTTGAGGCTGTGCGGCAGCCTTGTTTTGACGCACCAATTCAGCACGACGTTCCTGTGATAACAAAACAATTAAAATATCAATATGCTGACATAAAATAAACACTTGTAAATAGAGACAAATATCAAATTAGTAGTTTAAAAGCAAAACCCAGTATTACAATTGTTTTTTTTTCGTGTTCTTCTTTTTTAGCTGGAAAAAATACAAAAAACTTACTAGGCTCGGCTTCAAATAATTGAAGCAAGGTTTTGCATTTTAAATCACGACATAAAGTTAAAAAATTTTTAAATCTGTTAAACAATCTATGATATGTATTAATAAGTTAGCAAGATTATATTTATTGTCTTCTTCAATAAAAAATTATTGATCACAGCAAATTTGTATTATAGTACGTTTCCAAATCATTTCATTTGCTCAAATTAAGTTATTTGTGACATGATTTTCCATACATTTTTCATATTATCAAATTATCTCAAATGACTTAATTTGTTTCAAATTAAGTCGAAATTTGTCTGTGCAGCACTGCGCTATTGGTATTCTTACAAATGCAACCTTGGGGCATCCATTATTGGTGAGTTACAGTTCGAAAAAGTGACATTTAAATAAAATTCACAATAGGTGTGTTTCTTTACTCTACTTTGGGATCCCGCGGGATCCCAATTTGCACGAAAAGCGTTCCCGTACTTTAAAATTGGGCAAATGAGAGCGGTTTTGAGAGAATAGTATGCTTCCTCTTCTTGCACTAAACAGCCCGTACTTTTTCTTCGGGCTAGTTTGGGCAAGTAATTAAGCAATCAGCTGTTCGAAAAATAAACAATAGCAAAGAAACAAAGTACATTTGAATCAACTCGTATACAAATCATTTCAGTGTTTTTATATAAAAATTAAATAAACAGGAATGTACAAAAGACCTTAAAAGCTAAAAAGAGAAAAATATCACAGTATTTTTTCGTAAAACTAAGTGACAATTTGTTTTGCCATATCAAAACACAGCATATGTTTCTTTTTGGGCTAGAAATTGGGCATTTTGCGTTCCCGTACTTTAGGTAAATTTTATCTGTATTTGAGAGTAACTTATGCATGCTCTCTTTTGCCCGAAACTTGCCCGGAAAGTAAAGAAACACACCTAATGACTGATTTTATTTGTTTATGAAGTGAAAGAAACATTTGTTGTTAATATTATTTTCCATATTTATGGGTTTTTTTTTATTCTCCTATATTAAATATATTTTTTTTAATTGTATGAAAGCCATTTTATTTCCCCGCATACAAAAAAAAAAAAAAAAGATTATGGTATAAGTATTTATTATTTTATTTACTATTAAACGCTTTACCAATAAAGAATATAAGGAAGACAAAATTACTTTATTTGTTTGCGAATTATATTCTCCAAAGAAGTGATATCTATAGTAAATTTACGAATTCGTTTCGAGAGCTAGTCGGTAGCCATAGCGTTTTCATTAGGCATCTATCTAAAGGTGGATTCATCATCATAATTTTTTTAGTTAAATGCTTTTTGATCTTTATTTAATTGGGGCGTAACCACATCGGCATCATTTTCGTGTTCTTTAAGTAGGAAAATATAAGAAAATGTAAGCAAGTTACAGCCGGCTAGTGCACTAACTTCTCCAATATTTTTACGTACCCATAACGAAAGTCGGATATTCAGATTTGTTAACATAGTCGTAAATAGCCTTAGATATCCATATTGCTTTTTATCTTTATTGGCAACATGACAATCAAGAATGCGTCCGACAAATGGTTTCTGGAATTTTTGCGACTTGGATTTAAGTAATAATTTAATAAAAAAGCGTTCCTTCTATATCCCCATGTCTTCAATAAGGAAATCAGCTTTAAGGCTTAATGGTTTTTTTCAGTATACGCTTCCTGGCACAATGTTTAATATCTTGCAGCCAAAAATAATACATAAATAAACGAAAGCATCATTAACTATTTCATTGGCGTTTAATCCCGTTTTATTTTCGAATGCCACAGCGTTTTTCACAATGTTTATTAAATTTTTGTTTTTTTAATGATAAAATATACTCAAACAATTCAAACGTCACACTGATTTCGAAAATTCGAAGAGAAAATTACGTACAACATAATGGAAACACTTCGAAATGTTTTCCTTAAATCAACTTAATTTGCTTATAATGGAAACGTACTATTACACCTAATTTTCACAATGATTTTTTCAAACGTCTTTAAGTCATGTCTTTCATATTCGTGGCAAATTTGATAGAAATGAAAGAGGGGTAAACAAACTGACATGAACTCTGTTTTCCGTCTTTTTTCCTAATTCCCTTTTGTTATCATTTGTAATATTGTTATTATTTTTCATTTACCTTCGTTCATCAAGAGGTGTGTTTCTTTACTTTCCGGGCAAGTTTCGTGCAAAGGAGAGCATGCATACGTTTCTCTCAAATACAGATAAAATTTACCTAAAGTACAGGAGGCTAATTCTGAATTGCGATGCGAATGGTAATCCTACTCGAATATGCATATATGCGAAGAGTTGCTATTCTCTATTGCGATGTTCGCGCAGTACTTTTTTATTCGCATTTAAAATGCGAAAAGGTCGGCATTCTTAATTGCGAAAACAAATGTCATAATCGCAAAATTCATTCGATAGCAACACAGCATTAGTATATATTATAGCATGAAAATGGAAGTATTATGTTATTTTTTGTTTATTCACCTATTTGATTTGTTAAAATACACAAAAAATTATTAAACCAAATAATAACTTATTGTGGTATCTGATAGATTAATTGCTTTTAATAATGAAATTTTACTCAGGGAAGCTAACAACAAGACTACTAAGATGCGACAGTTCGAAGTAATAATGTAATTCATGAAAAAGCATAGAGATTTGGCGAAAGGCCACTTAAAAACACCAAATACTCGTCAGACAAAATAAAATAGCTTTTCACTCAAATTCAGAAGGTCGGATTTGCTTCTAGGCAATCTTCTGTCTATTCTCTCATTTTGTTATTTCCGTCCCTTAGTTTAGTATCGCACAGTACACGTAATATTTAAAAAATATTTTGGTCATAAACTATTTTTCAGAGCTTTAAAAATTTTTTAACACATTTTAGAGACATAAATTAAATGATTTCGTATGAAATGATCAACTGTTCATGATAAAAACGAACTTAAATACGAAAAAGCCATCATGTCATGAAAGTTAGTAAGTACAGAATTTTACAAAAAAATTTAAACATGTAACATCAAATACATACTTACATACATATCTTAAGATATTTGAAAAAAAAGTCGTTAATCAGTATAACTTGGCTTATGCAATTATAGCCTAGCTATTAATATACCAATGAAAGCGCTGGCAAAATTCAGAGAAACTTGTCTAGTATGCATTACAAAGCATACCTACTTCATATCTTATATTATACTAATAACACATCTAAAAGTTTGTGGGGTCATGGTTAGTATTAAAGGGCTCTTGTAAACCTTTCAACTCTTATACATCTGCCACCATTTATTTAGCTCTAACAGAACACTGAGACGCGGATATTAAACTCATTTAACAAGAGGAAAAATCATTGTATACGAATATGTTGTAAACTAAACATGTAATGTATGAGAGTATGAAAGAGTAGTTTGCGTTGCAGTTAAATGCTATTGCTTTTCTGTGAATGTGTTATATGCATATGTATTTATTTTCATTGTTGTGTTTATGGGAGACGAATGAGTGATATGTCTAGAAAATGTCTATGACAGGTACTCAATATTTTTAGTATATTTCATATAAATTTTCTAGACATATCACTCATTTGTGTGCAAAAAGAAATAACGCAAACTTTGACAATCCGCCATATTTCAAGAGGCGTCATCGTCGTCACATGCAGTAGACACAAATATTTTGTCCTTTTTTACTCGTTCCCAACAACAACTCTATGCTGTCGCCAGCCTCCATCTATTGCTGAGATCTAGGAAATATCGACGGCCTAGCAAAGAATATATAATTGCTGCCGAAGAGGATGGTATAACCGAGTGTTATTTGATGTCGTCTTGGTGTGACCACGACGATGCTTCTTGAAATATAGGGGAATGTTTTAATCTGACGTCTCCATATCACAAGCAAGCGAATTGCCAATAAAATTTATATGAAAAGCGCTCAATAATTTAAGTGATTTCAATACAAAATTTTCAGACATGTCGCTTGCTTGCCTTGCGTAAACATCACATATTTCTTTTACGATCAAGTTTTAATTGGGTTGTCAAACAGGCAAATATAAATTTCCGGTGTAATGCCATTCATACAAGTGCAATGGCTCAAGTCTGGCACTGCGTAAACAAGTAAACTGCCCAAATTTTCATTTTAAAAAGATATTCGTCGTATCGATCGTATCTAATGATGTGTGAACCGGTGCGTTGTGTTGAAGAAAGAGTAATTTTTTTTCTTCTTTAAATGTGTTCGTTTTTTCTTGATTGCATCAATCAATTGATACAATAATGCACGATAATACTTTCCTGTGATTGTGGATCTTTTTTCAAGATAATCGATGAGCAATATTCCGTGTGCATCCCAAAATACATTGACTCTAACCTTACATAATGATTTTTGTTTTCAGGTGTGTAGTGGTGGAAAAATCTCCAGGATTACGCTTTATATCATGTCCAAACAAACACCGCTATGAAGTGGTCTGTCAAACTCGTTTTTGTTCGACATTGAGAACACTTGGCACTCATCTTGCCGATAGCTTTTTCATACGCAAATGTTCATGCAAAATGTAGAACACACGTTTATATGATTTGTTTACCAATTCAACAATCTCACATAACTTGACTCGGCGATCAGTCATAACGATATCGGTCATTTTCTTGATATTTTCTTCAGTAACCACGTCTTTAGGTCTTCCTGTTGAATTAAATTTAGCAATCCAATATATTACCATGTAATCTGACAGAGCAGATTCACCGTAATGTTTATCGAGCTTTTCCTTTGCCTCTTTCGCCGTTTTCCCTTTTAAATAATAGTGCTTACTCACTGCACGAAATTTACTTTTTTCCATTTTTTAAGAAACATAAAAGTTGTTTACTTCAAACTACTACAACGAATAAATTAATCGATGACAGATCGCAATGTAAAAAACAAAATGTGTGTGCTGCCAATTTAGCGGTGGCTATAGGACATTATGTTAAGGGGCTCTACCCTCTTAACATAATGTTTTACTTTGTCTTATAGTGAATGTAATGTATATTCAAATAATATGCACTTTATTCATTCATTCATTTGATATTTTTTGTTTTAAGTGAAACTGTAATCGTGTACGAGTATTTGCGCGCTTTTGCATTTACAAATTGAATATTCGAAATAAGAGTACATGAAATGCAATTCATTCTCTTTTCCCTTTTCACTCTGTACTCAATATTTGAATTAATATTGTGTTTTCAGTTTGTATATAAACAAATGAGTATACGAGTATTCATGGAGTCTATTAGTAAATCTCATGGTAAATACTGCGCTATCATATTGCTTGTTGCAGCAAAGGAAAAAAAAAAACATGGAAGAAAACGACGTTTGTGGTGTAAAAAGTGGAATATCAAATCCGGAAATTTTTCCTTGACTTTTAGAATTAATAAAAGCATTACTATAGTCATTATTTTTATGCGCCATAGTGACATCGAGTATACGAGTATTCATGGAGTCTATTAGTAAATATCATGGTAAATACTGCGCTATCATATTGCTTGTTGCAGCAAAGGAAAAAAAAACATGGAAGAAAACGACGTTTGTGGTGTAAAAAGTGGAATATCAAATCCGGAAATTTTTCCTTGAGTTTTAGAATTAATAAAAGCATTACTATAGTCATTATTTTTATGCGCCATAGTGACATCGAGTATACGAGTATTCATGGAGTCTATTAGTAAATATCATGGTAAATACTGCGCTATCATATTGCTTGTTGCAGCAAAGGAAAAAAAAACATGGAAGAAAACGACGTTTGTGGTGTAAAAAGTGGAATATCAAATCCGGAAAATTTTCCTTGAATTTAAGAATTAATAAAAGCATTACTAGTCATTATTTTTTATGCGCCATAGTGACATCGAGAGAACATCATTTTTTTTAAGTTTAATAAAACTAATAACTAAAACGTTTATAAACGAACGATTTTTATTATTTCTGGATCTATCCTTTGACAAGGATAAGAGGCCCTGCTTCATTCTTTACATGCAGTCTACACCTAACTTGAAACGCAGTTAAAACATGAAGTTAAAACTTGCTGTTTAAATATCTGCCTGTTAAAGGCGGCGTACAAGTAGTGATGTTAGAGTTATAACTTTTCATAGTAAAAAATAAAAATGGCGAAAAACAACTACAAATAGCAGGCTGTTGTCAATTTAAGTTATAACAGAGTTTCCAAATGAAATGTTTTAACAACGAAGTTATAACTTTAACCAAACTTCAACATGAGCGGTCCACATTTAACTTTAACTTGAACTTAGCGTTAAAGTTCGTGTTCTCATGTCAGGTGGAGACCGCACTTTATAATTAATTACATTGTAACTCTTTGTGTTCAATGAATGTTAACTTACAATGTGTGCTAATAAGTAGTGTTCCGGGCGTCTTCTGCATGCTCACCAACCCAGCGAGATTGTGTTCGAACTACCTACTGTCAACTTGCAATACTAAGCATTTAGGTTAACTAGAATAGTATTATCTCGATTGTGTATAAGTGGAAAGCTTTAACTCCACAAATGCGGCAAAGTATTTGAAAATGTGTACTTGGTTCGTATATGAGATGATGTGCTTTCATGTTTGTTGGATCAAGATTTTCGCCGCTGGCACGACTTTCAAAAGATTTAGTAAATAGTGAAACCCCAGTTTACAATCGTTTAATACCCCTTAATTTCATTTAATACCTGTCCCATATTTTGTCAAATATCTATAGATATGTATATATGTATGTTTTTATCAAACAGCAACAACAACAACATATTTGTACATTAATTGATATGTTAAAAAAAAAAAAAAACTAATAATAATTTGATTAGTATTGTATGTAAATTAATGAAAAAACATAAATAAACATACGAGTTTATGAACTTTTTCAATTTTCTTTTGTATCTCCTTTTCACGATTTTGTTCAGCGGTATATAATTTATTTTCAATAATGCGGGCCTTCTCCTCGATTTTTTGTGATTCCAATTGATCAATTTGATTTTTGATTTCGGCAATTTTGACAGTGTTCTAAAATTATATTAAAATTGAATTGAAAAAAAAAAAAAACAAATGATAAATGAATTTGAAATGATACATATACAAGAGATGGGTGAAAAGTTCAGTTCAGTGATGAATGCAAATGAGTTTGCAAAAAAACCTCAAATCAAAATAGCGCAACTTTTTATGCATTAATTTACACAATATGATAAGTAAGCAGCAGAAAGATACAGAGCTTGATATAAGCAAGACTGCAAAAGTTACGAGATATTGCTTTTGGATTTTTGCAAAATCATTTCATTATACACTAAACAATTGATATGTGAAATAATGGGTTAAGGATGTAGTTGTGTAGATTTTTAGGCAGATTGGTGAAAAATAAAAAATAAAACAATTTGTGAGTTTTGAAGTTGAATTTACTACCTCTTATCTTGATAAATAACATTTTAAGTGTTGTTTTATTCATTAGATTCCATTTTCAAAAGGTTGACTTATTAAAAACTAAAAACTAAGTGCAAAATTATGTGATTAATTTGAAACTACACTAAGAATGTTAAGTTTAGAAAATTTAAAATTGTGTTACATCAAAATTAAAATGAATAAAAATTATATATCAAACAAATTGAGTTCAAAAAAAAATATAATGGTTTTGAAAAATATGTTTGATGGAGTAGTGCTTTTGGAAGTGCCGTTTTTATTGAATCCAAGAAAAATAAAAGAATATGTTTCCCAATAGCTAAACTTACATGTTCCTTTAGACGTTCTAACATTTTCTTGATGTTTTCATCGCGCAAAGTTTGAGCAGTCTTCAACTTCTCCTCAATGGCGATTTTTTCAATATATTTTTGCTGCTCCAATTGTTCGCGAGTTTTTTCAATTTCTTGAGAATGAATCTAAATGAAATTTTTTATTAAAACAAATAATTATTTGGCAAAAACTTATTAAATAAATTAGGGTTTTGTATAAAACCAGGGACCGACCATAGCAGTTACTTTGAGAACTACATTTTAATCATTGTTTAATCGCTTAGGAAAGACAAGTTATTTTCAAAGTATTATTTATTCCTTAGAAACTGCAACTTATTTCTTCAGATCTATTTGTGTGATGTTTACATATTACAAGACATTGAATTGCTGTTCATAGAATACAGACGAGCAACTCGCCTAGAAAATTTGTATGAAGCTTACTAAATTTTTTGAGTGATTTCCATATAAAACTTTTTAGGGCGAATGCTCGCTCGTCTGTATACTATGAACAGCACTCAATAATTTGAGTGATTTCTATACAAAATTTTTAAACAAGTTCCTTGCTTGTGATATGGAAACATCATATTATTCTTTAGAAAACAAGAGTTATTTTGTAAATTTTATTTATTTTTCCTATTTGTTCCTTAAAAATATAAAACTTTTTTTTCCTAAAAATATTGTTTTTTCTTATGTTGTGAATCGGAGCTAACTTTCCCACCAATCAATTACTGCCAATGACAGGACTTCAAATGACCGGCTTGCATTATTAAAACGGTTGTGGATCAAAAATCACTTCTTTCATCGGCCATAAAAGATGAGACAAAGAATTCAACGGGCCAGATTTTGTTTGGAAGTTCAGTTAAGCAGTTAGTTAAGTCGGAAATTTTGTGCCTATAGCAGCAGAAAATAGTAAAAAAATGAAGAAGAAATCACACTACAATTTAAATTCAATAATAAATCCGGCAATTCTCGTTTTTTAAAATCCTTTTTGTAGCCGTGCTATGGCACCGATTTGGAAAAATTATATATCCTTTTAAAGTTTTTTCTGTGAACGAGCCTAATTTCATTTTAATCGGTTCTGTGCTATAGGAGTAATACGGTTATTAATTTGTCACTGATGTGTTTGATGTAAATGCAAGTAAAACAAAAACAGTGTGACCAAATATGAATAAAAACATATTTGTGGGGTTTATTGGTTTCAACATTGGATTTTATATCAGAGTGCACTATTTAAGAATGCGGTGGATTACGTCGATTCAAAATAGTAATAATAAATTGGGATAATATTTAGATAATAATTTTTTTTTTTGTTTTTTTTTTTTAGCTTTATTATTTTATTTATTGAATCTACATAAAAAAATGTAATGACAATAAGTATTCAAATCTTAATACTAAAAAAAAAATTTTAATTAAAGTCCTGCCAGTGCTGGACAAAAATTTATTTTTATGCGAATATTATTTCAGAATTCAGTCATCTGTTTAGAGCTCTAATGGTAGCCAAAGTATCCCTCCTTCTCAGACGGGTATGACCACCAAAGTTAAGGATATTAACTGCAAGTGGATTTGGATGGATTTCAAGTTTGTTAATATATCTTGTCGCGTACTTCACAAATTCAGATTTCACAAAAGGTACGTTCAGATCTGCGTGGATTCGTGAGTTTTTAACGTACCATGGAGCATTTGTAATTCTACGGAGAATTCTATTTTGACTTCTTTGAATTTTTTCAATGTTAGATGCAGAGGCTGTGCCCCATAATTGAATCCCATAGCACCATATTGGCTTTAGAATCGCGTTGTACAGCAAAAGTTTACAATCAAGCTTCAAAGTCGAATTTCTGTCTATTAGCCAGTTAATTTGCACTGCTTTCAATTTCATTTGCGTTACTTTTGCCTCGATGTGCGTCTTCCATGTTAGTCTACGGTCAAGATGAATACCGAGGTATTTGACTTCACTGTGTTGAGGTATTACTTTATTGTTAATAGTAATGGGTGAGCATGTTCCTAGACGCAGTGCGAATGTAACATGGGCACACTTTTGTTCATTAACCTTGATTTTCCAAAGCTGGAGCCATTTCTCTAGTTTGTCGATATGTTCCTGTAAGTTTATTGATGCTTGCTGGTGGTTACTATGTATGCTAAGGAATGCTGTATCATCTGCAAATGTTGAAGTGTGAATGTTGGAGCTTGTCGGCATGTCAGATGCGTAGATCAAATATAAGATAGGCCCTAATATGCTGCCTTGGGGAACTCCAGCTTCAATTGGCTGGGCGGGGCTTATGAATTCGCCTTCTTTTATTATAAATTGGCGACAATATAAATAGCTTTTCAAAAGGTTATGTATGTTTGCAGGTAAGGTTAGATAATAATAAAAAATAATTATTTCCTGCGATTTCCTACGGCGCCCTCTATGAAATACTATAAAATTTTGGTGCAGCCGGCTCCCAACACTTAGGATTGAATTGTCTATTTCGATTATCGCCCGTTTCAATACCTTCTCCAATTCACCATCTTTTGAATTTACTTGAATAGAATTTAAAAACTCATTGAATAGTAAACTCATGTAAATCAGGTTTCTTTCAAAAGTTATAGAGCGCGCACTTCTATATATATAGCTTATCACGGCCCCATTTCAACTTTCAAATGAACTTCTGAGTTTAAGTTGAACGAAGAATTTATTTTGAAATTTTTGAACAAAAGGTATTTTATATATTTTAATGCAGCTTACTTCGTCCGAGTTTACATTGTGCAACTTTTGTCACTGCAATTCTTATTTCATTGGTGATAAGGGAAAAGAATTGAAGGGGGGCAATTTGTTTTTTCATGTGTAGAGAGCTGAATTTTTCTGTTGACATTCGTTTTTTATACGTGTTATACATGTATAAATCAATCAAAAATTGCTACGGTAAAAATCGCACCATATAAACGCAAATGCATTTTTAAAGAAGAAACGACAAAAATTGTGACGGTAAAATTTTAACAATGTAAACTGGCACTTTGTTACACTTTATGTCATGTTTCACAACATTGAAATTATTTAAAAAATTGAGTAGATTTTATATACAATTTCTTGACAACTCGCTTGCTTGTGTTGTGGAAACATCACATTAGTTTAAAAATTAAATTTTTTTAAGCGCAAAAAACAAACTCAAGAAATAACTATTATTTCTTATGAATAAATAAAACTCCTAAAATTATCGGTAAAGATGGGGGGTTTTTTTTTAAATAAATGGCTTTATTATGGTTTGCAACTCAACTTAGCTGAGTTGAAATTCAAACAGCTTATGTGCTGTTAATAGAAAACAGACAAGCGGCTAGTCTAAAAAAGTTGTATGGAAATCACTCAAAAAATTTAGTAACTTTCATACAAATTTTCTAGACAAGTTGCACGTCCGTGTTCTATGAAAATTGCACATTAACTTTAAGGCAGCATAACTCATTTTTTGGCATTAAGAGCTATAACTCAAATCGGGTTTTAAACAACTTTCAGTGATCATTTATGATTTTTTACGTTAATGTTAACCGCACTAACACAGAGTTGTAATCGATAATACTGAACTAAAAAATTCAACTGGAATATAGTTGGGTTGTAAACTCTACTAAGGGACGCAAAAATTAAAAAAATTAAAACGAATGTTTCTAAAAGTAACAAGGATTGTTTTGGTATATTCCATGCGCACGTATCTAATTGGATTCTCTTTTAATTTAAATTTGAAAAATACTCAATACTTGCGGTCCCTGCTCAAAACATAAAAAATATATATTTCAATATGCGTGTTGTTCACCTTTAATTTTTCTTTTAAATCACTAATAATAGCTTCACGCTTCTCAACATGTTGTTCCATTTTAGACTCCAATTGTTCCTTGGTTTGATTAATGAATTCATTGGTGATTTCATCCTTTTTACGTGTAGCTTCTTCAATTCTAGCCAATTTGTAAGATAAATCAGCCATTTTCTTTAGTTCCAAAGACTAGATGTCGAAAGCAAATCCAAAATATACTCATAAATAAATAAAATGTTTAATAAAAAACAGAAAATTATAACTCACAATACGTCTTTCTTCGGCTGCCTTTAATTTTTGTTCAATATCTTCAGCTGACACATTTTTACCGGGAGTAACGGGTTTTTTTGGTACAGCAACATTAGGAGCTGGTTCAGCTAAAATAACTTCATAACTTAGGCCGCCACGGGATTTTTCCTGGCAGCGGATTTCAGTTGCTAAAAAGAGAAAAAGTGTAGGGGGGAAATTAGTGAAATATGTATTAATATTATTATATGTACGAGTATATTGTCGCTTAACATCCAAAAGTAATTAACTTTATTTGTTCTAAGTTTACAGGTGAAGCCAAAAAAGTTATAAAATAAAGAACACTTCAGATATACAGCCCCTCTTATAGATTGTTAGAAACTTATAATCGATTTCGATTGAAACTGATTACAATTCCGAAAAAGCTAGTTCAGAAAATTAAAGTATAATTTTCCTCGGTATAAAATCACTTATTTTTATGATCGAATCAGTAGTTTAAATATGAGACGGTGCAAAATTCATAGCTGTAAAACTTCCGCCGTTTTTTTTTTCCCGAATTTCGACACTTCATTGTAAAAAACTGGCTATACATTTACGAGTATGATTCAAAGCATTGTCCATCGCTGGCTACTACTTTTTCCCATCTTTCGGGCAGCGTACAAGTCCCGCGTTGCAAAAACGGGTCATATTTTGAACCGATCCATGAATTGATCCAATTTTTTACTTCTTCATAAGACCGGAAGTGTTGGTCAACCAACCGTGTGTCATTGACCGAAGAGAGTAATAGTCCAAAGGAGCAACGTCTGGTAAATACGGCGGGTGAACTTTCCCAGTATCTATCTCTTGACCACTTTCGCAACATCGGGCATTGTCATGCTGTAATATTGTGCTATAATCTCCTTTTATTGCGGCTGTTAGTTTTTCAATGCTTTGGCTGAAACGCATTAATTGCGTTCGATAACGAAAAAGTCATACGTCACCCAATTTTCTGCTTTCTAAATCATTCCCAGAACTTTCATGCATTTTTAAACGACTTGGCGTCACTCCCCATAATCCTGCCAATTCTTGTCGCGTCGATACGAGTCTTAATCAAGTAATGCCTTCAATTGTGAATCTTCGCAAACTGTCTCTCTTCCACAAACCAAATCATGGTTCTTGAAGCGTTGAAAGCACTCTTGGCACGTTCTTTCACTAATACTCGTAGCGGTCCCCCAATAGGTATTTGAGAGCATTCGATGAGCCTAAGCCGCAGATCTTTTTTATATTAAGGCATAAAATTAAAACCTCCTGCACATGAATGAGGATTTGGTTCGTAAGCTGTCATATTTAATCGAGAATAACTTTATGATGCAGACAGACGCAAATCGAATAATATTTCGATGGAATTGTGTTTACAAATATCTAAGCTTATTGTATGACATCAGCGATATATTTATTTCGACTACCACTTACCGCTACAGCCATCTATTACAAAACGGCGGATACAAAGTTTTACATATAATTTATAACATTTTTATATAAATAAACAAAATTTATTGCATTTTTGTTTTCTTTAGCATAATCAGACTACATTTAGCGAACAACATTGTTACATTTAACTCAAAAATAACAAAATTAAAATTTGTCGGAATGAAGTAAATTGATCAAAGACTTTAGAAGATAAAACAAAATCGATCGAAATGAAAATCCGTAATTAAAACAATTTTGAATAATTTCTGGTCGCCATGTGAATCATAAATAAATAAATAAAGAATAAAATGTGAATGGTTTTTAATACAATTTTTAATTTTGATCGA
This sequence comes from Thecocarcelia acutangulata, assembly GCA_914767995.1. Lineage (NCBI taxonomy): Eukaryota > Metazoa > Arthropoda > Insecta > Diptera > Tachinidae > Thecocarcelia > Thecocarcelia acutangulata. The sequence continues at coordinate 25,379,733 of OU612097.1, read as the reverse complement.
TTTTATTACACATTTTTTTTTTGAGTTTGATCGATTTTAATTCGAAAATTTTTAATTTTATATTTTTATAATAAATTGCAAAAATTGTTATGCAAACCAAATAAAAAAAAAAAAAACATGTAAGAAAGAAAATTTTAGGCAATACATTGCAAATTACAACTTGGCGCCGTACGTAATTCCGTTCGAAGCGTTAATCTCGTTGAAAAAATAGAAGTTTTGAAAAGAATTTATTTATAAAATAACTTACAGTTGAAATACGTTTATATAAGTATTCTAACTTTCTGTTAATACAATAAGTGAATATGAAATCATTATGTTTGCACATGTTTGGTCTACTTTTATTTTCGCTTGTTTGTTTAATTTTAATTACGAGTATAGTTTATTCACAGTGGTTTGTGAAATTTAAACAAATTGCTTCGTAATTTAACTCTAAAATACTACGTATTAACATTCAACTGTATGTACAGAAATAATTTTCATTTGTGCACATTTCAAAAATCTATGTATGTATGAATATATTACTCGTATATGTAATTCCGCTGGCATATTATTTCAAAAGCGGCTTTTCAAAATTGTATTCTTTGTCCGGATTTAGGTGACATATTTAGTTTTAACACAAAAATATATGCTTTCTTTTTACGAAAGCAAATCACACATTGCAGCAATAGTGGATTTAAAATTTCTTTTTCTCTCTCCATCAAATTGTAAAACAAAAACGTATGTACGTTATTGAGAACAAAAATTAATTATTATTAAAAACAAATTCTTTTCTTAAAAAAAAGAGGAAATTGAACATAGAATACATAAATTTATGTATGTATGTATGTATGTATGTATGTATGCATGTATGTATGTATGTATGTATGTATGTATGTATGTATGTATGTATGTATGTATGTATGTATGTATGTATGTATGTATGTATGTATGTATGTATGTATGTATGTATGTATGTTTTTTTTTTTTTTTTTTTTTTTTTTATTCGCGGGGTGAAAAACCATCGAAAGGCACTGGCAGTGATGGTGGTTGCCAGTAGTGCGAGACTTTAACTCGCTAAAAAACACCCCTTCGCCCTGACCCAGATGCTCCCCGAGGGACTGCCGCAAGGCTTTACGTCTCGGGGTGGGAAAGGTGATACACCCTACATCTAAACTAAACTACATTGATTCTGCTGCGAATCTGTTCTAACCTACGAAGTTCCAACAGAACCAATTTTACAAAACTACAGACGTACGTCCAGTTGCACAAAGATTCCAACATGATTGGAACGATACTGCTCGGACTGATGCTACGTCCTAGGACTGTTTCTAAATATTCCCTATCACTATTAAACCGTGGACAGATGAAGAACACATGCTCAGCATCTTCCAAGACATTACCATCACAACTCGGACAGAACGGAGTACTGTCATGTCCAAAACGGTACAAGTACGACCTAAAACAACCATGCCCAGTTAGAAACTGTGTTATATAGTAGTTCAAATCGCCATGCTTTCTTGATAGCCATGCTCTGATGTCTGGTATCAGTAAGTAGGTCCATCTTCCCTTGTCAGCTGTCGCCCATCTTTCTTGCCATTTTGGCAGACACGATTCTCTCAACCCAACCGAGATGTCCGAAGCGGCCTCTAGCTCGATCGGTATCATGCCGGCAATGACAAAAGCGGCCAGGTCCGATACAGTTCGGAATGCGCTACATACACGCAAGGCGATCAGCCTATACACAGGAGATATCAGGTTCACATAAGTAGGATATCTAAGTGAGCCTGACCATATTGGCGATGCATATAAGATAATGCTTCTTACTACACTAGAGAGTAATTTCCTCTGCAGATATTTTGGACCTCTTGTATTCGGCATGATCCGGCATAGCGCTGTGCATGTTTTTGATGCTTTACTGCCTATGTACTTCAAGTGCTCTTGAAAAGACAGACGAGTGTCAATCATGACCCCAAGGTATTTTAAACATTCCTTAGATTCTATGCTACACGTGCCAATATTTAGCCTGACAGTTTCCCTAACTTTCCTACTACTAATCAGAACCGCTTCCGTTTTATGGTCAGCTAGAGTTAGGCCCATTGATCTTAGCCAAGATCTTACGATCTGAATACTGGCGTTTGCAATGGTTTCCACCTCTAGTAACTCTTTCCCTTCACACACTAACGCTATATCGTCTGCGAATCCAACTATCTTCACCTTTTCCGGTAGATCCAATCTTAATACTCCGTCGTACATGACGTTCCACAATAGTGGGCCAAGAACTGAACCTTGAGGCACCCCACCAATGATCTTGCGCCTCTTAGTACCTTTATCGGTATCATAAACTAGCTCTCTATCCCGGAAATAGTCCCGTACAATTGCTAGTAAATACCCTGGGATGTCTATACGGACCAAAGCATTAACTATATGCTCCCAGTTTGCCGTATTGAAGGCGTTTTTTACATCTAGGGTTATAACCACACAATACCCTTTTGTTCCATTCCTCCACCTCTTCCCTTGGATAGCTTGAGCAGCGGTTTCTACTACAACTTTGATAGCGTCCACCGCTGACTTTGCTTTCCTGAAGCCAAATTGGTTATCTGATAAACCTAGGTTAGCTTGTACGCAATCTTCCAATCTTCTGCAGATTATACTCTCCAGAAGTTTTCCACTTGTATCTATCATACAGAGCGGACGATAGGAGGAAGGGTCGTCTAGCGGCTTGTTATCCTTAGGTAACAACACCAATTTCTGCCTCTTCCAGATTGTTGGAAAAGTTCCCTGAATCAAGCATGCGCTTATTACTTTCAGGAAATAATCAGGATGGAGCTTAACAGCCTCCTTCAGTACCATATTTGGGATGCAATCTAAGCCTGGTGCCTTCTTGTCTTTGAATTTTGAGACAGCACCTTCTATCTCGACGACCGTAACCGGAGGAATGTCGAATAATTCAGCTGGATAGCTGTGTTGCCATGTCGGAGCTTCCTGTTGAGGAAAAAGATGGTCTACAATTCCGTTGAGGATATTCTCTTCTCTTGGCGGTGATGGGCCAAGACATTTAAGTTTCCTGGTTACTAGCTTATATGCTAAGCCCCAAGGATTACTATCTATTTCATCACAAGCATCCAGGAAACACCTACGCTTGCTCCTACGAATTGCAATCTTCAATGCCTTTCTTTGATCCCTATACAACTGGTGCTGCACGTTATTCTCTAACCGACCCCTCGTTCGTGTATACCGCCTTCGGGCGCTAATACACTCTGAACGCAAGCTAGCAATTTCATCATTCCACCAATACACTGGAGGCTTATTTGGCGATCTTTTTCGCCTTATCATAGCTACATTGCAGGCACTAGTGATATTGCGCACTAATTGCACTGCCATGTCTTCTGCTGAACCAGCCATTTCCATGTTCTCCATGCAGGCTGCGAAGCTATCCTTATCAAAGGTATTTACCTTCCATCCTGTCAAGACACGTGCTTGTACAATAGCACGGGGCTGTGCGTCTTGCACATCTATTATTATAGCGCTATGATCGCTATGTGTATAGATGTCAGATATTCTCCAGTTCACTTGGGTTGCGATACTGGCACTGACGAATGTAATGTCAATTACTGAGCCAGCATCACCCCTTCTGAAGGTGTGTTCAACTCCATTATTGATGAGTACAACACCCAGTACAGAAAAGGCTTCCAAGAGTATTCTTCCTCTTGCGTTTGCTGAGGGACAGCCCCATTCAACAGCCCACGCATTGAAATCACCTGCTATTATTACGGGGGTTCTTCCAACTGCATCCGTTACAATACTGTCAACTATTACCCGAAAGTCTTCTATAGAATACCTAGGGGGTATATAACAGCTGTAAATAGTGATGCCAGATATAACCGCTCGAGCATATCCGCATTGCGTTGTTATTCTATCGCGTATGGTTAGCGTGCTGGTGTTCCATATTGCCGATGTACCCGTGTTATCGGAAACCCAGTTTACAGATGCCATGGTCCGATATGGCTCACTTAGAATAGCGACATCTACACTTATATCTCGAACGCTTTGCTTAAGAAGCTCCTGGGCTGCCTGGCAATGGTTGAGATTTTGTATATATGTATATATGTATATATGTATATATGTACATATGTACATATGTATGTATGTATGTATGTATGTATGTATGTATGTATGTACGCATGTATGCATGTATGTATATACATACATATATATGAATGTAGTTACATTAGGGATGAATTCCTGCATTATTTTTGAATTTGGATTCACTAGAAAATGATTTCTGATGACGCTCTATCGCAAAAGCAGGGAAGTCGATTTTCTGAACGTACGAAATCTGATAAAAAAAATCGTTATTTAAAATTTTTTCAAAAGGTATTTATTTGTTCGTCAACATATTGTCCCCTTCAAAGTAATCCCCCTCAGATATAATACACTTATGCCAGAATTTTTGCCAATCCTCGAAACTTCTGAAACGCGCTTTTTGTCTCCAATTCTGCATCTACGAAAACCTTCTCTCTTCCATTAGCAAGCTGGTCTTCGACGCCCAAATCACCGTTCTTGAAATGTTGAAACCACTCTCGGTACGTTCTTTCATTAATAGTGACGTCACCATAGGTGTATATATGACAGCATTCGATGAACTCCAGCTGCAGTTTTCTTCATGTTAAAGCAGAAATTTAAAACCTCCCATAACGAGAATTTGACTCATAAGCTGACATGTTCAATCGAGAATAACTTTATTCTGCAGACGCAAATCGACTAATACGAGTATTTCGATGGCGTTATGTTCACAAATACGATATATTTTTTCGACTGCCACTTACCGCCAGAGTCATCTATTGCAAAACGGGGGAAGCAAAGTTGTACAACCTAATATTTGGTATCTCACGAGTGAAGCTGTTGCTTTCGCTCAAATAAAATAGCGAACGCAATTCGTGGATTTAAGAATCAAAAATATAGAAATAACGAAGACAGTGAGGAAGAAGACGACGTGAATGAAGTCATAGAAAATGAGTGCTATACTTAGGCAGTCAAGATCGTTCATCATATATTTTCGGATTGGGAGGTGTAAAACGAATGTAGACTCAGCACAAATAAAACAGAACTGCTAAATAATGAGTCAGTATCTAAAACCCGACACAACGAAATTCCTCCTGCTTTTTGGACTATCAATGGACTTTCTGATTGCCAACCTGAAAATCTGGGAAGAGTTTAATTTAACAACTACCAGAAAGCGATAGGAATATTGCATAAATTACAACTGTTAATGACGCGGCTGAAAGTGGGGTAAAATTAATAGAAGTATATATCATATTGTGCCGTAACGCGGAAGAGAAAGAAATTTTTGCTTCAAGTTGTCGCTGAATTCTCATAATAATAATGAAAACGAATTAATTTAAATACATTTAATACTATTCAGTTAAAAAACTAATTTTTTGTATAATAGACACCTTAATGATTGAAGATGGAAGCTAGTTATGTTCTACAAAAAGGTTGGGTTTACAAAAATATTGATATTCGGTTACACTTGCGGCACCTTTAAGAGGTCTATGGGGTTAGTTAGAGCGGTTGATCTTAAAATTTTAAAAACTAATATTTTGTATGGGAGCCCCTTAAGGAGCGCAATGAGGGGATGAATATGTTCACAAGAAATGTTAAGGAAGAAATATACGAGCGACTCAGAGAGAGTTATTAAGCTTTTTTGTAGATTTTATGCCATTTTGTGCTGCCTTTGACACCGATGCGAAGCCATTTACCCACATCCTACCGTCTTAATTTTTGGCTCATACATTTTTTTTTGTAAGCCCCACAAAATAAGAGGTTCTAGTGTGTCCAAATCTCGTTCCTAAGATTTAACATTTAACACTAATAAATACAAATATTTTCCTTTGAATCATGTACTACATATTTAGAATATAGTAGACTAGAAATCAGCGAAGGAGAGCTTGTGAGATTGATTTACATCAACACCTGCCTTGTTGGCCTAATCTTATGATGGACCAACTCCGCGGGGTGGATTATTCGCGATTCACCAGCGCCGCCGTGAGGCTTACTAGGCTCCCACAGGTCGCAACTTTTTGTCATAAATTTGTAGCCATATAAACTGACAAATTCTTGCTGGAGAGTTCGGACCTTCTAATCCTTCCTGTATGTAATTTCCCAGCAGTCAATCCAAGACAAGGCTTAATGAGTTGGTAGGCCGAAGTCCATTACTAACTCGCCCTTAGCCTGTCTAACCATTAACCGTGCCTGACAGGTTGCTTACAGTACTGGTATCTGTTCCTGCGATTGTAGGACCAGAAAGTTTAAGACAAGACCTCATGCATGATCAGTACAGAATTTCCCGGGGGCTTTGCATACCTCCGTTCCGCCAATTTTAGTCCTTGGCAAGTGTTTCGGAAATCGAAGTCTGCTACAAGAAACTAGGTATTCCTTGCCCTCTATGCTTCGGAAAGCAAAGTGACCTGTATACGCCAAGGCAAAACCTGCTCCCCCCGGAGATCAGCAAAGAACACTGGTAAACACCGCTGTGTTTATTTTAAGCAGAATCCCTACAATGCTAAAAATTGTTCAGCCAATATATTTGTTTAAGCTTAGGTAGCTCTTAAAAACACCCCTTAGTATGTGTAAATGTATTAAAATAATCGTTGTCATATAAATGTGTGAATAAACTATATTCTTTACATATTGAAGTCGGTAGTCTGCTGTCTTCTATGTGTTTAATGTATAACACTTTTAATCAACAGGATGACCTAAAAAACATTTTTAATGCTAACAGTGTACATACTCGTACATGTAACGTTTTTAATTGCAGCCCGGCTTGTTTTCAATTTTCCTTTTGCTGGAAATTACAGTTTTGATTAAAGTTTTAATCAACTAAAAAAAAAAGGAATTTCCTTCACGTGTATTACATTTTTTGTGCAAAACTGATTAAAAAAACAATAAAGACCTATTTTATTTTCTACTCGTTTACTTTCTAACTGATTGCCATTTGAAATGGATGCCATTTGGTTTTTTCTTATTGTTTTCAGAGCAAAATTCTGAAGTAGTTTTATCTTTTTTGTTTGTGTTATAAGCCACATTCCAACCTACGCACTGTGATAAAAGTTATGACTACTATTCTTGGTCTACATTTTGCTTGTTTATAATAGAAATTTACTTAAAAGATTACAGAAAAAGAGCTTAATGTAATAGCTTGCAAAAGGGATAAACATGGTCAACCAATAGTGGCAGTTATTTTCTTAAAATTATGATTTATCATGAGATTAATCTTCCGAATAACCATCATTAGTAATATTCTTTTACAAAAATATCATGCAATTTTGTTAAACCCTTTTCACTGTAGGCCAGTACACCATTCAAATAAAATTACTTTGGCTATTTATTACAAACATAGAAATTAATGGTATTAAGTAGAGTACTAGAAAACTATATAAAATGAATACTTTTATTGCAGACATTAATTTGCATTATATCCATTTGTGTAATTTTTAATTCAGAAACCATTACGATTATGGTAATATCGTTAATGTTACGCGAAAATTTAAAATACGATTTTACAAGTATCTTAAGCAATCGTGCAATAGAGTGATAGTGCAAAAAAAAAAAAAATCATCTTAAACAATTCAAGTTAAATATCAATAATTATTTAAACAATTGCAAACAAATTTATTACTATGAAGGAAAAAAAAAACTAAATTCAAGTATTTTTTATTTGCTTTTAGTACGACTAATACGAATTACACAAATACATTTATTGTTAAATGTTAATCGCATATGATCTTTCAAATACTTGTCTAATATATACACGTGTATACTGCCAAATAAATATGATTAACATTAAAGACAATTTGTCAAGTAACAGAGGAATAATTGCCACAGTTCAAAGTTGTTGGATATGTAGCAAAAAAAGCGCACATGTATTTTAAAACAATTTTTCTTTATATATTTCATTATTCCAATATATTTTTCCACAATGTTATAACTTTTATTGATGTTTTCACAAATAAACAAGTGTGGTATATTCGGCTAGGCCGAATCTAAAATACCCTTTACGATAGTCACGTATATGTATAGTATTTGAAGTAAATATGCTCGGATAGACCGATATCGGGGAAAAACTATTTTTGCCTTGTAATCACCATTTCAAAAAAGAGATCTTTCATAGACATTTTCATGGAAAAGTTTGTTTAAGCTATATCTCGGTTATATATAAACCAATATCGGAATTTTCTATTTTTTGCATTTTGTAACGAGAATTGATTTTCAGCAAAAAAGAAAAAATATTAATGGAAAAATCGGTTCAGGCTATATCTCGGATATATATGGACTGATTTCGGAAATTTTCATTTTCCATTTTTTTATAACCTCATTTTATTACCAGTACTGCTTTTAAGCAAAGAAAAGTTGTTTAAGTTCGCGTACGCGACATTTTCATGAAAAAAACCCGTTTAGGCTATATTTCGGGTATCTCTAAAGAAGCATTTAAGTGTCTCGGTTTTTTGAAGCGGTGGAAGATGTACTTCACTCCATCCGATCTCCTTACTATTTATACCACCTACATCCGACCGAAAATGGCATACAACTCTCATGTTTGGGCCGGTGCCTCTAAGTCTATTTTGGGGTTACTCGACCGTGTGCAGGAGAGGGCGAAGAAGCTCATCAGTGACAGTAGGGTATCCAACTCTATTGATTCACTGGAGCATCGACGCAGTGTGGGGTGCGTTACTCTGTTCTATCGTTACTACAATGGATTTTGCTCCGACGAGATTAGGGATCTCGTTCCCGAAACTCGCACATTTTTACGTAGCACGCGTTCATCGTCTAGAGCTCATCCATTTGTGGTCGATTGTCCGGGGAATCGTACTACGCATTACAGAGAGAATTCGTTTTTCAGCCGTACGCTCCGTCTGTGGAACAAGTTGCCTGCAGAAGTGTTTCCTGTCTGTTATAACGTTGGAAGGTTTAAGTCAAATGTTCACAAACACTACTCCCTCTTTCCCCCTCCTCATAACCTATTTTCCTAGTTCTGGTACAATGCACTGCATATCTAAGGGTCATCCCCTGAGTACTGGTCCAATAAACAAAACAAAAAAAAAAAAATATATATGGACCGATATCGGAAATACTCATTTTCCATATTTATATAACCTTATTTTATTACCAAAACTGCTTTTAAGCAAAAAAAAGTTGTTTAAGTTCGCTTACTCGACATTTTCATGAAAAACCCGTTCTAGGCTATATCTGGGGTATACATGGACTGATATCGGAAATTTTCATTTTCCATATTTATATAACGTCATTTTGTTACCAGAACTGCTTTTAAGCAAATAAAAAAAGTTTTTTAAGTTTGCGACATTTTCATGAAAAACCGATTTAAGCTGTATCTCGCGTATATATGGACCGATACCTTTTAGTTACCATGCTTAATGAGTGTGTGAAGTTTGCAGCAAAACAAAAAAATTTTTTTTTTCAAAAAATTTCATACAAAATTGCAAAAAAAAAATGTTTTTTTCGGAATGTTGAATATATCTTAGCTATACGTGAACCGATATTACTGAATTTCAATAGCAAAGCCATGAATCGATGGGGTAAAAGAATGGCGAAAGAAAAAAGTTTCTAAGTCTAATAGTTTTTCTCAGAAACGGTATTTCAACAGCGGACAGACGGACATCGCTTAATCGACTTTTCCATTAATTCTGATTCAAAATATATATACTTTATATGGTCCGAAATGAAAATTGTAGAAATTACAAACGGAATCACAAACTTATATACACATTTTTGTGAAGGGTATAAAAAATGAAAGTATTTAGTTGTGAACTTAAAGTTGCTTGGAAGGCAAGAAAATAAATCTTATAAAATCGTCAAAAACGAACCTTAAATTATCAACGTGCTGTTTTCAACACCCAAAATCATCAAAATGACTATAAATTGTCAACTATGGCAACCGTGGATACAGTAACTGAAGCTAAACGACCACAGACAACGATGTCTGTTCGCTGAATGTATGTTGGAACAGAGGAAAATTGACTCCCATTTTATAGTAATTCAAAAATCGTTTTCAACAACGAAGTCTATTTCTATATGCAGGCTAAATTTGGATCGATACTAACCTACACGAGATGCCAGAAGGTCAAGTGAATGCATCACGATAAACTCACTGGTTGGGGCGAGCTTTATTGCGTGTTCAGACATACTCAATTATTGAGATTACCGCAATTAACGCTTTAAGCTCTAAACACTTAGACGACAGCAGACTTCACAACTTCACGAGTACATATGAAGTTAGCTTCATCAAATGCTGCCGTCTCATCAGCAACATAATTATTTTAAAGACAGCGCAGCACTATGTCTATTTAAACAATGCAAATTTCAGAGGTGCCACATATTTCACATGAATAAAATTAAAATTACTGACTGAAAACGTAATAATATCACGTAAAACTGTAAAAAATAATCAATTTATTTGTTTATTTTATTTATGTGATATTTATTTCTATTAAATAATTCTAACAACTTTTAGTTCTTATTGCAGCCAATATAGCACTGCATTTACTTTTTGCTGCTTATGATAATACGAAATAGAACTTAGTCTAAGTTGGCAGCCGGAGCAAGTGCTGTTGTGAAGTCGTACTGCTGTAATGTCGTTAAAATAATCGTGTGCATTTAAACACATGTATTTTATTTTTGATAGATTGATGCTTGCTGTCTGTCTGCTGTCGTCTATGTAATTAAAGCATTAATTGAACTCAGTATTCCATACAGAAAGTCAAGTTATTGAACAATTACCACGAAATTGTTATAAAATTGAGCACAATTGAAATACATTACTGTTGTAAGTATTTTCAGTGAGGAAATCATTCACAATAGTAACTCAAATGTCAAAAAGTAAATAAGAAAAAAAATGGCTAGTCAAGTTGATGGTAAGTTTATTAAAATTAAATTTATAATAAACAACAAATAATCAATTTATTTTGAACTAAACAGTAAACAAACCTAAGATAAATCGAATGGATTGGAGTGAGGCCAGTTAAGCAACTCTTCTGGCCATATGGCTGAGCAAAATGAATGGCCTGTGCGGTCACCGCAAAAATAGTCATTGTTATGCGGAGATGGCAGATGAGCTTGGCCAGCACGACTGGCGACGTATAAGTAAAATTTAAAAATTTCACACATTTACATACATAAAATAAAAAATCGTTGGGGTGTTATTGCTTTGTCAGTGTTTGTTCATGACCTTTGAAACCAAACAGTAATTTTCTGAAAATTTATAAATATTTTTCTTAAAATTAACATCATTGCAGACAATTTGGTGCCATTTTTCAAGGGTATATGAAATTATAGTTGGATTTAAATCTAATTTGTTTAACGAGCTGAACTTTGAAAGGGTTGTTGGTTTGAGAAGAACTATTCGTTCTTCAAAATATATAACTGCAACAACTTGATTTTTTTGAATTTTTATAAATTGGCAAATACAAATTTTCACAACCAAAATAAATGTTTCTAGCTGTCAAATGCTAATTGAGTAAGGTAATTTTTGTATTTATGAACAGGCAAAATAATGTTGCAAATTAACCGAAAATTTACTCATTTAAAGCTACATGTCTGAACACGCTATTAGGCGGCCAATGATATTAGTTTATATACTACACTTCGATTTTGCAAATTTCTTTTAGCCGAATTTGAAAGATATGAAAGGTAAAAATAAAAAAGTTGTTTCATCTGGCCGGCGATATGACATCATGTAACATTAGTTACTTAATATGAGCATGAGGGCGTTACGGCGGACTAGCGTAAACTTTCCCTCGAGAACGAACGTTTGTTTGACCGGCCGTTGTTAAGATTTTTTCTTGCCAAATACGTGCTTTTAACAATATAAAACCTCAAATTGATAGCTTTTGTTTAATTTGCAAATATGCTTTAAAAAAATTAATAGCAATATTGAGTTTAATTATTCCAAAACAAATATTTTCACTAAAAAAAAAAACTAATACATATAATTTTATTTTCTCATTTACTTTTCTCAAATTTTCATTATGCGGCTTACAGGGCGACCACATTATTACAAACCGACCAGTTCAGCCATTATTTTTTAATTAAAACACGTAAAAAGAATAATTACTGGCTTGTTACTAGCCAATAAAAAAAAATTAAAACAAGTGACACAGTAATCAACATAATACATGAAAAACATTTCATTTTGCTTGCTACAAAAAACTCAAAATGGCGTATAATTTGGTACAAGGCAAACACTCTCCCTCTTATAATAGTTTTATTGTAGAATATATGTACCTAAATATTTATGTATGAATGTAGCGGGTGATACAATTAACGTTGTCGGCCGTTTAAGATTTTGTAGTAGATGTAATAGATTCAAGAAAACAAATTGATGTATTCAATAATCACTACCAACATTAATGCAGACTATCGATAGGGAGAATACCCAATGTTAGAGTCGATCGCTATAGGGAAAATAGATCGGCAATCTCTTTTCGACATTGTTGACAGCATCTTTCGAATTATGCTAGTTATGTTGCTTTCGACGTGCTGGCGAAGTATTATTGGATTATCGACGAAGGTATAAGGCTAAAGAAAAATCTTTAAATGCGATATTAGACAAAGTTAGCTAAATACTAAAAATAAACGAATAAACCTTAGTTATTGGGATTTAAATTTCTGGTTAAAAAAAAGTTTATTCATGGAGTAATGCCTGCCCAACTCCAATTACGCCTTCAACTACATACGAATAAACTGCTTTTTTGTGAATGTTAAAATAGCTTAAGATATTATTGATTGTACAAATAAGTTTCCGCCGATTTTTTTTTTTTTGCAAAAAAGGAATATTTGGTATGAAAGAATGGTAGTTTAAATTTAATCCAGGTATTGTTCATCTCTAGCACCTACTTTTTTCATAGAAAAACTCCTTCGGCCTTATGTATAATAAAAATCCTTATGCTTACTAACTAGCTGCTAAGTTTTTTGTGTGTAAATTCCCATAAGGGAAAGGTAGCAGCAAGTTAGTTAGCACAAGGGTTTTTATTCTACACAACGCCGCTTATCTTTAGAGGCTATCGAATTACGAATCAACACAATTTTTGTCATCTTAACATGAAGTAAACCGTTGCTCCGACAGTACTTATGTCATTGACAGGAACAGATGCCAGTTGCGAAAATAGTTTTTTTTATATTTTTTATCTTGGACCAGTACTCGGGGAATGACCCTTCCATACTCGTATGCAGTGCATTGTACTGGAGCTAGGAAAAGAAGTTATGAGGAGGAGGAAAGAGTTTGTGGAGTTTTTTCCGAAACATTTTGTATCTTACTGAGTTTGATCTACAGTAAAAAAAGCGTTCCTAATTAGTTATTAATAGCTGTAAGTCATGCGGCTTTCTTGCGTTTTATTTGCTACAACAAACGAAAGACTATTTGCCTTCTGTGCACCAGAAACCATAGTATGGTGTACGGCAAGGCAAAGCCTGCACCCTAGAGGATCTTTCAGATAACAGAAAAACAAAGTCTGGTGAATACAGCGAATGGGGTAGTGCATCCCAGTTAAGTGTTTTCAAATAATTTTTCAACGGAACCGCTACTCACGGACGAGCATTATTATGCAGAAAAGTAATTTTGCCGTGTTTGGAGCATACTGGAGGGCGGGTTTTCCTCAGAGCTAGGCTTAATCTAATCAATTATGCTCGTTACAGTGATTGTTTTGATTAGATTAAGCAGCTCATAATACACCGCATCCAGTATGTCGAAATTGATGATTGAGCGCTACAAAAGAAACTAATTTTTGCATCGTATTACTATTGGTGATAAAAAATGGATATATTACAATAAACCCAAGCGCAAAAAGCCAACTCAACGTCGTAGCCGAATATTCAGGACGCCAAAGTAATGCTCTGTATTTGGTGCGATCAGAAGAGTGTTTTGTATTATGAGCGGTTGAAATCGGTTCAGAGGATCACAAGGGGCCTGTAACGAAGACAATTGATTCGTTTGAAGAGAACAAACAACGAAAAACGACCAGAATATTCAACCAGACAGGAAGCCATAATCTTCCATCATGACAACGCTCGGACAGGTGTTGCACGGTATGTCAAAAACTATTTGAAAAACAGAGGATGGGAAGTTTTAGTTCACCTGTCTTATATGCCCCTTTTGACTACCATTTGTTGCGATCAATGCAGAACGCTCTTACTCAATGTTTACACACGCAAGTGCAAGTGCAAAAACACCAATACATTACCACTTTTTTTACTAATACATTCACACAGCTGCAAGTAGTAATCGTAATCTCACTTGCAAGTGATTTTGGTTGGCAGTGATTTTTTCACTTGCATGCAAGTGGCAACAGACAGTGTTGCCCATAAATATTTAATTTTAACTTTAATGGGTATTTTTCAAGGAAACATTTTTAAAATATTAATATTTTTATTGAATTTTTTGTTAACCTTTATAATTTTTTAAATTAATTAATATTTTTAAATTAATATATTTAGTTATATGCCGAAAAGATAGTATAAAAAAATAAAAATAAATAAACATCTATAACGTTTTCTTCTAAATTTTGCAGCTAAAGATCTTGACTGATTAATCAATCAAGATCTTTAGCTGGAAAATTTAGCAGAAAACAATATAAACAAGATCAAATAATGCGAATATTTAATTTAAACATCTATAACTTAATTTTTATTTGGAATACAAATTTATTATATATATTGTGAAAAATTTATGTACATAATATAATTCCCCTGCAATGTTGCTATGCTAAAAATATTAAAATCGCATGTAGTACAAAGGCGTACAATGTTTGTCTTCGACGACATTTTGAAAATCGACTTGCATTTGTGTGTGTAAACAATCGCGCAAATTGCAAGTATTTTTATTATTTTTTTCCATATTTTTAGCGCGAACCAACTTTCGTTAAAAGAAAATCCTCGAAAAATTCGAAGTTAATCTCTCCTTTGAGTATTTTAGCGCAAACCGGTTTCGTTAAAAGAGAATCCTCGGAGGATGTAGAGTAAAGCTCTCTTCCGGATATTCTCGGCATCTCGCTCAACCAACCTCGCGTAGTACGTTGCGCCCCATTAACCCACTGAGGGTTTGGAGTTGACCTCCACTCATCGTATTTGTGGCGCAAACCGGTTTTGTTAAAAGAATCTTCGGAGGATTTTGAGTAAAGCCCCCCTCCGGATATTCTCGAATATATGCTCAACCAACCTTGTGTCGTGTATATGATTCGGGATTCGTCTAATTCCAAGAGGGTTTGAGTTAATCTCCCCTCACCGCGTTTTGCGCGAACCCCACGGACTTCTAGATGCACAGTCGGCCAAAGGCGATGAATTGGTGTTGGTACTGCGATCCGTCGTATAAGGCAGAAATAACTTTAGTCAATAAATCACAGTTTGTATAGAAAAATTAGTGTGTCGTGTTTTTTTTTCTTGTTCTCTGGTCACAAATATAAATTTTTGTAATGAATCCTGGCAGCCCTGAGCTATTCCCGCCTATGGGGGAACAACTGTAACTACTTACTTGCACGTGTAAACTCTGTGTTGCTAGAAAGCGCTTCACTTCGTAACCGGGTATCGGAAATTGGCTTGACTCATTCTTTAACTCAATACCGGCACAGTTCTTTTGGCACGGAAGTCATACGCTACCAGAAAGACATGAAAAAGTTATTGTAATAAATGCATCAAATGTAAAAAACAACCGAAAGGCATCACCCTTTATGTGTTTTCTGATTTCAAACGAATCATAAGAGTTATGAATATTAAAAAAGGATTTGCAAGAAACATAAACATTTGAAATGCTTTTCAGTCTTTCGTTTTTTTTACAATTTGCTTATGAATTTAAATGACTAAAAATTGTGATTCTTGTACGAAAAAAAGGGAATTGAATAATTAAAACTGAAAAATTTTCAAGTATGTGCAACTGTCAAGTGGAAATGAAAAGTACTCGTTTTAATGTTTACATTTCTATATAAAAATATAAAACAACCATTAGTGAAAATTATTTTATGCTTCAGGAGTTATTTCAACATTTTGTTTTCTTATAAAGAAAGGAAATTAAGTAATTATATAATTTGTTTTTTAAGGACATATACGAGTACACATACATGCAAACATATATTAAATTGTTTAAATGTATGAAAGTGGATGAAAAAAAAATCACAAACGAGCCTACTCCACCTCATGAAGTATGTAGTATGTATGTATATTCACAAACTTTTCATTATACTCGTAATAAAATATTTTTATTATTAACAAAAAGTTTTTGTGGGTATGATGGATGGATGGATGGATGATGTCTCAGTTTAATTCTGCTTTTTAAACATTTAAAAAGTTGTATTTTTAACTTTCGTCATAAAAACTTGCGTTTTCATTTTTTTTTATTTGAGTCGTAAACATATTGAAAATTTATGTAACTTGCTAACAAGAAGAAGGAAATAAAAATCAAAGTGGATGTTGTGATTGTGATAGTTTAACATTAAATATCGCAATGTACGAGTACTTATGGAATACGGAAAGTGGAGAAACATATATGTACATACGAGTATGTATGTACATAATGCGAGCACTTACATACATATGTTTATGTTCATGTATGAACAAGCCAAAAAGAAGTGTAATAAAAATTAAAAACACATTAAATGGATTTATGTCACAAAGTTCAATTCCGCTTGGAAACAAAGTTCAAAAAGCATTTTGCTACTTAAAGAAAAAAAAAATTTGTCGGAATGAAATCATTTTGATTTTAAGAGAGTTTTGTTTGATAGCTAGGTGACTATTTGAATAACATTTTCTTTTTCCAGCAAAAATTTTTTTATTTTTCAACAGAATCTTCTTTTAGACCAACACATTTGTTTGGTGGTTTTGTTTTGGTGATATGTTAATGGGCTGCCACGATCATGTGATTTAAGACCGTTGGAATTCTTATTTGTGGGTATTTCAACCAAGGACAATTCAAGAGCTGTAAGAGGGGATAATTCGGTATACTAATGACATTGAACTTCAATTATGTGTCAGAGTCATTGAGAACATGGATTACCGGATAGATATGCCACCGAAGTCCTGTAGAGCATTTGGCCACAATAAAAAATATTAAAATAATTCCCCGAAAACTTTTTGGTTTGTTTACAATTACACAATAATGGCTTTGGTGTATGGCGCAAGACGTGAGTCCTCTGCAAACTGTGAGATCATATTATCTTAGATTGGAACTACTCATAGACTTGATCTAAAATATATATAAAACTCCTTACTATTTTAGTAATACGATAAACCACTTTTATGTTGGATTTCTTTTTATTTATTTGCAGTTTCCTAATGTACAAATTAATATTTGTCATTGTAAACTTATATTTTCGCAAATTCGACGGTAAGAAAATCAGTGTGTTATCAGTAAATAGCTTACGAATAGTTTAATAATGAGGAAATCCTCTAGTTTTCCAACAGAGTAAGTAGAACTGGCACTGCGAGATGCATCAAACGTTTTATTACATTGCCCAAATCTAGTTCATTAGAAATTTAAAGAAGACAAAACAGAATTATCGATACTTGTTAAGAATTGTTTTTTATAAACAATGAAATAGGTAAAATTTAAAAATTAAAAAGTTCAACAAAAATTCAATAAATTAATTTGGTAATTTTGTTTCTTCAAATTGGGTAATATGTTTATTTCTTTGAGGTATTTTGGGGCATTATTGGTAAGCCCAGCTCTATCTTTACGATTTTAAGGAATCAAATATAATTCTACGAATATATCAATACGAAATATATCGGGTGATTAAAATTTAAGGGCCGATGTTGAATGTGAACTACAACTAAACGTCAAGTGTTTTTCTGCACTTCATTTGATACTTCTCAATCTCAGACTAACTCAATTTGAACCATGGAAAGATACATCAATCAGCAACACGTTAAAGTTATTCAGGCTTATTATGAAAATGAATGTTCAAAGCAAAATGCATATAGTCTTTTTCGGTCAATTTAATCGTCCAAATGTGCGTACAATCGGAAAAATAGTGCAAGAATTTGAGCAAACCAGTACATGCTCGTACAGTTTGTTCTGCATAAAATATTGCTGCTGTTCGCGATAGTGTGGCTGAAGTGCCGTCCATCCATTGCAACACGTCGTCGTGCCCAACAATTGCACCTCTGACACTCGTCGTTGATGAACATTATGCATAAAGACTCGCTTACAAGGTGCAACTGACTCAAGAACTAAAGCTTCTTGACCATTCCAAGCAACGTCAATGGTCAGAATGGTGACAAAAAAATTGCAGCAGTGGATGATCAATTTCCGAAGAAAATCATCTTCGATGATGAAGCGCATTTTCACCTCAGTGGATTCGTCAATAAGCAGAATCACCGCATTTGGGTAATAAGAGTGATTGTCGAAAAATCAATGCACCCACAAAGAGTGACTGTTTGGTGCGGTTTATGGGCTGGCGGCATCATCGGGCCGTATTTTTTTCCAAAATGAGGCCGGTCAAGGAGTTACTGTGCATGGTGTTCGCTATCGTGCGATAATAACGAACTTTTTATGGCCCGAATTGGAAGATATCATGTGGACAATATGTGGTTTCAACGGGACGGTACCACTTCCCGCACAGCTAACGACACAAGGGCTTTTTTGCACGACAAATTCAAAGGCCGTGTTATCTCACGTGTCGGCGATGTCAATTGGCCGCCAAGATCATGTGATTTGACACAGTTGGACTTTTCTCTTTGGGCTTATTTGAAAGAAATGGTATACACCAATAAGCCAGCAACAATTCAAGAGCTAAAGGATGAGATAATTCGGCACATTAACGACATATAACTTCAATTATGCCTCAGCATCATTGAAAATTCGGACCATTGAGTGGGTGTGTGCCGGCAAGTCCGCGGCGGCTATTTGGTCGATATTTTATTCCATGCATAATTGAACAATACCAATATTATTATTATTAAAAAGAATAACAATAATTCCTAAATTGTTTGTGTTTTATTCAAAATCAACATCGGTTCTTAAAATTTAACCACCCTTTATATCAATAAAAAAAAAAGGAAAAGATATTATATTATATAAACATTTTTTGAAAGTTGAATAAAATATGCAAACACGTGTTATAAATTCCCTTGCATGATTAAAATAATTGTATAAAAGACAAAACGATTCTATTGCATGTTAAAATCATTAAAAAAAAATTAAAGGACATAAAATGATATTGATTTTGTTGCAAATAACTGCAGAATTTAACATGAATCACCCGGCCTAAAATTTTACTGTTTTATAAATCCAAAGCATCTTCTTTTAACATACATATGCGTATATAAAAAAGTAATTATTTATTTAAATAAACTTACAGTTATTGATAGCAACCATTTTGAGTCTGTAGATATTTTGTTGTTATTGGTAGTTATGAAATAACTAAAGGCACTAGAGGAATCTTAAGTTTTTTTTTTATTCTAATATAAACACTAATCTTTAATTATTTGTTAAAAATATTAGTTGATGAATAAAATTATTTCTTTTTGTTATAAATTTATTTTGGTTAAAATTCTAAAAAGGAAAATACTTGCTGCACAAACGATAACCACGAGACTGTTGCAATTGAACTGATGGTTTTCACAGCAAAATGTTCTACACAATAACGACGCTGCTGTTTGTATGTCGATGACGACATAACGTCTACGACAAGAGTGAAAAAGGATTTTGAAAAATGGAAATGAAAAACACCAATAAAAAATAAAAAAACAAACAAAACTAGTAATCTATTAAAATATTGCATATTTTTTGGCATGTGTTCATATTTTTTGTTGCTTTTTCCAACTCTGACCAAACGGCATGTGTTTTTGTTTTCTCTCTGTTGGCAACTATGAAAATTTGTACACGGAGTTGTTGTTTTTATGCCAACAATTTGCAACGGTATTTAGTTGTTCTTTACCGTTTTTGCAAACAAATATTTGCTGGGGTTTACTATTTTTAAGTGACTTCAGTGAAATATAAAATTACCATCTACATACATATGTATGTACGTACACATGCATGTTTGTACATATGTACACAAATGTTCAAATAATAAAGTTCTTGTAATGTTTCCATATATACATATGTACATATGTATGTAAGTATAAGCTTAACACAACACAACGTTGACCATATAAGCATACATACGAGTAGATATAGACACGTTTGTGTGTCTGTGTTGGTGGTTGAACAGAACAAGCAGAGATGTCTGTTTCGGCAGTTAACCTAATGTTTGATCAAGCATGAAGCCAAGTCAGTCAGTGAGTGGTGTGTTGCTTATCACTCAGCCGCTCCTGTTACCGGGATAATTGGTAAATTTGCTTTGGCATCAGCCAACAAAATGATTAAAGTTTGAAATGTTTGTTACCTGGTCTGGGTGAGGCCACAAAGTATGTGAAAATTAGGGTAGGTTAAAAAAGCTGAACGTTACATTTATACACATACAGAGATGTAGAGTTATTTATATGGAGTTTCTTAATAATAGGATTCGGATGTACTAGATGCTCTTCTTTTTAAAAAAATATTCTCTATGGACCGAAACTAACTGGAAATCCGCATTAGTTTTTTTTCAACATTTCGTTCGTATACAAAAATGATTTTCTAAATTTTCCCTCCATAGTACTAACCAGTGAAGAGTACTTCTGTGGGACCCAAGTGTATTGAGTTTCTTAAAAAAAAAAAAAAAAAAATTCTATTGATCGAAGGTTAGGTTAGGTTTAACAGGCTGACAGCCATTGACAAGCCAGCCCACTTGGGTGCAATTTTGTCTCGTTGTGTTGCCTGGGTGTGATATATATCACTGGTTTAGAACCAACCCGAGGATCCGATAAAGGAGTACAATCCATTTACATCACACTCGGATACCTCCGCCAAATCGTGCAGCATCGGTCTTCCTAGATACAAAGCGCTTACGTAGAGAAGTGATCAACACTCCCTACTTCCTCCTCGTCTCTGCAACTTCTA
Organism: Thecocarcelia acutangulata; assembly: GCA_914767995.1. Taxonomy (NCBI): domain Eukaryota; kingdom Metazoa; phylum Arthropoda; class Insecta; order Diptera; family Tachinidae; genus Thecocarcelia; species Thecocarcelia acutangulata. Next base: position 25,358,771 of record OU612097.1, on the reverse strand, counting down.
CAGAAGTCATTATATGGAAGATTTAATCTCATCGCCTGCGACCCTATGTGGCAATGACCTTCGACGGGGCAGGCCCTTAAGGATAATAGTCCTCCTGTTGTCATATCTGGGCCATGCTAGCCTGGATATTCGACAGGCGACCTCGCTAGACCATCTCTCTTAGGAGGTTTAAAAAAGTTGACGCTGTACTTTTTTCTTACAGCTCCAACGATCCTATCTATCGACCGAAACTAATTGGAAATATTCATTAGTTTTTCCTCAATATTCTTCTCAAACATACAAAACCTATCCTCTATCTCTCCTCCTTAAGGGCGAATGTTTTCATACAAAAATGAGTTTCTAAGTTTTCTCCCCTCGTTATAACTAGTCTCAAGTGCACTTGGAGAAGGCAAACGAATGATTAAGCTCTACTAATTTTTTGTTCCTGCCATTTTTACTGAACATATCCTACGCGTACCTTCTTCCTTTCCTTGGGGGGTCTCCAATACAAAAACATTTTCATAAATTTTTTCTCTCATCATCCCAACAAGTCCCGGACACTTCTAGAGAAACCAGATGTATGACTAACCCATATAAATTTTCTGCTCAATATTTTTTGGAACATAACCACCTCCTATCACCGGTCCTCAGAGGTGGGACTGCCACACATTTTTTACCATACATTATTTTTAAAAATTTTTCATATCCTCCTAACTAGTCCCAAGATGTCTCTACAGAAGTTAAATATATGATTTGTACGGCATAAGTCAGAAACTACGTTTGAGAGCAAAAATTTTGTAATGCGGCCGAAGAAATATGGCGTGACAATTGGCTTGATATAATTATATCAGGACATTGTACATATTTCAAAACCTCCTTTGTAATAAACTATAATTATATCAGGATGTTGTAAATATTTCAAAACCTAATTAAAAAAAAAATTCTGCGAAACTTAACTTGTCCACGTCTTTTTGGTTCTAATAAGATAACGAGCAAAAACATATAGCAGCAGCTCTTGTATAACGATTCAAAATAGATGTAAATTCTCCTCCGCTCGATCTCAATGCTATTAAGGCCCGTTATTACAACTTGACGTTAGTTAAAGGTAGGATTTTATTGGCCGGATAAAACAGTTTATTTTTACAACTTCCCTTTAACTTAAAAGTAAGCCACAAGGCAATTCGATCTGTAACTTTTAACGGGTGGATTTACATTTGAAGTTGCCATATTAGCTCAATTTACCATACTTTCTTCTCTACGGAATACAATCAAGTTAAAGTTTAGTAGCAATTAGAGGGCTGCTCAAGCACAAGAAAATGTCTTACAATACATCGTAATATTTTCAAGTGCCATTACTATCTTTCTTCACATTTCAGAACCGAAATGTTCTAAACACATAAACAAATATTGTCTTATAATCGATCAGAACAAACAGAACAAAATACAAGTAGAATCAACTGATGCAGAACAAAATTGAAGTAGAACTTCAAGTACTGAAGTAATGTCCTACTTAAGTTTTGTTTATAAAATTTGTTGCTGTTGTTCATGGTTTTTGTCTTTGTATTAAGTACAAGTATTTAAGACTCAGTAAGCTCAAATGCCAATGTGTTAGGCATCGTTTATTTGCTTCATTCTGATGTTTTGTTTTTTGCTATGAAACAGAATTCAAGTACTGTCAAAACTATGAAGTGCTTGTATTGTTTCTAAATTTTCTACAGCTTGGTTGTTTTATTTTGAAATACAGAGCTTGGAACTACTGCATAGTAGTCGTATTCTTTAGAACATTTTGCGCAGCTTTTTAGTAGCAACTACAATTTTTACCTCTTCCTAAAAGAAATCTTTCATTTCTATGGTATTGACAAACTTTGCAAAAGATAAATTTAATTTCGTAGGAAGTTGTAATAATAAAAAATTATTAACGGTCAATTTATCGTTCACTTCTGCTAATGGTACTTTCAACTAACGCTAAACTTACCTTAGTAATGGTTCTAAGGATATTTATGTTCTGAAGTCAAGATGTTCAACTATGATATATGTGGAAACAAATACACTGGGGAGAATTCAATGCTAAACAGACCAAGAATAGTATCAAAATACCGTGAATATGCAGTGTTGCCATATTTTCTTTTGAATCTTATTTTCTGAATAAACCCAAAACATTTTGTATGTGATTTTGGTTCAATTTTATTCAAAAAAGAAAGCTGCACAAATTTCCAAAAAATTCTTCATAGAAAAAAAACCTTTTCAGCATCTTGAAAAATCAGCAAAAAACATTTTTGTGTTGCTTTTTGACTTTTTACATCGCTTATAAAAGGTCTACAGGTAGGTGAACGCATATCTTATGGTCTAAAAAATCCTGTCACCCTGTTTCGGTTGGACGTTGAATTCTGGGACACCCTGCATACGATATATTACGTATAATAATGCAAATGTCTCATTTACGACATAAAATATTAATCTACAAATTATTATAATTCTATGTCATATTATCTCTAATGTCATTTTCTATTTCGCAAAAATATTTAAGTGAACTTAAAAGGCCTTGTTGAAAAGTTGGCAACTGAATTTCTAAGTATGTTAATACATGTTGCCATTGACTACCAAAAACCAACAGACAGACGACAAACGAGTAAAATAAGCAGAAGCAGGAAAAAATAAAGTGCAAATATCATAAACAGAAGAGAGACGAAGAAAAAAAAAACAGCTGTAAAGTTGTTGCTATTGCAGCTGATGAATCATCGAAGACTAGAAAATGTTGTTGTGTATAACGGTATAATGCAGACATTTTATTTAACCAGAGAATATATAACGTTATAATGCTTCAATATATGTACATACTTACAGTAAATGCATAAGAGTAATAAGATAGCAAAAACTTACCTAAAAGAGAGAAGAGAAAGAGAATAAGAGAAAATTTAATACATATTTTGGATAATAAAAAAATTTTAAAAAATAGTGCGAGATTAAAGAGAAGAGACATACATTTTCTAATTAGTTTTTAAGCAAATTTCGCAAGTTAAATGTCGCCATAATAAATATCTGTAGACTCAAATGTAACCAACATTTTGTATTTTTATTGTTTAGACAAAGAGACGTCGCCTAAAAGCACGTTTATTTTACAAGTGTTGCTTACAAACCAACATACTTAGTTTTTTTTTTCAAATGTATATTATATACACAAATTTCTTGGATTGTGTGTAACTACGCTGAAATTAGCTTACGTTTCTTTTTAAAAACAAAATAAATTGCAAAAGAAGCAAACAAAAATAAAAAAAGAATTAATTTTAAAATCAATAGTAAGGGCAATAACCTTTACTGTTGCAAAATTCTCCCTTCAAGGTATGCTATTAAAAGTATATACAAGAATATTTACACTAACAAATGTATATAGGTATAAATAAATGCAATCGTATACCAAAATTGCCAAGGTGATAAATTGCACACAAATAATACCTTAACTACAACGTTAAGAAAATTATACAACAAACTATGTTAATACTCGTCGTACATTCAAAATGCAAAAAGTCACCTATAAGTATGCTTCATTGCTCGTTTGTTTAAGAAAATATAGCATACCACAAAGGAGCAAGAGGAACAAACAACCATTGCATTTATTTGAACATATAAAAAAGTAACCTTCTTATATAACTTCAAGCATATTTTATTAAATATGTACATACATCTACATCTGTACATAAAGAAATGTATGTAAGCTAGTACATAACGAACCGGCAATTTTTTATATGTATATTCGTTAGAAAACATGCGCCACTATAATGCGGCAAAACTTGCAACTTTCGAAAGAAAACCTTAAATTGTTGTCACGAACATGTGTTTGTCAAAACTACAAAAAAAAAAAAAAGAAAAATCTTAAAAGTTTATGCTTTTAATTTACCGAAGAATACAACAAGAAGAATATGTTCATGTCGAAAATTTTTTTTTGAACATTTCTGTGGAAGAACTGTCCGAGGAAGCATATTTGAAAAGTTTCTTTTTAAGAAGATATAAATTTACGAAGAGTTTTTATTATGGAATATTTTTATTTTACTTTATTTTGTTAAACAAGTTTTCGTAGTATATGATAACTTTATTTTTAATGCTAGACACTAAAAAGATAAAAGAGCTAAGAATAATATTTGTGACGTGCTTGACTTTAAATAACAACTATTTGAGTATTTAAAGTATAACAAAAAAAAATTCATATATTTAAAAAACTGCCATGTAACAGATTTCAATATCGTTTGTTTCTTCAGAAAGCGAAAAACTAAAAGGTTTTCTGGGAATGAAACCATTTTGAGCACGATGACGATGTTGGAAAAGCATCCGTATGTATGGTTTAACCATTCCAGACAGTTTCTTTTGGAATTATTTGAAAGAAAAATTCTATATTAATTAGCATTGAACCACCAATTAAAGAACAGACAAACCGTTTCAAAAGCACGTGTGATTCCGTTTTCTCTTTCAAATAACTTTTTTCCATTTTTCAAGAAACGCAAAAGTTTCTTACTTCAAACAACTACAACAAATAAACTAATTGATTAATTTGAGTGAAATTTCAAACAAACAAAAAAATTGTGTTTGTGCTGGCATGCAGCGCAATATCAATCCGCTCTCGTATGTATTCACAAATTATTTCTTCAGACAAAAATTTTGTTGATTTTATTTTTGCTATAATTTGTAATTGAATATATTGTTCGCTTTATATAAAGTATTACAATTATTTTGCGACAACGGACAAACGGAAATCAATTAATTTTTTGTTTGTTTTAACACAGTTAATAATTGACATAAATTTTTGTTCGTAAGCAATTTTCTTTGTTTGTCCGTGCATGAACATTCATTTGAGTTCTACTTTCGATGATAAGTACTCGCAACTACTACATTTGTATGCATGTTGTATAAAACGGAAACATGTTACCATTATATTAACATACATACCTTGACAGTTGGAAACAAGCATAGCAAAGAGTTAAAAACAGAACTCTATCGCTATTTGTTTGTGTGAGGCAAGTTTACTTACTTGTGAAACAATTGAAAACGGTTTCTCTCATTGTTCACCTCAACATGTTTAGAAATTTAAATTTTTCTTTGTTTTGAAAGGCATTGAGTCAACAACAACTGTTGTATCCTTTTTATGTACACGGTGTTTAATGTTTGTACTTCTTGTTTACGCTTGTAAGTTTACACAACTATTGTTATTATTATTTCTTCATTTTGTCGTTGATTCTGGTTGCATGGCTGTTATTATATCACAATACGAGTAAAGTAACAAAGACACAAAATTAAAAACTTATACAACTATAAAATAATATGGTTTGCTTTAATTAAAAAAAAAACTTTTAAGAAAAAGAAGTCAATTATGCATTTTGGGGAGAAAAATATAAAAATGTATTTAATTATAAAAATTTTTCACTTACTGATTAATAGAAAAATCAGACTAATCTTCTCACATGGATGGAGAATTTTAGTGACGATTGATTTAGGATTTAAGCCCACAACTTTTCGATGTGTATTAACTGAAGAAATAGGTTGCGTTGTTAAATGCATCTTGCTTTGCAGTGCCACAATTTCACACAATCGAGCAAAATTTGGCAATATATCAGCGTGTTTTGCGGCTGAGATGCAAATAAACGCAACCAGAACATTATTTTATACAAAATCGAATTGATGTACAACGCTTTAACTCCCCGTCCACACGGGCAATCTGATGGGCAATTATTGCCGTGGCAACCGCCAAAATCGATTGCTGACACAAGATATATGCGTGTGGACCGCACGAATATGTATTCAAACACATGTTCAGCAATTATTGCTAGAAGATATTGCTGAGCAATTATCTTTCAACATAAGCTGTCAAAATTCACTTATCATCACTGATGTTTATGAACATACATACATACAAAAATACGTCTCAATATATACACAAACAAAAAGTGATTTTATCAACAGAAAAAATTTCATAATTTACATTTTTGAATTCATAAAAAATAAGAAATGAAGAGCTCGGTGAATGATGCATTTAAAGCACTCATTTTTAAAAGAATAAAACAAATATAACAATTACAATTAATTAAAACATGCGCAACCTTCCTTGCCAAAATATATGAAATTATGTTTTAAGATATTTACATGTTCGCCAACTAAAAGTACAGCGTTGAACATTAGCAATTTGATGACGTAACACTGCCGGCGTTATTGCTAGTATTAAGACACGACAGATTGCCTGTGTGGTCGCACTGTAAGGTATCATTGATTGTTTTAAGCACTAGTCCGACTCACAATTTTGTGCATTTCAGATTGTATATTTGTGCAATTACAAATATAATAGTCGATTCACAATCTTGAGCAAATGGCCTTGCGCCATTGCATGTGCAATATAATCGGGTATATGGTTACTTTACACTAACAAAGTACACACAAATATATTAGCTCTATTCACAGTCTCGTGCAAATAGTATTGCATCATTGCATTTGCAAAAAAGTTTAGCACATTTTTACTCTATACTAATAAAATACACAGCAATCCACTTGCTAGTCTTATGTGTATATGCAATACATAAAACCTATAGTTTTTATTTGCTCTGTTTATGCACAAGTTAATTGCAAATCAACAGCTGACAATGTGCGATCAAAGCCAATTAGTTCGTAATCGCCGCTTAGTTGTCAACGCTTATCCCGCTTTCAAATAACACCAATCGATGTCCTTATCTAACTAACTGCTCCTTAAACCTTTTTTTCGGCATATTTATTTTTGACTAAAATTTTAGTAAACTATTTTTTCTACTCTAATCAATTTAGAATGTGAATTTCGTGCTTTGCAAAAAGTAGTGCAAACTTATCCAACAGAGGTGGTTCACAATTGATAGTATATTTTTGCAATTGCATAAATTTGCAATCACAAATGCACAAGATTATGAATAGAGCTATTATCTTTGCAGTTGCAGAAATATGCAATCATATATATTTTCGGGTATTTTGTTACTGTGAAGTAAAAATATACTTCACTACGAGTATTTTGCAAACGCACTGAGATGAGGCCACTTGCACAGAATAGTGAATAGGGCCAACATTTTGACGTTGCATACATCTGTAATACGAGTAGTGCACTTAATTTGCAGTGTTGAAAAGTAAAGTTATTTGATTTCAACACGATGGTGTTATTAACAGACGTTTAAGAAGGCAGCCATAACAGTGCATTCAATTTCCAGTGTTATAAAGTTTCATTGTTTGATTTAACCCCTAAATGCATGATTTTTTTCTGATTAAAAAAAATTTTAATTAGCTGGAAAATTAATGTAGTTGAAGGAACAAATAAAATAATAACCACTAAATTCGTATTTTCTTTTTATTTCAAAAAACATACTGTTGTATATTTACGACACAATGCACAATCATGTCTTGAATTCTTATTAAAATGCTGCATAGAATATTATCTCACTACTATCTAATAATTTCAAGCACTGTATTTTAGAACAATCTTTAAAGCAAAACATAAAAGCAGTAAAACATCTGGAAACAGAACAAACACTACAGTTTTGAAACATATATACGACATTACTTGAATTCATAGCAAAAACCAAAACAAAACATCAGACTGAAGAAGAATATAGCGAGTGCACTAAAACATTAACACTAGCACGTTAGCATCTAAGCATACTTTGCATACAGCGCTTGTGCACTAATACAAAGACAAACACCATGAGCAATAACAAACATTTTTGTAAGCAAAACTGAAGTGGAACATTCACCCTTATTGTGTTTGGCGTAGTCGTAAAACGACAGCTCGTGTAGTAGCTGTCGCATTTACATAATCGTCGGTAAGAAATTTCGCACGAATGAAGAGGTTACCGCTGAAACTGAGGCCTATTTTAAGGTAAAAGATAAATCGTTCTACAACAGGGGTATTGAAATGTTAGCGTTGCTCTTGATAGAGATTACGTTGATGAATAAAGAAAAAAAAAAAAAAAAAAACAGCTTTGTTTGTTAGGCCAGGGACTTTTCAGCCCATGTTAGATGCTATGAAGTAGGCAACCGCTAAGAAAGGATTTTGATTACTTTTACTCCCAAGGGGATAAAGTAGGGGATGAAAGTTTGTATTATAATTTGATCATTTGTGTTGAAACTTTGCATGCATAAAGCTACTATGGCGTAGCCATCCCCTAAGAAAGGATTTTAATAAATTCCACCCCTAACGCCTAGTATTGAGATTAAATGTGCGAAAATTTTTCAGCAACATTACTTATTTCGTACGAAAAAATTGAGATGTACTCAGTGTTGTCTATTTTTTCTCTTATTCGTGTTTCTTTTTTTAATTTTTAAGTATACATACATGTGTATTTCGTGCGAAAAAAGCTTTGCTTGTGTTATTTCGCAGCTGAAAAAACAAATAGTCCCAAAAACAACTTTAAATTAACACATGTTGCAGATACATTTTGTGTGTTTTTCGCTTTAAAAACTCAGTACTACATATGTAAACTTATTTCGCAAATATTTCATACGAAACACTGAAAGAATTTCGCATGAAATATTGAACTCAATATTGGCCTTAAGGGGATAAAATAATGGAAGAAAGTTTGTATAAATTAATAATAAATTAACGCGAGCGAAGTCGCAGGCAAAGGCTAATTCATTCATACGTATGTATGTATTTGTGCCTTTGCTTTGGGCTTTTAACTCTGTTTAAGAATTCTACACTTGATTGCAGAATTTTAGACTTAATTTAATAAGACATCGCAGGATTGAAATCATTCAAACAAGAGTTGTAGTATTAATTTGTTAAATTTTTGTTTAACTTTTATAAGTTTTTAAATTAAAAATTGTTTGGTTTGTACATATGTACATCAGGTTTTTAGTTCCAGTTTTTCCTTTCTTAAGTTTTAGTATATGAGAAAATTGGTGTTCACAATTGTGCCCTGTCGGCCACCAGCCGAAATCATATTTAATCATTAATGTTATAACATATTTATATCTGATAAAGCCCATTTGATTTGATGTTAATCGTAAATTTCCTTATGATTTAGACTTGTCTAGCTCTAAAAAATACCCTGTACTAGAATATCTTATATCAGCTTTAAGAAAAAATGGCACTTAATATAATATTTCCACATGATAACGATCCTAAGCACTGAAGTCGCCTAAATCTAAACTTTTTAAATGATATTAATCTAAATGCTTTGGATTGGCCGTCACAATCTCTTGACCTTAATCTCATAGAAAAACTCTGAAAGCTTCAAGATCGGGCGCCCATTTCATTGATGTTAAAAATATATTTATTTTATTGTGATTTAAACTTGCATAACTCTAAAAAGACAAAAGTAGAAATAAAATTTTAATAAATGCCAACGTCAATAAAATCGGTAGGCAAAAACTTGTTCATTAAATACATCATAACGTCATTTATGCGCCACCCTATGGAAAAAAGGTTGCAACTTTCTTTTTAGTATTATATTAGCTTTTTAATTTATTTCTTTAAACGAAAACTGAAGCTGAAGACAAGTCTAGTCAAGCATGAATCATTAATAATGATAAAAAAAAAAAAGAAAACACATGTGCTAAAATCAAACCCTATAGGATCTAATGAATGTAACACCTCCAATTATTTTTAGGGCATGTTTCTTCACACTTTCATTTAGGGTTAAATTCTTTTGTCCCTTTTGCAATTTTCGTTGTTTTTAATAAGAATTTCATATCACAACTAAAGACTGGAGTGCATTATTCCGTCCGTTGCCATTCTGCTTGAATGGCCATTGTGTGCGAAACTGCTTTTAGTGATAATCACTGGTTGACGAAACATGCATACGCACGCAGATACATACTTACTCGTATGTATACATACATACATATGTATGTACAGGTGGTAATAAATACTTATTGATAGTGGCTGGTTTTTAATAAGCTTCTTGATTTCACTATATCCATTAACAACGTTGAATACAGTTGACGTCAGCTTTTGAGTTTTAATTAGTTTTCTTTCACTTTTTGTTGTTGTTTTCATTATATTCTTGTGTTGAATGATATTTAAGATTGAGGTTAATTAAAGAAGAATATACACATACATATACGAAAATAATCAATAATACTGGTCTGCAGAGAGAGAAATAATGAGACGTCGTTGTCAAGGAAACGTGATTGCATACAAATCAGTTAGAAAGTGTTTTCATTGAGCAAAATGTGAGATTTCGCACTTTAGAAGAATAAATTTCAACCCACGAGTTACAAGCAAATAGAAAAGTGGACAGATGTCATAAGGTGATGTGACAATTTAAATCTTTTTGCAGATTTCTCACATTTCCAAGTCTATATTAATAAGTTCCATTTGAAAGAAATAATATAAATTTCCATAAATTAGAAAGCTACATATACACTGAGGTGCAATATTATAGACGAATATCATTTTTGAGGACTTCTGGCATTTAGAAAAAATTAAGAGAAAATTATTTTATAAAGAGTGGTTAAATTTCAAGGGCCGATGTTGATTTTGAATAAACCACAAACTATTTAGGAAATTCATAGTAATTTTATTTTATTATGATATATTGGTATTACTCAATTATGTATGAAACAAAATATCGGCCAAATGGGCGCCGCGACCACGGCGGCACACCTCCATCCTATGGTCCAAATTTTCGATGACCCTGAGGCATAATGGAGGTTCTATGCCGTTAATGTGCCGAATTATCTCATCCTTTAGCTGTTGAATTGTTGCTGGCTTATCGACGTACACCTTTTCTTTCAAATAAACCCAAAGAAAAAAGTCCAACGGTGTCAAATAACATGATCTTGACGGCCAATTGACATCGCCATTACGTGAGATAACACGGTCATTGAATTTGTTGCGCAAAAGAGCAATTGTTTCGTTAGCTGTGTGGCAAGTGGCACCGTCCTGCTGAAACCACATATCGGCTACATCCATATCTTCCAATTCGGGCCATAAAAAGTTCGTTATCATCTCACGATAGCGAACACCATTCACAGTAACTGCCTGACCGGCCTCATTTTGGAAAAAATACGGCCCGATGATGCCGCCAGCACATAAACCGCACCAAACAGTCACTCTTTGTGGGTGCATTGGTTTTTCGACAGTCACTCTTGGATTCTCATTCGCCCAAATGCGAAGCCACTGAGGTGAAAATGTGCCTCATCACTGAAGATGATTTTCTTCGAAAATTTATCATCATTTTCATAATAAGTCTGGATAACTTTAACACGTTGTTGGATTGTGTTCAAATTGAGTAAGTCTGAAATAGAGAAATGTCAAATAAAATCCGGAAAAAAACTTGGCGTTTAGGTGTGGTTCACATTCAACATCGGCCCTTGAAATTTAACCACCCGATATTATCTAAAAGACTACAACAAATTAATAAAAAAAAAACAGCAAACAACTTCATTTGTTTGCATTTTTTGATAGCTGCAACAAGACTTATTTTTATGCTGGTGCACAATTATAGCTGCTCAACTCTGAGTCTTATGTTTTACTTAAGTAACGGTTTTTTTGCATTATTTTTTTTTTCTTATATATCAGTTAAGTTTTCGCCATGCCACGCGGAGTTTGTTTGTGCGATATTGAAAAAGGTAAAATTTTTACATTTCGTGAAGAAGGTGTTAGTTTTCGGGAAATTTCTAGGAGACTAAACAGATCGGATAAGGTTGTCCACAATTTTTTCAAAGACCTTGCAAAATATGGACAAATGAGAAAAAATTTGCAATTGTGCAAGCAATTCCACAAAAAGTGTTAGAGAAATGGCAAATGAGTGCGGCATAAACGCGTCACGTTGGACAGTTAATCGTGTCCTAAAGCAGTCCGCCTTTATCAAAAAGCAAAAACTAAAAACTAAACCACGCCGCGTTTGCTTGATTGGCACAAAAAGGCGCTATTGGAATTTGCAAAAAAATAAGTATGAACACAGATTGGAATAAGGTAAGTACATCTTCGAAGTTTTTAACCACTACTTTACTGAAATTGTTTGCAGATAATTTTTTCTGATAAGAAAAAATTTAAATTAGACGGCCCAGATGGGTAGAACTGTTACTGGAGTGACTTACCCAAGGAGCCACGCTATTTTTCTAAGCGAAATTTTGGTGGTGGTTCTCTCATGGTTTGGGGAGCCTTTTACATCTTTGGTACACTTGAGTTAGCTTTTCCAAGTACAAGAATGCATTCCACAGAATATATTTCTAGAAAATGTAGAAAAAACCTAATTTTCCAACAAGATAATGCCACGGTTCACAAAAGTAACCAAACCCGTTTGTGGCTGGAGTCAAACCACATACCACAGTTGGAATGGCCAGCCTGTTCTCCCGACCAGAACCCAATAGAAAATATCTGGGGACTCATGGTCAACAAAATTTTTGGTGGATATAAGCAATTTGAAGCAATAGCGGACCTTTATGCTTGGGGAGCGATTCCCAAGGAACTTTGTGCAAAATTGGTTCAAAGTATGCCGAATAGAATTTTTGAGCTTATATTGAAAAATGGTGGACCAACTCATTATTAATTGTTAATAATTTCAAGTGAAAGCTCCATATTTTAAAGCGGCTGTAATATTGCTCAGCTAAAAACATGACTTTATTTACCCATTTTTGTTAAATTGAAATAAATTGTTAAGTTTATTCTTTTATTTTATTTATTTTTATCTTGGACCAGTACTAAGGGGATGACCCCTACATATGCAGTGCATTGTGCTGGAATTAGGAAAATAGGTTATGATGAGGTAGGAAAGAGGGAGTAGTGTTCGTGGAGGTTTAACTTAAACAATAACAACACGAAAGACTAAAACAAAGTCTATTGCAGCATTTAAAATGTTGGAATTAAATTTTTTAAAACTGATCAGTGCCCAGTGTATATACCTTTGACACTGCTCAGATTAGCAAAATTTAGTCCAACACCTTCCACGCTACAAGGTAATGAAGTACACTCAGAAGAAATTAATATTGTGCATATAAAGAAAACGCGGACAAAGGTGAAAGAAGAAACAAAAAAAAAAAAAAAACAAAAAAGAAACGCGTGTACACATATAGATTTCCTACTAGTCTTTAATAGTCTTTAAACCAGCAAAAAACAAATTTTCTTTACTTGTTTCTGAGGGCCAGAAGTTTTTAAAAATGACATGCGTCTCAAAAATGATAATGCACCCCAGTGTATATACTAGTACACTGGTAGACAAAAGTCACAGTCATTTCAGTTTTAAAATGTTGAAACAGTTTTGTTCATGTTTTATAACATGTTCCAAATGTTTCTGCATCGAAGACACCAATTCTGTTTCCCATTACTTCTTAGTAATGTCATTGTTTCTCATTACTTCCTAGTGCCTGCTTTAGCACACAATGATCCTACTTGATGTTTGCTGACAGCAAACATTCTGGTCGTTTCTATTTCTGTTAATTTTAAATTTAATAATATTTGAGCTAAGTTTGTACTATTTTTAAAAAACAAATAAGTTTTACCAGCAAAACAAGAACAATTTGTTTTTAATAACAGAAAAAACCGAAAATCAATTTAAAACAAGTAAAACGTAAATGAGTGGCTTTAATATTTTCTTTTGACAATTTATCTTCAGTACCTTTTAAAAGCATTTTGCTCACATGAAAATTATTTAAGTGACATTCGGATAAATGTAATTTTATTCTTAATCAAATTATGTTGCTTTTAATAGTACATCAAAAGGCTGGCTGGCAGGCAGGCAGGGCAGGCAAGTAACACAACACAACCCCAACAGCATTTACATAAAATTCAAAATTAATTTTTATTGAACCAACAAAATATGTACAAAAAGTCTAGAGAATAAAATCTGTCAGGAATTTCTGAAGTAAAATATTCCAAAAGACTAGTTATGAGCAGGTGCTGCTGGCACACACAACCGAACCCTGATGTTTAAGTGTTTTTTTTTCATGTTGGCAATTTAAAATTAATTTATAAAAATGGAGTATAATTTCCGTAAGATAATTGCCCTGAAAACGAAAGAAATCTGATATTTGTTTTTAAGTTTAGTAATATTTTTCAAATACGTTCGATATTTAAAGCGCAAAAAATATTATTTTTGTTTTATTTGCATCAGAAAACAGGAACCACCATAAATTGATCTAACTGCCAAAACAATGCTTATAGAACAGCAGTGTACACACATGAACACTTAAGCGTAGGTAGTTTGCCTGGCTGCAAAAATATGTACTTGAAACCGGAAAGTTTATACGAGTACCTGTAAAATGTTCCTTTTTTTAAATTCTTAAATTTTGTAGCTGACTTATGGCCGTAAATAAACAACACAAAATAAATTTATAACTATATAGTGATTTCTATTTAAAAACAAGGTGTGTTCAAGTATCACTAGTGTTAAGGTTCAAAGGACATGTGTACAACAAAATCTACTTATGCATGTGTGTGTGTGTATGTGTGAATCAGGTTCAAAGCAAGTGGCAGACAATAGGAGCAAAACAGAAATGACTCATAAGAGACTTTCGTGCTGTCCAAGCACTTGGTAATTTATTAAAAAAGCCATAAAATGTTTTTAAATTCGTCTGGACGTCGCCAACGAAATTAAATATTATTCATACTTGTATTAAAACAACGATTTTATATTTACTGTTGCAACATTTAAATACAAAAGACTGTTAATAATATATTAATTCTTTTAGTACTTAAAAAGCTTTCTACATAAACGATTATAAGGCAGGGGAAAGAAAAGTTTATTAAGTACAGAAAACAAAACATTTCTGATTTTAGACACAAAGGACATACTCGTAAGACAGTAAGGCTTGTCTCTGTTTCAAATCAACTGAAATGTTTGTCACAGAAATTGCCAGTAAGTAGAACTAGTTGCAATTATTCAATTCTTTAAATCAAGGATATATGGGAGGTCAGCATACATACTCATACCTGACATTAAAATAAATGAAATTTGTTTGACGAAAATATCACTAAATAAAAATCAATATTTTTACTGAAACGATGACTTCTCAAAAGTGAATATAATAAGAACAAGTCACTGGCCTGCACTAGTGAAGGAGAATTTTTCTTTAGAACTGATTTTAGATTATTTGTTTAACTTATTTATATTTCTCCTGCTGTTCTGGTCAAATAATTTCAGTGTAGATTTTGTAAAAAGGTGAAATGAAATTATATATCAACATAAAAAAATGTTTTGCAAGCTTCAGATGTGCAAATCATTCGTATTGAAAAATATATTTTAGAGAAAATGTGGAGAAATACGATTGATTTTGAAAGAATGTTTTGCTTTGGATTGGAACTTCACCTTCTGGCGTAAAGGCGGTTAGATATCTTTTGATCGTATCGGCGATCAAATCTCTAGGAAGGCAAGAAAGGCTTGACTTAGGTGCGGTGGAACGTTAGTAACCTTAAACAAGGGTTATTTTGCAGAACGGAGAGCAATGCGTCCCTGAGAGACGTTTGAAAGAGAACCGCCTGGTATTAGTTGCGGTGACTGCCGAAACGTTCCGTCTCCGATCAAAACTTTAAATCGCAGGAAGGAGTCGTAGTAGGCTATGCAATACCTTATAATAAGGCTATGCAATACCTTATAATAAGGATTTCATATATCTTCAAAGTTTGTCCAGGGAAGTAAGTTTTACTTGGGCATAGCAAATAAAGCTAAGGCAATGCCTTATAATAGGGATTTCAAGTATCTTCAAGGCTTGCAGGTTTTGCCTCGGTATAGCAAATAAACTCTACGTGGTCCTAACATGATCTGGGATGTTTAGGGACTTCCGAAACTCTTACCAAAGATTAATTGGCAGAAGAGGAATCAGCAAGTGCCAGGATGTTCTGTTTCTTAGTAGGTTCTGATTATACAGGTGCAATGTCTTATAATAGGGATTTGAAATATCTTCAATGTTTGCCCAGGAGAGCAAGTTTTGCTTAGGCATAGCAAATAAAGCTCTACGAAGTCCCAACATGAGCTAGGTTGTTCAAGGACTTCCCACACTCGTGCCAAAGATTAATTGGCAACACAGGGATCAGCAAGTCCCAGGCGCTGATCGTGACTGAGGTGCCTGCATCTTGGCTAAAACATTCTGACTGCGGTTTAGACCTCGAATCGCAGGTAGGGGTGATTATTCTTCTCTGATAATTATGCCGCATGTTTATTTTCGGGGAACTAATTGTAGTTCCCGAAGCACTGTTGTCTTGCAATAGACACCCGTAATGGAAGAAACCAGAAGTGATGCATAGATTGGTGAATTGATTTGTTCATTTGACTACAAACGTGTGACAAGTAGTTGTAAGTAGTGAGAGCCTTGTCAGCCAGATGTAAACGCTAGATAACCCATAGTTCATCGTCGAATTGGTCTATCTTTAGGTTAAGTCATCACGGCAGGTGTCTTCGAGTTCCTGTTATCTTGTAACATATACTCGTAATCTAAGGAACTATATCTTGGGGAACGAACATCTAAGACAAACAGGTTAATAGGGTTAAGTATGCTTTATGAAATTTCGGGCTCCGGGTGTCTTGCCTTCTTGTAAATATCTACGGAATTTGCATACACAAGTGTTTAGAAAACGCAAGCTCTTCAGCAAAAGGTTATATTCACTTGCAAGGCAGCAAGCCACATGAGGTCGCTGATTAGCCATTGGCAAACCTTCGCAAAGTTCTTTTCAACGGGAGATTAAGCCGATAGGCAGATGCTGACTTAAATCCATTCTTCTTCTGTTCTTATGAGTTATAACAAAGACGTCCGTAAACAGAACTGCTGTATTTGGTCTAGTGTATGTTGAGACACTGTTGCATCCAGAAAAACTGACTGTTTGGTGTGCTTTATGAGTTGGTAGAATCATTGGACCGTACTTGTTTAAAAATCTGTTGGCCAAAACATTCCTTTCAATGGTTTTCGCTATTGTGACATGTTTATTAAATTATTCACTCATCCATTGAGCAAGCATGATTTGCAGACGGCGCAATATGTTTCACAACTCGTGCCACATTTGATTTATTCAAGGAAACATTTGGTAACCGCATAGTTTCACGTTTCAGACGCGTGAATTGTGCTACGAGTAATTAACGTCGCTATACTATTTTCTGTGGGGATATGTAAAGCCGATAGTCCACGCCCAAAAGCCCGAAACGACTGACCACTGGAGGAAAACGCCGCATTATTGCCGATTGCTCATATGGCCACAAATATTGGAAAAATTATAGCAAATTGAAACGCCGGATTAGACCAAGTCTGAGCCAGCCGTGGCGGTCATATACCAGAAATCATATTTAAATTACATTACTTTATTTTTTGGAATGAAGTAAATTTTACGTCAATTTAAAAAATTCATCTTTATTTTATTAAATTTCCTGTATAAAAAATACGCGTATTGATATTAAAGCTACCTATCGAGTGATGGTAGCACAACACAGTTTTTTTTTTTTTTTTTAAATTGAGATCTGTCAAAGGTCAGCTGTAAAAATTTCACCCAAATTCATCGAATACTCGTAGTTTGTTTGTTGTAGTCGTTTGAAGTAAGCAACTTTTCTGTTTCTTGAAAAATGGGAAAAAGTGAATTTCGTGTTGTGATTAAACACTATTATTTGAAAGGGAAAACGGCGAAAGAGACAAAAGAAAAGTCCGATAAACATTACGGTGAGTCTGCTCCACCAGATTGCATGGTAAAATATTGGATTGCTGAATTTAAAGGCGGACGAACAAGCACTGCAATAATACCATCAACAAGAAGGCCAAAAGAGGTGGTTACTAAAGAAAATATCAAGAAAATCCTCGATATCGTTATGAATGACCACCAAGGCAAGTTACGTTAGGTTGTTGAAATAGTAAATACATCACATGAAGAGTGTTCAACGTTTTGCATGAACGTTTGCATACGAAAAAGCTATCGGTAAGATGCGCAAATTCAAAAAGCTATCATTAAGATGCGTACCGCGTTTGCTCAATGTCGAACCAAAACGAGTTCGACAGACCACTTCACAGCGACAGTGATCACCTCTTGATTTTTGGCGTCGATTAATAACTGTTGATGAAACGTTGGTCCACCACTACACACCTGAAACCAAAATTCAATCGAAACAATGGGTGGAAGCTGGTGGAAGTGCTACGAAGAAGGCGAAGACAGTGAATCCATATTGTATTATTGTGCATTATTGGACCAACTGAAAAAAAGAGTCCTCTCTTCAAGGCAACGCACCGGTTCGCACAGCAGTAAATACGATGCTAAAATCACGTGAAATATGCAGATTTAGCTCCTAGTGACTTTTCTGTTTCCAAACATGAAAAAATGGTGTCGAACAAAAACGAGTTCGACAGACCACTTCACAGCAGTGGTTGGACATGAAATCGGCTGGCAAGGCTATGGCCACTGTAATTTGGGATGCACGCAGATTATTGCTCATCGATTATCTTCAAAAACGATCTACAATCACACGAAAGAAATTTCGTACATTGATGGATAAATTGTTTAATGCAATCAAAAAAAAAAAAACGACCACATTTAAAGAAGAAAAAAGTGCTCCTTCTTCAAGACAATGCACCGGTTCACGCAGTATTAGATACCATGCTAAAATTACGTGAAGTACACTTCGAACTGGTTTACCATCCACCTTATCGTCCAGATTAGCTCCTAGTGACTTTTTCCTGCTTTCAAACTAGAAAAAAGGCTCGCAGGAAAAAGATTCATCTCCAACAATGAAGGGATTACCGAAACTAACGCGTATTTTGAGAGGTTCCCAAAATCGTATTATTCAGATGGTATGAAAAGTTTGGAATTTCTGTACTTAGTAATATACTAGGTGTATTGAGCTAAAAGGAGACTGTTGAGAAATAAATGGTTTTTGAAAAAAAAAATTTTTTATTTTCCTACTTAGGTAGCTTCAATATCAATCCGACCTCGTAAATGCATGCATATCTGTGTTTGCAAGAATCTTTTTTATCTACAAATCTTTTTTTCTGTTTTGTATTATATATTAAATATATGTATATATATATATATATATATATATATGTACATATTATGTAGTACATATTAAGAGATTGTCTTAAGTCAAATGTGTCGATAGCATGATCAGGCATGTTTGACATTTATTTTTTTTTTAATTTTTCTTTCACAATTTTGAGTTATTTTATATCTTAAAACAAATTTTTTTCTTTGGTATTATGGTTGCAGTTGTATCAACACTGTTTAATGGCCAGGCAAAATACTCATTTGTTTTCATTATTTGAACATAAAATTGCATTAAAAAGCAAATCTGCCGCATATGGAATAAATACTTCAGAGTAAAACAAAGCTGCTACTTTTGAATTTAACATGATTAAACGTTTGGTAAGAAAAATTGAATAAAACAACATAAAATTAGTTTAAAACATATATACTCGTACATAGTGATACGAGATACCCAGCAGTGCTGAGATTTTCACAAATTTCTAATTCTTGAAACCATAATTTTTTTGATTTCAAAGAGTCCAACTCTTTGCAATTTTTTGTTTCAAGTTTTTATTGTTATAGTGTATATTAAAAAAAAAAATATATGTATAAACACCATTAGAACTACAGGGTGTAGTATAAACTGAAATAATGTTACACTTTTTAGACAGCAAATGATACAATATGTTCTACATCTGTGTGCTTATAATAAGCCACAGTAAAGAAATGTTTTTCAAAAAGTTCTGGCAGAGAGTAGAAACGGAAATTATACACTCACCAGCCAGCGTACACATGCCATAATTGTTCGTGTTAGGAAAACAATAAAGAAAAACCAACAAGAACGTAAGTATGCAGCTATAAAATGCTCAAAACATCAGCACGCAGGAAGTACTTTATGTTAAAGTAAACAACAATAAACATTTAGTGCAAAATAATACAGAAAGCAGCCATTTAGAGTCATACGAAAACAACGTTCACAGAATAGACATGTCCTTAAACAAATACACAACCCAGTATTCTAAGTCCGAGAGACATTTTGGAGGATGAATGGACGATAAAGATGAGTGTCACACTTAGGGGGGGAAGGTGGTTATACTAGCTGCAGGTCTTCAGTTTTCAATTTAGTAACAAAGAGAATTTTACTATTTAGTACATTTTGGAGGAAAGAATTTTCATGTTATCGATTTAATTTTTTTTGTTATGGAAGATAACTTAATGTTTTAAAGAAGCTGACACAATTTCGTTCAATTGTCTAACAAGATAGTTTTCTCAAATATTGTGGTTAGCAAAACTATTACTGTGTGGCAAAAGTTATACCCAAATTATTTGCACGTATATCATGAAATCAATGTAAATGAGATGACACTGTACTCCAAGCTAAACTTTATAGACCAATTGATCTGCGTAATAACCAGGTCTCCATTTGTAACGGGATCTGAGATATAATAGAGAAATTTTAATGTATATCAACTTTTAAAATTAAAAATTTGGCGCGTTAAAAGAAAAAAAAAACTATGTTATGGCGATATATCAACTTAAAGTCGTCAATGATAATCTGGTCAACTGGGATATTTATAAGTGTATGCGTGTATATATACAAAAATATATACATTAATATTCATTGCTAAACAAACATCACCGGAAAAGTCTTGTTGTCACGGGCAAAGTTTATTTTGTTTGGGTATGTGTGTTAATAAAACGTCAGAAAGTTGCACAATGGGCAATATATCAACAAATTCAGTAAACATAATATTTTGAGCCTGACAAATTTTCGTCATGAATTAAGCCTTACATAAAAAAAAAAAAATTTTTTTTGAAAAAGTCGCAGAATAGTTGGAAACCAGACTTCAATTTTCGATAAGTAGTATTTGTGGATGCATTGGTACACGCCACCAAACAAAATTTTCGAATTTGGGATGCCGCCAATCCACTTAAGATCCAAAAACGTCCAATGCATTACGCAAGTCACTGTTTTAAGTGGATTTTGCAGTGACACCGGTATTAACTCATATTCTTATGAGAACGACGTTGACTGTTCATAGACTACCAACTTCTTTTGACCTATAATAAATTGGAAAATATATGGACAGCAAAGATAAGTGATTTTAACAGAATGATGTGTTTTTTATACTACATACATACATCGATCTTTCTGTGCTAGCGATTTGAGGCAGTAAGACTCTAAATTATAGCGGTTTCTTAAGTCGCAGGTCTTTGCTAATAAGCCACATACCACAGCGGCAGTCTTTAAAGCCAAGATACCAGTAAACCCTGCAAATTCAGTTTGATTCATGCGCCAGAAATTTTATCACCTTGGTCTTCACCATTATGCAGTGGCATAAATTTTCACAATGTTATACCCTATTATGGCATCGATAGAAATACATTTTTGTCAATATAAAAAATAACCTTACGCATTTTATTTTGGGTCGAGATAAGTGGCCACAGCTCCCTTTGAAATACGTATCCGATATATTTAGTCAACGAAAAATCAAATGTTAACATACTTGCAAGAGCAATGGCGGTCATTTCACCGATCATTTCAATGATATTGTTAATAGAAAGTCAAAAGTAAAAAAAAAAAATATATATTAGTATACAATTTTTGCGAATGAGTTAGAAAGTAACATTTGAGTGTAGTAATTTCGGTCACCTAATTTTTGTAAGGATGTTAACAGAGTTCTGTTAATAAAAGTGGTTTGTGTTTATGGTTATAAATTTCGAAAATATTCTTCATATACGAGTACATGTCTAAAGTTTCCAAAGATTAATCTGATAGCTGGTTCTATTAAGAAGACCAGACTCATAACCTCATTAATTTATGCATTTATGTTTTGTATAAAAAATTTCCCATTGGAACCGGGAAAGGAAAGCAACAAAGTTTGTCATATTTTCATACGAACTATTAGGGCACTGCTACACGTTCAATATATATTGAACGCGATCCAGTATTGCGATATTTATTGAACCTGTAGTAAGCAGTTGTTGCAGAATAGCCTAATATTTTGAAATCCAGGAGGGTTACCTCTCTATTGCGATGCAGAAGAAAAATGGTTCGTAATCGAAGAATTAGTACCCTTTATTGCGTTTTCGTATTTACCTTTTTTACCTTTCGCTATTGTTTGTTTTGGTGGTACCAGTGTTGCTTCATTTTTAAACAATTTCGCGAAAAAGTTTGCGCAAACGGCACAGCGTTCCAAATTATTCGTATACTCTTATCACATTTACCTTTCGCATCAAACTTATTTTCGCATCGCAATAGATCACGCACTATATATTGAATGTATAATGTATAGCATTTTTCGTGATATTAAATCGCGATACGTTGAAAAAAAAAAATTAAACAAGTAAGAAGTAAAACTTCTTAATAAATTTGTGTAAAGTATTTTTCAATAAGTTTAATCACAGAAGATAGTGGAAGCAAGTATGTGTTGCCGGCAGAAACGGTGTGGGTGGTCCGCGCAACGCACAAATAATGTATATACTGACACGATCAATATTGAACATGTACCATACACTTGTGAGCCATCAACCAAGTGATCATCATTCAAATGGATCGCGATCCAAATACCACTATATATATTGAACGTGTAACAGTGCCCTTAGAGATAAGGAACTACACAGCCATGTGCTGAGAACTGCAAAATTTTTACATCACTGGTGAGGTCAAAACTAATTTTTTATGTGCTGAAGACCGCGTGTTTTTATTAAGTAATAATATGTTTAAAGTCTGGCAGCGCTTGATTTTTTATAAGAACAAAAGCAGCTGTTTACACCATTTTAAAAAAATATAACACAGCGATCAAATAAAAACAAGTGTATTTTTCCATGGGAAATTTTTTTTTTGATTAAAATTGATGAAAATAATAAATTCTTTTTAGAGACAATTAATAAAAATACACATGCATGTTCTGAGAAACGCAAATCGCTTAAGTTTAGCGTTTTCGATTTGAAAACGCCAAATAGGTGTTCTGAGAAACGTATAACGCAGAAATATAGTTTTGCGATTTGAAATCGCCAAATAGGTGTTCTCGAAAACGCATATCGCTTAAAATTGGCGACTTCAACTTGCATGTATATATTGAAGTGAAGTGATTGAAATTGCTAAAACTGAACTTGCAAAAGGCAATAAAATTATTCACAATTAAAATTTAATATGCCTTCTTTTCACTTCAATAAAAAGTTTTAAGAATTTTACACATTTTCATTGAGAAAACTAAATTGAAAAATTTTTCTATTTGTTGTCAAATTTATTTTCGTTTTATATTACTACCACATACATACATATATACGTATGTAAAACATATGTTGTATTTTTTCGGAAAAAACTCCTAAACGCCAGTAAAACGCGCGTTGCTCAGAACACCTAAAAATCAATTAAGCGTTTTTCAAAACGCATTGCGGTTTCAGAACGCGCGTTCTCGGAATATGGCTGACAATTGTATGAAGATTCTTTTATTTTTACTTTTTGGTATTCACTACATTCAATTCAGGCGTTTTTTTAGTCTTTGACCTGCATATACAGTGCATTACACTGGAGCTAGAAAAGTAGATTATGAAGATAAGGGAGTTTCACATGTTAATATTTGACAGGAAACACGTCTGCAGTCAACTTGTGCGACAGACAAGCCATACGGCTGAAATGTGTCGTACGATTCTGTGGACAATCGATTACAAATGCCTGAACGATGAACTCGTGTTGCGGAAAAATATATGGCTTTCGGGAACAAGATTCCTAATTTTGTCAGAGCAAAATCTATTGTAGCAACGATAAACCAGAGAAACGAACGCCAAACTCCGGCGAAGTTACAGTGAATCAATAGAGTTCGATAGCCTACTGTCACCGATAAGCTTCTTTTCTCTCTCTCTCTATCCTTTACCCACGTTCGAGTAAGCCCAAAACAGACTTTGGTCTAAACATGAGAGTCGTAATCCATTTTCGGTCGGATATAGGTGGTATAATTAGTTTTAGATCCGATCGATTGAAGTACATCTTACACTGTTTCAAATAACCGAGACACTTGAATGCCTCTTTGGAGACATAAAACGTGGGTTCAGTCCTGCAAACATCACACTGTATTCCCATTCGAAGAACATCAAGAGCATCCAATTTCTCAGTATTTATATCATCCATGAGTTAAAATAGCAAAATTTTTTGTAATTACGATTTCCTGCACATCAATTTGGTTGTTTCAAATTATAATCACATTCATTTTAGTAAGTTGTTAGTTTCAGTTGATAGTTCTGTGCAAAGCTCGCCCATTGTGCGGCGTTGTAGCATTGCGGCCAATGTTGTTTCTTTTATTTGCTGGTCGTTCGTTTCTACAAAAATAACATTAAAATAGTGACAATTTTTATGTTTCTTTTTCTCTTTAAATAATGCTGCTATTGCTGTTGCTGGATTTTAAGTTAAAAGTACAAACAACACTTTGTTGTTATCATGAAAATGACACATAAGGTCTGACATTTAACCTCATATAAGTATACTACACAACAAAGTACGCATATGACTTGACTGCCGTTAGAGGTTGTGTGAGAATTTGACAATATACGAGAACATTTATTTTATATTAAATTTTTATATATGTAGATACTATTAAAAATTTCATATACTGATTAAATTAACAACGTTGCAAAAATGAATAAACATTTACTTTGCAAAATTCCGTGTTCTTTTTTTGAACTTTTTACTTACCATAAAATAAAATTATTATAAATTGGAAAAATACCATTATGCAGCTTCAATCGAGTGGCAAGAGCCAAAGTAAGAGCAAAGTATTTAAGAAACATGAAGTGCTACATATTTTTTTTTCATATTTACTCGTAATTTTTTATTATAATATCAAACTGTTAAAGTTTTTGGACTGATGAAAAAATTTTTTGAATTTTTAACAGTTCATTTTTTTAAATATAAAAAATATTCAGATTTTTGTGTATATAGAATAAAAAAAAAATTACAAGTAATTCCATTTCCGAATGGAATTTAAATATGTAATATGTTGATTTTATCCATCAAACTGCTTACACATAGTAGGTCTAACCGGAGTACCACAAATGCTGAGAACAAAAGCCTATAAAAAAAAGTGGATTGTTGAATGATGTTATCAACGAAGCACGGGGCTAAATCATCAACTGTATTAGTTTTAGATACTTTATTATCAACCATTGTCACTGAGTTCAGTTCCGTCCGAAAACGATGTTCAATACATTTACTATTTTTCTGCTTCTAAAGAAATCGAAAAACTAAAAAAAATTTTGATTTGAAATCATTTATAAATCGAATATTAATATTTTCTGTTGAAAGTGGTTTCGTTCCCAAAAAAATTTTATTTAATTGTTCATTTTCAATTGAAATCTGTAACATGTCTGTATATATCAATAAAAATTTTATTTTATTATACCCTTCACAAAAATGTAAAGGGTGTATATAAGTTTGTGATTCCCTTTGTAATTTCCACAATTTTAATTTCCGATCCTATAAAGTATACATATTCTGAATCAGTATCGATTAAGCAATGTACGTTTGAAATACCGTTTCTGAGAAAACCATTAAGACTAACACTCATAGAAAAAAGTATCTTCCTATTGATGACGGCGAGTCATCAGCATTGTGACATCAATATTATGTAAACAGTCATCAGTAATGTGAAATGACAAAAGTCATCAGAGAATTTGGTCATATTTTGAGTATCATCAATGCTACAACTGTCGTGACATCAATTCAATGAAAGATTTTTTTAATAATTACAATATAACTAATTTGACAAAATTGTTTTTAAAAAAAGGATAAATAGCCTTGTCACAGAGCTTAATTCCTTTCGGAAAAGGAATTGAATTATTTTTTACTTCTTAAAAAAACGAAAAACTAAACAACTTTTCGGAATGAAATCATTTCTAATTAAAAGAATGAAACTAGTATTATCTTATAGAATGGATTTCATTCCGAAAAAGTTTTAAATTTTCGTTTTTTGAAGAATTAAAAAACCGATTCAATTCCATTTTCGAACGGAAGTGAATTCTGTGACATGGACGAGCATTATAATATTTTCTATTTATTGCTGAAAAATAATTTTGTTGTTAAATTCATTATTTTATAAAGAATTTATCAATATTAGTTGCAAACGCCTATTGTTGTCCTCAGTAGAGGAGTTCAAAAATCTAAATTATTTTTTTTTCTAATATAAATAAATTTACTTATTATCCTTAAAAGAATAGATTGTAAATAGAAAAAGCATAAAAAAATCATTATTTTCAAACTTAAATTAAATTTTAAAAAGTAGAAAAATATCCATCATATTGATGTAAATTTGTATTGTTTAAGCAAAGGCAAATGAGTATAACTATAAAGCGAATATATAAATGAAATATATACATCATATTGATGACACCTAGTCATCACATGCGACGTTAGTTAAATAACGAATATATATGAGAGAGCAGACAGTAAATGCCAATGCCACACACAGACATAATGTCTGTGATAGTAAGTCATCAAAAGTATTAGAACATTTTTATTTCTCATTGGTTTCTTGAAAATAGTAAAATATAAAGTTAAATGTTTGAACATATTTTTGAATTAAATTAAATATAACCAGAGCTTAAGTTTAGTTGGTAATAACGTGTCATGATGCTGATGACTATTTGTCATAAAATTTACTTCAATTAGTCATTTTTCTGATGTTAATCATCACATCAATGAGATTTTTACATCATATTGAATGTCAATTATATATAGTTGGCCTCATGTTAGTGTGATATTCTATTGATAAGATTTTGTCATTATATTGGTCATTTCTTCGATATTAGAGTGCCTCTGCATTGATCACATGCTCACATAAAAAATATTCCAATAAAGCATCACCATGATGTCAGTCTGGCATGCTACTGATGCAATAATTATCATATATAATAATAATTATCACAGGGTTGAAAAGTGTCATGGGGCAAAAAATTATGACAGTTGGTTAAATCTTCCTTTTAATGACGTCTGGAGAAGTTGCAGAGACGAGGAGGAAGAAGAGAGCGTTGAGCACTTTTTCTGTCAGTATCCAGCTGTTTTTTATATAAGGGCATTGTACCTAGGCAGACCGATGCTGCATGATTTGACGGATTATCGGAATGCGATGTAAGTGGGTTGGACTCCTTTATCCCAGCCTCGATTGGTTCTAAACCAGTGATATATAGATCTACTGAGATACATATCATATCCAGGCAACACAACGGGACCTGACTGGACCCAAGTGGGCTGGCTTTACAATAGCTGGCAGCCTGTCAAACCTAACCTAAAGCTATGTACACACGGTTGTCAGATGTTACAATATTGTAAGATCATGTTGCCAGGTCTTGACAATGTATTGACAATGAAAAACTGTCCCGCAGAAGTAAATTCTGTGTTCAGACGATCGTAAGAAAATCTTACAATTTCATTGTCAGACTATGGTCTGACAAATAATTCATCTGACAACAATAATTGTCAGATCACACGCTTGTCAGATTGTTAGATGAAAAAGTGTTTAAAAGTAGTTTAGCAGTGTTGCTCATCAAACTTTTTTCTCACAATGATGCCATTGTCAGGTGCATTAATTTTATACATCTGACAATTAAAACTGACCTTACAATACCAGCCAATTATCTGGCAAAGCCGACGAAGAGTGTTCTCACAATTGTCAGATGCCTGACAACATTGTCGTCTTACAATTGATTGACAATGGTTTTTCTGACAACGTTGTAAGTTAAAAATTGGCAGTTCACTGGATTGTAATACATTTTCAGACAATTTTACTGGCAATATTGTAAGATCTGACAACCGTGTGTACGTAGCTTAACCTTTGCTTTATTTGTCGATTAAAAGGCAAAAAAAAAATTTCCCCGGTATCCGCCGAGATATAGACTAAATCGATTTTTCAATGGAAATGTCGGGTAAGCGAACTTAAAAAACTTTTTTTTGCATAAAAGCAGTTCTGGTAATAAAAGGAACTTACTAAAATATAGAAAATGAAAATTTAGGATATCGGTCCACATACACCCGGGACATAGTCAAAGCCGATTTTTTCCATAAGAATATCGTTTAAGCGAACTTAAAAAATTGTCTTTTTTTTGCAGTTCTGGTAATGATAAGAGATTAGTAAAATACAGAATATTGAAAATTAAGAGGTGTACCCTAAACCGATTTTTTCGTGAAAATATTGCGTAAGTGAACTTAAACAATTTTTTTGCTTAAAACCAGTCCTGCTTTAATAATAATTATTTTCTCAGAACTTGTTGCAGTGAAATGTTTTAACAACTCTGGCAAATAATTTGTTTGAATTTAATTAAACTTCTTATTAATGGGAAATTATTTATTTTACGATTAAAACCCGAATAAATGTAACAAATGAATTTACCAGTTACAAACAGATATTAGCAAGTGGAAAACATTTCTGGAAAACTTTTTTTAAACTTTGCGAAAACCACCCTCGTAAAAAACATTAATTTATCTCAGCATGTGTACAGCAGTTGAATGTATTTGTGTGCATAAAGGATGTTAAGTAGTTATTTCCTGCTGTATCTGTTTTTGTTGTTTTGTGGGACATGTAGGAATACACATGCAGTTTAATATGCACGTGAATTCAAAATCACATACACTCACACACATACAATGGTCTACAAATGTGAGTTTTATTTATGAGCTCTTATTTTGCAGCATGTTGATATGAGCAAAACATTAAAAAGGCTTATAATGTTTTCTGAACATATGTATGTATATACACTTTAATATTAGAGTTTGTGTGTATGTGCAGGATTTTTTACTTACATCAGTGACATTTTGAACAGACAATTTTCATAAATTTCTTTTCACTGGCTTTAAAATTTATTGCTTTTATTTGTGCTGATTTAAATACAAAATACTTTATATGAGAAGCAAAATAACACCCAAATAATTTTCATTTAAATGACTTCAATTTCAAAATGACTTATCTCGAGTGAGAAAAATTCTGTGAAACTGTTGTTAAGGGTTTTCTAAAAAAACATTTTACTCATTTTTTTTCATTCGCACAATGGCCTTGTATTTTTTTCTTTAATTTTTTTTTCTGATTTTTCTAATGAAGGTTACAATTAATCTTGTCACCCTGTTTCAGCTTGACGTTGTGTTCTGGAGCACTGATAAAACTGATTTAAGTCCGAATAAGGATAATTAAGCCTACCATATAATTTTGTGTTTCTCCAAAATAATTTGTAAGTATAGTTTTGTTCAGAAAACACCAGAATATGGAAGCTGTTTACATTTTAACATATTTAATTTCAATCGGTATAAGGACTATTAAGCCGCCTATATATCCTTTTTGTAACAAAATAGTTTTAATGATAAAAATTTCTCGGAAAACACCGATAATAAGAAGATCTTTATTCTGCAAGGATAGTAAAATCCCTCTTATATCCTCTATTTCAATCATATAATGTTTAGGAGCTATTTTGCTCAGAAAACAGCAAAAACTAATTAAATTAAATTTTAATCGGTATAAGGATTATTTAGCCGCCCATTTATAATATATTTCAAACAAAGAATTTTCGTACACAATTTTGTCCAGAGAGCAACATTGAAAACAAGAAATACTTTTTTTGAATAGCAAGTTTAATTTTAAACGGTAAAAGAATAGTTTAATTCCTCAATATATCATTTATTTCAACCACATCATTTTAACGCGAAGTTTATTGCTCAGAAAACAATAGAAATTAGAAACTTTTTATTGTATCATAAATTTGACTTTAATTGGTGTAACGATAGTTAATCCTTTATTTCAACAATATAAGTTTTACTTAATTTTGATTAGAAAACATCAAAAACCATAAGCGATTTGTTGTAAAACGAATTTGTTTATAATCGGCACAAAAATGATTTCAACAAAGTAGTTCTTATGCGAAATCTTTTTTAGAAAACATCTAAAACCAACTTAATTAAGTTTTTAATCAGCATAAGGAATATTTAGCGTCCCATATTATCCTATATTTCCACCAATGAATCTTTATAAATAGTGTTGTTCAGAGAACAGCAAAAACAGGAAACTTTTTTTTATATAGCAAATTTAATTTTAAACGGCACAAAGATAGTTTAACTACTCATCATATCCTTTATTTGTACCAAATAATTTTAAAGCATTGTTTTGCTTAAAAAACAATAAAAACTAGAAGCTTTTTGTTATACAACACATTAGGCTTCAATTGGTGCAACGATAGTTAAGACTCCCATATATCCTTTATTTCAACAAAATAAGTTTTGCTTAATTTTGATTAGAAAACATCAAAAACTATAAGCTATTTGTTGTAAAACATATTTGTTTACAATCGGCACAACAATGATTTAATCTCCCATATATCCTTTATTTCAACAAAGTAGTTCTTATGCGAAAGTTTGTTTAGAAAACTTCTAAAACCAACTTAATTAAATTTTTAATCAGCATAAGTATTATTTAGCGTTCCATATTTCAACCAACGCATTATTTTACACAACTTTGTTCAGAGAAAGACAAGCCATTCTTCTTTTGTATGGCAAATTTAATTTTAAACGGTACAAAGATAGTTTAAACTTTCAATATATCCTTTATTTCAAGAAAAAAGTTTTGAATAATTTTGATTAGAAAATTTCAAAAACAACAAGCTATTTGTCGTAAAACAAATTGGCGCAAGGACAAGGTAATCTCCCATATATCCCTTATTTCAACAAAATAGTTCTTATGCCAAATTTTGATTTGAAAACATCAAAACTACAACACAGTTTACTGTGAACAAATTTGATTGCAATCAGTAGAAGAATATTTCAACCCCTCAAAATCTCCTTTATTCCAACGAAATTCAAATAAATATAAAATACACAACCTATTTATTTTTTTATATAATAAAGTTCACTTCAGTAGATACAAGAATGATTTATACTCTCTCGTGTATCCTTAAAAAAAATAAACTTTAAAATCTAGTAGCTTAATACACGCTTTTACCCTGTGCCAATGTTAACTTCTAACTAATTTAAAGACTTGTGTACGTCGCCATTCATACTGTCCCTCAGGCATCCAAGCTGAATATTTTAACAAAAAGTGGAAAAATTGCAATTCATTCTGAAATTAAGCCCTTTAGCTTTGTGCTGAGTTTCCCTTAATGCTTAGAAAACATATTTCAGCTGTCATATAATTTTTGGAAAAAATTTGCCTGAAATCTTCATTTACTAATAATTATAGCTAAAGAATTAAAATTATTTTTTGGTTTTAGAACAAGTTTAGAGGGAGAGTGCGAGTACGAGTATGTGGTTATTTGTTAAGAAAGATTTTATTTTTTGGTTTTCAAAGCTGTTGTGCTTTTTTAGACTTATTACAGTTTGTTTTGCAGATATTGCCGTTAAAGCAATTTAAGTTTTAAAATTTAACTGACATGTGCTTGCAGGAAGAATATGTGTATGTACTAGTATATGTGTGTGTTTTTCCTCGGCGCATGTTTGAGTGCAAGTTTTACCCGTAAAGTGTATTCGTTTGTGTTCTTTTTCAACAGATAATTTATTAAACGGACAATAGGATTTAATACCACAACAATTTTGTGATTGTTAAATTTTTCTCTTCGTTCATGCGTAAATTATAAATTTCATTGTTTTTTTATTTTTATTTTAACTTTAGTAACAGAAATCAACATTAAAGGAATGTTTCAGCAGATTTTATTTTATAAGGCTGCAAAAAATACTGTAATAAAAAAGAAAACGCCTTTTTGGTTAAATGAGAGCATATTAAGAAATTACTTAAAAACTCTGAAATCAAAGAATTCATTTGAATTTAATACACTTTTTTTTTTTTTAATTTATAAAGCAAAATTTTATATAATTTTTAGTGAACCAATATCAATATTTTCGAGGATATAATAATTCAATTTGTTGCAAATGTAAAATACAGTGGAAGGCGTAAATTGTGTTCCAATAACGATTCCCAAACTTTAACATTTGATAGCGACCATATTGTTGAATCCGATTCTATCAACAGATGCAGTACGACGGCGGTTAGGAAACTTCTTAGCCGGTATAAACAAAAAAAAAAGTTAAGTGTTTTGGAAACTTCCATCTCTGCTATGAACACATGTTAAATTTCGTTTCGATCTGGTAACTCCTTCATATAGAAACAGGTGTTCACAAAAGACGAATTCGCGATTTTTTTACAATGGAAAAATTAAAAATGCCATTAAATGTCCTTAAATATTTACATAAAAAAGGTTTATCGGCACAAGAAATTCATAATGATATGGTGAATGTGTTAGGTGAAAGTGTTCCTTCATATGCAACAGTAAAAAATTGGGTTGCTGAATTTAAATGTGGTCGTACAAGCATTGAAGATGAACCACGTAGTGGACGTCCAAAAACAGCAACAACAGCAGAAATTGTAGCCAAAGTGCATATTGTATTAAATGATCGACGAATAAAAGTGCGTGAAATAGCTAATATCATGGGCATCTCAAATGATCGAGTCCATTTAATTTTGCATGAAGAACTACAGATGAAAAACCTTTCTGCAAGATGGGTGCCGCATTTGTTAACAGTCGACCAAAAACGCACAAGAATGAGCATTTCTCAAGCTTGTTTGGATCGTTTTAAGCGAAATAAAATGGATTTTAAGCGTCGTTTCATAACTGTTGATGAGACATGGACCCACCACTATACTACAGAGACAAATCCAAACAATGGACTGAAGCTGAAGGAAGTGCCCCAAAGAAGGCAAAAACAATTCAAACGGATGGTAAGGTTATGTCAACAGTTTTTTGGGGCTTTAAAGGTATTTTATTGCTTGACTATCTGCAAACCTTTTGGATCAATTAAATGTACAAATTCGAGAAAAACGTCCTGGCTTACAACACAAAAAAATAAGTTTTCATCAAGGCAACGCACCAGCGCACAAGAGTGTTTTAACAATGGCTAAAATCAATGAATTAAAGTACGAGTTGCTTATTCTCCTGATTTAGCTCTCAGTGACTTTGCCGGTTCCGAAATCTAAAAAAAATCCTTGCTGGCAAGCGTTTTACCTCAAATGAATATACAATTACAGTTGTAAACTATTATTATGAAGACCTCCAGGAAAACTATTGTAATCAAGGGATAGAATTGCTAGAAAAGCGTTGGACTAAGTGTATTGAAGTTACAGGAGATTATATTGAAAAATAAAAATATTTTTGAAAAACTAACTATTCTCTTTCACTGATAGGCTAAGAAGTTTCCGAACCGCGCTCGTATGCATCAACTACCTGCCATTTATTCAGTTTATGTTGCTTAGTACAAATAAATTTTGAGACCGACAATTTTTTTTTAATGACGTGCAAGACATCATAATGCCTTTAATAATATTTTTTCTATACATTTTGAATGCGTAATGACATAAAAGACATATACAAACCAATTGTTTACCATAAAACAATCTTGAATTGTCATATATGTTATCTACTGTAATTGGGAAAAAAGCTCTAAGCACCCAACATGCACACATGTTGGGTAGCAACATGTGTGCATTCGTCAACGTCTGTTGAACAACTAAAGTAAAGAGCATAAGAAAAAGAAGGAGTTGCTTATAAACAATTGTTTGACTGAATGTCCACCGCTGAACTAAACATAAATTACTGCATAAAGGCCATGTCAGAGAACACTTTGTCGCTTTGCGTGACGTTTAAAACTTCAACAAGACAGCGCTGAGCAAAAGGTGTCACAACAAAAATTTTGGCAACGCTCACGATTTTTTTATTTATCCAAAAAAAAAATGGTTGTTAATTTTTATATTATTATATATATTTATATTATTTCTTCTGATAATAGAAGTTAGAAATATTATTGGACGAACTACTGAAATTGATTCTAATTGTTTTATTAGTGCATACTACTTTGGAACTATCAGGAAAAAACTTCAACGCGCAGAAAGATGAGAATTGCCGAACTTTTCGCTTCACGTTGCATTGAAAGTACTTTATGTGACATGTTTCATATAAGTATGTAAATTTTATCCGAGATGTCAAAGCCAATTTGTAACGCAAAGCGAAGCAAAAGTTTTTATCTGACATGCAGTGCGGTGTCAACTTTGAAATTTCAAAACGCACCGAAATGAGGAAAAAATAATTTAGAATTTTTCTTTTCTTGTTTAAAAATCCATAAAAAAGTTAATATTTTTATATTAAAAACATGATAACGAAGCAATCTTTTAAGCGGCTATTAGGCGTTCAACCGGGTTTAATAGCACCGACTGATGTCATGCCACCAAATTCGTCCAATAGTTAAAAAATCGTGTTTGTCAAAATTGGCCTCTAATGCGATTCTATTACTTTTATTAGGGCTATGGTATCTTTACAATAATTATAACAATTCATCTTGATCCTAAATGCTTCGGCCTTTATATTAATCAATGTTTGCAATAAATTTGTTCAGCTCAAGGTTTTATTGTTCTTTTTTTTCCTTTGGAAAATGAAATATATCGCACTACGAGCCATCAAATTCCATTTAGAATTTAGTTAATAATTTGGTAATTTATTAATTACTAAAGCAGTAGCGAACTCATGCGCCTACACTACTATTTAGTGGTTGCTTTTTTTGTAATATTTGACAAACTTCGACTGATCGTTTAAGGGCAAACACTCTGCAAAAACAGCAAATGTTATAATGTTTATTTATCTTTCGAGAAAGTGTATAATATAAAACAGCAAGATTGTCTAACTTTGTGTATATGATGTGAAACATTTTCCGCATTATTACTCCGTGCTCACATTGTGCTCTGTAAAATGAGAGGTAAAAATTTTAGACACTTGAATAAACTCTTTTCTTACATTAAAACCAAAATTTCATATTTGTGCTACCAATATTTAAAAAACGCACCGTAAATTAAAAAAAGCGCACACCGCACCGACAAAAGAATTTTTCGCACAAAAACTTTTAAAAAGCACCAAAAACGGTGCGAAACGCTGCTGACATGGTCTTAAATGACAAAGTGGCCACCAGTTGAAAAAGTGTTGCCATCTTAACGTTTTATACCTTTATAAAAATATGTTTAATGTGTTTCTCTTATCACAGTTAATGTAAGTATTAAATATGTTTTTCGGGCAGGCGGCATCAGCCATATGTATCCATTTATTAAAAATGTTGTGTTGTCCGTCAACCAGTGACGCGTATTTATTAAACTTCTTTCATGCGATTTTCACAGTAAGACTTCTTGGCGAATATTTACACGCATATCAAAGAAATTGCTGTTAAATAAATATATGGTACGGAGTAGCTTTATAAAACTTAAAAGTTGTGACAAAACGAAAAAATAAATTTACAATAGAAATACACACATTCATATATACATATTGCACATACATATTTATATACACATATCGCTCCTTTATTGCAACATAGTCATAACTCAAAAAAGCTTGTTTCGAGAAAAACACATTTCAAATTTTTAGTTTCCATACAAGTCTTAGAACAATTTTTTAGAATATATCTCCTAAATGAAACAGTTCAAAAGTAATTTCAATAAATTTTTAGCACATTAAAAAATGTAGTACCATTAGCAGTTCTGCATTGTTAACTCGAAAATCTCATTTTTTGAGATATGACTATGTTGCAATAAAGGAGCGATATGTCAATTAAAATAAATACTTACTTATGAATTTGACTTTCTTCGATAGCCTTGGTTGTTTTGAACGTATTTTATTGGCTTTCTTAATTGGTGCCTGTCTCCTTGATACTGCAGTTCACAATTAAAATATTTTCGTTATATATTTGCAACAAGAGCACAATTTTTTTTAAAGCAAATTTAACAAGAAAATTAAACCAAAAAATTATAAATTGGAAGAGAAAAATTAAAAAAAGGACAAATTGCAAAAAGAGAAGAAAAGAAATTGAAGTTAATTAAAAATGTTATTAACAATTGAGTATTCATACAGAAATTTACAAGTTTCTTGTTTTAATTATATAAAATTTTTATATAAAATATTAAATATTTACTTAAAAAGCAAAAACCATTTTTTTCACCTTTCTGCTATAAAATAAAACACACGTTTTTATTTTCACATGTTTTTCCCCCTTTAACCAAAGCAGACTTTTTTAAATCTTTTGTAATACAGCCTAAAGATATGCAAAAGTTTACCTTGAAATTTCTAACAACGCAACAAAAGAAAAACAAATGTAAGGAAACCCATAAAAAATGTTACTTTTCATGAGCGAGCCTTTCGTTTTTATATTATTATTTAAATTAATATATTTTCTAGGTATTTTTATGTTTTTATGCTGGTGTTGAGAAACACAAAAAGTTCCTCCTTGAATGTCTGTTTAAATTCTGAAATAAATGGAAAGGAGGCAGGGCAGACCACAGCTGGTGGCCAAACCAAAATGGTAAACTTGGTTTGTTTATAAATATTAACAAACACCAGCTGTATAAATAATTTAACTAAGAGAATTCTAGGAAAAAAATATTTAAGCATATGTTCGGATAAAAAAAAAGTTTACTTGCTAAAAAGTTGCAAAGCAGTTTCGGCCGAAATGTGAATTTTCTACGCTCGTGAGTATAGCACAAAAAATTCAACTGCCGCAATGCCTCATGTTGCTCATGTACACTAGAAAAAGCTTTGTGTTCACAGTGTTGCCAGATCGTAAGATTTATCTTTTTTGCTGGTTTTTTGATATGAAGAAAATATTTAAAAACTAATTTTTTTCTATGAAAGGTTTTTGGAAATTTGTGCAATTTATTATTTTTTTCTTATTATTTTTTAATACAATGGAACCAAAAAAAAAACACACACACACAAAAAGTTTCTTCAGAACATTGCTGTTGACAGCAATGTGGAATAAGCAAAAGATTTTTTGAAAAACAAAATATAGTGTTGTCAGATGCACACAAAGAAAAAACAGTTTGGAATATTGTTGTGGCAACACTAGTATTTACTCTCTCATAATTTATATTGTTGCCACTAGCAGTATGTTATCGTTTTTAGTATAGTTTAATCCTCTATAAACATAGTAGTGTTGCAGCTTTCACATTTCTATTGTTAAATTTCTATAATTTTAAAACATAATAAAAAATAATTTGAACACAACAATAGATTTTGTTATGTACAGCTATATACAGTGTTTTTATGTAATGTATGTATCTACAACATGTATCCGTTAAACGAACTATTGTTGTTAAACATATCTCTCCTTTATTGCAACATAGTCATATCTCAAAAAATGAGTTTTTCTAGTTAACAATGCAGAATTGTTAATAGTACTACCATTTATATTGTGGCAAAAATTTATTCAAATTGCTTTTAAACTGTTTCCTTTAGGGAATATTTTCTCAAAAAATTTCCTAAGACTTGTATGGAAACTAAAAATTTTAAATGCGTTTTTCTCGAGACGAGCTATTTTACGATATGACTATGTTGCAATAAAGGAGCGATATGCATACATATTTTTAATTTTTAAACCATCAGTTTATTTGTGCGTGTGTGTTTTTTTAACATTAGTAATATTACATGTAGTGAATATCATATAAATATTTATCAATTGCATAAAATTGTCCTCAAAAACAGGAAGAAAGAAGATTTGTATATAAACTTATATAGATAGACAAATGTAGGTATGTACTCGTATGTGTATTAATGTTTTTGAACTGTATGTGTATTTTTACAGATTTGTGGGCCAGATATTTCTTGAGCATCAAGATTTTGACAAATTCGAAAAGGTGTTATCTTTTTTTGAAAATGTTCATTTTACTTAGTATGTATAAAATACAAAAGTTTCAATTATTAATCTTATATGTGTATTTATTTTAGAATCATATACTATTGTGACGTTCAACACTTTTATCCTAATGTTATTTGATCTTCTTTTATGTTAAATTATTAAAATTTTTGCAGCTTAAGATCTTTTGTTGTTTTTTTTTTTTATAAAAAAGTAACGTATTTTTTATTTCTATTTCGATATTTCGCTAACAGTTTGTTAGCATCGCCAGTTAATATATTTCAATACCCCTGCTGAATGCTTACCCCGGCAACTGGTTCCACTCAAATAAAAGTGTTCTAAATTTATGATAAGTATTTCTTACTATCTAAGGATTACAATATTAAGTAGTTGGTGGTACCAACATTAATCGTAGAAAAAATATTACACGATGGTTGTCGAGCGAAGAAAGCAGAACGAATGAACTCAGCAAAGTTAAACTCAGTATTGCCAGCTATCAGGGTTGGGAAAAAAGGTAATGACATTTTTCTCCTGACGATGCTAACAAACTGTTAGCGAAATATCGAAATAGAAATAAAAAATACGTTACTTTTTTTTATAAAAAAAACAAGAAAAGATCTTAACCTGCAAAAACTTAAATAATTTGACGTTCAACACTAGTACGATTGATCGTAACAATAGAATTACAGTTTTACAATAATATGGGTGGGAATGATAAAATTATATGGTTGGGCTTGACAGTTAAATTTAAAATTTTATAATAACAGTATTATTCGTGGTACAAAAATTATAACTTTTACCAAATATATGATTGTAATATATAGTTTTGGTTTCTGGCTGCACTAAGTTTAATAAATAAATCGGATTGAAACCATATTATGTGGTTGTGTTCAATCATATAATTTAACAATAGTATTGTGTCCTTAAAATATTGTCATATCAACCATATTTTTTTTCCTACGTGTGCGCGTACACTAGAAGGGTTCGAACAAAATGTGTGTCAGTCACCACAAAGGATTAAATTTAAATTAATTTTTGGTTTGTAAAACGGGTTATAGTTCAAGTTTTTTCCTTTGTTAAGTTTATTCTTTAGAAGGATTTTGTTAAAAATACAATACAAATTTGCTGTGATCAATAATTTTTGATTGAAGAAGACAAGAAAAATAATAATCAAATCTTTAGCTGGGGGACAACTAGCTGTTTCGTAGTCGCTACACTACTCATCAACACCCACTGGGATTTGAATTATTATTATTATTATTATTATTATTATTATTATTATTATTATTATTATTATTATTATTATTATTATTATTATTATTATTATTATTATTATTATTATTATTATTATTATTATTATTATTATTATTATTATTATTATTATTATTATTATTATTATTATTATTATTATTATTATTATTATTATTATTATTATTATTATTATTATTATTATTATTATTATTATTATTATTATTATTATTATTATTATTATTATTATTATTATTATTATTATTATTATTATTATTATTATTATTATTATTATTATTATTATTATTATTATTATTATTATTATTATTATTATTATTATTATTATTTTTTTTTTTTGCCATGCCTACAAATACCGCCCTATTAGTATTTTGTTCACTGTGTCGCCATTTTTAATCCGATCGATATCGATGTTTGCGGCTTTGTAAGGGAGACGTGTCTGCCTTTATAGGCATAAACAACGTCGCATGGACATCACTCAGGAGCTGTTGAACATCGTCAACCACGATCCAGATTTTCTCAAAAAGGTCATAACTGGTGACGAATCATGGCATTACAACCAAAGCCCAATCATCCCAATGAAAGCGTCCAGAAGAGTCAAGACTGAAAAAAGCACGTCACGTTTAGTCAAATACGACGGTTTTGCTCACCGTTTTCTTCGACTGGAATGGCGTGGTGCATCATGAATTTTTGCCACACTGTCATACCATACGGTTAATAAGAAATACTACTTTAAAATTATGTGCCGTTTGCGCGAAGAAATTCGTCAGAAATGCACAGAATTGTGAAGAAGACAATCATGGATTTTGCACCATGATAACGCACCAACTAAGACGACATCGGTGCTTGTGCGTGAGTTTTTAGCCAAAAACAAAACCATTATTATGCCTCAACCATCGTATTCACCGGTGTTGGCCCCCGCTGACTTTTTCCTCTTACCAAAACTTAAGACACGAAGAAAAGCGTTTTGCTGTGATTGACGAGATAAAAGATACCAAAAAGTGCGTTTCAAAATTATTTCGAGGTTTGGGAAAAACAGATTACTTTAAAGGGGAGAGGATAGTTATTGATGCATAAATAAATAATTTTTGAAAAAAAATTTAAATAATGGTTATTTTTTGATCAGACCTCATATGTTTAAAAATATGTTAAGAAAATGTTACACTTACTTTATTGATCATGTTTTATTTGACCTTTTCAACAGACTCCTGTAATAGTTGGGCAAGAAGTTTTGTTATTTTTTTATTATTAATCTTTATCCTATTATTTCAGAAAATTAACTACTTCTGTCGATACATGGATCCATCACTTCAGTCCGGAATTAAAACAATCTGAGTGGACAGCAACTGGTGAATATTGTCCAAAACGCCCGAAAGCAAAACAATCAGCTCGGTATGGCCTCGGTATTTTGGGATGTGCGTGATGTAATTAATATGCTTCGACTATCTTGAGATAGGGAGTCCTATTAAAAGTGAATTTTATATAGCGTTGTTGAACGTTTGAAGGCCGAAATTGCACAGAAACGACCGCATATGGCAAAGAAAAAAAATTTTGTTTCATCACGACAATGCACCGTTCACAAGTCAATCAAAACAATGGCAAAACTATAAAAACTGAACTTCGAATTGCTCCCACATCCACCGTATACGCCAGATTTGGCTCCCAGCGACTACTGGCTGTTCGCAGACCTGAAAAAATGCTCGCTGGTAAAAAATTTCACACGAATGAAGAGGTTATCGCTGAAACTGAAACTGAGCTTACAATACCAGCCAATTATCTGGCAATGCCGACGAAGAGTGTTTTCACGATTGTCAGATGCCTGACAACATTGTCGTCTTACAATTGATTGACAATGGTTTTTCTGACAACGTTGTAAGTTAAAAATTGGCTGTTCACACGATTGTAATACATTTTCATACAATTTTACTGGCAATATCAATAAGATCTGACAACCGTACGTAGCGTGCGGCCTATTTTGAGGCAAAAGATAAATCGTTCTACAAAAGTGGTATTGAAATGTTAGAGCAGCGCTGGAATGATTGCGTTGCTCTTGATGGAGATTACGTTCATGAATAAAGCTAATTTTGAATAAAGAAAATTGTGTTCTTTGTTAGGCCCATGTGTTAGTACGGAGGAGTGTTGACAGCAATGTGGAATAAGCAACGTAACATAAACGGGCAAATTACAATGTTAAAAATTTGAAAAACCGTGACTTCAATCTTAACAAAATAAAAGCCAAAATCTCTACACTGAAAAAAAATTTACCAATTTTAGTTAGAAATAACCGAAAACGGCAGCTCTGCTTGCAATAAAATTTTATCTTAGCCATTCCAGTATACTTTTGTGAAAATTTCAATTCAAAAGTTTACAAAGAAACCGCACGGAATCATTTCATCATTTTGCCAAGTCAGCGAAGAAAATAAAGCAAAAATGGAATGTATATGCCAACAACCAATAATATTTATCACGATTTTAGCTGTTGCCAAAACAGTCGTGTGTTTAGAAAATGCAAGAAGAAAAACTAACCTAACAACTTGACAAAAAACCAATCTAAAATTCAAGTGTTAAATAGAAAAATTTTTCATTTTTCCAATAAAAATTGAGACGAAAAAACTTAAAATGAAAAATTCAACTGAAGGATGTAAATAATAAGTCACTACTATGAGAAAATACAAAAAGGAAGAGGAAATTTTTTTCAACACAGTAAGCACAGAATGTGAAAGAGTTTATACAACCACATATGTAAAAAAAATATGGTTGCAGCTTTTGACAAGATAATAAATGGTTTTGACAGTTACTGAAGCATAAAAACGGTTTTAATTTTGAGTGAATGGCAAAAAAAGAAGAACAGCAAAAAATGAGACAGGAAAACGGAAAAACAGTAAAAAGCTGAAAATGTTTAAATAACGTTCCACCACTAACAACTATATATATATAAAAGTTAATGTTCTATTTTTTATAGCATACCATTAGGATGATAATAATTTTATAGATTTATAAAGGGGTTTAAGGGAAAGGCACGAACAGCAACAGTTTTAATAGAAGGTAGAACAGAAATTATAATTTAGAAAGATGAACAAACAAAAATGTTTTTGTTAAGTGATGTAGTAATTATTAGTTATAGCTTTGTAGTTTTAAACACAAATAATTAATCGTGCAGCCATTAGTAACTATTACAAAGCCAAAATGATAATGATTTATGATTTCAATAGCATAATAAATACAATGAAGTTTTGTTTAACGATTTCAAAGGCATTCTTAAAAAGGTTTTGAAATTATGTTGAGCAATGAGTGTAGCACCATATAGGCGAAAAACACGGCTATAATGAAGACAAGGGACTAGTTGAGGTACTATAAGTTATACGTAGTGTATATCCGACCTTGTACAAAGTGGTAAGGCAACTTTGAATGCGTTAGTGATGGTGGTCTATACGACATCGTGGATGGTTCGTTACTACCAGATATTTTTAAATGAGACAGACATGTGTCAATGACTTGGGTCATCCTCTACCATGATATCCTTCTCTGAAGGTAGACCTCTTCTACGTTGTGAACTAGTTCACGGCTCACCAGTGTCCTGTGTTACTTTTCAGACTCTCAACTTTTTTTATCTGGGACTCAGGGGATGGCCCCTACATATGCAGCGCATTGTACTGGAACTAGGAAATGGGTTGTGATGAGGAGGAAAGAGGGAGTAGTGTTCGCGGAGTGTTAACAATAACAACACGAAAGACTAAATGCTAATATTGTTATATGTTTGTAGCCTATTGATGAGATCGGTCCTTCTAATTCCTCCTGTTTGTGATTTCCCGGAGAATAAGATGACTAAGCTTTCCGTTTAGGGACCCAAAATACATAAAAAGATATCTGCCCTTAAGGGGCACACTCGACATTCAATCAATTTTATTTCCTCACGTTACAACAAATATCTGTTGCAAGACGCAACAACATGTCGGAGACTGGAATTAGGTTCTCGAATACTGAACATACAGCCTAATTATCAGGGAATATTAATAACCCTATCTGCGATTTTGATTCTAAACCATAGTTTCAGTCAAGATGCAGGCACGTCACGTCAGCTTCAATCAAACACCACGAGGATCCCGTTCTGCCAATTAGTTCTTGATAAAGATTTTTGGAAGTATCAACATAACGTTAGACATGCTGGGACTTTCTAAGAGGTTGATTTATTATAACAAACGGACCACACCTAATTCTCTATACCCCAGAAAGCAGAGTGTCTAAATTATAATACGCCAGAAAATGCGACAGAATTTGATAGTGTTTAACGTAGGTTCCTGATTTGACGGTC
This sequence comes from Thecocarcelia acutangulata, assembly GCA_914767995.1. NCBI lineage: Eukaryota > Metazoa > Arthropoda > Insecta > Diptera > Tachinidae > Thecocarcelia > Thecocarcelia acutangulata. The sequence continues at coordinate 25,315,658 of OU612097.1, read as the reverse complement.
TAACCAGACGGTGATAACATGCTGATTGGCGCATGCTCTCCCCCATAGTTTGGAGCTCAAAGTTCGATGTATTTAAGTTCGCGGCATATGCACCTGGAGTTTTTCTAAGTGCAGGGCCAAAATATTGTAGCAGACGCATTGGTCAAGGCCGGGGGTTTGTTACAGTTGTGAAAAAGATTTACATCAGCACCTGCTTTGCGGCCTTATCAAACATAGCTTACATCTTGTAGTGTCAGAACGGTCTGGGAATACACGTAAGGAGGTTAAATCTTTTATATAAAGATTTCTGTAGAACTTGTGGTGACGAGGAGAGGGAAAGCATTGCACTTTTTTTGCCGTTATTGCAGAATGAGCCGGATATTCTGCAATAACGGCGTTGCTAAATCGTTATTTCATGATTTAGGGAAGCTATTTGAATGCGGTATTGCAGAATTAGAGTCTTTCATTTGCTCTTAAGCTTGGTTTAAATTTGGACTGCATTGATTGATATGCAGGTCTGTCTTTTTCAATTACTGCCAGCCTGCACAACTGAATAAAATAAATTATACAATTTTTTAATGAAAACTAAATTAAAATATATCACATTTTTAAGCTCCAATAGATATTTAGGAAATAAATGTTGTTGCTTTAAGAAAATCTGTGTGAATTAATAGCTCTTTAAACAAATTTAAATTCTCAACAGAACAAATATTTATTTTAAATCTTTTTAACAAAATCATGACCATAAAACTGTGGTTTTTATGGCTAAGAAAAGCACTTGGAATATTTACATGAATGAAAAAGGAGGAATATATAAAATTTCAACTCGAGTCCCATGCCGTAACGAGTAATTTAATGCGACGACGAATACCTTGTTTGTATAGAACAACACAACAGCAACAACAATTGAGCTTATTTTGTATCATCATTTAATAACGACAACAATGGCTGTTGTTTTTGTTTAGTTGTTTGTTTATTATTTTGTGTTAGTATTTTCCAAAGCATACATTTAGGTGTGGCTGTTTTGAATATGTATTGCATATAAAAAAAACCTTACTGAAGGAATGAAAACATTGACATGACTGAAAGACAGACCGAACTATTGAAATTTTATTAGCCAGTGTTGCGGTCGACATGGAAGCAAAAATATGGCAAATAAAAATTCGTAAAATATTAAGGGTGTGTTGTATTGGAAGTGGTTACGAGAAAGGTCATATAAATGGGGTTGAATAACATGAAAGAGTATGCAGTTGTTGTATAAGGATAGGGCTGTTCTTTATTTAATATTGGCCAAAACAAATTGTTTTTTTTTTCAATAAGCTTTTGTTTTAATTTTAAGCAGGATATTAAAAGCCACAAATTTGTTTTCTATATTAAAAATGGCCTATTTCATGCAAATTTATTTTTAATTATCGGTATAGTGATGTTTTTTAAATAAATTTGCATAATTGTAGATAATAAAAGGTTTTCTAATAAGTACTTGACAACTTTGAGTTTAATTTGTCCTATTCTTTTTCACTGATTATCTAACTGTTACTTCCCTTTTTTTCCAGTAAACTCAACACTTTCATCATGGTAATGTACTCGAACAAACAACGTATGCAAATTATAAAAATTTACTACCGACCGAGTTTACAACTAAACACTTCCATCATGGTAGAGTACTCGAACAAACACCGTATGCAAATTATAATATTTTACTACCGAAATTCGGAGTCGGTGACCGCAAGATTAAGAGCCTTAACTTCAATTTTGGGTCGTTATTCTCGCTCGTTAGACAAGCAATAACAAGTTTAGTGCAAAAATTTTAGTCTACATATTCATAGTGTGATGCTGCCGTGCCAGCGAGACAACCGGTAGGTCGAAGTCACGAAAATATCGCTGCCGTATAGGCGTCCATTGCAAACGTTCCAAATCAGTCGATTTCGCCACCTTTACAAGAACTGGGCATCGCTAAGACCACTTTAAGGTAAATTTTGCATCAAGATGTTGGTTTGCATACACGCACGAGCAAACTGACTCAAGAATTAAAGCCGATCGACCATTTCACGCGACGTACGTACTCCAATAGGGCTCTGGTGAAGATGCGCCAAGATGGTAAATTTCATCGCTAAATCATCTTTGGATCAACGGGTTAGTCAATAAGCAAGATATGCGTTATTGGTCTGGTGAAAATCCACATGTGCTTCATGAATCACCACTTCATCCACAACAAATAACTGTTTGGTGAAGTTTGCATACCGACGGCGTCATTGGACCATATTTTTTCGTCGATAATAATGATCGTCATGATAGTGCTATGCTATGTCCATTTTGCAAATGCTATGCGCTGACAGGCTTTAACTTTATAACTTTAATTTTTAATATTTTTAATAGTTTCACACCCGTTGCCAAAGTTGTCTTAAATACATCATCAACTGGGTTGCTAAGTGTTTAATATTAAATAACATAAAGGAAAAAAAAAATACGAGAATTATAGTGTTTCAAAAGTATTACTATTAATTTTGCACAAATGGTTGTCAAATTTGATTTTAAGTTATCTAACATCGCAGTTAATAAATTTATGTGTTTAATTTCTTATTACTTAACTCAACTTTTTTCTTGTTTGATAACAAGTTTTTACGCAAGTAAATAAAATAAAGCCTTTCAATTAAATCCATTTAAATAGAGACAATTTAAATGAAATTTCTTCTCGCGAGCATAGTTTTATTTCTTTTAGTTCCAAATACGATTATCCAATAAAAGTTTATTAAAGTGCTTTCCTTTAACAATAAACCATTATATAACCAAGAGAACGTTTAAATTGGATTTTCTGTTTTCTGTGCAGTGGATTTTTTTAGAAGCTTTTTTTGTCATCCAATTTATTGCCTTTGTGACAATATTGAAGTTGAGAGTGTGATTGTGTGTGCTTAGTTTTTCTCCATTAAAACTAGACTTTTTTTCTGCTGCAAATAAATCTCATCACACTTTTGTTGAGTTTCTTATGTTGGGTTGGTTAAACATCAAACAATGGAAACAACCACGATGAATGTCGAGTCAGTCAGTGACCCAGAAGACAGAGTTGTACAAACTTCAAGCAAATAAAGACATGTAGGGAAATGTGTGTTTTTAACTAAAATTCCAAAGTCATAAAATATTTTCTTCTTTAAGGGAAGAAAAAATGCAAAAAACTTAAGTTACCATCTAAATATATTAGGGGAAAATATATGTCAAAGTTGTGCCAAGTAAAGAAAAAAAAGATAGGTCCACCACGATTTTAAAGGCGACTAATGAAATGCACAGCCAACTGGATAAAATAAATACATAATTCAAACAATTGAGTTTTACTCACTATATATTATAAACAGCTTGTTTTCTATGTTTCCCAGCTGTGTATATGTCGACATTTCATAGGATCTACCCTATGTCAGTAGACTTTGAGATTTTTTTAAATATATTCCAATCATTCAACTTCATATCCCAACAATCTAAATAAATTATTGAGAATTAAAAAAAAAATGTTTTAATAATACCTGTCAAAAAAAGGTAGCTCCTATGAAATGTCGACATATATACATAGATAACTGGGAAACATAGACCCAGTGTTTAAAAGTCTTTTCAGCTTTTGCGCAGTTTGACTCGTTTTCGACTTTGAATTTCTATACAGAAAACTGAAAGCAACAGTTTACAATGTTCCAATTACGAAGAGAAAGAAATAAAAAATTTGAAACAATAAACAGTTGATTTTAATAAATACTTTTCTCTTTTCAAATAAAACTTTTGCTTTTTCTTAAACTTTTGAAATGAAAAGTTTCTTTAAACAGTTTTTAGGTTCTTTGCCGCTCATTCAGTTTAGTTTTAACTTTTAAGTCATATGTAGAGTGAGCATAAATTGTGTTTGCGTTGGTGAAAGAGAAAAAAGGATATTATATGCATATACCGACACATGATATTAAAAAAGCTGTTTAGCGCTACTTCAAAAATAAATCTGACATAGGCAAAGTAGAGTATAATATTTGCACATTTTCATGGAAGAATAATCGAATCAGCAATTTAAAAATATATTTGAAGAAACATCATATATAGTAGATCTCAATAAAAGTGAAAAAAAATTTTGTATTCTACTATTGAAAGAACACAAAGTATTCAAATAAAAACAAGTAAAAAGATTGTATTTCGATTCATTATTGGATTGGTTACAGAATACAGTATGACATATAATAGTTTAAATTCACCTAACTTTCGAAACATAGTTGACCCTCCTAGTGGCAGTTTTTTGCTATACAAGCAATCTTATGTTTATTAAAATTATTTGCTTTTCTGTTGCATGTTTACTGTAAAAATATATTATGTACAATAAGCATCAAATACTTTTGAAATGCAACTCTTATGTTCATTGGACAGTATATTGCCTCTTTTGAGCGGAAAACAAAAGAGAATAACATATTCAAATAAGTTCTTTAAAACAACTGCGCAGTTACTTCCAAGCAAGAAGTTTGATTTTGGTTTACACAATGTTCCTTAATTATTACTTTCCAAAAGGAAAAAACTAAAACAAAATAAAACTTCCCACACTCTTTAAAATATCGAACGACTTTTCAAAGTTTCTCTTTGTTTGGAAAGTTTCAGAAAAAGCAAAAGCATTTGTAGTGTACAAAAAAATTCTGCTTCCAAGCAACAGTCAATTTTTCAAACCTTTGCTTTTGTAAGTTAAGGGCCAATTTCACGATAAAGAAGCTGTTCGTTCGTTCGCACAATTACATTTAAACCGAAAACAACATTCAAAATTTTGTTATTTCGTTATCGTGAAATTGGCACTAAGTTTTTTGAACACTGCATAGAACACAAACTGCTTAGAATTTTTTGATTGATATAAATACATAATTTATAACGAATTTATATTACTTCAATTTTGTACTAAGGCCTTACTGTACCTGCGAAACAATAGCTATAACGGAGTATATTTATCAGATTCATTACGAAGTTTAACTGTATTATCCGATTATCCAAATGTCTAATTACAGTGTAGCAGTGGTTAGCGTCAGCACTTGCTACGGAATAAACTTATCAACTTTTCACCACCGCTCCCTCTTAGCTAGCAAAGCGCACGCAGGTGACAATTTCTTGGCGCCGGTCATATTAACAAACCTGTTGCTCAAGAGCTCGGTATTTATAATTCCTTTTCTATGCAAGTCCGAAGGAACATATAAATCGAAATCCATAAAAAACCTTAAAGAGATTTTTCCAATTCCGTATGTTCAAAGTTCGGTATTCAGCGAATACGTAATGGATCGAGTGCAAATTTAATTCGTTTTTGGGAGCAGATATTTTGCGCAACTGCTTCGACTATGAATGTCCCACGGCCAGGGTCCAGTCGATCTTCAAGGAATCCCGAAAACATTGAACTGGTTGAAAGCAGTTTATGTGAAAATCCGTGACATTCACTTCCAAGTGATTATTCATGAAATTTTGAAAAAGAGATATTCCACCGTACCAACTGAAAGAGACTTTCATTTACGTAAAAACTTTTGTGAAACGATGTTTTTTTCTGTCTTGCATCAGTAATCAAGGGATAACCCCTACATATACAGTGCATTGTACTGGAACTAGGAAAATGGGCTGTGATGAGGAAGAAAGTGGGAAAAGTGTTTGTGGAGGTTTAACTTTAACTTATCTGTTTCAACTTTAGTAGATAAAACTGAACAGTGCACAGTGTACCAGTGCAATGTCCCTTCGACATTGCTCACATTAGCAATATTAAGTCGAACACCTTCCACACTACAGAGTAATGAAATGCGTTCAAAAGAAATTAATAACGAACATATAAAGAAAACACGGGCAACGGTGAAAAAAACACTTACTACCTATTCTGGTGCAATTTGGGTTCATGTTGGTGCGTTTTTCGCACTGCAAAACCGATTTTTTGGAACGACGAGGCTCATATTCACTTAAAAAGCTACACCGACAAGCAAGATTGCCCTTACAGGTGTCCAAATTGCCGCGAGCCTTGATCGACCAAAAACCATTGATAATGAATGGATTGAGATAATTGGCGAATTTTTTTTTTTTAATTCTCGAGATCAGGCGACGATTGTCAACGGTGAAAGTCATCGACGCATGATTACGGAATTTTTTTTGCCAAACCTGCGAGCTCAGCTGACGTTTGAACGTTTGAATTGATCGCAATTTCAAAACAAAATGTTTGTGTTTGTGTTTGCTGTGCTGTCATCTAGCCTTAGGTACCTTCAATATCAATCCGCCCTCGTAAGTCAGTTACTAGACACCCTATACTACGTTTTGGAAAACTAGTAAAGTTTTTGTTTAACGACAATGGTGTAATGATTCTCCATGTGCTAACTCATACGTTTTACTATTAAAAAGTCAGGCCTACTCTGATTTACAGATTTTGCTACAGCAACAAAATATTGAATTTAATAAAATAGAAGAGAGAGAGAGAAAAAAAAGCAAATAAATGACATAAAACACTACAACAGAATGAAGATGGGTATTTATGGACAGGCGGATGATAAAATGTTGTTTATTTCAAGCAGTTGTAGAAAATAATGATGACGTCGATGAAGATGATGAATAACAACATGACTTTGTCAAATTGATGAACATGAATTTAATATATGGGTTCAGTTACATGAATGTTCATGAAAACGGTTTTAAGGGTTCGCCGGTTTACTGCAGGCTGCAGAGCAATGTCAAAAAAAAACACACATACATAAATTATTTATAGCAAAAACTCCAAAGCAACTTGCTACACATTTTCATTTGTGTGCATACAATACCATACATGCATATACGAGTATGTAGCTATGCTGTGATATGAAATATTGTAAAATATATGGAACCATTGTGTCATCAAACATTGAATATAAAAAAAAAATAAACTAAACTCTTTTTTTCCGACATTTATCTCCTGACAATATAATGTGATGCTGACATAGACACTGACATTCGCAGCAATATTTTTCCTGTATTTCATCATTTCGGCTCTGCTTTTTTTCTTCCGATTTTATAGAGAATAAATTTAAATTTATCTTCAACATGATGATGACAACATTCAACTCAAAAGGGAATTGTTTGTTGAATTTAAATTGCTTCAATGAAAATTGTATGGAGTACCAAAAAACATAAGAATGGAAAAAACACAATTGCACTGTCTGGAGGAAGGAATTTTTAAAAACAAGGGCTTTGTTCGTTTAAATTGAATTGCAGAGAAGACAAGTCGAAATATAAAGGATAAACAAATTCTTCAAAATAATTTTTTTCAATTGCCACAGTCGACTTTAGTTTTTATAAAAATTTCGTCTTGCAACCTGTATTGAAATAAGAAAAGGCATTGTGGAGGATTCTGGTAACACTGTAGAACAACTTTTAACTTTAATAAAATTACGGGTGTCGACGTTTGGATCGGTAACAAAAAGAAAGCGTGTCGGCGTTTTGAAAGATCATGTTGTAGCACACATCGGTATATAAAACCAGGTGTAAAGTATCTTGAACCACTTTGTAGAAACAACTAATGGACAATCTTGTATTTTATTGGTTTTGGTTGTTTGTGTTAAGTTTTAGAGGTTGGTGTGTTCCGATACAACATATAACATTTTTGCAGAATATTTGATCTCCAACTTTCCTCTTTTGGTTAACGATTTGCTAATTTAAAGGCGACAATACTATTAAGAGGGGGACTTATAGGGTAATTTATATTTTTTTTATTTATGTATATTATACAAAAATAACATTTTCTACAAAGTTGCTTAACATAACCAATAGATTAAATGAAATTTATGAAATTTAGCTGCATATGTCAGAACACACCGACCCCCAAAAATTAACACAAACATCAATTAAATTCAAATTGCCTATTCAGGGTTGTTGGACATACCCTACACCTCATACGTGAAGAGAACACGGTTTTATAAACCGATATGCTGCTAGCACAGCCCAAACCTGGGAAGCTTTAATCGGCTCTCAATGACATCTGAAACCTTAACCATTTATAAAATAAAATTAAGTTGTGATTTTTCAAAACGCCCACACACGATTATTTTTTTTTTTTTGTTTTTTTTTTTTTTTTTTTATTGGACCAGTACTCAGGGGATGACCCCTACATATGCAGTGCATTGTACCAGAACTAGGAAAATAGGTTGTGAGGAGGGGAAAGCGGGAGTAGTGTTTGTGAACATTTGACTTGAATCTTCCAACGTTATAACAGACAGGAAACACTTCTGCAGGCAACTTGTTCCACAGACGAAGCGTGCGGCTGAAAAACGAATTCTCTCTGTAATGCGTAGTACGATTCCCCGGGCAATCGACCACAAATGGGTGAGCTCTAGACGATGAACGCGTGCTACGTAAAAATGTGCGCGTTTCGGGAACAAGATCCTTAATCTCGTCAGAGCAAAATCCATTGTAGTATCGATAGAACAGAGTAACGCATCCCACACTGCGTCGATGCTCCAGTGAGTCAATAGAGTTGGATACCCTACTGTCACCGATGAGCTTCTTCGCCCTCTCCTGCACACGGTCGAGTAACCCCAAAACAGACTTTGAGGCACCGGCCCAAACATGAGAGTTGTATTCCATTTTCGGTCGGATGTAGGTGGTATAAATAGTAAGGAGATCGGATGGAGTGAAGTACATCTTACACCGTTTCAAAAAACCGAGCCACTTGAATGCTTCTTTAGAGATATGAAAAATGTGTTCAGTCCAGCGAACATCACACTGTATCTTCATTCCAAGAACATCAAGAGCATCCGATTCTTCAATATTTATACCATCCATGAGTACAGATGAAGCAGCATTTGCGGTCGTTTGTTTGTGCGTCAATAAGCTACACTGGGTCTTACGAGCATTAAAGACTACCCTGTTTTTACGACCCCATTCAGAGACCAATAGAAGATCACTATTCAGTGAATCATTCATATTTAGTCTCTTGGCAGCGATCTCTGATAGGCTGGGCCTATAGCTAAAAGAGTACGAGTGGCAAATGCTGCTGTCATCTGCGAAAGAGTGGATAGGGTTGGAAGTTTGGTAGAGAAGATCATTTAGAAAAATAAGGAATAGGGTAGGAGAAAGAACGGAGCCTTGCGGAACCCCTGAATTAATCTTGAACTCGTTTGATGAGACCCCATCTATAACAACTCGTATAGAGCGGTCTCTGAGAAAGCTCGATATAAACCGAGAGAAGTCATCACCGACACCAAAGGCAGTAAGTTTTGCCAATAGTGCACCATGCCACACTCTGTCAAACGCTTTTGAAATATCAAGAGCCACCACCCTACTTTCACCGAAATGATGGATTGAGTGGCACCATTTCTCTGAGAGATATGCCATAAGATCGCCAGTTGAACGACCCTTACGAAATCCATATTGACGATCACAAAGTAGTTTATGCGACTCCAGATACCTCATAAGGTGATGGTTAACCATGTTTTCCATTACTTTGGAGAGTGTAGAGCAAATTGCAATTGGGCGGTAATTTTCGGGGTTATTTGCCATACCCTTTTTGGGTATTGGTGTTACATTAGCAACCTTCCAGCACGATGGAAACTCACCAGTATGGTAAAGTATGCTGAAAAGGCGTGCTAATGGACGCGCAAGCGTAGAAGAACACTGCTTCAAGACCAGTGCTGGAATGCCATCCGGTCCAGGAGTTTTGTTTATATCGAGGTCTTCCAAAACCCTTTTAACTGCTCGCGCCCGGAAGAATATCTTCGGCATAGTTACAGATACTCTTTCGAGCTCGGGAAGTGGCTGACTGCTTTCCGGCAAGCAGGAATTGCTTGCAAAAATTTCAGCCAACAGGTTAGCTTTGTCAACCGGGTCTGTGAATGCTTGGTCATTCTTTAAAAGAGTTGGAATTGATGAACTAGCACTGTTCTTTACTCTCTTAACGAAAGACCAAAAGGTCTTACTGCCCCGAGGAGCTGCAAGGACCTTGGCACGAAGGCGCTGTTCGTGAAGAGACTTTTCACGCCTAAGTACCTTGGCACACGAAGATCTTGCCTTTTTGCGTAGCAAATCAGTGTCTGGTGTTTTGTTTAAACGCCAGTTACTGAATGCTTCCTCTCTGGATCTGACTGCGTTTTTGCACGTCTGATTAAACCAAGACTTTGGTTTTGGTTTAATCGAAATCTGCTTGGAGGGGATGAATGTTTTCATCCCTAGCAATATCATTTTCTCGACCATTTTTGCTGAAGCATTTATGTCGTTATCTAGAAAACAAAGTTTCCAATTAAAATGCTCATAAAATTGGTTGAGCTCAGCCCAACGCGCCTTTTCGTAAATAAATATTGAACGTTTCGTAGCTGATTTTGAAACGTTACGAAGTCCCGAGATCGAAAAGGAGGCAGAAATGGTGCAATGATCCGAATTGCCGAGAGGTGCACTAACTCTGACTTCATACTTTTCAGGGTGTGAAGTCAGGAATAGGTCAAGTGTGTTTGAATGGTGCCCTTCAACACATGGAATATGCGTTGGCTCATTCACTAATTGCGCTAGGTGGTTGTACGCAGCGAATAACTCGACATATTGGCCTTCTGGAGTTGTATGACTCGAATGACGAAGCCAGGATGAGTTGTGAACATTGAAATCACCAGCAACAACGATTTCACTGCTCGGACAACTTTCCAGGATCTTCGATATGGAGTCGGAGAGGGCATCGAAACCAGAAAAGGTAGTATCCCTCACCGCATTTGGACTTCTGTATAGAAACCCGAAATGCAAAAAGTGTGATCTGATTTTGAATTTAACCCAAAGACAGGTAACAACATCGAAAATAAAACTACGTTGATTTTCCAAAATGCCCACACCAACCCCCAAAACTTAACACAACCACCCAAAACCAATAAAATTCAAATTGCCCATTCAGGGTTTCCTAAAACGTCGCTGGAAATACCCTACACCTTAGACGCAAAGAAAACACTGTTTTATACACCGATATGCTGCTAGAACAGCCCAAACTTGGGAAACATTCATCGGCTCTCAATGACATCTGAAACCTTAACCATTTATAAAATAAAATTAAGTTGTGATTTTTCAAAACGCCCACACACGATTATTTTTTGTCTTCTTTACCAAAATCTATCTTCGGATCATTATTATTTTTTTTCGCGTTGAACTGTGTAATTATTATCCTGGAAAAAAAAGCAAAGCTTTCGTACTTTGTTTAACAGGTGATATTTTCGAATTAGTTGTCACTTTGTAGATTGTGTTTAGTTAGTTTAAAAATAGTAATAGTCGGATATAACAAGATTGTTTAATAGAAACGGCAATTCTGTTCGGGTACCGTTCCGCGTGTTTTGTCCATATTTATAATCGGGAGCTATTCGCAGTCTTAGGGAACAGTAAACCAATACGAGTACATAACCGTATGGCGCCGAGGGGCAACATTTGTTGCCAAAAATGCCGATATTCTTGCGCATGTTTGGCGAATTGGCCCTATACCGACCTTATTTTATTGCGCGATAAGGCTTGAACAGGATGAATGGGTACTTCATAAAAATAAGTTGTCATATTTGGAATCACATGACATTCAATAGCTTCAAATACATTTCTACATCACCGATTGCTGCAGATTTGAGTGAAAACTGGCACTATTTTCTTAAGTGATAACGTCCATATTTTCATGCATAGGTCCTTTCTCAGATTAAATGTAAAATTTGGAACGACACCAAGCCGCACGAGATCCAAGTTCAATGCATGCCGCAGAAATCATGGTTTAGTGTGAGCTAAACATGAGAAAGAGTGTAACAGAGAGTATTGCGAAAACAGTTAAACCATAGTTGATAAGCATTACCTTTTGCACAAATAAGAATATTATATTGTATATTGCTGTATTCCAAAGCACAGTATTACTTATTGGTGTCATATTTGTGCAATTTTAGAAACGCCTACGACAGTCTTGTAATAGATTAATGAATAAGGTGTACACACAGGTTCTCTTTAGTTTATTATAAAACAGTCGTAGCCATTGTCTTTTTAAATTCGCCAGCCATGATAAAGAGTTATGTTTCTTTTGGAAAAGATTTTAACGAGCAACATTTTAAATTTTGACCAACTGTTTTAATTGACTCTAAATCTACAATTTCAAAATAATTGCCTTTTAAAAGCTTCGCTGCTGTTTTTCTATTTGTTTAGTCATCATTCATAATCTTATCTGATGGTATTAACTAATGTTATCTTTTGGAATTAAATTCTGAAATTTTGTTTGTAATGATTATTTTTCCATTTTATTTTATTTTTATTTTTTTTTTTTGCTTTTGGCTTCTTGTTTTTCAAGAATAATTTGTTTAATTTTTGCACTGTTGCCTTTCGCTTGACTTAGTTTCTAATGTCATTAAGGATATATTTTCTCGACTGAAGTCTGTGTGACAGAAAAGTTAATGAGAAAGATTATTAACTTGTGTATAATTTCTAGCTGGGATTTAAAAGGAAAAAATGAAAGAAAATATGATTTCATTAAAAGAACTTTATTACAGGATTCCTTCCTTTTACCAATATGTAGTAAAATTGAGTTATACTGTTTTTGGAATAGGGGTGTTTAATAATTTTTAGCTAAAAGTCAATAGACGAAATGATAATTAGCTTTAGAAGGTTAGTTAGTCTTCATTTTAGTTAAATTGTTGAAAAAAAAATTCCTGCGCAAAGATTTTTTTTAACATAACATGAACAAACACTTTGAGATAAAGTACAACATACGAGGCCAGGACGGATCAATAAGTCTGTAATGTTTTGAATCTTCTGCCTCTTAATTGAAATGACAATACAGGCAAACGCCAGTTGCCTGATGACTAAAATTTGAGCAAGTTGGCGCATTTAATTTGTTCTAAAAACTCGATGCGAATTTAAACAAATTTTTGGTTTTTTTTACGTTTCGACAAACAATATATCTTGCAAATATTAGGTGTAAAACTTTGCTTCTGCCGTTTTTCTAATCGAAATTCGAGGCTTTATTGTAAACAATTGGTTACACATTTATGATCCAAAGTACATATGGGCTGAGGAGTCCCGGGCCTAACAAAGAAAACACAGTTTTTTTGGTTTAAAATTTATTTATCAACGTAATCTCCATCAATAGCAACGCAATTATTCCAGCGCCGCTCTAACATTTCAATACCACTTTTATAGAACGATTTATCTTTTGCCTCAAAATAGGTCTCAGTTTCAGCGATAACCTCTTCATTCGTGCTAAATTTCTTACTGGGGAGAATTTTTTCAGGTCTGCGAACACCCAGTAATAGTCGCTGGGAGCCAAATCTGGCGTATACGGTGGATGTGGGAGCAATTCCAAGTTCAATTCAGGTCGTCTTGACATTTTTTTTGATTGACTTATGAGACGGTGCGTTGTCTTGATGAAACAAAATTTGTTTCTTTTTAATATGCGGTCGTTTCAGTGCAATTTTGGTCTTGAAACGCTCCAACAACGCTATATAAAATTCACTGTTAATAGGATTCCCTATCTCAAGATAAGCGATAAATATTACAACACGCACATCCCAAAATACCGAGGCCAAAATTGCAAAAATACCGGCCTTTCCAGCCGATCGTTGTGCTCACTCAGGTGACGATCGTTTTGATTCCGGAGTGAAGTGATGGACCAATGTTTCATCCATTGTCCCATATCGACGCAAAAATTCCAGTTTGTTACGTTTACGGATATCCAAGCACTGCTCAGAATCATCATCATCATCATTAAACGCGGCAACTACTTTGAACAGAGCATTCTCATAGTCAAACGCTAATGCAATATAAAGCCGACAAGTTCTTCTGATATCTTTACGATGTCAGCTAACTCCCGCAACTTCACTCTTTTCGATCTTTCAAAACGATTTTGTGGATTTTTTTATGTTTTCTGGTGTTATCGCCTGATTTGGACTTCCGCTGCGTCCACTGCATCATCGGTGTCTTTACGACCTTGTTTGAAGTCAGCAAACCAACGTTTTATTGTTTTCTGATAGAGCGGAGTCCCCGTAACCCTTTTCATGCCAATGCTTCGCTTGAACGGTATTTGTTACCATCAAAAAGCAGTGTAAAATTAAAACACGAAATTGTGTTTGATGCATTGTTTTGACACTAATAAAAGTAGCGTCACTCTTAGCACAATAACTTACACACTACTAAATAGAGTATCATGAAATTTTAACAGCTGTCTTTTTAAGGTTAGTATTAACTGGAAAAACGCGACTGCAATAAAACTAGCGCCATCTATGTGTTAGGAGCCCGGGACTTTTGTCCATCGCTGCCCAATACAATCTTCCATCTTTCGGACAGCGTACTGGTCAGCCAGTCATCATAAGACCGTGTTGGTCAGTCAGGCCATATGAGGTGATAGTCTGACGGAGCAACGTGTAGAGAATACGGCGGGTGGGATAGAACCTCTAACTTCAACGTTTTCAAGCATGTCTTGACCATTTTTGCAACATGTGGCCGAGCATTGTCATGCTGTAAAATCGCTTTGCCATGTCTGTCGTTGTATTGCGGCCGCTTGTCTATCAATGGTCGGCCCACACACAGTAATTGCGTCCGATAACGATCGTCTGTGATTGTTTCAGTCGGGTTTAACAACTACAACGGGTTAGTGGTCCCACCAAATAATGAGCTTGACCTTGGAACTGTTAATATTCGCTTTGGCCGTCGATGTGGGAACATGGATTAACGTAGTGAACCGTTTTCATACTCGTAATACACTACGCTGAGCTGGTTTTACCAAATACTGAGTATGACCTTGGAACCGTTAGTATCCCAATGATTTTCTGCACTTGGGATTATCATAATGCACCCAATGTCCGTCCCCATTCGCAATGATGTAGAAATTCTTTCTGTCTCCCAATGATTTTCTGCACTTGGGATTGTCGTAATGAGCCCAATATTCGTCGCTATTCACAATGGTGTAGAATCCCTTTCTGTCTCCCTATGATTTTCTGCACTTTGGATTACCGTAATGAATCCAATGTTCGTCCCCATTCACAATAATGTAGAAATCCTTTCTGTCTGTCTTTCAAGCAGCTGTTCACAAGAAAACAAACACCATTAAGCATCTCTTGTGCTCAATACTTACGGTACCCAATTTCCTTGTTTCTGAATCATGCCTATGGCTTTCAGGCACTTTGAAATGGCTTGCTGTGTTACTCTCAATAATCCTGTCAATTCCTGTTGAGTGTGACCCGAGTCTCGATAATATAATGCACCCATTCTGCATCTTCGAAAACCGTCTCTCTTCCACCACCATGACGTAAGAATCACAGTTTTTGAGCCGTTGAAACCACTCTCGCCACTTTCTTTCATTAAAAGCGGCCTCAACGTTGGCATTTGCAAATATTCGATGACCCTCAGCAGCAGATTGTTTGATGCTAAAGCAGAAAACTAAAACCTCCCACAAATGACGAGAATTTGGCACGTAAGCTGACATGTTTAATCAAAAATAACTTTTTGTGCGGACACAACAAATCGACTAATAATTTGATGGCGTTTTGTCTACAAAGACCTAATCTCCTTGTATTATATTTACGATATATTTATTTCGACTATTTCATTACAGCCATTTATTGCATAACGGCGGAAGCAAAGTTGTACACCTATCAAATCAGTAATGGGAAGAAAAATATAATAAAATGATGTCCATAATAACACAAAATAAATGAACTATCTGCCCCCACTATACATTTTTTTAAATTAATTATTTTCTGATTAAATTTAAATGTTAATATTCCCTGAATAAATATGAGAACAATGCTGGTTGCCAATACAATTGCTTATATTTGTGTATATGAATTTTCATTTAACTTTTATTTGTATTCCATAGAATTCATGTCGATTGGTAAATATTTGTTGATATTTCTAAAATTACTTTTCGCTCAAATAATAAAAACATACATACATATGTATGTATACCACCGTCCAATGTTTATGAAAACAATTCCAATAGATTTTTTGTGAATAATATTTCTGTTTGTTTTAAGTAAACTAACAACTGCTATTTGCAGTAAAAAAACAATGGGAAAAAGTTGTTTTATTAAAAAATACATAAAGGGTGGTCCAACCATAATGCTGTTGATTATTAGTTAATTTGGCATTTCTTGGTCTCAGTGTTCGACAAATTCAATCTCACACAATACAAGCGTTTTACGAAAATATGCGTTCGAATTAAAAAGTGTTTCGTGCACTTCGCGAGGCATACTTTCACTTCAGTGGAATCGTGAACAATTACAACTGCCACATTTGTGCAAATGAGATTATATGACTGTTTAAAAGCTGACGCATCGGCACAAGGTAACTGTTTGGTGCAGTTTATAGGCTGGCGGCGCCATCGGGCCACACTTCTTCCAAAATAAGGTCGGTCAAGCAGTTGCGGTAAATGGTGTTCACTTTCACAAGGGATATAAATTGAGAATGCAGACCTGGATGATGTATGGTGCCAACAGGATGATGCCGCTTACTACACACTGATAGGAAATCTTTCGTAGATATAACAATTTGTTGAATTGATGTTACGATGTTGTCATTTGTTGTTGGGTCGACGTAAAGTATTAATCAGGTTATGAATATTGTTTAATTAAAGAAATAACGAATTTGCTACCACGGGACTTGTTGGTCGTACACTTCCAAATCAGCCATCAAGTATATAATTAAGGGCTTAGATTTACACAAAATAATGAACTAAGGCCATTATTTTAACTACATTGTGTTCAAACTGTCGTACATTAATGCAACGATATATTTCCATTATATTTACTACACTGTTTAGTAGCTATAACGAAATTTTTACTTTTCATGCAAAAGTTTTTCGTAAAACGAATGAAACTATTTCGTAACATTAGTCAAGCGGTAAAAGTAATAAAGTGGCCCCAGTGAAAATTTTCATTCCAATAAATTCATAACCGTGTGAAGAAGCTTATCGGTGACGGTAGGGTATCCAACTGTATGTACTCACTGGAGCATCGACGCAGTGTAGAGTGCGTTACACTATTCTATCGTTACTGCAATGGGCGATGATTTATACGTAACATGCGTTCATCATCCAGAACTCATCCATTTGTGGTCGACTGCCCGTTAAATCGTACAACTCATTACAGACAGAATTCGTTTTTTAGCTATACGCTTCGTCTGTGGAATAATTTGTCTGCAGATGTGTTTCCTGTCTGTCATAACGTTGGTAAGTTCAAGCTAAATTTTCACAAACACTGCTCCCTCTTCGCAACCTATTTTTCTAGTGATCGAAACGGCTTCATTCCCATAACGAAGCGTTTTTCTTTCAGTGTACAGTCAGCGAAAAAGTGGCTCTATTGTGCGAGCAAATCAATGACCGGCCGTGTTATTTCACGTCGTGACGATGTTAATTGTCCGCCACGATCATGCGATTTTACACCGTTGGACTACTTTATTTAAGGATATTTACAAGCAAAAGAGTAAGTCAATAAGCCAAGAACAACTGAAAAGCGAAAGGAGATAATTCGGCGCATTAACGGCATTGAACCTTAATTATATGTATCTCATAATTATTAAAAAAGTAGACTATCGGTTAAAGTTAAACCTTCGTACCGTGGCAAATATTTAGCCGATTTTTTATTCCTCATGATGTAATTTGTCACAGATCGTAATAAAAAATATTAAGATAATTCTCTTTTTGGTTTTATATACAATTACTATCATGTGTTTTGGTTGGGTCGCCCTTTGTGAGTGTTCTTTTTTTAATTCTTTCTTTAATCAGGGTGCAGTAGTGCAACAAAATCATCAAAATGTTTCATTGAAATAACTCTAACACTGAAATGATGATACTGGAAAATAAGGAAAATCCTTTTCAAAGCAAATTATTTTTTAAAGTAAGAAAATAATAAATTAAAACAAACAGTCTGTGAAACATTAAAAAAATAAAAACCAAAGAAGCAAGCAACAGTGCACACATAACAATAACAATAAAAAAAATGATACATATACATGTTTTTTGCCTTAATGGCAAAAATGAGTGAAAATTTGCCAATCACCGTACTCGGCGCTAAGGCCGTCAAATTATGAAAGTGGTCAAAGCTGGACCATGAAGGACGACAGTGAATGTTCTAAGTTTTGCCAATGAGTTTATCTTTTTAGGAATCCACATTACTCGTATACGAGTACAAGCATTGATTGCGATCATTAACATCCTGTAAAATTACTTTATCGTATCTCTGGTTGTATTAAGGCCGTTTGCATTTCAATGCTCAGCTCAAGCGCAATAATTGCGTTCGATAACGATCGCCTGTGATTGTTTCAGTCGGGTTTAACAACTCATAGTACACTACGCCGAAGTGGTTACACGATATATAGGGTGTTTTTTTAAGCTAGATAGAACTTTAAATTGTAAAAAGTAACACAAAAAATTAAATTTTGATGAAACCTTAATTCTTCAAAAATGAGGCCGGAGCTCGCGTTACGGTCAATGGAGATCGTTACCGCACCATGATCAATGATTTTTTGTTTGAAAATATTGATGACATTGATCCGGAGGAGATGTGGTTTCAACAGGATGGCGCTACGTGCCATACGGCGAACGCAACCATCGACTTACTGAAATCAAAATTTGGCGATAAGTTGATTTCGAGAAATGGACCTGTCAATTGGCCTCCAAGGTCGTGCGATTTGACACCTCTCGATTATTTCCTGTGGGGCTACGTGAAGTCACTGGTTTATGCTGATAAACCAGCAACAATTGACGCCTTGGAGGCCAGCATTGTTCGTGTTGTTCGTGACATACGGCCAGCAGTGCTCGAAAAAGTGGCCCAAAATTGGACGTCCAGAATGCGCTTCGTCAAGAACAGCCGCGGTGCCCATATGCCCGAAATCATTTTCAAATGTTAATGTCACGTATTGATCTTTCGAATAAAAAAAAATTTTGATTACAATTTAATTTTTTGTGTTATTTTTTACAATTTCAAGTTCTATCGGGCTTAAAAAACACCCTATATTATCATGATTTTCTGCGCTTGGGATTATCGTACCTAGTTTTTGTCTTCAGTCACAGAAATCCCTTCTGTCTTTGCCTTTCAAGCAGCTATTCATAAGCAAACAAACGTTCAGCATCTCCCTGCTTCAACTCGTAGAGCACACAATTTGCTTATTTCTAAATCATTCCCCTGACTTTCAGTAATTTTGAAATGGCTCGTTGTGTCACTCCCCATGATCCTGTAATACTTGTTGACTGCCTTAAATTCTTCATCTTTGAAAACCTTCTATCTTCCACCGCCACTCTCGGCACGTTCTTTCACTAATAGCGGCTTCACCATAGGTATTTGATAGCATTCGATGAGAGTGAGCTGCAGGTTTCTTCATATCAAAGCAGGAAATTCAAACCTGCCGCAAATGGCTCCTAAGATGACATGTTTAATCGAGAGTAAGTTCATGATACAGACGCAAATCGACTAATATTTCTACGGCGTTACGTTTGCAAATACCTACAAGTAAGCTTATTGTATAACGAGTAATTACACTACGATCTATTTACTTCGACTACTACTTACCGCTATAGCCATCTATTACCAAAGCGAACCACGCTTTTTTCACAATAATACTAATATTTTTGGTTCACTATTATTTTTTAAATTATTTCTTACTTTTTAGTTTGATAGCGAAGCGTGTTTCTTATTTTTTTGTTTTTTAACTATATTTACAAACATGCTAACCTATAGACATAGAAGTTAACATAAGCCTGTTAGTAACCTCTCCTTTCGTGCAGATACAAGCAAATTAAGACACAAAAAGCTCACAAACTCCGCAAAATATTAAAAAAAAAACGCCGCCGAAAAGTGCCGAAAAATAGTAAAATGGACAAAAATTGGTAAAAAAAAAAGCAAAAAAAAAAAAATAATAACCGGTTCCAAAACCAGGTTCCAAGTTTGTTTCTCCCTTTATCGAAAATGTTATGGAACAATATTCTTAATGTTCTTATGATGAAATAAATATTCAATATATTTTTTTCTCCAATTTCACATTTTTTCTCCTTTTTATAGAAAGCTGAACAAATATATAGATTTTTAAAATTAAAAGCAAAAAAAAAAAAAAAAAAAATTAAATAATAAAAAAAAAAATAAAAAAAATAAAACGAGCTCCGAATATGAAAAGCCGGTTTCGGACAGGTTAGCGAACCGGTTGCGAGTTTTTTTTAGGGGAAAAAATCGGTTTCATAAATTGCCAAAATTCTCTCACTATCCCTGAAAAGTCCCAAGCAATACGGCAACTTCAAATTTCGCACTAAAGCGGCAACACTCTTTTTCTATATCGATATATTAAATGAGTATACACTGTATATAACAGGAGTTGTCAAAGTTAAAACGAAAACAAACATATACGTGAAGCTAGTAGAAGGGTGGTAGAAATAAATCATTCCAACCAAAATTTATGGACATATATAAATGGTGTTGCGAAAATGCAATGGTAGTACAAAATGGGTTAACAAAGTTACGATAACTTTGTAGAAACAATATACATATATTTTTATTTTTCTGTCCTTGACAAACCAAAAATCACTATTACTATTTTATATCCTTAACGTTTTACTCTTACTCTTGCTTATTAAAGCGGTAAACTTATTTTGTTTGCCATTATTTGCTATTTATATTCCCTAGTGGTTAAAGTTTCATTTTGCATTAGATCATTTCTGTTTTAATAGCCCTTCTAATAGTGTTTTTCGTTTCTGCTTTTGCCTCTACATTTTTAATCCAGTACAAAGAATACTAAATTGCAAAAATCGTACTATTTTA
Source organism: Thecocarcelia acutangulata (assembly GCA_914767995.1). NCBI lineage: Eukaryota > Metazoa > Arthropoda > Insecta > Diptera > Tachinidae > Thecocarcelia > Thecocarcelia acutangulata. Next base: position 25,294,962 of record OU612097.1, on the reverse strand, counting down.
AATCTTTAGAGAGTATTAGAAAGAAAAAATTTTTATAAACGAAATTAAAAAGAGAGGGGGAAAATGAAAATCTTAATATAAAAAAATAAAAAAATAAAGCTAACGGTAAAACATATAAAAAAAACATGAAAAGAAGTGAAATAAATAAAAGAAAACCCCTTAACACATATGCGACTTAAGAGACAAATAAAATATACGAAAAAAAAACTGAATTCCATCACTAAATAAAAATAAAATGAAACGCAATTTTCATTATTTCAACCTTGAAGCCATGCTAAGGATTGCTAAAATATACACACACATACACATAAAAAAATGGCTGAAAGGGATTTACGTTCACCAGAAAAAACACATTCTCCCGCAAACATATTTGCCAAGCAACTGAAATATACCGTCAATGTGCTATACGATTAAAGCAAATAAGAGAAAAAAGTTAACTAACGAAAAAATATATTTATCATCTGCTCAAAAGTATGCTAGAGTTTTTTTTTTAATATTTTTGTTTTGTGTATGAAAATTATTTCTGAATTCTTTGTATAAGTTAAATTTGTTTTTTGGCATTTCATTAAAACAAGCATCAAGAGAAGCGTTATAAAAAACGGATTAAAGACGGTAAAGAATATTTATTTTTTTAACATTTCGTTAACATACTCTCATAATCCCTGCTGGCTATGCTATAGTTTTGCTAACATTGGCTCTGAAAGAATTGCAACAAACGAAAAGAGCGATAGAAACGTTTAACTCCTGAAATTTAATTTTTGTTACAATAGAAATAAAACAAAAGAATTCTACTCATAAGTTTTTAAAATAAAAACAAGTAGTAAGCATATGTTTAAATTTATAAAGAGCTTCGACATGTATTAAGAATACAAGTTATTGTCCACAATTGAAAAATATATATATATATATATATTTATTACGAAGAACAAGTACATATGTTGTCACTAGCAATTACTTTTATGTTTTAACAATTAAAATAATCTACACAACGTTTTTAAAAGGTAAAAACGTAACATTATCCTGATGTTTCATTAAGGGCCATTATTACAACTGACGAATAGTTAACATTAGGATTTTAGATAATTTTTTATTTTTTTGGTTAATTTTTTTTAGTTAATATTAACCTGAACAGTTACTGATGGCTTAACTGCAGGTTTATCCTCATGGTAAATTTTAAAGTTAACTTTTGTGTGCCTCGATGGCTGATTTGGTAGAGCACTCGACCAACCGTCTCGAGGTAGCAGGTTCGATTACTCCCTCAGACCCTGGGTGTTATTGCAGACAATCAAAAAAGCTTCGCAGTTATTGCGTTTGTTTTTGAAAAAAAAAAACTTGGAAAAACTTGAAAACTTGAAGCACCTGAAGCTGTCATATTTTCTGCTGAAAATGTTGTAACTTCAGTTGCAGAAATGCGAAAAATTTAATGGTGACCTTATCGTTCACGTTAACTAATGTTAAGGTTAACTATCAACAACTATATTGTTAGGTTGTAAAAATGACCCAAAGTCCAAAAAAAAACTGCACTTTTTCATATACACAGCAACCCAAAAAAAAAAAAAAAATTTAGAGTATTTTTTTTACTATTCCTTTGGCGCATTTTCAGTAAAGCGACCCAAAAAAACATATTATTTTCTCGAGAAAGGGTTTTTTTTAAGAATTGCTTGCTTTTATCTACGAGTAACAAGTATAATCAGCATATTAGTTAGTAACTTTGATGTCATATTTCCCTTGGAAAACGGTAAATGATTACAATTTTAAAGATATATACGTTTTGATATGCACCTCAAAAGCACGATATCAATTAATTTTTAACGACTTCATTTAATTTCTGAAAAGCCGCACAATGTCCTTAAACATTTTTTGTTTATTATGTATTTGATACAATTTATGGGGTTAAAGTATTTTCCTCTTGAAATATTGCATAATATTTCCTCATCCTAAATGTATACTATTAATAATTTATAAAATACCAGCCATCGTTGCCATTTGCACAAGTAAGCAACAACATGCAAAAAAAACATCTATTATAAACAAACAATGACGAAGCAAGCAATTCGTCTCAACCATTTACAATTACTTATGCAAAATTAAACAAAATTGCTTTTGCTATAGACGTCTTTTAGGCGCCTGTTAAAAATGTATTTAAGTGATTGTAGTGTGCATACTTAAATAATAGTAGAGCAAATTAAAAACGAAATGAAAAACAGAAATACCTTTTAAAAAACAATAGAATTACTTTTTTTTTTGTATTTATTTGTGTAGCAATTTCAACATAATAGAAAATAAATCTATTTAAATGCTATGAAAAAATAGTTATAAAATACCTTGACTCTATTAACTAGTTATTGACGCAATATGAATAGATTACATATACATACATTGCCTTATTGACACATCCAGTCAAATATATAAAGGCTGTTGTAAAAGTTGATGATTCATAGTGAAACTATTTATTTTGGGAAAGGAAGTTTAAGGCGGTGAAAACATTTTTTGGATTATGAGAAAAAATTACACAAAAGCTATAAACGCACAACGTGTATTTATGTAAGTAATGATTAATTGATTTTTGCTTGAAGAAATAAAAGTAATATCTTAAATTAAATTTTTGGTTTGTACATTTGTACAACGGGTTATAGTTCAGGTTTTTTCTTTCTTAAGTTTTTTTTCTTAAGAAAGATTTTTTACAATACAAATCTGCTGTGATCAATAATTTTGATTGAAGAAGACAAGAAAAATAATAATCAAATCTTTAGCTGGGGGACAACTAGCTGTTTCGTAGTCGCTACACTACTCATCAGCACCCACTGGGATTTGAACTCGGGACATGACGTATCATGATCTACTGCTTTAACCACTAAGCCACCGAGCATTTAATTATTTTCTATCTATATTCATCTCATATTGAATCACATATGCATTTTGTTAATTGCCCACATTGTTTGTACAGCGTTTGCTATCTCAGAACTAGCGGTATTTATTTTTATTTATTAACATACATATTTTTGTATTTTAATATTCTCCGTACCCAGAGATGTAAATATAAATGCATTGAATTTTTTGATGAACTTTTTATAATTTTTTTAATTAAATTTTTGGTTTGTACATTTGTACAACGGGTTATAGTTCCGGTTTTTTCTTTCTTAAGTTTTTTTTTCTTAAGAAAGATTTTTTACAATACAAATCTGCTGTGATCAATAATTTTGATTGAAGAAGACAAGAAAAATAATAATCAAATCTTTAGCTGGGGGACAACTTTTAATAAATACCGCTAGTTCTGAGACAGCAAACGCTGTACAAACAATGTGGGCAATTAACAAAATGCATATGTGATTCAATATGAGATGAATATAGATAGAAAATAATTAAATGCTCGGTGGCTTAGTGGTTAAAGCAGTAGATCATGATACGTCATGTCCCGAGTTCAAATCCCAGTGGGTGCTGATGAGTAGTGTAGCGACTACGAAACAGCTAGTTGTCCCCCAGCTAAAGATTTGATTATTATTTTTCTTGTCTTCTTCAATCAAAATTATTGATCACAGCAGATTTGTATTGTAAAAAATCTTTCTTAAGAAAAAAAACTTAAGAAAGAAAAAACCTGAACTATAACCCGTTGTACAAATGTACAAACCAAAAATTTAATTTAAAAAATTATAAAAAGTTCATCAAAAAATTCAATACATTTAAAAGTAATATCGTTTAATCAGTAGCAGTTCCTACATAACGTTCTTCTTTACAAACAATCATTATTATACTGCCTGAAAGCATGCTACAAATTTTTATTTGACATATGTATGAAAAATGTTTTTATATATGTAAGTGGAGGAAAATTGAAATTAATGACCATGTGACTTAAATTAGTTATTAAACTGAATTTCTTGGTATAGAACATACGTGTATAACAAATGTATTACACCTCTAAGTTGCAAACCAATATAAATAAAAGTTTTCGTCAAAAATATAAAGTTATGTACTTATTGTCTAGAATTTATTGTATCGGGTAGCTAAATTTTAAGAGCCGATGTTATATATGAACTACGCGTAAACGTCAAGTTTTTTGCTGCATTTCAATTGAAATTTCTCAATTTCGCACTAACTCAATTTGAACCATTGAAAGATACGCAATCGAGCAACACGTTAAAGTTATTCAGGCATAATATGAAAATGGGCGTTCAAATCATATTGCATATCGAGCACTTCGTGATTTTTCGGCCAATCTAATCGTCCAAATGTGTATACAATCGTAAAACTCGTCCTAAAATTTGAGCAAACGGGTCTGTAGTAGATGTGAAAACACTAGTGCTTGCTCGTACAGCTCGTTCTGCAGAAAATATTGCTGCAACTTGTCATCGTGCCCAACAATTGAACCTCTCACGCTCGTCGTTGGCGGATATTATGCATAAAGACTTACATTTACATGCTTACAAGGGCCAATTGATTCGAGAACTAAAGCCTGTTGATCAATTCCAAGCGTCGTCAATAGTCAGAATGGTGGCAAGAAATGGCATCATTGAACGATAAATTTTCGAAGAAAATCATCTTCAATGATGAGGCACATTTTCACCTCAGTGGATTCGTCAATAAGCAAAATTACCGCATTTGGATGATTGTCGAAAAATCAATGCACTATTTGCTCCGGTGGCATCACCGGGTAGTGTTTATCCCAAAATGAGGCTAGTCGGGCAGTTACTGTGAATGGTGTTCACTACAGTGGGAAGATAAATTAACTTTTCATGGTCCGAATTGGAAGATATACATAGATGTAAGATATGTAGTTTCAACAGAACAGTGCCACATGCTGCTCCACTAACGAAACAATGGCTCTTTAGCGTGACAAATTCAAGGGTCGTGCCATCTCACGTGGTGGCGATGTCAATTGGCCGCCAAGATCATGTGATTTGACACCATTGTACTGCTTTCTTTGTCGTTATTGGAAAGAAAAGATATACGCCGATAAACCAGTAACTATTTAAGAACTAAAGGATAAGAAATTTCCGCACATTAACGTCAAAGAACTTCAATTATGTCTCAGTGTCATCGAAAATTTGGACCATCGGATGTAGGAGAGCCGGCGAGATCTTGGCGACCAGTTGGCCGATATTTTTATAAATTTTTTTTTAAATTTATTTATTGAATTCTTAAACCAATTATTTCGGAATCATACAACGCAGCAATTATGTGCAAAATTCAGTAATATTAGTTGTAAAAAGTAATAACACGTTTAAGATACACCTAAAAACTTCCCACCCATTTTCGCACAAATAATAAGACACATTTATTTAGTATTTTTTGTATAAATTGCAATATAAAATTTGGATATTTTCAGACATAATTCAACTACACCAATATTATCATAATAAGAAGATATGCCAATAATTTCTAAATAATTTGTCAAGTGCCGGTAGCAAGCATTGTAATCTACACTAAGACTTTTTTCTACAGTAAGATTTTTGTTTTACTCTTTTAATTTTAATAAACATGACGCATATTCGTACCGAATGTTATTAAAACAATACATAATAGTTTTAAGTCTTCACTAAATTTATGTTGGTTTTTCCTGTTTTATGAAAAAAAAAAAATAAATAAGTCTCAATAAAACCTAACTAACAAACTAACTCAAAATATCGGATCTTAAAATTTTAATTTAAAAAAAAAAAATCTCCTAAAAATATGCTTTATAATTTTTATTAAGAAAACTTTCTTTTAAATTTAATTACGCAAAATCAAGGGCTGAAGCTGGGAACATTTTTATTAAAACTAATTAATTTGGTATAATTATTTTTCCTTAAATTCAATAAACTAAATGCATATTCTTAAAAAAATTAATGTTAGAAATGTAATTAAAATAACACTTTATACAGTTTTAAGTATTCCCAAAATTATGTTGGTCTTTCCTGTTATTTGAAAAAAATATCTCTCAATAAAAAACTAACTAACTAACTGTAAACAAAATCAATCTAACTATTTTGGAACAAGTATATTTTATGTACAATAAAATATAACCTTTAACTTTCTTAACTTTCATATAAAAAACACGCAGCTTCTTTTTCCATGAGTTTTCTTTATCGCATGACTCATTTTGTTTCCAACATCATGTCGGCAATTTGGCGCCGTAACCATAATTGTTGTTTTTGCACACAAATATATGAAAGCGCTTTTTATTGCCTACTTGAGGGGTTTTAAAAAATATATTGCACAGAAATAATATTGCTTTTCAAAATCCAAAAGTATTTTAAAATTCTATAAAACATATATGAATAATTTATTTATGACTTCGGAAGATAAAATTTAAGCATGTTTATAGAAAACATGTAATAAATACAAAATTTTATTTAACAAATAATAATAATATTACAGAGAAGTTGCTGTATTCTACTATAATGATTTTTATTCCTTTGCTTTTCTTATACATGTAGTAAGTTCGTTGTTCTCTTTCTTTTAAAAAATAAATCAATATATGTTCATTTTAAGTTGGAATCCTCAAAGTATGCCTTACTTTTTCTATAAATAAAAATCAGTAACATTTATGAATCATATTTTCAATGCCATTTCTTTCCGCTACCAAACGATTTCTACGTTGTTTTAAAACGACATTAACGTTAAAATCAATTTCATTCAGTTTGTTTAATGAAGCATAGAATCTGTGTTTAAATTATGAAGAACAAAAAAAAAGAAAATAGTTGTTTAGCTCGTTTATGTCTGACGATGCTGTTCATAAAAAGCTGCTGTTGATTGCTTTCAAGTAGGTAATCAAAGTTTTTGTGGAACCATCAATCAATAATTTATTTTTTGTTGATTGAAATTGAGGTGGTCAACATAACATGCAGAAAATTAATTTTGCATACATCCTAAAAATTTATAATTATATTTGTTTGTTCAATATCATGTAGACTGCAGAATACACATTTATTTATTTGAATAAAATTAAACTTTAATGGGCATATTCATAAAAATTTAACTGAAAAAAATTCCATACAAAGTTTGTCTAAAATTCATTTCAAATACATTTTAATTTTTTATGAATATGCACATAAATCTACAAACTTTTAAAAAAAGGAAAAACTCGTAATAATCCATTAATATATGTAATTTCAGCTAGGTCGAAATTTCAAGTTACTAATTAACCATAAAACATGTATTTAAATACTCGTATATTAATAGATTAATCATTTTTGCCATTGATAATTTTTTAAAGATAATTTTGGCTTTCGGAGAGTTTTTATATTTTTTTAGAAGTTTGGTAATTTTTTAGAAGAAAATGTTTGTTGCTATTCAAACATTTTCCATAGAAAATTATTATTGTTGAAAATATGTTTACAAAGAATTATTGTTATCGATTATCGGCAAATTTTCTATAAGAAAATTTTGCTAGCGAACAATTTTCAGCTGAAAATTTTTCATTTATTTCGGTAAATTTTCTATAAAAAAATTTTGTTGCCGAACAATTTTCTGCAGAAAATTTTTAATTTAATTTGGTAAATTCTCTATAAGAAAATTTTGTTACCGAAGGATTTTCCGCAGAAAGTTTTTAATTTAAATCGGTAAATTTTTTATAAGAAAATTTTGTTACCGAATATTATTAATTTAAATCGATAAATTTTCTATAGGAACATTTTTTCATCGATAATTTTTTTATATGTAGAAAATGTCTCTTTAGGATAATTTTTGCAAATCATTTCCTTTTTGTAGATAACAAACTCTAGATCCTTATTTTTTTTTTTAATGATAATTTTTCTAAATTTTGGTTTGTTTGGCTTTGGAAAAATTTCTTTAAATAATAATATTCGTAACCAATTAAGTTTTTTAAAGAATATAAAAATATTTTCCTTGCTAGATGTTGTGCTTGAATGTTTTGTTATCGAGAAATTTCTAGGGAAGATATGCCATCGAAAATATGTTTGTGAAGAACTATTGTTATCGGTTATTAATTATCACTGAGTGCTATAAAAGCAAATTTTTATCGAACAATTTTCTATTGATTTTTTATTTTAACTGAAAAAATTATTATTGCTGAAAAAAATGTTTGTAAAGAATTATTGTCAACGATTATTAATTATCGATACACATCCTATAAAAAAAAAATTTTTTGATATCAAGCAATTTTCAGCAGAAAGTTTTTAATTTAAATCGATCAATTTTCTATAGGAACATTTTGTCATCGATAAATCTTTTACAGATAGAAAATTTCTGTTTGCGATAATTTTTTGCTGATCATTTTCTTATTATAGAAAAGATTCCTGCAACTCATTATTGATGACAGTAGATTCTCGAAGAATAGGTAGATAATTTTTGTCAATAATAGTTTTTTTACAACAATTTTTTTGGTTAGGGATAATTGTCTATATATATAATATTTGCAACGATTAATTTTTTTAAAAAATATCTTCCTAAAAAATATTTCTTTTGTTGGTAGACTTTGTTCTACAAATTTTGTTATCGAAAATTCTTTATGCAACGTTTCTATCGAAAAAAAAGTTTGTCAAGAATTATCGTTATCGATTATTAATTATAAAAATTTTTTTTTTTATTGAGCAATTTTCTGTTAAAAGTTTAAGGTTGATAAATTTTCCGTAGAAAACTTATCGATAAATTTGTTGTTTGTTAGGAACACTTTGTCATCGATATAGTTTTCATAGCAAATTTCTGTGCCCAATCATTTTTTGATGACTGCATTTTTGTTAATGATATATCATTTTTGGTAGATTAATAATTTTTGTTTTTGATTTTTTTTTTTAAAGAGAATTGTGGCGTTCAGAACGGTTTATTGCCAAAACAAATAATTTTTTAGTATAAAATAAAATATTTGCTATACAAAAAAAAATTCTATAGAAAATTATTATTGTCGAAAAAAATGTTTGTGAAGAATTGTTGTTATTAATTATTAACTTTCAATAATTTTTTTTTACGAAATTTTTCTTATCGAACAAATTTTTAGAAGAAAATTTAAAAATTTTGATAATTTTCTTTAGAAAACTTAACGATAAATTTTCTATAGGAACATTGTGTTATTGATAGATCTTTTAATCAAAATTTCTGTTTACGATAATATTTTGCTGATTATTTTCTTACTATAGATAAATTTGCTGCAACTCATTTTTGATGACGAAAAATTCTCGATAGATACATAATTTGTGTCAATAGTAATTTATGTGAAAGAACTTATTAGGTTTCGGAAAATTTTCTATAAGTAATATTTGCAACCGATTATTATTATTATTATTATTTTTTTTTTTTTTTTGTTTAAAGAAGTTTCTTCTTAAAAAAATATTTTTTTGAGAATTTCTTCTTTGGTTTCGGAAAATTTTCTATAGGTATTATTTGCATTCGTTTAATTTTTCTTCATTTAAGGAAGTTTCTTCCTAAAAATTTTTTCTGTAGGTAGATTTTCTATTCAAAATTTTTGCTATAGAAAATTTGTTTATACAGGATAGTTCCATAATTTTAGATTTTGATAAATTTTCCATAGATAAATTTGCTATAGGAAGATTTTGTCAGATATTGCATATTAATTATCAATAAATTTTTTATAAGAAATTTCTGTTATCGAACAAATTTTTTAAAGAAAATTTTAACTTTATTATTTTTTTAGAAAACTTATCGATAAATTTTTTATACGAATTTTATTTACTTCTTTAGAAAATTAGAATTTTGTTTATTTTTTTTTAAGTTATCGATAAATTTGTTATATGAGCATTTTGTCATGGAGACATATTTTAAGGAAAATTTCTGTTTACGATAATTTTTTGCCGATTATTTTCTTATTATAGATACTTAAGTTAGCTGCAACTCATTTTTAATGACAAAAAATTTTCGATAGATACATAATATTATTGATAGATTTTTCAACTTTTATAATTTTTCAATCTTTTTAATTGTTCCTGATATTTTTATTTAATAGATACATAATTTTTGTCAATAGTAATTTATGTGAAAGAAATTCTTAGGTTTCGGAAAATTTTCTATAGGTAATATTTACAATCGATTAATTTTTTATTTTTTTGTTTTAAGCAGTTTTTTTATAAAAAATATTTTTTTTTTAGGTAGATTTTCTGCTTAAAATTTTTGCTATAGAAAATTTGTTTATGTAAGATGTTTCAATAGCAAATTTTTTATAGAGAATTTCTCTCACTTCTTGATCTTATTTGCTTTGACCTTTATTTAATTCAATATTTGTAATAAATTTCTTCAGCTTAAGGTACTTTTTTGTTTTTTCAAACAACTTTTAATGAATTTTTTCAATATTTCGTCTTCCTTCAAAAGACAAATTTTCCTAAAGAAGTCGAAATATTGAAAGAATACATTAAAAAATTAAAAAAATGACCTTGTGCGGAAGAAATTTATCGCAAATATTGAATAATATATCTCTTACTTTTAGTAGTGTAATTGACAATTTTGTTGTTTCTCAACGGAATATACAAAATATGTATATTTGTTTAGGGAATTTTTGATACGTAATTAATTGACTTTGATTGGTTTTTCGAAACGTGAAATTCGATTTTCAACATGAGAGTTTGAAAAGCCTTCAGACGTCAATCTATCACGTTCAACAAAACATTTTATTTATTTAAGAAGTTTGGCGTCTAAGACAAATAATCATCATCCCCTGAAGGACAAACATTTTTTAACTGTTTGTAATCAATTATATTAACACTTGCTCAAACTTGCAGTAATATATTTTATACTAACATTATTTATAAAAAAAAAAATGGTTTTTGCTTATAGTATTATTTTAATATTTTGTATAAAAGTGCCTTCAAATTTAATGAAGCTTTAAATTATTTTAAATTACATTTGAAAAGTGTGTATAAAATACGAAACGCTAAAAAGTGTAATTCTTACCAGCTGGCAAAATGGGAGCCCGGCATGTATGACAGAAGCACTGCATAACAGAATCGCGTACTAATCCAATCAACATGATGATGACTAAAATTTATTGATTTCAAACGTGTGCTTTGAATTTAAACAAACAGTGGTCGGGTCTTGAAGAAATGAAATATGTTTGTGTTTCCTTATTTGAACTGGATATTTTTTAAACTTTTTGGATTTTACTTTCAAGTAGTTAGACCAAAAACTATTATAAAACACTAGAATTTTAGCAGTGATTGTTAAATTGGAGATATGTTTTTGTGATAATGATTTCTTGCTTTGTTTTGATTTTATTTTTTTATTATTTTTTATTTACGCTTAATCTTCAAAGGGCGGTGTCTGGTTTTTTTTAAACTACACTTGTTTTTTCTATGAGAATTATAATTTTTTTATTTTCTGTTGCGTTATTAAAGAAAATTTTTACAAAATATTCTTGTATATTTTTATTATTGTAAACTTTTTGGATGGTTTTTTTACGTAGAAAATATGACAAAAAAGCTATTAGCTTTTTTCTGTTTATAACGCAGACGGTTTTTTTGTTTTCTTAACAAAAATTTTTTTCTTTCTCTTATGGATTTTAATTTTTTTTTCTTGTACACGTTTTCTCTACAACCGCAAAGACGTTTAGCCACGTTAGTTGTCTTTATGCGTTTATGTTGACAGTTCTATATGTTCTAAATGTAACTGAAGTTGGCTGTAGTTGCCTTTCACACATATCTATGTGCCAGCTAACGGTTATTTTGTTTTCCTTTTCCTTCGATTCGTTTGTAAAATATTATTGTATGCTCAGTGAGAGTTAAATTAAAATGAGCGAGTGTAGGGATTTTACGCCGTATTGTTGCTTTAAAACAAACGACGTCAATTTTAATCGCCAAAGGAGTATGGAAATTAATTCGGTATAAAAAAATATGTTACCAGCTTAAACTACGTTATAAACGCAATGAAAGACCAAGTCAAACTGTTTATTAACATTGGGGAATATATTCTAAGTAGCTCTTCTCGTTGGCCTTTTTAATACGCAAGGACATTTTAATTTTGCCAGAAAAAAAAGGAGAATCAAAAAGAGCGCATGAAAAACAGGTTGTGTTAGTAAAAGGGCGGCATAAAGGCCAGTAGTATATTTTAACTAAATAACTGAGAAAATCAAAACTTTTGACTTCGATTTTATGAAAAATTAATGTAATAACAGTTTTATTTTTAATACTAAAAGCAAGGAAATTCATATATAACACTATATTTATAAAATTTTAAAGCATATTTATCTAGATTACAATTTTTAATGCCAATTTATTTTCTTAAAGAGTACGAGGGTTATTAAAAAAGTTTGCAGCCAACAGTTTCTGTCGCAAGCAGTACTTTGGAAAGTGGTGTACAGTCAGAATGCTATTACTATAATAAAAAGTACCGATAATAAAAATTTTCGGTGGCAAAATAATCGAAAACCAGTCGATTATACAAAAAATGTCTTGCCAAACAATAATTTCAACAAAAATGTTTTACAGAAAATGTCTAGACAGCGAATATTTCTTACAAAAACTTCATCGATAACAGAGAAATTTTTTACACAAAGTTCTTTGATGATAATTTTCCTTTTTAATTTCTGGATCTCTGTTTACAAACATTTCGAAAACAAAAACTGTTTATGGAGAATGTCTCAGTTGCAAATTTGATTTATGATATATCGATAACAAAAGTACTCCATAAATACTGTTCGACATTAATAAATTTTCTATGAAAGATTCCTTAGTCAAAATTTTGTAAAATATAACAAAATAATGATAATGATAACAGAAATTTTTCATAAAAAATTATTTGGCAAGTTTTTCATAAAAAAAAAAACAAACAAAAACTTATCGATAAGTTATTGCAAAACAATTTTCGACAACATAAAGTTTCTATAAAATTATCTCGGTAACAATAGTTATCCAAAAAGTTGGTGCTTTCACAAAAACTTTCTCGATAACATAAATGGTTTACTAAAAATGTCTTGGTTGCAAATATTTTTAAATAATAGTTTCTCGATAACAAAAATATTTTTAAAAATTTTCCGCCAACAAAAAATTTTGTATAAAAAATTTTTTGATGTCAAAAATAAATTTGAAAAAAAAAAAACAAATGTGTAGCCTTCAAAAATTTTTGATGGAAAATTTATCGCTAACAAAAATATTCTACAAACAATTTTTTTATAACAAAAATTTTTCTTAAAATGTTTTTCATAACAAAAAAAATTCCTAAAAAAATTCATTGATAAAAAAAATTATAAATTATAAAATTATAATTATAAAACAACTAGGATCAAGACACAAATTTGATAAAAAAATTTTTTTCATTAGGTCTTTTTCCTTGCGTTTTTACAAAGAAAAATGTTCAACAACAAACATTTTTCATAAAAAAGATCTCGATTGCAAATATTTTTTACGAAAAATTATCCAATAACAACTATTGTTCACAAAAATTCTATGCTATCAAAAATATTTGATAGAGATTTTTTTCGATAACTTAGATGCTTTTACAAAGCTTCTCAATAACAAAAATTTTTATTAAAAATATCTCATTTAGAAATATTTTCAAAGATTTCTCGATAACAAATTTTTTATAAACAAATTTTTCGATAAAAATAATTGTCCATAATACACTTTGATGTGAACATTTTTTCTAAAAAAACTTCTCCATAGCTGTTTTTGGAAGAAAAACGTCTGGAGGTCAAACATTTGTTACGAAGACTTATCGATACCAAAAATATTCTACAAATACTTTTTATTATTATTTTTTATTATTTGTTTGATACCACAAATTTTTCATTAAAAGTTCTTTCGTAAGGAAATTTTTTGATAAAAAAAAACATTTTTTTATAAAAAATTTTCTGATAAAAATTTTTATAAAAAGATTTTGCAAAGTTAGAAAAAAAATCGATAACAAAATTTTTTTAAAGAAAATATCTCGGTCGCAAATATTTTTTATCAAATATTTTCCGATCACAAAAATTGTACATAAAAATTATTTGACGTTAAAATTATATGAGAGAAATTTTTTGATAATTTAGTTGTTTTTATTAAAAATGTCTCAATTGGAAATGAGAAAAATGTTTCGATAAAAAAGGTTTTTTTTTAATTTTTTGTTTTTTTTTTTAAATATTTTGGTAGCAAAAATTTTTTATTAAAAATTTCTCAATTATAAAAATTTTATTTAAAAAGAATCTTTAAAAAATTCATCGATAACAAAACTGTTGTGACTTCTCAAGCAAAAACAAACAGAATAAAATAAATTTAAAAAAAAATTTTTTTTGTTTGGTATTGAGAGCTGAGAAATTTCTCGGCCACTGGATACCGATAGTTTTTATTTCTGCTGAAGCTTTATATACATTCTGCTATTTATAGTATTATATTGCAAGGGTGATTATTTTGTTCTCTCTCCTTTAAGTTTCTCATCGTTTATTGTATTTACTATAATTTTCGAAATCATTGACTTGCGCTTACAAATGGAACAGAGAGTTTGCTTTGAAAAACTGCCCCCAAATTTAACGTTTTCCACCCTTCTCTTAGCACACATATAGGAAACTCCTTTATACAGCATATAAATGCTAAAGCAGTAAAAAAGCCGGCTATTTCTGAATTTAACCAACAAATATGTGAAAACAAATTTTGGAAAAAAAAGTTTAATAAGCAAAAAAACTGCATGAAAATATAAAATCCTTTACACACGTGATGACATAACTGGATGAAAATGTTTGGAAAAACAAAAAACAGCTGATCATGCAAATGAACTAATAAGCGACGGATGAATCATTATCCTCGCCATCATTTGAAAAGAAAACTAAAATTGTTTGCATGTTTTGCTCCGTTGTTGCTAATTGAAGATTTATAAACCCAGGAAACAGAAAAAATACTACAATATATGTTTCCACTTATCTTGAAAAAAAAAATTGTATGACAATAATTCAAGGTAATTGAAAATGCATGGACTGAAAGTAATTGCTTTGGCATACATTGTTCAAGCTGACGTGTTTGCGAGGAGTTTTTTTTTTTTGTATATTGCCAGGGCAAAAATATGCATGTAAAATGTTATTGTAATTCCTCAAAAATACTTTACTCAGTCATGAAATATAATTTTCACCGTAAAAAAATACTTAGCTTTTCTGAAAATAAATATAATAATCAAAATCAATAGAAATAATTTTTTATAAAGAAGATTTATCAAATGCAAATTTTGTGTGCAAAAGTCTTCGCAAAGAAAATTTTCGTTAAAAAAATTTATTGCTATTAAAAATCTATAACAGTTTATCAACATTATGAGTTTCCACAAAAATGGGTAGCGCGATTACAAACGTTTTAATTTCGACACAAGAAAAGGAGAGGCCTGGTCAGCCGGAATGGTTTGAAGATGAGGAATTGGAAACATTACTTGAAAAAGATGTTGGGAAATGCAACTAGAGCTTGCATTACT
This sequence comes from Thecocarcelia acutangulata, assembly GCA_914767995.1. NCBI lineage: Eukaryota > Metazoa > Arthropoda > Insecta > Diptera > Tachinidae > Thecocarcelia > Thecocarcelia acutangulata. The sequence continues at coordinate 25,279,656 of OU612097.1, read as the reverse complement.
ACTGGCAGTCACACAACAAGCCAGTTCGCCCCTACGTTTAAAACCATTGGGATTCATTCAAAAGCAACGAAATTGATATGAATTCAAAAGGGGAGGACGTTGAAAGGCGAATTTGCATATCAAAAAGGATGCTTGAAAGTTAAAACTCATTTTGCCCAAAAATTTCTCACAAAAAATAAATTTGTTCAAAAAATTTTTTTTTTTTAAATTATTTCAGAAATATCACTTATACCACAGCTTAAAGAACCCTTTGGGCTATCTTTTCTATATAGTGGGATATGCGTAGTATTTCGTATTTTTTCCAAAAATTCAGCTTTTAACTTAAAGAAATTTCTCTAAAAATAAATTTGTACAAAATTGTTTTCCGAAAATATTTCAGAAATACTGCTTATACCACGGCTTAAAGGACTCTTTGAGACTTCTTTTCTATATAATGGGATATGTGTAACATATCGTATATGACCTCTTTTCTTTTCAAGGAAATGATATATTTTTAATAGCCTTTTAAATAGAAAGTATAATGAGTTATGTATTTTACACATACTTTTTCGTTATAAAGTACTTGAATAATTCACAACGTTATTTACACTTAATACAACTGTGTATTTATACAGTAGACTTGCTTAATTTTCTTACTTATGACTGTCTTGCACAAAGTTTAAAAATAAAAGCTGTTACGTTGCCGCCGACCTACCTGCTATTTATACTTCTTGATCAACTTCTACAACAATCATGATCTTTCTAGTAATTCATAATTCTAGAATCAAATGTACAAATATAATTCTTACGCGCAGTCGTAAAGCAACTCTGGGCTGAAGAACAGCTCTCGCGTCATCATAATTATTTCTTAAGAGCGGTCAGGCTTGTTGTTTGGTCTTCGAGACTTTTGCGTTTCACTCGCACTGGTTAACGGCTTGCCTTAAGTAACTGTATTGGTTTATAGTTTTTTAGAGGAATTTCATTGTTTACCAAGTTGCAACTTCCTAGGTGATGGCATAGGTCGTTATAGTTAGTCACAACGACGCTACAAACGTACTGTTAATACCATCTTGGTCATATGGTCTCGTCACTCCGCCCACGCTGTGCATCCTACACTTTGCAAATTAACTTTGCAACTGTATAGTCAAATAGAAATAATTCTTACGCATATACACATTCACACAAATGCTTGCGAACAATAAGCAAGTGGCAACAACAAACAATAAGAAAAGAAGTACCAAGAAAGCAAAAACAAAAAAACAAAAAACAAAAACAAAAAATAGTAAACACCATTTAGTTGATTTACTTGCAATTTTGCGTACTTTAAATCATGTATGTTTGTGAATTATGTTTTTAGTTTTATCTTGTTTGTAAATGTGCTATACATTTATAAGAAGCAGATCAACGGCTGCACACTGGGTTAGATGTGATATAAATTCGTAACAATATTTTCCACTGTTAAGACTGTTAGAAAGTTGTCTAGAATGTATATAGATCTAAAAATTGTTTTATTACATATTTATATAAATTTTTTTCAAAAAAACTGAAAAAAGTATTCTACAGAAAAATGCAGCAAAATAATTGCTATAAAAAAATTTGTGTAGAATATTTACCATTGTAAAAGTTTTTGTATAGAAACCTACTCTTGGCTATTAAAATCTATTCGCTATAAAATATTCTCCGAAAAAATTCCCGCTATAAAGTTTTTAAAATAGAATTTATCGCTATAAATATTTTTAGTAGCAAATTTATCGCTGTAAACATTTTTGTGTAGAAAATTTATCACTGTAAAAATTTTTCGTATGTCTAACTTTATAATTCAGAATTGGATTTTTTTCTATATATGTACATCGGGTTTCAGTTCGTTTTTTTTCCTTTTCTTAAATTTAAGTAGGATTTTTTTTATTACAACAATAATTTTTGTTGAAGACTACAAAAATAATTAAATTTTTTAGCCGGGGAGCAACTAACTGTTTCGTAGTCGCTACACTACTCATCAGCATCCATTTTTAGATTTGAATTCAGGTCATGATATATCATGAATGGCCGTCTTAAAGCAAGCAGCCACGTAGCTATTGAATTATTATTTTTCTTCATTTTGTTAATTGCCCGCATGCATGACCTTTCTTCTGCTTTCGTTCAACAACTGTTCTACCAAATGTTAGTTTGTATTCACAAATTCTCTCCTTCACACGTCGGCACTCAAGCAATATATTAATTGATTCAGCGCATTCCGTTATTGAACGCGAAAGAAGTTATGTGTGAACAATTTCATAAAAAAAATTCCACTAACAAAATTATTGCAATAAATCACTTCGTTTACGAAATTAATCGCTTTAAAAATTTAAGCAAAAATGTCTGCTTTTTTTTGTAAAGGACATTAATTGATAGAAAGTATTGCAACAAAATAAACTGATCAACGATAATCTTGCGTAAAAAACGTTGTCCTATTAAAAACATTTAAGCCATTAATTAATTTATATTTGCCGAACACCCAACCATGTTTAATAGTTAATAAATAAGCTAAGCACATTGTTACACATCATCAAGTTACGAGAATAGAAAGATAATCCTGTTTAAGCTTCTAAAAAAAAACTAAGAGAAATTTTACTCGCTTGAACAAATTTATCAATACAATGTTCATACGTATGTACATACGAGTATTTTAAATACTTAGGATTTTTAAAACGTGTATGTGTGATTGTGGCTTTAAGTTCCAAACATGCTTTTTAATATTATCATGCTCTGCATGCTATAAACATGCAAGCATGAGTAATAAAACAAAATACTCTCATCTCATCTTCAGATAGTGGCTGTTGGCCAGCAGTTATTTTGTCAATTCTTGCATACAAGTGATATAAATTAAATAAAACCAAAATCAACCACTCGAAAGTGTGAGAAAGCAGGAGTTAAGTATGAACAAGTGTAACTCTGACACAAAATTTAAAATATTATACGCACAGTGATGATACGAGCACGAAGAATTTATTTCCTGCTATAAAATATAAATGTTTTTTGTATGGAAATATAGTGTTATCGTCCTAAGAATTATATACTCGTATTTCTTATCCGTAAATAACAGACGAACTTTTCAGGCATGTTCTGGCAAACGGGCGATTTGAAACGACAAAACACTAAACCAGCTAAGGGCGATGTTTTGTTCAAATTACGAACTTGTATAAACATTTTTATAAAATACGTTGGTTTATCGTATATTTTTCCATAATAAATTTGCCACATGTCTACTTCACGACAGCCAAATATGAACAGCCGATACTAATGTTTACCACAATGGCGGAAAAACAAAGTAGTATACCTTCTCTGCAGACACTTATTATGAAAGTGATTTGAAATCACAAAAAAGGTGTTCAATAAATTAAATTTTTGCAGCTTCAGATCTTTGTTTTTTGTTTTTTAAAAAAAATTAACAATTCAAAATCTTTTATTTCTCGATATTTCGATGACAATTTGTTATCATCGCCAGGAGAAATTAAATGTTATAAATTTAAATTGAAAAATTATTGTCAAAAAAAAAAAAAAAAAAAAAAAAATTAATTATATACACAAAAAATTCATACACTAAGAAAAAATTTTAGTTCATACACAAAGAAAAATTCTTAACAATATTAACAAATTGAAAAATTAAAATATAACATAAATTAAATTACACTTATTCTGTTATACTCTAATTTTTTAATTTGTTAATATTGTTAAGAATTTTTCTTTGTGTATGAACTAAAATTTTTCTTAGTGTATGAATTTTTTGTGTATAGGATTTTTTTTTTTTTTTTAAATAACTTGAAATAATGTAAAATTATTACTAATGTGAAATTATTAATAATGTAAAATTATTACTTGCATTTGCACGCTAACAAGGTGTAATTGGCCATTTCAAGCGTCGTCAATGGTCAGAATAGTGGCAAGAAATGGCAACACTGGATGATCAATTTTGGAAGAAAATCATCTTCAGCGCTAAGGCACATTTTCACCTCAGTGGCTTCGTCAAGAAGCAACATTGCCGCACTTGGGCGAATGATAATCTAAGAGAGATTGGCAGAATTGCGAATGATAATCTAGAGCGCTTGTCAAAAAACCAATGCACCCACAAAGAGTGACTGTTTGGTTCGGTTTATGGGCTGGCAGCAGTACTTTTTTCCAAAATGAGGCCGGTTAGATAGTTACTTTGAATAGTGTTCGCTATCGTGAGATGATAATGAACTTTTTATGGCCCTAATTGGAGGATATGAACGATATGTGGTTTCAGTAGTACGGTGCCACTTGCCATGCAGTTAACAAAATAATGGTTTTTTTGTGCGTCAAATTTAATGCACATGTTATTTCACGTGGTGGCGATGTCAATTCGCCGCCAACATCAAGTGCTTTGATACCGTTGGACTTCCTTCATTGGGGTTATTTCAAAGAAGAAGTGTACGTCGATAAGCCAGCATCAATTCAAGAGCTAAGGGATGATATAATTCGGCACATTAATGGCATATAATATCAATTATGTCTCAGCATCATCGAAAATTTGGACCATGGGTTGGCGGTTTGCCGCCAAAGTCGCGGCGGTCATTTGGCTGATATTTTGTTCCACACACGTTTGAATCATAATAAAAAATAAAAAAATGATAATAATTCCTAAATAAATTGTGTTTTATTCAAAATCAACATCGGCGCTTAAAATTTAAGCACTTTTTATTTAAAAATAAAATTTTTAAATTTTAGTTTAGAAAGCATTCTATTAATCATTTAATTTTTTTCATACCAATTTCCACTTCGAAATTGTGGAAGCGTTATTTTTTTTAACGTAGCTTGAAATAAGTTGTGAACCACTATATATCGTTTAGTGTGTGAAGATATTTCCAGAAGAAGAATTTTTTTTAATTTAAAGATTTTTTTTTTTTTTTTTACAATTTTTATTATTAATTTCAAAAACTACTTGCTATAAGTAGATTTCATTAAAATATAAAAACTTTCGAAGTCTCAAATTTTCTTTCATTTTATTTTGGAAAAAAATTCCCACCGTCTTGATTCTCCGTACTCAAATATAAAAATGTACAACAATGTATGAGAGAAAACATTATTGTACATATTCCTGCTCTTCAAACACAGTCGAAGGTACCATTGAGTATATGATTAAATAATCAAATAGCGGAATAATATATTTATGTACTTACTCTCGCATGTATTACTCGTACGAGTATAGAGGAAATTGATAGAATTAAAACATTTTGATACAAATAAATAAGATATTTTAGTGAAAATAGTAATAAAAAAGAAAAAAATAAAAATGAAAACGGTGAAAAGTTGCTTGCCACATCCATGCGGCGCCAACCAAATAACCGCATACTCTTTCAATACTAACTAAAAGTCTCTTCTGAGTATGACTCGTTACACATTGCATGCTCCCGTCTTGTTGCTTTTTGTTGCTATTTTTTATTTTTAGTATAAAATGGATGAATCATTTTCTTTCTTAAATCATAGTGAAAATTTAGAAAATGAAGGAACGGAATAAAATGGGGAGAAAAAGTAACACACAAACTTTAATACATGTTTGTATTTAAACTTTTGGTGTTGTTGTTTATTTTCTGTAGTCGGAATAGATGAAAATTGTTAAAATGAATTTTAGTATACTCAAATGAATTTGTTCTTTTTATTGTTTTGCTTTGCGGCTCAAGAGGACTAATACTTGTATAATGCGAGAGGGAAGTAACGAACATTTAAAATTATACAGTCATGTACTGAAACTCAAACTTCGCAAAAAAGTTATGTGACTACGATGATTTGAAGTCACAAAACTGGTTGCTAGTTCGCAAACACCAAAAACTTTGCTATTTCAACTCAACTCTAAATGGACTTACTTATAATATAATAATATATCAAACCGTAGAACTGGAAGGGTTTAAATAAAATTTAATATGTTTTTAAATAATTTGATAAAAAAAAGTCTAATTTTCATATATTTAAAAAAAATACACTTATTTATATTATAAGTGTTACATTTGTGACAAGATAGACCACAAACCCGATGAAGAAGCCAAAGAGCCAAAAGTAAGTGTAGGATGTGGAGGAAGAGGTGGATACCAATCCAGTACAGAGCTCTCAATCAAACTCCATTTTGGTTGGAGAGTTCTTCGGAGGATTGGAAAACGCCAAAGTTGATGATGAGAACAGTCTGCTGTATTCCGAACTGGAGAATGCCACTATCATCAACTTCGACCTCGACACCGAATGAACGATGAAGGTCACACATATTAAGCTACATCACAGTAAAGCAGCATTAGCTAGCTTTTTATATCGTCTGGCGAAGCGCTAGTTGATATTGCGCTAGTACAAGAGCCATAGAAGAACAATGGTAAGATCCTTGGACTAGCCGCGAAGGGCTATAAATTAATATATGCAGCAAATTCAGGTAATGGGAACAAAACCATAAGATCCTGTATCATAGTCAAAAAGCACAAATAGCTCCATACACTGGAATAAGCCCAAGAAAAATGGTTCACAGCCATATCACCCCTAAGAGAACAAAGGAGCTCTTAAACTACCCAGATCTCAATTGAGAGTTACAGTGTCAGTCATTGCCCGTTTGGAAACCATGTCAGGAGACTGGGCTTACCCTACGACTTCTATAGAAGTTGCCAAGACAAGGACGAGGAGGAGACAGTCCGTCCCCTCCTCTGAGCATGCCCGACTTTGGAACATCACCGCTAGGCGAGCAGAGCTTCAATATCCTATCATGCCTGGCCTCGGTCAACCCGACCGCGCTATACTCATTCATAATGAATAGAGGATGGCTAGTGCAATAGCACATAAGCCCACATAGAACAGTTTCTCACCTTTTTCCCCACCTTCCCTTATTCCTCACCTAGCTATATACCTATAATACTATATATCTTTTCACATCTATCTTTTCACCTATCCTTTATATAGGTAAACATAAAGGAACCAAATTTAGGACCCAAGAAAGCTGGAGAATCACAGGACACACTCCCCGGGAACCCAGCGGCCACCCTACCTAACCTAACCTACATTTGTTTACTTTAAAAATGGTGATTTCAGATGGCACAACTAGTTTTTCCCTATAGAAAAAACAAGTGCTACCAAATTTTGCACACATTTTTTTGTTCAAACAAAATGCGTGATCTTTAGCACACAGCAAAAAGGATTTGCGATTTTGATCTCGCAAGTGATTTAAAAAATATACCTTTATTTGGGCAAAATCTTAAAAATTGTTACATATGTTCAATGTTTAAATTTTCAAATAATTTTTGTTTATGCTGTTCGTTTTATGCTGTTTTTTTTTTTCATTTTAAGGAGTTGTGCATTTTTAATTTTCTATAGTTTTTCAAAGTTTTTTATTTACGATATGAAATTAAAAAATTTAAACCGGAAATTTCTATATAGAAACTTTTTTGAAAACGAAAAATTTGTATCAAGAATTTTGTTTAAACCGTAATTTTTTTTTTTTAATTCTACAATATTTTCCGTTTTTAAAATTTTCATTTTACTTCATAAATAAAAATAGGGAAACTTCCCATCGCGATGAATAATCGTTTGGAGAATTATGCCGACAACTTTACACCAAAAGCAAAGTGAAAACATGGCACCATTGTCGACTTCTGTGCTTAGTTTCCTTATTTTAACTTCAAATAGTTTTTTTTTTTACAAATTTCCTTCTATAAAATTAAAACAAAAGGAGTATGCAGTTGGCGTCATTAGGATCTGTTCGTGTTTGCCTGGTTTTTTTTTTTATTTTTATTCTGGCGTCCAAACGGGCGGCACTACAAGTTTTTTATTTCGCTGATACTAACCAACAACAATAGCAATACAAATACAAGGAATTATTAGTTTTGTGTATGTATTTGTGATGTTTATGTGTATAAGCGAAAGGATATTACAGACTTTGCTACGTACTCGTATATATGCAAAAGTATGTGTATGAGTATTTATGGTGTGTGTATTTGATCTGCGTTTACTGCCTTTTTTCAACAGAGTGAGTGTTGTTACCGGCTTATTAGTTTCGAAATGAGTGTGATAGTTAAGGTAGTTAGTTGTTGCTGCTGTTGTCTTTGTTATTGTTATTATTGTCCATTGTGGTCATATTTAAAATTTAATGTTAAGGTAAGAAGACAAACAAGATTTATTTTTTGCAGTAGACGGCAAAATGAAAAAGTCTTTAAAAGTTGAAAGAAGGATTTAAGAATACTAAGTTTTAAAAAATTGTTACAGTATTTTGTTTTTAGTCCAAATGATTTATGGCCCAAAGTATAATAAAAAACCTTGTGCTAACTAACTTGCTGCTATCTTGCCCTTATGAGAATTTACACACAAAAAACTTAACAGATAGTTAGTTAGCATTAAACTTGTTTATACATAAGGCCGTTAATTTTTAACAATATGTTCCGCTTTTTCGGACAAAATTATTCGATGTTGTATAATTCCAAGTATTTTTACTTTTGAGGTCCTTCGATTAGTAAGGTGCTTTCTGTTATCAATAATGCGAGTAGTGCAAATTCATATTGCTTCAAATCTGCATTTGTGCGTTTGTGGGTTTTTGTGCCAAGAACAATTCAACAACTAATGGCATTGAAGCTTAATTATATCTCAGTCATTGAAAATATGGACCATCGCATAGAGTTAGGCCACCGAAGCTGATATTTTATTTTACACATAATTGTCACAGATCACCTTTTGTTTTATTTCCACTTAACATCGTGAGTTTTGGTTGGACCATACTTTACATATAAAAAAAACACACGCAGCTTGTTTTCTGTATTTCTTATCTGGCTATATGATACATTTCATAGGAGCTATCCTAATCATCAGTAGACTTGGAAACCTTTGAAAGATATTTTCGAAAATTTAAATACATTATTGAGAACTTTAAAAGAAAAATGTTCTAGTCATACCTTTCAAAACGCAACATCCAAGCATTTTCTTTTGCACACGTTCCTACTTTTCTTGAGGTAGCTCCTATGAAAACTCAATATATACACAACAAGGAAAACAAGCCGTTTATTTTTTGTTATGCATCAACATTGGATAGCTTCCAATGCTACCTTGTAACATTAATTTGCTTTATAAAATCACTGAATAAATTTGCTTGAATTTTTTATTATGAATGCACAGTAATTTTTCTTTGCTGTAACAAGGCCTCGTTACTCCTTTTGCATACTTTTCAGACCACCTTTAATGATAATTTTATACTGCCTGTTCTTTCGTTTTTCTCTGCAATTACTTGCAAATGTTTGCCGTAGTTTGTATATGATTAAAAGACATACATATTCAAACATGTATTATATTACATTGTAGCTCAACATATACAATAAGCAAGTGTCCCTAATGTGTTCTTGCACCAGCACTTTGCCCATATTCGTGCATATCCTCTACTCTAGTGACCGTCTCAACGTTATTTCTACTTGTCACTTCTACCTATGTATGCACTCGTATGTATAAAAGAATGAGTTTTTTATGCATCAAGACTTCCAAACATTTTTCGTTAACGTAGCATTATAAAAAGTTTTGTTGTTCTATGAGATTTAACTTTAATGGGTGATATTTTATAATTTATTGTAAAATTATGCACTCACTCTCTGCCTCTACCGCTTACTTACTCTTTACGATGCTACGGGTTACTGCCAAAGTAAAACTAATTGTGGTCACCAGGTGCTGGCAGCCACAACAAGTGGAGTCAGGTAGCTGCTGTTCATGATGTGTTATTAACAAAGCACTTACCTGTAACGAAATCGCAAGAGAAAAAGAAATAAAGAAAAATTATTATTGTTGTGTGCTTGTTGGAATAAGTTATGTAACAAAGCTGTAGCAAATTTATGGCTATAACTTAATTTCAAAAAAATTATCTTGAACAAAAAAAAACTATAATTGAATTGAAATGGTTAATGGCAGGTGAATTAACATTAAATTGACGGAAATTCCTTTGGAAGGAAGAAAAATTTAGAAGTTGATATACCAGAAAACATTTTTATGTATATATTCAAAAAAAGGATATATAGGAGATTAATATATCGTTGCATCTATTGTTATGAAACTTGACACGACAGTTAAAATAATCGATTTGGCAAATTGTAGCTAAGTTATATTCTATTTTTGACAATATGGAAGGAACATTTTTATTTTAGTGTAAAAAGTGGCAGAAATATTAAATGGCAGGTGAATTAACATTAAAGTGAAGAAAATTCCTTTGGACGGAGAAGGTAAGAATAGTTTAGAAGTTTATATATGAGTACCAGAAAATCTTTTTATGTATATATTTAAAAAAAGGATATATAGGAGGTTAACATATCCTTGCATCAGTTATGAAAAAATTTTTATTTTATTTTAAAAAGAGACAGCAATATGAAATGCAAGTAAATTAACATTACATTGATGTAAAGTCTTTCGGACAAGGAACGAAAGAAAAGTTTAGAAGTTGATATACCAGAAAACATTTTTTTTGCATATATTTACAAAAAGGATATATAGGAAGTTAACATAGCCTTGCATTAATGGTTATGAAACTTGGCTCGACAGTTAAAATACTCGATTTGGCAAGTTGTAATAAAGTTATATTCTATTTTTGACAATATGGAAAGAACAGTTTTTTTTTGTTTGTTTGTTTTTTTTTTTTTTTTTTTTTTTTTTTTTTTTTTTTTTTTTTGTTTCAGCAATATGGAAGGTAAATAAACATTAAATTCTTTTGGACAAAGAAGGCAAGAAAAATTCATATACTTGAAAACATTTTTGTGTATATAATTAAAAAAAGAAGTAAAGACCATTAACACATCCTTGCATCAATTGTTATAAAACTTGGCATGAAAGATCATACTCGATTTGGCAAATTGTACCAAGTTATATTTTTGGCAATATGGTAGGAAATATTTTATTTTAAAAACGGGTGATCGAATTAAAGTCAGATTAAGCAAAAAATTATATTAAAATATAAGAAAATTTTTTATTGATTTATACTCAAAACGTTTCTTTAAATTATCCCTCATATTCCAACATAAACCTTTTGACATTTATTTACCTATTACCAAAAAGAGTTGAATGTTGTCGACAGCCTCTATCTATCGCTTAGGTCTACGAAATATCGAAGGCCTCTCAAAGAATACATAATTGCTATCAAAGACGAAAGTATAACAGAGAGTTTATTGATGCCTTGATACGATGACGGTGACGCTTCTTGGAATAAGGGGGTATATATGAGAAAAAGGATATACATATCTCTCATATATCCATTTTCTAAAGTATGCATGTCGGCCATGTTGATGCATGAATAAGATAGACATTCGAGTCTGGGAACAGCGCAGCGGCTGGAAATATTATAAAGAAAGAGCTGGCATAATTGACGTCGTGTTTACAGAGGTGAACAAGCAAGCAAGTACACGTTTGGAAGACTGGGCAGTGCAGAAGACCACACTAGACGTGTCTCATAACAAGGCAAATATAACCCAATTATGATTATAAGAGTGTTATATGTGAATCTGAGAAGAATAGCACGAAGGCCGCTCTGTACTATAGTGACTTTACTGTGTCATGTATGGTTAAAGTTTCAATTATGGATGGTAAAAGAACACTAGTTGTGTTGCCAAGTACTGAAAACGATACCGCAGTCGAATAAACTGATAATGCAGTCGTATAAACTGATAATACAGGTAACAAAATGATAACGCCGAAGGAAATTGTAGCTGTTGGTTTGCTGCTATTCTAGCAATCATACATTCGGCTGCCATTAATAGTGGAGTACTAACTAAATTTTCCATATAATGACATCCCCAAAGCTATTGATAACGAATAGAGTGTTGGGCACTTCCTTACTCGTTGCCCAGCTCTTTTTCTATAATAACGTAATTCGGGTTGGCGGAGATATTGACAGGTTATACTTTTCATCCGATTCTCAGCTAAGTTCTTATCTGCACCAGTAGGCGATATGTAGATAGCTCAGGCTATGCAATGGCACCGAAATTGGATCAAGTTTAGCTTTTTCTATAGCTGATAGCGTGTATAATCTAGCCCAGTTTTTGCTATAACGTACATTTTCTAAAGATTGGAGTCTACTTTTAATGTGATAAATTGGTTAAAGATGTTCTGTGCTAAATATGAAAATATAACCACATCCTTGCAGCGTGCCATGAGCTCCTCCTTGCTTAAATATAAAATAAATATAAGTGAAACAGATTTAAACTACAATACCAGGATTTTCACGATTATTATTGCCGGTGAAGTGTCACTTTTATAATTAAGGATAATTGCAGAGAATTTGGATAATTGAGAATTTCGCTATATTTATCTTATTTTGTTTGCTTGAACAAAGTTTTATATATAAAGGATATATAGAAGGGCAACATGATATTCACGCAGCAATTGTATTTTGTCTTTCGTGTTATGCAAACGTTTTTTGTATTATCGTCGGAGATTTTTATGTTGTCAAGAAAGCATATGTGATCCGCGCATTTTATTTTATAAATTTATTTCTATGCGTTTGTTTTCGTGTTTATGTTTCTAATTAAAATAAAATAAATTTCAATAAAATACCAACTAAATTATAAAGCAATTACACGCAGTTAAAATAAAAACAATAATTTAAAGTTCAATGAATAAACAGTTAAAAAAGAAAAAAAAAAAAAAAAAAAAAACCAACAACAACAAAAACAATAACAAATCAGTTGCATTCATTTAAACACTTAAACCCACCAACAAGCATAATTTTGTGCATGCCATAAAAAAAAAAAATGTGAATGCTACCCAATAAACAATTTCAACAACCATCACTATAAAAAAAAAAAAAAATATATACATATATATATCTAAATTAAATAAAATAAAACAACACCAACAACAAAAATAATTTCATACCAAGACATGGCCAGATCAGGGCTTTTATGGCCCTTTTACAGGCATTATTACTAAACTCCCTACCTCCATCGCATAATAGAAACTACTTTACAATGTAGGGGACGCCGAGTTAATTGTTGTTGATTATAATAGTATTGAAGGTATATACCACTGGATACTTTATAGTCAACCCAGCAACAATTAAGTTCGGCCTCACCTATACGGCAAAGACAACATTTGATTGTTGGTCTTTCATCGTTGATGACAGGTAACTTTAAAATTGATTTCTGTAACATACGTGGGCTGAGAACGAATTTCTTTTCCGTTTATGCCCACACATGTCTCCATAGGCCGGATATTTTTGCCTTGTGTGAAACCCAGGTATCTGAGAATGCTGATCCACAGGATTTTCACATACCTGGGTATCAACTTCTATCCCTATTTAATTTCCACCGGGGCCTTGTAGTTTACGTTCGCAATGAAGTTGTGTTCCAATGCCAGCAACCATTAGGCATGCACGATGCCGAATTTACCTGTCTTTGGGTTAAATTCAAAATCAGGTCACACTTTTTGCATTTCGGGTTTCTATACAGAAGTCCAAATGCGGAGAGGGATACTACCTTTTCTGGTTTCGATACCCTCTCTGACTCCATATCGAAGATCCTGGAGAGTTGTCCGAGCAGTGAAATCGTTGTTGCTGGTGATTTCAATGTTCACAACTCATCCTGGCTTCGCCATTCGAGTCATACAACTCCGGAAGGCCAATATGTCGAGTTATTCGCTGTGCACAACCACCTAGAGCAATTAGTGAATGAGCCAACGCATATTCCATGTGTTGAAGGGCACCATTTAAATACACTTGACCTATTCCTGACTTCGCACCCTGAAAAGTACCAAGTCAGCGTTAGTGCACCTCTCGGCAATTCGGATCATTGCACCATTTCTGCCTCCTTTTCGATCTCTGAACTTCGTAACGTTTCGAAATCAGCTACGAAACGTTCAATATTTATTTACGAAAAGGCGCGTTGGGCTGAGCTCAACCAATTTTATGAGCATTTTAATTGGAAACTTTGCTTTCTAGATAACGACATAAATGCTTCTGCAAAAATGGTCGAGAATATGATATTGCTAGGGATGAAATCATTTATCCCCTCCAAGCAGATTTCGGTTAAACCAAGAGTGAAATCCTGGTTTAATCAGACGTGCAAAAACGCAGTCAGATCTAGAGAGGAAGCATTCAGTATCTGGCGTTTAAACAAAAACCCAGAGACTGATTTGCTACGCAAAAAGGCGAGATCTTCGTGTAAGTACTTAGGCGTGAAAAGTTTCTTCACGAACAGCGCCTTCGTGCCAAGGTCCTTACAGCTCCCCGAGGCAGTAAGACCTTTTGGTCATTCGTTAAGAGGGTAAAGAACAATACTAGTTCGTCAATTCCAACTCTCTTAAAGAATGACCAAGCATTCACCGACCCGGTTGACAAGGCTAACCTGATGGCTGAAATTTTTGCAAGCAATTCTTACTTGCCGGAAAGCAGTCAATCACTTCCTGAGCTCGAAAGAGTATCTGCAACTATGCCAAAGATATTTTTCCGGGCTCGAGCAGTTAAAAGGGTTTTGGCCGACCTCGACATAAATAAGACTCCTGGTCCGGATGGCATCCCAGCACTGGTCTTGAAGCAGTGCTCTTCTACGCTTGCGCGTCCGTTAGCACACCTCTTCAGCAAACTTTACCATGTTGGTGAGTTTCCATCGTGCTGGAAGGTTGCTAATGTAACGCCAATCCCCAAAAAGGGTGAAACTAATAACCCCGAAAATTACCGCCCAATTGCAATTTGCTCTGCGCTTTCCAAAGTGATGGAAAGTATGGTCAACTATCACCTTATGAAATATCTAGAGTCACATAAATTACTTTGTGACCGCCAATATGGATTTCGCAAGGGTCGTTCTACTGGCGATCTTATGGCATATCTGTCAGAGAAATGGTGCCACTCAATCCATCATTTTGGCGAAAGTAAGGTGGTGGCTCTGGATATTTCCAAAGCGTTTGACAGAGTGTGGCATGGTGCGCTACTGGCAAAACTTACTGCTTTTGGTGTCGGTGATGACTTCTCTCGATTTATATCGAGCTTTCTCAGAGACCGCACTATACGAGTTGTTATAGATGGGGTCTCATCAAACGAGTTCAAGATTAATTCAGGGGTACCGCAAGGCTCCGTTCTTTCTCCTACCCTATTCCTTATATTCCTAAATGACCTGTTATACCAAACTTCCAACCCTATCCACTCCTTCGCGGATGACAGCAGCATCTGCCATTCGTACTCTTTCAGTTATAGGCCCAGCCTATCCGAGATCGTTGCCAAGAGGCAAAATATGAACGACTCACTAAACAGTGATCTTCTATTAATCTCCGAATGGGGTCGTAAAAACAGGGTCGCCTTTAACGCTCGTAAGACCCAATGTTGTTTATTAACACACAAACAAACGACCACAGATGCTGCTTTATCTGTACTCATGGATGGTATAAATATTGAGGAATCGGAAGCTCTTGATGTTCTTGGAATGAAGATACAGTGTGATGTTCGCTGGACTGAACACATTTTTCATATCTCTAAAGAAGCATTCAAGTGCCTAGGGTTTCTAAAACGGTGTAAGATGTACTTCACTCCATCTGATCTCCTTACTATTTATACCACCTATATCCGACCAAAAATGGAATACAACTCTCATGTTTGGGCCGGTGCCCCAAAATCAATTTTGGGGTTACTCGACCGTGAGCAGGAGAGGGCGAAGAAGCTTATCGGTGACAGTAGGGTATCCAACTCTATTGACTCACTGGAGCATCGACGCTGTGTGGGGTGCGTTACTCTGTTCTATCGTTACTACAATGGATCTTGCTCTGACGAGATTAGGGACCTTGTTCCTGAAACCCGCACATTTTTACGTAGCACGCGTGCATCGTTCAGGGCTCATCCATTTGTGGTCGATTGCCCAGGGAATCGTACTACGCATTACAGAGAGAATTCGTTTTTCAGCCGTACGCTCCGCCTGTGGAATAAGTTACCTGCTGGCGTGTTTCCTGTCTGTTATAACGTTGAAAGGTTCAAGTCAAATGTTCACAAATACTACTCCCTCTTTCCTCCTCCTCACAACCTATTTTCCTAGTTTTGGTACAATGCACTGCATATGTAGGGGTCATCCCCTGAGTACTGGTCCAAGTTAAAAAAAAAAAAAAAAAATCGCAGCGATTTCAGGACATTTTTAAATAATTTAGCTTTCACCAGCTTGAATTTTCTATTCTATTTATACCAAAAATTTAATTTAAATAAAATTTCTCAAGTTATCCTCCATGAGAATAAAAAAAATATTGTCTAATAAATGGACATGTAAAATTGGCAGTAAAGTTGCCATATTAAAGTGAAGTTGGAAAAATTTCGAATTATTTTCATTATCACTGTAGTTAAAAGCACAACAATTGCGATTGCCAAAATTGTTTTTAATTAAAAACTGCATTAAATAAACCATAATTATCCAAATATTCATAAAGAGTTTTTAATTACATTATTAACTGAATAAATTATCACAATTTAAATGAATGTTGAGCGACAGTTTATCTTCACCATAATCTTATTATTAAAATTTGACACACGACCAATACGAGTACAGCACATTCTCGCGAGAATACATTTATCGGCATTTGGCAGCAGACAAATTGTACGAGTACTTTAAATGCCATGCATGTTCATGTCTCTGTGAGCAGTTGTGAAATGTTTAAAATTTATTAGAGCTATTTAAACTCATCAATTTGTAAAGTTGATGGTTGTTTTTCCATAGAATAATCGTATAACAAATAATAACAATCGATAGGAATTTCAACAGAAAAAAAACTAATTCTCGTCCATTTCAATTTTCAGCGAGCTTAAACTTCAACGTCAATGGCGACATTAACTTTATAATAATAGTTTAATGAACCCACCATAATTTATGGAATAGTATTTGCATTTGTGTTTGCTGAAAGAAAAAAATTAAACGAGGGTCGCCATTAAAATGCTTAACAGATGTATCTCTCACATTTGAATAAACTAAATTCTAAAAAAACGCCCAGTAACTGATTCTTAACTGTTTCAAAGATTTAAATCAATTGATTCAAGAATCCTCCTAGGTTTTAAATCAGTATATACCGACATAGGAATCTTTACACCAGAGGTTCCAAGAAACCTCAGGCGCAGCTCTATCCCCTAGAAAGACCCTTGGAGAGCAGGGGACTTTCGGGAAGTAGGTTTTACCACGGTACATACTATACCAAAGGTCTCTACACAAAGGTTTCTAGCCACTGAGAAACTAGTGTGGTTTTACGCCCTGGAAAGCAATTTTCTCATTTGATATTAGACAAGGTAAACCCATCGCAAGATGGTTCAACTGTCATTAGTCGTCACCATAAGGTTAATTGGCAGAAGAGGATTTATTTAGCCACCGATGTGCATCCTTTGTAAAAAAAAACATTCTAGGCCAAGCATGGTTGCAAGGCCTACTCTCCACTTGAAACATTTTGTCTGTGGTTAAAAACATAAAAGCAGAACGAAGGTGTTCGTTTCTTCCTCAAGATAAAGGTAAAAGCGACCATGTTTTTATAACTTCAAACGGCTTTTTAGGAGGCAAAGTGCTTGGGCGGTTTGTTTAAGGTTCTCACTATAAAGGATTTCGCCCATTGAAATATTTAGTATAATTTTGATACAAAAACTGAACATTAAAATGTTTTGACAAAAATACCGTGGTCTTACCATAAGGCAAGATCATAACTTAAAAGTTTTGCCCCATTTTGAATATTAATCGTGAAACTGAGAAATTCCCCCATATTCCATAAGGCGTCATCGTCGTCACAAACATTTTTTCATTTATTTATTCGTTTCCAAAAACAATTGAATGGTGTCGACAGCTTCTATCTATCGCTTAGGTCTAGGAAATACCGAAGCCCTACCAAAGAATACATAATTGCTGTCAAAGGCGACTGTGTAATCGAGTGTTTTTGATGTGACGACGATGACGCCTCTTGGAATATGGGGGATTAATTAGTTTTTTCAAAGATTCTAGTTTCAAAGATTCTAGGCACCACGAATACAAACTCGTTTTCTTTTTAAGTAAGTAGAATATATCTTCGCACGCTTAGTAAGTTGAACAAGGTATTGCAAACTTCGTTAAAGCGCCACAATGTTCGCCGCCGATTTTATATTTTTTCTTCCACCAAAGACTTCAATTATAATCAGAAACTAAAAAAAAAATAATAACTATTTCTGAAATTTTAGTCTTAGTCCGTATAGTAAATTTTATTTCAATCTGTTAAAGAATACGATTTTCTTACACAGAACAAAAATTTTTCCTGTTCCATAATGAAATTCGTTGAATCAATTAAAAATTTGTTTGAATGCGGACCTGTAAAGGAATTCGTGGATTCAAACAAAAATTTATTAAAAATAATTATTGATCGAAAATAACTATTTTTTTAAACAATAACAAAATACGATATCCAAGGTTATTTTCTTGATATTTATATATATGCATACATGATATTTTTTCAGACAAAAATTTTGTTGATTTTATTTTTACTATAATTTTTTCTGTTTACATATTATTTATTACTATTATTATTTGGATGGGATGTGGACCTCATCGGCCACTTGCACTACGACCATTGTTGATCTCTTGTGCGTCCTCTAGCCCCATTACGGGTTAAGTGCGTCAAGAAACCGGAGTAGCTCCTTCCTTGGGAGTGATAGTAAGTCCCATGCACTCAACGTATGCGCTTGTAGCAGCCTATATCTCCTGTGTCCAAATTCTCCACAGTGGATGATTAAGTGCTCCAGTGGCTCCTCTTCATCAACGCAGAATCTACAATGGATTTTGCTCTGACGAGATTAGGGATCTTGTTCCCGAAACGCGCACATTTTTACGTATCACGCGTTCATCGTTCAGAGCTCACCCATTTGTGGTCGTACTACGCATTACAGAGAGAATTCGTTTTTCAGCCGTACGCTTCGCCTGTGGACGTGTTTCCTGTCTCTTATAACGTTGGAAGGTTCAAGTCAAATGTTCACAAACACTACTCCCTCTTTCCCCCTCCTCACAACCTATTTTCCTAGTTCTGGTACAATGCACTGCATATGTAGGGGTCATCCCCTGAGTACTGATCCAATATAAAAATAAAAAAAAATCTGCAAATGTCTGTGTTGGAAATGCCTAACCTGTACAGGTGTTTCAGGTGGGTATAATGACCTGTAAATGCACATGTCAGTGTTGTAGAGCACATTCGGCCCTCTTTGCATCAAAGTTTAGAAATTTCTTAGAATGTTCGAGACCAGCTGTCTCGTTCCCATATTGCTCAACGATGGACTCCGAAAATTTTTTCAGTTCCTGATTAAGGAGATTCTTTTTGAAGCTAAATGTTGGTGTGGGGGCTCTTTTTTTGGCGTAGATGTCAGCCATCTGGCTTGCCAGATCATTTAGCCTGTTGAGACATTCGAGTACATAAAGCTTTTCTCTTTGCCCTCAAAAAGTAACAAATCCAACAAAACACTCTTTTCTTACATAATATTACATTTTATGTCCTTTATTTGCAATATTGTTGTAAAAGCAATGAAAAACATTACGAGTAACAATTTCTTAAGCGACATGTCTCAGTTTTAAATCCATTTTAATAGCCAGAATGTATTTTATTTGTCCAAATTTTCTACTCTTAAATTTAATTATGCTTAAATAATTAACCAAAATTTCCTCCACTTTCTTAATTTGATGAGAAATGCCATCGTATATAAAAAAATATATATATAACATTAATGTTGATAAAAAAAAATCAGCTTTAATGGCATGAACTTTCTTTTCTCTTCTGTAAAACACATTTACTTGTGTTATAAAAATAAATTGCAACCATGAAGAACTGTTCTTGCTGCCATTCATATTTTACTTCAAGCAATTTTAGTAGAAAAATAATACGCAATAATTGTATTTTATTTAAAGTACTGAAGACACAGCGAAAAGTTTGAGGTTGCAGGAACGAAGTAGCGATCAGATGTTTAATTTCTCATACAACAAGAGTAAAGGAAAAACTGCCTTCGATATCTTGTGGCTAAATAAATGTATACTATATAACACGAAAATTGCAATTTTCAATGGAAAAAAATAAATAAAATAAAAAAGAATAATATTTTTCTGCTTCGCTGCTGGCAGATACAAACAAGTGAGGAAAAGTGTTGAAGAATACTTTGCCTTAATGTATAAAAAATCAGACAGCCAATGAACTGTTTTATTCTTAAAAGTTTAAAGGATTTAAATCATTCATTGAAAATGTTTTATGCTAAACAAATAGCCTTTTGGTAAATAAAAAATTTTGCATTTTCTGAAACTTAATTTGTTTTTTGTATTAAATGTGTAAATATTGACGACTCTAAGTGGGAAAATGAACGAACGTCTGCAAGCAACCACAAAAAATCCTCCGAGTTGCAAGGTACTTTTACTGTTGGTGTAAAAGTAATGTATCGAAAAAATATATAAATAAAACTAATTAAAATATTTTGTTTCTTAGTACACGAACATAGTTTATTAAAAATAATAAATACACAAAATTTCATTGATTTTGGAGTACAGCCTTGTATAACCTTGTATACATCCTTTTTTCCCACCAGCAACTTTTTTTAACGAAACTTAATGGCTTCTTATACCTATCAGGCTTAAAATGGTTTAGAGCTAAATAAAAGAGTATGTACGAGGGCGGTTCGGAAACTTCTTAGCCTAGCACAAAAAGCGCGGTACAACCAGAAAAAAGTTTAGTGTTTTGGAAACTTCCATCTCTGCTATGAACACATGTTAAATTTTGTTTCGATCTGGTAGCTCTTTCATATAGAAACAGGTGTTCACAAAAGATGCATCCGCGATTTTTTTACAATGGAAACATTAGAAATTCGTGATGTCATTAAATATTTACATAAAAAGCAATTATCGGGAGAAGAAATTCATAAAGATATTGTGAATGTGTTAGGTGAAAGTGCTCCTTCATATGCAACAGTAAAAAATTGGGTTGCTGAATTTAAACGTGGTCGTACAGGCATTGAAGTTGAACCACGTGGTGGACGTCCAAAAACAGCAACAACAACAGAAGTTGTAGCCAAAGTGCATGATATATTATTAAATGATCGACGAATATAAGTGCGTGAAATAGCTAATATCATGGGCATCTCAAATGATCGAGTCCATTTAATTTTGCATGAAGAACTACAGATGAAAAAGCTTTCTGCAAGATGGGTGCCTTATTTGTTAACATAAGAATGAACATTTCTCAAGCTTGTTTGGATCGTTTTAAGCGAAATAAAATGGATTTTAAGCGTCGTTTCATAACTGTTGATGAGACCTGGATCCACCACTATACTCCAGAGACAAAAGAACAATCCAAACAATGGACTGAAGCTGGAGGAAGGGAAGTGCCTTAAAAAAGGCAAAAACAATTCAATCGGCTGGTAAGGTTATGGCAACAGTATTTGGGACTTCAAAGGTATTTTATTGATTGCCTATCTGAAAAAGGGTAAAACAATTAATTCAGATCAAAACTTTTGGAGCAATTAAATGTACAAGTTCGAAAAAAACGTTCTGGCTTACAGCACAAAAAATTATTTTTCAGCAAGACGACGCACCAGCGCAGAAGAGTGTTCTAGCAATGGCTAAAATCAACGAATTAAAGTACGAGTTGCTTGACCTCCCACATTATTTTCCCGATTTAGCTCCCAGTGACTTTTACCTGTTCCCAAATCAAAAAAAAATTCCTTGCCAGGTTTTACCTCAAATGAAGATGCAATTACAGTCGTAAACCATTATTATGAAGACCTTGAAAATTATTTTTCAGCAAGGCGACGCACCAGCGCAGAAGAGTGTTCTAGCAATGGCTAAAATCAACGAATTAAAGTACGAGTTGCTTGACCTCCCACATTATTTTCCCGATTTAGCTCCCAGTGACTTTTACCTGTTCCCAAATCAAAAAAAAATTCCTTGCCAGGTTTTACCTCAAATGAAGATGCAATTACAGTCGTAAACCATTATTATGAAGACCTTGAGGGAAACTATTTGTATTAAAAAATAAAAATATTTTTGAAAAACTAACTATTCTCTTCCATTGATAGGCTAAGAAGTTACCGAACCGCCCTCGTATCTAAACTTTTATGTGTGTTAAGGCCGGTACGGAGTTCTTGCGGAAATTCACATTTTCGTAGCTCACGAAATTTTAAAATAACGGTATGTCTAATATCAACAAAAGATTTCATTCTTTTACTTATCTGCGAATTTATATAAATTTTTGCACTTCTATCCTGAGGGTTTCAACATATGGTGTGCATTTGTCTTTCATAGTTCTTTTTTTTTACATTTCAACAGAAATAAGAAGAGCAACACGAATTTATTGATAAAACAATAAAATCATTTTATATACATTTGGTTCAATAAAAAATTCTTTTTGCTAAAATAATGTTAAGAACATACAGGTCCTGCCTCAAATTCGTACTTTTGTTCAGCCCAAAAAGTAGCAGTAGAAAAAAATAAGTAATTTATACAGGCAAAGAAAAGGACCTTTGAAATATGGTTACAGCAACATTAGAGGTTAAATTTTAAACACCGATATAGATTTTAAATAAAACATAACTTATTTAGGAGTTATAATCATTTTTTTTTATTATGATAACATTCGTATAGTTCAATTGTGTATGGAACAAAATATCGGCCAACTGGCAGCCGCAACTTCGGCAGCATACCTCCATCCGATAGTATAATATTTCGATGACGCTGAGCCATAATTTAAGTTGTAAATGTGGAAAATGTCTTGCAGAAACTGGGGGAATAAGAGCAATTGAATGCACAAGAACCAAAATGAGAAATTAAACTATTTGAGGACCACTTTAATCGCTCGAAACGAAACAAACCCCAACCAAGAAATGAAAAAAATAGCTTTGGAGCAAGTGTATTGAAGTTTGAGGAGATTATATTGAAAAATAAAAATATATTTGAAAAACTAACTATTCTCTTTCATTTATAGGCTAAGAAGTTTCCGAACCGCTCTCGTAGCTTTCTCACACGGAAAGTTTAATTTGCAAAGTCTTGAGTTTGGTGGCGACAGAAAAACTAAGGAGTTGAGAGCTACTCTCTTTTTCCTTGTTTGTCGCCGACAAAGTTAAGACTTTGCAAAGTAAACCTTCCGCATGTGAAGGCCCCCCGAGGAACAGGTTTTGCCTAGGCATATTCCTAACCAGGCCACTCTGTTTTTCGGGTAAAGAGAGGAAGAGGTCCCTCGTTTGCTGTAGCAAATACAATTCTAGGATGCATGATTTATGTTATGTTGGCTTCCAAAACCCTTCCTTCCCAATGTTTTAAATTGGCAGAACGGGGGTCAGCATGGCCCCCAGGTGGTTCTGCTTGCAGTTCAACCCTGGCTGGTCATAGTTGCTGAAACGTTCTGGCTGTGGTTGAAACCTAAAACGCAGGAAGGAAATGTTAGTACCCTTGATAATTGTTTGGTGTGTCGCTTTTTTCGGAGACTAAACACCTACCGACAATCTGTTGCCTATACAACAGATACCTATACTATAAGAAACCAGTGGTGATGGTTGACTTGTGAGTTGGTTTAGGGACTGATGCTCTTAGTGCGCTCCGGCCTACCAACTCATTAAGCCTTGTCTTCCATTGATTGCTGGGATATTGCATACAAGAGCGATTAGAAGGCCCGAACTCCTCAACAAGGTTACTCATATGGCTACAAACAAACAAAAATTGCTACCTATGTGAGCCTAGTCAGCCACAAAGAGGCGCTGGTGAGTCGTGCGTAATTCACTCCGTGGAACTGGTCCATAATAAGATAGGGCCGCAAAGCAGGTGCTGATGTAAATCTTTTTCACAATTTCCGCGTGTGAAAGCTGTGTATATGATATAATAGTTGGCCTAATAACATGGTTGGGTATGATATTAATATGGTAACTTTTATTAGGACTGTGGTTGTGTACAATTATAACAATGTTGAACCAGAATATAGTGTGGTTATTTAAAAGATTTGCAATAAATGTATACACCTCAAGGTACTTTTGGTTTTTTACAAAACTATAGTGAATTATATAACGTTTCAAATGTAATAATATAAAATTATCAGCTCCAACCATATAACACAACAATAGTATGTTGCCCTTAGAATATTGTCAGATCAGCCATATATTTTTTTGCTACGTGTAATATATACGTACATGATTTTTACGATTTAATGGCTTTTAGCTTTCGCTGAAAATGCTTTCTTCTTTCGCAAAAAAAGCATTGCCGTTAAAGACATCCCCCCTAAATATAAAACGGTATTCTTGTTTATTCACTTCGTAAGCTGAAGAAATATGATATATGCCATCTTTACTGGAGGTTAAAATATTCAATTATATTTTTTGTCAAGTTTAACACGTTTTTTCCTATCGAAAGAAAAACCAAAAGGCATTATGAATTTCAAAAATATATAAACGTACCACACACACACAGGCATTTTAACACAACTTTAAATAAATCATGAGTTGACAAATTGTTCTTTTAAGTGGTCAAGCATCTCACTCAACCCAGAACCCACTTAGTTTTTCTTCTACATAAAAAACTTTTTTTAAGTTGAATTCTTCCATAAAAAAAGAGAACAAAAACGTTAAATATATCTGCATGTTAGTGGATGGAATACTGGTTACTTTTTTCTACTGGTTATTAAGAAAAAAAGGCAAAGAAAACACATAGAACAAGCCACAAATCGTAATTGCATTTGTATTACAACAGAAATAAATTCAACTGCTGCATTCAACTTTAAACGCCCAGTTTTTCCGATTTTATTATTTTCTGTAGTTTAAAAACAAGAAAAGACCCACGCAACGAAATAAAAGTCAAATTGTGCTGCTTACAAAAGTCATGGCAAATGACAGTGGGACACAAGAAGGAAGTAATCAAATTAACCCCAAAGAGAATATGTATATTATGAAATTTACTAGCAATTTATAAAAACGCAAGTAAAAAAAATTCGGCTTCGCAGAAAAATATTTAGCATCACTCGTACATCGATGATAGCGGACTATCCATTCAGCAGTTTCAAAGTCTTCAGGCCGGTCAGGCTTTCAGCAGTTAAATATCTAGAGTGTCTGTAGAGTTATTTATTTAATGAAATGTTTACCATTTACGAATATAGATCGGATAAGAATATAAAAGTAGTTAAAGTTTATTATAAATGTAGTAGAAATGCACATCATAATAGATAAGAAATTTCAAGTCGCTTCCACTTTTCTTCTGCCTCCAATTAGATGTTAGGAACTGAAAGATATGGGGTTCCAATAAGTCGATGCCACGAAGGTTTTCAAGTGCGTTTAATGCCGGCAAACCGCCATAAAAAAATTATTTTAAAAAAAATTCTTTAAAAAAAATATTCTTAAAAAAATTCTATAAAAATATGGGAGAAAACTTCCATAAAAAATTCCTGGGGTCTAATCACCGCATACGATATCGAATTAACTATCGTATCGAATAACATTACGATGCATCTAGATTATGGCAAACGATCGTAATTTAAACAAAATGTAATAGATTGAAGGCCATACGTTTCCTGAAAGCACAAATTCAAAAAATAAATCCTTTAACTTTTTAATATTATTGCAATACAATTTATTGTATGCCACGATACCAAAATGAAAAATTTCGATAATTTTGCTCGATATCATATGCGGTGATTTGGCCCCTGGTATAAAAATTATTAAAATCATGACTGCATACTTATAGTGAAAGGCCAATGCAAGCAACAATGTGACCCATTTACAAAAATTTTATTTTTTATAAAAATAATCGTACATAAATTTCCACTACGTGGTTCAATGCTTGTACGACCACGTTTAAATTCAGCTACCCAATTTTTTACTCTTGCATATGAAGGAGCACTTTCACCTAACACATTCACCATATCATTATGAATTTCTTGTCCCGAAAAACTTTTTTTACGTAAATATTTATTGACACCACGCATTTCTAATTTTTCCATTGTAAAAAAATCGCGGATGCGTCTTTTGTGAACACCTGTTTCTATATGAAGGAGTTACCAGATCGAAACACAATTTAACATGTGTTCATAGCAGAGATGGAAGTTTCAAAAACACTTTTTTCTGTTTATACCGCGCTTTTTGTGCTAGGCTAAGAAGTTTCCAAACTGCCCTCGTAGTGTAGCGACTACGAAACAGCTAGTTGTCCTCCAGCTAAAGGTTTGATTATTATTTTTCTTTGTCTTCCTCTTATATTGTAAAAAAAACGTAAGAAAGGAAAAACTTGTACTAAAACCCGATGTACAAAAACCAAAAATCTAATTCGGAAGACAACATAAAGGTAAATTTTCGAAACATTTTGTATATCACTGATTTTGCCCTAAAGTAAAAAAAAGCGTTTCTAATTAGTTGTCAATAGTTGTATGTATAAAATATTAGCTAAACTTACATTTGCACTTTTTAATATAGTCAAACCCACTGTTGTAACGCTTCTTCTTGTACGCGACGCAAGCAAGACTGCAAACTGCCAAACAGACCGACAAACTTTTTGAACAAAAAGCAACGCCTGGTAACAAACAATAACATTTTTTGCAAAAAGCAACAAACTCTTTTTTTTTTATTTCACTATTTTTGTATAACAGAAAGAAAAAAAAAACTTACGACATGCAACCCAACATGAAGTTGAGTTGAGTCAAGACGTTGGTTTAAGGAAAATCCTCAAAAAATCAACGTCAACGATAAAAAAAACGAAATATAATAAAAGCAAAAAGAGCAAAATTTCATCATGTTTGAAAGACGTCGGCAAAAAATTGAAATGAAAAGACAAACTTAAAACAATTTTGTTTTAAAGAAACAGAAAACAAAAAAACTTTCGATTCATTGGGGAGGCAGCAGATTATGAGTGTTAAACAGCTTCAGTTATGGGTGGCAAACTGATAAGAGAGCAAGAGCAGTGGGTTGTTTTATATCAGTGGTGCCCACAAGTTCTATATGGAAGAGTAAACACCAATACATTAAAGGAAAAACAATTTTTATTTAATATTTTTTGTTTTAAAAAGCAAAACATATACAAAAACAAAGTTCACACTGATAATCGCTGTCGTCAATGTTTACTAACAAAGCATGCGAAAGTGTTGTTGCTTAGCTGTTGTGTGTGTGCAGTGAAGAACGAAAAAAAAATATATATAAGAGACGAAGTTGTTTGTATATTTTTCATTGCTAATTAATGCTGAGCGCATTATTTGTGTATTAAAGAGCACAGTCCTATAGCTAAGCGCATTTACAAAAACAATTGAGTATCAAGCGCATATGGCTGGGCACACTTGTTTTATATTGTTTTGTCTGCTTGTTTTACTGGGGTGTTGCAGTCAGCAAACATTTTAACATGTTTTAACATCAAACAGAATGTTAAATAATCTTAGCAAAAAAGTAATAATTTGTTCATTTTATTAAAAAGAACAAAAACATTTTATGAGAAAAACTATAAAATATGTGAAATAAAAAGTATTTTACATGCAGTTGCATAATTTTTCTTTAAAACTGTTTAATGCAGTTTTTATGTTGAATAGAATTGAAAAAATGTGGATGTAAATTTTTTGCATCAGACAAAATACACACAATACGGCTTTGACTAGAACGAGTATGTATTTTATTTAAGCAACCAATTCAGTGACATGTAGTGCATATTTTATTTAAAAAAAATTAGCAGAACGCGCTACGAGCACGGATTGATATTGAATTTACCTTTTACCTAAGTAGGAAAAAACATTTTTTTTTTTTCAAAAACCATTTCTCAAAATAGTCTTCTTTTATCTTAATACACTAAGCAAGACGATATTAGAACGTTTTTCTGCCATCTGAATAATACGATTTTGGGAACCCCTAGAAATACTCGTTAGTTTCGGTGATCACTTCTTCGTTTGAGATGAATCTTTTTCCTGTAAACCATTCCTGTTTGGAAACAGGATAGAGTCACTAGGAGCTATCTGGACTATAAAATGGATGATCAATTTGAAATGTATATCACGTAATTTTAGCATCGCATCTAATCCCAGCGAAAACTTCTATTACAAAATAATGCGTTAAAATATTAGTAAACATACAATTCACTACTTCTACTTTGGCATTTTAAGTCATTCGTCCTTATTGTGTTTGGCGTTTTAATGGCGAAAGACGGGCGTTTTTGAAAAATGGTACCGTGATTCTACTGCACCCCAAAACCATTCCTCACAAGGAGTTTCTGCTACATAATTGAGGAATCTCCCATAGAACCTGGATACTTCTATGTTTACACGGATGGGTCCAGAAGGGGAGAAAGGGTTGGGGGTGGCGTTTACATAGAGGAATTTAACACTAAAATTTCCTTCAGACTAGCAGACGGATGTACTGTACTTCAGGCCGAAATATCGGCTATAAATAAAGCGGCCAGATGGCTGATGTACCACAAGATATTCGGAAGGGATATCATGATAGTTACAGACAGCAAGGCCGCCATCAACTCCCTGACTGGAATATATACTAATTCTAGTCTTGTCCAAGAATGCCGGATATCTTTGAATAAGATAACGAGACATTCTAACCTAACCCTAAAATGGGTACGTGGACATGGGTCCAATAATGGCAACAACATTGCTGATGAATTAGCCAAAAAAGGGACAGCCCTAGGGGACAGGGATATAGACCCCTTTTGCGGACAACCCTTATCAGCGTGTTGGAAACGAATAAAACTCCACACGCTAGAATATGCCCAAGAAAGGTGGCACACAGAGCCCACATGCCTTATATCAAGAAGCCTGTGGCCGCACATTAACTCTAAGAGAACAGGAGAGCTACTAAAACTTCCTAGATCTCTCCTAAGAATGACGGTAGCAGTCATCACTGGACATTGCCCGTTCGGAAACCATGCCAGGAGACTGGGTCTACCATATAACGACTTCTGTAGAAGTTGCCAAGACGAGGAGGAGGAGGAGACTATCCTTCACCTCCTCGGTACATGCCCGGGATTGGAGCATCATCGTCTAAGGTACTTAGGCGAGCGGAGCTTCAATAGCCTTTCATGTCTGGCCTCGGTCAAACCGACTGCGATAGCTTCTTTCATTAGAAGCAGCGGATGGCTAGTAAATCAGCAAGTAATGCCACACTAATAGTTTCCCACCTCCTTTCCCTCTTCCTCACTCCTTCTATATCCCTATTACCTTTTATTTTCTTTTTCCTTTACTAACTTTTTCAGGCAATCACAAAGGGAACGACCTACAGGACCCAAGTGAGCTGGAGTTTCCGGGTACTTGCTGGAAATCAAGCGGCCTGCTTACCTAACCTACCTACCGTGATTGGCGAAAAACGCCAGTGAATACGACAAACTTCAAATCTATTACAAAAACGCCATTAAAATGCTACCGCTGATGAAATAAAAATATATCAAAAATAAAAATATGAATTCTACTTTCTCCATCTTTTACATATGATTGCTGTTACATTTACTCAATTGAAATGAGTATTTATTTATTTATATATGAATATTAAAAAAAAATAAATAGTAAGTCGGCGGGACATATCGTTTGCGAAAATTTAAATTATATTGGTCCACAATCCCGTTCCGTGGAGGGTAGTACGAAGGCCTGAACGTATTTTAAACATATGTGAACAAACATTTATAATACAACTAGCTGGCCCGGCAAATGTTGTTTTGCCTTCAAATTTTATTTACATTGATATATGTAGGTAAAAAGGGGGGAAAAACGTAGCAATATGTGTTTTCATTGCGAATTGTCATCACCAATTCGCAAGCCGTAATGAAGAATTGTGTATTTTTCGAAGCCATTAGGATTCGTGATGTCAAAACGTCTTCCTCTTTATAATTTTATTTAAGCATTCTTGCTTTTTTAAAGTTGTTCATAAGTTTTTTCACCGAAGTCGAGTGTCATTACAGATATGTGGTTGGTTTATACTTCGTAACATTGATTGATTGATGATTACCGATCCGACTTTAAGTTGCAGATTGTAATTCCAGCGAGCTTAAAAACTTGATTGTATCGCTTTGGAAACTGAAAAGAGCCACCGATTTCTACATCATCAATTCGCGAGCAATTTAGCATTGAATTCGAAACTTCAGACCAACGACATCACATTCGCTCAACCAATCATGGTTTTTGTAATTTTGTGAAATGTTAGAGCACATTGGGTATGAGCTTACAATTCGATTCGATCAAATAAGAGAAAGCGTCAGGAAACTGAATACAGTCGGTTGAAATGCCAAAGTTGAATTTACGATTGCCAATATCCAGTAATTTCTTTCAAAATACTTGTTCATATTGGTCATTGTGCAACTCGACACAAATGTTTAAGTCTCTTTATGTGTTTCCACAAAACGGACGGCTTTGAAGATGCATTAAATTCTCCGAATGTTAAGCTAATGATTTAAAAATTAATAAGCCCACTAACTTGTGCTTGTGCTGCCATCTAGATAGTTGCAATATCAGTCCGTCCTCGTACATGCCACTGAATTGGTTACTTAAATAAAATATATACTGGATAAAGGCCTGCACCAATTTAATTATGATTGTATAACAATTATTATTGTATTATAAAAAAAAATATTCCATCCCCCAGCTTAAGTCTATAATTACTTGTTTTGCCTTTTTTAATCTAATACATAATAATTATTTAAATTTAATTTCCAAGAAAGCAAAAAAGCAACTTGAATTCTATAACAAACAACAATGACATTCTATTTTGCTTTTAAACATCACTACAAAATTTTTTTTATCTGATTTAAAAATCAGTTTTACATATTAGTTTTAAATGCGTTTAAATTATAAGGATCAAAAGTTCATAGAATGTTTATTTTTATTATTTTTTCAAATCTATTTCAAGATATATTAAATAAAAGAAAGCGTCTTTTATTTATTACAAGAAAATTCTTATTATGCCTGACAGAGCCATAGCCTCGATGGCGCAGTAGGCAGCGCGTAAGTCTCATAATCTTAAGGTCGTGAGTTCGAGCCTCACTCGGGGCATTATCCTTTTTTTAATTCTTCCTTAATCAATATTTTTATTTTAATATAACATTTTTTGTTCTGTATAGATTAACTATTAAGCAAAATTTGCTGAAAAAAAATTTTTGCTATGGAAAATATGTATATCTGCAGAATAATACTGTTATCACAATAAAGTCTTTTGAGGAAAGTTTTTGCTATCGTAAAATTATCTGTGGAATATTAATGTTATCGGCAAATTCACCAAAGAAAATTTTTGTTATCGAAAAATAAAAAATTTTGGTCAGCCATAATTTTATCATACAAAAATATAGATTCATCTTTCATTTGTGTAGTAGTTTTCTCGTTATCGAATTATTTTCCATAAGAAATATTTTTTCCACAGAAGAAAATTTATATTATCGATACATTTTCTTGAAAAAAATTTTTTATAGCTATAATTTTATTCTAAAAATATAGATTCAACTTTCATTTGTATAAAAGTTTTTTCGTTATCGAACTATTTTCCATAAGAAATATTTTTATTGGAAAACTTCCTGTAAAATATTTTGTTCTCGATCAATTTTCTATAGAAAATATTTTGTTATCGATCAATTTTCGATAGAACATTTTTGCTATCGATAAATTTTCTATAGACAATTTTTGTATTGGACAAATTTTCTATAAAAATTTTTGTTAAATGTCTATTGTATACAAGATAATATTATCGATACATTTTCTATAGAAAATTTTTGTTATCGATACATTTTCTATAGAAAAATTTTGTTTTCGATAAATTTTCTATAAACATTTTATGCATTGGACACATTTTCTATTAAAAAATTTTTGTTAACTGTCTATTGTATACATGATAATAATGTTGATAAATTTTTTTAATATATTTTTCTATCCATAAATTTTCTAAAGAAATTTCTTGCTAATCATGAACTTTTTTTCATTATTATAAAAAAGCCAAACTATACTTTTCTTTCAAACAACATTTTTAATTCCAGTTTCTTTATAAGGTTTTTATTTTTCTTATAGGCTATGAAAATTTTCCTATAGAATATTACTGTTATGAAAAAAAAAATTGTGTGGAAATTTCTTGTTATCGGATAATTGTCAGTACAAAATTGTTGTTTTCGATGAATTTTTAATAGAAAATTTTGGTTATCTATAAATTTTTTGGGGAAAATGTATTAACACAAATATATTTGTTATACACTGAAAGAAAAAAACGCTACGTTATCGGAATGAAATCGTTTCGTTCACCATTCTTTCATTAATACCATGAGTGAGCGAGATAGTTAGTGACACCACTTTTGCCCAAGAAAGAACGAAAGAACAGCTTAGTTATCAGTGAACTGGCACTAAGTATGTTATATCTGAGAGGGATTACTTTGAAGGGGACAAGATAATTATTGATAAATAAATAAATACTTTTTGACAAAATTGAAAATTACGGTTATTTTTTGATCAGAAAGAAAATTGTTGCTATTGATAAGGATTTATAGAGAAAATGTTTTCGATTAATAATTGTTATCGACAGGATATTTTTACGGTTGCTAAATCTCATACAAAAATTTGTTATCGATAAATTTTGTATAGAAAAATGTTGTTGTTAAGAAATTTTCTATAGCATATTCTTCTATCCATGAGAATTTTCTATGAAATAATTCTGTTGTCGATAAATTTTCTAAATATAATTTTCTTAATTTTATAAATTTTATAGAAAGCCAAGCGGCCGTCATAATTTTCAACACAACTCAGCCGAGATCGTTGCCAAGAGGCAAAATATGAATGACTCACTGAATAGTTATCTTCTATTAATCTCCGAATGGGGTCGTAAAAACAGAGTCGCTTTTAACGTTCGTAAGACCCAGTGTTGTTATTAACACACAAACATACGACGGCAGGTGCTGCTTCATCTGTTCTCATGGATGGTATAAAAGTTGAGGAATCGGATGCTCTTGATGTTCTTGGAATGAAAATACAGTGTGATGTTCGTTGGAATGAACACATTTTTCATGTCTCTAAAGAAGCATTCAAGTGCCTCGGCTTTCTTTTTGAAACGGTGTAAGATGTACTTCAGTCCACCCGACCTCCTTAGTATAGGGTGTTTTTTTAAGCTAGATAGAACTTTAAATTGTAAAAAGTAACACAAAAAATTAAATTTTGATGAAACATTTTTTTTATTTGTTTCAGTATACTCTGACAAATCATCATGAATAGACTCACGCTTGAACAACGCTACGAAATTATCCAAATTTACTTTGAAAATCAGTCGTCGATTCGCGCAACTTATAGACGCAAAATTGTGTTCAGCGATGAGGCGCATTTTTGGCTTAACGGGTTTGTTAATAAGCAAAATTGCCGCATATGGAGTGAGACCAATCCACAAGAGACCCTACAGACTCCATTACATCCAGAAAAATGCACTGTTTGGTGCGGTTTTCATGCTGGTGGCATCATCGGACCTTATTTCTTCAAAAATGAGGCCGGAGCTCGCGTTACGGTCAATGGAGATCGTTACCGCACCATGATCAATGATTTTTTGTTTGAAAATATGGATGACATTGATCCGGAGGAGATGTGGTTTCAACAGGATGGCGCTACGTGCCATACGGCGAACGCAACCATCGACTTACTGAAATCAAAATTTGGCGATAAGTTGATTTCGAGAAATGGACCTGTCAATTGGCCTCCAAGGTCGTGCGATTTGACACCTCTCGATTATTTCCTGTGGGGCTACGTGAAGTCACTGGTTTATGCTGATAAACCAGCAACAATTGACGCCTTGGAGGCCAGCATTGTTCGTGTTGTTCGTGACATACGGCCAGCAGTGCTCGAAAAAGTGGCCCAAAATTGGACGTCCAGAATGCGCTTCGTCAAGAACAGCCGCGGTGCTCATATGCCCGAAATCATTTTCAAATGTTAATGTCACGTATTGATCTTTCGAATAAAAAAAAAATTTTGATTACAATTTAATTTTTTGTGTTATTTTTTACAATTTCAAGTTCTATCGGGCTTAAAAAAACACCCTATATGTTATATCTGAGGGGGATTACCTTGAAGGGGACAAGATAATTATTGATAAATAAATAAATACTTTTTGACAAAATTTAAATTTACGTCTATTTTTTGATCAGAAAGAAAATTGTTGCTATAGATAAGGATTTATAAAGAAAATGTTTTCGATTAATATATATTTTACAGAAAATTATTGTTATCGACAGGATATTTTTACGGTTGCTAAATCTCATACAAAAATTTGATATCGATAAATTTTGTATAGAAAAATGTTGTTATGAAGAAATTTTCTATAGCATATTTTTCTATCCATGAGAATTTTCTATGAAATAATTCTGTTGTCGATAAATTTTCTAAACATAATTTTCTTAATTTTATAAATTTTAAAGAAAGCCAAGCGGCCGTCATAATTTTCAACACAACTCAGCCTATCCGAGATCGTTGCCAAGAGGCAAAATATGAATGACTCACTGAATAGTGATTTTCTATTAATCTCCGAATGGGGTCGTAAAAACAGAGTCGCTTTTAACGTTCGTAAGACCCAGTGTTGTTATTAACACACAAACATACGACGGCAGGTGCTGCTTCATCTGTTCTCATGGATGGTATAAATGTTGGGGAATCGGATGCTCTCGATGTTCTTGGAATGAAAATACAGTGTGATGTTCGTTGGAATGATCACATTTTTCATGTCTCTAAAGAAGCATTCAAGTGCCTCGGCTTTCTTTTTGAAACGGTGTAAGATGTACTTCAGTCCACCCGACCTCCTTAGTATTTATACCACCTGTATCCGACCGAAAATGGAATAAACTCTCATGTTTGGGCCGGTGCCCCAAAGTCTATTTTGGGGTTGCTCGACCGTGTGCAGGAGAGGGCGAAGAAGCTTATCGGTGGCAGTAGGGTATCCAACTCTATTGATTCACTGGAACATCGACGCAGTGTAGGTTGCGTTACTCTGTTCTATCGTTACTACAATGAATTTTGCTCTGACGAGATTAGGGATCTTGTTCCTGAAACTCACACATTTCTAAGTAACACGCGTTCATCGTCCAGAGCTCATCCATTTGTGGTCGATTGCCCGGGGAATCGTACAGCGCATTACAGAGAGAATCCGTTTTTCAGCCGTACGCTTCGTCTGTGAAATAAGTTGCCCACAGACATGTTTCCTGTCGGTTATGACGTCGGAAAGTTCAAGTCAAATGTTCACAAACACTACTTCCTCTTTCCCCCTCCTCATAACCTATTTTCCTAGTTGTGGTACAATGCGCTGCATATGCAGGGGTCATCCCCTGAGTACTGGTCCAAGATAAAAAAAAAATTACGCTTTCCTTTAAATATTTGCTACATCTTGTTGACTGTTATAATTCCTTTTATTTTAGACAAATTTGTTACTAGCATTTTTGGTCCCACAAAAGTTAAAATATTTCCTGGAAATCTTATTATAATTTGAGTGATTATTTTAAGTACTTCATAAGAAAACCTCAAATAGAACAGGATTAATAACAATTAGATTTCATAAAGAGCGACGAGTATTTGAAGTAATAATGAATGTAGTGGTGAGTAATAAAACTTGCTGTGAAGATAAATTACAATTGTCTTAACTAAAAGTTTAATTTGTATATCCTTTTTGAGCAAGGATATGCTTTTAGAAATTAATTTTTCCTTTTTTGTTTGTAAGACAAATTAAACGATGTCAGAAGTTTGGTTATTTTTTGATACCATTATCGTTAGAATGACGTCAATTGTTTGACAAGTTTCTAGTTAAAGGAAGGAAACCTTTTACCATTAAAATGCAAGCACTTTTAAATATTCAGTAGCATTTAGAAATGCGAAAAACGTTGCATTAATTTAAACTTAAAAAAAAAAATATCTATAGTTGCCAAAGAATACACAGCTAAAATCAGGAGGGAGTTAAGAAATCATTATGTAGAAGCACAAAATTAAGAAAAAGAAACTAGCAAAAAGTTTTCATCGCATAAGATTAAAACAGAATTGAGGTCATAAATTTTTACTTGTTTTGAGCTGTTGAAAACTTTTAACAAAATCATTTTTGCTCTTCCCAACTTCTACTGCTCCTCTTCCTCAAGCCCTTTGTAATGCCAACCAAATTCGTAATATTCGAACAAAGGCAACTTGTAAAAATGAAGAAAAAATAAATAAAATGCGAAACACAAATCCTTTACAAACAAAATAATAATGTTACTGCTGTAACTGTTACCAAACAATTCAAATCCATTCGTTATGGCAATTTCTTGTAAAACAAAGTAAAAAAAAAAAAAACACTTGTTTTTGTAAAAGAACCAAAAAACAATAAAAAACAAATATATTGTTACCAACACAAGCACTTTGTAAACAAACACGCTAGCATGCATGTGCATGTAGCTTAAAAACATATATACAATCACACATTTACCCCCAAAAGTATAATACTCCTATGCCTTTGTTCCAAAGCTTCCCCATTTTGCTTTGAATTTATGATAGAAATACAATTATTTGGTATCATTATTCCCTTACCCAACATTTTTACTCTGATTTCGTCATCGCTGGCTTTTGAATGACTCATACAGACCCAAAGATTTTGTTGTAACAGCAAAAAAAAAATTTTTTTTTGTTGCACTTTTTGTTGCCAAAATAAGAGTAAAAAAAAAACTTACGAGAAAAAATTTACAAACGGCAAATTACCCTTGTCAAATATATCAACAAAACCCAAGAAAAAAAAGGAAACATTTTATTGCAAGAAAAGCAAAGGAAAAAATGAACAAAACTATTGTTGGTAAGTGTTGAAGTTTTTCCCCCAAAATAAATATTCCAGCAGGGAGAGATTTACGAGAGGGAGAGTTAATGCAAAAAATTAAATTAAAGCCGGCATTTGGTTACTAAAAAATGCACTCAAATAGACCCTCTACAAAGTGTACTACTATCTCCACATCGCTGGACAATGTACGGCGAAAAAAAAATCTATTTACTTTTTAAACTATAATAAATTTTTATAATGAAAGAAAAGTATATAATGGGTGATTTTATAAGAGCTATCGGAAATTTAAAAAAAAAACATAAAATTCAGAAAAATACATGAAATATTTATTATGTTGGCTTCCAGTGCGTCAATCGAAGCGGGCTTGTCGCTATAGACATTAGCCTTAACATAGCCCCACAAAAAATAGTCTAGAGGCGTTAAATCGCACGATCTGGGCGGCCAATTAACTGGTCCCAAGCGTGAAATAAACTGTTCACCGAACTCGCCTCTCAATTGGTCCATTGTTTCGCGTGCTGTGTGGCATGTGGCACCGTCTTGTTGAAACCACATGTCATGCAAGTCAAGCTCTTCCATTTTGGGCAAAAAAAAGTTTGTTATCATCGCACGGTAGCGCTCACCATTCACAGTAACGTTGTGATTCGCATCATCTTTGAAGAAATACGGCCCAATGATGCCGCCAGCCCATAATCCGCACCAAACGGTTGTTTTTTGTGGATGCATTGGTAGCTCTTGCAATGCTTCTGGCTGCTCTTCACTCCAAATACGGCAGTTTTGCTTGTTCACGTATCCATTCAACCAGAAATGAGCCTCGTCGCTCAACACAATTCTTCGATAAAAAAAGTGGATCTTCATCTAACTTTTCAAGAGCCCATTCACCAAAAATTTGACGTTGTGGTAGGTCGTTTGGCTTCAATTCTTACACCAGCCGTATCTTATAAGGCTTCACACCCAAATCCTTCCGCAAAATTTTCCACGTAGTGGAGTAACAGAGGCCCAATTGCTGCGAACGGCGCCGAATCGATAATTCACGGCCTTCACCAACACTGGCCGATACGGCTGCGATATTTTCTTCAGTTCGCACTCTACGTAAGCGTGTTGGTGGTTTAATGTCCAACAATGTAAATTTGGTGCGAATTTTTTTTACAATAGCCCGAATAGAAGCCTCAGTATAGGTCGGTTAAACTGACCATAAAATGGAAGAAGCGCGCGATGAACTTTCTTAACAGAGCACGCATTTTGATAATAAAATTCAATAATTTGCCAGCGTTGTTCGTTTGTAAGACGATTCATGATTAAATTATAGACCAAACTGAAGATGTTTGACAGTGACACAAGATACAGAACGTGCGTGAGCTGTCAAAACTAGTGTTGCCAAAAAGATAATAGCAAAAAAATCACTCGTTACAAGGGAGAGTGCAGAAAATTAAATTAACAGCCTGTTCGACGATATCGAATGAAAATGTAGGCGAAAGAAAGCCAGTCACTCACATTCGAATCAATTTAGGTTTGTCTATGTCACTATTGTTCGTTCGCATGAACGAACAATCGTTCGCATAGAATAAAGTAAAATCTAAATTATTAACGGTGAAGATTTTAGTCGTTAATCAAGCACTAGAAATGATCATAATAAGCCACAAATTGCAAGGAATTCTATCCTTTCAATGTAAAAACGTTTCTATGAATTCTATAAACATTATTTAAAAATGTCGCTTTATCGTTTGTGCGCTTTAAAATTACAACAATTACAATTGCAACAACTTAAAAATTTTCAAATTATTATGAATATATTTACAACCCGGATTTTTTTTTTTTTTTATCTAATCAAGTATGTCTGCCCACATCCTTTATTAAAGTAATCGAAATTTCAAAAATTTGTGTAAATTACATTTTTATACATTTCTTAACTTTATACAAAATATCAGCTTATGTGTAGCAGGAATAAATCTGCCCCCCATATGAGTATATCCTTTATTTTAATAAAATAAAAAAATATTATTGACATTTCTCTAAAGTCGGTAGATTAATTAAAAATTATTCGTTCGTTGAAAGGACATTAGAACCTTATACATACGAGCAACATATCCGTTTTTTGTCATTTCCAAACGACAACAGAAAGTATTTGACATGTTCACAACTTCCCAAAACTATTATATTCATTAAAACTGTGACTGATTTTGTTTCAATCTAATCTAGTGTGTCAGCGTCTTATGTATCCTTTATTTAGGCAATAAAACTGGTTGCTTTAAAAAATGTAACCTCCCTTAAGCTATGGGAAAATGATTTGTGGCAAGGCTATATCTGTCTCCTAAATTTATTTTAATGAAAACATAAAAATGATAAGAGTGCGGCGAAAATTGCTGGCTATTTTAAGAATTATATTATATGAAAGCATTGCGCAAAATCGGTGCAAGGACATGTCTGGCTTTTCATATAGACTTTTTTGTTTTTGTGGCACAAAGCACTTTTATCAAAAAAGAAAATTAAATCATCAGTACAGATATAAGTACATTGTTTGGTTTTGTTGGTATAGGTTATGGACAAACTGTCAACACTTTCGTTACCTAAAGCTTAGATAACAATTTCATGTTTCTACAGCATAATTTTAGGTTCGTAAGGGGCTTTTTAATTTGCTTCTTTTATTTTAGTAGCCCACAGCTACGCCTTCATTTCATTCATAATAACAAGGCCTCGAACTTGCTATTTAAATAACTTTGTTTAGTTGGTATAGTGAAAACATGTTGTAAAGCACAACTAACACAAGCCGCAACACAATTCAATTGTTTTAAGAATATGAAAAAGAATAGAATAAAGAAAAATCAATAATTTTATTTAACATTCAATAGCACTTTTTTGTTCTTGATTATTTGTATTTTTCCTTTTTTTTTCTTAAAACAAAAGAACACATTAGACAGGTCTTAACATGTTGCAAGACAAAAATAAAGCTAGAAATAAATAGGAAATAAAAGGAAAATGGAAGAAAAAGGAAAATTAAAACCTTGAATAAAAAGCAAACAAAACAAGTGCTACTACCAGCCAAACCAACCCGTTCGTATCAATCTACTCAAACATTATGTTCGTAAATACTGCTGATAGTCGTGTTGAGTTACAAATGGGAAAAAACGAAAACAGGCTGACAAGGATAATAGGGATAACATTTTTTAAAATCTGCCTAAAAGAAATTAAATCAAATATTCGCAAATGTAGTTTACTATATCTAGACTTGTTGAAGTTCTTTGCATTAAGCTTTTGATTTTAAAACAAAGAAAGCTGAAGACAACCACGAAGACACTAATTTTGGAATCAACAGTTGATGCTCAAGGATAAAATCTGTTTAGTTTACATTATGTAGCAGAGAATCAATTCGAGCTGATATTTTAATAAGTTAAAATTTTACTGCATATTTGTGACTTATCGGGGAGCAGGTTTTGCCAGGGCCCTCTACTTTTTAGGGCATAAAGAGGTAGGACTTCCTGGTTTGTTATAGCAAATAAAACTCTTGGATACCGCTTGACTTATGTTATGTTGCATTTACGAAGCTCTTACCAAGATTTAATTGGCAGAACGGGATTCAGCAAACTCCCGGGAGGTTTAGTTTGCACACCATCTCGGTGCTGGCCATGGTTGATGTGCCTACCTTGGCTGCAACGTGCTGGCCGCGGCTTAAACCTAAACTAGTAGGAAGAGAAACTAGTTTCCCTGATTACTACGGGGAATGCCGCTTTCGGGGGCTAATGACCCCCGCCGAGGAGTTATTGTATTGCAACAGATACCTATTAACTAAAGATCTAGTAGTGATGGTTAGGTGTTTGCGTTGGTTAAGGGCTGATTGTAGCTCTTAATGGGATGCGGTCTACCATCTCACTAAGCTACGCCCTCCATTGTCTGCCTGAGAAATTGCATACAGAAGGGATTAAAAGGGTCGAAATCTTCAGCAAGGGGTTTATCCCTATGGCAAAAGCTGTGAACCTGTGTGAGCCTTGTAAACCACACGAAGGCGTAAATAATTCTCCCCGTGATGTGGGTCCTTCAATATATAAGGCCGTCAAGTTGTGAAATTGATTTACATCAGCACCTGCCCTTAATCTAATGATGGCCAACTGCTCGAGGTAAATTATTCACGATTCGCCAGCGCCCCCGTTGGGTTTGCTAGGCTCACACAGGTCGCAACTTTTTGCTATAACTTTTTAGCCAGGTAGACAAACACTTTGCTTAAGAGTTCGGATCGTCTAATCACTCCTGTATGCAATTTCCCAACAGTCCATTAAGAACATTAACTCTTAACCATAGTTATCAGAGAAACGAATCCCCCTTCCTGCGATTTTAGGTTTAAATGACAACCAGAACATTTCAGCCAAGGCAGGAACCTCACCCATGATCAGCACCGAGAGAACTTCAAAGCAGAATCTTCGGAGTACCTTTCTTATGGATGTCGGAAGTCCCACACAACATAAGCTATGCGACCTGCAAGAGTTTTGTTTGCTACATCAAGCGAGGGACTGGCTCAGAAAACAGAATGCCCTGGTTTGGTCTACAGGTGCTATAGGCACAGCCCACAAAGTTGTAAACAAATTACATATGTCACCTACAGCCGGCTTTTAGTCGCCGGCAACTTCTTTTCCAGCCGTCGCTTACCTTACGGCGAATTAGATGGCGGTACAGGTAAGTCAGGGATCGGAAATATTCACCAAGGAAACATAAACACCTTTTTTATAAGGCAGATGAGCAAGGCTTTTCTTAAGTGCCGTGAAAACTTCCAAATATTTTTTAAATCACATAATTTTTTCAATAAATATTTATATTCAAATTGTTAAAAAAATTCTTTTTTTTTTTTTTTTTTGGTAGTGATAATTTGCTAACTTTTCATATTAACCTCGTTGCGTTTTTTTTTTTGCTGTTTTTTTCTAACGGCCATATTGCTTTGGCCAACTGGCAATTGAGTTCAAAGCATTGATGTTTACATTATTGTTAAAACAAACGCCATTCTAAAGTGCATTCGCAACATACATGCACACACACATACACTCCTATACACAATCACTTCCACTTTGCTTAACAAATACTCACTTAAAAGGAAATCCATAAACACACATTCAATACAGAAACATCTGCACACATACACATGAACATTTTACAGGTTCTTAGCACAGAAAATGCTTGTTATTACTTCTAGCATGTAACAATGTATTGTAAATAATATTGAACCTCTCAACTAGCTAAACTTTCTGAGCATTGAATTGCCAGCTAAACCACGTAGAGGGTATTTGCTCGCCAAACATACAAAGTACAAACTTAAACAAAAACAAAAAAGAAGTGAAAATATTTTCTTTTTGAAGACAAGTTTCGAATTTGTCTTAAGATTTTTCTTTTTTGCTGGATTTTTGTTATGTGGTGGTCGGTCCTCCAACTGTCACCTCAAGAGAGAAACTTAAAATAACAAGGTAAAACGGCAAAGAAAATAAAAAACATCGTTGACAAGACACTCAGTCAGTCAGACAGTCAGCTTTTAATGCTTTTGTAAACCTTCAACACCCACTTTTTTCACGGCTTTTACATCCATCCCACTTAAGTGCATATTTCACTATTTATCAGCCTTGGTTGCTGCGTTTTTTTTGTTGTATATATTGTCTTGCTGCACTCAAGTTGCCCGTTGTCATCCCATCCATCGTGTGCATGATGTTTCTTCGCGTTGTGCATATAAATTACTTTTCAGCTCTTGCTTTTCTTTTTCTTTCTATTTGTTTTCAACAGCAACAATAAATAGACTTACTTGCTTCAAGCTACCTTTAACGTCATTTTAAATCTGGCCGTAGTAAATATAAGTATCAGGGCATTTCTGATGATTGGGGAATACGAAAAAAAAGAAACAGAAAAAAAAGAAAAGTGTTTTCATTAATTGGATTTCCTAACAGTAATTTAATGGCCATGCGAATGCCAGATCTGAAAACTTTATCATGAATAATATCAGCAAAATTAAAACGAATTCTTACAACAAAAATCTTAATTAAGAAGAATTTAAAACAAGCAGTAATTCACAAAAAAAAAAAAAAATAATAATATAGTGCCTGGCTCACGATGTCGTTTCGAAAAAGTTCGTTATAACTTTTAAGGTCAAAAAAACTATTTCTATGCCATTTATAAGCTTTATGTTTCTCTGATCTTGTATCATTTAAAATAAAACATTACCGAACGTTAACGAAATGACATCGTGAGCCAGGCAGATAATATGATATATCGATTTTGGGACAAAATCATCTTTGTGATTTATTGCAACTTTCAACTCTACGAGTATATCGAATTTCTGTTCAGTTGTGAAAAAGATTTCCATCAGCACCTGCCTTACGGCCTTATCTGAGGATGGACTAGTTCCACGGAGTGAATTTTTCACGATTCACCAGCACCGCCGTGTTGCTTACTAGGCTCACACAGGTAGCAATTTATGCCATATGTTTGTAGCCATATGTGCAACTTCTTGTTGAGGAGTTCGGGCCTTCTAATCCCTCCTGTATGCAATTTCCCAGCAATCAATGGAAGACAAGACTTAATGAGTTAGTAGGCCGAAGTTTACTAGCAGCATCAGCTCTTAAACCAACTCACTAGGAATACGCCAAGGCAATACATGTTCCCTGGGGGGAGCTAAACTATACAGTAAAAATGTATGTAGCGACTACGAAAGTTATGTCTTTTAGTTATACAGAAAATTGCAATAGCATCGGAGTAATTACACGTCCGCCTTCCATATATCCTTTGATTATTAAACTTCTTGCAGCTATAATGCAGCTAATATATCTGAATATGTACATATGTATGTAGCGACTTCGGAAATTATATTTTTTAGTTAATCACCAAATTGCACACGCTTCGGTGTGGGTACACGCCCACCTTCCACATATCCTTTATTTCACTACTTACATTTTGGCAACTATATTGCAGAGAATGTCGTTAAGTATTTATAGAATTTAAATTTTTACCTCTACAATGAATTTTCTATCAAATAGAATAAGGCCACACATCCGCCTCCTATATATCCCCTGTTAAATAAAATAATTTTAACAGCATGGTTAAATTAGAAAACAAAAATATATGTACAAACTCCAGAAATTATATCTTTTAGTTGTACACCAACTTGTACTTGCAACGCTATAA
This sequence comes from Thecocarcelia acutangulata, assembly GCA_914767995.1. NCBI lineage: Eukaryota > Metazoa > Arthropoda > Insecta > Diptera > Tachinidae > Thecocarcelia > Thecocarcelia acutangulata. Next base: position 25,235,885 of record OU612097.1, on the reverse strand, counting down.
GGACACGCCCGCCTTCCATATATCCTTTATTTGGCTATTAAATTCCTTGCAGCTATAATGCAGTGAATATCGATATATATGTGATAGAATTATAATTTATATATATACACTGAATTTTCTTTTAATCAGAATAAGGACACGCTCAGCTTCCACGTATCTTGTGTTATATAAAATCATTTTAAGTGTACAGTTAAATTAGACAACAAATATGTTTGTAACGACTTTGGAAATTATATCTTTTAGTTATACACCAAATTGCAATAGCATCGGAGTAATTACACGTCCGCCTTCCATATATCCTTTAGTTGACTATTAAACTTCTTGCAGCTATAATGCAGTGAGTATTGATAAATATTGATGTATGTAGCGAATTCAAAAATTACACCTTTTAGTTATACACCAAATTGCACATGCATCGGTGTAAGGACACGCCCATCTTCTATATATCCTTTATTTGATTATTTATATTTTGGCAACTACAATGCAGAGAGTGTTGTTAAATATTTTTAGTATTATAGTTTTTGCCTTTAATATGAATTTCCTTTCAAATAGAATAAGGAAATACGTCCGTTTTCTATATATACTTTGTTAAATAATATCATTTACATTATACAGCTAATTTAAGATAGTAAAAACCTATGTAGCGACTGTCGGAATTATATATTTTAGCTATAAGGTACAACTAAATTATATAGCGACTATGGAAATTATATCTTTTAGTTATACACTAAATTGTATTTGCATCGAAGTAATGAGACGCCCACTTTTCATATATCCTTTATTTGGCTATTTCAATTTTGACAATTATAATGCAGCGAATATTGGTAAATATGTCTAGAATTATAATTTTTTACACCGACAACGAATTTCCTTTTAATCAGAAAATACACACACTCGACTCTCACATGTCCTTTGTTAAATTAAAATCATTTTAAGTGAATAGTTAAGTTTGACAGCAAAAGTGTATGTAGCGACTTTTGAAATAATTTATTTTAGTCATACACTAAATTTCACTTGTATGGGTGTAAGGACACAACCATTTTTTATATATCCTTTATGTCGGTAAATATTTCTAGAATTATAATTTTTTCCGCCTAGAATGAATATTATTTTAAAGTAATTTAAAGTAAACGTTTTATTAAAAGTACAATAGAAATGAATTAATACTACACAGAAAAAAGTATAGTAAAAATAAAATCAACAAAATTTTTGTCTGAAAAAATAATTTGTATGCATATAGTTACATAAATATCGAAAAATAACCTTGGATATCGTATTTGTGTAAAAAATTAGTGTATAAGTTGTGTAGTATCGTAAGTTGTGTAACAAAATAGTTGTTTTCGATCAATAATTATTTTTAATAAACTTTTGTTTGAATCCACGAATTCCTTTACAGGTCCGCATTCAAACAATTTATTAATTGATTCAACGAATTTCGTTATTGAACATGAAAAAAAAAATTTTTTCTGTGTATGAAATTGTTGGCGTATAAAACAATCTAATTTATAACTATTACAAAGATCTGACGGCTTTCCTTCATGTGTCCTTTTTCTTAAAAAAAAAAAGTTAAGTAAATGGAACTGGTATTGGTATGCGTGTACTATATTTCTAACATAAATTTTAACTTCGTTATAAAGAACGAAAATGTTTGCATGCCATGCAAGAACAAAATCTCTGCTCTTATGTCCTTAATTCGATGATCAATATTTTAGCAATAATTACGATCATAATGCGGAAAATATTAACAAAACACTATCGAAATAGCACATCTCTTTCTACGTTCAATGATAAAATGTAAGAATGAATAAACTTAACTATCCTTAAATATATTAAATTTAATTCCATTTAGTTTTCCGATTTAATCTTGTCTTTTTTCTTTAACATTTTTCTCTTTCATTTCACTCAGTTTATCAATCCGACAGGTTCCTTCATTCGTCGTTCATCAATTAATTTTAAATATGCCTGTTTATGACATTTTACATCATGTTATTGTTATTGTTAGTATGATGTTTGTTGTCATTAAACATGTACATACGTCCTTACACACATTGATGTATACATACACCACACACATGTACACATGTTGTATGATGATTATATGAAAATACACAAATTAAAACAGCAGCAGCTACAACAATAAATTTATGATTGCAAAAAAAATAATTTAATTAAATTCATGCAAGCGCATGCAGTCGTTTTAAAATCATACTGTGATGATGAGTGTTAAGCACAAATGTCAAAACATACAACTTTACAAGTTACAGCATCAAACATAACAATACTATAAATAAAATGACAAAACATTTCAAACTACAAATTGACGAAAAGAAGGGAAAAAGTCATACATACATACATTGTTGTGATGAACACAGTTGACTGATAATAACTTCGCTCAGCTGTATGTCCTTGTTTAGTTTTAAAATATAACTGAAAACTATTTTCAGAACGGAGGTATTCACATACAGATTTAATTTTCTTGGCAATTAAGTTTCTGTTTTATAATCAGTAAGATTATATTTTTTATTAGAGTATACAATTTAATACAATTTTTTACCTTAAGTAAGTAGGTAATTTCGAATAATTCAGTTGAGCCAAAGTAAATGTAAAAAGATAACATTTTATGGTGCGATCACAGATGACAAATGAACTTCAACCACAAACTTGTGGATTTTTTTCAGTTCGGTTGCTAAGCAGACAACTGTAAAAACATGATTGTTAAAAAGGCTGTGATAAAAAGACGAAATTGAGTTACTTTTCTAAATTAAATTTTTGGTTTGTACATTTGTACAGCGGGTTATAGTTCAAGTTTTTTCCTTTCATAAGTTTTTTCTTAAGAAAGGATTGTATTGTAAGAAGGATTTTTTACAATACAATTTGTGATCAATAATTTTTGATTGAAGACAAGAAAAATAATAATCAAATCTTTAGCTGGGGGACATCTAGCTGTTTCGTAGTCGCTATACTACTCATCAGCACCCACTGGAATTTGAACTCGGGTCATGACGTATCATGATTTGCTGCTTTAACCACTCAGCCACTTTTCATTGGCTGGCAGACTGTTAAACCTAAAATGTACGGTTGCCTTCAGCATTATTATTCAAAAACTTTATATTTCAATAATTTTTATTCGTATAAATTTTTAAGCAATTTGTTTTCAGTCGATTAATTTGTATTAAATTTATTTTTATTCCAATAATTTTTAATCGATTAATTTGTATTCGACTTATTTTTATTCGTATATTTTTTAAGCGATTATTTTAAATTTGACTAATTTTTGCTTAAGTCATTAATATAACTTTTTTAATCGACTAATTATTATTCGAATAACTTTTAGTCGAATAATATTTAATCGATTAATTTATATTCGAATAATTTTAGCTTATGCATAAACTTATATTTTTTCTATACACCTTTTTTAATCAATTATTTTTGTTACCTGTATTATCATTTAACTCCACCACTGCATTATCATTTTCAATATCCAATTGTGCGTAAATTTTTGCAAACTGTGTCTATAGGAAATGTAAACGAGTGACGATATTTTTATGAACCTTAGTTCTTTCTTAAGCTAATTGGACCTAAATTTTCCAATGTAAATTAAAACGAATTTATTTACATTTTTTCCCCAATGTTTCGTCAACTTTTTGTTGACTTCTTCAGGGGGATCTATTTAATAAAGCAATTTGTCTTTAGTCGAATAATTTGTATTAAATTTTTTTTATTTGAATAATTTTTAATCGATTAATTTGTAGTCGACTTATTTTTATTCGAATATTTTTTAATCGATTATTTTAAATTTGAATAATTTTTGCTTATATATAATAAATATATCTTTTTTAATCACTAATTATTATTCGAATAACTTTTAGTCGAATAATATTTAATCGATTAATTTATATTCGAATAATTTTTGCTTATGCATAAACTTTATATTTTTTCAATACACCTTTTTTAATCGATTATTTTTGTTACCTGTATTATCATTTAACTCCACCACTGCATTATCATTTTCAATATCCAACTGGAGAATTGTGCGTAAATTTTAGCAAACTGGGTCTATAGGAAATGTAAACGAGTGACGATATTTTTATGAACCTTAGTTCTTTCTTAAGCTAATTGGACCTAAATTTTCCAATGTAAATTAAAACAAATTTGTTTACATTTTTTCCCAACGTTTCGTCAACTTTTTGTTGACTTCTTCAGGGGGATCTGTTTAATAAATATGTATGATTAAAAACAATACATTATTAATAATATGTTATAATTCATTGAAAACCTCAGGGGGGTTACTCTCTATTGCGATGAGAAAGACAAATCGAGGAATTGGTACCCTGTATTGCGTTTTCGTATTTTCTTTTCGCATTTAATTTTTTCTTTCGCACATTTTATTTTATCATTGCTTATCTCTTGTTTGTTTTGTGGTACCAGTGTTGCTTCATTTTCAAATTATTTCGCAAAAAGGTTTGCGCAAACGGCGGAAAGTACCAAATTATACTCTTTTCATCAATTATACACATTTACCTTTCGCATCGAACTTACTTTCGCATCGCAATAGAGAGTAACCCCCCTGGGGTTTTGGTTGAACAACCCTTTAGCTTTGCTGAGAACTATTTTCTGCACGTAATCGTTAATCAACGAAAGAGTTATAAGACCGATTTATAACTATGTCATTTTACACTTTCGATTATTTTTTGAAAAGTGTCAAGCTTTATTAATGGCCTTAATAACTGATATAAGACCTTAATTAAATTTCTTATTATTTTCGACACAGTTTTTTGACTTCAAACAATTTTATTTGAACAATTTTTTTAAACAAACTTTGACCTCTCCACAGGAAAAGCTGCAAATTTGTCTAGGCAGTGAAGTGTGTTGTTCATCTGTGACGTGAAACCTATTCCAAAAACTTCACTCACCAGCCTCTTCTTTCATTAAAGTTAAGTTTTGTTTAAAATTTTTTCTGCAATATTTTACAATTTTATTTTTTTTATATGAAAGCTTCCTTCCTTCCACTTGAACGTTAATCTCATATCATGAACAGGCAAACATTTTCAAGTGCATGCATGTCTTCTATCACATAATAGGCATCATTTACAAACAATGAGAAAATTCCTTAGAAATATGCTCAAGTTGCTGCTGAACAAGCAATTCGATCAATACAAGGAATAAAGAAAGAAAAACATTAAGAAAATAAGTAAAGAAAAATAAAGCGTGAGTCAAAATCGTTTTTTTAATTCGCTACAAAATTTTGCATTTTTTATGTCACTAGATATAAAACTTTCAATGCACGTTAGTAGTTGCTTTTCAAAATTAGTAGATTGTTCCAGGAAAAAAATTCTACAAAATAAGCTTGAGTTATTCCTTTAGGAAGGATATCAAAGGCAAAGACAAAAAAAGGCATTTTTGAGAAAAGCTGTTTCTGGAACGTGTCGATTTTACTTTATTAAAAGAATCATTTTATATATTTTATTATTTGTACCAATTTAAATTTAACTAGAAATAAAATCTGCTTTAATGCGATAAAAAACGTGCATAAAACTTTAAAGCTGTAATACAATTTAATTCTGTGATGAATTATACTTTATAATGAGCTCGAGAACAGTAGTCAAGTAAAACGAATTTCTAGGATGTAACGAAATATGGTCATATTTTTCACCACAATGACATCATATTTGAGCTCATACTCATCTCTTTAAAATCGGCTTCATCTCCATTTTGTCATATCTATGTAAAATGATGTATGTGCATAGCCAGTGATTAAGTTTACATACCGATCATACCTTAAGGAGATCTACTATTATCGAATTTACCGTAACAGAAGTATAAAGCCACCAGTCCATATGAAGAAGAGTTAAGAGCCAGTTGTTAAAGAGAAGTCGTGAGCTGCAAGTCGTTTCAGTTGTAAAAGTTGAAAAGTTGAAATTTAAAAGATTATTTTCTTACCACTAATTTATTATTTTTCTTACTACTAAACTATAATTTAAATCATTAAACTGTAACTAAAACTTTGGACTTTGTGAAATCTGACATTAAATTTAAATATAAAATAACATCAAAATTGAAGTATTAAAAACTGAAATTAAATTCTCTTAAATCTAGTGAATATTTTCAATAAAAACATTTTAAATAAATAATTTTAAACATATTGAGCATTATTAATTTTACATCTATGTTTACAATACATTTTTTAAAAATATGTCAATGGCCAGCAACACTTCCCCACTCTACGATTAACTTTATTTCAACCACGGACATATCCTTACACAGGTTTTCTCATTTTCCAGCAGTCATATTGCTGAAGCTATATTTGTCAGTATGGACTAATACTCAATCTGTTTTGCCAAATCGCCTTGAAAGTATACATCGTTATATACTAATATTAAATAGTTTCCTCAAAATGGCTGTTGTGGTCGAGCAATGTTCCAGCGGCTTGGTCAATTTTTCAATCCCCAAAATCACTATCCTACCGAGAGAACTAAGTATAAGATAAATATGAAGCCACTGATTCAATAAACAATTAACTACGACAAGAACCGCGAATTTTGAATGAAACATACTGGCATGTTCCAGAAAAGTAGTAAAATGAAAATAAATAATGGTTTGAAAAATGTCCTTTTCATTTTTGTTGTTTTGAAAAAATAGTAGTTTGGGTGTTTCATTCGGTTATGTTCTTGATTCTACTTTGAAGTGAAAATAGTTTGAAGTCTCAGTTTACACACATCAGGTTTTCTTGATCAATTCTGCTACAATTTGCTTTTGAACTTGCAGTTATGTTCACAGACAAAAGCTTTGTGTCATCAAGTTTTTTGCCTTCAAGTTTTCATTATTTTATTTTTTTTTATTTTTTTTGTTTTTTATTTTTTTTATTTTGGACCAGTACGCAGGGGATGACCCCTACATATGCAGTGCATTGTACCCAAACTAGGAAGATAGGTTATGAAGAGGGGGAAAGAGGGAGTAGTGTTTGTAAACATTTGACTTGAACTTTCCAATGTTATAACAAATAGAAAACACGCCTGTAGGCAACTTATTGCACAGGCGAAGCGTGCGGCTGAAAAACGAATTCTCTCTGTAATGCGTTGTACGATTCCCCGGGCAATCGACCACAAATGGATGAGCTCTGGACGATGAACGTGTGCTACGTAAACATGTTCGCGTTTTGGGAACAAGATCCCTAATGTTGTAAGAGCAAAGTCTGCACCCTTTTCCATTCTCTTTTCCCCCTTCTCCCACATACTCAAGACTTGACGAGTCAAACTTGATGTGTGTAAACTGGCACTAAGCTTTGGTGTTCTACATTCTACTCTTTACTTTCCATTTATGTTTTGTTTTCGAACATTAATTTATGGTGAATTTTCTGGTGCTTGAAACTACAAAACATTTTTAAATTTTATTGTGAAAATGAAAACTTTTACAGAAAAACAGAATATAATTACAATCCCATGAAAATAAAAGGGTTAACTTAAAAGTTCTTGTTTGGTTCGCTTCATTCAGTTTAGGCGGGCCTTTAATAAAATTGAAAATATATAATAATTTTCTGATCTATAATGAGAACAGTGATATTTATATGTACATTGTTTCATTTTTTTTTTAATTGCGATCTGTCAGACGTCAGCTGTTAAAATTCCATCAAAACTCAACAATTAGTATATCTATTGTAATCGTTTGAATTAAGCAACTTTTATGTTTCTTAAAAAATTTAGAAAAGCGAATTTCGTGCAGTGATTACACTCTATTATATGACAGTGCAAACGGTGAGAGACAAAAGAAGAGCTTGATAAGCATTACGATGAGTCTGCGCCGTTAGATTACATGGTAAAGTATTGGATTTAAACGCGGCCGAACAGGCACTGCAACAATACCATCAAAATTGTTTTACATCTTTTTTTTAACTCGGTGGTCACACTGTTTTTATTTTGTAGCCGACAACAATAGAAATTAGTTTAATTCGAATGCGGCAAAAAAATAGCATGGACAACAACCTGCAGTCGTGTCGTCTTGCCGTTGTTAATATAAACGTTCGCTTTGAAATGCACATATTTCATATTTGACATATTGAGGTTGATTGTCTGTTGGCTTCAATGTGTTTCTTTTCATGCTTGAAAGAGCAACTCGTAGCCCAATTCATTTATTTTTGTCATGGAAGCTGTCGTGCCATGACTTATTGTCCAACAAGACGTGCCCATCTATGCCTTCTTCGGTGGCGTTTCACTCCGTGATCCCACTGTTCCAACTGCTGTTTGGTGTGGTGGACCAAGTTTTCGTCCGTCATTAAGAAACGACTCAAAAACTCGTCCACATTACGGTTAAACAATGCCAAACATTATTGCGAAATTGTCACACGGTTGTGTTTGTGGGCGATGGTGATCAAACGCGGCAGCCATTTTTTGGAAAGCCTTTCTCATAGCCAAGTGAACATTCAAAATTGAAACCACTGAGATGCCTATGGCTTCCACAATCCCTCTTACTTTCAATCTCCGATCGGCTAAAACCATATCGTGAATTTTGTCAATTGTTCAACTGGGTGTCCACAACGTTTCGCATATTCCGTGCTTGTGCAACCAGTGCGAAATTCAGTAAACCATTTTACTATAAAAATGTATGGCGTAGAGTCCCGTCCCCATAATATTTATCAAGTTCAGCCTTGGTAATAGTGATGTATTTTTCCGCAAAATGCTTAATGAGCACACGCAATTCACTTTCTTCTAATTTTTTTACGCCTGTCAAACACAAACTAAATGATACAGCTGATTTAAATTTGGTCAAAAATCAACTGTTGACAAGAGCAGTGTTGCCATTTCGAAAATTCACGGACTTATTGACCTGACTCCTTAATTTAAGAATTGGAAAAATAAAGATATTCCTTACTACAATATTTTTGCTTACCGCTTAATTGGCGGAAAAAGCTAGCGTCTATTTTAAAAATCTTAGAGCTGTCTTACGGAAAGCAACCGATTTTGATTGCAGCAAAAACTAGATATGCTTTCCGCATTATCATTTTCCTCAGCGTTGTTAACTTTGAAATTTCAAAACGCACCAAAATGGGAAGTAACACGCGTTATTTCGCAAAAAACGCACCAAAAAAATTTTTTTATGAGTTGTTCATAAAATTTATAAAAAAAAATTACCAAATACGAGTATTATTAGTATTAGCCCTTTTACCGAATGTGCTGTTTACAGAACACACCACAAACGACACGTTTAAAATATTTGTCTGAAAATCATAAAAAAAACAGTGTTTTTCATACAAATTTCCCAGGCAAGTTGCTCGCCGTGCACTATGGACCCCACATAAATATTTTTATAAAAATTATATTTTTATATTAAACACACGATAAAAACAATTTTTTTTTGTTTTACGACCAACTTTTCATTGTTCAAATAACTTGAAGTTGACAAGACAAGATCTGTGATATTTTCCACACTTGATGAAATGGTATTGTTTTTTTTTATCTGAGACCAATACTCAGGGGATGGCCCCTTCAATGTGCTGCATATTGTACTGGAACTAGGAAAATAGGTTATGATGAGGAGGATAGCACAAAAAGTATTTTGTTATACTGGAACAAAAAGTTGTGTTGAATTCGGTTCGGTGCCACCGAAAATTTAAAAAAGAATTTAAAAAGCACCAAAAACGGTGCGAAACGCACCGAGTTGACAACGCTGATTTTCCTACCAGCACTATCATATTACGCGGCTACGTTGTTAGTTTAAGAACTGAGCTAAGGTTTTGTTGTCATCCTTACTAGAGCCATTAATCGGTGGAAGGACATTCATTTTTACAAATCAAGCAAGTCCTTTAAGCTATCCTATTATTTCTCAAGAAACCTGTTATCTATTTCATTTTTTTATTCTATTTGCATTTAAGTATATTCGAGCATTTTTTCGCAGTATTTTTTAGTTTATTTCTTTTTTCTCAAGTTTCGAATTTGTCTGTGTTGACATTAAGGATAAAATAAAGAAAAAAATAAAATGAATAGGAAACGTTTGCACTCAGACTGCCAACTGCAAATACAAAGAATTTATCTTCAGCAATTTTGCAGTCATGCCAGTATAGAAATACAATAAATATTTCACACTTTAGTTTTAAAATGAAAATCATGTCGGATAGCAAGAAAAAAAAGGAAAGAATCAAATAAGCAGGCAAGGATTGACTTTTAATAAACATTTGTAAAAGTAGTAAAAAAAAAAGCAAAAGAAAACAACTTTAAGTGAAATAAAAAATTCCAAGTTAAGGTTAGCGAAAGAATGTTTTCTACACATTTCTTTTATGCTGAAATCTTTAAAATTTACTATATAAAAAGATAAGAAGATTGTTTGCATCTCTGCTCAAAATTCTTCCTTAAAGTATGCAGCACTCAATTACAAATGCATTTAGCCTAAAGTTTATGCATTGAATTTTTTTTTAATAAAATGCTTAACTATAACATGCAAATTTGAGATTCGTTTATTCTTGTAAAAAACGTAATATCTTGACAAAAACAAAACACAACAAATATCTTGGGAAAAAAATTATCTCTATTTTAATCATATTCAAAGTGTCGTGTTCTCATAAAACAAGCAATAAAATTTAATTTATTTTTAATTCTTCCTCTTTTATTGTCTCAAGTTATTTCAACATCATATTTTATCTTTAATCTTTTATGGAAATTATTATGTGGCAAAACAGTAAATTAATCTTAAAATTAGATACAGTGATAAGCAAATAACTTTAAAAGTTATATAATGAAAATAAAGAGACTGTGTGTCACTGTGCTCGCACGGGGATGGTAGGGTGGTATGCAGCAAAATAGAAGACATTTTCACAGAGGGAATTGTTTAACGGATGGTATGTATGTATTTTCTTAGTATAGATTTATTTGAATTTTAAAGAATATCGAGATTATTTTCTAATGTAAAAATAAAATTTCTTATGTTATATAAGCCAGGACTTGTTTATACCTGAACAAAATTTAATTAGAAATAGAACATTAGAATAGAATATTTTTTCCTGTTATATCAATGTGTCACTCTCGATTTAATCAGTGCAGGAATACGCCTATCTCTACGAGTATAGAAGACAAATTGACGATTAAAATACGAGTACATACCCTGTTCGATAGAATATATTAATCTTAATTTTTTACCAAAAATAAAGTAAAGAGTGGTCCAACCAAAACGCACGATGTTAATTTTAAATAAAACAAAAAATATTCAGAGAATTATCTTCATATTTTTTATTGCGACAATTATTTGTGATACAAAATATCCAGCAAATGCTTGCCACGGCTTGTGTCGATGGCATACTGTAGTGTTTTGTGTTCCATCCAGTGTACACGGGTTTTCTACTTTATATGTTCATTATTAATTCCTTTCCAATGTAACTCATTACATTGCACTATGAGAGGTGTTGGACTAAGTTTAGTTAATCTGAGTCCCCGGTAAGCTGGTTTTGCCTTGGTGTAATCCTACTCAGGCCTAGTCATAGGAGTTCCTGGTTTTTGTAAAAAGCAAAACTCTAGTAAGACGCAAGAGTTATATTGTATTGGAATCGGCAAAGCCACTGGGAGGTTTGCTGGCAGACCATTCCGGCACTGATCATGGTTGAGGTGCCCTCAACTTGGCTGAAACTTTCTGGCTATGGTTTAAACCAGGCATGCTTATGCCTATGCGCGCTTGATGCTTAATTTTTTTTTGTAAAAGCGCTTAGCTATAGGTCTGTGCTCTTTAATACACACATACTGCGCTCATCACTAGCAATAAAAAATACACAAACAACTTCGTATCATATATTTTTTTGCCATTCTTCACTGCACACACAAGAGCTAAGCAACAACACTTTCGCATGTTTTTGCTAATTTTGTATTGACGACAGCGATTATCAGTGTGAATATTGTTTTAGTAAATTTTTTGCTTTTTACAACAAAAAATATTAAATAAAAGTAGTTTTTCCTTAAATGTATTGGTGTTTACTCTTCCATATGGAACTCTTGGGCACCACTGGTATAAACCTAAAATCGCAGGGAGGGGAGTTCGTCTTCCCTGATAACTATGGTGCATATCGGTTTTCGGTGGCCCCCGAATACTGTCGTCTTGCCATAGATACTGGTAGTGTAAAGAACCAGTAGTGATGGTTAGACGGATGGGTTTGTTAAGGACTGATGTTGCTCTTAATGGGCTTCGGCCTAACAACTCATTAAGCCTTGTCTGCCATTGACTGTCTGGTAAATTGCATACAGGAGGGATTAGAAGGCCCGAGCTCTACAGCAAGGGGTTTGTACATATGCCTACAAACTTAAGGCAAAAATTGCGATCTGTGTGAGTTTTTGCAACCTAAAAGGGGGGTGCGCTGTGAATCGTGAATAATTCACCCCGTGAAGTTGGTACATAAATCAATGGTCCATACGTGCTGCTGTAAATCAATGGCACATCCTGTCTGTTCAATCAATCATTAAGCGCATTGACGATGCTTGAAGTTATCATTAAACTGTAGATCTGTAGTCAGTTGTACCTTGTAAGCGTGTAAATTTAAAGATTATTCAAAATTCGTATCCGTGATGTTCGTGAGGTATTTAATTATCATGCGCGACATCGAGTCGAGGTTGACGGCTCTTCCGCCACACTATTGCGAACAACAGTAATGCTTTCCGAAGAATGAACTGTTCGAGCAAGCAAAGCTCTACCGACTGGGTTGCGCTGAAATGTGCGCACATTTCTACCAATTTTGAACATATTTGGACGATTATCACGAAGTGCACGAAATGCATTTTGATTTGAACGCCCATTTCCGTAAGATGCTTAAAAAGCTTAATTGTATAAATTTCTCTATGGTTGAATTTTTCAAACACTGAAATAAAGTTATGTAAAATTAATTTATGTAAAAAATAGAACATCGTGCATTATGGTTGGACCATCCTTTACATTTAACTAAAAATTGGTGCGTAATGAAAACTAATCACCATATCAGAAATCACACATATTAAATTGCGTAATAAAAACATAATCACCATATCAGAAATCAGACATATTAAATTGGCTCTAAACACTTTTTGTCAAGTGTTCAATAATATTTTTTCAAGCGTTCAATAATATTTTTCAAGTGTTCAATAATAATGTTTTTTTCGGTATTATTAATATGTACTGAACAAATTAATAATAACGAAAAACAGCTTTACATGAAAATTTTATATTACGACTAATCGTATTAAAACTAACCTAAAAACGGGCCAGGGTAGCATACAGTGCAAAAGATTTTAACCGTTTGATGCACGGAAGTGTAAAAAATATTGTGATTTTTATGTGTAAATATTAAATTTCGTAAAAAAAAAGTAATAACTTTCGCATTATTTTGCAATAATCAGTGAAAGATCAAAACTATTTTTAATTATATTTATAACATTATTGAAAAAAATTTTCACACCTTTTATTTATTACTCGTATTATGGTTAAATTTGATGTGTTTGTGAAGAATTTAATATAATTTAAATCTGATTAGACAAATAACAAAACACTCATTATGTAGCAACAGAATTAATTTGATTTTAAACACATTAAATGCCTGCTGGCAACTCATCCTGCGGCCTTCATAACTTACTAAAGCAAAGCACACATTAAATTTTGTCAAAATTCTGTTTTCAAAAGGGGGAAGAAATTCACATATAATATACTGCAATATAATATATACCAATACATAAATATATACACACGAGTATATACATGAACACATAAATCAACGTGTAAATAAATGTATGTGTTAATAAACACCCAAATATATCACAGGAGAGATAGATATACACCTTACCTTATAGGTCCCTCTGCCTTATCAAAATGTATTCCTTGATTTGAAAGGAATAATTTAGACAATGTGTTCTTAGTAGTCGCATACACACCTACACATACTCATACAAACAAATGCGTGCTAACACACACACACGCTTGTACTCATGACAAAATACATAATTTATTTATCAAAAACAATCTATTGAAAATAAAAGAGAAAAGAAATGCAGAAAAGCAGGCAGGGTAGTGGCAGCAGTAAGTAAATACACACCAAAATTATGTATATTTTATGCTGCAATGCATTTTATAATTAAACAGGCAAAAACATACACATATACATATACTCCGAACAACACACAACTTCACAGCCAATTGCATATATGCAGATATAGTAGTTCAACAAATACAAACACTTATTCTACATTTACATCCAAATGTACGAATATATCACACATAAAAATTTCCGGCAAAAAAGGGAGTAATGTAGGAGAGTTAAAGGGTGGCAAATTTAAAAAAGGGGAGCAAAAAGATACAGTGAGAAAAATGGAAAGTGTAGCGTGATACGTACGTTTGCACTCGCAATTTTGTTTCCTTATCAGTAACGGAATTCACTGAATCAATTAATAAATTGTTTGAATACGAAGGAAGTCGTGAGTTTAAACAAATCTTTAATAAAAGCAGTTGTCAAACGAAAACTTCCATTTTTCAACAGCAAAATATGGCTGTGTTAAAGGCATGTTCTAAAACTCACGTGATTTCAAAGCACATGCCATTTCAAAAGCACAAATGTGATTTGTGCCTGTTCTGCAAATCACAATTTTTTGTGATTTTCGATGTCATTTACACTCTTCTGAAGCACAAAAAACAGCTGTTTTTGCTTCAATTTACTGATGTTTTTATTTTCAGGTTGAATTTTTTATTCTCGGTATTATTTGCAAAATAGGTTAATTGCTTCTAATAAATATAAAAGGTAAAGTAAAATAAATCAATAAACCAAATCACAAAATAATACAACAAATCTTGTAACATAATATGCGTATCTAGTTTTTTCTTAATTTAGTGAATTATTTCATATAAAATATATAATTTTTCTTAAATAATCAATAGAAAACACATTACGTGTAAGTTATTTATTACTCTAATACATGAATTTTATCATAATAAAATAAGTGCAAAAATTAGGATGTGATTTCAAATTGATTGCAAGTTAGCTTACCGTTTTAAAATCACAAAAATCAAAAATATTTTGTGTGAATAATAGATTTTTTGTGATTTCAAATCACTTTCACTAAAAGTGATTTATAGAACAGCCCTGTAAATTAGTTTTTTCTCATACATGGTCTGATCAAAAAATAACCGTTAATTTCAAATTTCGTGAGTTAAGTATGTTGGATTTTCTCATTTTTTTTAAAATTTTTTTTTGTTATGTTGGTACACATGTCTGTTATATATGTTGGCAATATCAGCCATTTCGAATTATCTATTTGTTTTTGACGGAAAAAAAGGTTAGTGGTGTTTTGGTGTTCTCTTCGATATTTTACTAAATTTACTAAATTTTGAGCAATAAAAATGTCACATGGACATCGCTCAGGAGCTGTTGAACATCGCCAACGACATTACAGATTTCCTCAAAAATCTCATAACTGGTGAGGAATCATAGGTGTATGGCTATGACATTGAAAGCAAAACCCAATTATCCCAATGGAAGCGTCCAGAAGAGCCAAGACCGAAAAAAAAACACGTCAAATTCGGTCAAATGTGAGGCTTTTGCTCACTGTTGTCTTCGACTGCAATGGCATGGAGCATCACGAATTCTTGCCACAAGGTTGGTCGTACGGTCAATAAGGAATACTACCATGAAGTTATGCGCCATTTGCGCGCAGCAAACGATCGTGAATTTCGCGTCATGATAATGCACCAGCTCACACATTGAAGCTTGTGCCTGAGTTTTTGGACCAAAACAAAATCGTTATCTTGCCCCAACCACCGTAATCACCGGACTTGGCTCCCGCTGACTTTTTCCTCTTCCCAAAACTAAAGACACCGATGAAATGAAAGCGTTTTGCTACGATTGAGGAGACAAAAGAAAAATCGAAACAGGAGCTGTTGGCGGTACCAAAAAGCGCGTTTTAGAAGTGTTTCGAGGATTGAAAAAAAAACGCTGTCATAAGTGTGTTATATTTGAGGAGGATTACTTTAAAGGGGACAAGATAGTTATTGATGAATAAATAAATACGTTTTGAAAAAATTTTAAGCAGGGCTGTCCTGCAAATCACTTTTTGTGAAAGTGATTTGAAATCACAGAAAAAAAATGTGTTCTGCGCACAAAATATTTCTGATTTTTGTTATTTTAAACCGGTAAGCTAACTTGAAGTCACATCCTAATTTTTGCATAATTTATTACATAATGTGTTTTCTATTGATTATTTAAGTAAAATCATTTATTTTATACGAAGCAATTCACTAAATTAAGAAAATATAGATACGCGTGTTTTGTTGCAAGATTTGTTGCATTATTTTGTAATTTGGTTTATGTTACCGCGAATAAAAAATTCAATCTAAAAAGTCAGTAAATTGAAGCAACAAGCAGCTGTTTTTTTTTTGTGCTTCTTAAAAGTATAAACACATCAAAAATAACAAAAAAAAAAAATTGTTTCTCACAAGATAATTAAAAGTTTCTTCGAAATAATTAGAAGTTTTTCTTTTCTTGTAAATATTTTTTTTGTTAATTTTTTTTTAATTCCCTTTTGTGTTTACATTTTCCCTTGATATTTATTGCACTTGCATTTACCTGCTATGAACTCGCCTTTCAATTAATAATCCCCCATATTCCATAAGGCGTCATCGTCGTCACATGAAGTCGACACAAAAATTTTTTCATTTATTTACTTGTTGCCAAAAGCAATTGAATGTTGTCTACAGCTTCTATCTATCGCTTAGGTCTAGGAAGTATCGAAGGTCTATCAAAGAATACATAATTTCTGTCGAAGGCGAATGTGTAACCGGGTGTTTTTTGATGTCGTCTTGATGTGACGATGATGACGCCTCTTGGAATATGGGGAATTAGGTTTTTTACGATTTTGTATTCTTTTCATCTATGCAGAAATTTAAAAAAAAAAAAATCGGTGCCAACCATACATATCCTTTTTGACATAAGAGAACTCATAGCATTTTCTTTAAACGTGACCATTTGCAAGGACTGGCTTTTTATTAAGTTTCCCTTAAAACAATATGTTTTTACGTATAAACAAAGTTTTTTTTTTAGTGTATGTATGTATAAGTATTTGTAAAGTTAACAAATGAAAAAACGTAGAAAAGGCCAACAAAAACGAAATGTTTGAATGATGAAATTACAACGTGACGTTGTAAAATGAATTAGTTACGTGCAAAATTGTAGATGAAAAGAAATGGAGAAAAAAAAGAAACAACCTGCGTATTGTTAACGCATACATACTTCACAATAAACAGAGACTAATACAAACAAAACATCATTTATAATGCATGTGTCTTTTTTTATATATTTGTTCTTCATTAAAGTTTACCTTTACACAAGAATTTTTATGTGAAATAAAAAGAACTCAGAAAGAAAAAAAAATCCAAGGAATACAACTTATAAATGTACTCGTATTAAAAACAAAACAAATAATTTAACATATGGAAATATGTGCACGTAATAATAAAGGCAGGAAGAGGCAAAAGCAGGAGGAATACACAAGACAAATAAATGGCAGGACCTTTTGAAAATAGATTAAAGAAAAGGGGGAGATTTTTGTTAACTAACTTAAGCAGTGGACTTACTGACTGACATTTTATACGAACCAGTAGTAGTTTATGGTCATGTTTGCAAAAGAAAGTTTTCCTTTATTTAAATTTTTTTTCCTGTTCCTTCTTTGTTATGATTTGACTTGTCTTTGGGTTTTGTGTTAATAAATGGCAGAAGAAACGTAACGTAAACGTAAGTAAGCGTGTGAGAGAGTATTAAATTTCCCCTTTGCCAGCCACTTGTATGAATGAAATTTAAATTGTTAACAAACAGCAATTGCAAAACATACACGTGTAGGGCTTCTTTTCGCCCTTTGTTCTTTTGTTTCATTTTTTTTTTATTTTTTTTTTTTTTTTTGCCCCCAAGGATATATTGAAAATAAGTGGATGCATTTGCGCAACGAACAGTTATAAATAAAAACGTTTAAAGTTAACAAGCAGAAGGGGAGGTTTTAGTTTATGGGCCTGCGAGTTTGTTTTTAAGAACATTTAGAAGATTAAGTTTTCCTTAAGATGCATATAATTCTTTTAGGCACTTTCCTTTATTTTACCTTTTTTATTGCTTAAAGTTACTTTTTTCTTAGAAATACTTGTGCTACATATTTCTTTTTCATTAGAGCACAGAAAGCAAAAATTATTACAATTAAATAGAGTAATTGATGGATAAATGGGTTCATGGGAAAGCCTAAGTATGAACGCTTTTAAGCGAGAAACACTTTTATTAAAGAAATATGGGTTAAGTGCGTCAATGGTGTATTTAAAGAAAATATTGATTAAATACACCTTTGGTGCATTTAAAGAAAATGTTGGTTAAATACACCATTGGTGCATTTAAATAAACTAGTATCTGACACATTTTAACAGGATTTTATGTGGCACTTTTATATGGAAACTACTGAATAAAGCACATTATGCCATATATATATAAGCATAAATGCATTGCTGGAAAATGTATTGCACGGATAAATACATTTCCAACACATTTAACTGGATTTTACTTAGCAAATTTATATGAAAACTATTGAATAAAGTACGAGTATACTATGCAATAATTTACAGATAAATGCATTCACAGAAAAAGCCTACATCACAATAAATTTAAAAGTGTAACGCTTGTAAAAAAAATCTTGTTTACATGTATATGCAATTAAAGTAAATCTTGGTTGGTGCATTTAGCAGGATTTTATCTGACTCACCAATGTTACCGAGCTTCGATAGGGTAAACACATAGGCTCTGAACAAAAGAACTCTTACCTTAATGTTTAGAACAGAGTGCCCAGCCCCATGCGCTTGATGTTCAATTGTTTTTGTAAAAGCGCTTAGTACACACATAGTGTACTCTTACATATTTTTGTCATTCTTCACTGAACACAGACAAGAGCAAAGCAACAACACTTTTGCATGCTTTGCTGGTAAACAACGATTATCAGTGTAGATTTTGTTTTTGTGAATATGTTTTGCTTTTTACAAAAACTTATAAATAAAAATTAAAAAAATAAAAATAATAAAATAATAAATAATTTTTGCAGCTAAAGATTTTGATTGATTTTTGTTTTTTATAAGAAAGATTAACCGGTATTTTATTTTTATTTCTTTATATTTATAAATAACACTTATATATACAATGTTATTTATTAGAATATTATTAAATTATATAATATTTGTTAATGTTATTTTGTGGGCAACATGTGCTATGTTAATTTGTTTAAGGTTGAGGTGCATGTGTTGTTTGCAGAATAAGTTTAATTTGAATTATTTTGTTTTTTGATTTTTTCAATTTGTTAATATTGTTAAGAATTTTTTCATGTGTATGAATTTTTTGTATGTAAAATTTTTTGATAACATTTTTTCAATTAATTTTTTATAACATTTTAATTTTCCTGTGGATGATAACAAATTGTTATCGAAATATCGAAAATAAATCCGTTAAATCTTTTTCATAAAAAAACACCGTTAAACCTTTTCTATAAAAAACAAAAATCATCCAAGATCTTTAGCTGGAAAATTTAGACGAAAAAAGATATTAATAAAAAATATTTTTTCCTTCAATGTATCGGTGTTTGCTGTTCCTCAAAGAGCTTTTGGGCACCCCTGGTTTCGAGCTTCGTTCGTGCATTTAGAGCTTCGTTCGTGCATTTAATTTTCTGTGGACATTTTGCTTTTTATGCCAAATATTACTCTTTTATGAAAATGACGCAGTTACGTTTCATGCATTTAAGGGAAAATTACACACTTATGCCTAAAACGGCTACAAAAATATCTCGTTTAAATACGTTACCGGGAGAATTAAAACAAGTCCTGTTTCGACGCATTTAACAAAAATTTATCTGAGTGGCACATGTTGTCGAGGCTCGATTAGGTAAACACGTAGGCTTTTAACAAAGAACTATTAGCTTAATGTTTAGAGCCTTGTTCGTGCATTTAACCGTGGAGTTTACTTTCAATATTCTACTTTTTTATGGCAATTACGCTTTTATGAAAGTAACGCAGTTACGTGGCATGCATTTAAGAGAAAATTATATATATTTCAATCAAATTATACTAATTAGAAATAAAATTTTCCATTTTAGAATTATTTAAACGCACATTTTTCTTATACACTTATCCCTGAAGTACTCTTTATTAGGTGCAAATTAACAGAAGGGAAAAAAGAATAAATAATGAAAATATATTTATTTTATATCTCTTTTTGCGCAATTTTGTTGATGTTGTAAGCACAAGCGTGATACATTTAAAAGAAACATATGTTATATGTTTGATTTTATAGTTATTTATACGCGAAACCTTTCTAAGCGTGATACAGCTAATAACCTACTGGTCTTAGTCTTGCACGTTTGCAAAAATTTATGTTTTGTTGATGGAAAGAAAAACTCTTCTGATCCACTTTGCAAATATAAGGCATCTTGCTGACTGATAATAAGCCGGCCATATTACTGATTTTGAAGACAAACTTAACAATCTTTGGCTCTTAAGCACAATACATACATATGAATATACATACATATGTGCACAGGAGTAATTAGTGTAATATCAAAAATGTTAACAGAAATTTGGATTCGCTAGAACCTCTTATTTTGTGGGGGTTTGGTAAAGAAATTAATGAACCAAAAATTAGGACGGTAGGAATGGGGCTTTGTGTCGGAATCAACGGTAAAACGACATGGCAGAAATTCGGAAAAAAGCTTTGTCCAAATTCATTGGACATTAATTATTATAAATTTTGTATTTAGAAAATCATTTAAAAAGTCATTAAAATGTGAATTATTTGCTAACGTAAAAATATGTTATCAACATTGAAATACTTGCGCTACAAATATATTATGTTGCAGCTTTTAGCTGATTATATTTATAAAACTACTTTTTTTACTACCATTTTTTAATTACTTGCGTGCTGTTAAGTCTACATTAATAAACACCATTGAATTGAAACCGAAACAAAGGTATTATCCTTTTTTAAGAGTTCAAAAAAAGATAAGCGTATTCACCAGTTAAACCTGAAGAAACTAATCATTTCTTTCTTTTGGTTTCCCATGATCCCTACTAAATATAATCACTATCGAGTGAATATAATTAGCCAACCACCTTAGCTTGGCATTAATCCATCTCTTATTCCTTACTGCCAACCTATGTGGATATTTGGAAATAAAAACTCGATTTCTTTCAAGCTTTATAACACTCCTTCTCTCACTACTATTTCTCACTCTACATTTCTTATGAACATTCCTACCCCTTAACTGATCTCCTTAAAGGGAGATCACATACAAAATGTTAGTTTTCAGCATATTAGTGGAAATGTTGTAAAAATTGTGTAATGTAAGTTAGGACTTTTATGCAAAATGCTCTCAAGTTAACTTTTATGTACGGGACGTGAGTGCTGATATGCGGTTAACTTGTTGGAGCTTTTAACTTTTACGCAGGTAAGTTTTTCGAGATACCACTGTATTTTAAAACAAATACTTTTTACTTCCGGGTGAAGTTTTTTATTCTCATAAACAACTTAAATCAATACTGATGCTGTTCAAAAATATAAACACATTTTTTTTTTTTTTTTTTTGTTTTCTTATCATTTCGTTCATCACGAATCGAGCTGATAAAGTCTGAAGAACAAATCTTAAACGTATTCTCTATATTGGTCTGTGGGATTTACCTTCTTCAGCTGGTAAGACGTACTCATATACGAGTTTAAGATAAGACATTATTTTTAAGAATAATGTGTATGATTAAAAAAAAAAATTGCAAACAAAAGTCTCATCAGCAGCAACAGCAACGGCAGCAACGACAACGTTTAGTGTCAAGTGGGAATACAAATAATGACATGTAGGATTTAATATGTATGGATTTTTATGTTCCGTGTTGTTGTTGTAATATTTTTGCAGACACAACAACGAGATAAGATGGAGTGTGTTTTTTTTTCTTTGTGTTTTTTAAAAAACTCAAAGAAATAAAATAGCTAATAAAATACAATTTACGACAAGACATAAAAAACAGGCAAATCATTCGTATCATTGGAATATACATACATATATTAAGTAATGCCTGCTTTTAGGGGCAGTAAAAAAACGAAAAACCAGCTATAAATAATTTGAAAAATATACATAAGTCAGACATTTTCTGAATTACACAGAATTTTAAAAAGGGGAAATTTACGTAAATTGTTTTAAAGCAATTAAAAAGTTTTTTTTTCACAATTTTTATTTTATCTTAGGAAGTTTGTGCTTGTAGGGCTTTCTTGATTACTTTAACTATGCGACAACTTTTGAGAGTTATATTATACCAACAAAATTTTGTACATACACATAGACACTTATCAAGTCGTAATTGTAAACTGCAAAGACTTGAATAGAAATTCCCTTTTGGTGGTTTCGTTTTCTTTTCTTTTTTCGTAACGTGTGCTGCAAACACTTTTTATACACATAAAATATGCCACAATATTCTAACCACTACAACAAACAACGTGCCACATTTGTAACTCTAGTTGCAACATATTTTTCTTGCTCATGCACTTTTGGGTCATGTTATCGATAATTGTCACAAGACTCTTTGTCAGCCAATTTTCATTTGTAGTTTTTCAACTCATAAATTTTAGTTGTTTTTAACATGGTTCATTCATGACCCTACAGCATGCATTTCCGACTGGCCAGGGGAGATAGGGGTTTTCAGAGATTAACTGCATGAATGAATGAATTAAGTATGATTAAGTAATAAGAAGATCTCGTTAAAAAGAAAAATGTGTTACATTATCAAAACAAAATTTTAGCTATGGCATATGCCAGGTGAGATTTTTTTTTTATGTACCACAAGTAAGGTTGATAAAAGTGTAGTGTACGAGGGCGGATTGATATTGAAACTACCTAGCGCTAGATGGCAACACAAATCGATTTTTTTTTAATGCGATCTGTCAAATGTCGCCTATTAAAATTTCACCCAAATTCATCGATTAGTTTATTTGTTGTAGTCGTATGAAGTTAGCAACTTTTGTGTTTCTTGAAAAATGGAAAAGGTGAATTTCGTACTGTGATTAAACACTATTATTTGAAAGGGAAAACGGCGAAAGAGACAAGAGAACAGCTCGATAAACCTTATGGTGAGACTGCTCCGTCAGATTACATGGTAAAATATTCGATTGCTGAATTTAAGCCCGGCCGAACAGGCAACAGTACCATCAACAGAAAGGCCAAAAGAGGTGGTTACTGAAGAAAATAGCAACAAAATCCTCGATATGGTTACGAATGAAATTGTTGAAATAGGAAACATATCCTTTGAACGTGTGTTCACCATTTTACATGACGGGTGCCGCATTTGCTCAATGTCCAACAAAAACAAGTTATACAGGCCACTTCACAGCGGTGTGTGGACATGATAAAGCGTATTTGAGTTATGATGTTGTTCGAATGTATGAGCAATATATACCCATTGTTTACATATATATGTTGAGAGGCTAAACTGCAGCTAAACTTTGTATAAGTATCTGCCTTTATTCATACAAAAAGTGTGTGTTATTGATTAATAAGGAAATTTTGATTGAAACCACTGCGGGCCAGGGGAGAACTTTTTCTTTTGAAATATAGAGAAGAGTGTGTCTTATTTAAAATTCAATTCTGTTTCTATGAATTAAGCATTCAGGCTATTTAACACTTACTTAAAGTAATACATATGCATGTATATCCCCTGGCAGCAAAAAATTTATTAAATAAAGTAAAATAATAATAAACTATCGTTAAATAAGTAGCAAGGAATATATAGTTTTTATTTTCTTCCATTTTATGAACACGTGTTCTTTTCACTGTCGTCCGTTTTCTTTATATGTTCATTATTAATTCTTTTTCAATGTAGTTCATTACCTTGCAGTGTGAAAGATGTTGGATTAATTTTTGTTCCTAAAATTAGTGTGGAACGTTTATACACTGGACATTGATTTGATTAACTTAGTTCCAACACAATTTATATGCTGCGATAACATTTCGCTCCTTTATTGCAACATAGTCATATCTCAAAAAATGAGCTTTTCGAGTTAACAATGCAGAATTGTTAACAGTACTACCTTTTAACCTTTTATATTGTGCCAAGCCAAAATTTTATTTAAATTACCTTTAAACTGTCTCGTTTAGGAGATATTTTCTAAACATTTTTTCTAAACTTGTATGGAAACTAAAAATTTGAACTGTGTTTTTCTCGAAACAAGCTTTTTTGCGTTATGACTATGTTGCAATAAAGGAGCGATTTGTTTTCGTCTTTCCGCATTGTTATTTATATGAGCAAGTTAAACGTTCATAAATGCTACTCGCTCTTTCCTCTTCCCTACAATAAACTGCGTATGTAAGAGTAATTCCCTGAGTATTGACCGAAGATAAAAAAAGTTAAATAATAGCTCAAATTAACAAATTGTGAAATCTAAAAATAATTATAAAGATGATAAGCACGGTTTAGAAGAAATTTCCATGAAAAAGTAAATGCCAGGGGAGATGCAAAATATATGAAAAGGCACCTTACTTGAGTATACTTCACATGATTTAAAGATTAGCTTTACAAAACTTAAAGATAACTTAAAATCGTACAACCAGGAGGTAAGCCAGGGGATATACAAGCCCTAGAGCAAGTTGAAAAAATATTTTTTTTAAGCGTTTTTTATTTATTGAATCTTCAAAATGAACTAACAATACGTATTCAAATCTTAATACTAAATATAAAAATAAAAATATAAAAATAAACATTGTTTACAATATATGTCGCTGTAAAAGATTTACGAGGAGATACACATTTCAAGCAGTTAGCATATCAAATAAAATGAGTGGAAAAAGACAATATGTTTGGTTTCATTCCCAAGAAAATTTTATAAACTCTTGAAGTTTAAATTTGTCACACTTATAAGCAGCAGTAATCTTTTAAATTTCTCAAAAATTCTTAACAAAAGTACTTACATTTATATTCGACTTTGCTTTATATACGAGTACTTCCATGTGTTTATTTTTTCGTATTTTTTGAAAACTTCGCAGAGTGCAGAACAAGAATACCCTTGTGAGAACTGCGCAAAAAAATTATAGAGTTAAACAAAAAAAAAGTATTACGTACAAAAATACATTGAAATATTTTACGCTTTACAAACACGAAGAACTTCAGATGTTACATAAAGAAAGGGACATTTTAAGTTTGTTACAGAAATTTTATTAGAAAAGGTAAGGAAAACTTTTGGTATTTAAATTACGACTTTAACAAATAAAATGGAAACAAATATTTTAAGTGTTAAAGGATTTTAAGTTAATAAATAACAAGAAAAATAGTAAACATATTTTTGGCTTTCTTTTTCATGAGTATGAGAATAGCTAAAAAGGAAGTAAACATTTTTTTCCGAATTGGTTTTTGGAATGACAAATTCTGCTTTAATTTTATTTTCAATAATCAAGGATACATGAGAAATGAAGTGACTTTATTTATTTCTCTAATACAAATACAGCTTCGCGTGGCAATTCCAGAAAGTTATGTGGTGTTTATGGCACACGAATGAGTGACAAGACTAGAAAATTTGTATGAAATATACTCAATATCTTGGAGGTATTTCATATAAATTTTCTAGACGAATCACTCATTCGTGTCCCATAAACACCACATTAATCAGTTTTATATACATACGTGATAGCCACCCCAGTAAGGACACAACTTAATTTCGAATACAAAGCACATTTGAAACATACGACAAATTTCTACTCCAATTAAATCTAAATTATTTTTAAGGCTTCGGAATGAAATTCAGAGCCAGCCAGTTGTCAAGGTTTTAAAGGCATTATATCAGTATTTGTTCTTAACATTTGATTAAAAGAAAACTGATATGTAGGCACGTCCTTCTAATAAGTTAAAATTTTCCACAGGTTTACGTGCTGTTCATAGAACACAGACAAGCAACTCGTCTAGAAAATTTGTATGAAAGTTACCCAATTTTTTAAGTGATTTCCATACAAAATTTTTAGACGAGTGCTCGTCTGTGTTCTATTAATAGCACATTAAAGAATTTGACTTTATGCTGTATTGAGACTTCTAATCTTACTTAATTTATAGTTTAAAAAAAGGGAATATGGGAGTAAAACTTTTTTTACACTAATTGAAGAAATATTTATTAAATTTTAAAAGTTATAGCTTAAAAAATGTAAGTAGATTTGATTGCTTTTACATGGAATAGAACGCATTTTTATGCCAAACTCAATAATGCCATTATGCAGATGCTTTAAACGATAACTATTTACAAGGGCAGATAATGGCAGCACAAACACAAAAAAAGTTTTTTTTAATTGCGATCTGTCAAACGTCAGCTGTTAAAATTTCACCCAAATTCATCGATTAGTTTATTGCTTGTAGTCGTTTGAAGTAAGCAGCTTGTATTTCTTGAAAAATGAAAAACGTGAATTTCGTGAAAGGGAGAGCGGTGAACGAGAAAAAAGAAAAGTTCGATAAACATTACAGTGAGTCTGCTCCGTCAGATTACATGTACAATATATTGGATTGCTAATTTTAAACGCGGCCGAACAAGCACTGTAACAATACCATCAACAGTTGTGAAAAAGATTTACATCAGCACCTGCTTTGCGGCCTTATCTGATGATGGACTAGTTCCACGGAGTGAATTATTCACGATTCACCAGCGCCCCCGTGTGGCTTGCTAGGCTCACACAGGTAGCAATTTATGCCATATGATTGCGGTCATATGAGCCTTCTAGTCCCTCCTGTATGCAATTTCCCAGCAATCAATGGAGAACAAGGCTTAATGATAGGCCGAAGCCCACTAAGAGCATCAGCCCTTAAACCCAACTCACCCGTCAACCATCACCATTGGTTCCTTACAGTACAGGTATCTGTTGTATAGGCAACAGATCCTCGGGAGATTGTTGGTCCCCGAAAAAAGTCACACACCAAACAATTATCAAGGATACTAACACTCCCTTCCTGCGTTTTAGGTTTCAAGATGGATGGGTGCCGCGTTTGCTCAGTGTGGGGAAAAAAAACGTGAGTCCACCACTACACACCTAAAGCTAAAAATCAATCGAAACAATTAGTGGAAGAAAGCCAGTGGAAGTGCGATTTTTGTGAACAGCTGTTTCTATATGAAGGAGTTACCAGATCGAAACAAAATTTAACATGTGTTCATAGCAGGGATGAAAGTTTCCCAAACACTTAACTTTTTTCTCTTTATACCGCGCTTTTTGTGCTAGGCTAAGAAGTTTCTGAACCGCCCTAGTAACTTTGGCTTATTACCATTTTTTTTTTTTTTTTTTTAATAATATTTTTAAATGTAACTAAAATTACGAGTAAATTGGTGACACAGAATATAAGTTAAAGGCCAGATTTTCGATCGATCAGTCAGTCTAATTTAATGTTCTCTTTGAGCCTTTTTATTTAATTTTTATACTTAATATTGTATTTTTATTTGAAAGTAAACCTTTTCTAATTTTCACTTTTTAAGATTTAAGTACAAATGCAAATTTTAGAAAAAATTGTTTTACGACTGATTCTTTGCCAAGAAATATTCTTTCTCATTATAAATGCATGCTAGATATATTAAACACAAAAGTCTGATTTACAAGCTTCAATAAAGTTGTTATGTAAAAGAAAAAAATGTAAGAAATGTGAAAGGAAAATAATGCAAGGCAGCGAAAAAAAAACGCCTGAAAAGAAAATAATTTCCGTTAAATGTACCACAAAAACAGTGATAAATTACAAGATGACTGACGGCTGTTTTGGAGTTTTTTTTTTTTAATTCCATTTTGTTAATTTTACTTAAACTCTTGGCAAGACTGATACTGCAAGAAAGCAGCAGTCGGAAGAAACAGCTTTTAGTGCAATACAATATGCAAATGAGACCAATTAGTAAAGTATTATTCAAGTCAAAGATGATGTTAACAAAAAAAAACCAAAAAACAAAAAGCACACAAAACGGAGCATTTGTGGCTGAATGAATGAAAAGGAAATGACTGCGTTTAAAATGAAATAAAGAAAAATAAAGCTAAGCATTTTTAAAGAAAAAATTTTGTTATAGAAAAATGAAAAATACAATTTATCTTAGACAAGCATTAAGACTTTAATCGGAACAACAAACTTGGCTCACACCTCAAACTCCTTGATTCAGTTGACGCCAATCGGCGAAAGAACATGTCTACTTTCTAAATATTATTTTCATACAATTACAGTTTTTTGTTTTAGTTGTTATGAAAAAGCAAAGAATTTGGTAATATTTTCAGCTATTAAGCCTTTTAACTAAATAAAACATGCACGGATTGTGAAAATGTTTTGCATCAGCACCTGACTTGTAGACCTAATCTAATTCACCACGGAGTGAATTATTCACGATTCACTAGCGCTCCCGCGTGGCTGTCTAGGCTCACACAGATCGCAACTTTTGTCCAACGCTGGCCACTACTTTCTATTATCTTTCGGGCAGCGTACGAATACTATGTTGAAAAAAGTGGTCATCTTTTGAAGCATAATAAGACCAAGTGAGTTTATTATTCACTATACTAGCTACTAAAATTATGAATACGAGTAGGTAGCTTGCTTTTTGCTTGCTTTCTGTCTACGTAGACATTTCATAGGAGCTAGCCTAATCATCAATAGACTTGGAAACTTTTGAAAGATATTCCCCCATATTTCATAAGGCGTCATCGTCGTCACATGAAGTCGACACAAACATTTTTTCATAAATGCCGAAAACAATTGAATGTTGTCGACAGCTTCTATCTATCGCTTAGGTCTAGGAAATATCGAAGGTCTATCAAAGAATACATAATAGCTGTCGAATGTGTAACCGAGTGTTTTTTAATGTCGTCTTGATGTGACGACGATGACGCCTCTTGGAATATGGGGGATTGTATTTTGACGGGTATGGTTAAGGCATTTTTTTTTTTTTTGAAAGTTGAATGTTTGACAATACAATCGAAGTTGAATGTTTGACAATATCTTTCAAAAGTTTCCAAGTCTACTGATGATTGGGTAACTCCTATGAAATGTTGACATAAAGACAGCTAGGAAACAAAAAGCATGCTATATATAATTTTTTTATTTGTCTTCATAAGAGCGGAAGTCAGGCCGTTTGCTATTGATCGAAACACGTCAACGTTTCCAAGTATGTCTTGATCACTTTCGCAACATGGGGCTGAGCATTGGTCATATTATATCACTTCATTATATCTTTCGTTGTTTAACGACCGTTCATCTTTCAATGCTCGGCTACCATGCAATAATTGCGATCGGTTCGGTTTTTTATCAAATTATAATACACTGAACCGAGCTGGTTCCAATAAATACTAAGCATGTTGAACCGGTTCGGTTTGGCCGTCGACATGGAAACACGGCCGGGATATTCCCATGTTTTGCTGCGCTTGGTATCATCGCAATGAACCCAGTTTTCATCCCCAGTCACAATGAGATGCAGAAATCCCTTCCATCTTTGCCTAGCAAGCAGCTGTTCACAAGGAAATAAACGCCGTTCACAACATCTCGCGGCTTCAACTCGTACGGCACCCAATTTCCTTGTTTCTGAATCATTTCCATGATTTTAAGGCATTTTATAATGGCTTGTTGTGTCACTCCTATTAATTTAGCCAGTTCTTGTTGCATTTGACACATGTTTTGATCACATAATGCCTCTAATTCTTCATCTTCGAAAACCGTCTCTTCTACTGCCATGCTGATATTCGACGTCAAAATTACCCTTCTTGAAGCGTTGCAAACACTCTCGGCACGTTCTTTCACTAAAAGCGGCCTCACCATAGGTATTTAAGGGCACTCGATAGGCCCAACCGCAGATTACTTCATATTAAACATAAAATTAAAACCTCCTGCAAACGACGAGAATTTTGCTCGTAAGCTGACATGTTTAATGGAAAATAACTTTATGATAAATCGACTAAAATTCAATGCCAGCATGGTTTGCAAATCCCTAAGCTTATTATATGACATTTACAATCTATTTATTTCAACTACCACTTACGGCGGCTACATTCATCTATTGCAAAACGGCGGAAGCAAAGTTGTACTCCTAATAATATATCAAAACTAAATAATTTTAAAGCTCAGCCAAACATTTTACAAAAATTTATGTTTTAGGCATAAAGATTCAAAAATGCATTTTATAAAAATGGGTCATCATAATAACATAAAACATCGTTTATTGTTCTATTTTAAAATTTATTTATTGTTCATAAATATATTTTAGTGTTTACATTGCATTTTGGTAATTTATAAGCCCAGCAGGCGAAATGTATGCTAAATGTATTTGTATTTAAAAACATCCTAAAACTATGCATTACTATAGCGAATACAAAGTATATAATAAACAAAAATGTAATTAATTCTAGTATAAAATCTGGTGAGTGGCAGGGAGAAAATATTAAATGGAATCATCAAATAGTAATAATAAAATGCTATTCAAGGCAAATAAATGTGAAATTAAATATTTGGCACCGGCTGGCGCACATCAACACAGAGTTTCAAGCGAAAAACATACGCAATTAAAAACATCCCAAACAATTTTTGACAATAAAATTTCTGGCTATAAATATTTAACATTTAAATTTGTTTACAGGCAGCCATTTTGCTGCTTCAAATTATTTCAGTAGTATCTACAGTACAAGAAAGTAAAATCGTTGGTTTAGAAAAAGGAAATTTTTATCAGTAACTGCGCATTTCTAATACTTTCAGATTTTATAGTAATTCAAATCTCTAGAGTTTTTATTTTAGCGGTTTATGACGGAATGTTTTTAATTAAGCAACCAGAATACATTTTGTATTTCGGTGTTTAGAGAGGCAAAGAAAAAAATCAATGAATTTTAGACTGTACAGCTACAAACATATTTGACTGTATACAGTCAAATAAACACGAAATATACTACATGTACGAGTATGTAGGAAATACTAGTATTTTTTTTTCTCAAAAAAATGTGATAAATAAAACATGTAAACGATCTGATATGAAAAAAAAAACATATTTCCTTGCTAGCGGGGAAAATGGGATGAATATGGAAGGAAGGAAAATTTTTCCAGCAACATTTTTAATTGCCATGACTACAATTTACTTTTGCAAGTCTTAAATTAAGAAAAAAAGGGATACTATTTATTGTTTTCCGTGTTTGGACAAAAAGGACACAAAGTTTTTTTCTAAAAGCTGGAATATTTTTAATAAAGGGATGCAAAGTAAGCGTAGCACCACTTTATTATTTTTTGCAACTTCATTAATATTATGAAAATTGTTACATTTATGTTACGAAATACAATATTTGATAAGCTTTCTCGCCTCAAAAAGTAACAAATCCAACATTCTTTGCAGACTTCATGGAATGCATTCAAACACACAATTAAATTATTTATGTTACGAAAAATTTTTGCATAAAAATGTATGAATCTCGTTACAGTTACTAAATAGTGTAATAAATATAAAGAAAATTCGGCATGTTCCAGAAAAGTAGTGGAATGAAAATAAAAAATGATTTGAAAAGTTAACCTTTCATTTTTGCTGTTCTGAAAAAGTAGTAGTTTGGGTGTTTCATTCCTTCGTTCGAACTGAACTTCGAAAATAAAACTTGGATAAATGTTCAAATAACTAGTACTGACACGAACCACGTTTTCAATTTTTTTTTTGTCTTTTTATATAAACTAGTACTGAAATGAACCATATTTTCAATTTTATTTTATGCCATATGCTTTTTGCCCAAAAAACGACGTGCAAAATTTTTAATCTAATGCTTGTTATTTTATAAAAGCAAAATTTAGTTAG
Organism: Thecocarcelia acutangulata; assembly: GCA_914767995.1. NCBI lineage: Eukaryota > Metazoa > Arthropoda > Insecta > Diptera > Tachinidae > Thecocarcelia > Thecocarcelia acutangulata. Next base: position 25,204,114 of record OU612097.1, on the reverse strand, counting down.
GTTTATCAAATTCTTTGTCAACAACGGTGACCGTAATTTTTGAGTGACATTTTATGAAAAAAATTTGGTATCGCCGGTGGGGGTAAATCCAAGACATGAAAGTGATGACGATGATTCAGATGAGTTATAGCCTGTTTATAAGACACGGCTCGTCGATAAAAAGCGCTAACTTTGTAAGTTTTTTCTGGTTTTGGTTTACAAACCGCGACTATTGACTATTAGTATTAAAAAACGTAACATTTGTCAATTTATTTTGGTTTGTAAGACGCGAGTCGTCTCACCATAAATGTCAAAATCAGCGAATGAAGAAACATGCTCGTCAATGGGAAATGATGTTATAAATAATAAGGGTATTATTTATAAAAATTTTTTCATGTTTATTAAGCTGTTATTGCACTGATTTCTATAGAAAATTTGTGTAATAACAGCTTAATAAACATGAAAAATTTTTATAAATAAGACCGTAAGAAATTATAATAAAAATAGTTTATAAGTGGTCATAAATAATAAGAAAACTAGGAAGGAAAATTGCAACAGAACGATCTAAGAATCTCTCAAATTTCTGGAGACATGAACTGAAATTTTTTTTTTGTTGCATATAAATGTTTTGTATACATGTATACATACAGTTGTGAAAACGATTAACGTGGGTACCTGCCATTGTGGCCCTACCCCACGGTGATCTTAACACCGGGTGAATACAATGCGTCTACCAGCGCCCCCATACATGACAAACTGCCATGCATGAGTACCAATTCGATCTCATGTTGTTTGGACATGATCTCCCCCTTGGTTAGGAGCGGAGCCTTTCTAAAACTCCTTCCGATCTTTGGGTCACGGCACCCGGTCGCAATGCAACTCCACATCGAGCTCAAATGAACTCTCCCCGCGATTTGGGTTTAAACCACAACCACCACGATACTCCCCGAAGGGCCGCACCATAACCGGGCAGGAACAAGTTCCTGGGGCTCCCGGTTCCCGTGGTACCAGATTTAAGTCTCCGGTCAGACTTCGTAGCCCAAGGACTACTACCAGTAGAGCCCCAAACGGCTCGGGGACTGGTGACCCCCTGCAACCATACTTACAGTAAACAGCACACAGGAACACAGCAATAACAGCAAACAGCAACATAAAACAGGAACAACAGGAACGTCAGCGACAACAGCAAAACAGCAGCCACTCAACGTACAAACTGCATCACCTGCAACACAAAACACACACGGGCACAAGGCACAATAAACAAAAACAACAAAAACATTCAACATTCATCCTCACGGATGAGTACATTGGCCACCCCCCTGTGGCCCAGCCCTTTACAACACGAACAAAACAAAAAAAAAAAAAAAAACAACAATTAGACATGACCCCCCTCACGGAAGGACTTACAAACAAAAACAACGTTGCCAGCAACCCTGCGACACCAAAACAAAAACAGCAGACAGCAACCAGCAACACAGCAAACAGCAACCAGCAAACAACACACAGCAAAGTGCATGACACCAGGAACAGCACAGGGCACAGGAACTGTGCTCTATGCTCCTCATGGTTGCCTACACTAAGACTTCAACCACAACTGCAACCAACTCCGCCGACGAGAGACGCACACAGTCACGCGCGAACCTGCGGTTCAACAAACGACGGTTCCGGAAATGGCAACAACAGGGAGGCTACCCTCCCTACCTTGGTCTCCGCCTAAAGACCTCACGGGTATACGCGCCCAACGCGTCAAAAGACGCGCCGACCGCCAAAACCCTACTGAAATCCCAATGGTCGCCCGCCCCTACTACGCCCATTCCCTCTAGATCCCTAATGTCATCATAAAGATGACATTCGACCAGAACGTGTCTCCAGTCCTCAGGGCTCTCACCACATCTGCACAGCGCAGTCTCGGACAGGCCCCTCTTATGCAAAAATGCATTGAGGGAACCATGCCCCGTAAGCAAGAAGCCCGTACTGAGACTGAAGCCAAATTCCGGCCGTCCCACAACAAAATCAGCCTCGCGAATGAATTCGTGCGTTGCTCGCCCCTTTGTACTATTCGCCCATCGCGCCCGCCAGGCAGACACAAGACGTTCCCAAAGGAGCGCCTTGATCTGACTGGGTTCCCTATTAACCACAAGATCAAGAGCAGAAAGCCAATCATGTGGACAAAGCGGTAGCCCCTTCTTAACCTTGAAGGCGATCGCACGGCGAATCACCTCCAGATCAAGGGGAGCCACCCCCAGCAAGACCTGTAGAGCATCTGTTGACACCGTCCTACAAACTGGCATGCAAGCAAGCATCGCAGTTCTCTGGGCGGACTCTATCTTATTGCGGCCAACAACAGTCATGACTGTCTCGTACCACACAGGTGCACCATAAGCTGCGCATGCAACAAACAGTCCACCATATATGGTACGAGTAGCCCGCCTGCTGAGGCCCCATTCACTTCTAAGGATGCGCCTAACTTTACCTACTACAGCAGTAAGCCTGTCCCTCACATATGAGAGGTGAACCATAAAGTTCAACCTCTCACTCACCATTATTCCCAGGTATTTGACTTCCGTCGCATACCGGAGACTAATGCCGCCAGAGCGAACGAGTGGTGGACGACCCCGAGACAACCTGCCTTTCAGCAGCATTGCCACGGTCTTGTCCATAGCCACCTCCACACCCACACTATCGCCCCACTCGCGCACAACACGCATGGCCCTCTCACCCCGGCTTTCCAGATCAGCACGAGACTGTCCTTCAACCAAGATGAGCAAGTCATCCGCATATGCACACAGTTTGAAGTCAATACATACAATTTTTGTTTGTTTATTTGTTTTTTCCAATTACACCGCCATAAAAAAGCCTTTCTACAAAATATTTTGTTTTATTTATTTACTTATTCATACATGCGTATGTATGTATGTATGTGTGTCAACTGTGCCTAGAATAGGATTGCCGTTTTTTAGATTGAAAAAAAATTTTTTGGTATGAAAAATGAAAACAGATACTATTTTTTCGTATGATGGCAACAAACAAATATCATAAATGTTTGACATATGCGCAAATTTACGTAAGTTGCACGACACAATCAAGTCGCGTTTTATTAACCCAATTTCTTACGTACTCGTCTATGAATTTGGCTCGTCGCGAGTGAGCTAACTCGTGTCCTATAAACAGGCTGTTAGTGATTCCGTAACCGCTGTAATAAGAGATGATATCGGCAATCGACTCTAGTTAATAATATAACAATTATTAGTTTTTAATACAATATTTTCCTTATTTTGCCTATAGATATATGCCCAATTGTATCTCAAATAAATATTTCGTCATCTAATCCTTTTATTTCAATGGGATTGTAATTATACTCAGTTTTTCTGTAAAAGTTTTCATTTTCACAATGAAAATAAAAAGTGTTTTCAAACTACTACTTTTTGTGTAAAAGTAGTTTCAAGAACCAGACAATTCACTACAAATTAATGTTCGAAAACAAAACACAAATGAAAAGTATAGAGTTGAATGTAGAACACCGAAGCTTGAAATTGAAGTGATTTCAAATTATTTTCACTTCAAAGTAGAATCAAGAACATACCCGAATAATTCATACTATTAATATAAGACTTTCGTAACAAGAGCGAAACAATGTGGTTAAAATAATGGGCATATTCCATTATGTAATGTTTGATTCTTGCCACACACTATTTTCTCATAAACGAACAAAATTCGATTGCCATTTCATTAATGAAATAATCATAACCTGAATGAAACGCCAAAATTGTAACGTTAATGCAAAAAAATCGTTACATTTGCGGAAATTTTTCAATCAGTGTAATATACACTAGAGGGCTGATTTGGCTCAGCCAAAGACCCATCCGATAAAAAATATATTTGGCATCATAGAAAAAGTACATTTCAAATTGGCAAGCAAATTTTAGTAACCATGGTATGTTGCATACAGGGTGTCCCAAAGCTCAAGGTCTAGCCGAAACAGGGTGACAATATTGATAGTAACAACCAGAAAATCAGAAAAATAATCTACAAATAAAAGTACAAGAGATTGTGCGAATATTTTATTTTATTTATTTATTTATTTAATAATATAATTTTTACAATAAATATATAGAAATAAGAGAACTAGCTGCAATGGCTTTCGACTCGAATTTAAATTATTTTAGATAAGCTTTTAAAATTTTGAGTTTTCAAATTTATTTAAATATAAGTTTAATGTTTTTGACGCATGGATCTTTAAGTAGATCAGATGGTGTAGTGGACCCAAAAATTGATGACCTAAAGTAATTGTAGCAAAGGCATTCATCCAGAACATGCGACACACTTAATTGGTTGTCACAAGTTGTGCACCAAGGTGTATCACTTTTTTCAAATATATGTTTATGGGAAAACTTGCAGTGACCCATTCTCAGGCGCGTAAATATATTTGTTTCTCTTCTTGAAGAAGCTTTAGGATATGATGGTTTTGTGTCCTGTGTATTGAAAATTTTGTAACTGTGTTGGTATTGGGCCCATTGTATACTGATTTGTTGTTTTACGTGTTGAGTGACAGCAAGAAGAATATTTGGTTTTTCCCAAAATGGATATTTCAAAAGCGGCCTCCTTTCTGCCTCATCTGCAGCACGAACAGCTTTTTCATTACCCGGTATACCAACAGGTGATGGAACCCACATTATTTTTATTTGTTCGCCATATTGAGCACAATAGATCTCTTATTTGGTTTATAAGGTAAGAATCATGCAGTGTATTTTCAACTCCTTGCACAGTTAATAAACTGTCGGTACAAATTATTGTTTTGCAATTTTCTTTTGAGACTCGTTTAACTGCGACAAAAAGTGCTAAAGCTTCAGCAGTAAAATTGGAGCAGCAATTGTCTAAATGACCAATACTGACAATATCCCCGCTTTCTTCGACAACAGCGAAAGAGGTAAAGTTTTTCGATTTCGAACCATCGGTAAATAAAAGTCTAACGTTTGGTTGAAATTCATCACATAGATGACAAAACATCTGTTTGTAAACTGTTGGAGATGTTGATGATTTAGGTAATTGAGTTAGATCTAGCCCCAATGAGGATTTTTCCCATTGTCAAGGAGGTTGTCGTGGTTCTAAAAATAGTTTTGCTTCAACATTAAAGCCAAGATTTTGTGACTAATTGATGCATTTGGAAACTGTGGATGGACATTTTGGAGTTCTAACACGAATAAAAAGGATTTGAATTGCATAAAATGTTATTTTTAGATTTTTTTCTACAAACAATCTTGTCACCCTGATGTATACAAACAATCTTGTCACCCTGTCGACGTTGAGTTCTGGAGCACCCTGTATACATATTTCGTAATTGATGCCCGTAAATTTGTTTTGATAAAAAAAAATTGTTTTTTCATATATGTATTAACTTTTAAAATAAAGGATTTATGGAAGCCGCTAATATCCTCCAACTCATAGAAATGAAACTCAAGACAAAGTTTAGGGGTATAATAAACCGAATTATTTAGCAATTTTTGCCGTTTCCTAATCAATAAAGTAAATAAGATAAGAGGAGTTCAGAAACAGCTTAAAGCATTGACGGACACCAAATTTCCATTACTGTCATTTATTGGATTGTACATTTTCGCCTTAAAAAATTAGAGTTTCATTGTTGGTGTTTTATTACTAATCTTATTATTCTAGCGAAATCTTGACAGGAAATCCCGCGATGGCTGATTTTGAAGCTCCCTGTATATGACAACATTATCCTCATTTGGAGGGCTATGTGGTCTTCAGTGGCCACGACGGCGGTCGCGTTTATTAAAGTGGTTGTTCTGAAGTTGAAAAGCTAAAGTGGAGAAAGATACTGAGAACCGTGTCTGTCATTGTCCTGCTCTTTTTTCCATAAGAACGTTGTTGTCATGAAATGAGAATGGTAGATTCGGATCTAAAGCGATAGGTGATATGTAAGTTTCTAAGCTCCTTATCACCTTCAGGCTACCGAACGGAACTAAAATTGGACCCAAGCAGTCCGTCTTAGCTATAACCGACAGTCGTCTGTACAACTCAACCTAATCTATATTCAATTTACACTTTTTTAAAACGCTTATATTAGTTGCACTTGTATGTTTGTTGCTTTTATGTTTGCAACACTCGAAAACTATACCAAATGAGTGATTATTACATATATACTCGTAGGTACATATACATTGTTGCTGCTTTAGTGCGAAAATTGGAGGTGCCGTATTACTTCCGGAGAAGTGGGGGGATTTTGCGGATTCATGAAGCCAATTTTAGGAATTCCTGAAAAAAGTCGGAACCACTTCGCTAACCGGTTTTTCATATCCGGTGCGCGATTTGGACGAGAAACATCCATCTCAACTACAAACGGTTATTCGCTCTAGTGTGAAAATTGAGGTTGCCATATTGCTTCTGAGTAAGTGGAGGAGGTTTTGAAATTTCCTGAAGCCGATTTGGGAATTCTAAAAAAACTCGGAACGCGTTATACGGATAATTATCTGGTTATATGGATAGTTAGTGTTTTCTAGTTTTTTAAACTAAAAAATATTGTGTAATTTTTCGAGCATAAGGCTTTATGGAAGTTTTTGGGGGTTTATATAATTATCTGGTAATATTTCGCATTCTTTTTTGGCCTGAAGAAGCTATCTAAAGGAAAGCGAAATATTGCCAGATAATTGTATAAAAACCCAAAAACTTCCAAAAGACCTTAAGCTGGAACAATTACACAATATTAAGAAGAAAAAAAAAAGGTCGAAATAAAGAAATAATTTATTTTAGTTTAGTGACCTCAAGTCATCACATTTTCCCTAATTTTTCCAAAAGAAATTATCTATTCTTTAAACATATTTGTTAGCCTACACAGACTTAACTAACACATTAAATTGTGCAAAACATAAGCCCACGAACTAAATATTTATCACACATGCATTTATTTATTTTATGGAGAATGAGAAACTGTCTGTATTACAATTGTTTGGTGGTAAACTGATGCTGATGCTGCTGCTGATGCTGATGATGATGATGCGAAGATGATGTTGGCTGACGATGATTATGCGAGATGCCCTCTTAATGTTTAAGCCAAGTGGAAAAAATTTTTAAACAAAAAATAACAAAAATTGTCTAAAGAGAATCATTCATATCCAATGTATAATACATTCTCTATAGGATATGTGGTGAAAATCAGAACAAGAACTTTGATGAAGAGGCCAAGGGTATGGGGGCATGCATGCATGAATATGAGAGTATGAAAACGACTGACTATGAAACCAAAACCGCATAAACATGAGTGTGGTTAAATGCACTTAAGAACCACACCGATGAGAAGAAAATTTTATGCTTTTGGTGGCGCTGTTGATGCTGATGATGTGGTTTGTAAAAAAAAAGAGACGAGTAAGGGTAAAAGTACATATAAGGCTATTATATATAAAAAAAAAACAAACTAAAAATCTTAAAAAAAAAACAACATAATTACCTTAAATTAATTTTCAACAAATATCGAACAAAGACCAACAACATACCTGCAAGAGAGAAATGCAAAAAAATTTTCATTATTTCGTTTTAAAGATTTATACGCTTTTAATACAAAAATAAAATTTATATCTCGACTTAATAAATTGAATTTAAATCATACAAAAGCCGCTACAAACAAATTTCCAAAAAGCATTTATATTGCTTTTCTAGCCTAAAGGTTCTCGAAAAAAAAATGTTTTTTCATCTTATTTGCTGCTTTAAAAAAAGTAGTAACTGCTTGGCAAACAGACATGCAACCACACACGTATATATGTATTATAGCGAAACTCATTCACACTGAAAATTTCGTAACAGCCATCCCGGCTCAAAAAAAATAAAATAAAAGATAAAAAAAGAACCACACAAACAGACGGAAGGACGTACAGATAGATAGGCAAACGAAAGCATGAAAAAAATGTATATAACAGGAAGGCACAGTGAAACGATGTATTAGGATATGCGGTTATATCTTCAATATATTTTCAATTCAAACTCTTTATCAATATGACATTCAAGATTGATTAAAAAGGTTGATTTTTTGCTTAAACAGAAAAAATCTTTTTTTTCATGTTTCAATAAAAAATTCACTGGATCAATTAACAAATTGTTTGAATGTGGAGCTGTAGAGGAATTCAAGGATTCAAACAAGAGTTCAATAAAAACAAATATTGATCGAGAACAATTATTTTTTTAAAAAACAACCATTTACGATATCCAAGATAATTTTTGATATACATGTATACAGGGTATCGAAGATCTCAACGTCCAGCCGAAGTATTGATAGTTATAATATATGGCAACTCTTTGTAGTATTGTCATTCTCCTTTACTTTAAACCATGGTGCAATTATTAGGTGGCAGCATTAGAGTTGCTGTACTAGATACATAATATTTTGTTTGTGTAACAATTTCACCATAATGTCAAAAACATGTTTACAAAACAGAGGAAAATGAAGAAAAAAAAATGTATATAAAGAAAATTAATTGTGTATTATTATTTTCATAAATTGTTTTTAACACATTTTAAGCAATTAGCAGCCTGTTCGACGATATCGAATGAAAATGTATGCGAAAGAAAGCTAGTCTCTCACATTTGAATAAAGTTGGGTTCGTCTATGTCACTATTGTTCGTTCGCAAGAACTTATATATTTTAATTGAATTTAAAGTTAGAAAAAACCCAAATTAATTTTCTTTCGCCTAGAGTGCGAATGAAGTTATCCATTCGACATCGGCGAACTGGCTGTAAATTATTTTTGAAGCGAGGAAAGTCGATAAGCAGTAGAATTTTTCTTTTTACATAGCAGACAGCAACGCATTTTAAGGAATTAAAATATTTTTGAAATCCTTTTTATAGTTTCCTTTGCACATTTTCAAACTGTTTAAAATATTATTCACTTCACTTTGTATAAACTTCACTAAGCTTTTACGCAATTAAAATATTTTTGAAAACTTCATTACTGTTTTTTTTTTTGCACTTTTTCCATTTTTATATATTTTTTGTTTTTTTTGTTTTTGCATGTTATTATTTTTTTACTTCACTTTGTGTAAACATAAACTACTTTTGACACTACCGGTCATTTTAAATAAAAAATTGTCACCTGCGCTAGTGATGCCACCTGGTTAATGCACCAAGGTGTTTATTGTTCGCTCTTCATCACAGGTGACGAGATTGACTGTAAATGTTTAAAATATAAATATTTTAAACAAAAAATATTTACAACTATGAATTTTTTGAACTAGAACGTAGTTAGCTTATGCATTGCAAAATAAAATATTAAGTTATTTACTATAAAGTTTAGATATTATTAAGCTACTGTATTTTATAACATAATTTTGTCACATCATGAAGTAACGAATAATTAGTCCAGTTTATTGTGAATTATTACATAATGTAGTAATGAATAATTAGTCCTGTTTATTGTGAATTATTACATAATGTAGTAACGAATAATTAGTCCAGTTTATTGTGAATTATTACATATAATATTCGAATCTGCTGTAAAAATAATACTTAATAAATACTTAAAAGAAATGTATGTACACACTTAAGAATGAAGCGCCAATAAATTCACACGTAAAAGTTAAAAGTTACGCACTTTTTTTCCACGAGAATTTAACTTTTTAGCGTAGTCTTCCTAAGTATTGAGAAAAGCGGTAGTTGTGAAAAAGATTTACATCAGCACCTGCCCTGCGGCCTTATCTGATCATGGACTAGTGCCACGGAGTAAATTATTCACGCTTCACTAGCGCCCCCGTGTGGCTGACTAAGCTCACACAGGTAGCAGTTTCCGCATATGTGTGTGGCCATATGAGCAACTTCTTGTTCATAAGTTCGGGCCTTCTAATCCCTCCTGTATACAATTTCCCAGCAATCAACATCAGCCCTGAAACCAACTCACCCGTCAACCATCACCACTGGTTCCTCACAGTACACGTATCTGTTGTACAGGCAACAAACCCTCGGGAGGTTGTTAGTCCCCGAAAAAAGCCACATACCAAGCAATTATCAAGGATACTAACACTCCGTTTCTGCGTTTTAGATTTCAACCCCAGCCAGAACGTTTCAGCCAAAGTAGGCACCCCAAACATGTGAAAGTCTAGTGTAATCAGCTCAGCTAACTTTAAGAGCCTGTGGAAACTCGCAGCTGCACTGAAAAAATAAATTCTGGCAGCAAACAAACACAACAAACACAAACAGCTGCTTTTCTCACTAAACTGTAGCTATAACATTTTTTTGGTGAGTAATAACTGTCACGTAAGGAAATTACTCGCCATTTTATAGAAAAACTTTTGTGAAAAAATTTTCCGCTTTAAACTTTCATTATTTGTCGCAAATTAAAAGGCTGTGAGATAGTATTTCAAATAACAATAATCATCATTAAATGAATAATAATACTGAAAATATAAGTATTTTACTGTTAAATTAAGTTTAATACACAGTTTGAAATTATATTATTTTATTTTATTTTATTTTATTTTATTTTATTTTATTTTATTTTATTTTATTTTATTTTATTTTATTTTATTTTATTTTATTTTATTTTATTTTATTTTATTTTATTTTATTTTATTTTATTTTATTTTATTTTATTTTATTTTATTTTATTTTATTTTATTTTATTTTATTTTATTTTATTTTATTTTATTTTATTTTATTTTATTTTATTTTATTTTATTTTATTTTATTTTATTTTATTTTATTTTATTTTATTTTATTTTATTTTATTTTATTTTATTTTATTTTATTTTATTTTATTTTATTTTATTTTATTTTATTTTATCTTTATAATCAATTTTTATACCCTTTACACAACAAGTTTTAAGGGAATACTTGAGTTTGTAACTTCTACAATTTTAATTTCCGACCCAAGAGAGTATATTGTAATACTTTTATGTTTTTTTTTCAGAATTCACAAATTGCAATTGTTTTTTAATTTTACAAAATTTTGTATGTAAGCATTTGTAAATAAAATGTAAACGTTAAAGATATACCATACATTTTCTAGAATAGCCGTCCGGCGGTTATAATATGACGCTGTCCAACAAAGTTTCTTAACTTTAGCAATTTTTGGTCGGCGGCGGTACTAATTGTGGCTGGCGGATTCATTTTTAAAATTGCATGTCGGCATCGTTTTATATTTTCGGTCATTTCTAACGTAACGACATAATCGCTTTGGATAATTTTCGACATGAGTTACAGAAGCAGTTTTTTCTCACTTTTCGAGAAACGATGCTTCACAAGTTTTCGACACGAGAACTACTCGCCAAAGTTACAGAACACAGCCACTGGGCTGATTATTTTTATGTTCATTCATTTAAAACAAAAATTATTATTAAAACAAAAAGAATATATATATTTCTATTTGAATTAAATGCGTCAAAACACTCACTGTCCAAATGACAAATAGACTGACAAACAGGCAGCAAAGACACATTGTGCGCAGAACTTTTCTTTATCATTTTTTCACACCAATAAATGGTATTTAAAGTACATATTTTTCCAGAATTTCCTTATATACCTACATACTATAAATATATATATATATATAAATATTTTTTTTCCGCCCGGCAATTATTCTCTTGTATGCAGGCTTTTTACTATTAAGCAGGAGTCCTTTTAAGCAAATACACATACTCGTACATATATTTGCAATCGTATTGCAATAAACAAATAAATACCCACATTGCAATAGTATTTGTACGAACAAAAAAATAACAAATACTCGTAAATGTGTGTACAATTTTGTGTGTAACGGTACCATGTGGACTACTAGAACTGTAGATAAGTACTCGTACAATATTGCAAACTGAAGTCGAGGAGTAGAACTGATAGTTGTTGTGCCATTTTTGTCAGACAATAGATTTTAGTAGTTGTACTTTATTTCTTCTTAGTGGAATTTCTCTGCAACAATGTGACATCAAACAATATTTTTGAAGCAGTATTTGTTGTTAGAAGAAGAAAAAAACTTTAATAGAAAAATGTCCTTTTAGGTTATTAAATAGTTTCTACTACGACTGGGATATATAAGATAAGTGCATTGTTGTAAGCATTCAGGCTGGGTTTGACGTGAAGGACTAAAGAGTTTTAACGAAAATTAAATATCGATTTAGTTTCAACACGTTACTGCTTAATAAGCATAATTTTTGTTAAAGAGAATCAAAAGTAACGCGTTTTGGATTGTACATTAGTAAGGGCGCCTCTGCTTTTTAATAATTATGTCACTCCTTTATTGCACAATAGTCATAACTAAAAAAAGAAGGCTCTTTTCGAGAAAAACGCATTTCGAAGCTTTAGTTTCCATACAAGTCTTAGAATTTTTTTTTTTTAAATATCTGCTAAAAGAAACAGTTTAAATGTAATTTGAATAAGTTTTTGGCACAAGTAGCCAGGCAGTTAACAAATTCTGTAGCAAATAGTTAACAATTCTGCATTGTTAACTCGAAAAGCTCATTTTTTGAGATATGACTATGTTGCAATAAATGAGCGATGTGATAGCAAAGTTTAGTAATAGCCAGTTTACCAATTTCGAAAGAAAATGAATGCGAAAGAAAGCCAGTCACCCACATTCGAATAAATTTGGGTTTGTCTATCTCACTACTATTCGTTCGCATATTCTTATGTATTTTGATTGAATTTTGACACATCGTTCGCATAGTAAAAAGTTAGACGAACCCAAATCAGTTTTCTTTCGCTTAGATTGCGAACGCAAGCAGGCTGTCGAGATTGGTAAACTGGCTGTAAGAATTTGTTCGGCTTCTAATGTATTTTTGTTTAATTGTATTTCTTTAATTTTTAATATCTATAATGCTGACATCTTTAAAAAATTATCGAAATTAATTAAGCTATTTAAAAGCACTTTATGCCATCTGTTTAGTTGTAAAGGATTTTTCATTAAGCGTCTCAAATTCAGCGTTGTCAACTTTTAAATTTCAAAACACACCGAAATGAGGAAAAAGCACACTATTTCAACAAAAACGCAACAATCTTAAAACAGTCTTTTGAGCGGTTATTAGACGATAAAACAGGGCATGATAGCACACTCTGATGGTAGATCATCAAATTCGTTCAATAGCTGAAATTCCTGGCTGTCAAACTTGACCTGTAATGCGATTCTGTTACTTTTATTAAGACAATTGTATCGTTACATTAATTATAACTATATCAAATATGTTAGTCAGTAACATTACATTCATAGAAAAAAGCATCTTTATATTAATGACGGCGGGTCATCAGAATTGTGACATTAAATCAATATTATGTAAGTAGTCATCACTAATGTGAAAACTGACATCAATCTCATCAGAGAATATTTCATATATTAAGAATCAATCAATGCTACAACTGCGGTGGCATTAATTCAATGATAAATATATATTATTAATAATTATAATACGTTTCACGGCTTTCGCACACGGAAAGTTTACTTTGCAAAGTCTTGAGTTTGGTGGTGACAAGGGAAAGTAAAGAGTGTAAGAGAGCCGCTCTCCTTTCCTTTGCCACCACCAAACTCAAGACTTTGCAGAGTAAACTTTTCGTGTGTGAAAGCGGTGTTTAATTTATGGAAGTTGTTTTTAAAAGAATAAATGAAAAGATAAATGGTATTATAAAATTTTCTATTTAGTTATTAAAGCTGCCTTGATATACACCAAGGCAGCTTTAATAGGGTAGTAGTGGTAGTGGACAGCTGTCTATCGTTTCCTTAGCGTAAATTTGTCAAAAACTAATAGACTTCCTTGCTTTCTCATACAAAAGAAAAACCAAATTCTGACAACTTTTCGTAAATTCTACCAACAAAGTACATGTTGATGTTTTTTGGTGTTGTATTTATTGTAATTCTGTTTTAAGCTGCCTTGATATACACGATACCATTTTTAAATACTAAATACCATGATATAAAAAATACAAGGTAGTTGCATTCTCTTTTTATTATTTTTAATAAGGATTTTGGAAATTTATTATTAGAGAGAAATATAAAAAGGTGTTGCCACACTATGAAATAAGAAAATGTACTCCTAGAATTGTTTTTTTCTTCCGGATTTTGTAATTGCATTGTGCATAGTAGAAAAAACATTAACTGATATAAGTAGATATCTATGGACGTTTTGTTAGCTATATTAAAATATTGAGCATATATATTACTAAAGTATTGAAAAAAACCTTTTGGTAATAAAATGAAATAGGCAACTAAAGATCGTTAACTCAATGTTCATGTTGGAATTGTGTAATAATAGAAATGAATACAAATAAATAAGTACTGTACTAACGCTACCATTTGTCTGACTACTATTGTAGTCATACTATACATATATACCTTGTACTTACTGGTATTACATTTCTATGTAGCCTTGTTCTTTTGTTATTAATTTATATTTCCGTTTCTTTTGGTTACTCAATTTTCGATATTATCAGTTTTCGCTATTATACTCACAGAATTCGAATCCGCTTTTGTGGCTTTTGTTTATTCGGAAAACGAAAAATAAACAAAATATTACAGAATAAAATTTTATTATTTTGGTTTCAAGAATGAATATAATATTTTCTGTTAAAAATGATTTCATTTCAAAAAATTTGTATTATTTAATTTTCTAATGGACTAAAAAACGGATTGAAATCCGTTTCCGAGCGACATTGAATTCTGTGAAAAGTCTGATTGCGATCTCTTAACCAATGCTGCCGAATACTTATATTTGTGGATTGTGGACGAATATTTATATTTGTGGACAAGTATTTTGTGCTTCTGCAATTTTGAAATGTGCACTATTTGTGTGTGGAAAGCAACAAACAAAATTAATTAAAATTGTGATGTAATAATCCATTTCTGGTCATTTTTCCCGTAAATGTTAAAATATGTCAATTCTTGTATACAATATTTTAGATTCATTTGTTTTATTTTTTAATTTTTTTGTTAGAAGTCAGTTTTAATATTATTTTCAAACAAAACTGAAAACCGGGAAATATATAAACTAATACGGCAGCACAGTTTTATGCAAAATGTCACAATCCTTATAATTGTCAGATGGTGATTGTTAAGGAAAATTGAGAGAATGAAACTACCTTGTATTTTTTAAATCATGCTAAATACCAAGGCAGCTTTATACAGGTGCCTTGGGTAGTGGTAGAATTACAATAAATACAACATCAACAAACATCAACATGTATTTTGTTGGAGCTGCCTTGCTAAATACCATAAATTGTTGCTTTAAACCATAATACAAATTTTAAGTCTTTTGTGTCAAATTTATTTATGTTTTTATTTTACATTTTAAATCAAGGCTCAAGCGTTAAATCACCCGCTATACGCAACATCCATATTCGTACAATATTGCAAGCAGAAATTTAGGTCTATCCAATTTAGGCAAAAAAAAAAGGTTGCTGTCGACCGATAAGGACTTCCCGGTGATGAATTGTCCAACGGTGCTTTTAAGAAAATATGAATCAGTTAAGTAATTATTTTATATACAGTAATTTTTTTCGGAATTATTGGATGCTTTGGGATTTTATGTCGATTGTTGTCCAAAACACTTAAGTTTTATTTGCTGACTTTCTTCATTTATCCAAAAATGTATATCATTATTGAAGATGATTTTATTATAAAAAAAAAATTAACGTCAGTTGTCACTGTTTTACAGCTGATTCACCAAACACACGCCATTGTCTGCGGTGGTTTAACGTACACGAGTATCGGCTGAATTTTGTGTTTGCGAGGAATACCAAGTTTCTGTGAGCAAAGCCATATCGACTACTTCCGATTTTCCTTTATATTGTCATAAATAGCGGATATATGTTGCTGCCGTACAATATTTACTGAACTCGTAGAATCATATTTGTCCAGCAAATGGCACGTGTAGACCTCTTGGTAGCACGATTATGGCGACCAAGAAGTTAGATGAACGTAAATACGTAAATTTGATCGAACAGAAAATCCATTTTGTTGTTGGCACGTGTTGTTGAACGCTTTCTTCTGTTTTAATAGCCCATACTAAATCAACAACACCAAATTCGACGAATGTAGCTTCAACTGTCTAAGATCTCGGCAGTCCCGTATAGAAGACCCTGTATACTAAAGATTTGCAAAACTTGATCGTTGAAAATTATATCCTTTTTTCTTATTTCATTGTAGCAAATAATTTTAATATTTAATATTTAATAACAAATATTTGCACATTTGTTACTCCTCCTGCGTCCTCCTGATGCGCAATAGGTCACAAAAGAGGAGTGGTTGTTTGGTTGTCTGCGTAATATTTTGCAGTACATATTTTTCTTTTTTTTTTCATTCCAAACATCAACGTCACTTTTTTCAAACTCTCACACTTACTCAACATTGGTACACTTTTCATCGCTCATTTGCATCACTTTAACAACAATTACAGACCCTTAAGGCTGTAGACTGGCACTTGCCATTAAAAAATGTTTTAATGTTGTTTCGCTGTGTGCCTGCGTGTGTTTCATATTTCATTTAAAGTTTCGTAAAGAAAGAATGCAAAAAATAAAAAGCAAAACAGGAAAGTAAATGGAACAAATTTAAAACAACAAGAAAATTACTTTAGCTTAAGTATAATAGACAATAAAAGGATTTGTATATGGAACAGCAGTAGCAACAGCAAACAGCAACAGCCATAAAAACTTTGTGTAAATAACAAATGACAGTTGTTCTTTTTTTCATGCAGGCTCTTAGTACTTCATTATACCAGCTCTACTTACGCACAAACATTCAGGCAATATTTTAACGTGGATTGTAACAAAATAAATGGAAAATTTTAACGAAATTTGCAATTATTTTTAACCTAAATCTTCATAGTTTCCGTTCTTTCCGTTCTTATATGTATGTGGTAAAACGCTACTGAAGCTTGTTCCTTGCTGAGCATCTGGAATATAATTTGCTTTGATCAAATTGTCTAGCATATTAAGATTCTATAGGTTTTGCTAAGTTCACAGTTTGCGCTCAAAGCAACAAATATAAATAAATCAGTTTATATGAATAAGTTAAGTATATACTTATAAGGGAAGAAGCTATACTATCCATGAGTACAGACAGATGTTACAAAGATCTGAAATATGTATGATCTGAGATATGTTATTAACATATCAATTTTCCTGACGATGATAACAAATTGTTATCGAAATATTGAAAATAAATACTGTTGAATTTTTTGTAAAAAATAAAACGATCTTTAGCTGCAAAAATAAGAAATATGTATGTACATAAATATTATCTTGTATGAAAGAACAAAAAAAAAAAAAAGAGACAAATTAATAATTTAGAAACGGTGATCAAACAGCCCACTTTCTCACAATCTGCAGAGTTTATGACACTTCTTTGATCATTCATAGTTGCTTAATTGGTAAAAATGTTTTAACTTCTAAAAATTTTTAATTAAAACAAAATTTTTTACCTTTTGGCAAAAAAATATATATGCATTTGAATAAAAAATAATGTTTCCATACTGGAAAAAAGTAAACCATACACAAATCTGGCCGTCACTTAACGTTGAATTCTATTTTCAACAGATTAGTCCGCAACAGAACAGAACAATAAAGTAAAAAACAAACCATGCACATATAGTTTATATTAAACAGAAACAAAACAGCTGATTGAGAACGTACAAACTAATTCTGCCTTATGCCAGGAACACAACTGCGACGTACGACGAACTTCGCCCATCGCGACGAGTTCGCCGGCAAATATTCGTTGTATAAATTCGTGGTGTGAAGTACAGTATCAACGAACATTGTTTACATTCCGTGCAAAGAAAAAAAAAAATGAATATAAATACTAAGGTGGCCATATTAAAAGTAAACCTATATAAGTCCCATCCGAAAGAGGGATTTTTGAACAAATTATCTCGGGTGCGTTATATTTTGGGAACATCTTCATACATATTTTACTACAAGGATTAATATAAATTATAAAAAGTATTATGTGATGAAAAATACTTTTTTTATGTCAGAAACCTGATCACCTGATACTGCTTTGTTCGTCGTTCGCTAACGAAACACTTAGAAATTAATCTATTTCAACTTTCGCTGAGTATGACGAATTTCGACCAACACCATGATTGTGTGCATTTTCATATACACCAATGTATTTTATTTTTGGCGACGAATATTCGCGATCAAATATTCATCGTTCGTCGCAATTGTGTTCCTAGCATTTAGGTTTAAGAAAATGGCAGCAAAACAATGTAGTATAACTTCCCGGCGGCCACCCGGTATGTGTGCCGCCGAAGTCTTTGCCCGTTTCGGCTCGAAAAAACACTTGTAGCCATAGTTGCCATATTTGACGATTTATCGTCATTTTGACGATATTGGGTGCTAAAAATAGTACTTTGACGATTTAAGGTCAGATTTTGACGATTTTTATAGATCACATTTTTATTGTCATATCTTTCAAACAACTGCACGCATACTTCCTTTTTTTTAAGTTAAATTATGTAGAAAATGAAAGTTATATTTATGGTACGTAAATATATATGTATGTTTCCAATACTGAAATATTATATGATAGTTATTTTAGAGTATACATATATTGTGTATGTTAGAGCTGAATTCTAAATAACATGTGCGAATAGCGCTTAAAAAAATTATAAGCTGAAAATTGTACAAACTTCTGTGTAAAAGCATGTGCTCATATTTTAAGAAGACTAAATTGAAGGTATATTCAAAATTTTAACTTATACGAGTTAAAGTAACGAAGTCTTATAAACTTGGAAAATTTCTTTTACGCTATAAATATGAAAATGCTAGATTTTTGAAATAAAGTATTCTTTTATGACTAGGTCTATAGCAAAAATATTAGTCTTATCGTTTTCTGCAAATGTGTGAACTTAACAAAACCAAAGTGTGAAATTAGAAACCATTTTTTTTTATACTGAAGACTTAATCTTAAACTTTGCAACTGTGGTTGTTATGACTTAGATATGATCGATTTAACAGAAGTGTTTAGTATAGGGTGTTTTTTTAAGCTAGATAGAACTTTAAATTGTAAAAAGTAACACAAAAAATTAAATTTTGATGAAACATTTTTTTTATTTGTTTCAGTATACTCTGACAAATCATCATGAATAGACTCACGCTTGAACAACGCTACGAAATTATCCAAATATACTTTGAAAATCAGACCCGTTGTTTTATCGCAAAATTGTGTTCAGCGATGAGGCGCATTTTTGGCTTAACGGGTTTGTTAATAAGCAAAATTGCCGCAAATGACTCCATTACATCCAGAAAAATGCACTGTTTGGTGCGGTTTTCATGCTGGTGGCATCATCGGACCTTATTTCTTCAAAAATGAGGCGGGAGCTCGCGTTACGGTCAATGGAGATCGTTACCGCACCATGATCAATGATTTTTTGTTTGAAAATATGGATGACATTGATCCGGAGGAGATGTGGTTTCAACAGGATGGCGCTACGTGCCATACGGCGAACGCAACCATCGACTTACTGAAATCAAAATTTGGCGATAAGTTGATTTCGAGAAATGGACCTGTCAATTGGCCTCCAAGGTCGTGCGATTTGACACCTCTCGATTATTTCCTGTGGGGCTACGTGAAGTCACTGGTTTATGCTGATAAACCAGCAACAATTGACGCCTTGGAGGCCAGCATTGTTCGTGTTGTTCGTGACATACGGCCAGCAGTGCTCGAAAAAGTGGCCCAAAATTGGACGTCCAGAATGCGCTTCGTCAAGAACAGCCGCGGTGCCCATATGCCCGAAATCATTTTCAAATGTTAATGTCACGTATTGATCTTCCGAATAAAAAAAAATTTTGATTACAATTTAATTTTTTGTGTTATTTTTTACAATTTCAAGTTCTATCGGGCTTAAAAAAACACCCTTTATAATAATAGTACATTTTATTATATTAAAAATATTTATTATATTAAAAACATGTCACAAAAATTAACTTAATTAACTTAACTTCATGTTTGTAGGAGTATATATTTGTTGTTATAGCTTTAAATGCTGTAGTTTTTTATTAAAGGCAACAATGACTTGTTTTGACCATTTTTTTCGTCGAATTTGACGATTTTAAACCAGATTTATCTGGCATCTATGCTTGAAGCTGGTCAGCTTTTCAGCTTTAACCTTTTTCCTAAGATTTCGTCTTTTTTACCCTATACTGGTGTGTGTGTGTGTGTGAGTGTGTGTGAGTGTGTGTGTGAGTGTGTGTGAGTGTGTGTGTGTGAGTGTGTGTGAGTGTGTGTGTGTGTGTGTGTGGGTGTGTGTGTGTGTGTGTGTGTGTGTGTGTGTGTGTGTGTGTGTGTGTGTGTGTGTGAGTGTGTGTGAGTGTGTGTGTGTGTGTGGGTGTGTGTGTGTGTGTGTGTGGGTGTGTGTGTGTGTGTGTGTGTGTGTGTGTGTGTGTGTGTGTGTGTGTGTGTGTGTGTGTGTGTGTGTGTGTGTGTGTGTGTGTTTGGGAGAGTGTGTGTGGGAGAGTGTGTGTGGGAGAGTGTGTTATGTGTAGAATTGTTTTCTTTTCTTCGTTATGAATTTACAATAATGAATTTACAACGAGCGATTTGCCAGTTGTTCATTTTTTCGCCTCGAGACAAAATAAACTTAATTTGTAAATAAAAGCAAAGCAATGATGACGGTATTGTATTGCAATGAAAGGAGGCAAATTTTAAATCGATTTTTTTATCCCCTCTTAAAAACCCGCTTTCAAAGCTCTTTTTAGCCACCATTGCCATATTATTGCCTCAAGCAAAATAAAAATAGTATACTACTGTTTTTATTCAATTCTGTATTTGTATTAGACTGATGACGACAATAACAAAAAAGTTCAACAAACGTTTCGTCTCCTTTTGGAATTATTTTATTTTGGAAATTTTGTGTTGTTTTTGTTTTCATATTTGATTTCGTTGCATGGTGATTGACAATTGAAATTGTTTGAAATGATTTGTTTTTTTTTCTATGGCAATTTAAATTTTGATTTTTTTTTACCTTGTTTTATTATCTAACATTTTGTATTATTCCTTACTTTTTGTTTTTGTTTTTAGCTTTATTTCATTTTTCAATTTGTTTGCTAATACTCTGTAATTTTCATTTTTTATTTTGTTCCTTTGCACAAGTGCGTGTTTGTGTGTAAGTAGAGTTTTTGTGTAGCATTTCCGGTTCAATAAACCCATTTTTTTTCTACCACTTAAAGGCTGGCTGGTAGACTGTCAGTGGCAGACAGGCAGTTGTAGTTTAGCAAATGTACTGATGGTTCCTACTCGTTTGCAGTTGTGTGTAATATCCATATGTATGTATGTATGTGTTTGTATGGTTGTGTAGGTATGTGTATGTATATGTGTAATAACAGTATTATGCCTGTAATACTTTCAGTAGTTCAACAATTTTACTTGATTTTTTGTTTCTTCTCTTTTTTTTTTTGCAGTAAACCATATTTTACATTTGTTTCTCCGACAATGTTTAAGAACTTAGGCAAACTTTTGCTCAAGTAGATTTTTGTTTTAAGAAAAGAACTTAACCGTTTCATTGGCATAAAATAAATTTAATAACAAGTCGTGCACTAAACAATTATGTTACAAACAAACTTAGCTGGAACAAGCAAAAAAAAAAAGTCTATGCGAAAATAAAAATGGCGAGAAATGTAGAACGAACAACATGAGCTTTTTTGTAGCTATATCAAAGCAGAAGTGAATTGCGGCGAGATTAATAATTTGCAGCGATATTGAAAACCGCTAAAAGTCTTAATAGAGTATTCGAAAAACCGTGTTATCACTCGCACCCTTAAAAATACTAAAGCACAAAAATTTTTATACATTATTTAAAGCACCCACAGACTATCAGGCCTGTTCTGAAAACGGCGTGTTTTCAAATCACGAACCGTTTTGAAAGCACGCGGACAATTTGAAGCTGTTCTGCAAATCACGTGATTTTATGGGTTTCGACGTGCTTTTAATTTGTCGAAAGCACGAAAAAAACAGCTATTTTTACATTTTTGTTTTGTTTATTTATAGTTTTATATTCTTCACCACAATAAAAAGTGAACATTAAGTAAAAAAATAAACCAGCTGACTGCTAAAGAAAAAAGGTAAATCACTACTATTGGTAAACACAGCAAAACAATTTCTCAAAAAACAAGCAGTGTCAATAATTTTATTAATATTTATGTTTCTGTGTGAATAAAACTTAATTTTATTACAAAAATCAACAAACAACACATCATTTTAAATACATTAAAATAGTTTTATTAAATTTGTATTGAAAAAAACAGAGAAAATAACCATGTGATATCAAAAAGCCAACCATTTGGCTAACCGGTTTAAAATCACGTGATTTGAATATCTTCTGTGTGCAGAACACCTTTTGCGTGATTTGAAATCACTTTGACAAAAAGTGATTTGCAGAACAGCCCTGTATATGTTATTGCGTCTGTTTTTTTAATATGTATTTCCTCATGTATTTGTTCATGTCTGGAAAAATTATAATTTTTACAGGCGGTTTATAAAATTTGCTCACAAACGTACACAAGGCGAATTCATAACAAATTCAAATTTTAATATTTTTCAGATGTCAATGGAATAATTGAAACAAATTTGGAAAAAAAAATTTAAAACAATTTTTTAAATTATTATTGTATCTTGAGCGCCAGGTATCATCCAGAAATCTCCCCAATCTGGCTGGCCATTTTCACCTATTCAAGCTCTATCATCTGAGACTTTAGGTTTCACTAAATAATTAAAACTTTCACGAAATAACTAAGTTTTTCTTTTATTGTAAATTTGTTTAAAGGAAAATTGAAAACAAAAATGTTGATACAATTTTTCAAGTTATGTATTGCAACTGGAGCGCCAGCTATCATTCAGAATCCTCCGCAATCTGGCTGGCTTTTTCACCTTTCCGAGCTCTATGATCTGAGACTTTAACTTTCACGAAATACTTAAAAGTTCCACGAAATAATTAAAAGTTTATCTTTTCTTGTAAATTTTTTTTTATTATATTTTTGTTTAACTCCTTTTTGTGTTTACATTTTTCCCTTGACATTTGAAAAAGATTTATTTTTTGTAGTGTTGTATTTATTGCTCTTGCATATACCTGATATGAATTCGCCTTCAACGTACATGTACATTTACGTCTGACATTGTCTATGTTTTTTATTATTATAAAAAATAATTATACCAATAAAAATTTATAAATAGCTTGTCTTCTATGGTTCCCAGCTATCTATATGTCGACATTTCATAGGAGCTACCCTAATCATCAGTAGACTTTGGAAATTTTTTAAAGATATTCTCAAACATTCAACTTTATATCCCAACAATCTAAATAAATTAGTGAAAATTTGAAAGGAAAATGCTCTAATAATACCTGTCAAAACACAAAAAACAAGCTTTTCTATTTATAAAGATAGCTCCTATGAAATGTAGACATATAGATATCTGGGAAACATAGAAGACAAACTATTTAGAATTTGTTATTGGTATCAATGTTAGAAGCTGAAATAGCGAATAAAAACTCAATTGTTTAAAAAATAATTATTTAAAACATATTAAAATACTTGTTCGTTAAAATTTCCAGAAGCCGACTACTCATCATACCGCCCAAAAGTTAATCGCCGCTGAATTGTTCGTAAGGCATATAGTTATAATGTCATATGTTTAAACATAACAAAATAGAACACATTCTATTGGAAATTTTGTCAAATGACTTTGCTCATGTTTTTTACAGACGCAATGTTTTTGAGGTAACAGACGAGATGCAGGTATTTTACATTGTGAAAAATTCCATCTACATTGTTAAAAACATATCGTGTGTTATCTACTTTACCGTAGTTTATACAAAAAAAAAAAAATTGTGGTCCCAAAAAGTTCAAAAATTGTCTGTACTAAAAGTTTTGTGATATTCTCCTTTATTTCAAAATCCCCTTTCACAGTTGAGAAATTGATGGGCAGACAGACGAAGTTTATAGGCGATGTATTTAAGAGGAAGAGTGTGGGGTAAACCTCTACGGTACTGGACATTTTAAGACATTTTTCTTTTGAAGTTGCCTCTCTTCGCATTTTTTCATGTTGTTGCTTCATATTATTATTCTCATATCAACAAAGAAAGAAAAGAGAAACGAAAAATTTCTGTGTGTCAATTAATTTCGCAACTCTAAAAGGTTTCAGCAAGTTCAAAGTAGAATGAGAAAAATGTCTGTCTTTCAATTTCCAAACCCTAAAAGCGGACAAAAGTCCTGATTAGGTCAAGTCAACACCAGGGTTGTCACAGTCTTATCTCGCCAACGTGGCGGTTTTAAAACTTATTTGGCTGCCGGATTATCGATTTGGGGAAATTGTGATTTTTATTTAGTGATTTGATTGGTTGTGTGAATTTGTTTTGAAAATCATTAAAATCAATACAAATGTACAGGATATCCCAGAACTCAACGTCAAGTCGAAACGGGGTGACATGATCAATCATGTCAGAAAAAATGCAAATTTTTGAAAAAAAACACTTATTTCCATGAAAACATTACATAGAGTCTATACGTGATATAATATCAAATATTTTTCTATCAGCAAACGTCAAATTTGATAGCAGAGAGAATTATATCACGTGTAGCCTTCAAAATTAATATTATTGCAATATTATATCAGATATCACAATATTGTTTTGATAATATATAATTAAGTAGTATTTCGTTAATTTTAAGGTCCTTTTTGCTTATTTATTTTAATATGTCTGCCAATATTTCGCTTTCCTTCGGATAGCTTCTTCAGGGCAATAATAATAATAAAAAAAAAAAAAAAAAAAAAAAAAAAAAAAAAAAAAAAAAAACAATAACAAATATTATTGCCCTGAAGAAGCTATCCGAAGGAAAGCGAAATATTGGCAGACATATTAAAATAAATAAGCAAAAAGGACCTTAAAATTAACGAAATACTACTTAATTAAGAAATAGAGGTCGAATAAAAATCAAAATTGATAATATATATTTAGAAAACCATATCATGATATGAACTGTCAAAAAACGTAAACAAAACGATATAATATTCAATTTTTGAAGAATTCCCGAAAAAAGTTTAATAAAATCATTAAAATATTTATAAAAAAACGCTTACTGTTCTTTATGTTGTTAGAATATATAAATTTGTTTAAGAAAAATACAACATTCAACGATATTTACTGCATGGTTGCTTAAAAATTGTGAAATATTATGATATTTGCAAAAATACTTGGCGCCATGCTAGATATGAGAGAATATATAATTCGTTTTTTCTCGTTAATTTGCTGACGTTCTCTCCCATATAATATCAGAGTTAATATCAGTTGTAGACACTATGTTATACAAATGTTTAAAATTTTTCATGTCTAGCATTTTTTTAACTATTTTCATTATTTTTTTTTTTTTTTTAATTTTAACAGCATGATGTGTAAAAATTTATTACAAAACTTTCTCTCTTTGGGATATTTGCAACATGAAATAGTTAATGACAATTTAATGTTGTAAACGTGGTGTTTTGCTATTGAGCTTAAATGAATGCGTAGATGATGTTGATGGGGTTCGACCATAAACAATTAAAAACCCATAACTAACAATTGTTTCGGCCATGAAGTAAAACCAGAGCCAACATTAAATACTCGTAAGTCTGCACCACAAAATTGGCATCATTGCCTTAATTTTATAGTTAAAAATAAAAACAACAAAATTAAAACAAACCCTTTTACCTCAAATACAGAAAACAAACAAAAAAATGTGTTTAATAAATGAAATTGTTATATATAATGTTGACATTTAGGGTCCGGTTTTAGGAGGAAGGTTAAACTTTTTTAAAATGCAGATTTGTTAAACTTTGATAAAATCCAAAGTTCCATTAATCCACTAAGTGATTTTACAGTGAGAATTTAATAAATATTAAATTAGAGGATACTAGCATTCTGTTACGTTTTTATACTTAAAAAAATATTTGCAACATAATGCGCAAACATGCTGATGTTTGTCAAACCGCTTGTGTTGTTTAGCGCTAAATTTCATCATTTCGGTGAAATTTTTGCAGAGTGAAGTAGTAAAAAAAGAAGTAAATGAAATAGATCAAGAAAAATTTGTGTTATAAGAATTTATAAAATTGTAAAAGTCTGCCTTTTTTAAAGCCAACCAATTCTCCAAGAAATAGAGGCTCTGACATTTTTGCAAAGAAGTTAAAAGAGACATATCTTAGGGCCAAAGGCAATAAAATTAATTTATATTTGGCGGACTTCATATGGCAAGCAAAATTGCCGCAATGCAATTGCCATGAACCTTCATTAAAACCGAAAAAAAGAGTGATTAACTTGTGTTTGTAAGAATTATGTTTGTGTCGTTTGAGTGCAAACGGGAAGCGTATGTTTGCCAAACAATTTGCGTAGATTATTTACGTATGTAGCAGGTCTGATTAAAAAAATAAGCGTTATTTTCAAATTTTGAGAGTTACGTATGTTCGATTTTCACATTTTTTTTCTGTTTTGTTGGTACACATGTCTGCTATATATGTATGTCAGCAATATCAGTCATTATAGATTATCAGTTTGTTTTTGACAGATAAAAAGGTTAGTCGTGTTTTGAATGCTCTTCAATTTTTTTACTATTCAAAAAAATGGATTAAAAAAAACGGTTTTGTGTAAAAAATTAAATGAAATGCGCAAGGAAATTTGAAATGTTGACTGAGGCGTTTGGCGCGTCTACTATGAGCAGAACACAAGTTCTATTGTGGTACAACCGGTTTAAGGAAGGTCAAGAAGATGTCAATGACATCGCTTAGGAGCTGTTGAACATCGTCACCGACGATCAAGATTTCCTCAAAAAGGTCATAACTGAACCAAAGCCCAATCATCCCAATGAAAACGATCTGAAGAGCCAACACCGAAAAAAACACTGTTTTCTTCAAATGCAATGGCGTGGTGCATCACGAATTCTTGCCACAATGTCGTACAGTCAATAAGGAATATTAACCTGAAGTTATGCGCCGTTTGCGCAAACCAATTCGTCAGAAACGCACAGAATTGTGGAAAAAACAATGAT
This sequence comes from Thecocarcelia acutangulata, assembly GCA_914767995.1. NCBI lineage: Eukaryota > Metazoa > Arthropoda > Insecta > Diptera > Tachinidae > Thecocarcelia > Thecocarcelia acutangulata. The sequence goes on along the minus strand of OU612097.1, from coordinate 25,177,152 downwards.
GGGCTTTGCACCATGATAACGCACCAGCTCACACATCGATGTTTGTGCATGAGTCTTTGGCCAAAAACAAAGTGTTATCATGCCTCAACCAGCCTATTCACCGGTCTTGGCCCCCGCTGATTGTTTCCTCTTCCCAAAACTAAAGACACGGTAGCGTTTTGCTACGATTAAGGAGATAAAAGAAAAATCGAAACAGGAGCTATTGGCGATACCAAAAAGCGCGTTTTAGAAGTGTTTCGAGAATTGGAAAGAAACGCTGGATAAGTGTGTTATATCTGAGGAGGATTACTTTAAAGGAGACAAACAATGTAGTTATTGATGAATAAATATATACTTTTCGAAAAAATTAAAAAACAGGGCTGTCCTGCAACTCACTTTTTGTGAAAGTGATTTGAAATCACTTTCGCAATCACTTTTGTGTTCTGCACACAAAATATTTTTAATTTTTGTTATTTTAAACCGGTAAACTAACTTGAAATCACATCCTAATTTTTGCATCACTTTCCACCAACCCTTTCCTTTAAGCAAATCAACTAGCACTTCAAATTTTTGTTGAATGATGATTACCGCGTTTCAATATAATTAATTAAAAAAACCACCCGTTTTGCAAGAAAAGGAAAATATTAAAATAAAAAGCAATAAACCCCAGATTTCACTAAACTTCTTGTAAGATTTTCTTATTTTATGTATCGCATGAAATAAATGTATAAAAAACAAAACTCTAAGTGGGCTTTTGTGTTCGCAAATAATTTGATTCCATTTAATTAAAACAATCATTTCACTTGTAGCTGCCAAGAAGCGAAGCAAATCACTTGCTCTTTGCATTTCTCAACAATTGCCCACAATCATTCGAGCATTATTGTATTAATTGGTTGTTACTTTTCGAAAACTTTACAGCAGGGAGGGGAAGATTGCATAAAATCCTTTGTCTACTAGTTGTAAATGAAGAGACGTGGATTTTAAAAGGACTTGTTTAAACGTAAATCTTCTTATTTAACTTAATTTGTTATCCGTGTGCTTAAAGCGAAGGACAGGAAATAATTTCCAGTAAACCGGGTGTATTTTAAAATTAAATTAAATAGCAGTTTGAGGTGTACGAGTATATATAATTATTTTCGAATTAATAAAGCACAGCAATGTTGAAATTTTTTTTGCAACAAACTGAGAACTGCCTAGTCCTTGGAGCAATTGAGGCTGTGAACTTGAGATTGCAGCTTCGTGATTATTGTGGATTTTCACAATGCAAAGTAATTAATTTTTTTTTAAGACCAAAATTAGGAAACATCCCCTTTTAATTAGAAACTTCAATATTTTACCGTTAACAAACCTAATTATCCCAAAGGTGCCAAATGTATGACTAAATTCAAATATATTTATAAGCCGAAAATATTTATAGCTAGCTTCTATCTTCAATCAAGCAAAAACTTTATGTTTTCCTTTGATTGAAAGTTACCTAGCACAAACACGAATTTTTTTATTTTTTTTTATATACATATATTTTTTATATATATTTTAATTTTTTATATTTTTATTTAATTTTTTTTTAATTTTTTTTACATTTTAAAAAAAAAATTTTTTTTAACTTTTTTTTAATTTTTTTTTATTTTTTTTTATTTTTTTTAATTTTTTTTTTTTTATTTTATTATTATTATTTTTTTTAATTGTGATCTGTCAAAAGTGGGCTGTTAAAATTTCACCCAAATTCATCGATTAGTTTCTTTTTTTTATAATCGTTTGAAAGTAAGCAACTTTAGTGTTTCTTGAAAAATTGGAAAATTGAATTTCGTGTAGTGATTATTATTTGAAAGGCAAAACGGTGCGTTATTCTGTTCTATCGTAACGACAATAGATTTCTCTCTCTCCTGAATCTCTGACGAGATTAGGGATCTTGTTCCCGAAACTCGCACATTTCAACGTAGCACATGTTCATCGTCCAGAGCTCATCCTTTTGTGGTCAATTGCCCGGGGAGTCGTACTACGCATTACAAAGAGAGAGAGTTTTTCAGCCGTAGGCTTCGCCTATGGAATTAGTTGCCTGCAGACGTGTTACCTGTCTTTTATGACGCTGGAAGGTTTAAATCAAATGTTCAAAAACACTACTCTCTTTTCCCCCATAACCTATTTTCCTAGTTCTGGTACAATGCACTGCATATGTAGAGGTCATCCCTTAAGTACTGGTCCAAGATAAAAAAAAGAGACAAAAAAAGCTGGTTAAAGATTACGGTCAGATTACATGGTAAAGTATTGGATTGCTGACGTTAAACGCGGCCGAACAAGCACTGCAACAATACCATCAATAGAAAGGCCAAAAGAGATGTTTAATGAAGAAAATATCAAGAAAATCCTCGATATCGTTATGAATGATCGCCGAGTCAAGTTACGTGAAATTGTTGGAATTATAAACATATCATATAAACGTGTGTTCGCCATTTGCATATGAAAAAGATATCGGCAAGATGGGTGCCGCGCGTTTGCTCAGTGCAGAACAAACACGAGTTTGACAGACCAGTTCACAGCGGTGTTTGGACATGATAAAGCGTAATCTTCCTAATTTTTGGCGTTATTAACAACAGTTCATAAAACGTGGGTAGTCCACCACTACACACCTGCAACCAAAAATCACTCACTTCGGGTGCTCCGAAGAAGGCGAAGACAGTGAAATCGACTTGACTTTTTCCTGTTTCCAAACGTGAAAAAATGGCAGGCAGGAAGTATTAGGTATAAGGTCGTATTATTCAGATGGTATAAAAAAGTTGCAATATCGTCTTACTAAGTGTATTGAGCTAAAAGGAAAAAAAATGTTTTTTTTCTCCTTGAATGTGGTCGTTGCCTTTTATTTACAGCGACAAATTGAATCAAAAATACGTTACTGCAATATATGTTGTATTCTGCTATTACTTTCACTTCTCTTTCTTGGCTGGAAGTGGAATCGAAAATTGGAAGTCATAAATTGACAAGTAACATCATGCAGCTTTTCATAAACGAGCAAATTTCTTTCTATTTTCGATTGAAACAATATTCATAACCCTAATGAAGCTCTACATTGTTGGCCCAAAAACCACGACAAAATCGTAACATTAATGTAAATTAAATCGTCATATCTACGAAGGTTTTTCTATCAGTGTACCTGAGAGTATTTTTGTTATTAGAAAATTTCGTAACGTTAAGATAATTCTTCTTAACGTTACGATAATCAAACTATCAGCGAAAAAACGCCCTAATTATTAAAAGGTTGGCAATGGTAGAGTAGTAAGAGGAAGTAAGTTGAGACTTATTGTTGGGTCGTAAACAAATATAGTTCCAGTTCCTTTTACACCATGGTTGGGAGGGCATTCACTAGAGAATAACATCTATCTCTAGATATATACGTTTCTTTTGGAATTTATGTGTGTGTGTGTGGGGCATTGTCGAAGGTAAATTTTTAAATGTGTTAATAGTATTTAATTTAGTGTTGCTGTCAACGGCTGACGAGAGGGTTGGAACCGACCTGGGACAAATTGAGTTAGTCGGTAATCTCGTCAGGCGGTTAGTAGCGGACCGTAACATTAACTATTCCAACAATATATTACATTTTCCTTTATGCAAACTCATCTAGCAAAGAATTAGCCGCATTCCTGAACAGAATGTGGCAAACTCCTGAGCTAAATTAGAAATTGTCATATGAATAAATTTTTTAATACGAGTAGTGTGCAAGAATTTTATTTTTTCGTGTTCTTATATCGAAATAAAAGGAGAAATGTAATTTGGTCCATGATCTCGATTATGTATGGCAATTTAATTTTCGGCATAAAAATATGGTTGTTAAAAAATTTTCACGTTAAGTCAAGTTATTATTATCTTTTAGCTATATTTATCTCTCTTCAGCCTTTTTACTTGATTAAAGAAAAGAAAATTTATAGAAATAAGAAAATTAAGTGTACACATACTTTAAAGATATTTTTCAACATTTACTTTTTTCTTTCTTTGTTGAACTTAAATTTAATACGCATTTTCTGCGACACCAGCATTCCTTGACTTGGTTTCTTCACTTCACATCTGAAATGCTCTAAGGAAGCAATATTGGCGAGAGGACAAAAAAGTAGACTAACAACAATGCCAACAGCAACAGCATTTACTACTTTATACAATAAAATAAGAGTCACATAGACAGCCGCACAGAAGGGGAATAGAAGATGAATGGAAAAATGACAAAGAAAAATAAAAAGAAAGCATTCCTTCTTATAATTATCTATTCCGGTCATGTATTTAACATTTTGCAAGATGTCATCATCAGTGTAGTATTTACTTTTTCCTACCCACTTTTGCGATGTTTTATTCCCCATCTTTGCTATTAAATAATACTAAGCATAGCAACATTGTACAGTGGTTTAATTGAAAGTATTATTCAGAATAAAATTTGTTTATTATTAGATTTATTAAAGCGTTTAGTCGCTGCTGCAGGCGTGAAAATAAAATAACTACTCTGCCGTTATGTTTGCTCAACTCGAGATCCTTACCCAGAATACTTTCATTCATTTGCTGAAAAGTGTATTAGCCCTATTCACAATCTAATGCAAACGGCTTTGCATCATTGCATTTGGAAAAAGGATTGCTTTTTTTACTTTACAGTAACAAAATACAGGGTGGCTGATAAAAGCTGCTTCCAAAAAAAAAAAGAAGTAATAACTTATTTGCTGTGTAAGTAAACTGTTCCATTTTTATTGTATTTATAGACTGATCTTTAAGTTTAACTGAAATGGAGAATTGGGAAAATTAAGCAACGCGTCCACGCTTTGGAGTCCGTTGTTTCCGTTCAAAGAGAATATACGCGCACGTTTGGCGGCACTACTCCTAGCAGATGGATTATAATGAGGCTCGTGAAGAGTTTTGTCGAGCGTGGCACAATCGCAAGAAGGCCTTATCATTGAGATCCTATGCAATCTCAATGCGTAAAATTGTGATTCGGGCTATTATCTTTTTGGATTTCGCGTTACAGTGTATTACTGTCTAGGAGTAGTAGTTAATCATTCCCCATGACAACAACAATTCATATGTTGCTTTTGCATGTGTTCTTCTTAGCAACATGAGAATTGAGGAGGTTAAATTTATTTATTTTTGAACACATTTGCCACATTTTTTAAGCTAGATAGAACTTTAAATTGTAAAAAGTAACACAAAAAATTAAATTTTGATGAAACATTTTTTTTATTTGTTTCAGTATACTCTGACAAATCATCATGAATAGACTCACGCTTGAACAACGCTACGAAATTATCCAAATTTACTTTGAAAATCAGACCCGTTGTTTTATCGCAAAATTGTGTTCAGCGATGAGGCGCATTTTTGGCTTAACGGGTTTGTTAATAAGCAAAATTGCCGCATATGGAGTGAGACCAATCCACAAGAGACCCTACAGACTCCATTACATCCAGAAAAATGCACTGTTTGGTGCGGTTTTCATGCTGGTGGCATCATCGGACCTTATTTCTTCAAAAATGAGGCCGGAGCTCGCGTTACGGTCAATGGAGATCGTTACCGCACCATGATCAATGATTTTTTGTTTGAAAATATGGATGACATTGATCCGGAGGAGATGTGGTTTCAACAGGATGGCGCTACGTGCCATACGGCGAACGCAACCATCGACTTACTGAAATCAAAATTTAGCGATAAGTTGATTTCGAGAAATGGACCTGTCAATTGGCCTCCAAGGTCGTGCGATTTGACACCTCTCTATTATTTCCTGTGGGGCTACGTGAAGTCACTGGTTTATGCTGATAAACCAGCAACAATTGACGCCTTGGAGGCCAGCATTGTTCGTGTTGTTCGTGACATACGGCCAGCAGTGCTCGAAAAAGTGGCCCAAAATTGGACGTCCAGAATGCGCTTCGTCAAGAACAGCCGCGGTGCCCATATGCCCGAAATCATTTTCAAATGTTAATTTCACGTATTGATCTTTCGAATAAAAAAAAATTTTGATTACAATTTAATTTTTTGTGTTATTTTTTACAATTTCAAGTTCTATCGGGCTTAAAAAAACACCCTCTATTTTCGCCACTACTACTCTTTATGAAAAAGAAACAAACAAATCGCAGGCTTACTCAAGTTTTACGTTCAGTTCAAAGTTGTTTCAAAGTGTTTTTTTTTTATATATATATTATTTTTTTCTTCTTGAGAAAAAGAATTTAATTCCCAACCATGAAGAACACAGATGTTATTATCAGAGAATTAAATTTTCACACAAATCAGAAACATATTTAAAATATGTTCTTTTCCGCTAGCAAAATATTTCAGCTTAAAAATTCAGTTCATTATTTCATGCAAAATACTTTCAAAAGTGCGTATGAAAAAAATGCATGAGAAATAAATTATAATTCTGTGGTGTTTTATCACAACAGCTTAAGTCAAATTTTAAAAATGTTATATAATATGATTAATGTATTATATATAAAGTGTTTATTTGTTAATATAATTTTCTCGTATTATTGTGATAATTTTGTTGTAATTGTGGTTTATTTTCATTTGTTCTTAAAGAGTTTTTTTATTGAAATTTCTCCTTAAAACATTTTTTAGTCTTATCTCGACTTACAAAAGCGGTTCGGAAATATCTTAGCCTAGCACAAAAGGCGCGGTATAAACAGAAAAAAATTAAGTGAAACTTCCATCTCTGCTATGAACACATGTTAAATTTTTTCGATCTGGTAACTACTTCATATAGATGTTCAGGTGTTCACAAAAGACGAATTCGCGATTTTTTTACAATGGAAAAATTAGAAATGCGTGGTGTCATTAAATATTTACATAAAAAAGGTTTATCGGGACAAGAAATTCATAATGATATGGTGAATGTGTTAGGTGAAAGTGCTCCTTCATACGCAACAGTAAAAAATTGGTTTGCTGAATTTAAACGTGGTCGTACAAGCATTGAAGATGAAAAACAACAGAAATTGTAGCCAAAGTGCATGATATGGTATTAAATGATCGACGAATAAAAGTGCGTGAAATAGCTAATATCATGGGCATCTCCCATGATCGAGTCCATTTAATTTTCATGAAGAACTAGAGATGAAAAAGCTTTCTGCAAGATGGGTGCCGCATTTGTTAACAGTCGACCAAAAACGCATAAGAATGAACATTTCTCAAGCTTGTTTGGATCGTTTTAAGTGAAATAAAATGGATATTAAGCGTCGTTTCATAACTGTTGAAGAGACAAAAGAACAATCCAAACAATGGACTAAAGCTGGCGGAAGTGCCCTAAAGAAGGCAAAAACAATTCAATCGGCTGGTAAGGTTATGGAAACGGTTTTTTGGGACTTCAATGGTATTTTATTGATTGACTAATTAATTAAATGTACAAATTCGAGAAAAACGTCCTGGCTTACAACACAAAAAAATAATTTTTCATCAAGACAACGCACCAGCGCACAAGAGTGTTTTAATAAATTAAAGTACGAGTTGCTTGACTACCAACCTTATTCTCCTGATTTAGCTCCCAGTGAGTTTTACCTGTTCCCAAATCTAAAAAAATTCCTTGCTGGCAAGCGTTTTACCTCAAATGAATATCCAATTGCAGTTGTAGACCAATATTATGAAGACCTTCAGGAAAACTATTTTAATCAAGGGATAGAATTGCTAGAAAAGCGTTGGACTACATGTATTGAAGTTTCAGGAGATTATATTGAAAAATAAAAATATTTTTGAAAAACTAACTATTCTCTTTTATTGATAGGCTAAAAAGTTTCCGAACCGCCCTCGTAAGGTGTTATGATATAATGCCACAAAATTGATACGCGTTTATCAAGTCTTTTTTGGCAACATGATTTTTGAAGCAACATGTATCTCGCAACACTTTTTTTCAACTGCTATTATAGCATAACCAACATCTAATTCGGTGTTGAGGTTGGGGCACATAGAATCTCGTACGTTATCCATCTCCGTTTTCAACTGATGTAAAACTGAAAGCGAAACTTGTATGAAGTTCGCACAATCAGTAGTTTAACGGGTGTAAAATCAATAGTTTTTTATTTTAATTTTATTAAAATAAAATTAAAATCGTTGAATTCATTTTTCACTAATTCTAGAACTACTGGCAAGTGAACTTCCTGGTATTCTCTGACAAAAGATAATTTATAACCCAAATAATTCATGAGCCTAGACAGCAAAAGTTAAAAAGAAGTAACTGCTTGCTTATAAACATTTATAATAGCAATCCTTATTTGTTGGAAAACAAACACCATTAATTTTCATAAACAACAATCAAGGATTTTGAGTTACAATTCCAACAGAGGAAACGGAAATTACTTAATCATCATCACATAATCAAATAACTCCAATTATGCTGATACAATAAGAGTGAGAAAGAGCCGAAGAGATAAAGATTTGCAATAAATAAAACTGCAAAGCACTGACAACAAAACGAGTGAATAGTAAGCAAGTTTAGTTAAATAACAGTCCACTACAAGAATGGTGATGAAAATAGAGTACATGAAAACAAAAACTTTGCACTGATTTCTTCGATGCTCAGAGACTATTATAACAGTCGGATATTATGTTAAACTACCTTCAACTCACGCTAACGTCTCGATTGATGATGATATCTATTGTAGCTTGAATCAAATCCTGTGATGTAGTAACGCCTTCATTTCGCGCCAGCATTTATCAACTGTTTTGAATTTCAATTTTCAATATGTCGTTTCTTGTATACGAGTATAAACTGACTAACCTCTTCTTTGATATGCTTGTAGATTCCATTGCATGCGCATTTGTTGTTGTATCATATACTTAACTATATGAAATACTTTCCATATACTCCTAGACTCTTTCCAATTTACTGGTATGTACGATGGCGGATTGATATTGAAGTAGGAAAATAAATCCTCAAAATACGCGTTAATTTGAAATACAAACAAAAAATATCGCAATATTCAAAATGCAAATGAGCAAAATTTCATGAAGCTGGAACATTTATTCCAGCAAGCCGAGAATATGATAGAATGAATTCCAACATTGTTATAAGTTTAAAGTTTCATCAGCGATAAAACTCCTAGAAAGTCACATTTGTGGCAGACTGTCGTCTGTCGTTAAATAGCACCTGTCTTTTTTTAAATTACCTGCACCGAAGGTAGTTTATTCTGAAAGAGGCAAAAATCATTTTGTAAAAATCCTTATATTTTCTTCAACTGCTTCTCTTTGTATTTCTCTTTAAGTCACACAAGTTAAAAAAAAAAACGAGGAGAAAATTTTGCAATAAAAAACCGCAGACTATATAAATGTTTATTACAGCTTGTGGTTCAGTTATTCTTAACCTCAACTATGTGGCGGTCGTATGGATGTTAGTAAGTGCATTACTTTTTTTTATATCTTCCACAGCTCTTCCTTCCTCTTGGGTAGCTGGAAAAATGGATTTAGTTTTTTGTTTTCGTTACACAGTTAATTTTAATGTTACATTAAATTTAAAAAGGTGATAAGTTAAAAATGTTTTTTTTTTCTTTGCTTTTGTTTTCTCTTCAGTGCCGGTTTCGTGCTCAATAAATGTTAATGAGTGTTTCATGTTGAACTTTCATTGAAACGTTTGATTTTATGCTGGTAATGGAAATTGTTGTTATTGGCCATCAATGTCAAACAAATGCAATAAAGTTTGATGATCGGTTTAAGTTATTGGTCGGTTGAAAATTGTTGAGTGGTGTACAAATTTAATTTAATTTTTTTTTTGTTTTTTTGTTTTTAATTAAATGCATTCCTTACTTAATTTGATACACATTCACATAGGATATACATATAATCCTGTTTTACTTATTTGTTAATATAACCTATCCACTAAACAGGTTGCAGTAGTTGACCGGTAGAGATGAATTATTGTATTAATATCCTGTTTGGACATACGCAATGATTGAGATCATCACAATTGACGCAAGCAAAAAGATTCGCAGTTTATTGTGTAATCAATTGTCGACATAGGTTTTTTTAACAAAGCCGGTCCTGTGTCATACCTCGAAAATTCGCATAATCTGGTATTTGCAGTTGAATCATACGGAAGATGTGTAACTAATTTTGCTTCCATCCAAACAAATCCTGTACTAGTAATGTCGGGTAGACATCCTTTTGACCAAAGGATGGCAACGACTTCTTTGCGAATGGCTTGAGGGTCTTATTGTTCTTTATTATTAACCACCTAAAGGATGTTCGCCGAGAAGTTATACTACTCGAAGTAATTCCATTGTAATCCTGGCTATATGCGATGTGGTACCGTCTTGTTGATACCACACGTTAATCAAGCCCAAAGCATGCAGTTGTGGAATTAAAGTTTTCAGTCATATCACGATATCGCTCCCCATTCACAGTTACCGCTACGCCGTCTTCATTTTCAATAAAGCTAGGTCATGATTCCTCCTGACCAAATTGCACACCGGACTATCACTTTTAATGGATGCAAAGGTGACCCATGAATAATTCGAGGGTTTTCCTGTGCTCAGAACCGACTACTCTGTTTTTTCACATATCCATTCAAATGAAAATGCGCCTCGTCACTCTTTATGATTTTTTCATTAAAATCAATAATTGGTTATGATGAAATGTTTAACGATTAATATACGTTGGTTTATCGAATATTTTTCTATAATAAATTTTTCATGACTGTTAAATATGAACCGTTAAGACTGTTTTCCAAAATGGCGGCAAAACAAAGTAGTATGTATGCCTTCGCGGTGGACACCCTGTATAAGCAGTTCCCTATATGCCCACTTCTATTCGCGAGAGTGCCATGATCTTGCATTTATTCGAGGTATCTCCTTACAATAAACATCTCCACATCTTGGAGTGCATACTAAAATGACAGTGTTAATTCTGGCATATGGGCGATCCATACATTTTTGAAAACGACGTTGCTGAGACCATCATCTTCAACGGTGAGAAGATAATAGGTTTCTTTTGGCCCAAATTGGCCGATATGGACATAGACAACATATGATTCCAACAAGATGGCGCTACGTGCCACATAGCAAAAACTACAATGTACATTCTACGTGAAGAATTTGTGAGTATATTTACATCTCACAGACGTGACGTGAGTGGGTCACCAAGATTGTACGATTTGACCCCTCAAGACTTTCTTGTGGGGCTTCCTGAATTCGCAGGTCTAGACCAATAAGCATAACCGAGGCTGTTGATAAAACTCGGATCTATGGGAGTCATTAAAAATTAAACCACTCGTCGGAATGCGTACCACCACAAGTATACCCGGCGGTAATTTGAGCGATGCTACAATACATACACAATGGCATAAATGGACCTTTCAAACAAAAGATTTTCGTTAATACCTTGCATAGCTTCTTTTATTACATTACATCTATTCGCCTTTATTAAACCATCATTAAGTGTCAGTATTCATGCTTTGAGACACGCCTTCAGGTGTCTTATTCTTCCACCCGGAAAACAGTACAAGTAGCCTGCAAGTTAAGCTATCCTCAAAGACCATACCTGGGGCCTAGGTTAATTTTGGAACCGTTGCAAAAAATATTGTTACGAATTTTATCACATCTAGCCCAATGTGCGTTATAAATGTGCACGCACAACCACTTAATCAACATAAAACTAAAAACATTACACACAAACAAACAAACATACATGATCTAAAGAACGCGTTCTTATTGTTAGTTCTTGTTGTGTTCTTATTGTTTCACAAGCATGTGTGCGTGGCAATTATATTTGTACATTTGTGTCTAAAATTCTCGTTAGCTAGAAGCCTCACCAACAATGCAGAAAGTAGTAAAGAAGTTTAAATAGCAGGCAGATTTTCCGCAGAGACAAAGTTTAATTTAAAGCAGTGGTGCCAACAAGTTCTATATGGAAGAGTAAACACCAATACATTTAAGGAAAAAATATTTTTATTTAATATTTTTTGTTGTAAAAAGCAAAACATGTACAAAAACAAAATTCACACTGATAATCACTGTCGTGAAATGAATATTAAGTTTGAAAAATTTTTTCAACATAATTATGTCATTATGTAAGACTCATATTAGAATGGAAGTAAGCATAATAATCACTCTTAATAACATTTTCTCTAAACATTTTAAATGTTTGATGATATAAAATACACTGAACATACATACAAACGCATTATTATCGTAAAATAATTTTGCATTCTCCTTAATGTTATCTACTGTAATTGGAAAAAAAGCTGCAAGCCTCTAGCTGACATGTGTATTCGCCAACGTCTGTTGAACGACTAAACTAAAGCGCATAAGAAAGAAAAGGCGTTGCTTATAAATAAACTAAATGGCCATCGCTGATGGAAGACGAAGTTATTTGTGTATTTTTCATTGCTAGTGCTGAGCGCAGTATTTGTGTATTAAAGAGCACAGCCCTATAGCTAAGCGCATTTACAAAAACAATTGAGCTACAAGCGCATATGTCTGGGCACACTTGATTTAAAGCGTTGTGCAAGACAGTTGTAAGCCGGAAAAGTAAGCAAGTCTAGTGTGGTAATAGAATTGTGAAGTGTAACGAACAAGTGTCTATGTCATCATTTCATTTGCAACTGAAGAACCAGCAATAGCGTTTTCAAAGGTGAAAACCTAACAATATGTTAAACTATAAAATATGTGTGATATGTTTCTTGCGGTTGTCCTTCAGCTGATTTTGGCAAACATTGCCGTTGTTTGTTTCCTTGACTACTTCAGAGATCAAAAGTAAATTGCATTATTTTCGTGGATTTTTCAAAATGTCTACACAAATGAAGCAAAAACATGGAAAAATTCAAATATAACGAAGAAATGGATTTAACAGCTTTTACTGGTAACAAATTTAATAAAACTAAAGTGCTAGGAGATATACTCGTACACATTTTTCTTTGATCTTTAGACTATTTTTCAGGTTATATTAAAAAAAACAGCAACTTTCTATGGGATGCTTTTCATTTTTCATACATTAGAGACAGATTTTTATAATTTAATATAATTTAATTTTGTTTCTCATTTTAAGTCTATACACAAGCTGGCACATCCTTGTTTCCGTTACATGGTTTCAAAGTCTAATAAAAAAAAATATGATAGCATGTCTTTGACATTAATGAAAATTCATACACACGAGGGATGTTTCATAACTCCGTACCTATTTGAATTTTAAAACAAGATTTTTTTTTGTGGTAAATAAGCGTTTTATTTTTCCCCTTTATCTCCTTCTAAATCAGTACATTTAGTTCAGCGTTTTTCAGTTTAATGTATAAAGTTAGTTTTTTACAGAGGTATAAAACCTTAAGTTAGCAACACTTTTTTAACTGGCTGCCATTTTGTCAACTGTTAAGTGATTTATATTTGGTTTGGCTTGGCATGAATACACCAACACCTGGACAACAATTCCAAATTGTGTATACTTGTGCCCAGAACAAGATTGCCATTCATCCCGATTATCATAAGCGAATATTGTTTAATGATGAAACTCACTTTGGTTTAATGGATACGTCAATAAACAAAATTGCCGTTTTTGGAGTGATGACACTGCTCATGTGTATGTGGAGAAACCGTTCAAAAATACTCTTTCGCCTCCTCACAACCTATTTTCCTAGTTCTGGTACAATGCACTACATATGTAGGGGTCATCCCCTAAGCACTGGTCCAAGATAAAAAAAATACTGGTGTGCTTTATAGACTGGTGGAATAATTAGTTCGCACTTCCTCTCCAAATTAGACTACGTCTAAGCCAGGGGTGGCAAAAAATCTATATGAATGAGCAAACACCAATACATTTAAGGGAAAACTACTTTTATTTAATATTTTTTGTTGTAAAAAGCAAACATATTAAAAAAAAATTACACTGATAATCGTTATCGTCAATGTTTATCAGCAAAGCATGTGAAAGTTTTGTTGCTTTGCTCTTGCGTGTGTGCAGTGAAGAACGACAAAAATAAACAGTCAATAAAGTTGTTTGTGTATTTTTCATTGCTAGTGCTGAGTGCAGTATGTGTGTATTAAAGAGCTCAGTCCTATCGCTAAGCGCTTTTACAAAAACAATTGAGCATCCAGCGCATAGGGCTTGGGCACTTCTGGTAAAGCGAACCGTGGCGATCATATGAAGAAGTCATATTTATATTATCTTTCGAATAAAGTAAATTACATGCCAACTTAAAAAATTCATCTCATTTCTTTGCATTTCAATGATCTATACCTCTATAAAAACACTATATACTGTTGTTTTGTTTTTCATTCGACTCAAAACTTTTACCATACAGTAAATTCTTCAGGAGTTGAAAAAGAAAATAATTGTATTGTTACTGGGGCAAAAATTAAAAAAAAACAAAATGTTAAACATTTTGGACTACCGGCTGTACTGGCATGATTGCGGATGCTCCGGCTTTGGCTCGCCGATCGGGGGTGGTTCTTGCCGGCCAATCCAGCTCAATATAACTACAAAAAAACATACCAGCCTTTTTGTATTAGAGCCAAATCAAAACAATGTGTGAGGCCTGAAAGTGAATGCTGAAAAAGAAAAAAAAACACTACTCTACCGAATACTAACCTCACCTTCTCAACTCGCCGCTTCGTCGTATTCATAAAGAATACGCTGGATGGAGTAGCAGTTCATCGCATAACTTATATATTTTTGCACTTTTTTCACCACATGTGGTCGGTTTTGCTTTAAATCAATATCAAATCTGTTTTAAAGCTCTGAATAATATTACCTAGTGATCCTGCTATCCTTCTATAGGGGCTTTTTAATTAGACCGGTACATATACAGTGCATTGTACCGGAACTAGGAAAATAGATTATGAGGGAGAAGAAATATAGAGTATAGAGTGTTTGTGGACGTTTGACTTGAACTCTACAATATTATAATTTTCATGAACAACCTCTGCAGGCAACTTGTTCCACTGACAGACTTCTGAAGAAAGAATTGTCTCTGTAATGTCTTGCATAATTCACTGGGGAGTTGAACACAAATGGATGAGACCTTAACGATGAGCGTATATTACTAAAAATATATGAGTTTAAGGAAAATTATCCCTAGTCTCATCAGATCAAAATCCATTGTAGTAACGATACAACATATGAATGAAACCGAGCGTATCGGGAAAAAGTGAGCCCATGATTGTTTTTTGGCCGACAGGACCAACTTGGCTTTGTTTATGCTCCAAACAACGGCTGAAGCGCACTGTTTGGATTGTTTCTTAGTCTTTGGGGTATTGAAATGGGGCTATGTTTTGTTTACGGTTATATAAAACAGCGTAAAGACTCATCCGGATTGCGGTTGAATATCGTTAAACACCCCTTATAGTTGAGTGTGAATAATCACGTCAACAATTCCGAGGTTCGTGAGTTGTCGAGATTGTCTGTTTTTCTGACAGCCTTTCTGACAGTTTGTCAAAGACAAACAAAATGACGCAGCTTCTTCTAGAAGGTGATGGCTGACAGCAGTAATGTTGAATATAAAGTTTGTATTTGTAGCTATACAGTTGCAAATAAATTTGCAATTAACAGTAATTTATTGTGGTGCTGTGACTAACTGTGACGACCTATGCCTTCGCATAGGAAGTTGGTGCGTGGTTAACAACGAAATAGCTCAAAGGTAGAAAGTTAACCAATGTGAGTGGCAGAAAGTTAACCAATGTGAGTGAGACGCAAAATTCTCAAAGGCCAAACAACAACGACTAGCCTGACCGCACTTAAGAAATAATTACGATGACGCGAGAGCTGTTCTCCAGCCCAGAGTTGCTTTACGACCCTGCATTTAAAGTTACTGCGCGGGAAATTGCGAAAAATCGCGGAGCTTACAAACAGTCCTTTTATACATGGCTTTAAAGGCTGTCAAACATAAACTAAATGACGCAGCTAGCTCAAAATTGGACAGTAGTCTGTCTATTAACAGATGGCAGCAATGTTGCACAAAAAATAGAACAAGTCACGTGGTTATCAAACAGCCCTCGTATACATGTGCATGTACCTATGTACATACATATACGCAGACATATTTTCCAGCAGGTTCTTTTTACTTAATTGTGATGTCACATGTTTTCTTTTTATTTCTCTTGTGTTTAGATTGTCATGCAAAAAGAGTAGCAGTATCTTTTTAACAATCCTGTATGGTAGACTAGTTTTTCTGTTGCCTTTCGAGTGGTAATAGTAATAGTGTCAGCTTAAGAGCACAAGTTGGTGTCGTCTATTGTCGTGTTGTTAGCTCCTGATAAGATTTGTGCCTGGAAATAATGATGAGCCCTCCCATCAGTTGTGGTTAGAAGAGGACGTTAAACAGAGTGCCACAAAAAGGTCGAATCATTAGTTGTACAAACATAAGCGCATACACACATATGTATAGTATTTTTAAACTTTTACTATGCCTGCCTTTTCTTAAGATTATTATATTCATTTGTTTCCTACGTGTTTGGGATTTTTAATAATCTTTAGTTTTTATGCTTCTTTATAATTTTTATTTAGTTTTTCTTTTTTTGTTTTGTTGCACGCCACAGAATATGAATCTGGGTCAATTAAGTGCTTAAAATATTGCAAATTGGTTTGCTGGAGCTTATTAGGAATAGTAAATCGCTAATTAATTCAACAGGATATAAAAGAGGTAGTAGTAAGGGAAGAACGAAATGAAAAATCTAATTAATAATATTTATTATCTACGAGGGCGGTTCGGAAACTTCTTAGCCTAGCACAAAAAGTGCGATATAATCAGAAAAAAGTTAAGTGTTTTGGAAACTTCCATCTCTGCTATGAACACGTGTTAAATTTTGCTTCGATTTGGCAACTTCTTCATATAGAAAAATCGCATCCGCGATTTTTTTTACAATGGAAAAATTAGAAATGCGTGGTGACATTAAATATTTAAATAAAAAAAGATTTATCGGGACAAGAAATTCATAATGATATGGTGAATGTGTTAGGTGAAAGTGCTCCTTCATATGCAACAGTAAAAAATTGGTTTGCTGAATTTAAACGTGATTGTACAAGCATTGAAGCTGAACCACGTAGTGGACGTCCAAAAACAGCAACAACAACAGAAATTGTAGCTAAAGTGGATGATGTGGTATTAAATGATCGACGAATAAAAGTGTGTGAAATAGCTAATATCATGGGCACCTCAAATGATCGAGTCCATTTAATTTTGCATGAATAACTACAGATGAAAAAGCTTTCTGCAAGATGGGTGCCGCATTTGTTAACAGTTGAGCAAAAACGCATAAGAACGAACATTTCTCAAGCTTGTTTGGACCGTTTTAAGCGAAATAAAATGGATTTTAAGCGCCGTTTCATAACTGTTTATGAGACAGAGACAAAAGAACAATCAAAACAATGGACTAAAGCTGGAGGAATTGCCCCAAAGAAGACAAAAACAATTCAGTCGGCTGGTAAGGTTATGGCAACGGTTTTTTGGGACTTCAATGGTATTTTATTGATTGACTATCTGCAAAAGGGTAAAACAATAAATTCAAAATACTATTGCAACCTTTTGGATCAATTAAATGTACAAATTCGAGAAAAACGTCCTGGCTTACAACACAAAAAAATAATTTTTCATCAAGACAACGCGCCAGCGCACGAGAGTGTTTTAACAATGACTAAAATGACCTTATTCTCCTGATTTAGCTCCCAGTGACTTTTATCTGTTCCCCAATCTAAAAAATTCCTTGCTGAGACAAGCGTTTTACCTCAAATGAAGATGCAATTACTGTTACACTATTTTGAAGACCTTGAGGAAAACTATTTTAATCAAGGGATAGAATTTCTATAAAAGCGTGTTGGAGTTCCAGGAGATTATATTGAAAAATAAAAATAGTTTTGAAAAGAAGTTTCCAGACCGCCCTCGTATCCTTCTATCATACAAAAAAAATTAAATGCCAGTTCACGGATGACGTTCGTTTTCATAATTACATTTAAAACAATAACAAAAACGTATGTTGTTTTTCATTTCAATGTAATTGGGAGAACGAACAGCTTCGTTGTCCGTGAACTAGCACTAAGATAATTCTCTGAAAACTTATTGCTTTTTTAACTGTTAAATAAACCAGAACAGTATAGGAATTTATTTATTTAACTTTCTTTCACACAGACCAGGGGAGTTACTTAGTGGAGCAAAATAACATAACTCCTTAGTATTTTATATATAAATCGATAGTCATAAAGCAGCTCTGGACTGACAGCTCTCGCGTCATCGTTATTATTTCTTAAGTGCGGTCAGGCTTGTGGTTTTTGTTGTTCGGTCTTCGAAAGTTTTGCATCTCACTCGCATAGTTAACGGCCTGCCTCAACTAACTGTATTGGTTTAAAATTTTTTAGAGGTATTTCATTGTTAACCACGCTGCAACTTTCTATGTGAAGATATAGTTCGTTATAGCTAGTCACAGCGACGCTACAAACGTAGTGTTAATACCATCTTGGGCATATCGTCTCCGTCACCTCGCCCATGCTGTGCATCCTATACTTTGCAAATTTACTTTGCAACTATATAGATAAATTGAAATAAAAATATATAAATTGAAAAAGCAACACTAAAGGGTATACCAACTTATTTAATTTCACTTAAAACAGCCAGAGGAGAGACTTAACCCAGAGAAGTGGCATAAATGATCCTGTTATTGGTATACATAAATTGGAAAAAACACAACTACAGTATAACAATTTAATTATTGAAATAATTATTGATCAGGGCGATACTCGACGAGATGGTATTAAGATTTTGTGAGATTTTTATATAGAAAAAAATACATTTTTCAAGCAAGTTACTTAATTTAAAAAAAAAAAAAATACAAGGCAATAAAAGCAACTTGTCACAAAGTTTTCAAATCAAGTTTGATGCCAACGTTATAAAGTATTTTCTGCTAAAATAATTCATGTGTTTTGAAAACGTTTTCTGTTTTTTTTTTTTCTTTCTTTTGCAAGAACTAACAACATTTTGTTGCCAACTTGTACATGAGAGCTTAAACTTTTCTAATGGAATAAAGAAAACTTTACACAAAAAAAAAATTCTAAATTGTAGAAAATTCTTCAAACGCACTCAATAGAAATACAAAATTAAGTTAAAAGCTTCAGCAGTTCAAGTGTAATTGTCCAATAGAATCACACACAAAAAGTTTTGGGATATAAAGTTTGCAATAAAAGTGAATGGGAATTAAAAATTAGAGTGGAAAGCAAAAACAGCAAAAGTGTTTAATTTTTCCCCCCTTGACCTTATTCTTAAGGTAATAGAATTCCAATGCTGATATTATAAGTTGCTTCATTTTTATTTTCCAAATCATTTAAACCAGTCATTAATAACTATTGGACAAAAAGCATTAGTTTCCTTTTGAATCAAAGTGAGATTCTTCTTGCACATGTAAAGTGTTTGTAATGAATACTTTTCTCATTTTAAACAACACCAGTTGGCATAAGGATTACGTGAATGAATGAGCAAACACCTTGGTAGCATCATATGACAATTTTGTGTGTCTCTTCCCCTGCCTTGTGCTTCTTCTTTTTATTCCTCGTTTGCTTCAATAAAAAGTCTTCAATTTACACGTGATTATCATAAATGTAAAGGATAATACATGTAACTTTATTGCCTTTTTGGCATCAAATTTATGCAAATGTTTGACTGTCTCTTTCTTCTATACGTGGGGTTAAAAACGAGTAGGTATCTTAAACTGAACCCATTTGTGTCTAAATTAAATAATAAGAAAAAAAAATTGTGTGGGCCTTTGCTTGATGGGTGGGTTTCATCTACTGTAGAATATTTAAATTTAAATAAAACAATAATCATTATTCCGAGCGAGTGATATGAAAAGAAAAGAAATGAAATTTTATTATATCTTTTAACACCATTTCCAAAACTAAAAGTTGTTTGCTGATTTTACTAAAGCACTGCTGATGTTTAAGCAAGTTTTGTAACAGATAAAAACGATTCACAAGTGCGATGAGTGAGTGGCTTAATCAAAGAGCTGGTAAGAATGCTCGACCAACAGTCTCAAGGTCGCAGGTTCAATTCATGAACGCTATGGATGCTTGTGCAGACGAGCAGAATGCCTCACAGTTACGAGGTTGGATTGATATTGAAGCTTATATTTAAATTCGCTTTTAAATAATAGTGTTTAATTGCTGCACGAAATTCACTTTTTTCTATTTCTCAAGAAACACAAAAGTTGCTTACTTCAAACAACTACAACAAATAAACCAATCGATGAACTCGGGTGAACAGCTGACGTTTGGCACATCGCAATTTCAAAAAAAAAAAAAAAAAAAAAAAAAATTATGTTTGCGCTGCTATCTAGCGCTTGGTGCCTACAATATCAACCCGACTTGTATATGATCAACTTACTACTACACTGTTAAAAAAAATTACAGTGCCGGTCAAAAAAATAGCACCACTCTAAACGAAATTTTTCTTACGTTTGTCTTTCTACTGTGGATCAATTAATTTGATCCAACCCACGGTACAAAGTATTGTTAGGAATGGGTGAGAATTGCAAATAAAAAAGTATTGATTTTGTTTTTTATTTCATTAAAAAAATTCATTTTATTAAGGCAACTCTAAAAACACACAGTCAAAAAAATAGCACTATTGTTCCTTTTACTTAAAAAAAAGTACACAATCTATGAAAAAGAAAAAAAAAGTTCTCCACTATTTGGGTTACTAAGCTATATACCAAAATCAATATTTTGTTGTATGTCCATGATTGGCAATTACTGCAGCACATCGGTTTTGCATCGAATTAACCAATTTTTGGCATCTCTCCTTTGAAATTGAGTTCCAAATTTGCTGAACCGCAAGCCAAAGGATTCATTGCTTGTTGGCCGCATTTGAGACACTCCCTTTTTTATGTCAGTCCACAGATTCTCAATTGGATTGAGGTCTGGGGACTGAGCAGGCCACTCCATCAGGTTAACTTTATTATCTTGAAACCACTTTTTCGCAAGTTTGCTCGTATGTTTCGGGTCGTTGTCCTGCTGGAAGACCCAAATTAATGGCATTTCCTCCGAAACATAAGGCAACATTACATTTTGCAAAATATTTACATATACTGTCTGGTCCATGATGGTTCTGATCCAATGTATGGGCCCTACACCATAATAGGAAAAACACCCCCATACCATTATGCTAGATCCACCATGTTTGATTGTTTTGGAAGTGTGGTTTGGATGGAATTCGGTGTTGGGAGGTCTTCTGACATAAGATCGTTTTCCTTTTGCTCCAAATAATACTATTTTGGACTCATCTGTCCATAAAATATATCTCCACTTCTCAGGTGGCCATTCCAAATGAACCTTAGCAAACTGCAATCTCTTTGCAACGTGCTTACGTGAGAGCAGTGGAACTTTTCGAGGACTACAAGCGTTAAGGTTGTTCTCTCTTAGTGTCCGGCGAATAGTTTCAACGCTTGCAGTTAATTTAAGTTCCTTTTTCAGCTCTGTCGCTGGCATAAATGGAGTCTTCTTGCATTGTCTGATCATTCGCTTTACGGTTAATGGTGACAAAACTTTCTTGCGGCCACGTTTTTCGGCTTCTTGAGTAAACTTTAACGCATTAACAATCATTTTGTTCGAACATCCAATCAATTGCCTAATTTCGGAATATTTTTTTCCTTCGAAAACCATTTTTTTAATAATAGCACGTTTTTCAGGCGTACAATGCTTTCCACGTCCCATTTTTTCTAAAATTAATGATAAATTTATTTTGAAATATAATTTGCAAACAATTCTGCATCTTACCTCCAGTTTTTGAAATTCTAACTGCAATGTTTTTTGTTTTTTTTTTCTTAGTTCTTTAAGTGGTGCTATTTTAATGACTGTGCGTAGCAGAGGTATTTTTTTAATGTTGATCATGGGAAAACAACCGTTAATATTATTTGTAAAAAAACTTTGTTCTCAGAGAGAATACACTTTACAAAATAATAAAATACAGTGATGTAAAAGCTAAATGCTCACAAATTTATTTTAAAATTGATTGTCAAAGTGTCACGTCTTCGGTGCTATTTTTTTGACCGGCACTGTAGGTAATTTCTTCTAAAGTTAAGATATGATAATGCTTTACGACAAGAAAAGCCTTCGTTCGACAGATGTTTTTTCTCGCAAAAAAAGAAACAATGCTTAATTAGCAGACGAAATTCGCTTGTTTCCACAAACTGAATGACGTAGCTCGTTTAAATTTAAACAGGAGTCAACTACCTGTTGACAGGAGCAGGATATTCAAAAATTCTCGGACTTCCTGAGCCGCCCTCGTTCCAGTTCGGTTTTTATGGATTATGCTGGCTTAGAGAGGCCGCTGTGAACTGTGACTTTTTCGGGATGATAGTTCTCTCAAATTTCTCATGTAGAATGCCCAATTATGCATGTGATCACGTATCGCCGTCCAGCTCGCAACACTCACCGTTGGTGGTCGTATTACCCAATTCAGACGCCAAAAGAAGATCGTAATCATCGATTTATACTGCCCTCTGTTGATATTAATCGCGTGGCCAACGT
Organism: Thecocarcelia acutangulata; assembly: GCA_914767995.1. Lineage (NCBI taxonomy): Eukaryota > Metazoa > Arthropoda > Insecta > Diptera > Tachinidae > Thecocarcelia > Thecocarcelia acutangulata. The sequence continues at coordinate 25,154,742 of OU612097.1, read as the reverse complement.
TAAATTTTATTCAACAGATTCAAATAAGTTTTTGTTAAAATTCGAAGTTATATTAATTTAATAACTTTACGGCCTGTCCCAAGAAGTCGAACGCTAACGTTTGCAAAAACTGAATAAGAGTAAACTACCTGATCACGACATGTCGATATTTAATAATACGACCAACATACTATGTCTTCTTTGGCGGAAAAAAATTCTTAAATAGTCTCCAAATTAGTTTTCTTTTATACTTTCAAAATTTTGTGTAAGACGATTATATCCTAAGACATTTTTTACAAGATAAATGGTGTTTTGTTGATGCTGATGCTTTCCTTAAAATTGAATTGTGAAAAAGACATTGTCTTGAACATGATTTTGTATTCAAAACCCGTTGGAAAAAGGCAAATGAATCAACAAACAAACACAAACTTTGAGGCCAAAAACTTGTTCGACATTTGAATACTTTTTGCATTTGCTTATTTTCGGCTTGACTCTTTTCACTTTTCCTGCCGCCTCCCTACGCGTTTTTTATCTTAATGACAACATAACTGGGTGTTTGGTGACAAATGTTGTAATATTGTTAGTTGAGCGTATGGGAGGGGGAGTGCTTCTTAGAGCTTTTTGTCCACATCTTCGTGTTCTATTAACTTTTTCATTGGTGTACTTTTGTTTCAAATTCGTTTATGGGTTCAGTTTAGTGTTTTGGAGTCTAAGCAAAAGAAAATAGCAATAGCAAAAAAAAAAAAACGGTTTAAAAATTCGAATATAAAATATTATTTAATATGTACAAATATTTATGCACACTGCTTAATATTTATCAAGAAAAATACAACAGCGAAAATCACCACTCACGAGATTCAATCATCAAAAATTTTTTAGACAATCAAAAAAAAAAAGAAATCTCAGCAAAGAAAATTTTTATTTCGCAAGATATTTCAGAATACCTTAAAACATATGTATATTAATGATAAATAGTTGAATTTATTGAATATTTCTAATATTATATGATGGTATGTTTCTGGATATAATCCATTTAAAAATTTGTTTCAATAATATTTGTATGTACATACATACATATAACAGACGTATTCAAGACGAATTCAGAACAGGTGAAATTAATTATTTCGTGAAAATTTAAGTCTCAGATCATAGAGCTCGGAAAGGTGAAAATGGCCAGCCAGGTTGGGGAGGATTCTGGTTGATACCTGGCGCTCAAGAATCAATACAAAATTTTAAAAATTGTTCAAAAAAAATTTTGTCAATTTCGTTTTAATTATTCCATTCACACCTGAAACAGATTTAAATTAAAAAAATATATCAGCTGCGCTGTCAATTTTACCTGTTCTGAATTTTTTACATATGTAATAATCACTCATAGGGCTTGGGTTTCGAGTGTTGCAAACATACAAACACACAAACATACAAGTGAAACTAATATAAGAGAGTGTTCAAAAAAATTACTTTCAGACTTTCAATCAAGAACAAAACGTAATTCGCAAATTCATTCCCACGAGCGGAATTTTTCGATCTGATTTATATTGTGGAATAATTTTTTGGTAGTTCTCTTTAAATTTAAAGCATAAATTTTATTATTTATTATTAACAGTGGTAACCAAATTTATTTTTCAACTGAATGCAATACAATTTTTATTTTCGCTTATGAAAGATTTAATTAAAATTCATCTGAAACCTTAAAAGTGGCCGTCACAGAATTGAAACTTGGATTTATTTACATACATATGCACGTAAACATTTATTTTAAAGCTTTTGGTTCTCCGATGAACTAATGAAAAATTCTATTTGTAAAACTTTTTTTCTTTAAAATATATTAAATTGTTAAAGCAAATTGTTTATTGCCTTGCAATCAAAAATCATTCAGGCTGAAATGTAAAATAGATTTTTTTTATTAAAAAATGAAAAAATTTTAAACTTTTACAAAACAGCAAAACGAAGATGTGAAAATAATATTTAGAAAATGCTGCAGTTTATTATGGCATTTTATGTCATCTAAATTTTCACGTTTCATTCTCAAACGCGCAAACCTGCATTCATTTACATACTACACATTTTAAGTTACAAATATACACACATACATATTTGAATCACAAAATCGACAAATTTTGTCCCAAAAATTTACTCTTAACAGCAATCATGCTGAGTTTTGGAAATTGTTTTTTCTCATGAAATGGAATGTTACATGATGGCAAACAAAAGCCGACAATTTATATCGCATGTTAAATTTTATCTAAAAATTCCTAAGCAATGGATGAGCGCACATTTAAGTGTAACATAATCAGAATTATTTAATTTGAAATTACATACTACATCTGTATGCATAATACTTAAAAAAAAAGTTGGAAATGGAATTAATTGTGCAATAAAACAAGAAAAATTTAATTTTCAACCAATTTATCGAGTGGTCAACAAATCAAATTAAAAAAATACTCATGTAATAATAGGCACACTCTCTACATTACAAGACAGGTTAAATGATTATAAAAATACAATTGAATTGTTAATTATTTACTTTTTTCGCTACTATCAAATCAAAAAATATATACAGATTTTTTTTTTTTTTTTTTTTGTTTGGGATGTGTGTAGTATTTCGTATATTTTTGTTATGACCACTTTTCTTTCCAATAAAATCAGACGTTTTAAATAGTCTTTTTTATTAAATTTATCGTCCTTCACAGACATTTCATATGGAATGTCATGGATATCAAAAGAGTCGAATTGACAATTTAGTAACACAAGGGCAACTCGGAAAGATAAGTAAAACACAATACACAGTAATCATCAAGGTGCATTAACGTCTACAAGGTGGCAAGACTAGAGCAAAATTACAATAATACAACAAAAACAGGCATGTGGTAAGCTATGCTTGTCAAAAATATTTGTAACACAATCAATTGTCACAATCATAAATTATTTTTATGATTATATGTTCAGGAACTAATTTACAAATGTTTAATTCATAATAAACCACTAAATTAACTTTTAAAAATGTAAACAGTACATTTGACGTAAATGGTTCACTATATTGACAGTAACATAAAACTGTCACAAGCCGTAGCGCAGCCACCTTGTAGACATTATGGGCCTTGGTTTTCGTCTTACGATTGTCTACTTAATTCATTATAATATTAACGTTTGTCGAAATTTGCATTGATATACATATGTAGTATTTTTCAAAATTCTTCAATATTAATCAAATATTAATGACATTAAAAATAGAAACCTGGATATTTTTGCCCCATTTTATCGAATTTCGCATATTTTTCGCATAAAATCAATATTTTCGAACATGTCTTGAAAATTTTTTATATGAAGCAATATTATTATTTTTGATATTAAGATTGCAACGATATAGTTTATAAAAATCCTTTATTTAAATGTTAATGTTATGTTAATGTTACTCTCTATTACGATGGGAAAGAAAAATGGTTCGTAATCGAAGAGTTCGTACCCTGTACTACGTTTTCGTATTTTCCTTTCGTATTTAATTTTTCCCTTTCGCACATTTTATTTTATCATTCTTCGCTATTGTTTATTTTGTGGTACCAGTGTTGCTTCATTTTCAAACTATTTCGCGAAAAAGTTTGCGCAAACCGCACAAAGTACCAAATTATACTCATATCGCATTTACCTTTCGTATCGAACTTACTTTCGTAGAGTAACCCTCCAGGTAAATGCAGGAGAAATAAATACAACTTTGCAAAAAAAAAAAAAAACGAAAAGGAATTAAAAAAATTAATAAAAAAATATTTACAAGATAAGAAAACCTTTTAATTATTCCGTGAAAATTAAAGTCTGTATGACCTGAGCTTGGAAAGGTGAAAATAGTCAGCCGGATTAGGGAGGATTCTGGCTTTGAAGCTACAATACATAATTTAAAAATTTTTTTTAATAATTTTTTTGTTTTTTTCTTTCTGTTTCTTTTAATTAGTCCATTGACATCCGTCAAAAACAAAAAAAGTTATCAGCTGCGCTTTCAATTTTACCTGTTATGAATTTACCTTGGAAGCAAATGTTGTATCAAGGCAGCTTTTGTACGGTAGTGGTATAAGCACAGCTTTCCTTTGCTTAAATTTGTCAAAAACACATAGACTTCGTTGCTTTTTCAAACCAAATTTTGACAACTGTTCGTAAATTCTACCAACAAAATGCATGATGATGTTTTTTGGTGTTGTATTTATTGTAATTCTGTCACTACCTGTTAAAGCTGCCTTGTGTTGTATGATTGTTTTTTTTTTTTATATAAACTTTAATAGACCTAGACCAATGATATTTATTTTTAAATCAGGCCTAAGACTAGTTAAGATGTTATTTAAAAATTAATTTCTAATTCAAAAAATATTTATTACTTCACAATCTTGCGCAAAATACCAACGCATGCATATGTGATAAATATACTAGACCTATTTACAACCTTGTGCAAGTGATTTGCATTCACAAAATAGTAGAATATATTTTTATTTTAAACTAACAAAATACACCCAAACATGTCATGTTTGCAATTGCAAAAATAAGGGATCTAAAATGAACAAGATTTTGAGTCAGGCTACCGTGTATTTTCACACAAAACAATCTGTATGGCAAATAAACAAAGCACATTCACAGTTTGTTGAATATTAATTAAAAATAAGTTACGTCGTTTGTTGCGTGGTTGCATGAAATTTCGCCTTGCTTAAGTCATTAACACAATTATATCAAAGTGAATATATATCTATAGGTATTTTTAGTGATATGTACTCGTATAAACAACGTATATAAGTATATTCATAAGTATATTCATCACGTTGCTATTCTCGGACACATATTTTTGTTTGAGCTTACCTTCTTTAGATTCAGCATTGATTTGTTCAGCGGCAGCAACAGTTTCAGTTGGATGAACCATTTTTTTCTTTTATAAGATATATAATTTAACAAACTAAAACAGAAAATAAAAATAAATTGAAAAAAAATATTTAAAAACAAATAAATTTAGTGCCAGTTTACAGATATCGAGCAACATTCAAATTTTTGTTCTCGCTTGAAATGGAATTATGCGAACAAACGATCGATTAAGATCAATATCCATAAACGTTCACTTAAATAGAAAAATTAAGTTAAAAACAAATCATTTTCTTACGTTTTACAAGAGAAAAAAGGGCTTTGAATATTTTAAAATAATGTAATAAAACACATTATATAAACACCAACCCTCGAGAAAACTTTTAAAGAACATTTACCCACCACCTAACCACATACTAACATGCACAAATAGTTAAAATATTCCCCATGAAATTGCGTGACTTTTATATATTATAATTTAGCAAATAACCGTAAAAAATTCAAACACAAACAGTCGGTCAGTCGAGTGCACTTAAAAAGCAAAGAAAATAAAGTCTAATAAGACAGTCTGGCTGCATTAAATTACTTAAGCCATAACTTTACATCTTTAACACTAAACCTACCGACAATTCTTGTATACCTATTTCTAACGCGCGCGGTCAAATTGACGGGTAATTAAAAAGGTTATCGATTTTATTATATTGTAGATATCATACCAAATTTATTGGTTTGTAAACGCTCGCTCCTTTCGCTCTTCTTATCAAATCGTACGTACTTCATAAGTTCAGTAAAATCGTTTCGGCTCATTGTTTTCGAAAAAAGTGGGTCCCCACACAATTTTTATTCCACAAATATAAGATATCCAATTATTTTGCCTCATATTCGCCGCGAGCATATACCAAAGAAATAAATGCTTCTAGTTATGTTGCATTTAGTTCCCACTTAGTTCCCAATACCCTAAATGCTTCTGCTGTTGTACATTTTATAATATGATGCAGTATGCGATTCATTCCGTCTTTATTTTTCCTTTCATTACATGTCCGTTTAGCGTATCCTGTTGGTCCTGACATATCCCCAAAAATATTATGCACTGGTAACCTGACAGGTTTATTTCTTTCCAGACTGTTTCATCAGCAGCAGTTTCGATGCGTTGATCCTCTAAATCTGTCTCACTTTCGGATGTCAATAAAACCCTCTTTCTTTTCTGCCCTGAACGCGTATTTATAATATTATCCTCTTCACTATCGCTTTCTGATTTCAATTCGTTTGTAAATAGTTCTTGATCTATTTCCATGATTTTTCAATTTCAGAAGTTTCTTGTTCATCATATTCTGAAAATTCTTATTCTATGTCCGTTATATTTCTTAGGTAATTTGTAATTTTCAAATGCTTTCGGCATTTTTGGGTAAATATATACAACCGATTATTACGCTAAGTAAGGAATAACAAATTTTCATCCATGTTTTGATACTTTAACTTGTTTCCCTCAAATAAACAATTGTAAAAAAAAAATGCATTAGGAACTCTTTAGAAATGCACTATTACGACACTGTAATCAATAATATTGTTATTTACCCTTTTCAATTGAAAACGACTCTGAAATCACCGTTAAAAATTTGTCAGGCCATATAACACATTTTTTTGAGAAAATATAAAAAATAACTAAAAGAAAAGAGTAAAGAAAGTATTATATGCATACTCGTATTCAAGGCAGCTTTATATAGGTAGTGGCAGAATTACAATAAATACAACACCAACAAACATCAACATGTATTTTGTTGATAGAATTTACGAATAGTTGTCAAAATTTTGTTTGGAAAAGCAAGGAAGTCTATGTGTTTTTGACAAATTTACGGCAAGGAAACAAAAGAAAGCTGGGCTTATACCACTACCGTATTAAAGCTGCCTTGCTTGTATTCTAAGAATTGTTATATTGTTTGATAACCGTATTATAACATTTAAAAATCTGTAAGTTTTACAAAAAGTTTAAAAACTGTTATTTGACCGGTACTGGTAGATTTAGTGTTAATGAAAGACGGCATTTGAAAGAGGAGTAAGTTTATGGTCAAAGTTTGCATTCGTGCCATGTTAATAATTTATTTGGAAGGAAGCTAGCAACTTCGATATGGCCAACAATTAAACCTATTAATGTGAATTACACAGATGTGTAGCAACCTGTTTGTACTTTTTTTTTTTCATAGAAAAAAAGGAAGTGTGGATTACAATGTTTTACATTTGAAGTACAGTAAAAACGCTTATAGTCCACTGCTTCAAATGTACCCTTTTTGTGGACTATAAGGCGAATTGGACTATAGTTAGATATAATAATTTATTTTGACTATATAAAATCTGAAAGCAGATATTTCAATGCTCTCATTGACAAAAAAACACAATTAACATTGCAAACATGTGTCAAAAATGAAATATGTATGTACATATGAAAGTGTTGCATTTTTGTGCTCCGTTTTTGTCTAGGAAAATTTTTATTAAATTTGCATTTTGGATTATATCTTTAATAACTTGCATGAAATTAAGTAATTTTCACACCGCATTTATGTGGAATATAAGCGTAAATGAACTAGGTATAGCGCTAATGGACTATGTAACAAATATTTTGCAGGTACTTTATTTATTGATGCCAAAAAATTGCACATTTTAGACTAAATCGCTAATTCTACTATAAGCGGTGTGGCTTATAAACGAATTTTACTGTCTTAAATGATACCAACATGCCTAAAATATATACCTATATAGCAAAAATATGTATGAAATTTGGTAGCAATTGCATTTTATGAGGAAAAAACTACCCTACAAGAACAGCGACGGTCATTTGACCGATCACAGGACCGGTAGTGCTGAGGCAGTCAGCACTAATTGAGGAATAGTTAAAAGTAATGCAGTTTCCGACAGGATATCTATATACCTATCTTTATTTTATACTAAACTCATCTGCTTATACATATGCATGTGCATATATTTTATTTGTGTTGTTTTTTGTTATTTTCAATGAAATAGAATCAAAAATCATTATGTTTTCTAATAGTTTACAAGTCTTTTTTTTCAGGAAATAAAAACAAGAATGATAACACTGAGTACACATTGGTAGCAAAAGTAACCATTTTAAGTTGAGTAACCACAACCAAGCCGGCAACTTCGACTTCTAACAGTATTGGCTTTGTAGGTATGTATGTATATGAATTTTATATTATAAAACAACCTCACACATGCGAACATATCACAGTTATACACATAATTACAATTTATTTACATATTCATTTACAGAAATGGAAACCGATAATCCAGGAAAAAATTGTAGATAAGAAAACAGTACATACCTATATTTACACATAGGTACATATTCTTATGTAGGTACATACTTACATATGTATGTATGCACGTACTTATGTATGTATTTACACACTACATATGTATGTATGTATCAACATCTGCACTAAATGTATGTGTATGTACATATGGATTCATATATTGTGTACCTAAAAGGTCTCATAAGAAAAGTACATATGCGTGTATGTTCTTAGAGGATCTTAAATTCAATTTTTCTTACCAAAATATGATAGGTATAAAGGAATTATCCAAAAAAAAATATCAACAGCTTCAATCTTTTTTTTTTTTGTTTGACTCAAATTTGTTAATAAAACAACACTGTTTTAAAATATTCGTTTTAATTGCTAACTTTCTTTGGATATGATCTAATTTTACACATACATACATATATCCTTCCTCTTAATTATTTAACAATTATAATAATTTTACTTCACAGATTTTCATATGTAAGTCCATATAATTTTTCAAAAATGGAAGTTTATTGTCATAAAAACACTACAATACGGTTAAGAGCGTCCGCAACAATACGCTTATTAACTTTGCACAAACCTTAATAAACTTGGTGTACACAAATAACGATCGTTTTATACTTTAAACGAAATTGCAACAAAGAAAAATAAACAACATACATATGTGTATACATTAACGCCAGCAACAACAAGAGGAACAGCAGCTTTGTGTGGATGAAAATGAAATTAAGAAAAACAGAAAATAAGAAAAAACAAAAAACAAACTGATCTGTTGTGCAGAAATAACTGTTGCCAGAAATGCAGGCTTTTAGCATTTTGTAGATTAGTCGTAAAAAGTAGTGATGGACAAAATATTTCATATGTGTGAATCCTTCATTCTCTTTCAGAAAGTTTAAGTGAATTAATTCATTCTTTTCTTCTATCTTTCTGTATGCCAGACATATTTCAGAAGGTTACAGTTTTGTATATCAGTTGGCACTACACTGAGTTATTATGCGTGAATCACCGGCATAATATATTTATGTATAACAATTTGTTTAAATGCAAAATATTGAAAAAATTTATTCATTTATTATATGAAATCAAATTAAGAAGTGTAAGATAAAATTCATAGGAATTTCCTTCAATTGTGCAATAATAGACGTGAACAATTTTTAGTCCGAACAATTTTTTGTTCATTTAAGAACAGACGAGACTAACACAGGAATACAACTGTTCTGCAGCTTGTAGGCGAACGGAGGGATGAAAGTGATATTTTGTCAGCATAGTTTTTTCAACCAGTTTTACGCCGGCACAAGAGCACAAAACCAATACAAACACTAGCCAAGCGATCAAATGTATACAAAAACACGAAAACATAAACAATTCTGTGTAACGTATACATGTTATGCCGGATTAATTAGTCTCGTGTGGTCAAAAATTAACAAAAAAAAATTTCGGACTAAAAATTGTTTTCGTCTGTTATTGCACAATAATTTTAAGTGTTTTCGGGCTGCAATTATATGAATGAAAAAATACGAAAGGAAAGAAATAGAGCAAGAACATAGAAGTATTTCATTCTTTCACTTAAAGAAGTCATTTAGTTGCAGTAAAATGACACAATATAATAATAATAATAATAATAATAATAATAATAATAATAATAATAATAATAATAATAATAATAATAATAATAATAATAATAATAATAATAATAATAATAATAATAATAATAATAATAATAATAATAATAATAATAATAATAATAATAATAATAATAATAATAATAATAATAATAATAAGAAAGCTTCAAATCATGTTTAGGGAATATTCGATAAAACTGTATTCAAAAAGCAATTTTACGTTAAAATTTATTTTTACCATTTTCTTGGGTTCACATGTATTTGTTGATAGAAATAGCGTAATATTGTCAAAGCTTACGCTATCTTTTGCATGTCTATGTGGATTTTGATAACTTTCTGAAACGAAAACAAAAGACAACTGTGTTTATACCACTACCTGGTAGTAGAGAATGTTTCAAAGAATATATACATGTGTGTATAATAATATAAAAAATTTGTAAATACTAAAGCACCAAATAAACTACACAAGCCGTTTGACAAATAAACGCATTTCTATCTACAAATTCTAACAAGAAAACCTTTTATTGTTCCATTTCTTGTAATTCTTCTTCTATCACTTCATTCTGCAAAATTTCCACTGAAATGACAAAATGTAACTTTAAACATAGCAAGTGTTTGGCAAGCATGAAACATTTGTGATATTCGCACAAACACACTCTAAGTGTCAAACAATTTGTATAGTTTATTAAGCCGTTAAATATTTTAAAACACAAAGCAATGAGCTGAGCTTACAGTTTTCGATTATTAATTCCATTTTGAGCAAATTTTCACGGTGATTTAAACCGAGGCAGCTTTAAACAGATAGTAGCAGAATTGCAATAAATAAAACACTTAAAAATATCACATGCATTTTGTTGGTAAAATTTTCGAAAAATTGTCAAAATTTTACTTCTGTTTGAAAAAGCAAAGAAGTCTATGTGTTTTTGACAAATTTACGCAAAGGACAGACAGCTGTACTTAAGGCGAATTCATACCAAGTATATCAAGGCGAATTCATAACAGGTGAAATTGACAGCGCAGCTGATAACTTTTTTTATTTTAATCTGTTTCAGATGCCAATGGCATAATTAAAACAAAATAGGAAAAAACATTTTTGAAAGTTTCTTTTTTTAATTACGTATTGTATGTTAAGCGCCAGATATCATCCAGAATCCTCCCATTGCAAAAACAAAATACATGCAATGTTTGTTGAAGTTGTTGTTATTGTAGCGAAGCGGCTACTTTATTAAATATACTTTGATTTTCATTGTAACACCAAGGCGAATTAATTATTAGGTGGATGCATCGGCGAATTCAGGCGAATTCGATTAATATGGCGGCACTTTTGCTGTCAAGTTTTGTTTACCTTTTTCGGCGCCATTTAAATTTTTTTACATGTTCGTTATCAACTACTTTTGACAGCTTAAGTGTGAATTCGCCTTTTTACACAAACAAAATACCTGTTGTTTTTTTTATTGTTGTATTGTTGTAGCGAAGCGGCTACCTTGTTTTTTGTATCATGTGTAACACACAGCAAAAACTTTTTACAGAATTTTCTATTAATGGCAACATTGACAGAAACTTCTTTGTTTACTATTTCAAGCAGTGTTTTTATTATTCTTCAAATATTGTTTTTGTTGTTTAGCATTGAAACCAACAACAAAAACTTGAAAATGGAAGAACAAAAACAAATGTACACAGCAGAAAATTAATGGTAAATAATGAGCAGGAATAAAAGGAGAGAGATCTTCTCTTCCGATCTGTAATTTTGTGGAATATAAGAGAAGAAAATTATTTCTAATACCTATATACACATACGTGTATGTACATATGTACGTATATACGAAATATACCAAAATACACATATTGTATGTATGTAAATATGGATGCGTATTGCAATTACAAAATAAAATACTGCAGATGGTGAAAATGTATTTTAGTAAATTCTACGAGTAAGGAATAAAACAATTCTAGTGTTGTCATATTTTTATCAAGAAATCTGCAATTTTCTGAACAAAAATTTTTTTTCGACCAAAAAACTTTTTTGTGTGTGTTTTTGGTTCCATTTTATTCAAAAAATACCTATAAAAAGTAAGCTGTACAAATTTCCAAAAACCTTTTTTCATAGAAAAAATTAAAAAAAAAATCCTTTTAGTATTTCAAAAAACCAACAAAATAAAAGATTAATCTTACGATCTAATTAAATGAATTGATTTCATTATCTCAACATCTCAAACCACATACATACATACACATGTATGTACGTAAGTATATATGTATGTATGTCCAAGGCAGCTTTATACAGGTAGTGGCAGAATTACAATAAATACAACACCAACAAACTTCAACATGTATGTATTTTGTTGGTAGAATTTACGAATATTTGTCAAAGTTTTGACAACTATTACAACTGGCAAATAGTCAAAATTAGAATTTTACTTACATATAATTATATAGGTAGAGGTTTTTTTTGAGTTATTACAAGTTAATATACGAGTAGGTATACTGTTTAACGTGTTTGAATGCATTCCATGAAGTCTGCAAAGGCTTAGATTTGTTATCGACTTACTGCCCGACAAGAGTTTTGATGTAATTTTGTCAGGCATAGTCTTGGAGGTAATCGGCAGAGATCGTCAAGAGGACGTGCTTGAAATCTTTACCAATTTATCCAAGTCGGACTCGGGAGTTGGTGGGGCTATCTTTACCCCCCTGTATCAGATGAGAATTAGTTTCAGGCTGCAAAATACCATACTACAGGATATATGAGGAGCATATCCGAATTTGTAATAATAGGAAGACTGCGCTGTAGGAACTAGCAGGGGTCTAGAAGTTCAGATTGGTTCGTGAATGGCGGATATCTCTAAATGCGATAACGGGACAATCGAACCTGAAGTTTTTTGGGTACCAGGGCCCAGTGTAGTGCCCGGAGATGTTGTAGTGGACGAACTGGCTAAGGCCGTTGTCCAGTTCCATTAAAGGGATATCGATGGAATCGTTGGAGTTCCACTTAGGAGCTGTAAAAAACAAGTACAGCGTAAATTTTTTTGAGACCGCTCAAGACAGGTGAGGCTGTCTATCGAATTTAAGGCTGACATGACCTAAACATGATAACAGGAAGACTATCATCCTTAGGGGCCTGCACCGACGGAGGTTGCGTTCTACTGTGGCGGTCCTGACGGGACATTGCTACATAGGGACGCAGACGAGGAGATTAAATCTTCCATTTAATAACTTCTGTAGATGAGGAGGAAGTACAGAGTATTGAGCACTTCCTCTGTCGGTGTCCAGCTCTTTGTTGTATAAATACTTTGAATCTAGGCTAACAAATGCTGCATAACTTGCAACACAATGGAACCAAATTGGATCCAAAAGGGCTGGCTTTTCAATGGCTAGCAGCCTTTTAAACCTAACCTATTGCAAGATAACATTAACCTAAAAAGTTACTGATAAATTAACATCGCGTTTATCTTTCTTGTAAATTTCAAAGTGATCGTTAAGTATTTGAAGATATGGTAGCATTAGTAGTAAAAATAGGAAAATTGTAATGGTGACTTTATCATTCACGTTAACTAATGTTCGGTTTAACTCTCAGGAACTTTAACGTCAGATTCTAATAATGGCCATTATGCTTAGATTACTTGTCGTTCAAGAACTGACTATTAAGATTGAAGATATGTATGTAGGTATCTGTCGAATTTTAAATAAACTATTTGTTTATTGTCTCCCAAACGTCTATGCCAATGTACATATGTATGTATGTATGCAAGTGCGTATGCAGATACTTTTATAGAAGCAAAATCTTGTTATGGCATTGAAAACTAGATCAGATTACAGTAAACCCCGCTTAATTACCTCACTCAAGTTGCTGTAATTTTTGGGTAATTGAGCGAATAAGGTATTAAAGCGAAGACGTTTAATTACCTCATAGAGGTAATTATGAGAAGACGCTTAAGTACTTCTACGAAGGAATTTATCCAAACGGACTCAAGTTAAATCAAAGTCGTTACATACTTCAAAATAAAAATTAAGACTAAAGAAGTTTTCAAAATAAAATATAAAAACAAACAAAAACAATTTCATTATCACAAAAATTATACATACATATATAGCAAAAAATAGCAGGAGAACATGCATGTATGTATATAATAAAAGCGTATCAGAACTTTAAAAAGAAAATTGTCTAAATTCACAAAAATTTACGCTTTGTGTTTAACAAGTGACAAAATTTTCCACAGAGTTGAGTGAATAGGCAGGCAGTGTCTGGTAAATAAATGAAGGGATTTTTAGGGAACTTTTGGATTTGGGATACTATATTTTGGGTAATTACCCAAAATGGGTACTTAAAAGAGTTAATTAACCGTGTATTTTTGTATGAAAATAAGTGAGAAAAAACCGGGATTGAATATAAGGGGTAAATAAACGAAAGAGGCATATAAGCGGTGGGCTATTACACGGGGTATACTGTATTTAAAATTTTTTCAAAAAGTATTTAGTTATTCATCAATAACTATCTAGTCGTTTTTAAAGTAATCGCCCTCAGATATAATACACTTATGCCAGCGTTTTTTCCAAAATGCCTTTTTGATATCACTAAAGCTGGATTCACCCATTGTTTCCGAACAAAATTTTTGTCCGGACAAAATTTTTTTTATATGTAGTTTGACGTCTCTCTTCTTGAGAGAGAGAAAATATTTTTTACGAACAACTCCCAACTTGAATTGGTTTAATTTTATATTTTGTCCGGACAAAATTGAAATGAGATGCCAATAGGATACATTTTTTCATACAAAACTGTATTGAGTTGCCCCATCGTATAAAAAATTTACATAGTAATTAAATTAAATATGCATATTATTTAATCTTGTTTATATATATATTTTTTTCTAAATTTTCCAGCCAAAGATCTTTATAGTAATTTTATTGTGATGAAATTTCAATAGTGGCTGCCATTTGATATATGTATATACATAGTTTTAATAGTTATTAAAAAATAAGTAATAATTTTAATATGGAAATAAATGAATTGATTGCCCAAAAATTTATTGAAGAAATGAAAAAGCCAGGAAGAGAGTGTATGTACGATATAATGTGTAAGAATAACCCATTGCTCTTCTTTGCTTTAAATGTCTTTTCACTGCAACTCTTTTTAATTTTTTTGTTATATATATGTATGTATGTACTTGGCTAATAGTAATGTACATATTTCGATAGCCATAAGCAAAAGCAGTTTTATTTTTTCCATTATTATCACACAATATTTACTAATAATTGAGAATATGTAAAATACGCCAGAAAATAAACCAAAATAATAACAAGCAGTACTGCCACCTTGTAAAACTAATAGATTTTGTTTATATATGGCAGCTCTGATTTTTCGGAAAATTTTTTTGCAATGGGTGAATCGTGCTGCAGAAAACTCTCAGTAAAAAAATTTTTGTCCGGACAAAAATTTTGTTCGGAAACAATGGGTGAATCCAGCTTAACTCATCAATCGTAGCATCGGTGTCTTCAGCTTTGGGAAAGGGAAAAATTTAGCGGTGGCAAAGTCCGGTGAATACGGTGGTTGAGGCATGATGACGGTTTTGTTTTTGGTCCAAAACTCACGCACAAGTATCGATGTCTTAGTTGGTGCGTTATCAAGGTGCAAAAACCATGATTGTTTTTTCCACAATTCTGTGCGTTTCTAACGAATTGCTTCGCGCAAATAGAGCAAAATTTCAAGGTAGTATTACTTATTGACCGTACGACCTAGTCGCAAGAATTCATGATGCACCACGCCATTGCAGTCAATGGAACTTGACGAGCTTTTTACGGTCTAGGCTCTTCTGGACGCTTCCATTGGTATGATTGAGCTTTGGTTTCAATGTCGTAGCTATGCACCCATGATTCCTCACCAGTTCTAACCTTTTTGAGGAAATCTGGATCGTCGTTGACGATGATCAACTGCTTCTGAGCGATGTCATTGACATCTTTTTGCCCTTCCTTAAATCAGTTGTACCACAATATAACTCGCCAAACGCCACAGTCAACATTTCAAATGTCGTTGCGCATTTAATTTAATTTTTTACACAAAGCTTAATACAGTTTCTTTGATCCATTTTTTTGAATAGTAAAAAATCGAAGAGCACTCCAAAACACGACTAACCTTTTTATCTGTCAAAAACAAACTGACAATCCGAAATGGCTGATATTGCCAACATATGTATATAACAGACATGTGTACCAACATAATAGGAAAAAAAATGCGAAATTCGAACATACGTAACTCACGAAATTTGAAAATAATGTTTTTTTTTTGCCATACCTTATACTCGTAAGTATGTATATAAATGTAATGTGAAACAAGAATTAAATTTACAATATCAATTTTGATGAAAGTGAAATTCCTAAAACACATTTCTTTAGCAAACTATATTCAACTGGTTTAGACGCACTTCAATTAAATAATTCAATTAATTATTCATGCAAAATATTTATTTACAGACATATATACATACATACATATATAGTGTACTTAAATAATAAAATGCGTAGAAAGAAAAATTAAATTGACAACGCCTCTATTTAATACAAGTTTAACTTACTTGCTTTGCAACTCTACATGTTGCAAGATCACGAACGTTATAACATTTTAAACCTGCATTCGTCCGCACACACACACATTATGTTTACATATTTAATAAAACACTATTAATCAATAAATGTACTCGTATATATGAATGAATGTACTTATATAATTAAAAAAAACAAGTTGAAAAACATACATATGTTTAAAAAGTCAACACTATATATAAGTATGTATGTACGCACAAATGTAAATAAAAACGGGCTTCAAATTTGTTGTTGGGTTACTGGCATTTTACAAGGTTAAAAAGGATTGTTTTTCCAAGCCTAAATCATAAATGGTTAGGTTTAACTGGCTGCCAGTTTTAAAAAAAGACATCCCACTTTGGTCCAATTTGATGCCGTTCTGATGTCTACGGATAATATGTATTTTAGCAAATCTACATACACATCTGAACCAACCTGAAGTTCGGATGAAAGTGCAAAATCTGCCTGTAACGCACTCCGATATTTCTATCAAATCATGCAGTGCCGGTCTGCCAGGCGACCACAGAGGACGTATTCAGTACTCTCTTCCTCCTCTTTATCAGTACAACTTCTACAGGTCATTATCATATATCCCCATGTGGCAGCTGCCCGCCAGAACAGCTACTATAATATCTACGCAACCTCCGTCCGGGTAGAATGTTCGGATTAATAAACCTTTTATTATCATAACTGAGCCATGTTAGCCTCGATAGGCCTCGACCATCTGTTCTATGCAGTCCCTAAAAGTTGATGCTGTTATTTTTGTACTTATTTTTAAAACCCGATCTACAAATGTACAAAAACCAAAAATTTAATTTAAAAAAGTACTTATTTTACTTCAGTTTTTTTTTTAACTCTTATTATCTTATGTACATACTCGTACATACATAAATATGTATGTATGTATATACTTACGTTTTATACCTTTGCCAAATCTATGTATGTATGTGTGTATAACTACCGTAATTTATTCAGAGCAGTTAAATTGTATTGTTTTGAATTTAACACCTCTTTTAAAGTAAGTGTATGGTCACACACAGCAACTTTAGTTGGGCAATTCTTGACTTTATAGAAGCTTTCGGTGAGGGGAATAAGAAGGGAAAAAGAATTGCCGGTACTCGGCAATTCTCAGCAATTCCTTACTTTTCTCTCATGTGTGTATGTGTATGTGCATATACAATGTAAATTGCATAAAGCAAAAGGTAGAGAATTGCTCAAGAATTGCCGAAAAAAGTTTTTGTGTGTGGACAAGAAAGCAATTCCAAAAGAAAATTGCTGAAAAGTTCGGCAATTAAAATCGTTCTGTCTGACCACAGACTAAGTAGATACACGTCATGAGTCATGAGCAAAGATAAAAGCCCACACACGGGTTTGAACCTGAAAATGAAAACATTTTGCAGAATATAGTCGTACACTTATACACAAGTACAGTAGAAATTCGTTTCTTGATAGCAATGAATAGCTCGGTGCAGATTTATATTTAAATGCAGCCGAACTTTTATTTTCGGTACCCCCTCCTCTTCAACATAGCATTTACTTTATTGCAACCTTTTCAATACAGTTGTAAAATTTGCAAATATGCAAAATTTCGATTCGCGCTTGTTTTGCTCTGCCCATTAAAGGCCATTATATAAGCACACTAGCTGTGCTTGAACAAAAGAGAAACGAAAAGTTTCTGTCCGTCTATTAATTTCTTAAATGTAAAAGGTTTAGGCAAGACCAAAAGAGAAATGAAAAAATGTCTGCCCATCATCTGTCTAAATGTAAAAGCGCACTATGCGATGAGAGTGCCATTTAAGCCCATGTTACACTATCATACACGATCGTGCGATCTACTAAATAAAGCATGTGTGCTGAAAAAGTACTAAAAATGCAACCATACGACAGAGTTTTTGACAAATCGTGCGATTTGAACAATTTTATGAAACTTTTCAAAACATTATCAGCCAGTTCGCCAATGTCGAAGGGATCAGTTCATTCGCACTCTAGGCGAAAGAAAATTGATTCGGGTTTTTTCTGACTTTATTCTATGCGAACGATGTGTCAAAATTCAATTAAAATACATAAATTCATGCGAACGAACAATAGTGACATAGACAAACCCAAATCGATTCGACTGTGAGTGACTAGCTTTCTTTCGCACACATTTTCATTCGATATCGTCGAACAGGCTGTATGTTTTCTGTGCGATCAGTGTGGTATACAGTGTGAAAAATATGAGAATATTGTTGCCACCTCGAGAAAAAAATTTAAATAATATAAAATTATCATAGTAATAAAAGTTTTTAACTATTTGATTGTGTATATAAATTATTGTAATCAGCAGCCATGTTCCGAGAAACGCGCGTTTTGAAACCGCAAAGCGTTCTGAAAAACGCCGAATTGATTTTTAGCTATTCTACGGAAAGCGCGTTTTATTGGCGTTTCGGAGTTTTTTTTTTCGAAAAAATACAACATGTGTTTTACATACGTATATATGTATGTGGTAGTTATATAAATATAAAAAAATTTGACAACAAATAGACAAAATTTTTAATTGAAAATGTGTAAAATTCTTAAAACTTTTTATTGAAGTAAAAAGAAGGCATATTAAATTTTAATTGTGAATAATTTTATTTTAATTTTATTTTAAGTTCAGTTTTAGTAAATTCAATCAGTTCACTTCAATATACACATGCGAGTTGAAGTCTCCAATTTTAAGCGATATACGTTTTCCAGAACACCTATTTGGCGATTTGAAATCGCAAAATCATACTTCTTGCGTTATACGTTTCTCAGAACACCTATTTGGCATTTTCAAATCGAAAACGGTAAATTTAAGCGTTTTGCGTTTCTCAGAACATGCCTGCATACTTGTACAATAGTGTGGACTGCAACGCCATTTTGAAGCGATTTTGAAACATTTTCTTGTGAATGAATCATACGATCGTGTAGGATAGTGCATAAAGGCCTTTACCGCTACAGCCAGCCATCTATTGCAAAACGGCGGAAGCAAAGTTGTAATTTTTTGACACATGAATGGCTTAAGCAATAATAAAATTCCATCTTGTTTTTGCATTGTTGTACTTATGGCGATTCCAGTTTCACCTAGTGGAAATGATTCACCTTGGGTTTCTTATTTCGGTTCTCGAAAGTAGTCGAAATTCCTTCAATCTATAACGAACTCTCGAAGACTTCGAGAACCATCTTAAGCCACATTGAGAACAAAAGCTTTTTGTCATATTGATGTAAATAATACATATTTCCAGAAAATGTAATGTAAGTATGACACTGTAGGCTACAATTCAAAATGAAGATTGTAGAAAATTATCTCGGCAAAAATATTAACATCATCATCAGCATCGTACAAACATTAGAAAAAAAGTGTGTAATTGTATCTCAAGTTTAGAAGAGTGACAATCTGTTTAGCAATAATGAACTCACATACAACATAAATATTGTAATATTCGTAAAAGATACTCGCACAAACGTGTCTCTTAAGCATTTGTTGCCTGTCTGCTACTTCTGTCTGTTTCGGCGGTAACTGGTGGTGTAGTTGTTATTGCTGGGTCTGAATGATGTTTATAAGGTTCAGAGACTTTTTGACCCAGATACTCGTACGAGTATTTTTTCATTACTGCTGTTTTGTTATTATTTTTTCTTTTTTTTTTTTGCAAATTGTCAGTTGCATGGCTTAAAGGTGTAAAAATGTATAAAATAAAAACAAATCATCAACTTAAAAGAAAAAAAAAATATTTAAATATTTTTGTCTACTGATACAATTAGAGTTTAAGCAAATTTGTATGGAAATATGAAAAGATTTAATTTTTCTTCGTTTCTATGTTTACTTTGAAAGCTGGTGAATGCTAGAGATGGCTAAAGAAGAAATTGTAACTCATTAGTGGTTTGAAAATTCACATGTGAAAAATAATCATATTTTTGGTTAAAGGAATAAACTTTCAAAGGCGGTTTTGAGGTTTAAGTTAAAGCGTCATATTCCTTATAATTTGTACATATGTATACAAAGAGTGGCCCAAACAAAATTTACGATATTAATTGAAAATTAGACAACAATCTTTTAAAGACTTATCTCAATGTATTTTATTATGATACTATGATGACCATTATCTGCGAAAAAAAAAATATCGGCTACGGCTTCGGTGGAATATCTATATCCGATGGTTCATATTTTCAATGACTGAAACTTAGTTGAGTTTCAATGTGGTTAATGTACCGAATTATCTTATCCTTTATTTTTTATTATTTAGCCCTGATTCACTATCCTACACAATCGTACGATTCATTCACAGGAAAATGTTTCAAAAGTCTGGCCGACTTTACAAAATCGCTTCAAAATGAGGTTGTAGGCCACACTATTATACATGTATAATTGCAATAATTTATATACACAACAAAATAATTAAAAACTTTTATTAACATAATAATTTTACATTATTTAAATTTTTTCTCGAGGTACCAACAATATTCTAATACTTTTCAAAATACATACCACACTGATCGCGTAGAAACCGTAATGTTTTGAAAAATTTCATAAAATTTTACAAATCACACAATTTGTCAAAAACTCTGTCGCACGGTTGCATTTTTAGTACTTTTTCAGCACACATGCTTTATTTAGTAGATCGCACGATCGTGTATGATAGTGTAACATGGGCTTAAATGGCACTCTCATCGCATAAGGCCCTGATTCACTATCCTACACGATCGTACGATTCATTCACAGGAAACTGTTTCAAAAGTCTGGCCGACTTGAAAAAATCGCTTCAAAATGGCGTTGTAGGCCACACTATCAAACAAGTATAATTGCAATAATTTATATACACAATAAAATAATTAAAAACTTTTATTAACATAATAATTTTACATTGCTTAAATTTTTTTCTCGAGGCACCAACAATATTCTCATATTTTTCACAATATATACCACACCGATCACACAGAAACCATAATGTTTTGAAAAGTTTCATAAAATTTTTCAAATCGCACGATTTGTCAAAAACTCTGTCGCACGGTTGAATTTTTAGTACTTTTTAAGCACACATGCTTTATTTAGTAGATCGCACGATCGTGTATGATAGTGTAACATGGGCTTAAATGGCACTCTCATCGCATAGTAACTATCAGTTCATTAAAATCAAGGCGACTTTATACAGGTGAATGCAAGCGGAAAGGCGAATTCAGTACTATGTATTTTGTTATTGTAAAACATATCGTGAATGTCATAATCTAAATTCGCCTAAGATTGCTCAGCAGAGAAAAAATTTAAATAAACGTTAAATATAAGCTTTTATAGTTGTTTGTAATTAAAATCACAGATTATATTAGTTTTTCACTTTTAAATTCACACAAATTTCTTGAAATTGCACTAAATCATGCAAAAAAACCTTCAGATTAAAATGGCGCGAAAAAGTTTGCAAACAAAAGAAACAAAATTTGACAGTCTCATTGGAAAAAACGCGAGAGCAAAAAATAATCACCTGTGCTGTTAAGTTCACCTGGTAATGAATTCGCCTTGATTAAAATTTTTCAAATCGCACGATTTGTCAAAAACTCTGTCGCACGGTTGCATTTTTAGTACTTTTTCAGCAGAAATGTTTTATTTAGTAGATCGCACGATCCAGTAGGATAGTAGGTGTGTTTCTTTACTTTCCTGGTAAGTATCGTGCAAAAGAGAGCATGCATAAGTTTCTCTCAAATACAGATAAAATTTACCTAAAGTACGGGAACGTAAAAAGCCTTATTTCTAGCCCAAAAAGAAACATATGCTGTGTTTTGATGTGGCAAAAAAATGTCATTTAGTTCTACGAAAAAATACTGTGATATGAATCGTATACGAGTTGATTCAAATGAACTTGGTTTCTTTATTATTGTTTATTTTTCGAACAGCTGATTGCTTAATTACTTGCCCAAACGAGGCCGAAGAAAAAGTAAGGACTGTTTCGTGCAAGAAGAGGAAGCAAAAAGCGCTCTCATTTGCCCAATTTTAAAGTACGGGAACGCTTTTCGTGCAAATTGCGATCCCGCGGGATCCCAAAGTAGAGTAAAGAAACACACCTAGTGTAACAGGGCCTTTAATATGGAATGCCTGTTAGACTAATTTATAATTATTTTCAATTTACTTCTGATATCACTGTTTGGTGCTCATTTTTTACTAGAAAATGGTTTTAGGTTTGTAGCAAATGTCAATGGCTTGTCTGTACATTAACAGTACATATATTGTTGAATTTGCACATTTGATTTGTGTTTCTTTTTTTCTGTTGTCAAAAAATACGTACATCAGTCAATTCAAACTGGTTCACTGTTTGAACATTATTAAACTTGCCAAGAAAGCACCAACGCATTTTATTTGTGTTACCAGTTATTGGCATGTGTACACGTACATCAACTTTTTTTATGCTGAAAACAATTTCATTTTGAGTTTTGTTTTTCTTGCCACTTGATATTTAAAAATTTTTACTCTTTAAATTTTTATAACTATTTTGGTTCAGAGTTAATGGGGCGTATTATGGTTTTGGCAATATTGAAGAGTTTGTAATAGATTAAAGGAAATTACAATATTGGGATATCTGTGAGATTTTGTAATAGATTGAAGTAAATTATACGATGTTGAAGACTGAAGAACTTTAAAGCGGAAAATTCATTCGATATTCCAAATTATCTAGGAATCTATATAATAAATAGGCAAACACGTTTTTTAAAATCCCTTTAGTAGCCATACTACTGCACCGAAATAGGATATTATATATAGAAATATTATATATAGTTTTAAAGCTCTTTCTGCACAGAAGGGCACGAGCTTAATTTTATTTTGCTCAGTTCAGTATTTTAGGAATAATACGGCTATTAAGTTGTTACTAACGCCAACAAACAAAATATGTGTATGTGTTTGACTTGAATTTGCTTAATCCTTTTCGCTTGCCATCACTTACCTTTATTTAAAATACTTTTAAGAAATTTAGGCCCAGGACCTAAAAGTTTATTTCCCATGATTCCAATGAAAATGTTGTTTTTAATTACTGTTAACAAGTCCCAAGAACAAACTTTCTCTTTGGCAGGACTCGATTTAAGAAAAACATATTTTTGGACAATGGACTAATGGACAAATATATGCAGGTTGATTTACCACGGGCTACTAACCGTAGCAATTTATATACGCATTTTTTACCACAAAATAGCTCGGTATCGAATATTGCTTATCAGGTTGCTCTACACCTCATGCATATTGATTGTATATTTATCACATAAATACATATTTTCTATCATACAAACAATTGTCCTTATAATGATAAAAATATTTGTGTAATGGTCTTTAGTTAAACAAACATGAATACAGGGCGAGCAACGCCGCGGGTACGGCTAGTATACTTATATTTTTAATTATATTATAGATTAACAGAAACAAACAGCGTATAATAGTTTTTTCTTTTTGTTTAACAACCTTTTGAATATAAAAAGTGTGGGTGGGGATTATGGTGGTAAGTCAGTGCGAATTATATATAGTATGAAAATATCGAATGAGCTTTGTGCTGTTTCCTGTATGAATCTTACACGGATTACACAGCTGATTCCTTTAGGAGTTGTAAGTTATTATCTACACTAGTCTCAGACGATTCTCTATACGACTAACATAAGAGTCTTAAGCTGAGTTTAAGAGTCTCATAGAAGAATCAGCTTTTGTAAGACTTACTTCCGTGCGAGGGATCGTCTGTGATTAAAAAATGAGCTCGTCGACGATCAAAAGCAATCTTCATGAGAGTCTTCGACGATTAAAAATGCTAGCTTGGAAGTAATAGAAAAACAGTGTGGCCAAATATGAGTAAAGAGCATATTTGTGGGTTTTCACAGTTTTATTGGTTTCAAGATTGGATTTTATATGAGACTACATTCTTTTAAAGCGGTAAAAAAAGAATGCGGTCGATTACGTCCACCGGTGATTTCCACTAGTATTAAATAATTATAAAAACTTGTTAAAGAAAATAACAGAAGTATTTCTTATTTTGTATGCCCACCAGTCCTGCTTTAATTTTTTTCTTACTTTGATCACAGATTCCGTTTTATATTACTTATTATATATTATTAATTCAATCTTTGTTCTGAGATGTCACCAAAAGACAATGAGACAACAAAAAAGAACAAAGTCGTTTAAATGAAAAATAAATTGTGAATAAAGAATTTAAAGGCCCAACAGAAGAAAGAAACTTGTTACTCCATATTTGGAGTTGAATTATTTGTTGCTTGATCATCGGCCATGTCGTTGCTGTTTCATTCTTTTGTTGCTGAAGTTCATGATAAATATTTTTAATGAGTCTGCTTTTTTTCCTGGCAGTCAGTAATGAAACTATTTGAGGAGGCGGCAGGTATTATTAAAATGCAAATTCTGTTAATGTTTATGAAATTTATTACTTGAAAAGGCAAAATCTTTAAAGAAATAAGTGAGAAAGATGCATAAATAAAAAAAAAAAAAAAAATTAAAAGAAATTGAAACGGACATTTATAATTAGTGTTTGTTTGTTGAGTTAGAGGTCACTAAGTGCCAGTTCACGGATAACACATATCCGCAATATTTCAATCTCTCAGTATCTCTGAGCCTATAAGGCAAAAAATATATGTTGCGTACGTACTAATAAAATTAATTTTTATTAAAAAAACTTATCGAAATTTATTTTATTAAAACAAATTTCTTTTATTAAAATAAACAATAAAGGCCGAAAACCGTTATATTTATTAATAAAAACCTTAAATTAAATTCAATCTTATTAGTAATCTGAAAACAAATTTTAAAAGTAACGTTCATACTTGTCCATATACACAAACAAATACCACAACTTGGATAATACCGTAGTTGTACTAATTGGAAAATACCGCTTATCATCTCTGAAGCTACAGCTGTTTAGCATTCTTTGACGATAACCAAGCAAATTCTTGTTATCGTAGTTTGTTAAATTTATCTGTCAACATTTCACGTCGGTAGTGCAGTGTGTAATATAAAAAAAGAAAAAAACAGCGGTCCATTACAACCGCAATACGTACGTGGAACTTTCTCAACAGAAGTTTGTAAAAATGAATATAAAATTAAGTTTTTGGTTCAACAAAATGGTCCAATAAATCAATTTAATATTAAAGAATATCATAAGTAGTGTCTGTTTATATCAAAACAAGAAAGTATATTGTCAAATTATAGTTTAACACGGTTTAGAAAATTTTACCAATACAAAAAATATTGCCTAGCAGCTGATAAAGCCAATAATTAGTAATAACTTGATATAAATTACTTTTGGAAGGGGGTAAGAAGTGAAAGACATAAAAAAGAAACAGATTTAACATGGCACCCACAAGAAAGCCTTTAGAAGGTCTTTTGGCCAGAGTGAATTTTCCTCTATATGCAGTGGAAATGTTAACCAGTCGTCATGTTCTAGTGGCAGGCGGAGGAGGCGCCAGTAAAACGGGCGTAGCGAACGGTTTTGTAAGAAGCTTGAACTTAATTTAATTAGCATCTTTTAATTAAAAAGTTTTTCCTATTTTCAGGAAGTTTATGAAATTTTCCATAATGGTCAACATTTTTGCGCTCAGGAGGTTGTTCGACATGAAACGGGGGCCAATGTAGTTATGAATTTTGCGGTGCGCAATGATGGTCGCCGTTCTTATTTGTGTGCCGGTCAAGAGTCGCATTGCCAAATGTACTTTGTTAATCCTAGAGTAGTAAGTGAAGATGGCAAGGAGGAAGTTTATGTCACACAAGAAGAAAAATCTCACAAGCCTTCTGTAGATATGCATGCCAATGAAAATGGCGTCAGACAACGTCGTCCAAACGCCTCTGGAGTAGAAGACATACCCAATGGTCATGCTCATGGTACAGCAGATGCAAACTCATCACCAGACCAAAATTCCAATATTAAGCGTATATTAAAGTTCGATATTAAGGCGGCAGATTCTATACAAACTGATTTTCTGACATCAGATCCACTACAAAGAGTTGTAAGAATATCTCCTAATGGTCATATTATGTGCACCGGTGGTACAGATGGCCATCTTAGAGTATGGTCTTTTCCCAAAATGATACCGACGGCCGATATAGAGTAAGATTTTTTATTTTTAATTACATTTGAACTTAGAATGCTGTAGCTTAAAAATCATTTAGAGCTCACACGAAGGAAATCGACGACATTGATGTAAGTCCCGATTCCAAATTTATCGTTACCATAGCTAAAGATGGTCAGGGCTTGGTATGGGATGTGGCTACTGCGAAAAAAGTGTATGACTTAAAATGGGAAACACCAGAGGGTGCTAAATATCTTTACAAACGTTGCCGTTATGGAACTATAGAGGCCCAACGCGACAAATATCGTCTTTTTACTATAACAAATCCTCTGGGGAAAGTCGGCAAACAGAAAGGTTTCCTGCAGCAATGGGATTGCACAACTGGCAAATTGCGTTTAGCTGTGGCCATTGATGAAAGTTTAGCATCGTTAGCGGTACGTGATGACGGAAGATTTGTTGCAGTTGGGACAATGTTTTCGGGCAGTATTTCTATGTACATCGGCTTTAGCTTACAGGTAAAATGCAATAATAATTTTTCGAAGTTTATCAAATTTTTAATAAATAATTAATTGATTTTTTATGAAATCGGTTGTTAGAAGCAATTCTTAATATACATATGTATTTTAATAAATGTTTATATTTATTATTCAGCGTGTACTTCACATACCCAATGCTCACTCTATGTTTGTAACTGGTCTTCAATTTTTGCCCGTTACTAATGAGGAAGGTCCACCTATTTCGAGTGATACTGAGGCAGCAGTTCTATCTATATCTGTAGACAATAAAGTGTGCATACATAGTTTGCAACATAGACGTAACTATTTCTGCAGCACTAAAACTAATAAATTTGGCAATGAATCTTTTTTCCATTTTAGGCACCATACCAGCTTGGTTGGCTATAACGTTCATAATTTTGGTGCTTTCTGCCGTGTTTACTCTATGCTCATATTTAGGATTTTAGATAATTAAATTAAAAAAAGATATTACCATAATACAAGAAAAAATACATATATATTAATCAAATCGCAGACAAATGGTTAGTTGAAAACATATACGGAAACATCAATAACTTTTTTAAACAAATTAATAGGCATTTATAATAATTAACGAATTCTTATATAAATATGGGAAAAACCAATATAACTATTAGAAATAATATATTCAAAACGTTAAAGCGTCAAATCGATTGTTATTTTTCTGTTAATGCAAACACAGCTAAAAAGGACAATTGTTTTTGCAATCAAAATTGTAAACAAATAAACCTAAAAGAAAAAGTAATTTAATGACATATAAGTACATAAAAAATAAATAAATACTGAACTTAAATTATTTTAATTTATAAGCCATAAAAAATAATTGAAATCCTTTAACCTGCCTTGAATGTTTTTCTCTCTTTAATTTTTGTGAAAATATTAAAAAATTTAGTTTTAGAAAACCTTTCGATTAAATCTACAAAATATAATTTTACGTATCACAAAAAAAGTGAATATTAGTTTCATTATTTTATATTTTTCGATAGAATTCCTTTTCCACGTTTTTTTTTTTTTTTTTTTGCAATACGAATTTTTGGCATTATATTTCTATATTTAGTAGTTTGTTTTCCATAGGAAATTGTGGGCAGCAATATTTTTAGCACATAATTTTGATGGTTAAATGATAGCTATGATGGCTATAATCTATTTTACAAATTTTCACAAGGTTTGTCTTTTATAAATGGTCCAAGACAATTTTTATTTAAAATTTTTTTTTTACATACAGTTCGTTTTTTTTTTTTTTTTAATAGACAAGAAATATTTAAATAATAATTAAAACGTAAAAAACTAAAATTTGTTTTAAATAAAGATATCATTTAGCTATAATAGTTGCTTTTAGTTGTTGTTCAACATTCAGGTTTCCTTCATTTTCTATGCTTTTAGCATTTTCGGTTGCCATTAGTTGAATGCGTTTTAGTTCAATTTCTTTTTGTTCTGTCCATGTGCGTATAAATTCTTCGAAGCATTTGAAATTTTTTTCTTCCATATATAGGCATTTTAAGTCGGCATCGCGTTGTTCGGCCAAAAGACAATTTTCTTGACGTAGTTGTTCAACTTTTTCTAACGTTATATTGCGGAAAGGCAGAATAGAGCGCTTCTCCAAGCGGCCGGGTAATGAAGGAAGTCTATTAATGGTTACAGCCACATCTGCATTATTTGACGTAGTCGAATTTGCATTGAGTAAAACCGTTTGGTAAGAATTACGAGGTTGGTAAGAACTAACATCTGTTTGTAAAGTTGGTACAATTTGTGGCTGAGGTGGTTGATAACTAATGCTATTATTGTTAACGTTATTGAAAACAGGTGTAGTAACTTCAATTGGTTTTGGTACTTTATCTAACATTTTTTTGATTATCTGTATAAATTTAATTAAATTTTAATTAAAGTTTTAAACAAACGTGTTGCAAAACTACCTCTAGTTCCTGCCAAGCATCAAATTCTTTGATTTTTGGTTGAATTACGCAGTTGACTAATGGAAATAAACGCCATTCAGATTTGCAACCTGTAGACTCCATTCCTGCCAATTCTTGTCTATTAGGGACAAAAATGTTACATAAATATATAAAGCTTTTTGATTGACTTACTTGTAGCGTGTATTTAAAGTATTTATTTTTCGACGACAATCTTGCGCTGTTACAATCATATTGCGACTTCGCATGGCAATCATCATTTTGCGATACACCGGTAAGGGCACATTAATTGAAGACACTTCGTCTCTGTAGCGACGCCAAAGCTCAACCAGATATAGTTCTTCCCATGAGTTCCAGTAGCGTTGTTTCTTATGATTAGATAAATAATCTTCGTTGTTTCTGTCTACCGGAGGCATATGCCGTCTAGGTGGTATGCGAACTTGTTCACCTGCGTAATTGCTTAAGGTTCTCCATGCCGGAGCGGATGTTGTTGGCAATGGATTTTCAGTGGGTTTCGTGAGATATATCTTTTTAGGTTCGCAACTCGGCTGAACTTCATTCATTTTATCGTGCTTGTTTATGAAATTAAATGCAAGAATGATTAATTTTGGCCAAATGAATTTTTCTGTCACAGAAGTTAAAAAAGAATATAAACAAAACCTTATGAAAAACAACAACAACTAAGATAAAGTTGACGATTGCAACAGAGTTGCGTTGAGTTTTTTAAAGTTGCCATACAAACACGTATCATTTAGCAAATAGGAATTAAAAATCCAAGTTCTTGGTCTGTCCTAGTTGTTTTACCTTTATTTAATTTAATATTTGTAATAAATACTTTTAGCTCAAGGTTCTTTTTGGTTTTTTTTTTTTTTTTTTAATTTTATTATCGTGTTTTTCAATGTTTCGTCTACTTTCGGACGACTCCACCACGGAAATTTGTTTGTGTGTTATTGATTCAATAAAATATTTCGATATTTCAAAATTTTTTTCAATCAAAAATTTTTTATTGAATTAATAACACACAAAAAAATTTTCCTGAAGAATTCAAAGACGAAATATTAAAAATACGATAGTAAAAATAAAAAAAAATAAATCAAAAAGGACATTGAGCTAAATTATTATTATAAGCTCTTGGCAATACCAAGTTTGTTTTGTACCCTAAAAGACCAAATAAACTACACAAACCGTTTGGCAAACACACGCTTTCTACTTACACCTAAACCATTGATTAAAAGGTTAAAGTCGGAAATATGTGATGAAAAACTGAGAGTAAATTATATACAAATGTCGTTGTAGATGCTACATTATTCTGCAAAAAATTTTTTTTAACAATTTATAAACGATTTTAATAAATTATGTGCGTAGTAATATATTTAAAAACTATTTTTATTACATTAAAAATTTTCAATGTAAACATTTTTTAAGTTTATTTTTCTAGGCTTCAGCAATTTCACATATATTTCACATTAAAACGCACGACGTACTAAAAGAATCTGTCACACAGTTAAATTTTTTGTTCACATCACCATACTTTTTCAGCACGCATAGCATATTTGACAGATCGTACGACTGTGCAAGACAGATAACTATGGCCTTTTTAGTATATACGAGTATATGCATCTTTATAAAGACTGTTTACAAATGCTACAATAATATTAAAAAATTAATAACAAGTTTCAAACAGATTGAGACTGCCGCTTAAGTCATTACAATATGCAATTTAATAATACAGTCGGCAGGATGTATAAGATATAAAATTTTAAAATTAAATGATTCGGTTCAGAGTATATGGTGCAGGAACTTTAACATAGAGTCTATACGTGATATAATATCAAATATTTTTCTATCAACAAACGTCAAATGTGATAGCAGAGAGAATTATATCACGTGTAGCCTTCAAAATTAGTATTATTCCAATATTATATCAGATATCACAATATTGTTTTGATAATATATATTTAGAAAACCATATCATGATATGAACTGTCAAAAAATGTAAACAAAACGACATAATATTCAATTTTTGAAGAATTCCCGAAAAAAGTTTAATAAAAAAGTGATAAAATCATCAAAATATTTATAAAAAATCATTTATTGTTCTTTTTGTTGCTGAAATATATAAATTTGTTTAAGAAAAATACAACATTCAACGATGTTTACTGCATGGTTGCTTAAAAATTCTGAAATATTATGATATTTGCAAAAATACTTGGCGCCATGCTAGATATAAGAGAACATATAATTTGTTTTTTCTCGGTAATCTGCTGACGTTCTCTCTCATATTATATCGGAGTTAATATCAGTTGTAGACACTATGTAAGATATACCATTCTATATCGCAGCTAGATGCAACTTCATATCTGATTTAATCCCATCTTTCGTTAAATATAAAAAAAGTCTGGCAGTACGTAGTCAATTTATTGTGAATGACAGTAAGCCCTAAACAAGAAGAACTTTTCGTACGTGAGTAAGTAAGTGTTGACTACTTTTGTTAGAAAAATTGTGACAATTGAAATTTCAATATAATTCTACCGATATTTGAGGATATATATGCATGACTTAAGATATAACAAATTCAATACCTTCACTATATGCTTTAAAAAAGTAATTACAATTTGTATTTTATAATTCTAATATGGTTATTTCCCGTAAACTTAGAACGAAATATGTAATTTATACTGCGGCGTTTAATGAACACTCAATACGAAAGCTTTGTATTAAGTTAACAACACTACTTGCAGCAAATACAAAAATTTTCGCCGCTACGGCTGCAATAAAATAATAATTATTTCGCATAGCAAATTTTGCATAGTTTTACAAAAGTTATTATAAGTTATTTAAAATGCTAGAAATTAAAGCTGAAGAAAATACGGAAAATGAAGCACCTAAAGAAATTGAGGATGCAAAAGAAATAAAAAGTGAAACAACAACAACTGCAACAACAGAGGAAGAAACTGTAGCGGCAGAAGCAGCAACTGAAGCTGCTGCACCAGAGCCACCACCACCGCCGCCACAAACAGAACCGATTAATGAGGGGACGCTCAATCCCTTAAATGAGCAAGAAAATAATGCAGATTCGGAAGGTAAAACTAAACACAGGCGTTATTGGACGCCCAAGGAAGAAGAAAGATTCCATGAAATATGGGGAAGAGAAAATTGGCGTTTAACCAGGCATGGCAAAAATACAATATTCTTTGCGAAATGGGCCGACGAGATGAAAGAAAGATTCAATATCGATATCAAGCCAGAAGAGATACAATGCAAAGTGAACCAGACGAGGGCCAAGTTTAGGTATGTATATTTTTATTGTTATTTAGGGAAATCGCATAATATCTTTCTTTGGCACAGACAAGTTAAAAAACATTTGGATTCCGATAAAAATGCTATTAAATGGAAAAAGTATGACATTATAGAGAAAATTCTAAAAAATCAATATCGTTCCAAAGATGATGAACCCGTTCCTTTGGAAGCTTTGGAAAATAATCGTGATGTATCCCCTACAGAATTACACAATACCATTACTCAACCATCTTCGCCGAGCAGCGCCTCAAATATGTCTAACATACCAGACCAGAATATTAACTTAAGTCAATCTCTTAATACTGACCATCAGCTTACGGACGAAGTTAATATGACCCATGTAAGTAATTTTCTATATTAACAGAAAATTGTTTTTTCCATGTAACAATATTTAAAGCTTCCTATTGTTACGCAGAAGCCGCATAGGGCTATCTATTGGCCATAACTTGACGCTTGAGCAAAATGTCTTTGAATTTTTGTTTACTGAAAACTTTCAAAAATCAAAAATTCAAATATATTCCTATGGAAAAAGTTTGGAAATGAATAGACGCGAAAGTTTAATTTCAATATGCTAATAAATTGTAGAAGATTTTTTTCTTAATTCGGTGACTACTTTTAAAGTACATGATAAAAAAAATTAAAAGTGGAAAACTTAAGTTTTTGCAGCTTCTTACATTTTAATAGACAAATTTCTTTATTTATGTAAGATTAATATGAGACAAATATAGACGAAAAAAATTAATAAGAGCTCGGTGGCTGAGTTGGTTCAGCGGCCGTATTAAAATACATATGGGTATATTCATAAAAATTTAAATGAATTTGAAATGTGTTTTAACTCAAAAATTCCATACAAAATTTTACTAAAACTTATTTCAAATACATTTTAATTTTTTATGAATACGCACAATAATGTTTACATAATACCCGAGTTCGAATCCTAGTGGGTGCTGATGAGCAGTGTAGCGACTGCGAAATTCATTTATTTTTTCCTGTCTGTTTTGATCAAGAGTTCTTGATCTTGGGAATTATTATTTAGTTATTATTTAATTAAAAATTAAAATAGTTCTTGGCGAAAACCAGGTTTGAACTTAGCCAGACAAACACAATCATATAATATTAGTTCTTTTTATTAATTTAATTATCTTAATGTCTGCTGTACATGATCCACACATGAGAAATCTTTAAGCAATTAAGGTTTTTTTTCTGCTGTAGATTTAGATTAAACTCAGCAATAAAAAATTCTTTGTAAACGTATTGGGCGAGTAGAAAACTAGTCAGGTTTCAAATAGCTTCCCAAATATGCCTTCAATGTCTTAAACGGTCGTTGTTTGTTTTGTAGCTATAGTTTTTAATACAGTAATTTATATTAATAAGTAAGAATATAAATAATTAAGAATATAATTCTTTCAGGCATCATTGACCGATCAAAATATATTTTGCAATAGTTTGCAAACGGGTAATAACAGTTTTAGCACCGAACTATTTGGCAGCGATCAATTAGAAATCAAACAGGAAATCGAAAATGATATAAAAATTGAAGGTTTCACTGAACTAACAACATTACCAAATGAACAAAATGCGGATGGCGTTGTTGCAACAACTCCAACGGCTAACAATGTCCCAACTACTGAACAACAGTCAAATGAAAATCAATCAAACTTACATCAACGTTTAACACAACAGCAGACATTACCTCATCAGCTAGTGGCACATGTAACAGAAAATGAAACAAATGCTTTATCACCTTTAATACACAGTACGAATCCTAATTCACTCCTCATACAAAATCGAGTTGTAAATAACCACAATAATAATATTAATGCAACAACAGATGGCATTGTGAGTTTAAATAATCATGTCAATACAAACAATATAATGCAACCACCGGCTAAACCTGTAACTACAACACATACGCCGCGCAAGCGTAATCGTTCATCGTCAATAAGTGCGGCAGCCGGAACACCTTTAACCAGTGAAACTGTGGAGTCTATGTATTTGGAAGAGGTAAAAAAACGGAATGTACTTCTTGTCGAGCAAGGAGAAATCAATCGCAAACGTTTACGTTTGGAGGAAAGAAAGGTTAAACTAATGGAGGAGTTTTTCCCCAAATTTATGAATCTACAACAGGAAATATTACAAAAATTGGAAAGCGTTACAAATGCCACAACACAAATAACAAACTAAAAATTACATTGCAAACTAATGCAAAGGATCAGATAAACGATTTCAAAAAAAAAATTCTTGTTAAGTTTAAGTAGTTAAAAACCGGAGACAAGAAGCAAAAGTAAGATTATTAGTATAAAAATATCACTTTAGAATTTAAGTTTAATAAAAACATTGCGATCTACAAAAAATACACAAAACTTCATCAAAGTCGATCACTAATTAGAGGTTTTATACTCCCCTTTCAAGAAACTAACAAATTATATGATTATTAAGTAACAAAAAGTTTATAATATAAACCATTTAGATTTTATTTCAACAAAAATATAGAAAAAAAATATGTTGTCGATTACATATTAAATAATATTTTACAACAAATTATAAAACAAACATAATTATTTTAGTGGTGATGCATTAAGCGAAATAAAACCCAATTCAAACTATGTATGTATGTTCTTAAAAAAAAAAGTACAGGCCCGTGCCAACTGTTGTACCGGGGATATGTACTAAAATTTTAAATACTTTTATATGTGTATGTTGTATATTAAGGTACATATAGGTATAAAAATAATTTTACGACAAACTAGCGATATGACCAGACTGAACAAATTGTTGATACAATACAAAATTTTTGTTTAATGTCATTAATTTTGAGCAAGATATTTCACTAAAAATATAATAAATTAATTAATTGCGACTTTTAATCGGTTGACCGGTTTCGTAAGCTGATGACGCGAAGGTCGGACTTAAATCATTCGATTTTAAAATTTTATTTCAATAGTTTGGTTGGCTGGTTTGCCTTTTTCAAGTTCTGTTAATAAAAATCATACACTCTATTTTCAGATTAAGATCTATCGATGTTTCGAATCTGCATTTCGTAAGGGTATGTTGCCATGTTCTGAAAAATAATCATCCGTGTGCTGAGAAACGCTAAATTTTAAATCACTTGTTAGGTTAAAATCGCAAATCGCATTTTTCTGAGTGTTAGCTTTGCGTTTAGACACGAAAGTTGTAATACATGTACACACACACACACACACACGTTTTGTTAGTTTCCACTGTGCAATAACAGACTAGAACAATTGTTCTGCAGCTTGTTGGTGAACGGGGGGATGAAAGTGATATTTTATCAGCATAATTTTTTCAACCACCTTTATGTCGGCACAAGCAGCACAAAAACCAATACAAACACAAGCCAAGCGATCAAATTCGCCCAAACACAAGGCAAGGGATCAATAAATTTTTTATGAAAAACACTTTTTAATTTTTTGAGTAATTTCTGTACAAATATTTCAGACCAGTCGCTTGCTTGTATTGTGGAAACAGCACATAAATTATAACTGTGAGAACATTCCAATATAAGATCATGCAAAACCTTTAACGTTTCTTTAACCAGGTTGCTTGATTGAGCAATGATTTTCTTTTCAAATAAAATATTTTGAAATAAACGATATTAAATCATGTGAATTGAGAGAGCTTTTGGCCGATTCAAGGTTAAAAGTATACTATTTGGTATATCCTTAATATAAAAAATAATATACAGGGGGGATACTCTCTATTGCGATGCGAAAAGTAAATGCGATAAAAGTATAATTTGGTACTCTGCTCCGTTTGCGCAACCTTTTCCTCGATATAGTTTGAAAATGAACCAACGCTGGACCACAAAATAAACAATAGCGAAGAATGATAAAATGTTCGAAACGGAAAAATTAAATGCGAAAGCAAAATACGAAAACGCAATACAGAGTACCAACTCTTCGATTTTCCTTTCGCATCGCAATAGAGAGTAACATCCCAGGCCTGTTCTAAAAATCACGTGATTTCAAAACACATGCCGTTTCAAAATCACAAAAGGGATTTGTTCTTTGCCTGTTCTGCAGATCACAATTTTTTTGTGATTTTCCATGTGATTTCTACTCTTCTGAAGCACAAATAAACAGCTGGTTTTTGCTTGAATTTATTGATATTCTTATTTTCAGGTTGAATTTTTTTATTCGCGGTATTATTTGCAAAATAAGGTTAATTCCTTCTAATGAATATGAAAGATAAAATAAAATAAACCAATAAACTAAATCACAAAATAATACAACAAATCTTGCAACAAAATAAGCGTATCTAGTTTTTTCTTAATTTAGTGAATTATTTCGCATAAAATAAATTATTTTATTTAAATAATCAATAGAATACACATTAAGTTATTTATTAATGTAATAAATTATGAAATTCATAATAAAGCACGTGCAAAAATTAGGATGTGATTACAAGTTAGCTAACCGATTTAAAATCACAAAGATCAAAAATATTTTGCGTACAGAACACCTTTTATATGGTTTCAAATCACTTTCACAAAAAGTGATTTGCAGAACAGCCCTGATAAATAAGGAATTTCAACCCTCAAAAGTGGGTCTTGCGATTGTTAACAGTTAATTAAAAAAAAAATCATTAATTTTAGTAATTTTTTTGCACATTTGGTAACTTTTTGAAAAATTTTGGCTAAAATTTTTCAAATTTATTTTGCTCAAATTTATTTTTGTTGTATCAAAGCGAATTTATACAGGTGAATGCAAGCGGGAAGGCGAATTCAGTGCTATATATTTTGTTATTGTAAAACATATCGTGAATGTCAAAATCTAAATTCGATTAATTGTTCAGCTCGGAAAATCTTCAAACGTTAAATATAAACGTTTATAATTGTTTGTAATTAAAATCACAGATTATATTAGTTTTTCACTTTTAAATTCACACAAATTTCTTGAAACTGCACTAAATCATACAAAAAAATCGTCAGATTAAAATGGCGCGAAAATTTTTGTAAACAAAAGAAAAAGTATTTGACAGTCTCGTTGGGAAAAACGCGAGAAGCAAAATATAATCACCTGAGTTGTTAAGTTCACCTAGTAATGAATTCGCCTTGTGTTGTATCTATGAGGAAATTATACTTTCTCTAACGATTTAGCTTTTAACAACTTCAGCAAATGGGCACTGTTAACGAGCGGTCCCAACATTTTAGAGAATGTCTTTTATATTTCAAAATTCTACATTCTCTTCTATAGTTGCTGAAAAGTTTTTATTATGTATGTATATATAAAAAATATAGTTTTTTGGAAACTCTTTAGTTTTGTTGTATCTCAGAAGATTTAGCTTTTAACAATTTCAGAAAATCGGCCCAACCTTTGAGAAAATGTCTGACCATCGGAGACGTAACATAAGTATAGGTAAAGTTCGAAAAAGTTTTTTTTTTTTAATTTATTCATATTAATTTTAAAATACAGCCCTGTGCTGAAACTCACATTTCGCAAAAAAAAACTGTGAGTATGATTTGAAGTCACAAAATTGCTATGCTGAAATTCGCAATCACAAAAAATTTAGCTATTTCAACTCGCAAGCAAATGATGAAGTGAACTCTAAGTGATCTAACTTATAATATGAAAATTTATTTTCAAACCGTGGAACTGGAAGCGTCTAAGTAAAATTTGACTTGTTTTTTTTTGTATTTTCACCAAAAAAATTTAGAATTTTCATATATTTTAATAAAAAAAAAAAAAAATGCTATTTAAAAATATACCTTTTTTATATGATGGTTGTGTTGCACTTGGTTACTTTAAAAATGGCGACTTCAGATGGCACAACTAGTTTTTTCCTATACAAAAAGTAAGTGCTGCCAAATTTTACACATATTTTTGCCCAATTAAATCGCGCGATCTGTAGCACACATAAAATGCGATTTTGTCTTAACAAGTTTTTTTTTTATTCATTTTATTGAATCTTCAAAATATGAACTAACAATAAGTATTCAAATCTTAATACTAAATATAAAAGTTATTTAAGTCCAGCCACTGCTAGACAAAAAAGTTTTATTTTGCGCGAATAATATCGGTAGAATCACCTATTTAACGTTCTGATCGTGGCAAGGGTATCCCTTCTTCTCAATCGAGAGTGGCCGTCAAAATTAAGTATGTTACGTGCAGATTGCCTCGTTCGTCTTTTACCAGCGGAACACACAGATCCTTGTGAATTCGTGAGTTTCTTACGTACCATGGAGCTGCAGTAATCGTACGAAGAATTTGGTTTTGTCGTCTTTGGATTTTTTCAATGTTAGATGTTGAGGCGGTTCCCCATAATTGAATTCCTAACAAGTGATTTAAAATTTTTGCGTTTCGCAGCACATGGCTGATTCATAAAAAACTACATACATAATCATTTCCTGAGTCCAAGTGTCAGTTCGTTATCCTTTTGTTATTATCCCTTTTCACCTTTTATTTTAGCTATACATGCATAAGTATATAGGTATGTACATATACATTATTTTAAACAACCTCCCACCCGCCCTTTTAAAATAAAAATACTTTTGTGTAATTTGTAAAAAGTTATTTATCAAAATATAAAGCAAGAGAAAATTAATCTCAATAAAGTAAAATTTAAGTCACGTTTTCTTAAAAATGGTGTTCTTAGTTTATTTCACAAAAGCGAATCGAATACTTAAGATGTGACAGCTTTTAACCTGTTCATTTAACTCTTCAGAAATTATCACAACACGAAAATAAACAATATCATATCATTCTGTGCAGCGAGGATCTTTTGACACTAAAGTCAATTTGATCGTTTTTTGATATCTATGGCACTTTTTTAAAATACCCTTTTTGATCGAACAGCTGTGATATGTATGCATAAATAGCCATTGCTCATTTATATTTAAGTAAGGTTTTATATTAAACTGCTCTTATATACGAATATCTGTTCGGGGCGGATTGATATTGAAGCCAAAGGCACTTCCAGACGACATGTTTTTGTATCTGTTTTTTTTTTTAATATGTAATTCCTCATGTGTTTTTGCATGTCTGTCAAAATTATTAAAGTGGACCAAATTTTTACTCAAGGCAGCTGTTAAGGCCAAATGCCTTAACCCTGTAGTTAAGTTTATATTGAGATATAAACAAAAGTTGATTTTTCTCTAAAGAAGAGACAGCTTGACATATAAGCATCTATCTATCTCTTTTATATAAATGCCTAACACAAATGGTCAATATGCGTTAAAATGGTACTTCCGGTTTTATAAGAAAAAACACTCTTAATTCGGACGCATATAGAATAAAGGGCGTTTCAGACTATCATACAAGTCTTAAGATTTTTATTGGATTTTGTAAGACAAAAATCGAATGATATTTGTTGTGACTGTCAAAAAATCGAACGTACCATTACATTTTGCTTTCACACTATCCCACATAAAGTAAAATAAAAAATATGATTTGAAAATAAACAGCCAATTTGCTTAACGTCTGGTTTTAATATTTTTATTATTTGCTTTTGTAAAAAATGCAACCCTGATCCAATGAAAAATCTTATTGTTTAAACAAATTTCTAAAAATGGTGAAGTATTATGGGATGTCAAATCTCTTACCCTATTATTTCTCCTTTTCATAACGCTTTACACTATCCCACTTGCACGTTTTATTTGAATTTTTGACAAGTCTTAATACAAAGTGTGATAGTCTGAAGTGCCCTTAAAAGCCCTGATTCACTATCCTACACGATCGTACGATTCATTCACAGGAAACTGTTTCAAAAGTCGGGCCGACTTGAAAAAATCGCTTCAAAATGGCGTTGTAGGCCACACTATTATACAAGTATGATTGAAATAATTTATTTACACAATAAAACAACTAAAAACTTTTATTAACATAATAATTTTACATTACTTAAATTTTTTTTCTTGAGGAACAAACAATATTTTTATATTTTTCAAAATAACGAGTGATTTTTTTGCTATTATCTTTTTGGCAACACTAGTTTTGACAGCTCACGCACGTTTTGTATCTTGTGTCACTGTCAAACATCTTCAGTTTGGTCTATAATTTAATCATGAATCGTCTTACAAACGAACAACGCTTGCAAATTATTGAATTTTATTACCAAAATGCGTGCTCTGTTAAGAAAGTTCATCGCGCGCTTCTTCAATTTTATGGTCAGTTTAATCGACCTACTGAGGCTTCTATTCGGGCTATTGTAAAAAATTTCGCACCAAATTTACATTGTTGGACATTAAACCACCAACACGCTTACGTAGAGTGCGAACTGAAGAAAATATCGCAGCCGTATCGGCCAGTGTTGGTGATGACCGTGAATTATCGATTCGGCGCCGTTCGCAGCAATTGGGCCTCTGTTACTCCACTACGTGGAAAATTGTGGTGGTGCAAGAATTGAAGCCAAACAACCTACCACAACGCCAAATTTTTGGTGAATGGGCTCTTGAAAAGTTAGATGAAGATCCACTTTTTTATCGAAGAATTGTGTTCAGCGACGAGGCTCATTTCTGGTTGAATGGATACGTGAACAAGCAAAACTGCCGTATTTGGAGTGAAGAGCAGCCAGAAGCATTGCAAGAGCTACCAATGCATCCACAAAAAACAACCGTTTGGTGCGGATTATGGGCTGGCGGCATCATTGGGCCGTATTTCTTCAAAGATGATGCGAATCACAACGTTACTGTGAATGGTGAGCGCTACCGTGCGATGATAACAAACTTTTTTTTGCCCAAAATGGAAGAGCTTGACTTGCATGACATGTGGTTTCAACAAGGCGGTGCCACATGCCACACAGCACGCGAAACAATGGACCAATTGAGAGGCGAGTTCGGTGAACAGTTTATTTCACGCTTGGGCGAAATGAACTAAGTTGCCTCGCACTGAAAAATTTTGTATGGCGAATCATGTCGGTTTATACCATGTTCAGACGGTAATATGAAACACTTGGTTCGCTCCCCGAACCACTATTGCGAAACTAGGTGTTCAGACGGTTGTTTTTGCTTCACACTGATGTTTATATATTTTGAGCAAACTTTTCACTAGTTCTTTTTTAAATTTTTATTAAAATCTTTATGTAAATATCCAATTTGTATATATTCAATGCGTTTCTTTTGACTTTACACACATTAATTCTCTGTTTTTTCTTTGTTTATATTTTTTTGAGAGCTGGTGCAGATAAACTAGCGATAATTTATTATCAAATTTGGAGATGATAGTAATTTTTGCATGGTTCGCAACTAGATTCAAAATGAACCAAGTTGGTTCGCTCTCAAAATTTTGTATGGCGAATCATGTTGGTTCAATCAAGATTGGGCCGTGAACCACGAATGAGAGAGCGAACCTCGAATATAAGGCTTCGTGTGAACATGCTATTAATCAAAGTTGGGCCGCGAATCATGCATAAGAGTGCGAACCTCGAATAAAAGTCTTCATGTAAACATGCTATAAGATTGTTGCCATGAGATTTCTCAGAAGAACGCTCTCATAAAAATTATTATAAGACTGTGATAATACTGATTTTAAGTCTACACGTAACAGAATTCTCTCTGCGAAGATCGGTTAGACACTGGCTACTATTTCAATAGTGAAGCTGTCTGTATTAAAGTTAGTTTTATTTTACACGAATGATTGTGAAAAAATGTTTAATTTTTTGTACCCAAACATTTTCCACAGCACGTTACGTATTTTGGAAAACCAGACAAATCGTTTAAGTCGCTAAAGTAAATAAACAAGATTTTGTGAAGAGTTCTTATAACAATATAAACAAATTAATTTATTACTGTTAAAAAAGTCAATGGACAGCGATATTTACGTTTTAAAACAGGACGTGTTCAAGACATTTACTTTTTTCTGCCTGAGTAATGCGAGAGTAGGAAAAGTATTGTACGAGTATAATTCATTAGAGTTTGCTGAACTTTTGTAATATATCAGGCTGCATTGTCATTCATTTAACCAAAAAATTTGTACAAGTTTTGACTGTGTCTTACTGCAGTGATGTCAACATTTTAAAAGCAAAAAAAGCTCATTTCGAAGAGAAAAAGAAAAACGTTAAAAAGCGGTAAGTTATAACAGCCAGTTTACCCATCTCGACAGCGTGCTTGCGTTCGCAATCTAAGCGAAAGAAAATTGATTTGGGTTCGTCTAACTTTTTTCTATGCGAACGATGTATCAAAAGTCAATCAAAATACATAAGAATATGCGAACGAATAGTAGTGATATAGACAAACCCAAATTGATTCGAATGTGAGTGACTAGCTTTCTTTCGCATTCATTTTCGTTCGAAATTTGTAAACTGCCTGTAAGTATCCGAAAAGCGCTGAACTATAAGTACTCGAAAAACGTTAAAGAGAACTAAATATGAATAAATGATGAAACAGAACTAGGGTATGACGATTTTCTCCATATAATTTGGCATAAAATTACGCTAGAGAATGCGGTCGTAAAATAGAATCTAGTTTATTTTGGCAGCGATTTTTCTTATGCTCTCTCTTTGAGGCAGAAAAGCTTTCGGCAATGTTACCACACTTTTAGTAAATTTCATACATTATGTAAACAAAACCAAAACTTCAAAAGCTTTGGTGCGAAGAAAAATAAATATAAACTATCGTTTACTTAGAGTTTACACATGCCACTGCCAGTGGCATGTGTAATACATTCACAATTTTCCACTAATACATCCACATTTTTCGCAATGGCAGCTCCAGTGGCAGCAAATTT
This sequence comes from Thecocarcelia acutangulata, assembly GCA_914767995.1. Taxonomy (NCBI): domain Eukaryota; kingdom Metazoa; phylum Arthropoda; class Insecta; order Diptera; family Tachinidae; genus Thecocarcelia; species Thecocarcelia acutangulata. The sequence goes on along the minus strand of OU612097.1, from coordinate 25,111,961 downwards.
TGCATGAGAGTGAAAATTTTCATTTGCATGCCACTGAATGTCAAGGTGATAAACCATGTTACCCTCCCATGAACTTAATGCAAATTAACTGCATAATAGCAAAATGTAATTACAAATATTAGCTGCTCATATGTATTATTAAGATTTATTTCTTGAAATACGCATAAAAAGAACAGTTTCCTTAATTATAAAGCATTAGATTATTAAAATAATTTTAATAAAAATAAATTTTAATCGTTTCCCCAAGTATGGTGAATTCGGTAGCTCTATTTTGTAAAAAGAAGACAAATTCAAAGTGGAGGCTAAATTCGAGAAGTAAACAAATTGCTTGAAGTATACGCTTCGAGGACATTTTAAAAATGAATTTGCAATGGCAAATGTAAACTGAAAAGTGTATTCTGTGCTGAAAAGCGAGTGGCAAGAGATTCGAGTATTTTGAATTGTTTTTCGTTGATAATACGCAAGGTGCATTAATGTATACACGGTGGCAGCACTACGCCATGTGACAATTTTTTGCTACTGGCAATATAGGAAGCTATTTACGTCAAATGTATTGCTTACATATTTGAAAGTGAATTTGGTGTTTTATTCTGAATTAAACATATACAAACTATTTTGTGAACATAAAAATAATTTTAATAAAAATAATTTATAATTATGAAAAGGTACATTCATAGTTTATAATTGTGAAAGTAGTTACAAATATTTTTGATAAACATAGCTTACCAGATGCCTGTTTTTGTTGTATTGTTGTAATTTTGCTCTAGTGCTGCCACCGTGTATACGTTAATGCACCTTGATAATACGTATACAAAATTTGCATGCCACTAATTGCGTGTGTAAATGCAGCGTTAGACAGGAAAGTAATTTCATGAAAGGTGCAATACACTCACACTTTTTTACTAACACACTCTCATTTTGCTTACTTTCCACTCAGCTTTCATTAAAAATTTCATGAAAAAAATTTTTTGACGTTTTCTAAAAGTAAAATGACAAATTCTAAGCAGTGTTGCCACATACAAAGAATTATACAAAGTTGCAGTATTGTAGTAAAATAATAATTATGAAATTAACTTCTTTTGCAAGTCTATGAAAATAATTATGATCATTTGTCATTGTATTGTATATCTAACACATAAAGAAAACAATTAAAGTTTTTCTTTATAACATAACATCATAGAAAGGTTATAATGATAAGTTTTTTCAACTATTGCCCCATAAATTTGTATATGTAATAAGTTCGGCAACTCTGATTAATTTTTTTTTTAAGTTTTCTGAAAGTAAAATGACAAATTGCTAAACATTGTTGCCACGTTCAAAGAACAGTTCACAGTTGCAGTATTGTAGTAAAATAATAATTATGAAATTAATTTCTTTTGCATGTTAAGAAAAGAATTATAATATTTTTTCCTTTTATATAATTTTGACGGATCGTAATGTTATTCGATATCGATATGGTATGTGGACCCCTGGATTTACCGTTAAGTTTTGTATGAATTATGGTTTATATTTTCATTATTATTTAGATTGGTTTTGTTTCGTTATTTTTATTCAAAATTTGTTTTTATTTGTGCTAATAAATGAATAAAATTATGTCGTTAATTCACATTTTTCTTATTTAAAATTTAATCGACAAAAACTGGCTGCTCCCTTGCGATTACAAATTATCGGGACGCTACTGTAGTATTATTATCTTTTGGATTTAAATTGATTAAATGTAAGTACGTATGTATAAGAGCTCATCTATAATTAATTATTGAAAAGCATTTCACTACTCAGTTATTGAAATGCATTTTATACTGCAAACTTTATCTTGATTTTTCATTATTCAATCTGTTGTCTTTATAAAACTTATTAACGCTAGAATCTAATTATAATTTCGAGTCATTGACTTTTATTTTAAAATCTTTAAAGAAAATACTTAAAAGCAATAAAAACAAGTCTACTATGCAAACATGACACACTATTTTATTCAAGTCACTGCTGCAGGGAGCTTATGACTACATACATACATATGTATGTACATACTCGTACATGTTTATTTCAAGAACTGGAACTGATAAGCATGACTAATTGATCGATTAATTGTAAAAACATCAATGAAGACAAGTCTTTCTGGGTGAGAAATGTGAGAGCAAAGCAAGCAAATTGCCAGACAAATATGCGGCAGAAAGATAGTGATGTTCTTTGGAAGTAAACTGTTGTTGAAGTTTATGGCAAAAAGGTACAAAAATTATATTAAAAAAAAAGAACATTTTTAAGGTAAAAACTAGTGGAAAACGTTTGCAGACTTTTGAAAAGAAAACTATTCAATAGAAAAATTGACAAAAACTAAAATAACAATGAAGCTACGTACATACGGTTGTCAGATCTTACAATATTGCCAGTAAAATTGTCTGAAAATGTATTACAATCGTGTGAACTGCCAATTTTTAACTTACAACGTTGTCAGAAAAACCATTGTCAATCAATTGTAAGACGATAATGTTGTCAGGCATCTGACAATAGTGAGAATATTCTTCGTCGCCATTGCCAAATAATTGGCTGGTATTGTAAGCTCAGTTGTAATTGTCAGATGTATAAAATTAATGCACCTGACAATGACATCATTGTCAGAAAAAAGTTTGATGTGCAACACTGCCAAGCAGATAGTTGTTGATATACATAAGTGGCAATGCCTTACAAAATGTCTGGCAATTTTTTTCGTCTTACAATCTGACAACCGTGTGAACTGACAATTTTTGTTGTCAGATGAATTATTTGTCAGACCATAGTCTGACAATGAAATTGTAAGATTTTCTTACGATCGTCTGAACACACTTTACTTCTGCGGGACAATTTTTCATTGTCACTACATTGTCAGCATGTTGCCAGATCTTCCAATATTGTAACATCTGACAGCCGTGTGTACATAGCTGTAGTTTTGGTAAATTTATTGATAAAAGCTTAACAGAAAGGCAGAATGGTATAGACTTGTGCCATTTTTGAATGAATTATTTCGACTGAATGATTCTTTCAAGTAAAAGAATGATATATTTCTGTATTCTTTTTCTATTCCCTTTATCATTCTCTTTATTTTATTATTCATTTTCATAGTTGAAACATTTTCATTCATTCATGGCCGGCACTTACATTTTCGGATAGAAAATGAATGATTCACACAAATGAAAGATTTTGCGCAACGCTAAAGAATGGTTAGCTATGCTCCATGTGAATAACGAAATAATCCCAACTGGTGTGGCCATATCCAATATATGTTTTACAGCTAAAATGATAGGTGTGTTTCTTTATTGGGATCCCACGGAATCCCAATTTAAACGAAAAGTGTTCCCTTAAAACTGGACAAATGAGAGCGCTTTTTCTTCTTGCACGGGCTATTACTCCTTGTACGAAAAAGCCCGTACTTTTTCTTCGGGCTAGTTTGGGCAAATAGTAAAGCAATCAGCTGCTCGAAAAATAAACAATAACAAAGAAATAAAGTTAATTTGAATCAACTCGTATATAAATCATCTCAGTGTTTTTATATTTTTTAAACAAACACAAAGATTGTGAAGCTTTTTTAGCTTGTCTGCAGTGTCTCCCAGAGTCGGAGGCAGGAATCGAACCTGCGACCTCGAGACTGTTGGTGGAGTACTCTACCAAATAAGCCATAATAAGGAATGTGCAAAAGACTTTAAAAGTCCAAAAGTGTAAAATATAAAAGTGTTTTTTCGTAAAACTAAATGCCAAATTTTGTAGCCACATCAAAACACAGCATATGTTTCTTTTTGGGCTAGAAATTTAGCTTTTTGCGTTCCCGTACTTCAGGTAAATTTTATCTGTATTTGAGGGAAACTTATGCATGCTACCTTTTGCATGAATCTTGCCCGGAAAGTAAAGAAACACATTAATGCTAACAGAAATCGTAAAGTCCCTGATACACTATCCTACATAATTCATTCTGAGGAAATTTTTTTTAAAAGTCTGGCCGCCTTTACAAAATCGCTTCAAAATGGCATTGTAGTGCCAAACTATTAATAAAGAGTGATTTTAATAATAAATTAAAAACTATTATTACCATAATAATAATTTTACATTAATTTAATTTATTTCTCGAGGCGCCAACAATATTCTCATATTTTTCACAATATACTCGTATACTACACTGATCGCACAGAAATCATCATGTTATTAAAATTTTCATAGAATTTTTCAAGTCGCACGATTTGTCAAAAACTCTGTGACACAGTTGTGAAAAAGATTTACATCAGCACCTGCCTTATCTGATGATGGACCAGTTCTACGAAGTGTACTATTCACGATTTACCAGCGCCCCCGTGTAGCTGTCTAGGCTCACACAGGTAGCAATTTATGCCTTATGTTTGTAGCCATATTAGCAACTTCTTCTTGAGGAGTTCGGGGCTTCTAATCCCTCTTGTATGCAATTTCCCAGCAATCAATGAAAGACAGGGCTTAATGAGTTGGTAGGCCCAAGCCCACTAGCAGCATCAGCCCTTAACCCAACTCACTCGTCAACCATCACCACTGGTTCCTCATAGCACAATTATCTGTTGTAAAGGCAACAGACCCTCGGGAGTTTGTTAGGCTTCGAAAACAGGCACGTCAAGCAATTATCACGGATACTAACACCCTCTTCCTGCGTTTTAGGTTTCAACCACAGCCAGAACGTTTCAGCCAAGGTAGGCACCTCAACCATGATCAGTCCGGGTTGAACTGCAAGCAGAACCACCTGGGGGCCATGCTGATCCCCGTTCTGCCAATTTAAACCCTTGGTAAGGGTTTCGGAAGCCAACACAACATAAGTCATGCGGCTTCCTAGAGTTTTATTTGCTACAAAAAACGAGGGACCCGAAAAACAGAGTGCCCAAGTTAGGAATACACCAAGGCAAAACCTGTTCCCTGGGGAGACTCTGTGACACAGTTGTATTTTTGGTACTTTTTCAGCACAAATGTTATATTTGGTAGATCGTATAGGATAGTGAATTACGGCCTTTAGCCAAAGAAGGAACAATTAGTGAAGAATCATTTTTGGTTTTTTATTTCAAAAATCTAGCTTCTTAATATCTGGATCGTAAAACAAATTTTCTAAGTTCAATAGGCTTCGTTTCTCTAATTCCCTTTCGAGAAATTTAGTCAAACAGAAATTTGCATCCAAGTACATAAACTTCAACAAAATCAAAGTATGAAATTTGATGAAGAAACCATTTTTAGAAGAAATGTTTTATACTAAAGACTTTTTAAAACTTAGCAAAAGATACGAAAAATTTCATAAATTTAATACAATAATGCGTTTATAGCTCTTAAATGTGGTATATAAAAGGAACATTGAAAACGTTTAAAAAATCGTTATGTATATACAAAAATATTTAAAATGAATATATATGAAAGTAATTTCATATTTGTTGTTAAAGCTTTAAATGCTGTGGTTTTTTATTAAAGGTAATCATGAATTGTTTTGCTGTACTTTAGCTGCTTAAGATACATACATTTTATTTAGAACGATTAATTTTACTTGCTGACGATTTTTTGTCGATTTGCAATAGTCATATTGATGCCTTTGACGATTTTTTCCCTGGATTTGACGATATTAAACCAGATTTATCTGGCATCTATGTCTCCAAATTGTTTAGATGTTTTATAAAAAAAAAAAAAAAAAAAACGTGCTGTGAGAAATGCGAGTTTGGTGCGAGTTTGTTGAAGCACATTTCTGGCTCAATGGATACGTAATAAATAAAATTAAAGGTTTGTTTGACAAACCTTGTACCAAAATTTATCAAATAAACTTTATATTTGTATATGCATTTGTTGTTACAGCTTTAAATACCATAATTTTTTAATATAGGCCCATTAAAAGAATACATATTTAGTTTAAAAGCGGTGGTTTTACTTGTTGGCGTGCTTTTGACGCTTGAGATATTTACTAAATTTTAAGTATATACTACAACAATTTAAAGAACTTTTTAAATAAAACTTGTGTCAACATAAAAAAACATTTAGTACATCACAAACACTAGCATGGTATCAAGGTGCGATAACGTCTACAAGGTGCTAGAACTAGAGTAAATATTACAAAAAAGCAACAAAAACAGGCTATACTTGTCACAAATATTTGTAACTTTTTCCCAATTATAAATTATGAAAGTACCTTTTTACAAATATAAATTATTTTTATTTGAATTGTTTTACGTTCATAAAATAATTTTTAATCTTTAATTCAGAATAAACCACTAAGAACCATTATAAACTGACAAATTGTTAACATTAGGATAAGAGTAAATATTACAAAAAAGCAACAAAAACAGGCTATACTTGTCACAAATATTTGTAACTTTTTCCCAATTATAAATTATGAAAGTACCTTTTTACAAATATAAATTATTTTTATTTGAATTGTTTTACGTTCATAAAATAATTTTTAATCTTTAATTCAGAATAAACCACTAAGAACCATTATAAACTGACAAATTGTTAACATTAGGATAAGTTTTTTTTTAATTATTATAAGTTAACATTAACCTAAAAAGTTACTGATAACTTAACAGTAGGTTTATCCTGATGGTAAGTTTCAAATTTAACTTTAAGCATTTGAAGCCATATTCTCTGCTGAAAATATTGTAACTTCAGTTGTAGAAATGGGGAAATTTTAATGGTGACTTCATCGTTCACGTTAAAGGCCCTGATTCATTCACAGGAAACTGTTTCAAAAGTCTGGCCGACTGGAAAATATCGCTTCAAAATGGCGTTGTAGGCCACACTATTATACAAGTATAATTGCAAGAATTTATATACACAATAAAATAATTAAAAACTTTTATTAACATATTAATTTTACATTACTTAAATTGTTTTCTCGAGGCACCAACCATATTCTCATATTTTTCAGAATATATACCACACCAATCGCACAGAAACCATCATGTTTTGAAAAGTTTCATAAAATTTTTCAAATCGCACGGTTGAAATTTTAGTACTTTTTAAGCACACATGCTTTATTTAGTAGATCGCACGATCGTGTATGATAGTGTAGCAAGGCCTTAAGTAATGTTAAGGTTAACTATCACAAAGCTTTATCGTTAGGTAGCAATTATAGCCCCAAATTCATTTTCAAAAATGTAAACAATACATTTGACGCAAATGGCTTACTATATTGCCAGTAGCAAAAACTGCCACAAGCCGTAGTGCTGCCACCTTTTAGACGTTAATACACCTTGCATAGTGTTTAGTCTGATAATACTTCCCTCGCTAGAAAAATGTTTCTTTAATAAAATGAGGGGGGGGGGGGGGGGAATCTCCAACAGGAAAATTTCAGTAAAATTTCTACAAAAATCTTTTAAATATGAAATTCAATGCAAAAATATTTTCAAAATTTCCATATACCCATCAAATAAAAAATTTCCCCCACAAAAATATAGTTATTAAGAATACGCTTTTCGTAAATATTCCTAAAAATAGTTTTATTATGTTAAATTTAATAAAAAAAACTCTTTAAACATTTGGCAACATTGCATGAATTTGCAATTTCCCCTATGGGGATTTTTGTTTAAAATAATTTTTTTATAAAAATCTGTTGGGAAATCTTTTTATTTCCCATCTAGTTTTAAATTTCCGACTAGATTTTTGTTTTATCCGTTAAATAAAAAATTTCTCTTGCTGGGAAATTTTTATTAAGAATATATTTTTAGTAAATATGTTTCAAACGAGTTTTCTATTTAAAATTTTAGGAAACTTTACCAAATTTCCAATATAAAATGCCACTAACTCTATTTCGAATAAATATTTTCATTCGCATAAATACATTCAAAACAAATTTTCAAATTTTATTTTTGTTTCAAATGTTTTTATGTGAATGAAAATATTTATTCGATATAGAGAAAGTAGCAGTAAATAAGCTAATAATTTCAATCATCAGGGTTTTTTCTTTCATGGTTTTTATAAAAATTTCTTGGGCAAGTTTTTTATATTCAAATAAAGATATAAAAAAAATCAGTTGTATCTGGTAAATCATAAATTTCCCTCAACAGGAAATTTTTATTAATGGTTAAAGTTATAAATAGAAACCTATTAGAAAAGCCGAAACTTTTTAAAAAAAACAGTAATATATACATATAAATAAAAATTGTAAACTTAAAAATTTGAATATGTTGCAATAAAGGAGCGATATATGTTATTATATTTTCCCCCCAGAGGAAAATTTTTATTTATATTTTTAAAGAACTATTAGAAAAGCGCTTAACTGCAAATTAAACAAAAGTTTTCTTTAAAATGTTAATATATTTTTGTATGCAAATTTAATAAAAATCTTATGGAACTACTTTCTTAACGCGAAAATAAAACTAGTGACTTGCATAAGCAAATAGTACTCGTAATAGAATTCTTTCCAACAGTTTATTTTTAATGTAAGAAAAAGTTTATAAAAAAATCAGTGTTTAAAATTTCTCTTTTTGTGAAATTTTCAGTGCCGTTAAAATAATGTATTAAAATATTTTTATTATATAAACTTCACTACAAAAAATCAAGTTTTGTAATTAAAGGCTTTCTGGAATTTCAAACAAAAAATTTCCCTTTTTGGGAAATTTTCCTTTCCAATAATATTTTATATTAAAATAGTTTTCTATTTCAATCGAAATATTCCCAAACATTTTCGTTAGTTTTTTTTACATTAAAAGTACCAGAGAGGACTTTATGTACATTTTTTATCCCCCACTTAGCTACAGTTGAGTGAAATTATTTTTATGATTAAAATTCTAACGCATTAACTTGAGCTCATCAATTGTTTTTAGTCTGCTTAAGAACCTCACACCGCTTAGTCACTTTCTCTCTTGGCGGCTCGTTCGAATAAAATCGCTCAAATTAACAATTCGAAAAGATCGATTCTAATCAAGAATTTTTTTCTGAATGGTTTTAGATCCCATAGTAAAAAATTTGTAATTAAAAAACTAGTTCAATTTGGAAACCGGCTTGATTAAAAATAAACAAATAAAAAATTAAACTTAATGTTAAAAGTGATTGGAAATTATATAATTTGCGAATTGTTTATTTAGAATCGACATGCATTTAAAACAAATTTTGTTATTATTTGCCATTTATGATTTAACAGTTTCACGTGCAGCTGTTTTTAAAAGCAGAAATATCAATTTTAAGCAACAACGCATTGACAAAACGCCCTGGGACTTAATAGAATCCTTAAAAGCTTCTGCTCAAATACACGGATTTAATGGAACTTGGATTTCGGGTGAGTGAAATAATTTCAGGCTTTCTTTATTTGAAGTGCTATTTAATAGTTTAAAAATGTTGTTTTTAAAAAATATTTTTGAATATTTTGTAATCATATCAATAAATTAATAAACTTTGTTCGTTTATGTTTCCCCTACTTTTATTGATAAACTTTATCGTCAGTTTTTTTTTTTAAATCTAATCTAAACTTGTTATCAATTTAAAATAAAATATTTTAATCATAAAGTTTAAATTAATGTGCTTAATTTAAATAAATTGTTATAGTAGTAAAAAAATCCCCTTATTATAAAGAAAATATGGAGTAGAAAATTCAAAGGTATGAAGTTATTAAAATTACTTCCCAGAAGTGTTGCCATACGATTGCCGTAAGGCACCAATTTTTACACATTTTTATACCATTCACAAAAATGTAATAGCCTATTTACACTTACTCACATCTTCCATCTTTCATCATTTTGGCAAGATGTTAACATCTTCCTATATAAAGTTTATATGAAAAAACTCAACATCTTTACAAGATGTTGGTTTCTCATTCTGCTAGACTCAACATCTTTCGATTATTTTAGTGTCATCACTAAAAAAGTTGAAAGAAATTGTCAAAAATTCATACCATCACTAGAAAATTTTTACAATGATCGGCAGCGAACAATGTAAGTAAATTTTAATTTAATTAAAAACAATATATAATTAAAAATGAGTCGTAAAGCAGCTCTGGGCTGAAGAACAGCTCTCGCGTCATCGTAATTATTTCTTAAGTGCGGTCAGGCTTGTGTTTGTTGTTCGGTCTTCGAGAGTTTTGCGTCTCGCTCGCACTGGTTAACGGTTTGCCTCAACTAACTGTATTGGTTTACAGTTTTTAGAGGTTATCCATTGTTAACATTGGAAACTTCCTATGTGAAGGCATAGGTCGTTATAGTTAGTCACAGCTACGCTACAAAAGTACTGTTAAGTACTTGGGCATTATGGTCTTTGTCACCCCGCCCATGCTGTGCATCCTATACATTGCAAATTTACTTTGCAACTGTATAGTTACTAAATAAATAAATAATAAATAAATAAATAAATATAATTAAAAATAATACATACAATACATATATTTATAGTAAAAAAGAAAAAAAAACGTGTTGTATGGTCTGCTGCTGACGGGAGTATGCTAATAGACCTTTGCAAGAAAAATTGCAGAATTGCGGAGTGAGAGGAAAAATTCGCATATTTTCCAGAAAATGACAGTGAAGTTGCAAAATCCATTCGTAAGCTGTCTTTGAAAAACTCTGGACTGTTAGTCTTGGAATATCCTTTTTAAAAAAATTACCATCTCGATTCTAAGTTGTTATTATTTATATATATGAGTTAAAATCTTAATAAATTATTTAAAATTCTAACAAATGCACGTTGCGCATAAAGCAAGATTTTCTAATAATTCTGAAAATTGAAGCAGTAATTGTTTTTGCTCTCTAAAAGCTATAATTAATCCAATAAATGTATAATCTTTTAATTCCATTTTATTTAATGTTTTTTGTTTGCTCAACTTGACAGATGAAAGATGTTGAAGATGTAATGTAAACAGCTTTTTTCAATTTTCAACATCTTCCACACACATCTCCAAGATGTGAGTAGGTGTAAATACGCTATAAAGGGCATATACATATAAGTTTGTGATTCCGTTTGTAGTTTCCACAATTTTCATTTCTATAAAGTATATATATTCTGAATTTGTATATCGGCGGCCATATGTCCGCCGTTGAAATACCGTTTTTGAGAAAACCGTTAAACTTAGAAACATTTTACTTTCGCCTTTCTGGGTCTGTTATTGATATTCAGTAAAATCGGTTCACGTATAACTGAGATTTGGGATGTCCGTCGGCAAGGTATACTACTTTATTTTGCCGCCATTTTGGTAAACATTAGTATTGACAGTTCATATTTGGCAGTCGTGACCTAGCGTCTCCACATAGCAATATTTATTGCGGCAATTGTCAAATTTGATTGCGTCCATAAAATTTGTGAAGTGTAGACCGCAAATTGCTATAGGTAGCAATCTATTGCGAAATGATTGCTTGAGCAATGATTGCCAAGCAATGATTGCCAAGCAATGAGCTGTCAGTTGTTGTAATTTGGTATACAAATATAGCAAACACGGTGCAGTGCCTACAACAAACACAGTGTTGTTCATACAACTTCTCACGTTGAATTTTGTTAGTATTTGTGATAAAGCAGTAATACGTTTATTCCACCTAGAGCAATTGGCAATCGCTGTAATGTTTTTCTGCCGACATTTTTGCTTGAGCTCAGTAATAAAAATTGCTATGTGGAGACGCTACGTGAAGTAGACACGCGACAAAAATGAGCAACGAAGTGAATAAATAGAATAGTTTGTTCTGGGCAATGGAAACCCCCCCAAATTAGCCATCAGTCACCTTTGAATCCATTAAAAGTGACAGTCAGTTGTGCAATTTGGTCAGGAGGAATCATTGGACCTTACTTTTCTGAAAATGAAAACGGCATAATGATAACTGTGAACAATATCGCTCGTGATATGATTACTGCACAGAACTGCATGCTTTTGGTTTGATTAACATGTGGTATCTAAAAGATGATGCCACATATCATACAACCAGGGTTACAATGGAATTACTGCGAATAGTATGCCTTCCCGGCAGATACCCTGTATATCCAAAATTACGGCGTCATTTTTTGGGCAATTTCGTATGAAAAGTTTTGAAAAAAAATTTATATTACCTGAACTGCTTTCAAGCTAAAACAGTTAAGTTCGCTTATGCGACATTTTCATTAAAATTCGGTTTAGGCTATATCTCGATTACACATCGACCGATATCGGAGAAAAATTTGTTTGTCTTTTAATCACCATGTTAATAATTGCGTGAAGTTTGCAGCAGAAGAAAATAATTTTCGCCCAAAATTGAGAAAAACTTGCTTTTTTCGGAAGTTTTGATATATCTCAGCTATACGTGAACTGATTTTACTGAATTCTATAGCAAATCCATGAATCGATGGAGTAATAGAATGCTGAAAAAGTTTCTAAGTCTAATGGTTTTCTCAGAGATTTCAACGGCGGACACACGGACATCGCTTAATCGAACTTTCTATCAATGCTGATTCTGAATATATCGCTCCTTTATTGCAACATAGTCATATCTCAAAAAATTCGCTTTTCGAGTTACCAATGCAGAATTGTTAACAGTACTACCTTTTATTTCGTGCCAAAATTTTATTTAAATTACCTTTAAACTCTTTTAAACTTTAATCACAACGGGACCAAAAGGACCCAAGTGGGCTGGTTTCATGAAACTGGCGGCCTGTACAACCTAACCTAACCTACCTTTAAACTGTTTTCTTTAGGAGATATTTTCTAAAAAAAAATTTCTAAGACTTGTATGGAAACTAAAAATTTGAAATGTGTTTTTCCCGAAACAAGCTTTTTTGCGTTATGACTATGTTGCAATAAAGGAGCGATATATACTTCAAAGGGTCGGAAATGAAAATTGTAGAAATTACAAACGGTATCACAAACTTTAAATTTTTGTGAAAGGTATAAAAACGTGCTATGTACAAAAATTAATGAATGTTTTCTTATTAACCTCATGTTTGTTTTTGCTATATATTGAAATATTGATTGATATTGATTGAAATACTGATTGATATTGAGGGATGTTGACAATTTTGAGGATTTTTTTCCGCCCAGTTTGACGATTTTATACCAGATTTATCAGGCATCCATGCACCTATCAATAACAAGACGGAAAGACTAAAACAAACGTGCTCACTGCTTCTCAAGTTTGAGTATATATTTTACGAATTTTTTTTTTTTGCAGCTCTCTAGTAGAGGAGTAAGCTATGTTTGTCAAAAATATTTGTAAGCTCATCCGCAACTATAAACTATGAAAGTACTTTTTCCCAATTGTAAATTATTTTTATATAAAGTATTTTTATGTTCACACAATAATTTCTAAATGTTTAATTCAGAATAAATCACTAAATTCACTTTCAAAAATGTAAACAATACAATTGACGTACATGGCTTACTATATTGCCAGTAGCAAAAAATTGTACCACTAGGTTTAGATATGAAAGATATGCTAGGAACCAAGGCGAATTCATTGCTAGGTGAACTTAACAGCTCAGGTGATTATTTATAGCTTCCCGAGTTTTTTGCAATGAGACTGTCAAATTTTTTTTATTTTGTTTACAAACATTTTTGCGCTATTTTAATCTGAAGATTTTTTTGTATGATTTTTTTTTTTTTTTTAATTGGACCAGTACTCAGGGGATGACCCCTACATATGCAGTGCATTGTACCAGAATTAGGAAAATAGGTTATGGGGAGGGGGAAAGAGGGAGTAGTGTTTGTGAACATTTGACTTGAACTTTCCAATGCTATAACAGACAGGAAACACGTCAGCAGGCAACTTATTCCACAGACGAAGCGTACGGCTGAAAAACGAATTCTCTCTGTAATGCGTAGTACGATTCCCTGGGCAATCGACTACAAATGGATGAGCTCTGGACGATGAACGCGTGCTACGTAAAAATGTGCGAGTTTCGGGAACAAGATCCCTAATCTCGTCAGAGCAAAATCCATTGTAGTAACGATAGAACAGAGTAACGCACCCCACACTGCGTCGATGCTCCAGTGAATCAATAGAGTTGAATACCCTACTATCACTGATGAGCTTCTTCGCCCTCTCCTGCACACGGTCGAGTAACCCCAAAGTAGACTTTGAGGCACCGGCCCAAACATGAGAGTTGTATTCCATTTTCGGTCGGATGTAGGTGGTATAAATAGTAAGGAGATCGGATGGAGTGAAGTACATCTTACACCGTTTCAAAAAAGTGAAAAACTAATATAATCTGTGGTTTTAATTACAAACAATTATAAAAGTTTATATTTAACGTTTATATTAAGTTTTTTACCAGCTGAACAATCTTAGGCGAATTTAGATTTTGACATTCACGATATGTTTTACAATAACAAAATACATAGTACTGAATTCGCCTATCCGCTTGCATTCACCTGTATAAATTCGCTTTGCTACGAACACAATTGCGACGAACAACGAATTTCGCTCATCGCAACGAATTCGTCGGCAAATATTCATTGTATAAATTCGTCGTGTGAAGCATAATACCAACGAACTTTTGTGTAGATAACATTATTTACATATAAATATTAAGGCTGACTTAATATGGTCAGCCTATATAAATCCCATCCGAAAGGTGGATTTTTAAACAAATTATCTGAGGTATTTTCTATTTTGAGAACATCTTCATAAATTTTTTACTGCATGGATTAATATAAATATAAAAAATATGGTTTCGTGAAATATATTTTTATATAAAAAACCTGGCCACCTAATACATTTTGTTGGTCGTTCACTGACGAAACAATTAGAAATAAATCTATTTCAACTTTCGCTGAGTATGACGAATTTCGACCAAAGCCACGATTGTGTGCATTTTCATGTACACCACAGTGTTTTTTATTTTTGGTGACGAATTTTTGCGACCAAAAATTTGTCGTTCGTCGCAGTTGTGTTCCTCAGTGGGAAAATATAATGCCCAATATATTTTCCCACTGGGGAACTCAGTTTTTATTGTGTGAACTGTGAGGTTCTAAGAAAAATGACATTATTATTTTGCTGTTATATCGAATTGATTGTTAAAAAATATTTCGATTACTGTTGTAAATGACTATAGCTGGTTTGGCGCCTGTTTTAAAAATTATTTACTCATTCTCTTTTTCATATAATTTCAGATAACGAGTTTTACTATACACATAAGGATAGATCAATTCACAAATTTAATGCTGCCCTTAACAGTGACTCCGTCTTTGTCACAGCAGACTTTTTGGTTCGTACATACTAAAGTTTATGATTACGTTAAAAAAAGTATTTTAAATATATGTATATTAACTTTCCTTTTCATAGAATATATATAAAAATGCCAGTTCGTTTAAATTATCACCCGACAATAAACAAATTCTTGTACGTTACGATGTTGAAGCCATGTTCAGGCATTCGTTTATTGCAAAATATGATATTTTCGATATAGCCACGCGGAAGTCTTTGAAAGTCCATAATGGTGAAAAATTGCAATACTGTGCCTGGTCCCCTGTTACAGGTCGTTTAGCCTATGTGTATAATAATAATGTTTTTGTACATTTTGGCGAAAATCGAGAGGTCCAATTAACTAGGGATGGCATTGTTGGCATTTTCTATAATGGCATACCCGATTGGGTTTACGAAGAAGAAGTATTAAGCAGCGGATCTGCCATGTGGTGGTCGGATGATGGTAACTATTTGGCAGCGGGAGTTTTCAATGACACCAATGTGGAAACTTTCAAATATTTCCTATACGGGGAGGCAGAAGATCCCCAATATCAATATCCAAAAGAAATTGATTTGAAATATCCGAAACCGGGAACAAATAATCCTGTGGTAGCTTTAAGAGTTTTCGATTTGAGTAAAGAATCCAATGTTGTAACAATTAAAGCTCCGGTGGAGGTTGTAAGCGCAGATCATATCTTACGTAGCGTGGCCTGGACAAATGATCGCAAACTGCTAATAACTTGGATGAATAGACGTCAGAATATTGCCAGCTTGCAATTGTGCAGCGTTACGGGTGCTTGTACTGAAATTAAGCGTATCGAGGAACCTAAAGGTTGGGTAACTATCGGCAATCCAAAGTGCTTGAAAAATTCTCAAAATTGTCTATTCAGCTATTGGATTGATAATTGGTATCAAATTTGGAATTTAAATCTGGAAACTGGTGAAAATGTTTGGCAAAAACGTGGCAACTTCACCGTACTAAGTGTTTATGGTTATGATGAAATCAATGACAAAATGTAAGTATTTTTGCCACTGTTTTAATGCATTAAAGGACATTTAAATGTTATATTAGAATATTTTAGCGTTTTACCATCCCTAGATTTTGTCTCTCTCAAGGCAATGAAAATATATTTACTGCCTTGTAATCGAATTCAAATACGAGGGGTAACGTAACAAACCACTTTACATTATAGGTTTCTAACTTTTAGCTAGAAGTATATAATACATATTAGACCACGAGCGCGCGCTAGAATTTTGGCAAAAAAAAAAAAAAAAAAAAAAAAAAGAGGCTAGTGTTTCATAAAAAATATTTTGACGTGCTTGCGATGGAATCTTCTTAACACGTGCTATGTACTTTCATTTTTATTCGAAATAAATACATATTATGCCCGTTTCTTTAATCTACTTTGAAATCCTGTGGGTGGCTAAGTTATCAACTGTTTGAAAAATAAACAATAACTACGAGAAGAAAATATAACGGGTAGAGTCAGTTAACGGATAACGCAGCTGCTAGCTCGCACAATTTAATTTAAACACACCATTCAAAATGTTATTATTGTTTTAAATGTAATTGTGTAAACGAGCGAAATGACAAAATTTACACACACATTCACAATGAGTGCACGAAAATCAGAAAATTTTGACTTTGATGCTTTAAATATGTACAAATCAGCAAACACCCCCATAAACATCAAAACCTAAAATTTTGACATGTTTGGCAAGCGTTTGCGTAGTTTGTTTAAGGCACCCACAGACGATATGTTTTTGCGTCTGTTCTTTTACTACGTATTTCCTCATGTATATTTTCATGTCCCTCAAAATTGTAATTTTTACAGACGGTTTATAAAATTTGCTCACAAACGTACATGTACATTTACGTCTGACATTGTCTATGCGTTTTATTATTATAAAAAATAAATATTTAATATATATTAAAATATTAATTCGTTGAAATTAATTGGTTAAAATTTCATACCGCAAAATATTAACCTCCACTGAATTGTTCGTAAGACATATAGTTCTAATGTCAGATGTTTAAACATAACAAAATAGAACCCATTTTATTTGAAATTTTGTCAGATGACTTTGCTCATGTTTTTTACAGACGCAATGTTTTTGAGGTAACAGACGACATGTAGGCATTTTACATTATGAAAAATGACATCTACATTGTTAAAAACATATCGTGTATTATCTACTTTAGCCTTTAAAGAATTTTTCGCCCACACAATCTTAAAAAGCACCAAAAACTGTGCGAAACACACTGAGTTGACAACGTTACTAATAATTATAGAAACATACCAAGCTGCATTAACGTATACACGGTGGCAGCACTAGAGCAAAATTACAACAAAAACAGGCATGTGGTAATCTATGTTTGTCAAAAATATTTGTAACTATTTTCACGATTATAAACTATGAATGTACCTTTTCATTATTATAAATTATTTTCATTTGAATTATTTTCATGTTCACAAAATAATTTGTATATGTTTAATTCAGAATAAAACACTAAATTCTCTTTCAAAAATGTAAACAATACATTTGACGTAAATAGCTTACCATATTGCCAGTAGCAAAAAACTGCCGTAGTGCTACCACCGTTTATACGTTAATGCACCTTGAAACATACCTTTTGTTTGACTGTAAATATGTGTAAAATTTGGTAGCACTTTTTTTTATGGGAATAATAGTGTTGTCAACTTGGAGCGTTTCGCTCCGTTTTTGGTGATTTTTAAAATTTTAGGAGTTTTATTGATGCGACTTTTTTAGATAATACGTTTTTTCTCTAATTTTGATGCGATTTTTAAAGTAATAAAATGAAACAACGAAGCTTTCATTTCGTATGTTTACCTCAGTTTTGTAATATATGTATGTGGCGTACGTTTGCTAATACGAGTAAGAATGATAGAAGACGAATACTAGATTATGGTATACCTTGCATAAACATACATATTTTTCTGATCTTGGACATTTAAAAGTGGCCGAACTTGACAGATGTAAGTCTTCAGAACCGGTTGGCATTTCAGTACTTGATGCAATGTTTTCCCATGATTTCGCATCCATTAGCACGCCTTTTAAGCATGTCAATATGGATTTCAAAGGGATTTTTCTACTGGTGGTTTTTAGCCATATGTGTTGGAGCAATGATGCCACTCCATCCATCATTTTAATATAATTAAGGTGTTGGCTCTAGATATTTCCAAGACATTTGATAGAGTACGTCATGGAGCCTTATTGTTAAAACTCACTGCCTTTGGTGTCAGTGATAATTATTCCCGGTTTATAACAAGCTCTCTTAGAGGCCACACTATAATTAAATTTTGTATCTTAAGCGCTTCTGCGTTCTATGCTTTTCAATGTTTAACTTGTAATAAACTTATTCTAGTTTTTTGACAGACGTCACAAAGTATACAGATATGAAAAAAGTGAAATAAAATCAGTATTTTGATTTTTCAGGGAGATATCGCAACAGAGACAGCAAAAATAAATTATTCCTTTCTCATATGTACGCATTTCAGGTTGTAAAAATCTTTGTTTACGAATAAAAGCACAAAAGGTAGAAAGAAAACATGAAAAATATAAATATAGTTCCACTTTTTTGTTTTGTTTCATCTCGCTTTACCTTGTGAAGAAGTTTAGAGCGTGTTAACATGTAGAATGTCTGATATGGGCTTTCAGCTTAAGAGTATTGGCCTGTGTTGTGTTTATATCCAAGAAGAAGTAAAACAAATATGTTTCTCCCATTATCTCTTTTATTTATTGATATTCAATGTATATAAAAAACTAGCAATAACAATCCGTGTAAATAACATTCCTAACCTCGCAGGTGGCATAGAACATACGAAAGCAATTTTGTTCTAGTCCATCACACACGAGACTAATTCATTTGACACAACATACACAGCTTTGTGTCAAGTGCCTAATTTCTTTTTTAGGTCCCTTCATTTTTTTGAAGATTGTTTTAACGTTTTTTGTTTTTTACTTTTCTTCAACAGCTACTACTCGGCTACTTTAAATAATGATCCTTCCATTTATCAAGTGTTTAGTAATAATGACTGCTTAACTTGCAATTTATCCGATGAAAATGGTGATAAATGTTTCTCTGCTTCAGCACTGTTTAGTAAAAATTACACTTTTTATACCGTACAATGCAATGGACCTAACCCGAGCTATACGAAAATTTTTGCAACTAAAACTAATGAAGAAGTTAAAAACTGGGAACCCAATACAGCCTTTCGCAGCACTCTGGCAACCAAGCTTAGGCCAAAAATTAAATTTATGCAAGTCCCTTTAGCTGATGGGTCTAAAGGTATGGCCAAATTAGCCTTTCCACCCAACTTGGATGTGAACAAAAAATATCCCATGATAGTTTTCGTCTACGGTGGTCCAAATTCCGTCAGAGCTACCAATAGTTTTGGCGTTGGCTTTGAGGCCTACATGACAACTAATCGTGAAGTGATTTACGTTCAAATTGATGGTCGCGGTACGGGCAATAAGGGGAAAGATTTATTGTTTTCAGTTAACAACCATTTGGGTGAATTTGAGGTAGAAGATCAAATTTATGTAACGAAATACCTGCAAAAGGAATTTCCTTTTATAGACAAAGATCGTTGTGGCATGTGGGGTTGGAGTTATGGTGGTTATATGACTGCGCGTACCTTAGCCAACGATACCGACAGAGTTTTCCAGTGTGGTATTTCAGTGGCACCGGTAACTTCCTGGCTATATTATGACTCTATCTATACCGAAAGGTATATGGGTGTGCCAGCTGAAAATATGGCAAAATATATCGATACCAGCGTTTTTCAACAAGTTGACAATTTCCGTAATCATGACTTCTTACTTGTACATGGTTCCGGCGATGACAATGTCCATTATCAGCAGTCATTGCTGTTGGCCAAGGTTCTGCAAGAACATGATATTTTATTTGAGGAAATGGTAAGTGGTGTTGGAGTTAAGAGTATGTATTTAGGTTTTTGTTTTTATTATAAATTTATTTTATTTCTATTTAGACTTATACTGATGAAAATCATTCAATTGGAAACTTTGCCAATCATTTATATCACACTATGGATCATTTTTGGATTAATTGTTTAAATTTGGATGTTGATGAAGAAGAAGATTGAAGTCTTTTACAACTTAAATATGTTTATAAAATTAAAATATAAAAATTGGGAATTTAATATACAAAAAGAAACTCTATACATACGTATGTATGTACGTAGAGATATTAATAAAAAAAAAACAAAGCATAATATTTTAAACAAAAAATATATATGTACATATTCACTGAAATTCAAATTCATGTAAATGAGAAAGTTTATTTCTAAACTAAAAGAAGAAAAATAAGTCAATATTGTCTCGTTTATACATACGTGAAATATCTCACAGTTTGTACAGCCGATAAAAGTTCAAAGCGAAATGGTAAAACTGGTTTATATGGCAACACCGCACGGTCATATAATTATGAAAATAAAAGTTAAATTGTTAAAAATTTTTTTTTTTTTTTTTTTTTTATATTGGACCAGTACTCAGGGGATGACCCCTACATATGCAGTGCATTGTACCAGAACTAGGAAAATAGGTTATGAGGAGGGGGAAAGCGGGAGTAGTGTTTGTGAACATTTGACTTGAACTTTCCAACGTTATAACAGACAGGAAACACTTCTGCAGGCAACTTGTTCCACAGACGAACCGTGCGGCTAAAAAACGAATTCTCTCTGTAATGCGTAGTACGATTCCCCGGGCAATCAACCACAAATGGATGAGCTCTAGACGATGAACGCACACTGCGTCGATGCTCAAGTGAATCAATAGAGTTGGATACCCTACTGTCACTGATGAGCTTCTTCGCCCTCTCCTGCACACGGTCGAGTAACCCCAAAATAGACTTTGAGGCACCGGCCCAAACATGAGAGTTGTATTCCATTTTCGGTCGGATGTAGGTGGTATAAATAGTAAGGAGATCGGATGGAGTGAAGTACATCTTACACCGTTTCAAAAAACCGATACACTTGAATGCTTCTTTAGAGACATGAAAAATGTGTTCAGTCCAGCGGACATCACACTGTATCTTCATTCCAAGAACATCAAGAGCATCCGATTCCTCAATATTTGTACCATCCATGAGTACAAATGAAGCAGCACTTGCGGTCGTTTGTTTGTGCGTTAATAAGCAACATTGGGTCTTACGAGCGTTAAAGGTGACCCTGTTTTTACGACCCCATTCGGAGATTAAAATTGGAAAATTGTCAAATTCTAAAATAAAAACAATTATTCCAATATTTTTTTTTTTTACAGAAAAAAGAGAACGTTCTTTCACAATTTTATTTTTAGTATTATTGACACTTACAATAGTGCCTGATGTTACAAAAAAATTTAAACTTTTAAAGAAGGTGGCAACATATCAAACTTTGTTTTGCAAGTAAGAGTGTTATTTAAGACAAACTTTCGTGAGTTAGTAACACGCAATAAAAAGATTATACGGCAATATTATATATCCGATTCTGTTCTTTCTTTTTATTAATGATTTGCCTGAAGCAATTAAACATTGTCATTTATTGGTGTATGCAGATGATGTAAAGCTATGTACACATCAGGTTGTCAGATGTTACAATATTGTAAGATCTGGCATCATGCTGACAATGTAGTGACAATGAAAAATTGTCCCGCAGAAGTAAATTGTATGTTCAGACGATCGTAAGAAAATCTTACAATTTCATTGTCAGACTATGGTCTCACAAATGATTCATCTGACAACAAAAATTGTCAGTTGATACGGTTGTCAGATTGTTAGATGAAAAAAATTGCCAGACATTTTGTTTAGCAGTGTTGCCCATCAAACTTTTTTCTGACAATGATGCCATTGTCATGTGCATTAATTTTATACATCTGACAATTGAAACTGAGCTTACAATACCAGCCAATTATCTGGCAATACCGACGAAGAGTGTTCTCACGATTGTCAGATGCCTGACAACATTGTCGTCTTACAATTGATTGACAATGGTTTTTCTGACAACGTTGTAAGTTAAAAATTGGCAGTTCACACGATTGTAATACATTTTCAGACAATTTTACTGGCAATATTGTAAGATCTGACAACCGTGTGTACGTAGCTTAACAGCCAGTTTACCAATCTCGACAGCCTGCTTGCGTTCGCAATCTAAGCGAAAGAAAATTGATTTGGGTTCGTCTAACTTTTTTTTATGCGAACGGTCTGTCAAAACTCAATGAAAATACATAAGAATATGCGAACGAATAATAGTGAGATAGACAAACCCAAATTGATTCGAATGTGAGTGACTAACTTTCTTTCGCATTCATTTTCATTCGAAATTGGTAAACTGGCTGTAAGTCTTTCGCATTCGCAATTAATTTCAAAATGTGGCAATACTCTTCCAAAGTAAACAAATAAACGTCAAATTTATTTCCTATTCGAAAGTTTCACAAGTAGAAATTGTTTGTTTATAAAAATAAAAAAAGTTTAATTAAAAAAATTTTTAGTTATTTTAAAAAATGGACTGTGTTGCACTATGGTTTGATGACGAAGATGGAAATGAGAAAAATGAGAGAATAGACGGAAGATTGCTTAAAAGCAAATCCGACATTCTAAGTTTGAGTGAAAAGAGGTAATTTATTTTGAAACTGGCAATAACTGTTTAATGAGGTCTGCAAAATATTTATTTTTCAGCTTCATAAAAAACTTTAGGTTGAAAAAAGATGCATTTATGTATGTGTTGAATAACATTAGCTTGGAGTGCATGGCAGCGAAATCAAGTGCGATTCCGCCCATTATCAAATTATCAGCTGCTTTATAATTTCTGGGTCAAGGCTACCGACACCGTCCTTCAGCATCTCTTATTGCTTGCATTTGGTTCTTCGGCTAATGTATCCCACAAAGCACTTGCTGTCTGTCGAGCATTTGGTGTTTTCAAGTGGCCTTTCGCCAAATGACTATGTTTTTTCCATGAATTCCACCATTACTTCGAATTGTCGCATTTTAATAGTCTTCTTGTTAGTTTACCTAAGTGAAATATTATTAAAAGCAATTAATCTATTAGCTACCAAACGAATTATTATTTCATTTAATAATTTATTGTCATTTTAACAAATAAAATAGATGAATGAACAAACAGTAATATAATATTTACATTTTCGTGCTTTGCTAATGCTGTTTTGCTATCGAATGAATTTTGCGAGTTTGACATTTATTTTCGCAATTAAGAATGCCGAATTGCCACCTTTTCGCATTTTAAATGCGAAAAAAATAGTAATATGCGAATATCGCAATAGAGAATAGCAACTCTTCTCACTGTCGAGTAACCCCAAAATAGACTTTGAGTCACCGGCCCAAACATGAGAGTTGTATTCCATTTTCGGTCGGATGTAGGTGGTATAAGTAGTAAGCAGGTCGGATGGAGTGAAGTAACTTGAATGCTTCTTTAGAGTCATGAAAAATGTGTTTTGTTCAGTGAACGTCACACTGTATCTTCATTCCAAGAACTCGAATAGCATTACCATTCGCATCGCAATTCGGAATAAGCCTTCAGATCTGACAACCATCTGAACAAAGCTTAAGCGAGTCTCAAATGTTTCTCCTTTTCTAAACTGCTTTGCGCGAGGAAATTTTAGTTTAGGTTACGTTTTTGCAGTACCAAAGGCTTGCATAAAGTTAAAATTTATTTATTGACCTTTTTTAAATAATTTTCTTCTTTTTTGAATAATTTGCAATATTCGAGGTCGTTTTTTATAAAAAAGTTTAACAAATTTATTCAATATTTCGTTTTCCGTTGGAAAACTTCTTCAGGAAAACAAATTATAACTATTATTTTCCTGAAGAAGTTTTCCAACGGAAAACGAAATATTGAATAAATTTGTTAAACTTTTTTATATATAAAAAACGACCTCGAATATTGCAAATTATTCAAAAAAGAAGAAAATTTGTTAAAATTTATTAAAAATTTATCACAAGAATTTCGAAATTCGAAAAAAAAAATTACATTGTTGAACATTAAAAGCTTAAAAATAAAAAATATACAAAACGTGAGTTGAAAAAAAAATACATCAAGTATATTTATTGTACAGAAACTTCTTTAATGACCTTGCGAATCCAATAGGTGCCACCATCTTTAGCCACAGTGCCAACAAATTTCACAGCTCCCTTATAATCTGCTGGGGCAATCCACTGAAATTCAACGCTGGTAATGGGATTTTTGTTCAATTGTTTATGAGTTAAAGTATCCTGAAAACATAAACATATTTTTTATGCATGATTGACTTTAATATACATTAGATTTGTTTGATTTACCCCATTTGCTGAACAAGTTAAAAGTTGTGACTTTTTGGTCTCAATAACCTTAAAAGTACCCACAGGCTGCCCTTGATTATTTTGAGCCTGTAAAGCGAAACCTAAAAACTCACCACCACCCAATGTCAAAGTGATTTTATCGCCTGCTTTGACATCATTGCCTCCAGAAAAACTATAGGGCACTTGGCTGGATTGTGGCTCAACATGATGTTCAGGTGTTAGGCCATTTTTGCAAACAGATTGTGGCGCACCAGCTGAGTTACTAAACACAGGAACCGCCAAACACAAAGCAACAACCACAAAACGAAACATGTTTGTCTCTTAGCTGTAAAGAATAGAACCATAAATTTAAATTAAACAAAAAAGAACTATTTAATATATATTTGCATATTTGTTTTAAATAAATTTAAAACAAGTTTTTTTTTTTTTTTTTTGTTAATGTTGACTGTTAAGTTTTTTTGCATACATAAATAAAAATGTACAGACATGAGCGTTTTTTTTTTCTTCTTAATGTGGCAATTGCATGGCATTAAATTTGTTTTTTAAATGTATATTTAATTGTTTTAACTGGCCGTTTGCATGTTTGTTTCTTAAAAAAAAATATATATGTTAGATTTATTTTATGCTTATTAATGATTAACCTTGGCTTGAAAAATTGACAAAAAAATTTGTTTGTCAGTACAATTAAATAGCTTGACAAAAGATTAAGTGTGTGGTGTAAATGGTATTGCAATAGTGCAAATGTAAAACAGAAAATTGAATATAAAAAAAATACTGCAATGTTTTTCAACACTTGCAAATTTTATTGTAAAAACTTCAATTTCCCTATTAGAGTCTGAACACAATGTAACGATAAGGTGTGTTCCACGTGAATAACGAAACAGTCCGAACTAGTCCAAAAGTGTTCCACCCCAGCGACGAACACTGCCTACCACATTAGTTCTCTTCAATGATGTGTGCAACACTTTGTAATCGATGAATGCTAACTTACAAAGTATATAACAAAAGTATGTATATGGAGTTCACAAAAATGAATTATATTCATCTTTTGCATCAGACATCTCTGTATGTATTTTATTTTTTAGTTGTAAATCAAACGTCTGTCGTCTTTGTCAAATTACGTTGCAAAAATTTTAATTAACAAAATCAGTGCTAAAGGTAAGAATGCCTAGAACAAATAATAGAAAAGGATTTAGTGAAAGAAATGTAAAATGTTTAGTGAAAAAAAGAAATAATCGCAATAAACAGAAAATAGAAGAAAATAATTTAATGGAATAGTCCCGAAAACCGTTTTTGAGATGCGCAATAAGTCTGCAACCTACTTACTGCCGGCTTACAAAGTATGCGACAATGTATTTAAGCTGCCCTGCCTACTGCCGACTTACAAAGTATGTGAGATTGTATTCGAGCTGCCTACTGATAACTTACAATGTATGTTAGGAAGTAATGAGCTTTTGTTGAATGAACACCGCACTACCTCGCTTACTTTGTGTGCTGGCGGTAGGCGTTCACTCTACAAATGCGGCAATGTGTATGAAAATGTATACTAGGTTCGTATATGAGATGGTGTGCATTACTGACTTACAAGTGTGCATCGGATCATCGCTTCTGTAAGCGAAACTTTGGCCGCTGGGACGTAACAATTTTTGTGCATGTAATTTTGAGAGAAAATGAGAGAGTATTATTTTTCATTTCCTGTACAAATTAGCCCGAACTTTTTCTTTGGGTAACTTCGGACTAGAATTTAATAATCAGCCGTTTTATGTTGACACACATATGAAACTGAAAATGTAATCAGAAAATTTGCAAATTGGAAAAAAGTCTTTGTTTACAAATTAGTTAAGAGCAAAATGGAAGGTTGCATGCGTATGTATGTATGAGTGTCAACTGTGCGTAGAATAGGATTGCCGTTTTTTAGCTTGAAAAAAAATTTTTGGTATGAAAAATGTAAACAGATACTATTTTTTCGCATGGTGGCAAAAAACAAATGTCATAATTGTTTCACATATACGCGAATTTACGTAAGTTGCACGACACAATCAAGTCGCGTTTTATGAACCCAATTTCTTACATACTCGTCTATAAATTGGCTCGTCGCGAGTGAGCTAACTCGTGTCCTATAAACAGGCTGTAAAAAGATGTACAATCAAGGTGCATTAACGTATACACGGTGGCAGCACTAGAGCAAAATTACAACAATACAACAAAAACAGGCATTTGGTAAGCTATGTTTATCCAAAATATTTGTAACTATTTTCACAATTATAAACTACTTTTCATAATTATAAATTATATTTATTTGAATTATTTATATGTTCAGAAAATAATTTGTATATGTTTAATTCAGAATAAAACACTAAATTCACTTTCAAAAATGTAAACAATACATTTGACGTAAATAGCTTACTATATTGCCAGTAGCAAAAAATTGTCACATGCCGTAGTGCTGCCACCGTGTATACGTTAATGCACCTTGTGAGCAATTGTGGCTTTTTGCATTCCAGCAGTTTTGGGTAAAATTTGCAAATTTAGGGAGCAATTTGCTTTTTACTCTCATTAACCCAAACTAGTCCGAGATTTCGTGGAACACACCTATAATTTACTGCGGTGCGATTTTTCATACGATTTTGAAGTAAAAAATGCAGTGCGGAGCAGCATAATACCATGTTCAGATAGTAATGTGAACTACTTGGTTCGCTCTCTGAACCACGATTGCGAAACTAGGTGTACAGAAGGTCGTTTTTGTTCTACACTGATGTTTACATATTTCTGGTACGCGTTTCACTACTTTTTTCAAGTTTTATTCAAATTTTTATGTAAATATCCCATTTTTATATGTTCAATGTGTTTCTTTTGATTTTACAGACATTAATTATAATTATCTGTTTTTTCTTTGTCTACATTTTTTTGAGAGCTAGCGCAGATAAACTAGCGATAATTTATTATTACATTTGGTGATGATAGTAGTTTTTGCATGGTTCGCAACAAGATTCAAAATGAACCAAGTAGGTTCGCTCTCAAAATTTTGTATGGCGAACCATGTTGGTTCAATCAAGATTGGGCCGCGAACCACGAATGAGAGAGCGAACCTCGAAAATAAGCCTTCGTGTAAACATGCTACGATGTTTGTTCAGTCTCTGAACAAAACTCTGTTAAAGAAAATATTTAAGGCAAAGTTAATTATATTATAAATATTTTTTCATCAACTACAAAATAAAATAATGTGAACAAGAAATTGTTAAATAAATTTCGCTTTCATTTTTGTATATTTAATATGTTTAACTACAAAATTAAAACAAATTTTAATAGATTTTTACGCAGTGATGACATTTAAATAATGAACTTGCATTTATCTTTCTAAACATAAAAAGAACTTGCGGGACATTCGACAATTTTTCCGACATTTTCGATAATAATAGGTATACTGAACTTACTGTAAGTTACTTGTATGTGTAAATGCAACGTAAGTGTATAAAAAAGCGCTGGCTTAGCGTATTTAAAAAAAAAAGCGCTGAGGTGTTTTTTTTATTGAATTTTTGTTGATCTTTTATAATTTTTAAATTAAATTTTTGGTTTGTACATTTGTACAACGGGTTATAGTTCAAGTTTTTTCCTTTCTTAAGAAGGATTTTTTACAATACAAATTTGCTGTGATCAATAATTATTGATTGACGAAGACAAGAAAAATAATAATCAAATCTTTAGCTGGGTGACAACTAGCTGTTTCGTAGTCGCTACACTACTCATCAGCACCCACTGGGATTTGTTTTGTTTATGTCATAAACACATGATACGATTCTACGTGTTCTATAAGTGCTACTACCCTGCTTAAAAATTAACTTTAAACTAGTGTTTTTGCAGCTAATGCTGTGACACTTAGATTATTTACAATGGAGATGACTGACTATTTTAACATTGCGATGTCCTAGGAGGTAGTCAATTGTCTGAGACTGCATTACTTTTCAACTAACTTTAAGTTAGTTTACTAAAAGTCAGCTTTTAATGGATTTATATATAGCTACTCAGAAGTTAACCGTTCATCAGTGGATTTTAAGTTGGGTTTTTGTCAGTTAGTTATATAACTAACTACTATCCAACTTCTTCCTAGCCAGCTGTATGTTAACTTTGCTTCATTACACTATTTACAAAAAAAAAAAAAAAATCCAAATATATATTTTCCAAATAAAATCTCACGTTTTATATACACTTCTTATTATTTTATCACAATCGTTTAGGATGCTGCTGGGAATTTTCAGTAATTGATTTTTTATACCAAAGTGGCAATATACACCTGGAAGAACCTTTTTTAGAACAAAACATTTTGTTCAGCATATATGATAGGTAAAATAGAATAAAAATTATTTTAATGCTTTAAATTTTGTAATATGCATGATAATCCCACTCATTGTCATTTTACTCTATTACAAAGATACAGTAAAATTTTTAAAAATAACTCTTATCTATACTAAAGGCCCTGATTCACTATCCTACACAATAGTACGATTCATTCACAGGAAACTATTTCAAAAGTTTGGCCGGCTTGAAAAAATCATTTCAAAATGGCGTTGTAGGCCACACTATTATACAAGTATGATTGAAATAATTTATATACACAATAAAACAATTAAAAACTTTTCTTAACATAATAATTTTACACCAATAAAAAATTATAAATAGCTTGTTTTCTATGTTTCCCAGCTATCTATATAACGACATTTCATAGGAACTACCCTAATCATCAATAGACTTTGGAAATTTTTTGAATGATATTCTCAAACATTCAACTTTATATCCCAACAATCCAAATAAATTGCTGAGAATTTAAAAAGAAAAATGCTCTAATAATATCCGTCAAAACACAAAAAACAAGCTTTTCTATTTATAAACGTCTCTAACATTTCTTTTAAAGTTGAATGTTTGAGAATATCTTTCAAGAAATTTCCAAAGTCTACTGATGATTAGGGTAGTTCCTATGAAATGTCGACATATAGATAGCTGAGAAACATAGAAAACAAGCTATTTATAATATTTTATTTATAATTTTTTATTTGTATAAATGTTAGAAGCTTAAATAGCGAATAAAAAACTTAATTATAATAATTTTACATTACTTAAATTTTTTCCTCGAGGCACCAACAATATTTTCATATTTTTTATAATATATACAACACTGATCGCACAGAAACCATAATGTTTTGAAAAGTTTCATAAAATTTTTCAAATCGCACGATTTGTCAAAAACTTTGTCGCACGGTTGAATTTTTAGTACTTTTTCAGCACACATGCTTTATTTAGTAGATCACACGATCGTGTATGATAGTGTAGCAAGGCCTTAAGAAAATCAGGAGAAGTTGAAATTTCTACTACCGGCTTGAAGCCGTCGTGTATTTAAAGACACCGTCTTTCAACTTCTGCAAGCAAGTGAAGTATATCAAACGATTGACGAATGAAGAAACAAAAGGAAAACTACGCATTAAAATAAACCGAAAAAAAATTAAATAACTGCGTAGAATAATAAATACACTTTAATTTGGGAAAATTCTCCATTACATTGCAGCTAGCTTCTAGTTAGGCCAAAAAAGTGAATTATTAGTTGATTTTAATTGTAGTCGACTACCAATTTGCTGGCAGGAAAGATTTACGTTACATTTACATTTTCTACGGTCGGCTAAATGGGCCTTTAGACTTAGGTATTTAAAAGCGCTAGAGATAGAACTAGCGTTTGATGCCGTGTGTATTCGTAAAATATAATCTATTTTATTTTGAAAATTTACTTTATTTCATAAAGTATCTGAATAAAGTATTGGATAAATTACTAGATTTTTCAATTCGAAACCGCATTAACACAAATTCTTTAATTTATTTTTACCAAATCTGTTAGCTTTTAAAACCATTGAAAAGACTCAAGGTTACAAGTACTAAAATTTGTAAATATCCGAAAACTAGATTTTTCCCATTATTCAAACCAAGATTTACAATGACATATAAAATACATTTGTAAACAACTCAAACTACAATATTAAAGTGCTAAAAGTCATTCTACTATTCTAAATTGCTGTTCTTCGAAGTATCAAAGAAAATAAATGAATGGTTAGGCGTTAAAAAATATTATGACTTAAAAACAAACAGAAAATAAGACTTGTTTTATGGTGAACACAAAAAACAAAAAGTCACGTTAAATAAGTGATTAATTTAAATGCAAGGCTTTTTCTGTTTCAACTTAGAACCGGTATAGTTTTTTTTTTTTTTTTTGTAATGATTGTCAACTCTAAAGTTTTTATAATTTATTGTATAATTATAACATAATTTAATTCTACATTTAAAAGCAGTAATGAACTAGAAGCAAACAACTATAATGAATTTAATTGTAAGTAAGAAAGTTTGTTAGTAACCAAATAAAAATGTTATTTCCTTATAGGAAATTAACTAAATATTAACTTGTTTAAAATTTTTTAAACAGTTATAAGCTAAGAAATTAATATAAACTCATTTTTAAAGTACAACATTTGGAATTTTTAAGTTTCTTGGCATTTTGAAATAATAAATTTATATTTAATTAATATGTCTGCACATAACGAGGCGTATTAATAAAAGTCTCATTGATTGTAAAATGTTACTCTAATGCAAAATGTTTGTTATACAATGTTTACATTCACATTTTTTAAATATCTATAACAGCTGTTAAAAAGTCTACAGTTTATTGTTATCAACACATAAATGTTCCGTTATAGGAAGCCACTGTTTTTACACCAGTATGTGGCAAAACAAAAATTTCCCTATTTGAAAAATTTGTTTAACGATAACACAAAAATTTTACTATAACTACAGCAATATATTTCAAGTCAAAAATTTTGCTTGTTGGGGAATTTCAATTTAATGTAAATTTTCTAAATTAATCTTTTGAGATAATTTGATTAAAGTGCCCTAAATTAATTTCGTACAAAAATTTTCTTCCAATGGGAAATTTTTGTTTTTAAACATTTATCGTATTTTCTAATTTAAGGGCAGTACGGAGTTCTTACGGAAATTCAGGCTCCCATAAGAACTGTGTGTAATACCATGTTCAGACGGTAATATGAAACACTTGTTTCGCTCTCCGAACCACTATTGCGAAACTAGGTGTTCAGACGGTTGTTTTTTGCATCACACTGATGTTTACATATTTTGTGCAAACGTTTCACTAATTCTTTTTTCAATTTTTATTTAAATCTTTATGTAAGTATCAAATTTTTACATTTTCAATGTGTTTATTTTGATTTACACACATTATTATCTTTTTTTTTCTTTGTTTATAGCCTATTTACACTTACTCACATCTTCCATCTTTCATCATTTTGGCAAGATGTTAACATCTTCCTATATAAAGTCTATATGAAAAAAACTCAACATCTTTACAAGATGTTGGTTTCTCATTTTGCTAGACTCAACATCTTTCGATTATTTTAGTGTCATCACTAAAAAAGTTTAAAGAAATTGTCAAAAATTCATACCATCACTAGAAAATTTTTACAATGATCGGGAGCGAGCAATGTATGTAAATTTTAATTTATAATTAAACATAATACATACAATACATATATTTATAGTAAAAAAAAACCGTGTTGTATGGTCTGCTGCTGACAGGAGTATGCTAATAGACCTTTGCAAGAAAAATTGCAGAATTGCGGAATGAGAGGAAAAATTCGCATATTTTCCAGAAAATGACAGTGAAATTGCAAGATCCATTCGTAAGCTGTCTTTGAAAAACTCTGGACTGGTAGTCTTGGAATATCCTTTTTTAAAAAATTACAATTTCGATTCTAAGTTGTTATTATTTATATATATGAGTTAAAATCTTAACAAATTATTTAAAATTCTAACAAATGCACGTTGCGCATAAAGCAAGATTTTCTAAAAATTCTGAAAATTGAAGCAGTAATTGTTTTTGCTCTCTAAGAGCTATAATTAATCCAATAAATGTATAATCTTTTAATTCCATTTTATTTAATGTTTTTTGTTTGCTCAAACACGTAAAGTAATACTTGACAAATGAAAGATTTTGAAAATGTAATGTAAACAGCTTTTTTCAATTTTCAACATCTTCCACACACATCTCCAAGATGTGAGTAGGTGTAAATACGCTATTACATTATTTTGCAGCTAGTTCAGATAAACTAGCGATAATTTATTATCAAATTTGGAGACGATAGTAGTTTTTGCTTGGTTCGCAACAAGATTCAAAATGAACCAAGTAGGATCGCTCACAAAATTTTGTATGGCGAACCATGTTGGTTCAATCAAGATTGGACCGCGAACCACGAATGAGAGAGCGAACCTCGAAAATAAGCCTTCGTGTGAACATGCTATAAAAAAAATTACGGAATTTCAGGTTGTTAAATTCTTTTTGTAAATTACCGCATACCGGCACAGAGTTCTTAAAGTGCTGCTACACCTGACATGAGAACACTAACAGGAAAAGTAAAATACTGTTACTGTCTGGTGTAGACTGCAAATGTTACTGTTTTCTTGCCGTCTTGAGACGGCTGTTAAGCTCTGTCTTAACGGAAAATCACATTTTATATGAAAAAAGTAAAAATAGTTTCAAATTAAAAGAAATTGCAAAAAAAAAGTTCAAATTCTTATTTTAGATTGCAAATTTTGCAATAAAAACATTTTTTTTTCAGAAACTATAAAAAAGGACATAATAGAGAATGATGTGCTTTTGTTGACGGAATTAAAATAATGAAAAATCACGACATACGCATACTCCACCATGTAACAGTCGGGCCGTCAAAGGTATGTTTTAATAGTATGTCTTAACGGCGTTTCATGTCTGATGTAGATGGGCAGTAAAGAAAAGTAAACAGAATGTTTGATACATTTTTTTATTATATAGTTAGCTGGGAAACATAGAAAACAAGCTATTTATAATTTTTTACTATTACAGGTATGTTAAAAGTAAAAGTGGAGACTTTTTTTCCGTTAAGTCCCCGTCCATTCTATGAAACATTTGCTGCAAAATATTTCTAAATTTTCTTTTGATACTGCATTGTTTTGGAAATAAATATTCTAAGTTTTCCGCTTTCTCTTTGGCTCTGATCTTTCTTGTATTCCAATTTCCAAGGATTCATCTACCCCAATTCTACTAAATTATCAGAAAGTTTTATTTAAAATGTTTATTTTAAAGATTTAGAAAAAAAACAACTGTATAAAAAATACTGAAATGTTTCAGATGGAAAATTTCCCAGCATTAATGAGAATATGAATAATGAGAATAACTTTCTTTTTACGATTATAATGAAATTAAAGCATATTTAGTAAGGGCGTAATTAAATCTAGGCACAGAAAACTAATTACATACAAACATATCTTAGCGTTTGGTTTAGTTCACAGCACTTTTTTACTAATTCCAATTTTGACTTTGAAATTAAAATCAATTTAAAATCCGTTGTTATTATATGTTCTAAAGTGCATAAGCAAAATATGTAAGAGCACATTTATACGGAGACTATAAACGGTTAAGATTTTGTTGAAGATTTTCATTCAAATCTACTAAATTTTGGGTAGATGTAAATGCCCTATAAAATTGCATACAAAAACGTTTGTTAGCTTAATAGGGCATTTACATCTATCCAAAATCTAGTAGATTTGAATAAAAGTCTGCAACAAAATCTTAACCGTTTACACTTCCGTTTTTTGACATCTAACAAGATTTCATTTTCATTAAATCATTTTTTGCAAAGGGTTTGACAGAAATAACTACTCGTATATCACAATGTATTCATCATGCAAAAGTATAGTTTTTATATTACAGCGTAGACAGTAAACCCAGCTTAATTACCTCACTCAAGTTGCTGCAATATGTGGGTAATTTAGCGAGTTAGGTATTAAAGCGGAGACGTTTAATTACCTCATAGCGGTAATTATGCGATTACGCTTAAATACCTTTACAAAGGCATTTATCCAAACGGACTTAAATTAAATCAAAGTCATTAGATACATACGTCAAAATAAAATGTAAATGCAAAAGAAGTTTCCAAAATAAAATATAAACAAACAAAAACTAACACATTCATATCACAAAAATTATATGTACATATATAGAAAACAATGACAGGAGTACATGCAAGTATGCATATAAAAAAAACGTATCAGAACGTTAAAAACAAATTAGCTGGATTCACAAAAATTTACTCTGTGTTTAACAAGTGACAAATTTGTCAACAGAGTTGAGAGTGAGTGAAGGAATTTTTAGGGAGTTTTTGGGTTTGGGATACAATATTTTGGGTAATTACCCAAAATGCGCAATTAAAAGAAAGTCAATTAACCGAACATTTTTGTATGAAAATAAGCAGAAAAAAAAACGGGGATAGAATATAAGGGGTGAATAAACAAAAAAGGCTTTTAAGCGATGGGTAAATATACGGGGTGTATATATGAGTATTATTTTCAACAAAATCACAGTTATATAATAGAGTACTTCAAAAATCTTCAAAATTTCATCAAAATCTATTCGCAATCTAGATTTCAATTTGTATGGGAAATCTCTTCAAAATCAACTAGATTTGATTCGAAAGAACTAGGTTTGGCTTAGGTGTAAAATGACCTATTACTTTAGTTTGTAAAAATAACGTTAAGTTCAAATACATGTTTTAAAATTAGAAAAATATATCGAAGTCTTATGTGATCGAAGGTAACGGCTTTAAGACATTAAAAATATTTATTTAAATTTTAACCTTGTCTTAATGATTAATGTTCAGATTTATAAAATGAATAAATAACACTAACATTTTTTTTTCTTAAAAAACCGTCGAGTTTGAGATGTATGGAACCGTCTAACATACATAACTATCAATGACCAACTGTTACGTTGTTATGAAGTGTTAGTTGTAGAATACAGCACACAACATTAGTAAACATAAAGTTTATTTATTTAAATGAGAAAAAACCAACAATTTTCATTCCAAAAAAAAAGCTCTTTAATTTGCTTAAAAGGTTACCTGCACCCAAAAATCTTGCAAGACTAGATTTTTTTTTCTAAAACGTAGTCAAATTGCAGACCTGTCTTGGTTTGAATTCATGTAATTAATTAACAATCAGAAAATTTAAAACTACAGTTAAACTGCGATATAACGAATCTGAAGGGGAATCAAAATCCATTATTTTAAACACGAATCGGTGCACTCGTACATTAGGGGTGAATTAGTGAAAGATTTTTGGATTTTGATTCGCTAGAACCTCTTATTTTGTGGTGTTTGCTGAAAAATTGCATGAGCCAAAAACTAGGACGGCAGGATGGCGGTAAATTTCTTATAATCGGTGTCAAAGGTAGGGCGAAATGGCGAAAATCAATAAAAGCTTTATAACTCGAGTAAAATGTAAGACCGACCACCCACAACTAATATTTCTTATCCCCCCCCCCCCCCCCCCCCCCCCCCCGGGGAATTGCCATGGCGTATTCTAAACCAGGGCCATGTTTGTTGTAGCAAATAAAACTCTAGGAAGCCGCATGACTTATGTTGCGTTAGCTTCCGAAACTCTTAACTTAGGGTATAAATTGACAGAATGGGGTTCAGCATGCCCCCGGGCTAAATTAATTTAAAAAAAAATTTTAATAAATTAATACATAAAATATTTATTTTATATATTTGTAAATTAGTTTTAAAAATTATTATTGATCATTGTAGGGTTGATCATTGTTGAGGTACCTTGGCTGGAACGTTCTGGCTGTGGTTTAAAGACGCAGGAAGGGGAGTTAGTATCCTTGATAATTATTGCTGCATGGCTTCTTCGGTGACTAACAACTTAAAATGATTTTAATTTAACAAAAGATATGTGAGAGTCGAGGGTGTGTCTTTTCTGATTAAAAGGAAATTCGTTGTCGATGTAAAAAATTATAATTCTAGACAAATTTACCAATATTCGCTGCATTATAATTGCCAAAATATATATAGTCAAATAAAGGATATGTGGGCGTGTACCCACACCGATGCATATGCAATTTGGTGTACAACTAAAAGATATAATTTCCGTAGTCGCTGTACAATTTCATTGTACCTTATAGCTAAAATTCCGACAGTCGCTACATAGGTTTTTACTATCTTAAATTAGCTGTATAACGTAAATGATATTTAACAAAGTATATATAGAAGACGGACGTATTTCCTTATTCTATTTGAAAGGAAATTCATATTAAAGGTAAAAACTATAATTCTAGAAATATTTAACAACACTCTCTACATTGTAGTTGCCAAAATATAAATAATCAAATAAAGGATATATAGAAGATGGGCATGTCCTTACACCGAGGCATATGCAACTAAAAGATTTAGTTTTTGAAATCGCTACATACATATTTACCAATATTTGCTGCATTATAGCTGCAAGAAGTTTAATAGTCAACTAAAGGATATATGGATGGCGAACGTGTAATTACTCCGATGCTATTGCAATTTTCTATATAACTAAAAGACATAATTTTCGAAGTCGCTACATATATTTTTCTGTCTAGTTTAGCTATCCCCCGGGGAACAGGTATTGCTCGGGTAAAGAGGTCTATCGTTTGTTGTAGCAAATAAAATTCTAGGAAGCCGCATAGCTTATGTTGTGTTGGCTTCCGAAGCCATTACCAAGCGTTTAAATTGGCAGAACGGAGATCAGCATGGCCCCCGGGTGGTTCTACTTGTAGTTCAACCCGGGCTGATCATGGTTGAGATGCTTACCTTAACTGAAACGTACTGGCTGTGGTTTAAATCTAAAACGCAGGAAAGGGGTGTTAGTATCCTTGATAATTGCTTGGTGTGTGGCTTTTTTTGGGGACTTATAACCACCTCCAGATACCTGTACTGTAAGGAACCAGTTTTGATGATCGGACGGGTAAGTTAGTTTAAGGGCTGATGCTGCTAGTGGGCTTCGGCCTACCAATTCATGAAGCCTTGTCTTCTATTGATTGCTGGGAAATTGCATACAGGAGGGATTAGAAGGCCCGAACTCCTCAACAGGAAGTTGCTCATATGGCTACAAACATATGGCAAAAATTGGTACCTGTGTGAGCCTAGTTAGCCATACGTGTGCGTAAAGGCAGGTGCTGATGTAAATTTTCTTCACTACTGTACATTTCTTATGAACATATCTACCCCCTACCCTCATTAAAATATTGCTAAAATGATTATGTCTAATAGTTTATTAAAGGGTGGTCCAATCCTTATCCATGATGTTAATTGCGAGTCACACCTTAACCTCGAATTTTTTTGCTCA
This sequence comes from Thecocarcelia acutangulata, assembly GCA_914767995.1. Taxonomy (NCBI): domain Eukaryota; kingdom Metazoa; phylum Arthropoda; class Insecta; order Diptera; family Tachinidae; genus Thecocarcelia; species Thecocarcelia acutangulata. The sequence continues at coordinate 25,074,332 of OU612097.1, read as the reverse complement.
ACTTAAGATCCTGATGCACTGTTCTAAAAGTCTGGCCGATTTTACAAAATCGCTTCAAAATAGCGTTGTAAAATGCCTACATGTCGTCTGTTACCTCAAAAATTTTGCTTCTGTAGAGTACCCAGTGGTGTAGCGAAATATTGAAAATTTTAAAATACAACTTAAGTTCGAAAAAAAATGCCTAGCATTTTAAATTTACAATTGTAAAGGTCGAAAATTCTATCATTAATTTTACATTGTGCCCAACACTAAAACAATACTTTCAGCTTAATGATATATGTTTTTAATAACAGTGTACTTATTTTTGAGCACGGGAAAAATATGTCTAAGGCAAATTCCAGATTAAGTTCTGGAAACTCCTAATTCAGCTAGCTGAATTAATACTTAACTAGCTAAGTTATTTAAATTGGCTAAGCTCATTCCAGTTAGCTGAACTAATAATAAACAAGCAAATTTACTTAAATTGCCTTACTTTATTCCAGATATGACTAGAAAACCCTAATTCAGCTTAGTGAATTAATATTAAATTATTTAAACTGACTAAATTTATTCTAGATTTGGCTAAAAGAGGTAAATTCTGCTAGCTGAATTATGGTTCTTGTAATAAATTTGATAAATTTATGTTTTTAAACATCCAAGTTTTTTAAGTAATCATGGAATTAGTTCATATACGAGGGCGGATTGATATTGAAGCTATCTAGCGTTAGATGACAGCACAAATACAAAAATTTTTTTTTTTTTAAATAGCGATCTGTTAAACTTCAGCTATTAAAATTTCACCTAAATTCATCGATTAGTTTATTTGTTGTTTATTTTGCTTCTTGAAAAGTGGGGAAAAACCGAATTTCGTGCAGTCATTAAACAATATCCTTCTTAAGAAGAAAAAACTTAAGAAAGGAAAAAAACTTGAACTATAACCCGTTGTACAAATGCACAAACCAAAAACATTAAACAATATTATTTGAAAGGGAAAACGGCGAAAGTGACAACCTTCCATATTAAGAAATGTGGTGCCAATTGCACATGTTTTTAAATCAAACTTCCTTAATCTAAATAATTTTAGCTTTTCATTAACAAAAAGCAAAATGTTCTTTGCCGAACTAAACAAAATGTATATTAAATTTATTATATTTATTTATTATATTCTTTTGCTCGAAGTTTTAATAGTTTTTTCTATCCCAACACTTTTGGGAATTTTTGGTTTATTTTTATCCTTGAATCTCTAGGTGATTGGTTAAATAGTTGTGAAAATACCAAATGATTGGTAGAAGAATAATATTTTTCATTTATTAATAAAATAAATAAACAAAAGTTTTATGTAGTTTCATTTTTAATAAAAAATGTTAAAATATTTAAAAAAAAAATACGCTTCAAGGAGTTTTTTTTTTAGAAATTTTTCAATATGTGCACACACAATTTTTTTTTTGTGTTAATGAAAACATGCAGTTTTTTTCAACCCAAAAACAATCAAACAATTAAATTTAAATATGTAGTAAAATAGCAACAAAATTTGTGTCGTTCGACTTCAGTGAACAGAATAAATAACACATAAAATAATTAAACAAAATTTATTCAAATTTTTGGCACTTTATTAATTTTTTATTGTTTTTCTTTTCTCGGAATTTATTGGATTATGCTAATTCTTATTTGTTATTAAACTTATTTTTTTCAGTTTCTTTTATTTACCTTTTTTTTAACAATCTTTGGACACAAGTTTAATAAAACTAAATTTGTCTTTTAGTTACAACATTTATTTATACAAAATTCTCGACATATTAATATAATTTATAACATTAAGACCTTTAATGTTTTTTTTTTACCAATATATAAAGCTTTTATATTTAAGTTTTAGACAAAACCGGCTGTTAACAGAGCTTTTCCGTTAATGACAGTTAATGTTGTAGTAGTTTTGTGTGGGAAAAAGCGCAAATGAATACAGTGGCTTTGGTTGCATTTTTTTAAGGCGAAAACAATTTAAAAATCGCAATTAAAAATCTATATAAAAATCGACTTTAATTAAATACGAAATCATTCGTTTCTTGAAAGCAATTGCTGATTAAAAAAAAGGCGAAACATTAAGTTGAACGATATTTAGAGGATGATTTTTGTATAGGAGCAAAGTAGCCTTAAATACATTCATGACAACAGGCTAGCGACTACACAACTCCAGATATCGCTAGCAATGAAAACATTAGTAATTTTGATCTTGTTACATTGTCTCGTGGGTGGTCACATATACTTACTACTTCAAGTAACCCCAAAAAAGCAGTCGGGTGCTGACGAATCTGATTAAGTAGTGGTGAAACTTAATTTGTTGATGTTATAATAAGTAGATTTTAGGTAAAGGGTGGTCCAATCAAAATGCACAACGTCAATCGTAAATAAAACAAAAAGTTTTTAGAGATTTATCTTAAAATTTGTTGTTATGATGGAAAGATCTGGCGGGTTACTCTCTACTGCGATGCGAAAGGTAGATGTGATAAGAGTAAATGTTTTCGCGAAATAGTTTAAAAATGAAGCAACACTGGTATCGCAAAATAAACAACAGCGAAGAATTATAAAATAAAATGTGCGAAAGGGAAAATTAAATGCGAAAAGAAAATACGAAAACGAAATACAGGGTACCAATTCTTCCATTTTTCTTTCGCATCGCAATAGAGAGTAAAGGCCAAATGACAACAAAGATTTTGTATGCAATAATTGCCAAACAAAAAGTAAAAACAATTTTGTTGTAATTTGTGTAATTAAAAATTGAAAATAGCTAAAACACATTTCTATTAAATTAAATACAAATGTGTTTGTTGAAATTTTTCTTTATTTTAATAATTTTTGTAAACACACACACACACAAACTTCTGAAAACAAATGATTCCGTACAGAAAATGCGTTCAGTTTCGTACTTTGCTTAAGCAACTGACATTAGACGAAACTTAACGAAAAGTTTCATTATAGTTATACACATTTACATTATAGTTATACACATTTGAATACATGCATTCGCACAGTTGCTTGAAGTGGCTTGAGCCAGTCTATGCACATTATGGTTAGGCCTTAACCCCCCTGGGAGAATTATCCATATGTAAAACAAAATATCGGTCAAACACGCGTTACGACTTCGGTGGCATACCTTTGCACGATGGACAATGTTTTCAACGACTCTGCGACATAATTAAGATTCAATGCCGTAAATGTGCCGAATTATCTTATCCTTTAGCTGAATAGCTCTTGACCTATAAACGTACACTTAACCCATATATAACAACACTACGCTAACTATCAAATTTTAGCTAATAAAGTGCTCATTTACTTTTTCAGATTTTTGAGAGTAATTTTGAAAATTTTCTTTTTACCAAGGCGAGTTTATACAGGTGAATGCAAATTCAATACTATGTACTTTGTTATTGTAAAACTTAGTTAGAATGTCAAAATTTAAATTCGCCTAAGATAGTTCAGCTAAGAAAAAATGTTACATAAACGTTAAATACAAAGTTTTATAATTGTTTGTAATTAAAATCACAGATTATAATGGTTTTCACTTTTAAATACACAAAAATTTCTTGAAACTTCACCAAATCATACAAAAAAAAAACTTCAGATTAAAATGGCGCGAAAGTGTTTGTAAACAGAAGAAAAAATTTGACATTCTCATTGGAAAAAACGCGACAAGCAAAAAATAATCACCTGAGCTGTCAGGTTCACCTAGTAATAAAATCACTTTGCTTGTTACTCTCTCTTTGCTAATTTTTACTAGTAAAGTGAATAATAGTAACTTTTATAATCGTCTCTTTCTATTATTGACTATTTCATTCTTTCAATCTTAGATTAAGAAAAGTTGACAAAAAGTGGCATTACGGATTTAGTCTAAGGTCAGAAGAGCGATTTTAATTGCCGAACTTTTTAGCAATTTTCTTTTGGAATTGCTTTCTTGTCCACACACAAAAGGTTTTTTCGGCAATTCTTGAGCTTTCTCTACTTATTATTTCATACAATTTACATTGTATATGCACACACACATACACACATGAGAGAAAAGTAAGGAATTGCTGAGAATTGCCGAGTACCGGCAATTCTTTTTCCCTTCTTATTCCCCTCACCGAAAGCTTCTATAAAGTCAAGAATTGCCCAACTAAAGTTGCTGTGTGTGACCTGGCACTTAGCAAATAATTTGCGTGTATTGATTTCCTTCAACTTGCACCTGCACGTGTAAACGCTGCGTAATCGTTTTGTTGTTATATTAGATTGACCTATATATGTACAAATGTAGGTAACTTTGGGCTGATATCCTTATCTGTTGAATATATTTCTGCATTTCTTGCAGAAATATATCGATATATCATAAGTTGTTTTTTGAATGGCTCTAACTTCTGTGATATTTCCATATCACAAGCAAGCGACTTGTCAAGAAATTTTATATGAAAAGCACTCAATTTTCTATACAAATATTTCAGACAAGCCGCTTGTTTCTGTTGAGAAAACATCACACTAAGTTAAGATTATTCTTGTAAATAAATTTGGTTTAATTTGTTTTATTTTTTGATTAATAAATATTATTCATAATAAAATTGACACTCAATGCTACGCAATACTGGTTCACGGCGATAAAAAGAAGAGAATTGTCTTGAATTAGCTTCTTCGTAAAGATTCTGAAATGAAAGTAACCATACATACATATGAATACAAATTTTGTTTTGAAGTAATGAACTTTAATATGATTACTCACTGTAACTGCCTCTAAGGACAGTAAACTTTCAAAAGTCAGCTGACATTTAGATGAAACTTCTTCCTGTAGCCACTGCCTTTGAAATTGTCCATCTTCTTTTTTAGGACAACCAAAAATTTTAATTAATTCTAATTTTTTATTTATTAAACTTAAATGTTTCATTTGCTCATAGTCCAAAAGGCGACAGTAGCAAAACGTCAGCGTTAATAAGTTTTTAAAATTTTCAAAACTTATACAAATTTTAGTAAACAAATCTGCAGGCCATTGCCATGATTGACCATTTATACACACATTTTCTCTCATAATGGCATATTTATCTGGAGTCCATTGCATTAAGGATTCATCTTCTATGTAATAACGATCATTTTCGAATTTGATGTGTTTCAATTGCAAACATTTAACTGGGTGCGAACTTAATACGGAGAAAAAAGTTTCTTCAAAATCCAAAGGCATAAAATTGATCCAATAAAATTGTAAAGTCTTTAAGCAAGGCAGATGTATGACGGCTTTAATAAATTTGCTATCTTGGCTAAAAGCTGTTAATCTTAGAGTTTCTAAATTCTGCCAGTGGTCGCATAAGTTAATTATTTTGGGTATATCTTTCAAATGTTCACATTCTACTATGTTCAAAGACTTCAATTGTCTTTTCTGACTGACCGCCAGTAAATGATTAGGGTCTAAGTTGCGACAAGATTTCAATTCCAAGTTCTCTATAGCCTCCAAGTCTTGTAAATGTTCACCCCACAACCAGCGATTATCGCCATCCATTAAACGCAAAATTTTCAACTTTTTACAGTGCTTGGCCAATTCCAGAATAGTTTGATCTTGTAGAAATTTACCCTGAACTTCCAATTCTTTAAGATTTTTAAAATATTTAACATTCTGTTTGAAATTATCATTTATGAAATATTTTAAATTTTCCATGGGATTTGTGCGTATGCCACTCCATTCTATATGTTTTAGCAAGTCCATGTTGAAAAAAGTACTAAAACGTAATCGTTCAACCGCTTTTCCACACAGATAACATAGTTCAGAAATTTCGTAGTTTTGTAGCTGCATTATTTGAATGTGAGATAATTGTAGTTGAAAAATTTAAACTTTCTTTCATTAATATCACGTATAATTTGACGAAATAATTTACAAACTTTGGCCAAAACTAGTTGGTCACGCAACGCAGACGATTCGAATATTTTGTAGAGTATTTCTAAAGGCAGTGATGTAAAGGAGGTAAATGATGTAGTGCTATTACATTTTAAATCAAACTTATCTAGTTCATCACATAAAACTTTGCATTCTTGTTGTTGAGATCTGAAGTAAAGTAAAGAAACACAGCTAATAAATATTGGTGTTAATTTGCATATAAGCATTTGCTTGGAAACATGTTTATATACAAATATTTGCAACACATCTACATGATATACAAATACAGTTACATACATACATATAAGTATTGATTGATTTTATTAAAATCTTTAGTATTAGTTGCCACACTTGACGATTTATTCCATTTTCGTTCACATGAATACACAAAACATAGAACAGCGTTCTATACCTACATACTTATGTACATAAGTATATAGTTGTTGTTTTAAATGTACATATGTAATTATGCAAACCAACGAACAGGTTCGAAATATATAAATAACTGGCACTTAAGGCCCAAAATATACTACAGCCGATTTTTGTATAAAATATGTGGATTTTTTTTAAACTAAATTTCTTTAACTTGTTTAACGAAATTTTATTAAAATATTTGCTTATCTATGCATATGTATTTTTAATTTTATGAAACATTTTCAACTTACTTTTCTCCGCATCCCTGTTGGAACATTTTTGTTATTATCAAGGTTTTTAATATTTTTCAAGGCTCTGGGTATTTATTTGGTTTATTTCTATTACTATATTTCTTTTATATACTTATGTTGTATAAATAAAAATGTGAATTAATTGTAAACAAACATTTCATAACAACAGCTGATCGTTTGTGAAGTAAGCAGGGCAAAATTACAATCGATATATTTAACAAACTGTTGTGTAAACGATAGAATGGAACGTTAATAGACCTGCATATGTACTAACGGAATTAATCATAAAATATATTTTGTTCATTTTGTAAAAATTTTGTTCACAAGGTACAGAACTTTAAAAAACAAAAAAAAAATTTTGACATTTCGTGATTTCTACCTACAAAATACATGATGTTTTTTGGAAATTTGTTTGTTAGAAATTGTTTGTCAATGTATTTTATATACTAATTGGCACATTTGTGTGCAAAGTTTGAAAAAAAAAAAAATAAATAAATAAATAAAAACTGCCTAGTAAAATTAATGTTTTTGTTAAAACTGTGTTGCGAAGTTTTAATAAAACTAATAATTTTATGTACATTTTTTTAATTTCTTTTTTATTTTTATTTTTCATATTTCTTACAAATGATAAATAAAATAACGTGTATTTACTTAAAATTAACTTTTTTCAGTTTTAATGATTTAATAGGTCTTATTAATTTCTTGCGCTCTTCACGGTGCTGTTTCATTTGAAATTCGCGTTTACGCATTTCTTTCGAAGGTGGTTTTTTCATTTCAAAAGTCATTTGGCGGTTGCCTAACGAGCGGCCTATTGTTTGTACCTTTGCATTTGTTTCCTCGACTTTAGCTACACGTTCCTGTAAAGAGACTTTCATCATGCCACGATTAACAGTACTCATTTCTGTGGTGGACAGCAAAGAAATTAATTTGAAATTTTTGGGTTTATGTGTTTTGTCTTTTGCTCCTTCTGTCCTTTCTTCTTCTGTTTGATCAAGCTCTTCCATTTCTTCTTTTCTTTGCTTTTTGACATCCTTATAAGCTTTTTTCATATCCCTATTAAATTCTCTAATGCCTTCGTCATCTGATGATTCAGGGCCAGAGGAATCTCTATCATCATCACTTTTGTCTAAACCAAACAAATCCTCATCATTGTCACTCTCCTCATGAGGCTCATTCTCTTCCTCATGCAATTCATGAACACGGGCCACCTCTATGCGCTTTTTAATTTCTTTAAGTTTAGATTTTTCTAAACGATTCAAAACAGGCGCCAATAATTTATATTCTTCAGCATTCTTATCTATACTAAAATCGGTATTTTCAAACATTGCCTTGAAACGATTATCTTCCAAAAGATTTGGAGTTTGTTTGGCAGTTTGTTTGTTGGAAGCATTTGTTTGTTCATCAATAATTTTAAGCGCCAATTCTTGATTAACTTTTGGTAGTTTAGTGTTTAGTTGCAGACGAGGTTTGCGTTCACTTTCAATTTCCTGTCTAATCTTTTCTTTGCGGAAGCGCTCAAAGGCAAATGGATCGACAATAGCTTTAGCTTTGTTGTACAAACGGGCATCAATAAAGAATCTGTTGGAAAATATACAATTCATTACTATTCATTTATATTTTGAAACTTTTTTTATTTACCCATGCATGTACGCCTTCAGCAAGTTACTGCCTATTAAATGTTCTAGACCTAGCTCCTCCAATTCTTTCTGTGTAACAAATTGGTAGTCATCATACATGTGTTCTACCACCTCTGATTCAATTTCTTCAGTGAGGTTGTCTAAGAATGAACACCATCTGGGTGCCGAACCCATGGCAGGCACATAGAAAGTTAACATTTTAACATCTTCTTGGGCCATAAAGAACATACCTGATTCTGGTATGGTACAAAAATCATTGAATGAGGAAGTTGATTCTATGTAGGCAATTTGTTTTCCCTAGAAATAAAACACATATACATATATATTCAATATATTAGTTACATGTATTTGAGTATACGCAAAGTTTTACCGTTTGTTCATCCCACAATTTTAGCATTGCCGCATCCATAGAATAAACTGCATTGTTATTATTATTAAAAGCCAAACGCTTAATGGGCAGTTTATTTAAATGGTCCTTTATCAACAAAGGCTCTTTAGAGCGTATATCATACAACAAAACATGACCTGAATTAGTCCCTACACCCATGTGCAAACCGTTTTTATATTTAAGAGCTGATATAGAAGGGAACTCTTTTACAGCCGACAGCTTTATGGCTACATCTAAAGTAGAACATTTTGTTTTGGATCTAGGATCCCAAGCTTCAACCGTGCCTTCTTTTGAGCCCACCATTAATAGACCATGTTCCGGGCTTACATCACAGGTATTAACACAGGAAGCTTCTGTTTCAAAAGGCTGCAAGAATTGTCCTCGTTCTAAATTTAAACGATAAATTTCCTGAAAATAAAAATTTTCCTGTATATGTATATTTTTTGTTAATTTCTATGTAATACTTTAGTTGTGCCCACTATAAATAGATCACACGAAGGCTTATGATATTTCATATCTCTCCCGAAACGCGGTATTCTTAGACGATAATGCCTGCCATGGGCTGCATGTATTTCTATATAACGATCACATTGTAAGAATACCATTTTACTATAATCATCGCTTATGACCTCAAATGTGGTTACTTCTGAATCGAAGCATCTTTCGAATTTAATGGATAAATTGGATACTTCAAAACATTTTACACGGGGTTTATAGGTGCCCGTTGCCAAGATGTACTGCATATCAGCAGACATACGTATAGAGGTACAAACGCCCGGCATTTCAAAATCTTGTATCAATTCTATTTGACGCCTAGAATCGACCTTTTTCATCAACTGGGACTTTTTGCGGCGATCCGTGAGCCACTTAAAAAAAAAGACATTTTTATTTAACTAGAGCTGTCCTTTTAATACTTCTCTGAAAACTTACTTCAGGCACTGATTTACCCGCACTGAGATTATATATTTTAACATCATTTACTTCGTTTACAAACATTTTAACATAGTGTGTTTAAATTTTTGGTTTATAAATTTTTAATTTATTTAAAAGATTCACAAATAAAAATGTAAACACTGGCTAGTTTTTGCAATTGCACGTGTGTGCAAGAGAGTATCACAAACTGTCATAACAAAACACTATTGTGAATGCTAACTGATTATTTATAAACAACTGCGCAGTTATTGTTAATTTTTGCTGAAGCTGCTATCGTTTATCGACAATTGAATCTGACATCTCGTGAAGTAGCTGAAAAAAAACAACAACGATATACAAGAAATCAGATAAAATCAAGAGTGCAAGAAAATTTAGAAGAATTAAGAAATTTTTTCCACAAATTCATCACAAAAAGTAAATAGATTAAAAAAACTTTAAAATTTACATAGACTCGTATATTGTTAATAAAAAACTGAAGCTGTAATTCCAATTTAAAGAAAACACGTAATATGCTTGTTTCATTGTGTGCATTAAAAATGAGTGTATATTTTTTCCTTTGACGGAAAGAGAAAACGCAAGTTACTGGCTAAAAAATGTCCATATAATATCAATAAAACAAATTGAAAAAAGCAACATAATAATCTCAATAAAATTTAAGTCGAAATTACATTAATTGCAAGTGTTTTGTGCTGGTGTTGGTGCAAAAACAAATAGCAACCATCTTTAATTATCAATAGAAAAAGTACATATTCAAATTTGTTATCGCTAAATTAATTTAAATATTTTCTTTGTTAAAAATATTCCCAAGAAGCAAACAGTAAAAACCAGGTAAGAGTGCTATAAAAAATTACGAATTTTGTCTAATGATTCATAGCAGCAAATGCTTAAAATTGTTTTTGTTTTTAAGATCTTGGCTTAAACGAAAAATAAAAATATATGTGTATATATTATACAAACACAACACAGAACCAAAAGCCCTTAAACAAGTACATGTATATATACATACATATCTATCAATAAAACGTAAAGAAGATATTTTGTTGTTTTGGCAGCCCAACTACACCCCCTTTTTCGGTCAGCTATTAAAAAATACAGCTGTGGTATTTTATTATAACAACTTAAGTCAAATTTTAAAAATCGAAAAAAAATGGTACCTATATAATATGATTAATTTATTATATGTATATAAAATGCATATTTGTTAAAATATTTTTTCGTATTACTTTTAAAATTTCGTTGTAAATTAGGTTTATATTTATTTTTTTTAAAGATAGCATTTTATTGAAATTTCTCCCAAAAATTTTTGTAGCCTTAACTCGACTTAAAGTTTTATGATATAATGCCACAGGTATACATACGTACATACATATATCTAAGTATCTACAGTGCAGGTCAATAGTTTTCAAATTTGTTTAAAATTAAAAGATTTTCTGGTTTTCTTAAGTCATGCGACATGTGCAATGTGTCGGGCTGACATTTAATGCGACTTTGATTTTTTTTTGTGTTTTATCTTAATTAATTGCTAAAAAGATGTAGGTAGGTATTTCTAAAAACAGGAGTTGATACTTGTTCAAATAGTAGATGTCAATGCCCCTCTATCGAAATGTTTGAATTAAAAAAATAGCCCTCTTATACCTATGTTATTTCTGATAAATCGTAAATAAATTTATAAGACTAATTAAATGATAATAAAATATTTGCAATAAAAAAAAGAAATGTAAGATAACATTGAATTAAGTGCACGTGCATTCATTCATATTTATATATTTTGCGAATGCCAGAGGTGAGATCAGTTGACAATCGTGTTTAATCCTTACGGTATAAAATAAAAGTTTAATAAATTAATAGTATAGTTGACAATACAGATTTTTTAACAGTACTGTCCATTGTATTGTGCTAAAAATTCATTTAAATTGCGTTTAAACTACCGCCTCTAGGAGGAATTTTCAACATTTTTTCTAAGACATGTATGGAAACTAAAAATTTACGTCTTTCAAAGTTTTTCTATTTTTTACACATTCATTGTTTCTTTTTCGTTGCTTATATTTTTTTGAGAACTAGAGATAATTTGCTATCAAACTTGGAGATGAAACTGTATTTTACATAGTCCGTAACAAGGTTTAAAATTGACCAACATTGGGACGCGAATCACGTGTGAGAGAGCGAACGTGAAATGTAAGCTTCGTGTCAAGGTGCATTACCATTTACAAGGTGGCAGTGCTACGGCATGTGACAATTTTTTTGCTACTGGCAGTATAAATGTAAGAATAATTCAAATAAAAATAATTTATAATTATGCAAAGGTACATTCTTAGTGAATATTTTGAAAAAAGTTACACATATTTTTGGCAAACATAGCTTACCATACGCCTGTTTTTGTTGTATTGTTGCAATTTTGCTCTAGTGCTGCCACCGTGTAGACGTTAATGCATCTTGCTTCGTGTGAACGTGTTAATCACGCATATGATAATGGGATCATTTTATTTTTTCGAAAATTTTTAGATCACAAGTCTCCGTTTTGAACAGTGTGTTTAGCTCGACGGAAGACATCTGGGTGACATACTCTTTAAAAAATAATATCCACATTTTCATTCTATCGTTATTACTATTTGCAGCTTTGGCAAACAAGTAAAAGTAACCAACTTCTGTATTAACCAAAGAATTATTTTATTAAGAAATATATTTACATCTCTTCTGCAAACAGATTTTTTTTTTTTTTTAATAAAATTTATTTGTTGGAAAAATACAACAGCTTTTACACTCTTCACACACTTTTGAAAACCAACTGTCTAAATTTAACATTTTCTTTCTATAAAAAACCACACGACTTCAATTTTTAACTGATAATAAAAACCTAAATGCAAATTTAATTCTTTTTATAACTTTAATCAAAAGCTGTTATTTAAAGTGAACCTAGTTTAATACATATTTGTTCAACTCAAACACGTCAACATTTTCCTAAATTCGGTTTTAATTTTTGTTAGAAATTAAAAGAAAAATGCCTACAAATAGTTTAACTATTTTTAATAAATTTTATAATGGCATCGACATCGCTTATGAAAGATGTAGTCAACATGTTTGTGTTTATAAATAATGTAATATATTCATAAATTTTTATGTTTTCAGATCCCATAATGTCTTCGGCGCCATATAATTATAATTATATATTTAAATACATCATAATTGGTGATATGGGTGTTGGAAAGTCATGTATTTTACATCAATTTACCGAAAAGAAATGTAAGTATTCACTTGTCGAAAGAGGATAGCGGATAGCTTCCATATTCGTGCAAAAAAAAATTAAAAATAAAATAAATTCGCATTGTTATAATTAAGTACGAGGTCTGATAAAAAAATAACCGTTATTTTCAAATTTCGTGAGTTGCGTATGTTGGCAATATCAGCTATTTTGGATTGTCAGTTTGTTTTAGACAGACAAAAAGGTTAGTAGTGTTTTGGTGTGCTCTTCAATTTTTTACTATACGAAAAAAATGGATCAAAGAAACTGTATTAAGCTTTGTGTAAAAATTAAAGTAAATGCGCAAGAACATTTGAAATGTTGACTGTGGCGTTTGGCGAGTCTACTATGAGCGGAACACAAGTTCAATTGTGGTATACACGGTGTGTTTAGAATGGTGTTCTAAAACACACGTTATTTCAAATCACATGCCGTTTCAAAAGCACTAATGTGATGTGTGCCTGTTCTGCAAATCACAATTTTTTGTGATTAATGTGATTTATGATGCTCTTTTCAAGCACAAAAGAATAGCTGTTTTTTTGCTACAACTTAGTTATATTTTTATTTTTAGGTAGAATTTTTTTATTCGCAGTATTATTTGCAAAATACAATTAATTTCTTCTAATAAATATAAAAGGTAAAAAAAAAAACCAAATCACAAAATAATCACAAAGGAAACGATCTTTCAGGATTCAAGTGAGTTGGAAAATCAAGGTACTTTTTGGAGTATCCAGCGGCCTGCCTACCTAAACTAAATCACAAAATAATAACACAAATCTTGCAACAAAATAAGCGTGTCTAGTTTTTTCATAATTTAGTGAATTATTTCGTATAAAATAAATAATTTTACTTATATAACCAATAGAAAACACATTAAGTTATTTATTAATGTAATAAATTATGAAATTCATTACTGATTGCAAGTTAGGTTACCATTTTAAAATCACAAAAATCAAAAATATTTTGTGTGCAGAACACCTTTTTTGTGATTTCAAATCGCTTTCACAAAAATTGATTTGCTAAACAGCCCTGTTTATCAGTATTTAATATTTCCATTTAGTGATTTTTATAAAACAAGGTTAGTGAACAACACTGTTCATGGCACAACGTTAAAGCTCTTATTTAACCTAGCGCTTAGACAAGAAAGTAATTTTATGAAAGTTGCAATAAACTCACACTTTTTCACTAATACATTCACATTTTGTTAACATTCGTCTCAGCTTTCATCACAAATTTCATGAAACTAATTTTTTGAAGTTTTCTGAAAGTAAAATAACAAATTGCTAAACAATGTTGCCACATATAAAGAATTATACAAAGTTGCAGTATTGTAGTAAAGTAATAATTTGAATTGTTATTTGTTGTTGAGCTAGTGGTCTTCTTGTTTGGTAAAAAGTACGGTTTATATTTTTCAATATAATTATAAAATTAACTTCTTTTGCATGCTATGTAAAGAATTATAATATTTTTTCCTTTTAATGCATATAAAGAAAATAATCAAAGTCTTTTTATATAATTTTTTCTATTACTATAGGGTGTTTTTTTAAGCCCGATAGAACTTGAAATTGTAAAAAATAACACAAAAAATTAAATTGTAATCAAAATTTTTTTTTTATTCGAAAGATCAATACGTGACATTAACATTTGAAAATGATTTCGGGCATATGGGCACCGCGGCTGTTCTTGACGAAGCGCATTCTGGACGTCCAATTTTGGGCCACTTTTTCGAGCACTGCTGTCACGAACAACACGAACAATGCTGGCCTCCAAGGCGTCAATTGTTGCTGGTTTATCAGCATAAACCAGTGACTTCACGTAGCCCCACAGGAAATAATCGAGAGGTGTCAAATCGCACGACCTTGGAGGCCAATTGACAGGTCCATTTCTCGAAATCAACTTATATACGGCACGTAGCGCCATCCTGTTGAAACCACATCTCCTCCGGATCAATGTCATCCATATTTTCAAACAAAAAATCATTGATCATGGTGCGGTAACGATCTCCATTGACCGTAACGCGAGCTCCGGCCTCATTTTTGAAGAAATAAGGTCCGATGATACCACCAGCATGAAAACCGCACCAAACAGTGCATTTTTCTGGATGTAATGGAGTCTGTAGGGTCTCTTGTGGATTGGTCTCACTCCATATGCGGCAATTTTGCTTATTAACAAACCCGTTAAGCCAAAAATGCGCCTCATCGCTGAACACAATTTTGCGATAAAACAACGCGCGAATCGACGACTGATTTTCAAAGTAAATTTGGATAATTTCGTAGCGTTGTTCAAGCGTGAGTCTATTCATGATGATTTGTCAGAGTATACTGAAACAAATAAAAAAAATGTTTCATCAAAATTTAATTTTTTGTGTTACTTTTTACAATTTAAAGTTCTATCTAGCTTAAAAAAACACCCTATATTATTAACTATTGTCCCATAAAACTATATATGTAATAAGTTTGGCAACTCTAATTAGTAAGCGAACAAAGTAAGAATGGAGAGAAGTAGAGGCAAATTTTGTGACTCTTTGCTTCGGCGACATTTTTAAAATGAACTTTCACTTTCCTGTGTAGACGAGCAAGAAATTTTCATGAAAGTCGTCTATTTCATTGAATTTTTTATTTGTAATACGTTTACAGAAATTTCATGAAAGTACTTTCCTTTATAATGGCAGCCTAAGTTTCAATTCAATTGCTCCGAACAAAGTTAACTCTTTCGCTCTCTCTTTCTCTCTTTCACAAAGATAAACGTCAAACTACATATAAAAAAACAACTTGTTTCAGAACAAACATTTTGTCCGAAACCATGGGTGAATCCAGCTTTACTACAGCGTAAAATAAAGTTATGTTGCGCTTTACGCCCTAATTTAGGCTGCGCTGTCAAAAACATTATTGTAATCGTCACAAGTACAGAATTCGTACATACACTTTATTGATTGTTTCGCTTTTAATATACTCTCTATATTCAGTTATGGCAAATTGTCCTCATACGATTGGTGTCGAATTTGGTACTCGAATTATTGAAGTAGACGACAAAAAAATAAAACTGCAGATATGGGACACTGCTGGTCAAGAACGTTTTCGGGCTGTGACAAGGTCGTATTATAGAGGAGCAGCTGGTGCTCTTATGGTCTACGATATAACTAGGCGATCAACATATAACCATCTCAGTAGCTGGCTGACCGATACGCGTAATTTAACCAATCCAAATACAGTGATCTTTCTTATTGGCAACAAATCAGATTTGGAAAGTACACGAGAAGTGACTTACGAAGAAGCAGAAGAATTTGCCAAAGAAAATGGTTTGATGTTTTTGGAAGCAAGTGCCATGACGTGAGTAAATTATATGCTGTGCCAAAGGCACAAAGAAGTTAAATATGTACATATATATTATTTTACTCTAACAGTGGTCAAAATGTAGAAGAAGCCTTTTTAGAAACTGCTCGAAAAATCTATCAAAATATACAAGAGGGACGTTTGGATCTCAATGCTTCGGAATCTGGTGTACAACATCGTCCTTCCCAACCCGGACGAACTTCATTAACAAATGAAATACCCAACAATAAAGATCAGTGCGCATGTTAAGCATATGTTTGTACATCTAATACACAATATTTTTAATAGTTTTTTTTTATTTTCTTATTCTATTTTTATTATATTTTTTTTTACAAAAACCAATTTTGTATATTATTATTTTATGCTCACTCATTTTTCTTAATTTTTCACCTTTTCTTCTCGTTTATATTATTCTTGAACAAACAACATGTTTATTATAATATTATATAAAATAAGTATAAAATTAAAAAGAAAAACATAAATATATAAGTATATACATATGTTTGGATAAAAATTAACCTAGTACTCGAACTAAAAACCACTTTTTAGCTAAAACATTAAATTGAATACAACAAAAAGAATTAAACAAAAACTTTTTCATACAACAACATTTTAAATAACAGCAACAAATAGTCTTTAACTTAAACAAGACACAAACCAAATATCAATACATATATTTAATTAAAAAAAAAAGAAGAGAGAAACAAGAAATTGAAGCAATTCCAAATTAAAAACATAGAATTCCGTAAAGAATGTAGAAAATACAATACATTACTAATTGATATTAAAAGTAAGAGTAAAAAGTAAACGCATGTGCATTTTTGAAGAAACGTAAATATTTTTGAACCCAAACAAAAATTCGTTTATTTTAATTAAATTTCAATACTTGTCTTAAATAGGACAAGCGTATCTTTTTTAACAAATTGAATTTTATTGATTTTATTGTATACTTATATTGAAAAAGAAGTGTATGAAATGAATGTTGAAATAAATGGTAGTTATAAAAATAAATTTTATAAAAGTGTGTTGCGGCAATAAACACATGAAAATTTTGGCTGTTTTGTTTTTGTCTGAGCAAGTTATTTGGCGGATTGTTTTTACAAATAAAATAATCTTAAAGAGGATTAATTTGAAATTTTCTATTTCGACAAACAATGTACATATTTTGTATGTTTGAGTTGAAATCCTGGAAAGGTTTGTGGCCCGTTTTTCGTTTACAGCATAAGCATGTTGTGTTGTTTTTTGTTTTACCACACTATATTAATTCTTTTTTTATATTATGGTTTACAACATTTACGCAAAATTATAAATAAATCACTTGAAAATAGAGAGTGTTCCCTGAAAATTGGAAAAAATCTTTAATAATACCCATAGAAAAGGTTAAAAATACATGCTTATGTAAAGAGTTCCGCCCAATTAATACCTTAAAAACATTTGAAAAGATATTGGAAAAAGTGGTTAAAAATCAGAAGAAGTTTTATCAAAATACCAGTCCGGGCTTAGAAATAAATATTCATGTGAAACGGCAGTCAATTACACTATAAATAAATGGAAATATATCGAGAGAAATAATAATTAAAAGAGCCTTCGAGACAATAGACCGAAATATACTAATAAAAAAGTTATGCATGTACGGAATAAGAAATAATGAACTAAAATGGTTTCAATCATATTTAGAAAATCGTTCACAAACTAGAAAAGTGAACAATGTTATATCATCATCAAATAAAAATGATTATGGAGTGCCTCAAGGGTAAATTTTAGGAGCCCTCATATTTTTTTTATATATAAATATTATGGAGAAGATGTTAAATAAATGTGAAATAATCAGGCCTGTTCTAAAAACCACGTGATTTCAAAGCACATGCCGTTTCAAAAGCACAAGTGTGATTTGTGCCTGTTCTGCAAATCACAATTTTTTGTGATTTTCGATGTGATTTACACTCTTCTAAAGCACAAAAAACAGCTGTTTTTTAGTTCAATTTATTGATATTTTTATTTTCAGGTTGAATTTTTTTATTCGCGGTATTATTTGCAAAATAAGGTTAATTCCTTCTAATAAATATAGAAGGTAAAATAAAATAAATCAATAAAGCAAATCACAAAATAATACAACAAATTTTGCAGCAAAATGAGCGTATCTAGATTTTCCTTAATTTAATTTATTTCGTGTTAAATAAATGATTTTACTTAAATAATCAATAGAAAACACATTAAGTTATTTATTAATGTAATATATTATAAAATCAATAATAAAATGCGTGCAAAAATTAGGATGTGATTTCAAATTGATTGCAAGTTAGCTAATCGATTTAAAATCACAAAAATAAAAAATACTTTGTGTGCAGAACACCGTTTTTTGTTGTGATTTCAAATCACTTTCACAAAAAGTGGTTTGCACGATACTTTGATATTTAGCAAAGTCGAAACAGAAGATATGTGTTACGAGAACTTGTCAAATGATATGAACAATATAAATAAATGGCTTAAAATGAACAAATTAAAATTAAACGAAAACAAAACAAAAATAATGGAAATTAATATGAATACAAATAAACATTTTAAAACAAATAACATAACGATAGATAAAGTAAATACGATTAAAAAATACGATTAAATATTATATTATTATAGACAAATACTTAAAGTTCAAAGAACACGTCGAATACATAGGTAAAAAACTCGCGAAAATATCGGATTTTGTAAACGTATAAGAAGTAAAACTTCATTTAAAACGTCAATTAATATATATAATACAATTACTAAACCCCACCTTGAATACGGCTCTACAAGGTTATATACATATTGCTCAGACACAATTATCCGGTTTGCAAAAACAATAGAATAAGGCAATGCCTTCGATATTAAAACTAAATCGTTTAACCCCAATACAATTTATGTTAGATGCATTAAGATGGCTAAATATATATCAAAGGCTAGAACTCAACACAATAAATTTTATACAAAAGCTTAAACTGGGAGATGGACCTCATTATCTGGTGGAACAGTTAAAATATGTTTTAGATGTACAACCTTACAACCTGAGAAATGCTTGCGATTTTAGGCTACAACGAGCACATACAAGTTCAACTCAAATATCTCTTTTTCTGCAAAGGACTAAATGTTTACAATTCCTTGCCAATTCATGTTAAAAATTAAGAAAATTATTACTGTTTTAGAAGAAAACTGGTCAATTATATTAGGAATACTAATCAAAGCTAACATTTTTGTATAATTTAATATTTTTATTGTAAATTTAAAAGTATTCAATAAATACTACTTACTAAACGCAACAAAAAAAAAAAAAAAAAAAAAAAAAAAATACAGAGCAAACTAGATTACGCAGCGTAATTTAAAGGCTCAGTTAGCCGACTGGAATATAGTGTAAATGGAATGTGGTAGCAACGTAAAGTAAACTTAAGACGTAAGTACGATTATACAACGTAAAAACGGGTCATATGATTTTGGAAAAAATTTAACTAATAATAAAAGATTTATGGGCATGATCCATAATTAAAATTGAATTTGACAAAAGTTTCAAATCAAACATTTCATACAAAAAAGTTTATTGTAACTAAATTTGTATTTTTGTGAATGCATACAAAAACGTATGTACTAGGGCTAATGAAAAAGTAACCGTTATTTTCAATTTTTTCAAAAAGTATTTATTTATTCATCAACAACTATCTTGTCCCCTTTAAAGTAATCCCTCTCAGATATAATACACTTATGCCAGCGTCTTTTCCAATCTTCTTGCGAATAACTCTTGTTTCGATTTTTCTTTTATCTCCTCAATCGTAGCAAAACGCTTTCCTTTCATCGGTGTCTTTAGCTTTGGGAAGAGGAAAAAGTCAACGGGAGCTCAAATCCGGTGAATACGGTGGTTGAGGCATAATAACGATTTTGTTTTTGGCCAAAAACAAACTGCAAATAAAATTAATATTTTCTTACAAAAATTTCTTACTTTGCTATAGACAAAACGAGTAGACATGAAAAACCAATGTAAATTAAAATTAAAAAAAAAGCTTGCATTTGTTGATAGGAATGAACAAATTCATACACAAGGATCTCTTGCTTTTTGTACCTCAATGTCGTATCAAAATTTTGAGTGTTGAGTGGAAAAGTGCACGAGTTGACAAGTTTGATTAGATCTTTGATAAAAATAAGTAAGTGTTCAACCTGCATGTGGTCCGATTGCCTTAAAATGAACAACGTATACAAAATTTCGAGCAAGTTTGATTATTTCATTCATTCCCACTTTAAAGAAGATAATTTTTATAAGTCAGCTGGCAGCCAACGGAGGCATATCGCTACTTTATTACGACATAGTCATAACTACAAAAAGCTTGTTTCGAGAAAAACACATTTAAAATTTTTAGTTTCTATACTTAGAATTTTTTTTTAGAAAACATCTCCTAAAGGAAACAGTTAAAAAGTAGTTTGAATAAATTTTTAGCACAATATAAAATGTAGTACTGTTAACAATGCTGCATTCTTAACTCGAAAAGTAAATTTTTTGAGTTATGGCTATGTTGCAATAAAGGAGCGATATGTTCGGTTGCTTTAAAATGAACAACATATGAGAGTGTGTGGGCAAGTTTGATCATTTGCAAATAAAAGACAAGTTTTTTATTGAACGACTTTTTAATCAACAAGTGAGGTTCTCTGGTAAGTATATGAATATGCACACATACATATCCTAGTAAAGAAAGACAGAATCGAAAAAATGTATACAGAAAAAAAATTAATAGTATTTTGACTGAAGCGTATATAATTCCGTTTAAGCGATTTATGTAGACAATTTCGTTTAATTTCTTTTACTATCAGTCCAATTATGAATATTCTCAGGAAATTTATTTCTCACGGAATTTATTTCTCCAGTAAAATACTTTTCTGAATTTAAATTAAAGCGAAAAACTCAATTTCCGTTAACTTGGACACTAGGAATTGAAGAACTGATCACGTGTTAGTATTTTCAGTTAATGAAAACAAAAAAACATCATTCTCATGTTTTGTTCATAATTGGAGAAAAGTGAAAAAACTCCCATGGAATTTTCATTTGTAATTGGGCTCTATATATGCATATTTATCTTACATAAAAATATAATACGTATGTATTTCAATTATAAAAAATAGACTTCACTCTCTTAATTACGCGTAACATCCTTACGAATACAACAAATGTTAATGAAGCAAAATTATACGACCACCGAATAATTCCTTTTGTGCACAAAATTAATGAATTAAGGAAATGAGAAAGATATCAAAAGCTTAACATAAATAAAAAAAAAATGTTTAATTTGGTCAGTAGATTCAGTTTGAGAAATAAACTTCGATGTTAAAAAGAAAACTTGATTTCCTTAATTCGTATTATCACGCATAATCGACTTTCAATTCTTCCTACAAAAAATTTAACATGAGTGTACACGTATATTGTTAAGAATTTTTGTCACATCTGACCCAGAGTGCAACTGTTTATTTGCTTGTTATAAAATGTACAACACATTCACACAAACAAGATAAAATTAAAATCATAATAATACACAAACAAACAAATATACATGATTTGAAGTACGTAAAACTACAAGTAAATTAACTACAAATGATGTTGCTGTTTTTCTTGTATTCGTTTTATTACTGTTTGTTGTTGTGACTTGCTTATTGTTCCCAAGCATGTGTGTGAATGTGTATATGCGTAAGAAATACATTTGTACATTTGAGTCTACAATTATGAACAACTAGAAAATACATGTCGATTGTTGAAAGTGATAAAGACGTATAAATATCAGGTCGGCAGCAACGAGTAAGTTTATTTGTAAGCTTTGTGCAAGACAGTTATAAGTCAAAGTAAGCAAGTCTAGTGTTTTGGTACATAGTGGTATCAAGTTTAAATAAAGTTGTGAATTATTTAAATACTGTATAACGAACAAGTGTGCGAGTCATTATTTCATTTGCAATTGAAGAGCCCGCGTGAACATACATGTTCGCGAAAGAATGCATGTTCACTACCTTTAATTGCATTGGCACTGTTTAATGTATTTACTTTATAGCATACTACCTATATACAATATTATAAAGTTATGAGGCAATGATATAATATGTGCTTTTAATTAAAGTGCTTTCTATATCCCAATGTTGACAAAACTTAAAAAAAATTTAAGAAAATTCTATTTTCTACAGGTCAATACATTCCGATAACATTACATCAGATTTCAATAACCGTTCTAATATCTTGACACATAACACAGCCGATCAGCTGTTTCATTGTGGCTTAACATGCTATTGCACTAGCCATTCGCTACTCCTTATGTATGAGTATAGCGCAGTCAGGTTGACCGAGGCCAGACATGATAGGCTATTGAAACTCCACTGGCCTAGATACCTCGTTATCGCGAGCATTGGAAAATCACATTTCCGTCGACGCTTGTTTAAATAAATGCAACATATTTGAACATTTCTCTTTTAAATATTAAAAGTATTTATTGGTAAGCTACTATCTTAGAAAAATTATGTTACAAATATAAAAATGTATAAAAATTTTATAAGTATAAATATGTTTGTTTGTTGAATATAAAATGGACGTTTGTTTAAGATGTATATAAAAGATCAACACGAAAACAAATTATAGTCTTTTAAAATTGTGATCAAACTACATATTTGCAATAATTATTTAAAAGGCCTGTCATAATTGTTTTTGTTCCGTATTCTAATTTACATAATTTCAATTTTTCCTCGATCGATTTTGATATATCTAATTTTTGTTTATCCTTAAAGTATGTTTCTTTTTATATAATACAACGTTAACACACGCGTGTTACCATTTCAATTTTAAGAAATTAAAAAAACAAAATATTTTATCATATTGAAATTCGAGAATTTAAAAAATACTGGTGAATTATTTGTAATAGATTAAGGAGCGAGTGACTTATTTTTAATCTAATTTAGCGTTTTTAGGTTCACCAACCACGATAAGGATCACTACATATGTATAATTTCTGAATTCCAACAATGAGGTATGTACGCGAAATTCAGTGACTGGCCTAAATAAAATAATGCATAAACTTTCATGACGTCTCCACGGCAACAATGTCCCATGCGCTAGCTTCATGTTTAGCACACAAATCCATGCGCAGAGTTGCTGCTAACACGGCTTTTTCTGCTGTTAAACAAGTACCCGTGGCCATATTATAAATAGGACTACGTTCAGCTTTGGTATGGCGCCACTGTTGATCACCCAACATCTCGTGACACTTATTTATTACAACCTGAGTATCCCCGGAGGCTTCCAGACAGAGCAAACGGTCTAGTACTATTTCAGATTTGTCAGTTTCATACCATATTTGATTTTTTTGTTCTTCGCACTTTTGTAAAACCAAAGAGCTGCCTTTTTTCCAAAAGCCTTTTACTTTGGGTGCCACTACCGAAGCACACAAGTTACTTGATGAAAGTCTTAGCATATAAGCTGATATGTAATTACGTTTTCTCGAGTGCCAGGGTTGGAAAATGGGCGCTTTTTCATTTTTGCTACTTTCTTCTCCGGGCAGGCTCAGTTCGGGATAAACGTTTTTCAAATACCATTCAAATGACTTACATTTTAGATTTTGTCTTAGATTTTGACGCTCACTTATATCGCCATAATCGAAATCTGCAGCCGCTTTTTCGAGTTTAAGGTAATATTTTTTATAATCATCCATCCAAACATGGGCTAAGCGCAAGGAATTTTTTAACATCGTATCGCTACCATCAGGCGAACTGTAGGGTCGCCGTTTTCTAAAGATGTGACCGACGCGTGAACAGGGTACAATTTTAATGGCACCACCACATTGCCAGACACGAAAAGAAATCTCCAAATTTTCTCCACCCCAGATATCCATGCCCATGTCATAGCTGCCAATGTAGTCGAAATATTGACGATTAACGGCAAAAAGACCTCCTGCCATAGTTGGTGATTTGAAAGGGCCTGAAGTGCGTAGCGGAAAACAGCAAGAGATTTTAACAGCCATTTAAAGCGATTTATTATATGTATGTACATACCTTTAAAGTCATCATCTTGCTTTAATGTGCCTTCCGGTAAATTTTCCCATTTATAATGAAGTCCCCAATTAAAACCACCTCTCACCAAAGGACTTGAAGTGTATTGGAATGTATCAGCGTTAATTAAATCTATAACAGGTACGGCCAGAGTAGAATTCTCGGTTTTAATTAAACGCAATAAGGGTTCAGACCATTGTTGGTTGACCTCTATGTGCGAGTCTAAAAAGATTAAAACGTCTCCGGCTGCTTCACGGGCTCCAATAACCCGAGACCTTATTAGACCTTCACGTTGTGTGTTTCTTATATATTTAAGATTGTCATAGTGCAATTTGGAATTTAATTCACCTTGCAAATGAAATTCTAGTTCGGGCAAGTCACTAAAATCATCTACTAAAATAATTTCCTTTAAAGTCCATGATGGTGTTCTTTCGATTATAGTTTTAATGGAACGAAATAAAGTCATTTTATGTTCATTATAAAAGCACATTATAATAGAAGCTGTAGGTAAAGCTTCTGATTGTACAGTAGGCGAGCGGGGACACACCTTGTGTCGCGTATCCGGCAAAGGCCTTATTAAGCCAATATTATTAGATACTAAAGCATTAAACGCGTGATGCTTGTAGCCTATGTCACGTATATATTTATCTTGTTTGTTTCTCACTACTCCTAGACCACTTATAGGATCATCAGGATTTGTTAGATTGGGCAAAATGTCAGAAGACTTTTCTTCCTTTTCGCTCAAACATTTTGTTTGTATTCTGTTTTTGTACAGCAAAAGAGGATTTACGCTAGCTGATTCTAATGTTGACCAGCCACCAGTTTCAATGTCACTCCTTAACAAGTATAAGTAAATTAGTAGAGATAAAACACCCATTAATACTAAATAAGTTTCCAAAGTGAATGTTTTACAAATTCTACGTTTAAGCTGCATATTTTTCCTTTAAATAAATTGTGGCACTATTTATGACAATGAATTAAAAAAAACTATTTATCCACTAGAATTTAGCCTAATTTATGTAGATGAATTTGGCAATAATTTATTGCATTTTAATAAATCACTAATTTGTGCTGATTTGTTTTTGTTTACGTTTCCATTAAATTAAACAAGTATATTATATTGCCACCTAGATGTATTTACCCGCTAGTGCAGTTTAATCTGAGGCAACACTGACTTAATTTATTCACAATAGCGTAAAAAGACTTCAATTTACCGAATTATAGTGAAAAATATCAAAATTAAGCGCCAAGTTTCTATTGGGATAAATTAAAATTATAAAAAGAATGGAAGCCATAAATGCTAACAAACAAGAACCGCAACTAAATTTGGGTAAGCTGCTTGGAATTTTTTAAATAGGATATTTAAGCAAAATGCAATATATCTATTTCCAGACATTAATGCTAGACGCAATTTTTTAAAATATCTACAGAAATTGGGAGAAGTGAGTAAAAATTTGCTTATAACTATTTGAAGTGGTATTAAATGTGTTGATTTTATATACAGAAACCGAAATCAACTGTTAGATTTTTTGATCGCACAGATTCCTATTCTGTACATGGCGCAGATGATGCCGAATTGATATCGCGTATGGTTTATAAGTCTACAGCCTACATTAGGCAGCTATTGCCCGAAGGCAGCGAGCCTGCGCCCTATGTCATGCTTTCCAAAAACAAATTCGAATTAGCGATCAGAGAATTGTTGCTTGTACGTAATTTTCGCGTAGAAGTCTATGTACGCCGTTCTACAGGAGGGGATTGGCATTTGGAATATCGCGGTTCACCAGGGAACCTTTTGCAGTTCGAAGATATACTTTTCTCGAACAAGGAAGTTTTAGTGGGCAACAGCATATTGGCTTTGCAATTGCGGCTGCAAAATAATCAACGTCATATTGGTGTGGCTTCGGTGGAACAAAATGATTGTCTATTTCAACTACTTGAATTTGTGGATGATGACTTTTTTACTGAGTTAGAGGCTACAATAGTTCTGTTGGGTCCTAAAGAGTGTCTGCTGCCTCAAGGTGATGGAGAGGTAAGTTAATATGATAACGTTATTTTATTGTATCAAGATCATGCTCTTAGAAAAGAATTGAACAGGAAAACAGAGCAAACTGGACGATATTTAAATTCCTTTATAAAAGACTTAAAGCCTGTTTCACGATCTCGAACGTTGACGTTAGAATGTATTTAGAGTCTTAATTGTAGTTTATTTATTTAACTATACAAGTTGGATATTAATTAGCAAAGTATAGGGTGCACAGATGGGCTGAGTAACGAATACCTAATGCCCACGATGGTACTAACAGTATTTTGTAGCGGCGCTGTGCCTAACTAAGACGACTTATGCCTTCACATAAGAAGTTGCCGCGTAGTTAACAGCAAAGTAATACCTCAAAAAAAAAAATAAAATAAAATAAAATAAAAAAAAAATAAAATGATACCGTTAGTTGAGGCAAACAGTTAAACAGTGAGACTGAGACGCTAAACTCTCGAAGGCCAAACAACAACAACAAGCCTGACCGCACTTAAATAATACGATGGAGCTGCTTTTCGACTGATTTAGAGTCTTAATTAACGGATTTATAGCTTAATGAAAATTTTGTTTTCAACAGTTTCATCGGATTTAATTCTTCCTACAAATTTCTCGCTCTCTAGCCTAAAAATGAGCATCGAATACTCCAGATACAAGGTGGGTTGAAAGAAGTAATCCGTTGTTGTTTCGCTCTCATTTTTTGTTTGTGTTTTGTTTAAATAAAAAACTTTGGTTTTGTTTTTTGATTACATATGTTTATTTAAACCTTCAGAATTTTATTGGTCAATTCGAAATGACACCGTCGAAATGGGCGCCGCCACAATCTCGAGAACGAAGTGAGCGATTTTTCGACCAAATTCATAATGAGGGAAGAGGCTCATGTCCACCTCAGCGGCTACGTAAACAAGCAAAACTATCGCTTCTGGGGCACTGAAAATCCACGAGTGATGCAGGAGGAGCCATTACTCCCGATCAAAGTGACCGTATGGTGCGCTGTTCACGCTGGAGGAATCATAGGGCCATTTTTTTCCTTTTGATGAGCGGTGCGCGCGATAGAGCTATGTTAGCCGAGTTTTTTCTGCCGCAATTGAAAGATTTACGACTGGAGATCATGTGGTTCTAATAAGACGGAGCGACAGCATACAGTGTGCGAGCCACAAACGATATTCTCTCGTTTTGTCGATTTGCATTGGCCCGCAAAATCGCCCGATTTAACCATTCCAGACTTTTTTGTGGGATTTCTGAAGTCCCGTTCTTATGTGAACAAATACAACATTCGAAACGTGTGCGAGAATCTGTCGCCCGAAGTTCTCGCCGAGGTGATGAAAAACTCCATAAAACGAGCCCGTATAGCAATCAATTGTGGCGGCGCCCATTTGGCCGATATCTCGAATTGACCAATAAAATTCTAAAGGTACAAATAAACATAATAAAAAAAAAATTATATAAAAAAAAAAAAAAAAAAATAGAGAGTTAAACAACATCGGATGACTTATTTTGGCCAACCTGTTACTTGTGAGCGAAAACGTTCGAGATTGTAAAACAGGCAATTGCTTTACGCTTAAAAAGCGGTAATTGTACTACAAATACATGTATAATTGGTCTTATAGGCTTCCTACGTATTGAAATAAATAAATAAAACTAATAAAAAAATCTTTGTTAAAGGAAAGAGTAACTACTTACTAAAAGCTAATTATTAACCATTTTGCTGTGTAAAAATCTAATTAGGTATTAAATAATCAAAATTTTTTGGTAAAAAATTTATACCTATGCAAATATTTTTCTATTGCAGAATTTAATTAGTAAATATTTCTTAAAAGAAAAATTTCATAAGTGAATATTTTTGTATACATATGCACATACATTACAAATATACTTACATACATATGTATATGTATGTATATAGAAAAATTTGTGGCGAAAATATTACCTTATATTTACATTTAAAAAAATTTTATTGAAAGCCTTTTTATCATTATTTTAAGTACGAAACCGTAAAAAATCTTTTGGAACGAAATGGCGTAATGGTCACCGTCCCACCCCGGTCAACTAATTTGGAGAAAAATGACTTAATACAGGATTTAAATAAACTGTTACGTTTCGCCAAAGGACAACAAGAAGACGCCACTGGTATGCCTGAACTACAGCTCACCATAGCTATGGAAGCTTTAAGGTGTGCCATAAAATATTTAGACCTTATAAATGACGCAGGCAATCTAGGTCATTATCATATAAAACAACTAAATCTAAAGAGGTAAAACTATTTTGAGCAACAATAAAATTAATACATTGAAACATTTTTTTCTCAGATTTGTGCATTTAGATGCAGCTGCCGTTAGTGCTCTTAATATTCTTCCAAAACCGGGTACTCACTTCTCATCGCCCTCGTATAGATGGCAAAGTATTTTGGGAGTACTGGATCATTGCCGAACCCCCCAAGGACATCGCTTAATGTCGCAGTGGGTTAAACAACCATTAAGAAATCGTGAAATTTTAAGCGATCGCCATAATATAGTACAGTGTTTCTTGGAATCTCCTTCTACTCTAAACACGCTACACGAAGAATATCTCAAACGTATACCTGATGTTTTAATGCTGACCAAAAAACTTTTAAGACAAAAAGCTAATTTGCAAGATATTTTTCGCATTTACCAAGTTATGTTGCGCACTCCCAAAATCATCAATGTTTTATTATCTCTAGAAAATGTTACCATTAAAAGTGTGTTATGTGATCCCTTGAAAAGTTATCTAGAAGATTTGTCCGGCCTTAAACAAATGGTTGAACAAGTAATGGATTTTGATGCTATCGAAACGGGTGAATATTTGGTAAAAGCATCTTTCGATGAAGAACTTTTGGATGTAAAAGAACGTATGTCCAAGTTATTACATAAAATGGAAAAATTACAGGAAAAAGCAACACAAGATTTGGATTTAGAAAAACAAAATCTGAAACTGTTGAATGTCTCTCACTTGGGCTATCATTTTCGCATTACAGCAAAAGATGATTCCACATTACGTAAAAATAAGAATTATAAAATTGTAGATGTTGTTAAAGGCGGCATACGTTTTACTAGCGATAGGTTAACCGAAATAAACGACGAATTCTGTTCGTTGCGTACGCGCTATGAGGAGCAACAAAAAACCATTGTGGAGGAAATAGTTAAAGTAGCTGTTGGTTATGCGGCATCTTTGACCAGCCTTAATAATGAATTTGCTCAATTGGATTGTTTGGTCAGCTTTGCACAAGCGGCACAAACAGCACCCACTCCTTATGTCAGACCCACGATGTTAGAAGAAGGTAATGGAGAATTGATTTTGAAAGATGTCAGACACCCTTGTTTGGAGTTACAAGAACATGTTACTTTTATAGCAAATAGTGTGGAGTTTAAGAAAGGTATTTAATGCAATTATATCCAAAGTGCAACAATGAAAACGTTCGAAATTTTCTTGTCTTTTTAATAGATGAGTGTAATATGTTCATTATTACTGGTCCTAATATGGGTGGCAAATCAACTTATATACGCTCGGTAGGCACAGCCGTGTTAATGGCCCATATTGGCTCATTTGTACCCTGCTCTGAGGCCACCATATCCATGGTGGACTCTATATTGGGTCGTGTTGGTGCCAGTGATAATATAATCAAGGGCTTAAGTACATTTATGGTGGAGATGATTGAAACTTCGGGGATTATAAGGGTAAGATTTAAAAGAGCTCCTATTTTGTGTTGATAAATAAAAATAAATAAAACTATTTCAGAGATTTTGTTATTTCTTTTACGAAAAGAAAAAACAGTATTCATTTTTCTTTCTATATTTTATATTAACCGCTTTGCAAATTCGTTTTTATTAGGTCTCTTTGTTTCTTCATTTTTCTTAAGAATGAATTGCAAACACATTTATCAATAAATTGTATTTTATTTAATTTACTTTTAGTCTGCCACTGAAAAATCTTTGGTAATTATCGATGAATTGGGTAGAGGTACCTCTACGTATGAAGGTTGCGGTATAGCCTGGTCTATAGCAGAGTAAGTATAAAAAAGAAATAGGCATGACTTGGAATGGTAAACGTATCTAAAAACTGTTTTGCTCATATACGTGTGAAGAAGTTGGTACTTGAGGTAGTAAGGAGTTTGGATCTTATAATTCAAAGAATTTTATCCTTTGGTAATTTCTGAATTTCTTAAGAAAAAAAGTTGTAACCAAAATTCACCAGGTTGTATGTACGATTCCTAGCAAAGACTCTGGGTGCTTCTGCAGACAAGCAAAAAGCTTTGCTAAAATTTATTAGAAATTTTTTTACAGTGACCCTAAATCGGGAATTTTCAAAAGTAGGCCACGATGATAAACGGATACCTTCGCAAGTACTTTAGACAATAAATAACAGTTCAATACAGAAAAAAATTACAAAATTCTGATAAATTGATTATGGCAGAGGAGGCCAGAAAACTAATATATATCTGTCGGCGTCGGAATTTTATTTTAGTGTCGATTAAAGTTTCCCAGCCTTGGCCTGTTTGTTCAGTACATCGGTATTTACGAGTAAAACTATGTTTTCTATACATCTGTGGTGTATGGTGCGTTCAGCACCTTTTGCAGAAAGTCTTAAAGCAAATATTGTTTCGTACGAAACACCCCGAAAAAAGGGAAGAGCGGGAATGAAAATGAAAAAAAAAAAAATAATCTTCAGTTTTTTGACATCGAAAATCATATCTAATATTTTCATTATGTTTCGCGAGACTGGCGGTAAGACTTAAAAATACAATTAGGTTAGGTTTCAAAGGCTGCCAGCTATTGTAAAGTCAATCCACTTGGGTCAAGTCTGGCCCCGTTGTGTTACCTATATGTGATATGTATGTATGTGATATGTATGTGGTGTGAGTCTTTCCATGACGGCATTCCAAAGTATACTGCACAAAAATGACAAAGCAATTTGATATGAGTCATGCAGTATCTGTAAAAGAGCCTATTGAAAATCAAACTTCACGATTATTCACCCAATATATAGTTACATACATATATGTGTTTACAACAGTTAACTCTATAACGACACAGCTTTGTTTTTGTCGATTAGAGAAATAAATTAAGATTTGAGAAATATTAAAGATGGAGATTGCCGCTTTTGCCTTTATCATACATAATTTATATTACATTTATTAAAAAATTTATAATTTCTTATGAAAGTTGTGGCCAATGTCACAAGCAGACAGATAGTAAACATGTTTATTGCGGTGTGAGTCTTTCCATGACGGCATTCCAAAGTATACTGCACAAAAATGACAAAGCAATTTGATATGACTCATGCAGTATCTGTAAAAGAGCCTATTGAAAATCAAACTTCACGATTATTCACCCAATATATAGTTACATACATATATGTGTTTACAACAGTTAACTCTATAACGACACAGCTTTGTTTTTGTCGATTAGAGAAATAAATTAAGATTTGAGAAATATTAAAGATGGAGATTGCCGCTTTTGCCTTTATCATACATAATTTATATTACATTTATTAAAAAATTTATAATTTCTTATGAAAGTTGTGGCCAATGTCACAAGCAGACAGATAGTAAACATGTTTATTGCGGTTCTCGAAATAATCGAGAGTTTGTAGTAAATGAAAAAAATTTTGAATTTTTTTCTTTAATATTAGACAAATGTTCGAAGATTTCAAACAATGTATACGAGTACATTAGCAATTTGCAACTTTTTGCTGACGTCTCAATGTGTCGTCGTCCGCGACTTTCAAAACGAGAAGGGTGTTCGCTCTTTTTTGAAAAATGACTGCCCTTTAGAGATCTAAAATTGATATTATTTCTCCCATCCAGACACCTGGCAAAAGAAACAAAATGTTTCACTCTATTTGCTACTCACTTCCATGAAATAACGAATCTAGCCGATACCGTAAACACTGTACAAAATTGTCATATGGCTGCAGTAGCTGATAATGAAAATTTTACCCTGCTGTATCAAGTACGACCTGGCGTAATGGAGAAAAGTTTCGGTATACAAGTTGCTCGCCTGGCAAATTTTCCCGAAAAGGTTGTACAGAATGCTCAACAGGTTTACAATGAATTTGAAGATGAATATGCCAGCAAACAGTCTGAGGATGATAAAAACTTATTGGATAAAATCAATAAAGCCATAGAAGATTTATCGACAACAGGCAATAACAAGGATATTAATGAAAAAGATCTATCGAAATTGGTCGAACAATTTGCCCAGGATATAAAAAAATTGGATAGTGAATACTTTAAAGCGGTTCTTACAACAGCAACAAGTGAAAATTAATCTTCCCAACTGCAGTTCAAATTCATTGTTTTAAGTAAATGTTATGTATAGCCACTTAATTTACATATGTTTACGTGAAAGTGAATAAGTTCCTGTTTTTTTCTAATCTTAAATTCTTCATATACATACATGCATATCGATGGCTTAATATAAAAACTGACAATCGAGCATTTTTATTACTTTACAGGCGAAGGAAAACACCGAGTGCCAGTTCACGGATAACAAAGCTGTTTATTCGATCACACAATTACATTTAAAACAAAACCAGCATTTAAATTTTTGTTACTGTTTTGAATTTGTTCGTGCGAACGAACAAATAGGTTCTTTATCCGTAAACTGAATAAAATAAAAAAAAAAATTCTTAAAAATAAAATCAAAGCGAGCAATAAATTCAGTGCTGTTCTCTTTTTTTAAAGTTTTTATGAGCTGCGCTACCAAAAATAAGTAAAATGTAATTTAAAAAAAAAATACGTCATTTTTATATTAAGCCATCAAAGTATACTTATACAATTTTTTTGTATTCAAATTTGAACTGGTATTAATTTTTTAGGTTTATAACTATGTATGTAAAAATAAGATATAAAGAAAAAACAAGATACATTTATCTAAAAAATATAAAATTAATTTCAGTGTATAACAATAAGGTAAATGATGTTTTTATTTTTAACACGCTTATGTGATAAGGTGCAATATGATAAGGTCACTCAACAAACAAAACAACTCTCTGATAAATTATTGGCTCTCATTTATTTACCGTTAATTTTATTAACTCATTAGAGGTCAAATAAAAACGGGATTTAAGATTTTTATTTCAGATTTTTTGTTAATAGAAACGAGCATAATGCTGCGACGAACGACGAATTTTTGGTTGCGAATATTTGTCGCCAAAAATAAAACACATGGGTGTATGAAAATGCACACAATCGTGTCGTTGGTCGAAATTCGTCATACTCAGCAAAAGTTGAAATAAATTTATTTCTATTTGTTCCGTTAGCGAACGACGAACAAAATGTATTAGGTGGCCAGGTTGCTTATATAAAAAAATACTTTTCACGAAATCATACTTTTTATATTTATATTAATCCATGTAGTAAAAAATTTATGAAGATGTACTCAAACTATAAAGTACCTCCGATAATTTGTTCAAAAATCCCTCTTTCGGATGGAATTTATATAAGCTGACTTAATATGGCCTCCTTAATATTTATATGTAAACAATGTTATCTACACAAATGTTCGTTAGTATTGTGCTTCACACAACGAATTTATCGCCCATCGTCGTGATGGGCGATTTTCGTTGTTCGTCGCAGCTGTGTGCCTAGCATAAAGTATGGTCTCCACCTGACATAAAAACACTAACTTTAACGCTAACTTCAAGTTAAAGTTAAATGTGGACCGCTCATGTTGAAGTTTGGTTGAAGTTATAATTTAGTTGTTAAAACATTTCATTTGGAAACTCTGTTATAACTTAAATTGACAACAGCTTGCTATTTGTAGTTGTTTTTCACCATTTTTATTTTTTTACATGCAGTCTACACCTAAAGCGCCCCATACACGTTTCAACTCAGTTGGCAACTGAGTCGGTTGTTGTCCAAATCAAAGCGCGTATGGCTTTGTCAGTTGATTAGTTTGGCTGTTGTCGAGTTGGTTGAACAAAAATTAAAGTCTTTCAATTCGATTGTGTTGTGTGTGTTCAAGCCTATTGATGAGGTCTTAAAATTTATATTTGCAGTGTTTTTGCAAAGTGAACATTATATATTTTTAAAATTGTCTATAATTTCATTAAATTTAATTGTTGAATGAAAATCTTTCAATTCAGTTTATGAAGTGTGTGGGCAATATCAATTCAGTTGAAAGACTCAATTCACAATTTTTTGTTTTTTTTAACTTGGACCAGAACTCAGGGGATGACCCCTACAAATGCAGTGCATTGTACCAGAACTAGGAAAATAGGTTGTGAGGAGGGGGATAGAGGGAGTAGTGTTTGTGAACATTTGACTTGAACCTTCCAACGTTATAACAGACAGGAAACACGTCTGCAGGCAACATGTTCCACAGACGAAGCGTACGGCCAAAAAACGAATTCTCTCTGTAATGCGTAGTACGATTCCTCGGACAATCAACCACAAATGGATGAGCTCTGGACGATGAGCGCGTGCTACGTAAAAATGTGCGGTTTTCGGGAACAAGATCTCTGATCTCGTCAGAGCAAAATCCATTGTAGTAACGATAGAACAGAGTAACGCACCCCACACTGCGTCGATGCTCCAGTGAGTCAATAGAGTTGGATGCCCTACTGTCACCGATGAGCTTCTTCGCCCTCTCCTGCACACGGTCGAGTAACCCCAAAATAGACTTTGAGGCACCGGCCCAAACATGAGAGTTGTATTCCATTTTCGGTCGGATGTAGGTGGTATAAATAGTAAGGAGATCGGATGGCGAGAAGTACATCTTACACCGTTTCAAAAAACCTAGGCACTTGAATGCTTCTTTAGAGATATGAAAAATGTGTTCAGTCCAGCGAACATCACACTGTATCTTCATACCAAGAACATCAAGAGCAATTGAATTGAAACGTGTATGGGCCGCTTAACTTGAAACGCAGTTAAAACATGAAGTTAAAACTTGCTGTTTAAATATTTGTCTGTTAAAGTCGGCGTACACGTAGTGATGTTAGAGTTAAGGCAGAATTAGTTTGTACGTTCTTTTCCGTTCTGAATCAGCTGTCTTGTTTCTGTTCAATGTAAACTATATGTACATGGTTTGTTTTTACTTTTACGTTCTGTTCTGTTGCGGACTAATTTGTTGAAAATAGAATTCAACGTTAAGTCACAGCCAGATATGTGTATGTTTTACTTTTTTCTGGTATGAAAAAACTAATTTTTTTAGTCACATGAATACAAATTTTTTTGTCGAAAGCTAAAATAATTTGTTTTAATCAAACATTTTTCAAATTTAACATATATTAATCAATTAAGCCACTATGAATGATCAAAAGAATACAGTTTTAGCGAATAAACATTATATTTTGTATAAGAAATGTCGTAAATTCTGCAGATCATAAGAGCAAAATTGGCTGTTTTGTCACCATTTCTAAGTAATTAAATTTTTTGTTTTTTTTGTTTTTTCAAATAAAATAATTTTTACGAAAAATCTCAATTCCAATATTTTTCATTTAATTTTGCTTCACTGTAAAAATCAGCTGAATTTTTTCACAGAAAAAGTAATTGTAAAATATTTGCTACAGAAAAGAACGTCACAGAATGGCAACTGAAAGTAAAAACTAATGAGGCCTTTATAACTTTTCATAGTAAAAAATAAAAATGGCGAAAAACAACTACAAACAGCAGGCTGTTGTCAATTTAAGTTATAACAGAGTTTCCAAATGAAATGTTTTAACAACTAAATTATAACTTTAACCAAACTTCAACATGAGCGGTCCACAATTAACTTTAACTTGAAGTTAGCGTTAAAGTTAGTGTTTTCATGTCAGGTGGAGACTGCACTTTACTATGAGAAGTTATAACTCTAACATCAGTACGTGTACGCCGACTTAAACAGATAGATATTTAAACAGCATGTTTAACTTCATGTTTTAACTGCGTTTGAAATTAGGTGTAGACTGCATGTTAAATTAGTGTAACTGTAAAAAAACACTCTGCCTAAAAACGTTTAACCATTTTCAGTAGTACTTACTTTGTCACCTTTGAAATCAGCTTTAGTGCTTCGGATTTATTTAAATAATTGGTCTTTTTTTATTAATTGTATTTTGCTCTTAACATTAAAACAATTCTGTTTTTAAAGAAACTTCTTAATTTTATTCTTAAAGTTTATTTTTATTGAATTTAAATCTTTCAAAAATAAATAATTAATAACTAACATTTGTTTTCGTTTGTTTTTATATATATTTTTTGCGTCCGAACTGTTTTTGTCTACAATTAAAATGAATTTAATGCGTAACAGTGATTTCATTTTTCTATAGTTAACTGCAAATATTTCTATACCGTTCATATTTTCATAGCCTTGAAGACCTAGCATTCCTAAATGTGTACGTTAATCCTGTTCCCAATCTATCCTTTATTTTATATTCTAGTTTTTGTGAGTTTTTTTTTTTTTTTAAATTTTTTGAAATATAAAGGCAATTTTCTTAGAATTTTCTGTTTTCTAATAGTGTTTTCGTTTCCACACAAAGTTCCGCCTAATTCCGTTAAAAGGTAAAAACAAACAAAAAAATTTCTTGCAACCGCTGTAAAAATGCAATTTGTTATACAAAATGAAGAAAAAATTATTTATTTTTTTTTAAATAGCTGACAGTCTTCATTCAAAAAAGGGTTGAAGAAAAGAGGAGTTTTGAATAAAATGACACATTTTTGTAGAAACGAAAACACCATAAATTCAAAACTAAAAAATAAATTTAAAATAAAACTAAAAAACGAAACCTTAAAAAATGTATAAATTTTTTCTAGTTAATTTTAGATTTTTGTTTTCTACAAACAATATAAAGATCTTATTGTTCTAGTTGGAAAACCTATTCACTTGGCTGGCTTGACTTGGAAGGCAGGTCCAGATTAATTTTTATAGTTAAAAATAAGTTTAGAAAAGTTCGTTATTTTTCCAAATTTCGACTTTTGTTTGAAACTTAATTTTGTTTTTCGTTTTAGTAGTTATTGCTAGAATTGGTTGTCACTTAAGGTGGTTTGTAGCATTTTAGTGTAATTAGATTTTTTTTTTCAAAAAATTTATATAAAAAATTGTAACAAAACATTATATACTTGTTTTTTCTATAAAAAATCTATCAATTTGGTTTACATACATAAATATATTGTATGTGTTGAAAGAAAACAAAAATTTTGTCGTTTGTTTTTTTTTCTGGTTAAAAACTTTATAAAAACATTTGTAACAAAAATTCTATACGATATCAACAAAAACAATTAAGAAATTTAAAGTTTCATTCTTACTAAATATTTGTCTAATGAGACTTGATTTAACAAATACAATAAAATATCCAACAGAAAAACACTTTAATTTTCTTTATCATTTAGCTGAAACTTTAAACTTCTTTTAACAATAATTCTAAGTAAAACTGAAACTACAGTATATAATGTATATAAATATTGTAAATATTTTTTGAGTTTGGACTTTGTGGGGCACTCAAAAACTTAAAAAAACAATGTTGCTAATTGATTTATATTTGTATTTTTTCTTCCTTTTTTGTTTTTTGGCAAATAAATCTTCATTTTTATACTCCCTGATTGTTTTAGTTTTCATCTAGATGTATAGTATAGTATTAGTTATATATTTTTTCTTTTGGCTAAAAGGTTTTTTCTTTCTTTTTTTTTTTTTAATTGTGCTTAGCTGTTACTTATTTGTGAAGTTCGGCCAGTAGAGTTAAAAAATGGAGAGAATTATGAGACATCGTTTCATATGTACATGTATAATATATTAATTAGGCACGTCGTAAACAACGTGTGATTAAAAGGAGCGTTAGAGTGAGACTTAAAATTAATATGTTGGAGGTTAAAGATGAGGCATCACCACAGTACGTAAAGTGTTCCTCCTATAAAAAGGAAAAAGAAATTTAATAAAAATCATTTTTACTTATAATCTACCGGTAATAAGAGTGTTTCAATTTTATAACCTAAATAACAGCCTTGTTAACTTTGAAATTTCAAAACGCACCAAAATGGGGGAAAAAAGCGCGTTTTTCCAACGAAAACGCACCGAATTTTGAATTTTTTCCTTTCATTTTCAAAATCCTATATTGTATTACAAAATGACATTTTTATATTAAAAACACGATAATGAAACAGCCTTTTAAACGATTACCTATTATACAATCGATCAATGCGATCAAATTCGTTCAACAGCTAGAATCCGTGTTTGTCAAACTTGACCTCTAGTGCGACTCCGTCAGTTTTATTAATATAGTGTTACCTTTATAATAATTATAAAGATATTATTTGATAAAATTTATTATTAAGCATTAACATTTCATTATATCGCTTCTTTATTGCAACATAACGCAAAAAAGCTTGTTTCGAGAAAAATATATTGCAAATTTTTAGTTTCCATACAAGTCATAGAAAAAATCGCCTAAAGAAAACAGTTTAAACGTAATTTAAATAAAATTGTGGTAGTACTGTTAACATTGCTAACTCGTAAAACTAAATTTTTGAGATATGACTGTGTTGCAATAAAGGATAATGAAACAGCCTTTTAAACGATTACCTATTGTACAATCAAACTGGGTCTGATATCACTGCCTGATAGCATGCGATCAAATTCGTTCAACAGCTAGAATTCGTGTTTGTCAAACTTGACCTCTAGTACGACTCCGTCAGTTTTATTAAGATATACGGCCATGTGCTGAGAAACGCAAAATTTTTAAATCACTTTTTAGGACAAAATCGCAAATCGCATTTCTCTGTGTGCTAACATGCAGTCTACACCTAACTTCAAACGCAGTTAAAACTTGCTGTTTATATATCTGCCTGTTTAAGGTGGCGGACACCTAGTAATGTTAGAGTTATAACTTCTCGTAAGAAATAAATAAATAAGAATGGTGAAAAACAACTACAAATAGCAGGCTGTTGTTAATTTAAGTTATAAGAGAGTTTCCAAATGAAACGTTTTAACAACCAAGTTATAACTTTAACCAAACTTCAACATGAGCGGTCCACATTAAACTTTAACTTGAAGTTAGCGTTAAAGTTAGTGTTTTCATGTCAGGTGGAGACCGCACTTAAAGATCGCGCGATTTGTTGGAGCAAAAATATGTGTAAAATTTGGCAGCACTTGTTTTTTGTATGGGGAAAAAACTAGTTTGCCATCTGAAGTCGCCATTTTTAAAGTAAACAAATGCAAAACAACAATCATATAAAAAAAGGTGTATTTTTTAATTACAAAATTTTTTTTATTAAAATATATGAAAATTCTAAATTTTTTTCATGAAAATACATAAAAACAAGTCAAATTTTATTTAGACGCTTCCAGTTCCACGTTTTGATAATAAATTTTCATATTATAAGCTATTCCACTTAGAGTTCACTTCATCATTTGCTTGCGAATTGAAATAGCTAAATTTTATATGATTGCGACTTTCAGCACACCACTTTTGTGACTTCAAATCGTGCTCACATATTCTTTGCGAAATGTGAGTTTCAGCACATGACTGATAGTTACCTTTATAATAATTATAAAGATATTTGATCACATCTATTATTAAGCAATAACATTTAATTATATTTGCTGTCAACCGAAATCAGCTGTGACTTTTACAGCCTATTATCAGGGACCCAAAAAATACTTGCTTTTACCGTCGTCAAAATTGTATTGCAGAAGCATACAACCATTACTGTCGAAAGAATTTACGATTATCGGATCACTAAAAGTTAGAGAATCGGACTACAAGTCTTGAAGGCTTGATTCAACCAATGACAATTCTACTAAACATAGTGTACATTTTTAACTTGTGTTTTCGTAAGCGGTGTCTTTAAAAATATTTATTGAAATAAACGAAAATTGCCAGAATTATATAGAAGATGAAGTTTATCATAATCAAAAAAGCGTTTTGGAAAAACTTTATAATTTTTTTTAATAATTTGTTTAGTATCTATACAGTTGCAAAGTAAATTTGCAAAGTATAGGATGCACAGCATGGGCGGGGTCACGAAGACCATAATGCCCAAAATGGTATTAACAGTACGTTTGTAACGTCGCTGTGACTAACTATAACGACCTATGGCGTCTTCACATTGGAAGTTTCCACGTGGTTAACAATGAATAACCTCTAAAAAAAACTGTAAACCAATACAGTTAGTTGAGGCAAACCGTTAAACAGTGCGAGCGAGACGCAAAACTCTCGAAGACTGAGCAACAAACACAAGCCTGACCGCACTTAAGAAATAATTACGGTGACGCGAAAGCTGTTCTTCAGCCGATTAACTATTTATTATTTTATTTATGCTTAGTTTAGTGCGCTTTTAAGGTCGTTTTTCTTTTCGAAATAAAACTACGGATTTGTTTTAATTTAATTTTTACATACTACGTTTCGTTGGATAAATCCAACTTCTTCAGGAATGTTTTTATTGTATATGTACAGACACAACGGGGACTAACAACCTCCCGAATATCTGTGGCCTTTACAATAGATACCTGTACTGTGAGGAACCAGTGGTGGTGGTTGACGGATGAGTTGGTTTAAGGGTAGATGCTGCTAGTGGGCTTCGGCCTACCAACTCATTAAGGGAAATTTCATACAGTAGGGATTAGAAGGCCCGAACTCCTGAACAAGAAGTTGCTCACATATGGCAAAAATTGCTAACTATGTGAGCCTACTCAGCCACACGGGGACGCTGGGGAATCGTGAATAATTTACGCCGTGGAACTGGTCCGTCATCAGATAAGGCCGTAATGGCAGGTGTTGATGTAAATCTTTTTCATAACTGTCAGAATTGGTGAATATGTAATTTCAACAAAACGGCGCAACTGGACGCACAGCAGGAGCCACAATGAATATGTTAAGGAAGCTTTTCCTAGTCGCACAAGCTTTCGTGTTTCCGATATAGTAGGGCCAGCTAGATCACACCATTTAACCATCCCAAACTTCTCTCTTTGGGGCTACTTGAAATCGCGTTTTTTCCCCAACAAGCACCTGACAATCGCAGCTCTTGAAAAAAGAATATTCGACAGGAATGCGAACAGTTATCACCAGAAATATTGCAGAAAGTTCTGGAAAATGTGATAAAACGGCCACAAATCTGTATCAACACTGGCTGATATCATATTCTTCAGTTAATGGAAAAAATTGTTCAGGTTCAAATAAAGATTGCAACATTCGAAATTGTTTTTTCTTTATTAAGTAAAAAAGTTATTCGAAAATGAAATTGAATGATTAATTTAGCGCCTTCATGTACATATGACCGATCGTTTATCAAAAAATTTGTACTGCATTTTGTTCAACACAAAAATGAGAGTAAATTGACAGTTCCTGGACTGAGCATTTCTTCAAAAACACAGTGCTTCAGT
The DNA here is from genome assembly GCA_914767995.1 of Thecocarcelia acutangulata. NCBI lineage: Eukaryota > Metazoa > Arthropoda > Insecta > Diptera > Tachinidae > Thecocarcelia > Thecocarcelia acutangulata. The sequence goes on along the minus strand of OU612097.1, from coordinate 25,032,905 downwards.
TCAATTTCTTTATTTAAATTTAACTTACCTCCGGATGTTCCGTAAAACACTCTTCTATACGTCTTCGTGCATAAAAACTCATATTGAGTTTATAGCAGGGAAACTCTGTCGGATAGATTTGTCTTTGTGGTTCGGTGGTTTTTTTCGTACCCTTCGAAGGCATCAACACATTAATGACCACCAAGAGTAAATTAGTGCGTGGTATTTTCTTAATAAAAAACGGACGCACATTGTGCATCTTAATAGCTTCGTTAATGCCTTCTAAAGAATTCGGCTGCAGATTGTATAATGTGGTAACCTTATCGCAGGGTTCGTAAACAGGTGGAGGCTCGGGTTCATCGAAAATCATTTCTTCATCATTCTGATCTTTAGGCTTTTGATATATGGAAGAAATGTCCTCGCGACCATAACCGCCAGCACCGTAATCATCATCAATATCGTTATATTCTAGGACTTGAAAAATAAAAGTGGAAATTATTTGTTGTTTAACTTAAACACAGGAAGGACCAACATCGTCTACACGAGCAATTTTAGTTTTAGCAAGAGAGAAATTAAGAATGCAAATGCACGCACAGTGTTTAATTTTGGATAAATATATTAAACAAAGTGTGGGTGATGAAGATGCATTAATATTAATATAGGAGGGATTCCTATGATTTACTCACCGTAGGAAGTTACGATCTATTTATAATAAATAAAGCGGTAAATATAAATTCACTTACATAATTTATTTGAGTGTAATTATGAATTAAAGTTTTATTTGGGTTGAATATATGGATATAAAGTAATTAAAGAGCCGCAGGATGAAAAAAGTGTCCAGAGACCAACCGAGAGCACGCCAAAAAGCTAAGTGTCAAGAAAAAAGCAAACACTGAACCGACCATATTTTAGTAAGGCGAGTATAAAGAAAAATATGCCAAACTACAGATTCGAACATAATTCAGGGGTGAAAACTGTAGCGCCTTTCTGAATGATTAATCGCAAACGTTAATTTTGTTAAAAGAACTTTGTGTAATCTGAAATTTTCTTTTGTCCTTCTATTCGTGAATTTGACGTGGGTTTAGTTGACGTTTTGTTTTTATATTGGGTGTTTTTTTAGAGGCTCACAACTTCGAGTTGGCAACACATCTTTATTTGAAAGGGGGTTATTTAGCAGCTGTAAGTTGCTTTTTGTTTAATTTGATTTGACATTTCATTACAAATAGACTTATATCAGAGTCATGCTAGAGCACATTGTTGAAAATTTTAATCAAAGTATATCCATTGTCATTGAATTTACATTTCAAATTTTGTTCTCCAGTGCAGTCCGTTTTTGGTTAAAAGGCTACGTAAAAAAACAAAATTGTCTCATCTGTATTGCGTGTAATCTGCAAGCACTTGACGAAACATTATATCTGCAGAAAATTACTGTCTGGTGCATTTTACGGACGGGAAAGGTCTTTGAAAACGTTGATTAATGGCATAGGGACATGATCAAAATCATTCTCGTTTCTCAGCTGGCATTAATCTTGCCGGCAAACACAGCACAGCGCGCTGCAATTAATTTACTTACAGAAACTTGAGGAAAGAATAATTTCATGTAATGACCGAATGGCCACTAATACCGCGTGGTTTACCCCCAATTTGTTATTTTCTTTATGGTTATAAGGAGTCATTTGCATACGCCGTTAAACCAAAGACATTTGAACACATATGGAATTGGTTAGTATCAGCACTTGTCATGGCGGCAAATTTTGACGGATTAATGTCATGGGAAGAATTATCTCACGGCTCACCAGAGCCCTCCATGCGGCTTTTTAGGCACAGGTGACAACGTCTTGTCATATGTTTGTAGCCACGGGAATAAAGTCCTTGTTGAAGAGCTCGGGATTATTATGCCTCACGAGTTGTTTGCACGAGGTATACAAGACACATCAGCTCTTAACGATTTCATCCGTCTTTCCATCTCTCCTGTTTGTTACATTATAAGGAACAACATCCTGTAAATCTGATATGCACCATAATTATCATAACCCTTTCCCGCGATTCTAGTTCTAAACCACAACCAAAACGTTTCAGCCACGATGTGTGCAACTCAACCACGATCAGAGCGCAGCATGGTCTGCGAAACAGAACCTACCGAAACCGTGCTGATCATCTTTCTGCCAATTAGCCTTTGGTTAGGGGTTTCGAATTTCCCAACAACTCCACTCATTCATACTGACACCTTCTAGAGTTATTTATCGCGGCAATTATTAGGTGTGTTCCACGAGATCTAGGACTAGTTCAAATGAATGTGAGTAAAAAGCCAATTACTCTCTAAATTTGCTGGAACGCAAAAAACCACAATTGTACATCTTGCAATACTAGTGCTGCTTACTTATTAGATTGAAGTATATTTTAGTGGTTTTGGACGCTTAAAACACATAACATCATATAAACAAAGGATTTGCATTATTGGCAACAGCTGTAAAATTAAAAGCAATGTAAAATTTTCAATAGATTTTTATAATCATATTTATAAAACTAATAGCCAAATAACAATTGCATGTTCTGTTTACAACTTCACAATGTTATTTTTAGTTTGGGCAACCGGTCATTTTGCTTTTATCTAATTTTTAAACAAAAGCGTTTTTCCAATTTACAAATATTCTGATTACATTTTCAGTTTCATATGTATGTAAACATAAAACAGCTGATTATGCAATTCTAGTCCGAACTTACTCAAGGAAAAAGTTCGGGCTAATTTGTACAGGAAATTAAAAAAATACTCTCATTTTCTCTCAAAATTGCACAAAAATTGTTACGTGGAAAGCTTTTGGATTACTTTGGACTGTTTCGTTATTCACGTGGAACACACCTATTGTTGTAGTTAAAAAATAAAAATCCTTCTTGGCGAAAGCCAGATTTGAATTTTAAACAGAAAATAATTACAACATGTAACACGTATCAGAAAAATTTCTAGAGTTTTATTTGCTACAACAAATGAGGAACCCCCACCCCTCTATACACCAGAAAGAAGAGTGTCCAAGTTAGGAGTATGCCAAGGCAAAACCTGCCTGGCAGAAGGGGTACACAATTGAAATTTTATAGGCCTAAGAGAATATATAGAGCCTGTAATAGCATTGACGTGCTGTGCTATTACAAGTGCCAATTGCTTTAGGTTAAGTCAACGTGACTGCGATCGGTTTCTGGATAAGGCTGATTATCTACCCAATTGTCTCTTCTCAATTTGTGTTGGTACGCTGAATAAAATTACTGAACTATAATTTCGTTATGTGAACACAAATGAACGCTTTCAAACAAGAATTTAAGAAACTAAAATAGCTCGTGTAAACATATACTAAACAAAATACTTACAGGGTGCCCCGTCCACCCACCATTTAATACGTGAATATTGCCAAAATAATGAAGAAACCAACCATCTCCAAGCCCAAGACACAATTTTCCAAGGCTTTTGTTTGAAGAGCGATAAAAATAAGTTTTTTTTTATTAAAAAACATAATTTTGCAAAACTACTACTTACATGTAATAAATCGTTGCCATCACTTAATTTGGCATCTTCGTCCACACACAGCGACTGATAATCGTAGACATCAATGCTTTGATAATATTCCAGCTGCACCATAGCATCCATAACATCTCCCTGATATTCACCAAAAAATTTACCCGTGTGATTGACATTTCTCGCCAACACAATATAAGCATTATTGTCAATAACATAACACTCCAACTCATCGCTGTTGCAGGTCTTAATGCAGCCATTACACTGGCAAAATAAGTTTTTACAGCTTATACATACATATTTTAGGTCATTTAGTATTTTAAAAATTAACTTACATTATCCGTTGAGGTTATATTGAAAAAACGGTCTAACATTTGGGCATGAGAGAACTGAAAACCCACCACACAAGCAGGCGCCTCTTTACCACCATCTCTGGGGAATATAGCATGTGAAGCCGTGACTTTTAATTCACCTTCTTGCGCTGGATCACTGTGATGTTTCACGGAATATACAAAACTATCGGTGCGTTCCTCATGGTGTGCCAAAATGGCGCTTCTATACCAAGTTTCATCTATGGCTTTAGTATGATAATCACCAAATTCACGATCATTTTCCACTTCCACTTCGCCGTAAATGAATTGCCAACGTGTCAAACCACTCATGGTTGCTACAAAACGTAAACTGGCTCCAAAACGTTCGATTAAAGCCTTCTCATCGTCGTTTTCAAATTTCCAAACGCCGTAGCTGGAATTGGTGACTTTGGCATCGAAAATTAACAAGTGGACCAATTCCTTGTTGCAATAGTAGGCATTATCGGATAAAGATTTGCGGCCACAATTTACTTTAAATAGAGAAGATTGAACATATAAGTGGTTTTACAAAGTGGGTAAATCATGAAATATAGACGAGTTTCAGTTCCATTTTGCATAGGAACGAAATAAAAGTAATGGTAAAGAAAGTTCTTTTTTTGTGTTCATTTTTGTTCCAGAACTTATTTTTTTTTGTTGTAAATAATAAAATAAAGGTTGGTGTTGGTCATGTCGTTTAACACCCTTGGAGTTATTTCTTTGGGGATATTGAATAGAAAAAGTGTACGCCAATGAGCTCAGAACAATTCAAAAGCGAAAAAATGATAGTTTGGCACATTGAACCTCAATTATGTTTCAGAGTTAATGAAAGTAAGGACTGTCGGATAGAGGCATGCTAGCGAAAATATGGCATAGGCTGTCATCAATTTTTCTATAACAATAAAAAAATATTAAAATAGTTTTCTGAGAACCTTTTGTTTTATTTACAATTAACATCGTGTGCTTTAACAGTGTTTCAATTCCATTTTCCGTAAGAACGAAAGAAAGTTAGTCCAAAGAAACTTCTTTTATTAATTTTTTATTTTTTTATTTTCATTTCTGTTTCAGATGTTTTCTCATGTTTTCATTGTAATATTCAGAGTTTGAATAAGAAATTAAAAAAAAAAATATAAATAAAGTTGATTCAAATGAAAGATTATTTGTATATCCAAGAAATAAATTTTTTTCCTTTTGATTAAATAAAAATTTTTGATTAAAAAAAAATTTTGTTCAATAACGAATTATACTTTTCAATTCAGTTTAAAAAAATGTTTGAGTAAATATAATTTTGATAGATTTTTTTTAACTTGGCTGCTCGGAAAGGTATATTTTTTTTTGTTTCATGTCATTTAAAAAATTTTTGAAAAGTGAAATTTTGAGGGACGCTGTTTTAAATTGGTTTAAACTGGAAGCCAGTTAAATCTCAATTTAGTTTTTGCGGCAACGTTTCGTATGTATAAAAATATAACCAATAAATTTTCCGCATAAAATTTTTGTGGAACCGTTAAATAAGATCTTTAATTAAAAAAACCATTTATTTTAAAAAATTATCCAAGCTGGTATAATTTGAAATAAGTTTGTTTCAATTCAATTTTCGATAGGAACTCTGTATAAAATGTTCAAGGAAAGGGCTATTTGATAACTTCCTGACTATTTGAATAACAAATTGTTTTCGACAAAGCGCTTTATTTTTCAAAATAATATTCTTTTAGATCAATATATTTTGTCCAGCTTTTTTCGAGTCTTTTTATTCCCGCCAAATTATAGATTTTCTGAAAGTCTTCAAAATAGGCGCCTGATTCGATAATAGGCTTTTTATACTGATCAACATATTTATGAAACGCATGAAAGATGTTGAAAATATTAAACACAGCCATCATAAACACATCTAACACATCTACTATCAATTAAACATATTATTAAATTAAATTTTCAAACAATTTATCAAGTTGAAAAACAAAAAAGGATTATAAAATATACGGCTATAAATAAAATGTGGGGCACATAAACAAAATTTAACAAAAATACAGAAAAAGGTATTACAGAAAACAGTTTAAGGAAGAAAACAGACACGCAAACAACTGACACATGATAAATAAATTATGCATTTTTTTAATTTCTCTCAAAACAAATGACGTTTTTCAGTGATGCCACAAGAACAATCGACGTTATTCCCAATTTTCTAGTGATGACACTAAAATAATCGAATGATGTTGAATAGAATAAAATAAGGTAGGAACATTTTATAAAGGTGTTGAAAAGTGTTGAGTTTCAAAACAATGCATTGCTTATAGGCTTTTTCCACTAATCAATATCTTCATGAAACGCATGAAAGATGTTGAAAATGTGAAACACTCTTTATACCATGTTCAGACGGTAATATGAAACACTTGGTTCGCTCTCTGAACCGCTATAGCGAAACTAGGTGTTCAGACGGTTGTTTTTTGCATCACACTGATGTTTACATATTTTGTGCAAACGTTTCACTAATTATTTTTTCAATTTTTATTTAAATCTTTATGTAAGTATCCAATTTGTATATATTCAATGTGTTTCTTTTGATTTTACACACATTAATTATCTGTTTTTTCTTTGTTTACATATTTTTTAAAGCTAGTTCAGATAAACTAGCGATAATTTATTATCAAATTTGGAGATGATAGTAGTTTTTACTTGGTTCGCAACAAGATTCAAAATGAACCAAGTAGGTTCGCTCTCAAAATTTTGTATGGCGAACCATGTTGGTTCAATCAAGATTGGGCCGCGAACCACGAATGAGAGAGCGAACCTCGAAAATAAGCCTTCGTGTGAACATGCTATTACATCTAACATCTACTATCAATCAAAAATATTATTTTTTAATGTTCCAATAATTTAACAAAAACACGTAAAATTTTTTGGAAATAAATTAATTTTAAAAACAAAAAGATGATTGTAAAATTTATATACATATGTATGTCTATAAATAAAATGTAGGCTTTATAAACAAAATTTAACAAAAACACAGCAAAAATTATTACAGAAAAAAATTAATAAAGAAAACACACATGCAAACAATTGACACATGATAAATAAATTTATGATTTTTTTTATTTTAATTTTTTCAAAATAAATGACGTTTTTTCAGTGATGCCACAAGAATAATTGACATTATTGCCACTTTTCTAGTGATGACACTGAAATAATCGAAAAATGTTGAATGGAATAAAATGAGATAGGAACATTTTGTAAAGATGTTGAAAAATTTTGACTTTTAGTACAATGTATTTCTTATGGGAAGATGTTGTCATCTTCAAAAACTGATGGTAGATGTTAGATGTTGTTCAGTGGAAAAAGCCTATTACGGGAAGATGTTAACATGTTAGATGCTGATCAGTGTAAAAAGCTTATAATTAAAATCTCTTTATTCGACCCAAATTTCAGACATTTCTTTAGGTTTGAAAAAGATAACGGTCACAGAGGACCAAGTCTATAGAATATAGATAGGACAGATTAGCGTTCGTAGCGCCCATTTATGGGTTTTTAACATAGTGACTACACACGTATTCACTCGTGCATTGTCTTCAGGGAACATCACCTTTTTTCGCTAAATGTGGTCGGTTTCGTTTTAAATCAATATCGAATCTGACAAAAGCTCTAAAAAGTTCTGGGTAATCTACGTGAATGATACCACATGCATCCAACGTTGTTGACTGAGAGAGCCACCTTAGCCTTCTTTGATGCACGTTAATCCGATGAAACATACCGTTTTGACTGTTCCTGGAGTATTCTAATGTATCCATAATTCGTCTACGGGTATATAGCGGCATAAAAACTTATTGGGATTGCGGTCAATATGATCGTACGGCTTTATTTGTGCTGATACGACCACAATGGAGCTCAGTAAACTACTTCTAAGTCATTGAAATTGCTGGTGCAGAGTTTCCATAGTATTTATCTTTACTTGGTTTCAGCGAAAAAATTATGTTTAATCAATACCCGAAATTCACTTTTTCTATTTTTGTTAAAATTTACGTGGATGTCTGTCTGCTTACTCAAAATTTAATAGTAGTTTATTAAAATATGGTAATTGATGGCGGCAGTGTTGCATTTAAAGTTACTGGGCGGCAAACTGAAGAAGCCGTAGAGTTCTCAAATAGCCCAAAAATTGTTTCATTTTATGAAAAGTTTTCTAGGATTGTTTTAATGAAATTAAAATTTATGAAAAAAAAATATATATATGGCATATTTAGAGATTGGTTTGAGTTTTAATGGAATATTTTTTCATTTTGATAGAGAAGCTATGAAAACTTAAAAATTAAAAAATATAAGAACAAAAATATCTAAAACTTTTTAAGAAAAATCAAGCACAAAAGTTTTTTTCTATTTAATAAATAGAGTTTCAAAATTTCTTATAATTCTTATCAAGCCTAAGTGAATTTCTGTGTCAGGGAAATATTTTGAATAATTCGGGTGGAAATCTGGAGAAGTTTTTTTTTGTTTTTTTGTTGCAATTATATACTCACATTCAATATCCTCATCTGTATCCAATTCCTCATCTTCCTCATACTGTTCCGACCATTTCCAATCTTTCTGCACCATTTTACCCAGGAAATGTTTCAGTTCATCCTCGGCATGTTTGAACTCGTGACCCTCCAAATAATGATACTTACAATACACCCAATCCGGATGAATTTTCCAATTGTCGCCCACAAAAAAGTCCGATATATTGACTTTCATATGGATATTCTTTAAAACCTCTTCCCCCACTTTAATCCAAGTCTTGCCGTATTCACTGGGCAATACAATGCCCAACGAAAATGGTGTATTGGGCAGAGGAGCAAAGAAATAGTCTTGCTTCTCCTCTGAAACGCGGCGCATTTTGTCGTAATGCAACTTAACACTAATATCCTTTACTTCGCCCGATTCATGATTAACCATACTGCGTCTCAGTTCTAAAATAGCTTCCCCAGGATTACGGGGTGAATTATCTTCGAATAGCTGTTCAACTTCGGTGAAATCTATGCTGTTGTAATTGGGATTCATAACACCATTGGGCTTTTTTTTACATAGGGGATAAAAGTTATTAAAAACATTTGTTAAATCTAGAATGAAACTTACCCCTATAGGCCTTAAATCGGGATGCAAGAGAACATAACCATTATTGGATACGACAAAAGAATAACCATTGACACCAAGCTGAAATAGTTTTTTATAGATAGTGAAGCTTATATGTAGGTGTGTTTCCAATTTTTAAGACCTATTCCAAATACCTTGTAAGGCAACGTTAATTTGTCTATATCCTCAACAGGCACATCTGTACCCGCCACGCCTAATAACCGGGCGTGGGCGGTTGCGTTGGGTATAAGATATGAACGATCAAAAGCCGGCACCCCCACTGCTATCATCAGACGTGCATTTGTGGCATTCGGTTCTAATTTATACTAGAATAAGAAAATTGAAATATCAAGATTTATTTTAAGATTTAAGTCTAGTGAAGGTTCTTTCTGGTTTGCCGCTAGGCAAATCCTTAAAATTTAATCACCCTTTACATCTTGGTTAGAGCTACTCTTGAATATGGCCTCAAATACTGCCAAAAGTTTATATGCACCAGACGTGGCGGCCACTTGACTGAATATTTTACATATAAACATAAATCCCATAACATGGAAAGCTTGTTTGACTGATAAGTAAATTTAATTTTTGCAGCTTCAGATCTTTGTTTTTTGTTTTTTATAAAAAATTAACAATTCAAAATCTTTTTTTATTTCTCGATATTTCGATAACAATTTATTATCATCGTGAGGAGAAATTAAATGTTAACATTTAATTTCTCCTGACGAACAGTGAACAATGTGGAAGGTAATAAAAAAGTATAAATAGCTGCCAGATGCTCGGCAGAGGCAGAGCTTAATTTTAAACGTTGTGCAAGGCAGTCACAAGTCAGAAAAGTAAGCAAGTCTAGTGTGTTAATACACTGTGGTATTATGTGCAAATAAAGTTGTGAAGTATTGTACTGTGTAATGTACAAGCGTCTGTGACGTTATTTCATTTGCAATTGAAGAATCCGCTAAGAGTTCTTAACGGTAAAAACGTAGCAAAATATTCTTTGTTTAATTATGGTTTAAACTTGAGTAAGTTAGAAAAACTCACTGCACTACTTCTCTTCTCTTAAGAGTAGAAAGTTGTTGTCGACAACAAGCATAGAAGAGCAAATTTTACTAGTATATCAATCGATGCCAAGCAGAGAAATGTCCAAAGCGTAAACTTAAATTTATTTTATATATACATATGTTTTTTAACAAACCGTTTTATCCGTAAATGAATGTGTCCATGTCGGCGGATGTTCCACATTTTGCAGCACCAGCGGCGTTGCTATTACGTCCACATATTTTAAAGCCTCTTCCTGCACTTCATCCAGCGTTTGTACATGCGAATAATATCCCCGATTAAGACATGCCATCCATTGAATTTCTCTCACTTTGGTTACTTCTTTACCCAACAAATACGTAAATATTCGAACTTTCATACTCATTGTGTCATTTTGTCCGTTACCCCAATTATATTTTGCAAATACTTCCGAAGTATTGCCTGCCACGCCATCCGTAACGACCATAATGGCCTGATTGCAAGTAGAAGTCTCATTACAGTTTCTGTCAATATAATACTTTTGGAGAGAAGAAAAATATACAAATAATTATAAATAAATTTCCAAATTGGTACATCACCTGATATTCTTCTTACCTTTTTCAATAGCTCAAAAGCCTTGGTATAAGCTATCGATAAATTTGCGTACCCTTGTGGTTTCATTTTACTTATAACATCATTAAAGACATTGATATTTTCCGGTGTAGCTTGTACTAAGGCATCCTTAAAGCAGGGCACGATGTCATCAGTGGTGGAGGAATAATTGAAAATGGTGAAAAAATCATTATTGGAAAATGTATCCAATATACTGCGTATGGTGAATTTGGCCACGTGAAAACGAAAGCCAGTCATAGAACCAGAGTTATCTAGCAAGATGACAATATCCTTGGAGCAGGTAGCAGTTTCAATATACCACGAACGTTTGCGGCAATCATAAGTGTCGGCGTTGCCATCTGGTTCGTGTTCTTCCCACTGGGAAGCCGGAAAGTGTCGTAAAATGCCGGTATCAGAACCAAAATATTGCCAGGATAAAGCCGGATCGGATTGATAGTTTTGTTTGAACACTTCATCCAATGCTTCGGTCCACATAATGGCTCTCAGGATACGAGGATCTGTGGAATACATAAATTTATAAAAACCGGTTTCAGATTCGCGAACATTTTTTCTCTTTTCCGTCTGTTTTGTTAAACTTACGTTTGTCATAAACATTGGAGGGTACGTGGACGGAACTGTGCGTTGTATTAACGGAAATGTTATAAAAATGTGTATCCGGATTTAAAGTCATATTCAAATACATATAACTATTATTTGCCAAATGTTCCATTAGTTTTTCTGCTGATTTGCCTTCAAAGGCTGAAAATTTACTGGAATAATATTGAAACTCATTTTCGGCATACGTTTCATTGTATTCAAAATTTTCAAAAACTCTTTCAGCTTTGTCTTGTATACATCTGACAGCATCCATTTTGCGGGCCAACATTTTACCCACATTCGCTGTTATCGATTTAATGAGTTCAGTGCCATTCTTTAATTCTACTCGTGCATTATATTCTTTGTATTTCTGTTAAAAAAATGATTAAAAACTTGTCCAAGCAACTAATGAGTTTGCGTCAAACTTACAGCTTTAATTTCTTGCGATTTTGTCATGCGTTGTGCGAGTTCCCACAGCTCATCACCAAATTGGGTGGCCCACTTGCCGACTCTGAAAAGAAAGATCAAGAAAATTTATTGTCTCGTTGACATTTTAACAACTTTAAAGAATTGGTTTTAAAGTTTGCTGTGAAGGATGGGCTCAAAAGTTGGACGGCTATTTCAGATTTAGCTCCAAGGGTAATGGAGATGATGAATTTCCTATTCATTAATAAAATATGTAAGTTATGAGCTTGGTGGTGGCAATGGAAAAACGAAGTAGGTCTCTTACATTCTTTCTTTACCTTTGCCAACACCAAGCTCACAACTGTGGAAAGTGCGCTTTCTCTGTGTGAAAGCTGTGTTAAGTAAAAGCGTTAACGCCAGAGTTTTAAAATGCTTGAAAGTCGTGGGAATGATTCAGAAGCAAGAAAATTGGGTGCTGCACAAGTTAAAGCCAAGAGACGTTGAAAGAATTTGAGGCAGAGACGGAAAGGATTCCTGCATCGCATTGTGACTGGGGACGAAAAGTGAGCTCATTACGATAATCCCAAGAGCAGACAATCATGGGGATATCTCGGCCATGCTTCTACGATGACGGTCAAACCGAATATTCATAGTTCGAAGGACATATTCAGTATTTGGTAGGACCAATTCGGCTTAGTGTATTATGACTTGTTCAAATCAACTGAAGCAATCATAGGCAATCGTTTTGAATGCAATTAATGCGTTTGAGCCGAGCATTGGAAGACAAACGGCCGCAACGCAACGAAAGACAGGATAAAGTGATTTTTCAGCATAATTATGCTCGCCACGATGTCTTGAAAGTGGTCAAGATATACTTGGAAACGTTGAAATGTGAAGTCCTACCTCACCCACCATATTCTCCAGACGTTGATCCCTCCGATTATCACTTGTTTCGATCAATCGCACACGGTATGGCTGATCAGAACTTCCGGTCTCATAAAGAAGTAAAAAATTGGATCGATTCGTGGATCACTTCAAAAGATGGCCAGTTTTTTCCACGCAAAATTCGTACGCTGCATAGTGTTGATCTATTGTGCGTCCCCTTGCCCTATTACGGGTTAAGTATGTCAAGAAAACGGCCAAGCTCCTTCATTCCTTGGGAATGATATTAAGTCACATTCACTTAACATATAAGCTTGTAGTAGCCTATATCTTCTGTGTCCCAGTGCTCCACAGTGGGTGATTAAGTGTTCCATTGACTCCTCTTCATCACCGCAGAATCTGCAAATGTCTTTGTTGGAAATGCCCATCCTGTGCAGGTGCTTAAGGCAGATATAATAACCTGTAAGTGCACCTGTCAACGTTCTGAGACTTTTCCTGTTCAGTTTTGGAGCATGTTCGGTCCTCTTTGTATCAAAGTTTAGAAATTTCTTGGAGTGTTCAAGACTAGCTGTCTCGTTCCAATGTTACTCAACGATGGACAGCCATTTCATTGCCATAGTGTCCCTCATGTCCTGGCACAATGATCAGAGTAACCTGGACAGTTACTCTCTATTGCGATGCGAAAGGAAAATGGTTCGTAATCGAAGAATTGGTGCCCTGTATTGCGTTTTCGTATTTTCATTTCGCATTTAATTTTTCCCTTTCGCACATTTTATTTCATCATTCTTCACTACTGTTTATTTTGTGATACCAGTGCTGTTTCATTTTTAAACAATTTCGCGAAAAAGTTTACGCAAACGGCACAAAGTATCAAATTATAATCTTATCGCATCTACCTTTCGCATCGCAATAGAGAGTAACCCCCCTGAGCTGCTTTACGACTGTCATGGAATAATATTGGACGATTTTAGAATGAGAGTACATTAGGTGACTGAGGCTGTACGCATCTCAACCGAGCTAGTACATAACATTTTACATTAATATTTGGACATGTAGTGCTATCCGCGAGGTGGCTGCCACCTTTTTTCTCACTCGGTCATAAGTGCAACCGTGCGACTACTTCAAATGAGTGTTTTTCGCATCGAAATAGAGAGCTACCCGACCTGGGCTGAAAAAGAGCTCTCGTAACTATTTCTTAAGTGCGGTCAGGCTTGTGTTTGTTGTTCGGTCTTCGAGAGTTTTGCGTCTCGCTCGCACTGGTTAACGGTTTGCCTCAACTAACTGTATTGGTTTACAGTTTTTTTTAGAGGTTATTCATTGTTAACAACGTGGAAACTTCCAATGTGAAGGCATAGGCCGTTATAGTTAGTCACAGCGACGCTACAGACGTACTGTTAATACCATCTTTGTCACCTAGCCCATGCTGTGCATCCTACACTTTGCAAATTTACTTTGCAACTGTATAGTTACTAAATAAATAAATAAATAAATGTGTAGAGAATAAACAGCCAATTTGGTCAATGTCTGGATTTAATATTTTATTTATTTGTTTTTGTAAAATATGCAAACCTGATCCAATGAAAAATCTTATTGTTTAAAAAATGGTGAAGTGTTATGGGATGTCAAATCTCTTACCCCATTATTTCTCATTTTCATAACGCTTATATTCACACTATCAGACTTGCACGTATTATTTGATTTTTTGACAAGTCTGAATACAAAATGGGATAGTTCGAAGTGTTTTTAAGTAGTAACAGATTTGGAGAAGTAGTCTACCAATGAGAAAACTTAGAAAAATACATGATTTGATAACAAAAAAATTAATTGAATACCTCTTGAATTTTCCTAAATTAACCATTTCAAGCATGCAGGCACAACATTTTCTTGTAACTATCAAACTTATCAATACATATGTATATAAATACATACATATGTATATACATACATACACATATATAAATGCATACGCATTCACATTTGATGACATGATGTCACCACTGTTGTCAAACAAACATGCTTCTGCGTCTTTAACAGAAAGAAAAACAACTTTAAATTAATTTTTAATCTAAATTCATAAGAAGAAGAAGAAATTGTCAGTGAAATGCGTGTCATTAACACCAAAGAAGAAAATACAATTTTAACACCTACACAAACAGCAAAACAAAACATTCTGATAAAATACTCGTAACGAAATAAAGACGAGCCCTCTTTTCAGTGTTTTTAATTTGTTTTTATTGTATATTCATGTTTTCTTTTTATTTATTTTCTATTGTCAAAATGATGACATTTTCTGCAACAAGTGGTTGTGCTCGCATACAGAAGCAAAAAGAAATGAAGAGAAACGAAAAGGAAACAGAATTGCGCGAAAAAAGGAAATGTCACAATTTTGTTTACATTATTCTTGTTCATACTCGTACATATTTTAGCGTAGTGTTTTTTTTAACTTTATTATTCGTATACATTTTTCAACATTTTGTTGTGCTACTAATTTCTAGTTCTCTCACTAGCCTTGTTTTGTTAGCTTTCCATCTCGCTAATTTGTATTTTCTTTTAAATACGAATTTCTTCAGAGAATTTAAGATATTTTGCCTTTATTTTTATTTGTTCACGATTTTATTGAAAGTCTCTAAAATTTTAAAATCGGTAAAAATTATAATATATAATAATAATATGCTGTGAATAAAATTATTTTTCTATTGAATTGACAGATTTTAGATGTACGTACATACACTGCCTGCCACCTGAATAAGGAATCACATTTTTTTTAACTTTAACTAAGTATATCTCGTAAAGTTCTGAAAATGTTTATTTTTGGAAAACCAAATTTCAGCGTGTTAGCTTTACTTTCCTGAAAAAATAAAAAATATACATATTTTGTTGTACTATTTATTTATATATTTATTTAAAAATTAATTATTATAACAATATTATTTCAGGAAAAAATTAACTCCATTTTTCTTGTCAGTAAAATAAACATAAACATTCCCAGCAGACAACTTAGATCATATGAGTTCCTACAACTAAATTCGCATGAACTTATGTATTTTAAATTAATTTTGACAAATCGTTCGCATAGAATAAAGTTAGAAAAAACCCAAGTCAATTTTCTTTCGCCTAGAGTGCGAATGAATTTATCCTTTCGACATCGGCGAACTGGCTGTTAAACTATTTAAATTCAAATGATTATATGTATAGTTGTTTATAATTGTTTTAACGAATCGAATTATGTATATATTTATTTTTGTTCTTTCTCAGCTGATATATTTTATAGCTGTACAAATAAATAAATAAAAAATATTTATAACAATTACTCAAAAGAAAAAAAAAAGAGTACTAGCAGCTAAGGCTATCGACTTCGATGTTTACAATTATAATTTTCATATATTTCGTAAATTGTTTTCGGTTAAAAATTTTTAAATTAATTTGATATTGCAGTCAGAGATATTTTTGAGAAAATCACTTGGTGACTTCTTACCGAAAAAATTAACCCTGGAGGAGTTGTAGGCTGGGCATTCGTTTAAAATATTAGTTGTAGTTAACCGGCAGTTACATCTCTTTTGTCAAAGAGATGTTAATGAGAAAATTTACAATGCCCAACTTTTAAACGTGCGTATATACTTGTTTCTTCCCGGGAACAGTTATGAGAGTACATCGGTTTGTTCTCAGTTGAGTTCATGGCTTTGTATGTTGATAATTTTCCCATTTATTTAAAGACATTTATATCTATGGTACTTTTTCGTGTGTCACTTGTAGAAGGAATAGTTTAAAACTATTTTTAAATTTTAGGTTACAAAAATGAAAGTTATTATCTTCTATTCAATTTGTACTGAGTACTGCCACTATTTTTTTTTAAAATAACTTCAAAAATGCGATTTGGCATCGCCTTATACAATGTCTTTATGTAAATTGTACTCCATGCTTCCTTTAAGGATTCTATCGTTTCAAATTGTTTTTCTTCTTAATAAACTTTTCTTGCAAGCCAACTACCCCAGACGTTATCCATTGGATTCAAGTCCGGTGAACATGGGGAGCAATTCAAAAGTTGAACACCTTGTTGATTAATCCATAGCTTTACTGCTCTGGCGTTATGAATCGGAGCGTTGTCGTATTGGTACGTCCATGGTGTGGGTCCAAAGAAATTATTGAGTCTAAGGTCAGACTGAGCGATTTTAATTGCCTGAGCGATTTTAATTGAATTGCTTTCTTGTCCACACACAAAAACTTTTTTCGGGAATTTTTGAGCTTTCTCTACTTGTTATTTCATTCAATTTACATTGTATATGCACACACACATACACACATGAGAGAAAAGTAAGGAATTGCCGAATACCGGCAAGGGTAATTTTTTGTCTGCAAAATTATCTAAACTCACTTTTATCAAATTCAAAACATTGAAACACACACAGGCTCTTCACATTTTCAAAGCTAAAACAAAGCGCGCTTGACGAGACATTTTCTTCTTCTTTTGAGCCGTCCTACGTTGATGAAACTAAAAGCAAAAATGTATAAGTAAGTCTCATATAATAAACTTTTTTAAAACTAGGATCGATTGGATGGTAAATGTAAAATTGTCTGCTTTGCGTTCAAAGAAATACAACAGCTTTAAACCTTGACCAAATAGGGCAAGTTTTTTTTTTATGTGAAAAACTATTTTATTTATTTTTATGAAATTCAAAATACAAATATATGCGTCTAAAAAGAAACGTAGTTTTTAATTTCTTTAAACCTAGCACAAATATAGTTCGGGGAGAAATATATTTCCTATCCTGAGCTGGGCAACCTACTTTGATGAAATTACAGCAAAAGTAGATATACGAGGTGGCGCAAAAGTAGTTCTCCTATCAGAAAATGCTATGAATTTTGCGATTGGAGTCTAATGTCAGTTTTGTTTTGACATTTGTGTAGTAAACACAAGCGAAATACACGTTAATAAACAATGTTACGCTACACTGCTCCAGAACGCGGAATATTGGTAACTATTAATATGACCAATAATTTTCATCAAAAATAATCATGAGTGATGAGGCCCATTTCCATCTTAGCGGGTACGTAAATAAGCAAAATTTACGCTTCTGGGGCACTGAAAATCCGCGTGTAATCCACGAAGAGCCATTACACTCGCTTAAAGCCACTGTATGGTGTGCTGTTTTCGCTGGAGGAGTCATCGGATTTTTTTTCTTCGAAGACCTCGCGGGCCAAACGGTTACTGTGAATGGTGAGCGCTACAGAGCAATGATCAACGAGTTCTTTTTGCCGCAACTTGATAAATTGGAAAACATGTGGTTCCTACAGGACGGTGCTACGGCACACACTGTACGTGCCACAACCGATATGCATTTCCCGGGCGCCTAATCTCACGTTTTGGCAATTTGCACTGGCCAGCAAGATCGCCTGATTTGACCGCTGCAGACTTCTTTTTGTGGGGCTTTTTGAAGTCGATGGTTTATGTCAACAAGCCTCAGATTCTTGCACCTCTTAAAGACAATATCCGTGAAGAAGTTTTGGCCAAAAAACATTTTTCCGGGAAAAATACCCATTAAAGTTAAAATGAAATATCTATGGGCAGCACTGTTTGTTTCTGCTTGCATGCAAGTGAAAAAATCACTGCCAACCAAAATCAGTTGCAAGTGAGGCTACTACCCAGTGGCGGAAAGAAGGAGTAAACAGGCCTGCTAGAAGGCCTTATTTGGCAGATAAAAGACCTTGCTACTGCATTCCATACTCATATATTTTTTACACACGTTGTCCTAGCCAGCCAAGGCCTTCCCCGTTCTCTTCCTCAGAAGGCCTGATATAAGGCCTTCTTCAACAGGTTTGATAGAAGGTGTTCTTCAACAGGCCTTATTTCTATTTAATTTGTGCGTTTGTTAGTATACTTTCGTTAGAGTATTTTCTTCTTTGCCTTAGCGACCTTTTAATCACTTTTTTTAATTTTGAACACAAAAATTTCACAAAAATGCATTTTAAGCAAAACTATTTAAAGTTTACATCTTTTTTATTTTTCTCTTCCAACATTTTCCTATTTTGGTGTTTGCCGTTTTTCTTTGGAATTTTTATTTGAACGGGTCATTAATTTTTGTTGCTACAAACGTACGTTTGTACTACGTAGTACGCGTACAAGATACACGTAATTAGAAACAAGCCTTCCTTTAGAAGGGAGTTAGTAGGCCTTCTATAAGGCCTTCCTGAGAAGGCAAGCGAGAATGAGTATTGGATCAAAAAAAAATGTGTAAGAAGGCCTTACAGAAGGCCATATAAATGAAGGACTACAAAAGTTTGCCACTGGGTACTAGCAGGTGTGTGAATGTATTGGTAAAAAAATGGGAATGTATTGGGGTATTTGCACTTTCACTTGCGTGTGTAAACACTGAGCTAAAATAATATACTCAAAGCAGCTTTAATAGGGTAGTGGTATAAGCACAGCTGTCTTGCGTTTCCATTGCGTAAATTTGTCAAAAATTTGTGTACAATATACATAATTCTGAAAAAACACATAGACTTTCTTGCTTTTTCAAACAAAAGGAAAACAAAATTTTGAGAATTTCTCGAAAATTCTACCAACAAAATACATGTGATGTTTTTTGGTGTTGTATTTATTGCAATGCTGGCACTACCTGCTTAAAGCTGCCTTGAATATACTCTTTTGAAATTAGGGTCGAATTAATTGAATTAATTTCCGCAACCAATTTTGGTGAAACTTAAAATTATCATAATCCTCTTCAAAAAAGATACACACATATGTATATTTTAAGACACCCCCAAGCAGGATTTTTAGTTTTTATTGAATTTTCGTCAATTGTATGATTAAGTTTGCGCTACCTTGTGTATACGTTGTATATTGCAAAACATTTGGCCACATTCGCTCGCAACTGTACATCCGAAATTTGCTTCCAGTCTTATTTTCAAAATATATTTTGTTTTTGCTTTAAGATGTTTTCTTTGTGCTTACGGAACAAATGAATGTTAAACAGTGCTGATGTAATTTTCTGTTAACAACACTGTTATCAATTTTTAATATACATACATATATGTATTTATATGCATATTTTCGTATTCAATGATTCGTATTTTTTTTTGTTTTTAGTTTTTTATGTTCTTTGGTTTGGGATGTTTCGAGGTGCAGCGTTGTTTTGTGCTTTGGGTGCTGCCGACATGCTGAAGGACTAGTGTGTGCTTGAAGTATGAGTGACTTGTTTTGTTTGAAGTGGGGCAACAAGTGAATGAATCTCTTTTAAATATTTTGTTTTTCATGCTTTTTTTTCGTCATTGATTATTGGGTTTATTAAATTTTGTTCTTGTTCCAATATTTTGCTGGAAATAATTAAATTAAGAAATTTGAATTTGCGAAATGACTTTAGAACAAAATGCATTTAGAGACGATAAAATTTAAATATGAAATTTAAGTGTAGTCGATTTTTCAAGAAAAAGAAAAGAAAATAAATTGAATATAAGGAACTTTTATGTAAAGGACAAATATACATATAAAGGGTGATCCACCCATAATGTACGATGTTAATTGTAAGTCACACGTCAACGTCAAGCTTTTTGCCCAACTAACAGGCAAAATTTGTTGTATTATTTTGTGATTTGCTTTATTGGTTTATTTTATTTTACCTTTTATATTTATTAGAAGAAATTAACCTTATTTTGCAAATAATTCCGCGAATAAAAAAATTCAACCTGAAAGTAAAAATATCAGTAAATTGGACCAAAAAACAGAATTTTTTTGGTGCTTTAGAAGAGAGTAAATCACATCGAAAATCACAAAAAGTTGTGATTTCCAGAACAGGCACAAAACACATTTGTGCTTTTGAAACGGCATGTGCTTTGAAATCACGTGATTTTTAGAACAGGCCTGAATATGAGCGTATCTAGTTTTTTCTTAATTTAATGAATTATTTCGCATAAAATAAACGATTTTACTTAAATAATCAATAGAAAACACATTAAGTTATTTATTAATAACTGTAATAAATTATGAAATTCATAATAAAGTGCGTGCAAAAATGGGATGGGATTTCAAATTGCTTGCAAGTTAGCTAACCGATTTAAAATCACAAAAATCAAAAATATTTTGTGTGCAGAACATCTTTTTTGTGATTTGAAATCACTTTCACAAAAAGTGATTTGCAGAGCAGCCCTGTTAATTTGACATTTCTTTGTAATAGTGTTTGACAAGTTCAACTAAGAAGAAGATTAAGCAGTGCGTTAAGAATCAAAATATATTTCGTGCACTTTGTGATTTTTTTGGTCAGTATAATCAGTCATATATGTATGTATGTGCGCAATCGGAAGAATTGTGCGCAAATTTAAGCAAACCGGGTCTGTAGGAAATGTAAAAACCGGAAAACGTTGCCTTTGTTTTTGTGATAGTGTAACAGAAGAGCCGTCTGCCTCGACTCGAGTTGATAATGGCCTTCTAATGACTAGAAATTGAGGATATGGACTTGGCAGATATGTGGTTCCGATATAAAATACCTTGGCATCCTCCTGGATCGTCGACTAACCTGGCAGTGTCATATTGATGCAAAGTTGACTCAAATTAAATTGAAATCTGTGCAAATTAATTGGCTTATCGGCAGAAATTCGAAATTGAAGCTAGATTGCAAACTTTTGCTCTACAACATGATTTTAAAGCCAAAATGGTACTTTGGAGTTAAACTTTGGGGAACTGCATCCGCATCAAATATTGAAAGAATTCAAAAAGAAAGGTGCCAAAACAGAATCCTTCGTACTATTACCACAGCTCCATGGCATGTCAAAAACTCTGGAATACATCAAGACTTAAACGTACTTCTTGTGAAAGATGAATTTTCAATTTATGCGAAAAGATATATCAGCAAACTAGGAGAACACCCGAACCCTCTTGCACGTAACGTCCTTATATTTGGTGGCCACACAAGATTGAAAAGGAGGGATACCCTCGCAATCACTCGTATTCAATTTCCTTTGTATGTAATTTTCGACATATCGCTCCTTTATTGCAACATAGTCATATCTCAAAAAATTAGTTTTTCGAGTTAACAATGCAGAATTGTTAACAGTACTACCTTTTATATTGTGCCAAAGTTTTATTTAAATTACCTTTAAACTGTTTCCTTTAGGATATATTTTCTAAAAAAAATTTTCTAATACCATGTTCAGCCGGTAATATGAAACACTTGGTTCGCTCTCTGAACCACTATTGCGAAACTAGGTGTTCAGACGGTTGTTTTTTGCTTCACACTGATGTTTACATATTTTGTGCAAACGTTTCACTAATTCTTTTTTCAATTTTTATTTAAATCTTTATGTAAGTATCAAATTTTTACATTTTCAATGTGTTTATTTTCATTTTACACGCATTAATTATCTGTTTTTACTTTGTTTGGATTTTTTTGCAGCTAGTTCAGATAAACTAGCTATAATTTATTATCAAATTTGGAGATGACAGTAGGTTTTACTTGGTTCGCAACAAGATTCAAAATGAACCAAGTTGGTTCGCTCATAAAATTTTGTATGGCGAATCATGTTGGTTCAATCAAGATTGGGCCGCGAACCACGAATGAGAGCGCGAACCTCGAAAATAAGCCTTCGTGTGAACATGCTATAAGACTTGTTTACAAACTTGAAAGAGATTTGACTGCAACGGCGAAATGATCTTGATGACCTCGACATATCGTATGGAATCGGAAAGGGTAACAAATTGGAGAAACGTTTGATTAAGTGCATAGAACTCAAAGCAGGCTATCTTGAAGAAATAAAATAATTTTTTATATAAAAAACTGTGGTTTTATCAAAAAGTCAAGAACTTATTGACCCGCCCTGGTAAGGCCTGAAAGTTTGCGAAAGGCTATGGAAAATGTTTGGGAAAAGCAAGAGTATGTGATGCAGAAAATGCTGAGATAATTGAGATTGGAAGTTTTCATCATTATATTTAAAATATTCTCCATTAACATGCTGTAAAACAGCTTAATAACGATATCTTAAATATATGTAATATTATAAAGAATTAAAACCTCTACGGTTATTTTGCGCCACCATATGCCACTTGCGTGTGTGTTTTATCAAGGATTTTCAATACATAATATACGAATATGTGTTTAACATTGATGACCGAGTTAGTCCTTTTTTTCTGCGACTTATTGTTCCGCTCTAAGTGTTTATTATTACACATCAATGAAAGAAGTTAGCAGACATGTTATCTTCCAAAGTGGGCGTTAACACAACAGCCAATGCTGGCCCACTCAAACCAGCCTTTTGGAAACGTTTTCTTTTTCTCTATACTCAAATAAAAGCATTATCTTTTGATACTTAACGTTGAGTTTCTAAAATAGTATATACAATCTTTAAGCTGTTTACAAAGTTTTTGACCCTCGTTAGCAAATAAACACTAGAAAAATTTCCTTTTAAAACAAAACAAGTACAAGAATGTAAACATTAAAAAAAGATGTTAATACATACAAAAGATTCATGCATATACATATATACGAGTACATACATATGTATATATGCACATTTTATAATATTTTTTCTCTGAATAAGAGCCGGTACTCATTAAAGCGTTTATGTCTTCCAAAGTTTGCACATGTGTTTGCTATAAAATAAACATGCTCCCTGACAATAAAGCAAGGGTAACCACATGCATATGTATAAATATCGGGTAATTCATCGATAGTTTTGATTGCCAATAGGCATGACAAATCGCTCATGACTCACATCAAATTGCTTTATCATTCTTGTGTAGTATTGTCATCATGGAAAGACTGACACCATAACAACACCGTCACCGAATTGTTGATCAGCTGTATAATCTTTTTCGTGCGATTCGAGGAACTTACTAATACCAATATCATTCGAAAATTTGAGTTCCAGTTTACATCAGTGGATGGAACACGATCGGTTAGACCACATCCAGCACGTAGCTGAGAGTGTACGCGAAGACCGTTACCGTCAATGGTAACCGTTATCGCAATGGTAACCGTTATCGCTAACGGACTATGTGCTTCCTAGATCTCGATTAGTACTGGTTTCAACAAGACGACTCTATGACTGCGTGAGCCAATAGACTTGTTGAGAAGTTATTTTGGTGAGCATCTAATTTAACGGTTTGGTACGGAAAATTGTCCACCTAGATCGTGCGATGTCAGAGCTTTGACTGGGGATATACATATAAAGTCTAAGATCTTCACAAATCAGCCAGCTACGATTGACGTTTCGGAAGCCAACATTACTAGTATTACTCGCGAGATACCAGTCGCTGTGCTGGAACGAGTCGCCCTAAATTGGATCTCCATTTTCAAAGAGGGCAACTTGGCTCAATAATGTCTAAATGGCGCTGAGGCCATAATTGTATTGTATTTAAATTTTTGTACAAATAAACTTAATAATAAAAAAAATACAATAAATTGTGCTTTTAATCGATAATAAAAATTCACTGCCTGGCTCACGATGTCGTTTCGTAAACGTTCGTCATAATCTTTAAGGTCAAAAAACCAATTCTGAAGCGGTTTATAAGCTTTATTTTTCCCTGATCTTGTATCATATGCCTTGACTACCTCCGATATACCCGTTAGTTGAATAATAGTTGACTGTAAGGCACTTAGTTTCAATAAAATATTAGCGAACGTTAACGAAACGACATCGTGAGCCAGGCAGTTAAGGCCATATTCATACAATTTTTTTTTTCTTTATTACAGGTTTATTTGAAAATTTGCTATACAAAGTTTGTCAAATAAATAAATATGAATACGGAAGTTAAAGTTTATTTTCAAATTTATATGTTTATATGCGCTCCCGGGACTGATTATTGTTGTACTAAGAGTAAAAGTATAAACCCATACACAATTCAATGCACAAAAAATTTCGAAAAACGCTCCCAAATATACAAATGCGAGTACGTACAATATTGTCTGTTCATTGTGAGCTGGACATGAATTTCACAATTCACACAATTTCTTATGTCACCCACAACTCGAAACGTCATCATTGGTTCGGTGTTTTCGTTTTGAATTTAAATTAGCACGAACTTTCTCAGCAATATATGAAATACATTGAAATGACAGGGGCGCCATCTGTTGCAAATTAGTCTTACCAACTTTGAAACCTTCGTAGGCTCATCCAAAACAACTTTGCTAAAGATCCTCACATGAGGATCACGCTTCTATAAAGGATAGTCAGACAAACAGAAATTTTCATATATGTACATATCGCTCGTTTATTGCAACATAGTCATAACTAAAAAAAGCTTGTTTCGAGAAAATCACATTTAAAATTTTTAGTTTCAATACAAGTTTTGGAAAATTTCTTTAGAAAATATCTCCTAAAGGAAACAGTTAAAAAGTAATTTGAATAAATTTTTGGCACAATGTAAAAGGTAGTACTGTTAACATTTCTGCATTGTTAATTCGAAAAGCCAATTTTTTTTAGATATGACTATGTTGCAATAAAGCAGCGATATATACTTATATAGATTATAAACCAAACCTTAAGATAACGCTCCCTTGTTTCACGCGCTGTATGGCTCGTAGCGTCGTCTTGTTGAATTCGGAACCCATCGAAACCATGCGCTTAAATTTTAAGAATCACATAGTCCTCTAACATGGTATGATCACAGACGGTAATATCTTTGCGGATACTTGCAGCTATAGCTGCAGTATTCTCTTCATTACGTGCTGGATGTGTTCTTACCGGTCGAGTGTCATCCTTTAATAAAAACCAGGACTCAAATTTGTAAATGCTATTGTTAATAGTGGTTTCAGTAGGTCGATTATGTGCTCGATGAGTTGCGCGAATTAGTACTAAAAAATTTCCTACGGAATGCTATTTTTCGTAATACAGCTGATCAATTTGGAGATGCTGTTGTGGTGTGAGTCTTTTCATGATGACTTGCTAAAAGATACTGAACAAAAATTACACGCCATGATTTGAGTCATACGTGATCTGCCAAAAAAAAACCCAATGAAAATCCAACCTCACGTTGAATCACCCGATAAATTCCATATTAAAATAATACGATTTCAGCACCTCACTTTTTACGGAAATCAGTTTGTTTATAACTGTCCATAACTTATAAATTCCGTACATTAATTTATTTATCAATAATTTGCTGTATTTATTTTCAATTAATTTATTTTCTTTCTTTCTTTCTTTGATTATTGTATTTAGTGTTGTCAACACTGTCTGTCGTTTACACACAATTTCATTCACTCTTGTTTGCTATGTGATTCAAGCAAAGTACATTCATACATATGAATGCACATACGTGCATACAAACATATGCATATACATATATAAGTAGTATGTGAGTACGTCAGAAAAACATTCATGTCAAAAAAATGTACATTCGTATTTATGAACATGAATCTACTTATTTGTTTAGTTTTTCTTCTCTCGCTTTTGGGGAATATCTGTACATCGCCCTGAAAACCTTAACAAAAACATGTGTGTTTTGTATTTTGAACACTTTATTGCTTTGTAAAGGCAAAATGGGCTAAAAAGATCACTACTTTTGTTAAGAGAACATGAAATAATAATTCTTTATGACAGTTGTGCAAAAGATTTACATCAGCACCTGCCTTGCGGCCTTATCTGACGATGGACCAGTTTCACGGAGTAAATTATTCACGATGCACCAGCGCCCCCGTGTGGCTAATTAGGCTCACACAGGTATCAATTTATGCGTTTTAGGTTTCAACCACAGTCAGAACGTTTCAGCCAAGGTAGGCACTTCAACCATGATCAGCCCGTGCTGAACTGCAAGCAGAACCACCCGGGGTCCATGCTAATCACCGTTCTGTCAAATTAAGCCTTTGGTAAGGGTTTCGGAAGCCAACACAACATAAGTCATGCGGCTTCCTAGAGTTTTGTTTGCTACAACAAACGGGGGACCCATTCCCCTCTTTACCCGAAAAACAGAGTGCTCTAGTTAGGGATACGCCAAGCCAAAACCTGTTCCCCGGGGAAATTCTTTATGATAATAAAAAAAAATATATATATATATTGATTATAGAAAGTGTTTTTCAGAGGATCACAAACTCAATTTGACAATACTGTTTTATTTGACAGCCCACTTAATAGGTGATAGGAGTTTGGTTTGACATACACACCGGTTCACTGTATCTTTGCAATTTTTAGCCGATTGCAGAATTTTCAAATAGAAGTGGAAGCTAGACATTTTGAGATATAAAAGTAAAAAAAATCATTGAAGTACAGTTACATATGTTGGTAATTTCTACGACCCAAGCTATGTTGCAGCTATATTACAACCTATAAGACTAAAGCCTCTTGACCATTCCAAACGTCGTTAATGGTCAGAATGGTGGCAAAAACTGGCAACAGTGGGTGATCGATTTTCGAAGAAAAGCATTTTCAGTGATGAGGCACATTTTCACCTCAGTGGATTCGTCAATAAGCAGAATTGCCCCAATTGAGCGAATGATAATCCAAGAGTGATTGTCAAAAAACCAATGCACTTACAAAGAGTGATTGTGGTTTATGGGCTGGCGGCATCATCAGGCCGTATTTTTTTCCAAAATGAGGCCGGTCAGGCAGGTACTGCGAATGGTGCTCGCTATCGTGAGATGATAGCGAATGACTCGAATTGGAAGATATGAATGTGGATGATATGTGGTTTCACCAGAATGGTGCCAGATGCCAAACAGCTAACGAAACAATGGCTCTTTTGCTTGACTAATTCAATGGCCGTGTTATGTCATGTGGCGGCGATGTCAATTGCCTGCCAAGATCATCTATTTGACAAAGTTGGACTTCTTTCTTTGGGGATGTTTGAAAGTAAATGTGTTCGTCGATTACAACAGCTAAAGGATGAGATAAGTCGGCACATTAATGACATAGAACCTCAATTTTGACTCAGCGTCATCGAATATTTGGACTATTAGATCGAAGTGTACCGCCGAGGCCGATATTTTGTTGCATGTATATTATCATAATGAACAGAAATGACAATAATTGCTAAATAATTTTATTTAAAATCAATATCGGACCTTAAAATTTAACCACCCTTTACATAAGGTTGTATGTAATTCGATAGTTTTATTTTTTAAACTAGATTTTGCCCGCGGCTTGGCTCGGCAAAAAAGTTTTATACAAACTTTCATCCCCTATTTTCTCCCCTTGGGGTAGAATTACTCAAAATCCTTTCTTAGCGGATGCCTACGTCATAACTCCTACCTGCATGCCAAATTTCAGCCCGATCCGTCCAGTGTTTTGGGCAGTGCTGTATGATAGATCACTATGTCAGTCAGTTACTCACCTCGTATTTAGACTTATTTTGTTAATCATTCGAGTTGACTAAAAAGCATCAAGTTCATGTATTCACTCAGCTAAAAATTTTAATTTCATTTTATAAAATAAATCATCAGCGACCGATTGCCATCACAGCTTCTTACGCCGGCTGTAGAGTGGCTCCTTTTCATAAACACAAAATGTTAATTAAAATTTGCAAAGAATTTAAAACCTTCGTAACCGCAAGATGACATCAAGTCCTGATGACTGAAATGTGGTCACTTTAGAAACAAAAAAAAAAAAAAAATCCACTTTTCTCTAAGGACTAAATGATGATGGTTCATTGAAAAACAACAAAAACGACAATAGCAAAAAAAAAAAAAAAAAAAAGACAATTTTCAGTGCAAAAAACCTCTCGCACAATAGCAATTGAGAAGAGTGGGTACTTTCTTCGCTTGTTTTTAGTTCAAATGAAGAGAAAAGTATAAAAAAGAGGTTATTAGGATACTTACGCTTCATCCTCGGGAGTGGCTTTCACTTGTGTCAAATTAGGTGGCAGGCATATTAAGTAGAACAGCAGGAATGCGGTCAAAACAACTGAAATATGTGTCATCAACTTATCACACGATGAACAAAACATTTTTCTAGCATTTTCTTAACTTAATTTTATTTTTGTTTTAAATATTGTTGAAGTAAATAATGCGCTTGTTAGTAGTGTTTTTACTTAATTTCAAAATAATATTTTTGGCCTCTAAATAAGAAAGAAGATTTTTCGGTGGAAGCTTTTATATCACTTGAAATTTTTAATAATAATTCCCCTTTTCGTTTTTAAAAATTATATATTATTTCAAGATTTTCTTTTTTTTTATTATTGTGTATAATTTTATAATTTTCCTAAATTATGGGTGTTAACCTTAATTTTCATTTTCATCATCACACTTCACATTTTCGCTGACAATTTTCTTAAATCGTTTCGAAAATAAAAGAAAAAAAAAACTCATTCCAGTTAAGCTTAGCGATTAATATTTTGTAAATATTTTGATTTTTTTCAATTAAGAAAAGATTTGCTTTAGAATTTTTTTGCAATTCAAAGAATTTTCTTTAATAAAACCATAAAAAATTTCAGCTGTGCGTTAATTTTCTATATATAAACCACGTTCAACCTCTATAATTTTTTCACTGTTTTGTTGTTGGATTTTGTCTACTTTGCACACACATATGCCCGAATTTCTTTTCTATATCCATTTGAAAAGAATATGTATATATTTTTCTTTTTCCTTTCTTAATTCGTTTTATCCGTTGGTCCAACCGTTAACTTTGAAAAGCTGCGAAAAACTAAAAAAGAAAATGTTCATATTAATGTTAAAAAAAAAACACAAAAAAAAGAAAATTAACAACAAAAATTGGGGGAGAACAAAATGAGGTCTATTTTTAGCAGTATTTAAAGTAAAAAAGAGAAATGTCAAAATCAGCTGTTTAAAAATTTCCGTTTTAACGGTTTTGTTTATCTACATTTTCAATTCGTTTGCAATATTTTGTTTATGTATTGATTTTTCCTTTCGTGTTATTTTACTGTTGCAGTTGGCTCTCTCTATATCTCTCACTCATTGTCTCTCTTCAATAAGATTTGTTTATATTTATTTTGTTTTGACTTTAGTTGTTCTTGGAAAAAGCACGTGTAAGTTAACGGTTCTGTTTACTGACAACAACAAAAGCAAGAAAGCCGTATTATTGAGCAGGGGTGGGAAATAAGGAATTTAGTGGTTCTTTTTCACGAATTTAAGTGCGTTTTATTTTATTATAAATATTTATTAATAAGAATTCGACTAAGGCCGTATATGTTTAAGGCTTTTTAGCTAGTCTTCGTAAAAGGGCCTTATTTATAAAAAATATTATTTGACAAATTTCTACCTATAACCACAAAAAAAATATATATTTTGTATTAATAACTGCCCGTGTACATTAAATATGAAAGATTGTTAAGATATCCTGTGCGGAGTATATGTATGTCTTAATTTATTATGAGTTTTATTCTGACAGCAAGTAAATTTCGAAACAATGTATGCCCTTTTTTATGGTTGCGTGAAAAATACTATTTTTATTGCAATATTTATAAGCTAAAATACGAGTAAATATTATATTTAAACTTTGCTTTGCAATTTATTGTAATTTTAAACTAGTTTTTCTTTTTTTAATATTGTTGAAGTTCTTTCCTTCCGCAACACAATTAGACGATTAGTCGTATTAAAACGTAATTTTTTGTTAAGACAGAGCTTAGCAATGTCTAGATACAATGCCTTTATTTGGACACCAACACAGGAAGTGCTCATCGCTCTCTACTTAGGCCTCGTCTCTGCTACTTCTGCAGAGGTCATTAAATGGAAGATTTAACCTCCTCACTCGCGTCCTTATTGGCAATGTTCCGTCAGGACCGCCACAGCTGAACGCAACCTCCATCGGGTAAGCCTCTAAGTCGGTTAAGATGATAGTCCTCCTGTTATCATATCTGGGCCATGTTAGCCTTGATATTCGACGAAATCCTCACTAGACCATCTGTCCTGAGCGGTCTCAAAATGTTGACGCTGTACTTGTTTCTTACAGCACGCAAGCGGAACTCGAACGATCCCCTCTATATCTCTTTGTTGTAGCTTCAGGTTCGAATGCCTCTCTATCTCGTTTAGAGATATCCGGCATTCACGAACCAACCTGAAAGTTGTATAGATTCCAGCTAATGCATACAACGCAGATTTACTATCAGTACAAATTCGGATATCATCCCCGTACGAGTGTATCCTGTAGTACCTTAGCCAGTTAGCTGCCCGCGGTACGGCGGTGAATTCCGCCTGCGCTACGCTACAGTCTTCTCGCGGCCTGAAACGAACCCTCTTCTCATACAGGGGGATAAAGATAACCCCACCAACTCCTAGGTCCGACTTAGATCCATCTGTAAAGATTTCAAGCACATCCTCTTGACGATATGTGCCGATCACATCCGAGGCCGTGCCTGTCAAAATTACATTAAATCTCTTGTCGGGCAGTATAGCCGGTGAGCAGTAATCAATATTCTCCGGAAGGTTCACTATTCCTTCTGTTATTAAGCTAGTCGTCGTATGGTCCGCTTGACCGTAGCCTGATAGCTATTTCTTTAAACATGAGATCAGTCGGTAGCGAGGTCAGCATTATAAAAAGTGCTTTCTATGGCGTAATGCCAGAAGTACCGGCTATCATCAAAGCAGAAGTACGCATTACATTTTTTACGATGTTGCAGTAGGTGGATTTCTCCAGTGACTACCACCACACGAGCGCCCCAAGTATAAAAATAGGCTTAACAACCGCGTTGAATAGCCAGCAGGAGTTCATAAGGTTTATTCCCCAGGTCTTCCCAATGGTCCTCCTGCACAAGAATAAGGCGATAGTCGCCTGTTCTGCCCATTCATGGGCACCGGCAGGATAGTTTGGAATCTGGGTAGATACCCAGATATTTTGCGCTATCTGACAGCTTGAGCTCAACCCACTTTACGACTGGTAGACCAAATGGAGATGGAGTCTTATATCTTCGAGTGAAGCGTACAAGCTCCGTTTTCTGTGGATTCACACTTAAAACCACTATTTGTGCACCATCCATCTGTAAGCCTTAATGCAGAGCTTAGTTGCTGTGATAGTATATTCGGGTACTTAACCTACACAGTAACCGCAATGTCATGAGCATTCCGTCAATAACGAATTCAGGGCTAAATTCCATAAAAAAGGAGACAGAATATCTGCCCTTTGAAGTAAACAATCTAAGCTATCTTTCGTGCTGGTAGAAAAATCATTAGTTAACTTTATTCATCTGACTAGTTTAGTAAGTAATTTACTACAGTCAGTTTTTGAAATGCCTTACTCCGTCTGTCGTCTAATGCTGAAATGACGATGCGCCAGAACAAGCCAGTTTTCATTTGATTTGAGGATTATGACCCATCCCATCGTCCACCCCTTTACAATTTGTTCTTACTCCTGTAGTTTGTTTTACGCAAATGGCATTATTTCCTTATTTCCCTGACAGGCAGTAGCAAAACATTCATTAGCCTGTTCTTATCATTCATCACTTAAGTCAGTATGTGTAGGACATAATTACCTTTCCCATTTGTTTAAATCACTCAAAAAAAAAAAAAAAAAAAAAAAAAAACGAACAAAAAAAAGAAAAAAAAAAAACTTTCACATATTATTGCTTCAGTAAACTTTTTGTTTCATTTAAAACCAAAACCTTCTTCTACCTCAATTAACAACCTTTCAAGTGCTATAAAAAGTAAAAGTGACCAAAGAGCAGAGCAAATGAAACAAAATTTCGAAAAAAAAAAAAGTTGCATAAAAACTCTAGTATGTGGTGTGTTTTGTGAAACGGAACTGCCAAAAGGAATAAACCATCAGACCAACAACACAGACTTGTTTTGTGTTTTAATTCATGTTAAACACTTAATCAACTTAATAAACACAAGCAAAACATTTTCACACACACACACACACACACACACACGTTAACTCACACGCATAACACAAGCAAACATGCATCGAAAGTAAGTTAAACATATGTATGTATGTACAAGGATGCAGAAGAGTACTAGTCATGAATCCTTTTTGCACTCCTTCTTTTTGAATTTTTTTTTCAACCGTTTTAAGGGTCATATATTTTGAACACACACTTGTGTTAGTTTAACCACAGACATACAATTTAGTATGAAGTGGTTGTTGTTGTCACTTTAAATGTATGTACAAACATATATATACAGTTATGCAGTATGAGTGCGTGTATGGTGGTCACTTGGTTGTTTGTTGGCTGGTTGGTTGGCTGCATCAACTAAAAATTCGCAAAGAAAAACCGAAGAAATTAACAAAATTGTATAAAACTGTAATTCTTTTTGAACCATGTTTTTTATTTGCTCCATTTTTTCTCTCTCGGCAGCAAATATTTGAAAAGTACTGATAAAGTAGTATATGTATATAATGGGTAATGCATTAATAGCTTCCTCAGGGACATCTTAACCTGGGCACACTAAGTTTTGTGAACCTCCCTTTCAAAAAAAAACAAAAGATTAAATGAGTCGAATAGTATTTAGTGTGGATTCTACAACTGATCTTTCTCATGTTGACCAACTTTTATTGTTTGATATGTAAAAGACGGATCTTCTACTGAAAGATTTTAAAAATGTTTTCGTATGAATGCTCAATATATATCAGATACCATTTTAAACCATTTGGTTTAAAAGTGTTAAAATACCATTTAAGGATTGTCGTGGGCAGAGTTACCATAATGCAGCAAATGTGTCTGAAATATATATTCTGGTGTTGAGAAAAAAAATATGTATATATTGTTAAGAATATTTTGTCACATCTAACCCAGTGTGCAGCTGTTGATCCGCCTGTTAAAAATGTACAACACTTACATTCCCCTAAACAAGATAAAATTAAAAACATAATACACAAACAAACAAACATACATAATTTAAAGTAGGTAAAATTAGAAGTAAATCAACTACAATGATGTTGTTGCTTTTCTTGTATACTTGCTATTCGTTTTATTATTGTTTGTTGTTGTGACTTGCTTATTGTTCGCAAGCATGTGTATGAGTGTGTGTGTATATGCGAAAGATATACATTTGTACATTATGAACGACTAGAAAATTCATGTCGTTTGTAGAAACTCATAAAAACGTATAAATAGCAGGGCCCCTATTGAAAGCTAATGACCCCCAGATAATGGAGTCCTCTATTGCCCTAATGCTAATGAGCTTCTTTGTAAATAAAACATAATCATAATAAAAATAAGTATACTTGAATTATCCAAGCTAAATTAACGCTTGAAGCGCAACGTAATTTAGCACCTAGATATTACTCGTGCAACCTAAATTAGGGCGTTAAGCGCAACGTAATTTAACGTGTTGATTATACGCTGTAGTAAGTGCAACTTTAGTTGGGCAATTCTTGACTTTATAGAAAAAAAGCCTTCGTGAAGAGAAGGTAAAAACCGTTAGAAATATTTTTAATTAAAAGAGAGGGAAATCTTTTAGTTTATTTATATTTCTATCGGTTTTTATGGCGATCCTGCCAGTCTGGAGTGCTTAAATTAGAGCACCCAGCTAGGCAGAGGACGTATGTACTTGATTGTGCTTCAATCAAGAAGCCCAAGGAAAATAAAGTAAAATTATTAACGAAGTGCCAAGTAAAGCACCCTTAAAATAATGTAATATAAATATTTTTGGTTCCAGGCGGACAGCTGAGTCTCCGCCAGAAGAGTGTCTGGCCAATACACACAGGGGTAACTCTAATGGAGAAACAATGCCCGAAGTAACTTAATATTCTTTTAGTTATTTCTTGTACATGCCTTTAATAGAATGCATTCATGTTATGGCTAAAAGAATGAATTTATGTCGTGATCATGCTACAAAGGGAAATAATTTCCGGCCCTCAGAAACTCCTTACTTTTCTCTCACATCATATCTTATACATATACAATGTATATTGTAAGAATAAAAGCAAGAGAAACCTCAAGAATTGCCGAAAAAAGTTTTCGTTTGTGAACATAACAGCAAATTCAAAGAAAATTCGCTTACAAAAATCGGGATCAATGGCAGTTTTTTTTTGCACAATTTGGAAGGGCTGCTTAGGTAGTGTCATTTAAAAAATTTTTTTTTATTCAGGACGAGTACTCTGGAGATGCCCCCTACATATGCAGTGCATTGTATTAGAACTAGGAAAATAGGTTATGCTTCTCAGGAGGTAACCTTGTGAGCTATTGGAAGACTTGTAGCTTAGCATTCATTGAATACAAAGTATTGCAATATCATCAAAAAGATGTTAGTAATGCGGTAGGCAGTGTTTGCCACTGGCTGTAGTCGTAATTCTCTTCTCACTATAATACTACACAGAAAAAAATTTTTTTCGTGTTCAACAACGAAATTCGTTGAATCAATTAATAAATTGTTGGAATGCGGATCTGTAAAGGAATTCGTGGATTCAAACAAAAGTTTAGTAAAAAAATTATTGATCTAAAACAACAATTATTTTAAACAACTACAAAATACGATATGCAAGGTTACTTTTTTGATATTTTTGTATATGCAGACAAATTATTTGCTCAGACAAAAATTTTGTTGATTTTATTTTTACTATAATTTTTTTCTGTGTACATATAATTCAAGCACCTTGAAATTACAATCTTTAGATGGTATTAGCATTAGCACACGGAAAGCACTCTTTTGAAAAATTCGATGGAGGAATTTAATATTTTTCCTCAAATACTCGGCAATTAACTTTGTCATGATCTCTTAGCTTTTATAATTTATGTGCAAAAAAAAAAAAAAAAATGAACTCTTTGTAATAAATTTAATAACTTAAATTGAAAAGCAAATAAAATATTCGTGTAGAAGCCGTTGCGGCTGGCAAATATTGCATGTTGCAATAATTATCAACATTTATTAGTGGTGGTAAATTGTGCAACATGTGTCTTAAAGGAAACAGACACATGCAAACGCATGTTTATTTATTTATTTGTTTACCAAAAGGATTAAGAGACATGGCCAAACGAGTGCGAACATACACACACACACACATACACACAAATCTACACACACAAACAGTAAGATTGGTTGTCCCCCAAAGGATATAAAATGGACAACAACTTCATGGCTGCCATGAGAGAAAGTGTATTGCTTCGGCATTTGCAAACTATTAAATTGTGAAAGAGGCCAAAGACTAATGGCAGCCAGAAGATTTAATGCTTAAGTAGTGCCTGGCATGTGGTTTGCGGCCCGATGTTGGAAACAAGAAATATAAAGTACGAATGATAAAGTAACACAATGATAATATTAAAGTACGAAAGAAAATGCTAAAAAAAAACGGTAGAAATTTAAAAGGAAAAATTAAACGGATGAGAAAATATTTACACAGATTATTTTTGTTCCTGCTGTTTAAAGGTATTCGCTGACTCAATTAATAAATTCGTTGAATACGGTCCAAAGTGCTCTGATCCCATATAGCGATGGCACAGAAATAACAGGAGTGGTTGCAGAGTTTTGAAATTTCGTACATTGCTATAAAATAGCAATAAAAAAATTATAAAAAGCTTGTTTTCTATGTTTCCAAAGTTGTCTATGTTGACATTTCATAGGAGCTACCCTAATCATCAGTAGACTTTGGAAATTTTTGAAAGATATTCTCAAACATTAAACTTTACGAGTATATGCCAACAGTCTAAATAAATTATTGAGAATTTAAAAAGAAAAATGTTTTAATAATACCTGTCAAAACACAAGAAGCAAGTTTTTTTTCGTCCGGGCAGACCCCTAAGGATAATAGTCCTGCTGTTATCAAACATGTGTCATGCCAGTCTTGATATTAGATAGGTAACCTCACTATTCTATTTCTCCTGTGCAGTTCCTAAATGTTGACACATTACTTGTCTCCTACAGCTCTTGAGCGGGATACCAACCATCCCACCTATATCCTCTTGCTGTAACCGAACCTCGGCCTTTACCAATTCATTCGCTAACATATTTCAGGACACTTCACTGTGTCCAAATACCACGAAAATCTCCAGGATCGAATGTCTCGCTATCTGCTTTGAAGATGTATGGTATTCATGAACCAACCTAGACGTCATATAGATACCCGTTAGTGCATTTAGCGCAGCCTTACTATCAGTACCAATACGGATATCCTCTCCGTTCACCCTGTAGTACCTCAACCACATAGCTGCTCTCATTATAGCCGCAATTTCCGCCTGCGTTACGCTACAATCATTTTGTAGCCGGAACTAATCCTCAGTAAGTAAAGCGTCATCTTGTATGGGCTGCACAGAACAGATAGTCTGATGAAGTTACCTATTGGAAGGCGAGATTACCATGGCCGAGCTAAGATGGTAGAAGGACTATAATCCTGCGAGTTCTTCTCCATGCACTACTCTTCCCACGTCAGAAAAATAATCCTGAAGTTCTTGAAAAAGGAGTGTGTTTCTTTACTTTCCGGGCAAGTTTCATGCAAAAGAGAGCATGAATAAGTTTCTCTCAAATGCAGATAAAATTTATCTAAAGTACGGGAACGCAAAAAGCCAAATTTCTAGCCCAAAAAGAAACATATGCCACATCGGCAACAAAAATTGGCATTTAGTTTTACGATATTTTTATTTATATTTATTTAATATTTATATAAAAACATTGAAAAGATTTGTATACAAGTTGATTCAAATGAACTTTGTTTCTTTGTCATTGTTTATTTTTCGAACAGCTGATTGCTTAACTATTTGCCTAAACTAGCCCGAAGAAAAAGTACGGGTTGTTTCGTGCAAGAAGAGGAAGCATACTATTCTCTCAAAACGCTCTCATTTGCCCAATTTTAAAGTACGGGAACGCATTTCGTGCAAATTGGGATCCCGCGGGATCCTAAAGTAGAGTAAAGAAACACACCTATTACTTATGTGGTTACTCGCCTTAGACATATAAGTTATGTCCGTAATTCCCTTAAGGATTGCAGGATGACCAATTAGTTTACCCGACTTAAGTTTTTTAGTCTTCTAAATTGGCATTACTGCAGCCTCATAGTTATATTACAAGTAGGTTTGTAACTAAAAAAATAAAAATGTAAAAGTGATGAAAACATTTATGACAATTATGTGTGAAGCAAGATATCGGACAACTGCTCACCACGGTAGCATAATTTTATCCATATTTTCCATATGACTCTGACTCGAAATTGATTCAATGTGCTGAATTATTTCACCCATTATCTGTTGACTTGTTGTTGTTTGCTTAACACACACTTTTTCCTTTAAGTATCTCCAAAGATAGATGTCCAAATTCGTCAAATTACATGATCGTAATTTTACCATTGTTACGTTGACTATGTAGCAAGTAGCACTGTATGGTTTGGACCACATATTCTTCAGTTTCATATCCTATGTTTCTGGTTACAAGAAGTCCGTTATTATATCGCGGTAGCGAACACGATGACGAGCCGAGGCCGACGGCTTTTCTGTCAAACTGTTGTAAACAAACAGTAATCTTTTCCGGAAACAACTGAGAGAGCTTGAACCGATGTTTTCACATTTCCTACAGGCCCGAAAATTTTGCATAATTCTCCCGATTGTGGGAGATTCGTTCTGTTATGCTGACAAAAAAAAGTGCTCGAAATGAATTTTGTTTTGAACGTCCATTTTCGTAAAAAGCTTCTACAATCTTAACGCACTGCTCAATTGTCAAGCTCTTCATGATTAGATTTGACAAACTCTGTAACAAACACCGCTTTCACACATGAAATGTGTACTTTGCAAAGTCCTGAATTTGGTGTTCATTTAGTTCTTCTGGATGTTTGACTTGAACCTATTAATAACAATACGGAAAGAGTAAAACAAACGTTACCTCAGTATTTAAATTAAATTAGGTAAAACTTATAGGTGTCCAGTGTACCTTCAACACTACTCAGACTAAGAAAACTTGGTCCAAAACCTCTCAGATTGCAAGATAATTAATTAAATAGCAAGAACATTCGAAATAAATTAATAATAAAAGTATAAAGAGAACACGCACCACAGTGCAAAAATACGTGTACAGAGGATGGCAGACAAAACACTACTCATTCCTGCTTGCTGCGTGTTCCAGTGTAATTTGGTTTAAAAAATAATAATAATGAACATATGTAGAAAACACGGACGACAGAATATGGAATTGATTTACATCAGCATCTGCCTTAATGACCTCATCTGATGATGCATCAACTCCACGCGGTGAATGATACACCATTCAATAGCACCCCCGTGTGGCTTGCAAGGCTCACACAGGTCGTAACTTTTGCCGTAAGTTTGTAGCCATATGAACAAATCCCTTGCTGAAGAGCTCGAGCCTGCTAACTTCTCCTATATGCAGTCAATGGTAGACAAGGCATAATTAGTTGGTGGGCCGAAGTCCATTAAAAGCATCAGCCAATTCACCCGCCTAACCATCACCATCACTTCTGGTAAAACACGCACGACTGCCCGTAATCGAGTCACTCTCTCTTCCCTTGCCACCAACAAGATCACGATTTTGCAAAGTAAATTTTCTGTGTGTGAAAGTGGGGAAAGAAATGTCATATTAAGTTGGGCAAAAGTTTGGTGTGACTCATAATTTACGTCGTGCATTATGGTTGGACCAACCTTAATATTCAAAAGCTGGTTAATTAACCAATTGTCAAAAAATCTAGTAATGCAATATTCGAAAAGTATAAACAATTGAGTTTTTATTCGCTATTTTAGCTTCTAACATTGATACCAATAAAAAATTATAAATATCTTGTTTTCTATGTTTCCCAGCTACCTATATGTCGACATTTCACAGGAGCTACCCTAATCATCAGTAGGCTTTGGAAATTTTTGAAAGATATTCTCAAACATTCAATATCTTTCAAAAATTTCCAAAGTCTACTGGGTTTGATTAGGGTTGCTCCTATGAAATGTCGACATATAGATAGCTGGGAAACATAGAAAACAAGCTATTAATATATCTTTTTTTTTCGAAAAATATATTTAAAAACCGCTTACAAAAAACCCGGTGAAAACTGGCCAGAAAATAATCGTTCGATAATCCTAGTATTTACAAAAAATAAGAATAGTTAACCTGTTTTTCAAACCTCTAAGTTTTTCCTCAAAAGTTCTTTTCTGCTGCTTAAAACTATATTTTTACAACAGATTTTTTTTTGAAATTTTGTTTCTCTCCATAAAAAAGTGAAATAGTTTGTTTTCAATTGTTTCGAGCTCACGCATTTTTCGCATTTTATAAATTAATCAAACGTTCAATTAAAAAATTAAATAAAAAAAAGAAACACATCGGCCGCCAATAATTTTAATTTAATTGATAGCAAAAGACAAAAAAAACTACCTTAATTTAATAAAATTTCTCTATCGCAATTTAGCTTTATTAAGTTTTCTCTGACACCTTGCAAGAATGAAGCAGTGACGGGGGTGCACACGAAGGTCTTTCATGTTCAAACTTTTAATGCTCGTAATCACATATCACACCATCCATACACGAGTACATTTATCACTTGTCCATAAATTACAATATAATTGTTCGATTTAAACTTCTCTTCTCGTTCAAATGACAAATTGACCTTTAATGCGTGTTCTGTTGGCCGCCGGTGTAGGTTGGTTGGTTGGTTGGTTGATGGCTGGGGCCTTCGTTTGTTGTATGTTGGACTGCTGCACGAATACTTTCAATAATATGTTGGATGCTGCAGCGCTTTTCTTTTTATCATTTAATACTTAACAATTGAGTTGAAAATTAAAAATAAAAATTTTTTTTTTTTTTGTATACAAACAACGTAAATATACTTGAAATAATAAATCATAATAACGCTTGAGTGATAGACGACAGTCAGCCATGAATAGGGCAATAGAGAGTACAGTGGGTACCAAGTGTGAAAGACATTTATAAAGACTTTTTAATTGTACTGAGAATTTAATCAAATAATCTCAAAAACAATTTCTAGTCTCTAGACAAAATGTATGCCAAAGCTAAGGCAAGATTTGAATTAAATAGAAAACACTGTTGTTAGTCTTTTGGTTGTTATCTTTTTATTGAATCATAAAGTACAGAGGAAGGGTTATCGATGGAAGAACATATCGGGCATATGACTTCTACGGCTTAGCATGTATATACGCACTCGTTTGGTGAAATTTTCCATGATAATTTTGCATAAATGTTGCTGAATTTCGTTAATGTAGGGATGAATATCCTCTTGTAAGGCTCGCTTGGTTTTAGAATTGTTGCCATAAACTTGTGATTTCATATAACCCCATAAAAATAAATCTAATGGTGTTAAATGACACGACCAAGGGGCCAATTCTGAATTCCCGTAACGAGAGACTACACGACCTGGAAATGTTTTATGCAGTAGCTGAATTATTTCATGAGCTGTATGACACATGCCATCGTCTTGTTGAAACCACATATTGGCCACTTTAATATTATATAATTTCGGCAGAAATCCCGTCGTAATATCAAGCACCAGTAACAGTCACTGCATGGCCGCTCTCATTTTTAAAAAAGTATGATACATGCAGGCGTAATTCCAGCCTAAAATCTATACCAAACTCGTGACACTTTGTGGATATATATGGTTTTCAATAATCAATCTATATATATGGTTTTCAATAATAATAATCAATTCGGGTTCTGAGAACCCCAAAAGCTGCAGTTTTAGCGATTATCAAAGCCATCAATTTGAAAAAGTGCTTTATCGCCTGGGATGATTTTTGTAGAAACATCAGCATCCAAATTTTCATTATTTTTGAAATATTATTCAATAATAAACACACATTGTGTTATCGTGTAACGCTCCATTTTTGCAAATCCTAAACTATCAGCTGTGGAGTTGTTTTTTAGGGCTGCCAGCACTTCACTGTACAAAAGGCGGCAAAGCATTAATCTAGCGTAAGTTTTCGCGCTTTCTTTATACAGGGTGGCGCAAAATATGCCATAGATTTTTTAGTGTTCCTATATTTTTAACAGGCTTAGATTAGTTTCACTTGTATGTATGTTTGCAACACTCGAAACCCACGCCATATCAGTGCTTGTTACATATGTATGTATATATAGTATTGCTGCTTCAGTGCGAAAATTGGAGTTCGCGTATTGCTTCCCGGGAAGTGGGGTGTTTTTGGGGATTAATGAAGCCGATTTTGGGAATTTTAAAAAAATGTCGGAACAATTTCGCTAACCGATCTGGAATCTGGGAAGTGGGGGTGATTTTGGGGATTAACGAAGCCAATTTTGGGCATTTAAAAAAAATGTCGGAACCATTTCGTCAACCGCTCTGGAATCGGATCTTCATATTCGATGCGCGTTTTTGCCATGCAGCATGCATGTTAATAATGTAGATTTTTTTGCTTAAAAATGCATTTATCATAGTATAGTAGAGTTGATAAAGTATTTAAAATACCCGTATTGTCCATCGTGAACTACTTTTTAGGCCATCATTCTGCTACCATATGGATCACGCGCTAAAAGAACTGTTCCGGTTTTGACGTAAATAATGATTCAAGCCAATTTCTGAAACCCCTATCGGAAGTGAAACGAATTCCAGTAAGGGCGTTCCGCATCGATCGTAACAAATTGTACTCAGTACGAGCAAAGTCTGGGCTATAAGGTGGGTAAGCTAAATCTTCCCATCCACTATTTTCCATATACTGTTTGACTGGTCTTGCAATATGTGGCGGAGCGTGTTATGATGAAAGATGATGTCCTTGTATGTAGACGAATATTCTGTCTCATAATACAAAACACCCTTCTGATCGCAACAAATACAGAAATACCTTGGCATAATAAATACTCGACTTCCATGTTGATTTGTCTCGTTGGCCGGAACTTTACACATGACTTTTTGCCCTTTGTGTTATCGTAATGTAT
The DNA here is from genome assembly GCA_914767995.1 of Thecocarcelia acutangulata. Taxonomy (NCBI): domain Eukaryota; kingdom Metazoa; phylum Arthropoda; class Insecta; order Diptera; family Tachinidae; genus Thecocarcelia; species Thecocarcelia acutangulata. The sequence goes on along the minus strand of OU612097.1, from coordinate 24,990,831 downwards.
CCATTTTTCATCGCCAGTAACAATACGTTGCAAAATGACTTTTTTATAGCCTTTAAGCATCATTTGCAACATGCAAAATCGCCTTTCAATGTCTCCTGACTTCAATTTGAATGGGACACAATTTCCTTGCTTTTTATTAAATCCCAATGCTTTTAAATGTATTGCAATGTGTTGTTGTATGAATGCCAAGGATAATGCAAATTCTTCTTGCGTTTGACAACGATATTCGACTACTAATGATTCTAATTCCTCATTTTTAAACTTTTTCTTAAAACTTTTAAACTTTTTTTTAAGAAATTATAACTTTTGAATAGCACAAACCATCGTTGGATCATATTCACCATAAGCTTCTGCCAACAATCGATAACTTTTAGTTCTTCAAATGAAAGAAGGTTGCTAGACTTTCCCAAAAAACATATTTTGTAGGCACAATATTCAACATTATTATAGCAATAGAAAAAAAATTATGTTTGCTCTTTATATAGTATACGTTATTCAAATGGAAATTATTAACTTGTATTCTTTAGAACTTACTTTGGACTACGTCTCTTAAAATTCTGATGAAATATTAAATGGCTTGCTGTATTAAATAGCTTGATTGAATAAAATACTTCATACATGTTATAATGGAAACACTTTGACCTGATTTTCTCAAAACACGTGCTGTACTTTGTATTGCATGAGTCTTAGATATAATTTTTTCCTCCCCCGAATGCCAGTTACTTCTTTTTAATCTTCTCCGTTTTTAAATTATTCAGATTTCTTTTGAAAATTTTAATTTAAAATCTTTTTCGGTTTTCTTAGTATGTGATTTTCATAGAAAAAAACTATTGCCCACTTTAAGGTTCAGTTGCAAATCATTTTTGTTGCATACTCTTAAGGGCAAAAATAAATTTTATGATTTTAAAGTAAAAAAAAAAAAAAAAACAAAATAACTTGTTTTTGTTTACAGAATATCTAACGTAAAAATAAAAACATTTTTATACAAGGTTGCATAATTAAAAATAATTGTTGGTAAATAGCAGCAACAATTAAGAATCACCTGTCTTTATTTAAACGAAACTTAACTAGAAGCCCAGTAAATCTGGAATGCAGGCAACCTTTTATTGCAAAAAATGTGAATGCTCTTCGATGACAGCCTTTGAGTTAAAGCTTTCAGCACATTTTTATGCTGATAATTTTCCAATGTGTCGGAAAGTTGGTGTTATAAAATTAATCATAAATAATAACCTATCGATTCGTATCGGAGTATCTTAGAGACCGAGATATGCGAGTTGTTATATATGGATGTGGTTTCATAAACTGACTTGACGTCAAGTAAAATTAAATAGTGCCATTTTTCATTTTATTTCTTAGTTTTTTAAACGATTTTCTATATTGTAGTCTGAGCTACGTCAACTCTTTCAAAAGTAAGAGCCAAAAATTTGTGCTTTCTTCTCATTCAATTATAGGCCAAATCTTTTAGAGAATGAAGTCATGAAACCAAATATGAATTTCACGCTCAAACATGTTTTTGTTATAAAATTCGAATGGCATTAATGCCAGTAAGGTCCAAAAGTCTTTAGGTGCTACAGTGGGCGCTGAAAATCTCAAAAAAGCTCAAGCTTTATGATATGGTAAAAGACCTTCTTCATCCCATTCAAACCGTACGCCATTTGTACCAATATTATACAACCGACTCTTGATTATCATTATGAATTATATTTGGACCAGTCTATTTCGGTGGTTTTCAGACCAAAATATATATAGAGGCTTGAGCGAAAAAAAATTATGATGAAAAAATTTATAATCTCAGAACTGTGGGGCAATGTTTCTTTTGGTGTTTTTTTTACTTATTATCCGTTTTGCTTTGAATTTATTATTATTTTTTTTTTGCTCTAAAAATACATATATGTTATTTCGTATAGTCGTCTTTAAAAGTAAGTACACACTTGGAAATTGCACTTGAAACATTTTAAATGTTTACGGCTCTTGAGATTTTTTTCAAATTTTTAATCGAATAACATTTCAAAACTTTTATTAATGGTTGTTATGTTTTTGTTTGGTACTGGTGTCGCTGGCATTCCGCTTTATTCCAAGAGTAATAAACATTGCCATATCACTGCAAACATAGCACCATAGAACAAACACGGAGTAGTCAGCGTCATAAGACAGACTTTTGAAGACAAAAAGTATTGTTCAGTTCTATTCGTTGATATTTCCCAAGCTTTTATTAAAGTGTGGCATGACGTACTGATGCACAAAATAAAGTTAAACTTGCCTGCAAACACTCACAAGCGTCTGCAAGGCTACTTATGCGGCCGGAAATTTGTTATCACAGAGTAGTTTTATAGGCCCCTCACAGCCAATCGGAGCAGGAGTTCCCCAAGGTAGCATTCTAGGAGCTACTTTATATTCGGTTAATGCCTCAGACATGTCAACGATATTCAGAATCCACACTTTAACTTTTGCAGATGGCACAGCTTTCTACAGCGTCCACGAAAACCAGCAATTAGCTTTAGGAAATTTTCAGGTGTATATTTCAGTGTTAAGGAAATAGTTAAAACTTTGGAATTCAAAGATAATAAACAAAAGTGTACTTACGTTACGCTACGTAAACAAACATATTCTGCTATCCAAATTAACAATTCACCTATTCCGCAGCCCAATGAAGTCAAATACCTTGGTAATCACCTCGACCGTAGGCTAACGTGGAAGCCTCATATTGATGCGAAAATCACTTGAAGTTAAAAGCAGTGCAACTAAATTGACTTATAAGCAGACATGCGACATTGAAGCTGGATAACTTTTCTTATACTACGTAATGCTGAAGCCTATATGATGCTACGGAATTCAATTATGGAGAACTGCCTCAACATCTAACATTGGAAAAAATCAAAGGCGACAAAATCAAATTGTTCGAACGATTACTGCAGCTCCATGATACGTAAAAAACTCACGAATTCATAAGGATCTATGTGTTACACTGCTAATAGACGAATTTTCAAAGTACGCGACAAGGTGTAGCAGTAAACTGGAATTTCACCTAAATCCTCTTGCTCACAACATACTTAATTTTGGCGGCCACACTCGGTTGAGAACAAGAGATACCCTTGTCATTATCAGAACGTTAAATATGTGATTTTACCGATAATGTGCGCGCAAAATAAAATTTTTTTGTCTAGCATTACTTGTACTTAAATAATTTTTTATGTTAAGTATTAAGAGTTAAATGTTTATTGTTAGTTCATATTTTGAAGATTCAATAAATAAATGAAGGAAAAAAAAATATTACTGCAAAAATTTGTGCTTGATTAATATTTTGCACAACAATTTACTGCTTCGGAAAAGGATTATAAATTTTCTGGAAAAACTAAAAAAAATATTTAAAATAGACAAGTATTCAATTGTCCATGTTTTGTGTTTCCTACCTCCCTATATGTCTACATTTCATAGGAGCTAACCTAATCAGGAAACCTTTGAAAGATATTTTTAAACACTTAACTATATATCCCAATATTCTAAATAAATTATTGAGCATTTTAAAAAGAAACATTTTTTAATAATACCTCTTTAAACAGAAAAATAAACTTTTTCGTTTATACACATTTCTACCTTTCTTTGAAAAAGGTATTATTATTATTACATTATTATATTAGAAAATTTTTGAAAAAGGTATTATTATCACATTTTTCTTTTATAGTTCTCAATAGTTTATTTACAATATTGGGATCAATGTTTGAGAATATCTTTCAAAAGTTTCCAAGTCTACTGATGATTAGTGTAACTCCTATGAAATGTCAACGAATAGACAGCTAGAAAGCAAAAAAATAAGCTGTTTGCCTATTTTTTTATTAGAATTTAATATACGTAAAAATGTCCTTCTCTATCAAGCACTGTATTTGTGTAAAATCTACCTCTTGTAATAATTAAAACAACTTTATATATTATTTGAATTTCTTTTTTTTTTTTTTTACTCTTGAGTCTCTTTTGTTTTTATTTTCATTTTCCAAGCCATATGTGTAAGCAAAACAATAACAATCTAAATTGGCAAAATCAAGGTAAAACTACTGCTTAAAAATTACATAGGAGAAAAGATAGTATAATAACATAAAAGGCGAAAATGTTTAAATTTCTTGCATTACTCGTATCTGTATGACTTAACTTAAGCATTCTAACGTTTTGGTACTTTTCCAGCTTTTGCTTTGCTTCGGCCACTTTTACACATCATCTACTGAAAAATTTTGTGTTATAGTTTTATTTCATTTCTAAAATAGAAAACTTTCCACAAAAAGCCAAAAAAATATAACAAACTATAGGGTGGTCCAACCATAATGCAGGATGTTACGTGTGGGTCACAGCTTAAAGTCAAATGTTTTGTTTATTGCTTAAAGTTTATTTCCGTAGAATATCTAACGCTTAAAATAGTTTTTTTTATGGAACATTTATCTCTTAACAAATGTGCTATAGAACATTTATTGCTTATCAATATTTCTATGATAATTTAAATATATTTCTATAGACATATTATCGCTTAAAATTTTTTTATTGAAAATTAATTGCTTTAGGTAAGTTTTTGGAGAAAATTTATCGCTTAGATGTTTTCTACAGAAAATTAATTGCTTATTCAAGTAGAAAATGAATCGCTTACAAAAAATGTCTATCGAAAATTTATCGCTTATTTGCCACACTATCATACACGATCGTGCGATCTACTAAATAAAGCATGTGTGTTTAAAAAGTACTAAAAATTCAACCGTGCGACAGAGTTTTTGACAAATCGTGCGATTTGAAAAATTTTATGAAACTTTTCAAAACATTATGGTTTCTGTGCGATTGGTGTGGTATATATTGTGAAAAATATGAGAATATAGTTAGTGCCTCGAGAAAAAAATTTAAGCATAATTTAAGCATTGTGTATATAAATTATTGCAATTATACTTGTTTGATAGTGTGGCCTACAACGTCATTTTGAAGCGATTTTTTCAAGTCGGCCAGACTTTTGAAACAGTTTTCTGTGAATGAATCGTACGATCGTGTAGGCTAGTGAATCAGGACCTTAAGTAAACAAGAGATATTCTATAGAACAAAAACATGAAATTTTCTGTAGAAGAATAATAAATCTTCAATAGAAAATTCCTCGTTTTAAAGAAGTTTATTTAGGTTTTATGACGTTGAAAAAAAGCATTATAAAAATTTTATCGCTTAAGCAAATTGTCTATTGAAAATTATCGTTTAAAAAAAGTTTTCTTTGGAAAATTTAAATAATTAAAGAAATTGAATTTGATTTAAAGAAATTGAATTTCTGTAGATGATTTAGTACCTAATAGGCTTTTTACACTGATCAACATCTTCATGAAACGCATGAAAGATGTTGAAAATGTGAAACATTGTTTACATTGCTAACATCTACTATCAATCAAAAATATAGTTTTTTCCATGATATAAAAAATACAAGGTAGTTTCATTCTCTTTTTATTATTTGTAATAAGGATTTTTGAAGTTTATTTTTAGAGAGAAATATAAAAAGGCGTTGCCACAGAGTTGAATAGGGGAATTTACTCCTAGAATGGATTTTTTCTGAAATGTGTAAATAAAAAGCTGATATAAGTAGGTATCTGTGGCTGTTTTGAAACCCATGTTAGGTTAGGTTTAACAGGCTGCCAGCTATTGTAAAGCTAACCCACTTGGGTCCAATTTGGTCCCAAAAACTAAAAGCACGGACTTTTGCTTATCAGTAAACTTTACGATAGCATTCAAACGAATGCCTATTTTAAAGAAAATATTATTACATTTAAAAGAAAATACTCTTTAGATATTAAAAACAAAGGGAAAAGTTTGATGCTTGTGGTTTAAAAATATATAAATAATTATTTCTACTAGAATAATGCATGAATAATTATTTCTACCAGGATGTAGCGCCAAAACTAATGCACGTAACCTTGAATGTTCTTCATTACTTACAATAAGAAAAACCTACTTCCAGAAGATGTCATTGACATTCACCAAGAATTATAAGCCGTTTTCGTTGTTCGGGTACTTTGGTTGAAAAACATAAAGGTGGACGTTCCCGAAAAACCAGTAAACGAGATGGCCTGGCAATAATACGTTTGGTAAAAAAAACCGATTCGTGTCGTCAAGAACCATCGCCACACAATTGTTATTAAATATTACCCCCAGAAGGATTCAAAGGCAGGCTGCAGAAGGGGGGCTAAAAGCATACCGTACAAAAGTGTAAAAAAGATCTTTATATCACGGAAAAATAGACTGGCCAGGTTGGTATTTGCAAGGGAACACATTAATTTGATCACCACACATCCTCCGATGAGTCCAACTTAAATGTAAAAGGTTCCGATAGACTAAGACTGGTTAGATGACAGAAAAGCCAACGTCTTATTCCACGTTATACTAAAGGCACATTGAAACATGGTGTCGGTAGCATTTTAGTCTGGGGATGTTTTTCAGGCCATTTTTACATATTTTAAATTTATGTATGAATTTTATTTTAAATTTTTTTATTTATTTTTGTTAGAAGTCACAATTTTATTAATATTTTTAGACACAACTTCGAACAAAACTGAAAACAAAGGGAATGTATAAACTAATACGGTAGCCCAATTTTATAGAAACTGTCACAATCCTTATACTTGTCAGATGGTGATTTTTAAGGAAAATTGAGAGAATAAAACTACCTTGTATTTTTTATATCATGGTTTTTTCAATTTTCAAACAATTTAACAAAAGCACGTAAAATTTTTTGGAAAGAAATTAATTTTAAAACAAAATGTGGATTATAAAATTTATGAACATATGTATGTCTATAAATAAAATGTAGGCCTTATAAACAAAATTTAACAAAAACACAGAAAAAATTGTTACAGAAAAATATTAAGAAAGAAAACACACATGCAAACAATTGACACATGATAAATAAATTATTACTTTTTTTTAATTTTTTCAAAATAAATGACGTTTTTTCAGTGATGCCGCAAGAATGATCGACATTATTGCCACTTTTCTAGTGGTGACACTGAAATAATCGAAAGATGGAATAAAATGAGTTAGGAACATTTTAAAAAGATGTTGAAAAATGTTGACTTTTAGTACAATGTATTTCTTATGGGAATTTGTTATCATCTTCAAAAACTGATGGTACATGTTAGATGTTGTTCAGTGGAAAAAGCCTATAAGGATATTATTTTCATAGAAAATCTATCGCTTAAAGTAGTTTTCTATCGCTTAAACAAATTTACCATAGAAAATTTATAGCTTATCAATGTTTCTATAACACTTTAATGAAATCATCATCGAAATAATTGGTCTATTGAGATTTTATCGCTTTAAGTAATTTTTCAGAGATAATTTATCGCTTAACTACATTTCCTATAGAAAATTGAGCGATTGAAAAACTTTTATTTTTTGTAGAATATTTAGCCCATTTCGTTGGCATTAAAAATATATCTGTGGCATTTTATCATAACAGCTTAAGTCGAGATAAGATCAAAAAAAGTTTTGAGGGGATATATGAATGAAGAACTAAATTTGAGAAGAAAAGCAGATAAACCATAATTATAACTAAATTTTGTGAATAATACGAAATATTATTTGTGCAAACAAGAACACCATATTTATTCAAATAATCAAATTAGCAGCAATTTTTACAATTTTTAAAAATCGACTTAAGCTGTTATGATAAACCGCCACAGATATATTTTTATTTTAGTATGATATAAACTAGTATAACTCGAAAATATACCCTGTGATTTCAGAAATTTAAGCATTCCCCTCAAATGAATTCTTGCCGATAAAGCGTCTTATTTTCCAATCAAATGTTTTCGCACATTTCTTCACAAGTTCTCACCATCAATAAAACACATATGTACATTTTTATTTTGAGTTTTAAACACACATAAATTCCAATTAAAAGAAAAGCACAGACATACATATCCATATATGGACATATGTTTGTATCGCCACTAAATTAAACGAATTCCCACACCTGATATGCGAATGTAGTTATTTTTTCAACCCGTCCTCAATGGGTTCAATGTTTCAGGGTCAATTTCAGGAGCAAACATAAATGAAACTCTTTACAGTAAAAATTATTAAATAAAAATAACAAAAATTGACATGCGAATTGCATGACAATTATGAATAAAAAAAATGCACAAATTAAATTAAATTATGACAATTTACAAGTGACGGGAGTTGTTGTTGTTGCATGACCATCGGTAACGTGTTGCGTTTTTAGGACCAGATGTCAATTATTTGTAAACGAAAATAAAGTGAAATTTAATTGAAATATTAATAAAATTCCTTAGAATTTCTCATGTTAATATAAATTTATTTTAATAAAAACATTAAAAACTAAAAAGAATAAAATTAAAAAAAGGAATGTTTAATTTTTTTTTCAATTTTCATTCTTAAAGGCCCTGATTCACTATCCTACTTGATCGTACGATTCATTCACAGGAAACTGTTTCAAAAGTCTGGCCGACTTGAAAAAATCGCTTCAAAATGGTGTTGTAGGCCACACTATTACACAAGTATAATTGAAATAATTTATATATGCAATAAAACAATTAAAAACTCTTATTAACATAATAATTTTACATTACCTAAATTTTTTTCTTGAGGCACCAACAATATTCTTATATTTTTCACAATATATAACACACTGATCGCACAGAAACAGATTTTTCAAATCGCACGATTTGTCAAAAAGTCTGTTGCACGGTTGCATTTTTGGTACTTTTTCAGCACACATGCTTTATTTTGTAGATCGCACGATCGTGTATGATAGTGTAACATGGCCTTAAGCTTTCACCAGTTAATAAAAGAAGAAAATATCAAAAAATAACCCTGCAGAAATTATTATAATGCAAACATGATGACTAAAAAAAAGGTATTTAAGGCCTTAAGCTTTCACCAGTTAATAAAAGAAGAAAAGATAAAAAAATAACACTGCAGAAATTATTATAATGCAAACATGATGTCTAAAAAAAAGGTATTTGACAATACTCGCAACACACTATTACAAAAAATACAACGATGGTAGCACTGTTACGCCATGTTTTGTTTCAAGGCGAATTCATAACAGGTGAAATTGACAGCGCTGCTGATAATTTTTTTTTTTTATTTTTTATCTGTTTCGGATGTCAATAACCTAGTCAAAACAAACGGAAAAATTTCGAAATTTTTTTCAAAAAACAAAAAAGTGAAAATTGCTACTAAGTGAGCCTAGCAAGCCACACTCCGTGGAACTGGTTCATCATCCGATAAGGCCGCAAGGCAGGTGCTGATGTAAATCTTTTTCTCAACTGCACATTTGAGTGATTAAATAGACCGAAAAAATCGCAAAGTGCATTATGTACATTTTGATTTGAACGCCCATTTTCACAATAAGTCTGAACAACTTTAACGTTTTTTAAGCTAGTCGCTCTGAAGGATAATTATGTAAGCTATAAAAATGTTGAAGTGCACGATAGTTTTGACGATGACAGACATTGCTTTGAAGCGTTGCTCTGGTGTAAGTCTAACCATAAGGTAATGTCAAATCAAATTCAATAAAGAGCATTTATCAGCTGCTAAGTGGGTTGGCAAATAAAGCAGTGTTGCCAACTCTGAGTTGTGTACCTGTAAACAAAACCTCTACTGCGATTATAATACTCGTAGCAGCATACGAGTATATTTCATAAACATATTGAATCTTTACCTATTTGTGCGCTTAATTTATGTTAAATTTCACTTCCCTTCTTCTTCCTTTTTTCATTTTCTCAACTTGAAAAACTTTTGAAAAACTAAAGTTAATTATAGAATTCATGAGTGTCGCATTGAAACTCGACTGCGTGCATTATGTATGTGAACGATAAAGTAAAAAATAAAAACTGTTCTTAAATAAAATGTTAATCGCATAAATATTTACATTTAATTTGTCAAAAGTGTTTTTCTTTTTTGTTGAACATAAAAACTTGAATTAATTTCCACAGAATCTTTTCAATAAAGAAAGAAAGAAGTGTTTTAACAATATTCCATTTGTCACAGACATTTATTCGTTTGTGGAAGAAGTGATTTTATGCATGATTTAACTTGAAAACATAAAAATTACGTTTATTTCATGTTTCGTTCGGTGAATTAATAAAAAAAAAGTCCATTAAATTTTGTTATGCAATTCGCACAATGAACCAACAATAACAACAACTTTGCAATCACACGCATTTATCATCTGTGAATTCTGAAGGTAAAATTTTGTTGATATTTTATTGATTTATAACGATTAATTAAAGGATTTCAATATTTTTAACATTGCATAAAAAGCAATTAAAATATAAAAAAACTAGTTTAATAAAATAAAAAGTTAAAAAATTATTTTATTCAATTTTATCCTAGTATTATTTGCTCTTCTTTCACGTTTAATTATTTAAATTTTTTTAGCTTAAGATCTTAATTTAAAACTATTTTATTATAAATTTATTGGGTATGCGCGTATACCCACCGAAAGCTGGGTAATGGGTTGCACTTACCTATGAACTTACTTTAGCCCAGTTCAGACTATTATACTGTGAATTAATACTTGTCAAAAATTCATATAATAGGTGCTTCTTTACTTTCCGGGCAAGTTTCGTGCAAGAGAAAGCATGCATAGGTTTTTCTCAAGTACAGATAAAATTTAACTAAAGTACGGGAACGCAAAAAGCCAAATTTCTAGCCCAAAAGGAAACATATGCTAGTGTTTTGCTGTGGCAACAAAAATTGGCATTTAGTTTTACGAAAAAATAATATAATATTTTACACTTTTGGGCTTTTAAATTCTTTTTTACATTCCCTTTTATTTAATATTTATATAAAAACACTGAAATGATTTGTATACGAGTTCATTCAAAAGAACTTTGTTTCTTTATTATTGTTTATTTTTCGAAGAGCTAATTGCTTAACTACTTGCTCAAACTAGCCCGAAGAAAAAGTACGTGCTGTTTCGTGTAAGAAGAGGAAGCAAACTATTCTCTCGTGCCACAACCACCGTATTCAACGGATTTGGCGCCCGTCAATACTGAAGACATTGATAAAAAGAAAGCGTTTTGCTACGATTAAGGAGATAAAAGAAAAAGCCCACAAAAAAATGATGGTGTCGATTAACAACTATTTGTGTAGTTAAATATAACAGCTGCCTGAAACAGCTGATTTTAAATACCAGCGATACAAAAAGCGCGTTTCAGAAGTGTTTCGAGGAGTGGAAAAAACGCTGGCATAAGTGTATTATATATGAGGGGGATTACTATAAAGGCGACAAGAGAGTTATTGCTGAATAACTTTTGGAAAAAAAATTGAAAATGACGTTTATTTTTTGACCATTATTGATTTCTGATCGAATTGATATTGAAGTTACGTAAGTAGGAAAAGAAACCTTTTTTTCAAAAACCATTTGTTCCTCAACATAGTCTCCTAACTACACAATACACTTAGTAAGACGATATTCCAATTCTTTTGTACCATCTGAATAATACGATTTTGGGAACCCCTCAAAAAACGCGTTAGTTTCGGTAATCATTTCTTCGTTTGAGCTGAATATTTTTCCTGAGAGCCATTTTTTTCAATTTTGGAAACAGGAAAATGTCATTAGGAGCTAAATCTGGGTTATAAGGTGGATGATCAACCATTTGGAAGTGTATTTCACGTACGAGTAATTTTAGCATCGTATCTAATGCTGTGTGAACCAGTGCGCTGTCTTAAGGAAAGAGCTCTTTTTCTTTTTTAAATGTGGTCGGTTATTATGGATTGCATCGATCAATTGATCCAATAATGTACGATAATACATTCCTGTGATTGCTGATCCTTTCTCAAGATAATCGATGAGCACTGTTCCGTGTGCATCCCAAAATACAGCTGTCAGCCGATTTCACTGTATTCGACGTCAAAAAAAATTTTGTGTTTGTGCTGCCATTTACCGTTTGCTGTCTCTGAACAAGCAGTATTTTCAAACAATGCGGGCAATTAACAAAAATGCATATGTGATTCAATATGAAATGAATATCGACACAGAGTAGTTCAATGGCTCGGTGTCTGAGCGGTTAAGGCGGCAGTTTATGATACATCATGACTCGAGTTCAACTCCGATAACGGGTGTTGATGAGTAGAGTAACGACTACGAATTAGCTAGTTGTCCCCCAGCTAAAGATTTGATTATTATTTTTCTTGTTTGCTTCAATCTAAAATTGTTGATCACAGCAAATTTGTATTGTAAAAAATTCTTTATTTTTTTTTAATGTAAAAAAATTGTACCAATAAAAATTATAAATAGCTTGTTTTTTATGTTTCCCAGCTATCTATATGTCGACATTTCATAGGAACTACCCTAATCATCAGTAGACTTTGGAAATTTTTGAAAGATATTCTCAAACATTCAACTTTATATCCCAGCAATATAAATAAATTGCTGAGAATTTAAAAGAAAAATGCTCTAATAATATCTGTCAAAACACAAAAAACAAGCCTTTTCATTTATTCACCTCTCTAACATTTCTTTACACCTTTCAAACAAATGAACAACCGTTGGTTGCTACGATTTGCTTTTTGAAAGTATCGAAAAGCAGAGAACAAAAATTCAAACAATTAAGTTTTTAATCGCTATTTTTAGCTTCTACCATTTATACCAATAAAAATTATAAATAGCTTGTTTTTTATGTTTCCCAGCTATCTATATGTCAACATTTCATAGGAACTACCCTAATCATCAGTAGACTTTGGAAATTTTTGAAAGATATTCTCAAACATTCAACTTTATATCCCAGCAATATAAATAAATTGCTGAGAATTTAAAAGAAAAATGCTCTAATAATATCTGTCAAAACACAAAAAACAAGCCTTTTCATTTATTCACCTCTCTAACATTTCTTTACACCTTTCAAACAAATGAACAACCGTTGGTTGCTACGATTTGCTTTTTGAAAGTATCGAAAAGCAGAGAACAAAAATTCAAACAATTAAGTTTTTAATCGCTATTTTTAGCTTCTACCATTTATACCAATAAAAATTATAAATAGCTTGTTTTTTATGTTTCCCAGCTATCTATATGTCGACATTTCATAGGAACTACCCTAATCATCAGTAGACTTTGGAAATTTTTGAAAGATATTCTCAAACATTCAACTTTATATCCTAGCAATATAAATAAATTGCTGAGAATTTAAAAGAAAAATGCTCTAATAATATCTGTCAAAACACAAAAATGGTAGAAGCTAAAAATAGCGATTAAAAACTTAATTGTTTGAATTTTTGTTCTCTGCTTTTCGATACTTTCAAAAAGCAAATCGTAGCAACCAACGGTTGTTCATTTGTTTGAAAGGTGTAAAGAAATATTAGAGAGGTGAATAAATGAAAAGGCTTGTTTTTTGTGTTTTGACAGATATTATTAGAGCATTTTTCTTTTAAATTCTCAGCAATTTATTTATATTGCTGGGATATAAAGTTGAATGTTTGAGAATATCTTTCAAAAATTTCCAAAGTCTACTGATGATTAGGGTAGTTCCTATGAAATGTCGACATATAGATAGCTGGGAAACATAAAAAACAAGCTATTTATAATTTTTATTGGTATAAATGGTAGAAGCTAAAAATAGCGATTAAAAACTTAATTGTTTGAATTTTTGTTCTCTGCTTTTCGATACTTTCAAAAAGCAAATCGTAGCAACCAACGGTTGTTCATTTGTTTGAAAGGTGTAAAGAAATGTTAGAGAGGTGAATAAATGAAAAGGCTTGTTTTTTGTGTTTTGACAGATATTATTAGAGCATTTTTCTTTTAAATTCTCAGCAATTTATTTATATTGCTGGGATATAAAGTTGAATGTTTGAGAATATCTTTCAAAAATTTCCAAAGTCTACTGATGATTAGGGTAGTTCCTATGAAATGTCGACATATAGATAGCTGGGAAACATAAAAAACAAGCTATTTATAATTTTTATTGGTATAAATGGTAGAAGCTAAAAATAGCGATTAAAAACTTAATTGTAAAAAAATTGTTTTAATGTAAAAGAATTGTTTTTTACAAAATTTAAAAATTACCTACTTTTATTTGTATTTAAACTAAAATTATGCTTTATGCATACACACATATGTATACATGTATTAGCAGGGCGGTGTTTAGCGCTTTTTGGATAAGGTCACGGCGCTTTTGGGTTACAAAGAGTTGGCAACGCTCTTGCTGAGTATGCAGTTTGCATCGGTTTGTTGAAATCACATGTTCACCGCTCATTTAGTTCAGGTAGAAAAAGTCTATTATCATAGCCCTGTACCGTTTGCCAGTAACAGTAGTTGTATCGCTGACTTCGACCATAAAAGGATATGGTCTAACCACTGCTTCCGCGTGAACTCCGCACCACACAGTAGCCTTGAGTAGATGTAGCATCATCACCCACGGATGTTCAGTATCTCAGAAATGAGGATTATGGTTACTTAAGTAATCGTTTGAATGAAAACGAGCCTTTTCACTCATGATGATTATCGACATAATTATTCCATGCTCTTGCGGATTATAGCACTCCATTGTTTGTCTGTTTGTATTCTGCGGCTGTCAAGTTCACAAATGTCAAATCGGTTTGACGTAAAAAGACATCTGCAAAAGCTATTAGATTTTACGATAGGGTGATTCATTTTGCGCGACCCTTTAGTTCCTCTCTCCTACCCATATAGCAGAGTCTTGCTAGTTTATATGCTGAAGTAACACGTTTGCTCATATGGTTGCTACAGATGTTGTTGTTTTTACATTCTTTTATTTGATGTTTTCATTAGCAGGTGCCTACCATCAATACATATTTTTTTCATTTTTATTTAAACGTTTCTGTGGTTGTCAAGGTTGCAATTTGGCATTCAGTCGTTAACAATTAAAGTTGTTGCCTTAAAAGTTTGCCACCAGCTTTTTTTAGCGTTCATGAAAACCATCAAGAAGCTTCACGAAATTTGCAGCAGTATATTTCAATATTAGAGAAATGGTTGAAACTTTGGAAAATAAAAGTTAATGAACAAAAATGTACTCACGTTACATTCACACTGCGTAAGCAAACATGTTCGGCTCTCCAAATTAACAATACACCTATTCCGCAGCATAATGAAGTTAAATACCTTGGTATTTACCTCGACCGTAGGCTAACGTGGAAGCCTCACATTGATGCGAAAGTCACTCAGTTGAAATTAAAAGCAGCGCAACTAAATTGGCTTATGGGCAGAAATTCGACATTGAAGTTGGACTGCAAACTTTTGTTATATAACGCAATTTTAAAGCCTATATGGTGCTACGGAGTTCAATTATGGGGAACCGCCTCAACATCTAACATTGAAAAAATTCAAAGACGACAAAACCAAATTCTTCGTACGATTACTGCAGCTCCATGGTACGTAAGAAACTCACGAATTCACAAGGATCTGTGTGTTCCGCTGGTAACTGACGTGTTCTCTAAGTATGCCACAAGGTATATCAGTAAACTGGAACTTCACCCAAATCCTCTTGCACGCAACATACTTAATTTTGGCGGCCACTCTCGGTTGAGAAGAAGGGATACACTGGCCACCATCAGAACGTTAAATAGGTGATTCTACCGATATTATTCGCGCGAAATGAAACTCTTTTGTCTAGCAGTGGTTGGACTTAAATAACTTTTATATTTAGTATTAAGATTTGAATACTTATTGTTAGTTCATATTTTTGAAGATTCAATAAATAAATGAATGACAAAAAAAAAAGTTTGCCATATAGGCAGAAGTTAAGCATGAAAAAATTCCAGGATATAAAATGCGTGCTCCGAAAGCCTGAGTTAAAATAATTGGAAACTGAAAAGTGAACTAAAAAAATTTAATTTCCTAAATATATTATTCAATATGCATAGATATGTATGTATGTACGTAGCTACATATTTCCATTTTTTAATAGTCAACAGTTGTCTATCCTAAACATCTGAAAACCTCTCAACCACACCCAACTTTAAGCTCTAAATTCGCTTCTTCAGTTTACAGTTTTGTTTTTTTTTTAATACAAAATTTCTGACGTTTCACAGATAACCCAGCAAACATTTTTAACGTTAGCGTTAAAAATTCAAAATAAAAAATACGGCAGCGTACTATTTCGAAGACAGAAAAAAAAAAATAACAACATAACATAACCTTACCTAATAAGAGACGAAAATAATTGCTCGTTTGCAATTCATATGGGATTTTGTTTTTAATATACGAGTATATGTGTAGCTCAAAGGGTGTGTTCATTTGTGTTTTGAAACATGTTTGCTATTGTCCTTTACTACATAAATTTCATCTGACCTTCATTAGGACACCACCATCGTCTTGGCTGTATGCAAGAAATAACATCCTCAAATTCTACACTCACTTGTGCTCGTTCATTCTCTTGCGTTTTTTGACTAAAGCTTTTTTTTTATAAGGTTGTTACAAGCATCCCTTGAAAACAGGATTTTTGTTCAGTCAATTTGAGCACAATGTAATAACTCATGTTTATTCCTGCAAGGTTATTGAAAAATACGGACATCTTAACTTTCTCTCTTGGTTCCTCTCTCAAGTTTACTTAACTCAACTTTTTATATTGTACTACAACAGCACCCCATTGATTTTATTTGCATTAAGGTGATGTTTCCACATCACAACCAAGTGACTTACTAATAAATTTTATATGAAAAGCACAAAATTTGTGGAGAGATTTCTATACAAATATTTCGAATAAGTCACTCACTTGATTTGTGGAAACAGCACTCTATTTTCGAGCTTTTCCTCGAAATGAACTTACTCCACTCTCGATTTTCTTAGTAGTCTCTTTGTTGCCAGTTTTTCTTGTCGAGCTTTTCATTGAGCTGTATAAAAATGCATTTGTGTTTGTGGTACTGTTTTGGTTCTTTTTTGTTGTTGTTTCTGTGTATCAAGTCGAGTGCAGGTGTTTGTGTGACACGTTTTACGTCACAGGAACCGCTGGTTTTTGCAAATTTGGTTTGTTATTGTTTTGGTAATGAAATGATTCCCTCCCTATACAAACAGCAAAACAAATTGTTTTGAATTGTGATGTTAACTTTTAAGGCCCTGAAAAAATCAAGCTGCTCAAAATATTAAACGTTGGCACACAAGCAAACACATACGAGTACAGGTGATATACATAGGTACATATGTATGTGTAATAAATATTTCAGCGGGAAATGCATGTCTAAAAAAATCTTAAGAAAATAGTGCGATAACACAATTTCATAAATTACCAATTAAAAAAAAATGATTGTTGAAAGAAAAATTATAATTAAGAAATATCGATATCGATAAAAAATTGTTCTCCAAAAATTTTATTCAGAAAATTTAACAACGGAAAAAAATATCAAAAAAAACTTTACTGCAGAAAAAATTTTAATATAAAATATCGATAACAAAAACATGTTTTGTGATTAATAAAACGTTGTGAATTATTATTATTTATTATTATTGGATGAGATATGATCAAGAAAACGGACAAGCTCCTTCATTGGGAATGATATTAAGTCGCATTCACTTAACATATAAGCTTGTAGTAGCCTATATCTTCTGTGTCCCAGTGCTTCACAGTGGGTGATTAAGTGCTCCATTGACTCCTCTTCATCACCGCAGAATCTGCAAATGTCTGTGTTGGAAATGCCCATCCTGTGCAGGTGCTTGTAGCAGTTATAATGACCTGTGAGTGCACCTGTCAATGTTCTGAGACTTTTCCTGTCCAGTTTTAGAGCACGTTCGGCCCTCTCAAAGAAACGTTATGAATAGAAGTTAAAAAAAAAAAATTCTGAGCAACAGCCATCGAAAATTAAACTTTTCTAAAAATTTAAAAATTATTTGTTAATAACAAACGTGTTCTATGGAAATATGTATATTAAATATATATATATATATATATATATATATATATATATATATATATATATATATATATATATATATATATATATATATATATATATATATATATATATATATATATATATATATATATATATATATATATATATATATATATATATATATATATTGCCGTGTAGCGATTGCGAAAGAGCTATTTGTCCCCTAGCTTTAGTGTATTCAATTAATTTTTCCTGTCTTCTTTGATCAAGTGTTATTGATCACGGTGTTATGGATCACGGTTATAATTAAAATTAAAAATATTTCTTGGCTAAAGCCAGGATTGAACTTGAGACGAATGATACCATCATATAATATTAGAAATATTGAAATAAGTTCGACTATTTATGAATATTACATACGTATATATCTCACGGCAGAGAGCCTATCAACAATAATAAAAATAGCTGGTTGTTCAGTGAAAACAAACTGCAGTACAAAGCAGCATTAAATACGATGCTAAAATTACTCGTACGTGAAATACACTTCCAAATGGTTGATCATCCACCTTGTAGTCCAGATTTAGCTCCTAGTAACATTTTCCTGTTTCCAAAATTGAAAAAATGGCACTCAGGAAAAAGATTTAGCTCAAATGGAGAAGTGATTACCGAAACTAACGTGTAGTTTGAGGGGTTCCCAAAATCGTATTATTCAGATAGTATAAAAGAATGGGAACATCGTTTTACTAAGTTATTGTGTAGTGTGGGAGACAATGGTGAGAAACAATTGGTTTTTGAAAAAACGGTTTTTTTTCCTACTTAGGTAACTACAATATCAATTCGATCAAAAATCAATAATGGTCAAAAAATAACCGTCATTTTAAATTTTTTCAAAAAGTATTTGTTTATTCAGCAATAACTCTCTTGTCCCCTTTATAGTAATCCTCCTCATATATAATACACTTATGCCAGCGTTTTTATCACTCCTCGAAACACTTCTGAAACGCGCTCTTTGGTATCGCCAACAGCTCCTGTTTCTTTTATCTCCTTAATCGTAGCAAAACACTTTCTTTTTGTCAATGTCTTCAGTATTGGCGGGCGCCAAATCCGGTAAATACGGTGGTTGAGGCATGATAACGGTTTTCTTTTTGGCCAAAAACTCACGCACAAACATCGATGTATGAGCTGGTGCGTTATCATCGTAAAAGGTTTGACGACAAAATAGAATAAAAAAAATATTAGTAGAAAATTTATCAAGACCTAGAGTCTTCTCTACGCATTTTTTGGGTTACAGATTTTTTTTGCAATTTTTGCAAAATAAATTTTCTATGAAATATTTAACAATAAAAAAAAAAGTTAATGAGAAATTTAATAAACAGAAAATTTATCAGTAGAAAATTTATTTATTAAGATTTTTCTAGAAAAATTAATGGATTAAGAAAATTTATCGAAATTTATGTTTCTTTATCAAAAAAAGTTTCTAAAGAAACAGTTCTGCTTTCCCATACATACATACAAATGTCTAATAACTATGTACGAGTATTACAATCTAAGCAATTACTACGGTCTAACTCTTACACATCTGTAGTTGTGTTTCTCTCTTTCACTTCCTTTCTCTCTCATACTGGCACCGGTGTTTTTTATGTGTATTTTTGGTAGGCCTCTAAATTTTATACAAAATAAAATGTGTTTTTTGTACCAGCTATTTCAAAAAGACGTAAAATGGTAAAAATGACCTGTACAACAAAAGATATTAAAGTCTTCAAACGAAAAAAAAAACTAAAGCTTTTATTAAGCTCTCTCTCTTTCTATTACCCTCTTGAGTGCTATTTTAAATTTCAGCCTACAATACGAGTTTATTTACTTCCATGAGAAATAACTTGAGTAGTGACAAATTTTATTGTATTATTTTGTTTGGTATTGTTCTGTGTTCATCACGTGTAATCGAGTCAATGCATGAGTTGTGACGACAAATGAAACACACGTCCGAAAATACCTGATAATTAGAAATTTCTTTTGGCAATAACAATTTTGCTTATAGACAATTTTCTCCCTCAGCAAGTTTTTTCACTGACTCAAAACAGTCTGCTGCTATTTTGTTCCATTTGATTTGAAGCTTCTAGTAGACAGGAATTAATGTCTGCTAGAAGTGTTTATTGTTCATCTAGTTGCAAGTGTTGCAAAAACTAACGACGCAAATACTAATAGAGATGGCATTTATGTACATTTTATTAAAAAAAGTACTTAAAAACGGTTTTATCTATTTTTATTTTAATAGATAAAACTTATCCATAACTTTTATAAATTTCATAAATTTTATTTTCCATATTTCTTTGAAAAATTCATATTATGGAAGAAGTTTGTGTAGAAAATTTTTGCTATCGATAACTTTTCTCTAATAAATTTTTTATTCTTGCCTAAATTTCTTTTAAAAATTTATGTAATCGAAAATTTTTGTTATCGATAAATTTTCTTTGCTAAATTCATATTATTGAGAAATAATGCGTAGAAAATTTTTAAAAATATGTGTTACCGAAAATGTTTGTTATCGATAAATTTTCTTTGCAAAATTCATGTTATAGAAGAATTTTGCGTAGAACATTTTTGCTACCGATAACTTCTCTATAATAAATTTTTGTCTTGTTGCTTAATTTTTTTTTAATTTATGTAAGTGAAAATTTTTGCTATCGATAACTTCCCTATAATAAATCTTTTCTTGTTGCTTAATTTCCATTTAAAATTTTAAGTAATCGAACATTTTTATTATCGATAAATTTTCTTTGCAAAGTTCATGTTAGGGATGAAGTTTGCGTAGAAAGTTTTTGGTATCGATAACTTCTTTATAATAAGTTTTTTCTGGTTGCTTAATTTTCTTTTAAAAATTTATATAATGGAAAATTTTTGTTATCGATAAATTTTCTTTGCAAAATTCATGTTATGGAAGAATTTTGCGTAGAACAATTTTGCTACCGATAACTTCTCTATAATAAATTTGTGTCTTGTTGCTTAATTTTCTTTTAAAAATTTATGTGATTGAACATTTTTGTTATCGATAAATTTTCTATAATAAATTTTATCTTGTTGTTTAATTTTCTTTTAAAAATTTATGTATTCGAAAATTTTTGCTATCGATAATTTCTTTGTAATAAATTTTTTCTTGTTGCTTAATTCCCATTTAATATTTTATGTAATCGAAAATTTTTCTTAGCGATAAATTTTCTTTGCAAAATTCATGTTATGGAAAAAGTTTGCGTAGAAAATTTTTGGTATCGATAACTTCTTTATTATAAATTTTTTCTTGTTGCTTAATTTTCCTTTAAAAATTTATGTAATTGAAAATTTTTGTTATTGATAAATTTTCTTTGCAAAATTTATGCTATGGAAGAATTTTGCATAGAAAATTTTCGCTATCGATAACTTTTCCACAGTAAAATTATGCCTTCGATAAAAGTTTCTGAAAAAAGTTTAAGTGTCGGTAAAATTTGTATAGGATATATGTTTTCTCAATAAATTTTCTATAGTAAAGATTTGCTCACTATCGATGTTTATTACGAATGATAAAATTTCTTTAATAAATGTGTCCATTACTTTTATTAAAATAAATTGGATATTCTACAGCAATTGTTTGTTATCGATAACTATTCTGCAGAAGGTTACATTGTGAAAGTAGGTACTTTCTCTCTACCGATGCTGAAGGCATCTCGTATATCCGCTCCGTTTCGGGTTTCATCAATGTCTGTCTGCCTGTTTGTTATTCGTTTGTATGTTTGTATGAATTGAGTGACATCGAAAAAAATAGGAATTCTCGTGTTCAAGCAAATTTTATGAGCAGAGTTCAACTCAGTTGGGTGCAATACGCTGAACGCTTCAGAACGTTTTTTCCGTTAAAAGAGGAGCGCAAATTCAATTGTTTAAACGCAAAACAATAAAAAGAAAAGTTTACATTTGAAACAAAACATACAAAAGGAAATAAATGCCAAAAAATTTTGCAAAAAAACCCTTTGAAAACCAAACAACAAATTTATGAGAAAGAAACGCAAAAAGAAATTTTTTAAATTCTTATTTTTTGTAAAAATTTACAATTTTGTTGAAATCTCTTTTAAAAGAAAAATTTAAAAAAGTTGAAATCATTTTCAAAACAAAAAAAAAAGGACTTAATAAAGGTGGAAATATTTGGATTACAATTACACAGGTGCAGAAGAAAAATTAAGCAATTTTCCTTCTGCGTTCATTTTTTTGGCTAAAGATTTGTTGAGATACAACGAAACCACCAGTCAGTGATTTAGTTATTTCCAGCAAAGTCATTGTTAAAGAAAACCATAAATTTAAATAAAAATAAAAAAATCCAAAAAGGATTTGTTTCAGTTTCAAATGCTGAGTTCTGCGTCTGAAAGCGTGAGTGTGTTTTATGTGAATGCTCGTTCACTTCGTTGTCGGTTTGGTTGAATTTCGTTCGTTGTGTTCCTGGTCTGTGTGTTTTGTGGCCTAAAGAGTTCTTTTTGCCAAACAAATAAACCAACAAACAAACAAACAAACCCTCGATTTCATTGTTAAGTAGCGAAGGGATATTTTTCATTTAATTTTGCATATACCCCATTAAAAACAAACAAAAAAAAAAAAAAAAACAAAAACGAAAAAAAGGTCTACAAAGGCTTCAAATCAATGAATTTGAATGTCAACGAAAAAAAAAACTAGATCCGAAACATTCTTGTTGTGTTAACAAACAAATGATAGAATTTTAAATTCCTAAAGATTTCTGTGCCGAATCATCTGAAAAAAGAAAATTACTAGCAGCATCTACATATTTGCTTGCAGCTTCGATCTCCAGACACAACAAAGAAATTAATGAGCAAATTTTTTGTTCTTTTCAATAAAACAGGTCAGTGGTAAATAATTTTTTTTTAAGGAATTGCAATCAATTAAAAAATAAAGAAAAAAATAGAATAGATTTAAAAAGTTTCAAATTTACTTGCTGACTAACTATCTGACTGACTGACATTGATTACCGTTAAGTTTAAATGTCAGGGTTAAAGAAGAAAATGCATGTGTTGGTTGGTAGAATGGAATATGTATGTCTCTGTGTATGTATGTGTGTGTGGGGGGTAGTGCGAAGATAAAACTTTTCTGTTCATACACATGACTTCAGATGTACCCTTTTGAAAGGATGAGAGGAAAAACTCAGCAGTTTTTCTTAACTTATTTTTAAGTAAAAGTGGAAAACTTTCTATCTTCCAAATTACGAGTACATTTAGGTGTTTTCGAAAAATTGTGGAATAAATACTAGAATTTCTCATAAAAAGACTAAAGTTCTGGAGCCTTGATTTTGTTTCCCGATCCGTTAAATGGATTACATTTGTTAAATTCGAATGGTGGGTGTTGGCAATTAAAATTTCATGCGGGAACCCAAGAAAAGCCCCGCACTCGATCGCTTTTAAATATGCCAGCCATCTCATTAACGCTGTAAAGACACAACTGATGATATTTTTGTCTAAACAATTCTGTTAAAGATTTATTCATGAATAAAATCGATAATAAATTCATGTTATTATTTGTTAGGTTTGTGTTCGTTTTGTTTTTAATTTTCTTAAATTAAATTAAATCTTCATTATAAAAGTTATAGCCATGATGAGTAGCTTTTAAACAGAGAAGACAAGAATAAATAATTGAATAATAAAAGCTGGGGGACAACCAGCTAATTTGTAGCCGCTACGCTAATACTCATCAGCATTTGGACTGGAACTTGGGATCGTAATAATCATGATGTATTTTTAAGGCTGCTTAAACCACTCAGGCACCGGGCTCTTTACTTTACCAAATATGTAATTTTGTTATAGTTCTTGTTGGCTGTAAACCATTCTGTTGTTACTTGTTGACTCCGCCGAAGAACAAGTTTCGCCGCGGTGTATTGCAAACCAGGGCATCCTGTTTTTCGGGTAAAGTGATGAAGTACGTCCTCGTTTGTTGTATCAAATAAAACCGTAGGAAGCCGCTTGACATATGTTGTGTTGGCTTCCGAAACCCTTACCAAGGGTATAAATTGGCAGAACGAGAATCAGCATGCCCCCTGGTGGTTCTGCTTGCAGTTAAACTCAGGCTGATCATGTTTGCCTACCTTGGTTGGGATGGTCTGGTTGTGGTTGAAACCTAAAACGCAGGAAGGGAGAGTTACTCGTAGTATCCCTGATAATTGCTTGGTGCTTGGCTTTTTTCGGGGACTAACAGCCTTCCGAGACACTCCCCCCGGGAAACAGGTTTTGCCATACAGGAGGGATTAGAAGAAGTTGCTCATATGGCTACAAACATATGGCATAAATTGCTACCTGTGTGAGCCTAGCAAGCCGCACGGGCGTGCTGGTGAATTGTGAGTAATTCACTCCGTGGAACTGGTCCATCATCAGATAAGGCAGGTGCCGATGTAAATCTTTTTCACAACTGCCCCTAGTGTCAGTACTCCATCTATACGGCCAACTGTGTAACATTTCTTGTCGTATTTGCTGCATTCTTCCAATGCTTGCATGGTCAGTCTGTCTTGATATCCATGCCTTCCTTCGTGCTAGAGTTTGTAGATCTATTGGGATCATACTTGATATTACTGTAACCGCACCCGCCGATATCGTACGGCATGCAGATATGATCCGTAAAACAACTACCCTTTGCAACGTTAACAATAGTTTTGCTCTACTTTGCACCCTAACTGGGGGGGAGCCCCAGATTTCACTCCCATAGAGAAGGATGCTATTGTATGCCTTCGCTATTGTAGTTTGAATTTTTCTGGTAGCGGGCCTCCTATGCTCGCCATCAGCCGGCTTACTCGTCCTGTTATACCAGTAGCCTTGTTAACAGCATACTGAACCTGTTCCGAAAACAAAAGTTTTGAGTCAAGCCTTATGCCGAGATAATTCACGAATTTCCTCGTTGTCAAGATCAAGTCATCAAACGATATATCAAGTTCGTGTAAAACAGAGACCGTTGAATTGATAATAAAATTATGTATATATCTTTTGTCCCATTATGATTTATACTTTTGTAACTCTAAAGAAATATGCTGTGGTAATAAACCAAAAATTTTATATTAAAAAAAAAAATAAAAAAAAAATTGAAACGCACACGCAGCGTGACTCATGCAAAACTTTTTCCCATTTCTGTATTGCATTTTTCTTTACTTTTAAATTGAAATGACTTTTTTTTTATTATCATGCTTAAAGAAAAGTTCTTGAGAACTTAATGAAGCAATAATGAATGTACATAAAAAGCGAATTGCGAAAAACCGTATAAAAGACAAAAATTATCATTTTGTTGTACCTGCCTTCACTGACTTAAATCAAACAAAAACCTGATAGAGCATGCTAGAGCATGTACACGTAGTGTGTACATAATAATCAAACTACTTGTGCATAATTTAAGGCTTTTTGCAGCCTTCTAATTTGCCAACGTGTGCTTCTTCTTCCGAAGCGCATAATATTCATTGAGGTGTTGCAAATTAACACCTATTGCATTAGTAGATTACAGGCATAATACGTTCGCAAGTAAAAACGTCTTTGAGCCCTTTGGCGCGAACGTGAAAAATATTGATTTTTCCTGAAACTACACCCGCAATTTGAACTTTTTACTTTTCCAACGCAATTTTGTTATGCATAAATACATATTTAAGGATATTCCTAATAACGATAAATGTTTAATAAAGATAATTTTTTGGTAAAAAATTCAAACAATTGAGTTTTTTATTCGCTATATTAGCTTCTAACATTGATACCAATAAAAAATTATAAATAGCTTGTTTTCTATGTTTTCCAGCTATCTATATGTCGACATTTCATAGGAGCTACCCTAATCATCAGTATACATAGAAAAAAATATATAGTTGATATAACAATATTTTCAGGGCAAAATACTATTGTTGAATGATATAGTTGAATGCAACCATATAATATGGTTTCAACCTGAAATTTTAAGTACAGCCAAAAACCAAAAATTATACCATTTAACCATATATTTGGTAAAACTTGTAATATTTGTTTCATGACGAATACTGTTATGGTAAAAATCAATATTTAATTGTCATATCCAACCATATTATATTATCATCCCCACCTATATTATTGAAAAATTTAAAATTCTATTGTCACTATCAAGCGTACTAGTGTTGAACGTAACAATATTAAATTTTTAGTAATCATAATGCGGCAACATCTACAATCTTCTCGAAAGCTATCTACATGGTCGGAAATACCATCTGAATAATATGATTTTGGAAACTCCGTTAGGTTTGGTAATCACTTCTTCGTTTGAGATGAATGTTTTTCTGCAAGTCAGTTTTTCCCGTTTAGAAACAGTAAAAAGTCACTTGGAGCTAAATCTGGATTATAAGGTGGATGATCAAATAATTCGAAGAGTATTTCATGTAATTTTAGCATTGTATCTAATGCTGTGTGAACCGGTGCGTTGTCTTGAAGAAATAACACTTTTTTGTTCTTTAAATGTGGTCGTTTTTTCTTGAAATTAATTAATTAATTGATCAAATAATGCACTATAATACTTTCTTTCAAGATAATCGATAAGCAATATTCCGCATGCGTGACAAAATACAGTAGCCATAGCATTGCCAAACGAATTCACGGTCTTCGTCTTCTTCGGAGCACTTACACCAGCTTCCACCCATTGTTTTGATTGATTTTTGGTAGTGAAGGACCCACGTTTCAGCAACAGTTATTAATCGACGACAAAAATCTACAGGATTACGCTTTATTATGTCCAATAACCGCTATAAAGTGGTCTGTCCAACTCGTTTTTGTTCGACACTGAGCAAACGCGACACCCATTTTGCAGATAGCGCTTTCATAGGTTCATGCACAATGTTGAATACACATTGATATGATATGTTTGCCATTTCAACAATCTCAGATAACTTGACTCAGCAACCATTCATAACAATATCGAGGATTTTCTTGATATTTTCTTCAGTAAATCACCTCTTTTGGTCTTCCTGTTGATGGTATTGTTGCAGTGCTTGTTCGGCCGCGTTTAAATTTAACAGTCCAATATTTTGTAATCTGGCGGATAAGACTTACCGTAATCTTTATCGAGTTTTTCTTTTGTCTCTTTCGCCGTTCTCCCTTTCTAATAATAGTATTTAATCACCGCACGAAATTCACTTTTTCCATTTTTCATTACAAACACAAAAGTTGCTTATTTCAAACGACTACAACAAATAACATATTCGATGAATTTTGGTGAAATTTTTACAGCTGATAAATTGCAAATTCAAAAAAAAAAACAAAAATTGTGTTTGTGCTGCCATCTAGTGCTAGGTAGCTTCAATATCCATTCGCTCTCGTAGGATGATGTGTGATTGGATGACACCTGGTGTCAAAAAAAAAAATTGTTAACGATTACAAACAATTGAGTTTTATTCACTATATTAGGTTCTAACATTGATACCAATCAGAAAATTATAAACAGCTCGTTTTCTATGTTTCCCTGCTGTTTATATGTCGACATATCATAAGAGCTTTCCTAAAGCTATGCACACACGGTTGTCAGATGTTACAATACTGTAAGATCTGGCAACATGCTGACAATGTAGTGACAACGAAAAATTGTCCCGCAGAAGTAAATTGTGTGTTCAGACGATCGTAAGAAAATCTTACATGGTCTGACAAATAATTCACCTGACAATAAAAATTGTCAGTTCACACGGTTGTCAGATTGCTAGATGAAAAAAATTGCCAGACATGTTGTAAGGCATTGCCACTTATGTATATCAACAACGACCTGTTTGGCAGTGTTGCCCATCAAACTTTTTTCTAACAATGATGCCATTGTCAGGTGCATTAATTTTATACATCTGACAATTAAAACTGAGCTTACAATACCAGCCAATTATCTGGCAATGCCGACGAAGAGTGTTCTCACGATTATCAGATGCCTGACAACATTGTCGTCTTACAATTGATTGACAATGGTTTTTCTGACAACGTTGTAAGTTAAAAATTGGCAGTTCACACAATTGTAATACATTTTCAGACAATTTGACTGGCATTATTGTAGGATCTGACAACCGTGTGTACGTAGCTTTAGAAATGTTGACATAGATGTATGTTTATAATTTGTTACATCCAGAAAATTTGACTGTTTAGCTCCCATGAAATGCCAGCATATAGACAGCTGGGAAACATGGAAAACCAGCTGTTTATAATTTTTTTTAAATCATTATTTTTTAAAGAAACATTTTGTATAAAAATATATTTTCGTATGCTTTTTTTGTTCCTATCGTACAATTCTCTTTAAATTTAGTTTGACCTAAAATAAGCTAAAGAAAATGTTTAGTGCTGTGCAGCAAATTGCTTGCTGTCATTTAATTTTCTATAGAAAAATGTCTGGTGACATTTGATTCACACCTTTCTAAGCTTAATTTCCTTTAACCCTTTAAGGGATTTGAATTCTTTGGTTTGCCCTTTTTGCTTCAATGCGAATGCATGTTAATGCATTTTGTCAGACTTCCATCGTAAAACAAAAGGAACGGAGACAATAGAAAACTTTTAAACCAGGTAGATAGAAACACTTAAGAAGACATTTAACCCTGGACAATTTGTCTTGAAAAATAAAGACAATAGCATTCAAGGTTTCCTCCACAAGTCATAAGCCATTTCATTAAAACTTTATAGATTCATTTTAACGCTTGTTCTATTATTCCGCAGCTGTGTAAAATATATTTTTATAGAAATTGTTGTTATGATATTCGCACAGTTTTTAATGGATTGTTGTAAGCAATTATTTAACTTAAAGTCTTTTTAAACATCACTTTAAGTATTTCGTATTTGGTATTTCTTTTATTCTTCAACATTTCTTATCACATCTTCAAACGCTGCCCACTGATACGAAAAAGCACTTGTATGTTTAATTAATCTGTATTTTATTAATTATCTTTTTTGTTATTTAATTTCTGCTAAAGATTTATGGGATAAAATCAATAAAGTAATTATTTCTCAGTTGTTGTTCTTTTTTTACTTCTCAATCGTAAATATCTTTAATCTGACTTTCTTTACGTATAAAGGGTGTTTTTATAGATTTTACTGCTTGATGTGATTGATGGGCTGGTGCAATTGTTGGTCCCTACTTCTTTAAAAACGAGGCTGTTACTTTTACTGTTTATTACCAGGTACAGCTGCTTACCGTCGTTAAAGTTATATCGCATAATTATACAACCGGTACTGTGAAGGATGAAATATGCCGAAGAATTTACGATTATCGGATCATGAAAAGTTACAAAATCGTACTACAAGCCTTCAAACTCCATAAATAGCAACGAATTCACGCGCCATTATAAATACGAACTACACCATTCAGTGACTGAATTTATTGTACCATTTATCTGTTATTGCACCATTTATCTCTTGGTCTTAAGTAGATGACAACACACATGTTTTAAGCAATCTAGATGTAATTTTTCCCACTGCAAAAAGCCTACATGTCGTCTGTTACTTCTGGTTTTACGAGGTTTAGGGTGACAATACGAGTATATATGTATATAAAATAAAACTCCGTAGCTTTTTTCGTAAACATTATAAACAGCGGGATTTATTTATTTCACTTGTATTAAACTAGTTTTGTGCTATGCTACCATAATATACAAATGCAGAACACTAAAAAAGTCTTATTAAGATTTGTTAAAACAACCAATTCTTATGATTTAATTGATTTTGGATTATTTATGGATTTTTTTCCTTTTCGCGGTTCAATATAAGTTGACGAACGTACAGAAAAAACACGATTGTCCTTGAACCAATCGTTGCACTCACCACCCGTTGGTTGAATTAGTAGGAATCATGAGGAGCATTGTTACATCAGGGATGAGACTTCTGTTCACGGCGTGAACAACCTCAAAAACATTGCTTCTGTGAAAAACATGAGTAGTGTCATCTAACAAAATTTTAATTAGAAACTGTTTCATTTTGTTATGTTTAAACATCTGACATTAGAACTCTATGCCCTGAAAAACACTCAGCAGCGATTGTTCTTGGGCGGTGGTTATTAGCCGCCTGTAGGAAACATTTTCCATTATCTTTCGTATAAAGTAAATTTCTGGTCAATTTAACAAATTCATCTTTATTTTATTCTACTTCAAAATCTGTTACCTCTATAAAACACACAATTTGTATTTCGTATTTTCGTTTACTTTGTTCAGCAAACTTTTAAAACTAAATGAACAATTTTGGCAACTACACAGAAAATTTAATTAATTTCTATTGTAACAAAAAGTGATCAATCAATTTGAAACTATAATTCTGTACAAGAAATATAAAATTAATATCATCTAATTGAAAAATGATAAAGTGTAATTTGTTTTGTTCAAGAATTTGTCATCTGCAAGGACAGGTGTCAGTCATTAAGCCAGTGGCTGCCAAAATTTTGTCGAAAAATGCATTGTTTACTGGAATCTACAGAACTGAGTAAAAGGTATGCCACAAGTGTTTGCAGATTATTGCAAATGCACACAAAACAAAATCAAGACTGGAGTCTGATTTATAAACTTTTTTAAATTTTTGGTTTCAAAAAATTGTATATTCGAGTACTCTTTGTTATCGAAAACTTATTGTTATCGATAGATTTCCGTAATTTAAAGTTTTTCGATAAATTTCCTAATACAAATTTGAATTAAAATCTAGAACGAAATCTGTATCGTTTACACCACCATTTTTTGATATCTAGCAAGATTTCATTTTCTCAAAAATATTTTATGCATGCGGGTTTGACAATAAAATATTACCAGAGACTGAATACACCAGCATTAAAGTGTATGTTTTTTGTGCCCCGAGACTGCATACACCACATTATAGTGCAATTTTTGTTGAGTAGATTTAAGGAGATTTCGTCGAAATCTACTCATGAAGTAGGTTTCATTTTGTATGGAAATCTTCCCAAAATCTACTAGATTTGGTTTGAAATCTCAAATGAGCAGATTTCGCTTTGGTGTAAATAGACTATAAAGAAATTTTTATTATAAATAAATTTTTCACCACTAAAACCCCTTTTTGTAAATTTTTGTTATCGATAAATTTTTTATAGGTTTTTTGATCGATAAAACATCTAGAGAATATTTATGTAACTACGAGATTTTTCATTGATAGGCTTCGTTATAATAAGTTTAGTATGAAAAAATGTTCGATAAAATTTTAAAAATTAATTTTGTTATCAACCAGTTTTCTACAGAAAATGTCTGGTAACGATACAAATATTAGGTGTAAAAGTTTGCTTCGAAGTCGAAATAAATAGATCGTAGATGCTATACAATATGCTTAGGTATTTGTAAACATAACGCCATCGAAATATTAGACGATTTGTGTCTGCATCATCAAGTTATTTTCTATTAAACATGTCAGATTACGACTCAAATCATCGTCATTTGCGGGAGGTCATCTAACAAAAATCTACGGCTGAGGCTCATTGAATGATCGCAAATACCTATGGTAAGGCTGCTATTAGTGAAAAAATGTGCCGAGAGTTTTTTCATCGCTTCAAGAATAATGATTTAGATGTGGAAGATCAGCATAAAACGTAACAAGACTTGGCGGAATCATTGGGCCATTTGAAAATGCCTAAAAGTCATGGGACTTATTCAGAAACAAATAAATTAGATGCTGTACGAGTTGAAGCCGAGAGATGTTGAATGCTTTTTGTTTGCTTCTGATCAACTGCTTGCAAAAGATAAAGACGGAAGGGATTTCTACATTGTATTATGATTAGGGACGAAAAATGGTTTCATTATGGTAATCCCAAGTGCAGAAAACCATGGGTATATTCACGGTCCCAAGGTCATGCTCAGTACTTGGTAAGACCAGCTGAGTGTGATGTACTATGAGTTGTTAAAATCGCAATCATAAGTGATCGTAATCGAACGCAATTTATGCATTTGAGCCAAGAATTGAAAGACAAATGGCCGCAATACAACGAGTGATATAAAGGGTGCTTTTTTAAGCCCGATAGAACTTGAAATTGTAAAAAATAACACAAAAAATTAAATTGTAATCAAAATTTTTTTTTATTCGAAAGATCAATACGTGACATTAACATTTGAAAATGATTTCGGGCATATGGACACCGCGGCTGTTCTTGACGAAGCGCATTCTGGACGTCCAATTTTGGGCCACTTTTTCGAGCACTGCTGGCCGTATGTCACGAACAACACGAACAATGCTGGCCTCCAAGGCGTCAATTGTTGCTGGTTTATCAGCATAAACCAGTGACTTCACGTAGCCCCATAGGAAATAATTGAGAGGTGTCAAATCGCACGACCTTGGAGGCCAATTGACAGGTCCATTTCTCGAAATCAACTTATCGCCAAATTTTGATTTCAGTAAGTCGATGGTTGCGTTCGCCGTATGGCACTTAGCGCCATCCTGTTGAAACCACATCTCCTCCGGATCAATGTCATCCATATTTTCATACAAAAAATCATTGATCATGGTGCGGTAACGATCTCCATTGACCGTAACGCGAGCTCCGGCCTCATTTTTGAAGAAATAAGGTCCGATGATGCCACCAGCATGAAAACCGCACCAAACAGTGCATTTTTCTGGATGTAATGGAGTCTGTAGGGTCTCTTGTGGATTGGTCTCACTCCATATGCGGCAATTTTGCTTATTAACAAACCCGTTAAGCCAAAAATGCGCCTCATCGCTGAACACAATTTTGCGATAAAACAACAGTCAGAATCGACGACTGATTTTCAAAGTAAATTTGGATAATTTCGTAGCGTTGTTCAAGCGTGAGTCTATTCATGATGATTTGTCAGAGTATACTGAAACAAATAAAAAAAAATGTTTCATCAAAATTTAATTTTTTGTGTTACTTTTTACAATTTAAAGTTCTATCTAGCTTAAAAAAACACCCTCTAGTAAAGTGATTTTACAGCATGACAATGCTTGACCTCATGTTGCGAAAGTGGTCAAGATATACTTGGAAATGTTGAAATGGGAAGTCTTACCCCACCCGCCGTATTCTGCAGACATTAGGTTGGGTAGGCAGGCCACTGGATTTTCCAAAAAGTACCTGGATACTCCAGCTCACTTTGGTCCTGAAGGTCGTTTCCTTTATGATTGCCTGAAAAAGTAGGATAGAAGAGTAGAATAATAAAAGTCAGTTGTGAAAAAAGATTTACATCAGCACCTGCCTTGCGGCCTTATCTGATGATGGATCAGTTCCACGGAGTGAATTATTCACGATTCACCAGCGCCCCCGTGTGGCTCACACAGGTAGCAATTCTTGCCATATGATTGCGGTCATGAGCAACTTCTTGTTGAGGAGTTCGGGCCTTCTAATCCCTCCTATATGCAATTCCCCAGCAGTCAATGGAGGACAAGGCTTAATGAGTTGGTAGGCCGAAGCCCACTAAGAGCATCAGCCCTTAAGCCAACTCACCCGTCAACCATCAATAATAAAAGTCAGAGGGATGTAGAAGGTGTGAGGGAGAGGGAAAGGAAAGGTGGGAAACTGCTTAAGTTGCCATTACTTGCTGATATACAAGCCATCCGCTACTTCTTGTGAAACAAGCTAACGCAGTTGGTTTGACCGAGGCCAGACATGATAGACTGTTGAAGCTCCGCTCGTCTAAGTATCTTAGACGATGATCCTCCAATGCCGGGCATGTACCGAGGAGATGAAGGATTGTCTCTTCCTCCTCCTTGTCTTGGCAACTTCTACAAAAGTTATTATGGCATGGTTCCCAAACGGGCAATGTCCAGTGATGACTGCTACAGTCACCCTTAGGAGAGATCTGGGAAGTTTTCTTAGCTACCACGTTCTCTTAGAGTTAATGTGTTGCCACAGGTTCCTTGATATAAGGCATGTGGGCTCTGTTAGCCACTTTTCTTGGGCACGTTCCAGCGTGTGGAGTTTTATTCTTTTCCAACACGCTGATAAGGGTTGTCCGCAAAAGGGATCTATATCCCTATCCTCTAGGGCTGTCCCGTTTTTGGCTAAGTCGCCAGTGATGTTTTTGTCTGCAGGCAGACTATCACTTGCTTCGATCAATGGCACAAATTTTTGTTGAAAATTTTTCGAAAATTTGACTTGTCTTACAAAGAAGTAGAAACTTAAATCGTCACGTGGAACGCTTCAAAAGATGACTGTTTTTTTTTTAATATGTAATTCCTAATGTATTTTTTCATGTCTGTTAAAACGGTATGTATAATGCATTTTCTGAGAAACGCAAATCGCTTAAATTTTGCGTTTTCGATCTGAAAATGCCAAATAGGTGTTCTGAGAAACGTATAACGTAAGAAATATGGTTTTGCGATTTGAAAGCGCCAAATAGGTGTTCTGGAAAACGCATATCGCTTAAAATTGGCGACTTTAACTCGCATGTATATATTGAAGTGAACTAATTGAATTTGCTAAAACTGTACTTAGAAAAGGCAATAAAATTATTCACAATTAAAATGTATTATGTGTTCCTTTTATTTCAATAAAAAGTTTAAAGAATTTTACACATTTTCATTAAGAAAACTAAATTGAAAAAATTTTCTATTTATTGTCAAATATTTTTTCGTTTTATATTACTACCACATACATATATACGTATGTAAAACACATGTTGTATTTTTTCGGAAAAAACTCCTAAACGCCAGTAAAACGCACGTTCCCCAGAACACCTAAAAACTAATTAAGCGTTTTTCAAAACGCATTGCGGTTTCAGAACGCGCGTTCTCGGAACATGGCTGTATGTCTGATATTCTCTATGTTTGTTATTATTGTAAAATATTATTATTATAAAAAAAGCTATTTAAAACATAATAAAATATTAATGCGGTAAAATTTCGTTCAGCTGACTTCTTATACCGCCCAAAGTCAACCGCTACTGAATTGTTCGCAAGGCAAAGAGTTCTAATGTCAGGTGTTTAAACATAACAAAATAAAACCCTCTCTATTTGAAATTTGTCAGACAACTTTGCTCATGTTTTTTACAGCAGTAATGTTTTTGAAGTAACAGACGAAATGCAGGCATTTTACATTGGGAAAAATTACATTGTATATATTGTTAAAAACATGTCGTGTGTTATCTCCTTAAGGTATTTTATGATAACAAACATTCTATTTTAAGATGAAAGTTTTGTTTTTTTGCTTAGTTTAAGTGTATATAAATAGTCCCTTGTATTGCTTTCGTTTTTCGATCCAACTGGGTCATTTGTCAACCTTGTACCTTTTTTTACTGTCGCATTATATTTTCCGTACTTTGTTCGCTTTGTTTGTAGAAACTTTTTAAAACTGAATTATTCCTTAAATGTTTTATTTAAAATAACAAAATAAATGCATAAACATCATCAAAGCTTTCTTACTTTTAAGTAATTTATAATAGAACTGCAAAATATGTTGTCTATTTTTTGGCACGTAACAAAATATATAATCCAGTAACTTTTCTATATTATATTACAGATATTTATTTTTGTTCTTTTAGTCACATTTTATTATCATTATTATTTTATTTAGTTTATATTTCTTAAATATATGGAAGAAATGCCAATACTTAAATGAATTTATGAGCAACCGTTTGTGTTTGAAAGCAAAAGTAATAATCTAATAAGCCTAAGGAGAGGCAATAATAATTGCACTAAAAACGACAGAAATTTACGGTTTGCTGGCAAACGAAAAACGTGTAGCATATCTTTAAGGGAAATATTTTGAAATCGAATAAATAAATATTTAATAATTTTAAAAGCCAATTTCACTGATGTGTTTCATTTTAATACATTTTCAGTTTCGTAACTCAAATAATGTGTGTGAACAAAAATGTTCCATTAAATGTTTATCATTTATACTCGTACGAGTATGTAATTGGTCTTTAACATTGAACATTTTCCACTTCAGTGCGTAAATATTTTTGTTTTTTTTCAATTTTTGCTTTTGGTATAAAAAGAAGATTTATAGATTTGTGCCAGAATTATACATTAAACCATTATTTATATAATAATTATGGCCTTTTTTTCATTTAAATAATTTGTTGACGTGTGTATGCGAGTACTAAAAAAATCGGGTAGTAAAAACGTGTCTTGTTCGTCTTTGCTGTTGTTGTCGTTGTCGTTTTAATATTCTGAACTTATTCAGCCATAAATTTATGTTTGAATATTTTTAATGATAAAATATTTTAAAAACATTAATTTTCCATAATAAAGGGATATAGTTAACATTTTTATATACATATATAGTTTATAGTTCAATCTTTTTTTTTGCAAAGCTAATAATTATAATAATATTATTGGGAAAATTGTTTAATTGGCAATTAGAAGTCATCTATTAATTAAACTGAACATTTGTTTATTATACGAGTGCTTCCCTCTTTGGCTAATAATGTTTTAATTTTTTGTTTGTTTAACTAATAATTATTTCGTATTTTTGCAGCTAAAAATCGTTTTATTTTATATAAAAAATTCAACAGTATTTATTTTTAGTATTTCGATAACAATTTGTTATCATCGTCAGGAAAATCTTTCTGATGATTTTTTTTAATTTAATTTTATTTTATTTTATTTTATTTTATTTTATTTTATTTTATTTTATTTTATTTTATTTTATTTTATTTTATTTTATTTTATTTTATTTTATTTTATTTTATTTTATTTTATTTTATTTTATTTTATTTTATTTTATTTTATTTTATTTTATTTTATTTTATTTTATTTTATTTTATTTTATTTTATTTTATTTTATTTTATTTTATTTTATTTTATTTTATTTTATTTTATTTTATTTTATTTTATTTTATTTTATTTTATTTTATTTTATTTTATTTTCTTTCATTTTATTGTATTTTATTTTATTTTATTTTTTTTAAGCGTTTTTTATTATTGAATCTTCAAAATGAAATAACAATAAATATTCAAATCTTAATACTAAATATAAAAATAAAAGAATTAATAAAAATAAAAAAATGTGCTTTTTACTTACGTCCAGCCAATGCTAGACAAAAAGTTCTATTAATTATTCCGCTCAAGAGGGCTTGGATGAAGTTCCAGTTTACTGACATACCTTGTCGAGTATTCAGAAAATTCCTCTTTTACCAGTGGAACACTCAGATCTTTATGGATTCGTGAGTTTCTTACGTACCATGGAGCTGCAGTAATCGTTCGAAGAATTTGGTTTTGTCGCCTTTGAATTTTTTCTATGTTTGACGCTGAGGCGGTGCCCCATAATTGGATTCCGTAGCACCATATAGGCTTTACAATTGCATTGTATAACAAAATTTTGCAATCCAACTTCAATTTCGAGTTTCTGTCCATAAGCCAATTTAGTTGCGCTGCTTTCAGTTTCAACTGAGTGACTTTTGCTTCAATGTGAGACTTCCACGTTAGCCTACGGTCCAGGTGAATACCAAGGTACTTGACTTCATTTTGCTGCGGAATAGGTGTATTGTTAATTTGGATGTTGGCTTACGCAGTGTGAATGTGACATGTGTACATTTCCACTCATTAACCCTGGGTTTCCAAAGCTTCAGCCATTTTTCCAATATTGAAATAAATTCCTGTAAATTTCGTGAAGCTAATTGGTGGTTTTCATGAACGCTCAAAAAAGCTGTGTCGTCTGCAAAAGTTGAAGTGTGATTTCCAGATATCGTTGGCATTACAGAGGCGTAAATCAAATATAAAGTAGGCCCTAGTATGCTACCTTGGGGAACTTCTGCCTCGATAGGTTGAGTTGGGCTTATAGAATCACCTTTTCTGATAACAAATTTCCGCCCATATAAGTAGCTTTGCAGAAGCTTGTGAGTATTAGCAGGCAAGTTCAACTTTATTTTGTGCATCAAGCCGTCGTGCCACGCTTTATCAAAAGCTTGAGAAATGTCAATAAATAGAGCTGAACAATACTTCTTCTCCTCAAAGGTCTGTCTTATGACATTGACTAGTCTGTGCGTTTGTTCTATGGTGCTATGTTTAGCCCGAAAACCAAATTGATGATCGGGGATACATCCCACATTGTTCAATATTGGACTCAACTTCGCCATTAACAATTTTTCGAATAGTTTTGAAATTGTTGGTAAAAGACTTATTGGTCTATATGATTCCACCTTAGTCGGATCCTTCCCTGGCTTGGGTATCATACCAGAGACCTTCCACTCTGCAGGATAATACTCAAGGCGTTGAATAGCGTTAAAAATAAAAAGTAGAATTCTTTTAGCTACACGAGGTAACTGTTCAAGCATTATGCCAGTAATTTGATCAATATCTGGAGCTTTCCTGACGATGATAACAAATTGTTATGGAAATATTGAAAATAAATACTGTTGAATTTTTTATATAAAATAAAACGATCTTTAGCTGCAAAAATAAGAAATATTTACTTAAACAAGATCAAATAACAAATTTAACTAATAATGTTTTTTTAGAAAATATTCACAAAATTATGACTTGAAAAGTTATTGATATAAAAATTTGTTATAAAAAATTTGCGGTTTCCAAAGTGTTTTAAGGAAAAGAAGTAAGACTGTGGTATATTCGGCTGGACTGAATCTGAAATACCCTTCATGATAGTCACGTATATGTATAGTATATATTACAAATTTGAACTAAATATGACCGGATATATATGGACCGATATCGGAGATAAAATATTTTTGCCTTGTAATCACCATTCCAAACAAGAAATCTTTCATGGCCATTCTCATAGAAAGTTTTGTTTAAGCTATATCTCGGGTATATACATATATACCGATATTGGAAATTTTAATTTTCCATATCTATATAACCTCATTTTATTATCAGAACTGCTTTTAAGCAAAAAAAAAAAAAATTGTTTTTTATTGAAAAACCCGGTTTAGGCTATATCTGCGGTATATAGGAAACGATATCGGAAATTTTCATTTTCCATATTTATATAACCTCATTTTATTACCAGGTGTTTAAGTTAACTTACGCGACATTTTCATGAAAAACCCGATATTTATCTTGGGTATATGTATATGGACCGATATGTGAAAATTGTTTTTTTTTTTTTGCCTTTTACGAGTGGTCGCCATACTTGATAATTGTGTGAAGTTTGCAGCAAAACAAACTACTTTTTTTTTCAAAAATTTGTATACAAAATTGCAAAATCACTTAACAGCTGATAAAATAGCCGCTAGCTTAAAAGGTTTTGCTAACTTAATGTTTTATACTTATAGCAAATTTTCAAGATGATTTAAAGCCAACGATGATTTAAAGAGAACGCGCGTTCTGAAACCGCAATGCGTTTTGAAAAACGCTTAATTGATTTTTAGGTGTTCTGAGGAACGCGCGTTTTACTGGTGATTAGGAGTTTTTTCCGAAAAAATACAACATGTGTTTTACATACGTATATATGTATGTATGTATGTGGTAGTAATAAAGGGTGGTTAAAGTTCAAGGGCCGATGTTGATTTTCAATAAAGCACAAACTATTTAGGAAATTATTGTAATTTTATTTTATTATGATATTTATATTGGTATTACTCAATTATGTATGGAACAAAATATCGATCAAATGGGCGCCGCGACCACGGCAGCACACCTCCATCCAAATTTTCGATGACCCTGAGGCATAATGGAGGTTCTATGCCGTTAATGTGCCGATTTATCTCATCCTTTAGCTGTTGAATTATTGCTGGCTTATCGACGTACACCTTTTCTTTCAAATAACCCCAAAGAAAAAAGTCCAACGGTGTCAAATCACATGATCTTGACGGCCAATTGACATCGCCATTACGTGAGATAACACGGCCATTGAATTTGTTGCGCAAAAGAGCAATTGTTTCGTTAGCTGTGTGGAAAGTGGCACCGTCCTGCTGAAACCACATATCGTCTACATCCATATCTTCCAATTCGGGCCATAAAAAGTTCGTTATCATCTATGAACACGATTCATAGTAACTACCTGGCCAGCCTCATTTTTTTAAAAATACAGCCCGATGATGCCGCCAGCCCATAAACCGCACCAAACAGTCACTCTTTGTGGGTGCATTGGTTTTTCGACAGTCACTCTTGGATTCTCATTCACCCAAATGTGGCAGTTCTGTTTATTGACGAATCCACTGAGGTGAAAATGTGCCTCATCACTGAAGATGATTTTCTTCGAAAATTGATCATCATTTTCATAATAAGTCTGGATAACTTTAACACGTTGTTGGATTGTATATCTCTCCATGGTTCAAATTGAGTAAATCTGAAATAGAGAAATGTCAAATAAAATTCGGAAAAAAACTTGGCGTTTAGGTGTGGTTCACATTCAACATCGGCCCTTGAAATTTAACCACCCGATATAAAACGAAAAATAAATTTGACAACAAATAGACAAATTTTTCAATTTAGTTTTCTTAATGAAAATGTGTAAAATTCTTTAAACTTTTTATTGAAATAAAAAGAAAACATATTAAATTTTAATTGTGGATAGTTTTATTGTCTGTTGCAAGTTCAGTTTTAGCAAATTCAATCAGTTCACTTTAATATATACATGCGAGTTGAAGTCGTCAATTTTAAGGGATATGCGTTTTCCAGAACACCTATTTGGCGATTTCAAATCGCAAAAACATTCTCCTTGCATTATACGTTTCTCAGAACACCTATTTGGTGTTTTCAAATGGAAAACGCAAAATTTAAGCGATTTACGTTTCTCAGAACAGGCCTGTTTAATTTGTTTTTGAAGCATTAAACACATAGACGACAGCAGACAGCAAGCAGCAATCTGTAAAAATAAAATACATGTGTTTAAATGCATACGATTATTTTAACGACATCACAGCAGCACGACTTCACAACAGCATTTGCTGCTGCTGCTGCCAACTTAGACTAATTTCTATCTTCATAAGCAGCAAAAAGTAAATGCAGTGCTGCCACTCTAAATATAAATTTGCAGCAATAAAACCTCAAATTTGTTTGAATTATTTAATAGAAATAAACTTCACATAAATAAAATAAACAAATAAATTGATTCGTTTTTATAGTTTTACGTGATATTATTAAGTTTTTAGTCGGTAATTTTAATTTTATTCATGTAAAATATATATGTGGCACCTCTGAAATTTGCATTGTTTAAATACACATAGTGCTGCTGCTGTCTTTAAAATAATTATGTTGCTGATGAGACGGCAGCATTTGAAGCTAACTTCATTTGTAGTCGTGAAGTTGTGAAGTCTGCTGTCATTTAAGTGTTTAGTGCTTGACTCGCCGGGCGGGCCGGCGTGGCCGACAACAACACCAGTCGGCCGAATGTTTGGGGACGAGGCGGCGAGTTGAGAAGGTGAGGTTAGTATTCGGTAGAGTTGTGTTTTTTT
The DNA here is from genome assembly GCA_914767995.1 of Thecocarcelia acutangulata. Lineage (NCBI taxonomy): Eukaryota > Metazoa > Arthropoda > Insecta > Diptera > Tachinidae > Thecocarcelia > Thecocarcelia acutangulata. The sequence goes on along the minus strand of OU612097.1, from coordinate 24,949,742 downwards.
GTTCTTTTTCAGCATTCACTTTCGGGCCTCACACATTGTTTTGATTTGGCTCTAATACAAAAAGGCTGGTATATTTTTTTGTAGTTACATGGAGCTGGATTGGCCGGCAAGAACTACCCCCGATCAGCGAGCCAAAGCCGGAGCATCCGCAATCATGCCAGCACAGCCGGTAATCCAGCAACAGGACGCAAAATGTTTAACATTTTGTTTTTTTTTTTTAATTTTTGCTCCAGTCACACTACAAAAATGGCAGATGTAACAAGATTTTGGTAGGAGGTTTAAAAGAGTATTATGAAAAAAGGCATGGCTTTAAATCACCGTATACATCAGCCCTTAGTGTTCGTTGTTCGATTTTTGATAACCAGAGCCTATTTCGTATTTATGAATTTATCGATAAAATAGATTCTTTAGGAAATTTTGTTCGCTATGCAGCCATGTCGTACAGCTGATTTTCGTTTGGAAACTGAACTAAAGCCGCCTTTTAGTTCTTCAAAATCCGAAAAAATAAAGAAGTTTTCGAAATAAAAGTATTTATTTTTAGTTTAAAGAATGAAATTAATATTTTCGCATAAAAATGAGTTTACACTGCAAAACCTTTAAATTTTTCGAATGTTGAAGAACCAAAAAACGGGTGTCTCGCTGCCTGATTTGGTAGAACACTCGACCAACAGTCTCGAGGTCGCAGGTTCGATTCCCACTTTTGCACGGAATTCAATTTTGTAACATGGCTGATAAATTTTCTTCAGAAAATTTGGTAGAACACTCGACCAACAGTCTCGAGGTCGCAGGTTCGATTCCCGCTTTTGCACGGAATTCAATTTTGTAACATGGCTGATAAATTTTCTTCAGAAATCATGATTTATTTTCTTAAGAAATGTTCGTAAATATCTGTTAGTTTTTTTGGCTCGTCCTGAAAATATATTGTATTATCAAATTCTTTTTATGAGAGAACACCTGACAACTGCTTATGAATATCAGTTCAAACATTTAATTACTATAAAAATATAATTTAAAAAAAACAGCTTATCTTATCTTCTTATGCAGGTTTCTGTTTAATTTCACAGGGTTGCACTGAAAAAAATTTCACTTTTAAGCCAAGATATTTTCTTTTCCTTTTCGATATGGGTGTTGGATTTAACACAAGGTTCGAGTTCAGCAGTTTATTCTGCACACTTTTCATTTTTTATTTTGTGCTTTCGAAAGTACGAGTAGCTTTGCTGGAGCGGGAGGTGGAATAAAACTAATAGCAAACATTTATCTGCATTGCCTTAAATTCGTATAATTAAAAATTATATGCAAATCCTTGGCAAAACATGTTTTAATGCCAAAACACGATAAAAAAAAAGAATAACGAAAATATAACAAACTAAAAGTTTGCTTTGATTTGGTGAAAAAATACTTTCTCCGATAAGCCAAAACATTTTTAGTTCAGCAGAAATTTTTATTGATATTGAACTTTTAAACGTTTGTCTTCTGTTTTATGAGCTCAATGGAAATGGTCAAATGCAATTAAGTGCACAACTTGATTTTTGCTTCAGAGAAAATTTTGTTTATTTCTGTTTTTATTTACAGATACTAATGCCTAAAAGGTTGCTATAAATTTTATGATTTTTTTTATAGCATAACTTTTAGGGGTTCCAATGCATCACTAATATGAATGCTATAGCCGGGGGTCTATACGACATCCCTGCTGGTTCATGAATGATATCACCTTACCTGAAGTTGGACCAATTGCACGTGTACACTAGTTCAAAGCTCACCAGTAGCCTTGGTTTGCATTATTACATGGGGCAGGCTGTAGACAACGTCTTGCCATATGTTTGCAGTCATTGGAACAGCCTTGCAGAAGAGATAAGCCTTTCTAATCTCTTTGTTTGTGATACCCCAATGAAAAAAACACTAATTTGCAACTTGTCCGTAAAGAGCATTCGCCCTTCACCGAATATCTAAACATCCTTGCCGATCATCAGCTCTTATGCATCCTCTCTAGTTGCCAACATTATATCTGCTTACATTGTATCTGTTGCAAGATAACAGCACCTCGGGGACTACAATTAGTTTTCTAAAAAACGACCAGGCACCATAATTACATTGCCAGATGGTTAGTGGTGGCAAACTCTCCTGTATTAAAAATTTTCAGACAGTCAGTGGGAGACAAACTGCATCTCGGCAGTTTTAGCCCTCAAAAATCGGCGTGCAGCATAGTTATCGGGGAAACTAATTCCCCTTCCTGCGATTTTAGGTTTAAAACGCTGCCAAAACGTAGATAGATCAACTTTGATCAACGCCGAGATGGTGAGGGTTTCAGAAATCCAACACAACCTACACCATGCTACAACAAACTATACCCTAGAGAGCAAAGTGTTCCGGTTAGGCGTACACGGAGACAACCCCTGCTCCCGGGAGCAGGTTTTTGTACGCCTGTGTCGCAGGCAAATTTTTTCTTTAAATTTATTTATTGATCAAAGTTTTCTTCTAAATTTTCCAGCTAAAGATCTTGATTGATTTTTGTTTTTTATAAAAAAGGTTTAACGGTATTTTATTTTCAATATTTCGATAACAATTTGTTATCATCATCAGGAAAATTACAACTTTTCTGATGATGATAACAAATTGTTATCGAAATATTGAAAATAAAATACCGTTAAACCTTTTTTATAAAAAACAAAAATCAGTCAAGATCTTTAGCTGGAAAATTTAGAAGAAAACAATATAAACAAGATGAAATAATACGAATATTTAATTTATTGAACAATTTTATATTGAACAATAACATGTTATAATCCTGCAGGTATATACAATTTTTAGTAAATGTATATAAAAAGTGTAAAGGATTTCTCTTTGAAAGTGCAGGCATAACCTCCATCACTAGTAAAGCAGTTTTGTTTTTTATCTTTTCTTAATTATCTTAATATTTCAAAAATTCTGCAAATATATGTATATCTTAAGATATTTTTTAAGTGCCTTCAAGTAGGCAGTAATGTTTTGCCATTTTCTTTTCTGTTTTTCTGTAAAAGTAAAGAAAAAAAATGTTAAATGAAGAAAGCGCATAAAAACCTCGAACACATTATTGTTTATAATTATTGAGATAAGAGGCGGAGCAAGAAATTATTTTAATGAGCAGTTTGGTTTTAAAGCACCTTGAAATAGGCAAAGAAAAATAAATAAAATGGGCAATTTAAAGAGTTATGTAATTAAATTAATGTGAAAGCGTTTAATTTTATTGATTTCAACACCTCCTTTATAGCAAAAACAGATAAAAAGAGGGGGAAAATTGATTGGATGAAATGTAGAACATACATAACAAACAGCCAAGCAAATAAAAAAAAATAAACCTGCCTTTATTGTTAAGCCAAAAGCAATTAAAATATTTTATATATAGCAAGAACAAAGTATAACAAAAAAAAAAAAAAAAAAAATATATATATATATATATATATATATATATATATATATATATATATATATATATATATATATATATATATATATATATATATATATATATATATATATATATATATATATATATATATATATATATATATATATATATATATATATATATATATATATATATATATATATATATATATATATATATATATATATATATAGATATATATATATATATTTAATCGAGCTTTAAAAATAGAAATATCTTGTTATATATAACACATAAGACTCTTAAAATATTGCATACTTATAGGCTGCTAATAAAATAAATACAGAATCCTAGCATTCAACTTAATATTTCTATTTAAGAGTAGCCATTTAGAGCAATAGATTTTAACATTGTCAATTAAATAAACAAACATATGTTATGCAAAATAGTTTTATACAATTTTGTTGCATACTTTTGCAGCACGGGTAGATAAATCAAATAAGAGGATTTAACTTTTTGATATGATTAACACAATGTTTTATAACTGCCTGTGCAAGCAAAGTTTTTAGCACTAGTTGCGCAAGATAGACATTTAATCTATTAAAAGCTCTTAGCATAAAAAAGTAGATTAAAAATAACTTTTAACTTAAACATGACTAAGGAATCATCTTTAAGTTAAATTTGTATAGGCTGGAAAAAGGGATGCTCACACATACTTGTCTTACAAAATTATTAATGGGTGTTGTGTCAATAAAAGATTCTACGTTGATGGTATCCGTTTAACATGACAGATCTACTAACATCACCATTTTTTGATAATGTGAATCTTAATGAAACACTTTAAAATCCTTTTCGTGATCTCTTGAAGAATCTATTAGGTTTAAATGCATTAAAACTGTGTAGCAGTTATCAAATAGCTAATGAACAAAAGCAGCTTAATTACAGTCCGTCAATAAAAGTTGTTCTGGTCTCATTTGTAGATATATCCTTTTTGAATAACATCCACAGAGTTCAATACAAATCACACGCCCATTTATTCTGTCTAATCCCTGCAAGTTGACGCTGCACTTTGTTCTTACAGCTTTTAAGCGGCATTAGTAGTTTTTCTGCTGTGTACAACATATACAATGGGCTGTATGCAGCTTGGTCCCCTTTGAGCTTGCTAATGAGTACAAGATGCTGCCTTTTCCATATCTTTGGAAAAACTTCTTCCCGTAGGCAAGCACGCTATTTCTATTATTACTTCCGCTGGTACTCCATCTGGTCCAGGGGACTTGCCATCCTTCAGTTTGTATGCCTCCTCCCAAAGCTCCAGTCACGTGAACTCTAATACGTCCGATTGTCTCTTTGCTTCTACCAATTCCTCCAACGCTTCATGGCCTGGAAAAAGCGTAGTCACAATGTTATCTATTGCCCCACTATCCATGCTCCATCCTACTGAGGGTTTCGCCGCGAGGTTTTCCATTACCAGCTTGTACCCAGTTCCCCATGAGGTGTTATTTACATCCGCTCGAAGATTTTCCCATAGCTGCTTTTGGCTGTTGAATATTACATCCCGAAGCTTCTGCTTTGCCTGCTTGTATCCTACCAGCTCATTTCCTGGTCACGTGAACTCCAATATGTCTCTTTGCGTCTACCAATTCTTCCAATGCTTCATGGTCTGGAAAAAGCGTAGTCACAATGTTATCCATTGCCTCACTATCCATGTTCCCACCTACTGGGGCTTTCGCCGCAAGGTTTCCCATTACCAGCTTGTACCCAGTTCCCCATGAGGTGTTATTTTCATCCGCTCGAAGATCTTCCCGTAGGTGATTTTTGCTCTTGAATATTACATTCCGAAGCTTCTTCTTTGCCTGCTTGTATCCTGCCAGCTCATTTCCTGCTTCCCCTCTTCTTCTTGCCATTGTATATTTCCGTCCCTGACGGAAGTAATCTCGTCTCGCCTGCGCTATAGACTCATTCCAACAATATACAGGTTTATTTCGTTGGTTGTCCGTTCTCGCTCTGGGCATTGACTTATCCTCATAGCTCTTACCACATTTCGTTGTGCGTCCGTCGCCCGTTGGATTTCGTGTGCTCATCTATCGAACCCATCCAGCAAAACTGAAGAGTTCCACTTTCTGGTACTTAGTCTCCGTCGCATGGTGTCACCTCCAATAGTTCTATCCTCCCCATACGAGTATGAGTATGAGATATACTGATGATCGCTTGCCGTGTATATCTACAATCTTTAACTTTGTCTGAAACAAAAGTAATATCCGGAAAGATACATATCGCTCCTTTATTGCAACATAGTCATATCTCATAAAATGAGCTTTTCGAGTTAACAATGCAGAATTATTCACAATATTACCTTATATATTGCGCCAAAAACTTATTCAAATTACTTTTAAACTGTTTCGTTTAGGAGATATTTTCTAAAAAAAAAATTCTAAGACTTGTATGGAAACTAAAAATTTGAAATGCGTTTTTCTCGAAACTAGTTTTTTTTTAGTTACGACCATGTTGAAATAAAGGAGGGATATGTACAACTGAATATATGTTATGAACATATTTAGTTCTCAAAATATTCGAAATAGTTATTATGTATTTTTCTCTATTAAAATTGTATTTTATTTACATACGTTTAATACTAAACATTATTTAATCATTTTTTTATCAACCTAAAAGTTGACTATATTTTCTTATAAGATTTCCGAGAAAAAATAGAACTTGATATATATTTGTTGGTTTGTGTCTGTTACCCTGGATATCTGTCATAAAAAAATTTCGCATTATTTTTTTTTTTTGCTTCTATCTTTTACAATAATCAAAATCCTGACAACCTCGCAGAAGTTTTTGCTTTTATTTTACACAACTTTTTGCGCTGTTTGATTTCTTATTTCTATTGTTGTATTTAGTGCAATTGTCAGAAAAAAATCATTCTCTTTAAAAAATTGTCACCAAGCCTTAAAATATTTTTTTTCTTCTTCAGGCCGTTCTAAAAAAAAATCTCTTTTTAAAATTGTGTCCTCTTATTAGGAAGAAAAAAAAATGTTCACGTTTTCTTAGTTACGTTTTTGCTAAGACAATATTTTCCGCTGCATATATTTGGGCGTTGATTTTGAAATACTTGCTTTAGTTGCTTTTTTTTTCCTTTTCGTTTCAAGCATTCGTAAGAAGTTTAAATGTTTCTTATTACGGCTTGCAGAATTTCTGTTTTAGTGTGTGTTAGTTGGTTTTCATTATCTCTCATCAAGGTCGAGACCATGACTGTTAGAAAAAATTCAAGAAATGGAAGAAAAAAATTCAACATTATGCGTGTTTTCTTTGTTACTCTTTTAAAGCATTTTTAAAATATTTACTTTTAAATTGTAAAGAATTATTGCTTGTATGAAACCAAAAAATAGTTTCACTAATGTTTTCGAAAGTAAATGAAAACAAAAACACCTTCTGAGTGTTGAACCACTGCTCAGAAAGCAAAAGGACCCTTAATGTTTTTAATAAATTTTCAGTTATGAAATATTCGTACAACAACTTTTTTATTTTAACTTGTGTTGAATTTTTTGGTTTAAATTTTCTCTCAGCTGGATGTGTTTTTTTTTTTTTCTAGTTGATAAAATATATATCTAGTTGAACTGAAATTACTTTTGTTACCAGTTGTTTGTTTTCACGGCTGGTGATTATGTCGTTGTTGCCTTTAAGTGCTGAATTCATTAATATGATAAACAATATTTAGCAAAAAGCAAACAAAATGCACAGAGTTTTTCATTATTTTTAAATGTATTATTTTTAAAAAAGTTTTAAAGCTGGAATTTTTAAAGCAAAAGTTAAGAGTGTTAACCAGGGTTTACATAAATTTATTATTAAAATAGAATCGATAACAAAAACTCACTAGTATGGCAAAGCCGCCGGGAAGTTCCGCTTGCAGACCATCCCAGCACTGATCATGGCTGAGCTGGCTATCTCTATAGCTTGGCTAAAATGCCAGGGAGGGGAATTAGTCTTTCCTAACTGTAGCGCATGGCTATTTTCCCGGACTGAGAACACCCGAGGTGTAACTGTCTTGTAACAGATATCTGTAATGTAAGGAACTGGTAGCGAGCGAGCTGGTATAAGGGCTAATGCTTTTAAATGGGCGTCGATCCACCAACTGGTTGAGCTTTCTTTGCGTCTCCCATTGACTGGAAATTTGCATACAGGAGTGATTAGAAGGTCCTAACTCTTCAGCGAACAGCTTATTTATATGGCTACAGACTTGTGGCAGAAGTTGCGACCTCTGTGAGCTTTGCAAGCAAAACGCGGCCACTGGTGAATCGTGAATTATTCACCTCGTGGAGTTGGTCCATCATCGTCAAGGCAAGTGCAGATCTATGACACATCCCTTAGCTCTTGAATTAGCCTAGGCTTGTTGTCTTAGACTCTACAGACTTATGGCAGAAGTTGCGACCTGTATGAGCTTCGCAAGCTAAATGCGGCCATTGGTTAATCGTGAATAATTCACCTCGTGGAGTTGGTCCATCATCGTCAAGGCAAGTGCTGATTTATGACACATACCTTAGCTCTTGAATTAGCCTAGGCTTGTTGTCTTGGACTTTGTCATTTAAATATCACATGATCGTGGCGGCTCCTTGATATCACCATCACGTGAGATAACACGGCTAATGAATTTCTCGCGCAAAACAGATAATATTTCGTTGGCTGTGTGGCAAGTGGCACTATGCTGTTGAAACATATCCATATCATCAGTTTCCGGCCACAAGAAGTCCGTTATGATCACTGTTTGGCCGACGAAGAAGTACGGTCCGAGGACGCCGCCAGGCAATAAACCGCACCAAACAGTTAAGGCCGTGTCAGATAAAACTTTTGCTTCGCTTTGCGTTGCAAATTCGCTTTGACATCTAAGATAAAATGTAGTTACTTATATGAAATATGTCAAATGTTAACACAATGTGAAGCGAAAAGTTTGGCAATTATGCGTTAAAGTTTTTTCTAGTAGCTTTGTGCACTAAGAAAACAGTTAGAACCAATTTCAGTAGTTAAGCTATGTACACACGGTTGAAAGATGTTATAATATTGTAAGATCTGATAACATGCTGACAATGTAGTGACAATGAAAAATTGTCCCGCAGCAGTAAATTGTGTGTTCAGACGATCGTAAGAAAATCGTACAATTTCATTGTCAGACTATGGTCTGACAAATAATTCATCTGACAACAAAAATTGTCAGTTGATACGGTTGTCAGATTGTTAGATGAAAAAAATTGCCAGAAATGTTGTAAGGCATTGCCACTTATGTATATCAACAGCCATCTGTTTGGCAGTGTTGCCCATCAAACTTTTTTCTGACAATGATGCCATAAAAATCAACTGACAACATTGTCGTCTTACAATTGATTGACAATGGTTTTTCTGACAACGTTGTAAGTTAAAAATTGGCAGTTTACACCATTGTAATACATTTTCAGCCAATTTTACTGGCAATATTGTAAGATCTGACAACCGTGTGTACGTAGCTTTAGTCTAATAATATTTCTAACTTCTGTTATCATAAGAAATGATTAAATGTAAAAATTAACAAAAATTTTTTTAGATAAATAAATAAATCGTGAGCGTTGCCAAAGTTTGTGTTGTGACCTTTTGCTTTGCGCTTTTCTGTTAAAGTTTTTAAGTTCACGCAAAGCGACAAAGTTTTATCTGACACGGTCTTTACTTACTGTAGATGTATCTGCTTTTGTCGTGAATTGGAACTCACTTCTCCCCCAACCAGCAGCAATTAACCACTGTGAATGACGACAAATAAAACGGTGTCGAATGACCGGCTTGCATTATTAAGTGGTTGTGGATCAAGAATCACTTCAAGGAAATCTTCGATATCGTTATGAAGTATTGCCGAGTCAAAGTAGGTGGGATTATATGAACGTGTGTTCAACATTTTGCATGAACATTTGCATATGAAGAAGCAATCGGCAAGATGGATTCCGCGTTTGTTCAATGTCGAACAAAAACGAGTTCGACAGCGTTGTCAACTTTGAAATTTCAAAACGCACCAAAATAGGGGGAAAAGCGCACTGAATTTTGAATTTCTTTTTTTTTCATTTTTAAAAATCCATTTTGTATTATGAAAAGTATAATATTTTTAAATTAAAAAAAAGCGCGACAATGAAACAGCCTTTTCGATCAATAGCTAGAATTTGTGTTTGTTAAACTTGGCCTCTAGTGCGAACCTGTTACTATTATTAAGATAATGTTATCACCGAAATTTAAAAAGCGCACCGAAAATGTAAAAAAGGGCACCATGCACGGACTACAGAATTTTTTGTACAATATTTTTTTTTCAAAGCACCAAAAACGGTGCGAAACGCACCGTGTTGACAACACTGGAGTTCGATAGACCACTATTGAAAACCGAGCCATAAGCGGGGCAAAGAACTTAACGTTAAGATGTTGTGACTCACAATTAACATTTTGCATTAAGTTTTTTACAGCTAAGAACCATAAAAATCACCTGTAAATATTTTGTGTTTATCCTGGCAGTATTGAATGGTATAAAGCAAAACTAAACATGGATTTTGGCGACAATATTTGATGTTTTGTGTTCTTTTGTTTACTTTTAATTTAATTAGTTGTTTATTTTTAAATTGCCTATAAATTACATTTGTCTTTTTGATTTCCATTTATTTTATTGTAATACTTAAGCAAACAGATTATTTTTGTTAAGTGCTTGCTTGCTCTCGTTTGCCAGCGTCCTTTTTCAATTCGTTGTGAGACAGAAAGTATTGCATACTTTTTCAAACTAAACATGCTCTCCACATTTTTAACCTCAAATGTTTAAGCTGTCAACAAATTTAAATTATTTGTTTTATAATTAAAATGAGACAAAAATTGCTAAACTTTATTTTTCTGCTGAATTGGCAGTTTAAAGCAGCTCTTTTGCAGCCCCAAATAAATAAACGCAAAAGAGGAAATGAAATCATGAACACTGCACCACAAACTGAAACCTCAAATAAGAAAAAAAAAAAAAAAAAAACAAAATCAAAAACGAAAAAAAAAGAAATTGAAAATAATTAAGCAAATAAGAGAAAGAATAAAAACAGGCCGCATTTTATGTGACTCTAAAGAAACACGTCATGTTTTTCCATTTGTACTCGTATTTACTGCAGTCCAAAAAGCCAAAAACTATAAAAGAGAAAAACCAGTCAGCAGCAGAGTGCAAAAAATGACAAAATTTTACCACAAGCCCCAACCAACCGCATAAACTAACTAATTGTTATATTGTGCTGCTGGACACATACTCACAAACACACACAAAAATACATTCACAGAGATACTTAATACTCACTGTCAAATTTCAAAACCAAAAATCTAGCAATACGCAAAAATTATCATTTAAAAACTCTCATGTTCGAAATGCAAAACAACAGGCGAATGAATTTAAAATCTATTTTGCTATTTTCCTCCACGCAGCCCTTAAAGTAAAGTACTGGCAAAAACCGAAACGAAGTTAAAATTTATTTACATGTTTGTATCGCTTACAGAGAAGGTCACAAAAAGCTTAAAGAGAGGAAAAACTCATTTAACGTTTTTCATGCTATTCTTTTCTTTTCGCAACAGCGTGACAGCTGCTTCATTCCAAAACTGTAATTGACACATGAAACGACAGTGTGAAGCAGCTTTTGGTTTTACATCTAAGTGTGTCGGGTGATTCATAATGAGATTTGATTTATAATGTAAAAAACGCATACGAGTATACAAGTATAAGTTTGAAAATTAACTTAAAATTATTACGAATGAAATTTTTAAATTTACAACTTATGGTAAATGTACTGTGTGAAAATGATATCATACTAATGTTGGTCAAGACTACATCTGTAGTGCGATTCTGTAACTTTTATAACGATAATCGAATCGTTAAAATAATTATAACGATATTTTATCGAAATTGCTATTCTGTAACATGTTTTTTAACGATATTCGCCGTCGATCAAAATCAGCTGTTAATTTTACTGCCGATTGTCGATATCTTAATGACAAAATTTTTCTTGTTGTTTATTCAAACGTTAAAGTGTATTTTGTTTTACTAAATTGTGCTTCCATGAAATTAAGTGTTAAAAATCAGCTTTTTAATAAATAAAAATATTTATTACACACATAAATAAATACATAAAATATTTATAACGAGTGATTTTTTTGCTATTATCTTTTTGGCAACACTAGTTTTGACAGCTCACGCACGTTTTGTATCTTGTGTCACTGTCAAACATCTTCAGTTTGGTCTATAATTTAATCATGAATTGTCTTACAAAACGAACAACGCTTGCAAATTATTGAATTTTATTACCAAAATGCGTGCTCTGTTAAGAAAGTTCATCGCGCGCTTCTTCCATTTTATGGTCAGTTTAATCGACCTACTGAGGCTTCTATTCGGGCTATTGTAAAAAAATTTCGCACAAAATTTACATTGTTGGACATTAAACCACCAACACGCTTACGTAGAGTGCGAACTGAAGAAAATATCGCAGCCGTATCGGCCAGTGTTGGTGATGAACGTGAATTATCGATTCGGCGCCGTTCGCAGCAATAGGGCCTCTGTTACTCCACTACGTGGAAAATTTTGCGGAAGGATTTGGGTGTGAAGCCTTATAAGATACAGCTGGTGCAAGAATTGAAGCCAAACGACCTACCACAACGCCAAATTTTTGGTGAATGGGCTCTTGAAAAGTTAGATGAAGATCCACTTTTTTTATCGAAGAATTGTGTTCAGCGACGAGGCTCATTTCTGGTTGAATGGATACGTGAACAAGCAAAACTGCCGTATTTGGAGTGAAGAGCAGCCAGAAGCATTGCAAGAGCTACCAATGCATCCACAAAAAACAACCGTTTGGTGCGGATTATGGGCTGGCGGCATCATTGGGCCGTATTTCTTCAAAGATGATGCGAATCACAACGTTACTGTGAATGGTGAGCGCTACTGTGCGATGATAACAAACCTTTTTTTGCCCAAAATGGAAGAGCTTGACTTGCATGACATGTGGTTTCAACAAGACGGTGCCACATGCCACACAGCATGTGTTGAGCTAAATTAGTTAAAACTGATCAGGACCCAGTGTATATACCTTTTACACTGCTCAGACCAAGAAAATTTAGTTCAACACTTCCCATACTGCAAAGTAATAAATTGCATTTAAAAGATATTTATTATTGATTCATATAAGACAATGTTAATTCTTGCAATATTTCACCCTTTGAAGTTGGTCCATCATAAAATAAAGTCGGCAAGGCATGTAAATCAATCTTCACAATTTCCTCTTCATAACCTTATTATTCTAGTCCGATACAATACCCTGCATGTGATAATCGGACCAGATTATCGGACCATATTTTCTGAAGGCCAAAAGCCACGGGGACTTTGTTTCCGTCCGGCTTGTGTGAAGTCCTTCGTAGGCAATATGCTGGTTATGATTTACTAACTAAATGCAGGAAGAGTTCATTTGAGTTCGGTGTGCAGTTGCACAGCAACTGGGGCCATGATTCTGCGATCGTTAGGAATATTAAAAAAGCCAAGGTTGAAACCATGAGGGAGAGCATGCGCCATACAAGATGTAATCGAAAATGGTACCCATGCATGACAGATTGACAGTTGGTCACGCGGCGGGCATTTTGTTGAGCGATTCCCTTTCTTTCGGCGACACATTCACTGTAAATTTGGGCTGTCAAGACGGGAACTCATCATAAAGATCTTTTGATTTTGTTATACATAGGTGTTAATAGAAGATTGCCATACAAAGCCGTTCTTGGTCATGTTACCGTTTATAAACTTTGATAACATTTTTATTAAAATTGTTGAGTAAAAATATTTGGAAAATTCTGATTGAAAGAGGACAAGTCGTGCTTAAGTCTTTGACAACAATATCGTCTACGGCAATGTTGCCAACTGGGTTGTATTGTATGTAACACAAAACATGTGTGCTTGTGCATGTGTATGTAGGTTTTTTTTTAGCTAAATCAAATGGCCAATAAAATTTGTTTTATAAGGAAATCAAAGAAAATTCCAAATAAAAAAAATATATTTTTTTACATTTATTTAAAACAAGGGAAACCCACATAAAACGTTGCATTCTCTGGGTTGTGGGCTAGAAAAACAAAAGCTAAAAACCAATGCTTGCAAAAATATAATGTTATATTTGGAAAGGGAACCGGAAAGAAATAGAGAATGTGTGTGGTGGTGACTTTGGTTAACAATTGTGTATTTTTTTCCCCGTTTTTAATTTAAAACGTGACATTTATTATTAAGGCAAAAAAGTATAATTGCATGTATGTATGTGTATATATGTACACATAAGCTGGGGCTGGTATTCAGCACTAACTCTGAAAGGGGATTTATACGAAAAGCTATCATAAACAGTGATACCTCTAAAACCGTACTCCCCCCGTCGAGTTGTTTTTCACAACTAAGAGCGGTGTTCGCTTAAAATAGGTGAACATTTATGGGCATATTCATAAAAATTTAAATGAATTTGAAATGTGTTTTAATTCAAAATTTCCATACAAAATTTTACTAAAATTAATTGCAAATACATTTTAGTTTTTTATGAATATGCACATTATTATTTAAATATGAGGAGTCGCAGAACAAAACGTGCTTTTTTGCATTTTTTTAGAGAATGGTTTTTTTTTTTTTTTTTTTTTTTCTTTGTAGCATATATTATGCTATTCTTCACTTCTCTCACAAAAATTTGGTCTTTAAAAAATTGATGCAAAACAAAACGTGCTTTTTTTTCTCCCATTTTAACACAACATAGTTTTTATATTTGTAGTGTAGAGTGCTGATGAGCACTTACTAAAGATTTGATTATTCTTTTTCTTGTCTTCTTCAATCAAAAATTATTGATCACAGCAAAATTTGTATTGTAAAAAATCCTTCTTAAGAAAAAAAAAAAACTTAAGAAAGGAAAAAACTTGATCTATAACCCATTGTACAAATGTACAAACCAAAAATTTTATTTAAAGGTATGTATTAATGTTAAATAGTCGAAATTTATTTTTAATATTTCTAATATTATATGATGATGGGTTGGTATCATTCGTCTAGCTCGAGTTCAATCCTGGCTAAAGCCAAGAAATATTTTTATTTATAATTATAACAATAATTGCCGCGATCACTAACTCTTGATCAAAGAAGACAGGAAAAAATAATTGAATACACTAAAGCTGGGGGACAACTAGCTGTTTCACAGTCGCTACACTGTTCATCAGCACCCACTTGGCTTTAGCCAGGATTGAACTCGAGCTAGACGAATGATACCAACCCATCATCTATTATATGATTATATTAGAAATATTTAATTTAAAAATTATAAAGTTCAATAAAAATTCAATAAATTATATATGTATGTTATTATTATTTTGGTTTATTTCATTAAAAGTGGAGATGGGAAAATGTTGTGAATTTCTCGAATCACGCATGATTTACATAAAACCGTACAATAATAAATATTTATGTATTGTATCGTTATAAGATCACATACAGTAATTTAAAAGATTTATTTCTTGTTGTATGTGATATCCACTTTTAATAAATAAATCAAAAATAAATATATAATGATGAGATTGCTTGTGTTCGTTCTTTTGTAACTTTTTAATAATTAATTATTATTAAGTTATTCAATAAATAAATAAATTTCGTTTTTATTTAATAAAAAAGTAATGCAAAAATGAAATCGAATGATTAATTATGCGCCACTTTGTATTTGTTATTGGTTATGTATGCTTTTGAAAGTGTTAGTTATCGATAGTTTTAGTTATCGATATTATATCGATATTATAACATTTTGGCTATCATTGATATTTAATTATTTGATCTTGTTTAAGTAAATATTTCTTATTTTTACAGCTATTTGTTATCATCGTCAGGAAAATTAATATGTTATTATTTTTCAAATTGAAAATTTTTTAATAACATATTAATTTTCCTGACGATAATAACAAATTATTATCGAGATATTGAAAATAAATACTGTTGAATTTTTTACATAAAATAAAACGATCTTTAGCTACAAAAATAAGAAATATTTAATTTTGCTTATCGATAAATTTTTGAAAGACTTTTCTAATAGATTCGAAATTCAAAAAATAAAATTAATATGAACAAACTCTCTTTAGGCAATCTAACTTATCTTTAAGTTTGCTATAAACCATTTATTTAGTTTGCTATAAACCATTCATTTAGGTTCCCATAGTAAATTTTTGCCAGCGATTACTTTAAAACAGAAAATTTTCGTTAATGATTAATTATGTGTGAAAAATTTCTTTAGACAATTTAAATTATCGTTGAATTTGATACAGACAATTTGTATCGATAATGTTCCCATAGAAAATTTTTGCCATCGATAACTACAATACAGAAAATTTTCGTGAAAGATTAATTTTGTGTGAAAATTTTTTTTTTATTTTATGTATTTTTTTTTAACTTAATAACAAAATATTCCCGATAACTTTTCTGTAAAAAAATTTTGTCATCGATAAATTAAATGCAGAAAACTCGAACTGTCTATCATTTTTAATATAAATTTTACAGCTCTAAAGAGAATAATAAACTCAACTGAATAAATTTATTAGGTGTATAACTTTGCTTCTACCTTTTCCCAATAGATGGCTGTAGCGGTAAGTAGTAGTCAAAATAAATAGATCGTAGATAACTTACAATAAGTTTAGGTATTTCTAAACATAACGTTATCGAAATATTAGTCAATTTGTGTCTGCACTATAGAGTTAATCTCGATCAAACATGTCCACTTATAGCCTATTTACACCTACTCACATCTTGGAGATGTGTGTGGAAGATGTTGAAAATTGAAAAAAGCTGTTTACATTACATTTTCAACATCTTTCATCTGTCAAGTATTACTTTACGTGTTTGAGCAAACAAAAAACATCAAATAAAATGGAATTAAAAGTTTATACATTTATTGGATTAATTATAGCTCTTAGAGAGCAAAAACAATTACTGCTTCAATTTTCAGAATTATTAGAAAATCTTGCTTTATGCGCAACGTGCATTTGTTAGAATTTTAAATAATTTATTAAGATTTTAACTCATATATATAAATAATAAGAACTTAGAATCGAAATGGTAATTTTTTTAAAAAGGATATTCCAAGACGGCCAGTCCAGAGTTTTTCAAAGACAGCTTACGAATGGATCTTGCAATTTCACTGTCATTTTCTGGAAAATATGCGAATTTTTCCTCTCACTCCGCAATTCTGCAATTTTTCTTGCAAAGGTCTATTAGCATACTCCCGTCAGCAGCAGACCATACAACACGATTTTTTTTTTCTTTTTTACTATAAATATATGTATTATTTTTAATTATATATTCTTTTTAATTAAATTAAAATTTACTTACATTGTTCGTTCCCGATCATTGTAAAAATGTTCTAGTGACAATTTTCTAGTTGACAATTTCTTTAAACTTTTTTAGTGATGACACTAAAATAATCGAAAGATGTTGAGTCTAGCAAAATGAGAAACCAACATCTTGTAAAGATGTTGAGAGATATTGATTTTTTTTTCATATAGACTTTATATAGGAAGATGTTAACATCTTGCCAAAATGACGAAAGATGGAAGATGTGAGTAAGTGTAAATAGGCTAATTGAAGCCAAATTCTCGTATTTGCGGGGGGTTTTTATTTTCTGGTTTAATATGAAGAAATTGTAAGGTTAGTAAAAAAATGTGCCGAGAGTGCTTTCAACGCTTCAGAAACGATTAGAGGGACGGTTTTCAAAGATGCATAATTGGAGGCACTACTTGATCAAGACTCATGTTAAATGCAACACGAATTGGCAGGATCATTGAAAGTAACGCAACAAGCCATTTTAAAATGCCTGAAAGTCAAAGGAATGATTCAGCAAGAAAATTAGGTGCCGTTTGCTTGTGAACAGCTGCTTGCAAGCAAAAACGGAAGAGATTGCTGCATTGTATTCTAATTGGGCACGAAAAAAGTACCCAAAAGTACTCACGGTTCCAAGATCTTGCTCAGTATTTGGTGAAACCAGCTCGGCGTAACGTATTACTAGTTGTTAAAACTGACTGAAACACTCACAGGCGATCATTATCGAATGCAATTAAAACGTTGGAGCTGAGCATTAAAAGACAAATGGCCGCAATAAAACTAGAGACATAATAAAGTTATTTTGCAGCATTGCAATGCTGGACTCCATATTGCGAAAGTGATCAGGACATATTTGGAAACGTTGAAATAACAAATCCTACACGACCCGCCATATTCTCCAAATGTTGCTCCCTCCGGCTGTCACTTGTTTCGATCAATCGCACACGGCCTGGCTGAACCGCGCTTCCGGTCTTATGAAGAAGTAAAAAATTGGATCGATTCACGCTTCGCTTCAAAAGATGAGGATTTTTTTAAAGGCGAGTTTCGTATGCTGCCCGAAAGATGAGAGAAAATAGTGGCTAGCAATAGACAATACTTTAAATCATAAACCATACAACCAGTTTTTTGTTTACAATAAAGCGTAGAATTTTGAAAAAAAAACGGCTGAAGCAAAGTTGTACAACTATTTTTTCTATGAATTACACTGTTGTTCACATACTTTTTTTTATTAAAGGTTCAGCCAAATTATATTTTTTCTGTTTAACAGTGTTGTTGATTAAATCTTTTTATTATTACTGATTAGTTTTGTAATCGGGGTTTTGTTTTCCCGAACCGTATTTAATGGCGCATATTGCTTAAGCTACGTACACACGGTTGTCAGATCTTACAATATTGCCAGTAAAATTGTCTGAAAATGTATAACAATCGTGTGAACTGCCAATTTTTAACTTACAACGTTGTCAGAAAAACCATTGTCAATCAATTGAAAGACGACAATGTTGTCAGGCATCTGACAATCGTTAGAACACTCTTCGTCGGCATTGCCAGATAATTGGCTGGTATTGTAAGCTCAGTTTTAGTTGTCAGATGTATAAAATTAATGCACCTGACAATGGCATCATTGTCAGAAAAAAGTTTGATGGGCAACACTGCCAAACACATGGCTGTTGATATACATAAGTGGCAATGCCTTACAATATGACTGGCGATTTTTTTCATCTAACAATCTGACAACCGTGTGAACTGACAATTTTTGTTGTCAGATGAATTATTTGTCTTACGATCGTCTGAACACACAATTTACTTCTGCGGAACAATTTTTCATCGTCACTATATTGTCAGCATGTTGCCAGATCTTACATCTGACAACCGTGTTTACATAGCTTTAGGAGTTAATTGCAAACTTCTGTTTTTTAGTGAATTTTTTTTCACACTAATAATAAGATTTTTTTATTGAAATATTTAACTATTGCAAGTAATTAACGTTTGGATTTTATCGATTTTGTGAATAATATCATTAATTATAAACAGTTTATTAAACACAAACATTTCTTTGTTTTAATTCCCGTTCATCATATTTAACAACCCCTCTTTAATTAGAAATCAGAAAAATGAAAGTTTTTCTTGCATTCTGTATTCTTTTTATTTGTTGGGGGTTGGCATAAAAAATGCAGGTCGAAAGTTTTGCTCATTACCAAGTACTAGATTTTTTCTCTTTGTGCTGGTTAAGGTGAAGGTAATTTGAATTCATAATTGATAGCTGGCGAATATGCAATGTGCACATGTATAGTACATAAAAGAGTATTTAATTTGTAATTTTAATTGAAGCGATGAAAAAAATGTTTTTTTTTATTTTTTACACTTCATAAGTAAAAACGTGTCGGAAAAAGGGTTTTTATGCTTAATATGTTTAGCATACTTTTGTAGCCAGCAGACGGTTAACGAATATCTTGCATACTTTTAGGTGTTGAATAAAATTCCATTAAATTTCATAGTTTAGCTTAATAAAACTAAAATAAACTTTTCACAAAAATTTTATTAAACACATAATCACGGAAAACATAAAGTTAATTATAACAGAGTTTTGGGCCAATATGTTACTAAATTAATTTATTTTAATTTTTGCTACCAGCGGAAACTACCACCGCACGTTTCAAAATTTATTTAAACAAATTCTCATTAAATTGCAACAAAAAAATTTTAATTGAAGACATATTTTCTGCAAAATTATTTGTTCCAACGAACTTTATTTATTTATTATAATTTCTTTTAGTCACAATGAATTACGAATTCTACGAAATAATTTGAAAAATTTCCAACATTGCAAAAAAAAGTTGCACAAGGCAACAAAATAAGAAAAAAAAGAAAAACTCCATCACTAAATAAACTACCAGCAACATAAAAAAGACACAATTTTCAATTTGCAAGATGTAAAAGAAAAATTATCATATCCTTTTGTGTCCTTTTCTAGTGCGTTTTTCTTTAACTGCTTTCCTTAATGTGAATGAAAACAAATACGCCATGATGGCTGCAAAGGAAAAGTTCTGCAATCATTCATGGCCGGTTTATACAATATTTCTTTTAAGGAAACGCATACTCGTATAACAACATCTTGTTACTACCATGCATGCTTAAGCATGTCAAACGAGACAAACAAATTTCTTATATTAAGAGTTAAAGAAAAACAAGAACCTTGAATTACACTGCAGTGATGGCTAATTTTGATTTAAATTGCTGATTGTAAAACGAATATTTAAGCAATTATTTTGGGGGGTAAAATAAACATCCAGCA
The DNA here is from genome assembly GCA_914767995.1 of Thecocarcelia acutangulata. NCBI lineage: Eukaryota > Metazoa > Arthropoda > Insecta > Diptera > Tachinidae > Thecocarcelia > Thecocarcelia acutangulata. The sequence continues at coordinate 24,929,693 of OU612097.1, read as the reverse complement.
ATGGGTGTAGTAGCACATGTAAGGGCCATTATTACAACTGACGAATAGGAGTTTATCTTACAGATAATTTTTTTTTGTTGGTTATTACAAGTTAAACATTGACCTGAAAAGTTACTGATAACAGCTGGGAGCCAAATCTGCCGAATACGCACGCAAAGAAAAGGCAGTTTGAAATATGGTTACAACAACAATAGTATATATTTTATAACATTGTGAATTGTTGTTAAAAAGTGTGTTTTAGCAATTCAATTATAGTTTTTTCTTCTATAAATATGTCACTGTTTGCATTTATGTAATTTCAAAATGTGGTTACATACAATAACAGCAATTGTGAAAATTTGTCTAAAACAATAATAGATTTTATCACACCCAATGTCAAAATATTTATGTTTATCATATGTATAAAAAGCTAATTCATATGTAACAAAACTATGTTTAGAGATTATATTTATTATTGTTGTCATCAACGATATTTTCATTCCAGTCACTGACGTATAATTCTCATTCCGTTTGGTTTTTTCTTGGGAAAAAAAATATTTATTCAGATTAAAATAAAAAAGAAAAAAACATGAAACTGTCGAAAAATATCATATTGAGTATTCGTCTAATATTATGGAGCATAAATTTCTTCAAATGGATTTAGATTCGTTTTATAATTAGTGCAAAGTCAACCTGATGGAGCTTAATTTTAAAAAATGCAAGCAAATGCGCTTTTTTAGAAGCAATCCGAACATCGTTAATTATTTTCTGAGTGGTTATAAAATTGATACCGTTTACAGTATAATAGATTTAGGTATTTTATTTGATCCAAAAATAAATTTTATTCCGCATATCACAGCTGCAATAAATAAGGCCAGGGATACATTGGGTTTTATAAAACGTTGGTCCAAAGAGTTCGCACATCCGTATATTGCGGAAACATTATATACTGCACTGGTTCGTCCTATATTAGAATATGGATCGATTATTTGGGACCCTATCTATCAGATTCATTCAAAGGCAATTGAGTCAGTGCAAAAGCAGTTTTTGTTATTTTCCCTTCGAGGGTTACGCTTCAACCCTCAAACCATGCATGCTCAACGACCTTCTCTATCAACCTTCCAACCCTATCTACTTTTTCGCGGATGACAGCAGTATTTGTCACTCGTACGCTTTTAGTTATAGGCCCAGCTTATTAGAGATCGCTGCCAAGAGGCTAAATATGAATGATTCACTGAATAGTGATCTTCTATTAATCTCCGAATGGGGTCGTAAAAACAGGGTCGCTTTTAACGCTCGTAGGACCCAAAGTAGTTTATTAACACACAAACAAACGACCGCAAATGCTGATTCATCTGTACTCATGGATGGTATAAATATTGAGGAATCGGATGCTCTTGATGTTCTTGGAATGAAGATACAGTGTGATGTTCGCTGGACTGAACACATTTTTCATGTCTCCAAAGAAGCATTCAAGTGTCTTGGTTTTTTGAAACGGTCCGATCCTTACTATTTATACCACCTACATCCGACCGAAAATGGAATACATTTTCGTGTTTGGGTCGGTGCCTCAAAGTATATTTTGGGGTTACTCGACCGTGTGCAGGAGAGGGCGAAGAGGCTCATCGGTGACAGTAGGGTATCCAACTCTATTGACTCACTGGAGCATCGACGCAGTGTGGGGGGCGTTACTCTGTTCTATCGTTACTACAATGGATTTTGCTCTGACGAGATTAGGGATCTTGTTCCCGAAACTCGCACATTTTTACGTAGCACGCGTTGCACGCGTTCATCGTCCAGAGCTCATCCATTTGTGGTCGATTGCCCGGGGAATCGTACTACGCATTACGGAATGAATTCGTTTCTCAGCCGTACACTTCGTCTGCGGAACGAGTTGTGTTTCCTGTCTGTTATAACGTTAGAAAGTTCAAGTCAAATGTTCACAAACGCTACTCCTTCTTTCTGCCTCCTCACAACCTGTTTTCCTAGTTCTGGTATATACAATGCACTGTATATGTAGTGGTCATCCCCTGAGTACTGGTCCAAGTTATTGTAATACGCATGTATATGTGCCAATTATAATAAAAATATGTTTCTATAATAATAAAACTGTATATGATATTAGTATGGTTACTAAATGAAAGTAGTATGGTTATATATGGGAAAAGTATGAATGGTTAGTAAATAGTATGGTTGAGTATGACAGTTATTCGATAACTTTAAATAATACAATAGCTACTTATTATTACAGTGTAACAATACTAAACCATAATATAGTATGGTTCCTTATAAAATTTTTTTACAATACTATAGTGTGTCATATCATTGGCGTTTTAAATATACCAATATAGTACTATCTAGTACAACCATACAATTCAACAATAGTATGTTGCCCTTAGAATATTGCCGTTTCAACTATATACTTTTTTCTACGTGAATAACAACACGAAAGACTAAAAAAAAACTCTATTGCAGCATACAGAATTTTGGAATTAAATTAGTTAAGACTGATCAGTGTCCAGTGTAGGTACCTTTGACACTGCTCAGATTAGCAAAATTTAGTCCAACGCCTTCCAAACTACAAGGTAATGAAAAGCATTGCGTCCAAACGAATATCGCGGCATATTTTTCGTTTTTCTTAATGTGTTCTTTTTTTATTTAATTTAAATATATTTTAAGTTTGTTTTTTATTTTTAAGAATTTTTTAAAATAAATCAATACACAAAAAGTTTTCCAAAAAAGTTTAATTATTTCCACTACAAAACTACAAAAAGTATAGTGCGACCAAACGAATGTATATTTATTTCATTGAATATTTATTTCACTTTCAAGTCTGACATCGTTTTACGGTTGTTAGCCTCAAATATATATATATCGCTCCTTTATTGCAACATAGTCATAACGCAAAAAGCTTGTTTCGAGAAAAACACATTTAAAATTTTTAGTTGCCATACAAGTCTTAGAAAAAAATGTTTAGAAAATATTTCCTAAAGGAGACAGTTTAAAGGCAATTTAAATAAAATTTTAGCACAATATAAAAGGTAGCACTGTTAACAATTCTGCATTGTTAACTCGAAAAGCTCATTTTTTGAGATATGACCATGTTGCAATAAAGGAGCGATATGTACATTCATTCGTATGAACGTTAATATATTTGCTAACGAAGTTTCGTACATTTTTCGATTTATTTTTAAATGAAAGCAAACATAATTTTTTGATGGTAGTTTAAGGCCACATTTGCTTACATTTAAATATTAAATCCTGTGATCAAGCGGAAATTACATGGGAAAACATTATTTAAAATAAAAAGAGTCTTAAATATGAGGCTTTGATGTTAACGAAAATACATAGCATATGCGAAATAATTTTAATACAAATACAACAGCATAATACAGCTGACAAATGGTGGAGAAAGTGCTTTAAAAATGAGAGAGGATTTATGGGTTAATGCAACCAATAACCCAACAACAAATACTAGCATAAAAACTAAAGTTATAGCCAAACAATTGAGTTTATTTTACTTTAAAAGGTTCTAATATTGATACCAATCAAAAATTGAAAACAACTTATTTTTTATGTTCCTTAGCTGTCTATATGTCCACATTTCATAGGAGCTAACCTAATTATCAGTATATTTATATTCTAATATTTCAAATAAATTATTCAACATTGAAAAAGAAAAATGTTCTATTAATAACTTTCAAAACACAAAAACAAGTCTTTTTCTTTTACACACGTTTGAAATCCACTGATGATTAGAGTAGTACCTATGAAATGTCGACATATAGACAGCTAGGAGACATAAAAACAATTTATATTTTTTGATTGGTAAAGTTATAAGTTTTGGTGTTGAAAAATTTAGACATAATTAGCGGGAAATCGAAATTTTATGCAACACTAAATACATTGGCTGAATAATAAATTTTAATTCAATTTATAAAAATTCCCGTCAGTATGAAATTAAAACTGTATTGACTTTAAGTACTAATTAAACGAATGTAATATACTTAAAGATTAATAAGCTAATAGTCATTAAAATTTCAATGAATTTTAAATTAAATATTTCATTGAGAATTTTATTAAAATTAATTTTATGCCACTCAAACAATTAATGTGCTCATGCGTTTAAATATAATCCCAGTCAATATTATTTAGATTTATTACTTTTTAAAAAACACATTTAATATCTTCGCCAGACGTGTTTGTGGTAAAATACAGCTGGTTCATTTACTGTTGCCTGCTTATAGGAGCAGCGTGTTACTTAACTCAAAACAAATTTTGTAAACGGTTTTTAATTGTGATAAATGTTGTCTTGTAATAGACAAATATTAAAGAAACGTTCAAACAATGCACTTGGAAAGTATATACACATACTGCCTTCTTTATAAAAGAATATTTCATATTCATTAAGCTCTTATTGCACAGATTCCTATATAAGATTTGTTTAAGAAGTGTTTCGTAAACATGAAATATTTTTCTAAATAAGGCCAATAAAGTTTATGTATTTTTACCACAATTTAAATTTATAGGGTGTTTTTTTAAGCCCGATAGAACTTGAAATTGTAAAAAATAACACAAAAAATTAAATTGTAATCAAAATTTTTTTTTATTCGAAAGATCAATACGTGACATTAACATTTGAAAATGATTTCGGGCATATGGGCACCGCGGCTGTTCTTGACGAAGCGCATTCTGGACGTCCAATTTTGGGCAACTTTTCCGAGCACTGCTGGCCGTATGTCACGAACAACACGAACAATGCTGGCCTCCAAGGCGTCAATTGTTGCTGGTTTATCGGCATAAACCAGTGACTTCACGTAGCCCCACAGGAAATAATCGAGAGGTGTCAAATCGCACGACCTTGGAGGCCAATTGACAGGTCCATTTCTCGAAATCAACTTATCGCCAAATTTTGATTTCAGTAAGTCGATGGTTGCGTTCGCCATATGGCACGTAGCGCCATCCTGTTGAAACCACATCTCCTCCGGATCAATGTCATCCATATTTTCAAACAAAAAATCATTGATCATGGTGCGGTAACGATCTCCATTGACCGTAACGCGAGCTCCGGCCTCATTTTTGAAGAAATAAGGTCCGATGATGCCACCAGCATGAAAACCGCACCAAACAGTGCATTTTTCTGGATGTAATGGAGTCTGTAGGGTCTCTTGTGGATTGGTCTCACTCCATATGCGGCAATTTTGCTTATTAACAAATCCGTTAAGCCACAAATGCGCCTCATCGCTGAACACAATTTTGCGATAAAACAACGCGCGAATCGACGACTGATTTTCAAAGTAAATTTGGATAATTTCGTAGCGTTGTTCAAGCGTGAGTCTATTCATGATGATTTGTCAGAGTATACTGAAACAAATAAAAAAAATGTTTCATCAAAATTTAATTTTTTGTGTTACTTTTTACAATTTAAAGTTCTATCTAGCTTAAAAAAACACCCTATATAAATTCATTTTGCCTATTTTTAAAAGACATAAATAATAAATTGCCTACTTTTAGGAGTCTTAATTTTTCGTTTTATGTTGCAATAAGTTGTTTTTCTAAAATGTAATATATTTAACATAATTTAATTTTGTAAATATGTATATCAGTAAAAAAATTATAAATAGCTTGTTTTTTATGTTTCCCAGCTATCTATATGTCGGCATTTCATAGGAACTACCCTAATCATCAGTAGACTTTGGAAATTTTTGAAAGATATTCTCAAATTGTTTGAATTTTTGTAAATATGTTTATAAATTTGGAAATTGGGGCATAAACTCTGGGCCCACATAACCAATTACTTAGCTTGGGATTCTGGCCAACGTTTTTCATATAAAGTTGACTACAATACTGAATGAAGTAGAATGTAGTTCTAATAAAATATTGTCATCTATTGATTTTTCTTAAGAAAGTTTTTCTATAAGAAAAGTTTTATTCTAAGAAAAACAATTTGGAAAGTCTATAGAAAAAGCTTTTCTTTTGTCTCTTTCACCGTTTTCCCTTTCAAATAATAGTGTTTAATCACTGCACGAAAATCACTTTTTTCCTTTTTTCAAGAAACACAAAAGTTGCATACTTCAAAAGACTACAACAATTAAACTAAGCGATGAATTTATGTGAAATTTTAACAGCTGACGTTTGACAAATCTCAATTAAAAAAAAAGAAAATTGTGTTTGTGCTGCCATCTAGCGCTAGGTAGCTTCAATATCAATCTGCCTTCATACAATTAGGTTAAATTACAAATCCACTGAGATTAAAATGTGTTTCATTGTTGAAGATGAAATATACGAAATGCATTTTGATTTGAACGATGCTTTTCGTAAAAGGACTCAACAGTTTTAGCGCGCAGCACAATTGTGTGACGGTCAGGGCGGGACTCACAATCCCTACTTATGGTTGCACCAGCTTCTATTTCGTAGGAAATGTATTAGAATCACTAAAGAAAAACTGAAATGCTAGATAAATATGATTTAGAGCCATTTACACGAGTCCGTTCCAATTAATATCATGTATATATGTTTAATGTGGCGAATTGATACTAAAACAAAATCGGAATAAAAAGTTCAAGAGTCTAGCTGGAGTCATTTAAAAAAGCTTTTGGCAAATATTTGCAAATAAAGCTTAAAATTTATAATGCAAACCAACACAATTACAATACAAATTTTTAATGATATAATCTAAACAAAAGGCTTTCAAAATTTAAATGCTGAATAGGAAGCTTAAATATAATCATTAATATAATTAATTGCTTATCCTAAAAGTATGCTAAACTTCCTTATTATTAATTAATCATTAATTACCCGTATATGAAAGAAAAACATAAACAAAATTTTATCACAAACAAAATCATTCATCTTTTTAAAAAACAAAATTGTTATTTATGTCTATGCGAAAAAAAAAAAAAAAACTGTCAAAAACTTTTTCCCCATTTGCACTCACACCCGCTTCAAAACAGCAAACTCGAAATAAAAACGCTTAGAAGTGGGAATAAAAAAAACACTTATAAAACAATTATATTAAATACATAACAAGCAGAAATAGTGATACTTTCAAAAATTGTCTTCTGGTTTCCATTGAAAACTGCTGATCAATTGAGGCCAAGTTAAAACGAAAAAAAAGGAAAAATTAAAACTTTAAACAACGCAAAAAGCACAATGTGATAAAAGGGACTAGAATATCTTAACAAATCTTTATTGTTGGTGGTCTTAGCCTTGTAAACCTCCCTTAATTGTTTAAACGTATAAACATACACATACCAATACACATAACAATTGGGAAAAAAAACATAAATATATTTTGCCTCTGTTTCTTCCCTGCAACTGAAGCCAGTGCTTATTACTAGAAGTTTTTGGAAAGGGGGTGTGGAGAGGAGGGCAGGAGGGCGGTGGGGTTATACTTGTGTTTTTGGGCTTAAAACAAGTTGAGGTTCCATTTGCTTCCCTTTTGGCTGGTTAGATATTTTCCGTTGATATTGCTGTATTTGTTAAAACTTAAATGTATGTGTTTGTGTATGTTTGTATGCGTGCGTGTGCAGTATGCGTGTGTGTGTGTGTGGCTGTTTGTGTATATGCGGGTTTTTCTCCCACTTGAGAGTTTGGTTTTCTTTCTTTGCTTGGCATTGATTTACAACGCATGAATGAATGCTGTTTGATTCATATTTACACTTGTGCCTTAATGCTCATATATGTTGCTGTATGAGTGTGTGTGTATGTGTGTGTGTTTGTATCTGTATGTTTTTTGCCTCTCATACAAAATTCAATTTCTTTTCCTTTATTCCTTTCTTTCCAAATAAAATATGAGATTCCTCTTATACAGTTCACAAGTGTTCATTAAGCTTTATTTGCTTTTGTTATATTAACAACAACCCAGCGAACATAAGCGGGTAGCTGACAAATCGTTCTACCAGAAAAAATTCAAATATATATTTTAATTCTTTCATTTTTTTTTTTTATTTTTTTGCTGATATAAATTCAATTTAATTTTATATAACTAACTGGCTTCCAAGGAGATGTAGCGTAAACGACCTGATCAGACCGTATCAGTTGTTGTTTTAAGGTTGTGGTTAAAGCCAGTCAAATTCCTTGGTTTCATGTCTACATCTCTTGATTAACATAACGTGTAAAAATAAAGTCTGGTACAGTCAGGTCAGCTAATTTTTAGACCACATAGAAACGTTTGATTGGGATCTTTTTGAATGCTTTCCTGTATAGCAGTTACAGCTACTTCAGTGCCCAGAGTTAGGTGTCTCACAAGATTCACACTATTATTGAGAATAAACGTGGTCCGAAAACGGCCGATTTTTTCTTTCGAATTAGAAGCGCTGCGTCAAAAAATATATAAAAAGATATATGACAGAATGTATGATTGATTTTCATTAGCAACTGCCTTGACGGTGTTATCTGAGGATAGACCGGCTCCACGGATTGAATTATACACGATTTACCAGCACCGGCATGTCGCTTGAAAGCCTCACACAAGTCGCAATTTTCGCCATAAGTTTGTAGTCATGTCAACAAACTCTCTGCTGAAAAGCTCTGGTCTTCAAATCCTAATGGAATATAAAGCTCACGAGCTGTTAGGATGAAGCCCATTTAAGAGTCTCAGTCCGTAGCCAATCCACTCGTTACGCAATCACATAATTGGTTCCTTACATTACAGGTATTTGTTGCGAGATAACAGCACCTCAGGGTGTTATTAGCTCCCGAAGTTCAACATTGTATTGTCATCCGGGAAACTAGTTCCCTTTCCTGTAATTTTAGGTTCAAACCAAAGCCGAAACATTTCAGCCAAGCACCTTAACGATGGTCAGCGCCGAGGTGGTCTGCAAACAGAACCTCATAGCAGCTTTGCTGACCCCGGTTCTGCCAATTAACTCTTGGTGAGGTTTTTGGATATCCAACACAACATAAGTCATATGGCTTCCTAGAGTTTTATTTGCAGAACTCCTACCCTTCTATGCCCGAGAAAGCAGAGTGCCTTGGTTAGGTGTACACCAAGGCAAAACTTGCCCCCGATGTGAAATGGAAAGTGTAGTTAAAAGTTTTCTTGGAAGCTCTGCCATAACTGGTCTGGTTATGAGTACAGTTACTCCTTTACCTTAAACATAGAAGTTGAGAAAAAGTAAAAAAAATTTAATTTGGGCGCCTGGAAACCGATTTTTTTGATATGTCGTAATGGAGATTCCTCATGCAAAAAGCTATCGAAAAATCCATGGCACATTATTAGGCATTGCTAAATCGACTCACCCTAGTGGCGTGTCCGTCCCCTGACACTGATAAAAGTGTCCATCTTCCGACACTGATAAAAGTGATTCTAAGCGCTTGTTGCGCTTTATCGTCTTACCGATTTTGCTGGAATTTTAAATATAAATAGATTTGCGTACAAAGGAGTACAACATACCTTTTGTATATTTTTGCAAAACTACGACCAAGAAGGGTTTTTTATTTTACGCGGCTCACCAGGTGCCAATACATCTTTTTTTTTTTTTTTTTTTTTTTTTTTTTTATATTGGACCAGTACTCAGGGGATGACCCCTACATATGCAGTGCATTGTACCAGAACTAGGAAAATAGGTTGTGAGGAGGGGGAAAGCGGGAGTAGTGTTTGTGAACATTTGACTTGAATCTTCCAACGTTATAACAGACAGGAAACACTTCTGCAGGCAACTTGTTCCACAGACGAAGCGTGCGGCTGAAAAACGAATTCTCTCTGTAATGCGTAGTACGATTCCCCGGGCAATCGACCACAAATGGGTGAGCTCTAGACGATGAACGTGTGCTACGTAAAAATGTGCGCGTTTCGGGAACAAGATCCTTAATCTCGTCAGAGCAAAATCCATTGTAGTATCGATATAACAGAGTAACGCATCCCACACTGCGTCGATGCTCCAGTGAGTCAATAGAGTTGGATACCCTACTGTCACCGATGAGCTTCTTCGCCCTCTCCTGCACACGGTCGAGTAACCCCAAAACAGACTTTGAGGCACCGGCCCAAACATGAGAGTTGTATTCCATTTTCGGTCGGATGTAGGTGGTATAAATAGTAAGGAGATCGGATGGAGTGAAGTACATCTTACACCGTTTCAAAAAACCGAGGCACTTGAATGCTTCTTTAGAGATATGAAAAATGTGTTCAGTCCAGCGAACATCACACTGTATCTTCATTCCAAGAACATCAAGAGCATCCGATTCTTCAATATTTATACCACCCATGAGTACAGATGAAGCAGCATTTGCGGTCGTTTGTTTGTGCGTCAATAAGCTACACTGGGTCTTACGAGCATTAAAGACTACCCTGTTTTTACGACCCCATTCAGAGACCAATAGAAGATCACTATTCAGTGAATCATTCATATTTAGTCTCTTGGCAGCGATCTCTGATAGGCTGGGCCTATAGCTAAAAGAGTACGAGTGGCAAATGCTGCTGTCATCTGCGAAAGAGTGGATAGGGTTGGAAGTTTCGTAGAGAAGATCATTTAGAAAAATAAGGAATAGGGTAGGAGAAAGAACGGAGCCTTGCGGAACCCCTGAATTAATCTTGAACTCGTTTGATGAGACCCCATCTATAACAACTCGTATAGAGCGGTCTCTGAGAAAGCTCGATATAAACCGAGAGAAGTCATCACCGACACCAAAGGCAGTAAGTTTTGCCAATAGTGCACCATGCCACACTCTGTCAAACGCTTTTGAAATATCAAGAGCCACCACCCTACTTTCACCGAAATGATGGATTGAGTGGCACCATTTCTCTGAGAGATATGCCATAAGATCGCCAGTTGAACGACCCTTACGAAATCCATATTGACGATCACAAAGTAGTTTATGCGACTCCAGATACCTCATAAGGTGATGGTTAACCATGTTTTCCATTACTTTGGAGAGTGTAGAGCAAATTGCAATTGGGCGGTAATTTTCGGGGCTATTTGCCATACCCTTTTTGGGTATTGGTGTTACATTAGCAACCTTCCAGCACGATGGAAACTCACCAGTATGGTAAAGTATGCTGAAGAGGCGTGCTAATGGACGCTCAAGCGTAGAAGAACACTGCTTCAAGACCAGTGCTGGAATGCCATCCGGTCCAGGAGTTTTGTTTATATCGAGGTCTTCCAAAACCCCTTTAACTGCTCGCGCCCGGAAGAATATCTTCGGCATAGTTACAGATACTCTTTCGAGCTCGGGAAGTGGCTGACTGCTTTCCGGCAAGCAGGAATTGCTTGCAAAGACTTCAGCCAACAGGTTAGCTTTGTCAACCGGGTCTGTAAATGCTTGGTCATTCTTTAAAAGAGTTGGAATTGATGAACTAGCACTGTTCTTTACTCTCTTAACGAAAGACCAAAAGGTCTTACTGCCCCGAGGAGCTGCAAGGACCTTGGCTCTAAGGCGCTGTTCGTGAAGAAACTTTTCACGCCTAAGTACCTTGGCACACGAAGATCTTGCCTTTTTGCGTAGCAAATCAGTGTCTGGCGTTTTGTTTAAACGCCAGTTACTGAATGCTTCCTCTCTGGATCTGACTGCGTTTTTGCACGTCTGATTAAACCAAGACTTTGGTTTTGGTTTAATCGAAATCTGCTTGGAGGGGATGAATGTTTTCATCCCTAGCAATATCATGTTCTCGACCATTTTTGCTGAAGCATTTATGTCGTTATCTAGAAAACAAAGTTTCCAATTAAAATGCTCATAAAATTGGTTGAGCTCAGCCCAACGCGCCTTTTCGTAAATAAATATTGAACGTTTCGTAGCTGATTTTGAAACGTTACGAAGTCCCGAGATCGAAAAGGAGGCAGAAATGGTGCAATGATCCGAATTGCCGAGAGGTGCACTAACTCTGACTTCATACTTTTCAGGGTGTGAAGTCAGGAATAGGTCAAGTGTGTTTGAATGGTGCCCTTCAACACATGGAATATGCGTTGGCTCATTCACTAATTGCGCTAGGTGGTTGTACGCAGCGAATAACTCGACATATTGGCCTTCTGGAGTTGTATGACTCGAATGACGAAGCCAGGATGAGTTGTGAACATTGAAATCACCAGCAACAACGATTTCACTGCTCGGACAACTTTCCAGGATCTTCGATATGGAGTCGGAGAGGGCATCGAAACCAGAAAAGGTAGTATCCCTCACCGCATTTGGACTTCTGTATAGAAACCCGAAATGCAAAAAGTGTGATCTGATTTTGAATTTAACCCAAAGACAGGTAAATTCTGCATCATGCATGCTTAATGGTTGCTGGCATTGGAACACAACTTCATTGCGAATGTAAATTACAAGGCCCCGATGGCATTTAAAGAGGGATAGGAATTGATACCCAGGTATATGAAAATCCTGTGGATCAGCATTCTCAGATACCTGGGTTTCACATAGGGCGAAAATATCCGGCCGATGGAGACACGTGTGAGCATAGACGGAGAAGAAGTTCGTTCTCAGCCCACGTATGTTGCAAAAGTCTATTCTAAAGTTTCCCGCCATTGCGATAGAAAGATCATGTACAAATGCTAATTCTGCTGTGCTGGTGAGGCCGAAGTTAACTTAATTGTTCATTCGACTGTATAGTATCCAGTGTATATACCTTCGATACTATACAGTCAACAACAGTTAGCCCCATATCACCAACATTGCAAAATAATTATTTGTTTTTATTTTTTTTAAAAGGTATGTTGCAGGATTATGGAACAATGCCTGTAAAAGGGCCATAAAAGCCCTGATCTGGCCATTTATGTGTTCACAACACAACGGACAGAACACTACAAAGAGTTAGAGTTGTTGTGAGTTAGCCGCCGAATGCGTCGTGGGTGCGTACTTTTTGAAAAAAAAGTACGTTGTGGTGTTGTTATATTACAGCACCTTAAGGGCTACAATTAGTTTTCTGAAACTCAGTCATGTACCATAATTATCAGGGAATAATCTTTGAGGTATTAAGTCTAAAGCGCAACCAGAACCATGTCACCACGATGAGTACCAGAAGGATCTGCCACATAGAACCTCTTGGAAGCGTGTTAGCCTCCGGAACTCCCACCACAACTTGAGTGATGCATATTGGGTCTTATTAGACTTTTATTTACTAAAACAAATTAAGGGCTCCTATCCCCCAATACCCAGGAAGTAGTGTGCTTCAAGAAGACCTTCCCCCCGGGGGATATATGAGAGCTAGAAATGAGATACCGCTACTGCTCTATGCTACAGAAAGTAGAGTGCAGAAAGCTAGTAGTATCGGGTGGTTAAATTTCAAGGGCCGATGTTGAATGTGAACCACACATAAACGCCACGTTTTTTTCCAAATTTTATTTGACATTTCTCTATTTCAGACTTATTCAATTTGAACTATGGAGAGATACACAATCCAGCAACGTGTTAAAGTTATCCAGACTTATTATGAAAATGATGATCAATTTTCGAAGAAAATCATCTTCAGTGATGAGGCACATTTTCACCTCAGTGGATTCGTCAATAAACAGAATTGCCGCATTTGGGCGAATGAGAATCCAAGAGTGACTGTCGAAAAACCAATGCACCCACAAAGAGTGACTGTTTGGTGCGGTTTATGTGCTGGCGGCATCATCGGGCCGTATTTTTTCCAAAATGAGGCCGGTCAGGCAGTTACTGTGAATGGTGTTCGCTATCGTGAGATGATAACGAACTTTTTATGGCCCGAATTGGAAGATATGGATGTAGACGAAATGTGGTTTCAGCAGGACGGTGCCACTTGCCACACAGCTAACGAAACAATTGCTCTTTTACGCAACAAATTTAATGGCCGTGTTATCTCACGTAATGGCGATGTCAATTGGCCGCCAAGATCATGTGATTTGACACCGTTGGACTTTTTTCTTTGGGGTTATTTGAAAGAAAAGGTGTACGTCGATAAGCCAGCAACAATTCATTCAACAGCTAAAGGATGAGATAATTCGGCACATTAACGGCGTAGAACCTTCATTATGCCTCAGGGTCATCGAAAATTTGGACCATCGGATAGAGGTGTGCCGCCGTGGTCGCGGCGCCCATTTCTCCGATATTTTGTCCCATACATAATTGAGTAATACCAATATATCATAATAAAATAAAATTACAATAATTTCCTAAATAGTTTGTGTTTTATTCAAAATCAACATCGGGCCTTGAAATTTAACCACCCTTTACTTTAAGTTAATACCTGTTCCCCGGAGGGACCTAACTGCATTTTAGCTTCGAAGTAATAACATGTATTTTTGAAGAAGAAATATTATTTTTCCCCCTCCCAAAACTGCGCCTAATGAACAATGGCATGAAATATAAAATTAAAGCTGCAGTTTTGAATTCTTTATTTTGCATTTAAGGAAATTTAACATTCGGATATTTTCATTAAACTCTCATGTTCACGTTACTCTCACTTTTTTTCTTTCTTACTCTTAAATTATCTTTGAGCCTCTTTTTTGCTTTTTGTCATTGTCATATGAGATATAAATAAAAAACTTGTACTATATTAAATAAAGTAAAAGATACCAAAACTTGAACTTCTGTTCATTATTGATTCTTCTAGTCGAGAAAGAACCCTGTGAAGCATAAATAAGGATACTTAATGCAAGTACACGTAGTTTGTGTTTCTACTCGTATTGTATATAATTTTTATGTAGGTTCTTATGTACTTCAATCTATATAATAATAAACTTAGTTTTGTTTAAAAATATGAAAAGTCTTTAACAGATTAACGCTGGTAGTGTTTTTCTCATAATGAAGTTACAAACAATATTAGATGAAAATATGACAACACAAACCCGCCAGAGGTCTACAAGAAGAAGCTCACAACAGTTTAACCTTTATCCGAAGGAAATAGAAAAAGGCACCATAATTACACTCAGGTTAATAGTATCAAAAACTTGTGTAAATCAGTTTTAAAAACTTTAAAGATGAGCAATTTCAGCATAAATTAGTTAAAGACCAACTAATGGAATGTAAAAGCTCTTTAAATTACGAGTATGTTGTGTTAAACAGTTCTTAAGTGAAATTCAATTAAACATTCGTCAATGGTAAGATTAATAGTCTGTCGTATTTTCTTTATGTATTAAACATTTCCTAATGTTTACCAAATTGAAATTTTCCTTTATTTTGAATACACACATGCGTGTGTAGTTGTGTTACCCACCAAGGATGAGTCTAAATTTAGGCGCAAGAATTTTAATTCCCCAAATGCAGACGTACGAGAAGAAGAGTGTGTGTGTTGTTGCAGCATAATGAGAACCTTTAAGAACCATTTTGCAATATAAGTTTTAATGATATTTTGTTTTAACTTAAAGGGCAGATTTTACCCACACACGTATATTCACACAAACATATAGTAGTTGTTTATCCTTGTATGTATATACAATTAATAATTAGAAAGCTCTAGTTATTATTTGTTATGCTCTTTATGAAAATTCTTAACTAATTAAAATGAAAAATGATTACAACTGGAAGTGAGGATATTATTAAATTCCTTATGACAGAATTAGATAATTTGTTAATGATCAATTTGTTAAGGCATTAGTATATAAATTTAAGAAGATGGAATATTTAAAAGGTTGAAAGATAAATATTAAAGATACATATCAAAATAAAGTATATCTAATTATCTGTATTAGTTGTTATAATTTTGTCAAACTTTTAAACTGTTTTTGTTTAAATTGATTATTCATATCTAAAGGATTGGTATTTTGTAAATCTCTGTTGTCATCTGCTTGCTTTCACAACAGAACGCACATATCAAGACCTAATTGAGTGTAAGCCACAGCTGCTTATCATCAGAAAAGCTTCGTTGTGAAAGTAAAACTGGGCCTGGCACCTAAAACGAGAAAATTCGAATTTCTAACAAAGCTAGCTGGGATGGGTTTACACGCTTATATTATTAGCTTCACATTTAGGATTTTTTGTGTGTTTGTATATTTGTAACATTCACCACTTTCATTATACAGGATGTCAAAGAACTCAGCATCAAGCAAGAATTCTGATTACAATCGTCAGGCGAAAAATCAGACTAAATATCGAAAAAAATAAAATTTCTCGTGCGAATAAAAAACATTTGAAATGAGTAAAATGTTTTTTTTATATTTTTCCCTAATTATTTTAATGATGGATCCTGTTAGCCTATTTTGGCTTGTTGTTGAGTTCTGGAACACCCTGTGTACAGTGTGTGCTTTTGAGGAATTTGATATTACGCTATAAAAAATAGTGTTGCCGCTTTAGTGCCTTATGCTATCGCAATTGTTCCGGGGAAGTTTTTTTTTTTTTTTTTAACTAACAATAAGTATTCAAATCTTAATACTAAATACAATAAATTAACTAAGTCCAGCCAATGCTAGACAAAAAGTTTTATTATGCGCATATTATATCGGTAAAATCACCTAATTAACGCTCTGATGGTGGCAACGGTATTCCTTTTTCTCAACCGAGCGTGACCACTAAAATTAAGTATGTTTCGTGCAAGAGGGTTTGGGTGAAGTTGCAATTTGCTGATATACCTTGTCGCAAGGTATATCAGCAAAAAGTTCCGGGGAAGTGAGAGAAATTTG
Organism: Thecocarcelia acutangulata; assembly: GCA_914767995.1. Classification (NCBI taxonomy): domain Eukaryota; kingdom Metazoa; phylum Arthropoda; class Insecta; order Diptera; family Tachinidae; genus Thecocarcelia; species Thecocarcelia acutangulata. Next base: position 24,913,200 of record OU612097.1, on the reverse strand, counting down.
GCGATTACTGAAGGCGATTTTGGGATTTCCGAAAAAATTCGGAACTGGTTCGCTAAACAGTTCGGAACCGGTTTTTCATATTCGCTTTACTTTTTTTTTTTTTTTTGCGTGGAACGAGTATCTGACTTGTTAGCGATCATTTTGGATCCGGTTATTATTCGGTTTTTTGTCGGTTTTGCCGAGTTTGTGCAGTTTTCATGCAGCACAGTAGCAATTCTCGCTGTTTCCTGCCGGTTTTTAAAGGCTGAATGACTGGTATGTACTCGTATATCACAGGAGCGGCTATTATTACCACACTGAAAATGGCTTCACTTGTCTGTTTGTTTCTTTGTAACGATGAATTTTTTTTTTCTTGGACCAGTACTCAGGGAATGACCCCTGCATATGCAGTGCATTGTACCGGAACTAGGAAAATAGGTTGTGAAGAGGGGCAAAGAGGGAGTAGTGTTTGTGAACATTTGACTTGAACTTTCCAACGTTATAACAGACAGGAAACACGTCTGCAGGCTACTTATTCCACAGACGAAGCGTACGGCTGAAAAACGAATTCTCTCTGTAATGCGTAGTGCGATTCCCAGGGCCATCGACCACAAATGGATGAGCTGCGGCAATGAACGTAGGCTACGTAAAAATGTTCGAGTTCCAGGAACAAGATCCCCAATCTCGTCAGAACAAAATCCATTGTAGTAACGGTAGAACAGAGTAATGCATCCCATGATGAGTTTGAGATGCCGTTAAGAGCAATTTGATATTCCGGTATAGAAGAGAGTTGCCACTTTAGAGCAAAACCTTGTATTGCCGTATTGCTTCCGGGTTAGTGTGTCCAAGTTAGTGCGGAGATTTTTGAGATTTTGAAAGGTTGGAACTTGTTCGGAACGGGTTTTTCATATTCAATAGCCATTTTTGCCGCTGAACATGTATCTGTACTTTCAGTGGCCGTTTTGGACCCGGTTGCACGGGCAATTATCCAGTTTATGTTGCATTATTCTTTTATGCCATAAAAAACAAATATATAAAAATGCCTCATATTTTACCTTTAATCACTGACGGAGAATTAAAGCAAACAAGTTCCAGCAGAATGCAGCTTTGTGTCCAGGCATAACAATTTCTGTTACTTTTGTAGCGGTGTCGCATACTTTAGTTGAAGGAATTTTCATTATTGACGTTTTCATAAAAATCGGGCATTAAGACATATAATGTAGGGACACATCATAGATAGAAATTTCACTACGAAACGGTCACTCAAAAAACAAGGCAACAATACGCCTAATATTGTTACATAAATTCTTATCCCACTTAGGACTCGAAATTTCATTCAAAGGCAATTCAATTCAAAGGCAAATAAACTATCACGGCAATATATGAAATTCATTGGGATGCCATTAGCGCCATCTATCTAAAATTTGTCCCACCAACTTGGGAACCGTATTGGCATCATGCGCAAAAACTTTGCTAAATACCATCACATGTTTCAATACAAAGTTTACGATTCTACAAAAGACATATAACAGAGACAAACATAAATTTTTATATACAGATCAGCAATCTAAAAAAATAAAAAGTTATCCGCTTTTCAAACTTTTTAACTAGTTTTCTTGTACTAAAATTAATTAAAACCTTTTCTATCTGTTATATAAAAAGTCCCAGAGCTAATTATTATTACTACGAGTAGCAATATATTTTCTTTTTTTGCTTTTTAAAATGCATTGCCTGCTTTAGGGCGCTCCCCTATATTTTAACAATAATCAATTGAAATATATCTTTTTTTATGTTTTATGTAAATAAAACATTTTACAAAAGCTGTTAATTTATTTATACAGTTTCTTTTTCAATTAATTTATATAAATATTTATTTTTGCAATAATTGCTACACAGTTTTTATTTTCAAATGCTTTTTTTTTATTTAATTTTCAATACTCCATTTAAATTATTATTATTTTTTAACAAGATTTTAAAATTGAAACAATTTTTTTAGTGCTTAAATACTCATGCATTTATTTTGACCAGTGGCAATTGAAATAACTGCTGCAATGCAAAAATTTAAAGCAAAAAAAAAAAAAAAAAGAAATAATATAAATAACCATAATTAACAACGTCTGCAACTCAACATTTAAAAAAGCGCCCAACCGAGTGCTACGATGCTACTTTTCCACATGTGATGTTTTGTTGCAAACACGAAATATAAAAAACAAAACAAAACTTCATGGCAATAATAACAATAACAAAAATCATGTTATTGAAATTGTGACGCCAGAAGACAAGTTTGAAAACAGCAAAAAATAATGGAAAACGGGGTTTTTTTGCTATCGTTTGCCTTAATGTAATTTCACTTTTGTTTGACACACAAAACTGTTAACATACTTTTAGGCAACACAAAACAAAAACACTCTGATACTTTTTTATTTTGTTTTAGGAGAGAGCACCAATATATATACATACATGTACAGTGAAACCTGTCTTAACCGGACACCAAACATCACAGTGTTTTGTGTTTGTCTAATCATAATTGATATGATTGATATATTTTATTAATCATTTGGGTTACCTTTTTTTTTTTTTGTTATTTATTCTTCAATAACCATTCAATGACAGCATGGAATAGTTAAAACTTCGATACTGTTCACACTAACAAAAAGTAGTCCACTCCTACCTACTGTCCAAGATATGAACGACGTTGAAAAGAAATTAATAATGAATATATAAAGAAAACTTAAACGACAGTGAAAAAAATCACGTGTACGCAAAATCAACCGCGTATACACTTGGCAACAGTTTGTTCAAATGACAACAAACATATGTATGACAAAGAGTTGAGAGCTGTGTGAGTTTAAGAAGTCACACGGGGCCGCTGGTGAACCATGAATAGATTAATACGTATTCGTCAAGGCAGGTTCTGACGCAAGTCAGTACATCCTACATTATATCTGATTATTCTGAATCAACGTGGATGTCGTAGAGAAACCCGCAAGCACTAAATCAAAAGCAGTCTTTTTTTTTTGTTTTTTTTTTTTTTTTTGACTGAATGACTAGTATGTACTCGTATATCATAAGAGCGGCTATTATTACCACACTGAAATTGGCTTCACTTGTCTGTTTGTTTGTTTGTTTCTTTGTAACGATGATTTTTTTTTTTCTTGGACCAGTACTCAAGCAATGACCCCTGCATATGCAGTGCATTGTACCAGAGCTAGGAAAATAGGTTGTGAGGAGGGGAAAAGAAGGACTAGTGTTTGTGAACATTTGACGTGAACTTTCCAACGTTATAACAGACAGGAAACATGTCTGCAGGCAACTTGTTCCACAGACGTAGCGTACGGCTGAAAAACGAATTCTCTCTCTAATGCGTAGTACTATGCCCCGGGCAATCAACCACAAATGGATGAGCTCTGGACGATGAACGTGTGCTACGTAAAAATGTGCGCGTTTCGGGAACAAGATCGCTAATCTTGTCAGAGCAAAATCCATTGTAGTAACGATAGAACAGAGTAACGCACCCCACACCGCGTCGATGTTCCAGTGAATCAGTAGAGATGGATACCCAATGAGCTTCTTCACCCTCTCCTGCACACGGTCGAGTAACCCAAAAATAGACTTTGAGGCACTGGCCCAAACATGAGAATTGAATTCCATTTTCGATCGAACGTAGGTGGTATAAATAGTAAGGAGATCGGATTGAGTGAAGTACATCTTACACCGCTTCACAAAAAACCCAGGCACTTGAATGCTTCTTTAGAGATATGAAAAATTTGTTCTATCCAGCGAACGTCACACTGTATCTTCATTGCAAAAACATCAAGAGCATCTGATTCCTCGATATTTATACCACCTATGAGTACAGATGAATCAGCATTTGCGATCGTTTGTTTGTGTGTTAATAAGCAACATTGGGAATTACGAGCGTTAAAGGCGACCCTGTTTTTACGACCCCATTCGGAGATTAATAGAAGATCACTTTTGAGTGAATCATTCATATTTAGCCACTTGGCAGCGATCTCTGATAGGCTGGGCCTATAATTAAAAGCGTACGAGTGACAAATGCTGCTGTCATCCGCGAAAGAGTGGATAGGGTTGCAAGTTTGATAGAGAAGGTCGTTAGGAAAATCAGAAATATGGTACTTACATACAAATTCGTATAACCGTATACCCTACCATACCTCAACCAGTTAGCTGCTCTCATTATAGAGATGTTTCACTGTAGATATGCATAGATGATGAAATTTTCTACCACGAAATTTTTTTTTACATACATTCATATAACATTTTTTTGTATTCAAGTCGCTCTAATAATCATAAATTTAAATTCAATTATTTAACAGTGTCATAAATTTTAGTTAATGATCTGAATAAAAGCCCCAAACTTAATTCACATAATATTTTGCTCTAAATCCTTAAAATATGCTTAAAAAATTTTTTTTCAACCTAAGCAAAAAACTTTTAATAACAAAATTTAAGCATTTCTAAATTGTAAGATAATTTTTATTACTTCCTTTTGTATTGTGAAAATTTATTGCGCTGTAATTCAATTTAAAAAAAAAAAAAACCTGTTTTTTTCTGTTAAAACATTTCAAACCTAAAAGTATGCTTAGCATTATTGTTTTGTAAGCAGTTTTTGTTGAGAATGCAAGTCAATGTTTTTGAGTGGATACGCATGTTATCATTTAGATAACATTTATTTGGCACTTCACAGCAGATTTTGTTGCATGACATTCTTTTCCAACGAATTGCCATTTCTGAGCAATAACCAACAATAACAACAACAACAGCAACAACATGCACCTAAAACGACAAACAACAAAATATGTTTGTAAATTATGCCAAAACATTTATTGATAAATTTTTGTACTATTGTTTTTTGTTTTTTTTTTTGTTTTATTTTCTTTCCACAAAATAAGAGCTACTTTACATGACTGTGACACAAACTGTTTGGAACTGTTTATTAGCATTTGCTTTATTAGATGGGGGTAAAATGTGTTTCTTAGTTGAAAAATGTTGTTTATTTGCTTAACGATTTAACACGTTTTCAAAAAGGAGCCAAGATATTTAAATATAAGAAAAATAATAGCAAACATACAAGAACAGCATGTACGAGGGCGGTTCGGCAACTTCTGATAGGCTAGTCAATGAAAGAGAATAGTTAGTTTTTCAAACATATTTTTAATTTTTCAATATAATCTCCTGAAACTTCATATGTACACTTAGTCCAACGCTTTTCTTGCAATTCTATCTCTTGATTAAAATAGTTTTCCTCAAGGTCTTCACAAAAGTGGTTTACAACTGTAATTGCATCTTCACTTGAGGTAAAACGCTTGTCAGCAAGGAATTTTTTTTAGATTTGGGAATAGGTAAACGTCACTGGGAGCTAAATCAGGAGAATAAGGTGGGTGGTCAAGCAACTCGTACTTTAATTCGTTGATTTTAGCCAGTGTTAAAACACTCTTGTGCGCTGGTGCGTTGTCTTGGTGAAAAATTATTTTTGTGTGTTGTAAGCCAGGACGCTTTTCTCGAATTTGTACATTTATTTGATCCAAAAGGTTGCAATAGTACTCTGAATTTATTGTCTTACCCTGTTGCAGATAGTCAATCAATAAAATACCTTTGAAGTCCCAAAAAACCGTTGCCATAACCTTACCAGCCGATTGAATTGTTTTTGCCTTCTTCGGGGCACTTCTTCCTGCTTCAGTACATTGTTTGGATTGTTCTTTTGTCTCTGGAGTATAGTGGTGGATGCATGTCTCATCAACAGTTATGAAACGACGTTTAAAATCCATTTTATTTTGCTTAAAACGATCCAAAAAAGCTTGAGAAATGTTCATTCTTATGCGTTTTGGGTCGACTGTTAACAATCTTGCAGAAAGCTTTTTCATCTGTAGTTCTTCATGCAAAATTAAATGGACTCGATAATTTGAGATGCCCATGATTCGAGTATTGGCTATTTCACGCACTTTTATTCGTCGATCATTTAATATCATATCATGAACTTTGGCTACAATTTCTGTTGTTGTTGCTGTTTTTAGACGTCCAGTACGTGGTTGATCTTCAATGCTTGTACGACCACGTTTAAATTCAGCTACCCAATTTTTTACTGTTGCATACAAAGGAGCTCTTTCACCTAATACATTCACCATATCATTATGAATTTCTTGTCCCGATAAACTTTTTTTATGTAAATATTTAATGACACCACGCGTTTCTAATTTTTCCATTGTAAAAAAATCGTGGATGCGTCTTCTGTGGAAACCTGTTTCCATACGAAGGAGCTACCAGATCGAAACAAAATTTGACATGTGTTCATAGCAGAGATGGAAGTTTCCAAAACACTTAACCTTTTTCTGCTTATAAAGCTTTTTGTGCTCGTATATTACATATACATGATGAAAAGACTTTACGTTACTTACTGCTGCCTTCTATATAATAAGAAGACGGGTTTTTAATATCTGTGGCCACAAGCAAAAATCATGCTTTTGGAGAAAGCCAATCGCAATAATAATGGCTGGTTAAATTTCAAGGGCCGATGTTGATTTTGAATAAAAAACTAACTATTTAGGAAATTATTGTAATTTTATTTTATTATGATATACTGGTATTATTCAATTATGTATGGAACACAATATCGGCCAAATGGGCGTCGCGACCACGGCGGCACACCTCCATCCGATGGTCCAAATTTTCGATGACCCTGAGGCATAATGGAGGTTCTATGCCGTTAATGTGCCGAATTATCTCATCCTTTAGCTGTTGAATTGTTGCTGGCTTATCGACGTACACCTTTTCTTTCAAATAACCCCAAAGAAAAAAGTCCAAAGGTGTCAAATCACATGATCTTGGCGGCCAATTGACATCGCCATCACGTGAGATAACACGGCCATTGAATTTGTTGCGCAAAAGAGCAATTGTTTCGTTAGCTGTGTGGCAAGTGGCACCGTCCTACTGAAACCACATATCGTCTACATCCATATCTTCCAATTCGGGCCATAAAAAGTTCATTATCATCTCACGATAGCGAACACCATTCACAGTGAAACCCAGGTATCTGAGAATGCTGATCCACAGGATTTTCATATACCTGGGTATCAACTTCTATCCCTCTTTAATTTCCATCGGGGCCTTGTAATTTACGTTCGCGATGAAGTTGTGTTCCAATGCCAGCAACCATTAGGCATGCATGATGCAGAATTTACCTGTCTTTGGGTTAAATTCAAAATCAGGTCACACTTTTTGCATTTCAGGTTTCTATACAGAAGTCCAAATGCGGGGAGGGATTCTACCTTTTCTGGTTTCGATGCCCTCTCCGACTCCATATCGAAGATCCTGGAAAGTTGTCCGAGCAGTGAAATCGTTGTTGCTGGTGATTTCAATGTTCACAACTCATCCTGGCTTCGCCATTCGAGTCATACAACTCCAGAAGGCCAATATGTCGAGTTATTCGCTGCGCACAACCACCTAGCGCAATTAGTGAATGAGCCAACGCATATTCCATGTGTTGAAGGGCACCATTCAAACACACTTGACCTATTCCTGACTTCACACCCTGAAAAGTATGAAGTCAGAGTTAATGCACCTCTCGGCAATTCGGATCATTGCACCATTTCTGCCTCCTTTTCGATCTCGGGACTTCGTAACGTTTCAAAATCAGCTACGAAACGTTCAATATTTATTTACGAAAAGGCGCGTCGGGCTGAGCTCAACCAATTTTATGAGCATTTTAATTGGAAACTTTGTTTTCTAGATAACGACATAAATGCTTCAGCAAAAATGGTCGAGAACATGATATTGCTAGGGATGAAATCATTCATCCCCTCCAAGCTGATTTCGGTTAAACCAAGAGTGAAATCCTGGTTTAATCAGACGTGCAAAAATGCAGTCAGATCCAGAGAGGAAGCATTCAGTAATTGGCGTTTAAACAAAAACCCAGACACTGATTTGCTACGCAAAAAGGCAAGGACTTCGTGTGCCAAGGTACTTAGGCGTGAAAAGTTTCTTCACGAACAGCGTCTTCGTGCCAAGGTCCTTACAGCTCCCCGGGGAAGTAAGACCTTTTGGTCATTCGTTAAGAGGGTAAAGAACAATACTAGTTCGTCAATTCCAACTCTCTTAAAGAATGACCAAGCATTCACCGACCCGGTTGACAAGGCTAACCTGATGGCTGAAATTTTTGCAAGCAATTCTTACTTGCCGGAAAGCAGTCAATCACTTCCTGAGCTCGAGAGAGTATCTGCAACTATGCCAAAGATATTTTTCCCGGTATAAATATTGAGGAATCGGATGCTCTTGATGTTCTTGGAATGAAGATACAGTGTGACGTTCGCTGGGCAGAACACATTTTTCATGTCTCTAAAGAAGCATTCAAGTGCCTCGGTTTTTTGAAACGGTGTAAGATGTACTTCACTCCATCCGACCTCCTTACTATTTATACCACCTACATCCGACCGAAAATGGAATACAACTCTCATGTTTGGGCCGGTGCCTCAAAGTCTATTTTGGGGTTACTCGACCGTGTGCAGGAGAGGGCGAAGAAGCTTATCGGTGACAGTAGGGTATCCAACTCTATTGACTCACTGGAGCATCGACGCAGTGTGGGGTGCGTTACTCTGTTCTATCGTTACTACAATGGATTTCGCTCTGACGAGATTAGGGATCTTGTTTCCGAAACTCGCACATTTTTACGTAGCACGCGCTCATCATCTAGAGCTCATCTATTTGTGGTCGATTGCCCGGGAAATCGCACTACGCATTACAGAGAGAATTCGTTTTTCAGCCGTACGCTTCGTCTGTGGAATAAGTTGCCTGCAGACGTGTTTCCTGTCTGTTATAACGTTGGAAGGTTCAAGTCAAACGTTCACAAACACTACTCCCTCTTTCCCCCTCCTCACAACCTATTTTCCTAGTTCTGGTACAATGCACTGCATATGTAGGGGTTATCCCCTGAGTACTGGTCCAATATAAAAAAAAAAAAAAAAAAAAAAAGTAACTGCCTGACCGGCCTAATTTTGGAAAAAATACGGCCCGATGATGCCGCCAGCACATAAACCGCACCAAACAGTCACTCTTGAATTCTCATTCGCCCAAATGCGGCAATTCTCTTTATTGACGAATCCACTGAGGTGAAAATGTGCCTCATCACTGCAGATGATTTTCTTCGAAAATTGATCATCATTTTCATAATAAGTCTGGATAACTTTAACACGTTGTTGGATTGTGTATTTCTCCATGATTCAAATTGAGTAAGTCTGAAATAGAGAAATGTCAAATAAAATTTGGAAAAAAACTTGGCGTTTAGGTGTGGTTCCCATTCAACATCGGCCCTTAAAATTTAACCACCCGATATAAAATGTTTATGAGAAGAATTTCAAGTATGGTTTAGAACAAATGTATGTTAATCAAAAACTTTATAAAGGTGCCGAGGTTACGGCTGCCATTTGGCCGATATTTTGTTCTATATAATTGAACCATATCAATGTTATCATAGTAAAAAGCAATAGTAATAATTCCTAAATAATTTGTGCTTTACTCAAAATTAGCAACGGCCCTTAAAATTTAACCACCTTTAAGTAGGCAGGACAGCACAGCCCTGAATATATTCGCCATTTAAGAAGGAGATGAATTTTCCCTCTACTCGTAATTATATATCGATTTTAGTCCGTTTTGCATTTTCCAAACCAAAAATAACGAATACTGTGCTGGTTTGCATTTTATAAGAGTTAAGGACGGGGCACATAGAACCCGTTGTACTTTGTCCGTCTCCTTTTTAAACTGACATCAAGTATACGAAGTATGAAGTTGGCACAATCAGTACTTTGTTAACGGATATAAATTCCACTATTTTCTATTTTAATTTGATTAAAATCTTTTTATTTATTATTATAGACGCAGTACAGAAAATCTAACACAATTTCTTTTTTATTTTTTTTATTTTTGAACAAAAATTAGATCAAAATATACAAAGTTCTCAACGTACGTTAAAAGTTAAAAGTTGCTCAACTTGAATACTTTACGTTGACGGATAAGTACAGAATGTGAAAAGGCTGATAAGAATACATGTATTTCAACTTAGTTGTCAGTTGAAAAAGGCAACGTATAACGTACGACGGATTCTATGTGTGCCGGCCTTTATTCTACAAGAAGTCTACTTGTATTTCAGTCCGACAGATCAAGCTGCTTTTCTAGCAATGACATCAAAATATAAAGTCAGTTTTAGTAAGATTAAACAAACTAAAACTTTCAAAAAAAAAAAATTCTTATGAAATATAAAAATAAAAACTCCCAACAGTTCAAACAGCGCACGTTTTAACTGGTTTTTGTGCCATTCATCTGTTTTGAAATATTTTACCAAGAAATTTACATTTTGCTCCGATTCAATAGCAATAAATACAAATCCTATTGCTATTAAGCACATGTGTATTTTAAATCGTATTTGTGCTGGTGTGAGTGAATTTGTAAAATATCTGTTGCAATGACTGTGGATTTCATAAAACAAGCTTATCCAAAAGATATTTATGCAAATATTCGGGTTAGTGACTTAACATTCCTTCTAAATAAACTTTTAGCCTTCACATTCACACGAATGGCAGTTACTATTTTTAAATTCATTTTTTTCCTCAAAGTATGCAGCATTTATATGCAAATCTACAACAGATTTAAGATACACAAGAAACAAACATTGTGAAAGTGTAATCGATAAACATTTTGTGGTCTATGCTACCGATAAATGTTTTCTAAAATATATTTGCTGTCGTTTAAGATTCAATAAGAAACCTTTTATCAATACATTTTTATTGTTCATAGATATTCTATAGAAATTGTTTGCCACCGATAAACTTTCTATGTAAAATGCTTGCCATCGGTATGTTTTCCGTGGAATATATATGTTGATGATACATTTTTTATAGAATATTATAAATATTCAATCAAAATTTTTGTTATCGCCAATTTTAATTTAATAAATTTTTTATACAAAAATTTTGCCATCGATAAATTTTGTATAGAAAATATTCGTCATCGATAATATTTCCATGGGAAATTTTGCTATTTTTAAATTTTATATAGAAAACTGTTTTAGTTGATAAATTTTTTTACAAAACTTTTATAATCGCTACATTTTTTATATAAATTTGTAGGTACCCGCTCAAAAATTGGCTTAGATTGTGAAATTTTCTATATAATTATCGTTAAATTTTCTTTTCGTTTCTATATCTTCATATGTATTGTTATCGTTATTCATATTTTTTTAATTACTCTTGCCTCTAGATTTTTAAAAAAATATTTATAAATAGAGTTCTGTAGCCTATTGTCACTAATAATAAATTTTTTATTAAAAACGATTGGGTATCGATAAATCTCAAACTTTTAACACATAACAAATTTTCTATAACAATCATGGATGTTAGACTAGTATTTAGGGGATAACGCCTACATATGCAGTGCATTATGAGGAGGAAAGTGGGACTAATGTTTGTATGGAAATTTAATGTTATTTTCTGTAGAAAAGTTTTTATTATCCATAAATTTTTAGTAACAAGTATTGAAAATATTGTTATCGATAATTTTTTAATACAAAATTTCCAGTAAATGTTCTATAAAATCTTTTTTTTTTCACCATTTTCGGTAAATACTGTTTCTATAAAAAATGTTTCTTAAAAATTTATGCTAAAATTATTTTTTTATAAAGTTTTGTTATCGATAAATTTTGTTTGGTGAAATTTGGTTTGGATAAAAGTTCTATAGTAAAATTTTGTCTGTTAAGCTTTGAAAATAAATTTTTCTATGGAGAACTTTTCTGCTGTAAAAATTTTTCATCGATAGATACCCAAAAGAAGGACTTTGAAAAAAAATTTTGTTATCGATAAGTTATATTCATAAATCATCCTTTAATTTAGTCATAACAAGGTTTAATTATCGAAAACTTTTCAAATAAAACAAAAAATTTCTACAAAAAATCTTACGATAATAAAAATTTGGGTAGAAAACGTTTCTTGTCAATTAATTTCCTATTGAAATTTTATGTAATCGATATATTTTCTGTTCAAAATTTATTACATGAATTTCTCTGGTGCAATTTTACTTTCGATCAATTTCCTATAATAAATATACTTTTCGATAAAGTTTCTATGTGTGTGTATTAATGATAATTAGTTTAATTTGTTTTAATATTTCTATTATTATATGATGTCGTCAAAGACGACAAAACCAAATTCTTCGTACGATTACTGCAGCTCCATGGTACGTAAGAAACTCACGAATTCACAAGGATCTGTGTGTTCCGCTGGTAACTGACGAGTTCGCTAAGTATGCCACAAGGTATACCAGTAAACTGGAACTTCACCCAAATCCTCTTGCACGCAACATACTTAATTTTGGCGGCCACTCTCGGTTGAGAAGAAGGGATACCCTGGCCACCATCAGAACGTTAAATAGGTGATTCTACCGATATTATTCGCGCGAAATGAAACTCTTTTGTCTAGCAGTGGCTGGACTTAAATAACTTTTATATTTAGTATTAAGATTTGAATACTTACTGTTAGTTCATATTTTGAAGATTCAATAAATAAATAAATGACAAAAAAAAAAAATATGATGGTATCATTCGTCTAGCTCAAGTTCAATCCTGGCTTTAGCCAAGAAATATTTTTATTTTTAATTATAATTATAACAATAATTACCGCAATCAATAATTCTTGTTCAAAGAAGACAGATAAAAATAATTGAATACCCTAAAGCTGGCGGACAACTAGCTCTTTCGCAATCGCTATACTGCTCATCAGCACCCACTAGAATTCGAACTCTGTACCATGTAAACATAATGTCTTTTCAATACGACCGCTTAACTAACTCAGCCAACGAGCTCTTATTAATTTTTTTGTCTATAATTGCTTCATATTGATCACATATGCAATCTGTTATAGTCCCAGTTGTTTGTACTGCAATTTGTATACCAAAATTTTGTCGCCGATAAATTTTGCATAGAAAGCTTTTTGCCACTGAAAAATTTTCTAGGTTGCCCTTTCTCTAGGATTATTTTTTCACCGATTTTTCGATTGCTTTAGGGATGAAGAAAAATGTTGCTAGTCATCCAAATTCAAATATTTTTTTAGTTTTTCTCAACTTCTATTTTTAATTTTAAAAAAATCGTATAGGAACTCTTTTTTCCTCATGCGAAAATCTATCGACAACTCGATGGCATTGTATAGAAAATTTTGGTCCTTCCTAATCAATCCACATACCTTCACTTTTTATCCAACAGCCTAAAAGTATGCATTATTTAACTTTTCTTGTTGCATTTAATAAAAAAACTCAACCATGTTCATAGGCAATCATTGAAATTAAGCTTAATTTATTAAAGTGATAAGACATTCCGTCCTAATCAATCCACACTAATACACACATATATTAATATATCGGCCTAAAAGTATGTATTATTTAATTTTTGTTGTTGCATTTAATAAAAAAAACGGAAAACTCAACCATGCTTATAGGCAATCATTGAAATTAAGCTTAATTTATTAATGTGATAAGACATTCCGTCCTAATCAATCCACACTAATACACATATCCTAATACATCAGCCTAAAAGTATGCATTATTTATTTTTTTTGCACTTAATATAAAAAACTCAACCCTGTTCATAGGCAATCATTGAATTTAAGCTTAACTTATTATTGTGATATAATAAGACAATCCTTTTTAAAATCGTATTTCGTATCAGCCCCATCACAAAATCTGTAGAAATTGCTGCAAGCAAAAAAAAAATTAAGTATGACTGCAGGTCTAAAATAGTTACCATGTAGCTGAGAAATTTAAAGGTAACTACAGGTATTGCTGCTACATTAACTGCTACATGATAATTTTCTTGTTTCTTTTATAGAAATGTGCTTTTGGCATTGAATACCTTTAGGCGCCAACTGTAGTTTCATTATTATTATAATAATCATTATCATCAAAGCTATTGAAATTACATAAACATATAAAATTACTTGCATAAACAAATTTACAAGTAAGCAAACAGTTGTGTCATTTATTTAAACATATTTGCATTGCCAGGCTATTTAAATAATCGACATGAGTACAGGGATAAACGAGTACACAAGTATGAGATAAAGCCTGAGAAAATTATTTTCACAGCCAAAAATAAACACAAACACATGTTTCAAAAGTGTAGCTAAACAGTTATGAGGTGCTGTTTCTACCGCCTTCTTGGCTGATTTCGTGTTTTATGGAATGTGGTTTCATACAGGATGTTTTTGGAGTTACATAAGTTTAAATAACAACTAAACAAGGCAGTAAACTTATATTAAGGGGTGGTACAACCATAATGCATGATATTAATTGTAAATCAGGCGTCTAATCACCGCATAGAATATTGAATTAACTATCGTACGCATAACATTATGATATGTGTAAATAATGATAAACGGTGAGTATCGAATCGCAATGTAAACGAAATATACTACATGGGCTGAAAAGTCCCGCGCCTAATACATAGATGGCGCTAATTTTATTGCTGTCACCTTTTTTCCAGCTAATACTAACCTTCAAAAGACAGCCGTTAAAATGCATGATATTCTATTCATTAGTTTGTGAGTTATTGTGCTAAGTGTGAGGCTACTTTTGTTATTTACAAAACAATGGATCAAAAACAATTTCGTGTTTTAATTTTACGCTGCTTCTTGATGGGAAAAAATACCGTTCAAGCGAAGCAATGGCTTGAAAAGTGTTATGGGGACTCCGCTGCAACAGAAACAATAATAAAACGTTGGTTTGCTGACTTCAAACGTGGTTGTAGAGACACCGATGATGCAGAACGCTGTGGACGTCCAAATGAGGCGGTAACACCAGAAAACTTAAAAAAAAAAATCCACAAAATCGTTTTGAATTATCGAAAAGAGTGAAGTTGCGTGAGTTACCTGACATCGTAAAGATATCAAAAGAACGTGTTGGCTTTATATTGCATGAGTATTTGACTATGAAAAAGCTCGGTTCAAAGTGGGTGCCGCTTTTTCTGACTGTTGACCAAAAACGAGCATGTATTGATGATTCTGAGCAGTGTTTGGCCATGTTTAAACGTAATAAACCGGAATTTTTGCGTAAATAACCGGAAGTTTTGCGTAATCACCATTCCAAAAAGGAAATATTTCATGGAAATTTTCAAGCAAAAATCGGTTTAGGCTATATATCTTGGTTATATATATCTTGGTTATATATTACCAAGATATATATAACCAAGCAAAAAAAAATTTTTCAGTAAAAAATCGGTTTAGGCTATATCTTGGTTATATATGAACCAGTGCCGGAATTTTCCATTTTCTGTATTTTAATTACCTCGCTGATTATAAAATCAGAACTGATTTCAATAAAAAAAAAAATTGTTTAGTAAAAAATCGGTTTAGGCTATATCTCGGGTATATATGGGCAGATATCGGAAATTTTAATTTTCTCTATTTGGCAACCTCCTTATATTATCAGAAATTCTTTTAAACAAAAAAATGTTTAAGTTCGCTTACCCGACATTTTCATTAAAAATCGGTTTAGGCTATATCTCCGATATATGTAGACCGATATCGGAAATTTTTATTTTTTGTTTTTTAATTACCTCCTTTTATAATCAGAACTGCTTTTAAGAAAAAAAAAAATTATTTTATAATGGAAAAATCGGTTTAGGCTATATCTCGGGTATACGAGTATATGGACCGATATCGGAATTTCTCATTTTCTGTAAAGCACAAAAAAAATTGTTCAAGTTCGCTTACGCGATATATTCATGAAAAATCGGTTTTGCTTATATCTCGGCTATATATGGACTGATATCGGAAATTTGTATTTTTCGCATTTTAGTAACCTGCTTTTATTACCAGAAACGATTTTAAGCAAAAAAAAGTTCTTAAGTTCGCTTGCGCAACATTTTCAGGGAAAATCGGTTTAGGCTATATCTCAGATATATATGGCCCGATATCGAAAATCTTCATTTTCTGTATATAAGTAACCTCCTTTTATTACCATAACTGATTGTTCGCTTACGGAACACTTTCATCAAAAACCCGGCTTAGGCTATATCTCGGGTATATATAGACCGATATCGTGAATCCTTTTTTTCGTTTTTAATTGCCATGCTTAATAAGTGTGTAAAGTTTGAAGCAAAACAAAAATTTTTTTTTCAAAAAGTTTGAAAAAAATGGGTTTTTCGGAATTTCGGACATATCTCAGCTATATGTGAACCGATTTTACTGAATTTCAATAGCAAACCCATGACTCCATGAGATGAAAGATGTTAACATTTTTTATTGACTATTATTTAAGCTTCTTCCTAAATTATCCCTATAACAAGATAATTATCCGTATAACGCGTTCCGATTTTTTTTTTGGAATTCCCAAAATTGGCTGCGTGAATCTCCAAATTCCCCCCACTTCCCCGGCAGAAAATACGGCTACTGCAAATTTCGCACTATGGCCGCTTTAGTCAATGTATATACAGCTATATAAACCTACATATCGTTAGTCTCACGTAGAAAGGCCCTAACTCGCATTTTCCCTGAATTGAGCTCTTTTAAGGACTCTATTACGTTTCACACAAATACGCAGTGTCACAAAGATTTAATTATATAATTTCATACATATCGCTTTTACAAGCAATTGAGCAGAAAAAGTTAATTTTAGATTTACTTATTTATACAGTTTCCATTACGATTTTTCCTTCTTCTGTAAAATTGCAATTATTTTTATTAGGGCCTTTCTACATGAGAGCAACGATATGTAATAATCACTTGTATGTCAAAGATTTCGAGTGTTGCATACAAACAAAGAAACATATAGGTGAAACTAACATAAGCGTGTTAAAAAGACAACTAATGTTATATGCTATAATGACTGTATACCAACATAAATTGGGAAATTTTACATTCGATTAAAATTTTTATACCGAAAAAATAGCAGATGTAAATATATAGAAAACTTTTTTTTAAAATTACATCCGCACTCAGTCATTATTTGGTACAAGTTTCTTATTGCAAAATTTTCAATCTTCATTTTAATACTTCAAGAGTTGTACTTAAAAAAAATATGTTTCTTTTATTACAGCTTTAATTGATAAATTTCTATACAAAAATTGTCAAATAAACCTTTAATAAATATTATGTATTTTTTTTTTTTTTTTTTTGACTACGGCTGTAAATATCAAATGAAAATAAATGATTTTTTTCTATTATCAGAAATGTAGTCAGCACAAATTTCACCAACTTCAGCAGAAAAAACTTTATCATTTGAAAACTGCCTAAAAACTTTTAACTTTTGAACAGCAAAAAAAAATCAAATTGGATAAAAAGGCAATGCAGCGTTTAAAAGCCTTAAAACTTTTTCTGTTGCAGTTGATTAACTAATATTTTTTTTTCAAACTGAATAAAGAGCAAGTTTTTTTTTTATTTCAGCCAATATTAATAAACTTTTCGTTTAAGCATATTAAAATCTGTGCAGCTTAATCAAAGTGTTTCCGAATTGATTTTATCACCAGGAAGCCACAACAGACCAACACAGTTTGCTATTTAATATTAAATATTAATATTTATTATGAAAATGGTTGTATGTCTTGCGTTAAAGCTCTCTCTAGAGAAACCTGTTAAATTTGCAATTCAATTATTGGCTGCTAAATATGGAGCGCCTGAAATGATGCAACGCATTTTATTAATCATTTGTTAATGCTTATACATACATATATGTATGTGTGCGTGTGAAAATAAATTTTAAAATGTGTAGCTCTAGATATAAACTAAACGAATAGAGGTCTGTTACACACATACAATCTTGGGCAACGTATTCCATTTTATTTTTTATTATTTTATATTGTCGCTGCCAAGACCAGAAAAAAATAAAATTTGATGCATCAAACTAGCTTCAAACTTGTGCCGCAACGTAGTAAAAATCTAAATTACTTTGGTTTTCTTCAAACTCTCATCAAACCATACGTGTTTATTCTCACTAACACAATCAAAAAAGTATAGTTTGAAGAAATAGTTTGATATGCGGTGCTAGTGCCGCTGCTTAAGGTAAAAGGCAAAAAAGTACTATAACAGCGTACACCTTGTCAAGGGTTACCATGTGGGTGGCACAAAAATAACCCACCGATATTTTTTGGCTGTAATTAAAAAAAAAAATAAAAAAATAAAAACTTTGATTCTTCTTGTGGGCTGTTTTTTATTTGGTATTTTAATTTTTTTACATCAAATCGAGCATATGATTTCATGTAATTAGCCGCCGCTACAGTTGCTTGTCATTTGAGGCCTTTTTGTAGCATTTTCCATCAGATTGGCCAAAACTTCCGGCGATAGGTCCTCACGTTTTTGACGGATATTGTCTTTAAGAGCTGCAAGAGTTTGAGGCTTGTTGACATAAGTCCACGACTTCAAAAAGCCCCACAAAAAAAAGTCAAATCAGGCGATCGCCAAAACGAAAGATTAGGCGCCCGGGAAATTCATTCTACAGCATATCGGTTGTGGCACGTGCAGTGTGTGCCGTAGCACCGTCCTGTTGGAACCACATGTTTTCCAATTCCAATTCATTAAGTTGCGGCAAAAAGAACTGGTTGATCATTGCTCTGTAGTGCTCACCATACAGTGACTTTGAGCGGGTGTAATGACTCTTCGTGGGTTACACGCGGATTTTCAGTGCCCCAGAAGCGTAAATTTTGCTTATTTACGTACCCGCTAAAATGGAAATGGACCTTAGCATTCATGATTATTTTTGATGAAAAATCATCTTCCTCTTGGGGTAAAATAAATAGTCACCAATATTCCGCGTTCTGGAGCAGTGTAGCGTAACATTGATTATTAACGTGCATTTAGCTTGTGTTTAGTACACAAATGTCAAAACAGAACTGACATTAGGGGCCAATCGCAAAATTTATAGCATTTTCTTTTGCGCCACTTTGTATTTTAATATATCAGCTGGTTAAAGTTTAGGGGCCGATGTTAAACGTGAACCATACCTAAACGCCAAGTTTTTTTATGCATTTCACTTGACATTTCACATTAATTCAATTTGAACCATAGAAAGATACATATTTGCACAACACGTTAAAGTTGTTCCGGCAATGGCAACAAGGGATGATAAATTTTCGACGAAAATCATCTTCAGTGATTTTCAATCAATAAGCAGAATTGCCGCATTTCGGCGAATGATAATCCAAGATTGACTGCCGAAAAATAAACGCACCTTAAAAGGCAGGCATGTTCTAAGAAACGCAACTCGCTTAAATTTGGCGTTTTCGATTTGAATACGTCAAATAGGTGTTCTGAGAAACGTATAACGCAAGAAGTGTGGTTTTGTCATTTGAAATCGCCAAATAGGTGTTCTGGGAAACGCATATCGCCTAAAATTAGCGCCTTCAACTCGTATGTGTATATTGAAGTGAACTGATTGAATTTGCTAAAACTGAACTTGCAAAAGGCAGTAAAATTATTCCCAATTAAAATTTAATGTGTTTTCTTTTTATTTCAATAAACAGTTGAAAGATGTGAATGATGTTCGCTATCATGATAGTGATATATTTATGGTCCGAGGTGAAAGACATGAATGTGGACGATGCCACTTGCCACACAGCTAACGGAACAATGGCTCTTTTGCACGACAAATTCAATGGCCATGTTATCTCATACGGTGGCGATGTCAATTTTTATAGTGCATAATAATTTACGGAATATTTTTCATATTGTAGTATTTCTAAAACTTATTTTTGTTTATGTTTCGTTAATTTTATAACACACAATATTCTTGTGTGGAGAAAAAACTTTTTTCTTAACTCGAAATTTATACAGTGTCAAAGAAAGTTTCGAGCTATGGAAAAAAATTTTGATAGAATATTTATTTTTCAAGAAATTAACTCTGCCTGGCTCACGGTGCCGTTCCGTAAACGTTCGTCATAATTTTTAAGGTCAAAAAACCTACTTAGATGCCATTTGTGCCAT
Source organism: Thecocarcelia acutangulata (assembly GCA_914767995.1). Taxonomy (NCBI): domain Eukaryota; kingdom Metazoa; phylum Arthropoda; class Insecta; order Diptera; family Tachinidae; genus Thecocarcelia; species Thecocarcelia acutangulata. The sequence goes on along the minus strand of OU612097.1, from coordinate 24,893,257 downwards.
TGGTTTTCCCTGATCTTGTATCATTTGCCTGCTCTACCTCCGATATATCCGTTAATTGAATTATAGTTGACTATAGGTCACTTATTTTTAATATAAAACATTAGCGAACGTTAACGAAACGACATCGTGAGCCAGTCAGTAAGTTTTTATTCTTTTTGACTATTCTGTTTGTTTCTTTCTCTTCTTCTTCGTGTTGTTCCTGTTCTTCTTCTATTTCAAAACTTGTGTAATTCCTTTTTCCTTGAATCCTCCTACAGTTTGATTTTATTTATTTTTTTAAACAGCATTAAGTTTTGTGGTGTAAAGAATTTATTTTTAAATTATAAAGGTTAATGCAGCCATTTGCTTAAAAACATTTTATCTTAATTAACTGCTCATAAACTGCAGTTTTATGCTAATAACGGTATTTAATAAAAATCTATGAATATTTTAAAATAGTAAAGATATTCTGTTTTAAAAGAACAACAAACAAACTTTCAAAGTGCAAAGGTGTGAGTAAGGTAATTTTTGTTGCATAATTTTAGGCTTTACACAGCAGATTTCCCTAAGATGGGGGAGAACGAATTTACACTCGTATTTACAAGTATGCATCTTTACGGAATTAATTTGCATTTTAAGCAGATGTGTAAAAAATTAAAAAATAATATAAAATAGGAATATTTTTTAAGGTTACTCTATGTAAAAATTAGTTAAATATTTGTTTTGGGATGTGGTAAGGAATGTGAAAGTGAAAGTGAAAGTGAAAGTGAAAGGTTGCTGCTTTGTTATGTGCAGCTCAAAATTCAAATCTTTTATTTAAGTATGTACATTTTTTATTAAAAATGTTTGCATATTTCATGATTTAAATGCGGCTCATAGTAAATGTTCATTAGAGAGTTTTTCTTTTCTGTGTTTTTTTTATTTTTATTGTTTTTAAATGGTGGTACATTAAAGATCCATTCTAATGGAAACAGGTGCTAGAAAATGCAATAACATGCAGACAAGGTCATACATTGTTTGTACGTTAATACAACGTTATTGAACACAGAACTTAATTTCGAACCAGCATGCATGTGCATGCCCTACCAAGAAACGAAAACTGCCACGTTGTTACCATGTACATTATACAAAGCATGCTAAAATAGTTTTAAAACTATATGAAAATGTAAATACTCGTACATTTTAGCATCTACATGCATATAACAATGTATAACAACATTAATATTTATTTGTAAATTTATTTAAATATACAAGAGATTATTTTTCTAACAATCATGTAAAATTTTGGCTGTTATCTTTAAGTTATTGTGTGCCAAATTCTGCATTTTCACATTTAAAGATATTTTTTTTTTATTATTTAGGATATATTCTTCTATAACGAGAAAAATAGTGAAAAGATATATTTATACATTAGAACAATATGTAAAGGGTATTTTTTTTTAGCAGCTCACAACTTTGAGTTGTGAAAAAATTGTCATAATTCAAGAACTCTACATAGATTATATTACAATCAGTGTGGCCATTTTGGCATTTTTGCGGTTAAATTTATTCATTTCATTTATTTACAAAAATATGCAATACAAAGCCTCAAGGGCCAATATAATTATATTACATTTAAATTTATTCTAAATTGTTTTTTTTTTTTTATATTCTGATTTAACTGCGAATTTTGCATTTAGCAGATAGTATTTTTTCTAACAGTTTTCACTTATATCCAGCGTTCCCAACTCGGGGCGTTTCGCACCGCTTTGGATGCTTTTTAAAATTTTTTGTGTGAAAAATTCTTTAGTCGCTGCGCTGTGCGCTTTTCAAATTTCGGTGACACCAAATGACATGCAATTCAATGCTGTTAATAGTTATATCAAATTTTTACATTTAATTTTACAAAATTTGCCATTTTATAAAAATCGCTGTTTTGTTAATAAACGATCAAGCCAAGTTTGTCAAATATTATAATAAAAGCAGACACTGAATAGTGAAATATGTGCTTATGAAGGCGCGTGTACGAGGGCAGTTCGGAAACTTCTTAGCCTAGCGCAAAAAGCGAGATATAAACAGAAAAAAGTTAAATGTTTTGGAAACTTCCATCTCTGCTATGAACACATGTTAAATTTTGTTTCGATCTGGTAACTCCATAAAAGACGCATCCGCGATTTTTTTACAATGGAAAAATTAGAAATGCGTGGTGTCATTAAATATTTACATAAAAAAAGTTTATCGGGACAAGAAATTCATTATATGGTGAATGTATTTGGTGAAAGTGCTCCTTCATATGCAACAGTAAAAAATTGGGTTGCTGAATTTGAACGTGGTCGTACAAGCATTGAAGATGAACCACGTAGGGGACGTCCAAAAACAACAACAACAGAAATTGTAGCCAAAGTCTACCACTATACTCCAGAGCAGGGCTGGGCAAAATACACAGATTATGTATTTCAAATACAAGATACAAAATACTTTCCATGATTGTATTTCAAATACAAGATACAAAATACTTTACAGTAGTGTATTTTAAATACAAGATACAAAATACTTTCAAGTTGTGTATTTCAAATACAAAATACAACTACAAAATACAAATACATTTTTGTAATTTGGTCTCAGAAAAATGTACCTGTCTGGCTTTAGATACATATTTTATTTTACATATGCACTTAAACTAAGTTGTATATTCATATGATTGTTCTAAACTTGCTAAGAAATTAAAGGAACAAACCTAATATTTAGCATTTGATAGATAGTAAATTAAAAACTCATTCGGCAAAACAAGTATTTCCTTAAAAAAAAACTAGATATTTCAATCAGTCATCCGACAAACAATAATCTTTCTACAGGTCCTGAGGAGCACAAACTGCTGTCCAGAATAGCAAGCTCCTTGCTTTTATCGTTTTGAAAACTGATAAGCTCAAGTTCCAAATTTGATTTACGAGGTTGATCACTGTATTGTCCAAAACAACAATAAAATCTTCATTATCTTTACCTCAGCTACTACTTCTTCTGCATCCAGTCATGGTTTCACGTTTTTTGCAATTTTTCTCCATGGTATCTATTGCAAGATTTTGAATTTTTTGCCTCTCTTTTACTGATATGCTTTCTGGCAATCAGCTAATTTTGAAACTAGGATGGAAACATGACACCGATATGGCTCTATTTGCTCCAGGTGTCAGCATGAGAAACTCATTAAATCATATTTCCAAGCTCTCCATTAATTTTGTTAAAATACAACTTAAATGCCTCAAAGTATTATATTGCAGTGGATCTAATCTGGTTCCCGCAGCCTAAAGTTTTCCATAATAGAAATTATTTCCCTATATATCAAAAGCTGGTGGCAAATATATAAAAATTCTTACTGATATCACCCGATTAGTGTAAAATGTATTAGCTCTGTATAAATGAAAGCTACATTGCAGTATTGCAAAATGATAAACATTTTAATGGTTGTAGTTTCTTTAGCTTTTGTGAAATAACTTGTTTTCAATTTATTATAATAAATAAATGTATTTTGTAGAAATGTATTTTTGAGCCACATGTATTTGAAATACAAAATACTATTAAGTTATGCATTTGAAATACAAAATACTTTCAGGTCGTGTATTTGAAATACAGATACAAAATACGTATTTGTATTTCAAATACGTATTTCAAATACAAGTATTTCAAATACTGCCCAGCCCTGCTCCAGAGTCAAAAGAACAATCCAAACAATGGACTGAAGCTGGAGAAAGTGCCCCGAAGAAGGCAAAAACAATTCAATCGGCTGGTAAGGTTATGGCAACGGTTTTTTGGGACTTCAAAGGTATTTTTTTGATTGACTAACTGCAAAAGGGTAAAAAAATAAATTCAGAGTACTATTGCAACCTTTTGGATCAATTAAATGTACAAATTCGAGAACAATGTCCTGGCTTACAACACAAAATAATAATTTTCCATCAAGACAAGGCGCCAGCGCACAATAGTGTTTTAACACTGGCTAAAACCAATGAATTAAAGTACGAGTTGCTTGACCACCCACCTTATTCTCCTGATTTAGCTCCCAGTGACTTTTACCTGTTCCCCAATCTAAAAAAAAATCCTTGCTGACAAGCGTTTTACCTCAAATGAAGATGCAATTACAGTTGTAAACCACTATTTGGAAGACCTTGAGGAAAACTATTTTAATCAAGGGATATAATTGCTGGAAAAGCGTTGGACTAAGTGTATATATGAAGTTTCAGGAGATTATATTGAAAAATAAAAATATTTTTGAAAAACTAACTATTCTCTTTCTCTATTGATAGGCTAAGAAGTTTCCGAACCGCACTCGTATTCACCACTCTTTTATATAATAATAATATTTGGTCGCATATTCTCGTCATTTTTCGTTGATTGATCTATTCAAAATCTAATCAATTGTCTTCAGGTCTGCTGTGAATATCTAACCTGATTTCAATAGCTCGTAATACAAAACACTCTTTTGATCCCACTAACTGCAGAGCATTACTTTGGCGTCATGGGTATTCGGTGTTGATTTGGTTGGTTGGTCGGGCTTTACGTGTGACTTTTTGCGCTAGGTGTTATCGTAAAGTATCTAGTTTTCATTACCAGCAACAATACGAAGCAAAAATCTAAGCATAATTTCCGACATCTAAAATCGCCTTTCAGGGCGATAAGGGACTTAATTTCTTTGCTTTTAAACGTAACGAAATTCCGTGTTGTAGGACTCCCAATGGTAATGCAAGTTCTTCTTGCGTTCGCCAATAATCTTCGTAGAGTGCTGCTTCCAATACCTCATCGCTTCTCGCCTTCTGTACCAAAATCATCATTTTAGAGTCACGGCAACTATCGTTCACAGGTTTTTTGAGTTAGTGCATGTTGGCTGTAAGCTTCTACGAACAATTGATAACTTTAAGCAACCGTTTTCATCTAATGAAAGGAGATTATTACCTTTTCCCGTAAAACATATTTTTAGACATTATTATAGTGATTGAAAAAAATGTGTGTTTACACATTCGTGTCTATCGTACAGTGAATTGTAATGAGCCAGAAATTATATTGACAAATAGCATAACCGTCATATACACAGAAAAAATCATAGTAAAAATATAATCAACAAAATTTTTGACTGAAAAAATAATTTGTATTCATATACATAAATATCAAAAAAATAACCTTGGATGTCATATTTTGTTGTTGTTTAAAAAATTTTTGTTTTTGAACAATAATTATTTTTACAAAACTTTTGTTTGAATCCATGAATTCGTTTACAGGTCCGCATCCAAACAATTTATTAATTGATACAGCGAATTTCGTTATTGAACACGAAAACAAATATTTTCTATGATAGTATTCAACTCGGCATTATTAACTCGTATGGAAGCAATTCATATTTTTCTTCTTTCTTTAATACAGCCTATTAAAAAAATAAATTCTTTCAGAGTTGAATTTACCGCAAAAGAGAACAAACTCGTTTCTCAAAAGCTCAAAACTTCAAATAAAAGAAGTACTTAAAATCTCAAAAATCAAGAAACTTCCTGTCAACCAAAAAAAGGAAAAAAAAAATACTTAAAAATAAAAACTCTTAAACACATCATATTTTACCATTCTTTTCTTTTGCAAATAATCGAAATCTGCCTTAAAGTAGGCACTACAAACATCTAGCAAATCCACAAAAGTAAACATGCCAAGTTTTATAGCTAAAACGTTACTATTCTATATCCTTGTTAAGCCCCTTATGTGTTGTTGTAGTTGTTGTTCTTTTTCTATTAACAATTACTTTAGTTTTTCTTAAATAATTTTTCTTGCTCAGTTTTATTTTTTGCTTCATTTTTTCCTTTTAAATGAATGTTTATTCATGTCTTCAGTTTTCCTTGTTTTTTTTTTTTTTTTTTGCTTGATGAGTAAATCTTCTTCTAGTTTTCTAGTGTGTGCCTCTTTGTGTCTGTATGTGTTTGTATGATGATACTTGACCTTAGCCGAGTATTTTTCTTTTTTCTTCTGTTGTTATAGTTTGTGTTTGTTATTATTGCTGTTGAAAATGAAAACAAAATTGCAAAAAAAAAAATTTACAAAAAAAAAAGAGAACAAATGAAAAAATATTATTTTTAGTGTGACAAAGTTTAGCCTTGTTTTTGTCCCCCAATCTTTTACCCTTCACTGAATTGATGGGCTAATAAGTTTATCGTTTAGCAAGATACCTCTCTATTTTTTTTTTTTTTTTTGTTTTTTATTTTGCTAAAACAGAAAAAAGGTGAAAATCAACAAAAGTATACAATTTTAAATTATTCTTAAAATAAATAATATTAATATAAGAACACACTGAAAAAAATATGCAATCAATTCGAACTTAAATCAAGTGCGGATTTTTTTTTAAATCAAGTACAGGCGTGAAATTGATTTACATCAGCATCTGCTATTACGGCCTAATTTGGTGACTATAAAAAATTAAGTATGTTTCATGCAAGATTGTTTGGGTGAAGTTCCAATTTGCTGATATAGCTTGTCGCATACTTTGAAAATTCATCTTTTACCAGTGGAACACACCATTAGGGAGCTTTTTACGTACCATGGAGCTGCAGTAATTGTTCGAAGAATTTTGTTTTGTCGCCTTTGAATTTTTGGAATATTTGATGCTGAGGCAGTGCCCCATAACTGTAGTGCGATTCTGTAACTTTTAACGATGCGATAATCGCAACTTTTGTCATTAAATTTCATCGCTTGTACTAACGATTGAGTGATTCTGTAACTTAATTTTAACGATAGTAAACAGCTGTAGTTTTCTGTTCATTCGTATAAACATCAGGTGGCATCTCTGCCAGAAGAAAGCGAAAATCACAAAGAAGAAAAGAAAAAACAATAAATTTTTTCATAACAATATGTACACATATTGATTTTTATTTGTAGTGATTTTAGTTTTTAAGTGACAATAAATATTACTTAATTTGTAATAAGGTAAGTAAAATAAAATATGTGTCCATATGTTTCATTTATTTGTTTATTTGTACTAATTTCTATATGTTCAGAATGACCACAACTAAGACTGGTGATAATCAATATAACTTTTTAAATTCATTAATTGTCAACTCAAAGGAATTGTCCAACTCCCGATAAACACAACGATTATCCCTTGAAGCGTTCAAACTTGTTTCATCCCTTCAACACAAAACGCACTTTACCGGTTAAAAAATTATACTGAAATTTTTGTTTTGGAAAATGTATTTAATAAATATTTTATGTATTTATTTATGTATTTAATATATAATAAATATTTTTATGTCTTAAAAATCTAATCGAAACTACTTTATTTCATGGATACACAATTAAAAAAAATACGCTTTAACGATTAAATAAACAGCAAGAAAATGTTTGTCTTTAAGAAATCGACAATCGGCAGTAAAATTAACAGCTGATTTTGATCGACTACGAATATCGTTAAGAAAATGTTACAGAATAGCAAATACGATAAAATATCGTTATAATTATTTTAATGATTCTATTATCGTTATATAAGTTACAGAATCGCACTACTGAATTCCGTAGCACCATATAGGCTTTAGTATTGCGATGTATAATAAAAGTTTGCAATCTAATTTCAATGTAGAATTTCTGCCCATAAGCCAATTTAATTGCGCCTGCTTTTAATTTCAACTGGGTGACTTTTGCTTCAATGTGAAACTTCCACGTTAGCCTACGGTCGAGGTGAATACCAAATTACTTGAATTCATTATGCTGCGGAATGGGTGAGTTGTTGATTTGGATAGGCGAACATGTTTTTTTTCGCAGCGTGAATGTAACATAAGAACATTTTTGTTCATTAACTTTAATTTTCAAAGTTTTAATCTCATCTCTAATATTGAAATAAATTCCTGTAAATTTCGTGAAGCTACGTGATGGTTTTCATGCACGCTGCAGAATGCTGTGGCATCTGCAAAAGTTGAAGTGTGAATACTAGATCTGGCTGGCATGTCAGAAGCGTAAATTAAATATAAAGTGGGTCCCAGAATGCTGCCTTGGGGAACTCCTGCCTCGAGTTGGGTTTATAAAGTCGCCTTCTCTGATCACAAATTTACGGCCGCATAAATAGCTTTCCAAAAGCTTGTGTGTATTTGCAGGCAAGTTTAACTTTATTTTGTGCATCAAGCCCTCTTGCCACACTTTATCAAAAGCTTGAGAAATGTCAATGAATAGAGCTGAGCAATACTTTTTGTTCTCAAAAGTCTTTCTTATAACATTAACTAGTCTATGCGTTTGTTCTATGGTGCTGTGTTTAGCCCGAAAACCAAATTCATGATCAGGAATGCATCCTACATCATTCAATATTGGAGTCAACTTCGCCATTAGCAATTTTTCGAAAAGTTTTGAAATTGTTGGCAGTAGGCTTATTGGTCTATATGACTCTACTTTAGTGGAATCCTTCCCTGGCTTGGGTATCATAGGAACCATAGACACCTTCCACTCTGCAGGATAGTACTCTAGGCGCAAAATAGCGTTAAAAATAAAAAGAAGAATTTTTCTAGCAATACGAGGTAACTGTACAAGCATTTAGCCAGTAATTTTATCAAAACCTGGAGCTTTTTTTAGAGTTTACTTTATTTATAACGTTTTCGACATCTTGAAAACTAAGTCTCAAAGGCACAGGTGTTCTAACAGCATATGGCGGAAATTCAGCTATATCATCCACTGTATCATTTGCAATAAAAACGTTTTTTAAATGATTAACATACACCATCCCTTTTTCAGAATCGCTTCTTGCCCAGTCGCCCAGTATTACGGGTCTTTTCAGACCTTTTGTCGCTTTCCATAGAGAATAGTCGGTTTGCGGGCTACCATCAATACCTTCTAGATAATTTTTAAGGGAAGCCATTCCTTGGACTTCAAGCAGATTTCTTAATTGAGTTATGCACTCCCGTAGCCTGCTTTTAAGCTGCGGAGACCTGCGAAGTGGCCATTATCTTCTAACTCTTCTTTTTTCTGCCAAAAGTAGCTCAATTTCAGACGAATAAGTTCTATTGTTCTCATTTCTGAAACTTGTATGGGTAGTGGTAGCATGTTGTACGGCCAGTTTAAGGTCTTCAGAAAAATCTTTAATTGATATATCAACATCCTCCGGGGGTTCTCAGAGCAATATTTTCTGTACAATGAGTACTCAAATATTTCTTGTATTTTAGCCAATTAACCTAGTGATGGCGAACGGCAAGTCGCTAAGCGGGAAGCCAACCTCCTGGGGGAAGGAAACGGATATTATAGTGGGTGAGTGGTCTGATGACAAATCTAATGAAGGCTCTACTTGCATCCATTCTAAAGGAACTCCAAAATCTATAACATTTTTAATCTTTCGTCGGTCTGAGGGCCAATAAGTCGGATGTCCGCTTGAAATCACATCTAAGCCCAGTTTGGAAACTGTGTCGAAAAGCACACGGCCTTTTGGGGAAATTAAACGTGATCCCCAAAAAGTGTGCTTAGCTTTATAGTCACCAGCCGCTGAAAATCGAGACCGGAGTGAAAAAATGTGAATACTGATTTTCTGTTATTGAGAATCGGAGCGGTGAGTAAATTGATGATATAACTATTTTCCCATGAAAATGTTCAATGCATATATTTGTTGCTTGGAGATACTCCTCACGTGTCTCATGTAGAAAATAGTGCTTAACTCTATTTTTTATTAGAATTGCTGAGCCTCCACAAGCCTTCCACGGGGATCTTTAATGTCATACAGTGTGTAGCCATTAATTTTGAAATAACTATTGCTTGTCAAATGAGTTTCAGCAATCATAATTATATCGATTTGCTTTTCCATAAGGAAGTGCTCAAATTCATTTTTGTGTTGGCGGATGCCGTTTGCGTTCCAGAAACATATTTTAAACCAATTCATTTTTTAAAAATTGCCTGCAAAATAGTGGATTGCATTTTCAGCATTTCCTGCATCATGTTTGTCATAGAAACCGTAAATATGTTTATGGATTGAATAAGAGTCTGCAGAGTTGCCTCATGATTGGTAAAATTATGATCGGAATTTTAGAGCTTGGGCTCCTGATTCAGGTTTTGTGTATCGGTTTTGACCACACTAGCATATGAAACTTGTTTGGGGTTTTGCATGATTATGTGGCTGGTTGACTGGCCTACCTGGGGAAAATTGTTTGCAGAAATTATGTTTGGCTGCTGGGGTTGCTTAAAGGTAATTGATGGCTTATTTGTCATTGACTGCTTAAAGTGGGTATAGACAGGGCAGCCCCTGTAATTTGCAGTATGGCTGCCTCCACAGTTACTGCATTTTTCAACACTTGTGTCAGGTTTTGACTTTTTGCACTGTGATATGCCGTGCACAAACTGCGGGCAGTTTCCAATAAGCCTTAGTATGGCCAAATTCTTGGCAGTTTAGCTGCTTGTGCGGCTTCTCAACGGTAACCCTGCTATGAAGAAGAAATTTAAGGTTATAAATTGGGTGAGTTTCATTCTTTTTCAAAATAACATCCCCTGGTTCCAGAAAGTTTTTTTTCGCAGAGGAACCTCCTAAAACACATATTTAAATCGTTTGCTAAGCCTCGAAATTCCTATTAATCTCGAGTTTCACCGAGATTATATACTTAAACCCTTAATGTATGCTACACTGTTAAATAAAAAAATATATATATAGAACTTTTAAGGTCTAAATGCACAAAAACAAATTACTTTTCTGTTGTAGCTTTAAGAATTTCCCTTCCACTCTTCAACAGCAGACCTTCCTTCACCGTTTTGTTGTAGAACAAATAAAAGTATGTACTTTGTTCTGCTTAGCCTTAAAAGAGGCCAGTTTTATGTCACAAAAATGCAAACATTTTCATAATATTTGTTGATGTTCATGCTCAGTTTTTTTTGCGCTTCTCACATTTGTGTTGTGCTCGTAGATGTTCTATTTCGTATATTTTTATCATTGTTAAACTAAAAAACTACACTAGTCAAAGTTTTTTAATCTTGTGTTAAACTGGAAAGGAAAAAAAGTATTTTTTAAAAATTTACGAACAGAGAAAATTGTTTTATTTTTGTTGAACATTAAATTGTGTTGTCAGAAGTGTTATATGCAGTATTAAGTTTTTTTTTCCCCCATCATTTTCTTTAACAATTTAACTTGGCACACAAACAGTATTCATTCTTGTTTTTTTTTTTTTTTTTGATGGTTACTTGCAGTAAACATTTGCTCATGTGTTTGTTGCCGTGGCTGTTTTGAAGAAAGCATGACGAAAAGAAAGAGAGAGGGAAACAACAATTAAAGTTACAGTTTTTTAAATACTCTGGTAACTTGTAAATAATGTCTGTAAGTGTATGCTTGTCGCTTGTGTTTGTGTGTTGTGTGTATGTGTTTGTGTTTGCGTTTGTGTGTGCGCAAGTGCATGTTTGTGTTTGTTAAGTTTGTACATTAGCAAAAGTGTAAGTGCGAATAAGAAATTAACGGAAGACAGTATAAAAACTGTTGTTTGCTTAAAGGCATTATTATATTTAAAAATCTGTGGCATACATTCGGGCTGAAAAAAAAATGTTGTACAAAAAAATGTATTTATGTCAGATTTTTTGCTCAAGAAGCCGCATAATGTTGTTATTAAAAACTTGTTACAAGCAAATATAACACCTCTTAAGAAAGTTGTAGGCAACTCTGCTTAAACAAGCCAAATGCAATTAAGTCCCTTAAAAACCAATAATTATTTTGCAAAATGCTAATAGAATTTTTTCAAATAATGAATAAAATATGCTTAATAAGCATTTTAGCAGTCTGCTATGACAGTGTTTAACGCTTTAAGCATTGGTATGTAAATTAATTTGAGACATCGTAAGGAAGCGGGAGGTTACTCATATGCTAACAAATCTGCATGCACGGATTGTCGTGAGGTTTGCAGCACAACTAAGCTTTTAATTATAAAAGAGGTTATTAAAGTATTTTCATAAATATTTAAGCTAAGTGTAATTTTGTAAAAATCTAGGTAACGGGTGATTCATCATGAGCTCTGTTTTTCAATAACCTTTTTTTTGTATTAGTAAACTAAAAAAGAGAAAAATATAAACAACAGACCGTCAAATAACAATCGTTTAATCACCCTACTCATATCAAACTGCTTTATCATTTTTGTGCGATATCGTTTGGCAAGTCATCATGGGAAGACTCATAACACCCACCACAGCTTGGTGTGAGATATGTTTCCCATCGTATGCGACAAACTTACGGTGCGCATAATCCAGTTCCAGTTTGCGTTAGTGGATTATACGAGTAGACGACCGGTTAGACCACAGCCATATGACATATAGTGAATGAAATAAAGCAGCTGTAGCTGAAGGTGTATGCGTAGGCAGTGGTGAATAGATTCGTTGTCGTTCTCAGCAAGTTATGTTTTTTCTGAAATTCAAGTGCATGGTCTAGATGAGCTTTGCTTTCAACAATACGGCGTTAAAAGCCATACAGTTCGTGAAAGAATAAACTTGTAAAGAAACTATTTTAGTGAGTACTTAATTACATGCTTTGCTACGAAAAATTGGCCACCTAGGTTTTGGATTATTTTCTTAGAGGATATGTAAAGTGTGAAACCTTCAGAAATAAACCAGCTACGATTGTTGCTTTGGAAGCCAACATTACTCACGTTATTCGCTGGTAACCAATCGCTAAGCAGAACAAAATTTCGGCTGCATAGAATTCTAATTCTTTTGTTTAAGAAAAATGTTTATGGGATAAATTCGTACGGAAAATATTTTTATTGAGCACATTCTGTAATAAAATATTTTCTTGTAGAAATCCTTACGCATATTTTACTACTTTCAACCGTTCATTTTTTCTATTTATAAAGAATAGAACTTCCAAAAAGAAATCGAAACAAAATGTGTATTTTTTTGTAAAAATTATTTCTCCATTAGAAAGAAATACATATATATTTTTTAAAATAAATACATGTCTGGGCGTTTTTAGAAGGTGCTCTTAAACGCCAGCATATAACTGAACTTACAAAGGATTTGGCTCACTTAAATTCACAAGAGTTTCACTTTAAATTGCTTCTTGTGGTAGTAAAATATATATATATTTTTTTTTCTTGTTAATATTTGATATTTGAAGGACGAAGAATATGAAATTGACTTAAAAAAATCAAGACTTTTTTTGTGGTTAAAATGTCGATACTTGCAGAGATTACACAGAAACGAATCAAACATAAAATACAAACATTGAATAAGTTGAATAAGTGTGCAATTTGTAAGTTTTTTAATAACACTTGCCACACATCACTTTTCATCACAACTTAAAGCAATAGTTTGATATATTTTGTTCTAACAGTTTAACGCAAAGTTGTCGAGTAGAGAAATACATTTAAAGTGAAACTGTGAAGTTAACTTTTTGCTGTGACGAATGTTTTTTAGAAAGTTTATCGCCATCTTATTTAAGGTAAAATAAAAAATTGTTACACGTGCATGAAAGAGTGCAGAAGTTAGCTAACAACTTGAATCAAATATTTGTAATTTAAACATTCTAGTTGTTTTAGTAAGCTCTCACAAAATGTATCATAAAGCTTGCACTTTTATATTGCACTTAAAAAATTGCAGTAAATTGGGATTCGGCAGTTTCTTAAAATTTGGCAAACTTATGCAAAACACTACGTCTACAATGAAACATATTCTCAAAATATATAGAAGTTTCCAGCAAACTTTGCAGAAGGATTGTGATTCGTAGAAAAATGTATTAAATGATAGCATGTGCAAAAAATGTAGAGGTAAAACAGAATGTGTCACTAGAAAAGTGTTAAAACGACGTTATAAAGGATGGTCCAACCATAATGAGTCAGCTCTTTTGCCCAACATAATTAGACATTTCTTTGTTTAAGTGTTTAATAAGTGCACGTTCAAATTGTTCAAACGTTTTACGAAAATGGATGTTCATTTCAAAATGCATTTCGTACACTTTGCGATTTTTTTTGATATCGAAAGAATTGTGCGCAAATTTAAGCAAACTGGGTCTCTAGGAAATATGGAAATACCTGTGCGTGCTTGCCCAGTTCGTTCTCAGGAAAACATCCTTCGCGATGTTTTTGTGGCGGTAGAGCCGTGGTGGTAAAGCCATCAATCCCGACTCGTCATCGTGTCCAACAAGTGAACATCTCACGAACATCACTGATGCAAATTTAGAATAAAGATTTGAATTTACATGCTTCGATTAACTCAAGTGCTGAAGAATAATGACCACTTTAAGCATCATCAATATGCCGAATGGTTGGTTAAACAAACAGAATGTGGACTTTGATTTACATCAGCATTAGCCCCGGGGTGAACTATTCACGATTCACCACGGCTTGCATATATTTGTCCATAGTTCAAGAGGTCGGCTCTTCTAATCACTTTTGTATGCAACTTCTTAGGCAGTGAATGGAACACAAAGTGCCAGGAGTTAGTAGACCTAAGCTCATTAAGAGCATCAGCCTTTAACCAACTAACCCGCCAAACCATCCTTACATTACAAGTATTTCACAGATCTTTCTATCATAATAAAAACTATTAAGATAATTCCCTGCAAACTGTTCATCTTATTTACAATTAACATCGTGGATTTTGGTTGGACACCCCCTTATATCTTTTCTCTCGGTTCGATTTTCAAAAATGATGTTTGATTTCGTAAGTGATTTGCTCTTCCCTGTTGCTGCAAATAGTTTTCTTGGTATTACCTAATACTTTTCCAGCCATTTTCAGCAAAGCTTAAGAATTCTTGTTTACCCAAATGCTTTTTCAATACCCGCGAAACCTTCAATTAATGTTATCTTATCCTTGCAGCTACATTTTTTATGCCTTCTTCTAGCTTTAGTGTTTTATTTGATAAAAAAAAAAAAATTAAAACAAAAATAAACAATAAGAATAAAGAGTAAAAACCTCTTGTTCGCAAAAACGTTAAAGCTTAAAAATGTGTTGCATACTTTTAAACGTTTAGGAGCAATAACAAAGGAAACAACGTTGGCTTGTGCGACCGTAAAATAGTGTTTTTTTTGTTTTTGTAACACACATGCAAAACAGGCAGACATTGTTGTCAAGTGTGGGATGAAGGTTGGTTGCATAAAAGTACATAAAAAAGTTTAAGTTCAAATAATCAAAATTCCAGTTTATGAAATTGCATCTTGAAATTATATTCTCTAGATGAATTGCTTTCATCCAACAATGAAGTCTTTTTCATAGAAAAAAATTTTTCTATAGAAATTCCAAATTATTTTTCTTGGAATAAAACTTATCTCATAGAAAAACGTTCTTAAGAAAATTTAGTAGAAGAAAATATTTTATTAGAATTACTTTTCATGAGAGATGAATTGATATAAAAACAATTACTGAGTTAGTTAAGCGGCCGTATTAAAAATATGAGGGCGGATTCATATTGAAGCTACCTGGCGCTAGATGACAGCACAAACAGAGAGACGACCTGTCAAACGTCAGCTGTTAAAGTTTCACCCAAATTTATCGATTAGTTTATTTGTTTCAGTCGTTTGAAGTAAGCAAGTTTAGTGTTTCTTGAAAAATGGAAAAAGTGAATTTCGTGCAGTGATTAAAAACTATTATTTGACAGGGAAAACGGCGAAAGGAACAAAAGCAAATCTCGATAAACATTACGGTGAGTCTGCTACGTCAGATTACATGGTAAAATATTGGCTTGCTGAATTTGAACGCGGTCGAACAAATACTGCAACAATACCATCAACAGGAAGGCCAAAAGTGGTGGTTGCTGAATAAAATATCAAGAAAATCCTATATATCTTTATGAATTATTGCTGAGTCAAGTTACGTGAGATTGTTGAAATGGTAAACATATCATATGAACGTGAGTTCAACACGAAAATTTGCATATAAAAAGCTATCGGTAGGATGGGTGCCACGTTTGCTCAGTGTCGAACAAAAACGAGTTCGACGGACTACTTCACAGCGATGTTAGGACAAGATAGTCCAACACAACATAAATCATGCGGTTTCCTAGAGTTTTATTTTATACAACAAACGAAGAACTTCTACTCCTCTATGCCGCAGAAAGACAACCCTGGCAACCCCTATTCACCGGAGATGGTTGAGCAGGCAAAAGTGAATTGTGACTTTATAAAGAAAATTATCTTCAGCAGAATTGCTGCATTTGGACAATTGTGATTCCACGACTGATTGTTGAAAAGCCGATGCATCCACAAAGGATAACCGGTTGGTGCGGTTTATGGTCTGGCAGCGTCAGGTCGGTTAAGCAGTTACCGTAAAATGTGTTCGCTAAAGGTACAATTATGCGAACGTCCACGTACGTTTATGGAACGGTCGTTAGTATTTAAGTATACATTAATAATGTAAGTGCTTACTGAAAGTAACTGTCACGTTGCCGGAACGTCTCAACCTGTTTAAAATAGATTTGACGCCGTTGTTACGTGACATTCGTAGACCAGTGCTGGAGCTCTTATATGAGAGATGGTATTCTGGCACATTAACCCCTTTTTAGAACTTTTTCAGTAATGCAAAAATAATATAATTTACAGTTTTTGCCATTTTTATGATAAGAGTTATAAGAATACTATTTAATAAAATATATTGAGTTTGAATAATGACAATAGAAACGTAAATATATGTGCACAACTATTTCTTTAAACATAAACGTATGTATTAATGTTAATTATTTGTTCCTGTCTTCTTTGATCAAGAGTTATTGATCGCGGCAATTATTGTTATAATTATAAATAAAAATATTTCTTGGCTTTAGTCAGGATTGAACTCTAGCTAGACGAATGATACCAACCCATTATCATATAATATTAGAAATTTTCAACATAAACTTTACATTTCTTGAAGACAATTGGTACTTATTTGACTATAGCAAGTACGAAAACTAACTTAAAAATGCCCATCACTACGTTGAAAAGCTCAACACTGTTTCGAACAGCCGACAATAATTGACAAAAAAAAAAATTCAATTTGGCTGGAAAATATAAATAGTTTTATTTTGTTTTAATAAGTGAAAATTGTTTTGTTAATAATAAAAAAATAAAAAAAAGATATGGATGATCTTTTTTTTTAATTAGAAACACCGAAAAATTAAACAAAACATTGCACACTATGCTGTGCAATGTTTTGTTTATTTTTTGTTGACATGTGGTACGTTTTTTAAAGTTCTGTAACTATACAAACGGTTAAGGTACGTAAAGTTTTTCTAACATCAACGTTCGCATAACGAGGCCTTAACGCGAGATGATAACAAACTTCTTGCCACTAGAAATTGAACAAATAGACCTTCATAATACGTGATTCGAACACGATGGTGCCACTTGCAATACAGATAACGAAACAGTGGCTTTTTTTGCGCGATAAATGCATTTGCCGAGTTATCTCACGTCGTGGTGATGTCGATTGGCTACCACTTTCATGTGATTTGACATCGTTGGACTTTTTTCCGGATACCGGATTGAGGTATCCCACCGAAGTCGTGGTGATTTGGCCGATATTTTGTTTCACGCATAAATGTTATAGATCTTTTTATTATAATATAATATATAAAGACAATTCTCTTTCAATGTCACACCTTCAGGCGTAACACTCTTTTTTTTTTAATTAACTTGAATAATCAAAAAAAAAAAAAATAAAATAAAATAAAATAAATACTAGTTCTATAGAAATATGAACCAAATTGTTTTTACCAATTTATATAAATACAAAATAAATTAATTGTTTGTATTTCAATACCACACGGTTTTTCGTTGATCCTCTTAATATTCTTCACAAGAATAATATTCGATAACAAGAAGCGGCTTGAAGTCAGCAAGTACAAAAAAGAAAACCAAAAAAAAAAAAAAAACGAAATGATAAAGTTGTACTAGCGCACATTGACACAATCAATACCACACACGTTCCCGTGTTTTCTTTTATTGAAACCTAAAAAGCCAACCTTTTGCATTTCCATGAACTGAAAAAAAAAACATCCACAAAAAAAATTTTACTTTTTTCAATAATTGTTAACAATAGCACGCATGCCAATACATAAACACATCCTTTGTGCCAATGAAAGATACGAGTACGCACACACACATACAACCTCACAACAGCTTACTTGAACTGATTACGCAACACATGTAAAATAAACCTCCGCAGCCAAAGAAAAAAAAATGTTCATGTTTATCGGGAAATTTCTGTGAAATCCTGCCCACTTAAATCATGTTCATGCATGCAGTTTTTAATTTTTTTGTTTTGCTCTTACAGTCAGCTTTGAACTTACAGTCAGCTTTTAAAGTGATTTATAGGCTGGGAGTATTATGTAATTTTAAAGCCAATTTATAAAACTTTTTGCCTTATTTAAAATATTATGGAAAAATGTGTTTTATTTCTGAAAGTGGCTCAACAAAAAAAAAAAAAGGCTCTTCCTGCAATATACTCGTAATTTAAAGAGTTGTTTCACTTGCTGTAAAACCTAAATTAGCGCGTCAAGCGCAATTTATCTGTCAAAAATCCTCATGCACATACAAAGCTAAAGCAGCAATTCAAGTGCCTCGAGTTTTTGAAACGGTGTAAGATGTAGTTCACTCTATCCGATCTCCTTACTATTTATACCACCCGTATCCCACCGAAAATGGAATACAACTCTCATGTTTAGACCATTGCTCCAAAGTCTATTTCGGGGCTACTTGACCTTATCGATGACAGTAGTGTATCCAACTCTGTTGACTCGCTGGAGCACCGACGCAATGGATTTTTCACTGAAGAGATTAGGGATATTGTTTCCGAAACTCGTACATTTTTACGTAGCACGCATTCATCGTTCAGAGCTCATCCACTTGTGATCGATTGCCCGGGGAATCGTACTACGCATTAAAGAGAGAATTCATTTTCCGGCCATATGCTTCGCTTGTGGAATAAGTTGCCTGCAGACGCGTTTCCTGTCTGTTATAACGTTGGAAGTCAAATACTCACAAATACTACTCCCTCTTTCCTCCTCCTCACAACCTATTTTCCTAGTTCTAGTACAATGCACTACTTATGTAGGGGTCATCCCTTGAGTACTGGTCGAAGATAAAAATAAAAAAAATGTATGAGACCAGCCCAAATAGCGCGGCGTCAACGCTTTGCAATTGGAAAATCCAATTTTAACAGAGCGTAAGAGAGAAAGCTTTACTGCCTCTCAGTAAAGTTTGCTTCAAAACAAATATTACTCTTTTTTTGCGGCAATTAGTAACAACACTTTAGGTGCTTTCAGACTAGTTTTGCGACTTTATCACTTTTTATTATTTCTATGCAGTGATTTTTATTAAACTAGTTTATTGAGCAATACTGTTCATGGCGCAACGTTAATGCTCTTATTTAAGTTACTTACCACTGCGTAAAATCAAAGCGTTAAATTACGTTCCGTCGTACGCCCGAATTCAAATAGCGCTGTTTAAAAATGTCTGCCTTTAAGCTTCGAAACAGCCAGGCAGCCAAAACGGAAGGCAAAGCACCAAGTAAGATGAGCAACAAGAAAAATATAAGTAAAACACTATAATTTTCAAAAAACGATCAAGAAAGTGCACAATCCACACATTCCTTATACAATTTAATCCAGAATATATAGATACATACGTAAAGTAAAATAAAATACAAATGATTTTTCTGGATGTTAGCAGAGAATTCCTATTAGCACAAAAATCAACCAGACTTTTTAAAGCAAGAACTTCTGCAGCGCTCCTTAGATATCAGTACAGTAGCCAGGGTTCGGAAATATCTACCATTCAAACTTGAACACTGTTAATGCAACCACCACTGCGTGCGTTTTTTAAAATAAACTTTACTAATAAGCCTTCAACAAAAAATTATTTTGAGAACCTAAAATTAACTCTCCGAAATTATTCAATACGCAAGTCTTCTTCAAACAAAAATTATTGATCACAGCAGATTTGTATGGAAACTTAAGAAAGGAAAAACTTGAACCAAACCCCGATGTACAAATGTACAAAAACCGAAAACCTAAAGTTTTATTTGCTACAATAAATGCGGAGCCGCAACGTTTTAATGGACAAGAAAACAGAGTGTCCAAGTTAGGAATACGCCAAAGCAAAATCTGTTCTGCTGAATAAAAATATGCTATTGTGATGGTAGCTATTGGAAATAGGGTTATAGAATAATAACTTTCCGACTAACGTTAGAAGTTTGTTTTACAAAAAAAAACTTTGTTAGTTCTCTACTTTTTATATTTTGCACATTTTTATTATGGATTTGCACTTTATGATTCTTTTTATTTCATTCATTAACACAATAATGTTATTCTATTGAAATTATTGTAAATTGAAAATGGAAACGCACACAATTGTATTATTTAATAAAACAGAGAAATCAAAAAGTCAAAAACTAATTAAGTCTTTTTAAAATACGAGTGTGTGCAAAAAATATATAAAAAGAAAAAAAAAATATGAATGAAAATAAGTGAATGAATGGTTGGTTGACATTTTCACACCAATAAAAACCAGCAGACCGACGGACTTGAACAAAAATACGAATACGAGTATGTTCATGACTACTGTACAGTATTTCTATAAACTTTGTTGCTGGGCAATGAATGGAAAGCGGCAGTTGGCTGCTTTCATTTTTACAATATTTATAGAGCGTTTACACACGTCAGGTTAATTGGGATCAGCGTTTGTTTTGTATGAAAATGTTTTTTCATCGTTCGTTGTGTGAATGAATTTTTGCACGTTAATTTGAAAAGTAATTAAAGTGGAAAATTACTACAATGTCATTAAGAAGAAACGATTCATACAATTTTGTCAAGGAAAGACAGAACCACTTTTAATACTCGTATTGCAAAGTTCATTTAAATTTTATTTTACGTTTCCAACTTAATGTCATTGATTTAAGTTTCCTTTTTCATAGAATTTGATATCAATTTAAGTTTTGTCAAATTCTTATGTTTTCAAGGCCGCATACGAGTACACGCACTCATCTTTACTGCTGTTTATAGAGATTACTTTATTTAAAGCAAATTGAGCCCATTTGCTTTTTGAGTGCGCAGTATATAATGCTTTTTTTAAAATTATTTTAAAACAAAGAAATACATTTTTAATGTCAATAAAAGGAGCTTTACTGGATAAAAAATTTAATAACATTAATACGAGAGCAGTTAATAAGTGAGCTAACGTTTGGAATATCCCACCTCTGAATGGAAATGGCAACACTGCTCTTGCTAACAGTAATAGGTGGTGTATTTACTTTACTAGTAAAAATTAGCAACGAGTGAGTAACAAGAAATTTTTCAAAACTACTCTCAAAAATGTGAAAAAGTAAATGAACAGTTCAGTAGCTAAAATTTGCAATTTAGAGTACTGTTGTTATGTATAGGTATATATGTGTGAGTACTTAATAAATACCCTTATATTTTTTGGACAAATTATACACATATGTATATATGTATATTATTATAAAAATAATGTAATTGTGGCCATTTATATTCAGCATTGTCGTCAAAATTTTGACAACTATTAGTAAATTCTACCAAAAAAATACATGTTGACGTTTGTTGGTGTTGTATTTATTGTAATTCTGCCACTACCTGTATAAAGCTGCCTTGAGTATTAATATCAATTGACGAACAGAACTATATTTTTGGTAAAAAAAAATTCAACATTTGCAAGCAATGCGCTGGTGTAAATATATCGACAATAGATTTGAAATAAAACTAAATAAAAAAAATAACTACCAGCTGTCAAATAAATCAATGCTGCCAACTCAAAATTATTAGACTTTGAGAAAACACTGTATATAGTGGAAAAAACCTATTTTCTCATAATTCTTGTACATATGTGGATTTATTTAATGGCATGTTTCTATATACCAAGCCACTCAAAATTGTTTGTTGATTGAGTGAAAAAAATTGTTTTGAGGTTCCACTACACACATATCAGTTTTTTTTTATTAACAACGTAAGGCTATCAATTTTCGGTGATTTCTGTATTGCAATTGCAATTGTGACTACTGTCAAAAACAGAGAAGCACAAAAAAGTGCTTGTGTACGTTATAAAATAATAAACTTTCAGTAATTTTCATAAAAAACAATTTTTTTTTTGCTAAAAGTAAGTAAAATTACATAAATTATATATGCAGATATGGACTTGAACGATAAAAAAATTGTAAGTATGCATATATGTATGTATGTACATACATGTATAAGAATCAATGATACAAAAAGAAACATTATATTATCGTATTCCAGTGTCAAGAAAACAAATTCTATACAATTCCAAAAGCTGGTTGAACTAATGGAGGAACACCCACAACCGGTTTTAATTTTGGTTGTATTTCCTTAAGCAGCATTGCAAGCAAATGTACACAAATGTTAATAAAATTAAATTACAGCTTTTGTGTTTACTGACCGCTCTTCCGGCAGCTCTAATATATTTAATGCATCACGGATATTTCTACGGTACAAACAAAAGTTCACAATGTCACTATCACTTTCACTAGAGTCAGTATCGAAATTTATTTCAGTTGATGGAAACATTTTATTATATTTAAATTAAACTTTAGTACACTTTTTATTCACAAAAAATTTTTCACATAAACCAATTTTAATTTATAAACAAAACCAGCTGTTTTTGTTCAAGAGTTGCCACTGAGTAATGAAATTATTGTGTTTTTGTATGGAAAAAAGTAAACACAGTACAAAAATATTCACTACGGTAATTTTGCAGTTTAATAAAACGTAAAGTACTACGTAAGCTAGGCAAGTGGTTTAAAAATACTCGTATTTTTACGTACTTGTCTGTGTGGCACTTGTTTGTCCGAACATTTGCCTGCTATTTGGAAACATGCCATAAAACTATTTATGCTCTGTGGTTTTACAACTAAAAATATGTAATTTTGTTTATTCCATTTCAGATTTTCTTTGCCTTAATGACGTTAACAATAAACGGTAAGTGAATTAAGTAGATATGTCAAAAGAATTTATATGCATGATATGATATGGTTTGAAGAAAACATCTTCATAAAGTTCAACATTTTTTAATATATTTGCTATTTGCAGTGTACAGACATGTGAGTTTTCTAAAATGGTTTTGGGAAAAGTAGTCAAGTTTTTCACAGCTTTCCATAAGTATATATTAGGTGAGCCGCTCGGTTATGTTCTGTAAACAGCACATTTTTCCCCCAGTAATGTTTTGTATAAAGACTTCCTATTTGTGTTTCTTTCATTGAAAACTTTGGATATAAAAAGTTAAAACAAAAATCTTTAATAATTTTAGTATTAAGGTATATATAAAAATGCAAATGTTTAAAATATTATGCCCCGGGTGAGGCTCGAACTCACGACCTTAAGATTATGAGACTTACGCGCTGCCTACTGCGCCACCGAGGCTCTGAGGCTGTCAGACTTTTTCTTCATAAAACTATTTACATTGAAGACTCAAGTATAATAAGGTATAAGTTTCGACTGTATTTGGGCCTTTGGACCCAACAATAAATCATGCCCCATATCTTTTTCATCAATGATCGTTTGTGTATCACAACAAAAATAATAGCTGATATACACATACATAAGTATATGACCTGGCCATATAAAATAAATGCTTAAAACAAAACTTTTTGAAAGAGTGTCACCCTACAACAAGCGATTTGCAGGAGAGAAAACACTGATACTTTTTTGGATCCAAAATTGCAAACAACTGGTGTAAATAAAGAGCCTTTGTGTTCTTTCACACGTAGATCCCTATATATTTCGAATTTCAAAGAAATCAGTTCAACCTATCCGATAAAGTGTAACAAGCATACCAAATTACTTTCGCAGTTCGAGGAGGAACGTGAGTACGTTGTATTACTTTTGAGTACGGAATCCTAAAACTATTGTTTAAATAGACCTCTTCTAAACGATAATAAGGGGAGTTTACCGCCCCTCGATACTGTAAGCACTTTCGTTCACGTAACACGTTTCGTTTGTTAGGAGGATCCAATCTTCATTTTATTGGAAAGTTTTGACAAAAGTTATCGAAAAATAGATAGCTCAATATCGATTGATAAATCGGGCCCCCCTAATACAAATATTTTTTGAAATGTGCATACAAAGTCAAGGATTTTTGTAGAATTTTTCACAACGAAAAAGCTTAAAGCTTAAAAAATCGGTAAAACAACAAAAATTTCTTAAGAATTTTATTTAGACATTAAAATTTCAAGATTTAGTCCCCAAAAGATTTATTTCTTCCATTGTCTGTTTTTTTTTTTTTTCTTCAGCAGTTGGGTTTCAACACTTTTTAATGTGCATAATAATGCACATAAACAAATTTTTAAATTATTGATTTTATTGTATACATACATATTCGATTGAGTTGAAAAGTTACTATTAATAAATTGTTCTCTTATTCAATGAATATATTGCAATTTCTAAAATAAATTGCGTGCCCCGAGTGAGGCTCGAACTCACGACCTTAAGATTATGAGACTTACGCGCTGCCTACTGCGCCATCGAGGCACTTAATTGCGCATGAGGCCATCAATTGATTTCATATTAATTGTTTATAGTCCGACAATTACATAAGGGTATCTGGGCTCATTCTTTTTATTAAGAAAAATTATTATCTTTACTTTTTGATTTTACACTTAGTAAAGGCTGGCCCAGTCATAATGCACGATGTTAATGGTGAGTCACACCTTAACGTCAAATGTTTATCATACACCTCGTGATTTTGTTAGTTAGAGTATTCGGCCATAGTTGTTCACAATAGAGAACTGTGCGTAAATTTCAAATACCTGCACATGCTCGCCTAGCCCGCTCTGTGGAAAACATTGCGATAGTGTAGTAGAAGAACCGTCAACCTCAACTCGTCATAAATACAGTACAATACATAGAATTAAGAAGCAGTAGACGAGTTTTACATCAGGAAGTATATTTTGCTTAATTTAGTAAATTTTAGGTAAAAAAATTTGAAATGCAAATTTATCGTACCACTAGGGAGGGAAGAAGAACGGTTTTATGCATGTTGGGTAGATATGAACACGTTCGAGCAGTGGGCAAATTGTAATCATAATAATAAGGATACAACATCGAGCCTCGTTCGGAGCATTCTTTATTTTGTTTTGAACAAAATAAGTTTTCTTTTTTGGTTATTACTCTTGTATAATATATTTTCCTAGTCCCAATACAATGCACTGCATAATGCTAGGAACACAACTGCGACGAACGACGAATTTCGTTGTATAAATTCGTCGTGTGAAGCACAATAATAACGAACATTGTTTACATTCCGTGCAAAGAAAAAAAATAATATAAATACTAAGGTGGCCATATTAAAAGTAAACCTATATAAATCCCATCCGAAAAAGGGAGTTTTGAACAAATTATCTCAGATACTTTATATATTGAGAACATCTTCATATATATTTTACTACATGGATCAATATAAATTATAAAAAGTATTATGTCATGAAAAATATTTCTTTTATCTAAGAAACCTGGTCACCTGATATAGCTTTGTTCGTCGTTCGCTGACGAAACAATTAGAAATTAATCTATTTCAACTTTCGCTGAGTATGACGAGTTTCGACCAACACAATGATTGTGTGCATTTTCATATACACCAATATGCTTTATTTTTGGCGACGAATATTCGCGACTAAATATTCGTCTTTCGTCGCAGTTGTGTTTCTAGCATAATGAAGTGGTCATTTCCTGAGTACTGATCCAAGATATAATTAATCGATTTTAAAATCGATTAATTATATCTGTCAGCCGTTTAGCTTGATTAAAATAATAACAATTATTCTTTAAAGTCTGTTAGGTACTCAAAACGTATATTTTTTGTCCCTTTTTGAAATATATGAGAAATATATTTATTAAAATTTAACAAAATACCAAATGAGAATTATTAATTTATTTTAAAAATTTAATTGTTATTAATATGGCCTCGATGGCGCAGTAGGCAGCGCGTAAGTCTCATAATCTTAAGGTCGTGAGTTCGAGCCTCACTCGGGGCATGTACTTTTTTATAGCATTATTGCAATTTATAATTCTCATTTGTTATTTGCTTTACTTAGCTCTGTAAAATAGAAAGTCTAAACTAATAAGGCAAAATAGATGCAGTTGAAAGGCAACGACAAATTGTTAATTCCAAATTAGCTTCCCATAATTGTACCATGAATATTCTATTTATACCAATCAAAATATGTATACTGCTGTTGTTCGTATCACCTAGCTGTCAATATGTTGATCTTTCATAGGGATTAACCTAAGAAACGGCAGGCTTGAAAACCTTTGAAAATTATGCTCAGTCATTAACATTAGTGACATCGGAATGTGCAGTACAAGCAATTGGGTATAATACAAATTGCACATGTGATCAATATGCGACATATATAGACGAAATAATAAATTAAAATGCTCGGTGGCTGAGCTGTTTGAGCGGCCTTATTAAAAATATATCATGTAAAATTTCTTAATCGAACTTCACTTTTTACGCCAACTGTAGTATTTTTTGCTTTAAAATAATTTTGAATCTGTCCAAAAGCTCTGAAAATATTCTCGGAGATCATGCTAAACCATATGATGAAACCATATCCATATTAATGACATCGCAAGCATCCCATAAAACTGTGGTCATGATCTTGTTGGCTGACAGACCCTCTTCGGCTCAATTATGCATTCATTTAAATTATCTTTTATGGAAACATTTCCTAAATAAAAAAGAAATGCCGAATGAAAGTACGTGAAGTGGCTGATATAGAAGGCATCTCAACTGAGTGAGTATATCGTATATGAAATTTTGAACATGAATACCTATCCACGATATACGTAAAACTCGACATAAAGCCAAACTATGTGACCACTTCAAATGAGTATTTGGTGATGTTCAACTGCAATCCGAACGAGCTTTTACGCCGTTATATAATCGCAGACAAATACAATCACCCAGATAACAAGAATCAATGAAAACAGTGCGTGAGTACATGTGCACAAAAGAAGATCAACGTGGGTGAACTTGTTGGCTGACAGAGCCACCTCACGGTCTAGTTTTCACCGACCGTCCAAATTATTCTGTGAATCTTATCGACGATATCTAGTGTGATAACTTCTTTTGTATGACTTTAGTGTACGATGCCACTTGTGCTGGTACAATGACAACGGAACTCAGTAAACCACTTAATCAGTGATGATGGTGTTTTCTTTACTGATAAAAAATGCTGCCCTTTAAATGTTTATAATTTTTTCCCTTAAAAAAGTTGTACATGTCTTATTAGCACAAAAGAACAAAAAATGCTGACAAAGTGACATTTAATAATAATATACACTTAGCGTTTCAAATATATCATGACTACTTTTAACATACCAACGTTTTAATCACTATTTTTATCTTATAAAAGCTATCGTCAGCAGCACCGTTTACTCATCTACAATAACAAATGAATTTCATATTTGCATAAACACGTATGAAACAAT
This sequence comes from Thecocarcelia acutangulata, assembly GCA_914767995.1. NCBI lineage: Eukaryota > Metazoa > Arthropoda > Insecta > Diptera > Tachinidae > Thecocarcelia > Thecocarcelia acutangulata. The sequence continues at coordinate 24,865,920 of OU612097.1, read as the reverse complement.
GATGTAAAAAAGGGCAGTAACTCCACCTTACTCGAAATACAGTGTAGGACATGCTACATGTTTTGCCAGTTTTAAGTGCAACATGTGTTGAAAAGAACATGATACCCTTTAATAGTGTATCAAATTTTTTAGAAAAGAACGTGTTGAACCACTATATGTAGCAGAGGTGTAACATTTTTATCAGAAAAGAAAACACCATTAGAGTTACCATAGTATTTATCAAGCCTTTTCTTGATTTAAAGGTTTTTTCTACGCAGAACAGTCCAAATATGAATATTCTCAATAAATTTTCTCTTACAGAAAATACTTTTCACATACAAATGTATTAAAGAAAAGAGCACAATTTTTCTTAACTTGACTATGGGAATGGAAGAATTGATGCAGATAGGCGAAAAAATTTGAAAAATATTTGTTTAAATTTTGAGAAAACAAGAAACTGAGAAAAACTTTCACGGAATTTTGATTTAGTTGATTTAAAATTAAGCTGACTACTTAATAAACACACGAAATTAAATTTTTCTAAAAACCTACTTTTAAAGACTCTCATTTTTTGTCACAATCTTGACAAAGTTAGTGATTGACAGCAGCAATGTTGCATTTAAAGATATTGTGGAGCAAATTTACAAAATCACGAAATTATCAAACAGCTCTCGTACTATTTTCTTGGATTTCAAAAGTTTCTTTAAAAAGCAGTAAAGAAATTATTTAAATTTTCTTACTTTATTCTTATTAAAAATATTCTCTTTTTTATTTTTAGGGTTTAGTTTTTATGTATTCCCATATGTTTTCTTTTCAAATGTCAGGCTTTCTGCTTTAATTTGTTACGGACAGAGATTGTGCATTCTTATTTTTAATATTCCACACTTTTCTTATTTCTTTATATTTTTTTTCATAATTTAATTTTTCTTTTCAATATTTTCAATCGAACTGAAAAGCGTTTTTATTCAATCTGAGTTGTGATGGCTATTTTATTTTAATTTCTTACATTTTATACTTTTGAGTCTGGAATGATATTTATTTGTTGAAGAAATAATAAAACGCAATATTTTTTTCGTCTCTCTCCTCCTTAAAATATGCAATTTGATTTTTACAACTCCTCTCCCTAAAGCATGCATTTCAGTTTCCCCTCTCCCTCAACACCCCAATAAAATATGCAATAAATATTTCTGTTTTTTCAGCAGTTTTTAAAATGAATTTTATTACTCACAAGTATGAGTTTTTTTCCCTACCCAACTTTTTCATATGTAACATTTATCTTCGTTTCAATTTTTCCAACTTCTAGGTAAATAATGAATATTGCATTTTAATACCCCAAAGAGAACTTAAAAAACTGATTTTTATGAACAAAAAAGGGAAAACCCCCGTAAAGAGTGAAAGAAACTTGCAACAAATGTGTCACTAAAGCTTCTTTTCATGAAGCAACCTTAAAAATGGTCACTGTATGAGTATGTGTGCACGTATGCGAAACTATAACTCTAAGTGAATATGAATGACTATCAGGGATGATAAGTTCAGAGCATTTATTAAGTTTTGAAATATGAAACGGGGATCATAACTAAAGCGAATGATAAAATTTTTGTCCGCGTACATATGTATATGCATTGTTAAAAATAAAACATTTTTAATTATAAGGAAATTTACATAATTATGACATTTCCCGAAGTTTGTTATACACAGCGAACTCTGGAATAAATTTATGTAAATTTCTTACGTTACCATGTGACCGTGTTTTGTTTTAATTTACAAGTATTTTAGTTTAGTTAAAGTTACTTTTTAATTTTAATAGTTGTTTTACTTGTTTGTACTAGGACTCAAATTAAATCTTCAAGTATTCGGTGTCACTTTTAGAGATTCATAACTTTGAGTTGATAACTCGCTTTTTGTTTAGTTCGTTTTTTTCTAATAAACAAACACAAAAACTGCCAAGCTTTTTTGCTTGTCTGCAGTAACACCCAGGGTCTGTGGCCGGAATCGAGCCTTCGACCTCGAGGCTGTTGTTCGAGTACTCTACCAAATCAGCCATCAAGGCACCCCATTTTACATTTCATTATGGATAGACTTACACCATAGCAACGCTTGAAAGGTTTTCAATATCATTATCAAAGCTATGGTTCTGTTCTTTTGTTAGATTTTGGAGCACAATGCCTCGATGGGCCAGTTAGTAGAGTACCTGACCAACAGCCTCAAGTTCTCAGTTTCATTGCCTGCTAAAGACTCTGGGTGTTTCTGTAGACAAACAAAAAGCCTCGTAAATTTTGTTTCTGTTTTATTTCAAAAAAGGTAACCAGGGTATGCAGTTCACTGTACTGGAAATAGGTTTTGAGCAGAGGGAGAAAAGAAGTAGAGTTTTTGAAAAAAGGAATAGAGTTTTTAAACTTTCCCGCGTAATATCTTACAGGAAACAAATCTGTAGGCAACTTGTTCCATAGATGAACCACACCACTGAAAAACTAAATACCTCTATACAGCATTGCGCGCTCCATTGGACAATCAACCACGAATCGATAAACCCTGGACAATCTACGTGTATTTCGTAAAAATATGTGAGTTTCGAGAACGAGTTCTGATAAAACAGAGTAACGCACCCCACAATGCGGTGATGCTCTAATGAGTAAATAGAATTGAATACCCTACTGTCATCAATAAGCTTTTCTGCTCACTAGTGCTTACAGTGATTAATCCTAAAAGAGAGACTCTGGTCCAAACATGAGAGTTGTTTAATATAAACTCAGTCTTTTTTTTTTTTTTTTTTTTTTTTTTTTTTTTTTTTTTTTTTTGTTAAATTGGCTTTCCCTGGGGAAGCAAATTTTACTTCGTGTACGGCTAACACGAAGCAGAGTTCATTGCTTTCTGGGGAATAGAGGGATAGAAGCTCTATGTGTGTTGGGGCAAATAAAACGCCAATAAGCCGCACGCCGAAACCTTACCATCTCGGTGCCAGATAGTGGTTGACTGAAAAGTTCTGGCTGTGGCTTAAACCTAAATCGCAGGAAGGTAAATTAGTTTCATTGATAACAACGGTGCATGCTGGTTTTCGGAGAACTATAACCCCCGAGGTGCTGCTGTCTTGCAGCAGATACCTGTAATGGAATTAACCATGGAAGTAACCATTACAGGTATCTGTTCGTAATGGGCTTCGGAACACCAACTCGTGAAGCCTTGTCTTCCACTGACTGCTGGGAAATTGCATATAAGAGAGATTAGAAGGCCCGGAAAGTTGCGACCTGTGTAAGCCTTGCAAGTCACACGTGTGTGTTGGTGAATCGTGCAGTTGGTTCATCATCAGATAAGGCCGTCAAGGCAGATGCAGATGTTAATTAAAAACACATTCTGTCAAAGACACTTGAATTTAAACTCTTGTCAATTCGCTTCATTTACCGATATTAATGCTTTCAATTTCAAGGTATAATTAATTTGACCTAGTGTAATGCATGCCTACTTTTGTACTAGTAGCTAATCATGTCGCGAAGCTTAGAGAAAACTCTAGATAATCACTATCTGCGTTGCTCATTCTTTCTGAACAAAAAAACTGTCAAGTAATTTTGTTGGCAGCACGCATTCATCAAAGACAACAACCATACTTGACGATAGATTATCGCCTGGCATACACAGCTGTTTTATGAGGTACAATAATAATTGTGTATAATTTTTGTAAAAATAGCAAACATTCTAGACCTGGCTTTTTTTTTTTTTTTTGTTGATTTGTTGTACTTCAACAGTTTTCTTTGTAAGAATATTCCCCTTTATACCGTTATATGAATAAGCAACAAAGTAAATCGTGTTGCAGATCTGTAAACTGTCCGGTTATGAGGTACACATTCATATTTCTGGCGTATGAAGAACCGTCAGTTTAATAAGGGCACAAGAAGGAAAATTTATAAAACTTTTTGCATTTTCATATCACACATTTTCCATCCTTGGTGTAACTTTATATGTTTGTATATTTAATGCATGCATTTTTTCGTGAGACTGCTGGCGTACTCATCATATATAGGGTGTTTTTTTAAGCCCGATAGAACTTGAAATTGTAAAAAATAACACAAAAAAATAAATTGTAATCAAAATTTTTTTTTATTCGAAAGATCAATACGTGACATTAACATTTGAAAATGATTTCGGGCATATGGGCACCGCGGCTGTTCTTGACGAAGCGCATTCTGGACGTCCAATTTTGGGCCACTTTTTCGAGCACTGCTGGCCGTATGTCACGAACAACACGAACAATGCTGGCCTCCAAGGCGTCAATTGTTGCTGGTTTATCAGCATAAACCAGTGACTTCACGTAGCCCCACAGGAAATAATCGAGAGGTGTCAAATCGCACGACCTTGGAGGCCAATTGCCAGGTCCATTTCTCGAAATCAACTTATCGCCAAATTTTGATTTCAGTAAGTCGATGGTTGCGTTCGCCGTATGGCACGTAGCGCCATCCTGTTGAAACCACATCTCCTCCGGATCAATGTCATCCATATTTTCAAACAAAAAATCATTGATCATGGTGCGGTAACGATCTCCATTGACCGTAACGCGAGCTCCGGCCTCATTTTTGAAGAAATAAGGTCCGATGATGCCACCAGCATGAAAACCGCACCAAACAGTGAATTTTTCTGGATGTAATGGAGTCTGTAGGGTCTCTTGTGGATTGGTCTCACTCCATATGCGGCAATTTTGCTTATTAACAAACCCGTTAAGCCAAAAATGCGCCTCATCGCTGAACACAATTTTGCGATAAAACAACGGGACTGATTTTCAAAGTAAATTTGGATAATTTCGTAGCGTTGTTCAAGCGTGAATCTATTCATGATGATTTGTCAGAGTATACTGAAACAAATAAAAAAAATGTTTCATCAAAATTTAATTTTTTGTGTTACTTTTTACAATTTAAAGTTCTATCTAGCTTAAAAAAACACCCTATATTAAAACTGACATCTAGGACTTACCAAAGAAAATTGATGGCTTTTGTAATAATAAAAGATTATTTTAATACCAAAAAGAACAAAACTTAAAAATTAAAAACAAAAAGAAGCTAGAGAAAAAAATTAAAACGTTTCAATATTATTTTTTACTTTAAAACTGTAATTGCGAAATTCGTTAAACTATAGAGACCTTTTTTTTAGTGACAGAATTCTACAAACTTATTCTTTCAAGTTTACATTTGAATTTTGTTTAAAGCATATAGTGATATAAACTCTTTACAAGACAACATTTTAAATTCATATTATTATACTTATATATAACATAAGCTATAATAGATTCGCTGTGATTTAAATTGAAATGAATTCAGAATTTTCCAACATCTAAAACCTTAAAAAAAATATTTTTAAGACTACATGCATATGTTCATATAAATACATACGAGTATGTCTATATGTAAGTATGCTCATATGTAATTATTTCCAGTAAATGGCTTTTACATTTTCATCTTTTTTTTAGTTTTAGCTGACAGTGCTATATTTATTCATAAAAATAAGTATACTCGTATTGACATATATGACGATGATGCTTTTTATGATGATTATTTTTTGTTGTTGATGTTTTGGTTTCTCTCCGGTCTTACTCCACAGCATTTTAGGTGTTTTTTTTCCTACGTTACAACTACAAACGTAAATATTTCTATTAGAGATGCAATGTCAGCGACGAAAAATAATATATTTTTTATAAACAGGAAACATTTGGTATCCATATAAAATCCCTTGCGCTCCCGCCCCCCGCTCAATGTTTATTTGCATATGTAGAATATTATAAATTTTTAAGCAGAAATGCCAGCAGCACACACATGCACGCACATGCATGTAGGTGCCAGCACACGCAGGATGTAAGACTTGCATGTTATTTTTTAACAAAGCCGTAGTATATGCATACATACACAAATACACATACATACATACGTGCATACCTTGTCAGCATTTTAATGATAGTTTTGACAGAGATCAGGCAAGCGTTACTTTTCAGACTACCTTAGGTGATAAAAGTATTTGAGTAAACTTTTTGTGTGCTCTGATAATTACATTTTGCTAAGTGCGGTTTCAAACCGCAAAGTTTTTAAAGTCCTTTAGATTAAATTCGTGCAGCTAAGTCACCATCGAATTCAAATCACTTGCCAATTAATTTACTATGGGTTTACTCAGAAATTGTTTTAACAAATTGCTTTACTGGTTTGTGTTAAAAAAAAACACACATACCTTAAATATAGGCTGTCCGCCGGGCAGGTATACTACTTTATTAGTTTGTAATTTTTTATTAAATGAAAGAGAATGGATCTCATATTTATAAATGTTTTATTTGACGCCGGTAATTATGTACGGAGTACAATATTAGATAAATGTTCGCCTCTGTTAGCCTCACAAATGCCAAGCCCAAAGCATCTAGTTGTAGCGTTAAAAAATTTTCAATCATATCACGATATCGCTCCCCATTCACAGTCATTGTTACGCAGTTTTTATTTTCAAAGAAGTAAGCTCCAATGCTTCCTTCTGACCACATTGCACACCAGACTATCACTTTTAATGGATGCAAAGGTGACTGATGCATAGTTTGAGGGGTTTTCATTGCCCAGAACCGACTATTCTATTATTCACATATTCATTCAAATGAAAATGTACCTCGTCATTTATTATGATTTTTTTCATGAATATCGGGGTTGTCATGGACGAGCTGTAACAACCTATTGAGATATGTATGGCGGTATTAATAGTATTGTGAAAGAAGCTCTTTTGCCAACATGTGATTTGAAAATCACATGTGTGATTTGAAAACCACTTGAGCGATTTTAAAATCAGATGTTATTTCCAATCGTATGTTTTTCATAAAATACTTGAATATATACTTCATAATTGATTATAAAGCTAATACTGCTGTTATTAGCAACAAGTCTTTTCTTATTTTATATTCAGGTCCGAAGCTACAACGGTTTAATTATATACTCCACTTATACGTAAACTAGTTACGTATTATGCAAACAACATATGCGAAAGAATTTGAGCCTATTACTCGACTGCTTCATAAGAAAAATAGAAAAATCATTTATGCGAACTTTAAGTTCTTTATACAGAAATCTAAATTTTCCTTCGAACATTTCCTTAAGCTTAATATCAAACACATAATCAGTCATGTCACAGTTCGGAAACGAAATTCACTAAATTTTTCGGCTCTTCAGAAAACGACAAATTAAAAAATTACTTGATATAATATAATTTAGAAATAATATAATTTAAAAATGAAACTAGTGCTATGTGTTTAAAACTATTTCATTCCGAGAACTATTTCATTCCGAAAACTATTTCATTCCGAAAATCTTTTTAATTTTTCATTTCCTAAAGAAACGTAAGCCAGTTGAATACCGTTTCGGAATAAAACGCTGCAACATGACTGATAATAAATTTCTGTTTAAAGTGAGAAATTTTTTTGTCAAAATGGAGTAAATCTAAATCTACACTGAACCATAAATTTAACTAAATACTGCAAAATGGGGTGTAAACTTGCAGAAATATAGTTTATTTACAACCCACAAAATCTTTTATTCAAATAAACTAGGATTTTCATATATTGTAATTTATTTAACTGAATTAAATTAAATAATTTTTTTTTCATTTCTAGAGGCATTTATTCAATAATACATATGTTGAGTTAATTGGAAAAATTTTATTCAGATTTAATAAAATATATTAATTGAAAATGGAGCAAATATATTCAAATCTACAGGGTGAATTTTATTAACAAAATTTATTCAAATAAACGAATATTTTATTCAAACTAATATTCATTCGGGATGTTAATTTGAATAGTATTAGTTACTACTGTTTTAACTAAATTTTTACTATTAATTTATCGAATTTTAGTTGAACTTTATAATTTTTTAAATTAGAATTTTTGCATTTGTACATCGGGTTTTAGTTCAAGTTTTTCCTTTTCTAAGTTTTTCTTAACAAGGACTTTTACAATACAAATTTGCTGCGATGAATAATTTTTACTGGTTCAACAAAATTTTGTCCACATTTTTAACAAATCTTTTTTGAAATGTACAAATTTATATTTTTAACAAAACCCATTGGAGGTTGAATCGAAAAATATTTGTTTATTTGAATACATTTTATTCCGATTTGAAAAACAATCTTCTGATTTGAATACTTTTTTTTTTCGTGAAGGGTTTACTAAATATTTTTGTTAATAATACCGACGAAATTTGGTTCAGTGTAGAATAGTTGTTTTTGTTTTGAACTTAATAGTCTTTCTTGTGGTAGATTTGATTGTGAAAACTCAGTTTCCAATGACTACAAGTATGACTCGAAAAACATTCTTAAGTTCTTCTAGACGTATCATGGAGAGGACAATATTTTTGCGACAAAACAATAAAACCTGCACATGAAAGCCTAAATGTAAATGATTTATCACATTATACTCAATTATACTCGTGCAAAAGTCGCCCAAGGGAGTAAAATTCGATGAAACATTTTATTAAATGCTGACTATGTTTGTTAATGGAAGTTGTTTATATGCACATACTCGTATATGTATGTGTGTATCTGTATTGTTCACGTATTATATTAATTAAATTTATAATTTACTCATGGTCTCTTTCTTGCTCTAAGTCTCTCTTTGGTGTTTTTTTATTTGCTTTAAAGTATAGTACAACATGTACAAAGTATGTTCATTTTATTTAACTTTTATGCACTTTATTAAAAACACGTGAATGATTTCATGCACAACTTTTTCTTTTGTGGTAATTTTTTCCAAACAAGTTTTTTGTTCACAAAGTAAATACTTACATATTTTTTTCATACATGACTGCTATTAAATATTAAACTTCTTAAAAGTATAGTAAGGTTATATTCCATACTATACTATTCTTTTAATAAAATGTTAATATTTTAAAGTGCGGTGATAGAAGTTGAGACAAGTGATTCAGTGTATAATAAACCGTGTGAAGATGAAATAGAAGAACTGCTGTATACCTCGGCTACTTTGCGTGATAGCGCGCCAGTCAACCTGAGATAATCGAACTTGCATGGTTTATCATACCACGATCTTTCTCACACATCATAACTAGGCAAATTTTGCAATCTGAGTTAATCCGTACAACGAAATTTACAGAAATAAAATTGTCAAACCACTGGCGATTTAAAAGCGTTCAAATTGTTCAAACCTACTTTACAAAAAACTGTCTAAAAATTTATTTATGGCTCTATTATGAATGACAGCCAAACGGTAGCTGCGTTGCCAAGTACTAAAAATGATAATGCAGTCAAATAATATGATAATACAGGTAAAAAAATATAAAAGCGAATGAATTTGCGCGCTTGTTTTGCTTCAAAGAAATGTTTTTCTTATATTTTCCTTTTATTCTTTGATATTTTTTGTTTTCAATCAATCATTCATTCTTTTTGCAACTTTTAATGTTAAATATACTTTTTGGGAATACAATAATTTTGCTGATTTCTTTTGATACCAAAACAACTTTTCTAATGTCTTCTTTTGATGTTTTTCGTTGTGAAACAATGGAAATGTGAACAATGTGAAACTAAAGAATGCAAACAATCTAGAGGTGCAACATAAAGAAAATAATTAAAAAGTGATTTTCTTATGAACAAACCCCCCTCCGACCTACAGAAAAATTACTGCCGTAATACAGTAGTAACTATCGGCGATTATAAAGCAGGAAAATAAACGAAATTTTATTGAACTTAAACTTCAAGTTTTCGTATTGATACTTCCATATATAATTAGCTTGGTTTTTCTAATATAGGGTGGCGCAGAACTACCTTTATGGTTGGAATGAAATGTCATAATTAAGATGCTGTTCGTAGTCTATCGGCTTCAATTCTTGAACAAGCTGAACGGGAACATATGCAATTTGACCAAAATCCTCTAAGCGGACCTCCGCGATAGTGTCGAACGTATAGTTGATGTTTCTGGACTATCCTGTACACTAGCCGCAACATGTTGGATATTTTCTTCCGTGTGAATCATGCGTGGTCTTCCGGTATTTGGAAGGTACCATGTTGTCAAAAATCTTTAACCAGGCATTTTATTGCAGGTGCTGAAGATCCAGTTAAGAAGCATGTTGCGTCAGATCTATTCCTCTTTGATTTTCACAATAAAATTCAATAATTTTTCATCGCTGTTCTGTTGTCTTTTTTCTTACTTTTGAAGCTAAAGATCGTTTTATTTTATATAAAAAATTCAACAGAATTTATTTTCAATATTTCGCTAACAATTTTTTATCATCGCCAGGAAAATTAATTATTCCTGACGATGATAACAAATTGTTATCGAAATATTAAAAGTAAATACTATTGAATTTTTTATATAAAATAAAACGGGCTTTAGTTGCAAAAATAAGAAATATTTAATTTATTTTTTCCATTCAAAAAGTTTTAAATTTAAATTTGATCATATATAGAAAATTATTTACTTAATTAAAACCTTCCCCTGGCCATTAATAAAAAAATGATAGGAAGAATACTTGCAGGTTGAGCTTTATTTATAAAAATCACTTTTTAGTTATATAACTACTTTTATTATTTTTATATAACTACTTTTTGACATGCATTTCCCCTGGACGTGCCTTAATTTCAAATTATTAGCATATTATACAAAAAAAAATTTTATCAAATAAAAATTTATATGTGGTTAGACTTTCTTTTTTTCATACAAAAAGTTTTAAATTTAAATTTATCATTACAAAAACCTTCCCCTGGCCATTAATAAAACAAAAGGAAATGAATAAATACTTGCAGGTAGAGCTTTATTTATAAATCACCTTTTAGTTTTATAAAACTAATATAATTCTCGTAGTTTTTCCTTGAAATTTAAATACTAATTATGTGTTGAACATTTGTAAATATATAATTTAAATATTTTCTTTTGATAAAACTTCAGATTAATCTTATGAAGTAAGTACATGAGCAATTGTTCAATAAATATACAATAGTACTAACTAATTATGTAAATATATTATCTATTCTCCCTTAAGGCTTCTTATTCTGCAACTTCAAACAACAAATGTATTATTTTACAAAAATAGTTGCAAAACAAGTACTCGTACATACTAAATTTCATTTTCTTATTTTATCCGTTTAAATGGTTTTGTTCTAGAAAGAATTGCAATATTATTATTATCATTAGTTTTTTATTTATTTAGTTTTTTTGTTACGAAACATACATATTTTATTTATGAAAAGAAGGGTATTCTACACAAGATAAGTACTTACAATATAAAAAAACGCATTGTAGTGTTTCTATGTTGAAATTATTTGAATGCACTATGGCAAAATTATAACCAAATTTTCAAAGAAAATCTACATAAATTTGTTTAATAGTTTAGCAATATTATTCCATAACTTTGAGTATTTCTTGGTTTCGTTCATTTGGATACAACCGGTGTTGAGTTTTTTCTTTAACATTAAATCCAAAAATTCGGTTCTACTTCTCACTACCACTATAAAACTAAAAGTCTGTCTCATGATTACAAAAGTAATGGTAAATATAATTGTTTAATAGAATGGGGCCAATTAAAGCACGATCATGAAATTTGATAATTATATTTCAATTTTCAGATGTTAATGCCCGTATAACTCTGATTTAAAGGTAGTCCAGGGGAGGGATTTTTAGTGCGACTAATATGCTGTTCATAGAACATAGACAAACGAGTCGTCTAAAAAATTTGTATGAAAAATCACTCAAAAAATTTATTAACTTTCATACAAGTTACCTAGAAGAGTTCTTCGTCTATGTTCTATGAACAGCATATAATTTATTAACATTTGACATCGAATATGAGTTATGACTTTATTATTTTAAAATTTTTAATTGCAAATTAATTCGTGTTGTTATGTGTACATATGTACATTGTTTAAGTTAGGTTAGCTTAGGTAGGCAGGCCACTGGATTCCTTAGTATATCCCAAGTTCTCCAGCTCAGTTGTGCCCTTCGTGCTTGTCTGAAAATAGAGAGGTGAAGAGTAAAGGTAATATATAAAATAGGGGGATATAGTGTTTATTGGAAGGGGAAAGGTAGGAAACCGATTAGAGTGGCGTTACATGCTATTACCGAGGCCAGACATAATAAGCTATTGAAGCTCCTCTCGCCTAGATATCTAAGGCGGTAGTGCTCCAATGCCGGGCATTCTCCTCCTGGTCTTCGTCTTGGCAACTTCTACAAAAGTCTTTATAGGATAAGCCCAGTCATGGTTCCCAAACGTCTAGTGTTCAGCGGTGACTGCTACAGTGACGCTCAAGTGAGATATGGGCAGGCTTAAGAACTCATTTGTTCTCTCAAAGTTAATGTGCAACCACCGGTTCGTTGATATAAGGCATGTGGACTCTGTGAACTACTTTTTCTGAGCACATTCCAGCGTGTGAAGCTTTACTCTTTTCTAATGCGCTGATAAGAGTTATTCGCAAAAGAGATATCCTCTAGGGTTATCCTATTTTTGACAAGTTCGTCAGCGATGTTATTGCAAATTAATTCGTGTTGTTATTTGTACATATCATTAGTCTCATGTAGAAAGGCCCTAACTCGCATTTTCCCTGATTCGAACATTTTTAGGGATTCTACTGTGTGTCACATAAATATACAGCGTCACAAAAATTTAATTAAATAATTACATAAATATCGATTTTACAGGCAATTCAACAAAAACATTACCTGAGTATCTAGGCGGACCGATGCTGCACGGGCTGGCAGATATATCGGAATGCCGAGTGAACGGACTGGATTCCTTTATCCAGCTTTCGGGTTGGTTTGGATCTGAACCGTCAAGGGAAGTGTAAGTCTCATGGGCTGCACTCCTCCCTCAGGCAACACAACGGGACCAAAAAGGACCCAAGTCGGCTAGTTTCATGAAACTGGCGGCCTAACCTAACTTACAGTTTCTATTATGGGTTTTCCTTCTCCTGTAAAATTGCGATTATGTTTGTTAGAGCCTTTCTGCATAAGGCCAACGATATGTACATTGTTTTAGTTCCTTTTCTCCAAATTTTTTTATATTAAGAAGAAGTTTTTTTACCGCTGTCATAAATAATGTTGCTGAAAAGAGGTAACAAAAGCAATAGTCTTTAAAATCATTTAAGATGTTTTTTCTTTGCGAAAATTAAGATTTTTATTTAGGCAAGTGAAGATTTGTCGACAAAAATTTCCGGCACCACTGACTTTAGCATTTTATTTTCCTACAACAAACCAGGGGAGAGATACTTTCGTATAATATTAAAGATAATAATAACCGTATTATTCAGTTCAGCACACTTGAAAAATTATTATATTTCTTTGGTTCTTCAATAGAACATTGGAGGGGAGATGTTTTCGTCTATTCGTATATTAAGACAGGGGAGATATATTCTCGCCTATAACCAATTTATGAATATAGAAGACTTTAATAACTTTATTTTTCAGAGCACTTAATTAAACTTCAGCATCTCAACAAATCAGGAGAGAGATATTTTCGTATATGAGTGAATTAGGAATAACTATAATATTCGGTACACTTGAAAAATATTGTAAAACCAATAGGCCCTCTGACCCTCTGGCCTATTGGTTTTACAATAGGCCAGAAGGAGAAATGTTTTCGTGTATGGGTACATTAGAAGTATTTAGATAATAATAACTCATATATTTTTAGTTAAATTTTTCTGCATAATAGCAAAGCACCTAACATTAGCAAATTTTTCTAAAATATGCCAGGGGAGAGATGCTTTCGTGAGTAAATTAGGAATTTTGAAAATTTGTTTTAATTTGTTGATTCTACAATAGACCATATTATTTTATTAAACTTTGACATTTTTAGTTTTGCCTTTTCTACAATAGACGAGGGAAGAGATGGTCTTGTCTATAACCAAATTATGAATATTTAAGAGCAGAATAACTTTATTTTTCACAGCACCTAATTAAACTGGATTATTATTATTATTATTATTTTTTTTTTTTTTTTTTGTATAACACCAGGGGAAAGATGTTATCATTTATGGGGAAATTTTGAATAGAATATTTAAGAGCAGAATAACTTTATTTTCCAAAGCACCTAATTAAACTGGATTATTATTATTATTTATTTATTAATTTTTTTTTTTTTTTGTATAACACCAGGGGAGAGATGTTATCATTTATGAGGAAATTTTGAATATTTAAGATAATGACGACTATATTTTTCAACACTTTTGACATATTATTAAAATATTGTTTTCATACAATAGACCAGGGGAGTGGAGTTTTCATGCATGATTAAATTAAAAGTATTTAAGATTATAATAAAAATATATATTTTTATGTTTTGCACTATTGCTTTTTTGTATGAGCCAAACCCATAGTGCTTTTAGTTTTTGTACATTTATGCCATTTATAATACTGCACTGTAATGTAGAGTATTTATTAGACTATGAGACAGGAAAACGGAAAAAAGGTCACTTGCAAATGTAAAAATGTATTTTTTTATTATATAAAATAAACAATTTTTCTCAAACTGCAACAACCGCTGTAATGCTGCTGCTGCTGGTATCTAACGATTATATTCATTCATCTGTCTATCATTTGAAATGAAATTGTTTTATACATGACTAAATCAAATAAAACAAAACAAACCGAGTTGTTACAAAAGAAAAAAGTAAATAGAATACATTTTTATACCAACAGAAAACAAAGAAACAACAAAATATTTAACTGCAAAGAGAAGAATAGAAAAAATCATTTCAAAAGTTAAATTTTTGAAAAACAACCTTTATATATTTTTAAAACAATATAAAAGAAAACTAAATATTTCTAAATTGAATCAAAATAAAAAAGGATTTTTATTGCCAACAAAAGTAAATAAATCCTAAAACAAAACCAAAAAAAAAAGACAAAAAAAATAAATATTTGAATGTATTCTTTTGTTTTGTAAGTTTTGTATTATTGAATTGCTTTAGTTCTCTTGTGCTCTCAGTTTGAAAAGACGCTTCCGTTTCCTTTGTTGTGTTGAGGCTTTTTCCATTTGAACATTTTAAATTCTCTGCTAAAAATACCAAATTTTTTTTCTCGTTATTTTTTTGTCTTTTGTTTTTTAGTTGCAATGCAAATTAATTCTTTTTAGCTGAGTTGTAATCTGATGACAACTTGTTTTTTTTTTATTTCTTTTTTGTTGTTGTTTTGCTGTTATCTTACAATGCGATACTGTTAATTAAATTTCCTTAATCTTGACATTAAAAATGCAACAGCAAAAGGCAACCTCGTCAGCATCAGTAACAGCACAAGGCAACATTGAAATCAAAAAAAAAAAAAAAAAAACAAAAAAACAGAGAGAAGAAAGCAAAAGTTGTAAACATCATAATAATTTAATTTATATTGGCCATGGAAAGTCATTTTGTAATAATTATTTAAAAATTATATTTTACTTGACTGCAAACTAATAGTGGTCACACAGCAACAAGCACAACAACAAAACACTGTATTTACATATCGTTGGTCTTATGTACAGAGTGGCGCAAAAAAACCCTCCGATGTTTTTTGGCTGTAATTTAAAAAAATATGAAAAACTTTGACTCTTCTTGTGGACTATTTTTATTTGGTCTTTTTAATTTTTTTTTACATCAAGTCGAGAATATGATGTCATGTAAATGGCAGCCGCCACAGTTGATTGTCATTTGAGCCCTTTTTATAGCATTTTCCATCACATCGGCCAAAACTTCCGGCGATAGGTCCTCACATTCTTGACGGACATTCTCTTTAAGAGCTGCAAGAGTCTGAGGATGGTTGACATAAGCCCGCGACTTCAAAAAGCCCCACAAAAACAAGTCTGCAGCGATCAAATCAGGCCAGTGCAAATCAACAAAACGAGAGATTAGGCGTCCGGGAAATGCATTCATGAGCATATCGGTTGTGGCACGTGCAGTGTGTGCCATAGCATCGTCCTGTTGGAACCACATGTTTTCCAATCCCAATTCATCAAGTTGCGGCAAAAAGAACTTGTTGATCAAAAAAAACTCTGTAGCGCTCACCCCGCGACGTCTTCGAAGAAAAAAGGTCCGATGACTCCTCCAGCAAAAACAGCTCACCATACAGTGACTTTGAGCGGGTGTAATGGCTCTTCGTTGGTTACACGCGGATTTTCAGGGCCCCAGAAGCGTAAATTTTACTTATTTACGTACCCGCTAAGATGGAAATGGGCCTTATCACTCATGATTATTTTTGATGAAAATTATTGGTGAAATAAATAGTTACCAATATTCCGCGTTCTGGAGTAGTATAGCGTAAAATTGTTTATTAACGTGTATTTCGCTTGTGCTTACTACACAAATGTCAAAACAGAACTGACATTAGGGGCCAATCGTAAAATTTATAGCATTTTTTGGTAAGAGGATTACTTTTACGCCACCTTGTAGAAAGACCCTAACAAACATAATTGCAATTTTACAGGAGCAGGAAAAATCGTCATGCAATTGTTCAATTGCTTGTAAAGGCGATATGTATGAAATTATTTAATTAAATCTTTGTGACTCTGTGTATTTTTTTTTTCTTTCTGGGACCAGTACTCAGGGGATGACCCCTACATATGCAGCGCATTGTACTGGAACTAGGAAAATAGGTTATGATCAGGAGGAAAGAGGGAGTAGAGTTCGTGGAGTGTTAACAATAACAACACGAAAGACTAAAACAAACTCTATTACTTCAAAAATGCCTATAAGGCACTGAAGCATCAAATTATCATTAATGTTTTGTACACATTGAAATGAATAAAATAAAATAAAATAAAATAAAATAAAATAAAATAAAATAAAATAAAATAAAATAAAATAAAATAAAATAAAATAAAATAAAATAAAATAAAATAAAATAAAATAAAATAAAATAAAATAAAATAAAATAAAATAAAATAAAATAAAATAAAATAAAATAAAATAAAATAAAATAAAATAAAATAAAATAAAATAAAATAAAATAAAATAAAATAAAATAAAATAAAATAAAATAAAATAAAATAAAATAAAATAAAATAAAATAAAATAAAATAAAATAAAATAAAATAAAATAAAATAAAATAAAATAAAATAAAATAAAATAAAATAAAATAAAATAAAATAAAATAAAATAAAATAAAATAAAATAAAATAATCAAGCAAAAACATAATTTTTGTTGATCACTGTTGCTGAGATAGATCAATTGCATATATTGAGTGCAGCAATGGACTAAGAATGGAACCCTTTGGTACTCCTCTCCACATATTGCAAGAGATGGGAGTGTTTGTGCCATGAGTAACTTGAGTGACTACGACCGCTGAGATAGGAAAATATTAGCTTTAGAGCTGTTGTTGAAAACTCAAACATGTGTCCGCCTTTCAATATCTACTTTAGGTATACAAGAAAGAAAATAAATTTTTCTCTTGCTAATAACAACAACACCCTTTTTTGCGGTCGTTTCTTATACTCTTAATAAAATACACAAGTTACACAAATGATGGGATACATTTTTGATGTATTAAGATTTCGCAAACGAACAACAAGTATAAAAACCACCGCATCATTTTTTAAGATTGTTTAAAATATGTGAAAATCATTGAGTACAGAATTGATGTACTTTAGATTGCGGTATATCTGTGCAGATCTCTGGCTAAAAGATTATCTTTCGTATAAAGAAAACTGCAAAAATTCTTCTTCGTTTTATTCCCTTTTTTTTCTATATAAAATTCCCTTTACAAGGACTCAATTCTCCCTAAAATGTTTGCCTGCTTGCAGACTTCTAAGCAAGACAGTTGCCATTTAAAATAGATTTGCCTGCTTTCCTTTTTTGGATAATTGTTTTTAGCAGAGGTATCGACAATGTAATTTATTTTAATGACCCTAAAACTATTGTCCAATTAGTTTTTGTGTCACGTAGATGATAATTTGAGTTGCAAAGTGTCTGCATGGATTGCAGCTTGTAAAAATTTTGCTCATTTTGAACAAAACTGCAAACAATTGTAACCCTTTTTTTTATTATGTACTCGTGTTCGTATCATCTCTCCCCAACAGCATTAATGCTTTTGAAACATATTCAAAACCACTTACATATGTCAGCTATTTGGGGTTTTTAGCAGACAATTTAAATGCAACATGCTACGAGTACGTTTTTGTTGCTCTTGCTACAATATTTTCAACTCTTATCTATTTCAAATGACATGTTAAATGGAACAATGTGATGATTGTTTGTTACAAGTTTTTTTGTTTGTTAATTTTTTTTTTTTTTTTTTTGTGCTACAATTTTAATTAAAACATAATAGTTAATTGAATTTCTGGTGTTGGCGCTGCTAAAAGGAAATGGCACAACAGTAAAAACAACAGCAACGACAGCAAAACATTTACTCATTTACCTCTCCTGGTGTCGATAATGAGTGATAATGATGTGATAATTGAAAACAAAAGCAAAATAAATTTAAAACCACATAGTTCTTGTTTCAATATAAATGATTAATTAATTTCAAATCAATTGAACAAACAGACAAACAAACCCCTCACCGAAGAACAAAACACATTTTGTTACAAACGAATATAAGCCTAAATGTATACTCTTCATTTCTAATGAGAGCTGATGAATAAATGCACTCGAAAAGGAGTATGAGGAATACAAGAAAATGAAAGGAAAATAAAAGCAAAAAGAAGGTTTTTTAAAAATAGGTACATGTGTATATATGTATGTTGCTTTCTATATATGTATGTGTGTGCGAGTGTGGGTTTGTACATATTCCTTATTGTATTCCAAAGTGAAGAGGCAGAGATAAAATATTGCATTGACATCAACAATTTCAAAGTTTGCGTAACGTCTAAAAGAGATAATATGAAATGCAAATGTATGTTAAGCAATGTTGTTGCATGTGCACACTTAACCACTCACCCACTCACCCTCACGCGCATATACACACACACCAAAGCAGATGCTGGTAAGGCTTGTGTATGTGTATAGCAAAAAATAAAACACTTGATTGATATGTTAACTAGATGTTAATAATGTTTGGTTGCTATTGTCACATAAATGAATGGCAATTAGCTCTCTTAATGAGATGGGTGATTATAGAATACAACCCTGAGCTACAGAAGCAGCACTTTGATGCTGCATTACTGATACCTTTCAATTTTAACTAATTAAAGATAAATGATAACATTACCATTTATTCTGTTCAAAAGAAAACTATATTCATTAAACTTTGAATAAATAAAGGAGCAAAAAATCTTACATCATATTTAAAGTTTTCTGAGTTTTTATTAAGATGAAAACTTATAATTATGGTTTTATTTTATACTTAGCTTTATAAATAATGAATTGTGTTATTATTCAATTGTGTTATTATTATTAGAGAAGCTGGTGTCCATTTTCAATTTTTTTTTTCAATATTTTTCCGCGCGAAACTTAAAATGTAGCGGTTTCTAGAGGTTTTTATGTGTAATTTGGCGGGAAATTTTGGGAAAAAGTTGGCAACACTGCCGCCAACCCTTAAAATGCACCAAATTGTCACTCTTTGTAGACATATTGATGTTCCAAACACGTTTGGCTGAAACCTGCGCTCAATTCTCCCGATTGTAGACTAAATATATGTAAGAGTCAGTCAATCTGATCGCTCTGGCTTCTTTCATAAATAACAGCAGATGGCTAGTATAATGGCACTTAACGCTACAACAAGAGGCTTGCCACCCTTTTCCATCCCACAATCCCTATATGCCATATTCTATTATGCAGGTCCATTCAGAGGTTTTTTAACCCCATTACATATGTTTCCGTATAAAGTTCAGCTTGTTCAAAAATAGCAGCCGATAGACTTCGAACAATGTTTTAGTTACGTCATTTCATACCGACCATAAAGGTAGCTCTACGCCACCCTGTGCTTTATTATTCAATAAAAAAAAATAACAATCAAAAGACTAAAAACCGTGTTTTGTATTTAATTCAAATCTTGCGTTAATTTTGTGATAAAATATATTTTTTCGTTCAAAAAAAATTATACGAACATATAAAAAATCTTATCAAAAAACAGCCATAATCTTTTATTTGCAGGCAATTTATTTATTAGTTTTTTTTTTGTGAAATATAATCATGAAATGCAAAAAATACTTAAAGTTGCTAAAATCTTTTTTTGTTTTTTTTTTGTTTTTGTAACCGCAAAATGTTTTTCTTAGCAATTTTCCTTCCAGTTTGTTTACATTTCAAAAGTCATCATAATGATTTGCTGTAACATCCGCTGGCTGGTTGGTTTTCAATTTCCTGGTGTACTACAACTAATGCTGCTATAAAACAGCTTTCCTATTTTTCCCCTTTCAGAAATGCTCTGACATTACATCTTTAAGAACAAGCTCTTACTTCCTGCAAAAGAACACTGTAATGAAAACAAGTTTGGTTGACTTGACTGTCTTTGGTGAGATGTTTTGTTAACAAAAAAAAAAAAAAAAACTTAAATGCACATTTTCCTTCAACA
Source organism: Thecocarcelia acutangulata (assembly GCA_914767995.1). Taxonomy (NCBI): domain Eukaryota; kingdom Metazoa; phylum Arthropoda; class Insecta; order Diptera; family Tachinidae; genus Thecocarcelia; species Thecocarcelia acutangulata. Next base: position 24,845,517 of record OU612097.1, on the reverse strand, counting down.
TTTGTTCATGTCGAAAGAACCTCAAAACTTTACAAAAGAAAACTTTAAAACATGTGATTAAAAATAAACTTTTTCTTTACTATTATATATTTTAAGGTTTAAGGTTACAATAAACAAAAATTTTGCGAAGAGGGATAATTCTCAAAAGTCTAAAAATAGGCAACATTGGTTAAGCCTTAGCATATACCACGGCGAATTTATAGCAGGTAAACGCAAGAGCAATAAATACAACACTACAAAAAATAAATCCTTTTCAAATGTCAAGGGAAAAATATAAACACAAAAAGGAATTGAAAAAAAATTTACAATAAAAAATTAAATTGTTTCGTGAAACTTTTAGTTATATCGTGAAAATTAAAGTCACAGATCATAGAACTTGGAAAGGTGAAAATGGCCAGCAAGTTTGGGGAGGATTCTGAATGATAACTGGCGCTCAAGATGCAATATATAAATTAAAAAATTGTTTTGAAATTTTTTATTTCCAAAAAAAATTTACAATAAAAGAAAAACTTAATTATATTGTGAAACTTAAAGTCTCAGATCATAGAGCTTGAAAAGGTAAAAATGGCCAGCCAGACTGCGAAGGATTCTGGATGATATCTGGCGCTCAAAATAGAATACATAATTTAAAAAATTGTTTAAAATTTTTTTTTCCAATTTTGTTTTAATTATGCCATTGACATCTGAAACAGATTATAATATAAAAAAAAGTTATCAGCTGCGCTGTCAATTTCACCTGTTATGAATTCGCCTTGGCATATACTGTAATTAATATCAAACTTAATTGAAGTGATTTATTACACATTTTGTATTTATTACATTTTTGTGTAGTCGACTACTGAGATATTTTGAACAAGGCTGCAACATAAAATCATTTATATAAAAGTATACTTCAGTGTGACCATCTTAGAGTTTTTAGCTTTACGAAATTCGCTGTGATCAAATTTTACTGCAATCAATAATTTTCGATTAAAGAAGACAAGAAAAATAGTAATCAACAGCCTTATGTATAATAAAAAACCTTGTGCTATCTTTCCCTTATGGGAGTTTACACACAAAAAACTTAGCAGCTAGTTAGTTAGCATAAGTATTTTGATATACATAAGGCCGCAAATCTTTAGCTGGGGAACAACTATAGAATGTTTTTTGTTTTAAATTAAAAAAAAAACTTTTTGTTGATCTAAAACCGAAGAAAAAAAAAAAGCTGAAAATTAGAACTAAGCAAAAATGCACATAAAGCGTATGCAGATATCAAAAGGTATGTTAAAATGTTAATATATGTACATATGTATGCTATAATCAACAATTCTATGACGAAGTCAGCCCGAAACTCGCACATTTTTACGTAGCACGCGCTCATTGTCTAGAGCTCATCCCTTTGTGGTCGATTGCCCGGGGAATCGCACTACGCATTACAGAGAGAATTCGGTTTTCAGCCGTACGCTTTGTCTGTGGAATAAGTTGCCTGCAGACGTGTTTCCTATCTGTTATAACGTTGGAAAGTTCAAATCAAATGTTCAAAAACACTACTCCCTCTTTCCCCCTCCTCACAACCTATTTTCCTAGTTCTGGTACAATGCTTTGCATATGTAGAGGTCATCCTCTGAGTACTGGTCCAACTCAAAAAAAAAAAATATTGTCGGCCCACCATATTATGGTTGTGCCCAACAATTCTATTGTTACAGCCAAAACAATTTTTAATGACTAACCATACTATTGTTGACAACAACCCTGCTATGTTACATCCAACCTTTTCGGTTCTCTTTTGTTGCCCTCAAAAGCAACGAATTCAACTCTTATTGCAGACTCTTACGGAAGATGCATTCAAACATATATCCAACCTTATTAATATGGTTAGATATGATTTTTAAATATGCAATTGTTGTCAAAATACTTAACAAATTTACTTTTATTCCAGCTAGTAGATGCTAAAACCCGTTGAAGTCGAAATCATTTGCAATTGTGAAACCTGATTATATTTTGTGAATTATTCTTATTTATTTAAAAACTAAAAAAATATATATTGTAGATGATAATTTATATATTTTTTTAGTTTTATTTTATATTATTATACATACATATGTATATTATATGACATAGTTAGCTGTAAATAAACAAAATAGTATGGTTTATCCAGGAATATTGTTTATTCAATTAATAAAGCTAAGGATGACAAAAATATGATTCTATGTCAATAAAGTTATTTATGACATTAGTATGTTTGTTTAATGAAATTAATATGGTTATATGATATAATGGTTGGCATAATAACATGTTTGGGTACGATATTATTATATTAACTTTTACTACGACTATGTTAGTTCACAATTATAACAATGTTAAACCAGAATATAATATGGTTATATATATAGTGATATAAAATTATCAGTACCAACCATATAATTTAATTTAGAATATTGTCAAGTCAATCATATTTTGGTGCTACGTGTGCTAACTTTAATCCGCTGAGTTCAAAAAATGGATCGTTGTTTTGAAGTATAAATTTCAACGATTTGGTTACGTTGTTCAATTGTGCACAGTTCCATTTCAAACTCTTCAAGTCTTCTTTCAAAATACTGAGAAGAGTTTATGAAAAAGTATAATGAAAAAGTTGTAAGTCCCCGTCCATACTATGAAACATTTGCTGCAAAACATTTCTAATTTCTCTTTTGAAACTGCATTTGTATTGTTTGAAGTATCTTCCTTCCTTCTTCTTCTATTTACTTTTTGAAATGTTTGGGCAAAAAAAAATTATTTGTTTGTCTGAAATCAAATGTATTAATTACATTTTTTCAAATTAATATTTTTGTTTATTTTTTTGCGAAACCATTTCATTTCTAATATTAAAAAGTTAGAAATCTTTTGATTGCCACAAATAAAGAAATGAAATAAAAAGAAATGTCAAATGCCAACTTTATGTCGATTAGTGTGATTGAGAAACTCAACAAGAACTGTATGTACAAGAAACAAAATACATGTTTCCGTTCCCCTTTCCAGCAACATCCCAAACTCGAAAGTTTTGCAGCAAATGTTTCATAGTATGGACGGGGACTTACATTATAATTTTTTATTATAATTTTTTATTTTTTTCAATACTTTGAAAGAAGGCTTGGAGTGGGGACTAAGGAATTCAAATTCTTTGGGTAATTTTGAGACACCCTGTAATAAAAATAAAACTAGAGCGTATCAAACACATAATTGAGAATTTAGCTTGGGCAAAGCGTTTTTATGTTTCAGCGATTTTGAGTGCTTGATTTTCTGTCTGTTTTTCTAACATAAAGATAAAGGGAAACATTTGTTAAAAGATTTCTTAGTGCTCAATAGTTTTCATAACATAAAGGATACGTTTTTATAAAAACACAACAAACTTAGTTTTCATATCAAATCAAATTAAGTTCAAGATTAAACTAAATTTACTTTAATATAAATATTTAACGCCAGTTTGATTCGCATTCAAATGAAACGGCAAACAAAACAAAAAGTACTGGGATAGTCTGGCAATATTGTTACTGTCGCTTTAAGCGCGCCAAACCGAAAAACGACTGACCAACAAGCAATTAATTTTCATTTTGATTATTTTCAAATTACACACCACATTAGACCGCCAAAAAGTATGCAAGGATTTTTGGTTTCATTGTTATTCTAATTGCTGCCTAAATGTATACATCTATTTTATTGGAAAGCTTTTTTGCCAAACATTTTTAAAGCACTGAAAACAATTTGCACATAAAAGAGTGAGAAAAAAAACCGAAATTGACCAACACACGGCCATTTGCAAACATCAGCCAAATGCAACCAACAATTCAATGTAAATCTTCCACAAAACGTTGCATTGCGTTTAATCATTTTATGCATGTGTGTGTGCGCGCTTTTTTTTCGTTCGTTTTTTTGGGTTTGTAACAAATTTATAAATTTTAAAGTGACAAGTTTTGAAAAAGGTAAAAGTGGGATATTTAAAGGGTTTTAAATGTTGAAAAATTTTTCTGAAGATAATGTTTAAGGTGGATTTTTCATGAAATTATTTTATTTTGCACAAAAATTCCGTTATAAATATACAACACAGATTAAAAAAGATTTTAAAATTTTAATTTGCTTTGGAAGACCAATATCTTTAATCAACAACAAATTAATAGCGGCTCTCCGCTATTAATAGCGGCTTCATCTCCTCTGCTTCTTGACTTTGTGACTGGGTTGTTGTCATAGATATTATACAGGGTGTTTGCCGGGAAGATACACTACTGCGAGATATTGAAAATTGTGCCAGACACGTTTCATCGAAGGCTGTCACGCGACTTTTAAAACGTAAAAGAGCGTAAAGAAAGCCTTAAAGCTTATAAAGAAATTAGCAGACACGGGCATAGGAAAGGAACACATTCCTATTAAATTGCAAACCGCAAAAGTACCAGAATTCAAACATGTAGAATGTACCTTGACTTTATTTTTCTGCTTGGACCAGTACTCAGAGGACAACCCCTATATATGCAGTGCATTGTACCAGAACTAGGAAAATAGGTTGTGTGGCGTGGGTGGGGAGAGGGAATAGTGTTTGTGAACATTTGACTTGAACTTTCCAACGTTATAACAGAGAGGAAACACGTCTGTAAACAACTTATTCCACACGCGAAGCTTGCGGCTGAAAAACGAATTCTCTCTGTAATGGGTTGTACGATTCCCTAGGCAATCGACCACAAATGGATGAGCTCTGTACGCTAAACGCGTGGTTCGTATAAATGTGCGAGTTTCGGGAACAAGATCCCTAATCTCGTCAGAGCAAAATCCATTGTAGTAACGGTAGACGTTACTGGAGCATCGACGCCACACTGCGTCGATGCTCCAGTGCGTCAATACAGTTGGATACCCTACTGTCACCGATAAGCTTGTTCGCCCTCGACCCTGGGTCGAGTAACCCCAAAATTGAGTTTGGGGCACCGGCCCAAACATGAGAGTTTTATTCAGCGTTGCCTTCGAGAATTTTCTAAAAGTGGCACAAAAAGGGTATTTTGAAAAAAAAGGTGTCACAAAAAGGGTATTTTCAAGAGAAAAGGGGTCAAGTTATTAAAAAACAATAAAAACTAAACAAAACATAATGTATTTGAATGAAAATTAGATTACATTTAGAAAAATTATTCAAATAGTTATTATTAATAACATCAGTTTAACAGCCTGTTCATGGATCACGTTTTAAATAAAGCGAAAACCAGCGACACCTTTGTGACTACGTAAGAAATTGGGTCTGTGTAACGTGCTTCTCATTGTTCGCGTTCTGTTACGTTATACACGTATTAGTATGCATATTCTCAATCCCCAGTATTGCCACTATACAAGTTATATATATCTTGTTTACTTTTTTCGTGCAAAATTTATTTTTGCATCGTGAATAACGGTAACCCTATTTCAATTGAAAAAAAGAAACCGGTGATAAATATTTATGTAAACAAAACATCTTTATGCTGGAAAAAAAAAAATTATAGAATATTTGCTGGTCATACAAACTCTGTTGATGATCAGACAAATGCCTTTATGGATTGATCCTAATTTATTCTTTTATTTTTTAAATTATTTCCTTTCTTTAAATAATTAGCAAAAAAGGAGATTGTTTGCATATACATATATGTATATGTATCGGGTGGTTAAATTTCAAGGGCCGATGTTGAATGTGAACCTTACCTAAACGCCAAGTTTTTTTTCGAATTTTATTTGACATTTCTCTGTTTCAGACTTACTCAATTTGAACCATGGAGAGATACACAATCCAACAACGTGTTAAAGTTATCCAGACTTATTATGAAAATTTTCGAAGAAAATCATCTTCAGTGATGAGGCACATTTTCACCTCAGTGGATTCGTCAATAAACAGAATTACCGCATTTGGGCGAATGAGAATCCAAGAGTGACTGTCGAAAAACCAATGCACCCACAAAGAGTGACCGTTTGGTGCTGTTTATGTGCTGGCGGCATCATCGGGCCGTATTTTTTCCAAAATGAGGCCGGTCAGGCAGTTACTGTGAATGGTGTTCGCTATCGTGAGATGATAACGAACTTTTTATGGCCCGAATTGGAAGATGTGGATGTAGACGATATGTGGTTTCAGCAGGACGGTGCCACTTGCCACACAGCTAACGAAACAATTGCTCTTTTGCGCAACAAATTCAATGGCCGTGTTATCTCACGTAATGGCGATGTCAATTGGCCGCCAAGATCATGTTATTTGACACCGTTGGACTTTTTTCTTTGGGGTTATTTGAAAGAAAAGGTGTACGTCGATAAGCCAGCAACAATTCAACAGCTAAAGGATGAGATAATTCGGCACATTAACGGCATAGAACCTCCATTATGCCTCAGGGTCATCGAAAATTTGGACCATCGGATGGAGGTGTGCCGCCGTGTCGCGGCGCCCATTTGGCCGATATTTTGTTCCATACATAATTGAGTAATACCAATATATCATAATAAAATAAAATTACAATAATTTCCTAAATAGTTTGTGTTTTATTCAAAATCAACATCGGCCCTTGAAATTTAACCACCCTTTATGTACGTGTTAACATATATACATGTATATATACACATATATACATGTTTATTTATGTATATATGTATGTGTGAACATGTATGCATACTTGTTTTGGCTGTTATTTCCATTTTTATATATTTGAATCTTTATTTTTGTTCAAGCTTCTTCTTTTTTCTTGCTCAACGAATAAAAATTTCCATTCACGCAGCATTCGCCTGTTTGGCATGTAAAAACCCCATAAACAGACAGAAAGCAGATGTCAATTGTTACGTTTTTCGTCCAAAAAGTTTTTTTTCGCGTTGCCTGAACGCAAATAAGAAAAACGTCAAGATTTCTTCGCATTTTTTGAGCACATTGTGTAACAACAGGCTGTAAATGATATTAATTTTACTCAGGATTTTGACTTCGTATTTAAATACAAAATTAGTTAATTTTCATTTAAAGTTATTGCTAAAGGCAAGTTAAATTTTTGCAGTCTTAAGCAATTCCTCTTATATAAATGCGATGAAAGTTTGACAGCTTCACTTAAATACTAAATATTATGGAAAGTATTCTATCGAGCAGCTGTTTGTTATTGAAAAATAATGAAAGAAAAATATTAAATTTATCAACAGCAAAACTTAATAATTGTATTTCATGTGATGTTATTTTTAATTAAAAATATCATTTTATGATCTTCTACAGGCTCATATGTGTGTTTTGCTTACCTTTCTTGCACTAACACAAAACTATATGATAAATGATAAAGAGGTCCGTGTTTGCATCAATTTTTCTATCAATCTTGCAGTCGATAACAAAGTTTTCTTTAAATTTGTTATATTGCAAATACAAAATAACGTTTTTAAAACACGTTTTGAAAAAAGGTTTTTTATTCATATTTTAAAAGGCTGGCAACTTTTAAAATTTTTCAGAGATTTAAGCAAAATTTTGCTTAAAATTGAAATCTCCTTGTAATCGTATGTTATTTCTAAAATCTGTTTCTGCGGTTGAATGTTTAACATTTTTAAGTGTTCTTTTCCTTTTTATGTGGTTTTATTATTTTTTTTATTTTATATTTCTTGCAACGATTTTTCAAATTTTTTTTAGCTCTCAAGGAAAATCTGCTCGAATCGTTAATTTTTCCGTGTTGCATTGCAACAAATTTGTACGCACACACACACACACTCGCGTACTTGCATTCACTTGCCGTTGCCAAAAAAAAAAGTTTATTTTCCTCTCTTCCTCCGTTTTTCCGTTTCTTTACTTATTATTAATAAAAATAAGAAATATGAGATTTCCTGCATCTTTTTCTTTATTATTTAACACTTAAATTTGCATTTATTTTGTATATTTCATTTTTATTCGTTTTATTCGTTTATTACGCTGCTGTACGAGTACGAGCACAATTCGTTTGTTTGTCAAATAAATGGTGCAGAATTTAATTTTTATTACTCGTGAAGGGGGCGGAAAGAAAAACAAACGAATTGTAATTTAATTGAGTTTTTTTAGTTTAAGAAATATTTTAAGAGATGTGGATGCAGATAGTGGAGTACAAAAATGACTGACAAGCAGTTTTGCAAATGTGTTTTTAACCGTTTTTACACAGAGTGTATATTTTTAGATTGTATATTTAGGCAGCGTTGTCAACTTTGAAATTTCAAAACGCACCAAAATGTGAGAAAAAACGTGTTATCTCATAGAAACCGCACCAAAAATTTTTTTTTATTAATTTTATACGTTTTTCTCAAACTTGTTAAAAATCTGATATATTTTCATTAACTTAACTTATTAAAAGCATAGAAATTTCCGTTTTACTTACAGCCAGTTCGTTGATGTCGAAAGGATAATAAGTTCATTCGCATTCTAGGCAAAAGAAAATTGATTTGGGTTTTTTTTAACTTTAATCTATTCGAACGATGTGTCAAAATTCAATTAAAATACATAAGTTCATGCGAACGAACAATAGTAACATAGACAAACCCAAATTGATTCGAATGTGAGTGACCAGCTTTCGTTCGCATACATTTTCATTCGGTATCGCCGAACAGGCTGTTAATGTGATGTTTCCTCAGGCAACACAACGGGGCCAAAAGGAGCCAAGTGGTCTGGTTTCATGAAACTGGCGGCCTATACAACCTAACCTAACCTAATGTGATGTTTACGGAACACAGGCGTACCACTCGTTTAGAAAATTTGCCTGGAAAGATAAGCCGCTGGTCTGTGTGATTACCCCTTACACCGCTTTCACATACAGAAAATTTACTTTGCAAAGAGTGTTACTTTTTTTCCCTTGCTAGCACTTAGTTCAAGACAAGCGTTGCCAAAATGAAGATTTTATCTTAATTTTGAAGATTTTATAAGTAAAAAAAATTTTAAGATATTTTTTCCAAAATTAAGATTTTTAAGAACAAATTTTACTCAGTGGTTTACTTGTTCCAAACTTTTTGTACGCTACATACACACAAACGTATATATCTAGTTATATTTATAGTGTAATTGACGAATCATGCTATACGGCAAAATGTAATAACTTTATGCTATTATTTAAAGATGCTGGATGAGGTTTTTATTCAGAACTCCGAACCGAAGACGTATCCATTTTAACTGACACATAATCAGATCGGTTATAGCGGAGCTTGAATGAAAACTCCCAGCTACACTTTCCACAGGCTCTTCAGGTCAGCTGACCTGATTGCACTAGACTTTTTTTGAGTTATGTTAAGCAAGAGCTGTCAAAAATAAAACCAAGTAACGTAACTCAGTCCATTAAATAAGAAATGACGCATTCCTGGCCACAATAAATAAGATTCTGATCAGGTATCACGATCACCCATGATCATTTATCATAGTATATCATCTTATCATATATTATCAATACCCCCAAAAAAAAACATATATAAATCAAATACATTGATTTTTTTTCATTATTAACACAAAAACTGCGTAGCTTTTCTGCTTAACTGCAGTAACACCCAGGGTCTGTGGCAGGGATCGAACCTTCGACCTCGAGACTGTTGGTCGATCACCCTATTGATGAAAAAACTTGTTTATATTTCTTTGTGCAGCTTTGTACTACTTGTACGAGTACTAATTTTGAAAAGATATTTTATTGAATTTTAGCTTAAAATTTTCACTTTGATCTCATTGTTATGTAAAAATAATCATCATTTTGTAATAATTAACAAACGTTACTTTCTGAGTTGGACATAAAAAAAATCAAAAGAAAAACCTTTTAAGATTTTTTTTAGGCAAATAAAGAGTTTCCGATACAAATTTCTCAAAATATTACAAAGTTAACTTTCCGTGTGTGTAATTATACGCTGTTGTTGATGAAATCTGCAAATTTTGCAAAATTGTATAAAATTTTATTGAATTTATTACAAATATATAGTGCAAAAAGTTGTTTCTTATCCTAGAACCGCAAGTTATGTTGAAATTGATATGGTGCCACCGAAAATTAAAAAACGCACCGAAAATTGGAAAAAAGCGTCCCACGCACAGAATAAGGATTTTTCCGCACAACAAATTTCAAAAGGCACCGGAAACGTTGCGAAACGCACCGAGTTGACAACGCTGTACACCGGTTTTAAGCCTGATAATAAAACACCAAGAAATATATCTTTAATAATGGGTGATTTAAGTAGAGATAGTTTTTTTTCAATAGTCTTTTTTGACAGATCACATGTGAGTCGTGTCATGCTGTCTTAGTATTTATGTTTAGTATTGTTTGGCATTTCATAGTGGAAATACTTTCGCTTGAACAATGTTTACAAATCGTTCAACTTTATTACGAAAATTCACGTTCTGTGAGGGCACTTCGCTCAACTTATGGTCAACATAATCGGCTTACTGAGCGTACTATTTGCAACACCATCAACCATTTTGAGATCCAGCATTCATTGTTGGATAATAGTCGACCGAATAGAGCACGTCCTGCACGCTGTAAAGAAAATATAGCGGACGTGTACACGAAGATCGTGGAGAGTGGATTCGGCGCCTTTTGCAGCAAGTCGGTCTGACGTATGGAACGACTTTGCGTCTTCTACGTCGAGATCTTAAATTGAAAGCATACAAAATACTCGTACAACTTGTGCAACAACTGAAGCCTTTCCCAAGCGAGACATCGCTTCGCTCTATGTGCTGTCGAAAAGTTCCAAGAATATCCGATATTTTCGAGACAAATTTTGTTTAGCGGTAAGGCCCATTTCTGGCTCAATGGGTATGTATACAAACAAAATTTCCACATTTGGGACGAAGAACACTATGAAGGGATTCAAGATCTGCCACTTCATCCAGAAAAAACAATGGTTTGGTATGGTTTGTGGGCCAGTGCAGTCATCGGTTCATATTTCTTTAGAAATGATACCGGTGCGAACGTAACCGACAATGGCGACTGTTGTCGTGCCATGATAACCGACCTGAAATTGAAATTCATGATCTCGGCGATATTTGGTTTCAGCAAGACGGGACCACTTCACACACATCGCATTAATCAATGGATTTATTGAAAAAATGATGAGCACATGATTTCACGTTTTGGGCCGGTCGATTGCCCACCAAAATCGTGTGATATCACACCATTAGCCTTTTTCCTGTGGAGATTTGTAAAGTCTATACTTTATGCAGACAAACCCGTTTCAATTTAGACCTTGGAGGAAAACATTACGCGTGTCATTCGCTAGTTAACAAACGAAATGCACGAACGAGTCATCGAAAATTGCACTCAACTGATGCACCATCTGCGATGTAGCAACGGCCAGCATTTGATAGACATAATCTTCAAAAAATAAATGCCAAAGAATGTTGTTTCAAATAATAATAAACACTCTCCATTAAATTGGAATTTTCTGTGTTTTTTCTTTAAGTAGGGAACTTCGAAATGGATCACGTGTTATATACAAGGCGCAGCAAAATTAATCAGCCAACTTTGTTCTTGAATAACTTTTTTACTATTGTAATTAAAAAGCTATTGTTTAATAAAAACTCATTTTTTTAAAACAAGCTTTTATTGTTTGTTAGTAAAATGCAATGTTAGCGACATGAACACTTTATACATAACATTCAGCCCTCGACACTTGCTCATCTTGGCAATGGGTCATCCACTCATTCATAGTCCACATTCATAACACATGAAACGAGCTTTTTTCCCCCAAATTGATGGGCGTTGCATATTCATGGCAACCAAGAAACTCTTACACGATATCACAGCGATATTAATTAAACACTTCTTTTCGGATTCACAGTCAGTTTATTAATGATGCCGTTTTCAAAAATGGCTTTTCTCAAAGCTTCTTACTTTTCTATTTTACAGTTGCTTATATACTTAACTATAGCATGCAAGAAACACAGAGACAATTATACATACATTATATCTGCATATAAATGAATAACGCCATCACGAATTATGAATTATATAAATGCATAAAGAACATACAAATATGTACATAAACAGAAATAAGAAATGTGTACAGACTCCTATATAATAACAAAACGTATTAAGGTAACAATATGAAATATGTATATCAATATAATAATGATCAACAACACTACTACACTCGTAAAGATGAATCAAAAGAAACCAAACTCGATGGGGTGGCGTAGTTTTTTTTACCGAGCTCCTGCCAATTTATACCCTTGGTAAAGATTTCGGAAGTCAACACAACATAAATCATGCGGCTTCCTAGAGTTTTATTTGCTGCAACAAACGAGGGACCCCTTCCTCTCTTCACCCGAAAAACAGAGTGCCCTGGTTAGGAATACGCCAAGGCATAACCTTTTCCCCGGGGGGGGGTCTAAATGAACAGTAAAACAATATTGTCTCAATAAAAGTTGCAAGTCTGAACTCGCTAATACCCATAATGAAGAGTAAACTTTCCGTGCAGAAAGTAGCCAACTCTGATTAATTTAAATAGGTACATAAAACAGTTAACACTTAGTGATGATTTTTGAATATATTTTATAATTAATCAAAGCGTGATATTAATTAACATTATGATAAATAACAAATTAAACATTAACAAACATTCTTATCTCTTTCTTTGCAGACTCGACCCAAACTAAACAAAGAAGTAAATAAAACAAAGTCCCGATAAATTTAAACAAAATCTCTGCATTAAATTTTCCAGCTGAAAACTTGTGATAGAAGCCGTTTTGCTAAAGAGTTTTAATAATATTTTCCACTCACACATTTGCATACATACGTATCGCTAAAGGTCGCTGTAAAAATTACCAGTATTAACGGCAACGAGAGTATTTTATTTTTAACCATCATCGCCATCATAATCAACAGCATCATTATCTCCATCGGCAACATTATTTGTTGTTTGTTTATATATTGTTGTGAACGGAGGAAGACTTTTAAATATCAGCACCATTCTCATCACATTGGATTACGCTCAGTTTTATTTTTGTCCAGAGCCAATTAGTGGCGCCACCAGACCGCAATTATTATTACAGCAACAATTATTTCAACAACAACAATTAGTACCGGCAACATACGATTCAGCATCGTCTTTGTTTTTTAATAATTTTTTAACAAACACTAACAATTTCATTAACAGCAACATTACGCAATCACGTTCACCTTTATATCAGCAACAACAACAACAGCAATTACAATTGCAACAGCAGCAGCAAGACACAGCAACGCCGCCAACATATTATAATTATAATTTTAATTATAATCTACAGCAGCAGCAGTTGCAGCAACAGCTACTGCAACAACAGCAGCAGCAGCAGCAACAACACCATCAGCACCAACAACTGTACAATCCGTTCTACAGTCAGCAACATCTGCAGTCAGCCGGAAATCCCTTCTACAGCAAATCGTTATTTGGCAGTAGTATTAGTCCGAATACATATTTGGGCGATACAGCGGCAACTGGCTTTGGTTTAGGCTTTAGCGGACTGGGACTGGGAGGATTAAGTGCAGGCTTGGGTGGAGGAGGAGGAGGTGGCTACACCCCTTTAGGACGTAGTTATCGTTATTATAAACATCACGCTTCAACCGGTCTTGGCGGCAGTACCAGCTACAACGGCTATTACAGCTTAAGTTTTGGCGAAAGTTACTATCCTTTTCAGTCAAGTGGAGGTGGAGGAACTGGAGTCTCGGGTGGAGGTGATTATTTTGGTAGAATATCACCAGCAGCCGCTCATACAGGACCTTTACTAGCTACCTCGGTGTCAGAGCCACGTAGCAGTTTATTAAAATTACCCCCGCCAACACCAGCGCCATTACTGCCACCTTTAGATGACGATTTACAAGTAAGTACAGAGCCCTATTTGTCCACCTATTCGTCGAGGCCTATAGACTATATACCCTCACCGCCGGCCTCATTGCGCAGCGATACTTACGCTTATCGACCCAGACGTCATCGTGACACTGGCGGCCGTTATTCAGCCACTGGTTACTATACAACACGCCAAAGAAGTCGTGGCTTTAGCCCCATTATAGACTGTGATCGTTATAGAGAAAGAGAATTTGTGGGCCGTTCTAGACTACGAACGAATAGTTTACAAAGCAATTGTAGCTTAGGCAGGTCATCGTTTTCTGCCATCGATAGACTTTCACCCATACGGGTGGGTACCTCGCCGCGCTCGTTAAGAAGAGAAAAATATCTATCTCCTTGTGGGAGTCCTAAATACAGCAGCAAAACGTCGTCCCTACAACAACCGCCCACACACGACTCACAATATCATACTCAAGCATACGATACATCGTCAAATACAGCGGCCACAGCACCTACAACAACAGTAACATCTAAAGCATCAGCCGCCTCATCACATACGTCACCTCGCTACCAACACAAGCCCTCCTCACAAACAAGCCACTATCAGCCACATCAGCATTCGCATCATCAGCACCATCAACATTTTCCCAAATTGGAACAACCGCAACCGTATCAGCCCTACAATACAACAGACACCGGCAGCACATATCAAACACACAAGCGAACACATTCACATCACAGTAGAACCTCCACAGATCCAAGAGACTACTACCAGCAGCAAACGCCTCATCAGCAGTATTATTATCACGATCAAAACTATCAACAGCAGCTGCAGCAGCCACAACAACACCAACAACAACAGCACCAAGGATTACAACAAACCAGCAATATATATTCCACAAGATCCACACCTGCCAGTTGCGAAAACTTCCACCATTTAGCTTCGAATCTTAATTGCTTTCAGAGGCGTAGAATGATGGTGAGCAAACTGTGGAAAGGTTGCTTTCCCGATGTTACACCCGAACATGTGCATCGCCACAATTTTTATTTATGCCAGTGGCAGCGCAACACCCAGGTGCGCATAATTTACTTATTCTATCGCTGGATAACTGCCATTATTTGTTTGGCAGCACTGGTGTGTTCGTTGCTCGACATCGGACGCAGTGATGAACGTTACGAAAATCATTATGCCAAATGGTGGATTTATCTAACCCATTGGGGCCTGCTGTTCTGTACCATACAGGCTTGGCTGGCGGCCATGATTGTAACGCAGGGAATGATGGTGGAGAGAGAAGACTTTGAACTGATGCGTCAGGCGAAAAAATCCAAATTACATCATCTCTATTGGGTGATGTACACGTGTGCAACGGTTTATGCCTTCATCATAACGATGTGCTATTGGCTGCTGGTACACGATCCAGGTGAGTGGGGTGAGAAATATATTTACAATTCAAATTTTTGTATATTTCATAGGTTTTTCGGTCTTAGAGTAGTGGCTGTAAATAATTTTGCATGTCTTGTAGCTAGCCAGGTGTTGTGTTGTTTTTGCCAATAAGGCTAATTTGTGATTAAACTCCATTTGAATTTTTGATTTCTTATTAATTAAACTATACTTTAGAAAGGACACTACTGCGATTTGATATGAATAACATCACTTTACGAGAATATTGTGCCATGTAAAGAGCTTCCTTCCACTGTGTTGGAGATGAGCAGACTTTACATGATGACAGCTTTTCAAGATAATACTTCAGTCGTCTTGTTGTTTCCATTCTTACTTTTCTTATGAAGACAACGATAAGGAACGACATGATGTCCAGAAATCGAGGAATTCGTGCACTACGCCATTTTCGATGTCCAGGTCTCTCTTATAAGGGCTTTGTATCTAGACAGACCGATGTTGCATGATTTGGCAGAAGTATCGGAATGCGATGTAAGTGGCGTGGACTCTTTTATCCGATTCTCGCGTTGGTTCTGAACCAGTAATATATAGATCTGCTGAGATAAACTGGAGCCTAGTGGTCTGGCTTTTTAATGGTTTGCAGCCTTTTGAACCTAACCTAACGTAAAGGGTGTCCCAAAATTAATGCAAATTGCAAACTTGTCGTCATTTGTGTAGAAAATTGTTGACAACTCTACAGAAAAAAACAATTCGACAGCTGACAGTTTAGGATTAGTAAAAACGGAGCATTAAACGTACATATATACATCGTGTCTTCATTGTTGTAAAATATTTTAAAAATAATGAAAACTTGGCGAACTCCAAGCCGTGCAAAATCAATCATCCCAAATGATGAAGCAGATTTTCACCTTGATAGCTTCGTTTATCACCAAAATTGCACCTTTCCGAGTTCTCAGGCCCCACTTAGGATCGTCGAAAAAGAAATGATTTTACAACGTGTCAGTGTCTGATGTGGAAATTGATCTGGGGGCATAATTGGATCATACTTTTTTGAAAATATGGCTGGTCAAGCAGTAATTGTTACTGGTGCTAGATATGTCAACAAGACCGTGCCACATGTAATAAATCAATAACTGCATAAGACATTTCCAGGTGTATACTCTCTCGTATTAATGATCCGAGTCGGCTCCTAAATTGTGTGATTTTGAAGAGATTTCTTTTAAAGGGGTTATATGAAATCACAGACCAATAATGTCAACTATTCCACACCCACCCGGGTAATAAAAAAAAAACCCCTCCGTGTATTAAAGAGAGAGAGAGATACAACGCTGCATCAATGAAACTCATCCAATTTAGCCCAGCGAAAACTTAAACAAACGAATGAGTATGTGCATGCAAAGTCGTGGAAGCCACTTGTCCGACGTGTTATTCCATAAATAACCTCATCCTTTATACTTTAAGACTATAATAGAAAAATAACAATCAAAAGACTAACGGCCGTATGCAAAAAAAAAACTTAACAAAGCTTGATAAGCAATTGTTAAGAAAAATTTCCAAATAGCGCATTTACACCAACTCAAAATCTAGTAGATTTGAATTGAAATCTACAACTAAATCTATATCGTTTACACCACCGTTTTTTGACATCTAGCAAGATTTCATTTGCTCAAAAATAATTTATGCATGTGGGTTTGGCAATACAATATTATCAGAGACTGAATACACCAGCATTAAAGTGTACATTTTTTTTGTGCTCAGAGACTGCATACACCACATTATAGTGCAATTTTTGTTGCAGCGTAGTATTTTTAAGTACTTTTTGCAAGAAATCACAGTTGTATCGCTTAGTACTGAGTAGATTTCAGGAGATTTCGTCGAAATCTACTCATGAAGTAGGTTTAATTTTGTATGGAAATCTTCCCAAAATCTACTAGATTTGTTTTGAAATCTCGAATGAGCAGATTTCGCTTTGGTGTAAATAGACTATAAAGATTCATAGGAACTACCCTAATCATCAGTAGACTTTGGAAATTTTTGAAAGATATTCTCAAACATTCAACTTTATATCCCAACAAAGCAAACAAATTGCTGAGAATTTAAAAAGAAAAATGCTCTAATAATATCCGTCAAAACACAAAAAACAAGCTTTTCTATTTATAAACGTCTCTAACATTTCTTTACACCTTTCAAATGAAATGTCGACATGTAGATAGCTGGGAAACATAGAAACAGGCTATTTATAATTTTTTACTGGTATAAATGTTAGGAGCTTAAATAGCGAATAAAAAACTTAATTGTTTGAAATAAAAAATAATACAAATTACAATTATGAAAAACTTTATTCGAATAATAAAAATATTTCTAGTAAGTAATCCTATCAATTTTTCTCAATTTCATTAATATACTACATATTATATATTCAGTATTTATTAAAAAGGTAAATCCAGGAAGTGTTTGCCAAAAATGTGTTATTTTATGTAATAATAAAAATTTTTTATTTTTAAAATTGTTTTTCGATTTTCGAATATTAGTTTTCATGCATCACTATTCAAAAAATTACAACTGAACGTAACGGCATTGCCAGAATAAAACAATTAAATTCCTTGCTACATTTAATAGTTAACGTACTGTTTTTGCATAAACTTTTTTAACAAATGTATGGTAGTGTTAATTTGTTTGGTAACTAACGTATACGTTAAAACTCAAGTAATTTTCTATTTAATTTTCTATCTAACCGAAATCTTGCTTTAATTTTGGAACACCCTTTATTCGTTATCTACGAATATTCTTTCCTTAAATTTCTTCTTTCATATATTTTGTATCAAAAGTTTACCTGCTAAATTTAATTTCAAAATTCCTTACAATACGTATTGATATTATTATCCACAAAGCAATTGTTTTGGCATCTCTTATCCTTGTTGTTTGTATTTTTAAGCTTTTGTTGCCAAATTATCCTTCGCTTAAATACATCTTTTTTTTCTCATACAAAGAACAAACAACAATTGCAAATTGTTGTTTGCTTACTTGTTTTGTTGTCTTTGGCATGGAGAATCACAACCTTTTAATCCTTTTTCATAAAATGCTCGTACAGCTGCCGGTACAACTGTCATTCAGCTGTTGTCCATAGAGCATACTGATTGCGTCCTTAAAGAAAACCTTTATGCCTCAAATGGTCAGTTGTTTGCTTTCGGTTTTTGTTTCTAAAAATTACTTTTCGTTTCTGATATGTACTTAGTTTAATGAAGAATTTTGTTGTCCTTAATTGTTGTAGAGATAGATAATTTTGTCGTGCATTTGGTTTTGAATAATATTGACCTTTATGTTTAATTCGATAATGTGTTGTCTTGCATTTAATTGTCTATTTTCAGAAATACATAAAATTGACACATTAAACATCATGGTACATGTCTTAAATTCGGTTATAATGCTTATCGATTTGGCCATTGTTGGACATCCAATTAAGTTAAGTCATGTTTACTTTACGACTGGTATTGGCTTGGCTTATGCCATATTCACTGGAATCTATTTTTTGGCAGGTGGTACTGATAGGTAAGTAAATATAGTGTCAATTATTATATATTTTACCGCTTTCATACACAGAGAGTTTAATTTGCAAATAGAGAGTGTAAGAGAGCCACTCTCTTTTCCCTTGCCACCCCCGAACTCAAGACTGCAAAGTAAACCATATGTTGTGAAAGCTGTGTTATTTAAAAAATAGCAATTAAGGCTACATGACAAATGGTCTAAATCAAAAATGAAAATAAGTTAAAAATTTAGTACGAAACTATACAACTGGTGTTAAATTTCTCCAAAGCTTTCAGTACTATATTTTATTTCTGAACTTGGCAGCATTTTTCATTTTTGAAAAATTGTAAAACTGTCTCCAAGGCAGCTTTAATACGGTAGTGGTATAAGCGCAGCAGTATTTCGTTTCCTTTGCGTAAATTTGTCAAAAACACATAGACTTTCTTGCTTTTTGAAACAAAATTTTGACAACTGTTTGTAAAGTCTACCAAACAAACTACAATTTAATGTTTTTTGTTGGTGTATTTATTGTAATTCTGCCACTACCTATTAAGAAGCTGCCTTGCCTGTCTCTAAAAACTTTATCAAAAAACTTCAACGCCAAGTTTTTTTATTATTTTTTGCTAAGCTCTTAAAGAAAACAATAAAGAATAGGATTTGACCCAAAACGACCTCTTGCAGTGCGACTATTGACATTGCGCATTATTTTACTCGGTTTATGGATTGGTTCGGATCTGAGCCGTTGGAAGATGTATTGGTCTTACAGGCTGCATATCTTCCTCAGACAATATATCGCGACCAAGAAAGGACCGAAGTGGGCTGGTTTCATGAAACTGGCAGCATATACGACCTAACCTAAACTCATTTTTTTAAGTTCTTTACACATGTACTCGTACATATATTAATTTATGATGAAATTTTAATAAATACTTTCTTTTTTTTATAACGCAACTCTTTTAGAAAACTTCAAGTTGCTATTTATCCTATGTTAGATTGGACCAAGCCTGGTAAAGCGATAATCGTTACTGTTTGTGCTATTATTTTTGTCTTCGTTGTCCACTTTTGTTGCTTCCTGCTGTATCGCGCCAGAGTTTGGCTTTTTACCAAACTCTGTATACGTGGTTCGCATCATCGTGATGGAGAGTTCTGTGAAGGCCTTAATGAAGACTCTTGTGCTCGTTTGGGTGGTGGCAGCAGTGCTGATTACTCCCATCAGCAACAATTTCCCACGACTGTACATTCAGAACAACCACATCGTACACATCTAACGGTGGCAACCAGTGCTGCGGCTACACAGCAATTGTCAACAGAACATGTTTATGCCAATGCTCCAAGTCATCATCATATGGCTGGTTCACAGCAACAGCCACCACATCCACATCAGCATCAAACTCATCACCCCCATCAATATCCACCCCAATATTCGGGTTATCAACAGCAACCGGTAGTAGCTGGTGTAAATGTTGGTGTCATTAGTTCGGCTGATATTTATCAGCCGCATGATAACAAAAACAAGCATCATCAACAGCAACAACAACAGCAGCAGCAACAGCAACAGCAGCATCATCATCAGTCTCAACAAAAGACATCAAGTGGCAGCGTTGGTGGTTCTGCCAATACATCATCAACAACGGCTGCCAACACTTCATCTTTATCACGTACAGTGGCTCATTTAGATGCCGCGCAACGTGAACAATTCCTAAATCCCAATCAAATTGTGGAATATAAAATGTAAAGACGTTGTACCCGGCACCGATATACCTTTCATTTGTCCATGAAATTTTTAGAAAAACAGTGTTCCCAGTGTCAAGCATACAAAGAGCGAGCTAACAGAACAGAGGGAGATGAAGAAAATTCAGAAGCTGTCGATTGTCTTGTTGGTCAAAATGAGTCGTCGTCATCGTCAGCGGTTATTGTTAAAAGAAAACAAGATAAGTAAATTTAAAGATTCATTTATTTGATAAATTATGCTTAGAGTTCTATGTGCTTTTATGTATATTGTGTTTAGCAGGCAGGACTGGTTATAAAGAATAGTATACTTTTAGGTTATGTTAAAAAAAGCAATATAAAAGGATAAATGTTTAAGCGTAAAGCAGAAAAAACTACAAAACGATATTTTTCTTCCGATACACGAGTATCGTACATATGTATATACAAACATAACTGATAGCAAAGCAAAAGTGGTATAGAACAAGCTGGCAATCTTTGTCGGAGAATAATTTGGCTAAAATCAAAAGTATTTTATGGAAAATCTTTTCACAATCACAACAAAATGTCTACATATTGTGTAGACGATACAACGTATGCTTACACGTTGCATCATTCATTGGCATTTATTGTTATCTAAAATTTGCCAATAATTTGTAATTCATAAAAAGTTGTTAGACAAATAATTCAGTATGAAGTTTATGTAGGCGAATCTTTGGAAAGAAAACTTTTTTATTTCTCTTTTGATTTTTCGTTCGCTTTCACACAGTCGGAAATATTATCGGCGTCATAACATTATTATATGTTATTTCCATTTTCTGACATTAGTCTGATTTGCACAATGTTTTAAATTGTAGTGTTTTGTTAATTTAAATAATAAAAAAGAACTGAAATTAAATAAAGCGCTTAATAAATACATAAAAAATACAACTATGGGAAAAAACAAAAAGGGGCCTATTTTAAGATATTTGGGAATGTATTAACGAAGTTAATATTGAAAAGAAATATAAATGTGGCTGAGTACTGAATACTGTGTGCACATGGCCAAAATAATTGCTTCGCTTTCAAATGTTTAACTGTCGAACATAATGTCATAACACCTGCAAAAATATCTAAGATAAGAACGTCCAATTCAAAGCCAGAGAGAATAATGATACGCGTAGACTTAAAATCAGTGTTATTGCAATCCTATGATAAGTTTTATGGGTGCGACAAATTCCATCGCAACAATTTTACTACGTTTTTTAACGCTAATGTTGTGCCATAAACAGTAATTTTCATTAACTTTGAGTAATAAAAATCACCAAATAAAAATAATAAGGATAAAGTCGCTAAATTGTTCTAAAAGCAGTTTTTTTGGAGCCAACTTTACCAAATGAAGAGTAAAGTTTACTCTGTTACGCGCTGTTAAAATTGAATTATTCCAATTAAAAAGCGTTGACATTGAGTAATTTGGTATAGTATCATATATTTTGTGTATGCATGACAGATGGATAGATATCACTTTATACGCCAATTTAGGTTGTGTTCTTATAATAAGAGCTCTCAAAAAAGCAATAACTATATATTCGTGTACACAAATACGCCATTGAAAATTTGCCGGCTGTTAATTCTGCAAAATGTTTATTATAAAACACTTATAAAGGGATAATAATATTTTCTATGCATTAACGATATACAGTAAAGGCTCTGATACATTATCCTACACGCTCGTTCTATTATTTCACAGAAAATTGTTTTAAAAGTCTGGCCGGCTTTACAAAATCGCTTAAAAATTTCCTTGTAGGCCACACTGTCATACAAGGATAATTGCAATAATTTATTTTTATATATTTATTTAACTATACAGTTGCAAATAAATTTGCAAAGTATAGGGTGCACAGCATGAGCGGAAACGTCGACCTTATGCCAACGATGATATTAACAGTATAGTGCAACGGCGCTGTGACTAACTATAATGACTCATGTCTTCACATAAGAAGTTGTCGCGTGGTTAACAAAGAAATACTTCTAAAAAACTGTACAATAATACCGTTAGTTGAATGTTAACCAGTTAGTCAAACGGTTAACCAGTGAGAGCGAGCCGCAAAACTCTCTAAGGCCAAACAACAACAAATAAGCTTGACCGCACTTAAGAAATAATTACCATGACGCGAGAGCTGTTCTCCAGCCCAGAGCTGTTTTACGACATTGCAATAATTTACATAATTAGTAAAGTAATTAAAAACTGTTATTTCCTAAATAATTTTACGAAACAAAAAATTATAAACAGCTTATTTTCTATGTTTCCCAGCCGTCTATATGTCGATATTTCATAAGAGCTACCCTAATCATCAGCAGACTTGAAAGTTTTTGAAAGATTATAATAGTTTTACATTATTTCAATTATTTCTCCAGGCACTAACAATATTCTCATACTTTTCACAATATAACACTGATCGCACAGAAACCATCATGTTATGAAAATGTAGTGTTTAGCCCCTCATCATGTGCACAAGTTTTTTGTTACTGTTGTCCGTATTTTCTATATGTGTATATTCATTAATTAAATTTCCATGAAAACAAATTGCACCGTAACAGGTAGCAAGTTGTGTACACGTGTTTTGTTTTCTCTTTTTTACCGTTGTCCGTATTTTCTATATATGTATGCTCATTACTAATTTCGTATGAAATCAAAGTGCACCGGAATAGGTAGCAGTATGTGAACACGTTTATCTTTTTTTTTTGTCTTTATATGTTCCATATTAATATTATTTTCAATACATTTCATTACCTTGTAGTGTGGAAGGTGTTGGACTAAATTTTGCTAATCTGAGCAGTGTCGAAGGTATATATACTGGGCACTGATCAGTTTTAACTAATTTAATTCCAATATTTTAAATACTGCAATAGAGTTTGTTTTCGTCTTGCGTGTTGTTATTGTTAACACTCCGCGAACACTACTCTCTCTTTCCTTCTCATCATAACCTATTTTCCCAGTTCCAGTACAATGCGCTGCATATGTAGGGGTCATCCCCTGAGTACTGGTCCCAGATAAAAAATATAAAAAATTTCATAATATTTTTCAAATCGCATGAAAAAGTCTGTCCTACAGTTGCATTCTTAGTAGTTTTTCAGCACACATGTTATGTTTGGTAGATCGCACGATCGTGTAGGATAGTGTATCAGGGTCTTATTATTATTAATATTATTATTGGATGGGATATAGCCCTCATCGGCCATTTGCACTGCGACCAGTGTTGATCTTAAGTGGTTACTTTTGTGTATATATATAAAAATCTTCAATATGTATACATAAGAATCTTCAACAAAACCCATATAAGCTTTTATTAATCGCAAAGAAATATTTTCTTCTCGGCTGTTAATGGCACATGAATTGTTAAAAGATTACTATTTTTGCGTTTACTATTTTTGCAATATTGAAATAAGCAGGAAGAAATCCATTTTCTCATTCTGACGGCGTTCTCTCTGATACATCAGACAGTTCTTAATGCGTTTTAAAATCTGGCAGCTCGTTACTTGTGTAAACTTAATGGGCATCACTTAAAAAATAAATGTGCTACCAAGTTTGAGTTTTACGAAACCATTCTCAATATGTTTTATTTATGTTTTTACTGCTTTATTGACTTAAACATTGCAAAGGATAAGAAAGAATAATATGCAAAATAAAATCTGTTGTAGTGTTAGGAATTTTTTTAGCAATTATGTTTTTCTTGAAAAGTTATGGACATCTTGTCAGTAGAAACAAATTTTAAATATTGCTTACGCTTTTATTACTAAATTGGCTTAAATTGTAGCGGGCATATTCACAAAATTTTAACTGCCCCTTCCATTATATCGAAAAAATATTTCCATTCGCATAAAAACATTTGAAACAAAATTTGAAAACTTGTTTTTGTGTTAAATGTATTTATGCGAATAAAAATATCTATTCGAAATAGAGGAAGTGACAGTTAATTAATGTAAAATGAGTTTTGGCTCCAAAATTCCGTACAAAAATTCGTTAAAATTCATATCAAATGCATTTTAGTTTTTTTAAGAATATGTCCCTAATAATATACAAAAAAAGAGAAAACTTATAGTTTTCCTTATTTTTAGCTAAAGCTCTTTTGCTTTCAATATTTTGTTTTAATAAAGCTTTCCTAAAACATATTTTTTTTACTCCAACAATATGCGAACTAAATATCGGTGCAAGGGATTAATTTAAACTATTATTTAACAGTTATTAAATTATGCAAACACATTAAGTTTAAATTTAAATAAGTAAACAAAATGAAATTAATTTTGTTTAATTAGCTTAAAGCCATTGGTGTTGAATTTTTGTAAAATAAAATAAAACTTTTATATTCAAAACAATAATTAAATCAATTATAAGTAATTAATTGGTCTACAAGATCACCAAAAACAAAGAAAAAAGTATTAAAGTATAATTTAATTAAAGCAAAACAAAGAAAAAACTAAAAACAATTTATGTATGTATTTATACCAAAAATAAAACAAGTTATTTAAAATATATAAAACTTGGTTAAAGAAAATAAAACATAAACAATTAATTACAAATTGAACAGTATTATATTTAAATAAAACATTCCAGAAACTGTAATTCCAATACCCTATTAACCACACAAATTAAATTTTTAATTGCTACATTAACTAATAAAACAATATCTATTCACAACATTATGAATACAAAAATAAAACTGTAGATAACTTATAGTTTGCTGGTTTGGAACTCATTAACACAACTTATGTTTAATACTTCTCTGTTTGTAACACAAATCAGTTCCTAAATTATAACGACTCAAATTTTTAAACTGCTCAAATTTGAAAATAGTTATTTGAATTGAAAACTTTTCAATTAATTTATAGACTGAATTTACAGCATGATATTATTTAAATACTTTTCAAAATAGCATCAATTGTGCAATAAAACTTTTAACTTCATTTATGTAGCAAAATTATAATATTATTTCAATTTATATTATCTATTCTTGTGTTTAGCTTATTGCTCACTTAACTAAAATAAATATATAGTTTTTCTCTAATAGGTACCAAAATCCTCGCATTATTTACTAAAACACATACCGTTTGTCTCATGTAGAAAGGCCGTAACTCGCAAATTCCCTGAATTAAGCTTGTTTTAGTGATTC
Organism: Thecocarcelia acutangulata; assembly: GCA_914767995.1. Taxonomy (NCBI): domain Eukaryota; kingdom Metazoa; phylum Arthropoda; class Insecta; order Diptera; family Tachinidae; genus Thecocarcelia; species Thecocarcelia acutangulata. Next base: position 24,820,014 of record OU612097.1, on the reverse strand, counting down.
TACTACGTTTCACTGAAATACACACTTTCACAATCATTTAATTGAATAATTTCATACCTACTGATCTTACAAGTAATTGAACAAAAAAAGTTACTTGTAGACGTACCTAGGTATACAGTTTCCATTACGATTTTTTCTCCTCCTGTAAAATTGCAATTACATTTGCTAGGGCCTTTCTACATGAGAGCGATACATACATACATAGCTCTGTAATTGTTTAACATATCAATGCTAAATTTAATCACAGACTCAATACTCATTTTATGTAAGCTAGCTAATTTCAACTAAATAATACATATAAACACACACCTACACACAACAAATTTATATAAAGTAATTGAAATTAAAAATATGTTAAATTTATTTATTGACAATACGAAAAAATATAAATCAAAAAATATATACGAGTACATATAAACAATGCGAAAGGTAAAGACATTTTTATTAAGTATTTTTTATCTTTTCTCACTTATATATTTCCCTTTTATTAGGATTACTGAAAACATAAATTCATATATTAATTTACTTACTTACTTTTACTTCAATTTTAAGTAAATTGTAAGTAAAACAATTTTTTTTCTGAACTGCGAACTTTTCTCCCAGTGCAAATTTATTTACACTCAGAGCGTAACTATGGATTTCTCTATGGGCATCACTACTTTAGAATAGCGATGCCCACCCATAGTATTTAAGTGGTAAACAAAAGCAAACACTTTGGGCATCACTATTATTAATAAGAAACTTCTTTGAAATTTTTGAGATTTGCCTTGGTGTTCTGTATTTCTTGTAGCGCATTTACACCAAACCAATATCTAGTGGATTTGAATTAAAATCTTAAACGAAATCTTAAGAGTTTACTCTTCCATTTTGGAACATTTTCAAGATGTGTGTCCGCGCAAATTATATCACACGAGAACAATTGTTCTGGCGTAAAACGATAGCTTGTGTCGTCAAAGGAGGTAAAGGGACAGCGATAACATTAATTGCAGGTCTTTCCATGCCATAATTTTCTCAGCGGTTGAATTTGACGTTCTCACATTAGATATTATCACAGGTGTGGGCACTGTGTAACAGAATGCTTACAGAAACCTGCTAATAGATTTCGTCAAAAAAGAATTGCAAAATCAACTAAAATTGTCTCGAATCCCGTACTTATAGACTTTGTTTTGGTGTGATCGTTATTGGATATTATAAAATAAAAATTACAAGGTTTCTTTCATTTATCATATATTAGCTAAGCCTAGCTGAAAATGGTTTTAGATGGCAGCATTGACTAGAAAGTAAAATAAAGTGCTGCCACGGCTTCTTTCACTTATCATATATCTTATAGTCTATTTACACCAAAGCGAAATCTGCTCATTCGAGATTTCAAGCTAAATCTAATAGATTTTGAGAAGATTTCCCATACAAAATGAAATCTACTTTACGAGTAGATTTCGATGAAATCTACTTAGTAGCAAGCGATGCAACTGTGATATTGTACAAAAAAGTACTTAAAAATAGTACTGTGCAACAGAAATATGCACTTTAATATGGTGTATTCAGTCCCTGGTCAACAAAAATATAAGCATTAAACACATTCGAGACAGCAAGCCACGCGAACACACGACTACAAACGGTGCAGGCTACAAATGTAGCCTGTAGCCAGCTACATACATAATTATATAGAAGGCGGCAGCTACATAATAAGCAGCTGATATTAGTTTTTTTCTCTAGTTGCAAATATCAAAAAGCTTTTTGTGCTCACAAAATGGCTGAGAGAAATTAGGAAATTCGACAATAGTTATTGTTAAAATAGTGCGAGCTATTTAGTATTCAATGCAATAATATATACATATATACATGCATAAAAATCAAATATATGCAAATCGCAACGAAAATTCACAATTGAAATTTAAACTTCTGAAAAATAAACAGCTGCTTTTTGTATTTGAGTGGTGTCCACTATCATGTTGACTTTAGTAGGCATGAAAATTTGTTTATGTGTATTTTAGTTATTTAACAATTAAATTTAAAGTTATGCTCTTATATCTAAAAAGTTCATTGTTTTCCGGTTAAAGTTCAAATATTGCTTTCACCAACAAGGATTTTTATTTTTCAATTGTAACAATAATTTCTGCGATCAATTACAACATGTAATACATACCAGAAAATACAAAGTTGATTGCTTTTACTCTTGGCCCATATTTCCTTTTGATAAGCACACAGAACTAAAATTAATCGACATTTTAAATAACAATACATTTTGTTAATTCTTTTTACTAACATCAGCGCATACGAATAAAGACATTTTTTAGATTTAAATAGGTCTTTTCGCCATATACTCGTATAAAGAAACAATATCTAAAAACACAAAACATGGCCTTAAACTTGCCTTAAAAATGGGTGCAATCAGTTTTAAAAACGATTGACTTAAAAAGTGCTTAACAGAACATTTTAAGGTAAAATTCTTGTATGAATACAGTTTTATTGTTTTTTCCCTAAAAATGATTTCTAAAGCTGTTTAACAATTTGTGAATTTCTTTTCAAAGCACTAACTTATTTGATTTTACAACACTAACAAAGCTTTTGTAGTCAACACAAATAGAAATAAATCTAATTTGGCGGCAGCTACAACGGTCGTTGTGTAGCTGTGCTGTCGCCAATATATTTAAGGCCGTGTCAGATAAAACTCTGTCGCTTTCCGTGAAGTTTAAAACTTTAACAGAAAAGCGCAAAGCAAAAAGTGTATGTCACAATAAAAGCTTTGGCAACGCTCACGATTTGTTTATTTATTTAAAAAAAATGATTGTTAATTTTTATATTTAATTATTTCTTACGATAATAAAAGTTAGAAATATTATTGGACGAACTACTGAAATTGGTTCTAATTGTTTCTTAGTGCATAAAGCATTCAAGCTATTACAAAAAACTTCAACGCGTAAAAAGATGAGATTTGCCGAACTTTTCTCTTCACGTTGCGTTAAAAGTACTTTATGTGACATGTTTCATATAAGTGTGTATATTTTATCTTCGATGTCAAAGCGAAGCAAAAGTTGTATCTGGCACGGCCTTTATTCTCATAAGAACGCGTGTATTTTAATTTTGAGTTTTTGTAGTCGGTAGCCTGCTGTCTCGAATGTGTTTAATGCTATACACTTTAATGTGGTGTATTCAGTCTCTGATAAAATTGCTTTGTCCCATGCATAAATTATTTTGCGACAGTGAAATCTTGCCAGGTGTCAAAAACCGGTGGTGTAAACGATATAGATTTCGTTGTAGATTTTAATTCAAATCTACTAGATTTTGAGTGGATGTAAATGTGCTACTAAAGCCCAGTTCAGACTATTATACTTTGTATTAATACTTGTCAAAAATTCAAATAATACGTGCAAGTCTGATAGTCTGAATGTAATCCGTCATACATACGAAAAATAATACGATAAAAATTTGGCATCCCATACGACTTTGTTGTTTTTTGAAACTTTTCAAAACGATAATACTTTACATTAGATCACGGTTGTTTTTTAGCAAACCAGCTAATTAAAAATTGAGTAGTCGGCTATTTCGTAGCCGATGGGGTGCCGTCACTGACAGTATTTTTTGTCGTTATAAAAAAGCTCGAAATTTGGAATTAAGCCGTCATTTATAAATGTATTTTGCTCATGCTATATTTAGAACATAAAATATATTTGTGCTATTGAATTTGGATGTGTTATACATAATTATTATTTTAACTGTTGAAGAATTTCACGCGCCGGCACGTCTATCGCCTACGACGAATAGCGCACCAGCCGCCGTGAAAAGTTTTATGATGGCACATCTATGTTGGTTTATTCAAGTGTGATGGTGTGAATGCAAAATCTAATTTACGTTAGACTTTTTGACAGTCGCAAGAAATGTATTTAGACTTTTATCTCACAAAATCTAATGAAAGTATTTATACTTGTGTAATAGTCTGATTGGGCCTTAAACAAAAATTAGCTAAACCCGGCTGGAAATGGTTTTAAATGGCCGCATTGCACAGTGGGCGAAAAGGCTCATCTAGCGGCGTTTAATTAATAGCGTTTAGAGAATTTTTTTCATGTTTCTCATATATTTTTTAGTTAAAAATAGATTAAGCTACAATGTTAAACAAAAAAAATATATTTTTTTTAAATATATTTATTTACTTTTTTTTTTTGTGAAAGTTGCGACTTTTATTTTCATGAAACAAACATTCAGGAAAACAGAATAAAGTTAATACATTCAATGTTTCACATTCCTTTGGTCTAAAAATATATTAAACTTCAATATTAACAACATTTTAAAAAAAAATTTGTATTCATTTTTTAAATTTTTTCTGTTGAAATAATTGTTTTGACCTCATTACGTCTTCATATGCTTCAGTTGCTTTCGTAACAAAAATTTAATTATAACGCCAAAAAAAAAAAATAGCAATATTATTAACAGTTTTTTTATTCCGATTCAAAACTACTAGATGAATCCAAGGTGGTACTCTATATTGTGACAAAAGCTGTAAAATATCATTATCGACATCCTTCTATTTTGCTTTTTTGCTTTGTATAGGGTGTTTTTTAAGCCCGATAGAACTTGAAATTGTAAAAAATAACACAAAAAATGAAATTGTAATCAAAATTTTTTTTTATTCGAAAGATCAATACGTGACATTAACATTTGAAAATGATTTCGGGCATATGGGCACCGCGGCTGTTCTTGACGAAGCGCATTCTGGACGTCCAATTTTGGGCCACTTTTTCGAGCACTGCTGGCCGTATGTCACGAACAACAAGAACAATGCTGGCCTCCAAGGCGTCAATTGTTGCTGGTTTATCAGCATAAACCAGTGACTTCACGTAGCCCCACAGGAAATAATCGAGAGGTGTCAAATCGCACGACCTTGGAGGCCAATTGACAGGTCCATTTCTCGAAATCAACTTATCGCCAAATTTTGATTTCAGTAAGTCGATGGTTGCGTTCGCCGTATGGCACGTAGCGCCATCCTGTTGAAACCACATCTCCTCCGGATCAATGTCATCCATATTTTCAAACAAAAAATCATTGATCATGGTGCGGTAACGATCTCCATTGACCGTAACGCGAGCTCCGGCCTCATTTTTGAAGAAATAAGGTCCGATGATGCCACCAGCATGAAAACCGCACCAAACAGTGCATTTTTCTGGATGTAATGGAGTCTGTAGGGTCTCTTGTGGATTGGTCTCACTCCATATGCGGCAATTTTGCTTATTAACAAACCCGTTAAGCCAAAAATGCGCCTCATCGCTGAACACAATTTTGCGATAAAACAACAGTCAGAATCGACGACTGATTTTCAAAGTAAATTTGGATAATTTCGTAGCGTTGTTCAAGCGTGAGTCTATTCATGATGATTTGTCAGAGTATACTGAAACAAATAAAAAAAATGTTTCATCAAAATTTAATTTTTTGTGTTACTTTTTACAATTTAAAGTTCTATCTAGCTTAAAAAAACACCCTTTATAAACTGCACATTGCAGCTACTAGGAGCTCACTGTGAGGTATTTCCTTAACAATTTGTGAGACTTTACTTAATTTCCTATCGGGTTTTCCACGACTAGTCAGTAGATCAACTAATAAAAGTTGTCCATCTAGCCACTCCTTGTTGTTTTCTTCAAATTCGTGGCTACTTCTATGGTTCAATTTCCATTTCTCAATAAATTTCGCTACAAAATTTCAAATTTTTTTGCTTATTAAATTATTTTATTACTTTTATAATATTAATTATATTATTAAATATATGACTTTCAACGGCAGAACATTTTTAGACACGGGCTCGTTACGCCGTAGTAAATAAACTTCTCGTCTGAGCACCGACATTGTGCCTAAAAAATGCAATATCATATAAAGTTGCAGATGGCTGCAGATAAATTTGCACATTTTACAATCACAGGACAACGTAGTAATTTTAAAAAAATATTCTAGCGCGAATACCCAAGAATATCAGAAGTTCCGGTCCACAGAAATCTTTTTTGGCTTTTTTGCAAGCAATTAGTCGTATAGTCAACATGGACCACACATATTTTCTACAACACTTCAGCACAGGTCACAAAAAAAATTTTTTTAGTTAATTCGTACCTCTAACTATAAATAAAACCAATTTTCTTCCACTTAATTGAGACAAATGCAACTTAAGGATATATTTGGCAATGCAAAGAAAACAAATGTTCCAGCTTAGTGATATACCGGCTGAAACATGTGTTATGTTTCACAGCTCACAGCTGTTCAACTAGATCATGTCAATCAAAATGTAATCGATATGTAAGTTCAGTGTTATTTTAGTATTCGATAAATACACAGTTTTGGAGCAGTTAAACACTTTGAAAATTGAATTAAACAATGCTAGATTGACCATTTCGCCCACAGTGCATTGACTAGAAAGTATAATAAAGTGCTGCCATACTGATAATTTTAACTCTTCCCCAAAAGTAATGAAAGATTTTGGGAATCATTAACTATTTATAGCCAGTTTACCAATCTCGACAGCCTGCTTGCGTTCGCAATCTAAGCGAAAGAAAATTGATTTGGGTTCGTCTAACTTTTTTCTTTGCGAACGATATGTCAAAACTCAATCAAAATACATAAGAATATGCGAACGAATAGTAGTGAGATAGACAAACCCAAATTGATTCGAATGCGAGTGACTGGCTTTCTTTCGCCTTCATTTTCTTTCGAAATTGATAAACTGGCTGTTAATTCAAATATACTAGATTTTGAGTGGATGTAAATGTGCTACTAAACAAAAATTAGCTAAACCCAGCTTGAAATGGTTTTAAATGGCCGCAGTGACTAGAAAGCATAATAAAGTGCTGCTATACTGCTAATTTTAACTCTTCCCCAAAAGTAATGAAAGATTTTGGGAATCATTTTAAAACTATTTAATATTAAGTTTCTTGACACCAATTTTTTCGGACTATTAATTACTTTCTTATTTGTTTGTTATTATAAAATAAAAATTAATATTTATTTCTCAAAATATAGAAACACTGAGAACCAAATAATAACTATTATTTTATAATAAGTGACCTTAAGTTCATTAACAATTAGAAATTATTTAATTTTATATGAAACAACGAAATATTAATCATTTATTAAATTTCTACACATTAACAGTAGAAAAGAAAGAAAAATATTACAGCCAGTTCGCCGATGTCGAAAGGATAAGTTCATTCGCATTCTAGGCGAAAGAAAATTGATTTGGGTTTTTTCTAAATTTATTCTATGCGAACGAAGTGTCAATAGTGTTATTGATTCGAATGTGAGTGACTAGCTTTCTTTCGCCGAACAGGCAAAATTAAATAAAATAATTCTCTTATAAAATCTACCCAATTTTTTTTTTTTAACGAAAAAGCAATAACATATTTTTAAATTTTCATCAATTAATTTGTGCTATTTTTCTTTTTAACAATCCTTTAAACAAATATATACACATACATGAACATGAAAAAATTCCTTAATACCTCTCATATACTCAGTAGTTTGAAGTTAAACCAAAAAAAAGAAAAATACAATTAAGTTTAGCAAACAGTTATATAAAAGATAACCAAAGATTGCTCATTAATTCTAAAAAAAGATATTAAAATTGAAACAAACAACAGAACAAGTATGAACATTTACCTCATCATTATCAGAAAAGTAATATAAAAATAAATATAAAAAAACCAAATAAATAAGAAAAAAAACAACATAATTATAAATCCAAAATGTATTTAGAAAAAATTTATTACTATTATAAAAATACATATTTACACTTTCAAATAAAAGAATAAACAAAACCCAATTAAAAAAACGGAAAGGTTATTAAAATTATCATTTCATTAAATTAAAGTAATTAATAATAAACTCAATTGTTTGAAATTATTTAATTTTATATTTTTAGCATTTTAAACTGTATATAGAAATTGTTATTGTACGAGAAGGCTTCCTGATAATAACTAAATAGAACTGTATCGCCTAAATAAGTTTACTTTAGACAATATTTTTGACAAATTTCCCGAGTGATTTTCAGTTTTCGTTTAAAAGCATTTTAATTAAAAAAAACTGAATTACAAATTTTTATTTAAAGTCAGTTTTTTTAATGTTTTATTTGATGTTTTATATTACTACGTTTATACGTGCAGGTTGTTTGCGAATAAAAATATTGTAAATGACAAAAATTGCCGTATAAACAGTAAATAAAATTTTTATTTGCGATTAGCTAACTCACGAAAACAATTACTGATTGAAAACTTATTTGCAAATAAGACATACAAAGTAGCCACTTTCTTTCTCAATTTCAAAGATTTTGTCGTTGTAGCAAAAATTTTCAAAATTTTCCATTTTTAATAATCTTTGCTTTAATCAAATTACAAAAAACATTTAATTTGTTGATTTTTCTGTTATAATTTCAGTAATCAAAATGCTTTTTAAACTAACAATAAAGGCGAATTCATAACAGGTGAAATTGGCAGCGCAGCTGATAACTTTTTTTAATTTTAATCTGTTTCAGATGTCAATGGCATAATTAAAACAAAATTGGGGAAAAATATTTAAAACAATTTTTTTAAATGATGTATTCTATCTAGAGCGCCAGATATCACCCAGAATCCTCCGCAATCCGGCTGGCCATTTTCACCTTTTCAAGCTCTATGATCTGAGACTTAAGTTTCACGAGAAAATTAAAAATTTCACAATATAATTAAGTTTTTCTTTTATTGTAATTTTTTTTATGGAAATTTGAAAACAAATATATCAAAACAATTTTTTAATTTATGTATTGCTTCTTGCGTGCCAGCTATCATTCTGAATCCTCCCCAATCTTGCTGGCCATTTTCAGCTTTCCAAGCTCTATGATCTGAGACTTTCATTTTCGCGAAATAACTAAAAGTTCCCCCAAATAATTAAATGTTTGTCTTTTATTGTAAAGTTTTTTAATATATATATTTTTTAATTCCTTTTTGTGTTTATACTTTTCTCTTGACATTTGAAAAAGATTTATTTTTTGTAGTGTTGTATTTATTACTCTTGCATTTACCTGCTGCGGCTAAATGTCGGCTGCAACTTAAAAAACTTTGTTCTCTTTGCATACAGGTGACGCTGCAGCTCAGAGTGTTTAGTAAAAATAAAAAGAAAAGTATCTAAAAGCTATATTTTTTATCATAGAATAAAAATACGTAAAGATTTTATATTTACATATATAAATATGTATGTACCTATGTTTACTAACTTCCACTTGAGTTGCAGATTCATAGCCAAAAGTAGCGCTTAACGATAGTATCGATAATATCGATAGTTTTTCTTGAAACTATTGAAAATATCGATGGGGACGACTATCGATAGTTTTGCAGCTCTATTGTAAACAACCGGTGTACATATGGTTGCGGTGCACCGGTGCAGATCTCTGCTATGTACTATATATACAATTCTATTTTCTTTTTCAATTCTGGCGATGTATGGGAGAAAGGAGCATATTTATTGTTTTCATGTCATTTGCAGCCCCAAAAAGCCAATCAGCTGATATGATTATTTAGATAATTACAGAACCGTCTTAGGTATAATAAATATTTTCATTCTTGAATTGTGCTTTAGAAAAAATGTATGTTCACTTAGTTAATTTTATTATTTGCTTATTTAATTTGCATTAGAAATAATAAAAGTTTTTTCGGGTGACGGATAATTCTAGTGTAAAAGTTCGTTCAAATTAATATTTACATATATTTCATTTTGTGTTATTTTTGTAAAGGACTGGCAAAGCTTTATAGAAATTAGAAGACCTAAATCAAATTGGTGTAAAGTTGTTAACAAAATATAAACTAATTTAGAAATGTAGAGAAAATATGTAAGAAACAAAAAACATTAAAGTGAAAATTGTTTTTAAAGAAATACAACATAAATTATAAAGAACAAAAAACTAATAATTATTTTTGTAGTCAGAAAAAAACCAAATTAAAAACATAGTTATATTTTTAGTGTTATAAAGTATAAACAAAATACCTATGTATAATAATGAAAAAAAAAATCAAAAACCAGGGATTAAATATTACACCAACTAAAGGAAATAGAAAAAATAACATATGGCAACACTTGAATTAAGAAACAAATGTAAACAGAACAACTTTCTCTTCTCTTAGTTAGTGTAACGGTTGTCTCCAGAAAACTAAACTACAAAATAAAAAAAAAAGAAAAGAAGCAAATATTTTAAAGATAAATACATACATATTTAAAAGGAAAAAATAAAACAAAATTTTATTTATTAATAATAAATAAAGTGAAAGGCACGAAGCAACATTTCCAAGGAAGTATGTACTCCCAATTTTTTTATCACCTAAATAAAATAAATTTAAATTTTGACAAGTTTCTGGTTTTTTTTTTTAAATAAAAATTACAATAAATTCCAAAAAGCAAAATTCGTGTTCACTACAGTCTACCCAAATATTAAAAAAAAGTTATTTAACAAACAATTATACCCCCTTTACAATACAACACACTTTATTATATAAAAACAACTACCTATACACTGAACAAAATTTTAAGTAATGAAAAAAAAAAAAAATAAATTCGATTGCATTTGTTTATAAATTAAGTAAGTTTAAGTTGAGTAAACACATTTTTTTATTAAACAAATTTAATAGCAAACACAAAAATTATACAAAACAAATGTGTATAAAAAACAAATTAAATAATATACTTAAATGAAATTTGTTATGAATTTCTTTAGTGTATTAATATTTTAGTCATAAACATTCCAATAAAAAAGAATAACCAGATATATTTGTAAAATATTAAAACAAAATAAGCAAAAATCCACTAAAAAAAATATGTATTTTTCAAAAACAGTATTTAACACAATAAAATTAAAAAAGTCAAAGAAACCTGTTTTTTAATATTTAAATTAAAACAAAAACATTAAAAACACAAGAAAAATGTAAAATTGTTACAATTTGTGAAAATTGACTATTAATTATTTAAAGAAACAACCATAAAATAGAACAAATTAAAATTTCACAAAAACCAACAATAATATAATAAAACAACAATAAAACAAAAAAACAATAGTATTTAAATAAATTTGAAATAAAAATAACAAAGAAGATTGTATTAAAAAACAAAACCAAAGTAGAGAATTGTTTAATTAAAATGAAAAGAAGGTAAGTTTTTTACAAACAATTTTAAATAAAAAGTTAGGAAAAGGTCCCGATTTTCATGAGGCAAGTTTAGTTTCGCAATTCTTATAAAATTTTCTTTTAATCTTGCTTTTATGTTTACACGCAGCAATTTTACTTGAGTAACTTTCGTTTTCTATTGCTTACACTTTCTCCATCTTGTATGTACTGCATTCTCAAATGTTTTCATTTTCACTTCTTCCAAAGTAATGCTGCTGTCGGTTTTTTGAGGTTGTCCACAATATTATTAAACGCTTCAGCTTTCTTTAGCCGGTCTATTTATTCATTTATTATTATTTTTTTTCAAATCATAATATTAATATCACACCTTCGCGCCAATATTGCTTTTCACCAATACGTAAAAGAAACACAAATGAAAGAAAATGTAAAATTTCTGACATTACGAATGACAGCACAAAACGACTTTTCGAGTACAAGCAAGTCTGTACTTATTTTTACACCTATCTCAGCAAGTCTGTACTCATTTTATACCTACTCCTTCCCTACCTATTTGTCCCCAAACCCAAGACTTGCGCAACTAAAGTTGCCTCGTAAAAATTGAGACTTGCAGTAAAATGTAGTAAATGACTAATATAATTATAATAAAAATTACTCTCAAAAACTTGTTTTATCTAGAAAAGTACTCGAAGAGAAAAATAGTAAAAAATCGTAAACTTTAGTCAGTGCTAGGTCACACACAGCAACTTTAGTTGGGCAGTTTTTGACTTTATAGAAGCTTTCGATGAGGGGAATAAGTAGGGAAAAGGAATTGCCGGTACTCGGCAATTCTCAGCAATTTCTTACTTTTCTCTCATGTGTGTATGTGTGTGTGTGTGCATATACAATCTAAATTGTATGAAATAATAAGTAGAGGAAGCTCAAGAATTGCCGAAAAAAGTTGTTGTGTGTGGACGAGAAAGCAATTCCAAAAGAAATTTTATAAAAAGTTTAGCAATTAAAATCGCTGTGTCTGATCTTAGACTAAACAGCCCATTAAATTAGATCATTTTCACATTCGGCAACTTAGTTGCGCAATTCTCTTGCTCAAGTCTTGTGGTTGTAGATGTGAGAGGTAAGAGCAGCTTGAAGGGGGAAGAATTGCCGATATTTGAGTACAGACTTGCTTGTACTCAGCAATTCGTTTTGTTCGTATATTCGTGTTGTTCATGTTTTTGATATTTTCTTTTGTTTATTTTTCGGGTCGTTCAAAATATGAAGAAAATTGAAGTAAATCGAAATGAAAGTTGCGCAACTAAATTGCTGTATGTGAACATAAAAGCATGTTTAAAAGAAAACAAATAAAAACAAAAATTAAAATTGCGCAACTAAGTTGCCAAATATAAAAGCGCTGTTACATTCATAGGAGCACTTTTACATTTGGGCAAACGATGGGCAGACAGACGAAATTTGAGGGTGCTGCAACGAAAATTGTCGATGGAGGAGAGTATGTAGTACACGACTCTCCGTACTAGACATTTGTGGACATTTTTTGTTTCTCTTTTTAACTTTTCGCATTTCATATGCTGTCATTTTTCTTATATCAGCATCAACTTCATATAAGCACACTAGCTGTGCTTAAAAAAACAACAACAACAAAAAAGAACGAAAAGAGAAACGAAAAGTTTCTGTCTGTCTATTAATTTCTTAAATGTAAAAGGTTTAAGCAAGACCAAAAGAGAAATGAAAAAATGTCTGCCCATCGTCTGTATATATGCAAATGCAGACTTAGTGTGTTTCTTTACTCTACCTTGGGACCCCGCAAGATCCTAATTTGCACGGAAAGCGTTCCCGCCGGCGTTGCCACCTTGAAGATTTTACCTTCATTTTGAAGATTTTTCAAGTGCAATAAGTTTTGAAAATCTTTTTCTCGATATTAAGACTTTTAAGGATTTGTATTCTAATAAATGTGAACTATTTTCAAAAATCTAACTTCTTTCATAATATTTTACCTCTTGGTTTTTTTTTTCAAACAAAATAAAATACAAATTTATTAATAATCATGCAGACAACACAAGACCAAATGTATGCGGTGTTTATTTGACATGAGTGATATTATCAATCAATAATGACAAACCGAAAAAATGCAATAGAAATAAAGTTGGGTTGTAAAGTCAGGTGTTTCGTTTTGTATGAAAATATATCTGTGGTTGCTAGATACACGGAGGTTGTCTGTGATTTGGGCAAAAGAAAATCACTCCGAAAATGTTAAATCTCGTGATTTTCAGAATACCAAGAAATCACCTTCGTGATTTTAAGTCCATGATTTAAAATTACAGTAATTTCAGAACAGGCCTACAGGTTTAAAAAAAAATTCATAGATTTTTGCTTTCTGAAGAGGAATGTACGAATTTGAAACTTTGATCGAAACTAAGTTCGATTTTCACACCACTAAAATGTATTGTGTATATATCTATCGGACATGTTCTGACACTCGCATCTCGTATGAGATTTGCGATTGTGACTTGAACTCGCAAGAAAGGTGTCCTGGAAATATGTTTTCTTTGTATTAGAATAAAAACTAGACGAGTTTTCATACAATTTTTGCTAAATAGATACATGCAATTTAAAAAATGTTCTTAAAACGCGCGCCAAACTCATTCACCCCCCTATTCTGCGTTTCGATTAAAGGATGGAGCGGAATAAAGAAGTTGTAGTAGTAGACAACAATGTTTATAAAATTAATAGTATCACTGTTGAATGTGGAAATGAAATAGCAAAATAAAAATTATGTGTACAAAAAGTTGTTTGTATACATAATTAAAAATAAGTTCTTGATAAAGTTTTATACAAAAAAAAAGAAGAAATATATATACAAAAACAAACTAAAATTAATTATTCATAAATATATTACAGTGCAAAGAATGTTGTAAAGATAAAGGTCCATAATAAAAAAAATAATAGTGTTGTGATCAAATATGGAAAGACCAAAACAAAACTTTTGAAAAATGGAAGGGGATTAATTCACTGTGTTACAATTATTTTTTTTTTTTTTTTTAATTTCAAGCAGGTCAGTCTATAAGAGCTGCATTATTGTTGGTCAGAGAGGAGATGCACTGGCATTTTTTGTTGGAGGGCCTAGTGCATTAATGATCCTGCAACTTCCTCCCTGTACACTGTTACTTCTTCCTTTGATCGCTGGTGATATCCACATGTAATGTCTGAATTATATGACATTAAATTTGCCAATTTTTCATACTGCTCTGATGTTTTTGACCTGTAATACTTAAAAAACACGTCAGATTCGGGTACAAAAGTTAAAAATTTAAAACAAAAAAGAAAAAAATTAATTTAATTAAATAAATTAATTAAAATAATTTTAAATGGTTTTTTAATCGTTACTGAAGATTTTATACCACTTTCTACCTACATTTTTGTTTAATTTTTTAACTAAAAAACACAGATGAAGAAAACTTCTCCGTTAACAAAAAAAAAAAAAAAAACAACTGAAAAAATGGAGCTCCGATTGTAATGCAGGATACATACAATCGAAAGAAACTGAGCGGAATCGAAACGGAGAATACCAAGTTGCCAGACGGAGAAAATTTCGATCCGAACCGAAACGCAAAATAGCCACCATTATGTATTTCTGGAAATAAACTTTTACATTCAATTTTTGATTACAATTTTAACCCAAAAAGCATAATTTGAATGTTGCTGGCATTTTCAATTAATTTTTTAGTTTATTTGCGTTGGTAAAACATGTGTTTTTAGCATTCAAATTATGTCAACACGCAAGCAAAACGTGTGAGTCACAGAAATAAATTTTACGTTTTCAACTCGTCTGGTGACTTTGAAAACTTGCGAGTGTGGGAGCATGCCTATATATTAATTAGATTGTTTGGGTGAAATGTGAGTTTCAGCACATGGCTGGCTGTATGTTTAGTGGTTCAGGCTAATTGCCACAATGGCAGTAAAGTGACATTATGGCATAATCATTTTAGGTACGCATGCCGCTGGATCCTCAAGTGTACCTTAGTTGTCTAGCTCCACGTGGGTCCTTATCAGTTCTCTTTGTGTTACCTGTATTAACATTTTACTCGACTGCATTATCATTTTAATAATTTAGCTATTTAACTGCACTACCTTGCCTGCCATCCATAATCGAGCTATAATTATTTTAATGCACAGCAACTTGCATTGTATATTTAGATTTTCCAAATTTCTGACCAAGTAAGCCTGATTAAGCTGTTTTCGTTGCAAATCAAAGACTTGTTCATTTGAGTAAAATTTTTAGTTCTTTGAAGTTTTATTTAAGAAGTTTGGGATATGAAAACAAAAAT
Source organism: Thecocarcelia acutangulata (assembly GCA_914767995.1). Taxonomy (NCBI): domain Eukaryota; kingdom Metazoa; phylum Arthropoda; class Insecta; order Diptera; family Tachinidae; genus Thecocarcelia; species Thecocarcelia acutangulata. The sequence goes on along the minus strand of OU612097.1, from coordinate 24,804,578 downwards.
TATTTTTATATTCGTTTTGTGTTACAAAAATAGTTCAATGAAATCATTTTTAATCAAATTTTGAATATTTAATATCATTTCAAACTTTTTTTATTTTCATTAATTTTTCTTTAAAATCACTTTGATAATACTTTTAATATTTTGCTTAAATATTTAACTTATGCCTTTAAAATCTGTGCTTTTATTCACATTTCTTTTATTTTAAATTTAAAAAAAGAAAAGAAAACAATAAAATTTTTGCCATAAAAGTGTGTCGTTAACTTAAACATTAAATAATAAGCATAAAAACATTAACAATTTTCTTTCTTTTTTAATAAAACATAAGGTGTATGGTAGTTTATCGTATTTATATGTAACTAAAGTTATTTAATTAATACTACATATAAAAAATTATAATATTAATAATATTTATAAATAGAAAAAAAAACTCATATAAAAAATAAAATTAAAAAACTTAAGATTAATGTTTGATTTATGAAAGTTTTAAATATGAAGGCGGCGAACATTTTTTGCGTAAGAATTTAATAATATACAAGGGGAAACAGGACACCAACGTGATGATGGACACTTTGCCCAAGAAATCAGTTGAGGAAATAAACTCGCAATCTGTAAAAGTAAAAGAAAAGGAGTTATTGTAATAAGGTACTTAAAATAAATCCATATTGTTAAGTTTGGTATTAGGATAATTAGAGAAATCTCTCGTACTCTGCTTTCGATGCAAAAGAAAGTGCAACAAAACACAGTTACGCTTCTTAGCTGTAGTTGTGTGTATAGTGCTAGAATTAAGACAACATAAACTGCTTTTTATTAATATATTTTGTTGCCCATATTATCCTTATTTTTTCCAAACATAAACTGCTTTTTATTAATATATTTTGTTGCCCATATTATCCTTATTTTTTCCAAATATTTAATGTGGTCTTTATGGGACACGAATAAGTGATACGTCTAGAAAATGTATATGTAATATACTTAATATTTTAGAGCGCATTTCTTAAAAATTTGCTGGACGCATGACTCATTCGTGTTCTATTAACACCACATAAATATAGTTTCCCAGAAAATTCAATAAATTTATCTCGCCCGCACTTTCTTTTAGCAAACAAATTCAGAAATGTCTAGTATTACAAAACAACTTACCGAAATACTCATGTAAAACAAATAACGAAATGAGATATAAAGTTAAACTGAATAATTCGGCCAGCACCATAAGTCTGCAAATATGAAATTAAATAATATTTATAAAAAAGTGTAAACTTTATTCGACAGAATTTGTTACCTATGCCATGTTCTCACTGTCAATGCCACCATTATCAATTCGGTCATTATTAAGGCGGTAAAACTGATCGCCACTATATGAATAAATTCATCTTCGAATAATATTAAAGCTCCGTACATTATCACACCTCCCTGATAGATACTGATCAGCACCCATATGAAAAACGTTTTGTATGATAAACTGCGACCCTTAGAGAGATCTTTATACAATTCGGGATACGTTACTGCAGTTGAAGAATCAATGTCCTGATCCAAAACTAATGAAAATACCGGAAACATGGTGTAAAATGTAGAATAGCCGACCATAAGAAAGCCTTGGTATAAAGCTACCGAACTTAAATAAAACACTGCTGAAAAAACGGCTTGTAATGTGGTTATAATGAGACCACGATGTATAACAAATTGAGAGAGAGCTGCTGAACGTTTGTAGGATCGGCGACCATGAACTAGCAGAAGTTTTGCAATGTGTGAGAATTGGGGTATGCTGAAATCTCCGGCCAAAGAGGCTTGGCGACCCTCACGACCTTCAATACCCACTCCGGCATCAGCTTGTTGAATCATACTGACATCATTGCCTCCATCTCCGATGGCGCACGTTCGTTTGCCAGTGTGTTTTTGTATCAGCTGGACAACTTGAGCTTTTTGAGTGGGACTACAACGGCAACAGACTACCGCCGGACAGGCTGTGGCTAATTCAAGGAATTCAATGCGATAATATTGTAGGCAAACTTCTAAAGATTCGCCCGATATAACCAACGCATGGCTTTGTTTGCGGCGGAATTGATTAAGTTCCAAATGAGCATCAGTGCGAGTTTTAACTGGTTTCAGAACATGGAGGCCTTGATTACGACCGATTAGTTGGGAGGATTTAGCAATACAGCAGGCTGTTTCTAGTTTATCACCCGTTAACATCCAAACACGTACGCCTGCGTTACGTAAAAGCTCAAGAGTTGGCCTAACGCCGTCCTGGAGACGATCTTCAACACCTGAAAAAAAGAATATGAGTTAATGTAGGAGTTCAAGTCTGCAATCGCAATGCTTTTCTAATATATATCGTTTTCGGCTCATAATTAATTTTATTAAACCTCTATAAAAGTTTTTCGTAGTAAAATCCTGTAATAAAAAATTATCAATGGGTGGAAACTCATCACTATTTAATCGAAAACTACTTTTATGCTGAAAATTTGCAGACTGTCACATGTTTTCAATAAAATATATCGTCAACAAACGTTGTATGCAACTGCAAAAATATTAAAAATTTCTTTTTAATGACAACAAATATTATCTACAGAAAATTTATCGATAGCAAACAATTTCTATAGAATATTTATCGATAGCAACAGTTTTATGTGGATAGTTTATCCATAATTTATTTACAGATGCAAAAATATTCTAATGACAATTTATTAATAACAAACATTCGCTATTGAAGATATATCGTTAAAAAATTCTGTAGATAATTTATCGATAAAAAAAATTCCACAGTAAATTCATCGGTAATATTTTTCTAACAAACAGTCTATAGAAATTTTATCGAGAACAAAAATTTTCTATAGAAAATTTTCGACAACAAAAATTTTCTACACAAAATTTGTCAGTAACAAAAAATGTCTATAGGTGATTTATCGATAATAAAAAATTTCTATAGGCAATTTATGAATAACAAGAATATTCTATAGGTAATAAATATTTTCTACAGAAAATTTTATAGAAAAGATATTGATAACAAAAAATGTGTACTCATTTTTCCGATAAAAACAATATTCTACAGAAAATTTGTTAATAACAAAAAATTTTTACAGAAGATTTATCGATAATAAACAATTTCTATTGGCAATTTATCGAAAAAAATATTCTATGGTAACAAATATTTCCTGTAGACAATTCATTAATAATAATCTCTATTATACTGCCGTTAAAAAATCTGTAGATAAGTTATCGATAACGTAATTCTTTGGCAAACAACAACAACAAACAATGTCTAAGAAATTTTCTATAGAAAATTTATTAACAAATAACTATATAGAAGATTTATTTCTCAAAAAATCTAGATAAAAAAATTCTATCGCAAATTTATCGTTAACTTTTATCGTAGTTGATTTAACCTATATTTAATTTAATATTTGCACTAACACAAACAAATTTTCCCGAAGAAGTATTCCGAAACAAAGATGAAATACTGAAAAATAAAATAAATTAAAAAACCCAAAAAGGGCCTTGAGCTGGAATTTTTTTTTTGCAAATATCAAATTCATTGATAACAAAAATTTTCTATAGGTAAGTAGTCTAAAACAAAAATTTATCAATAACAAATAATTTTAATTGAAGATTTATCGATAACAAAAAAATTTGTTTACACAATTTATCGATTAAAAATATTCTATAGAAAATTTATCGATAAAAAACTTATTGGCAACAAAAATTTTTCTATAAAAATTTATTGATAACAACCACTTTCTATAGACAATTTATAGTCAAAAACATAAATCTCCTAAAGAAGCTATTAATAACAAAAAATCTCTAAAGAAAACGTCTCGATAAATTCAATTTTTTATACATAACTTATCGACAAAAAATATTCTATTCTATTTATCGATGAAAATGTATTGTCAACAAAAATTTTTTATAGAAGATTTATCGATTGCAACCATTTTCTGTAGGCAATTTATCGATAAAAAGTTTCTATAGAAAATTTATCGATAACAAGAAATATCTATAGAACATTTATCAGTAACTTACAATCTGTAAGAAAATTTATCGATACAAATTTTCGAAAGCAAAAAATTTCTATAAAAATTTTACCGATAATAACATTTTTCCACAAAATGTTAATCGAATCAAAAAATTATATATTGTTATATTATATAACAATAACAAAAACTCTATACAATAACAATATATTTCTCTATACAATAACAACATATTTCTTTCCGCAAGTGTTTTTTTAACTTACTCTAACAAAAAAAAAAAATATATATATATATATATATCTATTCGTTTAATTTTTCATATTTAAAATCGATATTAAACGTTGTTTAATAGATACGTTTTAAAGCTGCCTAATTCAAAAGTAATCGGTTGTTACCTGTTAAACACAACAACTCCATTTCCCTCTCCAAAGACTCTATCGCAGCTGCAACTTTCGCTGGTCTATCTGAGTGTGAAGCATTTGCCGCCTGGTAGCGAGTTTCGAAATCATTATATTGCTCTTCGGTTAGAACTTTTTTGGCAACAACTAAAGTTCTCAAACCCTCTCGCGCCATATTACCGGATTCTTCGGTCAACCAATCATTATATTGCACTATTGAAGACATTATTATATCGGCTCCTTTAAGGTAAAAAACAATTTCTCCCGTTTGAGAGTCTTTAACAATTATACCCATACGTTTGCTTTCACTAGTAAAAGGAAAGAGTTTAAGGATTTGGAAATGCAGTAAATTGTCATTATTCTCGTGTGCTTTCAGTTGTAAAGTCATGGAACTTATGTCACGTGCTATCAGAGTTAAGCCAACTTGCTCTGTCCATTTGACTAAAGCAATTTCATCGGGAGAAGAAGCTTGATACTGGTGTTCGCTGAATGAAGAAACATCCATATTTATTACAGATTTAGTGGGTGAATTAGAACCACCAACTGATGATGCGAAAGTTGAAGAAGTAGAAACTGAACGGTTATCATCTTCATCGGTAACGGGAGTAACATTGTGGCATAGTGCTAAAGCTTTAACAGCTTCCCACTCACGCCAACCTTCCGGCCTACGCATGCGATTGCCATACAGACTCGTCTCTTTTTTAGTGACATCAGCTGTATTTGATTTCCGTAAAATTGTGGGAGCTAGATTACTTAAAATTTCAGCCACGTGATGAAAAGTATCACTGTCGTGAGAAACTATGCCCAGATGCACTTTTTTGAACACCATTTCGTTTTGTGTCAGGGTGCCAGTTTTGTCTGTTAAAACATAAGAAATACGACCCAACTCTTCGGGTATGGTGGTGGAGCGCACTACTGTGCCGTGTATTTCAGGATCATTTTGCAATTGCCAAGAGTAAAAGGCTTTACCCATATCCAAATTAACTTTTAAGCTAATGGGGATGATGTACGAAAATAATAAGACAAAACGAAACATGTAACGATACCAGAGGCCACTGAAACCTTTCAGCATCATCATGACCAACGACAAACCTAAAACTGCACAAAACAAAACCTAAAACAACATTTAATTTTATTATATATTTAAGTATTGACTAGAACAAGAAAAATTTACTTTTGTTAAACCATTTATTTCCAAATCGAGTAGACCCACTTTGGATCTGGGTTGGGAGTTATTCATAACACTGCGTGTTTCACATCCGGTGTAAATAACCACACCAGTAGCTGTACCAGCAGCAACAACTGTATTGGCCCACAGAGTGTTTTCCACATTTAAGCCGGTCTCTTCGCTGCCATCGGTCATGGAAAATGTGCCTATAAATGAATGTATGTCATTTTGTGGCTTTTCTATATAAACACTGGCATCAATGTTAAACAAGTCGGAGTCTTTATTTAATTTTTGTGTAGAGGCAACCGCCAAACGCAATTTCCAATCAGTTTCGCCTGGAGTGTTAAAAAAAAAGTTTTGAAATCAGATTTTATGTAGAGTACGTAAGTAAAGTATAGTTTTAAGAAAGAACATGATTAGCTTACCATCCAGTTGGTCGGTACGAACAAACACAGAACCACTCTTATCACTTGTTCTTATCAAAATCAAATCGGCCGGCACCCGTTCATTCTTCTCGACTATGATTATATCACCAACTTTAATTTTTGATGAAGGTACCATTTCGTATCCTCTGGTCTCGGAGACAATTAAACGTTTATACTTTTGCGAATTAACCTCACGATCCCGTTGATGTCGACGATAATCATCAATGGCCTCACGGCATATTGTGACTGTTAGAACAAACCCCAAAGGGCCCCAATAGGTGTACGGATAACCGATACGTATATCGGGTATAAGTTGTGACAGGGCCATCAACAGAAAATATAGATTGAGAAAAAATCTAAACTGTTCAAAGAGAACCAAAGGCAGGAACGTTATGAAATTGTACTTTTGATTGCGTATCTCGTTCGGTGGAAATTTTTCGGTTGTGACACGTCCCAAGTGAACGGTACGAGCGCGTAATTCACGCGCTGAAAGCCATTTTCGCCAACAACTGAAATGCAGAAAGAATTCGTTTAAATATTTGGACCTTTATGTCGGAAACAGCAGGAAAATTTAACATTCATTCAACATTTACTTATTTAAACATATTTTATTTTTAAATATTATTCTATTTAATATATTATTGTGATTTCAATTAAGTAAAAGTTTTCTTATATCCTTTTGTGATATTTCAAGAAAACCCCAATTTTTTTTGTTACTTTATATAAGTTAGATTATGACCATAAACAAAATACCTAACGGCCTCTGTTCTGGAGCTTGTTGGGTTGTAAAAATATTACGTGCATTTGTACAGGGTGGCGCAGAACTATCTTTATGGTTTGAATGTTCAATAAATTTTAATAGACAATTGTACAAGGTGGCGCAAAAGTAATCCTCCTATCAGAAAATGCTATAAACTTTGCACTTTGTCAGTTCTGTTTTGACATTTGTGTACTAAACACATGCGAAATACACGTTAATAAACAATGTTACGATATACTGCTCCAGAACGCGGAATATTGGTGACTATTTATTTGACCCCAAGAGGGAGATGATTTTTCATCAAAAATAATCATGAGTGATGAGGCCCATTTCCATCTTAGCGAGTACGTAAATAATCAAACTTTACGCTTCTCGGGCACTGAAACTCTGCGTGTAACCCACGAAGAGCCATTATACCCGCTCAAAGTTACTGTATGCTGTGCTGTTTTCGCAGGAGGAGTCATCGGAACTTTTTTCTTCGAAGACGTCGCGGGCCAAACGGTTACTGTGAATTGTGAACGCTACAAAGCAATGATCAGCGAGTTCTTTTTGCGGCAACTTGATGAATTGGGATTGGAAAATGTGTGGTTCCTGCACGTGCCACAAATGATAAAATCCCGGGCGCCTAATCTCCCGTTTGGCAATTTTGGGCTTTTGGAAGTCGCGGGTTTGTGTCGATCAGCCTCAGACTCTTGCAGCTCCTAAAAACAATATCCGTCAGGAATGTGAGGACCTATCGCCTGAAGTTTCGGCCAATGAAATGGAAAATGCTTTAAAAAGGGCTCTAATGACAATCAATTGTGGCGGCGGCTATTTACATGACATCATATTCTCGACTTGATGTAAAAAAATTAAAAGACCACCAAATAAAAATAGCCCACAAGAAGAATCAAAGTTTTTAATTTTTTTTTTTTTTATTACAGCTAAAAAACATCGGAGGTTATTTTTGCGCCACCCTGTACATTAGGGGTGAATTAGTGCGCGATTTTTGGATTTTTTTTTTTAACCGATCCATGCAACATGCAAATCCTTCAGATGGTGATTGTTAAGAAAATTGAGAGAATAAAACTACCTTGCATTTTTTATATCATGCTACACATTAAGGTAGAAATATTTATACTTGTACAATTTTTCCTCGTCAGCTTGCAAGCTTATTTATTCCTATTTATGTGACAGATTTCAATTCACTTATTTTAATGGTATTTTCTCCAGCATTGCCGCTGCTACTTCTGGAGTACCGCATGGCTCTGTCTTGGGTCCCTTACTCTTTATAATTTTTTTTAATGAATGCATTAAAATAACGAGTATCATTTTCTGGTTTCTCAAGCATTCCAATGGTTTTTAGGTTAAAAAGGCTTTTTGCATCATTACCCACTTCCTGCTGCGTTTGATATGTGTCTTGATAAAGTAATACTTCTGCATTGTCTTTTCTACCATCATGATGGTTGAGAGAGAGAGAGAGCATTCAATGAGTCTCAGCCACAGATTTCTTCATATTAATGTCGAAAATTAATATGTCCCGTAAATGACGAGAATTTGGATCGTAGGATAACATGTTTAATCGGGAATAACTTTACGATGGAGACACAAATCCACTAATATTTCAATGGCGTTATGTATGACATCTACGATCTACTTATTTCGACTACTACTTACCGCTACATCCATCTATTGCAAAACGGCGAAAGCAAATTTGTACACCTAATACATGCATATGTACATAAGGATATAAATATTTTTGCTGCTGATACATACATATGTATATATGAATTTCGGCAAGAAGCAGAGATAAATTGCAGAAGTTTGATGACAATATAAATATGCACATATTTAAAAATTAATAAATCAATATGTAGTTGCTATAGAACAGAATACATGCAAAAGTAAATGTGCACATACACATATGTACATGGGTATTAACGTATGTATGTATATTTGGAGGTCACAGTAAAACATGACCAGATGATGCAAAATAAATTATTAAAAACACGCAATTGGGATATACATATTTTCATAAGGAAATTTAAACCACTAGAAAAACTGTAAATAAAAGAAATATAAGCAGCTACATACTTAAGAATATGATTTTAAAATGCTCATAGAAACACGGAGATCCAAATATTTGTCGAAGGCAACCGTACAGAACTCAAAAATTAATTAATGTATTAATTCCCAGAATCCACATATCTCAAACTCAAAATATTTATAATTTTACAACGATAAAAACTAGTTATTTTTAGTAAATGTCACTTGCAAGAGCCGAAAGCCCAGTTGTTAGTGCTAGAGTTTAGTTATTCTACATTATTGCTAAAATTCTATAAAATAAAATATAAAATGTTTGTTTTTGCACAGACAAAAAGCTATACGAAGAGACGGCGGGGGTGATTATTTTTAAATCGCCTCCATGAGTTGTTTTTATGCATACATCATCACCACACAATACAAATGCATAACAATAGTTATGACTGGATTTGATTACATACTTACATCTATACATAAGTATGTATTTAATACAATAATTCAATAAAGATAAAATTTAACAGCTATCTAAATTTATATCTCTTAAATATGCATTTAAATTATAATAATCAGTAAAAATTCATAAAAGTGAATCACCTAAATAAATACCATCGTCGTTTTGGCCGATTAATTAGTGGTATATTCTCACGGACTATGGGAGTCGTTGCAGAATTTTGAGAAGAAACGTCATCCATATTCATTTTGGCCATCGAAAAAGTTTCTTTTAACTCACACAATTTATTAATTTTTGTTTTCCAAACTTTCGCTTTAGTTTTTTAGACTGTCGTAACGAAATTAGGTTTCTTTTTTTCTACTACGATGTCTCAGACTCACAAAGGAAAGTTTGCTTTTTTGCCTTCGTTTATTTTCTAGGCATAGGAATTTTTCTCATTTAACACAATTTTATCAACAATTTAGTTACTTTTATATTTTGAAACATAAATATATTGTTTTCAATATTATGTTATTTATGTATATTATCTTTTTTATAGTTTATAAAATACTTGATTCACAGAAACAATATTTTTCTTGTATTAAACAACTTCGTCTACAACAAACATATGCATTGATTTATGGGTATCACTTTTTGTTCATTCTCTTTTTACATTCTTTTACGAAAATCAATATAAACACAGGGTTGTTAAAAAATAACAAATATAACGTAGAATAGTGTTACCACTTCTGACAATTAGAAATAATAACGCCGGATCTAAATTAATATAACGCATAATTTTATTTGAATTAAATTAAATTCAAGGACAACTAAATTAAAATCGTAAAAAATCTGTAAAATATCGTGTTTTTTTTATAAATCAATTAATAAAGAATTTTCTTAATCCAATTGACGTTTTATACTGCATAAATCTGCCTGTAATATACGTATGCAATATCCGAAACATGTATTAACAGATTTTACTTTTTATATAACTAGTGACAATATGTTATAGCGCAACCTAAATTGGGGTGTAAATCGCTACGAAATTTAACGCTCTGATTTCACGCTGTAGTAAGTAACTTAACCTAGTGTCTACAACTGCGATTAACTTTGACATTCTCATCTCAGATATTATCGCAGGTGTGGACACTACGTATGAGCGTTAACGCTGAGTTATGAACGGTATTATTCACTAAGTCTGTGGTCAGTCAGAACGATTTTAATTGCCGAACTTTTTAGCAATTTTCTTTTGGAATTACTTTCTTGTCCACACACAAAAACTTTTTTCGGCAATTCTTGAGCAATTCTCTACCTTTTGCTTTATGCAATTTACATTGTATATGCACATACACATACACACATGAGAGAAAAGTAAGGAATTGCTGAGAATTGCCGAGTACTGGCAATTCTTTTTCCCTTCTTATTCCCCTCACCGAAAGCTTTAATAAAGTCAAGAATTGCCCAACTAAAGTTGCTGTGTGTGACCATACACTAACTTTGTTTAAAAAAATCCACTAATAGAGAAAAAGATAAAGTCGCTAAATTAGTATGCAAGCACTTACGAGTAAACTGTGATTACTAATTGCCGCAACAAATGAGGAACATTTCTTTTGAAGCTAACGTTACTTTGTTATGCTCCGTGAAAATTGGATTTAGCAATTGCGAAGCGTTGGCGTCACACTATTTGGGTTAGTCTTATACATTTGACAGATAAATTACGCTTGACGCGCTAATTTGGCTTGCGCTAAGAGTTTTTTTAAAGTTTTGCTTGTGTAAAACATAGAACAAAGTTCTTAATGTTCTTGTTTAAAAATAATCTAAATTAAACAGTATAAAAGAAAATGATTAGGGATTTCCTTCAATTGATTTTGAGAGTTTACGGGCTCTGAATCAAGAAATATGAAAGGAAAGAGAAATATGAAAGATATAGAGAAAGAATACAGAAATGTTTAGTTCTTCCACTTGAAAGAATCATTCAGTTGAAGTAATTCATTTATGAATGACATAAGTCTACAAAGCATTAACGCTGCGCTAATTGGGTTGGTCCCGTACAATTTTTAATTGCAAGGGAATAAATTACACTTTACGCGCTAATTTACATAGGTTGCACTGTCTGTTAGTTATGCAGAGTGATTTAACGCTATATTGTCAGCCATATTTCAGTTATCATGTGTTCAGGAAAAAATAATGCTTGACAGATTACACTGGCATTATTTTTAAATTAAGATTTTAAGTGCCAGTTTCACGATAACGAAGCTGTTCGTTCGCATAATTACATTTAAAACAAAAACAACATTCAAAATTTTATTGTTATTGGTTTAAATGTAATTGTGCGAACGAACTAACAGCTTCGTTATCGTGAAATTGGACGTAAATTATTCGAATCATTGGCTAATAACTGGATGGAATTGTCCAAACATTTCTGAAAATTAGCTTTCGAGTCTTACTGGAAGCTTGTTAGCTAGCGTATGCTTAAGTAACTAAAACAGCAAACATATAACCAATCAATCGCACATGTACACATACATATACACATATGTAATTACGTACGTCAGCAAATAATATAAAAAAATATATATACTCATGAAACTGTTTACATACATACACAGACTTATACATATGTATGTATGTAAATAATAAAAATCATCAAAAGGAAAAAAAAAACATACACCATGAGTATGGCAATACGATCAAAGTTACAAAAACAATGCAAGAAAATAAGAAAACATACATATACATATGTATGTACAACCCAGAGAAAAAAACTTGGAAAAAATGCCCTAGATAATATACATATACAAAAACAATAGAAAATATTAAAAAAAAAAATAATAAGAAAACTTCGGTTGGGGAAAAGTTAATTTCTTATAATTAAAAAATTACACTTAGTTTCTGTATCAGTTTTTAGCAAACTTATGCGTTAAAATTTTTAAATGGATTAAAATTGGCAGCCGGATTCTTTGCTGTTATATCATCGCTTTCATTTAGTTGATTATAGCCAATGACCTTTAACATCATCAATTGGAGCTATAACAGCGAATAAAAGCTCAATTGATTATAATAAATTTATATAAAATAAAGGCGTAGAATGGAATAGTGTTGCTGTAAAATAAACCATCTGATGTCCAAATATATATTCGAAATACTATATTGAAACAGTGCTATGGCTAGAAAATAAGCATGATCTGAAAACAAGCAATTTTTGTTTGATTATATTTTATTATCATATCGCTCCTTTATTGAAACATAGTCATAACTAAAAAAAAAGCTTGTTTCGAGAATCTGAAGATTGCAGGTTCGGGTCCTGTCACGGTCGCTATGTGTAGGAATAATAAATTGAGACCACTGAATGGTTAGGCTTCATGTTCAAGACTGCCCTTTTATTTCATATTCTTATATTCTTATTACATCTCTTTCTCATCTCTACATACATGGTCGCTAATTATAGGCATAACTTAGGGATGTGTTATGTTCAGGGTGCGGTAGCACTACAAGCACATATCAATTTTTTAGTTTACATACAAGTCTTAGAAAATTTTTTTTTTTAGAAAATATCACCTAAAGGAAACAGTTTAAAACTAATTTGAATACAATTTTGGCACAATGTAAAAAGTAGTACCATTAACAATTATGCATTGTTAACTCGAAAAGCTCTTTTTTTGAGATATGACTATGTTGCAATAAAGGAGCGATGTATTCTAAAATATTACTTAACTCACCCTACTTTATATTTAAAAAAATAAACGCTAAATATCTTTGCCTCTTTTATATGGTTCAACTACAGAAAAGCAAAAGAGAATTCAAACTTTAAATTCTTTTTAAATTTTGGTTTTTGTTATTTGAACTAAATCTTCAAATTTTAGCTGTTTATTTTGCTTTTTGTGAATACGTACCATTTAACTGTTTTTAGCGCTATTAATAAATATTAATTGAGTCTATTATTATTTACTCTATTAGCTACTAATAGTTATACCAACCAAAAAAAATATATACAGCTTGTTTATGTATTTCCTAACTGTCTACACGACGACTTTTCATAGGAGCTACCCTAGTCATCAGGAGACTTGAACAACTTGGAAATTAGTTTTCTTGAACAATCTCGTTTTCGGCTTATTTTAAGTACACTTGTGTGTTATCGTACTCGTATTAAAAGCAAGTAGAAAACACTTAAATTTAGTTTGAGCCTTTTCTTTCTGTGTAGCTTTAACACTGGTGCAAATGTACTATAACATGATTTTGGTAGCAACGTTAAAAGAAAATACAAAAAAAAAGACATGTCTTTAAATGACCACATTAATGTTCTCTAAGAAATTATTTTTTAATCTACCTAATAAAAATTTTAATTTAATTCTGTTTTTAGTGTTCATACCGATTCAGTACATTGGTAATATTTTTTCTTTGTGTTTTTGTTTGCTGGCATTGAGATAAAAGGGCCAATGTAAAGGGGTGTTTGTAGTTGAGGTGCTAATATTGATACACATAGGTATGCATATATGTATGCGCATACATATGTATGTGTGTATATGCACATATGTAAGTGCTTATATTTTGTATTTTTGATTTCTGTGAGGTAGCGAATGATGTTTGCATATTAATGAATGCGGTGTTAATTGCGTGCAGTTGTAGTTTCATACATTTTCTCTATAGGTATAAAATCTGTATTCTATTCGCTATTACTATAGCCTATGGCAACAATATTAATGAAATATTTGTTGGGCCACTCACATAACAACTAAATAATTAGCACTTGCAAAATAATGTTTGTGTTTTGCTTAGCAAAACCTGATAGTCACTAAAACATTAGTTGTATCAATTATTGCCAGTGAATTCTGGTAAATGATTAAAAACTTAATCACGTTATTTATTTTTCTAGATAAAACGATTAAAAAAAAACATTTATTTTATTGGGTTTTAAAAAACAGATATAATTATGCCAGTTTGTCTGCCGCAAAATAAAACTACATATGTATGTACGTATGTATGTATGTATGTATAAACTTACGTGCTGTTCATAAAACACAGACGAGCAACTCGTCTAGAAAGTTTGTATGAAAGTTACTAAATTTTTTGAGTGATTTTCATATAAAATTTTTTAGACGAGTGCTCGTCTGTGTTCTATGAACAGCACATTATGTACATAAGTATGTACCCAACAAACACGAATTCAAAACTTTGATATGCATTCACTTAATCATTTGATATCCAACATAATTTCCAAGCCCTTTTCAATAGTTTAATTTTGAACACTTAAATTCATATTGAGAACTATTTGAATATAAACCCACCACAGAATTTTTCGCACAAAAAATAGTTAAAAACACCAAAAACTTTGCGAAACGCACTGAGTTGACAACACTGATTGGTATTTTTAATTAATATTTATTTATAGCGTCACAAGTGGTAAGTTTAAAATTTTTTATTTAAAAACGAATGTATATACAAGAATATGTAAATATATTAAATATGTAAGTAATTATAAAATTAAAAATAGCCTACTTTTAAAATGATTCACGAATTTCCAAACATAAACAGTTATTTGTGTTAATAAATAACTTCAGGACAGCATAAATAACTGTGACTCATTTAAGCGATTGCTGTGTAAAAAAAAATATACATATATGTATTAACAACGAAGTCATTCACCTCTTTTTAGAATTCCTTCAACTTTGAAACAAAACAAGTTGTTAAGACAACGGAAATTAAACCGTTTAAATGTGTGCGTTAAAAACAAAAAGTTGGCAGCTCCTTTTCACAGCTATTAACTTAAGCGGGATTGCCACACGTCAAACTATTTGCTAACATTTACACTGCCTGCCACTTGAATAAGGAATCACATTTTTTAAGTATATCTTCTAAACTAAACTTCAGAAAAAAATAATTTTTTGCAGAACCACATTTTAAAATAAATAAAAAATATATATATAGTTTGTTATGCATGTAAATATGAACTGCTTTTTTTTGAAAATGGTATAAGTCCACTTTTTAAAAAAACTAAGTTAACGGTAGTTTTAAAGAGCTACAGACACCTTCTCTCTGTAGTAATAATAACAGTTTCAATACAGTTCTTTTTTGAAATAAAATGAACAAAAACAGTTTTGCTGTATAATGATATCGCAACAGATTTCTTTTGAAAGTGGAATAAGTCCATTCCTAATACATAAGTATACAATTAAATAACTTTCTTATTGTAATTATTATTGATTATTGCACGCTGATCGCTTATTTAGTGCTAACGTATTAAAAACAACATTGTTAAGAAAATAAAGGTGTTATTGTTCAGATGAAATGATGAGAATTATTCAAATCCCAGTGGGTGCTGATGAGTAGTGTAGCGACTACGAAAAAGCTAGTTGTCTTTGCAAATAGTATTCTTTAAATATAATTGCTGTTAAACTAGAAAATTAAACGTTTTAATAAATAATATTACTTGTTACAATAAATTCATATACTTGTGAAGAATAGGACAATCTGTCAATTTGGTCTGAACGTGATGTTGGTAAGTAAGCGCCAGAAAGATCTTAATGATTTTTATAATAAGTGACCTAAACTCCTACTAAACTTGTTTATTCGTATATTTATATGTCTTCATTTTAACTATTGCTTTTTACATAAAAGTCCAATTCAGTAAAGCATTTATGTCTGCAAATATATGGACTTATTACGCTACTATTTTTATATTTTGCAATTTGTTTTTTTTTTAAAGCGGCATAAGTCCATGTGGAGTTAAGAAAATCGTTTAGTTTTTCAAATAATTTTAGTCATTATTATTTCACAACAAAATTTAAAAGGTTTATAGTGTAAATAACATCACTCGAACTGATTAAAGTTGGCCAGTATTTTTAAATTGATTCAAACGCAAACCCTTAAATATCTCAATATATGAAAAAATGGACTTATACCACTTAAAAAAACAGTTCACATGTATAAGTATTAACGATAAATAGTTGAACTTTTCTTATTCCATATTTCTATTACATGATTTTATTTTCCTAATTCAAGTTCAAATCCGACTTTTGCCAAGAGCTATTGTCATCCTTTGATCAATAACTCTTATTCAAAGAAGACAGGAAAAAAGCTGAGGCACAATTTATTCAAGCAGTGGCCACACTACTCATCAGCACTGACTAGAATTCGAACTCGGTAGCATGTAAACATGATGTATAATTATACGGACGCTTAACAAACTCAGCCATCGAGCTCTTAATATATTTTGCTTTGCTTCGTAGTCTCTTTTTCTTTTTTTGATTTAACCCGCATACTCGTATTACAACTAAATATCATCAATATGATGTATATGTGTAATATTAGCATTCATGTGGGCTCTGGAACCAAAACTGCCTTCAACTGGATTTGGATAATTTCTTTAATTGGTCTAAGCATAAGTTTTTAAAATTAAATTTTAGCAAGTGCAAGCATATGCACTTCTCAAGAAAATCTAAACCTCATGGGCATTTTAGGCTTGGTGGCCATGTATTAGACACAGTTGAAGAATTTCTGGATCTGGGTGTTTTATTTGACAGAAAACTTACATTCAACCAACACATTAGCTTTTGCTCAAGTAAAGAAAAGAGGGCGCTTGGCTTTGTAAAGCGCTGGTCTAAAGAATTTGCTGACTCCACTGCTGTAAAGCAATTGTATACGTCAGGCCAATACTAGAATATGGCTCGATTATATGGGACCCTTTTTATAATCTACATAGAGATCGAATGATTTGGATAGACTATCCAAAAATATTTCCTAATTTTCATCCTACGCAATATCTACCTGTAATACTGTAGCCAACTTACAACAATAAAAGCTGCCTTCTTTGACAAGTCGCAGGAAAGTATTAAAAGCCATTTTTGTCTTCAAATTGATTAACGACAATATCTACTCTGAGTATCTGGTGTCCAAACTAAATTTTGATATTCCCCAGCGTAGTCTTCGTCAATATCAACCTTTGTCAGTGCTTTATTACCGTCAGAATTATGCGAATGCAGATCCTTTCCGTAGATTATGGTATTGTTTTAATAAACTTTACCACGTTATTGACTTTTCGATGAACTTAAATTTGGTTAAGCGTAGTATAATCTTAGTATTAAGTTCCAGTAATTAGCTATTTTTTTTCTATTTTTTATTAATTTTTGTATTTTTTTTTAACTCATATGCGTGTACATATATAGTATCTGCCTGTAAGGAGTTATTCACCATAGGCATAAATTAATAAATAAATAAATGTATATTCTCATTATACTTGCACATTTTTACTTCTACGTGAAGAATACTTTCAAGATTAAAAATTTACATCAATATGATGCATTTTTTCAAACTTCTTAAAAATTAATTTAAACACCAAACTAATAAGTTTAACAACGAAATTATTCTTCTACTGTTAATATCAAATATTAATAACACTATTTAGACTAGTTTTTTTTTTAATCCAATTTTGACAAATTGGATTTTTTATAATTATTAGTAAAATTCTTAGTATTGATGTCACCACAGTTATAGCCTTGTTGATACTCACAATATGTGACAAAATTCTCTGATGACTTTCGTCATTTAGATTGACGTCACTTTTCATATTACTGATGACAATTTACACAAAATATTGATGTCACAATTCTTTTTTTATCAATGTATTTTAGGATATATATTTATTGAAGTATTTTATTATATTTATTGCGACTGTTTATTTATGATACTATTCTACTTAAATACTTCAGATAAGACTATAATATAAACCATGCCATAGACTATGCGACCATCGCTACAACATATTGGCTGGCCAAGTTGTGTGTTTTGCGCACAAACTGTGCAACATTAATTCACAATTTCATTTCTTAAAAAATTTTGTTGAGTAAAGATGACCGGAGATGCAACAGTGGTATATATAAAATATTAGCAAATCAAAATAAAGTTGTACAACATGCTCCTAAATTTTACAACCAGTCGATACAACTAACCAAAAAATCAAAACTTTTTAATCTTTCGTACAACCGAGAAACAACTTCAGACGACGTCCCCACACACTTTACAATCTAATAAACAACATCGTCATGTTGTACAACTAGTCGCATAATCTGTGGCTTGCATAAATGTTAACGAATAGCAGTTTAAATTTATAGATCAGGTGTTACTATTGCAGCTGCCGTTTCTAAAATAATTAAGTAACTGCCTACACGGCAACATCTGTTGATAGCGTCATTTGCAGTCATGTAGTTGAGAGCCCGCTGTCGTGAATGTGTTTAATGCATGACTTTAACAATATACGACAATTTTAATTTGAATGGACTTAAAATAAGACTTATTAAACTTTATTTAACACCACATACATATACTTGAAGCAAAAGAATTATTGTTTATGCAGTTACGTGACATATAGAACATAAACCCATGTTTAATGGAAAGAATCTCAATAAACAAACACCACGTTTTCATTATTTTTTTTATCGAAATGCAGACAACATTAGGTACGACAAATAGCACATATAACGCTATTTACTACTTTTATAAATTTTAAATTTGCTTCACAAACGAGGAGTGCTTGACTGGTTATACTACACAATTAATTAAAGAAGGACTTATCTTTGAAATTGTTGTTTTTTCTCTTAATATGTGGTTCTATGCAAGTCTAAACGTAGGATAGCACGGCTTATTTCAAGTTCCGATTCGGGATTAAATATGTTTTCTTTTCAGTGTACTAAAGAACGCCAGAGGGGGGGGGGGGGGGGGGGGGTGTTCTGCTACCACCGCCTGCGCTGAATGCTACGGTCTGATCAAATGTTAAAATACTTATAGTCAGTCTAACTCGTATAATTTTGTTTCAATTATGTGTTTTAAAAACAGTTGTGGGGAAAACCTATTAAATTAATAAATAGTTCATTTGTAACTAGGTATGTAACTACATATAAGTCTCACATTTATTCATATTTTATATTTCAATTAAAAGGTGCGGTTTGAGTCATAAGCAAAATACCTAAAACACCTTTAACTTTGGCGACAAAAAACCATGAGTGGAATAATATTCACAAAATACATGATTTTCTACAAAATGAACGTTTTTATAAATACAGTCCTTATTTCAAAATTAATGGCTACACATTATATGACACAAAAGATCCCCGTGGAAGATCTTGCGGCGGTTCGGCAATTTTGATAAAGACCAGAATTAAGCATTATCTAATGAACGGGACACGTGAGGAATATCTCCAAGCTACAAATATATGCCTTGATTATTTTCATGAAAAAATCGTTATATCCTCGATTTACTCACCACCACGGTTTTCAATAACAGAAAGCCAATATTCAAATTTTTTCAAATCGCTTGGTTCTCGATTTTTAGCGGCCGGCGACTATAACGCTAAACACACTTTTTGGGGATCACGTTTAATTACCTCGAAAGGCCGTGTGCTTTTTGACACCGTTTCCAAAATGGGCTTAGATGTGGTTTCAAGCGGACACCCCACTTATTGGCCGTCAGACCGACGAAAGATCCCTGATGTTATAGATTTTGGAGTTGCGAAAAATTTTCCTTTAGAGTGGATGCAAGTGGAGCCTTCATTGGATTTGTCATCAGATCACTCACCCACTATAATCTCTGTTTCGTTCCCCCAAGAGATTGGCTCCCCGTTGACCGTCAATAGAGTTAATTGGCTAAAATACAAAAAATTTTTGAGTACACATTGTAGTGAAAATATCGCCTTGAGAACACCTGAGGATATTGATGCGTCAATTAACGATTTTTCTGAAAACCTCAAACTGGCCGTACAGCATGCTACCACTAGTCATATAAGACACAGAAATGAGAACAATAGAACTTATTCGGCTGAAATTGAACAACTTCTGTCAGAAAAAAGAAGAGTTAGAAGAGAGTGGCAAACTCGCAGGTCTCCCCAGCTTAAAACTAGGCTACGGGAATGCGTAACTCGACTAAGAAATCTGCTTGAAATCCAGAGAATATCTTCCCTTAAAACATATTTGGAAAGCTTGGATGGTACCCCGCAATCTGACTATTCTCTGTGGAAAGCGACAAAAGGTCTGAAAAGACCCGTAATAGGTAAGCCACCTTTGCGAACTTCAACTGGCGACTGGGCACGAAGCGATTCCGAAAAGGGGATGGTGTACGTTGATCATTTGAGAAATGTTTTTACGACAAATGATTCAGCGGATGCTGCAGTAGAATTTCCGCCGTATGCTGTTAGACAGCCTGTGTCTTTGAGACTTAACTTTCAAGATGTCGAAAACGTTATCAATAACATAAACCCCAGGAAAGCTCCAGGTATAGATCAAATTACTGGTAAAATGCTTGAACAGTTACCTCGTGTAGCTAGAAGAGTTCTACTTTTTATTTTTAACGCTATTTTACGCCTTGAGTATTATCCTGCAGAGTGGAAGGTCTCTATGATTACTATGATACCCAAGCCAGGGAAGGATCCGACTAAAGTAGAGTCATATAGACCAATAAGTCTACTACCAACAATTTCAAAACTGTTCGAAAAATTGTTAATGGCGAAGTTGTCTCCAATACTTAATGATGTGGGATGTATCCCTGATCATCAATTTGGCTTTCGGGCTAAACATAACACCATAGAACAAACACATAGGCTAGTCAATGTCATAAGACAGACTTTTGAAGACAAAAAGTACTGTTCAGCTCTATTCATCGACATTTCCCAAGCGTTTGATAAAGTGTGGCACGACGGACTGATGCACAAAATAAAGTTGAACTTGCCGGCAAACACTCACAAGCTTCTGGAAAGCTACTTATACGAGCGGAAATTTGTTATCAAAGAAGGTGACTTTACAAGTCTCTCACAGTCAATCGGAGCAGGAGTTCCCCAAGGTAGCATCCTAGGACCCACTCTATATTTGATTTACGCATCTGACATGCCAACGAGATCCGAAATCCATACTTCAACTTTTGCAGATGACACAGCTTTTCTTAGCGTTCATGTAAACCATCAAGAAGCTTCACGAAATTTGCAGCAGTATATTTCAATATTAGAGAAATGGTTGAAACTTTGGAAAATAAAAGTTAATGAACAAAAATGTACCCACGTTACATTCACACTGCGTAAGCAAACATGTTCGGCTCTCCAAATTAACAATACACCTATTCCGCAGCATAATGAAGTTAAATACCTTGGTATTTACCTCGACCGTAGGCTAACGTGGAAGCCTCACATTGATGCAAAAGTCACTCAGTTGAAATTAAAAGCAGCGCAACTAAATTGGCTTATGGGCAGAAATTCGACATTGAAGTTGGACTGCAAACTTTTGTTATATAACGCAATTTTAAAGCCTATATGGTGCTATGGAGTTCAATTATGGGGAACCGCCTCAACATCTAACATTGAAAAAATTCAAAGACGACAAAACCAAATTCTTCGTACGATTACTGCAGCTCCATGGTACGTAAGAAACTCACGAATTCACAACGATCTGTGTGTTCCGCTGGTAACTGACGAGTTCTCTAAGTATGCCACAAGGTATATCAGTAAACTGGAACTTCACCCAAATCCTCTTGCACGCAACATACTTAATTTTGGCGGCCACTCTCGGTTGAGAAGAAGGGATACCCTGGCCACCATCAGAACGTTAAATAGGTGATTGTACCGATATTATTCGCGCGAAATGAAACTATTTTGTCTAGCAGTGGCTGGACTTAAATAACTTTTGTATTTAGTATTAAGATTTGAATACTTATTGTTAGTTCATATTTTGAAGATTCAATAAATAAATGAATGACAAAAAAAAAAAAAAAAATAAATACAGTCCTCAAACTATTTCAGAACTTTGAATACAGAAATACTGCAAAATATTTGAAGACACAGCGAACAACCTTAAAAAGGCACATATGTACATATTTCATGTCTTAGTATAATAGATAAAATTAAATAGAAAATAAGAAAAAAAATAACGATTTTCTTGACGAAAAATATCT
Organism: Thecocarcelia acutangulata; assembly: GCA_914767995.1. Taxonomy (NCBI): domain Eukaryota; kingdom Metazoa; phylum Arthropoda; class Insecta; order Diptera; family Tachinidae; genus Thecocarcelia; species Thecocarcelia acutangulata. The sequence continues at coordinate 24,782,479 of OU612097.1, read as the reverse complement.
GAAATAAAAATAATCTATAAAATTTCCAAGAAAAAATATACTTATACATATGCAAAGGTACAAATGTGTATACATATACTATTGTTGTTTAGAATATACATACATATGTATTTACATACAGTCTGTCAACAATGAGTTTGCACATTAAATTATTTGGATATTTGTTATTATAAAAAAATTTTTGTATATCTGTATTTGATAAATTTATATGTATTTAAAGAGATCGCGTCTAAAAAAAAAAACTTTAATGTGTTTAAAACAAAAAACGAAATTCAATAAAAACAAATTTTTACTCCATTTTACACTGTCAATGAACTCTTTTCCATAAAATGATTTGTTTTTTCAATGTTGATATTTACTCAGCTTTAATTTAATTTTTAATTCTTTTTGAAGCTTAACGGTGATTAGTTAATTTGAATGCACACGTCACAAAATTACTAGATTTGAAGTTTTGAAAATGCCAGGAAAAATATTGTCGTATAACATCATTCAATTGACTTGTTATAATCACCAACTAGGAAGAAGTGCGGACGAGATGTCGGTAATGTTTTAAGTCTCACGGAGAACAGTCTACAACTTTATAAATCGAGATGAAAAAGATAATAGGCTGGAATTTAAGTCATGTGGTGGCCGAAAAATTAAGATAAGCTGACGTGCTGAGCGGTCCATTTTAAGAAAACTGGCTCAAAATCCACGAATTTCGACGCGAGCACTACGAACAGTGCTGGAGGAAAAGCTTGGTGTAATTGTTTGCCACCAGATAGTGTGTCATACTATGATAAAAACTAAACACTCATCAATAGCAGCAAGAAAACCCCATTTCCGTCAACAACAAATATACAAAAGTGATTTGGAACTTTTCACAACGGAATTGACACGATGTAATATTTTGTGATGAAACAAACATGATGTTGTATTCCAACGATGGACTGTCTAGGGTGTGGCGTAAGCATTTATCATGTCTGAAGCAGCAAAACATTATCCCAACTGTAAAATTTGGAAAAATTTTAATAATGATTTGGGACTGCATCTCAAGTTAAGAAGTAGGTGACATTATTTTTATAGACTCAACAACACGCATAAATATTTGGGACATTTTGCGGCCCCATTTAACAAGTAGTGCTAAGAAATTTAAATTTATAAGGGACAACAAAATAAATTTTATCAAGAAAATTACCCAAAACATAAGACACACATGGTAAGAATGTGGCTGTTATATAACTTTGGTCATGTCAGCGATACACCCGTCCAAAGCCCCGATCTCAATCCTGAGAAAACGGGTCGCCAAGCGCCAGCCATTAAATATGACATCGCTTAAAACCGTAATATCAAAAGAATAGCAGGAAATGTCAATAAATTATGACCTAAAGCAGGGGTGCCCAAAGGTTCTATATGGAAGAGTAAACAGCAATACATTTAAGAAAAATCTACTCTTATTTAATATTTTTTGTTGTAAACAGCAAAACAATTTACAAAAACAAAATTTACAATGATAATCGCTGTCGTCAATGTTTACCAGAAAAGCATGCGAATGTGTTGCTGCTTTGCTCTTGTGCGACAAAAATATATATAAGACGAAGTTGTAGGCCTAACCTAAAGAATAGAATCAATAAAAAATCGTTTACAATGTGTTGCAGATGCTAAAGACTCCTATACCAAATATTAAATTTGTTTAAACTAAATTTAAAACTTGTCAATTGAAACCAAATATGCACGGAAATTGATAGGCAGAGTTTATTGACAGTGTAAAATGAAGTAAAATTTTGTTTTTGTTATATTTCTCTTTTGTTTTAAACATATAAACATTTTTTTTTAAATAAAATTATAATGCTTGTTTTCAGTGTGCAAACTCTTTATTGACAGACTGTATATACATACATATGTATACATATGCAAAGTTTTACGTCGAAAAACATTTGAAAATCTTATTATTTTTATAGTCAATATAGACAGCTCTGAAAAATACATGTGTATGGTTGTATGTACATATGTACGAGTATGCATGTGCTGTTCAATGTTTGATTCAACAAAAAAATAAATGTCTTACTTTGTGGTCTTTGTCTAAACTGGCCCAACTGAAAAGTCAAGTGTTTTTCGTTTTCAATTTTCCACTAATTAAAATCCCTCCTTTTTAGGTGAAAGACAATAGTGCAACAACAACAATCTGCATATATTTTTATATGCACTTGTTTACTTGCACAAAACTTTTTGAAAATACCCAGATAATCAGATTTAACAAAAACAATACACACTTAAATTTAAAAATGAATTTGTCTGCAAAAATCAATAAGTTCAAATGCACTGGGATTCTGATTTTATATACATACATTATATACATATGTATTTGGCAAAAATAAACGAAAACGATACAAAACACGTGATTTTGACATACAGAGATATTTTGAAAAATACCGTTTTCTAAAAGCAAGTAATTTCATTTACTTGGTAACATTGTATTGGTGCTGCCACTGTATTCTGGTCAGCTGAACGGTGCGTTTACATGATAATACAAGATATTTAGATTTTGTAAAAACAAAATACATTTAACAAAGTTCGCTTCGTACACAAAAAAATAAACCTATAGGTATGTTGTAAGTATTTTTAATGTTCACACATGTGTGAAAAGTAAAATTAAAGTATAACTACCATATCCATAAAAAAAATATATATAAACGTATTTATGCGCCGTTTCAAATTTTTGCGAACGTTAATGTGAAACATTCTATAATGGACATACAGAAACTAAAGTTACTACCCATCTCACACGGGCAATTTGATTGGCAATTATTGCCGTGGCAACTGGCAAAATCGATCGCCGACACAAGATATTTGCGTGTGGACCGCAGGAATATGTGTTCAAACACATGTTCAGCAATTATTGCTAGAAAATATTGCTGAACAATTATCTTTGAACATAAGCTGTCAAAATTCACATAAACATCACTGATGTTTATGAACATACACTTCAATATATAAACAAATGTACAAATGATTACAAAAAGTGATTTTATCAACAGAAAAAATGTAATTATTTACATTTTTGAGTTCATAAAAAAAGAAATGGAGTGCTCGGAGATTGACACATTTAAACCACTCATTTTTAAAAGAATAATAAAAATAAAACAATTACAATTAATTAAAACATGCGCAACCTTCTTTACCAAAATATCTTGAATTATGTTTTAAGATATTTACATGTCCGCCAACTAAAAGGACTGCATTGAACATTAGCAATTTGATGGCGTATTTCTGCCGGCGTTATTGCTAGTATTAAGACACAACAGATTGCCTGTGTGGTCGAGCTGTTAACAATTATTTATATTAGATTAATTTAATTCGTGAGAGAATTAAATAATTAAATTCGCAAATTGCTCTTAAAAAACTAATGAAAATCACTAAATCATATTTCAGAAATCATAAGAAATGTGTTAAGCTAAGTCTAGACGATATGTTGAGTCTACATATATACTTATGTTTACACTCATATGTTACGATTTAACAACAAATGCCTCTATCAACATATTAAAAATTACAATCGTCCACACGATATGCTGAAAATTTAGTTTTTTATTAATTTAATATATGTCAGTAAATGATTTTTGAACATAGGAACTAGCATATAATTTTCATGTCTATGTTGAATTTCGTATGATGGTTTGTATGTTTACTGAACATTTGTTTTAAAATGTCTAATAAATTAAATTAAATATATATTTTTTTGTTTAAAATTGCTTTTTTTTAATTATATGTACGTACATTTAAATACATACATACATATATACAAATAAAATATTATAAAATTAATTTTTTAAGAAACCGCTATTTTCTTACGCAGTTTGCTATTGAAACACTGGACTACATACATATGTAGTTTAAAGTAAAGTGCTAAAATTGTGAAAATACATTTGTAACAAATGTAAATCAAAATAAACATACATTTGTTTAAAAAGTTTGCTGTCTACACGATTTGTTGGCAGTGATAGTAAATTTTTCAGCATAAATATGTTGATTCAACATATCGTCTAGACTTAGCTTTAAAAAATTATTATTATAGAAAAATACTATTTTTGTAGGAAAAACGTTTTTAAAAGGGAATTATATACCATTCTCAAATATGAGCAATCTTGGAAGAGAGAACTGTTTTAGTTTTAATTAGTTTATATTATCGCCAGTGCACTGTATTGACTTTATTTGGTAATTATCGGCGTTTGTTTCAAATCCCTCACAATTTGTACACGAGTATTGAATATTTTGTAATGTGTGTATGTGTTTAGAAGTAAAAACAAAAATCAAATACCAGTTTTTAGCACATAAATTGCAAGAAAAAAAACAAAATAAGTGTATATAACAATACAGATTTTGAAAAAAAACAACTCTATACATTTTCAAGGTCAAGTCGACGAAAATAAGACTCAAAACTAATATCAGCTTTTTTAAAATATGTATTTCTAAAAGAAAAAAAAAAACACTAACATATCTTGGACCTACTTGCACACATACATACCTACATACATATGCATGTGCACAAAAAACTAAACATGTTTTCTTAATAAAAAAAACTTACGTCTTAAAATAAATGATTTCAATCTGACTTCTAACTTTTCTAAAAAAAAAGAAAAAAATGAAAAGCAAAAACAATCAGACAAACCGATAAAGGAAAAGAAACAGAAACTACCGTTGGCTGCACATTTTGACTATGTCTGTTGAAAGCTTATGTGTTATTGTTGCTACGTAACGTTAAAGCTCTTTTCCTAAGCCTAGCGTAACGCTTTCAAGCCATTAGACACAAAGAAACAACACTCATAATTTTTTGAAGTTTTTTTTTTTTTGTTTTTTGTTTATTTGCCGTAAATAAATAATTAAAAAATTTTAACGAAATAAACAGTAAGCAAATAGTTTACGATAGCAACAAAATTCATGAAATTCTATTGCGTGGTTCGGTATTAGTTTATTGTTTGTAAAATGCTAAAAAAAAAATCAACAACATTTACCGCATACAACATGGTTTGATAATAAATTTTAAGTTTAATTTTTTTATTTCTAAGCTTAGTTTAACCACACAATATTTATAGACCAGAAAATATAAAATATATTGATTTAAATTTGCTTGTGTTAATAGTTTTTATAAGAAAATCCACAACGAAAAGCTCAAAGGCCAGGGGGGCTACTCTCTATTGCGATGCGAAAGGTAAATGCGATTAGAGTATAATTTGGTACTTTGCGCCGTTTACGCAAACTTTTTCGTGAAATAGTTTGAAAATAAAGCAACACTGATACTACAAAAGAAGCAATAGCGAAGAATGATCAAAGAAAATGTGCGAAAGGTAAAAATTATACGCGAAATGAAAATTCGAAATATGCTAAACCTTTTTGCAAATGCAATGATGCAATACCATTTGCACGAGACTGCGAATAGAGCTATCCTGTTAAGGTGAACAGGAGTGTTCAAGTGTTTTATATTGCAACATTAGTGTCATAACATTTAACATTACTTTTAGATAAGTTGTTAAACAAGCTATAAGTTTTATTCTAAACTGCATCCTTTCATTTTGTAAGCCAAAACATTTAATTTTTCGCGAAGTCTTCTACTCTTAGTATCTGTCAAACTAAGAATCTCAGTCCTTTACGCTGTCATTAAACAGGAAAGTACTTTCATGAAATTTCTGTATACGTATTACAAATAAAAATTGCAATGAAATAGACGATTTTAATGAAAATTTCTGTTTTGTCTACACAGGAAAGTGAAAGTTCATTTTAAAAATGTCGCCGAAGCAAAGAGTTGCAAAATTTGCCTCTGCTTCTCACCACTCTTATTTTGTTTGCTTACTAATCAGAGTTGCCAAACTGATTACATATACAAATTTATGAGGCAATAGTTGAAAAAACTTATTATTATAAATTTTTCTATGATACTATTTTTATAAAAATACTTTAATTATTTTCTTTATGTGTTTAATATACAATATAAGGAAAAAATATTATAATTATTTGCATATACATGCCAAAGAAGTTAATTTTATAATTATTATTTTACTACAGTACCTCAACTTTGTATAATTCTTTGCATATGGCAACAGTGCTTAGAATTTGTCATTTTACTTTCAGAAAACGTCAAAAAATCTGTTTCATGAAATTTTTGATGAAATTTGAGTGGAAAGTAAGCAAAATGTGAGTGTGTTAGTAAAAAAGTGTGAGTGTATTGCAACTTTCATGAAATTACTTTCCTGTCTAAACGGTAGGTAACAAAACAAAATCCACCCAATTTCTATAAAATTTTTTAAAAAGCTAATTTTTAAAGACGTTTTCCAATGACATTTTTTACAAAAATATTTCAATTCACAGAAAAGGTGTTGCGAGTAAATAATTTATTTATTTTTTCTAGTAATTATAACTTTTTTTCTCTTATGACTGTTGCAATAAACTAATCCCCTAGCTTATCGTATACATTCTAACAAACATACCTAAGTGCACATTAGCCATAATTACTTTTTGTTTTTTAATACTTTTTGCATTGCACATGTAAATAAAACATTCTAATTTTAAAGGTGAATTTAAAACAAACTTATTTGCAGTTATAATAAAATTGCACCTTCTTGAAATGAGAACAAGTAATAATTCACACTTTTAAACAACACCAGGTTGGGGGAAGCTTTTTTGTTGTGTTTTGTAAACGTTTTGTACAAAACTGTCACTTGCATTTAAGACATTTGGTATTGACCTTTGAAATATACATGCATGTATATGTACATATACATATGTATATATATTTTTAAATTTAAATTATTTATTTAACGATTTTTTAAATTAAGTTTAAAAATATATTTAACTTTAATTAAAAATAACTGTCTAAATTATAACATTTTTTATTTGATTACAAAAAATAATATTGATTAATTTTTAATTCAAATAAAGAACATTTTTAAAACAAATCTCAGAAAAGAAATCTGCAAAAAATTCCCTCCAACAGGAAGTAAATAAAGCTTGTGTAAACTTGGCAGCACCATATATAACTGCGTAGCTAGCCTTCGTACATGTTAAGCGTGGCAGCACTTTAACTGGTATTGATGTATATATGTACATACTCATAAATACATTTTGTCCTAACGGTAAAAATAAACCTCTTTTTATCTGCATTTAAATTATTTTAAAAACTTTATAATTAAAGTGAGTTTATTTTTCGCTCTAAGGTTGTGTGTTTTGTTTTTTAATTTTGGAATTACTTTTAAAATATTGATGCTTTACATAGTGGCATGTTGGTCCTCTGCATTTAGGTGGGATCATGCGAAAAGATCCATCCATTATGGTAACCATCTTCCCAGTTTTGTAGATCCGAAGCACACAACAAAAACTGTTAAAGACTGGATTGGGAAACTAAATTTCCAATTGTTAGAATGACAACGTCCCGACCTCAATTCGATTGAAAATCTTTGGTCAATTGTGAAAAGACGGCTCGGGCAGTACGAAGGCGCCACAACAAACATGGCAACTTTGGGATTGGGAAAATGCGGAATGGAATCGAATTCCAAATGATGTTATCGCAAATTTAGTATAAAGCATACCAAACCTCGTAAATCAATTTATTTCTAATAAGCGTCTATGGACCAAGTATTGAAATTCGCTTAGTTATCAATTATCTTGAGACGTGCAAAAGTGCGTGTATGCGGGTTATTTTCGTTTTTTTTTTTCTTTTGAACTCTTTAAATTCATTTCATTTATTATTGTTTTTACTCATGTTTGTTTCGAATAAGATAAGAAAAGTAAAAAAATTATTTGATTTGCATGGTTTTTTTTTATATTATGAATTAATAAATAGTTTATTAACAAGATAGTTAGTAAATTTGTTGGGTAATTATATAATTTATTAATAGATAATGAATTTTCTATAATATAACGACCTTATACAAATACCTTATACATGACAAATTTCTATAGGAAATTTGTCAAATAACTGTTTAATAAATTATATAAATTATATTTTAAGAATACGGTTATAAGAATTTAAATTAAAAATAGTTATTATTTCTATATTTTTTGTTTGTTTTATATTATCACTTCTGCTCGCTACTGCAAATTTGTGTTTGCATACATAGTCGCAAAACGGACTATACAGGTGTATAATATGGTACATATGTATGTCGTGTATTAATCATTGCATCTTTTAAAGCAGTTTTTGAAATTTTAATGTTCCATAATTCTCACTCTACACTCTCATAAAAATACTTCAGTTACGAGCATATTTGAAATTTGAAATGGATCAAATATATAAAATTTATATTTTAAATTCCCGGTTAACAGTATTAAAAAGTTCGGTTTATTCGATATTCGAAAAACAGACATAAAAAAAAAGCGGTTTTAGTAGAACCAAAAAAACCGGTCGATTAATAGCCGCGCAATCACCCTAATTATTAGCTAACTTTATAAAGCAATATTACTCAAAACTATTGAAATGACACATGTTACCCATAATGAAATTTATAATGGAAGTGTCAAGTGTATTGTTAAGCAAAACACTGAACAAACAAATGATTTTACTCTTTTTTAATTACGAATATAAAAAATTTTCTGTTTTTCTCATTATGAACACCTCTTTAACACAGGAACAAATAACTCTTATAAAGTATTGTTTGTTTTGCTATAAAAACAATTACGGCAACTTTAAATAATTATTTACTGTTTCTGTTTGAGAGGGGTATTCGGGTCTCGTTATCTGTTAATGTATTTATGCAAAAAATGTTATCGTGAACAACATATAGAAAAAAATGTGTAAGTCAGCACAATAAATGAAATGAAATAAAGTAATAATAATTTGAATTCTGGGAATTGACACGCGAAACTTCAAACCGAACGGTAACGTGAGCAATATGCATATGAAATGTTTTTCAAAATACTTGTTTTTAGAATTTCATATACATATGTATATAAACCCAACTACTAACAATTGAAAGAATAAAAATGATTATTTATTCTAAACCTTCAACTGAATTTAATTTAATGTTTGTAAAGAAAAAACTCAGGCCTGTTGTATCTACCGAAATGATCGACTATCTTGTATTACACGTGATAACACCGCTTTTTTTAATAAAAAGTTTTATCTTTTACCATATATTTTTAGATAAACTATATATTTATTATTCACGAGTACACTGCCTGCCACTTGAATACAGCCATGTGCTGAAACTCACACTCCGCGGAAAAAAATTGTGAGTACGATTTTTGTCATAAAGTTGGTGTGCTGAAAGTCGCAATCACAAAAAAGTTTGCTATTTGCTATTCTCGCAAGCAATTGATGAAGTGAACTTGCTAATAATATGAACACTAATGATCAAACCGTGGAACTGGCAGCGTTCAAATGAAATTTGAACGAAAAAATATTTTTAATTTTCATATATTTTAATAAAAAATTTGCATTTAAAAAATATATCGCTTTTTATATAATTGTTGTTGCATTTGTTTACTTTAAAAATGGCGACTTCAGATGAAACAACTAGATTTCTTCCCTTACAAAAAGCAAGTGCTACCAAGTTTTACACATATTATTCCTGAAAAAAAAACGCGCGATACGATTTGCGATTTTTATCTAACAAGTGATTCAAAATTGTTCCATTTCTCAGCACATGGCTGATAAGAAATAACATTTTTTTTTAACTCTAATTTAATTCTCAGAATTTTTCGTATTTCTTTTGGAATTATTGCTATTTAATTTTAATTAATACAATTACCATTTTTATTTATGACTTTAAAGACACGATTTGGCATAGAATTTAACAAATTGTTTTGTGTTTCTAGCCTTATCCTCCGCTAAGCTTCCAAAATTCCTACTTTTAGTTCTTGCACAGAACTGTACTAATGGTTTTCAGCATAAACTTGCCTAACAAGCAGTCCCCACATATTTTCCATTATATTCAGATCGGGTGAACATGCTGGGTATTCCAATGTTAATACCCCTTGTTCCTCAAAGCATTATCTTGCTGGAAAATAAAATATTTTTCTTAGTGTTCGTTCAGATATGGCAATATATTGTTCGGGTTGATGGGAAAGCTAAAGGCAGAGTTCCAATCGAGCTAAATGCTCGATTGTTACTATATTAACAACCTTTACAATACCAAAAACGGTAGTAGATATAGTAAACGTAGTAAGTTCATTTATTCACAACTATGAAACAGCCGGCAGACTTGACGCCATATTTATTTTTTTGCTGTTAATAAAATACACAAACATTGTTTAAAATAGAAAACATCAAAAATAAAAGGAAAAGTAAAAGAAATTTAAAAAAAAAGTTGAAATAAAAGATGAGATTAGGTATTTTTTTTCGCGAAACTCCCAACTGAAAAATTCTTTTGTGTCGCAAAAATATCTGAACAATGTCAGCTTTTTCGGTTTTTTTACAATACCAAAGAAAAAGCCGCTCACACTATGAAGTTTACAATAGTACTATATTTAAAAGCATTTTAAATTTAATACAAAAAGTGAAAACCACTATTATAAAAATAATATGATTATGGTCAGTTATATTAATCGAGTACGGTTTGTAATAGAATAAAAGTTTTATAATGTCATTTAATCTAGTTCTAGGCATAGTCGAAATCTTTAAGCACTATAGGGGAAGATTGATTAGCTACTTTTGATTAATATACCTATCTATTTTTAATTAGTTTATACGTTATAACAGCCTGCCTATGCATAGCATTTTTATTTCAAATTGTATAGTACCGAGTAGCTGGGTACTCATAATATTTATAATACTAAAGATAACAGTTAGTCTGCAAAAATTAAGGAAACACAAAAACACATCAGAGGTTAAAACTAGAAAAATTTTAATATAATTAAAAACAGAAGGATCTAAGTGTATATTTGCCGGAACATCCTTTATCACTGATGTGCCAGATACTGTATTGCTTAGTTCTATTCTATTAAACGTCTTATTTTACTTATGTTGCTGCTAAGTTACACACAAAATAAATGCGATATCTTTTATACTTTTTATCGTTTTAAAAGTTTACATACCTTACAATTTCTTAAAGTTTCTAAATTATTTTTATTTTAACTTAATTTAGAAATATGGCTTTGTAAACATATGTATATGCAAAACAGCTGTTTGAATAATTATTGCAAGTAAAAATTCTACTTGCAAAAGCTTGCAAGAATTTGTCTGTCTCTCAATTTTTACGCTCTTTTGCCGCTCTTTCGTTGAAATTTGTTTGTGTTAATGAACACTTTTTAGTAACAATTGTTGCAAATTTGTAAACATTTAAGTAAATGAACGCAACTAAAGTTTTAAATATAATTCGTTATGGAGTATAGTTCCATATAGCAAAATTCGTTATAGCGATGTTCGGCTGTACATCTTGTTATAATTTGTAAATAATTTTACCTACCTATATAAATAATATTTTGCATCATTTCAAAATACGTAACAAAAACACAAAAAAAAAATCGAATGCAATTGGCACTAGTAATACTTATTCTTAAACAAACTTCTTTAAATTTCTTAAATAAAGTTTTTTTGAAGCACTAAATTTATGAAGCATACACGTGCAATGTTTGTAAATATATAGGTATTTAGCAATATAATTTTTTTAACGCATTTTATTTTCGAAAATTTTTATTTATTTTTCTTACATTTGCTTTCAGTTTTATTCAATAATTCTTAACAACTTTCACTAAAATTTTGTCATAAACATATTCGTTTATTTGCGTTTCTTGCGATTTTATTTTTTTAAAACTTGTTTCTTTTAAACATTTTATTTATTTTATATTTTGCTCTTTAATTAAAAGCTAATTTATTTACTTTTTAGGCGCACACAATCTTTGTTTTAATAGGTAAGTATATGTACATATGTATGTAGCTATGTACTTTGTATCTTTTTTAATTAACACATTTGCACAACAGAAATAAATTCTTGCAATTTTATTTTGTTAACAGAAATTTCAAATATAAAAAAATATGTATGGATTTAACACTCACCCACATAAACACATTTTACACAGGTTTCCAAAGGAACGTTTTTTACTTTTTCGCCGATTTTTTTGATAGAACACTGTTGTTGAACCGTTTTCTGGATCTGTGACCGTTTGCGTAACCCCATTTGGGGAGGTAGTTGTGGTTATATTTGGTTGTGAGTCCATATTGGACATTTGTAATGAATCACTATAACGAAATGTGCCCGCGCTCGCATTTGATGTCCCTGTAGTTAAGGGATCGTTTATAGTGTTCAGACTGTAGGACTTCGCGGTTGACCGGCCAAAGTTAGCGGCTTGAGCCGCATTATTTAATGTTGATTGCGAGGCCGTAGTGTTTGATATTTTACCTTGAGCAGTGGCAAAACGTTCGCGACTACGTTCATTTCTAAAACGTACCTGGCCCTCACTTTCTAGCGCGGAGGCGGTAGCACTACGTAAAAGTAGTGGTGTTTGCTTCGAATTTAAATTCTGTTCAGATTGACGCGACGAGTACGATGTTGTGCTGCCAACAACGCCGAAAAGCTGACTGAGAAAACTTGGTTTCTGGTGAGCATGATTGTGTTGTGAATAGGTATAGCTGCCATGACGAGAACGTTGTTGATGTGTGTTTGTTAGGTGATGGCCATTAGTAACACTACCACTATTATGGTGGCGTATAAGCAATTCAGTCTCTGAATCAGTTTCATCAGATTCTCTGTCGAAATCTCTCAAAGGTAAATCAGCACTAAGAGACATATCGTTAGAAATACCAGCAGGAAAACAAGAACTTGTGTGATCGTTGCTGATGGTTGCGAAAATATGTGGTTAGAATTGCGATTTAATGAAATGACAACAAAAATTTAGTGTCTTCTATTGATGACTAACATACATAAAATGTTTATGACATTGAGGTATTTGCAAAATGTTCTTAAGATTTGTTTTAAACATTACCAAATTATAAAAACGTATTAATATTTTACTGTGCATAAAATAACGTTTTGTATTTGAACTTATTTGTAACACATACTAATGGATTAATTTATGTACATATATACATACATATGATGGATTTCCAATTAGACTAAATATTTGTATTGTGGGTATTACAATTCTCATACGCACATATATATCTGTGCCTTAATACGAGTTTTTTGTCCATAAGAAAGTTTTTAACTTCTTAACTTTTGTTTATTAATTAACAAGACCACATTCTAACAAACTATTGCATATCTGCATAACTGCACCAAAATCCACGGCAGCAATTTTAGTTTTCTTTCTCTTTTAACTCAATGCTATTGGTTTTTTCTTTTAACACATTTCTATTACCGGTTTTTTTGTATTATATCATTTTGTTACTGCAATTATGTACTAGTTGTTTATTTTATTCATTAAATACTTCTAAACTTCAGAGAAATTTTTAAAAAATAATTCATGATTTAACTTTTTTCGCTCATATACACACACATTCTCATTTTGGACCTCTATTACCAACTGTCAAACAGACACCAGCTGTTATGATTGTTATTGTTGCTTAACTAGGTAGCGAAAGAGAAGGATTATATTTTGATTCTGCATTGGAATTTTCCAATAAAATCACAAATGAGTAAGTAGTGCCAAGTTGGCTAACAAGCATAAGAAAAGTTGCCACTTGTGAAAATACACTATAAAAAATTAGTACATAAATTAAAACAAAACATTTTTGTGTACATGCATAAATATACTGGGCACCAAAATTTTATTTCAATTTTGCACCTCGCGCAAAATAATGTAAGAGCACATAATGGAAAATATAGCCTTCAAATATTCTTAATTGAATAGCATTAAAAACATATTATGTTCAATATATTGGAAGATCCCAGATATATTGATGGAAATGTCAAATTTTGGTGTTTATCGATACGAAATGAGCAGGTGTAAAGAATAAGTCAACCGTGCTGCTAACTCACACGCTTTGATATGAGTTTTTTTCTTATATAAGGTTAAATAAACTACACAAACTGATTGCCAAACACGTCAAATTTTTTGGTTCGTACAAACATTTTTGTTTATGAGGGTGTTTGTTAGTTTCTATAAATATTAATATATTTTGTCGTTTTTCAACCAGCTTTATGCCGGTACAAACAGAACAAACCAATACAAATACAAGCCATGTAATCAAATGTATACAAAAACACGAATACATACACAATGCTGTTATGCCGGATTAATTAGTCTCGTCTGTTCATAAAAGAACAAAATTTTTTCGGACTAAAAATTGTTCCCGTCTTTATTGTCCATTGAAAACATTTTTAGTCAAAACAAAATTTTCAGTAAATTTTATAAAAACGTATTCATAAACAGCATTTTAGCTAAAAAACATTTTATTGAAATTTTCTATTTGTGAATGGCAGGGCCATCATATACAATGCCCAATACAATAGTGCTGCATTAAAAACGCTTATTACTTCACATAGTAGTCATGTAATGAAATGTTTTTTTTTATGAAAATGGATGTTCAAACAAATAAATAAATGTTAACTCCATCTTATCTTTCAGTTGAATAACAAAAAATACTGAGTTGGGAAAGTTTTACTTTGATTGCTTTTGCTAACGCGTAGCAAAAAATTGTGAATAACTGGCTTTTTTATTCTTTCGTTTTTTTACACATCACTAAAAACATTACATTTTATTAACGTATAAAAATATTGTAAACCAAAAAAAAAAATCGTATGAATAAATAAATATAATTAAAAATACCAAAAAATATGTAAAACGTAATTGCTTATCAGGAATCTTGGAAAATTTCTGTTGCCGGCTGTACAAAACTTCTGCCATCTTTTCTATTAAAAAAACACACAGAACTAAAATTATCCAACGTTGTAAGTACCAATGCTTTTTTTGTTATCAACTATTTGATCACAAACATCAGACCCATGATTGATAAATAAATTTTTAGGTTGAAATAAAATTTTTCATAATACATAAAATATAGAAAATAGCAAAAAAAAAACAAACTTTACCTTAAAATTGCCTTAAAAATAGGTGCAATCAGTTTTAAAAACGGTTGATTTAAAAAGGTGTTAAAAAAATATTTTAACGTAAAGTTCGTTTATGAATACAGTTTTATTGAATTTTCCCTAAAATTGATTAGAATATATGTTTAACTGTTTTATGAATACGGCCGTAAGTGTTTAATTTGTGTTTGTATTTATGTTGGTATTTGTATGATTCAGGTGCAAGTGAAAAGCACGTGTTTGCCAAACGGTTTGAGTAGTTTATTTGGCTCTTTAAAAGGATTAGCAAAAAAATTATTTATTTTTATTTTTTATATCTTGTTCTTTCTAACATTTGCTATATCTTTCTCATAATTCTAAAAAATAAATAGAAAACAAATTAAAGTTGGACAAAAGTAATAAAAGTTATACGTAATAGCATTTTCGGAAACTTATGCGAGCCTAGTATATGAACCGTAGAGTAATTTCTCGTAATCTGAAACAATCATTTCCATTTCTTCATATTACATCTACAAGTATAATAATATTTTAATAAATAACTCGCAATTTCCTCTTTGCAAGTTTGATTGCTGAACTGATTAAACTTTTAGAGAACGGGTTGAGGTATTCTGCTTATGACGTAAAATACCACATCCCCCTTTCACTAAAAGTTTAATCAGCTCAGCAATAGACTTGCATATAGAAATTGCGACTGTTTCAAATTTAAAACATGAATTGTTTACCATCGAAAATAACGGACGATTAACTTTTCTTCTGGCAGCTTATAATATAGTGCTACCACACTTGTTAATTTAACTTGGCTTTACTTTTGCTTCTTATTAGGAAATAAACAAAAGAGCTTGTTTTCATATAGATGATACATGTATACACACATATGTGTACCTTTGTAAATGTTCATTCATCTTTTGCCAAGTATTTGAGGACAGCCAGTTGGAGATTTTTCCGTAAAAGGATTAGACCAGTAACCAAAAATAGTAACTGCATATATTTTTTCAATAGTGTTAAATATTTTAATAAACAAAAAACAGCAGCTAAATATGTTTAATTTTATAAAAGAGGTAATGGCGCCCACAACGCGTAGCTCTGGCCAACAACAGAAAGAAAAACCTGTAAATGAAAAAAGTGAAGACTTAATCAAAACAGAAAATGTTACTTCCTTGCCAGCTCCTTTAATGAAAGGCTATAAAATAACTGATAATGGACGTTCGAGAAAGTATGGTATAGGAGCTAGTTCCTTGGAAATGCTTAAAACTAAAGCTAAAGTGAAGTTTCCTGTAAGTAGAAATTGGATATTTTCAGTGCTTTGTGTCTTTTTTAATAATGACCTTGAATTTTTGCTTCCAAGGCCAATTGAACAGTGCTGTATTGGTGATTTAATACTTGTGTTATGAATAAACTTCCTTTTAATACTTTTTGGGGGTCCTTGTGATGTGTATTTGTATTACAACATTTCAATGTTAGCCAACTCAAACACAAAAAATTTTACGCAATGCGCAAATGCCATTCAGCCACCTGTTGGAAATGAATGAATTTTTATATCTTATTTCATTGCTTCAAGTAATTTTCATTATGTTTAAAAGGCCATTAAACTTTTTGGTTTATTATTTTTGTCCTTTGTTTTGCTTTTTATTTAGAAAAGGAGAATGGAAGCAGCTCTCGAACAACCTCTATATTTAAACGATGATTTTTTCGGGGTTATGAGGTTTTTGTATATGAATAAAGTTCAAGTTCAGGTTTAGAATAGGCAATTTTTGTGACCTCGCTGTAGGTCAAGGATGTTTAGATAATGATTTGTATGGTATTGGGGTCTATTTGCATTGTTTGCAATTATGAAGGTTAAGTTGTGTTTGGAATTTAGAAAAGATTTTGCACTTTCGATATGGGGTGTGAAAATTTAATATTAATATATAAATCAAAAAGCGCAGAGGACACTTTAGCAAATACTTTCTGTGAAATGGAATTAGTTACCAAAAAATTTTCATTCATAATTTACTTCTTCACAACTTTAAGCCAAACAAATTTGAATAGCAATTTTGGAAAAATATCCTGAGTTGCAGAGTAACTAAAGCTACAATAGCTATCTATGTATACAAAAAAGCAATAGGCCCAACATAGGGCGTACAATCAAAAAAAGTGTTGTGTGGCTATACGAAATGATCAGTCGAACAATGGCAATAGTAATCACAAGGACCATGAGGACAACACCAACCAAAACACTTCTTGCACTTATGAGGTGGATGCCATGTGGCCTGGAAGCCAGACAAATAGCACTAAAAACCTCGATCATGCTGAATGTGGCAAAAGCTTGGACCCCAAGCATATGGCGACACGCTAATATACTTGAAACCGAAATGGACCTAGTCTCCGATCTATTTAACTGCATACCAAAACCATTTCTTTCAAGTAGCTTTGGCTATCAAATTGAGGAATCTCATTTAAAATCTATATTGTTCTGTGCTTACACGGACGGGAGTAGTGTTTTTTAGGCAGAAATATCGGCTATAAATTAAGCGGCTAGATGACTGACTTTTTGCAAGATATTCGGCAGTGATATCATGATAATAACAGACAGCAAGGTCACCATCAACACCCTGATCGGAACATACACCAATTCCAGTCTCGTCCAGGAATGCCGGTGTTCAAATTTAACCCTAAAATACGTACGTGGACATGACTCCAATAATGGCAACTATACCTGAGAGTCACTGTAGCAATCATCACTGGACACTACGCATTTGGAAACCATGCCAGGAGACTGAGTTTAAGCTACAACGAATTTTGCAGAAGTTGCCAAGACGAGGACGAGGGGATGGTACCTTATCTCCTCAGAATATGCTTGGAATTGGGGTACCATTGCTTAGAATAACTAGGCGAACGGAGTTTCAATAGCCTATCATGTCTGGCCACGGTCACAAAGGGAACGATCTACAGGACCCAAGTGAGCTGGAGTTTCCGGGTACTTGCTGGAAATCCAGCGGCCTGCTTACCTAACCTACCTAACCTGGCCACGGCCAATCTGATTGCCCTAGCCTCACTTATAAAGAGTAGCAGATGGCTATTATTATAGCACGTAACACCATATTAAGCGATTTACCACCTTGCCCCATCCCAAAAACACTATATCCCCTATTTTATATTTCACCCTCAAAATATCTCCCTATATCTTTTACCTTTTTATTTCAAGTACTCACAAGGGGACCTAATAAGGGCCCAAATTAGCTGGACAACTCAGAATGTACTAAGGAATCCAGAGGCCTGCCTACCTAATTTAGCCTAAACTGTGTTGTAAATTTTTATGAGAAAAAAATCTACTACCTAAAAGTTTTCTTTTGAATATTTCAACTATTTAACGTTTTTCTGAAAGAAATTTTATATGAAAAATATTGATTTCAAAACCTCTTTCGAACAAAACTTTTGTAAAAAAAAAAAATTGTTATCTTGAATCTAGTTTTTCGACCTCTTCGAAGTATATTTTTCCTTTTTTCGAAATATTGAAGAATAAATAATTACTTTTTATAAAAACAAGTGACCTCAAGCTCGAATAAACAAAAAATATACTATTTGTTATCGATATTATATCCTAATATTATTTGATCTTTTTTTGCGTTAAATTATTTAAATTTTTGCAGCTTACGATCTTGTATTGTTTTTTTTTTTTTATAAAAAAGTAACGGATTTTTATTTCAATATTTCGCTAACAGTCCGTTAGAATTGTCAAACTGTTAGCGAAATATCGAAATAATAATAAAAAAATCCGTTACTTTTTTATAAAAAAAAAAAAAAAAACAAGATCTTAAGCTGCAAAAATTTAAATAATTTGTTATCGATAATTTTTCTTTTAGAAAATATTTGTTTTCAGTGAATTTTCTTGTTTTGCATGTTAAGATCGCCGACTTACGCCTTTACTTAGCCTCTGATGGCTTTGAAGTAACCGATGAAGACTATTTTTTAACCTTAGAATCTCAAACTCTGTTCATAGTGGCCGGTCCCGAAGCCATAATAACTATTGGTAAGATAATTATCTGTTTTGTTTTTTGCTTTGAAAACATCTGATTTCATTCCCTTTTAGATGGTGATTTTGAATTTGAACAACTGCGCCAAAGATCTCCTCTACTCAAAGTCGCCGATATTGTTTACGAATTTATGGAACAACAACCAGACAAATTTCGCAAATTGATAGCAGCTTATGAGAAGAAAAAACTGGTGCAATGCAGAACTGATGTTGCCTTTAAGACTCATCTTAGTTTAAGATCTGAGCACGCCGAGTGGTTTATGGGACAAGAAGAAAAATGTCACACTAAAGAAGAGACCTTGGCGCGTAAGGCTCAAGATCGGGTACGTGGGTATTATTACAAAACCAAAGATGAACTGACACGAAATCTTTTGTACCGGCAAAATCTTAAGGCCCGCAAAGTTATCGACTCAGTGCTGGAAAAATTTCGATATCTGCTTATAGGTTGTGATTATTTTTCCATGATATTTGATAGAAAATATCAGCCAAAACATGATTTTCTTAAAGAAGCCCTCGAAAAAGATGATGAACCGGATGCCCGAGCAGTTGTACCAAACAAAAAGCTCAAGCAAATCATTAAGGATTACACCTTAAGAAATGAAATACTAGATGAATGGACGGTATCCTTGTGCTCGGATTTGGGTGATTTTTACTGTCAGGGAGCGTATTCAGATGACCGCAATAATTGTTCATTGAAACATTGCATCAACCCATATGCTTCGAGGGAAAATTTAATACTTTTTCAGGTGTGGAACTTAGATCATCAGATAGAGTTATCACGCACCATAATACCATCCATAATTACAAACGTTAAGCAGTTAGTCGAGAAACCGTATCTCTGTAATTTGCACAAACAGACTGTTGTTGATATTTCTGTTTTAGAATATTTTTTGGAAATATTTTCTTTGAAAAATTTAAAACTAGTACATATTGTATGTCATGAAAAAGTACAAAGAACGAACAAATCAAATGGTCGTTTGTTATGTCCACAATGTCATGAATATAAAATTGTAGAAGAATTAATGTCAGTAGATATTGTTAAAGATCTAGAGGAGGAATGGTAAAGTGGGGAAACGGTATACATACATATGTATTTGTACAGGCATGTTCGAGAAAAGTAGTAGAAAGAAAGTAAAATACGATTTGGAAACTAAACATTTAATTTTTAAGGTTCTGCAAATAAGTAGTAGTTTCAGTGTTTCATTTTCTCATTCGAAATGAATTTCGAAACCAAAACTTAGTTAAATTTAAATTCAAACAGTACTGGCGTGAACCATATCTGCAGTTTTATAGAAGTTTGTTAGTTGTTTAAAAGTGCATTTGGCAGATCTTTATTTTTAATTTTTTTGTGAGAAATTATTGCACTTGCTAATAAAAAAAAGGTACTGATTACAAAATGTGATTTTCTGGAGAAGAAAATAGCCGAGAACGGAAAAATGAAATGTTACAAATATCCCGCCATATAGAAAATATGATCCAACAGATTCTTTAAACTGCAGTGTAAGTGGTATTTCTGAACAAATTTTTAAATTTCAGACCTGTCCTGCAATTCACTTTTTGTGAAAGTGATTTGAAATCACACAAAAAAATGTTCTGCAGACAAAATATTTCCTATTTTAGTGATTTCAAACCGATAAACTAACCTGCAATCAGTTTGAAATCACATTATATACGAAATAATGCGCACAAGATGCATTGGCAGACACATCTGAATTTCTTTCATGTGAATGTGTTGTACATTTATAACAAGCGGATCAACAGCCGCACACTGGGCTAGATGTGACAAAAATTCTTAACAATATTTAATATTTTATTTTGAATTTAACGTTTAAAGATTACAATTTTTAACTCAAACAAATATCCCTTTATCTATCATTTATCATTTTATTTCAATGTTATTGCAATTATGCAAATTTTTTCAGCAAAAGTTTTCAAATTCTCAATTAAATTTAAAATTATTAACAAACTTTTTCTTTTTGTCTAAAAGTAGTTTCAAAAACATGATAATTCACTACGAATTAGTTTTTGAAAATAAAAGAAAAACGAAAAGTAGAAAGTCGAAGGTAGAACATCAAATTATGAAAATCATTTTTACTTCAAAACAGAATCGGGAACATGCCCAATAAGCAAGAAATTTTGATTCGAAAGTTTTATCTAAAGTGCAAGATTTTGGGATATTTAAGAGTAATTGAAAATTTGTATATACATAGATAATCTAGCATATAAATATATTGTAATTACATTAACAAGAGAAACTCTTTGTTAGTTATATTTCTTAACTTTTCAAAAGCATTAACTGCAAACACCTTTTAGGAATAAGTATTTAATCCTATATACATATGTTTAAAATAAAACTAAAATTTTTAGAGCAGAAAACAAGTCTTGTTTTGTATAAAGGTTGACTATTTCAATTTCATTGTTTTTGGTTATTACAACTTTTATTACAAAATTGTTATTAACTTTTGTCCGATTATGAGCTGTTACTTGTTTTCTGTTTTCAAAATTCGCATATCAAATCGTAATGCAATAAAAATTACAATTTATATATAAAATAATGACTTAAAATTAAAACCAAGAATTTACTATGTAATAATTTAATCATAAATGTATACAAAATTGTTAAAATCAACAGCAAAAGTTGGTAGTGTTTAAAGTTAGAACTTATTGTAAAATATATTAGCCAAAATATACATACATATGTATAATTACCTACATACGAGTATACAAACAAATATAAACCTATATTTTTATATCTGGTTATAAAATGATATTTTTCCAATCATTCTTTTAAACTTAAGTTTAGAAAATTAAACAGGATTAAAGTATGATATTAAAAATATCAGTAGCCACGCTTTGACTTTAAGCTCCTTCTACTAATACGTTTTAAATTGTGTCTACTGATAACGAATAATAATAGGTATACAACGTTGCTTCCGCCGTTTTGCAATAGATGCCAGTAGCGGTAAGTGGTAATCGTGTGTTCCACGAGGGCTCGGACTAGTTCGGATTAATGAGAGTAAAAAGCAAATTACTTTCTAAATTTGTAAATTTTACCCAAAACTGCTGGAACGCAAAAAACCATAATTGTACATCTTGTTATACTAGTGCTGCTTACTTTTTAGATTATAGTATATTTTAGCGGTTTTTGACGCTTAAAACTCATAATATCATATAAACAAAGATTTGCATTATTGGCAACAGCTGTAAAATTAAAAGCAATGTAAAAGTTTCAATAGATTTTTATAATCATATTTATAAAATGAAAAGCCAAATAACAATTGCATGTTCTGTTTACATCTTCACAGCGTTATATTTAGCCATTTTACTTCTAACTAATTTTTAAACAAAAAAAATTTTTTTCCAATTTGCTAATTATCTGATTACATTTTCAGTTTCATATGCAAAATGAAACAGCTGATTATTCAATTCTAGTCCGAAGTTACCCAAAGAAAAGGTGCGGGCTAATTTGTACAGGAAATGAAAAAATTACTCTCTCATTTTCTCTCAAAATTGCACAAAAATTGTTATGTGGAACGCTTTTGGACTAGTTCGGACTGTTTCGTTATTCACGTAGAACTCACCTATTATTTGTAAACATAGCGTGATCAAAATATTAATCGATTTGTGTTTGCATCACGCGCCAAATATAAAAACAGACGGAAAAAAATTGACAGCGTCACCAAGAAGACACCATAATTTTTGACAAAAATGTTGACATGGATACACTAAACCCCGTGATTCCTGCAGGGAATATTTATTGAAATATTAAGTATTCAAACATTGAGTACAGAGTAAAAGCTCTATCACGATGCGTTTTCGCATTTTATTTTCGCATTTAATTTTCTCTTTCGCATATTTTATCATTCTTCGTTATTGTTTATTTTGCGATTTCTATTTCACGAAAAAGTTTGCACAAACAGCACTGACTACCAAATTATACTCTTATCGCATCTACCTTTCGCATCAAACTTACTTTCTCATCGCAATAGAGAGTAACCTCCCAGATGTATAAGTGCTTACTCAGACTATCACTTGTTTCGATCAATGTCACACGGCCTGGCTGGCCAGCATCCGGACTTATGAAGCACTAAAAAAATGGATATATTCGTGCATTGCTTAACAGATTACCAGTTTTTTCAACGCGAGATTGTACGCTGCCCGAAAGATGGTATAAAGTAGTGGACAATACGTTGAATCATAAATGTGCAGCGAGTTTTTTACAGTAAAACCTCGGGCGAAAACGGCGGGAGCATAGTTGTACACCTATTATATAATATTAAAATATACATACCTACACATATATACCTATATTCTATAATAAAGTTAACAATATATTACTAAAAGTAAACATCATTATACAGAATTTGATACTATTTTCATTTTTTTTTACTTGCATGTTTCATCATCATTCTTCTGCTCCAGTCATTAAAACTTCATTTATCAATAAACCATAAATTTTTTTAATTCAATAAAGAAGGCGAACAAAAAGGAAATAATAACGCACAAGCACGGTAAGTCAAACTATTCTCGATTTCAAATATATTGTTGCGAATTTGAATCTTCTCTGACCCATTGTGCGCTATTGATCTACTTGCTACAAAAGTACACATACATCGACACATACAACTTAGAGCTAAACAAACATCAGACATGATGTAAGCAACGTAAAATTCTAAATAAACCGCCAATTTTATTGTTATTGCGTTCTTATTGTCTCACAAGCATGCTTACCTGTGTGTATGTGCGTTTACGCATTTTGTTTGCAATTAATTTGAATGTGAACCACACCTAAACATCAAGCTTTTCCTGCATTTCATTTTAAATTTCTCAATTTCAGGCTAACTTAATTTAAACTATGGAAAGATATACAATCGAGCATCGCGTTAAAGTTATTTAGGCTTATTATGAAAATGGGCGTTCAAATCAAAATGCATATCGTACACTTAGGGCTGTTCTGCAAATCACTTTTTGTGAAAATGATTTAAAATCACAAAATACACAAAAAAAAAAACAAAACAAAATTAATTTTTGTGATTTTAAAGTGCGGTCTCCACCTGACATGAAAACACTAACTTTAACGCTAACTTCAAGTTAAAGTTAAATGTGGACCGTTCATGTTGAAGTTTGGTTAAAGTTATAACTTGGTTGTTAAAACATTTCATTTGGAAACTCTGTTATAACTTAAATTGACAACAGCATGCTATTTGTAGTTGTTTTTCACCATTTTTATTTTTTTACTATGAGAAGTTATAACTCTAACATCACTACGTGTACGCCGACTTAAACAGATAGATATTTAAACAGCAAGTTTTAACTTCATGTTTTAACTGCGTTTGAAGTTAGGTGTAGACTGCATGTAAATCGTTAAGCTAACTTGCAATCAATTTAAAATTACATCCCAATTTTTGCACGTACTTTATTATGACTTTCATAATTTTTTAATTAATAAATTTTTAAATAATAAATAACTTAATGTATTTTCTATTGATTATTTAAGTAAAATCATTTATTTTGTTCGAAATAATTCACTAAATTAACAAAAAACTAGATACGCTTATTTCCTTGCATTATTTTGTCATTGGGCTTATTGGTTTGTTTTATTTTATCTTTTAGAAGAAATTAACCTAATTTTGCAAAAAAATACCGCGAATAAAAAAGAAATTCAACCTGAAAATAAAAATATCAGCAAATTGAAGCAAAAAACAGCTGTTTTTTGGTGCTTCAAAAGAGTGTAAATCACAAGGTGCATTAACATCTACACGGTGGCAGAACTAGAGCAACAACAATACAACAAAAACAGGCATGAATGTACCTTTTCATAATTATAAATTATATTTATTTGAACATAAAGTTCACATAATAAGTTGTATATGTTTAATTCAGAATAAAACACTAAATTCACATTCAAAAATATAATTAATACATTTGACGTAAATAGCTTACTATATTGCTAGTAGCAAAAAATTGTTACATGCCATAGTGCTGCCACCGTGTATACGTTAATGCACCTTGGTAAATCACATCGAAAATCACAAAAAATTGTGATTTGCAGAACAGACACGCATCACATTTGTGCTTTTGAAACGGCATGTGCTTTAAAATCACGTGCCTGACTTTGTGATTTTTTCGATCAATATAATCGTCCAAATATCTACTGCAAAACGACGGAAGCAAAGTGGGACACCTAATATATGCATACATATACATATATGTATGTTTTGGTTTTAAGATTCGATAATTATTTTAAGATCGATGATATGAAAAAAGTGAAAATCGTTGGAGGGTATTTATTACTTCTTTATTGTGAGCTAAAGATCTTCAAATATTATTTTGTTTGTAAAATCTTCAAAATTAAAGCAAAATCTTCATTCTGGCAACACCGGGCAGTACCATGCTTTACCTACCGTTTAGACAGGAAAGTAATTTCATGAAAGTTGCAATACACTCACACTTTTTTACTAACACACTCACATTTTGCTTACTTTCTACTCAACTTTCATCAAAAATTTCATGACACGGATTCTAAGCACTGTTGCCACATTCAAAGAATTATACAAAGTTGCAGTATTGTAGTAAAATAATAATTATAAAATTAACTTCTTTTACATGTATATGCAAATAATTATAATATTTTTTCCTTATATTGTATATTAAACACATAAAGAATATAATTAAAGTATTTTTATAAAAATAATAACATAGAAAAATTTATAATGATAAGTTTTTTCAACTATTGCCTCATAAATTTGTATATGTAATAAGTTCGGCAACTCTGATTAGTAAGCAAAAAAATAAGTAAGCAAAAAATAAGAGTGGAGAGAAGTAGAGGCAAATTTTGCAACTCTTTGCCTCGACGACATTTCTAAAATAAACTTTCACTTTCCTGTGTAGAGGAACAAGAAATTTTCCTAAAAGTCGTCTATTTCATTGAAATTTTTATTTGTATACGTATACAGAAATTTCATGAAAGTACTTTCCTGTGTAATGGCAGCGTTATTTGTTTAATATTTATTTTTGAGTGTCGAAAGAAACTCTGATCAGGGTAAAAGATTGATTCCATTAAAACTCGTTTTTCAGAATTTATTAAAAATTATTATGTTTTATTTGATCAAAAAATTGCTACAAACGTAATAATAAAACACAATTACATATTTATTAATAATGATATTCGTACGCTCATAGTTGTGGTCATGAATTATAAAATAATCATAATGAATTAAGAAAAAATAAAAATAAATTAATAACAATAAAAATATTATCTAACCTTCCTGTTAAGCGTTTGGAAAAAAAATTCAACTTTCGTTTGCCAATTAATCCCCCTTATTCCAATAAGCGTCAGCATAGTCACATGACGGCGACGTAAACAATTTGGCTTTTATTTACTCGTACTCGTTGCCAATAACAATACAGTTTTGTCGACAATTTCTATGTATAGATCAGTAGTGCGATTCTCTATCGTTTTATAACAAATTTGGCTGTTGTTAAATAATTAAACAAACGATTTAGCAATTTTGCTATTCTGGACTTTTAACAATACTTGTTGTTGTTGGAGTCAGCTGTTCTCGTTAAATAAACAACAGCTGTCTTTAAGTTGTTGAGTTTTATAAACAATATACATTTTTGTTTTATTGTATTTAAAAGTTCTATATCACATTAATTTTTACTTACCTTACAAAAATTAGACATTATTAAATTTAAAGAAAATTTAGTTCTTAATTCGGCGTCAATGTTTTTGTTTTCATTTGCTATTTTCGCTTTTTGACATATGTTTTCATAGCGATGCCACCTGACTTAAATTTTTGTCAATATTGTTATTTGTTATTGCAAAATCTAGTAGATTTGAATGAAAATCTTCAACAAAATCTTAACCGTTTACACTTCCATTTTTTGACATCTAACAAGATTTCATTTTCATAAAATCTTTTTTACAGAGGATTTGACAGTAATAACTACATATATCACAATGAATTCATCATGCAAAAGTTTATTTTTTTTTATTGCAGCGTAGTTTTTTAAAGTATTATAGTAAGCAAAATCCCAGTTGTGTAATAGAGTACTTACAAAAATCTATCAGATTTCGTCAAAAGCTAGTTGCAATCTAGATTTCATTTTGTATGGGAAATCTAGTCAAAATCAACTAGATTTGATTCGAAATCCCGAAAGTACTAGATTTGGCTTAGGTGTAATTGGCCTATTAGTTACAGAATAACGAAACCGTTACCACAAATAACTTTTTACATTGACAATATAACAATGTTTATTATTGTTTAAAGTTACAGAATCGCACTACTGGTCTCACTATCGAAGTCGAGCGTACAATCGAGAGATTTTTAAAGATGTCTTGATGTGACGACAGTGACGCTTCTTGGAGTATAAGGGAAAATAACTATTTTTTAAAAAATTTAACAAACGAAATTTTTTTTTTCTAACATTCACTGAACTGGCAGTCAATATTAAAAATTATAAAAAAAAATTATAATAATAAGTAAAGTTATTAAAACAATTACAAAATTTTAAACCTGATAACTTTTATTTTTATTTTATTTAATTGAAGAAAATCATTTTAGTTTTTAGATTTGAATACTTGAAAGCGTATTTTGAAATAACTAAACTCATTTTGTTAAAAAAAGTATTGTTTCTAAGCGTTTCGAAATTCATATAGACAACAAAAACAATTAAGAGATAAATTATTCCCCCTTAAAGTGGTTGGCGTATTAACAAAAAAAAAAACGCCGACGACAAATTTGTAGCAGATTAAAGAAAACAAGTTTATTTAATCCTTAAATTATTAGTAAACTGTCGCAGACGTTTTTAAATTCGCCCACCGTGATAAGGGGAATATTTTTCACGGCTTTCACACAGAAAAAGCTTATTTTGCAAAGTTTTGAGTTTGGTGATGGCAAGGAAAAAACAAGAGAATAGAAAGCAACTTTGCAAAGTAAACTTTTCGTGTGTGTGGAACAGAGAACTTCACTTGTTGATTAAAAAATCATTCAATAATAATAAAGCTACAAAAACTTGTCTTTTATTTGCAAATAATCAAACTTGTCCATGTTTTTTGCATTGTTGATATATCATATTGCTTAAGCCACACAGACAGACGTACGGTTCAAACATGTTGTGTGAGTTAATGAGAATAAGACTATTTGGACACGATGAATTTACTGCAAGCCGTTGTCTTGTCTGTGCGAACCTGTTCAGAAAATGCTTTTGTTAGTTCTACTCATAATCATAATTTGATAAGTGCAGCAGAATGAATATGGTTTTTAATCATCCTTGAAGTTTTCGTTATTCATTGAAATGAGCAAAAAATTTTATGCTGAATAAACAAAAAAAAAACCTTGACTTTGAAGTTCTCCGGCGTGGAAGCAGTGTTTCTTAAGGTTTGGCTAGTGCCGGCTCACACGTAGCAGGAGATGGTATAGCAGACCATCTACTTTCTCATAGAAAAATCAAAAGTTGAAGTGCATGAACCAGCTCCTATTCGTATATTTACGTATTTTTGACGACAAAATGAGTTTATGAAAAAAGCTTAAACTAAAAATATTTTTTTTTTATAAAATGAAATTTCTTTGTTAATATGTATAGAAATATAAATTAGCATTTTTTTGTCGTTATAATTCGTTATTATTTTTGTTTTGCTTGTTCTTTTTCATTAAAATGTTTTTTATTTGTGCTTAAATTTTAAAAATTGTTTATTATCTTTAAAAGCTTAAAGTTTATTAAAAAAAAAATTATTCTTTGTCTTGTTTAGCAACACCTTGTAATCTTGTAATTTAAATTATCAAAAATTGTTTTAACAAGAATCTCCCACAATTTATCTTAAGTTTATATATGAAAATAAACCCGATATTTTTCATTGTCCTGTCAAATAAATCTAGAACTTTAAAGTTCATATGTTGGACATTTGTTAAGCTTTTGTTTTGTTTTTGCTACAATTGTCAATGGAAAGCTATAATTAATTTCTATGGCAAAAAAGAAAATAATTATAGATCCGATTGTCCAGGTCCTAAAAAGAGAAAAGAAGAAAATATAAAGAAATAGTAATTAGAATTTTTAGTTTTCGATTGTACAGTTATTTTACAAAAAGCTTTACTTAGGCCTAACAAGCTCAATCATGCTTCGAACACATACACAATGCTGCCGGGGAAAAAATAAGAAACAAATTAAGAAAAGAAATCTACAAAAATCAGAGAGAAAACTTCACCTTTTTATTCTTTTAATTTTAATAACGCTTGCAACTGTTTTTCAAAGCTATTCATTAATATTTAAATGTTTTAGTTTTCAATTTAAAAAGCTTATTTTGTGCTTTTTGCATTTTTTTTTTTATATACACTCTTTCGTTGTGAATTCTTTCACAATGCTTAAATTAAAAATTGATTTAGTTCGTTTTTTTTAAGCCAAAGGTGGAGTTTACTCTCCAATGACTACTATGAATAGAAAACAAAATATTGTACAAAAATAAAAATAAAAAATACAATTTTCATACAAAATAATATTGCGATAAAATATAACCATAATTCAGACTTTTATTATACAAACCTTGGGGGCTACTCTCTATTGCGATGCGAAAGAAAAATGGAATAATTCTGTATTCTTTTTGCAATTTCTTTTCGCATTTAATTTTCTCTTTCGCACATTTTATTTTATCATTCTTCGCTATTGTTTATTTTGTGATACCAGGGGGGTTACTCTCTATTGCGATGCGAAGAATTGGTACTCTGTATTGCGTTTTTGCATTTTACTTTCCCTTTTAATTATAAAATAAAATGTGCGAAAAGCACAACAAATAAATTTATTTTATTTTAATATTCCCGCGATGGTAATTGTAACCAAATCTTTCACAATCGTTTACTGCGCTCTGCATCTGATGCGCATCAGAATCAGCTGTTTTGCATCAGCACCGCAAACTAATCACAGATGCTTATCAGATGCAGCGCAGTGATGCATTTCCGAACTAGTTCTTCAATAACATGGACTTGAAGAGCGTGGTCTTTAAGTCTTATGTCACTGTCACCAAAAACATTGAGTAGTTGTAATGGACATATAAGTTTCTTGGCGGAAATGCACGAAAGGATTTTACAAAAATAAAATTATTTCAAGTTTACTTCTTTAATGGACATAATTCAGACATATTATTTTCTCCATTATGAGAATATTTTATCGCAAATATTACAAAAAAAAAAGGAAAACATTTATTTTGGCTAAGAAAGCTGGCAAACAAAATGCAAATAGATTAAATAGATTTGTTTTAAAAAATGCAATTATTTTTTAATGAAATATTATATTAATAAATGTTTAAATTAATAAAATTAATTTATATGTACCTTCGAATTTTTGAACATGGATATTTGATTTATTTTTGTTAAGAATTTTGATTGACTGATTAACTTTGTAGGAGTGTGTTTTTTTTGAGGGGTATAGATGTTCGAATTTACACAATTAAAAATGTAACAAATTTAGAGGTGCTGGAGGCGTCTTTTCTTACAAATTTTTTGTATTTTGTTTTTAGGAAAACAAATAGCTTTTAATTTTTTAACGAAATAACGAACGACAATTGATTGATTGAGCATGGCCTGAGGTAAACATGAAAATGTGAGGTTAGAATGAATAATATGAGGTTAGAGTGAAATGTAAACTAGATTTAAGACTTAAAAATATCATTGAATTGAATTCATTTATAAAAATATAAAAATTAGAAATGCAATTTCAGACATGGTTTACGTTCTACGAACAATTTAAGAATATACTTTGGCTTTTGCCTATTCAAGGCACGCTGAAAGTGCTTATTGAAAGCTTCTGAGCACTATGTTCATTCACATGTACATCCATTTCAGTTTTCATATAAAATGGCAATAAAATCTAAACTTATCTTCTACTTGTCCCCTGTAGCTTAATTAAAAGTTAATACCGTTTGAGATATTTATATTAACCTGTTCCCTGTTCCCCTTTTCCTACTACGATTTTTTCCATTTTCCTATAGAAGTTTCACGCGACTGTCTACTGCTTGCGGTTATTTCGGGTGATTCAGTGACTCTTGCCAAATCACGATTTATGGTCTTTGAACTTAAAACTCGAGGACACCTGGCGGTCCAAGGAGTGCGGCGTGAATCTTGTAGTGCTCTGAATGATTTCGAAGGCACAATATCTTCTGTTCCCAGAGCATCTGACCAGGTGTTGTAGTAGTCATTATAGGACTTATGTTTTTTCATATCGTTGGCTGTTAAGGCGGCCGTTGAGTCAATGGCAGTATTTTCTAATGAGTCCAGTTCTTCTTCTAATACCTTTTTGGCAGCTGCCTGCAGCTTTTCCATTGGTAATTTTCTAAAAAGCGTACTATCACTTTTCAGCAACAAACTCTGTACCAGTTCACTGACTAATTTTTCACTGACTACGGGAGATTTGTTGGCCGCATGACCCATTATGGGTGACGCGGGGCTGTTTGGTGTTGAGGGATTATCATTGTCTATGCTGGTATTCTTGCACAGAGGCAGAGATAAACGTTCACGACGTTGGCTCATGGTTTCTGCTTCGGCCAAAGCAGTGGGATTTTGCTTTCTTGTGATGCTTACATTGTGTATAATTTTCTTGCGACTGGGCTTGAACTGATATTCATCGGCATTGTTATGGCTTTCTTGTATATCCGGATCTTCCTGCAACAGCTTAAATAATCTGGAGTGAGTAGAAGCTCTTTGATAGGAGGACATTTTTCGCAGCTCTGGAAAACTTTCTGATTCCGTGTCGGTCTCCGAAAGTTGTTTATTCATGTCCGTTACACCAGAATCGTCTTCATCCATTTCGGACTCAGAACGTTGGGTGCTGCTGTTGCGTGAAAGCGAACTTTGTCGCGTGCTGCTCTCCACTGACAAGCTTTGTTTTTGCATTGAGTTTCTAAAAACTTCCTTGGCCGATTTTTCAACAGTTCCCGTTTCAAAAGCAGAGATACGATCTTTTACCGAAATTTTTTTGTCTTCATTGAATTTGTTTACTTCCAAATTGGCAGGCTTCAGACTAGAATCCTTCCACGCTTCTTTTAAGTCCTTTCCTTCAGGGTTGTTGGTGGCGTATGTGATAAGCGGAATTGTGGTTGGCACAGCCAGGTCATTGTAGGCACTGTTGATTTGGGAATTATTCAACGTACTGTCGTTATTGTCGAGACTTTCTGGTTCACAGAATCGATTGCTGTATTCCGTAATATCTATTTGTGTTGTTTGTTCTTTAGCATTTGCTTCTTGTTGCTTATTTTCAGTTGAAATTTCAGTTAAGTTTTCTTTTTCCTGTTCTAAAGCTTCATTTACTGCATCCCAGTCCCATTTTTCACTTTCCTCTTCAATACAGGAAGAATTGCGGCCGTATTTGCTCTTACTCCGTTCATAACGTTCATTATTTTGCTCCTTATTTTCATCTATGGAAGTAGTAAAGAAAGCCATAGCTTTTCTGTAATTGCTGCGTTTAATTTCTAGCTCATCTATTTCAGTTTTAGATGCTGCTTTTTCATTTGTATCTTGGACAGACTCTTCTTCGAGCTGTATCTCCGTTTGCAATTCCTGTTCCTGTTGTTTCTGAGTTGAATGGCGCCTTAAAGAGTCTTCAATTAGTTCGTGTGCTGAACTAGTCGAATCATTTAGTTCTTCATCCTCGACTAGTTCCTGTTTAGTAATCATAACATCATATTGCTGAGCTAAAAACTTTTCTTCTTCTTCTACAGGATCTATGATGACTGGCTCTTCTCCTTTGTGGGCTTCTAAAGCTGCCCAAATGCTAATATTTTGACTTGGTGGCTCATCTGGCAACTTGGCGGGAAATGCTTTTGGTAGCACCGGCTTATAAGGTGTTTCGTCGACGGAGTTTTCTCGTTCCTTAGAAGCCCAAAATAAGGCAGATTTATGGAAAGTAACATCATCTTCTTTGGCTTGTTTTTTGGCTTCAATTTCGGCCCAAAAATCAATTTCTTCATCGGTATCAACTTCACGCGGTTCTTCGGGATATTTGAAGGGATCAAATTCATTGGAATTCGACATACATTCATCATTATATATAATATATTCTTGATCTTCAACTGAGCTCGTTAACGTAAAATCCTTTGAATTAAAATCTTGCAAGTTGGAAGAAGCTGAAGGTTCTTGTCTTGATTGTGGGGATTTGTTTAATTTGGCCTTGTTGATTTCAGCCCAAAAGTCAACTTCCTGCGAGTCTTCGGAATCTTCTGCTTTCTCTTCCGCTACAAAGTCTTCAATGGCTTGCTGAGGTTGGCATGTTTCCTTTATGGTATAACTCAAAGTCTGAACATTCAAGTCTACCTTATTAATCATTTCAGTTTGCATTGCAGATTTATGTGTTACTTTTTCGGGTAGTTTTTCGGCTTCTTTCACTTCACTTTCATATGCACTGGACCAAAATGACTGCCTAGCTTTTTCTAAGGACTTTAGTTTGCTTTTAATCGGTTTAATTGGTGGCAAGTCGTCTTCACGATCAGCCCAAATATCGGCAATCTCTTCAGATTCCTGAACATCTGCACAAGACTCCATTTGATGGGAGTTTAGTAGAGTGTTTGCGGAATGTATGGAAGAATTTTCTGTATCTACTTGATGCTGGCTTATGAACTTTTGTGATTCGTTGCTGTTTGGATTACATTCCGCCTCCCGCTGATGTTTGTTATACTCTGCCTGCTTGTTTTCATTATGTTTGTTAAATTCCTGTTCTTGCACTTTCTCCGCTGCGCTTTCAGATGAACAACGATCCCAGAAACTAAATTTGGGTTTTTCTTGCTTTTTAAAGGAAGTATCGCCGATCTGGTCCAGTTTTTTGTTCTTTATTTCTTCATTTTCTTTGAGATCATTTGCTTTTTTAACGATTTTGGCTTTTGGTTTAGTCTTCTTTAAAGTCTTTTTCCTTCCATTCAATTTGCTTTCCTTACTTGTTGTCTGCTCTTGATGATTTTCTTGGATATCTGTCACTGGCTCTGCTTTTTCTTGGGACTTACCCCAATAACTGGCCGACTGTTCTTTTATTTTTTGAGCTTGCATTTTGGTGGCCATCAAAGTGGCAAAGAAATCTAGTTCTTCGGGAACTTCCATATCATTTTCGACTTCTTGCTTATCAGATATTTCTTTATCTTCTTCCATTATGGCTATATTATTGGTGAAGCCATCTTTATTCGTTTCATTGGCGAATTTGTTACGCATATTTAACGAAAACGAGGCAGAAACATCTTCTTGACTTGAGTCTTCCAACTTGTCGAAACCTTCTTCAGACATAGGCATATCTGCTATGGTATAAAGATGGTCCATAGTTTTGTATATCTGTTGGTTATCTAAAGAACTAGATCTTGAGGATTGACTAAGGGATATAGTTACACTAACATCGCAATCTTCCAATGCCTCATCCTTATCATCGTCTGTATCACTGCTTGTGATTGAGGCCACATTAAATTGATTGCGTATTCCGCTTAACAACTTATTACTATGCTGCTCTTGCACTTGAGATTTTCCTACCTCAACAGTAGCAATGTTTCCATTATTTCCAGAAGTGTTAAAAGAAAACTTCAAAGGTAGTCTAACGGTAACAGAAGTAGAATCTTCATGCTCTTCCTCTTCAGACTTTACGTTCTCATTGTTACTATTATTTGCATTTTGTTTGACACTCTTGTTTATGTTGCAGCTCTTTTCCACTTCACTCTCTTCTTCATAGATCACACTTAAACTATCGTCAATTATTAATTCTTCTGTTTCAGAATCTTGTTCTAATTCGAAATCATGCTGATAACTAGTTGTTTCATCTTCTTCATCAAATATATCACTTTCTCCGTCGGCTGTGGTTTCATCGTCATCATCATCATCATCAGCTCCCTTGCTTTGGGTGTCTTCGGAATCGGAGGTAAGTTCGGGTTCCAGTTCGTGCAAATTTTTGCCTTCATAGATTTGTACATTGTTAACTGATTTAATGGATTGCAAAGGCACTGGTTCTTTTCTCTGCACTTGCTTGGGTGTTACTTCAGAATCCGAACTTGTTTCATCCATTTCTAGAGCAGACTCTGCCATTGTCATCGAGATTGGTACCGGTGATGTATTCTCCTCGGGACTTTTGCCTTCAATATTTTTATTAAAAGATTTTATGGTTTGACAATTAGTATTTAAATTATTCCTGAGACATTGCTGTAGATTCGCTAATTCCTGGGTTAGAGCGCCAACCACAGAACTGCCTTCTACAGTTGGGGAGTATGATTTGAGAGAAGTAACGTTTTCAACTGAAGCAGCCCGTTTTTTAGCGCTCACTTTTGAGGTAACCTCGTCAGTACTGGGTGTTATAATGATATCAGGCAACACACTGCTAGCCCGACTCGAATTGGAACCTTGACTATAACTGGGAACTACTGGATAGGGGTAAGCTAAATAAGGATGTGATGGAGGCATATAAGAAGGGTACATCGTTTGCATCTCACATTCTGAAGTGGGAGCTTGGGGTTGAACATGATTTGGTATGTGTGAGGGATTATGTGAATGTGCTAGTGCTGGATAGTAAGGATAGTAATACGGATAAGGAGGATAATGTGCAAGCTGTTCCCTATTAGCATCGGCTGGCGTTGGAGTTGGTGCTGCTGCGGGCATACCATAAGGATAATGCCAATTTTGAGGATTGCAATTCTGTGTAGCAGACATATGATGAGGTGGTGGAGGCAAATACCAAGGATAACCATAGGCATATGGGTAAGGTGGATATGGTGGTAAGGGTTGTGTTGTTGGTGAAGATGAAGATGAAAAACTCAATTCTGAATTAATGGTAGCAGATGAAGATGATAGCGCTGGCTCAGCGCTAGATGAACTTAAAGCACATGAATTAAAATTATTGCTCTCAGGGTTGGTTTCAATTTCGCCAATTTCGTTATTTTCGCCACAATTTTCCTGTTTTTCTTTAATAATTTTATCTATTTTATTTATTTTTTTAAATTTAGATCGCCGTGCATTAGAATAAGAAAAAATATGAAAATAGAGAAAAAAAAAGAAAGGAGATAAAATTGGTTCTGATGATGTGAAATATCTTTTTCTTTTTGACATACAACAAGCGATATTGAATAGTTAAAATGAAATGATTCGTTGACGGTTATGGTGGATGGCTGGTAATGATCCTTAATGACTGTGAACTGTTTTTGTTTTTCATTGAGTTTGTTGTGAAGTAAGCAGGTGATATCTGTATGTTAGTTAATCCATTTTGGACAATTTTTTTCTATTTATTTTGTATATTTTAATACTTTTTTCAGAGATGAAAATTCATCTTAAAAAATGTCTGGTATTTTGGTTGAATATAAACATTATCCAATGAAGCTCTTAAAGCACTGAATACCAGATACAGGTATTTTATTTTGAGCTGGCTTGTTTGATTTCTATAGAAATTATGTTTCGAGAAGTACTTCGAAACTTTAAAAGATCAATTGAAACTTTTTGCTAAAAAACTGTAAATATTTTAAAGTTTACTAAAGCTTAAAACTAGTAGAAAGCTTTAATAAAACTTTCAAGAAACCAATATTAAAGCTATTGACAAACCTTGCAATTATAATATATAATTTCGAAAAGCTTTTCATCATTTTAGAAGCTTAAAATATAACAAATTTTAATATTTTGCATTTTTTCAGCATACAAAGCTACAAGAAAACTTCAAAGCGGAGTAGACACAGTCAAAATGCTTATCATGCATTGTAATATCGAATGATTCTGTGATTGGTTTTATTTTCAATCGTATTTTTTTTATAGATCATATACGGCTTATATCAAACTTGCCATTTTTATTCAGTGCCTTTCGGCAAGTCATCATGGAGAGACTCACATCAGGGGAAGCTCTTCAGGAGTAAGCGAGCTTGAACGAGTCGCCTAAAACTGGACTTTCTGAATGCACCACCTCAGACGTAGTCGTGGCCAATATTTACATAATGTCATTTATTTTGGACTGGGAACTAAAAGTGGGTTTATTACAACATTACCAACCGCAGAAAAGCATGGGAATATCCCGGCCTTACTTCCACATGGATGGCCAAAATGAATATTCGCGGTTCCAAGGAAATGCTCGGTATTTGTTAGGACCAGTTTGGCGTAGTGTATTATGCGTTGTTAAAACCGATTGAAACAATCACAGGCAATCGTTGTCGAACGCAATTAATTGAAAAATAAAGTGATTTTACAGCATGTTCAACCTCATGTTGCGAAAGGGGACAAGACATACTTAGAAACGACATAATCACTAGACGGTACTCCCTTTTTGATCGTAATGAAATCTTTTTAAATACAATACTCCTTTCCGTCTTTGCTTTGCAAACAGCTGTTCTCAAGCAAACAAATGCTGTTCAACATCTCTCGGTTTCATATGGTATGGCAACTAATTTTTTTGTTGCTGAATCATTCCTATGATTTTTAGTCTTGTTTCGTCACTTTCAATGATCCTGCCAATTCTTGTGACGTTTGACACGTATCTCGATCAAGTAATGCCTTCAATTCTGCGTCTTCTAAAATCTTCTTTCTTCCTCTGCCATGCTGGTCTTCGACGTCGAAATCACCGTTATTGAAGCGTTGAAGCCACTCACCTTAAATACATATTTAAGAGCATTCGAGCCTCAGCCGCAAATTTTGTCATATCAAAGCAGAAAATCAAAATCTCTCGCAAATGACGAGAATTTTGCTCGTAAGCTGATATCGACTAATATGTCAATGGGGTTATGTTTACAAATACCTAAAGGCCTTGTTACACTATCATACACGATAGTGCGATCTACTAAATAAAGCATGTGTCCTGAAAAAGTACTAAAAATTCAACCGTACAACAGAGTTTTTGACAAATCGTGCGATTTGAAAAATTTTATGAAACTTTTCAAAACATTATGGTTTCTGTGCGATCAGTGTGGTATATATTGTGAAAAATATAAGAAGATTGTTTGTTCCTCAAGAAAAAAATTTAAGTAATGTAAAATTATTATGTTAATAAAAGTTTTTAGTTGTTTTATTGTGTAAATAAATTATTTCAATCATACTTGTATAATGTGTGGCCTACAACGCCATTTTGAAGCGATTTTTTCAAGTCGGCCAGACTTTTGAAACAGTTTCCTGTGAATGAGTCGTACGATCGTGTAGGATAGTGAATCAGGGCCTTAAGCTTGTTTTGTGATATCTGCAATCTATTTATTTCAACTTCGAAGTAACGCTACAGCCATCTATTGCAAAACGGCAGAAGCAGAGTTGTACAACTAGTTTGTAGGCAACAGTGGCAGGAAGCATTGCCTGATGCCAAAATCTATATGGACGAAATGCTGACCTTTTTTTAAATTCATGCTGCTTTCTGCCGGTATATGTAATTTACAAAGCCTACTAGCTCATTTTTTTTTTTTTTGGTAAACCTCCAAGGATGTTTTTTCGAACAAAACAATGGCTCTTTTGTGCCTGAAATTCAAGTCTTGTTATTTCACGTCGTTGCGATTTTAATTAGTAGCCATGATCATTTGGTTTTATCTTTGGACTTGCTTCTTTCGCGATATTTGAAAGTAAAAGTATACGTCGGTAAGCGAAGAACAGTTCAAGAACTAAAGGAAGAGATAATTCGGCACATTACCGGTAGTGAACCTCAATTATGTCTCAGAGTCATTGAAAATGTATACCATCGGATAGCGGTATGCCACCGAAGCCTTGTGCGCGATATTTGGTTTCACATATGATGTTTATAGATCCTTTGTGACAATGACAAATATTCACCCCTATCATGAATAATTTTTCCCCATTTTCTGATATGTAATTCAGCGGTGAATGTCATGGACAAAAAAATGTTCCCATTAAAAATTTCGCCTTATCGTGAATGGATTTTTCAAAGACATTTTTCCCATTTTTTGTGTAAATTTTTTCATTTTATTTTCTTTGGGGAACTAGAAAAAATGTAAGTAGTTGATATATTGTTGATATATTTTAATGGATATAATAATTAACTAAAAACTATTTTTAGATCTAAATCAATAAATAATGTGCAACGTGACATGTTTCTCAATAGGGTACAAAATAACCTGCAATGGGTCGGTTATTGTTTGTTATTACATGTGGTTTTGTGAAAGTTTCTAAAGATGTTGTGCCCGAATTTTGGAATTACAGAAGAACTAAATATTGCTGGTCCTCCTATTAAAAAAGTTCATGAATGGAAAAAGGTATTTTTCGTGTGGATAGACCAAAAAAGGTATGTGCGCTAATATAAAAAAAACCAACGAGAAACGGGAGGTGGACCACACCGAACCAAAAGCTTGTTCACCAGTGAACAGTGTATTATAAATTGATAGTAATAAAAGAGTCGGTAGAGGGCTTAGAAAACTACTTCAGCTTTGGTTTACCAAAAAACGTTTATGAATGCGAAAAAATTAAACAACATATTTACGTGCTCTTGATGATGAAATAAGCTCTGAAACACCCATCTGTTCAAAAATTTTAACAGCATCGCCATTAGCCTCTACAATAAGAAGAAAGTCCAGTAATAAAAACGCTTCCTCCATTAAAAGAAGAAGAATTGAGCCACAGGAAAACTTATGCTCTCCGCAATCGTTGAAATGAGTTGGAGCTCATAATTTCGCGAAAAAGAAGTTGCAGATAAAATACAAATTTGTGGATGTTAATTATAAAACTTATATTTAATTGTACATCCTTTGACCACAAATTTTCAATAATTTTTACTTTGTATTTATATTTTATTCTTCGCTATTGTCTACTCACTACATATTAAACAAACGTTCCCATGATATTCATGATAGCAAATTTCCCTACTTGGGAAATTAAAATTTTATGGGAATAAAAATTTCACATTTTATTCACGATAGGGGTGATAAAGATAAATCTTTCAAACTTTTTGTTTCATTTACAATTAACGCCGTGTGTTTTTCTTGGACCATCCTTTAGTTGACAGCAACAATTTTGACCGTGTCTACCTCGCTTAAAGTGAACGCTGATCTTTTGTGTTTTTAGGAATTTATAAACAATTATTTCCAAAGCTTTTTTCTATATAAGCTTTTCTTTTCAACATTTTACAATTTATGTTAACAATTAATTTAACAAACAACATGCATTTATAAGTTAACAAGTTAATAAAAAAAAAAATTCTCCCAAATGGATTATAAATTGTTTGCTTGGCATGATTAAAAAGAAAAACCAACAACATGTTCTAAAAAGTTAAATATAAAATTAAAGAAAAATAAGTTTAAGAAACAGCAAACTTAAAATAAAACAATTTGTAAATTAAAACAAAATATATTCATTAAAATATTTACTAAGAAAAGAAGTTGCAATTAAATCAAAAGAAAAAAAGGTGAAATTTTACTGTCTCTTTCTAACTCTATGATTCTCACTGTCTCTACTTTTCATACAACAACATTTCTATTTAATTCTAAATTCTGTTTTTTTTAATGCAAATAATTAAAATGTGTAAAATGTATGAGAAAATTATAATAAAAATATAAAAATAAAAAATATGAGTTGGCGGTAGGTGTGTATTTACAAATGTTTGTTTGACATGATGATTAGTGAAAATCTAATATTTTTCTTGCTAAATCTCATTCAAAGAATAGAACAAATTAGAAACCCATTAAGATTTAAAATATAAACTCTTACCAGCATTTTCCGGCTGTGTCATGGCCTGTAAAATTTTAAACGATCGACTGGGTATGGCGCTGCCGGTATATTTTTTGGGTTCGGCTACTTGTTGTTCACTGGGTGGTACATATTTTTGGGAGTTATCTTTTGATTTAAAAAAAAAGAAAGAAAATATATTTCATTATACTATTTCCTTATTATTTTATTGAAATTTTATTAAAAATCTAACGCTACAGAAAACAAAAATCACATAAAAAGCTTTCTTAAAGTTTTTCAAGCTTTATTTTTACCATTAAAAGAACGTTGTTGGTTATATTTAAAAGCAGAAGGCGTTGTTGGCGCTGATGAGTAGTTACCTGCAAGAAAGAAAGTAACAAACATTAATTTCTTTTATAACGTACAAATTGAAGTTTTGTTTAAATTTGTATTAAAATTTGAAGTTAATCAAGGCCATGTTTGTTTGTGTTAACCGTTTAGTTAATAATTAAAATTTAAAATTCAACCAAAACCAGCCATAACATTTTTGATGAGAAATATAAGTTATTTTAGTTAAAGTACAATCAATAACTGATATAGTCGACTATAGAACAATATCTAGAGAAATGTAATGAATTTGAATAGAACTATGGAAACTTTATTTGTTAAAAGAAAACTGCTCCTGTTTAGACCAAAGTACTGTTTACAAAATACAGTCGAGCGACTTGTGTACAAAAAGTGTGCTGAAATTGTGAAGAAAAAATTTAGTGCTCTTATGCAAATTTTCTGGACTAGTCGCTTAAGACGTAACGCCACTTACTTTTCTTCAACTTTTCTTAATCTAAAGCTATGTGCACACGGTTGTCAGATGTTACAATATTGTAAGATCTGGCAACATGCTGACCATGTAGTGACAATGAAAAATTGTACCGCAGAAGTAAATTCTTTGTTCAGACGATAGTAAGAAAATCTTATTTGTCAGACTGTGTTCTGACAAATAATTCATCTGACAACAAAAATTGTCAGTTCACACGGTTGTCAGATGTTAGATGAAAAAAATTGGCAGACATATTGTAAGGCATTGCCACTTATGTATATCAACAGCCATCTGTTTGGCAGTGTTGCCCATCAAACTTTTTTCTGACAATGATGCCATTGTCAGGTGCATTAATTTTATATATCTGACAATTAAAACTGAGCTTACAATACCAGCCAATTATCTGGCAATGCCGACGAAGAGTGTTCTCACGATTGTCAGATGCCTGACAACATTGTCGTCTTACAATTGATTGACAATGGTTTTTCTGACAACGATTGTAATACAATTTCAGACAATTTTACTGGCATAATTGAATGATCTGACAACTGTGTGTACGTAGCTTAAGATTGAAA
Source organism: Thecocarcelia acutangulata (assembly GCA_914767995.1). Lineage (NCBI taxonomy): Eukaryota > Metazoa > Arthropoda > Insecta > Diptera > Tachinidae > Thecocarcelia > Thecocarcelia acutangulata. The sequence goes on along the minus strand of OU612097.1, from coordinate 24,740,567 downwards.
GAGTGAAATAGTCAATAATAGAAAGAGGCGATTATATAAGATACCACAAAATAACTTACGTACACATAAATACGATATTTGTAAACAACGCTATAATGACAGGTAATTTTGTTCCAAAAAAAACTTTTTCGTGTATTTTGTTGAATTAAATTAGGGAAAAATTATGTAAAAAAAATCAAAAATGTAAAGACAAAGGCCCTTCTTAACGCATCGTCTTTACGTGCCGACGTTATGAACATGACATGAACATAACGTCGGCAGATTGAATGTAAAAAAGAAGTTCATGTTCTTGTATGTGGCGAATACGTATGTTCGGATTTACCTTATCAAAGTGTTCAGTTCGGCGCCATTTTGTGTAGTTTTGTTCGTGATGGGCAACTTCATGGCGAACATCGATGCGCAGTCATATGTTCGAGCATCGATGTCAGTGCATGAACGACATGGACATGAGCAGTCCACATTAGACATTTGCGATGTTCGACATGATGCTCATATCATGTTCATGGCTAATGGAGACCCCCAGTAATTATTGAAGTGAAACATTGGTGTCGTCAATAATTTTTAATTTGACAAACACATTTAAGTTTTAAAGACAGCAGTAGCACTATGTGTATTTCAACAATGCAAATTTCAGAGGTGCCACATATATATTTAACATGAATAAAATTAAAATTACCGACTGAAAATGTAATAATATCACGTAAAGCTGTAAAAACGAATCAATTTATTTGTTTATTTTATTTATGTGATGTTTATTTCTATTAAATATTTCAAACAAATTTTAGTGTTTATTGCTGCCAATTTATATTTATAGTGGCAGCACTGCATTTACTTTTTGCTGCTTACGAAAACAGAAATTAGTCTAAGTTGGCAGCAGCAGCAGCAAATGCTGTTGTGACGTCGTGCTGCTGTGATGTCGTTAAAATAATCGTGTGCATTTAAACACATGTATTTTATTTTTGACAGATTGCTGCTAGCTGTCTGCTGTCGTCTATGTGTTTAAAGCTTTATGTTGCTGACGAGACGGCAGCATTTGAAGCTAACTTCATTTGTAGCCGTGAAGTTGTGATGTCTGCTGTCGTCTAAATGTTTAGAGCTTTAAGCTGCGTACCAGAGAACTGCAACCGGTGGCTTTTTTAATGATCTAAGTACACCCGTCTTAAATCGAGTTGCGGTTTAAGTGGCCACCGTATATTGTTTGCACAAGTATGTTTTCCGATTTTTTATGTTCTTGGGTCAATGAATTTATAAATGTTATGCTTTTTAGTAATTTTTTATGATATAAAAATGTTTATATAATATTTTGTATCTCCATTGGAAGATAGTATTCTCGAAAATAGTATATTTTAATATAAGTCTTGTGAAACGTTTTTACAGAGGAAAATTTTTCTTAAATCGAAAGAAATGTTATTATTTACTCAGCTGTATGAGTATTTTAAAATATTTGCTGCACTATATTTGCACCATTTACAGTTTTATTTCCGAAATTTCTTATTGTATTTTAGAAAATTTTATTTATTTATATTTCATAATTTCTCAAATATGTTGTACAGTGAATGGTTCATAGCTTATTTTATGCAGCAAAAATATCTATATTTGACAATTAAACGCCTAGCCTATAAAATAAACCGTACAGCCTAGCATCAGTTGCCTAGGAGTCCTCAAATAAGTAACTATTGTTTTTTTAGGAGATAAAATATTTAAGAAATGTTTACTCGTTGTAGCGTTCTGCTCGCATATAGCACATATATTCGTCTAAATGGCTAATCCTTTTGTCATCGCTGGCGCTGTAAGTCCCTAGTTGCCTCTGTTACGTTGTGCTTACCTTGTTCATGTCCGATTTGCATACGTCTCATTTGTTCGACGGTGGGGCTATGACGCGCCTGTTGAGCGCTCATTTGACGTGCAAATGTTGGGCGCTGCAATTGTGGTTCGATGGGCTCTTGTAGCATATGTTGTGGTTGTTGTTGTTGTTTAGCATTGTCACCGTTTGTGCCATCATCGATCGTATCGGTGATCTTTTGTAAAATTCTGAAAGATTTCGATTGTACTGGCGGTGTGCGTTGGTCACTAAAATTATATGTGATATGTTATGTGATGTGGGCGTGGTAGTTGTTTTCGTTTGATATGAGTAAATAAAAATGAGATATTAGAGTTTTATTTTTTGTTTTTAGAAGCCAAAAATACAATAAGAAAGTTTTATTAGTTAAAAGAATTTATATATGTAGTTTTTATTTTTTTGGTGTTAAACAAAATTTTATTTAAACCAATCATTCGAGAAAAAAAAATGAATGCACATGTATGATTTTTTAGTCATAAAATGTAAGCATAATGTTTACAAAATAAAAAAAAAAACTTTTGCTATAGCTAAGACGATACGAGGACTTAAAGAGCTTTGGAGGCAACATTGAAATAAATGCTTTTATCAGTAAATGACTTGGAAGAACAACGCACGTACAAACATTTATTCAAAACTACTTTTTAATTTCAGCTAAACACAGGAAACTATTTTGTGCGAGGAAGTGGTTGGGGTTGGGGAGGGGGGTGGGGGGTAGTTGGGTTTTTGGTATAGAAAAAAAGCTACCTGAGTCGATTTTTTCTAAATCTGATCTCAGCCTCAAGTGGACAGTCATAAACTACAAGATTATAATCCTCACTTTTTCAACAAAAGCATTTTCAATTATATTGGAATTTGTTTTTATTAATATTATAAATTATATTAGAAAAAAATATATAAAAAAGCTCAATTAGTTCAAATTAAAAATAAGCTTTTTAAAAAACAACTTCAATTAGAGCAAAAAAGAAGCTTTGCTATAATATCTCACTTGTCAAATGGTGGCAAACTTACTTTTGTATGACAATGGGCGTTTTCGAAATGGGTCCCCGAGAGCCCTCATTATTTTCGATAGTGATAGGTATTATGTGCGTTTTGTTGCCAGCAGCTGCATTATTTTGAGTTTGTTGCACCATACGTGGTGCATTGAGCTGTTGTAAGGTGGGCGATATAACACGTTGAGCTTGCTGCTGTTGGTGTGGTTGTTGTTGTTGTTGCTGCTGTTGGCCAAAGTTATTGTAACCCTGATCAACAAATTGATTGGGTGTACGCATAACATAGCCGGGAGCAGGAGCTGTAAAATGGTTATTAATTTTTATAAGAGAAAAAAGCTTTTGCTTAATACAAAAAAGTACAAAAACACAATAAAGAGGCTTTAAAAGATTTGTTTAGGTAATGACATAGAAGCTTTAGTTTTAATTAATTTAGTTAAAAAAAATTGTATAATTGCTAGTAAAGCTTGCTCCAATGCCACTTTTCTAAAAAATAATGAGGCAGAGTTACAAATGTAAATATATTGTGAATAATTGTCAAAAGCTCTGATGAGGGTAGTTTGACAATTCCGAGCAGGAGCTTTAACTTTGGCTTTTGGGTTACATAAGTTTAAACCATAATAAAACAAAGAAATATAGTTTTATTTATTTATTGATGAACTCAGTAATAATTAATTAAATTACTTTCCATGAGCCGAAAACCCATGACTTTTCAGCCCATGTGAAATTAATTAAAAGTAGAACTACTAGCTTGAAGGGCAATCAGCACTAAATATAGTTTTACAGGCCTGTTCTAAAAATCACGTGATTTCAAAGCACATGCCGTTTCAAAAGCACAAATGTGATTTGTGCCTGTTCTGCAAATCACAACTTTTTGTGATTTTCGGTGTGATTTACTCTCTTCTAAAGCACAAAAAATTCTGTTTTTTGGTCCAATTTACTGATATTTTTATTTTCAGGTTGAATTTTTTTATTCGCGGTATTATTTGCAAAATAAGGTTAATTCCTTCTAATAAATATAAAAGGCAAAATAAAATAAACCAATAAAGCAAATCACAAAATAATACAACAAATTTTGCAACAAAATGAGCGTATCTAGTTTTTTCTTAATTTAATGAATTATTTCGTATAAAATAAATGATTTTACTTAAATAATCAATAGAAAACACATTAAGTTATTTATTAATGTAATAAATTATAAAATTCATCATAAAGTGCGTGCAAAAATTGGGATGTGATTTCAAATTGATTGCAAGTTAGCTAACCGATTTAAAATCACAAAAATCAAAAATATTTTGTGTGCAGAACACCTTTTTTGTGATTTCAAATCACTTTCACAAAAAGTGATTTGCAGAACAGCCCTGTTAATATCAATGAAATGGACTTTATTGAAAATAAAATTTTATGTCACTAATATTTATATTATTGCAACAGCTGGTGTGTTCAAAACGTAATCTGGAAGACCGATTTTCACTAAGCTTTCGCAGCTTTAGCTCTTCGAATGTTGACTTCCAAGTGTTGAATAGTCTCCTCCAGGATCCCCCGGGGAAACAGATTTTGCATTGGCATACAACACACAAGAGCACTCTACTTTCTGGTGGCATGCAGGGGAAGGAGTCCCTCATTTATTGTAGCAAATATTGGTGGATTTCAAAAACCCCAAATTGTGCAAAAACCTCAAGGGTTAAAGTTTGCACAACGGGGATTAGAAAAGGCCTCGAGGGGTTCTGTTTTGCAGACCATCTCGTTGCTGATTGATACGTTCTGGCTGTGGTTTAAACTTAAAATCACAGGAAGGGGAATAGTTTCCCTATTTTGGGGGCTAATAACTCCCCGAATAACTGTTATGTTGCAACAGATACCTGTATTGTAAGGAACCAGGGGTGATGTTTAGACGGGAGAATTGGTTAAAGACTGATCTTCTTAATGGACTATGGTCTACCAACTTATTAAGCCTTATCTGCCACTTACTGTTGGGAAATTGCATAGAAGGCCCAAACTCTTAAGCAATGCGTTTGTCTATACGGCTACAATATTGTGACAAAAAGTTGCTACCCGTGTGAGCCTTGCAAACCGCACGAAAGCGCTGGTGAATTGTGAATAATTCAGCCATGGAGTTGGTCCATCATCATATTATGCCGCCAAGGCAGGTAAAATAATTTCTACTCTGTCTGCCTCATGATAGCAGGTTTTGACTTGGTGTATGACTAACCAGGGTACTCTACTTTCTGGGGCATAGAATAGTAGAAGTCCCTCATTGGTTGTGGGGAAAAAGACTTAACCCTTACCAAGGATTAAAATTAGCACAACGGGGATCAGAAAAGGCCTCGAGGGGTTCTGTTTTGCAGACCAACTCGGTGCTGATAGATACGTTCTGGCTGTGGTTTAAGCCTAAAATCACAGGAAGGGGAATAGTTTCCCTATTTTGGGAGCTAATAACTCCCCGAAGAACTGTTGTCTTGCAACAGATACCAGTACTGTGAGGAACCAGTGGTGATGCTTGACGGGTGAGTTGGTTTAAGGGCTGATGCTGCTATTGGGCTTCGGCCTACCAACTCATTAGGCCTTGTCTTCCATTGACTGCTGGGAAATTGCATACAGGCCCGAAATTCTCAACAAGAAGCTGCTCATATGGCTACAAACATATGGCATAAATTGCTACCTGTATGAGCCTAGCAAGGCACACGGGGGCGCTGGTAGGTAATTCGTGCATAATTCACTCCGTGTAACTGGTCCATTATCAGATAGGGCCGCAAGTGCTGATGTAAATCTTTTTCACAACTGTCGAATTTTAAGAAAGCTGCATTTATTAGTTACTGTCTGACTGGCGCCGAATTATTGTATTTCAAATAAGGGCCACCAAAAAAATTGAGTTTTTAACGAAATCTACGGCCTTTAAATAAAAATCATGTAAATATATGCCATTGGTGGTGTAATATGAAAATTGGATTTTGCCAATGTTGTTAATTCAATATTTCGTTTTCTCTTGAAGAACTTCTTCAGGAATATATTGTTTAAAAGCAGTTTCTATTTATTTTTATTTCATTTTAGTTTTAGGCTTTATGTTCCGTTAAAATATGTTTTATAATCAAAGCTTTTCAAAGCTCTCTGATACTTGATTTTTGTTTATGTACGAGTATTGCTGTTTTGTGTGAAGTTTTGAGTTTTTATGTAATTTTTGTTTTCTGTGTTTTGGAAATTAATTGTTCTCGTATATTTTCTACTTACAATTTGAACCTGCTCCATGATTGAAACTTGGCTGAGCTGGGGTATAAGTGGGTGTTTGCTCCAATTGTATGGGTATAATGCGTTCCTAAAAATATTTTATATCTTGCTATTTTTAGCTTATAGAGTTATGTGATTTGGAGATTTTTACCTTGGGAGCATTTTGGGTATTCGCTTGATTAATTGGAGTATTTATTTGCAACCGCAAACCGGTTGTATTGAGGGGTTGAGCACCAAAATTGTGTGACCCTGTTGTTTGTGGCATAAAGCCATTACCTTGATTTAAAGGTTGGTGGTAGATTTGGTGAGCGGCCTGAGATGGTGGCGATGATGTGGCGGGTGGGGGTGGCAATTTTATACGGTTTAAAGATGAAGGCACCACGTTACCATTTTCTTCTGGGCGTGCCCAGGCTGGTTGTTCTTTATTCATCGGTTGGCTACTCATCCAGCGTAGTTGTTGATTTGGTTGGTGCTGTGGTGCCATTTGGTTTATTGGTGAGTCACGATGTAGTTGTTGTTGTTGCTGTTGTTGCTGCTGCTGCATTTGTTGACGTACAATATGCTGAGCTTGTGGCTCTGTGGGTGGTGCCAAAGGTGCAATGTACAAAGAGCCGATATTGGTCTGTGAAATATTTACAAAATGTTTATTTAATTCAAGAATTTGCATTTAGTTAAAAAATACGTAATTACAAAAACAATATTTTTGGTTAGTATTCAGTATTGAGATTCTTCTCTGTTAAATTTTATACTTTTCCAGATGAAATGGTAATAAGCCTACACAAAAATAATTGCAGTACGACGGGCTATTTTTTTTAGAAGTATTATTTATGGTATTTAGTAGAAAAATTTGTGGTCAGACAAAATTGTTTTGAAACAATTTGTCTTTTTTTATTGCTAGATATAAAATTTTGTTGTAAATTTTATCGCATGTTATATATTTTTATGATAATGTGATGAAAATTTTCATTTTAGATTCATATCTATATAAACAGTTTTTGCTTCAATTTTTCACTTGATACTAATTTTTATAGATAGTTTTATCTTTACGATAAATTTTTATAGAAAATTTTTCGCTTGAGATAAGCTTTTATAGAAAATTTTTCATTTGAAATGAGTTTAAAAAAAAATTACACTTGAATGAAGACGAATTTATATTCAAAGTTTATCACTTTGGATACATTTTTGTAGAAAATCTATCGGTTGGAAAACATTTTACTTAAAATAAATTTTTTATTCTATTTTCGCTTAAATTACATTTTTGTAGAAAAAGTGATAGATAGAAAAATTTACGCCTGGGATAAATTTTTAAAGAAAATTAATCGCTTGGGATAAATGTTTATGGAAAATTTATTGCTTGAGATAAATTTTTATAGAAAATTTATCGCTTGAGAAAATTTTTTTTAGAAAATTAATCGCTTGGGATAAATGTTTATGGAATATTTATTGTTTGGGATAAATGTTTATGAAAAATTTATTGCTTGAGATAAATTTTTATAGAAAATTTATCGCTTGGGATAAATGTTTATGTAAAATTTATTGCTTGGGATAAATTTTTATAGATAATTTATAGCTTGCGATAAATTTTTATAGAAAATTTATCGCTTGGGATAAATTTTTATATACAATTTATGGCTTGGAATATAGTTTTATAGAAAATTTATCGCTTGGGAAAAGTTTTTATAGAAATTTTTGCGCTTTTTTCGGATAAATTTTTATAGAAAATTTATTTAAACTGTTTTAGAACATTATTCATTTGAAATAAATTTGTATAGAAAAAAATTAGGATTGCGATACATTTGTATAGACAATTTATCGCTTGGGATAAATTTTTATAGAAAATTTATCGCTTGGGATACATTTTTATAGAAAATTTATCGCTTGGGATAAATTTTTATAGAAAATTTACCGCTTGGGATAAATTTTTATATTAAAATTAACGCTTGGGATAAATTTATGTAGAAATTTTTACACATGTATATAGCTCAATTACAAATGAAAATTCCGTAGGAGCTCTTTCACTTTTCTCCTTCCTCCAATTATGAACAAAAATGAAATATGATATTTTTTATTTTTTCCTTTTCTCCATTCACTGAAAACACTAACAGGCAGTTTACCAATTTCGAATGAATGCGAAAGAAATCCAGTCACTCACATTCGAATCAATTTGGGTTTTTCCACTATTATTCGTTCGCATATTCTTATGTATTTTCATTGAGTTTTGACAGATCGTTCGCATAAAAAAAGTTAGACGAACCCAAATCAATTTTCTTTCGCTTAGATTGCGAACGCAAGCACGCTGTCGAGATTGGTAAACTGGCTGTAAAGGAACTTCAAATTATCAATTCCACTGATCAAGTTAACAATAATCGTGCTTGTCTTTATAATTTGAATTGAAAAAAGTACTTTATGTGAAAAATAAATTCCGAGAGGAATAAATTCCGTGAGAAATGATTTTCTTGAGATAATTGGGCTGATAAAAAGTTTATCGCATATAATGAATTTTTGTTGGAAATTTATCGCTTGAAACTAGTTTATTTCTGGTTTAGAAGTTGTACTCACCGGCTTAGGACCTTGATAAGGCGATTGCTGAGTGCTAAAGTCGGGAGTTCTTTGGGCCTGTTGTTGCACATTGTTGTAAATTGGCTGAGGATGCGACTGCGCTGCTATTGAAGGATGTGCTTGTACTTGTTGTTGTGGTTGTTGGACTTGCCCGCGTTGAGTGCGCCATGGTACTGCTTGTGCCGAATTATTAGGAGAAACTGATGCTCCCGAGGATGCAGATGATGGAGTCGATTGCTGATGTGCCAAAGGAGATACAGCCGTTGGAGCTCTTTGTTGTTGTTGTGAAAATTTGAAAGGGCTTTCAGTCGCTCTGGCCGGTGTTGAATTCTCTGCAGTTCGGGGAGTATCAGACTGCCTGGTGTAAACGTTGACAACTGGTGAAGTGGGGGCTGCCACACTACGAAATTCGGGTCTATAAGGTTGTTGTTGTTGCTGTGCTGTTTGTTGAGATATATGCGTTTGTTGAAGTTGTGCTGTAGGTGGTTGTGGGCCACCGTATGGTGGTGATTGTTGCATTGTAGGTCTGATGGGAGATTGCTGCGGCTGTTGTGGCGGCGTTGGTGGCGTGTATAATTGTTGTTGTTGCTGTTGAGGTTGTTGATAGTTCGTGTAATTATTGCTCGTTTGATTTTCTTGCATTGAATTATTCGTAGTCGCAGTGGGCATCGTTTTCTTGAAACCTGTGTTGCAAGACATAAAATTTTAGTTAGCGGATTTTATGTTTCCTTGAAAATTAGCAAACGGAAAATTTTTAACAATAAATGCTTTAGGCTCTTTTAATTGGTTAAGATTATAAGGATGTTTGGATTAAAAAAATTAATGCTTGTTTATATAAAAAATGCCATCACCGGTTTAAAATGAGTTGCTGTAAAAAACTGATTAGAATCATAAAAAAAATTAAAAAACAGGAGACTTAAAAACTTACAGGCGTATTCATAAAAATATTTTATATTTATTAGTTGTCCCCCAGCTAAAAGTGTTTGATTATTTTTTTTTTTTCTCTTCTTCTTCAATTAAAAATTATTGACCACAGCAAATTTGTATTGTAAAAAATCCTTCTTAAGCAACTTAAAGAAGGAAAAACTTGAACTAAAACCCGATGTACAAATGTACAAAAACCAAAAATCTAATTTAAAAATTATAAAGTTCAACAAAAAATCAATATTAATTTGTTAAATTTTTGTTGAACTTTTTATAATTTTTTAAATTAAAAATTGTTTGGTTTGTACATATGTACATCAGGTTTTTAGTTCAAGTTTTTCCTTCCTTAAGTTTTTTCTTAAGAAGGATTTTTTACAATACAAATTTGCTGTGATCAAGAAAAATAATAATCAAATCTTTAGCTGGGGGACAACTATCAATAAATTAATGTATATTAAAGGTTTATTTGACAAACTTTGTACAGAAATTTGTCAAATAAGCCTGTAATGAACAAAAAATATTTTTTATGAATGTTACCATTAGGGCTGGTTTAAAGCAAAATGTTGTCAATATTGATGTAAAAGCCATTAGAAGTTTCGTTTTTGTTAATTAACGCAGAAATTTATATTCCCCTGGTATGACTCAAGATGATAATTGTTTTTTATTAGATTTGGAAAGATCAGTAAGCAGAGACAACAACCATAACCATTAAAATGTGTGTAATGAACGAATAAAAAGATAAAGCTTTATTAATTATAAGGCCGCCATTTTTTTTTTGTTGCTGTGATTGCATATGAATTTACGCTCTCTGCTCACCATCAATATTGTCGTTGTTCAGTATTGCAGTACCATTGTTATTGGTATTGTTCGTTTGCGGTGAGCTACTGTTACTGTTAACACTGTTGTTATTGCTGCCAGCGTTATGGGGTAAATCCACCATTGGACTTTTAGAACGATCCTTGACATATTCATCTTTCCAGAAAGTATTCTTCTCAACCGGCGGCGGTACTTTACGTAAAGCGGCCATCGGATTTGGAGGAATTTTAATTTCCGGACGAAAGCCCATTGGTGGTGGTTCAAAGCGTTGTGGTGTTGGTGATTTGCGCGGCATATTGGGTGAATTGGGTGCACTGCCGCGTCCACCAACACCGTTACCATTGCTGGGTGGTGCTAATGTGCCTACGTTGGAAAAATTGGAAGAGGATGGTGGTGGAGGGGGCGGTGCTGGTGCACTGCCGCCATTAAAACTCTTACCGGGTGAGGGTGGCGGGGGTGGCGGCAAAACCTGAAAAGGCATTCCCATCGCTGCAGCGCCCATAGAAGCAGCAGCACTTGGACTTGAGCCGCCCGGTGATTGTGGCTGAGTTGGACGGTTTTGTTGCTGAATGCCGGTGGCGCCTTCGGCCTGTGCATTTCGCGCCAAACGTTTGGCCATACGTTCGGATTTGATTTGTGAGAGATCTATGCCGCCAGGTGTGTAAGTGAAGGGTTTTTTGTCTTTTGTCATCATGGCATTTTGAACGCAGGCTGGTGCCTCGTAGGTCTGTTGGGCGGGCATGCGTTGACCAGCTCCATACCTGGAAAAAGTTAAAAAAAAAAAAAAATATTTAGAAATTAAATTAAAAAAAAAAAATTTTGAATAAAAATTTTACTTTTCAAAGAAAATTTTTTGCTCGGCATTATTTTAGTAAAAATTGTAGTACTTGAGATAAATTTTTGGAAAAAAAACTATCACTAGCGACAATTTATTGCTAGAACTAAAAAGTTTCATTGAAAGTGTATCGTATATTTTCTATCGAACAGTTTTCATTCGTGAATTATTTCTATGGGAAATTTTCCACTTATGAATAATTTCTATAGAAAATGTTTCACTTGTAAATAATTTTTATAGAAAATATTTCACTTTTAATGACTTCTATACAAAATTTTCTACTTGAGAATAATGTGTATAGTAAATTATTCGCTTGAGAATAATTTCTATAAAAAAATTTTCATTTGTTAATAATTTTAATAAGAAATTTTTTACTTGTGCATAATTTCTATAGAAAATTTTTCACTATTTCCATAGAAATTTTTTCGTTTTTCTTTTTTTGTGAATAATTTCTATGGAAAACTTTTCACCTATAATAATTTCTATAGCAAAGATTTCATTTGAGAATAATGTCTATGGGAAATTCTTCACTTGCGAATTTGTATAGACAATTTTTTACTTGAGAATATTTTCTCTAGAAAATTTTTCACTTAAGAAATATTTCACTTGTGAATAGTTTCTAGGGAAATGTTTCCACTTGTAAATAATTCCTATAGGAAATTTTTCATTTGTGAATAATTTTATAGAATATTTTACACTTGTGATTAATTATCATAGCAAATTTTTCAAATTGTGTTTAATTTCTGTTAAAAACTTTTCACTTGTGAATTATTTTTATAGAAAATTTTTTACTTGAGAATAATTTCGGTAGAAAATTTTTCACTTGGAAATAATTTCGATAGAAAATTTTTCACTTGAAAATAATTTCTATAGGAAATTTTTCGCTTGGAAATAATTTTTATAAGAAATTTTTCACTTGTGAATTTTATAGCAAATTTTACACTTGTGATTAATTTTCATAGCAAATTTTTCAAATTGTGATTAATTTCTGTAAAAAACTTTTCACTTGTGAATTATTTTTATAGAAAATTTTTCACTTAAGAATAATTTCGGTAGCCAATTTTTCACTTGGTAATAATTTCTATAGAAAATTTTTCGCTTGGGAATAATTTTTATAGGAAATTTTTCACTTGTGAATAATTTCTATAGAAAATTTTTCAATTGTGATTTATTTCTATAAAAATTTTTCCACTTGTGAATACGTTTCAATAGGAAATATTTCACTTGAGAATAATTTCTGTAAGAAATTTTTCACATGCGAATAATTTCAATAGAAAATTGTTCACTTGTAAATAATTTCTAATAATAATAAAAATAATATTTTTTCACTTGCTGATAGTCTCAATAAGAAATTTTTCACTTGTAAATAATTTCTATCAAAAATCACTTGATAATAATTCCACTTTCTATAAATAATCACTTGAGAATTTTTGGTGATGTAAGGATCTTTAAATTCCTTCGCCCAGCGTTTAATAAAATATAAAATATTATTTGGCTAATTTCGGGAAGAGGAAACCACTACCACAATTTCTTGCTGTAAAATAGATTTAAAAATCTAAAATATATTTTGTGTATATTATATTTTAAAAAATCCATTTATTTTTTATTGCTTTTTTTCTTATCGACAATAATAAACCTTTGCACTAAACAATTTATTGATGCTACAATTGACGTCATTTAAAAACTTTTGCTTAATAAAAGAAATGATTTTTGTGACACAATTTTAGATAAATGCAGCAGCAGCAGTTTTCGTTTTTTTTTTTTTTATAATTTATTGAAAAATAATATTCAAACAATTAAGTTTTTAATCGCTATTTTTAGCTTCTACCATTTATACCATTTATTTATACTATTTATAATTTTTATTGAAAAATAATATTTTGAAAACAAATTTTTGGCAACATTAAGAAGACACATGGGACTGCAAATTATGCAGAATTTTGCAAAACAAATGTTTGATATTAATTTTTGTATAATATTAAAAATAGTTTTTTGATTATTAGAAAATTTCAAAATTTAAAAAAATAATAATAAATTGTGCGTTGCGAACTGTTTTTAAATAGCAATTTTAGCCCTGAATAATGGTAGCGAAGAATATGAATTTCCAAATCTCGTTGAAACGTGAATGATCACGTTCAATCATGTTAATCATGCTCTTATTACGACTTTTCTGCATCACTTTAGGAATATTTTTCGATTATGTTAACATTATTGCTGCTTCACCCACATTTTTTTTTTTATTTATTTTTTTTTTTCAAAATTTACATATCTATATATGTATAAAGATAAGTTTCATTTTGTTTCTGTGGCTGTGGTTGTACAACCAGTTGTCATTAAATGTTTGTCGTTAGTCTGTTAGTCAATGCATACAAATTAGAGCAAAAACCACAATGTCAATTTGTGGTGACGCAATTTTTGTGTTCATTACAACAAGTTAGAAATACAGGCGGGCAAACAGACAGACAGACAAACCGTCTGCCAGTTAGCCAACTTAGCTGGCGGGCAGGTACAATTTGTTTTTCTACTTTTAGCTTGACTGTAATGTTGGCATAGTTGTGTTTCATTGCGGTTTTCTTTATGTTTATTTTAGTTCTGCGAAACTAGTTAATTGTCAATAAAACCTTTTTTAGTCAAGCCATAATTAAGGAGAGGTAAATCGTAATACAACATTTATGCCTCTATGCTCTGGATTTTATTTGAATAAAAAAATACCAGTATGTCTTACAAACTTCCCATCAGTCAGCAACATCAACTTGTCGACAGTTATTTGTTTCGAAACAAGTTCCGTTCCGTAAAAAATTATAAAAATTTATTAACAAATATTTCATTCAACCGTGTAATTAAAAACAAAAGAAGAAGAAGAAGAACCCAGTTTAGGAATGGTATAGCAAGACTTTGAAATGTGTTTGTAGGTCAGAAGTTTCTTTTAAAATTGTGTTCCAACCGCAATTATACGCAACTGTTATACATTTCTTAAGAGCGTACAAAAGGTGTTACATCGAAAACGCACCAGTTCATTGTAAATAAAGCGAAAAGTTTTTAGAGAATTATCTTAATATTTTTACAACCATCTCTAAACAAGAGCGACAAGCGTTTTACAACAGTCAAAAGTTCTCATGTCCGTACATATTGTAAGGAGCATACCGGAGCAATGTGGCGGCAAAGCAGCGGCAACGCTTTACTCAAGGTTCATTAACGTCTACACGGCAAAATTACAACAATACAACAAAAACAGACATGTGGTAAGCTATGTTTGCCAAAAATGTTTGTAATTTTTTTTACAGTTATAAACTATGAATGTATCTTTTCATAATCATAAATTATTATTATTTGGATTATTCTTATGTTCAAAAAATAATTTTTATATGTTTAATTCAGAATAAAACACTAAATTCACTTCCAAAAATGTAAACAATACTCTTGACGTAAATGGCTTACTATATTGCCAGTAGCAAAAAATTTCCACATGCCGTAGCGCTGCCACCATATAGATGTTAATGCACCTTGGCTTTACTATTGGAAATCCGATTTTGAGAATGCGTTTCACAGTGAAGTAAGTGGCAAAAGAAAATAATTGCAAACAAAACAAAAAAGAGAAATATAAGAAAGTGAAATAAATAAGCAATTAACAAAATTTTTGTATTTCTAATAGAAAATAGAGGTTAGTCTAAATAAGTCATATTTAAAACTTTAATTATTTTAATTTAATAACAATATTACAAACAATCATGCCGTCCGTTTAGCTGTTAACCCTGCATTTACACATACGAGTAATCTCATGCGAGTGCTGAATATGTATTATCAACATAAATTTCTTCGAAAAACTCGAATCTCTTGCAACTTTCATTTCTGTCTACACATGCGAGTGAGAGTTCATTTTAAATTTGTCGTCAGCACGTGAACTTCAAACAATTTGTTTAATTCGTATATTTTGTTTCTTTGGCTGTCTTTATAAACTGGAGTTGCCGTATTTTTCACTTGAGAATATTTTTAGAAAATAGTTGGCATTAATTTGTATTATCATTATATTATTGATATTAACACGTTATAATTTAAACATTTCTATCCATAGTATTAGTTTTAATAAATTAACATACAAACTAGCTAAAACTTAGATTTTAATTTTATAATGATCCAGTTGATTGGTTTAAAATTATTTACACGGTAACACTGTTTGGTTGTTTGACATTTGATTGCATGGAAGTGCCAAAAAATCACTCGCATGCAAATTTAGCTGCGAGTAGACCTGCGAGTGCGAAAAATGTGTGGTAGTAAAAAAATGTGGGTGTATTGAGTTTTTCGAACTCTTACTCGTATGTCTAAACACTGGGTAAAGTAATCAGGGTTGGTTTATTTATTTGTTTGACAACCCTGTTTTTACCGTTTTGACATAACCTTGCCGCTTTTGTTTAGAGGTAGCAGAATCATATGTGAAAAAAAATATCCCGCAAATGCTCGCGATGGCTTCGGTGGCGTAACTAACGATCATTTCTCCAGAATTTGAGATTTTTTTTAGCGATTCGAACACTTTCATTCAAACACACCTCGTCACAAAGATTTTGTGGAATAGTTTCATAAGTAACGGATTTGTTTAAAAGAGTTTTATACTCTAAAGCAGGGGTGCCCAAAAGTTCTTTATGGAAGAGCAAATACCAATACATTTGAGGAAAAACTCCTTTCGTTGTTATAAAAAGCAAAACATATTTACGAAAACAAAATTCATAAATTTTTACCAACAAAGCATGCGAAAGTGTGGTTGCTTTACTCTTGTGTGTGTGCAGTGAAGAACGACAAAAAATATATACGACAAAGTTGTTTGTGTATTTTTCATTGCTAGTGCTGAGTGCAGTATTGACGTATTAAAGAGCACATCCCTATAACTAAGCGCTTTTATAAAAACAATTGAGCATCTAGCGCATAGAGTTTGGGCACTTCTGCTCTAAACAATACATTACGTTATATTTTTTGTACAAAAAAATCATGAAATAGTCATTCAAGCAATAAACTTTTATACATCTTAAATATTTATGCTGAATTCATAAGCCCAATTATATCATTGAAAGTTGTATTTGAAGAGGCAATTTAAATAAATCTTTAAATAAGTTCATGGTATCATGGCGTATTGTTTTGCCAAAACTGTTATATAAAAATATTTCTAAACTTACGACTAACGGTTTTATGCATCGTTTTGTTTTCCGCTCAAGCTTGTTTGATTTGCTTTTTGAAACTGTTATACGATACAAATTTCTTTTAAAATTAAAATTTTAAATGATATAATATTACTACAAAAAAAAAAAAAAAACATTTTTAATGAAAATATACATGTGCCATAATTTTTCTTACAGTTTTAACAGCCCGCAATACAACGACATATTTCTTCTGTTATAAAAACCATTGAGAAGAAAAAATATTCTTAAATAAATCGTTACACTCAACATTGTAAGACCTTATACTGTTATACAAAATACCATAAGTTTAGCTTATTTTGTTTATGTATACAAACATATAAAACAAAGAACGTTTTTATTTAGCTAATTATGTATATAAAAGCTATTAAATAGCTATATTAAACTGTTATATGGGCCTGCGAAATTATTTTATAAGTTTACTAAACTATTATATAGGTTTATGAAACTGTTATAAAGGTTTATAAATATATAACTGTAAATAAAATTTTTATTTAACTAGTTATGCATACATATAATGTTATTTGTTCTTATCAAATTGTTATATAGGTCTATAAGACTGTTAAATAGGTTTACGAAACTGTTGTATTGGCTTATGAGGCTGCTATATCGGTTTATGACACTGTTGTATAGGTTTATGAAAATGTCAAAATAATTCAAAATTAAATTTTCTTTTACGTGTGATATATTATTTTCAAAGTTTCTTTTTTTCATCATTCATTTACTTATTGGATCTTCGAAATATGAACTAGCAATAAAAATAAGTATTCAAGCCTTAATACTAAACAAAAAAGTTAACTAAGTCCAGCCAATGCCTGACAACAAGTTTAATTTTGCGCGAACTCTAGCGGTAAAATCACCCATTTAACGCTGTGATTTCTCACTTTGCTCATAATGGCTACAACCCATCTTGTCACCCTGATTTTGGCTTGACGTTGAGTTCTGGGACGCTCGGTATATAAATATATTGCGGCTTTGTATGTTGTATAACAGTTATTTTTTTTGTCATGCAAAAAATAGTTTTTTCATTGTTGATTTTTATTACGTTTTTCTTAAAACCTATTTTATTTTTTATGAATACAAATAATAAATTGCTAGTGAATAAATGTAAATATGTGTACAAGCTGTATAACGGTTTTGTTTTTATTGGTTTAAAATGTTATTCATTCTTGAATAACTTAATCTTTTTATCATTTAATAATAAGCTTTGTTTAATTTTTTTTCTCATTATTATTAATTTTAGTTTTATTTTTTCTACGTAAACAAATCGTTTATGGTAAAAACTGCTTTTTTTTTGTTTGATTATTTCATTTTTATTATTTTTTTAGCTTTCGTTCCAGCAAGTTTCCAGGAAGTATTTTCAGAACAGTTGTCATTAACATTTGTTACTTTAAAGCCTTTTTTGTTTTAGTGTTGTGTTTCCCAATAATCGATCATCAAATAATTTTTTGTTTTTTCCCCCAATTTATTGAATTGCCTTTTTATGGCAGAAATCACAAATTCAATAATTGAAACAAGTATTTGAAAATTTCCTGTCTGGCATTAAATTTTGTTGGGTTTAATAAATTCTATGAATAAGAGAAATTCACTTTTAATTTTTGCTACTGAAGCAGCAGCAGGTGTTTTCATTTCTGATGCTGCTGCTGCTGTCGCTTTTCAAAATTTCTTTATTTTCTTCTCTTAGCCCAATTACAAATGTGGCAATAAATGTTTCCAGGCCAGCAGTAAAATTTTTGTTTATTGCAACATGACAAGAAGCTGTCATACTCAAACAAAAAGGAGAAAAAAAATTGTTTAATTGTGCAAAAATTACTGAACAACCTGACTCTTTACTTCTTGCCATAAAATAAAAATAAAACAAAAAAATGTTGCAAACTTATAAATGTTGCATCTTTTCACTTGTTTGTTGTCTTGGCAGCATTTAAATCATAATCCGGTAACAACGTATGTAGTTTCTTTCTGCTTCCAATATGACGTTCAAGATCCGCCAACAGCTTTGAAGAGTTTATGTCACATTGAACGCACTTTTTATAAAAAACAAAAAATTGAAAAAATCCAAAGCGAAAGTTTGGAAAAATTTACACAAAAGGCATATACCAAGGTGCATTAATGTCTACACGGTGGCAGCACTAGAGCAGAATTACAACAAAAACAGGCATGTGGTAAGCTATGTTTGTCAAAAATATTTGTAACTTTTTCACAATTATAATCTTATGAATTTACATTTTTATAATTATAAATTATATTTATTTAAATTATTCTTATGTTCACAAAATAATTTTATATGTTAAACAATTGCTGAATTCACAAGCTCTGTCGTATTGTGTATCGATGTATTTTGAGAGAAAATTTCAAACACAAACATTAAACTCACAAAAAATAATTATAATAATTTTCATGAGAGCGTTCTTATGAGAAATCTTATGGCAACGATATTATAATAAGAGCTGTCAAAAAAGCGGATGTGAATTCATTACCAGGTGAACTTAACAGCACAGGTGATTATTTTTTGCTTCTCGCGTTTTTTCCAATGAGACTGTCAAATTTTGTTTCTTTTGTTTACAAAATTTTTCACGCCATTTTAATCTGAAGGTTTTTTTGCATGATTTAGTGCAATTTCAAGAAATTTGTGTGAATTTAAAAGTGAAAAACTAATATAATATGTGATTTTAATTACAAACAATTATAAAAGCTTATATTTAACGTTTATATAAAATATTTTCTCTGCTGAGCAATCTTAGGCGAATTTAGATTATGACATTCACGATGTGTTTTACAATAACAAAATACATTGTACTGAATTCGCCTTTCCGCTTGCACTCACCTGTATAAAGTCGCCTTGGCAAAACCCTTTTAAATCGGAAATAATTTGTTTTTATGTGTTAAATATATACTATAAGCAATTAATTTTGTACAAAATGTGCACATATACGAAATTCATATAAGATTTTATTCATCGCAAAGATGAAGTATTCTTCTCGGCTTTCACTGATTTATGAATTCTTATAAGATTAACAACAATACGTATACTCCTTGTTAGATATGAAGATGGACATTCTGCTTTCATTCTGCCGACGTTTTCTCAGATATTATGTCAGAGTTAATCGCTGTTGTAGACACTAGGTTAACTTTGGATACGAAAAAGTTTCATTAAGAAATTCGCTTGCAAATTGTATAACAGTTTTTTGCATAAGAAGTTCCACTAGTATACGCTGATGTGTAACAGAAAGCTGTTTTAAAAACGTGTCGTTTTTGAAAAAGTAAAGAATATGAGGAGCAAATTCAAGTTTTTTGAAAATTTTGCATTAAAAAATTTACACAGTGCTGCCAACTAAAAGAAGTGACTTCCTAAAAACAACCACTTTTTTATAATTACGCCGGACAAAAAAATATGTAAATAATAAACAAAAATATGAATTATAGGATTGTTTATGATTAGTATTTCTCTAAATTAGATTTGTTTTGTCAAGACAAAAATGAAATTTTCGAAAGTGTTATACATACATACAATCGACTGTTATTTATTCACCTCAAAAACAAATCTAAATTAAATGCGCAATTGACTAATTTTGGAAGCAAAATATACATACATACATAATTATAATTTCAACACCAAAGCAAAAACAAAAAATAAATAAATATATACATATGTACATATGTATAACAAATATGATTTATTAATAACTCATTTGGGCTTTTTGCAAAAATGCAACAGACACTTATTATTGCTTGTGTTCAAGATGACTCGATTTGAATCATTAAAATTTATTTTTGCACTTAACAAAATTGTTGTACAAATACGCATTTGCACGTTGCGGTTGCAAGGGGTTAAAGTGGCAGGGAAATATTTACAATTTTGGCAATCATTTGAAAATGAAAATATCTACACACACACTCACATATGTACATGTGGGCTAAAAATAAATTGAAAACAAGCGCACAATTACAAATTACAAAAATATTAGTCATAAAATTTGGAAATAGAAAAAGGAAAAAAAAATTGACAGAAGAAATAATGTTTTCTTAATAAACTATAAAAATTGCATACATATAAAAAATATTTTCATTAATAATTTTATATATTCGATGATTTTTATTTTTATTATGGATAGAAAACTGTTATACTAGTATTTTTTGCTTCTTTTTGCAGAGAGGTTATCTCTCTTTTAATTTTGTGATTTTTTTTAATGAAATTTAAGTTACAGCTTCCCAGTGAAATTTTTGTCACATACTTACATCTTCGATCTAAGACTCTATTGACCTCAATGTAAGCGTAACCCATCCGCAGTCTGTATACAATTCCTACTTACATTTACACAGCGATGGCCTAAGCCGTAAGCTGCATCCGACACTGTATACATTGTAAGCGAAGATTGGATAAGTTCAAAACTATATTATTAGCATTTGTTTTTTTCTTCGATTCTTATGTACATTCAATTTAACAATATGAGTAGAAAAGGACTAATGAGAATCGGCTGCTAGTTGTTTGTTGTGCTTAACATGTTTATTTTTTCTGTTGACGCAATCGCTTACAATCTGTTGCTTTGCAAATTGTAATAACTTGTGGACCGCTTTTAAGTGCATAAAACTGTTATAATGGTATTTTCTGTCTTTATTGATCTTATTTGTGCAGATTGTTTATCTCTTCTTTAATTTTTTGCTTTTTTTTATGAAATTTTATCATAATTTGTTAAGAGCGGAAAACTGTTATACTGGTGTTTTCGGCCTTTAATGATCTTGTTTTGTTTATTTTAATATAATTCTTTGCTTTTTTCATAAATTTTTTTTAAGAGCAAACTGTTATACCGATGATAGATTTTGTGTTTTAATGAAATTAATTAATTTTAATATATTGTATGTATTTTTTAAGTATAATTGTTGAAATAAAAAATTATTTTGTGCAAACAAAATATATTTATAGCAAAATTATTCTACTGAGCCATTAGCTTCATAAAAAAACACAACAATTAAAAACAACACCATTTTTAATAGCTTATTTAATTGTATGTTTATCGTTATCTAATGGAAATTTTATGTTTTCATGCTTAGTGTTATATGTATTTTTTTCGTAAATAAAATTTACCAATTTGTTCTATATACATCTAAACAGTAAATGAATCATTAAGTTTAAATAAATAATATTTATGAATAAAATTTGCCGAAAAAAAAGAAACAAACCAGTTTATGACCTATATACTAAAATTCTGGCAGAAAAAAACTATAAAATCTAAATTTAAAACGCTTTTATGTTCATTAATTATAAATTTAAAAAAAAAAAAAAAACATTAGACAAACTAATTTTCACTAAAACTGAATAGTCAAAGAAACATTCAACTAAATAAAATTCTTTTTTATATTATGAATTATTAAAGAAGAACTGAAACACCGGATATATTGAAACATTTCTTTAAGAACAGCGAGATGCCAAATTATTAGGGACAACAACAAAAACAGTATTTCTTCCCTTTTTTATATTATACCGGCTTGTTCCAAAAAAGAAGTAGAATGAATATAAAAAATGATTTGAAAAGTTAACTTTAAAAGTTAACTTTTTTTTATTTTAACTTTTAAAAAGTTATAATAATTAGTTTGGGTGTTTCATTCTTTCGTTCGAACGGAACTTCGAAAATAAAACGTGGATAAATTTTGAAATAACTAGTATTGACACGAACCATGTTTTCAATTTTATTTGTTTTTTATATAAAGCAATACTGAAATGAACTATATTTTAAATTTTATTTTATTTTTTGCGATATGCCAAAAAACGACGTGCAAAATTTTTATCTAAGGCTTGTTATTTTATAACATCAAAATTTAGTCAGGTTTATCAAATTCTCCGTGAACAACGATGATTGTAATTTTTTAAGTGTCATTTGATGCAAAAATTTGGCGGTAAATCCAAGACATGAAAGTGATGACGATGATTCTAGATGAGTTAGTTTTTTTATATAATATTTCCCATTATATCTCAAATATATATATTTCATCTCTCTCTCCTCTTATTTAAATAGGTTTGTAATTATACTCAGTTTTTCTGCAAAAGTTTTCATTTTCACAATGAAATTAAAAAGTATTTTCAAACTACTACTTGTTGTGTAAAAGTAGTTTCGAGAACCAGACAATTCACTACAAATTAATGTTCGAAAACAAAACACCAATGAAAAGTATAGAGTAGAATGTAGAACACCAAAGCTTCAAATTGAAGTGATTTCAAACTATTTCCACTTCAAAGTAGAATCAAGAACATACCCGATAATTTTATGAATTTTGAACTTTTGCTGGAAAGCCGCCTAACTTTACTATACAACTAAAGAATAGGAAAAGATATTTCAAAGTTTTATAACTGTTATACTCCAGTAAGTTTTAGTTATACACCAAGAATTTATTTATTCACATGTAACATTGCTCACGACAATAGTACAACTTCGACTGTTGTAATATTATTAATGTGATGTTGGGAATTTAAACTGTTATACGAATTGTTGGATAAAAATAAGGCAGTAACGACAGTGCTGTCAACTCGGTGCGTTTCGCACCGTTTTTGGTGCTTTTTAAATTTATTTGTGCGATAAATTATTTAGTCGGTGCGGGGTGCACTTTTTTTACATTTTCGGTATGGTTTTTTAAATTTCGGTAGCCCAAAATCAAATTCAACTCAACTTTTTATTTAAATGTAAAAAAAGTTTATAATCAAGTGTCCAAAATTTGTTTTGCGTGAAAAACGTACCGTGTTTTATGCACAAAGTAAGACAATCTTGCTGTTATATATTATACACACTATCTAAAGAAAAATAAACATTTCATTTTATACAATTTACTGTTTTTAGGGAGTGTTTTGCTATTAATCGATGAAGCCAAGTTTGTTAAATATTGCGATAAATGTAGTATCTGATTTTGTTACGGTTTTGGTGATTGAGAAATGACCAAATTATTACTCATAAATAAATTATAACGTTTGCATTAAATATTGATTATGGTAAACTTCATCTTCTATATATTATAATTTTCGTTTATTTCAATAAATATTTTTATAGACATCGCTTACGAAAACACATTTGATAGAATTGCCATTGATTGAATCAAGCCTTCAAGGTTTGTAGTGCGATTCTATAACTTTTAATGATCCGATAATCGTAAATTCTTTCGACAGTAATGGTTGTAGGCTCCTGCAATATAATTTCGACGACGGTAAGCAGGTGTATTTTAGTGACCTTGAGAATAGGCAATAAAAGTATCAGCTGACTTCGGTTGACAGCAAATATAATTAAATGATATTGCTTAATAATAAATTTGATAATATATCGTTATAATTATTGTAATGGTAACATTATATTAAATATTCGTATTATTTGATCTTGTTTATATTGTTTTCTTCTAAATTTTCCAGCTAAAGATCTTGATTGATTTTTGTTTTTATAAAAAAGGTTTAACGGTATTTTATTTTCAATATTTCGATAACAATTTGTTATCGAAATATTGAAAATAAAAAAAAGGTTTAATTTTTTATAAAAACAAAAATCAATCAAGATCTTTAGCTGGAAAATTTAGAAGAACACAATGGTAACATTATCTTAATAAAACTAGCAGAGTCGTACTAGAGGCCAAATGTGACAAACACGAATTTTAAATAGGTTTTTGAAAATGAAAGGAAAAAATTCAAAATTTGGTGCGTTTTCGTTGAAAAAACGAGCTTTTTTCCCATTTTGGTCCGTTTTGACAATGCTGAGTACGATATCTTAAGCATTATGCAGCATATTTAAATATTTGCACTGCTTTAACTGTTATACCACTATGTGTGTATAACAGCTTAACACTATTTTTGTTTCGCCAATTAAGTAGCAATGAAATATTTATTTGCAACTCATACTCATGCCGCTAAAATGTATTTGGAAAAATGTGCTGCTGAGTTATTTATTTGTTTTTAATTTTTTTATTTCTTATCATCATTATGTCATTGCATGTAAAAGTTCTCTTTTTTTTCTTCAAATTTTCATGCACAATAAAAATTTTTTCAATTTTTTTTTTTATTTAATTTTTTATTTTTTTTATTTTATGACACACGCTCGCTCAGTCATACAATTAATTCACTCCATTTCGTTTGCTCATTCATTTTTACACACTCACTGATCGTTCGTTCGTTTGTTTGTTTGTTCGTTCCGTTTGCCTGTGAACCATTGAAAAATGCCCTTGATCTTCAACTGAAAAATGTGTTAAAAAATAATCATGCAAATTTACAACAAAAAGAAAACTTTTATTTTTGTAAAATAAATATGTACGAGTACGTAAGATATTCAAGAAGAGAGAGAAAAATCCGAAAATGGTGTGGGCTTGCTTAAGTTTACATTTCTTCGTCTTCGTTCTGCTTCTTTAGAATTGCTGTGAAGTGGAGCTCAACTGTGTTGAGGTTACACATTAGTTGGCCAGATTAAAGACAGATAGAAAAAACGCCAACTTGAGAATGCTGTTTGTTTGTATGTTTGTTTCTTATTTGACTGTGGCAACAAACAATGATTGCAAAGTTGACTTTAAGTGGCATTGAAACTAAAAGTGGCTTAAGGAAATGCACTCCATTAAGAAATATAAATACAATACTAAGTAAAGCTGTTATAAAAATAGAACTTAAGCAGACTTAAATAAAATTAGCTGACAAAGTTTTGTTGAAGCATTTTAATATAAAAGAGTTGGAAGCAAAACAAAAAAAAGAAAACTCATGTGGTAAATTGTAATAACAGAAATATTTTTTTTACTCACAGATCTTTATAAATAAACATAGTTTAAAAACTACAAAATCACGCTTCGATATCGCTAAAAATCAAGAATTATCCGTATAACGCGTTCCGAGTTTTGTTTTTTTTTTGAAATTCCTAAAATTGACTTCAGAAATCGCCAAAATCCCTCACTTCCCCGCAAGAATTATCTGTGTAACGCGTTCCGAGATTTGGTTTTTTTTCAAAAGTGAGGGATTTTTTCGTCAAAATCCTTCACTTCCCCGCAAACAATATGGCAACTTCAGCGCGCACTGAGTATGAAAAACTAGTTTCGATTCGGTTGGCAAAGTGGTTTTGAATTTTTTGCAAATTCCCAAAACCGTCTTTAGCACTTGTCAAAGTCCCTCATTTCCCCGGAAGCTGCACGGCAACTTCAATTTTCGCACAAAATTACCGTTTATAGTTCAGATGCCTGTTCAACGGCAAAAATAAGCACCAAACATGAAAAACCGGTTCCAAACCAGATGGTGAAGTGGTTCTGATTTTTTTTTTTTTTTGTTTGGAAATTCACAAAATCGGCTTCGTAAATCACCAAAATTCCCCTACTTCCCCGGAAACAATACTTCAACATGCAAACAAACAAACAGCAGTTTGGCAATTCCCAAAATCGGCTTTGTAAATCACCAAAGTCCCCCCACTTCCCCGGAAACGATACTTTAACATAAAAACAAACATAGCAGTAAAACTAGTGTAAGCGTGTTAAAAAATTTTTAAAGAAGAGGAAAAACTTGCTTGATTTTATGCAGAACATTGTTGATTTATGCAGAACATTGAGATTTTTAAAGAGGTATAGAAGTATGCAGTAAAAAAAGAAGTATTTTATAAATTGACATGAAATTTACTTTATGCGAAAGATAATGTTCGGGCATTATAATTTAAATATGATCACAATGGCTACCTCGGAATTATGTATATTACGTTTTCAAAATACAAGCAAGCGACTTGTCCGAACAATTTGTACAGAAATCACTCAAATTATTGAGTGCTTTTCATACAAATTTTCTTGACAATTTGCTAGTTTGTTATGTGGAAACATTACATTGGTCTAATCTGGAGGCCAAACTGTCGATGACTTTTTCCAACATTTGTAGTTGTATATCGGCAAAAACGAGGCGATTGTTGTCACATATTCTCACAGAAAATAGTCAAGCGGCGTTAGATCGCACGTTCTTGGAAGCCAATTCACGCGTAAAAAACGTGAAACTTCTAAACCTTTTCTAATTGAAGAATCAATTATGGCACGAACTGAGCATATAATTATTCTCTCAGTGGCTGAGTGGCTAAAGCAGCAGGTCATGATACGTCATGACCCGAGTTCAAATCCCAGTGGGTGCTGATGAGTAGTGTAGCGACTACGAAATAGCTAGTGGGTACCCCAGCTAAACATTTGATTATTATTTTTCTTGTTTTATTCAATAAAAAATTATTGATCACAGCAGATTTGTAGTGTAAAAAATCATTTTTAAAAAAAACTTAAGAAAGGAAAAAACTTCAACTATAACCCGTTGTACAAATGTACAAACCAAAAATTTAATAAGCTTGTTCTGTTTCAATATATTTTAATGATTTTTTTTTTTTCAGTAAAAATTTTCATGGAAAAAATTGCGCAGCTCTTAAGAATTGTTTTGTATAGCTCTAAATAAAAATATATTTATAGTTTTAAGCGTTTTTTCCGGTAGAAATCTATAATAGCGCTAAAAAGTTTGTATAACAGTTTTAGTATAACAGTTCGAAATGGCTCAAATATGCTTTAAAAATAAGAAAATTTATCTTCTTATCTCAAAACACATGAAAAAATGCTTGCTTAGATGTATAACAGTTTAAGTAAAATGAAAATAAATATGATTAAAACATTTTCCTGCTTCAATGTTTTCCTTATTTTTATTGAATTTTCTTTCAGTGAAAAAGTAAAGCAAAAAATTTGCAGTTAAATAGTTGTATAACAGTAAGCAAGTTAAGTTTTTTTTTGCAAGTAGTTTAATTTCTTCAAATCAAACAAAATGACATCACCTCATCTATCAAGGAAGGTGTCCACTTATGAGAGCTTCCACCGTGCTCATGTAAACTAACTTTTTGCCTAGCATTGTCTGCAGTTATGGAAATAAATTTTTTCTGCATTTAGATTTCAATACTCATTGCTCGTTCATTTTAAAGATAATGAAATTCTAGATTAAGATATTTTAGCAGAGCAAAAATTCACATAAATTTTTTCCCAAAACACTGTTCTAAGTGGAATGCGAAATCAAAATAATTTCCATTTCAGATAAAGAGACCTTCCCCTTTTAATTATAATTAAAATTCATCTCAGTCGTTCGCGTTTTAACATTAAACGATATCAAATTGTGGCTTATCTACATATTTGTCTAAAGAAATTTCAAATAACACACGTTCTAAGATTTATCTAACATTTGTTGGCAGCTGACAAAAGCAACAACAATTTAAAAAAAGTACCTTAACAATATTTAATTTTTAATTATACAACTGTATCAACTAGAACAATAGTCTAATAAAATAAAAAGTAAAGCTTATTGTTCTTATCTAAATTATTTCAAATATTTTAACTGTTTACTTGAAAAAAAAATTTTTTAATAAATAAATTATATCATTTGTAGGGCTAATGTTTCAAAGATGTTCTATTATTTTTCGTATATTTGTTTTAATTTTGCGCACTTACATTTCATTTGGTTGATGATGTTGTGTTGCATTTCCATTTTGTTGTGCAGAATTAAGTAATAGATTAGAGTTTTTTAATTCCAAATTGAAACCGGTATCTTTTTGCACCATATACGAGGGCAGTGTATCAATATAGGCATTCGCCTGATCGTTATAGGAACCGAGTAGTTCGCGATATTTGGAATAAACTAAACGCTTCAATTGGGGATTTGGATTTGTGGCAGTGTTGGTGGTACGCGTTGCAGAGCTGCCATTTGTAGCACAATGTTGTTGAAGAGTGGCAGCCATTTTTGTTTCTCAGTAAAACTTTCTTAAAATTCTTTAGTTAATTTTTTTCTTGAGTTTTTCACTTGAAACTTGAGTTTAAAGTTCTATTTTCTTGCTTGTTTTTATTAATTAACATATCATATTTTAAATTTTTTTTAATTCTTAAAAGATGCTTTAGATGTTATAATGTTTTTATCTGGCAAAAATGTTTTTTTGATTAAGATACAGTTTACAGTTCAGGAATTAAAGCATCCATAAAATTTTTACATAACTTATCTAGATGAAACAAGAACGAACGAGATTGTTCTTGTTCCGTAAACTGTGTATAACTTTATTTGCTCACTATTTACATAGCTGTAAAACAGGGATGGGCAGTAGAGCGCCTTGAATAGAGAGTAAATAAGTTACTTAACATTTAGACGAATGTAAAACATCTTGAAAAACATTTATAAAGCTTCAGGCGACATGTTTTTAACCCCGTTTTTTAACACGCTTATATTAGTTTCACTTGTATGTTTTTTTGTATGTTTGCCACACTCGAAACTTGTGACATATGCGTGATTATTACATATGTAAGCAAGGCGAATTCATACCAGGTATTTGCAAGGGCAATAAATACAACACTGCAAAAAATAAATCCTTTTCAAATGTCAAGAGAAAAATATAAACACAAAAAGGAATTCGAAAAAATATATTAAAAATAAATTTACAAGAAAAGACAAATTTTTAATTATTTCGTGAAACTTTTTATTATTTCACGAAATTTAAAGATCATAGAGCTTGGAAAGGTGAAGATGGCCAGCCAGATTGGGGAGGATTCTGGATAAAAGCTGGTGCTCAAGATAAAATACATAATTTAAAAAATTGTTAAAAAAAAAAATTTTTTTTATTTCTTTTAGTTATTCCACTGACATCTGAAACATATTAAAATTAAAAAAAAATTCTCAGCTGCGCTGTCAATTTCACCTGTTATGAATTCGTCTTGTATTTTTTTTTTTTTTTTATATATTGCACCAGTACTCAGGGGATGCCCCTACATATGCAGTGCATTGTACCAGAACTAGGAAAATAGGTTGTGAGGAGGGGGAAAGCGGGAGTAGTGTTTGTGAACATTTGACTTGAACTTTCCAACGTTATAACAGACAGGAAACACTTTTGCAGGCAACTTGTTCCACAGACGAAGCGGCTGAAACCCGAATTCTCTCTGTAATGCGTAGTACGATTCCCCGGGCAATCAACCACAAATGGATGAGCTCTAGACGATGAACGCGTGCTACGTAAAAATGTGCGAGTTTCGGGAACAAGATCCCTAATCTCGTCAGAGCAAAATTCATTGTAGTAACGATAGAACAGAGTAACGCACCCCACACTGCGTCGATGCTCCAGTGAATCAATAGAGTTGGATACCCTACTGTCACTGATGAGCTTCTTCGCCCTCTCCTGCACACGGTTGAGTAACCCCAAAATAGACTTTGAGGCACCGGCCTAAACATGAGAATTGTATTCCATTTTCGGTCGAATGTGGGTGGTGTAAATAGTAAGGAGATCGGATGGAGTGAAGTAGATCTTACACCGTTTCAAAAAACCGAGGCACTTGAATGCTTCTTTAGAGACATGAAAAATGTGTTCATTCCAGCGAACGTCACACTGTATCTTCATTCCAAGAACATCAAGAGCATCCGATTCCTCAATACTTATACCATCCATGAGTACAGATGAAGCAGCATTTGCGGTCGTTTGTTTGTCTTGTATGTAAGAATATAAAACTGTATATACAGTGTTGCTGCTTTAGTGCAAAAATTGGAGTTGCCGTATTATTTTCGGGGAAGGGGGTGAATTTCGGGGATTCCCGAAGCCGATTTTGGGAATTCCCAAAAAAAAAATTGGAACCACTTCACTAACCGGTTTGGAACCGCTTTTTCATATTCTGTGTGCGTTTTTGCCGTGGAACAAACATCTGAACTATAAACGGTCATGCGATTTTGTGCGAAAATTCAAGTTGTTCCTGAAGCCGATTTTGGGAATTCCAAAAAGTTCTCAAGAACTGGCCACCGCCAACACCATTTTATGGCGAATTTTGCTTCAGATCTTGGTTTACACCCCTACAAGATCAAACTGACTCAATAATTGAAGCCGATGGCTCATTTCGTGCGACATACGTTCTCCGATTGGGCTGTGCAGAAGATGCGCCAAGTAGTTGAATTTCATCGCAAAATCATCTTCAGAGACGAAGCTCAGTTTTGGCTCAATGGATTTAACAATAAGCAAAAAAGTTATTTGAGTTTTTTCATGTAGCTAAATTTATCAGACACCCTGTATTTTAACCATGAAAACAGGTTGGTTTATCGAATATTTTTCCATAATAAATTTGCCACGTGTCTACTTCGCGGCTGCCAAATAATTACTGTCAAGACTAAAGTTCACCCTTGCCACCATCAGAACGTTAAATAGGTGATTTCACCGATATTGACCGTGCAAAATAAAACATTTTTGTCTAGCATTGGCTGGACTTAATTAATTTTATGCATTTAGTATTAAGATTTGAATACTTATTGTTAGTTCACTTTGTGAAGATTCAATAAATAATTGAATGAGAAAAAAAAAACTAAAGTTTACCAAAATGGCGGCAAAACAAAGTAGTATCATTCATCTCATATTGAATCACATACGTATGCAGCATACGCTGTACAAGCAATGCGAGCAATTAACAAAAATGCATATGTGATTCAATATGAGATGAATATAGATAGAGACTAATTAAATGCTCGGTGGCTGAGTGGTTAAAGCAGCAGATCATGATACGTCATGACCCGAGTTCAAATCCCAGTGGGTGCTGATGAGTAGTGTAGCGACTACGAAACAGCTAGTTGTACCCCAGCTAAAGATTTTATTATTATTTTCTTGTCTTCTTCAATCAAGAATTATTGATCACTATAAATTTGTATCGCAAAAAATCCTGCTTAAGAAAAAAACTTAAGAAAGGAAAAACTTGTACCCGATGTACATATGTACAAACCAAAAAATTTTTAATTTAACAAAGTAGTAACTTCCCGGCGGACTACAGGGTGCCCGCATCATCTCATTTAAAAAATTATTTATTGAAATATATTTCGAAAGAAGAAATGAAAAGATAAATCCTAAAACTTCTTCATGTGGGTGGTTGGTTTTTGCTTTTATTGAATTTATATTAATTAAACTCTCCAGTGTGTGAATGTGAATCATACAAAATTTCCAGTGAAATCAAATAATCTTGACCTACAAAAATATTAATAATTTTCTTCGAACTGATAATTAATTAAATATTCAGGATCTTTTAGCGCAGACTTCACAATCAGCCAAACAATTATCCATTATTCATTCATTATATTGTAAATTAACGAGAGTTTTGTGTCGTCAGTCACCAGATATTTTGATCGTAAAAAATCATTTGTAAATTTTTGCTTCTTTCTGCTTTTGTGAAGTGTGAAACTGTTCAGAAGCGACGATGATGATGATAACGATGATGATCTGGTTTAATTGATTGCATAAATGAATCGATGTTATTTTTGGAACTACCTTCAGACACGATTTAATATTTTGTAGCGTTTTCTTATTTATTTTTAATTTACTCTACTTATGCCCCAATAAATAAAACCATAAAACCGCAAATAAAATCAATAAAATCAATTCATGGTTCTTTTTTTGATGTGGAAGGAAAACAGCGCACAAATAACAAACAATAAATATTAAAGAACTTTATAGTTGTGTTTTTCAAGAAGACATAAAATGTGTTTTAAAATATGAGAAATTAATGCACTTGAAGAACTTAGAACTTTTCATACAAACTATTTTCAATGGGTGTTTTTTCTATAGAGGTATATAACTTTGAAAGGGAGTACAACAGAGGTGAACTTTTTAAATTGATATAAAATTTACATTATACGAAAGATAATATTCTAGTATTATAATTTATATATTCGTATGACTTCTGGCATATGACCGCCATGGTTGGCTCGGACATAGTCTAATATGAAGGTTCAAATTTGGATCACATTTTTGTAGCATTTGTTGCCGTATATTGACAAGAAAGCGGCGAAGATTGTCCTGTAAATGGTCAATCATTACGGGCTTATTGGTGTAGAATAGAGACTTCATATATTCGCATAGAAACTAATCTTGGAGTCTAATCGACAGGTCAGAAACGTGAAATTATGCGGTTACCAAACGTTTCTTTCAATAAGTCAGCTGTGGCAAAAGCAATGTAACATATTTTGCTGTCTTGTTGGCATCACAGCTCCTGCCCATCACGGTTGTTCAATTGATGACTAAAAAGGTCGGCAATCATGTCTCACAGTGTTCACTGTATTATCGACTTTTATTATAGACTTTAACATTCTCGCCCAACATAATCTCGCTAAAGGGCGTTTCAAACTAAGACAAGTTTTAAGATTTCGATTGGATTTTATGAGACAGAAGTCTAATGATATTAATTATGACAGTAGAGTAAAAAAGATTTACATTAGCACCTGCCTTTACGGCCTTATCTGATGATAGAACAATTCCACGGGGTGAATTATTCACGATTTACCCCGTGTGGCTAACTGGGCTCATTCAGTTAGCAATTTTTGCCATATGTTTTGTAGCCATATGAGCAACTTCTTTTTGAAGAGTTCGGACCTTCTAACCCCCCTGTATGCAATTTCCTAGCAATCAATGGAAGACAAGGCTTAATGAGTTGGTAGGCCGAAACCCACTAAAAGCATCAGCCCTTAAATCAACCACCGCCACTGGTTCCTTACAGTAGAGGTATCTGTTTTAAAGGCAACAGGCCCTTGGGAGATTGTTAGACCCCAAAAAGAGCCACACACCAAACAATTTTCAAGGATACTAACTCCTCCTTCCTGCGTTTTAGGTTTAAGCCATAGACAGAACGTTTCAGCCAAGGTAGATACCTCAACCATGATCAGCCCGGGTTGAGTTTTATTTACTACAACAAAAGAATGACTCCTTCCCCTCTTTACCCGAAAAACATAATGCCCTAGTGTGGAATACGACAGGGCAAAACCTGTTCCCCTGGGGATTAGTAGTGACTGTAAAAAAAAACCCTACGTACATTACATTTTGTTTTCACACCAGAAGTAAAATGAAAAATATGTATAGAAAACAAATAGCCAATTTGATCAGCGTCTGGTGTTAATATTATTATTATTGCTTTTGTATAAAATGCAACTCTGATGCAATGAAAAATCAGAAAAAACTTTAAAAACACATTTTACCTTGTATTTTTATTATTTAGATTTTTTTCTGATTTTTTTCATGATTTCATGCTTGCAATCAATCTCGTCACACGGCTTGACATTGAATTCTGGGACACCCTGTATAATGAAATGAACTCATTAAAATTTTTTTTTTTTAACAAACGCAAAAACTGCGAAGCTATTTTGCTTGTCTGCAGCAACACCCAGAGTCAGTGACAGACCTCGAGACTGATGGTCGAGCATTCTACCAAAAAATCAGCCATCGAGTATATAATGAAAGTCTTACATTTATATAACGCAATAGATCCATTATTTTAACCACATGGTTTTGTAGCTGTTACGAAAACCTTACATTAATGCAATGAAATATTTTCCTTATATTTACTACACTGTTTTGTAGCTGCAACGAAATTCTTCATTGCATTCATGCAAAACTTGTTACTAACGCGAGCGAAAATTTTTCATATAATTAATGAAAATGCAAAATATATAATTAATATATTATTATTATATATAATTAATGAAAATGCAAAATATAATAATAAAGTGGTTGTACGCAAAATTTTCATCCCATTAACGAAGCTTCCATAAGCGAAATTAAACCTTTCATAGTATTAATGAAAGAATGACAAACGAAACGGTTTCATGCCCATAACGCAGCGTGTTTCTTTCAATTTAATGGTAGAAAATAATAATATTTATATATACTCTTTATGTTAATAGCAGCATAAACTCACTTCGGAATATATTTTTTATGAGAAGAATGTAAAAATAGTAACAACTTGAAGATGAAAATTAATGTTTGTTGGAAGCCTCCTTTAAGTTTTCTTTATATGTATGTATATAAACTAAATTTTTACAAAGAAACTTTTATTTCAACAACTTAACTGACTCAACAAATTCTTTTGTGTCCAAATTAGTATTTCTTCCATAAAAATTAGTTAAATTTCCTTTTGTCGCTTTCAATTAAATCAAAATGGAAAAAATTAGATTAAAATATAAATAACAATAGATTTATCATCTCGATCAGTTCATTTTGTTTTCGGGTCGCTTGCTATAATTGTGACGAACAAAGAATTTAGCTGACATTGAACTTTGTGTGCGTTCTAGAGTTGGCGTTCAGCCGATGATTCATCATTTGAAATTTTTTATTTTATACTTTTTATTTTATTTGGGGCCAAAATTGATCGTGAACTGAACATAATGTGCAGTTGACAGACCGTGAATTTATTGATTTTTATTTTATTTCATTTTTTTTCGTATGGAGTAAGATAACGAACAATTTTGTTTCATAAATTTCTAGTGCCCTAAAGGGCGAATAACAAATACCTACATATGTGTGTTTTTTCAACAACAATTTTCTTTTTATATTAACTAAGATCAACAATTTTGCGCACTAAACACATTGAGGGCAGCAGGTTATAGTTTCCATGACTACAATTTGCTCTAGCAACAACAATTGGACAAAAGTGAGCTGGCTGGCAGCCTATTAAACTTAACAAGAGTTGAAAGAAACCGCCCAATATGAGTTGTTATAGTGGGGTCTCATCAAACAAGTTCAAAATTAATTCAGGGTTAAAGCAGGACTCTCTTGTTTCTGCTACCCTATTTCTTATTTTTTTTCAACGACCTTATATCGGGTGGTTAAATTTTAAATATTCGAGCTACGTGTGAAAGTTATTTAGGCAATGGCAATAGTGGATGATAAATTTTCGAAAAAAATCATCTTCATCTTCATGAATCATGAAACATATGTTCACCTCAATGGATTCGTCAATAAGCAGAATTAAAGCATTTGGGCGAAAAATAACCCAAGCGTGATTGTCGAAAAACCAATGCACCCATAAAGGGTGAATGTTTGGTGCGGTTTATGGGCTGGCGGCATCATCGGGCCGTATATTTTCCAATATAAGTCAGGCTTCATATTGGTCAGGCAGTTACTGTGTGTGAATGGTCTTCGCTATTGTGAGACGAATACGAATTTTTATGTCCCATACTGGAAAATATGGATGTCGACGATTTGTGGTTTCAGCAGGACGCTGTCACTTGCCACACAGCTAAGGAAACAAGGTCTCTTTTGCACGACAAATTCAATGACCGTGTTATCTCACATATTGGCGATGTCAATTGGCCGCCAATATCATTTAATTAGACACCGTTGGACGTCTTTCTTTAAGGTTATTTGAAAGAAAAGCTGTACGAAGATTAGCCAGCAATAATTCAAGAGCTAAATGATGAGATAACTTGCCACTTTAACGGCATAGAACCTAAATTATGACTCAGCGTTATCGAAAATTTGGACCATAAGGTGGTCGCGACGGCCATTTGGTGGCCCAGCCTATTCGAGATCGGTGCCAAGAGGTAAAATATGAATGGCTCACTGAGTAGTGATCTTCTATTGCATTCAACGCTCCAGTGCTTACTAATACATAAACGCACTACTGTAAATGCTGCTTCATCTGTATTCATGTAATGAGGAATCGGATGCTGTTGGTGTTTTTGGAATGAAAGTATAGTGTGATGTTTGCTGGACTGTACACGTTTTACGTGTATACAGATGAAGCAGCATTTACGGTCGTGTATCTTAGTGTTGGATGCTCCAGTGAGTCTACTGATTCACTGGAGCATCGCCGCAGTGTGGGGTGATTTTCTTTGTTTTATCGCTAATACAATGGATTTTACTCATTTTTTTTATATTGGACCAGTACTCAGGGGATGACCCCTACATATGCAGTGCATTGTACCAGAACTAGGAAAATAGGTTGTGAGGAGGGGAACAATAGGTATTTTATTCCGGAAACTCGTATATTTTTACGTAACACGCCTTCATCGTCTAGAGCAGAGGTATCCAAAAGTTCCACATAGAAGAGCAAACACCAATACATTTAATGAAAAATTACTTTTATTTTGTTTTTTGTAAAAAGCAAAACAATTTACAAAAACAAAATTCACACTGATAATCGCTGCCCTAAATGTTTACCAGCAAAGCATGCGAAAGTGTTGTTTCTTTGCTTCTGTGTGTGTGCAGTGAAGCACGACCAAAATACATTAGACGAAGTTATTTGTGTATCTTTCATTGCTAGTGCTGAGTGCAGTATGTTTATATTAAAGAAGACAACCCTATAGCTAAGCGCTTTTACAAAAACAATTGAGCATCAAGCGCATAGGCCTAGGCACATCTGGTCTGGAGCTTATCCATTTGCGGTCGATTGCCCAGGGAATCCCAACGCATTACAAGAGAATTTGTTTTTCATTTTCGTTTGTGGAACAAGTTGCCTGCAGACGTATTTCCTGTCTGTTTTAACGTTGGGAGGTTCAAATGAATTGTTCACAAGCTCTACTCCCTTTTTCCTCCTCCTCATAGCCTATCTTCCTAGTTCTAGTACTATGCACTGCATATGTAGGGGCCATCCCCTAACTACTGGTCCAAGATAAAAGGAAAATTATGTGACATTTTCCATATGACAGAAAAATCAGACAAGTCCAAACAAGTCTTTAATTAGCAAAATATCGTTTCAAAATTTTTATAAACGGTGGTCCGTTAAACGCATGATAGTAATGTTGTATCAGTTTTTCGGGACTTTCGTAAAATTTCCATTAAAACTTAAATAAAAAAACTCTTTAGTATCGTAATTATTTGTTACCAATCAAAAAATTATAAACATCTTGTTGTTTAAAAAAAATTGTTTTTTTCGTTCAAAAATGTTTTTAGCTAAATTTTTGTTTGAATCCACGAACTGCTTTACGAGTTCGTACACAAACAATATATTAACTGATTCAGCGAATTCCGTTACTGAACACAAAAACAAAATATGTTCTTAGTAGTCCTTTAAAAAGGAATTTATTTATTATAAACTTTATTAAAAATTTTGTTCATTTAAAATTTCAAGCTTTCACAAGTCTTTTTCGATATTCCATGTTACATATTTTCGCATAAATTTTGTGTAGATGATTTTTTATTTTTTAATATCTTTTTTTTATTATTTTCTATACAATAGTTTTATTTATTTATACATTTTTTCTATTTCGATTTTTTTTAGTAAGAGTGAACTTTTTATGTTTTATTTATATGAATTGTTATTTTATGTTTAAATTTTAAAGTTTCTTTTCACTTCTTAAAAAACTCTTTTGTGCTTTAAAACCTCTTGATTTATATTATGTATTTTCATTTAAATTAATTTATTTGTTTGCAAATTACTTTTCACTGGGAATTATTAATAAAAACAATATTAAACAAAAGCTTTGGAATGCTTTCTTGCCGTTTATATATATTTTGTTTAGCGCGTAATGAGACCTCTACGCATTGAATGTTCGACACTTAATGAGATCGTGTTGTGCTGTTCGCCACCATAACTATGAATCTACTACTTACTGCTGCAACTAACGATACCAACAACAACAACAGCCAACCGCTTAACAAGATCGTTTTGTTTTCCTCGCATAAACTAAACTGAGTTACGTTTTAACGTAAGTAGAAAACGAAAAAATAAACAAAGTTTTTCAACGCCACAAAAAATTGTTGAGTCGTCTATCTGTCGTCTGCATAAATAAACGACAACAATAACAATTTAATAAACAAAAACAAACAAAAAACCCAAAACAACCTAAACTTAACGAACTGTCCGAACGACAGTTTGACAGAGAAGTTTTAATTTCTTACAACAAAAAAACAATCAAGCAAACAAAAGAAAAACGCAACTCAAACAAAAAGTTATATGAAATAAAATACGGTGAAGTGTCGATACAATGAACCTTATTGTAACCAGCGTTGCCCTTGTCGTACTAATATTGCATTGCTAGTGCTTTTGGATCATTTCAAAGCATTCGATATGCTCAATCACAGAATGCTGCGTGTTAAATTATTAGAGCTGTTTAATTTCACCTCCTCTGCGACTGATCTTGTCTCGTCATATCTAAATAATCGGTATCCGTATGTCTGCTCAAATAACAAATTATCCATGTCGCTGCCAGTAACCAAAGGTGTTCCTCAAGGGTCCATTTTAGGACCTCTATTGTTCACAATTTATTTTACATCTGGCACTGGAAGCGCGTGGTTGGTCAGCGGGTGAAAAAAAAAGGAAAAGCATCAAGTCAGATTCGTATCGACAGTCTTGTCCGCAGCAGCCCTTCGGTTTTTTTTTTAACTAACACCAACGGCAACAAAAGCATCAATAACAACAGCCCATCCAGAACAATATCTGCGGCAACAACAACAACAGACTCGTCAAATACATCATAGCAGCATCGAAATCAAAACCATTCGCAGCAACAGCCATTCCAAACGAACGCCAATGGCAACAGAAAGTCAAACTCAAATGAACAACAACAAAAGCATCCACAACAACATCCAATAGCTTTCACAACAGCATCCCATGGAATTAACAACAACATACAATAGTATTCACAACAAAATCCAGTAGCATTCACAATAACGTCCCATAGCACTCACAACAACGTTCAATAGCTTCAACAATAACAGCCTCATCACACACATCATCACAGCAGTCCAATCAGAACCATTCACAGCAACAGCCATCCCGAGCTCAACGCATTTCATTACCTTTATTCCACTTTTCAGTGGACTAAATTTTGCTAATCTGAGCCGTGTCGAAGGTGTATACACTTTGCACTGATCAGTTTTAACTGATTTAACTCCACCATTTTAAATGCTGTAATAGTTTCTTAAAAAAAAAATGACGGTACACCAGTGTAAATAATTTTATGTAACAGTAGAATACAACGAATACTAAACAGGTCACAAAATCGCACACCATGGTATAAATATTGAGGACTCGGATGTTCTTGGTGTTCTTGGAATGAAGATACAGTCTGACGTTCGCTGGACTGAACACATTTT
The DNA here is from genome assembly GCA_914767995.1 of Thecocarcelia acutangulata. Classification (NCBI taxonomy): domain Eukaryota; kingdom Metazoa; phylum Arthropoda; class Insecta; order Diptera; family Tachinidae; genus Thecocarcelia; species Thecocarcelia acutangulata. The sequence continues at coordinate 24,701,394 of OU612097.1, read as the reverse complement.
TAATATCTCCAAAGAAGCATTCAAGTGCCTCGGGTTTTTGAAACGGTGTAAGATATACTTCCTCCTTGCTATTTATACCACCTACATCCGACCGAAAATGGAATACAACTCTCATGTTTGGGCCGGTGCTTCAAATTCTATTTTGGGGTTACTCGACCGGGTATCCAACTCTATTGACTCACTGGAGCATCGACGCAGTGTGGGGTGCGTTACTCTGTTCTATCGTTACTACAATGGATTTTGCTCTGACGAAATTAGGGATCTTGATCCTGAAACTCGCATATTTTTACGTAGCACACGTTCATCGTCCAGAGCTCATCCATTTGTGGTCGATTGCCCGGGGAGTCGTACTACGCATTACAGAGAGAATTCGTTTTTCAGTCGTACGCTTCGTCTGTGGAACAAGTTGCCTGCAGACGTGTTTCCTGTCTGTTATAACGTTGGAAAGTTCAAGTCAAATGTTCACAAACACTACTACCTCTTTCTCCCTCCCCACAGCCTATTTTCCTAGTTCCGGTACAATGCACTGCATATGTAGGGGTCATACCCTGAGTACTGGTCGAAAAAATGAATAAATAAAAAATAAGGCTCTAAGTCTTGTTGTATGGGTGTACCAATAATTAAATAAATAAATAAATGTGTCAATTTGGACCTCTTTTCATATATCAGCAATTTATTCATATATTAAACTTGTGTCTTTGCTTTGGTTTTTCTCTCGGTTTAAGAAGTCTACACATGAAATCAAGAATTTTATCGCAGGATTGGTTTCCTTAATAGTTTCGTCTACGGCTTGTTTTAACTGCATTTGTGAGTTATTCGTACTTAAACTTTTGAGTACGACTCATACTAAAATCAAGTATAAAATAGCTAAATTTAGTAAGAGATTTTTCTTTCGGTGTAGGTATTTTTATATACTCTTCTGTCTAATAGCGAGTTAAGACATACAGTTTTCCTTGAGACAATATTCGATTTATAGAACAATATTGTTTTGCTGTCCATACATACAAAATTTGATTTTACTCAATCGTCATGAAAATTTGAGTTTGTTAACTTACAAGAATAGTAAAAATTACTCTTTAGATTCTGCCATTATATAATAGACACCTATATACGAATATGTTGTAGTTTTGTTTTATACTTTGAAAATAAAGGTGGAAAGACTTCACACACAAGATAACATGGGCACGTAACTCACCCCTTCAATCACCTAACTTAACACCATCGAGCAGTGCTGGGACATTCTCAAACGGAAAGTATATGCAAAGTGCGCCCGGAGTAGGACATTGTACTGGGAGAAGGCTGAATATAATTTTTTTTGTAAATAATAATTTTGATTATAATTTTACTCGTATGTAACTGACTGTATTTCATCAAACATCGTTGTACCCATATTTCACGGATATCTATGCACAGATAATGAAGTCTTTATGGAACTTAGCTTAGATTCATTATATCGAAGTATAACTGTAACAGACATTTCGTTTAACATAAGCGAAACGAAAGCGAGCTTGTTCGTTTTTAACATACAATTAATCATACATTGCGAAAGGAATGCATACAAAAGATTTTTTCTCTGTTAAATTATGTTTGATGTTGTTGTTGCGTTGCTGGGTTGCTGGTGCTGGCTGGATGTCTGGCTGGTCTTGTCTACATACATATATGTTATCAATTTGAAAGTGTTTCTTCCCATCTAAAAGAATATTTTATTTAGAAATACAGCATCTTTTCTATTTAACAATCACTCAAGCTTTAGCGATTCATCAGGAACTATGCCACGAGGACAGTTTGAGCCCCCGCCCGCACCACTAATTGCATGGTAATACGAAACGAGAGAGCGAGAAGGAGAGAAATAAAAGAAATATTAAGAAAAATATCACAACATGACGGCAAAAATTTACTAATAACAACAATTGGCATTTATATCACTTACATTTGGTGGTATAACCAACAGAAATCTTAAATTTATCAATCTGTTTTTTGTCTTCTTATTTAGAACAATTGTAAAATTATGCTAAACAAAAATACTAAAAGTATTATAATAAACAGCTGATGCTTAAAATGAATTGTAGGTTTGTATGTACTACCAACTTTCTAGTGTTGTAGGCAATTATTTTTCCTAATTGAAAAGAATGATCATTCAAATTTACTCGTCTAAAATACTGAATAATTTTGTTTTTGTTCCAGTGGAAAAATCTAAATCATTTGTATTATAGTCTATTGAACATAAGTCTAGTAGATTCCTTCAGCAACATATTCAAGAGCTGCGACAATACGAATACAATTTCGCTTACTTTGTAAGTTGGCTGTAGGCAACTCCAATATAATCTCGCTTACTTTGTAAGTAGATCGAACACGTATTGGGCAACTCAGACACAAATTAGTTTCTAGATTACATTGTAAGTTAGCAGTAGGCAGCTCGAATCTGATATCGCTTACTTTGTAAGTCAGCAGTAGACACCTCGAATGCAATCTCGCTTACTTTATAAGTAGGTCGATGACCTCAAACATGATTTTTAGGGAATATTCCATTAAATTAACTTGTACTATAATGTTTTCAGTTAATTGCGTTCTTTTGTTTCCTTCACTAATTTTTTTTTCGTTTCTTTCACTTTCCTTGTTTTATAATCTTTTCTATGTATTCTTGCCTTTAGCACAAATTTTCTTTATTAACATTTTTGCAATATGATTTGACAAAAACCGGCAAAAGGTTTTTTTTATACAAATAAAAAATAATATACATACATATATACGTGATGCAAAGGGGAACTCTATACACTAGCGCTATACGCTTTGTAGGTTAGCATTCATTAAGCACAAAGTGTTGCACACATCACTGAAGAGATGTAATGTGGTAGGCAGTGTTCGGCGCTAGGTAGTAAACTATGAGAGAAAAACCTCAAATTTGATTTAAAAGTGTTGCAGAATATTTTTATTTTTCTTAATTATGAATTTTTGTTGTTGTAAACTGGCAAAATAAAGATTGTGTTGAAACCGAACTATCTTATCCATATTTGTTACAGATTGTTTTAAATTTGTCTAAGTGTGCAGCAACTTATTTGCTCTCTTATTCAATATGCTCCATCTGCCCATCGCTGTTTAAAACCTTTTACCTACAAATGTATGTATGCTGACACTACACAAATAATTAAATCTTTATTTATGTATTGTTCGCTTTCGATTCAATCTTTTGTTATCAGCATACGTTTCATTTTTTGTGCATTAATCTATTGAAAAGTATCGCAAAGATTGCTTTCTTTGTTGCCTGCTTTTCTATTATGAGAAGTTAATTAAAATTCAGTTATATTTTTTTAAATTATTGAACTCAATTTTGTGCAAAAAAAAAAAAAAAAAAACTTTTTATTAATGAATTTTTGACATGTTATACTGAAGAGGTTTTATTGTTGTTTTGGTTATTTTAATTTCATGTCGTGATTGGCAATTTTTAACGATTGTTTTCTATTTGTTATTAATTAAATTGTTCGAAAAAAAAACAAAATAAAGTTATCAAATTGTATTAAGTTTAGACATACACATGAACTCAATACGCCTTTTGCAAAGATAAAGAATTAATTTTGATTTTCATGTTGAGGTTGGTTATTCGAGGAAATTGTATAAAAGTGTTATATTTTTTATGAACAAATTACTTTAACAAAATATAGTTCAATTTACGAGTATCTTGTATAAAAGCTTTCAAAATATAGTTTAAACCTTACGAAAATAACTTTTGCATACATAGATCAACTTGATGTTACTAATAATTTATAAATGGCAATATTATCCTTTGTTACTATTAACCAACGATCACGCTGCATTGCCCTTAACGCTGCCATTACACAGGAAAGTAATTTCATGAAATTTTTGTATACGTATTACAAATAAAAATTTCAATGAAAAAATTATTGATCGAAAATAAAAATTTTTTTAAACAGCAACAAAATACGATATCCAGGGTTATATTTTTGTGTTATGCATACAAATTATTTTTTCAGACAAAAATTTTGTTGATCTGTTGTGTCTGTGCAATGAGGGACGGGACACATTTTCATTTGAATGGATATGAGATTAAACAGAATGATCAGTTCTGCGCAGTGGAAGCCCCTAAAATTAATCACTTTTGTGTCCATTAAAAGACGCAGTCTGATGTGCAGGTCAGGAGGAATCATTGCATCTTGATCCTTTGAAAGTGAAAAGCGTAACTGTGAATGATTGAAAACTTTTTAACGCTACAACTGCATGCTTTGTGCTTGATTAACATGTAGTGTCAACCATACAGCCAGGATTACAATGGAATTACTGCGAGCCCTCTTTTTGCAAAGCTATTTTAAGATATAGTGACGCTGATTGGCCTCCCCGGTCACCTAATTTGACTGCTCCGTACTTCGTGGGGATATCAGCAAAGAAAGTTTTATGCAAACAAAACAGAAACGCTTTAGTAATTCATACAAAATATTCGTGATAATTAATGAAATACTCGTATGTGGAAATGAAAACTCAAAAGGGCTGGCATTTGGGAGGCTAACAGAGGCGGGCATTTATTTGATATTGTATAACATTCATCATTGGACGACATTAACAGCATTTACAAATATAAGATCAATTCTCTTTCATTTAATAAACCAACAAAGTTGTATACCTTCCCGCCGAACACCCAGTATTTCATCATTCTAAATACATATTAAGAAATGTATTCTTGTGAGTAAAACATAGAATTTTTCTAATTAAAACTACTGAAAATTACAGCTGTATCAAATTCTAGTTGTCATTTAAGAAACTTAAAAACACGTGCTTTTAACAATTTCACTTTAATTTAAACATGAACCATACGGCGTTGGCGTAGGCTAAATGACGAGTATTATATTTAAATCTTTTGGGTAAAATATTAATCATGAAAAAAAAGAAACAAAAAACATTCTCCAAAAACAGAAGGCACCAAATCTGAAATTAAATTTCAAGGTCGGCTATAACTTATTCAAATTAACGCCGGAAGACAAGCGTGTGTGTAAAATTTATTTTTTTCTTGCTTTAACTTGAAAATTTGAAAAAGCACAAATTTTCTCCAAAAAAGCAAAAAAAAAACCCCGAAATTTAAACAATAATAAAAAAATAATAATAACTATTTTTAAACAAATAATCATTAAATTAAACCAATTGAATTTATTATTTCGTGATATAAAAACTAAATATTGCTATTATTTTTAAACGTTGAAAAGATCATTTAAAACATTTAAAACTTTTAAACAAGAAGCTCTGTTAGGCAATTATTTTATCATTTCCGCCCAAAAGGCCTCATTTACGCACGCAATTTGTGAGCACACTTAACATGTCATTAAATTTAATAAATAGAAAACTAAATAGAAAATTATATACTAAAACACATTTAATTACTTCAATACAAGCAAACAAACAAATTCTCTACATATAAAGTTAAAAAAAAAATGAAATAAAATAAAAAACGAAACGAAAGAATATAACGGTCATGTCTAGCAAAATGTCTTTAAAACATATGTGACATGTAGACACTTACGTTAGAGGCATTCTTAGGTTATTATTGGACAACCTCTGTCTGGTCTAAACGGACATCTTGTATCTGATATAATTGCCTATAAAATAGCTTATGTAAAATTTAATTTATACAGGTGTACAAGGTAGTTTATTTATGAAACATGTCTATAGGACAGCTAATGTCTAGAAAACTTATGTCTGACATAAATGTCGAACATAAATATCAATATGGCAACTTTGCTATAAACATCAATATCAATAGGACAACTTATGTCAGCCACAAATGTCAATAGGGCAGCTTGTGTTGGACATAAATATATAGCGCATTTTACGTCTGACATCGATGTGTATAGGACAACTTGAGTCTGATACAAATGTGTATAGAATAGCTTGTGTCTGACATAAATGCCGATAAAACGGCTTGTGTCTGACCTAAACATCTATAGGACAGTTTGTGTATGAAATAAATTTCTATAGGACAAGTTGTGTTTGAAATAAATTTCTATAGCACAAGTTGTGTTTGATACATCTAGTTCTATATCTATAGAGCAGTTTGTGTGTGACATAAATGTGAATAAGACAGCTTGTGCCTGATATAAATGTCTATGGGTCAGATTATGTATAAAATAAGTTTCTATAGGACAGCTTATGTTTTTGATATAAATATCTATTGGACAGTTTGTGTGTGACATAAATGTCTATAAGACAGATTATGTCTACCATAAATATCTATTGAACAGCTTATGTCTAAAGGCCCAATCAGACTATTATACAAGTATAAATACTTTCATTATATTTTGTGATATAAAAGTCTAAACACATTTCTTGCGACTGTCAAAAAGTCTAACGTAAATTAGATTTTGCATTCACACCATCACACTTGATATAAACCAACATAGATGTGCCATCATAAAACTTTTCACGGTGGCAGGTGTGCTACGTCGTAGGCGATAGACGTGCCGGCGCGTGAAATTCTTCAACAGATAAAATAATAATCATGTATAACACATCCAAATTCAATAGCACAAACATATTTTATGTTCTAAATATAGCATGAGCAAAATACATTTATAAATGACAGCTAAATTCCAAATTTCGACCTTTTTTATAACGACAAAAAATACTATCAGTGACGGCACCCTATCGGCTACGAGACAGCCGACTACTCAATTTTTAATTAGCTGGTTTGCTAAAAAACACAACCCTGGTCCAATGTAAAGTATTATCGTTTTGGAAAGTTTCAAAAAACAACAAAGTCGTATGGGATGTCAAATTTTTATCGTATTATTTTTCGTATGTATAACGGATTACATTCAGACTATCAGACTTGCACGTATTATTTAAATTTTTGACAAGTATTAATACAAAGTATAATAGTCTGAACTGGGCTTAACTAACATACATTAATGTCTATAGTACATCTTAAGCCTAAAATAGATAATCAGGAAACAGCTTATTTCGGAGTATAGATTATGTTTTACATAAATATATTAAACGTTGTTCAAATACAATGCACGATGTTAATTATTAAATTTGTTGAAAGCATTTACTAAAATGGGCATTTAAATCAAAATGCAATTCACACACTTTCACTGCAGTGGATTTTTTAAAAAGGAAAGTTGTTGAAATCAAATGAGAATCCTCGAGTGATGAGTTGAAAAGCCGATGCATCCAATGTTTGCGGCAGCGGCGTAATCGGGCCATACTTCATCGTGGGATGATAAAGAACTTTTTGTGGCAAGAAATTGAGGATATGAACCTGGACTATATATTGTTTCAACAAGATGGTGGCACTTATCATCCATCGAAATAATTCCTCTTTTGTGTGAGGTTTACAATGGCCGTGTTATCTCATATCGCGGCGATGATAATAAGCCGCCAGGATACTCTCTTTGATTGACGTCTTTGCGGTTATTTAAAAAAGGTTTTTGTTAATAAGCCAAGAACAATTCAAGGATATAAATCGGCACATTTTATGTCTCAAAGTCATTGATGATATGGACCATTGGATAGAGGTATGCTACCAAAGCCATATAGAGCATTTGACCGATATTTCATTTCACACTTAATTGGCATATTTCCTTCTATCATAATAAAAATTATTAAGATAATTATCTAAAAAAAATTTTGTTTTATTTAAAATTAACATCTTGCATACTGGTGGGATCACCCTTAAAGTGCGGTCTCCACCTGACATGAAAATACTAACTTTGACGCTAACTTCAAGTTAAAGTTAAGTGTGGATCACTCATGTTGAAGTTTGGTTAAAGTTATAACTTGGTTGTTAAAACATTTCATTTGGAAACTCTGTTATAACTTAGATTGACAACAGCCTGCTAATTGTAGTTGTTTTTCGCCATTTTTATTTTTTTACTATGAGAAGTTATAGCTCTAACATTACTACGTGTCCGCCACCTTAAACAGACAGATATATAAACAGCAAGTTTTAACTTTATGTTTTAACTGCGTTTCAAGTTAGGTGTAGACTGCATGTAATAGCACAGCTAAAGGCCCAGTTTTTGGCTGCGTATTTAAATATAGAATTAATTAATTTTTTCATTTAATTTTAGGTTGTAGTTAAATGCAAGTTCAGTTTATCAGTCTTATATAGGTGTTCTTATTTAAATGCGATGAAAATGTGGCAGCTTTATTTATATTCCAAATATTATAGAAAGTGTTCCATAGAACAGCTGTTTGTTAGTGGAAGAATAGAAAAATTCTTAAAGAAAAATATTAAATTCATTAACGGCATAGAAAAATCTAATAATTTTGTTTCATGCGAAGTTGTTTTCAATTAATTATTATATTGTGCTGTTGTTTTGTGCAAAATTTGCAACTAATTTTCAAATATCTTCCTCGTATGTGTGTTTTGTTTACCTTTTTTGCACTAATACAAATCCAAGCACGCAAAAACCATATGAAGTATGAGAGAAACTTAAATAAAACCTAAATGAAGAAGTTTGAGCATTTAACAGCCAGTTAATCAATTTCGAAAGAAAATGAATGCGAAAGAAATCCAGTCACTCACATTCGAATCAATTTGGGTTTGTCTGTCTCGCTATTATCCGTTTGCATATTCTTATATAATTTCATTGAATTTTGATACATTGTTCGCATAGAATAAAATTAGACGAACCCAAATCATTTTTCTTTCGCTTAGATTGCGAACACAAGCACGCTGTCGCGATTGGTAAACTGGCTGTAAGTTTAGTCCAAATTTGTATTGAAAAACTGATTTTCGTATTTAAATGTAACTTAAACCTGAATAACATTTAAATACGAACTCAAAACTGGGTATAAGTTTCACAAAAATATCTCTTGTTTACAAACTGTTTCGCGCCATTTTAATGTAAAGATTTTTTTTGTGTGATTTAGTGTAATTTCAAGAAATTTGTGTGAATTTAAAAGTGAAAAACTAATATAATCTGTGATTTTAATTACAAACAATTATAAAAGTTTATATTTAACGTTTATATAAAATTTTTTCTCTGCTGAGCAATCTTAGGCGAATTTAGATTTTGACATTCACGATGTGTTTTACAATAACAAAATACATAGTACTGAATTCGCCTTTCCGCTTGCATTCACCTGTATAAATTCGCCTTGACTTGACGTAAATATCTATAAAAGAGCTTATGTTGGACATAAGTGAACAATTAGTGTCTGAAATGTTAAAAGAAAAACAGAATAATTTCTAAAAGAAATATCTACAGGATATCTTATATCCCACATAAATGCCTTTAAGTGTCGGATATAAATATGTAAAGAACAACTTATGTATGACGTAATTGTTGAAAGTTCAGCCTATATCTTCCATAAATGTCTATGTCCGACGTAAACGTTTACCGATAGCTTATGTCCGACCTAAATACCTTAATGACAGTTTATGTCTGATATAAATGGTTATAAACCAGCTTACGTCTAAAATAAATGTCTATAGATGCGCTTATGCTTGACATAAAAGTTTATAGAACAACTTATGTCTGACATATATATCTGTAGAATAGTTTATGTCTATACAAAACATTTTATGGCCATAGCTAATATTTGGTAATAATTTATTTCTTATAATAACGAAATATTTCATTGTATTTTTAGATGCAAAAAACTATCTTACAATTGAAATAACACAATAAAGAGTTTGTAAGCACTTCATCTCAACTAATTAACTGACATAAACACCTCTTGTTTGACTTAATTTTAATATTCGCATTTCAGTAAATAAGTCTTGTGGCGTTTTTTTTTTTTTCTTTTTTATTAAATTGCAGTTATTATGCCACAATATTTCATCTTTGTTAAACAACTTTATACCTTCGAGGCATTCAAATCCTCATAAAAAAATATAAGGCAATACTTGTTGGGATTTTATTGCAATTGTATTCAAAGCGATTTTTCGTTTGCCAGCAAGTTTGTTTGCTGCTTCTGTAAAGAGTGAAAGTAAAATCATCATTAAGTTTTGAATAATTTTGAATGAAACTTTTCTTCTTGTGCAAAAAAACGAAAACGGACATAATACATTGGTAGCTTCAGAAACCATTAACTACATGAGGCCATCTTAAATTTAAAAACAACATAAGAAACCACTTTTGTTTTCTAGAAAAAAAAAAACCGCACTGTAAACGTTTAGAAAACCCTTTTGAAGCTTTCAAGAAGCTGAAAGCGGCGGTGCAAGTGAAATATTACAAAAGAATTTATGATTAATGAATTTCAAGCCAAAAAACATGTAAACTCATATACTTTATTTTATAAATTCAATTATGTTAAACTGGTATTCAGTCAAAATATTAAAAAAGAGCATATATTTTAATAATGCTGCATGCTGAAAGGTAAAAATATTTCAGTAAATTAAAAATTGAACATAAAATCAACATTAAACCATAGAGGTTTCATGGCTGCAGGTATTTATTAATTGAGATAAAACTAGGCTAGAGAAATTTTTGTTACTTACGAGCATTTATACCGAACATAGGCTGTCATAGAAATATTTACGTCAGACATTAGTCGTAGTCAGAACATATATGTTAAGTAAAAGCTTTAGACAGAAACATATATTTACAGAATTTCTGTCAGACCAATCTATACCCGAGATGTTTGTGTCAGACAAAGATGTTCAATAGACATTTATATCAGACACAATCTGCGGCAGAGACATTTATATTAGGCACAAATTGTCCTATAGAGATTTATGTCCAATGCTAAAGTTAATGACATTTTTACTTATGAGCAATTGTCATTTATGTCAGACACAAACTGTGCTATAGACATTTAGGTAAGACATAAGATGTACTATACATATTTATGTCAGTCAAAATCTGTCCTATATACATTTATGTATAACATAAGCTGCCCTATAAACATATATCTCTGACTTAAGGTGTCTTATGACATTTGTATCAGACATAAGCTGTCGTATAAACATTTTTATCATGTATCAGCTGTCTTCCATACATTTATGTCAGACATAAGCTGTTCTATAGATATTCTTGTCATACATAAGTTTTACCATTGTCATTTATTTCAGACATAATCCGTACTATAAATATTTGTGTCAAACATAAGCAGTCGTATAGATATGTATGTGAAACATGAGCTGTCCTATGGGTATATATATCAGACATAACCTGTCCTATAGACCCTTATGTTAAACATAAGTTGTCCTATAGAGATTTACATCAGACATAAGCTGTCTCATGCGAATTTATAGCAGACATAAACTATTCTACAGATATTTATATCAGACAATAGCTGTACTATAGACATTTATGTTAGGCATAAGCTGTCGTATAGACATGCATGTCAGACGTGAGCTTTCCTCTAGATATGTATGCCAGCCATAAGCTGTTTTATAGAGATTTACGACAGACATAAGCTGCCCCATAGACATTTATGGCAGATATATATTGTCCTACAGACATTTATATCAGATATAAGCTGTCCTATAGGTGTATATTGCAGTCATAAGTTCGACCATAAGCTGTCGTATAGATATTGATATCAGGTATACGCTGTTTTATTTACATTTATGTCAATCATTTTCTCTCCTATAGATATTTATATTTATATTTATATTTATATTTATATTTATATTTATATTTATATTTATATTTATATTTATATTTATATTTATATTTATATTTATATTTATATTTATATTTATATTTATATTTATATTTATATTTATATTAAACATATGCTGTCCTATAGTCGATCTATAGATATGTAAGTATTTGAAATAATTAATCTTAAGTATATGAAAGTAACAAAATTTTTTCGAAGGAATTGGTCAGGCTTTGTAAATAAAATTTCGCCTGACATAATGGAAATCTACTTCCGACTGTAATAATTGGAATACACAATTTACATGCCCCAAGAATTTAATATCATGAAGTTCAATGATCTTTTGAATTTATTCACAACTATTTCATGTGTGAATTCAATAATTTCTCAGTATAGCGTATAAAAATTTTACGATTTATATCCGTTTTTACATGTTTGTTAATCTTAATATTCTCTGTTATTTATATTTACATATGTATATACGTAATTAAAAATATTTTGTTTAAAATCTTTTGTTAAAAAAATTATTTCACACTTCATTTCAAAAAATGTCAATGTCATTTTTTTAAAACAAACTCATCCTCAAAGTCATTGACTATGATTTATTTGTCCCTCTCCATGTGTCTTGTGCTTGACTGGTTGAATGGCTGTTGTTGGATAAATCGCAATGGATTTTTGTGTTTTATTTTGTATTTTTTTTAATTTTCAATGTTGATGGTCATGACAAACTGCAATGCATCAAAATGTCGTAAAATCTAAATATTTATTTAAGACTTTACAGTAAAATACCATAAAAAATATAAAATAATTATCCAGCAAAGTAATGTGATCGCTCTTAAATATTTTGAATTTTATTTTATTTAAAGTTAACGACTTTTTTGTTAAGAAGAATAAACAATTGAGCGGTCTTTTAAATCTTGTGAAATAATGTGAACCAGAAATCAAATGAAAATTTCAAGCATGTGCCGAAGTGACAGTGTAAAATAAATAAACAAAAGAAGAAAAAAAAAACAAACTTCAAAACTTAAAGTTTAATGCACTTGTGATAAATAATAAAACAGATTAAAAACTCTAAATTATGCAACTTGTTTGCACCAATGACAAATAAAGTTTGAGGAACCAGCCGCACACATATTTGTTCAATGAATATTAAATAATATTAATAAAGATAAAAATATATTAAGCAAATATATGCATAACTTAAAAACTCTGAAGTAATACACAAACGATTCGCTTGCGAAGTTTACTTACAACTGGCACAATATGTCTAACATAAATGTCTATTGAGGCAGAAGTTTATGGAATATTTTAATTGTGATATAAATATTTATAGAACGATTTGAGTCTGATATAAATGTCTATAGACGGTCTGTATCTGACATAAATATCTATAATGCAGCTTGTGTCAACCATAAATGTCTATAGGGCAGTTTGTGTCTGACATAAATTTCTATAGAACAGTTAGTGTCTGACATAAATGCCTATAGGACAGTTAGTGTCCGACATAAATGCCTATACGACAGTTAGTGTCTAACATAAATGTCTATAGGACAGTGTACAGGACAGTTTGTGTTTACCATAAATGTCAATAGGACAGTTTGTGTCTGACATAAATGTCTATAGGATAGTTTGTGTCCGACATAAATGCCTATACGACAGTTGGTGTCTGACATAAATGTATACAGGACAGTTTGTGTTTAACATAAATGTCAATAAATGACTATTGGACAGCTTGCGTGTGGCTTAAATCTGTATAGATCAACTAGTAATGATTTTAATATTTATAAAACAGCCTGTGCCTGAAATATATGTTTATAGGATATCCTATGCCTATAAGATATAAGAAATTATAAGTCTATAGTTCTTAAAATGTCTGGGACATGATTTTTTATCAAGAAAAACTAAAAAATAATTATTATATAATAGGTCTCCGTGCTTGCAGAAAGCATTTTTTGTGTGGGAAAAAATTGCTATTATTCATGCCGTTCTTCTTCTTTTTATTTTGTATAGCATGAGTGGTTCAATACACCCTAAGCTGGCATGAACTTTTTATTCATGGACACCGGTAGGACTGCTGGCAAGGACACCACCCCCAAGATGGCGAGCTTCTAGCCGAAGCATCACGCCAGCTTGCCAGCGCTGCCAACAGTCTGGCCACCCCATAAATTGTACGGGCAACGTCGGGCTCATAACTTAGCGTCCGCACCTGCGATAATATCTGAGATGAGAACGTCAAAATCAGTATTATCGCAGTCTTATAATAATTTTTATGAGGGCGTTCTTATGATAATAATATTATAATAAGAGCTGTCAAAAAAGCGATCGTGTGTGTGTGTTTGTTTACAGAAAGGCGCCATTGCAATTATACCGATTAATAGTTTTGCAAAATATATTTTAAAAAACCATTTTAACACAAATAAACACTATAAATGATTACTTTCGTACAAATTGTGTGCATTTACAAAATTCATATAAGATTTCTTTAATCGCAAAGATGTGTTTTCTTCTCGGCTTTCATTGATTTATGAATTCTTATAAGATTAACAAAAATACATGTACTCCTTGTTAGATATTAAAATGGACATAAAGAAATTCGTTCTCTCATTCTGCCGACGTTTTGTCAGATATTATCTCAGAGTTAATCGCAGTTGTAGACACTAGGCTAAAGTCGAAAGACAAAAATTGGTATGTATGTACATGTAATAAAAATATAAACAGCTTGTTTTCTGTGTTTTCCAGCTGTCTATATGCCTATGTTTTGACAGTTATTATTAAATCATTTTTCTTTTTAAATTCTCAATAATTCATTTAGATTGTTGGGATATTAAGATGACTGTTTGAGATTATCTTGCAGAACTTTCCAAAATCTACTGATGATTAGGGTAGCTCCAATGAAATGTCGGCATATAGACAGCTGGGAAACATAGAAAACAAGCTGTTTATCATTTTTTGATTGGTATCAATATTGCCTTATTTAAAAGAAAATTTTTTGAAAGCTACAAAATTAATATAAATTTTTGAAGCATTTAGCATGTATTATATAAACGAACGTCTGCGCAGGTATCGTCACTACTATCATCAAATAAGACTATATCCATACTATTATTATATAATTTACAATATTTTGTAAAGCAATATTTTTGCCACAAAAAATATTAGGTGTAAATAACGAAACAGTCCGAACTAGTCCAAAAACGTTCAACGTAACAATTTTTGTTCAATTTTGAAAGAAAATGAGAGAGTAATTTTTTTCATTTCCTGTACAAATTAGCCCACACCTTTTCTTAGGGTAACTTCGGACAAGAATTGAATAATCAGCTGTTTTATGTTTACATACACATAAAACTCAAAATGTAATCACAAAATTTGCAAATTGGAAAAAAGTTTTTGTTTAAAAATTAGTTAAAAGCAAAATGGAAGGTTGCGCAAAACTAAAAATAACATTGTGAAGTTGTAAACAGAACATGCAATTGTTATTTGGCTATTAATTTTACAAATATTATTATAAAAATCTATTGAAATTTTTACATTGCTTTAAATTTTACAGCTGTTGCCAATAATGCAAATCTTTAGTTTATATGATGTTATATATTATAAGCGTCTAAAATCACTAAAATATACTATAATCTAAAAAGTAAGCAGCACTAGTATTACAAGATGTACAATTGTGGTTTTTTGTGTTCCAGCAGTTTTGGGTAAAATTTGCAAATTTAGAGACTAATGTGCTTTTTACTCTCATTTGTCCGAACTAGTCCGAGATCTCGTGGAACACACCTATTTTGTTGTTTGTACTTTCAAGAAATTTATGCATTTTATACTATAACACATCAGGACTAATAAAAACAGGGTTGTTAAATCTCTTTTGCGGAAAGCATTTACCGCAGCAATCAATAATTGCAATTTGAATATCGATCGATATTTACTTTCCGTGAGGAACCAATAATACCACCTAATAACTTTAAAATTGACTCAATAAAATAAATTTTATGCTAAAAGTTGGGAACATAAATTTGGTTAATTTATAAACTAAACGTATTTTTATGAACAGCGACAGACAGTAATTAGAGCACATCTTTGAGTCAAAAAGATTATTAATACATCTTATTTACTTAGCGAGTGCTGCTTTATTCAAAACACTAAACGGATATAATTAATCACAATTATCGTCATCACCCTTTAAAGAAGTGGACCGCCATTAATTATACAAATTTGTTAACGCCCTCACTTAAAAGATGCTCTTCTTTTCTGTTGCCTTCACGGCGGTGTAATGTGTTATAATTCATTTATTTCTATACGCAGTCGTCTATTCACTTCCACTTTGTTGGTGGCATGTCAATAATTTTTAAAATCTTTATATTTTATATTTAAATATGACATTTAAATCTTAATTATTTGCTTAAGTTTTTTTTTTATTTAAAAATTATGAATAGAAAGAAGCGTAAGTTCGCACATTTGACCTATATTTTTCTGTCAACCATGCCCAGTTGGCTATGTATTTAAAAGAACTTAAACGGAGAGGACATGACCATAGAAAATCGTGGACTACATATTGACGACTGCTGAAAGAAATCGTGTATGAAATTTTTGATTAAAAGCCTCGAAATCAAACAAGTGCGCACAAGCATTAGATGGTTTCCTTCACTGTATCGTCAAAGATTAGAAAGGGTGGTACAATCTTAATGCACGATGTTAATTGTGTGACACCTTAACGTCAAGTAGTTTGTGCAACTTTTATATGCTGTTCATACGTACACTTTTTAATTAATTCAATTAACAGCTAATTAAAATTTTTTTTAATTGTTCATAGATACTTAATATTGCTAATGCAATTAACATTTGACTACAGCTGATAGAAAAGTTGTTTACATTTTGATTGTGAATATATTGACAACTGTTCGTAAATTCTACCAACAAAATACATGCTGATGTTTGTTGTTGTAATATTTATTGTAATGCTGCCACTACCTATTAAAGCTGCCTTGTTTCTTCTTGTTGACTCGCCATCTTTTGTTTGCATTTGTTTAGTGCCAAGTTACACACAGCAACTTTAGTTGGGCAATTCTTGAGTTTATGAAAGCTTTCGGTGAGAGGAATAACTGTATGAAATAATAAGAAGAGAAAGCTCAAGAATTGCCGAAAAAAGTTTTTGTGTGTGGACAAGAAAGCAATTCCAAAACAAAATTGCTAAAAACTTCAGCAATTAAAATCGCTGTGTCTGACTTACATTTGAGTTATCAAATTTGAACAAAGTGTGTTCAATGGGTATTAATGTGCTAACTAAACATGATTGCCACAGGGTTGTATATTTAATTTTACTAAATTTTAGAACAATTAACTGTTAATTGACAATTAAATTAATTAAAATTTTGTATGGGTAATTAAAATCAATTCAGGCGTTAATTGCCAAATTTTAATTAAGTGCCAATTTCACGATGGCGAAGCTGTTCGTTCGTTCGCACAATTACATTTAAAACAAAAACAACATTCAAAATTTTGCTATTGTTTTAAACGTAATTGTGCGAACGAACGAACAGCTTCGTTATCGTGAAATTGGCACTAAAAGTGTATGTATGAACAGCATATTAATTTGACATTACGAGTACACAATGCCGCAATACACAATTGAGCAGCGCGTTGAGCTTCTACAAAGGCTTTCTTGAGGCACTCTTACACCTTTTCTATAGAAAATTTATATAATTTTTTTTCGGAGTATTTTATCTATATATAGAAAAGTTTTCTCTTCAACACTGTGTTTCTTCAGAAAATTTTTTTAATGAAAACATTTTTCTGCCGGGAAAATTTGCCTCAAATAATTTTTCACAGAAATCTTCCAAAGAATATATTTTCTATAATACATTTTTGCATGGAATTTATTTCTTTTAGAACAAATTCTTTTGATAATTTTCTACAGAAATTAAATAAAATTTCCTTAGAAATATTATCTTTATAGAATTTTATCAGCATATATAAAATTTGCCTCTGCAAGACATATGTTTCTTTCGAAAATTGTTTTATAAAAAAAAATTTATTGTGGAAAAGTTTTTCTTAAATAATTTTTTATTTAGAAAATTTCTAAAAATATTTTAGCTACAGTACATTTTTGAATGGAGTTTATTTCTTTTAGAAAAAAATTTTTTTTAAATATTTTCCTACAAATATTAAATAAAGTTTCGTTAGAAATATTATCTTTATAGAATTTTATCTGCCTATAGAAAATTTGCCTCTACAAGACATATGTTTCTTTCGAAAATTATTTTATTGTTGAAAAGTTTACCTTAAACCATTTTTTGTTTAGAAAATTTTTTTAAAATATTTTTCTGCAGAGTTTTTCTACAGTACATTTTTGAATGGAACTTATTTCTTCAGAAAAACTTTACTTTGGAATTTGTTGCTATAGAAGATTTATTTCTGGTAAAGACCTGTCACTTTAGAAAACTTCACGTGCAAAAAAAATTTGTTAATACTTTTTTAAATATTTTTGTGGAAAAATTTTTGGCACAAAATACTTTTACTATACAAAATTTTTTTGGTTAGAAATGGTTTCTTTAGAAAAGCTTTTAAACAGAAAATATTTTTGTAGAAAATTGTTTCTATAAAATATAATTTTGACATTAAAATTGGTTCTTTAGAAACTTTTTTCTTCCTGTAAGTTTTATTCTTTGAAAAACTTTTTATCAAATTTCTAGTGTAAAAAAATAATTTTGCATATTGATTTTTTTTCATTATTTTTTAATAAAATTACTTTTGAAGTACCATGAAGTCATTTACTCAGTCTTAAAAAAAGAATGTTGTTGCTGCGATTTTGTTTGACCGCCGCCCACTCTGGCAGACTTTTCTCGTGGGTTCACAGAATTGTGCAGATTAAAATTGTTTTGAAGGAAAATATTATAATAATAAATAAAGAATTATTTAACATAAAAAACGAATAAAAAACTAAATACATAAAACATTTGTTTAAAGCATTTCCTTTTAAATTTTCCGGAAAATTTTGAAGAAAAAAAAACGAGAAACAGTTGAACACGCTTTTGGCAAATATATAAATTTAACATACGAGTGTATTTTTTTTAAATCCGTTTAAATTT
This sequence comes from Thecocarcelia acutangulata, assembly GCA_914767995.1. Classification (NCBI taxonomy): domain Eukaryota; kingdom Metazoa; phylum Arthropoda; class Insecta; order Diptera; family Tachinidae; genus Thecocarcelia; species Thecocarcelia acutangulata. Next base: position 24,682,753 of record OU612097.1, on the reverse strand, counting down.
TATGAGCTTTTTGTTTTAGTTGTCTGTCTTGTGTAGTATAATTAAAAATTAATTCAATTTGCTTAAAATTCTGTCCACATTTTTATATCAGAGAAGAAAATTGTGTTTTCATGTCTATTTTGCACACGCTGAAGAAAAGTTATTTTTAAGCAAAAGGCTCATTTATCTTGAAAGTTAATTGATGCATTGATTGTGATTTTGCCATGAGAAAATTCGCCAAAAGTTAATTTATTAAGTAAAAGTTTACTATGAAAATAATGTTTCTATTGGAAACTTGAAAAAATATTAATTTTATAAAGGAAAACATTTGAAGGAAAGTCTTCAAGTATTTTCATTAGAAACATTTTCATTAAAAAACGTTTTCTGTTATTATATTTTCGGAGTCATGAGTAGCAAATATTTTCGATGTCAGTATTCCTATGAGAAAATTGAAAAAATTTATATTTTATAAAAATATTATTCGAAAAGAAACTTTCAAGTTAGCAAAACAAAAATTTTTTTAAGCATTATTTCCGAGAAAAATGTTCAATGGGAAAATATATGTGTGTCTTTTTGAAGACAAAATACTGTTTTTTGAAACCTCTTTTTGAGCGACGTTTTCGGAGTAATTTTTTTTCGGAGTCATGTAAAAATATTTCATTAAAACTATTTTTGGTGTTACATTGATGATGAGCTACTTTTTAAAGTATACAATTCCGGAGTTAAATATTTTTTCGGAGTAATGAAACAAGTTTTCCATTAAAAATATTTTTGGTGCCACAGTTATGATAAAACATTTTACTAAGAATACATTTTCATATTGAAATATTTTTTTTGGTGTCATTATAAAAAGTTTTTCATTAAAAATATTTTTGTGTCACAATAATGGGGAAACTTTGTAAGAAAGTTTTCCATTAAAACATATTTTCGGTATCAGAATGATGATGAAACCTTTTGTTTACAACGCAATTTCAGATTGTTTGAGGAGTCATAATAAAAAAAATTTCATTAAAACATTTTTGATGTCCATAATTTTTCATAAACGTTTCGGAGTAAAATATAGTAAAAATATGTTCGGAGTATATTTTTATTATCTAAAATAATAGTCAGTTATTTATTTCTTCGTAAGCCATGCGATATATTCTAAATTTATGTCTTTTCACTCAAAACTTTCTTAACACAATTTTTTCGGAGTCAACATTTTTTATAAAAAACGATTTCAAATAGAAAAATCCAATTCGAAATAAAGACATTTTATTTTTAAATTTTTGGTTAAGCCTATTTTTGGTGAAAAAACTGTTTTGTCAATCAAAGCTTTTCATCCCAAAGTTATTTCGGAGTGATAACTTAAAACAGAAGTAAGGCATTTTTTATAGAAATTTTGCTGAAGACTTTTTCGTGAAAAAAATATTTTGAATAAAATTTTTTCGTTGCTATTTCATAGTAAAATATATAATAAAAAATAGTTCGGAATAAACCTGTTTTGCCTTATGAAGTAATTATCAGTTATTTCTACATAATATTGCGACATATTTTAAAATTACTTGGTTTCGCTCAAAACTTTCTTATAACAATTACTTCGGAGTAAAAATTTATAATTAAAAGGGATTAGAAATAAAAAATTTTATTGAAAGTGAAAAGTATCCATTTTAAATTTTAGGGTAGGTCCGTTTTTAGTGAAAAATACCTATTTTCAATTAAAACTTTTTCCACATTTATTTACTTAGAAAATAAAATTGTGAAATATTTATTTATTTTATTCGTAAAATTTTGGTGTATGTTCTTTTTGTAAAAAAAATGGTGTGGGAGTAAAATTCTGTTTAATTCGGAGTTAAATCTGCTATAAAAATAGTTTAGAGAACTTATTTTTATCGTTTGAAATAATTTTCAGTTATTTCTTTATAAACTATTCATATATGTTTCAAAACTTTTTATTTTCAGTCAAAACTTTCTTAAAGCATTTATTTCGGAGTAAAACTTTTTGACTGAAAACTATTCGAAATTGAACATTTCTATTCGAAATAAAAAAATTATATTTGTTAATATAAAAACATTTTTAATTTGATAATATAAAATATTTTTAATCTGTTAATATAAAATTATTTTTAATATTAATAAAAATATTTTTTTTTCGATTAAAACTTTTTTCTCAGTTATTTTAGAGTAAAAATTAAAAAAATAGTGGAATTCTTATTGAAATTTTTTTAATGTTTTTTTTTCGAAAAAGTATAAAGTATATAGTATAGTCACCTGTTTTATTCATCGTTCGCTGACGAAACAATTAGATATAAATCTATTTCATCTTTCGTTGAGTATGACGAATTTCGCTGTTGTGATTTGTTTCCGAGTAATAACTTAGAAAACAAATTATAAAATTTTTCCTTTTTGTGAAAAATATATATTTTTTAAACAAATTTTTATCTACACTTATTTCGGAGTTAATATTAGATATAAAAAATTGTTCGGAGTAAATATTTTTTAAACAAACATTGTCCACTTTTTAACAAACTGTTTGCAAAGGTAAAATTTTTGTATTTATTTTGCATTGCTATTTCTTTTTTTTACTAAAGTGTTGCTATTAAAAATACTTTTATTATCTGTATCCTTTTTAATTATTGTAATTTAAAACTTTTTATGACTGATAAAAACAATTTATAAAATTTCCACACATTTTTATAAGAATTTTTCATTACTGCGAACTTTATATTTTTATTGTTTAAAAAAAATTCCATTAAAAAGGTGCGTTTGCCTGAGAAATTCTCATTGAATTAAACAAATAACAAAGAAATTTAATAGACTTGCGTCCCCTTTTGCCCCCTTGTGTCATGTAACAGCTGCTGTTTTGTTTGTGTAAATACCGTTACAATGAATAATTTCCTTAACTGTGTATTTGGTGTAGTGGTTTTGTTCGCACAACGAGAGCAACAACAACAAAAAACTTGTTTAATAACAGCTGTTTGTTGTTCAGTCGCCCGCCAGCCCATTCGAAAACGTCATCAATAAAATATTTATAAATTGAAATCTTAATTTTTTCTTTCTTTAATTTTTTGTTTATTACTCGAAAGTAAAAAATCTATTCAATTTCATGATTTCATTGATTACTCGTATTTTGAGTTCTTTTGTTAATTATTGTTGTCGACTTTATTTTAAATACGAATTAAACGCAATTTAATTTTATTGAATAAATAAAAAAGTAAAAATAAAAATAAAAATTTTGTAGACAGCGAATTAATTAGTTTAAGTGGGTGTTAAATTGATTTTAATCGTTAAATAAAAGCAGTGATTTTTTGTTTGTTTGTTAAATGGCGCTTAAACAATTAATTATTAAAAAAAAACAATTTTTATTGAAACCGGTTGCATTTAGTAGAGGCGTTGAAATTAAACAAATTTGTTCAAATTTTATATCACTTTTTCTTTTTTTTTTTTAATTAAAAGCAATTTTTATAAAGAAGTGCGAAGCGATTTGAGTACTTATGCGAGGGCTGCTTGATAACTCCGTGACTATAAAATAGCGCTAATTGCATTGAAGTTTTATTTTTTCCTGTCTTTAATTAAGACGGACTATTTATTACATTCCAATTATATTAAGTGCTGTCAAAAACTGTTGATTAAAGAAAACCAAGAAAACAATAAAAGTAAATTATTTACAAAATATTTCTTATTTTTGTTATTAACATATTAATTTTCCTGACGATGATAACAAATTGTTATCGAAGTATTGAAAATAAATACTGTTGAATTTTTTCTAAAATATAAAAAACGTTCCTTAGCTCCAAAAATAAGAAATATTTACTTAAACAAGACCAAATAATTATATATCAAATGTAAATTATTTACACAAGGTGGCGCAAAAGTAATCCTCCTATCAGAAAATGCTATAAATTTTGCGATTGGCCCCTAATGTCAGTTCTGTTTTGACATTTATGTAGTAAACACATGCGAAATACACGTTAATAAACAATGATACGCTACACTGCTCCAGAACGCGGAATATTGGTGGCTACTTATTTGACCCCAAGAAGAAGATGATTTTTCATCAAAAATAATCATGAGTGATGTGGCCCATTTCGTAAATAAGCAAAATTTACGCTTCTGGGGCACTAAAAATCCACGTGTAACCCACGAAGAGCCATTACACCCGCTCAAAGTCACTGTGTGGCGTGCTGTTTTCACTGGAGAAGTCACCGGACCTTGTTTCTTCGAAGACGTCGCAGGCCAAACGGTTACTGTGAATGGTGAGCACTACAGAGCAATGATCAACGAGTTCTTTTTGTCGCAACTTGATGAATTGGGATTGGAAAACATGTGGTTACAACAGCACGGTGCTACGGCACACACTGCACGTGCCACACCCGATATGCTGAAGGATGCATTTCCCGGGCGCCTAATCTTCCGGTTTTCGCGATTTGCCCAGCAAGATCGCCTGATTTGACCGCTGCAGACTTCTTTTTGTGGGGCTTTTTGAAGTCGCGGGTTTATGTCAACAAGCCTCAGACTCTTGCTGCTTTTGAAGACAATATCCATCAAGAATGTGAGCATCTATCGCCGGAAGTTTTGGACAATGTGATGGAAAATGCTATAAAAAGGGCTCAAATGACAATCAACTGTGGCGGCGGCCATTTACATGACATCATATTCACGACTGGATGTAAAAAAATTAGAAGACCAAATAAAACTAATCCACAAGAAGAATCAAAGTTTTTCTTTTTTTTAAATTACAGGCAAAAAACATCGGAAGGTTATTTTTGCGCCACCCTGTATGTACGCGATTTAGATTTTTCATAGAAAATTGTTAATAAACATATAATATTATTTTAATAAACATTAATATTATTTTTTTTCTGAATAATGGCCATAGACTTTGGCTGGACGACAACTGGCCCACTAGTGTCTTGAATTGTGGATTATGTCCGTCTTCTCAAATCACCCGTCCGATGAGCTCGAATAATTTTTCGTCTGTATTTATTTAAAAATACATTAAAAATTTTTAAAAAACAAAAAGGACCTTGAACGGAAGAAATTTATTGCAAATATTAAAATAAATAAAGGTCAAAGCAAATAGGATTAAGAAGTCTATATCTAGCTCACTTTTCTCGCATATGCAATTTTGTTATTGCCGTTATGTCTTTAGCTGTGTGCCAAGTAGCACACGCCATTGGAACCAAATACCGTCAAAGTATGTATCCTCAATTTCCGGTCATAAGAAATGCGTTATAACCACGCAATAACGAACATCACTCATTTTCGAAAAAGTACGGCCAGATGGTGCCACTTTTTTTCTGTATTATTCTGCTTTAGTGTACGTACACACGGCTGTCAGATCTTACAATATTGCCAGTAAAATTGTCTGAAAATGTATTACAATCGTGTGAACTGCCAATTTTTAACTTACAACGTTGTCAGAAAAACCATTGTCAATCAATTGTAAGACGACAATGTTGTCAGGCATCTGACAATAGTTAGAACACTCTTCGTCGGCATTGCCAGATAATTGGCTGGTATTGTAAGCTCAGTTTTAATTGTCAGATGTATAAAATTAATTCACCTGACAATGGCATCAATGGCAGAAAAAAGTTTGATAGGCAACACAGACAAACAGATCGTTGTTGATATACATAAGTGCCAATGCCTTACAACATGTCTGGCAATTTTTTTCGTCTAACAATCTGACAACCGTGTAAACTGACAATTCTTGTTGTCAGATGAATTATTTGTCAGGCCATAGTCTGACAATGAAATTGTAAGATTTTCTTACGATCGTCTAAACACACAATTTACTTCTGCGGGACAATTTTTCATTGTCAGCATGTTGCCAGATCTTACAATATTGTAACATCTGACAGCCGTGTGTATATAGCTTTAGCGTTGTTGTAGACGTTAGTCTACTTTGAGTCCTCATATATACTCAACTGCTTTGAAAGGTAGTTTCTTAGGCCCTTATGATGTTAAACATCACCCTACCTATGAACAATTATGAGCTTAGAAATTTGTTCCGTTTTTTTTTTTTACTTTCTTTTATTTATTTGTTCCTCTTCATTATAAATCACTTCACTTTGACTTTTTTAATTATCTTTAATAATTACCAGAAATTATATGATGGTATCACCTTTAGGAATATTAAAATGTTTTCTTATTGTTTATATGATTTTTTTTTTTTAATTTAAAATTTTGTTTGTTCCATGACCCAGTTTGATAAATATGTTTTCCTTCGAGCAAAACTAGCAAAATATTTTAATATTTTTTTGACTCATTGTTTTAGTTTGTATGCTAATATAATATATATGTATATATTTTTTAATATTTTTAAATGTTAAAAAGTGGGCGTTTCCAGCATACAAGCTTGTATGTATTATACATACATATCGCTCCTTTATTGCAACATAGTCATAACGCAAAAAAGCTTGTTTCGAGAACAACACGTTTCAAATTTTTCGTTTCCATACAAGTCTTAGAAATTTTTTTTAGAAAATATCTCCTAAAGGAAACAGTTTAAAGGTAATTTAAATAAAATTTTGGCACAATATAAAAGGTAGTGGTGGTAACAATTCTGCATTGTTAATTCAAAAAGCTCATTTTTTGAGATACGACTATGTTGCAATAAAGGAGCGATATGTATATACATGTCTGTATTAATGTACACATAATTTATTTGCAAGTCTTTAAAATATATCTAAAAAATATGTAGAATAGAAAATAGTGCAACAAACGTCCAGAAAGAAATCCACTTTCTGACCTTGAAATGTTACGCGTTCTACAACAAATAAAACCGATAAAAATAAATGTAAGTTAAGCATGTTTTAAACCATTTTTCTGCCTCTAGCCCTTTTCAACGACAGGCATGGAACTTAACACCGCTTAACGTGGCTGTTCAAAAAGAGGCGGCCGTTCAGGCCATTTTAATTTACAAAAGGGTAAAACTAAAAACAGGTGACCTTATTGGTCATCTTGCAATCCTAAAGGGTATCAGAGACGTAATCGATATGACTCTATAGATCCGACTAACTCATTTACCAGGAAGTTTGGGATCATCTTCCCAAGAAGGCAAGAATGGGGCACGAAGCCAAAATGGTTGCGGGATGGTTCACAAAAGTAGTACAGGGATAGATCCAAAAAGTTCCAAGGACGGGAAATGGTTGAAATACTCTCCGATAGGGGACACAATAGAGTGCTAATAGCCAATCAGTACAGAAGGCCCTAAGCAGTTGTGCCTTTACTTCCAGGTTAGTACGGGAAGGCCACAACAGGCTAAATGAACTGGCAAGCCAGAACCAGGTTGCTCTTACCTGGCTGCCAGGACGTGAGGGGCACTACGGCAATGAGATGGCTGACATCTACGCAGAGGGGACTTTTATTGACCCCACTCCAACATTTGGCTTTAGTAAGGGTCTCCTTAATGAAAAGATGAGGAAATGGATGGTGTTGGAGAGAAAAAGTTCTCGGCAGACAAAAAAGTAAAAATTTCTTTGCGCATATAACATTTTTGATATTTTATTTTATTTTATTTTCGGATTAAAGGTTTTCAATTGAAAACAGTTTTATAGAAAAATTTGTCTGCGGGCAATGAGTTGAAAGTAAAGTAAAAATTTCGTTACAAGTTAATATATTTTTTATGACATATGACATTTTAGCAAACATTAAATTGAAAGTAAAAATTTCTTTACGAATATAAAACTATTGTATTTTCGGAGTAAATATTTTGTATTGAAAACATTTTTGGAGAAAATATTTTTTTCCTGCAATATGTTGAAAGTAAAAATTTTTTTTAAGAATTTAAAAAAAAAATAAAAAAATATTATAGTAAAAACCATTTAAACTGAGTAAAATATTTTTTCCGGTTTTTTTCTGCTTTTTCTCATGATCTTGTCACTCTATCTCGACTTGACGTTGAGTTCTGGGACACTCTGTGCGCTGAACAAATTTTCAATACAAAATATTTGCTTTTAACAAATTGGATGTTGCAGATTATTATTTTTCAAATGTTTTATACATTAGTTTTAACTTTGCAGACATACAAAATTTTTAGTTTTTACTCCGAAAAATATTTTACTCCGAAAAAATTCCTCTTGGTTTTTTCACTACAAAAATATGTTTCTTGCAAAAGTTTTATCCTAATTTAATTCTTTGTTGTTTTTTCCTCATTTTTATTTGGAAATATTTCTCAAAGATAATTTTTACAGAAAAAAAAATAATTTCAATGGCAAAATTTTTTTTTTAATTTTTATGTTTTATATATTTTTATGTTCTATATATGAAACTTTTTACTTTAAAATTATTTTCTAAGTTAAATTGAAATGTTGTTTAAGCTTGAGGTCTGGTTTGGTTTTTATATAAAAAATGTTTTAATTAGATTCGATATTTCGTCTTCCTTCGGAAGACTTCTGAAGAATCTAATATCGAAACGAAATATCGAATCTAATTAAAACATTTTTTATATAAAAAACAAAACTGACCTCAAGCTTAAACAACATTTCAATTTAATTTAAAAAAAAGATCAAATAATTAGGACCAAGATATTATTTTCTAAGGAACATTTTTATTCCAGCTTAAGGTTCTATAAACGATTTTTGCTCTAAACAATATCTTGCCATATGAGTTACAACGAAAAATTTCAATGGAATATTATTGCTCTAGAAAAGTTTTTCTTTGCAAAAATATTATTCGTGAAAAATTTTAGTTTTGAAAAAGAGTTTTTCACAATATTTCACTCCGAAAATATTTGTTATTCTTTTACTAAAAAATATAGGAGCATATCGAATACATATATATTCGAATACCAATAATTCGAGTATATAAAATTTGGTTCCAATAGTTTCTGAGTTTTTGAATGCAGAAAAAACCAGATGAAATTCCATTAATCGAATAGTATATAAAAAATATTCGAATCACGGATTATTCGAATACTTTTTTAACTTCAAAATCTTGTATAAAAATAAAAAAAATAACATTTAATTTAGAAATAAAATGCATATTCAAAAATATTTTTGGACGATTAATTAATTAATATATATGAGTCACAATTAATCTGAATTTTACTCTAATAATTTTTGATTTTGAGATTTAGTCACATTCGTGCTTTTTACTTTTTATGTGTTATTATTTTAAGGTAAAATGTGTGAGAATATATATAATCGAATGAAAATCTTATTTTTTCTTTTTTCGCAAACTTTTTTTTTCGAAAATTCAGATTTTTAATTTTTATTTAAAAAATTCTATTCTATACTGAAAGGCTTTTCATTTATTTTAAAGGTCAGACTTAAGTTTTATTTTTATTCACTTGTTTGTTTTTTACTCTTAATTACTTTTTTACATATTTTTATTTCACTTACCCAGAACTCATTTTATTGCTGTTTTACGGTTTTTCTTTAACTTTAGTAAAATGATTTGTCCAATTTGATGGCTTTTCTATAGAAAGTGGTGTTTTCTTTTAACAAAATCCAATTTTTGGCACACTCTCAATGTTAAAGACGAAGATTTTACGCACAAAATTCGCGCTGAGTAAAATCTTTGTAAATTTTTATAAGTTGTAAGAATTACGAAATTTAAAAAAACATGTGTTGTACTCGTATTAATGATATATTTCTTGTTTTCAAAAAGTTTTTATTTTCTAACCAAAACACTGAAATTGTATTGAGAAGAAAAAAAATTAAAATTAGAAAAATTTTATTTACACTAAATATAAGATAAAAGTATACGAGAATTATTGCTTGATGTTGAATTTAGGAAAAATTTGTTTTTCGTTTATTTTTGCACACTTGAATAGACAGCCAGTTGAACGAATGATTTCCGGTTTCTAAAGGCTATTTAAATTTTCACAATTTTTTTACACAATTTCATCCAAAGTTACATAAAATTTAAATTATTTTTTTTTTATAAGAATTTCTTAAGAAAATTCTATTCACTTTTGCTTTTAATGCAATTTGTTCACTTGAATTATTTTGTATGTACACATAAATAAATTCAAATGTTTAGCTTTGAATTTAGAATAGATACATTTTTCAGATACTTATTTTCTATAACTTTTTGTCTTTTTTTTCTCTTGCGCTTAAATTGAGTTGAAAAAAAATATATTTATTTAAGAAGCTTTAAACAACGCGTGCAGTTAAGTAGCCCAAGTCGCACTGAATTTGCAGCACACAATTTTTATAAAATTTGGCCAAATTCTGTTAGAAGAAATATCTAAAAGAAAAACACAAATTTATTTTTCCCAAAAAAATACGAAAAAAGAAAAATTAAACACACGCATATAACAAAATTTTCGCTTTTAAATAAAAGGCGCAGAATCCAATAGATGTTAAATCGAAAAGCAAAAAAATACTAAAAACTAGCGGACAGACTGGACCTTAGAAAAAAGTTATACAAATAAATTCTTTATACATCTATAAAATGTACAATATGTACTTTCTGTTTTCAAATGTAATCTTTTAAAATTTTTAATTAATTCAATTAAATATTTTGTAATATCGAAAACTAATCTTTCAAATTCTTGATTAATTTTAATTAATTAATTTTTTAAATTTAATTGATTTGTTATTATTATATTTTAATTTTTCATTTTCACTCTTTCGTAGTTTTATTTTTCTTAATATTTTTATTCGCATACAAATTTCTCTTAGACTCTTTTTGATAAATTGCCAAATTTTCCTGTTTAATTTCGATTAAAATTCTAAATTCGAAAATCAGTATGTATGTATGTATGTAAATCAATATGTATGTGTACTCGTATATAAGATTTTGTTAAACCCTATAATAAGACATTTAGGCTGACCTCATCGTTAAACATTTAAAATAAACAAACAAATAAAATCAAAAAGACTGACATTCACAGGCGGGTTAAAATTATTCGAATTTTTCACATATATAAAATGTATAAAGAGAAACATATTTTTAGATAAAATTTTTAAAAAGGACAAAAAGAATTTGCTGTAGTCAATTTTCCACATGATTAAAATCAGAATTATCAGCCTGTTCGACAATATCGAAAGAAAATATATGCGAAAGAAACTAGTCACTCACATTAGAATCAATTTGGGTTTGCCTAGGTCACAATTACTCGTTCATATACACAATTTCCTCGAATAACAATTATTCGAACATATTGTACAAAGCAATTTTTTTAAACAATTAAAACAAGCCATACATACATAATTTGTTTACTAAATAAAATCTTAATTAATATTTGAATAAAAATTATTCGAATATTTCAAGGTTATGGAATAAAAATTATTCGAATATTTCAAGTTTTGTAGTTCCAAAATCTTTGGTCCTAAAACCAGATAAAATATCAAGTTTAAAAATTAATCGAATAATTATTCGAATATGTAGTTGATTATCCTAATATGTAATATACCTTTTTTCTTAAAGCTGAAAGGCAATTAATAAATTGTTTTTCGATTAAACATAAAGCCAATTCGCCGATGTAGAAAGGATAAGCTCATTCGCACTCTAGGCGAAAGAAAATTGTTTTGGGGTTTTTCTAATTTTATTCTATGCGAATGATGTGTCAAAGTTCAATTAAAATACATAAGTTCAAGCGAACGAACAATAGTAACATAGACGAACCCAAATTTATTCGAATGTGAGTGACTAGCTTTCTTTCGCATACATTTTTATTCCATATCGTCGAACAGGCTGTAAAGCTTTTGTTTGAAAAACTATATGTAATCGTGTAATCACCTAACTATTCTTCGAATAACAATTATTCGCATATATTAATATATACATGACTTTTTTTTAACAAAAAGAACAAAATCTAAATTAGTTAATCGACTGCATATTCTTCATATAACAACTATTCGAATATATAAAATTCTGCTTGTCAACGAATCCGTATTTGACTGTTTAAGCTGGCCAATAACATCACGAAGTGCACGAAACGGATTTTGATTTGAAGTTCCATTTTCGACATTCTTAACGCGCTACTCAATGGTCTAAATCTCCTTGGTTGAACGTGTCAGACAGTAAAACAAAGAACTGTCAAATTATGTTGGTCAAGAGACTTGACGCCAAGATGTGACTTAAAATTAACATGGTGCATAATAGTCGGATCACATTTTATATATATATATATATATATATATATATATATATATATATATATATATATATATATATATATATATATACATATATATATATATATATATATATATATATATATATATATATATATATATATATATATATATATATATATATATATATATATATATATATATATATATATATATATATATATATATATATATATATATATATATATATATATATATATATATATATATATATATATATATATATATATATATATATATATATATATATATATATATATATATATATATATATATATATATATATATATATATCTTTATATATGTATATGTATGTAGATATGTTTGCACTTTAAAATTTAAATATTATATATTCTTCTTCTTAGTTCTTGGCAGGGTTACTCCTTTCATACGAATATCGTAAGATTTTCTACCGAACATAAAAGTCTGGAGAAACTGACTAAACACCATAAAATTAAAAATAATATTTGTTTATAATTGAATAGTTAGTGGGTGATATTTTGAGGGGGTCTCTACTTTGAGTTGGCAACACTGCTTTATACTACCATTTCAAGCATCCTCAGCACGCCGAATGGTTGGTTGGACAAACAAGATGTGTCATTGATTTACATCAGCATTTCCTTTGACGGCCTTATTTGATGATGGACTAACTCCACTGGGTAAACTTTTACGATTCCCCAGCGGTTTTAATTTCCAAAATCAACTTCGTGAATCGCCAAAGTTTCCCCACTTCCCCGGAAGCAATACAGCAACTCAAATTTTCGTACTAAAGCAGCAACACTGTATATACAGTTTTATATACCTATATATGTATGTAATAATCATTCATATGTCATGAGTTTTTAGTGTTGCAAACTACAAACAAACATATAAGTGAAACTAGTATAACGCACTCCGAGTTTTTAATTCTTTTTTTTTTTTTTTGACACAATATGGCAACTTCAATTTTTGTACTAAGCTGAATGACCATTTATAGTCTAGATGCATATTCCACGGTAAAAATTTAAAAATTATCAAAATCAAATTCGTGATTCCCCAAAATCCCCACTTCTCCGGAAGCAATACGGCAGCTACAATTTTCGCACTAAAACAGCAACACTGTATATACAGCTATGTACACCTGTAACGTGTAATAATCACTCATATGTCCGCTTTTAGGGTTTGGAAATTGAAAGACAGACATTTTTCTCATTCTGCTTTGAACTTGCCGAAGCCTTTTAGAGTTGCGAAATTAATAGATAGAGAGAAATTTTTCGTTTCTCTTTTCTTTCTTTATTGTTGTTGTTGTTTTTTAAGCACACCTAGTCTGTTTATATGAAGTTGATGTTGATATGAGAATAATAATATGAAGCAGCAACATGAAAAAATGCGAAGAGAGGCAACTTCAAACGAAAAATGTCTTAAAATGTCCAGTACAGTAGAGGTTTACCGCACACTCTTCCTCTTAAATACATCGCCTACAAACTTCGTCTGTCTGCCCATCAATTTCTCAACTGTGAAAGGGGACTATGGCATGGGTTTCGAGTGTTGCAAACATGTAAATATGTTTGCAATCAAGGTGCATTAATGTATACACGGTGGCAGCACTACGGCATGTGATAATTTTTTGCTACTGGCAATATAGTAAGCTATTTACGTCAAATATATTGTTTACATTTTTGTAAGTGAATTTAGTCTTTTATTCTGAATTAAACATATACAAATTATTTTGTGAACATAAAAGTAATTCAGATAAATATAATTTATAATTATGAAAAGGTACATTCATAGTTTATAATTGTGGAAATAGTTACAAATATTTTTGATAAACATAGCTTACCAGATGCCTGTTTTTGTTGTATTGTTGTAATTTTGCTCTAGTGCTGCCACCGTGTATACGTTAATGCACCTTGTTTGCAATATAAACAAACATACAAGCGGCAATAATACGAGTATAAGCGTGTTAAAAAAATCGAGACGACAATAAAATCAGAGTCCATTTCTTGGGATATTCCGCCATTTCTTTACTGTGAAAAATGTTTGCATTAATAATTTTGTATAAATTGTGGTTGATTTATAACTATGGGTTTGATTTATAACTATAATGAGTTTGGTTAAATTCGTTACTTTCCCGTTTCAAACCTAAGCACAAAAATTGATTTTTTCAAACGTTTGACCTTGTGTTTGTTGGGTAATCGGCTGAGTGGTAATTTTGCCAAAGGAAAAAAAACAAAATCATTGAAATTTTAATTTCAAACTAAGATGTCACGACGACATGAAAAAAAGTGTTACAATAAATAAATTGTCTTCCGAAGAGTTCGTTGAACTTTTTGTTAACACTTTACTTCAAAGGAATGACAGAATTTTGATTTTCTTTGTTAGAAATTTAGTTGCCCTGCTTTCCCTTCCCTAATAATTTTTCAATATTTATTTAATGTTTGTATTTTTTTTTTTTTATTCTATAAATTGTATGTTTTATTAAAGAATAATATTAGTCTTGTTTTAGTGAAGATGTTTAATTTAAAAAACGGTTTCTTCTGTTTTTACCCTTGACCATCAGTATTGAAAATTTTATGTGAAGAAAACAAAATCAAAAAATTTTTTTCTTTTTTAAATAAATTTATTTTAAATTTGTAGTTGATTCGTGCGCTTTCCTTCAATTAGTTTGTGTTTTTTATTTTAGCATGAAGTCTTGTTGATTGAGAAAAATTAAAAGTGTAATATTAAAATAGACACGCACACACATGTGCCCTGTTTTGCCCGTTCGGTTCGGTAAATAGATTTTTAAATTTTCGCTTTTTTTTTATATCAAAATAGACTTTTTTGAAAAGAAATAGAAAAAAATTATAGATTTTCTTGTTCTATGTAGCCGTTAAAATACAAATTTATTACAAACAAAGAAATGTTAAGAAATTACTTAATCTAAATGGTATTCACTTATTATAGGTTAGGTTGAAAAAGAAAAGGTAGCTAGCACATGTCGAGTGGCATTAGTATAAAGCATACACAGTCGAAAAAATGGCATTTGAATAAACTAAAATCAGATTTTTGAATTGCCGGAAAGTTGTCAGAACAAGGACAGCAAAAATGCACTATTAAGGTGTTGTAGTGTCTCAACTTTTTCCAGTATTCTTACCAAAAACAACGTCGCATGGACATCGCTCAGGAGCTGTAGAACATCGTCAACGACAATCCAGATTTCCTCAAAAAAGTTTTAACTGGTAACAAATCATGGGTGTATGTCTATGACATTAAAACCAGAAGGGCCAAGATCGTAAAAAGCACGTCAAGTTGGCTGCTGGCGATACCAAAAAGCGTGTTTCAGAAGTGTTTCGAGTGTATTATATCTGAAGAGGATTACTTTGTGGGCTACGAGAATAAATAAATACTTTTGAAAAAATTTTAAATAACTGTTATTTTTTGATCAGACCTCCTATATACAAAGTTCGGAAGAAATCCATTTTTTTTGCAATTTTGTAAGAAAATGTTTGAAAAATAAAATTGTTTGTTTTGCTCAAACTGAACACAATTATTTGGCATGGTGAATAAAAGGCAAACAAAAATTTCACCGATTTCGGTCCATATGTACCCCAGATATAGAATAAACCGAATTTTTTTTTTTTTTTTTGAAAATGTCGCTTCAGCGTACATAAATTTTTTTTTTTGTTAAAAGCAGTTCGGGGCTACTAAAATAGAGAAAATGAAAGATATAGTCCAAACCTATATTTCCTTCCTAAAAGCAATTCTGATTATAAAAGGAGACTGCGGGACCGATTTTTCGATGAACAAAAGTTTTTTTTTTGGCTTAAAAGCATTTCAGATTATAAAAGGGGGTTACTAAAATACAGAAAATGAAAAATTCCGATATCGATCTTTCTATACACGAGAAAAAGTCTAAACCGTTTTTACATGGAAAAAATTTTTTTTTCCTAAAAACAGATCAGATTGTAAAACGGGGCTACTAAAATACAAAAAAGGAAAATTTCCTATATCGGTTCACATATACCCGAGATAGAGTTTAAAGGTGAAATTTTTTCATGAAAATATCGCGTAAGCGAACTTAAACCGTCCATATTAAACCGATTTTCCATGAAAAACTTTTTTTTCTATTGAAAAGCAGTTCTGTTAATATAAGGAGGTAACCAAATAGAGAAAACTAAAATTTCCGATATCGGTCCAAATATACCCGAGATATAGTCTAGACCGATTTTTTCATGAAACTATTTTTTTCACTTAAAATCAGTTGTGGTAATAAAAGGAGGTTACTAAAATACAGAAAAGGAATATTTCCGATATCGGTCCATATTTACCCCATTTATGTTCTAAACCGATTTTGTATGAAAATGTCGCATAAGCGTACGTAAACAACTTTTTTTTGCTTAAACGCAAAAAAAGTTATAAAAGGAGGTTACTAAAATAGAGAAAATGAAAAATTCTGATATTAGTCCATATACGAGTATACCCGAGATATAGTCTAAACCTATTTTTCCTTCCTAAAAGCAATTCTGATTATAAAAGGAGGTTATGATATCGGTTCATATATAACCGAGATATAGCCTAAACCGATTTTTCTATAAAAAAATTGTTTTCTGCTTAAAAGCAGTTCCGTTAATATAAGGATGTTACCAAATATGGAAAACTAAAATTTCCGATATCGGTCCATATATACCCGATTTTTTTATGAAACTATTTTTTTTCACTTAAAAGCAGTTGTGGTAATAAAAGGAGGCTACTAAAATACAGAAAAGAAAAATTTCCGATATCGGTCCATATATACCCAAATCCTAAAACCGATTTTTCCATAAAAGGTTAAATTTTCGGCGTGGCGATTACAAGGCAAAAAAATATTTTCGCCGCCATCCCACCATATTTAGTACAAATTTGTAGTATATAATATGTGCTTACGTGACTATCGTGCAGGGTATTTTAGAATCGGCCCAGCCGAATATACTACACTCTTACTTGTTTTAATTCTTTTTTTTATGTTTTATGGTTATATTTGAATGTTTATTTTAACTTTTACTTGTTGTTTATTTTTTTATGTTTAATTCTTTTCTTTTCTGTTTTTTTTTTCTTTTTGTTTTTGTTAAACTTAAACTACTGCTCAGTTAATAGATTTTCAGCTGAATTTTTTGCCTTTCGAAAGCAAATTGAATAGTCTAAAAGTCTGTTAGACAGACTGATTATGGGATATTTAGAAAATCTTCAGTATTGAAATGACATCATGAACTTACTTAAGGCTAAACATTTCACCTGATTTCTGTTGCTCGCTCGCTATCTCTCTCTCTCTCTGGCTCTCTCTCTTTCTCTTTCTCCCTTCGTGCATACTTTCTCCCTTTCTTACTCTTTCTTTAAGTGATTCCTGTTGTCTTTTGTGCGTCAAAGGAGATTTCAAGTTTTATTGTCACTTAAAAAACAGATATTTTTCTTTAATTTTTATTTTAAAATTAATTTGTTCTTGTCTTTTTATTTCACTGTACTCGTACTAGTACGTTGGTTTATTCTGCCTGCAATGTTTTATTAAAAGAAAAGAATTTGTAACAAATTGTTTTCTAAGAACATTGACATTTACTGCAAGTGGCAGAAAATCGAACAAAATACTAAGTCTAAAAAATAAAATTAATTATTTTTTGTCCCTTGCCTGAAGTTAAAAGTTAAAGTGCTTTACGATATGAAACAGTAAATTTTAGGTGTAGACCTGTAAGTTGGCAATCCCATTCATACATTTCGTCATTTTGACAGCTCTGCCTCGGGTCTATAATATGAAACCCGCACTCCGAATGATATTTTTAAATAGGTAAAACAAATTTTTTTTAATGTTTATATAATGAATTTGTAATCATGTGATATAAAAACTGTTAGATTATATTTTCACTCTTTGAACAAAAAAAATTTTTGTTTCGAGTAGTCTATGAAAGTTTTGTATTGTAATAATTTTTCTTTTTGATTAAAAATGATTGTGTATTTGTTTGAACTTGAGATCAGAAGTTTGTTTAATTTTCTTGCGTTCTATTAGGTTATGAGACGATTTAAACTAGAGTTGAGTTCATGAGCTCTTTTGAAAGAGTGCTCTTTTTAGTTCAGCTCTTTTTACTGAAATGTGTCTTTCTTTTAGTTCAATAGTTCAGTGCTCCGTAAATAATATTTTCAATGAACGGCTCTGTTCAGGTTTCATGATAAAGAAAAGCAAAACAAAGTTGCTGTAAACAGATGAAAAGTACAATTATTATAAGGATTAATAAAAGGAGAGATTAGAAATTTTCAGGTGTGATGAAAAATAATTTTATTAAAAAGAAAAAAAAACGATATATTATGGTCGCATATCATATCATTTGTCTTTATAATACAAAAAACCTAAGTAAAATTGTGTTGTCTAATATTCTGAATAGTTGCATATAACATAAATATGTACTTTTTACGTCAAATTCTGGCAGCACTGTTTGACTACTTCCGTATACATATCTACCAGGAAGAAAGAAACATAAACGAAAAAGAAAACTTGAAGACAAAAGGAAGAAACATGAACTATGGAACTAAAAGAGCTCGCAGAAATGATCGGCTCACTTAGCTCCCTGAAGTGAATAGTTCAGTGACACTAGTTCGTTCGCGAATTACCCAACTCTAATTTAAACAAAATTTGTAATCTATTGAATAAGCATTTTGAATGCAAAAACCTTGGAGATGTGAAATCGTACTTGGGCATTGAAGTTAGTCGAACTTCAAACGGAGATTTTTTGCTTTGTCAGAAGGATAAGATCAATAATCTAATAAACGAAATAAAATTAGAAGATGACAATTCCAATGGATCCAGAGTTTATAAAAATTTCTCATAATGAAAATTTGTTGCCAAATAACGAGAAGTACAGGTCGATCGTTGGTATGTTGATTCACCTTCCAATAACCACGAGACCAGATATAGCATCGGCTGTGTCAATTCTGTGTAGGAGGGTCGAAACGCCACGCTGGTGTGATTGGGAAGCAGCAAAAAAGGTAGTAAAGAATCTCAAAAATTCTATTATGAAGAATCTTTTAATAAGAAAGAATTGAGATTTGAAATTAAGATATTATACTGATGCTAGTTGGGCAGGAAGGCGAAGTGGTTTTCTATTTTTATTGAGTAAAACCGCTATTTCTTGGCCGTCCAAAAAGCAGTTTACAATAGCATTATCATTCACTGAAGCAGAATTTATAGCTGCTTCATACGCAGCTCAAGAATTATTATGGATAAAGCAACTTGATGTATATGAAGACAGTCAGAGTTGCATCAAGATAATTGAATCTGCAAAATTTTGCGCAAGAACGAAGCATACTGATAAACCTTCAAGAAGACGGTAAATCCGCCATATTATTCGCTAAATCATTTGTAGTAAAAACGTTTCGCAAATGATTAACATACAACATCTGCTTTTCAGAATCGGTTCTTGCCCAGTCCCCAATTGAATTTCGCAAAGGTGGCTTACCTATTAGGGGTCTTTTCATAGCTTTTGTTGCTTTCCCCATGGAATAGTCAGATTGAGGAGAACCATCAAGACTTTCCAAATATGTTTTTAGGTAAGCCACTCTCTGAATTTCAAGCAGATTTCTTAACTGAGTTGTGCATTCCCGTAGCCTATTTTTAAGCTAGGGAGACCTGCGGAGTTGCCACTCTCTGTTGATTCTTTTTTCCGACAGAAGGTGCTCAATTTCAGACGAATAAGTTCTATTATTCTCATTACAGAATCTTATATGGTATGTAGCGCAGCATGCTGTACGGCCAGTTTGAGATTTTCAGACAAATCGTTAATTGACACATCAATATCGTCAGGCGTTCTCAGGGAAAATTTTTCCGATAAGGCATCATAAGCCAGCAATCTCGTTTTCGGCTTATTTTAAGTGTAACTGTACTGTGGTTATTCGTAATTATATTTTTAAGTGTAGCTCATATTAAAAGAAAGTTCAAACAACTCGAATTTAGTTCAAGGTTTTTCTTTCTATGTAGGTATAAAATCTGGATTACGGTTTCACTTCGCCAAACGTGCTTGGCAGTGGGCTTACTTTTTAGAAAATGTTTATATAAACCAATAATTTCTTTAGGTGCTTTCTATATAAATTTTCTAGACGAGTAACTCGTCCGTGTTCTGTAAACATCCCGCTAACTCAATTTTTTTCAGCGCTTTAAACCTTTTAACAAACTTTTCGAAATCTCATTTTCTTCTTCAAAAGTGTTTTTAAAAATAAATTTTAAACGAATATAATTTGTTTTTTTTTAATAGGAAACTAAATTTTTAGTTTATTTGCCATTCAACACACGTGCTAAAATCTTTAATTTTTATTAATACAAGAATTTAATTTATTTATTTTCTTTGAATGGGGTCGGTTGATAGATTTTTTATAATAATTTATAGCCTTTGTTGATGCTGTTTTTAAATTATTTTATTTTATTTTTTTTTAACAAAACATTGTAGATATCTAAAAAAGAAAAGAAAAAAAAAGACGCATCGACACAATTATGTTTGTTCTTTTTTTAATTAAAAAATAAATAAATTAATACATTCTTCGTATGTATGTAATTTTTTATGTTATTGTTGGCCTTGGCAATGGTTCACTGGTCCATCAAGTTTCATTCAAATTCATGGCAAAATAAAAATTAAAAAGTCAGTGATTCATTTATTGTCAAGAAGAGTCACTTGAAAAATAAATATGTGTGAGACTTTGCAATAGAAAAAACACTTAAATGATATGCAAGGAAATTTTTTGTTCAAATTATAGAAGTTTAAAAAATTTTTAATTTGAAAAAGCAAAAAAAAAAATAATAATAATAAAATGATGGCTCGATTATGGATGGCAACCTGTGTCTCGTTTCTGTATTAGTCGCATCGCGAGTAATACAGAAACGATTTCTTTTCGATTTAATATACAAAAACGCTGTTTTTCTCGATTGTCGAGAAACGGTGGAATTTTTCATAGTTTTCGATGCTAGCAACTTTTCACTAATATTACAGAAACGAGCCACTGTGATTTCAGCTGAGTTTTCAAGCTGGCAACAGAAAAGCAAGTCGAATGAAAAAATATCTGAACAGTAAATATTTTTAATGTCGGCAGTTTAACCGCTCTGTGGCGTTAATTTTTTTATTTATTTATTAAAATGTCGATTCATAAAACTTGCAATAAAAGTGCAAAATTAATTATCCCAATACCCACAATGATAACAAAGAGCTTCTGGCATCCAGAAATTAATATCAGTCAGCAGAAAACAAAAATCAAAAGCTACCTGCAGGTTTGGAAGTGGGCATTGAGGCTTTTCTGCTTCGAAAAGTTATTCAAGAAGATTCTCTTATTCACGCTTGAAAGAATATAAACAAATTGATAGTTTGCTTCTTTTTGGTACTTCATAAATAATTAATTTAACTCCCAACAGTGGTGCCTTTTTAATACCAAAGCGTCAATTTGACCCTTTTTTGATGTCTATCAGACTTCTTTTAAAATACCCTTTTTGATCCTTTTTTCAAACAAACAACTTGTTGTTGAGAATGATCGCACAGCCCTTTTACTCGTATGTACCCGTATGCATAAATAACCAGTGGCTGTGTTCTGTAACTCTCGCCACGAGAAACTTTTCGACTGAAACGTGAGAAATGAAACAAAGTTGAAACAAACAGCTGCTTTTCTCACTAAACTGTAGCTATAACTTTTCTTGGTGAGTAATAGCTGTTACGTAAGGAAGTTACTCGCCATTTTACAGAAAAACTGTGTCTGTAAAACTTTTGCGAAAAAATTTCCCGCTTTCAACTGTCATTATTTCTCGCAAATAAAAAGGCTGTGAGATAGTATTTCAAATAACAATAATCATCATTAAATGAATAATAATGCTGAAAAATAAGTATTTTGCAGTTAAATTAAGTTTCACATACATATATATTTACACAGTTTAGAATGATTGTTTTTTTATTTTAACTTTTTATTTAATTTTTATACCCTTCACACAACAAGTTTTAAGGGAATACTTATATAAGTATGAAATTTTTACAATTTTAATTTCCAATCCAACAAAGTATATTGTAATACTTTTATAATGTTTCACAAATTGCAATTGTTTTTTAATGTTACAAAATATTGTGCATAAGTATGTATGTATTTGTAAATAAAATGTAAACGTTAGAGCCATACCATACATTTTCTAGAACAGCCGGCGGTTATAATATGACGCCGTTGAACAAAATTTCTTAGCTTTAGTAATTTTTGGTCGGCGGCGGTACTAATTGTGGCTGGCGCTTTCATTTTTAAAATTGCATGTCGGCTTCGTTTTATATTTTCAGACATTTCTAACGTAACGACGTAATCGCTTTCGATAGTTTTCGACATGAGTTACAGACGCAGTTTTTTTCTCGTTTTTCGAGAAACAATGGAATAATTTGTTTCAGATGTTTTCGACGCGAGAACTTCTCGCCAAAGTTACAGAACACAGCCACAGTTCTCATATATAAATAAGGTTTTATACTAAACCGCTCTTATACATATACACTCATATAATAACATACAGTGAGGGTCAAAATAAAGTGTACAAAAACTTTCGATAAATACGAAAAATACGGCAAAATAGAAAGTCATCCAGGGCCGGGCTGACTAAATCTTTTGAAAGAGGCGGAAATAAGATCTACAGTGCGTGATGTAAAAAAGGAATCTTTTTAAAAGTGGCGTTAAAATATAAGAGGAAGTTTCAGCAGCATCGGGAACGATTTTAAGTGCCAGTACAATACGACGAGCATTACATGAAATCGGGTAGATATGTATGTTTAAGAAAAAGTTGTGAAAAAAATAATGTTTTTGTTGTGTTGAAAATTACTGAAAATTTAGGAAGGTGAATTAGTGGTTCAAAGGGAAGAATAAGAAAAAATCGGCGCCGATAAACAAAACACACATATAAGCAACGTTGTCAGTTCGGTTTCGCACCGTTTTTGGTGCTTTTTAAAACTATTTGTGCGAAAAACTCTTTAGTCGGTGCGGGGTACGCTTTTCTTAAATTTTCGGCGCGTTTTTTTAAATTTCGGTGGCACAGAATCAAATTCAACTCAACTTTTGGTTTTATATGCACAAAGGAAGACGATCTTGCTGTTGTATAGTATACAGTTTGCTATTAAACGATCAGGCCAAGTTTGCCAAATATTGCAATAAATGCAGTCTCTGAACTGTGAAAGTTCGTTTTTATGATGGTTCGTAAATTCGTTACGGTTTTGGTAATTGAAAAATTACCAGATTATTAAATAAATTTAAAAAATTTTCCAAAACGTTTGCATTAAATATTTTGTCAATTATAATTCTAGCAAATTTTCGTGTATTTCAATAAATTCTTTTAAAGACACCGCTTACACTGTGTTTGAAAGAATTATTATTAATCGAATTTAACGGCTTGTTGTACGACTCAGTAACTTTTAATGATTCGATAATTGTAAATACTTTCGACAGTAATGGTTGTCTGCTCCTGAAATATAATTTTGACGATGGTAAGCAAGTATTTTGGGTCCCTGATAATAGGCTGTAAAAGCTGATTTCGGTTGACAGCAAATATAATTGAATGATATTGCTTAATAATAAATTTGATAAAATATCTTTATAATTATCGTAAAGGTAACATTATTCTAATCAAACTGACGAAGTTGTACTAGAGGCAAAGTTTGACAAACACGAATTCTAGCTATTGAACGAATTTGATGGCATTTAATTAAAAATAACATCACATGAAATACAATCATTAAGTTTTTCTATGCCGTTTATAAATTTAATATTGCTCTTTAAGAATTTTTCTATGCTTCCAACAAACAGCTGTTCTATGGAACACTTTCGAGCATTTTCCACAATATTTTGAACTTAAGTGAAGCTGCTACACTTTCATCGGCTATAAATATCTAAAAGCAAATACATAAAAGCAAATACATAAAACTTAAGACTGAAAAAATTGAACTTGCATTTAATTATAACTGAAATTAAAAAATTTAAATTAACTTATTTTGTACTTAAACATGAAGAAAAACTGGACTTAAGTAAAATTAATATAATTTAAACTCATGTTATTAATTATATATGAATAATTTTTCTAAATGTAATCTCTACATAGTGTAGAGATTACATTTAGAAAAATTTTCATTCAATTACACTAACTTTTGCGGAAGTTATGTTTAGTTTTTATTGTTTTTTAATAACTAGATCTTTTTTATACCCTTTTTGTAAATCTTTTTTTTCCAAAATACCCTTTTACCACTTTTTAAAAATTTGGAAGGCAACGCTGTTCCCAAAAAAAGCATAACTTGTCATTTACTATTGGACAGCTGCTGTTTACCATCTCTGTCTCAGATTTATCTTTTCTTTTGAAAGCAACTACTATTGGAAACCAAAATCAGAGCATACTTTAGGGGTGAACATTAACACCTTTATGCCCTGTAAGAAATTTTTAGCATTTTATTGAATAAGCATTGCCATATAAAAAATTAAAATGATGTAGACTTTCTAGCAAATTTCCGTAGTTTCAAATATCTAGTACTGACACGAACCGTGTTTTAAATTTTCTTTTTTTTCTACTCGTTTATACGTTTTATACTGCTTTATTTATATCAGTATAAAACGCTCAGTCAGTAGTACTGAGCGTAATAAAAAAATGAACCATATTCTCTTAAGAGGCAATTTTATGTATGCTGTTTGTTACCAGTTCAAAATTGCTAAATTATTTATCAGCAAGGTGAGTCAAAAAACTATAAAATTAAAAAAATTTTTGAGTCGCGCGGTTTTGAAGACTTTTTTCTTTTACATTTTTTTTATTTTTCATACAAATTTTTTTTAGTTGTTCGGCTTTCTCCACTCGTTTCGTTTTATGGTAACACCACGAAATTTTAGTTTCCATGTTGTGGAAATTTTTTTTCTTTTTTTTTAATTATAAAAAGAAAAATTTCTAGTGTTTTCAAAAATGTATTTCGGCTAATAAAAAAAAACCCAAAAATAAAAGTTTATGTAGTGGCATTTTTTTATAAGCTGGTTGCTTGAAGGTTAAGCACTGAATTTCCAAAGTTTAAATGATTTGTTCATCAATAATAAAAATTAACCACAATAACTGAACTATACATTTGCGCAATGAATTCATTATGATGATAGTTTTTGCTAATAAAACCTTTGCGAAAATAAATTTTATGAAAACGGAATTTTGAAAGATGGCAGAAAACAGAAGTATAAGCACATAAGATTTAGTTAAAGATTTTCATTCAAGTCTACTATATTTTGCTTTAGTGTAAACACCCTGTTACAAGTTTGTGGCTTCAGCTACGTTGTAATGTTGTATTTATTTGCGCCTTGCGTTTACTTTGTATCAACTCGCTGGTTCTTGTTAAATTATTGTGAAATTTTGCAAACGCGCCTGCTGTCTTCAGCTTTACCGTAAATTTCACGCCTTTGCCTCTTTTTAAAAAATACATCTTACAAAAATAAAAATAAAATCATCTTTATTAAATTAATTTAAAGGTGAAAAAAATCACTTAATATTTTTATAAATCCAGGGCAAAAGTGAGGTCACTCTTGTGTAAACGCCGGGATATTGTCCTTTGCCGCAGCCAATACCCCAAGAAACAATACCCACTTGTATGTAACGAGCGCCATCATTGACAATCAAAGGACCACCGGAATCACCCTGTTAAAAATACACACTCAATTTGAGTTAAAAACAAAAACAATTTCTCTATTTCTTATATAAAAAAAAACTTACGCTACATGAATCTTTGGCTACTTGGCCAGCACATATCATGGAGGAAATAATACCCGCTGGCGCCGCCCGTCCATACTTTTGGGCACACTCTGTATTGGTCCAAATGGGTATTTGCACCTTTTGCAAAATAGATGGCTGTGGTCCATTTTCTCTCAAACTGCCCCAACCAGCAACGGTGGCTATTTGACCGCTGTAACTGCGTGTTTGTTGGGCAGAGGAGGTGGGCAGACATATCGGTTGGATTTCTTTGGTATATTGCACCGGTTCGCTGAGAGTTAAAATTGCTATATCGTTGTGCTAGAGAGGAGAGAGGAAAAGCGGCATTGAAGTGCGGTTTTTAAAACACAAGTAAGCAATTCGCTTGCACCACTTGTATTTTTTTTAAACTGAATTGCTTACCAGCGTTAAGGAATCAGCGCATAAGACACTCTTGTGTCTTTTGCTTAGAAACGTTAGCGTGTGCTTACCAATGTACTGAAATCGAAACCTTTGTGTCGCACTAATCGTTTGATACGTCGTGTTGTATGTTTCACTTCGAAATCGGTGCGTATGTTGTAGTCGGCCAAATGCGCTGTCAACGTCGCCACATCCCAAGATGTCATTCTGGATGAAATTGAAAACAAAGAAAAATTTATAAAAAAGCGATTTTATAAAAAAAACTGTGTGATAGCTTATCGACTTTTTCAATTTCCTAAATACATTACTGCAGCCCTCAATCAACATCTTTTAATAGACTAATGTCAAATTTTAAGCAAGTTTGTATGTAAACTGAATGGCGCAGTCACATATTTATTTACTACTCACCTGGCCACACAGTGGGCTGCGGTTAAAATGTGATTCTAGAAAAAAGAAAACAAATTAAACAATTATTTTTCTTTTGAAAATTATGATTTTATGCTGCAAAACTTACATTTGTTATTAAACTTCCGCCACAAAATTGTTTGCCTGATTTAAACAGCACCGCTATCCAGGGGAATTCATGCGGACTGGCATTAGTGCCACCCACAATTCTCTCCTGGTCGGGGTTATCAACATTTTTCAGGCCACACTGTAAAGGCAAACCCAACATCGAGGTCTCCGTTAAATTGGGTTTCTTGGTAGTGGACGGAGCAGTTGTGGTTGTGCTGCTGGTAGTGGTCGGCCGATGGGAAGGATAGCTGGGATATGATGGTCTACGTGTAGTGCTGCTACTGGTGGGATAATAATTCGATGAACCTGCTCCAATGATGCCATTTAAAGGCGGATGAGTAGGATAGTGGTGATTGGGTGGATGGGTAGGCAATGGTGGGGGCCAGCTGCCGATGGAGGGTGGATGTGTGGGCACTGGCGGTGGCCATTGTTGCACGCCGGCAAAGCCCAAAAACTGTTGTTGCGGCCAGGGATAACGTATGTAATTATTATTGTTATTATTTAACCAGGAGGACTGTTTTAAATTCTCGATTGGATCATAGTCTATAGTGTTATCGGTATTATCATACGATGGAGGCGGTGGCTGATAACTATTTAAATCGGCTTCTAAAACTTCTGAGTCTTCAGTGTTTTCGGGTTTTTGAGTACTCTGTTCGCCCGGCATTACAGGTATGTCTGGCATTACTGGAGGGTCATTGTCTTGTACGTCTACACAGCATATACCATAAGCTGAACGTGCGTATTGGTCATAGTAGGTACAAAATTCCGACTGCTGTTGAAAATTTGATGAGATTTGTGCTTGACCAGACGACCACTGTTGTGTGGAAAATGCCTGGTTTTTAAGCCGCTGGTTTTGCAGACACTTAACGATAGACACGCACACACCCACTAAGCCCCGAGAGGTAACGCAATTTGTACCCTCGTTGCCATAATTTTGTATGAAAAAGAAATTGGGGCTGTAAAATAATTGACGTTCCGTGCGATTTGTGGCCTTGGCCGCCGAGTACGGCGAATTAAAAGGATCGGGTGTTTCTGAAAGCAGAAGAAAAGCGGAAATAAAATTTATAGCCGAAATTTATTTTGTTAAAAATCACCTAAAGGTAAAGAGTGCTTTTTATAGAGGTACAGAACTTTGAAGTCTAATAAAATACAGACGTTGTTTTAAATTGACCTGATATATACTCGAATTTTATTCGAAAGATAAACTTTTGGGCTTATAACTTAAGTATACCTTCTGTCATATTACAAATATGAATGCTGGCTTGGATGTAATCTAATGTGGAGGTATAATTTTTGCCTATATTATATATCGGTAAAAACTCGGTGAATTTTGTCCTCCAAGTGATCAATCGTTTCGGGCTTATCGGCGCAGACTAACGATTACACATATCCCCACAGAAACTGCACGGAAAATAATGTACACTTAGCCGTTACTACAATGAATTTTGCTCAGACGAGCTTGTTCCCGAAGAGCACATATTTTTACGCGTTCATCGTTCAGCACTCACCTATTTGTAGTCAATTGTCCAGTGACGTCTACATATGTAGACGTCATCACCTAAATACTGGTCCAGAATAAAAAATCCGGTTATAGCAAATAAAACTCCAGAAGCCGTGGACTTTCGAAACTCTTACCAAGGGTTAAGGGCTGAATGGGGAACGGCAAAGCCTCCCGGAGCTTCTATCTTGTAGACCACCGCGGTCCTGATCGTGGTTGTGGTGGCTATATCTTGGCTGAAACATTCTCGTTGTAGATTAAACCTAAAATCGCAGGTAGGGAAATTAGTTTTCCCTTATATCTCCCCCCGGATAACAGGTTTTGCCTTGGCATACGCCAAACCAGGGCACTCTGGTTTCTGGGATATATAGGGGAAGGAATCGCTCGTTAGTTATAATAAAGAAAACTCTGAGAAGCCGCATGACCTATGCTGTGTTGAACTTCCGAAACCAAGGCTTAAAATTGGCAGAACGAGGAACAGCAAGGTCCCCGGGAGATGCTGTGTTGCAGATCTCTCGATGCTGATCACGGCTGAGGTGCCTGTCTTGGTTGAAGTGCATTAGCTGTCTTTTAAACATAAAGTCACAGGAAAGAGAATTAGTTTCCCTGATTACTATGGCGCACGCCGATTTTCAGGGGCTAACAACTCCTCCGAGGCTAACAACTCCTCAGGGGCTAACAACTCCTCCGAGGCTAACAACTCCTCAGGGGCTAAAAACTCCTCCGAGTAAGGAGCCGGGGGTGATCGTTGGGTTGGAGAGTATCTTAAGAGCTGATGCTCTTAGTGGGCTTCGGCCTTCCAACTCATGAAAACTTGTCTTCTTTTGACTATTGAGAAAGTGCATATAGGAGGGATTAGAAGGCCCAAACTCTTAAGCAAGGGGTTTATCTTAAGGACCACAAATTTAAAGTGCTGCTAACCTGTGTAAGGTTAGCAAGCCACACGGAGGCGCTGGTCATCAATAATTCATCCCATGCAGTTGGTCCCTCACCAGATTAGGGCGTATGGTAGGTGCTGATGTAAATCGGTTTCACAACTTTCCTGATAGCTATTGTCCATGATGTGCTGTTGTCTTGCAACAGATACCTGTAATGTAAGGAACCAGGAGTGATGGATTAATTGATTAGGGGCTGATTCTCTTAATGAGCTTCCACCTACCAACACATGAAGCACTACTTTCCGTTGCATACGGGAGGAATTAGAAGGTCCGAGCCCTTTAGCAAGGAGTTAGTTCATATGGGTAAAAAACAGAGGTCACGACCTATATGAGTCTTGCAAGCCACACAGGGGCGCCAACCAAATGGGGTTGGGGTTGGTTCATCATTAGCTAAGACCGTCAAAGCAGATGCTGCTGCAAATCAATGACGTTAGATTTTCCTACAGTCACAAAATATATCATTAGACTTCTGTTTTACAAACTTCCATCAAAATTTTAAGACTTGCATGATAGTTTGAAACGCCCTTAAATAGCACGGTGTTGGAGCCCAACTCATGAGACTGAAACATAAAACTATGCGGTCACCAAACGTTTCCTTCAATAAATGAATCGTGGCTCGAGCTGCGTGATATGTTACGCCGTCTTGTTGAAACCACAACTCTTACACATCGTGCTTGTTCAATTAATGCGCTTTCTAGCACAAAAATTTGGTGATTTTAAATCGTTGTTGTTTACAAAAGATATGTTACATATGTTAACACAAATGAAAGCTTAAGCAAATTCGAACTTAGTTTCATAACAACAATTATTTGAACAAAATTTCATGAACAATTGCCAAAAATCGAAGAGAAAAAAACAATATTATTGATGTCAACTTATAATTAGCACTTCATCAGGCGCAAAATTTACTTCAGTGACCTTAATAGCTTAAAATAAACTGCAAAAAATGTTCAGTTACTTTTATCGTTCAAGTCAACATCTTATTTTCTTCTACTTTTTATTACGAGTGTTTTGTTGCGTGTAAAGGAAAATATCAAATAATTGCATTGTTTACAACATGTCAATATTAAATTTATTTCTGAATAATGTTGATGAGTAACAATTTCATATCAAGAAATAATAAAACGAAAGCGGTTTGAGACGAATTTCGTATTTAGGGTGATTGAAAATTCAGATCACGTTCAATAAATATGCTTAAATAATTTTTATTTGAGAAATTTGGTTTGTTTTTAAAATCGACTTCAGCAGTTGAAAGGCAATAAGATTTATTTTTTTAAATTAAGAAATAAAACTAGTCTTCATTTCAAGAAAACATACATAAATAATAAACAGCCATGTTCCGAGAAACGCGCGTTCTGAAACCGCAAAGCGTTCTGAAAAACGCTTAGTTGATGTTTAGGTGCTCTAAGGAACGCGCGTTTTACTGGCGTTTTGGAGTTTTTTTCCGAAAAAATACAACAAGTGTTTTACATACGTATATAAGTATGTATTTTAATTGTATGTTTGAATGCATTCCATGAAGTCTACAAAGAGTGTTTTGTTGGATTTGTTACTTTTGAGGGCAACGAGAAAGCTTATCAAATATTGTATTTAATTGTGTGTATATATATATGTATGTGGTAGTTATATAAAACGAAAAAAAATTTTACAACAAATAGAACAATTTTTTAATCTAGTTTTTTTAATTGAAAATGTATTCTTGTAGAATTGTATTCTTTAAACTTTTTATAGAAATAAAAAGAAAACATATAAAATTTTAATTGTGAATAATTTTGTTGCCTTTTGCAAGTTCAGTTTTAGCAAATTCAATCAGTGCACTTCAATATATACATGCGAGTTGAAGTTAGGTGTTTTCCAGAACACCTATTTGGCGATTTCAAATCGCAAAAACCATACTTCTTTCGTTATACGTTTCTCAGAACACCTATTTGGAGTTTTCAAATTGAAAACGTTAAATTTAAGCGATTTGCGTCATGCCTGAAAGCGTGTTTTTGATAGAGGTGTAAAACTCTGAGTTGGAAACAATTTTTTAACTTTAAACCTTTAAGTTGGCAACACTTTTTAAGACCCCCTGGGGAGTAGGGTTTGCCTTGGTTTACACCCCTCGGCTTTCTGAGGCATAGAGAGGGGCAGAAGTTCCTCCTTTGCTGTTGAAAATAAAAATATAGGAAGACGCGTGACTTATGTTGTGTTGCACTTCCAAAACCCTCACCAAGGGTTCATTGGTAGAACGGGGTTCAGCAAATCTCGGGGAGGTTCGGCATGCGGACTATATCTATGCTAATTATGTTTGAGATGCCTACCTTTGCTGAAATGTTCTGGTTGTGGTTTAAACCTAAAATCACAGAAAGGCGAATTAGTTTCCCTAATAAATATGATGCAATGCCGGTTTCCGGGGGCTAATGACCCTCGTGCTGTGGTTTTCTTATAAAACAGATATCTGTAACGTAAGAAACCACAAGTGATGGTGGGACGGTTGAGTTGGTTAAGGGCTGATGATCTTAATGGACTTCGGCCTAACTACTCATTAAGACTTGTCTTCCTTTGAATGTCTGAGAAATTGCATACAGGAGGGATTAGAAGGCGTGAACTCTTTAGCTAGAGATTTGGCTACAAATTTATGGCAAAAGTTGGCCGCATTTGTATTGCTTGATATAAGTTTCATTATCAGGCGTTAAAAAAGCAAAACATGATCGAAAGTTAAACTTTAACCTATAGTTTGTCAACAACCACTGTAATCCACTGTATTTTTAATAAAACCTAAACTTGATAAAAGCTTAAGGAGTTATCTATTAGTTATCTGACCAAAAAAGGAATTAATAGAAATCTTCATTACGCAGTTTTGGCTTATAAAATGTGATGTTGAACCACTGTGCGATGTATTCATTCTAACAAAACTGAACTTCATCGCTAAAGGCATCCATTTGCTCATTTACGTCATTCTTCACTTGAATATCAAAGTCGTGCTAATCAAAGATTGCTTGCTGACGTCGATAAATGCTTGCCTGCGACACAGGGGAACTGATATTAGGCAGTTTTTTTCTTCTCTCATTGCGATAATATTAAGATTATTTTAAAAAATTATAGGAGACTTGAGAATTGTTAACAAATAGTTTTATTATTGTAAAAAATTATTTTAAAATATTACAGCTGTAAAATGTTTTCTCCAGCTGACTGATGATACCGCTCAGGATCAACCGCCGCTGAGTTTTTCTCAAGGCTCAGATTTCTAATGTCGGATGTTTAAACATAACAAAATAGAACACGTTCTATTTGAAATTTTGTCAGACAATATTGTTCATTTTACAGCAGTAATGTTATGTTTTTTACAGCAGTAATGTTATGAAATAACAGACGACATCTAGACATTTTACAGAGGGAAAACTGACGAAAACTGATATTGCTAAAGCATATCGTGTGTAATCTACTTGATCAAAATTCACATATGAAAATCGGCAATCGTGTTTCGGGCCCATCTGCACATGATTTATATCAGCACCTGCACCGTCGGCCATATATGATAATGGACCAACTCCACGAGGTGAATTATTGACGATATAGATTGCAAGAATTGCACAAGCCGCAACTTCTCTCATATGTTTGTAGCTATATAAACAAACCCCTTGCTAAAGAGCTCGGGCTTTGTAATTCCTGCTGTATGCAGTTTTCCAGACAGTCAATAGAAGATTTTCACATTACTACTGGGTCCTTACACTACAGTGTATGTGTTGCTATTAGCGCCGGAAAAACGGTCAGAGACCGCTAATACCACTGAGTCTGATTTAAAGTTTTAATCGCAGCCAAAACGTCTCAGCTAAGATTTAGCCACCTCCACCCTGACGACCCTGTAAAGCAGAATCTCTCGGTGGATATGCCAATGCCCGTTCTGCTAATTAACCCTTGTTGAGGACTTTGGAAGTTCAACACAGCATATCGCTACTTTATTGCAACACAGTCATAATTCAAAAAAACTTGTTTCGGGAAAAACGCATTTCAAATTTTTAGTTTCCTTACTTAAGTCTTCGAAAAATTTTTTAAAAAATATCTCCTAAAGAAAACAGTTTAAAAATAATTTGAATAACTTTTTGGCTTAAGGTCTCCTAATTTGGCTTAAGGTCTCCTAATCTATTTTCCTAGTTCCAGTACAATGCACTGCATATATAGGAGCTATCCCCTGAGTACTGGTCCAATATAAAAAAAAGTTAGTTGAGGTAGACAGTTAATCAACGAGAGTGAGACGCAACACTCTCGAAGGCCAAACAACAACGACAAGCCTGACCGCACTTAAGAAATAATTACGATGACGCGAGAGCTGTTCCCCCGCCCTGTTCGCCAGCTCTATAAAGAATACCCTTTAAAAGAAACATGAATTTTATACTATTTTCCAGATTTCCATCAACTAGTAATATGATCTAAAATTAATTTTTTTTTGGTTTGTACATATGTACATCGGGTTTTAGTTCAAGTTTTTCCTTTCTTAAGTTTTTTCTTAAGAAGAATTTTTTACAATATAAATATGATGTGATCAATAATTTTTGATTGTAGAAGACCAAAAAAATAATAATTAAATCTTTTGATGGGGGACAACTAGCTGTTTCGCAGTCACCACACTACCCATCACCACCCACTGGGATTTGGACTCGGGTCATGACGTATCATGATTTAACCACTCAGCCACCGAGAAATCTAATTATTCTCTATCTATATTCATCTCATATTGAATCACATATGCCCACATTGTTTGTACAGCGTTTGCTGTCTCTGAACAAGCAGTATTTGATTATGATCTGTTCATAATTTTTTCTACATTCCATTTTAGAACATTTCCCTTTTCAAGTTCAATGACTTCGATCAATCACATTCTTTTTTTTTTTTTTTTGCTTTTTTTTCAAAGATTTATACAGAAAAAAAAATTGAAGCAAAAATTAAAATTGAAGTCACATATCATGATATCTCTATTGGTGTGTGCGCAAGTGATCGTGATTTACACGCAAATATTGATTACTTGCCATAAAATTTTTGTATAACTTTTTTATTCCTATGACCTTCAAAAGTATGTTTGTGTGTGCGATTATTTTCTAAACGTTTTCAAGTTCTATGATTTGTTTACATTTGCAAATTAATTCTTTCTCAAATATATAAAAATGGTTGCTTTGCTTTGTTAAAGAATTGTTTTTTATTGATTGTTTGTCTACTCTTCCAAGAGTGTGAGTGTGTGTGCTCCCAACGAGTACACTCAAGTAATTCTAATTGAGGTTTAATTTTATTTGTTTTCTGATTTATGATTTCACATTTTTTTCTCTAACTCTGTTATGAACTCATTTGACAAATATATATTTAAGAGATGGGAAGTGCGTTTTATGATATTAATTGCTGTATGACCCACAAAAAAATAAATAGAGTAAAGCTTTAAACACATAGACGACAGCAGACAGCAAGCAGCAATCTGTCAAAAATAAAATACATGTGTTTTAATGCACACAATTATTTTAACGACATCGCAGCAGCACGACGTCAGCAGCATTTGCTGCTGCTGCTGCCAACTTAGACTAATTTCTATTTTCGTAAGCAGCAAAAAGTAAATGCAGTGCTGCCACTATAAATATAAATTAACAGCAATAAGAACTAAAATTTGTTTGAAATATTTAAAAGAAATAAACATCATATAAATAAAATAAACAAATAAATTGATGAGTTTTTACAGCTTTACGTGATATTATTACGTTTTCAGTCAGTAATTTTAATTTTATTCTTGTAAAATATATATGTGGCACCTCTAAAATTTGCATTGTTTAAATACACATAGTGCTGCTGCTGTCTTGAAAATAATTATGTTGCTGACGAGACGGCAACATTTGAAGCTAACTTCATTTGTACCCGTGAAGTTATGAAGTCTGCTGTCGTCTAAATATTTAGAGCTTAAACTCATGAATATCTACATTACGAGTAATTTATTAAAGTATTTTTTAATAATTAAAATTTTGCATTCCGTTGGCCTTCCATGTCTCCGGACCTCACTGCACCTGATTTTGTTTTATGGGGTTTATTGCAAGCAAGAAGGTTACAAAAAAATCCAACAAATTTGGATGATTTAATGCAATCCACTCGAACGGTAATTGAGACAGTTCCCGCTGCAACACTCCAGGCAACTGTGAAAATGATTTACATCAGTACCTGCCTTGACGGCCTAACCTGATGGTGGACCAATTCCACGAAGTGAATTTTTCACGATTCACCACCGCCTCCGTGTGGCTTGCTAGGCTCACACAGGTAACAATTCTTGTCATATGATTGCGGTCATATGAACAACTTCTTGTTGAGGAGTTCGGGCTTTCTAATCCCTCATGTATGCAAATTCCCAGCAATCAATGGAGGACAAGGCTTAATGATTTGGTAGGCCGAAGCCCATTAAGAGTATCAGCCCTTAAACCAACTCACCCGTCAATCATCACCACTGGTTCCTTACAGTACACGTATCTGTTGTATAGGCAACAGATCCTCGGGAGATTGTTAGCCCTCGAAAAAAGCCATCACCAAACAATTATCAAGGATAGTAACACTCCCTTCCTGCGTTTTAGGTTTCAACCACAGCCAGAACGTTTCAGCCAAGGTAGGCACCTCAACCATGACCAGCCCGGGTCTAACCGCAAGCAGAACTTTCCGGGGCCCGTTCTGCCAATTTATAGCCTTGTTAAGGGTTTCGGAAGCCAACACAACATAAGTCATGTGGCTTCCTAGAGTTTTGTTTGCCGCACCAAACGAGGGACCCCTTCCCCTCTTTTCCCCAAAAAACAGAGCACCTAAGTTAGCAATACGCCAAGGCAAAACCTGTTCCCCGGGGGGAGAGATAAGGCAAGCTAGAAGGGGGAAGAATTGCTGATGTTTGAGTACAGACTTGCTTGTACTCAGCAATTTGCTTTGTTTGCACATTTCTTTTTCGGGCCGTTCAAAATATTAAGAAAATTTAAGTAAAACAAAATGAAAGTTGCGCTACTAAATGGCTGTATGTGAACACAAGAGCAAGTTTAAAAGGAAATAAATAAAAACAAGAAATAGAATTGCGCAACTAAGTTGCTAATGTGGGGGGACAACTAGCTGTTCCACAGTCGCTACGCTACTCATAATAAACACACAAGGATTCGCACTCAAGTAAATATGATGCATCCTAGTAGGTGCTGCTAAGTAGTGTGGCGACTACGAAAGGATTATAAAAATTTTCTATAGTAAATTCAGCATAGCAAAATTGATCAGACACCCTGTAATCGTACATCAAAAGTTATCCTAAATTTACTAAACTAATATCAATTCTTACCTTCCTCTGCCTCTGAAACTGCTTCCACAATCGCCTCGTTTTCGTTAATCTCAATTAATTTATGTTTTTCGGTGCCTGCATCGTCTTTAACAGGCGTTAAATTTTTATTAGCACTTTCAAACTTTTCTGGCAGGCAATTGGAGCCGTTCAGTAGCGCGAAAGTCAAAATCACAAATCCATTTAAATTAACCATAATACTTTATTAATTGATTCTAATGTTTATTTAAATCAGTAATTTTTATTTACTAATTTCGTTGCTAACACTTTAATAAGTCTGCTTAAAGCATTTTATTTTTGATTGAAATAATATTTAACAAAAACTATTTTTGTAAATTTTGTTAAAAATGTATGCTAAAACACTTTTGTTTAAACTTTTTTTCTGTTTGCTTAAGTTTTCAAGACTTTACTTAAAATAGGATCCAGCCGCTCCAAAGCACCGTTTACGCTAAAGGTTCGCGTGTATCTGATAGACTGGACGTTGACAATGTTACGACAACAGTTATGTACGTGTGAACGTTTTCGATACTTTTTTGCCGTCTTATAGATTTAGTTGTATCGTATTTTTTATTGTTATTGATTAAAAACACAGCAAGAGGAAAAAAATGTTAAAGATTGGCAAAAAAAAAACGAAGCAAAATACAAATTGTATACGAATTTTATGCCAGAACTCTGAGTCTTTCTTTTCTTTTTGTTATTTGTTCTTTTTTGTTTGGTTTCATTTACACACTCGTACATCTGATTCGCAACCGGCAGACAAATCGAATACGGGGACTATCCATCCATCCATCCATCCATACACTCTCACACACGTATTTATGCGGTTTTGTTTTCTTACTCAGTTAAACTGATATTTTTTTCCTCACATTTTTTTCTCGCTTTAGCGAAATCAATTACATTTTATTTATATAGAACGCACTTTAAGTAAGAATAATGGCAGACGCAGATTACAAGTACAAGATTTTTTATTTATTTTTTGCTTGGCTTGTTGGTTTCTTTTTTATTACTTTTTAATTTGTTTCGTGCCCTAGTGCTTATTTCTGGTTCTGGTTGTTCTCTTAATATTGATTTATGTTGATGTAACTAAGAATTTTCATACATCTACAAATTTATTCGATAGCATGCAGACTGAATATAAAGAAAGTTTATTATTCTGCACGCATTTCGTATTTAAGTTTGTTTCCTAACTCTTTTGTTTGTAGTTGAGTTGAGTTCGTTAAGAACTCACATGAGAATTTACGGTAAATTTTTTTTTTTCACTCAGCAATCTTTACGATCTGAAAATTTTTAACGAGATTTCTCTAAATTAAACTTGAGGGATTAAAATTTTTTTTTATAAAAAAAATTAATCGATTACAGAAATTTTCTATATAAAAATCGTAAAAAAGTAATCGACTAATCCAAACATTTTTTATATAAAAATGTTAAGCAGTTATAAAAACGATTCTTTCTAAAAAAAAACTAACCCATTCTCGATTCCCCATAATCGATTCTAAAAACTTTCTATACAAAAATTTAGCAAAAACAAGAATTTCCTATATAAAAAATTAATCGATTGCAAGTGTATCGATTACAAAAACGTTTCTTTCTAAAAAAAACTAACCCATTCTCGATTCCCCATAATCGATTCTAAAAACTTTCTATACAAAAATTTTGCAATAACAAGAATTTCCTATATAAAAAATTAATCGATTGCAAATGTATCGATTACAAAAACGGTTCTTTCTAAAAAAAAAAACTAACCCATTCTCGATTTCCATAATCGATTTTAAAAACTTTCTATACAAAAATTTTGCAATAACAAGAATTTCCTATATAAAAAATTAATCGATTGCAAATGTATCGATTACAAAAACGATTCTTTTTAAAAAAAACTAACCCATTCTCGATTCCACATAATCGATTCTAAAAACTTTGTTTACAAAAATTTAGCAATAACAAGAATTTCCTATATAAAAAATTAATCGATTGCAAATGTATCGATTACAGTGATGGTCTGTATAAAAAGTTAATCGATTACAAAAACTTTTGGTATAAAAACTCAATCGGCTACAAAATTTTCTATCTAAAAAAATGATTCTAAAAACTTTCCATACATAAACATTTATCGATATCAAAAATTTTCTATATACAAAATTAATCGACTAAAAAACTTCTTTTATAAAAAAATTTTCGAGTATATAAATTTTCAAAGTCGATTTCAAATCAGTTCTGAAAAATTTCTATACAAATATTTATGGATAACACATACTTTCTATATAAAATATTAGTCGAACACAAATTTTTTACATAAAACTTTATCGATTGCAAAAATATCCTATAAAAAATTATAAATTTTTTTTTAAACTAATTGATTTTAAAAACTTTTTATACTATAATAAAAAAATTAAAAAATTTCGCATAAAAATCTTTTTTGATAACAAAAATTTTCTGTATAAAAAGTTAATCGACTACAAATTTTTTTTACAAAAATATTTATCTATAAATTTATTTTTGATTAATTTTTGATGAACTTTTATAATTTTTTAAATTAAATTTTTCGTTTGTACATTTGTACAATTTATCGATTACAGAAATTTTCTGCATAAAAACTTAAACGTTATACAAATGTTTAATGGAAAAAATCGATTCTGATAACTTTGCATACAAAAAATTTATCGATACCAAACATTTTTAATATAAAAAAATATTCGATTACAAAATTATTCCCTATGAAAAACTTTGTCGGTTACAAAAGTTTGCCGTTTAAATCGATTCTGAAAATTTTCTTTACAAAAATTTATCGACAACAAAAATTTTCTACATCGATTACAAAATTCACTTGTAAAAAACTTAATCGTTTGCAGAACCTTTCTTTAATATATAAAAACTTAATCGACTACAAATATTTTTGCTATAAAAAAATTAATCGGTTACAAAATTTTTCTTTTACATACAAATCGACTCTTTCTAAATATTTTCTATATAAAAGATCTCATCCTTAACCAAAAATTTCTATATTTAAAATTAATCGAAATGCGATTTTTTTTAATAAAAACTTTATAAATAACATAAGTTTCATATATAAAAAGTTTATCGATTATAAATTTGTTTTTAATTATCGATTATAGAAATTTTTTGCATAAAAGCTTAAACGTTATAAAAATAGTCTATATAAAAAAAATTAAATGAAAATTTTAGTAAAAATTAAACGATTACAAAATTTTTCTCTATGAAAAACTTGGTCGGTTACAAAAGTTTGCCTTTTAAATCGATTCTGAACACTTTTTATAAAAAAATTTATATTTGATATTTTATTATTTGATCTTGTTTAAGTAAATATTTCTTATTTTTGCAGCTAAAGATCGTTTTATTTTATATAAAAAATTCAACAGTATTTATTTTCAATATTTCGATAACAATTTGTTATCATCGTCATATTAATTTTCCTGATGATGATAAGAAATTATTATCGAAATATTGAAAATACTGTTGAATTTTTTATGTAAAATAAAACGATCTTTAGCTGCAAAAATAAGGAATATTTAAAATAAATTTTTAAACTTTTATTTTTCAATATTTCGCCAACAATTTGTTAGCATCTTCAAGAAAAATTAACAGTTTTATCTTTCAAAAGATTCCAAGTCTACTGATGATTAGGGTGGCTCCTATGAAATGTCGATATATATACAGCTAGGAAACAAGAAACAAGCTATTTATAATTTTTTAGTTTGTATCAATTCTAAATGCTAGTATAGCGAGTAATAGACTCGGCTGTATAAATATTTTCAATAAAAAATATTTATCGACAGCGAAATTATCTTTAGAAAACTTACAGATTATAAATATATTCCATAAAAAAATCAGTGAATACAAAAATGCATTTATATAAAAAATTAATCTATTACAAAAATTAAAAAAAAAAATTAAAATTAATCGGCTGTAAACGTTTTTTTATGTAAAATATTTATCCATTCCTGTAAACAATTTTACATTTTTTAAATTTTCTATATAAAATTAAAGTTCCTTAAGAAGAAATGCATTGACTTCTTAAGTTCGATTAAACAATTTAATCGATTACAAGCTTAGCGCAGAAAATAGACCCTTACCTAAAAGAGCTTTTGCAGAGTGCAAGTAAGGAAAAGTTTGCTCTTATTACACTTCCGAATTCTGAGACTCAAGTTTATTGCGAGATGTCAACCAGCGTCGCTCGTCCATATGTTCCAAATGAGTTTCGGCCGGTGGTATTCAAGAACTTGCATACTCTTTTTCATCCTGGTGTATGAGCCACACGAAAACTTATCTGTTCTAAATTTTTTTGGCCATCAATGAACAAAAATGTTAACGACTGGTCTCGTGGTTGTTTAGATCGTCAACGCTCTAAAATTTCAAGACATACAAAAAGCAAGTTTTCAAGTTTCCCAATGGTAAGCAAACGATTTTCAATGATTCATTTAGACCTTGCCACCTTCAGAAGGATATTCCTACTTATTAACGTGTGTTGATCGCTTCAGTCGTTGGCCCGAAGCGTGAATACCCCCTCAAGGATATTAGAGCAGAAACAGTTTTTCTATGATGGATGGATTTGCCGATTTGGTGCTCCAAACACTATTGTGACTGATCGAGGAAGTCAATTTACTTCACACATGTTCAGCGAGATTACTAAGAATCTGGGAATATCTCACAATTTTACAACATCTTACCATCCACAAGCAAACGGCTTAGTAGAACGTTTTCATCGAACAATGAAATGACTAGTGGACTATATCTTTGGGTTCAGTTCTTCTGGGTTTACGAGCAAGCGTGAAAGAAAGCGTTGGAGCTTCTTCAGTAGAAATGGTATATGGTGAAACTGTACAACTGCCAGGTGATTTTTTTAAACCTATAGGAAATTTAGATTCTAAATCACACCTAATTGCTATTAGAAGAGTTATGCAAAATCTTAAACCTGTAGAAACTTCATACCATCAGCATAGTTCAAAAAAGTTTTTTGTGCATCAGGATTTGAATAAATGCTCCCATGTCTGGATACGGCGCGATGGTTATACAAAACCACTTCGATCGAAATACAGCGGACCGTTTCCTGTCTTAAGCAGAAATCAAAAAACATTCAAAATTTTATTAAATTATAAAAAGGAAGCAGTTACTATTGATCGACTGAAACCTGCAGTTTTTTGTCAGCGATAGCTTTGAAGAAGGTGAATTTAATACCAGCAGCAATTCAAACACTTTTAAAACAAAATCTGGCAGAATTATTAAATTTCCTAAACGCTTTGGCGTTTAATGAGGGGGGAGTACTGTAGGTATTTACTACTTGTTGTAATACAACTTTGTATTAAAAATTATTTTTAATCAACATTTCATTTTTTATGTTGTTAATATTTTTTCATACAACTTTTAAAAAATGAGGAGTCAATTCTTATCATTCAAACTGTTTTTTCTAACAATTATAAATAAATTTATTATTTGATTTTTATAAAATATAAATGCGTATTCATTTATAAAATTAACAATTCTTTTTAGTTGAGTTCTGCTTTACAGAATATTTTTTAATGTCCGCTGGTGAAGTGCGATTTAAACGATAAATTTTCAATCGTTGCTAAGCCGCGTTAAATTTTCATTTGCTTTTTATAAGCAAATAAAGAAAAAAAACTGAAGCGGCTTTAAGATTTGTCAGCTTTTGGAGATAAAAAGCTTAAATTTCAAAGAAATGGGTATTTGACACTTTTTAAAGTTAAAAATCTTTTATATAAATATCATTAACAAAAGTCATATTTGAATAAAAAAAAAATCCTTTGAATTCCCCTAAAGTATTATTAGCTCAATGTTGTGTTGTGTGTGTGTATTCAATTTGGCAAATTTATGTATTTTTAATTAAATTTCGTTTGTTTTTCTTTTTTATATTAAATAAAGAATGTCTTATTTTGCTTTGATTTTGTTTATAAGAAAAAATATTCTAACATTTATCATTTTGAAACTTCCATTGTTGATTATGATTTCTTTACACGTTCAAATGGAAAAAATATGATTCATTTCCAAAACCAAAAATATTAATTTTGTTCGCTTTTTTTTATTAATTTGTTGCCTTTATTTGAGTTTTATTTAAAAAAAAAAAATTTCTTTTCTTAAACACCCACTTGACTTTCGTAAATGAAATAATTATTGTTTACTGCAAATTGACTTAATTTCA
Source organism: Thecocarcelia acutangulata (assembly GCA_914767995.1). Classification (NCBI taxonomy): domain Eukaryota; kingdom Metazoa; phylum Arthropoda; class Insecta; order Diptera; family Tachinidae; genus Thecocarcelia; species Thecocarcelia acutangulata. The sequence continues at coordinate 24,640,178 of OU612097.1, read as the reverse complement.
TAAGAATGAGGCCATGTCAATTGTTAAGTACTCCACTTTTTGTTTGTTTTGTTTTTGCTTTTGTTGCCATTTGCTGATTATTGTTCAAATATAAAATAAGTACGAGGGCGGGTTGATATTGAAGCTACCTAACGATAGATGGCAGCATAAACACAAAATTTTATTTGATTTTATTTTATTTTGCTCTTTTTTTTTGAAATTGCGATCTGTTAAACGTCACACGGTTGTCATGTGCTACAATATTGTAAGATCTGTCAACATGCTGACAATTTAGTGACAATGAAAAATTGTCCCGCAGAACTAAATTGTGTGTTCAGACGATCGTAAGAAAATCTTACAATTTCATTGTCAGACTATGGTCTGACAAATAATTCACCTGACAACAAAAATTGTCAGTTCACACGGTTGTCAGATTGTTAGATGAAAAAAATTGCCAGACATGTTGTAAAGCATTGCCACTTATGTATATCAACAACCATCTGTTTGGCAGTGTTGCCCATCAAACTTTTTTTTGACAATGATGCATTAATTTTATACATCTGACAATTAAAACTGAGCTTACAATACCAGCCAATTATCTGGCAATGCCGACGAGTGTTCTCACGATTTTCAGATGCCTGACAACATTGTCGTCTTACAATTGATTGACAATGGCTTTTCTGACAACGTTGTAAGTTAAAAATTGGAGCTCACACGATTGTAATACATTTTCAGACAATTTTACTGGCAATATTGTAAGATCTGACAACCGTGTGTACGTAGCTTTAGTTTAAATGTTGTAGTCGTTTGAACTAAGCAACTTTTGTGTCATTTGATAAATAGAAAAAAGCGAATTTCATGCAGTGATTAAACGATATTATTTGAAAGGGAAAACGGTGAATTAAACGCCCGATAAACATTACCGATGTCGAAATGATAAGTTCATTCGTACTCTAGGCGAAAGAAAATTGTTTTGGGGTTTTTCTAATTTTATTCTATGCGAATGATGTGTCAAAATTCGATTAAAATACATAAGTTCATGCGAACGAATAATAGTGACATAGAGAAACCCAAATTGAATCGAATGTGAGTGACTAGCTTTCATTCGCATACATTTTCATTCGATATCGCCGAACAGGTTGAGGGTTTCCCAAAATCTTATTATTCGGATGGTGTAAAAAAGTTCAAATATCGTCTAAGTGTATTGAGGTAAAAGGGGAATATATTGAGATGTAAATGGTTAAAAAAAATGGTTTTTTGTCTACTGGGACAGTTACAATATCAATCCGCCCTCGTATACATGTTATTTAAAAACAGAAAAATATTCAGGTTGAAATTTTTAGAAAGTTAAATATGTTTTGAGAACGGCAAATATTGTTTAATCTTCCGCTCTGCTCAATTAAAAAGGCGGCCTACAAAAGTGACAAACGATCTGTAAAACTGTTGGACGTTGTCCAAATTTAGCAAAAAAAAAAAGCCAAAATTTCACCTTAAGTGTTTTTATAAGTAATTTAGTTTCGGCCAGTGGGAATAGTCGCTTGAAGTAAAATCATAGAAACTTTTTCAATGGCCTCTGGATAACTGACTTCCTAATCAAATTAGTTTAAAGCATATTGTTGCTAAGAAAACGGTTACATTTTGAAACTAACATAGAGTCTATACGTGATATAATATCAAATATTTTTCAATCAGCAAACGTCAAATTTGATAGCAGAGAGAATTATTTCACGTGTAGCCTTCAAAATTAGTATTATTGCCATATTATATCAGATATCACAATATTGTTTTGATAATATATATTTAGAAAACCATATCATGATATGAACTGCCCAAAAACGTAAACAAAACGACATAATATTAAATTTTTGAAGAATTCCCGAAAAAATCATAAAATCATTAAAATATTTATAAAAAATCGTTTATTGTTATTTTTGTTGTTGGAATATATAAATTTGTTTAAGAAAAATACAACATTCAACGATGTTTACTGCATGGTTGCTTAAAAATTGTGAAATATTAACAAAAATACTTGGCGCCATGCTAGATATGAGAGAAAATATAATTTGTTTTTCTCGTTAATCTGCTGACGTTCTCTCTCGTATTATATCAGAGTTAATATCAGTTGTATGTAAAATCAACGAAAATAGAAACGACTAGAATGTTGGGCATTTATTGCAAACACTACAGACAATACTCGTATTACCAACCATTGCTCTTAAAACACTTATACCACTAAATAAATTTTATACTGTCTTCGCTAAAAAAAAAGTGCTGCCAAATCTATCGATTGAAATTTTTCTTGAAAGAGAAATATTGAGAGCATAAATGCCAGATAAATCTGGTTTAAAATCGTCAGATTCGATGAAAAAAATTCGTTAAAATTATCAATATGATTATTGAAAATCGTCAAAAATTGTCAGCAAGTAAAATTAATCGTTTTTGAATAAAATTTTATATAAATATTTCTTATTTTTGCAGCTAAAGATCGTTTTATTTTTTATAAAAAATTCAACAGTATTTATTTTCAATATTTCGATAACAATTTGTTATCATCGTCAGGAAAATTAATATGTTATTCAATAACATATTAAATAATAAAATAAGCAATTCATGGTTGCAATACGGCAATTAAAGCTATAACAACAAATATGCAAATACAAAGTTACATATATGAATCTGTTTTCAGAAGCAGAATATTTTTTCTTTATCACAGGTTTATTCGGCAAATTTCTACACAAAGTTTATTGAATAATGGGCATATTCATAAAAATATAAATGAATTTGAAATATGTTTTAATTCAAAAAATCCATACAAAATTTTACTAAAATTAATTTCAAATACATATTGATTTTTTTTTTTGAATATGCACATAAACCTTTAATAAATATAAAATATTTTTTAAGACAATATATATAAGACAAAATAAATTCAACTATCATTTGAAAAGGGCAACGTAGGAGTTCCAACAAATTGTATATTTGTCCCACCTTAATGACAGTTGTAGACAGCCCTAATTTTTTGTATTGCGACTGGACTATCATTTTGATTGATTAAAATAATTTTTTTTTTGCATGAGTAAAGTAGGTAGTTTACACGACGTAAGTGCAATGGTGAAGCCATAATGACACTTACTTTTTTTCTACTTTTTAAGATTTTGGAGAAGAGTATATATACATTACCATTGAAATTATTATTAAGAGCAAACAGGCTATATTGAAAAAATCTAAAAACTTCAAACAATTTGCCACATGTTATCGATAAAAAGTGGGAAAAAAACCAAAAAAAAAAATGTTTCCTAAAAGTGGCGTTTGCAGCTTAAAATACTACTGTGCTCTTAACTTTTTAGTATTTGCAATAAATTTCTTCCGTTCAAGGTCCTTGTATTTTTTTTTTTTTTAATTTTTAATGTATTTTTCAATGGAAGATTTCATCAGGAAAATTTTCTTGAAGAAGTCTTCCAAAGGAAGACGAAATATTGAAAAATACATTAAAACGGAAGAAATTTATTGTAAATATTAAATTAAATAAAAGTCAAAGCAAATATGATCAAGAAGTTAACTATTTAGTTTAATGCCTCAATATAGAGGTTTTTTCTTAACTAAACGATTTTTTCATGCATATAATAATGACGCATCACTGAATGTTAAAAATAATAAGCAAAACAAACGTAAAAACTACAACCACCAAAAAATATTTTATAACTTAAATGTGTTTGTTAAATTATAAATTAAAAATTATAGACTACACCAATGTTTCACTTCAATACCTAAGAAGAAGCTTACAGTTTTGAGTTTTTTATAATAATTTTTCTCTAATTTAATTCAACAAAATACACGAAAAAGTTGAGTTTTGAACAAAGTTGCGTGTTATTATCGCTTTGTCTACAAATGTCGTATTTATGTGTATTGGCTCTTTCTATTATTAACTTATTCAGTCTTTCAATCTCAGATTAATGTGTTGTTCATAGAACACAGACGAACACTCGTCTAAGAAATTTTATATGGAATTCACTCAAAAAATTGAGTAACTTCCATACAAATTTTCTGGCCAAGTTGCTCGCCTGTGTTCTATGAACAGCACGTAAGAAAAGTTTAAAAAAAAGTAAGTGTCATTACGGCTTAAGTAAAAAGCTAAAAAAACGCAGCTTTATTTTGTTTTGAACATTGGTCTAAGACGCCCTTCTATGTATTTAATTAAATGAATGTTATTTTAAAGTGGCATCCACATGAACAATGCATAATGTACCGCCTAAAAGTATACCCTAAAAAGTGTGTCAAGGCTCGATTGAAATTTTAAAAAAGGTTTTGAAGTTCCATCTTTTTGAATTTCAAATCGTTCAAGAACTGAAATAATCTTACTTTGATTTACGCAATAATTTTTGTGAAACGATGCTGGAGCACTTTTACACTGTAAATCCTATTTTTGGAAGCGACGATGCTCATTTTTGCTTAAACAGCCATTGCCGTTGCTGGTTTCGATTTAAATATCAAAAATATTACATTGAACCACGTTAACTGTTTGGTGTGCCTTATTCAGATAATGGGACCATTTTTTTTCGAAAATTCTTGAGGCCGGGCTACGAGTGTTAGCGATGAAAATTATCAACGAATGATTATGGAATTCTGTTTGCCCAACTTGCAAGCTAGTCCCTCTTCACAAACGTGGTTTCGACAGGATGAGGCAACTGCACACACAGCCAGAGTTTCTATGAACTTGCTTTGGGAAAATTTACCCCAAAAAAAAGTTCAGTCGCTTTGGGGACATACCATATAGAGCTGTGCCGGGTTGTTCATTTCAGTAAGCGGTCACTTTCGTTCAATTACAAAAGACTAATCCGTTCGTTCATATCTCTCAATCGAGCACTACAATTTTCCGGTCATTTTTCAACACAGCTCTGTAAAATTAACAAATCAAAATAAAATATTAATAATATAAATAAAATGTAATAAAAATTTATTGTTTCAAAAAGAGAAAATAATTTTAAATAAAAACTGGTTAGGTGGGATCAATTTTGATTAGTTTTATATTCTACTTTTGTTTTATTTCAGATAATATAAAAATAATATAATACAAAAAACAACGATACTACGAGTATTGTTAAAATAACAAAAACAGAAGAACATGATAATTGAACGAAAGCTATCCAAATTGAACAGCTCGCTATTGAACGAAAAGTGGTCAGTTTAATGACCGTCTGGCTCACTTCATTCAGTGGGATAAACCGTTCAATTTAATCCGTTCGTTCATAAATGCCACAGCTCTACTCGTAATACCATAGCCACTGAGGTCGCTTGGTCTAACGCCCATTGATATTTTTATTTCTGCAATTGAACCAAGTTTACTGCAGCGTGTGGCATGACGGAAGGCATCTGGATGATATACTTATAGGGAATAATAAAAAACCACTATAATTTATTGTTTATTTAATCTTTATTTTATTCAATCTTCCACAAGGTTAAAAAGAAAAAACGTGGTGCCGATACCAAATCAAGCAAAGAAAAAATTGCCAGATCATTTTTCTTCATTCTTTCGGTGATGACAACTGTCAATTGTGGTCGTGCTGCCACCTACTCTTTAAAAAATAAAACCACATTTCCATTTTATCGTTCAGTGCTCTTAATAAAACTTTTTTATTACTTTTTTAAGTTCGAAAATATAAATTTGCTACCAAACACCCTGTATAAGTGCCAAGAAAGGCAGCTAGACATACCTGATCCACAGCAAACAATTACGAGATATAAGATTGCTAGAGGATAATGTAGTCGTAATGTAATGTAGTCAGTCGAAAGGCGTAATTGAAATTGGATTCTAAAATGAACAAAAAATTTTTTTTTTTTTTTTGTTTTGTACTTAAAAAAAAAATTGGTGTTGGCTAATTTTATTTTTATAATCTCTTAAATAATTAATTAAATTAATACTTAAAAAAATTTGCCAATAAAATTCGTAAATAAATAATATAATTAAAAAGATATCAAAATTAATAAAATTTGTAAATGTAACCGTGTGTTGATATAATATAATTATTAAAAACAAATTTTATACAAATTATTTAATTAATACAAGAGTTTTTTTGTTCTCTTTTCAGTGTTTTCTTTTTTGGTGTAGCAGAAATTCTTAGCAACTTATGGAGTTAAGAACTTTTCTATAGGAACTTGAGCAAAGAAATTATTAATATGTTCCACTAAAATGGGTGCCCACTGTTCACGGGTGGCTGGTATACCGACACGGGTGATTTCGGGTAAGTTTTCATTGACCAAATTTAAGATCATGGCATCTGAAATAACAAAAAAGTACAACAAAAATAAATTTGTAATTGCTTTGAGATGAAATTGAAAATATTGCGAGAATTTAAATTGTAATTAAGGTGCTGTTCATAGAACACAAACGAGTGACTCGGGTAGAAAATTTGTATGAAATTCACAAAATTTTTTGAGTACTTTCCATTTAAATTCAAACAATTGAGTTTTTTATTCACTATACTAGCTTCTAATGGCATGTTTCTATATACCAAGTCACTCAAAATTTTTTCTTGATTGAGTGAAAATAAGTGTTTTGGGGTTCCACTACACACATATCAGTTTTTTTTATTTTTATTAACAACGTAAGGCTATCAATTTTTGGTGATTTCTGTATCGCAATTGCAATTGTGACTACTGTCAAAAGCAGACAAGCACAAAAGAGTGCTTGTGTACGTTATAAAATATTAAACTTTCAGTAATTTTCATAAAAACTATTTTTTTTTTTGCTAAAAGTAAGTAAAATTACATAAATTATATATGCAGATATGGACTTGAACGATAAAAAATTGTAAGTATGCATATATGTATGTATGTATGTACATGTATAACCCTGCATTTAGACATACGAGTAATCTCATGCGAGTGCTGAATATGTATTATCAACATAAATTTCTTCGAAAAACTCGAATCTCTTGCAATTTTCATTTCTGTCTACACATGCGAGTGAGAGTTCATTTTAAATTTGTCGTCAGCACGTGAACTTCAAACAATTTGTTTCCTTCATGTATTTTGTTTCTTTGGCTGTCTTTATAAACTGGAGTTGCCGTGTTTTTCACTTGAGAATATCTTTAGAAAATAGTGGGCATTAATTTGTATTATCATTATATTATTGATATTAACGCTTTACAATTTAAACATTTCTATCTATAGTATTAGTTTTAATAAATTAACATTAAACTAGCTAAAACTTAGGTTTTAATTTTATAATGATCCAGTTGATTTGTTTAAAATTATTTACACGGTAACACTGTTTGTTTGTTTGACATTTGATTGCATGGGAGTGCCAAAAAATTACTCGCATGCAAATTTAGCTGCGAGTAGACCTGCGAGTGCGAAAAATGTGAATGTGGTAGTAAAAAAATTTGAGTGTATTGAGTTTTTCGAACTCTTACTCGTATGTCTAAACACTGGGTAAGAATCAATGAATTTATAAACAAAACCAGCTGTTTTTGTTTTTGTTCAAGAGTTGCCACTGAGTAATGAAATTATTGTGTTTTTGTATGGAAAAAAGTAAACACAGTGCAAAAATATTCATTACAGCAATCCTGCAGGTTAATAAAACGTAAAGTACCACGTAAGCTAGACAAGTGGTTTAAAAATACTCATATTTTTACGTACTTGTCTGTGTGGTACTTGTTTGTCTGAACACTTGCCTGCTGTGTGAAAACACGCCATAATATTGATACGATTTAAATTTTTTAGAAATGTCTCTGGAGTGTGTTCTGTGAACAGCACATAAAATATTCATATTCTTAAAATTGAAAAGAATTTTGATTCAAATACTTCATACGATATTTCATTAAAACTTTATCCATATCAAAAACTAAAGGCCGTGTAAGATAAAACTTTTGCTTCGCTTTGCGTTGCAAAGTCACTTGGACATCTAAGATAAAACATACACACTTATATGAAACATGTCACATAAAGCACTTTTGACGCAACGTGAAGCGAAAAGTTCGGCAACTCTCATCTTTTTACGCGTTGAAGTTTTTTCTAATAGCTCCAAAGCTTTATTTACTAAGAAAACAATTAGAGTCAATTTCCGTAGTTCGTCCAATAATATTTTTAACTTCTATTATCATAAGAAATGATTAAACATAAAAATTAACAACCATTTTTTTAGATAAATAAATAAATCGTGAGCGTTGCCAAAGTGTTTATTGTGACATACACATTTTGCTTTGCGCTTTTCTGTTAAAGTTTTAAACTTCACGCGAAGCAACAAAGTTTTATCTGACACGGCCTTATTGTTCACTTCAAATTCTCCTTATTTTTTAAGATATTAGGAAATTAATTTTAGAAATAAAATGTGTGTGCTGTTTACAGAATACAGACAAGCAACTAGTATAGTGTAGCGAAGGGCACTGGTTTGCCTGAAATACGAAGCTGTTCGGGTATTTACAATTTTTCAGCATGCTTATTTTAACCAAAGTTTCTACAAAGCCAGCTGCAACTGAAGACTATAATATTAAAAACACACGTAAAGCATTACAGTGAAAGGCCAATGTAAGCGGCATACGACAGCGTGCGGCAACAATGTGCCTCATTTAGAAAAAAATTAGTTTTTTTTAATTTTATTAAACCATTTAAAACAACATTTGCCCTTTTTTTGTTTCTTAATCCACAAAGCTAGAAATTAGTTTATCTAATTCGACTGCGACGAAAAAAAAGCAGCATGAACAACAACCTGCAGTCGTGTCGTCTTGCTGTTGTCAAAATAAATGCTCGTTTTTAAATGCATGTATTTTATATAGGACATAATAAAGTCACCTGTTTTTTCTTGGCTTCAATGTGTTTAATGCTTAAAGAACTTACTTAAATTACGATCTGAGAAAATGCCATTAGCAATAATTTTAGCATTTCCAACGGCCACATTTGCATTTAAACGTTTTAACTGCAATCTAATACTGTTGTCGTCATTGTTAAGAAAATTACCATCCGTCAGCACGGTAGCTCGAATATTATCTAAAAATTGAAGTCAAAAAGAGGAGAAAATAAAAACAAAAACTTACAATATTTGATGAAAGCAGTGTAAAAATATTTACAAATAATTTTTGGCTCACCAATTGTTATATTAAATGGTCCTTTGGGCACCAATCTTAAGCCACCAAATTTAACATCTGCCTTGAACTGGCCATCGGCCTTAATTTGTCTGCACTCTAAGCCCAATTTGACAATTAAACTGTCATCTGTAAAGTTGCCGGCAAAAGAGTTGATTTTCAAATTGGAAATGCCATGAATTTGCATGTTTTTAATAAGTAAGCCACCCTGTATGCCATCATTAGCATAACGGAAAATGCCACGTCTATAGAAATATGGATCAATGGAGCCCAAACCGTAATCCGGAAGTCCAGCCTGGCAAAATTACAATTTAATTTCATTAAGCAATTTTATTTGTATATAAGTTTCTATTACCTTTAGTTCTGGTAACACTTGTGACATTAAGCCCTTAATGCATTCATTCCTATTGGCATCTCTCAAAGAGCAGGGTGTTATTTGTAGATATTTAACTAAAAAATGGCATAAAAAGATTTTTCAATTTACAAAACAATTTTCAATTAAATTTATATATATATATATATATATATATATATATATATATATATATATATATATATATATATATATATATATATATATATATATATATATATATATATATATATATATATATATATATATATATATATATATATATATATATATATATATATATATATATATATATATATATATATATATATATATATATATATATATATATATATATATATATATATATGTGAAAATAACGGTTATTTTTCTATCAGACCTCGTATGTTTCTGATTTTAAAAAAAATCAGAAAAAAGGAGCGCTAATTGATTGAAATTTTGAAATTCTTATTACTTTTTATGTTCATGGAACAAGAACAAATAATCATTTTACTAAATTAAAAAATAAAAGTTTTGTTTTTACCATCATCTCTACTGTCCGTTGAAACGCAATCCCAGTTCAAGCACCCTACACATAAAATTTTTATTCCGTTTGGAGAGGGGAAATGTCTAACGCATCGTCAGATACTGTGACCATACAGTACCCAGCTTGCACCCACTAAAACCGCTCCTTTTCTTTCAGCCTTGTCTCCCCCCCGGTATCGCCTTTGGATTACTTCAGGATGAGGCTCCTACTTTGTTCCTACTGGATTGCACGTGCCATGCCCACGTGCTTCTTGTCTCGTTGGATCTTCTCAATATAAGGCGCTATTTGTCTCCGTTTTCTCTCACTTTCCATTATAACTTCTACGACGTTTCCCATATGACGTTTCTCATATCTTTCCTGCCTCCACCTGTCACATCTGAAGAATGTGTGTTCTGCATCGTCAACGCAATCATCTCTGTTCAAAGTTCTTTTAACAAAATTAACGTTTGCGGTTAATCATTCAGAAAGGCGCTACAGTTTTCACCCCTGAATTATGTTCGAATCTGTAGTTTGCCATATTTTTCTTTATATTCGCTGTACTAAAATATGATCGGTTCGGTATTTCCTTTTTTTACGAGACACTTGGCTCTCTTGCGTGCTCTCGGTTGGTCTCTGGACACTTTTTTTCATCCTGCGGCTCTTTAAGCATTTTGTATCGCTATATCCTACACAACTAAATTTTTAATTCATAATTTTACTTAAATAAATTATGTAAGTGAATTTATATAATTAACGATTTATTGATTATAAATAGAACTCAATTTCCTACGGTGAGTAGATCATAGGAATCCCTCCTATATTAATATTATTGAAACTTCATCACTCAACTTTTTAATATATTTATGCAAAATTAAACAATCTCCATAAATACAGATCGATGTTTCTGTCTTCCCCATTTTATGGAGGTATTCCAGGAAATACCCGTGTCCAGAAAGCATCTGTGTTATATAGTAATCTATCTCACCATGCTTTCTGTTTATCACTTGTCTATCTCGATGATCAGTCTCGCTGTCCATCTGCCACGTGATTCGTTATTCCAGCTTTCTTGCCACTTCCACATAGTGTCCGCCCGTGCTGATCTTGCCGTTGCTGCCTCGCCAGTTTGTCTTTGCCCCATAGTTTTTAACGCTCTTCGGCCAAGAGGTCAATCGGGATAGTCTCGATTGACCTCAAGACAGCGGGCTCTAACACTGTGCGATATGCTGAAGCCACTCTGAGAGCAGCAGTATGCTGTACCCTTGCCAACATCTTCCTCCAACAATACGCTGCCTGATTTCAATATTTTATACTTTATTTTGCTAAGAAATGTTTATTATAAAATATTTTATTAAATAACATTAAAAAAAATGTTCAAAAAGGGGGTCATGGTGCTGCTTCCGTATCACCCTTGACAAAAAGAGCAGGTTAAAAAATTAAACAAAACCCCCTTAAAAGCTCGGCTTTTATTATCCACTAATTAAATTTCATTTTGAGTGCGAGTGCCCTTTCAGCTTTAAGTCTCCATAAATTATTCAAATCTTGCTTTAAAGTTGGAGGGAGTTCAATGACCTTTAACTTTTTTTTTTATATATTTTTATTTTTTTCTTAAGTCATAACAACTTTCAATTGCATTTGAAAGAAGCAAAAAAACAAAACACCTCAAAAGACCTTTCATGAAAAACTAAAAGTGATGACAATGACCTTTTGCTGCAGGCCAATTACAAAGTAATAACACATTTTACAACTTATAATAATAAGTGACTTTGAAATGCGACTGACAAAAATATTTTAAAACAATGGCAAAATAAAATTGTTTTCTTTTGAGGGCCAAGCCTCAATGAGTTGTTAAATTTTATCTGAAAAACAGAAAAGACCTTAACCGTGAATAATAATCAACCACAAATGTCGGGAGATTGAAAAAAAAACATATTAACAACAAAAGTTAAAATTGTTTCACGGCCAGAATTTAGGTTTTCGCAATCTTTTAACATAAAATTTTATTAATAAATTTAGCACACTCTAAATTATAGTAAAACAATAACAGAAACAATATTTTAAGAAAAATTCCTTTTATATAGTTTTTTATTTCAAACTTTATTTCACTTTTAAAAAACTTTCAAATTTATTTACGAACGGTGCTGAATTTAAGACAAATTTTGTTTAGTTTTAGCTCTTGGCTTAAATCAATTGTTATCGAAAATGAAATTAATTTCGTAATTACAACTTGTTTGAAACTTGTCTATGTTTGTTGCATACAAAGTATTGTAGTCGTAGGGTTAAATTCCAAACTAAAACGCGTTATTCACTTTAAATAATAAGCTCTTTATTCCACTAAAGTTTTAACTCAACTATTTTTATATTGTTTTGTATTCTTGAATTGGACCACGAAATTAATTTATGAACAAATGTGGTCCGTTATAAAGAACAACAAATATAAGTACGTATGTAAATGATCTTAACATTAATATCAAATTTTGTAAACAAATATTGAATAAGAGCAATATAGACAGAAACAACAATGTATGGTATTACATGGATAAAGCTGGATTCACCTATTGTTTTCGAACACAATGTTTGTCCGGACAAAAATTTTGTTATATATAGTTTAACATCTCTCTTCTTAAGAGAGAGAGAGAGAGAGAGAGAGAGAAGATGTTTTTTACGAACAACTATTTAAATATCGTACGAACGCATGTTCTTGATTTTGTTGACATGAGCGCATACCCAAAGGAAGAAGTTATATTTCATCAGGATGGTGACCCAAAACACACCTCAAAAATCGTTAAGGAATGGTTGACTTGACAAAAATTGCAACTCATACAGTGGTCAATTTATTTAGAATTTCAAATAAAATTTTTATTCCAAAATTATTAAAATTTTTGCAGCTTAAGATCTTTTGTTGTTTTTTTTATAAAAAAGTAACGTATTTTTTATTTGTTTCGATATTACGCTAACAGTTTGTTAGCATCGTCAGGAAAATTAAAATGTTTCCTGACGATGCTAACAAACTGTTAGCGAAATATCGAAACAAATAAAAAATACGTTACTTTTTTATAAAAAAACAACAAAAGATCTTAAGCTGCAAAAATTTTAATAATTTACATAAAAGAAGATCAAATAATATTAGGATAAAATTTATTCCAAAATTTTATTTTCATATTTATACATATGAACATCAGCCATTTGAGCAGATAAGCTCCTTGTCGAAACTCTAGGATTGGATTGTATGGCAGCAGCTACAGCAGCGATAGTTTCCTGCGTTCGAATTCAGAGATCTCGATGATAAGGCCTTCTTCTTGATTGTGACATGATTGGCAAAATTCTTTACGAGCCTCATTATACGCCTATATTCTCTTTGGACGGAAAGAACGGACTCTAAAGCGTGAAAGCGCTCTATTTCTCTATTTTAGTTAAATTTAAAGATCAATCTATAAAACACAACAGAAATGGAACAGGTTAGTTACACAGAAAATAAGTTATTACGTTTTTATTTTTTTGGTAGCAGCTGTAATCAGCCAACCTGTATTATGGAAGGTGTTCCATAGAACAGCTATTTGTTAGTGGAAGAATAGAAATATTCTTAAAGAAAAGTACTAAATTTTTTTTACGGCATAGAAAAACTTAATGTAAGTTATTAATTATTCACAGAAAAAATTGTAGTAAAAACAAAATCAACAAAATTTTTGTCTTAAAAAAATAATTTGTATGCATATACATAAATATCAAAAAAGTAACCTTGGATATCAACACAACGGGACCAAAAGGATTCAAGTGGGCTGGTTTCATGAAACTGGCGGCCTGTGCAACCTAACCTTGGATATCGTATTTTGTTGTTGTCTAACAAAATAGTTGTTTTCGATCAATAACTATTTTTACTAAAATTTTGTTTGAATCCACGCATTCCTTTATAGGTCCGCATTCAAACAGTTTATTAATTGATTCAACGAATTTCGTTATTGAATACGAAAAAAAAAATTTTTTCTGTGTTATTTTAATTAATTATTATATAAATTATTTTATATTAAATATTATATCAATTATTATATTGTGTTTAGTATAAAATTAGTACAAAATTAGCTCGTATGTGTGTTTTGTTCGCCTTTTTTTTTTTTTGCACTAATACAAATGCAAGCACACAAAAACCATATTGAGGGTTTTCACGATGTATCATGCAAACTGAGCAAAGAATGCAAATGCGAGCAAAAATACTTCGGTTTTTTTTTCACGCAACAACAAAATGTATGTATTTGCAGTTAGCTGCAGTTTTCTTCATTTGCATTAAAAAAAAACCTTGAGCAAAATGAAGTATGCAAAAATACTCAGTTGCAAGTGAATGTAAATAATAACATTTGACAAAAAAAAATTACCGCTATTTTGTTATTTGTGTATATATGTATAAGTTGACGATTTTAGCGGTCTTTGAAATACACCAAAAATATTATAAATATTTAGAAAGAAAAAAAGTTAATATCAAATGCAAAAACTCTAGAACCTTCAACAAGCAAAGACAGTAATAAAAAAGGCTCAAATAGAAACCAAACTTGGCGTCATAACGATCATTATTTGCAAGAAAAAAGTTTACATTTTTTTCACTGTTACTGATCATTCTTATTTATTAAAAAAATTTATTTAAATAATTGTAAACAACTGAAGATTTTTGACGACTTTTGCTAAAGCAGCGAAAAGTTTTTTATCCGGCATGTTGCAGAAAAGTGGTGGAATGAAAATAAAAAATGATTTGAAAAGTTAACTTTTCATTTTTGTTGTTCTGAAAAAGTAGTAGTTTGGGTGTTTCATTCTTTCGTTCGAACTGAACTTCGAAAATAAAACTTGGATAAATTGTGCTGTAACTAGTACTGACACGAGCCATGTTTTCAATTTTATTTGTTTTTTTATACAAACCAGTACTGAAATGAACCATATTTTCAATTTCATTTTATTTTTTTGCGCAAAAAACGACGTGGAAAATTTTTTATTTAATGCTTGTTCTTTTATAAGAACAAAATTTAAGGCCATGTCAGATAATACTTTGCCGCTTTGCGTGATGTTTAAAGCTTTAACATCAAAGCGCAAAGCAAAAGGTGTATGTCACAATAAAAACTTTATTTCTTAGAAATATTATTGGACGAACTTCTAAAATTGGTTCTAATTGTTTTCTTAGTGCATAAAGCTTTGGAGCTATTAGAAAAAACTTCAACGAGTAAAAACATGAGAGCTGCTGAACTTTTCGTTTCACGTTGCGTTAAAAGTACATTGTGACATGTTTCATATAAGTATGTAAGTTTTATCTTAGAATTTGCAACGCAAAGCGAAGCAAAGGCTTTATCTGAAACGGCCTTTAGTTAGGTTTATCAAATTCTCCGTTTGCAACAATGATCGTAATTTTTTAAGTGCCATTTTCTGCAAAAGTTTGATATAGCGGGTGGCGGTAAACAAAAGACATAAGTGGTGAGGATGATTCGGACGAGTTAGTGACTCCGTAAACGCTGTAATAAGAGATGATATCACCAATCGACTTTAGTTAATAAAATAAGAAATATTAGTTTTTTATATAATATTCTCCTTATTTTCCCTATAAATATATGCACAATTGTATCTGAAATAAATATTCCGTCATCTAACCTTCTTATTTCAATGGGATTGTAATTATACTAAGTTTTCTGTAAAATATTTCATTTTCACAATAAAATTAAAAAGTGGTTTCAAACTACTACCTTTTGTGTAAAAGTAGTTTCAAGAACCAGACAATTCACTACAAATTAATGTTCGAAAACAAAACACAAATGGAAAGTATAGAGTAGAATGTAGAACACCAAAGCTTCATATTGAAGTGATTTCAAACTATTTTCACTTCAAAGTAGAATCCAGAACATACCCGAATAAGTGTTTTCAAACTACTACTTTTTGTGTAAAGTAGTTTCGAGAACCAGACAATTCACTAAAAATTAATGTTCGAAAACAAAACACAAATGAACAGTAAGGAGTAGAATGTAGAACACCAAAGCTTGAAATTGAAGTGATTTCAAACTATTTTCACTTCAAAGTAGAATCTAGAACATACCCGTATGTCTCCAGTACAATTTTCTAGAAATAAGGCATGTTTGCACAAAAAGAAAAAACGGGTATGCTCACGATCAACCATAATAAGCAATGCAAATTTGCACAATGACCACCGTGAAAACCCTTATTGTTTGTTAAATATTTTGTTAATAAAGCTTGTAGTTTTTATAAAGAGAAGATTTTTTAAAATAGTTTTAGTTCATTTTTCATTTATTTTATTTTCTTACGATATTATATTTATTATGCACGTAAGAATAAGAAGTTTTTGAACTCAAAAGAAAATCAATATTATTATTAAATAAGTGTCTTAATTTGCTGCACAAATTTATTTGTTCTTATTATTGCAAATCTATAAAAAATTTACGATAAAATATTTTTTAATTTAATTATTATTTTTTTTTCAGTTTAAATTTTGTTAATAACTATTTTCTTTCAATTAAAAAAATCATTTATGAGAAAAATTATAGCAACCTATAACTTAGTATTGCGCCTTAATTACATTGAAAAAACAAAAAACAAATAGTGCAACTCATATACTCTTGCTTAATCAGCCATCAACTTTTAAATGTCCACTGACTCATTCAGCAGTTATTAAAAGCGCTGAAACTTTTGTTTCCAACAAAAAATACTAAAAATAATTAAGCAACCAAAAAAACCTTATGCTAGATTTTTTCTGTTTTTTATTTGGCAGCCGGCCTTAAAGCCCAGTAATAACTGCTTTAACTCAGTCAGAAGCTTTGATTTGTCTAAAACATTTTATAATTATAAAGTTTCTTTGTTGGTTTTTGTTTCTTTTTTTATTTTTTATTTTATTTTGGTTTATTTTGTCTTTGCCTGAAGATAATATTAACAATAACACAAAACCCAAAACTGTTAACTGACCTACATCAATTTTTTTTACAAAGAGGTTTTTGTTTGGCTTGAAAATGTGTATTAAATTTGAAAAAGCAACAACAAAATGATGTTTAAAATATAAAGCTTTGTTTGGTTTGTATAAAATTAATAAAATGTTTAAATATGTACCTACATGTGTATATGCTGTAATAACTGCTTCAGCTTAACAGTGTTATAAAGAAAACTTTTCATTAAAACTGTTAAATTTTTAATGCGGAATAAATTTATTCAGCTTTAGGTCTTCTAAAAATTTGCAATATTTCGTTTACGTCGTCAGAAGTTCAGTTGATCTGAAGAAGCAATAAAGCTCTTCAGTTCAGCCGAAGTCTCGTGGTACTCTCTTCCAAATGAACTGCGGCTTAATTGATCAAGCAGCCAAGCTGAAGAGAGATTTGACTCCGAACTCTCAGTTTGCCAGACTTTCCGTCGGTAAGTTTTTATTACATTTGTTTATTGCTTGAGGAATAAATAAAATCACCAGCAGAATGCCTGGAGCAAGTTGCCTGCGGAAGTGTTATCTGTTACATATCGCTCCTTTATTGCAACCTAGTCATAAATCAAAAAATGAGCTTTTCGAGATAACAATGCAGAATTGTTAACAGTACTACCTTTTATATTGTGCCAAAAATTTATTTAAATTACTTTTAAATTGTTTCCTTTAGAAGATATTTTCTAAAAAAAATTTTCTAAGACTTGTACGGAAACTAAAAATTTGAAATGTATTTTTCTCGAAACAAGCTTTTTTTTAGTTATGACTATGTTGCAATAAAGGAGCGATATAACGTTGGAAAGTTCAAGTCAAATATCCACAAACACGAATTGCTTTTTCCTCCTCCTCCTCCTTATAATCAAGTTCCAATTCACCTAAGTACTAATCCAAGAAAAAACAAACTAATATTTTTCCTGAAAAAAAAATTTTCATTTATTAATCAATTTTCCATTTAAATACATAAAATTTATAAAAATTTCTCTAAAAGAGCAGCTGCATAAATAACGTATTTTTAAATACGATAAAAAAATACCATTTATTTTTAACTTTGTCAAAAAGTATTTATTAATTCATTAATCTTGTCCCCTTCAATGTAGTCCCCCTCATATATAATACACTTATGCCAGCGTTTTTTTTCAATCCTCCAAACACTTCAGAAACGGGCTATTTGGTATAGCCACCAGCTCCTGTTTCGATTTTTTCTTTTATCTCCCCAATCGTAGCAAAACGCTTTCCTTTCAACGGTGTCTTCAGTTTTGGGAAGAGGAGTTGGGGCCAAGTCGAAGTTGAACCATGATATTTTTTTGCGCAAACGCCACATAACTTCAAGGTAGTATTCCTTATTGATCGTACGACTCTGTGGCAAGCATTCACTGCGCAATTACAGTCGAAAAAAACAGTGAGCAAAATCTTCACATTTGACCGAACTTGATGTGCTTTTTTCAGTCTTGGCTCTTCTGGACGCTTCCATGGGGATAATTGGGCTTTGGTTTCGATGCCATAGCCATAAACCCACGATTCGGCACCAGTTTTTATATAGAGAATATTTTTAAAAATAGTTTTAAGTGTTCGATATGTTCATTTTTCATTTTTTTTTTTTTTATTTTCTTCTGATATTATATTATGCTCGTAAGAATTAGAAGTTTTTGAACTCAAAAGAAAACTAGAATTATTATTAAATAAGTGTCTTAATTTGCTGCACAAGTTTATTTATTCTGAACACAATATAACGATAATTTACTGCGGTGCGATTTTTCATACGATTTTGAAGTAAAAACTCACAGTGCGGAGCGGCATAAAATTAAAACTTATTTTATTTTCATTGCGGACTTTTTTATTCTCTAAATTTTTTACTCTATTTCTCTTTTCGATGTTGCCATAATTTTTGAATAGTTGACAATTTTCACAACTTTATTGTGAAAATAAAGTTGTTTATTGTAAACAAAAAACAATATTTTTAAGTTTATAAATTTTTTGTCGTGAAATATAAAAGTTTTAAAACTATATTAACTGAAGAAGAAAAAATTGACAATAATGAAAGAATTATGGAAGAAGTTAGGAAGTATGACTCTTTTTATAATTTGCAGTCGTGAAGTTACAAAAACTTCTAGTATAAAGAAGATTTCTTTTTGCCATCTATGGCCCCCAAACAATTTTTTTTCGTCCCAATCGTATTAGGATTAACCTTCCTTACCGTGAATACTCCAATTTTATATGGCTAAGCAAAAACTTGCTTACTACACCCGCGAGAAAGGTATCGTTATGAATTATCTTATTAAATTTCTTAAAATTAGTTTTGAGGAAGCAAGAAGTTTTTAATCATGTCTCTAAACATATTGCAGACTTAACATTATACATTATCACTTTTACTTACAGTGACAATCGATACTCGGGGCTAAGCGGTTTTCTAAATGAATGTACATTAAGGGTCTTAACCACTATCTCCTGTTAGTATGTGTCGTGGTAATTCCACCTTCTACCAAATTAACAATTTTTTTAACAATTTCTTCTAAATCCTTCCAGCTAAAGATCTTTGTTTTTTTTAAAAAAAAGGTTTAACAAGTGTTATATGTATTATTAGCTGGAAGAATTTAGAAGAAAAATAATATAAAAAAGATCAAATAATACGAATATTAAATTTTTTGGAAAATTTTATAAAAACTAACAATGACAAGTGTTGCCGTCGCCGTCTTTCGTTGTATATTACCAAAATGCGTGCTCTGTTAAGAAAGTTCATCGCGCGCTTCTTCCATTTTATGGTCAGTTTAATCGACCTACTGAGGCTTCTATTCGGGCTATTGTAAAAAAATTTCGCACCAAATTTACATTGTTGGACATTAAACCACCAACACGCTTACGTAGAGTGCGAACTGAAGAAAATATCACAGCCGTATCGGCCAGTGTTGGTGATGACCGTGAATTATCGATTCGGCGCC
This sequence comes from Thecocarcelia acutangulata, assembly GCA_914767995.1. Classification (NCBI taxonomy): domain Eukaryota; kingdom Metazoa; phylum Arthropoda; class Insecta; order Diptera; family Tachinidae; genus Thecocarcelia; species Thecocarcelia acutangulata. Next base: position 24,620,362 of record OU612097.1, on the reverse strand, counting down.
GTTCGCAGCGATTGGGCCTCTGTTACTCCACTACGTGGAAAATTTTGCGGAAGGATTTGGGTGTGAAGCCTTATAAGATACAGCTGGTGCAAGAATTGAAGTCAAACGACCTACCACAACGCCAAATTTTTGGTGAATGGGCTCTTGAAAAGTTAGATGAAGATCCACTTTTTTATCGAAGAATTGTGTTCAGCGACGAGGCTCTTTTCTGGTTGAATAGATACGTGAACAAGCAAAACTGCCGTATTTGGAGTGAAGAGCAGCCAGAAGCAATGCAAGAGCTACCAATGCATCCACAAAAAACAACCGTTTTGTGCGGATTATGGGCTGGCGGCATCATTGGGCCGTATTTCTTCAAAGATGATGCGAATCACAACGTTACTGTGAATGGTGAGCGCTACCGTGCGATGATAATAAACTTTTTTTTGCCCAAAATGGAAGAGCTTGACTTGCATGACATGTGGTTTCAACAAGACGGTGCCACATGCCACACAGCACGTGAAACAATGGACCAATTGAGAGGCGAGTTCGGTGAACAGTTTATTTCACGCTTGGGACCAGTCAATTGGCCGCCCAGATCGTGCGATTTAACGCCTCTAGACTATTTTTTGTGGGGCTATGTTAAGGCTAATATCTATAGCGACAAGCCCGCTTCGATTGACGCACTGGAAGCCAACATTGCCAACATTATTCGTGAGATACCGGCCGAAATGTTGGAAAGAGTATGCCAAAATTGGACTAAGCGGATGGACCATTTGAGGCGCAGCCGCGGCCAACATTTGCATGAAATAATCTTCAAACATTAAATTATATCGACCCAACTATCGATCCAAATAAATATTTCATGCATTTTTCTGAATTTTATGTGTTTTTTTTTTTAAATTTCCGATAGTTCTTATAAAATCACCCATTATTATGTTTATTTTCCTCTCCCGCAACGGAAAATCGTACCGCACCGCAAACATTGTGTTCAGACTCTATTGCAGGTGTATAAAAAATTTACGATAAAATATTTTTTAATATTAATTTTTTTAGTTAAAATTTTTGAAGAAATCTGGATAGTCATTGACGATGTCCAACAGCTCCTGAGCGATGTCCATGTGATCTTTTTTTTGCTCAAAATTTAGAAATTTTGGAGCAATCTTCGCTGCCGCATGCGTTATGCCTAAAACATCCGTAAATATTGCTTGACATGAGTCGAACGATATGCAAACATCATCAGCAACCTCTCTGATAGTGATCCGACGATTATCCAAAATTATTTTCTGTGTTAATTATTTTATTCGCCCTTTTGAAATTTCCAAATATTTGTTACTTTTTTAGGATGGACCTTGAGCCTAAAAAAGTAACAAATATTTCAAAATCATTTTCTTCACTGTTTCAATAGTTTCATCGATTGTTGACGTGTTCGGGCTACCAGGACGAGCATCGTCATTAACATCTTCTCGGCCTTCATTAAACCGGTCATAGCACAAGTGACCTTGTGACTCGCCAAACGCCATAGCCAGTATATGAAATGTTCTTAAGCATTTAAGTTGAATTTTTATACAAAACTTAATACAGTTTCTTTGATCCATTTATTTTCGAGTAGTAAAAAATCGATGAGCGCACCAAGACACAACTAACCTTTTTATCTGTCAAAAACAAACTGACAATTCAAAATGGCTGAACAGAAAAAATATGTGAAATTCGCACATACGTGACTCATGAAATTTAAAATAACGGTTATTTTTTGATCAGCCCTCGTATACTTGTCTTAAATATTTGAAAACATTGTTTTTAAACTTACATAGTTGTTACACTTGTTCAAATATTATTTCACAATAAAAAAGTAATTCAAAGTTAATTCTCATTTGATGTTCATTATCCATTAAACGAAACTAATTAAATTGTTGACCTTTATTTAGTTTTAATACCTCGAATTCTTTGATAATTTCTTTCAACTATTTTGAGCAAACAGTATGAATTCAATTAGGAAAGCCACCTTGACGGCAAACATCTGTTAAGAATAATTTGTTACATTTAAAAAATGAAATTTCTATTGTTTGGAAGCAAAACATATCAAATATCTTAAAATAAGCAAACGCATTAAAGTAGATTTTAAATGATTGAATTAATAAATTAACTATATCACAGTTTAGTATAAAGATAAAACAAAACTCATCGCAAGCTGGAGGGACTTGGAAAAAAGTTGTGCATGACACAGAAAAAAAATTTTTTTTGTGTTCAATAACGAAATTCATGGAATCAATTAATAAATTGTTTGAATGCGACCTGTAAAGGAATTCGTGGACTCAAACAAAAGTTTAGTAAAAATAATTCTTGATGGGAAGCAACTATTTTTTTAAACAACAACAAAATACGATATCCTAGGTTTTTTTTTTGACATTTATGTATATGCATACAAATAATTTTTTCGGACAAAAGTTTTATTGGTTTTAATTTTACTATAATTTTTTCTGTGTGAGAAATAATTTAAGTTTTAATGATAAATACGAAATAAAAGCGATATGAGGAGTCGCAGAACAAAACGTGCTTTTTTGCATTTTTTTTAGAAAATTTTTTTGTCGTTTTTGCGTTAATTTGGCTAAGTTCTACTAGAAAAAGTCTAATTTGTGAAATAATTCTTCCCTTCTCAGAGTAAAAATTAGTCTTTAACAAGTTGATGCGGAACAAAACGTGCTTTTTTTCTTCTATTTTAGCCAAACGCAGTTTTGTATAACAATTTATATTTGGTTTTTATTCGACCTCTATTTCTTAATTAAGTAGTATTTCGTTGAGTTTAAGGTCCTTTTTAGCTTATTTATTTCAATATCTCTGCCAATATTTCGCTTTCCTTCGGATAGCTTCTTCAGGGCAATAATATTTGTTATTGAAGCTATCCGAAGGAAAGCGAAATATTGGCAGAGATATTGAAATAAATAAGCTAAAAAGGACCTTAAACTCAACGAAATACTACTTAATATAACAATTTATTTTTGTTTTGATTGTCTCGAATCACGCATGATTGTAACTAGAGCGGGCGTGCGTGATCACAATGTAAAAAACACGTGTATTACTTTATAATTTTAACAGTAATATAGTAAAGAGAGGGAGAGAGATATCGAATGCAGTTGCATTGAAGAAGATATTGGAATAAAAGCTTAAAACTTTTATTTTTTTTAAGACTAACGAAATTGAAATTGATTTAAATTAAACTACCTTATACTAAATAGAAATAAAATATTAATTAATTGAGCTCAGTTAATATTTTTATTGAAAAGTTTAATTCAGCTCAAAAATTAATATCGTTCAATTTGAATAAGAGGAAATTCTTTCACATTCAAGCGCAAGTAACAAAAATAGTTTCACATACATATATACGAGTACCTATATATATAAAAAAATATTTACATATCAAAAACGCGCACATCAAAACGTTATGTTTTCATTTAATTTGAAACAAAACGTGCTATTTTCTAATTATAAGCCCCTTTAATTTCGTAAAACGTTAGCATTTATTCACACGACGTATTGCCGTCCTATGCATTTTAAGATAAGGAATAAACTTGTGTGAAATTCAGCACCCACGCTATAGAACAGTCAGGTCAAAAAATAATCATAAATAAGGCACGGTTTGTTCTGCGACTTCTCATATCTTATCGTAATTTTTTTATTTTTTTTAGCACAAATTTAACCACAAACTTATTGATATCAAATAAATAAAAGGCTATTACATCGGATTTTAATATATTTCACAATTATTGTGAACCCCTTTAAGCCTAGTATTGAGATTGAATGTGCGAAAAATTTTCAGCAACATTACTTATTTCGTAGGAAAATATTGAGATATACTCAGTGTTGTCTATTTTTTCTCTTATTCATGTTTCATTTTTAATTTTATCTATACATGTATGTATTTCGTGCGAAAAAACTTTGCTTTTGCACGAAATTTTTGCTAGAAACAATTTTAAATTAAAACATGTTGCAGATACATTTTGTGTGTTTTTTGCTTTAAAAACTCAGTACTACATTTCTAAACTTATTTCGCAAATATTTCATACGAAATACTTTTGTATGCAATTTGAAAGAATTTCGCGCGAAATAATGAACTCAATATTAGCCTTTAATCGTAAACAGTCTAATGATGATTAGGGTAGCCCCTATAAAATGTTGGCATATAGACAGCTGGGAAACACAAAAATCAAGCTGTTTATAATTTGTTGCTTGGTAATTATCGTAAATTATTAACTTGCAGTTTTGATGTCCGATATATTTTATATATAAATTTATTTATGATTTTTTCTTTTTTATCAACATTTGGATTATTTATTATTTTTTTTTCTATTTATTTTTATTTTTTTATTTAAGGCTTTAAGTTAAAAAAAAACTAATAACCTTCAAAGCTATAAATATAAGAATAATCTTTTAAGCCTTAGTAAATTTAATTTTACTCCTTTAGAATTGCAGTCTAATATCATTATTGACTATAAAGCTAAAATACTGAGTTTTTTCTCATAAATAAATTTACAATTTATTGCTTATTTTCAGCCATTTAATCACAATAATCGCAACAATGGCTATTTTCTACTAATCATAAAGATTTTTGAACTTTATATTTTATTTTTGACCTTTAATAGGCACTTATTTCGATTTTTACTGTTTTCCTATATATCGGGTGGTTAAATTTCAAGGGCCGATGTTGAATGTGAACCACGCCTAAACGCCAAGTTTTTTCCAAATTTTATTTGACATTTCTCTATTCCAGACTTATTCAATTTGAACCATGGAGAGATACACAATCCAACAACGTGTTAAAGTTATCCAGACTTATTATGAAAATGATGATCAATTTTTGAAGAAAATCATCTTCAGTGATGAGGCACATTATCACCTCAGTGGATTCGTCAATAAACAGAATTGCCGCATTTGGACGAATGAGAATCCAAGAGTGACTGTCGAAAAACCAATGCACCCACAGAGAGACTGTTTGGTGCGATTTATGTGCTGGCGGCATCATCGGGCCGTATTTTTTCCAAAATGAGGCCGGTCAGGCAGTTACTGTGAATGGTGTTCGCTATCGTGAGATGATAACGAACTTTTTATGGCCCAAATTGGAAGATAAGGATGTAGACGATATGTGCTTTCAGCAGGACGGTGCCACTTGCCATACAGCTAACGAAACAATTGCTCTTTTGCGCAACAAATTCAATGGCCGTGTTATCTCACGTAATGGCGATGTCAATTGGCCGCCAAGATCATGTGATTTGACACCGTTGGACTTTTTTCTTTGGGGTTATTTGAAAGAAAAGGTGTACGTCGATAAGCCAGCAACAATTCAACAGCGAAAGGATGAGATAATTCGGCACAGTAACGGCATAGAACCTCCATTATGCCCCAGGGTCATCGAAAATTTAGACCATCGGATAGAGGTGTGCCGTCGTGGTCGTGGCTCCCATTTGGCCGATATTTTGTTCCATACATAATTGAGTAATACCAATATATCATAATAAAATAAAATTACAATAATTTCCTAAATAGTTTGTGTTTTATTTAAAATCAACATCGGCCCTTGAAATTTAACCACCCTTTAATATTCCGGGCATAGGAAAAGAAATTTATGTTAAATTTTTATTTATTACGTAGTGTAGATAACACAAAAATCTTTTGATACCATAAGAATGTTACAATTTACTAGTACTAATAAAAACGACTATCAGTCGATTCAAAAATGAATTAGTATAATTTTTCAAACGTTCTCTTTCGATTTCTAAAGCTTAGATTTCATTTTTTGACATTCAAGTTCGTTTGACAGGCCCCTATTTTAGTTTTTTTTTTATTATTCTGTTAGAACATTTTTATATTTTTTTGTTGGTTTGTGATTTTATTGCTAATAAAACTTTTGTTGCACATTATAAACCATTCCAAGATTTTCTGGTGCTTGTTTGACTGCTTTTGTCTTGTGATTTATGGCCAATATCTTTGACTTTATGTTTTTCTAAACGACATTCATAAGCTTTAACAACATTTTAATTTAACTAGTTTGCAGTGTTTGTTTTTTCCTTTTTTTTTGGTTTTTGAACAACATGGTTTTCCACCAAACCCACAACCATTAATTTTTTTTCCACTAAGCCAATTTTAAAAATTTAAAACACAGAAACCTGCTTATTATTTACAGTCATTAGAGGTTTCTAAATTTTGCTTGCGAGTATTTTTTGTTTAACTTTCCAAATAAAAATCATATTTTGCTGCTAGTTATGTAAACACACAAAATTTAAAAATTTCAAGTTCTCAGCTGTGCAAAATATCAAACACTTCCTTTCCTTTTTTAAGGTATTTATTTTTTTTATATTTTTATTTCTTATTAATTTACCATTTGGATTTGTATTGCTTAAGCTGCTGCTGCTGCCGCTGTTACTACTACTGCTGCTGCTGCTGCTGCTGCTGCTGGTGGTATCTGCTTCTTGTGGAAATGCAAGCAGACCATCAACATTTAATAGACTGGCAGTTGATGTTGCAAATTCCTGAGCATTGGGCAATGTTGCTATAGCAGCTTTTGTACTTCCGATTATTGTTGCTGCAATAAACAGTAATTGCAACACAAGTAATTGCATTTTGTTAACGTTTTCTTGTTTTTCTAATTTTTTATTTAAAAAAGTTTTTTTTTATTTATGTTTAAACTCTAGTTTTTGTTTTTTAATAGTTTTATCACTAAAAGGAAGTAAAGTTTTTCTATTTTTTTTTTCTGCTTGTAAACACTGGTTTGCTGTTTGGATTTGGCAATTTTAACACTTAACTAAATCTTCTTTTTTAATTAATTTATTTAATAACTTGTTTCCTAATTTATGTATATACATATATTTCTTTCCGAAATAAGTAAATCTTTTTGCTTAATATTTTGTAAACTTTTTCAAGCTATATAAGTATAAAAGTTTTTTGTTGTAAATTTTGTCTTAATGCTCACTTTTCTGTGGCAAATCTTGAAATGTTGCTTTTGCACGTTTATTTATAGGTTTTATACAACTTTAGCGCAAAAGTAGCAAAAGTAACAAAACATCAAACTGTCGAAAAAATAACAATTTTATTTTGTGTAATTACTCGTTACTCGTGGTCTGGCTGTCCGTCCGTCCGCTTTTTTAACTAAAGTCTTTTGAATTTTCGTGCACTGTGACTGTTTTATATTATTTCGGCTGTTTGCTTGATGATCAAAAGCAAACATTTTGCCAAAGCTTATTCGTATTACAATACAAAAAAGCTTTTTCCTCTAAGCAGCTTTCATTATAATAAACTGCAAAACTACTGTACTGTCGCTTAAAAGGTAAACAGAACCAATGTCTCATAATTTCAATTTTAAAATCACAAAAATTTAATTATTTCATCAAATAATTAATATAATTGTGATTGTGTTTTATTTTTCTTTTCAAGGTTATTTGACATTTAAATTCTTGATCCTATTCGCTTTGACCTTTATTTAATTCAAAATTTTCAATAAATTTCTTGAGCTCAAAGTCCTTTTTGTTTTTTTTTAAACATTTTTATGTATTTTTCAATATTTCGTCTTTCCAAAGGAAAACGAAATATTGAAAAATACCTTAAAATGTTTTTAAAAAAACAAAAAGGATCTTGAGCTGAAGGAATTCATTGCAAGTTATTTGACATTAAAACGAAACATATTTTTTTATTTAATGTCAAATAACTTGCAAAAAATCCCTTAAGCTCAAGGTCCTTTTTGTTTTTTTTTTTTCATTTTTAATGTATTTTTCAATATTTCCTCTTCCTTTGAAAGACTTCTCCTAAAGAAGAATGTTACAGCCAAGATAGGCACCTCAACCATGATCGCAATTGACCCTTGAGAGGGTTTCGAAACTCCAACACTTCATAAGTCATGCATCTTTCTAGAGCTTCCTGTGATATAACAAACGAGCGACTCCTCCCTCTCTATGCCATAAAAAGCAAAGTGCTCCAGTTTGGTGTACGACAAGGCAAACACCGTTTCCCGAGCGGAGCTATATGGAACGATAGTGAAAAAATTTTACATCAGCACCTGCCTTTACGGCCTTATCTGATGATGGATAAATTCCATGCAGTTAATTATTCACCATATGTTTGTAGCCATATGAGCAACTCCTTGTTGAGGAGTTCGGGTCTTCTAATCTCTTCCGTATGCAATTTCCCAGCAATTAATGGAAGACAAGCCGTAATGAGTTGTTATCGCGAAGCTCGCTAAGAGCATCAGCCCTTAAACTAACTCACTCGTTAAGCATCACCATTGGTTCCTTACAGTACAGATCTGTTGGAAAGGCAACATACCCTCGGAAGGTTGTTAGTTCTCGAAAAAAGCCATAAACCAAACAATTATCAGGGGTAATAACTCCCCCTTCCTGCATTTTAGGTTTAGGGCCAGAACGTTCCAGCCAAGGTAGGCACCTCAACCATGATTAGCTCGATTTGAACTGCAAGCAGAACCACCCGAAGGAATGCTGAACCCTTGTTAAGGGTTTCAAGTTATTTGGCGTTAAAACGAAACATAAATAAAAAAAATTAATTCCAAAATAGTGTAGAACTAATTTAACAAGAAAAAGTTATGGCTGCTTGTCTCTTAAGTCTTTAGAGTTATGGCTGCTTGTGTCTTAAGTTTTTAGTTTGAAATAATTTTTTCAATTGTTTTCGCGGAAATGTAAACTACTCGTAATATTGGAAAAAAAATTCCTAATTCAAAAATTATTCAGTAGTGTTTTGTCTTCCATCTGCGTTTTTTTTACTGTTGTCCGTGTTTTCTACATTAATTTTTGTTTATATACCCTACTCGCAAGGTTTTAATCTCATTGAAATTTAAGTCTAAAATTCATCGAAAAAGGTGTGCAAAAGCATCTTAACCTTTGGAAAACCTTAATGGAGAAAAAGAAATTTAATAAAGCGGGTGTTAATATTTTAAATAAACAAAAATATTTAATAAATCAAACTTCAATGTTGAAAGGAAATAGCAGCACAATATAATTTTTACACAGCGGTAAAAATTGCTGGAAAAAGGTATCTGATGTATTACATACTAAAAAATAAATAAATAATACTTGAAGACCTCTAAAAAAATATTTAAAGATAAAAAATAATATAATTATAAGTTTAATTAATATTACAAAATACTAAAATAGATTTTGTAAGCTGGTGTTCGCATCAGCGGTACACTTACAGACAGTAGAAGCCCAAGCAAAATAAATTCAGGTGATTAGAGCACATAGAGGCGCCCGTTTGAGCTGCACCACGCATACTTCCATATTGACGATATTTTTTATGCGTTAAGTAAAAAATCTAATTACACCGAACGTTTGCGGCATATTAATGAGCACTTTAAAGATCCTAAGCTTGTGCAGTGACTGGTTAAGGGCTTTAAGACCATAAACCATTATTTGCTTTATTCCACTTATTGTCTGAGTAAATAGAATTTTTGTAAAACATGCAATTAGCTAATTTAAATTTTCTAAACGTTTGCTGTGTCGCGATTGCTTTGATTTTATACATTTTATTTTATTTTTTCTTAAGATTTAAAATCAATATTTTAAGCACGTTTAACCTTGAATCAAATCCACTTTGTGAAGTTGGTAATAAAATCAACAATTTTCTGAAATTTACAAGCGCGCATGCGTATGTGTGTATACGAGTACATCGACTATTTATAACTCAAAAATGAGAAATATTAACTTTTGAAAATAATTTGTTTATTTAAAATATCTCTTTTTTTATTGGTTCGTTTTTAACCTTAAAAATGGACTACAGTAAAAATTCAGCGAATTATTTCCTAAAAAAATACTTTTGTTAAACAAAGTAGGAAACTTTATGGAAAGTATCGAATACCAGAGATGTTTGAGAGCTCCGTGACCATTTGAATAAAGTTTTTTTCGGCAAGTAATGCTTTTGAGCGCCATTAATACGATCAAATTAAAGCGTGCAGTCGTATATTTTCGGCTACATGTACCCGTTGTTGGCAATTATTTGATCATCTCCTATTACACATCACTACAGATAATAAATTCGTCTTATAGTCTGTCAAATAATCGTTAGTAGTTCTAAAAATACTTGTAGCTGAAAACATATGTAAAATAATTAAGCAGGTATTGCCTTTAAAATGCTTTAAAAAAACAATTTTAAAATAGTTCATTCAGCTAGCAAATATTTAATTCAGCAAAGCTGAATATATAAAAATCAGTTAGAAGACCGTAATAAACTTTATGTTTTATAAGGAAGCTATTATTTTAGTCCACAATAACTTCCATTGATTGAACAGTCGACCAAACAATTATTTAACAATTATAATAATAATTATAAAATTGCTTGTAGCTGAACGAATATATTAAATGGTTAAACAGGTAATATAGTTTGAAAAACAACTTTAAAATATATGATTCGTCTAGAAAATATTAAATTTAAAGTCTAGAACACAAAAATGTCTAATAATGTGCAATTCAGGTGGAAAATATTAAATTCAGCAAAGCTGAATAGATTAAAATAGGTGAACCAATGTAGCTACATATTATTGCTTCAACTTACAACAATCGCTATTAGTTTTAACAATATTTCTAGCTGGAAAAATATTTAAAATGACTTAAAAGGTAATATAGTTTGAAGAACAAGTATATATCATTCAGCTGGATAACATTAAATTTTAGCTGAATAGATTAAAAACAATTGGAAGATCGTACAAGACTTTATGTTTTATAGAAAAACTGTTCTTTTGGTCCACCATAAGTTCGCTTAAGATCCCTGATTTAACAATCGATCAAACAATTACTAGTAACTATAAAATTTCTTCTAGCGGAATAAATATATAAAATGATTAAACAGGTGGAAAATCTTAAATTCAGAGTCTGGAATACAAAAAGGTGTGATAATACTAAATTCAGCTGGAAAATATTTAATTCAGCAACGCTGAATATGTTAGAACAGGTGATAAAGCTGAAGTAAACCATAATTATTGCTAGTAAAGGAAGTAAAAAAAGTAAAAATTGCTTCTAGCTGAACAAACATGTATATCAAACGACTGGGCAGATAATATAATTTAAGGAATAATTTTAAAACATATGATTCACCTCAAAAATATTAAGTTCAGAGTCCAGAATACAAAAAGTTATGATAATATTCAATTCAGCTAGAAAATATTAAATTCAGCAAAGTTGTATAAGTTAATAAAGGTGAAAACGTCTAAGTAAACTACATGTGTTATAGAAAAACCCTTATTTTAATCCAAGGTTGCTTCATTGTTTCGGCTTATAGTATATCAAACAATCGCTAGTGGTTATAAAAGTGGTTGCAGCTATATCGCTTGTACAATTTGAAAATATTTGATTCAGATGAAAAATATTAAATTCAGCTCAGCTGAATATATTAAAATGGGCGTGAGAATCAAAGTAAACTATATATTTAAAAAAGAAAGTATATTTTTAGTCCTCAGTGAGATTGCTAAGGAACACTGATTTGATTTACTATCAAATCAGTTGATCTATCAAACAATTAGTGGCAAGTTTACCCTGAAAGCAAAATGCTTTGTTATGGGAATGAAACCATTTCGTTCACCATTCTTTAGTTAATACCATGAAAAGTATAATTTCGGTTATGAAAGCTTCAATAATGGAATGCAAACATTGCATAGCTACACTTTACTATATTTTACAACTTCATTAATGTTACGCAAATTGTTTCATCCATATTACGTAAAACGTTTGAAAATATAAGAATTTCGTTATAGCTACTAAAAGATGTAGTAAATATAATGTAAATATTACATTGTATTAATGTAAGAATTTCGTAATAGCTACGAAACAATGTGGCTAAAATAATGAGCATATTTGTTTTTATATTGTAAATGTAAGATATTCATTATATGTATACTTGATGGCTAATTTGGTAGGTTGCTCGACCTCAAGGTCGCAGGGGCAATTCCTGCCACTCTTGACTCTTTTTTTCATAAACGAACAAATTTCATTATACTTACGATTGTTATTTCTTGAATTAAACAATATTCATGAATCAATATTGAGTGAAGCCTTAAATTGGACTAAAACCAGCGACAAAATCGTAACATAAATGCAAAGAATTGTTATATCTACGCAAGTTGTTTTTCAGTGTATTGTGTATGAATTAAGTGGAAGCGACGTCAACCCCTTTTTCCTCATATGCATTTCGAAATTAAAATTTCAAGTTCAAATCTCATTTTATACTGATCTTAAATCTTTAAATAAATTAGAGCTAGACAATTCAGCTAAAAGAAAATGTTTTTAAATTGGATTCAAGCTCGAAATCACCATATTCCGCTGGCTTAATACTTAAAAGCTGTAAAAATTTAAACTGCTTTATTATTATAGGATCAATTTTATTTTTATTCAGCTTAAAATCTCAGTAATGATTAAAAATATAAAACAACAAAAAACTTAGCTGAAAGAACTTTAACAAAACACAGTTTTATATATAAATATGTAATTAAAAGCCTTAAGTATAAATTCAGCCAGTATAACATTTAACAAATAAATTACTTCAGTTAATGTCTACCGACATATTTGCTGAATTCACAAGCCCAGTTGTATCGTGTAAAGTTGCATCTGGCCAGTTAATTTCGAACACAATCTCGCAAAACAGAAAAAAGTACTTGTAAATTGTTTCTGTTTTGAGAAATTGTGAACGACATTGTCTCTCCAGATATAATTTTGCACAAAGTAACTGGGGCTTGCAAATTCAGCCATTAATCCTTGCTCCCTTTAACTTAAGATTCTGTTCAACTTTTTGTGTTGAAAAAATCGAATGGCACCATGTCCAGAGCCGCATTTAAAGTATCCAGTAGAATGGGCAACCAATTGTTGCGGGTTTCTGGCAACACTACATTAAAAAGATCGCGCCAATATTGATTGGCCACGTTAACAACAATGTCATCTGGAAAATAAATTTTAAAAAATATACTGTTTATACTCGTATATAATGGAAAGTAAATAATAAAATCTTACTCAATCTCTGATCGGGAAAAATACCGGTGGCATTTACTTTGGAGTCCTTTAAAGTCGTGGTGGCATTTGCTTTGGTGAACTTTAAAAATGTATGCTCATCTTTTCTATACAAAACGCCCAAACTTAACATTTCCACGCCTAAAGCTGTGGTGGAAACATTAAAGTCACCTCGTGGTCTGACGCGCACATTATTTACATGCAAGTCACCCTTGTAGGCCCCAATAACAGTCATCTTAGGCACCAGCATGGTTAAGCGCGCCTTGAACTTTTCGTTTTGCTTGTAGAAATCGATTTTCTTAAATTTAATGCTAGTCAAGCCATAAACCAAGGCATAACGTATGGTTATATAGCCGGTGAATGGTCCACTGTTATATTGAAAGGCAGTGGCATTGAAGTAGAGTGGATCCAGAGAGGGTGATTTGTAGCCATCTTTCAGTTTGGGCACAATAATGCTGAGAACTTGTTTGAGACACTGGCCAAAGTATTTTTGACAATTTGTGACATCATCAACTGGAAAAGAGAAATGAAAAAAATATGTAGATAATAAGATTGCAATTACAAATATTTGCCTATCTCAATGCAGCTCTGGGCTGATAATTTCTTAAAACAGCCCAAAGTAGAATACAAATAAAGTGCGATAGACAGGAGATATCTAATGAGCAAAGAAACCAGCGTTGCCAGAAAGAAGATGTTACCTTAATATTGAAGATTTTTCATGCAATATAAGAGATGAAGATTTTTTCAGCCAAAATTAAAACATTTTTATTTTTAGCATGCTAACAAATATCGTGTGAATTACTGCTTCTTTAATTACATTAATTTTAAAATAATTTTTACCTCTTAACCCCTTCCGGTACGATTTAATAATGAAAAAGTTTGCATGCAAATAACAATAATAATAAATAATTTACACAATTGAGTTTTTTATTCGCTATTTTAACTTATAATATTGATACCAATAAAAAATTATAAATAGCTTGTTTTCTACGTTTCTCAGCTATATATATGTCGACATTTTATAGGAGCTACCCTAATCATCAGTAGACTTTTTTTGTGTTTTGACACAACAATTTATTTAGATTGTTGGGATATAAAGTTGAATGTTTGAGAATATGTTTCAAAACTTTCCAAAGTCTACTGATGATTAGGGTGGCTCCTATGAAATGTTGACATATAGATAGCTGGGAAACATAGAAAACAAGCTATTTATAGTTTTTTATAAATAATTTACTATATTCCGAATCTTTTTCAATTTATCGTTTTTGTCCACTTTTTCGTTATCTGCAAAATGCAGAAAGCATGATATAGCTCAGAACCTTCTAAGAGACATAGTCTGTGAAAGTAGTTGCGTATGTACTATTGGCCTTTTCGACCTATTTCGAACCGTTTTAAATCTGATTTTTTTATTTGTGATATAATTTTTTTATTTTTATTTTTTAGCTTTTATTGAATCTTCACAATGTGAACATTCAAATCTTAGCACACTAAATACGAAAGTTAATTAATTAATTATGTCCAGAGAATGCTAGACAAAAAGTTATATTATGCGGGAACTATATAGGTAAAGTCACCTATTTGACGTGACATCAACCGAATGTAGCGGAAACTATATAGGTAAAGTCACCTATTTGACGCACTGGTGGTGACATCAACCGAGTGTAACCGCCAAAATTAAGTATGTTACGTGCACGAGGATTTGGGTGAAGTTCCAGCTTACTGATATACCTTATCGCGTACTTTGAAAACTCGTCTTTTACCAGTGGAGCATACAGATCCTTGTGAACTCGTGAGTGTTTTACGTACCATAGAGATGCAGTAATCACTCGAAGAAGTTGGTTTTGTCGCCTCTGAATATTTTCAATGTTTAGCGTTCCAGTGGTGCCCTATATAGGGTTTAGAATTGCGTTGTATGATAAAAGTTTGCAAACCAGCTTCAAAGTCTAATTCCTGCCCATAAGCCAATTTAATGGCGCAGCTTTTAGTTTCAACTGAGTGACTATTGCATCATTGTGAGACTTCCACGTTAGTCTACGGTCGAGATAGATGCCAAGGTACTTGAGTTCATTGTGCTGCGGAATAGCAGAATTGAGGTGAATTGTTAATTTGGATAGCCGAACATGTTTGTTTACGCAGTGTGAATGTATCATTAATACATTTTTGTTCATTAACTTTGATTTTCCAAAGTTTAGCCATTTCTATAATACTAAAATATTCCTGTAAATTTCGTGAAGCTATGTAGTTGATGGTTTTCATGAACGCTGCAGAGCGCTGTATCTTCTGCAAAAGTTAAAGTTTGGATTCCGGACTTCGTTGGCATATCTGAGGCGTAAAACAAATATTAAGTAGGTCCCAGAATTATACCTTGGGCGACTCCTGCTTTGATTGACTGAGGGGAGCTTATAAAATCGCCTTCTTTGATAACAAATTTCCGGCCGCATAAGTAGCTTTCTACAAGCTTGTGAGTTTTTGGAGGCAAGTTTAACCTTATTTTCTGAGAGAAACATCAATGAGTAGAGCTGAAGAATACTTTTGTCCTTGAAAGTCTTTCCTATGACTTTTACCAGTCAGTATGTTTGCTCGATGGTGCTCTGTTTAGCCCGAGAGCCATGATGATTAGGAATACATCCCACATTATTTAACATTGGACGCAACTTCGCCATCAACAATTTTTCGAACAGTTTTGAAATTTTTGGCAAAAGACTTATTGGTCTGTATGATTCTACTTTAGTGGGATCCTTCCCTGGTTTGGGTATCATAGTAATCATGGACACCTTCCACTCTGCAGAATAATACTCTAGACTTAAATTAGCGTTAAAAATAAAAAGGAGAATTCTTCTTGCTACACGAGGTAACTGCTCAAGCATTTTACCAGTAATTTGATCAATAACTGGATTTTTCCTGGGGTTTGTGTTACTGATAACGTTTTCCGCGTCTTGAAAATTAAATCTCAAAGATACCGGCGGTCTAACAGCATATGGCGGCAAATCAGCTGATTTATCTGCTGCATTATTTGCAATAAAAACGTTTTTCAAATGATTAACATACACCGTCCCCTTTTTGGAATCGGTTCTTGCCCAGTCCCCAGTTGAAGTTCGCAAAGGCGGCTTACTTCTAACGCGTGTTTTCAAACAACAAGGTTTCAGAATTTTCAAACTCTCTTACACAATTTTTACACAAGACTATTAAGCTTTTCAGATTTCTTATGAAATCTGTAACCTTGAAAAATATAATATTTTGTCTTGACACAGTGCGCAGCCACCTCATTTAAGCGTGACTCTGCTAATGAATTGATTTTAAAGACACAGAAACAAAAACAAGAATTGTATTTTAAGCAGAACGTTACAAGTATCTTGCAGTCAAGAAAGAAAATCAAACTTAACAAATCGTTACGTTTTTTCAAGGTCGTCACGTTACAGTATAACACTTTTAAACAATAGCAACTTTAAAAAAAAAAGCTATTATTTAAAACAAAAACATAAAATTTGGACATTTTTGAAGCAAAATGTTTGTAGTTAATTACAAAAAAAAAAAATTATAAAAATATAAAATACCTTTAAAATATTTCGGCAGAGATGTTTTAGAAGCTTCTGTTACAGCAGATTTATGAAAAGAGCCTGCAGGAGGTTCTGGTGTGGAGATCGTAGTAGTAGTTGTGGTAGTAGTAGTAGTTGAAATATTCTGGTCTGGATAAATCAACTCCCAACTGGAAGTGGTTTCTTTATCCCGCAAATCATTTGTAGTTGCTGTAGTAGAAGATAAAGTGTTTAATTCTTGTAAAGCGGCTGTTGTGGTGGCAAAATTGTCCAGATTTAAAGAAATAAAATCATTATCCTCGACAGCTGAGTTGTCAACTTTATCTGGTAATAAAGGCAAATTTTCTAAATTTGATAAATTTAAATCCTTTTTTGTGCTCGAAGTTAATAACGTCGTATCAACTAATTCTTCACTTGTTACTTTATTTATTATTAAAATTAGTAAAACTCCTTTAATGAATAGTTGAAAAAACATTTTCTTTATTGGAATTTAAAATGTCGGCAACCTTAACTTGCAACGTTCATTACACAACTGTTTGGCCTTTAACAGATTTTCGTTTTTCAACAATTTTCTTTCAAAAATTGTTATAAGTATTTTTCACTAAATAAATATTTGCAAACAAAAAACAAAATCAAATTAATAAAAACTTGTTTATACTTTTATAAACAATTTCAAATGCGAAAGGTGATTTTTTTTTTGTTTATAATGTTATTAATACGTTTACGATTACGGCCAATCATTGCAAATGAAAATATATGATTTTTCTGATGAAAAAATAAAAAAAAATTTAAAAAAAAATGTTCTAACAATGCCTTAGTTTATTTGATAGTCGTATTTTTTCATGGCTTTGAGTTCAATGTTTAAAGATTTGCTTTTGAATTGGACTCTCAGTGGAAAATTGGTCAATGTCAACAAAACCTGTTTAATGTGATAAACTCAAGCTGCGATTAAATTGTTGCAGAAAAAATAAATAAAACATATTATTAATATGCCTTTAAAAATTAAATAAAGAAATTATTTTTTATTTATGCTTGAAACTCAACTGTTATCCGTCGTCAAAACTAATGCACAGAGTCACTCTCTTAAGACTTACATCAGCACCTGTCTTTACGGTGTTATCTAATGATGAATCAATTCCGCGGAGAGAATTATTCACGACTCACCAGAGCCCTCGCGGTGCAGATTTACATCAGCACCTGCTTTTGCGGCCTTACGAACATCTAATGATGGACCAACTCCACGGAGTGACTCACCAGCACCCTTGTGGTGCTTACCAGGCAAAGACAGATCGCTTTTCCTGCCGTATGTTTGTAACCATATGGGCAACCTCTTGTTCAGGAGCTCGGGCCTTATAATCCCTTCTGTATTCAATTTCCCAGCAGTCAATGGTAGGCAAGGCTTAATTAGTTGATAGGCCGAGCATCAGCCCTTAAACCAACTCACCCGTCTAACCAATACCACTAGCTCCTTATAGTACAGGTATCTGTTGCAAGGCAACATCCCCTTGGGAGGTTATTTACCCTTGAAAAGCTGCACAACTATCAGGGACACTAACTCCCCCTTCCTGCGCCTTTAGGTTTAAACTACAAACAGAACGGTGCAGCCAAGACCTCAACCATGATCAGCCCGCGTTGAACTGCAAGCAGCACCACCCGGGAGCTACGCTGATTCCCGTTCTACCAATTTACTCGTATACCCCAGGTAAGGGTTTCGGAAGCGAATACAACATATATAAGTCATGTAGCTTTCTAGAATTTTATTTTCTACAACAAACGAAGGACTTCTTCCCCTCTTTACCCCGAATAACAGAGGGCCTTGGTTTGGAATACGCCAAGACAAAACTAACGAATATTTATAAACATCCACACAGTTATGACGTCGGTCAAAATTCGCTATACGCGGCGAATACTGCAGCAGATATATTTTTATTTCTTACGCCAACAAAAGATTAATAAATCGGCACCATGTGCGCACTTTTGCTTTTAGTTCTCGACTGTTTTAAAGCGTGTTCAGATATGTAATTTTAATTAAGTCAATTTACGTTAATTGGCAATATTGTTTTGCCCGTTTATACATACAAAATTTAGTTTACTCAATTAGCATTTGACAGCTGAAACAAAAATCGATACATTTATTTTGGCTGTGAAATTTTTATTTGGCAATTTATAAAAATGGGAAAAATTTTATTATTATATAATAAAAACATCTAGCTGTTACAGATTAATAAAGTGTATAAGCACATACCATCAATTCCATTTCAATCAATCAATATATAGTGAATAAAACTCAATTGTTTGTTCTACGTACACACGGTTGTCAGATCTTACAATATTGCCAGTAAAATTGTCTGAAAATGTATTACAATTGTGTGAACTGCCAATTTTTAACTTACAACGTTGTCAGAAAAACCATTGTCAATCAATTGTAAGACGACAATATTGTCAGATATCTGACAATCGTGAGAACACTCGTCGGCATTGCCAGATAATTGGCTGGTATTGTAAGCTCAGTTTTAATTGTCAGATGTATAAAATTAATGCACCTGACAATGGCATCATTATCAGAAAAAAGTTTGATGGGCAACACTGCCAAACAGATGGTTGTTGATATACATAAGTGGCAATGCTTTACAACATGTCTGGCAATATTTTTCAGCTAACAATCTGACAACCCTGTGAACTGACAATTTTTGTTGTCAGATGAAATATTTGTCAGGCAATAGTCTGACAATGAAATTGTAAGATTTTCTTACGATTGTCTGAACACACAATTTACTTCTGCGGGAAAACTTTTCATTGTCACTGCATTGTCAGCATGTTTCCAAATCTTACAATATTGTAACATCTGACAACCGTGTGTACATAGCTTAACCAACGGTTCTTCATTTGATTGAAAGATGTAAAGAAAAGTAGAGACGTGTGAAAAAGAAAAATATTGTTTTTTGTGTTTTGACACAGTTTTTTTTAAATTCTCAGTAATTTATTTAGATTGTTGTGATATAAAGTTGAATGTTTGAAAATATCTTTCAAAAATATCCAAAGTCTACTGATGATTAGGGCAGCTCCTATGAAATGTTGATATATAGACAGCTAGAAACATAGAAACCAAGCTGTATAATTTGTTGATTGGTAATACTTTTTTTCATTATTCACAATTTGCAATTCACTTTGTTTTTTAATTTTACAAAATTTTGTGCATTAGTATGTATGTTCTAAATAAAATGTAAACATTATATATGTTGTAATAAAATGTAAACATAAAATAGGCGCGGTTATAATATGACGCCATCGAACCAAATTTCTTAGCTTTAGCAATTTTTGGTCGGCGGTTGTACTAATTGTGGCCGCCACTCTCATTTTTAAAATTGCATGCCGGCATCGTTTTATATTTTCTGACATTTCTAACGTAACGACGTAATCGCTTTGGATATTTTTCGATATGAGTCACAGACGCAGTTTTTTCTCACTTTTCGAGAAATAATTTGTTTCACAAGTTTGCGATGCGATAACTTCTCGGCAAAGTTACAAAACATAGCTACTGGTTATGTTAGTATCACCTCACTAGTTGCAGTAATTAACAAGTTTCATTTTCGTAACTATGTTTTCCATTATTTACATTAGCATTCACTGCAGTTAACTGAATTTTTTCTTATATTTCTTATTTTGACAGTGGGATGACGCACTACATTAGACCAAAGAGAACCGCTTATTAACCATTTTAAAATGTCCATTCGAATCAGGAAATTGCGCAAATGAAACTTTTAATGAAACTGAACAAAAATCAACGACAATATTTTAAATGGTTTGGCAAATAAAACAGTTGTGAACCTCCAAAAAAAAAAAACACTTTGTAAATAAATAAAACAATTTTGTTGTGTCTTCATACAAGAAATATAATGAGCTTGACCTGCAACCCTCTTTTTTATTTCGATTTTCTTAAAATATTTAAAACGCACATTAAAGCTTGGCTGGCTTTTTGTTCTTTTTTTAACAATCTAATATCTTTGAAATATATTTTAATGACAACTATTTGTAAACTATATGAGTATAAGAGAGCTGGTGTAGCAACTCAGTCAATTTTTCATCAGTTTCTGATTTACTTTTCTTTTAATGCAGCCGAGCATATTTTATTTTTAATTATATTATTGTTAACTATTTTAATGTAAACGAGGCCGCCACCATAATTAATCATCTTTAATAAACGCATCCACGGGTATGCGTGAAAAGTATGCATGATTGATTTTCACAATTTCAGGCTCCCAGGCGGCTCGAGTTTCAGGTATCAAAGTCTTATACACGGTACGCCAATTTTGATTAATGAATTCAATAATGGCATCGTCTGAAAAGCAAAATATTTCTTATAAATACAAAAATTAATTTTCGCACTACTTACTTAATAAAGGTTCCGGCAACAAGCCTTCCGCATTGAATACCATATTGCCCACTGTGGGATCGAAAGTTAAGCTTTTAAGAAACATATAACGATGACCATCACGTTTCACTAAATCTGAAATCGATTTAAAGTCAGCATCGATGTTTTCTAAGAAATAAAAAGCAAAAATAAAACATGAAAATAATAAACATGAATATCATTATTTACGCGTATTTGCTGTTTCTCGATCACGAAAGTCAATGTTCATTTCCATTCTCTTCAAAAACAAACTCTGAATTAGTACAATATCAGTATTTTTGAGGATCAAAAGAGAGATAATTGAAAGCCATTTGTTCATAATAAAGTTCTTTTTATGACGAGTAAGTTAAACTAAAATCTGTGGTATGGAGACATTTGATTTCAGAATGGCTATGTTAGTAATAATAAGAATAGGTCTCGCCCAAAATGTCTCCATGCACTGCAATCATCGTCCCTTATATCCTCTTCGGATTAGCACATTAAAAAACTGAACTAATTTCTTCGATGGAAGTATTAGTGGGTCCTATTTATGTGTTTAATTTCCTCTATGCGTTAGGCTCTGGTACTGGAATATCACAACAGGCAAACCAGAACCAGGTTACTCTGATCTGGGTGCCAGGACATGGTAATGTGATAGCTGACATCTACGACAAAAAGCAGTAGAGATGACTTTCATTGGACCCACTCTAACATTTGGCTTCAATAACGATCTCCTTAATAAAGAGATGAAGAAGTGGACGGAGTCTATCGTTGAGCAACATTGGAACGAGACAGCTGTTCTTGAACATTCCAAGAAATTTCTAAACTTTGATACAAAGAGGGCCGAACGTGCCCTAAAACTGGACAGGAAAATTTTCAGAACACTGACAGGTGCACTTACAGGTCATTATACCTGCCTTAAGCACCTGCATAGAAAGGGCATTTCCAACACAGACATTTACAGATGCTGCGGTGAGTTAGAGGAGTCAATGGAGGACTTGATCACCCACTGTGGAGCATTGGGGCACAGGAGATATAGGCTATTACAAGCTCATATGTTAAGTGAATGTGACTTAATATCACTACCAATGAAGGAGCTTGTCCGTTTTCTTGACATACTTAATCCGTAATGGGGCAAGGGGACGCACAATAGATCAACACTGGTCGCAGTACAAGTGGCCGATGAGGGCCATATACCATCCAATAATAATAATAGGCTCTGGTACTACCTCTCCTACTCCTTGAAGTATTTTGGGTCCTTCTCTGTACCACTTTTATGTAACCATCCTGTATTAACCTTAGGTTCGTATACCACTATTCCCGCATGAAAAAGACGATCATGTAGTTCCTAACAAAGGGTTGTACTGGATCAATGTGATATGCCCGGCGCACATCAATTATATCTATGATCCCCTTGAGGACTATAAGAGAACCAAACGGGTTATCGGATTTGAGTTTTCACGATTGTAAATTAGGATCATCTGAATTGGCTTCCTCTTTTTTTACAGCTACGTTAAGCAGCGTTTAGTACAGCAGAACTTTTATGCCCATCGTTGGGGATGTTAACTTGCACAGAGCGTGCTTCACAACATCTTTATTACGGAATTATATGATTTTATGATGTATGAGTAACAAATGCTTTCTTTAAATTCATTACCAAATTGAATGCTTTTCACCCGTAAAAATGTATTTAATGGTTAACATTCGTGTTCGAGAAACACGTTCTTATACTAATAATTTATTTATTTTATCCCATTTACCTAAAGTCACATTAAAAGTTCCTTTCGATGATATATTGACATTATTTATCTGTATTTTAGCCTTGTACAGACCCTCGACAAACAATTTTGGTATATGCGTTTTCACCGTATAGCGGACTTCATCCCCTTTGCGTTTATAGTCCAAGCTTTTCGCCACCGTTTCACTTAAGCCATGAATTTTAATATTTTTCGCCATCACTTTGCCCTGCACCAGCGGATGAGAAAATATGTAGGTGGTTCTGTTTATCTCCAAGGGGTCCATGGGTGGTACATTAATTTCGGGTATGCCGTTTTTCGAACGTGGCATCATTTCGGCAAAAACTTTAAGCAAACAGTCGTTAATATTTGCATCATTTTCACTGCAAGTGGGAAAGTCATCGAAATCTTTAATAGAAATAAAAAGTATAAGAAAAACGATTAGTTTATTTATTTGTTTATTTTTTATGAAAAATTCATACTTTTGTCATATAAAAAAAAAGGATTTCACAGCAATTTAAAACATATACATAAGCACAAGGCAGCTTTATACAGGTAGTGTCAGAATTACAATAAATACAACACCAACAAACAGAACGCCTCCCCCCCCCCCCCCCCCACGCGGTCGCTGTTGAATCGTGAATAATAAATCCCGTGGAATTGAACCCTCAGGTGTTTATGTAAATCAATTTCACAAACTGCTGTTTATATGTTTACATATGACAAAAAGCTGCCACCTGCTTAAGTCTAGCAAGCTACATCTGAGCGCTAGAGCCGTGGGATAATTCACCTCGTGGAATTGTTCGCCGTCGCATTAGGCTGTTATGGCCTATGGTGCTGACGCTGCTGGCGTCAATGCTACGTACTTTTTTCAAAACGATGTTGTTGAGACCATCACCGTTAACAGCGAGATGATAACTCATTTCTTCTGGACGTAAACAATGTGTAAGCTTAGCAGCTTAGTTTACATGCTATACAGCGGAAATCATAATGCACGCCCTATATAAAATACAATGAACCAAAATAGAAAGCACGCTTTTGGACTTATTTTTATAAATTGCTCAAAATAAGTTATTTAGTGAAGAAACCACTTTTCTCAAGATTTTTTTTATATATCAAGATGTCTAGCTTCCATTTCTATTTTAAAATTTTGCAATCGGTTAAAAATTGCAAAAGATACAGGCTTCTGAATATGGAATTTTTAGTGCCTTTAAATAAGTGAACCGAAGTGTATGTATGTAAGTGTAGTTAATTAAGAACTAAACTATTTTATTAAATTGTATATTCATAGCGAATGTACAAATATGAGACCCTAAGCTCGCATGGAAAATTTATTATATTTTTAAATAATATTTTAAAATGTACTCAAAATTTTGTAGTCTGATTTTTTTTACGATATTTCAAAATTAAAATGACGATATTTTTAAAAATTATTGACATATTGACGATTTTTTCCATATTTTTTCTGGCAGCCCTGATTGTGTCTTACACTCGCGACCATTAAAAAATCAGATTTAGGCCGACGCTGCTTTAGCTTACCAATTGATTTTGCATTCGGCTGTTCATTTTTAAAAGCTAATTGCTGTGATTGGTTTTATTTTAACGTTCAACGGTTTCCAATTAAAAAATAAATAAAATGAAAACCGACTTAAATCACTATTCATAAAAAGTATAATTTAATTAATTTACTGTTTGCTTATTCTTAATAACCCCTCTTATTTGCATTTTTAAATAACTTGTTCAGGAAACTTTTATCGCTTAATAGGATTTTAAACAGTTTAATATGCCAAACGCAGTAATTAAAAAAATACAATGAATGAATGAGAATGCGTTCGATAAAATCGTTTCAAAATAGGGAAAAAAACTACAATGCAACAACAGTACACTTCACGCAGCAAACTGCTATTAGCATCAAGTTTTTTAAACAAATTTGTTAACTTACTTGCCTGTCCCCCGAATTCGAAAGTTATCTTTCCTTTTAAAAGTCGAAAAACTCCTCTGTTTAATTATTTTGGGTTTATTTTAGTTTAAATCATAATATAACAAAGAGATATATTTTTAATACAAGGCGCAATATGGAATAATAATTTTCACAAACTTTTCGCAGCATTTGTGACCGTGCTGGTTTCTTGTAAATAAACGAGCATAGAGCAATTGGGCGATATTTTCCAACTTTGAAGTATACGGCTATAATATTTTTTTAATAAAAGTTTACTTTACAGTTTACCTTCGTGCCAGGTTAACTATTTTTCAAACTTAAATAAATATTACGATGAAATAAACAATAAAATTCTTTAAGTTTTTTTTTTCATAACATTAACCCTTTAACTACTAACACCGTCTGCCGAAAGTCATCAGACAACCTAACCAACCTTTTGTTTTTCATATTACCCCAGCGTAAGATTTCCTTACTTTACATTAAATTAAATAAAAACTGTATCAATTTGAATGGCACTACTGTGTTAGTTTAACAAAAATAATATTGGGTTGGCAACTAAGTATAGTAAATATATAACTTTCTACAGATTTTCTATGTTAATGTGAATTATTCTTTGGGAAATCATCAATTGGAAAGAGTGTTTTCAATCTCGAACTTTGGAGTTATTCTAGATCTTAAGCTTAGCCATATTTCGTTAATTGTTGGTGAAGCACGTGGTATCCTTGGCTTCATAAAACGTTGGGCTGAGGAGAGTAAAGACGCTTACGTTATGAAGCAGTTGTATATTTCTCTGGTCAGACCCATCGTGGAATACGCATCTGTATAGTTTGGGATCCATTTTATTAGACACATGTTAACTCCATCGAATCAGTGCACAAGCAATTTATGCTTTTCTGTCTTTGTAGTCTTCACTGGGATCCGCTTGATCTCTTGTCGTAGGACTACGTTGAATATACCATTTATGACAAATTTGATTAACGGTGATATTTGTTCAGTTTTCCTACTCAATAATATTGTACTGAAGGTTCCTAAGCGTCCAGTGGTGCCCACGAGTTCCGTTTGGAAGAGTAAATAACAATACATTTATATATATATATATATATATATATATATATATATATATATATATATATATATATATATATATATATATATATATATATATATATATATATATATATATATATATATATATATATATATATATATATATATATATATATATATATATATATATATATATATATATATATATATATATATATATATATATATATATATATATATATATATATATATATATATATATATATATATATATATATATATATATATATATATATATATATATATATATATATATATATATATAGGGGCAGTATTACATGTAAATGAGCTTGCCTTCCAGGGAAAATTGTGATTATGTAACGGAATATGGTGACTCGACATCACTACTGTATTGTGGAAGAACAAAAAGAATGTAAGACTGTGTTCAGCTTACGCAGGTACTAACACTGATTTTTGCCAAATTAGTCGAGAATATAATACGCACAAAAGCGAAGTTGATCTAATGGACTCTTCCGTGGGCCGCAATGAATAGAATGTGGAAATTGATTTACAACGGTACCTGCTTTGTCTAGCCAACACCACGACGTGAATTATTTATGATTTACTAGCATCCCCGTGAGGCTTGCAAGGTTTACATGTAGAGAAACCTCTAGCTGAAGAGTTCGGGCCCTCTAATCCCTTCTTCGCCTTTCCCAGAAAACAGCCGTAATGAGTTGTTGGGCCGAAGACTATTGAGAACATCAGCCATTAACCACGTCAAACGTCTAACTGTCATATCTGGTAACTTACCTGGTTTGGTGAACACCAATTGCAAAACCTGCTCCCCGAAGGGAGCGGGCCGCAATGGACAATAGACTCAATACCGAAAATAAGGAGAACTGAGATAAAAACTCAAAAAAAGTAATGATAATTGACGTTGTGCGAGTTTCGCTTTAAAATAGCTAAGAATTAATGTATTTCCACAGAAAAATTACATACGAGTATAATAATCGAAATCTACTTTACAAAATTTATCATTTTGAACATAAACCGAATTTATACTAATTTTATATGCTTTTCTAGAACATAAACGAGCGACTTGTCTAAAAAATGTATATGGAAAGCACTCACAAACTTGAGTTGTTTTCATATAAATTTTCTTGACAAGTCGCTCGTCTGTGTTCTATAAACAGCACACTAAACCCTTTTTCTGTATTCATTAAAATACATATTTTTTACACAAAGCAGCATTATTTAGTTTTTTTTTCGCTTAATCACTAAGACCGCCTGCAGACGGTCATACGTTTTTCTCACTTTGTGCCTCTAGGAAACATTTTTTTGCTAAATGCAGCTTAAATTCGTGTTTTTCAATCGAAATTCGTAATAAAATCAAAATTATTTAAACAAAAATCATTACTTTTCGTGTTTCAGTGGTTAAAGGGTTAAAAACAAATTTTATTTGTTTTGTTAATAGCGTTAAAAAATACATAAAACTGTGAAGGTCAAAGCCAAAACTGTGTCAGTTTTTAATTCATGATTCACAACACTAAAAATCACTCACTTGACACTTTAGAAGAAGCTGCTGCTACTGCTGCTGCTGCATCTACTGAATCGCCGGCATTAATAAGCAAAATATTAACACTAACAAATAGTACTGCACAACGTAGTTGCCACATTGTGTGTTGTGTGCTAGTGACTGAGTTTAACTTCAAACAACAAAAGCAAAGAAAACAAGATATATTTAGAAACAGCAGCGCAAAGTTTTGCCAACCGTTTTGCAGCGAGTCGCTTTATTAATTAAACTGTATTTCTGAAATCAACAATGATTTTTATAGAAAATTAGAAAAACTGTATAAAATAAAAATTAAGAAATAAAAAAGCAGAAACAAACAGTCATTGTCGTCAAGAAGACGCGCTACAGACTGTTTAATACAATTGTACACTTAGAAAAATAATTATTTGAAGCCTGTAATAAAAATGATTAATTTGCATGGTAACGATGGACTCGATCATTTGAGATGCCCATGATATTAGCTATTTCACGCAATTTTATTCGTCTATCATTTAGTTGCTGTCTTGTTGTTGTTGCTGTTTTTGGACGTCCACTACGTGGTTGATCTTCAATGCTTGTACGACCACGTTTAAATTCAGCAACCCAATTTTTTACTGTTGCATATGATTATGAATTTATTGTCCCGACGCGGATGCGTCTTTTGTGAACACCTGTTTCTATATGAAGGAGTTACCAGATCGAAACAAAATTTAACATGTGTTTATAGCAGAGATGGAAGTTTCCAAAACATTTAACTGTTTTCTGTTTATACCGCGCTCTTTGTGCTAGGCTAAGAAGTTTCCAAACCGCCTTCGTATTTTCTGCTTTACTGACCTCACTGCAGTCCATTCGTTTTTTCTGAGTTTTGTCTACTGTTTACTTAAAATTTTTGATTATATTTGATGTTTATTTTAAATTTCGGTTTAATAAACTTACCATCCACTACACACCTGAAACCAAAAATCGAAAAATCGAAACTATGGGTGGAAGCTGGTAGAATTGCTCCGAAGAACACATTGAAATCGGCCACTGTATTTCGGGATGCATACGGAATATTGATCATCGATTATCTCACAGTACTCCACACACTGGAACGTGCACAAGAAAAGTGGCTCACAGAGCCCACATGCCTTATATCAAGGAACCTGTGGCCGCATATTAACTCTAAGAGAACGTGGGAGCTATTAAAACTGCCCAAATCTCAACTAATAGTGACGTTACACTAAGAGGTTCACTCCACTATCTTACTCTTCAGGCAATCAAAAAGGGAACGACTACAGGACCCAAGTGAGCTGGACAACCTAGACTACTCCGGGGTATCCAGCGGCCTGCCTACCTAACCTAACCTAACCTAACCTAACCATCTCACAGTTCTCACAGCATTAGATACGATTAAATTACTTGATCATCCACCTTACAAATTTAGCTTCTAGTAACTTTTTCATTCATCTTAAACGAAGAAGTGATTACCAAAACTAACGCGTATTTTCAGGGGTTCCCAAAATAGTATTATCCTGTTGATGGTATAGTAAAGTTGGAATATCGTCCTACCAAGTGTAATGAGCTAAAAGGAGACTATGATGATGAGAAATAAATGGTTTTTTCAAAAAAATGTCTTTTCCTGCTTAGGTAGTTTGGATGGTTCTGGAAGCTGTAACAATTTATTGATTGAATTTTATTTTTCTATTGTATTACCAGTATAGGTATACGAGTATGTATTTAAAATGAAAATATTTTGTAATCCTTACATGAACTAAAATGACGGCCTCAGCCGTTATACCGAATTGTTTAAAGAATTAATATTACAAATAAGTTTATTTCAAGTTAAACGGGTTAAAAATTTAAATGCAAGTTTTAAACTGTTAAATAAACAAATAAATACATTGTACAAATGCAAGTAAGTATTCAAATAAATACTGTAATTCTTCTTAAAAAGTTGTTTATTAATGCATATTGTTCAATGATGTAAGAGACCTTTTCGATGGGGTTAAGGGTTTCGAAACAACACTGTGCAGCAAGTAAAATCATGTTTTAAAGCAAATTCACGTTTTGCCCTTATTGGCGTTTGACAAGTTTAGGTCTGTCTGCGGTCTATACGTAATATGATATCAGTAACTTTCACGCATTAATTCAAGTTAATTGAAGTGCGTACCGCTCATGTCGAAGTTTGATTAAAATTTTAACTTGATTGGTAAAATATATCATTTGGAAGCTCTGTTATTATTTAAACTGACGTTCAAGTTTGACAGCCCGCCTTTATCTTTGTAGCTGTTTTTTTTTTTTCTTTTTGGATAACTTTTATCTTTATTTGGACCTGTACAATTTTTTCTGTTAATTAGAAAATAATTTTTTATTAATGAAAGAGAATGGCTCTTATATTGATAAATGTTTTATTTAATGTCGGCAATTATGTACGAGTATGGAATACAATATCAGATAAATGTCATACAAATCAGAAAAATAAATGCACAATGAATCATGAACTTAAAGTTTTGAATGGTCCAGAAAAATTTCCCGAAATAATATCGTTTTATAACCCTAACAGTGCAACCCAAATTAAGGCGTAAATCGCAACGTAATTCAACGCTTTGTTTTTACGCTGTAGCAAGTTACTTAAATAAAAGCGTTAACGTTGGGCCATAATACCTTATATGTACAAAATTTTATATCTATTAATAAATAATAATAATAGTAAATAATAACGATATACAGCCCTATTAAAAAAAAATATTTTATTTTTGGTTTCATGTTTGGTTACCAAATGAGTAAAGCTTAAAGCATTAAACACATTGAAGCCAGCAGACAACCGACTTAAATATGTCAAATATAAAATACATGCATTTAAATGCGAATGTTTATTTAGACAACAGCAAGACGACACGACTGCAGGTTGTTGTCCAAGCTGATTTTTTGCCGCACTCGAATTAAACATGATGATGGTTATAAAGGGGTTGCGGGTGTTTTCTTTGATCTGTCAAAAGCATTTGATTTAGTGAACCATGATATTTTATGCCAAAAACTTCGGTTTACTGGATTGCAACATAATTCTCTTGCTTTGATTAAGGATTATTTGAGAGGTAGGAATCAATTTGTGACAATAAATATTGCAAGTAGTGAAAAGGTAGCTGTACAGTCAGGGGTTCCACAAGGAAGTGTGTTAGGACCACTTTTATTTAAAATTTATATCGATGATTTGAAAAATATAACATTTGATGGAAAATTATTTATGTACGCGGATGATATATGCATTCTTTATAAATATAAATATGAAAAAGTTCTACAAACGCAAATTGAACATGATGCTGTGGTCTTGTCAGAATTTCTAAGGCTGAATAAATTGAAGTTGAATGCTAAAAAAACAAACTTTATCAGGTTTAAGCCGTATGTTAATAGAAGAGAAGAATTTATGGAAATACACATTGATGGAAATACAATATGCGAATCTGAAAATGTCAAATATCTTGGCATTAACTTAAGTCATAATCTTCTGTGGGATAATCATATAACTGCCTTGAAGGCAAAAATTTCTTCCGGGATTGGTGTTCTTTATAAATTTAGAAACAAATTGCATACTAGAACAAAACTGTTACTGTATCAGTCATTAGTTCACTTGCATCTTACATATCTACCAATAATTTATGCATCAAAATCAAGTACCATATTAAAGACGTTACAATCGGCTCAGAATAAGGCTTTGAAAACTGTGTTCAACCTTCCAATAAGATTTTCAACAGTAAGCCTTTTCCAAAACTATGCCAAATCAATCCTTCCAATAAGAGGACTTTTTAAATACCAACTGCTTTTATATGTTTTCAAATGTACAAATAGAATTGGTTCGCATTCTGTTTTATTTCAACAGAACATATCAACATCTAGGCTTGAGTTTACTAAGCAGCGCATTAAATATAGCGGTCCAAGTGAATACAACATACTACCAGAAGGTTTAAAAAATATTCCGGTGTTACCAACCTTTAAAAATAAATTAAAAGATTATTTGCTTGAAAATGTAAGTTTACTTCTTGCATATGAGAATTAGTCAATTCTTTTTTATTTGTGTTCAGTTTCTGAGTAATTTTTGTGCAATTTTAAATATGTGCTTACATATTTATCCTCAAAATAAGAATGCCTAATTTTATAAAAGAACTAGTTAAGCGCCAAACAAACTACACAAACAGCTTAACAAACAAGAAAAAACATTTGTACAAACCTTAAGCGTTGTTAAAGGTCGTTTACTTATATGTTCACATATTTGAGGCATGTTTGCACGATTTTTGCGCAAACATCTTAAATGAAAAAGTTTTCTTGTTAGAATTTTTAATATTGTATTAAAGTTTACCTTCTTTGTAGAAATTGAAAAAAAGAAAGATTATGAAAATGATTTACATCAGTACCTGCCTTGACGGCCTAACCTGATGGTGGACCAATTACACGGAGTGAATTTTTCACGATTCACCACCGCCCCCGTGTGGCTGACTAGGCTCACACAGGTAGCAATTCTTGTCATATGATTGCGGTCATATGAACAACTTCCTGTTGAGGAGTTCGGGCTTTCTAATCCCACATGTATGCAATTTCCCAGTAATCAACGGAAGACAAGGCTTAATGAGTTGGTAGGCCGAAGCCCACTAAGAGCATCAGTCCTTAAACCAACTCACCCGTCAAACCGTCACCACTGGTTCCTTACAGTACACGTATCTGTTGTATAGGCAGAAAATCCTCGGGAGATTGTTAGCCCTCGAAAAAAGTCATCACCAAACAATTATCAAGGATACTAACACTCCCTTTCTGCGTTTTAGGTTTCAACCACAGCCAGAACGTTTCAGCACCTCAACCATGATCAGCCCGGGTCGAACCGCAAGCAGAACTTCCCGGGGGCCATGCTGATCCCCGTTCTGCCAATTTATAGCCTTGTTAAGGGTTTCGGAAACCAACACAACATAAGTCATGTGGCTTCCTAGAGTTTTGTTTGCCGCACCAAACACACCCTTCCCCTCTTTTCCCCGAAAAACACTGCGCCTAAGTTAGGAATACGCCAAGACAAAACCTGTTCCCCGGGGGGATAGAAGCAGAACATCAAGAAATAGAGTCTAAAATGAATTATAAAATGATTTATGTGTTGTAAACTTCATATGGCGAGAAAACTGCCGCAGCGTAATTGCCGTGTACTCTCATTGAAAAAAAATTGACTAATTAGTGTGTATCGTTATGAGCAAACGGAAATCGCGTGTTTGCCGAAAGATTTGCACAGTTTATTTGTCTCCTTAGATATATACTAGTTACTTCATTTATCAGTAGTTTTAATTGCATATCTTCAAGGAATTTATAATATATATACATACATTTTTCTTTCTCGAGTCGAATCATACTTGTCTAAATTTTGAAAAATTCAGTATAAATTTTCAATTCTTTAATATTGTTCCCATTATAGATCAAAAGGTTATATTTTCTACTTTTAAGACCCGCCTAACCTGAATCAAGCGTAGCAAACAAAAGCTTTTTTAATTAATTTTTTTTAGATTTTAAGGCATTTTTTTAGAGAGAATTTTTTTCATGAGGGATTGATATAAACAGAACTCGTTCTGTAAAACAATGGAGTTTTGAAAAGCTAAAAATTCTAAGGTGGCCACACTGAAGTATGCTTTTATTCAAATGAATTTATGTTGCTGCCGCGTTCAAAATATTTCAGTAGTCGCCTACACAACTACAATTGCCAGTTGCAGCATTTGCAGTCGCGAAGTTGTGAAGTCTGCTGTGGTCTGTGCGTTTAAAGCTTAAGAAACTGTTATTAAAAATTTGTATTCAGAAAACACATATTAACTGATAAATGCTTTAAGCAATTTTTAAATTTTGAACTGGTAACAGTATACTTAAAATTGTCTCTTAAGTTCCTACAAATTGTGGTTTATGTTCTAATGATGCAAGAAATATGTATGTTGTTAATCGGTAACCGAATTTTCGAATACTTTTTGGTTGTAAAATTATAAAAAGACATTTGCGTACAATAAACATTTCTTTGTTTTTATCTTTTAGTGACAAATGTTAATGAATAAAGTTAAAAAATGTATTGAACCAAATTGAGTAAATTTTCAAAGGCGAATGAGATGTACTTTTTTCATTACGAATAAAAAGAACTTACAGTGTAACCTAAATTAGGGCATCAAGCGTAATTTATCTGTCAAAAATCCTCATGTACCCGTACATACAAAATAGCGCGGCGTCAACGCTTTGCAATTGAAAAATCTAATTTTGACAGAACGTAAGAGAGAAAGTTTTGCTGTCTCTCAGTAAAGTTCGCTTCAAAACAAATGTTACTCGTGTTTTGCGCCAATTAGTAATCATATTTTAGGTGCTTTTAGTCTAAATTACCGATTTTATTACTCTATTAGTTCTATTTAGTGATTATTATTAAACAAGGTTAGTGAACAATACTGTTAATGCTCTTAATGCATTAAATTACGTTGAGTTCTATAAGCGGCAAGCGTTTTTTAGCTGTCAAAAGTTCTCATGTCCGTACATTTTGTATGGAGCATACCGAAACAACGCCGCGGCAACGCTTTGCAATTGGAAAATCCAATTTTGACAATGCGTTTCACAGTGAAGTAAGTTGCAAAAGAAAATTATTGTAAACAAAAGTGTGAAGAAAAAATATAAGAAGGAAAATAAATAAGCAAATAAAAAATATTTGTATTTCTTATTGGAAAATAGAGGTAGAAACTATTTTCAACTTACCTAAATAACTCATTTTTAAAACTTTAATTATTTTATTTTAATATAATAAAAAAAAAGTCACAAACAATAATGCCATTCGTCCAGTTGTTAAGATAATCGGGGTTGCTTTATTTATTTGTTTGATAACCCTGCTTTTGTCGTTTTGACATAACGTTGCCGCTTTTGTTTAAGGATGGCGTTTCAGCGTTAAAGCTCAGCGGAAAAAACGTTCCGCTTGCCGCTCTTGGTTAGGGATGGCCGTTAGGTTGCACTGTTTGAGTTAGTATAAATGGAGAGTAACATGTCACCATGCATACCGAAGAGAGTTCGTAGAGTGGATTATTCACCATCAACAAAT
The DNA here is from genome assembly GCA_914767995.1 of Thecocarcelia acutangulata. Lineage (NCBI taxonomy): Eukaryota > Metazoa > Arthropoda > Insecta > Diptera > Tachinidae > Thecocarcelia > Thecocarcelia acutangulata. Next base: position 24,586,131 of record OU612097.1, on the reverse strand, counting down.
GGAAGCTGACTTTTAAGCAAAATTATTCAAGGCGATGATGCATCTACAATGTGTCACTGAAAAGGAGAGACAAGCAGTGATTGATATTGTTGGTGCTCAATTTCTTACTGCCGACTTTAGATGATATTGATGTGGTTTCAACAAGACGGCACCAAACGCCAGCAAAACTATTCAATTACTGCATTGGACATTTCCAGGTCATGTACGACAACTCTTTTGTTTCGATGATCAGAATTGGCCCCCTAGATCGTGTAAGATTATATTGGATTTCCTTTCATGGAGTTTTTGAAGCCACAGGTCTATGTAGTGATGGCAAATTTCGACTAACAAGTGCATATATACAATAAAGACATGGGGGCTATTAGCCCTATGTAAAATTAAAATAAATTACCCTTCCTATATAATTTATGATTCAATAAAAACAAAATAACGAAGGACTTTCTATTTCATACAACTCTTTCGTTAATTTTGGTACACTCTTTATAAAAACATGTAATCTATTTTTGACAGATTATAGTCGGCAGCCTGATGTCTTGAATGTGTGTAAAGCTATGTACACACGGTTGTCAGATTTTGCAATATTGTTAGATCTGGCAACATGCTGACAATGTAGTGACAATGAAAAATTGTCCCGCAGAAGTAAATTGTTTGTTCAGACGATTGTAAGAAAATCTTACAATTTCATTAATTCATCTGACAATAAAAATTGTCAGTTCACACGGTTGTCAGATTGTTAGATAAAAAAAATTGCCAGACATGTTATAAGGCATTGCCACTTATGTATATCAACAACCATCTGTTGTTCCCATCAAATGTTTTTCTGACAATGATGCCATTGTCAGGTGCATTAATTTTATACACCTGACAATTAAAACTGAGCTTCAATACCAGCCAATTATCTGGCAATGCCGACGAATAGTGTTCTCACGATTGCCAGATGCCTGACAACATTGTCGTCTTACAATTGATTGACAATGGTTTTTCTGACAACGTTGTAAGTTAAAAATTGGCAGTTCACACGATTGTAATACATTTTCAGACAATTTTACTGGCAATATTGTAAGATCTGTCAACCGTGTGTACGTAGCTTAATGTATAAGACCGTTGGCAATCCAGAGTCAGTAACAGCCATTCGAATTGCACATCTAATATGTGTAGCACATATTTATATATATTTTTTTAAACAAACCGAAAACATTTTTTCTTAGAAATTAATAATACTTAAAAAATACATAATTAAACTATTCCTGAAGTAATAAGTCGTCGAAAGGTAAATGTGAAAAATATTCATTGCTGAGCTTGAGGAATTCAGGCTCCCAGGTACTTCTTGTTTCGGGTATAACCGACTTGTAAACATTGCGCCAATTTTGATTAACGAAATCTACAAGAGCGTCATCTAATAAAAATAAATATAGAAATTGTATCAGTAATATTATTTGATTTTTTCCTTCAGAATCCTCAAAAGAAAAAAAAACTCACTTAAAATGGGATCTGGCATCAGGCCAGTGGCACGGAAACGCATATTGCCCAAAGTGGGGTCGATATTGAAGTTCGATACGCGTATATAGCGGTGACCATCACGTTCATACCATTCACCCTCCGGCATTGCAGTGGCATCAACATCAACTTGTGTTTGAAAAAGAGAAAGAGAGAGAGAGAGGAAAAAATCAATTTTTTGTGCAACATTTAGAAAAAGGAAAAACCAAAAACTTACTCATCGTAACATTAAAGTCTCCCTTGGCATTCAATTTGTTATCGTTTATTTTAACCTCAGCTTTATATCTACCGGATATAAATATTTTAGGCGTATTGGACTTGACTACCATGCGGAATTTGTCACCGTCACGTTTGTACTCTACACTGTTGAACACCGTTTTACTGAGACCGATTATTTTTAGATTTCTCAATTGTACTTTTCCCTGGACAAAATTGTTCGAGAATTCGTAAGCGGTTTTATTGATTTCCAAGGGATCTGTGGGCGGTATATTCAGTTCTGGTATGCCTTTAATAGCTCTTGGCACCATTTGTTGGAACGCATTGCGTATGCACTCGTTTAGATTCTGGTCGACTTCACTGCAACGCGGTATATCACTGGCTGCAAAATGTACAAAGTAAAAAAATACAAAAAACGTTAAAAGCGTTTAGTCGTTGGAATTAAAAGCTATATAACAATAATCTCCAGCGTATTATTTTTTAAACAATTTAAATTTAACATCTCATCGAGAAGAGTTTTTCAAAAATATACCCATAAAGAGAAGAATGCATGCTGAGTAAAACATTAAACACTTTAATCACAGCAGACTTCACGCCAGCTATTGCCGTCGTGTAGTCCACCACTGAATTATTTGCAATACGGCAGCAATACAAATCCATTTAAGTGCCCTGGAGACGTTCAAAAAACACGTCAATCAATGCATATGTGTTAGTGTTGCGTTTTTGTCGTTTGAAAGTAGACGTACAAACAAAATCGTCAATCATCATTTGTATTTTGACTTCGTTGCGTTCGTTTCTAAACATGTCATCACCGAATGTTGAATTGTTGTTATCTTATGCAATTTTGTTAAGAAAAAAAAAAAACATGAAAATAAGAAAAAAACTATTTATGAAAAGTAGTAATATACGTAATATAATATATACATACATATAGTAAAAAACTATTTTTTATATTTATATAATCAGGGAATTTACATTGTTTTCAGAGATCTTCAGAGAACGAAAAACTATAAAGTTCGTCGGAATGAAAGCGTTTTTAATTTAAAGTTGGAAATTAATATTTAAGGAATGAAAACAATACTTTGTATTAAAAGGTTATTTCATTCCGACACCCGATATTCTGAATAACCAAGAAACTGGTTTGAATTCCGTCTCCGAATGCGATTTTCTTGTAATTTATTAGAATTTTTTTTTACATTTTTTTTTCTCAGATCCCTCCTTTATTGCAACATAGATATATCTCAAAAAATGAACTTTTCGAGTCAAGTCGTAATGACACTTACTTAGTGAAAAAGTTAATAATAGAAACAGACGACTATATAAGTCACAAGAAAATAACTTATGTACACATAAATACGACATTTGTAGACAAAACGATAATAACAAGGCGAATTCATTACTAGGTGAACTTGACAGCTCAGGTGATTATTTTTTACTTGCCATATTTTTTCCAATGAGACTGTCAAATTTTTTTCTCTTGCTTACAAACATTTTCGCGCCATTTTAATCTCAAGTTTTTTTATATAATTTAGTGAAGTTTCAAGAAATTTTTGTGAGTTTATAAGTGAAAAACCATTATAATCTGTGAATTTAATTACAAACAGTTATTAAAATTTGTATTTAACGTTTATGTGAAATTTTTTTAGCTGAACAATTTTTTGTCGAATTTAAATTTTGACATTCTTAGTAAGTTTTACAATAACAAAATACATAGTATTGTATAAATTCGCCTTGGTTAATAACTTGCAGTTTTGTTCAAAAACCTGGCGAAATTTATACAGGTGAATCCAAGCGGGAAGGCGAATTCAGCACTATTTATTTTGTTATTGTAAAACTTCCTCAGAATTTCATAATCTTAATTCGCCTAAGATTGTTCAGCAGGGAAAAAATTTTATATAAACGTTAAATACAAACTTTTATAATTGTGTGTAATTAAAACCACAGATTATATTAGTTTTTCACTTTTAAATTCACACAAATTCCTTGAAATTGCACTAAATCATACAAAAAAAGTCTTTAGATTAAAATGGCGCGAAAATGTTTGTAAAGAGACAAAATTTACAGTCTCATTGGAAAAAATGCGAAAAGCAAAAAATAATCACCTGAGCTGTCAAGTTCACCTAGTAATGAATTCTTCGCCTTGGTTCAAAAATATATTTTTTCGTGTATTTTGTTGAAATAAATTGATGAAAAATTATAAAAAAATCGAACGTGTAAGGGCAAAAGCCTCTTCTTAATTATTGAAGTGAAACAATGGTATCGTCCATAATTTTTAAATCATACTTTGGCAAACACATTTATATTGTAAAAAATTTTTTTGGTTTTTTTATTTTGCCTTTTGTTTTGTTTATTTATTTTATATTCAGTGATGCGTCACTATTATATGCATTAAAAATCGTTTAATTGACAAAAAAATCTCTAAATTCAGGCTTAAACTACAAAGTTAACAGCACATTAGCATTTTAGGCTGCAAACGTCACTTTTAAGAAAACATTTTTTGGATTTGTGTTTTTTTTTTTTGACACTTCCCACTTTTTATGAATAACATGTTGACGTGTTTAGGTTTTTTTTTTTTTTTTTAATATATCCGAACTGTTTGCTCTCAATAATAATTTCAACTGTAATATAGGGTAAGTGTACCAGTAGTCGGCAGTTTAAGACTTTTGATTTTTTTAAAATAACGTTGTGACATATGTGATATAACTATTGCATTGAATATTAATTATTCCGTTTCGTTAATTTGGTTTCTTTAAATAAGTTATATTTTAATAGTTGTTTATAAACACTTAAAAATTTTACGATTATTAAAAAAAGAACACATTTACCAGAAGTCGGTATCAATTTTCCAGTTTTCGGCATGTTATGTACCTATTGTCGGCATATCATTTTTCAGTGAAGAAAACATCAGACAATGAAGGAATTCAAACTTTTATTTTTTTAAATAAACGCATTTACACTTCTAATAATGCAATTTAGGTACAAACTATTGATTAGTATACTAGTATATAAAATAAAAAAGTGAATGCGTTTATATCTTCAGCAACTATTCATTTTGGCGTTATCAGATTGAGTATTTCAACCACTTTGTGAAAACTTATTGCAAATAACCCACTAACAATTCCCAGTATCGCTTCTTACCATTTATCCTATGTGATTTCGACCAATCCACGAAATCCATAAAGGCCACATTTCGGAAGCCATTCTTAATCGTTGTTTTCATGTTATTATCAGAGAGAACCATATGAAGTAGTGGGCAAAAGGTCGAGTTCTGGCGTAGTTTGCCATTTTCTGACGCTTTTTTTCATTCTGATTTTAAAATGCTTACAACGGCAAGCTGTATTAACAAATTAAGTTTGGAGTCAGTGCATAAAATATAATCCGATTATTGCCCAATATATAAGACTTGTGACCTTCTACAAACAATATAATAGCCCCTCATTGTTCAACAAATCTGTACACAATTATATTGTAGTTTTAAGTTCAAAAAAGCCATTGTTTCCAAAAATTTGCCATTTTTATTCATTAAAGTTAAGAAAAAAAACTAGTAATGGAAACCACTGCCGACTTTAGGACAGCACTTGTCCTAGTTCTCGACAACTGTAAAGCACTCATTTTAAACAGAGCCGACTACTGGGTAAACTGGCTTTAAACTTATATTTTATATTCTCAGTTGCATGTACATTGAATATTAAACAATTCTCCAAAATTTGAAGTAAATTGCAGTTGTTGGCACCCCCATGCCGACTACTGGAAATGTTGACATTTTTATGTTCCTAATGTCGGCATCATTAAAAATCAGAGAAAATGTATATTTCTTTTTGATTTTTCACATTTATAACATAATTTGAACAGTTTTCTATCATTAAACACCATCTTCTATTAAAATTTTAAAAAATGTAAATAGCTACTTGTCTTACAAAACTGGCTTTGCCACTAATTTTTTCCTAAGAAAACAAGCACTACCTAATGTATTGAAGACCTCTTCACGAACAAAGGTATAAAACTCTTAAAATACTCATCTAAGCTGGAATTTGTTTTTGCATATAGAGAGTTGAGAATATATCTAACATTTTTATGTAATTATATATATTAATATATAATTACCGGTATTCTTAGTTATTTGAGTTTAAATAAAAAAAATGCCGACTACTGGTACATGCCGAGCTTAGGTGCAAAAAGTTTATTTACATTACTTTTAAAATGTTTTCTTTAGGAGATATTTTCTAAAAAAAAATTCTAAGACTTGTATGGAAACTAAAAATTTAAAACTCGAAACAAGTTTTTTTAGTTATGACTCTGTTGCTATAAAGGAACGATATGTTTTGTAAAGAATCTTAAAAGTAAACATTTTTTAATATTTTATAAACATAAAAGATTTTTTTTTTTTTAATAACAACAAAATGTTCTTACTTTTTTTATTTCAAACGCAAACAAAATTTATACTTTCAATTAATTCAAATACGTACGAGTATATGGACTCTTGTGTTATTTTAATACGTAATATGATGTTGTCTTATTGCAACAACCATTTCAAACAAATTAGCTATATTATAAACGAAACAAATAAACAATGTAATAAAATAACAAAATAAACATAAACATAAATAAAATGATTAAATTAACTAATTCGTAAGAAATATTTAAAGCAGTTCTAAAAAAAAGTTTGCTAAGATTAAAAATAAATTATAATAAATACTTCCCAGTTAAATACGAGTATGTATGTGTGCGTGTACGTGTGTTAAGTGTTAAGTAAACGGAAAAAGCTAATACACTAATTAAGAGTTTTATTTGATTAAATTAAGATTTGATTGGCACAACTAAACCTTTACACTGAAAAAAATTGTAGCTAAAAATATACCAATCAAATTTTTTACCAAAAAAAAATATTTTTTCTCATTAAAAATGTTTGCAGATTACAAAGTGCAATTGTACTGCATTTCTCAGGCCTGCTTGGCCGTATTTTCAATTTACCTATAAAATGCCAACTAAACGGAACTGATTTCAATACATGCCATTTATTTATGCTTGACTTAACTCTTTAATAAGGAAACAAAATTTAATTGATCTACAATTAAATTTAGAATTTAAAATAAAGCTTTTACTTCTACAAAAAAAACAATATTTTGTATGGAATTTTTAGAGCAAAACTCATTTCAAATTCATTTTAACTTTTATATATAAATATTCCCACTATTCTTTAGAAAAAAACTGGTTTTTTACAAAAACTTTTTTGGATTCACAGATAAATTAAATAAATTGAAATAAACAATTGTTTCACAATTGATTATATCTCTTCTAAGCGGTGAACAAACATATGCAAACACTCTGTTTTCATTAGTCTAGTATCATTCATGAATGAATTAATTCAATTCAATGATTCCCTCAAGTGAAGGAATTAAATATTTCTGTACTATTATTTCATCATGCTCTTTCTTTTCATATTTTGTCATCTTTCATTCAGTACCGGTAACATTCAAAAGCAGTTATTAATTTTATTTTATACTTTTAAATTTCAATTAATTTTAAAAATGAACATTAAGTAATTTTTTTATATATTGCCTTTAAACAAATTGTGATATACAGACATGTTCTGAGAAAGGCAAATCGCTTAAATTTAGCGTTTTCGATTTCAAAACGCCAAATAGGTGTTCTGACAAACGTATAACGCAAGAAGTATGGTTTTTACGATTTAAAATCGCATGTGTATATTGAAGTGAACTGATTGAATTTGCCAAAACTGCACTTACAAAAGGAAATAAAATTATTCACAATTAAAATTTAATATGTTTTCTTTTTAATTAATTAAAAACTTGAAAGAATTTTACACATTTTCAATTAAAAAAAAAAACAAATTAAATTAAAAAAAAAACAAATTAAAAAATTTATATGACTGCTAAATACATATATGCGTATGTAAATTATATGTTGTATTTTTTCGAAAAAAACTCCGAAACGCCTGTAAAACGCGCGTTCTTTAGAACACCTAAAAGTGCGTTAAGCGTTTTTCAGAACGCTTTCCGGTTTCAGATCGCGCGTTTCTCAAAACATGCCTGATAAACATCGAATGCCGAAGTTGCTTTATAACAATTCGTTATGCTGCCACCTGACACACAAACATAATTGAAATATTTTCATTCATTCTGAAATGTTTGGCAAGCAGAAAGATGAAAAAAAGGAATGAATTAATTCACTTAACCTATCTGAAAGAGAATGAAAGATTCACACAAATGAAAGATTTTGTCCAACACTAGCTTTCATTAATTTATATAATTTATCTACATATATATGTAGTAAGTACATGTAATTTAATTGGCACCACCAAATTGCTACCAATTTATCATAGCGAATAATAGCAGGTACACACCAAGGCGAATTCATTACTAGGTGAACTTGACAGCTCAGGTAATTATTTTTTGCTTGCCATGTTTTTTCAAATGAGACTGTAAAATGTTTTTTTTTCTTTTGTTTACAAACATTTTCGCACCATTTTAATTTGAAGTTTTTCTTGTATGATTTAGGCCCAGTTTTTGACTGCGTATTTAAATACAAAATTAGTTAATTTTCATTTAAATTTAAGTTGTTCTTATTTAAATGCGATGAAAGTGTGGCAGCTCTACTTTAATTCCAAATATTATGGAAAGTATTCCATAGAAGCGCTGTTTGTAAGTGGAAGAATAGAAAAATTCTTAAAGAAAAATATTAAATTTATTAACGGCATAGAAAAACTTAACAATTTTATTTTACTCTAAGTTATTTTTAATAAATTATTATACTTTGCTGTTGTTTGGTGCAAAATTAGCAACTAATTTTCAAATATCTTCTACAGGCAATAGCTCGTATGTGTGTTTTGTTTGCCTTTTTTGCACTAATACAAATGCAAGCACACATATGGACTATGAGAAAAACTTCAATAAAACTTAAATGAAGAAGTTTAGTCCAAATTTGTAGTGCAAAACTGATTTTCGTATTTAAATGGAAGCTAAATAACATTTAAATACGAACTCAAAAACTGGGCCTTAGTGAAGTTTCAAGAAGTTTCTGTGAATTTAAAAGAGAAACACTATTAGACTCTGTGATTTTAATTACAAACGATTATAAAAATTTGTATTTAACGTTTATGTAACATATTTTCCTAGCTGAACAATCTTAAGCGAATCTGAATTTTAACATTCACAGTAAATTTTAGAATAACAAAATACATAGTATTGAATTCGCCTTCCCGCTTGCATTCACCTGTATAAATTCCCCTTGGTTCACACGAATATTCGAAGTCTCTCTCTCATTTGTGATTCACGGCCTGATCCAAGGCGACTTTATACAGGTGAATGCAAGCGGAAAGGCGAATTCAGTACTATGTATTTTGTTATTGTAAGACATATCGTGAATGTCATAATCTAAATTCGCCCAAGATTGCTCAGCAGAGAAAAAATGTTATATAAACGTTAAATATAAGCTTTTATAATTGTTTGTAATTAAAATCACAGATTATATTAGTTTTTCACTTTTAAATTCACACAAATTTCTTGAGATTGCACTAAATTATGCAAAAAAACCTTCAGATTAAAATGGCGTGAAAAAGTTTGTAAACAAAAGAAACAAAATTTGACAGTCTCATTGGAAAAAACGCGAGAAGCAAAAAATAATCACCTGTGCTGTTAAGTTCACCTGGTAATGAATTCGCCTTGGCCTGATCTTAATTGAATCAACCAAGCTGCATTAACGTCTACAAGGTGGCAGCATTAGAGCAAAATTACAATAATACAACAAAAACAGGAATGTGGTAAGCTATGCTTGTCAAAAATATTTGCAACTTTTCTCACAATTATAAACAAGGAAAATATAATTTATTTGCTTATTATATGTAATTGTTCGAGCTTAAGGTCTTTTTGGAGTTTTTAGTTTATTTGGTTTTTAGTTATCTGGCAATATTTTGCTTTCCTTTGGATAGCTTCTTCAGGCCAAATAATATTTATTTATAACCAAGAAAAAAACTAAAAACTCCAAAAAGACCTTAAGCTCGAACAATTACACATATTAAGATTATAATTTATTTAAATTATTTTTATGTTCACAAAATAATTTTTAAACTCAGTTTCAAAAATGTAAACCAGTAGCAAGGTGGCGCTTGCCACCTTGTAGACATTAATTCGCCTTGCTTTAAACGCTATGAGAAAGTTTTTTGGTTATTGATAGGTTTAAATCGAATGTCCACAAACAGTACTCCCTCTTTCATCCTTCTTATAACCTATTTTCCTTGCTCCACCACAATGTACTGTATATCTAGGAGTCATCCCTGAGTACTGGTCGAAGATAAAACAAAATAAAATATTTCATTTTTCTGTTTGCTTTCGTACAGATATGTTGGTCTTTTCGAATTAACTATCTTGTGAAGAAATATAATGGTGCGAATTCTTAATAAATTGTCTAAGGATTAGTCTTAACATGGGAAACATGGTCAAATCTTCTAAAACCATAAACGTATCTTATTACATTATTAAACATTACATTTAATTTTCTTCTGCTGTCAGAGTCACAACTTCACCACTCATATCCGTACAACATAGAGGACACCAAATAGGTTTTGGCCAGTACTATTCTAACGTTCAAAGGCGTGAAATATTGTGTGTACGACATACGACAACGTACGTAACTTGGTATAAGTTTGTCCTACAACCGAATTTATATGATCTTTCCATGTTAATTTATTGTTAAAAATTACGCCTAAATTTTTGGCTTTAGGCACGAATTCAAATTTCTCACTATTAATAATAATGTCTTGAGAAATAACAAGGTTAACACTTTTTTTCGATATTATTAAGCATTTTGACTTGCCAGGATTTAAGCGAAGTCCACTGGCGTTGGCCCAAAGCTAAATTTTATTTATTACTTCATTGAGAGTTGAGACTCCAATATCTATGTCATGAATTGAGCAGCTTAATGTTAATTGCACATCATCTGCGTGTTTTACATTCTGAAAGTTGTTGTGGTAAATCATTCACATAAAGAGAAAATAAAAGCGGATCCAAAGCAGAAACCTGCGGCACTTAATTGCATATAATTCTTCATCATTTAATTACTCATTTATAGCACTTTAAGAACTTTTGGTTAAACATATTTTTTTTCCACAATTTTCTAAAAAAAAAAAAAATAACTTTCACTCACGTATTTCTGTTACAGGCTTAAATTCAGGATATTGTGGCGCCGCATAAATCAAACACAAATTCAAACATAAAACTTTAAAAACATTGAATTTGTTTAACATTTTTTCTTTATCACTAGTTAATCCTTCTAGATATTAGAAAACTTCCTCGACCAGCGCTATAATGTTCAGCTGTTTGACAGCAAGTCCAAATCTTATCTAAACTGCTAAATAATGTTTAGCCTTGTATTTATTGACAATAAGGTTTAAAATTTCATTAATATCATTTGTTCAAATGGGAGACCAACCCCACCGCACACAACAAGCTGCTCTTAAACTTTCAATCAACAGTTTTTTTTAACCAGGGACCGGAAAATACCAATTTTATAGAAAAACTTGCACAATATTGCCGCAACATAAACGCCTTATACTCTCATTGAAACCAAAAAAAATTGATTAATTTGTTTTTTACTTTTTGTATATACTTAGCCTGGTGAGGCCTAACATTCTTATGTCAATAAAAATGCAGAATTTTGAACATATGAACATGTTATATTAAGTGACGGAATTTCGTAAAGTTAACACACTAAGGTGTCCACACTGAAGTATACTTTTATGTAAATTAATTTACACTACTCCCTCTTTTCTACCTCATCATAACCTATTTTCCTAGTTCCAGTATAATGCACTGCATATGTAGGGGTCATCCCCTAAGTACTGGTCCAAATTACAAAAAAAAAAAATTTGCTGGCGTGCTCAAAGTAATTCAGTAGTCGACTTCATGTAGTTGTACAATTGTTGGTTGTAGCATTTGCTGTCATGAAGTTGTGAAGTCTGCCGTGGTCTAATGTGTTAAATATTTAGATTACCGTTATTGCTGCTTAAAAAAGAGATTTCGTAGGAAAATATATTAACAAATATATTTGCATATTGGCAACATATTATAAATGTTTGACATATACATGAATTAACGTAAGTTGTACCACACGATTAAGTCGCGTTATATCTACAAACCCCATTCGTTACGTATGTAGGATCGCCGGTCTATGATCTCACTTATTTAATTAAACTCTTTGTTTTTCTTTAGGTTTCAAATTCAGTTTATTAAATTCACTCTTGTTTATATTTAAGATACATAGCTTTAAGTTCAAGTTTAATAAAATAAGTTTATTTAATTCACAGTATTTTTTAAGTAAATTCGATATAGTTTTAAGTTTAACAAATTAAGTTTATTTAACAAATTAGGTTTATTTCATTCACAATACTTTTAAGTAAATCATTAAGTCCATGCAAAACTTCTTCTTTTCCTAACACACACACACACTTCGCTCTGAACATTCTCGAGATCATTCTAACTTATGTAAAGTTAGTCTGTATCAAGGCGAATTCATTACCAGGTGAACTTAACAGCACAGGTGATTATTTTTTGCTTCTCGCGTTTTTTCCAATGAGACTGTCAAATTTTGTTTCTTTTGTTTACAAACTTTTTCGCGCCATTTTAATCTGAAGGTTTTTTTGCATGATTTAGTTCAATTTCAAGAAATTTGTGTGAATTTAAAAGGTCTGTATAAAATGTACATAGCAAGGCGACTTTATACAGGTGAATGCAAGCGGAAAGGCGAATTCAGTACTATGTATTTTGTTATTGTAAAACATATCGTGAATGTCATAATCTAAATTCGCCTAAGATTGCTCAGCAGAGAAAAAATTTTATATAAACGTTAAATATAAGCTTTTATAATTGTTTGTAATTAAAATCACAGATTATATTAGTTTTTCACATTTAAATTCACACAAATTTCTTGAAATTGCACTAAATCATGCAAAAAAACCTTCAGATTAAAATGGCGCGAAAAAGTTTGTAAGCAAAAGAAACAAAATTTGACAGTCTCATTGGAAAAAACGCGAGAAGCAAAAAATAATCACCTGTGCTGTTAAGTTCACCTGGTAATGAATTCGCCTTGGTACATAGTTCATGAAATTACTTTCCTGTGTAATGGCAGCGTACGTAATGCATTTGTATTAGTTGTTTGTCCGTAGCAAAAGTAATAGTTGCGTCAAGGTGCATTAACGTATACACGGTGGCAGCACTAGAGCAAAATTACAACAAAAGCAGGCATGTGGTAAGCTATGTTTATCAAAAATATTTGTAACTATTTTCAAAATTATAAACTGTGGATGTACCTTTTCATAATTATAAATTATATTTATTTGAATTATTTATATGTTCACAAAATAATTTGTATATGTTTAATTCGGAATAAAACACTAAATTCACTTTCAAAAATGTAAACAATACATTTGACGTAAATAGCTTACTATATTGCCAGTAGCAAAAAATTGTCACATGCCGTAGTGCTGCCACCGTGTACACGTTAATGCACCTTGGGTTGCGTCATGGTCGACTGTCTCACCCTACACGTATTTATGCATGATTTGACGTGTGATTTTAATCGTAATGTATCTGGCATAACATGTATGTATTGGTGTTTTGCTTCTTATGTGGGTATGAAGCTGATTGAAAACGTATGCCAACAGAATTTCACTCCCTTCACATCCTTTTCCAATACGCTGTCAGAACAATTGTTCTCCTATGTTAAAGCATTTAACGGCTGGCTTTGTACTCAAAGTTGCCACATTTTCTTATACTGCCATACTTTTCATTGTATAAATTACAGCCAAATTGTATTTGGGCAAAAATTAGTTTTATGTAACTTCAAGAAAAATAGTTTAAAAGAGAAATTAATTGTTATCATGACAAAAATCATTATTATGCCGATCCCTGGTTAATTAAAGACAGAGTTAAGTCTCTACTAATTGATGAGAGTAGCCAAAATAAAAAAAATAAACAATCAAATGACGTTGAAACAAAAATCACGATAAAATATATAAGTTTTATTATTTTATTCATTTTTATTTTTTTTTACGATTAGCTCATACAATAAATAATGAGGTAGCTTGTGTTTTAGAATATAGTTAATTTTCATTATGGGACATCGTCATACAAATGATCATACAAAAAAAAATAATAGTAATTGAAAGCAACCCAGAAAACAATACTATGTTCAAACACAGTGTCAACAACTGCGATTAACTCTGACATAATATCTGAGAAAACGTTGGCAGAATGAGAGACCAAATTTCTTTATGTCCATCTGAATATTTAACAAGGAGTATACGTATTTTGTTAATCTTATAAGAATCCATAAACCATTGAAAGCCGATAAGAAAACACTCCTTTGCGATACATAGAATCAACAAAACAAAATTCGTATAGTACATATTTAATGCATAGTAACAAATTATTTTCCATTTAAAAGGGTTTTATAAAAGATATTTTGCAAAACTAATAATCGGTAAAATTGCAAAGGCGTCTTTTAGTACACAAACACAGATTGTTGCCTTGAGATTTCTCATAAGAACGCTCTCATAAAAATTATTATAATACTGCGATAACACTGATTTTGTTGCATGTGGATTTAATATCACACATGTGGTGTTAAAAACACATGAATCACACAAAATTTAGGATGGCGTATAAGTTTGTCAAAGTTACATGTGGATTTAATATCACACATGTGATTTTGAAACCACATATGTGTTTAAGTTTGCACGTAACAGAATTTGGCGTTCTCATCTTAGATATTATCGCAGGTGTGGACACTAAGAAATGGCTTAATTTATTCAAAATAAGTGGTCGAAAGGCCACGCTTACTACTTTGAAATAGGACAGAAAGAAATAAGTTTTTGCCTAATTCGATAATATTACAAAAAATTCAAAAACAAAAATTGTAAAAAATAATATGAAACCTGCAAAAACTGTTTTAGTAGTGTATGCATTTTTAGAGGCCTACAACTTTAAGTTGGCAACACCACTTTAACCCATTTAAAAACTGGTAGTTGCTACACTATCATACACGATCGTGCGATCTACTAAATAAAACATGTGCTGAAAAAGTACTAAAAATGCAACCCGTGCGACAGAGTTTTTGACCAATCGTGCGATTTGAAAAATTTTATGAAACTTTTCAAAACATTATGATTTCTGTGCGATCGGTGTGGTATATATTGAGAAAACATGAGAATATTGTTGGTGCCTCGAGAAAAAAATTCAAGTAATGTAAAATTATTATGTTAATAAAAGTTTTTCCAAAGTCTACTGATGATTAGGGTAGTTTCTATGAAATGTCGACATATAGATAGCTGGGAAACATAGAAAACAAGCTATTTATAATTTTTTACTGGTATAAGTTTTTAATTATCTTATTGTGTATACAAATTATTGCAATTATAATAGTGTGGCCTACAACGCCATTTTGAAGCGATTTTTTCAAGTCGGCCAGACTCCTGTGAATGAATCGTTTGACTCCTGTGAATGAATCGTGTTCTTCACTTTTAAATTCACACAAATTTCTTGAAACTACACTAAATCATACAAAAAAATCTTCAGATTAAAATGGCGCGAAAAAATTTGTAAACAAAAGAAAAAAATTTGACAGTCTCATTGGAAAAAACGCGAGAAGCAAAAAATAATCACCTGTTCTGTTAAGTTCACCTAGTAATGAATTCGCCTTGGATAATGCTAATGTGTTTGATAATTAACGTATGCGTAAAAACTCAAGTAATATATTTTTTTGGATATGGCCCTATAGGTTTATTTGATAAACTTTGCTCAGAAATTCGTTAAATAAATCTTAAATATATGTTATGAATATACGTCCATATTGGTGTATAACATAAGTAAAAATTAAATTAAACACAATTTTTTTCCATTTTAAAATTTTTTTACTTATATCAAATGTTTGTGTTTGCTGGGTTGTACTGTTAGAAAACAAGTCTCTTTTATGTTAGTTAAAACTTATTTATTCTTGATGTGATTAAAATAATAATAATATAATTAAGCTTATTGTAAAGTTTTGTTTACACTACTGAAAGCATAAATTATTTTTTTTTTGTGCTTTTGCAATTAAAATTCTAAGTACAACTTGGAGAAAATGTTTTTGCTATAAAAAAATGTTTTTAGGTTTTGCATAAAAGTGTAAGTAAATTTAAATTCATTTATTTGAGTATTCTTTAAAGAGACAAAAGCCACATAATTTTTTTTTATAATTTATTAAGTAATAAAATTATTTAATAAGTAATAATAGTCTTCTGCAAAATATTCACTTAGACCTGTTGGCAACACACTTAAGCGTGTCTTTACAAAACTTAAGCAACAACGAAGTTGAAAAGAATTTAATTATACTATCAGAAATATCAAAAATAACCCTTTAACATACAATAAACAATTTTAATATGCTAAACTTATTGTCTTATAATAACTATAATATTTTAAACATTTGCGTTTTTTTTTTTTTTTGCCTAATTTCCTTTATTATGAAATATATGTGTTCCTTAATACTTCATTGGTTGCCTTAATTGTATACACAAAATCAATACTTCTTTTGCAAATTTACTTGCTATTGTATATTATATGTATGTATGTGTAGTACATATTATTGCAAATTATTGGTTGTAAATGAAATTACATATATTACATATTAGCTTCTAAGGTACTCGTAAATAAACTCAATTGTTTGAATGTTTGTTTTCTTAGGTTTTAATTCTTTCAAGAAAAAAAAATAGTGGCAAACAAACGTCTGAAAATATCTTTTAAAGGCTTCCAAGTCTGCTAATGATTAGCGTGGCTCCTAAATGTCGATGTATAGACAGCTAGAAAATATAAAAAAGAAGCTATTTATATTTGTTGATTGGTATCAATATTAGAAGCTAATAAAGCAAATAAACTCAATTGTTGGAATAACATAATGAAACTATAAAATTGTGTGCTGCTGGTGCAGATTTCAAGCGCACTGACCTACAAAACGTCGGCACTGTACAGATTTTAAAAAGTGATTCTAAGTATGTCGACGACCTATCCCGGGACAGTGATAATAAATATTTACTTTTACCCCGCGAAAACTTCTATTACAAAGTAATGTGTTTAAATGTTAATAAACCTACTCTTCACTACTTCCATTTTGACATTTTAAGTCATTATTTTAACATGGCGTTGTCATTGAAGACAAGCACCCACCATTCTCGCTTACGAATAACTACTTCAAAATATTATTACAAAAAATTTTTTTTTTTTTTTTATAATTCAATTGTTTATTGTATCTTCTAAAAGAACTAACAATAAGTATGCAAATCTTAAAACTAAAAATTCATTAATTAATATAGAAAAAAAATTAATTAATATTGAAAAATTTTATTCACTTAGGTCCAGCCAATGCTAGACGAAAACTTATTTCTTGCGTGTATTTTGTTGGTAAATCACCTTTCCAACGCTCTGATGGTTGCAAGGTGTCCATCCTTCTCAGTCGAGTGTGGCCACCAAAATTAAGGATGCTACATGCGAGAGGATTCGGGTGAGCCTCCAGTCTGTTAATGTACCTTATCGCATGTTTTGAAAATTCATCATTCATAACAAAAATGTCATTAAAAGAGCTAATTGTTTATAAGTCCTCGATTTACGAGTCGGTGTCGATAAAAACTATCAAAATGGCTGAAGATGTCTTATATAAATACATACATGTCTTAATACAGGGTGGCACAAAAATAACCTTTCGATGTTTTTTGGTTGTAATTTAAAAAAAATGAAAAACTTTGATTCGTCTTGTGGATTATTTTTATCTGGTCTTTTAATTTTTTTTTTACATCCAGTCGAGAATATGATGTCATGTAAATGGCCGCCGCCACAGTTGATTGTCATTTGAGTCCTTTTTATAGCATTTTCCATCACATTGTCCAAAATAGGTCCTCACATTCTTGACGGATATTATCTTTAAGAGCTGCAAAAGTCTGAGGCTTGTTGACATAAGCCCGCGACTTCAAAAAGCCCCACAAAAAGGCAATCTTGCTAGCCAGTGCAAAGCGCCAAAACGGGAGATTAGGCGCCCGGGAAATGCATCCTTCAGCATATCGGTTGTGGCACGTGCAATGTGTGCCGTAGCACCGTTTTGTTGGAGCCACATGTTTTCCAATCCCAATTCATGAAGTTGCGGCAAAAAGAACTCGATGATCATTGCTCTAAAGCGCTCACCATTCACAGTAACCGTTTGGCCCGCGACGTCTTCGAAGAAAACAGATCCGATGATTCCTCCAGCGAAAACAGCACGCCATACAGTGACTTTGAGCGGGTGTAATGGTTCTTCGTGGGTTATACGCGCATTTTCAGTCTCCCAGAAGTGTAAATTTTGCTTATTTACGTACCCGCCAAGATGGAAATGGGCCTCATCACTCATGATTATTTTTGATGAAAAATCATCATCCTCTTGGTGGTGATCAAGAATGGCTTGAGCGTATGTTAGATGCGACTGGCGGTCAGCAGCTAACAGCTGATGCACCGTCTGGACTATGTACGGACACATCTTCAAATCTTGTACCAAAATCGCTGTATAGACCGTCGGCTGATACCCATTTGCGTGGCACGTCGTCTGGTCGATGTCAACGGCGCTTCCATGACATCCTCGGCTACAGCAGCAATATTCTCTGCAGAACGGTTACCGGGGTCTGCCACGCCTGGCAGCATCTCGTGTTGTGCCACTCTCTTCGAGGCGAGCGGCTACACGTCATAGTGTTTCACCAGTAGGCGTTGAATGGCCAGGAAATCTGCGACGAAATTCACGTTGTACCAAAGTCACCGACCGATTATTGGTCAAATAAATAGCCACCAATATTCCGCGTTCTGGAGCAGTGTAGCGTATCATTATTATTTATTTTGCATGTGTTTACTACACAAATGTCAAAACAGAACTGACATTAGGGGCCAATCACAAAATTTATAGCATTTTCTGATAGGAGGATTACTTTTGCGCCACCTTGTACATACATACATGTCTTAAGTGCAACCTTGCCTTGCAGAGATATTTTTGGCATTTTATCGGCATTTAGTAACGTCGCTATGCAACTCACACATAAAACAAATATCAAATACATGTTATAAAATTGAATAAATTATTTTTGGAAAAATAGAGATAATACAAAATTAGTTATCAATTTTGTTTGCAAATGCTGAGGAATTATCTCAGGCTAAACCTTCAAAAAATATTAACTTTTATTATGGACAAAATAGAAGTGCTCAAAAATAGCAATGTTTGCATAAAAATAAAAAATGATGGGTGATTCTGACAGCTGATGCTCATTAAAATGAGCTGCCAAACGATCAGGAACATTGGACGTTGCCAGAAAGTTTACGAAGTGTAAATTTGCATTACAACTTGCATTTAGGAAGTCAGCCTACTTTATTACAATCATTCTTGTGTAATAGTGTGGTTTAAAATGTCATTTTGAAGCGATTTTGTAAAGTCGGCCAGACCTTTAAAACATTTTCCTGTGAATGAATCGTGCAATCGTGTAAAATAGTGAATCAGGGCCCTTACATACATTTTCTCTATTACTTTCTGCGGTTGAAAGTTTTAAACATCTCAAAAAACTGTATGCAGAATAATTCATCAAATACGATTAACAAAAAGCTGGAAGTTTCTTTAGTTTTTTTCCATCAATAAATTTTTTATAAATTACTCTAAACTTTAAACTATCCATAATTTTCCTCAATTATTTTATTTCTCGCATAAATAATAAAAAAAAATAAAGCCTGTTTGATGCTTGTCGTAATTTATCACTTTTGATAAGATGTAATATTATTATAATTTTGTATAGTCATGGTTTTCGTTCGTCACTTGTAGCCCTTCAATTAAATACTTTAATTATAAAAGATAATACTAAATGAGTTTTTATAAAAGAAGAAGAAAATTAAGACTACATTTATTTATACAATTCATCGTTTGCTGTAAATGTATGCAAATTAAAAATTATGATAAATAAAATAATAATTAAGAAAAGATATAGCCGATAAATTATTTTTTACTAAAACGTGACGAGTCCACTGTTTAATGTCATAAAAAAGAAATTTTAATTCTGCTATTGAAATGAGAGATAATTAATAAGCAAATGGTTTTAATTTATTTATTTGTAATTTTATTTTATAAATGTATTTTCGTTACAAGTTGTAAAGAAAATTCAAGTGGAGATCTATTGCTCAAACCCTTGAGTGTTATACAATATTCCTTGAGGCTGGAAATCATAATAAAGATTGGTCCAACCATAATGCACGATGTTAAATGTGACTTAGAGCTTAACGTTAATGTTTTTGCCTAACATAATTGACATTTATTTAACTTATCTTCTTTTTGTTGGCTCCTTTTTCATTCAATTTTTAATAAAACTTCATTTATTTTTGATCTATATATTTCGAACCTTTGCGGTTCATCTTCAGGATCTACATATATTATAGAAAATTTTTTAAAAAATATTACACTAATTAACAAATTACAATATTTTTCTCACCTGGTTTTATATTACATTTATTTATTTCAATTTGACAAATTCAATCTTGGAGAGGTACAAAATTGAGCAACACGTTATACGAAAATGGGCGTGCAAATCAAAATGCCTATTTCGTACACAACCCGGTTTTTTTCGGAAAGCATAATCGATACACCTTCACCTTTATGGATTCCTTATTAAGCAGAATTGTCGCATGAGAAGGAAAATGATAATCGAAAACTGATTGTTGAAAAACCGTTGCATTCACAAAGAGTTACTATTTGGTGCGGTTTATAAGCTGTCTTCTTCATCGGACCGTAATTCTTAGAACAGACTACATTCAGTTACCGTAAATGGTGCTCACTATTACGAGATGGTAACGAGCTTGTTGCGACCATTTCAGGATATGAATCTGGACAATATGTGGTTCCAACAGACTAATGCCACTTGCCACACAGCCAACAGAACAATAGCTCTTTTACGCGAAAAATTCAATAGCCGCATTATGCCGCATCGTGAATATGTTAATTTGTGGTTTAATGTCGTTCGACTTCTTTCTTTGGAGATATTTAAAAGATAAAGTGTACGCCACTAAGCCAAGAACAATTCATGGGTTAAAGCAAGTGTGCCCAGCCCTATGCGCTTGATACTCAATTGTTTTTGTAAATACGCTTAGCTATAGGGCTGTGCTCTTTAATACACACATACTGCACTCAGTATTAGCAATTAAAATACACAAATAACTTCGTCTTTCATATTTTTTTTGCGTTCTTCGCCGCACACGCACAAAAGTAAAGCAACAACACTATCGCATGCTTTGTTACTAAACATTGACGACAGCGATTATCAGTGTGAACTTTGTTTTTGTAAATGTTTTGCTTTTTACAACAAAAAACATTAAATAAAACAAGTTTTCCCTTAAATGTATTGGTGTTTACTCTTCCATATAGAACTTGTGGGCACCACTGGGCTAAAGCATGAGATAGATTGTGAATATTGATTTACATCAGCACGTGCCTTTTCAGCCTGATTTGATAATGGACCAACTCCACGGCGTGAGTTATCCATGATTCAGCAGCGCTCTCGTACGTCTGGCAAGGCTCACATAGGTCGCAACTTTTTGCCATAAGTTTAAAACCATATGCACAAAGCCCTTACTGAAAATTTCGCGCCTTCCAGTCTCTCCTGCACGCAATTTCCCATTAGGCCGAAGTCCATTAAGAGCATTAGCCCTTAACTTCCCCACCCGTCTAACCATCACTCCTGGTTCCTTACATTACAGGTATCATTTGCAAGACAACAGCATAAGAAGATGAGCTGAGATAGACAAGAAGAGAACTAACTCCCATTTCTATGATTTTAGGTTTAAACCACAGCTAGAATATTGAAGCCAAGCTGGGCACCTTGACAATGATCTATACCTAGATGGTGTGCAAGCAGAACCTCCCGAGAGCATTGCTGATCCCCGTTCTACCAATTAAGTTATGACTAAACTAAGGTAAATTAGGTATTACAATTTATTGTTAAAAAAATATACTTTATTTATTATTAAACACATTTAATATTTCAAAAAATTTTCAAATTGTATATGTTTCTTAATGTAGAAACGCCCATATACTTTTTTCAACGTATATAGATAAATTTTATAATTCCCAAATAAGCTGTTTAATGTGATAAAGCATGAAAAGCTTGAAAATGATTCATATTTATATGAACAGTAAAATTTATTAATTCTTTATTATAAGTAATATTATATAATTAATTAAAGTCATTACTTACGAGTAAACACATAACTTTTATTCCAAATGTTTTTATACCATTTTCGTTTTCAAAGAACATAATTTCGAAAAAATAAATTGCTCAATTATTCTAAGATTCAATAAATAAATATTCTAAGATTAATATTATATTAATATTTTAATGTGAAACTTTATGCTTTTCTTAAGAATGGATCAACTAAACACCCATTTCAGATAAAAATTTGCTTACTTATTGAATTTTATTTATGAACCACCCTCCTATTAAGAGATCACTTTGCATTTATATTTTAATTTTAATGTGAAATTTTATGCTTTTCTTAAGAATGGATCAACTAAACACCCTTTACAGGTAAAAATTTGCTTACTTACTGAATTTTATTTATGAACCACCCTCGTATTAAGGGATCACTTGCTTTTATGTTTTAATTTTAATGTGAAATTTTATGCTTTTCTAAAGAATGGATCAACTAAACACCCTTTTTAGGTAAAAATTTGCTTACTTACTGAAATTTATTTCTGAACAACCCTCGTATTAAGGGACCACTTTGCTTTTATGTTTTAATTTTAATGTGAAATTTTATGCTTTTCTTAAGAAAGGATCAACTAAACACCCATTTTAGATAAAAATTTGCTTACTTACTGAAATTTATTTCTGAACAACCCTCGTATTAAGGAATCACTTTGTTTTTATGTTTTAATTTTAATGTGAAATTTTATGCTTTTCTTAAGAATGGATCAACTAAACACCCATTTCAGGTAAAAATTTTCTTACTTACTGAATTTTATTTATGAACCACCCTCCTATTAAGGGATCACTTTGCTTTTATGTTTTAATTTTAATGTGAAATTTAATGCTTTTCTTAAGAATGGATCAACTAAACACCCTTTTCAGGTACTTACTGAGTTTCAGTCAAATTGTTATTGTAAATAAACTAACACACAGGCATAACTAGCTTAAGCAGAATAAGCGAAACTATCGATTTTTATACAACAACAAGTCAAATTGTGTAAAATTGTGTAGTATAGCTTATTCCAATTATGCATGCTCGTGCATGTTTGCTAGCTAGTTTACACAAGCAATGCTCGGTAGCTTATCACTAAAGAAGTTCTATTCAATATGGTTGTACATATGTATGTATGTATGTATGTTCAAGTGATCCCTCAAATTTTCAAGAGATAATTTTAAATCATCGCTTATCACTGAAGAAATTTTACTCACTAGGGGTCTACATATAAATGCATGTTCAAGTGATCCCTTAAATGTTCGTGAGATAATTTTAAATCATCGCAAAAATTGTTGTCACTTGAACAAACAAATGAACCCAAAAAAAAAAAACGAAACAAACAAGTAAATACAAAATTTAATATTATAGTTTGTCACAAACAACACAATTAGCAAAATAAGCCTCTGCGATAACAAAGTACAATACAACAAATATTATAACAAAATCCTTTCGCATATAAAAATTGGGGAAAACTCATGAGCTTCTTAGTAACATCTAGAAAGCAAAACGAGAATAACGTCGGCAAGACAAATTTAAAAAAAATATATAATAAAAATTATTAAACAATATGACTACTATTTTGCAAGAAAATTTTGAATATCGTCATAAAAAGTTCGATCAGAGCAGCCGTTCACGTACAGATTCATCAAGTTCCTCTGGAGGAGACAATGAAGTATATTCGTACATTAAACAGGAAATTGAAAAAGTATATCAACCCGTTTTTATAGAAGATACATCAGTCATAAATCTGTCTACACAGAAAAGGAGAAATCTTAAGAGGGCCAATACTGACATCGAACAAAAAGACTTTCCATTGCTAACCGATACTAAAAGATTACGCGTCGATTCTATTAGTCCCAGTTTAAAGCTACCGTTCTCCACAGCTTTACCGGTTGTTGTTACTGATGTCAGCGCCGTTATTCCACCCACCACTGCTATTTTGCCTAAAATCAGCGATGACACGATTCGGAACATATGCAAATATCACGGTAATATGGTGAGAAAATTCCCCAAAAAGGAACGTACTCCTAAGGATCAGGAGAGACGCAATAAGAATACGATTGCCTGTCGTATGAGCAGACGTGTTAAGAAACTGGAACATATTGCCATTGAAGAACAGTATAAAGAGTTTTCCCAGCAAGTATACGAGATCACAGAGAAGGCAATTAGAGCTACCGCATATTTGCAGGAGTTGATAAGACTAACTAACACTAACTCAACGGCCGTCAAAGAGGAATATCCATCGCCCAGTAAAAAATTGGTAATATCGCCTGCAACCAGCCAAGAAAAGAAACCTTTCTCCATTTCTTTTCTAGCGGGGAGTAAGTAAATCTTTACAAATTTGTTATGTGCCTTTTTTATTTATTGTAAAAAATTTATATGAATAAGTGATTAATAAGGTGTAAAAAATTTATATGAATAAGCGATTGAGATAAGTGATAAATAGCAAGGCAGCTTTAATACGGTAGAATAAACGCAGCTGTTTTTCGTTTCCTTTTCGTAAATTTGTGAAAAGCATATAGACTTACTTGCTTTTTCAAAGAAAATTTTGATAACTGTTCGTAAATTCTACCAACAAAATACGTGTTGATGTTTGTTGGTGTTGTATTTATTGTAATTCTGCCACTACCTTTTAAAGCTGCCTTGATAAATAGTATGTAAGTTTGAGCAAACTTAAAATGAAAATGTTTTTATTTGCTTTAATAAGTATACCATGTCTCAGAAATCATTTACGTCAATATAAAATGATTTTGGTAGCAACTTTATATATATATGAAAAAGGCATGCCTTAAGATCAATGTATAAATGTCGCCTTAGACTTTAAGGCAACACTGCTGTAGGTTGTTGTCCTTGCTGCTTTCGACGTAGTAGTTAAACATATTTCTATGCTACAAAATAAGTTGTAAATAAATTAATGTTAGAAATATTTTTTTTTATATAGAAAATAACATAATTTAAATATTCTATTTATATGCGTTACTATTTAATAAATAAATTTGTTTTATTGTTATAATACCTGCATTCAAAATAATTTTAATTGTGTAATCTTGGGTTCAATATGCAAGGTGGTATCACTAGCACAGGTGGCAAGTTTTTGCTGAAACTTAAGGCAGAGCTAAGGCCTCATTAGTTTTTACTTTCTGCTGCCGTTCTGTGTTTATTTCTGTAGGAAATATTTTACAATTACTTTTTCCGTGAAAATATTCAGCTGTTTTTTACAGTAGGGCATAAATAAAAGAAAAACATTGGAATTGAATATGAATATGTACATAAATATTATCTTGTAGGAAAAAACAAACAAATTAATAATTTAGAAATGGTGATCAAACAGACCACTTCTTTCTCACAATCTGCAGAGTTTATGATAGTTCTTATACAAAATATAACTTTTTTCCTCGCTAAAATAATATTATTTCGATCATTCATAGTTGCTTACTTGATAAAAATGTATTAACTTTTAAGAATCTTTAATTGAAACAAATTTTTTTAGCTTTTGGAAAAAGAAAATTATATACATTTGCATAAAAAACTAATGTTTCCATATCTGAAAAAATAAAACATACACATATCTGGCCGTCACTTAACGTTGAATTCTATTTTCAAGAGACTAGTCCGTAACAGAACAGAACGTAAAAGTAAAAACAAACCATTTACATATAGTTTATATTGAACAGTAAAATCTCTCTCAGTAAAGTTTTACTCGTTTTTCTGGCAATTAGTAAGCACACTTTAGGTACTTTCATACTAATTTAGCGACTTTATCACTTTTTGCTTTTTCTGCACCAGGTTAGTGAGCAATACAGCTCATGGCACAGCATTAACGCTCTTATTTAAGTTACTTACATACAGCATACAGTCAAAGCGTTAAATTACATTGCGCTTTACGCCCTAATATAGGTTGCGCTGTTATTCATAAAAAAATAACTTTATAACCTCAAAAGTGTACGTAAGCAGGAGAAAAATATTACACTTTTGCTGCCTCTGCTCTGACATACTTTATTCAAACGTCACTTTTTCAGTTTTATATATCTTGAACCACAAAAGGAACGAAGAGGAAACAAAACATAAAATCATGGGATTATATGCACCTTATAGTGTTTTCGTTTCTACACAAAATTCCGTAGAAACAAAAAATTTATTAGTTTATTTTCCCCGCACTTTGTGCTTCCACTCGTAAACTAATACCTTTTCACTTTTTTTATCTTTGTATGTAGTTCATATCTCAACCTAAATTAGAGCGACAAGCGTAATTTATCTGTCCAAAATCCAATTAGCGTGGCATCAATGCTTTGTAATTGGAACATTCAATTTTGACAGAGTATAAGAGAGTAAAATTTACTCTCTCTCAGTAAAGTTACTTTCGAAGCAACTGTTACTGATTTTTAGCATAATTAGTAAACGCACTTCAGCTGTTTTCATACTAAATTAGCGACTTAATCACTATTTATTATATCTATATAGTGATTTTTATTAAATAAAGCTAGTGAACATTACTGTTCTTATATAAGTTACCACAGAGCAAGGCAGCTTTACTAGCTAGTGGCAGAATTACAATAAATACAACACCAAAAAACATCAACAGGTATTTTGTTGGTAGAATTTACGAACAGTTATCAAAACTTAGTTTGAAAATGCAATTAAGTCTATGTGTTTTTGACAAATTTACGCCAAGGAAATGAAACACAGTTTTGCTTATACCACTACCGTATTAAAGCTGCCTTGCTACAGAGTAAAATCAAAGCTTTAAATTACGTTGCATCTATCAAGCATCAGTCTATTCATGTTAATATGCCAAATCGAACTAAACATAAATCCCTTAACAGCTGACCTCCTTAACAGTATACCTCTATAAGAAATACCCTATACTTCTACTGCACATATCGCTCCTTTATTGCAACATAGTCATAAAGCTTGTTTCGAGAAAAACACATTTCAAATTTTTAGTTTCCATACAAAAAAAAAATATCTCCTAAAGGAAACAGTTTAAAGGCAATGTAAATAAAATTTTTGGCACAATATAAAAGGTAGTACTGTTAACAATTCCGCATTGTTAACTCGAAAAGCTTATTTTTTGAGATATGACTATGTTGCAAGGACTAGTTGTACTATGCGCATGCGTACTCATATGTCCTATATCTCGTCTCAAATTATACTTCACCAGCAGCCGCATCACAGCAGGTTAAAAACATTTTCTTTGTGTTTCTTATGTAAACACACCACTCTAAACAAACTGATAATCGAACATCGTTCAATTCGTTATGCGTTTGTTTAGGTCTTGTTACAAATTTGGGCAAAAAAATAATTTTTTGTATAAGAATTTAGAAAAGTTAAAATTGTATCACGCAGAGTCAGTAGAATATATATTGTATTCTTTTGTAAATAACATAAAATTTATTTGCATTTCAATACTAAATTCTAAAGGTTAAGGTTGTGATTATCAAAAATTATATTTGATGGGCAGACAATTGTCCAATTATTAGAAAATTTATTTACTTTATGAGATAAAACTGACCGACAGAAGAGGATTTGGCGTAAAACAAATTAAACAAAAAAAGTTGATAATGTAAAAACTATTTATAAATAAAAACAAAATAATTACTAAACGTAATCACATACACATGCCCATAATCGTTATGTTATTATATGCTTCCTATTTTTTAATTTAAATGAAACACAAAAAGTGCGTGATTTATCATCGAAATCCAATACCTTTCACTTACCAGCCACTGTTGGGCTCATTCATCAGGCCAAATTTCATCAAAGACGATGGTTATTTTGAGAACTACGAGTACAGCAGTTTGCTGTTTATCACAGATTATTTAGTTCAAACAGCAAACACCAAAGTTCTCGACCTGATTATGTTGATTAATTATAAAATGGAAAACATTTTTGTGATAGAAAATAAACACATAATTACATTTAACACAAAAATAATATTATTTTATTTTCTATCAAAACATGTTTGATGTTATAATCAATCAGCAAATACTTTCCTTAAGAAGTTTTCTAAAGGAAAACGATATACATATTGGGTAAAAAACCTTTTAATTATTGTTTTATATTATTTTCAAGATTTATTTTTGGTGTTTACTAACTTTTAGTGTTAAATAAAT
Organism: Thecocarcelia acutangulata; assembly: GCA_914767995.1. Lineage (NCBI taxonomy): Eukaryota > Metazoa > Arthropoda > Insecta > Diptera > Tachinidae > Thecocarcelia > Thecocarcelia acutangulata. The sequence continues at coordinate 24,558,032 of OU612097.1, read as the reverse complement.
AGTTTATTAGATAAATTTAATGAAATAAATATGTAAACAACATAAATCAACACTTTTTTTTGTTAAACCTACAAAAAATGCGGCTGTTAATTAACAACTATTTATGTGGTTAAATACAACAGCTGTCTGAAACAGCTGATTTTAAACACCAGCATACGGTGTTTAAAGTACTTGTGAATAGGAGAAAGGTTAATTTTGTGGTTAATAATAGTGAATCGCACTACTGCTTTATGCTGGCACAAGCAAAACAAACCAATACAAGCCAAGCAATCAAATCTATACAAAAACACGAATGCATGCATACACAATGCTGTGTATACGATAAATGTTAAGGGCCAGATAAACTACACAAACTGCTTGCCAAACATACGCTTTCCGCTTGCAGCCATACCATACAAATACAACACATTTTTTTTTTTGTTTGCTAAACGTTTTTATTTATTGAATCTTCAAAATGAACTAACAATAAGTATTCAAATCTTAATACTAAATATAAAAAAAAAGAATTAATAAAAAAAAAAATAATAAAATGTGCTTTTTACTTACGTCCAGCCAATGCTAGACAAAAAATTCTATTATGCGGGAGCAATATCGGTAGAATCACCTATTGAACGTTCTGATGGTGGCAACGGTATCCCTTCTTCTCAACCGACTGTGGCCGCCAAAATTAAGTATATTACGCGCAAGAGGGTTTGGATGAAGTTCCAGTTTACTGACATACCTTGTCGCGTACTTAGAAAACTCCTCTTTTACCAGCGGAACACTCAGATCGAAAATGAATTCGTGAATTTTTTACATACCATGGAGCTGCAGTAATCTTTCGAAGAATTTTGTTTTGTCGCCTTTGGATTTTTTTCAATGTTTGACGCTGAGGCGGTGCCCCATAACTGAATTCCGTAGCACCATATAGGCTTTAGTATTGCGTTGTATAACAAAAGTTTGCAATCTAATTTCAATGTAGAATTTCTGCCCATAAGCCAATTTAACTGCGCTGCTTTTAGTTTTAACTGAGTGACCTTTGCTTCAATGTGTGACTTCCACGTTAGCCTACGGTCCAGGTGAATACCAAGGAACTTTACTTCATTGTGCTGCGGAATAGGTGAGTTGTTAATTTGGATATGCGCACATGTTTGCTTACGCAGTGTGAATATAACCTGAGTAAATTTTCCAAAGCTTCAGCCTTTTTTCCAATATTGAAATAAATTCCTGTAAATTTCGTGAAGCTAATTGGTGGTTTTCATGAACGCTCAAAAACGCTGTGTCGTCTGCAAAAGTTGAAGTGTGGATTCCAGATGTCGTTGGCATGTCAGAGGCGTAAATCAAATATAAAGTAGGCCCAAGTATGCTACCTTGGGGAACTCCTGCCTCGATAGGTTGAGTTGGGCTTATAATACAACACATGCAAATGTAATTTAATCACTCGTACAAATACAAGTTAATCACTTTTTCTTTGTTTTCAATGAGAGTAGACGGCCATTGTGTTGCAGCAAATTACTCGCCATATGAAGTTTACAAGATACAAATTGTTTTACCCTCTATTTCTAAATATTCTGTTTTTTAGCCTTTATTTTTTCAATTTCCATAATAAAAGTAAACTTTGACGCCATTCTAACCATTACTACAAGAAAAACATATTCTTGATTCACTCTGTATGCTTCTTCTTCCACCACCTCAATCTGCAAAAATTTCACTGAAATGACAAAATTTACACTCACATTCACAATGTTTGCACGAAAATATTATTATTTTATTGCAAACATGCTTCAAATATTTGTACAGACTAGCAAACACACTCACAAGCGAATAAAAATGTTTGCACGAATCTAAAATTTTGACATGTTTGGCAAGCAGTTTGTGTGGCTTATTTGGCCCTTTAGTCTCGTCTGTTCTCAAGAGAAAAAAAAAATTGTTCGGCCTAAAAATTGTTCTCGTCTGTTATTGTCCTGTTAAAAAGATAATCAAAGTACGGCTTGAAACCATATTGAAGCCGATCACAAAACCAACAAATTTATGTTGTACGCAAAACCCGCTAGAGGGTGTAGTAAATCTGAAAAATTAATCACTTGAAAGCAGCGGCATTAGTTTTGAATACAGATATACCTCTGCCGCTCAATTGAATACGACCTGCATAAAAATATGTTTTAGGCGTATTGTTAGACAAATGATTATTAATTGTTTCAAATTTATCTTGACAGAAAAATCTCAATTTAACTTATAGTACTTTACTTAACTGGGCTCTGATAAGTTTTAACTAATTTAATTCCAACATTTTAAATGCTATAATGTAGTTTTTTTTTATAGTCTTTAGTGTTATTGTTGTTAAAGTTAAACCTCCACAAATACTACTCCCTCTTTCAACCTCGTTATAACCTATTATCTAGTTCCGGTACAATGCACTGCATATGTAAGGGTCATCCCCTAGGTACTGGTCCAAGATAACAAAAACAAAAATTACATTAGATTTGATATTTAATTATTTGATCTTGTTTAAATAAATATTTCTTATTTTTGCAGCTAAAGATCGTTTTATTTTATATATAAAAAAAAAAAACATTCAACAGTATTTATTTTCAATATTTCGATAACAAATTAAATAACGTGTTGTTATCATCGTTATCGAAATATTGAAAATACTGTTGAATTTTTTTTATATAAAATAAAACGATCTTTAGCTGCAAAATTAATTTCGGGAGAGAATTGTTTAATTGGTGAGAAAATTTATTTATTTGTTTAGTAACTATATAGTTGCAAAGTAAATTTGCAAAGTATAGGATGCACAGCATGGGCGGGGTGAGAAAAACCATAATGCCCAAGATGGTATTAACAGTATAACTAACTATAACGACCTATGCCTTCACATAGGAAGTTTCCACGTGGTTAACAATGAATAAAAAAAAAACTGTAAACCCATACAGTTAGTTGAGGCAAACCGTTAACCAGTGCCAGTGAGACGCAAAACTCTCGAAGACCGAAAAACAAACACAAGCCTGACCGCACTTAAGTTACGATGACGCGAGAGCTGTTCTTCAGCCCAGAGCTGCTTTACGACTGCGTGAGAGCATTAAATAATTAAATTCGCGAATTATTCTCGAAGAAATAAAAAAGGAGTGTTGTCAATTCGGTGCGTTTTGCACTATTTTTGGTGTTTTTTGAAACTTCTTGTGCAAAAATTCTATTTAATTTATTTATTTTAAATTTTGCTGGCGAAAAAATTATCAAATCACATTTTGGTCCAAAAATCATCAAAAATGTGCTAAAAATTATCATTTTGGCAGCCTTTAAAAGAAAAACAACTTTCATTATACTCAGTTAAATATTTTAAAGAATTTCAGTGCCAGTTCACGGATAACGAAGGAGGTTCGTTCGTTCGCACAAATCCATTGAAAACAAAAACAACGTTTAATATTTTGTTATTGTTTTAAATATAATTGTGCGAACGAAAGAACAGCTTCGTTATCCGTGAACTGGCACTTACTTTCTTTGTTGTTCTTGTATGTAAAGTTGTGTGACGAGCACAATTTTATTTTAAATTCGGGAACTCTTCATTCTGCTCGCAAACGCATTTTGACGTCAAACCAAAACTAAGAGAAAAAGGTTTTATTTTTATATTCTGATTACTTTTATATTTATACGTTTTGCATTTTGTTATCTTTTTTTATTTATGTTATTCCACCCTTTAGATTATTTAATTCTAAAAGATTTTTTTATAGAGGTATAAAACTTTTCCAATTAGCAGAAAAAATTGTACAGGGCAAAAAAAAAATTTACAAAACTAAAAATAATTTTCCTTATTTAATAAAACAGTTATTCAAGAATGGAGTTGGACGATTCATTTTGCACCACCTGGTACTTTTCAAAGACAAATAACCACATTTTTGTTCTTCTTATGTTTTACGTTTCTTGACAACTTTTTAATAAAGTGCGGCAAAAAGCTTTTTTTTTTTTTGTTATTAGAGATAAAAAATGCTCATATAAATGCGCCTCTTTTACGAGTAGAGAGCGTTGCAAAACGATAATTGCAGACAAGAAACAGGCTGACCTTTAAACTAATACAAGCCAATGCCTCTCATTATGGAGATATTTCAATTAACTGTAGGTTTTGGCAAATAAATAAAAGACTTACTGCAATAAGACTTTGTCCCTTCAATAAAATCCTACTTGACTTCTAAATTTGAGAACCATGAAAGACCTTTTTCTCAGAAAACATTTAAATTACTGAAAAACAAAATTTCAGAAACAACAACAATTAAAATGCTGCTTAAACCCATAACTCTTCTTCGTGCCGATTTTAATCTGCTGGTGGAAAACCCCTTTACATTTACACTAATTACTTTATTAACAGATTTTGGGAATTGATGAAACGGGGGAAAAATCGCTGTTTGCGTTTATCCGATTATTTCTCTTTGTTTTCAATTCGCTTGAAAAGGGATTTGCCTGCTCAGATATTTGGTTTAACTTTTTTATTATTTCCGAATACAAACCCCCGGGCACCTTTTGTTTTACTAATCCTTTTAGGACCATGAAAATATTTTATTTAAAAGGATTTTTACGATCGCAATAACTGCACGTTGTCCTTTTTCAAGCATATGGATGTTATTTGCAGTTTTCGGAAAGGGTTAAACTTCCAGATAAAATATTTTTATTTGTTCGATCTTTAAATAGAAACTAAATAGTTAATAAATTTGTGCTTTTATGCATTGGCCAATTCCTTATGTTAAACGTTTTTCCCCATTTCTGCTTTAGCTGATAAGACCTAATATCGCATCTTTTGTAATTAAAACAACGTTTTTTTGTTTTATTTTATAATTAAAACAACGTTTTTTTTTTTTTTTTTTTGTTTCCTTTAGGAGATATTTTGTAAAAAAAATTTTCTAAGAATTGTATGGAAAGTAAAAAATAATTGCAAAATATTTCTTGACTTTAGCCAGAATTGAACTTGCGCCAGACGAATGATACCAACATATAATATTGGAAAAAAAAATGTTTTTATTGTTTTTGTATTATAAATGGAACTTAAGTCTTATTACAAAAATAAAGGATATATGGGAAGCAGCCATGTCCTTGTGCCGATTGCAGTGATATTTGCTACACACTTTAAAGATATAATTATGCAAATAGTAGTAAACTTTATTTACGTTTAACTGAGAAATGCACTTTCAAATATGGCTATTTCTCCAAAATGATACTTTGTAAAAATATTTTCCTTTTAGATATATTTAATATACTCATATTAAATTTTTGTTTCAGAAAAAGTTTTTATTATTTTTGCATTATAAATGGAACTTTAATTTTATTGAAAATATAAAGGATATATGAGAGGCAGTCATGTCCTTATGCCGATTGCAATGAAAATTGCTATAGAGTTTGAAAATATAATAATGCAAATAGTGCTAAACTATATTTGCGTTCAATTAAGAAATGGACTTTAAATAAAGGCTACTTTTTCAAAACGAATTTTGTGTGTAAAGGTTAATAGTTATATTTTTGTACAGAGTGAAATTAATTTTAGCATACAGTAAAATAGTATTGTTTAAAAAAAGTTGTTTTTGCATTATAAATGGAACTTTAATTTTATTGCGAAAATAAAGGATATATGAGAGACAGCCATGCACTGAAATTTGCTACAGAATTTGAAAATGTAATAACGCAAATATTGCTAAATTTTATTTACGTTCACTTAAGAAATGCACTTTAAACAAAGTCTACTTTTACAAAATGATTCTTTCAAAAAAATATTTCTTTCAGATACGTATGTATTAAAATTTTTGCGTATAAAGGATGTATGATAAATAGTTATATTTTGGTAAAAAGTGAAATTAATTTTACGATACAGTAGAATAACATTGTTTTATAAAATTTTTTATTATTTTTGTATTATAACTGAAACTTTAATTTTATTCCAAAAATAAAGGATATATGGAAGGCAGCCATGTCCTTTTAACTATTACAATGAAATTTGCTACAGAGTTGGAAAACATAATAATACAAATAGTACTAAACTTTTTTTACGTTTACTTAAGAAATGCACTTTCAAAAATGACTAATTTTCCAAAAATATTTTTGGGGGTGTTTTTGTCAAGAAACGAATAATTTTAATTAGAATGAACCAAATAAGTTTTAAGTTACTTCAGCTAACGGCTTTCCAACATTTTGCCTGAGACTAATTTGTAATTGTTTTTGTTTTGAAAACGAAAAGAAACCACAATTGAAATAATTTTTCGAACAAAAAAACTGAAAAGCATATCAAATCCATAAACAAAACTAAATCTAGACGCTTAGAGATTTGTATCTTGTCGTTAGAATAAAAAGCCGAAACGATGTGATTTCGTTCTTAAAGTAGAAAATCTGGTAAATAATAACAGCAACCTTAATGCAAGCCGACAAGGTTGTAAAATCTTGGGAAATCAGTTCTTTTGTTTAAATAGTTTCAGCTCCAAGGAACTAAAATTTTAGTACGATTGTTTTTGTTTTCTTTCTTTTTTTCTGCTTTTGTACAAAAGATTGTCTTTTTTCAGTCTGTAGTTATGCGTGTGTGGCTAATTAAGAAAAACATGTCATCAAAACTGGAACCTTTTGTATTTTAAACAGAGAGATAAGATCACCTAAGACCCTCAAATTCGTTTGTTACAGACACGTTTGTTTCAAGAGGATTTTGCTTTTTTTAAGGATATTTATTGTTTACTGTTGGTGTTTTTTTTTTCATACTATTTCCTGGTATACTATTTTCCTGGAAGCGTTGTAAAATTATGTTTTTAAGCGGAGTTTTTACATGTCCTTAAAGAAGATTTTGATTGTGTACATTGAAAATTCATCAGTTGTAAACTGATTTAATTATTTTATGATCGTATTGTTTTTGAAAAAAGTAAGTATTAAAATAACAATTGAGGAAAATAGGGAAAAAGGTATTAAAGAAACGCCCTGAAATTTAGTTTATGATAGATACTCTTACTCTCTCATTTTTAGTATTTTCTGTATAAATATGATCTATATATGAAATTAGCATATGTAGGTACATATGTATATGACTTTCAAAATTAATACCCGTAAGATAAGAAATTCAATTGAAAAATGTTTAACCCTTTGACTATAATATGTGCAAGGATATGCTAACCTCCTGCATAATATCCTTTACACAAAACCCAACTGCTTACCTTTCTATGTAATTGAGGGATGTTACCACTCAAGCTTTGCTGTTTTATGAGATGGGAAAAATCGTGCATACACATGAACACTTAAGAGCGGGAAGTTTGGCCGCTTGTACAAATACTAGTAGCTCAATATTAACTATTTAACAAGGATAAACAACTCTAGACAATTGTTGCAAGCAGCAGGAGGACGGCAAACAATATCCGGTTTGGCTGTTAAAAAGAAAAATGCAGAAGCTATAAGAGATAATTAATAGGAGGTACCTTCAAACAGCTTAAAATAGAGAGTTCCTGAGAAAAACTATTCAAGGGTCAAGAACAATAGCACGTGAAATACGAACATGGAAATCGTATAGCAATTACAAAAGACTCGCTAGCCGACCACAGCAAATAGCAACACCTACAAAACAATACAAAAGTAGCAAATAGGATTAGAACGAAAATAAGGATTTAGAGAAAATTATAGAATTTGTTTTTTTTTTCGGGGTGCCTGCCTACAACAAATCTGTAAAGTGTTAACATATTTTGCTACGATAATTAATTTATGGCTGCCGATTGATATCAAGTAGAGGAAGCATATCGCTCGTGTCAAGTAGAAAGGTCCTCACTAACAAAAATACAACTCTATAGGGAAAAGGAAACATAAAGGGTGGTCACATGTTTGGAATGGTGGAGAAACAAACAGCAACAGGTATGTATGTATATTAATATATTTAAAATTTTTACTGGTTCACTTTGTATTAGATTATGTTTGCTTAAGGTGTTTCCAAGGTTTGTTTGAATATACTCTTCAATAAACAAAACTGCGGCATTTGGAGGGATGATAATCCTCAATTGTATATTCAGGCACCGTTACACACAGAAAACCTGTTTGATGTGCTTTATAAGCTAGTGGAATTACTACTTGATTATGCAGCGGTTCTACGGCTGTAGAAAAGAAGTAACTTTCTGAGCCAACACAAAATTTAGGGAATTTTGTGTCTCAGGATATTTTAACAAATATGAAAGCGAAGATATAAAACAAAAGAGTTTAAAAGTTTGTTACGGCCGCAGAGACCAGGGAGGTTTCCAACTAGCTACTTTTCTCTGAGCACAGACCACTCAGTGGGTTCCAACCCTCTCCCTGGGTACGCCGACATTAAAAATATTTATTTATACTGAAAAAAACCAAATCTTTACTTAAGCCGCTTTGCTTGCCACTTTCCCGATCTCTTATAGGGGAGAAACTGGTGTTTTTGTTTCCCCATTGCTCACCCAACCTGGTTGCAAATAATTTGTCCTGCACTCAATTTTTGTTTTGCAACCAGGTTGGGTGGCCAATGGGGAAACAAAAACACCAGTTTCTCCCCTATAAGAGATCGGAAAAGTGGCAAGCAAAGCGGCTTGAGTAAATGTTTGGTTTTTCAGTATAAATAGATATTTTTTATGTCGGCGTATCCAGGGAGAGGGTTGGAACCCACTGAGTGGTCTGTGCTCAGAGAAAAGTAGCTAGTTGGAAATCTCCCTGGTCTCTGCGGCCGTAACAAGTTTTCAAATTCAATTTATTAAATTATGGGAGAAGGGATTCTTACCAATTCGAGCAAGTGTTTCAGTAACTTTTCGATATCGCGGAAATAAGTATTTTCGACATCTTCGATTTACTTAACGTAACCAACACAACAACAAAAATCGTAATTTTTAGGGCAAAAACGTCAAATCGTCATTTTGCTGGAAATCGTCAAAATGACGATTTATCGTCAAATCCGGCAGCTATGGTTACCATATATATTTGTATAAAATATTTTAAAATTACTCAAAAAATCAAATGCAGGAAAAATGCCAGTTAGGGCCTTTCTACGTGAGCCCAACGATATGTTTGTTCCTTAAAACCTTTAAGAAAAACGCACATGGCACGCAGGTGGTTAAAAGAACTTAAATATAAATAAGGTTTAAACGATTTCCCATCGGTAGATCATTTATACAACAAACCAGTTTTCTTTTCAGTTCCAAAAATCTAGTCAAAAGAAAAGTGTGAAAAGAAATGATGCAACAATGTTTGAAAAATCTGCGCCAAGAGCATATAAAAGCCAGGACATTTGAACGAAATCCAGTAGTAGAAAATAAAACATCATGGTGTTGACAACTGGGCAAGTAATTAACAAATAAAAATGATAACAAAATCTGAAACACTGAACAAAGTTTCAATTGAAAATAAAACAGTTAACAAGAAACGAAAACGTGAACGTGATTGCCAACTTGTAGACGATTTGATAGTGGAAAATGAAGCTAAAAGGATACCGCCGAGTAATATATTTCGTCCGTGGTGCGATGAGCCAACCAAAAAGATAGTTCCGGCCAACGAAAACAGCAACGATGAGCCGTTTGAAGCTAAACAAACTTGGCCCTCTACAGCTGCCACGCTTTTAACTCCCTACCAGATGGCGTTGCTGGAACAGCAAAGTAAAATTGCCATGTCGCTACGACAGGCCTATTATCACGGCCATATATTAATGAATCACTATTGGGCTCAACAACGCCAACAGCAATATTTTCAAATGATGTATCAGTACCAACAAATGCAACAACAACTTTTTGCCTTCGGCCAGCAACAAAAAATCCAAAAGGCTCAACTCGATATCCAAAAAAAATCCAACAGTTTTGTAAAACGATTATGACTTATAGCTGAATTTTGCTAATCACTACTATCCGCAGCATAAGCGCTGAAAAGAGAATTTTGTCAAGACTCAATCAAGAAGCAGATTACTGCAAATCTATATTTATATGTACATATGTATATATAAAGAAAATATATATCGGAATTTATTACTATTTTGCAACCGCTTAATTAATTGTGATAATAATTATTTAATAATATAAAACTTAATAAATCAATTTACTGCAAAATAAATTTTCATTATTTAAAAATATTTACATATCTTTCCATTGAAGTGAAGTAATTTGCAATTTTCGAAATTGTTTAAGTTTTCCGAGTTCTAGTGTTATTTTAGCTTATTATCTAATTAAAAATAAATTAATTAAAAATAAAAGTTATTTTGCTAGTGCTATTGAAATTTGTCATGAAGAGTTATAAAAGCGAAACCTCATATTTCCCCAAAAAATCATGCAAATTAAATTGATATCACAGGATTATAATTTTGAAACGTATTCAGCGTAACCTAATAGCTCATTTACACCGGATCATTTTTCAAGTTTGGAAACAGGAAAAAGCCACTAGGAGCTAAATGTGGACTATAAGGTGAATGATCAACCAAAAAGGTGTATATCAAGTAATTGTAGCATTGTATCTAATGTTGTGTGAACTGGTGCATTGTCTTGAAGAAAGAACACTTTTTTTTCTTCTTTAAGTGCAGTCTTTTTTTCTTGATAAGGCCTGATTCACTATCCTACACGATCATACGATTCATTCACAGGAAACTGTTTCAAAAGTCTGGCCAACTGGAAAATATCGCTTCAAAATGACGTTGTAGGCCACACTATTATACAAGTATAATTGCAATAATTTACATGCACAATAAAATAATTAAAAACTTTTATTAACATAATAATTTTACACTACTTAAATTTTTTCCCCGAGGCACCAACAATATTCTCATATTTTTCACAATATATACCACACTAATCGCACAAAAACTCTGTTGCACGGTTGCATTTTTAGTACTTTTTCAGCACACATGCTTTATTTAGTAGATCGCACGATCGTGTATGATAGTGTAACATGGCCTATAGCAGCAATCAACTGATCCAATAGTGCACGATAATACTTTTCTGTTATTGTGGATCATTTTTCAAGATAATCGATGAGCAGTATTCCGTGTGCATCCCAAAATACAGTGGCCATAACCTTGCCAGGCGATTTCACTGTCTTCGCCTTCTTCGGAGCACTTCTTTCACCAGTTTCCACCCATTGTTTTGATTGATTTTTGGTTTCAGGTATGTAATGGTGGACCCATGTTTCATCAACAGTTATTAATCGATTTCAAAAATCAACAGCACTACGCTTTATCATGTCCAAACACCGTTGTTAAGTGGTCTGTAGAACCCGATTTTGTTCAATACTGAGTAAACGCGGCACCCATTTTGCCGATAGCTTTTTCATATGCAAATGTTCATGCGAAATGTAGAGCATACCTTCATATGATATATTTACCGTTTCAACAATTTTACGTAACTTGACTCGGCCATCATTCATAAGGATTTCAAGGATTTTATTTATATTTTCTTCAGTAACCACATCTTTTGGTTTTCCTGTTGATGGTATTGTTGCAGTGCTTGTTCGGCCGCGTTTAAATTCAGCAATACAAAATTTTACCATGTAATCTGATGGAGCAGACTCACCATGATTACTACATTACTTTGTTTTATTTTTACTACAATGGATTTTGCTCTGACGAGATTAGGGATCTTGTTCCCGAAACTGGCGCATTTTTGCGTAGCACGCGTTCAAGCCGAATGTTCACAAACACTACTCCCCTTTCCCACTCCTCACAACCTATCTTCCTGCATATGTAGGGGTAATCTCCTGAGTACTGGTCCAAGATAAAAAATAATAATGATAAGTAGTGTTGCGACTACGAAACATCTAGTTGTCCCCCAGCTAAAGATATGATTATTATTTTTCTTGTCCTCTTCAATCAAAAATTATTGACAACAGGAAATTTGTATTGTAAAATAATCCTTATTAAGAAAAAACTTAAGAAAGGAAAAATCTTGAACTATAACCCGTTGTACAAATGTACAAACAAAAAATTTTATTTAAAAACTATAAAGTTCAACAAAAATTCAATAAATAAATATTTACATCTCTGGGTACGGAGAATTATTAAAATACAAAAATATTTATGTTAATAACTAAAAGAGAAATACCGCTTGTTCAGAGACAGCAAACGCTGTACAAACAATATGGGTAATTAACAAAATGCATATGTTATTTAATATGAGATGAATATAGATAGGGAAAAATTAAGTGATCGGTGGCTGAGTGGTTAAAGCAGCAGATCATGGTACGTCATGACCCGAGTTCAAATCCCAGTGGGTGCTGATGAGTAGTGTAGCGACTACGAAACAGCTAGTTGTCCCCAGCTAAAGATTTGTCTTATCTTCTTCAATCAAAAATTATTGATCACAGCAAATTTGTATTGTAAAACATTCTTATTAAGAAAAAACTTAAGAAAGCAAAGATCTTGAACTATAACCCATTGTACAAATGTACAAACCAAAATTTTTATTTAAAAATTATAAAGTTCAACAAAAATTCAATACATTAATCAAGGCAGCTTTATACAGGTAGTGGCAGAATTACAATAAATACAACACTAACAAACATCAACATGTATTTTGATGGTAGAATTTACGAATAGTTGTCAAAATTTTCAATATATGTTGATGTTTGTTGGTGTTGTATTTATTGTAATTCTACCACTACCTTTATAAAGCTGCCTTGACATTAATATTCACTTTTTTCCATTTGTCAAAAAACTCAAAAGTTGCTTACTTCAAACTACTACAACAAACAAAGTAATCGGTGAATTAGGGTGAAATTTTAACAGCTCGCAACTTCAAAAAAAAAGTTTGTATTTATGTTGTCATCTAACGCTAGGTAGCTTCAATATCAATCTGCCATCGTAATTTTTTTAAGTATTAGATTATAAAATGAAATAAGTCGTGCAGCGACTGCATTCAATGCATGGTACCTGACCTTTGTCAGCTAGCCCCTGGCCTTTGCCTGATATCAATAATCCTTTTTTGCGGCATAAAGCCTGTGTTTTTTCATTAGATAACAATTACTTAAAGTCAAACATGACCTCCGGCATAAAGCCTGCGTTTTTTCATGAGATAACAATTACTTAAAGTAAAACATGACCTCTGGCATTCGTCAAATCATAAAATTTCTCTTGTTACAAACCTCATTTCCTTAAAAACTGCCAAAACTTGTGAAACGTTATGAAAGATGAATGCATAAAAGCAGATGCTGAATATTGAAGCCCGTATTTGTGATGACGCGGGAAATGGTTACTTCTTTGGCAATTGCTAAGTCACAAAGTATTTAGTTAAATTATTCTAGTTTTCCAAAAGCTTCTGCTTTAAATTTCTGCTATCGTAAACTTCATGTTTTCTTTGGCATATTAAGGCTTCATACACTTCAGTAAACTCTTTTAAAAACAAGGGCTCTACTCAATACAATTTACTGTTTGCTGTGTTTAATAGCATTACTATTAAACAGTTGTGATGGCCTGATAGCAAACACAAAATAGCAAAACATTTTGAAATCCACCTGGGCCAAAATTGACAAGCACGAATCTTGGCTATTACACGATTTTGATGAATAGCTGCTTAAAACGACGAGCATGCGCTATATGCACTGATTGATGAAATTGTTTGATCGTCTCAGGGCGCTTTCGACTTGCAATTTTCAAGCTGGAAAATGTAGAAAATACAAATTTGCTTCCCCATCCCTTAAACAAGTGTATTAAAATACATTGATAAAACAATTTTTTGAGGTTAATATATTATTTTTAATTTTTATTTTTATTACATATACTTAACCTAAAAAAAGACACATTTTATGGGAATTTAATTTACATACTTATATACAACATATTTTTTCACCTTCTTTTAGTTAAATGGTTTTAATTTTTGCAGCTAAATAAAATTTTTATAATTATTCGATTTTCCTGAGGATGCTAACAAATTGTTGGCGAAATTTTGAAAATAAAAATTGTTAGAACTTTTCAAAAGACACAAATCAAGACCTCTAGCTGCAAAAATTAAAAGCATTAATTTATGGAAAAAATTTATATTTTAATTTAGTTAAAATTTGAATCGTCAAGTATAGCACATCACACTTCTTGATGAACAATTTTCATGCATTTTATAAACATTTTTTAAATTTCTTTATGTTAATTTTAGATGGATATTTTTAAATAATAGCTTTATTTTAAACGCCTACTTATGTAATAATGTAGTTTTCAAAATTCACTCTTCAAAAGCTTGGCTATAAAAGATTTTTAAAATCGATCGTTTTTTTATCACAGGTTTTGAAAACAATATTTTTAAAGACGATCGGTTTCCATCTTAACGACCTCTACAATCTACGATCACTACAATCTTATTCTTACGTATTCCACATTAGACTTGTTGCTCCAAAATATGTAATAAAAAGCTGGATGGTTTAAATGTAAAGAGGACCAACCATTGTCATTCTCATTAAACTTCATCACATGTTTAGTGAAGAGAGCAGCACGTTATCTTTGCAGTTTGTGGTTATATTCTTCTAGCGACAGTTGGAGTGTTTATTGGAATCCTCCAAAATGTTAAAACCTTTCAGTTCTCGTTGAGAAATTTTCATATCTTGTAGAACCTCGTTTTGTGTACGATCGCAGTGGACGGATTCAGCTTTCGATTCATGGGATGTAAATATTTCTGAGCTTGAGGTAATATCTTGGAACTCCGCTTTCTGATATATTCCATTCTCCTTAATTTTGCGACTTATAAGACACAAACCCAGTTTCTTATGACGGTAGGCGAAGTTGAATTTTTTATGCAGATACTCGAGAGTTTCCATCTTGTGGAATAGTTTATTTATAAAGATTGTATTTATGTTTAGCTTATAAAATTAAGTTTTTAACTCTTCGAAGTTATTTGCTTGAATGTTGAAGTTGTCATTAGCTTCCCGTTCTTTTATCTATGTGTACATATGCATATGCTCACCAGTTAGAAATATAGAATAGTTTTCGGTTTTTGTAATCCCCAATTTTCAAATTGCGAAAGTTATGATTGACTCAGGTCGGCTTGTCCTTATTTACATAATTTTTTTCGCGGGTTAAATTTAAGAGAAAGTTCTATTGTTAATGAATGAAAAGATATTCAATGTATCTCTGTTTCATATGACTTTTTAAGTCCTTTTCTAGCCAATGCAGAATTGTATCCTTTTATGTGTATATGCTATTCTGAGCGCAACTGCACAAGGCAGTTTCATCAGGTAGCAGCGGCTCTACAATCTACTCATTTTATTTATAAAAAAAAAAATGGAGAATACTGTCAAAATCGGCGCTCTCTTTTGTTTGCACAAGCAACAAGGTTATGAGTATCACGACAACTTTACCAGCTTGTGGTGATACTACAGTGAATACAACAAAAACAAAATATCTGGTATATTGTGTTGGTAGAAATAGTATCAAAATCTGCGCTCTAGTTTACTTAAAAAAGCAACAGTCTATATGTTTTCTCAGAATTATTTAGGTTGTAAATGAAATTTTCATATTTTTCTGGTAAGAAAACAAAGAAAAAAGTGTTTTTACCATATCTACCTGTTAAAGCTGTTTTGAAGTATTCTCAAATTTATGAAGCTTGCAACCAGTAAAATCTTCACTTTTCAAGAAAAAAGTCTTAATTTATTTCTCCTACCCTATTTCTTTCCCTATCCACTCTTTCGCGGACGACAGCAGCATTTGTCACTCGTACTATACTAATCCGCAAGATGGAAACTCTCGATTATTTGCATAAAGAATTCAACTTCTCCTAAAGTCATAAAAAACTGGGTTTGTGTTTTCTAGAAAGTTTTTAATTTGGTATTTTTAGTTGAAAATACGTAAAATTTTTTCAACTATTTATTGAAATAAAAAGAAAACATATTAAATTTTAATTGTGAATAATTATATTTCCTTCTGCAAGTTTAGTTTGAGCAAATTCAATCAATTCACTTAAATACACACATTCGAATTCAAGTCGCCCATTTTAAGCGATTTGCGTTTATCAAAACACCTATTTGGCGATTTCAAATCGCCAAAACATACTACCTGCGTCATATGGTTGTCAGAATACCTATTTGGCGTTTTGAAATCGAAAACGCAAAATATAAACAATTTGCGTTTCTCAGAACATGCCTGTATATATGGAGCAATCCAAGTCAAATCGGACAGTTCGGCCAAAACATTTTTTTGATTTGCTTTATTTTTTACTATATTGATGATCCTTTTGACTAGCATATTTTAGCAAATTTCCAGATTTTTTTGGCTTGTGGTTTCAGAGATATCGTATTACAAAAAAAAATCGAATTATAAGAAAACTGTGTCCAAACAAATACGCATAACTTTTTCAATATTAGTTCAAACAGAATAATTTTGCTTTGTTTTTCTCTTGTTTGACACTGAGCAAGCGTGACACCCATCTTGCCGATAGCCTTTTCATATGCAAATGTTCATGCAAAATGTTGAACACACGTTTACAATCTCACGTAACTTGACTCGGCGATCATTCACAACGATATCGAGGAGTTTCCTGATCATTTCTTCAATAACCACCCCTTTTGGCCTTCCTATTGATGGTATTATTGCAGTGCTTCAAGCTTTATCAAGCTTTTCTTTTGTCTGTTTCGCCGTTTCCCCTTTGAAACAATATTGTTTTGTTTATTACTGCACGAAATTCACTTTTTTCCATTTGTCAAAAATCACGAAAGTTGCTTACTTCAAACGACTACAACAAATAAACTAATCGCTGAATTTGAGTGAAATTTTAACAGCTGACGTTTGACAGATCGCAATTTAAAAAAAAACAAATTTGTGCTGCCATCTGGCACTAGGTAGCTTCAATATCAATCCGCCCTCGTAAATCCTTATATACGTGAACGCCAAGGTTGGCAGGAATCAAGGCAGCATCAAGCATTTGTGTAATCGCTTCTTTGAGAATTTCTACTCTCTCATAATTGCTCCGTTGACAAATCTCTTCAGCATTGTTTATAATTCCGGTCACTTCCTTAGACAACAATAAACCTGTTTTGACTTCGGAGTGAAGTCGTTTAACGTTTGCGGCTCTTGAAACTTAGTCATTCCTCGTACAACAGCCACAGCGCATAATCTAAATAGATGTAATTAAAGCAGCTGAAATTTTCGCTGAAATGTCCTGTATGAATGAAAGAAACATGTAGTAAAAAATAAATTGCCCATGTGAAGAAGATTAATTTGTTCCATGAAAATATTCTAAAGATCATTAAAAATTCTAAATATTTACCATTTAAAATTTTTATCTCTTGTTTACAATATACATTTTCCGGATTTTCTGCTCATAAATTTAAGTTTACAAAATAAAATAAAGTCAAGGTCGTTAAGCAATTAAAACGAAATACGCGCTGTAAAGCATTTTAAACTCATATGAAATTAGTATTTTACAAGGAAATTCTCCAAGTACCGCAAATAGCCGACCGACAGACAGCAAACAAATACAGAATGGACAATAGGCGTTGACTGCACAAAATGTTAAATAAAAAAAAAAAAACATTAGAAAAGATGCCTGTATTTGGTACTGGTATCTATAGTAATCTATTGTTTTCTCAGCAAACAATTATTAGTATGTACAACATAACTCCTCTTGTCATAAAAATCTATTGTTCTGTTCAGTTGCTAGTTTCGCACTTCAAGGCGAAAAGATACTTTTACGAAAATATGCAGAGAATGAACCTGAACTGGATAATAAAAGATGTAAAAGAAACTGTTTTTTCTTTTCAAATACTTAATTGTTGCTTTTCCGAATACCCTGGCTTAGAACAACATAAAAGTAAATTTAAAGCAGCGATGGGCAGATAGAGTGTGTTATGTAAGAGAGTAACAAAATTGTTCTACACTTAGAAAAACAAATCAAAAAAACATACTTAAGGCAGCTTGAATTCGACACAATCTTCATTTTGCCAGTGTACAACAACAAAAATATGCAACTAACCCTCAAGTGGATAAACAGAAAGCATGATATAACACAGATGCTTTTTGGACACGGGTATTTTCTGGAATACCTCCATTTAAGGTGGAAGCCAGATACACCGATCTGCCTTTATAGAGATGAATGCATGGACGACGCAGAACACACATTCTTCAGATGTGACAGGTGGAGGCAGGAAAGACATGACTTAGAGGAGAATATTGGTAAAATAACACCGGAAAACATCGTAGAAGTTATGATGGAAAGTGAGAGGAAATGGAGTCAAATAATGATTTATATTGAGAAGATTCTACGAGACAAGAAGTAGGATATAGACGTGAGCATGGCACGTGCAATCTGGTAAGAAAAAAAAGAAAAGCCCCATCTTGAAGCAATGCGAAAGCGATACCGGGGTGAAGAAGAGACTCAAAAAAAAGAGAGGGTTTTTAGTAGGTGCAAGTCCCACATACCGGATACTGTGTGATCACAGTATTTGATGATGCGTTAGGCATTTCCGCTCTCCAACCGAAAAAAAACACTCAATTTCCATGAAGACTACTTAAGACATGTTTGTATTTCGTTACCTTTTAAAGTTCGCCCATCGTGACGCATTCGCCGGCAAATATTCGTTGTATAAATTCATCGTGTGAAGCACAATATCGACGAGCTTTCGTGTAGGTAACAAAAGAAAAAACTAATATAATGGATATAAATACGAAGAGGGAGGGCCATATTAATATTTAACCTATATAAATCCCATCCGATATAGGGACTTTTGAACAAATTATCTGAGGTACTTTGCTATGCTTCGTATGTTATATCCGCTACAACAGTTTACACCTATTAAGGTCCGAGTGCAACTTGCGAAAATGATACTAGTGCCTAAGTTGTTACATAGATGCGAAACTTTTGCTTACTGTGATTCAACAAGAAAACTAGATTGATTGTAGCGATTCTCCGATACGTTTGCGGCATAGAAAGATCTAATGGAACTTCTCAGTTTTCCAAATCATTATACGGTGTTGAAATTACGGATTTGTGGAAGCCTTTTACGAAAATTGACTTACAAATCAAAATGCATTTCATGCACTTGGCGATTTTTTTTTTTGGTCAGCATAATCGACACACTTTTACCTCTGTGGATTTGTTACTAAATTCACTGATTCACTATCCTACGATTCATTCACAGGAAACTGTTTCAAAAGTCTGGCCGACTTGAAAAAATCGTTTCAAAATGGCGTTGTAGGACACACTATTATATATACAAGTATGATTGAAATAATTTATATACACAATAAAACAATTAAAAACTTTTATTAACGTAATTATATTACATTAGTTAAATTTTTTCCTCGAGGCACCAACAATATTTTCATATTTTTCACAACATATACAACACTGATCGCACAGAAACCATAATGTTTTGAAAAGTTTCATAAAATTTTTCAAATCGCACGATTTGTATAAAACTCTGACGCACGGTTGAATTTTTAGTACTTTTTCAACACACATGCTTTATTTAGTAGATCGCACGATCGTGTATATTAGTGTAGCAAGGCCTTAAGCAGAACTGCCGTATTTGGGTAAATCAGAATCTACGACTGAAACATTAAATATATTGAAGCCAGCAGACAATCGACTTTAATACATTAAATATAAAATACACGTATTTAAATGCAAACGTTTATTGTGACAACAGCAAGACATGACAGCAGGTTGTTGTCCATGCTGATTTTTGCTGCAATCGAATTAAACTAACTGCTATTTTTCTTGACTACAAAATAAGTGTGACAATTTTACTTTTAGAAATATAATTTTATCCTAATATTATTTGATCTTATTTTATGTTAGATTATTTAAAATTTTGCAGCTTAAGATCTTGTATTGTTTTTTATAAAAAAGTAATGGATTTTTTATTTTTATATATATATATATATATATATATATATATATATATATATATATATATATATATATATATATATATATATATATATATATATATATATATATATATATATATATATATATATATATATATATATATATAATATAACATAAAAAGCAACAAAATTTAAATGGTGTTTTAAATAAATTAATAAATTTATTTGTTCTATTGTTAAATATGTGAAGCTGAAAGCTCTAAAGTAGCCACACTGAAGTATACTTTTGTTGTAAATGTAAATTTATGTTGCTGTCGTGTTCTAAATAGTTCAGTAGTATACTGCAGAACTACAATTGTCGGTTGCGGAATTTGCTGTCGTGAAGTTGTGAAGTCTGCTGTAGTATATGTGTTTAATGCTTGATTATTAAAAAATCGATGCTTCCTCAAAGGTGTCGGTGAAGTAGTTACTATTAGCTATGGCAAGGTTATAAAGTACTTATTGTGGCCAAAAATTGTGGATATGAACCTGTAGTGCGATTCTGTAACTTATATAACGATAATCGAATCATTAAAATAATTATAATGATATTTTATCGTATTTGCTATTCTGTAACATTTTCTTAACGATATTCGTAGTCGATCAAAATCAGCTGTTAATTTTACTGCCGATTGTCGATTTCTTAAAGACAAAAATTTTCTTGCTGTTTATTCAATCGTTAAAGAGTATTTTTTTTAAATTGTGCATCCATGAAATAAAGTGCTTACAATCAGATGTTAAGACGTAAAAATATTTATTATATATTAAATACATAAAATATTTATTAAATACATTTTCAAAAACAAAAATTTCAGTATAATTTTTTAACCGGTAAAGTGTATTTTGTGTTGAAATAGCTATTGAACGTTTGTCATTCGGACTTGCAAGGGATGAGACAAGTTTGAACGGTTCAAGGGATAATCATTGTGTTTATCGGGAGTTGGACAATTCCTTTGAGTAGACAATTAATTAATTTAAAAAGTTATATTGATTATCACCAGTCTTAGTTGTGGTCATTCTGAACATAAAGAAATTAGTACATATAAACAATTAAATGAAACATATGGACACATATTTTATTTTACTTACCTTATTACAAATCAAATAATATTTATTGTCACTTAAAAACTAAAATCACAACAAATAAAAATCAATATGTACACATATTGTTATGGAAAAATTTATTGTTTTTTCTTTTTTTCTTTGTGGTTTTCGTTTTTTTCTGGCAGAGATGCCACGTGTTGTTTATATGAATGAACAGAAAAATACAATTGTTTACCATCGTTAGAATTAAGTTACAGAATCACTCAATCGTTAGTGCAAGCGATGAAATTTGATGACAAAAGTTGCGATTATCGAATCGTTAAAAGTTAGAGAATCGCAGGGCTGGACTATAAGTGGTTGCAACAGTCTGATGCCACTTAGCACACAGCCAACGAAACAACTGCTTTTTCACGCGAGAAATTTAATGGCCGTGTTATTACTGGCTATGTTATCATTTTGATATTAATTGTCCGCCACAATCATGTGATTTGACACCGTTGGACTTTTTTCCTTGGGGATAGTTAAAAATATCGTGTGCGTCCATAAGCCGTAAAATAAAACACGTTATATTAATTTATTGAATTTTTGTTGAACTTTTATAAAGAACTATAAACCGTTGTACAAACGTACCAACCAAAAATTTAATTTAAAACACGTTATGTTTCGGGAAATTGTAACATCTTGGTAGGAAAATATTTGACAACTCTGGTTAAAATAAATACGATAAGTAATTGTAAATGCACGAAACACTTCGTAATTCAGGCAAATTAATGCCCATCGCTGCTTTAAAGATCCGTATTTCATATAATTGTAATGCGTTTCCCATTTTTAAGAAAGATAAATTTGTAGGGAATTTTTCGCTTTAAGGATCAAATCACATTTTCATATACAAACATTTGTAATATGCTGACACATGTTCAAGGTCAGAAAACATAGAAACATTCCTGCTGTTCTTTTAATTTAAAGGAAAGCACTGAGACGCCCTACTCGTATGTTTATAGGAATTTTTTGTGAAAAAGAAAATCGTTTGATCCTTACTCAAAGATATTGAAATCCTAGGAAAATGGCAGCAATTTCTATTTAAAGGTCATTGCCGCCTGTCCTTTGCATCTTAGTTTGGCATAAGTGCAGACGATAGATAAAAAGGCAATCAGACAGAAAACCCTTGTACTTATCAAATCTTTAGGACGTGTCGTTTACGAAATGTATCGGACCTTTTAGTTTGCGCAGTTTTAATGGCATTTTGTTTGTTTTTGTCATTAATTATTAAAATTTCATTGTGCAAGTTTCATTTGTGAAAGGGGACTCGTTACAATATTTTTTTTTGAGGTTTTTTTCAATTTAATTGCACAGTGTGAAACATATGCAACATAATTTTGATTATATGGAGTGCCCTAAAATTTGACATAATTTGTGCAGTAACGTGTTGACAACAAAAAAAATATCGATCAATATTTCAAAAACGATGAATAATAACAGGCATGTTCTGTAAATCACTTTCCACTTAAGTGATTTGAAATAACTGAGATGGTATTCCGTATACAAAAATTTTAGTCATCTCCCCATATATTGTGTCTATTTTGCTGTGAACCCAACAAAAAAAGTGATTGATTACTTATATAAATTGTATTTTACTTATTAACGTAATATTTCTTAAACAGAACAAATTTAAAAATTCACGAATTATTAAAGACATCGCTTTTTTCTAAAGAAAAAACTGTTTTGTTTGTCAATATGCGGGATTTACTTTTTGTTTAGTTGTCAGAATCTCAGAGATTGCGCGTGATTTCAGCAGAAAAAAGCATTTTGAAAAAGATAAAATCTCGTGATTTTCAGAACACTAACACTAAAACCTATAATGTGTAATCTGGCAACACAATCTTATTGTGCAGTGTGTTGCCAGATACTTCACGGCATGATTTCATTTGTCACCGTCCTGGGGTAGTACTTGACATGCACGTGGTGTCCAATTAGCTAAACTAAAAAACTCATGACAGTATAAAACATGCGCGCAGCATATTTCTAAGTCATATTAAAAAAAATGGGGCCGAAAGTGAAAGATGGAATAAATGAAAAATGATTGAAACTTTACACATTGAAATCAGACAATTACCTGAGGGCTAATTCTGTCATTCGCTTACGAGCGAGTTTTCACTCGAATGCGCGAGTTTTTACACTTTTGGGATTATCTCATTCGATATCGAGTAAAAGGTTTCGAAATTTCTAATGATAGCATTCGATAGCGAGTATCCATTCGAATGCAACCGTGCAACTTTTTACTCGTAAGCAAAAGTACTATCGTAAACCAGCCAAACAGAAATGTAAATTAAAAATTTGTTTTGAATAGCAATAATAGTTAAATTAAGTTTGGTTCTAAAGGCTTTTTTCAATTCATATGATGATGTAAGTATATGACGTATATATACAGGTATATGTATATAAAGATGAGTATTTCTAAGAACAAAAAAACTTATATTTGAAGTCACATGTTATTATATTCAAGAATTTATTTTTTTTAGAAATTCATATATATGTACATACACATGCTTATACATAGTTAAATAGTTGTTTTTCACATACATATTTATTGAATTGTTATTTCTATTTACTTACTTTTTAATGTACAAACACGCATACATGACTGCTTTAAATGAATTGTTATTGTAAACGTATGTGTTTATTTATTCTTTAATGTAAAACATGTATACAAAGTATACAATTACATACAATTTTTGTCAGTGTTATAAAACACATTTTGTCAGTATTTTGCAACACTAGAATGATAACTCGACTCGTTACGTAACGAGTCACATCATTAGAAATTTACACGATATCGAAATTATTTTCTACTCGATAGTAATTTCGATCACGAATGACAGAATTAGCCCCCTGGTATCCCGGCTCCATTATCAGTTGTTTTTCTTACCTTTACCTACCCTCTCACTATCACCTTCCTTTATTTAGTTAAAATCAATTACTCCATAAATGTAGAAAATGAGCGCAATATTTTTCAAAAACATTATAATCTTTTTAAACAAATTCAAAAACTTAACCTAACTTATCTCTTAGATTTCATAAAATTTTGCACATATTAAAACAAAACCTGAAAATTAGGGAACACATCTATTTCATAGGGCCCAAATACAGTTCAACCCAACGTGCCTCGGTTGGATAATCTTTTTAGAATTGGTAGAAAAAGTGGGCTCCAGTAAGTAATTGCTAATAGTTTTGTATCTTATTTAAAAGCTATCGGCAAGATGGGTGCCGCGTTTGCTCTGTGTCGAACAAGTCGAACTTCACAACGATGTTTGGACATGATAAGACGCAATCCTGTTGATTTTTGCGTCGATTAATAAAAAGGATCCACAATAACAGGAAAGTATTATCTTGCATTATTGGATCAATTGGTTGCAGCAATCAATAGAACACGACAACATTTAAAGAAAACTCTGTTCTTTCTCCAAGACAACGCACCGGTTCATACAGGATTAGATACAATACTAAAATACACTTCGAATTGGTTGATCATCCACCTTATAGTCCAGATTTAGCTCCTAGTGAGTTTTTCCTGTTTCCAAACTTGAAAAAATTGCTCGCAGGAGTAGTGATTACCGAAACTAACGCGTATTTTGAGGGGTTCACAAAATCGTATAAAAAAGTTGTAATATCGTCTTACTAAAGGCGGGGGCACATAGAATCCGTCGTACATTATACGTTGCCCTTTTCAACTGACAACCAAGTTGAATTACATGTATTCTTATGAGCGTTGTCAGATTCCGTACTTCTCCGTCAACGCAAAGTATTAAAGTTGGGCAACTTTTAACGTACGTTGAGAACTTTGACAACTATAAACTAATATTTTTTGTATATTTTGATTTAGTTTTTCGTTCAAAAATAAAATAAATTAAAAACAAATTGTGCTAGATTTTCTGTGCTGTGTCAGAAAAATAAATCAAAAAATTTTAATGAAATTAAAATATATAAAAAACAGTGGTCTTTATATCCGTTAACAAAATAGTGATTGTGGCAACTTCATACTTCGGAGACGGACAAAGTACGACGGATTCTATGTGCGCTGGCCGTAAGTATATTGAGCTAAAAGGAGACTGACCATGTTGAGAAATAAATGGTATTTGAAAAAATTGTTTTTTTTTCCTGCTTAGGTAGCTTCAATATCAAATCGCCCTCGTATTTTGACGTAAATGAAGGGGAAGGAGTATTACTGGGATTCGGTCTTACATTTTACCCTCTTCGAAGCGACGCAAAAACAGTTATGAAGCTTTTTATGGGTTTTCCGCTGTTTAGCTCTACCTTTGACCCCGATGCGAAGTCATTTACCCCCATCCTATTGTAATAATCTTTCGGTTCATGCATTTTTTTTACTAACCCCACAAAATAAGAGAGTCTAGCGTATTCAAATCTCGCTCCTAAGATTTTCCATATAATTCTAATGTATTCTACTTGCTTATGTATGTACATATTATGTATGTATAGTCAGTGTTTAAAAGTCTTTTCAACTTTTGCTTCTGCGCAGTTTAAGTCGTTTTCGACTTCGTATTATTATAAAGAAAGCTGAAAGCAACAGTTTACAGTGTTTAAATTACGAAGCGAAGGAAATCAAAAGTTTGAAATAATAAACTGTTGATTTGAATAAACACTTTTCTCTTTTCAAATAAAACTTTTGCTTTTACTTAAACTTTTAAAATGAAAAGTTTCTTTAAACAGTTTTTAGGTTCTTTGCGCTCATTCAGTCTTGTTTTAACTTTTAAGTTATATGTAAAGTGAGCATAAATTGTGTTTGCGTTGGTGAAAGAGCTAACCAGCAAACACAAAATGTGGTTAATATAACCAGAATATTATAAGCATGGTGCAATTAACCAGGTGGCATCACTAGCGCAGGTGATAATTTTTTGTTTCATAAAATTGTGGGTGTCAAAAATTGTGGGTGAAAAAATAAAAATATTTTAAACAGTTTGAAAAAGGGCAAGAACACAATAAAAAAGTATTCAAAAATATTTTAATTGCTTAAAATGTGTTGAAAACAATTTATAAAAAAAATTATATTAATTTTCTTTGTTCGTTTTTTTTTATATATAGGGTGTTTTTTTAAGCTAGATAGAACTTTAAATTGTAAAAAGTAACACAAAAAATTAAATTTTGATGAAAAATTTTTTTTATTTGTTTCAGTATACTCTGACAAATCATCATGAATAGACTCACGCTTGAACAACGCTACGAAATTATCCAAATTTACTTTGAAAATCAGTCGTCGATTCGCGACGTTGTTTTATCGCAAAATTGTGTTCAGCGATGAGGCGCATTTTTGGCTTAACGGGTTTGTTAATAAGCAAAATTGCCGCATATGGAGTGAGACCAATCCACAAGAGACCCTACAGACTCCATTACATCCAGAAAAATGCACTGTTTGGTGCGGTTTTCATACTGGTGGCATCATCGGACCTTATTTCTTCAAAAATGAGGCCGGAGCTCGCGTTACGGTCAATGGAGATCGTTACCGCACCATGATCAATGATTTTTTGTTTGAAAATATGGATGACATTGATCCGGAGCAGATGTGGTTTCAACAGGATGGCGCTACGTGCCATACGGCGAACGCAACCATCGACTTACTGAAATCAAAATTTGGCGATAAGTTGATTTCGAGAAATGGACCTGTCAATTGGCCTCCAAGGTCGTGCGATTTGACACCTCTCGATTATTTCCTGTGGGGCTACGTGAAGTCACTGGTTTATGCTGATAAACCAGCAACAATTGACGCCTTGGAGGCCAGCATTGTTCGTGTTGTTCGTGACATACGGCCAGCAGTGCTCGAAAAAGTGGCCCAAAATTGGACGTCCAGAATGCGCTTCGTCAAGAACAGCCGCGGTGCCCATATGCCCGAAATCATTTTCAAATGTTAATGTCACGTATTGATCTTTCGAATAAAAAAAAATTTTGATTACAATTTAATTTTTT
This sequence comes from Thecocarcelia acutangulata, assembly GCA_914767995.1. Taxonomy (NCBI): domain Eukaryota; kingdom Metazoa; phylum Arthropoda; class Insecta; order Diptera; family Tachinidae; genus Thecocarcelia; species Thecocarcelia acutangulata. Next base: position 24,531,259 of record OU612097.1, on the reverse strand, counting down.
GTGTTATTTTTTACAATTTCAAGTTCTATCGGGCTTAAAAAAACACCCTATATAAACGTTTCTTTCTTCATTTTCTTCTGTTTTGTAAACATGTTTTTGACAGCGGCCGGAATTTTTACACAAACAAAATATTATGTATGTAGTCCAACAACTCTTATGCTGCCACCTAATAACTGCACCATGATTATAACCATATACCGACACATGATTTTAAAAAAGCTTTCTTTGGAAATAAAATAAAGGAAAACTATTTTAACTGGAACAGCGTGACATTTTAGTTGGTAGTGATAATATATTTCGGGTGGACATATTGTCTTTTTCGCAGATAAATACATACATATATAAAAAATTGCTTCTCGTAAAAATAATCGTATGTTTGTTAAAATTGTTTGATTTTCTGTTGCATGTTCGCTGTAAAAATTATAATTTACTTTACATGTTCTTTCAGCTTTAATTTTTAACAATAACCATAAAATACTTTTGAAATGCAACTCTTATGTTAACTGGGCAGTATATTGCCTCTTTTGAGCAGAAAACAAAAGAGAATAACATATTCAAATAAGTTCTTTAAAACAACTGCGCAGTTACTTCCAAGCAAGAAGTGTGCTTTTGGTTTACAAACTGTTGCTTAATTATTAACTTTCAAAAGGAAAAAGCTAAAACAAAATAAAACTTTGCACTCTATTTAAAATATCGAAAGACTTTTCAAAGTTTCTCTTTGTATGGAAAGTTTAAGAAAAAGCAAAAGCGTTCGAAGTGTATAAAAAACTTCTGCTTCGAAGCAACAGTCAAATTTTCAAACTTTTGCTTTTGTAAGTTAAGTTTTTAAAACACTGTGTATAGTATGTACATATGTATGTATATACATATGTAATTTTTTTGTTATACCATTGCGCACTTTTTATATCAACTTGACCTTTTAATGATTTTCTAAACAAATTTGTAGCACATGTATGTATGTACTTTAACCTCAACACTTACATATGTATCTACATACTTAAGTATACACGGATTTATTTAAAACTATTTCTCTCACATTTTTCACCTGCTGTTAAAACGCCTCTCATATGTTGTCTAGAGATTAAAATAATAAAAAAATAAATAAAAACAATAACGTATTATGACAAACGATTAAAAGTGGTGAACTGAAGACTAGACAAGCCGTAACAAACTGTGAGAAAAAGAGTAGCAGAAGAGACGAATAGATATATTTTTCTGGCAGGGTAATGAAGCTTAGAGCCGAACAAAAAATGAGAAATGAAATCTTTGACGCAGCAGGATGCAGGATGAACAGAAACAATTCGTTTTTTTTTTCTTTTTAAGAAATCTAGTTTCAAAAAAATATGTTTTACTTTGACACTCTACGGTCAATTACATAAAAAACTAGAATATAAAAAAAAATTTCATAGTTTGTAACATAAGAAAGTTAGGCGTTATATAAAATTGATGCATTTGAATAGAAGAAAAGATTAGTTGTGCTCTTCTTCACGCGTTTATGGAGACTAGAGTTTGTCCTGTGTTCGTAAATCGAAGAAATTTATAATTCAAAATTTATTTGTGTTGTTTTGTCTTTTTTCATTATTTGTAAAAATAGTTCTCTCATTTGCTTCGGTGAAAAGTTAATGTTTAAAACAGCAAAAATTTATTTTACTAAAAAAAGTGAAAAATGCATTTACAAAAACAAATCACTACAAACACAATCAAATCGAAAAAACAAACATTTCTGGTATAGACTTAAAAGTAAAACAAAGAACTGGGTATCCACCGGGAAGCTACATATACTACTTTGTTTCGCCGCCATTTTGGTAAACATTAGTCTTGACAGTTCATATTACTCAGTTGCAAATTAGACACGTGGCAAATTAATTATGGAAAAATATTTTGGCAGAAACAACGGGCCAACAAAATAATGAATGATTTCGAAGAAAATGGGGCTATAGGTGATAGGCCCACAACGTACTGCAAGATCGGCTGAAAACATTACTACCGCTCAAGAAAGTGTTCAAAACATTCCATCAACCTCAACAGCGTTGCACTATTCAAGTTATTGGTTCATTGTCCCAATTCCCCACTTTAGTTAAATTTAAAGTTCAATCTATAAAACACAACAAAACTGGAACAGGTTAGTTACACAGAAAATAAGTTAATACTTTTTTTTGGTAGCAATATAAGAGTCAAATCCATCTTATCATTAAGGGTCAAATCCGTCTTATCATTAATCTAATAGCGTGATTAAGGAGGTTACTCGTACATTCAGAACGACAAACAGAATGCATTCCATAATCAAAGCTAAAACCAGACCTTAGTTTTTTTTTTACAAAATTAGTTTCTAATATTTTTCAAACGTTCCAGTGGTCGTTTCAGAACACAAATTTCAAAGAACGAGTAGATTTTGTCAAAAAAGATGGTAACCATGGAATCATTATCTTCATTGTTAATGGGAATATACAAAATATCACTCCAGTTATTATTTCTCATTCAACAAATTATAATCAGTTCACGTAAAGCAAAAAACCTTCAGTTTCTGATGGAATACAAAATCACCTCTATCGTAAACAGTCATTCCCATGAAAAAATTTCTCATTTCCCAAAATTGAAATCGTTAATACGTTTGCTCTAGAAACGAATTCACATTTTCCAGGTGTAATACATTTTGGAAGATTAACACTAAAAAATTTCACATTCGGCCAAAACAATTTCCCCGTCCTGCGAATTGAAAATTTTATGGGAACAAATATTTTCCATCTTATTCACGTAGGGGTGATTAACACACCTCCATGTGCTGAGAAATGCAAAATGTTTAAATTTGTAGGACAAAATCGCATTTTTCTGTGTGCTAAAGATCGCGCGATTTGTTTGAGCAAAAATATGTGCAAAATTTGGCAGCACTTGCCTTTTATATGGAAAAAAACTTGTTGTGCCATCTGAAGTCGCCCTTTTTAAAGTCAACAAATGCAACATAACAATCATATAAAAAACGTGTAATTTTTTAATTGCAAATTTTTTTATTAAAATGTATGAAAATACTAAATTTTTTGATGAAAATATATAACAACAATTTAACTGCCACTTTCTCTATTTCGAATAAATATTTTCATTCGCATAAATACATTTAAAACAAAAACAAATTTTCAAATTTTGTTTTTGTTTCAAATGTTTTTATGCGAATGAAAATTTTTATTCGAAATAGTAGAAGTAGCAGTAAATTTTATTTAGACACTTCTAGTTCCACGGTTTGATGGTAAATTTTCATATTGGATATAAGCTAGTTCACTTAAGCTGAAAGTCCATACCACGCGTTATATGCGCTGTGCGTTTTACGCATTGCAAACTTTCTACCCGTTCTACACATTTTCTAAACTCAAGTTACATGCAACGCTTTACATGCAATAAGTTTTTTGTTGTGTTTGAACTATTTTTTTAATAAAAACATTTTTTTTTTAACACAAAAACATAAAGTAACAATCCACGGCACAAATATTTTTGGCGATAACTTTGAAAAATAAAATGAATTGTGATCTGCGGATATCAAAAACAACTGACAGTTTTTAAAGGCTTGTGACGCGTGCAAAAGTAGAAAGTAAACCTACTTTTGGCGTCGTATGCGTTTAACGCGACATACGCTTTGTGCTGTGTAACTTCTCACATAAAATTACATTGTTTTTAATTTGTTTGACAGACGCTTAGAACGCATTGCCGCGTAAAACGCGTGTTATGGACTTTCAGCTTTAGAGTTCACTTCATCATTTGCTTGCATCATTTGAAATAGCTAGATTTTTTGTGATTGCGACTTTCAACACACCAATTTTGTGACTTCTAATCGTACTCACATTTTTTGTTGTTGCGAAATGTGAGTTTTAGCACATGACTGATCATTTTAATAGTAGGATGATATCGATCCTCGGGTAAAGTAACTGGTTCAGACCACCCAACTACACGCACACGGAACAATCATCAACATCACTAACAAACAAAAAATCAAGTAAATCGCAAGAATCATTACCCTGCAGGAAATGTCAATAGTAAAACTATAGTGATTACCTATTGACGATGTCAGCAGTACTACTGACAAGTTGTCCCCCTACTAATACTAACTACTATTGACATTTAACACAGGATTGTCCTACGAAATCTACCAGTAGACTGCGTCAATACTGACTAGATAGTTCTGTGGGACTATATGGAGAAAATGGCAATAGTAAGATTGTACTGACTTACTATTGACGATATTACCGCACTATGGGAAATGTCCACAGTAAAACTGTATTGATTCCCTGTAGACGCTGTCACTATGTGTAGAAAATGTTAATAGTAAAACAAATAGTGATTGCCTATAATTATAAAATATTTAACTAGCTTAACACTTTTGACTTACCTTTACCTTTTTATATCACTTTTTATTATTATTATTTTTTACCAATAAAAAATTATAAATAGCTTGTTTTCTATGTTTCCCAGCTATCTATATGTCGACATTTCATAGGAACTACCCTAATCATCAGTAGACTTTTTATTTATAATTTTTTATTGGTATAAATGGTAGAAGCTAAAAATAGCGAATAAAAAACTTAATTATTATTATTTTTTATTAGAAATAGCTATTTTCTTGCGGCCAGAGATAAATTTTAAAAACAAATGAAATTATTACCAAAAAATATTCTCTATCTATCAAAAACAAAAGACAAGGAAAAAAATTTATTGACAGTGTCACCAGAAAGACACCATAAATGTTGACAAAACTGTTGACGTGGATACACTTAACCCTATACTTCCTTCAAGGTACAAACAGATTTCATTTGACAAAAAGATAACCCGAAAATATCGTTTATGTTTTCAACGTTTCATTAGAAACCGTTTTGCTTAAATTTTGCAAAGAAAGCAAAATTTATTTTGGAGCATACACGCTGCTTAGTTTTCAACATCTAGCTGCATTGTCGCCAGAAATTGACATGAACGCAGGTTTTAAGCAAACTTGGTAATTTTATTTATATAAGCGTGGTTCTGGCTAATTTTAAAATATATTTACAAAAAAAAAAAAATAATATCCACGTTTTAATATTCCTTATTACTCGTATGTTAAAGCAAACAATAAAGTTAACAAAAATCACATTTGGTTTTAGTTCTGTTTGTTTCAGTTGTATTTGTAAACAAAAATAGGCGAACAAATGCCAATTGTTGAAAAATAAAGTCCGCAGCAACGACACCAGGCAATTGTCTTACAAGAGTTTTAAAAGAATCCCAAAACAATAAATACAGTCTAAAGCTGAAAATTATTTTTCCTTGTCAATTAATTGTTGAGGCCGAAAAGAAAAATCTGGCTTCAAAAGAACAACCATTGAGAACAAGTTCCTAAATATAATTTCGGAAAAAACAACAACACCAAATTCAATATCTGCTGGAAAATGAAATGAAAGAATGGAAAAAATTAAAAGAAAAATAAATGGGAGAAGGAGAGGACCTGGTATAAAAGCAAGAAGAAATTTTCAAAACATTAACAGTCCGTGTTGAGCCAGCGAAACGAGCTCGTTAAACAACCAACAAATTGTTGAAACAAAAATTTATTAAAAATAAATATAATTGTACGTTCTCAAATGGCACAACAGCAACAAACACGATCAGAACAAAATTTGTCCCAAGGATACGAGTACACCCACAAGAAGTTCAACTGGAATTATACGCATAAAAAATTTGGACTACGTTGCGAACAGCGAAAAGCGGTTAGTAATGAAAATATTGCACAACCGCCTGCAAAACAGATAAAAACTGATAACCATGCCAAAGATATTTTTCGGCCATATGCTTTAGATGCAAGCAATACACCACGCAAACGCAAGATCTCAGAATCAGCAGATGTGGTGGTAACATCAAAAGAAAGTTCCTTCGCAGCTTTAAAAACAGCATGTGCTCCCTCAAAGACAACAGTTAACGACCATAACCAGGTCCAGTCACCAAGTTACCCGTCTCCCACTGTCACAGCCACATCCAGCCCAACTACAAGCTCACCCTTTGAATCCTGTTACACTCCTGCCCTGAGTCCCAATTCATATAATATGCGTTTGCACAGACAGCGGGCTGATCATTATATGCGTTATATGGCTCAAGCACGAGCCGTAAACTTCGCTGCCTATCGACAACCTGCATTTAATTTCTCTATTAATTATCCCTATGTAATAGCGCCGATTTTCAACGGTTGTTTTGGATAACTGAAAGAAACTACTGTTAACTTATTGTTTAAGTTGCTACGTGATATTCTTAAGAAGAATCATTTTAAAATTTTTATGTTAAAAAATATTCGTGATGCCAAAAAAGAAAATTAACTGCCTGGCTCACGATGTCGTTTCGATAACGTTCGCTAGTGTTTTATATTAAAAATAAGTGACTTATAGTCAACTATTATTCAACTAACGGATATATTGGAGGTAAACAAGGAAAATGATACAAGATCAAGGAAAACTACAGCTTAAAAAAGGCATTGGACTAGGTTTTTAACCTTAAAAAATATGACGAACGTTTACGAAACGACATCGTGAGCCAGGCAGTAGATACAAACATTTGCAATAAAAGTCATTTAAATAAATAAATAATATGAAAAGTTACTTTTCTTTTTTTTTATTAATATACAATAAGCGGAGCTAGCGCAGTCAACAGCCATGTGCTCAAACTCAAGAATTAAACACATTCGAAACAGCAGGCTACAAGAATACTCGACTACAAATGCCACTAGCTACAAATGTAGCCTGTAGCCTACTACATAATTATATTGAGAGCGGCAGCTACATAATAAACAGCTGATATTGCTTTCCTTATCTCCTTACAAATATTAAAAAGCTTTTTGTGCACACAAAATGGCTGAGGGATATTTAGAAATTCTATAGTAGCTATTGTTAAAATAGTGCGTATTCGATGTAATAATAAATATTTGCAAATCACAATCAAGATTCGCAATTAAAATTAAAACTTCTGAAATATGCTGCTCTTTTGCATTTCAATGGTGCCACTTATTATTTTTTTAGCTGTTTCTAAAGCTATCACATAGTTCAAGAGTAAGAAAATGCATTGAACTATTTGAACACTAAAATAATTTAAATATAACTCCATCCTTTATAAACTTATATACGGAAGTATTTTTTTTTTGGCAAGAACTATTATTAAATATTTTCCATTTGGAATAATACACTTTTTTTACATAAAAGACTTGTTATTTTAACTTCCCAGCAATTAAAAAAAAACATGAATTTACTAAACTGAATTATTAGCGTTTCGTAGTTATAATTATTTAAAGGCACTTCAGATTTTGTATTAAGACTTGTCAAAATAGTAAATAATACGTGCAAGTGCGAATTTAAAGCGTTATAAAGTGACAAATAGTATGGCAAGAGATATGACATCATAACACGTTGAGAAATTTATTTAAGCAATAAGATTTTTTATTGGACCAGAGTTGCATTTCTTACAAAAGCAATTAATAATAATATAGTTATCATTTAAAATTCTTATCTGAATCAAATCGCAGCAACCAACGGTTTTTCATTTGTTTGAAAGGTGTAAAGAAATGTTGAGAGATGTTTTTTGTGTTTTGACAGGTATTATTAGAGCTTTTTTTTTAAATTCTCAACAATTTATTTAGATTGTTGGGATATCAAGTTGAATATATGAGAATATCTTTCAAAAATTTCCAAAGTCTACTGAAATGTCAACATATAGATAGCTGGGAAACATAGAAGACAAGCTATTTATAATTTTTTATTGGTATCAATGTTAGAAGCTAAAATAGCAAATAAAAACTCAATTGTTGCTTAATGTTTTGTTAATTTGTGAAAAAGAATATGAAAACATAAACAAATTTTGATATTTGGGTAATGAGCACATAAAACATCTGTCCACCAGCTACGCTAACGTGGCCACCTGTTACTAAATTCGCCTTGGTATTCTCTAAAGCAAGGCGACTTTATACAGGTGAGTGCAAGCGGAAAGGCGAATTCAGTACTATGTATTTTGTTATTGTAAAACATATCGCGAATGTCATAATCTAAATTCGCCTAAGATTGCTCAGCAGAAAAAAAATTTTATATAAACGTTAAATATAAACTTTTATAATTGTTTGTAATTAAAATCACAGATTATATTAGTTTTTCACTTTTAAATTCACACAAATTTCTTGAAATTGCACTAAATCATGCAAAAAAACCTTCAGAATAAAATGGCGCGAAAAAGTTTGTAAACAAAAGAAAAAAAATTTGACAGTCTCATTAGAAAAAACGCGAGAAGCAAAAAATAATCACCTGTGCTGTTAAGTTCACCTGGTAATGAATTCGCCTTGCTCTAAAGTAAAATTTCGACATTTCTGAGGTGAATAAAATTACACTAGCTCTGGGGCAAGGCGAATTCATTATACCAGGTAAAACTGGGATTACAATAAATACAACAATCCAAAAACAACAGCTTGAACGACTCGTGTGTCAAAAAATTGTATGGAAAGTATGTATATGCATACACACACACTCTTTACTTGCAGATGTGCATGTATGTGAGTAAACCGGAAACAACTTTTGACACTTGGTGTTTTACAATTAGAGAAAAAAGTAGAGCATCTGTTTTTTCAATTTCAAAAATGAATTCGCCTTTCTCTGGGGCAAGGCAGCTTTAATACGGTAGAGGTATAAGCACAGCTGTCTTTCGTTTCCTTTGTGTAAATTTGTCATAAACACATAGACTTCCTTGCTTTTTCGAACAAAATTTTGACAACTGTTCGTAAATTCCACCAACAAAATAAATTTTAATGTTTTTTGGTGTCGTATTTATTGTAATTCTGCCACTACCTATAATAAAGCTGCCTTGCTCTGGGGGCTAGCATAAATTTTGACAAAAGCATAGAAATATTTGAAATTTAAAAATTTGATTGAAATAAATTATATATACCAATAAAAAATTATAAATAGCTTGTTTTCTATGTTTCACAGCTAATTGTTTGAAATAAATTATAATTAAAAATTTTGCAATTAAGAGTGAAAATGAAATAATACCAAATAGAATAATGACTCTATAAAAATTACTTTTTAATTTACTCATTTTTATATGTTTGCTTATTAATTTTTATTAAAAAAGTCAAAATTTTATGCTGTAAAAAAAAATATTTTTTCATATAGCAAAAACAAGCAACTTTTCTACCACAGACAAATTTTTTTTTACCATAGTACTTTGCTACCGTTTTGCACACGTCCTTACGCTGTATTTACACACGCAAGTAGTGGCATGCAAATTTTGTATACGTATTATCAACGAAAAACAAACCGAAATACTCGAATCTCTTGTCACTCGCTTTTCTGTTTATACATTACAATTTCATTTTTAAAATGTCGTCAAAGCGTATACTTCAAACAAGTTGTTTACTTCCCGAATTTTGCCTCCATTTTGAATTTGTTTTTATTTACAAAATAGAGGTACCGAGTTCATCACATGAACTCTTATTTGGGGAAACGATTAAAATTTATTTTTATTAAAAAATTGTAAATATGTAGCTTGTTTTCTAAGCTTCCCAGCTATCTATATGTCGACATTTCATAGGAGCTACCCTAATCATCAGTAGGCTTTGGAAATTTTTGAAAGATATTCTCAGACACTCAACTTTATATAAATAGCTGGGAAACATAGAAAACAAGCTATTTATAATTTTTATTGGTATCGATCAAGGCGAATTCATAACAGGTGAAATTGACAGCGCAACTGATAACTTTTTTTTTAATTTTAATCTTTTTCAGATGTCAATGGAATAATTAAAACAAATTTGAATTTTTCAAATTATTATTGTATCTTGAGCGCCAGGTATCATTCAGAATTCTCCCCAATCTGACTGGCCATTTTCATCTTTTCAAGCTCTATCATCTGAGACTTTAAGTTTCGCAAAAAAATGAAAACTTTCACGAAATATTTAAGCTTTTCTGTTGTTGTAAATTCTTTTTTGAAAGAAATTTGAAAAAAAAAAATTGTTTGAAACAATTTTTTATTTTGTATTGCAACTATCATTCAGAATCCTCCGCAATCTGGCTGGCCTTTTTCACCTTTCCGAGCTCTATGATCCGAGACTTTAATTTTTACGAAATAGTTAAAAGTTTCACGAAATAATTAAAAGTTTATCTTTTCTTGTAATTTTTTTTTTATTATATTTTTTTTAATTCCATTTTGTGTTTATATTTTTCCCTTGACGTTTGAAAGATTTATTTTTTGTAGTGTTGTATTTATTGCTCTTCCATATACCTGTTATGAATTCGCCTTGGTATCAATGTTTATTTTTTTTATTAATATTATTTTAATAATCTAATGCTTTATAATTAACGAAACTGTTCTTTTTATGCGTATTCCAAGAAATAAATCATAATAATATTTATGAGAAGGTAAAATTTGTAATTACATTTTGCTATAATCCAGTAAATTAAGCATTAAGTTCTTGGCAGGGTAACATTGTTTATAATTTTGAAATTCAGTGGCATGCAAATGCCAAATTTTCACTCGCATGCAAAATTTGCTGGCATTGCGAAACTCATAATACGTAATTTATTTTGGGGATATTGGTCCTTGTACTTGTAAGTCACGCAATAGTTTTTGTTTTCATTTTTTTTAGAAAAAATAGATTATTTTGTATCATTTTATTTTATTGATAGAATACTACTTTTTTTAATACTAATTTTACATATATACGTATTTGAAATCAAAACATTTTTGTAGTCTTCCAATTTATATAATATACTTGGGATCAAAACTTTTCTTAAAGAGATTTCTACTCTGTATGAAAGTTTGTGTATTATAAATTCAGGATAAAATAGAATAAAAACGAAGTAACCTTTAACAATTTATTTAATATTTAATTATTTGATCTTGTTTTGGTAAATATTTCTTATTTGTGCAGCAGACGATGATAACAAATTGTTATCGAAATATTGAAAGTAAATACTGTTAAATTTTTTATATAACATAAAACGATCTTTTCCTGCAAAAATAAGAAATATTTAATAATTTATGTAATAATTGAAGTAAAAATAGTTAAATTTCGTTTTTAATGGAGACATTATTGGATGAAAACAAAAAAGCTTCCAATGAAATTTAAAAGAAAAACCTAATGTTCTCTAAAACGAATAACCAACTACATATATGTTGTATTTAGCTTATCAAACTTACTCCAAAAAGGATAATGAAATTAAACAAGATTTTTTTTCACATAAAAAAAAATCTGTAATTTTTAAGTTTTAAACTTGGTGATTAAGTTTACAATTTTAAAAATAATGTTATGGGACAGTGGTCGCTGCCCATACATTGACTGCGTATACAATTATCGACGACACGTTTTATGAAACGTTCTGCAACAATAAAATAGTCCAAACGCCAACCCACATTGCGGGAACGTGCGTTAGCCATGTACGTCCAATAGGTGTAGGCACCCTTGCGTTCCGGATAAAGATGACGGAAAGTGTCTATAAAACCCAGACCTAACAATTCAGTCATTTTCTCCCTTTCTTCCTTGGTAAAGCCAGCACTGCGAGTATTGCTCTTGGGATTGGCCAAATCTATTTCTTGATGTGATACATTCATATCGCCACAGATAACAACCGGTTTGCGGGCATCCAAATCCTGTATAAATTGTTGAAAGAGTTTCTCCCATTTCATGCGTGCCTCCAAATTTACCAATTTTCTACCCGAATTGGGTACATAAACATTAACCAGAAAGAATTTTTCATATTCTGCTGTTATAATTCTACCACAATCATCGAACTCTTTATTGCCAATGCCATACTCGACATTGATGGGCATAATTTTTGAATAAATGGCCACACCAGCATAACCGCCCGGCATGCACAGCCAATAGGGATGATAACCTGGTATGGGTACAACTTCTTCAGGCAGTTGATCATTAGTGCATTTAGTTTCTTGTATACAAAATATATCCGGCTGTTCATACTCCAAAAACTTTAAACCATCCTTCTTAACCCAAGATCTTAAGCCGGCAACATTCCAGCTGGAAATTTTCAAATTAAATCTCGGCCCTTCAACAGTTTGTCCATCACTAGGTGGAGGCAATTCAAAGTCCTCTTTGTTATACTTTGTAACTGTAGAATTTAAGAGAGCCGTGTCAGTTTTGCTCTTTTTTGTTTTAGAAGCTGTAAAACATGAAAATAAGAGATTTTTCAGTTGCGTGCCGCACGTCATATCTAACTTACATTTCGAGCCATCTGCTTCGTCTTCTAATTCAGCGCTATCCACAACGTCGTCCAACAATCCCTCCCTACCATCATCTGCGGTAGTAGCTTTAGCTGTTTTCTTGTTGTTAGCAGACGGTGCGGCACGTTTGCGACCACCTTTAGCTGTTACTTTTGTGCTTTCTGCTTTCTTATTTGAGCTCGTGATGTCTGGAAAAAGTTGGAGGTTGGTATTTAAGAGTTTAGCCTTTAGATTTTCAGTATTAAATTTTTGAAAAATATAATGAAGAAATTTCCTAAATCACACAAACCAACAAAAAAAAAAGCGAAAGAAAAGTTTTCATATTTAAAACATAACGGATGTCTGACTGACTAGATGTCGACTGTCCGATAGAGCTATCATATCTAAATATAAAAAGAAGCATCTTAAGAAATTTATTCGAAGCGCCTTGAAGTAAAATATTTATAGAATTAGAGTTAGAATATTATGTATTAAGACAGTATATGATTATTATTTATTATTAAGACAATATATGTATACAAAGAACAATGATGGTCATTTGGCCGGTCATATGACCGGTAGCGTTGATGGCAATATATGTATATCGTGTACAAATCATGATTTTTCTAACACATTCTCAAAAATATTATATACATGTAACATTTTTGTGAATGTGTTGCAAAATAGCATTTGGGTTTATTAGTTTCGGTCATTTTTCTTGAAGGGTATCATATGGTGGACATGTAATTAAAACATAAATGTGATCTTTCATTCTTTTGTTATTTTATATGACCTACGGAGCTTTTCCACTGCAAAGATAAGTTTGATCTCTTTTGCACTTGGTTCTTTCTTTACATTCATTTTTTGTTAAGTTTTCTTAAAAAAAAATAAGTAATTATTTAATAAAAGGGATGTTTTTCAAGTGGACACATAATTAAAATTTAAATAAAGTTATTTTAATTTATAAATAGCTTGTTTTCTATGTAGCTACCTGTATGCCGACATTTCATAGGAGCTACCCTAATCATCAGTAGACTTTGGAAATTTTTGAAAGATATTCTCAAACATTCAACTTTATATCCCAACAATCTAAATAAATTATTGAGAATTTAAAAAAAAATGCTCTAATAATAATAATAAATTGTACATTTTTTATAAAAAACAAAGATCTGAAGCTACTAAAACTAAATTTATTCAAAAAGTTCCATGTTTGCAAAAACGTTCGAAAAGAGTATTTAAAAAAAAGTGTCAAATTGCCATTTTAGTATCATAAAAGGCAACGCTGAATCCGGCTGGCCATTTCCGCCTTTTTAAGCTAAGATCATACAGTAATTAAAAGTTTTACGAAATAATTAAACCAGTTTCTTAGCTTGCAATTATTTTTTTATGTTTTTTTTTAAATCCTTTTTGTTTTCATATTTTTCCCCTGACATTTGTAATACAATTTTTCTTGTAATATTGTATTTATTGCTCATCTGCATTTACCTGTTATGAATTCGCCTTGATTACAACAATCTTAAAGTAGATAACACACGATATGTTTTTAACAATGTAGATGTCATTTTTCACAATGTCAAATGCCTACATGTCGTCTGTTACCTCAAAAACATTGCGTCTGTAAAAAAACATGACCAAAGTCGTCTAACGAAATTTCAAGAAGAGTGTGTTCTATTTTGGTATGTTTAAACATCTGACATTAGAACTCTATGCCTTGCGAACAATTCAGCGGCCTTTTTTGGACGGTATAAATAGTCTGCTTGAGGAAATTTTAAGATAATAATATTTTAATATGTTTTAAATAATTATTTTTTATAATAATAAAAAGCATAGACAATCTCAGATGTAAATATACATGTACGTTAGTGAGCAAATTTTAAAAACCGTCTGTAAAAATGAAAAATTATGACAGACATGAAAAAATACATGAAGAATTACATTTTAAAAAACAGACGCAAAAACATATCGTCTGCGGGTGCCTTTAAGTAAATAACACACGATATGTTATTAACAATGTACTTGCCATTTTTCAAAATGTAAAATGCCTACATGTCGTCTGTTACCTCAAAAACATTGCGTCTGTAAAAAAAACATGAGCAAAGTCATCTGACAAAATCTCAAATAGAATGTGTTCTATTTTGTTATGTTTAAACATCTGACATTGTAAGTATATGCCTTACGAACAATTCAGCGACAGTTAACATTGGGCGGTATGAGTAGTCGGCTTGAGGAAATTTTAACGAATTAATATATTAATGTTTTAAATAATTATTTTTTATAATAATAAAAAGCATAGCCAATGTCAGACGTAAATGCACATGTACATTTGTGAGCAAATTTTATAAACCGTCTGTAAAAATTATAATTTTGATAGACATGAAAAAATACATGAGGAATTACATATTAAAAAACAGACGTAAAAACATATCGTCTGTGGGTGCCTTTAATTATAATAATCATATGTATGAGTAGTGTTTTGTCTTTCGTTCTGTACACACGTGTTTTTCATTGTCGTTCGTATTTTCTATACCTATACTTATGTTTATTATTAATTTGTAAAAAACGAATTTTTACCGGAATAGGTAGAGTTTTGCATCATGTGTGCACGTGTTTTTTTATTATATTATTTTTTACTGTCGTTTGTTTTTCTATGTTGGTTATTATTAATTTCTTTTTTATGTTCCTCCTATTTATTCTTTTGTTAGTCTGAGCAGTGTTGAAGGTATGTACACTGGGCACTGATCAGTTTTAACTTATTTAATTTCAACATTTTAAATGCTGTGATACAACTATGCCACAGAGCTTAATTCCGTTCGGAAACGGAATTGAATTCTTTTTAGACTTCTTTCAAAAACCAACAACTAAAAACTTTTCGGAATGAAATCAGTTCTAATTGTAAGAATGAAACTAGTATTGTCTTATAGAATTGATTTCATTCCAAAAAAATTTTAGATTTTTGTTTTTTGAAGAATTAAAAACCCGATTCAATTCAATTACCGAACGGAAGTGAATTTTGTGAAATAATTTTTACAAAAATGAACTTGACAGTTCAAGCGAAAGAACTCGATTGAAAAAATGTGTAACCCTCAATATATTTGTATGTGTCGTTTTAATTTATGACATCAGAATTGTATTGTGGGGAATGATCGCCACATGACCCCCTTTCCGGTTAAGACTGAAACGTAACGAGAATTGATGTTTTTTTGGTTTATTATTGAGGTAACGGTAACTGCGAATAGGCAGCGATATAGCGGTATGGTTGAAAGCGTTTTAACGCCACAACTTCAAGCTTTGGGCTTGCTTAACATTTGTCATCAACAAGACGGTGCCACATCGCATGCAGCCAGGATTACAATGGAATTAGTGCGAGTAGTATACCTTCACGGCGGACACACCCTCTAATAGTAACGCGTAGGCTATCATTTTTTTTTTTTTTTTCATTTAATAAATTGCCTAAACATATTTCTATAAAAAATATTGCACTCCCGCGTGAATATAACTCTCATTACAGATGATATTAATTATCTAAGTACTTTATTAGATTAGAAACTATTGTGTAAACAACACGTGTAATACTCATCAGCAAATCTCAATTTCAAAAACAAATTATTATACAATTATTACGCATTCGTCCGAAATTAACATACCGTTCGTTGTGCTGTCTGGTTTCACAAAACGGCCAACACTAGCAACAAAAAACTTCAAATTAAAGTAGTTCTGAAACTTCCTCCACAAGATACACAGAATCTCTTCGCAATAGATTTAACACTAAAATGATACACACTTTTGCCAGCGATCTGACGCTGTCATTCGATAAACGATTTTTATAATAATGATGATGATAAGATGATGTTGCATTACCATTAAATTCCTCTCTACGAAGTGAAGGTCAGCAAATCAGAGACATAATTGCTAACTCCTTTTAATTTACATAAAAAAAAAAACGAAATAAAAGTTGCATATATTTCATATATGTACATATGTATAACAAAACAAAAACTAAATTAGCACAAAATTCAATCATTTAAAAGGTACATAGTAAGTTTAAAACTTAAAAAATAGTAACTAAAGGCACTTTCTAGTCTCTTCGTATTCAAATTTCAGTATATCGAGATCCCGTTGCTTCTTCTTTATTCAGTTTTTAGTTCAGCAACTGCATTCGCGATAGTCTCGTGTCCTTTTTCTAGCGCTCTGTACACCCGCCGTATGCTGCTTGCGTTTTCTTTTTCTAATTTTAATAGCTCCTTCAAATTATCATTTTGTTTCAGCTTTAACTTACTATCCTCTTCCAAAAAATTTTGTAATTTCTGACCAGTATTTTCCGTTTTGAGTCTTTTTGGAGTACTACTGGTCAAAAGTGAGGACAGTAGACGTTTTAATGACGTTGATGGCAATTGTTCATCAATTGCAACTTCGCTGAGGCCAAAAGCATTACCAGGGGGATCTATAGATAGCTGAATGGTGCATATACGCAAAACTGCCTCATCAGTGTCTGTCAGCTGATGTTTAGAAAAAGGTCCTCCACCGGTTGCCCTGGCTTCAGATTTGTTTTGCGCAAGCTTTCTTTTGACTTCGCTCCAACACAAAAACAAAAGCGCACGAATAAAAAACTGTTAACAACTTGGTTTTCAATAGAAAAACCAATAACACTGGTTTCTGTGACACCTAAAACCAACACTATTTCTAGTTCGAACATAAAA
This sequence comes from Thecocarcelia acutangulata, assembly GCA_914767995.1. Classification (NCBI taxonomy): domain Eukaryota; kingdom Metazoa; phylum Arthropoda; class Insecta; order Diptera; family Tachinidae; genus Thecocarcelia; species Thecocarcelia acutangulata. The sequence continues at coordinate 24,514,373 of OU612097.1, read as the reverse complement.
CCGACAATATTGGAATTTATGACATCATTTTTTTTTGTCGTTTTCAAAATCAATTCCAATAATATTGGTTTCTATGACACCCATGAATAATTCCTTCGAAAGAATTTTACCAGTGTCTATTTTTTCTAATTGCATTATAACCATTGTAAGAGGTTTTTCGTGACAAATTTTCCTCAAAGTTATTCAGGGCTGTCATGCAATCCAATTTTATTGGAATTGGATTTAAAACCGACCAAAAATCGCGTTGGTGTCATGAAATCCAAGTTGTCGGTTTTGTGTTCGAACTTGAATTTTTTATCGTTTTTAGGTGTCATAAAATCCAATATTATTGGTTTTTTTTCATTGGAAATAAAACAAGAAGTTAACAGCTGATGGTATTAAAAAGAGGCGGGCTGGCTATTGGTTTTGCTTATTCTATTTAAATAATTTGCAAAAATGTAAGTAAATAAAAAAGTTATCAGTAAAAAATTATAAAAAACAAGCTTGTTTTTTTTTGTGTTTTGACGGGTATTATTAGAGCATTTTTCTTTTTAAATTCTCAGCAATTTGTTTGCTTTGTTAGGATATAAAGTTGAATGTTTGAGAATATCTTTCAAAAATTTCCAAAGTCTACTGATGATTAGGGTAGTTCCTATGAAATGTCGACATATAGATAGCTGGGAAACATAGAAAACAAGCTATTTATAATTTTTTACTGGTATAAATGTTAGAAGCTTAAATAGCGAATAAAAAACTTAATTGTTTAAAAAAGTTATCATAAAATATATATTTTTTTAAGTTTAATAAATAACATTTGAGTGATAATTTTACTTTATTAATCTTTAATAAATTGGAACAAAATTATGATTTACATATTTAATAACAAAATACTGGGCTTAACAATCTTGACATGGATACCATCGATGCAGCCAATTGTTGATGGAATCTTGTATTTGGTATAAAAATAGTTTCTTGACCTGCATTTCTCATTTGAGTCCATTTCAATGTTTACCCCCTGCGGGCAAACGTAACGCTCGATAGCACATCGTGCAACACTATTGATACAGTGTTTCTACCAAAACTTATAGTGGAGTCCTTGCCAACAACAGACCTCTGATAAGAGCAAAAAAGCGTAGCGTGGCTACAAGTGCTCTTTGTTTAAACGATAAGAGGCTAAGAACATCACCACATATAAGTATGAACATATTAAGATCTAATAATCATCAAAATTACATACGCTGTCTCCGGCACTTTAAATGGATTGCTGCAGTCCCTCAAAATTTTTCTTGCCACCTTTCCAGAGTGTCTTTTTTCCAATAATAAAAATGCTGCAACGCTGGATGCCATTTTATTTATTTATGAAATGTAATCACTTTTTTTTTGTTTTTATTTAGAAAAATACAACCTTCAACAATATTTTAGTACAATTTGCAAAATTTTGTAATTGTAAACAAAAGAGCAAAAAAAGCTGATTCGAATATTGGTTTTATTTCCAATCGAAAAATAACAAAACCGACATGATTTCATGACACCAAATGAATCCAATAGCGGATTTCAAAGGCGTTAATTATCAAATCCGACTTGGATTCCATGACAACCCTGATTAATAGCTTCTCATATCAATTTCATATTAGATTTAATTGCTGTAATACTTTTAGTATAATCTCATAACTTTGTACCTTATAGCTTGTAAGACTTGTTAATAAACACAAATTTAAAAAAAATTAATTAATTTTGAGTATAATCGTGCAGACGTTTACTACATATGTACATATGTATATATGCAATTTTGAAAAAGAATTATTTTAGTAAATCAATTTTTTTATTGATTATATATACCCATTTGTGCAAAAATATTTGGTTAGTGATTTCTTTAAAAAAGTCATAAATATAAATAAATTAGATTAAAAAATATCTATTTTATTTTGCAATATTCTTTTGGAAGACGAAATATTGAAAAATAAAATAATTTTTTTTTTTTTTTAACCATAAGACCTGAAGAGCAGTAGTGCAAATAATTGAAATTGAATAATATATTAGAAAACAAAAGTTATTACGATCGCTTTTTGTTTAGTTATCTCCTTTTACCAGTTAATCTTAGTTTTGTTGAAAGTCTTTGATTTGGGAATTTTAAAAACTTTTTTTAATTAATATTTTCAATATGACAAATTTACAAAAAATCTTTCTTCTTCTAACCTTCTGTCTCAATTTTTTCCAAGTTATCATCTCCATTTGTTGCATTTTCATCTTCTTCTTTTCCCTTTAACTCTGCATCCGCTTCAACGTCAGCTTCTTTATCAGCCTTTTTGGCACGTCCTCTTTTAGGCTTTTCTTTGACGATTTCTTTCTCAACACTTGGTGCCTTGCGAGAGCGTTCTGAAAATTTTGTTAAAAATTAGCTTATAAGGATTTTTTTTTTTAATTTTATTATAAACTTAATTACTTTTTGGTAACACTTCTTCGGCATCACCATTTGTAGCTGTTGTTTCATCGTTTACAGGGACTACTTTGGCTGCAACAGCACGTCTTCGTTTAGTAGTTTTCTTTTCGACCTTGATTTCATCAGCTGCGGGTAGCTCGGTGTTGTCCTTTTCAGCAATTTTTTCCTTTTTTGCAGCTCTTCCCTTTTTTTTCTGTGGTTCAACAGCTACAATTTCTTCGGATTTTTTAGAATTTTTTAAGTTTTTCTTGGATTCTGTCAGAAAAATTTATTATTAGATATTTAGTTAATGAGTAATTTAGGGTGCAGAATTGATCGTAGCGTCAAGTTTAAAATGAAATGCCAAAAAATTCGAAAACGTGCAAGGCAAAAAAGCTTAAACTTGACATCACAAAGTTTTTGTGTATGAACGTAATTGCAAGTCTAATAGGAAATTGAAGCTGAATTGATCAAGAAAACCTGATGTGTGTAAACGGGCTTACTATTTAGTATTTTTGTTAGTAATGTTTCTAACATCTTAATTCACATGGATAACTTTACTTTCAAATCATAAAAATTTTTATACCAAATATGTCTTAGCTTACCTTTTTCTTCTAAAACTTCTTCCAATTGCTGTTTCTGTTCCACTTGTTCTTCTTTTTTTGGCGACATTTCTTGTTTCTTTTTCCTTCCACTGGTCTTGGGATTTTTTTCAGAAGTTTTAACTTCTTCCTGTATATCTCCAGCAGAAGACGGCTCTTTGTCAATTTCATTAACTTTAGTAGCCTTTTTTATTTCCGCCTTTTTAGCGCCACCTCTGGCTTTTGGTTTTGTTTTAGTTTCTTCATTTAGCTTTATGTCGTCAGTTTCTTGAATTTCTGGCCGTGAGCTGTTTTCATTCTCTATAACCTCATTTTCAGTTAATTTCTTTTTACCCCTACCCTTAGCAACCGGCTTTTTGCCAAGAGGAGCTTCTGCATCCAAATCAGGCGCAACATTTTTACCGCGTCCACCGCGTTTGCTTGCCTTCAATTTTGGCGATGCCTTGGTGTCATTCTCATCGTCAATTGAATCACCATTTAGCAAAATTTTCGCATCAACCGATGTTTCTTCTACAATTTCTTTTTCGCCATTGTTAAGAACATCAGCGTCAGATGATGCTGCTAATTTTGTCGATGCTTTTTTGTTATTTCCTCTTTTTGGCGGCATTTTCCTTTTCTATTTGATATAATTTTATTAATAACACAAAACTAATTGAAAAATTATAATTTTTCGCAATATAATCTGATTTTTCAGCGAACGCCGCAAATGTTGCACTTTTAGATGTACACAAAAACTATTCTAGTTCTTTTTGGCGCTCATTCACATATTTATGTATTTGTTTGAACTACCCTCTTTCTTTTTGTTATCAAACATTTGTGAATAGTAAACAAAGGCCAGACATTTTATAACTGAAGCCAGCCAGAAATAAGCTGATTTTTAATCAGGCTAGAAAGGCGTAAATTTATTTATTTAATTATATGAATTATTCCATAAAATCATAACATCAATTTTCCACATGCTGAAGCTCGGGAAATCTATTGGTTTCTAGTATAAAATTCGAACATGTGGCAGCACTCTTGCAAGCTGCTTTTGGGGGCAAAATTCCTTTTCGAATTTGTTTCTTGGCGGTTACTATTTTTACAAACGGATTTAAAATATTAGCATCACTTAATGGGATGGAACTCTAACGCTCAAGATGTATTAACGTCTATAACAGAACTGCCCATGAGCTATGCGCTTAATGCTCAATTGTTTTTGTAAAAACACAGCTATAGCACTAGCAATGAAAAATACACAAACACCTTTTTCTTATATATTTCCTTTTTTTTCTTTACTGTACACAAACTAGAGCAACGCAACAACATTTTCGAATGCTTTGCTGGTAAACATAGACGCCAGCGATTATCAGAGTAGATTTTGTTTTTCTAATTACGTTTTGCTATATTAAATAAAATATATTGGTGTTTGTTCTTCCATATAGAACTTTTCGGTACCCCTGGTCCACAATGTGATATCGCTACAAAATTCTACATTTTTCTGCTACTGATAATATTATAATGGCTCTTAACTTCAAATGTATTGTTTGCATATTTGAAAGTAAAATTAAGGGAGAAATAAATAATATAGAAACAGAATATCAAGAAATAGAGATTATAACAACTTATAAAACAATTTGTATCTTGCTAACTTCATATGGCGAGCAAATTGCCGCAAAACAATGAGAAAAAAACTGTCTACTCTTATTGAAAACAAAGAAAAAGTGATTAAACCCTTTTATGTCCAAGCGTGAGTTTCATAAACGGTTTGCGTAGCTTATTTGATCTTTTAGTGGTTTATTCTGAGTTAAACATTTACAACTATTTATAAAAATATTCTAAAACATAAAATAACCTATAATTGTAAAAACGTACTGCTATAATATGCAATTGTGAAAAAAAGTTTCAAATATTTTTGTCAAGAACAGCTCTCTACACGCCTGTCTTTGTTGTAATTTTTCTCTAGCGCTGCCATGTAGTAAAAGTTAATACACATTGCTAAAGCTGAAAGTCTATACCACGGAAAAATTGGCAGCACTGATATAACCATTCAGACCAATTGTAATCCCACAAAGCAAAAAGTAACGACAAAATTGATTTATATTTGAACTATAAAATATTCTTATCCAGAATTAATTCAAATATTATACAAACATAATCTTTTTGAGAAAATATCCACGAGACGTTTGTATGTATGTTTTTAAGACTAACAATCGGTAAGTCAAATGTCATTTTAACGTACAGTTAAAGTGTACCCAATTCAACTTTAAACGAATGGTAAGCTAATAAATGTTTTTGCATACAACGTTAGGAAATTTTTCTTATCAATTGCTTAACAAGATTTGTTAAGTTTTTTTGCATACAGCCGTAAATGTTTAATTCAGAATAAACCATTAAATTCACTTTTAAAAATACAAATAATACATTTGATGAAAATGTCTTATTATATTGCCAATAGCAAAAAACTGTCACATGCCGTAGCGCTGCCACCTTACAGGTTTAATACACCTCGCCACAAATTTACTGCTTTATTCAATGATGGCGTAATTAGTGCCAAATGCTCTAGTGGATGTTGTTGTTTTCAACAGTAGTATTTCCGCTCCATGCCACTTTTTCATAGTATGGCAATATAACGTCTTAGTCAAATATAAATTTACAGTTAAAAATTTCTGTATGCTGAAGTGATTATAAACGGTGTATATTGTTAAAAATAAAGTTTATAATTTGCCAATATGAGTTACTTACGTACTATAATTGACTTCATTCAAACTTTAAGCTTAAAGGATGAAGAAATAAACAATCTGTTGAAAGAAATTGACGAAATGAATAGAGAAAATACCACACTTGAATATCAATTAGAGGGTAAGTAACATTTACTGCTAGACACCTATAAAATACTGTTAACCTTGAAACTAGTAGAACTTGAACGCGAACATGTACGCCTACAAATCGAATACCACAATTTGAAAACAATTTCCTCCTTTAAAGATGTTTCTGCTATTGAAAACTTAAGACCCACATTTCAGAAAATTTATAAAAATTATGTAGAATTAAAAAGTCTTATTGATAATGTTGATTTCACGAAAATTTTGCAATGTAATTATATGGAAATGGAAGCGAAATGTCGCAAAGAATGGCAACCAATAGAAGATTCTATTGTTAAAACTTTAAATTGGCACCAAAAAATGGAGCAAAGACATATTGTGCAAAGATATCGTCAAGCTGAAATCACACATCGTGAAGTTGAAAATGCTAACAAAACTCAACAGAATTCAATGGAGGAATCTTTAAAACAAAGTGTTGAGCTTATCAATCAGGCAAATGACAGAAGAAATAATATAATTATAAATTTGATTAAGGGGAGACAAGAATTGGCAGAGTATCGCAAAAAGGTAATATTATTGAAGATGCACCTGCATAAATATGCGAAATAAAATAATTGGTTTTTAATATTATTAGATGGTGAAATTAAATCAGTATGAAGTTTACATAAATGGTTTGAGACAAGAAAAATTAGAAATCCGTAATCAGCTGGAGCAAACTCATTTTAAGGTAAAAAGTTTCACTGGCATGGAAATCATATAAACAACAATATTGCTATAAGACAATCTATTCCTTTATTATTAGACTTTTAATCCGAAGCTAAATTCGAACACTAGTCATAACTTTGCATTGACAACAACAACAAACAAGGAAACTACTAATTTTATTATGCCGAAATTCCCTTCCTTTTCGGATATTTTAGAAAGCTTTAATCAGGCTGAAAAGGTAGCAAATATCACTGCCATTCAAAATTGCTCTAATTTTTGCGTAAAATCAATTTTACATACTTCAAACACGTCGATAACAACTAAACAAACAAAAAATGTACACTTTAAAGTGCAGTTAGAGGAATATCAAGAAGAGACTACTGAAATTGAAACTGATGTGGATCAAATGTCTCCTAAAACAACTATGGAAATTAATGAATCTCAAGGCAATTGCGAGAATTTGCAAGAAATTAATGATTTGGAGAATAATTCTGATATTGAAACAATAGACTTGCTAACGCCAGCCGATAACAAAGAGAAAGTGGTTAAAGAACTTAAAGAGACCATCGATCACGAAGTGAATACAAAGCAAATTGGAAACAAATCTATGATAGACATACAAGACTGTATTATCTTTAAAACGCCATTTCCTATAGAAGAATTGAAATGTATAGAAAATATATCCGATAAATCAAATGTTTACCATTCCAAACCGTCTACTGATAGGTGTTCAACTACATCACCTCCCCAGGACATTACAGAAATTTTAAATACAACGAAAAGTTCTTTTTACGAAGAATTTTCAAAACTCTCATCTCCAGAGGAGGCGTCTCCAGAGAAAACAGCGGATTTCGAAACATTCTTTAACGAAAATAAAGACAGTGTAATTTTCTCAAAGGATTCTACGAATGAGGAAAGGCAAATAAACGCAGTAACGAACAACATTAGCAAAAATAATTCATCAGAAATACAAGATTTTTTAGATTTTGGTTCTAATAAGGGGTTTACTTTCGATTCCGACGATAACATGGGTACTAGTTATAATACTGGAAATATGGATTTTATGTAAAAAAAATGTAAAGAATATTATATTATAATTTTTTGTTCCGTTACTGGTTTTATTTTAAAACATTCAAATTGTTCATATTTTGTAAGTTCCAATAATGAATCTATAGACTTATTAACCCCGGCCGATAAAACGGATAAAGTGGATTAGTATTTTAATTCTATATCAACTGTAAATAAATATATGGTGTATGCCAACCAAAAAAAAAAAAAAAAAGATACGGGTACATATTTTTTTAAAACCTTTTTGTTTATTTAAAGTTTAAAAGTCAAACATATAACAGTATAGCACAAACCCTGCTACCCCCCTTATTACAAGAGTCGTCATCGTAATCACATAAACTGGATGAGAAAGTCGTAAAGCTGCTCTGGACTGGAGTCATTGTAATTATTCCTTAAGTGCGGTCCCGCTTGGTGTTGTTGTTTTGCTTCTCGCTCTCACTGGTTAACCGTTTGCTTCAACTAATTGTATTAGTTTACAATTTTTTTTAAAGATATTTCTTTGTTAAGCACGCAGCAACTTCTTATGTGAAGGCAGCGCCGTTGCAGCGCAAATTGCGGTTAATACCATCGTGATCTGCCTTACTCCGCCCATGCTGGGGATCCTATACTTTCTGTATCTATTTTGAGTGTACTAGGAAGAATTTTTCGATGTGGATTTCACGAGAAACGGCTCTTGCAATAAGAGGATTAACGTTAAAACTTATTGAAAAAATTTCGAAATTGTTTTTCTCTTGCTTTAATTATATCTCAATATAAAATAATACTTCATAGAAGAAAGAAGTCAAAAAGAATCAACAGCACAGTGTTAAAAAACGAGTACTGCTGAAAGTTTGACTATAAATTAAATAAATGATATTCGTTATTTTTTTTTTTCTGTTCACGATATGTGATGCATAATAATAAAAATATTGATGTAAGTATGTACTCGCTTAGGCATTTAAGCCCATCGACATGTATATAAAAGCAGCAATATATTTTTAACAAATTATCTAGTATTCATCTAAATCAAAATCTTCATTATCCAATTCGTCAAGTTGCATACTTTGGAAATCCACCTTGTAACGTAAAATACCTAAGAGAAAAAAAATTTATAAAAAGTATTAAAAAATAAAAAAAAAATAAAAGATAAAAAAGTTAATGCCCTTATACATATGTGTGCCAAATTATTTATATTTTATTAAAGTCTAATTAGTTAAATTTAAAAGTTTGAAACGGCAGTAACATCAGACTAGAATACAATTTAATAAAAATTAGCATTTTTGTTCCTTTTTAATTTAATACACTAAATCATAAACAGTCACAACTCAAAATTCATAAAAATTTTCAAGACGCAAAAAAGTATTTTAGAAACATAATTGTAATCTAACAAGTTTTTTTTTTAATTATGTGATATTATTATGAAAATAAGAACAAATTTTGTGTTGGGACTAGGATGATCGAACGGTAATTATTCGGTCGGATTTTGGTTTTACTATAACCGGTTTTTTTACTTTTTCGAATATCGAACATATCGATTTTATGAGTGGCAACCTAGAAAAGAATTTGCAAGCTTAAGCTTAATAAAAACAGTAGTATTACAAAAGAGATATACTACAAAACATTTGAACTGCATACTGCTTTTGAAAGATTATTTAAGAGATGCAATCAATAATACACGACCTTTTGAATAATTTGCTTATTAACAGCTAGTTTACGAATCTCGACAACATGCTTGCGTTCGCAATCTAAGCGAAAGAAAATTGATTTGGGTTCGTCTAACTATTTTCTATGCGAACGATGTGTCAAAACTCCATCAAAATACATAAGAATATGCGAACGAATAGTAGTGAGATAGACAAAACCAAATTGATTCGAATGTGAGTGACTGGCTTTCTTTCCCATTCATTTTCTTTCGAAATTGGTAAACTGGCTGTTAAAATACATATGTATTATATTATTCACAACATTTTGATCACAACTCAATGCCCCCAAGGGTAATCGCGCTTATACATTTATATACTGAGTAGGGATCACAGATTTATATTTAGTTTATTAGAGAGTTTTTAAGTAATTTTTACTTTGTTATTTCTGGAAATTGCTTTGCTTCTCTCCAAATGTTACTTTAACTATCAAAATCAAATGTTATTTTATTAAAAAATTTGTTTCTAACTTTATTTAAAAACCGGTTAACCGGGTTTTTCTCTCATTTTTTTTACCGAAAACCGAGATTTTTTAAATTGCCACTTTTCGAAGTATTCGAAAACCGGTTTTAGAAAATGCAGAATCATCGATCACCCTAGTTGGAACGCATTCAATGTCATTTTGTTATTGTGCATACTATTATACTAACTTTTTCATTTCAATAAGCTTTTTCCACTAATAGTGCCACAACCCAAAATAATACTTTTAATGTGATTATTATTAAAATTCTCAATTACTGATAAGCGTGCTGCCACAACTGAAAACTAGTTAGTTGATTATGTACAGACGAGACAAATAAATAAAAACAGACATAACTGGACGCCTCCTTTAGCCATGAACTTGGTACGAGGGCGGATTGATATTGAAGCTAGGTAGGAAAAACGTTTTTTTTTTTTCAAAAACCATTTTTTTCTCAACATAGTCTCCTTTTAGGTCAATACACTTAATAAGTCGATATTCCAACATGTAATATTTATCGAGCCATTCTTTTATTTCTTTCGCCGTTTTCCCTTACAATTAATAGTGTTTAATCTCTGCACGAAATTCACGTTTTCCCATTTTTTAAGAAACGCAAAAGTTGCTTACTTCAAACGACTACACCAAATAAACTAATCGATGAATTTGAGTGAAATTTTAACAGCTGACGTTTGACAGATCGCAATTTAACAAGCAAAAAAAAACTTTGTATTTGTGCTGGCATCTAGCGCTAGGTAGCTTCAATATCAATCCGCCCTCGAATGAGCATCATGTCGAACATTGCAAATGGCCAATATGGACCGCTCATGTCCATGTTACGGACATGCTCTGACATCGATGCTCGAGCATATGGCTGAGCGTCGATGTTCGCCATGAAGTTGGCCATCACGAGCAGAAATACATAAAATGGCGCCGAACCGAACACTTTCAGGATGTAAACTATGTGGTTAATCAGAACATACGTATTCGCCACATACAAAAACATGAACTTATTTTTACCTTCGCTCTGACGACGTTAGTTTCGTGTCATGTTCAAGTCGATGGCCCGTGAAGACAAAGAATAACGATATTTTTCCTATTAAAAAATATAGTGATGTTCGGTGTAGAATTATGCAAAAAACCGATTTTCAAAATTTTTGAGTTGTGACTATTTATGTTTTAGTGTGCAATATTCTAAAAATTTACAAACACTTCACAAATAATTACATTTAAAGAATATTAAAAAAAAAAATCCGAAACTTAAAAAATAAATTAAAATGTTTATTACAAAAGACATGAAAACTTCAAAAATGAGATAAACGTTTGATGCTCAATATCACTAGATACCAGATTCTTTTTTCAAAATTTTCATTAAACCAACACCAAAAGATTTTGTCTAAGCAAAGTAATATAAACCGATGAATATATCGTTGGTCTCATGTAACATAATGTAAACATAATTAAAACTTTACAGAGCAACGAAAAACATTGAATTGAAACTATATTTATCAACAAGTAAATTTTTTGTACAATTACACTACTGATTTTAAGTGTACACGTAACAGAATTCTCTCTGCGATTAAATTTGGCATTCTCTCTCATCTTAGATATTATCGCAGGTGTGGACACTAAAGGACCAAATAAACTACACAAACTGCTTGCCAAACATGTCAATATTTTTAAGTTCGTGCAACCATTTTTTCTTTTAGGGGGTGTTTGCTAGTTTTTATAAATATTTCAAGCATGTTTGCATGAAAATCAAAATTTTTTTATCTTCATGCAAACATTTTGAGTGTGTGTGTGTGTGTATATTTTGTCATTTCAATGACATTTTTGCAGAGTGAGGTGATGGAAGAAGAGGCGCACAAAACGATGGATTAATTGATTGATGCAATCAAGAAAAAACGACCACATTTAAAGATGAAAAAAGTGATATTTCTTCCAGACTATGCACCGTTTCACACAGCATTAGATACTATGCTAAAATTACGTGAAATACACTTCGAATTGGTTGATCATCCATCCAACTTATAGTGTTAGCTCCTAGTGACTTTTTCCTGTTTCCAAACGTGAAAAAATTGCTCACAGGAAAAATATTCATATCAAACGAAGAATTGATTACCGAAAGTGGGGGTCCCCAAAATCCTATTATTCAGATTGTATAAAAACTGGAATATCCAACCTTATTGTGTTTGGCTTAGTCGTAAAACGACAGCTCTCATAGTAGCTGTCGCATTTAAACTCTTATCTTACCGTCTAAAATTTTCGACAAGCAAAATTTTTTAAATGAATCATAATATAAAAGATTATGCTAAACTAAATGATTATGAAGCATCCTGTTAAAGAAGTGCCAAACAAATTTTTATAAATAACAAAGAGAATAAAAATTAATATTTTTTTATATTGTTCATTTAATTTTTGCAAATAAACTTTGTAAAAATGTTGTGCTGCATTTTACCCATCCTCTGAATATAATTCCATAAAAAGCAGCCGAGACAGCAGCAACTGAAAATATTTTTGCTTTCTAACAAAAACTATGTTCGAAAATATTGTATTATAAATGTTTGTTCACATATCGCTCCTCTATTGCAACATAGTCATATCTCAAAAAATGGGCTTTTCGAGTTAATAATGCAAAATTGTTAACAGTACTACCTTTTATATTGTGCCACAAAATTTATTCAAATTACTTTTAAACTGTTTTCTTTAGGAGATATTTTCTAAAAAAAATTTCGAAGACTTGTATGGAAACTAAAAGTTTGAAATGCGTTTTTCTCGAAACAAGTTTTTTTGAGTTATGCATATGTTGCAATAAAGGAGCGATATGTTTAAAATCAGTCCATGCCTTCGTACAACCCTGCAGGGAACGGGATGGTGGACCAATATAATTTAAATTTTCGCAAACGGTGTGTCCCGCCGTTTTACTTTTTTTTTTGTATACATATATAAATAAATAAACACTCATTTCAAATGAGTAAAAGTAACAGCAATTATATGTAAAAAATGGAGAAATTAGAATTCGTATTTTTATTTTTGGTTTTTTTTATTTTATCAGATTTGAGTTATCTATGGTGAGCAAATACGTTGACGACAAATTTGCTCCCTTTTGGAAGATAAATACGCCAAGCACGGTAGCATTTTAATGGCGTTTTTGTAATGGATTTGAAATTTGTCGTAATCACTGGCGTTTTTCGCCAATCACCATTTTTCAAAAACGCCCGTCTTTCGCCATAAAAACTCCAAACACAATAAGGGTGATCGTCTTACTAAGTGTATTGAGAAATAAATGGTTTTTGAAAAAAAAAAATGTTTTTTCCTACTTAGGTACATAGCTTCAACATCAATCCGCCCTCGTATAACGGGATTATTCTAGGTATTTCATATTTTTGTTTTGTAACCTATGTAAGTTACAAGATAAAGTATTTGGAAAAAAATTGCGGAATATTGTAAAGAAACTAGAAAAATTCTTGCTCTTGGTGAATGTTTGATGTGCATATGTACTTATTTCAGTGATGCACCGTAAATACAGCGCAACTCGATTTAAGATAAGCGTACTTAGAGCATTAAAAAAAGGCACCGTTTAAAGATTGCTGGTTCAAAATTTAACGAATGGTCTGTCTACTCGATGTTTCTTAAATTTTTTTACGGATTTTGGAATAAAAAAAAAAAACGTAAACCACAAATATAAAAGCAGACTTTCAATCTTTCAATCAATTCATTTTGTTTTTTATTTCGGGTTTATTGTGTTTGTTACTCATACTACGTGAATAGCAGCTTGTAGGTTTAAAAGTTAATAATTTATACAAAAAAATGGACTAAAAATTAAACACTTTTGTTAAAATAGGAAACGCTATAGAAGTTTTATAAAACGTACATATTCAACATTATACTTAAATACATATGAATTTGAATTGTATTAGTACTGGGGAGAAATTTAAAACAAAATTTAATAAAATTTATACAAAAACTACTAGCCACCAAATACATAAGTAAGTTTGTATGTATGCAGGATTTAAATATGCTAAATATGTAGTACTGACCACCACTGTTAAAGTATTATCATTTGTTAATGTTATATATAAATATTAATATGAGGTGAACAAGCTGCTTCTTTGTTAGTTAGTTACTTTTTTCTTTCTTTTTATATATATGAAAAATGCTGGAAAAAATATATAAATTGTGTGTTTAACAAATTTAATAATCATCAAGATCAACATCTTCCAAAGGTTCATCAGCTTGTAGCGACTGAAAATCGACTTTGTAGCGTAGAATACCTTTTGTTTATGTTTGCAGGAATTGTATACAAAGCAGTTTTTTTTTACAATGCACATTTAAAAGGGATTATTTAATAAAAGCGGTAAGTAATAAAATTGGGAAAGAGAAGAAAAAGAATTATACAAAAACCCATTTTAGTTTTAAATTATTTTGATTTAGTAAATATTACTGTAATAACTAGCCTACTTCTTATTATGTGATTCGATTTGAATTATCTTATAAGTGTGTAGCAGTTAATTATTATGCAGCAACTTACCACCAATTCCACCAAAACCTCTTACAAACTGGCTGCCCTCCTGAGATTTGTCAGTGATTATTTCGAGAGTGGCTCCAAACATTTTATAATTGTTCGCCAGCCATTCTAATAGGGGCTGGGATTCAATGAGTTCCATTTCTACGCCAGTCTAAAGTAATAAAAAATATTTCAAAAATTTTATATATTTTTTTTTTTTTGCATAAATCATTAATAAGCGAACTTTTAGTTATGTAATATATGTACGATATTGACTAACAAGTTGTTAGTTAGTTCGAGTCCAATTTCAGTCAAGAAGAGGGATTATTTGTAATTATAACAATAATTGATGTGGAACAATAAGACCAAAGGAGAACAGAAAAAAGAATTGAATTCAATAACTGGGGGACAACAATTAGCTGTTTCGTAGTCGCTGCACTACTCATCAGCACCCACTGGGATTCGAACTCGAGATCCATGTGAACATGATGTAATTTTAATACGGCCGCTTAACCAACTCAGCCACCGAGCCTTTTAATTATTCTTACGTTAATATTTGTACCATATTGATCACATATATGCAATTGTTATAACCCCAGTTGTTTGTACAGGATTTTCTGTCATTGAACAACCAGTTTTTAATTTTTTATTTGGAAGCCTTTGAAAGGTATTCATTCAACTTTATAACCCAATATTTTAAATAAATTAATGAGAATTTAAAAAGAAAAATGTTTTAATAAACAAAAAACAAGCATTTTCTTTTACACGCGCCTCTTCTTTTCTCTGCAACTTTCTTATTTGATTAATATTAGAAGCTAATGAAGAGAATACACTGAATTGTTTGAATATTTAATATGTTTAAAGCAAAAAAAGCAAAATTTGACTGCATTTTACACTGGCAATAAACTCTTCACATAATTAAAAATTCTTTGCCGTTTTGGTTTCAGTGGACAAGTTTTAAGTTTAATTTGAATAAATTTAACACATATTAGGTGTATTTCTTTACTTTCCGGGCAAGTTTCATGCAAAAGAGAGCAAGCATAAGTTTCTCTCAAATACAGACAAAATTTACCAAAAGCAGACGCAATAAACCACTCCGTTAGTGAGCGCTTAGAAAACTTGGTCTGATATAAGCCATAAAATAAAAAAGCCAGCACTGTCAGAAAAAATGTGAAGACTCGTGTAAAATTCTGCATGGAGCACAAAAATTGGAGTGTGGAAGACTGGAAACGTATTATATGGTCGGATGATACCAAAACAAACTGTTTTCAGTCAGATGGCAAAGAGTAATATTGTCACCGTCCTTACGAAACTTTAAAAAAACACCAAGTGAAGGAAACGATGACGTACGGTGGTGGAAGCCTGATGGTTTGCGCTTGTTTCACTTGGTGGCATCTCGAAACATTGGTAAAAATGTTAGAATGAAAAAGGAAGATTACCTTCACATTCTAGAAAACAATTTACCCGATTTTGTGGATGAAAACGGAATAAGTGGTTTTGCAGCAGGACGGGAATTAAAGCATGCAGCAAAGATAGTGAAGAATTGGCTATCAAATAAAAAATTTTAAACTATGCAATGGCCAGCGCAAAGCCTGGATCTAAATCCGATCGAAAATTTGTGAGTTTTGTTAAAAAAAAAAGTCTTTCACGATACTATAATGTACCAACCAATTTTTTTATTTTTCATTATTCAAAACTCCCGAATTCACAAAGATCTGTCTGTTCCACTGGTAAAAGATGAGTTTTCAAAGCATGCGACAAGGTATACCAGCAAATTGGAACTTCACCTTAACCCTCTTGCGCGAAACATACTTAATTTTAGTGGTTACACTGGGTTGAGAAGAAGGGATACCCTTGCCACCATCAGAGCGTTAAGTAGGTGATTTTACCGATATAATAAAACTTTTTGTCTAGCATTAGCTGGACTTAGTTAATTTATTGTAGTTAGTATTAAGATCTGAGTTAGTTAGTGTTAGTTCACATTGTGAAGATTCAATAAATAAATAATAGCTAAACAAAAAAACAAAATTATTCAATTTATCTGTAACCGAGTTCAAACGGAGTGGTCAAACATTCCAAAGAAACACATGCAGCACCTGGGTGAAAGTATGCCTAGGCGTGTAAAAAGGATCAAATATTACAAAAAAAAAATCTTAAGCGTGCAAAAGTAGAATCTTTAGTTTTTGTCATAATTTTTTTTTATCTTATATTATCTTAAATATTTCTGAATTTCTTCTTGTTTTATTAAAATAGTATTTTACTGAACAATTTAAATAAAAATTGGAATTTGTTTTATTTTATTTTATGTCTTTAAATGCAGTTTTAAACTAAAAGTTATTATTATGTATCCACAAGTGTTCGCCACATAAAAAATACTTTGTACAATAAACAATGTCTTCAATTTACTAATAATTTTAACTAGACCGTGTTTGTTTTCAATGCGCATACAGACAGACTATAAATATTTATATCATTCTGCTTACATGACATCGTTCCGAAGTTGAAATTTTGTGCCAGTTCACACAAATATGTACATTTAAAACAAAAATAACGTTCAAAATGTTGTTATTGTTTTAAATGTAATTGTACGAATTAAAGAACAACTTCGTTACTTATGAACTAGCACTTAATCTTACGGCCACATAATGGATGAAATTTTTATCAAAAGTGGATATACAATAAAACGCCCCCACTATATCTCAAAAACAATAAGCGATAAAAACTTGCTTTGCATAGGAAACGGTTTTATCTTATTTCTTTCGATTTTGTGATACACGTGAAGAAAACTTGGATACGACGATGTGTCACAAATGAATTTGATAATTTTATAACAAAAAACAAAACACAAATCTCACCTCTTTATCTGTGAAATGCGATTTATCTTTTTCTTGTTCGGGCGTTAAATGCAAGACAGTGGTCGATGTTGAATTGGCATGATTTTTCAAAACATAGCGTTGTATGTCCAAATTTTCCCAACATATCAACGTTTCAACAGAGCCAAGTTCTAAGGCGCGCAAAGTATCCTCAACTCCAAAACAATATTTTCCCGTATCCTAAGAAAACAAATTATATATTATTTTTTTTTTCAGTTACGTACTTGTTTCCATACACAAGTTTTTAAATTACCTGAGATATTTCATCAAAATAACGGCCAATTAATTTCTTTTCCTGTATAAATTTCACGTTTTGTAAAGATTCCGCAGCAAGTTCAATAGCTTGGTTGAAACCATTTTCACCGCCATAAGAGACATCAACGAGTTTAATTACTTTTGATTGCAGTCTCTAACAACAGAAATGGAAGCCGGGAAATATTCAAAATATAATCTATAAAAATAATAATATCTTATAGGTATCTTCTTACCGGGTCAAACATATCAGATTGGCTCAATTCAGTTTTAAAATCTGCACTGCCAGCCAATATTAAACCAGCTATGTTGGGCTTGTCGTTTGTGATGAATAATTGCGTGGCAACCTCTGCAACTTTGCGCACATAATTGTGTCGTTTCTCCATTCGTAAGCGTGCAAAACGCAAAGCCGACTGACCACCACGACCATGTTTTTTCGGCAGATCAACTGTAAATTTGTGCAATACTTCCCGGGTGTTACCCTGTAAAGTACCAAACAATGCACCATTACCATCCATCACAATAAAACCAAATTTATTGTCGTCAGCCAAAAGAGCGGTCAAAGCTTCGGTGTGAAATTTATTGTCACACAAATATAAAGATGTGTTAATGGGTTTGAAGGGCTCAAAATCAATGTTAACCTTCTTTTCTTTACCCTCTTCGGTGACAATAGTACCGCAATATATAACCAAACCATTGGGAGGCACTATTTATAAGTTATATTAGTAATATTATACATGTAGAAATTACTCATCAAACATGAAGATTACAAAGTTACCTTTGGTATACAGTTTAAGTCTATGTTGGACTGAGGTGATGGCACCTAGTACAGAGAGGCGATTAACACGTGACTTAATGTTCGAGGCAGTACCAAATTCATCAGCCAACATTTTGCTCACTCTTGATATTTGATCCTTTGGTGGAATAATTAAAGAAATCATGCTAGTACCATTGCTGTAAGGAAACGAAATATATTAAACATACCTGTATACATAAGTTCATACACATGTGCATGTCCTAACTTTTTTTTTTGCATATGCACAATTTTCTTTGTGACTCGATTAAAAGAAAAACCAAATAATAGCACATACCCTCTTGCCATTTCCAGACTTTTTATTAATTTCTTTATTTTCCATATTTCCACATTGCGATCTGCTGACGTTTCTTCTCCAGACATGTTGAAAGATTTAATACAACCACCTTTTTACCTTTCACGAATCAAAATTAGAACTCAGAATGCCTTTGCCTACAACCTCGTCAATTAAACACGCCTTTGGTATAATTAAAATTTTTCGCAAGTTTTTGTTGAAACTGTATTAAGGTTATTTATTTGAACAGTCCTCTACCGTAAATAATTCTAATTATATTTTATCAATTTTGCTTCGTAGCTGACGTCCTTCTACTGAAAATTATGGAAAAAAGAAAAGAACATGAACTAAATTGAAAGAAAAAGGCGCAGGTCAACAATGCTGTGTGTATGTGTTACAAATTATGTTTGCAAATTTTTGTCATCTGCATCAGAACTGCAGTAAAATCTTATTTAACATTCAATATATTTTTATATTTAATTAAAATTTGTAACATACCCTCTGACAAAGCGAAACTAATTTTTTACAACTTCAAGGATTTTCTTTTTTTGACAAATTTTAATACATTTCTTAAAGGATAAACAAATGAATCAGCCACAGTACGAAAAACACTAAAAATAATGCTGCCAGACTGGCTTGATAAATAATTACAATGTCAAGCAGACAAGCCATGATACCGTTGAGGGTGTAAACAAGGCGAACTCATAACAGCTGAAATTGACAACGCAGCTGATAACTTTTTTTAAAGTTGGAAAAATATTTTAAAACAATTTTTTAAATTTTGTATTGTATCTTGAGCGCCAGATATCATCCAGAATCCTCCCCAATCTGGCTGGCCAGCTTTTTCAAGCTCTATGATCTGAAACTTTAAGTTTCACAAAATAATAATAACGGTTTTACGAAATAATTAAGTTTTTCTTTTATTGCAAGTGTTTTTTAAAAGAAAATTTATAAAAATTTAAAATTTTTGCTTATTAATTTTTCTATCTTAAGCGCCAGATATCATCCAGAATCGTGCCTACAAGTATTTCCTAGCTATCTATGCCACCATGTGATTCATGGTACAATTAACCGTGATATGATTGTTATATAGATATTAGTAGCTGAGATAGTAAAAGGAAATAAAGTAAATTGTCTAATATTTTGTATACCCATATTAAATTCTAAGGCTCTCTATATTATATATTTTTATATATTATAAAGATAACGACCAATTAACGGCGAAACAAGCTGTAAAATTGAAAAATGCTTCTAAGTTGTGAATCACTGTGAACTAATGACCCATATGTATGTATGTATACGAATAAGAAATTTGTGTTTATTCTACTTTGTGGTTTACGTTCAGCTGCTAAAAATACTATTGCTTGAAACTAATAACTATTCACTACCTTAAAAAAATGAATTTTGATGCCAATTTAGAAAATATACAAAACTTGTGTAGAATGTGTTTGAAACCCGGTGATATAAACATATGGAACTATAAAGTTTCACTTAAACAAGACACTGAAATATCTGAAAGTAGCCCAGTGGAGGATGCCATGGAAAAACCATTCGTTGAAATAATGAACATATTTTCCAATACCCAAGTAAGACGCAATTAAAGTTTTTAAACATCGGCTTAAGTCCAGTCTACGCACAGATCACCAAATTGAAAAAAAATTATATAGGGGGGGGTAGAAAATTTAAAATTTTTTCAATTTGGTGCTCTGTGCGTAAACTGGACTTGTTCCTAAACATCTAATTTTTTTCAAAGGATTTGTTAAATTTATCTGAGGAGTTCCCATTATTGTGCCAGCAATGTTTCCAAGATTTAAAATTTTGTTACTCGGTTTACGAGAAAATAAAACTTGCAAATATACAATTAATAAATCTATACCAAGAGTCAATAAACCAGTATATTGAAGAAGAGCATCTGGTAGAAGTAGTGGAAGGAAACGAAAAAAATTTCACAGAGAATACAAATATAGTAGAAACGATAATACAAAATCCAATTGATAACGATGATGACTTAACACCAAATCAGCATAAATACTCGAAACATATAGTAAACCTAGACAAGAATAATTCGTTCATAGTAACCCAATTTATACCTGAAACGGTTGTGCCAGCCAACACTTTTATGGCAGATCAATCTAAAAGAAATGACGAAGAGTCGTCGCGGCCTCCACGGAATTTAATAACTGTAAATTTAAAGGCAGTTGAAGTACAAAATTTGGACAATATTGATAGAATAGAATCATCGCAACTCATAACTGACACAACAGATTCCTCAATTTTCGTATGTCAGTATTGCCCTCAAGCTTTTACTAAACCTGAATATCTTAAAACACACATACAAAAATCGCACGTTTGTAAATTTTGCACTCAACCATTTAATGTTACAGAAGAACTATTCAGACATATACGCCATGTGCATACTGAAAATAAATGTGCTATTTGTCACAAACTTTTTAGTTCTAGCACAAATCTAAGGCATCATATAAAAAGAGTGCACGGCATTAAACTACCAGCTAAAGTAACATTGATAGATTTTATTCACTCGGCAACTTCAGAAGTAAACAATGATGTAAGTGAAACCGAACTATTTGAAGGTGGGGACACGCCAGATTTAGAACATTTGTGGCAAAGTGACAATTGTGATATGGTAAATCAAAATGAAAGCCCAATGAATTAAAAAGTACACAATTAAAATTATTAACACCGAAGTATATCTATATACAATACTGGTATTGCTCGGAACACAACCATTTACAAAGAATTCGTTGTTTACTTTGTATTTGATGTTTTTTGGAAATCGCCAGTGACATCTTTATAAAATTTACAAATTCAACTTTTCTATTTATTTAATATAAGCTGGTATTGAGGCTGCCAAAAATGAACGGCATTTTCGAGAACTTCTCGACCTTTAATGTAATATTCTCCGTCTTCTAAATACATGGGAGTAAACTCTCTGTATGCCAGACAAACTCGTCTTTCCAGGACATCTTCACGTAACACGGAATGCTCAAACTGGTAACGGGCAGGACCATACAACACTATAAGAGATAATCTTCAAACAAGGAAAATAGTTTTTTAATAAAGCACGTTTACTTTTTTAAGTATTATACTTTTTTACAAACCTTGGCATATAAATTCTCATTACTTTACTTTTAAAATTATGTAATTCATCTGAGGCTAATAAAGGCTTAATTAAATGATTTTCATATTGGGTTACCAAATCTAGATTGTATTTATTTGATTTTGGCGAATCGCTTCCCAAAGCGTTTTTGTAGAGCGTTAGAGATAATACTGAATCACCCAAACAATTTACCGTTACTACACGCTCTCCCCAAATCCAGCAGTCGTCTATATGGGGATCTATTGCAGCTCCTTTTATTGGGTCATATTCCAAAGAACATTGCTCAATAGTTTGAAAATCTCTTAACAATTCCTCATTTTTAAATTTATCTTGAATAAATTTTGTAGTACTGGGAAATCCTTTAAATGTACCATTGTGTAATTTCTTTTTTTTAAAGTTAGTCTTTGGCCCAAAGTTTTGTTTACGGCGTCCACTTTGTGATGCGCACCAAGGTAAATCATCTAAATGCCTCATGATTTCCTTACCTTCGTTTACAGTAAGAAAATTTTCTCTTACAAAAATACCTGGAATCTCTAAACCATGCTCTTGATTGTGTTCCGGATGTTCGGCTTGAACTTTCTTACAGTCCCATCCATCAAACAAACGTTCACACTTAATACACCATGATAATGGTTGTAGTTTTTGCAATTCTTGCTTCAAATTGGGTTTGTCTATATTGAAATCCGATTCACATTTCAAGCAGGTGCGTACCCCTTTACAACCGCACGGCCTTAAAGTATTCATAATTTTATGCGATAGTCTTGAGTTTAGGTTTTTAGATGCAAACGAATAGCTGTTTTGTCCGCACAAACAACAACAGCTGATTGACTTTGTATTTGTTTTATCGATAACTTTATGGATACAGAAAACAGGGTAATCAATAAAAACTTAACTTTCGTATATATTAGTCTGCTTTTACATTTGGACAGACGAAATTTATATAAATTCGACTTGCATTCATCTGTATAAATTCGCCTCGATTTTTTCTGTATTGGAAATATTTAAAAATGATAAAACGGTATCAAAGCAGCCTTGAATGGCATGTTTTCTGATTTTCACATTTATTTCTAATTTCTTTGTTTCATTTTTTAAAATTGTTTTATTTTCATTCGTAAAAAAGACGATTTAAAAATCATTGTAAAAATGTAACATGATTATGGTAGCAACCTCAAAAGAATAAAAAAAAGTCATTGCTTTAAATCATCGTATAAATAAGCTCCAACTTAATTAAAACCCATGCAAGGCGAATTCATACCAGGTATATGCAAGAGCTATATATACAACACTAAAAAAAATAAATCGTTTTCAAATGTCAAGGAAGAATATAAACACAAAAACAAATTCAAACAAAATTTACATGAAAAGAAACTTTTAATTATTTCGTGAAAATTAAAGTCTCAGATCATAGAGTTTGGAATGGTGAAAATGGCCAGCCAGATTTGGGAGGATTCTGGATGATAGCTGGCGGTCACGATACAATATATAATTTAAAAAATTGTTTTAAAATTCTTTTTTTTTAATTTCTTTAAAAAAAATTACAATAAAAGAAAATCTTAATTATTTCGTGAAACTTTTAACTACTTTATGAAAATTAAGGTCTGAGACCATGAGCTTGGAATGGTGAAAATGGCCAGCCAAATTGCAAAGGATTCTGGAAGATACCTGGCGCTCAAGATATAATAGTTAAAATTTTTTTTTTTTTAATTTCTTTTAATTATTCCATTGACATCCGAACCAGATCAAAATTAAAAAAAAAGCTATCAGCTGCGCAGTCAATTTCACCTGTTATGAATTCGCCTTGAACCCATGTATAGAACTGCACATCTCCACTCGCAATATTTATTTTCGAACATAAGCACTAACGTCGGTGTAATAACAGCAAAAATATGTTCATGTTCAAGCTTGTTCTTAGGTGTGGAATACGTAGTGTATATTGGACATAAATTTGAAAAATTCGCCGCGAATAGTTTTATTAGTACGAAAACGTAAAGATATGCGAGCACTTACATGTCCAATATACTTATCTAACTCACCTAAACTGTGGATTGCCATGCTTCAGTTATTCCTTCCATTTCTAAACTTAATTTGCAGCAAAAATTAATTTTCTTTTCTATTTTTTGCGCCCTTTTTATTTCAGTTGTTTACAGATGTTAATCGCTGTTTGTTTATGTCTACATAAAAATACATCCCTGATCTAATGATGTGTGATAGAAATTGAAAATTTTTAAAAAACGATGAGAGCCGTTCGACTGTCAAATTTTCATTAGTATTTTCTCTCTATGTCATATGGTTTCATTAAATATGAAGTTCAGACGATACCATCCGTGCTCTTCTAAACAAAAAAATGGCATATCGTACGACTTGTATTACCATCTAAATCCCCTTTAAATGACAGTTTGTGCAATTGCAGCCGTTGTTCCAATTATGTGCCTGTTTTCTCTGAGAGTCGTTTTTGCTTTAGTTGCGGACGTATTCTGTTTCATTATAAATGCAACACAGCAATCGTATGAAAAAGGCATATTTTTAAAATGCATTTGTTTTTTATTAAAATAGATGAAAATTATGTTTTTTTTATGAAATAATGTAAAAACAAGTTCAATCTTATGTAGACGTTTTTTCGGTTACACGGTTTAACCATTAGTTTTTATATTATAAACAACTTCACTTAGAGTTCACTCCATCATTTGCTTGCGAGTTAAAATTGCGACTTTCACCACACCAAATTCAAATCGTAATCACATTTTTTTTTGCGAAATGTGAGTTTCAGCACATAGCTGTATGTTTTTTTTTTTTTTTTTTTACTTGGCAAACATATTAATTTAATTTGCATTATAATACAAAAGATATTTCCACTTTATAATTAAATAGTATTATCTATATACTTCATAGGCAAACACGTTTTTTAAAATCCCTTTTAAAGTCATACTGCACTGATTTAGATAAATTATATATCGTTTTAGAGTCCTTTCTGCACAGAAGTGAACGAGATAATTTCTTTTTGATCGGTTCAGTATTTTAGGAGTAATATGCCTATCAAATTATTACTAACACTAACAAACAAAATATTTCTGTGTTTGACAAGTAAAATAAAAACAATTTGGGGCGAAAGAAATAGAGAATGAATACCAAAATATTTCATTCTTTTACTTGAAAGAATCATTCAATTTAAGTAATTCATTCATGAATGACGCAAATTTTACCTAATTTTAACATTCATACATCCATAGAAAAATTTTTTGTTCAGAAAATCAAATACTTGAAAAAATATATAACAACACAGGGCATATCGCACACTAAATCATAATTAGTTCTGATCAAAAAATAGTCTTCAAATTGAGTACCGCAGAGTACCCGTCGTAGAAGAAAGTTGACAGTGTTGTAAACGAAATTTTCGCGGTCGTTCGAAATTTGATTTATAAGAAAAAAATTCAGAAAAATTAAGTTCCTACTGGCTGTTTATAATTTAGTGTACGATTAATTATAAATAATGTATAAAAAACTATTCTGAAAAAAGAACAAGGCAAAAAAATAAAAAAAACAAACCACACTACCGATTGTTTCCGCCCGGGTTCGAACCGGGGACCTTGTGCGTGTGAAGCACACGTGATAACCACTACACTACGGAAACCAGTTGCGATTCATGAACTACAATAGCAATAATTATATCGCCCAGCTACTAAAATATAGCAACTTCGTAAAAACATCTCTGCTTTTTGAAAAAACTCTCATTATTTTAACAGCTCTGTTCTATAAAAGATAAACAACAAAGCAAATCATCTTAGCAGGAATATTTTTCATACAGTTATTTAATCCAAGTTAATTAATTAGTCATACCTTAGGTAAAAAAATGTTAGCTAGTACTTTTTTCAAGACCCATAAGAAGAGTTGCTTCATTCATCTATTAAAAAAATTTGGCAATAATGAGACAAATTTAAAAAATGTTCGACAACTAGCTTCTGAAAAGAATGAAAATATATTAGATCTACAAAATGAAAAATTGCAAAAATATTTGGAATCTTTGCGAAAAGAATTTTATTTACTGCGTACAAACAATTCCAATAGAGGTGAAGAGTATATGAGGATGGTTCAGTTATCTGATATTATCAAAATGCTGGAACAACATCGAGCTTTAAAAAGCAACGTGCCATCTCGGGAAGACGTTGAAGCTGAGAAAGATGAAGATATGAAACAATTAATCAAAGAAGAGATTGACGTTTATATAGAACTTATGAAAAAAACTGAGAAAGAACTAATGGAAAAAATGCTTACTTTAACCGAAACTGAGGATTATCCTTCTTTGATATTTGAAGTCAACGCAGGAGCCGGCGGCCAAGAAGCAATGTTATTTGCCAAGGAATTATTCGAAATGTATGTAAATTTTTTCGATAACAATAATTGGGACTACGAGATTTTGGTTGAAGACTCAACTGAAATTGGTGGCTTAAGGCATGCTTGCATCATTGTTAATGATGAAAATTCCTATATTTGGTTGCGTCATGAAGCTGGAGTTCATCGGGTACAAAGAGTACCGGCTACTGAAAAATCTGGTCGTATCCATACCAGCACAGCGTCCGTTGCAGTAATACCAAAACCAGCACATGTAAATGTTGTTATATCTGATAAGGATTTAAAGATCGAAACGAAAAGAGCAAGTGGTGCCGGTGGTCAACATGTAAATACTACAGATTCCGCAGTCCGTATAGTGCATATTCCTACTGGTATATCAATTGAGAGTCAAAGTGAAAGATCCCAGATAAAAAATAAAGAAATCGCTATGAAAAAGCTGCAAGCAAAGCTTGTGCAAATACAACTAGAATCTTCAGAATCGACTACGAAAGCTACACGTAAAGCTCAACAAGGAAATTTGGATCGTAATGAAAAAATTCGAACATACAACTTTGTACAAGATCGTATAACGGATCATCGCATCCAGGGTGGAACTGTGCACAATCTTAAAGTTTTCCTGGAGGGAGGAGAAAATTTAAATAGTCTAATACAAAAAATATCCACCGAATTTCGAAGAAAACGTTTAGCTGAAATGGTAGAAAATTGGAAAGAGGTTGAAATTATAACTGATAAGGAAAAATAGTATTTTAGTCTAAAAAAAAAATATTCTTTATGTAATAAAAATTGTTTTTTCTGAACGAATTTTATTTAGCAATATTACTCCAATCGCCGGCAGAGCCCATCTGCATTAAATGCTTTCTTACGGCATCCTCCATTATCGCTTGAATTTCCCTACATCCCTCCAAAGCCTGTTCCATCACTTTGGATAAATTATCTAAGTGAAAACGTTGCGACATTTCCATAAAAGCGATTTTATTGGATGTAGGCAAAGATGCAACAGTCAAGGTGGGACCACCTGAAACTTCTTCAAAATGACAAACATCCGTGAGCGGTATGTTATTTTTACTTAGAGAAGCGGTACACGCTACTACATATTCTTTAAGGCATATGCCAGCATCTACCAAAGCTAATGTAGCTGCATTCAATCCCACTGCATAATTAGCGCCATCCGCCTGTAAAACTTCAACATAAACATCAATTTGAGAACGAGGGTACAATTCGGTTTTAATTGCTGCTTTCAATGCTTGTCTTAGATATAAAGTGATTTCCTGAGATTTACGATCACCCCGAGGACGATTTTTCCTTTCGGCAGTAGAAAATGTAGCCATGCTGTACTGGCAGTTTATGACAACTTCATTTATATCCAACTTTTTGCTAGTAGCTTGGTGAGGACCATAAACAGCAGCCAGCACTTTTGTGTTGCCTTGCTCCAGGTAGGCACTTCCATCTGGCTGTTCAAAAACACCTAATTTGCATTTGATTCGGCGTAATTCATGAGGTCTGCGTCCATCCAAACGTAGTCCTTGGTCACTTAACAATTCAAAATTAGCCATTACTAAAAACCGCGTGCCACCAGACAAATGAACTAATAAATTTTATTTACATGTAGTTTTAAAGAAAACAATGCACTTTGAAGATGATCTCAATTTATTAGCTTCATGTGGACAGCACTTTATCAGCAGCTTTTCCAACACTCTTTTGACAGCAGTAATGTAGGAATTTTAAATTAGTTTCTTGTCCCCCTGTACATTTGTTGTAATGGTGCATTAACGTATACACGGTGGCAACACTACGGCATGTGAAATTTTTTTTCTGGCAATATAGTAAGCTATTTACGTCAAATGTACTGTTTACATTTTTGAAAGTGAATTTAGTGTTTTATTCTGAATTAAACATATACAAATTATTTTGTGAACATAAAAATAATTCAAATAAATATAATTTATAATTATGAAAAGATACATTCATAATTTATAATTGTGAAAATAGTTACAAATATTTTTGATAACCATAGCTTACCAGATGCCTGTTTTTGTTGTACTGTTGTAATTTTGCTCTAGTGCTGCCATCGTGTATACGTTAATGCACCATGTTTGTTGTTTTTGTTTAAAAATCAGCGTTGTCAATTTTAAAATTTCAAAACGCACCAAAATGGGGAAAAAACCGCGTTATTTCAACAAAAACGCACCGAATTTTGAATTTTTTTCTCATTTTCAAAAAGCCATTTTGTATTATAAAAAAAAGCTACAATATTTTTATGTTACAAACACGATAATGAAACAGCCTTTTAAGCGACTATTATACAATCAAACTGCATCTGATGGCATGCCGTCAAATTCGTTCCATAGCTAGAACTCTTGATTGTCAAACTTGACCTCTAATGCGGTTCTGAAACTTTTATTACGACAATGTTATCTTTACAATAATTATGACATTTTACCAAATTTATTATTCAGCAATATTTTTTATAAATTTTATTTTTATTCGCTATCGACCGAAATCAGCTATTATCAAGTACACCAAAATACAATTGCTTACCGTCGTTAAAATTTTATATCTGTGGTTAAAATTATATTGCTGGAACATACTACAGGGGATGAAATATGATTTTATCAGATCATTAAAAGTTACAGAATCGCACTACAAGCCATCAAACTCGCGTAATAGTAATTCTATCAAACACAGAGCAAATTTCATTTCTGTTTTCGTAAGCGAGCATTAAAAATCAGTTGAATATAGTGAGTGTCTTTAAAAATTGTTGTTGAAATATATGAAAATTTTCGAAAATTATAACAAGAGATTAAGCTTACCATAATCAATATTCAATGAAAAGTTTTTGGAAAAATTTTATAATGCAATAAATAATTTAGTAATTATCAATTACCAAAACAGTAACAGAAACTACCATATCTGTGATTGCATTTATTGTAATATTTGATTAACCTGGCTTGGTCGTTTAATAGCAAAACACGCTCTAAAAGCTGCAAATTTTAATTTTTGTTTCGAGAATATGTATAATACAGCAATATTGTCTTACTTTGTTCTGTGTTGTAAACGTTGATACACCTTATAGCAAATATATTACAGCCTGGCAAGGTGCATTAACGTCTATAATGTGGCAGCGCTACGGCAATATAGTAAGTCAAATGTATTGTTTACATTTTTGGAAGTGAATTTAATATTTTATTCTCAATTAAACATTTAACATTTCTTTTGTAAACATGAAAATAATTCAAATGAAAATAATTTATAATCGTGAAAAGGCAATTTTATAGTTTATAATAGTGAAAAAATTACAAATATTTTCGACAAGCATAGCTTACAAAAAGCTTGTTTTTGTTGTATTGTTACTATTTTGCTCGTGTTTTTTTTTTTTTTTTTTTGTTAATGCACTTTGCAGCCTAGTTTGCCGTTTTTCTTATGTCCAAACAAAATTGGTAATATTTTTCTTGAATGTGGAAAAGTGAGTATATTTTTCATATCATTCACATTTTTCATGAAATAATTATAGATATGAATATGTTTCATATCACCTTTCAAATGACATTTTTCGTATTGTTTACCTCTCTTTACTACGACATGATAAAATTTCAAGATTATTGCACTAAATATATTGATAGGCATATTTTTGCCCCGGTCTCTAGCGCTAGAAATTGTAATACATTGTCTGATTCAGCAGTTATACTTTATATTAACATATTTTGAAGTAAACTTGTAAATTTCACGAATTTGGGGGCTTATGAATGAACCAGGCATAAAAGTATACCCTATATTTTAAAAGCCTTATTCATAAAAATATATATTAGGTTTATTTAAACCCCTATTTGAAAAATTTTGTATAGAAATTGTTCTAATAAAAATTTAATACACAAAATATTTTTTATGAATGATACATACCATTAACAATAAATCCATTTTGTCTATATAAAATCTTTTGACTGCTTTATCTCTTAATAATGTAAGTTTTTTTTAGTGAATAAGCTCTTAAAAAAATAAAAACTTTTATACTAATTGAAGTTTCCCATAGGTTAGCAAGAAATTTTAATATTTCTACACAACATACATATGTATAAAATAATTACATTTGGCAGTTGGTTTTTTATTATTATTTAAATATACATAAATTGCAAGTTTCAGCTTAGAGGGCTGTTCAATCATAATAAAAATGTATTACAAAACATCGTAGTATATTCAAGTATTATAAATCGTCTTCTTTCACATTTCAAAACAAACGCTTCAGTGCCAAATGTTCTAAACACATAAACTAATACTGTCTTAAAAGCACTTAGAACAAATAGAACCAAATGAAATAGAACAAAATTTAAGTAGAGCTTCAAGCATTGGAGCAATGTTTTACTTCAGCTTTGTTTATATAATTTGCTGTTGTCGTTTATGGTTTTTGTGTTTGTATTAGTATGTATGTACAGTATGATCATGCGTGTATGTATGTACAGTATGATCATGCGTGTGTGTTGTTGTTGTTCATAGTTTTTACTTTGTACTAAACACAAATATTTAAGACGCAGTATATGCCAATGTGCTTGCTGTGACTCATCGTTTATTTGCTTTATCGTGCTATTTTGTTTACCTAGCGTCTCCACATAGCAATTTTTATTGCTAAGCTCAAGCAAAAACGTCGGCAGAATAAATGATGAAACAGAACTAGGGCATGACGATTTTCTCCATACAGTTTGGCATTAAATAACGCCAGAGAATGCGGTCGTAAAATAGAATCTATTTTATTTTGGCAGCGATTTTTCTTATACTCTCACTTTGAAACGCAAATGCTCTCAACAATATTACCATACTTTTAATAAATTTTACACATTTTGTAAACAAAACCATATGTTTTTTAAGTTTAGAAACGTTTAGAAGTGCATTTGAGGCAATAATTTTGTAAATTTAAAAAAAAATGTGTGATAATATTGAAAAATTTATTGAAGAAGTACAAAAGCATGATTGTATATATAATTTGCAATCGCCATTGTACAAAAACTTTTACCTGAAGCAAGATTTGTGGATGAAAATTGGAAAGTCTGTCGGCATCACAGGTTGGTACTATTTCAGTTCATAGTGTTTTTTTTATAATATTCTAAAGAATAATTGTTATTATGGTTAATTTAGCGGATGATGCAAGAAAGAAGTGGAAAAGTATCCGGGACTCATACAAAAGATACAAACAAAAAAAAAACCAACCGTCTGGAAGTGAGACTGTGTTCAACAAACCATATAAATATGCTGACTCCCTGCGATTTCTGGACGATATCCAAAACAAAAGAAGGTACACAAATACACAAAATGTACAATTATGAAGTTTTATTAGCTATATATTATGTTTTTAAAAGCGGGAAAGCATTATCTGCTACGAAATAGTATGGGAATATAATATTCGAGTTTGGTAATGAAGTAGAAGGTGGAACATTAAGTTTGTCGCTGAGAATTGTTTGCCCAAAAACACTTTCGCGGAACACACCACCATCACTCTGACTCCCCAAAGCTCCAACGTCCACATATGTAAAGGAATAATCAGCACCACATGCAGCCAACAAAACAATACTAAAATATTTTTTATAATTATAAAATAATGATCCACTTTGTTTTGGGCATTGCATGCGATTTTTGCATTTTTATCCAGTCTGCCATGTTGGGGCTTGCCAAATATACTTCACGTAGATTGTTCCAGATGATTTCGCAAGTTTCATAAACAATTTCCCTTGCAGTAGAACACCCTATTTTGTAAGCCCAGGCTAGTACTTGGAAGCTGCAACCGTGAGCTAGGTATCTGCAATGTTAAGTGGCAGATATGCGGTATACAAACAAATGCATTAAATAAATATTTGTATGAACTTACAATAATGTGATGGCTAGACGTTGTTCCGGTTCAATTGGTTTTCTCCTCGAAAACTTTTCTAGTTGCGGTTTCAGTAGTGCCAGCAACATATTATATTTGGAGACATTCATTCTTGTCGCCTTAAAAAAATGTTCCTCATCCTTCTCTTTAATTTGTTGTATACAGCTTTTAAAAAATCCTAGAGAATCTCTGGACAAGTTAACTGGTCTCACCCATCATCTCCGGCAGCTTTCTTCTATAGATTCTTCATTTGTTTTATATAAAGAAAACACACTTTCAACAATACTAACAACATTTTTTACCACAGATAATGCCTTTGGTGTGGTCATTTTTATTTTTTTCACAAAGAAACTTACTAAATTTTTAAGAAAAGATAATTTTTTTATTGCTTTTCACACTAAAAATATAAAAACATTAAATGACAATTTTTGAAGTTGCAGCCGACGTTTCAATTATGTGCCTGTTTTCTCTGAGAGTCGTTTTTGCTTGAAGTTGCGGACGTATTCTGTTTCGTCATTAACAGTATAGCGATTGCTAATTGCTCTAGGTGGCGTAAACGTATTACTGCTTCATCACAAATACTAAGTCAGCTTTTACATTTGTACAGACGACGGGCAGACAGACGAAATTTGATGGTGCGGTAACGAAAATTTTCGGTGGGGGAGAGTGTGTAGTACACGACTCTCTGTACTAGACATTTGTGGACATTCTTTGTGTCTCTTTTTAACTTTTCGTATTGCTTATGTTGTTGCTTCATATCATTATTCTCATATCAACATCAACTTCATATAAACACACTAGCTGTGCTTAAAAAAACAACAACAACAAAAGAAAAACGAAAAGTTTCTGTCTGTCTATTAATTTCTTAAATGTAAAAGGTTTAGGCAAGACCAAAAGAGAATTGAAAAAATGTCTGCCCATCGTCTGTACAAATGTAAAAGCAGACTAACAAAATTCAATGTGAGAAGTTGTATGAACAACACTGTGTTTGTTGTATGCACATCACTGTGTTTGTTATACCAAATTACAACAACTGACAGCTCATTGCTTGGCAATAATTGCTCAAGCAATCACAAGGCGAATTCATTACCAGGTGATCTTAACAGCACAGGTGATTATTTTTTGCTTCTCGCGTTTTTTCCAATGAGACTGTCAAATTTTGTTTCTTTTGTTTACAAACTTTTTCCCGCCATTTTAATCTGAAGGTTTTTTTGCATGATATAGTGCAATTTCAAGAAATTTGTGTCGAATTTAAAAGTGAAAAACTAATATAATCTGCGATTTTAATTACAAACAATTATAAAAGCTTATATGTAACGTTTATATAAAATTTTTTCTCTGCTGAGCAATCTTAGGCGAATTTAGATTATGACATTCACGATATGTTTTACAATAACAAAATACATTGTACTGAATTCGCCTTTCCGCTTGCATTCACCTGTATAAAGTCGCCTTGAGCAATCAGTAGAGCAATCATTGCGCAACAGATTGCTACCCAAGGCGAATTAATTATTAGGTGGATGCATCGGCGAATTCGGTTAATATGGCGGCACTTTCGTTGTCAAGTTTTGTTTACCTTTTTCGGCGCCATTTAAATTTTTTACATGTTCTTTATCAACTACTTTTGACAGCTTAAGTGTGAATTCGCCATTTTACACAAACAAAATACCTGTTGTTTTTATTATTGTTGTAGCGAAGCGGCTACCTTGTTTTTTGTATCATGATTGCTACCTATAGCAATTTGCGGTCTACACATCGCAAATTTTATGGACGCAATCAAATTTGACAATTGCCGCAATAAATATTGCTATGTGGAGACGCTAGGTTAGGATTTTGCTGTGAAACAGAGTTCAAGTACAGTCAAGGACTGTCGTGAAGGCGTTTTAAAACTATGAAGTGTTTGTTCTGTTTCTAAATGTTCTATAGCTTGTTTGTTTTGTTTTAAAAATTGTTTTGAAATACAGTGCTTGGAACTACTGCACAGTAGTGAGCAGTGTCCTTTAGAACATTCTGTTCAGCCTTTTATTTCAGTTTAAGTCCAGTTTACACACAGTCCACCAAATTGGAAAAAAATTATATAAGAGGTAGAATTTTGAAAAATTAGAATAAAATGTTAAGTGAGAAAGTTTGCGGAACGGCATAGTTTGACGCATTGTTGATATACATGTATATGAAATTGTAACTTTTCATTACATTTCTCAACGTATTTCGAAAAACTTCTCATTTGAAAGTTCTTAAATAGGTCTTCTTGGATATGCATAGATTTTTTTATTTTTTAACACATTTGGAAACGGAAAAAATATAAAGGCTTTGATGCGGCATAAAAAAATTGTACTTAAGTCCAGCTTACTGTGAGAACTGTTCTCCAAATTGACAAAAAATATTATATAGGGGGTAGAAAATTTAAAAATATGAAGAAAATGTTAAGTGAAAAAGTTGGCGGAAACTCATAATTTCCTTTGAAGTTTCGATATACGTATTCATACATGAAATTGCGATTTTGATTAAATTATAAAGTTATTTTGGCAAAATTGGTATCATTTGAAAGCCTTCCAATCTGCCTGCGATTTTTCTATAATTTTTTAACCCCTTAGAAAGCGGGACACATTTTTAAATATGTAAAGGTTTTGGGTAAGGTGTAAAGAAGTTTTATGCAAAAAGAAGCTATAACCAGCGAAGCCTGTGTTTGTTATACCATAGGGAAAGTCCATTCATTGCGCTGAAGGCCAACTATACAGAAAAATTTAATAAGCAAAGCAGGTGTTTTTGTACCATAGAGAAGATAATTCATCCGCCTGGCCGAAGACCGTCTACGCAAAGATAATTATTTTTTTCTAATTATTCCCTCATTTTTTAATAAGATTTTAATCACACTTTCGTTTTTATAAACAATTAAAATACTTATATATTAACTTGGAGCATTTTTATCTAAAATAAAAAAAAACTATATCATCACTTAAGGAAATAAAAAATTCTAGCAACATATAATATTCCTACTCAAAAGCTTTCGAATGATACCGATTTTGGTATCATTGCGAAATGTAGTCCAAAATTGCAATTATTTATCTTGGACCAATACTCTAGGAAGGGGAGTAGTGGACGTTTGACTGTCAATAACAACATGTAGAGACTAAAGCAAACGTTATCACAGCATTTAAAGTGCTTAAATCAAATTAGTAAACACTGATGAGGGCCCAGTGTGTATAATGAGCTATATTCAGAATATATTAATAATGATTAGGTTAGGTTAGGTTAGGTAGGCAGGCCGCTGGATACCCCGGAATAATTTAGGTTGTCCAGGTCACTTGGGTCCTGTAGTCGTTCCCTTTGTGATTGCCTCATAAAATAGTTTATAGGAGTGAAGAAAAGAAGTTATACGAATATAATAGTGAGTGGAAAGGATGGGCGGGGATGGAAAGGAGAGGAGATATTAATAATGAACATATAAAAAAAATACGGACCACAATGAAAAATTAAAAACACATGCGCATAGGATGGAAGACGAAGCACTACTTATTCCCTATTTTCATGTTGTATTGTATTTGTAACTATACAGTTGCAAATAAATTTGCAAAGTATAGGATGCACAGCATGGGCGGAGTAACGTATACCTTATGCCCACAATGGTATTTTTTTGCAGCGCTGTGACTAACTGTACCGACCTATGTTTTCGCATAGGAAGTTGCCGCGAAGTTAACAACGAAATACCTCAGAAAAACTGCAATCTAATACAGTTAGTTCAAGGCGAATTAATTATTAGGTGGATACATCGGCGAATTCAGGTGAATTCGATTAATATGGCGGCACTTTCTCTTTCAAGTTTTGTTTACCTTTTTCGGCGCCATTTAAATTTTTGTACATATACATACATCAACTACTTTTGACAGCTTAAGTGTAAATTCGCCTTTTTACACAAACAAAATACCTGCTGTTTTTTTTTATTGTTGTAGTGAAGCGGCTACCTTGTTTTTTGTATCATGAGTTAGTTGAGGTAGACAGTTAACCAATGAGAGTGAGACGCAAAACTCTCGAAGGCCAAATAACAACGACAAGCCTGACCGCACTAAGAAATAATTACGATGACGATATACTTAAAAAAAAACTCAGAAGTCCATAACTCGGAAACTATGCGTTTCTGCCAACTTTTTCACTTAACATTTTCTTAATATTTTTCAATTTTCTACCTCTCGTACAAAAATTTTTTCCAATTTGGAGGATTTGTCAAAAAGTGAACTTGTTTCAATTTGGTTATATTTTAGCACATGGTAGCTTTCTCAAAAAATTTTCGTTGTATTATTTTTTTGTAGTGGCAGCACTGATTGCAGCTGATTGGTGTCAAAAATTTTTTTTTTCTTGCGTGTAGGACGCTATTCTAATTTGTTTCAAGAGTTTATTTGTAATCATAATGGAATATAGATTAATCGAGTATATAAAAAAGAATCCTATACTTTACGAGAAACAATATCGTACTGTAAAATTCTTGGAAGAAAAAAAAGGCAAATGGCAAGAAATTGCGAGAATTTTACGCAAGGATCGTAAGAATGCCAATAAACTATTATTTGCTGATAAAACTAAAAATTAATGTCTAAATTCTTGTTAATTTAAGCAATTGTTGTGCGCCAGAAATGGAAGCATTTGCGGGATACTTATTTGCGTTCTTATAAACAGAAAATGAAAAAGGGAGATGATGGCGATGTATTAAATACCAAAACATGGCAATATTACAATGCAATGTCATTTTTGAGTAATCAATTTGAAGAGTAAGTACACGCAATTTGGGATTTAAAATATTGGACTAATGTAGTCCAATGTATGTCAAAAGTTGACATAAACAGTTACCACTGTTTTCCCCCTGTACTGCAGTTTCAGTTAAGTTTCGGACATTCTATATGCAGTTTCTGTTTAAATTCTTTTATGCGTCAGTATTCGGAAAATGCTTGCAATACATGTTTTGCAAAATATGTATATACATGTGTGTGCTTTAGGATAGATAATTCCAACAAATCACATGATTCCGCGAATTGTCGCAAAACTTTTTTTTTTTTATAAATACACTAAGGAGCGATTCTTATTCTAAACACAACTTAAATAACCTGTAATTTCGCAAATTGCGGGTTTTTCTAACTAAGAATTCATATTTAGATTAGGTATATCAGGCTGCCAGGCATTAAAAAGTCGCCCCCACTTGGCTCTAATTTGGTTTCATTGTGTTGCTTGAGTGTGATGTATTTCAGCAGATCTACATATCATTGGTCCATTTCAGAAGCAACCCGAGGATAGGATGAAGAAGTCTAATCCACCCTCATCACATTCCAATATTTCTGCCAAAACATGCAGTACCGACTGAACAGCGGCAATCCGCCCTTTTTTAAAGATCTCAAGCATTTCCTCTTGATGGGTTTATTGTATTTATACTATTAATGAAATTAGATATATGTAGTTTTGTAAATATTTAAAATCAAGCTGTTATTGTAAAACGTCACAGATATTTTTCATTAAATCAAGTCATAAACCGGAACAGCTGTCGCGCCATCGTAATTATTTCTTAAAAGCGGGCAGGCTTGTTTTTTTAGAGGTATTTCGTTGTTACGCACTCTGTAGCGTCCCATGTGATGGCAAAGATCGTAATAGTCACAGCAGCGCTACAAGTGTACTATTAATACCATCTTGGCATAACCGTGCCGATGTTGTGCATGCTATACATTGCAACTGTATAGTTAAATAAATAAATGTTTCAATAAACTTACAATTGTATTACTACCAGTAAAAAATTATAAATAGCTTGTTTTCTATGTTTCCCAGCTATCTATATGTCGACATTTCATAGGAACTACCCTAATCATCAGTAGACTTTGGAAATTTTTGAAAGATATTCTCAAACATTCAACTTTATATCCCAACAATCTAAATAAATTGCTGAGAATTTAAAAAGAAAAATGCTCTAATAATATCCGTCAATACACAAAAAACAAGCTTTTCTATTTATAAACGTCTCTAACATTTCTTTACACCTTTCAAATGTTAGAGACGTTTATAAATAGAAAAGCTTGTTTTTTGTGTTTTGACGGATATTATTAGAGCATTTTTCTTTTTAAATTCTCAGCAATTTATTTGGATTGTTGGGATATAAAGTTGAATGTTTGAGAATATCTTTCAAAAATTTCCAAAGTCTACTGATGATTAGGGTAGTTCCTATGAAATGTCGACATATAGATAGCTGGGAAACATAGAAAACAAGCTATTTATAATTTTTTACTGGTATAAATGTTAGAAGCTTAAATAGCGAATAAAAAACTTAATTGTTTGAATTGTATTACTACATGAACTTGATTCCTTTCACACTTTTCATTGTGGTAAAAAGGAAAATTTCCTCATTTCATATTGTTTTTATTTCAGTAATTCTGTCTTTAAAGTGGAAGAAAATTATGATGAAGAACCTGAAGGCGAAGCAAGTCATCTAAATCAACCCGAACCTGAGGTGCACTATGATGTTTCCATTGTTAATGAACCAGAACTCTCAAATGAAGCAGATTTTGAGATTGAAAATTTCGACTTAAATGATTACGTTAAAAAAATAGATGGCCCTGCAAGTACCAATACTACAAATCCCCCTTTAACCGCGCCAAACAACACCAACAATGACAATTCACATACCAACACGTATCGACCAGAAAACGATCAATTGAAGAAGAAAAAATACGATAAAGAAGCTTTAATACATGAGGCTTGTCAGGAGATGACAAGCTTACTACAAAATGCTAAAAAACATTTTACGCCACCTTCTTCAAATCAAGTATTTTTCAATAGTCTAGCACTACAAGTTGAAGAAGCAAATTTGCCTCCATTATCGCAAATGCGACTACAGCAAAGAATTCTTGAAATTGTTACAATGGAAATCGTCAATCATCAGCAGAACAATAGTTTACAACAACTATAACACGTATGTTCATCTATATATGTACATACATTAATAAGTTTCTTTAATATATAAATTTTTTATTGATTAACATGTTTATTATATAAATAATCTTTTAATAAATCTCTATTAGCAAATGCTTGTTCTTTAGCATTACTATCGTAAAATATTTTTGAGTAAGTTATATCAAAGTCTTGTTGGCGCCATAACCCCGGAACAAATTCCATAGCACTTTCGTCGTAATGATCAACGAATTTCTTATGGAAATAAGTTGGATCATGCTGCATGGCAAAATTGTGCAGTATCATTGTTGCTTTAACAATGTGTTCAGCACCAGTGTCTAGGCGGCAAGTAAACTTATTTTGTAAAACTTTCCATTTCCAAATCCATAATCCCAAAGTGTTGTCCAGAGTTGTGGCACCTACCTTCAAGTGTTCATTAAAGTTATGCTTTTCGGGAGTTAGAATTTTTCCAGGATATACTTTAATAACATTATCCACCAAAGGAAGATTTGGGGATGCAATAAAATAAGGAGCCAATAATAATCCAGTGTCAGGCATGACCATATCATTTGGCATAGGAAGTTTCTTTTGAATAAGTCTATTAATAAAATGATCCTTTTCTATGACTTCTTTTGACATGGCCACATCGGCATGTGTAAACAAATATCTGGCGCTGCAGGCAGTCATTACAATTATAGGTGAATAACATTTTTTATCATGCTGAAATTCAATTGTATCAATGCAACCGACACAATTCGGCAGGCCTAACTCTTTTTCGAATTCTTCTCCCAAGTTGGAATAGTCATCGACGGTGCATGTTTTCAAGTAAGTCGGTCCTAATGTTTCGCATATTACACGACAAGTATCCAAAATAATTTCTCTTACCGTCGATTTGCCCATACGAAAGGCCAATGATAACAAGGTTTTAGCAGAATCATGAGCCAAATAACTGAAACGTTAGAAAGAGTTAAATAAGCAGCCATATTTTTCATAATACAATATGCACATATTTAGCAGTCACATATATGAAGTTTTAGCGAGACCGTTTCTGAGTTTTATTTTAAACTTTACCATACAAAGTGCAGATAGTACGTATCTTTGTGTGCACATTGTGGTTTTCGTCATATATATTACTTACATTAATGTTAACATAAGCCTACATTCAGCTGGTATTGGTTTCCGCAGTGAATATTTGCTCAATTTCTTTTTTAATATTCTTATCAAATATTGGTAAGTTGATACGTTAAATCGCGTAAATTTGCGAAATTCACGACTATTGTGTTGTTTTATCATATCCAAAAGGTCATTGTAAAGGCTGTATAATTCGCGTTCATTCTGGCGAAACTCTTCACGCGTCCACAATGTGCGATTTTGATTTGGCACGACCACATCGATAAAATTTACAAAAGCTAAGTAGAATTTAAATATTTCCATAAATTTTTCAACATAATCGTAGTTCAGTAGAAGCATTTTAATTATTTAATTGTCAGTAAATTTCTTTATGTATTAAAAGCCTTTTTTAAACGCTTTAATTCCTAAAAATAAATACGTCCAAGAGATTTGCAGCTGTCAATGTGTTTAATAATGTGGCTAAATAAGCTGCCAGACTGTTAAGAATTCGAATGATATTATTACAAATAAATTTATGTACAAATGGACATATCGCTCCTTTGTTGCAACATAGTCATAACTAAAAAAAACTTGTTTCGAGAAAAACATTTGAAAGAATTTTTGACTTTCATGCAAAATTGCTTCAAAACCTTTTGGTAAACTTTTGCTTTCTGCTTGTACATAAACCATTCAAATATAAACACATACAAACACATATTAATCACTTTTTTTCAATGGGTTCGAACACATGAAAACAAATTTTAGTTGAACAATTTTTGGTCTAACCATCACACTCGAGACTGACTCATCTAGCGTAACATGTGTACGTATAGCCTTGCGTGTGTATTAGGGCGTTCTGACAGCTTATTGTCGAAGGTAGTGAAGGTAGAGATATTTTGTC
This sequence comes from Thecocarcelia acutangulata, assembly GCA_914767995.1. Classification (NCBI taxonomy): domain Eukaryota; kingdom Metazoa; phylum Arthropoda; class Insecta; order Diptera; family Tachinidae; genus Thecocarcelia; species Thecocarcelia acutangulata. Next base: position 24,473,698 of record OU612097.1, on the reverse strand, counting down.
GGTATAATTTTTCAACGAGCTTCATACCCGGAAAAGCAGCACAAAACCAATAGAAACACTCGAAAAGCAATCAAATGAATACAAAAACACAAATACAGATACGCAATGCTGTGTATATATATGTTTACAGCTCGACCACACAGGCAATTTGATGTGTCTTACAGCCAGTAAGACACCAATTTCGAAAGAAAATGAATGCGAAAGAAAGCCAGTCACTCACATTCGAATCAATTTGGGTTTGCTATCTCACTACTATTCGTTCGCATATTCTTATGTATTTTGATTGAGTTTTGACATATCGTTCGCAAAGAAATAAGTTAGACGAACCCAAATAAATTTTCTTTCGCTTAGATTGCGAACGCAAGCAGGCTGTCGAGATTGGTAAACTGGCTATTAATACTAGCAATAACGCCGGCAGAATTACGTCATCAAATTGCTAATGTTCAACGCTGTCCTTTTAGTTGGCGAACATGTAAATTTCTTAAAACATAATTTAAGATATTTTGGCGAAGAAGGTTGCGCATGTTTTAATTAATTGTAATTGTTTTCTTTTTTTTTATTCTTTTAAAAATTAGTGCTTTAAATGCATCTATCTCCGAGCACTCCATTTCTTTTTTTTTTATGAACTCAAAAATGTAAATAATTACGTTTTTTCTGTTGATAAAATCACTTTTTATAATGATTTGTACATTTGTTTATATATTGAGGCGTATGTTTGTGTGTATGTTCATAAACATCCGTGATGATAAGTGAATTTTGACAGCTTATGTTCAAAGATAATTGCTCAGCAATATCTTCTAGCAATAATTGCTGAACATATTCGTGCGGTCCACACGCAAATATCTTGTGTCGGCAACCGATTTTAGCAGTTGCCACGGCAATAATTGCCCATCAGATTGCCCGTGTGGACGGGTAGTTACATGTGACAAAGTGCTAGAATTTTTCAACCAGCTTCATTCCTGCTCAAGCAGCACAAAACCAATGCAAACACAAGCCAAGCAATCTTATGTATACAAAACCCTAATACATACACAATCCTGTGTATACGTTAAGCGGCCCATACACGTTTCAATTCAATTGTAAATTGAGTCTCTCAACTGAATTGATTATTGCCTACAAACTTCATAAACTGAATTGAGAGATTTTCAGTCAACTATTAAATTCCATGAAATTATAAACAATTTTAAAAATATATAACGTTCTCCTTGCAAAAACACTACAAATATAAATTTTGACACCTAATCAAGAGACTCGAACACACACAACACAATCGAATTGAAAGACTTGCTAGTCAACTTTAAAAAATCAAAACGTTTTAATTTTTCTTCAACCAACTCGACAACTGACAAAGCCATACACGCTTTGATTTGGACGACGACCGACTCAGTTGCCAACTGAGTTGAAACGTGTATGGGGTGCTTTATACATGTTATGCCAAATGAACTAGTCTCGTGTGAGATGAAAAGAACAAAAAATTGCTATGACTAAAAATTGTTTTCGTTTATTCTAGCACATTAGACCAAGTACTGAGATTATAAACTGTTCTCATGTAAAAAGTGAAAAATCCCTTCATTGACATCACTGAGCATATGCATGTTTGAGCAAAGGATTTGACATTATTTAGTGTGTTGTTTTGTTTTTTTTTGGACATGGCGACCCTAATAAGAAATATTGTAGAAAAGTTTATTTTTAGTAAAAGGCTATAATTTAAAAAATAAAAACAGTTAAATAATATATCTAATAAAAAAATTTTAACTAAAAATGACGACTTCCGCCGCTGGTGTGTACCTAAGCAAGAATATGCAAATATTAAAAATAAATTCTGTTTCGCAGAGAATATATTGCACTATTATTTTTCCTAGGTCAATGGGTGAAGTTTTTTAACGCTTCTGGTATACCTTCACCGGCTGCAGCAACTTATGCCCACATCTTTGTTGAGAATCGGATACAAATTGATATGCTAAACGACTTGAACAAGGAGTATTTAAGGGAAATGGGTATAACGTTGATGGGCGATATTATAGCCATTTTGAGGTATTAAATATTGTTTTGTTTAAAATATACTTGTGTATGTATAATGAATATAAGTATATAGTTTATTACAATAAAGAATAATCTTTTTTTTTTTTTTTTGTTTAAAGACATGCCAAAACAGTGTGTGATCAAACAGCTCGAGAAAAAGTTCTAAGTTCAGACACCCATGTCCCCATTGCTGCTGTGGCAGCAAACCCAATTACGCCTTTGGAAAAAAATCATATTCGTCTTAAATGTATGTGAGATATTCACTGTTTAAACTTCTTTTTATGAAATATTAATGCATGTATTATTTAGCTACAGCAACTATAGCATCAAAAAGTTCTGCTGTAGTTGTTCCTCCTTTAACAGCTGTAAAACCTCGCCGAGTCTTGCCAGAACATGAGGGAAAATATAAGATTAAATTGCCTTCCGGTACAACTGAGAGAAGCAAACAAATTTTAGCAAAGCAGGCCAAACGTAAGTAATTTTTATCAACTAGTAAAACATAATTTTATCACTATTAACATAATATTGTAGTTTACTCTGACAGAGAAGCTTCTAAAGGAAAATCTGATATTTTTCAAAGATTGGCGAAAAATTCTAAAGCCACAATTGAACTAGAAGATGATAATGGATCGTCTTCCGAAAGTTCTGACAATGTTAGAATGAGAATTACAGGCGTAGGAAACAAGACTCTGCAAACATCAGCCTCTATATTTTCTAGACTAGGCGGGAGGTCAGACGATGATACAGTGACAAAACAAATTAAGCCTATATTAAAAAATACAGCAAAAAATGTAAGAGAAAATTTTATGCTCTCAAAATTAAAAAGGATAATGATGTAATAATTGCTTTTTAATATTTTAGCGCTTATCAACTATTGTCAAAGCTAAAGCGGTAGCTCCTACTATTGTTAAACCCATTAAGCAAAAAGTTATTTTGGTCAAAAAAGTTCCCCTGAAAAAAGATAGTGACGATGAAAGTATGGGATCATCCCAGGACGATTTGTGTGATGATATGGATATTTCTGGGGGAAGTGAAAAATTTGTAAAATTTGCTTCAACAGCGGAAGTAAGAGAAATCGCACCGCGCAGATATAGCTCTCCAACGAGAAAGTCGTTTAGGACCAGACAAGATTTCGTTAAAGAAAAACCAGGGAGTATTAAAGCTCGCTTGGGCTTAAGTAAGTTTATTTTTTCATGAACAAATAAGAATAATATAGACAAATATTAATGTATATGTATTTATTACGCTATCTATTGCAGATTCGGCATTACATAACACAAAAAAATCCGTTAATCTCAAAGCTTCACCACCATCAAAACTGAAAACGATATCAAAAATGAAAGCCGATGAAATACTAAATCGATATGATCTACCTGTGCACAAGCGTTTGGGTAAATCGTCGACTTCCATGTCCACTTCTAAATATGTTGACTCAACGATATCAAAACGTTTGGGTAGGGTAAATATAGACAAACCCACCCATAAAAGCTTAAAATCGGGTTCAGTTTTTGATAGATTAGGTTATAACAGTTAAATATATCAAAAATTTCTATTTCGCATATAATTTTCATTTAAATTAACTAGTTTCATTTAACATTTCTGTTTAATTTCTTAAGTTCTCTTGTTGCTAACATTTTAAGGCAAGATAATGTCTCACCTTTATGCGTACACAAATTATAAAATGTGTGTACTAAAAATACAGCAATAAAAATTAAAATTATGTATATATTTTTCAATCCTTTAATTGTTGATAAAGCAAGAACTAGTTTTCGAAAACAATATACATATATGTATGAAAAAAAAAACGTTTAACCCTAAAAAACATTTCAAATTCAACGTAGAAGGTAAAAATCCATTTCAAGCTAAAATCATGTTTAAAATGTTGATTTATTGATTTCTTGTTGAATTTTATCATTTTTAAAATCGATTTTTGGGTTTTGTGTCGGGTTTTAGTTCAAGTTTTTCCTTTCTTAAGTTTCGTAGGAAGGATTTTTTTACAATACAAATGTGCTGTGATCAATAATTTCTTTAAAATATCATAATTAAAAATCTTACATATTTCAAGAGTAAAAAGTAAGAATAATGAAATATTTCTTATTTTTGCAGCTAAAGATCGTTTTTAATTTTATAAAAAAAAATTCAACAGTATTTATTTTCAATATTTCGATAACAATTTGTTATCATCGTCAGGAAAATTAATATGTTATTAAAAATTTTTCAATTTGAAAAATTATTGTCGAAAAATTCCTATATATATAGATCAAGGTGAATTCATAATAGGTGACAGCGCAGCTGATAACTTTTTTTTTTAATTTTAAGCTGTTTCAGATGTCAGTGGCATAATTAAAACAAAATTGGAAAAAAAAATTTAAAACAATTTTTTAAATTATGTATTTTATCTTGAGCGCCAGATATTACCCAGAATCCTTCGCAATCTGGCTGGCCATTTTCACCTTTTCAAGCTTTATGGTCTGAGACGAGAAAATTAAAAGTTTCACATTATAATTAAGTTTTTCTTTTATTGTAAACTTTTTTTTATGGAAATTTGAAAAAAAAGTTCAAAACAATTTTTTAATTTATGTATTGCATCTTGAGCGCCAGCTCCCCAATCTTGCTAGCCATTTTCACCTCTCCAAGGTCTATGATCTGTGACTTTAATTTTCACGAAATAACTAAAAGTTTCTCCAAATAATTAAATGTTTGTCTTTTATTGTAAATTTTTTTAATATATATTTTTTAATTTCTTTTTGTGTTTATATTTTTCTCTTGACATTTGAAAAAGATTTATTTTCTGTAGTGTTGTATAATATTTATTTATTTCAATTATATTTTATAAATTAATTTATAAAATATGCATATTAAAAGCGCCAGCTAACTACGCCATTTGCGGTTGGAAAGGATTAATTCTAAAATTTTTTTTTTACAGGAAGTGTGGAAATTAACGTCACATTGCACTTAATTAGTTTTTTTTTTGCTCGCTCGTTATACTCGCTCTTTTAAATAAACCCAAAGTAAATAGGGGCTGACAAATTTGGCGAACGCATAGGACGTTTAAGAAGGCGACTGGTGGCTATGTCTCAATTATGGAAAGAAGGCAAAATATTTGATGTATGTTTTGTCTGGCATAGTCTTGGTGGTGCTCGGTACAGGCGCTCATTCAAGTAGCGCTGTTTTCTATACTTAGTGTAAATAAATTTCCATTTTTTTATATTGTTACGTTTTTGCCTTTAAAACCGCTGGCAAATGAAATAATAACAAAACATTTGCTGGAGATCTGCCTGCTATTCATACTTCTTTGTTGTCTTCTAATTCCAAGTTCTTGATAATTGCAGATTAAAATGTACAAATATAATTTTTAGGCATATATACACTCACACATATGCTTAATTAAGTTTTTATATGGGGACCACCCTAATGATTGAAAATAGAAGGTACATACATATGTAGGTATATCCTACAAAACTGCTAGGTACTCAAAGATATATTCGGCACCTCTAGAAGCGCTTTGGGGCTAGCTGGGGCGGTTGACCCTCAAATGTTAAAAACTAATATTGTTATGGGAGTCGGCGTGAGGAGGGCAGTTAGCGGCTATGTATGTTTACAGAAAATTTACCCCCATCCTTCGTCCTAATTTTTTGGCTTGTGTTTTTTTTTACCAAACATCAGAAAATAAGAGTTTCTATCATAATCAAATCTCGTTCCTAAGATTTTCCATATTTATTTATTTATTTACAAAAATTTGTACAACTTTGTATAGAAAATGAAAAAGATTTCTCTCATTTCTTTTGAAATTGCACAAAAACTATTGCGTGAAACGCTTTCGGACTATTTCGTTATTCATGCGGACCACACCTAATAAGTGTTATCTTAAGCACAAAATGTGTGCATAAAAATCTTCAACTAAATCTACAGAAGCTCTCTCTATTGATTGTAAAGAAGTGCTTCTTCTCGGTTAGCTATTATGATTTATGAATTTTTATAACATAAATTTAAATACGTATACGCCTTGTACAATATTGAGACAAATAGGTAGTTTTCTCATTCTGCCGACGTTCTCTGTGTTGTTATATCTATCAGAGTTCATTGCAGTTGTAGACACTGTGTTACGATGACAAACAAAATATTATTCACCATGACATGAAATCATCAACATATAAAATTGACATATCCTTGCCGGCGTTATACATATACTTTGCTATAATGAAAATTCATCAGGTGTGGACATTGCGTAATTGATTTAACACAGCAATGCAAATATAATTAATGAATTTTTCAATGAGCGGAAACGTGATTAGTTTCATTCTATTATTTACTTGATATTATACATATATTATAGATTTTGACACATCTGATTAGAAAATTATAATATTGTTGACGGCGATAGTAATTTATTGCAATTGTAAATACATTAAATATTAAAATTTTTTAAAGTAAAATTTGTTTATTTTCATAGCTAAAATATTTCTGAGACTCGCTAGATTTACTAAAATTTTACACTCGATAGTAGCATCCCTACATACATACGGCTGTTGTATTCGCGCCCTGTGATGTACATATGTAAATGTAAGTTCGATTTATGGGATAAGCTTTGGTAACTATGTATCCGCGAGTGCTTTTCAGCTTTAAGGCTTATTTCCGTCTTCTTAAGGATGCTGTGGTGGATTTCATGGAAAGTTTAAAGAATACCCTTCTTCAATTGCTTGCAAATTTTTTTGTTTTGGGCCATTTCCTATTTCAACTTTGCTTTACAATGCACCCAAACGCTCTGCCATTTTTCGGTTGTACGAACTGGTAGACAATATATAATTTTTCTGAAGTATCGGCTCAAACCTAATCAGCAGTTGCTTTTTTTCTTTCTTCAAAAGCCTAACTTAGTGTCCACACCTGCGATAATATCTGAGATGAGAACATCAAATTCAATCGCAGAGAGAATTCTGTTACGTGTAGACTTAAAATCCGTGTTATCGCAGTCTTATAATAATTTTTATGAGAGCGTTCTTATGAGAAATCTCATGGCAACGATCTTATACTTAGTGTCCACACCTGCGATAATATCTGAAATGAGAACATCAAAATCGCAGAGAGAATTCTGTTACGTGTAGACCAAGGTGCATTAACGTATACACGGTGGTAGCACTAGAGCAAAATTACAACAATACAACAAAAACAGGCATCTGGTAAGCTATGTTTATTAAAAATATTTGTAATTTTTTTCACAATTATAAACTATGAATGTACCTTTCCATAATTATAAATTATATTTATTTGAATTATTTATATGTTCACAAAATAATTTGTATATGTTTAATTCAGAATACAACACTAAATTCACTTTCAAAAATGTAAACAATACATTTGACGTAAATAGCTTTCTATATTGCCAGTAGCAAAAAATTGTCACATGCCGTAGTGCTGCCACCGTGTATACATTAATGCACCTTGGTGTAGACTTAAAATCACTGTTATCGCAGTCTTATAATAATTTTTATGAGAGCGTTCTTATGAGAAATCTTATGGCAACGATCTTATAATAAGAGCTGTCAAAAAATCGATTGTATGTGCGTTTGTTTACAAAAAGACGCCATTGCAATTTTACTGATTATTAATTTTGCAAAATATCTTTTAAAAACCCATTTTAAATGGAAAATAATTTATACTATAAATGATTAATTTTGTACAAAATGTGCGCATATACGAAATTCATATAAGATTTTATTAATCGCAAGGATGTGTTTTCTTCTCGGCTTTCATTGATTTATGAATTCTTATAAGATTAACAAAAATACGTGTACTCCTTGTTAGACATTAAAGTGTACATAAAGAAAGTCTTTCTCTCATTCTGCCGACGTTTTGTCAGATATCATCTCAGAGTTAATCGCAGTTGTAGACACTAGGTAACGAATTATTAAAAGCAATATATAAAAAATTACTCAATGTTCATTTCTAAAATTAGTTTAAATTTAAAAGTACAAAATAAAATTAATAGGTATGTAACTGAGTTTGAATGGTACTAAATGAAAGATGACGAAACATGAAAAGAAAAGGCATGATGAAAGAAAAAGGGAAAGGATAGAGAAATATTTCATTATTTCGCTTGAGAGAATCGTTCAGTTGAATTACATAATTTCTTCACGGATGACACAAGACTACTTTATTCTCCGCGCTGCCAGTTGTCATCTGTAATACTTTTTCTTAGTTACTGGTAACACAACTAAAGCGGCATGGCCACACATCAAACCTAGCCTTTTTGTATTGTATTAGTGAGAATAAATTCGCACGTATGGTTTGATATGAGTATGAAGAAAAATAAAATAATTTCGATTTTTACTACGTTGCGGCACAAGTTTGAAGCTAGTTTGATGCGTGTGTGCGTAATTACATCAAATTTTATTTTTGTGTGGTCTTGGCAGCGACAACATAATTTTTTTTTGTGACGAGGAGAAAATAAAAAATGAAAGACAATAATATTATTTTGGGATATGTTGATTTTATATAAACCTATTTCAATTTCAAGAAACTAATTTAATTCTAAATTAATCTAAAAACATTAAAAAATAATAATTTGGCATGAAATGAAAACATTCTTATATTTTAAAAATAATTTTAAAATTAAATTTGACGAACAAAGTTTCATGTGTTGGTGTGCGAAATCAAATCAAATTTTACTAACACATTCAAATTTAATAAAAAACCGTTTGATGTGTGGTCACGGTGCTTAAGGTTCAGTTGTTTGGCAACATAAATTATTTTAAATCAAGTTTTTAACACTAATGACTGGAATTTTCACAAAAAAATTTTTTTACATTTTTATTATTTAAAGGGGCTAAATAATTTCTAGTTATGTAAGTTTGCTTTTTTATATTTTTCACATTTTTTATTTTAAATAATTGAACTTTTAATGTCTCCATGAATGTTAAATACATATGTCTGTCTATATATTAACACAGCTTTCACATACTGAAACTTTATTTTGCAAAGTCTTGAGTGGCAAGGGAAAATAAAAAGTGTAAGAGAGAGAGAGTGAGAGAGATAGAGGGACACTTTCTCTTACCCTGCCATCATCAAACTCAAGACTTTGCAAAATACACTTTCAGTGTCATGCTATAATTTTATGACTTTATTAGTTCGCTTCACAATCTTGTGCATTTGAGGTTGCATCAAGGCAAATTTATGCGGGAAAGCGAATTCATCACTATGTATTTTGTTATTGTAAAACTTAATGAGAACGTTTATTGGACGCACTCCAACTTTTGGCTTCAATAAGGGTCTCCTGAATGGGGAGATAAAGAAATGGACGGAGTCCATCGTTGAACAACATTGGAACGAGACAGCTGGTCTTGAACACTCCAAGAAATTTCTAAACTTTGATAAAAAGAGGGCCGAAAGTGCTCTAAAACTGGACAGGAAAAGTCTCAGAACATTGACAGGTGCACTTACAGGTCATTATAACTGCTACAAGCACCTGCACCGGAGGGTCATTTCCAACACAGATATTTGCAGATTCTGCGGTGATGCAGAGGAGTCAATGGAGCACTTAATCACCCACTGCGGAGCATTGTGACACAGGAGATATAGGCTACTACAAGCTTATATGTTAAGTGAATGTGACTTAATATCACTCCCAATGAAGGAGCTTGTCCGTTTTCTTGACATACTCAACCCATAATGGGGCAAGGGGACGCACAATAGATCAACATTGGTTGCAGGGCAAATGGCCGATGAGGGCCATATCCCATCCAATAATAATGAGAATGTCATAATCAAAATTCGCCAAAGATTGTTCAGCAGGAAAACAATTTTATATAGACGTTAAATATAAACTTTTATAATTGTTTGTAATTAAAATCACAGATTATATTAGTTTTTCACTTTTAAATTCACACAAATTTCTTGAAATTGCACTAAATCAAACAAAAAAAAAAAAAAAAAAATCTTCAGATTAAAATGGCACGAAGATGTTTGTAAACAACAGACAAACAAATTTGCCAGTCTCATTGGAAAAAACGCGAGAACCAACAAATAATCACCTGAGCTGTCAAGTTAACCTAGTAATGAATTTGCCTTGGGTTGCATATTTCTGCAATTGGAAAAGTGACTTTTATGGGTGTATTGCGTTAGTGTAATGTAAATATATATATTTATTTTTTTAACTTGGAACAGTACTCAGGGGATGACCCCTACATATGCAGTGCATTGTACCAGAACTAGGAAAATAGGTTGTGAGGAGGGGGAAAGAGGGAGTAGTGTTTGCGAACATTTGACTTGAACTTTCGAACGTTATAACAGACAGGAAACACGTCTGCAGGCAACTTATTCCACAGACGAAGCGTACGGCTGAAAAACGAATTCTCTCTGTAATGCGTAGTGCGATTCCCCGGGCAATCGACCACGAATGGATGAGCTCTGGACGATGAACGCGTGCTAAGTAAAAATGTGCGAGTTTCGGGCACAAGATCCTTAATCTCGTCCGAGCAAAATCCATTGTAGTAACGATAGAACAGAGTAACGCACCCCACACTGCGTCGATGCTCCAGTGAGTCAATACAGTTGGATACCCTACTGTCGCCGATGAGCTTCTTCGCCCTCTCCTGCACACGGTCGAGTAACCCCAAAATAGACTTTGAGGCACTGGCCCAAACATGAGAGTTGTATTCCATTTTCGGTCGGATGTAGGTGGTATACATATTAAGGAGATCGGATGGAGTGAAGTACATCTTGCACCGTTTCAAAAAACCAAGGCACTTGAATGCTTCTTTAGAGGCATGAAAAATGTGTTCAGTCCAGCGAACATCACACTGTATCATCATTCCAAGAACATCAAGAGCATCCGATTCCTCAATATTTATACCATCCATGAGTACAGATGAAGCAGCATTTGCGGTCGTTTGTTTGTGTGTTAATTAACAACATTGGGTCTTACGAGCGTTAGAAGCAACCCTGTTTTTACGACCCCATTCGGAGATTAATAGAAGATCACTATTCTGTGAATCATTCATATTAAGCCTCTTGGCAGCGATCTCTGATAGGCTGGGCCTATAACTAAAAGAGTACGAGTGACAAATGCTGCTGTCATCCGCGAAAGAGTGGATAGGGTTGGAAGTTTGGTAGAGAAGGTCGTTGAAGAAGAAATAGAGTAGGAGAAAGAACGGAGCCTTGCGGTACCCCTGAATTAATCTTATACTCCACTATTTTACAAATGCAATGATGCAAGGCCATTTGCACAAGATTGTGTATAGGGCTATTGTTTTTACATTTTTAAGTAAACAATATGTAATCAGCTCCTTCTATAATTTGCAAACTTTGTAAATTTTTTTCAAAGTCTCCATTTGTAAGATCCAGCTTCATGCATATTACTAGTGGCGGCTGAACTGCAGAAAAATGAAGTATTGGTATTGCAAAAGTAGTTCGTCTTAAATCAGCATCATAATATTTGTACAGTTTGTTTATTTTATCTGCAAGAATAAAAATTAATTACGTTGTTTATGGCACACGAAATGTATTCACAAAACTTTTTTCGAATATCCTAACATTAGTTTAAAGTGAAACCACTTTAAAAAATTATTTCGAAAACAGAATTTTGCACAATGGAATCGAATAGCCGATTTTAGTTATAAGAAGTTAAGAAAATAATTATAAAAAAATTTAATTGCACACTTTTCATTGCATTTTTGACATTTGATATCCATTTATAAAATCTATTTCCGTTTGAGTTTCTATACACTTAAGTACTTGCTTTTATCTATATCACAAAACGCTTTCACTTTATATTTTTGCTCCAAAGGTAAATCGCGAAAGAATTTCTTCCCCTGTCTCCCAGCATTCCATATGGAAAATCCCTCACACCAAGGTGGTTTCTGTAAAACTTTTTCCATTAAATGTTTCAGTCTTATTTGCCATATTGTTTTCGCTTGTACAGTGAATGTTGTAGCACCCGTATGATAACGATATTTCAACAGACATTCCTCTACCCGTTTGACTAGACCTTCATTATCCAAATGTTTGTAAAAAAATATCAAATCTTCGGGACAACCTTTGCCTTCCTCAGAAAATCCTCCTGCTATATTCTCGTATACTTGACGATGACAGAACCAGGTGGGCATAATAACAGTGGGACCATTTGATGTATAAATTTGTACTGTAAATTTTTCCGTTTGCAAACGATTTGCCCAGCGTGTAAAGCGGCAAGTGGAATTACTGGGTGTACGTATAAATTTGGAACCAATTATCTACAATTAAATTAAAGCAAATTTTGTTATACAGTAATTAAATAATTTTGAGGGGGGAAGGAGGGCGTTTGTTTGTTTCTTGGTTACAAAGCGATCGTATGTCAGTGCAGTGAGAAACATTAAAAATTTGTAAAAATTTTTGGATGAACAGAGGAAGTGCAGTAGCTTAAAAGTCGATTGCAAATTGCTGTTTCGTCTCCTAAAAAGCTTGCGAGTGTTAACATTTGAGATCGTGAAACAGGCTCTGAGGGTCTCTTTGCAAGAAATTGCACTTATAAATTACATACTCGTATGGCTTGAAAAATGCAAATTATGAAATATATGTTTATGTATGCAGTAGTAGGTTGCAGCCGTTTTATCATAACTAAAGTTTGTCCTGTGGTCGAAAATCGACCAGATTTTTCATTAAATACAGCATACGAACATATCGCAAAAGCCTATTTTTCTCTATGCACATTAGAATTTTTTTTTTTATATTGGACCTCTACTCAGGGGATGACCCCTACATATGCAGTGCATTGTACCAGAACTAGGAAAATAGGTTGTGAGGAGGAGGAAAGAGGGAGTAGTGTTTGTGCACATTTGTCTTGAACCTTTCAACGTTATAACAGACAGGAAACACGTCTGCAGGCAACTTGTTCCACAGACGAAGCGTACGGCTGAAAAACGAATTCTCTCTGTAATGCGTAGTACGATTCACCGGGCAATCGACCACAAATGGGTGAGCTCTGGACGATGAACGCGTGCTACGTAAAAATGTGCGCGTTTCGGGAACAAGATCCCTAATCTCGTCAGAGCAAAATCCATTGTAGTAACGATAGAACAGAGTAACGCACCCCACACTGCGTCGATGCTCCAGTGAGTCAATACAGTTGGATACCCTACTGTCACCGATGAGCTTCTTCGCCCTCTCCTGCACACGGTCGAGTAACCCCAAAATAGACTTTGAGGCACCGGCCCAAACATGAGAGTTGTATTCCATTTTCGGTCGTATCTAGGTGGTATAAATAGTAAGGAGGTCGGATAGAGTGAAGTACATCTTACACCGTTTCAAAAAACCGAGGCACTTGAATGCTTCTTTAGAGACATGAAAATTGTGATCAGTCCAGCGAACATCACACTGTATCCATGAGTACAGATGAAGCAGCATTTGCGGTCGTTTGTTTGTGGGCCTTACGAGCATTAAAGGTGACCCTGTTTTTACGACCCCATTCGGAGATTAATAGAAGATCACTATTCAGTGAATCATTCATATTTAGCCTTTTGGCGGCGATCTCTGATAGGCTGGGCCTATAACTAAAAGGGTACGAGTAACAAATGCTGCTGTCATCCGCGAAAGAGTGGACATTAGAAATTATACGCATGAATAGGTACGAGGGCTGATAAATAAATAATCGGCCGATAAATAAATAAAAACGTGTTTGCTTATTAATTATATAGATTAGATGTACAACTTTGCTTCCGCCGCTTGGCAATAGATGGCTGCAACGGTAAGTGGTCGCCAAAATAAATATAACGTAGATGTAGTGTGGAAGGTGTTGGACTAAATTATGCTAATATGAGCAGTACCGCAGGTATATACACTGGGCACTGGTCAGTTTTAAAACTGATTTAAAGTCCAACATTTTAAATGCTGTAATGGAGTGTGTTTTAGTCTTTCGTGTTATTATTGTTAAAATTAAACCTCCACGAACACTACTCGGTCTTTCCTCCTCATCATAACCTATTTTCCAAGTTCCAGTACAATGTGCTGCATATGTAGGGGTCATCCCCTGAGTCCCAGATAAAAAAAAATAAGCTTAGGTATTTGTAAACATAACTTCGAAATATTAGCCGATTTGTATCTGTATTCAAATCGATCATACATGTCAGCAAACGAGCAAAATTCTCATCGTTTGCGGAAGATTTCAATTTTCTGCTTTAAGACGAACAAACCTGCGGCTGAGGCTCATCGAATGCTATTTATATACCTATGCCGAGGCCGCTATTAGCCTAAGAACGTGCCGAGAGTGGTTTCAAGGCTTCAAGAACGGTGATTTTGACGTCGAGGATCAGCATTGCGGTGGCAGAGAGAAGGTTTTCGAAGATGCAGATTTGGAGGTCAGCGTTGTCAACTCGGTGCGTTTCGCACCGTTTTTGGTGCTTTTGTGCAAAAATTCTTTTTTACATTTTCGGTGCGCTTTTTAAATTTCGGTACCACAAAATCAAATTAAACTCAACTTTTTTGATTTAATGCAAGAAAAAAGTTTATTCAAGTGCCCAAAACTTTTACGTTTCATTTTGTAGAGCACAATTAGAATCCGGAGCTATAATGTGGAAAACGCACCTTATTATATGCACAAAGTAAGACAATCTTGCTCTATTATACATATTCTCGAAAGAAAAATAAACATCATGCTTTACTATTAAACGATCAATCCAAGTTTGTCAAATATCCCAATACATGCAGACACAGATACTGTTTTAGTTATTGATAAATTACTAAATTATTAATTAAATTATAAAATTTTTCCAAAACGTTTGCATCAAATATTGAATACGATAAACTTCATCTTTTATTTGTTACAATTTTGGCAAATTTTCGTATATTTCAATAAATTCTTTTAAAGACTCCAAGCAACTGTTATTTAATGTTCGTTTACGAAAACACAAATGAAATTTACACTGTGTATGACAGAATTGCTATTAATAGACAGATTTTGATGGCTTGTAGTACGCTTCCGCAACTTTTAATGATCCGATAATCATGCATTTTTTCGACATATTTCATTCCTTGCAGTAAGTAAGCAGCTGTAGTTTTGTGGCAGTAAAAGTAACAGCTGATTTCGGTTAACAGCGAATATACTAATTAAGTAATACGAGTATTGTTGAATAATAAATTTGATAAAATATTGTTATAAGTTTGATACCATTATCTTAACAAAAGTAACAGAATCGTACTAGAGGCCAAGGCAGAAATTCTAAATATTAAACGAATTTGATTGGATGTCATCTGGCGGTGCCACCAGACCCAGTTTGATTCCATAATAGTCGCTTAAAAGGCTGTTTCATTATCGTGGTTTTTGACATAAAAATATATGTACTTTTTATAATACAAAATTGGTTTTTAAAAATAGCGTTTCGAAATTCGGAGCGTTTTTGTTAAAAAAAATGAGACTTTTTCCGCCTATTTTGGTGCGTTTGGAAATTTCAAAGTTGGCAACGCTGTTGGAGGTATTAATTGATCAAGACTTGTGTCAAACGCAACGTGAGTTAGCAGGATCATTGGTAGTGACGCAACAAGCCGTTTCAAAATGCCTGAAAGCCATGGGAGATTGAGCGCCGCACGAGTTGAAGCAGAGAAATGTTGGACGGCGTTTGTTTGCTTGTACGGCAAAGACGGAAAAGCTTTCTGCATCGAATTGTGATGGGGGGGGGGGCGAAAAAAGGGATCATTACGATAATCCTAAATCTAGAAAATCATGGAGATCCCGGCCATGGTTCCGCAATACAATGAGTGCTTTTACAGCCTGACTTTACTCGAACCCATGTTGCGAAAGTGGTCAAGACATGCTTGAAAACGTTGAAATGGGAAGTTTTACCCCAGCCGACATATTCTCCAGACGTTGCTCCCTCGGGCTATCACTTGTTTCAATCAATGGCACACGGCTTATCTGACTAGCACTTCCGGTCTAGTGAAGTAGTAAAAAATTTAATCTATTCGCGAATCGCTTCAAAATACAACCAGTTTTTTCATGGAAATATGGAAAAAAGCAGTGGAAAATACATATATGTATAACCCCAGTTTTTTTTTTATAACCAAGCCTCGAATTTTGGAAAAGCAAGGTTGTACACCTACATATGTAGATTGGCCAAAATTAAATATTACCGCATTTTTGAACTGCTTTGCCAATTGATACTGCAGCCATATACGGTCCGGCATCATTTCATCATCTATGTCTTGAAAACATAAATAATTGCCTTTAGATGCTGCTATAGCTTTATTGCGTCCATAACCAACTGCAAATTAAACAAAACGCAACTTAATTTTCCTTTTATATATTTAGATTTTTTATATTTGCTCACCTCCTTTTGATGCACCCGTTCTATTCTCTAAAACATGCATAAGTATATTTAACTGTTGTTTAAAATAGGCTTGCCATTTTCTGAGTATTTTAAGAGTGTTATCACTACTGCAATCATCGAAGACACAAACCTCCACAATGGGCATTATTGGTATTTGAAAATCGCTTGATTTCACAGCATTTCTTAATGTTGGTGATGATGGCGTTGGTGAGTTTTGTGAGATGGCTATGGTTGACAGAAATGGTTCTTGCGCTGTTGAATGTTGCAATTTTTGCGAGATGATTGAATGTTGATGGGGGTCGTGGCAATGCAGTTTTTCTTGCCTATGCAATTGTTGTACAGCTGTTTGTTTAATAATCGATTCCATACAATTATCAATCCATTGGTCACCATTTAAGACCGTCATAATCACAGACTGGATATTATTTTGAATGAAAAATTGTTCCTTTTTTTAAATTTATTTCTAGCGTTTGTAATACTTACAATTGTGTCCTTAGATACATTTGTGTGCGACATAATTTTCTGTCTCCAATTTTTTTTCAAATCCAATATATTTTTTTTACAAACAGTTTGCCGGTTCTAATCATGTAATAATATTATTATGTTCTGCGTTTGCTTCTGATGTGTGTGAATGGGTATGTGTGTGTGTGTGTGTTTTTATTTAGCATCTCTTTATTTCTAAATGTTTCCTTTCGTTGTAGCCGAAGAGTGGAAGAAGCGGAGAGATAGCGTGGTAGAAAATGGGTTCTGTGGTTGTTGCTTTTTTGTTCGGTTTGGTATTGTTATTTGTTGTTGATTTTACCGTTTTATCTGTTTGCTGTTGATTTTTCCTAATGTAGTTTTTGTGTTTTTTTTTTGCTATCGAGTGTTGTAGAAATGTGTTATTGAGATAAAAAAATGAGTTTTAAGCTTCAGCACACTTGTTTTATCAATATTTTTGGTTTGTTGGAAATTTTCCTTTAAAGTATTTTTTACACGTCTTTATAATTATTGTGTGGAAGGTTTTAAAAATTCATTCATAAATTGAAATGTATGTGCAGTGGTGGCCGCATACTCGCAATTAAAACATTTTTGTTGTAGTAAATTAATTTATTGTTTTTACGGTATATCTGAGATTTTCCATCTGATCTCCGCTGGAAAAAGGTGGATTCGTCCCATAAAATATTTTTCTAAAAAAACATTTTTCCAAAAACTCATTGGCTTCTAATGGTTTTTCTGACAAAATCCAACACGGATTTGCAATCTATTTTTGCAGGCGAAAGTTTTTTCTGTGTGACGTATCCACGTAAGGCACTTTCATTAAGCCTTCGTCGAATAGTTCTAGATGATTTTTAGCTGTTTAGAGCTTTTAAATCGGTCAGCTTTAGAGGCACTTACGACTATGCTATTGTTTCTGGTTATTGTTTTACGTGAGTTGGAGGCTCTGGGTACATTAATTGTTTCTGGTTATGGTTTTACGTGAGTTGGAGGCTCTGGGTATATTAATTGAGTTCCCAAATTTAGCAAAATGGTTCATTGCATTATGCATTTTTAATCTAGAGCAAATAAGTAACTGAGACAATGCATTCACTGTCTTCTCGGAGCCTCATCAATCTAATGATTACCTTCCTTTCTTCTTCGGAGCAACTTGGTCTTTCTCCCATACCTTGTGGCTAATATTGTGGTATACAATTTTACTGATATCATTTAAAACATACCTATCAACCAATTCTCGCAACAAAACGAAATTAGATATTAGAAAACCTTTATTTAAATAGCAGAACTGAAAATGTTTTAATTATGTGTCCACTTGAAAAACATCCCTTTCACTAAATAAGGTCTTATTTTTTAAAGAAAAAAAAAAAATGAATGTAAAACAAGCACCAAGTACAAGAGAGATCAAACTTATCTTTGCAGGGGAAAAATTCCGTTGAATTAACAATAGATCATATAAAACATCGAAAGAATGAAAGATCACATTTATGTTTTAATTACATGTTCACCACTGTACGTAGTGAGTGTGTAATGTAGTTGCAGGTGTTAGTAATGAAGGTATTGGTAGGTATGTTCTAAAGCATTGATCAGCGGACAATGGTAGGGAGTGTTCTTTTTGTGAGGACCATTGCTTTTTGCTGGTGGTAGACGTGGTTAAAATTCCCTACAAGAACAGGGACGGTCAAATGATCGGTCATTCGATCAACATTGTTGAACAATACACGGTTCTCGGGGCACCAACAATATTCTCATATTTTTCACAATATATACCACACTAATCGCACAGAAACCATAATGTTTTGAAAAGTTGCATAAAATTTTTCAAATCGCACGATTTGTCAAAAACTCTGTCGTACGGTTGCATTTTTAGTACTTTTTCAGCACACATGCTTTATTTAGTAGATCGCACGATCATGTATGAAAGTGTAGCAAGGCATTTAGATATTATCGCAGGTGTGGACAGTAAGTAATACAAAGTTCGATAGTCAAAAATAGGCTTTAAACCTGGATCCATGGTTTTGGAACAAAAGTTTTGTTGTGACAGTGTGGACAGTAAGTAATACAAAGTTCGATAGTCAGAAATAGCATTTAAGCCTGGATCCATGGTTTTGGAACAAAAGTTTCGTTCTGACACATGTTTTATTATATGCAGTTTGACGTTTCTCTTTTTGAGAACGAGAGCGAAAGAGAGTTAAATTTGTTCGGGACCATTTCAGCTTCAATTGGTTTTATTTGTTTTTATTCCGAATCAGTTGAACTTGCTGCCAGCTTCTTTAATTTTTCAACTAAAAGTGAACTGGGATGCCACATCATATTATATGTAAGCACATATGTATGTATCATAAAATACAGTGTATGCGTAATCGTTTTATATTGATTATTATCTATCTGTATATATAAAAATGGTGTAAAAAATGTATAGTAATTCATAAAATGAGAATTCTAATTCTGTAAAATTTTTAGTCAGTTGTATTTTCGAGGAGAAGGTTTTTTTATTTTGGAAAATCCCTCCGAAAATCGATTGTAAATCGAGTATGAAATTTTGTGTGAAATTATTCCAAATCAAAAAATTTAACTTTCTTATTGTAAATCATGGAAAACTACGGAAAATGCGAAATGCGGAAAATTTCAAAATCTGTCCGCAAAAGTCGGAAAATTGGAAAAATCGAAAATTGGGGCGAGACGAACTTCGCCGGGTTCACCCACTAGTAAAAAATAAAACTAATCAACTTTAAAATATTTTTTATAAATTTCAACGCATCGATTGCAAGTTTATTTCAGAAATGAAAAAGCTGCCACCTCGTAACAGCCTCGTTTGCATAGTTATTTCATATGGTAACTTTATTAGTCCAGAATAAATGTTGGAACTGGGTGAATCATTTCAAACAGCTAAAATTGGTTCGGCACGAAAATTTTGTTCCGGAACAATGGGTGAATGCAGCTTAACAGTGCAAACTGTAACAGTGTGAAAAACATGTCGTCCGCAAGTGACTTCAGCTAACAGCCTTTTCTAAATATCACTAAAAAGATGTTAAAAGCCATGAAAAATAAAACCGCAAAATTTTTAATTTTTTCATTCAATTTGTATACAAATGTATATTATATTTATAATAGTTTTTTACAGTTGTGTTGACATAGAGGTTAAATATACATATAAACTAATCTTACAAAATAATTAAGTAAATGATAAATAAATATATGTTTGATATGTTTCGCTAAAAATTTTTCCATCTAAATTAATTCAAAAAACGAAAAACAAATGCAAATTCTACTCTGCTTAAATAACTAAAGAATTAAAATTTCTTCTTCTAAAATTCTTATTTGAATTATTTATATAGAAGAAAAATACTTTTTTATATAAATAATTTTTATTTTTATGTTAAAAATTTGTTTCGAATTCTCTAATTCACTAGAAGTCTTTCCATTAACTACATACAAACTGGTTTTCCAATATGGAAAATATAGGAGAAATGTGCTTAACAAATTCTATTTTGATTTTTATGAGGAAAATAATGAATTAAAAACATTTACAGTGGATGATACTTAATACAAAACATTAACACATGATCAGTCTTTTTTCTAAATATTTCTTTTTTTTATATAGTAAATATGGAAATTTTAAATTTGCAAAAATTTTCTTGTAGCAGAAGTATATTGTTGATTGTAAACGGATTCAAAGGAGCGTATAAGTTCATCCATGCCTTTGAGTAAACCTTCTTCGCGATTTCCCGGCGTCCAGTCTGATCTGTGATTTATAGAAATATTCTTGCCCAAGGGTCTACACTTGGCAAAATCTATTAACCAGCAGCCTACTTTTGACTCATCGTAAACAATAAAAATACTTGAGCCAACTATTTCATGAGTTTGGAAGAAATGTGATTTTTCCATGGTGCTGCGCATGAGCTTTAAGCGTTTCAGCAATTCTTTTTGTACAGCCTTTTTATGGTTAACAAACACTTCTATAGTATGGGAAATTTGTTCACTTGTTCTGACCGTTTTCAGATCCTTTATGGGTGGTTTGCCTTTTAGCTTTAAGGCTTCTATGCGAAAGCCTTTCGATTGCGAGGAGGACATGGCTTCGCGGAACAGCATATAACGCAACTTGGTTATAGCCATTTGTTGATGCTCTTCTTCGCTGGGCGCCGAGGGATCTACTTTTATCATTTTCTGGTAAAGATCTGGTCTCAGAGTTTGATTGCCTACTTCAGATTCCAGGAAGGTACGGCAGCCCATTTTTATGTCCATAACACAAGGATCCTTAAAACCTTTAAGTAGGTCTTGTAGTTCAATAAACTTTTCGCCGTTTTCCAATTGTACGCAACCATAAAAATCTGGCACAATTTTGGCGGCTTGCGGCTCTTGTGATAACTGCTGGTAGGCCAAAACTTCAAAGTCGGAAAAGTTGGCCACTCGTTTGCGCACTACACCCCTTGTACAGGGCACTATGCTTTCTGGATGTCCCGACAGCTGCAACCAGCTGCAGGATTTATTAATATGTTCCTGATGTTTTTGTTGTTGCTGTAGTAGCGCCGGTGTTGCTGGGGCACTCAATTCCAAAGCATTCTGCAAATAAATAAAAAAACACAATGTTGAATTAGTGATAAGCTTTGAAGCAATAACAAATATTAATTTTTATTTATCTGTATAATGAAGGTGTTTATTTTAAATTAAATAAATAAACAATTAAATAATGGAAAACAAAATAAATCACCAAAAATTCCATTCAAATCATAACAAAAAAAATTAATTAAAAAGGTTTTAAAAATTTTTTTTTGCAGAAGAATGTTGAAACTAACAAATAATACATAAATAAAATGTATTTACATCAGTGGTGGTCAAACTCTCAATTTCCTACACTCGCGAGAGCTGCGACGCCTTACACAATTGAGTGTTCTAATAGAAAACTTTACTGGTTGAATTTTTGTTCTCTGCTTTTCGATACTTTCAAAAAACAAATCGTAGCAAACAACGGTTGTTCATTTGTTTGAAAGGTGTAAAGAAATGTTAGAGACGTGTATAAATGTTTTTTGTGTTTTGACAGATATTATTAGAGCATTTTTCTTTTTAAATTTTCAACCATTTATTTAGATTGTTGGGATAATAGTTGAATGTTTGAGAAGCCTACTGATGATTAGAGTAGCTCCTATGAAATGTCGACATATAGATAGCTGGGAAACATAGCAAACAAGCTATTTATAATTTTTTATTGGTATCAATGTTAGAAGCTAAAATAGCGAATAGAAAACTCAATTGTATATATAACAAGCTTTTTGTATTTTTTAGCTGCTATGAAAAATATTTCCATGATTTTAAATAAATTAATGACAATTAAAAAGAAACATTTTTTATTAATATTTCTCAACTACAAAAACAGCATTTTTAGCACCTTTTACTTCATCAATTCATTTCGTTTGCTCTGTTAATAGTAATAATACTCAACGTACGTTAGGTTTTTTTCTGAGAGAAAGTAAACAAATATGTTACTCTCATTATCTCTGTATTTATTTACATTAAAATGTATATAAAAAACTAACAATAAAAATACAACATTGGAAAACTCACAAGTAGCGTTGCCAGAATGAAGATTATACCTTAATTTTGAAGATTTGGTAAGCAAAATAAAGTTTGTACTAATTTCCCTTGAAATTAAGCTTTTTGAGATTTTATATTTTAATATATATACATAAGTGTGAAATATTTTCAAACTATGAAAGACGTCTAACTTTTTTGACTTGCTCGCGATGTGGCTTCGTTCACTTTCGCTAATGTTTTATATGAAAAATAAGTGACTTATAGTCAACTATTATTCAACTAACGGATATATCGGAGGTAGACAACGCAAATGATTCAATATGAGGGAAAAATAAAGTTTATAAACGACATCCGAATAGATTTTTTGACAAAATTTTATTTGCTTTAATTTATTCATATTCAACAAGCAGGAGTAAATACAATTGCTTTGGGTTGTATTTGTTTTGCATTTATTTGCTTTGATAGGCATTTTTACTTAGAGTAAGATCTTATACCATGTTCAGACGGTAATATGAAACACTTGGTTCGCTCTCTGAACCACTATTGCGAAACTAGATGTTCAGACGGTTGTTTTTTTGCATCACACTGATGTTTACATATTTTGCGCAAACGTTTTACTAATTCTTTTTTCAACTTTTATTTAAATCTTTATGTAGCAAATTTTTACATTTTCAATGTGTTTATTTTGATTTTACACGCATTAATTATCTGTTTTTTCTTTGTTTGGATTTTTTTTGCAGCTAGTTCAGATAAACTAGCGATAATATATTATCAAATTTGGAGATGATAGTAGTTTTTGCTTGGTTCGCAACAAGATTCAAAATGAACCAAATAGGTTCGCTCTCAAAATTTTGTATGGCGAACCATGTTGGTTCAATCAAGATTAGGCCGCGAACCACGAATGAGAGAGCGAACCTCGAAAATAAGCCTTCGTGTGAACATGCTATTAGATAGATTGCCGAACTTTTTAGCAATTTTCTTTTGGAATTGCTTTCTGGTCCACACACAAAAACTTTTTTCGGCAATTCTTGAGCTTTCTCTACCTTTTATTTCATACAATTTACATTGTATTTGAATTGGGTTAGTGTTGTAAAACGGTTTTAATATACTTTAAGCTTAGCGGATTCTAAATATAAATGTTATAATATAAAATCTGAAAAAACATCTTTATAAAATAAATTTAAGCAAAATTTATTAAAAGATATTTGTGTTTTGCTTTGCAGTCTGTTTAGAGAACCAATCATTATTGCTTGCTGAACTCAATTGCAATTTTTATTGAAACTCAGAAACATAATTTTTGTAATTAAATATTTAAAAAAATAATTATTTTATTTTTATTTCCTCTCCAGAAAAAGGGTGTGTCTTATCTTTAAACAAAGCCTTTTGAATATCAACATACTACATAAATATTTTTTTTAATTTAAATAACAAATTGATTTATAAGTCAAACAATAAGTGCAAGGTAATAATTGACGCGTTATGGTTAAAACTGTTTGTCTCTTAATTTATTTATTTTTCGCTTTATCAATTTCTGATTATTATTATTATTTTTTTTGTTAGTTTTATGAAACTTTTAAAAAGGGACTTTGTAATCAAAAATTGCATTAATGACGCAATAAGTTGTGGGTTTTTGACTGATATGATGGTACTTTTCAAAAATAAATTAATTCTAAATATACAAACATAATACAGGTATGTAGATTTTTAAGTATGAAAAAAAATGCTAGACTAACAATTAATGCTAAGTACTTGATAAAATATTCATCAAACCGAAGCTTTTATATTTCTTAAAGACTTTTTTGTTGAAATTATCTCGCTTATTGCATCAGCATATTATTTTTTAAGAAATTTCGTTATTGGCTTTAGTTATTCCGTACCACTTATGAAATTTCCATAAAATAAACGGAGAATTAATTTTAAGTTTAATCAAATACAATATTAAGCGCTATTTAAATAAAATTGTATACGTGCACATAGCCATGTACATAGGTACATACTTATATAAAATTTCTACAAACTTTTATATTTTCTGCAAAAATAACTAAAGCAATATTTGTTTAATGAACAAATATTTGAACACAAGAATATTACAATAGTTTCGATATGTTAATGTAGCTATTTTCAGCATAAACAAAAAATTCATTAAACAATTTGAAAAATGAGAGCAATTAAAGCAACATAATTTTACCTCTGTAAAAAGCAAAAGTTTTTTTTTTCCAATTGTTAGTATTATCTGGTTTATAACACTTGTTGTGTTTATGTTTCATATTAAGAGTTATTTTTTTCTTTTTTTTTTTTTTTTTTGTTTAAATTGCGATAATATATACGTTTTAAGAAAAATTCCATTCACGGAAAATTTTTGGTGATTTATTATTATTATTTTTTTTTTTGCAAGGCTTTAATTGTTTGTAAATATTGTAATTTTAATTTACACTTGATGGTGGTAAATGAAAAACAAATAAACAACAGGTAAAAATTGTTTTTTATACTTACAATAGCAAGAAATTTTAACAAAGACATGCGGCTAGGCTCATCGACATCACGTTGACCCAAGAAATTTGTGATATTTGCACAATTTTCATATAATAAATTCTAAAAGGAAAAGAAAAAAAGTTATAAAGAATTTAGTATATTTCCATAAATATAAAAATATGTATGTATTGTATATCATTTGTGGAAGAAAATATTGCGGTGAATAAAAATACACGGTAGATTTCAAAAACTAGCTATTAAAACTCTTTTTTGTAAAACTAAAACAAAAAGTAAAAACAGTTGAGATTTTGCTCATCTGCTTGTTTTGATATGCCGTTACAATTCTACATCAGAGCAACAAAAAATTATAGAGCTATAACCAAGGCGACTTTATACAGGTGAATGCAAGCGGGAAGGCGAATTCAGTACTATGTATTTTGTTATTGTAAAACATATCGTGAATGTCATAATCTAAATCCGCCTAAGATTGCTCAGCAGAGAAAAAATTTTATATAAACGTTAAATATAAGCTTTTATAATTGTTTGTAATTAAAATCACAGATTATATTAGTTTTTCACTTTTAAATTCACACAAATTTCTTGAAATTGCACTAAATCATGCAAAAAACCTTCAGATTAAAATGGCGCGAAAAAGTTTGTAAACAAAAGAAACAAAATTTGACAGTCTCATTGGAAAAAACGCGAGAAGCAAAAAATAATCACCTGTGCTGTTAAGTTCACCTGGCAATGAATTCGCCTTGGTTTCACCTGGTAAAATGAATTCGCCTTGAACATTTGCTCTAGACAAACAAAGCTACCATATGAAATAATTATAAACGAGATGTTTTTACTTTAGCGAGATGGCAGTTACTGTAATTTAAAAGCTCGAATCTTGAACGTTAACGTTTGCAAATAGTTTGAGAAAAGAAAATGTCTTTTACTAGTAAACTACAGTGGAACATAATGTAAGAAAACTTAGCAAAATATATGCCAGTTCATCATGATACGTTTTATTTTTGGGCTAAATATTGGTTTTCTTTGCTCTTAAAAATGCTTGCGAACGCTAACTTTCGAGATCATGAAGCAGCCCTTAAATTAAAACTGTTTCATCAGCCATGTGTCACAAACGTCAATTCCGTTATGAAACGGAGTTCAATTCTTTTTTTGGTTTTTCAGAAAAAAAAACTGAAATGTTTTTCGGATTGAAACCATTTTTGGCTTCAAGAACAAAATTGATATTTTCTATTAAAAATGATTTGATGCACAACTGGAAGGAGCCATATGTTACACTGTACTTGATTTACTACAAGAAACTTTTGATGAAAGAATAATTTCATGTAGTCTAATTGACCAAAAGATCGTGTGATATAACCTTACGTTTTCTTTGGAGCGATGCAAAGTCAGTTGTGTACATCGATAAGCGAGAGTTTGTGAAAATTGGTGATCGATCAATTTATATATTAATGTCATTGAATATTCTATCCAATAAAGACAGTTTGATAGGAATTTAAATATATGTATGTACCTATTATTTTGTTTTATGATTTAAGCTTGCGTATCCCTGTATTTTTAATTCTTTATTTTAATTAACTACTTTATTATTTTCTTCTTCTTTTATATTTTTTACTTTTTCTCTGGCTAGTAATATTTTAAAAAACAATGTTTTATGGTTTTCAATTTTATAAATCAAATTATATCAACAACTCATAAACAATAACCACTTTCATGCGAATTGCTTGACAAATTCTAATTTTTTCAACAAAATTCAAATATCTATGTCTGAATGTGTTTATGCATATAAAAATACATGTGTATGTATGCACGTACATTGAAAAGTGATATGTAGTTATATTAACACCTTTAATATACCGTTAAGTACCTCATAACATTTTAATGCTATTGCCAGATTTACTATTTAAGTGTTGCAAAGTGTTTAAAATAATTCTCAATGATTGCCAAATTTATATTAAAACAAAAAAAAAAAAAAACAAACGGTGCTTTGAAGTAAATGTATTTTAAAATAAAACATACGCACATTACACTTATTTTTAAATTCCTTTAGAGAGCAGTTAAACTTTAAATTTAATATGACAGACAACATTTTAACTGTTCTTTTCTTCTCTCTACATTCAGTATTTGTGTATACAGGTATGAACAGTTTTCTTTTTTTGGAGTTTTTTTTTTAAATAAACTAGTGACGTCAAACTTGGCCTTACTAAACTCAAAATAAATCCACCTTGAAAGTTTTAAGTTTTTTTTTGTGTAAGTGGAATTTTATAGGGCTACCCTTGAGGATTAGTTTTATTTCATTTTATTGCATGTAGGTACAAATAATTTTAACTGTTTAACTATAACATTTAAATCATTTGTTATGCTAAATTGGTGTTATATAAGATTGACGTATTTTTAGTCTAAAAAACTGGTCTCTAAAATATAATAAAATTAATTATTATACGTGTGCATACTTATAGCAAAATTTGTGAAACTTTTTGACGTCACTTGCATAAATTTGGGTATTATTTTTTCGGTTTTAAAAAAGCACACAAAAGTTAAATTTTGATTTTGAGACTGCGATTGTATTGATGCGTTTATAGCCTGCATTTTAGGTTTAGCAGTAAACAAAAAAACTCTCTTGGTGAAAAAATATCTAAAAATATGAAAAAAAAACAAAGAACCATCACAACAACAAAAAAAAAATAATTGTCAATTCTTCGATACTTTTTTCGATATTCCTTTACCTATCGGCTACAATTGCGATTAACTCTGACATAATATCTGCGAAAGCGTCAGCAAAATGAGAGAACGAATTACTTTATGTCCATCTTAATATTTGACAAGGAGTACAAGTTTTTTTTTATAAACCAATAGAATCTTTTTTGAATTTTGTCTATGTGTTTGAATGTTCAATATCTATCTACCTATCTATCTAATTATCTATAATTTTTATTTTTATTTCAGAACTTTGTGAGGAAGACATGGAATATTACACATTAGAACCCCAATCAAAAATTGTTGAATTTTATTGTATATCGTCGTTTCTTTAATGTGAGTACTGAACCTTCAGCACTTACAATAAACCACCTGGTTGCAAGTTTGCGACAACATGATACAGTAAGACACCTTCCATACGGAAGAAAATATTCAACGTGTTGCGGATAGTGTACAGGATAGTCCTGAAACATCAACAAGAAGACGTTTGCACATTTTCCGGTATAATGTTCAGCTTGTTCAAGAATTGAAGCCGATAGGCTATGAACAGCATCTTAACTCTGACATTTCATTCCGACAAAAATCAGAAGATCGCAATTTCATTCACAATTTGATAATTGAGCGATGAATCCCATTTGAAATTGGAGGGTTTTGTAAACAAGCAAAATTACAGCATACGGGCTGCGGATAATCTAAGGATAGTTCATCAGAAACAATTACACCTAGTTAAAAGTACTGTTTGGTGCGGTGTATCGTTGGAAAGGGTCGTTGGTCCACATTTCTTTGAAAATGCACATGGCGTCTCAGTTACCGTAAGTGCTGCTAAATATTGAACCATGCTGGACAATTTTAGAGGCCAGCTATAGAAAACCCATCAGAAGTTATGGTTTAAACAAGGGGCATAAGGCTCTGTTACGAAACCTCTTTGGCGAACGCCTAATTTCACGCAGAAGCGATTTCAATTGGTCCCCTCGTTCACCGGATTTAACGCTGCCAGACTTTTTTCGTTGGGGTTATTGCATAGGAAGGGTATACGTGAATAAGCCAGCTACCATATCGCAACTGAAAGAAATTCAAGCTATAAGACCGGAAACTTCAAAAAAATTATAGAAAATGGGTTGGAGATAGCATGAATGTGCGAAGTCGAAAGTAGCCACCAGTTGCGGAATATAATTTTTCATATCTAAGCCAAAAATATTCCGCACTAATGTACTGTGTAAGAAAATAATAATAATTAAGAATTAAATAAAAAATTCCTCACTAACCTAGAATACCCACATTTTGTAACGAAAATTATAAAATCATATTTATGCTAAGAATACATACATAAATTGTAAATTAAGCCTATTTCTAATATGTCACTTTTATTGCTTCAACGGTTAGTAAATCTAGTTATTTATAAAATAAATTATTAAGTTATCAAATCTTTTGACATAACTTCTTATAGATTGTTAATGTTATTTTATAACGTTAATAATAATTGCATAAACGAGTACATACCTAATAAACAAATAAAAATAAATTGTTTCCGGTTGTTAATACAAATATTGACTTAATAATATAATGGTTTTGTTTTCCAGTTACTTAATAATACTTCAACTACGAGCATTATAATTTTTTCTAAAACAAATATTTACCTTTATTATACCTAAATAAATAATGTATCTAAATAAATAATATGTTAAAAGAAAAACTCGAATTAGAGGCAACATTTTTGCCAGATTTTATGCATCTAAACTAAAAGTATTAAAAAAAATATACATATATAAAGCAATGGCTTAAGATGCGTTTGCGTTCGTTAAAGTATTACGATATTAAAAACAGATTATAACACTAAAAAATCAATATTAATATCTAGTTTATTGCTTATTTACATAGGTATTTACTCGTATTTGAGGATCTATTTATCACATTTGATTTACGATTTAACATTATAATGTTGATTGT
Organism: Thecocarcelia acutangulata; assembly: GCA_914767995.1. Taxonomy (NCBI): domain Eukaryota; kingdom Metazoa; phylum Arthropoda; class Insecta; order Diptera; family Tachinidae; genus Thecocarcelia; species Thecocarcelia acutangulata. The sequence continues at coordinate 24,444,251 of OU612097.1, read as the reverse complement.
TTGCATCTCAAAAACAAAGTCTTCCTTTTCAAAAGTGTCTAACTGAAGCTTTCGACTTTTTTTTATTTCAATTTCTAATGTTTGTATAGTAAATTAACATTGCTATGGCATTTCTAATGGCATTATAGAAATTCATTTCATGTTTTTATTAATATTTGTTTTTGCTATAAAGACTTATTAAAATGCGAACAGTGCTCTTACAAACGTCGACTAGCGGAGAACGTGTAAAAATTTATAATAAAAAATATATAATACATACATATTGCCATAATAACAACTAATTAACACATATGTATATTATTACTATTAATTCTTTAAAACAAGTTTTAAAATAAAAACATATAAAAAAGCCGTTAAACTGAAATAACCTTTGGTTGGTCAACTTTTTCGTAGGACAAATAAGGGCATTTCAGACTATCATCATACAAGTCTTAAAGATTTTCTTTGAATTTTGCGCACAAGAAACCTGAAGACAGCTGTTGCGTTTGTCAAAAAATATAACGTATCATTAAATATTGTTTTCACATCATCATATACATATGTTATGAGAAATATGAATATAGATTAAAGATATTAATTTGTTTAAAGTGCGGTCTCCACCTGACATGAAAGCACTAACTTTGACGCTAACTTCAAGTTAAGTGTGGACAGCTCATGTTGAAGTTTGGTTAAAGTTATAACTTGGTTGTTAAAAGATTTCATTTGGAAACTAGCAACTAGCTTGCGAGCAAATTGCCGCAACACAATCGCCGTCTAATCTCATTGAAAATAACAGCCAGTTTACCAATCTCGACAGCGTGCTTGCGTTCGCAATCTAAGCGAAAGAAAATTGATTTGGGTTCGTCTAACTTTTTTTTATGCGAACGATCTGTCAAAACTCAATGAAAATACATAAAAATATGCGAACGAATAATAGTGAGATAGACAAACCCAAATTGATTCGAATGTGAGTGACTAGCTTTCTTTCATTCGAAATTGGTAAACTGCCTGTAAGAGAAAAAAACAAATTAATTTGTGTTAGTGTCGTTTATGTGCAAACGGAAACCGTATGTTTGACAAACGGTTTGTGTAGTTTTATGCAAGCATAGGTAAGTGCATTCAAACAAACTCACATGCACACATATCTTACCGATGTACATCTCATCATTAGCAGTAAAATTTATAGATTGTACTGTTTTTTTACTGAGAGAAAGTAAACAAAACATGTTACTCTCTTTATCTCTTTATTTACTGACATTCAACGTACATACATGAAAAGGCCAGCAATAATAATACGTGGGAGAAATAAAGAAACACAAGCAGCTGAGATTTCAGAAATTTGTGAGATTTGTTGGTATGTGTTTAGTATGAACATATTTCTCTTGCATTAAAAACAGTTGCTTATTAAATCATATCTTTCAATTATTGTACAATTTTTATTTTCAAATATTTTTATAGCTGAAACCTGTTTGGATTTCAAATGTAGATAAAGCCAATAATAAAAAATATAGATACATATGTACATATATATAATAAAAAACCACCCACGATTTTCCTAACTTATACATTTCATACAAAAATTTTATATATACGAGTATATCCATACACACAAACATATGATCAATTGTTTGCATGTAGCTTAGAACGCGAACAACATGTATGTATACCTGTCCTTTTTTTTAATTTTCAAGAATGACCATCGCTGGATTGGGTAGTTATGAAGATCATAACTATGTTAAATCACAGTAAGTCAGCAGAAATTGAATGCTAAAACGAAATAAACATGCTGCTTATGTACATACATATGTATGTCTGTAAGTCCATTCTTCTACATTTATGTTTTACAAAAATAAGTTATATATCTATTTAAGGCATAAAAAAGTCGCACACGTGTAGCTAAAAAAATAAGAAGGGGTCAATAACTTGTTTCATGTTTTATGAATTATTCATTTCCTTTAATTTTAAAATAGTGAAGCATTCGCTTGTTTAGCTGTAAAGAGCTGAAAATTATATTTCTTACAGATTAATATAAAATAAATATTTTGAACAAGTATTTTAGTGTAATAACAGACTAGTTTTATTTTATAGTGATGACACCAAGGTGCATTAACATCTACTCGTACAAGGTGGCATCGCTATGGCATGTGACAGTCTTTTGCTACTGGTCAAAGGTACTGTTTACATATTTGAAAGTGAATTTAGTGGTTTATTCTGACTTAAATAATTTAAAAAAAAATAATTTTTTCGTAAAAATTATTTAAATAATAATTTGATTTTCCTAAAGATGCCAACATTTGTTAAGAAAGATCTTGCAGAAATAAGAATTGATTATAACTGTAAAAAATGTTCAAATGTTTTTCATATAACCAGCTCACTGCATGCCTGTTTTTGTTGTATTGTTGTAATTTTGCTCTAGCGCCATCACCTTGTAGACGTTAATGCACCTTGGATGACACAGTTAAGGCACATAGCATGGTAATACACGATATTTAGATTGTGTGGTAGCAAAATATTACGAAATTCTCTCCGTGCTTAAAAAAAGCAGTCAAAAATATGTTGTATTTTTCATATTTATAATTGTAGGATAAGTATAATCAAAGTATTATTATGAAAGTCTAACAGCCAGTTTACCAATTTCGGATGAAAATGAATGCGAAAGAAAGCTAGTCACTAAAATTCGAATCAATTTGCGTTTGTATATCTCACTATTATTCGTTCGCATATTCTTATGTATTTTCATTGAGTTTTGACAGATCGTTTGCATAAAAAAAAGTTAGACGAACCCAAATCAATTTTCTTTCGCTTAGACTGCGAACGCAAGCACGCTGTCGAGATTGGCAAACTGGCTGTAATAAAATTACTGATGGTTACATTTCTACAACATTTACAAAAACAACATGCAATATTCTCGAACTGCAATTGTGTGTGCTTGTATGTGTTGTATCACCTTCAATAAATACTCGAGGTGCTGCCAATGCAAATTTAAAATTACACCTCCGATGTGATGAGAATACAGAGTTTTCTGAAAAAGTTTAGAAAATGAACATTTATCGATGGTTTGTCAATTTTTGCATATGGACCTCTCTCCTATTGAATACATTTGGCTTTCACACAGTAAGAGTTTCCAGCAAGGACAAATATATGTATGTGTGAGTACAAACTTACACATTGACAGTTGTCAGTTTACTGGCAAGTGATTTTGGCTGCTATTGATTTTTTTGCTTGCATGCCAAAGCAAGAAATAGTATTGCATATTGATAATTTAATTTTTTCATATTCGGTGGGCGTTTTTGCCGTGTAACATGCATCTGAACTATAATGGTCATTCGCTTTAGTGCGAAAATTGAAGTTGCCGTATTGCTTCTGAGAACGTGAGGAGATTTTGATGTTTGCTGAACCTGGCTGTGGGAATTCCCAAAAACCTCAGACCGCTTTGCTAATCGAATCGGAACTGGGTTTTCATATTCCGTGTATGTTTTGGCCGTGGAACGTATATCTGAACTATTAACAGTCATCCGAGTAAGAGCGAAAATGGAAGTTGTCATATTGTTTCCAGGAAAGTGAGGGATTTTGGTAATTTCTGAAGCCAATTTTGGAAATTGCAATAACAAACTCGAAAAGCGTCATACGGATAATTATCTGGTTATATGGATAATTTAAGAAGAAGCTTAAAACACCATGTTGCTTTTTTATTGTTGTACTTATCGTAATCCCAGTTTCACATCTAAAAATAAATTTACCATTGACTAGATTTTTGAAATGAACTTGCAAACAAAGTGTTGTGATCATTTTTTCAACGCATTGGTTGCTAAAACGTACACACAACTTGTTACAAGTTGCCTGCTGGTGTAACCTCAAATTTTTATTACCCAAGTGAGAAGAGTCTTTAGTTTTTCAATTCATTATTTAGCAACTAAAAATAGTTCCATCTCAGTACTTTCCCTCTGAGGCGGTTTTATCTCTATTTCATTTATATTATTATAAACACAAATATTTGCGTAATTTTTTTTCCAATAAATACCGTAATAATCTTTTATTCTTTTGCCTGCCATGTAATACTTACAAAATAAAGAAGTCAGTCGCCTTTGGAAAGTTTAAAGTCCAATGTGTTTTTCTATATTTATCTTTTCTAATGTAATTATTGCCTAGATAAGGGAAACATCTTAATGATTACAAATATTTCTTTGTCAGCATCTGTAAAAATATAACACAAACGATTTCTTCGAAGCAATCTGTAATCCGCCCAAAAAACTGTAACTCTATGATCTAACTATAATAAAATTTCATTCGATTCGTGACTAAATATTAAGTTGCAACTTGAAAGCGTTAACATAAATTAATATTTCTTTTTACTGCGCGGAATAAACAAAAAGTAAATGAATAAATGTTGACTAGTTTGTATGTAAGTTAAAGCTTTATTTACTTTTTGATAGTAATATTGCAATTAATTGAGCGAGATATTTTGTAAACATTTCTGTTATCATAAAATTGTTTATGATAAAAACTTTACATAGGCATGTACAAACTAAAAAAAAAGAATTTTTTATTGTGAAGAAACTGACAAGAAAAAAAAATTAATTAAAACTAAGCAAATTAATCTTTAACACATTTTCTTGTATAAACAAATTTGTGCATGTTTATTTAACTCACTCAAATATTGTTTTTGCAAATCAATTAGTTTTCATAAACAATTTGTATACAATTAATGAAACAATTCTAAATAGAAAATTGTGCAATAAATGTGTTGTTCTTGATAGAAACAAAATTTGTGCTGTAGAGATTTTTTTTTGTTAATCAATTTTTATTAAAACAATAGACACTTTTTAATTGACGTCATTTTGCCAGCAATTGTATAAAATAATAGATTTATTGAGATTTATTTTGTTACAATTAAAACACCTGTTGTTGTTTCTAAATTAAATATTAGTTAAAATCACATTATTGAAAACATATTTCGTTTCTAACACTAATTAGCTGAAAATAACTTCTTTTTATAAATAAAGCTTTATAATCTTACACCAGTCATTACGTTTAGTAAATTTGTGATTGGGGATTTCCTAAAAAAAAAAAATTTCAATGTAATGAAGATGGAGAATGAAAGAAAAGAAAAATAAATAAAAAAGCTAAAAATTTTATAAAAACAAGTAATAATAAATCAAAGTGTAACATCAGATCCAAGACGGACAGGTTTAGAGCAGCGTCGGCCAAGATGTGAATTTCTTATGGTCGCGAGTATAGGACACAAAATTCAGCTGTTACGACGCCCTCACATGTACGAGTATACCAGAAAACACTTCCGTGTGCATTAACGTCTGTCTAGTGCAAGGTGGCAGCACTAGACCATAATTACAACAATATGGAGATATACCAACCGCTTGTAAATTTTTGCATTTGGATTTCTTTCCTACTACATACATTTTGTTTTTACACGGTTTGTAGCGGTTTTTCGCCATTTTTTTTTTTTTTTTGCTATGAGAAGTTATAACTCTTAACATCACTACTCGTACGCTGCCTTTAACAGGCAGATATTTAAGCTATGAGAGTTAACTTCATGTTTTAACTGCGTTTCAAGTTAGGTGTAGACTGCATGTTACTGCGCTAAATATAAAACGATTTAGCGCTTTTTTTGGGTCATTAAAAGCCCTAAATCTAGCACAAAAAGAGCTAATTTTGCACCGCTGCTTTAAATAATTACATATATCTGCAATATACACATGGCGATTTTAATTGCCCAATGTTTTCAAAACATTTTTGGACTTACTTTTAACTACGGCAATTCTTATATTTTTTGTAGGACACATACATACATACATGAGAAAGAGTATAAAATTGCTGAATATACTAAATTTTTCCCCTTTTTATTGGCCTCTCCCAGCCCTTCTATAGACTGAACTAAAATTGGTTTGTCTGACCTGGCACCTAACTAAAGAAATAAAAGAAAATCATACAAACACACTAAAGTTATTAGTGATGCCATTTCTGAGTGATGCCATTTTCTTATGATAAAACACATTCATAGAAACCAACACCATTCCTACATAAGTATGTATGATATTTTTTATTAAAAAATGTTTACTTTCTGTAAAAAAAATTATATAATTACTTATACAATAGCCTTGAGTCAAATGAACTTTAAAGTTCTAGATCTCTTGACTGCACAAAATGCAAAGATTTCAAAGTAAGATACACCACATGCGAACATGTTTAAACGATTACGTTGCATATAAAAAAATGTGCCTATAACACATACGAGTACAGAATATAACCGTGACTTAAATAATAAATAATTAAACATGCAGCTTGGTAGGAAAAAAAAAATATTAATAATTCTGTGAAAAATAACTGACAAGAATACTGAAATATATCGTTTAAGGGCATCACAGTTTTGTTAAAAAATAATAAATGAACACTTACATACATACTATATACATACTCGTACATATGTACATAAAAGAGTAAGAACATATTTTTATATTTTTGGTAAACTGAATTTTTAACTTTGTTATTAAGTGTTTAAAAGCCAAGTTTAACAAACACCCAAAAAAGAGGTTATTGTTTGTTGCTTATTGATTAAACCTGACCTTGACTTCTGCATATAATTTATAACGGCAGCGTGGGAATTATTGAAAATAATTACCTACATACATATGTACTTTATAAACAATTTCAAAATTATATGCCGGAAATAATTGATTGTTTTTTTTATAATGAAAAGATAATTTGAATGCTTTCATTTTAAAATCAACATTTTTATATACAAACATATGTATATGTACATATGCATGTATGTATTTTATTAATTTTAGGTTAATGAACTGCATTGAAAAACATTCAACCGATAATTAATGTCAAAAGGAATTTTCAAGCTTGCTAAAACTAACAAAGAAAACAAATTAAAAATATTTAAGTTTGTTTGAAGTACATTTTGTTATTTTTAATAATTTTTAGTTGTTTTTTTTTTTTATAAATATAAAAAAATATATATTAAATGTTGGGTCTTTCCAATGTTTGTTTAATTCAAAAATCATATTTTGCAGAATAAGTCTCTGAGCAGAAAGTAAAAGAGAAGCAAGACGAAGGAAAAACTCCAGCGGCAGCTAAAGAGTAGATATTTTGAGCGCCGACAGCAAAACGGCTCTGCGCCGATTTTTAAACAATAAAAACTAACGTAAAGGAGGAAAATGCATTATAAGGTATAAGTATTCCATATAAATAAGGAAACATTGCGAACTAGTTTAAAGTTGTCCAAAAGCGTAACAACTCTTGGCAAATTTTCAGAGAAAATGAGAGAGTAACCTTTTATTTACAGTATGAATTTGCACGAACTTTTTCTTTGGGTAAGTTCAGACTAGAATTGAATAAGCTGTTATTTTTTGTTTACATACAAATGAAACTGAAAAAATATTTAGAAAATTTGTTAATTGGAGAAAAGATTTTGTTTAAAAACAAGTTAAAAGCAACATGGAATTTATAAACCAAACTAAAAATGATGTTGTGAAATTGTCAGCAGAACTTGCAATGGTCCATTTTATGAAAATGAATAATAATTATATGTTGCTTTTAATTTTACAGCTGTTGCCAATAATGCAAATATTTCGTGGTTATGATGTTATGCGTTTTAAGCACCTAAAAACTCTAAAATATGCTATGATCTAAAAAGTAAAAGCGTTGATACACTATTCTACACGATCGTGCGATCTACCAAATATAACATGTGTTTTGAAAATGTACTAAAAATGCAACTGAGTTTTTGACAAATCATGCGATTTGAAAAATTTTATGAAAATTTTCATAACATGATGGTTTCTGTGCGCCTCGAGAAATAAATTGAAATAATGTAAAATTATTATGGTAATAATAGTTTTCAATTACTTTACTAAGTATATAAATCATTGCAATCATATTTGTATATTAGTGTGGCTTACAACGTCATTTTGAAGAGATTTGGTGAAATCGGCCAGACTTTTAAAACATTTTCCTGTAAATGAATCGTACGATCGTGTAGGATAATATATCAGGGCCTTAAGCAACATTATTATTTCAAGACGTACGCTTGTGGTTTTTTGCATTCCAGCAGTTTTTGATAAAATTTGCAAATTTGGACAATAATTTGCTTTTTACTCTCATTAGTCCAAACTAGTCCGTGATCTCGTGGCACACATCTAAAATGTACTATAGAATTACAAAAAATTCACTCGTTACGTCAAGTAGCTGTCACTTATTTCACTACTTATTTGATTTCTATAACTGTTGTGTGGAATACATGACTGTTTTCGTGGATGAGTAATTTCTCTTTACAGTAAATGGTTTAACGCGGCTTCTTTTGACGGTGATGCAAGCTGGTGGTTTCGAACTAGTATTTTAAACGTCATCCAACTATTGTGGTTGTGCACAATAGTTGGATGACCGATGTGGTTTACTGCTCTGAACAACCAAATTATTTAAAACGAAATATATCATTAGCTGGCTAAAAAAATTCTAGTTTGCTAAAAGTAAATTTCAATTCATTAAAAATCATGCTTGAAAAACTTGAAATGTAATAATTATGCATGCGAACGTACTTGAGATTTGAAAATATTTATTAAATATGTATTTACACACTTAAATAAAAATTAAGACATGACGTAAAAATATTTTGATGCTTGCGTTTTAAGCGTTAATGAATAATATTTCAGTATTAATTTATTTATACACGCGCAGGTATAAATAACTTAATATGTAAATATATTTTTTTCCGAAAATAGTTTTGATTGTTTCACCTAATATATTATAATAATAAATATTTGAAATCAAGATCAGAGATGAAATAATTTAAATTTTAGTTTCTAAAATTGTCGAAACTAATTTTTTTTTTTTAATATGTATGTATGTAAATATTCAACACGTGCACGGTTACACTCAAAGCACTAACATTCTTGAAATTTCAGCTACGAGTACTTAGGTTGCCCTGCTAATTACAGCGATTTAATGTGTCACTTGGGCAAGGCATTCTTTTAATATTAACCAGGAAGGCTATGATTTGAATATCTCTCAAACTAAACGGCTAAAGAATTTTTATTTAAAGTGGGACGTGGTAAGGCTTGTAATAACTTTGAAAAAAACTACTGATTTTGAAATTTCTGAGTCAGAAACCGGTCCAAATAGTCAAAAACATTAGTAGAGAAAAGACAGTGGCGTACAATGCGACTGCGGCCAAAAAATTAGCATGGACAACAACCGAAAGTCGTGTCGTCTTGTTGTTTTCAAAATAAACGTTCACACATACTGAAGTCGGTAGTCTGCTGGCTTCAATGTGTTTAATGCTTAAGCCTTTCAAAATTATTTATAAATTATTTTCACTGCTTGACTATCTCTTCATATCTGTTACGATCACTTATGTATAACATATATACGTTCTTTAAGTTATTTATAATGCAAACATGGGTATTATTCTATATATGAAGGTAATTATGTGAGTATGCGTAGCTAGCTGCCTATTGACTACGTCAATAACGCTCATAATTTAATACAAACATACATGTGTATGTATGTACATGGTTATAATGACAATAGATCTAATTATTCAGGGTCTCGTTTTAGGAAGTCATTGTATATACATCAAAAAAATACGTGCTGTTGAAGTATGCATAAGCGAACGCTTTAAAAATATTTTAATTCTTATCTTTTGTTGAGAAAAAAAACCAACAGAAAATAATAAATAAAATACATAAAACAATAAAAACACTTACAGAAAATAAATTGAGAAAGTGAAACAACTGATCGTACAGAATATTTGATTTCTTTATGATTAGTTTTCTTGTTGCTTTAAAACTAAAATTTTTTTTCAATTGTACAAAAACAAACATTGTTCTAAAATGCTTATTAAAAATAAATGATGTAAGCAAAACCCATAATTAGGTTATATAAAATTTAATGCAAGAATCTAAATTTAAATTTTTAAATTGCCATGACAAGAGATCATACAAGCGGCACTGCCAATGATCTTTAATTTAAGCGTACCAAGATAATTAAAAAATCTCATGTACACTTCACGTGCTATTTAACAAAGATTATAAAATGAACAAGAGTATATATTTTTTTTGCATAGCAACAAAATCATATGTATTATTGACGAATTATGGTTAAAGAACTCAATAATAGGCCTATTCACAATCTTGTGCATGTGAGCTGACAAATTTGATAAATTTCTCGATTGTGAATGATTACCAGCTAGTGGTACAGGCACAGCTGTTTTCTGTTTCCGTGGAAGAACGTTGTTAAAATTTAATATCTAAGTTACATAATTCTGAGAAAAGCCATAAGTCCTTATGTCCTAATGGAAAAACAAACGAGTGGTAACTATCTTGCTGCTATATTTCCTTAATGGGAATTTACACAAAAAAAAAAGTTAGCAGCTAGTTAGTTAGCATTGAATTTATTCATATTACTTTTTACCGACAATATGTGTGTAGCGTTTTTTGGCGTTATATTTATTGTAATCTGGTAAGTGAGGGAATTATGGGAATTCACGAAGCCGATTTGGAAACGGTTTTTCATATTTGGTGAGCTTGTTGCGTGGAGTAGTATTTTGTCTTTCATCCTGTGCTTACGTCTTTTGTTACTGCTGTCCGTATTTTCTATGTATATATTTTCATTTATTAAATTCGTATGAAACTAAATTGCACCGGAATAGGTAGCAAGATGTGTTACACGTGTTTCTTTTTTTTCTCTTTTTTTCCCTGTTGTCCGTATTTGCTTTACATGTTTATTATTAATTGCGTATGAAACCAAATTGTACTGGAATAGATAGCAAGTGTTTCTGTTTTTTCGGGCTGTGTTTTCTTCATTATTAATTTCTTTTGAATGTATTTCATTACCATGTAGTGTGGAAGGTGTTGGACGAAATTTTGCTAATATAATCATTTCCGAAAGTATATGCACTGGGCACTGATCAGTTTTGACGAATTTAATTCCAATAATTTATATACTGTAATAGGGTGTGTTTTAGTCTTTCGTGTTGTTTTTGTGAAACTTAAACCTACCCCCTGTTTCCTCCTCACCATAACCTATTTTCCTACTGCCAGTACCATGCACTGCATATGTAGGGGTCATCCCCTTAGTACTGATCCAAGATAAAAAAATAAAATGTGAAGTATTAACGGCCATTCGATTTAGTGCGAAAATTGAAGTTGCCATTTTGTTCCCAGGACAGTGGGGGATTTTGGCGATTCCTAAAGCCGATTTTGGGAATTAAAAAAAACTCGGAACGCATTCTTAATTTTGAGTTTAATACCTAAACGTGGTTTTTAGTTTTTTAAACTATATTTATTAGAACTTTTGAGTCTCACTATATATGAAATATAATTTTCTCATTTGTAAAAAAAAACAAAACGTAGCAACATGCCAAAAAAAGTTTTCGCAATACATTCTGTTACAAAATTGCATGTCTTTATTGTACGAGTATGTTCACTTTTGATTAAAACTTAACGCATTATTTAATTTCGCAAAATTTAATTTCTCAAAAAAAAAAAAAAAAAATTGAGAAGTTAACTTCGGCGCGACAACATGATGAATCCGTGTAAAAAAAAATAAATTTTTGTAATAAACTTAATATGTATACGCTTAAGTTGAAAACGTCACATTTCGTTTCTTTTTAAAACTCAAAAAGTAATAATTTTGAAAATATTTTACGTAAAGTAAAAAAGGAAAAAGAAGTTAATCATTATTTATCAGTCAATGCCTTTTTGCTTTGTACTCGTATTTCATTTTGTCTTTACCACCATCATTTGGTTTCTGGCACGTTTGTGACGTCAATTGTCTGTTGTTAACTTATGTATGTATGTGAAAAAAAATATAAATCGTGCGGTTGTTTTACTTCAATACATACATATGTAAGTATACTTATGTACGTAGAAACTTTTGAACTTATATTTTTTATATTAAAGTTTATGTATATGCATACATACTTATGCATTTCAAGCTCTGTTTTATATTTCTAGTATAAAACATCAATGTGTATTTAGTATATGAGTATGAGTTGGCTTAGGTTAAATCAAGCATTCAAATGTTGCTTCAGCCAGTTACACATGTCTTTGGCATGCAGCGGATATCCGCGTTCATATTGGCACTACTTTTTTCCTTCTTCATTACTTAAAGAAAGTTGAGTTTTGAATCATATACATACATATGTAGGTATTTATGTTGTGGGTTGTGTCTTTTGCTGTGAAAACATTTTTAATGTGAAAGTGGATGTTATCAATTTTTGCGGTTTACACTAACTGTTATTATTTACATTAGATTAATGCCAATAACATTATGTTGCCAGACTGCATATTTACGCAATGTTGTGTTGGGTGTATGAATGTATGTTTGGTATAAAGTTGATGACGCTAGTCACGTTCGCCTTAGATACGGCTGCTACTTTGTTGTTTATTTTAGTACTAATTGACATTTAATTGAGTGCAATAACATACTTACACACATATACATATATTTTTTTAAGTTAGTTTGGAGTTAGTTATTATTTATTTTCTCTCATTAACAACAAAAACTTAACCTGTGATTAAAATTAAATACCTATTCGAGTTTATTAAAACAAAATCACACACAAACAAATAAATTTTTTTGGGTTTAATGTAACTGAATCAGAAAATTTTTATTAATTATATAGAGTTGCGATTATTGTTAAAAACAGTATATTAAGGTCTGGTTGCATACATACGATAATTTTGTAGATTATATACATATACACACATCTACATTTGTAATTTCTAAAGAAATGGAATATGATAATTAATAAAGGGTGTTTTTTTTTTAGTTACACAAGTTGAAATCATAATTAAACAAAGAAATAAGCTTTATTGGCTGGGAATGTTGGAAACTAATTAGGTAAAACTGATAAGTGCCCAGTGTATATACCTTCGACAATGCTCAGACTAACAAAAATTGGTTCAGCTTCTCCCACACTGTCAGTTGATGCATTACATACCAAGGACAGTAAAACAAAATTAATTATGATTGTATAAAAAAACACGGACGAAAGTAGAAGAAACACATGTACACGGGGTGCAAACAAAACACTACTTATTCCGGAGGGCACGAACGACAGCAGACAAAAATCGTGTGTACGGGTTGGAAAACAACACACTTTTTGTAATAGAGTTTCGATAAAGGCTTGTGGATTATTCTCACTTCAAATACCATTTTACTTACATATTTAGCGGAGAACAAAATTTTGCATGAAAATTTAATTTCAATATCAATTGGCAAACGCAACCATTATCTACATATACGTAAATGCAAAACTTTACAACCCTATCCCTCTTCTATTTTTCAACCGATTTTGTTCACTTTTTTAACGATTAGTAGACTTTTTCGGTTCTGTATTCAAGGTGTAAATAGCTAAGTAATTTGTTTCCATTATACATACCAAATATACACATGACATGTGGTGTATGAATGTGTAATTTCGAGTAAAAGACACAAATGTGAGTGTTTATGGATTATCATTACTTCAAATACAGTTTTATTTATTTATCGGAGAACAAAATTTTGCATGAAAACTTAATATCAAATGACGATCATAACCGTTATCTATGTATAAATAGTCAAATGCAAAACTTTACAACACTTTCTTTTACCGTTTAGTAGATATTTTTGAGCTTTAGCGCACCGCATAAATGTCTATTACTAAAATCGGAGCTCAACATGTAAATACTAGTAGCTAAGTAATTTGTAACTTCGCGCAAAAAAAAAAAAAGTGTGAGTGTTTATGGTGTAGTTCTTTTTCGACTACAGGACAAACTCTAGTTCTATAAAAACAACATTGCTCTGATGCTATTTTCTGTCCACTATGAAATGTAAAACCAGACAGTGCTACCAACTAAATGTTATGAACTTATAAATAAACTACCATTTATAATTCAAAAGGATTACAGGCATCATTATCTGATAACATATTTTTAAACTGGCACTTGCCAGTCTACCGCTTCTATAATTACAAGTTATTTATGTAATTTATTCATTTAAATACTAACTAAAAACCGGTAATACCGTTAACAAAACAATAAAAATAATGTAACCGATCCGCTGTTCGTTTAGCTTTCCAACCTTGGTGAAATGCTAAATGGGCCATTTTAAACACCGCTAAATATTTTGATACACATATGCATACACATGCATGTGAGCATATTTTTAACCGAACTTGCGTGCTAAATTGCAGCACTAAATCTAGAAAAAAAAAACATATCAACTTACCTCATTATTGTTGTTATTATTTTCATTTTTAGTAATTGTAGTTGTGTTGGAAGATGTGGCTGTAGTTGTTTTTGTAGTGTTTGTATCCAAAGCAATTAGTTTCCATAACTGTTTGAAACCAATGTTGTCAACACATGAAAATCTTAATTTATCATGGGACCAGCCCATTGTTGAAGATTCTCCTGCAGATTTAGTAGTTGTTGTTGTAGGTGGTTGTAATACGGTTGAAGTCATGCTTTGTAGGTTTTTATTTTTTTTTTAAGAATAATTAAAAACTTTTTTTTTAATTTTTTTATTGCTTAAGTTAAAAAAACTGTTTTTTTCCAATTAAGTACTGTTATTTTTCAAAGCAGGATTTTTCTTTTTGTTTACTTTGGCAGCATAACTATAACACTGATGTAAAATATTTCAGTATTCTTTTATAAAACAAAATATGTCTTTAATAACTTCAGAAATAATTTTTATCCAGCAGTTTCTGAACTTTATTTTTCTTTTTATTGCTTTTTTATGTTTGATTAGCACTCGTAAGTAACTAGGTCTTCATCGACTTGTTGTTATCTAGCTTGTTTTAGATTTAAAGTATGTTTGTGTGTATAATTTTACATGAAACTTGTTTTTTATGCAATATATATTTTTTTCATCAACCGTTTGTAAAATTTTTTCTGTTTGTAATACTTTTACGAAAAATATTCATTATTTTGAAACGTGCTGTGTGTTAAACAATTGCTCGTAGCAATACGACTAACTGGTTTGCGTTTATAACAGCGAGTTTTTGCTTAAAACAGCAAGCAGCCACAACACATGCTCCTCACAATCAACTCGATTCGAATAGACATTTTGGGATCGTTTATTAACGAACCTCCTAAACGTTTTTTTTCCCATTGTTTGTACTCATACCAAACGAATGAAGATTTTATGAGTAATCTACAAGAAACAAAAAAAAAAAAAAAACAGCGAAGAGGCCGTCATGCTTCCCCTAACACTCTTCACTTTTTCTTCTTTAATCAATATAATACAACAAATACTCTGCATGTAATTCAATATCGATTTATTATTATACTCAATTCGATTTTTGCTTAATTTTTAAATGCATACTTTCTCCCTATAAAATTTTCTCTCCTGCTCTGAAACTTTTTTTAAATAGTGTTGGTATCTCTAACCGGAGATAAAAGCACCATTTTACACATAATTTTATAACATACTATTTTTGGTTTCAAATAAATAAAAGTGTTAATAGCCTATTTACACCAAAGCGAAATCTGCTCATTCGAGATTTCAAGCCAAATCTAGTACATTTTGAGAAGATTTCCCATACAAAATGAAATCTACTTTATGACTAGATTTCGACGAAATCTCCTGAAATCTACTCAGTACCAAGCGATGCAACTGTGATTTCTTGCAAAAAGTACTTAAAAATACTACGCTGCAACAGAAATTGCACTATAATGTGGTGTATGCAGTCTCTGGGCACAAAAAATATACACTTTAATGCTGGTGTATTCAGTCGCTGATAATATTGTATTGTCAAACCCGCATGCATAAATTATTTTTGAGTAAATGAAATCTTGCCAGATGTCAAAAAACGGTGGTGTAAACGACATAGATTTCGTTGTAGATTTCAATTCAAATCCACTAGATTTTGAGTTGGTGTAAATGCGCTATAAGATGAAGCTAAGGGACTGTTTAACGATTTTTAGAGGTGAAAACATCTATTTCCGATCCAACTTTGAGCTGAAAGGCTACATCGTGTAAGACAACGTAGCAAAGAATGTATCAACTCATAAGACAAAATTAATTTTTAAGCTATAAGTGTGTCTCTTGACCGTTTCAAATTTATGCGAACGTTGACGTTTGAAATTGTGAAACAGGGTCTATAGAAAAATGTAACAGTGTGACAGGTTGTTTGACAAATCGTGCGATTTGAAAAATATTATGAAAATTTTCCTAAATCAAACTAAGGGACTGTTTAACGATTTTGAGAGGCGAAAACATCTATTTCCGATCCAACCTTGAGCTGGAAGGCTACATCATGTAAGAAAACGTAGCAAATAATGTATCAACTCATAAGAAAAAAATCATTTTTAAGCTATAAGTGTGTTTCTTGACCGTTTAAATTTATGCGAACGTTGACGTTCGAAATCGTGAAACAGGGTCTAAAGAAAAATGCAACAGTGTGACAGGTTGTTTGACAAATCGTGCGATTTGAAAAATGTTATAAAAATTTTCATAGAATGGTGGTTTCTATGTGATCAGAGTGGTTTTTATTTTGAAACATATGATAATATTGCCTCGAGATAATGGCGTTTCGAGAAATAATTTGAATGCTGTATGCTAAAAAATTTCACATATATTACAAAATTGTATATTAAAATGTATTAACATTATTTAAGCAGATACTTTAGAACATATTACATTATATTCTTTATTACTCTGCAATCAATTTGGCCATACCCTGGCTTACCGATTATAAATAAAGATTTGTATTGAATTGAATAATGTAAAATTAATATGGTAATAATAGTTTTTAATTACTTTGCTAAATATATAAATTATTGCAATCATTCTTGTAAAAAAGTGTGACATTACAACGACATTTTGAAATGATTTTGTAAAGACGGCCAGACTTTTAGAACATTTTCCTGTGAATGAATCGTACGATCGTGTAGGGCCTTTAATTTTATTTTTATATTATATCATTAACAACGATATTGAGGATTTTCTTGGTATTTTCTTCAGTAACCACCTTTTTTGGCTTTCCTGTTGATAGTATTGTTGTAGTGCTTGTTCGGCCACATTTAAATTCAGCAATCCAATATTTTACCCTGTAATCTGACGGAGCAGACCCACCGTAGTGTTTATCGAGCTTTTCTTTTGTCTCTTTCGTCGTTTTCCCTCTCAAATAGTAGTGTTAACAACTGCACGAAATTCCCTTTTCCCATTTATCAAGAAACACAAAAGCTGATTACTTCAAAGGACTACAACAAATAAACTAATCGATGAATTTGGGTGAAATTTTAGCAGCTGACGTTTGACATATCACAATTAAAAAAAAATAGTTTTTGCGTGTTTGCTGCCATCTAACGCTAGGTAGCTTCAATATCAATCCACCCTCGTACCCTTTTTAAAAACGGGTATATAGCAAAGTTTTGTGTTTATTCTTTATAAAAAGCACCAAATATTACCCGAAACGCGCGCAAATACCGTCACTGATTTTAAATATATTCAGTTACAAACATACATATATACAATAATGTGTTTTTAATATTTAAGAGAATAATATAAATTTAAAGAGCATTTTCAAATCAATAATTTGTTATGGTATTACTAAAACAGTAGACGACGATGCAAAACTAATAACACATAACCCAAATAAAATGATGCAAGTATGTACACACATATACATACATACACATATGCATGTTTTTTTTTGCGATCTTACACATTTCATTGTTTACTGAAAAGCCGGGTGGGTGGGTGAAGCTTGAAAGCCCTCGCCCACAGATGCATATTTAATATCTGAGACTTATTTTTAAACCTCTTTTTTTTAAATTTGTTTTTGTGATATTACGTTTTTGTAAATTTTGTTATATGTGTGAACGTTAAACCGCTCGCTTAAACACGTTACCCTTTTCCACGTACTGTGCCAAGTGTAAAGGCAGAAGTATACATAACACGCGGTAATTCATCGACGAGTATCACGCGTTTAAAAACTTGAGCACATAAAAAATGGCAAGTTGTACGTCACGCGTTATAAATGCGTAAATGAGCAAAATAAAGCGATTCTAAAATTAGAGCCAAACCACACAGCGCAATTAAGTGCCTGGTCAGACACAGCAACTTGAATTGGACAATGCATACCTGTATAGAATCTTATGGAGAGGGGAATAAGAAGAGAAACTAAGCAATTACACAACTCAGCAATTATACAATTTTCTTTCATGTTTGTATTCGTACATATATGTGCATATGCAATAAATTATAAGAAATAAAAGCTAGAGAAACCACAACAATTGCCGAAATAAGTTTTTGTGTGTGAACATAAAAGCAAGTTCAAAAGAAAATTGTGAAAAAGTTGGGCAATTAAAATTGCCCTGTGTGATCCCAGCGAAAACTTGCCAACTTTTCAATATCATGCTATTTAGTAATTGCATTACTTAAAATCAGTCAAATAATGACCTGCCTATGATCTGACATATGCATACATATGTAAGTAGCAAAAGTATATGTACAGTATTATCTCTAACATAAAAGTTTAATAAAATAATTCGACTTATACTTTATACTTATACACAACATTTGCCGAAATAAGTTTTTGTGTGTGAACATAAAAGCAAGTTCAAAAGAAAATTGTGAAAAAGTTGGGCAATTAAAATTGCCCTGTGTGATCCCAGCGAAAACTTGCTAACTTTTCAATATCATGCTATTTAGTAATTGCATTACTTAAAATCAGTCAAATAATGACCTGCTTATGATCTGACATATGCATACATATGTAAGTAGCAAAAGTATATGTACAGTATTATCTCTAACATAAAAGTTTAATAAAATAATTCGACTTATACTTAGGTTTGCTTGACACAAAGAAAAGTGAAAGAAATGGGAATAAAAATGTTTACAAATTGGAAAATGCGATCAATCTGTTTTTTCTTTTTTTTAATTTTTGCTATTTTGGTAATTTCGTTATTCAATATTAGCGCTGTTTGTTTCTTCTTCTTGAGTTTACTCTGCAGTCATCAGCGTTGTCACTCTTTGAAATTTCAAAACGCACCCAAATGTGGGAAAAAACCGCGTCATTTCAACAAAAACGCACCGAATTTTTAATTTTTAAAAACCTATTTTATATTTTAAAAAGTACAATGTATTTATATAGAAAACACGATAAAGAAAAACAGCCTGTAAACCGCTATTATGCAATCAATCAAACTAGGTCTGATAGCACCGCTTATCAATAGCTCAAACTTGGCCACTAGTACGACTCCGTTAGTTTTACTAAGATAATCTTAGCTTTACAATAATTATAATGATATTTTATCAAATTTATTATTAAGCAATATCATTTAATTATATTTGCTGTCGATCGAAATCAGCTGTTCCTTTTAAAGCTTATTATCAGGGACCCAAAATGCCTGCTTACCGTCATTAAAATTATTTTCAGGAGTACACAGCCATTACTGTCGAAACCATTTACGATTATAGGATCATTAAAAGTTACAGAATCGTACTACAAGCCTTTAAATTCGATTAATAGCAATTCTATCAAACACAGTGTAAGCGGTGTCGTTAAAAGAATTTATTGATATATATGCAAATTTGAAAGAATTATAACTAATAACAGATAAAGTTTACCGTAATCAATATTTAATGCAAACGAAAACTTTATAATTTATTTAATAATTTGGTAATTTTTCAATTACCAAAGCCGTAGCGAATTCACGAGCCATTATAAATATGAACTTTTCTGTTCAGAGACTGCATTTATTGTAATATTTGACAAACTTGACTTGATCGTTTAATAGCAAAATATTCTCTAAAAGCATCAAATTTTATAAAACGAAATGTTTCGTTTTCTTTCAAGAGTATATAAAAGCAAGATTGTCTTACTTTGTGCACATAAACCATTAAAGCAAAAAGTTGAGTTGAATTTGACTAAAGAATTTTTCGCACAAATAATTTTAAAAAGCACTTCAAACGCGAAACGCACCAAGTTGACAACGTTGGCATGACTGACTCCTCCAGTTTTTTTTACATTCACTGTAAAATTTACAAATATTGAAAGCAAGGCGAATGTATACAGGTGAATACAAGCGGGAAGGCGAATTCAATACTATGTATTTTGTTGTTGAAAAACTTACTAAGAATGTCAAAATTTTAATTCGCTTAAAATTGTTCAGCTAAGAAAAAATATTACTTCAACGTTAAATACAAATTTTTATAATTGTTTGTAATTAATGGCTTTCCACTTTTAAATTCACAAAAATTTCCTAAAACTTCACTAAATCGTCAAAAAAACTTCAGATTAAAATGGCGCGAAAATGTTTGTAAACAAAAGAAAAAAATTTAACAGTCTCATTGGAAAAAACACGGCAAGCAAAATATAATCACCTGAGCTGTCAAGTTCACCTAGTAATGAATTCGCCTTGATTAAAAGATTGTATTCAATTTTTGGCAAAATGCCATTTAGGAAAAACAACAATCGGTTGTTTTGTTTTGAAAATTGGGAACCTCGAAAATGATTATTTTGATAAGCTGAAGAGGATCGAGGACACAGCATAGAACAAGTTTTGGGCCTTCCAAATCGACCCAACCTAGGTTAAATACATATGTATAAGCAAGACAAATTCATATATATAACATTACAAAAAATCTTTGTAAAGTGTCAGGGGAAACATATAAACCACGCAGCGTTGCCAGAATGAGGATTTTACCTTAATTTTGAAGATTTTACAAGCGAAATAAGATTTGAAGATATTACTTTTAAAATTGATGTGATGTTTATCGGAGTGATAAGTATAGAAAATTTTTATGAAATGTGCTCAATATTTTGTGTGTATTCATATTATTTGATCTTGTTTACATTAAGTTCTTCTAAATTTTTCAGCTAAAGAACAAATAAAGATCTTTAGCTCAAAAATTTAGAAGAAACAAATATTTAACATATTTTTTTAATAAAATAAAAATATTTTTGCCATTATTACATCAGAAATTAACAAAGCGCGTAATTTCCGTTTTGACGACGTCAATCACCAAGATCATAAAATTTTATGTCTTGAGACCTTTTTGTGTAAGTCTACACTAAAGCCCGTGTCTACGCGGTTAGACATTAAAAGTTGTCAAGATAACTACAATACACTGCTCGAAAAGAGGTCGGAAACGACTGCAAAAGAATCAACCAATCGAGAGGTGGCAATTTACATGGCATATATCGTATATGTATAAGGGCAAGACCCCAGCATTATAATGATCAAAATCATAGCTTAATGCGTGTTTTATTTAACCTCACTTTTAAAACCGAAAAATAATATACACATGCATAAATATTAAAAAAAATAAATTTGAGTTCACTCAATTATTCGTTTTGTTTTAAAACAGAACTTGATTGCACAATAGCGTTTAATTTAAACAAATATTGAAAAATAAATTAACAAAAAAGAGATGATATTTGTAAACAGAAATAAACTAGTTAATCACGTTTCCCTTGTGAGGAGTGACTGATTTGAATAGACAATTATACAATTTTTATTTTTTTTAGTTCTGAGTTGGGACAATAAAGCACGAGTGCTGCTTTTTTATAACTTATGTAAACAAAATTCTGAAGAACACATTAACACACACGTCTATATCAGGTGTACAGTATTGCTTCCGCCGTTTTGCAATAGATGGCTGTAGCGGTAAAGGCCGTGTCAGATAAAACTTTGTCGCTTTGCGTGAAGTTTAAAACTTTAACAGAAAAGCGCAAAGCAAAAGGTGTATGTCACAATAAAAACTTTGGCAATGCTCACGATTTATTTATTTATCTGAAAAAAAAAGTTGTTAATTTTTATGTTTAATAATTTTTTATGATAATAAAAGTTAAAAATATTATTGGACGAACTACGGAAATTGCTTCTAATTGTTTTCTTAGTAAATAAAGCTTTGGAGCTATTAGAAAAAACTTCAACGCGTAAAAAGATGAGAGTTGCCGAAATGTCAAATAGAATTTGCAATGCAAAGGGAAGCAAAAGTTTTATCGGACACGGCCTTAACTGGCAGTCGAAATAAATAAATCGTAGATTACTGGGGGTCTCCATTAGCCATGAACATGGTATGAGTATCATAGCCTATTTACACCAAAGCGAAATCTGCTCATTCGAGATTTCAAGCCAAATCTAGTAGATTTTGCGGAGATTTCCCATACAAAATGAAATCTACTTTACGAGTAGATTTCGGCGAAATCTCCTGAAATCTACTCAGTACCAAGTGATGCAACCGTGATTTTGTTCTAAAAGTACCTAAAAATACTACGCTACAACAAAAATTGCACTATAATGTGGTGTATGCATACAAAAATACACACTTTAATGCTGGTGTATTCAGTCTCTGATGATATTGTATTGTCAAACCCGCATGCATAAATTATTTTTGAGCAAATGAAATCTTGCTAGATGTCAAAAAACGGTGGTGTAAACGATATAGACTTCGTTGTAGATTTCAATTCAAATCTACTAGATTTTGAGTTGGTGTAAATGCGCTATTAAGAAAATGTTCATAAAACTATTTAAATCGCATGATTTTTTTTTTTTTTTTTATCTTGGACCAGTACTCAGGGGATGACCCCTACAAATGCAGTGCATTGTACCAGAACTAGGAAAATAGGTTGTGAGGAGGAGGAAAGAGGGAGTAGTGTTTGTGAACATTTGACTTGAACCTTCCAACGTTATAATAGACAGGAAACACGTCTGCCCGCATTTGTTGCCAAAAAAAAGCGCAGACTCTTGCTTCTCATCTTCATTCGGCCATTTAATAACACTTGGACTTAAACTGCTAATGAACATTGAAGTTTTATCAATGATTCTGCAGACAGTGGAAAGTGCGAAATTGAAGCGGTCGCACAAATCGCGGAAACTGCATGCTTCATGACCCGCAAACCACAAAAAAACAGCCAAGTACGATGTTGCTGGTAAACGTTTATCAGCACGAAGATTTTTATATATTTCACTTTCTGAAAATCTGTTTGATAGATTTATATACAAGTCCCTAGAAATGCGAAAGTGTTGCCGGAACTCTTCTTTGGTATAAGAAATGATAACTTCCTGTAAATAGTTTGGAATGCTATTTCTTCTTTGAGTTTCCAAACATTGAAAAACAATTTGCGAAACACATTCTTCGCTGTCAGAATCCTGGTCAATAATGTCATCATCAGCACTTGACTCACTGGAAGTGTTCATAAGCTCTGCAACAATTGTTTCATACAAATCTTCATCTGATATTATATTGTTGCAATCCATCTACAGAAAGTATATATATGTAGGTACATATACAAGTAAAACACATAAAAATTAAAAATGTAGATTCATTCATATGTAGATTCATTCATATCCATACCTAGGTACTTACGTTTTGGTGTATTTGAAACATTTTCTCCCTTAGAGCTTCTTATATAGAAATATGTACTTATATAAAACTCCGCTTGAACAAAATATATTAGATACGAATGTAAGTATGTACATATATTCATATATACATATGTATCTGTACATATAAACTTGCAATAATAAATTTAAGTATAAAACAGTTTTTATAATTAATATGCTTTATTTGTTAATACAAATTTTTAATTTTATTTTCTTTTTCGCACAGATTTACTTTTTCTTTGTTATTGTTTACTTTTCAAACAGCTGACTGCTTAACTACTTGCCCAAACTAGCCCGAAGAAAAAGTACGGGCTGTTTCGTGCAAGAAGAAGAAGCATAGTGTTCTCTCAAAAGCGCTCTCATTTGCCCAATTTTAAAGTGCGGGAACGCTTTTCGTGCAAATTGGGATCCCGCGGGATCCCAAAGTAGAGTAAAGAAACACACCTTTTGAGTTGGTGTAAATGCGCTATCATGTCGAACATCGCAAATGGCTAATGTGGACCGCTCATTTACATGTTTCGTTCATGATCTGACATCGATGCTCGAGCATATGGGTGAGCATCGATGTTCGCCATGAAGTTGGCCATCATGAAAAAAATGGCGTCGAATTGAACACTAAATAGGAACATACGTATTCGCCACATACAAGAACATGAACTTATGTTCAAGTCTATGGCACGTGAAGACGATACGTTACATACTGTAAGTTTAGGTATTTGTGAACATAATGTCATCGACATATTAGTCGATTCTCAGCGGCAAAAGTTTTGCTTACAGAAGCGATGATCCGATGCACACTTGCAAGTCAGTAAAGTACATCATCTCATATACGAACCTAGTATACTTTTTCATATACATTGCCGCATTTGTAGAGTGAACGCCTACCACCTGCACACAAAGTAAGCGAGCTAGTGTGGTCTTCATCCAACAAAAGCTCATTACTTCCTAACATACATTGTAAGTTGGCAGTAGGCAGCTCGTACACAACCTCGCTTACTTTGTAAGTCGGCAGTAGGCAGGTCGAATACAATCTCGCTTACTTTGTAAGTAGGTTGAAGACGTATTGCGCACCTCAGACACAAATTAGTTTCTAGCATACATTGTAAGTTAGCAGTGGGCAGCTCGTATACAACCTCGCTTACTTTGTAAGTCGGCAGTAGGCAGCTCGAATGCAATCTCGCTTACTTTGTAAGTAGGTTGAAGAAGTACTGCGCATTTCAGTTTTTTTTTTTTTTTTGGAATATTCCATTAAATAAATTTGTTCTTTTCTTTTTTCACTAAATGTTTTTTTATCTTTCTTGTACATTTTTATAATGTTTTCTATGCACTCTTATAGTGAAGTTATGTAAGATAATAAGATTGCTGTGGCAATGTGTAATTCATATGGAAAACTGCAATATTTAAAATTTGCTGCCTCCTATTATAATGAACACGAGGAAATGCATTTAAATCTGTAATGTTAAAATATTTATTTTTATGTTTTCTGCATCTTAATTAAGAAAAAATTTAATGCTCAAAGTCCAAAGTGCATTTTCGTAAAAAAAAGAAAAAATAATATAAAATTCAAACTGGCATTAATTTTAAAGACTAACTTTTTAAGAATTTATTTCTAAACAAAATCGAAAGTATGTTTTGGATCTAAAGAACACGGGTGAATGAATGAACGCATGAATGATGATGATGATCAAATTAAATGGGGGCCTATTGAAAGCACAAATGTCACAGGAAAATAGAAAATATATACAAATGTTGCATACGAGTACATACAATATATGTGTGTGTGTGCACGTATTTACAAACAAACGCTTATTTTTTTACAAGCGTACACATCTACAATTATGTAGGTACAAGGTGGCGCAAAATTAATCATCCGTCCAAGTTTGTTTTTGAATGACTTTTTTACTAAATAAAAAAACGTGTTTTGAGTGTGAAAATTTTTCTTTGGACCTGAATAAATTTTTTTTGTTAATTGGAAAATATTTTTTTTTTTTTGTCTTGGACCAGTACGCATGGTACTGGAACTAGGAAAATAGATGATGTGGAGGAGGAAAGAGGGAGTAGTGTTTGTGAAGGGTTAACTTGAACAACAACAACACGAAAGACCAAAGCAAACTCCATTACAGGATTTAAAATGTTGGAATTAAATTAGTTAAAACTGTGAACAGACTAACAAAATTTAGTCCTACACCTTTCAGACTACAAGGTATTGAAGTACATTCAACAGAAATTAATAATGAACATACGAGGGCGGTTTGGAAACTTCTTAGCCTATCAATGAAAGAGAATAGTTAGTTTTTCAAAAATATTTTTATTTTCCAATATAATCTCCTGAAACTTTAATACACTTAGTCCAACGCTTTTCTGGTAATTCTATCCCTTGATTAAAATAGTTTTCCTCAAGGTCTTCAAAATAGTGGTCTACAACTGTAATTGCATCTTCATTTGAGGTAAAACGCTTGCCAGCAAGGAACTTTTTTTAGATTTGGGAACAGTTAAAAGTCACTGGGAGCTAAATCAGGAGAATAAGGTGGGTGGTCAAGCAACTCGTACTTTAATTCGTTGATTTTAGCCATTGTTAAAACACTCTTGTGCGCTGGTGCGTTGTCTTGATGAAAAATCATTTTTTTGTGTTGTAAGCCAGGACGTTTTTCTCGAATTTGTACATTTAATTGATCCAAAAGGTTGCAATAGTACTCTGAATTTATTGTTTTACCCTGTTGCAGATAGTCAATGAATAATATACCTTTGAAGTCCCAAAAAACCGTTGCCATAACCTTACCAGCCGATTGAATTGTTTTTGCCTTCTTTGGGGCACTTCCTCCAGCCTCAGTCCATTGTTTCGATTGTTCTTTTGTCTCTGGAGTATAATGGTGGATCCATGTCTCGTCAACAGTTATGAAACGACGCTTAAAATCCATTTTATTTCGCTTAAAACGATCTAAACAAGCTTGAGAAATATTCATTCTTATGCGTTTTTGGTGGACTGTTAACAAATGCGACACCCATCTAGCAGAAAGCTTTTTCATCTGTAATAATTAAATGGACTCGATCATTTGAGATGCCCATGATATTTACTATTTCACGCACTTTTATTCGCCGATCATTTAATACCATATCATGCACTTTGGCTACAATTTCTGTTGTTGTTGCTGTTTTTGGACGTCCACTACGTGGTTCATCTTCAATGC
Organism: Thecocarcelia acutangulata; assembly: GCA_914767995.1. Taxonomy (NCBI): domain Eukaryota; kingdom Metazoa; phylum Arthropoda; class Insecta; order Diptera; family Tachinidae; genus Thecocarcelia; species Thecocarcelia acutangulata. The sequence goes on along the minus strand of OU612097.1, from coordinate 24,417,739 downwards.
TTGTACGACCACGTTTAAATTCAGCAACCCAATTTTTTACTGTTGCATATGAAGGAGAACTTTCACCTAACACATTCACCATATCATTATGCATTTCTTGTCCCGATAAACCTTTTTTATGTAAATATTTAATGACGCCAAGCATATCAAACTTTTCCATTGTAAAAAAATCGCAGAAGCGCCTTTTGGGAACACCTGTTTCTATATGAAAGAGTTACCAGATCGAAACAAAATTTAATATGTGTTCATAGCAGATATGTTTCCAAAACACTTAACTCTTTTTGTTTATACCGCGCTTTTTGTGCTAGGCTAAGAAGTTTCCGAACCACCCTCGTATAAAGAAAACACAGAAAACGGTGAAAAAAAGAGAAAAAAGAAAGAAGTGTACACAGCTTGCTAGCTATTCCGGTGAAATTTGATTTCATACGAAATTAATAATGAACTTATTTACATATATAAAAAATACGGACAGCAGTAACAAACGGGTGCGCACAGGATGGACGACAAAACACTACTCGGTTGAAAAATATGATATCAAGCGAGTGCAAAATTAACCGCAAGGCTTTCTTTCTCCTACACTATTTCTTATTTTCCTCAACGACCTTCTATCAGTTCGACCTAAATTCGGGCGTAAAGCGCAGCGTAATTTAACACTTTGATTTTACGCTGTAGTAACTTAAATAAGAGCGTTAACGTTGTACCATGAACAGTATTGTTCAATAAACTTGTTTAATAAAAATCACCGAATAGAAATAATAAAAAGTGATAAAGTCGCTTAATTATTCTGAAAGCACCTAAAGTGCGTTTATTAATTATATAATTTCTTATTAGAAAATGAAGGTAAGGTAAGAAATTTTTTTCTATATGATGTAGTAATCTCTCAACTAACTATTTTTTAAAAGGACTGTGAAACAGCTAGTTGTCCCCCAGCTTTAGTGTATTCAATTATTTTTTCCTGTTTCCTTGATCAAGAGTTATTGGCTTTAGCCAGAATTGAACTCGAGCTAGACGAATGATACCAACCTATCATCATATAATATTAGAATTATTTTTTAAAACTTTAATTATTTTATTTTAATAAAAAAATCACAAACAACAATGCCGTCCGTCTAGTTGTTAAAATAATCAGGGTTGTTATATTTATTTGTTTCATAACCCTCAAGGCAGTTTTAACACGGTAGTGGTATAAGCCCAGCTGTCTAGACTTCCCAGTAGACTTCTTTGCCTTTTCAAACACAATTTTGACAACTATTCGTAAATTCTAGCAACAAAATACATGTTGATGTTTGTTGGTGTTGTATTTATTGTAATTCTGTCACTACCTATATAAAGCTGCCTTGATAACCTTGCTTTTGTCGTTTTAACTTTACGTTGCCGCTTTTGTTTAGTGATGACGTTTCAGCGTTAAAGCTCAGCGGAAAAAAAGTTCCACTTGCTGCTCTTTTTTTAGGTTTGTTAGTTTGTTTTAATTTATTTTCTTCCATCCAAATGCATTCAGCTTTGCGCCCTTTCCACCGAATAAACATAGAAGGTAACAGGCATATCTCCGCTTTTGAAAATATAGAAAAACTGGGCGTTAGGCGCCAAACTGATCTGCGTGTCCATTCGCTCAGAAATAAATGGGTAACAACGTAAATGCGCTTCGTTGCTCATGTAGACTTTCACCTCAAAATCGTCCTCTTCGTTCTTTAGATTGTGCATACGGAGTACAACGCTCCCTTATTTATCTGTTTGTATTCTGCGGCTGTCTAGTTCCCAATTATTAAATACGATTGACGTCAAACGCCATTTGCAAAAGTATTACATCTTACGGTAAGGTGATTAATTTTGCGACACCCTGTACATACTCGTACACATTTCTTTATAATTCTGCGATCTTAAGCTGCTACACACTACTCAATCTTACAATTATTTAGAGCGCGCATTATCTGCACCTCTGCAACAAAAGCACGTCTTAATTGAATAATAATAACAAATAAAATGACAATAACAAATGCGCAGGCGAACAATTACATATTTTTTATTAGTACAAATGGGTATTATTTGTACGCTTGTCTGTCCGCCAATCTGTCCATTTGGTTTTTGTTATTTTGTAGCAGAAAAAAAAGTAAAGAAAATGTGAAAAACGTTGACCAAAATGACAAGATCAAGATCTGACGGCATCTTCAAATCAAACAGTTCAAATTGAGCGTTGGCCTCAAGCGGTGTAAAAATAAATTAATGAAAAATATTTGAAGATATTTAATAAAACAAAAGCAAAAAAAAAAATATATATATAATAAAAATATAAAATAAACATGTTCGGGAAGATTTTAATTTTATTTTTAATCAAAACTTTAGGGTTTTGCACAGCCAATGAAATAAATATAGTGCCAAGTGAAGATTTATTTAGCAGAGACTTTTATACAGTGCCGACCACAGTGAAAACCTATGAAAATGATACAGTGCTGCTGCCCTGTGGTTACAAGTGTGAGTTCTGCACTAAAAACTAAAGAGGGGTGGTCCAAACCAAATGCACGCTGTTAAGCGCAGATAAAAAAAAATATTTTTCAAAAAATTTCTTAAAATTATAATAACGCGTGAAAAAAATCTCGGCCATTTTAACGACCAGCCAGCTTCCTGGGAACTTATCGATATGAATAATAACCGGAAAAGTACAAAAACTTCAGTTTTAAGTTCAAAAAAAGTTCGCTCTTTCGTCAAAAAAAAAATCGTTAAGCTATGTCACAAAATCGTTTCCTAGCCAAAAAAATCACAATAGTTATTCAATTAGACTTGGGATTATTAAATTCAAAGTAGATTAACTTAAATATGTTTCTCAATATGAAAAAGTAACAATAAAAAATTCACTTGTTCCGGTAATAGAAAAAACTAATAATTAGCTCGTAATACTTTTAAACAGTGGCATACCTCCATCTGATGGTGCATATATTCAACTACTCTGAGACATAATTAAGGTTCAAAGTCATTAATGTGCCGAATTATCTCATCCTTTAGCTTTTGAATTGTTCTTGGCTTATTGACGTACACGTTTTCTTTTAAATCTTCCCAAAGAAAGATATCAAATCACATGATCCTGGTGACCGGTAAACATCGCCACAACGTGAGTTAACACCGCCATTGAATTTCTCACAAATAAGGTAATTTTTTGGCTGGCTGTGTGGCAAGTGTTAATTTTTTAAGTTAATTTTTGGCCACAAGAAGTCTGTTACCATCTCGCGATAGTGAATACCATTCACGATAACTATTTATGGTTGACCTCATTTCCGAAGAAGTACGATTCGATGTGGCCGATAGCGTATAAGCCGCTTCAAACAGTTACTCTTTGTGGATCATTCGTGTATTCTCATTTTCCTAAATGCGGCTATTCTTATTGTTAACGAATCCACCCCCCGGGGAACAGGTTTTGCCTTGGCGTATTCCTAACTTGGGCACTCGGTTTTTCGGGTATAGAAGGGAAGGGGTCCCTCGTTTGTTGCAGCAAATAAAACTCTAGTAAGCCGCATGACTTATGTTGTGTTGGCTTCCGAAACCCTTACCAGTTTAAATTGGCAGAACGGGGATCAGCATGACCCCCGGATGGTTCTGCTTGCAGTTCAACCCGGGCTGATCATAGTTGAGGTGCTTACCTTGGCTGAAACGTTCTGGCTGTGGTTGAAACCTAAAACGCAGGAAGGGGGTGTTAGTATCCTTGATAATTGCTTGGCGTGGCTTTTTCGGGTACTAACAAACTCCCGAAGGTATGTTGCCTTTACAGCAGATACCTGTACTGTGAGGAAGCAGTGGTGATGGTTAACGGGTGAGTTGGGTTAAGGGCTGATGCTTTAGTGGGCTACGGCCTACCAACTCATTAAGCCTTGTCCTCCATTGATTGCTCGGAAATTGCATACAGGAGGGATTAGATGGCCCGAACTCCTCAACAAGAAGTTGCTCATATGGCTACAAACATATGGCATAAATTGCTACCAGTGTGAGCCTAGTCAGCCACATGAGCGCGCTGGGGAATCGTGAATACTTCACCCCTTGGAACTGGGCCGATGTAAATCTTTTTCACAACTGTTAACGAATCCACTGAGGTATAGGTGTGTCTTGGTAAAGTTACCATTCACTGCTGTCCGTTCAACCAACCCCGAATAGGTGTTAATGACGCTTGAAATGGTCATTAGGTTTCAGTTCTTGAGCCAATGGAATCTTGCAAAGTTGTAAATTGAAATCTCTATTCAAAATTCACTTCAGTGGCGTTCAACAGTCTTCAATGATGTTCCACATCGTACATTATGGTTAGATCACCCTTTATAAAAAGAAACGGGGAAATTACGTTTAAAAACGGCTTAATTTTTTAGTGCCTTATCTATCGGTACGCTGGCTTAAAGATGAAGATTTTCTTATGGAATCAACCCAAGCGGAAACGGTTTTCCTCGAACGGTTTCATTTGCTAGCCAATGGCAGTTTGGAGGTTATGAATGTACAAGCCGAGGATACTGGAAAATATTATTGCGAGATTATTACCGACGAAGGTAAATCGGTACAGGTCCATGCCATAGAAGTTCAATATGCTCCGCGTATTTTTACAACGCCAAGCGGTTTTATAGAGTTGCCAGTTGGTGCCATTTTGGAAGTTATATGTGAGGCTGAGGGTGTTCCCCAGCCGGCTATTACCTGGTCGCATAACAATGAGACTGTTATTGACTATTTGGTGGGAAATCGTCAGATACATATTGTGGAAATAAAATCGCGAAACATGTCCGGCAATATAGAATGCACCGGGCGGAATGGTGTCGGTCAAGCCGTTTCGGATGGCGTGGAGCTGATTGTGCTGTGTAAGTAGAATAAATTAAGATTAAAGCGGGAAAAATATAAAGGATACGATTGTGCTGGTAAGTATGTTTATAATCTGCTTGAAATTATTTCTGAAAGTGTTATATTTATTTGAAATTTACTGAATAGTTTCGACAATAAAAGTAGAAATATTACTTTGCTTCCTCCATTTTACAATAGATGGCGGTAGCGGCAAGTAAGCTTAGGTATTTGTAAAGATAACGCCATCATAATATTAATCGGCATTATAAAAGGGCAACCCATTATAGTAACGATAAAATAGATTAACGCACTTCGCACTACGGCGATGCTCCAGTGAGTCAATTAGAGTTGGGTAGTTCGCAAACGAACTAGAATAATTGAACGATTCACATGAGTGAACTAAGTGAGCCGATCAATTCTGCGGGCTTTTTTAGATCCGTAGCTCATGTTTCTTTCGTTAAGTTTTGTTTTACGTTCATGTTTCTTTTTCTGTGAATAGAGAAATAATAAAATAGTAGTAATGTTTAACATAGGGAAAATATAACTGCTCAGAAAAATGTCTAAGTTCTATCACTTCTGTTTATACTTCTTCATTAAATTATTAAAAAAAATAAAACTTCGGAACACCTTATTTTCATTCGGCTTATAATTGCTGTTTTCACCTGTTTATAGTAATTCTGCTTCGCTTTTTGTTTTTAAACATTTGCTTATTATCCCATGTAAGTTGAAATAGAATCGTTCACTGAGATCTTTTATATACAGAGCACGGAAGTATTGAAATAAAATATAGACATATTTCAGTAAAAAGAGCTGAACTAAAAAGACCTAATGAACCCAACTCTAGAGCCAATAAAGTTGTATAACCAGCTGTCATCAATAAACTTCTTTGCTCTCTCTTGCACACGGTCGACTAACCCTGGTGCCTCCAAGCCTGTGGAGGCACCGGCCCAAACATGGGCCCGTATGATACTAAGGAGATCGGATGGAATGAAGTATATGTTACACCATTTCAAAAAGCCGAGGCATTTTAATGCATCTTTAGAGAAATAAAAACGTTTTCAGTCTAACAAACATAACACTAAATTTTCATTGCAAGGCCATCAAGAACATTCGATTCCTCAATATCTATGTGTACAGCAAGAAATTATAAACTCAGTTGAACATGTCCTTTATAAAAATCAGATAGATATCTGTAACAAATTCTACATTTAATGTGGACTATTATTCATGTGCAATAAGCCTCAAAAAATTATATGAAATTCACGCAAAATATTGAGTATATTTCCTACAAATTTTTTACACTTATTCGTGTCCCAAAAACACCACATAAGTTAGATGAGTTGCCCGTGTCGAAAACAAACAAAAAATTTTTTCTTACAGACGAAATGTCTAATCAAGAAATAAATTATTTGGCTCACTTCGCCAATTTTCCGTATTCTTTCTAATTTCAAGGCTTTATCAAGTTTCATTTTGTCTAAAATGGCCATGATATCGCGGCCTGGGGACAAGGTATGTTAACCTCTACAAGGTGGCAGCGCTGCGGAATGTAATCAATTTTATACTGTTAATATTATTGTGAGCGCTTAACGTCAAGTAAGCTATTCTTGTCAAAAATATTTGTAACTTTTGTAACTTTAAAATATTTGTAACTTTTATCACAATTGTTAACTATGATAGCACCTTTACACAAATATTTATTATTTTTATTTTAATTATGTTCAATAATTTTTATAAATAGTTTTTAATTAGGATTAAACCACTTTCAAAAATGTAAATACATTTGACGTAAATGGCTTACAATATTACCAGTAGCAAAAAAAAAGTCATTTGCCGTACCGCTGCCACCTTATAGGCAATAATGCACGTAAGCATTTTGCAGTGGTAAATATGACAAAATTCGGGGTTGCCAGATTTGGCCTGATGGATTTAAAACATTTTTAACTTCTCTCTCATCAGGCCAAGCTAGTATGTCGAATTTGATCATCTTATAGCCGCTTTATTCACAAGTTCTGACCCAAAGTGCTTTGTTCGTATATTCCCGTATTACGCAAATATTTGCCATCCACCATTCTTTAATTACAATTTTTGTTTTAATGTAGTATTGATTTTTTTATTTATTCCCCTTCCTTTTTTAGTCTCACCTGAAATTCATACCCCACGCAAAATCTACTACTCTAAAATTGGCGGACGTTTGCAATTGGACTGCTACATTGAATCTGCTCCTTTGGCTAAAGTACGCTGGTTTCACGCCGGCAAGCCCATTACTTATGGCGCATTTTTCGGACGCCAAGATGCAGATGAATTGCGCAACAATGCAACCCAGGCTCAGCGTTACTATTCCGATATGAAACATTCTTTGATAGTTAAAAATGCCCGCGAAACAGATATGGGAATGTATGAGTGTAGAGCAGAGAATACAATTGGTATACAAAGCGCCTACATGGAAGTGACATTCCGTCCAATGCCATGTACTTTTAAAATTAGCCCTGACATGCAAAGTCCCACGGCGCACATATTGGTGTGGCAAACAGAAAGTTACACACCAATAATTGAATTTAAACTTAAATTTAGACAAGTGCCATCTGGTAAGTCACAAAAAATAAGAAAGAAAATACTAAAAGTGTATATTAAGATTAATTGATTAATTGAGAGGGAATACAATAATGTTTGCATTTTATGCTTTTTTATTAACAGACAGCAGTTACTTGTACACGACAACAACGTTGACATCAGCGTATACATCAGAATGGACGGAATTAACAATACCCTCCTCAATTTCAATAGGTAAGTGTGTATGTACATATGTAAGTATGAATGTGTAGATATTGTTTGTTTATTTAAGAAGAATAAGATTCTCAGGCATTTCAGGAATTTACGAAAAATGTTGTGTGTAAAATTTACACTTTAATTTACAATTTATTTTCAACGTTTTTTTGAGAATACTGGTCAAAAGTTATTGTTGATGTTCCTAACGTAAAAAGAGATAAATAGAGAGGTCTGTAACAACAACTATACTCAAAAGAAATGAAAGCTGCCAGATGGCGTTTTTAAAAGAACTGAGGTCTTTGCCTAAAAGAAAATTTGTTTGTCAGCTTTATTGTGGCGAAAAAGTATATAAAAAATATAAGGGGCGATTTATTGTGGGGTTCGATTTAGAATGTAATTATAATAAATCGCAAAAATTTAAGACTTGGAATTTTTTTTATCACATATTTTTTAACATTATACTAGGTAAAAGCAAAACTACAACAAGCCAACAACAACAAAAACCAACAGGGGCTTTTATTGCTGCTTTGTGTTGCGAACTGTCAAACAAGAGAAAAGAACACTAACAAGACAAATGTGTATTTTACTTTCTGTTTCTATTATACATATCTGTTTCTATTGTACATATTTTTTCTGGTTTGTAAACAATAATTGAAGTGTGTGTATGTTGTCAGAATGTCAACAACTTTTGACAGTTTTCATCATCAAAAATAATCTGTTGTCACTTCAACACTACCTAGTATATAATTGTACCTTACTATTGGGATTGCAATTAAAAGGAAACAGCTCAACTACATATTTTATGTCCCTTATGTATCCCCCCGGGCAGCAGAGTTTGCCTTGGTGTACACCAAACCAAGACAGTCTGCTTTCTGGAGCATAGAGAGGTAGGAGTTCCTTGTTTGTTATATCAAATAAAACTTTAGCTGCATGACTTATGTTGTGTCAGGCTTCCGAAATCCTAATTAATTGGTAGAGCGAGGATCAGCAAAGCTCCTGGGAGATTCTGTCTTGCAGAACTCTCGATGCTGATCATAGTTGAGGTGTCTACATTGGCTACAACATTCTGAAAATGATTTAAACCTAAAATCGCAGTTAGGGGAACTGGCTTCCCTGACAGCTATGGTGCATACCAGTTTTTGGGGGTTAATAACCCCCGAGGTGGTGTTGTATTATATGTAAGGAACTAAGAATTATGGTTAGACGGGTGAGTTAGTAAGTAATCATTGAAAGACACACTAAAATTGTATAGATGTATTAGGAAAAACTGTGTTCTATAAGAAATAGTTTCCATGCGATTCGATGAACTTACAGTGCCCGTAATTAAGCTACTGAAACCAATATTGCTAATGCCTTTCGTGAAATTGGAGTCCCAGTTAACAATATGATATTAGACCACATCCATAATGTAGTGAAGAGAATATAGCAGAAGTATCTGAGAACTTACGCGAATCGTTTTGTCGTCGTTTTCAGCATGTTTCCCGATTATGAGCCTTCCGAAATTCAAGCGCCATGATCTGGATGAGTTCTGGTTTCAACAACACTGCGCTATAAGTCATACAGCGCTTGAAAGAATAGAATTGTTAAGAAATTTTACAGCACTTAATTTCACGCGATATTACATCTTTGAACTATTTTCTGTGGGGATATGTAAAGTTTGAGGCCTTCAGGAGTAGCCGTCCGTGTAAGCATAGAAAGATCAAAGCTTGTGGAGAGCAATGGTTTTGGGCTGCAGTAGTCAAGTATATCGGGGACTGAGTCTTTCCGATCTCAAGAGTATTAGCGTGTTCTCATGTTCTTGCGGTCCATGCTCCTGTCGCATTCAGCCTGATCGCGCTGGCTTTGGTTGGTATTGTCCTCATGGCTCCTGTGGTCACTATTGCCATTTAAATGTTACACAGTTGCTTTTTTAGTACTTTTTCAGCTCACATGTTATATTTGGTAGATCGCACAATTGTGAATCACGGTCTTTACTTGACATCATTTTCAAACAATAAATGCCATAAATTGTTATTTTAAAAATCAAATCTTACGATGTATCACCCAATAAATATATTTATATGAAAAACTTGCTAAGTTTCTATATTTTCTATTTTTAAGGTCCTATTTATACTACCACTTACACCCTACATGGCTTACATCCCGCTAGCATCTATCAAGTCGTTGTTTTGGCTCGAAATCATTATGGCTGGAGTGACAGTAGTAAAATATTACGCTTTGCCACTGGCGGAGAAGGTGAGCGAACTTTTACAACTCTTGCTAAAATTTAATTTCATCTAATTTTCTTTTCTAGTTGAGTTTCCCAATTATTCTACCGAATCGGATAAACTTGGCAATAATGATGATACCCTTCAAAGCGCTGAAAACGAGCGGAACATTGCCAATAATAACAATGATCTTTATAGCAATAAGACAATTGAAGAAATTTCAGAAAATAACATTAGTCCGCTTAAAGATTTGAAACTTATTGCCACCATGACATTGTATCCATCAACCGGCTTTAGGTCAAGTGACAGCTTGTGGTGGTGTTTGGCGAGTGTCGTTTTAGTTTTAATTGGATATAAATTTTATTAGCATTGATAACAATTGTAAGAATTAAATAATAATGTATTTTTTTACAAACATTTGTGTGTGTATGTTTTTCATATGTTTGTTAAGTTGAAATTGAGTACAATTAACTTTTTTTATGGCCTGATTGAGAAATTTGTGTGTATAGGCAATACAATTTTATTCTATCATTATTTTTAATTTAATCAAAGGCTTTTGTTATAAATGAGAATTAGAAGAATTGATACATTTGTCAGATAAGAAAGAAAGAATGAGACATGATTTTTAAAGCGATAATTCCCACTTGACCGTGTCATCCACGCATCTTCGTGGGCGGGTACAAGATTTGTCATCCACGTATCTTCGTTGGCGGGTACAAGGTCCGTCATATTTACGCGACGACACGAAGACGTCAATCTAGACCATTGACGCCTCATGGTAATCGCGCTTATACATTTAAATGCCAAGAGTATTCTTTGTGTGGACCACTGATCTATGCCATCTGCTGACGACGTTTTCGGACAAAGAATACTTTTTTCGTGCAAAAGAATAATATGCAATGCATTGTACTGGAACTAGGAAAATAGGTTTTGAGTAGGAGGAAAGGAGCAGTAGTGTTTTTGAATGTTTGACTTCAACAATAACAACACGTAAGGATGAAAACAAACGTCATCACAGCATATGAAATGTTGGAATTAAATTAGTTAAAAGAGATCAGTGCCCAGTGTACATACCTATGACACTGCTCAGACTAGCAAAACGTAGTCCAACATTGCAAGGTTACGAAGTACATTCAAAAGAAATTAATAATGAACATATAAAGAACACACGGAAAAGAAAGCACGTTTACACAGCATGGAAAACAAACCTCTACTTATTTCATACTCTTCTCTCATTCGTTTTTTGTGTATTTAAATGTTGAAACAGAATACGTCCGCAACTTCAAGTAAAAACGACTCTCAGAGAAAACAGGCACATAATTGAAACGATGGCTGTAACTTCACAAACTGTCATTTAATGTTATTTTTTGTTAGGCAAAAAAATGCTATTGCTTTCATTTTTACTTTTCTTCGCGCTAAAGCTTTTGAAGCTATGGTTTTGTTTAGAATATGTATGAAATTTACTAAAAGTGTGGCAATATTGTTGAAAGCTGTATTGCTTCAAAGTGAGAGCATAATAAAAACCGCTGCCAAAATAAAATTGATTCTATTTTACGACCGCATTCTCTGACGTTATTTTATGCCAAATCGTATGGTGAAAATCGTCATGCCCTTGTTCTGTTTCATCATTAACACTGCGCTTACACGTACAAGTACTTGCATGGAAAACCTGTGAACGTATTAACAACGAAAATATCGAAAAATACTCGACTTTCTTGGAAGTTGCAGTAGTATTTAAAGAATAACATGGAAGTTCATTTTAAAAATGTCAGTGGAGAGACAACAGCTCCTAAAACAGCATTACCATAGAAAACCATATTTTTTTTTTTCGGGGAAATGAATAGTAGGAATAAAATAAATAAATGAAATAGAATAATTTTAACTTTTTTTCACTCAAAGCGGCAAAGACTGCTTAATTTATATATTTTCAATAAAAAAAATGTGAATTATTTTGAAAATATGTTTTGAAAAATTTAAATATGACAAAAACATTATATTAAAATCAGTTAATCTCCGCAAAACTTGTTGTAAGGCATCACTGTTATTTCAGTTGTCATTTGACTTTCAGTAAGTGCCAAAAAATCACTGCCTACTGAAATTGCTTATCAGTTCAGTTGAAAGTTGGTTGCAAGTGCAGAGATTGTGAGTGTGTTAGTAAAAAGGTTTGAATGTATTGGGTTTTTCCAACTTGCATCTGCACGTGTAAACACTAGGTAAAACACAAAAATTGTCAAAAAATAACATTTCGTGCCTGAACATAAAAGCTAATTCAAAAGAGAATTGAGCAAAAGTTGGACAATTAAAATCGTCTTGTCTGATCTTAATCTAAATAGATGATGAAGATGCTTTTCTAGTCAAATATATTTAGAACTTCATTTACAATTATAGAAATATTTTTGCACAAGTATAAATTGCTTTTATTTATATTATCAATAGGATACGATATTATCAATAGGAAAAAACTGTCACATGTTTTGGCGCTGCCACCTTATAGTGCTCGAACAGTGCTATCTAGGGCGTAAAACACAACGTAATTTAACGCTTTTGTATGTACAGTTCTGAAATTGATTTACAGCAGCACTTGCTTTTACGGCCTAATCTGATGATCCAACACTCTGGGATGAATTATTCACGATTCATCAGCGCCCCCGTGTGGTTGCTAGGCTCACACAGATCGCAAATTTTTGCCATAAGTTTGTAGCCATATAGATAAACCTCTTGCTTAGGAGTTCGGGCGTTTTAATCCAACGTGTAAAAATTTTTGTATCGGAAATCAAGCGAAAGTACATTTTGAACTGAATAAACTTTTAGAGAACTGGGTGTGGTATTCTACTTGATTAGGAGTAAATAGTTTGTGGGAGTTAACGTTGGCGTTACCATATTTGTTAAACTCATTCCCGTAAACATTTTTATGGCAAACAGTCACGATAAATAATTATAAAAATTGGGAGTTATTTTGTGAAAACATTCTTTCGCGCTGAAGGTGAATGTGAAGTTTTGACCTTCACATTCACCATTACTATTAACGTTATAGAAATATCTGCTCATTAACACGTATCATCTAAAACTTATCAAGTGTAAAAGGTGTAAAGAAAAGTAGAAACGTGTGGAAAAGAAAAATTTTTCTATTAGAACATTTTTTTTTGAAATTCTCAATGTTTTGTTCAATACATTTTATTTAATGTTTGAAAATATCTTTCAAAGCTTTCTAAGGCTACTGACGATTAGCTCCTATGAAATGTCGATATGTAGACAGCCAGGAAACATAAAAACGAGCTGTTTGGATTTTTTTATTGGTATCAATGAAATGAATAAACTCAATTCTTATCAATTTTTTTTGTATAAATATGCCCATATTGCAAATTTTTAAATCACGTTATCATTAACTTGGAATCTTTTAATAGGTCTATATTAATTATTAATAATTATTATTCACCGCAAAATAAAACAAAACAGTTGATTTTAAGTGCATTTGCACTCATTGCTCTCACAGAACTACCAGTAATCGCAAATCGCACAATCAAAAAACTGATAATAATTGAAATTTTGTAATCAAAAGTTTTATTATAAAATTGATTAATATGTTATTATTATGTGTATATATGTACATACATATATATTAAATAAAATCAATTTTATTATTTTGAAAAAAAAAGCGCAAAGAAAAACGTGTTTGCACTCATTTTTACATCATTCATTCAAAATAGTAGATAAAAAAATTTTTTACTTTTCTTTACACAAACCTACATACATATTTACATAAGTATGTATAATGTATCCACGTAAAGACGAAAGTTTATTTGTATGTACATACAAATAATACAATAAAACTTTAAATTTTTTACCCTCCAACAATCAGTCCAATCCATCCATCTGTTTAAGAGCGTATCTGTGTGTTGAATTTGATGTTTACGCGCGTAAACAAATAATGGTGACCTTTGACAAGAATATTGACTTTTATTGTAATGAAATGCAAATTGTCTACGCAGTTTTTGTAGCCGCACTGTAAAAAGTTTTTACAAGCGCACGCGTACTGACATGTGCTTTAAAGGCTTTTGTTCGGTCCAGACTACGTCTATGCAAAACTACTAGACAAAACACAATAGGAGCGGCAGGCGAACTACTGAACTTTTTCGAAACCCACAGTTCCTGTAACAGCTAGAACTAAAGAGAAATTCGGTTTAATGTAAGGTATTGTACCAGTAGCAAATTATAAATAGCTTGTGTTCTATGTTTCCCAGCTATCTATATGTCGACATTTCATAGGAACTACCCTAATCATCAGTAAACTTTGGAAATTTTTGAAAGATATTCTCAAATATTCAACTTTATATCCCAACAATTCAAATAAATTGCTGAGAATTTAAACAGCAAAATGCTCTAATAATATCCGTCAAAACACAAAAAACAAGCTTTTCTATTTATAAACGTCTCTAACATTTCTTTACACCTTTCAAACAAATGAACAACCGTTGGTTGCTCCGATTTGCTTTTTGAAAGTATCGAAAAGCAGAGAACAAAAATTCAAACACTTAAGTTTTTTATTCGCTATTTAAGCTTCTAACATTTATACCAGGTATTGTTATTATTTTTTGCTTATATGTTTAGTTTGATTGAGGTCAAATGTATAGGATCTGTTATAAGCTTTTACTGGAAGATGTTTTAAGAGTTGCACAAAGAAACGTATTTGTAATCTAGTGAAATGGGCTATATGGGATAGAAAATTTTATGACATATGATTTTGGATAGATGGCTGCGTCGGCTAGCGCAATCTAGAGCACGAATTTTTATCGTTCACCACAGACAGTGGTCCATCATCGGTTTTGTATACATATAAGCCAATGATTCCGACAATTTATAAAGCGCACCAAACAATAGCTTTCTGTAGATGTGGTGATGTCTCCATAAAAGTTAATGGACCAATCTCTTTTCAAACGCAATAATGCTGTTTATATACATGCACGTTCAACTACAATAGGGCTTCACCGGTGAACAAAATTTTTGGAAATTCAATACCAATTAACGAACAGAAAACCTTGTTTAATAATAAATATGGCTTAAAAAACTAAAAACCACGCTTCGATATTAAACTAGTTATCTAGTTAGATAATTATCTATATAAAGCGCTCCGAGTTTTTTTTTGAGTTCTCAAAATCAGCCTCAAAAATCGTCCTGAAGATAATATTGAACTTCAACTTTTGCACTAAATCGAATGACCGTTAATAGTTCAGATACACGTTCCAGGGACATAACACGCACCGAATATGAAAAACCGATTTTGATTCGTTTAGCGAAGCGAAGGGAAGTCCCAGATTCGGCTTCAGGAAATGACAAAATCCCCGCACTTTCTCAGAAGCAATACGGCAACTTAAATTTTCGCACTAAAGCGAATGACCGTTTAAGTTCAGATACATGTTCCACGGCAAAAACGCACACCGAATATGAAAAACCGGTTAGCGAAGTGGTTCTCGATTTTTTTTTTTGCAATGCCCAAAATCGGTTTCGTTAATCCCTCCATTTCCCCGGAAGTAATACGGCAACTCCCATTTTTGCACTGAAGCAGTTAAAGTGTATATACGGTTTTATATATAGGGTCGCTAATGAAAGCTGCAACCAAAAAGAAAAAAACACGTAATAATTAATTTTCTGTGTAACTAACCTATTAAATTTTTATTGTATTTTACAGATTGATCTTTAAGTTTAACTAAAATAGAGAATTGGCATAATGAAACAAGAATTACCAGACCAGTTGATTTCACTCAGCGTTGAACTTTGTTGCCCGATTTTTGTTGATTACAAATTTTTGTGTATGAGTTAATCAAGTAAAAACATGATTTTTGGTGATCACTGGTTCTAACTCACAACAGGCTTTTCAACAATCACTCAGCATATGTCCGCAAAAACATGCGGCAATTCTGCTTGTTAACGATTCCCCTGAGGTAAAAGTGAGCCTTTGTAAATTCACCATTCACTTCTGTCCATTCAACCAAACCCGAATTGGTGTTGGCGACGCAAGAAATGGCCATTAGGTTTCAGCTCTTGAGTCAATTGAACCTTAAACGTGTAAATTTAAAATACCCTGTTTAGATTTTATCGCTGTATCATTTGTTTATTTTAAAAATGGCGATTTCATAGAGCAAAGTTGTTATTATTTTCATACAAATAACTAGTCCTACCGGACTTTATATATATTTGCTGGGCAACAAAACAAAAGGTAAATACTGCAATTAGATCTAGGACTTTGACCTCACAAGTGAATTGCAATTTTTGCGTTTCTCAGTCTTTTTTATAATTGCAATTTTTGCGTTTCTCAGTCTTTTTTATAAACTTAATTTCTGAGAAGTTCAAATAGCACTGAAAGAAACTTCAATTAAGGCCTAGTTTTTGAGTGCGTATTTAAATTTTATATATCTTTAAGTTCCATTTAAATACGAAAATCAGTTTTTCATTACAAATTTGGACTAAACTTAAATGCCCTAACTTCTTCATTTAAATTTTTCTCACAGTCCATATGGTTTTTGTGTGCTGGCATTTGTATTAGTGCAAAAAAGGTAAACAAAACATACATACGAGCTATTGCCTGTAGAAGATATTTGCAAATTAGTTGCTAATTTTGCACTAAACAACAGCATAATAATTATTTAAAAATAACTTTACATGAAATAAAATGATTAAGTTTTACTATGCCGTTAATAAATTTAATATTTTTCTTTAAGAATTTTTCTATTTTTCCACTAACAAACAGCTGTTCTATGGAACACTTTCCATAATATTGGGAATTTATGTAAGGCTGCCACACTTTCATCGCATTTAAATAACAACAATTATTTAAGACTGATAAACTGAACTTGCGTTTAAATACAACTTAAATTTAAATGACCTAATTTTTTATTTAAATACGCAGTCAAAAACTGGGCCTAACAGCAAGGATTTTCTTTAACTTTCCCAAAACAACTATTCTATCGTTTCCTTATCACCACTCTTACCAAATAGTTTTTCAAGTTGCTCTTGGAATATATTTCATACTCGTGTGACATCCCTGCTTGCGGTTTTGCAGCTGCTCATGTGGTTTTGCGCTTAAAATTTTTCTCGTTCATACATTTTGGATTACAAAACTTATGCAAATCAAATGCAAAATTAGGTAAAAATAAAAAACAGCGATGCAAATGTTATTCAATTTAGATTAATTCTTGTTTCTATTAACATTCATATGTATGTAAACACATATGTATGTGCATATAAACATATGTGCGGGTATAACACATAAAACGATTTATTTCGTTGCAATTTAAATAAAGCTGAGATAAAAAAAAAATCCTATTAATTTAGTCCATTCTCGTGTCAAAATCCTTTAGTTTTTTAAAATACAAATTTAAAACAAGTCGAGGTCAGTCAAACGTGTTAATTTCAATGTAAAAGAATTGACGTTTTTTTTTTCTTGGGAAATTTACCAGCTGGCAATTGTTGATAAAACAGACAACGTTCTTAAGATGGTAACTTTTGTTGTTGTGATGTAGTTTGTTTTTTTGTTACTGCCTTCAGACTGTGTTTACGCTTAAAGGCTTTTGATTTTTCTAGAATCTTTTTCGTTGCTGTTTTCATTTTCAAAACATGTAAATTGTAATGAAAGTGTTTGTTGATTTACGAGTATTTACAAGTTGATGCGTCTGTCTGGCGTCGTGTTAACATGACAAATGAAGATCGCTTGCTGTTTGTTTATATTATATTGTTTTTTGTTGGGTTTTTTGTTTAATAAATAGACAATATTTGCTTAAATAGTTTTTCATGCTTTTGTCTTATAGTATTTATTTTATATACTTTGTAATCTAAGACTGTAACGAATCTTTTTGCAATACAAATTGAATACATATGTATATATGGACAACACTTAACGTATCTGCTGATATAAAAAATGGCTTTCACCTGACGCCCATATGCTGAGACGCGCAAAATCGCAGATCCTACAAGGCAACCTAAATTAGAGCGTCAAGCGTAATTTATCTGTCAAAAGTTCGCATGCAAACAGGAAATCTATCAGATCAATCCAAATAGCGCAGCGTAAGAGAGTAAACTTTACTCTATCTCAGTAAAGCCAACTTCAAAAGAATTGTTACCAAGGCGAACTCATTACTAGGTGAACTTGACAGCTCAGGTGATTATTTTTTTTTTGCCGCGTTTTTTCCTGTGGGACTGTCAAATTTTTTTTCTTTTGTTTACAAACATTTTGGCGCCATTTTAATCTGAAGTTTTTTGTATGCTTTAGTGAAGTTTCACGAAATTTTTGAGAATATAAAAGTAAAAAACCATTATAATCTGTAATTTTAATTACAAACAATTATAAAAATTTGTATTATGTAACATTTTTTTTAGCTGAACAATCTTAGGCGAATTTAAATTTTGACATTCTCAGTAAGTTTTACAATAACAAAATAGAAAATTTGAATTCGCCTTCCCGCTTGCATTTATATGTATAAATTCGCCTTGATTGTTACTCAGATTTTGCGGTAACTAGTAATCACACATTAGGTGATTTCATTACTAATTTAGCGACTTCATCACTATTTTTATTTCTACTTAGTGATTTTTATTAAACAAGGTTAGTGAGCAATACTATTCATGGCACAACGTTAACGCTCTTATCTATGTTAATTACTTAGTGCGATATCTACGATGCGAACGTCAAATTCAATAGCAGTGAGAATTCAGTTACGTGTAGACTTAAAATCAGTGTTATCGTTTTTATGTGAGAGTTCTTATGAGATATCTCATGGGAACGATCTTATAATGTCAAAAAAGCGAATGTGTATGTGCAAGGTGCATTAACATCTACAAGGTGGCAGCGCTACGGCATGTGGCAATTTTTTGCTACTGGCAATAAAGCTACGTACACACGGTTGTCAGATCTTACAATATTGCCAGTAAAATTGTCCGAAAATTTATTACAATCGTGTGAACTGCCAATTTTTAACGTTTTCAGAAAAACCATTGTCAATCAATTGTAAGATGATAATGCTGTCAGGCATCTGACAATCGTGAGAACACTCTTCGTCGGCATTGCCAAATAATTGGCTGGTATTGTAAGCTCAGTTGTAATTGTCAGATGTATAAAATTAATGCACCTGACAATGGCATCATTGTCAGAAAAAAGTTTGATGGGCAACACTGCCAAACAGATGGTTGTTGATATACATAAGTGGCAGTGCCTTACAACATGTCTGGCAATTTTTTTCATCTAACAATCTGACAACCGTGGGAACTGACAATTTTTGTTGTCAGATGAATTATTTGTCAGGCCATAGTCTGACAATGAAATTGTAAGATTTTCTTACGATCGTCTGAACACACAATTTACTTCAGCATGTTGCCAGATCTTACAATATTGTAACATCTGACAACCGTGTGTACATAGCTTAAGTAAGCTATTTAGTCAAATTTAAGTCAAATGCATTGTTTACATTTCTGAAAGTGAATTTAGTGGTTTTATATTGTGAACATAAAAGTAGTTAAAATAAAAATTATTTATACTAGTAAAAATGTTCTTTCATTGTTTATTTATTTATTTAGTAACTATACAGTTGCAAAGTAAATTTGCAAAATGATGAGGATGCACGATGGAATTAACAGTACTTTTGTAGCGTTGTTGTGACTAACTATAACGACCTATGTCTTCACGTAGGAAGTTTCCACGTGGTTAACAATGAATAACCTCTAAAAAAATACAGTTAGTTGAGGCAAACCGCTAACCCGTGCGAGTGAGACGCAAATCTCTCGAAGACCGAACAACAAACACAAGCCTGACCGCACTTAAGTAATAATTATGATGACGCGAGAGCTGTTCTTCAGCCCAGATCGGCTTTACGACTGTTTCATTGTTTATAATTGTGAAAAAGTTACAAATATTTTTGACCAGCATTGCTTACCATATAGTTATATACCTGTTTTTGTTGTATTGTAATAACCTTGTAGACATAGATGCAACTTGGTACTTACCTTAATAGTTTCGGAACAAATTTTTTGTTCTGAAATTTTTTTTTTTTTATATTTATGTAGTTTGACGTTTCTATTTTGAAGAGAGTGAGAAAAATATCGTTGGCTTTGTTTAGAATACCTTCAGCAATGGGTGAATCCAGATTAAATACTCTAGAGTCTGACCATCATTGTTGAGCGAAACATCATTCACAAGTTTTTATCAAGTTCTTAAAGTGCGGTCTCCACCTGACTTGAAAACACTAACTTTAACGCTAACATCAAGTTAAAGTTAAATGTGGACCGCTCATGTTAAAGTTTGGTTAAAGTTACAACTTGGTTGTTAAAACATTTCATTTGGAAACTCTGTTATAACTTAAATTGACAACAGCCTGCTATTTGTAGTTGTTTTTCGCCATTTTTATTGTTTTACTATGAAAAGTTACAACTCTAACATCACTACGTGTACGCCGACTTTAACAGATAGATATTTAAACAGCAAGTTTTAACATCATGTTTTAACTGCGTTTCAAGTTAGGTGTAGACTGCATGTAAGGGCATCATGAACTAATGACCGAAATATTCGTGTTATACACGCATGTATAACATTTTACATACATACGTATATATGTATGTACGTATGTATAATATTTTTGCGAATGTGTTAGTTTCAGTCAAGAATGGATTGTAGGCTATACTCGTATATTTAGGGCCTGCTTTTATGTTCACGAAATCTTTACCTAAAAAATTAAAGATATACTTTTATTAGTTCCAAATGTGAAATTTGTTTTGATAGTAGCAATTAAAAAAAAAATTGTTTTTAATGTAAATGTAATCTGTATTTATACAAATAAAATAAAAATAATTTTATTAAACCTTATGAATATTAAGTAGATTTTGTTTTTTTTTCAAAAAGGTTAATAAGTTATTCTATTTTTGTTCGGTGAAACTCATCAAGGTGTGTAGGAAACTATTAGAAAATTTTAATTCTTTAGAAAAACTGCCAGTTTTAGAGAGTTAGTTTAACCTTTTTTTTCCAACAAATGAGACGTACATTTGTATATATTTTGCTTTACTAAAATGCATTGCACATTAGGTTTATTCGTTTACTTTACAGAAAATGTAGTAAGTCAGTAATTTTTCACCAAATTGTAGAAAAAAAAAATAATGAAAATAATGGACAGTAGTAAAACAGCTCTGGGTTGGGGAACAGCTCTAGCGTCATCGTAATTATTTTTTAAGTGAGGTCAGGGTTGGTGCTGTTGGCCTTCGAGGATTTTGCGTCTCACTCTCGCTAGTTAACTGTTTACCTTAACTAAGTGTATTAGTTTACTGTTTTTTCGAGGTATTTCTTAGTTAACCATGCGGCAACTTCTTATGTGAAGGTGTAAGTCGTTATAGCGCCGCTACAAAGTACTGTTAATACCATTGTGGCCATAAGGACTTCATTACTCCGCCCATGCTGTGCATCCTATACTTTGCAAATTAATTTTGCAACTGTAGAGTAAATAAATAAACTACCCTACACGATCGTAAAATTCGTTCACAGGAAAATGTTTTAAAAGTCTTACCGACTTTACAAAATCGCTTCAAAATGGCGTCGTAGGCCACACTATTATATGCGTAGGCCACACTATGTTATGCATTAACGTCTACAAAGTGACAGTGCCACGGCATATGACAGTTTTTTGCTCCTGGTAATATAGTGAGCCATTTACGTCAAATGTATTGTTTACTTTTTTGTGAATTTAGTGGTTTAATTTGAATTAAACATTTAAGAATTATTATATGAACATAAAAATAGTTAAAATAAAAATAATAAAAAATTATAAACAGCTTGTTTTTCCCTTTAAAAGCATTTTTTTAAGATATTTTGCAAAACAAATAATTGGTAAAATTGTACAATAGGTAAAATTGTAAAAATATCCAAAGTCTACTGATGATTAGGGTAGCTTGTATGAAATGTGTACATATATATAGCTGGGAAACATAGAAAACAAGCTATTTATAATTTTTTATTGGTATCAATGTTACAAGCTAATATAGCGAATAACTCAATTGTTTAAATAAAAATAATTTGTAATTGTGAAAAAGTACTTTCATAGTTTATAGTTGTGGAAAAAGTTACAAATATTTTTGATAAGCATAGCTTACCACATGCCTACTTTTGTTATAACTTTGCTCTAGTGCAAAATTGCTATTATACTAATATGATTGCAATAATAATACTTAGTAAAGTAATTAAAAACTTTTATTACTATAATAATCTTACATTATTTTAATTTATTTCTCCAGGCACCACCAATATTCTGCACTGATGGCGCAGAAACTGTCCTGTTATAGCCTATTTACACCAAAGCGAAATCTGCTCATTCGAGATTTCAAGCCAAATCTAGTAGATTTTGAGAAGATTTCCCATACAAAATGAAATCTACTTTATGAGTAGATTTCGACGAAATCTCCTGAAATCTACTCAGTACTAAGCGATGCAACTGTGATTTCTTACAAAAAGTACTTAAAAATACTACGCTGCAACAAAAATTGCACTATAATGTGGTGTATGCAGTCTCTGGGCACAAAAAATATACACTTTAATGCTGGTGTATTCAGTCTCTGATAATATTGTATTGTCAAACCCGCATGCATAAATTATTTTTGAGCAAATGAAATCTTGCTAGAAGTCAAAAAACGTTGGTGTAAACGATATAGACTTCGTTGTAGATTTCAATTCAAATCTACTAGATTTTGAGTTGGTGTAAATGCGCTATTAAGAAAATGTTCATAAAACTATTTAAATCGCATGATTTTTTTATTATTTTTTTTATCTTGGACCAGTACTCAGGGGATGACCCCTACAAATGCAGTGCATTGTACCAGAACTAGGAAAATAGGTTGTGAGGAGGAGGAAAGAGGGAGTAGTGTTTGTGAACATTTGACTTGAACCTTCCAACGTTATAATAGACAGGAAACACGTCTGCAGGCAACATGTTCCACAGACGAAGCGTACGGCCAAAAAACGAATTCTCTCTGTAATGCGTAGTACGATTCCTCGGACAATCAACCACAAATGGATGAGCTCTGGACGATGAGCGCGTACTACGTAAAAATGTGCGCGTTTCGGGAACAAGATCCCTAATCTCGTCAGAGCAAAATCCATTGTAGTAACGATAGAACAAAGTAACGCATTTGTCACACAGTTGCATTTTTAGTACTCCTTCAGCACACATGTTATATTTGGTAGATTTGGCACGATCGTGTAAGATAGTGTATCAGGGCCTTTATAGAAAATTTACACCAACTCAAAATCTAGTAGATTTGAATTAAAATCTACAACGAAATCTATATCGTTTACACTACCTTTTTTTGACATCTAGCAAGATTTCATTTTCACAAAAACAATTTATGCATGGGGGTTTGACAAAACAATTTCACAGAGACTGAATACACCAGATTGAAGTGTATAAGTATATATTTGTTGATCAGATACTGAATACGCCACATTAAAGTGTATACTTTTGTTGCAGCGTAGTATTTTTAAGTACTTTATGAAAAAAATCACAGTCGCATCGCTTGGTACTGAATAGATTTCAGCAGCAGTAGTGCGATTCTCTATCGTTTTATAACAAAAGTTGTTATTGTTAAAAAATTAAACAAGCGATTTAACAAATTTGCTCTTCTGCACTGCTTTTGACAACACTTTTATATTCTTGCTAAATAAACAACAGTTGTCTTTAAGTTGTTTAGTTTTATAAATAATATATTTTTTTGTTCTATTGAATTGAAAAGTTCTATAAAATATATTATTCTACATATCTCTATTAAATATATTATTCTACATATCACATTAATTATATTACATTCATTTCTACTTACTTAATATAAATTGTCTTTATTTCGGCGGCAATCTTTTTGTTTTCTTTTGTTATTTTCGGTTTTTGATATATTTTTCTACAGCGATGCCACTTGACTAAAATTTTTGTCAATGTTGCATTATTTGTTAGTTACAGAATAACAAAATCGTTACTGCAAACAACTTTTTACATTGACAATATAACAATGTCTATTATTGTTTGAAGGTACAGAATCCCACTACAGGAGATTTCGTCGAAATTTACTCATACATTAGATTCCATTTTGTATGGGATATCTTCTCAAAATTTACTATATTTGGCTTGAAATCTCGAATGAGTAGATTTAGCTTTGGTGTAAATCAGTGGGCCCACAAGTTATATATGGAAGAGTAAACACCAGTACATTTAAGGAAAAACTATTTTTACTTAATATTTTTTGTTGTCAAAAGTAAAACATTTACAAAAACAAAGTCCACACTGATAATCGATGTCGTCAATGTTTACCAACAAAGCATGCAAAAGTGGTGTTGCTTTGCTTTTGTTTGTGTGCGGTGAAGAACGAAAAAAAAAAATATAAAAGACGAAGTTGTTTGTGTACTTTTCATACAAATAATGCTGAGCGCAGTATTTGTGTATTAAAGAGCACAGCCCTATAGCTACCCAGTGAACTTTTTGTCACATACATCTTCGATCTGAGAGCATTGACAATGTAAGTGCGACCCATCCGAAGTCTGTATGCAATTCCTACTTACATTTACACAGCGATAGCCTAGGCCGTAAGATGCATCCAACACTGTATACATTGTAAGCGAAGATTGGATGAGTTCAAAACTATATTATTAGCATTTGTTTTCTTCTTTGCTTCTTATGTACATTTAATTTACCAATATGAGTAGAGAAAGCCTAATCTGAATCGAATGCTAGTTGTTTGTTGTGCTTAACATGTCTATTTTGACTTTTTCTGTTGACACAATCGCTTAGAATCGGATGCTTTGCAAATTGTAATAACTTGTGGACTGCTGGGTAAGCGCTTTTACAAAAACAATTGAGTATCATGCGCATAGGGCTGGACACACTTGGTGTAAGTAGACTATTAGTTATATTAAAGCAGAAGGTGACTTTAGCTCAATTTAATGCAATTTTAACAATACGTACATATGTATTTTATTTCAATTGCTTATATTTGTGCTTGTGAGATTTTCTTTTTCTCAGTAATTGGGGTAAAACCCGCTCAAACAGAATTTTTTCAGTTTGTTTTTTTTTAATTTAATTGAAGCTGTTGCGTCTGTGATGGAAAACAGTATTTAGATTTAAGCAAAAACTTTAACTGACGTCAGAAATGCAGCCCAAAATTGATCATACTTTATTTGATTGTTGACGAGCCAGATTTGCCACAAAAACGAATATGGCGACCAATTTCTGTCAAATTAATGGCGCCAATTTGAAAATCGTTTGAATGGCCATGAACTTTTTCTTTCAAATGCAAAAGCAACACAACAACGAAAAATCCATAAGAAAAATGCAAAACGCGTACATACAAATGTTATTTTTTTTTACTTTTTACAAAAAGTATTTGAATTTCAATTACTTAAAACAACACAGCTGCATTTTGATTAACTTTAGATGAAAAACAAAAAATGTGAGTGAACTTTTTTGCAAAAATACTCGTCCAACGCATTGTTTTGTGTTCCTTAGATAACTAGAAAACCAAAACGAGAATAAATGCAATAATTATTCTATTTTTAACTTCGTCAGCCGACATTTGAATTCAAAATATAAGTATGTACCTATATATATAATTAATTTGCCAACAAGATTGAAAGCCAGCCATTGATAAGCATCTATTGAAAAATAATAAAATCTGGTTTAATAATCAGACACAATTTTCTAATAAATTAGACGTCAGGCAAAAACGGATGATTATATTAAATAATTACTAATACTGTTTGGAAAGATTTAATTGAAATTTTGAATAAAAGTTTTGTAATTTATTTAATTTAAAGGACGTTTTTTATAGATCTTTGAAATGTAATAAAACATAGATAGATATTTTAAATTGGAAGGAAATTTTCTTGTTTCAGAAGATAATCTTCTAGCATTATACATACTTTAAATATGACTGCCACGGCTGGCTCGGACGTACATAGTCTAATCTACAAGCAGCGTTTTCAACTATAGGGTGTTTTTTTAAGCCCGATAGAACTTGAAATTGTAAAAAATAACACAAAAAATTAAATTGTAATCAAAAATTTTTTTTATTCGAAAGATCAATACGTGACATTAACATTTGAAAATGATTTCGGGCATATGGGCACCGCGGCTGTTCTTGACGAAGCGCATTCTGGACGTCCAATTTTGGGCCACTTTTTCGAGCACTGCTGGCCGTATGTCACGAACAACACGAACAATGCTGGCCTCCAAGGCGTCAATTGTTGCTGGTTTATCAGCATAAACCAGTGACTTCACGTAGCCCCACAGGAAATAATCGAGAGGTGTCAAATCGCACGACCTTGGAGGCCAATTGACAGGTCCATTTCTCGAAATCAACTTATCGCCAAATTTTGATTTCAGTAAGTCGATGGTTGCGTTCGCCGTATGGCACATAGCGCCATCCTGTTGAAACCACATCTCCTCCGGATCAATGTCATCCATATTTTCAAACAAAAAATCATTGATCATGGTGCGGTAACGATCTCCATTGACCGTAACGCGAGCTCCGGCCTCATTTTTGAAGAAATAAGGTCCGATGATGCCACCAGCATGAAAACCGCACCAAACAGTGCATTTTTCTGGATGTAATGGAGTCTGTAGGGTCTCTTGTGGATTGGTCTCACTCCATATGCGGCAATTTTGCTTATTAACAAACCCGTTAAGCCAAAAATGCGCCTCATCGCTGAACACAATTTTGCGTCTATAAGTTGCGCGAATCGACGACTGATTTTCAAAGTAAATTTGGATAATTTCGTAGCGTTGTTCAAGCGTGAGTCTATTCATGATGATTTGTCAGAGTATACTGTAACAAATAAAAAAAATGTTTCATCAAAATTTACTTTTTTGTGTTACTTTTTACAATTTAAAGTTCTATCTAGCTTAAAAAAACACCCTTTACTTGCAACCCAAAAGCGCGCTAAAAACACCCATACTATATACATGGTCCGATAAAAGAAATAACCGTTAATTTAAAATTTCGTGAGTTACGTATGTTCGATTTTCGCATTTTTTTCTGTTATGTTGGTACAAATGTCTGTTATCTATGTTGGCAATATCAGCCACTTCGGATTGTCATTTTTTTTTTTGACAGATAAAAAGGTTAGTCGTGTTTTGGTGACTCTCTAATTTGGAATGTTAGTCATGCTAAACTAGTGATGCCTAAAGAGAAATCCATAGTTACGTTCTGAGTGTAAATAAATTTGCACTGGGAGAAAGAATACGCAAATCAAAAAAATCGTTTTACTTACAATTTAATTAAAATTGAAGTAAAAGTAAAGAATAACTATGTATTTATATTTATAATTTATGTTTTTAGTATTTTTAATAAATTTTATATCACAAAAAGTAAAAAATACGCAAAATACAGACAAAAAACAAGGAATAAAAAGAGTGGCCGCCAAAATTAAGTATGTTGCGTGCAAGAGGATTTGGGTGAAGTTCCAGAGTGCATATATTCTTTACTAATATTTTCTAAACTTTAAATTTTAAATCTGATTTAATAAAAATTGAATAGCCATCCTGCTTGCAGTAATGAACTGCTTTATAACCAGGGAAGGTGTACAAATTGAGGTGCGTTTTATTCAACCATGTTTCTTGGACTGATACAATTTTAAGAAGTTCTTTCAGCTGACCAATACTACGTTTATACGTGCAGGTTATTTGCGAATAAAAATATTGTAAATAACAAAAATTGCCGTGTAAACAGTAAATAAAATTTTTATTTGCGATTAGCTAACTCACAAAAACTATTATTGATTAAAAACTTATTTGCAAATAAGACAAAAAAAGTTGCCACTTGATTTCACAATTTCAAAGATTTCGTCGATGTGGCACACATGAAATATAACAAGTAAGAGTGTAGTATATTCGGCTGGGCCGAATCTAAAATACCCTTCACGATAGTCACGAATATGTATAGTATATTAAAAATGTGACCTAAATATGCTCGGTTATATATGAACCGATATCGGAATTTTCTATTTTTTGTATTTTAGTAACCTTCTTTTATAACGAGAATTGCTTTTCAGCAAAAAAAAAAAAATTTTTTTTAATGGAAAAATCGGTTCAGGCTATATCTCGGCTATATATGGACCGATATCGAAAATTTTAATTTTCCATATTTATATAACCTTATATCATTACCAGAACTGCTTTTGAGCACAACAAATTGTTTAAGTTCGCTTACGCGATATTTTCATGAAAAACCCGATTTAGGCTATATCTCGGGTATATATGGACCGATATCAGAAATTTTAATTTTCTCTATTTTCGTAACCTTCTTTCATAACAAGAACTGCTTTTCAGCAAAAAAAAAAAAAATGTTATTGGAAAAATCGGTTCAGGCTATATCTCGAGTATATATGGACCGATATCGGATATTTTCTTTTTCCATATTTATATGACCCTATTTCATTACCAGAACTGTTTTTAAGCAAAAAAAGATGTCTAAGTTCACTTACGCGACATTTTCATTAAAACCGCAGTTTAGGCTATATCTCGGGTATATATGGACCGATATCGGAAATTTTCATTTTCCATACCTATATAACCTTATTTTGCTATTAGAACTGCTTTTAAGCAAAAAAAGTTGTTTTAGTTCGCTTACGCCGCGTATTCATGAAAAACCCGGTTTAGGCTATATCTCGGGTATATATGGACCGATATCGAAAACTTTCATTTTTCATATTTATGTAACCTAATTTCATTACCAGAACTACTTTTGAGCACAAAAAAGTTGTTTAAGTTCGCTTACGCGGCATTTTCATGAAAACCCCGGTCTAGGCTATATCTCGGGTATATATGGACCGATATCGAAAATTTTCATTTTTCATATTTATATGACCCTATTCCATTACCAGAACTGCTTTTGAGCACAAAAAAGTTGTTTAAGTTCGCTTACGCGACATTTTCATGAAAAACCCGATTTGGGCTATATCTCGGGTATATATGGACCGACATCGAAAATTTTCATTTTTCATATTTATGTAACCTAATTTCATTACCAGAACTGCTTTTGAGCACAAAAAAGTTGTTTAAGTTCGCTTACGCGGCATTTTCATGAAAACCCCGATTTGGGCTATATCTCGGGTATATATGGACCGATATCGGAAATTTTCATTTTCCGTATTTATGTAATCTTATTTCATTATCAGAACTGCTTTTGAGCAAAAAAAAAAGTTGTTTAAGATCGCTTACGCGACATTTTCATGAAAAACCCGATTTGGGCTATATCTCGGGTACATATGGACCGATATTGGAAATTTTCATTTTTCATATTTATGTAACCTAATTTCATTACCAGAACTGCTTTTGAGCACAAAAAAGTTGTTTAAGTTCGCTTACGCGGCATTTTCATGAAAACCCCGGTATAGGCTATATCTCTGGTATATATAGACCGATATCGACAATTTTCATTTTCCATACTTATATAACTTTATTTCATTACTAGAACTGCTTTTGAGCAAAAAAAAGTTGTTTAAGATCGCTTATGCGACATTTTCATGAAAAACCCGATTTGGGCTATATCTCGGGTACATATGGACCGATATCGGAAATTTTCATTTTCCATATTTATGTAACCTAATTTTATTACCAGAAGCGCTTTTGAGCACAAAAAAGTTATTTAAGTTCGCTTACGCGTCATTTTCATGAAAACCCCGGTCTAGGCTATATCTCGGGTATATATGGACCGATATCGAAAATTTTCATTTTTCATATTTATATAACCCTATTTCATTACCAGAACTGCTTTTGAGCACAAAAAAGTTGTTTAAGTTCGCTTACGCGACATTTTCATGAAAAACCCGATTTGGGCTATATCTCGGGTATATATGGACCGACATCGAAAATTTTCATTTTTCATATTTATGTAACCTAATTTCATTACCAGAACTGCTTTTGAGCACAAAAAAGTTGTTTAAGTTCGCTTACGCGACATTTTCATGAAAAACCCGATTTGGGCTATATCTCGGGTATATATGAACCGACATCGAAAATTTTCATTTTTCATATTTATGTAACCTAATTTCATTACCAGAACTGCTTTTGGGCACAAAAAAGTTGTTTAAGTTCGCTTACGCGGCATTTTCATGAAAACCCCGGTCTAGGCTATATCTCGGGTATATATGGACCGATATCGAAAATTTTCATTTTTCATATTTATTTAACCCTATTTGATTACCAGAACTGCTTTTGAGCACAAAAAAGTTGTTTAAGTTCGCTTACGCGACATTTTCATGAAAAACCTGATTTGGGCTATATCTCGGGTATATATGGACCGACATCGAAAATTTTCATTGTTCATATTTATGTAACCTAATTTCATTACCAGAACTGCTTTTGAGCACAAAAAAGTTGTTTAAGTTCGCTTACGCGACATTTTCATGAAAAACCCGATTTGGGCTATATCTCGGGTATATATGAACCGACATCGAAAATTTTCATTTTTCATATTTATGTAACCTAATTTCATTACCAGAACTGCTTTTGGGCACAAAAAAGTTGTTTAAGTTCGCTTACGCGGCATTTTCATGAAAACCCCGGTCTAGGCTATATCTCGGGTATATATGGACCGATATCGAAAATTTTCATTTTTCATATTTATTTAACCCTATTTGATTACCAGAACTGCTTTTGAGCACAAAAAAGTTGTTTAAGTTCGCTTACGCGACATTTTCATGGAAACCCCGGTTTGAGCTATATCTCGGGTATATATGGACCGATATCGGAAATTTTCATTTTCCATATTTATGTTACTTAATTTTATTACCAGAACTGCTTTTGAGCAAAAAAAAGTTATTTAGCTTCGCCTGTGCGACATTTTCATTAAAATCCGAT
Organism: Thecocarcelia acutangulata; assembly: GCA_914767995.1. Lineage (NCBI taxonomy): Eukaryota > Metazoa > Arthropoda > Insecta > Diptera > Tachinidae > Thecocarcelia > Thecocarcelia acutangulata. The sequence goes on along the minus strand of OU612097.1, from coordinate 24,387,102 downwards.
TTGGGCTATATCTCGGGTATATATGGACCGATATCTGAAAAAAAAATTTTTTGTCTTTTAGTCACCATGCTTAATAAGTGTGTGAAGTTTGAAGCAAAACGAACAACTTTTGTTTTCAAAAATTTTCATACAAAAATGCAAAAAAAAATGGCTTTTTTCGGAATTTTGAATATATCTCAGCTATACGTGGACCGATATTACTGAATTTCAATAGCAAACCCATGAATCGATGGGGTAAAAGAATGGTGAAAGAAAAAAGTTTCTAAGTCTTATGGTTTTCTCAGAAACGGTATTTCAACAGCGGACAGACGGACAGACGGACAGACGGACATCGCCTAATCGACTTTTCCATTAATTCTGATTCAGAATATATATACTTTATAGGGTCGCAAAAAAAAACTGTAGAAATTACAAACGGAATCACAAACTTATATATACCCTTTACATTTTTGTGAAGGGTATAATAAAAACTACGTACAGACGCAAATATTCAAACAGTGAGTTAGTTATTTGCAAATAGTTTTTATTTGTGAATAGGCTGCGTATAAACGTAATATAAGTTGGTATTTGAATTTTATCTTATTAGTTTTTAAAAAACGCCCTAGCGTTTAGAATTTAAACAGCAAATTTAAAAACAAAACAAAAAAAACAAAAAACAACATCAGCATGAATTATAGCTGGCTAAAGCTCTAAACACTTAGACGACAGCAGACTTCACAGCTTCACGACTACAAATGAAGTTAGCTTCAAATGCTGCCGTCTCGTCAGCAACATAATTATTTTAAAGACAGCAGCAGGACTGTGTATTTAAACAATGCAAATTTCAGAGGTGCCACATATATATTTTACGTAAATAAAATTAAAATTACCGACTGAAAACGTAAAAATATCACGTAAAACTGTACAAACTAATCAATTTATTTGTTTATTTTATATATGTGACGTTTATTTCTATTAAATATTTCAAACAAATTTTAGTTTTTATTGCTGCCAATTTATATTTATAGTGGCAGTACTGCCACTTACTTTTTGCTGCTTACGAAAATAGAAATTAATGTAAGTTGGCAGCAGCAGCAAATGCTGTTGTGAAGTCGTGCTGCTGTGATGTCGTTAAAATAATCGTGTGCATTTAAACACATGTATTTTATTTTTGACAGATTGCTGCTTGCTGTCTGCTGTCGTCTATGTGTTTAAATCTTAAAGTTTTAGAGATATTATGGTGTGATTTTCTTTTAATTACTTTCCTCCGCAGATGGAACACAAACAAAACAAAGAAGCAGATTTATGTTTGTTGACAACGATTAGAAGATATGACGCACATCCGGTGTCTTATATAATAATAATAAAAAAAAATAGTGTTTAAGTTTTTGTGCCATATTATTTGATTATTAATCATTTCGCACTAAAATAAATTATTTAATACTTTGACGTGTTTAAACAGCTTTTCCAGTTTTATAACCTAATTTGAAGCAGGTTTTTATCTTTCCAACGAAAAATGTAATAATGCCAATTTAATTCATTTGGAATTTATGAAATCATTATTTTAAATTAATAAATTAATATTAAAATAAGAAAGATAGAAAAAAATTTTAAGTTGTTTTGCATTTCATTTAGCTTGCAAGTTAGATAAAAATTCTCCAGATAGGGAAATTTACACCTTGAAAGTTGAAACTGTGCTTTTGATATGATTTCTGTATAATTTTGAAAGGTTGGTAATTATACAGTTATAAAATATAACACATTTCCCAGTACGGGATATTTACAGCTAAAAATTTTTTCCGACTGAACTGACTTATTTTTTTGCAAAGAATTATATATATATATATATATATATATATATATATATATATATATATATATATATATATATATATATATATATATATATATATATATATATATAATTCTTTGCAAAAAAAAGTTCTAAAATTATAAAGAAAAATTAAAAGTATAAAATTTTTGGGGTTCGACAAAACAATGGAAACTTTTACACTTCTGCACGAAAGATGACTAAAGCAAAATGTATTGATGAAAAAACGAGGCAAAATGCATAATAATTTACCGTTATTTTTTAAATTACTCTCTTGCCAGCTTCTTTTTTCAAATATTTTAAACACAAGAATCTTGAATACATAATTAGTAAAAATGGCTAGAGTCAAGATAAGTGAAGATTTAAAAATAAAAATAATAAATGATTTTAATGCTGGATTAAAACAAAAAACTATTTGTGATAAATATTCGATGAATAAATCAGCAATTTCGAAGATTATCAAGAAATTTCGTGAAACGGGTACTGTTAAAACTCTGCATTCAGGAGGAAGACCACGTAAAACTACTCCAAGACAGGATAATTTAATATCAAGAGAGTTCAAAAAAGACCCCCAAATGGCATCAAGAGAGGTTAAAAATGTTCTTGGATTGGATGTTAGCTCTCGAACAATTAGCCGTAGAGCCCGCGAGGCTGGTTTTGGTTGCTTCCGCCCTGCGAAAAAACCTCTGATATTGGAGAAAAACCGTGCTGCTCGTTTAAAATTTGCCAGAGAGCACATAAATTGGTCTAAAGAGAAATGGAACACTGTCCTTTTTTCAGACGAGTCCAAATATAATTTAAGGGGCAATGATGGAAGATCATTTGTAAGGCGGCCAAAGGGAAAGAGACTAGACCCAAAGTACACAAGCAAGACAGTCAAGTTTGGAGGTGGCAATATTATGGTGTGGCGCTGTTTTTCTGGGCAAGGAATGGGCCCAATTCACATTATAAAGGATACAATGACTGGTGTCGGCTACAGATCCATTTTAAACGACATAATGTATCCATATGCAGAGGAGAACATGCCACTAATTTGGAGATTTCAGCATGACAATTATCCAAAACACACCTCTAGGGTTGTAACTGACTGGTTACAATCAAATGAGGTCCGTGTTTTGAAGTGGCCTGCCCAATCCCCGGATCTCAATCCCATAGAAAATCTATGGGAAATTGTAGAACGCAAGATAAGAACTCGAAATTACACATGGAAGGAAGATTTATCCAATGCAGTTTTGAGTGAATGGCAAAAGGTACCAAAGGATACAATTGACAAATTAATTGGGTCAATGCATCGTCGCTGTGATGCAGTAATTAAAAACAAAGGATACCCAACAAAATATTAATTTTTGATAATAGGCCGAAGGTTTTTACTAGAGTAAATTTTAAGTTTCCATTGTTTTGTCAATACCTCAAAATTTGATACTTTTAATTTTTCTTTATAATTTTAGAACTACGTTATTTTTATGTTATTATTTTTTTGTTTATATATCAAAAAGAATCTATAAAATGAAATTCTAAAATACTTGTGAAGTTTCTTTAGAAATAATTTTTGATTTTCGACTTCTAAAAATAAATAAATAAATTTTTAGAAAAGTTTCCATTGAATTGTCCAGTACTGTATATATATATATATATATATATATATATATATATATATATATATATATATATATATATATATATATATATATATATATATATATATATATATATATATATATATATATATATATATATATATATATATATATATATATATATATATATATATATATTAACATTAAAACGTTGATGAATCTTATACATAAAGACTTTGGGAATTCCCAAAACAGCATTTCCACGCCTATAAGGGTCATTTGACTCAAGAACCTAAGGCCGGTTGACCATGGCAATAGTTCAGTGATGAGGCAGATTTTCACCTCAGTGGTTTCGTCAATAAGCAGAATTGCCGTATTTAGGCGAATGATAATAGAAGAGTGATTGTCACAAAATCAATGCAAAACCGATATTTTGTTCCATACGTAATTGAACCATACCACTATTATCATAATAAAAAAAAATTACAATAATTCCTAAATAGTTTATTATAAATCAAGACCGGCCCTTAAAACTTAACCACCTTTTATAAACTATTTTTTCACACAAAAGTGTTAAGGCCTAACCATAATGTGCATAAACTGGCTCAAGCCACCTTAAGTAACTGTGCGAATGCATGTAATCAAATGTGTATAACTATAATGTACTTAATGTAACTTTTCGTTAAGTTTCATCTAATGTCAGTTGCTTAAGCAAAGTACGAAACCGAACGCATCTTCTGTACGGAATCATTTGTTTTCAGAAGTTTGTATGTGTGTGTGCTTACAAAAATTATTAAAATAAAAAAAAAAGTTGAAACAAATACATTTGTATTTAATTTAATAGAAAGAAATGTGTTTTAGCTTTATTCAATTTTTAATTACACAAATTACTACAAAATTGTTTTTACTTTTTGTTTGAAAATTATTGCATACAAATGCTTTGTTGTAATTTTTAGTACTTTTTTATATAATCTACTCAGAAAAGACACAAGTATTACGAAGTTGAGCAACAATGGGTTTAAAATCATTAAGTTCATATAAGTACATTATGGCCAACTAAAAGTCGTGTTTTATTCACCTATGCATTTGACAGGCTTTTCGTTTAATTTTGGCAAAAGCTTAAGCCAATCTATGCACATTATGGTTAGGCCTTTATTCATTTTATTTTGATAATTTTTTCCATGATATAAAAAATACAAGGTAGTTTTATTCTCTCAATTTTCTTTAACAATCACCATCTGACAAGTATAAGGATTGTGACATTTTCCATAAAATAGTGCTACCGTATTAGTTTATACATTCCCTTGTTTTCAATTTTTTTGAAGTTGTGTCAGAAAATAATAATAAATTGTGACTTCTAACAAAAATAAATAAAAAAAATTTAAAATAAAATACATACATAAATTTAAAATATATAAAAATGGCTTGAAAAACATCCCCAGACTAAAATGGTACCGACACCATGTTTCAATGTGCCTTTAGTATAACGTGGATGAAGACGTTGGCTTTTCGGTCATCTAACCAGTCTTAATACATCGGAACCTTTTAAATTAAATTTGGACTCATCGGAGAATAGTATGTAATTCCTTTGTGTGGTGGTCAAATTAATGTGTTCCCTTGCAAATTCCAACCTGGCCAGTCTATTTTTCCATGATATAAGATCTTTTTTACACTTTTATATGGTATGCTTTTAGTCCGTCTTCTGCAGCCTGACTTTGAATCCTTCTGGGGGTAACAAATGACAATTGTGTGGCGATGGTTCTTGACACGAATTGGTCTTTTTTTATCAAACATACAGGGTGGCCCAGAAAGACCGAAGTGGTGTGAATTGCTTATAACTTTTTATTTAAGAGATATTTTTTTAATTTTTTTTTTTTAAATACATTAAATTTATGGGGAATATTTTTGGATTAGTTATTAAAAATGATATCCCGCAAGTGGTGGCCATATTCTGCTTCGCACAAATGTGCTCTTTCCAACACATTTTCCATGACCTTTCGCAAAACTTCCGGTGGTATGTTGTTAATTTCTTCTCGAATATTGGTTTTTAACTCCTCAATAGTCCTAGGCTTATTAACATAAACTTTTCCTTTTAAATAGCCCCAAAGAAAACAGTCTGGAGCGGTTAAATCCGGGGAACGCGGAGGCCAATTAAAATTGCTGTTACGAGAAATTATTCTTTCACCAAAGATGTCGCGTAAAAGAGTCATTGTGGCCCTCGCAGTGTGCGCTGTGGCTCCATCCTGTTGGAACCATATTTGCGGATGGTTTTCCACGGCTGGCCTTACAAAATTTTGCAACATGGCCCGATATCGATCACCATTGACGGAAATGGCGACACCTTGTTCATTTTCAAAAAAAAATGGGCCAATGATTCTTTCTGAAGAAACACCGCACCAAACGGTACACTTAACTGGGTGCAATTGTCGTTGATGAAGTACTCTCGGGTTTTCCGTAGCCCATATCCTACAGTTTTGCTTGTTAACGAACCCATTTAATTGAAAATGGGCTTCGTCACTCATTATTAAGTTATGAATAAAATTTGGATTCTCTTGTGCTTTTTGCTGGAAATAAATTGCATAGTCAAGTCGTTGCTGGTAATCTGTTGGTTTCAATTCTTGGACAAGTTGAATTTTGTATGGAAACAATCCTATGGTGTGCAAAATTCGCTGCAGCGACGTCCTTGAGAGGCCCAGTTGTGACGAACGTCTCCTGGTTGATGTTTCTGGATCCTCCCGAATACTCTCCTGTACCACTTGAATATTGTCAGCTGTGTGGACAGTTCGGTGTCTGCCGGGACCAGGAAGGTTCCTTACTGCTCCTTGTTCTCGAAAATTTGCAACCAGACGGTTTATTGTTGACTGAGAGGGTGCAACCCGCACATTAAATTGACGACGGTATGCACGCTGAGTCAACACAATGGACCGTTGATTTGAAAAGTAAATTTCAACAATTTGGACACGTTGTTCAATTGTGTATTGCTCCATTATAAATTATCCAAGTCTTCTTTACAAAATACTGAAAAGAAAAGAAAAAAAAAATTATAATAAAAAAGTTATAAGGAATTCACACCACTTCGGTCTTTCTGGGCCACCCAGTATTATTGCCTGGCCATCTCGTTTACTGGTTTTTCGGGAACGTCCATCTTTATGCTCTGTAACCAAAGTACCCGAACAACGAAAACGGCTTATAATTCTTGGTAAATGTCAAACTTTTTTGCAATTGTGGTCACTGATTGGCCGTTATCAAAATCAGCTATTACAAGCGCCAAACTTTTCCCTTCGTTTTTAACTTCTAAACAGTATTTTCTTTTAAATGTAATAATATTTTCTTTAAAATAGGCATTCGTTTGAATGCTATCGTTAAGTTTAATGGTAAGCAGAAGTCCGTACTTTTAGTTGCTACAGTTGGCAGCCTGTTAAACCTAACCTAACATGGGTTTAAAAACGAACACAGATACATACTTACATCAATCAGCCTTTTCTAATATGAACAATGCACTACACATTTCAGAAAAAATCCATTCTAGGAGTAAATTCCTTTATTCAACTGTGTGGCAACGCCTTTTTATATTGCTCTCTAAAAATAAACTTCAAAAATCCTTATATTAAATAATAAAAAGAGAATGAAACTACCTTGTATTTTTTATATCATGATTTTTTCTCATTGAGGGCATCAGAAAGTTTTTTCACCCACTGTTGTTATTAAACGTGGCAGCTTCTTGTCTACCTTACGAGTAGTATTACCTATCACTGAATTGAGCACAAGACCGAAAAATAGATTTCTATTTCTAACATAAACAATAAACAAAATTAAATATTCTATTTTATAATTCAAATAAAATATATAAAATAAACATCATACGACATTTTATTGTAATCTTATATAAGTATATGTATGTACATACGAGTACATATTTACATACTTATGTCAAATTTCTTATTTTTAACAAGTTGTGGAAAATTGTTAAATGGCGATTATTTCATTTTAAGTCATTGTACAATTATTTGGCTTGTGCGAATAAAATTAACAATGAAAACGGTCATAGACCCAGACAAAATTAATTCCTTGTTAACCGCCTAAAATACTCGTACAACATTTCCCAAAAACAAAACAAAAAAAAAAGTTATTTTTCTTTAACTGCCTCAAGAAATTGTTAAAGATTTTGTTTACAGTCTGAAATATTTATGTGGACTAAGGCAAAAATTCAATGAACTTGTGTTTATTTTTTATTTTCATTATTTTTATTGACTAGCTATTTGCATAAGAAGCCTACAATAAAACACCGGACAAAAATTTGGAAATCGAAAAAGCGAGCGTAAAACGCGGCTGACGTAAATTGAGAAATCTTAAAAAAAGTTCAAGAAACTGAAAAAAAAACATTAAAACCAAAATCAGATTTGGGCATGGTCAAAATAAGAATTAAAAAATAAAATAAAGTTTAGGTAAAAAAAAAACAAATTTTTTCAAAACAAAACTCTTTAAAGCAGCGTAGGACGCTGGTTTGTCTAAAGTACAAAGTTGTTTGGGTATTTAAAATTACTCAACGCTTTTATTTTAACCAGAAAGGCTGGAAAGCCAGCATTTAATTTGCTATTTTCTTTCACAACTTGCTCAAGGGTCAAAATTAAACGTTCGTGTTAAATACAAAACATTATAAATCTATGTACATTAGGGCGGGTCGATTTAAAAATCGCCCAACGTACAAGAAAAATCGTATTCTATGGACGAAAACTAGAAACTTTGCCGAAAGAACCATACCTCTAAAATAAATTTTGACCTGAAGTGTTTGACCCATTTAGAGTGTCCCAATCGAGTCCAAATGTATGACTGAACCCCACTAACTCAGTGGCACATCACGTGCAACCACCCCTGGGGGTTCCCCATACAAACTTTTCTAAAAAGCACAATTTTTCCCACTTCACAAGAAAAAATTCAGCGAAATAGCTATGTTTCTTTCTTTTCTTACTGCCTGGCTTACAATGTCGTTTCGTAAACGTTCATCATAATTTTTAAGGTCAAAAACCCTACGGACATTTGTAAACTTTACTGATCTTGTATCATTTGCCTTGTTTACCTCCGCTAGTTGAATAATAGTTGACTGTAAGTCAATTATTTTTTTAATATAAAACATTAGCGAACGTTAACGAAACGAAGAAAACCTATTTATTTAGTCAGAATGAAATAAAAAAATAGATTTTACTTAAGCTACGTACACACGGTTGTAAGATCTTACAATATTGCCAGTCAAATTGTCTGAAAATGTATTACAATCGTGTGAACTGCCAATTTTTAACTTACAACGTTGTCAGAAAAACCATTGTCAATCAATTGTAAGACGATAATGTCAGGCATCTGACAATCGTGAGAACACTCTTCGTCGGCATTGCCAGATAATTGGCTGGTATTGTAAGCTGAGTTGTAATTGTCAGATGTATAAAATTAATGCACTTGACAATGGCATCATTGTCAGAAAAAAGTCTGATGGGCAACACTGCCAAGCAGATAGTTGTTGATATACATAAGTGGCAATGCCTTACAAAATGTCTGGCAATTTTCTTCATCTAACAATCTGACAACCGTGGGAACTGACAATTTTTGTTGTCACATGAATTATTTGTCAGACCATAGTCTGACAATGAAATTGTAAGATTTTCTTACGATCGTCTGAACACACAATTTACTTCTGCGGGACAATTTTTCATTGTCACTACATTATCAGCATGCTGCCAGATCTTACAATATTGTCACATCTGACAACCGTGTGTACATAGCTTTAGTCTGAATTTAGACGAGCGAACATTTGGAGTTCTCTTTTGATTTTTCTTTCGTATTCACACAGTCGAACATGTTGCCGGCAACATTCCATTACTATTTGTTTTTTACACTTTTCGTTATGTTGTCTGTTAACTTTTTGACATATGATTAATTTAAATTATAAAAAATAATAAAATTGAAGTTTTTCATAAATAAATTTATTTTTAATGGCTGCTACAGTCACACCAAACATTTCCTTCTCCAAAATATTTTTTATTTCATTAAATGCCTGTTGTTTTTTTATTCGGTCCATATATTCTTTAGATCGCACACTGTACCGATAATCTATTTCCTGTACAAATATTTATATTCCATATTTATTAAAATTACCAGAAAATGTAAACTAAAATGTCAAAAAGTAAATTATATGTCAATAGAGTAAATGTGAAAAAAGCGTGTTGCCGAGTACCGAACACAAAATCGATTCTCTCTTCCCCACCGGTAATTTGCTACCAAACTAAATGTTTTCCTTCCAAATGTTTTCGTGTCTAAATGCAGACTTAGTAATAGAAATGAAAGTGAACAAATTATTGTTGGAAGTGTTTTTTGCTTTCAAGTCTGGGCAATTTCGCACGGCTCCCCAATGTCGTCGCGATAACAGCCTCTACATTTCCCGGTATAGCTCGTTTGAAAATGCCATTGAACGTATCGTTCCGTTCCTTGTATGTGTGATAACATTTTTGGATAAAAAAAACGGTGGATCATCTTAATTCAAATATTGTTGTAATGTATCGTACGGAATGTTTCCTTTGAATAGTGGTTCAAATACGTTATCTATATCATTCAAATTGATCATTTCCGTATAACTGGTTTTTATAAATTCTAACTTCCATTGGAAAATCTAAATTCGCCTAAGATTGTTCAGCTGGGAAAAATTTTTATATAAACGTTAAATATAAACTTTTATAATTGTTTGTAATTAAAATCACAGATTATATTAGTTTTTCAGTTTTAAATTCACACAAATTTCTTGAAATTGCACTAAATCATGCAAAAAAACCTTCAGATTAAAATGGCGCGAAAAAGTTTGTGAACAGCAGAAAAAAAATTTGACAGTATCATTGGAAAAAAAACGAGAGGCAAAAAATAATCACCTGAGCTGTTAATTTCACCTAGTAATGAATTCACCTTGATTTTGTCCGGACCAAGGCGACTTTATACAGGTGAATGCAAGCGGAAAGGCGAATTCAGTACTATGTATTTTGTTATTGTAAAACATATCGTGAATGTCATAATCTAAATTTGCCTAAGATTGCTCAGCAGAGAAAAAATTTTATATAAACGTTAAATATAAGCTTTTATAATTGTTTGTAATTAAAATCACAGATTATATTAGTTTTTCACTTTTAAATTCACAAAAATTTCTTGAAATTGTACTAAATCATGCAAAAAAACCTTCAGATTAAAATGGCGCGAAAAAGTTTGTAAACAAAAGAAACAAAATTTGACAGTCTCATTGGAAAAAGCGCGAGAAGCAAAAAATAATCACCTGTGCTGTTAAGTTCACCTGGTAATGAATTCGCCTTGGTCCGGACCAAGGCGACTTTATACAGGTGAATGCAAGCGGAAAGGCGAATTCAGTATTGTGTATTTTGTTATTGTAAAACATATCGTGAATGTCATAATCTAAATTCGCCTAAGATTGCTCAGCAGAGAAAAAATTTTATATAAACGTTAAATATAAGCTTTTATAATTGTTTGTAATTAAAATCACAGATTATATTAGTTTTTCACTTTTAAATTCACACAAATTTCTTGAAATTGCACTAAATCATGAAAAAAAAACCTTCAGATTAAAATGGCGCGAAAAAGTTTGTAAACAAAAGAAACAAAATTTGACAGTATCATTGGAAAAAACGCGAGAACCAAAAATTATTAATCACCTGTGCTGTTAAGTTCACCTGGTAATGAATTCGCCTTGGTCCGGACAAAAATGAACTGAGCTGCCAATAGGTAACATTTTTTCATACAAAATTGTATTGAGTAATTTTGTTCTTTTGACGATTTTAAAAGAGCATAACTTAATGCGAGCTATGTTAGTTATGTTAGCTGTCCAGTAATATTAAAGGTTCTAAAATTCTGTCTCATTTTTATTAAAACAATAGGCTTGTGGATACTTGCTTACAACAAATCAAAGAAGATACAGAGTGCAAGGTAGATACATGTCTTTTATCACACCTGTTTTTAGATAATTAATTTTACTCATTAAAAAATTAATTTCATGTCAACAGCTGCTTTCTACTCTCTGAACTTAAAATAAAAAAAATTGGCTTAATGATGCAGTATTATGTGAGTCATTTGATATTCCGTGTAAAAATTTATGAATTTCAAAAATTATAAGCAACCGCCATTAATCACTTCAACAATAAACAAACCTTTAATGCCCTAAACCGATATTTGACTTGACGTTATTAAAAGAGAAAGAAAGTAAAAATCATTTGTTTATGAATTGATAATTTTGCCACTTTTTGTTGCAAAAAAATATTTTGTGTAAAATTAATAAAAATAAAACAAACATAATAAAGTGGCAGAAAATAAATATATGCCAAAAGATCGTTAAACTTTCTTAACAAATAAAAAAAAAAACCCCCAGCAGATTGAGACGCAAGAGTAACGACAGAAAAACGTCAATATTTCCAGTTTCGTAAATTTCTCGTACTTATTTTAACATTTTATTACCGACGTAACCTGCGAGTGTTAAAATGTTTAAATTAAGTGATGAAAAATAATAACGAATGCCATATTTGAATTGAGTTTATCTTAAATGATTAATTTAAGCCAAAAACAGGTATAAATAAATTTATATTTGACTAGCTGGAAATCAGGCAAAAGCCTTAAAGCAAATATTTTAAACTGAACACAAATCAATTGTGTTCAGTTTTTTTTTTATTTAATTTTTTATTTTTTTGTAATAGTTTAGAATTAATGAGTGTTTTTTAGAAGTTCACAACTTTGAGCTGGCAACACTGCTTTGGTTGTCAACTCAAGGAGTATTAACAGCGTTGTCAACTTTGAAATTTCAAAACACACCAAAATGAGGAGAAAAATCGCGTTATTTCAACAAAAAACGCACTGAATTTTGAACTCTTCTTTTCATTTTTAAAAAGCCATTTTAAATTATAAAAAAGGTAGATACACACGATAATGAACAGCCTTTCAAGCGGCTATTATACACTCAAACTGGGTCTGATAGGACATCAAACTCGTTCAATAGCTAGAACTCGTGTTTGTCAAACTTTTCTGTTACTTTTATTAAGATAATTATAACGATATTTTATCATTGAAAAGATTATAAACTGCTTGTTCTTTTTCTCCTATGTCTATATGTTCGACATTTTATAAGAGCTACCCTAATCATCAGTAGATTTGGAAACTTTTGAAAGATATTGTCATGGTTAAAGCATTTTTTTTTTAACTCTCAACAATTTATTTAGATTATTGGGATATAAAGTTGACATATACAATCAAGGGATGAATTGCACTACAAGCCATCAAACTCGATTAATAGCTTTCTATCAAACACTGTATAAATTTCATTTGTGTTTTCGTAAGAGAACAGCAAAAATCAGTTGGCTAGAGAAGATGTCTTTAAGCGAATTTATTGAAATATAAGAAAAATTGTCAGTAATGCAACAAATAAAAGAATAAATAAAGTTTATTACAATGAAAATTTAATGTAAACGTTTTAGAAATATTTTGTAATTTAATTAATATTTAGTAATTTGTCGATTACCAAAACAGTAACGAATTCACGTGCCATCATAAATACGACTTTCACTATCTGTGTCTGCATCTATTGTAATTTTGACAAATTTGTCTTGATCATTTAATAGTAAAACACACTCTAAAAGCAACAAATTTTATAAAACGAAATGTTTTTGTTTCTTTCGAGAATATAATACAATACAGCAAGATTGTCTTACTTTGTGCTTATAATAAGGAGCGTTTTCCATATTATAGCTCCGTGTTCTGATTGTGTCTACAAAATGAAACGTAAAAATTTTCGGCACTTGCATAAACTTTTTTCTTACATTTAAAAACAAAAAGTTGAGTTGAATTTGATTTGGTGCCACCGAAAATTAAAAAGCGCCACGAAAGAATTTTTCGCAAAAAAATGTTAAAAAGCACCAAAATCGGTGCGAAACGCACCGAGTTGACAAAGCTGGTTGTCAATTCGTTTCGCACCCGATTCTTTAGTGGGTGCGGGGTGCGCTTTTTTTCATTTTCGGTGCCTTTTTTAAATTACGGTGGCACAAAATCAAATTCAACTCAACTTTTTAGGTTATTGTAAAAACAAAGTTTAATCAAGTGTGCAGCATTTTTACGTTACGTTTTGCGTGGAAAACGTACAATGTCATATGCACAAAGTAAGGCAATCTTACTGCTATATATTATACACTCTCTCGAAAAAAATGAAATATTTCGATTTATAAAATTTGCTGCTTTTAGGGAGTACTTTGCTATTAAACGATCAAGCCTAGTTTGTCAAATATTACAATAAATGAAGTCTCTGAACAGTGAAGTTCGTATTTATGATGGCTCGTGAACTTGTTACGGTTTTGGTAATTGAGAAATTACAAAATTATTATTAAATGTTGGTTACTAAATATTAATTATGGTAAACTTCATCTTTTATTTGTTATAATTTTGGCAATTTTTCATATATATCAATAAATTCTTTTAAAGACAGCGCTTACGTAAACGCAAATGAAATGTATGTTTGATAGAATTGGTGTTAATCGAATTTAAAGGCTTGTAGTGCGATTCTGTAACTTTTAATGATCCGATAATCGTTAATTCTTTCGTCTGTAATGGTTTTGACGTAATGGAAGAGGCAGTAATATTAACAGCTGATATAATTAAATGATATTGCTTAATAATAAATTTGACAAAATATCGTTATAATTATTGTAAAGGTAATATTATCTTAATAAAGCTAATAGAGTCGTACTAGAGGCCAAGTTTGCCAAACTCGAGTTCCAGCTATTGAACGAATTTGATGGCACGCCATCAGGCGGAGCTATCCGACCCAGTTCAATTGTATAATAGTCGCTTAAAAAGCTGTTTCATTGTCTTGTTTTTAATATATAAATATTGTACTTCTTAAAATACAAAATAGGGTTTTAAAAATGGAAGGAAAATATTCAAAATTCGGTGCGTTGAAATAACGAGCTTTTTCCCATTTTTTTGGCGCGTTTTGAAATTTCAAAGTTGACAATGCTGAGTATTGGCAGCTCAACTCGATATTGTCCGGACAAAATATAAAATTAAACCCAAGGTGCATTAACCAGGTCGCATCACTAGCGCAGGTCTCAATTTTTTATTTAGAACGACCGGTAGTGTCAAGAGTTGTTTTACACAAAGTAAAGTGAAAAAATAATGAATTCGCCTTGGCTTGGTATTTAAGGCAACAAATTTTGGTTTATTATAAAATAAAAATTATTTTCAATATTATATAACGGTGTTCGCCTGGGTCAAGTTCAAAACCGGCTTTCGCCAAGAATTATTTTTAATTATAACAATAATTGCCGTGATCAATCATATTTACATGATTCGAGTTCGAATCCACAACTGCGAAACAGCTAGTTGTCCCCCAGCTTTAAGTGTATTCAATTACTTTTTTCTGTCTTTTTTGATCGAGAGTTATTGATCGTGGCAATTATTGCTATAATTAAAAATTGATCATGTATTTATGAAAGCCAGAAATTTTTATCGCACTCCCTTAGTTTAGACGCTTCAAAGCCCCAAGGGACTTAAAAGTTTAATAACTTTTTCGTTTAGTATTTTGTTTTTCTCAGATTATACCTATAATATACCAAATGGAAGTTTTTTTTTTACACTAAGTATGAAAAATAATGTCTCCTAATTGGCCACCATTTTCAGCTTCGCACTGTTGGGCTCGTTTTAGAGCATTTTCCATAACATCTTTCAAAACTTGTGACTGTAGCATTCGAATATCTGCAACAATGTGTAATATTTTTTTGGTCGCAACAGCACTGGTACTATACCAAGGCGAATTCATTATTAGGTTAGTAGCAAGGCGAATTCATTATTAGGTGGATGCATCGGCGAATTCAGGCGAATTCATTTAATATGGCGGCACTTTCTCTGTCAAGTTTTGTTTACCTTTTCGGCGCCATTTCAATTTTTTAACATGTTTGTTATCATCTACTTTTGACAGCTTAAGTGTGAATTCGCCTTTTTACACAAACAAAATACCTGTTGTTTTTTTTATTGTTGTAGCGAAGCGGCTACCTTATTTTTGTATCATGGTTAGTAGTAGTCGGTTAGTATGGCGGCACTTCCTTTGTCAAGTTTTGTTTACCTTTTTCAAGCCCTTTTAAATTTTTGTACATGTTCTTTATCAACTACTTTTGACAGCTGAAGTGTTAATTCGCCTTTTTACACAAACAAAATACCTGTTGTTTTTGTTTTATTGTTGTAGCGACGGGGCCTATCTTGTTTTTTGGATCATGTACTATACCTACAACTGTATTAGTCAGTTTCCTTCTGCGCAATAAAAGAAATTAATCTCATTTCCTATTTCTCTCCAATTGCATAGATAATGAAATTCAAATTCGTAATATTTACTTTTCTATATCAAATTTTGCATTTCTTCGAATTTCTTATGCTTTCAAATTATTTCGTTTTTGGCTCAGCTATTTGCCTAAGAGCTTAAAGTTATACATATGTACATACATACATACTCGTATGTACACATATAGTCGTATGTAAAACGTACCAATATTAATAATTTATATCTTTTTTCCCACGTAAACAAATATTTGAAATTCCTCAAAAACAAAATTTGCACAAGTTTTTTTTTCTGAATTTTTCTGATTGTAAAAAAAGCAAAACATTCTTTCGAACAAATTTATAATTAAGAAAAAGCCTGCAGTAAATATTTCAGCAAAACAAAAAGCAAAAAAATTAGCTCAAGCGAAAACAATAACAAATTTTAATTGTTAAATACATATTTTTTTATCTGCTTTAAAAGAAATTGAATACATACATACCAATTGCAATAATTGTGGAAACAGTGAAGGCATTATAAAAATTACTGACTTAAAATTGCATGGAAAATGAGAGAAGAATTCAAGATAATTCCTAAATTCCTACCTAAGTATATATGTTCAGACAATAATATGTCTGTTCGTTTACCCAATAGTTTGTACAAATTTTTTACTGTGTTTTACTGCATTTTACTGAATGCTGTTCGTTTACCCATGTTGCAGTAAATGACAACACGAAAAAGAGAGTAAAGTGACAATTCTTTTACTAAGTATCAAGGCGAATTTATACAGGTGAATGCAAGCGGGAAGGCGAATTCAGCACTATGTATTTTGTTATTGTAAAACTTACTGAGAATGTCATAATCTAAATTCGCCTAAGATTGTTCAGCAGAGAACAAATTATATATTAACGTTAAATATAAACATTTATAATTAAAATCACAGATTATATTAGTTTGTCAGTTTTAAATTCACACAAATTTCTTGAAATTTGCGCTAAATCATACAAAAAAATCTTCAGATTAAAATGGCGCGAAGATGTTTGTAAACAAAAGAAAAAAATTTGACAGTCTCAGTGGAAAAAAATGCGAGAAGCAAAAAATAATCACCTGAGCTGTCAAGTTCACCTAGAAATGAATTCGCCTTGCTGAGTACTTACCAATTTTTACTGCAAAAATTTCTTGCAGTAACAGCGTATTTACACTTAAAAGCTGTTTACATTACATTTTCAACATCTTTCATCTGTCAAGTATTATTACTTCACGTGTTTGAGCAAACTAAAAACATTAAATAAAATGGAGTTAAAAGATTTTGCAATTATTGGATTATTAACAAAATTTAGTCAAATAAACGAACATTCTTTCAGAATGTTAATTTGAATATTTGTGTGTGATTTTTTTGCCTTACGATTAGTTAAGGCCCTGATTCACTATCCTACACGATCGTACGATTCATTCACAGGAAACTGTTTCAAAAGTCTGGCCGACTTGAAAAAATCGTTTCAAAATGGCGTTGTAGGCCATACTATTATACAAGTATGATTGAAATAATTTATATACACAATAAAACAATTAAAAACTTTTATTAACATAATAATCTTAAATTACTTAAATTTTTTTCTCGAGGCACCAACATATTTTCATATTTTTCACAATATATACAACACTGATCGCACAGAAACCATAATGTTTTGAAAAGTTTCATAAAATTTTTCAAATCGCACGATTTGTCAAAAACTCTGTCACACGGTTGAATTTTTAGTACTTTTTCAGCACACATGTTTTATTTAGTAGATCGCACGATCGTGTATGATAGTGTAGCAAATCCTTTACTACTACTTTAACAAAATTTTTACTGATTCAGCAAAATTTTGCACACATTTTTAACAAATCTTTTTTTAAATGTACTCCATTTGAGTTGTTCAATCGAATATGTGTTTATTTGAATAAATTATGTTCCGATTTTGAAAATAATTCTTTGATTTGAGTAATTGTTTTTCGTGAAAGGTTTACAAAATTTTTTAGTTAATAATACCGACGAAATTTGGTTCAGTGTATGCTGTAGAAAACTCTCAAACAGTGTTGCCAGTGAAACTTCGATAAAGATACATTTTAGTTTCCAAAAAGAGAAATTTTTTCCGAAAAAAATACATTTTGAAAAAAATTTTAAAATCCATTTTTAGCGTTTGACATTTATTAACATGACATTTTTATTTCATATTTAATGAAAAATATACATTCTGAAAAAAAAAAAATTTAAATCCATTTTTGACATTTATTAACATGACATGGGAAGAAAAATGGTGTAGTCCCACAGAATTTAGGGTTAGTTTATAGGGGTGGACTGTATGTGTTGTTAGGAGTAGGTCACCACTTTTCTCATTACTATGCCTTAGTATTAGGATCTGATTGATGATTGTGGTAAATTTTCAATTAATAAGTTTTATTTATTACAATAGTAATTCAAATATTGTTTTAAATAATACAAATTCCCGTTTTATATTTAAAGTATATAATACAAAATCAGTTTTAAGAAAAGTTGAGTAAATTTAAGCAACTGCTTCAGAGGTTGAAAAGTGAGTCAAAATGTTAGTTTTAAAAAGATTAAAGCTAAATGTTGTATATTTCAATGTTCGAAACATCAATTCTCTATGTAACATTTCCAATAGAATAATTCACAATAGAATATTTTGTTAAGACAAAAATATGTTTAGCATAACTAATGAAAGATAATAAATTGACAATGATAATGAAATATAAATGCACATTTATATATATTATAAATGTTGAAAATTATTTTGTATAATTTTCAGTATAAAATCTTCGATTTTATACAATATATTTTTTAAATATATTCATATTTAATGAATTGTCTCTTTTGGAGAATGGTCTGTAAATTACAACGAAGTTCCAATGATTCGATAATCTGAATTTAGACGAGCGAACATTTGGAAGAAAAACATTAGGAATTCTCTTTTGATTTTTCTTTCGTATACACACAGTCGAACATATTGCCGGCAACAATCCATTATTATTTGTTTTTTACATTTTTCGTTATGTTGTCTGTTTCAGCAAATATTTCGATGTGTAAAAATTACATCAATATTATCTTCACTAAGATTAATTTTCCCACAATTTTTCCTTCCCATTTATATTCCATATTTATTAAAATTTCTTTTTCTTTAACAGAACTAACAAAATATTTAAAACCACACAAAACTCCAGAAAATGTAAATTAAATTAAAATGTCAAAAAGTAAATAATATGTCAATAGAGTAAATGTCAAAAAAGCGTGTTGCCGAGTACCGAACACAAAATCGATTCTCCCTTCCCCACCGATAATTTGCTACCAAACTAAGTGTTTTCCTTCCAAATGTTTTCGTGTCTAAATGCAGACATATAGAAACATATGTGCATACAATTTGTTTCACTCATTCATTTTGATTATACATATGTACATAATTATATAACATAATATTTGCAGTCAACTTTTTTATTAGTTTTCTTTTGTTTTTGCAAAAATTTTATTAATATTCTCGTACTTATAACAAATAATTTCCCAATGAGAGTGATTCTTTTTTTTTTAGCACACATTTAAGCCTAATACAAAACAATTCCATTTCAATTTATTCAATTCAATTTACGAGTACAACCATTTATTCAAAAACTTTTTGTTTTGATTATTGCAAAAAACCGAATAAAAAAAAAATTATTTTAATTGAAACCTCTTCAACATGTGATGGATGTTGTGCTCTGGTGAGAAACGAACAATAAAATTCATTTAATATTGAATTGTTTCAATCAAAGTGTGACATAAAAAAAAATCAACAACAACAAAAAAGTGTTGAAAAACAATCACGCAGATGTTTAACGTGAAAACTCATTGTAACCGCTTGATTAAAAAGCTGTTGTTGCTATTGTTGTCTGATTTTTAATTGAGCAACACAATGACAAATATAACGATCATTATCATCATCAATGACATACAATAATGAATCTTGCGGAAAGTTGCAGTTGCAAAACTGTTGTAAGAAATTATATATATATTTTTTAATTATTAAACGATTTATGTTCGGTAAATGTTGAAAAAAAATTGAAGAATTTGCACATCTTCAGTTCACTGGAAGTGCTGTCACAGCTTTAAAGTAAAGTTATCCTTGATGAAAACTTTTTTGTTCAGAACAAGTTTTAAGTAAAAATCGTTTATATTATAAGAATGTCCAAAATCTTTTACAAAATACCATAATTACAGTCGAACTTCCATAATTCGAACTTCTCTAATACGAATTTTCTCTAACTCGAACTAATATAATTGGCAGTAGCGTTAAGAGAACAAGTCACATACAATTTGTCTTCCGTAACTCGAACTTCCATAAGTCGAACTTCTCCATAACTCGAACAATAAACATACACACAAGGTGCATTAACATCTATAAGGTGGCAGCGCTACGGCATGTGAAAATTTTTTGCCACTGGCAATATAGTAAGCTATTTACGTCAAATGTATTGTTTACATTTTTGAAAGTGAATTTAGTGTTTCATTCTGAATTAAATATATAAAAATTATTTTATGACCATAAAAATAATTCAAATAAGAATAATTTATAATTATGAAAAGGTACATTTATAGTTTATAATTGTGAAAAAAGTTGCAAATATATTTGATAAACATAACTTACCAGATGCCTATTTTTGTCGTATTGTTGTAATTTTGCTCTAGTGTTGTCAGGCATCTGACAATCGTGAGAACACTCTTTGTCGCCATTGCCAAATAATTGGCTGGTATTGTAAGCTCAGTTTTAATTGTCAGATGTATAAAATTAATGCACCTGACAATGGCATCATTGTCAGAAAAAAGTTCGATGGACAGCACTGCCAAACAGATGGTTGTTGATGTACATAAGTGGCAATGCCTGGCAATTTTGTTAATCTAACAATCACAACAACCGTGTGAACTGCCAATTTTTGTTGTCAGATGAATTATTTGTCAGACCATAGTCTGACAATGAAATTGTGAGATTTTCTGATACTTATTGTTGGGTCGTAAACAAATATAGTTCCGGTTCCTTTTACGACACGGTTGGGAGAATTACATCCATCTCTAGATATATACGTTTCTCTTGGAATTTATATGTGTGTGAGGCATTGTCAAAGGTAAATTTTTAAATGTGTTAATAGTATTTAATTTACTGTTGCTGTCAACGGCTGACGAGAGGGTTGGAACCGACCTGAGATAAATTGAGTTAGCCGGTAATCTCGTCAGGCGGTTACCATCGGACCGTAACAAAAAATATGGCCAGACAGCTGGGAAACATTGAAAACAAACTGTTTATAATTTTTTTATTGGTATCAATTACAGTTTTGTCCCGGGAATTCTTGCATCGAGAAATCCCGGGAATTCTCATTTTAAATTTTCCCGCTTTCCCGGGATTTTATTTTGCGGGATGCCGGGAAGTAATAAAACAAATTATTGGCAAATCTGCATGTAGAAAACAGCTGCTTCTAGTTTGTTATTTGTTTCAAACGTAAAACAAAAAAATAATTGTCAACGTTATGCAAAGAAAACAGGTGTTTTTATGTGAGCAGTTTTAACAAATTTACATTTAAAAACATGTTATTGTACAAAATTGATGTTTTGAGGTAATTAATTGCAAACGGAATTTTTTCATTGCTAATAAAAACAAATACAATTCTTAAGATGGAAAACTTAAATCGTGTGGACGTTTTTTAAGTAAACATCTACTGAAACTGCGATATGCTCCCTATGTGCAAAAACATTATCATGTAAAGGACGAAGTACCAGCAGCTTATTACGTCATTTGAAATCTTTACACAAAAAGGCTTGGGAGAAAGTAGTATATGACTGCGAACGTCAGGACCAAATATCCCTTAAAATAAGAAAAACTCAGCCTACATTGAACTCGGTTCTAAATAAAAGTAATTTGTGTACTATTGTTGCAAAATTAGCTTTGTTAAGCTTTCTAATAAAATTTTTGTAAATGGCTAACATATTATTATTTCTAGCCAGCGGGATGCCGGGAAGGTTACATGCAGTCTACACCTAACTTGAAACGCAGTTAAAACATGAAGTTAAAACTTGCTGTTTAAATATCTGTCTGTTAAAGTCGGCGTAGACGCAGTGATGTTAGAGTTATAACTTTTCATAATAAAAAATAGAAATGGCGAAAAACAACTACAAATAGCAGGCTGTTGTCAATTTAAGTTATAACAGAGTTTTCAAATGAAATGTTGTAACAACCAAGTTATAACTTTAACCGAACTTCAACATGAGCGGTCCACACTTAACTTTAACTTGAAGTTAGCGTTAAAGTTAGTGTTTTCATGTCAGGTGGAGACTGCACTTTAGATAGGCAGGCCGCTGTATACCCCGGTATAGCCTAGGTTGTCCAGCTCACTTGGGTCCTGTAGTCGTTCCCGTTGTGATTAACCGAGATCCCGGGAAACTATAAAACAATTCCCGTCTTCCCGGGAAATGAAAAACTGCGGGAAAATAAAAACTCTAGTATCAATGTTAGAAGCTAATATAGTGAATAAAAATCAATTGTTATTATATTCTCGTTAAAAATTTCCTTTTATGAGAAAATAGCTTCACGCATAAAAATACCCTCTCTGAGACATTTTCATTCGGCGTGTACTTTTAATGAATATCAATTTAGTAAAAATATAAACTATTTAGCATACATACATATGTATGTATAAACATATAAGTACATATGTATGTGTGTGCATACATTGGAGATTTTTCTTCATGAAAAGAATAATTTTTCTTACATAACCATGACAAATAACAATTTTCAATTGAATACATTTATCTCACATGGATTCCGGCGGTTAGCACACTACTCGTATTGTCGTATGCACGTCGTCGTTCTATGCCTTTTTTTTGAGTCCACCACTACCATAAATTAAATTAAACGTAAATAAAAAATTTCACAGAAATTGTTATTCGTACTTCCTCATGAAACGTAAACATTTTTGCAAGTTAAATTTCGTTTCAGAAATATTTTTCATACAAACTCTGTCGAAAATTTATTGTAAATTTTTCAATCGCTTTTTTTTATTTTTTTTATTTTTTTTTCTTTCCGTTCAATAAATAATGTATTAAGAAATAAATAATGTGAACAGAACAAATAAATAGAAAAAGTGTAAGAAAAATTGTTTTCAATAGTCAAATAAATAAATACTCGCAGTTGAAAAGTAAACAGCAGTGTGCTCCTTTAGGGTGGTGTTGTTGGAGTGGGAGGGAAACCAAACTAATTAGGTGGGTGTTAGAAAGCAAAACACAAGTGTACCGTCGTCGTTAATTATAATGTTAGGCAGATGCAAGAAGGGCAAACAAAGAATTCAATAAACAATTGTTATTGTTAAAAACAATAATTATAATCTTAATCAAATTAAACCTTTAACAGCCGTAGAACAGTGTGACCAGATAGGTTTGCAGAGGGGGATCAAGCTAAATGGTTTTTCAAATAATGTTAATAACAAAGCAAGTACATATATATTTTTTTTTTATCCATAGTTAATTTGCTCTATTCTTTTTTTCATTCATCGCGGTGAAAAGCTGTCAAGGGTAGCTGTCTTTAAGGGTCAGATTTATTTATTTATGTATTTGTTTAATCAAACAGTTAAGTTTATTTACTTTATTAACTACTAATATTGATATCAATCAAAAAATAGAAACAGCATGTTTTTTTTATTTTTTTATTTATTTGTCTATGGAAATACTCCTTACAGACATTAATAATATGTTAATATGTACATGTGTATGGAAATATTAAAATATGTAAAAAACAAAATAATTAACAGGTATAAACAACAAAGAGAAAAGTTATGAATTTAAATAGACAATAATTGAATTTTTTACAACATTTCGATTTAATGAAAAATCAATTAGTCCAGGCAGTTGGTTGAACTGCATACACACTCTCCTGAGAGGGTCAGCATCAACATAATTAACTTTGGAAAATTTCACAAATAACGGAAAGAAATACCGTGATGAGCGTTGAGGAATGTTAAATGAAATTTCATTAGCCAAAAATTCAGAGCAGATATCATCATTAATAAGTTTTAGAGCAAAAGAAACGTTGGGCATAGTTTATTTATGAATGGAAGTCGAATTTGTTAATATGACCACCGCTGGCACGTCCGCAGTGTTCAATTTGTTGGATCAAATTTTCCATGACTCGGTCACACATTTTGGCTGCAAATACCGCTATTTCGCATTCAATGTTGGGTTTGATTTCTTCAAACGTCGTCGGCTTGTGTGCATAGACCAAATATTTAACGAAAAAAGTCTAGCGGCGTTAACTTGCACGGTCTTAGAGGCCAATTTACGCGTCCGTAACGTGAAACTATGTGGTTACCAAGCGTTTTCTGCAATAAATCAATTGTGACACGAGCTGTGTGACATGTTGCGCCGTGTTGTTGAAGCCAGAGCTGCTGCAATCACACAAATATTAGTGGTGTCAAGTGAGACTATCACTAATCTTTGGTTCAGCATATTGCCAACTCATTTTAGCACTCACTGTTTCCCTCGCGAGGAAATTTGCATTTTTGAAAACATTCTGTAAGTCCATATATGCTTTTAGAGCAATATTCTTGGCGCTCAGAGCCTTTCAGATGCCTATTACTAGTTTGTTTAAGGCCGTAACTATTGACTTACCCTTTTGCGTTTTGATTACTCCATAAAACAACAAAACGATTATATTTTATTTGTTGTGCTATGTTTAAATAAGAATATTGTTAGGGTTTTGTTTTTAAAAACGGTTTAGTGAATTCTTCAATTGCAAATTAAATAATGACACAAACTCTTGTTCATTACACAGAACTTAAATACTTCACAGCTTTATTTACACTTAACACTACTGTGTATTAACACACGTTTGAAATTAAACTCCACCACTGCCAAACGTCTGTTTGCTATATATGCTTTTTTATTGCAGACCACATTGTTCGTGAGGCTTCTAGTTATTTATAATTCTAGACTCAAATATACAATAAGAACGCAGCAATAACAATAATAAAATCATTGGTGGTTGATTTACTTAGAATTTTGCGTTCTTTAAATCTTGTTTGTTCGTTTGTTTGTATATTATACTTTTCAACGACTTGCACAGTGGATTAGAAATGAGACAAATTCGTAACAGTGTATGATTTTTTATCTGTACAAAAATAAAATTGTGGTAACGCTGAACAGGCGGTTAAATTTCAATTCAAAAATCCTAAATGGTCACCCTGGTGTTAAACTGTAAGTTCAAGTAACACACAAAAGCATAGCATACTTTAAGGCATGAATGAAACATTTTAATTTATGACTAAAAACATCGAAAAGGAGCAGTTGATTAACAACTGATAAGAATTTGAATAATTTTATTGACTATAAAAAGCAAATAAAGTGCCAAAACGAAAAAGTCTTTCTATTAATCGCTAATAAATGGCTCCTGCTAAAGTAAAAAACAATTGTTTGCCAGCATCCGACTGCTGGGTGAGTTTTGAAGACTATTTAAAACCCAAAAAAAAGCAACAACCACTAATTCTCGACAAACAAAAGAAAGTCAAGCGAAGAACTGAACTGCGTTTAAAACTTTTAGAACATCCAATACTTATAGCGGGCCACAAATCAAAATATATGCACCTTAAAGAAAAAATCTTAAAAATTATAACAAAAACTCGTTTAAATGTTTCTTACGGCCAACTTAATATTTGGCGATTTTTATCTTTTCTGCATGCCCGCAAAGACGAACACATCTGCAAACGCAAATCAGGCTTTGAAATCTATTGCGAAATTGCCAGTATTCATGGATTTAAGAATTTTGTTGGTGCCACTACGCTGCAAAGAGCTTTTTGGTTTTTAATCATTCTACTGGCTGTGATAATGTCCGGTTCAGTTTTGCTAGTGTCACATTTTATGAACGTTCAAACACCCACAATATTGTACTCGCAGAATACACTGTATCCCAACTGGGATATTGCATTTCCAGCGGTAACCATATGTAATATAAATAGAATATCTAAGATTAAGGCTGAGAGATTGGCCAGAAGTTTGTAAGTATGAAGTATGGCTAAGCTTTATGAAAAAAAAACTCGTATATAGATTTTTAGTTGTTGTGTTAAAGCACGTTCACATCAGAGAGACGCATGAGTTGGTTCACTTTCGCTGTCCACTAACATTTGCAATGTTGTATTGTTCGTAGCACTCTTTTATTAGTTTCACTTATATGTTTGCAACACTCGAAATACATGCCATTTGAGTGATTATTACATATGTAGGTATATAAAACTGTATATACAGTGTTGCTGCTCTAGTGCGAAAAATGGATTGATTGCTTCCGAACAAGTGGAAGGATTTTAGAAATTCACGAAACCGATTTTGGGAATCACCAAAAAAAATTTGCAACCACCTCGCTTACACGTTTGGAACCGGTTGAACTATTATTAACGGTCTTTCGATCTAGTGCGAAAATTGAAGTTGGCTTATTGTTTCTAGTGAATTGGGGGATTTTGGTGATTCCGGAAACTAATATTAGGAGTACCAAAAAAAAAACATCGAATCGTATAATGCATTTATTTATTTCTTAATTTTGAGTTTGATATCGAAGCGTGTTTTTTAGTTTTTTAAATTACAGGGTCTGATTAAAAAATAACCGTTATTTTCAAATTTCGTGAATTACACATGTTCGATTTTTGCATATTTTTCTCTTATGTTGGTACCAGAGAACATCTTTGAGTGATTGCAAAATATCATACTTGCATGAAAATCATTTCATTTCGTTCAACTATGATTTTGTATTCAGCCGCCCAATTGCGCAGTTGATTTTTAATCAATAAACGCAATGAGCGACAACTTCGCAATGTGAGTGAAATCATCGTTAAGGTTCGTGCTTGAATATAAATGAATGCGCATATAGTTCGGCACTCATTTTTTGTGTTTGAGTTTTTGTTTTGGAAGAAAAAAAATTAACAAAAATGAATGCATTGATGTATTAAACAGTTTTTCTGTATGCTTCTGTTCTGTCAAAGTAAAAACACATACATAGAAACAGAAGGTTTTCATAGAAAAAAAAGAAATGTGCATATAGTATACATATAACAAAAACTACACTTTTTGCACTGCGCTTTTAAATTAACTTTGGACTAACATACAAAATATATATGCAAATATGTTCCAATTTTATTTATACAACACGCAATCGAAGCAACATCTAACGTTTAGCCGATTTTATTCAGTACTAAAACGAACTCGCAGTTGATTTCACTCAATGTTGATTTTACTCAGCGTTGAACTTTGTTGCTTGATTTTTGCTGATTACAAATTTAGAATGTTTACAAGATGAGTTGATTTTACACAGCGTTGAACTTTGTTGCCTGCTTTTTGCTTGATTACAAATTTTAGTGTATGAGTTGATCAAGCAAAAACATGATTTTTGGTGATCACTGGTTGGTACACATAACTGTTGTGTTGAAAATATCAGTCGTTTTGGGTTGCCAGTTTGTTTTTGACAGATCAAGAGGTTAGTCGCGTTTTGGTGTGCTATTCGATTTTTTACTAAATTTACTAAGTTTTGAGCAAAAACAATGCCGCATGGACAGCGTTCAGAGGCTGTTGAACATCGTCAAAGACGATCCAAAGTTCCTCAAAAAGGTCACAACTGGTGACAAATCGTGGGTGTAAGACTATGACATTAAAAGCAAAGCCCAATCATCCCAATTGAAGTGTCCAGAAGAGCCCAGACCGAAAAAAGCACTTCTTTGATCACTGTTTTCTTCGACTGTAATGGCGTGGTGCATCATGAATTCCTGCCACAAGGACGTACGGTCAATAAGAAATTATTGAAATTATGCGCCGTTTATGCGAAGCAATTCGTCAGAAACGCACAGAACTGTGGAAAAAACAATCATGAAGTTTGCTCCATGGTAACGTACTAGCTCACACAGCGATGCTTGCGCGTGAGTTTTTGGCCAAAAACAAAACTGTTATGCCTCAAAAACTGTATTCACCGGACTTGGCCCCCGCTGACTTTTTTATTTTTTTTCGACTTCGCTGCGTTCGTTTCTAAACATATCATCATCGGATGATGAATTTTTGCTATCTTGTGCAATTTTCTTAAGAAAAAAAAAAAAATGAAAAGAAAAAAACTATCAGCCCAATTACAAATGAAAATTCCTTGGGAGTTTTTTCACTTTTCTCTTTTCCCCAATTGTGAACAAAAAGTGAGTATGATGTTTTGTGTTATTTCCTTCTGTCCATTTACTAAAATGAGATCAACTCTTCAATTCCTAGTGTCAAGTTAACGAAAATGGAGCTTTACGTTTTAGTTTGAATTCAGAAAAGTACTTTACTTGAGAAATAAATTCCGAGAGGAATAAATTCCGGGAGAAATAAATTCCTTGAGAATATTCATAATTGGGTTGTATATATGAAAAGTATAGTATATGAACAAAATAAAATTCAATAATCATAATAAATATAGATGTAGTTTTTTATTTCATTTATTGTTGTTCCTTTCGATAACAAAACTGACATTTTTTATCGTCAATCACAACTGGAGACTATCAAAATAATTACACGTCAAAATAAAATATCAAAAGTTTTTGATTTTCATCGATCAGCGCCGACAACTAATAGGTACCTCAAAAAACACGACTGCACACACACACTTAAAACGTTGATGTGTTTTTTTTATCGTCTCCACGGCACTTTATTAGGTTAATATGCAAGTAAAAAAGATTTGAGAGTGTTGGTATAAAAGTTAGAATGTATTGACTTTCTCGAACTTGCACTTGCATGTGTAAATGCTGGATAAAATCTAAAATTCAATTTTTCAGCCGAAAACCAACCAATTTGACCGTTAACGAATTGATCAATTATTTTAAACTTGCTCTTTTCTCAACGGAAAACATTAAAGCAGATGCAAGAGAATACAAATTTGTTAATAATATATTAAAAGTTAATAACTTTACGGTGCAACGACTGTTGGATGAAATTGAACCAGACTGCTTAAGAGACCTGTTAAAGTGTTCATTTGCAGGAAAGTATTTACAATGCGGTTATGTGTTTCGACAAATACAAACATCTTTTGGACAATGCTGTACCTTCAATTACGGCGCCATTAAAGAACAAAGTAACGCTATAGCGGACAATGAGTTGCTTAAGATTTCTAATTGCGGTTCCATTAATGGACTTTCGATTGTATTACATCCTCACTTAGATGATTATAAGGCCAGCTCGTTTTTGGCTCCTGGTTTTCGAGTTTTTGTACATGATGCTTTTGATACTGTCGATCAAGGCACCGCCAGCCAGCGCATCATAACAACTTCCACAGTTAATAGAATCCGCGTTTGGCCTTATCATACGTATGCCACCGAACATATCAGCTCTTTAGATGTTGATACACGTAAATGTTATTTGCTCAACGAAAGGGAACTGTTTTATTACGGCGCATTCTCTTTGGAAAATTGTCTAGCCGAATGTCGTTCATTAATGTTTTTTGAAAAATGCAACTGTGTCCCACCCTATAGGCCGAGAAAACCGAATTGGACTATATGCGGTTTGGAAGATACAGAATGTTATTTCAAGTATAAATGTAAGTGAATTTGATATTGCATGTTCTTTCTATCATTCTTTAATGTTCTTAATTTCTTTAAGATTTATTGACCTCAACATTAAAGGATTTTAATTCGGCGCGCCACGAAGATAAGTTTATATGTAATTGTTATCCTTTGTGTGATTTTACTCAGTACATTATTGATTTCGAGTCGGGACAACTCTCAAGGAAGTATTCATTAACGGATAAACGTTTATTGTAAGAAAGAAAAAAAAAACAAATCCAGGCCGCTTTACCAGGTAGTGTGAACAAGCAATGAAACCTGTGGGTTTTTAGCTGCCTTCAATGCTGCTTTGCCAGGTCATGAAGCAAATAACTATAATGACGCCGTGGACAAACTAATTTTTTACCGCGCATAACAATTTGTAGTTTCTTTATTTTCTTTTGCTAAAATTTGTGGTTTCTTCATTCTCTTTTTTTCTCTATTACAATAATATACAACAATCACTCTCTAGTTCACATTCTACATCTCATTGGTATAAACAACATAACGGATCTGCCCAAAATGAAATCTATTATTTTTGATTCACGTTGCCAGGCAGTGACATCAGCACAGCTGTCTTTTGTTTTCGTTCCGTAAATTTGTCAAAATTTTGTTTGCAAGCTACACAATTCTTAAAAACACACATAGATTTGTTGCTTTTTCAAGCAAAAGAGAGACAAAATTTTGTCATTTCATAATTTCTACCAACAAAATACATGTGATGTTTTTGGTGTTGTATATATGGCAATTCTGGCTCTACCTGATAAAGCTGCCTTGAAACAAATTATTTGATGAGAAAGTACTTATCTGATTTATTTGTTTATATTATCGGGTGATTCATGGTGAGGTTTGGTTTATAATACTTACTAAGGTTATAAATGTGAAAGTAACTCTGTCTGTCTGCTACCTTTTCACGCCTAGACTGCTGTATCAATTTAGATGAAATTCGGTGCTCAGATATTTTGAAGCCCGTGATTTAACACTGAATAGTTGTTGTTGTTGAGGAAAAAACAGGGGCAAAATAACTATCCAAAAAACAATAATAAGTAAAAGGGTGTAAAATATGAAATTTACTTTATTAAAAAATAATCCCCTGACACTATTTTAATTGATTGAAGTATTTATAAAATTGTTTTTTTATTTATCTTTTATTTAATTGATGAGCAACGAAGTTGCTCGAACCAATTCTGTGTCTTCAATTCTTACTTAAACTAAAATTACAATTGCTTATATACTACTTATGAGAACTTCTAGACGACTCATCTATGTATACTAAGTGTTGTACTATCCAAATTAATGTATGGGAACCAAATTTGGTTCCCACGTCTTAGGGGTAAGCTGATCAGACGTCACATACATTCATAGATGGTTCAAGGCCATAAATTATTTCTTTGGTACGTGCATACATATGTACGAGTGCGGCGTGATTCAAGCGTTTTTAGTTTTAATTATTATAGTGCCACACACATGCTTACATACCTTCACAACCCATATCATTCGCAGCTCAAGTAAATTTCAAATGATTGCACTCAATAGGCGCACTGTCGCGACGACGGTCAGTGACAGCAAGAGGTGTCAAGTGACGTGGGTTATGAATTGTTTAAAATGTAACCTAATATTCTTTTAGTTATTTCTTATGCATGCCTTTAATAGGATGCATTTATGTTATGGCTAAAAGAGTGAATTTATGTCGTGATCATGCTACATTATAATTTAGGTATGATGTCCGCATATTACCGCCAAGACTGGTTTCTTTGCGACTGTATATCGGTAATGACACTGCGACTGTTGTCCTTCAAGTGGTCAATGGTTAATTTAATTATGACGTCCGCATATTACCGACAAGACTGGTTTCTTTGCGACTGTATATCGGTAATAACACGAGGTCAATAGTTTCTATGTTATTGGCGTATACTAGCAACATCTCATATTAGCATAGAAAACAGTCTAGAGGGGTAAAATCGTACGATTTTGTTGGCGAGTTCACGGGTCCAAAACGTGAAACTATGCGGTTACCAAACGTTTCCCTCAAAGAATAAATTTTGGCAGCATGAGCTGTGTGTGAAGATTAGTTTTAGGTTGCAAAATGAGTGTAGCGTAACGCAGCTGGAAATAACGGCTATAATGATGGCAGCAGTAGTACGTTGAGGTACTACAGGGTATGTGGAGAGTATATCCGAATTTGTACTGATAGTTAAGCTGCGCTGAATGCCTCTAACCTAGACATCGTTAATGCCGGATATCTCTAAACGAGATTGCGAGACATTCAAACCTGGAGCTTTTCTGGTTGCGAAGGCACAGTAAGGTGCCCGAAAATATTATAGCTTAGGAACTGGCTAATATGGCCCAGGTATAATATTAGGAGGACTATTATCCTTAGTGGCCTGCTCCGACGGAGGTTGCATTCTACTGTGATGATCCTGCTGGGAAATTGCCACATAGGGACGCATGCGAGAAGAATACATCCATTTACTGATTTCTGCAGAAGGACAAGGAGGAAGTAGAAAGTGTTCAGCACTTGAACCTACGCCGTCTCATTGAAGCCACAGCTTTTGCGTATCATAGTCATTCAATTGATGAATGACGAACACATTTATCATGGCTCTATAGTGGTCGTCATTGACTGTAATGTTCTGAAAAGCATGGTTTTTAAAGAAGTACGGAAACATTAAGCACACCAAGCAGTCAGTTTTCCTAAATATAACGCTGTCTCAATATTCACTTAATAGCGACGTATTAGTAACAACACTCACAAGTATCTCGGTTTTTTGAAACGGACGGTGTAAGATGTCCTTCAATACATCTGACCTCCATACTATTTCTACCAACTATATCCGAGGGCCGGTGCCTCAAAGTATTAGTATTTTGGGGTTACTTGACTGTGTACAAGAGAGAGCGAAGAATCGCCGCAGTGTGGAGAGCGTTTCTTTTTGTTATTGCTACTACACTGGATTTTGCTCTGACGAGATTAGGGATTTTGTTCCCGAAACATATATATTTTTATGCAACACACGTTCATCGTGCATGGCTCATCTATTTGTGGTCGATTGTCTAGCGAATAGCACAAGACATAACAGGGCGAATTGGTTTTTCAGCCGTACGATTCGTCTGTGGAACCAGTAGCCAGCAGATGTGTTTCCTGTCACATATAACACTCCCGAAGCGCAGGTTTTGTCATGGTATACACCTAACCAGGCCACCCTACTTTCTGGGTCATAGAAGGGTAGGCGTTCCTCATTTGTTGTAGCAAATAAAACTCCATAAAGTCATATGTTGTGTTGGACTTGCGAAACCCTTACCAAGAGCTAATTCGTAGATGGGAAATCGGCAAAGCCGCCGTGGAGTGCTCCATGCAGACCATCCTGGTGCTGATCATGTTTTATAGAAACAATATTTGGAAAGGTATTTAATGAAAGGATAGATAGATAGGATAGGATGAGTCGAAGAAATTTTCTTATCACAAATACTTTGTAAAGCTCCATTACCATTCGTAGAGGGATCATGGATTAGGTGTCTACATCTTTGCTAAAACGTTCTGGTTGCGGAAACTTAAAATTGCAGGAATAGGAATTAGTTCCCTTGGTAAGGAAAGTGCTGTCTTGTAATAGATAACTGTAATATAAGTAACTAGGAATAATGCTTAGGTGGACGAGTTGATTAAGGGCTCTTAGTGGGCTTCGGTCTATCAACTTATTAAGTCTTGGCTTACATTGCGTGTCCGGAAAATTGCATACTGGAGGGATTAGAAGGCCGGAGCTCTTCGGCAAGGAATTTGTCGATATGACTACAAACTTATATAAGTTTCCACTTGTATGAGCCTTGAAAGCCACACGGTGCGTTGGTAAATCGTGAGAAATATGGAGTTGGCCCATCACCAGATAAAGCCGTCATGGCAGGTGGTGATATAAATCAATGACAGACTGTTACATATGTATAGCGGTGGAAGGTTAAAGACAAATGTCCAAGAGTGCTACTACGTTTTTCCTCTTTCTCATAACCCATTTTCTAGTTCCAGTACAATGCAATAGAAAATATATAAATTTATATTTATATATTGTTCATGCATTAGTCTATTCATATTTAAATAGAAAATCAAACTAAACATAAAGCACTTAACAGCTGACCAAATGGCCGCCAGTTAAAAAAGTGCTGCCAGCCTCTTGTATACCTCTATAAAAATACTTTACAAGAAAATTTTCACTTACCTATGTTTTTATCTTTTAGCGAAGGCATTAACATCACTGATCACATGCTGCTAAGGGTTTTCCTGTCTGAATTACATACGGAACGCTTAAGTTTGGACGTCTCTGAAAACTGGTTATCCTTTTTGGGAAATTTTGGCGGCATAACTGGCCTTTATATGGGCTATAGTTTTCTGTCCGGTTTCGAGTTGATATTCTTTATTGTGGTGCGGCCTGCCTGCAATTGGTGGACTAAAAGATGCATTAAAAAACGCATTAAAAAACGTATAAAAGAAAGAGAACAAAAATAATTACAATAATTGACTTTTTGTAGGTTAAATGACAAAATTATTAAACAAAAGAAACCCATCAAGAAAAGTTCATAAATTAAACCATTAAAACTAATAGTTAAATATTAAAATAAGCCCATAATTAAATTATAAAATATACACACATACATATACATGCACGTTTTACTTTACTTGACTTGTTCCAGATTTTAGTCTGTACAAAGTTTCATCAAGTGCCAGAGTTCGAAAAAGGAGTGCGCACACAAATGAAATCTACAAAAGTACAACCCATTTTCACAATACAAAATGTGATGCCGTACACTCGTTACAAACAAAAGTTGAGAAAAATGAACTCGTTGACATCGACTGCAACGACACGCGTTTCAAGAAGATCTCTTTTGGTGCCGGACACATCCATAAGTTGGAGAAGCATAAAAACTTGGTTTATGCGGAACTTGCGCAACTATTGTAATACCACTTCACTGCACGGCTTCAATTATATAGCACGTCCGGATTTGACGCCCAAGGAACATTATTTTTGGATTTTCGTCGTCATTGTATCAATAATAACATCCATAGTTTTGGTTATTGTGTCCTTCTTTTGGAATCGTGAAACGCCGACGGTAACGGTTATCGAGAGTTCTTATCATCCCACCTGGAATATACCATTTCCGGCCATAACATTTTGTAATTTTAATAAAATATCACGCGAAAAAGCCCTGCGCTTGGCGAAGATTTTGTAAGTTTAACGAAAACAACATTTATACCAAGGCGAATTCATACCAGGAGAAATAAATACAACCTTGCAAATAAAAGTATTTTTATAATGTCAGGGGAAAAATATAAACACAAAAGGGAACTAAAAAAAAATATTTACAAGAAAAGAAAAACAGCTGTGAGAGCAGCTGATAACTTTTTTACAAAAAAATTTATCAGCTGCTCTCACAATTTCACCGGAAATCAATTCGCCTTGATTTATATCATGATTTAAAGGCTTGACAAATTGTGACAACGCAGAGAAAGCCACGCTTTCTGTTTTCTTTGATATTTCTTTACTCTCATTATACCCTTCACTAAAATGTAAAGGGTATATATAATTTTGTGATTCCATTTGTAATTTCTAAAATTTTCATTTGCGACCCTATAAAGTATATATGTATATGTTCTGAATCAGAATTACTGGAAAAGTCGATTAAGCGATGCCCGTCTGTCCGCCGTTGAAATACCGTTTCTGAGAAAACCATTAGACTTAGAAACTTTTTTCTTTCATCATTCTTTTACCCCATCGATTCATGGGTTTGCTATTGAAATTTCGTAATATCGGTTCACATATAGCTGAGATATATCCAAAATTCCGAAAAAACACATTTGTTTTTCCAATTTTGTATGGAAATTTTTGAAAAAAAAATTGCATGTTTTGCTTCAAACTTCACACACTTATTAAGCATAGTGACTTAAAGACAAAAATTTTTTTTCAGATATCGGTCTTTATATACCCGAGATATAGCCTAAACCGGGTTTGTCATGAAAATGTCGGGTAAGCGAACTTAAACAACTTTTTTTTTGCTTAAAAGCAGTTCTGGTAATAAATAAGGTTATATTAATATGGAAAATGAAAATTTCCGATACCGGTCCATATATACCCGAGATATAGCCTGAACCGATTTTTCCATTAACATTTTTTTTATGAAGAGCAATTCTCGTTATAAAAGAAGGTTACTAACCGATATCGTTTCGTATATAACCGAGCATATTTAGGTCACATTTTTAAATATACTATACATATACGAGACTATCGTGAAGGGTATTTTAGATTCGGCCCAGCCGAATACTCTACACTCTTACTTGTTTTTAGATTTTTTTCTGATTTTTCTCATGATGGTTACAATTAAACTTGTCATCCTGTTTCGGTTTGACGTTGAGCTCTGGCACAACCTGTACACATATGTACCTTTGATTAATATCATTTCATTCTTTTCATCAATGTAAATTTTCCAATGACCTAAATGTGTGCTGTCATCTACTCTATAATGTTGACACATGAGAATGTACTAAATAATTTGCTAGCTAATTTGTCAAAACGAATAAAACTGCCTTGCCCGCTTTCAACGACATTTCACAATCAGCAGTTTAATACTAACTAAACTAAAGAAAACCTGTAAATCATGGAATTATCCAACTGGCTTCGTCTCTGTTTTAGACGCATTTCATATTTTGTTTTCTTTTTAGGCAACGCCCCCCCGACGCCACTGAAGAGGATGTTTTGAAAACGTTTCCCATTGCAATGTATTTCAGTTTCGCCTTAAGCCCAGCGAGAATAAATTTAACTTTGGCTTCAAAGATTTTAAAACTTAATAATATGACTTTGATGAATTTGTCGAGAAAATTGGCACCCAACTGTTTGGACATGATATCCAACTGCATTTGGAAGGGTGCAAGCTCAAGATGTGACAGCTTGTTTCAGCGTATAACCACCATTGAAGGAGACTGCTGCTCTTTTAATTATTTTGCTTTGCAAAAACATAATTTTCCAAAGTAAGTAACATTACAAATATTCGGTGTGTTATCGGATAAGCTCAGACTAATGAGAGTAAAGAGTAAAGCACAGTTGTGAAAAAGATTTACATCAGCACCTGCCTTGCAGTCTTATCTGATGATGGAGCAGTTCCACGGAGTGAATTACTCACGATTCAGTAGCGCCCCCGGCTGTCTAGGTTCGCCCAGGTAGCAATTTATGCCATATGTTTGTAGCCATATGAGGAACTTCTTGTTGAGGAGTTCGGGCCTTCTAATCCCTCCTGTATGCAATTTCCCAGCAATCAATGGAAGACAAGGCTTAATGTGTCGGTAGGCCGAAGCCCACTAGCAGCATCAGCCCTTAAACAAACTCACCCGTCAACCAACACCACTGGTTCCTCACAGTACAGGTATCTGTTGTAAAGGCAACAGACCTTCGGGAGTTTGTTAGTCCTCGAAAAAAGCCACGCCAAACAATTATCAAGGATACTAACACTCCCTTCCTGCGTTTTAGGTTTCAACCACAGCCAGAACGTTTCAGCCAAGGTAGGCACCTCAACCATGATCAGCCCGGGTTGAACTGCAAGCAGAACCACCAGGGGGCCATGCTGATATATATATCGTCCGCATCCATATCTTCTAAATCCAAAGTGCGTTATCATCTCACGATAGAGAACGCCATTCAAGTACTCGTAACTGCCTGACCGGCCGGAAAAAATACGGCAATATGATGCCGACAGCTCATAAGCCGCACCAAACTCACTCTTTGTGGGTGCCTTGGTTTTTCAACACTCACTCTTGGATTATCATTCGCCCAAATGCAGCAATTCTGCTTATATTCCGTTAAAGATAAATATTCTATTTTAATATAAATAAACTATTTAAATATATGGCAATCCTATTTTAATATAGATTTCTCCATTCTCCATTTCGTTTAGAAAGCTCGCCTACCAAATTCCCAAGCGACCTTATCGTGTCACCGGTTGCGGTTATCCTACCGGCT
Source organism: Thecocarcelia acutangulata (assembly GCA_914767995.1). Classification (NCBI taxonomy): domain Eukaryota; kingdom Metazoa; phylum Arthropoda; class Insecta; order Diptera; family Tachinidae; genus Thecocarcelia; species Thecocarcelia acutangulata. The sequence continues at coordinate 24,349,788 of OU612097.1, read as the reverse complement.
TGTCAATATCCCTCAATCCTTTGGTCCATGATTATTTTGGCACCTACTTCAGCAGTCATGGATTTCGCTTCATGATACATAATGCCATCGATTATCCAGATGAGAATGCCGAAACAAAAGTAATAACCTCTAGTAGAGAAAGTTTCGTACGTATCATTCCCGAGTCCGGTTACGCTACCAACGATGTAAAGGCCATGGATGTGAAGTTAAGGAAATGTTTATTCGCCAATGAGCGAAAGCTGACTGTGATGAAATATTATTCGTTTGTAAATTGTATGTCAGAATGCCGCTTGGCAAAAGCTGTGGAAAAATGTGGATGTGCCCTGGCTAATTTACCCAACAATGGATCGTTTCGCGTATGTGATTTGATGGATGCAAAATGTGTTTTTGACATTGGAGGTAATGGGTAAAAAATACCTATAAAGGCTTCTTCTTATTCAATTGATTAATTGCAGAAATTTTTAGCAAGGCTTTGATCGAAAACAATAACACTTTCTCTAGAATTTTGACTACGGATATCTTTCCCTGCGGCTGTTTGCCAGATTGTGAAACAAATCATTATTTTTCCGAAATAACTACGGGCAAACTAAGAGTAAAGGTACCTTTAGAGCAGCAAAATGATACGTAAGTTAAATTTTTACAATTGCATTTTATTCACTATATTAGCTTCTACATTGATACTAATCAAAAAATTATAAACAGCTTTCTTATTTCATAGGGTAGCTGCTATGAAATGTCGACATATAGACAGTTGGGAAACATAGAAAACCAGCTGTTTATAATTTTTAGTTAAATTTTTATATTAAAAAGTTATTCATTGTGAAGTTTGTTTTAGAATATAATGCTAGGAACACAACTGCGGCGAGCGACGAATTTTTGGTCGCGAATATTCGTCGCCAAAAATAAAACACATTGGTGTATTTGAAAATGCACACAATCGTGGCGTTGGTCGAAATTCGTCATACTCAGCGAAAGTTGAAATAGATTTATTTCTAATTGTTTCGTCAGCGAACGACCAAACAAAATGTATTAGGTGGCCAGGTTTCTTATATAAAAAAATATTTTTTTACGAAATCATTCTTTTTATATTTATATTAATCCATGTAGTAAAAAATTTATGAAGATGTTCTCAAAATAGAAAGTATCTCAGATAATTTGTTCAAAAATCTACCTTTCGGAAGGGATTTATATAGGCTGACTTAATATGGTCCCCTTAATATTTATATGTGAACAATGTTAACTACACAAAAGTTCGTTGGTATTATGCTTCACACGATGAATTTATGCAACGAATATTTGCCGGCGAATTCGTAGCGATGAGCGAAATTCGTTGTTCGTCGCAGTTGTGTTCCTAGCATAAAATAAAACAAAAAATTATAAACGGCTTGTTTTCTATGTTTCCCAGCTGTCTTTATGTCGACATTTCAAACCATCTATTCTAATCATCAGAAGACTTTGGATATTTTTTAAAGATATTCTCAAACATTCAACTGTACATCCCAACAATCCAAATATTGAGAATGAAAAAGGAAAAATGTTTTAATAATACCAATCAAAACACATTTTTCATGTCTCCAAAGAAGCATTAAGTGCCTCGGAGTTTTGAAACGGTGTAAGATGTACTTCACTCTATCCGACCTCCTTAATATTTATACCACCTAGATACGACCGAAAATGGAATACAACTCTCATGTTTGAGCCGGCGCCCCAAAGTCTATTTTGGGGTTGCTCGACCGTGTGCAGGAGAAGCAAACAAGCTTATCGGTGACAGTAGGGTATCCAACTCTATTGACTCACTGGAGCATCGACGCAGTGTAGGATGTGTTACTCTGTTCTATCGTTACGACAATGGATTTTGCTCTGACGAGACTAGGGATCTTGTTCCTGAAACTCACACATTTCTACGTAACACGCGTTCATCATCCAGAGCTCATCCATTTGTGGTCGATGGCCCGGGGAATCGTGTTACGCATTACAGAGAGAATTCTTTTTTCAGCCGTAAGCTTCGCCTGTGGAATAAGTTGCCTGCCGACATGTTTCCTGCCTGTTATAACGTTGGAAAGTTCAAGTCAAATGTTCACAAACACTACTCCCTCTTTCCCCCTCCTCACAACCTATTTTTCCAGTTCTGGTACAATGCACTGCATATGTAGGGGTCAACCCCTGAGTACTGGTCCAATATAAAAAAACAAGCTTTTTTTTTCGTTTATACACGTCTCTACCTTTATTTACCTTTGAGAAGTGTAAAGAAAGGTAGAGACGTTTATAAACGAAATAAGCTTGTTTTTTGTGTTTTGACACGTGTTATTAAAATATTTTTGTTTTTAAATTCTCAATAATTTATTTAAATTGTTGGTATATAAAGTTGAATGTTTGAGAATATGTTTTAAAAATGTCCAAAGTCTACTGATGATTAGGATAGCTCCTATGAAATGTCGACATATAGACAGCTGGGAAACATAGAAAACAAGCTGTTTATTATTTCTTGATTGGTAACAATGTTAGAGAATAATAGAGTGAATAAAACTCAATTGTTTGTAAAATAAAACAAATAAATTTCAAAGAGAATTTGAAATTTATATTATCTATTAAAAGAGCAATGTGTGGCATTTATAGTTTGAAAATATTATAATGTAAATATTAGCTACGACTTCGCCTGAGGTGACCCATTCGGAAGGGCCAATTATGGATGACTCATTTGAGCATAGCGACTGCTATCTCACGAATAACACGATAATTTTAGCCGTGAAAGCGTCAATCATAGCTGGATTGTTCCCGAAAATCTCAGGCTTAACATATTCCCAAAGAAAATAGTCTAAATGTGTAGTATCGCACGATCTAGGTGACCAATTTTTCGTAACAAAATATGATATTAAGTGCTCGCCATAATGATTTCTCAAAAAATCCATAGTTTCGTGCACTGTATGGCACTTGTATTTCAGGGAGCACATAAGCCGTTAACGAATCGGTTTTCATTTACGCTTTTGCTACATTATCCTCGCTACGTGCTGGATGTCGATTATCCTCCACTACCGTAAACTGAGACACTAACGTAAACTGAAGTTTGCGAATGGTTTTGGCAATAGTGGTTTCTCATATCGCACGAAAAACATTTCGCTCAGAACGCTGTTTTTCGTAATACAACTGGCGAATTGAAGACGCTGTGAGTCTTTCCAAGATGCCTTGCCAAACGATAATGAACAAAAATGACAAAGCAGTTTAATATGAGTGATGCGTAGTCTTTGAAAAACCTATTGAAAATAAAGCCTCATGATGAATCACCCAATATTTATTACTTTTTTTTTTGTATTTGATGCAGCAAAACTACAAATGAGGATGCCAGTATTTTGGTGCATGTGTTCTATAGTGACCTCATGACTACCAGATATCGCACAGAAAGCTTTCAGAATTGGTTGTCCGCTTTAGGTATGCATACATACACACAAACATACATATTTTAAAGATATATTTAAAAAAAAATATTTTATTCTTTTAATAGCTTCTTTTGGCGGTCTTTTGGGGCTAATCATGGGATTTAGCATTGTAACAGCTTTTGAGTTTATATATTTCTTAACGTTTAGACCCATTGTTAATTACATAGGCCACCACTGACTTGAATGTAAACACACAATTTAAATAAAAACATGCACTTAATAAAATCTTAAAAATTAGAAAAAAATCACCTCTTATAAGCACTACACTAATGGCCTTATTCATTAAAAATAAATGGTGGTCCAACCATAACCCAAAATAATAATTGTGAGTCTCAACTTAACGTCAAATTGTTTGCCCAACTTAATTTGACATTTCTTTGTTTCAGTGTCTGGCGTATTCAATCACGGAGAGGTACGCAATTGAGCAACATGTTAAGATTGTTGAAGCATTTTACGAAAATGGGTGTTCAAATTAAAATGCATTTCGTGCACTTTGTGGTTTTCTCTTCAGTGCATTCGTTAACAAGTAGAATTGCCACATTTAGGCAAATGTGAATCCACGAGTAACTGTTGAAAACCCGATGTATCCACAAGTACTGGCTGTTTGATACGGCTTACGAGTATGTTTTGGCGGCGTCATCGGGCCGCACTTCTTCGAAAATGAGGTCATTTAAGCAATCACGAGATGTTAACGGATTGCCAGAAATTGAGCATATGCAGCTGGACGATATGAAGCTCCAGCAGGATGGTGCTGCACTGGCTGTGGCACAGCCAACAAAACAATGACGCTTTTGCGCGAGAATTTTAATGGCTGTGTTATCTCACGCCGTCGCGTTGCTAATAGGCCGCCACGATCGTGTGATTTGACAACGTTGGACTTCTTTCCTTGAGAATATTTTTTATTTGTTTATTTATTTTATCTTTATTGATATTCTTACAGTATATAAAATAAAAACTGCACGTCAATAAGCCGAGAACAATGCAAGAGCAAAGATGAGATAAATCGAAACAGTAACGACATTGAACCGCAATTATGTCTCAAATTCGTTACAAATACGGACCATTGCATAGTGGTATGCCACCGAAGCCGTGACGAGCATTAGGCCGATATTTTTTTCATGCACAATTGCTACAGATCCGTCTATTATAATAAAAAATATTCAGATAATTCTCCGAACACTTTTTGTTTTATTTACAATTAACATCGCACTCATTTATGGCGTCGCTGATTTAGACTCTTTATAACTTAATTTGTACAGACAATACCAAATAAGTACCAGATCAAACAGGGCAAATTTAGTTAGGCAATTCTTAATTTTGTAGATTTCAGAGGGTGGACAGAAAACCGGGATTTTTTAAACAGCCACTATTCTAGATATTCGAAAACTTATGCTAGAAAAAAATCGCATAATCGATCACACTATTTTTTTTTTTTAAGAATAAAAGAAACGACCACAAAAAAGTATTGTTATTACTCGCACTCAGGGTTTTGAGTATTTTCTATTTTCGTGTTTAATCGTTTTCTTAAAAATACATACATGACGTAGCCACACAATCAACTTGTACAAACAAAATCTCGACGAAATATTTTGTTGTTTATATGCGCGGCCTCGCTCGCCTTCAAAGTTTCATACAAACCTTCATCCCTTATTTTATCTCCTTAAGGGTAGAATTAAGCAAAATTCTTTCTTAGCGGATGCCTTCGTTATAACATCTACCTACATGCCAAATTTCAGCCCGATCCGTCCAGTGGTTGATAGATCACTATGTCAGTCACCTTTAAGTTATATTCTATTTAACTATACAGTTACAAAGTAAACTTGTAAAGTATAGAATGCACGGAATAGGCCGGGGGACGGAGACCATATGCCCAAGATGGTATTAACAGTACATTTGTAGCATCGCTGTGACTAACTATAATGACCTATGCCTTCACAGAGGAAGTTGCAGTGTGGTTAACAATGAAATATCTCTAAAAAGCTGTAAACCAATACAGTTAGTTGAGACAAACCTTTAACCAGTGCAAGTGAGACGCAAAACTCTTGAAGACCGCACTTAAGAAATAATTACGACGACGCGAGAGCTGTTCTTCAGCCCAGAGTTGCTTTACCACTGAAATATGTGTATATATTAGTACGATTACGTTCACCGAGTGTGAGTGAGTAAATACTTAGCAGTGAACACACAAACTTTAATGGTAAATACAAATACCAGTTTCGTTGTTAAAAGGAAGTGCGATTGCCGATTGCGTCAAAAATAATGGAGAAACCAAACCAAGCAGCCACCGCATACAAACTTGATTGGGTATGATGTTATATACTCTAATTTACATACACAAGTTCTAACGAGTAGAAAACATATTTGTGTAAACAATATGCGGTGGCCAATTACACCCGAACTCGATTTAAGATGGGTGTACTTTTTTTTTTTTTTTTTTTTTTTTAAGTGTATTTATTTCTATATTATTGTAATTACACAGTAATATTTTTATGCCTCAGCGCCAAATGGCTTTATAGAGGCTTAAGGGCAACTAGTTACAATTTCGTAAAAAAAAAAATTCAATACATATTTACAATGTGTTAAAAAAATTGCACAAAAATTACTCAGAAACTGAACACAAATAAAAAAGAATTGACTAATTCTCATATGCAAGAAGTAAACTAACATTTTCAAGCAAATAATCTTTTAATTTATTTTTAAAGGTTGGTAACACCGGAATATTTTTTAAACCTTCTGGTAGTATGTTGTATTCACTTGGACCGCTATATTTAATGCGCTGCTTAGTAAGCTCAAGCCGACACCGCACAATGTTTAGGTCTCTTGACTGTCTAGTATTCATCATAGATGTTGATATGTTCTGTTGAAATAAAACAGAATGCGAACCAATTCTATTTATACATTTGAAAACATATAAAAGCAGTTGGTATTTAAAAAGTCCTCTTATTGGAAGGATTGATTTGGCATAGTTTTGGAAAAGGCTTATTGTTGAAAATCTTATTGGAAGGTTGAACACAGTTTTCAAAGCCTTATTCTGTCCGATTGTAACGTCTTTAATATGGTACTTGATTTTGATGCATAAATTATTGGAAGATATGTAAGATGCGAGTGAACTAATGACTGATACTGTAACAGTTTTGTTCTAGTAGGCAATTTGTTTCTAAATTTATAAAGAACACCAATCCCGGAAGAAATTTTTGTCTTCAAGGCAGTTATATGATTATACTTAGATCATTAAAAAAGGCACCGGTTGCAGGTCTCTGGTGAACATCATGACCAAACCTGCCCCCCAGGGGGAGTTGTATATAGAATTGAAGACAAGACTCTACTGAAATATTGCGAAAAGTTAAAGAACATGCAATAAAATAGGCACGAATGTATTTTAACACTGGTGTCAGCCTGACATCCTATTTTCCAATTAACAGAATATATCTATTTGTACAGGTTCAAGGAAAGGGTATCCAACACTTAAAATAATTATTTTTATTTAATAAAAAAATGATTTAAAAACCAAATTGGATGATTATTAATTTTACGCCATGTTGTATGTACATACATACGAGTATTATCTTAATAAGAACTTTAAGCTGTCATATGCATACATGATATACTCGTATATTTCAATTAGCTTTGAATGGCAAATGTCAATCAAAACGACACCTCACCATTTAAAATCACTCTAATTTTCCACGTGTGCATCTTTAAATAAAGTTCATTTGAAATGATTGATGACTACTAACAGAAAGCCGCGTATAAAAGTCAATTCATTAATGCGAACTTTGTTTAGTAAGTTAGCAGACATGTCTAAAAGTTTATTAAAAAATAAACATTTAAAAGATTTCCTGCATGAAAGTGCCATTCACGGCTTGCGCGTGCTACTTTACTATACGCCCTTTAAATATGCCAGGTAATTGATTTATAATAAATGTGTAAATAAAAAAAATACATACATACATATATATTATATTTTTTGAACTTTCAGATTACTTTGGTTAGCGTTTATGTTTTGCCTCATAATTTGGATCCATGCTACAATAGTAACACTATCTATTAATTATATTCGAAAGCCAACAGAGGTACACATGTCCACAAACTTGTTGCACGTTTCAACGACTCAATTTCCAAGTGTTGCTATCTGTAGTGCCAATAAACTTAACCGTTCTAAAGTATTGAGCTTCGCTGAAGAGGTGTAAGTACTCGGAAAAAATAAAACATGCAAAAATATGGTGATATTTTTACATATATACATATGTACATACCCAGCGAAAACTTCTATTCCAAAGTAATGTGTTAAAATGTTAATAAACATACTCTTCACTACTTTTTCTTTGTCATTTTAAAGCTCTAAACACTTAGACGACAGCAGACTTCACAACTTCACGACTACAAATGAAGTTAGCTTCAAATGCTGCCGTCTCATCAGCAACATAATTATTTTAAAGACAGCAGCAGCACTATATGTATTTAAACAATGCAAATTTCAGAGGTGCCACATATATACTTTACATGAATAAAATTAAAATTACCGACTGAAAACGTAAAAATATCACGTAAAACTGTACAAACTAATCAATTTATTAGTTTATTTTATTTATGTGATGTTTATTTCTATTAAATATTTCAAACAAATTTTAGTTTTTATTGCTGCCAATTTATATTTATAGTGGCAGTACTGCCACTTACTTTTTGCTGCTTACGAAAATAGAAATGAATCTAAGTTGGCAGCAGCAGCAAATGCTGTTGTGAAGTCGTGCTACTGTGATGTCGTGAAAATAATCGTGTGCTTTTAAACATATGTATTTTATTTTTGACAGATTGCTGCTTGCTGTCTGCTGTCGTCTATGTGTTTAAAGCTTAAGTCATTATTTTTATTATAATTTTTGTTTGTTGTAATAATATTAGTGTAGTGAAATTATGTATGATACAAAATATCGGCCAGCTGGGGGCCGCGACCTCGGCGGTATATCTCCATTCTATGCTCAAAATTTTCGGTGACGCTGCGGCATTATTGAGGTTCTATGCCGTTAATGTGCCTAATTAAATGTAAAATCGCTTCACATATAGCTGAGATATATCCAAAATTCCGAAAAAAAAAATTTTTTTCATTTTTTTATGAAAATTTTTGAAAAAAATCTATGTTTTGCTTCAAACTTGACACAATTATTTGGTATGTTGATTAAAAGGCAAAATAAATTTTTCCCCGATATCGGTCCATATATGTATACCCGAGATAAAGCCTAAATCGATTTTTCTATGAAAATGTCGCGAAAGCGAACTAAAACAACTTTTTTTTTTGCTTAAAATGAGTACTGGTAATAATTATAAGGAGATTACCAAATACAGAAAATAAAAATTTCCGATATCGGTCCATACATACCCGAGATATAGTTTAAACCGATTTTCGTATGAAAAAAAATTGATTTGCTTAAGAGCAGGTCTGGTTATAAGAGGGAGTTACTAAAATACAGAAAATAAAAATTCCGTTATTGGTCCATATATACCCCAGATATAATCTAGACCGATTTTTCCGTGAAAGATTACCTTTGGCATGGCGATTACAAGGCAAAAAAATTGTCCGCCGATATCGGTCTATATATGTATATCCGAGCATATTTAGTTCAAATTTCTAATATAAACTAAATATTTTCGTGACTATCGTGGGGGGTATTTTAAATTCGGCCCTGCCGAATGTACTACTCGTACACTCTTACTTGTTTGTTTGTAAGTTTGCAACACTCAAAATCCGTGCCATATGAGTGGCTATTGCACATGTAGATATATAAAACTGTATATAAGTGCTGCCGCTTTAGTGCAAAAGTTGGAGTTAAAGTATTGCTTCCGGGGAAGTGGTGGGATTTTGGAATTTCACGAAGCCGATTTTAGCAACAGCCAAAAAATTCGAAATCACTTCGCTAACCGGTTTTTTATATTCAGTGCAAGTTTTTGCCGTGCAACATGCATCTGAACTATAAAAATTCATGCGCTTTAGTGCGAAAATTTAAGTTGCCATATTGTTTCCAGAAGCCAATTGTTGTTGTTGCTGTTTTCAGAAGCCAATTTTGGGAATTCCTAAAAAAAGCGGAACGCATTATACGGATAATTATCTGTTTATATGGATAATTAGTTTTGTTTGATATCGAAGGGTGTTTTTATTTTTTTTAATTATATTTATTTTATTTGCAAAATCTTCAAAGTTAAAGTAAAGTCTTCATTCTGGCATCGCTAGTGTGAATTTTTCTTTTCATTCGGCTGTAAGGTATATAGCTTTTATGTGTAAGAAGCCGATTGATATTCGGCTCCCAAAAGCTGTTTCGGTTAGCATTGATCTATTTTTATAATGATTTTCCATATTTAACGGGTAGAATAACTAAAATCACGATAATAGGTCGATATTGCAGTTTCTGTTGCTATACTTCAGATAACTAAAGTCCCTAAAATACACAATATTTTGACGTATATATATGGTACTGACGTTGCTGCCACCATATTTCAAACTACGTTTTCTTTGCGTGTGGCTAATAAAGTAAATAATTAAAAATTCATTTTTTTTTTTAATTTGTCAGTCCTTCTTAAGCGATAATAAATGATAACTAAAGGGTAGATTGACAAGAGAAGTAAATAATTAAACTGAACCTTTCTTTTGGGTCATTAGCATTTGCTTGATAATTGCATTGTTTAAAACAATTTTTTTGCGGATATTGTGATTAAAATTGAAACCACAATAATTTGAAAACAATAATTTCAGTCATCTAAAAAAGGCAAAAGCTTCTTGAGATTAAACTTGTATGCGAGTTACTCGTTCCCCTGCCGCTAATGCAAATGGTAGAAGAAAAAAACAATTTCAAATTGTTCCGTCTTTTCTGTGGTTTAAAAGTGCCAACAAACCCTCGTTCATGCAATTAAAATCGTTATAATCATTATAAATTATCGTCGTTAACTCATTTGTTGCCTCAAGAGCATTTTGTTTTTAATATTTTATTTTATTATAAATCATCTTGAAGGAAATTCATGATAAGATAGAAAAAAGCCTAAACGGCATTTAGACATTTACAAAAAACTCGTATTATGCAATAAATGTATTTTGCCATAAATCTTTTTTAACAACTATGATTGCTTTCGGTTAATCTTTTTATGAAAGCGTGATTCAAAATTGAGCATAAACAAATATTAATGATATGATAACGCCTAACAAAAAATTAAAAAAAGATTATAAATAAAATTGTACTACATTTGGCTCTATTCTAAGAGTCGTACAAATGTGAAAAATGAAGCGTTTTTCTTTTAAGCTAATACAATTTGTTGCATAATTTGCCTTATGAATGGTTATTTTCCATCTACAGTAAATGATAAAACAGACGAGTAAAATGATAAAGCAGGTAACAAAATGATAGTGCCGTGAACTACTGGACGCAAACTAAATACAAAGAGTATTAGGTATACATGTTAATAGTGTCGATTTGGACAACATATGGCATAAATATCACATATTACATCTATACTCGTACGTAGCCTATTGTCAATTAAAAACTACTAGCAAATTACTAACTCTCCGTTTTTAGTCGTAAACCAGCTCTGTAGTGCAATTCACTAACTTTTAACGATTTTAAAAGAGCATAACTTAACGCGAGCTACTGTGGTTTGCACTAACGCTTATGTGATTCACTAACTTATTCGTAACACCTCTGGTTGTATGTTAAAAAAATTTGAAATAATTTGGCAGCTTTGTTAAAAATAAAGAAAACCACAAAGAGGAACAGGAAAAAAACAAACAAATTTGCAAATAATTCCATGTTTAGGATAAGTAAAACTATTTATATGTTTATTATTTAAAATATTTTTTGATAAATAAGATAAGTTCTCACAGAGAAAACGTCGACCGACTGTTGGAGTCTTCCGACAAGTCGTATCCCAAATACAGTGAAGTTATTCTAGTAGAAATTTTAACAACATTGTTGTTAAGATAAACACCACAAAAATAATTGGTGTTTAGTTAACGCTAATCAGTCAGGCTATAAAAACAGCTGATTTAAAACGAAGACAAATAGTGTTAAAAACTGTTATAGAGTCACGAAAACACCAACGCTAGTGTTAATTTCTCTAAACGAATTTTATTAGCGTTAAAACTGGTTAGTGAATTGCACTACTGGGCTGGAGAACAGCTCAGACTTGTTGTTGTTGTTTGGCCTTTGAGAGCTTTGCGTCTGGCTCTCAGTGGTTAACTGTTTGCCTCAACTAAATGTATTAGATTACATTTTTTAGGTATTTATTTGTTAACCACGTGGCAGCTTCTTATGTGAAGGCACAACGCCGCTGCAAATTACTGTTATAGCGCATTTACATCTACCCAAAATCGAGTAGATTTGAATGAAAATCTTTAACAAAATCTTAACCATTTACACTTCCGTTTTTTGACATCTAACCAGATTTCATTTTCATAATTTTTTTTTTTTTGCAAAGGGTTTGACAGCAATAACTATATCACAATGAATTCATCATGTAAAAGTGTAGATTTTTTATTGCAGCGTAGTATTTTAAAGTATTATTTTGAACAAAATCACAGTTGTGTAATAGAGTACTTACAAAAATCTAATAGCGCATTTACACCAACTCAAAATCTAGTAGATTTGAATTGAAATCTACAACGAAATCTATATCGTTTACACCACCGTTTTTTGACATCTAACAAGATTTCATTTGCTCAAAAATAATTTATGCATGCGGGTTTGACAATACAATATTATCAGAGACTGAATACACCAGTATTAAAGTGTATATATTTTGTGCCCAGAGACTGCATACACCACATTATAGTGCAATTTTTGTTGCATCATATTTTTAAGTACTTTTTGCAAGAAATCACAGTTGCATCGCTTAGTACTGAGTAGATTTCAGGAGATTTCGTCGAAATCTACTCATAAAGTAGATTTCATTTTGTATGGGAAATCTTCTCAAAATCTACTAGATTTAGCTTGAAATCTCGAATGAGCAGATTTCGCTTTGGTGTAAATAGGCTATAACAGATTTCTTCAAAAACTAGTCGCAATCTAGATTTCATTTTGTATGGGAAATCTTGTCAAAATCAACTAGATATGATTCGATATCCCGAAAGTAGTAGATTTGGCTGAGTTGTAAATGGCATATTAATACCATCGTGGTCTTCGTTACTCCGCTTATGATGTGCATCCTATACTTTGAAAAGTTATTTGCAACTGTATAGTTAAATAAATAAATAATAAACTCAGTATTTATGCGTTAATTTGGCTATGGAAAAATTTTATTTTTTGATGTTGCAAATGTTTAAGATGTAAATAACTAGTGCAAATAACATTTTTATTGCTAAATTAATCACCCCTATCGTAAACGGTCACTCTCATGAAAAAATTTCCCATTTCCCAATATTGCAATATTTAATACTTTTCCCTAAGAAATGAATTCACATTTTCTATGTGTAATTCAGTTTGGAATAATAACACTAAAAAGAATTTACATTCGGCCAAAATTCACCTAATCGTAAACATTTATTTCCCTCGTATTATTTTTGTTTTTCTCTTTGTTTTGTTGACATCATTTTTGCTGGCGGACAGTATTCATCATGTGAGTAATTATTTCTTTTAATTAAAATGTAAAAGCTTATTTTGGGACTAGATTTATTAATAAGGTGCACAATGCTCAATAGAATGCAAAAACCCCTAAAGACATGTTGCCTGAATTTTGCAGTTATTTTATGGAAGATTTAAATAGTGCAGGCTCCTGGATGTGTGGCATCAACGTCGTATTCTTTGGCTACACCTTCTGCAAAGAACCGCAGGCAAGCACACAATGTGTTTATTGGTTCCAAATGATGATTTTGTTGTTGGAATATTATTGCCCAACACTTCTAGAATATATCGCTCCTTTATTGAAACATAGTCATAACGCAAAAAAGCTTGTTTCGAGAAAAATACTTTTCAAAATTTTAGTTTCCATACAAGTCTTAGAAATTTTTTTTAGAAAATTTCTCCTAAAGGAAACAGTTTAAATGTAATTTAAGTAAAATTTTGGCACAATATATGCACAATTCTGCATTGTTAACTCGAAAAGCTCATGTTTTGAGATATGACTATGTTGCAATAAAGGAGCGATATGTAAATAAATGCGGCTTTATTTACCCTGCAATGTTGAATAAATCTAAAACCAAAAAATTATTCTACAAACAGAATTTGTTTATAGTATAAGTAACTAACGATGTATTGGGTAACTCCAACGGCGTAGATTCATTCGTAAATGTCTACGAACAATTCTATGCTGTCAAGATTCTTTTTCCTGTAGTTAATTCTAAACATTTAATTTCAACTGAACAAATTTTCACAATTTTTCTTCACTGCACTGACAGTTTGATATATTTATTAATTATTCTTCAAACATATTTTACATTCACTACGTACTGATAGCACGTACAATAGTTTCAATGAATTTCATGGTAGCAATTTTCCCTTCCTGGGAATTGAAAATTTTATGGGAACAAGTATTTCCCATCTTATTCACGATAGCGGTGATTGTTTTGCTTTTCTAATTATTTATTACATCATCAAAGCTGAAACAGAGCTGTTCATTGCAAATAGTTTTATATGAGGAGCACTGGAGTCTATTCACCGTATAAGATAACGAATTATAGAGCAAACTAAATTCAGGCGTATAGCGCAACGTAATTTAACGCTTTGATTTTGGTAACTCAAATAAGAGCGTTAACGTTGTGCCATGAACAGTATTGCTCAATAAACTTGTTTAATAAAAATCATGAAATAGAAATAATAAAAAGTGATAAATTTGTTAAATTAGTCTGAAAGCACCAAAAGTGTGATTATTAAAGGCGGCAAAAAATGAGTAACATTTGTTTGGACGCAAAATTTGCTGAGAGACAGTAAAGCTTTCCATCTTAGGCTTTGTCAAAATTGGATTTTCCAATTGCAAAGCGTTGACGCCGCGCTACATACGTTTTGTTTTTGCATGAGGATTTTTGACAGATAAATTACGCTTGACGCGCTAATTTAGGTTGCACAGTTGACTATCATATCGCATAACAGTACGATACTATTCGTTTGAGCATATTATGACAAACGATCCGTATCGGATCGTAATTAATACAAAATGTAATAGATTTAACACCATGTATTTCTTTAAAGTACGAATGTAAACAAAAATTTGTTAGCGCTTTTATATTATTAGGATACAATTTATTCGATATCGTGAGCCATGATACCAAAATGAAAAATATCGATTTATTTTGCTCGATATCATATGCGATGATTTGGTCTGTTAACTATTAAGCGAAAGAAAGACATATTTCATTGAAAAGCCCTGAACTAAAAAGAGCATTCTCTAAAAATAGCTAAAGACTCCAACTCGTACGCCAAACTAAACCTAAATCACTTAACAGCTGGCAAAAGTACTGCCAACTTAAATTTTTATACCTCTATTGAAAACTGCCTTTATATTTCAAAAACTACTCATGTAAGATATAGTAAAAGGGGATTGCACAAATCGATACGCATTTAAAGCCTTATTTTGATTTCGTGATATACGAGTACATGAATATAACTTAGGCGCAAAGCGCTGTTTGGCAAGACTCAAGATAAAATTAGCCCATATTCCTTTATCTACTAAAAGCAATTTCAGGGTCAAGTGACTTAAATAAATAAATTGTTAGAACAAACACAAATATATTTATATCTACATACATACACCTAAGAAATTTAATTGCAATAAAAAATAGTCATTACAAAATATAAAATTATGAAGAACTTGGAACGCCAATTTCCTTTATCATAGCCAGCAACGAGTCCAAACTTTCTTCACCGGTTGGTATAATTTGATCAGCTGGTAGCTTGAAACCCGTCCAAAAGGTATTCCGATTCGGACGTAGCTCATAGCAATAGGCAAATGTGGCATTAAATACATCATAACTATAATCCACCGAAGAGCCAGAAGCTGGATAGATGGCATTATAAATGGTTCCGCCTGTATATTTAGTACCATAACGTTTGCTAATAGCTTTGACAGCAACATCATAAACTCGTTTCAAGTCCGCATAGTTTGATGGTAACTTTTCGGTATAACCATAGGGAAACAATAATAACTGTGAATAAGAGTGGTAAGAAATATATAGTAAGAGTTTTTCTTTCAAATTCAAACGTATATATTCGGATAAGGACTTAGTTTCCTTTTCGGAAAAAGCACTTGGCCCTGCATAGGTGTCGGAACAGGGCTCAGTCGAAGAACCAACTTCATTCCAATGATTGCCCCAATTACGATTGGGATCGGCACCAAAACATTTGCCATATTTAGAACGTGTCTTACGCCAAGCACGATTGGTGGTGTGTGTGTAAACAAAACCATCTGGATTGGTATGAGGGCAAATAGTCCAGTCAAAACTTTCGGCCAACATACGCACTTCCTTGTCTTGACTGCTGAGCAATTGATGTGCTATATACGTTGTAGTGGCCGGGCTAATCCATTCACGTGCATGTATGCCACCTTCCAGGAAAATACTTTTCCTTCCAGGACCATAAGAAATGTCCAAACATAGAATTTTGCGCCCCTCATAAGTATCACCAGCCTCCACAACTTTAACTTTATCGTATTTCGTTTCCAAACTGTACATCCAATCATAAGTATCATTTAAAGTATGATATTTTTCCCAGGTATAAGTACCCGTCCGTATAATGGGATCAGCTACTTCATCGTCTTCTAAGGCAGCCTGAGCATTTGCATCCACAAGGGTAAAAGACACCGAATTTTTAGCCAAATATTTTACAAACTTTGGCACACTTTTCGGATCCACCATTACATTTATTCTCGAATTTAAAAGATGAACGCCATCCAAAAATATATAAGAATGAGGAGAACTTTCCAATTTCTTTACTACTTCCAATTGGTCCCTGGTTTTGGGTTGCATCTGATAGACATGAAAGTTATCAAAACGTAACTTTTTATCTGCACACTTTACCGCACTGAAACCGACAAACGCAGCAATCAATGCGATGATTAAATACTTCATTATTCCCGTTCTTTCTACAATTAGTCGCTGGTTGCAAGTTCGTACGCTGCTTTTATAGGAATTTTCATTGAGGAAGATAACAAAAGAATGCACATACATATATAAAAGTATATAAAACTAATTGGTATTTTTACTGAAAGACCTGCAATTTGTCGTGTGTTTCAGCTTTGCAGAGTGAGTAAAGGCTCATAAAAAAAAATGTTAGAATTGATAAGACCAATAAACGAATGTTAAAGACAAACATTGCTACACTCGTTCTAGGCAATAAATTCTTGATTTTTAACACTTGCATGTATGTTGTCTGCATATTAATGAGACTATATCAGGGAGCTTTTAAGGCAGTCAATTTAAAATGATAACAGAAAAGGGAAATAGTTAAAATCAACAGGGTTTTTTATTTGTTTTTATTTTTTTGTGATAAATAATTGTTGCAGTTTAGTAGTTACTAACAGTTTTATTCAAAAAATAAATAAATAAATTTAATTTTTGCAGCTTAAGATGTTGTTTTTGTTTTTTATAAAAATTAACAATTAATAATAATCTTTTATTTTTCAATATGTCGCCAACAAATTGTTAGCATTGTCAGGAAAAATTAAAAAAGGTGGCTGAGTTGGATAAGCGACCGTTTTAATGTTCACATGATCCCGAGTTCGAATCCCAGTGGGTGCTGATGAGTAGTGTAGCGACTACGAAACAGCTAGTTGTCCTCCAGCTAAGAGTATATGGTATTCAATTATTTTTTTTCTCTTCTTATTGTTTCACAGCAATTATTGTTATTATCAAAAATAACCCCTCTTCTTGACTGAAGTTGGACTCGAACTCACAACTAATTAGCTAATATCGTACACATGTAATAACTAAAAGTTCGCTTACTAATAATGTATACATAAAAATGTTATAATTAATTTCTTTATTTAAGGCCCTGATTCACTATCCTACACGATCGTACGATTCACTCACAGGAAACTGTTTAAAAAGTCTGGCCGACTTGAAAAAATCGTTTCAAAATGGCGTTGTAGGCCACACTATTACACAAGTATGATTGAAATAATTTATATATGCAATAAAACAATTAAAAACTTTTATTAACATAACAATTTTACATTACTTAAATTTTTTCCTCGAGGCACCAACAATATTTTCATATTTTTCACAATATATACAACACTGATCGCACAAAAACCATAATGTTTTGAAAAGTTTCATAAAACTTTTCAAATCGCACGATTTGTCAAAAACTCTGTCGCACGGTTGCATTTTTAGTACTTTTTCAGCACACATGCTTTATTTACTAGATCGCACGATCGTGTATGATAGTGTAACAAGGTCTTTAGTAACTATGCAGTTGCAAAATAAATTTGCTAAGTATAGGATGCACAGCATGGGCGGGGTGACACAAGACCATAATTCCCAAGATGGTATTAATAGTACTTTTCTAGCGTCGCTGTGACTAACTATAACGACCTATGCCTTCACATAGGAAGTTTCCACGTGGTTAACAATGAATAACCTCTAAAAAAAAAAGTAAACCAATACAGTCAGTTGAGGCAAACCGTTAACCAGTGCGAGTGACCGAACAACAAACACAAGCCTGATTGCACTTAAGAAATAATTACGATGACGCAAGAGCTGTTCTTCAGCCCAGATCTGTATCTAAAATGTGTTCGAGTCTCTTGATCAGGTCTCAAAATTTATATTTGTAGTGTTTTTACAAAGAGAACGTTATTTATTTTTAATGTTGTCTATAATTGCATTGAATTTAATAGTTGAATGAAAATCTTTCAATTAAGTTTATGAAGCAAGTGGGCAATAATTAATTCAGTTGAAACATTCAATTCATAATTGAATTGAGCCGCTTTACAAAATAACATGATACAGTTTAACCTAATTCAATAATACTCGTATCCTAAACAATCATACTCATATACATACTTATATTCAATGTATTAATTTTTTGCTAAATAAGTGCCTATAATTCAGTGCTAAGGTTTCATTGTCCATTTTAGACGAGCGAACATTTGGAAGAAAAACATTTGGAATTATCTTTTGATTTTTCTTTCGTATTCACATGTTGCCGGCAACATTCCATTACTATTTGTTTTTTACATTTTTCGTTATGTTGTCTGTTAACTTTTTGACATATGATTAATTTAAATTATAAAAAATAATAAAATTGAAGTTTTTCATAAATAAATTTATTTTTAATGGCTGCTACAGTCACACAAAACATTTCCTTCTCCAAAATATTTTTTATTTCATTAAATGCCTGTTGTTTTTTTATTCGGTCCATACATTCTTTGGATCGCACACTGTACCGATAATCTATTTCCTGTACAAATATTTATATTCCATATTTATTAAAATTTCCAGAAAATGTAATGTCAAAAAGTAAATTATATGTCAATAGAGTAAATGTCAAAAAACGTGCTGTCGAATACCGAACACAAAATCGATTCTCCCTTCCCCACCGGTAATTTGCTACCAAACTAAATGTTTCCCTTCCAAATGTTTTCGTGTCTAAATGCAGACAAAGCAAAATTTGCAGGCGAATTGTGATCTGTGAGAGAACAAGTTGTTATAAGCGGCGTGAAGCCGCATGCATCGCATTTTTTCATCGCACTGAGCCTTAGTTGTTTCACCACACTGCCAATAGTCAATTACAGCGGCTGAAAAATAAAATTTTATCATTCGGATACATCTTTGAAGGCTATACTCATCCATGATGATTTGGCAAAACAAACTGACAGTTAGTTGGACAAATGTAACCTTGAAAATATATCCGCCAGCACCTGATGACCTAATATTATGGACTCGTGTTTGGACCCACAACTTCCAGTGAGCAGCTAATCTATTTATCAGATTTCGTTGCTGCATCTTGTACGAGGGCGGATTAACGAGTCCGTGACTTTTTGAAATTCTCGCCTCTTAATTGAAATGTCAACAGGACAGGACAGGAGTCAGCTGACTCCTGTTCAAATTTCAATAAACTGCTTCATTTAGTTTGTGTTTGGCAACCGTTGATAGCAGAAAATGAGAAAAGTGAATTCCGTGGGCTTATTAAACATTGTTTCTCTCAAACCAAGGTTAAGCTTGATAAATATTATGTGGCCGTATAAGCATCGAAGATGAAGAATCTTCTTGACGCCCAGGTGAGGTCTCTATATTCGAAACACTTGAACAAATTCCAGATATGGTTTTAGCCGATCAGAGAGAGAGAGAAAGAGAGATTGTGGTAAAAGGTCGGCGGAAAGTGATTTGACTCCAACGGTGAAATCATCTCACAAATAAATGCATATTTTGATGATGTAGATGAGTCATATTTTTGGATGGAAAAGACAAATTTAAGAATCTTTGGATTAAGTGTATAGAACTCAAAAGAGTTTGTATTAAAAATAAAATAACTTTTTTTTTTTATAAAAAACCTGGGGCCAAATCACCGCATACGATATCGAGTAATATTATCGAAATTTTTCATTTTGGTATCATGGCACACGATATCGAGTGAATTGTTTTGCAATAATATAAAAAAGTTAAACAATTTCTTTTTTGTATTCGTACTTTTAGGAAACATACAGTCTTGAATCTATTACATTTTGTTTAAATTGCGATCCGACATGCATCGTTTGCCATAATCTAGATGTATCGTAATGTTGTTCGATACGATAGTTAATTCGATATCGTATGCGGTGATTAGACCCCTGTGTTTCATTCAAAAAGCCGCAGACTCATTGGCCAGACTTTGTAATTCTTTTTTTTTTTTTACTTTATCTTCCTTTTATAGCTTTCAAAAGCAACAAATCTACAAGCCCTACTATGTGGCCCAAACAGCTGAAGAAATGGCTCAACATTTATTGCTCCTTAAGAATTTCTATGTTTTCGCTTACGACAATGAGCCGCTTAATACAACACTAATCGATGGCTTGGACGAAATTTTCACCTTCATGTTTAACACTACAAACTATCCAATACGACGTTACTTACGTTACTTGGCACCAGACTGCAACAATTTAGTGGTAGCTGCAATGGTTTATAATCGCCACATAAATATCTCGGAGTATTTTTTAAAGCGCATGTCTTCGTCAAGCGTTTGCTGTATCTTTAACTACAACAGAAAGAAGTTTGAGGTTGGTGTGTAAGTAATCATGACATGGTTTTTCCAGCTTGTTTAACCCAACTGATATTTTTCCAGGGATGGGCGTTATGTGGAAAATAGTTTGGAAAATAAAGCTAAGGACATAAAATTCGAATCCGGTTCTTTATTGAATTCAGTAAAATTTGCTTTAAAAAACAATCTAGAAGAGTTTACAGTGTCTGAATTTCAAACAACAGCATTTCAGGCAAGAAACTTTAGACAAGAATCTGATATTTCACTTTAAATTTGTAAACTTTTAAAGAACGAAGTCATTTCTTTTGCAGCTTTACATCTTTCCCCCCGATAATTATCCCCCCTTACAATCAAATCATCTTGGAGAAGTTTTAATTGATTCCAACAGCTTTGTTGAATTGCCTATAGAACCACATTTTTTTAGTTCATCCAACAAGGTGCGCCAGTTTCCACCAAACGTGCGCAATTGCTATTTTGACGATGAGGGCAAAAAACTTCTGAATCAGTAAGATTTTTCTAGGAAAATTTATGTGCTCTTTAGTGTTTCATCACTACGTTTTTAGATCATTTTATTCCATGGATGAGTGTTTGCTGTTGTGTCGCATGGATTCTATGCTAGAACATTGTGGCTGTGTTGCCCCGCCCATGAAGGCCACAACTAAAAATTTCGCCCAATGCAATTTTGCAAACTTGCCTTGTTTGAGGAATTGGAAATATATTTGGCATAATTGGCACGAGAATGTAGATGAACAGGACGGAAATTATTATACCAGCAATGGCCGATGCCCGCAGTGTTTGCCAAGTTGCAATGGGTTCGAATACTTCATAGAGGTTAACGTAAAAGAAATGTATTCGAACTACGGACCATTATATCGTTACGGTCTACTGTAAGTAAATTAAAATAAGAGTTAAGGTAGCGTCAAAAACACTCAATACAAGGCGTATTTTTTTACTCCTCTTTGGGATCCCGCAAGTTCCGATTTGCACAAAAACCATTATCGTATCGTAAGATCGGGCAAATCAGAGTAATTTTGAGAGAACAGTGTGTCTTCTCTTCTCTTGCACTAAACAGCCCGTATTTTTGCTTCGGGAGAGTTGGGCATGTAAAGGCCATGTTACACTATCATACACGATCGTGCAATCTACAAAATAAAGCATGTGTGCTGAAAAAGTACTAAAAATGCAACCGCGCAACAGACTTTTTGACAAATCGTGTGATTTGAAAAATTTTATGAAACTTTTCAAAACATTATGGTTTCTGTGCGATCAGTGTGATATATACTGTGAAGAATATAAGAATATTGTTGGTGCCTCAAGAAAAAAATTTAATTAATGTAAAATTATTATGTTAATAAGAGTTTTTAATTGTTTTATTGTGTATATAAATTATTTCAATCATACTTGTGTAATAGTGTGGCCTACAACGACATTTTGAAGCGATTTTTTTAAATCGGCCAGACTTTTGGAACAGTTTCCTGTGAATGAATCGTACGATCGTGTAGGATAGTGAATCAGGGCCTTAATTCATCAACCAGCTGCTTGAGAAATACACAACAACAAAGAAAACAATTTCTTGAATCAACTCATATACAATTTTTTTTTGTCGAAAGCTAAAATAATTTGTTTTAATTAAAGATTTTTTAAAGTTAATACATTTTTATCACTTAAGCAACTATGGATGATCAAAATAATATTATTTGAGCGGGGAAAATGTTGTATTTTGTAAAAGTAGTGTCATAAAATCTGCAGATTGTGAGAAAGGAGTGGACTGTTTGATCACCGTTTCTAAATTACTAATTTGTTCCTTTTTTGCTTTTTCACGCAAGATAGTTTTTATGAACATATTTTATGCTTCATTTCACTGTACTCTACTAAAAAACAGCTGAAGACTTTCACGGAAAAAGTAAACGTAAAATATTTGCCACAGAAAAAAACGTCACAAAACGGCAACAGATAATAGAAACTAATGAGACCTTTAAGCTTAAGTTATAATAAAAGTGTTCCACGAAATCTCGGACTAGTTCGGACTAATGAGAGTAAAAAGCAAATTACTCTCTATATTTGCAAGTTTTTTTCCAAAACTGCTGGAACGCAAAAAACCACAATTGTACATCTTTCGATACTAGTGCTGCTTACTTTTTAGATTAAAGAATATTTTAGTGATTTTAGAGGCCTAAATCGCATAACATCATATAAACAAAACATTTGCATTATTGGCAACAGCTGTAAAATTAAAAGCGATGCAAAATTTTCAGTAGATTTTTATAATACATATTTATAAAATTTAAAGCCAAGGTGCATTAACGTATACACGGTGGCAGCACTAGAACAAAATTACAACAATACAACAAAAACCGGCATCTGGTAATCTATGTTTATCAAAATTATTTGTAACTATTTTGACAATTATAAACTATGAATGTACGTTTTCATAATTATAAATATTATTTATTTGAATTATTATCTTTAATATTTAATTATTTGATCTTGTTTTGGTAAATATTTCTTATTTTTGCAGCAAAAGATCGTTTTATGTTATGTAAAAAATTTAACAGTATTTATTTTCAATATTTCGATAACAATTTGTTATCATCGTCAGGAAAATAACATATTAATTTTCCTGACGATGATAACAAATTGTTATCGAAATATTGAAAATAAATACTTTAATATTTAATTATTTGATCTTGTTTTGGTAAATATTTCTTATTTTTGCAGCAAAAGATCGTTTTATGTTATATAAAAAATTTAACAATATTTATTTTCAATATTTCGATAACAATTTGTTATCATCGTCAGGAAAATTAATATGTTAACATATAATATAATAAATATTGTTAAATTTTTTATATAACATAAAACGATCTTTTGCTGCAAAAATAAGAAATATTTATTTGAATTATTTTTATGTTCACAAAATAATTTGTTATGTTTAATTCAGTATAAAACACTAATTTCACTTTCAAAAATGTAAACAATACATTTGACGTAAATAGCTTACTATGTTGCCAGTAGCAAAAAATTGTCACATGCCGTAGTGCTGCCACCGTGTATACGTTAATGCACCTTGTTTAAAGCCAAATAAGAATTGCATGTTCTGTTTACAGTTTAACAACGTTATTTTTAATTTGGCCCAGTTTCCATTTTGGATTTAACTAATTTTTAAACAAAAACTTTTTGCCAATTTGCAAATTTTTTTATCTTTTTTTCAGTTTTATATGTATGTAAACAAAAAACAGCGGATTATTCAAATCTAGTTCGAACTTACCCAAAGAAAAAGTTCGGGCTAATTTGTACAGGAAATGAAAAAAATTACTCTCTCATTTGCTCGCAAAATTGCACAAAAATTGTTACGTGGAGCACTTTTGGACTAGTCCGGACTGTTTCGTTATTCACGTGGAACACACCTAATAATGGCCCTAAGTATAGTCGACTTTGCTAGTTGGTTGCTTACTTCCTGTCGTTGTTTCATTAATTTTGTTATCCTGCTTTCAATTGTACGGAATTTCGCGAAAATATATATTGTTTTATTTATCTTTTTCCAGGAAGGATCACTATGCCTCAAAATCTCTTAGTGTTGTCAAATTATTTTTTAAACAAAACTTCATTTTATCAACTGAAATGGATGTTGTGGGCGACTGGGTGGTTTTACTGAGTAAGTTAAACTTTTTACGAACTATAAATCCAGCGTTGTCAACTTTGCAATTTCAAAACGCACGAAAATGGGGGAAAAACGCGTCATTTCAATAAAAACGTAACAAGCATAGATTTGATTTTCTTAACATCATTTTATATAAAAATTATATTTTTATACCAATCAAAAAATTATAAATAGCTTGTTTTCTATGTTTCCCTTGTTTTTTATCTATATGTCGACATTTCATAGGAGCTACCCTAATCATCAGTAGACTTTGGAAATTTTTGGAAGATATTCTCAAACATTCAACTTTATATCCCAAAAATTGTAATAAATTGTTGAGAATTTAAAAACAAAAATGCTGTAATAATACCTGTCAAAACACAAAAAACAAGCTTTCCATTAAAACAAAAGTAGTGCTGAATATGATTCGATGCCACCGAAATTTAAAAAGCGCACCGAAAATTATAGAAAAAGCGCGTCCGACTAAAGAGTTTTTTGCACAAAAATTTTTAAAAATCACCAAAAAACTGTGCGAAATGCACCGAATTGACAACGCTGCATACATCCATAATACGTATCGTTGATCTCCTGTAGAAAGGCCCCAAGTCGCATTTTTCTTCAAATTGAGTTGTTTTTTTTTTTTCAATCAAATACATTTCACGCGAATACAACTCGTCGCAAAGATTTAATGAAACACGAACTTGTATTAGTAAGGGTCTATCTGCATGAGGTCAACGATATGTATGTTGGTATGTATATATGTATACGTATTTTTAAAGGCCGGAGCACATAGAACCCCTCGTACGCTATGAGTCTTCTTTTTTAATTGACATTAACGTGTACGAAATATGAACGGTTTTTAATTTAATTAAAAACTTTTAATTAATTTTTCAGGCACAACACAGAAAATCGAAGACAATTTATTTGTAATTTACATATTTTATTTCAGTCGTAAAGCAGCTCTGGGCTGAATAACAGCTGTGAGTTGAAGAACAGCTCTCGCGTCATCGTAATTATTTCTTAAGTGCGGTCAGGCTTGTTGTTTTTGTTGTTCGGTCTTTGAGAGTTTTGCATCTCATTCGCACTGGTTAACGGTTTGCCTCAACTAACTGTGTTGGCTTACAGTTTTTTGGAGGTATACCATTTTGGGCATGCGGTCTCCGTCACCCCGCCCATGCTGTACATCCTATACTTTGCAACTGTATAGTTACGTACAGTGTTTAAAAAACTGCAATCAAAGTTGCAAAAGTCGTAAGATTATGCTTTTTCTTCGACTTCTCAATTTTTTGCTATTCACACATAAACTGTTGCTGAGACTTCTGATTTCAATCATGCAAACAGTCGCAGTTAAGCTAGAGACAAAAAACGAAAAGTTATACACTATGAAGACTTCTTTTCTTAAACTTTAACTTCCGCACTTATTTGAAGCTGAAGTCAGTCAAACCAAAAACTGTTCAATCATGCCAACTGCAGAAGTCTTTGTAACGTATATGTTTTCGTGTTTTGTTTCTAACTTAACTGCGACTGTTGGCATGTTTGGAATCAGAAGTCGAAGCAAATTTAAAGCAAAACGTTGTTACGTAAATAAATAAATAAATTTTTTATTCTTAAACGAAAAATTAAATCAAAATACAAAAAAAAAGTTACTCAACTTTAATACTAAAGTTACTCAACTTTAACACTTTGCGTTGACGGAGAAGTACGGAATGTGACTAAGCTCATAAGAATACATGTATTTCAACTTAGTTGTCAGTTGTAAAAGGACGTACGACATATTCCATGTGCCCCGGGCTTTAGGAATGCCTAAAATTTTTCACATTTTTACAGATAGCTTTGGTGGCATTATGTCTCTCGTATACGGTTTCAGTATTGTGAGCTACATTGAAATGTTATACTACGCAACCGGAAAATTTTTCACCCCCTATTTCAAAAATTGGATATCTAAATTGGAACAGAAAGTAAAAAACTTCAAAAGGACTTCAAAACACAATAAAAACACCTCAGAAGAACAAGAAGATCCACCACCGACCTATAGTTTATATTGGAAAGAATTGCAACCTCAGCGTTTAGTTAGTTTGGAAGTGTATAAGCATCGCTTACAAACAAATTTATACAACAGACATGAAGTATAATAGGTTTATTCGTTTACTTTACGGTAAAATGCAGTGGATGAGTAATTTTGCACCAAATTGTAAAAATTGCTCTCTGAAAACTCTCTTGTCCAAAAAAGTACTCCACCATAAAAATAGTAAAAATTCGCAAACTTTAATAAACAGCTGATAAAACTGCAGCCAGGGGTAATTGCAGATCTGACTAACCAAAAGTTAAGTTTGCTAAACACATTTCAGACATGCTTATAGTAACCAGTCAAAACTTGACCACCTTTTACTGTGTATACGTTGTTTATCGTAATTGTGATTGTTAATTTTGTGATCAATTAAATTTTTTCAAAAAACTCCTCTATAAGTACGGAAAAATAATAAAAATTCATAAACACTAAAAATAAATTATTGAATAGAAATGCCTCTGTGAAATTTCACCAATACAAACTAGTATTCGATAATACAGACTAGTCTTTAATATTTGTATAGAATTCACATTAAATTTGAGTGCTTTTCATAACAAATTTTTTGACAAGTCACTTGCTTGTGATCTGGAAACATCATATTAAACTTTTTATAAGTAATTTCCTCGTTTTAAATAATTTGCAATTTCCGAGGCAATTCGATAGTTTTGTTTTTACTTATTACGACTAACAATAAATTGATTGTCTTAATAAAAAAACAAGAATTTTGGTCAGCCGGATTTTCGATATACCCCTATGTGCTGCGTCACAACTTTTAACTACTTTTTTTAAGTGATTACTGGCTTCTGACTGATTGCTAAAAGCACACAATTGTTTTGCTACCTTCTAAATTGTTTGCTAATTAATTTTTAAAAGCAATAATTATTTGATTCTATATTAATAGGTGTGTTCCACGTGAATAACGAAACAGTCCGAACTAGTCCAAAAGCGTTCCACGTCACAATTTTTGTGCAATTTTGAGTGAAAATGAGAGAGTAATTTTTTTCATTTCCTGTACAAATTAGCCCGAACTTTTTCTTTGGGTAAGTTCGGACTAGAATTGAATAATCAGCTGTTTTATGTTTACATACATTTGAAACTGAAAATGTAATAAAAAAATTTGCAAATTGGAAAAAAGTTTTTGTTTAAAAATTAGTTAAAAGCAAAATTGAAGGTTTTCCAAACTAAAAATAACGTTGTGAAGTTATAAACAGAACATGTAATTGTTATTTGGTTTTTCATTTTATAAATATGTACTATATAAATCTATTGAAAATTTTTTACATTGCTTTTATTCTTACAGCTGTTGCCAATAATGCAAATATTTTGTTTATATGATGTTATGCGTTTTAAGCGTCTAAAAACACTAAAATATAAGATGCACAATTGTGGTTTTTTGCGTTCCAGCAGTTTTGGGTAAAATATACAAATTTGGAGAGTAATTTGCTTTTTACTCTCTTTAGTCCGAACTAGTCCGAGATCTCGTGGAACACACCTACTTTTTTTAAATGATTACTGGCTTCTGCCTGATTGCTAAAAGCACACAATTGTTTTGCTACCTTCTAAATTGTTTGTTGATAATAATTATTTGATTCTATATTATTCTTAACTTTTCTAAAAATGTTTTTGTTATTAGTTTTTTTTTTACTTTTGTTTGATTAATATATGTTTTTCATGTTAATAAACTTTACTGCAAGAAATTTTTCCAGTAAAAATTTGTAAGTACTCAGTAAAAGAACTGTCACTTTACTCTATTTTTTGTGTTCTCATTTACTGCAACTTGGGTAAACGAACAGCATTCAGTAAAATGCAGTAAGAAAAGGTGTGTTTCTTTACTCTTAGGGCAAGTTTCGTGCAAAAGAGAGCATGCATGATCCTCCACCATGCTTCACTACACGTAAAACATAATTCTTTGATAATCTGGACCAAGATGATTAGTCTTCATTTCGTTGCCCCAAAGCACATATTTGCACTGAATGGCTGGCCAAATCAAGAGGACTTAGCAATTCAACGCGAAGCTTTCTCTGAATTTTGCTCAGAAGCGGTCTTTTGCATACTACTCTGCCATTTAGCCGGACTTTAGCCAAACGTCGTGAAATGGTCCTCTTGGAAATCGAAATATTAATCTGTGGCAAATTCCAAGCTAGACATCAGCAGACAAATTTATTTACATCGGCTTCAGAGTTTCTCGTTATCTGTCGTGAAACGTTTGTTTTGATGTAATACTTTTGAATATGTTGCAGTGAAAATTGTAGCTACTCTCATATTTTCTATATAACTTCCTAGTTTTAAGCAGTCCGAAAGTGGAGCTCCTCCTCCTTCAGGAGTGCAGTTCCTACATTGTTCTATTACAAATCTTAAAATACGCTATTATATTTATGTTAAATTAAAACAAAAAATACTGATCTTTTTCTAACTATTACCTTTCACAGCAAATTTTAAACACTAAATGATCGCTTCTAATTGTGTCGCACTTTTTTTTAAGCTATACTAAGAACTTGTCCACAAGTTTATAAAAACGGTAATTGAGTTTAAAAGATAATTTAAACACGAAACAGTAACTAACAAAATACAAGTATTTGGACCACAACATAATGGTAAATTTTCGAAATATTTTGTATATTACTGGGCTAGCCGTTAAGTAAAAAAAAAAAACGTTTCTAATTAATTGACCAATATCGGCAATACAACAACAATTCAATAATTTGAGCAAAAGATTATAAGTTTTTTATTTTTTATTGTTTAAATTTTTAACTTTTATGTTTCGTATTACATCAAATATACGTATAATTTATTTTTACATTAGCGTTGCTTTGGAATGAATATTAAACTTAAGCATTTTTACTGACTTGAAACATAATTTAAGTATAAAAAAACCTAAAATTAAATCATAATAACTATAATATAAAGTATATAAATATTTGATCCGATAGAGTTTGTTAGAATGTTAAAGTTACCACAAAACCTAGAAAATTGATTGCAATTTTGGCAGTTTAAACAACTGAGACTACTGCCTTTTTATATTAAAGGTTAAACAACAACAGCTCCCGCTTCCGAGCGGCTAACGGGTAAATCAGGACACTTTTTCCAAGTGTCTGTCAAAGGATCATAGCATTCGACAGCACTTATGGTGACTTGAGCCCGATAAAATGTGGCCTCACAAGGCTAGAAAAAAGATATAAAATAATTTGGTAAATATATATGTATATATACTTCAATTCAAACCTGATCACCACCAGCAACATATAGTAAACCATCTGCGGCAGCGACCGCGGGTATAGCTCGCGGTACCGACATGGCACATACAGTAGACCAAGTATTATCATCGAAACTGTAACGTTCCACGGAGCTTAGGACAGCCTGAGAACTACTATTTCCTCCGACAACGTACAAATAACGATCCAATATGGCCACACCCATCTGACAGCGAGCAACTTGCATTCTAGCCAAAGGCTGCCACTCTTGCGTAACAGGATTATAGCTTGAAAGATATGTATTGTAATAAAACTTATTAGAACAAAATTACATTACATCAATACCTTACTAAGTCCGGCAAGTGCCGACTGGATATAGTACATCCACCCACAATGTAGATAAGACCTTCGAAACTAACGACACCCATACTGAACCGTGGCAATGGCAAGTTGTCTATTATTTGCCAAACATCTTTATCGGGGTCATAACGCTCCATTGAGCCTCCAATATCATCCCCTATCCAACCGCCCACGGCCAACAGACTATTATCCATGGCACATAAGCCAAATTCACACCGTGGCACTATCATAGGCGCTATAGGAGACCAACAATCATTTTGAGTATCATAAACTTCACCATTGGCCAGAATCTGAGCACCTCTCTCGCCACCAATGACATATATTTTGCCACTTAATGCCGCTACACCAGGTAATATACGACCAATTTCCATTGGTGCTGTTTCTGTCCATTCTCTTCGAAATATATCAAATTTTGCAACCGTATCAAAAATATCATCAGCTGGGTTCCAAGTAGAAGTAGTTTCACGTCTGGAGCCTCCTATAATATATATATTTTTCTTTGCCAACTGTCGTGGACAAACACGCAAAGGCACCAATTGGCCCCGCTTTGAGGCTATATCGCGACATATCGATCTAAGAGCAATTTTAACCGACATATCACGGCAATCCCTTAAAGCCTGATCTATAACTTTTACTGGTACCAACGCTAAACGTACAAGTGACAAAATATCGAATACAAAACATCTTCGCTGAGTAACATCATGCTTAATCCATCGCAAAGCAGCTTGGAATACTTGAGATTCGGAGTCAACACGCAATAGTTCTGAGGTTAAAAGTTGTGAAAATAAAGACTGCGGTGTTTCTAAAAATTCATCTTCCTGAGTAATCTTTAAAAATAATTTATATCGATTTAAATTAGTTATGTATGTATTTCTGTTGCAAAAGAAATTTCTGTTAAAAATACTTACTGCCGGAAAATTGGCATGCACAAAGTTTAATGCACTCTTTGCTAAGGCTTCGCAATTGTGCGCTTCAGCGAAGCGTAATATACCCAGAGCATTGCTGGCATGTAATTCACGACACAAAAACTCACAACACCCATCCACCACTTCATGCAACTGCAACATATCAGCAGCAGCTAGTAATTCTTGGACGTTGGACTTTTTTTTTTTTATTTGCAAAATGTGAAGTAGAAAGAAAATATATTAGAAATGTTCAGGTTTCAAGCCTACATACAAATATATAAATAAGAAAAGTGTGCGTACGTATGTGTGTATGGACATAAATATATACATTTGAATGAGTCTTTATAAATTTATCCCCATTGTCAAGTGTTTGAGCATAAAAATATAGAAACACTTTCCTTTCTGGTTGGTGTTGTGTTTTTATTTTAAGCTTGTTTTATAGAAAAAATGTGTTGGACACGTAAAGTACAAGTAAATACAACTGTTATATCAGAATGCACATTTACCATTCCATGGCAAGAGAATAACTCAAATATTTTACATTTACCTTTTCCCACCACTACTTTCCGCGCATTACTCTCTTTATTTAGGTTTTCATACTTGGTAGTCCTAATCTTTTCATTCTTATTGATCTTTTCTACATTCCGTTTCAACCCAAAAGACACTAAGGGGCTTAAAACTTTAATAACTTTTTCGTTTACATACAAATATACAACTATATACCACATATTTTCCATCGCTGACCACTGCTTTTATCCATCTTTCGTGCAACCTACGAGTCCCGCCTTAAAAAACTGGACATCGTTTAAAGCGATCCACGAATCGATTCAATTTTTTACTACTTCACCATACCGGAAGTGCTGGTCAACCTGGCCGTGTGCTATTGATGGAAACAAGTGATAGTCCGAAAGAGGAAAGTCTGGAGAATACGTCGAGTGGGGTAGTACTACCCATTTCCAATTTCCCAATATGTCTTGACCTCTTTCGCCACATGAGGTCGAGCATTGTCATGCTGTAAAATCACTTTATTATATCTCTCGTTGGATTTCGTTCGATAACGATCACCTGTGATTATTTCAGTCGGTTTTAACAACTTATAATAGGCGTGTTTCTTTACTATACTTTGGGATCCCGCGGGATCCCAATTTGCACGAAAAGCGTTCCCGTACTTTATAATTGGGCAAATGAGAGCGCTTTTGAGAGAACAGTAGTAATTTTTTTTCGGGCTAGTTTGGGCAAGTAGTTAAGCAATAAGAAAATCAGCTCGCATACAAATCATTTCAGTGTTTTTATATAAATATTAAATAAAAAAGATTGTGCAAAAGACTTTGAAAGCCAAAAAGTGTAAAATATCATAGTATTTTTTCGCAAAACTAAATGCCAATTTTTGTTGCCGCATCAAAACACAGCATATGTTTCTTTTTGGGCTAGCAATTTGACTTTTTCCGTTCCCGTACTTTAGGTAAACTTTATCTGTATTTGAGAGACACTTATGCATGCTCTCTTTTGCACTAAACTTGCCCGGAAAATAAAGAAACACACCTAATATACTATGCCGAGCTGGTCTCACCAAATACTGACTATGAGCTCGGAACCGTGAATATCCGGTTTTGCCGTCGACGTGACAGCATTCTGGGATTAACGTAATGTACCTATTTTTTAGTCCCAGTCACAATGCGATTCAGAAATCCGTTTCAAATTTGCCTTGCAAATAAATGCCGTTCAACATCTCTCTCGGCACCCAATTTGAATTTGAAAAATGTTTAATAACCTTTTAACTTTCCTGACGATGATAACAAATCGTTATCGAAAAATAAACTATTTTGAATTGTTAATTGCAAAAATCAAATTTAATTAAAAACAATTTTTATGAGTTTTTTACTCTGCGACTCGTTTTTTTTTTTTCGAACATCTTTACGAGTACAAATTTATTGGATCAGGCAGATTATTTGTTTCTCTTTCATTATATTTTTCTAAATTAAAAAACAGAGCATCACGACAAATGAATTTTAAATTAAATAAATAATTAAAAAAGTGATACAACACAACAATAATTCGTCAAACTTAATTTTAATATCAAAGTATGTTGACTCAACATACCGTGATATTAAAATTAAATTTGACGAATTATTGTTGTTTTAATTATTTATTTAATTTAAAATTCATTTGTCGTGATCTCCAGTTTTTTAGGTTATGATAAATAATATGAAAGAGAAACAAATAATCTGCCTGGTTCAATAAATTATACTCCTGAAAATGTTCGATAAAAGCGAGCGAAACGTGGAGTAAAAACTCATAAAATTTGTTTTTAATTTATTTCTAATTTAAAACAAAACTTCATTAGCCCTTAGGAAACCTGTATTAAAGCGAGCAACAATTTAGTTTTATCTATTTCAATACCCACAAAAATAATAGACTGCTCTTCGCTTCAACTGTTTTTTGCCCAACCCACAACAAAATGCATTCTATAGATTCGAAGCCTTTGAAAAATATTTTCAAAAATTTAACTATATATTCCATTGCTTTAAATAAAATAATATATATCATTATTTTAAATAAAATAAAATAATGGGAAATTAAAAAGAAAAATGTTCTAATGGCATGTTTTTGGGTTTGAAACAGATTAGATCAACATTTTTCTAATAAAGTAACTAAAAATAAATTTAATTAAACTTCATATATATTTTAGGATCTTAAATATACATTAAAGAAAAAGTTATTAAATGTTTAATCCCCACCTCTTCTTCAGTTTTGGGTCACCTTCTACATATGTATGTATGTACATGCATAAATAAATATATATAACAACGGGTGGCGCAAAATTAATCACTCTACCGTAAGACGCAATGGGTTTTACAAATGACGTTTTACGTCAATTATATTTTATATTTGCGAATAAGGCGGCTGCGGAATACAAACAGACAAACAATGTAGTGCTTTATTTCGCAAGATCAGGGGGGTTACTCTCTATTGCGATGCGAAAGGTAGATGCGATAAGAGTATAATTTGGTATATAGTGCTGATTGCGCAAACTTTTTCGCGAAATAGTTTAAAAATGAAACAGCACTGGCATCACAAAATAAACAATAACGAAGAATGATAAAATAACGTGCGAAAGAGAAAATTAAATGCGTAAAGAAAATACGAAAACGCAATACAGGGTACCAATTCTTCGATTTTTCTTTCGCATCGCAATAGAGAATAGCCCCTCAGGCGTTCGGTGGTGTTAGCTCAGCGTCAATTTCGTCGTAGATTTCCTAAACATTTTTGCAGCACTGAAAATCCGCGCTTGATGCATGAAAAGCCGTTACATCCACTGTGTTTTGCGGTATGCACGCGGGAAGAATGATTAGACCGTATTTGAAAGACATCCTTACCAATACAATTACTGTTACTGCCGGAACTTAAAGAACAGTGCTTGGTGAATATGTGAATTCCACAAGACAGTGCAACCGCACAAGCAGCAGGAGCCACAATAATTATTGTGAGGGAAGATTTTCCTGGTCGCGTAATCTCTCGATTTAACGATTTTGCACAGCCAGCAATATCAACCGATTTTAACACCCCAGACTTCTTTCTTTGGGACCACTTGTAGTCGCAGGTTTATGCCAACAATCTCCCAACAATTCCAGCCTGTAAGCAGAATATTCGACTGGAATGCAAACAGTTATCACCAGAATTATTGCGCAATGTTATGAAAAATGCGATAAAATGGGCACAAATGTGTATGAAAACTGGTGGCAGCCTGGTATCACATTTCCTGGTGTCATATTTTCCAATTAACAGAAAAAGTTGTGCAGGTCCAATAAAAAATTTCCAGCACTCAAAAGTATTATTTTTTATTTATTAAAAAAAAGTTATTCGTTGAATGATTAATTTTGCGCTACCTTGTATATGGCGCCAAAAATTTCGGCCTCACTGTAGATATACATATGTATATGTACATACATATCTGTGGCGTTCTATCATAACAGCTTAAGTCGAGATAAGATCAAACAAGTTTTGAAGGGAAATTTGATTGAAGAACTAAATTTAAGAAGAAAGGAAGATAAACCATAATTTTAGCTAAATTTTGTGAATAATACGAAAAATTATTTCTGCAAACAAAATACCATATTTATTCAAATAATCAAATTAGCAGCAATTTTTACAATTTCTAAAAATCGACTTAAGCTGTTATTATAAAACGCCACAGATATTTATGCTACATATCTATTAATTTTATTATAAGATTATGGTTAATCGGTTTTTATCTTTATAAAAAACGAATGTAAAAAATATATTATTTCATGCAAAGAAATTTGTTTAACGAGACGATTTCTTTTTGTTTTCACTATAACCAAATTGTAAATAAAATATTGCAAAAAAGAAAAACATGAGACAGAAGAGTTATTTTAAAATAATAAGAACTCAAGAGGAGTAAACAATAAAAGCAACAAATTCTTTAAATAGGTATTATTTTATAAATTTTGGATATATAGAATTTCGTGTTTGGGAAAATGTAAGATATGAAATTTGGGATTCCTGACTTAATCTAAAGTTCTTTTTCAACTAAAGAAGAGATTTCCAGTATTTAATAATAAATTTTTGCATTCAAAATGAATTTTAAAATTACGATTACAAGTGAAAAAATTAATACCTGAGTAATTTCACATCTTCCAGTATAAATAAAATCCAATAAAATTTTTAAAATTTCCCCATCAATTGTATGCAATACTACTGTCTTTTGGTTGACTTCATTCAAACCCAATTCCGGTCTAAACATTGCTTCAAAGTAAGCACTAGCAGCACTTAAGATTACACGATGCGCTGCATATGAAGCTCCGCCAGCAACTATATCAACATCACAAAAACGACTTTGTGAACGCAGTTGATTCAGATTTGTCAACACCTTAAATGGATACTGACTGCTACAATACGGTGGTGTTTTTGTGGAACGTTGCGTATTTATATTTAGTGAGGTGATGCCATTAGAGCTGGAAGCTGACGAATCTATTCCACTGGCTCCTGAAGCGTCGGTAGGTGAGTTATTGCCATTATCGTTATATTCATTTTGTGGAGAATATGACTTCAATGGTGGCATTCTGCAAAAAAAAAATCAAACGGAAATTTTAGACAACCAACAAAACTTTCATTTTACTGCCACTCACTTGTTTTCAAATTAAATTTCTTGTTGAACTTTTGTATACTCGTTACTTTAGTAGAGTTTAAGTTTCACTTTAATTAGTTTTAATTAATTTTAATTGGCCAGCCAATTTTTCCTATATTTTCTGTATATCTTCAAAATTTTTTTCTTGTTCGAACAGCTTTTATCTTTCATTAATTTTAACAACTGAATATTAAAAAGTAAACGTGTTAATTACAAAACTGGTACCGCTTTCGTAAATTTACTTTCAAACAATATTATTCCTCAAAAATTACATATTTCTGAATAAAGAAGTTGTACTTTGTGGCAAAGTCATTTAACGCCTTCTTTCTTGATAAGAGTAAATGCAACACAAGAAAATTTTGTGTACAAAATCCACCAGCTGACGAATCTTATTTGACAATTGTGGAAGTAAAATTGAGAATATGAGTAAAGGAAAAATTACAAAAGCTGCCATACTAACTAAAACAAAAATACAGTATCGGTCGTTAAATCGAAATCAACCGCATTGTCGCGTGAATATAGCTTTAACGTATGGTACAAAAATGTTTCTTTAAAAGAGTTTTGCGATATATTAATAATAATTTCTGAACATTTTTGTGCAATGTATGTACATATGTATATAAAATTATTAAGGTTTTATAAATTAAATTGAAATGTTTTTTAAGCTTGAGGTCAGTTTTGTTTTTTATATAAAAATGTTTTAATTATATTCGATATTTCGTCTTCCTTCGGAAGACTTCTTCAGGAAAAATTTTTTTTTTTAGTTTTGTTTACAAAATCAAAAATATTTTTGATTTTGTAAACAAAACTAAAAAAAAAAATTATTCCTGAAGAAGTCTTCCGAAGGAAGACGAAATATCGAATATAATTAAAACATTTTTATATAAAAAACAAAACTGACCTCAAGCTTAAAAAACATTTCAATTTAATTTATAAAAAAAAGGTCAAATAATTAAGATCAAGATAATATTAAGGTTTTATTAAAGAAGAGACAGACATTAATGAAGCTAGTACTACTGAGTTTTTTACGTAAAAGCACGTTAGGGATTTGTATTAAGAATCGCAAACTAGAACCAACCAGTAGATATTAATAGAGCTATTGCAGAGCCAGTTTACCAATTTCGAAAGAAAATGCATGTGAAAGAAAGCTAGTCACTCACATTCGAATCAATCTGGGTTTATCTATCTCACTATTATTCGTTCGCATATTCTTATGTATTTTGATTGAGTTTTAACACATCGTTCGCATAGACGAACCCAAATCATTTTTCTTTCGCTTAGATTGCGAACAGAAGCATGCATTCGAGGTAGATAATCTGGCTGTAAGCCTTAAAACTATTGCAATAAAATAAAAAATAAAGTTGTTGGAGTACGAATCCTATGTTATGTTATGTTATGTTGTTCTCTGCGGTTGTATGCGTGATGTTGAATGAATAAATATAATAAACTTACGTTTTTGCCTCTAAAAATACTTTTGAGGATTCTTCAATTGCAAATGATATAATCGCAAACAATCACACTTGTTCGTTACACAGTACTTAAATAATTCACAATCTTATTTACACTTCACGCCACTGTGTATTAACACACTAGACTTGCTTACTTTTCTGACTTAAGACTGTCTTGCACAAAGTTTAAAAATAAACTGTCCCGCTGTCGCAGATCTGCCTGCTATTCATAATCCATATCACCATCTACAATCATCATGAAGCTTCTAGCCATTCATAACTCGCACACATGCTTACTGAATAATGCGAAAGCAACAACAACAAGCAGTAAAAAACGAAATACCAAGAAAGCAAGAACAATAATATTTTTGTAGTTGATTTACTTGGACTTTAGTGTGCTTTAAATCACGTATGTGTGTTTGTTTGTGTATTATGTTTTTAGTTTTATATTGTTTGTAGGAATATGCTGTACATTTATAACAAGCAGATCACTCGCTGCACTCTGGGTTAGATGTGATACAAATTCGTAACAATATTATAGTTTATTTAATTTAGTAATTTAGTATTCAACTTATTTTTTCTATAAAAAGTATCGAGACTTATGGAATTTCTAAAATGCTTGATTCATTTCGGGCTGAGATTTGTTTATAATTTTTTGTATTAAATCTAGTGTGCATTTCAAAAAACTACTGCAATGTTTTTATTGGCTAACAAATCCAAGTTTGCTGCTGCACCCTTAGAAACCATTGCGAGTGATTTTTGGTCTGATAGTAAGGCTGCGCTCTGAGCACTAGATGGGATCTATACGACGTCCAGGTTGGTTCGTGAATGCCGGATATCTTTAAACGAGGAAGTTGTGATATTGATTTACATCAGCACCTGCCTCGTTGGGCTAATCTGATGATAGACCAACTCCACCTGGTGAATTATTCACGACTCAACAGCGCCTCCGTGTGGCCTGTAGGCTCACACAAGTCGCAACTTTTTGCACCAGAACGATTCAGCCAAAATAGGCACCTCAATCATGCTCGGCACTGAAATGGTCTGCAATTCAGAACCTCACGGGGGATTTGCTGACCCCGTTCTGCCAATTTTAACCCTTGATAAGAGTGCAGGAAGTCCAACACAACATGGAAGTGAAGACACAACCAAGGCGAATTCCATATAGTTTACAAAGCTGGCAGTTTTATTTAAAATTAAAGAAATAAATGAGATTGAAACAAACTGATCAATTTAGTCTAAAATATGGTTTTTGAAATTTTCCTATGGGCATGCGATTGCGTTGACGCAGCCGGCGCACTGCCTCTCGTAAATATTTCGGTTGCAAAGCGCCAGTATCGCCCATCTCCTCCATAACATCCAAAGCTATTATTGAACAAAATAAATTTTATTGCTTTTTTTATATTTGCATTAGTATACCTTCTTCCACAATTTCCCCAACAAAAACTTTGGCTATACCAGACATGGCAATAACAACGTTTTGTGACACCGAACAGCCTGTAATAGTTTGCATAAGTCTCTTTACTGCCGCTTTTGGAAAAGCAGATCTTCTGTACATTTCATAACGGTCCAACTGTTCCTCAGTGAAATTGGAAACCAATACTCTGAAAACAATTTGATAAACAAACCAGTCTGTATTACTTTAAAAAACTTACTGCATCTTTTCCCTTTCTTCCTCTTCTAATTCCTTTTTAGATTTTTGTTTACGACTGGCAGGTTGATGTTCTTCATGTGCAGTTTTATTATCTGAGGATTCCTTATTTACTCCCAGGATTTGATCTGATTTGAAGTCAGATTCCTTACTGTCGTCCAATTTATTATCAGAATCCAAACTAATACTGTTTTCACTGTTGTTTTTATTATGATCCTGATGCGAATCGAAGAATTTTAATTCAACTTCATCGGAATCGTTAGATTTTTGCCTTTGGAAGAATATGTCATCCATTTCGAAACAATAATTTAATCAACTTTTTTTATATGCATAAAAAATTATTTCCAACTTTTGTTTACAAAAATATTTATTAAAAGTAACAACAACAACGAGTTGATTTCATATTAATTTTAGTGTTATAAAATGGAACTATTTAGGTGTTGCTTTGACTTGTCTAACACACACGAGAACATTTGTTCTGTCAACTTTTGGTCGAACTAGCTTCAAACCCCCACATGCCGCACAAAACCAATTCAAACACTTACTAAAGACCTACTATCCCACACAATCGTACGGTTCTTACAAAATCATCATGTTATGAAATTTTTCATTAATAAGTAACACGGTTTGTCAAAAACTGTTGCATAGTTGCATTTTAGTACTTTCTGTGCACACATGCTAAATGTGAAGGATCACACGATCGTGTGGGATGGTGTACCAGGTCCTTAAGCAATCAAATGAATCTAAAAACACTAGAGGTCCAAATAAACTATACAAACTGCTTGGTAAGCACACGCTTTCCGCTTGCACCCAAACCCTACAAACATAAACACATGCAAGTGCAATTTAAACACACATGCAAATACAAATTAACGACCTTTTTTGTTTTCAATGAAAGTAGACGGCGATTGCTTTGCGGCAATTTGCTCGCCATATGAAGTTTGCGAATTATATATTGTTTAATAGATTGTTATACCCTCTAATTCTTGATATTATGTTTTTTAATTTTTATATTTTTAATTTCTAAAATGAAGATACATTTTTATACAATTCTAAGCATTATTAAACAAAAAACATCATTTTCATTCACTTTGTCTGCTTCTTTTCCACCACCTCACTCTGCAAAAATTTCATTGAAATGGCCAAATTTACACTCACATTTACAATGTTTGCACGAAATTTTTTTAACTATCGATTATCTTTGCGACTCGTGCAATTCGTTGCAATATCATAGTAGTAGTTTCGCAGTTTCATCTTGTTAAATTCTGGTAAAGCACAAAGTTTGCAGGCTTGGAGTGAAGTTCTTCTGATCGTCAGTGCGAACGATATCATATTTAGCAACCACAATTTGTGTCTTAAATTCAATAAATTGAAAGGTAACAATTTGTAAATAAAGTACCCAAGTTATTGAAAAGAATATAATAAGCCCTATTTATTTAATTTTTTCCCCCAAACACCCCACATAACTAACTCACTCCGAGTTAATTATATCCATAATTCTGCTATGAAGCGGAATTGGTTTAAACAAATTTGCTGTTCAAGCCCAAGAAAAGAGCAACAATCAAAATTGAACAAAATTGCTGCTTTTTTTTGAGCGCTAAAAGCACAATTTGAGTTAACCAATTCTGCTTTGAATAAAGCAGAATTGGG
Organism: Thecocarcelia acutangulata; assembly: GCA_914767995.1. NCBI lineage: Eukaryota > Metazoa > Arthropoda > Insecta > Diptera > Tachinidae > Thecocarcelia > Thecocarcelia acutangulata. The sequence goes on along the minus strand of OU612097.1, from coordinate 24,309,154 downwards.
AATATAATTAACTCGAGGTGAGTCAATTATATTGCGGTTTGGGGAAAAAGAAATAAACAAACAGGGCTTTAGTGTATCTTCCCAAAAGGTACAGGATCAATTTATTAAACTATTCACCTGAATTTTCAATGGGTGTAAATACTAATTGACGAATCCAAATTTTTAGACTATAATGTTGATCGCACTGGGTCTTTCTCGCTCACGATGGTACGTCAGTTGATTTTTATCCAAACATGCTTCAAATATTTGAACGAACTAGCAAACACCCCCATAAACCAATAAAAATATTTGGACCTGTTTGGCAAGCAGTCTATGTAGTTTATTTGGTCCCTAGTACGACACAATGCTATGTAGACCAAAACCAAAACGCGGTATGAACCTACCCAAAAACCACTAAACTGTACATATAAAAGTAATATAAACAAACAGCCAAAGTTTGAAGGTTTCGGTAAAATAACAGAAACAAAAATTTAAAATAATCTTAAAACTAAAGTTTTCGTTTCCATTTCTGTAGTTGGCCCATATAAAAGAATAATATACAAGGTAGGGTCACTTAAGGGCACTTCAGACTATGACACTTTGTATTAAGACTTGTCAAAAATCCAAATAATACGTGCAAGTACGATAGTGTGAATGTAAAGCATTACGAAAATGAGAAACAATACGGTAAGAGATTTGACGTCCCATAACAATTCGCCATTTTTAGAAACTTGTTTAAACAATAAGATTTTTCATTGGATCAGGGTTCCATTTTTTACAAAAGCAAATAATAAAAATATTAAAACGAGACGTTAAGCAATTTGACTGTTTAATTTCAAATCATATTTCTTATTTTACATTATGTGTGATGGTGTGAAAACAAAAATAATGGTACGTTAGATTTTTTGACAGTCGCAACAAATATCATTAGATTTTTATCTCACAAAATCCAATACAAATCTTAAGACTTGTATGCCCTTTAAGCAGTATTTTAAAATGTGCATCATTAAAACTTAATCTGTTTGGATATAATATTTTGAATTCTTATAAGTATTTTCGTTATTTGTACTTATATCAGATGGAATATTATAATATTTATTCCGTTCCACGCTCTTATTTTGTATGAATTTTTTATATTTACTGATAAGCATAAAAACAATTGTAATTTTTTCGACTTCGTTTCAAATTGAATAAACTTCAAAAAAAAAAAAATATAATGATAGCCTTCTTGATCTTGTTAGATAAGGGCCTCTGTACGGCAACAAAATTGAAATATTTGAATTGATTATTTTTCAGAACTTTTAATATTGATTTCTCGGCGGAGTTTTACATAAATATACAAAATATCAATATCACTTTCCAAATTGTTAAAGTTTATTACAGACTTCTGAAGATATGCTAAAAGTAGGTGTGTAAAAAGCGCCATTTTAGCGGATTTTAAAAAAATCAGCTGAGCAAGGTTTTTAGGGAACTGAAAAGCGCTAAAATTAGCGCGGAAGGCGCTGAATTGGCAACCGTGATGCCAGATGAACTAATCTTGTGTGTGAAGGATTGGAACTAATATTGTTCGCAAGGTGCATTAACGTATACGGCATGTGACAATTTTTTGCTACTGGCAGTATAGTAAGCTATTTACGTCAAATGTATTGTTTACATTTTTGAAAGTGAATTTAGTGTTTTATTCTGAATTAAACATATACAAATTATTTTGTGAACATATAAATAATTCAAATAAATATATTTTATAATTATGAGAAGGTACATTCATAGTTTATAATTGTGAAAATAGTTACAAATATTTTTGATAAACATAGCTTACCACATGCCTGTTTTTGTTGTATTGTTGTAATTTTGCTCTAGTGCTGCCACCGTGTATTCGTTAATGCACCTTGATTGTTCGTCTTAAAATTGTTCTCGTTTGTACATTTTATGCTCAGTGCTGTTAAATGTTTTTTATTTCTTTGTTTTCATTCCTGTTTTCGTGCGGTTTTTTTTTTTTGAGTCAAAAGGAAAACTCGTGTTCGTTTTTCCTTTCATCTGATCTTTTCGCAAAAAGTACGGTTTGTGCGGTTGTTGGTTAGTAAAAACTAAAAAACCAACTTAAACCAAAATAATATTATTAAATTAATCAATATTTATGTTAAATTTAGTTTATTCAAAGAGTCTTTATCAAAATGTCAACAGTAGAAGAACTTAAAGTTGATGGAGCTGAAACCACAAATGCTGAAACTAATGAGGTCTCTGGTGCAGTAGTTCAAGAAGAGGTTAAAAAACAAAAGAAGCCAAAACCGAATAACAAAAAATTAAGGCAAGGTAATTTCAACAGAAACTTAACTGCTTGTGGAATAACATTTAATTAAATATTTTGTCCGAACATAAATAAAGCGGAAGCCGCTGCTAAGAAAGCAGCCGATGGCGGAGAGATTGAAAGCCCAACTGCAGAAACCAAAGTTGAAACTAATGGTGACAATACAGTATCTGAAGGAGAAAAGAAAACGGCCAATAAAAAGAAAAACAAGAACAAAAGCAAAACTCCAAAAAAAGTTCAAACTGATCCTCCTTCCATACCAATTTCTGAACTTTTTCCGGATGGTAATTTCCCTGAGGGAGAAATTATGCAACACCCCAAACCTAAACACATGCCTGATGATACAGTGGCTGCAAATCGTTTAACTTCAGAAGAGAAACGTGCTTTAGATCGTGCACACAATGACATATATCAAGAGCTGCGTCAGGCGGCTGAAGCTCACCGGCAAACGCGTCAATATATGCAACGTTACATAAAGCCCGGCATGACCATGATACAAATTTGTGAAGAACTTGAAAATACTGCTCGCCGCTTAATAGGCGAAAATGGCTTAGAAGCTGGTTTGGCATTTCCTACCGGTTGTTCTCTCAACCATTGCGCTGCCCATTATACCCCTAATGCTGGTGATGCTACTGTGCTGCAATACGATGATGTTTGCAAAATTGATTTTGGTACACATATCAAAGGCCGCATTATTGACTGTGCATTTACACTGACATTCAACAACAAGTACGATGTGCTGTTGCAAGCCGTTAAAGATGCAACCAATACTGGCATCAAAGAGGCCGGCATTGATGTGCGTCTATGCGATATTGGAGCTGCTATACAAGAAGTTATGGAATCATATGAAGTTGAGTTGGACGGCCAAGTATATGGCGTTAAGGCGATACGTAATTTGAATGGTCATTCGATTAGTCCATATCGTAAGTAGTACTTTTTGTTTTTGTCAATCTCGACAGCGTGCTTTCGTTCGCAATCTAAGCGAAAGAACATTTATTTGGGTTCGTCTCAACTTTTTGCTATGCGAACGATGTGCCAAAACTCGATTAACGGCCAGTTTACCTATCTCGACAGCATGCTTGCGTTCACAATCTAAGCGAAAGAAAATTGATTTGGGTTCGTCTCAACTTTTTGCTATGCGAAAGATCTGTGATAGACAAATAGTGAGATAGAAAAACCCAAATTGATTCGAATGTGAGTGACTGGCTGCTTTCTTTCGCAATCATTTTCTTTCGAAATTGGTAAACTGGCTGTAAAATACATAAGAATATGCGAACGAATAGTACTGAGTTAGACAAACCGAAATTGATTCGAAAGTGAGTAACTGGCTGCTTTCTTTCGCATTCATTTTCTATCGAAATTGGTAAACTGGCTGTAAATGTGTTTTAATTTCACATAACTGTTTAAAATTCAACTACATAAGTAGTTTAAAAACGATTTGCAAAAGAAATGCACTTTAAATTGCTCAGGCGTAAAGCAGCTCTGGACTGGAGAAAACCTCTCGCGTCATTTGTAATTGTTTTTTAAGAGCGATCAAGCTTGTTGTTGTTGGCCTTGGAGAGTTTTGCGTCTCGCTCTTAATATTTACCCTTTTGCCTCAACTATCCCAGTGAACTTTTTGTCACATACATCTTCGATCTGAGAGCATTGACAATGTAAGTGCGACCCATCCGAAGTCTGTATACAATTCCTACTTACATTTACACAGCGATGGCCTAGGCCGTAAGATGCATCCAACACGGTATACATTGTAAGCGAAGATTGGATGAGTTCAAAACTATATTATTAGCATTTGTTTTCTTCTTTGCTTCTTATGTACAATTAATTTAACAAAATGAGTAGAAAAATACTAATCTGAATCGGATGCTAGTTGTTTGTTGTGTTGGATGTGTTTATTTTGATTTTTTCTGTTGACACAATCGCTTACAATCGGATGCTTTGCAAATTGTAATAAATTGTGGACTGCTGGGTAACTGCATTAGTTTTTTGAGGCGCGACGCGAGAGCTTTTCTTCAGCCCAGAGCTGCTTTACAACCAATTTTTTTTTTTTTTTTTTTTTGAAATATTGTTTGAAAAAAAATTTACGTTATAAAAAATAAGGTGTAGCTTGTCATTCGGAAACATTATATTTCTCACTTTATCCAGGTATCCATTCCGGCAAAACTGTGCCCATCGTTAAGGGTGGCGATGCAACACGTATGGAAGAGAATGAATTTTATGCTATTGAGACATTTGGTTCGACTGGTCGCGGTCTTGTTCATGATGATATGGATTGTTCTCATTACATGAAAAACTTTGATGTACAACATGTGCCATTGCGTTTGCAATCTTCCAGTAAACTATTGCGAACTATCAATAAACATTTTGGTACTTTGGCTTTTTGTAAACGTTGGTTGGATCGTGCTGGCGCCACTAAATACCAAATGGCTTTAAAGGACTTGTGCGACAAGGGTATTGTTGAGGCCTATCCACCTTTGTGTGATATTAAAGGTTGTTATACAGCTCAATATGAACACACAATTATGTTGCGTCCCACATGTAAAGAAGTTGTTTCACGTGGAGACGATTACTAAATGTTTACGGGTTTGTCAAATGATTATCTTTAAAGGCAACCCGTTTACAAGCAGATCTTCAAACTATGTATTCATTTTTACTGATAATTTTTCTCAAAATATGAAATGAAAATAAAACTAATACTTAAAAATTAATCTTGTGTAGAACTCTCTGCAAGTTTTTGTATTATTTGAATTTTCTTTTATTACATTGTGTAAAAAACCTATTACATTTTTCTATTAAAAATAAAATCAAAACCTCTATTGCTGAAATAAAAAAACAACGAAAATTCGAATTATTTGTTTATTTCAAATGTTAGAGAAATATCAGATTTTTAATCTGTTTACTATATAACTACCTTAAAAACTACACCAAAATAATATAAAATAACACCAGACCTTTTTTTTTATAATCTCTATTATATTAGTATAAATTTAGATCAGAAGTAACGTAGTTTAAAGGAATGCCGTCACTTAGACAATTATCATGTGGCATACCTCTGCTTTGATGGTGTAATTCTTGAGCCATGGGTAAATCATGTGTTATAACTTCTTTTGCTACAAATGTTCTTGTTTCTACATAATCTAAGCCAGGTTCAGGCTTTGCCCCCATTAAGAGGTTGCCTTTTTGCACACCCATGTACTGGGTGGCTTTGGCATTTAAAGGCAATAGACCACAAGTTTCGGCCTGAACTTTACGATGTGCTTGAAGGTTAGAGACGCAAGTGAAACGTTTGCCACAGCCATTACACATAAAACGTTTAATGCCTGTATGTACGGACATATGAGTAAGTAAACTCTCGCGATAAGGATACTCTTTCGGGCAGAGCTGCAAAAAAAATTATTGCAATCAATTTTTGTTCTCAATAAAGATGTCGAAAGAAACTTACATGACATTTGAAACGTTTTTCGTCTGTGTGGGCATATTTAATATGGGTCTTGTATTGAGCCTTAATTTTAAATGTTTTGCCACATTTATCACACTGGTAAGGTCTTGCATCACTATGCAATAACATGTGAGTTTTGAGTATACCTGCCGTGGTCAAACATTTGCCACATTCCTGACACTGGTATAAAGGCACACGACCACAATCCGAACGCTCATGATCGGTTAATTGCGTACGTCCCATGAACTTTTTGCCACACTTCATACATACCAAGTTACGTGAATTTTTGTAGTCTTTATTACCACCATGAATGCGTGCTCGATGCGATTTGAGAGCATCACAGCCAGTCATATATTTCTCACATATTTCACACCACAAGAGATCTTTGTGTTTGTCATGAGCATGAGCTATTGCCTCTTCACGTGAAGCAAAATATAAAGTGCAATAACAGGGGCACTTGTGTATCAAGCTGCCATCTGGACCATGTTTGGGTATATGAGATATTAGGCGTTTCTCCATCAAATAAATTTTATCGCATATATGACATTTGAAGACATCGTCATTCGATACCTCTTCAAAATCGTTTTTAAACACTTCCTTAATAAAGTCTTCAGATCGTTTGTGATCCTCGCGTAAATGTTTTTCATAAGGTTTGCGCATATAATAAATTTTTATACAGTCCGGACACTTCCAAGACTTATCGCGCTTTCGTATAAGTTTCATGCGTTCTTTTAATTGTTTGGCTGATATTGAAGCTAAACGATAAGATTTGCCGGATTTTGTATCTTCGTCAGAATCAGGTTCATTTTTTATTTTCTTTGAACGCCTGGGTCGATATTTCCCACGCTTCTTAATAAATCTCTTGATTTTCTCAGACTTTGAAAAGAAAGGCGCCGCGTTGCGTGGCACTTTGACTGTAGGAGACTCCTTCAACGAAGGAAAACAGCTGGTCACATCCTCCAGCAAAACATAACAGTTTTTAAGGTCATCTTCGGTTACATCACTGGCCTGGAATAATCGTTTCATATAATATTTTTCTTCTACTCTCAACTGTTGTTTACATGGGCTTGAGGCCACTTGTTGTAAAAGTATTGGTTTATTAATATTTCGATATTTCAACACACCGCAAAATTTTAAATATTTTTATTGAATTTTTGTTGAACTTTATAATTTTTAAATTAAATTTTTGGTATGCTGCGTGGTTAAAGCAGCAGATCATGATACGTCATGACCCAAGTTCAAATCCCAGTGGGTACTGATGACTACGAAACAGCTAGTTGTCCCCCAGCTAAAGATTTGATTATTACTTTTCTTGTCTTCTTCAATCAAAAGTTATTGATCACAGCAAATTTGTATTGTAAAAAATCCTTCTTAAGAATAAACTTAGGAAAGGAAAAAACTTGAACTATAACCCGTTGTACAAATGTACATACCAAAAATTTAATTTAAATATTTTTGTTTTCAAATTTAAAATTTTCCTGAAGAGGACACACAAAGGGGTGTCGAAATATCGAAATATTAATAAACTAATACTTTTACAACAAGTGACCTCACGCTCATATAAACAACAATTATAATTTAAAAAGATCGAAAAAGTAGGATCCAGATACGAATTCTACTCTCAACAATAAAAAGAAAAACCATTACGAACCTTGAGCTTATTTTCTAGAATGTCTTCGCTATCTTCACCTTCATCATCACTTTCTTCATATTTTATATAAGACATTTCCGACTCTTTCAATATATCATCGGAATCATGGCTATATTTTTTTTGGGGCATTCTACGTTTTCTTTTCGGTCTAGAGTGATTATTAGCACTAAGCTGTCCTTTGTCAGAAACATGACTATAATCATTTTCGTTCAATAGATGCTCCAAGATACGATCCTTTTCATCAAATAAATTATCTTCATCTTCGTATTTCACCTCAGCACTATAGGAATCTTCCATAGGCGTATACTCAAAATCTGCCAATGATTCTATTTGTATATTTGTGGCAATAGCCACATCTGCATCGTCTTCTTCATAGTTTTCCTTTTTAATGGGCGCTGGTGGTAATTGAATTTTAAAATCTTTAACTGATTTAACGTTTTCTTCCTCCGAATCTGAATCGTCAATTTCAAAGTCTGGCACATATTCATCTTCGCTATCATCAGACCACGGAGTAGTTGTTTTATCATGTAAGGGCATATCATTTATAACAACTTCCGGCACTGGTGGCGGCATACTATTATCGTCTGCAAACTCGTCCGCTTCTAGTTCAATTTTTTGCTTCGGCTCAGAAGAAAAATCGCCCTCTTCAACATTGTCTTTACTGACCGCTGTTTCAGCTTTCGAATCATCATATACCTCTAGAATATCAAAACTCATGAACTTTCTTCTTGGAGTCCTTTTGCGTAGGGCGATTGGCATTGGCTTAGGACCTCCCGTACGCTTACGAGCTGTAGGTTTTGTTTTGTAAATTTTTTCGGGTGATTCCTTCTTCGAATTTGCCGCCTTCACCTGATCATCAAGTTTAATAATTTTATTAACATTAACCACTTTGATTTCAGAGGTGGGATTCAAAGTGGCCGGTACTAAAAGGAAATGCCGAAAAATTTAAACAATCGATTGTTGGTTAGATATGCGGACTTACTTCTGGAGGTAAATTTTCGAACACGATTTCTTGGTGGATCGAATTCTGGCAAACCACAAGTCTCGGGTCGGTTGCGCCGATGTTTAATTAGATTAGAATAACATGAAAATCTCGAACCACATCCCTTGCATTCGACTAATCGTATACCAGTGTGAATGGAGGAATGCGTTACGATACTTTCCCGATGAGAAAAGCTTTTGCCACAGACCTTTTTTGAATAAAGAGAAAAATAAAAAATAAAAGTAATAATTTCGTCTACACAACTAACGAATAACATCAGCAAAATTACATCACATTTATAGGGCTTTTCACCCGTATGAGTTCTTTCGTGCTCCACCAAACGAGCCTTTTGTTTAAAATTGCGTCCACAATAACTGCAGCAAAACTTCAATTCGCCCGAGTGATTTTCTAAATGTTGTTTTAAATTATATTTCGTAACGAATGCCATAGGACATTTATCACATTTATATGGCTTAATACGACCACATTCCGTTTCGATGTGACGTCGATAGGGATCTACAGTTTTATAAGCGGCTCCACATTTCTCGCAAGTAAATATTTCTCGATCCACTCCATGGTGAATATCTCGAATGTGAACCCTATAGTCATCTTCATTGGTAAAGGTGACATCTTTGCACAGGCGACAAGCAATGGTGGTATGTTCAGACTCTCGATGCTTTTTCAATTCATCTTCGGAACAAAAACGTGCCTCACAATAACGACATATAAAACCACCAGGCGGTTCGTGTTTTTTTACATGCTTTACATAGCCGGCAAGAGATACCAGCGCTTTGTTGCAAACCGGGCAAAAAAGTTTCGGTACACCATCAGTAGAGAGTTTAACTAGCATGGCTGCGGCCGCTGCTGATGAAGTAGAAGCATCATTGGTATCGGCTTTAGGAAGAAAACAAAAACATTCAAAAATCAAAGTTGTAAATAAACACAAAATTCCCAAGTTATATTTGACAATCTTTAAGCTAGAGATAAGAAAGTTGGCTCCCTATAAAACACTTAGTTAAAGAGATCAGATTTTACTGAGAAGTTTCCTGCTCTGTTCAATTTCAAATCATTGTTTCGCAGGCGTGATTTTTGTTTCTTTTTGGTTTATCAAAAGAAAATTCGCATACAAACCGTCTTTGAAACAGAATGTTCAGTCAAGAGCGGACAAGGCAACTGTTGCCTTGTTTTTGTGTTGAAGGGCGAATGGGAAGGCCTGGGAAATCCTTGAAATTTCCCAGGAAATTCCAAGGATTTCCTGGGAAATTCCCAGGAAATCCTTGGAAGAGTTGTTAAGCATATTTGAACGTTTGGGGCGCTCGTATAGTGGAAGACCTTTGAGAAAATCACCTAATGCAAGATAATGCGCACAGATGCTTTGGAACTGACCGGTGCTTCATATGCCACCAAAATCACGTTTTTGAATTCGGCGATCGCGCTAAGAGCAAGTGGGGCGTGGAAGAAGAACATATGGTGTTGGTGGGAATATTTTTAACCCCCTGTATCACAGGAGAGTTAGCTTTAGGCTGCGCAATGAGTGTAGCGACTATAATTGGGGGGCTAACTGAATGCGTCACTATAGGGTATAGAAGGAAAATATCGAATTTGCATTTATAATTGCTGTTGAATGCCCTATCGGGTATTTATACAGCGTCCAGATTGGTTCGTGGATGGCGGATATCTCTTAATGAGATAAAATCTAAAGGTGCTTAGAAGTTCTAGCCTTGACAGCCTAATCCCACGGTGGTAACGGAAAACGCTCACTACAACGTCCCTATGCACGACAAAGTATTTGTCATGCTTGGGCAATATTTTGGATCACATGCTGAATGGTGTATGCTCTCGACCCTTGTTTGGAGCGGTGCCTTCCTAACATGCCGATCTCAGGGTTAAGTCAACAGGTTGCGGTGCAAATCTGCAATAAACTTAAAAATGCTCTCCCTGCATTTGGGTATTAAATCACTGCCACCACGTTGCATTTCGGCGCTTCCGGCTCTCGTGATATTAGAAAATCGTAACCTCTGGTCAGATGCTGTAGCCTTAAAAAACGCTACTACAGGTTCAAGCACCAAACGGCTCGAGCAACTGTTATCCCCCATAAACAACTCAACAGCAACACAAAATTTCTACACAGCAAGATAACAGTCAAGAAAAACAGGAACTCCTCTTAATTAGAAACCAAGACATTCGAACCTGGAGCTTCATGGTACAGAGTCAGCGATGTGGCTGCTAATATGGGAGCGGACGAAGTGGCAAAGGCCGGGGTCCGCATATAACAAGGGGATATAGACGCGATGGTAGGGACCCGACTTAAAAGCTGTCAAAATAGGAGCTACCGTAATCATCAGTTAACTTGGAAACCTTTGAAAGATTTTCCCAAACATTCAACTATATATTCAGTGGCGAGCACTTATTACGCTATTTATTCGCCTTGGCATGCTTTCAAACAATGACTCGATGGTCTGATGAGGAATATTGGACCACTCCGTTTGTTCCCTAGATCAAAAGCCATTTGAGTTTGTCGGCGGAGTGTCATATTGCGCAAGCCATTTTTATCAATAAACTAAACAAATTTTCAATGGAATTCAGATTCAGGCTTTGCGTTTGCCTGTTTGGGTCTTTTACCTATTTGGAGGAACATAATCGCTCCATGGTCCTGGCATCCCGGTCCAAAAGCAGACAAAGCCGTGATTGTTTTTTACAACATTTGGGCTAACATTTTCAAACCAGTAAAGGCCGTGATTCACTATCCTACACGATCGTACGATTCATTGACAGGAAACTGTTTCAAAAGTCTGGCCGACTTGAAAAAAATCGCTTCAAAATGGCGTTGTAGGCCACACTATCATACAAGTATAATTGCAATAATTTATATACACAATAAAATAATTAAAAACTTTTATTAACGTAATAATTTTACATTACTTAAATGTGTTTCTCGAGGCACCAACAATATTCTCATATTTTTCACAATATGTACAACACTGATCGCACAGAAACCATAATGTTTTGAAAAGTTTCATAAAATTTTTCAAATCGCACGATTTGTCAAAAAGTCTCTCGCACGGTTGAATTTTTAGTACTTTTTCAGCACACATGCTTTATTTAGTAGATCACACCATCGTGTATGATAGTGTAGCAAGGCCTTAACACTGTGCGATAACAGTTTCCAAACTTTTTGCCAATTTCACAGGCTGAATAATTGTTATTTGTCGTTTCAACAACTTGGTTTTCCAAAAGGTATGACATTTTTCTAATTTTTTGCTTTTAGCAAAAAATAGGGCAAATTTTTAGAAGCTTTTTGAATAATTTGCTTTTGAAATTATTGTTCTTAGTTTTCTTTTTTCGACCTTCTAAAACTGTTATATAGTTTGTTCTTATCTTTCTAGGCTCTAGGTCTTGGTGTCGATTAATAATTAAATAAAACCTTTTTTTAAGGATTATTATTTATTTTATTTTCAATATTTCGAATACCTTTGGTATCCTTCTTTAAGCACTAGGAAACAAATGTAACAAATTATATTAATATAGACACAACAAAACATATAGAGCAAATTAAATATAAAAACAAAAATAATAATTATAAATATTAGCACTTGACACAAACTATATAATTTTCTTTTGAATAAACTGTAAATAATAATTTAAATGGATGAATCAAGGCGAATTCATATCAGGTATATGCAAGAGCAATAAATACAACACTACAAAAAATAAATCTTTTTCAAACGTCAAGGGAAAAATATAAACACGAAAAGGAATTCAAAAAAATATATAATAAAAAAAAATTTACAAGAAAAGATAAACTTTTAATTATTTCGTGAAACGTTTAACTATTTCGTGAAACTTAAAGTCTCAAATGATAGAGCTTGAAAAGGTGAAAATGGCCAGCCAGATTGGGGAGAATTCTGGATGATACCTGGCGGTCAAGATACAATAATATAAAAAATTTGTTAAAACAAAATTTTTTTAACTTGTTTTAATTATTCCATTGACATCTGAAAAAGATTAAAATTAAAAAAAAAAGTTATCAGCTGCGCTGTCAATTTCACCTGTTATAAATTCGCCTTGGGATGAATGAATAATTTGTAATAAACCCTAGGCGACTTTATACAGGTGAATGCAAGCGGAGAGGCGAATTCAGTACTATGTATTTTGTTATTGTAAAACATATCGTGAACGTCATAATCAAAATTCGCCTAAGATTGCTCAGCAGAGAAAAAATTTTATATAAACGTTAAATATAAGCTTTTATAATTGTTTTTAATTAAAATCACAGTTTATATTAGTTTTTCACTTTTAAATTCACACAAATTTCTTGAAATTGCACTAAATCATGCAAAAAAACCTTCAGATTAAAATGGCGCGAAAAAGCTTGTAAACAAAAGAAACAAAATTTGACAGTCTCATTGGAAAAAACGCGAGAAGCAAAAAATAATCACCTGTGCTGTTAAGTTCACCTGGTAATGAATTCGCCTTGAATAAACCATAATAATAGTTTTAGAAAAAAAAAATCAGATAACGGTACTTAAATTTGTCGCCAGTTGTCTGTTTATGTGTTGCCGCTTTAAAGTGCAAAAGTGGATAGAGCGGTTTTACATTTGGACAGACGATGGGCAGACAGACGAAATTTGAGGGTGCTTTTAATTTTTTTCAGATAAAATTCAATTAACTTTTAAGCATGTGGTGCAGTTTTGCTTTCTTTTATCCACTTTTTCTTCTATATTTCTGTCACATGCTTTTGACATTTTGGTCTCATTCCAAAAACATAATACATGCAATGTTTCTTGAAGTTGTTCTTATTGTAGACAAGGCGAATTCATTATGCATCGGTGAATTTGGTCAATCCGCCGGTACTTTCTCTGTCAAGTTTACCTTTTTCGGCGCCATTTAAACTTTTATTCTATACAAAGAAACTGAGTGAAGTGATACAAAGTTGTGAAAAATATTAAAAATGAGAACTTGCTCCGTTTGTAAAAATAAATTTCAAAAGGGGAATGAAACGAAACAAAAATTAATATCCAAATTGTTTTTTATCATGGTTATTGTCGTTTATAAATACTAAAAATGCACATGTTCTTTATCTACTACTTTTGACAGCTGAAATGTGAATTCGCTTTTTACAAAAACAAAATATCCATGATACAAAAAACAAGGTAACCGCTTCGCTACAACAATAAAACAATAAAAACAACAACAGGTATTTTGTTTGTGTAAAAAGGCGAATTCACACTTAAGTTGTCAAAAATAGTTGATAAAGAACATGTAAAAAATTTAAATGGCGCCGAAAAAGGTAAACAAAACTTGACACAAAAAGTGCCGCCATATTAAATGAATTCGCCTGAATTCGCCGATGCATCCACCTAATAATTAATTCGCCTTGAAAATATCTATTGTTTTTTATTGTTGTATTATTGCAGCGAAGCGGCTTCCTTTTTTTTTTGTATCATGATATCACCTGATTGGTGTAAAATGAATTCGCTCTGGACAAAACAATTATCATGGTACAACAACGTTTATTAAATTTAAGTGCATATGTAAAATTTAATGTGTCTAAAACTAGAGAAGTACATTTTTACTAGCCCGAAATAAAAAAAAAATTATTTTTTACTTATATTTTGTATTTAAAATACACAATTTGAAAGCATTTTGTATTTGAAATACTACAGCTGCAAAGTATTTTGTAGCTTTTTTTTAAATATATAAGGAGTGTATTTTGCCCGGCCCTGAAATTATTTTGTATTTGAAATATACAGCTGGAAAGTATTTTGTATCTTGTATTTGAAATAAATAGAGTGTATTTTTATAAATTATTGAGATTATACGCTAATAAAGTCAATAAACTCAATTGTTTGAATGGGTTTTTTTCATTTCTGAAGGTTTGTTTTCTCACTTTTTGATACCAAGGCGAATTCACAACAGGTGAAATTGAGAGCGCAGCCGGATTTCAATGGAATAATTACAAACAAAATCATTAAAAAAATTTTTTTTTTTTTAATTCTGTATTTGTAGTTTGAGAGCCAGGTATGATCCAGACTCTCCTCTAATCCGGCTGGGCATTTTCACCTTTCCAAGCTCAGATTAAACAGACGTTAATTTTCGCGAAATAATTAAAAGTTTTTCTTTTCTTGTAAATATTTTTTTATATTATATTTTCCTTACATTCCTTTTTTTGTTTATATTTATCCCCTGACATTTGAAAAATATTTTTTTTTTGTAAGGTTGTATTCAAGGCGAATTCATAACAGGTGAAATTGACAGCGCAGCTGATAACTTTTTTTAATTTTAATCTGTTTGATGTCAATGAAACTACACAAATTTGGGGGAAAATTTTTAAAACTATTTTATAAATTATGTATGGTATCTTGAGCGCCAGGTATCATCCAGAATCCTCCCTCATCTGACTGTCCTTTTCACCTTTCTTTCCAACCAAGCTTTATAATCTGAGACTTTAATTTTCACAAAATAATTAAAAGTTTGTCTTCTCTTGTAAATTTTTTTTAAATATATATAGTTTTCCGTTGACATTTGAAAAATATTTATTTTTTGTAGTGTTGTATTTAATAATCTTGCATATACCTGGTATGAATTCACCGTGGCTGTGTTTATATCCCCTGTATTTACCTGGTATGGATTTGCCTTGACAAACTGTTTATATTTTTTTGAAAATTTATTATCAATATTCATTATTAAGTGGATGCATCGGCGAATTCAGGCGAATTCGGTTAATATGGCGGCACTTCCTCTGTCAAGTTTTGTTTACCTTTTTCGGCGCCGTTTAAATTTTTGTACATGTTTTTTATCAACTATTTTTGACAGCTTAAGTGTGAATTCGTCTTTTTACACAAACAAAATACCTGTTGTTTTTTTATTGTTGTAGCGAAGCGGCTACCTTGTTTTTTGTATCATGATTTGTTAAGTGCTGTCCACACCTGACACGAGAACACTAACAGGAACAGCAAAATACTGTTACTGTCAGTTGTGGACTGCAAATGTTAATGTTTTCTTGCCGTCTTGACACGGCTGTTAAGACGTCTGTTTTAAAAGCTCTGTCTTAACAGAAAATGACATTTTAATATGGAAAAAGTAAAAATAGTTTCAAATTAAGAGAAATTGCCAAAAAAAAAAAGTTAAAATTCTTATTTTAGATTATAAATTTTGCAATAAAAACATATTTTTTTTCCACAAACTATAAAATAGGGCATAAAAAATGATGATGTGCTTTTGTTGACGGAGTTGAAATAATGAAAAATCAAGACACCACATAATAATCGAGCCGTCAAAGCTATGTTCTAACAGTATGTTTTAACAGTGTTTCATGTCTAATGTAGACGGGCTGTTATAAAAAAATATAGTACACAGTTTAATACAATTTTGCCGATACATATTTATAAATGTATATATAATCTTGGACACTACACAATACAGATTTATTATAATCAGCAAATTATTATCATACGAAGTAGTAGTAATTTAATGGTTTCCAGATGTAGACTCGAAGTAATCAAGCAGCGTGTGGTTACAACCGAACAGAAGTTCTCTTTTCAAAAACTCCTTGAAATCGTATATCACTTCAAATCTTGAAGAGCTTCTCAGTTAATAATAATTGTGATCTCTTGCATTGACGAACTTATATATACATACATACATATATATAGCCTTAGCTTATTAAGGCCTTGCTACATTATCATACACGATCGTGCGATCTACTAAATAAAGCATGTGTGCTGAAAAGTACTAAAAATTCAACCGTGCGCAGAGTTTTTGACAAATCGTGCGATTTGAAAAATTTTATGAAACTTTTCAAAACATTATGGTTTCTGTGAGATCAGTGTAGTATATATTGTGAAAAATATGAGAATATTGTTGGTGCCTCGAGAAAAACATTTAAGTAATGTAAAATTATGTCAATAACAGTTTTTAATTATTTTATTGTGTATATAAATTATTGCAATTATACTTGTATGATAGTGTGGCCTACAACGCCATTTTGAAGCGATTTTTTCAAGTCGGCCAGATTTTTGAAACAGTTTCCTGTGAATGAATCGTACGATCGTGTAGGATAGTGAATCATATATATTATATTTAAAATTTTGTACATATTATTGTTCAAATTATTTGCCAGCTTTCCTCAACAATGCTTTTAAGGCGATGAGGTCTTGTTATAGATATGTTTTTTATATACAAAATGAATTATTTAATAAATAAAAAAAATTCAATATTTTCGAATTATTTCACCATTTTATAGTTTTGTTCATAAAAAATCGTGACTTTTCATTTCCGTTATTGAGTCGCTACATAAACGGGGTTAAAATTGAACATCTCTGACTTTTGGATTCTTTTTTGACACTTGTTTATCATCACGAAAAGTGGGAAAATATGTAATGAACACCGCCAGTTACAAGAAGTCTCAATTAAGAGTGAAAAATACAGTAAATTAATCAACTGTTGTGAAAAAAAACTAACAAAACTCTAAAAGAAAATAAAATATATGCATAAAAAACAAGCTCACCCATTTTAAATGAATACCCTCTACAATTTTCCAAATCAATCGTAAAGTTTTCTGTATTAAAATTTTCTTTGTTGTTTTATTTTCAAGTTTTTTTCTTTTAACAATTACACATTTTTTGCAATAAGTTTAATTATATGTTCATATTTTAGTTATAAATGCGTTCACAAAAAAAACGAGAGTGGATTTTGTTGATTTGTTTATACTTTTTTTTTTGTTTTGTTATATTACACATTAAAAAATTTCTGGTAAAATTAAATTTTCAATTGCAAATTTGTAGAAATTTTTCATTTTCTCTCTCTTTTGTATACACCTTAAAAAATCGACACGTCTGTTGTGGCGTTGTGTACTCTATTAAATATGGCTGCTTAGTGTGGCTTGTTGTATGTACAGAAACTTTTCTCACACTGCATGGTGAACGAGTGTTGCCGGACGACTGAAAATTACGGATGCTGAGTAGTGCTGGCGAATATTTATTAAAAATGACAAATAGAGGGAGCTGCCTAAAACGGCTAAAGTTAACGGTTTTATGTATATTTAAAAATAAAAATTTAAATGTTTCATTACTTCACGTTTATTATGTGCAGGGCTGGGCAAAATACTCACCTTATGTATTCCAAATACAAGATACTTTCAAGTTGTGTATTTCAAATACAAAATACTTTCAAGCTGCGCATTTCGAATACAAAATACAAATAAATTTTTTGTACTTCGATCTCATAAGAATTTTAGAAATAGAAATACTTTTTTTTTTTGTATTTCGATCTCATAAGAATATACCTCTCTGGTTTTACATACATATTTTATTTTACATATGCACTTAAACTAAGCTGTATATTCTCACCTAAAAAGCCTATAAAAATTTGTGGATAATAGCAACTCATTTAATAAAAATAAGGGATTAGAAAATTTTTGGCGGTTACGCTCTTTTACGTTTTATATATGCGCAGCTTTATACAGGTAGTGGCAGAATTACAATAAATACAACATCAACAAACATCAACATGTATTTTGTTGGTAGAATTTACGAACAGTTGTCAAAATTTTGTTTCAAAAAGCAAATTTACGCAAAGGAAACGAAAAACAGCTGCGCTTATACCACTACCATATTAAAGCTGCCTTGCAAGGAAGTCTATCTCAATGTTTACACACGCAAGTGCAAAAAATCCCAATATGTTACAATTTTTTTACTAATACCTTCACACACCTGCAAGTAGTAGCCTCACTTGCAGCTGATTTTGGTTGGCAGTGAATTTTTCACTTGCATGCAAGCAGAAACAAACAGTCTTGCCCATAGATATTTCATTTCAACTTTAATGGGTATTTTTCAAGGAAAATTTGTTTAAATATTAATATTATTAGTTATATGCCGAAAACATAATATAAAAACACAAAAATAAACAAATATCTATAACTTATTTTTTAATTGGAATACAAATTTATTATTTATATTGTGAAAAATTTATGTACATAATATAATTACCCTGTAATATTGCTATGGTAAAACTTTGGCAGCACAGACATAAAAAGTGCATGTAGTACAAAGGCGTATAACGTTTGTCTTCGACAACATTTTGAAAATTAACTTAAACTTGCGTGTGTAAACCAAAGCTCTCCTATTTTCTTAGATCTCTGCCTGGAACTGACTTACAATAAATCCCTAACATCAATCAAGAAACAGTCATCCATATTCCCTACAGTGACCATCGGTGCACTGAATTCTAATCATTAGATAATTACTCTGCACACACCAAAAGTAAGTACTATTTTATTCACCTTTTTCTGAAGAGCTTAGGGCTTCTAAGCTCTTCGCTAAGCGAAATTTCCCAGGCAGTTAGAGGAAGAAAATAGCATTTTACAAAAACCGAGAAAAATGTATGTAAAAATATTGCAAATGTGTTTATACAACTCACTATTAAGGCAACAATATACAAAATGCGCAACGTTCACAAGACTAGTTAATTTTTACTCAGCGTTGAACTTTGTTGCTTGCTTTTTGTTGACTACAAATTTTGGTGTATGAGTTAATGAAGAAAAATCATGATTTTTGGTGATCTCAGGTCAGTACCTATGCCCTCCTCATGTCATTCGATGATCATTTTTGTTCCATTTGTTTAGAATAAAATGTGTGGCACAAAAATTTATCGGGATGGTGATTAGTTACACTTTTTCACTGTGCCTCATACTTTGAGCACCCTTTACAATTTTTGGAGACAATTGCATATAAATACATTACTTCGGGATTTGCGCTCCTTGATTTTTTATTTTATTGATTTTTACTCAGCGTTGAACTTTGTTGCTTGGTTTTTGTTGACTACAAATTTTGTTATATGAGTTAATAAAGAAAAATCATGATTTTTGGTGATCTCTGGCCAGTACGTATGTCCTCTTCATGTTATTCGATGACCATTTTTGTTCCATTTGTTGAGAAGTGTTTTTATTATTATTTTTTTCGATGTATTGGTTGTTAATATGTACACGCAACTTGTAACAAGTTACTTGCACGTGTAAACTCAGTGTATGTGTTTTTGACAAATTTAAAGACATTTTTTTTATATATCGCATAACTATATTTTACTGTTTTCTTCTATCTTTTTTTTAGTGACAAAATTATTCTAATTGTTTTTTTCTTTCTTTCATAAACATATTGTTTTTTTTATAAATAAAAAAAAATCACTAACATTTTATTAATGTTGGTTCTTAATACTAAATATAAAAAGTCGTTTCCTTAAAAACTTTATACTTAATAATTAATCAAGTTCTATCAAATAGTATCACTTTGTTCTTTGTTGTCGTTTATAATTCTGTTCGTTTAAAAAAAAGTCTTAAATAAGAGTAAAAAAAATCTAGTAATTATCTACAAGAAAAAGTGTTAATACACATATCACTAGTTTTGTTTTAATTTTACAATTTCTTTGTACAAACTACAGAAAAACTATAAGATTTGCGCATGAGTGTGAGTTTTTTCATATGCCTCTATTTTTTCTATGATACGATCATTGATCACTTCTTTAACATTGACTGACCACAAGAAATCATAATGATTCCAGTCGTCATAAGGAATTCGAAACAGGTCGCTGCAAGGTAAAAGCGTGGCCAAATATTCAACATCCGCCACCGCTGACATGTAATCATTGTTACTGTAATACATATTCACGCAACTTTTTATATTGCCCACCTCATAGTGGGGCGGGGTTGCCTGATTGTACTTCTTAAGATTTAGATCGATGCCATGATCAAATTGTTTAAAATCGCCTGAGGTATAGAGTTGTAAATAGTGTATGATTTGTGTGGTTGAGGCTCCGGCGGGATGAGTTTCACAGACGTGCGGCAAAAGAGTCTGAAAGATTTAACAAAACAAAAAAAATTTTTTATGAAGAAAAACGTTTAACATCTAATTCAGTGATTACTTACATGATTCAAATGTCTGGTGCCCCAACCGCCAATAAAGTCCAATATACCCGAACACAAGAATTTAAATGGTGAATCATGTGAACAAACATATTCGCAAAATAACTTTTGTATACTGGTTGTGGGCAGTAATTCCAAACCACCCAAAATCATGCTCATAAACGAGGGATAACCCAAAAATATTCCACCCACTTTCGACAACATAAACGAATGGTTCTTCATGAAGGCAATGGGCGCCAATAAATGGACAGTTCTTACTTTCTCATTATACCAAGGCAGTGATGACATCAAAACAAAATACGTTGTTGTGCCCTGAGAGTGTGCTACAAAATGCAAAGACTGCTGTCTCGTCTCCTCCAAAACATAATCAAGCATGGCGGCCAAATCGTAAACACCTATTTCATGCCAACTGAAATTCCAAAAATCTGAAGAATCAGGATGTTTGTGTTTATGTTGACGTGAATAAGTATTGCCGCGAGCATTCCCCAGCCAAACATCATAGCCCATATCGGCAAACAGGTAGGCTAGTGAAGTTTCCGGACCATTTATGATCCAGTCATCTGAAGCACACAGTATTCCATGTTGCAAAAACACAATCGGCTTTTCTGTATTGTTCTGAAATTTTAATTTTGGCGAATCGGGAATACGATATATCGTCAAAATATAATCATCTGGCGTATGTACTGTATGTTCTTCGACGGGATAATTGTAATTTGAGATCAATTTGGCCTTCAAGAAACAAGAAATATTATAAAATTAAGTTTTTTGATAAAAAAAAAAAAAAAAATACAAGTTTTTTAAATGTTATCGTTCATTCATTTATTAACAAAATTAAACATATTGTTACGAATTTTTATCGCATCTAACCCAATGTGCGAGCCGTTGATCTGATTGTTGTAACTGTACACGCACGTCTAAACAAATAACATAAAGTTTAAAACATACAAACATACATGGTCTGATCAAAAAATAACTGTTATTTTAAAATTTCGTAAGCTGCGTATGTCCAATTTTCGCATTTTTTTTATGCTGGTACTCATATCTGTTATATATGTTGGCAACATCAGCCATTTCCGATTGTCAGTTTGTTTTTGACAGATAAAAAGTTTAGACGTGTTTTGGTGTGCTCTTCGACTTTTTACTAAATTCACTAACTGCCTGTCCCATGATGTCATTCGACATCACTCGCTCGCATATGTTTGAAACGCAAACAAATTTTAAAATATTTTTGGTTAAAATGTTTATTTATGCGAGCGAGCGATGTCGAGTGACATCGCGGGCCAGGCAGTAAATTTTGAGCAAAAACAACGTCGCATGGACAGCAGCTGTTGAACATCGTCAACGACGATCCAGATTTCCTCAAACAGGTCATAATTAGTGACGGAACATGGGTGTATGTATGGCTATGACATTGAAACCAAAGCCTAATCATCTCAATGAAATGGTAGGTACCAAAATAGAATTTGGACCGGTGCCCCAAAGTCTATTTTAGGGTTGCTCCACCGTGTCTAGAAGAGGCCGAAGAAGCTTATCGGTGACAGTAGGGTATCCAACTCTATTGACTCACTGGAGCATCGACGCAGTGTAGGGTTCGTTACTCTGTTCTATCGTTACTACAATGGATTTTGCTCTGACGAGATTAGGGATCTTGATCCCGAAACTCGCACATTTATACGTAACACGCGTGCATCGTCCAGGGCTCATCCATGTGTGGTCGATTACTCGGGGAATCGTACAACGCATTACAGAGAGAATTCGTATTTCAGCCGTTTGCTTCGCCTGTGGAATAAGTTGCCTACAGACGTGTTTCCTGTCTGTTATAATGTTGGAAAGTTCAAGTCAAATGTTCACAAACACTACTCCCTCTTTCCCCCTCCTCATAACCTATTTTCCTAGTTCTAGTACAATGCACTGCATATGTATGTGTTATCTCTTGAGTACTGGTCCAAGAAAAAAAAACACTATGTGTACACTTTTATATTGCTACATATGTAATAATCACTCATATGGCGTGGGTTTCGCGTGTTGCAAACATAAAAACAAGTGAAAAACCCTTTTATAGTTCAGATGCATGTCCCATAGCCAAAACGTGCACCGTTCTAAACAGCGTATCTCCATAATCCCCCCTACTCCGGAAGCAATACGGCAACTCCAACTTTCGTATTAAAGCGGCAACACTGTATATAATTACATATGTAGTAATCGCTCATATGCATAGTTGCCATATTTGACGACTTATCGTCATTTTGATGATTTTAGGTGCTCAAAATAGTACTTTGACGATTTAAGGCCTGTTTTTGACGATTTTTTTTAGATCACATTTACAAATACGTACATACTTAATTTTTAGTTAATTTATGTAGGAACTGAAAATAATATTGAGAGTTAGAAAAAAAAATATAGTAAAATAAATCTGTACGTATTTATTTTGGAGTATACATTTTCTTTTATAAGTTAGAGATGTATTTATAAGACCATATGTGAGTAGTACTTGAAAAAATTATAAGCTAAAAAGTGTACAAATTTTCATGTTTTACAGCGATGCTTATGTATTAAGGAGACTTATGGCGTTTTCCTTTCTTGAAAAAGTGTAACATTTTCAGTATTGTTTTACCAAAAAAACACAGAAGTATACAGTTTTCTCAACTTTTTTTCAGATATTTATAGTTATTGCGACATCTTCTTTTCATCTCAATAAAACTTAAATTTTAAAAGTTGAATTTTAAGAAAAAAAAGTGCAGCATAAGTACAAAACTTTTTCAGAAAAGAAAACGGCATTAAATATGAAGATAAATACAAAACTTTAACTTTTATAAATTTCTACAGTATTGTAACAGAAGAGAGTGTATTTTTTTCTGATATAATCAAAAAGGGTTAATATTTCATAGTAGATTTCGAAAGGCGAGAACTTTAACCCGAATTAAAGCAACGTAGCCTATTAATCTTTGAAAATTTGTTTTACGATACAGATATGACAATGCTAGGTCATTCTTCTTTCTATGGGTAAGTTTATAGGAAAAATAGTAGTTAGAAAATGTGAGAGTTTGCATCTCGGTAAATGAAGCTTAAAAAACGAAATTATTTCAAGAAACTATTTTCAGAAGAAATGTTATATTCCTACTAAGGACCACTTAAGATTTTGCAACTATGGCTGTTTTGACTTAGCCATATCCTATTTAATAGAAGTGTTTATTAAATATAGTATATGAAAGGAAATTTCAATGGATTTCGAGTGCTACAAACAAACATACATACAAGTGAAACTAATATAAGCGTGTTAAAAAATATTTTTCTCAGTTCAAATGTTTTATTCCCTTTACAGCCCTTGTATTTTTTTCGATTTTTTTTTCTGATTTTTCTCAAGATGGTTACAATCAATCGTGTCACCCTATTTCTGCTTGACGTCGAGTTCTGGGACACCCTGTAAGTATATTTAGGGGGATGTTAAAATAATAACCAATTGCGTAATAATTGAGTTTTAAATTAAATGGTATAGACTTGTGAATTGCTTTCGGTCAATGTTCGCAGCAAAATTCTTGTATTTAATGCTTGCGAACAAATAAATTAAAGGTATTACCTGGCCGGCAGCAATTAAGTATAATTAAACTAGAAAACATTAAAATAAATAAATAATTCATGACATATAATAAGTGCACAAAAAAAAAACAAAAAAATAAAAGTACGTTACTCATTTAATTAAATATAAAATAAATAAAAAAATTTGGCATTATGTCCATACATAAAGGTATGTATGTATATGTACATATACTTATCGCTACTTGAAATACAAAACGCTTATATTAGGTTAGGTTAGGTAAACAGGCCGCTTGATTTCCAGCAAGTACCCGGAAACTCCAGCTCACTTGGGTCCTGTAGGTCCCTTTGTGATTGCCTGAAAAAAAAGTTAGTAAAGGGAAAAGAAAATAAAAGGTTATAGGGATATAGAAGGAGTGAGGAAGAGGGAAAGGAAAGGAGGTGGGAATCTATTAGTGTGGCATTACTTGCTGATTTACTAGCCATCCGCTGCTTCTAATGAAAGAAGCTATCGCAGTCGGTTTGACCGAGGCCAGACATGAAAGGCTATTGAAGCTCCGCTCGCCTAAGTACCTTAGACGATGATGCTCCAATGCCGGGCATGTACCGAGGAGGTGAAGTATTGTCTCCTCCTCCTCCTCGTCTTGGCAACTTCTACAGAAGTCGTTATATGTTAGACCCAGTCTCCTGGCATGGTTTCCGAACGGGCAATGTCCAGTGATGACTGCTACCGTCATTCTTAGGAGAGATCTAGGAAGTTTTAGTAGCTCTCCTGTTCTCTTAGAACGCTTATATTACATTTTAGTAATTTTACAGGAGAGAAAAAAACATTCTAAAGCGAGAAAGTCTTCCTTCAATATTGTTACGTTTTTGCCTTTAAAAACGATTCGCGAATTCTTCAATTGTGAATAAAATAATGGCTCTCACAATTGTTCGTTACAGAGTATTTAAATACTTCACAGCTATATTTAGACTTAACGCCACTGTGTATAACACACTAGACTTGTTTAGGTACGTTTAAGGCCTTGTTACGCTATCATACACGATCGTGCGATCTACTAAATAAGGCATGTGGGCTAAAAAAGTACTAAAAATCCAACCGTGGAACAGAGTTTTGACAAATCGTGCGATTTGAAAAATTTTATGAAACTTTTCAAAACATTATTCTGTGAGATCAGTGTGGTATATATTGTGAAAAATATAAGAATATTGTTTTTTCCTCAAGAAAAATATTTAAGTAATGTAAAATTATTATCTTAATAAAAGTTTTTACTTGTTTTATTGTGTAAATAAATTATTGCAATTATACTTGTATAATAGTGTGGCCTACAACGCAATTTTAAAGCGATTTTTTCAAGTCGGCCAGACTTTTGAAACAGTTTCCTGTGAATGAATCGTACCATCGTGTAGGATAGTGAATCAGGGCCTTTAGACTTATGATTGTCGCACAACGTTTAAAATTAAACCTCGCCGCTGTCAAACATCTGCTTGCTATTTATGCTGCTTTATTACCTTCTACAATCATCATGATCTTTCTAGTTATTGATAACTCCCGAATCAAATGTAAAAATATAGTTCTTACGCAAAAACACACTCACATAACATGTGTGCTGAAAAAGTATTAAAAATTCAACTATGTGGCAGAGTTTTTCACAAATCGTTCGATTTGAAAAATATTATGAAAGTTTTCATAACATCATGGTTTCTGAGCGACCAGTGTGGTGAAAAATATGGCAATCTTGTTGGCGCCACGAGAAATAATAATAGTTTAATAATAGGTAATAGTTTTTAATTAATTTAAGTATATAAATTATTGCAATCAAACTTACTTATATAATAGTGTGGCCTATAACGCCATTTTGAAGCGATTTTGTGCAGTCGACCAGAGTTTTAAAACATTTTTCTGTCAATGACTCATACGATCGTGTAGGACAGTGCATCAGGGCCTTAAGAAATTCGAATGCAACCACAACAAATAATAAGAAGCGCAATAAGAACCCAACAACAACAAAAACATTACAGGTTGATTTACTAGGAATTTGCGTTCTTTAAAGCATGTATGTTGTCTTATTAGTGTATTATACTCTTAGTTTTGTGTTGTTTGTGTAAATGTGCACGTATATTTATAACAAGCAGACCAACGGCTGCACAATGGGTTAGAAATGACACAAATTCGTAACACTTTTAAAATTTAAATAATTTTGTTTTTTGGGAAATTAAGTTTTTGTACAAAAATGTTCAGTTTACTAAAATATTGGAAGTCGGTCATGCATTCGGTACCTCTGGCAGCCGTCTGGGGCTCGTTAGGGAGGTTGACCATCAAATTTTACAAAATAATATTTTGTACGGAAGCCCCCTTAAGGAGGGCAGTTAGGGGGTATGTAAGTTCATTGGAAATGTAGAAGAAATATTAGTGGGGATGGGTCTTATTTTGTACCCCCTAAGAGCTATACAGAGATAGTTATGAAGCTTTTTGTGGAGTTTCTGTCCTTTTGCCCGAACTTTGGCCCCGATGCGAAGCCGTTTTATCCCATCTTGCCGTCGATATTTTTTGTCTCATGCATTTTTTTTTTACCAAACAACATAAAAGGTTCTAGTGAATCCAAAAGTCGTGAACTAATTCGCCCCTAACGTACATACATATGCATACCTACATGTACTATGTAACTCCTCGTCCTCACATGCCGACGACTTGAACAAAACCTGAACATAATGTCGGCAGAGCGAAGGTAAAAATAAGTTCATGTTCCTGTATGCGGCGAATAGGTAGGTATATACTTATGTTCTAATTAACCATATAATTTACCATATCAAAGTGTTTGGTTCGACGCCATTTTGTGTATTTTTGTTCGTGATGGCCAACTTCCTGGCGAACATCAGTGCTCAGCCATATACGAAACATGGACATGAGCGGCAAACATTAGTCATTTGCGATGTTCGTTCATGCTCATACCAAGTTCATGGCTAATGGATTCCCTAGTAAGTATGTACATATCTGCACATATGAATACAATTTATTTTGTTGTTACTTATTTTTCTACAAGCAATTATATTTTTATTTCTTGCCAAAAACATTCACTATATTTTTATGAATTGCATATGTATGTGCAAATTACTGTATTTTTAAACGGTGCACTATCTCGCCATATTTTCTAGAGATTGCTAATAATCACTTCGATTGAATCAACCAACTATGCGGGTGTATAAGTGAGAGACATTATAAAATTAAACATCATAATGTCGTAAAACAATCATAAAAAGTATATAAACAAAATCTTTCTACAAAAAAAGTTCTAGTGTTCAAAGTCCATTTGAATGTCGTATTTACAAACACTTTTAGAGATAAAAAAATTGTTAGGCAAAACCAGATAATACAAATCGCATGTTCTAAGTAAATGTATAAAATTAATCAGAAAAAGCGCGATTTTAAATTAAGCATTTTACTGGTTATACTAAATTTGTTTTTACACCTTTGATATTTTCCCTCAAACTCGTCAGTCACTTTTTATAATAACAATTACCAGCACTTTTATCTCTCCCACATTACAGTTACTACCTGCATACATTTATATGAGAATGTGCGTTTGTTTATCTTTGTTTATATTTTCATTGTGTCTAGTTGTTTGTCTCAGCACAAGGTGTTTGTTTTTTTTTTAAATAATTTTCTCATTTGTTTGTGGTTTCTATGACGCTACATAATAGTGATGCCACACAGTGAGATTAAATAAAATAATTATAAAATGGAACATTATTGATAAGAATTCATATAAAATGCATAAGGATTTTAGTGGTATTCAAAGACGTATAATATTCATTCTATAAAAAGCTCACAAAAAAATGCAAGTAGGCAAGATTGCAGAAATTTGTGTAATCGTGGATGTACTTACATATGTACATATATACAAAGTGGCACAAAAGTAAGTAATCCTCCTATTAGAAAATGCTATAAAATTTGCGATTGGCCCCTAATGTCAGTTCTGTTTTGACATTTGTGTAGTAAACACATGCGAAATACACGTTAATAAACAACTTTACACTACACTGCTCCAGAACGCGGAATATTGGTGACTATTTATTTGACCGCGCGTAACCCACGAAGAGCCATTACACCCGTTCAAAGCCACTGTGTGGTGTGCTTTTTTCGCTGGAAGAGTCATCAGACCTTTTTTCTTCGAAGACGTCGCGGGCAAAACGGTTACTGTTAATGGTGAGCGCTACAGAGCAATGATCAACGAGTTCTTTTTGCCGCAACTTGATGAATTGGGATTGGAAAACCTGTGGTTCGTTCCAACAGGACGGTGCTACGGCACACACTGCACATGCCACAACCGATATGCTGAAGGATGCATTTCCCGGGCGCCTAATCTCCCGTTTTGGTGATTTGCACTGGCCAGCCAGATCGCCCGATTTGACCACTGCAAACTTCTTTTTATGGGGCTTTTTGAAGCCGCGGGTTTATGTCAACAAACCTCAGACTCTTGCA
The DNA here is from genome assembly GCA_914767995.1 of Thecocarcelia acutangulata. NCBI lineage: Eukaryota > Metazoa > Arthropoda > Insecta > Diptera > Tachinidae > Thecocarcelia > Thecocarcelia acutangulata. The sequence goes on along the minus strand of OU612097.1, from coordinate 24,280,861 downwards.
GCTCTCAAAGACAATATCCGTCAAGAATGTGAGGACCTATCGCCGGTAGTTTTGGCCAATGTGATGGAAAATGCTATAAAAAGGGCTCAAATGACAATCAACTGTGGCGGCGGTGATTTACATGACATCATAATATTCTCGACTTGATGTAAAAAAATTAAAAGACCAAATAAAATTAATCCACAAGAAGAATTAAAGTTTTTAACTTTTTTTTACTGCTACTTCCACTATTTCGAATAAATATTTTCATTCACATAAAAACATTTCAAACGAAAACAAAATTTGAAAATTTGTTTTTGTTTTAAATGTATTTATGTGAATGAAAATATGTATTTATTCGAAATAGAGAAAGTGGCAGTTAAATTACAGCAAAAAAATATGGGAAGGTTATTTTTGCGCCACCCTGTATATGTTAATAAAATCGGAAGCCTCTATAAACAATAATTAAAAGATAAATTATATTAAAAAAAGCCAACAAAATATTGTTTAACAAAAAAATACATAATACATATTTTAGTTTTAAGGCTATTATTTTGTTCAGTACCAATATAAGCCCCCTGCGTTTTTCTAATCTTATCTAAACTAACTATGATTTGCTTTTAGTTTTTTTTTTCTTTCTTTTTGCACTTTTAAAAAAGTTAAAACCATATTTAAAGAAAATAGTTATCAGTTAAACATGAAGTGGGCGTGGAGAATTTCTTGCCGCAAATGATGAATGTAAGTTTAAACAGTACATAAAATTAGTGCAATAAAAATAATTGGAAAGTAAAATTTTTGATTAAAACCTTATACCTTCCCTCTATACCAAAGTACAACTTTTTAGCTTGTGAATCTAATAGTCACATGATTTAGTGAGATTTTTGTGCTTTTATTATTCCATTATTACATTATACACAGAAACAACTTTTTTTCATGTTCAATAACGAAATTCTATGAATCAACTAATAAATTGTTTGAATGCGATAAAAAGAATTCATGGATTCAAACAAAATTTCAATAAAAATAAGTATTAATCGAAGTAAATAACAACAACAAAACACGGTATCTAACGTTAATTTTTTGGTATACATGTACTTATATACACACATACAAATTATTTCGTTAGACAAAAAAATTTTTTGATTTTGCTTTTACCAATAAAAAATTATAAATAGCTTGTTTTCTATGTTTCCCAGCTATCTATATGTCGACATTTCATAGAAACTACCCTAATCATCAGTATACTTTGGAAATATTTGAAAGATATTCTCAAACATTCAACTTTATATCCCAATTGTTTAAAATTTGCTTTTACTAAAATTTTTTCTGTGTCCATTTCAAAAATAATTTTTGTTGAAATTAAAACAAAATTATGGACATATATTTACTTAGTTACTTTATGTAATATCAGTATGCGCAACAAATTTGCTTACCTTTAGGTCTTCTGAAAACTTTTTGTTTTATTTCTTCAATATTTATTGTTTTATTTTTCTGTTTTAATGTTTCTGCCGACGTTTTCCAAAGCATAGCCAAATATTAAAGAAATAAAACAAAAAATTTTTTAGAAGATTTAACGCAGTGTTTACATATGTAGGTTCTAGTTCGAAGAACTCAACACATACAAACTTTTATACTCACACACACTACACTTGCAGCCAACTTTCAGCTGAACAAGCTGACAAGAAATTTCGGATGGAAGTGATTTTTTGACACTTATTGCAAGTCAAATGGCAATCAAAGCAACAGTGTTGGCTTATAACAAGTTTTGCAGAAGCTAACTGGATTTTAATATAATGCTTTTGTTCTAACTTTTTCAAAATGGATTTGTAAAAGAATTTTGTATTTTTGCGTGAATATATGTAAGTCAAGCAGTTTTTGTCATATTAAGTTGGAACTCATAAAAAAATAATTCTAATTCATTCATGCTATTTATTTCCCCAAAAAATAATACTGTTTTTTATTAATAGTTACACTGTTTATGGGATTGGTTTCTTTTCACTGGTATTTTAAAATGAACTTTCATGTTATAGTTTAGACAGTAATGCGATTTGCAAGAAATTCGAGTATTTTTTCGACAATTTCTTTGATAATACGTACACAAGATTTCCATGCAAACACTCGTACGTCTAAACACAGTGTAAAACTAAAAATAATTATTGCCACTAATTTTCAATAAAATATTGTAAAATACTTTTTACCCCAAATTAAAGAAAGATGCATTTTTTTGACTTTGAAGTGATTCAAAGTTTTAAATGTGTGTGCAATTGATTAATTTCAAATACCTTTTTTATAGCTTAAAAAAAATAATAATTTTATCACATAATCTTTTATTTACCAAATTTTCCAATACACATTTGTTTATATTTAAAACATTTAGAAATTGAGGTTGAAAACACAACCTTTTTTGTACTCATGCATTTATTAAATACGACAGACTATTTAATAAATTCAATATGCACTTTCTGATAATAAAACAAAGGAAATTGTTTACACAACAATCAACAATTAAAGTTCGTTAAGATAAGTTTCATTATATTTGCTTTCAACATTATTTGAGTTTAAAGACCTCGAATTTTGAAAGAGAGTTTAAGTATTTTTTTTTCTTTTTCTAATACATAATAATAATAATGTATAATGTACAACTCAAAAGATCAAAGCAAATCATTCTTTATAGAAAAGTAAAGGGGAGTTCCCTTTACTAATACTGAGAAAGAAATAAACTTGTCCAAAAACAAGTAACCTAAATATTTTTCCGTAATAAATAAGAAAACAAAACTAATATTTTTGTAGGCATTATGAATTTATGTTGTATGAATTTTTAATTTTACACTTTATTAAATAAATAAATTAAATTATGCTTCAAAGTTTATTATATTTTTTTTACTATAAAAGCATTTTAAAAAAAGAATAAATTTTTATTTTCTTTAGATATCGTACCTTTGTAACATTGCGCTAATCTCCCCAATACTTAAAAAAAATTATTTGCATGTGGCAGCTTTATTTATAAAAGCTGTAATTTGTGTTGTTGTTTGGATTATTACGGAATTAAAATTTGTAAACAGAGCTGTAATAAAGCTTAAAAAAGTAAATTTGCATTTGAAATGCTTTTTAAACGCTTTGCATTGTTTATGCTGTTTTGTTATTGTTGAGATAATTTCCTAGGTTTTAAGTTCTATTCCAATATGCATATTTACGTACGTAAGTATGTATGTATGTGTGAACGTCAATTTTCACATAAATAGTAAAATTAATGAAAAATAAAATAGTCATCAATTTTCTTTAAATAAATAAATAATCTATCGATTCTATTAAAAATAAGACCAAGAAGTTTTTCGGAATTTTAAAACTAGAAATGATTTAATCCAAACTTTTTTTAGCTTTTCGTTTTCTAACCAACAAAGAAACGTATTCAATTCCGTTTCCAAACTGAAGCACAATGGATTAACAATGGTCACAATACAAGTAGCCGTAGAGAGCTACACATCCCATCCAAATAATAATAATACGCTCTGTGACATGGCTATATTTTTTATTATGATAAAAGTTATGTGCTGGCCACAGTGGCAAAGCTCTATCCGATGGTCCATATTTTCTATGACTCTGCGACATAATAGAGGCTAAATGTTATTAATGTGTGCCGTATAATCTCACCCTTTAACTCATGAATTGTTCTTGACTTATTGGCATAAACTTTTTCTTTCAAATTCCCGAAAGAAAGCAAGTGGCACCAATCGGTTGGAACCACATATGGACCAGCTTGACCGATCTAATTTTCGAAGATGTGCTGCCCGCCCATAAACCACACCAGTCACTCTTTGCTGATCAAATTTTCTACAGAAATTTGCGCACAATTCTCCCGATTGTCGATACTTTTTGTGTATTATGCTGACCAATAAAATCACGAAGTGCACGAAATGCATTTGGATTTTAAGCACATTTTCGTAAACGGCTTCAATAATTTTAACACGCTGCTTAATTGCGTAGAATTCGTCAAATGTCAAATTAAGTTTGACAAAAAAAAAAAACCTGACGTTAAGGTCTGGCTCATGGTGCAATTAAGCAGGTGGCATCACTAGCGCAGGTGATAGTTTTTTGTTTCATAAAATTGTGGGTGTCAAAATAAAAATATTTTAAACAGTTTGAAAAAGGGCAAGAACACAATAAAAAAGTTTTCAAAAATATTTTAATTGCTTAAAATGTGTTAAAAACAATTTATAAAAAAAATTATATTAATTTTCTTTGTTCGTTTTTTTTATATAAACGTTTCTTTCTTCATTTTCTTCTGTTTTGTAAACATGTTTTTGACAGCGTCCGGAAATTTTACACAAACAAAATATTATGTATGTAGTACAACAACTCTTATGCTGCCACCTAATAATTGCACCATGGTCTGGCTCAAGGCAGCTTTATACAGGTAGTGGCAGAATTACAATAAATACAACACCAACAAACATCAACATGTATTTTGTTGGTAGAATTTACGAATAGTTGTCAAAATTTTGACAACTATTCGTAGCTTAGAGTAAGATCAGACAGGACGATTTTAATTGCGAACTTTTTCGCAATTTTCTTTTGGAATTGGTTTCTTGTCCACACACAAAACCTTTTTTCGGCCATTCTTGAGCTATATCTACCTTATATATATACAATTTACATTGTATATGCACATACACACATGACAGAAAAGTAAGAAATTGCTGAGAATTGCCGAGTACCGGCAATTCTGTTTCCCTTCTTATACCCCTCACCGAAAGCTACTATAAAGTCAAGAATTGCCCAACTAATGTTGCTGTGTATGACCTAGCACTTAACAACACTGATATCTTTCAATGTCATGACACTCGTACAAAACACATATTCAGTTAACGGTTTAAAGAGAAAGCTGACAAAAGATGCTCACGTGTTTGTGTGCATTTGTTTATTTTTATTGTTTTTGGCAGTGATTTGTGTTGCTTTTTTTCTTTCTTCTTACATCAATGGTGACTTTGAACTTGAAACTGTTGGTTTACTCATTAACGTGTTGTTGGTGCTTTATGGCTTGTGTGCAGGTGTGGGTGGGTGTGTTTATTTTTTTTTTTTTATTTAAATTTAGTTTACTTTTGGCTTTTTTATATTTTATTATTTTTGCATTGTACAAAAAAAAAAAAAAAAAACTGAATATTTTTGCTATTAAACTTACCGTTACTTTAAATGCTTCTGTAATTTGTATTTGAGCGCCAAAATTGCCCATAATTTGTAAAAGGAACATATAGGGCCATAAATTTGTATACTCTTCTCGCCTCTTTAATAATATTTTAGCCATTTCAAACTGACTAAATCTGTTTATTATTCGTTTCTTAACTAATATTTCGCAATAGCTCACTTTATAGTTTTTTGTTTTTTTTTTTGCAATGTTGTAATATTGTGTAAACTCTATTAGGCAACTGGTAGTAAACAATTTAAGTATGTTTTATTGTTTCTTATTATAAATTTTTTGCAAAACCTAATACTAGTTAATGCACAAGAAACACTTGTTGTTGAAGTTTTTTTTTCTACAAACAAAATCAACTTCTTTTAGCAAGCTTGTTTATTTATTATTAATTTCAAATAGGTACAATTAATTTTTAAACTCAAGTCTCTTCGGTGTATTCGATGGAGCGCGTCCAAGCTGTTGACCCACTTAGACTGGACTGTGTAGAAGTTGGCATTTGTTGCTTGCCTTTTTAACTTTTCCGCGAGAGTGTGCGAAATAAAATTTAAACACTTTATTTTTTGTATAAGTGTGTATGTATGTGTGCACAATGTATACCACAGATGATAATTTTTTCACTATTGTTAACTTTGATTAGGTTTTTTATTTATTTTGCGAATGAATGGCAATCGTTGTTTTTTTTTTTTAATTTGATTATTGTTTCGTTGGTTCATATATTTATTAATTTTTTTTGTAAATTGTAGTTCGGGTCTTAAAATTGTTGTAATTTAGGTATTACAAACATCTTTGTTTTTATTTTGTATTTACATACGAGTACGAGTTATAGGTACATACCTACATACGACTATGCTTATGTATAGGTATACTACGCACATTAATTGTTTAATAAAACAAAGCAATTATTAATTAAAATTGTTATTTCATGTTTAATTTTTGCCTTCAATGAAAAAAAAAAAATAGTTTTTTAACTGATAAGACTTTATTTTTTGTTACTGTTTCTTTAATGACGTTGATTTTTTTAATTTTGTTGCAATCATTGCTGGTGGATTGAGTTTATTAAGTGTGGCACTGTTATCTTCCTTTGTTTTTTTTAACTTTGTGTAGGTCTTTGAAACTGAAAAGAAAATAGAATTTCTTAGATTATATACTTGTACTAACTATTAAAAACACACAAAATAAATAATATAAAAAAAATATCAAATAAAAAAAAAAATAAAAAATAAATAAATTAAATAAAAAAAAAAAACTAAATAAAAAAATATAAACAAAATAAAAAAATAAAATGTACCTATATCAAAATTAAAGGTAAAAGAAAATAACTAAAAAGTTATGCACAGAGGGAAATAAAGGGTGGTCCAACCAAACCGCAAAGTTTTCAAAAAATTATCTTAATATCTTAAGGCTAATATTGAGATCATAATTTCGTGCGAAATTCGTTCAAATTGCATTCAAAAGCGTTTAGTATGAAATATCTGCGAAATAAGTTTAGAAATGTAGTACTGAGTTTTTAAAACGAAAAACACACAATATGTAACTGCAACATGTTTTCAATTAAAATTGTTTCTGGGAATATTTGTTTTTTTCAGCTGCGAAATAACATAAGCAAAGTTTTTTTTCGCACGAAGTACAAACATGTATACTTAAAATTAAAAAAGAAACATGAATAAGAGAAAAAATAGACAACGCTGAATACATCTCAATTTTTCCGTACGAAATAAGTAATGTTGCTGGAAATTTGTCGCACATTCAATCTCAATACTAGGCTTTATATTAAACGAGCAATTCATGCTTATACATATACAGGGTGTCCCAGTACGCAACCATCATGACTGATGTCAATAGATTTGGATATCCTGGATATTTCTCTTGCCCACGGTCGAGAAATCCCAAAATATACTTCGAGACACCGGCCCAAACATGTAAGTTATATTCCATTCTCGGTTGGATATATGTATGTGGTATAAATAGTAAGGATATCGGATGAAGAGAGGCACATATGTATTACAAAAAATCGAGACACTTCAATGCTTCTTTAGGGGCATGAAAAATATTTGCAGTCTAGCGAATATCACACTGAATTTTCATTCCATGAACATCAAGAACATCAGGTTTCTCAATGTTCATTAGTATATTGCTCCTTTATTGCAACATAGTCATATCTCAAAAGTTAAGGATCAATTATTGCAGGGCATAAGCTGGACCAAAAATATAGGCATATTTATTCACAAAAGACAGCGTTAGCTTCTTATTGTTCCAGATTAAATCACTACTCTCTGACCAGTAGTGCAATTCACTAACTTTACACCCCAATTAGAAGTGTTAACTGTAACCACCCATTTTGTTGTTTGCACTAACCCCAACGTTATTCACTAACTATATTTAGCCACCGTAGAGGGGTTTATTTTTCTTCACGTTCAGATTGTTATAACGTGGCAACTCTCCATTTCATTTTTATTAGCTATTGTACTGAATCTCCTTTTGTTTATACTTATGTTTTCTTCATCTTTTGTAACTTTGACCTTTTTATATACATACATATGTATAAAAATCTTGAAAATAATATGTGAGCTCGAGATCCTTTCTATATAAAACAATAATTAAAAGTTTTTTATTGAATATTTCGTTTTGCTTTAGAAAACTTCTTAAGGAATGTATTTGTTGATTAATTATAAAATCAAAAACATTTTTGTGATAGGAAATAAAATAACATGAAGAGCTTTAGCACATACATACATCCATACATAATTAAATTTAACATAAAAATAATGTTATTGCCTATCAAAACATTTTTGATTTTATAATCGATCAACAAATACTTTCCTTAAGAAGTTTTCTAAAGGAAAACGAAATACATAATGAATAAAAAATTTTTTAATTATTGTTTTATACAAAAATATTATTTCCAAGATTTATTTTTGTTGTTTGCTAACTTTTATTGTTTTTTTATTAGACAAATAGTTTATTACATAAATTAAATGAAATGAATATGTAAACAATATCAACACTTTTTTTAAACCCACAAAAAATTGGGGTGTTAATTAACACCTATTTATGTGGTTAAATATAACAGCTGCCTCAAACAGCTGACTTTAAACCCCAATATATTGGTGTTTAAAGTACTTGTGAATAGGAAAAAGGTTAATTTTGTGGTTAATAATTTTAACCGAAATAATTGAGGCTTAAATAACATAGTGAATCGCACTACAGGGGACTTTTCAAAAGTGTTGCCAACCATTTGTCTGAATTAAAAGTTGCCGTTATTTTCTATTTCGCAAGAAAACTGGCACTTGGCTGGTATTTTTTCCCCATTTCAGTAGAACACTCCAACACTTTCGTTTATATTATCTTTTAATTTTAAATCTGAATTTATTGTTTATTGCTTCAGAAATCTACTACGGTTTTTTATTAGTTCTCAAAACTATTGTAATAGTCATTTTTTAATGTTTAAAGCTTAATTGAAAATTGCACTGTACGAGTAGCAAAAACAGCTTTTCGTAATAAATAATTATTAAATCACGTTTGTTTTAGATAACACTTTACAAATGTTCATGTTATAATTAAGAAACGAGTTAATTACCAATATTTGCTTTATTTGGTTGCTTGCTTTCTGCAAACCGGTACAGCGTTGGGAGTCTTTGGCCGCATCAAAATCTTGGTGTGCTCGCCTCAAGGAGGAACAGAAAATTGTATGAAAAAGGGAAAGTTTTATATAATCTAAATTGATTTGCAAAAGATTTAAAAACAAAACATTTTAATTAGTAAATAATAAAAATGTTTGCTAATAAAATTAAAAAAAAAAATATATATATATATACATATGTATGTACTCGTATATATTTGCGGTACAAGCACTTGTTGCAGTTGATAAAGATTGAAAATGAAAGTGAATGTTTAGGAAAAACATTTCACTTTTACTAGTTTGCTTTTGAAGATAACAGAACAGAAAAGAAATTGGAAAAATAAATACATAAAATTAAAGTGTCAAAGTTGTATTATCATTTAGAAAATAAGTAGCAAAACTCATTAGCAACGAAATTGAATTTCCTGATATACAATATTTACAATGAAAACACAAATTTTTATTTTAACTGGAACGAAATGGCTCCATAGATAGATATAATTTAGGTGGCAAAGTTGTGGTATCATAAAAGAAATGAGAAAGAAAACTAACGGAAGAACGAAGTGGAATATCCTAATACTTATAAAACTGCCAATACAAACATCGATTATAACAAAGTATCTTATAATGAAATGATAACAAAAATATTTTCATAAAACAATTGAAAAAAATAAAGGGAACAAAGTGGAATTGCCTGAAACATAAATTTATAACAAAGATAGAGCATGAAAAATTATTAAATATATATCAAAAATTAAACTGCGTTAAACACAGTAAAAATAGCCTATTAATGGGCAAGAGGAACGTAATGGGAAAACTTGTAACATTTACTAAAGGTACAAACTTACAACATTACTGTGATCAAAATTACATTAGAGTAAAAATATAACTTAAATCAGCAGAAAAAAAAGAAAGGAACGAAATGGAACTTATTGAAACACAAAACTATTTAAAATATAAGCAATGTACTTATACAAAATCTTAATGGAATAAGGGCAAATACCATAAATTCCTGAAAATGTGTAATTAATCAACTAATTTAAATCAGGGACGAAATGGAATTAATTAAAGCAATAACAAAATGTATCATGATAAACCAAATTAATAAAATCAATCTAGGAATTGATGTAGAATAGTGCGTAACAAGGAAAATTATCCTTAAAATATAAAACTTGCAAAGCAAACTATATATGAAGAAATCTCTAATGAATTAAATTCTTGTTTCAATTCAGCTAAAAATAACTTGGTCATACCAGCAGAAGACAAGGCAAACTATAGATGTATGTTTATACGAAAATTAAAACTAAGAGGATGTAAAAAGTCATTGAGCTAGCCTTTTCCTGCTACATGTTTTTAAACTTTAACAATCGGTGTTGAGGGTCATGCTGTAAAAAATACTTTCCGATTCCTTTAAATGAAAATAATAGTTTTTTGTGCATTACACAACATATTTTCTTTTAGTTAGTGTGTTACTTATGTATTTATGAATATGCGCTTAAAAATATGTTTCCAACAATTTTGGAAACAATAGAATAGTGTTTACTGTTTTCAGTTAAAAGAATAAAAATTCTTCCAATTCGTAAGCGTTTCACTATATTTCATTTTATTCCAGTTTATATAATTTTATAGTATTTTGTAGCTTTACGAGTATGTATATATTTTATAGTTTCTTCTACTATTTCAAAATAAATTCAAGTAAAGTATTTTTTCAACTGTCTTTTACATAAAACAATTTCGGAGCGGGCACATTTGTAAAGTGTTTCACGGAATTCCACTTTGTTTCTTTTGAGGATATTGCATTTTTAAATACTCTCGTTAATAGTATAGCTGAAAAATATAAACTTTTTAACAAAAACTAAGATCAATTTCATTGGTGTTTCATCGATTACCATTTTGCTTCATTTGACATGATTCAAAATTTTTTACTAGTTTCATTCAGTTTTTTTCTTTTCCCTTTAGAATAAGTTTTGCTATACTTATTATGTGTTTCATAGATTTCCATTTCGTTCTCTTTCAAAAAAGTTTGCATATTTATTAGATTTCAATTATTGAAGCAAAACATTTTGATAGAATTTTTAGCAGAATTAATACCACTTTGTCTGATTACTTTAACAACGTATTTCTACATTTGGATTGTTTAAGTCTTTAAAAGTTATTTTACGATTTCCTTTATTAAAGAATTTTTTAATGCAACTTTGTGAAAATTTATTCAATATTATTTTTTTCTATTTTTCCAAAAGATATTCAAGTTAAGCATTCTTTTTTGCAACAAAACAATATTGAGCGAGCACATTTGTAGTGTTTCACTAAATTCCGCTTTGTTTCTTTTGTGTATAATACAAATTTAGGAAATTTCTTTAATATTATTGTGGAATATTATAAATTTTTTAAACAATTAAGTCTTATTCAAGAAGCTAATATATTCTAACATTGATACCAATCAAAAAATTATAAACAGCTTGTCTTCTGTGTTTCCCAGCTGTCATCAGTAGACTTTGGAACTTTTTGAAAGATATTCTCAAACATTCAGCTTTTTAATTCAACAATCTAAAGCAGTTGTTGAGAATTTAAAAAGACAAATGTTTTAATAGTACCTGGCAAAACACAAAAAAACAAGCTTTTTCATTTTTCCAGCATTTTTTTAACAAAACAATATTGAGCGAGCATATTGTATAATGCATATTTAGCAAATTTAGTTAGTATTATTGTGGAATATTATTATTTTTTTAACAATAAAATATTTTTTATAAAAAAAATAAGTTTTGTTGGTGTTTCACTAAATTCCATTTTGTTTCTTTTAATACGATTCAAATATTTTTACTGGTTTTGTTGAGTATGTTTTACCTATAGTTTTGTTAAGCATTTTTTAAGTTAAGCATTTTTTTTTTTGTTAACAAAACAATATTAAGCAAGCACATTTGTAGTGTTTCACTAAATTCCGCTTTGTTTCTTTTGTGTATAATGCATATTTAGCAAATTTAGCTAGTAGTGTTGTAGAATATTATTATTTTTTTAACAAAATAAATAAGTTTTGTTGGTGTTTCACTAAATTCCATTTTGTTTCTTTTAATACGATTAAAATATTTTTACTGGTTTTGTTGAGTATGTTTTACTTATAGTTTTGTTAAGCATTTTTTAAATTAAGCATTTTTTTTTTTGTTAACAAAACAATATTAAGCAAGCACATTTGTAGTGTTTCACTAAATTCCGCTTTGTTTCTTTTGTGTATAATGCATATTTAGCAAATTTAGTTAGTAGTATTTTGCAATATTATTATTTTTTTTTAGCAAAATAAATAAGTTTTGTTGGTGTTTCACTAAATTCCATTTTGTTTCATTTAATATGATTCAAATATTTTCACTGGTTTTATTCAGTATGTTTTACCTATACTTTTGTTTGTTATTAAACATGAGTTTTGCTATATATTTAGAATGTGTTTCATTTTCGTTCACTTTAAGAAAATTTAAGGTTTTTAGTAAAAACGGCAAATTTTGACAGAATTCCTAGCAGATTAAACTTTCATTTGTGTGATTAGTTTAATTAAACATTTTCAATATGTTTTATTTAAGTCTCCAAATAATGGTTTTCATGAATTTGCTTTGTTTAAGGATTTTAAAACTCAACTTTGTTGCAAAAAAGTAGGATTTGAAGCAGTACTCTGATGCCATTTTATATATACTCGTATGTGGAAGTTCTATTTGAATAAACGAAAAATGTTAAAAATAACATATAAGACATTAAAAGATAAAACATTGAGAAATTTTTTCATGGTTTTATTCCACTTTCTTATAGGTATACATATGTATGTAAGTAGGTACCACCTACCCATTAAACTGCAAGCTGCCACTGGCTTTAAGGAACTTTCGAGACTCCCTTAAAGTAAAGTTCTGTTTCTCAATTTATAAAATACCAAAATAGTAATAAGGTCACCTGTTTTTAGTTGTTGTTTTCTTCTAATTATGACAAATAAATTTAAACACTTGTCGTCATCATCAAACACTAACTTTTACATATTAAATTATGTAGGTATGTATGTATTTTAAAAAACATTAAATTGTTATTCAACTGATTAAATGTATAACTTCATTCAATTTTATTCACATTTTTTTCTTAAACAAATAACGCGTTTTTTCCATTTAATTTTATTAAATAACTTGAAATTATCTCCCTTCTTGGAACGTGTTGTTGTTACTCAAATTTACAAACTAAAACTGAATGAAAATAAAATCATGAAAAAAGTGGGTAGTGGCAGGCACGATAAAAAGAGTATGGTGTTTGTTTTTATTCTTGTTGCTTTTGCTACTTTATTCGCATAATACATTCACGTACATTCTGCGCAGCTTTTACTATAAAATTGCTTCGCGTATGATCTGTGCGAAACAGCAACAATAAAAAAAAGTCAATAAACATTGCGGTACAGCTGGTATCGAAAACCAAAATCACACCACGTTTATAATCAAAAGCTCGTACAGATACATATGTATGTATGTATACAAATACGAGTGCATACATACATTTACTTGCCCTGCAAACATATGGAAATTATAGTTTAGATAGATTTATCTAAAAAGTGGCTTCATTAAGATACATTTATGCGCAATTATATCAATTTTTAATAAGCTTGTATTAGTTTCACTTGTTTGCATGTTTGCAACACTCGAAACCCACGGCATATGAGTGATTATTACATTAGGAGGGGTATTTTAGAGATTCATGAATGCGATTCTGGGAATTTCCAAAAAATTCGAGTTTTTGCCGTGGAAGACGTCATTCGCTTTAGTGCGAATTTTGACATATCCTGAAGTTGACTTCAAAAAGCGCTGAACCTCTTCGGTAGCCGATTCGGAACCAGTTTTGCATGTTCGATGCGCGTTTTGGCCGTGGAACCTGTATATGAACTATTAACGGTCATTCGATTTAGTGCGAAAATTGAAGTTGCCATATTGCTTCCGGGAAAGTAGGGGATTTTAACGATTAATTTTTTTTGTATTAATTTTTATTTGCGATGTAACTTACAATAAGCAAATTTAAAAAAATTAATATAACATGCCTTATTGATTTCTTTTTGAATCAGTAATTTAACATATATAACATGTATGTGCAATAAATGCCAAGTGTATATACTCGTAGAGGTAGCTTGTATTTTTACAAAAAATAGGTGTTATTTACAGTTTTTTTATGAAAAGCGTTTATAAATTGTTTACAATATTTTATTATTTATTTATTATATTATATGTGATACCATCATATATAATATCAGAAATATTTATTTATTTATTAATTTTAATACAAGTATTAAATTTGTATTAAATATTCTATAAAATAAAGCAACAAGATATATCAGCAAGTTGGAACTTCACCCAAACCCTCTTGCACGCAACATACTTAAAAAGGCGATTTTAACGATATAATATGCGTAAAATAAAACTTTTTGTCTAGCATTGGCTGGACTTAGTTAATTTTTTGTATTTAGTATTAAGATTTGAATACTTATTGTTAGTTCACACTGTGAAGATAAATAAAATAAAAGCTATAAAAATAAAAAATAAAATAAAGCAAAATTATTTTGTACGCACTCGTATGTAGATAAATACATGCAAAAATTAAGACAACTCGACAAAATGTGATTCTCAAAATAACATGATTTGAATCAATGCAAACAATATTGAAAGATAAGAAAAAAGAAGGCGAGAAAAATAATTTACGCAACACTTAAACAATAAGTGACCACTGTTGGACAGATATTGTAAGAGATGATGCTTTAAAGTAGCCAATGACATTGAAAAACATCTCAAATTCATGGGCAAAAAATTCCATAGCCGCGCTGACCGAACCACAAATGAATGCTCGTAAGTTCTGTTATATATATGTACGTGGAATAAAAATCTACGCGTTTTTAATGGAGCTGCTAAACGAAATCATTTGCGCGACTAACATCGAGTAAACGAAATTTTAGATAATCATCAAACGACAACTTCAAAAATTTACCAATGACTGAAAAAATGTGCTCTTATTTTAACAAATCTAACAACTTTGTAAACAGTGTATTTGATCCTCCTTCAATTACCAGAAATGCAGCCGGAAAAAATTTCCATACAATAATTAAGTTGTGACATTAACAGAGTGTGACCAATAGATTTCTTTACGTGTAATGCTAAATACAAATTGCTATGATACAGTCTTTCTCAAAATAAAATAGATTTTGGAGCATTGATATGGCTTTCAAAAGATAATTTGTCATCAATTATACCACCCAGGCATTTTAAATGACTTACAATATCAATATCAGAATCATGGTACAATAATATATACACATAGGTAGGGTCGAAACGGCGGCCGATATCTTTTTTCTGTGATGATAACTGTCAAAAGTTGTTTATATTGTGCGAATATACACACACATTTTTTATTATTGTTTACAGATTAAAAAGTTTTTGAAGAAAACAACAAATGTTACAATAATACTTTTCAAACACAAAAACACCTTCAAACACAAAGATAGCTTTCTCTTGATATTTATATACTTATATTTAATTGATTGCAAGAGTTTTAAGTGCAAAAACTTATTGAAAAATTATTTGTAAAATAACATGAAGAAAAATATACGTTTGTTTTTATTTTATTTTCTTTTGTTTCTTTGACAGTTATCAACATAAAGCAACAATAAAAAGGATGTTGTTTTTTTATTGTTGACTTGTTGTACTTCCGCTTTTGCCTGTTATATTATTATACCATGATCAGAATTATATATTTTTAAATCAAAATTAATTATATCATTTTTATTGGATCTAAATACAATAGCTTTAGTTTTACTGGGATTTACGTGTAAACTATTCACATATGCCTGGCGTTACTCAAACTAACAGCAAGTTCGCCGATGTCGAAAGGATAAGTTCATTCGCGAAGTTCAAAGGCGAAAGAAAATTGATTTGGGTTTTTCTCACTTTATTCTATGCGAACGATGTGTCAAAATTCAATTAAAATACATAAGTTCATGCGAACGAATGATAGTGATATAAACGAACATAAATTGATTCGAATGTGAATGACTAGCTTTATTTCGCATACATTTTCATTCGATATCGTCGAACAGGCTGTAAATAAAAATGGTTTGCTGGATACTAATAAAACTATTATTGATATCATTAACATTAATACTGAAGAGAATAGGTTTAACTTCCAATAATCCAGCATTACGCCTGGTATCACTCAAAGTAAATAGTCGCCGACAGCAAGAAGGAGAACTAAAACATGTTTTCGTTTTAGTCTTCTGACTTCTTCAGTATCGTCTAATATATAGTATGATTGCCAATAAGTTTGTATGATTACTTAGTCATTTTAAATAGTTAAAACTGAATCTTTTTATTTTAGATTTCACGAAGGGTGTTCTCAAGTCATTATGAATAATTTTATTTGTTACATAAAATGAAACATTTACTATGTTTCATAGAGTTTTCGATTGAAATCTTTGTAAGATTTGTACGTTAGAACTACTAACAGTTCGCCATAAGTTTATACAAGTTTTAATATGGTTTTTTACAGTAAAACTTTGTTTTCAGGAGCAAGTTGAGACTTAAGGCCGTGTCAGATAAAACTCTGTCGCTTTGCGTGAAGTTTAAAACTTTAACAGAAAAGCGCAAAGCAAAAGGTACACGAGTATGTCAGAATAAAAACGTTGGCAACGCTCACGATTTGTTTATTTATCTAAAAAAATGGTTGTTAATTTTTATATATAATAATTTCTTATGATAATAGAAGTTAGAAATTTTATTGGACGAACTACTGAAAGTGGTTCTAATTGTTTTCCTAGTACATAAAGCTTTGGAGCTATTAGAAAAACCTGAATGAGTTCATTTTGTAGCTATTATCCACATTGCTCATTTCTTCCCGAAATTTTTCACTAGTTTTGATAAGTTAACGATTATTTATTATTATGATACTTCTGCTCAACTTTTCACTTTGTAGTCTCATTTTTGATTGAAAATGTTTGTCGGGTGTAAGCTGATGCATTTGTGTGAATGTGTATGTTTTGTTATTTATAAAAGCTTTTATTAGTAGAAGTGAGTTAAATAAGAGTAAGCTTTAAGATAAAAATGTATTGTCAAAGAAGCGCTAATGATTGGCTTTGAGTTGTTACTTGCCACGGCGATTTAGTGGCGCTACACAAATAATATTAATTATGTACATGCATGTATGCAGGGTGTCTGGTGACAAATTTATAGTTTTAAATACGATTATTTCAAAAAGTAATAAACGGGTTTGATTTCTCAAAAACCATCGCATGGGATCAGGGTAACTGTTTGCATGTGATAATTGGACCATTTTTTTTTTTCAAAAATTCACAGAACACAAGGCTCTGTTTCGAATAGTGTGTTTCAGTCGACGGCAATTGCCTTGGAAATATCTAGAGCCACCACAATAGTGCCAATCCATCATTTACCGGAATGAAATTCACTATTCCTCCGGGAGATATGCCAAAAGATCGATATTTATTACGTGGATACTTTTAAGTACAGCAATGTTGGTATATTTTTATATTTCTTGCTACAACCAAGGCAAATTCGTCTTGGCTACAACTGAACAAAATAATATATATGTATATTATTTTATTCAGTTTATTTTATTCAGTTATATTTTATTCAGTTATATTATACGAATTTTTTAACAGATTAATATCGTTAGACACAAAATTGTAAATAAATATGGAAGTTGCATTGAGTTTTGTTACTATTTTACAACGCTATATAAACTATTGCGTTAGGAGTAATTAATCTGTCAAATATCCTCATGCGCATACAAAATGTATAAGACCAAACCAATTAGCGCGGTGTCAATGGTTTGCAATTGACAAATCCAATTCACGGTACAAAAATCCTTACCAATATTATAAATGTGAAAGTAACTCTGTCTTTCTGTCTGTTACCTTTTTACGGCTAAGCCACTGAACCGATTTTGATGAAATTAGATATGCAGATATCTTGAGGTCCGAGAGTCGTTATAGAATAGTTTTGACCGTCAAAAAAATTTTTTTTTATATTTCCGCAATTCATGAACCGATCTTTTCTTCTGAAAGGGTTTCTAAAGAATCTGCCAACAAAAAATTTTTTTTGGATATCGGACATAAAAACTGTCCAAAAAATATATGTTTGAGTACGGAGTATAAACATATTTTTAGCTTCTCACACCTAAACGAGCTAAGCTAATTTAAGTGGAATTCGATTAGTAGATATTTTGAAGACCGAAAATCAACATAGGATAGTTTTTATTCTGAAACTACAGCCACAGAAAGGAGAAAAGGGGTGCAAAATGGCAATTAAAAAAAAAGCCGCCATAAGCGAACTGATGTTTTCTTTTGAAAGAGTTTTCACGATGGGCTGAAAATTTATAAAAATTCGGACACCGGACATAATATGTCCATCCGAAAAAGAAATTTTTTATTTACTCCGACATTTATGAACCGATTTTCAATATTTTTTCTTCCTTTAAAAGAGTTTGTGAACGGACTGGAAATAAGTTTTTGGACATCAGTCCATCTGAAGAAAAGTAACTCCGCAATATATGAATCAATTTTCAAAATTTTTGATTCTTTTGAAAGGATATGCCAAAGGCCTGAAAATAATTTTCAGATTAACTCTGCCATTTGCAAATATTCGTTCTTTTTGTACGATTCTTTGTCAGCGGGCTGAAAAAGAGAAACATAAATTTTTGATATACTTCACTTCACTAATTCTCAACATTCTTTAAGAGTCTTCCATTGACGGTTCCATTGACTGTTGCGAAACTGCATACAAGAGAGTATATAAAGCTACAAATTTATAGCGAAAAGATATGACCTGTGTGAGCCTGGAAAGCCACACAGGGGAACTGGTGAGTCGTGAATAATTCTCTCCGTGGATTTGGCCCATCATCGGATTTGCCCATACCGACAGGTACTAATGTAGATCGATTTCACAACTGTTAAAGAAACGATGTTTTTAATTTGATATCAAAATGAAAAAACTGAATACTCCTGTATGCATTTATTGCAAATATATAATTTCTAAATAAATATGATACAAAAGGGGTTTTTAAATAAAGTGTGACGGTACATTCAGGCTTGTTTAGAGACTTTATTTATTATTTCTATTTAAACATTTTTCGACCTGAAAAAATCTTTTTTTTGTACAAATCACTGAGAAAACATGAGAGTTTTTGATTCTATTTTATATCAAACTTTATTTATTATTTCTATTTAAATATATTTCGACCAGAAAAAATCTTTTTTTTACACATCATTGAGAAAACACGAGTGTTTTTGATTCTATGAAATATCCAAAAATTTCATAGAAAAATAACATCATTTCAGCACCGCAAAACCTCCACCAAAAAAATAATATAATTTGACAGCACTGAGCTAGGTCAACAACTAGAGAGCGATATACATATACAGTACTGGACAATTCAATGGAAACTTTTCTAAAAATTTATTTACTTACTTTTAGAAGTCGAAAATCAAAAATTATTTCTAAAGAAACTTCACAAGTATTTTAGAATTTCATTTTATAGATTCTTTTTGATATATAAACAAAAAAATAATAATGGGATTGAGATCCGGGGATTGGGCAGGCCACTTCAAAACACGGACCTCATTTGATTGTAACCAGTCAGTTACAACCCTAGAGGTGTGTTTTGGATCATTGTCATGCTGAAATCTCCAAATTAGTGGCATGTTCTCCTCTGCATATGGATACATTATGTCGTTTAAAATGGATCTGTAGCCGACACCAGTCATTGTATCCTTTATAATGTGAATTGGGCCCATTCCTTGCCCAGAAAAACAGCGCCACACCATAATATTGCCACCTCCAAACTTGACTGTCTTGCTTGTGTACTTTGGGTCTAGTCTCTTTCCCTTTGGCCGCCTTACAAATGATCTTCCATCATTGCCCCTTAAATTATATTTGGACTCGTCTGAAAAAAGGACAGTGTTCCATTTCTCTTTAGACCAATTTATGTGCTCTCTGGCAAATTTTAAACGAGCAGCACGGTTTTTCTCCGATATCAGAGGTTTTTTCGCAGGGCGGTAGCAACCAAGACCAGCCTCGCGGGCTCTACGGCTAATTGTTCGAGAGCTAACATCCAATCCAAGAACATTTTTAACCTCTCTTGATGCCATTTGGACGTCTTTTTTGAACTCTCTTGATATTAAATTATCCTGTCTTGGAGTAGTTTTACGTGGTCTTCCTCCTGAATGCAGAGTTTTAACCGTACCCGTTTCACGAAATTTCTTGATAATCTTCGAAATTGCTGATTTATTCATCGAATATTTATCACAAATAGTTTTTTGTTTTAATCCAGCATTAAAATCATTTATTATTTTTATTTTTAAATCTTCACTTATCTTGACTCTAGCCATTTTTACTAATTATGTATTCAAGATTCTTGTGTTTAAAATATTTGAAAAAAGAAGCTGGCAAGAGAGTAATTTAAAAAGTAACGGTAAATTATTATGCATTTTGCCTCGTTTTTTCATCAATACATTTTGCTTTAGTCATCTTTCGTGCAGAAGTGTAAAAGTTCCCATTGTTTTGTCGAACCCCAAAAATTTTATACTTTTAATTTTTCTTTATAATTTTATGTTATTTTTATGTTATTATTTTTTTGTTTATATATCAAAAAGAATCTATAAAATGAAATTCTAAAATACTTGTCAAGTTTCTTTAGAAATAATTTTTGATTTTCGGCTTCTAAAAATAAATAAATAAATTTTTAGAAAAGTTTCCATTGAATTGTCCAGTACTGTATATTTTCTGTAACGAAATAGCTGTAAATTATCATTCTGAGAATGAGAAAGAGCTTTTTAGGGTTTGTATGTGTGTATGAATGTATGTGTTTTTTGAAATAATTCTAAAGAAGGTGTGTAGGGGGTATGGTTAGTTGCTTATCAAATATATACATACATATGTATATTTGATATGTATGTATATTAATGTGTTTATACATGAACTATGTATGCCGACGTGCTTGAGTGTGAGTAGATATGAACCAACTTTTGAGAATTTCCAAATCTAACAAGATACGCATTTTAATTAGGAAATACAGTCGCCAAGAAAAGTATTATCACAAAAATTATTTCGATTTGGAATAATTTAAAAAATATATATATACCAAAATTATTTCGAAGTGGAAGAATTTTTGAAAATCTAAACTTTTACTAAAAGTTAGTTTATCTCCGTAAAAAAGCGCGCAATCGAAAAATATGTAAGTGAATATTGGTAAAACTCAACAACGGTATCCAAGGTTCATATAGGTATACCAAAATTATCCCGATGTGGAAGAGTAAAATTTACTCTCTGGCGCTATGTCAAAATTGGGTTTTTAATTGACAATTGTAAGGCGATGACGTCGTGCTATTTGGGTTGGCCTCATACATTTTATATATGTGGATTTCTGACAGAAAAATTACGCTTGACGCACTAATATAGGTTGCTCTGTCAAATACTTTTTGAACGTAATCATGTAAACTTTTAGTGAAAACAATATGTTTCCTTATGGAAAAATGTATTACGTAAAAATTGGACAAAATGTTGCTGTAAATGGCCCTACGTATGTATATAATTTTGAATAGATTTCATCAAATTGCTTTCTTCCAAATACTAAATTGTTGGTCATATAAGTCCCAGTTTACATTGTAGAACTTTTGTCGTCACAAGTTTTGTTCTTTAAAATAGCTTTTGCGTTTATATTGCTTAATTTTTATCTCAGCATTTTTTATTGATGTATATGAAAGGAAACAAATTTCAAAAACGAAATTCAGCGCTCTACACATAAAAAAATCGAATTGCACTATTACAATTCAATTCCCTTTCTTTTCTCACCTACCAAGTAGGAACAGTTCACGATATAAACTGGGACTAATCAACCAATTCTACTTTCCGTGCTTTAGAAGTTTATGAATTTTTCGAAAATTATACAAATAAAATAGTCATTTAATAATTAAAACACTGTTTGACTGCAAAACTTTTATCTTTTCACTCATTTCCTATCAATTTTTCATTTTATTTCGAAAATTATAAAAAAAAATACAATCTCGCTGCTTTATTTTTTACGTATCTATTTGACAAAGTTCAAAGTGAGAATTTTTTCCACTTACGTTTTACAGACAAAGTTTTTCTATAAATTTAAGAAAATTGTTTTTGACAACATGTAATGTAGTAAAAATATGTTTCGACTGCTATTAATCATTTTTCCACATATCTATAGATGTTATGCAATAAGTATTCCGTATTTGCAGAGTTTGTGCAATGGGGGGATGAGTAATAGGAAAACGTTTTTTTTGTTCTTTTTTCTTTACTGAACGATTTATTAATTATATTAATAAATAATAAATAATTAAGCGATGAATTATGTATATAGACGCTAAGTACCATATTGAATATTGTCACAGTTTATTGGCCCTCACGGCATAAGAAACTTGTAAATAAATAAAAATAAATAAATAAATTTGCGCGTAATTTTCTTACATGGCAGCTTTTTCTCACCACAAAAGTTACAGTGAGAAAAACAGCTGTTGGCTTCATTTTGTGATATTTTTATTTTTTACACGTTATAATCGAAAATTTTCTCGAAGCGGTAATTACTGAACATTGCATACCACAGAATAATATTTTCTTTCTCAAAAGTATAAATGAAGTAATTAAAATTATACTTAAAAATAAAAAATAAAAAAACTATTTAAAATATAAAATACTAATAATATTTTCCTCATATTTGCGTTCAAGGAAGTAAATATCAGCAACTAAAAAGTATTTAATCTGAAAATGACGTCAGTTTAGTAGGCCAGCCAGCGTACGCACCAGCATGTGTTATGAATATGTACTCGTATTTCACAAATGGCGTGATAAGCTGAATCTTCTGTTCTATTCACTGAAAACAATTATGCAATGCCGAATAGTTGAGATTAGGAATTAAAACAATAAAAAATAAATAAAATCGAAATTAATTGAAAAAACATAATATGTATTTTATTACCATGTTTTCGCTAATAAAATAAAAACAGAATAAAACGCAAGAGACATACATATGTTAAATGAAAAGAAATTTTGAGAAAAAAACATTTTGTTTGAACACGAAAAATAGACAGGGTCGCTGCTACAAAAAAAACCTAACAAGCTGCTACAAAAAAAAACCTAATAACTTATTTTCTGTGTAACCTGTTCCATTTTCAATTGTATTTTACAGATTGATCTTTAAGTTTGACTAAAATGAAGAATTGGGACAGCGAAACAAGAATTTGGATAGGGTAAAGAGTTCACGCTTCCGTTCACGAGTCCGTTGTTTCCGTCCAAAGAGAATATAGGTGCACGTTTGGCGGCACTCCTTCTAGCAGATGGAGTAGAATGAGGCTCATAAGTTTTGCCGAGCGTGGCACAATCGCAAGAAGGCCTTATCAGCGAGATCGCTCTGTTAGGACGCAGGAAACTATCGCTGCTGTAGCTGCTGCTATACAATCTAATTCTTAAGTTTCGACAAGGTGCTTATCTGCTCAAATGGGTGTCAGCAGACAGTCACTGCAGATAATTTTGCAAAAAGATTTAAACTTATTTTCATATAAGATTTAATTTACAAACAAACTGAACCCTAGAGACTTCTCTATTCACTTGGAATTTTGTGAGAAGATCATACAAATGGTGTCAGATAGAGTTGGGTAGTTCGCGAACGAACTAGTGTCACTGAACTATTCACTTCAGGGAGATAAGTGAGCCGATCATTTCTGCGAGCTCTTTTAGTTCCGTAGTTCATGTTTCTTTCTTTTGTCTTCAAGTTTTCTTTTTCGTTTATGTTTCTTTCTTTCTGGTAGATATGTATACGGAAGTAGTCAAACAGTGCTGCCAGAATTTGACGTAAAAAGTACATATATATGTTATATACGACTATTCAGAATATTAGACAACACAATTTTACTTTGGTTTTTTGTATTATAAAAATAAATGAAATGATATGCGACCATAATTGAATATGAAAACATCGAGACATCATCACAAATATATCGTTTTTTTTTTCTTTTTAATAAAATCTTTTTTCATCACACCTGAAAATTTCTAATCCCACCTTTTATTAATTCTTATAATAATTGTACTTTTCATTTGTTTACAGCAATTTTGTTTTGCTTTTCTTTATCATGAAACCTGAACAGAGCCGTTCATTGAAAATATTATTTACGGAGCACTGAACTCTTGAACTAAAGGAAAGACAATTTCAGTAAAAAGAGCTCAACTAAAAAGAGCACTCTTTCAAAAGAGCTCATGAACTCAACTCTAGTGTCAGAGGATGAAAACTTCTTGAACTGCATTTTTATGCCTGACGAGGCACATTTCGCTTTAAACGTCAATGTTAACAAACAAAATTGTCGAATATGGAGTAATTCTAACCCACAGATACTCAATCAGATGCAATTACATCCACTTCACATCATACAGTGGTGTGCAGTTTCTTCAAGTTTCATTGTCGGGCCTTACTTTTTCGAAGAAAACGTTCTTACTGTTACGTACTGTCAATGGAGACAGTTACTTAAAGATGTTGAAAGAGTTTTTCTTTCCAGAATTGCGCCGAAAAAGAATCCCTTTCAACTCCACATTCCGTTACCTTCCCAGGTCTCCTGACATTATTATTATTATTATTGCAAACAAGTAGTTTACAAAAAACACCCAACTAATTTGGATGATTTAAAGCAATCCATTCGAACGGTAATTGAGACAGTTCCCGCTGCAACACTTCAGGCAGTAATGAATAACTTTTTAATAAGCCATTATTCAATTATTTTCAAAACTTAATGAATGAAGTTTACCATAATCAGTATTTAATGCAAACGTTATGGAAAAATTTTATAATTTAATTAATAATTTGGTAATTTATCAATTACCAAAATATTAACTTTACCATTCAATGACTGAATTTATTGTTACTGACTTGATTGGAAGATAGTCTTATTTTGTGCATATAATATTGTGCATTTTACACATTTTACCCGTTACTCACTGCCGTGATTGTGCTGTGTAGAATGAAACGTAAAAATTTACAACAAAAAGTTGAGAAATTTAAAAATCGCACTGAAAGTAAAATTTTTTTTACCATGCACCCTATCAAGAATTTTTCACACAAATAATTTAAAAGCATCAAAAACGGTGCGAAACGCTCCGAGTTGACAACGCTGAAAATAAGCTTTAGAAATTTTAATTCACCTCAGTTTACCACAACTTAACAGGCGTAGCAACTGCTCAAACCACAACAATTTATTACTTGCCTTAGGTCGGCCAGCTTAAAAAACAGTTACCAGTTCAAAATTTCAAAATTACAAGGTGAGTCAAAAAACTATAAAATTAAAAAAATGTTTCTTCCGTGCGGCTTTGGAGAGTTTTTTCATTTACTTTTTTTGTTTTTCATTATAAATTTTTTTTATTCGTTCGCTTTCTCCACTCGTTTCGTTTAATGGTAACACCTCGAAATTTTAGTTTCTACGTTTGTGGAAACTTTTTTTTTTTTGAAAAAAAAAAAAAATATTATAAAAAGAAAATATTCTGGTTTTTTCAAAAAAGTATGCCACAACTATTAAAAAGCTAATAAAAAAAAGCTAAAAATAAAAGTTTATGTAAAAATATTGCAACATAGTCATATCTCAAAAAATGAGTTTTTCGAGCTAATAATGCAGAATTGTTAACAGTACTGCCTTCTACATTGTGCCAAAACTTTATTCAAATTATTTTTAAACTTTTTCCTTTAGGAGATATTTTCACAAAAAGACTTGTATGAAGCTAAACATTTTAGATGCGTTTTTCTCGAAACAAGCTTTTTTGAGTTATGACTATGTCGCAATAAAGGAGCGATGTATGTTAATAACTAAAGTCTGATTTATACGCTGATTTAAAACCATGCCTTTTTTTATAATATTCTTTTAAAGCTCCTACCAAAATCATGTTACATCTCTACGATGATTTTCAAGTCATGTCGTTTTTTTGATTGTTGTCGTTAGTAATAATCGTTTGTCTCTTGTTAGCCTTTTGGTGGTATCGATGTGGTTACCTTGCCAGCCGAATGAAAATAAAACAATTTGAAAAATAACAAACGAGTCAAAAGAAATTAGAGAAGAAAACTTGAAAAACAGAAAACATGGCCTTTTTTAATTAAAAAAAAAATTTCAGTACAAAAGAAAAGACATGCCTTGATGGACGACTAGCAACCGTCAATTCAATATTATTGAATAGGAACGCTGAACAAATATCACCGTTAATCAAATTTAAAATAAATGATATATTTAACATGGTTTTACGACTTTAAAGAATTGGCAGCTTAATAAGTGCAAGGCGACTGGTGTACGATGGGAGATCAAGAGGATTCCAATGAAGAGTACGAAGACGGAAAAGCAAAAATTTCTTCTGCACTGATTCGATTGAGTCAACATGTGCCTTATAAGATGGATCCCAGGGAAATATACAACTGCTTTAACATAAGGGTCTTTAAACTCCAAACCAAGGATACTATGTACTTTGCCAACAGTTAAAGAAATATGACTAATAAAGTTAATGATGAAACAGAATACGTCCGCAACTTCAAGCAAAAACGACTCTCAGAGAAAACAGGCACATAATTGAAACGACGGCTGCAACTTCAAACAATGTCATTTAAGTTCTTTTTTGTTAGGTAAAAAAAAGCTTTTTCTTTTATTTTTACTTTTCTTCGCAGTAAAGCTTTTGAAGCTCTGGTTTTGTTTACAAAATGTATGAGATTTACTAAAAGTGTGGTAATATTGTTGAAAGCTTTTCTGCTTCAAAGTGAGAGCATAAGAAAAATCGCTGGCAAAATAAAATAGATTCTATTTTACGACCGCATTCTCTGGCGTTATTTTATGCCAAACTGTATGGAGAAAAACGTCATGCCCTAGTTCTGTTTCATCATTTAAGCTTAGGATCTAGGAGAACTCCAAGATCCGAGATTGAAAGCAATCTTTCCAATTGCTGATTTCCCAGAGAATAATTCATATTAACATAAGAGCCTCTGTAGAAAGTAATATACATGCATATTTACACTTGTTAAAATTAGGCTGCATCAAATTTTTATTACACCAGGTATAAAAGCTCTATAAGTCCTTCTGTAGTAGATTGCGATCAGAATATTTGTCAATACTTAAAAAGATCCTTACATTTATATTTTAAGTTCCCGGTTAACAGAATTAAAAAACCCAGTTTATTCGGTATACGAAAAACAGACATTTAAAAAAACCCGGTCTTAGTAAAACCAAAAAAACCGGTCGAATAATAACCGTTCACTAGAAAATAGGTTATCAGTAGAGAGAAAGAGGGAATAGTGTTTGTGAACGTTAGAATTAAATTAGTTAAAACTGATGAGTGGCTAGTGTACAAATCAGGTTTGTTTGTGTATGTGCATACATATTTAAAGTACATAATCGACAATAACAACAACATAATCATTCCATTGAAAAGCAAACATCTTATACAAATACTACATTAAGAACAATTAAAACTATTGACATCACATGCATGCACATTTAAACCGTTATTTATTTCATTTACCCACCACACACATTCATTGTCACGTAACATCATCCACCTACCCATATTCACCTCACGTCATCTCTATACAACATTTAAATTTGTTCGTACCCCCCACACGAGAGTACATTTAACGGTTCTACTAATAGCGTGCCATCATTCTGGCAATGAACTACTTTTTCATATTTGACTACAACACAATGACGACAACAATGATGAAAGTAGCAGCGACTGTAACAACAACGACAGCAACGGCAATTTCGAAATGCAACATTAGGTAACAAAACACTTAAAAACTGAAATAAACGTGAATAACAACAAAATACTTTATGATTTTGTTGCTATTATTGTTGTTGTCGTTGTTGTCATTTTGTTTTGATGTGGACTTGAACTTTTGCAACATAAATGAACTAAATATAACAATAATAATAAAGGCAACAACAACAACAACAAAATTGTTGATTGTAAACTTAAGAGAGAGAAAAATAAAACAAACACAACAACATGCTCGATAACAACGATAAACAATCATCAACAAAAAAGAATCAGAAAAGAAAAATAAAGAGGAAAACAAGTGCAAAACTTTAAAAAACCCGTTACAAGAATAAAACAACAAAACAACAACCACAGCAGAACTTATTTTTGATTTATTAACTCAAGGTTATGACAGCGAAAAAATTCTCTTTTTTCACAAATAACTTAAGTAAATAAGAAAATACGTGTAGTAAAAAGAAATAAATAAACCTTGTTTAACCTGGAAAATTTTATTGACAAAAACAAGTAAAATATAAAAACAAAAACAAACACAAGACTTTGGTGAACTAAATAAAAATTAAATGTGCAAAAAAAGATCTTCTGTATCAAGCAAGTTATCACCTTTTTTCGAAAAATGTCTTTCATTTCATCACTGATCTTCATAAGAAACAAATGATCGTTTTTGAAATTTTCGAATGATAGGGCAAGAATAATGACCAAAAATTGGAGCTTTTAAAGCTGCGATCACCGACTCCGAAATTCGGTACCACGTTTTTATAATTTCCATATGTTGAGTCTGTGAAATAGTGAAATTAAATTCAAAGTCTACTGAAAAATTAATTATTAAAATAACAAGAAAATAGAAATTTGAGCGAAAAGAAAAATATAAAAAGATAAAAGTAAGAAATATGATCGACGGAGATAAAAGATCTCCCAACAGCGTTGTCAAGTTTGAAATTTCAAAACGCACCAAAATGGGAAAAAAGCGCTTTATTTAAACAAAAACGCACTGAATTTTGAATTTGTTTTCTTTCATTGTTAAAAACCTATATTAAATATTTTTATATTAAAAACACGATAATGCAGCAGCCTTTCTAAGCGACTATTATGTAATTAAATAGGGTCTGATAGCACTGCTTGATGACATGCCATCAAATTCGTTCAACAGCTAGAATTCGTGTTTGTCAAACGTGTCCTCTAGTGCGATTCTGTTTTAGTGTTGTTTTTAAAAGAGAATGTTGTCTTTAAAATAATTATACCGATATTTTATCAAATTTATTATTAAGCAATATCATTCAATTACATTTGCTGTCAACCGAAATCAGCTATTACTTTTACTGTCAGGGACACAAAAATACACAAATTCGATGAATAGAAATTCCATCACACACAGTGTACATATATGTTTTATAAATTTGCTAGAATTATAACAAATTAAATATGAAGTTTACCATAATCAATATTTAATGCAAATGTGTTGGAAAAATTTTATAATTTATTTAATAATTTGATAATTTCTCAATTGCCAAAACAGTTACGAATTCACGCGCCATGAACTGCACTATTCAAAGACTGCATTTATTGTAATATTTGACAAACTTGGCTTGATCGTTTAATAGCAAAACGCTTTCTAAAAGCAGCAAATTTTATAAAACGAAATGTTTCTTTTTATTGCAAGAGTATGTATAATATACAGTAGCAAGATTGTATTACTTTGTGTATATAACAAGGTATGTTTTCCACGCAAAATGTAACTTAAACATTTTAGACACTTGAATAAACTGCTTTCCTACACTAAAACAAAAAGTTGAGTTGAATTTGATTTTGTGCCACCAATATTTAAAAAACGCACCGAAAATTAAACAAAAGCGGACACCGCACCGACTAAAGAATTTTTCGCACAAAAAATTTTTTAAAGCATCAAAAACGGTGCGAAACACACCGAGTTGACAACACTGGCTCCCAATATGGATCGGC
The DNA here is from genome assembly GCA_914767995.1 of Thecocarcelia acutangulata. NCBI lineage: Eukaryota > Metazoa > Arthropoda > Insecta > Diptera > Tachinidae > Thecocarcelia > Thecocarcelia acutangulata. The sequence goes on along the minus strand of OU612097.1, from coordinate 24,251,295 downwards.
CCATTTAGCTCTCTCATGTAAATACTTCAGTTGTACTAGTTCGTTTGTGAACTATCCAACTCTACTGTTAACCTGTACTTTATACTTATACTTGATTTACGCCTCTGACATGCCAACGACATCCGAAATCCATACTTCAACCTTTGCAGATGACACAGCGTTTTTGAGTGTTTATGAAAACCACCAATTAGCTTCACGAAATTTACAGGAATACATTTCAATATTAGAGAAATGGCTAAAACTTTGGAAAATCAAAGTTAATGAACAAAAATGTACTCATGCCACATTCACTCTGTGTAAGCAAACATGTGCGCCTATCCAAATAAACAATTCACCTATTCCGCAGCACAGTGAAGTCAAGTACCTTGGTATACACCTCGATCGTAGGCTAACGTGGAAGTCTCACATTGAAGCAAAAGTCACTCAGATGAAACTAAAAGCAGCACAACTAAATTGGCTTATGGGCAGAAACTCGACATTGAAGTTGGATTGCAAACTTCTGTTATACAATGCAATTCTAAAACCTATATGGTGCTACGGAATTCAATTGTGGGGCACCGCCTCAGCATCAAATATTGAAAAAATTCAAAGGCGACAAAACCAAATTCTTCGAACGATTACTGCAGCTCCATGGTACGTTAAAAATTCACGAATTCATAACGATCTGAGTGTTCCGCTGGTAAAAGAGGAATTTTCTAAGTACGCAACAAGGTATGTCAGTAAACTGGAACTTCATCCAAACCCTCTTGCGCGCAATATATTTAATTTTGGCGGCCACACTCGGCTTAAAAGAAGGGATACCGCTGCTACCATCAGATTGCTCAATAGGTGATTTTACCGAAATAGCTCCCGCATAATAAAACTTTTTGTCTAGCATTGGCCGGACTTAAGAATCACATTTTTTAATTTTTAAATTTAGTATTAAGATTTGAATACTTATTGTTAGTTCATTTTGAAGATTCAACAAATAAAAAACGCTATAAAAAAAAAAACATCTGTACTTCGAAGCTGCTAGCTTTTTCACCTCTTGAAAGTTTTTAACTGTTTGAGGTCCTAACGCCGTGTCTACATGTGCCATCGACTTGAACATGACATGAACATAACGTCGGCAGAGCGAATGTAAGTTCATGTTCTTGATGTGGCGTATACGTATGTTCAGATTTACCTTATCAAAGTGTTCAGTTCGGCGCCATTTTGTGTATTTTTGTTCGTGATGGCCAACTTCATGGCGAACATCGATGCTCAGCCATATGCTCGAGCATCGATGTCAGAGCATCAACGAAACATGAACATGAGCGGTCCACATTAGCCATTTGCGATGTTCGCCATAATGCTCATAGCATGTTCATGGCTAACGGAGACCACCAGTAAGAGGCCCTTGGTGGCATTTGCTCTCATCCCTGTAACATCGTGTTTAATCGGCAAAATGTGTATTTTTAATATTTGTTTATTATTTATCTTTTAATCTCTTTTAAAATTTATTTGTATATATTATATTTTTTTTTTAATTTACATGCATTTTTTCTAAAATATATTAATTTTTTGTTGTTTCATTTTCTTTTGCTGCTTATTATAATTTCTGTTGATAATGTGTATGTTGTTTAATAACTTGTGGTCTTTGTTGTTGTCATTTCAGACGAACATTCAGGCCTGTTCATAAATATTTTTGCAGGTTTTTTTTTTGGCTTATATGTTATCTATTTTCCTTGTGTGTGTAAGTGATGCTGTGTACGTGTGAATGCTGTATAAGTGTAAGTTTTTATATGAATAGTGTGTATTTAACCTTACTTGGTTCATTTATAATATATTTTTGCTTTTTTATTTAAACAATAAAACACTTACATGATACATAAAAAAAAAAAAAAAATACGAGGGCCAAAGCAAAAATTTTTCTTTTATAGGATTCTTTTTTTAACTGCCCGGAAAGCAAAAACAAAAGGGATCTCTGCATCGCGTTGTTAGTGGGAAGGAAAAATTATTTTACTACGATAATCCCAAACGCAAAAAACTATGAAGATATTCTAGTCATACTTCCACGTCGACTGTCAGACCGAATATTCACGGCTCCGAGGTCATATTCAATATTTGATGAGACCAGCTCGTCGCAGTTTATTACGACTTGTTAAATCCGACTAAACAACCACAGACTTACAACCACAGAGAGGAAGTTATCGAACACAATTAATGCATTTGAGCCGAGATTTGAGAGACAAACGGACGCAATACAACGGAAGACATAATAAAGTGATTTTACAGCATGACAATGCTCGACCTTATATTGCGAAAGTGGTCGAAACATACTTGGAAACGATGGAATGGGAAGCCCTACACCACCGTCAGGGAGTTTCGACTGATAAGAAAACAGCTACTCTCTGTGGCTGTTCAATCACTCGTAGTTTCTCATTTCCTGAAAAGCACCAAAATGTGGTTTTCAATTGTGCATCTTTTCATTGTTGAATTTTTCAAACACTGAGACAAAGAAATTTCATCGTAAATTGGAGAAACAACTTGACGTTATGGTATGACTCACAACTAACATCGTGCATTATAATTAATCCACACTTTATAACGACGTAAAAACTTCTACCGATTGCGGATGACTACCGCCAAATACTCCTTTGTAGTAGTTACATGGTTGCATTTAAAGTTGAGTGTGAGCACTCGCGGTACCTATCTCACGGTTAGTTTTTTCATGGTCAAATATAAATGTATAATGCGTTGTACTCGCTCACTTCCGATGATTACATCCTCAGCAACAAGATGATCGTTCCTTCTCTGTTCGTCCAATATTATTTTACGAATTTTATCGATGATTTCTAGCGTAATGATGAACTTTTTGGAACGTGCGGCTTCAGCTATTCTGATACGATCACAACAGAGTTTTAATGGTGCGGAGTTTCCGTAGTACAAGTCTTTGCTGGGATTCAGTTTTTATTTTTTCTTATTTTGGAGTAGTATTCACGGGATGACCCCTATATATGCAGTGCATTGTACTAGAACTAGGTATACAGGTGTGGTGGGGGGGGGGGGGGTGGCGGGTAGGAGCAGAGGTTGTAATATTTGTGGACATTTGACTTGAACTTTCCAACGTTATAACAGGGAGGAAACAGTTCTGCAGGCAACTTGTTCCACATACGAAGCTAGTGGCTGAAATACGAATACTCTTTATAGTGCATTGTACGCTTTCCTGGGCAGTCGATTAAAAATGTATGATCTCTGGACGATGACGGCATATTACGTAAAAATATGCTGGTTTTGGAAACAAGATCCCTAAAAAAAAAATAAAACGGAGCAATGCACCGCTCCAACAAAGTTGGATATCCAACTGTCACCGATAAGCTTTTTCGCTTTCTCTTGCACACGGTTGAGCAATCCTAAAATATACTTTTAGGCACCGGTTTAAACATGGGAATTGTATTCCATTATCGGTCGGGTATGGGGGGTATAAATAGTAAGGAGTTGCTTATTTATTCTAATATTATTTTCAAGTCTTATATTGCAGTAAGTTTTTTTTTTTTGTTTCATGAGATTTTCTGCCCTTAAGACCTATTAAACACAAACAAAATGACGCTGGCTGACGGCAGCTATGTTGTATTTAAAATTACTGCACGCGTGGAATTAAAAAAGTGCCAAAGTTATCAAGCAGTCCTCGTATACACATAGATATATTCATTATTGTTATGTATGTGTAGGTCAGTGTTGCCAAGCGTGGGGATTTTCCCTTTTTGTATAGATTTATTTGTTTATTTCCACATGTAGGGAAAAAAGGACAGATTTTGTATGATTAGACTTATTGTAGGGAATTTTTAACTTATCAAGAATGGTTAACATTATTATTTATTATTATAATATAATTAATATTATTATTTATTATTAGGCTATTATAATTTTTCCGACTATGAGGAAAAATTGGATGTCGCTGCATTTTCATCCAACTTATAGACAACGTTAAATATTTTAATAATACGCCAAAAGTATTAAAACCGCATTAAGACTGATGCGAGGGGTTTTTCTATAACTATCAATGGACGTGCAAAAAGAGAAAAAGTCACAAAATTTTAAATTCCATACACATCTCATTTGAAAGATTGTTTTTTTTTGCATTCATTTATTTATTGAACTAACAATAAGTATTCAAATCTTAATACTAAATACACTAAATTAATTAAGTCCAGCCAATTCTAGACAAAAATGTTTTATTTTGTACGGTCAATATCGGTAAAATCACCTGTTTAACGTTCTGATGGTGGCAAGGGTGTCCCTCCTTCTCAACCGAGAGTGACCTTCGAAATTAAGTATATTGCGTGCAAGAGGATTTGGGTGAACTTCAATATCGGTAAAATCACCTATTTAACGTTCTGATGGTGGCAAAGGTATCCCTCCTTCTCAACCGAGAGTGGCCTTCAAAATTAAGTATATTGCGTGCAAGAGGATTTGGGTGAACTTCCAGTTTACTGATATACCTTGTCGTATACTAAAAGAATTCGTCTTTTACAAGAGGCACACAGAAATCTTTATGAATTCGTAAGTTTTTTACGTACCATGCAGCTAAAGCAATCGTGCGAAGAATTTTATTTTGTCGCCTTTGAATTGTTTCAATGTTAGATGTTGAGGCGGTGCCACATAATTGAATTCCTTAGCACCATATAGGCTTTAGAATAACGTTGTATAACAATAGTTTGCAATCCAACTTCAATGTCGAATTTCTGCCCATAAGCCAATTTAGTTGCGCTGCTTTTAACTTTAACTGAGTAACTTTCGCATCAATGTGGGACTTCCACGTTAACCTACGGTCGAGATGAATACCAAGGTACTTGACTTCATTTTGCTGCGGAATAGGTGAATTGTTAGTTTGGATAGCCGAACATGTTTGTTTACTCAGTGTGAATGTAACATGAGTACACTTTTGTTCATTGAATTTTATTTTCCAAAGTTTTAACCATTTCTCTAATATTGAAATATACTACTGCAATTTTCGCGAAGCTTCTTGATGGTTTTCATGTACGCTGCAGAATACTGTGTCATCTGCAAAAGTTGAAGTGTGGATTCCGGAGCTCGTTGGCATCAAATATAAAATAGGTCCCAGTATGCTACCTTGTAGAACTCCTGCTTCGATTGGCTATAAGGGGCTTATAAAATCGCCTTCTATGATAACAAACTTCCGGCCGCATAAGTAGCTTTCCAGAAGCTTGTGAGTGTTTGCGGGCAAGTTTACCTTTATCTTGTGCATTAAATCGGAGTGCCACACTTTATCAAAAGCTTGGGAAATGTCAATGAATAGAAAGGTTTTTAATTAATTGCATAAATTTTAGATGTAAACCCCTAACACAAAGATCTCCTAACTAAGCATATTATATGATTGGATATCTATATATCCTTAGTCTCAGTAGAAAGGCGTTTTGGTATATTCCACATCAATAAACCTCGTCGCAAAGATTTACTGGAATCAACAACGGGCTTCTACACGTTATTATACAATAAGTCGCATATTAATGAACCTAGTTTCTGCTGTATATTTTCTAACTCCTGCAAAGCTGCATTTGTGTTGACATTATGACATTTTATTTTTATTCTATCACAAAACGTATATACCAGTTTGAATTAGTATATAGACCAAGTCACTGACAAGAATTTATTTGCAACACATACATACATTTTTAATTATATGAACCGTTTAAGTTATATTTTTTTACACTAATCTACTTTTTAGTAAAAAGTTCTATCTGTTTGAATTTACAATACACATAAACAACGTATTAAATTAATTTATTTGCGCAAAATTTAAATGAAAAATTGTGTATGTGTAGGGAAAAGTGTAGGGAACTATTTTTGGATTGTAGGGGAAAATAACGATTTTTATACGCTATGGTAGGTATATCTCAAAAACAAACTCGTGGCAACACTGGCGTAGGTGCAAGTGTGCATACTTTATATTTAATGTTCATGTACATCATTGTTAGTGTCAATCAATTTAAGCGCCTTGAGTTATGCGAAGAATATACTACATGTTTTTTGTTTTATATTATCTCCATTATTTATATAATATTTATGTAGTTGCTTAATACGCAGGCAAACACACACACACATGCACACATGTACGCACAATTTCATACCCTGTAGCTAAAATTATAGCTACCCTGCAAATAAAATAACTACTGCACACAGAAAAAATTATAGTGAAAATAAATAAAGTCCACAAAATTTTTGCATGAAAAAAGAATTTATATATATATATATATATATATATATATATATATATATATATATATATATATATATATATATATATATATATATATATATATATATATATATATATATATATATATATATATATATATATATATATATATAATAACTGGGATATCGTATATTGTTGTTGGTTAAAAAAAATCTGATTTCTATCAATCATTATTTTTACTAAGCTTTTGCTTGAATCCACGAACTACTTTACAGATTCGTAGTCAAAAAATTTATTAATTGATTTGTAGTGCCATCCCTGACAAAATACAACTATGTGATAAAATACAACTACGCAGTAAATACAACCATGTAATAATAGTAATACACACCTACATGTTAAATATAAAGATAAAATAAAGAACAGACTTGGAGTTGAACCGTCAAAGAGGCAAAATGCCTTTTTAATTAAGTTATAGATTCAGCGAATTTTGTTATTGATTATGAAAGATGTGGATAGAAATATACTATTAGGTTTGTACTATAGACTAGTTCTCTGTCTGTTCTATTTTCATACTTTGAACTATCTATTTTAACGTTAGATTGTTACGGGAGTATAACCGCATTCCCGCTACAACTAACATAAGAATGTTAGAAGTACATTCACAACAATTTAGGAAGTTTGTGATTCCGTTTGTAATTTCTAGAATATTCACTTGCGACCTTTTAAAGTCCTGCATATCCGAGATATAGCCTAAACCGATTTAAAATTTTTTTTTTTGCTTAAAAGCCATTCTGGTCATAAAAGCAGGTTATTAAAATACAGAACATGAAAATTTCGAATATCGGTCCATATATACCCGAGATATAGCCTAGACTGACCTTTCCATGAAAAAAAGTTGTTTTGCTTAAAAGCGGTTCTGATTATAAAAGGAGGCTAATCAGAGGCAGAAAATGAAAATTTCCGATATCGGTTTATATCACCCGAGATATTGCCTAAACCGGGTTTTCACGAAAACCCGGAACGGCTTTTAATAAAAGGTGGTTACTAAAATAAAGAATATAAAAATTTCAGATATCGGTCTATATATACGGGAGATATAGTTTAAACCGATTTTTCCATGAAACATTTTTTTATGCTTAAAAACCGTTCTGGTAATAAAAGGAAGTAACTGAAATAAAGAATATAAAAATTTCAGATATCGGTCTATATATACCGGAGATATAGTTTAAACCGATTTTTCCATGAAACATTTTTTTATGCTTTAAAGCCGTTCTGGTAATAAAGGAAGTAACTGAAATAAAGAATATAAAAATTTCAGATATATCGGTCTATATATACCGGAGATATAGTCTAAATCGATTTTCTCACGAAACATTTCTTTTTGCTAAAAAGCCGTTCTGGTAATAAAAGGAGGTTACTAAAATAAAGAATATAAAAATTTCAAATATCGGTCTATATATACCGGATATATAGTTTAAACCGATTTTTCCACGAAACATTTTTTTTTTGCTTAAAAGCCGTTATGGTAATAAAAGGAGGTTACTAAAATTAAGAATAGAAAAATTTCAGATATCAGTCCATATATAAAAGAGATATAGTTTAAACCGATTTTTCCACGAAACGTTTTTTTATGCTTAAAAACCGTTCCGGTAATAAAAGGTGGTTACCAAAATAAGAAATATAAAAATTTCAGATATCGGTCCATATATACCGGAGATAGTGTTTAAACTGATTTTTTCACGAAATATGTTTTTTTTGTTTAAAAGCCGTTCTGGTAATAAAAGGAGGTTACTAAGATAAAGAATATAAAAATTTCAGATATCGGTCTATATATACCGGAGATATAGTCTAAACCGATTTTTCCACGAAACATTTTTTAATGCTTAAAAGCCGTTCTGGTAATAAAAGGTGGTTACTAAAATAGAGGATATAAAAATTTCAGATATCGGTCCATATATAAATGATGTATAGTTTAAACCGATTTTTCTACGAAACATTTTTTTGCAATTTTAATGAAGGATGTTGTATCTATTCTATTCGCAAAGTATATACGAGTACACTGTATTCTCGATTTTATTTGGTGTGTAGTCAATTTTAAATCAAATTTCTCTATATCTTTTGTAGTTCTGTCAAATTTAACTTGGAATTTTTTCAATTTCAATTAAAAATGATATAGTTATTTTATCTGTTGGGTATAGTTATAAAAATATACTAGGCAACAAACAAACACTCACAGAAACACTCAAACACACACACACACAAATACCAGTATAACCTGTTTTAATGTTCAAGCAAAGTGTTTGTTTTGAAAAATTTTCTGTTAAGTCTCAAAAGGCAAAAAATATGATGACGGCTGTATGATGTGAATGATCATAATTATACTGGCTTTGCTAAATGGAAAAAAAATCTTTTTAAATACTTTGAAAAGAAAAAAACACTGATGCTTAAGCTTTTGCATCTTATTAATACATTTGGAATTTTTTGTTGCTTTAAGAATTTTTGACGTTGGGCTTCAATGCTTTTATTTTATTTGTCTTTAAGTATTTTTTTGCAAAAATTGTAAGTCTTTTGGCTCGATTATGAAAGACAACTGAATTTCAATTCGGCTGCCAAGCGGGCAACCATAAAATTTGTGGGTGCTCTACAGCAAGCAGAACAACAAATATAGTTTCCTTCGGCATTATCATTTTGATATCAGTTTTATCATTTTACCAGGCTGCATTATCATTTGCGGTAACCGGCTATGTAACGGTAGTTGAGTTGCCAGACCATAAATGGGCTATTTTATAAATTTTGTAAAAATTTTAATTATATTGAATAATTTCTAATAATTAGAATTATATGTTAATAAAATTAGATATTTTTATTATTGTTACTCGCCAAATAATCGTAAGAAGATGCTCGTCTAACAAATAAGCTAGCAATGAGCTGGAACTCTTATCTGACTCATTAGGGGTGAATTAATGCATGGGTTTCAGATTTGGAAAAAACACTGATATAAGTCTATTATATCTGAGAAGATTTACTTTGAAGGGGACAAGACAGTTATTGATGAATAAATAAATACTTTGAAAATAAGGGTTATTTTTTGATCAGACATCGTATGTAATGCGCACTTTTTATATGCAAAAATATGTTAAGCTATAAAAAATGAACGCTATTTGATTCTGTTTTTATATAATTTTTTTTTTTTAACTTCATTATTTTATTTATTGAATCTACATAAAAAATGTAATGACAATAAGTATTTTTTTTTTTTCTAATTTTTTTTTTTAACACAAAAACTGCGAAGCTATTTGCTTGTCTGCAGTAACACCCAGAGTCATTGGCAGGAATCGAACCTGCGACCTCGAGACTGTTGGTCGAGTACTCTACCAAACTAGCTATCGAGGCACTCTTAATACTAAAAAAAAATTGTGATTACAGTCCTGCCAGTGCTGGACAAAAATTTATTATTATGCAAATATTATTTCAGAATTGAGTCATCTGTTTAGAGCTCTAATGGTAGCCAAAGTATCCCTCTTTCTCAGACGGGTATGACCACCAAAGTTAAGAATATTAACTGCAAGAGGATTTGGATGAAATTCAAGTTTGTTAATATATCTTGTCGCGTACTTCACAAATTCAGATTTCACAAAAGGTACGTTCAGATCTGGGTGGATTCGTGAGTTTTTAACGTACCATGGAGCATCTGTAATTCTACGGAGAATTTTGTTTTGACTTCTTTGAATTTTTTCCATGTTAGATGCCGAGGTTGTGCCCCATAATTGAATCCCATAGCACCATATTGGCTTTAGAATCGAGTTGTACAGCAAAAGTTTAAAATCAAGCTTCAAGGTCGCATTTCTGCCTAGTAGCCAGTTAATTTGCACTGCTTTCAATTTCATCTGCGTTACTTTTGCCTCGATATGCGACTTCCATGTTAGTCTACGGTCAAGATGAATACCGAGGTATTTGACTTCACTGTGTTGAGGTATTACTTTATTGTTAATAGTAATGGGTGCGCATGTTCCTAGACGCAGTGCGAATGTAACATGGGCACCCTTTTCTTCATTAACCTTAATTTTCCAAAGCTTGAGCCACTTCTCTAGTTTGTCGATATGTTCCTGTAAATTTATATATAATGTAAAAATCAATTAAAACTATAAGCAAATAAAAATAATGAAATTATTAATCGTCTAACAAGCATTCCAAGATTGAATAACGCGTGTTTTAGAAAGTTTTTGAAAAAGGTATAAATAAAGTAGATTTTGTTGTCAGAAGAACATTTTGGGCATTATTTATTAAACACAATCCTCTAACAAACATACGTATGTATGCTAGCTGGGATGTATGCTCTGGTCAGTTGCATTTCTAGCTGAAGATTTTGTGTAAATTTGCTTAGAAGAAAAAAAAAATCAAAATTTTTGTCTTGGCAAATCACTTACTAGCAAAACATATTTGTGCCAGTTTAGGGGAGAAGAGCGGGAAAGTACTATTCCCGCCTCTAACATCCCCCACCCTCCCCCTCCTTCCCTTAAATCTGCGCTTGTTAGTGAAAATCATTAATTTTTCATGTCTAATCAAAGAAACAATTTTTATAACTAAATTGAATAACATCTTCAACATCAGACGTTAAAAATTTTATCGTTCTATTTATTAATCCTTTTTCATGTTTCCGCTTGATTCTTGAAAATAAGAATATTATCATATGAGTAGAATACAATGTAAAACGTGGAATATGAAAAATAAGAACTTTTCTTATTGTAAGTGTGTGCTTGTTGTTGAAATTATCATACATCAATATCTGTGTGGTGCTCTTATTAGATTATATTTTTTTCGAGTGAAAACAAAACCAAAGAAGGCTTCTTTAAGAAACTTTATGTATATAAATATACAGTTATATTATATATTGTATTATATTATTTTAGTAAAAATTCAAATATTTCCACTGAAAACTTTAGTTTGAAAAGTTTTCGTTTTTCATTCGAATATACAATTGGCAGAATTTAAATTGATATTGAGTGCTTTTTTTCTTGTTTGAGGTCAAATTGTTTGCATAAAAAAAGTAAAAAACAAGTAAAAATCCAAATCAAAGTCAAATATTTAAATGCTAGAATAATTTATTAGTTGTCTATAGTATCTTTCTTTTTTAAGAAAACTAAATAAATATATTTCATCAAAGATTTCTGGTAATGATTGCTTCAAAATAATCAATCAAAGGATGCTTTCAAAAAAAGAATCGCAACGACTTTTTACTTAATAAACAAATATATTAAAATTTCTAAAAACATAAACAATAATAGGGGAAATTCAAACGATGTCATATCGCACATACACGCAAAGAAAAAGCAGTTTGAAATATGATTACAACAACATTAGTATATATTGTATAACATTGTGAATTGTTGTTAAAAACTGTGTATTTCCAATTTAATTATAATGGGTGATTTTATAAGAACTATCGGAAATTAAAAAAAAAAACACATAAAATTCAGAAAAATGCATGAAATATTTATTTGGATCGATAGTTGGGTCGATATAATTTAATGTTTGAAGATTATTTCATGCAAATGTTGGCCGCGGCTGCGCCTCAAATGGTCCATCCGCTTAGTCTAATTTTGGCATACTCTTTCCAACATTTCGGCCGGTATCTCACGAATAATGTTGGCAATGTTGGCTTCCAGTGCGTCAATCGAAGCGGGCTTGTCGCTATAGACATTAGCCTTAACATAGCCGCACAAAAAATAGTCTAGAGGCGTTAAATCGCACGATCTGGGCGGCCAATTGACTGGTCCCAAGCGTGAAACAAACTGTTCACCGAACTCGCCTCTCAATTGGTCCATTGTTTCGCGTGCTGTGTGGCATGTAGCACCGTCTTGTTGAAACCACATGTCATGCAAGTCAAGCTCTTCCATTTTGGGCAAAAAAAAGTTTGTTATCATCGCACGGTAGCGCTCACCATTCACAGTAACGTTGTGATTCGCATCATCTTTGAAGAAATACGGCCCAATGATGCCGCCAGCCCATAATCCGCACCAAACGGTTGTTTTTTGTGGATGCAATGGTAGCTCTTGCAATGCTTCTGGCTGCTCTTCACTCCAAATACGGCAGTTTTGCTTGTTCACGTATCCATTCAACCAGAAATGAGCCTCGTCGCTGAACACAATTCTTCGATAAAAAAGTGGATCTTCATCTAACTTTTCAAGAGCCCATTCACCAAAAATTTGGCGTTGTGGTAGGTCGTTTGGCTTCAATTCTTGCACCAGCTGTATCTTATAAGGCTTCACACCCAAATCCTTCCGCAAAATTTTCCACGTAGTGGAGTAACAGAGGCCCAATTGCTGCGAACGGCGCCGAATCGATAATTCACGGTCATCACCAACACTGGCCGATACGGCTGCGATATTTTCTTCAGTTCGCACTCTACGTAAGCGTGTTGGTGGTTTAATGTCCAACAATGTAAATTTGTTGTTTTTTTACAACAGCCCGAATAGAAGCCTCAGTAGGTCGATTAAACTGACCATAAAATGGAAGAAGCGCGCGATGAACTTTCTTAACAGAGCACGCATTTTGGTAATAAAATTCAATAATTTGCAAGCGTTTTTCGTTTGTAAGACGATTCATGATTAAATTATAGACCAAACTGAAGATGCTTGACAGTGACACAAGATAAATTTCAAAATATGGTTACATACAATAATAGCAATTGTGAAAAATTTTCTAAAACATTAATAGATTTTATCACACCCAATGTCAAAATATTTATTAGTTTTTTTACGTGTGTTTTTGACCAACTGGTTTTGTACGATATTTTTAAGAACCTTAGTTCTTCCTTTAGCTAATTTGACCTAAATTTTCCAATGTAAATTAAAACAATTTTATTTACATTTTTTTCCCCAACATTTCGTCAATTCTTTGTTGATTTCTTCAGGGGAATCTGGGTAATGTGGAAAATAACACTAATATCACATAAATTTCTATAACAGATACATTAAAAACGAACCTAAAAAAAAAAAACAATCACAAATATTTAACAAAGTATATATAATATCACAGTTTTTTAATTTATTGTTTTTTAAATTAAAAAACTATGTTTTTTAAATTAAAAACTTATTATTTATTAAATTAAAAAACTGTGATATTATGTATACTTTGTTAAATATTTGTGGTTGTTTTTTTTTAAAGTTCGTTTTTAATGTATCTGTTATAGAAATTTATGTGATATTAGTGTTATTTTCCACATTAACCAGATTCCCCTGAAGAAGTCAACAAAGAATTGACGAAATTCCCTATATCGGCCCATATGTAATTTTTAAATGAAATTGTCGTGTAAGCGAACTTAAGAAGCTCTGTTTTTTGCTTAAAATCAGTTCTGGTAATAAAAAAGTTTACTAAAATACAGAAAATGAAAATTTTTGATATCGGTCCCCATATACCCGAGATATAGCAAAACCCCAGTTTTTATGCAAACAACTTTTTTTTTTGCTTAAAATCTGGTCTGGTAATAAAAGGAGATTACTAAAATATAGAAAATGACAAATTCTGACATCGTTCCATATATACCCGTGATATAGCCTGAACCGATTTTTTCATGAAAAAAATTTGTGTTGCTTTAAAGCGGTTGGGGTTCTAAGAGGAGGTTACTAAAATACAGAAAATGAAAAGTTCTCATATCCGTCCATATACATATGTACATATATCCGACATATAGCCTAAACCGATTTTCTCATGAAAATCTTGCGTAAGCGAACTTAAACAATTTTTTTTTGCTTAAGAGCAGTGCTGGAGTTTACCAAATAGAGAAAATGCAAATTTACGATATCGGTCCATATAGAACCGGATATTATAGCCTAAACCGATTTTTCCATGATAAAACTATTTTTTGTTTAAAAGCAGTTCTGCTTATAAAAGGAGGTTACTAAAATACAGAAAATAAAAAATTCCAACATCGATCCATATATACCCGAAATATAGTCTAAACCGATTTTTCTTAAAAAAAAATTTTTTTTTGCTTAAAAGCAGTTCTTGTTATGAAAAGAGGTTACTAAAATACAGAAAATGAAAATTTTCGATATCGGTCCCTATATAACCAAGATATAGCAAAAACCGAGTTTTCATAAAAACAAATTTTTTTTTGCTTAAAACTGGTTTGGTAATAAGAGGGGTTTACTAAAACACAGAAAATGAAAAATTCCGATATCGGTCTAACTTGCGTTAAATAACTATAACTTTTAATGCCTGCATATGTTTAATAATGTATCAAAATTTCTAGATCATGATTTTCATTTCCTTAGGCTCGTATGTGGTCTACACTCATTAATTCCCTTATAAATAATAGAATTATTTATGAAAAATATAGCAAAAATTTTTTAATAAATGGCGGCTTATGTAAAAAAAAATGGTAGAAATCTCTTTAAAACATTATCTGACTTTGATGACATCAGCTGCTGCAAAATCATGAATATGTAAATATGGGTTAGTGTGCGTGTGTGAGTCTACACGTGCGTGTGTATTTCCATGTGTCTGAATGTAGTTGTTTATTATTTCACTATAATAAATAAAACTCGACATGTTTTATATGTTTTCGTTGAAGCATTGCGTGCATTTTAATTAGTAACGTAGAAAATAATATAGAAGAGAAAAAATTTAAGTTAACACATGCACATAAAACATTTTCACCCTCACATTGAAGTGGTGCTAGGAGGGCTAACAGCGAAAGTCTTTAGAATATTGCAGTTCAACACAAAATTAAAAATATTCTTTTGATAGAAGCCTCGTAGAATTTTGCAAAAGTATGTGAGCGTGTGTGTGTGTGTATGTGTGTTTTTTAAGATAAATTTATGAATGTTAAAACTGAACTGCACTTAACAAGCAGCGGAGCACGCAATCATCTGCTATTTCCTCTTACATCTCCATAGAAAAAGTTCTATTCATTTCTTCCTTTAGACGTGCAATTATTTGTCTACATTGACTTTAGAAGATAGATTTTCCTACATACAAAAACACTCGCTCTCTTTACTACAATGTTGAATGCAACTAAACATAGCCACAGATATATACATACATATGCATTTGAAAACAAATTTATAGAAATCATACACAATACAATGCAATACAAACTACGACTACTGTATTCAAAGTAACCTTGAAATTCTTTTAAAAATATAAAAACACAGAATATAAATACATACATACATACATACATACATACAAGCATACACTTTGGCATTCATTTAGTGTAACGCAACACAAAGCAACAAACAAATAAATAGAAATAAAAATAAATAGAAAACAAGTTTGTGAAAAACCCGAGAAAATATGTAAGAAACATATGACATTCATAAACGTCACTTCAATTACAGTGAAATTTTTATTCACACGTTCGTTGTTTTCTCTCACAATGTTGGGTTTTTCCCCCAACATTTTTTTAATATTATTTTTAAGTGATGCAACAATAACAACAGCAAAACTATAACAAGACTTACTGTCTCATCGGCTTTAAACTAAACTAAAACACTTACAAACTCACACGCAGCCACCCACACACATACATACATGCACAAACTCATACTCACATGCACTTCCTGTGTTATCAATTCTCTTTAGTAAAAAAAAAAAAAACAAAAAACGACCAGAGACGACGTTGTAAACACGCCACTAATGCTCATTCACTCACTCATCCTCTCACAAACAGACAAAAACAAAAACAAATTTCAAATGAATACAATTCAAGTAAATGCATGCACTTGGTGAATAATAACAACAACAACAACAACAACAAGAACTGCAAAAAAATAAAGCTACTGCCATTGCAACGATAGCAACAAAATCTATAGAAAATTCTTAATGTTCTGCATGTGTACAAAAAAAAAGAAAGAAATTGAAAGCAAGAAAAATGTGTCCTTTAAGGGATTTTGCAAGATAAAAAGTAAAACAAAAATAAGAAAATGTGAATTAAGAAAGTGATAAAGACTGAACGAATAAAAATCTGCTACACAGTGTTTTTAGAAAAATTTATTTTTGTTCCATTTTCTTTTCTTAAGGTTTATAAAAAAAGGATATAATAGGGACAATTCAATAAAATAAAGGGTACTGAATTGTCAGTGGAATTTAATTATAAACAAAAGGGAGGAGTGTAAATGTACCCGAGCCAACTCACTGCATGCTTACATACATACATATC
Source organism: Thecocarcelia acutangulata (assembly GCA_914767995.1). NCBI lineage: Eukaryota > Metazoa > Arthropoda > Insecta > Diptera > Tachinidae > Thecocarcelia > Thecocarcelia acutangulata. Next base: position 24,234,946 of record OU612097.1, on the reverse strand, counting down.
TAACCAAGATTGAGCTTTAGTTTCTGTATTCCACGTTTGGCATGAAGTGGCTTTATATGCTTACGCGTTTATTTTTCAACCGGGTAAAAGAACCTCAATACAAATTCCTGGAGCTAGCTGGAAACAAGACATCTAAATGCCTCATTTTTATTTTACTGCTATGAAATATAATTTTTTCTTTTCTTTTCTTTTCTTTTCTTTTCTTTTCTTTTCTTTTCTTTTCTTTTCTTTTCTTTTCTTTTCTTTTCTTTTCTTTTCTTTTCTTTTCTTTTCTTTTCTTTTCTTTTCTTTTCTTTTCTTTTCTTTTCTTTTCTTTTCTTTTCTTTTCTTTTCTTTTCTTTTCTTTTCTTTTCTTTTCTTTTCTTTTCTTTTCTTTTCTTTTCTTTTCTTTTCTTTTCTTTTCTTTTCTTTTCTTTTCTTTTCTTTTCTTTTCTTTTCTTTTCTTTTCTTTTCTTTTCTTTTCTTTTCTTTTCTTTTCTTTTCTTTTCTTTTCTTTTCTTTTCTTTTCTTTTCTTTTCTTTTCTTTTCTTTTCTTTTCTTTTCTTTTCTTTTCTTTTCTTTTCTTTTCTTTTCTTTTCTTTTCTTTTCTTTTCTTTTCTTTTCTTTTCTTTTCTTTTCTTTTCTTTTCTTTTCTTTTCTTTTCTTTTCTTTTCTTTTCTTTTCTTTTCTTTTCTTTTCTTTTCTTTTCTTTTCTTTTCTTTTCTTTTCTTTTCTTTTCTTTTCTTTTCTTTTCTTTTCTTTTCTTTTCTTTTCTTTTCTTTTCTTTTCTTTTCTTTTCTTTTCTTTTCTTTTCTTTTCTTTTCTTTTCTTTTCTTTTCTTTTCTTTTCTTTTCTTTTCTTTTCTTTTCTTTTCTTTTCTTTTCTTTTCTTTTCTTTTCTTTTCTTTTCTTTTCTTTTCTTTTCTTTTCTTTTCTTTTCTTTTCTTTTCTTTTCTTTTCTTTTCTTTTCTTTTCTTTTCTTTTCTTTTCTTTTCTTTTCTTTTCTTTTCTTTTCTTTTCTTTTCTTTTCTTTTCTTTTCTTTTCTTTTCTTTTCTTTTCTTGGCTTCTCTTCTCTTCACATCCAAATCGTTCTACTCGATTTGTCATTTAATTTTGTAGCGCACTTTTAATTTTTTTAAAAATTACACACTTGTGAAAAAATTTGTATATATTTTTCTCTTTTTCTTTTTTTGTTTTTTGTTTTTTGTTTGGCTTACTAAGATGTTGGATAAATGCTGTTGTAAGGCCGATTTTATACACGTTTGTAATATAATACAGCAACCATTTACTTGAACAACTATGTATTATACTCATATATAAAAAAAATGTTGTCCTTTTTAGCAAAAGCAGAATAAAGCCTGGAAAAAAATCCTTAGTTGAGACGACAAATTTAAGCTTTTAAATATAAATTTGCTGCAATCTTAATGTGAAAAGAATAAATGTAGATTTTGTAAAACCTCTGCAACGAACCCGTCTTCTTTTGCCTCCCCCCTCCCTCTTCTCACGCTGGCCGTCACATTATAACAGTTTAATGCCACTTATTTGGTTTTCATTTTTCAGTAGGATTTTAGGCGCACATATGTTTAATAGTTTCATGTTTGTATGGGGTTTAGCTGGCAAACAAGCTTTTGAGTGTGTGTGTGTATGTGCCTGTGTGTATGCGTGTGAGTGAGTGTATTTCTATGGCCTGAAAAACAGGCATATACAAATTGTTGATAAAATTGTATGTGTATGTGTATGTGTGTGTGCGTGTGTGTGTGGTAATGCCTTTGTAACATAAAAATGCATGTTATAAATTACTTGCATTAGCAGCCACTTGTGCTGTTGTGTTTCGTTTCATTTTTAAGATATTTTTTTTAACGGCTTCAGGTATATTATTTTTTGTTAGCAACATTCTTTAGCTGCTCATTGTATGTTTATATCTTTGTAAGCAGATGTGTTTATTTGTTTGCTTTAACATTTAGTTCTTATCTTTTTTTTTTGGTATATTGCATGGCAGCCTTTAAAAATCTAAGTGATCTCAAAAAAAAATCTTTAGAAAAACTATAGTGGCACATGTAGTGCATAAAAACACGTCTGCATGTTACTAAATTAACAGCAGATTGTTTGAAAAATTTAAAACATTTTTCTTTTGATAGTATGAATATGAAAATTGCCAAAAAGAAAAATGTTTTAGGGCTGTTTAAAGTTGAAATTTCTAAAAATTTGCACTAAAACGTGCAACATTTTCACGTTTAGCACAATTAAGTGGAAATTTTGCTTTTGCTTTTAGATTTAGATTTATAATATAGTATGGCAATAAGAAAATAAAATTAGATTATGGAATTGTAAAAAAGTACAATGATAGCACAAACTATTTAAAAATATCGAGTGATTTATCTCGAAAATGTAAAAATTCCGCCTCACGCAAATAACACAAGCAATGTTGGCTTCATGAAGATCTCAGAGTTTACATATCCCCGGAGTAAATAGTCCAAAGATTGTGGTGCCGCTCGAAAAAAATGGTTGTTAATTTTTACATTTAATCATTTCTTATAATAACAGAAGTTAGAAATATTATTAGACGAACTACTGAAATTGGTTCTAATTGTTTTCTTAGTGCATAAAGCTGTTAGAAAAAACTTCAACGCGTAAAAAAATGAGAGGTGCCAAACTTTTCGCTTCGCGTTGCGTTAAAAGTGCTCTATGTGACATGTTTTATCGCAGATGTCAAAGCGAATTTGCAACGCAAAGCGAAGCAAAAGTTTTATCTGACACGGCCTTAATACTTCGATGGCGCTATGTCACTTTCCGCTACAGCCATCTATTGCAAAATTGTGGAAGGAAAGTACACCTAATAATAAAAAAAAAGTAATCCTACTATCAGAAAATGCTATAAATTTTGCGTTTGGTCCCTAATGTCAGTTCTGTTTTGACATTTGTGCAGTAAACACATGTGAAATACACGTTAATAAACAATTTTACACTAAACTGCTCCAGAACGCGGAATATTGGTGACTATTTATTTGACCAATAATCGGTCGGTGACTTTGGCACAACGTGAATTTCGTCGCAGATTTCTGGCCGTCCAACGTATTTATTATATTATTTTATATTACTAATGTTCTATGTTTCCTCGACATTTCATTATTAGAGTATTTTTCTTTTAAATTTTCAATAATTTTTTTAGATTGTTAGAATATAAAGTTGAATGTTTGAGAATATCTTTCAAAAATGTCCAAAGTCTACTGATGATTAAAGTAGCTCTTATGAAATGTCGACATATAGGGAGCTGGGAAACGTAGAACACAAGCTGTTTATAATTTTTTGATTGGTATCAGCATTAGCAGCTAATATAATGAATAGAACTCAATTGTTTGAATTTTTATTCTGTTTTTTTCGATACTTTCAATAAACAAATCGTAGCAACAAACGGTTGTTCATTTGTTTGAAAGGTGTAAAGCAATGTAGAGACGTGTATAAATGAAAAAAAAACTTGTCCTTGGTGTTTTGACAGATATTATTAAAGCAATTTTCTTTTAAATTCTCAATAATTTATTTAGATTGCTGGGATATAAAGTTAAATGTTTGAGAATATCTTTCAAGAATTTCCAAAGTCTACTGAGGAATAAGGTAGCTCCTATGAAATGTCCACATATAGACAGCTGGGAAACGTAGAACACAAGCTTTTTATAATTTTTTGATTGGTATCAATGTTAGAAGCTAATATAGTGAATAAAACGCAATTGTTTGAATTTTTGTGTTCTGCCTTTTGATACCTTCAAAAAACAAATCGTTGCATCAAACGGTTGTTCTTTTGCTTGAAAGATGTAAAGAAATGTTAGAGACGTGCAAAACCTTGTTTTTTGTGTTTTGACAAATATTATTAAAGCATTTTTCTTTTAAATTCTCAATAATTTATTTAGATTGTTGGGATATAAAGTTAAATGTTTGAAAATATCTTTCAAAAAATTCCAAAGTCTACTGATGATCAGGATAGCTCCTATGAAATGTCCACATATAGACAGCTGAATAACATAGAAAATAAGCTGTTTATAATTTTTTGATTGGTATCAATGTTAGAAGCTAATGTAGGGAATAAAACTCAATTGTTTGAATTTTATATTACGATTTAAATATTTGTTACGAATAAAAAACCTCTTTCAAGAACTCTTGATTTCAGTAAACAGGCTTGTGTTATTATTTTCTATTTTTACGGTTTTAATTGCAAATATTATGCAGAAAAATCAATTTTTATCCATGACATTTTCAATCTGTTATCAGCTTGCTAATGATGAAAATAATTAACGTCCCCTCCTTCTTTCCCCTTTTCAAAAAAGTAACAGAATAATAGTAGATGATTTATTATATGCATTCTTTCATAAAAACAATGAACTGAAAGGATTAAATAAATGCTTTTCTTTCCATTGTTGTTGACTGATAGACTGAGTTGTTAAGTGATACAACTGCCAGCAGCCTAAAAAGACAATTTTATAGAAATCTTTTATTTTTCTTTATGATGGATTATGAAATTTAATTTGAGGTCAAACGCAGTAGTAACAGAACAACAAATAGTTCTCTTTGAAATAATATAAGCTATATATGTATATCATTTAATTGTTGAGACACAAAAGAAAGACATAAATTTGCTGTTACTAATATCATTAAATAACATAGAATGGATTGAGATTGTCATTTGTATTGGTATTTCTGGTTAAAAGTTAATGCTATGCCATAAGAAACACTCCTTCACATATATTAACTTTTAACGGTTATTGGATATGAGGAGGCCAAGAGTGTGTTTTAAGCACAGGGAGAGATAGAGAAATAGAGAGACTCAGAGAGAGAAACAGAGTAAATGCAGGGTTGTCAGATCTTTTCCACCTGCAACACCAAACTGGCCATCAAAATTCGCCAAAAATCGCCAAAATATTTTTTGTATGATTTTTATTTATTTTTTTTATTTATTTACAATAAATAAAAAATAAGGAACAATAAATCCCTAAAAGTCTTCTCAACTGATTCTTCATAGTTTTGTGGTCATATATAATTTGTATTCGTGTAATTCACTTGTATTATGGGCTTAGCATTACATCTTATAAATAAATAAAATAAAATTATATACATATGTCTGATTTAAAAAGCTACAAGTCCTTCCCATATATTAACTTTTAAAAGCCCTCTATACAAGTAGCTAAAAGCAAATATTTGGAAGATTATAAATCTCAGTCTCGTCTGTTTGATCTGTATTGTTTTGTAGCATTGAATTTTTTCAACATGTTTTCCGTTGGCTGAAACGTATTGCAATAGATCTTATTTACATTCATATAATTTATTATTCTTATTAGTGCATCAAGAAGTTTGTTCTGCACTTTATTTTGCGAACGTGTTTTGGTATAATTCAGTGTGGAAAATACTTTTCTACGCAAGCTTTGCCAGTTGGAATATTGAATACAGCCAAAGACAATTCTTTAAGGTGAAACGTACCCGCTGTGATATAAACTGTGATAAAATCAAATAAATTCGTAGGTATTTTTCATTCCAATATTCTCTCCAATTAATGTAGCACAACTTTGTCCATTGAATGTCATACTCACCTGCTGCAACTTGAATGCTCATAAAGGGCTTTAACGAATCATCAATCACGAAAACTTTGCTTGGATTAGCGCATTAGCGCATTTTGTTACTGAAAATGTTTTAAAAACCTTAAATAGCTTCATGTTTTCAGGTTAGCGGCACAACGTTTCCTTCAAAAGTTTTTTCATATGTATATGTGAGACAATTTTCTTTTAAATAATTTATTTTTTCTGTTGTTGCTTATTCCTGTATTCCTTAGCTGAATTTCAGTAAAAGTAAATGGCTGCATTTACCGTAAGCAAGAAATTATCTGCATTTTCAAAAATTATTTGGTTTAACATTTTTGAGAAACAAAAAACGTGTGTAACTGTGAAAAAGATTTACATCAGCACCTGCCTTTACGGCCTAATCTGATGGTGGACCAGTTCCACGAGTGAATTACTCACGATTCACTAGCGCCCCGGTGTGGCTGACTAGGCTCACACAGGTAGCAATTTTTGCCACATGTTTGCGGGCCTTTTAATCCCTCCTGTATGCAATTTCTCAGCAATCAATGGAAGACAAGGCTTAATGAGTTGGGAAGCCGAAGCCCACTGGCAGCATCAGCTCTTAAACTAACTCAACCATTACCACTAGTTCCTCACAGTACAGGTATCTGTTGTAAAGACAACAGATCCTTGGGAGGTATTTAGTCCCCGAAAAAAGTCACGCCAAACAATTATCAAGGATACTAACACTCCCTTCCTGCGTTTTAGGAGGTTTCAACCATAGCCAGAACGTTTCAGCCAAGGTAGGCACCACAACCAAGATCAGCCTGGGTTGCCATGCTGACCCCCATTCTGCCAATTTGTATCCTTGGTAAGGGTTTCGGAAGTCAACACAACATAAGTCATGCGGCTTCCTAGAGTTTTGTTTTGCTGCAGCAATCGAGAGACCCCTTGCCCTCTTTACCCGAAAAACAGAGTGCTTTAGTTAGGAATATGCCAAGGCAAAACCTGTTCCCCAGGGGGAAAAACGTGTGTAGTGGAAAATAGTTGTACATGCATGATGTTTCCTACATGCAAGTAATCAGACTGAAATTTAAGGTTTAATTGATTCATTTTGATAGCTATCGGACTTATCAATATCAAAAACAGACGATTTTCTCGACACAAGGTTCATTACACATCATTTGAGCATTAAGTAAGATGAATAAAATAGGAGTGCCAGATTTAAAATACAGTATATAAAAATAGCCAACTATTTCGCCATATGATTTTTAAATCGCCAGTCGCCAAACCAAAAATTTAGTCGCCATAGTAGATAAAAAATTTGACACGTTTGGCGAGAAATTACCACATCTGACAACCCTGAGCGTATGTGTAGTAGAACTAGCTTACATTCCAGATTTAGTTTTCGATTAAAAACTACATTGACAATTTTCTATTAAACAGTTGCACTCCCTCTTTCTCTCTCTCTCTCACTCTATCTTATTAATATTTGTATATATGTGGTTGTATTGTTGAGTCGAAATTTTGTTTTCACATGTCTGCTTTCATTTTATACCAATTCATTGACCATTGAAATTTCTTGAGATGCTTGATAAATAAAACAAAGAAAATTTTCTCTAAACAGAAAATAAATAAATGAATATAAACTTACAGACATTCGGCTGGATGGACCATTAAACAAAAGAAAACGGATTAAATTGTCAAAATGCCCACTTCAAAAAAAAAAAAAAAAAAAAAAAAATAAAAAAAAAAGCAAATGGGGACCCCAAATATACACATTAATTTATAAAAAAAATTCGATTTAATGCAATATAAAAACAAGTTTCCAATTTCTAAAAAAAAAGTTTTTTTTTCAGAAAAAGCATTACAACTAAAGAGACCAACACAAACCTATAAACTTTTGTTATCAAAAAGCAGAAAAAACTATAATTAGGCAAGAAATGTGCAAATAAATTTAATACAGTGAACTCCCGATAGTTCGTAATCGACTTAACGGAGTTAAAATATATGAAATTTAACAGGATTTTAGAATTTATTCACTAAAACGATAACATCTTTTTAAAATAAATTACAAAATAAATAACATAAATGTTATGTTATTCCGTTTTTTAAAGCGCTCGAGCCAGCCACTGCTTGCTTCAAATTCATTTAGTTTAACTTTTTTGTATAACATACTGCATTTTCAGATCGTAATGGGGCACTAATCGAAATGTTAGCCTGCCAGCATTGTGGAAACCATAAAACTATAGACTTTTTAAGCTCAGCATATTCAAGTATTTTTCGAGGTTTAGTTTACTGCTTTAAGATTTTTGCATAATTAGTTCTCCTTTTTGAATGAAGTAAAAGTTGATGAAGCAATTTCAAATCGCTCAGCAACGTTTATTTTTTACACTCTATTGTCATCGGCTGCAAAAATTTGCTGTTTTTGTAACACCGACAATTTTATGCGTGCGCTTTGACACTTTTCTTTATTATTCATGTAACAAACTGATTTTGAGAAAATAATCAAAAACTCAGGCAGAAGCAAAAATCCACGCAAAAACAGCGGTAAACAAAAATCATTCTTTCCATGTTTTTGTTGTTTTTTTATTACGAATTATAAGAAGAAGAAAATTACGAATTAGCAAGGAACCCAAAATGTATGGAAATTTTACGAATTAACGAGATTTTTTCAAGGTACCGACAGTTTATTACGAATTATCGGGAATTACGATTTATCGGGGTACGAATTATCGGTATTTGACTGTTTTGAATTTCTACCACAAATAGTATGTCGAATGTCTCTTCGAGCAACTGAATATGAGAGATAGAGAGAGCGAGCATTGAAAAACTATAAAAAATTGTTTTGCTAAACAAACGGGCCGTATGATTACTATCAATTGCTTTAATTATTAGTTATACGTTCTTGTGGTTGTATTTCATTCAATTTATTTTTGTTTTTCGTGTTATTATTTATTTATCAAGAAATTCATCAATCTTAACTAGGTTTGACTCAAACTTAAGAACAAGATCAGCCTGTTGAAATTTTATTGAAAGTGAAATTGTTTTATTTTGACGGCATAAAATGTATCAGAGCAAAAATAGTTTACTTTTCGAAACAATCAGAAGTTTTTTTTTTTTTGCTTAAATCAACACACAAAAATATTTTGTTTTTAACTTAAAAAACAAAGAACACATATTTTTACTCCATATATATAATCGATGAAATATTACATGTCAACGACTAGAACAAAAGTGTTGTTAATGATGGCAATAGTAAATTTATTCTGCAAATTTACATTCGTTGTATGTAAATTAGTTCATCATACATATATAAAAATAAATTCTTTGGTATTGGGCGTAATCAAAGCTATTGTTGTATTAACAAATTTTTCATAAAAGCTACTATTGTCTTGAAATTGATAGATGGTAACAATAGAATTACGGAAATGCAAACAAAACCACATTTAAGGGAGAATAAATATAACTAAACCCATAATAATCTGTTTCTACCAATAATACATAAAGTTATATAGTATATACTATTGTTGTTGTAACCATATTTCACACTGCTTTTTTTTGCGTGTATGCTACATAAAAAATGTTTTAGTATAATTTTGATTACTTATTATAAAAATTTGTTAGAAATTTTTAATATGATATTTATAATCATTTGTTTTCTTTATAACGATTTTCATAATATTATTTGGATTGATTTTGAAAAAAGGATTTGTTAGAGTTTCTAATTGAAAGAGTCATATCTTCTCTGTTTCTCAAAGGAATTCCAGAAATTTTTTTCTGTTTGAAAGATCCGACATTAGCCTTAATAAGGCAATATCATGCAATAAGTAGCATAACGTCAATAAAACAGACACCGGCTGCAGGCTGATTTGGAAAGATTTCTGTCTAATTTAGCAAAAATTAGTAATGAGCAGAGTAAATTTTTCCACTGGGAAATATTTAAAATTGAACAGTGTTATATAGACAAATTAACATCAGCGTGCTTTAAAGAGCAGTAGTAGCTAGCAGTACTAGCACGATACTGACAGCGAAACATATAATAATATGTAATTTCGGTTATATACATATATCAATTCAAGAATTAAAAACTAGCAGATTTTATTTTAAAAATACAATAAATAAATAAACGAATAAAAAAAAACATTTGAACTGAGTAAAATGTTTTTTTTAATATCTATTTTCTGATATTTCTTATGATGGTTACATTCAATCCTGGTCACTTTGTTTCGGCTTGACGTTGAGTTCTGGGACTCCCTGTATATTTTTACATATATTATTCTTTTAAGTATTAAATTTGTTAGAAAAAAATTACCTTTCTCTTTTCTAAGCAATAATTTTTAACATTCGCTCGTTTATTTTGTGGAAAATTTAATTTGTGTTTTGTAAAATGTTACTGAGCATTATTTTCTCTCTGATTGTTTTGGTTCAGTAATTTTGTTTGTGTTTTTACAATTGAAGCCGAAACGAGTGTTGAAAATGTAATTTTAAGGCGTAGATTGTGCTTTGTCTCTGTTTCTATACAAACTCTTTAATTCCTGCTTAAAGTTCGCCAGAAAGGTAGTTTTCTGTGATTTCGCTTTATTTAAAGTCTACACTTAAAGTGTAAAGAATATTAAAATTGAGTTTTAGTTTTGAAATGAGTGTAATACAGCTACTGGAACTTGAAGCTCTCAAAGTACTTATCTTTCAGCTTCAAGTGCAGGCTTTGTTAACTAAGAAGCAAGCAAGAGAGGCAAAGAGAGAGCTTTAATGCAAAGTTTTCACTTGTAATATCTTTTTTTTTTTGTAAACCTTAACAAAAGGTTTACTTCTTTTTTATTTTGAAAAAATTTAATTAATGAAAAAATTTGTTGCGCAGAAATTTAAATTATTTTTTTTTTAATTTAAATATTTTTTGTTATTCTTTTTTTTGCATTGCTTTGATTTATTGGCAAATTATCTTACTTTAATACCTTTTCGTTTCTTTTTCTCAGGAGTAATTTGCGTTTTGTGTTTTATATTTTTTCCGCTTTCTTGTTGTTTGTCCTCCTATTTTATTTCAAGTCCTTTATTTTTTCCCCGACAGCTTATAGGCGGCTTTTGTGCTCATTTTGCCCAATTGTTTGGTAGTATTTTACAACACTTGTGAACTATTTTTCTATGCATCCACATTTAATTTAAATAGACCTGACTAAAAATATAATGTTTTCTCTTTCTTGCCCACATTTTAGTAAATCACACACTCTGCACGGCTTTTAAGCTTTTACTCCTAGTAAAAGCTTCCTGTTTGTTTGCTTTCAGCAGCTTTTTGTTCAAAGGTGTGTAAGTGTATGTGTTTAATTTTTTATATATTTTTTTTTTGGAAAGGACCTTTAGATTTGGCCAAGTTGAAATTTAAGCTCTATAACGTTTTTATACGTTGCGGTGTTAAACTCGTTTCCAAACGCGCACGTTTTAATATTAAAAAACAGACTTAAAAAAACTATTTTTGCAAAAATATCAAAAAAAAAAAAACTTACAAAAATATCTACCAGAAAAATTCTGTTTGTTTAATTGCAATTGTTTAAAGTTTTAAAACTAAAATCTAAAACCAAAATATAGTTGGCAGTCTAAAATTCCTGTTTAAATTATTTGAGAAAATCGATAAAAAAAAGTAAGAAATTTTTTGTAAAAAAAATTATTATTTTAAGCAAATTTTTAAAAGAAAAGTAAACAAATTTTCAGCAATAACGGCGAAAAAATTCTGCAAGAAAATTAATAAAAATTAAATTTTAAAATATTTTGGGTGGTAGAAATTCGAGACCCAATTTTTTTTATATAATCAAGTTATAAAAACAACTACAACTGTGTTAAAAATAGGAAAAAAGCAAAGTGTAGAGAATAAAACCAGCACAACTGCAAAATAAGCATAAAAACGCAAAAAAAAGAAAGAAAAATAATGCTAAGGAGTGTATGTGTAAGTGTGTGAGTGTGTGCGTGAGTGTTATGAAAGTGTAAGAACATGAGATTGCGTCTGTGTGTATTTTAAGAAATATCAGCAGGGTGTGTGTATGTATGTATTCAATAAAGAAACATTTGCTATAATTTAGAAAAAAAAGTAATAATAAAACATTAACTGCCAACATTAAAATAAAACACAAAAAAAAAATTTGTTTTGAAATATTTTTTGTCTTAAAATAAAATTTTAGTAGTAAAATAAAATAATAAAATATTCTCCTAAATTTGAAACTAAACTAAAAAATAATTTTTTAAATAACTTCTTTCTTTATTGTTTCAAAACATGTGTAATTGAGAGAAAATTATTTATGGACCAAAAAATTGCCAAATTAATTCGCAAAAATTAAAAAAACTAAGCATTTTAAGGATTTTTCTTAATTAAGCAAAAATTATTAAGAAAAAGTAATTTTCCATGTAATTTTTATAGAAACTTAATAAATATTAAGCAGTTTATTAAAAAGTGACAAAAAAAAAAAATATTCATTCATTCAAAGTGATTCAGGTTTGAGGCAAACTTTTTCATTCGCTCTACATTATGAAACAAAAATTAAATGAAAATTTTTGGCGATTTTTTTGTAATTAAGCAAAAATTATTGAGAAAAATTTATTATCCAGATGATTGAATCAGAAATTAAATAAATAGTATGCGATTTATTAAAAAATGTGGAAGAAAATATTTATTTATTTCATGTGTTCTAAAATGCTGTTCATATTTGAGGGAAAAATTTCATTTCACGCTGTATTATCAAACAAAAATCACTAAAAACCATTATGCACGCTCTTCATGTTTAACAAAATGTTGCAATTTTGTTTTATTACTTTTATTTATTTGCAAGCTGTCCATTTAAATACATTCAGCACACAAGCTTAATAAGTTTGCATTAAATCACAGGAGACATGCAGACAGTGGTGCCAGAAATTTTTATCAAAAAATCTTCATTTTCCAAATATAAAATCTTAAAATGTTAATATTAATATTTTAATATTTCATTGAACTTTATAATTTTTAAATTAGATTTTTGGTTTTTTGCACATTCGTACATCCGATTTTAGTTCAAGTTTTTCGTTTTTTACGTTTTATTAAGAATGAACTTTTACTAAACAAATTTGCTGTGATCAATAATTTTTGCTTGAAAAGACAAGAAAACTAACAATCAAACCTTTAGCTGGAGGACAACTAGCTGTTTCATTGTCACTACACTGCTCATCAGCACCGATTTTTGGCTTTGAATTCAGGTCATGATGTATTATTAACGGCTGTCTTAACCACTCACCCACCGAGCCATTGAATTATTCTCTGTCTATATTCATCTGATATTGAACTACATACGCATTTTGTTAAGTGGTCGTTGTTCTTAACAAGCGGTATTTATTTTTTAATTATTAACATAAATGTTATTTTCAATGTCTCCGTTTAGATTTTAAGCTAATCTTTGTTAATTATTAGAAAACTATGATCGTTCTAACCAAAGATAACAACAAGAATTTAAAGCCAAAATTCAGTTTCATAAAGTTTTCTGTTTTAGAGTTAGTAATATATGTAAAGAGTGAAATAAACTACATAAAAATTACCTCAAATCGCTTGTAGTAGTCAATATATACCAGATAATTCACACCTGATTAGCAAGTTATCGATTGCGGCCTAATATCGGGTTGGGCTTATTTTTTGTTTTAATGGAATGCTGCAATTCAGTTAAATTTATTGATTTAACTTTTTACATCTCTTACTTGACATTAACAAAATATCTGGTGCAGACAGGTCATTTGCCTTTGGGCGCCTTTGGAAAGTCTAGTTGGAAGTTTTCGTTTTGGCTGTGGTCTAAACAGAAGATCGCAGTATTCTCTGATAATTATGGTGCATGGCAGCATTCGTGGATTTAGATATAGTCTTCCTTGAGGTGTGGTTGTCTTGCAACATATACGTGTAATATAAGTAATCAAAAGTGGTGAAAAGAGGAGTGAGTTAATTAAGGGCTGAGCTTATTTATGCATTTCCAGGCACCAATTCGTATTCCAGTTTTTCCATTGACTGTCTGGCAGGCAAACTGCACACAGGAAGGACTAGAAGGCCCCAGCCCAGCGAGAGGTTTGTTCGTACAGCTAAAAATTATATGACGAGAAGTTGCAAACTGTTTTGGTCTTGGAAGTCACTCAGAGGCTACCAATTCAGACTGACCAATTGGTCCAACGTCCGTTCATAGAGTTAATTGTAGTCTACCCTGAGGTGTGGTTGTCTTGCAACAGATACGTGTACTTAAGTAATCAGAAGTGGTGGAAAGGCGAGTAAGTTGACAAAACAGTTCATGTTTTATTGACACTATCTCTGAATCATAATATTGGCCAAAGGCTGGCCACTGTTTCGGTCGAGTATTACGGTGATGCACGGCACGCATAACAGGTGCTAAATTGAATATAGTGACTGAAGAATTTCCTGCGTTGCGTAATCTCCTGTTTTGGCGATTTGGCATTGCCATCTCTCTCAGACTTCTTTCTTGGGCGCTATTTCAAGTGGCAGTAGAATCGTAGCTCTTAGGGAGAATATTTGACTAGAATGCGAACAGTTCTCAGCAGAAGTATTGCATAAAGCCATGGAAAGTGCAATAAAACGAGCATAAATATGTAATAACACTGATGGCAGCCACATTTTCCTATTAACGGAAAAAATTGCACCGGGTCCAAATAAAAATTTCCGGTACTAGGAATAACTTTTTTTTAGTAATCAAGATTTAATGTTGTTAATTTATTTTTTATTTTTTTTTTATTTTATTTATTTATCGAAATTTATAAACATATCAAAGTTTACAATAAGGCTTCAGCGCTATGGTGGCATTGTTGAGGCAATCTGACAACAATTATTTACAAAATTAGTTTAATTTTCCATTAATCCGAAGTAATTAGAAAATAAATAAAATTAATAAAAATAGAAGATCAATTAATTCAAATTTTTAACAATACTTTTAAGAAAAACTATATAAGAGAATTTGGTAATGTTGAAATATTATTCTTTAATTGCCTAAAGTTATTATAATAAAAGCATATCAATATTTTGGAACAAATACTCTTTCAATGCATTTTTAAATGTAGAAAGAGAATTAGAACTTTTAGTAGCCGTTGGTAAATCATTGAATTGTAAACAACCACTGTATTCGATCCTTTGTTTGGTTGTTTCTAGGCGACACCTTATCACTTGTAAGTTAGATCTTTGCCTAGTGTTCACATTATGTTGGCTCATCTGTAATCGAATTGTGTGAAATCCAATGTTGTGTAGCACCTTGTAGACATAAACAAGAAGCTGCATTTTGTGTAAACCATAAACAGGCAAAATAGTACGTGCAATATCTCTATATAATAACAAAGTCGAAAAAATGTTTGGTAATTTAAAAACAGACTTTAAGGCTTTATTTTGCAAAACTTGCAGCGATTTCAGATCTGCGTTTCTTTTATGACCATAAATAAGTGCTAGATAATTAATTTTGCTTTGTATTAATGCCTCAAATATCATTAGCTTAGAGCGTTCATCAAGTTTGCTACGAAGTTTATACAAAATTCCAACAACTGGTGATATCTTTGTTTTTATATACTGTATATGAGAGTGCCAACCAAGATTATTTTGAAGCAATACCCCCAAATATTTTACAACACTTACTTCATTAATTCGTCTCCCATCAATAATCACCATACAGTCACTACTTCTATTCTGTTGTGGTTTAAACCTAATAAATTGGGTTTTACTTGCATTTAAGACCAGTTTGTTAACTCTTTGCTAACTCTTTGCTTTGTTTGTTTCTGGGTTGCTAGTGTACACTTTTGCTTTTAGATATCTTAAAAAGAAAAGTCCAACGCTGTCAAATCGCATGATCTTAGCGGTCAATTAACGTCACTACAATGTAAGATAAGATGGCCCTTGAATTTTTCGCACACAAGAGCTATGGTTTCGTTAGGGTATGTATCCTGTTGGAACCCCATATCATCTAGTTCCATATCTTCAATTTCTGGCCATGAGAAATCCATCATCATTTCACCATAGTGAACTCAATTCACAGTAACTGCTTGGCCGAACTCTTTTTCAAAAACTGTGGCACGATAGTAACACCAGGTCATAAACCGCACCAAAATTTCACTGCTACTATATGTTTCGCTTTTCAATAAACTTTCGTGGATTCTAATTTGCACAAATGTGACAAATCCGCTTATTAATGGATATACCGAGGAGAGAGTGTGGCTCGTTGCTGAATTATGAAGTGCACGAAATGCATTTTGATTTGAATACCCATTTTTGCAAAAGGCCTTAACATGCTGCTGCATTGTGTACCTTCGCAGTGTTGATTTTATTAAACACTGAAACAAAGAAATGCCAAATAATGTCGGGCAAAACACTTAACTTTAAACGTGATCAAACAGTTTGATAAGTGGCCCCACTGCTTAATTAAACAATCAGCATAAAACTCCCCTGCCTCTAGAATAATTCTCCTGTCTCTATAATCTTCATATGAAATTTGCTCTCAAGTTAATGTTCCCATTTTTTTCTCACTCTCTGCAAATTTTTTTTATCAAAGATTCCAGATTTTGCAAAGATTTTAAATCACAAAGGAAACAAATATGTTGATTTTTCTTTTAAGCTTTTGTGGAAGAAAGTTTTAAGGCCAAAAACTGCAAATCATATAAATAAAACAACACCCACATTTGGAAAATGGAAAAAGGCCTCAAACCAAAAATAGAAAAAAGAAAGCAAAGCAAATATTTAAACTCAAAAGAAGCAACTCTAAAACAAAACAACACAAATAAATAAACAAACACTTCGAAGAGAGAAGAAAAATATTTTTGTTTTAATTTTATTGTTGTAGTCGTATGGTAGCGGGCTTTTGCTTTGTGGGGGGTTTTGCTGCTGTATGCTTTGAAATCATTTAATTATTATGTTGTTTTTGTTTTTTTTGTTTTCTGCATGAAAACAGGTTTGTTTGTTTGTTTGTTAATAAAATATTATGGTTGGTGTCTTGTTTTGTGTTCAAGTCTTTACACAAGTTGAAGTATTTCTTAAAAATGTATTTAACTGCAAAACGTACACATGTACATTTAGGCGAACACACACACTCACACAAACACACACTTGTGTGTCAATAATGTGAAAAGAACACGCGCGCTCATTTTAATGGTAAACAGGCACACGCAATTATTTACAAAACTCAAGTATACATACATAAAAACTGTTATACATATGTATGTGTACATACATATATACTACATACATATGTATCTTTATAAAGAAGTGTATAGCAAAAAATTCCGCCACAACATTTCAGACATGTTTAACCTACACAAAGAATACACACACGCACACACACACACGCACGCACACATGCAATAGAAACCAACAACAAAATACTACAAATGCTTAGCGTAGAATATAATTTGTTCTCCTTAAAGTTTTAAAGAGCAAAAACGAAAATTACTCAAGAAAAAAGAAATTGGCACGAACATATTCTTTTAATTGAAGTTTATATTTCATTATTTTGGGGGCATAAATGAAAAGCCTGAAAGATAAAGCGTAATCAAACGTTCTTAAATTTAACTTTTTTACTTTTATAATTTAACCACAAACATAAAAAACAATTAAAATAAAATATGTTTTAGAATAATATTAGGAGTAGAAAAAACACTTTCCGCCATTTTTTGCTAAAAAAAATATTGATTGTGAAAAAGCGGAAGCTTAAACTACATCGAAGTCAATCACTAGCAACTTCTTGTACTTTTTCCCATCAATCAGGAATCTCCATACATCCTATCAATCGGATTCCACGACTGAAGATCTCTTTATCTTTTGAAGCTTTACGCGACCAACTTAATGCAACCCAATTTTTGATACCATAATATGACACGAACCGTTGCTTCATCATAACAGTTGCTCGGTTGAGTAACTGATATGCGTCACCACCTGCCTTGATGGCCGTATCTAAAGTTGAACCAGTAGAACAATTAAACTGTGCACTTATGTGTGACTTGAAAGCCCCACACAGTTTGCAAATTCTTGTCATATAATTTGTAGCCATATGAACAAACCCCTGTCTGAATGGGTAGGGCCTTCTAATCCCTCCTGCATGCAGTTCTCCAGACAGTCAACGGGAAAACTGGAAAAAGAATTGATGCCTGGAAATACATAAATAAAATCAGTCCGTAATTGACACACTAGTATTTCCTCCACTTCTGATTGCTTACATTACTCGTATCTGTTGCAAGACAACCACACCACAAGAATACTAATGGGTTATTTTATAAGAACTATCGGAAATTTACAAACAAAAAAACCCATAAAATTCAGAAAAATGCATGAAATATTTATTTGGATCGATAGTTGGGTCGATATAATTTAATGTTTGAAGATTATTTCATGCAAATGTTGGCCGCGGCTGCGCCTCAAATGGTCCATCTGCTTAGTCCAATTTTGGCATACTCTTTCCAACATTTCGGCCGGTATCTCACGAATAATGTTGGCAATGTTGGCTTCCAGTGCGTCAATCGAAGCGGGCTTGTCGCTATAGACATTAGCCTTAACATAGCCCCAGAAAAAATAGTCTAGAGGCGTTAAATCGCATGATCTGGGCGGCCAATTGACTGGTCCCAAGCGTGAAATAAACTGTTCACCGAACTCGCCTCTCAATTGGTCCATTGTTTCGCGTGCTGTGTGGCATGTGGCACCGTCTTGTTAAAACCACATGTCATGCAAGTCAAGCTCTTCCATTTTGGGCAAAAAAAAGTTTGTTATCATCGCACGGTAGCGCTCACCATTCACAGTAACGTTGTGATTCGCATCATCTTTGAAGAAATACGGCCCAATGATGCCGGCAGCCCATAATCCGCACCAAACGGTTGTTTTTTGTGGATGCATTGGTAGCTCTTGCAATGCCTCTGGCAGTTTTGCTTGTTCACGTATCCATTCAACCAGAAATGAACCTCGTCGCTGAACACAATTCTTCGATAACAAGTGGATCTTCATCTAACTTTTCAAGAGCCCATTCACTAAAAATTTGGCGTTGTGGTAGGTCGTTTGGCTTCAATTTTTGCACCAGCTGTATCTTATAAGGCTTCACACCCAAATCCTTCCGCAAAAGGAGTAGTGGAGTAACAGAGGCCCAATTGCTGCGAACAGCGCCGAATCGATAATTCACGGTCATCACCAACACTGGCCGATACGGCTGCGACATTTTCTTCAGTTCGCACTCTACGTAAGCTTGTTGGTGGTTTAATGTCCAACAATGTAAATTTGGTGCGAAATTTTTTTTACAATAGTCCGAATAGAAGTCTCAGTAGGTCGATTAAACTGACCATAAAATGGAAGAAGCGCGCGATAAACTTTCTTAACAGAGCACGCATTTTGGTAATAAAATTCAATAATTTGCAAGCGTCGTTCGTTTGTAAGACGATTCATGATTAAATTATAGACCAAACTGAAGATGTTTGACACTGACACAAGATACAAAACGTGCGTGAGCTGTCAAAACTAGTGTTGCCAAAAAGATAATAGCAAAAAAATCACTCGTTATATATATCTATATGCACGAAAGCCGTCATGCACGATGTGGTTCGAAGTCGTGAAACTGGCTCTAAGTTTCTCTTTTTATCTTTTTAAGACTTTTTTTTTGAAAGAAGAACGTTTTTCATAAACGGTTGATATAAACGGAACTCGTTCTGTAAAGCAATGGCATTTTGCAAAGCTAAAAACTTTAAGGTGGCCACACTAAAGTATACCTTTATGTAACAAGTTCGGCAAGCGAAACGTTTTTTCCGCTCAGCTTTAACGCTGAAACGCCATGCCTAAACAAAAGCAGCAACGTTATGTCAAAATAATAAAAAAGGATTATAATAACTAAAACTGAACGGACGGCATTGTTGTTTTTGGTTTTTTTTTATTAAATTAAAATAAAATATTTAAAGTTTTAAAAATGAGTTTTCTATAGAAATTGGAAGTTTACTACATCATATTGAAAACAATTTCTAATAAGAAATACAAAAAATATTTTTTATTTTTGTTTTCTTTTGCAACTTACTTCACTGTGAAACGCATTGTCAAAATCCGACTTTCCAATACCAAAGCTTGCCGTTGTGTTGCCGCCGCGTTGTTTCAATTTGCTCCATACAAAATGTACGGGCATGAAAACTTTCGACAGCTAAAAAACGCTTGCCGCAGGTTGTAAATGAATTTTTTGTTGCAGCCGTGTTCAAAATAATTCAATAGTATAGTGTACTACACGACTACAACTTCCGGCTACAGCATTTGCCGTTGTGAAGTCGTGAAATTTGGTCTATGTATTTAATGTTTAACTTGTAAACTTAGAAACAGATTAACTTAAAATTTTTATAAAAATAAAAAAAAAAAACAACTCAAAATGTACCAAAAACCCAAATTTTTTTTAAAAGCGGTAGCAAATCTTTTTAATTTTAATTTTAGTCTACAAAACTATACAATTTGAAAGTAAAATTGCTTTTTACAGAATCTGCACAACAGGTTTATAGAAAGCTTATTGGCAAATCAAGCTTTAAATTATCCATTTAATAAATATTTGTAAAAAAAACAAACACTAATTTGCTAAACGAAGTAATTTGGGACTACAAATGAGTTCCTAAGGTTCCACAACCAATTTGAATTGGAGATAAACATTTTATACATTTTATTGGGTTTCTTGTATTTGCTACTTCCTCTTTCGGCATACGGGTATACTTAAAATGAGTAATAAAATAAGGTATAAATAGGAAAAAAAGACGAAACAAAAAAATTCTTGCAAATCGTAGTGATTCTAAAAAAAACAATAAGCTTTAAGAAAGCTTTAAGTTCCTGAGCTTTGCTTGCAAAGCAAAATTATAATAATTGAAAATATTTTCAATTGACTTTTTTTCATCTAAATCTAGTTAAGAATATTAACTGCCTTATTTATAAAAAAATTTTCAAGTTTATTAAGCTGCTATTGCACTGATTTCTATACAAAATTTGTACAATAAGAGCTTAATAAACATGAAAAAAATTTTATAAATAAGGCCGTAAATATCTCAATACTTTTATTTAAGATTCTTGTTCTCAGCTTTTGTTTTGCTTGCTCTTCCAAAATTAGTGCTCGTAATTGTTGGCAGAGAAGAAGTTATTATTCTTGAATTAAAATTAATCATACGCATCCCTTCCCAACAATATCATAATATCCACAAGTTTTGTATGACAACATTAAAGAAACATTAAAGAAACGCTTTTACGGGATTATTAGTTTTTTAATTAAGGTTTAAGTTTCTTTTTCCTCCCTTAGCAAAGAGAAAATATTTGTATTAAGGAACAAAAACTCAAGTTCTTTTTAATAATTATTAAATAATATGTAACTGTACGTATTATATGATTTTATTTATTTATTTATTTTTTAATACGAAAAAATAAAATATTTCTAAAGTCATACGGTTGAAGCTACCTTCAATCTAGAACAATTTATCAATTTATGAATACGCAAGAGATTTGTAATAAACTTTTTATCAGAGAAGAATAAAAAGTTACATAAAAAAGAAACCTTCAAGAAATAAATGAGGTGTACATAATTTAGTACATAGGTGTACAACTTTGCTTTCGCAGTCTTTCCTGAAATTTGCGGTTTTACTGTAAAAACTCATTTATACATTTATAACTCAAAGTATTATCCATCGCTGGCCACTACTTTTTCAGATCTTTCGGGCAATGTACGAATACCGCGTTGAAAAAACTAGTCAACTTTTGAAGCGATCCATGAATCCAGCCAAGTTTTTAATGTTTCATAACACCGTCAGTGCTGGTCAGTCAGGTCGTTTGCTATTGATCGAATCAAGTGATAGACCGAGGGAGCAACGTCTAAACAATACGGCTGGGGGATTTCCCATTTCAACCCTTGTTGCCTAGGTGTGATGTGTCTCTCAGCAGATCTATATATCACTAGTTTAGAACCAACCCGACTCCTTTATTCGATCCACGGGTTGGTTCTAAGCCAGTGATATGTAGATCTGCTGAGAGACATATCACACCAATGCAACACAACGGGACCCAATTGGATCCAAGTGGGCTGGCTTTTCAGATTCAGTCGACACAATAGCTTCTTCCAAAAGACCAAAAGGATGTTACAGATCGTCCATGATTTTCATGAAAAAATCATTATGAGTGGCGCGGAATATTTTCACTTGAATGAATGTGTGAATAAACAATATAGTCGATTCTAGACAATGCAAAACCCTCAAACTATTCATCAGTCACCTTTGCATCAAATAAAAGTGACAGCCTGGTGTGCAATTTGGTCAGGAGGAACCATTATATTTCTTTCTTTGAAAATGAAAACGGCGTGACGGCAACTGAGAATGGGGTGCGATATCGTGATATGCTTAAAAGCTTTTTAATGCCACAACTGAACGCTTTAGGCTGGCAGTCAGGACAATGGAATTACTACAAATAGTATATTTTCCACCGTTTCTTTTTCAATTCGAGACTTTGTTGTAAAAAACTGTATATGCATTTATTGTTCAAATTATTGTCTATTGCTGGCCACTACTTTCTCCTACATTTTGGTCAGCGTGTGAGTTCTGCGTTGAAAAAACTGGTGATCTCTTGAAGCGATCCACGAATTGATCAAATTTTTTAATTCTTTATAAAACCAGAAATGCTGGTTAGTCAGTCCAAATGCCACTGATCGAGCAAGTGATAATTCAAGGGAGCAACGTCAGAAGAATACGGCAGGTGGGGTTGGATTTCCCTTTTCATGTATGTTTTTACTACATTCGCAACATTGGGTCGAGCATAGTCATGCCTTTCCACTACAAGTTATTTCATGTAATAGTCATGTTGATTGGTCTCCACGGTTGCCAGATTTGACTTATTTTCAGGGAGATATGTGAAAATCAAGGTTTAGGCAAACAAAACAGAAACACTAGAGCAACTCAAACAAAATATTCGTGATTAAATTAATGAATTCCGCTTGAAATATGTGAGAATGTGATGCAAAATGTGCTTAAAAGGGCTCACGTTTTTAAGGCGGACATTTATCTGATATTGTATTCCATACATAACCGCCGACATGAAATAAAAAATTTATCAATATAAGATCTATTCGCTTTTATTTAAAAACTATAGGGATTTTTTGAAACTGTCTTAAATTATTCGTAATAAAAATTCCTTAAAATATAAACTTTACCGTTTTGTATAAACATTATTATTAATACCTAAATATTATAGCGTAAAATATGCCAGGAATTTATTTATTCACACGCCTAATTTTATTAACAGCCTAAAAACGCTACGCTCTATATAATTTAATTAGCCCCTTGTGATATGCTGTATATCTGCGGCTGATTTTTCCTTTAAAATTTTTGTTTTGCACGCCATATACTTGTAAGAACGCAAACAAAAAGTAGGCTAACTAAAAAACGTTATAGAAATAATTTAAGAAAACAGAATTGTGGGCAAAATAGAGTTTTAAGAAAATAGTAACAAAACAATTTTTGCTAAATTGGCTTAAAAAAAAAAGTTCTTTCTGCCACAAGCATTAAATAGGGAATACACACGCAAACAAACAAGGCAGTATAACAAGAACATACAGACATTTGTAAAACTATGTTGTAATATTTTGCCCCATTTTGAATTTTTTTCCACTTACAAATATAATCACAATTTAATCCTCCAGCTAAAAACCCACAAAAAATACTCAAGCGTTTACAAACGCATACAAATGGTTTGTATTTTTAACGCAGACCTTATCAGACACAGTGTTGCAATATTCAACCACCTACAAGTACTCTTACTTATACTCTCATTCATGTGTATACACACATACACATGAACACACACACACATGCACACAAACCCTCGTTATCTACCTTTTTTAAAATGATACTTTTTGTTTTTAGTTCAACATTGAAACATTAGGAAAAAACTTTTCTGAAATTTGTCTGTATTGGTTGTTCAGCTGTTTGTGTCTTGTTTAAGTGTATGAGATTTTTCTAGTTTTGATTACCTAGTTAGCTTGTGTTTTGTTTGTTCTTGTTATTTCATACACTCTCTGACAAACAGTGGGGCAGCTAAGCGAATCAGCGGAAACAGGTAATAACACAAGGTTCGGAAAATCAGGTGGGGATTTTAAAAAATAACTTAAATCGGTTATTTAAATAAATTCCATTACAAATGGATTTGAGCTAGTATTTTTTTTTTGAACTGCTTTTTATTCGTTTTTGCGATTTAATATGTTTGCGGTCTTATTATTCTTTTCACTGAAAAAAAAATTTTCGTTAAGAAATTTTCAATAGAAAATTTATTTACATATTTCGAAAAATCTATAGAAACGATATCGGTACTCGAACTTTCTTTATTAAGAAATATTAAGAAAAGAAAAAAAAATTATTATGAAATCTTTGTTTGAAAAATATTTTTATTATTAGGTGTACAACTTTGCTTCCGCCGTTTTGCAGTAGATGGCTGTAGCGGTAAGTGATAGTCGAAATAAGTAGACCATAGATGTCATACAATAAGCTTAGATATTTGTAAACATAACAACATCGAAATGTTTTGTCTGTACTCAAATCGTCCATTCCGTCTTTGCCTTATAAACAAACTCCGTTCAACTTCTCTCGGCTTCAACTCGTACGACACCCAATTTTCTTGTTTCCGATTAATTCCCATTACTTTCAATCACTCCCAACTATCCTGCCAATTTTTGTTTAATTTAAACGAGTCTTGATCAAATAATGCCTCCAATTCCACATCTTCAAAAACTGACTCTTTTTCCCCGTATTGCTCCGCTCTCGAAGCATTGAAATTTCTATCCACACGTTCTTTCACTAATAGTTCTCATCATGGGTAAGATCGCTACTAGACGCAGATTTCTGCATATTAAAGCAGAAAAAGAACACCTCCGGCAAATGATGAGAACTTGGCACGTAAGCTGACATATTTGATCGATTTACATCAGCACCAGCCTTTACGGCCTTATCTGATGATGGACCAGTTCCACGGGTGAATTACTTACGATTCACCAGCGCCCCCGTGTGGCTTGCTAGGCTCACACAGATAGCAATAATTGCCATATGTTTGTAGCCATATGAGCAACTTCTTGTTGAGGAGTTCGGGCCTTCTAATCCCTCCTGTATGCAATTTCCCAGCGATCAATGGAAGACAAGGCTGAATGAGTTGGTAGGCTGAAGTCCACTAGCAGCATCAGCCCTTAAACCAATTCACCCGTCAACCATCACCACTGGTTCCTTACGGTATAGGTATCTGTTATAAAGGCAACAGACCCTTGGGTGGTTGTTAGTCCCTGAAAAAGGCCACACACCAAACAATTATCGAGGATACTAACAACCCCTTCTTGCGTTTTAGGTTTCTACTACAGCCTGCACGTTTCAGCCCAGGTAGGCACCGGGTTGAACTGCAAGCAGAACCACCCGGGGGCCACGCTGGTGCTCGTTCTGCCAATATAAACCCTTGGTAAGGGTTTCGGAAGCCAACACAACATAAGGCATGCGGTTTCCTAGAGTTTTATTTGCTACAACAAGGGACCCCTTCCCCTCTTTACCCAAAAAACAGAGTAACCTGGTTAGGAATACGCCAAGGCAAAATCTGTTTCCCGGGGCTCTAAACGAGACAGCGAGGCATTCAAAGCTGGAGCTTTTCTGGGTACGAGGCCACAGTGAAGTGCTCGGAAATGTTGTAGGGGACGATGTAGCAAAGGCCGGTGTCCAGTTACAAGAAAGGGATATAGATGGGATCAGCGGAACCCTGTTTAGGATCTATAAGAAACAATTACAGCGTCAACTTTATGAGACCGCTCAAGACAGATGCTCTAGTGAGGTTACCTGTCAAGGCTGACATACTTCAGATATGCTAATAGGAGGACTATTATCTTTAGGGACCTGCTCCGATGGAAATTGCATTTTGCTGTGGTGATCCAGATGGGAAAATGCCACATTGGCGCGTAGGCGAGGAGGTTAAATCCTCCATTTAATGACTTTCGTAGAAGTTGTAGAGACAAGGAGGAAGCAGAGGATTTTGAGCACTTGCCGTGTTGGTGTGCAGCTCTTTTTTATATAAGGGCGCTGCCCCATGCTGCATGATTTTGCAGAGGTATCGGAATACAATATAGGTGGATTAGAATCCTTTATCCAATTTTCGGGTTGGTTTTGAACTAATGATATGTAAATCTGGGTGAGATACATATTACACCCAGGCAACACAAAGGAAACGAATTGGAGCCAAGTGGGCTGGCTTTTCATTGGCCGACAGCCTGTTAAACCTAACCTTTCTTTTACTTGTAGTTAAGTCAAACACATACACATATTTTGCTTGTTAGTGTCGTAATAATTTGATAGCAGTATTACTCCTAAAGTACTGAAGCGAACTGATTGAATTTCAGATTGTCCAACAAAACTTTTTTAACCACATATATCTTTATAAAATCGTTGATGTAGTAAAAAAAATGGAATATTAAAAAACGTATCTGCTAATTAATTATGTAGATAAACTTCATTGTTTAAATTTATTTGTGTGCTGTTCATAGAATACAGGCAAGCACTAGTCTAAAAAATTTTATATGGAAATTACTTAAAATATTGAGTAACTTTCATACAGATTTTCTAGGCGAGTTGCTCATCTGTGTTCTATGAACATCACGTTAATTTTAAAAAATTTTCAATAACATTTTTTGTTATTGAAACATTTTTAATTTTTGATATCTATTGATTTTTCAAATTGATTTCGTATTATCAATAAATTTCTATTGAGAATGTGCTGTTTTAAATATGTTTTTGCCAAATTATAAAAAAAAAAACTACTAGCAAAAATTTACTGTCTTCAGAAGTTTGTCAACAACAACAAAATTATCGACAGCAGACATTTTTTTATAAAAGGTTTATTAATTGCCCTGCTTGTTCATCGTAAATTTATTGGCAGTGGGAGGGTTTCATGTTCATTATTACAAAATACTATTTAATCCCCAAGAGTTTAATTTTTTTTTGTGAATACTCGCAAAAAAAAGAAAACCCATTTCCTAAATGACACACTTTAATGAATAGATTTGGTACTCCGGCCTCAATTTTCTACAATATAATTTTTTTTTGTGATTATTGTTGCCTTGCCTACTGACCATCATTAAAGCTGATAAAAAGAAGAATAACAAACAAAGTAAAAAAAAAATTAGTGCACAGCTAAAGCAACAAAACAACAAATAAATCCTTTAAGCTAAAAACAAGATAACGGCGTTTGTCTGCACCGGAGTAGAAGAGTACTCACTTGTTAAGAACTAACAGTAGCGGCAGCCAAATGAAGAGAAAAACGCCTCAGACGTTCTCAATAAAAATATAAAACAACCGCGGTTTTTACTTTTGCTATAAAACGAATGCGTGTGTGTGCAGAATATACAAACGAAATTGTAACGACGAATATTGATATAAAGTGTAAAAAGAAAAAAAAAAAAAAAAAAAAAATTTAAAGAAATATACACTTACACACGCTCCTTTACAGACCAAATAAAACTATTAAGGTTTTTTGTGGTGCAAAAAATTCTCGCAACAACAACTATTTACAGACCTTTAATTTAGAAAAAGAAATCTAAGGATTAATGAGAAAAAGCGAAGGTATAATACAATAGAGATAAAGAACAGGCAAAACTTAAGAGAACATGAGAGAGGAAGAGCGAGACAGAATGGTTAAAATAGCACAAGCTGGGACTGTGATGCCAGAAAGTTTTTTTTGGAAGATATGTATGTGGACAATACCATTTGACATACAGCTAACGAAAGAATTACTCTTTGGTGCGACAAATTTAATGGCGATATTATCTCTTTCACGTGGTGATGATGTCAATTGGCCGCCAATATCATGCGATTTGACACCGTTGGACTTCTTTTTTTAAGGTAACTGGAAAGAAAAGGTGTAATTCGATAAGCCAGCAACAATTCAGGAGCTAAAATCTGAGATAATTCAGCACATTAACGGCATAGAACCTCAATTATGCCTCAGCGTCATTGAAAATTTGGAATTTGTGCCGCAGTTTGGCCGATATTTTGTTCCATACATAGCCGAACTAGCCAGTATTATGACAATAAAGAGAAACGATAATAATTTCTAAATAATTTGCGTTTTATTTAAATTAAATATCGCCCCTTAGAACTTAATGTAACTACACTAGTCGGCATAAGTATTTCGAATAAAAATCATGCATTTGCGTTTAATTTTAAATGGCTTTGTTAAAAATTCTTAATTATTTTTTCTTTTTTGTCTGCAACGTATACAAACTTGAAAATAAGCAAACAATTATTATTTCAACGAAACTTAAAAATATTTAAATTAATTTGTAATTTCATGTTTTTGCATAAGTACTTAGACAAAAATGTAATTCTAAGATAACTTAGTTTAAATTTAAAAAAAGTAAAGGGAAGAAGAAGTTAGAAAAATATATATCCTCCTTTGGCTTCAATAATTTTTTGAAGGCATCTTGGGACTGAATCCACTAAATTTTTAAGAATCTCTGAAGATATGTGTTCCCATAGAGAACTGACCTTAGAAATTGCTCCTCTCTGGTTTTTTTTAACGAAACTGTTCTTTAGCATTTAACAGAAACCAGACATTTTCTATAATATTTAAATCTGGAGTTCGTAGTGGCCAGTTTAGAGTATTAACATCAACATCCATTAAATATTTAGTAGTAATACGTGCTTTGCGGCACGGCGGAATTATCCTGCTGCAGGATAATGCCTCCTCAAAAGCTTTTCACCAGAACGAAAAGCATTTTCTTTTAGCGTATTCAAGTATTGGTTTTTCAAATTCTTGTAGAAAAACTCAGCCTTCAGTGTGAGTTTGTTTACGTTTAGAACCTGGTCTCTTTAAGTTTTTACGTCTTTCAACCTTTTAACTTATTAATTTGATAGTGTACGGTTTGATGCGACATATTGAACTCTTTAGCAATGCCTTTTATTGCCATTCCATCATTGTACTTTGCCACCATCGAATATCTGGTAACTAAACTCAAGTCTGCCGTTTTTATTTTTTTATTCTAATTTTAGTTTTAATTAAACTTAAATAGAAAAGTGGTTTCGTTTTAACGTGCTCAAAAATGTCTGATGAGAATGAAAAAGAAAACAATATAAAATTTCGCACGAAAAGAGCTAAAAATAGATTCTTTGTGTTGCGCATCATTTTCGCAGTCAGAAAAATGCTTCGCCAAAATACTTATGCCGACTAGTGTACATACGTACATATACATATATATTGCACTTAAAAAGGTGAAAATTATTTAAAAATTTTTGTTAGATTCATTCTCAAATTCATTGGATGTCTGAAAATAATTTGCCCATTATTCATTAGAAATGCAAAAATCTTAATTTTTAAAAGAAATATTTTAAAATCTTATTTTGTTAGTAAAATCTTCATTCTGGCAACGCTGAACTTGGAGATGGCAGCGAAATAACACAAAACATATGCAAGCAATTTAAAACGATTTAAAACCAAATTCTCATAAAAGAGTAACAAAACGCACACACACGAGCACATTCAAATGATAATTAGAGCTACTAAAATTGAGAGTTTTATATTGAGGGAGGACAGACA
Organism: Thecocarcelia acutangulata; assembly: GCA_914767995.1. Classification (NCBI taxonomy): domain Eukaryota; kingdom Metazoa; phylum Arthropoda; class Insecta; order Diptera; family Tachinidae; genus Thecocarcelia; species Thecocarcelia acutangulata. The sequence goes on along the minus strand of OU612097.1, from coordinate 24,205,864 downwards.
AAGAGAATCAGAGATTTCTTATGCATACATTTAGAAGTTTGCTGATTTTTTTTAAGGATATATTTAATCAGCTGTGTTTGTGTTTTATTTTTCTTATTGTCAACATATAATAGCGTAACAAAAGCAACAAAAACAAGGGAAACACATGTTTAGCCGATTTTTTTTATTTCTCTGTATTGCAAAGCTTGTGTTTGAGCAGTTTTGTTTGAAAGCTTTGACTTTTAGAATAAACAGTTTTGACATTACGAGTATTGTGAAGATATAAATTATATAGTTGATTGCTCAAAAAATTCACATAAAAAATTATTTTTCTTTTCCCAAAAATCTAACTGTTGATTTTTAATATATACATATATAAGTTTGTTAAATTAATTATCAGAAAACACAATTTGAATAAAACTATTTCCTCAAATTATAAACTAAAGTTTTTTATATAAATAAACTAACTGACTGCCCCGGCCTTGTTAGGAAGGCATTTACTGGTTCATGCGTGTTGCGTGAAAATATATAGAATTGTTTAAAATTTTGTAACACAAATATTTTAGTATAAAGAAAATTTGTTTCTCAATTTATTGTTTAAAATATTCTTCTAAATTGGATTTTTAGTGTAACTATATAACAATAAGTAATTTAAAAAATATCTCATTTTAAGCCTGCTGGTAAACAGCATTTTTAGTTTTTCTATCAACTGGTTGTGGGAAAAATATTGAGATTCAAAATATAAATCAATATTTAATTTGTAGGGCAGTTACCACACCAGGGCAGTTGCATGGAATCTCTGCATCCATGATCGAATTAAATGTAATACTGAACTTTGAACAGAATTGCCGACGAGCAATTACATAAGAATCAGTACTCTTAAAAAATGTCTCCACAGCAAATGCGTGATGCTCACTCGACCACTGCGGCATCCTGGCCTACACCTTTTATTACTATTTTAAATAATTGTATTTAAAAATATAAGTTTGCCACCAACCACCATGTAGAACACAGAACATCAAATGATTTTTCTGTTTAGCTGTTCAAATCTTAACTGTCCAAAATGTTTTCTCTCAAATAGGTGGCTGAGTGGTTGAGGCAGCCATCATGACCCAAGTTCAAACCCGAAAATGTGTGCTGATGAGTAGCGGCTATGAAACAGCTAGTTGTCCCCCAGCTAAAGGTTTCATTATTATTATCTTTCTTATCTTCTTCAATAAAAATTATTGGTCACGGTAAATATGTATTGAAAAAATCCTTCTTAAGAAAAAAACTTAAGAAAGAAAAAACCTGAACTAAAATCCGATGTAAAAATATACAAAAAAAAAAAAACCATAAACCTAATTTAGAGAGTTTTTTTAGTGTGTGCATTTTTATTTTTAGTTGTGTATTTTAATAAAATTGCTTAATTCATTTTCTGAAACTCTTCAACCGAATATGTTATAGTGACATATTTATCAATATAAAAATGATTATATAAGTGTGAACTTAATTCTCACATAATAAAACTTCAGCTACAAATTTGTACAATAACTAAAATAGAAATATATAAAATCGAAATGTATCAAAATCCGGGTTAATCGATATTTGAAAAACAGACATTTTAAAAACCTCTGTTTTAGTAAAACTAAAAAACCTGGTAAAACTGGTCGAACAATATCCGTTTGATCGCTCTTTTAGAAATATATAATTCATTGCCTAATATTACTTTTCATCACTTCCCAAAAACACTACTTAACTTCTTTTTATCCTTCTAACTCATTTCAGCTGGCAAAGTAAATCTACAATTCTCCGAAAAAATTCTACAAAATGAGTGCATATTATCAACTGACTCAATAGCAGCTCAACTCTCTGAGAGAACATTCAGTAATAAAATAAAAATAAAAAAAAAAACACATGACATTTAACAACGAAATAAAGCTTTTTGGTGTAAACAACAACAAAAACATTGAAATATAAGGAGTACATACGAAACAAAACACAACAACTACTCACCCCCTAAAAATGAAAAGCGTGCGCCTAGACGTTGTGCTATAAAATATAAAAATAGCTTAACGAAAACTAGCAAATTAAGTGAGCTGTCATAACGGTAAAGGTACGCGAATTAAACACAACTAATAAACGCTTTCGTTAAACGTTAAATATTTTTAGCAAAAACAAAAAAAAAAAAAAAAACCAAAAATAGAAGAAAAATTAAGAAAATAGCAAAATACAAAGAAATTAAACCAATTAAATATTACCCTAAAAATAGGCTAAGCAAAAGGAAAGAAAAATTTTTAACACGAGAATCATTCTAAATTAATAATAAAACAAAAATGTGAAAAGTATGGATTTTTTTTCCCAATATTTCAAATATTTTGTAAGCAAACATGAAGAAAGTGCTAAAAACCAATTGAAGAGGGAGCAGTGAAATGGTTTTCTGCTGGCTAGGTGAACAGATTTTAAAAAAGTTTTTTAAAATTAGCAGCACAAAACAAAATAGTTTTCAAAAGTTTTCTGAAACATGAAAAGCTTAAAAATGTAAAAATTCTGAAAAAATTACAATAAGCCAAAAAGTATGCTAGCATTATAATAAAAATGTGATAAATTAAAAAAAAAAAGTATTACTAACCCAAAAAAATTTAACAAAAATGTAAAAATAACTAATAAATAATATTTTAAAATAAATTCAAGCAGAGTTAATAAAAAAATTTATATTATAAGATAAAAAAAACTTAACATAAGTCTTCTTTAGCAACAAAACTAATTATTAAATTAATACTCTTAACTACTTTCTCTATTTATCAAAACTAAAGAAAAGCATACAAGCACCTTTCTATAAACTTAGCAAAAATTTATATCTACTAACTATAAATATTAGACATTATTTTTAACTAAAAACTTAACTTTAATAACAAACGGTAACAACGATTAATAAACGGTTTTAAAGAGAAATATATAAATAAATAAAAAAACATCCCTTAAATATTAAAAAATTATTCGCACAATTCATCAGAAAAATTTACAGAGACCGTGGAAACCAGTTATTAAAACGATCAATTAAAGGGTCCAATGTTGCAGCAGGAAGCAACATGTTTACAGCAACATTTAATAAACACAACGGCCAATTATCAAACTTCAACTTTCCCCTTAGAAGTATCTTCAAAAGACAGACAATTGATATTTTTACACCAAAAACATGAAAAGTTTCTTAAACATCCCACAGGCTCTGAGCACGGGATAACAGTCAATCCTCTCATAACTTGGGCTAAGACATTACAATACGAACCGCAGCAACCACATTGTCACAAGCAAATTGGCAATAATGTTGCCTTGCATAGCCCCAACTGCGCCCAAAAAGAGAAAATAAATGTTGCCTCATCATTAGCAACATGGGCCTTCAAAGTAGAAGAAGAACTAAATGCACAACAACTTAAACCGGGCGTTGCTCAAAAGCCCAGTTTAGGCTCTCAACTACAACAGCAACAACGGCAACAACAACTGTTACAAAAGGCACAAAATTTTGCTGAATCCAAGCAAAATTCTCTTCTAACTGATACATCTACGAAAAACTTAAGCAACATGTTGCTGCAAATTCAAAAGCCACAGCAACATTTGGAAAAGTTTTATCATAAAATCACGAACAAAAATGAAACATTAGATTTTAATAGCAGACGTAGAAGAGGAAGACTAAGGCTACAACAACTGCAACAACAGCAGCCACTACAAACAAATGTCAATCGGCAAACGCAACAAATGCCGAGTCAGCAGTCATTAAACGAGAAGTATAAGGCTTTTTATAATGTGCCAGCAGCAAAGTATCTAAACAATGTTGCTAATGTAATAACAACGTTATTGTTAACACAAGTGTTATCGTTTATTAAACAAATAAACAGTTTTGTAAATAAACCCCAACAACAAAAACCACAACAAACCAACAATTTAGTATTATCTTTAATAAACAAAATTCATAAAGAAATTATTTATAATAAAAATATTAGTACCGGCAAACGTAAAATATCCCCAAAAATCTACAACCCAAACCCAAACGCAACCCCAACTCCAACCTTAACAACAACAACAGCAACACCTTCACCATCAACCACATTCCTCCTTTATGCCTTGCTCATCATAACAACACTCCTAATACTTCCATGTCATCATCCAAATGCTTTAGCTGAGGCTGCCAAGCCCAAATCAGCAACACAGCAACAACAACATCACAATACCAATAATAATAATAATCACCTGCAGCATCAACATCAGCAGGACAAACCATTAATTGCTTATGCTGCCGGTGCGGATAATGTCCATATTGATAAAGAGGGTAGCGTCTTGACACCGCCCTCGTATCAAATTGTATCATCGCAAACATCGAATGAAGAAGAAACCGAATATATACTCGATTCAGATGAGAGAAATTTCGATTTGGAAAATGAGAGCATCAACGAGGTGAACGAGGAGGAACGTGATTCTTATGAAAAATTTGATAATGGTAAGTGAGTGCTAAAGTTAGGATATTGTTTTTTTTATATATTTGTCCATAAACAAAATTACTTCATATATAAATAGTGCAGGGACTAAAAAATCTCTATTTGGTGGCTTCCCTTCAGAAAACAAATTTTCAAAATTAAACGGATAATAATTTTTGAAGACACATTTTTAAAGAATTTTTTTTAAGAGGTCGTTTCTCAAAACGTTACTATTTAAAAGTACTATTTAACAGTTTTTAAAAAAGGTACTTCTTTAAATTATACAGCCATGTCATAGAGTTCAATTCCGCATTTTGGTTCTGTAGAAAATGAAATTCTAAAAAGTTTATCGGAATGGAATTATCTTTAATATCAATAATGGAATTAATTCTTTGTGCTAAATTTGATTTCATTCCGAAAAACTTATGAGTTTTTCATTTATTGACAAACCAAAAACCGGATTGAATTCCTCTTCCGAACAGAATTCAGTTCGGTGCTATAGCTGATAGGTTTAGTGGAAGGCAATTTTTTAAAAAAGAAAAAGATATATGTATATACAGCTTAATATTGTGCTTCCTAGCTACCTATATGTCGACTTTTCATAGGTGCTAATACACAACATTTTGTTCCTTCTTTTTACATGTCTACTTTTCTTAACAGTTTCCTTTCATTATTTTATTTAAAATAATGGAATATAGAGTATAGAATGGCCGAAAACAATTTGCAAAAGTTTCTAAGTTTACTGCACCTATGAAATGTCGACATATTAGCTACATAGAGACACATGAAACTAGCTGTGTTTTTTTTTTGTTCCTTGTCGGGGGATAACCCCTACATATGCAGTGCATTGTACCAGAACTAAGAAAATAGGTTGTGAGGAGGGGAAAGGAGAAGTAGTGCACATTTGACTTGAACTTTCTAATGTTATAACAGACAGGAAACAAGTCTGTAGGTAACTAATTCCATAGGCAAAGCGTACGGTTGAAAAACGAGTTTTCTCCGTAATGCGTTGTACGATTCCCCGGGCAGTTGATCACAAATGGATGAGCTCTATACGGTGAACGCGTGTTACTTATAAATGTGCGAGTTTCGGGAACTAGATCCCTAATCTTGTCAGAGCAAAATCCCTTGTAGTAACGATAGAACAGAGGAACGCACCCCACACTGCGTCGATGCTCCAGTGAGTCAATAGAGTTGGATACCCTACTGTCACCGATAAGCTTCTTCGCCCTCTCCTGCACACGGTTGAGAAACTCCCAAACAGACTTTGGGGCACCGGCCCAAACATGAGAGTTGTATTCCATTTACGGTCGGATGTAGGTAGTATAAACAGTAAAGAGGTCGGATGGAGTGCAGTACATCTTACACCGCTTCAAAAATCCGGGGCACTTGAATGTTTCTGTAGAAACATGAAAAATGTGTTCACTTCAGTGAACATCACACCATATTTTCATTCCAAGAGCATCTGATTCCTCAATGTTTATACCATCCATGAGTACGGATGAAGCAGCACTTGCTTCATTGGTAGTGTGTTCTTGTGTCAATAAACAACATTCAATTCATTTGGCATCATGTTGTACAGCCTGAATCCTTTGTAGAAAAGTGCCATCTTCATTGCATTAGTATGTACATGTTGCAATCTTACCATTTCTCAGATTATATGGCTGCGCTTCTCTTACATATCTTGATTGGTCCTCAAGTAATCAGATGCATTTTCTTTTTTTTCAATTTTCGAATACAGTCTTTGCCGAATGTTTAACAATTTTAAAGTGTTGAGCATATAGTTAATTGATGTGAGTTGATTACACTTTAATATTGCACACATAGCTTTGTTCTGAAGTTTTTTAGTCTTAAAATTTATTGATTGCTGCAGCTGGAGTACAAAATTTAACATCTAACGAGGACTTTTCCGATATGGTTGTTTGATTTGCTGCAACCTTTGTTGATAGGATGGTAATCTTGATATAGGGTGACCATAGATACTACGAAGTTTTCAAAGAAAGAAAGAATTGTTTTTGAACAGATTCGATATGGTCACTGTGCAGGTCATAAAACGGATTCCCCGCGGAATCAAAACCAGGTCTAACTAATCCAGTATAATAATGATTTGTCACAACGAAATCATTACACTCCTTGGCCCAGAGTTTAATCAAACCAAGAGGCCCACGAGCTTTATTTATGATAATGTTGACGTGATTAGTCCCTTCACGTAAAGAAAAGTCAATTTGGAATTTGGATATTATGGCAACGTTAGTGTTTACTGTGTGATAATTTGATTTGTTGGCGCTAGCCAGTATATTATCGGTTTTAATATAGTTTTGTCTATTACGAATATAGTAGTATTGAAGTTTTCACATTTCCGTTGTTACATTTCTATCATTTTTAAACATAGTTGAATACAATAATACTGTGTTGCAAAATACTTTGAATTCAACAATATCTTTTGGTATGTCCAATAATAGACCATTTATTTTATGGTTAATGCAACACGTGTGCGTTTACAATATAAACTATTTATTGTTGATTTTATGAAAATCATTGACATGTTTATTTGTAGTAATTTTAAACGAATTAGTTTTTTTGTGTGTGAATTTGTTTAATAGTTTATAATAATAAAAATATTAAAGCAAAGATAAATTTTCTGATGAAAAGAATTTCAACATACAAATAATCATTGGAAAAAAGTTTTGCGTAAGAATTCATATCGACTAATATATTTATGTGTGTGTAATGGATTTGAATGTATGCGTATTTTTTTACAGATGTATTGGCTAGAACAAATATTCATCAATATTTCCAATATAACAAAGATTTTTCGAATTCTATTATTCTATGCTAATTTCTATTTGATATGTTAATATATTGATTGGAAAAATAAATTAAATTAATCACAAAAAACGGGGTTTTAATTGTAAATAGAAGTTACTTATGTGTGTATGTATGTGTACTTATGTTATCATAGAATATTGTGACCATCAACACTACGATTGATCAGCGTAACAATAGAATTTCCAATTTTTCAATGATCACTGCCAACCATAGTGATGCTATTATATGGTTGGGCATGACAGTAAAATTTTAGTTTTTACAATAACAGTGTTAGGTATAATATAATTCCTATAACTTTCACTATATATGTGGGATGGGACATATTTACAAACACAACTATAAATTACAAACGAACACAATCTACATAAACTACCTACACATACACACGCACACACAGACAGATCACAGAGAACAGTATTGACGCAACAAAACAAAGATGAGAAACTCAGCTAACACACAGACTGACAACACAAATCGCAAGAGGAGAAGACGAGTAGACGTTGAACGAGCAACAACTATAAGCGGCATATTTCTTTACGTTTTATAATCTAATTGAATTAAATATACTATAATACATAATGTCATGTGAATTATATAATTAATAAAAATGCTTAAATATAGTGCTTTTAAATAAAGTGTACTTTATTTTGAACTCTTTTGAGACAAACTACATATATATGGTTATATATTTGAATTTTGGTTCTTGGCTGTACTTAATTTTGTTAACAAATTTCCGATTGAAATCATATTATGTGGTTGTGTTTAACCATATAATTTAACAGTAGTATTTTGCCCTTAGAATATTGTCATATCAACCATATTTTTTCTTCTACATGTTGTTTGTTGTAGTAAAAAAAAAAAACTCCAGGAAGTCGCATGGCTAATACTGTGTTGGACTTCGGAAACCCATACCGGGGTCAAAATTGGTAGAACGGAGATCAGTAGTGTCCCTGGGAGGTTCTGATTTACAGAACTCTCGTTGCTGCTCATGATTGAAGTACCTACCTACCTACCTTAGCCGAAACGTTTTGGCTGTGGTTTAAACCTAAAATCACCAGAAGGGGATTTAGTATCCCTTATAACTTTGGTGCATGGACGGTTTTCGGGACCGAGGTGCTGTTGTCTTGCAGCAGATATCTGTACTGTAATGAGCCAGGGCTGATGGTTAGACGGGTGAGTTGGTTAAGGGATGATGATATTAATGACTTCCATTGAATGTCGGGAAATTGCATACCGGAAGGATTAGAAGGCCCGAACTCATATGGGGTTCATCTATAAGGTCATAAACTTATAGAGAAAAGTTGTGACCTGTATTAGCCTGGTAAGCCACACAATGCGCTAGTGACTCATGAACCATGCACTCCATGGCTTTTGTCCGTCATCAGTTTAGGCCGTAAAGGCAGGTGCTGATGTAAATTAATTTCACAGTTCCAACAAAAGGTGTTCAATTTCAGACGAATAACTTCTGTTGCTCACGTTTCTGAAGCTTTCTCATATATGATTAGCAGTATGTTGCACTAGCCGTTATGGTTTTTCAGAAAAAATAAATAGACTGAAAATATATAAACATAAAAAAACAATAATAATATGCAAGTACTCCTAATAATTAAGTAAACACTTAAATCTGAACCAAATGACACAAATTTGCTTTACAACTTAAAATGTGTCATTTGAAGTCTTTCGAAGTAGAAAATTGTGCACAATTGTTTACCTCACGTAAATAATTATGTCAACTATGTTTACAATAAAATCTAATTATAGTTTGATATTTTATCGTTATAAATTTTAATAATTTTGTTGTTTCTTTGTTGCTTCGAATGAGTTTTTTCTTTAAAATGAGGTCAACCACTCAAACGTTTTCTTGCGCACAAACAAATGAGTCTGCCAAAGCAATATTTTTACCAAAGACTTTCTGTTTTTTTTTTGTAATGAATTTTTAACATGTAATCATTTTTGGTTGAACTTTAATGGTAATAAAAAGAAATGTCTACTAATGTTTGTCAATTGAAATTGTTGTCTACGTCATAATAATTTTCATTTGGCATTAGACCCCCCAACAAAATGTCTGCTAAGAGAATAAAAAAATGTTTACGCTATAATTTTTAATTTTGTATGAGAGGATAAAGAAAGCGGTTATTTTTTATTAAGTCGTGGGAAATTCATTTCGTAATAACAAGCTTTGGGCTGAAACGAAAAAAGCTTAATTAAGAGCGAGAGCTAAAATGTTTGTTTAACTCGTTTAAGAAGTGTTTTTTAGTTAAACTAGTGAGTCCGACGAACTTCGTCTCGCCTCAATTTACAAATTTTGCCATTTTCCGACTTTTGCGGAGTAATTTTGCAATTTCCGCATTTTCCATGATTTACATTAAGAAATTTATGGATTTGAAAATCCATTAAGGAATAATTTCACACAAAATCTTATACAAAAGCTCGATTTTCGTTTTTTCCAATTTTCGGGTGATATTTTCAAAATACGACTAAAAATTTTACGGACTCCGGCCCAGCCTTTCCCATTTTATGAATTACTATACATTTTTTACACCATTTTTATATATCTGTGGCGTTTTATCATAACAGCTTAAGTCGAATAAGATCAAAAAAAGTTTTAAAGGGAAATTTGAATGAAGAACTAAATTTAAGAAGAAAGGAAGATAAACCATAATTATAAATAAATTTTGTGAATAATACGAAAAATTATTTCTGCAAACAAGAATACCATATTTATTCAAATAATTAAATCAGTAGCAATTTTTACAATTTTTTAAAATCGACTTAAACTGTTATGATAAAACGCCACAGATATATAGATGATCTATTAAACTGTTAAAAATAAAATTATAAAAATTAACAATTTGTTGACATTTGACAATGATGCATTGAAATTTTAAAAAAAGTTTTCCCAATAACACATTTAACATTTCTATAAAAAAATTCTATTGTGAATTATAAAACTTCAAATATTTTTACAAATAGACGAAAAATCCTTTTGGGAAAAGTGATCATAGATTTGAATTACTGTATCGCAGGCCTCTAGGACTCTGAGATATAAATGGGGTTCAATGTCGTTAATGTGCCGAATTGTTTCATCCATTAGCTCTTGAATTATTTCTGACTTAGGGCCATTATTACAACTGACGAATAGTTAACAATAGGATTTATCCTACAGATAATTTTTTTTTTTTTGGTTGTTACAAGTTAATATTGCCCTGAAAAGTTACTGATAACCTAACAGCAGGTTTATCTTCATGGTAAATTTCAAAGTTAACCTTAAGCATTTGAAGCTGCCATACATTTTTCTGAAAAAATTGTAACTTCAGTTGTAGAAATGGGGAAAATTTAATGGTCACTTTATCATTCACGTTAACTAATGTTAAGGTTAACTATCATGAACTTTATCATTAGGTTGTAATAATGGCCCTTACTGACGTGAACTTGAATATTGCCAAAGAATGAAGTCCAACTATGTCAAATCACACAATCATGGCGGCCAATTAACATCGCCACGACGTGAGATGAATTTCTCGTACAAAATAGTCATTGTTTGGTTGAGAGTGTGACAAGTGGCACTCTTGTGATGAAACCACATATCGTAAAGGTCCATATCTTGATCAGTATCAAGAAGTAACGGCAAAGGCTTGGCCGATCTCATTTAAAAAAAAAAAAAAAAAAAAAAAAAAAAAAATACGGCCCGAGGACACCGCCAGCTCATAACTGTACCAAACAGTTATTCTGTGAGTATGCTACTGGCTTTTCAATAATCACTCGTGAATTCTAATTTGAACAAATTCAACAGTTCTACTTGTAAGCGAGTGTACTAAGGTGTAACTTTGCGCAATCTCTGAACCTGATTTTCTTTGTAAAGCCACCTTCCACTTCTGGTTTTCCAGGTTTTATATTGGCGTACACTCTGCATTCTGGGGCGTAGACGGGTAGGAGTTCCTCGTTTATTGTAGCAAACAAAACTCTAGGCAAAGCCTCGGCAGGTTCTTGCTTGCATACCATCTCGGCGCTTATTATGGTTGGGGTGCCTATTTTGGAGTAAATGTTCTCACTGGTTCCTTACAATACACTCCTGATTCCTTACAATACAGGTGTCTGTTGCCAAACATCAGCACCTCAGGGGGTTGCTATCACCCGAAAACCGGCACATAACAAAGTTACCACGAAAACTAATTTCCCTTCATACGACTTTAGGTTTAAACTACAGCCAGAACGTTTCAGCCAAGGCAGGTACCACAACCATGATCAGTATCGAGAGATCTGCTAAGTGGAATGTATTTTCCAAAGACCACCAAATTTACTCTTGGTACGGGTTGCGGTAGTCCCATAATACAACATAAGTCATGCGGCTTCCTAAAGTTTTGTTTGCTATAACAAACGAGGGACTCCTTCCCCTCTATGCCAAACGGAGTGCCCTTCTTTGGTCTAAGCTAAGGCACAACCTCTTTCACGGCACGGGTAAGATACTGCAGTTGTGAAAAAGATTTACATCAGCACCTGCCTTGCGGCCAGTTCCACTGAGTGAATTATACACGATTCACCAGTACCTCCGTGTGGCTGACTAGGCTCACACAGGTAGCAATTTTTGCCATATGCTTGTAGCCATATGAGCAATTTCTTGTTGAGCAGTTCGGGCCTTCTAATCCCTCCTGTATGCAATTTCGCAGCAATCAATGGAAGACTAGGCTTAATGAGTTGGTAGGCCGAAGCCCACTAGCAGCATCAGCCCTTAAACCAATTCACCCGTCAACCATCACCACTGGTTCATTACGGCACAGGTATCTGTTGTGAAGGCAACAGACCCTCGGAAGGTTATTATTAGTCCCCGAAAAAAGCCACACACCAAACAATTATCAAGGCTTTCTAGAGTTTTATTATCTTTTATCTTTACCCGAAAAACAGAGTGCCCCGGTTAGGAATATGCCAAGGCAAAACCTGTTTATGTTATCTTTACCCGAAAAACAGAGTGCACTGATTTCGAATACGCTAAGGCAAAACCTGTTTCCCAAGGGGGCGTAAGATACTGCAGTAGGTTATTTAGCTTGGACCGCTAGAGCTTACCAAGGTTGGATATTACAACACATAGTTTATCTGACAGCCAAAGTTGGGTATATAAAAGACAAGTGGGAAGACAGTTTCCTGCTTTTTGCTTCTACATGCAATAACGGCAAAGTTTATACAGGGAGGGCCAATTTGACTTGCATGTCTTTCTAGCACCCAGTGTCCAATTATTACTGTCAACAACTTTATAAGTCGAGTAGTTTGCTTTTTCTTTAGAGTTGGGCAAATTGGCAGTAGTCTATGAAGAAATAGTGGCCAGTGACAGCAGCTTGCATTTAGAATTATTGCGTGGGAAATTTAACTAGTCATGAACTTATCAAGCAGCCCTCGTATTTATACATACATATATATGTTTTCTCATATAACTAAAATTATATTCCATTTCTTTTTATATATATATTCACAAGGATATTTCGTTTTTGAAGCTGCTGTTAGATGATTTTATTTATACCTTGGCCGTGTTTGTATCAGCTTTCCTTCCTTCAGAATGTTGTTGTTGTTGTAGTTGTTGTGTTTATGTTTAACATATTTTAATGGCAGGACGACGAATTATAAAAGAGAACAAAGAGGCCACTGTTTCAAAAAAAAAAAAAAAAAACCAGCTTAATGTCTTTGTTAGAAGAAGTTTAACTTTGCTGGAGGAGGGTTTAAGTTTGGAAAGGGCGTTGTTTGGTGCAAAATACATAATGCATACAGACATAAGTACATACATACACACACACACATACACACTTACACAAATACATATTTTTTAAGAGCAGCCTTTTATATATTTTTTGAACTAGAAAAACTTTGCTTTGTTTGCTGATTTCATGTTTGATAACTGAAATTCGAGTGTTGTTTTTTCTTCTTCTGTTACATATCCTTAAAAGTGTTTTTTGGCATAGATTCCATAGAGCACGTTTGCTTGTTTGCCACTAGCACGTCATTTCGTTGGGGTTTGGGGAGCATGACAAAAACTTGGCATTAAAAGTGGTTAAAGTTTTCTACGATTTGGTTCTTTTTCGGCTTTAATATAATGTATGCACGATAAAAACTTTTGCGTTTGTGATGTCATTGCTGTAAATTTAAATGGGGAAAATAAAAATTCCTTAGATAATTTTTAAGGTTTTCCAAAAGGGAATACAGGGTGACCTCGATTAATCGTAATGGCTGGGAAAGAACAAAATTCCCGATTAATTGATTAAGGTTTTCCAAAAGGAAATACAGGGTGACCTCGATTAATCGTAATGGCTGGGAAAGAACAAAATTCCCGATTAATTGAACAACAGTTTTGAAAAGTATTTTCGTGTAATTTTAATTTACACAGGGTGACATAAAATTAGTAAAAGGGTTTGAGTTTGTTAAGCATTATTAATAATATTCTCTATTAGAGTAGTCACTTTCACCACAAATACGTGCTTGTTTCATTTTTTACTATTCTAAAAGAAATATCTATATTCGTTACATGCAGTCTACACCTAACTTCAAACGCAGTTAAAACATGAAGTTAAAATTTGCTGTTTAAATATCTATCTGTTTAAGTCGGCGTACACGTAGTGATGTTAGAGTTATAACTTCTCATAGTAAAAAAATAAAAATGGTGAAAAACAACTACAAATAGCACGCTGTTGTCAATTTAAGTTATAACAGATTTTCCAAATGAAATGTTTTAACAACCAAGTTATAACTTTAACCAAACTTCAACATGAGCGGTCCACATTTAACTTTAACTTGAAGTTAGCGTTAAAGTTAATGTTTTCATGGCAGGTGGAGACTGCACTTTAGAGATGAGAGTGATATACAAGCAGAAAACATATGTTTTCTTTCACATCGTCTGCATTCTAAAATACCTTGTCACTGCATTTTAGTCCCAATATTGTTCGGCACCGATTTTACTGCGTAAAGCACAAATTAACAACAACATAATAAATTATTTGTAAAAATTGTAAGAAATATACATATTTACTATACTTGGCATTAAAATGTATACATATGTATGAAGGACTAAAAAGCAAACCTCGTCGCAACAATTTAGATCATTGCTAGAACTTATGTAGGCATATCCTTTAATACTTTTTATGTCTTCTTTAACAAAGATTCATCACAAGCAATAATTTAGAAACGAACTTGAACATGACAAAGAAATTAAAAATATATGATTTTCTATTTTCACTATTTTTATTTTCAATATAGTCTTGTGCTAGTCAGCTGTGTTGAATGTTGCTTATATTTTTACTAGAGATAACACAAAATTCGATTACTGAAAACGATATTTGTTCGCGCGTATTTTTGATTCTATCGATACCGAGCCGTCGCAAGTGAACGTGGGACGGCTACGAATAGACCTGAATATATTTTTATAAGGTGATGAGGTGGAATGGAAAATGTTGTTAATTAAATTATGAAATACAGGGTGGTAAGTAACTTTTTTAATTCAATATAAAGGGTGTTTTTGTAGAGGTATAAACTTTAAGTTGGTAAGACTTTTTTAACTGTCGGGTATTTTGTGAGCTGTTAAGTGATTTATTTGGTTTGGCAATACAACATAAATAGACTAACGCTTGAACAACGTTTCCGGAGAGCTGGTGAGCTTTGAACTACTTCAGCCCGCGAAATTGGTTCACCATCTGATTAGGCCGCTATAGCAGGTGCAGACGATAATTAATTATGCTTTATAATATTGGCGATATTATAAGAGAGCTAATATATTTAATTTTATTGACAAAACGTTCTGGCTGTGGTTTGAACCTAAATTGCAGGAAGGGAAATTAGTTTATATGAAAACTATGGTACAATGCTGGTTTTATGAGGCTAATTAGTCGCCGAGGTGCTATTGTCTTCCAACAGATACCTGTAGTGTAAGGAACCAGTAATGATGGTTAGGCGGGTAATTTGGTTACAGGCTGATGCTCTTAAAGGCTTCGGCTTACCAACTCATTAAGCCTTGGTTGTCGGGAAAATTGCATACAGCAGAAATTAGAAGGTCCGATCTCTTCAGCTAAGGGTTTGTATACATGATGAAAAACTTGTGGCAAAAGTAGCGACATGTGTGAGTAAATAAATAATACATTCTTACAAGAGCACATTTTGCCTTGGTGTATTCCCAACTAAGGCACTCTGCACTCTGTAGTATAGAGCTGAAGGAGTTACCTCGTATATTGTAGTAGATAAAACTCCAGTAAAACCCAGCATAATTCAGGTTGTCTTGGGACCTCCGAAAACAAGAGTTAATTTTTTTTTTCGTGGACCAGTACTCAAGGGATGACCCCTATATATGCAATGCATTGTACTGGAACTAGAAAAATAGATTATAAGGAAGAGAAAAGAGGCAGTGGTATTTGTGGACGTTTGACTGGAACCTATCAATAACAGCTCTTAAAGACCAAAACAAACGTTATTACAGCTTTTAAAATGTTGGAATTAATTAGTTTGAAGTGATCAGTGCCCAGTGTTTATACCTTCGACACTGCTTAGACTAACAAAAATTACTCCAACTCATCTCACACTGCGAGGTTATGAATTATACGGGAAAGAAATTAATAATCAGCATATAAAGACAATGGACGGTATTAAAAAAAACACATGTGCACACACAGGGTGGAAGACAAAATACTAATTCCAAGACAGTGATCAATAACAACCCGGGTAGGCTCTATTTTACAGACCATGCGGGCGCTGATTGTGGCTGATAATTATGGGGCATGTGACTGTTTCAGTGGTAATTTTAGCCTTCTCCGAGGTGCTGTTACTTTGCAACAGATACATGTAATATAAGGAACCAGAAGTGATGGACGATGGTTAGTTGGTTGAAGGCTAAGGCTCTTGATGAATTTCGGTCCACCTATTCATGGAGCCTTGTCTAGGAAGCTGCACACAAGAGGTATTAGAAGGCCAGTGATGTGAAGGTACGTCAATACCCTGTTTATTTAAAAAAAAAAAATTGTGGACCACTTATTCTTTCCTACAAAATATCGTACAAAACAGTGGACTTTATTGGGAGTATACAACGCTGTGGAACTATACATGGATTTTCAAGATTTTTTTCTGCTTTTTGAAGATAATCAACAAACTTTTGTCGGTCGGTTTCTATTATTAGGTATGCTGTGTTTTTCATGGAAACATGATCATTACATTAAAAATTTTGTACAGCTACCCTCGTGAAAGGCGAAGTTGAGTTAAAAGTCTCTGTGTTCCCGAATTCCGGAAATTTGCAACCAGACGATTTTTTTCAACTCTAAGATTCTAATTCAAAACAAGGGACCGTCGATTTAAGGTAAGTGTATAAAAATCAACGAGTTGGGCACGTATTTCGTATTGTTTCATTTTGAATTCCCCAAGTGTTTTTTGTAAAATACGGAAAATTAATAAAATATTTTTAACAAAAACTTATAGGGAGTTTAAACCCCTTCTGTTATTTTAGGCCAACCTTCAAAAATAACCCTATCGCTAAACTAATCAAATGTGTAAATCAAACTTGCACATGCATGTTATGTATGTGGCTCATCTTATTCAGATGAGGGTGTTCCCCTTCGTTTTACACTATGTTTAATTATTCAAAAGCAATCAAAAAATAATTATGCATAAATCTGGGTAATAAATATAAAGCTCGCCTAATCGATGTACAAATAAGCATTGAAAATAATAGATTTAATCAACGACTAATCCAATTGCATCGATTAATATGTATATTTATGTATTCAATTAAAGTAATACAAAGCCATAAGGCTTATTCATATAAATATATGTAGTTATATCAATATTGTGTAATTGATCGAGCTTAAGGTCTTTTTGGAAGTTTTTAGTTTTTTTGGTTCTTTATTATCTGACAATATTTCGCTTTCCTTTGGATAGCTTCTTCAGGCCAAACAATATTTATTTAATTTAAATTTTGTTAAATTTTTGAAAAATTAAAACAACAAAAACAAACAATTTGAAATAAAAATATTTTCCTTCATATTTTTCTATATGTATATTCCGAAAGAAAATATTTTAATTTCTTACAAATTCATATAGGTACATAGCTAAAAACAACAACAAACACAAATAACAACATTTTACAAACAACCCTTAATTTTACCTAAATACTTATATTTTTGGGCTATATTCTCAATATCTGTCTTAAAATTAATTCTCCTATCCTGTGGTGTGTTAATAATCTGTAACATCTCTAGCGTAAGTCTACACGTAGAAAAAATTATATAGTTGAGAGAACAATATTCTAAGGGCAACATACTATTGTTGAATTATATGGTTGAAGGCAACCAAATAAAATGATTTCAGTCTGAAATGTTCCTTGCTAAACTAAGTAGATTCAAGAACCATGTTATGTGACGTAACCATATCTTTGGTAAAAGTTTTAGTAGTATTCGCACGACAACCACATTATATTATCGCTCTTGTCTATATTATTGTGAACGTCTAAACTACTATTGTCACATCCAGTTATACTACTGTTGATGGCCACATTGTTAAATAAATTTATAATTTTTTGCAGTAAAATATAATTTATTTAAAAATTATTGTGTAAGGATTATTAATTCTAATTTATATTCAAAAAATCAATAGCATTTGGGCGTCTTCCTGGTATCTTTGGTAAATTATTGGGCCGCAAATCTGTCAAATAGCCATACAATTAATTTGTTATCGTTTGAAAATATGAAAATGCTAATACAAACCTCTTTGCTTTCATACATTATTGTTCATTTATGACGATATATTTACAACATTCTCCTTGACCGGCTTATTTATTTATTTATTTTACTAAAAATTTCTATTATTAAAACTTTTTCTTTTATTTTTTATATTTGTTAATAATTAAACACACGAAAAAATTGACTGCTTGACATGGCAAAATAAAATAAAACTGAAATAAAATTATATGTCAAAGTCTTGAACAAAATCAGCAATTAATATTCTGTAAACATACAAGTGTGAATAGGTCTAACATACATATGTTTAAAATAAAGAACTTTTAAATACATATAACAACAGCTATTGTCGTATTCGAACTATATTTTTTAAATACTATTATTCTATCCAACCATATTTGCAAATAAAAGAGTCATAATAATAAATAAGGTGACATTTTTACACTAGTATATTTATTAAGACTATGTTAAAAACAATAATACGCCACAATACAAAATATTACGGAGTACATACTAATGTTGCCATAACAATATGAAGAAATGCATTTTCTCTGCGTGTACGTTTATAATTATTCTCTCTATTCAAAATTGTCGTGTCTTCAAACTTTGGGAAATGATTTGATCTTGTACAATGGGCAGTCAATGCTGTCTTTTGTGTTTAGTTCCTCATTCCAAATTTCTGATCTGATCTATGCCCAGCTAATCTAGTTTTAAGTTTGTTTTTAGATGTTCCTATATAAATGTTATCAGAATTTTCTATATCATTTCCACCACACGGGATTTTATAAACTACATTTGATATCTCAAGTTTATCTATTTTATCTTTTAATTCACTGAACACGTCTTATGGGCCATCATATACTTTTCTTTATTATATATCTTAGATTTTTCCAACTTTTCTGATATTTCTGGGATATATGTAAATGACTTGTAAGTTTTTGATCCTATTGTGGTTATATTATTGTGGCTCCCTTGAATTTTATATTGTTAGTTGTAAGTTCTATTGGAAAGCTATTTTGCGTCAAAATATCTTTAATTATCTCCTTGTTCTTTCCATGAAACTCTTTATCACTAAATGTTAAAATTCTAGTTATCATATTTTTAGCTGTGTTCAAAATTATTCTTCTGCGGTGTTTTGAATAATAGTCTATAAACCTTCTTGATGATATAGGCTTCTGATACCAATCCAATAATAAATTATTGGTCAATTATTTACTCAAGGTAATCGAAGCAATGAAAAATCGGTCCCGTCACCGAAGTGCATCGTTTAATATCAACATATTTTGCAAGACTGTCACAAAGTTGATAGATATCGAGAGCGTTTGCGCTTAAAAACATTAATTAACTGTGTAAAAATACTTAATTTAAAGGCAAAGTATTCCAATATCTATCTTATAACCCTCATAAGAAAAGAAAATGCAAATGAAGATCTACAAATTCTACGAAACCCTAGATGAGAACTTCTAGCACGGGAGTGAAAATGAAAAGGTATTGCATAAAGCAATAGGTTTACCGCCTTTTATGAGTTTGTGAAATGTTAACAGGTTGCGAAGTTTTACAAAGTTATCAAAAGAGCAGCCCAGAAAATTCTTTACGAACCCAGTTATATGATCCCTCTTTCTCACATGTTTAAGTCTATTTAATAAGTAATCAAAAGTTCCCGTATATAGAGAAAACAATTAAAAAATTTTCTCACCCAGATAACGGGGCGTAGCAAAACTCAGTTAATAGAGAGCCCACTGTAGAATATAAGTGTTTAACCCTTTTAATTTTTTTTATTTCACTGATTTCGCTGAAAAATTTCTTTTATTTAACCAGCCTCCATAAAAAACTCTAACCTCAAAATAAAAATTAAAGCTGAATTATGTGTTATGAAGTTTTTTTTTAATATTAATAATGAAAAATGTGGAATGTAATCACAAAATAAACTTTTAGCATACTTTTAGGAATTCGATGTGTGCGCGCGTGTGTGTGTGTGATTTGGCTTCACTTGTTTTCAATAAATAACAAAAGCACCCAAAAACTCAGGCATATTTCAGCATGTTACAAAAAAAAAAAGAATGTAAAACTTCCGTTTGAACTGTTTCTGTTGTTCTTGTTAGTAAACAAGAAACCTACACAAATCAAAATCAGGCAGCCAAATAAAAGGGTCAAGTAAAATACTTTTCCCTTTAAGAACAAAAAAAAAAATTGAAATTTTGCCAAATCTACTGATTTATTTGTTTATAAACAATACAATTGATACAGCAAAAAAAAAAAATGGATAAGAAATTAATGGAAAGGGAGCAATTCGAATAAAGTAAGAAAACGAAAAAGAAAGCAAAACTTCGGTGCATAAGAATTTAATTTAAATTCTCGGTAAGAAAAAACAAAAGATAGGATTCTAATTTTGTGGAAAAGAAACGACTTTTACAAATACTAGTGAAGCTAGAATTCAAATATTTAAAGCCGTATTTATAAACAGAAAGAAAGCACAAGGAAAACCAAAATATTCTTCACCTGGCTTTACCTGCTATAATTTCTTAGACGCAGCAACAAAACGTTGAGCTTTTCATATTTTTTCTTATATAGAAGCAAATTTCTTTTTATAATTTGAATATAAAGAATTGTGCATGAAGAAGAAAAAATATCTTAACTTGTGTAAGATATATTTTAACTAGTGTACCTAGTGTAAAAAGGAAATCTCTTCTTCTAAAGATAAGCAGATGCCTATTCTAAAGATAAAAGGTATTGAGGTGTCTCCCAAGGAAGATGTGAAATATCTAGGTATTATCCTGAACAGGAAACTAACATGGCAACCGCATTTTGAATCGGTTATAAGAAAGGCAATAATAAGCTTCTGGGCTGCTAAAAAGTTACTTGGTAAATCCTGGGGTCTAAGCCCTAAGACGACATACTGTTTATATACTCAAATGGTAAGATCCAAAAAACCAAACAGGTAACAGTCATATCAAGACTTTGCAAGGTACTGAGACTTGCATGCCTATGTACCACAGGAGCGATGAAAACCACTCCAAAGACAGGTATGGAAGCTCTTTGAACCTAACACCGCTTAAGAGTCTGAACACAATGTTTGCGGTGCGGTACGGTTTCCC
This sequence comes from Thecocarcelia acutangulata, assembly GCA_914767995.1. Taxonomy (NCBI): domain Eukaryota; kingdom Metazoa; phylum Arthropoda; class Insecta; order Diptera; family Tachinidae; genus Thecocarcelia; species Thecocarcelia acutangulata. The sequence continues at coordinate 24,184,819 of OU612097.1, read as the reverse complement.
GTTGCAGGAGAGAAAAATAAACACAATACAGCGGAAGACGGCGACGGCAATATTTGTCATTGTTAAGGCATAATTAGTTTGTACGTTCTTTTCCGTTAGAAGCTATATGCGTATGGTTTGTTTTTACTTTTTCGTTCTGTTCTGTTGCGGACTAATCTGTTGAAAATAGAATTCAACGTTAAGTGATGCCAGATATATGTATATATGTTTTACTTTTTTCAGGTATGGAAACTTTTTTTATTCAAATATATATAATCTTGTTTGTCCAAAGCTAAAAAAAATTTGTTTAAATTAAAGATTTTTAAAAGTTAATACATTTTTATCAATAAAGCAACTATGGATGATCAAAGGAATATTATTTTAGCGAGGAAAAAATCTTATTTTGTATAAGAAGTGTCATAAACTACAGATTGTGAAAAAATGATCAAACAGTGCACTTGTTTGATCACCATTTCTAAATTATTACTTTGTTTCTTTTTGTGTTTTTTCTCACAAGATAATATTTATGTACATATATTATTATTCATTCCAATGTTTTTCTTTTATTCATGTTCTACTGTAAAAAACAGCTGAATATTTTCACGGAAAAAGTAATTATAAAATATTTGCTACAGAAATGAATGTCACAGAACGGCAACAGAAAGTAAAAACTAATGAGGCCTTTAGTTCACATTTTTTTAAATTTATTTTTGCATACTCAATTATGTATGGAACAAAATATCGGCCAAATGGGCGCCACGACCACGGCGGCACACCTTCATCCGATGGTCCAAATTTTCGATGACCCTGAGGCATAATGGAGGTTCTAAGCCATTAATGTGCCGAATTATCTCATCCTTTAGCTGTTGCATTGTGGCTGGCTTATCGACGTACACCTTTTCTTTCAAATAACCCCAAAGAAAAAAGTCCAACGGTGTCAAATCACATGATCTTGGCGGCCAATTGACATCGCCATTACATGAGATAACACGGCCATTGAATTTGCTGCGCAAAAGAGCAATTGTTTCATTAGCTGTGTGGCAAGTGGCACCGTCCTGCTGAAACCACATATCGTCTACATCCATATCTTCCAATTCGGGCCATAAAAAGTTCGTTATCATCTCACGATGCGAACACCATTCACAGTAACTGCCTGACCGGCCTCATTTTGGAAAAAAATACGGCCCGATGATGCCGCCAGCACATAAACCGCACCAAACAGTCACTCTTTGTGGGTGCATTGGTTTTTCGACAGTCACTCTTGGATTCTCATTCGCCCAAATGCGGCAATTCTGTTTATTGACGAATCCACTGAGGTGAAAATGTGCCTCATCACTGAAGATGAAGTGCACGATATGCATTTTGATTTGAACGCCCATTTTCATAATAAGTCTGGATAACTTTAACACGTTGTTGGATTGTGTATCTCTCCATGGTTGAAATTGAGTAAGTCTGGTTCATATTCAACATCGGCCCTTGAAATTTAGCCACCCGATAGAAGCCACGTTTGATTAGTATGTGGAATTAGAAACTACACCCTTATTCATAAAAATTATTGTATGTTTATTAAATTCTTATTTGACATATTTCTATACAAAATTTGTTAAATAAGTGTTTAATAATAATAAAATATTTTTTATGAATACGGCCTTTATTGTTAGTTCATAGTGCACTGTGGGCGAAATGGTCGATCTAGCGTTGTTTATTTCAAATGCCAAAGTGTTTAATTGCTCCAAAACTGTGTATTTATCGATTACTAATATAACACTGAACTTACATATCGATTACATTTTGATTGACATGATCTAGTTGAACAGCTGTGAGCTGTGAAACATAACATATGTTTCAGCCGGTATAACACCAAGTTTTAACACGTGTTTTCTTTGCGTTGCCAAATATTCTCTAAAGTTGCGTTTGTCTCAATTAAGTGGAAGAAAATTGGTTTTATTTATAGTTAGAGGTATGTCACAAAAGTGGGACATGGATGGTTACAAAACGCTCCAATGAGTTGGAGCGGGGAATATATATCTTAGCAAATATACTACAATGTTCCAAGCGGAACTACACTCAATAAAGGAAGTGGTGGAATTACTCTCTGATAGGGGGCACAAGAAAGCTCTAATCAAAATACTCTCTGACAGCCAATCGGTACTAAAGGCCCTGAGCAGTTGTATCTTTACCGTCCAGGTTAGCATTGAAATGTCACAACAGTCTGAATGAATTGAAATTGCTTGAAAAAAAAGCAAAAAAAGACTTCTGTGGACCGGAACTTCTGATATTATTTTGTATTCGCGCTAGAATATTTGTTTAAAATTACTATGTTGTCCTGGGATTTGTAAAATGTGCAAATTTATCTGCAACCACCTGCAACTTTATACGATATTGCATATTTTAGGAACAAATTTACTTCAGACGAGAAGTTTATTTACTATGGCGCAACGAGCCCGAGCCTACTAAAAAGTATATTGCCGTTGAAAGTCATATATTTAATAATGTAATTAATATTAACACGTATAAAAGTACTAAAATTAATTTAATAACCAAAAAAAAAAATTATAAATTTTGTAGCGAAATTGGTTCAGAAATGGAAATTGAACCATAGAAGTAGCCACAAATTTGAAGAAAACAACAAGGATTGCTTAGATGGACAACTTTTATTAGTTGATCTACTGACTAGTCGTGGAAGACCCGATAAGATGTTCGACGAATGTTCCAATAAAACGAAATTAAGTAAAGTCTCCCAAATTGTTAAGGCAATACCTCACTGTGAGCTCGTAGTAGCTGCAACGTGCAGTTTATACGAAGCAAAAAAGAAGGATGTCAATAATAATATTTTACAGCTTTTGTCACAACATAGTGTACCACCTTCCACCTTAGATTCATCTAGTAGTTCTCAATCGGAATAAAACAAAACTGCTAATAATACTATTATTTTTTTTGGAATTAGAATTAAATTTTTGGGTACGAAAGCGACTGAAGTATATGAAGACGTAATAAGGTCAAAACAATTATTTCATTTGAAAAAAAAAAAAAAATTTAAAAAAAATTAATACAAATGTTTTGAAAAAATGTTTTTAATATTGAAGTTTAATATATTTTTAAGCGGCCCATACACGTTTCAATTTAATTGTGAATTGAGTCTTTCAACTGAATTGTCTATTGCCTACACACTTCATAAACTGAATTGAAAGCTATTCGTTCAACTATTAAATTCAATAAAATTATAGATAATTTTAAAAATATATAACGTTCTCTTTGCAAAAGCACTACAAATATAAATTTTGAGACCTGATCAAGAGACTCGAACACACACAACACAATCGAATTGAAAGACTTGCTAGTCAACTTGAAAAAGTTAAAACATTTTAATTTTTCTTCAACCAACTCAACAACTGCCAAACTAATCCACTGACAAAACCATACACGCTTTGATTTGGACAACAACCGACTCAGTTGCCAACTGAGTTGAAACGTATATGGGGTGCTTTAGACCAAAGGAATGTGAAACATTAACTTTATTGTATCAACTTTATTCTGTTTTCCTGTATGAAACAAACGCTGTTTAAAATATGAAAAAAAAGTAGCAACTTTCGCAAAAAAAAGATAAATATATATAAAAACATATATTTTTTTGCTTAACATTGTACCTTAATCTATTTTTAACTAAAAAAAATAATATAAGAGAAACAAAAAAATCTCTTAACGCTATTAATTAAACGCCGCTAGATGAACATTTTCGCCCACTGTGCATTGTAAAGATTCAATAAATAAATAAAAGCTAAAAAAATGTGAATTACCGTAAGTTGCACGACACAGTCAAATCGCGTTATATAAACTCTTTTCATTACGTGCTCGTCAGTGAATTGGCTCGTCCTGAGACAAATTGGACGTGCTCTATAAACAGAAGTGGGCAAATTCCATGAATTGTTCTTTCAACTGATAATAAAAAATTTAAGTTTTCTTTCAAATTTACTTTACATTAAAAATCAAATCTCACACTGAATCACCCGATTCACTGTCAAATTTACTTTACATTATAAATCAAACCTCACACTGAATCACCCGACATATAATTATAAAAAAGAAAATTATAAGAAATTTGCTTAATGAAAAGGTTTTATTAATAATTTTTGTGAATTTTTTTAAATAAGAAATGGGGCTTCTGTTTTGCCATCCTTTGTCTACAGACTACAGATTTACGAGAAGGGTTGAACTTTTGTTTAATTATAAGAAATTCTTTCTCTTCTTTTATTGAGTTGAGCTTTTTTATGAAGAATTTTTTTCCATAAGACTTTTGACATAAATAATCTGCAAAATAAAGATGATGCTGTAATAGTGATTCTTCTACGTTTCAGCCATTTATCAGATTCTTATTATTATTATTATTTTTTGGAAACTGCTGTTGCCAACGGATTGTGATAAAAATCTAAGGTCAAAGTTGAATAAGAAAAAATATTTAGACAAATACGAGTGTATGAATGAAAAATGGGATAAACCAGTAAGTAACCCACAGTATGACTCTGTGCTTAAATGTCAGAGAAATATTTTGTAGAAAAATTTATTATTTCAAGTCTTTGTCAGATTTTGTTTATTTATATACCGTATGTGTGTATGTATTAGGGTGTGTTAGGTTGCCCAAGAAAAAAATAAATGTTTTTTCTGTGTATGGTCGTAGGTGGATTATGGTACTGAGAAGTTCTCTCCGGCGAAGGTTGCGAGCTTTGCTGGCAGGTACGTATCAACTCATGCAATTAGATTAAATCTTTCATGTAAGGATTTCTAAAGAAGTTGTAGCGACGAGGATGAGAAAGAGAAAGTTGAGCACTTCCTTCCGCCTCACTATGCTATTACAGCACTGTATCTGGCCGGAGTGATGCTACCCGGGTTGGCTGATATCTTGGAATGCGGGGTGAAAGGGCTGGATGCTTTCATCCAGTCCGTTTGCAGGGTGGTTTGGATATAAACTATTGGGGAATGAGCAAATCTTCTTATGTTTTCGTTAACCTGACAGCCTGTAAAACTTACCTAGCCTAATATGTGATAGCTTAATAGGCAAAAATACTATCTGAGCTACTGGTTTATGCGTATAATGGGTGGTACAATTTTAAGAGCCATGACTTTGCTTACAGCGAAATGATGAACCGAGAAGCACCACAATGGGACATAACATAAGCGGGCTGATTTCATCAAACTCCAACCCTATCCACTCTTTCGCGGATGACAGCAGCATTTGTCACTCGTACTCTTTTAGTTATAGGCCCAGCCTATCAGAGATCGCTGCCAAGAGACTAAATATGAATGATTCACTGAATAGTGATCTTCTATTAATCTCTGAATGGGGTCGTAAAAACAGGGTCGCCTTTAATGCTCGTAAGACCCAGTGTTGCTTATTGACGCACAAACAAACGACCGCAAATGCTGCTTCATCTGTACTCATGGATGGTATAAATATTGAAGAATCGGATGCTCTTGATGTTCTTGGAATGAAGATACAGTGTGACGTTCGCTGGAATGAACACATTTTTCATATCTCTAAAGAAGCATTCAAGTGCCTCGGTTTTTTGAAACGGTGTAAGATGTACTTCACTCCATCCGACCTCTTTACTATTTATACAACCTACATCCGACCGAAAATGGAATACAACTCTCATGTTTGGGCCGGTGCCTCAAAGTCTGTTTTGGGGTTACTCGACCGTGTGCAGGAGAGGGCGAAGAAGCTCATCGGTGACAGTAGGGTATCCAACTCTATTGATTCACTGGAGCATCGACGCAGTGTGGGATGCGTTACTCTGTTCTATCGATACTACAATGGATTTTGCTCTGACGAGATTAGGGATCTTGTTCCCGAAACGCGCACATCTTTACGTAGCACGCGTTCCTCGTCTAGAGCTCACCCATTTGTGGTCGATTGCCCGGGGAATCGTACTACGCATTACAGAGAGAATTCGTTTTTCAGCCGCACGCTTCGTTTGTGGAACAAGTTGCCTGCAGAAGTGTTTCCTGTCTGTTATAACGTTGGAAGATTCAAGTCAAATGTTCACAAACACTACTCCCGCTTTCCCCCTCCTCACAACCTATTTTCCTAGTTCTGGTACAATGCACTGCATATGTAGGGGTCATCCCCTGAGTACTGGTCCAATATAAATAAAAAAAAAAAAAAAGCTCTCACTATAGTTGAGATAATACAATGCATTCTATCTACTTGACCATTGCCTCTTGACCTTTGTAAGCTTTGACCACCTGAGGGGGGTGGGGGGTCTGAGACACAGGCTACCACAACCTTCTTCGGAACAGGACATGCAATCATTCCCATTGGAGGAATTCGTCCGTTTTCTTGACACCCAGAACCCAAGAGGAAGGGGACGCACAATAGGTCTACTATGGTTGCACCGTTTTCAGTGGGACGATTTGGACATCCTTATAAAAAGCCTTTCCATGTTAAAAGTATTCTTCAAGCTGATCAGAAGTAAACATTTTACAATTCCTGTGATATTCCAAAGAAATTTTCTATATATTTCTGATTTACAACCTCTTTGAAATCTACAGCCATACAACTTTGAAGGCAAAGCCTACAAAGACAAATAAATTAATATATTAGCCCCTCATGGATTCAATGATCAATATGGTAAATTGCAATAAGTTTACCAGCCAGATCTATTGAGCTGAAGAGTCATTCCTCACCACCAGTTAATGGATAAAATGAAAATCGACTTTGTCGACCTCAAAACCTGTTTTGAAAAATCTGAAAAAATTCTCATAAATACTTGACTCTAACAACTCTTAAATATGCTGGAGCCCCAAAAAAGAATTGTTTTTGGGATTCCCTAATATACATACATTAGTATGTATTGATGTATATACATAACAATATTTTTTAAACTTTTTTTATTCCATAGAAAATACAAGAAAGACACAATACGAGTATTTATCAAAATATCAGTTACTGACAAAGCACTTATACGAAATTTATATTATATTTTTTGTGTTTATTTGTTTGTTTTTTTTTCTTTTTTTTATGTCCAAATGAAAATGAAAACTCCATCCAAAGTAGAAACAAAGTATCAGCTATTTATTATACACATAAAACCACAAAATCCTTTAAAGTTTAAGGAACTAGTTTACTTAAACTGCTGCCTAGAAATGTGGCAGCAGAGAAAAAAAAGTCATATTAAAACTCAGCCAGGCGGAAATATCATTAGTCACTACAAGTTGGGACAACGTAACAGCATGAAGCAAAAAAAAAAAAAAAAAATAAATAAATAAAAAAAAAAACAATAAGGAAAAAATATAATTTAAATACAAAAGAAAAATATATAACAATTGTTAACAAAAACAAAATTTTTGGTTGAATAAGAAAAAAAAAATATTTTAAATGTCCTTCAGTTACTAAGAAGTTGAAATATTGTTGTGGATAAAATAGCTAAAAGTATTTGTAAATATAATGAAAACTTTGTTTCTAGAAGCAAATATGTGTAATCAGAACATTAATTTGTTGCTAAAAGAAAAGAAATTTAAATAAAAGCTAAAGTTTTGTTCTCGATGACTTTAAGTTATTATGATACTTTAAAAACTGCAACAAATTTCTTAGAAAGTATCGTAGTCAGTAAGCAAAAATACAGGGTGTTTGATCAAAGCGTAATAAATTATTTTCTGTGTAAAGGTAATGGGTGATTTTATAAGAACTATCGGAAATTTAAAAAAAAAACACATAAAATTCAGAAAAATGCATGAAATATTTATTTGGATCGATAGTTGGGTCGATATAATTTAATGTTTGAAGATTATTTCATGCAAATGTTGGCCGCGGCTGCGCCTCAAATGGTCCATCCGCTTAGTTCAATTTTGGCATACTCTTTCCAACATTTCGGCCGATATCTCACGAATAATGTTGGCAATGTTGGCTTCCAGTGCGTCAATCGAAGCGGGCTTGTCGCTGTAGACATTAGCCTTAACATAGCCCCACAAAAAATAGTCTAGAGGCGTTAAATCGCACGATCTGGGCGGCCAATTGACTGGTCCCAAGCGTGAAATAAACTGTTCACCGAACTCGCCTCTCAAGTGGTCTATTGTTTCGCGTGCTGTGTGGCATGTGGCACCGTCTTGTTGAAACCACATGTCATGCAAGTCAAGCTCTTCCATTTTGGGCAAAAAAAAGTTTGTTATCATCGCATGGTAGCGCTCACCATTCACAGTAACGTTGTGATTCGCATCATCTTTGAAGAAATACGGCCCAATGATGCCGCCAGCCCATAATCCGCACTAAACGGTTGTTTTTTGTGGATGCATTGGTAGCTGTTGCAATGCTTCTGGCTGCTCTTCACTCCAAATACGGCAGTTTTGCTTGTTCACGTATCCATTCAACCAGAAATGAGCCTCGTCGCTGAACACAATTCTTCGATAAAAAAGTGGATCTTCATCTAACTTTTCAAGAGCCCATTCACCAAAAATTTGGCGTTGTGGTAGGTCGTTTGGCTTCAATTCTTGCACCAGCTGTATCTTATAAGGCTTCACACCCAAATCCTTCCGCAAAACAGAGTAACAGAGGCCCAATTGCTGCGAACGGCACCGAATCGATAATTCACGGTCATCACCAACACTGGCCGATACGGCTGCGATATTTTCTTCAGTTCGCTCTCTACGTAAGCGTGTTGGTCGTTTAATGTCCAACAATGTAAATTTGGTGCGAAATTTTTTTACAATAGCCCGAATAGAAGCCTCAGTAGGTCGATTAAACTGACCATAAAATGGAAGAAGCGCGCGATGAACTTTCTTAACAGAGCACGCATTTTGGTAATAAAATTCAATAATTTGCAAGCGTTGTTCGTTCGTAAGACGATTCATGATTAAATTATAGACCAACCTGAAGATGTTTGACAGTGACACAAGATACAAAACGTGCGTGAGCTGTCAAAACTAGTGTTGCCAAAAAGATAATAGCAAAAAAATCACTCGTTACAATCATGCGAATGTCAACGTTCGTTTATGGACAGCGTAGCTGATAACTTTTTTTAATTTTAATCTGTTTTTAGATATCAATGGCATAATTAAAACAAAATTGGAAAAAAATTTTAAATCTGAACTGAGACTTTAAGTTTCATGAAATGATTAAAAGTTTCACAATACAATTAAGTTTTTCTTTTATTGTAAATTTTTTTTGAATAGAAATTTGAAAAAAAAAAATTCAAAACAATTTTTTAAATCATGTATTGCATCTTGAGAGCCAGCTATCATCCAGAATCCTCCGCAATCTTGTTGGCCATTTTCCCCTTCCAAGCTCTATGATCTGAGATTTTAATTTTCACAAAATAATTAAAAGTTTCACGAAATTATTAAATATTTGTATTTTATTGTAATTTTTTTTTATTATATTTTTTAAATTTCTTTTTGTGTTTTGCCCTTGATATTTGAAAAAGATTTAGTTTTTGTAGTGTTATATTTATTGCTCTTGCATTTACCTGGTATGAATTCGCCTTGATCGTTAGTATTTAAGTACACATTAATAATGTAAGTAATTAATTAATAATGCTTACTGAAATTAACTGTCACGTTGCCGGAACGTCTCAACCTGTTTAAAATAGAATTTGACGCAGTTTGCAGACCAGTACTGGAACTTTTTTATGGCACATTTACCCCTTTTTGAAACTTTCCTAGTGATACAAAGATAATGTTATAATTTTCAGTTTTTGCCATTTTTATTATAAGAATTATAAGAATACTGTTTAATAAAATAGATTAAGTTTGAATAATGATAATAGAAATGTAAATATATGTATACAACTATTTCTTTAAACACAAACTTTATATATCATGAAGCCAATTGGTACTTATTTGACTGTTGCAAGTACGAAAACTAACTTAAAAATGCCCATCACTATGTTGAAAAGCTCAACACGAACACAAATAAACATGTTGTGCAATGTTTTGGTTATTTTTTGTTGACATGTATGTTTTTTAAAGTTTTATAACTATACAAACGGCCGTACGTTAAGGTTCGTTAAGTTTTTCTAACATCAACGTTCGCCTAACGTGCCCTTTACTAACCTGTTCCATTTTTAATTATATTTTAAAGATTGATCTTTAAAGCCAAAGATCGTTTTATGTTATATAAAAAATTTAACAGTATTTATTTTCAATATTTCGATAACAATTTGTTAACATCGTCAGGAAAATTAATATGTTAGTAAAAAATTTTTCAATTTGAAAAATTATTGTCAAAAAATTCCTATATAAAAAAAGTCTATACACCAAGAAAAATTATTAATTCATACACAAAGAAAAAATTTTTAACAATATTATCAAACTGAAAAATCTTTTGCTGCAAAAATAAGAAATATTTACCAAAACAAGATCAAATAATTAAATATTAAATAGATTGATCTTTAAGTTTAACTAAAATGAAGAATTGGGGCAATGAAACAAGAATTTGGATAGGGCAACGCTTTCATGTTTCCGTCCAAAAAGAGTATGGGTGCACGTTTGGCGGCACTCCTCCAAGTAGATGGGCTATAATGAGGCTCGTGAATAATTTTACCCAGCGTGGAACAATCCCAAGAACGCCTTATCATCGAAATACCTCAGTTCAGATGCAGGAAACTATCGCTGCTGTAGCTGCTGCTATACAATCCAATCCTAGAGTTTCGACAAGGAGCTTATGTGCTCAAGTAACTGCAGACAATTTTGCACCCAGACTTACACTTATTTCCATATAAGATTCATTAACAAACAAACTGAATCATAGAGACTTCCTGATTCGCTTGGAGTTTTGTGAGAAGATCATTCAAATGCTGTCAGAGGATGAAAACGTCTTGAATTGCATTTTTATGTCTGACGAGGCACATTTTGATTTAAACGGCAATGTTAACAAACAAAATTGTCGAATATGGAGTAATTCTAATGCACATATACTCCATCAGAAGTAATTACATCCACTTCGCATCACAGTGTGGTGTGCAGTTTCTTCAATTTTCATTGCCGGACCTGACTTTTTCGAAGAAAACAGTCTTAGTATTACGGCCAGTGGAGACCGTTACTTAAATATGTTGAAAGAGCTTTTCTTTCCAGAATTACACCGAAAGATAATTCCTTTCAACTCTGTTTGGTTTCAACAAGATGGAACAACTTGTCAAATAGCCAAACATATCCCAATAAACTGATTTCAAGAAACTCCGCATTCCGTTGGTCTCCCAGTTCTCCACCGAAAGGCGCTAAATTGGCAACCATGCAGCAAACAACTTATAACCTAGCGTTCAGACATGAAAGTAGTTTCATAAAAGTTTCAATACACTCAAACTTTTTCACTAACCCACTCACATTTTGTTTACTGTCCCCTCAGCTTGCAACAAAAGTTTTATGAAACAGATTTATTGACGTTTTCTGCAAGTAAAATGACAAATTGCTAAGCACTGTTGCCACATACAAAAAAATATTCAAAATTGGAGTAATGTAATAAAATAATAATTATAAAATTATATTTTTTTGCATGTACGAGTATATAAAAAGGATTATAATATTTTTTCTTTTAATATACATAAAGATAACTATTAAAGTCTTTTTATAGACTTTTAATGATAAGTTTTTTTTCAGCTATTGCCCCATAAATTGATATAATAAGTTTAATAACTCTAATTAGTAAGCAAACAAAATAAGAATGGAGAAGCAGAGGCAAATTTTGCAACTGTTTGCTTCGGCTAGATTTTTAAAATGAATTTTCACTTTCTTATGTAGACGAACATAAAACTACTTTGCTGTATATGGGCCAACGTAAATGAAAATAACAGCACAGGACCCAATATAAAGCAAAGTTAAGCTTGTCTTTTACAGCGTACGCAAATCAGCTGATAACACATGGCGACAGCAATTACAACAATAAAGCATAAATTACCGTTTAGATTTATCTTATCTATCATCCACTCACATAAATAGCTTGACAGGAACAAACTGTGATACTCCGATACAGACCCTTGCGAACCACGTAGACAGCAACAACATTTCGATAGAAATCGCGGCTTGTTAAAGGATCCAGCAGCTGACAAAAACACTATATGATAGCAACAAAATATGTATATTGAACATGAGCCAATAATTTGTGCTGATACAAAGAACTTGCACATCAACAGCAATTTAACACCTTGTACAGGCCTTGTTAAGAACATTTTTAATAAATTAATTATTCCGTCTTGCACCAAAAAAATTTTTATATTGTATTTGTAACTATACAGTTGCAAATAAATTTGCAAGGTATACGATCCATAGCATGGGCGGAGTAACGTAGACCTTTTGCGGCGCTGTGACTAACTGTACCGACCTATGCCTTCGCATAGGAAGTTGCCGCGTGGTTAACAACGAAATACCTCACAAAAACTGTAAACTAATACAGTTAGTTGAGGTAGACAGCTAACCAATGAGAGTGAGACGCAAAACTCTCGTAGGCCAAACAACAACGAAAAGCCTGTTCTCACTTAAGAAATAATTACGATAACGCGAAAGCTGTTCTCCAGCTCAGAGCTGATTTACGACTGAAATTTTTATATTCACGTTTCAGTTACTACACTAGCTGTCTATTTAATGTTTCGTTAAATGCTGGGCTAAAAATTTATCAAATCTCTGAATTCACTTTGGAAATGTTGGTGTGGTGGTTTTACATTCTTCTGATCAAATTTTTATTAAAAATTACACATTCACATAAGCTTGTATAAACATATGTCGCTTTTCTAGTAAACAATTATAATGTGGGTATGCAAACAATTTATATTCAAAATTACCCATCAGCTGTTCGTACATCAAAGATATGCCAGTTAATTTTATTTCATTTTAAGAATAATAAAATACACGTGCTTATAATGCTATAAAAAAATAAAGTTTTTGCTTTTCAAGTAACAAGTATTCAGGCTTTTGTGTGATATTTTTATTTCCATTAAAAGTGCTCGTTTTTTGTATTAAATTATTAAATATTTGGCATTTTGCAAATATTCATGAAAAGAGAACAAGAAATATGTTAACTTTGAATGAAATGCATGAATAAACGAATGACTCTCATGTAAAGTTATGTACGAGTGTGAAGGAATGTTTTCTAAGTACATTTCTTCCAGCCGCAACGACCCCTCTCTGCATCTTCCACAAACAACATTCTTTAACACTTTCCGCATATTGTCTTCATGCTCTGCTCGCGTGCTCTGTTTAGATTTTGGGAGTGTGTGTGACTTTTTATGATTCAATATGAAAGATTTTATTGTTGTTGACATTAATGTTATGGGTGGTTGTTTGCAAGTAGATGAGAGAATCTCGGTGTGTGTGCTTGTGTATATGCTGATGTTTTATGCAGTATTAGCAGCAGCGTTGTCAACTTTGAAATGTCTAAACGCACCGAAATGGTGAATGGAAAAAAGCGCGTTATTTCAACAGAAAACGCACCGAGTTTCGAATTTTTCTTTTCATTTTAAAAAATCCATTTTGTATTATAAAAAGTATAATAGTTTTATATTAAAAACACGATAATGAAGCAGTCATACTGGGTCTGATAGCAATGGCTAGAATTCGAGTTTGTCAAACTTGACCTCTAGTACGATGGTATCTGAACAATAATTATGACGATAGTTGATCAATTTTATTATTCAACAATATTCGGCCGTGTCACAGAATTCACTTCCGTTCGGAAATGGAATTGAATCGGTTTCTTAATTTTTCAAAAAACGAAAATTCAAAACTTTCGGAATAAAATCAATTCTATAAGATAATACTAGTTTCATTCTTGCAATTAGAAATGATTGCAAAAGTTTGTTAGTTTTTCGTTTTTTGAAGAAGTAAAAAAAGAATTCAATTCCGTTTCCGAACGAAATTAAGCTCTGTGACATGGCTGATTATTTAATTATATTCGCTATCGACCGAATGTGGTTGTTACTTTTTCTGCCTATTATCAGGTACACAAAACTACAGCTGCTTACCGTCGTTAAAATTATATTGCAGGAGCATACAATCGTAACTGCAAGGGATGAAAAATGTCGAAAGAATTACGATTATCGGCTTATTAAAAGTTACAGAGTCACATTAAAAGCCATCGAACTCGATTAATAGCAATCTATCAAATATTGTATAAATTTCAATTGTGTTTTCGTAAGCGAACAATGAAAAGCAGTAGAGTGGCTATTTTTAAAAGACTTATTTAAAAATATAGAAAAATTTTCAGATTTGTAACAAATGAAAGATGAAGTTTATTATTCATTCACACTCCTTCATAAATGCCAACTTCGCTATTCAGTGTCTGATTTTATTGTAATATTTGACAAACTTGGCTTAATAGTTTAAGAGCAAAACACGTTTTAAAAGCAGCAAATTTTATAAACCGAAATTTGTCCTGCATATGAATACTTTGTGCATATGATACGATACGTTTTCCATATTTTTACTCCGTGTTCTGATTCTGCTCTACAAAATGAAATGTAAAAATTTTAGACACTTGAATAAAATTTTTTCTTACATTAAAACAAAAAGTTGTATTGAATTTCATTTGGTGCTACCGAAATTTAAAAAAAGCGCACAGCGCAGCTTCTAAATAATTTTTCCCACATATAATTTTAAAAAGCACCAAAACGGGGCGAAATGCACCGAGTTGATAGCGCTAGTTAGCAGCACTTTGTTCGTGTAGGTTTTTTTCTTTCACCATTCTATTACCCTATCGATTCATGGGTTTGCTATTGAAATTTAGAAAAAATCGGTTTACATATAGCTGAGATATGTATATCCAAAATTCCAAAAAATCCCATTATTTTTTGAAATTTTGTATGAAAATTAAAAAAAAAATTTTGTTGCTTCAAACTTCACAAAATTATTAATCATGGCGATTAAAAGGCAAAAAATTTTTTTCCCGATATCGGTCCATATGTATCCGAGATATAGTCTAAACCCTTTTTTATAAAAATGTTGCGTAAGCGAACTTAAGCAGATTTTTTTGCTTAAAAGTAGTTCTGGTAATAAAAGGAGGTTATCAAAAAACCGAAAATAAAAATTTCCGATATCGGTCCATATACGAGTATACCCGAAATATAACCTTAGCCGACTATCCATAAAAATGACGCGTAAGCGAACGTAAAAATATTTTTCTTAATAAAAGGAGGTTAGTTAAGTAGAGAAAATGAAAATTTCCGATATCTATCCATATATACCCGAGATATAGCCTAAGCCGATTTTTTAATAAAAGTGTCTCGTAAGCGAACTTAAGAAGATTTTTTTGCTTAAAACCAGTTCTGGCAATAAAAGGAGGTCTTAAAATACAGAATATGAAAATTTTCTTATATCGGTCCATACATATCTGAAATATAGTCAAACCCGATATTTCATAAAAATGTCACGTAAGCGAACTTAAACAATTTTTTTTTTGCTTAACAGCTGTTCTGGTAATAGAAAGAGTTTACTAAAATATATAAAATAAAAAATTCCGATATCGGTTCATATATACCCGAGATATAACTTAAACCGATTTTTCCATGAAAACATTTTTTGTTTTGTTTAAAAGCAGTTCTGATTATAAATGGAGGTTACTAAAATACAAAAAATTAAAATTTCCGATATCGGTCTATATATACATAGATATACCCGAGATATACTGTGAACCGATTTTTCATGAAAGTAAATAAGTTTTTTTTTTGCTTAAAAGCAGTTCTGGTAATACAGGTAGGTTACCATATATAGAAAATTCAAATTTCCGATATCGGTCCATATATACCTGAGTTATTGCCTAAACCTATTTTTCGATGAAAAAATTTTTTTTGCTTAAAATCAGTTCTGAATTTAAAACGAGGTTATTAAAATATATAAAATGAAAATTTCCGTTATGGGTCCATATATACCCGAGATATAACTTAAACCGATTTTTCCATGAAAAAAATATATATATTTTTTTTTTGTGCTTAAAAGCTGTTCTGGTTATAAAAGGAGGTTACTAAAATACAGAAAATCAAAAATTCTGATATGGGTCCATATACCCAAGATATAGATATTCATGAATATTCAATGAATATTTCCACAAAAGATAACGTTTTTGGCATGGCGAATACAAGGCAAAAATATTTTTTCCCCGATATCAATCCATATATTATTGTTAATCCGTAAGGTTAACCTTAATTTGGTTCAAATTTGTAATATACTGCTATATTATAAATACGCGTATACGTGACTATCGTGCCTTGATTTCCGTCATTACTTTTGCCATTTATTGTCTTGCTGTTTTTACAATTGTATGATTTCTTCAGCATACTTTAGGGCTCGAGTTAGACTGTACGCTTCCCTTCTCTTATAACTTTAACATTTAAAATGAACATCATTAATTCTTCAAACAATATTTTTTGAAAATTTTTTCCCCCTTTTCTACATTTTTTAATATTTTCCTTCTTATACATAAACATTTTTATTGCTTTTATTTGTGGGAATGTTTATGTCGCCGGATGTTGGGAATTCTCTTTAAAGAGTATTTCATTTCAGTTGCTGAGTTTCCAGCAAACATAAAAATGATCATAAATTCCATAACAATTTTAAAGTTGACGATAGATTTTGTGGCTTATAAATGTGAAAATAAAAAAGAAAGTAATTGGGGTTGTGTCTTGAAATTGGAAGGATTGATTATTTACAATGTTATATTGTTACCCTTGATTTTTAGTTGAAAATTTCAAAAGTCAAGCAAATTAGGAAGCCGAGAACAACAAGTTTTTCAACACTTACGGCCTTATGCTAATTAACAAGCTGATAAGTTTTCTGTGTGTAAATTCCCATAAAAGAAAGCTAGAAGCAAGCTAGTTGGAACAAGATTTTTTATTATTCATAACAGCTTTAGTATTTTTCTTTTTTATAAACATATTTTGTATATTAAAATAAAATCTGTATTAGATTTTCAATTTCAATATTCCCATAAAATTTTTAAAATTTCAATTTTCCAGTAAAAAATTATAAATAGCTTGTTTTCTATGTTTCCCAGCTATCTATATGTCGACATTTCATAGGAACTACCCTAATCATCAGTAGACTTTGGAAATTTTTGAAAGATATTCTCAAACATTCAACTTTATATCCCAACAACATAAATAAATTGTTGAGAATTTAAAAGAAAAATGCTCTAATAATATCCGTCAAAACACAAAAAACAAGCTTTTCTATTTATAAACGTCTCTAACATTTCTTTACACCTTTCAAACAAATGAACAACCGTTGGTTGCTACGATTTGCTTTTTGAAAGTATCGAAAAGCAGAGAACAAAAATTCAAACAATTAAGTTTTTTATTCGCTATTTAAGCTTCTAACATTTATACCAGTAAAAAATTATAAATAGCTTGTTTTCTATGTTTCCCAGCTATCTATATGTCGACATTTCATAGGATAGAAAACAAAAATATAGAAAACAAGCTATTTATAATTTTTTACTGGTATAAATGTTAGAAGCTTAAATAGCGAATAAAAAACTTAATTATTTCAATTTTCCCATAAAATTTTAAGTACAATCAGAAATTTTTGGAAAAATATGGAATTTATTTAAATAAACTAATGTTTTGCGTTATTGCACGGAGAATTATTAAAATACAAAAGTATTTGAACTGGGGTCATGACGTATCATGAACGACTGCCTTAGCCACTCAGCCACTGAGCCATTGTATTATTCTCTGTCTATATTCATCTCATATTAAATAATGTTCTCGTATACATTTTGTTAATTGCCCGCATTGTTTGTACATCATTTACTGTCTCTGAACAAGCGGTATTTATTTTATAGTTATTAACACACGTATTTTTGTATTTTAATAATTCTCCATATGCAGAGATGTAAATATTAAGTTATTGATTTTATTTTTATTTATTTAGTTTATTATATTAATGGCAAATAAATTTGCGCAATTAATATTACAAAAAAAAAGTTAAGGGACTGGCTGCAGAGGCCTTCGCCCTAACTATTGATTATAATAATTCTCCATACCCAGAGATGTAATTGTAAATATGAATTTTTTGTTGAACTCTATAATTTTAAAATTAAGTTTTTGGTTTTAGTACATTTGTACATCGTTTTTCTGTGCTTTCAGTGAAAACAAAAGTTAATTAAAAGTTGGTTGCAATTGCTTTTGCTCTTCTAAATTCAGTGACTTATAAAAAGCAAAATCCATTAAATAGAAAATGGTTTAAGTGTTTAAGTGTTTCTTTTTACAAATTAAGTTTACATTAATTGGTATACAAAGAAAAGAACAAGTTGCTGCCAACAAGTCCATTAAATTAATATTTTAACTCGAGTAAATTCAAATATCCAACAGAACCAGCAGTAAACGAGTAAAGAGGAAGTTGTTAAATATTTTTATGATTGCTAAATATGTAAACATACATATACATTATGTGTATGTATGTACACTCATAGAAAAACGTTCGATTTTTTACATTAATGTTACTATTTTGGCGTTATTTTTGTTTCTGGAATGCAAATGGCATCCGCCCAACACAAAAATGAACTTGAGCACTGATGATTGCTGAAACCCATTTCACAACCAACAGTTATTTCCAAATAAATGATTATACACTATATGACACAAAAGATCCCCGTGGAAGATCTTGCGGCGGTTCCGCAATTTTGATAAAGGCCAGAATTAAGCGCTATGTAATCAACAGATGATTTTACCGAAATAGCTCGCGCATAACAAAAATTTTTGTCTGGCATTTGCCGGAGTTAAATAAAAAGCACATTTTTTAATTTTAAATTTAGTATTAAAATTTGAATACCTACTGTTAGTTCATTTTGAAGATTCAATAAATAAAAAATGCTTAAAAAAATTTTTTTTTTGGGCCAACTTTACGTTAATTCGGGCTATGAATATTATTTCATTAAAGGAATAACAATCGTATCTAGAATGAAGTTTGTTTGTTTATGAAAAAAAATTGTTTGATATTATTTGTCAGGCTATTAGTTCGACTACGCTTTCAGCCAAGACAATTATTTTATTATAACAACAACTCTTAATAAAAAAAGACAGATTGTGAAAATGATTTACATTAGCATCTGCCTTGACGGCCTAATCTTTGTTTATTTTACTTGGGCCAGTACTCAGGGGATTTCCCCTACATATGCAGTGAATTGTACTGGAAATAGAAAAACAGGTTATGATGAGATGGAAAAAGGGAGTATTGCTTGCGGACGTTTAACTTCAACAATAACAACACGAAAGACCAAAACAAACTCTATTACAGAATTTAAAATGTTGGAATTCAATTAGTTAAAATTGATTAGTGCCTAGTGTATATACCTTCGACACTGTAGGATAATGAAGTACATTCAAAAAAAATTAATAATGCACATATAAAGAAAACACGGGAAACAGTGAAAAAACGAAACACGTGTACACAGCTTGCTACCTATTCCGGTGCAATTTGGGTTCATACGAAATTAATAATGAATATATATATATATATATATATATATATATATATATATATATATATATATATATATATATATATATATATATATATATATATATATATATATATATATATATATATATATATATATATATATATATATATATATATATATATATATATATATATATAAAATACAGACAGCAGTAACAAAACACATGCGCACAGGATGCGAAGACAAAACAATACTCCAACTCTCACGAGGCGAATTATTCATGATATACCAGCTCCTTCGTGTAGCTTGCAATGCTCACACAATTTTGATAAAAGAGTGTAGCCATATGCACAAATTCCTTGCTTAAGAGTTTGGGTCTTCAATCCCCTCCTGTGTGCAATTTCCGAGCAGTCAATAGAAAACAAGGCTCAATGAGTTGGTAGGCCGAAGCGCATTAATAACATTAGCCCTTAATAAACTCACCTGACCAACCATCACTCCTGTGGCTGTGTTCTGTAACTTTAGCGAGAAGTTCTCGCGTCGAAAACTTGTGAAACAAATTATTCCATTGTTTCTCGAAAAGTGAGAAAAAACTGCGTCTGTAACTCATGTCGAAAACTATCCAAAGCGATTACGTTGTTACGTTAGAAATTTCTAAAAATATAAAACAAAGCCGACATGCAATTTTAAAAATGAAAGCGCCAGCCACAATTAGTACCGCCGCCGACCAAAAATTACTAAAGCTAAGAAATTTTGCTCGACGGCGTCATATTATAACCACCGGCTGTTCTAAAAAATGTATGGTATGGCTCTAATGTTTACATTTTATTTACAAATACATACCTACATACATACTTATGCACACAATTTTCTAAAATTAAAAAACAATTGCAATTTATGAATTCTGAAAAAAACATTATAAAGCAAGCCACAGACTATGCGACTAGTTGTACAACATGACGATGTTGGTTATTAGATTGTAAAGTTTGTGGGGTCGTCGTATGAAGTTGTGTCTCGGTTGTACGAAAGATTAAAAAGTTTTGATTTTTTGGGTAGTTGTATCGATTGGTTGTAAAATTTAGGAGCATGTTGTACAACCTTATTTCGATTTGCTCTTATTACAATTGTTGCATCTGCGGCGATCTTTACTCAACAGAACTTTTTAAGAAATGAAACTGTGAGCTAATGTCGCACAATTTGTGCGCAAAACTCACAACTCGGCAAGCCAACGTGTTGTAGCAACGGTCGCATAGTCTATGGCATGGGTAAAAGTATTACAATATACTTTGTCGGGTCGGAAATTAAAATTGTAAAAAATCCAAACTTATATAAGTATTCCCTTAAACTTATTGTGTGAAGGGTAGAAAAATTAATTAAAAAGTTAAAATAAAAAAAATTAATTTAAACTGTGTAAATATATATATCAAACTTAATATAACAACAAAATACTTATTTTTTCAGCATTGTTATTCATTTAATGATGATTATTGTTATTTGAAATACTATCTCACAGCCTTTTTATTTGCGAGAAATAATGACTGTTGAATGCGGGAAATTTTTTCGCAAAAGTTTTACAGACACAGTTTTTCTGTAAAATGGCGAGTAATTTTCTTACTTGACAGCCAGCTATTACTCACGAAAAAAAGTTATAGCTACAGTTTAGTGAGAAAAGCAGCTGTTTGTTTCAACTTTGTTTCATTTCACACGTTTCAGTCGAAAAGTTTCTCGTGGCGAGAGTTACAGAACACAGTCACTGGTTTCTTACATTGCAGGTATCTGTTGCAAGACAACAGCACTTCGGGCACTGTTAGCCCTGAAAATCGGCATGCACCATAGTTATCAGGTAAATTAGTTCCCTTTTCTGTGATTTTAGGTTTAAGCCCATTGGTGGACAAATTTATTTTGCACTTGTCACAAGTAAAGTATTGTGACAAGCAAAATTAACTCAAAGATTTATGTGTGAATAATTAAATCAAACGAAATCTTCTACGTTGATGCTGTTATAACAGTTTCGTAAAATAATATATTCAAAGACGTAGAATAAATTTTAATACGTTGTTTAGTAAAAAAAGAAATTTTAATAAGTAGACGGAAAAATGAAAGAATTTGTAAAGAATTACTTTTGACTTGGCCATCTAAAGTTTTTCAAAATAATAGCCTGTATATTCTGGTAGAGTTTGCATTGCCATATATGTTATCTACTGTAAATTGAATCACAGCTCTAAGCAAACATGTGCATTTGCCAAAGTCTGTTCAACAACTAAACTAAAGAGCATAAGAAAAAGAAGGCGTTGCGTATAAACAATTGTTTAACTAAATGTTTACCGCTGGTTTAAACCACAGCCAGAGCGTTTCAGGCACGTCAACCATGAGCTGGTCTGCAGGCAGAAGCTCTCGTTCTGTCAATTTTAACCGCCCTTGGTAAGGGTTTCGGAAGTCCAACACAGCATAAGTCAAGCGTTTTCCCACAGTTTTATGTGCAACAACAAAAGCCTTTCTATGCCCCAGAAAGCAAGGTGCCCTGGTTGGATATACGCCAAGACAAAACCTGCTCCCCGAGGCAATCAAAGAAGACAGAAAAAATAATTAAATACCGAAATCTGTACATACTCGGATTTGCACATGCTTAATTCATGTAGACATGATGTAATTTTTATACGGCCGCTTAACCAACTCAGCCACCGAACTCTCCGATTTTATTTACTACGCTATTTAGTAACCTATAACGAAATTCTAAACTTTTCATGCAAAAGTTTCTCGTAACACGAATGAAACAATTTTCGTTAGATTAATGCAGTTGTAAAATTTTCATCCCAGTAATGAAGCTTTCATAACCGCAATAAAACTTTTCGCGGTATTATCAAGAGAATGCGACACGAAATGGTTTCATTCCCGCAACGAAGCATTTTTCTTTCAGTGTATGTATATGTTTTAAATATATGTTTGTATACGACTTCGTAAACTTAAGACTGCATTGAGTTAATAGGAAAATGTGGAAAAAGCAATTTTTATGACATACACACTTGTTTAATTTTATGGTTTCATATATGAAAGGCAAAGTGTTTAAACAAACAGGAGGAATATGTTGCAATTAATGTTAACATTATACAGTCTTGTATGTTTTGTTGTTGTGTGAGAGCAGATCCCTACACAAGCTAACTTGTTTGTCTGAAAAAATGCTATATAGTATGTGCATGCATACATACATATGTAGGTGTGTATGTACACAGTGTTACGATAACCATTTTATTTTTACCGCAAAGTATGGTAATGTGTAGTTGATGTTGACGCTGCTGAAGAGCCTGAACTGCTTGTGTTTAAGCCATTATTTATATCGACTAACAGCAATTTATGTTATTGTACTTGACTTCGTTAAATTATTCTTTTCTTTTTCGCGCTTTCACTTTATTTGAAATCGCTATTTTTGTTCCTTCAGTTTCATTTAAAGCATCCGTTATTTACTTAAAGGAAAATTTATTTAATTTTTCTTATACTATACCTTTTAATATTGTCGTTGTCGTTGCTGCTGTTGTTTTCGGCGGCGTTTTTCTGCAGTTAATGGAACATAAAAATAATATGATGTTCAGCATAGAATTTCAACCGTAACAAAGCTCTAGCGGTGTGTGATTATAAAAATTACATTCTACTGCGGCAAGTAGGCAATAATAATTTTTATTAATATTAATTTTATTTTTGCGCCCTAAAGTATGTCATGTATTTTTTCTGAACAATAATTGATTGAGCACGGAAACAAGACTTCAAAAGGGCTTGAAAAATAGTACAGAATATTAATAATAAGGTCACAAAAAGTTATTAAAATTATAGCAATTTTATCTCAATTGAATGATTAAATCAATAAAAGAAAATTCCGCAACAGCAGTTTGGGTTTAAAAAAGGGAATTCTGCGCTTCATGCTCTTTTAAAATTTAACACTAATGTTATTCCAAATTTAAGGGAACGTCCATGCACTGTGGCGGTATCTTTTGATATTGAAAAGGCTTTTTTATGTTGGACTCAGGGGATGACCCCTACATATGCAGTGTATTGTACCAGAATTAAGAAAATAAGCTGTGAGGAAGGGGAAAGTGGGAGTAGTATTTGTAAACATTTGACTTCAACTTGCCAACGTTATAACAGACAGGAAACACGTCTGCAGGCAACTTGTTCCACAGGCGAAGCGTACGGCTGAAAAACGAATTCTCTCTGTAATGCGTAGTACAACTCCCCGGGTAATCGACTTCAAATCGATGAGCTCTGGACTATGAAAGCCGTATCATTGAAAGTTATAAAAATAAAGCAGTTTAAACAAATTTTATTAATACAAATTTTTATAATGCAACAAAAATATTTTTGAAGTGTTTATACAATTTACTTCTTGTTTATTTATGGAACTCATTTTAACCACCTTACGAGGGCGGTTCGTAGCCTAGCACAAAAAAAAGTTAACGGCCGTACTCATATTTATTTAAGGTGTATTTGACAAACTTTGTATAGAAATTTGTCAAATAAACCTGTAATAAAGAAAAAAATTTTTTTATGAATATGACCTTAAGTGTTTTGGAAACTCCCATCTCTGCTATGAACACATGTTAAATTTTGTTTTGATCTGGTAACTTTTTCATATAGCAACAGGTGTTCACAAAAGACGCATCCGCGATTTTTTAATAATGTCAGTCGTAAAGCAGCTCTGGGCTGGGGAACAGCTCTCGCGTCATCGTAATTATTTCTTAAGTGCGGTCAGGCTTGTTGTTGTTGTTTGGCCTTCGAGAGTTTTGCGTCTCACTCTCATTGGTTAGCTGTCTACCTCAACTAACTGTATTAGTTTACAGTTTTTGTGAGGTATTTCGTTGTTAACCACGCGCCAACTTCCTATGCGAAGGCATAGGTCGGTACAGTTAGTCACAGTGCCGCAAGAGAAATACTGTTAATACCATCGTGGGCATAAAGTCTATAGTTATAAATACAAATACAAATTTTTAATAATGTAAAAGTTAGAAATGCGTGGTGTCATTAAATATTTACTTAAAAAAGGTTTATCGGGACAAGAAATTCATAATGATATGGTGAATGTGTTAGATGAAAGTGCTCCTTCATATGCAACAGTAAAAAACTGGGTTGCTGAATTTAAACGTGGTCGTACAAGCATTGAAGATGAACCACGTAGTGGACGTCCAAAAACAGCAACAACAACAGAAATTGTAGCCAAAGTGCATGATATGGTATTAAATGATCGACGAATAAAAGTGCATGAAATAGCTAATATTCTAGGCATCTCAAATGATCGGGTCCATTTAATTTTGCATGAAGAACTACAGATGAAAAAGCTTTCTGCAAAATGGGTGCCGCATTTGTTAACAGTCGACCAAAAACGCATAAGAATGAATATTTCTCAAGCATGTTTGGATCGTTTTAAGCGAAATAAAATGGATTTTAAGCATTGTTTCATAGCTGTTGATGAGACATGGATCCACCACTATACTCCAGAGACAAAAGAACAATCCAAACAATGGACTGAAGCTGGAGCCAGTGCCCCAAAGAAGGCAAAAATAGCTGGTAAGGTTATGACAACGGCTGGTAGGGTTATGACAACGGGGTTTTTTTTGGGACTTTAAAGGTATTTTATTGATTGACTATCTGCAAAAGGGTAAAACAATAAATTCAGAGTACTATTGCAACCTTTTGGTTCAATTAAATATACAAACTCGGGGAAAACGTCCTGGCTCACAACACAAAAAAAAAATAATTTTTCATCAAGACAACGCACCAGCGCACAAGAGTGTTTTAACAATGGCAAAAATCGACGAATTAAAGCACGAGTTGCTTGACCACCCACCTTATTCTACTGATTTAGCTCCCAGTGACTTTTACTTATTCCCAAATCTTATAAAAATCCTTGCTGGCAAGCGTTTTACCTCAAATGAAGACACAATTACAGTTGTAAACCACTATTTTGAAGACCTTGAAGAAAACTATTTTAATCAAGGGCTAGAATTGCTAGAAAAGCGTTGGACTAAATGTGCGAGTATTGAAGTTTCGGGAGATTATATTGAAAAATAAAATTAATTTTGAAAAACTAACTATTATCTTTCATTGATAGGCTAAGAAGTTTCCGAACCGCCCTCGTAGTGCAATTTTATTAACACATTTAACATATGTAATTCCAATGTGTTCCGGTGTGAAATATAACTAAATTGATTTTTAACACGCTTATATTAGTTTCGTATGTTTGCAACACTGGAAACTTGGAGGCTTCTTATGCTTGTACTGCCAAATTGAACTTTAGTGAAGGGTTGGAAAGTGTTCCGGTGCAACAAAATAGCGATGCATTATCTTATTTTAGTTTAAGGCGCCAATTTACTCCAGTTGAACATGATGCTCTATAATGTAGAAAGCAGAAAGGTTAACCTTGTATTTGTTGTTCGTCTTTGTTTCTGCATTGCATTACTTATTTTACCTACCCGATGATATTAAGATATTAACAAATTCCTTTAAACTTTATCTTGGGGAATTTGACAACATTTTTTGAATACTATCGGCAAGATTTACTACTAACTTTTTGTTATTTAAACTAATTTTTAAATATAAAGTTTTATTTTTAAATTTTAGTTTTACAAACTGACATTTAGCATGTTGCACTTACTTACTCCCTCATCCTGGCCTATCACATCTTCTAACCGTTTGACATTTTAACAGTTGAAAAACTAGAGCCAACCACAATTTTACATTTAAAAAATAACAAAGATTTTATAGTTTTGTTTTCCTATCAAAACCACTCTCCGTAAAATTGTTTTCCTATTAAGCATTCATCAGCACAGTACTCGTATAAAAGAAAGAATGCAAAAAAAAAGAAAAAATTAACTGCAAACTAAATACAACCAACTAAGAACTTTTTAAACTATGCCAGCTTACATTAAGCTAATTCTTCAATATAGACTCCTGAAAGTATGCTTTGAAAAATGTATACAAAAAATCTGCTTTTTAAACAGTTTTTCATTTCAATGTAAATATTTCAAGCGTATACAATTTTGTAGTGGCTTTCTGTAAACATTTATTTTTTTTATTTTTTTAACTAATCGATTAACTTATTGTTCATAAGTTTAAAACTAACAAGCCAAAATAAATTTTTGCAAATTTTTTTCAGGATGTTTTATAGTTTTATACGAGTATAGTGTTTTTTTAAAGCCAACAAAAGCATACCTTTACAAGAGGTCATGGAAAATGAGAAAATCTAATTTCAAATATAAAAAGCAGCCTAGTTTTTTATGCTCCTTTATATACACATACATACATACATTTATATGTAACCGTATATTTGTTTAGTTTTGTTGTTGTTCCAGCTCTAATTGTAATTCTTTTTAAAGCCTGTTGTTAAATTACATTGTTTACTTGTACGGCTGAATACTTTAATACGTTTCAACAACAATACAAAAATAATAAACTTTTTTTGTTGGTCTTTCTCTCTCTCTCTCTCTTTTTTTTTTAACCAACTGTGGAACAACAATTTTTATTTGCTTGCTCTTCATTGCTCAATGGGTACAAAACTAAGCAAAAGTTACCGTTAGAGTAAATTACTTTCGTACAGGTGTTCGTGTATGGATGTATGTTATTCTTGTACACACACACTGACACACACATATACGTCATTTTGTAATGACTGACTTTTTCTTGTTGATTTTTCATTTCATTTATTTGAAATTGTTTTTGTGGTTGTTGCTGAAAACGGCTTTATATACGTATGTACGTCCATACGTACGTACGTTGGTTCGCACACACGGTTTTAAATTGTTTTAATGGTTAAATTGATTGAATTTTGTATTTATCAAAATTAGCTTACAGGTGAAATTAAATACTAAGGACAGTTAAGCAACAGCATAACAAATGTAAACGTTAAGGCAAAGAGAACGACAAAAACAAAAACAACAAAAAATAAATGAAAACTTTCAGGTATAAAATTTGGTCAGGAGACGTCAATTAAACCCTTACTGGCAATCAATCAAAAATTGCCAACAAAAAAAAAAGTGCTTGATATAGAAAAAGTTTATAATTATTAAATGAGTATTTAACATTTTTTATATTATATTATTAAATTAGTATTCTTATAAATTAAATGCCTATAGTTCTGAGCTAAACTTTCTGTACCTTTCTAAAATTAATTCTATTAGCTATTGGTACATCATTTATCTGCAGCATCTCCAACATATAACGTTTTTTATAACTATTTTTTGTATTTAATATGGAAGCGTTATTAAAATCGGGATTGTGATTTAAACCACGACAATGTCAAAAAGCCGTCTTCTGTGACGAATTAATATTTCTATACATCTGATCAGACTTATGTCCTCCTAATCTAGTCTTCAATTTATTCTTTGTTGCTCCTACATAAACATTATCACATCGTTCCCTATCATTACCGCCACAAGCGATTTTGTATACTAAATTTGACTAATTTATTCAATCTATCCTTTATTTTACTAAATAATCCACCCACTGTTTTATAAATCCTATGTGCTATTTTATACTTTCCTTTATTAAATATACTAGTCCTTTGTAACCTTTCAGACAATCCAGGTTCATAAGCTAACGATTTATATAATTTTGCTACCAAACTAACATCTAATCTATTACTACTATCTAGCAGCTGAATTGTATGAAGATAAAATTCAGTTGAGCTGAATTGCCTTTTAGGGTATATATTGCAATCTATTTATTTCTATAAGTTGAGTTTATATATAAAGTTTATATTAAAAACTAAACGAATATTAGCTAATTCTAGCAGCTGAATTGTGTAGAATTGAATTCAGCACAGCTGAATTGCCATTTAAAATATATTTGCTACATATCTGACATAACTGAGTTTATATATTGTGTTTATATTAAAAACTAAACAAATATTAGCTAACCCTAGCTGCTGAATTGTGAAGAATTAAATTCAGCGCAGCTGAATTGCCATTTAAAACATATTTCCTACTTATCTAACATAACTGAGTTTATATATTGAGTTTATGTTAAAAACTAAACGAATATTACCTAATTCGTGCAGCTGAATTGTGTAGAATTGAATTCAGCACAGCTGAATTGCCATTTAAAATATACCTACTATTTATCTAATATAACTGAGTTTATATATTGAGTTTATATTAAAAACCAAACGAATATGAGCTAAAAATTCGTATATGTTTTTCTAGCAGCTGAATTGTGTAGAATTAAATTCAGCGCAGCTAAATAACTTATTTCATATTTATATAGTTTTAGTTGCTTAATTTTATTCTGCTGAATGCAAAAAAAATCATTTAATGTTAAGCGTTGCTTAAATTGGTAAAACTAAATTCTGCCTAGCTGAATTATAAATTCAAAGGTAGTTGTCTGCAGCTGCAGTCTTATTATTCAATTCAGCTAATTTTTTGTGTAGAATTTATATAGAAAATTAAATATTTATATGGTAAGATGCTCTTAGCTTGAGGCTTTTTGATAAAAAAAGCATACACCATAAAGCGAAAATTTACTACTGTTGAATTATCTTTATTTTTATATATTTTGCTGAAATTGTTTGGCATGGTTTTGATGAATAGTGAAAAAAACTTGTTTTTGGTGAACAATTTTAAATTCGCTTGATTCTGTTGATTTCTAAACTGATGAATTCATATAAAATGCTTGTTTGGTTTTTATTCAGCTACTTTTGCAGCCAATTATATCTACTTTCCTATTCTGTCATTGCTATGTTTTATTTTCTCTTTGGTTGGCATAATTCCTAGCTGAATTTGATTTCTGGAATCTGCATGATTGTTCTTTAGCAATAGAGTTTAATTCTTATTGAGTGTTGTTTAGTACAGCTGCTGAATTAGCTTGCTGAATTGCTACATAACTGAATTAAGCATTTTATAGGCTAAAAATTTGCGCCTTTGATGGGGTTAATGTTTATACAGCAAATAAAAAAACAAGACCTTCAACTTCAGTCCATTTCTCAAACCCACACCAAAGCGTAAAATAATAATTTTCAACATCTGGCAGGTTTGTTTGCGTGGCTGTGTAAATTTTTAATTGCATTTTTATTAAGGGTTTTATTCACTAGTCTGGTGCTTTTTTCTTCTTTCTTTTTTTTTTTTTTTTTTGATTTTCTTTCAACTTAATCCAACAATTGAAACAAAAATTAAGCTGCATGTGTGTGTTGGCATGAATTAAATCAAATGATTTCATGTGTGAAGCAGGCAGGTGAGGTTTGACGATTGGTGGATATTGACGTGTGGTCGATGTGTGTGCATGAATTAAAAATTTTCTTTTATTGCTTGTTGGTTGCTGCTTTTGCTGTTGCAATTGGTGTTGTTTTAGTGTTGTATAAATATTTAAATTTGTTTAAGCCTAAAAGTAGCCAGCTACGGGCACATAATTTTTTCTTTTGCTCTTTCTTATTTGCCAGTTTAATTAAAATTTGCATTTCGTAGCTGTAAGCAATTTTTCTCTTCAATGATTGTAATGATGGTTTATTTAGTTTTGAATTAGACATGATGGCTGTTAAAGGTGAAATTTCTTAGTCAGTCATTTTAATACGTTTCGCGTTCTTTTCTGCTTAACATGATACCCTGACATTTTCTTAACCTATAGATTTCGTTTTTGTGTTTTTTTTTTGTTTTCGTCTTAGTTAAGGAATTTTTAAAAGTATTTTTCTTGACTTTTTAAGCTGTTCTGCTTAAATAACGTCTTTGGCATTAAAAGCTTAGTAAAAGTAACGGAAATAAAATGTTAAGACTTCCTTAACAACCTAAAAGCATGCTATACTTTTTCATACAAACGTACTCGTATATATATGTGTGTATCAGTGCATTTAGAAGTTTATCAACTCGTGATGTTTCCGCTTAACTGACACCTTTCTATTTGAAAACTTCTCTCTAAGATTTCTGCTCATTTCCCTTGAGAGTTTAAACATTTATGCTGATTTATTACCACCGTAAATTACTTTTCACAATTATATGTTTTGCAAACTCTGGTTATTTGTCAAGGCTAGTTGGCGGTGGGCTGCTTATAATATACATACATATGTATACATTTTTCTTCTTTTTTCTTTTTTTTTTTGCTAAAAAGTTCTATGTTGTTGTGCTACTATTGCTGTTAACTAAATAAAATAGTAGTAGTTTCAAGGTTCTATTAAAGCTGTTGTAACTGAAATTTAATTAAGTTTCTGCTAGCTGAAATTGCTTCAATTTGTTTAATTCTAATTTTTTTGAAAGCTTAAAAAATTGATTTGCGGCATGCTATTAGGCTTAATTCAACTCATATAAATAGAAATCAGCTAAGAGGAATTAAAGTCAGCTAAGCTAAATTGAAGTCAACTAAACTGAATTGAAGTCAGCTGAGCTGAATTGAAGTCAGCTAAGCTGAAGTAAAATCATTTATTAATCTTTTATTTATACCAATAAAAAATTATAAATACAAACATTCAACTTTATATCCACCATCGATGGGGTAGATTCATGGATTTGCTATTGAAAGTCAGTAATATCGGTTCACGTATAGCTGAGATATATTCAAAATTCCGAAAAAAGCCATTAATTTGTTCAATTTTGTATGAAAATTTTTGAAAAAAAAAGTTGTTTGTTTTGCTTCAAACTTCTCACAGTTAATAAGCATGGCGACTAAAACGCAAAAATTTGTTCAGATATCGGGCCATATATACCCGAGATATAACCTAAACCGGGTTTTTTATAAAAATGCCGCGTAAGTGAACTTAAACAACTTTTTTTGCTTAAAAGCAGTTCTGGTAATAAAATAAGGTTATATAAATATGGAAAATGAAAATTTCCGATATCGGTCCGTATATACCCGAGATATAGCCTACACTGGGGTTTTCATTAAGATGCCGCGTAAGTGAACGTGGCCAACTTTTTTTGCTCAAAAGTTTTTGGTAATGAAATATGGTTATATAAATATGGAAAATGAAAATTTCCGATATCGGTCCCGATACATCGGCCTGAACCGATTTTTCCATTAACCATTTTTTTTTGCTGAAAAGTAGTTCTCGTTATAAAAGAAGGTTACTAAAATACAGAAAATAGAAAATTCTCATATCGGTTCATATATAATCGAGATATAGCTTAAACAAACTTTTCCATGAAAATGTCCATCAAAGATTTCTTTTTTGGAATAGTGATTACAAGGCAAAAAAATTTTTCCCGATATCGGTTCATATACATCCGAGCATATTTAGTTCAAATTTGTAATATATACTATACATATACGTGACTATCGTGAAGGGTATTTTATAATTGGCCCAGCCGAATGTACCACACTCTCATTTGTTTTTATTTAATTCGAACGAAAAGATAACAAACCTTTTAAAAGTACACAGAAAAAAATAGATGAGATTTTTTTTTTCAATCAAGTATAAAAAACCATCAATTTAATCAAATTTGTATTGACTCAATTAAATTATTATTAATATTGAATTTTTGGAAATATCTTTTAATAAAATGCAATTAATAAAAAGTTTTCCGAACTATTAATTGTTATTCAATAAATAAATTTCAAAGCTTGTCACATAACAGTGAAGAGTTGTTGTTTCTTAAACATTTTACATATTTCTGCTTTATTGCATATCGCTGCTTTATTGCAACATAGTCATAACTAAAAAAAAATCTTGTTTCGAGAAAAACGCATTTAAAATTTTTAGTTTCCATACAAGTCTTAGAAATTTTTTTTAGGAAATATCTCCTAAAAGAAACAGTTTAAAAGTAATTTGAATACATTTTTGGCAAAATATAAAAGGTAGTACTCTTACCAATTCTGCATTGTTAACTCAAAAAGCTAATTTGTTTGAGATATGACTATGTTGCAATAAATAATTTTTTCAACTCAATAATTTTTGCTTTTAAGTGAAAAATATATTTCTACTTTATAATTTGAATCATCAATCCGACAAAAAATCCTTTTCACAGGAAATTTGTTATAAAAAAAAAATGCAAATTTTTTTATCAATATGGCATCAATTTTTTTTTGTGTAAACGGCAGAAAAATTCTAAGAACACAATTTTTTTTACTAAGAAAATACACTTGTTTCACCTTTATTTTTTTTTTTTGCTTTAAATATATTTTTGTTAAATGAAAACTATTTTTTTTCGTTATTTACAAGACTTTAATTCTCTTTTCGTGAAACGTGCCACAAATTCCAAAGTAAATTCAGCGCAAGCATTAGAACTATAAGTCACAAATTCGTGGTACGTTTTGTCATGGCCTGCTGGTATTGACTGTGATAACGTTCGCACGCCATAAATTTGTCCACTTTTGTGGGCAAATTGTCCTCCTCTTCGAACGTAAAAGCGGGTAAAAATAGATCTCTGGATGGTTCCGGGATGTGTTGGTGTTGACTGCTGTGATTATTATTGGCTTGATGCACTGGCTTCTGCACAATGGGCACTATAGGGCTATTGGGTGGAGTGCTGACATTTGTATGCCATTCAAATATCAAATTCTCCAGCAGTTCGGAGCGATTCAGGGACTGGGTGCGTTTCGCAGGTTTCAAATTGATTGTGGTAGATGAAATGTATTCTTTGGGCTCTTCGGGATAAGTGGTCAGTGGCAAAGTTGTTGTTGTTGCCATTTTGTTTGCTTATGATTATGATTTGTTTTATTTGTATTTGTCTTTTTGCTCAATTGTTAATTCAGCGCGTCTTGTATCTCTTTAAACGTTTTAATTTCAACTGGTTTGTTGTCTTCTGAGTGGGTTTTTAATTTGCTACAAAAATCAATTTTATTAATATTTGCTTATCTTGTAGTTGTAGTTGGTGTTGTTGTTTGTTTGTTATATTTTTTATTTTTCAACTTCGTTTGTGCGTCTTTTCGAACTGTCATCGCTTCTAGAGTCTTACTCATGTTTTTACTTGTTTTTTTTAACAAAAAATAAAACACAATGTTGTTTGCATATAAAATGAGTTTACTCGTACACAGAAAAAATTATAGTAAAAATAAAAACAACAAAATTTTTGTCTGAAAAAATAATTTGTATAAAAAGTATCAAAAAATAACTTGGATATCGCATTTTGTTGTTGTTTAAAAAAATAGTTGTTTACGATCAATAATTATTTTTATTAAAGTTTTGTTTGATTCCTTGAATTCCTTTGCAGGTCCGCATTCAAACAAATTATTAATTGATTCAATGAATTTCGTTATTGAACACGAAAAATATTTTTTCCTGTGTATATTTGTTTTTATTTTTAAAAATATTTTATTATTAATTTTGGTTTACGTCTGTTGTTGTTTCTATCTCTTAAGTATTCAATTGTTACTATTATCTTGAATTGCACGAAGAATGAGTAACTTCGCCTTTCACAGTGGGGCAATGGCTAGAAAAATTACTTGAAAATTTTAAATGAAACGTACTTTCAGTTTTTTATTTGTATTCCACCATTAAATGTATATAATAGGCTCTTCTGATGCAGCATTTGGGAATATTGAATCACCAGTTGAGTGTTATTATACAAGGGGAAACAAGTTAATAATGTGGTTTTTGTTTGCCGAGCTCCGGTTTTGAGGAAAAGAATGAATTAAGCTACTTTCGGATAGACTATTTTCAAGTAAAGCGCATTACAGTAAGGTGCTCTGTATCGATCGAAAGAAATGCTGATCCGAAGGGGCCAGGTCTGGGCTATAAAGCGGGTGAACGAAAACTTCTCTACTATTATTTTCCAAATAGCTTTTGATCGGTCTTGCAACATGTGACCGAGAATTGTCATGATGGAACATTATGGCCTCGTGTGTGGTAGAATATTGTGACCATTTTTTGTTGCTTCCCCTCTGCAAACGAATGATAGTCTGACCCGATTTCAACAGCTCATAATACCAGACAAACTTCTGGTCCCACCAAATACAAAGCATTACCTTGGCGTTATAAAGATTCGGCTTCGCCGTTTTTTTAAATGAATCTCATTTTCAGCTTAGTGCGAGTAAGGATACTGGATTAAGTATGTCTTAAATTAAGTATTTAGTTCTTGAGTAATTGGTACTTGAAACAAGTGTACCGTACTTGATTTAAGAAAATCCGCACTTATTCTATATTGACCGCGCTTGGGCCTGATTTAAGTGCAGATGGACTGAATATTGTATTGAATGTAGCAATGCGTTCTCTTCTTGTGTAAGCTAATTTAGCTCAATTCAGCAGAATTCAGCTTTTTTTTTTGTCGCAGGAACATGTGGTTACTGCTTAATATGACAGAGAGCAAAGTCTGTACTTAAAACTAATACATTTACAGCCAGTTCGTCGATGACAAAAGGATAAGTTCATTCGCATTTTTGGCGAAATAAAATTGATCTACGGGTTTTCTAACTTTATTCTATGCGAACGATGTGTCAAAATTGAATTAAAATATATAAATACATGCGAACGAGTAACAGTGTTAACCTTAAACGTATTTTGTTTCAAAGCGGTTATTAGGAATTCAGGCAGATTAGATTTATATTAAAAAATTTATGTTTGTAATTTTTTCTGTAGCTAAAAAACAAATACAGCTTTGCTGAATTCATATATAAACCAGTTTGCATCAAATCGAGTTAATTTTGCTAAAGAGAGTAAAGCTCTAGTCGCATTGTTGACCAAACTCAGTTATTAAGTTTATTTTTTTTTAAGGAAAATTTTTACAACACTTTGACAATTTTATAATATTAGCAATTTGTTTTTCTTATTTCTTATTAATTCAGCCTTGCTGAATAAGACTACACAAATTAATTTACGATTATATTATTATTATTTATAAGAAACCCATTCTGAAAATATAAATAGCCAAATTCAGCTGAGCTGATCGATTTGGAATCTTAAATAAAATTGATTATATTTACATTATATTATTTATTCAATACTCTAACTGCGTTTTTGTATAAAAAGTGAGCTTGTTAAATTCAGCTTGGCTGAATTAAGCCTTCAAAATAATATTTTTATATAGACATATATTCCAACAAAAATTTATTTTTCTGACAACAATTTTGGATTCAACTCTCCCATTCATAGTGTGTATTCGTTTTCACAAGGTTTATTTTTATAACACAAGTGACATCGTTAAATTCAGCTTAGCTGAATTAAGCTTCTAAAATTTTTAGTCGCATTTATCTAAAGTCAATCTTATTTGTCTGGCTTCTTTTTTATTCAAACACTTCATTTATACAAAGTTTTTTTTTAATAAAAAAAGTGAGTACGTTAAATTCAGCTTAGCTGAATTAAGTTGTCAACATAAATTTTTAGATAAATGCTGCATTAAAAGTCTAACTGATTTGTCTGACACCTTTTTTGTCTAAATACTTTATTTAAATTTTTTTTATATCCAAGTGTTTTTTTATTCAGCTTAGCTGAGTTAACTTTCTAATATAAATTTTTAGATAAATACCACCTTGAAAGTCAATCTCATTTGTCTGGCTCCCTTTTTATGCAAACACTTTATTTATACAAAGTTTGTTTTTATAAAAAAGTCAGCACGTTAAATTCAGCTTAGCTGAATTAAGTTTCTAACTTAAATTTTTAGATAAATTCTACATTACACGTCTAACTAATTTTTCTGTAACCGTTTTAATCTAAATACTTTATTTTTACAAATTTTTTTTATAAAAAAATGTTTTTTTTTTTTAATTCAGCTTAGCTGAGCTAATTTTCTAATACAAATTTTTAGAAAAATACTATACCAAAAATTAAACTTATTTTTCTCCTTTTTTTGTCTCCTTTTTTATTAATTTAACACTTTAATTTAAACTGTAAAGTATTGTATAGGAAAATAAGTGAGTTTGTTTAATTAATTCAGCTCAGCTGACTTGTGTTTTCAGCATAAATTTTTTATACCAGCATAGATTCCATAAAAAATCAATTTTATTTTTCTAATATAAATTTAAAATTGAATAATTCTATTTGAACTGTATTTTAGTTTTTAAAAATGGTTTTCTAAACAATATAATTCATTAAATTCGGTTGAGCTGAATAAAGTTTCTTACGTGAAATTTTTATATAAATACTCCACCAAAAGTTAAATTTATTATTTGGCTCCTATTTTATATTTAACACTTCGCTATGCACTGTGTTTTCGATTTCACAAAGTATTGAATACAAAAACCAAGTGAGTTTATTACATTCAGCTGGGCTGAATATAGTATTTAATATAATTTATATTTTTGTTATAAATTTTAGATTTAACAAATCCTTTGCACTTTGTTATCATTCAAAAAATTTTTTTAAAAATTAATGTGTCTAATTCAGCTCAGCTGAATTGAGTTTTTAACATAAAATTTTTAGATATATGTATATTTCAACGAAACTTAAATTTATTATTTAAATTTTTTTTTTATATTTAATATTTCCATTTGGACTGTGTTATAGTTTTGGGAAAATTTTACGTTAAATTATATTTAAACTGCCCAATTCAGCTAAGCTGAATTAAATTTCAATTAAAAATTTAAGAACAAATTTGGAAATCTTCAACAAACTTTTTCCTTTTTATATATTCAGCTGGCCTAACTTTACTCTAATCATGGTTTTTTACTAAAAATTTAAGTGTTAGCCTCTGCTTGAAATTAATTGTCAGCAGCTGGTTTTAAGAAATACCCATTATTTTGAGTTTTGCTTTAATTGATGGCAGCGCAATATGCCAAATATTTCGCATTTGTTAAAAATGCCAAATAAACAGGTTTCAGTATTTGAGGCACGTACATAAAAACACCTTTTTCGTTTGCTGTTGACCATATTTCTATGCAAAATTATATAAATATTGAAGTGAATAAAGTTTTTTCTTCAACCCAAGAATAAACAAAAGTAACTACAATATTTGTATGCAAAATTATTACAAAAAAAGCTAAATCTTAAAAGGCATCTGGCATTGGCCTTAAAAGAAAACAATAACAGCAATATAATATTTATAGTAAAACCATTAAAATATAAATTTTGCATAAGAAAACAAAATCTTGTTTTAGGCACTTTGCTTAAAATTTATAAACATAAAAACTAATTTATTTGCTAAATAAATTTACAATCTCCTAAATCTGCAAATAAATCAACAAACAATATAATGATTTTGTATTTTTCAATAAAAATACGATACATACTCCTAAGTCTCTTTAAACTGTTTTTAAAATTAAGAGAAAGATTTGGATTTTATTTATTTAATTTTTAAGCCCATTGTGCACTTTAGAGCTTAATATCATTTGCAAACAAATAAAGTGATTGTCAATATATATGAGCAGTTTGAAACAATTAAAATAATCTACTCTATGTGTA
The DNA here is from genome assembly GCA_914767995.1 of Thecocarcelia acutangulata. Lineage (NCBI taxonomy): Eukaryota > Metazoa > Arthropoda > Insecta > Diptera > Tachinidae > Thecocarcelia > Thecocarcelia acutangulata. The sequence continues at coordinate 24,147,236 of OU612097.1, read as the reverse complement.
ACAGTTGTTAAAAATAATTATATTTAAATAATGCCTCTTGACTGTTGAGTGTCTCACATTTAAAATGTTTGTTCTGCTGATTGATTTAATTATGTTTTTAAGTTAGAAAAAATAGAAATTCCACAATTTTTGGAGCCAAATAGAAGCCAAATACTTTTAAGGGAAATTTTCAACCTTTTTTTATGATATATGGCTATTCAGCAAAGCTGAATAGGATCAAGAAATGTGTAGTAAATGAAGAGTATTAAAAACAAATCATTCATTGTATTATCTTTCAATTCAGCTTAGCTGAATTTAGTAAAACGCTTAGAATTCTTAAAACAAGTTTATGGAAAAGGAACTTTATAGAACTTTCATGAATTCAGCTCAGCTGAATTTAACTTTATCATCCATAATCATAAAAATCTTATTAAATATGAATGAGAAAAGCAATCAAACTAAATTCAGTTTAGCTGAATTAAAGACAAAGCTGACAATTTACTGTTATTTAATAATTTAACAAAGATTGCTTTCAAATTAATTTAATTTGCTATTCAGCAAAGCTAAATAAGATTTGAAGACATGTCTTATTATTAAGTATATTAAATATAAATTAGTCAATTAATGTTTTATTAGTGAATTCAGCTCAGCTGAATTTGGTAAAATGGTTGAAATGGTAAGAAAAAGGTTATATGAAAGGAATTTTTCTAGAATTAAAAGCATTCAGCTCAGCTGAATTTGATCGTAGCATTTATATTATTGAAGATCATAAAAATCTTTAAAAAAAATTAAAAAGCGATCAAATTAATATCAGTTCTGCTAAAGTAATGACAAGTTTACTGTTTTTTAATAATGTCTTTCAAAAATTATCGCTTCCGGTGTAAATGATATTATTCAACTAGGCTGAATTTAGTTTATGATATTTGGTTTACTTTTAATAAAATTCAAATAAATGTAATTTGCTATTAAGCAAAGTTAGATAGGATTTGGAAATACGTCTTGTATTAAATTATATGAGAAACAATCTATCCAATTCAGTTTAGCTGAATTTGGTGAAATGCTTGAAATGTTTAACATAAGGTTATGTGAAAGGAAGTTATTGAGAATTGAGTGAATTCAGCTCAGCTGAATATAACTTTATCATTCATATTATAGAAAATTATTAAAATCTTATTAGAAATTATGAAAAAAGCAATCAAAACAAATTCAGTTTAGGTGAATTATTAGCAGCCAAAAAAATTTACTATTTTTTAATAGTTGTCTGGCAGCAATGATTGCTTCCGATGCAAATGATCAGCTAGGCTGAATCTAGCTTATGATATTTGGTGTGCTTTTAATTTTAATAAATTTAATTTATTACAAATTTAATTTAATAAATAATAAAAAAATAAATTCGTTTTATGGTTATTCACAAAAGTCTTATAGAAAGTGATTGGCAAAAAAGGGAATGAAATTACTGAAAACTGAAACTAATTAATAGATTTTAATTATAATGTTCTAAAAATTATTGTTCAGATGTAAATTATAGCTTTCAAACTAATGTTGCTACAAAATTTAAAAATAAGTAAAAGTTTGTACTTGCTGAATACGTTTTCTTTTTGTCAAAAACTTATTTTCAATAAATTTGCATTAAAAATATGTTTTCCGCAATAGTTAGGTTAATTCAGCTGAGCTGAATTGCATTTCGCATCAAAATAAAAGCAATTTTGATGTTTACTGAATTTTTGTTTAACTTTTTATAATTTTTAAAATTAGATACACGTACGAACATGTCGGGTTTTTAGTTCAAATTTTTCCTTTCTTAAGTTTTTTTTAAAAGGATTTTTCACAATACAAATTTGCGGTGATCAATAATTCAATTTTTGATTGAAGAATACAAGAAAAAAAATAATCAAATCTTTAGCTGGAGGACAACTAGTTGTTTCATAGTCGTTACACTGCTCATCAGCAGCCATTAGGATTTGAACTCGGATTTTGATGTTATTTGGTAAGAAACTTGCTCAGCTGAATACGATGCAAGAACATTTTTTTATTCAGCTACAGGAAGCTTAAGCTTCAGCTTTAAGTAAAAGAAATTTCCTTAATTTATGAAGAATTTTTTACAGCAATTACTTTGATTTAAAAATAAATTATCTAAATTGAAAACACTAATGAAATTTGGATATTCATAATTTTCAAAACAAACATTATTTTTTAAGACTTTAATGGACTAGAAAAATGTTTCTTACAGGTTCCAATCATGACTTAAAGCGGTCTTAAATGTAAAAAACATTTTACAAAATATACAACTTTTATTTAAAAGCATTAATAGAAAAATTCTCACACAATTTTTATGGCAAAACTTTTATTTTTAGCAGGTTTTTGCTATAAAATATTTCCGGAAGTAAATAAAATGTTCCAGTTTGGCCGAAACCGCTTTAAAGTTAACATATAAAAATAAAATAAAATTATTTGCGAATTTTAATTAACATGAAAACACAAACATTAAAAATTTGCTATTTTTCGTTGGAACATCGTTTGCTTGAGAGTTTTGATGTTATTCAGCTGAGTTGAATGTGGTTTAAAAGTAAGAATGTTAAAATAAGTATATAAAAACTTTTTTCATACACGTTAAATAAGTAAATGTCTGTTTTAACAAGTAGTCTTATTCAGCTTAATTAAATTATTAAGAATGTATTTAAAGTGTTTATTTAAAACCGGTTGTCAATTTACTGCAGCCTTTTCGCATGAATGAATTCAACTTCTAAGTTGTTTATGACTCACATTTTTTCAAACATATTTGAATAAAAAAAATAAAAAAATAATAATAATACAACATTTAATTGTTATTTGTTTGTTTCTTTCTGTTTAATATTTAATTTTTCATGTTGGCATAGTTTCTTAATTGTTGAGTAAATAAATCAATTATTGTTAGTAAGCACATGTAGAGTGTTTTTCAAGTACAACCGCAAATAATTACTGAAATATGATATAAGTATATGCAGTTGTGAAAAAGATTTACATCAGAACCTGCCTTTACGGCCATATCTGATGATGGACCCGTTCCACGGAGTGAACTATTCACGATTCACCAGCGGCCCCGTGTGTCTGACTAGACTTACACAGGTAGCAATTTATGCCATATGTGTGTAGCCATATGAGCAACTTCTTGTTGAGAAGTTTGGGACTTCTAATCCCTTCTATATGCAATTTCCCAGCAATCAATGGAGGACAAGGCTTTATGAGTTGGTAGGCCGAAGCCTACCTTGTTTTGCTTAAACCTTCACATGGCAAACTAAGCATGGCGACTAAAACGCAAAAATTTGTCCAGATATCGGTCCGTATATACCCGAGATATAGCCTAAACCGGGGTTTTCGTGAAAATGTCGTTTAAGCGAACTTAAATTTTTGTTTTGCTTTGAAGCAGTTCTGGTAATAAAATAAGGTTATATAAATATGGAAAATGAAAACTTCCGATATCGGTCCATACAGTTGGACCGAGATATAGCCTGAACCGATTTTTCCATTAAAATTTTTTTTTGCTGAAAAGTAATTCTCGTTATAAAAGAAGATTACTAAAATACAGAAAATAGAAAATTCCGATATCGGTTCATATATAACCGAGATATAGGTTAAACAAACTTTTCTATGAAAATGTCCATGAAAGATTTCTTTTTTGGAATAGTGATTACAAGGCAAAAATATTCTTTCCCCGATATCGGTTCATATTTAGTTCAAATTTGTAATAAAGGGTGTTTTTTTAAGCCCGATAGAACTTGAAATTGTAAAAAATAACACAAAAAATTAAATTGTAATCAAAATTTTTTTTTATTCGAAAGATCAATACGTGACATTAACATTTGAAAATGATTTCGGGCATATGGGCACCGCGGCTGTTCTTGACAAAGCGCATTCTGGACGTCCATTTTTGGGCCACTTTTTCGAGCACTGCTGGCCGTATGTCACGAACAACACGAACAATGCTGGCCTCCAAGGCGTCAATTGTTGCTGGTTTATCAGCATAAACCAGTGACTTCACGTAGCCCCACAGGAAATAATCGAGAGGTGTCAAATCGCACGACCTTGGAGGCCAATTGACAGGTCCATTTCTCGAAATCAACTTATCGCCAAATTTTGATTTCAGTAAGTCGATGGTTGCGTTCGCCGTATGGCACGTAGCGCCATCCTGTTGAAACCACATCTCCTCCGGATCAATGTCATCCATATTTTCAAACAAAAAATCATTGATCATGGTGCGGTAACGATCTCCATTGACCGTAACGCGAGCTCCGGCCTCATTTTTGAAGAAATAAGGTCCGATGATGCCACCAGCATGAAAACCGCACCAAACAGTGCATTTTTCTGGATGTAATGGAGTCTGTAGGGTCTCTTGTGGATTGGTCTCACTCCATATGCGGCAATTTTGCTTATTAACAAACCCGTTAAGCCAAAAATGCGCCTCATCGCTGAACACAATTTTGCGATAAAACAACGGGTCTGATTTTCAAAGTAAATTTGGATAATTTCGTAGCGTTGTTCAAGCGTGAGTCTATTCATGATGATTTGTCAGAGTATACTGAAACAAATAAAAAAAAATGTTTCATCAAAATTTAATTTTTTGTGTTAATTTTTACAATTTAAAGTTCTATCTAGCTTAAAAAAACACCCTATATAACCGAGATATAGGTTAAACAAACTTTTCTATGAAAATGTCCATGAAAGATTTCTTTTCTGGAATAGTGATTACAAGGCAAAAATATTTTTTCCCCGATATCGGTTCATATTTAGTTCAAATTTGTAATATATACTATACATATACGTGACCATCATAAAGGGTATTTTAGATTCGGTCCAGCGGAATCTACCACATTCGTGCTTGTTCTTTGTTTGTTTGTAAGCTTTTATTTCTTAATTGAATCTTCATAAAGTCAACTAACAATAAGTATTCAAATCTTAATACTTAATACAAATAAATTAACTAAGTCCAGCCACTGCTAGACAAAAAGTTTTATTTTGCACCAATCATATCGGTGAAATCACCTATTTAACGCTCTGATAATAACAAGGGTATCCCTTCTTCTCAACCGAGTGTGAGCGCTAAAATTAAGTATGTTTCGTGCAAGAGGGTTTGGGTGAAGTTCCAATTTGCTGATATACCAAGCCAAGTGAGCCGGCTTTTTGATGGATGACAGTCTGTTAAACCCAATCTAATCCTTATTCTACTTCAAAGTTGTAAACCTTATGATAAAAGAAACGCTATGTTAACATATTAACTCGTATCAAAATCTGTTTGTTTTTTTTAACATTATTATTTTATTTATTGAATCTACATAAGAAATGTAATGACAATAAGTATTCAAATCTTAATGCTAAAAAAAATTGTGATTAAAGTCCTGCCAGTGCTGGACAAAAATTTATTTTTATGCGAATATTATTTCAGAACTCAGTCATCTGTTTAGAGCTCTAATGGTAGCCAAAGTATCCCTCTTTCTCAGACGGGTATGACCACCAAAGTTGAGAATATTAACTGCAAGAGGATTTGGATGGAATTCAAGTTTGTTAATATATCTTGTCGCGTACTTCACAAATTCAGATTTCACAAAAGGTACGTTCAGATCTGCGTGGATTCGTGAGTTTTTAACGTACCATGGAGCGTCTGTAATTCTACGGAGAATTCTATTTTGACTACTTTGAATTTTTTCAATGTTGGATGCCGAGGCTGTGCCCCATAATTGAATCCCATAGCACCATATTGGCTTTAGAATCGAGTTGTACAGCAAAAGTTTACAATCAAGCTTCAAGGTCGAATTTCTGTCTATTAGCCAGTTACTTTTGTGTTACTTTTGCCTCGATGTGCGTCTTCCATGTTAGTCTACGGTCAGGATGAATACCGAGGTATTTGACTTCACTGTGTTGAGGTATTACTTTATTGTTAATAGTAATGGGTGAGCATCTGTCTGCTTTAAAAATACATTCGAGCACTGAAATTGTTCCTAATAAAAGCCTTCAAGCTTTTGCAACTCTGAATAAAAACTTATTTTTAAAGACAGAAAAAATTAAATAACAATTCATTTCTTTTCACATATTATCAGTTATTATTATTATTATTTTTTGTTTATTAAAATAATTGAACTAATTTATATTCTTTTAATTTAACATAAATTCAATTTCTTATCTCGAAATGTTTCTTAAGTGTTTGGTTTTTTTTTCTTAACTGCTGATAAAGTTCTTATTTTGAGTAGAAAATAAAAATTTTTTTTCCTCAAGATAAAATTATGACTTCAACAATTTGAAAGCCATCATAAAACGAAACAAAACAAACCTTAAAATCTTTATCAATGTCATATATTTTTAATACAATAAATGAACTGGTTTTTTTTTTTTTTTAAAGTGGTATAAGTCCATTTTTTCATATATTGAGATATTTAAGGGTTTGCGTTTGGATCAATTTAAAAATATTGTCCAACTTTAATCAGTTCGAGTGATGTTATTTACACTACAAACGTTTTAAATTTTGTTGTGAAATAATAATGACTAAAATTATTTGAAAAACTAAACGATTTTCCTAACTTCACATTGACTTATGCCACTTTCAAAAAAAAAAAAAAAAAACATATTGCAAAATATAAAAATAGTAGCGTAATAAGTCCATATATTTGCAGACATAAATGCTTTACTGAATTGGACTTTTATGTAAAAAGTAATAGTGAAAATGCAGACATATAAATATACGAATAACCAAGTTTAGTAGGAGTTCAGACTAAATGAACTGGCAAGCCAGAACCAGGTCACCCTGATCTGGGTGCCAGGACATGAAGGGCATCATGGCAATGAAATGGTTGACATTTATGCCAAGAAAAGAGCAGAGGGGACTTTTATTGGACCCACTCCAACTTTTGGCTTCAATAAGTGTCTCCTGAATGAGGAGATAAATAAATGGACGGTGAACAACATTGGAACGAGGCAGCTGGTCTTGAACACTCCAAGAAATTTCTAAACTTTGATAAAAAGAGAGCCGAATGTGCTCTAAAACTGGACAGGAAAAGTCTCAGAACATTGACAGGTGCACTTACAGGTCATTATAACTGCTACAAGCACCTGCATAGGGTGGGAATTTCCAACACAGACATTTGCAGATTCTGCGGTGATGAAGAGGAGTCAATGGAGCACTTAATCACCCAATGTGGAGCACTGGGACACAGAAGATATAGGCTACTACAAGCTTATATGTTAAGCGAATGTGACTTAATATCACTCCCTATGATGGAGCTTGTCCGTTTTCTTGACATACTCAACCCATAATGGGGCAGGGGGACGCACAATAGATCACCATTGGTCGCAGTGCAAATGGCCGATGAGGGCCATATCCCATCCAATAATAATAATAATAATAATAATAATAATAATAATAATAATAATAATAATAATAATAATAATAATAATAATAATAATAATAATAATAATAATAATAATAATAATAATAATAATAATAATAATAGTAATAATAATAATAATAATAATAATAATAATAATAATAATAATAATAATAATAATAATTAGTAGGAGTTTATTTCATTATTATAAAAATCATTAAGAGCTTTCTGGCGCTTACTTACCAACATCACTTTCAGACCAAATTGACGGATTGTCGTATCCTTCACAAGTATATGAGTTTATTGTAACAAGTAATATTATTTATTTAAACGAATAAAAAATTATAAATAGCTTGTTTTCTATGTTTCCCAGCTATCTATATGTCGACATTTCATAGGAACTATCCTAATCATCAGTAGACTTTGGAAATTTTTGAAAGATATTCTGAAGCATTCAACTTTATATCCCAACAATCTAAATAAATTGTTGAGAATTTAAAAAGAAAAATGCTCTAATAATACCTATCAAAACAGAAAAAACAAGCTTTTTCATTTATACACGTCTCTAACATTTCTTACACCTTTCAAACAAATAAACAGATGCTACGATTTGCTTTTTGAAAGAATCGAAAAGCAGAGAAGAAAAATTCAAACAATTAAGTTTACAATACAAATTTGCTGTGATCAATAATTATTGATTGAAGAAGACAAGAAAAATAATAATCAAATCTTTAGCTGGGGGACAACTAGCTGTTTCGTAGTCGCTACACTACTCATCAGCACTCACTGGGATTTGAATAATTCCCATCATTTCATCAGAACAATAACACCTTTATTTTGTTAGCAATGTTGTTTTTAATACATTAGCACTAGATAAGCGATCAGCGTGCTATAATCAATACTAATTGATATAAGAAAGTTGTTTTAATTATATACTTATGTTGTACGAATGGACTTATTCCGCTTTCAAAAGAAATCTGTTTGCGATACCGTTGTATAGCAACATTTTATTTCAAAAAAGAACTGTATTTATTGCGGCTGCAATAGAAATAATGAGTGATTTTTTTGCTATTATCTTTTTGGCAACACTAGCTTTGACAGCTCACGCACGTTTTGTATCTTGTGTCACTGTCAAACATCTTCAGTTTGGTCTATAATTTAATCATGAATCGTCTTACAAACGAACAACGCTTGCAAATTATTGAATTTTATTACCAAAATGCGTGCTCTGTTAAGAATGTTCATCGCGCGCTTCTTCCATTTTACGGTCAGTTTAATCGACTTACTGAGGCTTCTATTCGGGCTATTGTAAACAAATTTCGCACCAAATTTACATTGTTGGACATTAAACCACCAACACGCTTACATAGAGTGCGAACTGAAGAAAATATCGCAGCCGTATCGGCCAGTGTTGGTGATGACCGTGAATTATCGATTCGGCGCCGTTCGCAGCAGTTGGGCCTCTGTTACTCCACTACGTGGAAAATTTTGCGGAAGGATTTAGGTGTGAAGCCTTATAAGATACAGCTGGTGCAAGAATTGAAGCCAAACGACCTACCACAACACCAAATTTTTGGTGAATGGGCTCTTGAAAAGTTAGATGAAGATCCACTTTTTTATCGAAGAATTGTGTTCAGCGACGAGTCTCATTTCTGGTTGAATGGATACGTGAACAAGGAAAACTGCCGTATTTGGAGTGAAGAGCAGCCAGAAGCATTGCAAGAGCTACCAATGCATCCACAAAAAACAACCGTTTGGTGCGGATTATGGGCTGGCGGCATCATTGGGCCGTATTTCTTCAAAGATGATGCGAATCACAACGTTACTGTGAATGATGAGCGCTACCGTGCGATGATAACAAACTTTTTTTTGCCCAAAATGGAAGAGCTTGACTTGCATGACATGTGGTTTCAACAAGACGGTGCCACAGCACGGGAAACAATGGACCAATTGAGAGGCGAGTTCGGTGAACAGTTTATTTCACGCTTGGGACCAGTCAATTGGCCGCCCAGATCGTGCGATTTAACGCCTCTAGACTATTTTTTGTGGGGCTATGTTAAGGCTAATGTCTATAGCGACAAGCCCGGTTCGATTGACGCACTGGAAGCCAACATTGCTAACATTATTCGTGAGATACCGGCCGAAAGGTTGGAAAGAGTATGCCAAAATTGGACTAAGCGGATGGACCATTTGAGGCGCAGCCGCGGCCAACATTTGCATGAAATAATCTTCAAACATTAAATTATATCGACCCAACTATCGATCCAAATAAATATTTCATGCATTTTTCTGAATTTTATGTGTTTTTTTTTTTTAATTTCCGATAGTTCTTATAAAATCACCCATTAGAACCATCATAAAACGCAACACAAAATTGGATTTATCAGGTATCATTGGCAAGGCTGGTCGGCCCTTTATTTGGCAGTTACTTGGTTTTATTATCTAAATCAATTCAGTAAATTAATATAAATCATAATTTAACTTTCGAAATAATATCTTGCACAATTCCATTCTTTCCAAATCTTCGAAATCTCGGTTAACTATTGACGCTTGATACTGACGCATTTTAATAAACCGTTAATATTCCGTACTATTCGTTAAGTTCTGTCAGCTGAACAAATGTTCGTGAAACATCAAACGTCAGTGAACATATGTTAACAGACATGGAGTTACAATTAGCACAGTAATGCATACATATGTACTTCACAAGTTGTTCGTTACAATTTCAAATTCAATAAAGCAAAAAGAAAACAATTAAAACGTTACGTTCAAAACAAACGTTACAATACGTTAAATTCAAATATGAGTTTTAAATTCATAACAGTATTGAAACTGTGATTATTACTACAGATAGGTGTCTGTTTCTCATTAAAACTACCGTTTACTTAGTTTTTTTTTTTTTTTTTTTTAAAGTGGACTTATACCATTTTCCAAAAAAAACAGTTCAGGTATGCGGCTTTGGATTTGTTTCTTTTTTTTATTATATAAAAATATTTTTAGCATTAATGTTTGTGTGTTTGTATGTAATTGCAAAATGTTTTTATAATGTTTATTAAACGCTAAAAGTTTTCATTTAGAATTTAAATGAATCATTCGAAAAAAAAATAACAATAAAAAATTCTTTGAAAAACGTGATTATTTTCTACAATTAGTTTTTATTACAAAATTAATCACAAAAACAACGAACGATGTGGGAGAGGTGGAAGAGAAAAATCAAACATAATTGAAACGAGCATAAAATCAATGAACTTTTAAGCACTTAGAATATCGTACACTTTTTAAGTTGTACAACTTTGATTCCGTCATATTTGTTTCCTAAATAATACATTCCTGATTCAAAGTATTGTCCATCACTGGTCCCTGTTTTATCCCATCTTTGGGCCAGCGTAAGAGTCCCACCTGGAAAAGAAGTGTTATTTTTTTGAAGCGAATCAATACAATTTTTTACTTTTTCATAAGATCAGCAGTGCTGATAGTTGGAGGGAGCAACGTCTGGAGAATACGGCGGGCGGGGTTGAACTTTTCTTCAATAGTTTTATTGCCAGGGGAAATACTTTTGTTACTAATATTAAAAGTTTTCTGTAGTAAAATAAAACATATTGGAGGGGAAACAATAGATTTGAGGTAACTAGTTTATGGCCTTATCATTCTTTGTGTTAAATTTGTTTTTGCATTGTAAAAGCCAGGGGAAATTAAAAGCAATCAATTTATAACATTTTCTTTTATGAGTACATACTTCTGTACATATCCATAAAAGAGTATATGTATGAGTATAGATAAAAATTTACGTTTCAAGCTTCTCAGTTTAACTCTTAATAAAAATTTCAATTCTTCTCTCTCTCTCTCTCTCTCTTTTCAGAAACCCATTATGAAAATATAACCGTCATTAAAACGCCGCTCTTCCCAAAAGATCTCTTTACCAAAGAGCAACTTGAAAATGGTGCTGTTATATGCCACATTATCGGTGTGATATACATGTTCGTAGCCTTGGCCATCGTATGCGATGAATTCTTTGTGCCTTCCTTGGATGTGATCATCGAAAAATTGGGCATTACAGATGATGTTGCGGGCGCCACATTTATGGCAGCCGGCGGCAGTGCGCCCGAACTATTTACCAGCGTTATTGGCGTATTTGTATCGTTCGATGATGTTGGCATCGGTACAATTGTCGGTTCGGCCGTATTCAACATACTCTTCGTGATCGGTATGTGTGCGCTATTCTCGAAAACGGTGCTGACGCTGACGTGGTGGCCCCTGTTTCGTGATTGCACCTTCTACAGTATTAGTTTAATGGTTTTGATATACTTCTTTCGCGATAATCTTATCTACTGGTGGGAGGCATTGATCCTGTTTAGCATTTACTGTGCCTATGTGACCTTTATGAAATGGAACGTGGAGGTGGAGACGTGCGTCAAGAGAGTGATAACGAAAAATAAGGTGACTCGCGTCCGAAGTACAGATCAGCTTATGCCAGCAGTAAGTAGTTGGGAAGTTTTTTTGCAAAAAAAAAAAAAAAAAAGAAAAAAACAAATGAAAACGAAATTTTAAAATGAAATGAATTCGATTCATTAAAAAAAGGAAACGAAATAAATTTGATGTTTAATCTAAAAAAGTATCCTTTTTCCAATTAGTTTTCAATTATCAAGAACATAAAAAGGATATCAAATTATTGCCAGTATTGAGTTAAATCTTTTTTTATTTATTTTTTTATTTGTTATTAAATAATTGATTTATTTCAATAATTGGCTTAAATTCGCCGTTTTATTTATTTCACGTTGATTTTCATTTTGGAAAACAAAACAAAATTCAAATTCAATCTATTCTGAGTTTTATTTCATTTAATTTAATTTTGTTTGTGTTTTTATTTTTATTTTCTTGTTTATTTATTTAACAAATTGCACTTTTGGCTGTTAAAAATGCATGTTTTGTAATCCCCGTAAACAATTTATTATTTTCAATAACAAATACTCGTAGTTGTTATAGTTTTGTTTAAAAAGTATTTTAGTGCTGATTTGCAACTTTTATTAAACACAGAAATGGGCATAAAAACAAAAATTTTTAATTAAACCTATAAATACAAATAATACTTCTTATAGATAATAATAAACCAAAAGTACCATTTTTCAAAAGTACTTTTTGTTAAAGTTATTTCTTTAAGTGGGGGGTTTTTTTTTTTGTTGAAAGGCAATTTATTTTTAATGGTCCCATTTTAAAATAATCATTTTTAAATATACTTTTGTTTTAAAATGTGGTTTTCTGAAAGATATTATTTTTAGAATGTTAGGTTATATACCTTGTTAAGTGTTTTTCGAATAGTATCGTTTTAAATGTACTTTAATAAAAATTCGGCTTTTTGAAAAGTTTCATTTTTTCAAAATCCCTTTTTTGAAAAGTACTTTTTTAAAAGTTATTTTGAACAATGTACCTTGTTAGGTGTTTTTCGAATAGTATCCTTTTAAATGTACGTTAATAAAAATTCGGCTTTTTGAAAAGTTTCATTTTTTCAAAATCCCTTTTTTGAAAAGTACTTTTTTAAAAGTTATTTTGAACAATGTACTTTTTTAAAACTAACTTCTTTATAAGGTATCTTTGTAAAATCTACAATATTAAAAGGTACTTTTTATTAGGTTGTGTTTAAAAGTACTTTTTTTTTAAAGCCACTTATAAGGTACTTCTATATAGCTACTTTTTTAAAAACGAATTTTTATAAGGCACTTTTTAAAAGTAGTTTTTTAAAAGTTAAAACAATTGAATACTTTACGAGTATTCACTATTTTAGGTTCTAACATTGATACCAATAAAAAATTATAAATAGCTTGTTTTCTATGTTTCCCAGCTATCTATATGTCGACATTTCATAGGAGCTACTGTAATCATCAGTAGACTTAGGAAATTTTTTAAAGATATTCTCAAACATTCAACTTTATATCCCAACAATCTAAATAAATTGCTGAGAATTTTTTTTTGTGTTTTGACAGGTATTTTATTTAGATTTTTGGGACATTTTTAATGATTTTTAAAAAAGGACTTTTTAAAAAAGATATTTTTAAAAAAGTGCCTTTTAAAACATTCCTCCCAAACAAATGCCTTTTAAAAATCACCTTTCGAAAAAATATTCTTAAAAAAATACGCTTTGAAAAAGTACTTGTAACTTAAAAATACTTATTTTAAAGGGTTTTTATTTTAAATAATTTTTTAAAAATTTCTTTATAATAACACTTGATTTAAAAGTTAGTTTTTTAGAATGTGCAATTTAAGGGTACTTTTTTAACTGGTAATCTTTTTAAAGGTTATTTTTTAAAAAGTGATTTAAAAAAATCTATTTTTCAAATTATACTTTTTAAAAGGCACTTTTATAAAAAGTACTTTTTATACACACTTTTTTGTAGATACTTTTTTAAAAGGATAACTTTTTAAAAGGTACTTTTCTGAGACTTGCTTTATAAAAGGTATCTTTTTAAAAGGTTTTTTTAAACATACTTTTTTAAAAAGTACTTTTTAAAAGATAGTTTTTTATAAGGTACTATTTTCAAAGGTAATTTTTTACAAGATTCTTTTTTAAAAAGAACTTTTACAAAATTTAGTTTTTAGAACTTCCTCGTCTAAACCTACTTTTTTAAAACGTAATTTTTTAAAGGTAATTTTCTTAAAAGTGAATTTTTAAATATGTAGACATTTTTTGAAAGATACTTTTTTAAAAGATACTCCCTAAAAGGTACTTTTTTAGAATGTAATCTTTTAAAAAAAAAATTTAGATATAGTTTTGTTAAAAACAATTTTTTACATGCGGTTTTTTAAATAGTATTTCTTAATAAAAAAAGAATTAAAAGGAACTTTTTTAAAATGAACTTTCTTAAAATATACTTTTAAAAAGGTTCTTTTCTAAAGAGCAGTTTTTTACAAAGTACTTTTTTAAAAGGTATGTATTTTAAAGATACTGTGTTAAAAGGTACTATTTTAAAAGGTACCTTTAAAAAATTATTATTTTTTTAATTTTTTCTTTTTAAAAGGTACTTTTTGCCAAGGTTCCTATCTGAAGCGTACTTTTTAAAAGGTACTTATTTTATATTTTAAAATATACTATTTTAAAAGGTATTTTTTTAAAATTTCTTTTTAAAAGGTTTTCTTTTTTAAAAGGTACTTTTTGTCAAGGTTCCTATCTGAAACGTATTTTTTTAAAAGGTACGTATTTATTAAAAAGCTGGCTTTTAAAATCTGCTTTATTAAAAAGTAGTTTTTTTAAAAATACTTTTTAAAAGGTACTTTGTAAAAAGCTACCTTTTTAAAAGGTAAGCTTTTTAACGGTACTTTTCTAAAAGGTAATTTTTAAGTGAAACTTCTTTAAAAGGTACTTTGTTAACAAATACGCATTTTAAAAGTACTGTTTTAAGAAATACCCATTTTAAAGGTACTTTTTATGTACTCGTATTTTTTAAAAGTCGAATTTTTAAAAGGTAATTTTTAAAAACGAATTGTTTTAAAAGGTAGTATTTTTTAAATGTACATTCAAAAGGTACTTTTTATTGGAAAATCACTACTTGAAATATTTGTTCGTTTTAAAAAGTAATTTTTTTAAAAGGTAATTTTGTTTTAAAGGTTAAAAGGTGCATTTCTTAAAAGGTACTTTTGTGAAAAAAATGTTTCTTAAAAGTTAGTGTATTTAAAATGTACTTGTTTAAAGCGGTACTTTTCCTAAAATCTACTTACCTAAAAAGAGTACCGTTTTTAAAAGGTACTTTTCCTAAAAGGCACCTTTTACTTTTATAAAAGCTTTTTTCTAAAGGTACTTTATTAAATTTATTTTATTGTAAGTATGGCTTTTTTGTAAGGTACTTTTTGATGGTACTTTTTTAAAAGATACTTATATTAAAAGCCAGTTTTCTTAAAATATACTTTTTGATATTACGTGTAGGAAAGTTTTTTATAGAATTAATTTTATTAAAGTTTAAATTTGTTTAAATGAAACTCTTTTTTTTTTTTTTGAAAATGTACAACTTCATAAGTTTCTTGCGTTGAGATATAATTTTGAAAAAGGAATTTTTTTAAAAGTTGTTTTATACATGTGTAAATTTAGAATAATATTTTTTGTAATGAATCTGTTTTGAAAACAGCATTAAAACATCTCATGTATAAAATATGCTTATTTTAAAATGCATAAAATTTTAAATTTAGCGGGGCAGCTTCTGAAAGGTATATTAAAAAGTGAAGAAAGTTTTTTGAAAGCTGTCTTTTGTTGAAATATTCTTTTAAGTTTCTTGGCTTAATGTGTTTTTTTTAAACAAGTTCATTAAATTTTAAAAAACTTTTTAATTTTAGACAATTTGTATAATTTATTTATATTCAGATATTAAGAAAATGAAATGTCTTTTTTTTTTAAGTTCATAATAAAAATTTTGTAAGTAATGTTCATTTCATTAAAACTTTTTCCCATTTGTAAAGCTTTTATTTTTTATAGACTTTAAAACAAAGTTTCTCTTTAATGTCTTCCTCGTCATTTGTTTCGAAATCATTCAACATTTATCTCGTTGTCATACATACCTGTATGTATGTGTGTATTAATGTATGTATGTATGTATGTGTATCTGCTGCGCACATGCTTTTAATGCAAACTAGTAGACATACTCGTACATAATTACTAAAAATAAAAACACTACCTCTTATTGACAAATTGTCATTATAATTATGAAGCAATTAAAACTAAATGCAATTATTTTGTTTAAAAACACACACACACACACACATACACATATACATACACGTACTCGTACTATACAAAACCGGTAGAAAGTAGCACAAATTTAATTGAGCACCCACCTGGCTGTGTATGAACCAACCAACAACACATTGTCTAGAAAAAGATAAAATAGCACACAAATCCTTAAGAAATTATAAGTAAAAGACAACTTGTACACGTTTTGTGTCTTAAAGGATTTATTGTTGGGATAAAAGATTTTTAGACTGATACTACGGATGCTTCCATTGTGCGACTCACAGAACACTAAAAAAAAATCTTGTAAAACTTCATAAGTACGCATATAATAAACATATAAAAAAAATCCAATTAAGCCGGAGGTAAAAATTCTGTTAAGCAGGCATGTACTATAAACAGCTTAAATTATACATACGTACGTTTATATGTATTAAATATTTAAAAGTTTCAGGAAAAACTTTAGGTTTCATTTTGATTAATTGCATTTCAAAATTAATTGAAAATTAGTTTTCCTTAACTGCTAGCTGCATAAACATATTCGAGGCAGCTGGCTACAGACTATAACTTGTCAAAAATAGAATACACGAATTCATATGAGAATGATTATTTTAAAAACAGCTAGGGAACACGGCTGTAGGTTCTTGTCTATGCTGATTTTGTCGTTGTAGTCCAACTAAAGGCCTCATTAGTTTTCACTTTCTGTTGCCGTTCTGTGACGTTCATTTCTGTAGCAAATATTTTACAATTACTTTTTCCGTGAAAATATTCAGCTGGTTTCTACAATAGAGGGTATATAGAAGAAACACATTGGAATGCAGAATAAAATATGTACATAAATATTATCTTGTGTGAAAAAAAGCAACAAATTAAGAATTTAGAAATGGTGATCAAACAGTTCACTTTTATCTCACAATCTACAGACTTTCCTTGCTAAAATAATATTCTTTTGATCATTCATAGTTGCTTAATTGATAAAAATGTTTTAACTTTTAAAAATCTTTAATTGAAACAAATTTTTTTAGTTTTTGCCAAAAAAAAAATTATGTACATTTGAATAAAAAATTAATGTTTCCATACCTGAAAAAGTAAAACATTACACGTATCTGGCCGTCACTTAACGTTGAATTCTATTTTCAACAGATTAGTCCGCAACAGAACAGAACGAAAAAGTGAAAACAAACCAGGCACATATAGTTTGTATTGAGCAGAAACAAAACAGCTGATTCAGAACGGAAAAGAACGTACAAACTAATTCTGCCTTAAATTAAATTCTAACGAGTGATTTTTTTGCTATTATCTTTTTGGCAACACTAGTTTTGACAGCTCCGCACGTTTTGTATCTTGTGTCACTGTCAAACATCTTCAGTTTGGTCTATAATTTAATCATGAATCGTCTTACAAATGAACAACGCTTGCAAATTATTGAATTTTATTACCAAAATGCGTGCTCTGTTAAGAAAGTTCATCGCGCGCTTCTTCCATTTTATGGTCAGTTTAATCGACCTACTGAGGCTTCTATTCGGGCTATTGTAAAAAAAATTTCGCACCAAATTTACATTGTTGGACATTAAACCACCAACACGCTTACGTAGAGTACGAACTGAAGAAAATATCGCAGCCGTATCGGCCATTGTTGGTGATGACCGTGAATTATCGATTCGGCGCCGTTCGCAGCAATTGGGCCTCTGTTACTCCACTACGTGGAAAATTTTGCGGAAGGATTTGGGTGTGAAGCCTTATAAGATACAGCTGGTACAAGAATTTAAGCCAAACGACCTACCACAACACCAAATTTTTGGTGAATGGGCTCTTGAAAAGTTAGATGAAGATCCACTTTTTTATCGAAGAATTGTGTTCAGCGACGAAGCTCATTTCTGGTTGAATGGATACGTGAACAAGCAAAACTGCTGTATTTGGAGTGAAGAGCAGCCAGAAGCATTGCAAGAGCTACCAATGCATCCACAAAAAACAACCGTTTGGTGCGGATTATGGGCTGGCGGCATCATTGGGCCGTATTTCTTCAAAGATGATGCGAATCACAACGTTACTTTGAATGGTGAGCGCTACCGTGCGATGATAACAAACTTTTTTTTGCCCAAAATGGAAGAGCTTGACTTGCATGACATGTGGTTTCAACAAGACGGTGCCACATGCCACACAGCACGCGAAACAATGGACCAATTGAGAGGCGAGTTCGGTGAACAGTTTATTTCACGCTTGGGACCAGTCAATTGGCCGCCCAGATCGTGCGATTTAACGCCTCTAGGCTATTTTTTGTGGGGCTATGTTAAGGTTAATGTCTATAGCGACAAGCCCGCTTCGACTGACGCACTGGAAGCCAACATTGCCAACATTATTCTTGAGATACCGGCCGAAATGTTGGAAAGAGTATGCTAAAATTAGACTAAGCGGATGGACCATTTGAGGCGCAGCCGCGGCCAACATTTGCATGAAATAATCTTCAAACATTAAATTATATCGACCCAACTATCGATCAAAATAAATATTTCATGCATTTTTCTGAATTTTATGTGTGTTTTTTTTTTTAATTTCCAATAGTTCTTATAAAATCACCCATTATTAGTTGCGCCGCTTTTAGTTTAAATTGAGTGACTTTTGGATCAATGTGAGATTTTCACGTTACCCTACAGGTGAGGTGATAGATAGGCGCACATGTGTGTTTACACCAGTGATGCCCAAAAGTTCTATATGGAAGAGTAAACACATTTAAGCAAAAACATTTAAGGAAAAACTACTTTTGTTTAATATTTTTTGTTGTAAAAAGCAAAAAAATTTACAAAAACAAAATTCACACTGATAATCGCTGTCGTCAATGTTTATCAACAAAGCATGCGAAAGTGTTGCTGCTTTGCTTCTGTGTGTGTGCGGTGAATAACGAAAAAAAAAAAAATATGAAAGACGAAGTTGTTTGTGTATTTTTCATTGTTAGAGCTGAGCGCAGTATTTGTGTATGAAAGAGCACAGCCTTATAGCTAAAGGCCCAATCAGACTATTATACAATTCATTTGTATTCTTTCATTAGACTTTGCGAGATAAAAGTCTAAACACATTTTTGGCGACTGTCGAAAAGTCTAATGCCTATGATAGACGTTACTACAAATCGTACGACAAATCGTACAAGTATGAAATTAGTAACGTGTATCATGCTGTCGTACTTGCGAAGTATACTTTGTAGTATGAAAATCAAAAAATTTTCATTTTCGTGGGCGGAGCTTTCGTAAGTTTGAAAATAAGTATCGTGTATCATGCTGTAGTACAGCGAAATTTGTTTTATCAAGAGCAGATTTCATGTGTTAAATATTTTGTTTTAAATATAAAAACTATTTAAGCTCTTGTAAATTCTTCTCCAGCGAAGGATCGTTATTTTGTTGTTTTTTATAAAAAAGGTTTAACGATTTTATATATTTCGCTAATAGTTTGTTAAATAACATTTAATTTAATAATATTTTAATTTTGCCTAAAGATGCTAACAAACTATTAGGGAAATATCGAAAATATAAAATTGCTAAACCTTTTTAATAAAAAAAACAACAAAACAACGATCTTTAGCTGGAAAAATTTAGACGAAATTAATATAAACACGATCATATTATACGAATATTGATTTGCCGGCGCGTGTATTGCCTTTAAAATATTTCTTTCAAATGAAACAGTATGAGTTGTAGTAACGTGTATCTGAAAACCGTACTACAACTCATACTTCGTGAAGTGCGAAAATAAGTATCGTCTCTCACCCACATAACGTAAATTAGATTTTGCATTCACACCATCACACTTGATATAAACCAACATGGATGTGCCATCATAAAACTTTTCACGGCGGCAGGTGCGCTATTCATCGTAGGCGATAGACGTGTCGGCGCGTGAAATTCTTCAACAGTTAAAATAATAATAATAATTATGTATAACACATCCAAATGCAATAGCACAAACATATTTTATGTTCTAAATATAACATGAGCAAAATACATTTATAAATGACAGCTAAATTCCAAATTTCGAGCCTTTTTATAGCGACAAAAAATACTATCAGTGACGGCACCCCATTGGCTACGAAATAGCTGACTACTCAATTTTTAATTAGCTAGTTTGCTAAAAAACACAACCCTGATCCAATGAAAAGTATTATCGTTTTGAAAAATTTCAAAAAAACAACAAAGTCGTATGGGATGTCAAATTTTTATCGTATTGTATATATTTTTCGTATGTATGACGGATTACATTCAGACTATCAGACTTGCACGTATTATTTGAATTTTTGACAAGTATTAATACAAAGTATAATAGTCTGAACTGGGCTTAAACGCTTTTACAAAAACAATTGAGTATCAAGCGCATAGGCCTGGGCATGTTGGGTTTACACAGTATGAATGTGACATGAGTACATTTTGCTGCATTAACTTTAAGTTTCCAAAGCTTTAGCCAATATATTTCTCCAATATCGGAATATATTCCTGCAATTTTCGTGAATATAATTGATGGTTTCCATGAACGCTGCAGAGTGCTATGTCATCTGCAAAAGTTGAAGTGTGAATACCAGATCTGGTTGGCATGTCAGAAGCGTAAAGCAAATATAAAGTAGATCCCAGAATGCTACCTTGGGGAAGTCCTGCTTCAATTGGATGAGTTGGGCATAAAAAATCGCCTTCTTTGATAAAAAAATTTTTTGGAGTCATAAATAGCTTTCTAGAAGCTTGTGGCAAGTTTAACTTTATTTTGTGCTCTAATCCCTGGTGCCGCACTTTATTAAAAGCTTGGAAAACATCAATGAATAGAGCTGAACAATACTTTTTGTCCTCAAAAGTCTTTCTAAGGGCATTAACTAGTCTATGCGTTTGTTCTATTGTGCCGAATTTAGACCGAAAGCAGAACTGATGATAAGGAATACATCATTCAATATTGGCGTCAAGTTCGTGATTAACAATTTTTCGAATAATTTTGAAATAGTTGGCAGTAGAGTTATTGGTCTATATAACTCTACTTTAGTGGGATTCTTCCCAGGATTGGGTATCATAGTAATCATAAAAACTTTCCACTGTGCAGGATAATACGGGAGGCGCAAAATAGCGCTAAAACTAAAAATAAGAATTCTTTTAGCCACTCGAGGTAACTGTACGAGTATTTTGCCAGGAATTTTATCAAAACCTGGAGCTTTTCCAGCTTTATTTATAATTTTTCGACATCTTGAAAACCAAGTCTCAATAGCACAGGCGATCTAACAGCATATGACGGTAATTCAGATGCATCATAAAGTAATAAAAATTTTTATCTTTTAACTCAGCCATAGAAGTTAGGTTTTCTTAAGGAGTTGTTGCCCTATAACTTTTTCTTAATTTTCCTAATACATTTATCTGCTTTTTTGCCTAAACAAATTTTGCACATAAATTTATGTCATTCTTAACAATGTCTTGCTAGTTTTTTTTTTCATTTACTTTTAAATACTCTTAAGGATTTTCATACAAGAATTGCTTAAGGGCTTTTTTCTTGCTTTGACTTGACTTGTTTTATGAAAAAATGCCATTTGTAAACGTTAACAGACTTCCGTTACCAAAAAAGAAAAAAGAATGAAAATATTTTGTTAAAAAAAAAAGAAATATCCCCAAAACAACTGCAATGCAACACTCTGCGTTGCCAGTTAAGCTCAACTGCATATTTGCAACTCAAATCAACTTGAGTTGAAGTATTTTAGACTTCAGCAACAAGAATTTTCAACAAATTTCATAATAGTGCAATACAATATTATAATAAAATAAAAAAAAAATAAATAAATACTAGTAATACATAAAACATGACATAAACGTAACACATTCATGAGAACACACATACATACATTTATTGCCTTTAACGGCACAAGAGCACACAACCATTACGCGTCACTCACACAAACCTCTGCCACAGTTCATTGTTAAGAACTCGGAGTCGTTGACGTGCAAATGTCATGTACTATATTTTCAAATAACAGCACCATCAACTACATAAGTACACACGACAAAAAAGGAATAAATAAATACATAAAACTGCTCAGAATATAAAAATCATTTAATGCAGAAGAAGAAAAGCAAATTGCTACAAAAAGAAAAATCATTTAAGTTTCAAGTTTTAATTTTTAAAGTTTTTCGTAATTTTAATGCATCAGGCAAAAGTTTTAATCGACTGTAGATTTTTGTAATGAACTGTGTAGCAACTTCTATTGTAGGCGTGACATAATGTCCAGTGTCGTAATGTCTATGGACATTACAATGTACCCCGTATATTTACCCATCGCTTTAATGCCTTTTTCGTTCATTCACCTCTTATATTCTATCCCCGTTTTTTCACTTATTTTCATGCAAAAATGTACGGTTTATTAACTTCCTTTTAATTGCCCATTTTAGATAATTACCCAAAATATTGTATCCCAAATCCGAAAAATTCCTTCATTTAATTACCCAGTACTGCCTACCAATTCATTCAACTCTGTTGACGAATTTGTCACTTGTTAAACATAAAAAGTAAATTTTTTTAACGCTTTGATACGCTTTTATTATATACATACATACTTGCATGTACTCCTGTTATTCTTTTCAATATATGTACATACTTATATGTATGCAGGGCTGGGCAGTATTTGAAATACATGTATTTGAAATACGTATTTGAAATACAAATACGTATTTTCTATCTGTATTTCAAATACCCAACCTGAAAGTATTTAGTATTTTGTATTTCAAATACATAATTCAAAAGTATTTTGTATCTTGTATTTCAAATACATATGGCTTAAAAATAAATTTTTACAAAATACATTTATATATTATAAGTTCAAAATAAGTTTTTTCACACAAAAACTAAAATTGCTAGAAACTGCCACCACTAAAATGTTTATTATTTTGCAATACCCCAATTCAGCTTTCAATTGTCTTGTCCAGAGCAAATACATTTTACACTAATCAGGTGATATCAATAGGAATTTTCACATATTCGCCACCAGCCTTTTCCCAACGCTTTGTATTATATACAGGGAAATAATTTTTATTATGAAAATTTTTGCCTACCTTAATGTCTGTGAGAACCAGATTATATCGATTGCAAATACATATAATAATTTGAGGTATTTCAGTTGTATTTTAACAAAATTAATGGAGAGCTTAGAAAGGACATATAACGACAGCTGAAGCAAATAGAGGTATATTGGCGGCCACCCTAGTTTCAAAATACACTGGTCACCTGAAATCAGCTCATTAAAAGAGAGGCAACGAATTCAAAACCTTGCAATAGATACCTTAGAGAAAGATTACAAAATACGTGAAACCTAACATGGATGCAATAGAAGAAGTAGTAGTTGCAGTAAAGATGATGAGAATTTAATTGTTTTTATGCATTTATAGAATTTGGCAGCAGGTTCCGCAGAACCTGTAGAAATATGTTTTTCCTCGGCTGATTTTATTCACTCCCCAACAAGAGGTTGTTTGTCGGATGACTTATTAAATTATCTTGTTTTATTAAAGGAAATACTTGTTTTGCCGAATGAATCTTTTATTTGCTATCTATTAAATCCTAAATGTTATTAATTTCGCAGTTGGCGAGTTTAGAACAATCATATGAATATCCACACATACATATGTTACACGTGTATATATGTAAAATGCATAGAATGTTAAATATATATAATAAAAAAAATATAACACATTTTATATAATATTACACAGCTTTATTTCTAGTATTTGGATACATAATAAGTATATATGCAGTTGTACGTATGAGCATATACATATGTAAATATATTGTCGCCTAAAAAGAAAAATAGCATAACTGACAAAAAAATTCTAGTCTAGTCTAGTTATTATCAATAATACAACTATCCACAATTTTTAATAGGCTTTCAATACTTTGCTAGTTACGCCCTTTTAAGTTGTATGTAACAATATGCAACTTAGTTTAAGTGCATATATAAAATGAAATATTTATCTAAAACCAGAGTGGTATATTCTTATGATATCGAAAGACAAAAAAGTATTTGTAGTTTTTAGTTGTATTTTGTATTTAAAATACACAGCTGGAAAGTATTTTGTATCTTGTATTTGAAATACACAACTGGGAAGTATTTTGTATCTTGTATTTCAAATACTTAAAGTGAGTATTTTGCCCAGCCCTGTATGTATGTACGTATAATTTTTGTGATATAATTGCGTTAATTTTTATTTTATTTTGAAAACTTTATTTGCGTTTACATTTTATTTTGACGTATGTATGTAATGACTTTGATTTAATTTAAGTCCGTTTGGATAAATGCCTTTGTAGAGGTATTTAAGCGTAATCGCATAATATCCGCTATGAAGTAATTAAACGTTCTCCGCTTTAATACCTTACGCGCTCAATTACCCAAAAATTACAGCAACTTGAGTGAGGTAGCGTGGAAGCTGTTGGACTAAATTTTGCTAATCTGAGCAGTGTCGAAGGTATATACGCTGGGCACTGATCAGTTTTAAATAATTTAATTCCAACATTTTCAATGCTGCAATAGACTTTGTTTTAGTCTTTCGTGTTGTTATTGTTTAAGTTAAACCTCCACGAACACTACTCCCTCTTTCCTACCTTATCATAACCTATTTTCCCAGTTCCAGTACAATGCACTGCATATGTAGGGGTCATCCCCTGAGTACTGCTCCAAGATAAAAAAAAAGGTAATTAAGCGGGGCTTAGTGTATGTCACTCGTTTAAGTGTCATATTGTCTATGGATATTATGACATTTTAAAAAGTGACATAACGTCCACCAAAAAGATGTCGTAAAGTCCATGGACACATTATGATGTCCAAAAAATTTTTAATTTAATTTTCAATTTATTTATTTAATTTCCTTTAGAAACTCCCGAAAATATCCAAACAATCTAAATAAATAAGTGTTTGAGAATATTTTTCAAAAACTTCCAAAGTCCACTGATGATTAGGGTAGCTCCTATGAAATGCTTACATATAGATAGCCTACATATAGACAATTTTTTATTGGTATCAATGTTAAAAGCTAAAATAGTGAATAAAAAACTCAATTGTATAAATATATATCAATAAATATAAACATACACTCTTATGCATTTCTGTAATATAAAATAATTTTTTTCCAATTTAAACACATTTGACATTCAGATACATTTTAAAGTGTAGTAAAGTCCATAATGAAAGTGTTATATTATCCATGGACGCTATGTCGCTTTGTTAATTGTCATAGTGTTCATGGACATTATGACACTTCAAAATATGTCATAATATCCATGGACATTATGACACTGGGCATTATGTCACGCCACCCTTCTATTTGCGGTATGATCCTGTTTCCTTAATGCTGCGACCTTTCATGTTTTTTCTGCATACACAGCAGTAGCTGTAATGAATCCTGATGGCATAATCTCCCGTTTTGGCTATTTGGAATGGCCAGCAAGATACATGCATCAAAAAAAAAAAATGTTTTTCAAGTACAAGTGTTATACGATTGATGCCTTATATACATATATTA
Source organism: Thecocarcelia acutangulata (assembly GCA_914767995.1). Classification (NCBI taxonomy): domain Eukaryota; kingdom Metazoa; phylum Arthropoda; class Insecta; order Diptera; family Tachinidae; genus Thecocarcelia; species Thecocarcelia acutangulata. Next base: position 24,121,683 of record OU612097.1, on the reverse strand, counting down.
TAAATAATATAAATAAATTTATTTTAATTTATTCTATTTATTTATTTTTTATTTTTATTTTTTTTTGATATGGAGATTTGAGTGTTCTCATTCCTTTGCAACATGTGCTTCAGCTTAACAAAACATTTCAGGAAATTTCTTGCCAAATAAAGCAAACAAACCAAAACTCAACTCAACTTTGAAAAACAGTCATTTAAAATATTTGAAATAAAAAAAAAAAAACAAGTCGCAGAAAAAAAAAAATAGTTCAAGTACAAAAAATAAAAGAAAAAAGAATGAAGTTTTCTGTTGGTTTGCCTCCATTCAGAGCATTTTTCAACAATTTTTATGCTGGAATATGAAGCAATAATGCAAATGAAATGTAAGCATTCTTGAAATATACTCTACATAAATATTTGCTTAATATATATTTTTTTTCGTTTTTTTTGGTTTTCTTATTTCAGTTGAGCACAAAATAAAACAAAACAATTTTGTATAAAATTTAATTCTTATGCAACTTTTATTTTATTTTTATTTGTTCTAATTTTTGAGCTCTTAGATGTTTTTATTTATTTTATTTTTTTGAATTTACATACTTCAGATGAGAAAAAGGTCATTGAAATAATTAACGTTAAAGGAGTTTACTTTTTGTTCAAGTAATTTGAGGTCAAGAGTTGATGACTTGCGGGATCATAAATAATTATGTTTGACAAAATAATAATAAAAAAAATACAACATAAAAAGAAAGCATAAAAAATAGAAAATTTCGCACCATAATCAAAGAGTTGTGGTATGTAAAAAAACATATTTTATAAAAAACTGTTATACTGAAACTGTTATACCGATACGGATATAATAAAAACTTTTATACTGCCACTGCCACACTGATATTCTTATATTCACATAAGGACTAAATGCATAATGAAGAAAAAAAAATTTACAACATAGCGTAAAAATGTTAATACAAAATTGTATTCTGTTATAAAAAAGCATTATTCAAAAAATTTTCACAGTGGCATTGTTATATTGAAACTGCTATATAAAATAAAAGAAAAGTGCCTAAAAAAAGGTAACTTTATTCCAGGGTTAAGGACATTCAAACATATAAAATTCAGTTCAAGAAAGATCGGCTAAAAAAAACTGTCATACTGATACTTTTAATACTAAAACTGTTTAAGTGAAAGAATATTTGACGTCATATCATATCGAATTGTTATACGTCTAAAATGCTGGACAAGCAACCTGTTAGACTCTTGCTGCTTTGCTAAAACTGTTATACTGCCTTTATTATACCTAAACTTTTAAACAAAATTTAAAAGATAAATGCATAATAAGTTAAATTGTAATATACGTAAAATTCTGTTCAAGGTAGAATTATTTTAAGCAACTATTAGTCAAACCTTGTTTTATCAAAACTGTTATAGTGACATTGTTGTATTGAAACTGTTATATAACAGTTAAATGCTTAAAATTTTGTTGTATTGAAAGAATTTTAAAATAAAATTCTGTTCGAGTAAACGATTATACTGTCAATATAATTATGCTGACATAATTATACCGAAACTGTTATAAAATTGAGAAAGACAAATGCATAGAAGTATAGAGTTATGCGCCATATTCAAAGAATTATAATATAATATTATGATGGAGGAATACATATTATAAACAGTCATATTGAGGATTTGTTGAACATAACACTTTTTATATAAATAATAGTTCTAAATGTTCAATAAATAAATATTTTTACGCCTTTGCGAAAGAATTTTAATATAAAATTCTGTTACTATTAACAGTTCTGCTGCTAAACAAAATTATTTTTTTATATTCCAATTGAAGAACTGTTATACTTACATATGCAGCTTTCGAAAAACGATTAGCTTTACATCGAAACTATATTAGATTAATACTTGAAATTAATGCTACTGATATATAGATATTAAAACAAACATCTGTTATACTATACATAAAACTGTTATATTAAAACTGTTATATGCTTACTGTTTGTTTTATTGAACTTTTAAAATTTCCAAACCATTATACTTATAATAAATTTTTGCTATGATAATTGTTATACTGTTAGAATGCATCTAAATAAATCAGGGTGGCATATATACATATGTATAAAACTCTATTAAAGTTTTCGAAACACTATTAAACTAATATTAAAAAATCAGTACCAGTAATTTCAAGTATTAGTCTAAAATACTTGAAATTACTGGTACTGATTTTTTAACTATAAACTCTTATACATAAAACTGTTCTACAGTTACTTTTTCATCCAATGTAAACAAAACCTTTACAATTTCTAAATGAGTACATATAAAAAAAATTTATTATGAAATCTGTAGAATGCCACTAAATAGGCCATAGTGCTTATTTTTTGCCAGTTTTATGACGATATTTGAATACACTAACTGTTTTATCTTTTCAGTTTTCCAAACTAAATATAAAAAGATATTGTTATATAAACTGTTATACTCACAATAAGTTAGGTTAGGTTTGACAGGCTGCCAGCTATTGTAAAGCCAGCCCACTTGGGTCCAGTCAGGTCCCGTTGTGTTGCCTGGATATGATATATATCTCAGTAGATCTACATATCACTGGCTTAGAACCAACCCGATAAATCGGATAAAGGAGTCCAATCCACTTACATCGCATTCCGATACCTCCGTCAAATCATGCAGCATCGGTCTGCCTAGGTACAATGCCCTTATATAAGAAAGAGCTGGACACTGACAGAGGAAGTGCTCAACGCTCTCTTCTTCCTCCTCGTCTCTGCAACTTCTACAGAAGTCATTATATAAATGTTACTCACAGTAACATATATATAAATAAAATTCTCTTCAAGTTTTCGAAAATGTCTTGGATTTTTTTTTACATAATAACTGTTATACAAAACGGTTGTACAGTAATGTTTATCCAATCTAAAAAAATAAAAACTTTTAGAATTTCCAAACTAGTATAAAAAACACTATTATTATGAAATCTTTTATAAGCTTAGATTGCCACGAAATGGACCATAGTGACTATTCTTTGTAATGAAAATTTTTATGTTTAAAACCAGTATTATGACAAAACTTGAACACTGTGATAGTTTTATTCAACCAACTTTTAAAATGTCCAAAACTTTATATAAAAGATTTTTGTTATGAAAACTGTTATACTTTTAGAATGCCACTAAATAGGCCATAGTGACATACACTCGCATGTATAAAATTCTATTCAAGTTTTTGAAAAACTTTAGACTTAAATTGAAAATCTATTAGACTAATATTTGAAATTACTGGTACTGACAAACTGTTATACAAAAACTGTTCTACAGTAATTGCTTTGTTAAATATAAATAAAAGTATTTAAATTTCCAAACTATTATTTAAAAAACTCTTATTATTAAAACTGTTATACTCGTAGAATGCCACGAAATAGGCCATAGTCACTATTATTTGCAATGAAAATTTTTATTTTTAAAACCACTTTATGAAAAAACTTGAATACTTTTACTGTTTTATTTGATAAACTTTTAAAATTTCCAAATTATTACATAAAAATTTTTTATTTAGGAAACTTTTAAGCTTTTAGAAAATTCTTATTATCAAAACCAGTTCTATGATAAAACTTGAATACTCTTACTGTTGATGAACTTTTAGTAAAAACTATTATACTTTTAGAATGCAACAAAATAAGTGGCATACATATGTATAATATTTTTTTCGAGTTTTCGAAAAACTATTTGACTAAAAAAGTGTTATAAAAACTGTTCTACTGTAACTGTTTTGCCCAATATAAATAAAAATTTTACAATTTCCAAAACTATTATATAAAAAATTCTTATTTAGAAAACTGTTATATTTTTGTTGTTTGTCATTTTTGTTATTTTTTTAAATTTAAGTTTTTATGGCAAATTTCGTCAGATAAATACAAATCTATTATTTAGAAATTTCTTTAAAAATTATTAAAACCATGAAAATTGAAGAACTAGTTGAATCAAAATTCAATATTCATCGCACTGTTTGCTTCATAATAGACTATCAAAAATAGAAATATATGTAGCTAAATATGCATATTTTGCAATCGTGCACAATAATTTCTTTGGCGTCAAGCTGAAATATAAAATTAGAATTAAAAATCTCATAACTAAGCGATTGCAAAATATTTAAACACATTCTTTTCGTCAGTTTTCTGCTTCCTTATGTAATTTATTTTAAACATAATAAATGCCACTATTTTCTCGAACCCCCTAAGTCATTTTATCGCACACTTGGATCTTAAGTCAAGGCTTGTGAGCGTTTGTGCTCATTAAACAGAAAAAAATTGAAAACCGCAAACAAAAAATATTTCATGAAGCACCACCACTAACTACATGCATGGAAGGAGGGGGGTTAGAGGAACAAATTCCAAAACGAAGGCGAAGAAACTGAATTAGTTTTAAATAAACCCGCATTTAAACAGCATTAATTACCATAAGCAGATAAAAAGTAAAATAAAAGAAAATTAGAAACAATTTCCATTTCGCACCTAAAACAATAATGGCTCGTTTTACACGCCTCCAGTACGGCCAATTAATTGTTTTCTGCTTCTACTGGCTTCTGTTCTTTCCAATTATTTGGTTTTTTATACAGCCGGAATTTTTTGCTGCCAGTATTTTGAATGCCATGCTGTTCGCTTTAATACTGCTGACAGTGTATTATATGCTGTATTGCTCAATAAACTGCTGCTGCCAGCCCGAACAAACGAACTCAGCACCAAAAAGCCTTTGGTCACTGCCACGGCCACTGTCTAGAAGGGGTAACGATAATCCTGTTTATTCTCCCACCACCACAACGAATCATGAGGAACATGAAACCCGTTTGCCTATGCCGGATTCTGTCATGTATGAGAATGTGACGCGTAATAAAAAACCGGGTTTGCTTTGTCAGGAGGAGCCTTTAATGGATGAAGAAAGAAAAAATGTGCGTTTCATAACAAGTTGTTCGCTGTATTATGATGGACAAGATTTTCATGATTTTAAGTAGAGAACTTAAAAAAAAAATCTGATGAAATTTGTACAAAATATACTAGTGTAATAAAACAGTTTTTTGAGGGAGTGATGTTTTACAGGCAGTTATCTAATATTCGTAATGTCATCAGAAAGCTATTGCAAAAAGAAGTTAATTATAATTTTTTCCACAATACAATTTTCCCCCAAAGTTAATTTGAAAAAAAGATGAGTTTTAGTATGAAACCACATTAAAACTAATTTTCCAAAGGAAATTTCGCGTGCGATAATTTCAGTTTTATTGAATGATTTCTTTCGCTATGAATTAATAGCGAAAATATTTTCGATGGCATTTATTTGGTGATTAAAATGGGGCATTATAAATTTGTTTTAATTGAACATATGTATTATCATATTGGTTATAAAAAAGGCTGTCAAAAAGTTTATTTTGCTTTAGAAAATAAAAAGTGTAGAGGCGTAACTCTCTCTCTTCCCTTGCCATCGTCAAACTCAAGACTTAGCGAAGTAAGCTGTCTGTGTGTGAAAGCGCTTTGAGTTTACAAAGGCTGCTGCAAAAATTGATCGCAAGAGAATGTTGTACACAAGCAAAACACCAGTCAGCTGAAGCTCCAGTAATTACTTTAATAATATTTTTATAGAAGTAAAATATTTCATATTTTTGTCAAATATTTTCTGTGGAAAAAGTCACTTTTTAAAACTAAAAGTATGAAATCTTCTTTCATGTTGCAAAATTTTTTCATTTAATACTGATCGTTATTTAATTTGTTTGATTGACGAAAAGCAATTTTCTGCATAACTAGTTAAATTAAAGTTCAACTTCAAATTCCATTGATTTTTCAATACTATTTTATATAACAGTATTTGGTATAACAGTTAGCCATATGATAGTATTCTAAATAATAATTAATTATTCCAGTGAGTTATTGTCTCTTACAAAACTAAAAAGAAATAATTTATATGTTCTGAAATAATTGTATAAAGTTTTCTCCTGAAACTGTTATACAATATATACAAAAATATTAAATGTTTTGTAGTAATTTTTTATGCGTAGTAGCTGAAATACATAAATTTAATGTGCAACAGTTTTTAATATGATAAACATTTTTATAACAGTTTTCTTTATATTCGTTTTTTTATAGAAAATTGATAATAAAACTTCAGAAATCGAGTTCCTCTTTAGAAAAATTATTATCAATAATCAAAATAATATCAATAATTCAAGTTTCTTTTCAATAAAGTGTGTATAACAGTTTTCTTACACCATATATATACTTTGTAACACTTCTGTACGTAAGAGTTTTCTGTACAACAAACAGTTAAACGTAAAATTTGCATTTTTACTCGAACTTAAAGATTTTGTGTCTTAAAGTTTGATTATAACAGTTTTGTGAAAAGCAGATTAAGATGCAATAACAATTTTTCCTAATAGCTAACATGTTGAATAGTTTTGTATATAGCAGTTCTATGTATTATATGTTTATGCGTAAAACCTATAAAATATATTAATTTTATGCTTGTATTAAAAATTTGTATAACAGTTTTATTTCTGTTTGTTTTCTAGGGAAAATTCATGTTAAAATTAAAATTACTCTTTAAAAAAATTGTTGTTTACAAAGCATTTTTCAAGTTTCTTTACAACAACTCGTATATAACAGTTTCCTCACATATAAAAAATCTGTGTAACAAACATGTTGATAGTATAATTTGTAATAGTTAGTTTAGAATTTCAATTTTATTGGAACACAAGGATTTCGTGCCTTTATTATAACAGTTTTGTGAAAAGCGTTTTTATATGCAGTAACAGTTTGCCTAAAAACCAACATTGTGTAAAGCAGTTTTATGTATTAAATTTTAATGCGTGATACACGTACATTTCATGTGTAACAGGTCATAGTGAAAATATGTATAACAGTTAAAAAAACAGTGGTCGGTTAAAAAAAAATTATGTTTGAATTTCCGAAATTCGTTTAGAATTCGTCTCTAGAAAAATCGTTTTCCATATAACAATGTTCAGATTTCTTTTTAATAGCTTGTATATAACAGTTTTCTCGCATCATATGCTCATATGTATTCTTTAGGAATATAAGTTTGCTTAAAAGTTTTGTACATAAGAAACATGTGGAAAGTAAAATTTGTAGCATTTTAGGGTTTCAATGTTATTAGAGCAGGAAAGATTTCATATTCCATAATTTTATTATAACAGTTTTTGTGAAAATTGAGTTAAATAAGACAAAATTATAATTGTTATGGGCAACAAGCAAACTTTTTTAAGCAACGTTGTCTGGCAATCTGCTGCAAGAAAAATTATTTTCTGCTGTATAAAAATTATTTTCCTTAAAGCATATTATTATAACAGTTGACACACCTGTTGTGTTTTTATATTGTATATAAGTTTCTTACCCGCGAAATTTTTTATAATTTTACAAAACATAATTATGTATCTAAAATTTTTATTTTATATATATTTATGTATCTAAATATTTTGTTTAGAGAGTTCCGTGTTTCACAACAAACGCCGCTTGCCTTTATAACAGATTTTTGTGCAGCAGCCATTTGTGAGACAGTTCCGGTTACTTTAGGGTTAACAGGCTGCCAGCCATTAACGATCCTGCACACTTAGATCCAATTTGCCTAAGATATGTGATATGTTTCTCTATGATTTGATTGGCTCGATGGCTGATTTGGTAGAGTACTCGACCAACCGTAACGAGGTCGCAGGTTCGATTCCTGCTTCAGACCCTAAGTATTACTGCAGACAAGCAGAAAAGCTTCGTAGTTTTTGTGTTGTTAAAAAAAAAAAACTGATCCAGTTAAGAACCAACCCGAGTGCCGGATGAAAGAGTCCAATCCACCTACATCACATTCCCCGACGTAGAAGGTAAATTCATAAGAATTAAAGTTCCCATGTTATCATATCTGAGCGATTTCAGCGTTGACATTCGACAGGTAACCTCACTTGGCAATCTTCAAGGGCAGCCTCTGTCAAGGTAAATTCATAAGAATTACAGTCAACATATCTGAGCCATTTCAGCGTTGACATGCTACAGATAACCTCACTTGACAATCTTCCACGGCAGTCCCTAAATGTTGACGCTCGCTGCCCTCGTTCTTACAGCTCTTGAGTGGGAACATTTCATGCTATAATAGCTCTTAATACAACAATTATACCTTGAAAATTTCCCCCCATTAATTGTTAATCATAATAAATTGAAAAATCGGGAGATACTCGTATTCTTAAAGTTAAATTTTAATCAAGAAAAGCTTTTGTAAGGAAACTTACTATGAAGGCCAAATGATTTGTTTTTTAGCCAGAACTAAAGCACAAATTAGAATATGATTATACAATACTTTTATATTTGTTTTATATAAATGCACGCAATTGCAAGATTCATTAGCATTTTATTTTTTTAATTATCAAATTTAAGTGTGTACATTAAATCTCAAATCTTATCAGCAACTTCAACCTTCTTTTCGCTGTAGGAACTTAAGCGTACTTTTGCTAAAAACATTTTATTCAAATCATTTTATATGAAATCATTCAAAAGGAAATGAAATGTAATAAAAATATAGTACCCCTTGAAGAGAAGGAAAAAAACCCCTTTCGAAGGAAACTACACACCCTCCCTTTTTGTTTGATTTTATACCAAAACCAGCATATTGAGCTGCCTTGACATTAAATAATAAAAGAAAAGAAAAAAAATATATAAGTATATATATAACAAGTGTTAAATAAAAAAAATAAAAAAATATATACATATATAAAAATACGCATTTCAATTTGTGCTGGTGGAAATATTTCTTAAAGGAATGAAGCAAAAATCAACAAGAACCGAGCCAAAAGAAACTTAATGAAGCACATTTTTAGGGGCGGCAAATTAAAAGTGTGTAGTTTGGTAGTGTGCGTGTATACTCGTAAGTACTTAGGTGAGATGTTTGGTTGCAGATATAGTTTCTAAAACAGAAAGGGTGTGTGTATTTTTTGCTACTCTGACACTTCCAATTTTCCTTTTTTACTGTGATTGAATACTAATATTTCATTTTTTTTTTTTAATTAAACCATTTGCCTCAATGCCTCCTCTGACGGCGGTTTGAAGAAAACCTGGTTTTATGTTTTTCACTTTCTGACATTTCTGAGAAAAAACACCACAAGATTTTGTTTTTTCAACAACAATTAACAAATTAATTAGATGAATTTTTAGTAGCATTCACATGAATAAATATTTTTGTAGTTTTACACAGAAAAAATTATAGTGATAATAAAATCAACAAAATTTTTGTCTGAAAAAATAATTCGTATGCACATTTATCTTGATCCTAATTATTTGACCTTTTTTTTTATATAAATTAAACAGTTTAATTAACATATACATTTATATCAAAAAAATAACCTTGAATATCGTATTCGTTGTTGTTTAAAAAATTGTTGTTTTCGCTCAATAATTATTTTTACTAAAATTTTGTTCGAATCCACGAATTCCTTTACAGATCCGCATTCAAGGAATTTATTATTTGATTCAACGAATTTTGTTATTGAACACGAAAAAAATTTTTTTCTGTGTAGAGAAAATAATCGAATTGTAGAATAATTCAATATTTATTGAAGTGCCTTATATCAGTGATAACGTGGCTTAATGTTGTCTTACAAGCTGGCTATATCGCTCCTTTATTGCAACATAGTCATATCTCAAAAAATTTGCATTTCGAGTTAACAAAGCAGAAATGTTGACAGTACTACCTTTTATATTGTGACAAAAATTTATTCAAATTACTTGTAAGCTGTTTTCTTTAGAGGATCTTTTCTAAAAATATTTTCTAAGACTTGTGTGGAAACTAACAGCCTTATAGTGAAAGACCAATGTAAGCAGACTGCGGTAGCGGCCGGCAACAATTTGACCTGTTTACAAAAAAATTAGTTTTTTTTTATAAAAATATTCATACTAAAATTTCAACAAGTTGAATTTAATTTAATTTGGCAATGCCGTTAAATGCGGCCGAGCGGCAATGTTGAATTCAATTTAACTTTTTGTTTTGCCGCTTCTATATGTCAAACCAAAAAGTAAAGGAACAAAACATAGAGCAAATAGAAGAAACAAATTAATTTTCTTTATTTTCGGGCTTAAAATTTTTAACAACTAAATTTATTTATTTATTTTTGCGTTAAGAGAGTAAAAATTGTTTTTGCTTAAATTCCGATACATAAATTTTTACTTCGATTAGCCGCGTTCATTTGCCTATATCAAACAAATTCAAGCGGTAAATAGAACAGTTGGTTGCCGCCCGTTGCCGTATGCCGCTTACATTGGCCTTTCACTTTTAGGTTAATGGATTGTTTTGAGCAGCTGTAATGTTTTCAGCCGATCTTGCAGTACCTTGTGCTCCTTGAACCTATCACGTACAGACCCTCTTTCTTCCAAAAAATTGACTACACGAGTGAGTTTTGTTGGCAAGTTATTTCTGCACAAAAATTATACGTAATTTTCTCATCGTCACAGTAACCGATTATGGATTTTGATAAAATGTTTTAACGATTAAAACACGTTACTTTACCAAATATTTTTCCATAATAAATTTTCAGCGTAACTAGTTTACAACTGCCATTTAATGAACTATCCAGACTACTGTTTACCCCAAATGGCGGCAAAAGAAAGTAGTATACTTTCCCGGGGGACACCCGGTATTTAAAAGTATTTTACTTTTATGTCAAGTGTAATCTTTTTTAATTACTTGGCAAAAATCTTTAAGTGAACGCAGCATGAAAATTGTATGACAAAACATTTTGAAGAATTTGTGTTTTCGTAAAATTTTTCAATAATTTTTACAGTTCTTACACACATACACACACACACACACATGCACATCCACTCGCACACTTATGTTACCAACCAAATAAAAATTGCTCCCAGTTTGTATGAAAATAATCGTTTAATCAAAGAGACCAAAAGTGGCTTTTTATGATGATGATGATGATGAGTTTGTCTTCTACTTTTAGCTGCTTTAATTTCATATTGAAACCAGGCCACTCCGTCCTGTCCTGTCCTGTTCTGCTCTTTGCTTCTTATTTCTGTCTTGTGTAATGTGTGCATTACAAATTCAACATTTTACTCTCGAGTATTTTGTGCATACAATGTATTTAAGCAGGCCTGGCTGACTGACTATGACTGCATTTAAAATTCCAAATAAGTGTGTTGATGAAAACGAAGGTCTTCCCATGTGCTGTTTGCAATATGTGCTTAAGCTGTCAAATAGTTTCTTTCATTTCTTTTTTTTGTTCGTTTCGTTAAGTCATATTATTTGCTGGACGTTTTCTGAACAATTTATATAATACTTCATATCTTCTGTTATTCTTTTAAGTACTCTGTGGTAATGTTTGTTGAAAAAAAAAAAAATCTAAAAAATTGTATAAAATTTTAAGAAGAACAAATATTTAGCAATATTTTAGGATGTGACAGAAATACGGAAATGCAAATAAAAAGTTTCTACAATAAATTTTGGTTTTAAAGGTTCCATTTACAACAAACATGAATACATATTTGTATATATAAAAGTTTGACTTAAACACTTACGGTCATACGAGTATGCCAAAATTGGACTAAGCGGATGGACCAATTGAGGCGCAGCCGCGGCCAACATTTGCATGAAATAATCTTCAAACATTAAATTATATCGATCCAAATAAATATTTCATGCATTTTTCTGAATTTTATGTGTGTTTTTTTTTTTAATTTCCGATAGTTCTTATAAAATCACCCATTATATATATATATATATATATATATATATATATATATATATATATATATATATATATATATATATATATATATATATATATATATATATATATATATATATATATATATATATATATATATATATATATATATATATATATGTATATATGAAGTTATGTGATAACGCAGCAGCTCAAACATTGATGCTTGTGCGTGAGTTTTTGGCAAAAAACCAAATCGTTATCATGCTTCAACCACCGTATTCACTGGACTTGGCCCTCGCTGACTTTTTCCTCTTCCCAAAACTGAAGACGCCAATGAAAGGAAAGCGTTTTGCTACGACTGAGCAGATAAAGAAAAAACCGAAACAGGAGCTGTTGGCGATATCAAAAATCGCGTTTCAGAAATGTTTCGAGGATTGGAAAAAACTCTGGCATAAGTGTATTATATCTGAGGGGGTTTACTTTGAAGGGGACAAAATGATGAGCAAATAAATACTGCGTACATAGTTTTATATAAATGTAAATGATACATACATTCATATCAAGTGCAGCAGGTAGTAATCCTTATTGACCTTACAATATTTTGGCATGAATTCATGATACACCACGCCATTGCAGTCGAAGAAAACACTGAACGAACCCTACACATTTCACCGAACTTGACGTGCTTTTTTCGGTCTAGCTTCTTCTGCATGTGTAATAATATAAGTTGTAAAATTTGTTAATCAAATTAGATATACGAGTACTGTTTTCAAATCTCAAACTCGGCTGGACTAAAGTTTTTGTTAAGATAAAAAGTTGCTTTTACGCAGCAATAAAATTAATCATATTTTTCTCAAAATATTAAAAAGGAAGTAATTTGAATTTAAATAAACTGACAATTGAAAAAAAATTATATCGCTCCTTTATTGCAACATAGTCATAACTAAAAAAAGCTTGTTTCTAGAAAAACGCATTTAAAATTTTTACGGCCTTGTGTATAATAAAAAACCTTGTGCTAAGTAACTAGCTGCTATCTTTCCTTCATGGAATTTTACACACAAAAAAACTTAGCAGCTAGTTAGTTAGTATAAGAATTTTGCTTATAATGGGTTATTTTATAAGAACTATCAGAAATTAAAAAAAAAAAACACATAAAATTCAGAAAAATGCATGAAATATTTATTTGGATCGATATAATTTAATGTTTGAAGATTATTTCATGCAAATGTTGGCCGCGACTGCGCCTCAAATGGTCCATCCGCTTAGTCTAATTATGGCATACTCTTTCCAACATTTCGGCCGGTATCTCAAGAATAATGTTGGCAATGTTGGCTTCCAGTGCGTCAATCGAAGCGGGCTTGTCGCTATAGACATTAGCCTTAACATAGCCCCACAAAAAATAGTCTAGAGGCGTTAAATCGCACGATCTGGGCGGCCAATTGACTGGTGCCAAGCGTGAAATAAACTGTTCACCAAACTCACCTTTCAATTGGTCCATTGTTTCGCGTGCTGTGTGGCATGTGGCGCCGTCTTGTTGAAACCACATGTCATGCAAGTCAAGCTCTTCCATTTTGGGCAAAAAAAAGTTTGTTATCATCGCACGGTAGCGCTCACCATTCACAGTAACGTTGTGATTCGCATCATCTTTGAAGAAATACGGCCCAATGATGCCGCCAGCCCATAATCCGCACCAAACGGTTGTTTTTTGTGGATGCATTGGTAGCTCTTGCAATGCTTCTGGCTGCTCTTCACTCCAAATACAGCAGTTTTGCTTGTTCACGTATCCATTCAACCAGAAATGAGCCTCGTCGCTGAACACAATTCTTCGATAAAAAAGTGGATCTTCATCTAACTTTTCAAGAGCCCATTCACCAAAAATTTGGCGTTGTGGTAGGTCGTTTGGCTTCAATTCTTGCACCGGCTTTATCTTATAAGGCTTCACAGCCAAATCCTTCCGCAAAATTTTCCACGTAGTGGAGTAACACAGGCCCAATTGCTGCGAACGGCGCCAAATCGATAATTCACGGTCATCACCAACACTCGCCGATACGGCTGCGATATTTTCTTCAGTTCGCACTCTACGTAAGCGTGTTGGTGGTTTAATGTCCAACAATGTAAATTTGGGGCGAAATTTTTTTAAAATAGCCCGAATAGAAGCCTCAGTAGGTCGATTAAACTGACCATAAAATGGAAGAAGCGCGCAATGAACTTTCTTAACAGAGCGCGCATTGTGGTAATAAAATTCAATAATTTTCAAGCGTTGTTCGTTTGTAAGACGATTCATGATTAAATTATAGACCAAACTGAAGATGTTTGACAGTGACACAAGATACAAAACGTGCGTGAGCTGTCAAAACTAGTGTTGCCAAAAAGATAATAGCAAAAAATAGTGAAAGGCCAATGTAACTGGCATACGGCAACGGGCGGCAACAAACTGTTCTATTTGCCGCTTGAATTTGTTTGATATAGGCAAATGAACGCGGCTAATCGATGTAAAAAATTTATGTACCGGAATTTAAGCAAAAAAAAAAAAAAAAAAAACAATTTTTACTCTCTTAACGCAAAAATAAATAAATAAAAATTAACAAACGCATTAACTAACTTTCGCATTTGGTCAATTACAACGGAATTACTGCGTGTAGTATACCTTCTGGCGGAAACCCGTTTTAATGATAATAAAAATTATTATTATTATATTATAAAAATAGTATTCCCTCAAAACATGCTCATGTGAGGAACTTGGCAGCACTTGTTTATAAAAAAAAGAAATTTTGAAATGGAATGAGAATACATGTGCACACTCACAAAGAGTAATCGTATATCTAAATCAAGGGTGCCCAAAAGTTCTTTATGGAAGAGCAAACACCAATTCATTTAAGGAAAAACTACTTTTATTTAATATTTTTTGTTGTAAAAAGCAAAACATATTTACAAAAACAAAATTTACACTGAAAATCGTTGTCGTCAATTTTTACCAACAAAGCATGCTTTGCTTTTGTGTGTGTGCAAAAAGTATATAAGACATAGTTGTTTCTGTATTTTTCATTGCTAGTGCTGAGTGCAGTATGTGTGTATTAACGAGCACAATCCTATAGTTAAGCGTCTTTGCAAAAACAAGTAAACATCAAGCGCATAGGGATTGCGCATTCCTGGTCTAAATGCAGTGATGGCATGGAAATCATAAAAATGGCAATTTATCGTCAAATTTGGGAAATTATAAAGCGTAACAAACGCATTAACTAACTTTCACATTTGGGCAATTACAATGGAATTACTGTGTGTAGTATACTTTCTGGCGGAAACCCGTTTTAATGATAATAAAAACTAATCCCAAGTATTCCCTCAAAACATGCTCATGTGAGGAACTTGGCAACAGTTATTTATACAAAAAAAAATATAAATTTTTAAATGGAAGCAAAATATTATGTTCGCATTAACCATATGTATGCTCATAAAACCGTCTATTATTGTACATTACAAAAGCTATTGTTGTGTTGAAATTATTTTTTAACGCATGTATGTATATTAATGATAAATAGTCGAACTTATTGAATATTTCTAATATTATGCGATCAATTTATTATTGCATTCAACTATCAGCAATGTCACAGAGCTTAATTCCGTTCGGAAACGGAGTTAAATTCTATTTTTACTTCTTCAAAAAACGAAAAACTTAAAGACTTTTCGGAATGAAATCATTTTTAATTGTAAGAATGAAACTAGTATTATCTTGTAGAATTGATTTCATTCGGAAAAAGTTTTAAATTTTCGTTTTTTGAAGAATTAATAAACCGATTCAATTCCATTTTCGAACGGAAGTGAATTCTGTGACATGGCCGTATGTGTTCAAATGATAGGGTAGTGTTTTGCCTCTCACCATGTGCACATGTAATTAAATTCGTATGAAACCAAACTGTACTGGAATAGGTAGCAATATATGTACATGTGTTTATTATTTTATATTTTTTCATCGTTTATATCTTCAATATTAATTTATTTTCAATGCATTTCATTACCTTGAAGTGTGGAAGGTGTTGGACTACATTTTGTTAGTCTGCGCAGTGTCGAAGTTATATACACTGGGCACTGATCAGTTTCAACTAATTTAATTTCAACATTGTAAACTGTGCAATAGAGTTTGTTTTAGTGTTTCGTGTTAAAGTTAAACCTCCGCGAACACAACTCCCTCTTTCCTCCTCATCATATGCGCTGCAGATGTAGGGGCTATCCCCCGAGTACTGGTCCCAGATAAAAAAAAAAAGATATGTAATAATAGAACATAGAGGCTCAAACGATATTAAAAACGTTAATATGCTGCTAGTGGCAACAATATAATTATGACGGAGTAAATACTAATGTTGCCACAACAATATTCCAAACTTTTTTTTAAGTTTTTTGAGTAGTGAAACAAACACAAAAACTGCCAAGCTTTTTTGCTTGTCTGCAGTAACACCCAGGGTCGGTGGCAGCAATCGAACCTGCAACCTCGAGACTGCTGATCGAGCACTCTACCCAATCAGCCATCGAGACACCCATCTGATTTTTCTTTGCGTGCACTTACCACTGTAGCCCTCTTTCGCAAAACGGCAAATTTTGATTATTTTCTATTAAAAAATTTTTGCAACCTTTATTTAAGATATTTCGCTAACAAATTGTATGCATTTTTATTTACACTACATACATTAAGCGCTCTTAGCCATCGTTGTCTACAACAAAACAAACCTGTTAGTATTCTCCACGCCTTTGATAGTATGCTTGCTCTATTCTTTTTGCGGCTCAGGATCTTTTTCTGTGGTCTCTTCGCATTTCGCTGGCATCTCAACCACTTTTTGGCTATTTTCCTGCTCTTTATTTAATTTGCTCTTTTTCGGCGACTGCTTGGATTTGCCACCTGATGCTTTTTTCACTGCCTGCTCGTTTTTTATGGTCAAGAAAGTAGAAATACGTTGAGCTACAGTCAAATCAATTTCTCCTCTCTCCAGCCTCTCCAGCTGATGTTTAACCGTTGCTGTTCTCACCACCTTTTTGATTTTATGTCTCAGATAAAAATACTCAAAGACATGATGCACAATGAAATAAATTATTATTAAAACAAAGAAAACTGTGGTGCCTTGAAGAAATGTATCTTTTATTGAGGTGGCGGTTATAATTTGTTCTTTGCGTAAAATCCACACGAACCAGGGCACAAATCCCACCCAATACATAAAGAAGATGATAATTTTCAAAAGTCTATGGACCAGCATTTGAAAAAAGTTTGTTAATTTTCTTTTTCGCCAGTGAATTTTTCCAAAGCAGCAGCGTTCGTTGTCTGCTTTAATTTCCAAAGTTAACTGTTTAGATTTTATTTAATTGCACACGTTTCAGCGAATCCAATCAGTCAGTCGTTTGTATCTAATTGTGCTTTAAGCAAACAACTTGGGCACTTTGATTGGCTCAGTTGATCAGCGTCGCTCTTTGCGACAGTGTGAGTGCGTTGAGTGGTTGCTGTTTATCGTCAGTTTATTGTTTACGCACATTTTTCACAGAAAATGTCAAATGATGTTTTTTTTTAAGTTTCAGTGGGGATGAAATTATCTACAGTTGCTTGAATTTGAAGCGAGTATGTATGCCTGTGTGCATGTGTGTTTGTGTGTGTGTGCAATTAGAACCAATTTATTCTAGTGATGTAAATTGCTCAGTTGGCTTGATGTCATCATGAATCATGTTGTTATCGATTCGCGGCTGATGATGAATCTCATTTACAAAGTGAAACTATTAAAAAAAATAAATAAATAAATAAATTTCCATATAAGCAAAGGCCCTAGATTGCGAATACTCTGAAAGGAAATGAAACTTATTAAACCATACCAATGTACATAGATATGTTTCAGAGACAGAATGTCCTATTCTCAAAATAAATTTAGATAAGAACATATTAGTATAATCTATATGTACATGTGCGCCTCATTTTTCATATTTTATTTAGTGATCAAAATAAACGCTAAATTTTAAACAAATAAATTTTATTTTAATAACAAAATAAAGACTTTCTTTAAGAACACTTGTTTCTTTGTACGCTCTCTAACTAATTTAAAAAAATCACTTTGTTTGCTGTGGTTTTCTGTGGCGAAACGAGATGATGTAACTTACGGTAGAATCATAGTTGCCAGATTAAATCGCCATTTTGACGATTTGCATGCTTATATTTATCACTGCATTAAGACCACCACCCGGGGAACAGGTTTTGCCTTGGCGTATTCCTAACTTAGGCGCTCTGTTTTTCGGGGAAAAGAGGGGAAGGGGTCCCTCGTTTGGTGCGGCAAACAAAACTCTAGGAAGCCACATGACTTATGTTGTGTTGGCTTCCGAAACCCTTACCAAAGGTATAAAGTGGCAGAACGGGGATCAGCATGGCCTCCGGGAAGTTCTGCTTGCGGTTCGACCCGGGCTGATCATGGTTGAGGTGCCTACCTTGGCTGTAACGTTGGCTGTAAGAGACTGTTAGTATCCTTGATAATTGTTTGGTGATGGCTTTTTTCGGGGACTAACAATCTCCCGAGGATCTGTTGCCTATACAACAGATACGTGTACTGTAAGGAACCGGTGGTGACGGTTTGACGGGTGAGTTGGTTTAAGGGCTGATGCTCTTAGTGGGCTTCGGCCTACCAACTCAATAAGCCTTGTCTTCCGTTGATTGCTGGGAAATTGCATACATGTGGGATTAGAAAGCCCGAACTCCTCAACAAGAAGTTGTTCATATGACCGCAATCATATGACAATAATTGCTACCTGTGTGAGCCTAGCAAGCCACACGGGGGCGGTGGTGAATCGTGAAAAATTCACTCCGTTAAAGTGGTCCACCATCAGGTTAGTTCGTCAAGGCAGGTACTGATGTAAATCATTTTCACAGTTGTACGCTCTCTAACTAATTTAAAAAATCACTTTGTTTGCTGTGGTTTTCTGTGGCGGAACGAGATGATGTAACTTACGGTAGAATGATAGTTGCCAGATTAAATCGCCTTTTTGACGATTTGCACGCTTATACTTATCACTGCATTAAGACCAGGAGTGCCCAATCCCTATGCGTTTGATGCTCAATTGTTTTAGTAAAAGCGCTTAGCTATAGGGCTGTGCTCTTTAGTACACACATATTACACTCAATACTAGCAGTTCTTCAGTGCACACACACAACAGCAAGGCTAAAACACTTTCACATGCTTTGCTGGTAAACATTGACGCTAAATCTAAAGATCCATACCACGCGTTATACGCGCTAACGCGTTCGGTCTGTCTGCCAAAAAATTAGAATCAGTGCAATTGTATGTGACAAGTTACGCATCACAAAGCATAGAACGCATAGACGCGTACGACGCAAAAAGTACTACTTTTGCACGCGTCATAAGCGTTATAAAAACTGCCAGTTGTTTTTGGTAGCTGCAGATCACAATTATTTTATTTTTTCAAAGTTTTCGCCAATATTATTCGTGCCGTGGATTGTTATTTTATATTTTTGTGTTAAAAAATGTTTTTATTTAAAAAATACGTCAAACATAACAAAAAAAAAAAAACTTATCGCATGAAAAGCGTTGCATGTAATTTGAGTTTAAGAAAAGTCTAGAACGCGTAGAATAGTGATCTTCTATTAATTTCCGAATTGGGTCGTAAAAACAGGGTCACTTTTAACGCTCGTAAGACCCAATGTTGCTTATTAACGCACAAACAAACGACCGCA
Organism: Thecocarcelia acutangulata; assembly: GCA_914767995.1. Taxonomy (NCBI): domain Eukaryota; kingdom Metazoa; phylum Arthropoda; class Insecta; order Diptera; family Tachinidae; genus Thecocarcelia; species Thecocarcelia acutangulata. Next base: position 24,102,282 of record OU612097.1, on the reverse strand, counting down.
AATGCTGCTTCATCTGTACTCATGGATGGTATAAATATTGAGGAATCGGAATGAAGATACAGTGTGATGTTCGCTGGACTGAACACATTTTTCATGTCTCTAAAAAAGCATTCAAGTGCCTCGGCTTTTTGAAACGGTGCAAGATGTACTGCACTCCATCCGATCTCCTTATTACTTATACCACCTATATCCGACCGAAAATGGAATACAACTCTCATGTTTGGGACGGTGCCTCAAAGTCTAATTTGGGGTTACTCGACCGTGTGCAGGAGAGGGCGAAGAAGCTCATCAGTGACAGTAGGGTATCCAACTCTATTGATTCACTGGAGCATCGACGCAGTGTGGGGTGCGTTACTCTGTTCTATCGTTACTACAATGGATTTTGCTCTGACGAGATTAATGATATTGTTCCCGAAACTCGCATATTTTTACGTAGCACGCGTTCATCGTCCAGAGCTCACCCATTTGTGGTTGATTGCGCGGGGAATCGTACTACGCATTACAGAGAGAATTCGTTTATCAGCCGCACGCTTTGTCTGTGGAACAAGTTGCCTGCAGACGTATTTCCTGTCTGTTATAACGTTGGAAAATTCAAGTCACATGTTCACAAACACTACTCCCGTTTTCCCCTCCTCACAACCTATTTTCCTAGTTCTGGTACAATGCACTGTAGGGGTCATCCCCCAAGTACTGGTCCAAGATAAAAAAAAAAAAAAAAGTTTGAAACGTTGCGTACAACGCACAGCGCATGTAATGCGTGGTATGGATCTTCAGCTTAACGATTATCAGTGTAAACTTTGTTTTTGTAAAGATGTTTTGCTTTTTATAACAAAAAATATTAAATAAAAGTGGTTTTTCCTTAAATGAATTGGTGTTTGCTCTACCATTTTGAGCCCCCTAATTTAGACATACGATTACTCGTGTGGAAAACAAAAAGCTTGTGTTTTGACGGGCATTAATAAAACATTTTTGCTTTTAAAATTCTCAATAACCCAGCGGCCAAAGTTTCGCTTACAGAAGCGGTGATCCGATGCACACTTGTAAGTCAGTAATGCACACCATCTCATATGCGAACCTAGTATACATTTTCATACTCATTGCCGCATTTGTGGAGTGAACGCCTACCACCTGCACACAAAGTAAGCGAGCTAGTGTGGTGTTCATCCAACAAAAGCGCATTACTTCCTAACATACATTGTAAGCCGGCAGTAGGCAGCTCGGATACAATCTCGCATACATTGTAAGCCGGTAGTAGGCAGCTCGTACGTACTGCGCACTTCGGTTTTTTGGGAATATTTCATTAAATAAATTTGTTCCGTTTTTTGTTGACTGCATTCTTTTATTTTTTACTAAATGTTTTATCTTTCCTGTACATTTTTAAATGGTGAAGTCGCTATTTTTAAGCGATATGCGTTTTCCAGAACACCTATTTGGCGATTTCAAATCGCAAAACCATATTTCTTGCGTTATACGTTTCTCAGAACATGTCTGATAATAAGTTTTTTGAATGTTTTTAAGGACCGCTTTACAAATAAAACAAATAAATATCCTTTCACAAAAAAACTAGTGAATAGTCTTTTGTTTCAGAAATTAATTTAAAAAATATGTACATAGAAATAATAAAAAAGTTGAAGGGGTGCTTCGTATCATTCCCTAAAAGTATGCTTTATGTTTCACACCTCATTTATTTTTATGCGATTATGAAATGCATTCAAATCGTTTTTTTTTATTTTTTATTAATGGCTTTAATTGCACAGTAATAATTTTGTGGCTGATAGTATATTCATATTTTTAATTTATATTTTTTGCCATTTTAAAAATTATAATAAATTTATATTTGTTTTATTGCAGATTTAATATTGTTTATTTTTTAATGTGTCCATTCAAATAATTTTATGCTGTTTTTTCAAATGTTTTTTGTTTTTCAATTTGAATAATTTACTAATAAGTATATTAATTAAACTGCGGTTTTAATTTTAATTTTTTAAAACAGCAAAATTTAATAACAAACCTACGCCCCTTCGCCACCCTACGCCACACTTCCTCTTCTGAACAGGAGTTACTACATTTGAAACAGATTTTGTAAAAAACCAAAACCGTTCAACATTATAATTAATTATTCCCCATTGTTGTGTATTAAACATTAATTAGTTGCTCATATTATAATTAAAAACTCACTTGTGCGTGGATATGTGTTTGTGTGTGTCTTTCAATCGTGTTTTTGTTATTGTTGTTACAGCTGCACTGTCCAATAGCAGCGCAAAGGGAGTAGAAGTGCCGAGAGGAAGGAAACAAAAAGTATTTCATTACAAATGCAGTGAAGCAGCAATTTCCAAATAACACAAAATATATTTTGCAAACATTACAATTGTGAATTGCAGTCGCATGTAGTAGAACAAAGCAATAACAATTAATATTTTTAATAATTATGATTTGCAGTTAGAGATTTATGCATAAATAATAGATTCTTTGAAGTACACAAAAGAATAGCATTGAATTAAATTGGGGAAGTATATAAGTTATCCCCAACAAATTTAACTAAAACAAATTCACAATTGGTGCAAACTAAACCTCACGGAACTAAATTGAAAAAAAAATCAACTACAAGGTGGCGCAAAAGTAATCCTCCTATCAGAAAATGCTATAAATTTTGCGATTGGCCCCTAATGTCAGTTCTGTTTTGACATTTGTGTAGTAAACACATGTGAAATACACGTTAATAAACAATATTACGCTACCCTGCTCCAGAAAGCGGAATATTGGTGACTATTTATTTCACCCCAAGAGGAAGATGACTTTTCATCAAAAATAATCATGAGTGATGAGGCCCATTTCCATCTTAGCGGGTACATAAATAAGCAAAATTTACGCTGCTGGGGCACTGAAAATTTGCGTGTAACCCACGAAGAGCCATTACACCCGCTCAAAGTCACTGTATGGTGTGCTATTTTCGCTGGAGGAGTCATCGGACCTATTTTCTTCCAAGATGTCGCGGGCCAAACGGGCAATTTGGATTTAGAGAGAGGCACGACTGTATAACGTCGCTTATCGACGTATCGGAAGATATAAGGTGCAGTCTTGATGATGTTTATATTACATTTCTAGTGCTCTTGGATCATTCTAAAGCATTTGATTCCGTTAGTCACCAAATTCTATGCAGTAAGATGTTTAATAAATTTAATTTCTCTTCAACAGCCACATCACTAATAGCAAGCTATCTCACTGATCGCTACCAATCAGCATATGTTGGTGACCGCATATCTACCGCCCTACCTGTATTTAAAAGAGTATCGCAGGGTTCTATTCTTGGGCCACTGCAGTTTACACTATATATAAATGACTTACCTAATCAGCTTCTGTACAGCAAAATGCATATGTATGCTGATGATGTGCAAATATACATTAGTTGCAAGAAAAATTTGATACACGAGTGCATTGCTAAATTAAACGTGGACTTAAATAGAATATCTTTATGGGTGGCTTCTAACAGACTGCAACTGAATCCTACAAAATCTAAATGTCTGGTGGTTGCCCAGAGAAATCAAAATATTATCGTAGATGTTCCGATGTTATTAGGTGATGAAAATATAGTAATTGCTGAATCAGCAAAGAATCTTGGAATCATTTTCAACAAATCAATTCAATGGGATACCCACATTACCTCTGTTTGTGGAACAATTTTTTCGATGCTGCGAATTCTTAATATCTCGAAGCATGTTACACCTCTAAATATCCGAGTGCTTCTTGCAAAGTCCTATTTAGTACCAAAGCTGCAACCGAAATTAATGCTTACTTTAATCGAGATAATACCGCTACGATTGATACACTGAATCCCAATATAGAAGAATTTATTCGTGAGATATCGGTTGATATGTTATAGAGAGTAAGGCGTAACAGCGATTAACATGTACATGAAATCATCTTTAAACTCAAATAAAAATCTCATACACTTATCTAAATTTTATGTTATATTTTTGTTTATTTATCAAAGTCAAAAGTTCTAAAAAATCACCCATTATATCTACATATGTACATATTTATATAAACTTTATATACACATGTCTGCTAATTTTTCAAGCACACTTTTAGGAGTAGTATTTTTCTATTACCATAATTTTTGTATCAAGATTCTTAAACAAATTCTTTCATAACATTTCATAAAAATATTATTCTGTTTTTGTATCAAAAAGAATTCTCAAAATTTTGTTTTATTTCTTTTCACATATATTATCTTATTTGTGTGTATCGGGTGTATCTTTTCATGTTTAAATCTTTAATATCAATACAAAATATATACATAAAACTTTTACATGTGATATACATATATGTATATATATATATATATATATATATATATATATATATATATATATATATATATATATATATATATATATATATATATATATATATATATATATATATATATATATATATATATATATATATATATATATATATATATATATATATATATATATATATATATATATATATATATATATATATATATATATATATATATATATATGTATGTATATATATATATATACATATTTTTTAATTTTTTTTATTTTTTTATTTTTTTTGCTTTTTTTTTATGTCAGATTAAAACAACCAAAACATGCTTTTAAATAATCATAAAATATCCTTGACTTGTCAGTTTTTGCTCTTAAAAAATATGAAAAAATCTCTTTAAAAAAAATAAAAAAGGAAAAACAACGTAAGGAAAGGTAAACTTGAAAAAAGAAAATAAAGAAAGCCTAAAAGTGTGCTACAAAAACTAGAAATAATCCAACATTTGTTGATAGTTGTTAAAGAGGCAGTAGTTGAATGCCAGCTGTGTGAGTCTGAATGCCATAAAAAGGCTTTTTCAGCTCCTTTACTTTTTATTTAACAAATATTTAACAGCATCAAATTTTTTAAGCAAAAAATATTAAAAACATTTTTCATGCCATAACTCTACATGAACTTATTATTATCTCAAATAGGAAGGAAAGGTTATAAAAAATCGTACAAAGACACAAGGCATAGATTCTTTTAATGGGAAGTTATTTTAGAAAACAAGAAAATTTTAAAATAAAACATTTTTGTTTTTTTTTTTGTAGAAAAACAAAAAAATTAAAAAACTGTTTTTAAAAATAAATCACCTTTAAAAAACTTAGCTTTAGAAAAAACCTTCCGAAAATAATTCCTTATGACAAAGGCTTTTTAATATAGATATTTAACATCTGTTATATAGGGTGCCCCAGAACTAAACATCAAGCCGGAATGTGATGACAGGATTGGTTGTAACCATCATGAAAAAAATCTGTCCCATGCAGTTTGAAAATTATGGAAAATTAAAAAAAATCTAAAAATTTGTTCCAACTGTAACCATTTTTCTGTTATTGTGGTTAATTGTCATTATTTTGTTCATTTAAACATTATTTGTAACCTTATTATTATTATTATTATTATTATTATTATTATTATTATTATTATTATTATTATTATTATTATTATTATTATTATTATTATTATTATTATTATTATTATTATTATTATTATTATTATTATTATTATTATTATTATTATTATTATTGGATGGGATATGGCCCTCATCGGTCATTTGCACTGCGACCAATGGTGATCTATTGTGCGTCCCTTGCCCCATTATGGGTTGAGTATGTCAAGAAAACGGACAAGCTCCATCATAGGGAGTGATATTAAGTCACATTCGCTTAACATATAAGCTTGTAGTAGCCTATATCTTCTGTGTCCCAGTGCTCCACATTGGGTGATTAAGTGCTCCATTGACTACTCTTCATCACCGCAGAATCTGCAAATGTCTGTGTTGGAAATTCCCATCCTATGCAGGTGCTTGTAGCAGTTATAATGACCTGTAAGTGCACCTGTCAATGTTCTGAGACTTTTCCTGTCCAGTTTTAGAGCACGTTCGGCTCTCTTTTTATCAAAGTTTAGAAATTTCTTGGAGTGTTCAAGACCAGCTGTCTCGTTCCAATGTTGTTCAACGATGGACACCGTCCATTTATTTTTGTAACCTTAACCCTAGATAACATTGCTAAAACCAAAGTCAAAAATAATCACACAGTTGCCCCAAGTTTTCTAGAATTTAGACTATTCAAGAATGAATTTAAAATTTTCCAATTTTGTCGACTTTGAAAGGCCCTCCTTTAATAAAAAATGTACTAAAGTGCCTTGGCAAGTGCCTTTAGAAGTTCGGTTTAGTTTAGTCAGAATTGTAAAATTGGTGCAAGTCTTAACAAAAAATTTGTGTCAATTTGTACGATTTTTTATTGAATTTTTGTTAAACTTTATACTTTTTTAAATTAGATTTTTGGTTTTCGTGCATTTGTACATCGTTTCCTTCGTTTTTATTTTAAATTTAAAAACCTAAATCTGCTACCAGACACGCGGTATGGAAACAAAATATATTAAAATAATTCTATTATAACTTTTTGTTTTATTTACAATTCACATCTGATTGGCCTACACTTAGTGCCTTGTTGTAAGCATTTCCCAGGCTTTGCCGGTTGGTCAGCTACAATATTACCAGGTCCCGTCGCTCCTTAGTACGTTTTGTTTATTTTATAACTTAGTCCTTAAGGACTACTGTGTTCAGTTTTGCAAACATTTCATTTGCATTACTTGACTGCTTTTACAACTTTTTAATCACTTAGATATTTTTAAAACTTAAAGCAATATTTATGGTAAAACCTTTAATCAACTCTAAGCTAATTTACGTTTGCAACTTGATAAGTTAAAAACACAAAATGCTTTCCTCATGCCACAACCACCTTTTTTCAAACTCCTATTAAATGAAAGTTTTAAATTTTATTAACACACATGAAACTTTCAGCCATCAGCTCTTCAGGCTGGTATTCAAATTCATTTCCTAGCAAACTATAAAACAGTTTTTTATTATATGAAAATAAAAATGATTAAGTTTGTACCAAAAACCAGCATAAAATAAATATCATTCTTATTTGGTCTTCTTTTTCTTCTTTTCTTGTTTAAGGCAAACAGCGAAAGTTCAGCCGCTCAATTCGGTACAAATCTTTTATAAAACAAAAATAAATATAAAGAATTTTTAATAAAACTTTTGAAATATTCAAATAGCAAAACTATAAAAAAAAAAATGATTTTTATAATCATTTACTCTCTATGATATAGTTTTGTATAGAGAGTTGTGTATAATAGCCTTGAAGTATGCCTCACTTTATTCAATAACAAAATAATAAACTGTTCACCCTGCTTTGAGAAGTATATTTTAAGCTGTCAGAAATTAATGAATAATATTGCCACGAATTTGAAAAAGAGAAAAATTTTTAATAAATTATAATTAACTTATTTTCTATGTTTCCCAGCTATCTGTATGTCGACATTTCATAGGAGCTACCCTAATCATCAGTAGACTTTGGAAATTTTTTAATGATATTTTCAAACATTCAACTTTACTGAGAATTAGGGTAGCTCGACATATAGATAGCTGCGAAACATAGAAAACAAACTATTTATAATTTTTTATTGGTATCAATGTTAGAAGCTAAAATATTGAATAAAAAACTCAACGGTTTGAAAATAATTAATTTTAATAAACAGCCACAATGGTAAACATAAGATCCATAATTTGAGGGCTTAATTTCATAAACGCAATATATAATCTGTATGTAATTAGGCAAATGCAAAACTTTACATCCTTTTCCACCTTCTAATTGTCAACCGATTTTGTTCATTATTTTGCCTATTAGGAGATATTTTAGATATTTACTGTATAACGAAACTTGGTATCAAGTCCTCCCGGGGAGCAGCTTTTGCCTTGGTGTACGTCTGCCAACGGCACTCTGCTTTCTGGGACATAGACGGGTAAGAGTTCTTTGTTTGTTGTAGCAAATAAAACTTTAGCAAGCCACATGACTTAGGAGAATGTTGTGTCGGTCTTCCGAAACATTTATTGTTTCTATGTACGACGGGCCGGACTAATCATCTAATTCCGTTTATGATCCAACTAAGACTGCGTGACTGCTCTTTCCTTATTCTACCTCATTTACATAGTTGTATAAATATTATAACTCTCAAGAGTTGTCCATTTGGGTAGTACGTAGTGATGGCACTACACAGTTAGAAAATGTTAAGTGGCAGAACGGGAATGAATAAAGCCCCCGGAAGGTTATGCTTGCAGAATGATGGTAATGATGGTTGAAGTGCCTACCTTAGCTGCAACGTTTTGGTTGTGGTTTAGACCTAAATAGTAGGAAGGAGAACTGGTTTCTTTGATAACTATGGTGAACCAATAGTGATAGTTAAGCGGCTGAGTTGGTTAAGGGCTGATGCTATTAAAGATATTGATACCAACTCATTAAGCCTTGTCTTGCATTGACGGTCTGTGAAATTGCATACAGGAGGGAATACTAGGCCCGAGCACTTTAGCAAACATGTATAATAATGATAAATAGTTGAACCCATTGAATTTTTCTAATATTATATGATGGTTTTTTTTTTTTGTTTTTTTGCTGAAGTTAAAATCCGGCTTTCGCCAAGAATTATTTAATTTTTAATTATAACAATAATTGCTGCTATCAATAACCTGGTTCAAAGGAGACAGGAAAACATAATTGAATACACTAAGCTGGGGGATAACTAGCTGTTTCGTAGTCGCTACACTGACGAAATGTTCGTGCGAACCCTTCACATATCTGACTACCACTGTTTATTTTATCAATAACAATAACAGCAATAAAAAATACTTTACTTTTTTACAAAAAAAAAAAAAAAAAACAACAACAAAAGATCTTAAGCTGCAAGAATTTTAATAATTTAACATAGAAGATCAAATAATATTAGGATATATTTTTTTTGTTGTATTTAGGAAAAAAGTTATTCGAAAAAAAAATTGGATGATTACGTTTGCACCACCTTCTTTCAATATTGTAATGACAATTTATTTTACCACAAAAACTTTTTAAATATTTACAAAAAAAATTATATTATTTAAAGAATTGTATTCCATAACAGTTGAAAACACAAAAAAAAATTTGTTTGCACCAAAGTAGAAATCAGTCGTATTTTATTTTCCATAAATAACTTTCTTTTTTTTTAATAAACTAACTTAATAATAGCACGAATAAATTCATGTGAACTTTTCTCACTATTTAAACTTTTTCCAGCAAAAGCATTTCATCAGTGTAGGGTGGTAACCCTGAAACTGGTGGCATGTCGGTGCTGACAGGAGCAGTCGGTGCTGCTGGCTTAACACTTTTGCCATTTTTTCTGCTAGAAGCCGGACTTTCAGTTCCGTTTGCTTTTAAAACTTGCATTTCTTGCGGCTTAGGCCTCTTGCCGGCACCACTGTTGGATCTTTTTGCTTTGGGCGATTTGGGCACACTGGCTTTTGTAAATGTTCGTATATCCTGTGCCTCTTTTATGTCGATTTCACCGCGTTCCAAGCGTAGCAGCTGTTGTCTGATGGTCACCTTACGCACGCGCTTCTTGATCTGATGTTTTGTATAGAAGTGATCAAAAATGATTTTTATCACCCAATAAGTAACAATGAGCACAAAAAACAGTGTTGTATACTCAATGATACTCTCCAGTATTGTACTCTGTGCGATGATATTGTGACTGTTTAGGAAAATCACCAGCCAGGGCACAAAACACAGCCAAAAGCAGGCGAATATAAGGATTTGTATGAACTTTTGCAACATTTGAAATATTCTTGTGTTTGCTTAAATGCGTTTCCCTAAAGCATTTCTCGGCGACTGTTTGTGTTTTCAGAACTGATGAGTTCCATACCAAGTCATTTCGTTTAATTTTAGCGCAACTCTTGCGGTTAAAAAAATCTTTTCTAATTTAGAAATAATTATCGTAAAAGTATGAATGTGAATATTTTAAATATATATGTGTGTACAATATGTATACACATGTGTCTGTATGTATTCATTTAAACCATTTAAGGTCACTAAGATTTAATTGAAGAATTGGAGATTAGGAAAAGCAAAAACAACATAAATTTAACTGCAATAGAAACACAAAAAAAATTGTTCGTTTTAACTTCATTACAATACATTAAAAAAAACATCCGTTTATCTATGAAAGTTACAGTTTTTATTTAAAATCATTTTATTTATTAAAAAGTGTTTCCTCATTTCCAAAAAAAAATTTAATTTTTGCACAAAACAGTATAAAAAATTACATTTTTTAAATTAAATTTTTTAAGTTTTGTACTTTTATTCCAATGTGATTTTCAAAAGGTAGTTTTGTTGAAGATTATTTAATTGTTGATTCTAATTTACTCGAACTTTTTCCATTAAAACCAAAGCAGCTTTAATACGGTAGTGGTATACGCTCTGCTGTCTTTCGATTCCTTTGCGTAAATTTGTCAAAAATACATAGACTTCTTTGTTTTTTCAAACAAAACTTTGACAACTGTTTGTAAATTCTATCAACAAACTACATGTTGATGTTTTTTGGTGTTGTATTTATTGTAATTCTGCCACTACCTATTAAAGCTGCATGGTTAAAAACTTTTTTTTTTTTCATAAAAATAAATAATAAAAATATATTTGAAGGTGTATTAAGTGTTCTTTTGACTCCTTTTATTATTTAAAAAGCTATTTTTTAAAAAATGCTTTTTTTTAAGCTAATTTTTTAAAAGGTTAAATTTTTAAAAAGCACTTTTTTTAGAAAATACTTTTTTATAAGTTGCTTTCTTCTAAAAAGTATTTCTTTTAAAAGTTATTTTTTTTAATAGGTACTTTTCTTATAAAAGATATTTTTTTTAATAAGTACTTTTTTCAAAAGAACTTTTTTCAAACGGTATATTTTTGTAAGTTCCTTATTTAAAAGAGACTTTTTTTAAAAGTTACTTACTATAAAAGGTAGTTTTTACAAAAGTTTTCTTAAATATACTTTTTTTTAATAGTTACTTTGCTTAAAAGGTAGTTTTTTGAACGCTGTTTTTTTAAAAGGTGGTATATATTTCAAAAGGTACTTTTTTGAACAGTATTTTTTAAAAGATACTTTAATAAAAGGTACTTTTTCAAAGGGTTTTTAAAAGCTACTTATATTAAAAGGTATTTTTTGTAAAGGTAAAAGTAGTTTTTTAAAAGGTAATGTTTTAGACGGGACTTTTCTAAAAGGTACTTTTTTGAAAGGTACTTTTTTAAAAGGTAGTTTCTAAAAGGTTCCGTTTTCAATAGTACTTTTTCAAAAGGACTTTTTTAAAAGATATTTTTGAAAGGGTACTTTTAAAAAAGGTACCTTTCAAAAAGGTATCTTTTAAAAGCTACTTTTTAAAAGGTATTTTTTTACAAAATACTATTTTAGAAGGTACTTTTTTAAAAGGTGTTTTTTAAAAGGTATTTTTTTAAAAGGTACTTTTTTAAAAGGTACTTTTTTATGTACTTTTTTAAAAGGTACTTTTTTATGTACTTTTTTGAAAGGTACATTTTGAAAGATGTTTTATTAAAAGGTACTTTTGTAAAAGATTTTTTATTAAAAGGTACTTTTTTAAAAGGTACTATTTAAAACTTTCTTTGTTAAAAGGTACTTTTTTCAAAGGTACTTATTTAAAAGATTTTTTATTAATAGGTACGTTTTTAAAAGGTAGTTTTTTAAAAGGTTCTATTTTCATGGGTACTTTTTTAAAAGCACTTTTTTAAAAGGTACCTTATAAAAGGTACTTTTCAAAAAGGTATCTTTTAAAAACTACTTTTTTAAAAGGTATTTTTTTACGAAATACTATTTAAAAAGGTACTTTTTTAAAGGTACTTTTTGAAAAGGTACTTTTTTAAGAGTATTTTAGTAAAAGGTACACTTTTTAAAAGCAACATCTCTTAAAAGTGACTTTTTTAAAAGGTATTTTTTTAAAAGCCTACTTTTTTTAAAAAATATTTTTTAAAATTTTTTTTTAAAGTAATTTTTTCATAGGTCTTTTGCTAAGAAACTATTTCTAGTAGGAAAGTTATTTCGAAGACCTATTTTTAAAAATAGAAGTTTTCTAAAATGTAGTAATTTTAAGAGGTACTTTTTTGAAAAAGTTTTTTTTTAAAGTGTACTCTGTTAGTATTTTATTGCAAAAAATTATGTATTTTTTAAAATATATGGCACTTTGTTCAGAGGCCCGTGTTTAAAATAATTGCTAAATTGTATTATATGAACTAATGTTTGCCTTTCAGAAGGTAATTTTGAAAAGGTACTATTTGTTAAAGGCTCTTTTTTAAAAGCTATTTTTTTATGGCCTAGTTATTTAAAAATAGTTTTTGTAATATGAACTTTTTTAAAGCCAACTTTTTCATAAGGAACTTTTTTAAAAGATACTTTTTTAAAAATCACTTTCTTTTAAAGATATTTTCGAAAGTTACTTTTTCTTAAATGTGAGTTGTTTGAAAAGTATCCTTTTTGAAAAGTACTTGTTTTACACTACTTTTTGAAATAGGTATTTTTTAAATTTTTTTTTAAGATATTATTTAAATAACTATTTTTTAGAAAAATATTTAATATTCTTTTTTTTTTTTTTTCTTTAAAAAGTACTTTTTTAAAAGATTTTTTTTTTTAAATTTTTTAAACAATAATTATTTTATCTGTTTTGGAAAGCTGCTTTTTTAAGGTTTTTTTTTAATTTTTTTTTTGATAGATAGGTTCTTGTAACGTAGTTTTCTTAATAGTACATTTTTTAAAAGCTACTTGTTTTGAAAATTTGTTTTTTAAGACGGTACAATCTGCAAAAGCTTTTATAAAGGGTTTTGCAACACGTACTTATTTTAAAACGGCCCTTTTTGGGGAAAAAAGGTTCATTTTTCTATACAATACTTTTTGTAAATCCTTTTTCAAGGATGCTAACAACTTGTTAGCTAAAAATCGAATATAGAGATTTTTTAAACTCAAAAAAAAAAAAAAAAAAAAATCAAGCACCAAAAATTGAAATCTTTAAATAGAAGAAATTACAATTTTTTTTTGTTAACCAAGGCGAATTCATTACTAGGTGAACTTGACAGCTCAAGTGATTATTTTTTGCTTCTCGCGTTTTTTCCAATGAGACTGTCAAATTATTATTCTTTTGTTTAGAAAATTTTTTGCGCCCTTTTAATCTGAAGATTTTTTGTATGATTTCAAGAAATTTATGTGAATTTAAAAGTAAAAAACTAATATAATCTGTGATTTTAATTACAAACAATTATAAAAGTTTATATTTAACGTTTATATAAAATTTTTTCTTAGGTGAATTTAGATTTTGATATTCACGATATGTTTTACAATAACAAGATACATAGTACTGAATTCGCCTTTCCGCTTGCATTCACCTGTATAAATTCGCCTTGCATAGTACTGAATTCGCATTCTCACTTGCATTCACCTGTATGAATTCGCCATTCACATAGTTGTGTTACTTAATAGCATAATATCGTAGGAGCATTCCATTCAATAAAACACCGCTAAAGTATCCTTGATAACATTATTTATCAGGCATTTGTTAATTGCTTTACATGTTATTTTTGCGTGCGAACGGTGCGTACGCTAGTGTGCTTGTTCTTCATCTGCTCGTTTTAACAGCTTCTTTTAATTGCCACTTTGCAAAAACGCCGTTGCATTATAATTTGATTTATCCCGCAAAACGAAGAAGAAAAAACTTTAATGTAATCAAAAATGTGGAAACTTTTTTTTATTACGCCATCATTTTCATTAAAATTGAAACTAGTATTCAGCAACTTTGTAATGGAAAAATTAAAAGTATGGACTTAATTTGATTACAACAAATAAAAATATAAACGAAGAGATGACGAAGAGCGAGTAGTGGAGTAGCGGCATACATTTTTAAAGAGACTGCTTAATGGTTTAAGAGAGATTACGATTATGCGAAGATAATCAAGGTTTTTCTTTCGGAAACAATAAAACAAAAAAATGTTTGTTTACTACAAAAAATCGTAATTAGTTTAATTGTTTGATAATTATTACCAAATGTTGTTTTTCCTTTATCCACTTAAGATGTACATATGTATATTAAAATACATCAAAAATATAACAAATGTTCTCGATTGCATGTACTTTTGTATTTTTTCTCGATTAAAGAAATGAACAGTTAACAAAACGAATTAATTTTTCATGGCAGTCCCCCGCAGCGGGATGAGTTAAAATAAGTATATTTTCGTCTCTTTTTCAACACAACAAATGCTGGCAAGGTCAACAGAATAAATTGTTTTATATGGCCAGTGTTGGATGTATTTATATACGAGTATATAAATATATTTATGATTTTATAATCAAGTGTTGTTTTATTGGTTAAAATAAGTTTTTCGTTTTCATTTCATTTTGGCATTGATTTATTTTGTTGTGACACCATGTGTTAAAATTACTTTAAATTTTTGGCTTCAAAAGGATTACAACTATTTATTTTTTTTTTTTTTTTTTAATTTTAACAATATATTGTATACACATCCCAACAAACCAAAACGATTTGGAATTAGCTTGTGGCAAGCTTAGTGACATAAGGTTTGAAGAGTATATAAATACTATTGTTCATATTTAAACATAAATATACTCGTAGTTTAAAAAACTAAAAAACGCACTTCGATATCAAATTATTAACCAGATAATTATCTGTATAATGCGTTAAGAGTTTTTCTTTTTTTTTAATTCCCAGAAACGGCTGCAGCAGTCGCCGAAACTCCCAACTTCCCCGGAAACAATATGAGAACTTAAATTTTTGCACAAAATCCAATGATTGTTAATATAGGGTGTTTTTTTTAAGCTAGATAGAACTTTAAATTGTAAAAAGTAACACAAAAAATTAAATTTTGATGAAACATTTTTTTTATTTGTTTCAGTATACTCTGACAAATCATCATGAATAGACTCACGCTTGAACAACGCTACGAAATTATCCAAATTTACTTTGAAAATCAGTCGTCGATTCGCCCGTTGTTTTATCGCAAAATTGTGTTCAGCGATGAGGCGCATTTTTGGCTTAACGGGTTTGTTAATAAGCAAAATTGCCGCATATGGAGTGAGACCAATCCACAAGAGACCCTACAGACTCCATTACATCCAGAAAAATGCACTGTTTGGTGCGGTTTTCATGCTGGTGGCATCATCGGACCTTATTTCTTCAAAAATGAGGCCGGAGCTCGCGTTACGGTCAATGGAGATCGTTACCGCACCTTGATCAATGATTTTTTGTTTGAAAATATGGATGACATTGATCCGGAGGAGATGTGGTTTCAACAGGATGGCGCTACGTGCCATACGGCGAACGCAACCATCGACTTACTGAAATCAAAATTTGGCGATAAGTTGATTTCGAGAAATGGACCTGTCAATTGGCCTCCAAGGTCGTGCGATTTGACACCTCTCGATTATTTCCTGTGGGGCTACGTGAAGTCACTGGTTTATGCTGATAAACCAGCAACAATTGACGCCTTGGAGGCCAGCATTGTTCGTGTTGTTCGTGACATACGGCCAGCAGTGCTCGAAAAAGTGGCCCAAAATTGGACGTCCAGAATGCGCTTCGTCAAGAACAGCCGCGGTGCCCATATGCCCGAAATCATTTTCAAATGTTAATGTCACGTATTGATCTTTCGAATAAAAAAAAATTTTGATTACAATATAATTTTTTGTGTTATTTTTTACAATTTCAAGTTCTATCGGGCTTAAAAAAACACCCTTTAGTTCAGATACACGTTGCACGGCCAAAATGCAAACGAATATGAAAAATCGGATCCGAGTCGGTTACCGAAGTGGTTCCGTTTTTTTTTTTTTTTCAAATAATTAAGTTTTTTATTCGCTATTTGAGCTTCTTTTTAAATTCTCAGCAATTTATTTGGATTGTTGGGATATAAAGTTGAATGTTTGAGAATATCAATCAAAAATTTCCAAAGTCTACTGATGATTAGGGTAGTTCCTATGAAATGTCGACATATAGATAGCTGGGAAACATAGAAAACAAGCTGTTTATAATTTTTTACTGGTATCAACGTTAGAAGCTTAAATAGCGAATAAAAAACTTAATTGTTTGAAATATAATATTTTTATGTAAAGAAATATAAAAGAAGAAGAATATAAAAACCCGGTTCCGATTTGGTTAGCGAAGTTTTTTGTGAATTCCCAAAGTCGGTTTCAGAAAACGTCGAAATCCCCCCACTTCCCCAGCAGCTATACGGCATTTTCAATTTTCGCACTAAAGCGAATAACCATTTATAGTTCAGATGAATGTTCCATGGTAACAAAGCGCATCGAATATGAAAATCCAGTTGCAAACCGGTAAGCAAAGTGGTTCAGATTTTTTTTTTTTTGGAATTCCCATAATCAGCCTCAGGAATCCCTTCAAGAGGGCAAGTAGGTGATAAGCAAAAGCATGGACCACAACATATGGCAAGATCAACTGAAAACATTACTGCTGCTCAAGAAAGTGTTCAAAACATTCCGGCAGTCAACACCGTGCTCGGGAGCTTGATCTTCAGAGAACATTTGTTACCATTTAAGATTCAGTTGAACCAAGACCACAATACATATCTTCTGGGACTCTTGTCTGTTTTTGGTGAACTGAAAAAAATATTTTGTATGTCAGTCACTGTATGTATCTCCTGTCCAACAGTTGGTATACATTTTCAAACATATTGGCGCATTTGTAGAGTGACGGCCTACTGCCTGCGCACCAAGTAAACAAGATAGTGAAGTGTTCATCCAACAAAAGCTCATTGCTTCCTAGCATACATTGTAAGTTAATATTAGACAGCTCGAATATAATCTCGAAAACTTCGTCAGCAAAATGCAGCTCGAATAGAATCTCGCTCACTTTGTAAATAGGTCGAAAAGATATTGAGCACTTCAAATACAGTTTTTGGAAATGTTCCATTAAATTAATTTGTTGTATTTTCTGTTTAATGCGTTGCTTTCTTTTTTCACTAAATGTTTTATATTTCTTGCACTAAATCTTTTTTTTATAATTTTTCTAGACAGTATAGACTTTGAAAGACTTTTAGCACTAATTTTATAATTTAAAATTTTTTTTTCAAAATTAATTATTTACCATGAAAATTAAAATTTTTTTTTTTTTTTTGTGGTTTGGAACAACATTTATGGGTGAATCCAGCTTTATACGTTACGTTCTCATTTGCGAATAACTCTGCAACCTTAGTAAGCGCGTCAAGCGTAATTTATCTGTTAGAAATTCTCATTTACTCGTGCATATAACCTACCGTTTAGACAGGAAAGTAATTTCATGAAAGTTGCAATACACTCACACTTTTTTACTAACACACTCACATTTTGCTTACTTTCCACTCAACCAAGGCGAATTAATACAGGTGAATGCAAGCGGGAAGGCGAATTCAGTACTATGTATTTTGTTATTGTAAAACATATCCTGAATGTCAAAATCGAAATTCGCCTAAGATTGTTCAGCTAGGAAAAAATGTTACATAAACGTTAATTACAAATTTTTATCACTGTTTGTAATTTAAATCACAAATTATAATGATTTTTCACTTTTAAATTCACAAAAAGTTTTTGAAACTTCACTGAATCACACAAAAAAAATCAGATTAAAATGGCGCGAAAATGTTTGTAAGCAAAAGAAAAGGAATTTGACAGTCTCATTGGAAAACACGCGGCAAGCAAAAAATAATCACCTGTGCTGTCAAGTTCACCTAGTAATGAATTCGCCTTGTACTCAACTCATGAAACAGATTTTTTGACGTTTTCTGAAAGTAAAATGACAAATTCTAAGCACTGTTGCCATATACAAAGAATTATACAAAGTTGCAGTATTGTAGCAAAATAATAATTACAAAATTATCTTCTTTTGAATGTATGTGCAAATAATTATAATATTTTTCCTTATATTATATATTAAACACATAAAGAAAATAATTAAAGTATTTTTATAAAAATAACATCATAGAAAAATTTTTAATGATAAGTTTTTTCAATTATTGCCTCATAAATTTGTATATAATAAGTTCGGCAACTCTGATTAGTAGGCAAACAAAATAAGAGTGGATAGAAGCAGAGGCTAATTTTGCAACTCTTTGCCTTGGTGACATTTTTAAAATGAACTTTCACTTTCCTGTGCGACCAACCCAACTAGCGCGACGTCACGCTTTGCGATTGGAAAATCGAATTTTGACAGGGCGTAAGAGAGAAAATTTTACTCTCCCCCAATAAAGTTCGCTTCAAAATACATGTTATTTATTTTTTTTTTTTTGCGGCCATTCGTAATCACACTTTAGGTGGTCTCAGACTAATTTTTTATTTATTTTTTATTTTTATATTTACTTAATAGATAATTATATTACAAATATTTTTGATGTTTAACATTATAAATTTAATTTATTGATCTACATTCGGCATAACATAGCAGTAGTGTGCCGGAATTGGTTATTGTAAAGCGGTTAATTTTAAATTTATACAAATGTAAATTTAAAAGGTTTAAAGAGCAGTTTAATCATAATTTTTGCTGTTTTACAATTTAAAGTTCTATTCAAATTCATTTAATACAAGTTTTCTGTACTTCAAGCTGTCTTCCAAATATTTATGTAGTGTTATAAGACTGTAGCTACATCCATTTAGAATTGATGTTACCTCATTTACATCTAGCGAGGTCTTTTTAAAATACTTTCCTCTGAATTCTCTGTATAAAGGGCATATTCCAATAAAATGTAGTGTGTTCTCTGCAGTATCTATATTACATAGTGAAGAATTTCTTGCATTATGTCTAGCTTTTATTAGCAGGCTTGCAGCTCGAGAAGATAATTCCAGTGTGTGTTTCATACCATAATCTAATTGGCATTGATATTGAGAATCTCTTGCACTAGAAATTAGCTCTTCATTTTCTTTAGTTTTTATAAGCTCGAGTATCGTTCTATGGAAGATTATAAACGTCGGGTGTAAAAGAAATATTTTCGCACAACATAGCCCACTCGTTCGTCCAATATGTCCCTTTTTCAATAATTTTTGCAGCTAGAATACGAGTTAGTCTATGATTAGGTAAACTTAGAACTTTGTTTGTGTAGTCAAAATGTAGTTTCAACGTATTCACGAACAACGAATGAAATCCTATTTCCTAATATAGAATGTAATTTGGCGTACTTTTTGGTAGTATCTGTCTCTTTTTAATGAAACATCTAAAAAGTTTTTCCACTTCATCATATATTTTATAGCCCCAAATTTGGGCATAATAAAACATCATTGATTTGGATGCAGCATGAAATATTTTAAGCTTATTTTTATTAGATATATTAAGGTTAGTAAGCAATACTGTTCATTGCATAACGTTAAAGCTTTTATTTAAGTTACTTACTATAACGTAAAATCAAAGCGTTATATTACGTTACGCTTTACGCCCTAATTTAGGTTGCACTTGTGAATATAAACGGGATAATTGTCAAGTTCCTTGTTACTTTGTTAGCAAAAAGCATTTCGTAACCCACTATTTGTGCACTATTTTTTAATACCTCCACAAACGAATAATTTGATATGTCAACATTCTGCAACATTTTATAGTTATTGACAGGCAGCCATCATCCATCCATTTATATTTACTCGTAGTTGTTCCCACATGATGTTTTCTGATTTGTTTTGATTTTTTTTATAAACGTATACATATGTATGTATGTACATACGAATCATACATATCGCTGCTTTATTGCAACATAGTCATAACTAAAAAAAACTTGTTGCGAGAAAAACGCATTTCAAATTTTTAGTTTCCATACAAGTCTTAGAATTTTTTTTAGAAAATATCTCTTAAAGTTTAAAAGTAATTTGAATAAATTTTTGGCACAATACAAAAGGTACTACTGTTAACAATTCTGCTTTGTTATCACGAAAAGCTCATGTTTTGAGATATGACTATGTTGCATTAAAGCGGCGATATGTAGGTATGCAGATGTTTTACAAAATGACAAATAGCATGTGATTTATAACAATTGGTTGTTAGAAAAAGTATTTGTTTTTATTTTAGTTTTTTCTTTAATCAAAAATTCTTTTTTTCTAACATTTCTACATGCAAAATTGTATGATTTTTGGTTAAACCACAATTTCAAATTCATAAAATACTAACAAATACATTGACAAGACCATGACCAGCAATTTACATACGAGTACATTTGAATTTGACAAAAGAGCACAAATGTTCTTTCAAAAGGCACTGAAAAAAAATGACAAAAACATGCATATTTTTATGACACATTAAAATGACTTTGCATGTTAACCTTCAAATTAACCCGCACTCACACAAACATACATACACTCATCCATGCTTACGGTTTTTCCACTTTAGCAACAACAACAACAATACCTTTCTTGTCTCTTGTTAAGCACCAAACGAAAATTCATTTTAAATATGTATATTAAAATCACAATAAAACGTATTTTTTATTTGTACGCTCACTCTTGCTCACTCACTCAACTCCTTCACTCTTTTTCGCAAACATTCTGGCACTGGCAGGCTCTCGTGTCCAGTTTTAACTGTTATGTTATCAATGTTGCCGATACGTTTTAATACTTGCCTCTTTACTTTTTGTCGCTTGCAAGAAATATTTGACTGAAAAATAGATATAGAAGATTTCAAGATAATTTAGCTTTATCAAAATGAGATTTTCTATTGTAAAGGGTGTTCAAAAATTAGCACAGGAGTTGAATTAAATAGAAAACACAGTTTTTAGTATAGTGCTGTTTATTTTGTCTTTTGAACCATAAAATCAGGATAAAGTTATTAATGGAATAACACAAAGATTTTGAATAAAAGTAATTGAATTTCGTTCTTTTCTGCACGCGTGATTATGGGCTTGTTGGCATAGACCTGTGACTTCAAATAACACAATAAAAAGAAATCGTGTGGTATTAAGTCACACAATCTATGGGGCACATTCTGATCATTGAAACGCGAGAGTACCTGAACTGGAAATGTCTCATAAAGTAATTCAATTATTTCCATGGCTTTATATCTTTTTGAATAAGGGTCAATATGTTCAATAACAATGAAAATAAACTGAGCCGACGCTAACACGTACTATAGGCCTTGTTAATAAAAATTTAATACTTACATAATTTTGATTCAAAGATATAAAAAAGTATTTTCTATTGTAATTGAACTTATTTAATGTAGACTAATTTTGTATTTATTTTTAAGTTTTTGATCATTTTTATTGTAAAAAATCATATCATTCACTATAACAAAAAAAGGTGTCATTTCATTGTTAATAACGCAATTAAAAATCATTATTCCTGTTAAATCAAATTTTTATCTTTGACTTAATATAGTAAATATATTAATTATTAACAAATACAGTTAAGATTTATTAACGTTTTCGTTTAAAGTGATTTGTAAATGTTTTGCCTTGGTTGCCAAATAATAACAACTTATTGTTTTTAAGTTCTACTTAAGCTTTTAAATTAGCTTTTTAACCTTTTCAGCTATTTTTAAAAGCTATGTTCAGCTTTTAAGATTTTAATTTAAATAACTTTGCATTGTTTATATAATTTTTTTTATTATTATTTTTTTTTACATAATTTTTTTTTTCAATTTTAAAGTAATCAAAGTTTATTAAAAAATACAAAAAATACCTACAAATACAAAAGGAATAATGAAAAAAAATTAAATAAATACAACAAAAACTTCCCACTGCGCTTTTATATTTAAAATAAATATCTTTTAAAAAATAATACAATGAAAAATATTTTTTTTTATTTTTATATTATTTTTAAATGTAATGTACTTCAAAGTTTTTCTTTCTTTTCATACCATTGTTAATGTTTTAAGTTTGGAAACAACAAAAAAAGCTTTTGAGTGTCTTTTTTTTATTAATATAAAGATTTTTTCTTTACTAAATGTTAAATTGTTTAATGGATTTGGGTTTTTTGTTTAATGAAATATTGTTTCTAAAATGTGATTTTAAGCAAATTTGGAAAATCTTTAAAAAGCTTAAACAAATTTAAAAAGGAATTTCAGCTGTTCTGATATTTTTCAAAATTCGTTTTAACAATTTTTTTTTTTTTTTTGCCTTAAATATCACATGTTATTGAAAGGGAGAATTATTCGTAATGCTTTATTTGTTCACTCACCAAAAGTTATCTTAAAAACAATGCAAGCTTTTAATACAACAAATTCAAGTTTTATTTTTGGTTTTAAAAATTATAAGTTTTTTGAATTGCTTTAAATTTTTATATTTTAAGTTTTATTGTACTAATTGGCAGAAAAAAAGTTTAAGAATTAACAATAAAAATGTGTTTATAAGAATAAATATTAGAAATGAGAATTATAATTTTAAATCCTTCTCTTAATGCAAAAGCTTTTTCCAGCTGGTTTTTCTTAACAGGAAGAAAACGTTTCTGTCTTAAAATGAAGTAAAAGCTTTATTTTGAGTAAAGTTTATACTAAAGTTTTTTATAAAGAATAACTTTAAAATTTTATAGCTGAAAATAACAAGGTAATTGAAAATAAAAGCTCTTTGTATTAAAATATTTTTAATTCCAGCGTTTTTACCATCTAGATCAGTGGTCTCCACAAAAAGAGCACTCAGTTTGTAAATGTAAATATAAACGCGTTTACCGTTGAAGACGTTGCATAGTGTTCAATAGCTTAGATATTTAAAAATACAACTAAATTTTTGAATTTGTTTTGAAATTTATGGTTAAAAATAATATAAAACAATATAAAAAATAAAACCTTTTATATATAAAACAAAATTTCAATATTAAATTCAAGGAAGGCATTCATTTTGAATAACGTGAACTTCGTTATAACAATCTTCAACTCAGGTAAAGAACGATCTTAAATGATCAGCTAAGAGTTAAAAAATCATATGATGGAGCTTTTAATAACCTTTTTATAAATAAATAAGAGAATGCAGGGTGATAAATGATTTACATTAAATTTGTCACATTATTTAATAAAACTTTTGATATATTAAAGCTTTTCAATTTTTTTTAATAACAAAAATAGTATTAAACTTGTCTGTCAATATGTACTCATATTTTGATTCTGACAGTTATATATCAAGTCCATCCAACTTTTGAACTGTTAATATCAATTGTCACATAATGTTACTCGTATTGTCTTACAATGCCAGTTTCTCTGATAGCTTTCTAGCAACTGCATAACTGACAATGTCACTGTTGGCACATTGTGAGACCAACCATTATTGTCAGATCTGACAACTGTCCAGAAAAAGCTTAAAGGCTTAATTTTATTTGAGAGGCTTGATAATTGAGTTTAGACGTTGGTTTTAGGCAAGTAGCTTGGACTGAGACTAAGAAGTAAAAATACATATAAATGGCATGTGTATAAATAAAAATGATATGTGTATAAAAAGAAAAAACCATTCATAAACTTTTTACTTATTTTGCAACAAAATCACTGCAATCATTTTACACTTGTAATTTCAGTAAAAAGCTTTTTCCGCTAAGAGCCAATTGAAGAAACCCCGTATTTGTAGAAAAAAAAAAATTATAATCCAAAAAAAGCATAAAGTAAACACATTTTTAATGTTTAAACTTATCAGAGTTTTTTTTTTTTTTTTTGTTAGTTTTTATTTTAATGTTTAAATTTGTGAGAATTGCATTATGAAAATTAACAAATGAAGAGCTTAATATTTAATAACATTACCTCTTTTTTCTCTCTTCTTGCCTACACTTTTTTTCTATCTGTCTATCTATTTCTCTCTCTTTCTATTCTTCTTTATTTAAAACCATGCATTAAAAATGTTTTTTTTTTTTGTTTTTTATTCATTATTTTCGTAAAAATAAATCATGATTTGTATATATTTTTCTTTTTCTCTTCGATTTTACTATTTTCTTTTGTTTCTTTTGTTTTCTTTTTACTGTTTTGCCATGTCTCCCCCTTTCAAAAGGGCAATGCTGCCAATTCCTCGGAAACCTCAATGGCCACACAGCCTGGTGGTTCGGTAACATCGAGAGCAGCCTCGGAGTCAAGATCAGGACCGCCTGGATCCAGTAGTGGTGCTGGCACTACAGGTAATAGCAGTGCTGGAAATGCTAGTAGTACACAGACTGGTGCAAAATTTCGTCATGGCCTTTTGCAGCTTATGATTCACACAATAGATCCGCTACATGATGGTGAGTTCATGATGTTTCCATAGTGTTTTGCACTCACACTCACTAACACGACTCTCACCCACTCACCACCACACACAAATCCCACTAACAAAATCTTCTTCCCTTTTTTTTAATTTCTCAAAAAACAAGAAAGAAATAAAAAATCATTCTTGAAATCCTTACCCCACTCCTAAAGTGTTCCTTGTCAATGATTTTTATTTCAACAATGAAACTATTCAATCTTGTCAATATCAATTCTTATCACCAATTCTCAGTTCTCATTATCAAAAGCTCTCTCTAACCCCGTTCTCCGACATTCAGTTTTGTAACAAAAAAATTATGTTTGAAATTTATTGTTAAAATTTTACTTCAAAAGTTTGATTGAATCAAAAGGAAAAAAATTTAAGAAAAGAGCTAAAGTTTTTACTAGTTTTGCAATAAAAATACAAAACAAAATTTATTTAAAAAAAAAAAAAAATTAAGCTTTTTATCTGAAATGTAAAAAAGCTTTTAGTGTAAATGTTATCGTTTGCTTTATTTTGAGTTTGTTACGAAAAATTGGAAAATGTATCCTAAAATGATTTTGTTAATTTACAATGCTTGATTAATGTGTTCAAAAAATAAAAATAAAAATATTAGTGACAAAATTTAAAACCACAATTAATATGCAGGGTGATCAAATAATATATATAAAAAAGAGAAGACTTTTGTTTTGGTAAGCTTTTAAGTTTATAGAAAACTTAAAAGGGCTAATAAAAAAAAATACTGAAGCTTAAAATTAAATGTCGATTTTTAAGCTTAATTATGCTTTCAAGCTTTTTTTAAATAAGTTAATGATAAGTGCTTTTCTCAGCAGCACATTTTAATATTCGTTTTGCTGAACAAAAGCTACCTGCTTTGCTTTATAGTGAGAATTTTTTATTTCAATAATAAACAGTTGAAAATTTTTTTACTTTTAATTTTCTTTTTAAGAGAGATAATGAGTGTGCTGAGGGATCAGATGGTACAGTCTTAGATCAGCAGTCCCACAACGGTTGATTCATAGTTAGTTTTCATTGAGAATGCAAAATAAAATACATGAATTTATACCATTATCTTTAATCACTAAATGGAAATAATAAATTGTAATAAAGTCGCTAAATTTGTATTCAAGCACCTGAAGTGTGAGTGCTAATTGCCGTAAAAAAGAAGTTAATGATGAAACAGAACACGACCACTACTTCAAGCAAAATCGGCTCCCAACGAAAGCACGTCCATAATTTAAATAACGACCGCAACTTCACAATGTGTCATTTAATGTCTTTATGTTGTTGGGTAAAAACACTTTATCTTTTTTTCTTATTTTTCTTCGCGCCAAAGCTTTTGATGCTTGGGTTATGTTTGCAAAATGTATAAAATTTACTAAAAGTATGGTAATATAGTTGAGAGCTTTTCTGCTGCAAAGTGAGAGCATAAGAAATAACGCTGTCAAAATAAATTATAACTTTAAAGCTTTGGTTTTGTTTACCAAATGTATGGAATTTACTAAAAGTATGGCAATATTGTTGAAAGTCTGTCTGCTTCAAAGCGAGAGTATTAGAAAAATTGCTGACGAAATAAATGATGAAACAGAATACGACCACAACGCCCATTATTAAAACGACGGCTGCAAATTCACAAACTATCATTGTTTATGTTTTGTTAGGTAACAAAAGATTTTCTTTATTGTTATGTTTCTTCGCGCTAAACCTTTTGAAGCTCTGGTTTTGTTTACAAACCGTATGCAATTTACTAAAAGTATGGTAATATTGTTGAAAGCTGCTTCAGAATAAGAGCATAAGAAAAATCGCTGTCAAACTAAAATAGATTCGATTTGATAAACGCACTTTGTGGCTTAATTTTATGTCAAACTGTATTAAAAACATCGTGAAGCCCTAGTTCTGTTTCATCATTAAGATTCTATTTCACGGCCGCATTCTCTGACGTTATTTTATATCAAATTGTATGGAAAACATCGTCAAGCCCTAGCTTTGTTTCATCATTAAAAAATATTATATTGTACGACCGTATTCTCTGGCGTAATTTTATGTCAAATTATATGGAAAGCATGGCCCTAGTTTTGATTCATCATTAAGATTTGTTTTGAAGCTTACTTTAATGAGAGAGAGACTAAAGTTTCTTATGCTCCGTCAAAATTAGATTTTCTTTTTCCTTTATTTAGGTTGGTCTCACACATATAATATTTTTTCTGACACATAAAAATTGCGATGCCAGATTATAATTTTTATTCGCGTTATTGCTGGGGATACAGATTTGAATGCAGAATCGAGAAAAAATTTTGATAGACTTTCAAGTACTATTTGCAGTATTTTTAAACTAAGTAATGATAATGAAAAATACTAAATAATGCTGCTAAATCAGAAAAATAAATTAAGCTGCAAAAATCTCAAAATTATCGCGCTGTTTTCTGGCATGGAAATAGGGAACATACAATTCAATATATAAAGGGAAAGGGGTGTCAAGGTTAATGGCATATGAGAATTTTTGACTTATAAATTATGCTTGATGCGCTAATTTGCATTGCGCTGTACACATGTCAAAAGAGAAATGTAACAAAATGCACGAGTACATTAATATGTGGACTCCTTTCAATTCCTGAAGCGATAAAACTTGCACAATGTAAATTGGGACTTATTAAAATGTACTTATTTCAGCAGGTTTCTCTTAGAAAGGTTTTGTTTACTGCCTCATTGCTCTCTTTATCGCTTTTAAGCTATATCAGTCTACTACGAGTAAATAATATACAACACCGACTCTTAAGTTTTCTCTTTTCAAAACAATGAAACTTCTTTTTAAGCAAACAGTAAAGCTCTTTTCGACAATTATAACAAATTAGAGCCATTATTTGAAAGGTAATTCGAAAAAATTATTTATATATATATCACCATGTAATTAAGTCATAAAGACATTTAAACATTATCATACATTTCAAAAAGCTTTCAAGTGCGCTTCGAAGCAGTCAATCAATCAATCAATCGCACAAAGAAACAACACGTGCTTTAGACTCTCTCGCTCGCTCACCCGCTTAAACGCCTTTTCTTTTTCTCAAACGATTAGTACCAGTCCTGAACAGAAACAAAACAACCTAAAACACAATTCTCAAATCTTTATGTACTATAAACTGTGAAATTTTTTATATAACAATATGTAAAACACTTAAAAAAATTTTTACAAAACAAAACCAAATCCTTTACATCCTTTTTTATATATAAAACAAGAATTCTAAACCCTTTCTTTACTCTTTATATGACTGTCTATCAGTAGTTTCAGTGTTTGTACGTGCGTTAATTAAATTCTTATGTAAAAAAATTTATCTATAAATATAAAGAAAATTTGTTCAAATTATTTAATACAAATTGAAAGAATTTTTTTTATTAAAATGAAATGCAGAAAACTTATGTATCACCCTGTATATATAAATAAATAATTTTTATTTGAATTTTTTTTACAACTAAATATAATACGGAAAATCTTTTTTTATTATTTATTAATAAAATTATTATTGAAAATATAAAAAAGAAAACTAATCGCCCCTAAATTAAACTAATGATCTAATGATTTTCTGTATTATTGAAAAGAAAAAAAAAAGTTTTATTTTCAGTTGGTTTGTTTTTGTTAATATTCGTTCTTTAAATATGTTGATGTTCCAAAAGAATTTTATATACATAAATAAATATTATTACACACATATTTAAACATAACTTTATAAATAATTTTTTATATAAAATAATATTTGTGTTGTTTGTTGTCAGTTTGGAGTTACTTTTTTATTAAACAATTTCATCAGTTCAATTAAAACTTTGCTTAAATTAGCCAGTGTTTTTGTTAAAAGCTATTCTATTTTTCTTAGAGGTTTTTTCTATAGATGTTAACAATTAAATTTTTATATACAAATAAGCTTAAACAATTAAAATAATAATTTAGAAAATATTTATAATATAAAAAAATTAAGTTTATTAGTATTTCACAAAAAAAGAAAGCTTTCAAAATAAGCTGCTCTTAAGGTAGAAGTAAGAAAACCAAGCTTTTGGAAATGACACAAGCAGCGTTGCCAGAATGAAGATTTTACCTTAATTTTGAAGATTTTGCAAGTGAAATAATAATTCGAAGATCTGTTTCTCAAACAGAGCAATTATCTTGCTCAAGTCTTGTGGTTGTAGATGTGAGAGGTAAGAGCAGCTTGAAGGGAGAAAAACTGGCGATATTTGAGTACAGACTTGCTTGTACTCACCAATTCGTTTTGTTCGCACATTCGCGTTGTTTATGTTTTTGATATTTTCTTTTGTTTATTTTGCGGGCCGTTCAAAGTATTATGAAAATTTAAGTAAAACAAAATGAAAGTTGCGCAACTAAATTGATGTATGTATATTCTGAAGCAGCTTTCAGCAAGTTTAAAAGAAAACAAAAAAAAAATTAAAATTTCAAGTTGCCAAATGTGAAGGCAGTCTTTGGATTCTAATAAGTGTTAATTATTTTCAAATATCCAACGAAGTTTGACTTCTTTCATAAAATCACACTTGAAATACATTTTTGCTGTTCGTTCTTACTCTTGTTTTTGCTATACCTACAGACATACTTACATAAATAGTTAAGGGCCAAATAAACTACGCAAACCGTTTGCCAAGCATAATTCATACAAAAAGCAAATTTACCGCCTGGCCCACTATCTTACTCGACATCGCTCGCTTGCATAAATACATTTGAAACAAAAACAAATTTTAAAATGCGATCGATGTCAAGTGACATAGTGGGCCAGGCAGTAATTTGTTTTAAATGAGTTGCCAGAATGAAGATTTTACCTTAATTTTGAAGACTTTTCAAATGAAATACGATTTGAAGATCTTTTTCTAAAAATTAAGATATTGCAGACTTTGTATTCTAATAAGTGTGAACTATTTTCAAATATTATACAAAGTTTGACTTTTTTGATAAAATAACACTTGAAATAATATTTTTCCTGTTCAATCTTACTCATGTTTTTGCTATACATATATACATACATACGTAAATAGTTAAGGGTCAAATAAACTATGCAAACCGTTTGTCAAGCATAATTCATACAAGAAGCAAATATTTTTTCTTAATGCCAGTAGACGACAATTGTGTAATGGAAGTTTTGCTTGCCGTATGATATCTGCAAAATGTAAGTTGATTTTATATAATTTCTTTGTTGGCCTCAAGATAGTTCTCTTTTAACTTCTTTGTTGTTATAGTCTCTATTTTTTGAGACTTGACTTTTAAAAACAGCCCGACTTTTTTACAATTCTATAAATTCTAACAAGACATCTTATTTTTTTTACTTCAATTTGCAAAATTTTCACTGAAATGATAAGTTTTATCGCTAAGCAACACAAGCGGTTTGACAAACATCAACGTGTGACATCTTTTAACTTCTTTGTTGTTATAGTCTGTATTTTTTGAGACTCGACTTTTAAAACCAGCCCGACTTTTTTACAATTCTATAAATTCTAACAAGACATCTTCTTTCTTTTACTTCAATTTGCAAAATTTCACTGAAATGATAAGTTTTATCGCTAAAAAACACAAGCGGTTTGACAAACATCAACGTGTGAGTGCGAAACCAACAATTTTTTGCTTTTTGTAAAAACACGCGGCAAATATTTGTGCAAACAGACAAACACTCTCATAAACAACGCAACATAGTGTACGCAAACCTAAAATTATGGTATGATTTTTTCCAGCATTTTGTGTAGTTTTGCTCCTTACATAGATTACTCATTTTAAGGAAGGAAATTGTATTGAATTGAATTTTTACTTATAATGTTTGTTTTTATCTTTTGTTAGAATAGCCAGCTTTTCTCAATAATTAAGAAAAATTTTTGGAAATTGGAAACGAAAAATCAACATATTACAAATGAAAAAACAGCAATCAGCTGTTTTCCTAAAACTGTGGTGGACAAATTAGTTTTGTACTTGTGTTAGTGATATAATTTGAGAGTAATTTCAAGTATAGTGACAAGCTGTTAGTTTTCTTGTCACATTTTAGTTTGAACAATTAAGTAGCGTACGTTAATGCTGTTATGATAGTTTCGTAAGAGCTATAAATGTTTTAAAGACGTAGAACCAATTTATTATGTTGTTTACTACATATGAGTTTTAAGTCCGAAAATCTTTTTTCACATAAGTATGTTGATGGCATAAAAGACATATACAAACGCATTTTTTATCGTACAAAAATTTTGCATTGCCATTTATGTTATTTACTGTAAGTGGAAAATAAGCTACTGTAAGTGGGAAAAAAGCTTAAGCTTCTAGCTGACATGTGCATTCGCCAACGTCTGTTGAACGACTAAACTAAAGAGCATAAGAAAAAGAAGGCGTTACTTAAGCTATGTACACACGGTTGTCAGATGATACAATATTGTAAGATCTGGCAGCATGCTGACAACGTAGGGACCAATGTGCATTAACATATACAAGGTGGCAGCGCTACGGCATGTGACAATTTTTTGCACCTGGCAATATATTAAGCTATTTACGTTAAATGTATTGTTTACTTTTTTGAAAGTGATTTTAGTGTTGTATTCTGAATTAAACATATAAAAATTATTTTGTGAACATAAAAATAATTCAAATAAGAATAATTTATAATTATGAAAAGGTACATTCATAGTTTATAATTGTGAAAAAAGTTACAAATTTGAATTTTACCAGATGCCTGTTTTTGTTGTATTGTTGCAATTTTGCTCTTGCATCCTTGCACCTTGGTAGGGACAATGAAAAATTGTCCCGCAGAAGTAAATTGTGTGCTCAGACGATCGTAAGAAAATCTTACAATTTCATTGTCAGACTATGGTCTGACAAATAATTCATCTTACAACAAAAATTGTCAGTTCACACGGTTGTCAGATTGTTAGATGAAAAAAACTGCCAGACATGTTATAAGGCATTGCCACTATGTATATCAACAATCATCTGTTTGGCGGTGCTGCCCATCAAACTTGTTTCTGACAATGATGCCATTGTCAGGTGCATTAATTTTATACATCTGACAATTAAAACTGAGCTTACAATACCAGCCAATTATCTGGCAGTGCCGACGAATTGTCACAATTGTCAGATGCCTGGCAACATTGTCGTCTTACAATTGATTGACAATGGTTTTTTTGACAACGTAGTAAGTTAAAAATTGGCAATTCACACGATTGTAATACATTTTCAGACAATTTTACTGGCAATATTGTAAGATCTGACAACCGTGTGTAAGTAGCTTACAAACAATTGTTTGACTAAATGTCCATCGCTGTCTTAAAACTAAATTAAGCACTTGCCCTGCAAGAAAGCTTGAAAGCCAGTTCTCTTCAATGATTAGAAATTAATAAAATTAGAAAGTATTAAAACTTGAAAGCAAAATTGAAGGATAACTAAATCGTGAGCAGAGGTTTTAAAACATATAAAGTTATTTCCAGACCTCTTATAGCCCATACAATCTTTAGTTGCCGCCCTTAGACTCTTTCATTTTACTTAATGGTTTTGTCCTGAATCTAAAGCCATTTTTCGTTGAATTTAATTTAATTTAATTATTATTATGTATATTGTATTCTGACCTTTTTATTACATTTCAACTATAACTCAAAATGAATTTTTTAATTTTTTCTTGTTTATTTAACTTTAACAGAATGCATTCTTTTGTTTGTGCTCTGCAAGTTTATGTGCCTTAATGATATATGACTTTTTCAACTATGTCCTTTTTTTTAATTAATTTAAATTAAATTATGCCAACATGGTCAAACATGTTGAAAACATGATTACAATTACATTTAACATCCGAGCGGGAGTAAAGTTTTTAGTTTTGTTAAACAAAAACTATTTGTTCAGCATTAAAAAAAAGTAAAACACAAAACACACAAACACACAAACATGTGTGTGTTTTCTCTAGTTTTCTGATTGCCCGACAAAGAAATGCCATAAAGTGTTATGAAATTTAACCACATTAACAAACATTACGTTGCGGAAGGAGTGTATGTGGTTAGATTTTAACAAAAAGTGTTCTGCAAAAGATTTAATGAAAATAGCCCCAACAATAACACATGTTCACTACACTACACACATAGACACAGGCACACACACACACACAATGATGTTTGAAAATGTTATTCGGGATAGTCTACTTTATCTTTTACAAAATATGTTTAGTTATCGATAAGTTTTCTATAGATAATTTAAAATTATCGACAAATCTTTTATAACAAATATTAATATCGATATGGAAATAAAGGAAGAAGGTCTACTTTATATTTTAGAAATTTTTTTGTGGTCGATTAGGGCTCCATATATAATTTTAAACTATTGATAAATCTTTAAAAATAAATTTTGTTATCGATAAGTTTTGTGGTCGACATAATTTTAAATTATAGATAAATCTTTAAAAATAAATTTTATTATCGATAAGTTTTCTGCATAAAAATTTTTGCTATCGTCAGATATTCTGCAGAAAATTTTTGTTAGAGAAAAATTTGATGAAAAAAAAATAATTGTTGGTGATAAGCCTTCTTTATAAAGTCTTGTTAAGGATAAATATTTTGTACAAAATTCTTGATATCAATAAATTTACTATCAAAAGATTTATCACCTTTCGAAAGTCTTGTTACCAATAAACTTTTAGTAAAAAAACAAAATATATAATCGATAAGCTTTCTGTATAAAAATTTGTGCTATCGACGGATATTCTGAAGAAAATTTTTACTATCGAAATTTGTTTTTTTTTTTAAATGTTTGTTAACAAAAAACTGTTTATAAAAATTTTTGTTGGCAATAATTGTTTTTACTAAGTCTGCTTATCGATAAATTTTTAGCAGAATATTTTTAATATCGATAGGTTTACATCTATACGAAAAATATTTGTTCTCGGTAAATTGATGAATTTTATTTAGAAAGTTTTTCATCGAGCAATTTTTAGTAAAAAGGATTTATGTATATCAATAAGTATACTATAAAAAACATTTGTTATCGATATATCCTGTGGAAAAAATTTTTCATCTTTTAATTTTTTGTACTATATTATTGTTATAGCGAAAATTTTTTTTTAGAAAATTATTGTTATCGATATATTTTTTAATTTTTTACCGATAAATACTTCATAGAATACAGTGGATGTCGAAACATTTTCTATCAAAAACTATTGTAAGTGTTATATAACCTATCATAATATTTGTTGATCTATAAGTTTTTTACGGAAAATTATTGTTATCGATACATTTAAACAAAAATATATCGACAAACTTTTTAAAAACGATAAACTTTCCATCAAAAATATTTACTATAGATAACTCATTTTAGAAAATTTTTGTCCTATAAGGATGTGTACACTATGAAAAAAATTTGTTGTTTATAAATTTCCTACAGAAAATTACTGTTATCGGTAATTTTATCCACTATTTATTTATAAAAAAAAATTTTTCGGTAGAAAAGAATTACAAAGATTAGGCAGGAAGTTTTTCTTATCGATAAATTATCTTATGGCAATTTTTTTCTTAAGTTTTTTTCTTAAAATGGGATTTTTATCGATAAGCTTTCTCTGGCATATTTTATTAGAAAATATTCATACTCGATAGAGTTTGTTGTCTATAAATTTCCTATAGAATATTATTATAATCGATATATTTAAAAACAATTGTTATCGGCAATTTTTTTACTATTTATTTAAAAGAAATTTTTCGATAGAAACAAATTACAAAGATTGCACTGGAAATTTTGTTATCGATATATTATCTTATGACAATTTTTTTCTCAGGTTTTTTTTTTCTTAAAATAAGATTTTTACCGATAAGCTTTCTCAGAAATATTTTATTAGAAAATTTTCATTCTCGATAAAGTTTTTTTAGAGAACTTCTTATGACAATAAGTATACCATAGAAAATTGCTGATATTCTGTGTTATCGTTTTTATTAGTGATAAATATTACATAATATACTTTTACTTATCGATATAAATTTTTTTAAAGATTTTGTAATCATCGATATGTTTCGTATAGGAAATTTTGCAGCGAATTCATGAAGTTCTTGTTACCGATTAACAAAATTTTTCTAAGAAGAAAATCTTTGTATCAAGTTTGTATGGAATAAATATGTTATCGATAAATCTGCAACAACAAATTAACTTTTTAAACATATATCTTTGGGAAATATTCATATAAAATTAAAATACATATGAAATGTACATACATGTGTATTTTATTATACAAATTTTGTGAGGAATTTTTGAACTAAAACTCATTTGAAATACATTTAAATTTTTATGAATATATCCATTATACACAAAAAAACTTTATAGTAAAAGTAAAATCAACAAAATTATTATCTGAAAAGATAATCGGCATGTATATAGGCAGGGCTGGGCAGTATTTGAAATACTTGTATTTGAAATATGTATTTGAAATACAAATACGTATTTTGTATTTCAAATACATAACTCAATAGTATTTTGTATTTTGTATTTCAAATACGTGTGGCTCAAAAATACATTTTTACAAAATACATTTATTTATTATAATAAATTGAAAACAAGTTATTTCACAAAAGCTAAAACCGCTAGAAACTACAACCATTAAAATGTTTATCATTTTGCAATACTGCAATTTGGCTTTCATTTAAACAGAGCTAATACATTTTACACCAATCGGGTGATATCAGTAAGAATTTCTATATATTTGCCACCAGCTTTGGATATACAGGGAAATAATTTTTATTATGGAAAACTTTAGGCTGTGAGAACCAGATTAGATCCACTGCAATATATTACTTTGAGGCATTTAAGTTGTATTTTAACAAAATTAATGGAGAGCTTGGAAATAAAATTTAATGAGTTTCTCATGCTGACACCTGGATCAAATAGAGCCATATCGGTGTCATGTTTCCATCCTAGTTTCAAAATTAGCTGATTGCCAGAAAGCATCTCAATAAAAGAGAAGCAAAAAATTCAAAATCTTGCAATAGATACCATGGAGAAAAATTGCAAAAAACGTGAAACCATGACTGGATGCAGAAGAAGTAGTAGTTGAGGTAAAGATAATGAAGATTTTATTGTTGTTTTGTACAATACAGTAATCAACCTCGTAAATCAAATTTGGAACTTGAGCTTATCAGTTTTCAAAATGATAAAAGCAAGGAGCTTGCTATTCTGGAAAACTATCCAAGAATCAAAAATAAATGCATTTATAGAATTTGACAGCAGCTTGTATTCCTCAGGACCTGTAAAAATATTATTTTTTGTCAGATAACAGATTGAAATATCTAGTTTTTATTAAAGGAAATACTTGTTTTGCCGAATGAATTTTTTATTTACTATCTATCAAATGCTAAATATTAGGCTTGTTCCTTTAATTTCTTAGCAAGTTTAGGACAATCATATGAATATACAACTTAGTTTAAGTGCATATGTAAAATAAAATATGTATCTAAAGCCAGACGGGTAGATTTTTCTGAGACCAAATTACAAATATGTATTTGTATTTTGTAGTTGTATTTTGTATGTAAAATACACAACTTGAAAGTATTTTGTATCTTGTATTTAAAATACACTACTGTAAAGTATTTTGTATCTTGTATTTGAAATACATAATCTGTGTATTTTGCCCAGCCCTGTATATAGGTGTATATAAAAAACTATATATAAATACATACATATATAAAACTATATATAAATATATATATATATATAGCCTTGGGTATCGTGTTTTGTTGTTGTTAAAAAAAAGATAATTGCTTTCGATCAATATTTATTTTTACTCGACTTTTCTTTAAATCCAGGAATTACTTTACACATCCGCATTCAAACTATTTTCCGATTGATTCGGCGAACTTAATGCACATGAAAAACGTTGTTTTCTGTGTAATGTTTAATATTAAAATGTTTATTTTCCATAAATCTTCTTGGAAAAATTTTAGAGATTATTTATTTCTCATGCAACACTTTTCAAAAAAAAGTACCTTACAGTAAAGAAGCATTGTTGTTAATTTTCTTTTGGCACTTGTGTTATATTCACTTTTAACGAAACCCCAACTCAATTCACTTTAGTCTCTTCTCTCTTGCCACTCCCTCCAGTCTTAGATAAAAAAAAACAATAATTTTTTGCTCTACAGCAATTTGCTGTTGGATGCTCCAGAGAAAATGTGTCATTAAGATGTGTTTGAATAACAAAACTGCAAACATTTACTACCCTACATGAAAGCCATATGAAAAAACAAGTGTGTATGTGTGAGCATATATGTAAAAGTGTGTATATGGGTGTTTTATCCAACGGAAACGGAAGTGCCAGTACTATCAACAGCAAACATTGTTTATGTTGTTTTTTTTTATGTTTTGCTGTAATACCGATATTCATATACGCACTTTTATTTTCTTTGGCTTTTGGTGACCTTATGTGTGTTTTTACACACATATGTGTGTGTGTGTTTATATATGCACGTATAGTCATACTCAGTCCCAGCCACACTTGTGCACATTGAACGCAAGCATATTAATGTAATATTTTACCTCTTTTATAACAACAAAACAAGCTAAAGTGTCAATTTAAACGTTTTTATGTAAAAATTCAGGCATTTTTGTTTTGTATGCTTAAAGTGTGTGTAAAAAATATGGTTTTTATTGTTGTCTGTCAGTCTGTCGGCCTGTCTGAAACACTGTTTTTATACTCGTATCCTACTACAACCGAACGAAAGCTTGGAAACCAAAACTAAAGCATTTATCTTCCAGCATTGTGATTGTATTGGTTTTGGTTTCAACTCAGAAAGCTTGAGCAAAAGCTTCAAGTAAATATTCATGACCTTTCCAGTAAATGAATGTGGATTAAAGGTATTTTTTTAAAGAAAATTTAAATACATACAGACCAGTAGAAATGCAAATAGAACTTTGTGAATGTTCATATTGAAAAAAATACACTGTAACAAAGTTAGCAATTTGCAAAAAATTTATAAAAATAATCTTTTTACCCTTCCAAAAACGTACTGTTGACAAAAAAATGTCCTGTTGACTTTTCCAAACAGAACCATTTTGCAGAACTACATATAAAAAAGCACCTGTTAAAAAAGTATCTATTAAAAAAGTACCTTTTAGACAATTACCTTTTAAAATAGGACCTTTTCAAAAAGTATCTTCACAATAGGACTTTTCCAGAAAGTTGCTTTTAAAATAGGCCTTTTTAAAAAAGTACCTCTAAAAACACTTTAAAAAAAAAACCTTTTAAAAAAGTATCTCCTAAAAAATACATTTTAAGAAAAAACCTTTTAAAAATTAAAAAGCAGCTTTTAAATAGTACCTTTCAAAATGTATCTTTAAAACAAGTACCTTTAAAAAATTCACCTTATAAAAACATTCGTTTAAAAATTATTTTTTTAAGAAGAAACTTTTGAAAAATTATCTTTAAAAAAAGTACCTTTTAAAAAAGATCCATTTAAAAATGTATCTTTTAAAAAAGTACCTGTAAAAAAGGACCTTTTAAATAAGTACCTTTTGAAAAAGTACCTTTTAAAGGCTGCTAAAAAGCAGCTTTTAAATAGTACCTTTCAAAAAGTATCTTTAAAACAAGTACCTTTAAAAAATTCACCTTATAAAAACGTTCGTTTAAAAATTATTTTTTTTAAGAAGAAACTTTTGAAAAAGTATCTTTAAAAAAAGTACCTTTTAAAAAAGATTCATTTAAAAATGTATCTTTTAAAAAAGTACCTGTAAAAAGAACCTTTTAAGTAAGTACCTTTTGAAAAAGTACCTTTTAAAAATGTCTCTTTTAAATAAGTATCTTTTAAAAAAGTGCCTTTTAAAAAAGATCCATTTAAAAATGTATCTTTTAAAAAAGTAGCTGTTAAAAAAGTACCTTATAAAAATTTATCTTTTAAATAAGTACCTTTTAAAAAAGTACCTTTCAAAAAAGTTTTTTTTTTTAAATATTTCGGTGTTGCAGTAGTTATAAAGTGGTTCCAATTAGATGCATCAGATATGTTGTTCTCTTAGTTCTGGTTAAACACTATCATCCAAATCGAAAATAGTTTGCCTGATTGTAAACGTAAAATTGTGTTTTATATTCTTCCTTGTGGCCTTTTTGTATATTTCGTATTTAGATATTGGAAACAGCCAATTACAAAATATCGGTAAATGAAAACAAATACACATGTACGAGTATAATCTAAATGGTAAATAAACTAAAATTCACCGAAGATTTTTGAGTGAAAAAAATTATTATTAAGTGTACACTTTAAGTGTCAAAATTATTCATTCTCACCATTGCGGGCTCTAAAATCAAAGGTGAACACTGAAATCAGTGAACATTTCAAAATTCATCGTTGCGGAATTTGACCCCTGGTTTAAACAAATAACTTACAAAAAAAAAAAATCTCCTTAAAAAATAATTTTTTGATAAAAAAAACATTTTTTACTAATAAAAAATTATAAACAGCTTGTTTTCTATATTTCCCAGCTGTATATATATCAACATTTCATACGAGCTATCCTATTCATCTGTACACTTTGGAAGTTTTTGAAAGATAGTTTTGTTCTTGGCTAAAGAAAAACGTGTTCTAAGGAATAAGACAGTTTCATAGGTAGATATATATTATCGGACATATGAAATCACATTTCCCTCTTATTTAAGCCCAGTTCAGACTATCAGACTTTGCAAGTCTGAATGTAATCCGTCATACATACGAAAAATAATACGATAAAAATTTGACATCCCATACGACTTTGTGGTTTTCTGAAACTTTTCAAAACGATAATACTTTACATTGGATCAGGGTTGTGTTTTTTAGTAAGCCAGCTAATTAAAAATTGAGTAGCCGGCTATTTCGTAGCCGATGTGGTGCCGTCACTGATAGTATTTTTTGTTGTTAGAAAAAAGCTCGAAATTTAGAATTTAGCTGTCATTTATAAATGTATTTTGCTCATGCTATATTTAGAATATAAAATATGTTTGTGCTATTGAATTTGCATGTGTTATACATAATTATTATTTTAACTGTTGAAAAATTTCACGCGCCGGCACGTGTATCACCTACGACGAATAGCGCACCTGCCGCCGTGAAAAGTTTTATGATGGCACATCTATGTTGGTTTATATCAAGTGTGATGGTGTGAATGCAAAATCTAATTTACGTTAGACTTTTTGACAGTCGCAAGAAATGTGTTTAGACTTTTATCTTACAAAATCTAATGAAAGTATTTATACTTGTATAATAGTCTGATTGGGCCTTAAGGAGTTTTATGTACTA
Source organism: Thecocarcelia acutangulata (assembly GCA_914767995.1). NCBI lineage: Eukaryota > Metazoa > Arthropoda > Insecta > Diptera > Tachinidae > Thecocarcelia > Thecocarcelia acutangulata. The sequence continues at coordinate 24,062,968 of OU612097.1, read as the reverse complement.
GTATAATATCTTCAGTGTGATTTTTTTTAAATACAGACGTCTATTTATATTAAATTATTTTTAATCAGGTTAAATGCTAAAGAATATATTATTCAGCTTTCAAAGCTAAAAGTGAAAAATGTCAAGAGGAAAAAAGTTTTACTCGTACATGTCATTTAAATGGGTTTCATTAGAAAGACCATTTAGTAAAGGATAGATATTTCAAGATTTATCTATTCCCACATAAAAAGATACTTAAATGCCCGAACAAATTGTCTTCCATTAAAACTGAAATAAAAAACAAATGAAATGAGAAATTGTGCAAAATTTGCAAAACTAAAAATAATAAAAACAAATTTAAAACCTAGAAAATGATGATGACGACAAGGCTGATGAGGACGATGATGATGATGATGACGATGACGATGACGATGACGATAATTCATGTTAATACCCATGTGGTTTAGGAGCTTGAGCTGCAACTGTCTTTTATATTCTCCTCTTTTTAAATTTAGCAGAAAGAAATTAATATCTACTCATTAGGAGAACAAAGTCATCATCAAGCGGGATTTATTTTTAAATTATTTCTTCTTTTTTTTCCAAACACTTGTCGAGAAATCAGCACAAATGTCCGAAAAACATTAAGTTGAATTTTGCTTGATTTTGCTTTGCGTCAGCACAATCGCTATCATGTCACATAAATTTATATAGAAAGTATGACGTACTAAAATTAAATTTAACCACACACATTCAAGCGACACTCAAATGAATGGCAGCAACAGTGGAATGACGGAAAAAGTTAGGAACCAAATGCTTCCGCTGGCACTAAGACAGTTAATAGATAAGAGTTAGATGGATAATAGTGTTGTTAATCAAAGGATCAATATTGAACTTTGAATTGAAATAGAAAAAAAAACGTAATAAAGTAAATGTAGGAGACAAAAATAGCGTAGGTTAAGTTAGGTTGTGCAGGCTGCCAGCTTTTTTTTTATATTGCACCAGTACTCAGGGGATGACCCCTACATATGCAGTACATTGTACTGGAACTAGGAAAAGAGGTTATAAGGAGGAGGAAAAAGGTAGTAGTGTTTGTGGTTGTTGGATTTGAACCTATTAATAACAATACTGAAAGACGAAAAAAAAACGCTATCGCAGCTTTTAAAGCGCTGGAATTAAATTAGTGAAAAATTAAAAAAATTTAAATTAAAAAAATTAAATTAGTTGAAACTGATCAGTGTCCTTGACACTGCTTAGATTAACAAAAAACTTCTTGAAAACTAGCCTACTTGGAATTTTTCTTGGTCTCGCTGGGTTATTGCAGACTGTAAGTGAAACACATCTCTTACTGTTTCCAAGCCAACCCGAGACCTTATAAAAGAATCTAGTTCTTTCGCCTGGCATACCAATGTCTGCCAAGCCGTGCTGCACCGATCTGTCAAAAGTCAAAACTTTTATAAGAGAAAGAACCAGCCAACGACAGAGTAAGTGTTCAACACTCTCTTCCTCCTTGTTGTCTCTACAACTTCTACAGAAATCATTAAGTAGAAGTTTAGTTTCCTCGCAAGCATGACAATATACCATCAGAATCGCCGTGGCAAGCTCTGAAACGGCATAAGACTGCTCCTGAGCAATGTCAGCCTAGACATTCGACAGATAACCTCATTTATTTATTTATTTATTTATTTATTTATTTATTTATTTATTTGATAAACTAACACAACAAGATATACATCTTATAAATGACAGTGTTAGTGGTAAGAGCAAACAATAACAATGAATATACTCGTATGTATGTAAATTTAAACAAAAGGGAAAAATTAAAAGTAAAAAACGGAACAATTTATGTTATCACTTAAGTTAAAGGAAAAACATGAATCATTATTGTACTTTGCAAAAAGAAACCAAATTTATCGTTAAAAAATAAGTTACAAAAATAAATTTTTTAATTCTATTTTAAACCTATTAGCGTTGCTTATCTTTTGAATATGATTTGGTAATAAGTTCCAAAGACTAAATGCATGAATTAAATACTGGCGTTGCGATAGAAGACTCCTATATTTTATTTGAATAATTTTCCTACCACGATTTGACCTAGCAAATTTTATTCTATCATAGATATATGACGGTTGTTTTGAAATGATTATTTTATGCAAGAAGGTTAGACATTTGTATTTTAGCAGATCATCAAATTTGAGATGAAATATTTGATATGAGTATTGTGAAATGTGATCAAAACGCCGCTTCTGGAAAATATACCGTGCTATATTGTTATAAACCACATTTAGTTTACGTCGGTCTTCGCTGCCACAATTTGCAAAGATTTCACAACCGTATAAAAGAGAAGGAATAAGATACGTTTTTGCTAGTAACATACGTATGTTAAATGGGGTGGAGTCTTTGACAATCCACAAATTCCTCAGCATACTATACACTCTACTTACAACAATGCCAATATGTGAAGACCATCTCAACCTTTCATGAAACATGACCCCTAGATTGGTTGCTTTGGTAACAAAGGCGATTTCGTCATTATGGATCCTAATGTGAAGATTCTCACGCATAATTTTTGATTTTGAAATTACAATACATTTGGACTTAGAGGAATTTATATTCAGACCATTTGCCTCGGCCCAGTTGTTAATTTTATCCAGGTCGCTATTAATCTTGCTTATACAGGAAGTAGCATCATCAATCGTGCATTAGACTATGATTCCTGTACTGTCCTGAAAATCTTATGCTGTACCTGGCTTTTACAGCTTTTCTGTATTTCCTTATCCTTCTCATGCGTCCGTTTCTGACAATATCTCGCCTGTACAGCCACTAGAGTAAGCAACGTAGGTCGGGAAAAACTTACAATCATAGTACTCCTACTCGAGCCATTTTAGTACTGTGTACTCCCACAAGTTTTACAGCTTTTTAGCGGGACCCTTACCCACTTGAGCACTTAACACAGCCTTACTATCAGCAGAGATCCCATATAACCTGCTGCACCTCAATCTGTTACCTGCTCTCATTAAAACCGTGATTTCAGACTTTCTTAAGTTTTACTATAGTATTAAGCTATAGCTCTTCTTGTGGGGCCAGTATCAGTTCCCAGCTCCAGCTAGGACTTATCTGTAAAGATCACGAGCGTTTACTCTTGGTTATCTATTTTGACCGCTTACTGGACTGTTCTCGGTAAAAATTACGTTGGACAGTAGCCTGTGAAATTGGTTAGGGTTTCGGAAGTTCAACTCAACATAAATCATGCCGCTTGATAGAGCTTTATTTGCTACAATAAATGAGGGATTCCTTCTCATCTATGCCCCAGAGAGCAGAGTGCCCTGGTTTGATGTACGTCAAGGCAAACCCTGTTCCTTGGGAGGCATTGGACAGTAGAATCGCTTAACAGATAAGTAATTCATTTGTATCACCACCGGAAAAACAATGAAACCTTGCAATCCACACGGGGGCGCTGTTGAATCGTGAATAATTCACCTCGTGGAGTTGGTCCATCATTAGATAAAGCCATCAACGGAGGCGCTGATGTAAATCAATGACACATTCTATCAGCACCTGCCATGATGGCTTATTCTGACGGTAGACCAATTATATGGATTTATCTAGTTCACGGTTAATCAGCGGTCCCATATAGCTTGCAAGGCTCACGCAGGTGGAAACTTGTCGTATGCTTGTAGCCGTGTAAATAATCCGCTTGACGACGAGATCGAGTTCTATAATTCCTCACGTACGCATGGGGACATCCGGGTGAACGTTTTTTTGGCCCTGTGAGAGAATTACCGTGGGTTTGGGCCGTCAAGGCAGGAACCCACATTAAACATCTTTTGATTCTCCCGAGGGTATGCTGCCTTTACAACAGATATCTGTACTGTAAGAAACCTGTAGTGATGGTTGATGAGTGAGTTGGTTTAAGGGCTGATGCTGCTAGTGGGCTTCGGCTTACCAACTCATTAAGCCTTGTCTTCCATTGATTGCTGGGAAATTGCATACAGGAGGGATTAGAAGGTCTGAACTCCTCAACAAGAAGTTGCTCATATGGCTACAAACATTGCTACCTACCTGTGTGACCCTAGTAAACCACACGGAGGCGCTGGGGAATCGTGAATTCTTCGCTCCGTGGAACTAGTTCATCGTTAGATAAGGCTGTAAAGCAGGTGCTGATGTAAATCCTTTTCACAACTATATGAAATTACCTAGATAATCAGATGGAATCGAAGTTCTACGAATCTATTAAGCGAAGTCTATAAAGAGCGTCAGCTCCTGCCATTAGCCAACTCTCTTTCATCCACCACTTCTGGTTTTTGCATTACAGATATCTGTTGCAAGCATCGTTTAGCTATAATTAGCCGGACGTCAACTGGCATGTGCCATAATTAACGAGGAATACTAAAAACTCTTCCCTGTGATTTAGGTCTAAGCCACTGCCAGAACGTTTTACCCAAATGCAGGTACCTCAACCGCGATCAAGGCCAGGCTTTTCTTAATTACTCGTACAACAAATGATGAACCCCTACCCCTCTATACCCCTAAAAGCAGAATGCCTTTGTATGGTACTATATATGTTAAGAGAGGATAATTGGAGAATAGTAATCAATATTCACTGGGAAGAATATATTGAAATATTACCTTGTGTCGCCTCTTTTCATATCCACTGCTCTTTAGCCTGATTGCGGAGCTCAAGACCACTTATTTCCTCATGAGATCAACCGGTAACCAGTGAATCGTTGCAAACTGTTGCATTGGCATGGTATAAAAAGCATTAAAGTAGATGTATACAGTATCCGTTCCACAATCTAAGAACCTATAAAAACAAGTTTGTTTTAAGCTTTTAACTTTTTATTTCAATAACGTAAATATTTTCCTAATATTACGCAATGTTATTTTTCTGGCTAAAGTTCAAATCCGACATTTTAAGCAAAAATTGTTTCATTATTTATCAAAAGCAACTTTTACAAATTACCTTGAATAATAACCACTTGCGGCACGGTTGGCCTTAAGTAAATCGCAATCGAAGCACGCAATTTTTAGCAAGAAATATATATTGAATGTTTCCCTGAAAGTATGCAATACATTTAACATATTATTACCTATTGTGAGATACATAACTTTAAGATAATAAATCATTAGGGTAAAAGCCGGGAGCAAGCTTTGTTTTTCTTCAAACTAATATTAATTAATTTCTTTCTTAAAACCGAGAAGCAAGACGCATGTTCTTAAAAAAATTTATGTTATTGTAATTAAAATAATACTTTATAGTTTTAATTATTCTAAAAGTTATGATGGTATTTTCTGTTATAAGAAAAACAATGAAGTCTCAAGAAAAAACTAACTAACTAACTAAGAATAAATCTTCCCTTTATTATACATTATGATTTTTCCCTGAAAGTATGCAACATATTTGAAATGTTATATATACATATATTGTAAATTCGAAAACGATATATTTTTACTTCTTCAAACTGTCCAACTTCATAAAATATTTTGAATTTACTTTTTATGTCTGCTTCATGCATCTTATGAATATTTTCATTTTATCACTCGTACATATGATTTGTTTCATAAATCTTTTATTAGAGTTTTCTTGTCTTCCCTTTTGCTCTGACATCGTGTGTAAGACACAATTACACAAAGTTGAAACGTGACTGTTCGCACGTTTTACACAATTTTAAATTCTTCTCTGTTGAAGCCAATACTTGCTACTGCCTGCAAAGCAAGTCAATGCTTCAATGTTGCTGCAAATTTTATGTTTTATTTGGTCAAGTAATGAAAAACTTCAAATTGCTTACGTTTTTAATATACTTGATAAAGTTTGATTCTTCCCTCATTTCTTTCATTTGCTTACTTTGTTTTGAGGTCACCATCTTCATCGTCACCAGCAGCAGCAGCAGCCAGCTGCTGGGCAAAACGTTGTGTCATAGTTATGAAAATGTGAAAGACAAACAAATTCAAAAAACAAAAGCAAAAAATCCAATATTTAACCAATCAAATATGAGAGAAGGAACACGAATTATATGAAAAGTTTACTTAAATTAAGGAATAAAATTTTTTAATTGAAACAAGTTTTAAAACAAACACCTGGAAAATTAATGACATTTTTTGTCCCAGTATCTTCTAGTAAAACCTTTCACATTATACTATTTTTAGCTGCCATTCTCTTAAATCAACTTTTCCTCTTCTCATTATGCAATTAACCCAAAACACTCAAACATAATTGCCATTTTTTCAGGGCTTAAAGTTTTCAAAAAAGGAAACTCACTTACTCACACACTCTCGTTGTCGATAAGACAAGTTATTTAACTGCTTTACTCCCTTAACAAGATAAAAAGCTTTTGCAGCAAAATAATTTAACAAATTTTAAAAAGATGCCATCAAAGTTACTCGTGTTTGCCCAATTAAAAAATAAATTTTGCAGCAAAACAATTCAATGGCCAAAGCAGCGAACTAATTAAATGGAAAATTTGATTTAAACAATTAAACACATGTGTATTTAATCAATTATTTAAAAATCTTTCACACACACATACACGCAAAGATTCAAATCTTCTTCAATTCGGCCACAAAGCAAACAATTTAGAGAATAATTAATGAAAACAAATATATATTTCAACATTTAAATATTGTTATTTAGAAATACGAGTATTTAGGGAATTTAGAAATAAAAAAGAGTTTAAAGATTTAAAAAAGAGCAGCAAATACTAAGAAAATATAGGAAATAGTTCTCAAAGTACATAAAGGGTGGTTCAACCATAATGTACGATGTTAATTGTGAGTCTTTAGGAAATAAAGTAACTTAAGCTATTCTTATTACACTCAGCTTGTGGCAGCAATCATTGTAGCCTACAAAAGTGTTGCCCACCTGGAAGCAGCTTGATGAATTTTTGACCACCAGGGTTCATATCTTTGGATCAGTAGCCGACATGCGTTCCACATTTTCGAGTTCAGATTCCGCAAATAAACTCAACCAGTAATCGGTAGCCGACATGCGTTCCACATTTTCGAGCTCAAATTCCGCAAAGACCCCGCAAGCTACTAGGACAAATAAGCTCAACCAGTCATCGCTAGGATTGGTAGACGACATGCGCTTCACATTTTCGAGTTCAAATTCCGCAAAGACCCCGCAAGCTACTAGGACAAATAAGCTCAACCAGCCTTCGGTAGGATCGGTAGCCGACATGCGTTCCGCATTTTCAAGCTCAAATTCCGCAAAGACTCCGCAAGCTACTAGGGACAAATAAGCTCAAACAGTTATCAACACAGACACTTCAAGGTTATCAGACAAACGTTTCCAAGGGCAATGATGGGAAATGCGCGCTTTGTTCATAAAGGGTGGTTAATTTTCAAGGGCCGATGTTGATTTTGAATAAAACACAAACTATTTAGGAAATTATTGTAATTTTATTTTATTATGATATATTGGTATTACTCAATTATGTATGGAACAAAATATCGGCCAAATGGGCGCCGCGACCACGGCGGCACACCTCCATCCGATGGTCCAAATTTTCGATGACCATGAGGCATCTATGCCGTTAATGTGCCGAATTATCTCATCCTTTAGCTGTTGAATTGTTGCTGGCTTATCGACGTACACCTTTTCTTTCAAATAACCCCAAAGAAAAAAGTCCAACGATGTCAAATCACATGATCTTAGCGGCCAATTAACATCGCCATTACGTGAGATAACACGGCCATTGAATTTGTTGCGCAAAAGAGCAATTGTTTCGTTAGCTGTGTGGCAAGTGGCACCGTCCTGCTGAAACCACATATCGTCTACATCCATATCTTCCAATTCGGGTCATAAAAAGTTCGTTATCATCTCACGATAGCGAACACCATTCACAATAACTGCCTGACCGGCCTCATTTTTGAAAAAATACGGCCCGGTGATGCCGCCAGCACATAAACCGCACCAAACAGTCACTCTTTGTGGGTGCATTGGTTTTTCGACAGTCACTCTTGGATTCTCATTCGCTCAAATGCGGCAATTCTGTTTATTGACGAATCTACTGAGGTGAAAATGTGCCTCATCACTGAAGATGATTTTCTTCGAAAATTTTCATAATAAGTCTGGATAACTTTAACACGTTGATAGATTGTGTATCTCTTCATGGTTCAAATTGAATAATTTTGAAATAGAGAAATGTCAAATAAAATTCGGAAAAAAACTTGGCGTTTAGGTGTGGTTCACATTCAACATCGACCCATGAAATTTAACCACCCGATATTTTCACCCTTTACGATACTGTTCCGTGTTTTTAGCCATGTCGATCGATGATCGTTACTCTAACGTCAAAAAGCAGAATAGATGTACAAACTGTCTTGGAACTTCACATGGTTTTAAAGCCTGCAAGTGCAAATACACTTGCAACACCTGCAAAGGCAAACACCATTCTTTGCTCCATCGTGCTGAGCATAAAAAATCTACAACGACTACACCCCCCATATAAGTCCTAATGTCCTCAACACTCAGGAAATCCCCCAAGATCCCATAAATATGATGCCCTGTACATCAGCACAGGCAGCGAATCGCGTGTTGCAATCATACGCGACTCAGCTGCAAACCCCCACCCAATGGGTCATACTAGGACGTATACCACGGTGACCTAAAATGTACTGTTTGTGCATTAATAGACTCAGCATCGGAGGCAACGTTCATCGCAAGGAAACTACAAATGCATCTGGGTCTTGATACAACATCCTTACAAGCTCAAATACACGGTTTGAGCAATTCTGTAACAAAGCTGTGAAATTCAAATAGGTTCTCCGGTCGACTCTGCATTTGAGCTCTCGTTAAATGCATTAGTCATCAACAAGCTTGATCAACAAGATTGGTCAACTTGCCCATTACCCGTCATCAGCACTTCAAAATGGCAGTTTTTCAAATTTGCAGCTAGCGGACAGCTACCAACATCGGTGCAAGGAAATTGAATTATTGCTCGGCGGAGATGTGTAACCAAAAATCATTTAAGGACAGTGGGATGATCAACACTCTCTGGTGGCTTACCATCGAGATAGCCTGAAGACTGCTAGTGCGATCAACGAATTTTTCCCCACTTGGAATCCTACAACCCATTTGTTAACCTGCAACCCAGGTGAATAATAAATATAACCTATTAGATTTATTGAAAAGAAATAATAAATCCTCTTTTTATTTTATCTCTTTTCCCCACATCGTTATCATTAACTCAACCCGAGTTAATCATATTCCCAATTCTGCTTTGCATAAAGCAGAGTTGGTTAACACAAAAGTCTGCTTTTAGCACTCAAAAAGCAACACTTTTGTTCAAAAAGTTTTCGGTTGGATCATCACAGGCACGGTCGCCACAAACCCGTGCCGAAATTCGATCTTATCGCTTTTCAACACCGTCGAGTTGAATAATCAACTTCAACGATTTTGGGAATTTGGAATTTGGATTTTTCGAATTTGGACCTCCCCAGAAGAGCAAAGTCACCCCCGGAGGACGCATACTGCCAGAAATTGTACACCTCCACTACATTTCGTAATAAGGATGGTCGATATGTTGTTTCGCTTGCTTTTAAACAAGAGTATCCTGAAAAAAAAATATTGGGCAATCCAGAAAGATAGCATTTTCTCAATTTCTACGAAATGAAACAAGATTATTAAAAACCTCCCCAAATAAATTTCGAGTATGAAAGACAATTTAAAATTCACTCATTCAAACAATTTTGTTGTTGCAGTAAAGCCCAATTTATCGGAATTATTCTATTCAGATATTTTTTCCAGATATTTAATATCAGCTTATTAACGTCAGATTTATGGCCCATTAATGTGACATTTCATTGTTCAGTGTTTGACAAATTAAACCATGGAGAGGTACACAGTTGACCAGATACTGACATCTCTTACGAAAATGAGCGTGCAAATCAAAACACATTTCGTGCACCGCTTGATTTTTTGGTCCGCATAATAGAACAAATGTGTGTCCGTATCTGTAGCAAATGTGAAAATATCTGCTTTATTGATATGTTGTAGTGGAACTTTTTTTCTCATGCCAAAAGTTATCGAAAAATCGATGGCACAATATCGATTATTAAATTGATCCACTTTAATGTATATATTCGTTCTAACAGATTATAAAATAAAATATAACTGATGAATGATATATAAGTATTTTAGAACATAAAATTTACTTTTTAAATTTTAAAAACGATACCTAAGGCTTTTGATGGCTCACATTATGGATTAACGCCTAAGGCAAGCTTTGAAATGTGCTGTAATAGACGATTATATATGTATTTGCCAAAGTTTTGCTTTGACAATTTATGTAAATGTTTGACACAATTTAAAAGTGTAATATTAAAGTAAGCCCATATTAATAATGAATACTTTAAGAGTGAAACAAAAACTATAAATTAGTTTTCTATTAAAAACAAATTATTTAATACGAGTAGCTAGACAAACTTTAACTGTTTGCAAACTTTGAATATATACACACCTATATATTTACACGTCACAAATATCCCACTTGGCTCATGTCAGCAGAAATTAAACAAACCCATCAATAAATGTTACAGGTAACAAACTGTTTACAAGAATAAATGCATATTGCTTTTGTTATTTGTTTTTTTTTTCTTGTCAGCAGCCGTATAAACAAAATGACAAAACAATAAATACTACTTTAACTTTTAAATGACAGTTTTAAACAAGAACAGCAATAAGGAAACACTGTGAAGGATATTGGCAATATTCTTTTTCTTTTCTTTTAAAGTTGACAACAGGAGGAAAATAATTACCGTTTTGAGGCGCCTGAATGTATGCTACAATAATATGGCATACATCTATCCAATCAATGTTCAACATTAATGTTTAACGTGTTGGTGCAAACGTCTGTTGTGTTTTTATTTTCAAAGTATCATTTACCTTCACTTTTACCGATTTCAAAACGAAAGGTTAATTAATGAGTGTGAGGAACTTGAACTCATCACACAAATAAGCTTAAAGGCTTGTCTGTGTATGTACATGTGACAACAGAGCATTTTCTTATTAAATTTAGCATTTTTTGGGGTGCGTTACTCTGTTCTATCGTTACTACAATGGATTTTGCTCTGACGAGATTAGGGATCTTGTTCCCGAAACTCGCACATTTTTACATAGCACGCGTTCATCGTCCAGAGCTCATCCATTTGTGGTCGATTGCCCGGGGAATCGTACTACGCATTGCAGAAAGAATTCGTTTTTCAGCCGTACGCTTCGCCTGTGGAATAAGTTGCCTGCATACGTGTTTCCTGGCTGTTATAACGTTAGAAAGTTCAAGTAAAATATATACTACTCCCTCTTTGCTCCTCTTCATAACCTATTTTCCTAGTTCTGGTACAATGCACTGCATATGTAGGGGTCATCCCCTGAGTACTGGTCCAAGTTAAAAAAAAAAGATTAAAATTGAAATTGCTATAAAAAACATAATACCTGTTTCAACAAATTATAATACAATAATTTTCTATAGCTTAAGTATTAAACACATAGACCACAGCAGACTAGACGACTTCACAACAGCAAATGCCGCAACCGGCAATTGTAGTTGTGTAGGTGACTACTGAAATATTTTGAACACGGCAGCAACATAAATTCATTTGAATAAAAGTATACTTCAGTGTGGCCACCTTACAATTTTTAGCTTTACAAAATTCCATTGTTTATATCACTGCTTCATGCAAAAAGTTCTCTCTAAAAAAAGGCCTTAAAATCTAAAAAAAAAACACAAACTAATTAAAAAAGCTTTGTGTGCTACGCTTAATTCAGGTTAGGCGGGTCTTAAAAATTGAAAATATAATCTTTTGATCAACAATGGGAACAATATTAAAGAATTGAAAGTATATATCGAATTTTTCAAAATTTGGACAAAAATAATTCGACACCAGAAAGAAAAATGTATGTATATAAATTATAAATTTGCCGAAGATGTGCAATTAAAAGTACTCATAAATGGAATAGCTGGTATATATCTAAAGAGACAAATAAACTATGCAAACCTTTCGGCAAACACGCACTTTCCTTTTGTTCATAACGATATTAATAATTTCTTTTTTCAACGAGATTACACGGCTATTATGCTGCGGCAGTTTCCTCGCCATATGAAGTTTACAACACATAAATCATTTTATAATTTGTTTTAGCCTCCATTTCTTGATATTCTGTTTATTTAATCTTTGTTTGTTTTTGTCAATTTCTACAAAAAATTCTACAATACTAAAAATTCTAACAAGAAAACTTTTTCATGATTCATTTTGTGTTTTTCTTCTTCCATCACTTCATTGTGCAAAATTTTCTTTGAAATTAAAAAATTTTTTCGTTAGACAACACAAACATTCAAGATGTTTGCGCAAAAATTGTGCAAACAAGCTTCAAATATATGTACAAATAAGTAAACAAGCCCTTTAACAATGCTAAATGTTTGTACAAATTTGTTTGCATGTTTGTTAAGCTGTTTGTGCAGTTTGTTTGGCTAGTTCTTTTATAAAATTAGGCGTTCTTATTTTGAGGATAAATATGTATGTACAAATAAATTTATTCATTTATTTTACTTATTTATTTTATAATTTATTAGAAAATAAAATATTTCCAAGAGCAAAATTTTTTTTATTACATTTTTTTTTTCATACATTGGTCACACTGTTTTTATTTTGTAGTCAACAAAAATCGAAATTAGTTTAATTCGAGTGCGGCAAAAAAATCAGCTTAGACAACAACCTGCAGTCGTGTCGTCTTGCTGTTGTCTAAATAAACATTCGCAATTAAATGCATGTATTTTATATTTGACATATTGAAGTCGGTTGTCTGCTGGCTTCAATGTGTTTAAAGCTTTACTTGCTTTTTTAGAAACCGGTCGGTTTTTTCGCTTTATTTACGAAGGCATTTACGTTGTTGAAAAACGCTTATATGCCAACATTAATGTTTTTACACGAACAATAGACTGATCGTTTTTTGAAAACATGTCATAAACGACTCCAATTATTTTCTAAAAAAAAAAAAATACGATTCAAAAAATGTATGTTAAAACTAAGTCCACAACGGAAATTATTCATCAAAAGCAGCTCTGCGTTGAAAAACAGCATGAAAAAAAAAGTTTTTTTCATGCAAAAAATAATGGCTCTGTTCAGAATTTTGCATATATCTCAGCTAAACGTGAACCGATTTTACTAAATTTCACTATCAAACCCATGAATCAATGGGGTAAAAGAATGGTGAAAAAAGTTTCTAAGTATAAAGTATAAATATAATGTTTGAAGATTATTTCATGCAAATGTTGGCCGCGGCTGCGCCTCAAATGGTCCATCCGCTTAGTCCAATTTTGGCATACTCTTTCCAACATTTCGGCCGGTATCTCACGAATAATGTTGGCAATGTTGGCTTCCAGTGCGTCAATCGAAGCGGGCTTGTCGCTATAGACATTAGCCTTAACATAGCCCCACAAAAAATAGTCTAGAGGCGTTAAATCGCACGATCTGGGCGGCCAATTGACTGGTCCCAAGCGTGAAATAAACTGTTCACCGAACTCGCCTCTCAATTGGTCCTTTGTTTTGCGTGCTGTGTGGCATGTGGCACCGTCCTGTTGAAACCACATGTTATGCAAGTCAAGCTCTTCCATTTTGGGCAAAAAAAAAGTTTGTTATCATCGCACGGTAGCGCTCACCATTCACAGTAACGTTGTAATTCGCATCATCTTTGAAGAAATATGGCCCAATGATGCCGCCAGCCCATAATCCGCACCAAACGGTTGTTTTTTGTGGATGCATTGGTAGCTCTTGCAATGCTTCTGGCTGCTCTTCACTCCAAATACGGCAGTTTTGCTTGTTCACGTATCCATTCAACCAGAAATGAGCCTCGTCGCTGAACACAATTCTTCGATAAAAAAGTGGATCTTCATCTAACTTTTTAAGAGCCCATTCACCAAAAATTTGGCGTTGTGGTAGGTCGTTTGGCTTCAATTCTTGCACCAGCTGTATCTTATAAGGCTTTACACCCAAATCCTTCCGCAAAATTTTCCACGTAGTGGAGTAACAGAGGCCCAATTGCTGCGAACGGCGCCGAATCGATAATTCACGGTCATCACCAACACTGGCCGATACGGCTGCGATATTTTCTTCAGTTCGCACTCTACGTAAGCGTGTTGGTGGTTTAATGTCCAACAATGTAAATTTGGTGCGAAATTTTTTTACAATAGCCCGAATAGAAGCCTCAGTAGGTCGATTAAACAACTGACCATAAAATGGAAGAAACGCGCGATGAACTTTCTTAACAGAGCACGCATTTTGGTAATAAAATTCAATAATTTGCAAGCGTTGTTCGTTTGTAAGACGATTCATGATTAAATTATAGACCAAACTGAAGATGTTTGACAGTGACACAAGATACAAAACGTGCGTGAGCTGTCAAAACTAGTGTTGCCAAAAAGATAATAGCAAAAAAATCACTCGTTATAAAAAAAAAATAATAATAATGCTGCTGTTCACCTTAACTACACCTCTCACGCTCTTCGTTGAAGAACATTGAGCATTAAGACTTGCATTTACACGCTTATAAGATGCAACTGACTCAAGAACTAAAGCAGAACTAAAGCTTCTTAACCATTCCAAGCGTCGTCAAGGGCCAGTATGGTGGCGGCAAGTAATTGCTGGCTGATAAATTTTTGAAGAAAATCATCTTCAGTGATGAGGCACATTTTCACTTCAAAGGACTCGTCAATAAGCAGAATTGCCGCATTTGGGAAAATGGTTATTCAAGAGTGATTGTCGACAAAACCAATGTACCCACACAAAGTGATTGTTTGGTGTGGTTTATGGGCTGGCGGCATCATCGGGCCGTATTTTTTCCAAAATGAGACCGGTCAGGCAATTATTGTGAATGGTGTTCGCTATCGTGAGATAATAACAAATATTTGTTTAAAAGAAATATTTTACGAAAATGTTTTAGATAACAGCGCATTCCGCCAGATCAAATTTAATATCTTTTTATTACATTACTGAGGAAAATCGTGGCTGTTACTTGCTTAGTTTTCCAAAATGCCATTTCATGTCCTTTCTAAAGCTTTTAGTAAGGCAGACAAAAATACTTTTTTTTCAAGAGACATAATCATAAAAAATTAAAATGCATTTGAAATGTAATTTAGTAAAATTTTCTATAGAAATTTTTAATTAAAACTAATTTTAATTACATACTAATTTTTATCAACACATCCATAATTGTTTGGCTTATAAATTGTATTTTTCTTGCTTGCTAATTATTTATGTTTACGAATATCGATTAGTTTCTTTTTATGAATTTCTTGAAGCAAAATAGGTTTTTATGATAATTTATGTTTGTTTGTCTTCTCAAGAGATATTAATTAAAACTTTGCACTGCGTAATCAAAGTTGCAACTAATTAAAATATTTGTATTTTACTATCAGTGATTCTAGACAAGGCACATCTCTATGGAATAATTATTTATCTTAAAGTTGAAAAAATCAATTTGTTGTCTTCATGTGTGAAACTGTTGAAAACACCTTCGAGAAACATATTCGTTACAGTCCCTCTTATAAGCACATCTCAGTAATGGGCAAGCAACAAAATGAAATAGAACTTATAACACTAGAAGCATACTTTTAGGCAAAATAGGCAATTCGATTGATTAGTTTTCAGCATTATGCTTTATACATCACAGAAAAACTGTTATAATAGCTTGTGTATCAAAATTTATTTTCTAGGTTTTTGTGTGTTTTGTTTTTTTTTTTACTTGAATTTTTTTTCCATATTTCTTTCTAAAGCATTTGCTATTATGGGGAAATGCATTCAGGCATTAAATGTTTGTTGTGTGCCTGCATTTTATAGCCTTACAATTACAGTAGCAGCAATATTTGTTTTCGAAGAGCAGAAATGGCTGCAGAAAAAGCCAAACAATGTGTAAAATGCAACAAAATAAATAACTAATAAAGAGATAAAAAAACTGAAAAAGAAATAATAATAATAATTTCCTAAAATGTGTGGCATACTTTTGGGATTAAACGCCAGCAAAATGTAGTGCCTATTTTTAGATTTTGTTTATAAAAACAACAGCTGTAGTGAATTACTGGTTACTTGTTTTCAAACTAAGAATATTAAAAATTTGTTTGTCTTCATTATATTAAAAATAAATTTCAGTTACACTCACAACTGATTTGCAAGAACTCTAGCTTATATATCTAAAAGTATGGGAATTTAAAACGAAACTTCAAATAATTTAACTGTAATCTATTTGCAAATTCAACTGATACAAACATCAACAAAAATGTGTTAAAATATCATTCTAGCAACACTGCAAGACAAAAAAAGCTCTCTCTCTCTCTCTCTCTCTCATCATGTTTAAAAGAATTTTTCTTTCTTTGTTCTTTTTTATTGTAAAATTCTGCTCACGAATTTTATTTTTAAAATCGCAAACTTCGCTTTTAAAGCCACGAGCAGAATTTTACTTTAAATTCGGAAACTTTTTTCATTCTGTTCGCGAACGAATTGAACGTGGAGAAAACCCAAAACGCAATATAATTTTTTGCTTACGAATTTTTATACCCTTCACGAAAATGTTAAGGGTATATATAAGTTTGTGATTTCGTTTGTAATTTCTATAGTTTTTTTTCGCGACCCTATAAAGTATATATGTATATTCTGATTCAGAATTAACGGAAAAGTCGATTAAGCGATGTCCGTCTGTCCGCTGTTGAAATACCGTTTCTGAGAAAGCCATTAGACATAGAAACTTTTTTCTTTTACCATTCTATTACTCCATATTGCCATGTGTTAGCTATTGAAATTCAGTAATATCGGTTCACGTATAGCTGAGGTATATTCAAAATTCCGAAAAAAGCCATGAATTTTTTCAATCTTGTATGGAAATTTTTGACAAAAAAAGTTGTTTGTTATACCATTCACAAAAATGTTAAGGGTATTTATAAGTTTGTGATTCCGTTTGTAATTTCTACAGTTTTTTTTTTGCGACCCTATAAAGTATATATATTCTGATTCAGAATTAACGGAAAAGTCGATTAAGCGATGTCCGTCTGTCTGTCTGTCGGTCGTTGAAATACCGTTTCTGAGAAAACCATTAGACATAGAAACTTTTTTCTTTTACTATTCTATTACTCCATATTGCCATGTGTTTGCTATTGAAATTCAGGAATATCGGTTCACGTATAGCTGAGGTATATTCAAAATTCCGAAAAAAGCCATGAATTTTTCAATTTTGTATGGAAATTTTTGACAAAAAAAGTTGTTTGTTTTGCTTCAAACTTCACACACTCATTAAGCATGGTGACTACAAGGCCAAAAATTTTTTTTCAGATATCGGTCCATATATACCCAAAACGGGGTTTTCATAAAAATGTCGCGTAAGCGAACTGAAACAACTCTTTTTGCTCAAAAGCAGTTTTGGTAATGAAATAAGGTTATATAAATATGGAAAATGAAAATTTCCGATATCGGTCCATATATACCCGAAATATAGCCTAGACTGGGGTTTTCATGAAAATGTCGCGTAAGCGAACTTAAACAACTTTTTTTTGCTCAAAAGCAGTTTTGGTAATAAAATAGGCTTATATAAATATGAAAAATGAAAATTTTCGATATCGATCCATATATACCCGAGATATAGCCTAGACCGGGTTTTACATAAAAGTGTCGCGTAAGCGAACTTAAGCAACTTTTTTGTGCTCAAAAGCAGTTCTGGTAATGAAATAAAGTTATATAAATATGGAAAATGAAAGTTTCCGATATCGGCCCATATATACCCGATACATAGCCTAACCGGTTTTTTGATGAAAATGCCGAGTAAGCGAACTTAAACAACTTTTTTTGCATAAAAGCAGTTCTGGTAATAAGATGAGGAAATATAAATATGGAAAATGAAAATTTCTTATATCGGTCCATACAAATGGACCGAGATATCGCCTGCACCGATTTTTCCATTAACATTTTTATTTTGCTGAAAAGCAACTCTCGTTATAAAAGGCGGTTACTAAAATACAGAAAATAGAAAATTCTGATATCGTTTCATATATAACCATGCATATTTTGTTCACTTTTTTAAATATACTATACATATCCGTGACTATCGTGAAGGGTATTTTAGATTCGGCCCAGCCGAATATACCACACTCTTACTTGTTTTATTATAATTTTTCAAAAACTTAATTTCAGAAATAAAAATTTTATAGTTGCAAATATATGAATGTACTAATTAAAATCTTTCACACGACAATTCACTTGTTTTTATTAAATTCGGAATTACAAATTTGAAATCAAGAGCGTTAAATCAAACCTAATGCACGAGCAGAATTTTTTCCTAAATTGATTAGACCTTTTGTGTATTATGTATCGAAATTACCACTTTTAAATCGTCCAAACTATCGTTCACAAGTTTTTAGAGTTGGGGTTTCTACCAACAATCGATTATTTTCAGACAGACTGACAATGGCAGATGTCTACTCTCAATTTGACCCAAACCACATGTGAAAGTTATGGCATATGTTGCCCAAATCGACTTTATTAAATTGTACGATTCCTCGATTTTGGTTACCCTATACATAACTTTTAATTGCTAACAAACAAAATGAACTGTTAAACGTTTCATTAAAAAGAACTTTAATGGCCTGTTATGTAATAGATTTATAGAGGTTCCTTCTTCTTGCTTCGCAATTTATGATACTAATTAGTTAAAGGCAACATTACGCAGTAAAGAAAACAGGAGAGAAAAAAAGCAAGTCATGAAGTAGAACGAACATTTACTCAATTAAAATTGTTTTCTTTAAGAAGTTCTTGCAGCACATTCTATCGACTAAAAACTATAATGGTGGCTGATTAATTATGACTGTTGAAAAGTATGTGCTATTAATAATTTCCAATTAGTTCTGTGGCTAAAATCAAACAAAAATAACAAAACTTGTTTTTTTAAGAAAAACTTTTCAAATCGTTTAAAAATTTTGTTAATTTAGTAAATATATTATTATGATTGATATTAGAATACTTTGGCTGTGTATGGAGAAGAAGTCTTCATTCCCAAAAGACATAAAAATTTAACAATAGTTTTTTTAAATAAAATTTAAATATTTAATAGCATATAGTTTAGTGAAGAAAAGTCTAGGGATTGTAAGAAAATTTCCTAAAAACGTTCAATTGCCTCCTTCACTTTAATAGAAAACAATTTATCTTAACAGCTCCCCAGACACAAATATTCTCAATGGTCACCAGCCATAAATATTGTTACAAAACTGAAACGCAATAAAAATAAACCTTAAAATAAAAACCAGCAGAAAAAAAACAAAAAATAGTAAGAAAAATATACTTTTTTTAATACAAAACAAAAGTAACGATTCGAAAAGAAATTGTTAAATGGAATACAAAAAGGAATAGCCAACTTTTGCAAACAATAAAAACTATAGCCTATTTGAAGGCTTACAAGTAGCACAAAATCTGTGGCCTACTTAAAGGCTTAAGTGAAAACTTTCCACTAAATGAAGTTATGTAACAAGAAAAAAGTGTCAAAGATTTATATACGAAAATTATTATATTAGGTATAAAACTTTGCTTCTGCCGTTTTGCAATAAATGGCTGTAGTGGTAGTCAAAATAAATAAATCGTAGTTGCCATAAAACCAGCTTATGTAAAAAAGCATCTTCATATTGATGACGGCGGGTCATCAGAATTATGACATCACTATTATGTAAAGAGTTATCAATAATGTGAAAACTGATATTTATCTCAATGACAAAAGTCATCAAAGAATAAAAACTTTAGCCTATTTGAAGGCTTACAAGTAACACAAAATCTGTGGCCTACTTAAAGACTTGAGTGAAAACTTTCCACTAAATGAAGTTATATCACAAGAAAAATGTGTCAAATATTTATATACGAAAATTATTATATTAGGCTTCTGCCGTTTTGCAATAGTCAGCTGTAGTGGTAGTCAAAATAAATAAATCGTAGATGCCATAAAATCAGCTCATGTAAAAAGCATCTTTATATTGATAACGGCAGGTCATCAGAATTATAACATCAATATTATGTAAATAGTCATCATTAATGTGAAAAGTGACATTAATCTCAATGACAAAAGTTATCAAAGAATTTTGTCATATATTGAGTATCATCAATGCTACAACTGAGGTGACATCAATTCAATGAAGTATTTTATTTCTAATATTATAAAGGATGGTATCATTCTTCTGGCTCGAGTTCAAACCTGGCTTTCGCCAAGAAACATTTTTATTTTTAATTACAACAATAATTGACGCGATCGATAACTCGTGTTCAACTAAGACAGGAAAAAATAATTGAATACACTAAAGCTGGGAGACAACTAGCTGTTTCGCAGTCGCTACACTGCTCATCAGCATCATCATCGAATCCTAGTGGCTGCTGATGAGCAGCGTAGCGACTGCGAAACAGCTAGCTGTCCCCCAGCGTTAGTGTATTCTGGCTGACCGTGTGCACACGGTCTGACTGACTAGCACTTCCGGTCTTATGAAGAATTAAAAATGTGATCGATACATGGATCGCTTCAGCAGGTGACCAGTTTTTTCAGTGCGGTACTAGCACGCTGACCGAAAGATGGGAGACAGTAGTTGCCATCGGTGGACAATGCTTTGAATCATTAAATTTATACACAGATTTTTACAATAAAGCCTCGAATTTCGGAAAAATAACGGTGAAAGCAAAGTCGTACACCTATTATATTGCCAAGAAAGGCAAACAACTAAAGAAATCAATTTAGCGATATTTCATTTCTCATTTTTCGAAGTTCTGTCTATTCCTTTTTTTTCAATGCCTTTAATTATTAGCAATTCCTTTTAATATCTACAATATGAGTAAAGATAAATCTTTTATACGAAAACAGCTCCTCAAAAAGCTATTTGAAAAATGATGGGACATATTTCAATACATAAAAATAAAGTGCGGCTGCCGTTACAAAACAAGAAATTTTGTGGTTTTGTTTAGTACGCAGAACAAAAAATTACATAAATTTTTTTATGGCCAAGAAAATTGTTTCTCAAACTAAACATGAAAAAGGCGTGTCATTATTTGCTTGTTAAGATTTGAATGACAGACAAAACGAAGACGATAAGAAGACATTAATGTCTTAAGCGAAGAAAACTTTTAAAGGCTTTTATGTCGAAGAAATTTTAAAGTGATGTTCAAGGGAAAAACGTACTAACTAGGTCTTAGAGAAAAGCGTTAATTACTGCAGGCAATTATCGAAATGTTTCCTTATTCTAAATAAATAGCAACTTCTTTGTTAAGCAGAAAATTACGCTTTCTGACAGTCTGTGGCAAGGCGAATTAATTATTAGGTGGATGCATCGGCGAATTCAGGCGAATTCGATTAATATGGCGCCACTTTCTCTGTCAAATTTTGTTTACCTTTTTCGGCGCCATTTAAACTTTTGTACATGTTCGTTATCAACTACTTTTGACAGCTTAAGTGTGAATTCGCCTTTTTACACAAATGAAGCGAAGCGGTTACCTTGTTTTTTGTATCATGGTCTGTGGTATATTATGAAAAAATATTTTCTTTGTAAACTTTAACCAAAGAAATTTAAAAGGAAATATCTTGTTTTAAATTTTATTCGATAATAAAAATTCATGAAAAATAAAAAGTTCCATAAACCATTGTTTTTTACCAAAAAATAATATTTTAATAAAATTTTTCCAACAATACTTGTTATACATTTGTGCAAGGCGAATTCATATGAATTCGCCTTGCTTTTGTGTAAATGAATTTATGTTGTGGCTGTGTTCAAACTAAGTCAGTAGTTGACTACCGAACTACAATTGTCGGTGGCGACATTTGCTGCAGTGAAGTCGTGAAGTCTGCTGGGCTCTATGTGTTTAATGTTTAGCATTTAAGATTTTTATCTTATAGGCTTCGTTTATTTGCTTTTTATTTATGTATAAAAAAAAGATTAATATCTCTCTGCTTTCTTTTCCATAATTTTGCATGATAAATAGCTTAATATCGTCTACGATATTTTTGCTTTGTGTAATAAATTTGAATGCATTCCTTAGCGTTTGCTTTCATGTCAGGAAAAATTTTTATTATTATTATTATTTTTTGTACAGAAAGGACCATCCTTTCTTTGTTGGATTCGAAGAAGGACAGAAGGCCATTAAAAATCTTTTGTCTGTTTTCTTTTACGCTGCGTTAAGTCAAATATCGTGTGATTTCCCATACTTAAATGGTTTCTCGTATTTGCAAGTCTCGTTTTGTTTAGCCTACTTAAAGGCGTAACATATTGTTGTTATCTGTGTGGCCTTCATTTAGCTGACACATTAACAAATTATTAAAGATTTTATTTATGATGTTTGTCTACTACAATATTTTAACAAACATAGACACGTCTCAACACTAACAACCCAACAAACACGAAATCAAATATTTGTTATAAAATGCCTTTATCATTTGATATCAATTATAATTTTCAAACCTTTTTCAAAGGATAGATTTTAATATTTGAATTTAAATTAAGAGTCGTTTGAATATAAATATTTGATACTCAATGTTTTATCAATTTGATTTTGCATGTAAATACTAATCTTAAAGCAAATATGTCTGTACTTATTGAAAAAATATCCACATTTTAAATTCATTTACGTAAAAATTTTAGGAATTCCGGAAAAAGATTAATAAATTTGATTTGTTTGCGAGCAATATGCAATTATTTTACTTATTAATACTTATTAAAACTTAGTTTTAATAAGTAAAACATGCACAAAAACATAAGAAAGTGGTATAATAAGAAATAATGAAATTTTTCATTTATTAGAGCCAAGAACAACCAACTACTCGTACATCGTCCTTTCGAGAATTTCAAAACTAAGAAAATAATAATAAAATGAACAATAATAATAGAAAATGCAAACTAAAAATCGCAAATAAATGAAAAGAAACATGAATTTGTAAAGCAAAAAATAGTTTTTGTTTATTATGTTCCACATCACAATCCACATTTGAAAAACATTTGAGAATTACATTTGAAACCAAGTTGAGAATAAATGTATTTCTCAATTTGAAAATAATTTCCCCTTTTTGTTGAAAATACTATGTTTTTCAATTTGAATTCAAATCAATATCAAACGTTTGTCGTTTGAGAAAACATTTCGCTCATTTACTGCAACATAGTCATAATCCAAAAAAAAAACACATTTCAAACGTTTAGCTTAAATACAAGTCTTAGAAAATTTTTGTCGAAAATATCTTCTAAGGGAAACAGTTTAAAAGTAATTTCCATGAATTTTTAGCACAATATAAAATATAGTACTGTTAACAATTCTGCCTTGTTAACTCGAAAAGCTCATTTTTTGAGTTATGACTATGTTGCAATAAAGGAGCGATTTGTTTTCAAATAATTCTCAATTTTAAATCAATCCTTAGTGTTTGTTGGGACGTGTATATGTCTGTGTGTATGTACGTGTATAAATAGTCAAAATCTTATTAAATTCTTTTTGTTGGACTTGTGCGAAATGGTAGAAAAGTTGAAAAATATTTGTCTGTGGTAGAAAATGTTCTAAGTGTTTTTTGGTGTAAGAAAAAATATTTTTTTAACAACATAAAGTTTTGACAAAAAGAAAATTTTTTTAAACAAAAACTGATAAACAAATAAATGATTTTTTTTTCTCATTCGTTTATTTATTGAATCTTCAAAATATGAACTAACAATAAGTATTCAAATCTTAATATAAAATTTTAAATTAAAAACAAAAAATGTGCTTTTTACTTAAGTCCGGCCAATGCTAGACAAGAAGTTTTATTGTACGGAAGCTACTTCGGTAAAATCACCTATTGAGCAATCTGTTGGTGGCAACGGTATCCCTTCTTCTAAGCCGTTTGTGGCCGCCAAAATTAAGTATATTGCGCCCAAAAGGTTTCGGTTGAAGTTCCAGTTTATTGATATACCTTGTCGCATACTTAGAAAATTCGTCTTTTACCAGCGGAACACTCAGATCTTTATGAATTCGTGAATTTTTTACGTACCATGGAGCTGCAGCAATCGTACGAAGAATTTGATTTTGTCGCCTTTGAATTTTATCAATGTTAGATCTTGAGGCGGTTCCCCTTAGTTGAATTCCGTAGCACCATATAGGCTTTAGAATTGCGTTATATAACAAAAGTTTGCAATCCAGTTTTAATGTCGAAAATCTGCCCATAAGTCAATTTAGTTGCGCTGCTTTTAATTTCAACTGAGTGACTTTCGCATCAATGTGAGGCTTGCACGTTAGCCTACGGTCGAGATGAATACCAAGGTACTTGACTTCATTGTGCTGCGGAATAGGTGAATTGTTAGTTTGGATAGCCGAACATGTTTGTTTACGCAGTGTGAATGTAACGTGAGTACACTTTTGTTCATTGACTTTAATTTTGCAAAGTCTAATACTGAAATGTACTCCTGCAAATTTCGTGAAGCTAATTCATGGTTTTCATGAACGCTGCAAAAAGCTGTGTCATCTGCAAAAGTTGAAGTATGGATTCCTGATCTGGTTGGCGTGTCAGAGGCGTAAATCAGATATAAAGTGGGGATTTCCTGCTCCGATTGGATGTGAGAGACTTATAAAGTCACCTTCTTTGATAACAAATTTCCGGTCACATAAATAGCTTTCCAGACGCTTGTGAGTGTTGCAGGCAAGTTAAACTTTATTTTGTGCATTAATCCGTCGTGGCACACTTTATCAAAAGCTTGGGAAATGTCAATGAATAGAGCTGAACAATACTTTTTTTGTCTTCAAAAATCTGAGGCTAAATCACCGCATACGATATCGAGCAATATGATCGAAATTTTTCATTCTGGTATCATGGCACACGATATCGAATGAATTGTTTTGCAATAATGTGAAAAAGTTAAACAATTTCTTTTTTGTATTCGTACTTTTAGGGAACGTATGGTCTTCAATCTATTACATTTTGTTTAAATTACGATCGGAGTTGAATTGTTTGCCATAGATGTATCGTACTGTTATTCGATACGATAGTTAATTCTTATGCGGTGATTAGACCCCTGTTGTATGACATTGATAAATGAAAATGAATGAATTAAAAGATAATTATAATAGAGCCATTTCCCAGTTTTATATTGTTTCATTTTTACACTTTTAATAATAAAATTTTCAATCAAAAAATTATAAACAGCTTGTTTTCTATGTCTTCCGGCTGTCTATACTCGTATGTCGTCATTTTTTCTGCCATACTATCGCAAACAACAGCAACTTTTTTCGGAAAAGGAACTGGGTGAGATGTTTTCACATTTCCTACCGACCTAAAATTTGCGCACAATTTCGCCGATTGTGGACACTTTCTATGATTTACGTATGTACATCGGGTCTTAGTCTAAGTTTTTTTTTACTCAAATTTAAGAAAGATTTTTTTTATTACAATTCTAATTTGCTGTCATTTTTGATTGACACTATCCTGTCATTGCTTTGATTGAAGAAGACCAGAAAAACTATGGAACTTTTTTAGCTGGGGAACAACTAAAGCTACGTACACACGGTTGTCAGATCTTACAATATTGCCAGTAAAATTGTCTGAAAATGTATTACAATCGTGTGAACTGCCAATTTGTAACTTACAACGTTGTTAGAAAAAACATTGTCAATCAATTCTAAGACGACAATTTTGTCAGGCATCTGACAATCGTGAGAACACTCTTCGTCGGCATTGCCAGATAATTGGCTGCTGTTGTAAGCTCAGTTTTAATTGTCAGATGTATAAAATTAATGCACCTGACAATGGCATCATTGTTTGATGGGCACCACTGCCAAATAGATGGTTGTTGATATACATAAGTGGCAACGCCTTACAACTTGTCTGGCAATCTGAAAACCGTGTGAACTGACAATTTTTGCTGTCAGATGAATCATTTGTCAGACCATAGTCTGACAATGAAATTGTAAGATTTTCTTACGATCTTCTGAACACACAATTTACTTCAGCGGGACAATTTTTCATTTTCACTACATAGTCAGCATATTGCCAGATCTTACAATATTGTAACATCTGACAACCGTGTGTACGTAGCTTTACTGTTTCCTAGCCACAACACTACTCATAAGCACCTATTTTTCAGACTTGAACTCGATTCAAAATACAAATCTTTAGTTTATATACTTACTTAATATTTAGTTTATATACTTAAGTTTGCTCCATATACCTCTGCATCTTTGGTTGTCTTCCAGCACGTCGAATGGCAGGCTTAAGTTTTTTCGATATTCACAGTAAACTTTGCGAAGAAGGCTAAAATTTTTATAGATTTTTTATTATGTTTAAAAGCTTTTTATTTAAATCAAAAAATTAATAAAGGATAATTTCATTGGCTATGCTTTATAAATTCATTAATTCAATTATTTTTGCATTTATTGATTTTTAATTAACTTTGCACTACTAAACACACATTTAATAAGAAAACAAGCAAAAAAAAAAAAATACAAAGCGGAAAACCCATTAAATTTTATCTTTTGCAAGTTTCCTTTCATTTAGTATCCATAGTTTGGCTCGTGATCAAATAAAAAATAAGCCAAAATGCAAAATAAAAACATAAAAAAGTAAAGTTTTCTTTTAGCAATTGCTGGTTTAGGGGAAAAGACTAATTTGGCATCATATCCAAAAATACGCAGCGTAAAAAAATCAAACTAAACCACAATAAAGAAAAAATTTTAAGATTATTCTAAAACACATTTCAATACGCATCATTTAGCAATGATTAAATTTTAAATAAAATGTCAGCTTAGAAGATAAACAATTTATAAAATAAAAACAGATAAAGTCTTTTGTGGATAATGTGACCCCGCTGTAAACACTTTAGTTTTTATTTATTAAAACAGCCTTAAGGTATACTCTGTTTCTTTTCCTAACTTCTATATTGTAATAAAAGGACTTTTTTAACTTTTGCTGGCATTCCTTGGCCTATTTTTTCTGTTTTTTATTTCTTGAAATTTTCAGCCAAAAATTTACAGTTTGTCTTAGTTGCTAATTAGTTTAAAAAGTTATGACTTTTGTTTTTTTTTTCAACATATATACGAGTATATGTGTATACATCAGTTTTCTTTCATAAATTATTTCTAAAAGGTCAGGGTTATAATGAGTTGAAAGCAAACAAACAAACAAATAAACAAAAAACTGAAGTCAAAATATATAAAATACAAACAATTTAGCGGCCACTGAATTAAAATCTCGTTTCAAGAAATGAACAATCTTTGAAATAACAAGTGATTTTTTTGCTATTATCTTTTTGGCAACACTAGTTTTGGCAGCTCACGCACGTTTTGTATCTTGTGTCACTGTCAAACATCTTCAGTTTGGTCTATAATTTAATCATGAATCGTCTTACAAACGAACAACGCTTGCAAATTATTGAATTTTATTACCAAAATGCGTGCTCTGTTAAGAAAGTTCATCGCGCGCTTCTTCCATTTTACGGTCAGTTTAATCGACCTACTGAGGCTTCTATTCGGGCTATTGTAAACAAATTTCGCACCAAATTTACATTGTTGGACATTAAACCACCAACACGCTTACGTAGAGTGCGAACTGAAGAAAATATCGCAGCCGTATCGGCCAGTGTTGGTGATGACCGTGAATTATCGATTCGGCGCCGTTTGCAGCAATTGGGCCTCTGTTACTCCACTACGTGGAACATTTTGCGGAAGGATTTGGGTGTAAAGCCTTATAAGATACAGCTGGTGCAAGAATTGAAGCCAAACGACCTACCACAACGCCAAATTTTTGGTGAATGGGCTCTTGAAAAGTCAGATGAAGATCCACTTTTTTATCGAAGAATTGTGTTCAGCGACGAGGCTCATTTCAGGTTGAATGGATACGTGAACAAGCAAAACTGCCGTATTTGGAGTGAAGAGCAGCCAGAAGCATTGCAAGAGCTACCAATGCATCCACAAAAAAACAACCGTTTGGTGCGGATTATGGGCTGGCGGCATCATTGGGCCGTATTTCTTCAATGATGATGCGAATCACAACGTTACTGTGAATGGTGAGCGCTACCGTGCGATGATAACAAACTTTTTTTTGCCCAAAACGGAAGAGCTTGACTTGCATGACATGTGGTTTCAACAAGACGGTGCCACATGCCACACAGCACGCGAAACAATGGACCAATTGAGAGGCGAGTTCGGTGAACAGTTTGTTTCACGCTTGGGACCAGTCAATTGGCCGCCCAGATCGTGCGATTTAACGCCTCTAGACTATTTTTTGTGGGGCTATGTTAAGGCTAATGTCTATTGCGACAAGCCCGCTTCGGTTGACGCACTGGAAGCCAACATTGCCAACATTATTCGTGAGATACCGGCCGAAATGTTGGAAAGAGTATGCCAAAATTGGACTAAGCGGATGGACCATTTGAGGCACAGCCGCGGCCAACATTTGCATGAAATAATCTTCAAACATTAAATTATATCGACCCAACTATCGATCCAAATAAATATTTCATGCATTTTTCTGAATTTTATGTGTTTGTTTTTTTAATTTCCGATAGTTCTTATAAAATCACCCATTATATCAGTAGCAGAATCTTAAGTCAGCTGCAAAAAACTTTTTGCTTGTATATTACTTTTTTTGCAAAACAAAAAATCTCTTTTAAAGCTTCTTTTAAGAAACGCTAACGATTTTTAGGCAGAATTTTAGTTTCAATTTGAAAAGTTCAGTTGTTCTAATATTGTTTACTGTAACGTTCTTATATAAAAATATAGTGTTAACGGAACTTACAAAAGCTTTAAAGCTTCTTTCTTAGTTTATTAACAAACTAATTCTCTTATTGTCATACTCTGTTTTTTTCATTTATCAAAAGCTTATACAATGTGCTTATTATGGAAACTTTTTTTAAAGCTATTAATATTCGATATCTCAGGCTTTTAAAATCTTTAAACTTAAGCTTATACAATATAATGATTTAATTGTTAATTTTGGGATTTTTTAAGGAAAACATTCAGTTTTATTAAATATTTTATTTGTAAAACCTATATAAATTAGATTTTAAAGGTCTTAAGATAATTCATATTTATTAAGCTCTTATTAAATAATTTTCCTTGCAGAGTTTGTCTAATAAGAGCTTAATAAACATGAAATATTGTTTAAAAGTAAGACCGTATGAATATAAATATATTTATAAACTGCCTTATTTAAAATAAAATATTTTTTGTTTATTAAGCTCTTATTTGACAAAATTTCTTTAAAAAAATTGTGTGATAAGACCAAACTAAATTAAAATTACTTATCTATAGATAAATGTAATTTAATATAAATGTATCAATGTGTTTTATTAAAATTAAATTTATATGATAATTGGCATGTTATGGTTTTATTATAATGCATATATAGATATACTATACATATTATTTACAAAGCTTTTAATATTTAAGCTTTTGTAGGCAGCTGTTTTTGCTTGCAGTCTACAATTTGTGAAACAGAACTTTTGTAATTTGTTTTATTTCTTGTAAATTTCTCTTGAAAATACGTGTAGCTTTAGTTGTAGAGAAAACAATTTCAGGTATATTTAGGCATAAATTTCTTTTTATCCCAATAACACCCTTTGAAAACTTGATATCATTAACTTACCATTACAAAGCTTTGTTATAGACTCAAAAGCCTTTATTAGCAAATATCTCCAGCTTTAGCTTTTATTTAGTGTAGACAACAACCCACTAGGTATTATTACTGCATTACAAATTTTCTGGCCCTCAAAAATATGATCACTTGTGTAATAAAACAAAAATTATGAAATCCGAAATTTGGCTGTGTTATTTACTTTGGCTTGGGCAAAAAGTGAAACAAAAAGTTGCAGCAATGAGGCAAGCTTTAGCTTTTCTTAAGAAAAGAGTAGTGGCCATTTAGTTGTTAGTTTTAGCGTATTTATTGTAGAACAAAAATAGAAAGCTTTAGTAGACCAAATAGAAATCCACACCACCTTTTTCTTGACTTTAGTTGAACCACTCTCCCTATTTCTTCCCCTGCTTCCAACTTTGTGTATTATACACCCATTCCCCCACCCATACTCGTATATGTCTTCGCTCTTCAAAATATGCAATACATTTTCAATTAAACAAAAACGCTTACCAGTAGACCACAAAATATATGTATTCTTTTCTTACCAACCTAAAAGCAGCTCAACATTACATTTTTAATTCTAAAAAACAAACCTTTTCCACCAAAAAAATAATAAAAAAATAATCAAAAAATTTTATTGAAAAATAAAAACAAATGAAACATTATCAAAAGTATCAATCAAAATCAAAAGTTTTTGGCCGTGGCGTGGTAAATATATGTAGTGGAAACTATGATTGTAGTGAACATTTGTTATATATTTCTTTTTATTTTATAATACATTTTTCTTTTATTTTAACAACAATTTGCCATTGAATAAGACGAATTTTGCTACCAATAAGATAAATTTAAAAATTATGATTTTTTTATTTAAAATTGGTTTATTAGAAAAAATTGAAATAAAAACTTAAAGTGATAATAACTTCCTCTAAAAGACAACTTAGTTTAAACTCTATCTATATCTTTCAGCCTAAATCACTAAATTATCTGAAGCTATTGTTTCTACTTCTACCTTATACTTTAATTTCTCATGACACTTTTTCCTCTTTCCCCCTTGCTAACTGAAAGCTTCCCTTAGTTTTTCTCAATTATTATTCTAGAATATTTCGAAATAATCACATGTTTTTAGGCAAACTTATACTTTTAACGATATAGATATGTATGTAGAAATATAAGGTGATTTTTTTTAATTTTTTAAATTTTAAATTCAAAAAACCGAAATAAAAAATTTGAAGAAGCTTTAAGCATATGTTAAATACAATTGTGAAAATGATTTACATCAGTACCTGCCTTGACGGCCTAACCTGATGGCGAACCACATTCACGGAGTGAATTTTTCACGATTCACCAGCGCCCCCGTGTGGCTTACCAGGCTCACACAGGTAGCAATTCTTGTCATATGATTGCGGTCATATGAACAACTTCTTGTTGAGGAGTTCGGGCTTTCTAATCCCTCATGTATGCAATTTCCCAGCAATCAATGGAGGATAAGGCTTAATGAGTTGGCAGGCCGAAGCCCACTAAGAGCATCAGCCCTTAAACCAACTCACCCGTCAAACCGTCACCACTGGTTCTTTACAGTACACATATCTGTTGTATAGGCAACAGCTCCTCGGGAGATTGTTAAACCTCGAAAAAAGCCATCACCAAACAATTATCAAGGATACTAACACTCCCTTCCTGCGATTTAGGTTTAAACCACAGCCAGAACGTTATAGCCAAGGTAGGCACCTCAACCATGATCAGCCCGGGTCGAACCGCAAGCAGAACTACCCGGAGGCCATGCTGATCCCCGTTCTGCCAATTTATACCCTTGGTAAGGGTTTCGGAAGCCAACACAACATAAGTCATGGCTTCCTAGAGGTTTGCTTGCCGCACCAAACGAGGGACCCCTTCCCCTCTTTTCACCGAAAAACAGAGCGCCTAAGTTGGGAATACGCCAAGACAAAACCTGTTCTCCGGGCGAACACTGTTAAACACAAATAAAAGTTTTGAAGAATCTTTAAGCGTCTTCAATTGTTTATTTCCGCTGCCATTACACAGGAAAGTACTTTCATGAAATTTCGGTATACATACGTATTATAAATAAAATATTCAGTGCAATAGACGACTTTCATGAAAATTTCTTGTTCGTCTACACAGGAAAGTGAAAGTTCATTTTAAAAATGTCGCCGAGGCAAAGAGTTGCAAAATTAGCCTCTGCTTCTCTCCACTCTTATTTTGTTTGCTTACTAATCAGAGTTGCCGAACTTATTACATATAAACATTTATGGGGTAACAGTTGAAAAAACTTATCATTATAAATTTTTCTATGATAAAATTTTTATAAAAATACTTTAATTATTTGCTTTATGTGTTTAATATACAATATAAACAAAAAATATTATAATTATTTTCATATACATGCAAAAGAAGTTAATTTTATAATTATTATTTTACTACAATACTGCAACTTTGTATAATTCTTTGTAATTATATGGCAACAGTGCTTAGAATTTGTCATTTTACTTTCAGAAAATGTCAGAAAATCAAACAAAACGTGAGTGTGTTAGCAAAAAAGTGTGAGTGTATTGCAACTTTCATGAAATTACTTTCCTGTCTAAGCGCTAGGTTTGAAAACAGCTAGAAAGCACGACTGTAGGTTGTTGTTTTTTGCCGGAGTCTAGTCTTGTTCAGCGTTGCCTTCGCTATTTTCAAAAAGCGGCGCAAAAAGGGTGTTTTGAAAAAAAAAAGTATTTGAATGAAAATAAAATAAATGTATTTGAATGAAAATATAATGTAATGATTACATTTAGAAAAATTACTCAAATATAATTAATAACATTAGTTTAAATGATATTAATTTTACTCAGGTTCAGTTTTTAACTTCGTATACAAAATTAGTTAATTTTCATTTAAAGTTAAGTTATACTTAAATGCAAGTTGAATTTATGTCGTGATCATGCTACAACGAGTAAATATCTTTTTTCCTGGCGCCCTAAAAAGAAACCAAATGTAATCACATGGTGTTTCACACTCAAATGATTTTAATTTGAATTGAATTGATTCTTACGATAAAAAATCGCCTTATATAAATATATATGTTATATCTTATCCAAAATAAGGACCACTACTTTCCCTTAGCTCTCGCTATATTTCTCTTTCTGTCTCTTTTTCCTTCTCTTCGTTAACTGTTTATTTAATTTTGGCTGTTAGTTAACTTTTTTAACTCGTTTAAAGTTAAATACTATAAACTTTATTTAAACTTATTAGTGATTTTAATACTTTACTGTTCCCTTTTTCCAGCTTTGGCTGTTTTCAAAGTAGATCTTTTTTCTTTAAATGCATCCCTGTTCACGTGTTTGAAACAAATTTTGGTGAGCGTTTATTAACGTTTCTTTTCAACATAAAGTTTTTCCATGCGTAAACAGAGTTTTATATGCAGTTTACAAAACACGAATGAGCCGCACAAGCCGTTATTTTTTTTTTTTCTTAAATCAATTCATGCGTTGCTCATTCCTGCTCTGTAAGCTCCTTATTAGTCTTTTACTTTTAAGTAGTGATTTTTAAAGTTCTATAACTGTTTTTATTTAAATAACTATTTTAAAACAATAAAACTATCTCCATAACTGATTAGCTCTTTATACTCTCTTATAGAAAAACACAAAAATTATTTTATTTCAAAATATTTTATTAAAAAAAAATTTTTTTTCTAAAACAAAAAATAAAATATTATTATTTTTTTTATAATTTTCTTTTGTTTTTAAAATCAAAATAATAAAACAAATTTTTAACAAAGAAAAAGTTTTAAACAAAAACCAAAACAATATTTAATTCGATTTTTTAATCGATTAAAATTCTTGTTTTCTTTTTTCTTCTTCTATTTTTTATGATTTTTATGAAAAAAAAAAATTATACCAAAATAAAACTGAAATCAAATCAACTTGGATTTTCCGTTTTCCAAAATCAAATCAATCTCAAAATAAAACAACTCACTTAATTATTTTTTATATAAAATAAAAACAAACCAAATAAACCAACTCAACTTTTTGTAAATGGTCACTGTGCAATAAAATTTTGTTTTGTCTCCTTTTCTTTAAAACCAAAAAAAAATTAAAAATGATAATTAAAAACTTTAAATTTTGAATTCCAAAATATTTATTTTAAATTATTCTTAAAACAAATTTGCAAAAATCTTAAAATTAAAAAAAAAAACACTGAAACTAAAATTAAAAAATAATAATAATACAACACACAATGACAATGACAAAGATGATGTTCCAGGCAAGGTGGACGAAAAGGCAACACAATTACATGCCATTGCCTCGCTTAAGGTACTGCTGGATGCCACCAAACCCCAAAGAGGTGGTGCTACCACTTCGGCTGCCAATCATGTGAAGATTAACTTGAAGGAGACCACACTAGCTGATCGTCCCAATGGCAATATTGACACTACTCTGGATTCGGTAAGTTAAAAAATTCCATTTCTAGTTAAAGCTAATCTATAAAATATTGTTTTCAACTGCTCGAATATTAAGTATGTTGCTAGAAAATCAGACGAAAACCATATTAAAGGCAAAGTTCAAAAAAGCTTTTAAGTTATTTACTTCTAAAGCTCTTTTTTCTCCATAGTTTATAGCAAAACTTCAAAGCGCATTGAATTAAATCGAAAGCTCACATTGTACATAAAGTAAAGTGGTGTTGCATTTTGAAGTTTTTTGTTTAAAAATATTTGAAATCAGAGCTTATGAGAAGCAATCATCAGAAAAATGTATATAGCCAAAATAAATATTAAAAATCTAGATCAGGCTTTTGGCTTCAGAAGAGTTGATTGGTTTTCTTTGCCTTTAACAATAATCACTTTAATTTTAAGTATTTCACATTTAAATTTTTGAATAATATACAATATATATTTGCAAGAAAAAAAAACAAACTTTCGACAACAACAAAAAAAATATCATTCTAAATACTCATTTCAGGTCACACACTATCCGCTGCATATTGTCTTAAAAAGCTTTTCTGTTTTTTGTGTTTTATTTACTTATTTCTTTTTATTATTATTATCAGTTCCTAAACTAAATAAACTGTTTATATAATCTGAAATTTCATATAAAATTTTGGGAGGTAGGGAAAGAAAAAATCTATATTATTGCTATCAAGATAAATTAGTTTTACTAAGTGGCAACACTGCAACAGCTGATTTTTTTTTGTTAGCGACAGAACTTTCAAAGGTATATTGTTGGCCTTAACGAACACAACAACAAATTTACAAATTCTGTCAATCGCTTACGAGCTAGTTTTTACTCGAATGTGCGAGTTTTTACACTTTTGGGATTATCTCATTCGATATCGAGTAAAAGGTTTCGAAATTTCTAACGATGGCATTCGATAGCGAGTAACCATTCGAATGCAACCGTGCAACTTTTTACTCGTAAGCAAAAGTACTATCGAAAACCTGCCAAACAGAAAAACACAAAAGAAATGTAAATTATAAATTTTGAATAGCAATAGTAGTTAAATTAAATTGGGAATTTTTGATTCTTAAGGCTATTTTCAATTCATATGATGATGTATATGACGTATATATATAGATATATGTATATAAAGATGAGTATAGCTAAGAACATAAAAACTTATATTTGAAGTCACATGTTATTATATTCAAGAATTTATTTTTTTTTAGAAATGCATACATACATATGCTTATACATAGTCAAATGGTTGTTTTTTACATACATATTTATTGAATTGTTATTTCTATTTACTTATTTTTTAATGTACAAACACGCATACATGACTGATTTAAATGCATTGTTATTGCGAACGTATACAGTCACTCACATTTAAAGTCGGGCAGACGCATGAAAAAACTTTTAGTCCCAATATTTATAAGCTGACGGAAGAAAAAGTCGTTTTAAGTTTGTTTATTTTATCACAAAAGTTCTTTTATTTAAAAACAACAAAAACAATTTATTTCAAGTTCTTTTATTAAATGTATACGAAGGCTTAACTTAAATAAGGTCACTTTTCAGTCTCACATTTAAAGTCGGGCAATTAATAAAAAATTAGCATTATGTAAACATAACGCAAAATTAATATTTTGTAGATCCACCTTTTTGGGTTTCAACAGCTTGTAAGCGGTTAGGCAAAGATTCCACTAATTTTTTGCAAACCTCAGAACTTATATTATTCCACTCTTCCTGTAAGGCATTCTTTAGTTGTGGAATTGACGTACACTGCCTGTCCTGCATCCGGCGGCCTAATTCGTCCCACAAATGTTCAATAACATTGAGGTCCGGACTTTGTGCAGAGGTTTTAATAACCTTCGGGCAGTTGTAGAGCAGCCAATTCTTTACATCATATACTGAATGTTGAAGATCATTGTCCTGGTAAAATTGGAAATTAGTTTCAATGCCGAGTTTTTTTACGTTTTCTTTTAAAATTTTTCTCAAAATATTTAAATAAACATTCTTATTCATAACACCGTCAATGAAATGCAAATTTCCAACTCCTGAGGCTGCCATGCATCCCCAAACCATAACCGATCCACCACCGTGCTTTACTGTTTTTCTTAAATTCTTGCCTTCCATCTCTTTGTTTGGTTTGCGCCATACTTTGCCTCTTCCATCGCACCCAATAAGTTAAATTTACTTTCGTCAGTAAACAATACTTAAATATTAATAATAAGCCTAATTAAATTTTTACTCCAGAAATCAAAATCTTTGGTCATATATTGACGAGCAAAAACAAGCCGTTCGCTTTGGTTTTTCTTACTTATAAGAGGTTTTCTCCGTGCCACTCGGCCATGAAAGTCATTCTTGCGAAGAAATCTTCTTATTGTTTCTGGGTTTACCTCCGTCCCAGAAGCTTCCTTGACCATTGCAGTCAGTTTTGGAGCAGAAATAAAAGGATTTTTCTTCACCTGTTTTAAAATCATGCTCTCATCTCTGGGTGAAAGCTTTCTTGCTCGGGCTCCGCGTTTTTTATTTGCTACCAAACCACTTTTTTTATATCTAGAAATGATATCATGCACTGTAGATTTGCTTTTTTTTATCAAATTAGATATTTCCCTTTCAGATTTTCCATCTAAGTGCAACTCAATTATTATTTTCCCTTCTTCGAAGGTGGATTGTTTAATATTGCGCGGCACTTTTCAAAAAACTTTTATAATTTTCACTGATCGAATGATTGTGTAAGAAGAAATAATTGTTTTGGAGACAAAAGAAGAAAAAAGTGGAAATAACGGTATATTTCACTTTTTCATTGTACAAAACCTTAAGTGCCCGACTTTCAATGTGAGACAGAGAATTTACTTTTTCTCATTTTGTTATTCTTATGTATTTTATAACGGGACTTAAAATAAAATTTCTTTGCTTTTTCTCTTAATAAGAGTTTTTATGATAAAACAAAAAAAAGTTAAACGCATCATCTTTCATCAAAACATAAATATTAAGATCATAAATTTTCGACAATGTTTGCCCGACCTTAAGTGTGAGTGACTGTATGTGTTTATTTAGTTTTTAATGTGACAACAAGTATACAAAGTATACAAACACATACAATTTGCGGCAGTGTTATAAAACACATTTTGTCAGTATTTTGCAACACTGAAGTGGTAACTCGACTCGTTACGTAACGAGTCATATCATTAGAAATATACACGATATCGAAATTATTTTCTACTCGATAATAATTTCGATCACGAATGACAGAATTATCCCCCTGGAAACGACAAATTATAAACTGTTGTTATCAATATATAATTTTTTTATAAAGGTTGCTCCAAACAAAACGCAAGATGTGAAGGAAATATTCCCTTCAATTTAATAACTTTGATGGGGCTGGCATCTGACCGCTAGCTCATAATATTATACCTAAGTACGGTCGAAGCCGAGTCTCTAGACAGGACATAATTCTTTCAATTATTTGCAAGTGTCTGGTTTAAGTCTATTCACAATGAAATGTCAAAGTAAACAAAAAGCAACTACCAGCTGTTAAATGGGGTGCAAATAAATCAGTGTTGCCAGCTCTAAAAATATTACGCAATAGCTGTAAGCGGAAAGAATACTATATAAAGGAGCAGTATGGAAATGATTAAATAAAAATTGTTATTATATCAGCAAAAATATTTGTTGAAAAAAACTACTCCTTCAGACAAAATATTTATTTATTTTCATATATTTTTTACTATATATTCTTTTTTTTCAAACTTTCATTAATTGATGGATTAATATTTGAAATCCTTTTGATTAATGATATTTTGTTTTCTTAAATAAAAAAAATCCTTGGCAGCAAATTTTTATTTTATATCATTTTTTGTAGATTTTTATAACCCGGGATTTCTGTTTAAAATTATTTCATTTCATTTCATTACTTTATTTAAA
This sequence comes from Thecocarcelia acutangulata, assembly GCA_914767995.1. Lineage (NCBI taxonomy): Eukaryota > Metazoa > Arthropoda > Insecta > Diptera > Tachinidae > Thecocarcelia > Thecocarcelia acutangulata. The sequence goes on along the minus strand of OU612097.1, from coordinate 24,025,063 downwards.
ACCATAAGATTTATTTATTATTTTGTTTTTTTATTATATTTTTTTTATTTGATTTCAAGCAAAAATCTGTCGCCGTAGTTTTGCTGAATTAAAAAATATTTTTAATACACTTTTTTCATAAAATGATGAATTGATGTATATTGTAAGTATGTGTGTGTGTGTGTGTGTGTGAAAAAAAAACAAATAAAAAAATTAAATGGACTTCAGGAAAACCATCATGAATATTAAAGGTGTTAAATTTTTTATTTAAAAAAAATCAGGTGATCAAATTTAACATTTATTTTTAAAATGTTCCAAGAGCAAAAAAGCACTGATAAAAAAATGTTGCACAGGGTGGTCCAAAACAAATGAAGTATTTAAAAATTCAATAACTCAATTAGTTTGTATGTTTTTAACAATTTTGTCCACAATTAAGGACACATTAGGGCGTATTTGCTGACTCCTATTTTCGTAAGATGCTTCCACAATCGTAATGCGGTGATCACTTGTGTACCTCTGCATGGCCGAATTTATCAAAAAGTGAAACAAAGGAGAGTCAAATTACGTTGGGCAGATAGCTTGAATTTACGTATGACTCAAAATTAACAACATGAATTAAGGTTAGACCAACGTATATATAAAATGAATATATTTTACACTGAATATGGAAACAAATTTTACTTAATTAGCCCCCGTTTTCAGTTTCGCAACGATGGGCTCATTTTAGAGTAGTTTTCATAAAATCTTTCAAAAATTGTGGCGATAGAGCGGGATTTCCTGCAATAATGTTGGTCTTAAATACAAAAAATATGTCGGGCTTGTTTATATATATTCACTATTTCAAATGAACCTAAAGCACTCCCCGGGGAAAAATGTTTTCCTTGGCGCAGACCAAACCAGAACACTCTGCTTTCTGAGTGGAAGGACTCTTTTATGTATTGTAGCAAACAATACTTTAGGAAGCCGCATTAGTTTTGTTGTGTTGGACTTCTGAAGCCCTGCTTAAAGGTTCTGACTGCAGATTATCTAGGAACTGATCATGGTATAGCTGCCTACTTTGGCTGATATGTTCTGGCTGAGGTTTAAACCTAAAATCGCAGTAAGGTGCATGCCGGTTTTCGGATTCTAACAAGCCCCCGACATAATGTTGTCTTGCAAAGGATACCCGCACTGCAAGAAACCAGTAGTAATGGGTGAGTAGGCTAAGGACTGATGTTCTTAATAGACTATGGCCTACCAACTCGTTAAGCCTGGCTATCCATTGGCTGTTGGGATATTGCATACAGGGGGGATTAGAAATACCGAACTCTTAAGCAAGGGTTTTATCAATATGGCTACAAACTTATAGTAAAAAATTGCAACCTGTGTGAGCCTAGCAAGCCACACGGGGGTTCTGGTGATTCCTGAATAATTCACCCCTTGAAGTTGGTCCCTCCTCAGATTAGGCCGTCAAAGCAGGTGCTGTAGTGCAATTCACTAACTTTTAACGATTTTAAAAGACCATAACTTAACACGAGCTATTGTGGGTTGCACTAACGCTTATGTGATTCACTAACTTATTCTTAACACCTCTGGTTGTATGTTAAAAAAATTTAAAATAATGTGGCAGCTTTGCTAAAAATAAAGAAAACCACAAAGAGGAACAAAAAAAAAAAAAAACAAATTTGCAAATAATTTCATGTTTAGGGAAAGTAAAACTATTTATATGTTTATTATTTAAAATATTTTTTGATAAATAAGATAAGTTCTTCTCAGGGAGAACACGCCGGCCGACTGTTGGAGTCTTCCGACAAGTCGTATGCCTGATATTGTGAAGTTATTCTACTAGAAATTTTAACGACATTGTTGTTAAAATAAACACCACAAAAAAAATTGGTGTTTAGTTAACGCTAATCAGTCAGGCTATAAAAACAGCTGATTTAAAACGAACACAAATAGTGTTAAAAACTGTTATAGAATCGCAAAAACACCAACGCTAGTTTTAATTCCTCTAAACGAATTTTATTAGCGTTAAAACAGGTTAGTGAATTGCATTACTGATGTAAATCAATTTCAGAACTGAACCCAAAGATAGTAGTCAAGTGCGGAAAAATCTTAAGAACACGCCGGCCAACTAATTTCCGGATTTTCGGGAATTAAGCTCTTGGGCCCAGAAACGGGGGTCAATAAAGCAATATTGTTTTTACACTCAATGCAAAAAGGCTTTCATTTTATTTTTTATGATATAAAATACTTAAATAAAAATATATGTACAGTCGTAAAGCAGCTCTGGGCTGAAGAACAGCTCTCGCGTCATCGTAACTATTTCTTAAGTGCGGGCAGGCTTGTTGCTTGTGAGTTTTGCGTCACACTCGCACTGGTTAACGGTTTGCCTCAACTAACTATTGGTTTTCAGTTTTTTTTAGAGGTTATTCATTATTAATCACGTTGTAACTTCTTATGTAATAGGTCGTTATAGTTAGTCACAGCGACGCTACAAAAGTACTGTTAATACCATCTTGGGCATTATGGTCTTTGTCACCCCGCCCATGCTGTGCATCCTAAACTTTGCAAATTTACTTTGCAACTGTACAGTTACTAAATAAATAAATAAATAAATAATAAAAATATACATACACATAAACGAAAAAAGCTATTAAATTATGAAACCCATGCTTACTTTTGAGTCACCATATTGCTCCTTTATTGCAACATTTCAAATTTTTATTTTCCATACAAGTCTTAGAAGAACTTTTTAGAAAATATCTCCTAAAGGAAATAGTTTAAAGGTAATTTAAATAAAATTTTGGCACAATATAAAAGATAGTACTATTAACAATTCTGCATTCTTAACTCGAAAAGTTAATTTTTTAAGATATGACTATGTTGCAATAAAAAAGTGATATATAAAATATTGATTTACATTTATGCTCCAGTTTCAATATGTTGTGGAATAAATTATTAATTTAAATTCAGTAAAATTTTGTCTTGAGCGATACCGCTTGCTAACGTGCAACTTGGAAATTATTAAGCTTAGTGGCTCGAAGGACCATTTAATTTTAAAGCTTTAAAGAAATTAAACACACACACATACATACTTATATATACTACATACCATTATTTTACTATTTATTTGGATGTATCATTTAAATAACTTTTTATTTCAAAATGCCTGGTAAATAAAACATACAGCCTGTTCGACGATATCGAATGAAAATGTATGCGAAAGAAAGTTAGTCACTCACATTCGAATAAATTTGGGTTTGTCTATGTCACTATTGATCGTTCGCATGAACCTATAAATTTTAATTGAATTTTGACACATCGTTCGCATAGAATAAAGTTAGAAAAACCCAAATCAATTTTCTTTCGCCTAGAGTGTGAATGAATTTATCCTTTCGACATCGGCGAACTGGCTGATAATTTCTGTTTTTTTTTCTCTATGTTAAGTTTTTAATAAATATTTGATGTTAAAACTTTTTTTGTGTATTTATTTCTTTTTAACAAGAAATAAACTCAATGTTTAAAAAATATGATGTTTTAACAAAAAAAAAAAAAAAAAATCCAATGCAACGATTATGTGTGACTACTTTTGTAATAAAATTCGAAAAATAAAAAACTGTTGATTACTTTTTTGAAACTATATATGTCGCTCTCTTTTAAGCCTCTATCACCAACATTTCTTAATCTATTTTCTGATATAAATATAAGTTGTGTTTGTTTAAATGTTTGATATTGAAAAGATTAAAGTTGTTATCGAAAAACGGTTCTCAAACTCATTTATCACCTGCCACCTTGAAAGCCACACTTTTCTCTTTCATTTTCTTTTAATTTCTTCTTCAAATCTTTCCCTCCACTTGATACGTTTATTTGGTTTTTATATAGATTTTTAATTGTGTTGTGTTTTTTATCATTAGAATTTTCATTACAATTATTAAGTTTTTAATGTTTTTCATAGACTTGATTCGGAAAAATATACAATACGAGCGAGTATCATCATTTTGAATACCAGCCGCCCAACCATGTACAAAACGTATAACCGAAATGCATTACAAGCAGTGTTGCCAGACCGTAAGATTTATTATTTTTTGCCGGATTTTTAGATGCTGAAAAGATTTTTTTGAATATATTTTTTTTTCATGAAAAAAAAATTATAAATAGCTTGTTTTCTATGTTTCCCAGCTATCTATATGTCTACTGATGATTAGCGTACCTCCTATGAAATGTCGACATATAGATAGCAGGAAAACATAGAAAACAAGCTATTTATAACTTTTTATTAGTATCAATGTTAGAAGCTGAAATACTCGTAGTGAATAAGAAACTCAATTGTTTTTCATGAAAAAATTTTTTGGAGAATTTTGTGTAGCTTATTTTTTAAAAAATTTTTAAGTAAAAAGACACACAAAAAAAATTTCTTAGGACGTGTGCGAAACGGTAGCAAAGTACTATGGTGAAAAATAATTTGTCTGTGGTAAAGAAATTTCATGTTTTTGCTGTGTGAAAAAATATTATATTTGACAACATAAAATTTTGACAAAACAGAAAAAATTAAAAAAAAAAAATAATAATAAATAAATAAAAATGAATAAAATAAGAAATAGTTATGACAGAGCAATTATTCAATTTAGTATTATTTGATTTTTATACTTTTATTAAAAAAATTTTCAATTATAGTTTATTTCAATCAAATTCCTACATTGCAAATATTTCTATCCTATTGTCCCCTAAAGCTAGTAAAATTTTATTCAGCTCAGAATTGTCAAAAATTTACTTACGAGAGTACTTTTCTACCGTTTCACACGCGTCTTAAGTCGAAAAAAAATTGTTCCTAGAAAATAAAAGATATTTTGACAAAAAAAAAAAAATACGACAACTCTGATTACAAGCTAAAGTGGTTTCAAATAAGTCTTTTTTAACTTCTACTATTTTTTAAGAGGAATGAAAAGCACTTAATAAATTAGTCCTGCTATTAGCGGTGCATACTTTAAGGGGAGCAATGAGAGGGTTAATTAACATACTAAACTCTGATTACAAGCTAAAGTGATTTCAAATAAGTCATTTTTAATTTCCCCTATTTTTTAAGCGATGCACACTTTAAGGCGAGCAATTAAAAGGTTAATTGACATACTAAACCAGTGGTGGCCACAGACCTCCTATAAGCTTGTGTTAGCATCAGCGAAGCACGCATGCGTATGATGTAAAAGTAATGCAGGGAGATATTACTCGTACTTCAGTGAAGTCTAAAGAGCCACTAGTTTTATAATTTTTTTAAATATGTAAATAAAGCATTACGTGAATGTATGGCTTTGTAGTTCGCACGAAGATTTATATAGTGAACATATCAACACGTCGCAGTAGTTGAATTTTGTGTTCTATACTCACGAGACATTTTAAAAGAAACAAAAATTTTTATTTGTTAAATATTTCTTATTTTTGCAGCAAAAGATCGTTTTATGTTATATAAAAAATTTAACAGTATTTATTTTCAATATTTCGATAACAATTTGTTATCGTCAGGAAAATTAATATGTTATTAAAAATGTTTCAGTTTGAAAAATTATTGTCAAAAAATTCCTATATACAAAAAATCTATACACCAAGAAAAATTATTAATTCATACACAAAGAAAAATTCTTAACAATGTTATCAAATTGTAAAATTTTAAATTGAAAACTTAAAAAATATCTATTTAATTTACTGACATTTTTTAAGTTTTCAATTTCAAATTTTTCAATTTGATAACATTGTTAAGAGTTTTTCTTTGTGTATGAATTAATAATTTTTCTTGGTGTATAGATTTTTTGTATATAGGAATTTTTTGACAATAATTTTTCTAATTGAAACATTTTTAATAACACATTAATTTTCCTGACGATGATAACAAATTGTTATCGAAATATTGAAAATAAATACTGTTAAATTTTTTATATAACATAAAACGATCTTTGGCTGTATAAATAAAAAATATTTACCTAAACAAGATCAAAAAATTAAATATCAAATATTGTTATTTGTTAGAAAACTTACGATTCACTACTAATTAAAAGAAAACTTAATATTTTATTTCAATGGAAAATTAATTACTGCATAGCGAGGGTCGTCGCTCTGCATCCAGACTTTAGATTCAGCTGAGTAGACTATAGATTCAGCTGTTAGTTCTGCTATTTTTTTAGCAATAGGTATGAAAGTTTTTTTAAAACTTACATAAACTTTATGACCGAAATTTTCGTTAACATAATTTTTCAAAAATTATAGTACCTACTTGTTTAATTATATTCTGTTAATCTGGGAATTATGTAAAACTACTATATGTTACAGTTTTAGAAAAAACATAAAAAAACGATCAAGCTTTAAAGAGATTTACTCCAGACTGCGCTAGAACGTAAGAGTATTCTGATTCTAAACAACTATTTACAAGCCACAAACTGTTGTAAAGGAGTTATGCGTTTTTACATAACGATTGGGCAGTTTGCATTTTAAATGGCGATATTTTTAAGTTCAGTTTTTTTTTATAAGTTTTTGTATTTATTTTTCTGAACATAATTATTTGTATTTGCTTTGTCTTCCAGCTTAAGATATACTTATGTAGATATTATGTAAATGAATAGATAAAAACGCTTTCTTTATCAAGCTAAATAATTCTCAAATTATTATTTGTTAAAAAAAAAAAATATAATAAAAGTTCAAATTAGAATTAGTGCCTGGCCCACTCTGTCGAACTCTAGTGTTCGTTAACACCAAAAAATTAAGTAAAGACGATCTAATCACAACATCTTAGTATTCATTAATGTGATTAAGCGATAAACTTATCAACAGAAAGTTCATAAATAGTCTCCAAATCAGTTTTCTGATCGACAAACTACTGGCTAACGCTAGCGATCGATATCATGGGATAGCAGGCATTAAAAATAGAAGAGAACCATAATCCTGCTTTTAAAATTTCAAAACCAAAATGGCATTGGCCGTTCGTAAATGCTTTACTCATTAGCACACCTTTTTTTCAAACGAACTTTTAGTATATTTTTCATTGATGTTTTAAAAACGTTTTTCTATCAATTCTTTAAAAAATATATATAAATATGTAGCAGATTTTTATTTTGGCAGCATAAATATTATTTTTTTGAGATACAGTTTGATATCAAACACCTGAATTACTAAAAAGATTACTTTGTTATGTAAATTTTTGCAAATTAGTTTAGAATATGTATTCAAGCAAGGCGAATTCATAACAGGTGAAATTGACAGCGCAGCTGATAACTTTTTTTAATTTTAATCTGTCTCAGATGTCAATGGCATAATTAAAACAAAATTGAGAAAACAAATTTTTGGAACAGTTTTTTTATTTATGTATTGTATATTGAGCGCCAGCAATCATGCAGAATCCTCCCCAATCTGGCTGGCCATTTTCACCATTTCAATCTCCATGATCTGAGACTTTAATTTTCATGAAATAATTAAAAGTTTTTTTTTTATTGTCAATTTTTTTAATAGAAATTTGGGGGGAAAAAATTGTTAAAACAATTTTTAAATAACGTATTGAATCTTGAGCGCCAGGATTCCAGAATTCTCCCCAAACGCTTTTTGTTCTGAGACTTTAATTTTCACGTAATTATTAAAAGTTTAACGAAATAATTAAAAGTTTGTCTTTTCTTGTAAAATATTTTTTTATTATATATTTTTTTTTTTTTTTAATTCCTTTTTGTTCCCTTGACATTTGAAAAAGATTTATTTTTTGTAGTATTGTATTTATTGCTCTTGCATATACCTGGTATGAATTCGCCCTGTATTCAAGTATTCTAAAATATTTCAAGCAATCACTGTATACTGCAAAGCTTTAAGCTTTAATATGTCAAATTTTTTTACAAAAAGAAAGCTTTTAGCTAACACTTTTATGAGCTTTTTAGGTTAGCTAGTATATTTGGTAGACTTGCTTCTTTTGCAAACGTATGATAAACAAATTATTTTTAAAATAGACAAAGCAAAGTTTACTATTTTTGTTTATTTATTTTTTTATTTTTCAAAGTTTTTTGTTTAATATAAATATTTGTTTTAATAAATATATTCCGAATTGGGTCTAAATATTTTTCAGTTTAAAATAAGCGTTTTCAAAAAGAATCTGGCTTGTTGAAGTTTTCAAAAATAAGACTTGGCGATCCCTTTTTAAATATTTTAAATTTAAGCTTAAATTATTCTCTTATTGCTATATACTATTTCTCTTCTACTCTCTCTTTAAATGTGCTCTCTATAAATCTTACTCTTGCTTTAACTCTACTATAAATGAGAAAAGAGCTTTTTTTTAAGTTTATTCAAACTATTTAGGAAACAAATAATAATTTTTATATTAAATTTTAACAATTCATTTTTATATAATTTATAAATATTTAAGTAATTTTTCATTAATTTTAACAAAAAAAAATATATATATAATTATTTATGATCTTTTTTTCTTCTTCACACATATTACTCTCTATTTTATACTGTTAAATAATTTTACATTTAACCATAAAATATATGAATAAATTTGTTAACTTCTTAATTAACAAATTTAAAGCCATCGTTAAGTGGTCGTCGTGCCAGCTGGATAGATCAAAGGGTCAAAATTCAAACGCGAAAATTTAGCATCAAAGTTAGTTTCACAAAATAATTTTACTTTCTTTAGCTTTATATTTTTCTTTCTTAACAACTTTCCCCCCCAAAAAAAAAAAAAAAATAAAAAAATCTAACTGAATCTAAGTATTTTCTTTAATTTATTTACAAACAAAAATATTTCTAATATTTTGATTGCTTTCTTTATAAAAAACAAATTTAAATAATTTTCATTTGATTGTTATATTGATGTAAAAATTTAATTGATTTGCTTCCACTTAGCCAAATAATTTTATAATACTTTCTTTAGCCCAGCTTTAAATAATTAGCCATATTTTGCTTCCTTTCTTTTTAAATGACACCCCACTGTATTTCCTTTTTAGTTTTTATATAAAATTTAATTCTTCCAAAAACAATTTAGATTGTATTCTGTTGTTTAATATATTTTTATTATTGAATATTTTATTTTAATGTAAGAGTACTTTATGGCCTGTTTCTGTAAAACAAGCTAACGACTTGTCTAGGAGATTTGCTTAAAATACATTCTAGAAGACGAATGATTTTTATGCTAATTCGTCAGACAAGTCACTCGTTTGTGTTACTAAAACGCCATTTATACAAATAACACTACTCGACAGGCAAGAAAGAACAAGCTTAATTATTATTAAAAAATATATATGTACTCGTATCTTCTTTGAAAGGATTTTCAGTTGCGCAAGAAACATTGATGACAAGGACTGCAACACACGATGTTAGACCCTAGACACACGATGTTAAATGTAAATAAAGCAAAAGTTGTCAGAGAATTATCATAATATTTTATATTATGATAAACAATTACGTGTGAAATAAAATAATGGTCAAAGTATCGCGATGATTTCTGTGGCATACTTAATCTAATGGTACATATTTCCAATTACTTTGAGATATAATTGCAGTTCAATGTCGTTCATGTACCGTATTATCACATTCTTTAGGTCTTGAATTGTTCTTGAGTTATTGGTATACGCTTTTTCATTTAAATATCGTCAAAGAAAGAAGTCCAACGGCGTTAAGTCACACGATTGTGGCGGCTAAGGAGCATCGCCATAAGATAACATCGACGTAAGATAACACGGCCACTAATCTCGCATGTAAAGGATCCCTTGTGTCACTATGCAGCAAGTTACACCATCTTGTTGAAATCACATATAGTCAAGGTCCATATCTTCAATTTCTGGCCTCAAGAAGTTCGTTATCATCTTAAGATATTTTTACGCTAACTGCTTGGCCGACCCTATTTTCTATTTTCCAGCCTTCCAACATTGCATTCGTGCATTCTCATTTGCCCAAATGTAGCAATTCTGCTGGTTAAACAATTGATTGTGCTGAGCAAAAACTCAAGGACCGCACAGCCATTGTATTACACGCGAATAAGAGCCATTGATTCGTTAAGTTGAGTGGCAACTGGCTCTATCCTGTTGGAACCACATATTGTCCAGGTCCTTTTTTCCAAATTCTTGACCCCAAGAAGTTTGTTATCATCTCCCAATAACTTCTAGTCCATATGTTTTGACGGTGTTAGACTATTTTGTGCAGGACTATAGTCAAAGAACGTGTCAACGCGGTTAGTTTTCTGACGTTGGAGCATTTGAAAGCAAACATTCACGAAGTTATTGCCGCAATAACACCCGGAATGAGCTTAAAAGTGAGTCAAAAACTACCTTTAAAAAACGACGATTGCAAGTAATCCAGAGGCCGTCATTTCTCAGTAATTATATATTTTGAAATAATTATATATTTTGAAAGAGTAGTGAATTTTCTTTATTGCATTGTACTCGCCCAACTTCCGATTAAGTATGGAATAAAATATATATTAAGTGTCGTCGACATTTTCACAGATGTGTGGTTGTATGCTTCGGATGACGCTTTGAAACTCTGATTTCGAGCCAAGAATTACTTCTGGTTTTTTCGCAAAAGGCCAAGATTTTTTAAGCTATGAGCTTATTTTTTAAGATATGAGCTTGCAAGGCCCATACAACCCATCTTTTTGTTTTGTTTAACCAAGTTAAAAAAAAAATCCAAAAATAAATAATAAAACAAAGCTCAAAGCTCAAAGTTCTCGGGTAGTGTTATTTTCCTTTTCAAACTCTGACTAAAGTTAATTTGTTCTATGTTTAAATTTTTCTGAGTTATTTTTATGTGTGTTATTCATTATTAATTTAGCATTGAATCAATTAAGTAATTAGTAATTGTATTGGCACCAAAAAGTAAACAAACAAACAATCAAACCAAAAATCTTGTGTAATTGCCATGGCTTTAAATGTTGTTATAAATTATGATATGTATCGATTTAGAGTACAAAAATGCATGCACGTATTCCTGAATCGAAACACCGTTTAGTTTTCGAAGAAAATTGAAATTTTCAAATTATTCTTTAGAAACAAAGAGAAATTGTATCAAAGTGTTTTCAAAAAAGTTAACTTTTTGTCACATCACGTTACAAGCTGAGTTCCTATAAATTATAAAAAATAAGAATTAATGGTCGTATATTAAAACCAATATTAGAAGTTTTTATTTTTATAAGTTAATCTCTCAAGAATTAATTTTATTATTTTATTAAGATGACGTGATGTGACAAAAAAAATATGTATATTTTTTAAGAAAATGTTCCTATGATGATTTTTCAGTTTTATTCTTTAAATAAAAAATTCTAACTAAAGGTACGAAATGGAAATGAACCACTTAAAAAAATCAGTTCGATTTAATGGCTGCTTCACGATCACGGACGTTAACGTTCACAAGTAAATTCACTTTCAAAAATGAAAACAATACATTTGGCGTAAATAGCTTACAATATTGCCAGTAGCAAAAATTGTTCATATGTCGTAGCGCCTTGTATATGTTAATACACCTTGTTTGCATTTGTCTACATTTGAGTTGTCAAATTTGAACAAGTGTGTTCATTGGGTATTATTGTGCTAACTAAACACGGTTGCCACAGGGTTGTATATTTAATTTTACTAAATATTGGAACAATTAACTGTTAATTGGCAATTAAGTTAATTAAAATTTTGTATGAGTAATTAAAATCAATTAAGGAGTTAATTGCAAAATTTTAATATAAAAGTATATGTATGAACAGCATATAATGCGTCATGCGTAATTGATCTGTCAAAAATCCTCATGCACATGCAAAATGTATGAGACCAATCCAAATAGTGCGACGTCAACCCTTTCCAATTGGAAAATCCAATTTTGATAGAGCGTAAGAGAGAAAGCTTTACTGTCTTTCACTAAAGTTCACTTCAAAACAAATGCTCCTCATTTTTTTAGTAATCAAGCTTTATGTGCTTTCACACTAATTTAGCGACTTTGTCACTTTTTATTATTTCTATTTAGTCATTTTTATTAGACAATGTTAGTGAGCAACGTTAACGCTCTTATTTAAGGTACTTGCAGTAATTTAACACTTTGATTTTACGCTTTAGTAAGTAACTTAAATAAGAACGTTAACGTTGTGCCATGAATATTGTTGCTCACTATCCTTGTTAAATAATAAAAATTACTAAATAGAAAGAATAAAAAGTGACAAAATCACTAAATTAATCTGAAAACACCAAGAGTTTGATTACTAAGTGACAGGTCAGGCACAGCAACTTTAGTTGGATAATTTTTGACTTTATAGAAGCTTTCGGTGAAGGGAAAAAGAGTTGCCGATACTTGGTTATTCTCAGCAATTCCTTACTTTTCTCTCATATATGTATGTACTCGGATGTGTATGTGCATATTAAATATAAATTGTAAGAAATAAAAACTAGAGAAATCTCAAGAATTGCCGAAGAAATGTTTTGTGTGTAAACAAGAAAGCAAGTCCAAAAAAAAAAAAAAAAATTCCGAAAAAGTTGGGCAATTAAAATCGCCCTGTCTGATCTTACTCTAATGGCCGCAAAAAAAGAGTAACATTTGTTATGAAGCGAACTTTACTGAGCGATAGTACAGCTTTCTCTCTTACTCTTTGTTAAAATTACAAAGTGTTGACGCTGCGCTATTTGGGTTGATCTCATTTTGTATGCGCATGAGCATTTTTAAATTACGCCTGACGCTCTAATTTAGGTTCCATAGTAAGTGTTTACGAGCATTAAACTTTGAGATCGTGAAACGGGCCCTTATTTTACATTGAATATTTGCTATGATTATGTCTAATCAATAATTTAATATCAATATGCTAATATCGGCTAATTGTCATTTTCAACGCATTTTTTTTTATTAAAGTAATTGTAATTAGCAAAATATCTGTAGCAGTATTGACTTGGGAAAACTTCTAGGTATAAAAACTTTAAATAAAAGCATGTTTTGAAAATCAAACATTTGAAAAATACCTTTAAAAAAATTATAACCAGCTTGTTTTTTATGTTTTCCAGCTGTCTATATGTCAAAATAACTTTGTGAAATTTTTGAAAGATTTACTTAAACTCTCACCTTTATATCCCAACAATCTGAATAAATTATTGAGAATTTGAAAAGAAAAATGTTTTAATAATACCTGTCAAAACACGAAAAACAAGCATTTTCTTTTGCACACGTCTCTACTTTTCTTTACACAAAAAATTGTTATTTTTTGTGTTATGGCAGGTATTATTAAAACATTATTCTTCTTAAATTCTCAAAGGTAAATCATAAAACAAGTAATCTCAAAAAAGCCCTTTCAAAAAAGAGAGTACTTTACAAAAAAAATGTCTTTCACAAAGAGAGTACTTAAAAAAAATACGTTTTATAATACGTTACCTTTTACTTCACAAAAAAAATTAATGCAAAAACAGGCATAACCTTCTTGATAAGATGTTTGGCTTCCTTTTACCAAAAACTACTTAAAAATGCTTTTGTACAAAAAGTAAACTTATGAAAAATTTGTCTTTTTTTTAAGTGCTGGGTGTCCGCCCGGAAGCTATACTATTTAGACACGTGGCAAATTTATTATGGAAAAATATTAAAAAAGCCAACGTGTTTTAATCGTTAAAACATTTTATCAAAATCACTCAACGATTTTGATGAGTGAAGAGACACATTTTCATTTGAATGGATATGTGAATAAACAGATACGTTGGTTCTGGACAATACACACCCCAAAAAGTATTCATCACTCACATTATATCCATTAAATGTGACAGTCTAGTGTGCAATTTGGTCAGCAGGAGTCATTGGACCCTACTGGTTTGAAACTGAAAACGCTGTACCAATAACTAAGAATGCGATATCGTGATATAACTGAAAACTTGTTAACGTCACAAGTGCATGCGTTGGGCTTGAGTAACAAATGGTAACAACAAGACGGTGCCGCATCACATACAGCCAGGATTACAATGGAATTACTGCGAGTAGTATACCTTCCTGGCATAAACCCTTCACTTTTAGTGCCTTAAAAAAGCTTTGTAAAACGCACCTTAAAATAGCACCAATTGAAAAGGCAATTTTTAGTTTTAATTAAAAATTCAATATTTTTTTTTTAATTAAAAATCTTTTTAAAGGTTTAAATAGTTCCCTTGAAAGGCTGCCAACAAAAAATGTCATACGAGATATTAAAAACTTGTTCTAACCAACCAAACCGTGTAAGCAAGAATGTGTTTTGGAAAACCAATACTTAAGTATTTTAAAGGCAAATAATAAATCCATTATGTTCTTTGATTATGAAAGATGCCAACGTAGTTGGTGTGCGGTTTTGACACTGGCTGTTGTTGTATTAATGCCAAACAATATTTTAACCAGAGACAAAAACATTCTTATTCTATTTTATTATTTTTTCTTCAAAATATCTTAATATACATATTATGTATTGTACGTTAGAATAAATGTAAATAAATCCAACTACTACAATAACAAAAATTAATTTAGAAAAAAAAGCACACAAGGACAAATATTTCTTAATAAAGCTGTTGTACTCGTATACTGCTGCTGATGACACTGTTACTAGAACGTTTAATACATAAGTATACACGTATATTTATATAAGTGTTTGTGTGTATGTGTGTGTGTGATGGTCTTTACCACAAAACAACAGCTATAAATCGTAGATTTTTACTTTTAGATTTCTAGCCAAAAGAAAACATCAATTGATTTTCAGAATTTACAAAAAAAAAATCAACAAAAATTACTTAAAAGAACCAAAAACAACAAAACTATTTGTAGCACACACATGTGTGCTAGTAGCACATACATAAATTTTAACGTACATACTCGCACGAGCATTCATGTTCCAAGCATTCAGTAATTAAGTGCAAAATTGTGAGAGCAAACACTTTCATATACAAATACTTCAATACCCTGCGAACATTTTCTATCCAAAATGAGAGTAAAAACCGCAACGACAAGATGTGCAAAACTATCACATATGAAAGTGATTGCTTTGCAGCGTTGTCAACTTTGTGCGAAAAATTCTTCAGTCGGTGCGGGATGCCCTTTTTTTAAATTTTCGTTGCATTTTTAAAATTTCGGTGGCACAAAATTGAATCAAACTCAACTCAACTTTTTGTTTCATATGCACAAAATAAGAAAATCTTGCTGTTGTATATTATACACACTCTCAAAAGAAAACGAAACATTTCGTTTTATAAAACTTGCTGCTTTTAGAAAGTTTTGCTATTAAACGTTCAAGCCAAGTTTGGGAAATATTGCATTAAATGCAGTCTCTGAACAGAAATGTTCGTATTTATGATGGTTCGTCAATTCGTTACGGTTTTGATAGTTGAAAGATTACCAAATTATTAAATAAATTATAAAGTTTTTCCAAAACGTTTGCATTAATTATTGATTACGGTAAACTTCATCTTTTACTATTAATGATTCTGGCACATTTTCGTATATTTCAATAAATTCATTTAAAGACACCCTGTTTGATAGAATTGCTATTAGTCGAATTTAAAGGCTTATAGTGCGATTCTGTAACTTTTAATGATCCGATAATCGTAAATTCTTTCGACAGTAATGTTTGTATACTCCTGAAATATAATTTTGACGACGGTAAGCAGGTATTTTGGGTCCCTGATAATAGGCTGTAAATGTCACAGCTGATTTCGGTTGATTGCAAATATAATTAAATGATATTGCTTAATAATAAATTTGATAAAATATCTTTATAATTATTGTAAAGGTAACATTATCTTAATAAAACTGGCGTAGTCGTACTTGAGGCCAAGTTTGACAAACACAAATTCTAGTTTGATTGTATAGTAATGACTTAAAAGGCTGTTTCATTATCGTGTTTTTAACATAAAAATATTGTACTTCTTAAAATATAAAATAGGTTTTTAAAAATTAAAGGAAAAAACTAAAAATTCGGTGCGTTTTTGTTGAAATGACGCGCTTTTTTCTTCATTTTTGTGCATTTTGAAATTTCAAAGTTGACAACGCTGTTGCTTTGTTATCATTATATCAGTGGCACCACTGATATATTTTTCCAATAAACAGTTTAATTTAAGAGCATGTTCAGACTTGTGAGACAATATTAAATTATTGAATATTGTTTTTGTGTTGCTATTCATATATAAAAAATTTTGCTAACTCAATTTACATTTATATACATTTTGACTTAAAAGCCCATTTTCATAGTAATTTTAACGGGTTGTTCGATTGTGTAACTCTCCATGGTTCAAATTGAGTTAGTCTGAAGTTGAGAAATGTTAAATGAAACGCGGAAAAAAACTTGACATTTAGATATGCTTCACATTCAACGTCGGCCCATAAAATATCTTTACATAAAAAGAAAAATAATAATGTACATTTTGTTGTCATTTGAGTTGTTATTGTGAATAGCTTTGTTCACCAAACATACTTGCAACAGCAGTGATTTTTAAACTTTGCTCAAAATTATAACAATTTCCTACCAATTGTTCAATAACTTAATTAAATTTTTTATGGAATATCTCAATAATTGTGTATGTCTGAACAGCGTATAAAGTAGCACTTCTTTTTTATATTGGAAGTTTGTAGTTATTGCCTTCTAAGAATTTTTTTTTATAAATTTTACTTAGTATCAGTAACTATCATTAAAAGAAGAAGAACTCGAAACATAAGAATGCCGATTTTTTAACAGTTTTTACTACGAGAATATTGAATTTAGCATTTTAGTGACCTTAAATGTGTTAAATGAAGTTGAAAAAGGAATATTATTGCTTTTTTATAAAATTGACGAAAGCACATGAATGTCATCTTTTGCATAAGTGTATAGAAATTTTAACTTCCATATGTATCCTGCAAACACGTTTTTGCACGTCCTATTGTCACGTATTAAACACGTTTTTGATAGCAAATGTTTGCGGGGTATGCACATATGTATATATGTTTTATGTGTTAATGTGTGATAGAATTTAGTGTTGTTGGCTGCTTATGTAAACATTTTAGCACTTCCATATGAATGTGCATGTGTTTATATTGCAGCAAATAAATTTCCCTAAAAAATGCTATTTCCTTATAAAAACCCAAAAAAGAAAAAAAACGCAAACCAGCCATCATGTTGTGCTTTAGTCTCGATAGTTGCCAGGATTTTTTCTATTTTTTTTTTTTTGTTTTTTTTCAATTCAATACAATTTATTGCCGGCAATGTTCCCTGTTCAAAGCTTAAGAATGCTTTAAAATGAATGCACAAGTTTGGAACTAAATAGTGGTATTCATTGAATCATCTCGACGAGGGCAACCAGCTACATACATGCCACAGTATGTAATGAAAGTGGGTACCTTTTCAAGTTTTAAAAGTGGAAAAATCGAAGAATGGAAAATGTATGAAACACGTGAATATGAAAGACTTTGCTCGGTGGCCTTGACTATTAATGATGAAATTGAGAAAAATGAAATCCTTCGTTTCGTCCTTTTGGCCTGATTCGTATGAACCCGTTAGTCAAGCATGTTCAAACTCATGTGGAAAAGAGAAAATGAAAAATAATAGCAACAATATCAATCACTTAAGTCATCAATTTTGAAGCAAAGAAATTGAAAAGTTTTTTTTTCTGTTTATTCGTTTTAGTTTATTAAAATGTTTTAAAGAAAAGCATTTTGTGAGTCGGCATGGAAAATATCAAGAGGAAGTGCAAATGATGAAAACGAACATGAGCACTATGGTACGAATACTCGTAAAAAACGAAATTTTTGTATTAAAAATATTTTTTTTTTAAATATTATTTAAAGCTAACTAATTAAAAAGTAGGCCTGTCGCAAAAACTGAGTTTTCGGAATAACAATTCCCAAAAATTTATTGAAAAATTTATTATTATTATTAAAATCAGAAATTTTTTTATTAGTACACAAACATTTATATTTTAAATATTATTAAAGAAAATGGAGACTTTGCATTGCTGTTTTTGATCAATTATTTTTCAAAACTCATACGGTGCTTATGTCATTTTCCAAAGCGTTTGCATATATGAGCTCATCGGTTTTATAGTATCATCCTCTTTGATTTTGTTTTCCTTCTGAACACTATTGTATAAATTTGCCGTATCTTAAAATATCATTTCCT
Organism: Thecocarcelia acutangulata; assembly: GCA_914767995.1. NCBI lineage: Eukaryota > Metazoa > Arthropoda > Insecta > Diptera > Tachinidae > Thecocarcelia > Thecocarcelia acutangulata. The sequence goes on along the minus strand of OU612097.1, from coordinate 24,007,029 downwards.
GCTCAATACTTTCCACGGGTTCATATACTTAATTTCTGACGACGGGAAGTCTAGTTTCGCAATAGCAAAAACCATCCTCGATATCCGCTGGTCCGACCTCATTTTCGAAATATTGCGGCGTTTCAACAATCACTCGCTAATTCTCATTTGCAATTCTGCTTGTTAACGAATCCAAGTGTTGTTCACGTTGCTGAAGATGATTTTCTTTGTAAATTTACTTTACTTCTGTCTTTACAACCCCTCCCCTCCGGCATTCTCTTTGTACGGAATAGACAGGTAGGAGCTCCTCGTTTGTTGTAACAAATAAAAATCTAGAAAGCCGTATGATTTATATTGAGTTGGACTCCTGAAACCCTTACCAAGAGTTAATGCGCAGAACAGAGATCGACAAAGCCCATGGGAGGTTCTGCCTAGCAGATCTAACAGTGCTGATCATGGTTAAGCTGCCTGCCTTGGATGAAACGTTCTTGTTGTGGTTTAAACCTAAAATCGCAGGAAGTAAATTAATGTCCTTCATTACTTTAGTACACTCCGAGGTGATTTTATCTTGCAACAGATACCTGTACTGTAAAGAACTGATGGTTAGACGGTTGAGTTTGTTAGGGGCTGATATTCTTAATGAACTACGACCTACCAACTCATTAAGCCTTGTCTTCCATTGCCTGTTGGGAAATTGTATAAAAGAGGGATTAGAAAGCCCGAACTCTTAAGCAATGGTTTTCTTCATATGGCTAAAAACTTATGGCAAAAAGTTGAGTTCTGTGAGAGCCTTGCAAGCTACATCGGGGCGTGTATAATGCACCCCGTGGATTTGGTCCATCATCAGATATCTTTAGCAAATGCTACATGCTGAACTACATATCGCCCAAATCTCTATCTTCAACTTCTGACCCCAAGAAGTTCAGTTATTGTCTCGTGATAGCGAACAGCATTCACGGTAACGGCTTGGCTGACCCCATATTAGAACCATTACTGATGGATGACGCTGCCAGCATATAAACCGCACCAAACATTCACTCTTTGGGGACACATCGACTTTTCAACAATTCTGCTTGTTGATGAATCGTTTAAGATGAAACTTTGCCTCGTCGCTAAAGATGATTTTCTCTGTAAACTCACCATCCACTTCTGCCTGTTCAACCAACCATTCAGCGTATTGACGACACTGTCATTAGCCTATACGTCACGAGTCCATTCCGCCTTGCAAGCGTGTAAATTCAAATCTTTATACAATATTTACACAGTGATGCTTGTGAGATGTTCAATAGTTGGGCACTATGAGGAATCGAGGTTAACGGCTCTTCTGCCATACTATCGCAAGCCACTGCAATGTTTTTCGGAGCACGAACTGAGTAAGCATGTGCAGATGTTTTCGCAGTGCCTAAGGATTTGTGCACAATTTTCTCATTAGTGGACACATTTGGTCGATTATGCTGACCAGAAGGATCACGAAGTGCATAAAATGAATTTTGATAATTTCAACAATCCTAACACCCTACTCGATTTGGTAACCTCTCCATGGTTGAGCTGGTAAAACGCTGAAAGAAGGAAATGTCAAATTAAGTTGAGCAACAAACTTGACGTTTAGGTGTGACCTGCAATTAACATCGTGCTTTATGGTTGGACCTGCCTTTATAATTTGAATTTTGCAAAACTCTCTATAATAGCTTTTTGGTAAAGAGAAATGTTTAAGAGCAGCTCTAATATAAATTCCTAAATGTGTATGTGTGAGTGTAACATGCCAATAAACACAAGTTTTTCACAATCTATTGCAACACAATGAAAAATATATCTATGCATACAACATTTTTTTTTACATTTTTCCCTGTGAAACTGGGGGGCGCACCATTTAAATTTCAACAATAACATGATCACAAAGTGACAATAAGTAGTTAAATGTTCGCAGTCATTGCTCATGGATGGATGGATGGGTGTTTGTTTGCTAATCTCCACAAAAGATGGATGGATAGATGGATGGATGTTGTCGTTTGAATGTATTTTCTTGCATGAATAAACAGTACATTTATTGAAATACACACACACACACACATAAACATGGATGCAGGCATATAACAATTTATGCAAGCGGGTACATGTGCAGTCATGTATTTATTTAAAAGAATAAAGAAAAAAAAAACTGGAAAAAAGTGAAATAAAATATTTAAGAAAATTGAGTTAAAAGCAGCACAAATGTGAAGGACACATTTGCAACGAAAAAGACAACTGCAACAAAAGCAACATCACAAAAAGTCATCTTCAACGACAATCACATACATACAAACACATGTACAGAGAGCGCAACAATATCGTCAAAGCGTGCAAACAAAAAAAAAAAAAACAAACAAAAAAAAAAACAAAGAGAAAAAGAAAAATATTTAAATGGCAATTTATTTGCACAATGAAATTTGAGCATAAAAAAAAGAGAAAACGAATTAAAATAAACAAAATTAACATGTAGAAAATTAAATGAAATAGAAAAGTTAAGAAATTTTCGAAAACGACGTAATGAAAGCAATTAAGTGAAAAATTCACTAAAATTGCAATAAAATATTATAATATTTAAGGCAACAAAAGAAAAGTTTTATTTATAAAAAAAGTCTTTAGAATATAAAGGGTGGTTAAATTTCAAGGGCCGATGTTGATTTTGAATAAAACACAAACTATTTAGGCAATTATTGTAATTTTATTTTATTATGATATATTGGTATTACTCAATTATGTATGGAACAAAATATCGACCAAATGGGCGCCGCGACCACGGCAGCACACCTCAATCCGATGGTCCAAATTTTCGATGACCCTGAGGCATAATGGAGGTTCTATGCCGTTAATGTGCCGAATTATCTCATCCTTTAGCTGTTGAATTGTTGCTGGCTTATCGAGGTACACCTTTTCTTTCAAATAACCCCAAAGAAAAAAGTTCAACGGTGTCAAATCACATGATCTTGGCGGCCAATTGACATCGCCATTACGTAAGATAACACGGCCATTGAATTTGTAGCGCAAAAGTGCAATTGTTTCGTTAGCTGTGTGGCAAGTGACACCGTCCGGCTGAAACCACATATCGTCTACATCCATATCTTCCAATTCGGGCCATAAAAAGTTCGTTATCATCTCACGATAGCGAACACCATTCACAGTAACTGCCTGACCGGCCTCATTTTGGAAAAAATACGGCCCGATGATGCCGCCAGCACATAAACCGCACCAAACAGTCACTCTTTGTGGGTGCATTGGTTTTTCGACAGTCACTCTTGGATTCTCATTCTCCCAAATGCGGCAATTCTGTTTATTGACGAATCCACTGAGGTGACCATGTGCCTCATCACTGAAGATGATTTTCTTCGAAAATTGATCATCATTTTCATAATAAGTCTGGATAACTTTAACACGTTGTTGGATTGTGTATCTCTCCATGGTTCAAATTGAATAAGTCTGAAATAGAGAAATGTCAAATAAAATTCGGAAAAAAACTTGGCGTTTAGGTGTGGTTCACATTCAACATCGGCCCTTGAAATTTAACCACCCGATACAACTTTCTGGAATATTTAAAAATAAAGTACACTGACAAGTACCTTTAGAAAAAATATTACCTTGATAAAAAAAGGAGGCTTTAAAAGTGATTGGGAGAAAAATTATAGCAAAATTTGTCATTTTCAAACAAGTACAGGGCGTCTGGCAGCAGATTTATATTTTCAAACTTAAATAAAAAACGTAATAAGTGACCTAAAGTTTTATTAACAGCATTGGACTTAACATGAATTTTGCAACTTTAAATCGAAATGGCAACACTGCTCCTGTCTATACGCAGTCAGGAAACTCCTGTCCAAGGCGAATTCATAACAGGTGAAATTGATAGCGCAGCTGATAACTTTTTTTAATTTTAATCTGTTTCAGATGTCAATGAGATAATTAAAACAAAGTTAGAAAAAAATTTTAAACCAATTTTTTAAGTTTTGTATTGTATTTTCACGAAATTAAAAGTTTCACGAAATAATTAAGTTTCTCTTTTATTGTAAATTTTTTTTAAAGAAATTAAAAAAAAAAAATTAATTTTTAACTTTTGTATTGTATCTTGAGCGCCAGATATCATCCAGAATCCTCCCCAATTTGGCTGGACATTTACACCTTTCCAAGCTCTATGATCTGAGACTTTAATTTTCACGATATAATTAAAAGTTTCACGAAATATTTAAACGCTTTTCTTTTCTCGTAAATTTTTTATTATTATATTTTTTTTGTTTATATTTTTCCCTTGACATTTGAAAAAGATTTATTTTTTGTAGTGTTGTATTTATTGTTCTTGCATATATCTGGTATAAATGCGCCTTGGTCCTGCCTAAATTTGAACAAGCTGCGTCATTTAATTTGTGCCATTGTTAGCAGATTACCGCTCGTTTTTTTTTTTTTGCCGGAAACAACCATTACTCAAATCAATGCTAAGCTTGATATATAAGGCAATATCCATTTCCATGGCAAATATCAAACTTCCAACCCTATCCACTCTTTCGCGGATGACAACAGCATTTGTCACTCGTTCCCTTTTAGATATACGACCAGCCTATCAGAGATCGCTGCCAAGAGGCTAAATATGAATGATGCACTGAATAGTGATCTTCTATTAATCTCCGAATGGGGTCGTAAAAACAGGGTCGCTTTTAACGCTCGTAACCAATGTTGCTTATTAGCACACAAACAAACGACCGCAGATGCTGCTTCATCCGTACACAGGGATGGTATAAATATACAGTGTGATGTTCGCTGGACTGAACACATTTTTCATGTCTCCAAAGAAGCATTCAAGTGCCTTGGTTTTTTGAAACGGTGTAAGATGTACTTCACTCCATCCGATCTCCTTATTATTTATACCACTTACATCCAACCGAAAATGGAATACAACTCTCATGTTTGGGCCGGTGCCGCAAAGCCTATTTTGGGTTTACTCGATCGTGTGCAGGAGAGGGCGAAGAAGCTCATCGGTGACAGTAGGGTATCCAACTCTATTGACTCACTGGAGCATGGACGCAGTGTGGGGTGCGTTACTCTGTTCTATCGTTACTACAATGGATTTTGCTCTGACGAGATTAGGGATCTTGTTCCCGAAACTCGCACATTTTTACGTAGTCCGGGGGAATCGTACTATGCATTATATATAGAATTCGTTTTTCAGCCGTACGCTTTGTCTGTGGAACAAGTTACCTGAAGAAGTGTTTCCTGTCTGTTAACGTTGGAAAGTTCAAGGCAAATGTTCACAAACACTACTCCCTCTTCCCCCCTCCTCACAACCTATTTTCCTAGTTCTGGCACTGCATATGTAGGGGATCCCCTGAGTACTGTTCCAAGTTAAAAAAAAAAATGAAGTGGTTTACTGAATTTCAAAGTAGTCGCACGAGTACAAGCACGTTATAGCTGTAGCCGATCGGGGATTGAAAGTGAGAGAAATTGTGGAAGCCATAGGCATCTCACATGGCTCAGTGGCTTCAATTTTGAATAATGACTTGGGTATGAGAACGTTTTCCGCAAGATGGGTGTCTCGTTTGGTCCCAATCGACCACAAACGCAACCGTGGGGCGATTTCGCAGGAATGTTTGGCATTATTCAACCGTAATACAGGCAATTTTTTGCGCCATTTCGTAACCGTGGACGAAACATTGATCGGCCACAACATACCGGATACTAAACAGCAGCCAAAACTGTGGGTTCATCGGGGTGAATCGGCGCCAAAAAAAATCAATAGCCGGTGAATTTGGTTGAAAGTTTAACAGCTGATGTTTGACATATCGTAAGTTAAAAATTGAGTTTGGGCTGCCAACTAGTAGAAGCTAGGTAGCTTCAATATTAATCCGCCCTCGTACATGTGTGTGTCTGTGCGTATTGTATTTAAGTAACTGTATTTAAGATTGATGAGTAGACGATTACTATTTAAAATTGCATACATACATATGTACATTTAACAATAGTGATAATGATAATGAAAATTATAATCATCATTGACGTTGTCATTGTCGCAAGCTTTTTGCATGCGCTTAGTGTGAAGTGTCAAAAAATTTGTCATATTTAGTTGAACAAATGAACATGAATTGATTATGAGTGTTAAATTAAACACACACACACACACACTCAAGCATACAAACATACCTACATACACAATGTTGAAAATAAACTTTAGCAACAATAAAAATCTACAAACGTTGTTGGCCAAAACCGTAAGCGGATTTGAAAAGGCTTAAAAATAAATTTATTGTTCTCATACTCGTATGTGGCGTTCAGACGCAGAAGTACATGAACAATTGCTGTTTAAATATTTTACAAGTGAATTGTGTAGTTGTTGCGGAATCAGTGGAAAATGTAATCAAATATTGATTTTTCTATGGCATTTTTTCCCCCCTGTTACTTGTTGTTTTATTTTTCTGCTCAAATACGTTTTACAAATAGAAATAATTACATGACATGGTGGAATGTATTCAAGTGGAATAGGAGAAAGGAAAAATATTAATGAAAATAGAAATTAAGCAAAAGTCTTTGTCAAGGTAATAGAGATTTATGAAAGGAATGGATTTATGATATGAGTAGTTAAAAATAAAATTATGTTATATAAATATAAAAAAAAAAGTAAATAGTACAAATAGAAACTATACATCTGAAAATCTATATCCATGAAAAAAATATATATATTTTAAATAATAAATATTAAGCGTTTCGATGTTTTGAATTTATTAACAAATTGGAACGAAGTGGAATTTTTTGAAATCTTAATGCTTTCAATCTATTTACTATCAATATTTATCGAAAGCAAAACGGGCTCATTTCAACCTCTCTATGTCATCGCTTTAACTATAAAGGAACGTAATGGAATGAAATTAAACTTAGACGTAATGGAATGAATAGAACTTCAAATATTTAATTTTAATGGTTAATAAATGATCAAAATTTATTGTATACGTTTTCATATGAATATTTCTATACAATCGCTTTTTCTGTAGGGAAACGTAATGGAAATAGATGAAACACTCACAGGTAGAATTTCAACTATTTAAATTTATTGACTTATGATTAAGTTTTGTTTTGTATGTTAACGGTTTTAAGTAATCGCTTTTACTTCAGCGGAACGTAATGGAATAATATGAAACAATCGCTGTAGAGCATTATAGCTTCAAATATTTATATAGAATAGTTAAGAGAACAGACATATGATGTTTTTTTTTTTATCTGGGACTAGTACTCAGGTGATAGCACCTACATATGCAGTGCATTGTACTGCAACTAGGAAAACAGATTACGCAAAGGAATGTTTGTGGAGGTTGGACACGGATAGACCAAAACAAAATATATCACAGCAACTAAAGTGTTGGAATTGAATTACTAAAAATTAAAAGATTTTTACACCGATCAACATCTTCATGAAACGCATGGAAGATGTTGAAAATGTGAAACACTGTTTACATTGCTCTATCATCTACTATCAACCAAGCATAATTTTTTTTTAGAAAAAAATCAAGTTGAAAAACAAAACAGAATTATAAAATGTATGGCTATAAATGAAATGTAGAAAATGTGAAAAAAGTATTACGGAAAAAATTTAAGGATGAAAACACACATGTAAACAATTGACACGAATTTTTTTAATTTCCTTCAAAATAAATTACGTTTTTTCAGTGATGCCACAAGAATAATCGACATTATTGCCACTTTTCTAGTGATAACACTAAAATAATCGAAAGATGTTGAATGGAATAAAATGAGATAAGAACATTTTATAAAGATGTTGGAAAAATTTTTATTTTTAGAACAATGTATTTCTTATGGGAAGATGTTAATATCATCGGAAAATGATGATAGACGTTAAAGGTTGATCAGTGTAAAAGCCTATAAACTCATAAGTAGCCACCACTTAGAAACGAAATGGAAAACTGTGAAACACTCACCTCAATTGTTTGCATATATTACTAATAGCTCAATAAATTAATGTTTCATTTAACTTTTATGTTATAGTAACATATTTAAGATAGATTAGATGTATATCAATGGAACGATATGGAATTAGGAAACAATTAATTAACTTAAAAATTGATTTGATTTAAATCAAAACTAGGTCTTGTAAATCACTTGGCTGAAACAGTTAAAAGTTTATATACTATTTTGTCCCAAAAAAGTTTATTGAAATTTTAAATGAAATGAAAAATCAGAAGAAGCTCTTGTACAGATGGTATGAAGTGGATTTAATGGAAACACACACCTTTTTGCTTTCTATTAAAGTATCAAATATTAAAAGTATTTGCCTTTCTTTACCATTTTTACTAAATTTTATAATGATAATAAAAAATCTAGTAAAAATCAACAGAATACAAAGAAAAAACTGATAATAATTTAATAAGAAGGACGAAATGAAATCCAGTGAAACAAGGAATTCATTATCGTGCTTCCACATTTAATTTCAGCTATTTTGGGTTTGAGTACAGCCAGTTTTAAGAAACAAAATTACATACGAGAGGGCAATAAAAATATATTTTTTTTAATATATTAGATAAAATATGGAAAACAAAAAAATGCAATAAAGTGAAATATCCCAAAAAAATTATTTTTTTTTAACAATTAAATACTTTATAATATGGTTTCTTCTTGTCAAAAAATGTTGTAAATGTTTTTTTTAATACAAGACGTTTTGGAATATGAAACGTTGTGGAATAGAACAAAACATAGCAAATATAATAACTTATTTTAAAAAATTAAATAATTTTCATCTTATCAAAAATTTTGAAAATATTTTCTTAAAAATCTGTTTTTAACGGAATGCTTTGGAAATAAATGAAACAAGCACATTTTAAACTTTTTTTGTATATTTTATTTTAAATTTATATTAATCTTGCTTTCACGCATAAATGTTGTAAACACAGATCACAATAAAACCACATTTTAGAATGGAACGTCTTGGAATTAAGTGAAACATTTAATATAAAACGTATATAACTTAAAAAATTTGAATTCTTGATCCTATTTGCAATATTTGCATAAACATAAGTTTAATGTGGACAAAAACAAAACAAAATACTCTAAAGAGTTCATTAGTGAATCTTTGCTTTTGTGCCATATCAAAAACAACCAAATCCTTTTCTGTTCAGTGAAGTGAATACAGTTTTGCCCGTAAAACATTCTTCAAAAGAAATACTGGAAACTTTGGCTGAAAAGGAACTCTTTGTTTAGTATCGAACACAAGCGAAAGCACTTAAGCGAAGTGAGCAAAATCAGCCTGTTTCTTATTGTGGCTGTTAAAATTATAAAAATCAGTGAAACAATTTCATTTAAATAAACAACTGTGTTTCGAATTCAGTGAATATTTAATATCTTTATTATATAAATTAAAAGAAGCATGTTAATTTTGTAAATCAATCAACAAAATATTTGCCTTGGAAATGTGTTTACTAACAAAACGCCATCTTTAAGATCTAAAGCCTAAATATATGCTTTTGTTTTTATTCACTTTATGATTTTAATATATTTTGTTGATAATTTGTTATATGATATTTTTGCTCAGTTTTTTTTTAGCCTAAAAATGGTCTTAAATATTTTTGTCTATGAAAATTATACTTTAAAATTTTTATAAATACTTTTTTGTTATATATATATTTTCCTAAGAAAATTAACTCATTCCTTTATAATTTGTTTTTTAAATTTAAAGCAACAACCTTTTAATATAACTTTAATTTGTTACATTTTTAATGCACTTTTTTTATTCAATAAAAATAAAAATTTCTTTTAAATTCATAGTCACCTAACATTATATTGACCATTTAATAAAGGAAAATATACTTTATTTTATACAAAAAAAAAAAAAAAAGAAAAAATTTTAAATAAAATTAACAATTTATTTATACAAACAAACACCTATTTGAAATTATGTATAAATTTTGAAACAACAACTAACAACTTTCTTTTGTAAAAAATTTACATTTACAATTTTTAAAATCCCCTAAACTATACTCTACTAAGTGATTCATTTATATAGAAAACTTTTTGATATGCTTTTCAATTTTTGTATATTCCAAATAAAATTGTTTTAAATAGCAAACACAAGAAGTGGAAGAAGAGCCGGAGCCGTTAAGTATGGCTTGGCCAGATACTGCCCGCAAACGTTTAACTTACGTACTGGTGGCACCCCTGTTAATACCCATGTGGTTGACTCTACCCGATACACGTACACCCAAAGGTAAAAAACTATTTCCTGTTACGTTTATTGGCTCCATATTATGGATAGCGGCCTTTTCATATCTGATGGTATGGTGGGCAAATGTGGCAGGCGATACGGCTCGTATACCACCCGAGGTAAGTAGTGAATGAATGAAGAGAAAGGGTAATTAATACGAGTATACCCATACCCATAACCCATAACCCATAACCCATATTCTGCTTGTCGACGGCAATATTATGGCAACAGCAAGTTAAGACGACATCAATATTAATCTGGCATTCCCTAACAGTTTTGTATTGATGTGGCCGGTTTATCGATTATGTTAATTAAACCCAACGCACATCTCTAATGTACATCAAGTTAATCTGGCATTCCCTAACAGTTTTGTATTGATGTGGCCGGTTTATCGATAATGTTAATGAAACCCAACACACATCTCTAATGTATGTGTCAGTTGCTTCGTTTTGTTTACATTTTGATTTAGAACAAAATTTTGTGCAAAATAAGAAAGTTTGTGGAAAAAATAAAAGTCAGGAAGTTTTTAAACACATATTGTGCGTATTCATAAAAAATTAAAATGTATTTGAAATGAATTTTAGTAAAATTTTGTATGGAATTTTTGAACTAAAACACATTTCAAATTCATTTAAATTTTTATGAATATGCCCAAAAATATTTTTCCAACCACATTTAGACTCCAGTAACGAAGAGAACAAAACAAACTTAATAGTGGACAGATAACTGTTTAGTCAGAAGTTGTGCATTTGTAATTCTCACCATTAATGGGCTCTTCTCCAGCTCCTCTACTAATTTTTGCAATTGGGTGGTATTCGTAATTTTGATTCTTTTCCATTTTCTTCCAATTTTTTTAATTTTAATTTTCTTAATTAACTTTTTTTATGTTTTTGTTTGAACTCAACGCTAAAAACTGTGATGACAATATAACCGGCAATTAAAGACAATATTGCCGCCATTTTCTCTTGTAGAATATCAAATATGTGTCGGCAGTTATCGATACCTGGCAATATTGACAACAGGAATGCCGTTTCGCCTAAAAATTAAAAAATCGGCGTCATCTTGTATTGCCGCCGACAAGCAGAATATGTCTGAATAGCTTTAGAAATCGGATTAAAAGTAAAACGCATTCCAAGAGGAAGATTTTTTAATGGAATACTTTTTCGCTGGCCGTTTTTCTACTTTTGTTTAACTGAACGTGACTCAGCTCATGATGTTTTATTAACTATATTCCGTTTTAGGTTATGGGCTTAACGTTTTTGGCGGCTGGTACTTCTATACCAGATCTGATAACTTCGGTTATTGTGGCGCGTAAAGGTTTTGGCGATATGGCTGTTTCCAGTTCCGTGGGTAGTAATATCTTTGATGTTACAGTGGGGTAAGTAACAAAAATATTTCATATATGTTTCACGGCCATGCCACAGAGCTCAATTCCGTTCGGAAATCGAATATAAACCGCTTGTTGCGGTATTGAAAACGTAAGACTAGCCAGTTTTAAGAAATGAAATCATAATATTAGTTTATTAGTTGGAATCAAAAAGGCTTTTTGGTTTATGAAGAAAAAAAAATGGATTCAATTTCATTTCGTATCAAAAATAAACTCTGCTACGGCTAGATAACCAAAACTAAAACCGTTTAAAGAAAAGGTATCTAAAAGATACTAATAAACAATTTAGGTGTAACAAACCCCCCAGAAGCGAAGCTTTAAGGCATCTTTAATAGGTAGTGGCAAAATCACAATAAAAACAACATGAAAAGTTGTCAAAATGTTGTTTTACTTATGTTTGCAAAAACAAGGAAGTCTATGTGTTTTTGACAAAATTACGCAAAGGAAATGAAAGACAGCTATGCTTATGCAACTTCCCTTGTAAAGCTGCCTTGGAAAGCTCTAAAAAAATATTTTAAAAAATTCCAAAACAGTACATTAAATAAATATTTTTCTCACAGGTCTTGTATAAAAACATAAAATGCAGCTTTTTGAAAAAAAAACATTTTCAAAAACGAGCTTGCAATAAAAAAGAAAAACATTTCTTTCAAAAACTTCATTTGAAGAATATATCAGTTTTTAAAACAACAGTTCGATGCTCGATGCATGTATTTTAATAATTTCTCCGTACGCGATTATTATTTTTTTGTCTTCTCCAACCAAAAATTATTCATCACAGCAAATTTGTATTGTAAAAACTCCTTCTTAAGAAAACACTTGAACTATATTCCGTTGTACAAATGTACAAATCAAAAATTTTAAAAGTTCAACAAAAATTCAATAAATAAATATAATAAAGTTTAAAAAACTAAAAAACACGCTTCGCTATCAAATTATTCATTCACTATTGTTTAAGCTTCTTCTTGAGTTATACATATAACCAGATAATTACAAGTCAAGGAAGCGCCAAAATTCCCCACGTCCCCGAAAACAATATGGCAAATTAAATTTTTGTACTAAACCGAATTACCGTTAATAGTTCAGATACACGTTTCACGACGAAAATGCGCACCGAATATGAAAAACCAGTACCGATTCGGTAAGCAAAGCGGTTCCGAGTTTATTGGGAACTCCCAAAGTCGGCTTCAGGAAACGTCAAAATCCCTCCACTTGCTCAGAAGCAATACAGCAACTTCAATCTTCGCACTAAAGCGAATGACCATTTATAGTTTAAAACAATCACATCAATCATAACCAGCGTAAGGATCGTGTGTAAAACAGAATCTCCTGGCAGCTATTTGGCACCTGTTCTGTCTCTTAAACCTCCATAAGGATTTCGGTAGTCTCAACACAACCTAAGATATGTTGGGAGTACTTGGAATTTTATTTACTGCGACAAAGCAGTTAGGCTACAATAAAACCTAGAAAAAACCCGGTTCCCCAGAGGGATATTTGGCCAGACAGTCAGAAACATAGCAATTTGTTGGCCCTAAGTTTACAAAAAGTATCAACCCTCAACCAGCCCACCCGTTTTCCCCTTTTCAGGCTGAACAAAATGTTTAACATACTAGAAATAGCAAGGTTTTTAGCTATTAATTTATTTTATTTTTTTTATCTTGGACCAGTACTCAGGGGATGACCCCTACATATGCAGTGCATTGTACCAGAACTAGGAAAATAGGTTGTGAGGAGGGGGAAAGAGGGAGTAGTGTTTGTGAACATTTAATTTGAACCTTCCAACGTTATAACAAACAGGAAACACGTCTGCAGGCAAGTTATTCCACAGGCGAAGTGTACGACTGAAAAACGAGTTGTCTCTGTAGTGCGTAGTATGATTCCTTGGACCACATCGGCCACAAATGGATGAGCTCTGGACGATGAACGTGTGCTACGTAAAAATGTGCAAGTTTCGGGAACAAGATCCCTAATCTCGTCTGAGCAAAATCCGTTGTAGTAGCGATAGAACAGAGTAACGCATAAATAAATAAACTATTAGAATTTGTCGCTGTTTTCCCCGATTTAATAAAACTAATCCATTTCTATCTTTAAATTTCTTATTACTCTGCTCTAAATTTAAGCTCAACATACACTTTGGCTTTTTGCCAGGTACTTTAACTTAACACGTGGTTTATCGCCATAATAAAACTTTTTTATGATATAATACTATTAAAAAACAAAAATACTAAAACACTTTTAATCGCACTTAAAGATGCTGATGAGTTGCACGGGGTACCAAAATATTGTTGCCAACATTTAAATTGTAATAAAATGTAGTTTTGATTACTCTTACCCAGTAAAATGTAAGCATTTGTGAGGAATATATTGTAACTGGTTAATGATATTTTAATGGCTTTTAAACGTTCAATTTTTTCATTTTTTATTTTTTTAAGGAAATGAAATTGGGTTTATTTGAACACATATTTCACACATTTTAAAATGTGTGTAATGGAAGAATAACAAACGATTTAGATACATTTTACGGTTTTAATAACAAATATGCAGCATTATATGTTTTGTTAGCAAGCCTATAAGTAGGCTAAGAAATATATTATAGTAATAAATTTTCGAACTGGTAGTCTGTGATTCAATAAAACAGATTTATTTTATTTAACAAGTTTTCTAAAAAAGAATGGAAAAAGGAAATTAAAAAATATTAATTAACATTATTTAAGCACCAAATCGATATCCTTAAACTCGTTTGGAACAAGTTGTTAGAAAAAGTAAAACTTAAGATTTATTAAAGATTATAAAATTTGTTTTTCTCAACATTTTCATCAACCTTTACTGCTTTTTAAAACAAAAACTATGTAAATTTGAATTTTAAAAAACTGTCTCTTATCTTTTGCAACAAACAAACTTTTTTTTTCTTCTAAAAGTTTTTTCCAGTAAAGGCATGCTAACCTTAAACTTTGGCTTATTCATTTATTAACTGTAAGAAGCAAATGTGGTTTTCACCTCCTTTAAGCACAAATTCATCAAAGTAGTTTGTTCTAAGCCTGTAAGAAATATATTTTTGTCTCTTTTAAGCTTTTATGCTTTCAAGTTCTTTTCCATAGTGGCTTTAGATCTACTTTTAAAATAGTTTATTTATGGTTTCTTTACAATATCTTATGCCAGAGAGATTTATTTAACAAAAACATTCCAAAAAGTTTCAACCAAGTCGATAACTATTAAATGATTGAAAGAGTTTATTGAAAAAAACTGCACATTTTTGCACGAAAATAAAATAATAAGTGGTGGTCCAACCATAATCCACGGTGTTAGTTGTAAGTTGCAGCTTAAAGTCAATGGCTGGATAATCGAAATGTATTACAGATGGCAACTGGCAACTAAATAAGGCAACCAAAGTTGCCATTTTGAAGTCATTTTAACAGTCACAAATTTTTAATAGCTGTATGGTTTTTGAAAGCGAAATACTCGTACACTGAAAAATAAAAATATTAGTAAATTCAATTGAGTATGAGGGCGGTTCGGAAACTTATTAGCCTAGCACAAAAAGCGCGGTATAAACAGAAACTTCCATCTCTGCTATGAACACATCTTAAATTTTGATTCGATCTGGTAACTCCTTCATATACAAACAGGTGTTCACAAAAGACGAATTCGCGATTTTTTTACAATGGAAAAATTAGAAATGCGTGGTGTCATTAAATATTTACATAAAAAAGGTTTATCGGGACAAGAAATTCATAATGATATAGTGAATGTGTTAGATGAAAGTGCTCCTTCATATGCAACAGTAAAAAACTGGGTTGCTGAATTTAAACGTGGTCGTACAAGCATTGAAGATGAACCACGTAGTGGACGTCCAAAAACAGCAACAACAACAGAAATTGTAGCCAAAGTGCATGATATGGCATTAAATGATCGACGAATAAAAGTGCGTGAAATGGCTAATATCAAATGATCGAGTCCATTTAATTTTGCATGATGATTAGGGAAGTTCCTATGAAATGTCGTCATATAGATAGCTGGGAAACATAGAAAACAAGCTATTTATAATTTTTTATTTAATCTTAAATTTTATACACAAAGAATCTAAACATGATTCGCTTAAAACTGTAAACTATTTAAACTAATTAATATTTCATACCAACTTGCTTAAACTCTTCATATATTTTTGGATTATTACGGGTTTATTTTTTTTTACAAAGTTTACTAAATAAACCTTTAATAAATATAAGATGTTTTTTTATGAATACGGCCGTAAATATTTATATAAAATTCTATATCCAATTCTTTTTATTTGCGTCTCATACTTCACAATTTAAAGAAACAACTATGAAAGTTCATACAATGAAAAAGATGACATTTTTCTTCTTCTTTTTTTTCTCTAAAAGTACATTTTTTAAACAAAAAAAGTATATATTTTGCCTTTAGTTATTTAAAACATACCAGCTAAACAACCACTCATAACATGTGCAAGAAACAATAAGTAAAACATGTGCCATCATGCCTACAAATATGCAATACTTATTGTTGTACTTTTACATGTGCACGCGCACATGCATTCAGCACCTTTTTCTCCATTTACGCCAGTGTATAAGTTAACAAGAAGAAAATATACAAACAAATCATGAAACTAATTATCACTCAGCCTACTTCCACTTGCTACAATCCTCTACATGTCTCTCTTCGAGTGTTTGTATGCGTATAAGTATGTATGTGCATTTACTTACACATACATACATGTATACTTCATCATCTCGTTTATTATTTAGAGAGAATAGAAATGAAATAGTTACAATTTAAACAACAACCTACAACAGCCTTCCATTCAAGCATTTGGAATTTCATTCTCTATACAGTTTTTCTGTGCTTGCTAGAGATATTGGCTTTGTGTATACGAGTATATGAACTATGTCACAGTGCGTTTCCTCTTTAGAAAATAATCCTTCATCATCATTAAAAGTCTTAGCCATTTGGCAAGGTTATAACGCAATTTTTTTATTACATGTTTTGTTAGATATTAATATAACCAACTAGAAATTCATTTAGTATAAAAATTAATTAAGCAACAACAAAGTTGCTGCCTTTTCCAAATGCTTTTTAAACAGTTGCGGGGCATGAATGCTAAAGCAATACAATAGTATTGAAAAATGACATTATCTTGCATAGGAGCTGCAGCAACATGTTTCTCATTGATTGCTGAAGCATATTTTTTAAAAAAATTAAAATTTTTTCTTTTGATTTTTAATCAAATAGTTTATTGAAGTTTTCTTAACTCGAAATGTTTCTGTCACAGCAATACTAATAAGAGTTTCTTTTTGTATTTCAAAAGAGTGCGAACTGAAGAAAATATCGCAGCCGTATCGGCCAGTGTTGGTGATGACCGTGAATTATCGATTCGGCGCCGATCGCAGCAATTGGGCCTCTGTTACTCCACTACGTGGAAAATTTTGCGGAAGGATTTGGGTGTGAAGCCTTATAAGGTACAGCTGGTGAAAGAATTGAAGCCAAACGACCTACCACAACGCCAAATTTTTGGTGAATGGGCTCTTGAAAAGTTAGATGAAGATCCACTTTTTTATCGAAGAATTGTGTTCAGCGACGACGCTCATTTCTGGTTGAATGGATACGTGAACAAGCAAAACTGCCGTATTTGGAGTGAAGAGCAGCCAGAAGCATTGCAAGTGCTACCAATGCATCCACAAAAAACAACCGTTTGGTGCGGATTATGGGATGGCGGCATCATTGGGCCGTATTTCTTCAAAGATGATGCGAATCACAACGTTACTGTGAATGGTGAGCGCTACCGTGCGATGATAACAAACTTTTTTTTTGCCCAAAATGGAAGAGCTTGACTTGCATGACATGTGGTTTCAACAAGACGGTGCCACATGCCACACAGCACGCGAAACAATGGACCAATTGAGAGGCGAGTTCGGTGAACAGTTTATTTCACGCTTGGGACCAATAAATTGGCCGCCCAGATCGTGCGATTTAACGCCTCTAGACTATTTTTTGTGGGGCTATGTTAAGGCTAATGTCTATAGCGACAAGCCCGCTTCGATTGACGTACTGGAAGCCAACATTGCCAACATTATTCGTGAGATACCGGCCGAAATGTTGGAAAGAGTATGCCAAAATTGGACTAAGCGGATGGACCATTTGAGGCGCAGCCGCGGCCAACATTTGCATGAAATAATCTTCAAACATTAAATTATATCGACCCAACTATCGATCCAAATAAATATTTCATGCATTTTTCTGAATTTTATGTGTATTTTTTTTTTAATTTCCGATAGGTCTTATAAAATCACCCATTACTTATATAAATACTTATGTAAGTATATTGTTTATTTCTTCAGGAAACTAAAGCCAACATCTGGAAATTTGGTTCTGCAAAATATTATTTTTTTCTGCACTTTAGTTTAGGAGATATAATTAATTAAAGTTAGAAAAATGTGATTCCTTATTCAAGTGACAGGCTGTGTACACAATTATTTATAAAGTTAACACTCTTTTATTTATAGAAAATTTTCCCTTTTTTATATAAAAATGTCAGTTTCTGCAGTTTGTTGTATTGAAACACAGCATAAAAAATATATAAAAACCACTTGAAATATCTAGACAAATAATAGTAATTTTGTGACAAATAATAGTAAGTGCAAGTTGACATTTACTTTGGGCTTTTCGGGCTTTCTTTTACATTTATTTAAAACAAATTGTTATAGTTTTAGTAGTGAGTTTGGCATAGAAATTATTTATACTTGTTTATTGTTGCGACACAAATAAAGGGGGATGTAATATTTTTCCTTTTTCTGTAACTTTTTGTTCTTTTGTTTCAAAAACTTTTTCTAGACAGACAATAGAGAGAGAGAGAGGTTTTCCTATTATTTTATTATTTTAAAATATGTTTTTTATTTTTTTAGTAAAAGTTTTTCTTTTCTTTTTGTGAAATGTTGACATCGACCTTCACCTCAATTGTTGTGCGGCTAAACATGCAACACAAACAAAACAAAATATGTACATATGGATGTATGCATGCATGTATGTATGTATGGACTCGTATACAAAAAGCAATTAACAACTATAGAGATTATAATCGTACGTTCTCGGCTCTGTTTAGAAGTGAGAGGCAGAGCAAAAACAAAACAAAAAAAAAAGAACAAGGTTAAAAACCTGGCAATGTTGTTGCTTAGTATATAATTAGGTTTAATAAAATAATTTGCTTAAAATTTTTTTGGTTTGTTATGAAAATTCTTCCACTCCTAATGTTTACGAAAACACTGGCATAATAGATCATTAAAATAGAACATTGACTACACATTTATAAACATGAACACTTCTCAAACCTTTTTATAAGGCGACAAAAAATATAAAAACAACAACCAAAACTGTAATAAGCAATTGTAAAAGTTATTTTTGTTAAATTGAAGTTAATGAAAGGAAATAGCAAAATTGATGATTTTTTTTATTTTTAAAATTTCGCAAATAGATAAAAGAAAAATAACATTTCTGATATTATCTTCTATAGCAATCGAAGGGTTATTATTCGACTTAGCTTTGGTTGGTTTTACTAAAACCGGGTGGTTTAAAATATCCGTTTTTCAGATTTCGAATAACACGGCGGTTTCAATACGGTTAATCAGGACTTTGAATTTTAGGATGATTTTGCTCACATTATTGTTGTATCGTGTAACGTTCGACTTTTACTAACCCTAAACAATCAGCTGGCGAATTGTTTTTGTTGGCTGTACAAATAGCAATAAATTCATATCAAGGTGCATTAATGTATACACGGTGGCAGCACTACGGCATGTGATAATTTTGCTACTGGCAATATAGTAAGCTATTTACGTCAAATGTATTGTTTATACTTTTTGTAAGTGAATTTAGTGTTTTATTCTGAATTAAACATATACAAATTATTTTGTGAACATAAAAATAATTCAAATAAGAATAATTTATAATTATTAAAAAGCACATTCATAGTTTATAATTGTGAAAAAAGTTACAAATATTTTTGATAAACATAGCTTACCACATGCCTGTTTTTGTTGTATTGTTGTAATTTTGCTCTAGTGCTGCCACCGTGTATACGTTAATTAATACTCAGTTATGGTGTCGAAATGGGTTCCAGAGACTACAATCGCTACGTCATTGGCAAAGGTTGCAGACTTTATCTTCTTATAATCTATGTCTTTAAGCAGCTTATTCACTGCAGCATTCCACAAAAAGGGGGATAGTACCCCGCTGTGGGGTTCACCTTGCATATTTTTTTCGTAATTCGTAATAATTGTGGATGTTATAGTTCTGCACTTTAGTATGCTCGTAATGAACCTGATTGTAAATCGATCAACCTTCAGACCGTCAAGTGCACCTATGACTGCCTGCGTCTCGGAATTATTGAATCCACACCTTCAAGCTTCATGTAGGCTACTAAGGTATAGTTTTTGTATTGATAGAACCGTTTGATCTGATTGAGCAAACTATGTAACGCCGTTTCAACGGTTTTACCCTTTGTATAGGCGTGTTGAGATGACGACAATTGGTTTTTGCTAATTTTGAACCTTATGTTAATGTCTATGATTCTATAATAATGTCAGGCTAACACTACTGTGCTTTAGTCTGTGAAGTAAATTGCGTTGCTTTTGGTAGCGATGTACGACGAGCTTAGAGCGGCTCTGTAGATCTCGTGGAACCATGGATTGATCAGATCCAGATTGTTATGTAGATCTGCGGGAATTATTCCATCCAGTCCTGATGACTTGAACGGTGGGAAACCTTTGATTGCCCAGTGCAGCATATCATTTGTTATATGAAGATATACCGCATTCCGGGCATGTAGCAGAGAGAGCTTTTCCGGAAAGTGGGTGTTCATTAATTCTTCTAGCAATTTCTCACAGTTTGTATTCAAACATCCATCTGCATTTTGAATAAAGCTTGGGATTGTCTACATGTAGCGGAGGTGCTATTCACATTAATACAGAATTCCCTTCAGGATCTTCGTTTCGAGTTCCTGTTGAGGTTCTTGTATTTGTTCACTTACGTGCCGTTCTTAGAACACAGACGAGTACTCATCTAACAAATTTTGTATGGAAGTCACTAAAAAAATTGAGTAGCTTTCATACAAATTTTCTAGACGAGTTGTTCGTTAAGCTTTATGAAACGAGAAACAATTAATCAAATTAATTTGCATAATATAAAATTACCATTGAGTAAATAACGCATATTTTAATGTAGTTTTTATGGGACACAAATGAGGGAAACGTCTAGAAAATTTGTATGAAACACACTAAAAATATTGCGTATATTTCATACACTCAAAATATGGAGTGTATTTCATAAAAATTTTTTAGACGTTTCACTTATTCGTGTTCCATAAACATCACATAGGAATATTTTATAGCCAGTTTAAAGTATTTTTTTGAGTGCCAAGTTTGCTAGCAACATTGTTGCTAAGCAAAGTAACTAAACATTAATTACAGTTAGTTTATATTATTATTAATGATTTTTTTCATCTTATTTATCTATTCTTATAGCCTTCCTATACCCTGGCTTTTATATGGCATCTGCTATGGCGCTCCCGTTGAAGTGAACTCCGTTGGCATGGTCTGTTCCATAACGATATTGTTTATGATGTTATTATTTGTCGTTATGTCAATTGCCTGCTTCCGTTGGCGCATGAATAAGGGTTTAGGTTTTACCATGTTTTTGTTATATTTTGTTTTTGTTGCCGTTTCGTTAATGTTTGAATATGATGTAATAACATGTCCAGTGTAAAGCGCGTTATAGAGAAAAAACAAAAACCAAAAAAGTTTAAACATTAAAATACATGATTTAAAAAAACAACCAAAAATTCAATGAAAAAACCAACAAAAACTCTTTATATACAAACATATATAAGCAAAAATTTAATAATAATAAAAAAAAATAATAATAATTTAAAAAAAAACATTTATATAAGAGATTGTTAATAATTTTTAAGTAAGTTTATTAAGAATAATTATTAATTAAATAAAACAAAAACATAATACACATATACATACATATATAAAATTAAACCATTTCCATGATTATTTGAATACATATAAAAATAAAAAAAAAAACAAGAAAACATTAACAACAAAAAGAATGTATTGTACTTTAGCAACAAAAACCAAAAACTAAAAAAAATACAAAAAAAAAGAAAGACATTAGATAAAAAATTATAAACTAATTATTATATTTAAAGAAAATCCAAAAAAAAAAATTAATTAAACTGCGTTATTTACAACGCTAAAGTGCTCATTAACAGAGAAATTGTTATATATTTATTATGAGTTAAATTAATTTTCTCTTTTAGGTTATGTTGGGAACTTAAAAAAGCTTCTGTTGTTAAATTAATTTTAAAAGCAAAAATAAAAGAAAACATTAAAATTAGATTAGTCAAAAACGTGCGCTGTTAAACTCCTTTTGAAAAATTCTTTAGATTTTTATTATTAAACAATCGTTAAGCTTTCTTCTAATTATAATTAAAAGCAACAAGAATCTGAGTATTATCTTTGTTTCTATTTCGTCAATGCTAGCTGATATTTCTTATTTTTTTTTTTTTTTTTTTTGTGGTTAATAATTGTTTAAATTTATCGTAATAAATGTACTTAAAAAATGTTAAATTGATTTTTGAAAATTTTAAATAAAAATGTTAATAAATTCATTTAAACTGGGATTATAAACATTTAAAAAGCTATTAAAAGAATAATGGTCCTATTCATAAAAAAATATATTATATGTTTATTAAACTGTTATTTGACAGATTTCTATAGAAAACGTGTTAAATAAGTGCTTAATAAACATACAATAATTTTTATGAATACGGGTTTAACGTTTTATCTAATCTTTGTAAAATATTGTTATAATTTTATTTATAAATACAAGCCAAAGCAGAATGTTACAACACCCAAAGGACTTTATCCAAAAAGTCTCCTAATTAATTTTTAATTCTTTGCATAAACAATCTAAAGCTTTAAAGCCCTTATAAGTATAATATATGAGCTTAAAAGCTTTTAAACTTTTAGAAATATGATTATAATAAATTGAAATAAATTTGTAGTTAAACCATAAATTAATTTGTTAATTTTTGAAAAAAAAAAATACTAAAACTATTTTTAAAAGCTTTTTAGCACTTTTCACATTCAGCATTCATTTAATTTTCAAATGTTTCCAAAACTGTATATGAAAACTCAAGATATGAATGAAAGCACTAACATATTTTAGTCAAGTTTTGTCACATCGTTAATTTCAGATCATGTAATTAATATTTTAAGCGTAAATATTTTCAATATACTAACTACAAAACACACACGAAGAGTTTAGCTAATAAATTTTTATGTAAAGCACTCGAAGAACCCCAGTTCTTACGATGCATTTTTCTATACGAGGCGCTTGTTTGTGCTCTCTGATTCGTTTATATTGTGGTGTTTATGGGAAACGAATGAGTGATATGAATTTTTTGAAATACACTCAAAATATTAGCTATATTTCATCAAAACTTTCTAGACGCATCACTCATTCGTGTCCTATAAACGGCACAAAGATTTCTATTATTATTACAAGGGCCATTATCACAACCTAACGATAAAGTTCTTGATAGTGAAACTGAGCTTTAGTCAACATGAAAGATAGAGTCACCACTAAATTTTCCCCATTTTTGCTACTGTAGTTACCATAATTTTAGATAAAAAAAGCGGCAGCTTCATATGCTTAAAGTTCACTTTGAAATATACCATGAAGATAAATCTGCTGTTAAGTTATTTCAGGTTAATACTAACCAAAAAAATTTATCCGTTATATACAGCCATGTCACAGAGCTTAATTCCGTTTGGAAACGAAAGTGAATTCGTTTTTTACTTCTTCAAAAAACGAAAAACCAAAAAACTTTTCGGAATGAAATTATTTCTAATTGTAAGAACGAAACTAGTATTATCTTATAGAATTGATTTCATTCCGAAAAAGTTTTAAATTTTCGTTTTTTGAAGAATTAAAAACCCGATTCAATTCCGTTTCCGAACGGAAGTGAATTCTGTGACATGGCCGATAATATCTTTATTTTAACTATTTCATAGTTGTTACAATGGCCCTAAATGTTTTAACTTGCTTTTTATTTTAACAAAAAAAAAGGTATTGAAAAATTTAAAAGCTAATTGTTATGATTTAGTATTGTTGCTGGTACAATCATACACTAAATTAAAATCTAAAAGCTTTAAAAGCTATTGTTAAACTTTTACAATTTTTAAAACCAAAATTTGTTTTTGAGTATATGTAAGCGTTATATTGTGAGATTTTAAAGCTCACCTTTGGCACCTCAAGTTTTAATTTTCTGTTAAAAGCTTTTTGACTTACATAATTATTTTCAAATAGCTTTCATTTCATGTTAACTCAGGTTTTTAAGCTTTTTAAATTTATTAAATTCCTTTCAAAAAGCTTTAACTTCCACAAGAAAAAAGCTTTTTAAATTTATTAAATTATCTTCAAAAAACCTTAATTGCTATTAACTTAACTTTCAAAACCTTCTAAATTTATTAAATTATCTTCCGATAGCGTTCATTTACCTTTATTTTCATATATATTTACAATTAAAATTTAGCAATATTAAAGACATTTAAATCGAAGCTTTTATTTACCGCTAAAGAAATTTGTATCAATTATTCAGCGTTTTCAGTTGCTGTATTTATATATTATCTATAATTAACCAAGTTTTTCTTAACCTATCTTAAACAAACTCTCTATGCTCTAAACTAGCTTTCTAAGTTTTAAATCAAAGAAGGACTTATACCGAAATCAGTAAGTAGAAAACCCCCCAACTTAAAGCTTTACTTAAATCCAAAGAATAAACTTTTCCTTTTCATGTAGTATTAGAAACTTCTTCTTTTTACTAAAACACTTCTTTCAAGTGGCAAACCAAGGATGCTTCAAATATGTGAAAAGCATAAAACATAACAAAATTGAATGAACAGATAAAAAAAAAAATAAAATTTAAAATTATAATAAAATTATCTGAAAAACACTTAACGAATTAAATTTTTAAAAAATAATTGTACAAACCAAAAAAAAAAAACGAAGTAATTTTTTTTTTAATTGGAAAAAGAGATTTTAAATTAATGACATAACAGCAACAAACATGAACATAACTAGGCATTTAAATTGAAAATAAAAGTTAATAATACATATAACTCAAAAATCATAAAACAACTTATATATAAAAGCAATAATTAACATTTACTTAAACATGAACTAAATATCTTAAATTTCACCACACAATTAAAAAAAAAGGAGAAACATACTATTGATAACAAAAAATAAAACATTTAACATATAAACTAACCCAGCCCAATCACCCCTCCATAACTCCCCTCTTGCCCTCTATTTAATAAAATTTATAAACTTTATTAAAATATAAACAAAATAAAAAAATAAAACTTAATTCTTTTAAGCTAAAATATTCAAGAAAAACATACGTATTACTAATACTTAAGACAAAAGAAACAACAAAACAATATTTATAATTAGACGCATTCTAAATACAACAAAAAAAAAACACTATTCGAAAAACATTTTTTTAATTATTAAAAAAACATATTACTAATATTTTCATAAAAACCCATTAAAATCCATTCAAACATAAAACAAGCTACAAAAATTTTTCAGATTCGAGTTATCTCAAAAACTATAAGAATCTTTTTGAAGAAAAATTCTCAGAAGCTTAAAGAAAATTTTCACAAAGCTTTTGAAAAAAAATTTCAAGACATATTCTTTCAATAAAAAGCTGTAAGACTATTTCTCTAAGCTGCCAATATAAAGCTTTAGAAATATATTTCAAAACATTTTCAATATCCCAATAAAAAGCTTTTAGTAGGGTTTTAAAGCTTTCAGTAATTTATTTTAATCGTTTAAGTTGGAAAACAGTACGAAAAATTATTTAACGAAAACCTTTAAAGAAAAAAAGCGAAAACTATTAAAATCCATTCGAACTTAAAAACAGGCTACAAACCTTTTCAAACTCAAGTTTTCTCTAAAACTATAAGACACTTTTCAAAGAAAACTTCACAGAAGCTTAAAGAAAGTTCTTACAAATATTTGGAAAAAGATTTGAAGGCATATTTAGGATTTCAATAAAAAGCTCATAAAGTTTATGAAGTGTATTTTAAAACATCAATATTCCAATAAAGAGCATTAAAAAACTTTTTAAAGCTTCCATCAATGTATTTTAGCAACCTAAAATAAATTTATTAAAAACCATGAGAAAAATTTTTCAACGTAGGGTTTTAAAGGAAAATGGCTAAATTCAAATTCATCCATTCAAACTTAAAAACGGGATACATAAACTTTTCGAATTGAAGTTATCTCAAAAACTATAAGAATCTTGTTACTGAGAAATTCTCAGCAACTTGAAGAAAATTGTGCTTTTGAAATAGATTTCAAGACATATTTAAGATTTCGATAGAAAACTGTAAGTCTCTGTTTTGAAGCTGACATGATACGAGCTTTTAAAATATATTTCAAATATATGAAATATATTTCAATATTTCAATAAAAAGCAAATATATGAAATATATTTCAATAAAAAGCTTTAAGAAGCCTTTTAAAACTACCATAAATTTATTTTAATGTTGAAGACCTCAACATTTTTCATTTAATCGATAATAGTGTTTTTGTAACCGTAACCGTAAAACCACGTGATTTGCAGAACAGCTTCAAATTGTCTGCGTGCTTTCAAAACGGTTCGTGATTTGAAAGCACGCCGTTTTCAGAACAGGCCTGATATATAGAGTTTTTGACTAGCATTTTATTTTTTATTGAATAGTTAGTTGTCCGCTTGTAAAGTTATTACTAATGGCTGCATCATGGCTGGCAAACGAACTACCACCCACAATTCAAGTTACTGGCTACTCACAATGATAATGCAGTCGTATCAAATGATAATACAGATATCAAAATCATAACACCGATATCGGTTGTTGTTTTTGCTTTACTGCATTACTGACAACACGAAATTTATGATTGCCTGTTTGGCAACCGTACTGAAATACACTTTCCACCCATAATTGATCCATAAATGTGTGGCCATAAGCAATAACAGGCCAAGTCGAAAATCATGATTTAAAAAAAATCAATTTGAAATAATTACTACACTATGGATGACAATCGAATTATCAATCCTAATCCAGGCTACCAGATACTCAAAATGATAACACAGTTAGCAAAATGATAATACCAGAGGAACTGCCTGGCTGGTAAGTCGAAATTTGCAATTGCCTGTTTGACAACCGAACTGAAATTCAGTTGCCACCCATAACCGATCCATGAATCTGTGGTCACAAACAGTAATGGCTTTAGAGTAAAATCAATTTATATATTCGATTATATATGTGATAAAATTTGAAGGACATTTTAGAAAAAAATATGTATATCCAAAGCTTTTACTAATTACTAGACTGTGTACGGCTGCCAATCCAACTATCATCCATAATCCGGCATGCCAGATACATAAATGATAATACTGTTAACAAAATGATAATACCGTAGCCAACTGATGTTGGTGCAAAACTGCTTGGCTGGTAAGCCGAAATTTTTGGTTGCTTGCTTAGAAACCGTAGTGAAATCCACGTTCCAGCCATAATCGATCCATAAATCTATGGTCACAAGCAGTAACAAGCTTCGTTAAAAATCATATATTTTAGAAAAATCTAAACTATGTATGGCTGGCAATGGAACTGCCATCCATAATCTAGGTACTCAAAATGATAATACTGTTGGCAAAATGATAATGCCGCAGAAACTGCTGTTGATCCTTAACTGCCTTGCTATCAACACAAAACTTGTGATTGCTTATTAGGCAAACGACTTGAAATTCAGTTTCCGCCCATAATCGTTTCATAAATCTATAGTCACAAGCAATAACAGACTAAGTCGAATATCATGCTTTTGATAAAATTCAATTTATATATTCCATAATATATGTGAAAAAATTTCAATGACGATTAAAAAAATATATATGCAAAGCTTTTACTAATGACTACACTATGGCTGGCAATCGAACTGTCATCCATAATCCGGGTTGCCAGGTACTCAAAATGATAAGGCTGTTCACAAAATAATAATAGCGTAAAAAACTGCTGTTGCTGCTTAACTGCCTTGCTGGCAAGCCGAAATTTGTGATTGCCCTTAACGAGCCATATAAAATCGTTAACCATTAAAAAGAAACATTTTAACTTTCTGAAAATTTATTAGAAAACTTTTATAATGAAACAATTCCTTAATTTCAATTCCAAAATTAATCACTTCATACCTATACCATTCATCTCAGCATATTCTTCCAAATAAATATTAACTTAAACTATTTTATAAACTTAAATTTTAAAACAAAACAAAAAACACTTTAACTTTTAAGAAACTATAAAACGAAAATACTTAAAAAATTAAAACGAAAAGAACTCATGCAACATTATTAACAACAAAAAAAACATATCCTTTTGCTCCTCTTAACAAAAACCATCTGTACTGAGAGTTCTTTACTTAAAAACACAATATAATTTTTCTTGTTAATATTTCACCACCCAAATCAAAATTATTTGTATTATTATAATTTTAAAAATAATTAAAAAAAAAAATCTTTTTTTTAACAAAAACGTCATTTCGAAAATTCCTACTCTTGTTTTCTTATTAAAACTTAATGAGAATTATTAAAAGAAAATTATTAAAAACAGAAATGGTTATGCTTTAAGTAGTAAAAACAAGAATTATGACAAAGTAATACAAAAGAAACTTATATAATATACATATAAAATAAAAATAAGTAATAAAAAATTGTTATGGAGTTTTAGAGTTTTAAACCGTTGAAAATTGCATAAGAAATTGTTGATAAATTAGTCCCAGTTCATATAAAAAAATAATATCAAACAAAGTAAAAAAAAATATTAATAAAAATTAAACACAAAAAAGCATATACTTTAATTTACATTTAAAATAAAACATAACAACAAAAAAAAAACGAAAATAATAAAAAATTTGAAATAAAAATTGTTTAACATTAAAAAAAAAAATACAAAACTTCTATCATTTTCTTAATAATTTTTTAAGGATTTTTTTTATATAACATAAAATTTATATTTTATGAAATTTGGCAACATGGTAAACGGAAAGTATTGAATTCTTAAAAACAAAACAAAAATTCGAAATGATTTCGATTGGTTTACGAATTCGAAAATAATTGGAACTTGTTGGCTGCATAAAAATATTTAGTTGTTTTTTTTTTCTTGCATAAATCTAATATTATTTTATTTTGTTTTTTTTTTTTCGTTTAATTTATTAATATAATAAACTCAAGTGGAAAGTATATTTATAAGCGTTTTTAATTCATTTCGAAATTCGAAATATTCATCTATAAAAATTGTTTTTGTTACATGTTTTTTATTATACAGGAATTTGATACACTGTCTGCCACTTGAATAAGGAATCACATTTTATTTTAATTTTTATTATTTTATCTCCTAAACTAAAGTTCAAAAAACAATATTTTTTTTTTTCAAATATAAGTTTCAAGGAGTTGGCTGAAGAAATATACATATTTTTTTAAACTAATATTATGCATTTATTTAAATATATGTAAGTATTTCTGTGGTACTTTTTCGTGTGTCACTTGAGTACGGAATTTTTGTAGTGTTAAGCTGGATTCACCGATTGTTTCCGAACAACATTTTTTTCCGGACAAAATTTTTTTTATATGTAGTTTGACGTCTCTCTTCTTGAGAGAGAGAAAATATTTTTTACGAACAACTCCCAACTTGAATTGGTTTAATCAAGGCGGATACATAACAGGTGAAATTAACAGCGCAGCTGATAACTTTTTTTTTAGTTTTTATCTGTTTCTGATGTCTATGGCATAATTAAAACAAAATTGGGAAAAAAATTTAAAACAATTTTTTAAATTATGTATTCTATCTTGAGCGCCAGATATCACGCAGAATCCTCCGCAGTCTGGCTGGCCATTTTCACCTTTTCAAGCTCTATGATCTGAGACTTTAAATTTCACCAGAAAATTAAAAGTTTCAAATTATAATTAAGTTTTTCTTTTATTGTAAATATTTTTTATGGAAACTTGAAAAAAAAATTTTCAAAACAATTTTTTATTTTATGTATTGCATCTTTAGCGCCAGCTATTATTCTGAATCCTCTCTAATCTTGATGGCTATTTTCACCTTTCCAAGCTCTATGATTTGTGACTTTAATTTTCACGAAATAACTAAAATTTTCACCAAATAATTAAATGTTTGTCTTTTATTGTAAATTTTTTTAATATATATTTTTTTTAATTCCTTTTTGTGTTTATATTTTTCTCTTGACTTTTGAAAAAGATTTATTTTTTGTAGTGTTGTATTTATTGCTCTTGCATTTACCTGGTATGAATTCGCCTTGGGTTTAATTTTATATTTTATCCGGAAAACTGAGATGCCAATAGGATACATTTTTTCATACAAAATTGTCTTGAGTTGCCCCATCGAATAAAAAATTTACTTAGTAATTTTATTCTGATGAAATTTCAATTGTGGCTGCCATTTGATATATGCACATGGTTTTAATAATGGTTGATTTTATAAGAACTATAGGAAATTTAAAAAAAAAAAACGAAAAATTCAGAAAAATGCATGAAATATTTATTTGGATCAATAGTTGGGTCGATATAATTTAATGTTTGAAGAATATTTCATGCAAATGTTGGCCGCGGCTGCGCCTCAAATGGTCCATCCGCTTAGTCCAATTTTGGCATACTCTTTCCAACATTTCGGCCGATATCTCACGAATAATGTTGGCAATGTTGGATTCCAGTGCGTCAATCGAAGCGGGCTTGTCGCTATAGACATTAGCCTTAACATAGCCCCACAAAAAATAGTCTAGAGGCGTTAAATTGCACGATCTGGGCGGCCAATTGACTGGTTCCAAGCGTGAAATAAACTGTTCACCGAATTCGCCTCTCAATTGGTCCATTGTTTCGCGTGCTGTGTGGCATGTGGCACCGTCTTGTTGAAACCACATGTCATGCAAGTCAAGCTCTTCCATTTTGGGCAAAACAAAGTTTGTTATCATCGCACGGTAGCGCTCACCATTCACAGTAACGTTGTGATTCGCATCATCTTTGAAGAAATACGGCCCAATGATGCCGCCAGTGGATGCATTGGTAGCTCTTGCAATGCTTCTGGCTGCTCTTCACTCCAAATACGGCAGTTTAAAAGATAGTACTATTAAAAATTCTGCATTGTTAACTCTAAAAGCTAATTTTTTGAGATAAGCAAAAGCAGTTTCTTTTTTCCATTATTATCACAGAATATTTACTAAGAATAGTAAATATGAGAATATGTAAAATACGACAGGAAAATAAACCAAAATAAAAACAAGCAGTACTATCACCTTGTAAAACTAATAGATTTTGTTTACATATGGCAGCTCTGATTTTCCGGAACATTTTTTTTGTAATGGGTGAATCGTGCTGCAGAAAACTCTCAGTAAAAAAATGTTTGTCCGGACAAAAGCTAAGCAGGCTATGATTTGAATTTCTTTCAATACAAACGGCTGGAGAATTTTTAATTTAATAGTTTTTAATCAAAATGGAACTAAGTCTAAATAACTCTGCAAAGGAAAAAAATTTGAGGTCGAATTTCCGCATACGTGATCGAGTATGCTTTCGTATCGAACACAAAATAGAAATCAAGTTTAAGTGACGGCCAGAAGTGCGATTCTGTAACTTATATAACGATAATCGAATCATTAAAATAATTATAACGATATTTTATCGTATTTGCTATTCTGTAACATTTTCTTAACGATATTCCTAGTCGATCAAAATCAGCTGTTAACTTTACTGCCGATTGTCGATTTCTTAAACACAAAAATTTTCTTACAGTTTATTCAATCGTTAAAATGTATTTTTTTTAAATTATGCATCCATGATATAAAGTGCGTACAATCAGATTTTTAAGACATAAAAATATTTTTTATATATTAAATACATAAATAAATACATAAAATATTTATTAAATACATTTTCAAAAACAAAAATTTCAGTATAATTTTTTAACCGGTAAAGAGTATTTTGTGTTGAAATAGCTATTGAACGTTTGTCATTCGGACTTGCAAGGGATGAAACAAGTTTGAACGCTTCAAGGGATAATCATTGTGTCTATCGGGAGTTGGACAATTCCTTTGAGTTGACAATTAATGAATTTAAAAAGTTATATTGATTATCACCAGTGGTCATTCTGAACACATAGAAATTAGTACATATAAACAAATAAATGAAACATATGGACACATATTTTATTTTACTTACCTTATTACAAATTAAATAATATTTATTGTCACTTAAAAACTAAAATCACAACAAATAAAAATCAATATGTATACATATTGTTATGGAAAAATTTATTGTTTTTTCTTTTCTCTTTGTGGTTTTCGCTTTTTTCTGGCAGAGATGCCACGTGTTGTTTATATGAATGAACAGAAAAATACAGCTGTTTACCATCGTTAGAATTAAGTTACAAAATCACTCAATCGTTAGTGCAAGCGATGAAATTTGATGACAAAAGTTGCGATTATCGAATCTTTAAAAGTTAGAGAATCGCACTACAGATATGTGTATGTTTTTCTTTTTTCAGGTATGGAAAAATGTATTGTTTACTCAAATGTATATAATTATTTTGTCAAAAGCTAAAAAAATTTATTGTAGTTAAAGAATTTTAAAATGTAATACAGTTTTATCAATTAAGCAACTATGGATGATCAAAACACTATTATTTTAGCCGAAAGAAAATTATATTTTGTATAAAACGTGTCATAAACTCTGCAGGTTTTGAGAAAGATTTCTAAACTATAAATTTGTTTAATTTTAGTTTTTCCACACAAGATAATTTTTATATGCATATGTATGTATATATAAATATACATATTTTACTCTTCATTGCAATGTTTTTCTTTTTATTATGCTTTGCTTTAATAAACAGCTGAATATTTTCACAGAAAAAGTAATCGCAAAATATTAGCTACAGAAAAGAACGTCACAGCACGGCAACAGAAAGTAAAAACTAATGAGATCTTAAGGCTTTGCTAGACTATCATACACGATCGTGCGATCTACTAAATAAAGCATGTGTGCTGAAAAAGTACTAAAAATTCAACCGTGCGACAGAGTTTTTGACAAATCGTGCGATTTGAAAAATTTTATGAATTTTTTCAAAACATTATGGTTTCTGTGCGATCACTGTTGTATATATTGTGAAAAATGTGAAAATATTGTTGGTGCCTCGAAGAAAAAATTTAAGTAATGTAAAATTATTATGTTAATAAAAGTTTTTAATTGTTCTATTGTGTATATAAATTATTTCAATCATACTTGTATAATAGTGTGGCCTACAACGCCATTTTGAAACGATTTTTTCAAGTCGGCCAGACTTTTGAAACAGGATAGTGAATCAGGGCCTTTAAGTTTTTTTTTTTCATTTCGAAATACAAAATATCTATACAAGA
This sequence comes from Thecocarcelia acutangulata, assembly GCA_914767995.1. NCBI lineage: Eukaryota > Metazoa > Arthropoda > Insecta > Diptera > Tachinidae > Thecocarcelia > Thecocarcelia acutangulata. Next base: position 23,973,901 of record OU612097.1, on the reverse strand, counting down.
TGTTTTCTGTGGATTTCTTTTTATAATTTTGATTGAAACATGGATTTGATATGTTTGTTGAGAATGCATCTAAATGGTTTCATAGTCTATTTACACCAAAGCGAAATCTGCTCATTCGAGATTTCAAGCCTAATCTAGTAGATTTTGAGTAGATTTTCCATACAAAATGAAATCTACTTTATAAGCAGATTTCTACGAAATCTTCAATCAAGTGATGCAATCGTGATTTTTTCAAAAAGTACTTCAAAATACTAGGCTGCAAAAAAAATTACACTTTAATGTGGTATATGCAGTTTCTAGGCAACAAAAATGTACAGTCTCTGATAAAATTGTTTTGTCAAACCCGCATGCACAAATTATTTTTGTGAAAATGAAATCTTGCTAGATGTCAAAAAGTGGTGGGTGGTGTAAACGATATAGATTTCTCTGTAGATTTTAGTTCAAATCTACTAGATTTTGAGTTGGTGTAAAATTTACACTGTAAATGTAGTATTAAGTGGAATAAATTGTGGAAATAATATAAACTCATTTCTTGTTTAAAATTATTTAATTTTATATCTAATTTTTTTAGTGCTTTTTGTTGAAATAGTTTTTTTTTTAATTTCTTTGATTAATACAAATCTTAATTGAAAGTTTATTTAAATATTTAAAATTATTCAAAGTGAAATAAATTGTGGAAATAATATAAACTCATTTCTTGTTTAAAATTATTTTATTTTATATCTAATTTTTGATTGCTTTTTGTTGAAATATTTTTTAATTTCTTTGATTAAAACAAATGTTAATTGAAAATTGATTCAAAATTATTTTAAATGGAGGAAGTTTTGGTAATAATTTCGACTCATTTCTTGTTTAAAACTATTTAAATTACTATCAAATCGGATTTTTAAAATGTATTAAAAAATCATTCGGATTTTTTTTTATATATTACAAGAACCGATTGCGTTGACCGAAGATTCCCACTAGTCTAGTTTATTTACTAAAAAATCGGTAAATCGTAATAAAAAATACGGTCTATTCGATATTTTAAAAATATACATTTAAAAAGCCCAATTACAGAAAAACAAAGAAAAAACGGTAAAAACCGTTCGAATAATAACAGTCCGATCACTCAACCTAATACCATGTTCAGACGGTAATATGAAACACTTGTTTCGTTCTCCGAACCACGATTGCGTGCCTTAGTGTTCAAACGCTGATTGTTCTTGTTTCACGTGTGCAAACATATAGGGCAATACTTCTTTTTTTCATTTTTGTTTAAATCTATATGTTCAACGGTTTTTTTCCACACTTTAATTATTGGTTTTTCCTTTGTTTATATTTTTTGGAGAGCTAGTTCAGATAAATTAGCGATCATTTGTTATCAAACTTTGAGATGATAGTGAACTTTACATGGTTCGCAATAAGATTCAAAATGTTCAAAATTTTTTAATGCGAAACATGGTGGTTCAATAAAGATTGGGGCGCCAAACACGAATGAGAGAGCGAACCTCGAGTGAAGTTCGGTTACACTCTGAACTGCACATAAATATACAAATTTATATGATATTTACAGAACTCAAACGAGCGACTCATCTCGAAAACTTAAATGATAATTACTAAATTTTTTTGTATTGCTTTTCATACAAATTTCCTAGACGATGCGCTGCGATGTCTGTGATCTGTAAACAGCACAAAATTTTTGTTAATAATGGTAAAATTTTTCATTTTTAAAATAGTTTCTCATATCAAAAAAAAAAAAAAAAAAAAAAAAAAAGCTTTTTTTGTGTGTTTTCTAGCTGTCTTTATCAGGTATGTTCTGCAAATCAGTGAAAGTGATTTGAGATCACATAAAAGGTGTTCTGTACGCAAAATATTTTGGATTTTTGTGATTTTAAATCGGTTAGCTAACTTGTAATCAATTTGCAATCACACCCTAATTTTTGCACCTACTTTATTTTGAATTTCATAATTTATTACATTAATAAATAACTTAAAGGTCGGTAAATCTTAATTTTCTAAACCATTTTAGTAAAATCTTTGTGTTCTCATCACATCAGCGATGAATTTATAAATTTGTATTGGCAGCACTTCCAGTATTTTCTAAAAGTGGTACAACATTTAAAAACTCAAACAATTGCAGTTTTAGAATATTGCATGTTGTTTTTGTAAATGTTGTAGAATTGTAACCATCAGTATATTAGACTTTTATAATAAATCTTTGGTTATACTTATCCCACAAGTGTAAATGTAAAAAATAATTACAACACATTTTTGTTCATTTTTTTAAGAACGGAGAGAATTTCGTAATATTTTGCCCCTTGTATTACCAAGTAAGGGCCCTTTAAGGCCCTTTACATGGTAATACAAATATATAGATCTGTCAAAAATGCCTATAGAATAAGGGAAATATCGAAATGCAAAAAATTGACAAGCGGTCGGTAAATCATAATTTTCCAGACCATTTCAGAAAACTCTGTATTAAATACAGGGTGGCGCAAAAATAACCTTCCGATGTTTTTTGCCTGTAATTTAGAAAAAAAAGGAAAAACTTTGATTCTTCTTGTGGGTTATTTTTATTTGGTCTTTTAATTTTTTTACATCAAGTCGAGAATATGATGTCATGTAAATGGCCGCCGCCACAGTTGATTGTCATTTGAGCCCTTTTTATAGCATTTTCCATCACATTGGCCAAAACTTTCGGCGATAGGTCTTCACACTCTTGCCGGATATTGTCTTTAAGAGTTGCAAGAGTCTGAGGTTTGTTGACATAAGCCCGCGACTTCAAAAAGCCCCACAAAAAGAAGTCTGCAGCGATCAAATCAGGCGATCTTGCTGGCCAGTGCAAATCGTCAAAACGGGAGATTAGGCGCCCGGGAAATGCAACCTTCAGCATATCGGTTGTGGCACGTGCAGTGTGTGCCGTAGCACCGTCCTGTTGGAACCACATGTTTTCCAATCCCAATTCATCAAGTTGCGGCAAAAAGAACTCGTTAATCACTGCTCTGTAGCGCTCACCATTCACAGTAATCGTTTGGCCCGCGACGAAACAAGCTCCGGTGACTTCTCCAGCGAAAACAGCACACCATACAGTGACTTTGAACGGGTGTAATGGCTCTTCGTGGGTTATACGCGGATTTTCAGTGCCCCAGAAGCGTAAATTTTGCATATTTACGTACCCGCTAAGATGGAAATGGGCCTCGTCACTCATGATTATTTTTGATGAAAAATCATCTTCCTCTTGGGGTCAAATAAATAGTCATTAATATTCCGCGTTCTGGAGCAGGGTAGCGTAACATTGTTTATTAACGTGTATTTCGCATGTGTTTACTACACAAATGTCAAAACAGAACTGACATTAAGGGCCAATCGCAAAATTTATAGCATTTTCTGATAGGAGGATTACTTTTGCGCCACCTCGTACATAGTTTTCTCTTACATTTAAATACAACTTTAATTAAAATTAACTAATTTTGTATTTAAACATGAAGTCAAAAACTGGGCTTAAGTAAAATTAATATAATTTATGTTATTAATTACATTTGAATGATTTTTCTAAATTTAATCATTACACTATATTTTCATTCAAATACATTAACTTTTGAAGAATTTTTCTTTAGTTTTTATTTTTATTTTTTAATAACTTGACCCCTTTCTTCTTGAAAATACCCTTTTGTGATATTTTTTTTTCCAAAATACCCTTTTCGAAGGCAACTCCGGTTTTGGCACATATTATTAAAATATTATTGTTTCTAAACTCTCAAAAATTTATTTAGAATATTGGCATATCAAGTTGAATGAGAGAACACCTTGCAAAGGTTTCCAAGTCTACTGACGATTAGGGTAGCTCCTATGAAACACCGACACATAGACAGCTAGAAAACATAAAAAACAAGTTGTTGTATAATTTTCGGATTGGTATCAATATTTTTATTTTTATTTTTTTTTTTCTTTTACTCAAATGCATTATTATTGATTTGGATTAAAAATTTCGCCACTTAATGCTCAACCTTAAACTTTTCTAACTTTTTTTCAGCCTTTATGATTAGAATTCATTAAAAAAAAAATTACTTTTTTTGCAAAAAGTTTTGTTTTCAAATCTCATCTACCAGGTACGTTTCTTTCATTTATTCAAATTTACTTTTATCAAACATAAAACAAAATTGTTTCAATTAAAAATAAAAAATATTCTTTCTTTAAATGTTCAATATTGTTTTTACTTTTTCAGGTCCAACTGCTAAATATATAAACAAACAAATAAATTAAAACGCAAGCAAGGTTGCCAGATTTCTTAAAAGTTAAAAAACTCTACACAAAACATGAATCACAAAACAAAACGAATGGTAAACATATTAGCTATAATATTTTCTTTAAAAAAACATTATTAAACTGCCACATATAAAATATTTAAACATTAAATTAAAAAAAAAGGAAAACTTGCAAAGAAAATAATTTTAAATACTTAAGTTAAGAAACACTACATGAATAAACTCAACAGATTATTTCAAAAGCTTTAGCACTTAAGAGTTTAGTATTAATATGTTTAAATTAAAAAAAAATGATGTTTAAAAAAAAACAAAATCATAATCATATAAAATGGTGAGATAAATAAAAAGTTAAAAAGAAAACATAAAAATTTTGTTCAAACATGGCGTCCGTTTTAAAACATCAATTTCATTATTAAACTTTCTTAAAATTTTATAGCAAACAAAGTTTTTTAATTTCTGTTTTTCATACAAATTTATTAAAGTTTTTTATAAATTTTTAATAAAAGCTAAAGGTAAAATAAACGTCAAATTGGCAGGGCTATTTTACAACAAAATAATTATAAAACCCGAATCCGCAAGCCCTACACGATCCTGCGATCTATCAAATATAACATGTGTGCTGAAAAAGTACTAAAAATGCAATTGTGTAACAGACTTTTTGACAAATCGTGAGAGACAAATCTTAAGAAAATTTTCATAACATGATGGTTTCTGTACGATCAGTGTGGTGTATTTATCGTGAAAAATATGAGAATATTGTTGGCGTCTCGAAAAATGAATTGAAATATGCAAATTTTGTTCAAACATGGCCTCCATTATAAAACATCAATTTCATTATTAAACTTTCATAAAATTTTATAGCAAACAACGTTTTTTAATATCTGCTTTTCACACAAATTTATTCAAGTTTTTTATAAATTTTTAATAAAATTTAACGGTAAAAAAACGTCAAATTGACAGGGCTATTTTACAACAAAATAATCATTAAGCCCAGTTGTATTCAAAGGCCGGCCCTACACGATCGTGCGACCTATCAAATTTAACATGTGTGCTGAAAAAATACTGAAAATGCAACTGTGTGACAGACTTTTTGACATATCGTGCGATTTGAAAAATTTTATGAATACGTTCATGATATTGTGAAAAGTATGAGAATTTTGTTGGCTCCTCGAGAAATAAATTGTAACAGTGTAAACTTATTATGAAAATAATAGTTTTTAATTACTTTACTAAATATATATGCAAATTATTCCAATCATATTTGTATAATAGTGTGGCCTGCAACGCCATTTCGAAGCGATTTTGTAAAGTCGGCCAGACTTTTCAAACATGTGGTGTGAATGAATCGTACGATCGTATCAAGGCTGTAAGAACACGATTTTGAACACAGTCTCTCAAAGCAAAAAATTAATCTAATAATATTTAATCTAATACGAGTATTTCTAATATGAGTATTTGCAGGTTCTCATGTTTTATATCATCTTGATGAACGATCTTCGATTATTTGCTATACACAATCTTTGCTGTATAGCTTACTTACAACCTACAAAATATTTTATTCACATGTACTCGAATTTTTAACTATTGTCATTCCATTTAACTAAAATATAATATTACAATTTTTTAATTTCTGCAGGCTTTTTTTTAATCAATGATATATACCAATAATACATAACTTTAATGGAAAAATATTATTCAGGCTTACGACCATTTACACGAAGTCGGATTAAATTCTAAAGGCCTTGCTACACTATCATACACGATCGTGCGATCTACTAAATATGGCATGTGTGCTGAAAAGTTACTAAAAATGCAACCATGCGACAGAGTTTTTAACAAATCGTGCGATTTTAAAAATTTTATGATACTTTTTAAAACATTTTGGTTTCTGTGCGATCAGTATGGTATACATTGTGAAAAACATGAAAATATTGTTGGTGCCTCGAGGAAAAAATTTAATTAATGTAAAATTATTATGTTAATAAAAGTTTTTAATTGTTCTATTGTGTATATAAATTATTTCAATCATACTTGTATAATAGTGTGGCCTACAACGCCATTTTGAAACGATTTTTTCAAGTCGGCCAGACTTTTGAAACAGTTTCCTGTGAATGAATCGTACGATCGTGTAGGATAGTGAATAAGGACCTTAATGGGGACTTTAACACCTGTTAGGCAAAAATGTATTTTATAATGTATAATTGAATCTTAACCATCGTTATTTAACGGAGAAGTTGCCGCTAAATTTAACAGATCAAAATTTGCCGATTAAAAGGCAGGAAAGTACTAGTTAACGAAAAAAAAGAACATAATTTAATAAAATGGACTGAAATTTTTACAACCTTCGGACAAAAGAAAATAACATAATTTAATAAAATGGACTGAAATTTTTACAACCTTCAGACAAAATGTGTGTTGGGTTGTCTGAAGTGTGGTGTACATACACATCAGAGAACAACTTTGAGCATACTTGCTCAACAACATGAAAACCATTTCATTTCGTTCAAATATGATTTTGTATTCAGTCGCACAAATGCGCAGTTGATTTTTAATCAGTAAACACAATGAGCCACAACTTCACTATGTGACTGAAATCATCGTTAAGGTTCGTGCTTGAATAGAAATGAATGTGCATATAGTTCGGCATTCAGTTATTGTGTTTGAATTTTTATTTTGGAAGAAAAAAAATTAACAAAAATCAGTGCAATGATGTATTCAACAGCTTTTCTGTATGCTTCTGTTGGAAAAAAATCAAAGTAAAATACACATCCATAGAAACAAAAGGTTTTCATAAAAATGAGTAGTGTAGCGGCTACGAATCAGCTACTTATCCCCCTGCTAAAAAAGGTTTGATTTGATTTTCTGGTCTTCTTTAATCATAAATTATTGATCACTGCAAATTTGTATTGTTGAAAATCCTTCTTAAAAATTTTAAGAAAAACAAACTTTAAAAAATTATAAAAAAGTTCAACAAAAAAATCAAAAAATTAATAATTATTACTTTACATCTTTGCCAGATTGGTAACACCAGCACATACATATGTTTAAATTAATGTGGAGTTTACAGAACACAAATGAGTGGCTCGTCTAGAAATTTTGTATTGAAAGCTCTCAGTTTTTTGAGTAGATATGATACAAATTTTTTATACATGCCGCTCTTTCTTTAGTTTGCGAATCGGAAGGCACAATAATTATCTTTCTTGCCTTAAAGCCACCAGTAATAAAATAACCTTATCACTTTGACGTTTAAAGTTGTTTTATAAAATCAATTCATAGTTAACAATAATGTAGACTTGTTTATTGTTTTATGTTTTTTTTTAAACTTTAATTTGTTAAGTTATAGCAAAAGTATAGTACTTAAAAGAAAATAATAGTTATATAAACAAAGCATTTTCATTTGTATGCAAAAATAAATAATAATAATAATAAAATTATTTATAAATAATATAGAACTGTAAACGAGAACAAAAAATGTAATCAGATTTTATTTTCCCACCTATTTTTTATGTAGTCAATAAGTTTAGTGGAAACATAAAATTTTGTTTTTCTTGCGTTGAGTTTAATATTTTCTTTTTGTTTTATACTTTTAAAAATATATATTGAGGAAAAAGAAATACCATTATACTTAAAATTATTGTAACTATTAAAGTTTGTAATGAGAAAAAAATAATTGAAAATTTTACTTTATAAAAATATGTAAAATAAGGTAATTAAATACGCTTTTAGCTTATAAGAAGAGTTGAAGAAAATTTAATTTAGAAGAACAAAAAGGACAAAAAAATTTATAGAAAAAATTTAAATTTCTTTCTTTTAAAGAAAAACAATGTTAAGTAGGAGAATTTAAGCAAATATACGACATGAAAGATGATAAAAAATAAATCATAATTAAATTGGTTATACCTTTTTATAAAACTCTTTAGTAAAACAGTTGGTTTTTTACAAACAGCAAATGTTTTTGCTAAATAAAACAGAGTGAACTTATTTTTTTTTAAACACTACACTGATTTAATTACAATAAAATTAAAAAGCTATAATTAATATTAAAACAATTTCATAAAATTTCTTAGTATTTTAACGCTTTTGTGGCAAAAAAAGTTTCAAAAATAGCAAAAAAAAAATATTAACACCATTAGCAAGCTTATTGGCTTGTTGGAGAATAATTTTAGCATAACTTCGAAATTTCGAACTCGATATCGAATTTTCGAACATGGTCCAAAAAGTTGTAAATAGCCCAAAAATTGCCTAAAACTATGTTTTTAAAGAAAATTTTAAATTTTTAAATTGTTGTTTAGCATTCGCAGATGACATATAATAATTATCTACTATGTAAACAATATCAATTGTAGTTTTATATTACAATTTAATTTTCTAAGTTTAAAAAACCACTTTTCAGCTTTCGAATTTTGTCAACAACATGTGGCAAAAACTTATACAAAGACTTAAAACAAAGTTTCAAAACCTTTTTTATGCTTACTAGCTGCTTAGATGCATTTTAATCAAACTTCGAATTTCCGAACATAAACTCAAAAGTTGTAAATTGCCAAGAACTTGCCTAAAAATTTGTTCTAAAAGAAAATTTTTAATTAAAAAAAATTTTTTTTTAGCATTCGAAGATGCCGTAAACAATACAAAATATACCATGTAAACAATACAATTGTAGTTTTATATGACTATTTAATTTCCTACATTTAAAAACCTTGTTTTTCCGTTTTTAGACCTGTGCTCGAATTTTCGAAACTTGTCAACAATTTGCAGTAAAAACATGTCAAAAATTCTTATAATAAATTCTTAAAATTACTAGTTACTTAAAAATACATTTTAGTCTGCGTTCGAAATTTCAAACTCGACTTCGAATTTTTGAACATGGTTTTAAAAGTTAAGAATTGCTATAATTTGCAAAAAAAAAGTGTATTTTAACAAAAAAGTAATCACTCTCTTTTATTTTCAAAAACAAAAATTACATGAATAGTTTCAAAATAAATTTAAACAACGATTAAAAAATAGATTTTTATTGTTAAGTATATAAAGTATTCATTTTTATTTTTTATTTGTTTTTTTAGAAGATGTTAAATGACAAATATCATGCGTCAAGAGAAAAGGGCAATAATTATATACAACAAAAATATGTAAATACATACAAAAATTAATTATTATATAGAAATTAAAAAATATATATATATATATATAAAAACATTTGTTACTTTTTTACATAAAAAAACATCATCAAAAAATAAACAATTAAAAAATAATAATAAAAAATAAAACAAAAAACAATATAGAGCAACCAACAAACAAATAAAAAAAACCTTAAACGTTAAAAACAAAAATATTGAAAATTTACAGAAGCACTTAAAAATAAAATATGTCTTAAAAAATAAATATTCAACAATTGCAAAACAAGTAAATTTCAAAATTTTCACAAAAGAAAAAGGAATTATAACCAAAAATAAATAAATTTTAAAAGGGCTTCATTTTATTATTAACAAAAAAAAACGTTTTTAATTGCAAAAAAAAAAAAAAAAATCCAAAACCAATTAAATATATTTCATTCAACAAATTTAACAGATAAAAATGTTATTTCAAAATGCAGCAAAAATTAAAAAAAATATATATATATACTGTCTAAACTTGTGTTTTGGGTTCAACTTTATTACTTTTTTTAAGACGACAGCGCATCAACAAACTATTTACAAAAACATATTTAAATTTTTTGCTGGCATTCTAATTTCGAATATCAAGATACGTTTAAATGCTGTTTACTGAACACGAATAAGTGGCAATACCCGGCAGAAATCGAGACTACTCCTTACATGCGTGTAAGAAGTACTCCACAAGGGACCAGGACTAGTCCAAAAGTAATTGAAATATATGAGAACAACATGCTCCATTTTACATTACAATGTCCTAGAAGAGGAACATGTAATCCAAAAAAATATTACATCAGAGTAATCTAAAAACTAGACCAAGTAACTACTCCGCAAACTATTAAAGGTTGGTCTTGATATATTCACAAAATTTTCGTATACATTTTTCTCTTAATTTATTAAAAATAACTATTATAAACAACAACAAATTAAACGCATTGAATGTTTTATTATAATTTAGCTGACCAGGCAAACGTTGTTTTGCCTTCAAATTTTATTTATGTACATGATATGAATGACTTAAAATTTTCAAATTGTCATTGCCAGGGCAAGCCGTATTGACAACTGCAAATGCTTAAAATGGAGTGTTATGCCTTTCGCAACCACTAGGACTCTTGCAAGGCGAATTCATTACTAAGTGAACTTAACAGCACAGGTGATTATTTTTTGTTTCTCGCGTTTTTTCCAATAAGACTGTCAATTTTTTTTTTCTTTTGTTTACAAAATTTTTCGCGCCATTTTAATCTGAAGATTTTTTTGTATGATTTAGTGCAATTTCAAGAAATTTGTGTGAATTTAAAAGTGAAAAACTAATATAAACTGTGATTTTAATTACAAACAATTATAAAAGTTGATATTTAACGTTTATATACAATTTTTCCCCAGCTGGACAATATTAGGCGAATTAAGATTTTGACATTCACGATATGTTTTACAATAACAAAATACACAGTACTGAATTCGCCTTTCCGCTTGCATTCACCTGTATAAATTTTACGTTAAACTTAAATTTTTCTTTCCTAACAAAAATTCGCAAGTGACCACCAGACAAACGTTAAACACAGGAACACGATTTATGGCCCATAAAAGTTATATAAAAATATTCGTCGGCTTATATTTACCTCTCATCATTGTTATCACACCGAAGGAAGTCATTTGAAACATCAAATTGTTTTGTTGAATATGAACCAAAAATGTTTGGAACTTGGTGACGTTCCAAAAATCAATGAATGGTATCAATTTCAATTTAAAATAGGACTACACAGGCCAGTGGTTCCATCTGGAAATGTGGACATCTCAATGTCATTCTACCGTTACATCCATGTAGGCTGTAATCAATTTCAAACTCATAATTAAAAGCAGCATATTCCATGTCTGGTACAACACGACGTGAAAGTCGTGTTAATCACCGCGATGTTCGATTTCTTGGACTTGTATCAGCAGATGTAGTTTGACATCGTGCATCGCATTGCAATTGGTTTGCTCATGGTGTTACTTTTAATACAATAACCGTATATAGCAAGTGAAAAATCGAATGGGCAGCGAAGAAACAAAATGACGATCGAAACAACGCCTGAAAAGATTCAGCTCAAGAGTCCGAATATCGTTGTATAGATAACTACGATACATGGTTTGGTATTTTTTCAAGTGACAATAAAAATCATAATACGGAAAATAGAGAACATTTTGTTGATATTTGTATGGGAATATATAGGAAAATCTAAAAGCCATATCTCCGGAACCCTTAAGCCTTAAACAAGGCCTTTAATATTCCCGGCAGTGCCGTTCTTTCAGCTTCATGAATTTAAAGCCTAAGGCTTGGGAAAGCTTTCAGCTTATCTAAAGACGAATTATATTTCGAAAGAAAATTACCTATTGTCACTAGAGGGCTGGTATATTAATTAGTCAACTGCTGCATCTTGTATTTAATTTACGTAATATTGTTAAACAAGTAACTTCTAAAGAGCAATAAAACACCAGTTAAGGCCTTGTTACACTATCATACACGATAGTACTATCTACTAAATAAAGCATGTGTGCTGAAAAAGTACTAAAAATGCAATCGTGCGACAGAGTTTTTGACAAATTGTGCGATTTGTAAAATTTTATGAAACTTTTTAAAACATTATGGTTTCTGTGTGATCAGTGTGGTGTATATTGTGAAAAATATAAGAATATTGTTTGTTCCTCAAGAAAAAAATTTAAGTAATGTAAAATTATTATGTTAACAATAGTTTTTAGTTGTTTTATTTTGTAAATAAATTATTTCAATTATACTTGTATAATAGTGTGCCCTACAACGCCATTTAAAAGCGATTTTTTCAAGTCGGCCAGACTTTTGAAACAGTTTGCTGTGAATGAATCGTACGTTCGTGTAGGATAGTGAATCAGGGCCTTTAGTACTATGTTATTTAAATAAGCCTTTTCACATGTTTTTGTTGTTTCTTTATTCAGTCAAACATTTATTTTCTTTTATTTCGGCCCCGCACATATGCAATGCATTGAACTGGAGCTAGGAAAATAGGATATTAAATAAAAAACTTTAAATTTTTACACAATAAATCATTTGCAATTGATAAATAAAAACAAGTTTCGAAGCACTTTTTCTGCCTGTTTTGGTCCACTCATCTTTAACAATGCTTTTCAATCTTTAAAGGCAACTCGCTCGCCTAGGATTTCTATAATTTCTGCTAATCCAGATCGCACCTTTTTATATATTTTTTGAAACTAGTTACGCTTAAACCACTTAAAGCCAGTTGTTAACACTTCATTAATGTATTTGTGAATAATATAAATTTACAAGCACTAATAAACCATAAATTAAGAATAACCTGATGTCAAACTGAGTTCGAAAATTCGAAATTAAAAACGCTTCAATACATAACGGAAACACTTCGACATGTTTTCCTCAAAACAAGTGTTTTCCTTTGTAGTGGAAACGTGGTATTATTAATTTGTTTCAAATTAAAGGCAGCATTAGTTTGTGCGTTCTTTTCCGTTCTGAATCAGCTGTTTTGTTTGTGTTCAATATAAACTATATGTGAATGGTTTGTTTTCACTTTTTCGTTCTGTTCTGTTGCGGACTAACCTCTTGCAAAAAGAATTCAACGTTATGCTAGGAACACAACTGCGACGAACGTCGAATATTTTGGTCGCGAATATTCGTCGCCAAAAATAAAACACATTGGTGTATATGAAAATGCACACAATCATGGCGTTGGTCGAAATTCGTCATACTCAGCGAAAGTTGAAATAGATTCATTTCTAACTGTTTCGTCAGCGAACGACGAATAAAGTAGTATCAGGTGACCAGGTTTCTTACATAAAAAAAGTATTTTTCATGACATAATACTTTTCATGATTTATATTAATCCATGTAGTAAAATATGTATGAAGATGTTCTCAAAATATAAAGTACCCGAGATAATTTGTTCAAAACTCCCTCTTTCGGATGGGATTTATATAGGTTTACTTTCAATATGGCCACCTTAGTATTAATATAAATTTTTTTTTTCTTTGGATGGAATGTAAACAATGTTCGTTGATATTGTGCTTCACACGACGAATTTATACAACGAATATTTGTCGGCGAATGTGATGGGCGAAGTTCGCCGTTCGTCGCAGTTGTGTTCCTAGCATTAAGTGACACCCAGATATGTGTATGTGTTACTTTTTTCTGGTATGGAAAAATGAATTTTTTATTCATATGACTACAAATTTTTTTTTGTCGAAAGCTAAAATAATTTGTTTTAGTTAAAGATTTTTAAAATTTAATATATATTAATCAATTAAACAACTATGGATGTTCAAAAGAATATAATTTATAAAAATAAAAACATTATATTTTGTATAAGAAACGCTGTAAACATTTTATATTTTTCTCTTGCTTGTGCTTCACCCTTAAATTCTCTGAAATTTTTCACAGAAAAAGTAATTGTAAAATATTTGCTACAGAATAGAACGTCACAGAACGGCAACTGAAAGTAAAAACTAATGAGGCCTTTAGTCGAAATTTGTCTGTGCAACACTGTGCGGCTATTATTCGTATAAATACAACATTGTGATATTCATTATTGGTGAGTTACAGTTCGAAAAAGCGACATTTAATTACGAATCAAAATTGCCGATTTATTTGTTTATGAAGTTGAATTTAATAAAAACTAAATGTTATTTTCCGTTTTTATAAGTTCTTTTTTTTTTTTTTCTTTATTAAAATTATGAAATAAAGTCTTTATATTTGTCTATTCAATACCAATAAATAAAATAAAGAATATGAAACTATTTTGTTTGTTTGCGAACTAGGTTCTCTAGGTTTAATAGGCTGCCAGCTATTGAAATGCCAGCCCACTTGGGTCCAATCTAGTCCCGATTTGTTAATTGTTACTAGAGTTGGAAGAAATCAAACAAATTAAAGCAATTTTAAAATTTTAATAGCTTTTGGAGGTAGGGCAAGTGGAAAAATAGTGGTTTTTATGAAATTTGTAACTTTCAAACATTCAAACGAATATTTCTTAAAGTTGACAGCACAACCAATAAAACAAAAACGATAAAAAGTTTTATATTTTGTTTTGTACTTTTGTTCATGGGGTTTTAGTTCAAGTTTTTCCTTTCTTAGGTTTTTTTCTTAAGAAGGATTTTTTTACAATAGAAAATGATTTAATTTAATAATTTTCCCAAACTTTAGAACCTTAAATATATTATTGAAAACAGTGTTTAAAAGAATTTCGAAATGTTCAGCTATGGTAGCAACAAAATAGGGTAAAGTTATGCGTTTAAATGCAATTTAAAAGCTTCCGACATAATTTCGAATTTACAAATATAACTTCGAATATTCCAATATTCCCTAAAATTGGAAAAAACTAATCAAATAAAAACAAATTTTACTTTTTTTATCTAAATGAAATAAACCACTTAATTTTCGAACCATTATCAAGAATATCAACACCATTTCGAATATTCGCAAGTCAACGCATGTTGCAAAACTTTTTAAAATCTTATATTGCGGATGAAAGCATATAGAAAAAGCTAAAAATTGGAACTTTCGAGCATATTTCAAATATAAATTGGCATTTTCAAATATTTACTAATATTATTTGATATTTAATTATTTGATCTTGTTTAAGTAAATATTTCTTATTTTTGCAGCTAAAGATCGTTTAATTTTTTTTTATAAAAAATTCAACATTATTTACTTTTAATATTTCGATAACAATTTGTTATCATCGTCAGGATACGATGATAACAAATTGTTATCAAAATATTTAAAATAAATACTGTTGAATTTTTATAAAAAAAAAATAAAACGATCTTTAGCTGCAAAAATAAGAAATATTTATTCACTAATATTAGCAAAAACGAAATAAAAAAAATTAAATAAATCTAAATAATAAAATAAATCTTTCAAACACATAACTAGATTTTCAAAAACAATTGTTAAATAGGATTTCAACGCAAATTCGAGTATTCGAACATGGCAAGTCTTGCAAACTTGAATAAAAAAATGCAAAAATAATTTTTTTGTAGATAGACTAGTCAAAAGGAGTGTTGAAATAAAATTTGAAGTTTTCAAACGTAATTTCGAATGTAACTTCGAATTTTCAAATTTTCACTAAAGTTGTAAAAAACTAATAAAACCAAAAAATTTAAAGTTTTATTGAATAGTATTCACTAAATATAAGCAAAATTTTCGATATTATAAATTTAAAAATGTTTAGAAAACTTATTTTTGTGTATTTAAATTCTTTGCTTTAAAAAACCAATAACTGTGCTTAAATAAGTGTGTTAAACGAATTCGAACCATTTTTTTTTTTAATTTTTAGCACTCAATTTTGCGTGGCAATTTGCTTAAATAATTACTAAATTAAACAAATTCCTCTTACGCTAAAGTTTATTTTTCTTATTCATTATTTTAATTGTTATTATTGCAATTATTCGAAATCGATATTAAAGCAAAAAAAAATTAGATTAGTTTGCCCAAAACGTAAATGTATGTATCGGTATCCAACTTTAAATGTCATCAGGGCGGCCAAAAATAAATTAATAAACAATTTTCATGTCAACGTTTCCTATTAAGATGTATCTCCAGCCGGTTTTCAAATGAGCCTTCACCACCATTTATTTCGTATTGAAAACACTAGAGTTGTAGAAATGTGTGAAAACCTAAATTTTCAATATATTTCTCATGTGGATGCGCTTTTTTTTATACTCAAATATTATAACAAAAATTAAATTTATTTATAAAATATATGTATATTGTATATTTAAATATATTTAAAACATTACAAGAAAATATTTGTTAAACTATTATAAATGTTATAATTAAAATTATTAAAGTAAAACTATGTATTTTTTAAATATTATTGAAAATTTATTATATTTCAATAAAAAAATAATAATTAATATTTTATAATTTTTGTTAATTTTATTCCATTTACTTTGCAAAAAAAAAATTACTTTTCAAAATTTATAACGAAAAGTAACTAAAAAAAATCTTTCACAAAAATACCAAAACAAAAAATAAGGAAACTAAAATCTATTATGATTTCAATACTGAATTTTAGTAAAAATTACCGAAAACCAAAAAAAAAAAAACTAATGCAATTAATATTATCTAAGCATATTTAACTACAAAATAACAACAAAAATATTTAAAATATGATAATAAAAAGATTAATTCAAAATAAAAAGAAATTACGAAAAAAATTTCACTAAAATCGAATAACGCAATTGTTTTTCCCAACTCGTTGAGACTATACATCAGTTTACTTCGAATTTCGAAAAACATTGTGTAATTATTATTTGACTGGAATGGAAGCTTTCAATAAGAGTGGGTAAGCATTTTTATTTTTTTAAGAACTATTTTAAGCAACTTTGAAACTTTTAATAATTGATCATACCGGCATGTTCGAAAAAAGTAGTGGAATGAAAATAAAAAATTATTTGAAAAGTTTCCCAGCTATCTATATGTCGACATTTCATAGGAACTACCCTAATCATCAGTAGACTTTGGAAATTTTTAAAGATATTCTCAAACATTCAACTTTATATCCCAACAATCCAAATAAATTGCTGAGAATTTAAAAAGAAAAATGCTCTAATAATATCCGTCAAAACACAAAAAACAAGCTTTTCTATTTATAAACGTCTCTAACATTTCTTTACACCTTTCAAACAAATGAACAACCGTTGTTTACTGGTATAAATGTTAGAAGCTTAAATAGCGAATAAAAAACTTAATTGTTTTGAAAATAAATTATATAAAAAATAAATTATATAAAAAACTAATATTTGTTATTTTATTAACTAAAGTCGTTTGGCGATATCACCGCTTATTACAGCGATTACGGAATCACTAACTCATCTGAATCATAGTCATCACTTTCATGTCTTGGATTTACCGCAACCGTTGGTTGCTACGATTTGCTTTTTGAAAGTATCGAAAAGCAGAGAACAAAAATTCAAACAATTAAGTTTTTTATTCGCTATTTTTAGCTTCTACCATTTATACCAGTAAAAAATTATAAATAGCTTGTTTTCTACGTTTCCCAGCTATCTATATGTCGACATTTCATAGGAACTACCCTACTTTTAGAAATGCCGACATATAGATAGCTGGGAAACATAGAAAACAAGCTATTTATAATTTTTATTGGTATAAATGGTAGAAGCTAAAAATAGCGAATAAAAAACTTAATTGTTTGAATTTTTGTTCTCTGCTTTTCGATACTTTCAAAAAGCAAATCGTAGCAACCAACGGTTGTTCATTTGTATGAAAGGTGTAAAGAAATGTTAGAGACGTGTATAAATGAAAAAGCTTGTTTTTTGTGTTTTGACAGGTATTATTAGAGCATTTTTCTTTTTAAATTCTCAATAGTTTATTTAAATTGTTGGTATATAAAGTTGAATGTTTGAGAATATGTTTTAAAAATGTCCAAAGTCTACTGATGATTAGGGTAGTTCCTATGAAATGTCCACATATAGATAGCTGGGAAACATAGAAAACAAGCTGTTTATAATTTTTTATTAGTTTTTTATATAATATTCTCCTTATTTTCCCTATAAAAATATGCAAAATTGTATCTTAAATAAATATTTCGTCATCTAACCCTCTTATTTCAATGGGATTGTAATTATACTAAGTTTTCTGTAAAATATTTCATTTTCACAATAAAATTAAAAAGTGGTTTCAAACTACTACTTTTTGTGTAAAAGTAGTTTCAAGAACCAGACAGTTCACTACAAATTAATGTTCGAAAACAAAACACCAATGAAAAGTATTGAGTAGAATGTAGAAAACCAAAGCTTGAAATTGAAGTGATTTCAAACTATTTTCACTTCAAAGTAGAATCCAGAACATACCCGAATGTTCGAAAACAAAACACAAATGAGAGATATTGAGTAGAATGCAGAACACCAAAGCTTGAAATTCAAGTGTGATTTCAAACTATTTTCACTTCAAAGTAGAATCAAGAACATACCCGATAGTTTTGCATCAATATAAAATTTTTGTATTCCGAATATTCGGAATAATAATATATAATATTTTCCATGGTCATAATGTGTATAATGAGTTATTAAAACCGACTAAGACAATCACAAGTGATCGATATCGAACGCAATTAATGCGTTTGAAACATTTAAAAGCAAAAGGCCGCAATACAACGAGAGACCTGATAAAGTGATCTTCCAGTATGATAATGCTCGACGCCAGATTGCGAAAGTGGTCAAGAAATACTTGGAAACGTTGAAAAGGGAATTCCTACCCCACAAGCCGTATTCTCCAGCTACTATGACAGCTGTCGTTTTGCGACTACGCCAAACACAATAAGAGTGAATAGCAAAAATTAAATTCAATTGGAATGCTGGTGAAGTTTGAGGCCTCTTATGTGGTTTTTAGTATTCTTGTATACTTTGTTCAATCAGAGCTGGGGTCTAATCACCGCATACGATATCGAATTAACTATCGTATCGAATAACATTACGATACATCTAAATTATGGCAACCGATGCATATTGGATCGTAATTTAAACAAAATGCAATAGATTGAAGACCATACGTTCCCTAAAAGTAGGAATACAAAAAATAAATCCTTTAACTTTTTTATATTATTGCAATACAGTTTATTCGATATCGTATGCCGTGATACCAAAATGAAAAATTTCGATAATTTTGCTCGATATCGTATGCGGTGATTTGGCCCCTGTTCTGCAAATCACTTTTTGTGAAAGTGATTTCAAATCACAAAAAAGTTGTTCTGCACACAAAATATTTTTTTACTTTTGCGATTTTAAACCAGTAAGCGAACTTCCAATCAATTTTAAATCACATCCTAATTTTTATACGTTTTTTATTATGAATTTCATAATTTACTACAATAATAAATAACTTATGTGCTGTACATGGAACACAGACGAGCAAGCAACTCGTTTAGAAAATTTGTATGAATGGCACTCAATTTTTTGAGTGATTTTCATAAAATTTTTTTAGACAATTCGCTCGTCTGTGTTCTATGAACAGCACATTAATGTGTTTTCTATTGACAATTTCAGAAGAATTATTTATTTTATACGAAATAATTCACTAAATTAAGAAAAAAAAAACTAGATACGCTTATTTTGTTGCAAGATTTGCTGTATTATTGTGTGATTTGGTTTATTTTTCTTTAATTTTTTTGATTTATTGGAAGAAATTAACCTTATTTTTCAAATAATACCGCGAATTAAAAAAATCAACCTGAAAGTAAAAATATCAGTAAATTGAAGCGAAAAACAGCAGTTTTTTGTGCTTCGGAAGAGTATTTTTATATTTGCAGAACATGCACAAGTCACATTTGTGCTTTTGAAACGGCATGTGCTTTGAAAACACGTGATTTTTAGAACAGGGGTCTAATCACCGCATACGATATCGAGTTAACTATCGTATCGAATAACATTACGATACATCTAAATTATGGCAACCGATGCATATTAGATCGTAATTTAAACAAAATGCAATAGATTGAAGACCATACGTTCCCTAAAAGTAGGAATACAAAAAATAAATCCTTTAACTTTCTTATATTATTGCAATACAGTTTATTCGATATCGTATGCCGTGATACCAAAATGAAAAATTTCGATAATTTTGCTCGATATCGTATTCGGTGATTTAGCCCCAGGCCTAAATATATCGTTTACATTAGGAAAATCTTTAAAATTAAAAACAAAACAACAATATATTTAACCGATTATTAGAAACTCATCTAGCAGAAAACTTTATAAAAATTAAAAACAAACAAAAACATAATAAAATGATCATCTTTATTCTCAATAGCTTTTTGTTTTATTTTATAAAATGTATTAACAAGCTCAGGCATATTAAAATAAAAATAAAGTATCTTACAAGTCTAAGCTTTAAAAAAGATATCAAGTAGGAAGTTTTTGGGGTAAAGTAAATTCCATTCCATCCGCATTCCGCATAACATATTTCACATTTTAAAATAAGGTTTAACAAAATCTACCGAATACACAGTTAAAATCTTACAATCAAAAATTAAATTAATCATATTTTATTTAAAACAAATTAAAAAAAATATATTTGGGAGTCTAAAATAAAATGGGTGTTGTTTTCATTTTAATAAGCAGTTATTGTGTTAAGGCCGTCTCTTTTATTTCGAAAATGACACTTTTGGAGTCCTCAGACTGGTGTTTTAGGTCGGACAACATAAATTTGGTATCCTCAGACTGATTTTGTAACTCAGACAATACACATTTGGGGTCCTCTGACTTTAAGTATGGATTAATTTCTGGCTGAGGTTCGAATATGACATTGCCGCGAATAACGCGAACACGAGGACCGATGGCACGGGGATTAAACTTAACTTTGCCGCAAGTATCAGCACGAATTTCACGATGTGTTTTTAAAGCGCTGATGCAAGAAAAATGCTTGTCACAACCATAACATTTGTAGCGTTTCATGCCTATGTGACGTGATAAATGAGCAATCAGCGTCTCCCGATGAGTAAAGCGTTGGGAGCAGACCTATTATGGTAAGAGAAAATTATGATAATACAAATAAATACAAAACGCGTCTTTTCTTTTAAACTGACTAAACTGACTAACCTGACAAAAGAAAGGCCTTTCTCCAGTATGAGTGCGATGGTGAACCTTGACTTGTCCCCTGGTTCGAAAACGTTTATCACAATAATTACATTTGTGTGGCAATTCGCCAGTATGAATGGTCATGTGACACTGTAATGTGCTATGTGAATAGAACTTCTTGGTGCATTGTTGGCATGAATATTGTGGCTCGCGACTACAATTGGCTAAGATGTGATCGTTCAGCATGGTTTTAGAAGAACAGGTGCGGCCGCATTTATCACAAACATAACGTTGTCTTTGTTGCTTCGTGTTCGATACTTGTTTTTGTGCCGCAGATGCAGGCATTAGCTTATCAACAGTAAAGGATTCGGCTTCGGATGTCGCTTGCGATTGTGAATCGCTGTCTTGCGCAATCGGCTCTTCCTTAATTTCAAGTTGTATTTCACTAATTGGTTTTTCAAGTTCTAAAACAACATATTAACAAATGATATTAAATAATTTTGCCAAGCTATAAACTATATATTAAAAATAAAAAGTTCAACAAGTTTTAATAGCCAGTTTATCAATCTCGACAGCCTGCTTGCGTTCGCAATCTAAGCGAAAGAAAATTGATTTGGGTTCGTCTAACTTTTTTCTATGCGAACGATGTGTCAAAACTCAATCAAAATACATAAGAATATGCGAACGAATAGTAGTGAGATAGACAAACCCAAATTGATTCGAATGTGAGTGACTGGCTTTCTTTCGCATTCATTTTCTTTCGAAATTGGTAAACTGGCTGTAAAAGCCAAAAAATATTACAAAAATAAAAGCTAGTAAACAAATAAGTAACTTAATATATTAAATAAATAATAAGAAATTCATATGCGTTCTTGCCTTCTATATTATATGGCTTCGCTTGCACATTTATCTTTTCCATATCGCGAGTATTTAAGTTGTGCGCCTTAATCAAGTGTATTTTAAGAGCAGTTTTGATTTCGTAATCTTTCAAACAATATGGACAAATCCATTTATAATTGTAATTGGGATTTTGATAGCGTGCTTGCACTAGCTCCACATCCATACTTGTTAAGATGGGTAAATATAACGAAGTGGGCTCATCACTATTTTTAGTGTTCAAAATAAAATTACCTCCCGGTTTGCCCTGAATCTGTTCAGTGGTTTTATTTTTAACTTCAGCAATTTGTTGTTTCATATTATCAATTAATTGTTTTTTCTCTGGTATGTTTTCAATGATCATTAAACGAGTTTTAGGTATATAAAAGTTTTTGCGATGCTCCTCTGCCTTGATAAGAGCTTCAGCCTGGAGTTTCTTAAAGTCGTCGGCATCTATAGTGGTATTTTGTTCAAGAGAGTTTAATTTGATGGAAACAGTGTTAGAAGTATCCTTATTGGGGGAAATAGAGGAAGTGCATGCTTGCGTTGGGGAAGTTGCAGGCAGAAAGATAGGAAGAGTTGAAGTTGGTATTTGGTTCACTGTTTGAGTCGGCAAAGTCAGTGTATTTGTTATTTTTATTACTAAAGGTGGTTTGTTGGCTAACAAACTGTTATTATTAGTGTTGGGCTTCATGGACATAATTTGGGTGTTTGGCAAAAGTTTCAAAATTTGTAGGCCGCTTTTGGGCAGAGGTTTTATATCATCATTATTTAGAGTTTGACCATTTGCCAGTTTAATGGGTAGTAGTTTGCCAGCGTTGAAATTCTTAGAAGCTGAAATGCTCAAATTACCGAAATTATTATTTGACACAGTCGAAGGTGCTGGAGCGATTTTAAATAATCTTAAACTGCCCTCAGCCTTCTTAACAACAGAGTCCGTGCCATTTAAATTCATGTTGGAGGCATTATTGTTTACAAATTTTAAAACGGGTAAGCTCTGGGTTTTCATGCTAATAACATTGTTGTTTATATTTGTAACATTTGAATTAGCCAGAGTGCTGATAGAAAATGTTTTAATTTCTTTTTTATATCCAGATTTGTCATTTTCTGATGTGACTAATTGCTCCAAAGGTATAAATTTACCACTTGATTCGGGACCAATCATATCATTGTTAATTATTAAATTTTTCATTACTGGTTTTTGGTTCATTTCCTGTATATCCTCTTCAGTTTTTATAATAACTTCTGGTATTAAAGTTGAAGTTATAGTACCTTCATATTCATCTGCTGGTTCTTCTTTGATTTGTATATCGTTGAATTGCTCCGGTTCTGTTTTTATATCTTCAAGCACTTTGAAACGTTTATGTTTTATGTCCTCATTATCATCGGTGTCTTGTCTTGTATTTGTTGAAGATGTATCATATTTCAATCTGAGTTTCGTAATGGGTATAGTGGAAACGGAATTCGTTGTTGGAGAGTTTAACTGCTTATCTAGTAATAAATTTTTTGTTTGTTTAATATCTTCATCATTGTACATGTTTTTTAGGTTAGTGGAATGTAATACAACATCTTGCATTAATTTGCCACAGCCCAGAGTTTGCTGCAGCCAGTGAACATGCAACTGAAGTTCAGTTTTAAACCCTACGCGGCAAAATGAACAAAAATGCTTGAAGCGTATTTTCGGTGCGGATTGCTAAAAAGAATAATACAAATAAATATTTATAAAACAGTTCTAATAACATTTAATATTCACCACTCACAATTTTATGTTCCTTTAACTCATGTTCTTCACACAACGGTAAAGTTGCAAAATTCGCTCCACAGTGGTGGGAACAAAAGAAATAGTTTTCTCGGTGCAAATTCAAATGATTCAGCATGGAGGAGGCATCTATAAATGTAACAGGACATATCGGACACCGTTGTTTTGTTACACAATGATTACGTCTTGTATGTTTTAGAAACTGGGCACGATTTGTAAAGGACTTCAAACATTTCGAACATATTCCTTTGAATTTGTTTGGCTACATTTGAAAACAAGTTTAACATACTGCATTAATTTTTCAAAATATCTATACAAGTACACATGTACTTACATCAGCATTGTTTAGGGAATCTATAAAACGCTTTTCATCTTCTGACCTCATATCGGCGGCACTAACAGTTATAATGCTGTCTTGTTCCTCCACAATATGGAAATTACTAGTTATGGGCAACTCCTCTAAAGTAATGTTTAAATAAAGAAAATGTAAATACTCTGTTTTTAATACACTTAAATTTTTAAATTTAAAAAAACTCATTCAACCTAAATATAGCAATACATTTTTGATATAACGGTTCTTTGCTGACATCACAGCCATTTATAACTAGCATAGAGATGCCAGAAAAGTACACAACTAAAATTTATTCACTCTGGCTCCTTTTTCAAAGCTGATAAACTTCGTACTGAATAAACAAACAGATGGGGGAAACAAAAGAGAAAAATGCGCACAATCAAAAATAAAAACCGAAAAAAACAAAATGAATGATGACAACCAACCAACACACTATAATGCAATGATCATTCAACCACTAGTAAACTGATAATCAATGCCCAATACACACACATAGTAATTAGTAAAGGTTCTTTTTGTCTTCATTTTGCTGTTTTTTTAATGCGAAAATTAACAAAAGAGAAAAATACATGGATTACCGTGATTTTACTAAATTATTTTGAAACAAGTTCAAGAACGCAATAAATTTGTATTTTCTCAAAAACAACAAAATCCTCCCTTATTAATTTTTTCCCTAAAAAAATTTAACTCACCATTAATTTGTTCATGTACTAAACCTTCTGATTGCTTAAATATTTCCTGCGAATCTTCTACTTCATCTAGAGGCTCTTCCTTAATTTTCACCGCAGCCAACATTCTTAATTCTTTTTTAGTTAATCATGCACTTAAATTTAGAAATATTATTTATGTATAATTTTGTAATATTTTAATATATATTTTTGGTTAACACTCTGTATTATAATATGTATTATGGAAAAGTTACTGTTAAAAAATTACAACCACTCTGAACGATAATAACACGATGAAATGATCGTGTTAATCGCTAAAAGAAATGTCAAAGAATAGTTATTCAAAAGGTTGCCGTTCAAGAAATAATAATACGAAAAGGAACTAAAAAGAAAACGCGTACCTGATGCACAGTTGTATATACAAGTACTTAAAATTGGCGCTCATTCGTAATTCAAAAAATAATAGCAATAAAAGACTTGGCACAACTATTTAGAATTCGTGAATAAAAATTTCGCATTCGGTTTACCGAATAGAGATGATGCACAGCCCCAAAGTACCTCTGGGTTGGAGAATAGCTTTCGCGCGGTTAGGCTTGTCGTTGTTGTTAGACCTTCGAGATTTGCGTCTCATTCTCATAGATTAACTGTCTACCTCAACTAACTGTATTAGATTACAGTTTTTTTTTTTTAGAATTTCATTGTTAACCACGCGGCAACTTCCTATGTGAAGGCATAGGTCGGTACAGTTAGTCACAGCGCCGCAAAAAAATACTGTTAGTACCATCGTGGGCATAAGGTCTTCGTTACTTCACCTATCCAAATTTTAATTGCAACTGTATAGTTACAAATACAATTGATATTATAATATAAGTGATTTTAATCTTCTGGAGCGTTTGGTTCTTATATCCGATTTTAGTCCCATTTTTCAAACCTTAGATGTGGAAGCTCAGGTTGAACATTTTAATTCAATTTTGCATAATCTTCTTAACAGTGTTCAGGCGTAAGAATATGGTCTTTTCTTTGAGAGAAGCCTTTTTGAGTATTAAATCGAATTCCTTAGGAGTCGATGATTTATCTATAAAATTCCTAAAAATTGTATACCATTCTATTGAGATGTATATATTACATATCTGCAATACTATCATAATAACATCATATTACCCATTAATATGGAAAATTGGTAGAGTAAGAAAACCTGGAGGACCAGGCACTAATCATTTACGTTCTATTAGTATATTGCCCTATTTGTCAAAGGTTGTGGAATGGTTATAGAAATAACAGCTTATATTTTTGAAAGAAGTTTACTTAGAGTATGTCTCAGTTGTTATCGTAAAGGTTTCAGTGCTACCACACTCCTATTGTATTTGACTGATAGGATAAAAAAACGCCTTAATAATCATGAAGTTGGTGTCGTTATTGGTTTGATTTATGTAAACCGTTTGATGTGATTAACCATAATATAGTGACCGAGCTACACTCTTACTTTGGATTCATATCTGTTGCATGTAAACTTATGTCATCTTATTTAACTAATAAGCAGCAACATGTTTCTTGTGGAAATAATGTCTCAAAGCATCAACATTGTTTAAACCGGGTCTCTCAGGACTCCATTCTGGGTCCACTCCCAGATGACTTTTTTAGACATCTGAATTTATAAGAAACGGATACATACTTATATGCAGGTGACATTTGTATGATTTTTTTTTTTTTCGGCGGTAAATAATTTGTTGGCACTTTGAACGCCGTATTAATTATACTTCGGGACGTATATGTTCTTGGATAGAATGCAATTATTTAATTATAAATAAAGACAAGACGAAAGCAGTATGCTTTGGAATATTGAAAAGGTCAGTTGTTGATATTAACATTGATTCTGTGAAGATCATACCTAAAGAAAGTATTCGTTGTTTATGTGTTCTAATAGATGAAAAACTATCTTTCAACAAACACATTAACTCTTAGTATCGAAGATTAATTTCATGCTAAAAAAAGTTATATAGTTTAAAATACAATCTTCCAATAATAGTCAGAATTATTACTGCGCATGCTTTTCTTATTTTGTTTATAAATTATTGCATTGAAATCTTTTCAGCATCTACCAGGAATAAATTCAAATTATCAACAGATTAATATAGTACATAAATGTTTTGGAAATACTCAAGTCTCTGCATATGTTAAATCCTTTTTTTGGAATTACGTTGTATGTACGTTTAAAAATATTTATTCGATTTAAAAAATAATATCTACAAGGACTCCTTGTACTTACGCAAGAGTTTCACATTCTCAAGATCTTCTTGTTCATCACAAATTTCAATATTTGAACGTTCATTCGCAGTTAGAACTGACGGAATTTGAATAAGCTTCCTGTCAGCCTTAGATCATTTACTTTACATTACCTACTGCTAAAAAGAACTCTTTAACCATTTTTCATCAGACTTACAACGATGTTAGTTGATATGCTTTAAATTTCCATAATGTTTTAAATTTCCATAACGTTTTTAGTTTCTTATGACGGATACTGATTTTTTTTTTTTTTTTTTGGGTTTCGTATGTCCATATCATATATTTAAACTTGTATTTTTCAATTGCTAATTATTCTGTAATGTTTATTTTGCACATTGAGTTAAATTATTGTATTAAGTATATATGGCGTATTGTGAACCCAGTTAA
This sequence comes from Thecocarcelia acutangulata, assembly GCA_914767995.1. Taxonomy (NCBI): domain Eukaryota; kingdom Metazoa; phylum Arthropoda; class Insecta; order Diptera; family Tachinidae; genus Thecocarcelia; species Thecocarcelia acutangulata. Next base: position 23,946,605 of record OU612097.1, on the reverse strand, counting down.
ATAGAGTAAATAGTAACAAAAAAAGGTACACCTCGCACTATCCTAAACATTTTTCGCGCAAAAAATTTAAAGACCCAAAAACTGTGTGAAACGCTAAAATTGGCATCGCTGGTTGTACTCTGTAATTGTTTATTAAGTGGCAGCATTGTCAGACAATTTTGCTCATATACTAGTGCTGTAAAACGGTGGTATATGAGCAAAAAGAATGTAGAAGCAAAACAAAACAATTTTGATTGATAGTAAAAACAAAGAAATAGATATATATACCAAATTGCGAAAAATTTTAAATATTAACTATTTTTTAGTTAAATAATAATATGGCTTCTAATAACGAGTCTCAACAATACGTAAATGAGTATATTAAACGTGAAGATGAGGACTTGTCTGCAGGTAAGTCGCATAATTTTGGCTGGAAAAGCTTGATAATAAATTTTATTTTTTAGATGAAGACTCTGACAATCGTCAGACTCATTCTAATTATATGTTAAGAGAACAAGATCGTTTTCTACCCATATGCAATATTATTAAGATAATGAAGATCCCCGTTCCGGAAAATGGTAAAATAGCCAAAGATGCCCGCGAATGTATACAAGAATGTGTTTCCGAATTTATATCGTTTATCACGTCTGAAGCTATAGAGCGTAGTATGTCGGAGAACCGTAAAACTGTAAATGGGGATGACTTACTGTATGCGTTTGCAAATTTAGGCTTTGATAATTATGTTGAGCCCTTATCGGTTTATTTGCATAAATACAGGGAGGTTAGTATGCATTTTGAATTTTACCCGAAAATGTCTGTTAATGAAATTTCACGAAAGCTTTCTCCAACGACAATTTTTACCAATATTATGTTATTTATATTCAACACAACGGGACCAGACTGGATCCAAGTGGGCTGGCTTTACAATAGCTAGCAGCCTGCCAAACCTATATTATTTATATTGCTAATGTTGTTTTTGTTGTTTGGCCCACGGAAGTTTTATTGTGTCTCGCACGCAATGGCTAATTGCCTCAACTAACTGTAATGGATAATTTATTTATTTTTTTTTTAATATTTCGTTGTTAACCGAGCTGCAATTTTCTAAGTGAAGACATATGTTGTTATAGCTAATCACAGCTACGATACAAATATACTGTTTAAACCATCTTGTGCATATGGTCTTCGTTACACCGCACTTTGCAAAATTTTTTTGCAACTGTATAGTTACAAATACAAAATACAATGGAGATTATAATGCAATTGATTTTAATCTTCTGGAGCTTTTGGTTCTTATACCCGATTTTGTCCCATTTTTCAATCCTCAGCTAAAAGTCAAATGTTCACAAACACTACTCCCTCTTTCCCCCTCCTCACAATCTATTTTCCTAGTTCTGGTACTATGAACTACATATGTAGGGGCATCCCCTGAGTACTGGCCCAATATAAAAAAAAAAAACTAAAATAATTATTCATATAACCAGATAATAATCCGTATAACGCGTTCCGAATTTGTATTTTTTTTTTTTTTTTGAAATTCCTAAAATCGGCTTCAAGAACCGACAAAATCTCTCTCTTCTCCCGGAAACATATGGCAACTTAAATTTTCGCACTAGATGGCCGTTAAAGAATATGCAAATCCCGTTTCGAGTCGGTTACCGAAGTCGGTTGTTCCGAGTTTTTTGGGAACTCCCAAAGACTGCTTCAGGAAACGTCAAAATCCGCCCTTCCACAGAAGCAATACGGCAACTTCAATTTTAGCACTAAAGCGAATGACCATTTATAGTTTAGATGCATGTTTTTAAACCGCTCAGCGAAGTGGTCCAAATTTTTTTTGGGTATTCCCAAAATTTACTTCGTGAAATCCCAAACCAACATTGGTTTGCATTGCAACATTGTGCATACGGTTTATATACCTGCATTTGTAATGATCACTCATATGGCATGGCTTTCGAGTGTTGCAAACATACTAGTAAAACTAATAATAGCTTGTTAAAAAAAGAAACTTTTAATTATCAGCCATGTGCTGAGAAACGCAAAGTTTTTAAATCACTTGTTAGGACAAAATTGCAGTTTTCTGTGTGCTAAAGATCGCGCGATTTGTTTGAGCAAAAATATGTGTAAAATTTGGCAGCACTTGCTTTTTGTATGGGAAAAAACTATTTGCGCCATCTGAAGTCGCCATTTTTTTAAAGTAAACAAATGCAACATAACAATAATAAAAAAAGGTGTATTTTTCAAATTGCAAATTTGTTTATTAAAATATTTGAAAATTTAAAATTTTTTTGATGAAAATACATAAAAACAAGTCAAAATTTTATTTAGACGCTTCCAGTTCCACGGTTTGATAATAAATTTTCATATTATAATATGAAAATATTTTGAAGATTCTATAAATAAATGAATGACAAAAAAAAATATTATAAGCTAGTTCACTTAGATTTCACTTCACTATTTGCTTGCGAGTTGAAATGGCAAAATTTTTTGTGATTGCGATTTTCAGCACACCAATTTTGTGACTTCAAATCGTACTCACATTTTTTTGCGAAATGCGAGTTTCAACACATGGCTGTATATTTAATAACTTTTTCTTAACTAGGCTCTAATTACATTTCTAACTATTTTTTTAGGCAACAAAATGTGATCGTAATCTTTTAAGTGAAAGTTCTATGCTGCAGGATGATTCGTCAAGTGATATTCGTAAGACATGAAACAAAACGTAGAGCACACCTTTTGTTTTTTTAAAGATTGTTAAATTAATTTTAATTTTTTAATTATGTATATTTTTTCATTCTATACTTAACACTAACTAACATTTTAATTATCTTAACAATCTTTTCCACAAAATCACCTGACTGACGTGTCCATAAAATTGGTTTTAATTTTCATATTAAAGTTAAGTTTTTATTTCTTTTAAATATTTAAATTTAATTATAATTTATATAAATTTTAAGCTTAATTAAATTATTTTTAATTTCTTTTGTCCAAATTTTGTTAAAAAAAAAATATTAATAAAATTATCAAATTATTTTTACCACACATCTCTTTGTTTATTTTGGTCATCCTTGAATACTTTTTGAATTATATTTTTCTTGCTTTAGGTTATAGTGGCGCTAGTAATACACAAAATTCCCTTAATTTTACTACTAGTTGTATTAATAGCAATACTTCCAATACTTCTAACGATGCTACTTCTTTAAATAGCAAACACATTTCTAATGACTTTATTGAATTTCAAACGAAAAGCGAACCTGTTGTTAAGCCAATTTTACGTACTTATGCCAATAAGAACTCTTTAGCAAATCTTATGAATAACAGCAATATCATGGCTCTAACCACACCAGGCTCTTCAACTTCTACAACAACATCAACACCCACCGTTATGTCGTCTGCCATCACGTCGTCTTCGCCACCATCTCCTCTCGCGGATCAACATGAAAGTTTACGCACTTTCCGTAAAGCTAATACGAATACATTCTGTACCGCAGCGGAACTAACTTTTGAAGATCAACAACAGCAGCAACAAATATTAAACTCTGTAGTAACAACACAAGCCAGCGATTTATCGGCAGCTGCTGGTCTTTTAAATGGGGAACATATGATTATTTTCAATACAGACGATTTAATACAGCAAGTAAGTCAGCAGCAGCAACAATTGCAACAACATCAACAACAGCAACAGCCAGGACAAAGTAATCAGCAACAGCCAACCCAAATATTCCAAACAGCACAGTGGCCTCAGCAAATTAAAGAGGAAAATGATTTTTGTAATAATTTTGTCTTTTAAATAACAACTTTTTTCCATTGAATAAAAAATATTTTAATTAAAGTTTTCCAAAGTAATATACATACGTATATAAGTATATAATGCTCTTTCCATATTACAAGCGACCAGCTTGCCAAGGAAATTTATATAAAATTTACTGTTAGTGTTATAGATAGGAACGACCCATAAGAAATACTTATACAGTTTCTTAAAAAAAACAATTAGAATTAATGTACATATGCATGTATATATTTTTAAATATCATAATAATAAAACATATTAACTTAATAGCAAAGAAGATACTAATTATGGCGCAACAACGATATAATAACGGGTATCCGCCTAGAAGGTACACTACTTTGTTTTGCCGCCATATTGGTAAACATTTGTCTTGACACTTCATAATTGAGAGACGTGAAGGAGCCACATGGAAAATTTATTATGGAAAAATATTCGTTAAACCAGTCGTAAAGCAGCTCTGGGCTGAAGAACAGCTTTCGCGTCATCTTTGCAAATTTACTTTGCAACTGTATAGTTCCATAGAAATATTATTATATTTCAATAATCTATTATCATAATAAAATCATAGTCAGAGGCGAGGTACATTTCTATTTGAACGGATATGTGAATCATGAATCACAGGATGTTCATCTCGCGGGCTGTGTTCTTTCCCAGACTTAGTCCCTTCTTCAGAACTTCTTTCCTGATCTCTGCCACAATAACTCAACTTTTTGTTATTTTTTTATATCTAGCTTATGCACTGTAGGAGCGCATTCTATTCAATCTTCTTTCTTTCTTTTTATTTATGCACATACATACTTACATACACATGAAAGCATGCCCCTGTGACATGAATATATGTACATGAACCTGACATAAGCCGGAGCAATGGCTCTTTTTAGCATTTATGGCCTACAGGAACATTGTGTTTTATTGTGTTTAGGATCTCGAAGCCGTAGGTGGTTATTTGGTCCTCATCCCGTACTTCATATGCCCTCCGTCTCACGCAAAATTTGTCTTTTGTTTTGAATTGGACTTTTTTTTTGAAATGTACCCTACACTTCTACAGCTAATCGTATGGATGCACTATATGCATTTGCCATTTTAGATTCACCCCACAACACAACCATTTTTTTTTTAGATAAATCGTGAGCGTTGCCAAAGTTTTTATTGTGACATACACCTTTTGCTTTGCGCTTTTCTGTTAAAGTTTTAAACGTCACGCAAAGCGACAAAGTGTTATCTGACACAGCCTTACTCAATGTTTACACACGCAAGTGCAAGTGCAAAAAACCCAATACATACCCATATTTTTACTAATACATTCACACACCTGCAAGTAGTAGCCTCACTTGCAACTGATTTTGGTTGGCAGTGATTTTTTCACTTGCATGCAAGCAGAAACAAACAGTGTTGCCAATAGATATTTCATTTTAACCTTAATGGGTATTTTTCAAGGAAATTTTTTTAAAATATGTTTATTTATTTTCGTGTTTTTATATTATGTTTTCGGCATACAATTAAAAATTTTAATATTTTAAAAAAATTTCCTTGAAAAATACCCATTAAGGTTAAAATGAAATATCTATTGGCAACACTGTTTGTTTCTGCTTGCATGCAAGTGGAAAAATCACTGCCAACCAAAATCAGTTGCAAGTGAGGCTACTACTTGCAGGTGTGTGAATGTATTAGTAAAAATATGGGTATGTATTGGGTTTTTTGCACTTGCACTTGCGCATGATACAAAAAACAAGGTAGCCGCTTCGCTACAACAATACAACAATAAAAAAAACAACAGGTATTTTGTTTGTGTAAAAGGCGAATTCACACTTAAGCTGTCAAAAGTATTTGATAAATTACATGTAAAAAAATTTAAATGGCGCCAAAAAACGTAAACAAAACTTGACAGCAAAAGTGCCGTCATATTAACCGAATTCGCCTGAATTCGCCGATGCATCCACCTAATAATTAATTCGCCTTGCACTTGCGTGTGTAAACATTGAGAAATGCAAGAGCAATAAATACAACCAAGGCGAATTCATACTAGGTAAATGCCAAGGCGAATTAATTATTAGGTGGATGCATCGGCGAATTCAGGCGAATTCGGTTAATATGGCGGCACTTTCGTTGTCAAGTTTTGTTTACCTTTTTCGGCGCCATTTAAATTTTTTACATGTTCTTTATCAACTACTTTTGACAGCTTAAGTGTGAATTCGCCATTTTACACAAACAAAATACCTGTTGTTTTTATTATTGTTGTATTGTTGTAGCGAAGCGGCTACCTTGTTTTTTGTATCATGGTAAATGCAAGAACAATAAATACAACACTACCAAAAAAAATCTTTTTCAAATGTCAAGGGAAAAATATAAACACAAAAAGGAATTAAGAAGGAATATATAATAAAAAAAATTTACAATAACCGACAAACATTTAATTATTTCGTGAAACTTAATTATTTCGTGAAAGTTAAAGTCTCAGATCTTAGAGCTTGGAAAGAGGAAAATGGCTAGCAAGATTGGGGAGGATTCTGGATGATAGCTGGCGCTCAAAATGCAATACATAATTTAAAAAATTGTTTTAAGTTTTTTTTTTTTTTAAATTTCTATTCAAAAAAATTTACAATGAAAGAAAAACTTAATTATATTGTGAAACTTTTAAATATTTCATGAAACTTAAAGTCTCAGATCATAGCGCTTTAAAAGGTGAAAATGGCCAGCCAGACTGCGGAGGATTCTGGATGATATCTGGCGCTTAAAATAGAATACATAATTTAAAAATTGTTTAAATTTTTTTTTCCAATTTTGTTTTAATTATGCCATTGACATCTGAAACAGATTAAAATTTGAAAAAAGTTATCAGCTGCGCTGTCAATTTCACCTCTTATGAATTCGTCTTGAATACAACACTACAAAAAATAAATATTTTTCAAATATCAAGAGAAAAATATAAACACAAAAAGGAATTAAAAAAAATATATGTTAAAAAAATTTACAATAAAAGACAAACATTTAATTATTTGGTGAAACTTTTAGTTATTTCGTGAAAATTAAAGTCATAAATAATAGAGCTTGGAAAGGTGCAAATGGCCAGCTCAAGATGGAATACATAAATTAAAAAATTGTTTTGATTTTTTTTTTTGAAATTTTCATAAAAAAAATTTACAAAAAAAGAAAAACTTAATTATAATGTGAAACTTTTAATTTTCTCGTGAAACTTAGTGTCTCAGATCATAGAGCTTGAAAAGGTGAAAATGGCCAGCCAGACTGCGGAGGATTCTGCGTGATATTTGGCGCTCAAAATAGAATACCTAATTTAAAAAATTGTTTTAAATTTTGTTTTTCCCAATTTTGTTTTAATTATGCCATTGACATCAGAAACACATAAAAACTAAAAAAAAAGTTATCAGCTGCGCTGTCAATTTCACCTGTTATGAATTCGTGTATAAATGAAAAAGCTTGTTTTTTGTGTTTTGACAGGTACTATTAGAGCATTTTTCTTTTTAAATTCTCAACAATTTATTTAGAATGTTGCAATATAAAGTTGAATGTTTGAGAATATCTTTTAAAAATTTTCAAAGTCTACTGATGATTAGAGTAGCTCCTATGAAATGTCGACATATAGATAGCTGGGAAACATAGAAAACAAGCTGTTTATAATTTTTTATTGGTATGAATGTTAGAAGCTAAAATAGCGAATAAAAACTCAATTGTGTATATTTTTCTTACCTTTCAATAACAAACAGCTGCTTAATGGAATACTTTCCATAATATTTGGAATTTAAGTGAAGCTGTCAACCTTTCATTGCATTTATATATGAGGAATTGCTTAAGACTGAAAAAATTTAACTTAACTTTAAATGAAAATTAAATAATTTTGTATTTAAATACGAAATCACAAGCTGGACCTGAGTAAAATTAATATCATTTAAACTGATGTTATTAATTATATTTGAATAAGTTTTCTAAATGTAATCATTATATTATATTGGTATAAATGGTAGAAGCTAAAAATAGCGAATAAGAAACTTAATTGTTTGTAATCATTATATTATATTTTCATTCAAATACATTAAGTTTTGAAGAATTTTTGTTTAGTTTTTATTGTTTTTTAATAACTTGACCCTTTTTCTCTTGAAAATACCCTTTTTGTGACACATTTTTTTTCAAAATACCCTTTTTGTGCCACTTTTTGAAAATTCTCGAAGGCAACGCTGTTCACCTGTATAAATTCGCCTTGAATAATACTCTCTCATTTTCTCTCAAAATTGCATAAAAATGATTACGTGGAACGCTTTTGAACATTTTGGACTAGTTCGGACTGTTTCGTTATAAACGAACAAAACACAAATACATATATGTAAACAGTTGGATTCTCGTCCTTTCGAAAAATGAAAAGCATGTCAAAAACTGTAAAATCGTATGATTTGCAGAACAGCTTCAAATTGTCTGCGTGCTTTCAAAACGGTACGTGATATGAAAGCATGCGGTTTTCAGAACTGACCGTTAATCTGCAATAAATCTTAAATTTGTTCTTGGTAGGAAATATTTCCCAGCAGAAAAAAGTTTGCACACACATATTTAATTTTTTTATACTGTTTATTTATAGATCTTTGTGTTTTACATAAAACTATGTTTGTTTGTTTTTCTTTTTTAAAGTAATGGTTTTATAAACTAATCAAATATGTTTTTTATGTTATTAATGTTTCAAGTTATTACTTTAAATGTTTGATAATGTATTCTTTCTTTATGTGTGTGTGTGTGTGTGTGTGTTTTCTTCTTCTTCTTTTTTCTAACAAATAATTAAAATTTTGTTTTAAATTTTATAAATAGTTTTTAGTACTCCTAAAAAAGCTTGTCTTACATACAAGTTCTAATTATATTAAATATAAAGGAAGTATACTTGTTGGATATTTAAAATAATGTATGGAGTTATTTTTACTTTTTTTTTTCTTTTAGTTTCCTTAGGTCAAGTTGAAGGAATTAAAAAAAAAACAAATAATTTAAAGTATTAAAATTATTACAATAATATACATAAAATATCGTACAAACAAATAATTAAAGTTCTTGCAATTATCAATTTCTTTTTGTAAAAATAATGCAATTCAAAACTTTATTAAAACAATGATTGATGGGTCAAGATTTCTCCTTTCCTTGGATGGCTTATTTGAAAAAAGAAAACACTTCGACCGTGTAGTAATAGATTATAGATTAAGTAAAGTTGTATTCTTTAATCTATTACAAAACAGCGACAGTGGATTTTTAAATTAGCCGAGCAGGATAAAGAGAATGATTGCAGGTCACATTTGACATGCAATTAAAATTAAAGAATAATTTAATGCTTAAAACTTTTTTATAAAATTTTTGTAATTATTATAAATCAAGGTTTTTATAATTACTCGTAACGGATACTTTGATACTTTAATGAAGTTTACTACAATTATGTTTATAATATTTATGCAATGTCTTATTTTCTATATCTATTTATTTCCTCATAATTGTTATACATTTATTATTATTATTTTTTTAATACAGCATTTTTAAAACTTTGCAGTTATAAATTATTTTAAATAAAATTTCAGATCTGAATAATTTCTAATAGATTTCATAACAATTTATTAACTTATAATATGCCATAAATTTTTGAATAATTTATAGTATAATTTATCCTTTTATATAATAAAAATAATTTCATTTCAAATTCCTTCAACCCAATTTTCGACCATTATTTTTCAAAGGAAAAAATTTTTTTTTTCTAAAGTTTTCAATAAATAGATATATTTGTTTGTTGTTTATATTAGAAAATTAACAATAAAAACAAAAAATAGAGCTAAAATGAATAGGCCAAGATGTAAAGGATGAAAAAAAATATAAACATATAAAATTGTAAGCGATAAAACTTATTAGCCCATAAATCAGTTGTTATGGTAAGTAATTTATTTATTTTGGCGAAAAACGGAAACTGAGCTTGACAATTCCTAAATTGGCACGCTGAGTGCAGCCCAAGGCGAATTTATACTGGTGAATGCAAGCGGGAAGACGAATTCAGTATTTTGTTATTGTAAACATATCGAAAATGTCAAAATCTAAATTCGCCTAAAGGCACCCACATACGATATGTTTTTGCGTCTATTTTTTTTTTTAATATGTATTTCCTCATGTATTTTTTCATGTCTGTCAAAATTTTTCATTTTTACAGACGGTTTATAAAAGCTTTGTTCGAGGAAATTCCGGGTAAAGTCCGGTAAAATGAGAGTAAACAAAAAATACTCTCAGAAAACACACAATTTACCAAAAATTGCTGGAACACAAAAAACCACATTTCAAGCCCGAAATTAAATATGAAAACAAAAACAGCTGTTGTTTATTTATACAATTTTAAAATTCAGTGCTTTCAACTTCTAAATTTTATAATGCATTGAAATCAAATAAAAAACGCGTTTTACATATATGAGAAAAATAACTCTGTATCACTTAGTTATTTTCCGAATTTTGTTCCATTTAAAAAGTAAATTAGCTTTCAGTTATTACATGTATGCACAGCCTACTCGCAAATAAAAACTATTTGCAAATTATTAACTGACTGTTTATGCGTCAATTTGCAATTTGCTCGCCATATGAAGTTCGTAAGATACAAATTGTTATACTCTCTATTTCTTGATATTCTGTTTCCGTAATCTTTATCTTTTTAATTTGTAAAACGAAGGTGAACTTTTATACAATTCAAAACATTGTTACAAGAAAACATTTTCTTGATTCACTTGTGTGCTTCTTCTTACTCCACTTCACTCTGCAAAAATTTTTTATTTTTGTGGAAACATGTTTCAAATATTTGTAAAAACCTGCAAACAGTCCCATAAACAAAAATGTTTGTACAAACCCAAAATATTAACATGTTTGGCAACAGTTTGTGTAGTTTATACAAAAAAAATCGTACAGTTCGTAAAATACACCTCAAATATTTTGAGGGTACTCGTATATTGATATCAAATAAAATTAGTAAAATTTAGGTGCAAGAAATCGAGATCAGTACCAGCAACAATTTATTGAATAAGCCAAAACGAAATGCAGAAAATATATATAAGCAAAGTTTTTTTAAATATGTAGTTATCAGTACAGATTGTTTGAATACTATTAAAAGAAAATGCGCTAAAAATTAAATAAAAGCATCGTAATTGATTTACAAATTCTTTGTGCGATTTTTAAAAATCACTAAAATCGGTGTGAAAAGCGCTGAGTTGACAGCGCTGTTGCAATTCAAACGAAACATTTTTGCCAATTTAAACATTTTGAGCTAGATAAAAACGGAAGATAATCTTATTTTAATATAACTTATTTAAATATAACGTATTGTTACATTTTCAAATATTTTTTTTATAATTTGCACTTTGTTATTTCATTCTCATAAATAACAAACAGCTGTTTAAATGGTTTAACAATTTTACGATTTTGCACGGAAAAAAAAGTAACGGGTAAAGACTGGTAAAATGAGAAACACAAATTACTCTCTCAGAAGCTTTCTCATTTACCCAATTAGCCCAATTTTCAACACAAGAAACACTTTTCGTGCAAATTGGGAGCCCGCGGGTTCCCGCGGTAACGACGTCGAACACAACTAAAATTTGCTCACAAACGTACATGTACATTTACGTCTGACATTGTTTACGGTTTTTATTATTGTAAAAAATAATTATTTAAAACATATTAAAATACTAATTCGTTAAAATTTCCTGAAGCCGACCACTCATACCGCCCAATGTTAACTGCCGCTGAATTGTTCGTAAGGCATACAGTTCTAATGTCAGATGTTTAAACATAACATAACAGAACACATTCTTGTATCATGTTTTTTACAGACGCAATGTTTTTCAGGTAATAGACGACATGTAGGCATTTTACATGGTGAAAAATTACATCTACATTGTTAAAAACATATCGTGTGTTATCTACTTAAGATTGTTCAGCAGCAAACGTCAAATAAAAACTTTTAGAATCGTTTGTAATTAAAATCAAAAATTATATTAGTTTTTCACTTTTAAATTCACACAAATTTCTTGAAATTTCACTAAATCATGCAAAAAAATCTTCAGATTAAAACGCCGCGAAAAAGTTTGTAAGCAAAAGAAAACAAATTTGAGTCTCATTGGAAAAACGCGAGAAGCAAAAAATAATCACCTGAGCTGTCAAGTTCACCTAGTAATGAATTCGCCTTGGTGCTGCCACAAAGTGTACAGGAATAGAACAAAACCAGAAAAATTGAACTTATATTTGTCTCTTTCAATTTTTCCCGTCACACGATGTGTTTTTGTGCATAAGTATGTAGGAGAAAACGATAACTCACTTGTTCTGTCTCTAGTACTTTGTGGTGCTGCGTTGGCTTAACGGCAAGCGTTAACTTTGAAGTAATAACACTGAGTTTACAACATGCAAGTAATTTGTTACAAGTTGCGTGTACATATTAACAACCAATACATCGAAAAAAATGTTAAAATCACTTGCAATTTGCTCGATTGTTTACGCACGCAATTGCAAGTGCAATTTCAAAATGTCGCCGAGAGGGTTGTCAGATTTTTTTGCACCTCCAGTGCCAAACTGGCCATCAAAATTTAACAAAATATTTTTTGTATGCTCTTTCATAGACAACAAGTCGCTAAAAATCTCCTCATAGTTTTGTAGTCATATATAATTTTTATTTATTTAATTCATACATATCGCTCCTTTATTGCAACATTTTTTTGCAAAAATTTTTAGTTTTTTTAAGGTCGTGCAGTACTTTGGAAATAAAAGTATACATCACTACATTCCTGGCAAATTTTCGTATATTTCAATAAATTCTTTTAAAGACACCCACTCTAGCCAACTGATTTTGACAAATGATATTTACATTTTGTTTGATAGAATTGCTGTTAATAACGTTTGACGGCTTGTAGTGCGATTCTGTAACTTTAAATGATCCAATAATCTTAAATTTTTTCGACATACTTCATCCCCTGCATTAACGATTGTATACTCCTGCAATATAGTTTTAACGTCGGTAAGGAGCTGTATTTTTGTGTATCGACAGCGAATATAATTATATAGTATTGCTGAATAATAAATTTGATAATAAACTTGATACATATTGTAAAACCAGCATTGTCTTAATAATAGTAACAGAATCGCACTAGTAGCCAAGTTTGATAAACACGAATTCTAGCTATTGAACTAATTTGATGGCATTCCATTATGTGATGGTGCTACCAGAGACAATTTGATTGTTTAATAGTCGCTTAAAAGGCTATTTCATTATCGTGTTTTCAATATAGAAATATTCTAATTTTTATAATAAAAAATGTTTTTTTTTTTAATGAAAAGAAATACTCAAAATTCGGTGCATTTTTGTTGAAATAACGCGCTTTATTTTCCCATTTTGTGCGTTTTGAACTTTTAAAGTTAACAACGCTGCTAATTGCTTTCTCTCGCAATAATATTATTCATCCGACTGTAAACATTTTATACAAGTACTTTAATTTTTAACTTTAATTTTTATCCCCACAAAACTTATTTTTATTTGAATGTATACAATGTTTACTGATTGATATTTTATTTTAAATAAGTTTTCACGTGAGTTTCACGTTAGCATTTTTCACTTCGAGGGATATTAAAATTTTACGTGAAGACAAATTTCACTTGTTATTTATGATAGGGGTGAATATTTCGAATAGTTCACGAGATATAGACTCAAGAATCAGTACATGTTGTTTTGAAAATTGTACTAAAATCCACCTCCCAATCGAAAACTTCAAAAATTAATTTAAAAAAAAACCCTTAGCTAATAATTGTGAACCCAGCTAGGGATTTTCTTCTACCATCATAGGCTATCAGAATTTGGTGGTCTCAATTGGTTCAATATTTTAGTGCTGCACTGTGTTATTGTTAGAATAAATAAAAAATTTTCTTGGCTGAAAGTCGAATCAAACACTAATAATCTGATAAATAACATAATGCGTTATAAATAAATTCTATAAAAATAACTACTAAGCCACAAAATAAAAAAAAAAAATAAAAATTGCGTTTATACTGGTGCACTTAAGTAGACAATTTTTATAAAAAATATAAATGTGAAATAAATAATGAAAATTACAACATAAGAAATAAATGTTTATGTTTTTCTATATTTATTTAATATGTACGCATATATAAAACAAAAATTTTATTTAAAATAAAATTTTTATGTAATATATTATAAAATTTTACGTTTATTTTTGTTTTGAAACAAAGTATATATTTATGTATGTGTTAAATAACATATTTAGCGTTAAATGATTATGTTAAGTTTTTTTTTTTTATTAAAATGGCCTAGTTCCATAGCTGTAACAGCAGTCTATTAACGTTCTTGAAATGAAAATGTGAATAATAGTTTTGTAACGGATTAGTGGATAGGTAAAATTGTTGTCTTTAATCTATTACAAAACTGTCGTTAGGTGTTTTAAAAACTCGCCAGTTAATGTAAAAACCATTATGTAGTGAATATTAATAGAATGTTGGTAATAAGAATTAGTACTATAGACCATTAAACAAAACGGGTTTAAATAAATCACATACATATATTATATAGTATACATACATACATGTATACATATGTATGCATGTTACTAATTTTTTATTTTTTAATTTTTTTGTGTTTTATCTAAATGCAGCTAAAATGTTGTGTTTTTGGATAACAGAAAAGTGCGTTTGGAATTGGAGTGTTTCTAAAATATTTCTTAAAACTAGGTAATTATTTTTGATTTTGTTCATAATTATTTAATAAGTATAGCGATATTTTATTCATCTTGTCCATAATATTCTTCAAAATCTTCAAAATAACTACTATCATGATCTTCAAGATCATGTGGTGATATATTTCTCGCTATAGATCCCTGACTACTGCCACGACTGTTGTCATGGTTTCTTAAAAGGCCATTTAAACCTTCTGCTGGTTGTAATTGCTGTTCCTCTGCCACAGTATTAAAGTAGGAAATTTTATCAGTGTGACCCAGAAACTGGGTGGGCACAGCTTCTGTGGTAAGTTTATTGCAATCGTTTAATTCAAAACATATAGGCGTAAAGTGTCGTCTACAGATGCGATAGTTTTGTGCCCGAAAGTCTGTATAGTCTAGTTTTAAATTGGCAAACCATTTAAGAGCTATGTCGGGTTGGTAGGGAAATTTGAAAAGAGGTTTTAAGGGGTTTATGCAACCATAAACAATACATTGTTCTTGGCTGGGTTTCAAATATTCAGGTATGACATTTTCGTGTATAAAGGAATTTTCCACCAAGCTTAGGTTCAAAGTGGGCACTGACCAGGGATGCAGTTGTTTATTTTCCGTAAAGCAAATGGATTCGAAATGTAGTTCGCATATGCTGTATTGATTTTCTTTATAATTACGAGGATCAATTTTTAAATTAAAACACCATTTTATGAAAAGTTCTGAATCTTGGGGGAACTGATTAAATAAACGTATGCCGGGTGTTTCGGAGCTGCTGGTACATTTTTGTACACAACACAAATGTATTTGGGATTTAATGTCTGATATAACAAAAGCTAAAGGCTGGTTGTTATTATTTGTGAAAGATGAGTTTTGAAAAGAGTATTGAAAATCATCTGAATTGGAAGTTTCGAACTTGTTTATTGTCAGCAAAGAGGAGTTTTGGGTTTGCGGTTCTTCTTCTTGAATTTCTAAAATTTCTTGTTTTATTTCGGTAAACGGCATGTTGTCGGCATCTTTGCTGATGTAGTCTTTCAATTTGAAGTCGAATAAATTTTCGTTGCTGGGAATCTGATCGGATGCATCTTGAGTTGCAAAAATCTCATTTTCTTCTTGTGGTACAGACCATTCTTCTGATATATCCAGTTCTTGTTTCACCTGTATAAGTTCATCGATGTTTGAGTTGACAAGAGAGGAGTTGGAAAAGTCGGTTTGAGGTTCAAGGTAAAACATTGGTAAAGCGTGTTCTTTAAGGTGGGAGGTATTGTGAATAAAATCGCTTGCTGGAAAATGTAATGAGCATAGACGCGGTTCTGTTACGCTTTGCTCACAGTTTGTTATCTCTCGCCATTTTTTTAGCATGAAAGGATCTTTAGGAAATTTATATAGTTTTAAGTTTTTGCTTAAGGATTCGTGATTAGGACATGTTCGAATAAAGCACTTTTCTTTTATAGCCTGCACTTTATCATTATCATTTTGTTGTATATCCTGAGGATCTTTCGAAGAAGGTAAATTTAAGGTGGGCAAAGCCCAATCTAGAAGGTTTCTCCTCTGTAAACAATAATCTTCAAAATGTTTTTCACATACTTTTAGGAAGGGTTTAGAGTCCAGCGTTGTATATTCAAGACCTATATTATGGCACCATTTTCTAGCCATATCTAAGTCATGTGGAAAATCAAAGAGCTTAACTGTTCTACCGAATTTAAGATTTTGATCAGTTTTACATTGTTGCACACAACATTGCTTAGTATAGACTTTTTCTAACGAATTTAAAAAATCAAAACTATGTTGAACTTTTTCTTTCAAAGACTGATAGTCTTCAGTAGTTTTATAATCTTGGATGGCCTGTTGATTGATTTTATATAATTGATAGAAATGTTCACCACAAAATTTTATATTCTTTTTGGAAATGGCTTCTAAATTATCACATAATTTACTATCTGCTGAAGTTTGCTCGAAAATTTTCAACCAATTATTGCTGTTATCTTCGATTTGAGAGCTTAACTTTTGCACTACCAACCAGATTATGCCAAAAGCTCCTTGACAGGGCCATTCATAAAGGACCTGTGATTTTGCCTTACAACAAGGATATAAACAAAGTTCTTTCATTACCTTTAAATTTCTACACTTCAATCTCTTTTCAGTATCAGGTAACTTAAAATTCTCTATAGTTTCCGGCAACAAAGTGGGCAATACGCCACTTTTTAACTTACGCCCATCTATTAAGGACTTTCGAGCAAAATGTCTATGACATATCCAATCGTCAGCAGAAATAGATGCCTCTTGCAGATTCATATTTAAACACCACTTCTTTTTCATTATACCTGAAGGAAATGGTATACGATTTATATGATCATATTGAACTGAACGTTGACAACTTTGTATGCGACATCGTAAATGAGCAAATTTGTTTAAGGACTTTTTACAGCTTAGTTTGCTACCGAGATGTAATGTGGGCACTGCCCCAAATATTAAACGATTATTATCTCTTATGCAGCATTTATCAAAATGTTCTATACAAATTTTTAATCTTTTTAAAATACGTTTAGCTGAATACTGTAAAAGTTTGCAATTGGTCAACCAATGAGTGTAGAGTTCATGAATTACGGGCAGCTTGAAAAGAACTAGGTCAGGTTTAAGATAACCAAAATTTGGGCAGGTTTTTATACAGCAAGAAATCAAATGTTTACTTTTCGAGCTGAGGCATTTTTCTGTTTCATCTTCAAACATTTCCATATCACTATGTTCGCTGGCAGGATCAATATCGTGAGCTTCCTGTTTTATTTCGCATACGGTAAATAAGGAGTTTTCTTCGATATTTTTATCTTCTGCATTGTCTCTCTTTGCAGCATAATCTCTTTCCATTTCGGCACCTGATTGATCTTCCTTTTTTGTTTCTTTTGCCTCCCTTTTATTTTCTTTGTCAGCTCTCGTTCGCACGTTAAAATTTAATCTTTTGACGGCTCCATTTTCTCCCGTTATCTTGTTATCAACTACTTCGTTGTTTGCATTTACAGCTCTGTGCTCTAAAAGTTCTGTTGGAGAAGATATTTCTTGTTTAAACATTTCTTGTTTTGGTGTTTCTTTAAGATTGTCACTTTCAGGTAGACTTTCTGTTAAGATTTCCAATAAATTTTCTAAGTAAACATCTTCTTGCAGGCTGGGATCTAAATTTTTATCATCAACAGTAAATGAAAAAGTTGTAGATTCTTCCGGTATTTCTTTCTTTAAGGACATTAGTGCTTTTGTTGTAATAATTTTATCACGATCCTTGTCGTTATGGGGATTGTCGCCTTCAGACGAAAGATGTAGGGATAAACCTTTTTCATTTTCCTTTGTCGCGTACTCTTCATTTCTCTCGCCTTGACTCTCTTCAATAATACAATTTTTACTATCTTCTCTTCTTTTTTGGTTTGCTTTTTCTTTTTCCTGTACTGTTCTCTCCGATTCTTTCTCCACTGCCGAACAATTCACTTCTTTCCTTAAATACTGCTTTAACTTCAGTTGTTTCTTCTTTTCTACACTATTCTGCTTACGAGAGTTTTTAATATTTACAACGTTAGATTTCTTTGAAACTCTCAAGCCGCTTAATCCTATATTTACATTCTTCTTATTATCATTTTGAGTAGAATCTGCGAATGTTGTTTCTGTATTACATTCTTCGACTGTTGCGTGTTGCAAACCGCTCACTTCTTTTACTAAACTATTTAACTCTTCTTTGATTTTCTTTTTTGTGACGAACGATGGATTTTTGAATATCTTTCTATGATGACCCAATCTTAGGGTAGGTACTGCTAGTGCTCTTATAGAACCGTTGACATTAAAACAATTTTGCTCAAAATGTTTTTCACAAATTTTCCAATCTCGCAAAGCGTCTAAATTAATTTCTTTACTCAATTGTAAATTGTGACACCACTTCCTTAAAAGGGGTTTTTCTTTGGGAAATGGTAACAATTGCTGATAAGCAAATTTACACAATTTGACACAACACTTAAAATACGGCCTACGTATGGGATTTGTATAGAGTTCAGAGGGTTGAAGGGCTAAGCCTAAGGTAGGTACCGAATGTTTTCGTAATGCCCTAAAGCTCTTGTAAAAGCAATGCATCTCGAAATGAAGAGAGCAAATTCTCATAGTTTCCTTATAATCCTGATAACGTACATTTACATTATGCAGCCATTTTTGTTTCAAAGTGTTACTTAGAGGAAATTTGAAAAGGTATATTTCCTTTGATTTGTTAAGGATTTGTTTGCAAGTTTCTATGCAACAGACATAGAACGCAATTTTGTCAGCAGGATTCAGATAAAGTTCTGATTTTCGCTTCAGTCTCAGAGTGGGCACCGACCAAGATTTTAAAGGTTTAATTTTATTAACCGCCTTGGCGAAACAGTAGTTTTCAAAATGTTTATAGCACACTCTTAGATTAAGAGTACATTGTTGATTTCCCAAGTCCAAGTTGTGAATCCATTTCTTTTGCTCTACAGCCCTTTGAGGAAATTTATAGAATGGTCCCTTGTCCGTTACACAATTAGAGACACAACAATGTTTTAAATGCTCATGATTGGAGGGTAAAGCTTCAGGTGGATTGACATATAAGCTGTTATTTAAAGGCAACTTTAGGGTGGGTAAAGACCATCTGTGCAGTTTTTTCTCACTTAGACATCTTTCCTCAAAATGTTGAGCACATATGCGATATTGCAGACGTTGTTCATAATCAAATTGCAGGCCACAATTGTGTAGCCATTTGTTAAATAAGGTTTTATCTCTGGGAAATTTAAATAGTTTCCATACTAATTTAAAACCAGAGCTGCATTTGCTCACATGACATTTAAAACATTGCAAAGCGGGCAGAGCTTTAAGCTCATTATAGGTAACCGAAAGTTTAACATATTCCTTGGATTCTTTAAGGAAAGCGCTATATTTTTCTAAAATGCGTTCGAAAAAGGAAACAAAATGTACCGAGCAAATATACAAAGAAGAATTATACGATGATTCCATTTCAAATTCTTGGAACCAAAAACTTTGCAACATTAAATCCTCGGGTAGTTTGTGGTAGTAGAAACCTTCTATGGTGCAATTGTTTAAACAACATTTTATAAAGTTATTGCCATAGATATCGGTGTCATTGTGACCCAAGTTAAGTGTGGGCAAAGACTGTGTTATTAAGTCCTTGTTAGAGATTTTGCAACTTTGCTCAAAATGCCTATCACATACTCGCAAGTCTTTGACATCGGAGTCCTCCATTTGTGGCAATTTAAGATTGTAAAGCCATTTTTCCAAATCCTCTTTATGTTTAGGAAATCTGTATAAATGTTTAGATTCTTGCGAGTTTAGCTGGCAATCAAGAACGCAACATTTGTGGTTTACTTCATATAAATCTTCATTGTTTTTGTAAAGCCAACCTTCAGGAGATACTTCCAGAAATTGTGTGGGTATAGCCTTTTCATGTAAAATGCCGTTTCTGATGCAACATTTATCGAAATGTTTGCTGCATACAACATCACTTGGTTTCAACGTATCTAACGATAAACTCAAATTAAACAGCCACTTTTTTAGAATGTCCTGTTTGTCAGGAAACTTAAACAATTTTACTTTATCTACACTGGGAGTTTTTTGGCAATTTCCTACAATACATTTACTTTCATCAGCATTGGTGGCATGTAGCACATGATCATCCATATTTGTGCTCAAATTCAAACTGGGCACTGCATTAAGTTTCAGATTTTCTGAACCCTGTATAAAACTGTCTGCAGCGAAATGTTTGGAACATATTTTATAGTGATTATTTAGTACAAGGCTTAGCTCGATTTGCACATTGTTACACCAGATTTTGCGCAATTCGCTGCTTCGAGGAAATCCATAAAGTTTACAATTGGTTGACTGGCAATCCTTGAGGCAGCATTTCTCCTCAGCTTTAGTGTGTTCTCTTTTTAAGCGCAATTTGCGACAATTCCGTATAATGGCATCCGTGTGACCCAATTTTAGCGTGGGAAGAGCTCCCGCCCGCAGATAACGTTTTTTAAAGAAACAATATGGTTCAAAATGTTCATTGCAAATTTTGGCAGTTTTATATTTTAAACGATCGTATTTGAGTTTTAAATTTTTACACCATTTTCTCAAAGTAACAAGTTCATGTTCGGGAAAAGGTATTAAAAATATATGGGACGTCTCTTTATTTGCACAATGGGGTAGTAAACATTTCATTATTTTGGATTTCGGTTTAAGTTTTAAGCAGCTGCGTTTTAAATCTTCTGGGCTGTTTGAATAAATAGCGGGCCGATTGCTATAGCTTAGCTTTAAAGTCGGCACAGCTAAAGACTGCAGTTTGCCATTTTTTATTACTGAGTTTTCAAAATGTTGCGAGCATATAAATAAATCAGTTTTAACGTTTAATGTTTCGGGCAATCTTAAATTCTTAAACCATTTTTTCCGCAGATTTTCTTCAGTGGGAAATTTAAACAAGATTTCCGTTGTTTCCTGCTGCTGGCGGTGATTCAGCAGTTGTTGGTCTTTCTTCTCTTGCTTTAAGAATTTCTTGCGTCGACAATGTTTGAGGCAACATAGCCGAAAAACCGATTGCTTACTGGGCTTTGGCAATTTATAAGGAGGTGGTGCTTTTAATGCTGAGTCGGTTTCTTGCATATTTCCCGTTTCGTTAAACTCTTTTGATACACTTTTCTTTTGAGGAGCTTCTTCCAGGTTAGTATGCTTGGCTTGACGATTAGGTCCCAAATTTAAAGTCGGCACAGCACCTTGTCTCAGCCTGCGACTGCCTATTACTCTAAGCTCAAAATGATCTATACAAACACGGCCTATACATTCTTCAGGTTGCAAGCCTAAATTATCACACCATTTCAATAAAAGTTGGGGATCTTTTGGAAAGCCATATGTAGTTAAATGTTGTTCGGGTGTCTTTTCTTTGCCGCAGTGCTTCAAACAACAAATAGGAGCCACGGCATTGAGAGCCTTATCGGTTCTCAAATTGGTTTCGTTTGTATTTTCATTTTCATTTATTAAACCAGTATTAGAAGTTGCATCTACTAACAAATTCAAACGTTCTCTTTTCGATGATTCTTTACCAAAGTTGGTATTTTCCCTTTTTAATTTGTTATTGCTCAAGTCGGTTTTGATTTCCTTGCGGAAAACTAAAGATTCTATTTGCTTGTTAGTTTTGTGCGTATATTCCTCGGAGTTTTCAGCCAAAGGATCTTGTGGACTAATAGATTTTCTTTCACCTGATGCAGGTTCGAGAAAATGATCCATTATTTGTTCGGGAGTAAGCGAGCGAGATTCTGTTAAATATTTGTAGGAAATTTTATCTGTAGTTTCTTGTGCATTACATATATTGAAATAAGAAGATTTTTGCTCTGGGGTCTCAGAGCGTAAATCTCTAGAATTTGCAGCAGGGGTTACCGATCGGCGGCCTTTCAAGCTGCCAAATTCTTTTTCATACGAAGAACGTGAACACAAATCCATTAAGTCTTCTGGTGTTAAGGGTGTAATAGACACTCTTAGTTCCTTGAATTTAATAGAGCTCCAGTCTGATATCGAATTTGTTACACTGGAAGCATCATCATCTTGTTGAGGGTCTGTTTTCTCTACTTCGTCGTGCGTTTCATTTTCTTCTTCGTCTTCTTCGTAATCATCGTAAAATATTTGTTCTTCATCTTCTTCCTCCTCCTCTTCCTCGCCTTCTTCTGATTCCCATAATTCCTCATCTTCATCTTGCGATTGATGTTCATCCTCTTCGTCATATTCGTCTTCAACTATTTTTACTTTGCAACTTTCCTTGGTTCTCTGTAATTCCTTTTGCTTGTTTCTAAGCTTTTTTAATAGCTCTTTATTATTAAAAATATCGGTATCATCATGGCCCAATTCAAGTGTGGGCACTGCCCCACTTAAAAGCTTTTTATGACCAACAACACCTTTTTCAAAGTGTTCATAACATATTCTGCCCTTACATTTCTCGATATCGAGTTTCAAATTTTTTGACCATTTCTCTAAAAATTCCAAAGATTTTGGAAACACGAAGAGACGTACAGCCTTTGAACTGGTATGATTTTTACAATGTGGTAGAATACATCGTAAGTTCGTCAAAGCTCGTAATCTTCTAGGATTGTCATAGACTGCTTCATGGTGGCCCAAATGCATGGTGGGTACTGCCCAGGGTTTGATAAGTTTACCCTCTAAGCATCTCTTATGAAAATGCAGGTTACAGATTTTAATACTATGATGTTTTTGGTTAGGCTTTAAATGTTTGATTTGTAAATTATGTAGCCATTTGCGTTTCATGTTAACATTAGAGGGTAGGCTGTAAAAACGTACGCCATGTTTTAATCTACTTTTGCGACATGTGGGCACAAAACACTTGGTGGTATCTAAAGATTTTTTAATCTTAACCTGTTTTAGTTGGGCCTCAGAAATCTCTTCTTCAGCATCATACACTTCTTTTCTAATTGTGTTTTTATTTAAATGTTCGGGGGACTCATTATAACCTAAGTTTAAGGTAGGTATGGCCCAAGAACGTAACCGGCAGCTGCCGAAACAATTTTTTTCAAAATGCAAAGAGCATATTTTAAGCAAAGGAGTCAAATGATGCGACATTTTTAAATTGTCACACCATTTTTTCAACAATTTATCATCACTGGGAAAGTTGAATAGTTTCAGAGACTCATCCTCCACTAATTCAAGATAGTTGCAATCTTTGACAGCACATTTTAATATTTGGGGACCTAACATTCTTTTGTCGAGTTTAGTCAAATCGGGATTTTTATACAAATGTTTTTCTTCAGCGCTAACGGGTAAATTAAGAGTAGGTATGGCCCAAGACCTTAATCTTTGATTTTCTGTTATACAAAACGATTCAAAATGTAAAGCACATACTTTATTCATATATCTACGATGTTCATCGGGTGTTATACCGGTATTGTGAGACCATTTGTTAACCAAGTTTTTGCCATAAGGAAAGAAGTAGAGTCTTATGCTAGAATTTAGTAAATTAGTGGAGCAATCTTCAACCCTACACTGATAACTATTAATAACCAAAGAAATATCGGCTTTTTGATAATTGTATTGTAGTTTATTAAAATCTGTTTTAAGATCTTCATTTATCTTGGTCATGTCCAGCATTTCCGCTTTAAGTTTATTAAATATTAACTGAAAATGTAAGCCACAAATTTTAGCTTCATTTAATGGATTTTCCTCTCTGCTATTTGCAAATTCCTTAGACCATAACTGTCTGAATTCATTACTTTCCGGTAAATCATAAGGTTCCCTCATTATGGATTTAGGTGCAGAGCATTCACTAACACAACATTTTACATCACTGGGTTCTAAATTCAAGAGATCAAGATTATCCTCATCTAAATCATTACCCTCAATTTGTTCTGTATTTTCATCCTTCAATAATCTTCTTCTCTCTAACCTTTCGACATCTTTTTGTTTAATAAATAAATTTGGCCTTATTCGGTCCGGATTAATTTGATATAAATCATCTAGTTCTTCGTGGCCCAAATTCAAAGTGGGCAGCGCACCAAAGTTAAGACGTGTCTTGCCAACACAAACTGGCTCGAAATGGTCGTTGCAAATTTTATATTTTTCTCTTTCCTTGAAATTGAGAAAATCCAATTTGAGATTATGTTTCCATTTGCGGAAAAGTTTAAAATTTTTGGGAAAACTATTCATTTGGGCTTCATCATATTTACGCGTTTTACCACAGGAAGGAACACAACATTTAAACAATGTCTCACTTGATCTTTGATCGGGTGGGGGATTGTGTATTATTTCAACCAAATCATCTTCCTTATGACCTAATTTTAAGGTCGGAATAGACCATTTAAATAGTTGTCTAGGTCCGAAGCAATCTGGTTCAAAATGTTTGCTACAAATTTTGATGCCCACGCAGTCATTGGGATTCATGGCGAGATTGTTGCACCACTTCTTTAGTAACTCATCGTCGTCTCGCGGAAAACGGAAAAGTCTTATGTCTTCCATATCTTTGCGTGAATCACAACCGCTTACCACACATTTCTCCAAATCAAAATATGACCTTGTTTCATTTGCATACAAATCTTTTCCTTCGTGACCCAACTTCAAGGTGGGTATAGCACCGGGTGAAAGTCTTTTAACACCTACTGAATGGGGTTCAAAATGCTCAGAGCATATCCGCATGAGAGAAGTTAATTTGCCTTTAGGCCAGTTTTTGATATTATGACGCCATTTGTATAACATAGATCTATTATTAGGAAAACGGAACAGTGTAACACCGTCTAGTTTAGTTTTGCGACAAGACTCTATAACACAATGTCTTTGAGCGCCTATTTTTATTTGTTTAAGGCGAGCAGGATTTTGGTAGATTTTGTAGCCTGTAGGAGCATTAAGGTCCAAGGTGGGTACCGCTAAATTCATAGGGCAGCGTTTGGTTAACACGGAAGGCTCAAAATGCGTAGAGCAGATACGACGATGAGAACTGCCCACCAAAGGTAATTGTAAATTGTGACACCACTTAGCCAAAGTTTGGCGGTTGCTATAAGGGAAGCGAAAAAGATGTATCTTATCAACTGAACGCATTTTACGACAGTGGGGCAAACAGCATCTAGGCGACCATTTGACGCTTTCTTGACTGCTAGGAATTCTATCAAGTTTCATTTTTTTCTTATAAATAGCCGGAATGGGAGGAGGATTTTCAAAAAGATGTTCTACTTTGCCACCCAAGTTCAAAGTTGGCATGGCCCAGTTTAACAACCGTTTACCAATGCAATGTTGCTCAAAATGTAAATTGCAGATTTTCATATTCGGCAACTCTGCCACATCCACTTGTAAGTTGTGCGCCCATTTAACCAACTGCTCAGCATCTTCGGGCGGTCGATATAATTTGACATCATCAACTTGGGGATTGCGTTTGCAACTGCTTACACAGCATTCGCCCTGCTCATCCCCATTATTAGGGGCAAAAGGTTTAACCCAGTTCTCATTGATTTCCTCCTCTGAAGGCAAACTATGTGGCACATCTTCCCAACCCATATTAATTGTTGGTATGGCCCATTTCTCCAAACGTTTATTGCGCAAACATCTATCTTCGAAATGCACTTCACAAACAGCATCATTAAATAGTTTGGTGCCATCGGGCACAGGCTTATGTAAATTTTCACACCATTTTTGCAACAATTCTGGATTGGTGGGAAATCGATGTAAGTTGGCATGATCGCGATCACGATTTCTTTTACAAACTTTTACACAGCAGGTTTCTCGGATATTCAATTTCTTTATAACATCCGGATTGCGGTAAATATTCGCATCATCATGACCCAATTCTAAAGTGGGTACAGCAAACGGTCTCATACAGCCGCCAATGCAATACTTCTCAAAATGTGCGCTACATATACGGACGCTTTTGTGCATTTTATGCAAATCCATTTTTAAATTATGACACCATTTCTTAAGCTGTTCCGCCCGCTTGGGTACTGTATGAAGAGTTATATTATCTGAGTGACGGGTTCTTTTGCAAGATGGTACCAGGCAGACATCACCTAAATCCAAATTATTTGCGTTCGGATTAGTGTTAGAAGAAGAAGAGAATTTTTGATGCATAGAAGACATAAATACACCATCATATAAATGCGATGCAGAAGAAGCATCTCTTTCTTGTTTAAATAATTGTGCAAATTTGTGCGCCTTTGACGATGTAGTCGGTTGGGGTGGTGGTGGTGGCGGCGGGGGTGGTGTATACAATTCATTTTCATAAATATTAAATCTATCATTGTGACCCAAATTCAAGGTGGGTACTGCCCCCGGATTCAACTTTCTTAAACCTAAAGCTTCTTTAATAAAATGAGAAGAACAAATTTTATGATTCTTACCTCTATACATATTCGGATCTAGCCTCAAATTATAACACCAGCGACGCAACAGTGTTTCATCTCTAGGAAATCTATATAAAGACAAATTGCAATCATAAGACCTACTACGCCGACAGAAGGGTAAGAAACATTTTTTCTCTTCCTGATAAATGTTAGGATTATCGTGTATTTTGCCGTAAACTGTGCCCAAATTGAGAGTAGGTATAGCCCAAGGCTTTAAGCGAAATTTACCAAAACATTTCTCTTCAAAATGTTTCGAACAAAAAAATCGATTATCTTTACTGTGTACAGGCAGACGAGAATTCTGACACCATTTTATCAAGGTTTTCAAGTCCCTAGGAAAAACGTGAAACTTAACATTTGTTTCACCGCGCTGGGAAGGGCATCCAGGCATGCTACATTTGGCCATTTCGCCACCTGGAAACCCTCCAGAGCTTTCTCTATTTTGATATAAATTTCCGACATCATCATGGCCCAAATTAAAAGTTGGCACAGCCCAATAACTTAAAGAATATTTAGCTACACAACGTTTGGGAAAATGTAAACTACAAATACGATATAATGAATAGTTGACATTGGAGTCGTATACCATTTTTAAATTGTGTAACCATTGTGATAAATACTTTTCTTCCTTAGGGAAACCAAAAAACTGTAAAGATGGTGACGAAAATTTGTTAACGCCACATTTGGGTACACAGCAAACGGCATCTTCATCTTGTACAGCATCGTTATTGTTAAAGGAAAACGAAGAGTTTGTTGAACTGGAAGCATTGTCTTGATAATCTTGTAAAAATGAAAAATTTTGACTACTCGATGAGCCATAATCGGGAGTACTGTAGTCATTATCGTAATTAGGATAATCAGACTGATCCATTGGTGGATAAAAATCCGGTTCAACTTTAATTTCCGTTTTAACCTCTATCTGGGGCTCCAAAACGGCAAATTCATTCGCTGTACCGCTGAACGAAGAAGATAATGGTGTTGTGGGTGTTTTAGGTGGTTCCATTGAATTTTTTGAGGTGGAGGGTTTTGCATATAAAGCTTCCAAGTGATGACTACTGGCAGGAGGTATATCTACAATACAAATATATAAGAATTTATTTATTTAGCATTAAAATATTGCATTATACCTTTTAAAGAAAACGTATTAGCTATTTCCAATTGCGAGCTTTCCGGCTTTCTATTATAAGGTGACGTTAACGAGGTATTAGGTTTTTTGAAGGCTGCGATAAAAAAAGGAGTTAAGAATAAAACAATAAACATTGTTACTTATCTAGACTTACCTTCTTTATCATAAAATTTACCACAGAAATCTTCATTAGCCATGTAATGATCATGTAATTCCATAGGTGTTTGAAAACATAGACGACATATACAACAATCAAAACGAGGTTGATACTTATGTTCATTCAGGTGAGCTAATAATTGATGACGTTCTGTAACACTTATACAGCATATCTTGAAAAGACAATAAATATATTATTCAAATAAATTTGATGATACGAGTACAAATAATATAATGAATATTACCAACATTCAATTATGCAAAATGATAATTAAAGTATTGGATTATTTTGTTTAAACCGATTGCTTACTATAATAAATTATACAGATTTTAAATCTTATATATTTCATACTACTTGTTTGCTTTATGCATTTTGATGTTTGTATCATACTCTACTAGCTATCCTCGAGGCGTTGCCCTCCCAGTATTTAGTTGTGGTTAACTATAAGAATAAAATTAAAATCCGTTCAATTGGAAGGATTACAAATCAATTTGTATTAATCGTTAACCAAAAAAAAAAATAAAAAAATTCTAATGAAAACCTCTATCAGGTATATTTTGTAGGCAAGAATATAGTGCGTATAAAATATGTTGTACATTGCCAACAAAACAAACTCAAATTGGTAGGAGCTTACATATATGGAAGAAAAAATATCGTCGCCGAATCGTCTTTTTTTTATATATAAATTGATAAGAAATAAATACCAATAAATACAAAATTTCGAAAATTATAGAGAAAAAGTTAGTTTTCAATTTTGGGGTATTGACAAAACAATGAAAACTAAAATTATTCTCCAATAAAAATCATTAGCCTGTTATCAAACTTATGTGATGTTTCCACAAGTCGCTTGTCAAGAAATTTTACATGAAAAGCACTCAATTTTATAACTGCCTGGCACACGATGTCGTTTAGTAAACGTTCGTCATAAAGTTTAATAGTGTGTTTCCACTAAGGTGTTTTGCTCGAAAACACGTGTTTTGCTCAAAACATGTAGAAATTACTATGTTTTCCCATATATTTTTGTAAGAGCAAAACACCTCAAACTATGTGTTTTGGATCAAAACACTTCGAAAATGTTCTGAACAACACTGCTTTTACTGAATAATAAAAGGTGTGTTCATTTACTAAAAATTTTCACAAATTTGTAACAATTTTTACTAGAAAGCGTTCATTAACCCAAAAAATTTGCAACGAGAGAGCGTCAAAAGAGCGTACAAAATTGAGAGACAGAAAAATTCTTGCAAGTTTTTGCAAGTAAAATTTTTATTTGCAATAATTATTCAAACAGCTGTTTTGCGTTTGTGTTTACAAAACAATATTTCTAAATTAAGTTAAAAATGAAAATATTTTGAAAAATTTAAGAAATTGTAAGTGTATGTAAACTTTTAAAACGAGTATAAATATTAAAAAGATAACAAATTGATTTTTGTGTAACTTAGGAACAACAGAGTTAAAATAAGACGTCTAGTGGCAATGAACTAAGCAACACAGTATGTAGCGCATCAATGGCAAAGGATGTTCCGGCAAATTTACTTGCTTGAATGTGTTTAAAACTTTTAGGGAAGCAATTAAATAGACACTTAGACACCTTCCATTTTTAATTATATTAATATTTTTGTAGTTTTAACCTCTGAAATGTTTTTGTTTCTTTAATTTTTACAGACCAACTATTATTTTTAGTATCGTAAATATTATGAGTACCTAGCTATTCGGTACTTTACAATTTGAAATTAATTTGAAATAAAAATGAAAATGCAGGCTGTTATAACGTATAAAGCAGCCCATACACATTTCAATTCAATTGTTAATTGAGTCTTTCAATTGAATTGATTCTTGGCCACACACTTCATAAACTGAATAGGAAGATTTTCATTCAACTATCAGATTTAATGAAATTAAAGACAATTTAAAAAATTATTAACGGTCTCCTTGCAAAAAAAAACTACTTCTTGAATTGCACAACGACCGACTCAGTTACGAATTGAAGTGAAACGTGTATGGGATGCTATTTGAAAATAGATATTTTATTCAAAAGTAGCTAATCACCCTTATAGTGCTTAGTGTATTTCCACTATGCCTAGTCCTAGATTAAATAAAATTGTAAAACTTTTCATTATTCTATTACAAGCTGTACTCGAAAAACACCAGTCAAGACAATGCTGAATATAAATGACCATAATCACATTATTTTTATAATAACATTCATATATGTATAATTTGTCCAAAGGATATAATGGTAGTTATTAAGTACTTATATATACCTATACACAACAACACTACTCTAACTTGCAAATTTTTGCTAGTAAAGTGTTCATTTACTTTTTCACATTTTTGAGAGTAATTTTGAAAATTTTCTTGTTACTCTCTCGTTGCTAATTTTTACTAGTAAAGTAAATGAACACACCTAAAATATACAACATTGGGCTATCCATTAAAAGTGAGTAGCAAGTTCGAAAAAAAATTCATTTGTCAGCTACAAAAAAAGAAAACCAAACAAATAAAATCGGCTTTAACAAACGTAAAATTTTTTGGTTGCATTTCCGCTGAGTTCCAAGACCCTCCAAAAGACCTGCAGCAATATTTAGGCTTTCGAAAATGTGATTACTGGCGGTATCATCTAATATCAATATTTTATTCCTGAAGTTCAAGTTTCTAGGACGGTTAAAAGGTCTTATATAAACGAGGCAACTCAACCATAACCAATATGTAAGAAAAGTTCCTGAGGGCCCACCGATACCGTTTTGCTAATAACATTTTGCATGACTAAAAGGAACGAATATTTCCTACCTTCAGTTAAGAGAACTGAGCTCCACAATATACATTCACATATATGCACCTCTATAACCTAATAAGCAAAATTCTTCGGGTTGATATACGCCTCTATGATCTAGGGAGGCTATATGTATGAGGTTTCAAAGCGTTGAACTCTTTTTCTTCGCCACAAAAGCAAACCAAAAAAACCAATGTTACATAAAGATCAAAAATTGTTTTATTGCAATATGTATGCTTGTTTTTATTTTTACAACATGCACTATATACATATCTTCATATTTATGTACAACAATTCTTCATCCTCATATTTCTGGTGCTTATGGGACACACGGCAGTTATACTTCAAGAAAATTCTTATGAAATACACTCAAAATATTGAGTATGTATATGTTATAAAAATTTTCTAGACGTACCACTCTTACTTAATCTATCTAATAACAACTATTGTAATTTCAAACATGTTAAAAGATTTGCTATTTCAAAAATACTTCAGCTTGAGATGTTGCTAGATTTATCTCAGTTTCCGCCATTTGCATCCTCCCCATCCCCTCCCGTATCATTAACGATGAGGATTTCATAACATACATATATCAAACTACAAAGATCTATGTACTTTTTTGTTAGTAAACTTGGTTTTGTTTAAACAAAATAAACGTCAAACTTGCTTCGAAAATTTGAAACTAAAAACACTTAATATCATAGTGGAAACACTTCGACATGTTTTCGAGAAAACACGTGTTTTTCTTTGTAGTGGAAACATGGTATAAGATAATATTCGGATGCCGTATATAAGCTTCATTTTTCCCTGGTCTTGTATCATTTGCCTTGTCTACCTCCGATATATCTGTTAGTTGAATAATAGTTGGCTATAAGTCACTTGTTTTTAATATACAACATTAGCGAACGTTATCAAAACGACATCGTGAGCCAGGCAGTAAGTGATTTATATACAAATATTTCAGACAAGTCGTTTGCTTGTGTTGTGGAAACATTACATTAATATTGTGTATCTTTTATTTTTAATTACTGCATCACATCGACGTTTCATTGGCCCAATCAATTTGTCAACTGTATCTTTTGAACACATGCGCCATTCACTTAAAACGCGTTAGACAAATCTTCCTTCCTTCCTTTCTTTTGCAATTACGAGATCTTATTTTTCCCCATAGATTTTCTATGGGATTGAGATCGGGCGACCGGACAGGCGATTTCAAAACATGCACCTTATTGGATTATAATCATTTAGTTATAACACTAGAGGTGTGTTCTGGGTCGTTGCCATGCCTAAACTTCAAAAGTAATGGCATGTTCTGCTGTGCATATGGATTCATTAATTTTTTTTAAATACATTATGTCGCTTAAAATAGATTTGTAGCCTACACCAGTTAATACATACATTTATAACATGAATTGGCAGCTTCCCTTGTTCAGGAAAACATCCCGAAACCATAATATTGCACCACCAAACTTGACTGTCCTGCATGTGTACTTTGGGTCTAGTCACTATCGGAAACACGGATTTTCTTGCTCAATCATTAGAACGAAAACAATTGCGGTAATGTTGTATACGATTGCCTTTTGTTTACCTTATTAAAACATTGATAGATTAATTTTTTCAGCTTTGCATTCCAAATTCTAATTATGATGAAATATGATTCTCTAAATTAAATTTAATATGTTCTCAATAATTAATACATTGCAATTTTTGAAACAACAAGCTGTCTAAAATTCACGCCATTTTAAACAGTGTAAGTCTTTGTCATGGCTCTAATTCTGCTATTAATGTAAGGAACTATTAGAAAAGACTACAATGAATAAAAACTTCAATAAATAAAAGTAATATGTCTGTAATAATAGGCTACATTGCATAAATTCATTTGTTTATATACACAACGAAAACACAATAGTCATTCAAATACTGAGTACTTTACTTGGTCAAGTTTTTAGTGGGTCAATTTATTTATTTACTTATTTAGTCAATTCAATACAACAAGATCAAGTCTTATATAAAAGTATTGTTTAGAATTTGAGTAAATAATATGACTTCATATTATTAATTTTCAACAATTCTTAAGAACAAATAAATACATAAAATCATGGTCCAACTTTTGAGTGAACCCGAAAGCCGAATTCTGCCAAAGAAATGTAGTTTTTAAATTAATTAGTCGTAATAGTGCATTGATAAACTTCAAACAAGTTCCAAATTCACTCAAATTGGAGCATGGCGTATAATAACAACAATGAAAACATTATTATAATCAATTATAGAAAAAAAGATTATTTAAAAAATGAAATCTTAGTTTTACGTTTACCATAAAAAATTGTAAGTAATTTATTTATCAAGGAAATCACTATGAGAAGTGATTAAATATGACAATTTTGAAATGGCGTGCATTGTATATTGTTTGTATATGAGTGGATTAGCAGGCTCCAGAGACGGATTGAATTTATATAAAAAAAGTTGTTGCGATATTGCTTTGTGACATTTAAAGTTCTTTACCTTCTTTGCAATAAATTCATCCAGCTTAAGGTACTTTTGGTATTTATTGGTTTTAAGTTTGTTGTTTTATTTTTGCGTTCCACCAGCAATTTTCACATTAAAAGATCTATTAAAAGTAAAACATTAATTCTAGGAGTTAACATTTGTTTATTTCTACTCGATCGAAAGAAATGAAAACGATTACAGAGTTTTATGACATTAACCTCCCGAAATGTTTTATAGATAGAAGAAAGCAACATTGCGTTATCAACGAAATCCAGAAGCGAAAAATTAAGAAATGTAACCAATAAATCAGACATATATTCAGGCCTGCGAATGAAAAAAACATATCTAACAATCGAATTCACGACCCGACCCAGTTTCATTAGATTAGCGAAAATATTCCCCGATACCAATTCTAGACCGTATAAAATGGAAGGCATCATCAAAGCTCTAGCTACATGCCACCTAACCGAGAAAGGTAAATATTTATTCAAGGAGTAAATTCTCCACAGTGTAAAATACACTTTCTGATGCACTATGTTAATGTGAAGCTGAGCGTCAATAAATACACGTAAACATCTATGCTGACAGCCAAACTCATTGGGAGGCCCAGAAATATTAATATTGAATTCGTAACAAAATTGGCACAAGGAAAAAAATAACATAGCCTTTGTTTTGAAAGGATTTATTGCGATGCAGTTCCTAGCCACCCAGTCAGAAATATAGCCAAGAGAAGAATTAACCAGGTGTTCTAATGCACCAATGGCGTCACGCTCCTTACTAAACAAGAGCAGAATATCATCAGCAAAGTGGAATGGTTTACAGGCACCAGGGTGAAACACTTACACTAGATCGTTCACGAATAATATAAATAACAAAGGCCCTAGGACTGAACGCCCGAGACTAGAGGCAAACAATTTGAGTACATACATACATATGTATTCACATACTTATGTATTTATGTACATTAATATTCTTATTAAACGAAATATCTTTAATTGTATACTTACATTACATTTAAACATTTCATATTCATGTTGGCCATATTCATGCTGTTCGCATTCTTCAATTGTTTCATAAAATTTGCCACAATATTTTTGACAAAAATATCTATTCAGACGATGTAATTGTTCGTGTGTCTGCAGCTCCTCATTAGACATAAAGGACATGGGACAAACGGAACATTTAAAGTCGTATTCCACAATATTGCAAGTTGATAGAGCAACATGTTGTGTATAGTTTTGACGTTTCAAAAAAACTTGTTTACAGCGCTGGCATATCGGCAGAGTTGAGGAACGTTCTGTTTGTAATTTGCGGCGAGGAAAGTTAAGGGGCTGTATAAAAAAAAAAAATAAAAAAAGAATAATAATTGTAGAAATAAAAAACGAATGAGTGAAAATAACAACAAACAATAAATTTTGTAGCAAAACAGAAAAAACGAGAAAAATGAATGAACATATTTGTGTAGTACCGTAGTACGAACATATTTACTTACATACATACATACATGCATATTCACATCCATGTATACAAAGTTGTGTGAAAAAAAGTGTATGCACAAGCAAGCATTAACACACATCTAAACATATGTAGCTACATAAATATTATTTGTATAAGTATGTATGTACGTTTGCATGGATGTAGCAGCATAGATGCATTGATGTAAGTATATGTACATGCATATATGTATATACGGCATACATATATATATATACATACATCTGTATATGGAATAGTATTATAGGTTATGTTATTGTTTATTTTCTTGTTTTTCATTTGTATTCACTTTGTTTTGGTTTTATGTCTTTTTTTTATTACCTTTGCTTCTGTTTTTATATTAGTCAAGGATATCTGCGGCTGTTCTTGTTGTTTTTGGTTATCATCAGCTGGTGTTGGTGCTGCTGATGCTGGTGCTGTTGCTGCTGTTGGTACTGCCGGTGGTTGCATTCTTGTAGAATTCTCGGAATTTTTACTTTGTTGTGTTTGTTGGGAAACATCTTCATTTTGAGATGTGTGTCCACTTTGCGGATGATGATAATGTTCTTCTTTTATTTTTATAAGTTGCGGCTGATGTAGTTGTTGCTCATGTAACAGTTGTTGATGTTGTGCACGTTGTTGCTGGTGCAGATGATGTTGTTGTTGATGATGTTGTTGTTGATGTTGTTGTTGATGATGTTGTTGCTCTTGTGTTCGCAGTTCACGTTGTTTATGTTTGTCTTCCAAAAAAAAAGATTTGTTTTCAAATTGTGGCGCATTTTTGTGATGATATCCGCCAATATCATCGGGGGGCTCAGCTATAAATAAAAGCAATAGGTACAAAACTTAGTAAAAAGAAATGTTTGATTTTAAGCATTGAAGTTTATTGGTAATATACATATCCTTATATGAAATGGCCTTAATGCTTTGTATTACTTTTAATTGATTAAATAAATAAATACATAAATATTGCCAAAATTGCAGCAGAGTTTAGTTGCATATACTATATATGTATATGTATATGCATACATGCAGATGTATGTGTAACATACATACATTCACATGTATGATAGGTACCCTGTAGGAAATGTTAGTAGTGAAACAGTAGTGATTTACTATTGACACATTCACCAGTACTAGTGAGTTATAATCCACACACAATGTTATTTACTATCGACATTTAACACGTACATGTCATTGCATTTCCACTACTGACACTACCTGGCAACACTGCCAGGTAGTGTCAGAATCAAAATTCACCTTGGTCAGAATTACAATAAATACAACACCAAAAAACATCACATGTAACTATGTACCAAGTCGAATTTATATAGGTGAATGCAAGCGGGAAGGCGAATTCTGTACTATGTATTTTGCTATTGTAAAACATATCGTGAATGTCAAAATCTTAATTCGCCTAAGATTGTTCAACTGGGAAAAATTTTTATATAAATGTTAAATATAAACTTTTATAAATGTTTGTAAATAAAATCACAGATTATATTAGTTTTTTACTTTTAAATTCACACAAATTCCTTGAAATTGCACTAAATCATACAAAAAAAACTTTTAAATTGAAATGGCGCAAAAATGTTTGTAAACAAAAGAAATAAAATTTGACAGTCTCATTGGAAAAAACGTGAGAAGCAAAAAATAATCACCTGAGCTGTCAATGAATTAGCCTTGCCATGTACTTTGTTGAAATTACGAATGTCAAAATATTGTCTCGTTTTTTTTTTTTTTAAAGCAGTAGTGTAAGGCAGCTTTAATAGGTAGTGGCAGAATTACAATAAATACAACAGCAACAAAATACATTTAGATGTTTTTTGGTGTTGTATTTATTGTAATTCTGCCACTACCTGTATAAAGCTGCATTGCAACAGTGTATTTTTTTTCAAAATTATTTAGCAAGTTACGAGTATGTAGCTTACACTAAGTTTACACGTGCAAGTAACTTGTTACAAGTAGCGTGTACATATTAACAACCAATACATCGAAAAAAATAATAAAAACACTTGCAATTTGCAGGATTGTTTACACACGCAAGTGCAAGTTCATTTTCAAAATGTCGTCGAAGACAAACGTTGTACGCCTTTGTACTACATGCGCTTTTGATGTCTGTGCTGCCAAAGTTTTAGCCTAGCAATATTACAGGGGAATTATATTAAGTACATAAATTTTTCACAATATAAATAATAAATTTGTAATCCAAAGAAAAAATAAGTTATAGATGTTTATTTATTTTTGTGTTTTTATATTATGTTTTCGGCATATAACTAAAAATATTAAAATTTTAAAAAATTTTCATTGAAAAATACCTATTAAAGTGAAAATGAAATATCTATGGGCAACACTGTTTGTTTCTGCTTGCATGCAAGTGAAAAAATCACTGCCAACCAAAATCAGTTGCAAGTGAGGCTACTACTTGCAGGTGTGTGTATGTATTAGTAAAAAAATGGTAATGTATTGGGTTTTTTGCACTTGCACTTGCGTGTGTAAACATTAAGTTAGAAACAAAATTTTGACAAATTTACGGAACGGAAATCAAAAGCGGCAGGTTTTTGCTAACTCTTCTTAAAATCATGTTTTTGAAAACATGGCTTAAACATAAGCGCAAACATTTTTAATAATATTCGGTGTACGAAAGAAACAAAAGATCATTGTATCCAATATTTAAACGAATAAAAATTTTCATTATAATATACATTTATACATATGTATGTATGTACATACACATGTCATATCCTGATTAATAAATTAAAGTCCATTCACTAGAAGATTTTTCACCAATACAAATAGTATTTGATATTTTTATAGCAATATTTAGAATTACAACCCTTAATACTTTTCTATGCACATACTTACATACAAATTTAGAAATTTGTATTGAAAGCAATGATGGAATATTTACTATACAAAATGGCGTCCCTTGATTTTACAAACTTTATCACTAGTTAGTTCGGACTCATTTTCCTCGTATTCGTTACTTTGTTTCTAATCTAGAGATGCCGTGGTAGTCGAACTGAGAGACAACAATGTTTTTCTGTTTGATTTCTCATTATTCCCTTTCACCCTTCTAGAATTTATTTTATTACTAAGAGCATGTACATACGTACTCGTAATTGTTTTGTTTGTTTGCCTCAGATAACACTTCATGTTATTTTTTTATTACTTGTATACCTGTAATAGTTATTATGAAATATTTTAAGATATCTAAAGTTCGAAATCTTTTTTTTATATGACCATTTATAACTTCTTTAATTTAAATTTTATTGTATATTAGACATCTACATACTTACATATCTATCTGTGAAGCATAAACTTATTATAAAAATTAATGTATTTTCTAACCACACATTCATATGTCAAGGGCAGTACGCAGTTCTTACGGAAATTCAGGTTCCCATAAGAATTGTGTGTAAAAAAAGTTACTGAATTTCAGGTTGGTAAATTCTTTATGTAAATTTCCGCATACCGGTACGGAGTTCTTATACAAAAGGTAAACTGAATTTTTGAAATTTTTTTATTATTACAGGTATGTTAAAAGTAAAAGTGGAGACTTTTTTCGTTAACTGAAACAAAGATTAATGTTCATGCATTTATTTGCATACGAAATTTTTGACAATATGTTAATAAAATGGAGGAAGAATTGTTTGCCGTATATTTGGACGGTGAACATAGCACGAGGTAAGTATTTTCATATATATATATATATATATATATATATATATATATATATATATATATATATATATATATATATATATATATATATATATATATATATATATATATATATATATATATATATATATATATATATATATATATATATATATATATATATATATATATATATATATATATATATATATATATATATATATATATATATATATATATATATATATATATATATATATATATATATATATATATATATATATATATATATATATATATATATATATATATATATATATATATATATATATATATATACATACATACATATAGCTTTTCTACACAGTCATTTTTCCGTGTAGAAATAAATGTATATTTCCAATCGTGAATTTCTGTAAGAACTCCGTACTGGCCGGCCTTCAATAAAGAAATAAATATTAAATTATCGTTTGCTTTTTTTCATTTTTTTACTGTTGTTCGAGAGTATATAATATATTCAAATACATATGCATATGTACTCAACATACACGTGAACATATTTATATTACGCACATATTTTTAATAGCCTAATTTTAATAGCTTAAGCAAGTCCAGAGCAATTAAACTGTCATATAAAGAAAGAAAGCTCTGCATAGCTCCTAATATACATACATACATACATATACTCGTATGTATTTATATTGTTTTATTAAATCGTTGGAAAATGTCAACAATAAAAGTTTTACTCTGGAATTGTTCACATCCAATCTTGTCTAAAACATAAAAATGTAATCAGCTGTGCTTCTAATTTTATACCTATGTATGTTATATAAAGTGACCTTGCTAATATCTTCATACTTTATTGCTATTAGACAATAAAAAATTTAAATAAAATATTAAAAATTGCCATCAATAGAAGCGATTCTAAATTTAATCTCCTTTTACTACTTAACGAATTACCTAATGTAAGCTCCATTGCTGTAAATAATTTTTAAGGTACTAAAGGACACTGTCTCCCGTAAAATTTAATTGAGATTTGGCTATTTTTTATTTTTTGATCAATTCAGTAATATAAAGCCAAAATAACAATATTACTTAGTAGTACAGCCTAAGAAAAAATAAGGAATGTACAATACCTATGTATAGTATATTAATAACAATAATATAGGTATATAAATAACAATATCTCTATAATGCATATAAAAAAAGCAAAGAAATTTTTAAAATAATTATTATAGCTAAATTTATAGAGGGATAGGAAAGGAAGTTAGAAAATTGAAGAATGCTGTTCAATATTTGATGTATCTAGAATGCAAGAAACACCCTGTTTTAAGATACCTTAAAGTGCGAATGAGATTGAAATTTTAGGTGTGTTTCTTTACTTTCCGGGCAAGTTTCGGGCAAAAGAGAGCATGCATGAGTTACTCTCAAATACAGATAAAATTTACCTAAAGTACGGGAACGCAAAAAGCCAAATTTCTAGCCCAAAAAGAAACATATGCTGTGTTTTGATATGGCAAAAAAAATTGTCACTTAGTTTTACGAAAAAATACTGTGATATTTTTTACTTTTTAGCTTTTAAGGTCTTTTGTACATTCCTGTTTATTTAATTTTTATATAAAAACACTGAAATGATTTGTATACGAGTTGATTCAAATGAACTTTGTTTCTTTGCTATTGTTTATTTTTCGAACAGCTGATTGCTTAATTACTTGCCCAAACTAGCCCGAAGAAAAAGTACGGGCTGTTTAGTGCAAGAAGAGGAAGCATACTATTCTCTCAAAAGCGCTCTCATTTGCCCAATTTTAAAGTACGGGAACGCTTTTCGTGCAAATTGGGATCCCGCGGGATCCCAAAGTAGAGTAAAGAAACACACCTTTTATGTTGAATAGGCAAAACATGTGAATAAAACTATGAAAACAGATAAAAATTTCCTTTATTTCTGTTCGGAAAAATACATACAGTAATGAATGCAATAATAGGGACATAAAGAAATGCGGGCACTTAAAATTAAAATTCAAAAAGGCTTATTAAAAACAAAAGGATAATTTTTTTTGCTTGTGTTTTCGTCTAGTGTTATGTAAGTTATGTACGTATGTACATATGTATGTATGTATATGCTACGAGGTTCGAACTGGAAATTCAAATTATTTTAACACAGTTTTTAGGTACTAGTAGTACAATATTTATAGCTCGATTATTTTCAGTTCATAATTTTGTATTTTTGGCTATAATACAAGTAGATGATGATTTTCAATTATCATATGATTTTTTTTTACCGGCTAACAAAAAATTTTGTCAGGATTGTGTTGTTAGAGAACCTCGTTTTTCAGACTTTTAATTTTTTATATGCTATACATTACTTATAAAATTTGCTCTATAATAGACGAAAGCAAAAGCTAGAAAAATTATCCACATATAACTTTTTACCTTTTTGTAATACTCGATTTCGTTTTAAAAATATGTCTTTTTGAATTTTAATGTTAAGTGCCTTCATTAATTTTTTTTATTTTATATCCCTAATATTTCGTCCATTACTGTAGGTATGTAAATTTAACGATTAGTTTACTATATAAAATAAAAGTTTAAAATCCGATTCTTTCTTTAAAACATACATAGTTATGTATGTATAATAAACGCAGTTATTCCTGTTAAATAAAATACATGTTTTCGTACGAAAAAATTTTTTGTCAAAATTTTATCTAAATATATGTTATATAAACTATGTCAACCAATAATAACATTAACTTGAGAAAAATCACAACAGTTAAGTGTTCGGTTTTTTCAGTTTTAAACAAAGAAAAATGTAAAATGTATTACAACATAATCTACATTTGCCCACAGAATAAACTTTTTTTCTTAAAAAATTATTTTTTAATTTTTTATTTATTTTTTTTTTTTTTTTTTGACGATGTAATAAATACCTATACCAAATAAATATTTTTAACAGATGTCGGAACGGCGTTGGCCCATATCTCGAACACGTCATACATTTAGCTAGTTTGAGATTGCCACGGGCTTGATTTTTCTTTTTTCTGTAAAAACTATTTAAATTTTAAATAATAATACAACGAAAAAAGGTGAAGTTTTACATTTGATGTCCCAAACCGATCATATTAAGAGACAAAACCATTTCATACCTATAAAAAAAAATTTATGTTCAAATGTATCTATGAACGTACTCGTACATATTCACAATTTGTATACAATTATTATCTACATACATACATACATATGTATGTATGTATATCTATAGGTATGTACATATGTATGTATGCAAGCATCAACCTTTTTAAAATAAGAAAATTTGCTCAAAATTTGAATATGTAAACCATTTATGTAGGTAGATGTCAAATGGTAAACAAGCGCCATTTAAAGCTTTAATTTTTTGCTCTGCTTTAAAAACATTAACAAACTTGGGGAAAAAGCACACACAAAACAACAATAAAAAAAAGTCGCAACATGACCTCAAATAACCTTAACAAAGAAGAAACAACGAATTTAATCTATTTGCTTTCTTCTGAAAATTATGTAAGCTCTTTATATGATTTAAGGGAAAAATGGGATTACTGATGATTTCGAATGGGAATTATTTGAAAAAGAATTTTTTTAGGTAAAATTGGACTTTGCCCTGAGTGTAATAAAATAAAGGAATATTGAAGAATTATAATTATTGTAAAAATTTTCTAAAAAAAATACTTCTTTTCTTTATACATTCCATTGAGAACTGGCTCCTAACAACTGCAATTTTAGTTTAATTTGCGAAATAATAATATTTCTAGAGCGTCTATACTTTGGGGAAAAAACTTATTGTAGGTACATAAACATAAAGAAAAATATATTTGCTTTAGTTCGTTGGTTGGTAAGTATGTGCAAATATATAAATGGATAGTATTACATTCATTTATAGGGATACAACTTAAAACGAGTCAATAATTTTGGGTGTGTATACTATCGTGCCATAAAATACAAGTATGTGCATACATATATGAAATTTGTATGTGTAGGTAGATAGATAGATATGTGCATGCATACAGAGTGGAGTGTGCTGTTCGGTTTTATAGTGTATATACAGTCATACATCTTGTGGGTATTAAAATATATGTACATATACAGAGATGGATGATTTCCAAATGCTGTTGCCTGCCACAAACCAGTCACTGCTGTTTCTACGTGCTTTTTTTATAAAATTATTTTGTTCGTCTTTAATTTTTTGGCTCATGGCAATATATTCGTACTCGTGTATTCGTAGTAACAAAAACTTTTCTTGGCATTAAAAACTTTTATGTATTTTTCCCACTTTTATTAAAGTTGTTCTTTAATGCTTTTATATTTATAAAGCACATTATTAAAGTATGGTTAGTATAGAGCAGAATAAATTCCTTGCTTAAATGAAATCAAACACAACCCAGCCCCAATTCATACTCTCCTCTACCGCTTGCCATACTTTATCGCCTTTCAGCTCCATAAATTCAAAATGTATAAAATTAAATAAGAAAAAATTATAATATATTGCAAAATTCCAAAATAAAATGAAAAATAATCAAAATTGATTACTTTGTTTTCATGAATTTCAGTTTCAGTTGGTTTATAGTTGGATAGATTTTTATATTCGTTTGCTGTGTGCAGTTCAGTACTCAGAGTTATTTATTTCTTTTTTTTTTATTCTTTTATTTATTTATTCATTTTTGTGTGTTTCTTTCTCTGTGTTCGGTGCTTGTTTTCTGTGTGTCTTTGCACATTATGTTCCCATTCATTTCACTTCGCCACATTGGATTGGATTGGATGGATGTATGGATAGGTAGGTCAGTCACTTTACAAGTGGAAGTAATAACAGCCGTTGGTTGTAGCTGTTGTGCTTGTACAAGCCGTCTCCGTCGTTATGTGCTGTGGTTGTCGTGTCGTTGTTTCCATCGCTCCTCACCCAAGTACATTTTCATCGTTTTCATGATGATGACGATGATGCTCTTTGTAAATATTTACTCAGCTCTTGCTGGATACATACTAAAAATTATAGATTATTTTCTTTCCATTTACAAAAAAAAAAAAACTTTCAATGTATTTCTCTCTACCTAATAATAAAAAAACTGCAATGTAGAA
The DNA here is from genome assembly GCA_914767995.1 of Thecocarcelia acutangulata. Lineage (NCBI taxonomy): Eukaryota > Metazoa > Arthropoda > Insecta > Diptera > Tachinidae > Thecocarcelia > Thecocarcelia acutangulata. The sequence goes on along the minus strand of OU612097.1, from coordinate 23,903,499 downwards.
CATTAATTGTGATTATATCATCAGCTTTTTAGTTTTCTTCTTTGTTTATTTTTTCCTACCCATTTTGTAATTTTTGATTTTTAAATTGAATTTGCAAAATTTCTCGTTTATAATTTTAAGGTTTTATTTCTTTTCTTGCCGATGAAAAAAATTCAACTTTATAACAAAATTGTTTGTTTTAACTCTTCCTCTGTTAATTTTATGGGTTATAAAAAACAAATTAAAGAATTTTCGTGAAATAAATTATAATCTATAACGCATCCAATTAAAATTTTCTATTTTGCAAAAAGCATTTTTATGTGAAATATTTCTCGACGATATAAATAGAAAATTTTGTATCTTGCTCAAAAAACATAATAAATCTTAAAAAATGGCAATCCGTGTTGCATAAATTTAACGCATGATTTCAAAATATTATTTTGCAAGAATTTTATTTTTTTGGTTATAAATGCTTTCTAAAAAGCATTTATAACCATTATATAATTAACTAAGCGTTAATTATTATTACTATTTATTTATTAATAATTATACGAAAATTATTCGCGAACAACAGATGCGATTTATGTATTGAAATTAATAAATAAAAGGAAAAACTTTGGACCATAAAAATCATACCTATAAAATAATATTATAAACCTTTCGATTTTGATTTGAAATTTTATATTGTAAATTATGTAGAGTTAAAAAATATGCAAGATACGTAAAAACTTTAGCAACGTCAATATATAGTACCAAGGCGAATTTTGTATAGTACACAAAAAGCTTATTTATGTGCCATTCATAACACACAGACGAGTAAGAAGCAATTTGTTGTATGACAGTGCCGCGTAACGTATATACATGAAAAATTTTACCATTGCGGTAGAGGCAAATTATACAAATTTTAAGAGATTTTTGTGCGAAATATTTGCTAAACTTAAAGCATTTAGAGTACACTATATACATATGTATGTACGTATATATCCCAGAATTTAATTGAGTTTAAGAGAAACAGTCTGTAGGATCTGTATATTATTAGACATTAAGCAATAAGAGTGCCCTTAGATAAAGTTTACATCCGTCTGCATTAATAAATAAATAATTCAGAGGCCAAATTACCGCATACGATGATATCGAGCAATATTATCGAAATTTTTCTTTTTGGTATCATGGCATACGATATCGAATGAATTTTATTGCAATAATATAAAAAAATTAAACAATTTTTATTTTGTATTCGTACTTTTAAGAAACATGTGGTCTTAAACCTATTACATTTTATTTTATTTATTTTTTATTTATTTATGACATATTGCAGTACAAAAGCCATCAAGGCCAAATAAAGTACTACTGCACAGGTAGATTAATAAGTGCATATACCTGAGTAACTCAAATAATAATACAATTCAAATCCTTATATAATGCAAATCAATTTACAATGTAATTTAATATTATTAATGAGACAGACATCATAGAAATTATATTCATTCTTCTTAATTCAGTCTACAATACAATTCAATTATATCAGTCAACTTAAAAAATAACAACATACTAAGATAAGATCAAGAGGATTACATCAATTTCATTTCCTTTCCTTTCGAGACTCCCCAGCCCTAGAACATATACAAATATAAGTATGGCAACCAGTATTAATAGCGCAACTCCACACACAAACAAAAAGATAATCTTTAAATTACAATCTGATATGCACCGTTTGCCATAATCCAGAAGTATCGTAATGTTATTCGATACGATAGTTAATTCGATGTCTTATGCGGTGATTAGACCCCAGAATTAAATTGTTATTGTGACCATTAAAATGCCAAAGTATACTATAAATGTATCGCTTTCAAACCATAATAACTAAATTTGCTAAACACAGGCAGCGATTCCATAGAGTGTACTCTATAGAGATCGCTATAGAGTGTACTACTCTATAGCAATAGCTTAAATGGGAAACTATTTAGGTTACAATCTCATTCTCTAGATTTTTTATATCCAAATATGTAATATATAATGAATATTATAATAATTCGTTTATTTATATAATATCTGAGTTAAATATGTTATACATAACAGCGATGCATACATCTATGTATATAAGGACTTTTTATTTGCACAGGTGAAATAGGTATTAAAAAATTCGTATTTGGCAGGACCGTAATTAATGTGATGTTTCTACAGCATAAGCAAGCGACTTGTCGGAAATATTTACCGGTTTCCATATAAAATCTCTTGACAAGTCATTTGCTAGTGTGGAAACATTACATTATCGTGCTTTTACTAAACTTTGACGAGCGGCTTGCCTGGAAAATTTGAATGAAATGACGCTAAATTTTTTTTTAGCAATTGCTATATAACTATTCCAGACATGCTGCTTGCTTCTGTCGTGAACCCCTCATATTAATTAGTTTTTGTAGAACTTAAGACGAGTGACTTGTGAGGAAAGTTTGTATGAAAACCACACGATTTTTTTAGTACTTTGGAGGAGTTGACCGTATGTATACTGTATATAAATATGTATAAATATAAAATATATCAAAAATACGGAAAAGCAGAAGACAGATTTTAGTCCAAAAGGTAATATACATATGTAATATATTTTTGATATAATGACACATAGCATTTAATTTTAAGAAAACATAAGTTTTTTTTTCACATTTTTTGTTTTAATGGTTTTTGGCATATACATATGTACATAATTAATAATAAAAATAGGTGTTTCATTACTTTTTGGTTAAATTCCGTGCAAGTGAAAGCAATCATAAGTTTCTCCCAAAAAAAGATAAAACCGCTAAAAAGTACGAGAGCATAAAAAGCCAAATTTCAACCCAAAAAAAAATTTTATATTTTTCCTACTTTTCAGTTTTTAACTTTTTCGCTCCTATTTTTTTTTTTTTTTCTTAATTCTGGTAAAAAGTGTGGAAATCATTTGTACCTACTTATATGGGTTGTTTCAAAATAAATTTCTTCTTTGTTATTGTTTAAGTTTTGGTTAGATGGTTGCTTAACTATTTGCTCAAAGTTTCCCGAAGAAAAAGTATGGGCTGTTTCGTACAAGAATAGGAAGCATACCAAATGTTTAAGCATAGAAAACTTTGCTTGCAAATCCGATCCCAAAGTAGAACACAAATACATGCCTACTATTAAAAAGATGGGGATATAAAAACCTAAATTTACGAGTAGCGATCTGTAGTAGAGGATAACCGCCGGGAAAGTATACTATTTTGTTTTGCCGCCATTTTGGTAAAAAATGGCCTTGACAGTTCATATTTGGCAGTCGTGAAATAGACACATGGCAAATTTATTATGGAAAAATTCTCGATAAACCAAAATATTTCGTTAAAACATTTTATTAAATTCAATCATCTATTTTCATAATATAATCATAATCAGTGGCGAGGCACCTTTCTATTTGGACGGATATGTGAATAAACAGAATAGTTAGTTCAAGTTAGTGGTCAACAGAGAAACCTCAAATTATTTATAAATTATCCACTAAAAGTGACAGTATGGTGTGCTATTTGGTCAAAACGATTAATTTTAAAAAAGAAAAAAGGTGTGATGAACAAAATATATCAATTTCGAAAATGTTTAAAAACTCGTAAATAGTCAATTTTTTCACTTTTTGAGATATATTTTTTATTATTCATTTAATTGTAATCGTACTTTATAAATTCGAGTAGGTTTCAAAAGTCAATCATGAAAATATTGTATAAAACTCTTTTTCAAAAATGATCGTTTTCCATCACAAGCGATGTTGTGATATGATTGAAAACTTTTAAACGCGACAACTGCATGCTTTGGGCTTATTAACATATGGTATTAACAAGAGGTTGCCACATCGCATACAACCAGGATTACAATGGAATTAATGCTAGCATACCTTCCTGGCGGAGACACTGTATTTGGGTATAAGTGGCGAATCAGTAAATCATTTTAGAATTTTACAAAACGCAAATCACAAAAACAATTAAAAAACAGTTTAATGATATTTCATTATTGTGTTGACAGATTTTGTTTGAAAATTTCTGTCCAAATACAACGATACAAGTAGGCTTGTGAACCTAGCATTAGATTTTTAACCTGTAACGATACCTTTAGTTAGCTGTTAATTTTAGTCAGGCAAAAATTACCCATAACACTTTTAATTGAAAATATAATTGAACTATAGCGGCCTTGTACCCATAACACTTTTAATTGAAAATATAATTTAACTATAGCGGCCTTGTACTAACTAACTAACTAGCTGCTATCTTTCCCTTATGGCAATTTGCACACAAAAAACTTAGCAGCTAGTTAGTTAGCATAAGGGTTTTAATTATACATAAGGCCGTAGGTATCCACATAATTAAATAAGTAAGCATAAAATTCACAATTAAAAATTGTGCCTTTTTGCCATTGTTTTTAAAATCCAGAAACTGTTTTATGCCTGTATTATTTTAAACAGACGAAAGTGTAAAACTGAAAAGAAACAAAAAGAAACTCTTACAGTAAAAATGTAGGTAGGTATGTTTTTTTTTTTTTTTTTTTTTTTGTTCAATATTTGGTTTTTGGATAAACTTACATACATATGTACATGCCTACCAACATAAAAAATAATGTAGGTAAAAAATAATTATTAGCATTTAACATTTTGAAATGCATGGTACCCCCTGCACTATATTTACAACTTACAAAAATTCTTTTGCAAAGAAGATTTTACAAATAAAAACAACACTTACATTTAATGATGACTTCCTCGGTTTGTATTGACGGTGTTATGGTAATTTGCTCTACTGGCTCAGATTTAATATGCTGCAACATTGGTGGCAATATTTGTGTATGTGGCCGATGCAGTGGAGTCTGTTGAGCATGATGATAATAATGTTGATGTTGTTGATGGTGCTGATGATGATGCAGAGCCGCTTGTGGCTGTTGGTGTGGATGATGTGGTTGCTGGGCATGAAGATGGGGATGTAAAGTATGAGCTGCTGAATGATGTGCAGCAGAAAGGTGATGGTGTGAAGATCCTGCCGCTAAAAGATGTCGCTGATTTTGTTGCGCATATAAAGAGTTATGTGAATATGCATCAAATCCTGTTCGTCCATTTGAACTTCCACTCGATAATAAAGAGTGTGGATGTGCAGAAGATGCTGCACTATGTTGTGGTTGTGTTAACATTTCAAGGTCAAACATTCTGTTGCGAGCAACATAAGTACCACCACTGGTAGAACTATTCGCATTGCCGGCAACACTCCCACCCGTTGCAGATAAAGAAGAATAATGATGTGAAGAAGATGATGTTACCGGCATGTTATGCGTTGTAGCACCTACTGTTGATGTATTATGTGCTGAACTCGTTACAACGACTCCACTACCCGCATTGTTACTACCACCACCACCACCACCACCTCCAGCACCAGCGCTAACAACTCCCCCAGTTGCTGAAATACCAGCATAACCACTTGTAAACATGTGTGGTGCCATTGTATGATTGTGATGTGGTTGCTGGTGCTGTTGCTGTGTATGATGATGGGGATGATGTTGCGGATGCTGAATATGGCGCGAATCTCTTAAATGAAGCCCATGTTGATAATGTTGCTGCGTATACCATTGTTGATGTTGCTGCTGCTGCTGCGACGGCGTTAAGTGGTGGCCATGATGATGAGCTTGCTGCTGTTGTTGCTGCTGCTGCTGTTGAGGGTGTTGATAGGGCGCATGGATGTGGTAATGTTTACGTTGATTATTTTGTGACATTTTGTAAACATTAACTACAACAACAATTTATCCACACATATACGGCACACTCACTCAACAATAAAGGAAAACCAAAGGAAAACAAACAAACCGGCAAATTAAAATCAAAACACACCGCTATTCGCTTTGTTGTTGTTGCCTTTGTATTTATTTATTTACGAAATCAAAACAAAACGCAAACACTCTCACTATTTGTCGCTCTTTTATTTCATTGCATTTTTACTCTCCTCATTTATTTGCACTCTCTTTATATACAATTTTTTTGCTTTATGTATTCACATTTTTTTCTGCTTTAACTTTTTGAAAATTTTTTCTCCGTTCGTGTTAAGCTTTGTAATCTGACTTCCCAATTAGAAAATTTTTTCACTTCTGAATTTTCCATTTAAAATCTCACATATTCAGTAAAATTTTGATCATTTTCTTTAAGATTAATAATATTTCATGGTTGCAATTAACATTTATGTGGTTTTAAAAACGTTTTTATGATTTATTTTGATTAATTTAAAATAAAAAAGACTATGTATAAAAGTATCGCAGATTCACCGTACACGAAAAATTCAACCACTCGCTTTGGTGTCACTTTGACAACTGATTAAAGAAGTACAAATGCTGTTGATGAGCAAGTCGGCAATTTTCCTGCAATTGAATGCAATGATTGGTTCAAAAAGTACTAAGTAAAACAAATTATGCAATTACATCGTAAAACATTTCGATATCTTACTAGGCAAAAATATGCATGTAGCGAATGTATTTCTAAGGTTTTCTTTGCTTGTTTTATTTAAAACTCTTAATTGAAATTTGCTTTAACTTAATAAGAATTCTTATATTTATTTTCTTTGATGCCGTAAATACCGTAAAACCATTGGAACCTAAATTTTTTTATATTTTACATATTAATTTACTAGAACTCAATTCTTGCAACTTCATTTCCAATCTGCCTTGTCCATGACACCCTCAGTTGAAAATTTACCAGATTAATAACAATTCTATGAAAATTAATAAGCCCATTAACAGAATTTCTGTAATATTTTATTTTAAAAATATTAATGCATGCGTTCAAGATTCAAATTAATCTGTTTATTTTTCCAATTTTAATAAAATATGTGATAAAAATTTTTATGATCCGGCTAGAAATAGAATAGTGTGTATTAATTGTGCCTGAAAAAATAATCATGCTTAAAATATATGCAAAGCAAAAATAAATTGCAAAGCGTACTTAAGTGCCATCACTTGCTGCATGTTTATTATTTCACATACAGTCATTTCGTGCATTTTTCAAAGTTGATTGTTTAACACTGAGAAATAAAATTCTCTCTACAGGGTAATTCTTGTAATTCAGCATGGTTATAGAAAAATGTTTTCAGAATTGTTTTAGGGATAAGCTAAGAGTTTTTTTTTTATTGTGCAATATATGATGCATTTTTGCTGAAATTTTAGTTGGCAAAAATAGATTTACATTTATGTAGTTATATAATAAATATATTTAAACGAAGAATTGCTAATAAAAAAACTGTTTTTCTTTGTTAAAACGGTAGCAAATATTTTCGACAGATATGAATAGAAATTATGTTATTTTTATAATTACAAGTTTGAATTTTATACGAAGCATTTCCTAATTGAATAAATTAGTAGTTTCACTTGGAAGGCATGTGTATAGCGATACACATATTTTATTTTAGTATGATATATTATTTTATATATGTCTAGAATAAACTAAAATACAAAAAATTATAAACAGCTTGTATTTCATGTTTCCCAGCCGTTTATATGGCAACATTTGGACTTTGGAAACTTTTGAAAGATATTCTCAAACATTCAACTTTATATCCCAACAATCTAAATAAATTATTGAGAGTTTAAAAAGCAAAAATGTTGTATTAAACTAACATACATTTTTTAAATTGTGTATTAACTCAAATTTTGTTAAATTCGAATTTTGAGGAATCAATGAATTGCTATGAATATGTCAAGTATCTATTATTTATTGATCCCCCATATTCCATAAGGCGTCATCGTCGTCACATGAAGTCGACACAAACATTTTTTCATTTATTTACTCGTTGCCAAAAAAAAAACAATTGAATGTTGTGGAATGCTTTTATCTATCGCTTAGGTCTAAAAAATACCGAAGGCTTATCAAAGAATACATAATTGCTTTTGAAGGCGAACGTGTAACCGAGTGTTTTGTCGTCTTGTTGTGACGACGATGACGCCTCTTCGAATATGGGAGAATATTTGTCATTGACGAGCGACGACAGAAATGGGGTGAAAGGAGTCCTGTTGTTCTTTGTGACCCTGTTTAAGTAAAAAAACACATTTTTAAATTGTTGCTGGCTCATTAAAAACTTGCATGTTTTAATAAGATAACAACAATTTATGTAATAGTAAAAAGTAGCAATATTTTTGTTTATTGATTAACATAACAATTATCCGAACTGAAATTTATTTTTGTAACACATTTTGAGAGCTTAAAAAAATGTTAACACTTGATATTTATGTAACTTTTGGTCCTCTTTCACTAATTTTTATTTTCAGTGATTCTTTAAGTTCGATTTCATCATTCAGGTATTCCTTCTCAGCTTGTTCGTCAAGCACTCTTCTCAACTCTCGTTTAACTTCAGATATCCTACTAGAATTTTTTGCAGATATAGGAATTATTCGCTCAAATTTCAATATTTTATCAGGCCGTATTTCATTAGGACATTCGCTCAATTTATTTTCTAGGTTTTCAATAAAACATTTATTATTTTTTAAAATTTCCGTTGCTCCATTTGCATCCATTTTATTTAATAGCAAAACACAAGGTTTTTCCAACAAAGACGGATCATACAATTCCAGTTCCTTGTTTAGGGCAAATATATTTTGAAGACAATTGCGTTTCTCATGCTTAAGACTTAACTGGAAACCAAAAATATCAACCAAGAAGAGTAATAGGCGAGTGCGTTCTACGTGCTTAAGAAATTTATGGCCCATACCAAAATTAGCATGAGCTCCTTCAATTAAGCCAGGAAGATCTGCAATAGTAATTGAACGCAGATCGGGATAATCCACAGTACCGATTTGAGGTCTGATTGTGGTGACTTGGAAAAAAATGAAATTACAATTAACAAACTTTGTTTATGAAGAGATATGTCAAGTATTTATAATTAAGTCGCCATCGTTTATCAGTAGGTTCACTTACATGGATATGAAGCAATTTTAGGTTTAGCGTTTGAAATAGCTTTTAGGAAAGTACTTTTTCCAGCGTTTGGAAAACCAACTAGTCCAATATCTGCAATTAGTTTTAAGTCCAAATTTACCACTTTATGTTCACCCTTTTTTCCCAAAAAATTTGTTCCCGAACATCCACCTACACCACCGCCAGCCGCTATGCAAGAAGAATCAGGTTCATTGAGATCTGCTATTAACTTTCCCGTTTCATCGTAGATCTGTACACCCACTGGTACTTCTATTTTTTCATCCAAGCCTCGCCGGCCTAAAATACGAACCTTACTGCTGTCCTCCCCACTTGAGGCTGTAGCTCTTTTCTCTTTGTATTTCTTTTCTACGTTTTTTAGAGTTACGCCTTCTTTAGCCACCAAATATACACAGCCACCTTGACCTCCAATACCACCATATTTTGGAACACCATTGCCACCGTGACCACCCTTTACAGTTAGACGCAGAGTATCTAAAAATATGTTGCCACCTCTTTTCTGGGATCTAGGTGCCTAAAGAAAATACACATTAAATCTTTATTTTACTTTCAACACTAAGTTTGCTTACGTTTCTTGCGGTTTTCATTAGTAAGTTAAATAATTTTACCATATTTTTAATTTTTAATATATTTATGGTATATCAAAATTAAATTCTTACATATGAATAAAGCGAATGATCCGGCGTAAGCAAAACACAGATGTTTTGTTCTCTCATTTTTTTTTTTTTTTTTTACTTTGAAAGGTGTGGCCAGACTTTATTATTAGTAAAAAGCCAAGTTGCTGAAAAGTACCTAAAATTTTATTTAATATTTTTTTTTTTTTGGGGAACATGCAAAAAAAAAAAACAAACTGCGCGACGTGTTTTAGAGACATTTTGTTTTTTTTTTCATTTTCTTTTCAAGTTGTTACAAATTCATGATTTTTAAGACAAGTCTTTTCTTATCTGTTGTTGTCAAATAATATAGTATGTTTCAATTTTTATTCTTTAGCTAAAGGCCAAATAAACTACACAAGCCGCTTGGTAAACACATGTTTTCCGTTTGCTCATAAACGATGCAAATATAATTCATGCAAGCACGAATGAATCACTTTATTTTGTTTTTTTCAATGAAAGTAGATGGTGATTGCGTTGAGGCAATTTGCTAGCCATATAAAGTTCCCAATGTCTAAATTGTATTTAATATTTAATTATTTGATCTTGTTTAGGTAATTAATTCTTATTTTTGCAGCTAAAGATCGTTTTGGTTTTATATAAAAAATTCAACAGTATTTATATTCGATATTTCGATAACAATTTGTTATCATTGTCAGGAAAATTAAAATGTTAATTTTCTTGATGATGACAACAATTTGTTACCGAAATATCGAAAAGAAATACTGTTGAATTTGTTATGTAAAACCAAAACGATTTTTAGCTGCAAAAATAAGAATTAATTAAGATATAAAACGTTTAATAAATAGTTATACGTAAACTTTTATACAATTCTAAGTCTTCTAACAAGATCACTTTTTCTTTATTAATTTTTTGCGCTTCTTCTTCCACCAATTCACCCAATAATTTTTAATTTGCAATGTGAACACCAAAACACTTTATTTTAATAGTTCTGAATATAACGAAAATATTAGTGATTAGTGTTTCAGTTTACATGGCACAATAAACAGAGGAAAAACAAAACGAAATTATGATAAGCAGATGAAAACAGCAATTATAAGCCCAATGGAGAATATAAAATTATTATTAATTTTCATATACTACTAAGTTGTTGTATTGTTTTTAAATTTTATTAATATTGGTCTCGCAATTTTAATTGATGATTTTGTAAGCAACTTCAAAAGATAATCTTCAAAAACATATGTAGCATAAATACATTCTTATGCATTGATTGAATTTTAGTATTTGTTCAAATAATTTGCAAAATTTTCAAGATTTTACGAGAAAAAACAAGGAACCACATGTTACCACTTTATTTTTCTTTAATCAATACTCAATAATAGTGCAATTACTCGATAAACTGGCATCGCTTTATTTTATTTGAAGTGTAATTGCCACCCTGTTGTCTGTTCTCTCTTTCTTCACTCATTCTGGATTTGTTTTCATTTAGGCTGCACGTGTTGCAACATTGCAGTAAGTTTTCAATTTTAGTTAAAAACGTGAAATTTACACAGTATTTCTATTTAAAAAAATGGAACCTGGGATCTGCTACATAAAGACTGAGTAAGAAATAGTTGAAATATTTGTTTTTTTTTATTACAAGCAATTTGTTTTTAGATATTTAGTAGAAGATAAAAATGCCGCAGACAGTAAAGAGGAAAACAACAAAAGAAAAAATTCAGAAGGGAACGGCACCGCATTAAAGGAGGAAAAGGTCGATGAAAATTACAAAGGGCCAAAAGTTCAAAAATCACACAAGAAAGATCGGAAACGGGGACAAAATAAGGTAAATGGCGTAACCAATTGGTTAAAATTAAAAAAAAAAATATATATCGGAAGGAATTACATGCATAAATAGTAATATGTGTGGCATCAACTTTTACATCGCTTTCACACCAAGTCTGGTTTTTGCTGGTGGTAGGTTGTACAGGCCGCCAGTTTCATGAAACCAGCCCACTTGGGTCCTTTTGGTCCCGTTTGCTGGTGGTAAGGGAAATGAGAGTGGCTCTCCAACACTTTTTTTATTATCCCTGGAACAAATCTAGTTTACCAACGCAGCTCCAAATAAAATAAAAATTACATAGGGTAATAGAAAATTGAAAAACAATAAAATGTTAAATGAAAATATTGGCGGAAACGCTTAGTTTCCGAATTATGGACCGAAGACGTTTTCATATATACATGCAATTTTCTACATTTTTCCACCTATGTCGTCATTATTGGGATCATTCGAAAGTTTATGAATATATCTCCTGAAACATACTAAATCTCCCGGAAAAAAGCTTAACTCGGTAAATATCATTATGTACATACATACATATGTATGCATGGAGGGATTCTCTCTTGTATGGTATAAGAGATCTATTAACAAACTTTCATATGATACCAATATTGACTATATAAATGGAAAAATGTGATAGAAAATCGAATGCATATATGAAAACTTTTTCGGTCCATAGCTCGGAAACTAAGCTTTTCCGCCAATATTGTCATTTAACATTTTCTTATTATTTATCAACTTTCTATCACCCTATTTTTATTTTATTTAGAGCTGCGTTGGTAAACTAGATTTAAGCCCCTATAGAACGAGTGAAACTGCTTTTGCAAGTCCAACATGTTTCGACTCAGATAAGCGAAGCTCAATGTTATAAAGGGATAATTGATTGCTTTATCCGTTTACCAAAAGAACAGGGAGTTCTTTCGTTCTGGCGTGGAAATTTGGCTAACGTTATGCAATATTTTCCAGCACAAGCAGTAAATTTTGCTGTTAAAGATAGATACAAACAATTATTTTTCAAAGGTATTGATAAGAATGAACATTTCTGGACATATTTTATTGGCAATTTGGCATCTGGTGGTGCCGCCGGTACTACATCCCAATTTTTCGTTTATCCGTTAGATTTTGCTCGCACTCGGCTCGCTGCAGACGTTGGCAAAGGTGCAGATGAACGTCAATTCAAGGGTTTGGGCGATTGCATACGAAAAATTTATAGGAGTGATGGACTTAAGGGGTTATATAAAGGCTTTGGTTTCTCAGCGCCAGGTATGGTAATCTATACTGCTATTTATTTTGGTTTTTACGATACCTGCCGCGACTTTCTCGCAAATCCGAAGACTGCGCCTTTTTACATAAGTTGGGGCATAGCTCAAGTGGTAACAACTTTTGCTGGAATAACAACGTACCCGTTTGATACGGTCCGTCGTAGAATGATGATGCAATCGGGTTTGCCAAAAGAAAAAATAATTTATAAGAACACGGCACGCTGTTGGGCAGTTATCTTAAAGACTGAAGGCTTAAAAGCATTTTTCAAAGGAGGTCTGTCAAATGTAATTCGTAGTACTGGGGGCGCTTTGGTTTTAGCTTTCTATGATGAGATTCAAAAGTACTTGATTTAATACTTTGTTTTGTTAAAAATAACTTTTTAAAATAATTTTTCCTGGCATATGGCCGCTATAGCTGGTTCGGACGTAGCCTAATCTGAGGGTTCAATTTTCGATGACATTTGTAGCCGGCAAAAACGAGGCGAATGTCCTTCAAATGATCAATTTGAACTTTCTATTTTTTGATTTGGAAATCCATTAAGGAATAATTTCAAACAAAATTTCATACAAAATCCCAATTACCCGACTTTTTCGGAGGGATTTTCAAAAATTTTCTTCCGAAAAGACCATCTCCTCGAAAATACAAACAACTGACTAAAAATTTTACAGAATTCGTCCCAGCTGTTCTATATATATACATATATATTTATTAGATTTAAAAATAAATTGATAAACCTAATACTAATTGTCTGGAGCACTGGCTACATAGGCCATCGGCTCTAGGTGTTAAAATAAATGTATATGTATGTAAATCTATATACGCAGTATATAATACATTTGTTTTAGACGATGGTTCCAGTATGAATTATAAAATTATATCTGCCCAATTAAGAATATTCTCACGGAATTTTTTTCTCTAGGAATTTATTCCTCACGGAATTTATTTCTCTCATAAAGTACTTTTTTTAAATCAAACTAAAGAGAAAAAAACACAAATTTTGTCCGTAAGAATTGAAGAGCTGATCTCCCTTTAGTGTTTTCAACAAATAGAAAGAAGAAAAAATAAAAAAACCTCATACTTAGTTTTTGTTAATAATTGGAGGAAAGGGAAAAGTGATAAAATTCCTACGGAATTTTTATTTATAATTGGGCTGTATATGTTCTTTATATTCTCTTATGTAGGAAATTCGTATAGTTTCACTGGGTTGTTTAGTCCAAAAGTGTCAGTTCTGAGCTTCTGGTAATAGGTGACTGATAGTGAGCTTCAAATTACATTTAAAGCAGAATGGGGTTGGCTCTCTGTTGAGTATATGAATGTGTGTGGCATATGTGTGTCCTAGTCGTAGGCGAGAGAAAATTCTAATTTGGTGGCGTGTAAAATTTGTGGGATTTTTTGGGTGTGTGTGATTTGTGTTCAGCTTCTTATAGTGGGGGTGAAAGTAATTGTACCATGTTCTGTTTTGAGTTTTCTTAATATAATCTTTTATAAAGTTGTAAAGATCCGGCTTCTCGGGTTCGTTTGTCAGAACTATGCGAGCATTACAAACAAATTTCGCGGCATTATCCGCATATTCATTCCCTTTTATATTAACATGACCTGGGACCCATAAAAGCTTTAGTGTGTAAGGGTTTTGAATCAATAGGTCGCGAATGCGGTTAACTTTAACCCAGTTATTTGAGTTGGGGTTGGAAACTGATTTTATAACTGATAAGCTGTCAGTACAGATTATAGTTTTGATCCTCTTGCTTAAAGCTATTTCCATAGCTTCGGTTATGGCAGATGCTTCCGCTGTGAATATGGATGAATAATTGGTTAGAGTTTTGAGGCAGATGATATTGCCGTTAAGCTCAACTATGCCGTAGGATGTGATTTTGTATGTGTTTTTTGACCCATCTGTGAAGAAAAATGTCCAACCTTTTGTTTGGTATGTGTTTTCCTTTTCGAGGTATTGGCGTTTAAAGATGTCGTTTGTGGTGTTCGGTTTAACAAACCTTGACAGCGTAATATCGCAGGAGCTGTTGTTTAAAAACCATGGGGGGTATTTGAAAGCTGTAGTTTTTATTATCGTGTGTGTATTAAGAATTTTTGCTAGATGGTATATTTCGTTAGTAGCTGAAGCTATTCTGTACTTTATTTTTGCAGTTGAATGTTCGAAGACATCTTGGACGATTACGGAAATGTTCTGGAAAATTATCTTCGGAATTAGTATTGTTTTGATTTCCACCAAACTCAAGTCCGAAAGTAAACTTTCGATTGTTTAAAAATAGATAAAATTTATATTCTTATTTTTGGCTTAAAGAAGAACCAAATTTTAAGCTTTATATTAATTTCTCTAACATGCATCTGATACAGTTTATTATTGTACTGATAAGCATTGGGCTTAAATCCACGCACGCAGCTCCAAATTAAATAAAAAGTACATAGTGCTAAAAATAATTGAAAAATAATATATAAAAGTACGCGAAATTAGGGGAAACGCATAGTTTTCGAGATATTCTGAAATTCTGAATTGATTTGGCCATGAAGGCTTGTAAGTTCGTAATAAATCAATAAAAAGAAATAAAGAAAAAAAAAAAAATAATAATAATTACATGTAGCTGCTGCAGTTCCATAACATTTTGATAAAAAAATTTGTAGAAACTGGATTGGTATCTAAAGCGTTGAACATTTTTGAACAAATTTTGTATGTCCGGAAAGAGAAAGAAAATTGCACTAGAAAATTTTGAAAAACAAATTTTTGAGTGCCTACATCAGTATAGTATATCGAACCACCAAGGATAGCTTTTAGTACTAAAAACTAAAATCCATTCTAAAATTACGCAATTTAAATATTTATCTCAATTCATTTGGATTACCTTTAAATGTTTAAAATGTCATACTGTGTGTGATGCTTTATAAAGCTGACCGGATAATTACCAAATTTTTTCTCAACTAGAATCGTCCGGTTTATAAAGATGATCGCACGCTTCATCTTTGCAATTCGCTTATTAATGGCCCAACGGAAACAAAATGTCCTTTAGAAAATTGCCGTTATGTTCATGATTTGGAACAGTATATGGCCGAAAAACCCAAAGATCTTGCTGATAAATGTCCTGTCTTTGAAACGAAAGGATTTTGTCCTCGTGGTGTAACCTGTCGTTTCGCTAATTCTCACTTAGATGCTGAAGGACGAAATATTAAAATGCCTGAATATAATGAAACTGCAGCATTCACTACCTGCAATGGCATCACATCAGAGCTGCAAATACGTTTACGTAAACGGGATTATGATTTCTCGAAATGCAAAGAAACTGTTAAAGAAGCCGAAAAACAGCGTGAAGAGAAGAAAACACAATCCAAAGAAGAAAAACCTTTAGGAGCTTGTGCAAATGATGATGAGACTAAAGGAAGAGATGCAAAGGTCAATAAGACCGTAGATTTTGCCGATAAATTGGTTTTATCCCCTTTAACGACAGTTGGAAATTTACCCTTTCGTCGTATTTGTAAAGAGTTTGGTGCCGATATAACCTGTGGTGAAATGGCTTGTTGTGTACCGTTAGTAAAGGGTATGACACAAGAATGGGCGCTAACAAAACGTCATGAATCGGAAGATATCTTTGGTATACAAATTTGTGGCAATAATCCAAATATCATAGCACAAACAGCTCAGCTGTTACACGAAACAACGAAAGTTGATTATCTAGATTTAAATATTGGTTGTCCCATTGATTTAATCTACCAGCAAGGAGGTGGTAGTGCTTTAATGAGAAGAACTAATATATTGGAGTTGGCTGTGCGTTCGTGCTCTGCTTTGAATCCTCGAATACCATTTACAGTGAAAATGCGTACTGGTATATATGCCGATAAGAGTGTAGCACATGATCTATTGCCTTTAGTAGAAGAATGGGGCGCCGCAGCAGTTACAGTGAGTATGCAATTTTTGATCTATGAGTATTTAGAGTTAAAAATAAAATATCTTTTCTTTCCTTTTTAGTTACATGGTCGTTCACGTGAACAGCGTTACACAAAAAATGCCAATTGGGATTATATTGAGGAATGTGCCGCAAAGATAAAGCGGATACCGGTGATTGGTAATGGTGATATTTTAAGTTATGAAGATTATTTGGAAAAGAGGGTAAGTGTTGGAGATTTTGTTTAGAATGTTTAAAAATGTTAAATTAGTTCTTAATAAAAGACAGCTCAATAAAAACGTGCAATTTTAATTGTACATAAAACAAAAGATGGATCAATGACACTATTTGTGAAACAAAATATCGGCTAAATGCTCGGCAGCTTCGGCGACATACTTCTATCCGATAGTCCATATTTTCAATGATTCCGAGGCTTGAGGTGGTTAATGTCGTTTATATGCCGAATTGTCTTATCCTTTAGCTCTTGATATGTTTTTTGATAATTGATGTACACTTTTTATTTTAAATATCTGCAGCGAAAGAAGTCCTGTTGAAACCCCATATTGTTCAAGCCTATATCCCCAATTTCTGGACACAAAAAGTCCGTTATCATCTCTCGGTAGCTAAAAACATTTACGGTAATTGCTGAAGAAGTACGTAGGTGTATGCGAACTGGACGCGAATGTACCGGTGCTTTCACATTTCCCGGGTTGCTGAAAGTTGCGCTAAATTCTTCCGATTGTAAATCCATTTGATCGATTATGCTGACCGAAAAGTGCACGGAATGCTTTTTGATTACACCTTTCATTTTAGTAAAAACCTTCAATCATCATAACTCGCTGCTCAACTGTGTACTTCTCCAGAGTTGAATTTGCCAATCACTGAAACAAAGAAATGTTAAAATAAGTTGGACCAAAAAAACTTGACGTTTAGGTTTGAATCACAATTAACATCTTGCAATATGATTGGACCACCTTTTAAATGATGTACAGGTGGGCCAAAAGATGTCATCCGATGTTGTTCTGCTCTCATTTATTTATTTTTTTAAATGAAAAACTCTGCCTGGCTCACGTTGTCGTTTCGTTGACGTTCGCTAATGTTTTATATTAAAAATAAGTGACTTATAGTCAACTATTATTCAACTAACGGATATATCGGAGGTAGACAAGAAAAATGATACAAGATCAGGGGAAAATAAAGCTTATAAACGGCATCGGAATATGTTTTTTGACATTAAAAATTATGACTAACGTTTACGAAACGACTTCTTGAGCCAGGCAGTTTGCTTCTGTTTTTTTATTGTATTTATTTGAACCTTTAGAACTTATTGGTCAGTTCGAGATGATATTGGCCAAATAGGCGCCGTCACAATTGATTGGTATAGGGGTTCGTTTTATGGCATTTTGCATCACTTCGGCGAGAACTTCGGGCGTCAGATTATCGCACTAGTGTCGAATGTTGTCCTTGATGGCTTCCAGGGCCCCGGACTTGTTCACGTAAACTCGGGTATTTAAAAAAAACCTGACAAAAAAAAGTCTGGAATGGTCAGTGTAAATCGCCAAAACGAGAGTGGAGGCGACCCAGGAATGCCGCCTTGAGAATATCGGTTGTGGCTCGCGCAATGTGTGCCGTTGCTCCGGCCTGTTGAAACTACATGTCGTCATATCCTCCAGTCCTAATTCGCTCAACTGCGGCAGAAAAAACTCGGTTAACCTGACCCTACAGCGCGCACCGGCGGCATTGAAAAAAATGGCCCGATGACTCCTCCAGCATGAACAGCGCACCATGTAGTCACTTTGAGCGGGTGTAATCGCTCCACGTGCATCACCCGTGGATTTTCAGTGCCCCAGAAGCGATAGTTTTGCCCGATCACGTACAAGCTAAGGTGGAAATGAGCGGCATCGCTCATTATGATTTTGGTCGAAAATTCGTCCACTTCGTCTTTGAGATTGTAACGGCGTCCATTTGACTGAATTGACCAATAAAATTCTAAAGTTTTAAATAAACATAATCAAAAACCAAAATCAAAGCTTTTTTTTTTAAAAAATAAAATAATACAAAAAAGTGAGAGCCATACAACATCGGATGACTTCTTTTATCCCATCTTGTATAAAACAATAATAACTTTCATGATACTAAAACTTACTTTACGGCTCTTAAGCCTCGACACTTTTGCCAGAAAGTAAACAATGCTGTTGATAAACCGGCTTAACTGATTTTAAATAAAATCATTACGAAGATTATTTGCTGAATATTTATAATAACCAAAACCCATAAATTACTAAACAAATTGGACGGTATTCCACGAATATATAATTTGCAAAAGGCTTGAGGTCCTTTTTTTTATAAAATTAAAAATCTTTTATTTAATTTGAAAAACATATATTTTAATTATTCTCCTATATTTGTCCTCCGAGTTTGTCCCAATTGAAGTGAAAAGGAAATTAGTGATTCAGCTTATACTACCGCTAATAACTTATTTATTTGTAGTAATATTGACTCTCAGTCATTACATAAGATTCAAGTGGCTTTTAACAATGCAACCCGCTATGTCTATGGCATAGATCGTTACGGTAGTGTTTCTTTCTGGCTTAGGATGATCCTAAGCTGTGATTTATTAGACTATTTGCGTATAAGAAATTTGTTATTTTTGCATGGTTTATTGATGAGAAAAACTCCATCATACTTGTATGAAAAGCTTCATTTTGGAACTTCAAGCCGTTGCATGACACTACTGGTACCAAGATACTTACATTTCAATACATCCAGATTTTTTTTGATTAACACCATTAAATTGTGGAACTCTTTACCCTTAAGCTTTAAACATATACAAACGAAAAACAGTTCTGTTAAAGCTATCGTTGACTATTATTCAAAAAATTGACTATGATTCAAAAATGATTAACTTTAAATTTCTCTTCATTTTATTTGTTATTCTCAAGTATGTTATACATGTATGTATATATTTTTTAACTTAATAAAAACAGGATTATTGCTTTATTATTTAAACCCCTATTTTATAATAATATTTTGATATATGCGTATTTGTTTCTCCATGTATCGAAAATGTTATGGAACTACAAAAGAAAAATATTCTTAATGTTCTTATGATGAAATAAAATTTCCTATATTTCGGCTAACATTGTTGCTTATCCTCAGAGAGTTATTTAAAATAGTTCATAGTGCCGTCAGGTATTTATATTTCCAAGTTTATTCACCTGCCTTTGGAAATATAAACAGCTGACGACACTACGAACTATGTTAAATAACTCCCTGAGGATGATGTTGGCCGAAACATAGGAGAATAAAAGAAATATATACATTTTTTAAAATTAAATAAAAGATTTTTAATTTTATAAAAAAATTACCTCACGCCAAAAACATATCTAATCAACATTAAATATTAAAGGTTCGAAACAACACAAATT
Source organism: Thecocarcelia acutangulata (assembly GCA_914767995.1). NCBI lineage: Eukaryota > Metazoa > Arthropoda > Insecta > Diptera > Tachinidae > Thecocarcelia > Thecocarcelia acutangulata. The sequence continues at coordinate 23,883,571 of OU612097.1, read as the reverse complement.
TGCATTATATTTTGGTAGATTATGTTTAGTTTAAAGATGGTACGTCGAAACGTATCACTCAGATCAATTGTTCTCTGCCCTTTTACTGCAATTCTATTACTATTATTATTATTATTATTATTATTATTATTATTATTATTATTATTTTTTTTTTTTTTTTTTAGAAAACTGCGCCCCATGTATCTTCCGTTATGATTGGCCGTGGTGCCTTAATAAAACCTTGGATTTTTAAGGAAATAAAAGAACAGAAAAATATGGATCCTTCATCTGGAGAACGATTTGATATGATGCGTAAATATGTTAATTATGGTCTTGAACATTGGGGCTCCGACACAAAAGGTGTTGAAAACACTCGGCGTTTCTTACTGGAATGGCAATCTTTCTTACATCGCTACATACCCTACGATCTAATGCTGCAACCACCACAAAAAATAAATCAAAGGCCACAATCATTCAGAGGTCGTGACGAAATGGAAACTTTAATGAGTTCGCCAAATTCACAAGATTGGGTTAAAATAAGTGAAATGTTGCTCGGGCCGGTACCGGAAGGTTTCACATTTGTGCCTAAGCATAAAGCCAATGCATACTAGTATTTGTACAAGGTATAACAAAAATAAACCGTAAAATATTGTTATTTATGTATTTGTGTTTTTCTTTTAGAGAAAATGATTACAATAAATTTTTAAAAGAACAAAAAAAAAAAAAAAAATAACTTAAATGAAAGCAAACTTAAAAACTAATCACAATAGGAGGCAGTTTAGGTTAAAACCTTAAGCTAAACAAATTTAAGATTTTTGATAATAATCCAATGCTTCTTCAACATCTAATTTTGAACCCAGAAAAATCGGAGATCTTTCATGAATTTTTTGTGGTACAATATCTAAAATTGGAATTTTACCATTGCTGGCCAAACCACCGGCATGTGTCATCAAATAAGCCATGGGATTGCACTCGTACAAAAGACGCAATTTGCCATTAGGGGCTGACTTAGTAGCGGGATAAATGAAAATACCACCATATTTTATGGTGCGATGAACATCAGCCACCATAGAGCCAACATAACGAGCCCCATAGGGCTTGCCTTTGCTGGGGTCCTTTTTTGCAGCAATATAGTTGAATACGCCAGCCTCCCAATCCGAAGCATAACCTTCATTAATGGAGTAAATTTTGCCCTTCTCTGGTACACGCATATTCCGGTCAGTCAAAATAAATTCACCAATAGCAGGATCATAAGTGAAACCATTTACCCCCGAACCAGCGCCCAAACTCAAAACAATGGCTGTAGCAGAGCCATACAAAGCATAACCGGCAGCTACAATTTGATTACCAGGCTGCAAAGCATCTTTTACACTAGGTATACCTTCAGTCTGTTTACGATAAATAGAAAATATGGAACCGATTGAAACCAAACAATCAATATTAGAAGAACCATCCAAAGGATCAAAGCAGACTATATATTTGCCCTAAAATTAAAGGAAGAAGAAAAAAAATCTGTTTTTGTTCTCAATAAATTTTTTCAAGAATTAAAACCATTTACCTGCTTTTCTACCTCCACTTCAATTACATTTTCATTTTCCTCTGACACCATAAGACAAGTGGTATATGAAGATTTCAACATGTTGATGAACAATTCATTAGACAAAACATCCAATTTTTTAACTTCTTCGCCTTGCACATTAATATCGCCAGCAATACCATGCAATTTCGCAATGCCAGCTTTGCGCACAGCGGAAGCAATTGCTTTTATCGAAGTTTGTATACAGTTCAATAATTGAGACAAATCACCAGTGGCATTTTTGAATTTACGCTGTTCCTGTAACACAAAACGTGTTAAGGTCATAGCGTTCGAGTCAAAAGCTGGACCCTGTTGTGTCATCTTGCCTAAACGACAAAAAGTTTTAATTAACAAATATTAATAAAAAGCGCGAAGCATATTCAAATATTCAACAAAGCATGCAAACTCAAAGAATGGAAAAAGTTTTTGTGAACTAAAAGGAAAATTTAAAAACTGGTGTGGTTGATTTGCAATACTGAAGATAGGGATTTTAAAGATAAGCTTAGAAAATAAAAGCACAACTCTGTATGTATGTATATACAAGGTATCCGCCGGAAAGGTATACTATTTTGTTTTGCCGCCATTTTGGTAAACATTTGTCTTGACACTTCATATTTGGCTGTCGTGAAGTAGACGTGTGGCAAATTTATTATGAAAATATATTCGATAAACATTAATTGTTAAAACATTTTATCAATAATCGATTTTCACGAAAAAATCATAATGAGTGACGAGCCACATTTTCATTTGAATGGATATGTGAATAAACAGACTAGTCGGTTCTGGGCAATGGAAAACCCTCAAATTATTTATCAGTTATCTTTGCATCCACTAAAAGTGGCAATCTGGTATGCAATTTCGTCTCGATTAATCATTGGGCCTTACTTCTTTGAGCATGAAAACGGCGTAGTGGTAACCTTGAATGGAAAGCGATATCGTGATATGATTGAAAACTATTTAACGCCACAGCTGCATGCTTTTGGGCTTGATTAACATGTGGTATCAACAAGATGGTGCCACATCGTATACATCCATTAATAGTGACAGTCTGGTCGGCAATTTGGTCAGGAGGAATCATTGGGCCTTACTTTTACAATGAAATTACTGCGAGTAGTATACCTTCCCAGTGGACACCCTGCACGTACTTATCTACACAAAAGTGCTTTCGATGCTTTTTTTTTACATCAAACTTTTTTATAATTACGTACATATCTGGATAATTTTCTCCTGTTTTTCGAAAACGCACAAAAGCTTGAGTTCTTAAAACGGCTATAAAATACAACAATTTGGTTATACTCGTATTTCTAATATAAATTGGAAAAAAGGTTTATGAGATATTTATGCGACACGAATGAGTGATACGCCTAGAAAATTTGTATGAATTATGTGGTGTTTATGGGACACAAATGAGTGATACGTCTGGAAAATTTGTATGAAATATACTCAATATTTTGAGTGCATTTCATAAAAATTTTCTAGACGTTTCACTCAATCGTGTCCCATAAACACCACATTATACTCAATATTGTGAGTGCATTTCATACAAATTCGTACGAATACTACTTATTCGTGTCCCATAAACACCATTATATTGAACATTTTCGAAAAACAAGCGGCAAATGTTAAATAGGAAACAGTTATACGGATCGTTGCAAAATTTAAAAGGGAAAAAGTGCAATTTTTCGCGATTTGATTTATAGCTTTTTTTGGACTTTATTTGCATTGGATATACTCGTACATACTTAAAGATTGAAGCATGTTAACAAAGATATGTGTTAAATATTATTAGAAAAAGGATACAATGTGTAAGGATTCTAAAAGTTATTGGTTGAACTACGTGATTAATACCTTTATCAGTCATTTTAATTTTTATTTATTGTTGATGTCTTTAACCTGTATGAAACAAAAATACATATGTAAAAACGATCAGTGAAAAGTTTTTTTTTAGTAGGTAATTGGGGACAAATTTGTGTAATTCGTACTATTTAATGTTTCATTTAAATATCGCATTTCAAGATACATATATTTTAATAAATTTTAAACAAAGAAAAGGGTTGATATTTATATCTAAATTTTTCCATCCCTATGGCATTTTTGCCATGGGATTTCGACCGTACATCTAACAAAATATATTAAAATCTTAAGATAAAAGTTGATACTTAAAATTTTTCTCGTAGGCTCATTTTTATCTTCCTAGAGTTGTATTTGCTACAACAACGAAGGACACCTTCCCCTCTTTACCCGAAAAACAGCGTGCCCTGTGGCTGTGTTCTGTAGCTCTCGCCACGAGAAACTTTTCGACTGAAACGTGTGAAATGAAACAAAGTTAAAACAAACAGCTGCTTTTCTCACTAAACTATAGCTATAACTTATTTTGGTGAGTAATAGCTGTCACTTAAGGAAATTACTCGCCATTTTACAGAACAACTGTGTCTGTAAAACTTTTGCGAAACAATTTCCTGCTTTCAACTGTCGTTATTTCTTGCAAATAAAAAGGCTGTGAGATAGTATTTCAAATAACAATAATCATCTTTATATGATTAATAATGCTGAAAAAATAAGTATTTTGCTGTTAAATTAAGTTTAATATATTTATTTACAGAGTTTAGAATAACTTTTTTTTTTATTTTAACTTTTTAATTAATTTTTATACTCTTCACACAACAAGTTTTAAGGGAATACTTAAATTTGTAATTTCTACAATTTTAATTTCCGACCCAACAAAGTAATGGGTGATTTTATAAGAACTATCGGAAATTAAAAAAAAAACACATAAAATTCAGAAAAATGCATGAAATATTTATTTGGATCGATAGTTGGGTCGATATAATTTAATGTTTGAAGATTATTTCATGCAAATGTTGGCCGCAGCTGCGCCTCAAATGGTCCATCCGCTTAGTCCAATTTTGGCATACTCTTTCCAACATTTCGGCCGGTATCTCACGAATAATGTTAGCAATGTTGGCTTCCAGTGCGTCAATCGAAGCGGGCTTGTCACTATAGACATTAGCCTTAACATAGCCCCACAAAAAATAGTCTAGAGGCGTTAAATCGCACGATCTGGGCGGCCAATTGACTGATCCCAAGCGTGAAATAAACTGTTTACCGAACTCGCCTCTCAATTGGTCCATTGTTTCGCGTGCTGTGTGGCATGTGGCACCGTCTTGTTGAAACCACATGTCATGCAAGTCAAGCTCTCCCATTTTGGGCAAAAAAAAGTTTGTTATCATCGCACGGTAGCGCTCACCATTCACAGTAACGTTGTGATTCGCATCATCTTTGAAGAAATACGGCCCAATGATGCCGCTAACCCATAATCCGCACCAAACTTTTGTTTTTGTGGATGCATTGTTAGCTCTTGCAATGCTTCTGGCTGCTCTTCACTCCAAATACGGCAGTTTTGCTTGTTCACGTATCCATTCAACCAGAAATGAGACTCGTCGCTGAACACAATTCTTCGATAAAAAAGTGGATCTTCATCTAACTTTTTAAGAGCCCATTCACCAAAAATTTGGCGTTGTGGTAGGTCGTTTGGCTTCAATTCTTGCACCAGCTGTATCTTATAAGGCTTTACACCCAAATCCTTCCGCAAAATTTTCCACGTAGTGGAGTAACAGAGGCCCAATTGCTGCGAACGGCGCCGAACCGATAATTCACGGTCATCACCAACACTGGCCGATACGGCTGCGATATTTTCTTCAGTTCGCACTCTACGTAAGCGTGTTGGTGGTTTAATGTCCAACAATGTAAATTTGGTGTGAAATTTTTTTACAACAGCCCGAATAGAACCCTCAGTAGGTCGATTAAACTGACCATAAAATGGAAGAAGCGCGCGATGAACTTTCTTAACAGAGCACGCATTTTGGTAATAAAATTCAATAATTTGCAAGCGTTGTTCGTTTGTAAGACGATTCATGATTAAATTATAGACCAAACTGAAGATGTTTATCAGTGACACAAGAAACAAAACGTGCGTGAGCTGTCAAAACTAGTGTTGCCAAAAAGATAATAGCAAAAAAATCACTCGTTATATTGTAACACTTTTATAATGTTTTTTTCAGCATTAACAAATTGCAATTGTTTTTTAATTTTACAAAACTTTGTGCATAAGTATGTATGTATATATTTGTAAGTAAAATGTAAACGTTAGAGCCATACCATACATTTTCTAGGACAGCCGGCGGTTATAATATGACGCCGTCGAACAAAATTTCTTAGCTTTAGTGATTTTTTGGTCGGCGGCGGTACTAATTGTGGCTTTTTTTAAAATTGCATGTCGGCATCGTTTTATATTTTCGGACATTTCTAACGTAACGACGTAATCGCTTAGGATAGTTTTCGACATGGGTTACAGACGCAGTTTTTTCGCTTAGGATAGTTTTCGACATGAGTTACAGACGCAGTTTTTTCTCACTTTTCGAGAAACGATGGAGTAATTTGTTTCACAAGTTTTCGACGCGAGAACTTCTCGCCAAAGTTACAGAACACATCCACTGGTTAGGAATAGGCCAAAGCAAAATCTGTTCCCCGGGGGGAACCGGACGAGCATCGTCATTGACATCTTCTCGGCCTTCCTTAAACCAGTTATATTACAATTGAACTTGTGTTCTGCTCATAGTAGACTCGCTAAACGCCACAGTCAGTATTTCAAATGTCCTTGCGCATTTAATTTCATTTTTTACACAAAACTTAGTACAGTTTCTTTGTTAAATTTTTTCGAATAGTAAAAAATCGAAGAGCACACCAAAACACGACTAACCTTTTAATTTGCCAAAAACAAACTGACAATCCAAAATGGCTGACATTGCCAACATAAATAACAGACATGTCTACCAACATAACAGAAAAAAGCGAAAATCGAAATTTGAAAATAACGGTTATTTTTTGAACAGATCTCGTATGTATACACTTTTGTATTTGTGATTCGATTTTCTGCATTTTTCTTAATACTACAAAAACGAATGTATGATCCTTATCATGGTCATCAATCAGTCTCTATTTTCCTAATTTAGAAATCATTTGCTTGCTGTTGTCAATGCCGCGGAGACTTCTATAAATATGCTTCTTAAAATAAGAATCATATCTTATTATGAAAAACAACATTATTATCAGTTTAATATTGTTATTGTTCGAAAATGATAACCAGACCTAAAAGAAAAAAAAAAGCAACTCTAGATTTTTAGCTGCCATTTAAAACTTGTTTATTTTATTTTCCAAGTGAATTGCAAAACTAGTTAAAAGTTGTTTAAAAATTTGACTACGTAGTAGCCAAAATTTGTTGTTTTTTTGCCTTCCTTTTTCTAGGGGGCACGTAACGGCAGATACTTTTTAATAACAGATACTAATACACACCCACTCAGGCATGTTTTTTATAATTTTCTAGTTCTTTTATTTAAAATATGTTTACGTATGGACATACATACATATATCGCTCCATTATTGCAACGTAGTCATATCTCAAAAAATGAGCTTTTCGAGTTGACAATGCAGAATTGTTAAAAGTACTACATTTTATATTGTGCCAAAAATGTATTCAAATTACTTTTAAACTGTTTCCTTTAGAGATATTTTCTACACAATTTTTCTAAGACTTGTATGGAAACTAAAAATTTGAAACGTGTTTTTCTCGCAACAAGCTTTTTTGAGTTATGACTATGTTGCAATAAAGGAGCGATATGCACATACAAATGTATATTTTTGTTTAATTTTATTTCATTTAATTTTTAGCTTCCATAGTCTTTATTTATTAAATTTGCTGTTATATTTTAATCTCAAATGATATGAAACATACGTACATATGTTGTATGTATGTTTACTTCAAATTTTCTTATCATAGGCATTTTACTTTAAAATTATTTGTAGGTACTTACAAGTCAGTTTTTGTCTATTTCAGTTGTGTTAAAAATGTTTGTAAATACTATTTTTATTCCGCTCAAATTCAATCAATTTACAAATTTGGTCCGTTGCCCACGACTTCTGGCTCCATACTAAAATTTTCTTTGCTGCAACTTAAATATACATAAACACAAACGTTGAAAAAAAAAACAAACCAGGAGGTAAACACTGATAGAGCTCTCTTTGGCACATTAGCGAAAATGTAATATCTACTAAGCGATTTTTATTATACTTGTAGTTAATTTTGTTTGTGACTGAATATCGGACATTTTCGTTCTATTGTACAACAAGCAGGCGCATTTGTGAGGTAATATCGGACGTTTTCGTTCGATTGTACAACAAGCAGGCGCATTATTTGTGAGTGAATATCGGACGTTTTCGTTCGATTGCTTAACAAGCAGGCACATTATTTATGAGTGAATATCGATCGTTTTCGTTCGATTGCATAAGAAGCAGGTGCGTGTAGAGAAAAACTAACAGCCTGCCCATGGAACACAATGTGTTAAAAAAACGCGAGGACATCTTATCGTTTTTCTTACGTGCGTTCATGTAACATGTATTTTTTGGACGAAAAACGTAACAACTGACATCTGCTTTCTGGCTGTGTATCGCGGTTTTAAATGCCAAGCAGGCGAATGGCGCGCAAATGAAAATTTGTATTCGTTGAGAGAGAAAAAAGAAAAAACTTGAACAAAAATAAAGAATCAAACATGGTGCAATTAACCAGGTGGCATCACTAGCGCAGGTGATAATTTTTTGTTTCATTAAATTGTGGGTGTCAAAAATTGTTTATGTTTACACAAACTGAAGCGAAAAAATAATAATATTTTAAACAGTTGGAAAAAGGGCAAGAAACACAATAAAAAAAGTTTTAAAAAATATTTTAATTGCTTAAAATGCGTTCAAAACAATTTATAAAAACAATTGTATTAATTTTCTTTGTTCATTTTTTTTATATAAACGTTTCTTTCTTCATTTTCTTCTGTTTTGTAAACATGTTTTTGACAGCGTCCGGAATTTTTACACAAACAAAATATTATGTATATAGTACAATAACTCTTATGCTGCCACCTAATAAATGCACCATGGAATCAAATATATAAAAATGGATATAAGAGCAAAAACAAAGTATGCATATATGTACATATATACATAAATAAACGTTCAAATCCATGTTAACACATACATACATATATATGTATATGCAAACAATTTTCTTTTTGCTAATTATTTGAAATATATAAAATATACCAATAAAAAATTATAAATAGCTTGTTTTCTATGTGTCCCAGCTATCTATATGTCGATATTTCATAGGAACTACCCTAATCATCAGATGAAAAAAGTTATCAGCTGCGCTGTCAATTTCACCCGTTATGAATTCGCCTTGGTCATGACTTTGCATGCATGGTTTTTGTGTAATTAAGGTTTATGTTATTCCAAAATTTTTTTTAAATTTACAGCCCATTAGTAAATTCTTTCAAAAAAATAAAAAACATTTGTTCGCAAATGGCGGGGGTTTTCAGAAATTATTTTTTAAACTGTCAAACATGCAAACCCTTTTGTGGCTGAAATTTCAGAATAAAAACTACCCTGTGTTGGATTTCAGGCCTCAAAATATCTGCAAACCAAATTTCATTTATATTGATTCAGCAGTTTACGCATGCAAAGCTAAAAATATGTTTATAATACGCACCTAAAAATTAATCTTTCGGACGGACATTTCGACATTGAAAGTCAGTTATTAATTTTTTGCTGCCATTAGTAATCACACTTTAAGTGTTTTCAGACTAATTTAGCGTCTTTGTCACTTTTTGTTATTTCTATTTGGTGATTTGTATTAAACAAGGTTAGTGAGCAATACTGTTCATGGCATAACGTTAACGTTTTTATTTAAGTAACTTACTACAGCGTAAAATCAACGCGTTAAATTTCGCTGCGCTTCAAGCCCTAATTTTGGTCGCACTGTAATACCTATAAATTGACCATATATGTACAAATAGAAGGAACCTTATCAATTCAGTTTACAAAACTTGTATACAATTTGCTTATAAAAGCGTTCAAAACTAAAGATGTTGGTCATTTAGGGTTAAATATGTGTTGCGTAATACACATTTGTATGAATATATACTTTATTTCATCAGTATATATGTGCTTATGTTTATATGTATGTTCTCGTATATGTACGCACAATAATACCTGTTGGCATTTGTAGGTACTGAAACGAGTTTTTCTTGACTATTCCATTCAATAAAACTCAAAGATACATATCTATGTAGTACGTAGACTTGTTTATAAACAAATAAAAAAAGGGGCCCGGCTATTTTATATTAATTTTATACGCATAAAACTTACATACACATGTACTTATGTATATAAACACATACACATGTACCAGAGGATGGCAATAGGTACCAAAAAAAAAAAATACCGGTTGTTAACCCGAAGTAGTCTTTTATGCTTAAGTAAATTTATATCAATGCAATGAAAAGGTTTTAAATAAAAAGTTCTTACATGTGTAATTTCGCAAATATTAAGTTTAATTAACTGCAAATGACGTAAAATGTAAAAAAAATGTGATGATTCAAATATGAGTCGTATTCATAAAAATTTGTATTACCCCCCGTCTAGATTACCAATAATTATGTTAACATTTATTGCAGTAAACGTCAAAATTGTGTTATTGCCAGTGAACACAGCTTAAGCTCTAAACACTTAGACGACAGCAGACTTCACAGCTTCACAGCTACAAATGAAGTTAGCTTCAAATGCTGCCGTCTCGTCAGCAACATAATTATTTTCAAGACTGCAGCAGCACTATGTGTACTTAAGCAATGCAAATTTTAGAGGTGCCAGATATATATTTCACATTAATAAAATTAAAATTACTGACTGAAAACGTAATAATATCACGTAAAGTTGTAAAAACTCTTCAATTTATTTGTTTATTTTATTTATATGATGTTTATTTCTATTAAATATTTCAAACAAATTTTAGTTTTTATTGCTGGCAATTTATATTTATAGTGGCAGCACTGCATTTACTTTTTGCTGCTTACGAAAATAGAAATTAATCTAAGTTGGCAGCAGCAGCAAATGCTGTTGTGAAGTCGTGCTGCTGTGATGTCGTTAAAATAATCGTGTGCATTTAAACACATGTATTTTATTTTTAACAGATTGCTGCTTGCTGTCTGCTGTCGTCTATGTGTTTAAAGCTTTATTGCTAGCGGTTGCAATTATTGCTGCAATAATTGTCAATGAATTTTCGTTAACAATTATTGCAGACACAAAACGTCAAAATTTATTGTCATTTGAGTTTAATATTAAAGAATTTTTGTAACATTCTGCTTGCCAATAATTTTAGTAAATTTTTCTTTTGCAAAAATTATTAATTTAATTCTTATTACTTAAAATAAAGTGTTTTCTTTTAATGGATTGGTGCATTGAAGGTGTTTGCACAGTAATCACGCTATACAAAAAGTTTGCTTGTCTTTAGGACTTTAAAAGTCCAATTAAAATAAAATTTTAAGTTATTTTTCACATTTTTTTGCAATATAATTTTGCTTTTTGCGCTGAACTTTCCTATTCGGTATTTTTGTAATTATGAGTTGTCATAAAAAACGTGTTATGTTTGTCATAAGCAAAGCAATAAGCAATTTTGTACCGTTGTTCTGCCAGCGTTATTGCTTTATTGCGAACATATTTATTGCTAATCTAGACTCACTGTCCTACACGATCGTACGATTCATTCACAAGAAACTGTTTCAAAAGTCTGGCAGACTTAAAAATAGCTTCAGAATGGTGTTGTAGGCCACACTATTATACAAGTATAATTGCAATAATTTATATTAAAAACTTTTATTAACATATAAATCTTACATTACTTAAATTTTTTTCTCGAGGCACCAACAATATTCTCATATTTTTCACAATATATACCATACTGATCGCACGGAAACCAAAATGTTTTGAAAAGTATCGTTAAATTTAAAAAATCGCACGATTTGTTAAAAACTCTTTCGCACGGTTGTATTTTGAGCAATTTTTCAGCACCCATGCTTTATTTAGTAGATTGCACAATCGTGTATGATAGTGTAACAGGCCTTAAGCAAAATTCACTACAGTTGTATTGATAAATTATTAATAGCCTTATAACTGTTTTATTAAGCATTTATAAAATAAGAAATTTATTATTGGACTTACCCTTCTTTAAACCAACAATAAAGTGACAACCTGACATTTTGTTTGTATACATGCTGCGTTATAAAAAATAGTTTTTCATAATATTTTGGATAAATTTAGCCATCAAATATTTGAAAACATCAAATACTTTTGATTTTATAAACAAAACCGAAAAAATTTTCCTGAAGAAGTCTTCCGAAAGACGACGAAATATCGAAGAATATATTAATTAAAACATTTTTTATATATCAGTCGTAAAGCAGCTCTGGGCTGAAGAACTGCTCTCGCGTCATCGTAATTATTTCTTAAGTGCGGTCAGGCTTGTTGTTTTTGTTGTTCGGTCTTCGATAGTTTTGCGTCTCACGCGCACTGGTTAACGGTTTGCCTCAACTAACTGTATTCGTTTACAGTTTTTTAGAGGTTATTTATAGTTAACCACGTTGCAACTTCCTATGTGAAGGCATAGGTCGTTATAGTTAGTCACAGCGATATTACAAACATACTGTTAATACTATCTTGGGCATATGGTCTTTGTCACCCCGCCCATGCTGTTCATCCTATACTTTGCAAATTTACTTTGGAACTGTATAATTACTAAATAAATAAACAAAATTGTTTATATAAATAACAAAACTGACCTCAAGCTTATATTTACATTTCAATTTAATTTATAAAAAAAGGTCAAAAAATTAAGATCAAGATAATAATTCGATTGTATACTCTTTTCCAAAATCTTAAAAAGACAGAAAAAGTAAGTATTATCTGCAGAACTGTTTTTATGAATATATGCTTTTAAAAAAAATATTTATATATATATTTCAATAATATTGATAGCTTTAGTTCTGGTAAATTTTCCATCTTTGAAGAATATTTTTAAAAAACTTCTAGGCTGCTGGCATTTTCATTATGATGGAAAAACTCTAATCGGTAAAAATGTGCGAGTTTCGGGAACAAGATCCCTAGTCTCGTCAGAGTAAAATCCATTGTAGTAACAATAGAACAGAGTAACGCACCTGTAGACCCGTAGTCCATTACACAAACAAAGTGTTATGTAGTAGTTTTTATATTGCTGTACTAAATACAACTCATAGTGCTACCACCAACCTATTGTAAAATGCTCAGACATTTTAAGCTCTTAAATTAATTCTTGCTGTCATTCTCCGTCATAAACAGAGATTTATGCATGCGGGTATCACCATATTAAAATACTTTGTTTCTAATTTTGGTATCTTTGTTTAGATATTTGTTTGCACAATTGTAAATACATAAATATTTAATCAGTTTATACCAACAATTTACCACTATAATTTTTTTCTTGTTATCGTGGCTTGTGATTGCTGTTCTAATTTTGTTTATGCACGAAGATAACAATTTTTATTTTGAGGTTTTTAAAATAAGAACATTTTCGGCCTTATTTATAAAAAATTTTTTATGTTTATTAAGCTCTTACACAAATTTTCTATAGAAATCAGTGCAATAAGAGCTTAATAAACATGAAAAATTTTTACAAATAAGGCAGTTTTAATATATGTAAGTATGTAGTTATCCTTGAATATGATTCGCTTATAAACAACAATTTTTTTTTTACATAAAGAATTACAATAGGTCTGACACAAAATTTCGAAATTAATTTTACGCCGCTTTCACACATTGAAAGTTTACTTTGTAAAATCTTGAGTTTGGTGGTGGCAAGGGAATAGAGAGCGGCTCTCTTACACTTTTTATTTTCCCTTGCCACCATCAAACTCAAGACTTTCCGTGTGTGAAAGCTATATTATTTTGGCACTTTCCTCGATTTTCTTCAATTTGATTTCGTTTTAAATTAAAAATCTGACAAAATTGTGAGAGCAAAACAAAAACCATCTGCATTTGAACACTTACCTACATACAGACGTATGTAAATATAAAAAAATAATATGTAAATATTCACTCCTATTCTGCGTTTCGATTAAGTCTCCGCATTCAGTTCCGTTGCGATCGAAAATTGGTATTCTGATAAAAAACGGAATCGAAAGAAAAAGAAGAAGACAACAATGTTTATAAAATTAATAGCATCAGTGTGGAATGTGGAAATGAAATTGCAAAATATGCAACTTTGTTATCGTTTTCATAAACAAATGTCAAATTTAATACAAAAAGTTGTTTGTATACATAATTAAAAATAAGGTCTTGATAAAGTTTCATAAAAAAAAAAGAAATATATATACAAAAACAAACTACAATTAATTGTTCAAATATATCTATATTACAGTGCAAAGAATCTTGTGAAGATAAAGGTACATAAAAAAAAATTAATAGTGTTGTTATTAAATATGGAAAGACCAAAATAAAACTTTAATAAAAATTGTAGAGGATTAATTCACTGTGTTGCAATTATTATTATTTTTTTTTATATCAATAATTTAATTTTTTAATTTCTATAACAGCTGCATTATTGTTGGTCAGAGAGGAGAACAATATGAGATATAATGAGGCTGGCATTTTTTGTTGGAGGGCCAAGTACATTGTTGATTACTGCAAATTCCTCCCAGAACACTGCTACTTCTTCCTTTGATCGCTGGTGATATCCACATGCAATGTCTGCATTAGATGACATTAAATTTGCCAATTTTTCATACTGCTCTGGTGTTGTTGTTTTCGACCCAAAATACATAAAAAACACATCAGATTTGGGTACAAAAATTAATAATTTAAAACAAACAAAAAATAAATATAATAAATAAATTTAATTAAATAAAATAATTTTAAATGTTTTTTAATCGTTACTGAACATTTTATATAATTTTCTACTTACATTTTTTTTAATTTAAATTTAACTAAAAAACAGATAACGTAAACTTCTCCGTCAACAAAAAAACAACTGAAAAAAACGGAGTTCCGATCGTAATGCAGAATACATACAATCGAAAGAAACTGAGCGGAACCGAAACGCAGAATACCCAAGTTGCCAGACGGAGAAAATTTCGATCCGAATCGAAACGCAAAATAGCCCCCATTATATTAAAGAATAGCACAAAATAAAGAATAGCACAAAATAAAACACAAAAAGGCACTACCATGGTACAATAATGTACAGGTAGTATCGAAACGGTGACCGACCTTTTTTTTTCTGTGGTGATAACTATCAAAAGTTGTCTATATTGTGCACACATTCACACACATTTTTTATTATTGTTTACAAATTGAAAAAGTTTTTGAAGAAAAAAATTTTCCAATAATATTTTTCAAACACAACAGACAGCTTTTTCTTGATCTTTATTTATATATTTAATTTATTGCACGAGTTTTAAATGCAAAAACTTATTGAACAATTTTTTGTAAAATAAAAATACGAAGAAAAATATACGTTTGTTTTTTTATTTTCTTTTGTGTTCTTTGACAGTTATCAACACAAAGCAACAATAAAAAGCCATGTTGTTTTTTTTTTATTGTTGGCTTGTTTCCGCTTTTACCTGTTATATTATTGTACCATGGGCACTACTTGTTTATTTTATTGAATTAAAGAAAATGTTTATTAATAGGTATCATGAAACTAAAAACTAGTTCGTTTTGCATTTTTGGAAGAAGCTGTTACGGATTTAAAATAACTTTCGATCGAAATTAATATCTGTGACAGACTTACACTTTTTCAATTAATGGTTTGCATAAAATTTGGAATTAATACTTTTGTAGATAACACAGCAGAAAATGATGTTGTTATAAATATTTATAGCTATAAAGGTTGGAAACTCAAAATATAGCAGTATTTTTGACACATATTAGTAGTATTTGTAACGGGGTTTATATTATCTTCATATGCTTGCCCAGTAACGTTTAGCGCGATTGTGACAGGACGTACCATTGCACTATAGGTCAAATGAATAGTTTTTGAGGCAAGAAATCAATTTTTAAAGAGTACTCTTTCAAAAAAATTATAATGCCGGTTTGCAATAAACATTTTTAAATACCCAAAAATACAAGAATGGGAGTCAGGTGGCAACCCATGTCTTAAAGCCAAGCTGTCAAAGTTGTAGTTTTTTTTTCGTTTGTTTTGTTCTCTGAAATTCAGCTTTATAGTGCCTAACATTTAATGCATTGTTTAACAAAATATTATAATTGTATACAATTTTTATAAAATGGAAAATATTAATTCAGGTATGTAAAAAAAAATGTTATTGTTTCATAAAAATGTTGTTGTTGTAAGTTTTTTTCTTGTGGTGTGTTGTATTTTCTGTGTAGTTTTGGTTATTGACCGCGTATATCTCAGATGTGTACCAAGGCGAATTCATAACAGGTGAAATTGACAGCGCAGCTGATAACTTTTTTTAATTTTAATCTTTTTCAGATGTCAATGGAATAATTAAAACAAATTTAAAAAAAAATTTTGTTTAACAATTTGTTATATTATTATTGTATCTTGAGCGCCAGGTATCATCCAGAGTTCTCCCCAATCTGGCTGGCCATTTTCACCTTTTCAAGCTCTATCATCTTAGGCTTTAAGTTTCACGAAATAATTAAAACTTTCACGAAATAATTAAGTTTTTCTTTTATTGTAAATTTTTTTTTATTATATATTTTTTTGAATTCCTTTTTGTGATTATATTTATTATTATATTTATTCTTTAAAAAAAAATTTTTTGAAACAATTTTTTAGGTTTTGTATTGCAACTATCATTCAGAATCCTCCGCAATCTGGCTGGCCTTTTTGCTCCTTTCCGAGCTCTATGATCCGAGACTTTAATTTTCACGAAATAGTTAAACGTTTTACGAAATAATTAAAAGTTTATCTTTTCTTGTAAATTTTTTTTATTATATATTTTTTTGAATTCCTTTTTGTGTTTACATTTTTCCTTTGACGTTTGAAAAAGATTTATTTTTTGTAGTGTTGTATTTATTGCTCTTGCATATACCTGATATGAAATCGCCTTGATGTGTACTTTCATGTGGTTGTAATTTCAACTGGAGCTAACTGCAGCCCAACTGCGTTGGTTGCTACGATTGTTCGTTTGTTTGAAAGGTGTAAAGAAATAGCTTGTTTTTTGTGTTTTGACGGATATTACTAGAGCATTTTTCTTTTTAAATTCTCGACAATTTATTTAGATTGTTGGGATATAAAGTTGAATGTTTCAGAATATCTTTGAAAAATTTCCAAAGTCTACTGATGATTAGGGTAGCTCCTATGAAATGTCGACATATAGATAGCTGGGAAATATAGAAAACAAGCTATTTATAATTTTTTAGTTTTAGTATTATTTAAAATATTTCAGAAATAGTTTACTAAACCACGCACTGCATTACGTTCGGCTTTCGTATTTTTTTTTTTTTTTTTGTTATGTTGGTACACATATCTGTTATATATGTTGGCAATATCAGCCATTTCGTATTGTCAGTTTGTTTTTGACATAGGTTAGTCTTGTTTTGTTGTGCTCTTCGACTTTTTACTAAATTTACTTAATAAAAAAATGTTAAATCAAGTTGGGCAAAAAACTTGAAGCAATGATGTAATATCGTGCATTATGGTTGGACCACCTTTTACTTTCTGTTGTATACATATACATAAGGCCAGTTTTGTTCAACAATTATTTTTACTAAGACTTTGTTTCAATCCATTATTAGCTTGCCAACCTCAAACAGTTTATTAACTGATTCAGCGAATTCCATTATTCAGCATTAAGAAATTTTTCTGTATAGATTCTATACTTTCAGCGTCGCAATTCAGACTATGTATAGGTTTGGCATGAACAACAGAAGATACACAAACAAAGCCGTTGAAATAAAACTTTTATTCAAAAATAATTAATTTTACTGGTTAACGATTTTTTGACGATTTGCAGTAATCATATTGACGAGTTTTTCCGTCAAATTTGACGATTTTAAACCAGATTTATCTGAAATCTATGCATACATGTATGTATGTGCAAAAAATTGAGGTGAAAAATTATTCTTTCAAATCACAACAAGGAAGCCGATTATATAAAGTGTTTTATTTAAAAATTAAAAAAGGATCCACATATATATTTTACCATCGAGTTTGTTAAAATAAGAAACAAATGAATTTTCTATAATTGAATAAAATGTTGTGAACAAAACAGAATAATTTTCTTTTTTTTTGGCTTTGTTTTGTGCATCAAAAACAAATTTTCCCCCTTTTGAAAATACTTTCTTTACATTGTTTTATTAAAGGATGATTGCAACTGTTTCGAAATCACAGTATTAAGTGACATTTAATTGACTCTCAACTCAAATACAACCCGCAATTATTGTTAAAATTCTTGTTGATTAGTTAAATCATGCAGACGCTTTTGCTCACAAGAAGAAGAACGAAGTGGGTTGCAAAATTCATCCCTGCGAATTGATTGTTACGAAGTGGGTGGACATGCTTACAAATTCAATACAAAGAAGGCATTTATTTTTGTTTCTAAGGGTGGGCGAGTAGTGGCACTACTATGGAATTTAAAAACGAAATTTTAAATGAAACTTAATTTTAGGCGACATTCTCATTTCATCTATTTTGAAAAGATTTATTTAAAATTCAAATAATTGTTGCATGAGTCAAAATTTTGTTTCTCTTTTGTTTAAAAAAGCAACAGAATTATGTATGAAGCTTGTAATGCCATGCTCAGAAGGTAATTCGAAACATTCGTTTCGCTTTCCGAATCACGATTGCGAACCTTGGTGTTCAGACGATGGTCGTTCTTGTTTAAATTTGAAATTTAAATTTTTTGTGCAAACTTATATGTTTCAAATTATGTCAAATTTTCATTCTATTATATATTTTAATATTCATTTTCGGTATATTAATAAAAATAATTCAGTGTAGAAAATATTCCCAGCTAGGGAAATATGCAATTTGAGAAATAAAATACAATTCGTTTGAATTCCGGAAGATTGTCAAAATTTTGTTTACAGCATGCTCACTCGAGGGCTTAAAATCGAGGTCCGCTCTCTCATTCGTAATTTGCCAAACCTATGATTCGCCATACAAATTGTTCAGAGCGTACCATGTTGGTTCATTTTGAATCTTATTGCCAACCATGTAAAATTTACTATCATAGCATGTTCACACGAAGGCTTATATTCGAGGTTCACTCTCTCATTCGTGGTTCGCGGCCTAATTTTGATTGAACCAACATGATTCGCCATACAAAATTTTGTGAGCGAAAGAACTGGTTTTGTTTTGAATCTCGTTGCGAACAATGCAAAAACTACTGTCATCTCTAAATTTGATAATAAATTATCGCTAGTTTATCTGAACTAGCTATCAAAAAAATAAAAAAATGTAAACAAAGAAAAAACAGAGAATTAATGTGTATAAATCTCTACAATTTACATTGTATATACACATGAGCGAAGAGTATGGAATTGCTGAGTACCGGCAATTATTTTTCCCTTCTTATCCCCCTCACCGAACACTTGTATAAAGTCAAGAATTGTCCAACTAAAATAGCCTTGTCTGATCTTTCTTTCTTTTTATTAATTTATTACGAACTACAAGCCTTCATGGCCAAATTAGTTCAGAATTACAAATGGTTATTACAATTGCATACTAGCTGACCAGGCAAACGTTGTTTTGCCTTTAAACAAATTGACATGAAAGGAATGACTTTAAATTTTCAAATTGTCATTGCCAGTGCAAGCCGTATTGACAACTTCAAATGCTTAAAATGGAAGGTTATGCCTTTCGCAACCGTTAGGACTCATGGTATCAAAACGTTCTCACCTCTTAAACTATCCTTTAAGTACTCTTTTTTTAAAGCGTTGATCATAAAATTTCTCACCTGAAGCCAAATAACATTACAATGACATACATAGGTGCTGATGTTACTTCATAATATTATGTTTACCGATCTGACTTTATCTAATTCTAGCGAGTTGAAAAACTGGGTTGTAGAGTTGACGACCATATCTTGGGAAGTAAAGAGAGCCATCAACTTCTACATCATTTATTCGCAAGCACTTTAACTTTGAATCCGAATATTTAAATAGACAACACGTTCGGTCAACTAAACATGATTTTTGTAAAATGTTGAGTATATTGCTGATGAGCTCAGATTTTGATTCGGTAAAATAACAGAAAGGGACGGGTAATCGAATATTGCCAGCGTATTGATGGAATAGACGGCGATATTTTAAGATGTGATTGTCATTATTTTCAGAAACTGTCAGTCCGATATGAATAATAATAATAACCTGAACTTACTTTTTTGTTAACTTCAGTATTTAGAACGCCGCGTATATGAAATGAATGCATCAATTGTTTGTACAATACATTATGCATTCGCGTTCACAGAAAATAAATTTTACGTGATTCTTTAATTCTTCTTTAATAAGAAAAATTCTCAAGTATCCGCCAGACAAACGTGAAACACAGGAACATGATTTATGGCCTATGAAAGTTACATAACAATATTCGTCGGCTTATATTTATCTCTAATCGTTGTTATCACACCGAAGGAAGTCATTTTAAAATAACCAAAAATATTTGGAACGTTCCAAAACCCAATGAATGGAGTGGATCGGATGAAGATTAAAATTGTAACAATTTCATTTTACGTTAGCACAACTGCGTAAGGCACGGTATCATTAATGAAGTTTGCTTAAATAATGAAAAAAATTGTTCAAATAACTATTGTTATTTCTATTGTAACAGTGAAAATCCTCATAAATACTGCTTGAGCAAACTTTCGAACTGAGAAACAGATTTGTAAAAATTCCGTTCCTCATATGGAATAACTGTATTCCAAATTCACGCTACTCTCACAACAAAAGATCTGCTCATCACTAAAGTGGAATGATGAGGACAGGTCAGCATATTAGTTCTTGAAGAACGTCCGAAAACAAATTTTTCTAAAATGTATGAGGGTTTATTATATTTAATTATTTGATAAAATTGCAGCATAAGTCGCTGGTCGATAAAAGTTGAAAAGTCAGAGCCTAACGCTCTTACTACGTAAGAAGACACATGATCCCTATAGTGTAGGCCATATATAAAACGAATAACTCTGTTAAAGCAAATTTTGAGCTTAGACATATTTTGTTGAGATGTACCCGAAAACACTTCAACTCCCTACAAGAGAAGAGGCAAACACAAAGAAAAAGCTACACGTTTTCTCACATTTATCGGCAAGAAAATAGCCAAATGGTATAATTTCTGCAGAGTGAAAGAAACTCTAGATATTATTGAGTTGACTTGATAGTGAAAATCCAATTTGTTATCGATAACTAAGCCCAATACCTTGCGGTACAAAACTAACTCAACAGGGTGATTACGAATGTGTATATACGGACGAAATGTGCTATTAGCGAAGCACATGGCGCTCGTCTTCGCAGGGTTCAAAGACAAATAATTTCGGTCAGCCCAATTTGCTATAACTTGAAGGACACAATTGGTATTGGAAACAAGGTAATTTAAGCCCAGCCCTTTGTCCTCAGCAAGAAGTTGTATATCATCAGCATATGTGTAACATTTACCAAATTTAATTACATTATACAGATCATTCATATACATCATAAACAGTAACGGTCCTAAAATAGATCCCTGAGGTACACCCCTATGCAATTCTGTCACATAGTAGAAATGAAACGTCAAACCAAAAAGAAATTATCACCTGTTAAATGGGTTATTAAATACAGCAGTGTTGCCGACTCAAATGTATATATGGGAATATGTATATATTATGCATTTATGTACATAAATATAATTTGAAATAACGACAGACAAGATTTATAATTCTTCTTTTTCTCTTTTAAGGAACCGGTAAATACCAATAATTTTGATTATACAAGTATTACTTTTTTTTAGCAAACTGTAAATTTATCCTATAAAATTGTGGCCGTATTCATAAAAAAGTTAAAAAGACGTTCAAATCAATTTTAGGGGAAATTCGATAAAACTGTATTCATAAAATTTTGTGTTATAATATTTTTTTAGCACTTTTTTAAATCAACCGTTTTTAAAACTGATTGCACCCATTTTTTAATACAATTTTAAGGTGACGTTTGTGTTTTTTAGTTGTTTATATTTTATATATTATGAAAAATTTCTAATATTATATGATGATGGGTTGGTATCATTCGCCTAGCTCGAGTTCAATTCTGGCTAAAGCCAAGAAATATTTTTATTTATAATTATAACAATAATTATTAAAATATATTCTGGCGCGAAAATGTTTGTAAACACAAGAAAAAAAAAATTGACAGTCTCATTGGAAAAAACGCGAGAAGCAAAAAATAATCACCTGAGCTGTCAAGTTCTCCTAGTAATGAATTCGCTTTGTCTAAAATGCTTTTTCAAGCTTTTGATAAAGTGTGGCACGAGGGCTTGATACACAAAATAAAGTTGAACTTGCCTGCAAATACACACAAGCTTCTGGAAAGCTACTTATGTGGGCGGAAGTTTGTTATCAGAGAAGGCGGCTTTATAAGCCCAACTCAGCCAATCGAGGCAGGAGTTCCCCAAGGCAGCATACTGGGGCCTACTTTATATTTGATTTACGCCTCTGACATGCCAACGACACCCGGAATCCACACTTCAACTTTTGCAGACGATACAGCATTCTGCAGCGTACATGAAAACCATCAAGTAGCTTCGAGAAATTTGCAGGAGTATATTTCAATATTAGAGATGTGGTTAAAACTTTGGAAAATTAAAGTTAATGAACAAAAGTGTACTCACGTTACATTCACGCTGCGTAAACAAACATGTTCAGCCATCCTAATCAACAATTCACCTATTCCGCAGCAAAATGAAGTCAAGTACCTTGGTATTCACCTGGACCGTAGGTTAACGTGGAAGTCTCACATAGATGCGAAAGTTACTCAGTTAAAGTTAAAAGCAGCTCAACTGAATTGGCTTATGGGCAGAAATTCTACATTGAAGCGGGATTGCAAACTTTTATTATACAACGCAATTCTAAAGCCTATATGGTGCTATGGAATTCAACTATGGGGCACCGCCTCCGCTTCAAACGTTGAAAAAATTCAAAGGCGACAAAACAAAATTCTTCGAACAATTACCGCAGCTCCATGGTACGTAAAAAACTCACGAATTCATAAGGATCTCTGTGTTCCTCTTGTAAAAGACGAATTTTCAAAGTACGCAACAAGGCATATCAATAAATTGGAACTTCATCCAAATCGTCTTGCACGCAATATACTTAATTTCGAAGGACACTCTCGGTTGAGAAGAAGGGACACCCTTGCCACCATCAGAACGTTAAATAGGTGATTTCACCGATATTGATCGTGCAAAATAAAACATTTTTGTCTAGCATTGGCTGGACTTAATTAATTAATTTTATGTATTTAGTATTAAGATTTGAATACTTATTGTTAGTTCACTTTGTGAAGATTCAATAAATAAACGAATGAAAAAAAAGGAATATGTTTTTATAAAATCAGTTTTTTTTACTCAAAATTTTGTTTTAACTAAAAAGTTGTTAAAATGATGATTAGTGTTTGTTTTAACGAATACGCCGGCTGTTAATGTTTACACGGGCGATAAGTCATCTGTTTTGAAAATGATGTTTTTTCTCAAAATATTTTCTCTTTTGTCTTTTTTTTTTTTGTTTGTTTTGCAATCCAATATTTACTTACATATTTAAGCAAATTTTTTTTATTTGTTAAAGATGTTTAATTGACTCAATTGCGTTTAAAGAAGACACATTTCAATAAATGTCAATCACCCGCTGTTTCATCAAGTATAAAAACAATAATATTTCGTAGTAAAATAGCGATTGATTTCGAAGCCGTTGAAAGACTTTAACAGAAAAGAGATGAAACTTTTTTTATTTTTCGTGTATTCACTTCTCAGGTTTGTTACGGCTCAGGGTAGGAAATGCTTTTCTATAATATAAGCAAGAAAATATTTAGAACTTCATTTGGATTTAGATTTCTTTGGCGACGATTATTTTGCAGGTGAGCCTGTTATGGACGTAAATACTCCACCAACAGTTTTTAGAAAATACATTTCGGAAAACCCTTTGACACACTCAGCGGCTTATGCACACAAGTCCGAGCTTGTTCAGGCCGACTGTTCTATGCCAGAACGCTAATTGAATGCTTTGAGGAATGGCTGATACTAGCCCATAATAAAAATTGAAAGATGTTCTTTTTCGGCTGAAAACATAAAATTTTTCGCTATATATGTAAGCTGTTGTGCTGTTTACAGAACACAGACGGGCGGCCCGTCTAGAAATTAGCACCAAAATTGCTAAAAAAAAAACTGAGTGCTTTTCATATAAATTTTCTAAACGAGTCACTCGTCTGTGTTCTGTAATCTGCATGTAGGTATGTATTTATTAAATTAAGGAAATTATTATGTATGTATATATTTAAATAAATTTAGTTAAACCAACTTTTTTTTAATTTCGAATATTTCGACTTGTGTTTTGCCGATAATACGTATACAAACTTTGCGTGCCACTACTTGACTGTGTAAATGCAGCCTAAAGGTCAAACAGCAAAAACGTTTTAAGCACAAAAAAAAAAAATATATATATATGTATATATTTATATATATATATATATATATATATATATATATATATATATATATATATATATATATATATATATATATATATATATATATATATATATATATATATATATATATATATATATATATATATATATATATATATATATATATATATATATATTTCTTACCATCTGATAACACTGGTTGAGAATATAAAGTTTTCTAAAATGGTTTAAGGCACCCACAGACGATATGTTTTTACATCGGTTTTTTATGTCTGTCAAAACTTTTCATTCAACGTACATGTACATTTACGTCTGACATTGTCTATGCTTTTTATTATTAGAAAAAAAAATTATTATTTAAAACATATTAAAATATTCCTGCATTAAAATTTCCTCAATACCGCCCAAAAACGACCGCTGAATTGTTCGTAACGCATAGAGTTCTAATGTCAGATGTTTAAACATAACAAAATAGAACACTTTCTGTTTGAAATTTTGTCAGACGATTTTGCTCATGTTTTTTACAGACCAATGTGAAAAATGACATGTACATTGTTAAAAACATATCGTGTGTTATCTACTTTAGAAAATGAAAATTTGCCAATTGATTGTCAAATTTTGCACTCGAATTTCTATACTTTCGCATTTCTTTTGCTTTTCCGCAGAACGATTTGCATCATAATACACAAATTTATGACAGATCTAAACATTCGTATTGCCATGTAAGCGTACCTTGTGTTTACACGATAGTCGTCTGTTTTGGAAATGATGTTTTTTTTTCAAATATTTTTCTCTTTTGTCTTTTAATTGTTTAACATTTCAATATCTACATTCATTTATGTATTTACATATATGCGTTTAAATTTAATTTTTGTTTGTTAAACATGTTTTATTGACTTAATTGTTTTAAAAAAGGCAATTTTCAATAAATGTCAATCACCCGCTGCTTTATAAAGTATAAAAACAAAAATATTTCACAGTAAAATAGCGATTAATTCCGTAACCTTTGAACGACTTTAGCAGAAAAGAAATGAAACTTCTTTTATTATTCGTGTATTCGCTTGTAAGATTTGTTACGGCTCAGGGTAGGAAATGTTTTTTTTTTATAATATAGTCAAGAGAGTTCTTAGAACTTCATTTGAATTTAGATTTCTTTGGCGACAAAAACGATTATTTTGAAGATGATCCTGTTATGGATGTAAATACTCCATCAACAATAAAATACGAGTATGTTTTGCAAAAGCCTTTGATAAACTCAGCTGATTCTGTAGACAAGTCGGAGTTTCCTCAGTACTATTGCTCTATGCCACAACGCTAAAGACCGGGGCACATAGAATCCGTCGTACGTTATATGTTGCCTTTTTCAACTGACAACTAAGTGGAAATACAAGTATTCTTATGAGATTTGTCACATTCTGTACTTCTCCGTCAACGCTAAGTATTAACTTTTGGTTAACTTTTAACGTAAGTTGAGAACTTTGACAACTATTAGTTAATATTTTTTGTATATTTTGGTTTGGTTTTTGGTTCAAAACTAAAATAAATTAAAAAAAAAAAATTGTGTTAAATTTTTTTTTGTCATGTCTGAAAAATTAATCAAAAATTTTAATCAAATTAAAAAAAAAAAAAAATAAAAACAGCTGATTTTATATCCATTAACAAAGTACGAATTGTGCGAACTTCATACGTCGTTTGCGTTAATGTCAGTTGAAAAAGGAAATGTGTAACGTACTACGGAACATATGTGCCGCAGCCTTAAATGAAGTTTCCAATGAATGATGGACACCCGCTCATAATAAAATGGAAAATATGTTGGATAATAAGGAATCACATTTTTTTAACTTTAACTAATTGCTCGATTATGGATAGCAACTGAACTTTAAAAAAGTTATATTATGTATGTCAACTACAGGGTGGCTAATTTTGCTACATTAAGAAACTCCAATAACTTTTTGTAAAGTTTATATTATTTATTTTTTAGTAATTCATTTGAAAAATAATACATTTTTATTAAAGTAATTCATGAAGTATTGAAAATAAATAAACAATTTTGTCAGCGAAATGTTTGCCTCATAACAGGTGTGTGACAAGTTACCCCATCTTGTTGAAACCAAACAGAGTTGAAAGGGATTCTCTTCCGGCTTAATTCTGGAAAGAACAGCTCTTGATACATCTTTAAGTAACGGTCTCCATTGACCGTAACAGTAAGACTATTTTCTTCGAAAAAGTACCTTGAAGAATCTGTACATCACACTGTGATGAGAACTGGATGTAAATGCATCGGATATACTCGTGGGTTAGAATTACTCCATACTCGCCAATGTTGTTTGTTGACATTGCCATTTAAATCAAAATGTGCCTCGTCAGACATAAAAATGCAGTTCAAGGCGCTTTCATCCTCTGATACCATTTGAATGATCTTCTCACAAAATTCCAAGCGAATCGGGAAGTCTCTTGGGTTCCATTTGTTTGTTAATTGAATCTTATATGGAAATAAGTTTAAATCTTGATGCAAAATTGTCTGCTGTGACTTGTCGAAACTCTAGGATTGGATTGTATAACAGCAGCAATAGTTTTATGCGTCCAAACTGAGGAATCTCGATGATAAGGCCTTCTGGCGATTGTGCTACGCTCGGCAAAATTCCTCCTGAGCCTCATTATAGTATAAAAAGCGTTGCACTATCCAAATTCTTGTTTCACTGTCTCAATTCTCCATTTTAGTTAAACTTAAAGATCAATCTATTAAATACAATAAAAATGGAAAGAAAACAAGTTACAAGTTGAAAAATTATTGTCAATAATTTTTCAAATTGACAATAATTTTTCAAATTGAAGAATTTTTTTATAATGGGTGATTTTATAAGAACTATCGGAAATTTAAAAAAAAAACACATAAAATTCAGAAAAATGCATGAAATATTTATTTGGATCGATAGTTGGGTCGATATAATTTAATGTTTGAAGATTATTTCATGCAAATGTTGGCCGCGGCTGCGCCTCAAATGGTCCATCCGCTTAGTCCAATTTTGGCATACTCTTTCCAACATTTCGGCCGGTATCTCACGAATAATGTTGGCAATGTTGGCTTCCACAAAAAATAGTCTAGAGGCGTTAAATTGCACGATCTTGGCAGCCAATTGACTGGTCCTAAGCGTGAAATAAACTGTTCACCGAACTCGCCTCTCAATTGGTCCATTGTTTCGCGTGCTGTGTGGCATGTGGCACCGTCTTGTTGAAACCACATGTCATGCAAGTCAAGCTCTTCCATTTTGGGCAAAAAAAGTTTGTTATCATCGCACGGTAGCGCTCACCATTCACAGTAACGTTGTGATTCGCATCATCTTTGAAGAAATACTGCCCAATGATGCCGCCAGCCCATAATCCGCACCAAACGGTTGTTTTTTGTGGATGCATTGGTAGCTCTTGCAATGCTTCTGGCTGCTCTTCACTCCAAATACGGCAGTTTTGCTTGTTCACGTATCCATTCAACCAGAAATAAGTGTCGTCGCTGAACACAATTCTTCGATAAAAAAGTGGATCTTCATATAACTTTTCAAGAGCCCATTCACCAAAAATTTGGCGTTGTGGTAGGTCGTTTGGCTTCAATTCTTGCACCAGCTGTATCTTATAAGGTTTCACACCCAAATTCTTCCGCAAAATTTTCCACATAGTGGAGTAACAGAGGCCCAATTGCTGCGAACGGCGCCGAATCGATAATTCACGGTCATCACCAACACTGGCCGATACGGCTGCGATATTTTCTTCAGTTCGCACTCTACGTAAGCGTGTTGGTGGTTTAATGTCCAACAATGTAAATTTGGTGCGAAATTTTTTTACAATAGCCCGAATAGAAGCCTCAGTAGGTCGATTAAACTGACCATAAAATGGAAGAAGCGCGCGATGAACTTTCTTAACAGAGCACGCATTTTGGTAATAAAATTCAATAATTTGCAAGCGTTGTTCGTTTGTAAGACGATTCATGATTAAATTATAGACCAAACTGAAGATGTTTGACAGTGACACAAGATACAAAACGTGCGTGAGCTGTCAAAACTAGTGTTGCCAAAAAGATAATAGCAAAAAAATCACTCGTTACAATATGTTCTTACTACTTTCCAATACTAGAAAAATGAAGAAAAAATGAAGTGTCATACAACATTTACGAAAACACACAAAAAACTACCACAGAAATACATGTCTGCAAATAAATGCATAATTTTAGTATAGCATATTTTGTGCCAACACCTTGAAATTTAATTCTATAAAAAATTATTTTTTTCTGAACTTCAGCTTAGGAGATATACTTAATTAAAAGTAAAATATGCCATTCTTTATTCAAGTGGCAGGCAGTGTAACAAAATGTAACATTTTCGTGCTATTCCACTAACTTTTGCGATTAGTTGTATTAGAATCACTATAAACTAAATTTTGTGAAAAACGTGAGTTTTCTTTTTACATGAGACCAACGATATGTATTTATTATTATATAAATTTTATTATGCATTTGATTAATTTTTTTAAATAAATTTATATAAAATTTGTTTTATTAAAACACTTTTATTTGCCATTTTTCATAAAATTTTTTAATCTAATATTTTTTTGCTTTATTATTAAACATACAAGTTCTTAAATTTAAATAATATTATCTTAGTTTCTAAATAAATACAAATTAAAGTACTCGTTTGAACCGAATAAAACTGATTACTAAATAAAATGACTAGAACTGCACACTCATCCTACAAATATTAAAGTTTGAAAACCTTTCAATTGGGCTTCAAGCCGGTTAAAACAATATTTACAGTTAATTTAAAAGCTACCGTTAATCGGAGAAACGGTCTCTATCTCTCTCCCTCTCTGTCTACTGCTGTTAAAAGTTATTCATCTTGTGCGAGTATTATGTTAAATTATACAATTTTGTATCACCAATTATATCAACATCACTGCCCTCCTCATCATCCATTTCATCGTCATCCAAATCTGAATAACCATCTGTGGAATAATCGTGTTGCAAGAACCCCATGCCTGCTTCCAAATTGTGTCCATTTGACATGTTGCGCAGCAATTGTAGCTGATGGTGCTGTGAGTTCTGATGATGGGAGTGCTGACTGAGCGAATGTGGGTGCTGGTGCTGGTGGTGGTGGGAGGTTGAAGTTTTTCCTTCATTTGTTAAATTTCCTGTATTATTGTTGTTGCTATGCGATGAAGACGAGCTGCCAGACGACGTTGTTAATGAAGTTATGGAGCCATTTTTGTTTGTATTGCTGTTATTGTTGTTGCTTATGCCACCACCATTGTTTGCATTTCCCTCTGTGCGTGAAAAATCAACGGGTTCTGTAAGAAACATTGAAAGACCATGTTTGCTGTTAAATTGTTTTATAAAGAATAAAGCATCTTTTGATTAAATTATTGAAATTTTCCTACAATGTCGGCCATTATGGAGTGTGCATTTTCCTCATTTTGCTACTTTGTAAGACATTTTTTTGTCTGCAACTTTTCTTAAGAGCAAATTCTTAAAATGTCTTACGAATAGTTTTGTTGTTAATGGATCTTAAGTTTCAAGCAGAAGTTTGTGGTTTTATTGTCTTTCAAAAGGGTCAAATTAATAAATAATATAAAAAAAGATAATAAATAAAACTTATATCTGAATAGTTCAGTTCAGACAAACAGTATTTAAAGAAAATGGCAGTAAATTTAAAAAGTAGAAGATATAAATAATATAAAATGCACATCGTGCACTCGTCTAGAAAATTTGTATGAAAGTTACTTAATTTTTTGAGTGATATCCATACAAAATTATTTAGACGAGTGCTCGTCTGTGTTCTATGAACACAAATGTGTTTTTTATGTAGTTGGCTTATGAGTCTGAAGGATAGCAAATCTATTACTATCCATTGCCGTAGCGGTATTATGATCTTTAGATATTTTCGATTGAGATGATATTTGAGCGGATTTGGGGTTTCGCTGACGTTTAACCATAATAAAAATATACCCATGTTACATTCACACTGTGGGAACATGTTTGTTCACCTATCCAAATTAACAACTCACCTATGAAGTCACGTACCTTGGTGTTCAGCTCGACTGTAGGCTAACATAGCACTTTCACATTGCCAGGGCTGGGCAGGTATTTGAAATACTTGTATTTGAAATACATTTTTATGACACCGAAATACAAAAAAGTATTTGTATTTTTTTAATTGTATTTTGCATTTGAAATACACAAATTGAAAGTATCTTGTATTTTGTATTTGAAATACATAATATGAGTATTTTGCCCAGCCCTGCACATTGCTGCGAAAGTCACTCAATTGAAATTAAAAGCAGCGCAATTAAATTGGCTTATGGACAGAAATACTGCATTGAAGTTGGATTGTAAACTTTTGTTATTCAATGCAATTCTAAAGCCTATATGGTGCTATGGAAATCAATTATGTTGCACCGCCTCAACGTCAAACATTGAAAAAATTCAACAGCGACAAAACGAAATTCTTCGTACTTCACAAGGATCTGTGTGTTCCGTTAGGAAAAGACGAATTTTCAAAGTATGTGACAAAATATATCAGTAAGCTGGAACTTCAGCCAATATAACAAACATATAGCAACATATTTAAATTTTAGCGGCCACTTTCGGTTGAGAAGAAGGGATACCCTTGCCATCATCAGAGCGTTAAATAGGTGATTTTATCGATATAATTCGCAAAAAATAAAACATTTAGGCTAGCATTGGCTGAACTTAGTTAATTTTTTGTGTTTAATATTAAGATTTGAATACTTCTTGTTAGTTCACATTGTGAAGATTCAATAAATAAATAACAGCTAAAAAAAAATATATATATTTTTTGTTAAAAGTCGTTAAACTCCGCTATTAATTCAACAATCACTCTCCGCAATTTCATTAACAATTTTTAATGCTTTAACAATTTTGAATCCTTTGGAAATATTTATTTTGAGGCCAGATGCTTGGATGATATCTTGAGAAATCTGTTTTTATATTCCCCCCTATTCTGCGTTTCGATTAAGTCTCCGCATTCAGTTCCGTTGCGATCGAAAATTGGTATTCTGATAAAAAACGGAATCGAAAGAAAAAGAAGAAGACAACAATGTTTATAAAATTAATAGCATTACTGTGGAATGTGGAAATGAAATTGCAAAATAAGCAAGTTTGTTATCGTTTTCATAAACAAATGTCAAATTTAATACAAAAAGTTGTGAGTATACATAATTAAAAATAAGTTCTTAATAAAGTTTAATAAGAAAACAGAAGTATATACAAAAACAAACTAAAATTAATTGTTCATAAATATATTACAGTGCAAAGAATCTTGTGAAGATAAAGGTACATAATAAAAAAAAATTAATAGTGTTGTGATTAAATATGGAAAGACCAAAATAAAACTTTAATAAAAATTGTTGTTGTGTTGCAATTACTTTTTTTTTAATATCAATCATTTAATTTTTTAATTTCTATAACAGCTGCATTATTGTTGGTCAGAGAGGAGAACAATATGAGATATAATGAGGCTGGCATTTTTTGTTGGAGGGCCAAGTGCATTGATGATTCCTGCAACTTCCTCCCAGAACACTGCTACTTCTTTCTTTGATCGCTGGTGATATCCACATCCAATGTCTGCATTAGATGACATTAAATTTGCCAATTTTTCATACTGCTCTGGTGTTGTTGTTTTTGACTCAAAATACATAAAAAACACATCAGATTCGGGTACAAAAATTAATAATTAAAAACAAAAAATAAATAAATAAATTTAATTAAATAAAATAATTTTAAATGTTTTTTAATCGTTACTGAACTTTTTATATCATTTTCTACTTATGTACATTTTATTTAATTTTTTAACTAAAAAACAGATAACGAAAACTTCTCCGTCAACAAAAAAACAACTGAAAAAAACGGAGTTCCGATCGTAATGCAGAATACATACAATCGAAAGAAACTGAGCGGAATCGAAATGCAGAATACTCAAGTTGCCAGACGGAGAAAAATTCGATCCGAATCGAAACGCAGAATAGCCCCCATTAAATTGCTGAAATAATTTAAATGTTTCTTTGGTAAGTAAATTTACCAGTCCTATATCAACTAACGATTAAAAAACGCTAATCCAACCACTTTTTATTCAAATACTACAAGTGGTTTGAAAATTTTACCTATTTTCCGATAACGATTTTTTATAATCACTCTAATGCACATAAAGGCCGTGATTAACTATCTTACATAATCATGCGCTCTGTGAAATATGACATTTGTGCTAAAACGGTATTGTTACGAATTTTTCCCACATCTAATCCAGTGTGCTGCCGTTGATCTGCTTGTTATCAATGTACAGCACAATCACACAAACAAGGTAAAACTAAAAACATAATACACAAACAAACAAATATACATGAATCAACGTGCGCAAAACTTCAAGTAAAACAACTACAAATGATGTTGTTGTTGTTCTGGCATTCTTGGCATTCCTTTCTTATTGTTCACTAGCATGTGTGTGAGTGTGTAGGTTAGGTTAGCTTGTACAGGCCGCCATTTTCATGAAACCAGCCCACTTGGGTCCTTTCTTGGTCCCGTTGTGTTGCCTGAGTGAGGAGTGCAGTCTATGAGACTTACACTTCCCCCGATAGGCCAGATCCAAACCAATCCGAAAGCCGGATAAAGGAATTAAGTCCGTTCACTCCACATTCCGATATATCTCCGTGCTTTATCGATCCGCCTACATACAGCGCTCTCATAGAACTGAGAGCCGGTTACTGACAGAGGAAGTGCTGAACACTCTTCCTTGTCCTCATCTCTACAACTTCTACAGAAATCATTAAATGAAAGATTTAACCTCCTAGCATGCATCCCTATGTGACAATGTCCTGTCAAAGTAGCAACCTTTACCCCCTTAGGGTAAAGGTTGCTCCTATAACCATACACAGACCATGTTAGCCTCGCTACTCGGCAGGTAACCTCACCAGACCATCTGTCCTGTGCAGTCCCTACAAGTTGACGATGCACCTGGGTCTTACAGTTTTTAAACGGGACTCCTACCATCTTATCAATGTCCCCTCGCTGTAGCTGAACCCTGGCTTTCGCCAGCTCATCCGCCACAATATTTCCGGGCACTCCACTGTGAGTGTGTATATGCGTAAGAATTATATTTGTACATACATATGAGTCTAGAATTATAAACCACTAGAAAGAACACGATGATTGTAGTATAAATACTCGTAGCAGGCAGCTCGCCGGCAACAAGTCTGTTTATTTTTAAACGTTGTCAAAACAGTCATAAGTCAAAAAAATTAAGCAAGTCTAGTATTTTAATACACAGTGGTACTAGGTATTAATAAAGTTGTGAATTATTTAAATACTGTGTAACGAACAAGTATGAACGTTTTTATTTCATTTGCAATTGAAAAATTCGCAAAGCGTTGTTAG
This sequence comes from Thecocarcelia acutangulata, assembly GCA_914767995.1. Lineage (NCBI taxonomy): Eukaryota > Metazoa > Arthropoda > Insecta > Diptera > Tachinidae > Thecocarcelia > Thecocarcelia acutangulata. Next base: position 23,850,044 of record OU612097.1, on the reverse strand, counting down.
AGTATACTAAAAATGCAAATGTGTGACAGAGTTATTGAGTAGTCGTGCGATTTGAAATATTTCATGAGAATTTTCATGAAATGATAATTTCTATGCGATTAGAGTGGTATTTATTGTGAAACAAATGAGAAAATAAATTGAATTAGAAAATTTGTATGAAAATCCTCAAACTTGTTTGTAAATTGTTTTTATATACAATTATTATTTTTCGTTCAAATGCGTTTTTGACCTTAAAAGTATTCAGTATTTCCTCCCATAACCACATATCAAACAACTACTTTAACTTACCATTCATGACGTCCCTTCGCCGCAATTGTTTTTTATGTTTCATGCGACGATTTTGAAACCATGTTTTCACTTGTGTTTCACTCAAACCCAACGAAGTTGCCAACTCTACACGTTCGGGTGTTGATAAATATCTTTGGGCCTCAAAACGCTTCTCCAAACCCGATAATTGAGGGTCACTGAAAACGGTGCGTGCCTTCCGTCTGCGACAATGCCGCAAAGCATTAACACCCATGCCCAGACCCAGAGCAAGTTCGGGCATGCAACCACCAGCAAACAAATGACCACCACCAAATAGACCAGCTGATAAAATAGAAAAAAAAAACAACAAAAACAAACTTTGCTAGTAAAATAACAATAATGAAATTATAAAAGGTCTTGCAACCTTGTGATTCAGTTGCAGTAAACAATTTTATTAAATAGAAATACATACAAACATACACACGGGTATGCACATACATATATGTATGTATGTATTTTATGTTTAGTTTTCTCTAAGCTTATGAACATAAAAATGAAGTGTTAAATTAATTTTGATTTTTGAAACACAAAAAAAAATATTAAAACATCACTTTTATTCACCTTGAGATAAAAAATAAGGATCTACTGATTTGTAGGCTCCTGACGAAGGTGACAGATATCCCAGCGTCATTTGTAGAAAACCATGATCACTGTAGGCAGCACTGGGGTATAGAACATTGCTGGGAGGCGGATGTGGTGGTGCAGCAACATGAGGATGCGTATGAACTGGCGAATTTAGGACTGACGCCGGCGGCACATGATGTGCCGACGCATAATTGTTGTGACCCGCTACATTGTTTAGCAAAGAAGTTGTAACTGACGGTGCGTTGGTTGCTGTCGATGATAGAGAAGTTGAAGCTGTTTGGGTTGGTGTCGTTGAACGTGTTGTGTTCGAAGACAGATGACGATCCGAGGACGATTTATGAGTTCTAGAACGGGAGTGAAAGGAAAAATCCGAAATTTTTTTATATTTAAAACAAATTATTATTAGATAAGAAATTATTAAACATATGTATATGATTAATACCAAGGCGAATTCATAACTGGTGAAATTGACAGCGCAGCTGATTACTTTTTTTAATTTTAATCTGTTTCAGATGTCAATGGCATAATTAAAACAAAATTAGAAAAACAAATTTTAAACAATTTTTTAAATTATGTATTCTATTTTGAGCGCCAGATATCATCCAGAAACCTCCGCAGTCTGGCTGGCCATTTTCACCATTTCAAGCTCTATGATCTGAGACTTTAAGTTTCACGAAATAATTAAAAGTTTCACAATATAATTAAGAATTTCTTTTATTTAAAATTTTTGGGAACAGAAATTTGAAAAAAAATTTCAAAACAATTTTTTAAATTATGTACCTATTGCATATTGAGCGCCAGCTATCGTTAAGAGTCCTTCCCAATCTTGCTGGCCATTTTCCCTTTTCCAAGCTCTATGATCTGGGACTTTAATTTTCCCGAAATAATTAAAAGTTTCACGAAATAATTAAATGTTTGTCTTTTATTGTCTTTTACTATGAATTCGCCTTGATTCATGCCGTATGCGGAAAATTTTTTAAAACGTTGAACTTATAAAAAATTTATAAATTGCTTGTTTTTTTATAAAAACATGTTTTTTATGATATAATCAAAGAGTTTTCTTATATCATCGTAGAATTCAAAACAGGAGAAACTTAATCTGCATTAAACCAACGAAGACTATAAAACTCTAAAAAATTTCGTTTTACGATACAGATGCGAAAATGCTGAGTTTTTGGAGTAAAGTCACAAAAATCATTTTTGGTTAATTTATCCTTCTATGTCCAAGTTTATAACAAAAATATTAATACGAAATATAGAATTGCACATAGAGTTCATAATACTGTAGGTCGAATTTTTAGTAAAACAAAATATACCGGCATGTTCCAGAAAAGTAGTGGAATGAAAATATGATTTGAAAAGTTAACTTTTCATTTTTGTTGTTCTGAAAAAGTAGTAGTTTGTATGTTTCATTCTTTCGTTCGAACTGAACTTCGAAAATAAAACTTGGATAAATTGTGCAGTAAATAGTACTGACACAAACCATGTTCTCAATTTTATTTGTTTTTTTATACAAACCAGTACTGAAATGAACCATATTTTCAGTTTCATTTTATTTTTTTGCCCAAAAACGACATGGAAAATTTTTTATTTAATGCTTGTTATTTTATAAGAATAAAATTTAAGGCCATGTCAGATAACACTTTGCCGCTTTACGTGATGTTTAAAGCTTTAGCAGAAAAGCGCAAAGCAAAAGGTGTATGTCACAATGAAAACTTTGGCAACGCTCACGACTTGTTTGTTTTTCTAAAAAACTGGTTGTTAATTTTTATATTTACAGCCAGTTCGTCGATGTCGAAAGGATAAGTTCATTCGCATTCAGGGCGAAAGAAAATTGATATGGGTTTTTTCTAACTTTAGTCTATGCGAACGATGTGTCAAAATTCAATTAAAATACATAAGTTCATGCGAACGAACAATAGTGATGTAGACGAACCCAAATTTATTCAAATGTAATAAGAGATGATATCGCCAATCGACTTTAGTTAATAAAATAACAAATATTAGTTTTTTATATAATATTCTCCTTTTTTTCCCTAAAATATATGCCCAATTGTATCTCAAATAAATATTCTGTCATCTAACCCTCTTATTTCAATGGGATTGTAATTATACTAAGTTTTCTGTAAAATATTTCATTTTCACAATAAAATTAAAAAGTGGTTTCAAACTACTACTTTTTGTGTAAAAGTAGTTTCAAGAACCAGACAATTCACTACAAATTAATGTTCGAAAACAAAACACAAATGAAAAGTATAGAGTAGAATGTAGAACACCAAAGCTTCAAATTGAAGTGATTTCAAACTATTTTCACTTCAAAGTAGAATCTAGAACATACCCGATAGGTTGGAAAAGTCGGATATGTCTAGCTTAGTGTATAAAATACCATGTAGTGGTAACAACAATGAAAATTGTGACAAAGTATATATAGGGACAACAGGAAATAAACTTAAAACTAGGTTAGCGGGTCATAAATCTGACCAGAAGTATAGGAACTATAACTCTTCGCAGAAAACTGCATTATCTATCCATTGCTGTGATTTTAATCCAGTTTTTGGAGGAACATCTATTTTAAACAAAGACAATTATTATAAACGTAGATATATGCTAGAAATGCTACAGATAACTAACGTGCCTGTAGATAAGAGAATAAATTTTAAAAATGATGTAGACGGATTAGCCCAAATTTATAGGCATTTAATACATAAAAACAAAAACAGGAGTAGATAGGTATTTTGCCTAAAATTGTTTAAAAACTTTTTCATTTCTTTTTAAAAAAGTATTATGTGATATGTTTAATGTTATAATAATGTAAAATATGTTTCTTCATTGTAAATGTTAGTTGAATATTTTGTTTTTGTTATTTCAATATGAACTTTCAAATATATTATTTTGTATACACAATTTAAAAAAAAAAAAAACAAAAATTTTCCTGAAGAAGACACACAACGGAGTGTCAAAATATTGAAAAATAAAAACCATACTTTTTACCAAAACAAGAAGACCACTAGCTCAACAACAAATAATAATTAAAAATATTATTTAAAAATATTATTAGTGCATCCAGGTACATGAATCTTAACAAAACCAAAGTGAGAAATTGGTTGAAGAAACCATTTTTAGAAGAAATGTTATCTACATATACTAAATACTATTATATACTAAAGACTACTTAGTATAATAATAAGAACTTTTATTAAATGAAATCTTATTTTTAAAAATGTATATATATCACAAGAATTAATGAATGGTATACTTATAAAATTAACATCATGTTTGTACGAGAATATATTTGTTGTTATAGCTTTAAATGCTATAGTTTTTTATTAAAGATACCCATAACTTGTTTTGCTATACTTTACCCCATTGAAGTATATATTTTATTCCAAAACAATTAGTTTTACTGGCTGACGATTTGCGATAATCATTGACGATTTTAAAACAGATTTATCTGGCATCTATGCATGTAGCATCCATCTGTTTTATACATATAAACAGAAATGGTAAAATTTCCGTTTTTATAGTTAAAACCTTTACGGTCTTAATTTGTCCACAGTTATATCATGTTCAGATGATAATATGAAACACTTGTTTTGCTATCCGAATCACATGATTGCGAACCATGGTATTCAGACGATCATTGTTCTTGTTTCATTTTGATGTTTATATTTTTGGTGCAAACATTTAAGCTGAATGCACCCATTGTTTCGGAACAAAATTTTTGTTGGTGTTGTTTTTATTGTAATTCTGCCACTGGTTTTTACACTCATAATTTGGTTGTTTCTCTTTCAGCTATATTCTTTCGAGAGCTATTTTAGATAAGCTAGCGATAATTTGTTATCAAAGTTAGAGAAGGCAGTAAATTTTTCTTGTTTGACTAGTAATTAGGTCCACCAGTAGTGCGATTCTGTAACTTATATAACGACAATCGAATCATTAAAATAATTATAACGATATTTCATCGTATTTGCTATTCTGTAACATTTTCTTAACGATATTCGTAGTCGATCAAAACCAGCTGTTAATTTTACTGCCGATTGTCGATTTCTTAAAGACAAAAATTTTCTTGCTGTTTATTTAATCGTTAAAGTGTATTTTTTTTTAATTGTGCATCCATGAAATAAAGTGCTTACAAGCAGATTTTTAAGACATAAAAATATTTATTATATATTAAACACATAAATAAATACATAAAATATTTATTAAATACATTTTCAAAAAGAAGAATTTCAGTATAATTTTTTAGCCGGTAAAGTGTATTTTCTGTTGAAATAGCTATTGAATGTTTGTCATTCGGACTTGCAAAGGATGAAACAAGTTTGAACGCTTCAAGGGATAATCATTGTATTTATCGGGAGTTGGGCAATTCCTTTGAGTTGACAATTAATGAATTTAAAAAGTTATATTGATTATCACCAGTCTTAGTTGTGGTCATTCTGAACATATAGAAATTAGTACATATAATCAAATTTTCTTTTCTTCTTTGTGGTTTTCGCTTTTTTCTGGCAGAGATGCCACGTGATGTTTATATGAATGAACAGATGGTTTACCATCGTTAGAATTATGTTACAGAATCACTCAATCGTTATTGCAAGCGATGAAATTTAATGACAAAAGTTGCGATTATCGAATCGTTAAAAGTTAGAGACTACAGGAATTGTTGAAAATATCGTCATTTTAGTTTTAAAATGTTGTAAAAAAATCTGACTTATAAAACAATAAAATGTTTACTACCTTATCTATAAAATTGTTTTCAAATTTATTAAGCTGTTATTGCACTGATTTCTATACAAAATTTGTACAATAAGAGCTTAATAAACATGAAAAAAAATATATATAAATACGACCGTTAGTATAATTTAAATTTTGATTTAAAAATATAACCGACTTTTTATGCAAGCGTATGGTCTCAAGTTTGCAGAATTTAGTTTTTAATTAACTACACTTACTTATAGTATGACATTAAAAACAAATACGCTTTGATGCACTGAATTAAAAAAAAAAATTTTAGAAATAAAAAGCGGTGCAAAATGATATGGTCAAACTATATTTGTTTGTTGAAACAAAAATTCAACGAATATTGCAAAGCGAAAGTGCTTTTAGAAATTCTTGTTCAAATGCGATTCTCTGATAAATTATTGGTTCTCATTTACGAGTATTTACCGTTAATGTTATAAAAACAACAAAAATTAATAAATAGTCATTTTAAAACGCGCCAAAATGTTAAAGTCAGTATTTATTTATCCAGTCTCTGCTTTTTTGAAAGGTTTTTTTTAAGTTAATTTTTATGAAAAATGGGTAGAGTAAAAGCTTTGCCCAAATATGAGAGAGGTCAGATCGACGCGTACGTTGAAATTCAAATGGGATTGCGTGAAATTTCAGAAAAACTATGTCGTTCGCTTTGTTTTGTACAAAATTATTTAACAGATAGACCAAATTATGGAAAAAATAAAAGCTCTGGTCGACCGAAACTTCTTTCCGATCGTGAAATTCGACAAGTTTTTAATATTTGGTGCGTATTTTTGCCATGGAACGCGTTTTTAACAACCAACGATCATTCTCTTCAGCGCGAAATTGAAGTTGGCATATTGCTTCCGGGGAATTGGCAGGATTTTGGCGGTTGTGGACGCCGATTTAGGAAATTCTCAAAAAATTTTAAACCGGTTCGCTAAAAGCTACGCAATTAAAAAGTAAAAAATATAGTTTAAAAAACTAAAAAACACGCTTCAATATCGAACAAAAAATTTAAATGTAATATTAAGTGTAAGCTTAAACAAAAGTGAATGAATAATAGTAGTATTATTGTGAATTCAGCGGCATACTTTTCGTGTCGTATTTTTCATTTATCCAACGCCTAACCTTTAATTCACAATAATACTAGTATTTTTTATTCACTATTCTTTTGAATTTGTTTTTAAATTATTTCCTATTTTTCAGCTCGACATTGAAGCTGGTTTTTTAGTTTTTAAACTATATTTATTTATATTCTAGTTGAGTTGCATTTGATTATGTAGATATACTTTGTGTCTCACCTACAAAAAATTCAAAAAAATTAGTGTTGCCATGTTTTTCGTACAGCAAAAATCAAAGTTTTTAGGACAAAAATCGTCAAACCGTCATTTTGTTAAGGCCACTTTTACATTTGGACATACGTTGAGCTGTCAAACGAAATGTGAGGGTGGTGTAGCGAAAATTTTCGGTGGGGTACTGAACATAGAACACGACTCTCTGTACTAGAATTTTACGGAGATTTTTTCGTTTCTCTATTCAACTTTTCGTAATTTTCATGTTTTTGATTCATATAATTTTTCGTGAAAAAAGCGAAAATAGGTACGAAAATTTTCCGTCTGTTTTTTAATTTTTCAAAGGTAAAAAATTTAGGCAAGACCAAAACAGAACTGAAAAAATGTCTGCCCATCTTCTGTCTAAATGTAAAAGCAGACTAAATTTGAACATGAAAATCGTAAAATCTGGCAGCTTTGCTAGTAGTTTCAAATTGAAACGAAATGTTAGGCTCATGGTGCAATTATTAGGTGGCAGCATAATAGTTGTTGTACTACATACATAGTATTTTGTTTGTGTAAAGTTTCCGGACGCTGTCAAAAACATGTTTACAAAACAGAAGAAAATGAAGAAAGAAACGTTTATATAAAAAAAAACGAACAAAGAAAATTAATATAATTTTTTTTATAAATTGTTTTTAACACATTTTAAGCAATTAAAATATTTTTGAAAACTTTTTTATTGTGTTCTTGCCCTTTTTCAAACTGTTTAAAATATTTTTATTTTCTCACCCACAATTTTATGAAACAAAAAATTATCACCTGCGCTAGTGATGCCACCTGGTTAATTGCACCATGGTTATGCTCTTAAAACTCATTCAATCATGTTTCGGATGAGAATTACGAATGGGAGAACGAGACATGAATTTAAGTGACCGAGTGAACATGTCTTTGCACTAAGAAGGTAATTATGCTAGCTCCTATAAGAATATTTCAATATACAATCCATTTGACCGCTAAGCTTCAAAGAGGTTGTTCAAAAATCATTTTTAATTATTTCAAGAATAATTTTGTCTAAGCAAGAAGCAGTCTAATATTAAACCAAATACAAAAACGAACATAAAAACTAATCGAAAAGAAAATGTAAAGTTACAGAAATCTCACGTACAAGAGCGGATTAATATTGAAGCTACCTAGCGATAGATGGTAGTAAAATTTTTTTTTTTTGAAATTGCGCTCTGTCAAACGTCAGCTGTTAAAATTTCACCATAATTCATTGATTAGTTTATTTGCTGCAGTCGTTTGAGGCAAGCAACTTTTATGTTTCTTGAAAAATGGAAAAAAGTGAATTTCGTTCAGTGATTAAACACTATTATTCGCAAGAGAAAACGGCGAAAGAGATAAAAGAAAAGCTTGAGAAATATTACGGTGAGTCTGCTCTGTCAGATTAGATGGTAAAATATTGGATTGCTGAGTTTAAAGGCAAGTACTGCAACAATACCATCAACAGGAAGGCCAAAAGAGGTGATTAATGAAAAAAATATAAAGACAATCCTCGATATCGTTATAAATGATCGCCGAATCAAGCTACGTGAGATTGTTGAAAAGGTAAACATATGTATCGTATGAACGTGTGTTCAACATTTTGCACGAACATTTGCATATGAAAAATCTATTGGCAAGATGGGTGTTGCGTTTGCTCAGTGTCAAACAAAAACGAGTTCGACAGACCACTTCACAGCGGTGTTTGGACAAGGTAAAGCGTAATGCTGTTTATATTTGGCGTCGATTAATCACTGTTGTTGAAACGTGGGTCCACCACAACACATCTGCAATCAAAAATTAATCAAAACACCAGGTGGAAACTGATGAAAGTGCTGCAAAGCAAGTGAACACAGTGAAATCGGTTGGCAAAGTTATGGCCACTTGGGATGTATTATTGTGCATTATTGGATCATTTGATTGGTGTATTCAAGAAAAAAAAACCACGCTTAAAGAAGAAAAAAGTGGTCTTTCTTCAAGACAATGCACCGGTTTACACAGTATTAGATACGATGTTAAAATTACTTGAAATACACTTCAAAAATTGGTTGATCATCCACCTTATTGTCCAGATTTAGCTCCTAGTAGTGACTTTTTTCTGTTTCCAAACTTGAAAAATGGCTCACAGGAAAAAGATTAATCTCAAACCAAGAAGTGATTACCGAAACTAACGCGTATTTTGAGGGTTTCCCAAAATCACATTATGCAGATGGTATAAAAAAGTTGGAATAGCGTTTTACTAAGTGTATTGAGCTAGAAGGGGACTATGTTGAGAAATAAATGGGTTTTTGAAAAACAAACATGTTTTTTTCCAACTTAGCTTGCTTCAGTATCAATCCGCCTTCGTATTTGCTCAAGTACCCTGTTCTATCGTTACTGCAATGGATTTTGCTCTGACGAGATTAGGGATCTTGTTTCCGAAACTCGCACATTTTTACGTAGCCCGCGTTCATCGTCCAGAGCTCATCCATTTGTGGTCGATTGCCCAGGGAATCGTACTACGCATTACAGAGAGAATTCGTTTTTCAGTCGTACGCTCCGCCTGTGGAATAAGTTGCCTGCCGACGTGTTGCCTGTGTGTTATAACGTTGGAAGGTTTAAGTCAAATGTTAACAAATACTACTCCCTCTATCCCCCTTCTTATAATCTATTTTCCTAAAATAAATAGGGGTCATCCCCTGAGTACTGGCCCAAGATAAAAAAGTATATGCTTTAAAGCAACAAAATGTTATCCAATTATTGATATGTAAATATGTGCGTATTAAATCAAAAACTTAAACTTAACGACAATAAAGAAAGTTTAATATAAAATAAACCCAAAAAAAAAAAGACATTAGTTAAAGTTACCCATTTAAAGGGTGTAAATTAGATGCTCCAACTTTGGATTCGGAGTTGAATCAGCGGGGCTTGATGAATATTAAAAAAGGCCCGTATATTCGCTATTTTAGCATTTACTTGGATGTCCTAAAAAAATCGGAATGTTTACAAGCATCCGCAACATCCTTGCTCTTTCTAATTTTGTATATAGTCTTTAAGAAAAGCTCTTACCTCTCCCGAAGCATAATCCTTTGATAATCCTCCGATTCATGACGATTGTTGGATTTTGAATGAGAATTATTATATTCGCTTGATGGCAGTGAAGTATTTTTTATGATTAATTTATCACTTTCACTTGAAATTGATTTTAAAGAACTTTTTGAAGAAGATTTTAATTTATTTAAAACATTGTTGTTATTGTTAAGATTATTATTTAAATTTTGACATAAAATATGTTCAATTGAGAAGGGGGTTTTCGATGATACCATTGTTGTTGGATTTGCTGAACTGTTGCTTTGAGTTTGTTGTTGCTGTTGTTGCTGATGTTGCTGCTGTTGTTGGTTCATCATTTGTGGCACTTTTGTAACTAAATTTGTTGCTGAGGCCGCCGTTAGATTTTCACTTAATTGTATGGACATTTTCCTTTTTCTTTTTGCAATTTTAAATTTTCTAAGCTTTTGTTTTGCTAAAATTTTGTTTTGCATTAAATTCTTAACTTAATTATTATAATATTTTTAATAAACGTTAATTACACTAATATTTTTTATTATTAAAAATTTTTAAAAACCGTTTAACTTGTTTGCTCGTTGACGGTTGCATTAACAGTGATTTAACTAGAATATACCACAAAATCTGTACTTGAGTTTTTAACGTTCAGCAATGTTTTAACGTTTCTTTTTTGTCTTGCCATCGTTTTAATATTATAAAGGAACATAAAACAACCACATCTACTCCTACTCTAAAAGCATCAAAAGCGAAACCCAATACTGAGGCTGCAGCCAGTCAGCCTGAGTGTGCACTTCAATTATCCTTTTAGTTTATTGCAACCCCCACATTAAGTGGTAAGAAAAAATAACTTTCTTTAACCCACTTCAGGACAATAAATAATAGCTAAAAGTTCAATTTTATGAAAAAAATATAATATAAATAAAATGTTAATAGCAGAATATATTTAATGTATATTATATGCAAGGCGAATTTATACAGGCGAATGCAAGGCGAATCTATTACTAGGTGAACTTGACAGCTCAAGTCAAGGCGAATTCATTATTAGGTGGATGCATCGGTGAATTCAGGCGAATTCGGTTAATATGGCGGCACTTCCTCCGTCAAATTTTGTTTACCTTTTTCGGCGCCATTTAAGTTTTTGTACATGTGCTTTATCATCTACTTGTGACAGCTGAAGTGTGAACTCGCCTTTTGACACAAACGAAATAGCTGTTGTTTTTTTATTGTTGTGGCGAAGCGGCTACCTTCTTTTTGTATCATGGCTCAGGTGATTATTTTTTGCTTGCCGCGTTTTTTCAATGAGAGTGTCAATTTTTTTTTCTTCTGTTTACAAACATTTTCGCGCCATTTTAATGATGAACCAGAAAATGTCCGCAACTTCAAGCAAAAACGACTCTCAGAAAAAACAGGCACATAATGCTGCAACTTCAAAAACTGTCATTTAATGTTCTTTTTTGTTAGGTAAAAAAAGCTTTTTCTTTTATTTTTCCCCGCAGTAAAGCCTTTGAAGAAAGGGAACGACCTTCAGGCCCCAAGTGAGCTGGAGTGTTCAGGTACTATTTGGATAATCCAGCAGCCTGCCTACCTAAAGCTTTTGAAGCTTAGGTTTTTTTTACAATATGTATAAAATTTACAAAAAGTCTGGTAATATTGTTGAAAGCTTTTCTGCTTCAAAGTGAGGGAATAAGAAAAATAAAATAGATTCTATTTTACGACCGCATTCTCTGGCGTTATTTTATGCCAAATAGTATGGAGAAAAACGTCATGCCCTAGTTCTGTTTCATCATTTAATCTGAAGTTTTTTTATGTGATTTAGTGAATTTTCAAGAAGTTTTTGTGAATTTAAAAGTGAAAAACCATTATAATCTGTGATGCTAATTACGAATGATGACGAACTTTTTATAGCCCGAATTGAAAGATATAGATATGGACGATATGTGGTTTCAACAGGACGGTGCCACTTGCCACACAGCTAATGAAACAATGGCTCTTTTGCATGACAAACTTAATGGCCGTGTTATCTCACATGGTGACGATATCAATTTACCGCCTAGATCACGTGATTTGACACCATTGGACTTCTTTCTTTGCCGTTATTTGAAAGAAAAGGTGTATGTCGATAAGCCAGCAACAATTCAAGAGCTAAAGGATGAGATAATTCGGTACATTAACGGCATAGAACTCGGCAGTTGTCCAATAATAACAGTTTTCCATGGAATGTTCACTTACACTGACTAAAAAATATTGAGGTAATCATTTCCAAAATAGACTAGTTTTGTTTGCATTATAAATTTGTTCGTTTGTAAGTTTTTCCTTCTGAATATATTCTTTCAAATCCTCCACAAGTATTGTAGCAGACAAAACCAGCACACTGTTTTTCTCCCGTTTACTTCAGTCTACTAAATCCGTGTCTCTTTTAAAATTTTTCAGCCAACCAGATACAACCAGACACTCGGAATCAATGTGCAATTTAGCATGAAAAAATTAGGCTTTTTCAGTAATCATCTCTCCTGAAATTTTGAAGAAATATGCTGCCGATTCAGTATAGCTTGTCTTAAAGTTGGCTTACCTGAAATTGATGTTCGCTTGAATCTTTCTTGCGGAAACCATTTGTTTAGTGTAAAGTGTACTTTCGGATCGAATTTTGAGCGTACACCGTCAATTTAATCACTTTTAGAACCATATAGCAAAATTTGTCCTTTATTTTTCACCAAATCGCGTACAGTTTGCTTACCAACTCCATAATTTTCAGACAGAAACTTAACAGATATGTTTTTGTCATAGTCATGAAGCAAAGTAATTTTGTCTTCAATTGAACGAGCTTTTTTCTGCTCTTTTTGGTAATTTTGTGTTTAAAGGAGCCATCATTTCGCAACAGGTATTAGCAGATAACTTAGGCAATATGTTCTTATGTGAGCACATGAACTTAAAAAGGGGAAACACCACATTTAGATTTACATAGTACAAAACATATAATGCTGCACGGACCGCAAGTGCTGCTTCATCTGTACTAATGGATGGTATAAATATTGAGGAATCGGATGCTCTTGATGTTCTTGGAATGAAAATACAGTGTGATATTCGCTGGAATGATCACATTTTTCACGTCTCTAAAGAAGCATTCAAGTGCCTCGGATTTTTGAAACGGTGTAAGATGTACTTCACTCCATCTGATCTCCTTACTATTTATACCACCTACATCCGACCGAAAATGGAATACAACTCTGATGTTTGGGCCGGTGCCTCAAAGTCTATTTTGGGTTTACTCGATCGTGTGCAGGAGAGGGCGAAGAAGCTTATCGGTGACAGTAGGGTATCCAACTCTATTGACGCATTGGAGCATCGACGCAGTGTGGGGTGCGTTACTCTGTTCTATCGTTACTACAATGGATTTTGCTTTGACGAGATTAGGGATCTTGTTTCCGAAACTCGCACATTTTTACGCAGCACGCGTGCATCGTCTAGAGCTCATCCATTTGTGGTCGATTGCCCAGGGAATCGTACTACGCATTACAGAGAGAATTCGTTTTTCAGCCGTACATTTGGTCTGTGGAACAAGTTGCCTGCAGACGTGTTTCCTGTCTGTTGTAGCGTTGGGAAGTTCAAGTCAAATGTTCACAAACACTACTCCTTCTATCCCCCTCCTCACAACCTATTTTCCTAGTTCTGGTACAATGCGCTGCATATGTAGGGGTCATCACCTGAGTACTGGTAAAATAAAAATTGATGTAAAGTACGCTTAATAGAAGTATAAATCTAAGGCACGGATAATAGAAGGAAAAAATAAAAAGAGACGCATGCTGGTTAAGGGCAGTTTAGACTATCATACAAGTCTTAAGATTTTGATTGGATTTTGTGAGACAAAAATCTAATGATATTTGTTGCGACTGTCAAATAATTTAACGTACCATTACATTTTGTTTTCACACCGTCACACCTAAAGTAAAAGAAGAAATATGATTGGAAAATAAACCGCCAATTTGCTTGACGTCTGGTATTAATACTTTTACGGCCGTATTCATAAAAAAGTTAAACAGCCGTTCAAACCATTTTTAGGGAAAATTCGATAAAACTGTATTCATAAACGAATTTTACGTTAAAATGTTCTTTATAGCAGTTTTTTAAGTCAACCATTTTTAAAACGGATTGCACCCAATTTTAAGACAATTTTAAGGTGATATTTGTGTTTTTTAGTTACTGTTTTCTTATATGTTGCGAAAATTTTTATTCCATATTTATCAGAAATCCCATGATATTGATAACAATAGATGTGTGTTTTTAATAGAAAATATGACCCAAGCTTTGAACAGCTGGCAACAGAAAACTTTCAAGGAAAGAAGTAATCTATTTTATTCTGGATTCCAGATAAGCGATTACGCTTTACATTTTTTCCAGTCTTCTTATTTTAGTTATTACTAACATTTTACTTATTTAAAATAATATACGTTAATAAAATGCCATGTAAATCAGTGATGTGTAAAAAAACGAAATAGTAAAAAAGCTCATTATTCATATATTTTCCTACGCGTAAGCAAAAGGAATCAAAGTAAAACTTTTCTGACTCAGTATTTTTTGCTATTTAATTGAAAGACAAAATGCAGTTAACATTTATTTATTTGTTTTAAAGTCGAATTTCATAAAAAAACAATGCAAGACAATTCTTTGCATGACTACTATGTGAACAAAAAACCGTTTTTATCGCAGCACTATGATTCAAATGAGAATTGCATATGATGGCATTGCCAGTCACAAATATAAAATTTCAATAAAATGATTTTTAGCTAAAATGCTGTTTATGAATACGTTTTTATAAAATGTGTTAATTTGCTGAAAATTCTGTTTTAACTAAAAAGTTGTTAAAATGCTGATTAGTGTTTTTTTATGAATACGGCTGTTAAAATAATATACGTTAATAAAATGCCATGTAAATCAGTGATGTGTAAAAAAAACGAAATAGTAAAAAAAGCTCGTTATTCATGTATTTTCCTACGCGTAAGCAAAAGGAATCAAAGTAAAACTTTTCTGACTCAGTATTTTTTGCTATTTAATTGAAAGACAAAATTCAGTTAACATTTATTTATTTGTTTTAAAGTCGAATTTCATAAAAAACAATGCAAGACAATTCTTTGCATGACTACTATGTGAACAAAAAACCGTTTTTATCGCAGCACTATGATTCAAATGAGAATTGCATATGATGGCGTTGCCAATCACAAATAGAAAATTTCAATAAAATGATTTTTAGCTAAAATGCTGTTTATGAATACGTTTTTATAAAATGTGTTTTTTTTGCTGAAAATTCTGTTTTAACTAAAAAGTTGTTAAAATACAGATTTGTGTTTTTTTATGAATACGGCTGTTAGTATTTGCTTATTGTTTAAAAAAAATTCTAAAAATGGTGAAGTGTTATGGGGTATCAAATCTCTTACCGTATTATTTCTCATTTTCATAACGCTTTACATTCACACTATCACACTTGCACGTATTATTTGAATTTTTGACAAGTCTTAATAATAAAATGTGATAGTCTCAAGTGCCCTTAAATAGATGAACCGGTTAATAGAGGCCCTCTTAATCGAGATTTAACAGTACTGGACTATTTGTTAATAAACCACATCTCTGTTTTGTTTTGAAAGTAAAGTTATACTAGATTTTATAAAACAATTGTTTACGTTACACAGATTATAAATATTACCCAAAAATGAAATTTAGGCGCGAAAAATAGCCTGTACCCAACTTGGTATCTTTTCGCTCAACGTGTTAAAGATGGTTAAATGTAGTGCATGATGCTGCAGTTTATACGCTTTATATCAGCCATTATCTCTTTTGAAAAAATCATCCCTTTTTCTCCTTTTTAAAATTTACAATTTCGTTTGAAACGCACACAACAACAGAACGGAAATGTTAACGCCCACTTTTTGCTTAAATCCTTCAGAAATAAAACAATACATTTGTCTCTTTTTCTCTTTAACACAAAAATAGCCATAAGTGTTGCACTGTTATTTACATATGTATCGGTTCGGTGCTATTTCCTCCGTCTTTTTTTATTCCACAGTTTTTTTTTCTTGTATTGTGCTTAAAATTTCATCAGAATCATTTTATCGTTTTATATTTTGTTTACTTTTTTCATATTATGTCTGCATGTGTAATTCTCCAATTAGTGTGTTATTTAAGTCTTAACTAGGTTATATAGTTTTTTCTTTACCCGATTTCGGGTTGCTTACAAAATATAAAATGTTACCAACATGTACATGAATGTAAATATAAATAAATGCATGTGTGTGTGTATAAATGTTTACTGTTGTTGTCATTTATCATGTCAAAGAATTTATTCAATTCATTAAAAAAAAGCATGACAAAAAACTTGGATAAAAATGAATACTTGTTTTGTGGTAAACATACTTTAGTAGAATTGGATTGATATTGTAGTAAGTACTTGGACTTTTTTTATGAAATACCAGGTGTGTTCCACGGGCAAATTACTCTCTAAGTTTGCAAATTTTACCCAAAACTGCTGGAACGCAAAAAAAAAAACACAATTGTACATCTTGCAATACTAGTGCTGCTTACTTTTTAGATTAAAGTATATTTTAGTGATTTTAGACGCTTAAAACGCATAATAAAAGATTTGCATTGTTGGCAACAGCTGTAAAATTAAAAGCAATGTAAAATTTTCAGTAGATTTTTATAGTACATATGTATAAAATGAAAAGCCAAATAACAATTGCATGTTCTGTTCAAAACTTCACAACATTATTTTTAGTTTGGGCAATCTTCCATTTGGCTTTTAACTAATTTTTAAACACAAACTTTTTTCAAATTTGTAAATTTTCTGATTACATTTTTAGTTTGATATGTATGTAAACATAAAACAGCTGATTATTGAATTCTAGACCGAACTTACCCTTAAGAAAAAAGTCCGGGCTAATTTGTACCGGAAATGAAAAAAATTACTCTCTCATTTTCTCTTAAAACTGCATAAAAATTGTTACATGGTACGCTTTTGGACTACTTTGGACTAGTTCGGACTATCTGTTCCACGTGAATAACCAGATAACCACAGCTGTTTTCCGTGGCGTTGCCCGCCTGGTATTTTTTTTTTTTTTTTTTTTTTTGGGTAACTATAAGAATAAAATTAAAAACCGTTACACTTATTTGTTAAAAGGATTATAAATTAATGTGTTTTAATCATTAACCAAAGAAGAAATTATTATGAATACCTCTATCCGGGAAATTTTCTAGACAGGAATATACTGCGAATAAAATATGTTGTACATTGTGAACTATTTATCCCACTGCTTTCACTTATAACAATTTTAAACGGGCAAAGGCTCATCTAGCCGACCGCAAATGTAGAAATGTAAAACTTGTTGGAACAGCTGATCGTTTTTGTTTTACGAAAACCCCTAAAAATGCTTACCTAACTGTAATGAAATGTAACTATAACATCTCAACCTGTAGAAAATAGAATTATAACGTGGTTACGTGACAGATATTTCCAGTGCTGGTATAAATTGGGTCTGGTTACTCATTCCGTTCCGTGCTTGCGAAAATCATTTTTTGTGCGGAAGAAAATTTTGCTATTATTCATTCTGTTGCTGCGGTATCTTTCTGCAATTGCGGTATCAACTCTATCATGACGGTATTATCATACTATTGATTCCGATGCGATGCGCTACACTATTTTATCGCTACTACAAAGGATTTTACTCTGATAAAATCAGGGAGATCGTTCACAGTGATTTTGTCAGAGAATCGCATAGTACATAACAGAGAGAACTTGTTCTTCAGTCGTAGGGTTCTTTTATTAAATAAACTGCGGCAGATGTATTTCTGTCACTTGTAATGTTCACAAATACTGCTACTCTTTTCTCCTCCCAGTACTAGTAATTTTCATTCACTATTGTTTAAGCTTGTTCTTAAAATTATGTTTTACTTTTTAGTTCGGTTTCGAAGCGTGTTTTTTAGTTTTTTAAACTATACTCGTATTTATTTTTTACTTTTTAATTCGGTATTCTTTAACGAATTCGCTCCGAGTTTTTTGGGAACTCCCAAAATCGGCTACAGGAATCATCAATATCCTCCACTTCCCCGAAAGTGGAGGCAATTTCAATTTTCGTATTAGATCGAATGAAAGTTAATAGTTCAAACACACGTTCCACGCCAAAAACGTGCACCGAAATATAAAAACCCGATTCCGAATCGGTTAGCAAAGCGGTGCCAAGTTTTTTGGGAATTCCCAAAATCGGCTTCAGGAATCGCCAAAACAGTTCGCACTATATTTATACGTAAAATTACTTTAGTTTGAATTTTTGGGAATACAAAGTACGCATCTTTGTTGTAACTATAATGACTCGGTTTATTGATTTTTGTTTTTCCTCAGCTTCGCGATAATATTAGTATAATTTTGTTCTTGTTACTTCCCTGTTGGAAACTGAGTTAATCTTAAACTAACTTTAAGTTAACTATTCCTCAACTAGTGCTTACTGAGACTTGGATTACTTTTCATTTTAACATTGTGATGTCCTAAGAGGTAGTATATTGCCCGACTTTACACTACTTTTCAGCTAACTTAAAGTTAACCTGCCAAATGTTAACTTTTTGAATCTAGCAATATTTTCACTATTCTACCGTTGGCTACAAATAAGGTATTTTTAAATCAACTATAATTTAGTTAGTTTTAAATCAAAGAAAAGTTAATTGTTGACACTATAGCTAAAAAACAACTTTTAGCAACTAGCTGACATCTAACAATTATTCAATTGTTATATTTTTTCGAAATAAAATAAATTAGTCAAAATTTTTAACGCATTTATTTGTAATTTTTCAGAAATAATTTATTAAAAACTTAATTTTTATATTTCGTATTATACACAAACAGAAAATATTACACTGCAAGCAAAAAATTTTAAAATAATTTAAATAAATATTGGATCAAATGTTTGTTTGTTGGCGTATACACTACGTTCTTTTTTTAAAGAGCCTTCTTAAGTGACTCTCATTCTTGCACTTTTTATTAAAATTAAAACAATCACATACAATTTATATCTTTATTATTAGGCATATGAACTCATAAATATTTTATCTTAGAAAACATTCACAGAATTGAAAAATGTATGTATATAAAAAAACTTCATTATCAGGCAGTAGTATTTAAAATAAAACTGAAACCTACGGCGCCTACTAGGTGGCGACATCTGAAATACATTTTTGTTAAACGAAATTTTGCACTGTATACAAGATGGCTTAAAATTGGTTCATAAAAATTAACTTAAAGTTGGCTATTTTTGTAGTCAGCTACTCATTTTTTATGTAAGTATTTTGGAAATATACATATACGGTTAAAAAGGTATTTTTTGAATAAATAAGCACAATCTTAAATTCGGTCAGTAGTGCGATTCACTATGCTTTTTAAGCCCCAATTATTTCGGCTAAAATTATTAACCACAAAATTAACCTTTTTCCTATTCACAAGTACTTTAAACACCATATGCTGGGGTTTAAAGTCAGCTGTTTGAGGCAGCTGTTGTATTTAACCACATAAATTGGTGTTAATTAATACCCCAATTTTTTGTGGGTTTAAAAAAAAAAATGTTGATTTATATTGTTTACATATTCATTTAATTTATGTAATAAACTATTTGTCTAATAAAAAAAACAATAAAAGTTAGTAAACAACAAAACTAAATCTTGAAAATAATATTTTTATATAATAAAATAATTAAAATCTTTTAATCAATATGTAAGTATTTCGTTTCCCTTTAAAAAACTTCTTAAGGAAAGTATTTGTTGATCGATTATAAAATCAAAAATGTTTTGATAGGCAATAAAATATTATTCTTTTTATGTTAAATGTAATTATGTATGTTATAAAGCTCTTCATGTTATTTTATTTCCTATCACAAAAATGTTTTTGATTTTATAATTCATCAACAAATACATTCCTTAAGAAGTTTTCTAAAGCAAAACGAAATACTCAATAAAAAACTTTTAATTATTGTTTTATATAGAAAGGATCTCGAGCTCATATATTATTTTTAAGATTTTTATACATATGTATGTATATAAAAAGGTCAAAGTTACAAAAGATGAGGAAAACATATAAACAAAAAGAGATTCAGTACAATAGCTAATAAAAATGAAGCGGAGAGTAAAAACCTTTACGGTGGCTAAATATAGTTAGTGAATAACGTAGGGATTAGTGCAAACAACAAAATGTGTGGTTAAAGTTAACACTTCTAATTGGGGTGTAAAGTTAGTGAATTGCACTACAGATCAGTTCAATACTTTAGAAGCAATACGGCTATCAAATTCTTACCAACTAAGTGACTAATAAAAAAAAAATATGTCTATGTGTTTGACTTAACTCAAGTAGAACAAAAACAGTGTGAACAAATATGAGTAAACATATATATACTGTATATACATACATGTGTGCGTTTTCACCATAATAAAATTTTATTTTTATATTAACAATAATTATAATTTTATAAAAACAATGTTGAATTTTTTTCTTTGCAAGCTGATTACATTCGGTTAAATGGTATATACATATGTATGCATGTCCACATATTGTATAATCACAAGTCGTAAAGCCTTCAATCAACGTATGTGTGTGCATTAATACATATTTTGTTAATGGTTTGCTTATAAATTAACGGATAATTGATAATGAATTATTATCAATTATACGTATACGAGGGAGTATTTTTGGACATATTTGAACGCTTTGATATATTTTATCAACATCACAACAAATTTAAGATATACATACATAACGCTCCTTTCTTGCAACATAGTCATAACTAAAAAAAGCTCGTTTTTAGTTTCCATACAAGTCTTAGAATTTTTTTTTATAAAATATCTCCTAAAGAAAATACTTGAAAAGGGATTTGAATAAATTTTTAACACAATATAAAAGGTAGCACTGTTAACAATTCTGAATTGTTAACTCGAAAAACAAATTTTTTGAGATATAGCTATGTTGCAATAAAGGAGCGATATGTACTTGGTCTGATAAGAAAAATAACAGTTATTTTCAAATTTCGTGAGTTACATATGTTCGATTTTAGATTTTTTTTTTTTTATGTTGGTACACATGTCTGTTATATATGTTGACAATATCAGCCGTTTGGAATTGTTCGGGAGTGTCATCACAGCTTGTAATAATTTCCTTTGGATGTCATCACTAATTCTTACTTAATTACACAACTATATTTTGCAGTACTTTTTTATGCAGCTGTTCATTTTGACAGTTGGAAGAAAGACAGCGAAGTGAACAAGCGTTTGAAATCTAATTAGAAACCTATCAATAACATTTTAATAAATTATCTTATTCAGAAAATATCGTTTTATTTTATACAGTCCACTAATAACATCGCGAACAGGGATTATCTGTTTGTTTTTGACAGATAAAAAGGTTAGTCGTGTTTTGATGTGCTCTTCGATTTTTCTTACTAAATTTTGAGCAAAAACATCATGTTATGGACATCGCTCAGGTGCTGTTGAACATCGTCAACGACGATCCTGATTTTCTCAAAAAGGTTATAACTGGCGACGAATCAAACCAAAGCCCAATCATCCCAATGGAAGCGTGCATAAGAGCCAAGACCGAAAAAAGTACGTCAAGTTCGGTCAAATGGGAAGGTTTTGCTCATTGTTTTCTTCGACTGCAATGGCGTGGTGTATCATGAATTCTTGCCACAAGGTCGTACGGTCAATAAGGAATACTACCTGGAAATTATGCGCAGTTTGCGCAAAGCAATTCGTGAGAAATGCATAGAATTGCAATAATGGATTTTGCACCATGATACGCACCAGCGCACACATCGAAGGTAGTGCGTGAGTTTTTGGCCAAAAATCAAACCGTTATTATGCCTCAACCACCCGGTGCCCGCTGACTTTTTCCTCTTCCCAAAACTGAAGACGCCGATGAAAAGAAAGTTTTTTCTACAATTGAGGAGATAAATGAAAAATCGAAATAGGAGCTGTTGGCGATACCAAAAAACGCGTTTCAAAAGTGTTTCGAGGATGGGAAAAAAACGCTGGCATAAGTATATTATATCTGAGGGGGATTACTTTACAGGTGAAAAGATAGTTATTGAATGAATATTTGTTGATCAGTTGTCGTACATTAGGGTGGTTCGCTCTCCATACACAAAAAAATTGTGCTAGTCACCCCCTAGGATTCATGATAATGTAAAAACAATTCCAAAATTATTTTTTTGCCACGTCTAAAATGGTAATTTTTTTTCCTACATTCTATAAATTTCGTTGTCTAGATTGCCTTAGTCAGGAACAGACGTGTCGACAGCTTATGGCAAGGCAACTGCAAACTATCAGCACAGGGTAGAGAGAGAGGTGCATAGTTAGAGAGTTTAGAAACATACCTACATATATTATTGTCAAATTTCTAATCCCTCCGGGGAATAGGTTTTGCCCTGGTGTATGCCTAACCAGGGCGCTCTGTTTTTCGGGTAAAGAGGGGAAGGTGTCCCTCTAGGAAGCCGCATGACTTATGTTGTGTTGGCTTCCGAAATCCCTACTAAGGGTTTAAATTGGCAGAACGGGAATCAACATGGCCTCCAGGTGGTTCTGCTTGCAGTTCAACTCGGACTGATAATGGTTGACCTTAAACGCAGGAAGGAGGTGTTAGTATGATTGATAATAGTTTGGTGTCTGGATTTTTTCGGGGACTAAAAACCTCTATAGGGTCTATTGCCTTTACAACAGATACCTGTATTGTAAGGAACCAGTGTTGATGATTGACGGGTGAGTTGGTTTAAGGGCTGATGCTGCTAATTGGCTTCGGCCTACCAGCTCATTAAGCCTTGTCTTCCATAGATTGCTGGGAAGTTGCATACAGGAGGGATTAGAAGGCCCGAACAACTCAACAAGAAGTTGCTCATATGGCCCCAAACATATGGCAAAAATTGCTACCTGTGTGAGCCTAGTCAGCCACAGCCGTGGAACTGGCCCATCATCAGATAAGGCCGCAAGGCAGGTAATAATAATAGGCTGATGTAAATCTTTTTCACAACTGTCAAATTTCTAATAAATACATGTGCATGATACAATTAAAATTATAGACGGCTTAAAATTCAAAGCTTACATCTTTTACACTTTAGCATCATCTAACATTTATATCTACAGATAGGTGCATACATAGTTTCGTTCATCTGTTGTAGATTGCTTTACAAACGAACATTTTATATAAGTTACTAATTAATAGTATAGGTACTTGGCAAGTATTTACAAATTATAATCATAATGTAAATGTATTTTAACAATATATTTTTATATACACATAACTACATGCATATATACATATATATGTATATTTGTATGTGGTGTAACCCTGTCACATTCCTTTTCATGCATTTCAACGCAGTTAAGTATGTACTCATGTACATATACATATATGTATGTACATAATTCCGGGCAAAATTGCACACAATCTTTTACCTTCAAGCGAATAAAGTGAAAGTATGCATGTGTATATATGCATGCATGTATCGATGCATATGTTCGAGTATTTATGCTCGCTTGTGTATTTACTTCCCGCTTGCTCATTTATTTATCTATCGGGGATAAATGCTCTTTTTAAAAATTAATACCTATTTATTTTTCCTTTATAAATTAATTACAATAATTGTGGCATTTAATGAATTTAATGTACGCAATTTATGCAAAATGTGTGTGAATATATAGTTGTACACAGTTTTTGTAGGTGTACGAAAATAGGAGGCAAAAAAAGTAAAAAGAGTTATTTGATTTACTCACACAAAATAAATAGAGAATGTGAGAACAGTGGAAAATTACATGAAAAAAAATACCGTTTAGTTTATTTTTGTCGTATTCCTACTTTATGAACGCATGTATATGAATACTTGAAAACATTTCCTTGCTTGATACAATTATTGCTTTAAGAGATTAAAACCTTTCAACAATTATCAAAATCAACATATTTTTGTGATAACATTGCTTTCTCAGAATGCAAAATTGTATGTTAATTGGTTTTTATTAATTCCCAATTACTCATAGGTTATTACTTTACTATTCTCTTCAACTTGATAGTGCACTCTCCACTGTTAAATATATAAATATGTATCAACTCTGCAGGAAATATTTAAATTCATTAAAAATTGTTCAATCTGTTTTATTGATAAATGAGTAAATAGCTTTTTAACCACATTGTCATTTCATTTGACCATTTTTAAATGTAACTTTTGGTCAATTGCTGAATTTAACAGTGAGTTTCTGAATAAATATGAAATTAAAAAATACTGAAAACAAAATACGAATTCTGAATAAATACGAAATTAAAAAAAATTACTGAAAATAAAATTTGAAATTTTTTAGTTTGAACATTATTTGCTGTTTTAATGCACAATGAAACGCAAATAAGATAAAAACACAAACTACTGGGTAACATATTTCTATTTTAAAGATGTATTTAAACGGGCTTATCTATAAGAAGTAATATTGCATGCTTATTAAGCAAATATTTTAGAATAACTTTGTAAAGAGCTTAATAAACAGCAAATATTTTTTACAAGTAAGACATGAAAATTTGGTATAATATGCTTATGTAGGCATGTAGCTGCTTTTCTGTTTTCTAGCTGCCAATTAGAGCTGGGTCGTTCATGAACGAACGGGTTAAATTAAACGGATAGGCTCTCGCGCCATCGCAAGTATATATTAAGCGCGGTCAAGCTTGTTGCTGTTTGACTCTACTGAGTTTTGTACCTCTCTCTCACGGTTAATTGTTTGCCTCAACCAAGGCGAATTCATTACCAGGTGAACTTAACATCACAGATGATTATTTTTTGCTTCTCGCGTTTTTTCCAATGAGACTGTCAAATTTTGTTTCTTTTGTTTACAAACTTTTTCGCGCCATTTTAATCTGAAAGTTTTTTGCATGACTTAGTGCAATTTCAAGAAATTTGTGTGAATTTAAAAGTGAAAAACTAATATAATCTGTGATTTTAATTACAAACAATTATAAAAGCTTATATTTAACGTTTATATAAAATTTTTTCTCTGCTGAGCAATCTTAGGCGAATTTAGATTATGACATTCACGATATGTTTTACAATAACAAAATACATAGTACTGAATTCGCCTTTCCGCTTGCATTCACCTGTATAAAGTCGCCTTGGCCTCAACTAACTGTATTAGTTTACATTTTTTTTATGTATTTCTTTGTTAACCACGCTGCAACTTCTTATGTGAAGACATAAGTCGTTATGGTTAGTCACAGCGCCGCTGCAAATTAATGATGAAACAGAATACGTCCGCAACTTCAAGCAAAAACGACTCTCAGAGAAAACAGGCACATAATTGAAACGACGGCTGCAACTTCACAAACTGTCATTTAATCTTCTTTTTTGTTAGGTAAAAAAAGCTTTTTCTTTTATTTTAATTTTTCCTCACAGTAAAGCTTTTGAAGCTTTGGTTTTGTTTACAAAATGTGTGAAATTTACTAAAAGTGTGGTAATATTGTTGAAAGCTTTTCTGCTTCAAAGTGAGAGCATAAGAAAAATCGCTGCCAAAATAAAATAGATTCTATTTTACGACCGCATTCTCTGGCGTTATTTTATGCCAAATTGTATCGAGAAAAACGTCATGCCCTAGTTCTGTTTCATCATTTACTGTTGATACCATCATGGGTTTAAGACCTTCGTTATTCCACCCATGGTGTGCATACTATACTTTACAAATTTATTTGCAACTGCATAGTTAAATAAGTAAAATAAATAAATGGATCATCTAAGTGTACGAAGTGGACCGGTCGTTAAACTGACCATTTTGCGTTCAATTTCGATGACTTTTGTTCAAGTTCCTTCTCGTTCTTTATAATTATGTCGTTTTTTGTTTCAGTTGATATTTTGTGTACAAACATAAGTATGTAGGTATGTTCATTCCATTTTAGCTCTAATATTACATCTTATCTCTAACTTCATTCGCTTGCGGCTTTTTGGCCGAGAAGCGATAAAATTTATAAATAGCACAACAAATAGTGTTAGTTTTCATTTACTTGCTAAGTGGCCCTGATTCTCTATCCTACACGATCGTACGATTCATTTACAGGAAACTGTTTCCAAAGTCTGGCCGACTTGAACAAACCGCTTCAAAATGGCGTTGTAGGCCACACTATTATACAAGTATAATTGCAATAATTTATATGCACCATAAAATAATTAAAAACTTTTATTAACATTACATTACTTAAATTATTTTCTTGAGGCCCCAACAATATTCTCATATTTTTCACAACATATACCATACTGATCGCACAGAAACCAAAATGTTTTGAGAAGTTTCATACAGTTTTTCATATCGCATGATTTGTCAAAAACTCTGTCGCGCGGTTGTATTTTTAGTACTTTTTCAGCACAGATGCTTTATTTACCAAAACTTGCTGTGTAGAAAAAAAAGTTGGCATTACTAATTTAAAACACATATACGTGCAGGTTATTTGTGAATATAAATTTTGTAAATAGCAAAAATTGCCGCATAAACAGTAATTTAAATTTTAATTTGCGAATAGCTAACTCACAAAAGCAATTACTGATTAAAAAAACATAAAATGTTGCCACTTTACTTTACAATTTCAAAGATTTCGTCAATGTGGCACACTTGAAATATGGTAAAAAATTACGTACAGCAACAAATATTCAAACTTTTTCCTTTTTATTATTATTTGCTTTAAATGAATTACAAAAAACATTTAATTTTATGATTTTTCTTTTATTATTTTAATAATCAAAATGCTCTTTACACTAACAGTGCTACCACTTACTTACATTTTGAACATATGCCATATAAATAGTATTTATTTGCGAATAGGCTGCGTATAAACGTAGTATATGAAAATTAGAATAATTATTTTTACATAAAACATAAATATAGGTGAGTATAAATCAGCGTGCAGGTTAGTAAAAAAGGGAAATACATCACCCTGTGCTTGAAGCTAAGGGCAAAATATGCTTCATATATTGATCTTCTTCATGCAGCATATTTAGAAGAGAACACGTTTTTTATTTATACTCTTGCATTTTTTTTTAGAAAAGATCATAAAAACGGGCAAAGGGCACAATAATTGTAACATTCAGCCATGTCACAGAGCTTAACTCCGTTCGGAAATTGAGATATTTTTTTACTTCATCAAAAAACGGAAAACTAAAAGACTTTTCGGTATGAAATCCTTTCCAATTGCAAGAATGAAACTAGTATTATCTTACAGAATTGATTTCATTCCGAAAAAGCTTTAAATTTTCGTTTACTGAAGAATTAAAAAACCGATTCAATTCCATTTACGAACGGAAGTGAATTCTGTGACATGGCCGATTTTTGTTAGAATAATGAATAAATGTACATATTTTGTGAAAATGTATTTTTGAGCCACATGTATTTGAAATACAAAATATTTTTAATATATGTATTTGAGTATTTCAATACTCTCAGGTGGTATTTTTTATTTGTATTTCAAATACAAGCCAAGCCTTGCCGTTAAGAGAGGTTTCACTGTAATTCTATAAAGCTTCTATTCGTTGTAAAAATTATTAGTTTCATAATAAACTTCAAACTAGTTTTCTTTTCTCTTTTTTTGCCTAAATTTTGATGAACAATATCACCACATATTTTGTAAATTGATTGTTACATTTTTATTCAAACTAAGTTTTCATAATAAATTTTGGCCTTTTTTTTTTGTATTCTTATTTCGAAGTTTGCTGTTTAGAAATTTTTCTATGAAAATTGAAAATACAATAAACAACTTATAAGCTGTTGTTATTATGGCGAAATAACAAAGATAATTTTCCAAATATTGCTGTCACTAATTCAATTTTTAAGGCCTCAACGTGACTTTACGTTCTTTCATACTAAATTAAAACTGAAAACAACAGCAGCAAAAAGAAAAAAAAATTAAAGCAAAATTTAGGAGCAAAAACATGATAGATAACCTCTCGCTTCACAAAAATATTTGTGTGAATGGAGCAGGAGGATTATGCTGTTGTATGTTTGTACAAAACAGCAAAGAACAATGGAGAGTTCAAACCCACTGAAAACAAATTTCAAAATGTTCAAATGCTTGTGCTGCCCAAAACAAGGCAGAGTTTCACAAATCCCCATCAACTTTTCTGGGGGTTTTTCTTCTTCTTTAACTGAATTTAACTCGATACTTAACAAGAAAAAATAAAAATTGTCAATAAAAATAATTCAACATACTCATACAGAGCATCACCACAGCTAATGATGGGGATTATATGGGCATGCAGAAAAAAATCCTGCTAAGAGTATTAAAACTTGATAATGGCAAAAACTTTTTCTAACAAAAAAAAAAAAAAAAAAAAAAAAAAAAAAAAAAAAAAAAAAAAAAATAATGGGGCGGTTTTACTGTCGTCTATTAACCAATCGCAAGAAATTTTTGTTTCTGCTTGAAGTTGCGGGGATGGCATGTTTTTTTTTTGTTTCTTTAGCAAGATATTCTCGTTGTTGGAAAATAGTTATCCTTTTCTCTCTGCTTGGTTGGGGACTGACAATAGATTTAGTCCTTGTATTCGGTATAAAACTAAAAATATTTGCTCTTACATATTTGATTTTCCTCAAATAGATGTTTGTGCAAAAATTTTAGTTTTATAAATCTGACATATGTTTAACCATAATGTACTTAATTAAGAAAAAAGAAGAAAAAATTGGAAATGAAAAAGTTTGAAACAATAAATGATATAAAAACTTGTATATAACAGGCGAAAGGTTGCTTTAAAGGCTTAATGTGACCAACTAAAAAATGCTTTTGACAAAACAAAATAAAAAAAAAAATTAAGAAAATTTATTGCAAAAATATCAATAACTACTCTGATGGTCAGTCTGAGGTGAAATACTCGTACCTCCTTCAATTAAGTTTAAAATATAATTTTTCCTAACACTGCTTGCTATAATGCTGTGAGCGGCAGATAAATCTTTCAGTGATTGTCGAGATGGATATTTTTTTTTACTGCCTAAACATTCATGATGATTCATCGTGAAAAACGCTGACTATGTTAAATCATCAATGACAGATGCTGAATTTTTCTTTGGATCATCTATGAATTTTTAAGCAATTATTTAAAGGTACACAGATGATCCGCATTGATTTTGTCCGCGTATCTGTGAGTCTTAACAAGCAATATCATTGATATTTATACTCGTATGTGAATTTTTATGGTATTGCTCGCCATCGTAGAGATTCACAGCAAAGAAAATCATTTTGACTCCTCTATGAATTTTTCTTTTATTGTGTGGTTACATTTTAAGGGCCGATGTTGAATGTGAACATCAAGTTTCATTTGATATTCTCAATTTCAGACTAATTCAATTTGAACCATGGAAAGATAAACAATCGAGTAATGGTCAGAATGGTGGAAAGAAATGACGAGATCAGGGGCCAAATCACCGCATACGATATCGAGTAATATTATCGAAATTTTTCATTTTGGTATCATGGCACACGATATCGAGTGAATTGTTTTGCAATAATATAAAAAAGTTAAACAATTTCTTTTTTGTATTCGTACTTTTAGGAAACATACAGTCTTGAATCTATTACATTTTGTTTAAATTGCGATCCGACATGCATCGTTTGCCATAATCTAGATGTATCGTAATGTTGTTCGATACGATAGTTAATTCGATATCGTATGCGGTGATTAGACCCCAGGGGTCTTGTTCCCGAAACTCGCACATTTTTACGTAGCACGCGTTCATTGTCCAGAGCTCATCGATTTGTGGTCGACTGCCCAGGGAATCGTACTACGCATTATAGAGAGAATTCGTTTTTCAGCCGTACGCTTCGTCTGTGGAATAAGTTGACTGTTGACGTGTTTCCTGTCTGTTATAGCGTTGGAAAGTTCAAGTCAAATGTTCACAAACACTACTCCCTCTTTCCCCCTCCTCATAACCTATTTTCCTAGTTCTGGTACAATGCGCTGCATATGTAGGGGTCATCCCCTGAGTACTGGTCCAAGATAAAAAAAAAACAGTGGATCATTAATTTTAGAAGCAAATTATCTTCAGTCATCAAACACATTTTCACCTCAGTGGATTCGTCAATAAGTAGAATTGTTGCATTTGGGCGAATGATAATCCAAGAGTGGTTGTCGAAAAGCCAATGTTCCCATAATGAGTGAGTGTTTGGTGTGGTTTATGGGCTGGCGGCATAATCGGGCCGTGCTTTTTCCAAAATGAGGCCAGTCAGTCAGTTACTGTGAATGGCGTTCGCTATCGTGAGATGATAACGAACTTTTTATAGCCCGAATTGGAAGATGTGATATGCACGATATGTGTTTTCAACAGGACGGTGCCACTTGCCAAACAGCTAACGAAGCAATGGCTGTTTTGCGCGACAAATTCAATGCCGTGTTATCTCACATGCTGGCGATGTCAATACGCCGACAAGATCATGAGATTTGACAACCTCGGACTTCTTTCTTTGGGGTTAATTGAAAGAAAAGATATACGTCCATAAGCCAGCAACAAAACAAGAGCTAAAGGATGAGATAAATCGGCACATTAAAGGCTCAATTATGCCTCAGCATCTTCGAAAATTTGGATGGAGCTGTGCCGATATTGTTCCATACCAATATCATCATAATAAAAGAAGTTACAATAATTCCTACATAATTTATATTTTATTCCAAATCAACATCGGCCGTTAAAATTTAACTACACTTTATATGGATTTATAAAAGAGACGACAAGACGGACGGACGTTTTTATGGTTTCAGAAATTAATTTTTATGCAATAAATGCATATCCTGCATAATCTTAGCTGAGTTATAACAGATAATATTGATCTCTCTTAATATTTTTTTATGTTATGAGAAACAAGTAGTAAACAAATATATAATATTGCTTTACATTTTTCCTTCAATCACTGACGGAGAATTGTAGCATACAAATTCGAGTAGCATTCAGCTTCGACTCATAGCAGAAAATTCCCATTACTTTTATCCCTCTTGTTTATGGCGACTCTTCAATAAAAATGTCTGCAAATCTCTTCTTAGCGGTGCTGTTGTTCTGTACATTCATTAAGGAATTTTTTAATATCGACATTTTCATAGAAATCTCGTTGTGAAACCTGCTTTTGTTAGGATGAATGATAGATGAAAATATCATGAAAAGGTCGCTCAAAAAACGCCACCGGGTCAGTTTTAACAAAAGCACGTGCAAAAACCCCAATACATTGAAAATTTTTAACTAATTTACTCGTACATCTGCAAATTCACGGTTCACTTGCAAAGTGGCAACCAATGCCAGTGATTTTTTTGCTTGCACGTCAAAAGCCAGTAATAGTGTTGCCAAAAGATGTTTCATTTTAATATCATCGAACTTGAAAATGATGACAACACTTTTCTTTTTATTAATCTATTGTATAAGTAAACGACCGACTTCCTAAATGCAAGTTGCAATGCATATTTACAATGCATACACTTCGTAAACGCATACGTAAACTTTCTGGCAACGTCCAATGATCCTAATCGTCTGGCAACTCATTTTAATGAGTATCAGCTGTCAGAAGCGGGCATCATTTTTATTTTTTGTGCAAAATTTTTTACTTTTGATCACTTTTCTTCTTCGGATTTTTATTGTCCTTAATAAGAGTTGTCTCTTTTCCCTTTTTTAAAAAGTTTCTTCTTTTTTGAGGGTTTAGCCTGAGATAATTCCTCAGCATTTGCCAACAAAATGGATAAATAATTTTGTGTTACCTCCATTTTTCCAAAAAAAAAAATTATTCAATTTTATAACATGTGTTTGATATTTGTTTTATGTATGAGCTGTATAGCGACGTTCCTAAATGCCGATAAAATGCAAAAAAATTCTCTGCAACGCAAGGTTGTACTTAAGACATGTTTAGAATTGCATACAAATTTTTTTAAATCATGCATTGCAACTTGCGTTTAGGAAGTCGACCAAATTTGTTCTCTTTAGGTCCATTGCTATAGCTTACCGGTAAGGTTGGTGTTAGTTAAAAGTACAGTTAGCAAAAATGAGCGTTAAATTGATCGTTGGCCATTTTTAATTATTACAACTTGCCTGTAAAATTCAAGTTATCTTTTTCAAAATATGGCAAGAAAACACAAATACAAACTGTTTGTAGAAGATAAAAAACTGTAGTGGCTTCTAACACAGTGTCCACAACTGCGATTAACTCTGACATAATATCTGAGAAAACGTCGGCAGAATGAGAGAGCGAATTTCTCTATGTCCATCTTCATATCTAACAAGGCGTATACGTATTTTTGTTAATCTCATAAGAATTCATAAATCATTGAAGGCCGCGAAGAAAACACATCTTTGTAATCAATAAAATCTTACATGAATATTGTATATGCGCACATTTTTTACAAAATTAATTGCTTATATATTTAATGAATAAAAACAAATTATTTCCCATTTAAAAGGGGATTTTTAAAGATATTTTGATAAACTAATAATCGGCAAAATTGCAATGGCGTCTCTTTGTAAACAAACACATACACAGTCGCTTTTTTGACAGCTCTTATTATAAGATTGTTGTCATGAGATTTTTCATAAGAACACTCTCATAAAAATTATTATAAGACTGCGATAACACTGATTTTATGTCTACACGTAACAGAATTCTCTCTGCGGTTGAATTTGGCGTTCTCATCTCAGATATTATCGGAGGTGTGGACACTAAGTAAACTTCAATATGATTGTGATTCATTGAGTAAAAAGTATGGTAGCTTGAGAAAATGTGGCAACTTCAAATATAAAACCGCTAGTTAAAAGTTATAGGTAGAATTGTCTTCCCTTTTGTCTTCGCTTACTTTTAGTTTGAAAGGATATTGTAATAATGATATGCCAAGTTGTAATAATGGCCCTTAATATATTATTTTAAGATCGCTAGTCACAATTTTTTTTTTATCTTGGACCAGTACTCAGGGGATGACCCCTACATATGCAGTGCATTGTACCAGAACTAGGAAAATAGGTTGTGAGGAGGGACATAGAGGGAGTAGTGTTTGTAAACATTAAATACATACGAGCTAATACATGAAGAACACTTTTTTCGCAGGTATCTCATTTTTATGCCTATTGAATAACAAATAGTTGGTCTTATTTTATCACCTCGTGCTGGCGGCAAAACGTTGCAATTAGGGTGAATAAAAGATGACTGTATTATATGAGTACAAACTTATTTATGAACATTTTTATATAAAAATTTATGGCGTTACCCACTTAACAATTCTTACTGAATGCGAAAAAACAATCTAGAAAGTGTCCGCTCTCGGTACGACAACATATAAAATGCTATATCGGCAGCTTACAATACCTTTTTTTTACACAAAAACTGCCAGGAGCTTGTTTTGCTTATGTGCAGAAGCGCCCAGGCATCGAACTTACAACCTCGAAAGATGCTCTAACAGTATCTAGAGTCACATAAATTACTTTGTAACCGGATTTTGTGGAGATCGCTCTACTGGCGATCTTTTGGTACATCTCTAGATATCACTAAGGCATATGGTGCATTACTATCAAAACTTGTGGCTTTCGCTGTCGGTGATGATATTTCTCAGTTTATATCGAGCTTTCTCACAAGCCGCACTATAGATGGGGTTTCATCAAAGGAGTTGAAGATTAATTCGGGGGTACCGCAAGACTCGTTTCTGTCTCCTACTCGATTTCTTATGTTTGTTAATGAAATTTTTTTATTAGAGTTCTGCAAGACTCGGTTCTGTCTCCGACTCTATTTCTTATGTTTCTTAATGAAATTTTTTTATCAGACTTCTAAGCCTATCCCTTATTTTGTAGATGAAAGCAGCATTTGCCATTCCTACTTCTTCAGTTACAACCCCATATATAACCCCAGCCTGTCCTAGATCAGTGGCAAAAGGCAAAATATGAATGATTCACTGAGTAATGATATTATTTTTATCTCCGAGTGGGGTCGGTGGTAAAAACAGGGTCGACTTCAATGCCCTTGAGACCTAGTGTTGTTTATTAACTGGCGTAATCATGGCTGTAAATGTTGCTTTAATTATACTCATGTATGGTATAAATATTGAGAAATCGGATACTTTTGATTTTCTTGGAATGAAATTCCAGTGTGTGTGATCTTTGCTGGATGGAGCACATATTTTATGTCTCAAAAGAGGCATAAAAGAGCCTTGATTTCCTAAAACACTGCAAGCCATACTTCACTCCATCCGATCTCTTTACTATTTATACAACTTAAATCCGACCGAAAAATTAATACAACTCCCATGTTTGGGTCGGTGCTACGAAGTCATGTCAAGAACGAAAAATCAGTGTAATGTTTGCTGGACTGAATACATTTTTCATGTCTCTTAAAGAAGATGTACTTCAGTATATCCGATCTTCTTACTATTTCGAAATCGAATATAACTCTCATGTTTAGCTCTAGTATATGCTTACTCGAACGTGTGCAAGAGAGAAAGAGAGAGAGAGAGAGACAGCGAAGAAGTCTATCGCCGTAATTAGGGTATCCAACTCTAATGACATACTGGAGCATCACCGCAGTGTGGGCTGCGTTTTTCTGTTTTATCGTTACTACACTGGATTTCCGAAACACATATTTTCTTGGGCAATACGGGTTCATCGCAATACGTTGTGGTCAACTACCCATCGAATCGCACATTACACAACAGTGAGAATTCGTTTTTGATCGTTTTTGTTCCATGGAAGAAGTTGTTTCCACTACATAGAATGTTGGAGGATTCAAATCACACATCCACAAACACTACTCCTACTTTCTTCTTCATCCTAAGCTACTTCCCTAGTTCTAGTACAATGCACCGTATATGTAGGAGTGATCCGCTGATTACTGCTTCAAAATAAAAAAAGAAATATTCGAGATTATGAGCAAAATATTTTTTGTTCAAGCCTCAGCATCACACACTATGTACAGATGCGTCAAATAGAATGCGGTGTTGTATTACCGAACAGGCCCATTATTTTGATTTGATGTTATATATTATTTTACATATTTTTTATACGTACAAACAACTGGGATTCTAACAGATTGCATATGTGATCAATATGAGACAAATATAGAAGAAAAAATAAATGTGGCCCGTATTGAAATATACATTATGTTTACATGGCTCTGAGTTCGAATCCTAGTGGGTTCTGATGAGCAGTGTAGCCACTGCGAAACATCTAGTTGTCCCCTAGCTTTAGTGTATTTAATTATTTTTTCCTATCTTCTTTAACCAAGAGTTATTGATCGTGGCAATTATTGTTATAATTAAAAATAAAAATATTTTTTGGCTAAGGCCAGGATTGAACTTGAGCCAGACAAATGATACCATCATATAATATTTGAAATATTATTTATATTTTGAAAAAATATTTTATCAGATATTTACTCCAATTCCAGGTACTTAATTGCAGATCTTGCTTTAAGTTCGACTTATCGGGCGCAATTGTTAAGTGGGTTGTGTGTGGGTGGCATTATACATACTCGCACATACATATGTATGTGTGTCAAGCACTTTTCTGTATTTTGCTGTCGTCATCAGGATGTTGTCGTTTATATTTATATTATCATTTTATGTGGTTACTGTTAGTTCATTTAATAATTTACTTACTTGTTTTTATCATTAATTTTACAAAAGATTTCATTAAAAATATAAGTATTACACTCATAAACTTACATACGAGTATTTATGTATGAGTACTCGTATATACGATTTTGTTTTTATCTCACATGCATATTCGTAATTGTTACAAGACAAGGAAGGACTTTATATCCTTTTTATAAAGAGATATCAAAAGGTGACTAAAATCTGGGTAATGACTGTGTTTTGCTTTCTTAATGATTTGTGTACTCGTAGCAAAGAACGAGCTTGGAATTTTGTCCAATTATTATTTATTCATAAAAGAGGAAGAGGAATTATTTTTCTTAATTAATTTGTTCGTCTAGAACGTGCAAAAGTGTTATAAAAGCTTTAATGTTTTAAGGATGTATTTGTTAAATCAGAGATAAAATTATTTTTAAAACAAACTACAAAAGGCGTGTAAATTAGGGTTGGCAATTTGTAATGTTGAGGTAATATTTGCTTGTTTAATTATTTGCTTGTTTAATCAGTTTAAGAAATTTTTTATTTTTTTATTTATTTATAATATAGTTTTCTTCTGAATTTTCCAGCTAAAGATCTTGATTGATTTTTATTTTTTACAAAAAAGGTTTAACGGTATTTTATTTTCGATATTTCGATAACAATTTGTCATCATCATCAGGAATTTTAATTTTCCTGATTTTGTTGTAATCTTGTTGTGTTAGACTATCAAATAAAAAAATTATATAAAACATATGCAGCCGTGTAGCCGGTGGCCAGCAGTCTTGAAAATATCTAATGCTTTACTCGATATCGAGTGATTCGCTATCGTTCGCTTACGTCTTTTGTCGAAACTATGAAATTAATGTTTGTACATGTCGAAATCAATATCATCTGTAAGATAAAAATTAAAAACGCCTTTTACTTTTCCTCTTTTCATAAAACAAATCCTTTTGCAGTGTCAATTCCCACTGTTTTCCATATGGTTTATTTTAAACAAAATATTGCGAGAAAAATAGACATCAAAGTCACGTGAGAAGGCTAATTTGATTAAAATTGCCACAGCAACTCAACAATAAAACAGACACAGCTTGAGATTGTTCGTTTGAAAAAGTTCTCATAAAATGTTGTTTTGTGTTCTTATCGCTAAAAAAAAAAAAATTAAATATTCATAAACAAACGAACACTATTGAGAGATGATGACTTCAACAACGTGATACTTTTAATAAACATTTTTTTTTATTAAAGATATAATAAAGCAAAAAAAGGGCCTTTGATAATATCTCTAATCAATAAGTTAACAACACACCACACTGCCCACTTTTGTAACTGAGAAAAAAAATATGTAGTAAAGGTAGAAGCATTGAAGAAGGCTCAACAACAACAGAACATCCCTTAAAAATCGCTATAACAAGGAAAATCCTAAAATCTCTCGACTTCATGCGGGTTAATGAATTTTTATTGTTGTCATTGCCGTCATCATCGTCATCGTCATCTTCGTATTTAATAAAACGTTTAGTATTGCATATTTTACGGTTACTTAAAGTGAGAGTGCGATTGTTTTTTGTGTAGTCGTTTGTGTGTTATTTTCAAGAACTTGTTGTTAAGAGTGTGATATCAACACAATGGCTCTTTAATTTTTTTTGGTTGGTTGGTGTGTGTGTTTTAGTTAAATAAAATAAATTTTTGATTTTATAAATTTCACATGCTGATAGGTCACGTGTTGACAATTAGTTGGGCACAAATATTTACTTATGACATCAATAAAATCAACAGCAGCAACAACAACAACAACAGACAAATCAAGTTGAATCACAGACAACTTGTTTCGAAAATACTTGTTTAAATTCAACGAAGTTTCGCTTGAGATTTTTGCTTCCAATTATTTGAAAATAATATACTTGAAACTGTCATTTGTCAGTCAAAAATTGTAAAAGAGAGAAATATTAAAGACTCCTCAAGTTGAAATATACTGAACCCAATTTTATTTATTTCGAAAAAAAAAACAATATAAAATTAATATTTGTACAAATTTTTACGATGATTTAAAGCCATGCCTAAAAGACATTTCTTTCTTTCTGTACTGAAAATTTTTTAAAATGAAAAAAGGCAGATTTTGTGTTTTTCATGTTTTTTCTTTAATTTAACTATTAAAAATCTACATACAAAATCTATGAGACCAATCCAAAAAGCGCAGCATCAACGCTTTGTAATTGGAAAATCCAGTTTTGATAGAGTGTAAGAGAGAGAAAGATTTACTCGCTCTCACTAAAGTTCGCTTCAAAACAAATATTAATATTTTTTGCAACCAATTGTGATCACACTTTAGGTGTTTTCAAACTAATTTAAGGATTTTTATTAGTTCTATTTAATGATTTTTATTAAACATGTTTAGTGAGAGCAATGCTGTTGTAACAGTAAGACGCCTCGTTTACATAGTTATTTCATATGGTAGCTTTGTTTGTCCAGAACAAATGTTCGATGTGGGTAAGTCAGTGCAGAACAAACTCTCAAAGAGCTAAAATTGATTCGGAACAAAAATTTTGTTCGGTTTGCTTCATACAATTTGTATGGGCATGAGCAGTTTTGACAGCCAGAAAATGCTTGCCCCTTTTTTTTAGGTATGTAAAGCCTGATCAGACTATTATACAAGTATAAATATTTTCATTCAATTTTGTAAGATAAAAGTTTAAATACATTTCTTGCGACTGCCAAAAAGTCTAACGTAAATTAGAATTTGCATTCACACCATCACACTTGAAATAAACCAACAAATTGTAGTAGAAAAGAAAACAGCTGTTCGTTTTTTTTACAACACAAGAAATTGTGATTATTT
This sequence comes from Thecocarcelia acutangulata, assembly GCA_914767995.1. NCBI lineage: Eukaryota > Metazoa > Arthropoda > Insecta > Diptera > Tachinidae > Thecocarcelia > Thecocarcelia acutangulata. The sequence goes on along the minus strand of OU612097.1, from coordinate 23,811,639 downwards.
TATCGTGTAAAATTGCAGTGATCAATATTAAAAAAAAAAAAAAAAATTATAAAACTTACAAATTTCAAAAATGAAGAGCTAAAAATAAAGAAAAAAATAAATTTTTATGAGTTGTAGCAGCATTTATTTTAATTAAAAGAACATAAATAATAACATAACTTAATAACAATGTCTTCGATCATTTCGGAAATTTGAAGTATTTGAAATATGTAAAACTTTTCAACTTTGTTCAGCAAATAGATGAGCCAACATCAACCTTTACACGGCGGCAGGTGCGCTATTCGCCGTTGGCGATAGACGTGCCGGCGCTTGAAAATCTTCAACAGTTAAAATAATAATTATGTAAAACAAATCCAAAAATATTTTATATTCTACATATAGCATGAACAAAATGCATTTATAAACAAAAGCGAAATTCCAAATTTCGAGCTTTTTTATAACGACAAAAAATACTATCAGTGACGTCACCCCATCGGCTATGAAATAGCCGACTACTCTATTTTTAAACAGCTGGTTTGCTAAAAAAACACAACCCTGATCCAATGGAAAGTATTATCGTTTTGTAAAGTTTCAAAAAACAACAAAGTCGTATGGGATGTAAAATTTTTATGGTATTATTTTTCGTAGGTATGACGGATTGCATTCAGACTTGCACGTATTATTTGAATATTTGACAAGTATTAATACACAGTATAATAGTCTGAACTGGGCTTTAACACAACGTTAAATTATGTTGCGCTTTACACCCTGTATGTATGTATTGTGTACTTTTTTTAAAGGGAGTTTATTCAAACTTAAGGCCTAACTATAATGTGCATAAACTAATTTAAGCCAGCTTAAGCAATCAAATGTGTACAACTAAAGGGTCTTTTTTTAAGCTAGATAGAACTTTAAATTGTAAAAAGTAACACAAAAAATTAAATTTTGATGAAACATTTTTTTTTATTTGTTTCGGTATACTCTGACAAATCATTGAATTGAAGCCACGAGACCATTGTATGCGTCGTTCTTTCGCCGATTGGGCTCTAGAGCAGTTGGCAACTGACCCGTTGTTTTATCGCAAAATTGTGTTCAGCGATGAGGCGCATTTTTGGCTTAACGGGTTTGTTAATAAGCAAAATTGCCGCATATGGAGTGAGACCAATCCACAAGAGACCCTACAGACTCCATTACATCCAGAAAAATGCACTGTTTGGTGCGGTTTTCATGCTGGTGGCATCATCGGACCTTATTTCTTCAAAAATGAGGCCGGAGCTCGCGTTACGGTCAATGGAGATCGTTACCGCACCATGATCAATGATTTTTTGTTTGAAAATATGGATGACATTGATCCGGAGGAGATGTGGTTTCAACAGGATGGCGCTACGTGCCATACGGCGAACGCAACCATCGACTTACTGAAATCAAAATTTAGCGATAAGTTGAGTTCGAGAAATGGACCTGTCAATTGGCCTCCAAGGTCGTGCGATTTGACACCTCTCGATTATTTCCTGTGGGGCTACGTGAAGTCACTGGTTTATGCTGATAAACCAGCAACAATTGACGCCTTGGAGGCCAGCATTGTTCGTGACATACGGCCAGCAGTGCTCGAAAAAGTGGCCCAAAATTGGACGTCCAGAATGCGCTTCGTCAAGAACAGCCGCGGTGCCCATATGCCCGAAATCATTTTCAAATGTTAATGTCACGTATTGATCTTTCGAATAAAAAAAAATTTTGATTACAATTTAATTTTTTGTGTTATTTTTTACAATTTCAAGTTCTATCGGGCTTAAAAAAACACCCTATATAATGTGCTTAATGAAACTTTTCGTTAACTTTCGTCTAATGTCAGTTGCTTAAGCAAAGTACGAAACTGAACGCACTTTCTGTGCGGAATCATTTGTTTTCAGGAGTTTGTGTGTGTGTGTTTACAAAAATTATTAAAATAAAGAAAAATTTAAACAAATAATATTGTATTTAATTTAATAGAAATGTATTTTAGCTTTTTTAAATTTTTAATTACACAAATTACCACAAAATTGTTTTTACTTTTTGTTTGGAAATTATTGCATACAAATACTTTGTTGTCATTTTTAGTACTTTTTATATAATCTACTTATACCCAGTTTCCACTATGCAAGTCTTATTGCTGAACTTATTAACTTGTAGAGAACGGGGTGAGGTATTTTACCTCATCCAGCAAACGAGTTCATACTGGCATGTACTTGCAATTCGTTTTGCTTTCATATTCGTATGTATACTATTCAATCTAAATTCAGTTCAGTTTAAGCAATAAGACTTGTACAGTGTAAACGGCAAAGAAAGTTCAAAGAAAATGAAAAATTGCAATCTTATTTTCTTGTATAGTGGAAATGGGCACTTAGTAATTACACAAGTACTACGCAGTTGTGCAACAATGGGTTTAAAATCATTAAGTTCATATAAGTACATTATGGCCAACTAAAAGTCGTTTTTCATTCACATATGCATTTGACAGACTTTTCGTTTAATTTTGGTAAAAGCTTAAGCCAATCTATGCACATTATAGTTAGGCCTTTAGATATTTAAAAATATTCTTTTGAATATACAAATTATTTAAATAAACACAATTTATAATTGTATTGTATTTTGCTCTAGCGCTGCCACCTTTTCAGATGTCGATACACCTTCTTAAAAACATTTGTCTTCAATTCCACGAAGTATGATACTCAAGGGTTAAAAAGAGTTGTATTTGGAAGCTAACGCAACAGATGAGTTTGAATAATCATATTTTTAACTGGGAAAGCTGTGGTAATATTATGCAGAAACATTATTAAAAAATTAAAAATAAAAAATTAAAATTCGATTCAAATTTTTAATTTCACTTGCAGAGAAATGTTAGTTTGTCATAACAACAAAACTAAAATCATTAAAACAGCTTTATAAAACTACTGTAAAAACTTTTACATTTACTTGTAGCCCATAGAATTTTGATGTCATTATACAAAGTTGCTCTGTAACCATATTTTGAAGGGAACTTCTTCCAATTAGTTACCTTTTGTCAAACTATTATCAGTTTATTGCTCTTAATTTGCAAGTAACACCCCACAATTACCAAACATTTTCAAATATAATTATGACCTGTAGTTAAAGAGAAATCAAAAAAGAAAAACCTTTTTGCCTGCCACTTACCCAAAAATACTCGTAAACACAAACAGCAATCTCTTGATGCCGGAATGAAATAGAGACGCGTGTCGTATATTAAATTACACTTAAATTACAGACAGACGACGACAAGTTTGTGTCAAACATTTTGCATTTTGGCCCCTTAAAACTCGAAATGCCGAAATGAAATTACAACCAACACAACAGCATAAAGAAAAAAAGAAAAAAAAGTCAAAGGATTTGTAATGGGATTTGAAAGTATTTCTCGTTTTTAATGTTTCTAATAAAAAGGAGTAAATAAATGTTTAACATTTTATAAAAGTTTTATCTAGAATCTGCTTCGGAGGGTGGTTTTGCCATTCCATTGTCATATTCATAGCCATAATTATATTACGAGTACATATTATGCGAAATCAAAATTATAGAGAAAATGTAACATAAATTTTATTAAACACTACTTAATAAAATAATTAAAGTTCACTTATATATTTTTAGGCGGCCTTTTATAAACTCTCTTTTGAAACATTTGATACACCCACATACAACATGTTCGTGTTCATTTGTTCGGTGTTTTCTTTTAACTCTTTATGCTATTGGAAGAGGATTGCTGACAAACAAAGCCTCTATAAAAACAATTCAAAACAAAATGTGAAGTTAAAGTTGTGGCTTAAAGCGGCAGCGATTGCCCTACAGCAGTGGTGCCCACAAGTTCTATATGGAAGAGTAAACACCAATACATTTAAGGAAAAACTATTTTTTTTAAATATTTTTTGTTGTAAAAAGCAAAACATTTACAAAAATAAAATTCACACTGATAATCGCTGTCGCGAATGTTTACTAGCAAAGCATGCGAAATTGTTGTTGTTTTTGTTTGTGTAAGTGTGTGTGTGTGTGTGTGTGTGTGTGTGCAGTGAAGAACGACAAAAAATATATAAGACGAAGTTGTTTGTGTATTTTTCATTCCTAGTGCTCAGCGCAGTATTAGAGCCAATATTCACGATGATTTAAAGCCATGTCTAAAAGGCATGTTTTTTCTTTTGTACTGAAAATTTTTGAAAATTAATAAAGCCATGTTTCCTGTTTTTCAAGTTTTTTTTCTCTAATTTCTTTTTGACTCGTTTGTTATTTTTTAAATTGTTTTATTTTCATTCGACTACCAAAAGGGTAAAAAAAAACAAAAGATGTTTTTTAACGACAACAATTGAAAAAACGACAAGACTTAAAAATCATAGTAAAAATGTAACGTGATTTTGGTAGAAACTTTAAAAGAGTATTATAAAAAAAGACATGGCTTTAAATCACCGTATAAATCAGCCCTTAGTGTATTAAAGAGCACAGTCCTATAGCTAAGCGCTTTTACAAAAACAATTGAGCATCAAGCGCATAGGCCTGGGCACACTTGCCCTACAGGATGTACATTGATGGATCAACTCCACGAGTTGAATTATTCACAATTCACCAGCGCTCCGGTGTGGCTTGAAAGGCTCATACTGTTCGCAACTTTTGCCATATGTTTGTAGTCATATGGAAAACCCCGTTACTGAAGAGCTTGGGTCTTCCAATCCCTCCTGTATGCAATTTCTCTGACAGCCAATGGCAGACAAGGATTATGAGTTAATAGGCTGGAGTCCATTAAAAGCCCCAGAGCTTAACCAATCATTCAACATCTTTACTGGTTCCTTGTATTACAGGTATCTGTTGCAAAACAACAGCATTCCGGGGGTTATTAGCGCAAGAAAACTGGCATGCAACACAGTTATCAGGGAAACTACTTCGCCTTCCTGAGATTTAGGTTTAAACCACAGCCAGAACATTTCAGCCAAGGTAAGCACCTCAAGCCTTATCAGCGCTGGGATAGTCTGCAAGCAGATCCTCCTTTGCAAATTCGCGTTCTGCCAATTTTAACCCTTGGTGAGGGTTACGGAAGTCCAACACAACATAAGTCACGGTTTCCTAGAGTTTTATTTGCTACAACAAAATGCCCCAGAAATTAAATATTTGTGAAAACTTGTAGGTAAGTAAAAAATTATAAATAGCTTGTTTTCTATGTTTCCCAGCTATCTATATGTCGACATTTCATAGGAACTACCCTAATCATCAGTAGTACAATTGCTTGTAGGTAAGTATGTTTTAAATGATATCAGCTAAACTTTATACTAATATTAGTAACCAGACATGGCAAAAAGAAAAAGTTGCTTCGAGAAAGAAAGTAAGGTAATCATTAATCTCAGAGGCTCCGTGAAGACGGTGAATGAATTTTCTCAATTACTTGTTGGCTCTAGAGAAAAAATTTACATTGCAATGAACAATTTTGATAACCTTGGGAGCTCAAATAATGTAGCCAGAGCCTTGAAAGTACTTAAAACCGCAGCTAGAGACGATAAATAGTCGTGAGAGCCTCCAAAGCTGACCGATTTAAAAGTTCTAAACAGTTAAAAGTTGACTTAGAGTCATCATATGATACCCGTGTATTATCTAGACCTGTTGCCTTACGTGACTGCCTCGCACAGTAAAAACTTGGAGAAAAACAATAATATAGCTAGCTAAAGGCTTTTAGTTAATGGAAAGGAGTTTTCTAACCACCCTGGCAGTTGGGGCTAAAAATAGTTATATGTGTGCTTATGATAAAGGCCTAAAGGCCCTGTTACACTATTCCACTGGAGCGAACATCACTTTGTATTTTCATTCCCAGAACATCAAGAGCATACAATTCCTCAATATTTATGCCATCCATGAGTACAGTGCCTCGTTTCTGTAATATTAGTAAGAAGTTTTTCGCATCGAGAACTATGAAACATACAATTCCACCGTTTCGCAACACTACTTACGTCTTTACTGGAATATTTCCATTAAACAGCTGTCAAAATGCAAAAAGTAAACAAATAAGAAGAAGCATATAGGAAAAAATGATCAAACGATAAGGAAATTTAAGAAACAAATGTTTAGCAGTGAATAAATAAAACAATTGAATTCAGTAGTGTTATAAATAAAATAAAATTGTGTCAATCAATAACATATGTACATAAATAAAAACACATACAAATCATAAATAAATTTCATAAAACTTGCCAGAATGTATAGTTTTGTGGTGATGGTTGCTGACCAACATGACCGGCGAAACATGTTACGCATTTACAGGTAGAGATTAAGGGATGCAACCGCCCCTTTTTCAATTCCTGAACCGATGAGGGAAGCTTTTCGCATTCGAGACAGGCTAAAATTAAGATTCATTGGAAGTTTATTCACAAGCTTCTAATGAACTACGTCAAAAAAGCTGTTTTGACAGATATTACTCGCTTCCCAAAAATACAGAAACATTTGTGTGAGAAACTCAATTTTTTTTTTTTGTTTTAATTCGCATAGTTTTTCTGTCAATTCCTTTGTTTCTTGAGAGAAATTTCTCGATGCGAGTAACAGAGGGAGGAGTGTGTTAATAAACAACACTGGGTCTTACGAGCGTTAAAGGCGACCCTGTTTTTACGACCCCTTTCGGAGATTAATTGAAGAAAACTATTCAGTGACTCATTCATATTTTGCCACTTGGCAAAGAACTCGGATGAGCTGGACCTATAACTGGCAAAAGCTGCTGTCATCCGCGAAAGAGTGGATAGGTTTGGAAGTTTGATACAGAAGGTCGTTGAGGAAAAGAAGAAATAGGGTGGGAGAAAGAACGGAGCGTTGCGGTACCCCTGATGAAAGCCTATAACAACTACTATAGTGCGGTACCTGAGAAAGCTCGATATAAATCGAGAGAAGTCATCACCCACACCAAAAGCAATAAGTTTTGCCAGTAGTGCAGCATGCCACACTCTGTCAAACGCCTTGGAGATATCCAGAGCCACCACTTTACTTTCACCAAAATTAAGGATTTAGCGGCAGTAGGCGGATAAAATCCGCCTTTCACTAAAGCAAGACAAAACACTTTGCAACTGGCTTGAATTTTTCTGTTTAATACATTTTTAAAGTAAGCTTTCTGGTCGTATCATAGTATAGTTTTTTAAATATATTTTACATTTTCAAAAGTACGCAGAAAAGCGCGTTTAAATCCTCAGAAAAAATCAATCACCCTTAGAAAGTGAATAAGGTTCCGCTTATTACTGAAATGTATGTTATAATGTGTACCATACACATTTCTTAAAATTAGTCTACACTTTCACACAACCCTCTACGCAACGGGTTAGTGGATCATAAATTTTTGCAAACGGCGCTTCAATCTACTATTTTCTCTTCTAAACTATTGTCTTATTTGTCAAATAAGGCTTATGCTCCATTACTTAGTGTCCACACCTGCGATAATATCTGAGATGAGAACGTCAAATTCAATCGCAGAGAGAATTCTGTTACGTGTAGATTTAAAATCAGTGTTATCGCAGTCTTATAATAATTTTTATGAGAGCGTTCTTATGAGAAATCTCATGGCAACGATCTTATAATAAGAGCTGTCAAAAAAGCGACTGTTTATGTTTACAAAAAGACGCCATTGCAATTTTACCGATTAATAGTTTTGCAAAATATATTTTAAAAAACCATTTTAAATGGAAAATAGGTTGTTTTTATGCATTAAATAAACACTATAAATGATTACTTTCGTACAAATTGTGTGCATTTACAAAATTCATATAAGATTTCTTTCATCGTAAAGATGTGCTTTCTTCTCGGCTTTCATTGATTTATGAATTCTTATGAGATTAACAAAAATACGTGTACTTGTACTTGCTAGATATTAAAATGGACATAAAGAAATTCGTTCTCTCATTCTGCCGACGTTTTGTCAGATATTCACCCTTACTGTGTTTGGCGTTTTTATGGCGAAAGACGGGCGTTTTTGAAAAATGCTACCGTGGTTGGCGAAAAACGCCAGTGAATACGACAAATGTGAAATCTATTACAAAACGCCATTAAAATGCTACCGTGCTTGGCGTATTTGTCTTTCAAAAGGGAGCAAATTTGTCGTCAACGTATTTGCGGGACACACCGTTTGCGAAAATTTAATTTAAATTGGGCCACTATCCTGTTCCGTATAGGGTTGTACAAAGGCCTGGACTGATTTTAAACATATGTGAACAAAAATTTATAATACAATATTTTCTAACATATTTTTTGTTAGAATGCAAAAATATTTTCACTTGCTGCTATCTCAGCTGCTTTTCATAGAATTAGTTTAATGTTTGCTTTTTCACTTTATATTCAGAGGATGAGTAAAATGCAACACAACATTTTTATAAAACTTATTTGTACAAATTAAATGAACAATATCAAAAAAATATTACTATTTTTTATTCTCTTTGTTATTTATAAACATTTAATTGGCACTTCTTTAACAGGATGCTTCATAATCATTTAGTTTAGCATAATCTTTTACATTATGATTCATTTACAAAATTTTACTTGTCGAAAATTTTAGACGGTAAGATAAGAGTGTAAATGCGACAGCTACTACGAGAGCCGTCGTTTTACAACTACGCCAAACAGAATAAGGGTGATTATCTTAGAGTTAATCGCAGTTGTAGACACTAGGTTATGTCTACGTATTTGGCGAAAATCACGTTTTATTGAAATTCATTATTCCAGTAAAAAATTATAAATAGCTTGTTTTTTGTTTGAAAGGTGTAAAGAAATGTTAGAGAGGTGAATGAATGAAAAGGCTTGTTTTTTGTGTTTTGACAGATATTATTAGAGCATTTTTCTTTTAAATTCTCAGCAATTTATTTATATTGCTGGGATATAAAGTTGAATGTTTGAGAATATCTTTCAAAAATTTCCAAAGTCTACTGATGATTAGGGTAGTTCCTATGAAATGTCGACATATAGATAGCTGGGAAACATAGAAAACAAGCTATTTATAATTTTTTACTGGTATAAATGTTAGAAGCTTAAATAGCGAATAGAAAACTTAATTGTTTGAAATTCATTATTAATTTCTTTTTCACTTATTATTAATTTCTTTTTTATGTTCCTCCTATTTATTTATTACCGTATGGTGTGCGCGGTGTTGAACTAATTTTTGTTATCCTGAGCAGTGTCGAAGGTATATACACTGGGCACTGATCAGTTTTAACTAATTTAATTTCAGCACTTTAAATGCTGTGATAATGTTTGTTTTGGTCGTTCCGTGTGTTAACTTCACAAACATTACTCCCCCTTTCCTTCTTGTCATAATCTATTTTCCTAGTTCCAGTACAATGCACTGCATATGTAGGGGCTATCCCCTGAGTGCTGGTCCAAGATAAAAAAAAGAAAACGCCTAGTTATAATAACGGGCCTAATGGTTTTGTCTTGCAACAAACTAATAATACTTTCCAAAAATTAAATTTATTATAAATCCACTCAACCTGTGCTCTTTTGCGTTTATTTTTTTGAAGGAAGTTTGTACTTCACATGTGTTTTTTCTTTTTTTTTTTTCTCTTGAAAACTGCTAAAGGAGACAAAGAAACCTAAAATAAAGACTCACTCGTCTTAAGCAACAATATGTCAAAAATTACTTCAACAAAAGCACTTTTTTCCACAAAAAAAAAAAAAAAAAAAAAAAAAAATAAAGAAAAAACTTAATGAGAACAACAACATTCTCTAACCTTTTGCTCGGGCAGCAGCACTCTTTATTTTTTTTACTCTCAATAACAAAAGCGAAAAGAAAACAAAAAAAGAACTTTACACCCTCAACAGGAAGAATTAAAGGTTTTTAATTTTGAAAACTCCCTCTATTATCCCTGTAAACAGGATAACATAAGTTAATTTGTTACAGAGAGAATCAAAGTAAATAACTATAAATGGAAGCATGTGTGTGTGTGTGTGTGTCTGTGTGTGTGTATTTACAAATGAGGCTTTGTGTGTGTGCCTGGTGGAAGCAAGTTTATACATATGTGGTTAAATGTATGAGCGCTAATTTTCAAAAAGATTTTCGAAACTTCAAGTTGTAACCTGATCTGAGACACACTTATAATATTTTGTTATTTTTCTTTTTTTTTTTAAATGCAAGTAAGTGTTTCGAGTTTTCTTGATTTCTGGGAATTATATTTAATTTAACATGATAAAAAAGTCTAAAGGAAGAGAAAAAAAAAAAGAAACAAGAAACAAGAGAGTGTGTGATATTTTAAGCTGACACAAACTGCAGTAATTGGGATGCAGCAGGCGCCTGGATATAAAAGACAATTGCTATAAAAATACGGAAATGATAAATTAAAAAAAAAATATTTCTCTATTTCTTTGATAAACAGCTGATGTTTGGTCTTGGTTTATTTGAATGATTGATTCTTGAGCATTTGTGGCAAGCGACACGTGTTGGAGATTTATTTGGTATTTTTACAAAATTAGCAAAACACAAAAAAAAAAAAAAAAGGAATACAACGCAAGGTGACACCTTGTGGAAGAGTCAAGGTTCCTGCTTTCACGGAGATTTTTATAACAAAACTTGCAGTCATACATACAGGATATAAAAATATAAAATTGAATGTTTGAGAATATCTTTCAAAAACTTCTAAAGTTTACTGATGATTAGGGTAGCTGGAAAACATTGAAAACAAGCTGATTACACTTCAATAAACTTTTTTCTTACATTAAAACAAAAACTTGTATTAAATATCATGTGGTGCCACCGAAATTTAAAAAGAGCAACAAAAATTAAAAAAAAGGACACAGCGCACCAATCAGAGAATTTTTCGCACAAAAAGTTTAAAAGGAACCAAAAATGGTGCGAAACTTGAACTTTGATATATCAAAACGCACCAAAATGAAAAAAAAACAGCGTTATTTCAGCAAAAAACACACTAAATATAGTTTTTTTTTGTCTTTTTTAAAAACTTATTTTGTACTACAAAGACTATAATATTTTTACATTAAAAAAATGACAAAAAAAAAAAACAGCCTTTTAAGCAGCTATTAGACGATCAAATTGAGTCTGATAGCACCGGCTGATGGCATGCCATCTCGTGTTTGTCAAACTTGGGCTCTAGTGCGATTCTAGTACTTTTATTAAGACAACGGCATGTTTACAATAATTATAACGATATTCGATATTGCGATAATGATAATCAAATTTGGCAATCAGCAACACATTTTAACTATGTATATTCGCCTGACGACCGAAATCAGCTGTTAGTTTTACTCCCTATTGTCAGGTACACAACAATGCAGTTGCTTACCGTCGTTAAAATTATATTGCTGGAGCATACACTCGTTACTGTAAGTAATAAAATATGTTGAAAAAATTTACGATTATGGGGTCTTTAAAAGTTACTGAATCGCACAACAAGACATCAAACTTGTGTAATAGCAACTCTGTCAAACACAGTGAGAACTACATTGTTGTTTTCGCCAGCGAGCAGTGTAAACCCGTTGGCTAGAGTGGGTGTCTGTAAAAGAATTTATTGATATATACGACCATTTGCCAAAATTGTAACAAATACAAGATGAAGTTTATCATAATCAAAATTTAATGCAAACGTTTTGGAAAAATTTAGGAGTTTATTAATTAATTTGATGATTTATTAATCACTAAAGAGTGGTAAATACACGCGCCTTCATAAACACGAACTTCACTATTCAGTGGATGCGTTTATTGTAATATTTGACAAAACAGCAGTTTTTATAAAATAGCATATTTTGTAAAATGAAATGTAAAAATTTTATATAATAATTGCATTGAATTGAATATCATTTGGTGCCACCGAAATTTAAAAAGCGCACCCAAAATTAGAAAAAGCGCACAGCGTACTGACTAAAGAAATTTTCGCACAAAAAATTTTAAAAAGCACCAAAAACGGTGCGAAACGCACCGAGTTGACAACGCTGCTGTTTGCCGTAATCTAGATGTATTGTAATATTATTCGATACGATGTTAGAGTCTAAACACAATTGGCCTATTCACAATCTTGTGCAAATAGCCTTGCATCATTGCATTTGCAAAATAATGGAGTATATTCTTGCTTTACACTAACAAAATAGACCAAAAAATGTTACTTTTGCAATTGCAGAAATATGCAACCTCAAATGCACAAGATTGTGAATCGGACCAATGTAACGATAATTTACTACGGTGCGATTTTTCACCCGATTTTGAAGTAAAAAATCGCAGTGCGAAGCGGCATGAAATTAAAATTTATTTTATTTATACCAATAAAAATTATAAATAGCTTGTTTTCTATGTTTCCCAGCTATCTATATGTCGACATTTCATAGGAACTACCCTAATCATCAGTAGACTTTGGAAATTTTTGAAAGATATTCTCAAACATTCAACATTATATCCCAACAATATAAATAAATTGTTGAGAATTTAAAAGAAAAATGTTCTAATAATACCTGTCAAAACACAAAAAACAAGCTTTTTCATTTATACACGTTCATTTGTTTGAAAGGTGTAAAGAAATGATAGAGACGTGTATAAATGAAAAAGCTTGTTTTTGTGTTTTGACAGGTATTATTAGAACATTTTTCTTTTAAATTCTCAACAATTTATTTATATTGTTGGAATATAAAGTTGAATGTTTGAGAATATCTTTCAAAAATTTCCAGAGTCTACTGATGATTAGGGTAGTTCCTATGAAATGTCGACATATAGATAGCTGGGAAAAATAGAAAACAAGCTATTTATAATTTTTATTGGTATAAATGGTAGAAGCTAAAAATAGCGAATAAAAAAAAAGCTTAATTGTTTGAATTTATTTTATTTTCATTGCGGTTTTTTTTTATTTTATACATTTTTTACTCTCTTTCTCTTTCCGATGTTGCCATAGTTTTTGAATAATTGGTGATTTTCACAACATTATCGTAAACAAAAAACATGATTTTGAAATTTATAAATTTTTATCGTGATATATAAAAGTTTTAAAATTATATTCACGGAAGAAGAAAAAGTGGACAATAACGAAAGAATTATCGAAGAATATCGGAAGTATGACAGTTTTTATAATTTGCAGTCGCGAAGTTACAAAAACTTCCAGTATAAAGAAGATTTGTAATATTGATGTGTCTGCCGTCTTTGGACGGCAAACAATGAGGAATACTATTTTTTTTGTTTTTTTTTTTTTTTTCAAAAAAAGAGATGATATTTAGGAACAATCGTTTATGTTAGGATTAGCCACATAGACTCCATCCAATTTATTCCGTATTACACTGTATGTTTCATAAATAACCTTCCTTACCGTGGATACTCCAATTTTATGTGCCCAGACAAAAGCTTGCATACTGCACCCGTGAGCAAGATAGCTTAATGAAAAGTTGTAAAAAATTAAGTTTGGAGATGGTAAAGCAAAAAGTATTTAATCATATTTCTAAACATATTGCAGACTTAACATTACACATTATCACTTATACTTACAGTAAGGTAAGTGATAATCGACACCCGGGGTTAAGCGGTTTTCTAAACATTAAGGGTCTTATCCACCATATCCTGTTAGTATGTGTCGTTGTTTCTAAAACAACGTGGCTTCTACCAAACTAACAATTTCTTATAAATTCATCTTTTGATGTTTTTTTTTATAAAAAAATTTTAGCAATTGTTATTTTCAATATTTCGATAACACTTTGTTATCATCCTTTAGCTAGAATAATTTAGAAAAAAATACTAATATAAACAAGATCAAATAATAAGAATATTGAACTTTTTTACCAGCTATAATTTTTTTATCTACTGCCATTAAAAAATACTCAATACAAACAGTAATTTTTTTTAGAAAATTTTATGCAAAAATAAATGAATAACACTAACAAGTATTGCCGTCACCGTCTTTCGTTGTATTATGTTTATTTTTCTCTCCCGCAACAGAAAATCGTACCGCACCGCAAACATTGTGTTCAGGCTCTTATGCGGTGATTAGACCCCTTATTTAGGCAACCCTTACACATTGCTCCTTTATTGCAACATAGTCATATCTCAAAAAATGAGCTTTTCGAGTTAACAATGCCGAATTGTTACCAGTACTTCCTTTTATATAGTGCCAAAAATGTATTCCAATTACTATTAAACTGTTTCCTTTAGGAGATATTTTATAAATAGTGAAAACTAAAAATGCAATTCGTTTTTCTCGAAATAAGCTTTTCTTAGTTATGACTATGTTGCATTAAAGGAGCGATATGTTAAATACGTCATCTAACGGGAAATCATGTGCATGTAATATCTAATATTCATGTTTACCACCTGTAATATTTGGTTCGTGACTTGCTTAAAAAGTAGCCAAGTCGCATTAAATAACAAAACCGCATGATTCAAATATTTTATTTTGCCCTAAAGTATGCTGTAGTTTAAATGCAGTTACCAAATCTAATCTGCTGACATTATTATGCGTGATAGGTATATAAAATCCGAGTGATTTTTTTCACTTTTCTTTGAAGTTGACTCAATATATTAAATAATATTATATATAATATATATTTATATTTAATAATCCAAACAATTAAGTTTTTTATTCGCTATTTAAGCTTCTAACATTTATACCAGTAAAAAATTATAAATAGCTTGTTTTCTATGTTTCCCAGCTATCTATATGTCGGCATTTCTAAAAGTAGGGTAGTTCCTATGAAATGTCGACATATAGATAGCTGGGAAACGTAGAAAACAAGCTATTTATAATTTTTTACTGGTATAAATGGTAGAAGCTAAAAATAGCGAATAAAAAACTTAATTGTTTGAATTTTTGTTCTCTGCTTTTCGATACTTTCAAAAAGCAAATCGTAGCAACCAACGGTTGTTCATTTGTTTGAAAGGTGTAAAGAAATGTTAGAGAGGTGAATGAATGAAAAGGCTTGTTTTTTGTGTTTTGACAGGTATTATTAGAACATTTTTCTTTTAAATTCTCAACAATTTATTTATATTGTTGGGATATAAAGTTGAATGTTTGAGAATATCTTTAAAAAAATTTCCAAAGTCTACTGATGATTAGGGTAGCTCCTATGAAATGTCGACATATAGATAGCTGGGAAACATAGAAAACAAGCTATTTATAATTTTTTACTGGTATATTTAAAAATATTATAAAATTTGCCATATCTTTTACTCAAATAACCAATGAGTTACTCATTCACTTAGTGCCTCCTTAAAGTAGACTTTGTTTGTGTTTTGTGGCACACAATTTTTTCTCACAAATTTTTATCTTTCATTCTGTTTCTCACTTGTTTCGTTTAATGGTAAAGCTACGTACACACGGTTGTCAGTTCTTACAATATTGTCAGTAAAACTGTCTGGAAATGTATTACAATCGTGTGAACCGGAAATTTTTAACTTACAACGTTGTCAGAAAAACCATTGTCAATCAACTGTACGACGACAATGTTGTCAGGCATCTGACAATCGTGAGAACATTCTTCGTCGGCCTTGCCACATAATTGGCTGCTGTTGTAAGCTTAGTTTTAATT
This sequence comes from Thecocarcelia acutangulata, assembly GCA_914767995.1. NCBI lineage: Eukaryota > Metazoa > Arthropoda > Insecta > Diptera > Tachinidae > Thecocarcelia > Thecocarcelia acutangulata. The sequence goes on along the minus strand of OU612097.1, from coordinate 23,796,168 downwards.
GTCAGATGTATAAAATTTGCTGATATACCTTGTTGCGACAAGGTACATCAGCAAATTGGAACTTCACCCAAACCCTGTTGCACGAAACATACTTAATTTTAGTGGTCACACTCGGTTGAGAAGAAGGAATACCGTTGCCACCATCAGAGCTTTAAGTAGGTGATTTTACCGATATAATATGTGCATAATAAAACTTTTTGTCTAGCATTGGCTAGACTTAGTTAATTTATTGTATTTAGTATTAAGATTTGAATACTTATTGTTACTTCATATTGTGAAGATTCAATAAATAAATAAAAGCTAAAAAAAAAGATGTATAAAATTAATGCACCTGACAATGGCATCATTGTCAGAAAAAAGTTTGATGGGCAACACTGCCAAACAGATGGTTGTTGATATACGAGTACATAAGTGGCAATGCCTTACAACATGTCTGGCAATTTTTTTCATCTAACAATCTGACAACCGTGTGAACTAGCAATTTTTGTTGTCAGATGAATTATTTGTCAGACCATAGTCTGACAATGAAATTCTACGATTTTCTTACGATCGTCTGAACACACAATTTACTTCTGCGAGACAATTTTTCATTGTCACTATATTGTCAGCATGTTGCCAGATCTTACAATATTGTAACATCTGACAACCGTGTGTACATAGCTTAAGTTGTAATAATGGCAATGGCCCATCGGGCGTTCGATATACGGAATATATGACATAAATAAAGCGCCCCTTGCTTAATTCAGAATAATACTACTATTTTTCATGCAATTTTGTTAAGTTTATTCTTAAAATTATTTCTTACTTTTTTAGTTCGGTCAACACCGAACATGCTGCAATAGGCGTGTTTTTTATTTTTTGTTTTAACTATATTTTTTAGTTTGGTATTCTTAGCTAAGCGGTTCAGAGTTTTTATGAATCTTCAAAAGCCCCCCACTCTGCCGGAAGCAATACTGCAACTTAAATTTTTGCACTAGAGTAAATGACTGTTAATAGTTCAGATACACGTTTCACGACAAAAACGCACACCGAGTATGAAAAATCGGTTGGAAAGCGAGTTCCGCATATTTTGGGAATTTCCAAAACGCTCACCGAGTATGAAAAATCGGTTAGCAAGTGTGTTCCGCATATTTTGGGAATTTCCAAAACTGGCTTTTGAAATCTACAAAATCTCTCCCAATTTTCTGGAAGTAATACGGCAACTTCAATTTTCGCACTAAAACAAAATATTACCGTTAATAACGAGTGATTTTTTTGCTATTATCTTTTTGGCAACACTAGTTTTGACAGCTCACGCACGTTTTGTATCTTGTGTCACTGTCAAACATCTTCAGTTTGGTCTATAATTTAATCATGAATCGTCTTACAAACGAACAACGCTTGCAAATTATTGAATTTTATTACCAAAATGCGTGCTCTGTTAAGAAACTTCATCGCGCGCTTCTTCCATTTTATGGTCAGTTTAATCGACCTACTGAGGCTTCTATTCGGGCTATTGTAAAAAAATTTCGCACCAAATTTACATTGTTGGACATTAAACCACCAACACGCTTACGTAGAGTGCGAACTGAAAAAAATATCGCAGCCGTATCGGCCAGTGTTGGTGATGACCGGGAATTATCGATTCGGCGCCGTTCGCAGCAATTGGGCCTCTGTTACTCCACTACGTGGAAAATTTTGCGGAAGGATTTGGGTGTGAAGCCTTATAAGATACAGATGGTGCAAGAATTGAAGCCAAGCGACCTACCACAACGCCAAATTTTTGGTGAATGGGCTCTTGAAAAGTTAGATGAAGATCCACTTTTTTATCGAAGAATTGTGTTCAGCGACGAGGCTCATTTCTGGTTGAATGGATACGTGAACAAGCAAAACTGCCGTATTTGGAGTGAAGAGCAGCCAGAAGCATTACAAGAGCTACCAATGCATCCACAAAAAACAACCGTTTGGTGCGGATTATGGGCTGGCGGCATCATTGGGCCGTATTTCTTCAAAGATGATGCGAATCACAACGTTACTGTGAATGGTGAGCGCTACCGTGTGATGATAACAAACTTTTTTTTGCCCAAAATGGAAGAGCTTGACTTGCATGACATGTGGTTTCAACAAGACGGTGCCACATGCCACACAGCACGCGAAACAATGGACCAATTGAGAGGCGAGTTCGGTGAACAGTTTATTTCACGCTTGGGACCAGTCAATTGGCCGCCCAGATCGTGCGATTTAACGCCTCTAGACTATTTTTTGTGAGGCTATGTTAAGGCTAATGTATATTATATATATAGCGACAAGCCCGCTTCGATTGACCCACTAGAAGCCAACATTGCCAACATTATTCGTGAGATACCGGCCGAAATGTTGGAAAGAGTATGCCAAAATTGGACTAAGCGGATGGACCATTTGAGGCGCAGCCGCGGCCAACATTTGCATTAAATAATCTTCAAACATTAAATTATATCGACCCAACTATCGATCCAAATAAATATTTCATGCATTTTTCTGAATTTTATGTGTTTTTTTTTTTTTTTAATTTCCGATAGTTCTTATAAAATCACCCATTAGTAAACAATATGGTAAATGGTTTTAAAAATTATTTTTCTTGCTGCTTATTCTTCGACCCTTTTATGTTTAAATTAGTTTTAGTTTAGTTTGTTTGTTTGTTTGGTTCGATACTACTTTTTCAAAAAAATTTTCCTGAAGAAGATACACAACGGAGTATCGAAATATCGAATCAAACAAAGGACAATTTATATGTGACGTCTAGCTCAACAAACAAACACTAATTTAAAATGTATTTTTTAAATTACATTTAATTTTTAAAACAAATTTATTTGCCTTTATAAAAAACTTACCTTTAGCTATTAGCTTTTAATTTAGAGAAATGAAACATTTGTTTTATTTTCTTTTTTGTAATTTTTTTACGATTATATTTGAATATGAACAAATAATTTAATTTCTTTTTTTTTATTTATATTTTTTCATATAATTTTTTTTAAATAAAGATTTTTTATTTAGTGTTTGTAAGAGTGAAGAGATTTTATTTTGTTTTCTTTTTTTATCATATCTATCAAATGTATAAAATATTAATAGTTTTGGGTTTAAGAAAAGTTTTTCATAATTTTGTTTTATGTTTTATGTATGTATATTATTTGTTGTAATATTTTTTAGTATTATAAAATGTTTTTTAAAGCTTTGTTTTTAATATATGTATGTATATATAATAATAATGCATAGTTTTGAAGATTGCATATCAAATGTAAAATTGTTTCCACTAAACAAAATTTGGCAACATCCTGCAGTCCTGTCATTCATTCATTGTTCATTTGTTAAAGTGTTTGGAGTCGTTACGGAAAATTACGAAAATTTATTTTAATTTTTTTTTTAACGATTATTTTTGCAAACATTTAAAGAGTTTTGAATAAACTTTGTTATTAAATTTTTTTCATAAATTTAAGTTAATTTCGTTTAGCTACATTTATTTGTTGATTCCCACGGTTTGATTAGATTTCGTTTAAGATATTTTCATATGCTAACTGCAGTGGAGTTAAAGTTTTTTCAAAGAAATTAATATTTGTTAAAAAAATATACATAAATTATTTTTCAAGATTTTGTACTTTTGTATGAAAACAGTTCTAAGCCACAAAAAATGTACATAAGTTGAAATAACCGAAAACTTTTTAAACTCAGGATTGGCACTAGTTGTTAAAATATTAGTACCTTGTTTCTGTAATTCTTGATTACTTAAAAAAAATCGTTTGCCTATATAGCAAAGTGAAAACAGGCAACACTAGTTATGCCTTTATTCGTCTGTCGCACACGAGAAAACTATTGTGACATGTTGTAAGCGAAGAAGGTGAATTGAGTAATACAGCCATGTTCTAAAACCGCATGTTCTGAAAAATGCTTAATTCAATTTTAGGTGTTCTAAGAAACGTGCGTTTTACTAGCGTTTCGGAGTTTTTTTTTAATGAAATAATCAGGTATGTTCCCACATTCGCAAGTTTTCAAAGTCACCAGGCGATTTGAAAACGCCAAATATATTTTTAGGTGTTCTGTGACTCACGCGTTTTGCTTGCGAGTTGCCATAATTTTAATTCTAAAAAGACATGTTTTACCAAAGTAACTAAACTAGAAAATAATTGTAAATACCAGCAACATTCATATTATGCATTTTGGCACTAAGACCCAGTGTTGTTTATTAACACACAAACAAACGACTGCAAGTGCTGCTTCATCTGTACTCATGGATGGTATAAATATTGAGGAATCGGTTGCTCTTGATGTTCATGGAATGAAGATACAGTGTAATATTCGTTGGAATGATCACATTTTTCATGTCTCTAAAGAAGCATTCAAGTGCCTCGGGTTTTTGAAACGGTGTAAGATGTACTTCACTCCATCCGACCTCCTTAATATTTTTATATCACCTATATCCGACCGAAAATGGAATATAACTCTCATGTTTGGGCCGGTGCCCTTAAGTCTATTTTGAGGTTACTCGACCGTGTGCAGGAGAGGGCGAAGAAGTTTATCGGTGACAGTAGGGTTTCCACTCTCTTGACTCACTGGAGCATCGACGCAGTGTAGGGTGCGTTACTCTGTTCTATCGTTACTACAATGGATTTTGCTCTGACGAGATTAGGGACATTTCTACGTAACACGCGTTCATCGTCCAGAGCTCATCCATTTGTGGTCGATTGCGCGGGCAATCGTACAACGCATTACAGAGAGGGTTCGTTTTTCAGCCGTACGCTCCGCCTGTGGAATAAGTTACCCATAGACGTGTTTCATCTCTATTATGACGTCGGAAAGCTTAAGTCAAATGTTCACAAACACTACTCCCTCTCTCCCCGTCCTCATAACATTTTCCTAGTTCTGGTACAATGCGCTGCATATGTAGGGGTCATCCCCTGAGTACTGGTCCAAAATAAAAATGTAATCAAAAACTGAATCTAAAAAAAATTATTTTCAGAAATACATAATGAGTTTAGCTCGCGTTTTAACAACATTTTTTAAATTGCATGTACATATTTAGCAAAAATTGTATAAAAATTCGTCTAGTTTTTTTTATTCTAGTACAAAGAAAAAAATTTATTTTATTATATAAATCATTTTATTATTTGCTTAAGGCAAATAATAAAATGTTCACTTTGGTATACTCTTGCAATTTGAACTCGCCAAGAGTTTACAGAACACCCTTCTTGTGAGTTCAAGTCACAATCGCAAATATCATGCGAGACGAGAGTGTCAGAACATGCCCGAATACAATATGTATGTGGTAGTTATATAAAACGAAAACAAATTGACAACACGTTTAAGAGACATTTTTTAATTAGTTTTTTTTTAACTAAAAATGTGTAAAATTCTTGTCATTCGACATCGCTCGCTCGCATAAATATGTTTGAAACAAAAACAAATTTTAAAATTTTGTTTTTGGTTTCCATGTATTTATGCGAGCGAGCGATGTCGAGTGACATCGTGGGCCAGACAGATTATGTTTCGATTGTAAATAATTTTATTTCCTTTTGTACGTTTAGTTTAAGCAAATTCAATCAGTTCACTTCAATATACACACGAGTTAAAGTCGCCAATTTGAAGTGATAAGCGTTTACCAGAACACCTATTAGACGTTTTCAAATCGCAGAACCATATTTCTGGCGTTATACGTTCCGCAGAACACCTCTATTCGGTATTTTCAAATCGAAAACGCTAAATTTAAGCGATTTGCGCTGCTCAGAACATGTCTGATAGATTGTCGGCATAATTTTTTTCAACCAGCTTCAAACCCCCACACAAGCTGCCCAAAACCAGTACAAACACACGCCAAACAATCAAATTAATTTAAAAATTAGTCTCATGTGAGGTGGTTTAGAACATAAAATGTTCAACTAGAAATTGTTTCGGTCTGTGAAAGCTCATTGGAAAAAAGCAATAAATAAACAAATGGGAAGATAATCAATACTAAAAGAAGTACAATTATTATAAAAAAAAAGTTAAATATGAGATATACAGGCATATTTCGCAAATCACTATTTGTGAAAGTGATATAAAATCATAAAAAACGTGTTCTGTAGATAAAATTTCTTGAAGTTTTGTAATTTAAAAGCAACCAGTCAGCTAAAAAATAGCTCACTTAAACTAAAATCACTTTTTTAATTTTAACACGCTTATATTAGTTTCACTTGTATGTTTGTACGGGCAACACAACGGGACCTGACTGGAGCCAAGTGGGCTGGCTTTATAATAGCTGGCAGCCTGTTAAACCTTGCACGAGTATGCTTGAAGCACTTGAAACTCATTCCAAATGAATGATTATGAAATATGTAGGTATCTAAAACTGAAGTGCGGGATTTGCGAGATTCACTAAACCAATTTTGGGAATTTCAAAAAAAAAAAAAAAAAACTGACTTCGCAAAGTGGTTTGAAACAGGTTTTTTATATTCGGTGCGCGTAGCGAATAACCGTTCAACATGCATCTGAACGTTTATTCGCTGTAGTGCGAAAAATGGAGTTACCGTATTGCTACTGAGGAATTGAAGGGGGGGGGGGGGGGGGGGGGGTGATTTTGACGTTTCCTGAAGCCGGCTTTAGAAACGTCAAAAAACTCGGAACCGCTTCATTAACCGAATCTGAACCGGTTTATCATATTCGGTGCGTATTTTGGTAGTGGAAGGTGTATCAGGGTCCAAATCACCGCATACGATATCTAGCAAAATTATCGCAATTTTTCATTTTGGTATCATGGCGATATCGAATAAACTGTATTGCAATAATATAATAAAATTAAATAAAATTCGTACTTTTAGGTAACATATGGTCTTCAATCTATTACATTTTGTTTAAATTACGATCCGATATGCACCTTTCCCCATAATCTAAATGTACCGTAATGTTATTTTATACGATAGTTAATCCGATATCGTGTGCGGTAGTTACACCCCTGAACTATTAACGGTTATTCGATTTAATGCGAAAATTTAACTTGTCATATTGTTTCCGGGGAAGTGGGTGATTTTGGCGATTCCTGAAGCCGACTTTGGGTATTAAAGAAAACACCTTGCAACACGCGTTATACGGATAATTATCTAGTTATATGGATAATTTAAGAAGCAGTTTACACAATAGTGAATGAAAAATTTTAAATTTGATATCGAAATGTGTTTTTTACCGCCTGTTCGACGATATCGAATGAAAATGTAGGCGAAAGAAAGCTAGTCACTCACATTCTAATCAATTTGGGTTTGTCTATGTCACTATTGTTCGTTCTCATGAACTTATGTATATTAATTGAATTTTGACACATCGTTCGCATAGAATAAAGTTAGAAAAAACCCAAATCAATTTTCTTTCGCCTAGAATGCGAATGAACTTATCCTTTCGACATCGGCGAACTGGCTGCTAGTTCTTTTTTTTTAACTATATTATACTCATTTTCTTTTCAAATTCATAATAAATTAATTGAAAGAAAAACTTAATTGGGTAAGTGATGGGAAAGGAACGTTTTCACAAGGTGTAATCGAAAACGTTCGATTTTGAAAATCAGGCATGTTCTCACAGAGAAAAATTTTTCCGTGTGTGGAAATACGGACACAAGGCACGGTAAGTTTATTAAGAACTTTTCAACTGAAGTGAAAATGAAATGAAAAAATTATTTTACTCCACTGCCTGTCTTTTCATAAATTTCGTGCTTTGAGAGCCTTTTTACAGCAAAAAAAGAAAAATATAAGTCTTGAACTATATAACGTTTATCAATAATTAAATTCTTTCTGCTGTCCATTCCTGGCTGTTACTTGTCAATAGTTTGTTTAAAGAAAATTAAATTTTTGTTCGGTAGAAAAAGTTGTTAGTTTAACTATTGTTTTTTCTTTTCTTTTTAGTTTTATTAAAATATTTGCTAAAATACTGCCACAACTCTGATTTGTTTGGTTTATCAAGTAAATATTAATTTTCGTTCGAATGGTAAAAGTTTAGATTTTATTGATTGTTTCCTTTATAAGACCTATTATTATTCTAAGCAAAGTTGTCTTTTTATTATTTAAAGTGTTTGTATTGTTAGAAAGAATTAGAAAAGAAATTAAGCTGCATTGAGAACAATTTTTTGCGCATTATTTTTTTTATAAAAGTTTTATTTTTTTTTTTAATTGATTTATTTTTTCCAATGATTATATATTAATTCATTTAATTAATATCTTTACAAATTATTTAATAGTGTTATAAAAAGCAAAATACATTAAAACTAATATTTAAAAAAAAAGCAATAAAAATCAAAGTCCAATTAAACAATGAAACACAAGAAAGGTAAAATTGGTTATCAATTTTGCAGAAATTAACAATTAATTTATGTCACTAAACTATACTAGACAATAAAAATAACTAATTGAAATAAACGAAACTTAAACAAAAACATTTAAGAATTTAAAAAAATCTAAGTATGAAAACGAAATTATTTTCATATCAAAATTATTTAATTTCCTTAGTTGGGACAACAATCAGCATTTTGGGCCTCCCTTTTAAAACAAATTTCATTTTACCAAATTTATGTATTAAGCTAATTTGTAAACTGATAACAAAAGTCCAAAAAGAAAAAAAAAAGAAGAAAACAAAATCTTAAATTATATTGCCACTTCTACTTTAAACTTTTTTAAGCAATTTTTTTTTTCTTTTTTTTTTTAATGATTTAATTAAAATTATATCTTAAGCTACTTTTAATTAAACTTATGTTCAGTTTCTTGCAATAAAACTTAAAATTATTTAAAAATTAAAACTAAACTATATAAATAATATGATTTTTGCTTCAAAAAATGAGTATTGATTATCCACATATAAAAAGTTTATTATTTTTTTTTTTTTTTGAACAATGAAATTTTACGTTTTAACAAAGAAAATCAAATATATTTCTTTATTTTACAACATCTTTGGATTTCAAAACGTTCAGAAATATTATGTTTATAAATTGTTTACATTTTCTACACAATTTTATTTTGTGATTTATAAAGTAGTCATATTTGCCTTTTTAGCCTTATAAAGATGGGCGATTTTTAAAAACGCTTGCGACAGTTTTGTTATAGATTAAAGAGATCCATTTTGATCTTATTGGCTAGCATTTTCAAAATCTTCCAGTATAAGTAATAATAGCCTAAAGAGAAAGTAGTAGAATTTGCTTTAATCTTTTACAAAATCTCGAGTTTAACGAGAACTGTAACAAGTCACTAAATATACTTATTCATTAATCTAAAACAAAACTAGATTTGGCGTGTTTTTAAATTCGCCAATCACGTTAAAAGGTAATATTCAGCCAAGTCGTTCGGAAACGGTATTGAATTCAGTCTTTACTTCTTCAAAAAACAAAAAACTAAAAAAACTATTCGGAATGAAATTATTTCTAAATGCAAGAATGAAACTATTATTGTCTTATAGGCTTTTTCCACTGAACAAAATCTAACATCTACCATCAGTTTTTGAAGATGATAACATAAGAAATACATTGTACTAAAAGTCAACATTTTTCAACATCTTTACAAAATGTTTCTATCTCATTTTATTCCATTCAACATCTTTCGATCATTTCAGTGTCATCACTAGAAAAGTGGCAATAATGTCGATTATTCTTATGGCATCACTGAAAAAACGTCATTTATTTTGAAAAAATTAAAAAAAAATCATAATTTATTTATCATGTATCAATTGTTTGCATGTGTGTTTTCTTTATTAATTTTTTGCTGTAATAATTTTTGCTGTGTTCTTGTTAAATTTTGTTTATAAAGCCTACATTTTATTTATAGACATATATATATAAATTTTACAATCATCTTTTTGTTTTTAAAATTAATTTATTTCCAAAAAATTTTACGTGTTTTTGTTAAATTATTTGAACATTAAAAAATAATATTTTTGATTGATAGTAGATGTTAGATGTGAGCAATGTAAACAGTGTTTCACATTTTCAACATTTTTCATGCGTTTCACGAAGATGTTGATCAGTGGAAAAAGCCTATTATAGAATTGATTTCATTCCGATAAAGTTTTAAATTTTCGGTTTTTGAAGAATTAAAAAACCGATTCAATTCCGTTTCCGAAAGAAAGTGAATTCTGTGACATGGCCGATTATTCTTTTTTTTTATTAATTTGCCTTTTTTTTAAATCAACGTTTCGTTTAATACTTAAAAACAGAAAAGTTTTCTGTTTTGTTTAATATTTAAATAAAACAAACAAATAAAAAACTAAATTATTGATTTTACACTTAAAAGAGAAACAAAAGAATTGTTTTATGTATTATTTCTATTAACAAAGTTTTGAAATCATTAACCTTTATTTATTGTTTTGTGTTGTTACATTTGAGGATTAATTTGTTTTGAAAGTAATATTAAATTTTTATTTATTTCTTATAATGTGTTTGTATGTCTGTATTTTATATAAGTTTAATATTATTTTATAAATTCTATTTAAATATATAATATTATAATGCAGTATTTTTTTAATGACTTTATGACTCGGGTAGTATTGAAAAATAGAACAAACATCCTTTTAACTACATGCATATTGTAAGTAGGCATGTAAAATACATATGTATTGTTGCAAACTCAAAAAGAAAAACAACAAGGCATTCTTCATTCATTCATTCTTATACAAACTATAATTATTGTTGATTTTGTGAACGAGATTCAAACATGGCTGTGACATCGCGTATTGAAAATTGAGGTGAAATTTTTTCACGACTGCAAAAGAAAAACAAATAAATGAAAATAAAGTTTAAATTCTTTAATGAACAACAAACAAATAAATGAAAAGTTTAAATTCTTTAATGAGCAATATGTAATTTTTATTCTAAAATCAGGAAGTTTTTTTACGAGCTATTTATGGCCAATCTTAGTTAGGTTAGGTAGGCTTTACTTTTCCCGCTCATGTGGATATTTGTCAGTTGCCTGTAAAAAAGTTAAGAGAGGAAGAGGGAAATAGTTCGTTGAAGTAGAAAATAATGGGTGATTTTTTAAGAACTATCGGAAATTTAAAAAAAAAACACATAAAATTCAGAAAAATGCATGAAATATTTATTTGGATCGATAGTTGGGTCGATATAAATTAATGTTTGAAGATTATTTCATGCAAATGTTGGCCGCGGCTGCGCCTCAAATGGTCCATCCGCTTAGTCCAATTTTGGCATACTCTTTCCAACATTTCGGCCGGTATCTCACGAATAATGTTGGCAATGTTGGCTTCCAGTGCGACAATCGGAGCGGGCTTGTCGCTATAGACATTAGCCTTAACATAGCCCCACAAAAAATAGTCTAGAGGCGTTAAATCGCACGATCTGGGCGGCCAATTGACTGGTCCTAAGCGTGAAATAAACTGTTCACCGAACTCGCCTCTCAATTGGTCCATTGTTTCGCGTGCTGTGTGGCATGTGGCACCGTCTTGTTGAAACCACATGTCATGCATGTCAAGCTCTTCCATTTTGGGCAAAAAAAAGTTTGTTATCATCGCACGGTAGCGCTCACCATTCACAGTAACGTTGTGATTCGCATCATCTTTGAAGAAATACGGCCCAATGATGCCGCCAGCCCATAATCCGCACCAAACGGTTGTTTTTTGTGGATGCATTGGTAGCTCTTGCAATGCTTCTGGCTGCTCTTCACTCCAAATACGGCAGTTTTGCTTGTTCACGTATCCATTCAACCAGAAATGAGCCTCATCGCTGAACACAATTCTTCGATAAAAAAGTGGATCTTCATCTAACTTTTCAAGAGCCCATTCACCAAAAATTTGGCGTTGTGGTAGGTCGTTTGGCTTCAATTCTAGCACCAGCTGTATCTTATAAGGCTTCACACCCAAATCCTTCCGCAAATTTTCCACGTAGTGGAGTAACAGAGGCCCAATTGCTGCGAACGGCGCCAAATCGATAATTCACTTGCCGATACGGCTGCGATATTTTCTTCAGTTCGCACTCTACGTAGGCGTGTTAGTGGTTTAATGTTTAACAATGTAAATTTGGTGCGAAATTTTTTTACAATAGCCCGAATAGAAGCCTCAGTAGGTCGATTAAACTGACCATAAAATGGAAGAAGCGCGCGATGAACTTTCTTAACAGAGCACGCATTTTAGTAATAAAATTCAATAATTTGCAAGCGTTGTTCGGTTGTAAGACGATTCATGATTAAATTATAGACCAAACTGAAGATGTTTGACAGTGACACAAGATACAAAACGTGCGTGAGCTGTCAAAACTAGTGTTGCCAAAAAGATAATAGCAAAAAAATCACTCGTTATAATATATTGGTTGTGGGATGGCGAAAGAAAGGTGGAAAGCCTCTGCTGTCCCTTATAAAGGAAGCCAGCATGGTCAGATTGACTGAGGCTAGACATGATAGGCTATTAAAACTCCGTACGTCTAGATATCTTAGGTAGTGGTGCCTAAGATATCTAGGTAGGTATGCCAGGCATTTTCATATATATGAAGGACCTTCTCTTCTACGTCTTCTTCTCCTCTACGCCTCATCTTGGTGACTTCCGCAGAAGTCGTTGTAAGTTAAACGCAACCGCCTGGCATGGTTCCCAAATGGATAGTGTCCAGTTATTACTGCTACAGTGACCTTCAGGTGAGATTTGGGCAGGTTTAAGAGCTCTTCAGTTCTAGTAAAGTTGCTGTGCGGCTTCAGGTAAGCTGATATGAGGCGTGTGGGCCCGGTGAACCATCTTTTTTGGGCTCGTGAAGCCCAAATGTAAAGCTTTAGCTGAAAGGGAATACACGCGGAAATAAACAAATAAATCTGTACAAAAACGGAAAATCCCTTCGCTTGGCAACACTGCATCTCAGCGTTGTCATCTCGGTGCGTTTCGCACCATTTTTGGTGCTTTTTAAAATTATTTGTGCGAAAAATTCAGTAGTGGGTGCGTGGTGCGCTTTTTAAATTTCAGTGGCACCAAATCAAATTCAACCCAACTTTTTGTTTTAATATGAGAAAAAAGTTTATTCAAGTGCAAAAAATTTTTAACTTTAATTTTGCAGAGCACAACCAGAACACGGAGTTATAATGTGAAAAATGCACCTTATTATAAGACGATCTTGCTGTATTATACACAGCGTTGTCAACTCGGTGCGTTTTGCCAGTGCTCGGTGCGCTTTTTCCAATTTTCGGTGGTGGCACCGAACCGAATTCAACACAACTGTTTTTTCCAGTATAAGAAACTACTTTTTGTACTATATATCAGTAATATAAAATTTTTTTTTACAGATTTATTATCTTAACGTTTCGTCGGCTTTTTTTCGACTTACTCAGGAAGATTTTTATTGTCAATATTTTAGTTTATATAACAAACGAAAATGGACATCATGAAGCATTTATTTTATAATTTAAAAAATAGTCAAAAGAAAATATCACAAAACTTGTCTTGTCAACTTCAAGTTATCTGAACAATAAAAAGTTGGTCATAAAACAAAAACATAATTGTTTTTATCGTGTTTTTAATATAAAAATATTTATGCGGGGTCCATAGTGCACGGTCGAGCAACTTGCCTAGAAAATGTGTATGCAAAACACTCAGTTTTTTTTAACGATTTTCATAAAGATTTTTAAACGTATCGTTCTTCGTGTGTTCTGTAAACAGTACACTAAGTAAAAGCGCGAATTCTAAGCTTTTATTAATAATACTCGTATTTGTCAATTTTAGGAACTTTGTGAACAACTTTTAACATTAACAAAAACAATTTTTTTTGGTGCGTTTTTTTTCGAAATAACGCGTTTTTTCTCCCATTTCCGTGCGTTTTGAAATTTTAAAGTTGACAACGCTGATTATATATATCTTCGAAAGAAAAAGAACACATGTTGTTTTGTAAAATTTGTTGCTTTTGAAGCTTGTTTTGATATTAAACGATCAAGCGAGGTTTGTCAAATATTACAATAAATGCAAACACAGATATGGAAGTTCGTATTTATGATGGCGCGTGAGTTCGTTACCAAAACAGTAGTTGATAAATTACTAAATTATTAATAAAATTATAAACGTTTGCATATTGATCACCTTTTATTTGTTATAATTCTGGCAAATTGTCGTATACTTGAATAGATTCTTTTAAAGACACCCACTCTAGCCAACTGATTTTCACTGTTAGCTTACGAAAACACAAATGAAATTTACATTGTGTATGATAGAATAGCTGTTAATAGAATTTGATCGCTTGTAGTGTGATTCTATAACTTTCAATGATCCGATAATCGTAAATTTCTTCGACATCTTTCATCCCTTGCAGTAACGATTGTATGCTCGCTCCTGCAATATAATTTTAACGGCGGTAAGCAGCTGTATTTTTGTGTACCCAATATTAGTTAATTTCGGTCGTCAGCGAATATAATTAAATAATTTTGCTTAATAACAAGTTTGTTAAAATATCATTATAACTACTGTATATACTCGTATATCATTGTATGAATAAAAGTAACAGAATCCCACGTTGACAAACCTGAATTCTTGCTATTGAACGAAAAGGCTGTTTCATTATCGTGTTTTCTTATATAAAAATATTGAACGAAAAGGCTGTTTCATTATCGTGTTTTGTTATATAAATATATTATAATTTTTTTTTTTTTAATATTTAGTTATTTGATCTTGTTTTGGTAAATATTTTTTATTTTTGCAGCAAAAGATCGTTTTATGTTATATAAAAAATTTAACAGTATTTATTTTCAATATTTCGATAACAATTTGTTATCATCGTCAGGAACATATTAATTTTCCTGACGATGATAACAAATTGTTATCGAAATATTGAAAATAAATACTGTTAAATTTTTTATATAACATAAACCGATCTTTTGCTGCAAAAATAAGAAATATTTATATTATACTTTTTAAACTAAAAAATTGTTTTTTAAAAATGAAAAGAAAAATTAAAAATTCGGTGCATTTTTGTTTAAATAACGCGCTTTTTTCCCCCATTTTGATGCGTTCTGAAATTTCAAAGTTGACAACGCTGCTGCGTCTATGTCTCGCAGTCAGCGTTGTCAACTCGATGCGTTTCGCACCGGTTTTGGTGCTTGTTTAAACTATTTGTGCGAAAAATTCTTTAGTCGGTGCGGCGATACACGCTTTGATTTGGACAACAACCGACTCAGTTGCCAAATGAGTTGAAACGTGTATGGGGTGCTTTAAAAATGAAAGGAAACAAATTCAAAATTCGGTGTGTTTTTGTTGAAATAACGCGCTTTTTTCCCTATTATGGTGCGTTTTGAAATTTCAAATGACAGCAAACGTAAGTTTATCTCAAAAAGAATAAAATTTGCCCAAAATGAAGCATATGGTTTTTTACACTTTTGAGGCATTTAAGGTCTTTTGCACATACGTTTTTATTTAATATTAATATAATAATATTGAAATCATTTGTATATAAGCGATTCAAATTAACAGCCTGTACGACGATATCGAATAAAAATGTATGCAAAAGCTAGTCACTCATATTCGAATCAACTTGGGTTTGTCTATGTCACTATTATTCGTTCGCATGTACTTATGTATTTTGATTGCATTTTGACACATCGTTCGCATAGAATAAAGTTAGAAAAGACCCCAAATAAATTTTCTTTCGCCTAGAATGCGAATCAACTTATCCTTTCGACATCGGCGAACTGGCTGTAAGTTACTTTCTTTGTTATTCTTTATTTTGCAAACAGCTGATTGTTTAACTGCTTGCTCAAACTAGCCCGTAGAAAAAGCACTGTTATTGTTTATTTTGCAATCAGCTGATTGTTCAACTACTTGCCCAAACTAGCCCGAAGAACGAGCACGGGCTGTTTCGTGCAAGAAGACGAGGCATGTTGTTCTCGCCAAGGCGAATTTATACAGGTGAATGCAAGCGAAAAGGCAAATTCAGTGCTATGTATTTTGTTATTGTAAAACATATCGTGAATGTCAAAATCTAAATTCGCCTAAGATTGTTCAGCTGAGAAAAAATCTTATATAAACGTTAAACATAAACTTTTATAATTGTTTGTAATTAAAATCACAGATTATATTAGTTTTTCACTTTTGAATTCACATAAATTTCTTGAAATTGCACTAAATCATACAAAAAAATCTTCAGATTTAAATGGCGCGAAAAAGTTTGTAAACAAAAGACAAAAAAATTTGACAGTCTCATTGGAAAAAACGCGAGAAGAAAAAAATAATCACCTGTGCTGTTAAGTTCACCTAGTAATGAATTCGCCTTGGTTCTCGCAAAAGTGCTCGCATTTTTAAAGTACGGTAATGCTGTTCGTGCTAATTGGGATCCCAAAGTAGAGTAAAGAAACACACCTATTATTTCGCATTTAGAGTAGAACTTTTTTAAATTCGATGCATTTCGGTATAAAAAACGCTGTAAAGTGTTCTGACATATTAGTGTTAAGTTTTAATAGAGAATTATATCGCAATTATACAAATTGTTTCTAAAATTCTGTTGTAATTTATATAATTGCATATATCAAAAAAGCAATCAGTAACATCACAAAAAAAAAAAAAAAAAAAAAAAAAAACAAATTTAACCAGAACAAACTCAGAATTTTTTTATTTAAATAATTGTTAATGTTAGATTTTATGGCATATACTCGTAAGTACAGCTGAGGCAACTTGCGCATAACGGGCGAAACGTCTAATGAAAGTTCTGGCCTCCTTAAAAATAGGATTAATAAAACTTTCTTTTATTAAATTTTTTGTTGTGACCATAAACAGAACGTGAGAAAAGCCGCTGACTTTAGAATAAAAATGATAAGAATTTGAATTACAAAGTAACAAAAAACAGGTCAACTCACTTTGATGCTAAACTATTTCTAGTAGTCGTTGTTGTTGTGGCATGTGATGCGCTCAGCATACCCATAGCGCTTCCTGTGTTTCCCAAATATTCCTGTTGCCTGACCCGTTCCCTGCTGTTGCTACTGCTGCTATTCGTATTGCCGCCGCCACTACCCATACCACCACTCATGCCATTAACAAAATCCATACTTTTGCGTTCGAACTTTTGTACTGTAGCACGAGCCGAGAACTCTTCTTGTTCCGTGCCCGCACTGCTTGTAATGACTTTGTTCAGGGCATGCTGTGAGTGAGGAGAGCGTTTAATGTAGTCTCTGGTCTCCGTTGACATACTATTGGCATTTGTTTCCACATAATTATTTTGATTTTTCTCATCGGAAATGCTGCGTACACGATGATGCTGAGTGTTGAGTGTCGTCTCGGAGACCGCTGATGAGGGCGGGTTTCTGCCAAACTCTTTCAGATTATCCATATCTTTTTGCAAAGTACGCATATCAGCGCGGGATTTTGATTTAACACGCAGTGTTGTATTGTCGGTAAGAAACTTTTCGTCTTCATTTTTGGCCGAATTCAAATCACATTTCGATTTCGATTTGAAACTTTCACTGTGATATTTTTGGGTTAATTGCTGGCGCCTTTCCTCTTTAATGCGATCAATTCTTTCGCGATCCAGTTTGACGCCCGACAAGACTTTTAGCGGCGGATTGTTGCTAGTGTTGTTGGCGTTTGAGTTATTAAGATCTTGAGAGTTTTCAGCTTGTACATTATTTTGTATGAGTGAAATGCGATTTTCGGTTGTTGGTGTTATTTTTAGTTCACTGTTGTCATAATCGTGTTCCAGCGAACTGGTGATGGTGGTTGGAAGATTATTGAAATTCTTTTCTTTGGGCAAATCAATTCTCAGCAATGGCTTTTCAGTGGTTTTAGAAGGAAAATATTCTTCTGTTATCGGCATGCCAGGTAATCGCTTGGGAGGATTTAAAGTCTTGGGCCGAGTAAAATCGAAGCTTTTTCTTCTATTATGGGACTCGGAAAGTTCGGGCAGTTGTTGTGTACTTTTGATTTTCAATTCTTGCAGATTTTTATTGCCAAACTCTCTGATAAAAGCATTTTCATCCAATGATCTGGTAATTTGCTGGGTTTTGTTAAGTTTTTGCTTGAGAGATGAAGAATTTGGTGTTACTTTTCCATGTCTTTCAGGATGTGTGTTAATATTCGGTTGAGGTGGTGTAATTTTTCTAATGGAATTACGTATGGAAAAATCAAATGCTGGCATTTGTTCTATGGGTGAGGATTCGAACTTGTTGGCCAATTCCTTGACACTGAAATTTGAAGGGGAACGTCTGGCTGTGTTGCTGATCTCTATGCTCTCAGAATCTTGATCTTTTATACTATCCAAACTATCCAGTTCCACCTCAGGATCTTGATAGTGAGATTTCGTGTGCTTCATGGTTTCGCCCAGAATATTTTCATACACACTTTTTGGTTTACGCATCTCTACATTCTCGTACAACAATTTTTCCTCATCGGACATTTGTATGTCATCCAATCGTTCTACAGGTGTTGATTGTTCTTTGTCCGATTCCTTTTCACTCTCACTGAGCTCTTCGATTTCGGCCAAATTTTCAAGTTCTGAATTAAGAAATTTACGATCTTCACTCAGCAACTGATTGACTTCTGTTACCGAATTTCTAAAGAATTTCACTTGTTCATATACGGTATTTTCATCAAATGCGGTTTCTAATACTTGACGGGCCTGCTTTTCGTCTTTGGTCCGGAGAAACGAAGGTTTACCGCGTTTTTCGTTGTTTGCTTCTGGGTCTTTAGAGGGAGATTTCAAATTAAAAGTTATACTAATGGTAGATTTAATAGGACTAGCTAAATGTTTGAGTGGAGAATTGAGATTACTTGGAGTATTCTCGTATTCTTCATAGGCTGGTGAATTTTCTTCGGTTTCTATCAAAGAATGCATGCTCAATTGGCGCTGCAGATTTTGATAACCAAATTCACTGGGAGTAACCGACTGGCTGGTATTATCAGTAAAATTGGAATTTGGCGATATAAGATTTAGATTGCGCTGTGTTAAGCATTCGGCCGTAGTGAGTTTTGAGCCAGTTGTAGAGTTTAAGTCCAGGGAAAGTTCGCGTTTTAAAGCCTGCATATCACGTTTGTCATTTAACTGTCAAGAAGAAAAATTATAAAATTAGTTAATTGAAAAATTTCAGTACTTTAGAATAAAAAGAACAAAATAGAATCATTTATATTTAATCGATGATTCTTTTTTACTTTTCTGTATCATTGCATGTTTAATTAATAAAGTATGGAACTGAAATAAAAATTTATGCATATAACTTACAAATAACTTTTATATCTGACTTTAAATATAAAAATCAAATATAACAGTAACATCGACAATAGGCAGATTATAGAAATATCCTACAAGTATATGCAGCCATGTCACAGAGTTCGGTTCAGTTCAAAAACGGAATGAATCCTTTCGATTATTCAAAAACTAAAACCTAAACATTTTTTAGCAACGAAATTATTCCTGAGACAATACTAGTTCCATTCTTGAAATTAGAAATGTGTTACTTTTTCGTTTTTGAAAAAAGAAGAATTTAATTCCGTTGTGAACAGAATTAAGCTCTGTAACATAACCGATAAATATAGTTTTTGCCAGCAATTTACAATATCATAATACCTTAAAGCTTTTAGAATATTAAAAATGCAAAAGCGAATTCAGTATAATAGAAAAAATACTACTTACATTTGATCCCAAGGATTCATGAGAAGTACCCAAATAGCTTGAAGTGTCCACACCCAACAGCATTTGTTGCATTTGATTCGAGGAGGCAATTGAAATACCCGACATTACCGAATTAACCATTAACGGCTCCAAATCATGTTGCGGTGTGGTAACGGCTGAACTATTCTCCGAACTTGTATCGCCCGTAAGCAAAGAATAGCGTGGGCTTTGTATGGGCGATGAAGGTGTTACCGATAGTTTCGATTGTTCCATATCACTGGCTAAAGTTTTGTGTAGATGTTCTTTGGTTATGTCGCCGGAATAACTGCGCAGCAGTTGTTCTTGCATTGTTAAGTCTTGAGGGCCACAATAGCTGTTACGATTCTTAACTTTAAGTAAATCATAACAGGGTTTCGCAGTTAGGTGATGTTTCAAAGGTTTAGGGGAATTATTTAAGGAATTGTTGGATGAAGTACTAGTGGTGCTAAAGGATACAGTTCTGCAAGGAAATTTAAAATAAAAATTTTTTGTTTATCTCCCAGAAAAAAAGCCAACAAAACACGAAACTTGCCTTTGTTTAATTAATTGTTTGTCTTCTTTTTTGTGTTCCCTTAGTTCAGCTTGCTCTAATAACATTTTGTTCATGGCCTCCTTAGAGGAAAAACGTCGATCTTTGCCTAAGCTTGTGCCGGGATAGCTGAATCTCTCTTTGTTTGCCGCGCTCGACGTATCTTGATCTTTGCGTTTTGAACCCAGTGGTACAGAGGGATAACTGTAGCGTGTGTTTACACCTGTGGAATAGCCGCTGCTGTTTGAAACCGTAGATTTACTAGATTCCTGAGTTTGTTGTTGTTGCCTTTGTGACGTGTGTTCTGATGAGCCATACAATGAAGATTTCGATAGAGAAGCTTTAGGAGGTGCGTGCACTTGTACACTGGTGTATAAAGTTTGTGTGTTCGGCACTGCATGTTCTGGTGTGCCGCAATCTATAAATTGTATATCCGACAGCTGATCCTCCAATTTGTAACGTTTGCAGCAACTTTCATCGCCGTTATGTTCATGACAATTTTCACTATTACACTCGCCATTGGCAGAAGTTTGAGACCAGTTACCGGGACTAGCTGCAGTACTAGGTGATAGTAGAAGGTTGAGACGTGGTTGCTTTTTGGGACTGGGATTAACGCTATTTGTTTGGCTGGAAAATTCCTCCGGCCTAGCACGCATTATACGCCTCGTCGAGTTACATGAGGAGGGCGGTATATTTTCTTTACCAACACGCGGCGAACTAACTAAAGATTCACTTTCAGAGAATATGCGCATTTCGGGTTCTTCGCGGTCAAAATTTAAGCCCAATTCAGATAATTCTCTGGAAAATATAAAAAAGATTATTGAAAGTAGGTTTAACAGGCTGCCAGCTATTGTAAAGCCAGCCCACTTGGGTCCAGTCTGGTCCCGTTGTGTTTTTGAAAGTAATTTTTATTTTAAATATATTTAGAGTAAATCAAAAAATAATAATGGTTTTTTTCTGCAGTATTGAATAAAGATCGAAGCAGCTTCCTACAAATATAACTCTGACGGTAGATAAATATGATTCTTGGCGGTATTCTTTCAGCAGTCAAAAGCAAAGAATAACACTGCTATAAAAGGTCAGAATTCGACGAATAAAAACGGATTTTCCGCTGCATTTGTTGCTATTGATTAAAGGTTTAAAATCTCGTGTTGTAACAGCAAAACTATTTTTTGATCTTGTGTGGGGATTCTTTTCTTTCTGCAAAGAAAGATTTAAATTTTGGCCTCGAAAACGAAACACGACTCAAATATTAATCAGAAAATAAAACTTTGCTATAAAAATTTACAAAAAAATACGGAAACGATTATAACCAAGTTTAGAGAAATAGATCTCTCCCTTTACACAATTTTAATATTTATATTTTTAAACCAATTACACAAGTGATTATGGATGAAGTAGAGAATTTAAATATGTTGACGAGTACTACTGAATTTTTTTAGCGTTCTTCCGAGATAATAAGTTATTATCGATTGGATTGAATTAACTACATTATACAAAGCAATCAAAATCACCAAATTAATCGGTCTGGTTGATAGTTTACGAAAAAATCACATTGTTTGTCGTAGCAATATTTGTTTGGATATTGTCAAAGCGACAAATGATAATACAAAATAAAACACGTTAAATTATGTCTACTACATCTGTTCTACGTATAAAACTTGGAATCTCTAAGACCCGATTCTAATAAGAATTGGCTTATCATTAATATCAGAAAAAGATGTCTCACTGCTACAAGAGCCACTGTCGAGATTACCAACTTAATTAGCTCTAATTTGGCGCCTGTCGGAGCATCAGATGGAGTCTGATAAAAGAAATGGAACTTACATTAAAAATCGATATCTCTTCTACTTTCAAAGCCCTTACGATACAGTGCAGCTATAAAGCTATCACCTATGAATCTTCAATATGCACGCTATTCACCAAAAATATGGGAGTTTGTACTCCGGCAATGGTTCGAGTTAAGTAAAACCTTAGACCAGAACAAATACTGTTTTAACAAACTATTGCATCTCTATTTATTAAGTTTCACTGGTTTAAAAAAACACTAATGAAATATTAAAAACAAAATGCACCAGTAGATTTTTCATACACTTACCTTGAGGGACAAGTTGTCATGTGGCCTCTTTGTGGTGACTGCAACAAATCAAAATATGAATCGTGCGAAACGGAACGCGAATGACCTGCCGTGCGCAAACTGTCTATGGAATTGGAGCGTACGCACACCTCAATTGGTTTGCTCGATTCACCGCAATACGAGCGTGATGTCTCAAACAATTCAATTGATTTGTGTTTATCATCACGTTTCATTAGAGCGCTCTTTGAAGGTTTGCCATTTACACCAATTATGGAATCGTTGTCGGCAAATGTTACCTGCGTACCTTCTTTATGTCGGGGAGGTGGCGAAGTTGAATCATCATCGGCTATTTGCGAAGCCACCACAATGGAGGATTTCAAATCATGGGCAGTTCCATTGCTGACAGGTCGTTGATTACGTGAAAACAAAGATTTCCATGAATGAGTCTTACGTTTTTGCCAACTGCGCGGCACTGACAACACAGTATGATATTTATCCGGCAAACTTGAAGGACCACCGCCCACCTCAATGTAAGAACCAATATTTTGACCGGAATTAACACTTGAAATCATATTAATGGGCATAGAATGTTTCATATCAAAACCATCGTAACGCAACTGTCTTTCTTGAGCTTCTTCCAGGCTTATGAGTTTAGGACCACTGGCACTAAGGCTTTTGGGCCTTTCTACGCACGTGAGACTCTGATCGTGTTCCCTTTGTTCCACCAACAGACTTTCACAATCCGTTAGAGAATCCATACGGTTGTCGGCCAGACTAACTGGTGTAGCGCCTTGGGTAGCTATGTAACTTAAGCGTGCAGTAGCCTCTTCTAAGGCATCAAATATATGATGACAATTGCGTATTAAATACTCAGTCACCACAGCTTGTACGCCTACACCTCTTAAAGCAGCTACTCCACCAGATTCCAAAGCAGGAGAGCGCAATAAATTTGGTGCCCAAACTATGGCTAAATTTTTATCGGTCATACCAGTGCGTTCCGAATGCTGAGAGATTTTGTTCAAATGTTCGGATAAATACTTTAGAGTTCTGGAAAAAAACATTTTATTTTAAACAATTTTACTACATTTGTCTTGATTCAACCCACCTATAATGTGGTGGCGGCAGTTTCAGTACTGTCTCCTTCATCAGCCTCAATCTTTCGTTGCTTTCACTTTTGGCCTGTATAGCCTCTACAAAATTATCATATAACTGATAAGTACATAATGGGTTGGGCAGTTCGCGAAAATACATTTTCAACAAAGAACTGACGGCGTGTATGTCTTGTTTCATTTCCGGATTACCCAAATCCGGTATGCGCTCTTCATCAAAAGCCCGCCTTAGTTTTTGTATATTTGACGTTATACCAGACAAACGATAAATGCCATCAACTATGCCATGCTCCTCTATAAATTCGGCACAGCACTTCAAAACCATGGGAATTTCCTGCCCACTATTTAATAAATGCTCTGAAAGATCACAAGAGAAAACACGTTCCCGGTAAATGCCACTCTGTTTGAGTCTTCGCCGGGAGGGACGTGATAAAATAAAAGAACGAAAGAAGGCAATTAGTTTGCCATGTTTGCGTAGAACTGGCTTCGTGGGCGAAACCTCCACCTGACCCACCAGTGGAGCGGGCATGGGAAAATGTCTGGGAATCTTATCGCCTATGGTGGCCACGCAAGATTGGGGAAAGAAACCAACTTCGTAGTGAGATTTTTGTAAATGCGATTTTTTGCCCCTCCACCAAATCGATTCCGCTGGCGAAGGCATGTCAATAACGGATATCATATCACCCACTTCAATCGATATTTCATCAGAGGCTTGAGCCTGATAGCGTCTCACACCATAAGCAGCTCCCACAGCTGGAGTATTTATTGTTCTCATGGTATCATCATCAGCTAAAGGCAAACGTCTACCTTTATTGTCCAGTTGAAGCCACGTTAATATAGTACCACAAGTCAATGAGTCCGAGGCAATTTTCGAAAATCGTTCCAGATATTTGGCCACAGCATATTCCACATCTTCTTCGCTTTTAAATTCCATTTCGGTTAGATTTTTAAGGCCGCTAATTTTGCGATCATAGACACAGCGATGCAGCATCTCATCCAACATTTGCATATTGTCAAACGAACGTTTGACCAGAAAAGGATCTGATCTGTGGGGAAATACTTTTATGATGAACCAACAGGTTGAGGGCGAAAATGGCCTAAGCGAAGAGGGACCTTGTGATGAGTTTGAGGCACCCGCTATATCTCCACCAATTGATTGGGAGGCAATACTGCTGTTCAGCAGCTCTGATTTGTCATCTACTAAACGTACTGACAACGGTCCCAGCTGGACCCGCTCATAATGAAAGTGGGCACATTCTTCTAGTTTTGGAAAGCGACACGTTTTCTGAAAGTAAAAGAGTATTGAAAAAAATACATTAGTTATAAACTAAATTTGTCATCACTTTTATTGATGATTTTTTTTTAAGTTTTTGATTTTATACATTTCGAAATATTGCTTTTTTCGAACTTAATATCGTTCGAGTTTTTTTATATTCGAAATTATATTCGAATGTTCCGTATTGAGGAGTATGTGCAAAATATTTATACTTTTCTACAGTATCAACTCAAAATATTTATATTTATACATATGTTTTGAAGGCTCTAATTTTCGAAATTCGAGTTCGAATTTTCGAAATTCGATTTGTTTAATTTAAATGATATTAAGTTTTACCATGGCGTAAGCTTGATGTTGGAACCCCAAAATTTGTTTTAAAAAATGCAGGCAAATGTTAACGATCCGGCTAGAAATTTCTATAGCTTAAATATCACTTACAACAAAATTTCAACGAAATCTAAAAATTTTATAACAAAAACTAATGTTTTAAAGCTCACAAATGTTAAATGCCGAAAAATTATGCAAAAATATTCTAGGTCAATGAATGTTGGTTGCTAAATCTTAACTCGTGTGAAAATTTGTTTCATTGCAAAAATAAAATCATCAACCCCCCTTTAACACAAATATAATTATTAACGTTTCAAGCTGCGTTTGAAAAAAAAACACAATAAAATAATATGTTGAATAAGAAACCAACAGATATTGTTGACGTTGAAGGGAAAGCAAGACAGACAAACGTTCGCACGTACATTTTAACTAAAGGAATTGCAAAAATATGAAAGAAATATAAAATGATTCCACAAAACATTTTGCGCATTTAGCTGACAGCTTTTGTATCGAGAATTTTTCTATATACATATGTACGTACATGTGCACTCGTATTTAGTGTGAATGGAATGAGAATAATGATTCTCGAATTTACGGTAGAGTTCAAAAGAACAAAGGGATGGCCAATCTGCCAGTACAAGTAACACATGAGCTTTTATATATTTGCTGGGTACTTTTAAGTTTGAATTTCTTTTCAAAACAAGCTATTTAAAAATTTTACAATATTTCAATCATTTTAATATTGATAAAACAATGTTGTCCTCCGGATTGTGGATACATTTGGTCGAATATGATGTCCATCTGAACTCCCTTTTTCGTTAAAGACTTCAGCAATTTTAACGCGCTGCTCTATTGTGTACCTTACGCCGTGTCTTCACGTGCCATCGACTTGAACATGGCATGAACATAACGTCGGCAGAGCGAATGTAAAAAAAGTTAATGTTCTGTACGTGGCGAATACGTATGTTCGGATTTACCTTATCAAACTATTCAATTCGGCGCCATTTTGTGTATTTTTGTACGTGATGGCCAACTTCATGGCGAACATTGATGCTCAGCCATATGCTCGAGCATCGATGTCAGAGCATGAACGAAACATGGCCATAAGCGGTTCACATTAGCCATTTGCGATGTTCGCCATGATGCTCATACCATGTTCATGGCTAATGGAGACCCCCAGTTACCATTGTTGAATGTTGGGCAAAAAAAAATGGACGTGCAGATGTGCTTGTCTGAATTTAGACGAGCGAACATTTGGAAGAAAAACCTTTGGAATTCTCTTTTGATTTTTCTTTCGTATTCACACGGTCGAGCATGTTGCCGGCAACATTCCATTATTATTTGTTTTTTACATTTTTCGTTATGTTGTCTGTAAATTTTTTGACATATGATTAACTTAAATTATAAAAAATAATAAAATTGAAGTTTTTCATAAATAAATTTATTTTTAATGTCTACTACAGTCACACCAAACATTTCCTTCTCCAAAATATTTTTTATTTTATTAAATGCCTGTGCTTTTTTATTCGGCCAATATATTCTTTGGATCGCACACTGTACCGATAATCTATTTCCTGTATAAATATTTATATTCCATATTTATTAAAATTTCCAGAAAATGTAAATTAAATTAAAATGTCAAAAAGTAAATTATATGTCAATAGAGTAAATGTCAACAAAGCGTGTTGCCGAGTACCGAACACAAAATCGATTCTCACTTCCCCACCGGTAATTTGCTACCAAACTAAATGTTTCCCTTCCAAATGTTTTCGTGTCTAAATGCAGACCTTCATAACCAAATAAATTCAACTGCAAAATAAACAACAAAAATTTGCTGCATTATTTCACTTTTTAGTTTAGTTTTCGACTATTTGTATGAGACAATACTAATTTCATTCTTAATATTAGAAATGATTTCATTTCGAAAAGTTGTTCAGTTTTTCGTTTTGTAAAGAACTAAAAAATAGAATGAAATTCCGTTTCCGAACGAAATTGAGCTTCGTGGCCTAAAAATTAAAATAAGAAATTTTCCCCCAACCAAATTCCCAAATTTTAAAACTAAAGAGTCAAAGTACTTTTTTTTTTTGCAATAGTTCCCTCTTCCATCACTGACTCACACACACACACATGTTTGTTGTTGTCAGGCTCTGTGGCACAGACTGACCTAATTCCTTTTTTTTTTTTTTTTCAAATACCAGTGTACAAGTATTGTAAATGTATTCTAGTGTAAGTGCAGAGTAATGACTTAAAAAGAGATGCCGTGGGTAAAAAGAAGCAAAAAAAAAGGATTTGCGTAAAACCGTTGACATTTTTCTACACGAACTAAAAACAATAGAAATAAAATATGAAAAAAGCAGGATCGTTTATTAGTATTAGTTTTCAAAGGGTGTATATTAAAAAGAAACTTAAAAGAGTGAAATGATAAAACTGGGCAGCCAAAAAAAAAAGTCTTACAAACATTAAACTTTTAAAAGCGGTAAGAATAGAAATTTTTTTGCATTAAATAAATAAAATTTAAATATATAGCTGTTTTGCATATGTTTTCCAGCTGTCTAATATGTAGACTTTTCGTAAATTAAACTAAATGTTATTATGCCTACTTATGTTATTTTTTAGCCCTTCGCCTACTTATTTTATTTCTTAATCCCGTTTCAGTAGTTTAAGTTATCAGTTAAAAACCAATTGGAAATAATTTGCAAATACAGGTTGACTTTTTTCAGATTTACACAAGTTTTAATCATAATAAAACAGAAATATATTTTTAATGTGAAAATTTTATGAAAGAATCTGTGTTTAGAGTGGGTTGCCGACTTGACGACCCAACTCCATGACGATTAAATCACCAGGTGAAAAGGAACGCTCAGCAAAACGTCCTAAAACGCGACAAACTATCATGAATGTGCTTCATGTTTAATCGCATGCTGAATGGCACAGGCTCTTTCTTCCATGGTTTATAGAAGAGCCTTCCTAGCATCTTGGAGTCCCGGCACACGGTTGCTGCGCAACTCCACACTGAGTTAAAATGAGCGCTACCTGCATTTAAGTACTAACACATCTGATTAGACTACAGTTTTGTCCCCACACGGTGTTAGGAACCGCTAGTCCTGATAAACAGTACAACAGCAACACAACACTTAAACACAGCAAGGCATCAATCACGAATAACAGCAACACAGGAAAACCGCAACTCAGCTTTCCACGCACACCTCACTACATAAAACAGTAAAACTAGGAGCAAACATCAAATTCACGCATCTGACAATATGAAATAAGCTAACAACGTCTGACAATGATCTGACAATGGCAAGGAAGTGTTTCAACGATTTTCAGGTATCTGGTAATAATTTTGACAATGTTTTTCTGACAACATTGTGAGAACAAATTGTAAGTTCACACGATTATTAGAAATATTCTGTAAATTTTTCTGACAATATTGTCAGATCTTCAGAACAAAGCTTAACACGCATCAACCATGTTGTCCCTGAAGGACCTCACGCAAGCCGGACGGGATAAAAGTTTTCAAGGTTTCCGTGGTACTAGTAAATAGAAGAGGTTATAGTACAGTTTTTGTAATAAACAGTAAATCAGTAACACAACACTTCCACACAGCAGGGCATCAATCACGAACAACAGGAACACAGGAAAACTGCAGCTTAGATTTCCGCGCACACCTCACTACATAAAACAGTAAAATTAGGAACAAACATAACAGCAAACAGGAGAAAAAAAGATAGCAATTCCGCAACACTGAAAACAGCACTCGAAATAACACACCTTTTATGACATTAAATAATAAAACAGAATAGGACCGCAACTTCAAGCAAAAACTACTCTCAGAAAAAAAATAAATGCTTCATATGACAATATTCTAAGGGCAACATACTATTGTTAAATTATATGTTTGGTACTGAAAATATTACATTGTTATATATTAATACCATTGATTTGCGTCACCATAGTTTTGTAAGCAAAATGTCCAACGTTGGTATAATTGAAATCAAACACAGTATTAATAAAATTTACCATATTAATATCATACCTAACCTTGTTATTATGCCAACCAACCATATTAATTTCATTTACCAACCATAGTATTTTCCTTTTTTTACTTTTTTTTAAGATAAACAAAAAAATTGTGTTTTAAAAATCAAAATATATATTTCTTCATAAAAAAGCAAAACTAAAAGTAAATTATGCGTCAAAAACTAAAATGAAAAATGCTGACAATGTTCAGTTTATTCTGGAAACTTATATTTGTTACATGTGAATAAACTTTACTTGATAGAAATTTATATGATAGAAAGAAATATTTCAGTATCGGGTGTAACAAAAGCTATTGTTGTTTAAAAAAAAATTACATACAGTACTAATATTGTATACAACCATATTTGGAAATTGGTAGGTGGTAATAATGGATTTACTGAAATGCAAACGAAAACATATTTATGGGGAAACAAACTATTACTAAATCGATAATAAGCTGCTTTTAATAATAATACACAATATTATGGCATATAAACTAATTTTGCCGTAATCATATTTCAAACTGCCTTTTCTTTGCGTGCATAATTGAATCGACACGGCTGCAACTTGAACAGACTCTTTTAAATTACTACCACTAAGCCTTCAACAACGAAATAAAAAATAGTAAAAAAAAAACTAACGAAAGCAACAATTTGCCGTAAAAGGAAAAAAGAGCGTTAGTTAAAATAAGGACAAGCAAACAAAAAAAAAAAAAAAAAAAATCAAAGCACGAGGATGTTTCCAATGATGATGGCAACGATGATGTCGTTGTTGGTGGCGGTGCTGATGAGTCGAGAAATTTTTGCTTTAACGAAAAATATTTGGGGCGTTGTCTGTTTATGTTTTTGCCTGATTACGAGTAAACATTACTGAGAATGCTTTTTCTTCTTCTATTTTTGTCATGGCTTCAGGAAAAAAAAATCGTTGTAATATTAACACAAATATGTCGTAACTCTGCTTTCTTACTAGGGCATGATGGTAAATACATACGAGTACACATAAAGGACTCCACAATGTGCAAATATGTTTAAATATATTTATATATATATATATATATATATATATATATATATATATATATATATATATATATATATATATATATATATATATATATATATATATATATATATATATATATATATATATATATATATATATATATATATATATATATATATATATATATATATATATATATATATATATATATATATATATATCCCTTTGTTTCTCAGGCTTAGCATTTCTTATTAAAATAGTTGAAAGTTTTTTTAAATTTTTTTTTAGTAAACAATTGTAAGGCATGTGGGCTTGGCTTGAATTGTATCGGCAGTCAATTATATTGACTGCTTCACTGTTCAGCAATTTCTGGCCAAATTTTACCTTAAATATTTTTAAGTATTAATGATAAATAGTTGATGTTATTTGTCAGGTTATGAGTTCAAATCTAAAATCTTGATTGAAAGTGGACAAATAATATCTTAAATATTTTTGTACAACAGAATGCTTAAAGTCTCTCTAGCTTTTAAGTTTAGGGATTTTACAAGTCTCCTGTTCGAAAAATGAACCAAGGCGACCCCTCAAAACAAAGAGTTAATTATCCCGAAATGGTCCTGCAAATCTTTTACGCTAATGGGTTCAGCATATCAAGTGGCGAGATGTTGAGCGAATATGCAATATTAGGAGAAATTTGCGATTTCGATTATAAGCTTCTAAAATGTTTTTTATCATACTTGGTTTTGTCCTGTGGTCATAAATCTACCAAATCTTTAATTAAAGTTAAGTATATAAATATATCGCAAAATATATTATGAACAGCCAGAAATAACTCTCAATTTTTCAAAATGGCTTACATTTTGTAATAAATTAGCAGATCAGATCTCTAACGACCACGAAAACTTTATTTATGTAAATACATTACTGTAAACTTTCCTCTAAGACGGATTTCTTTACTGCAGAACTCAATTTGATTACAAAAAAAAAATACAATCGTGTTTTTAAAGACAGTTTTGCCTGTAAAGAATACTTATGCTTGTTTGTGATTTACGAGTAGTGTGCGTTATAACAAGTATCCGCCGTGAAGGTATACTATATTGTTTTGCCGCCATTTTGATAAAAACTAGATTTGACAATTCAAATCCGGCAGTCTTGAAGTAGACACGTGGCAAATTTATTTTGGAAATTTGATAAATCAGAGTGTTTTAATTGTTAAAAGATTTTATGAAAATCAATCATGATTACTGTAACGATGAAAAAGTTACGTGAAAATTTTGGAAAAAACAACGTGCCAAATAGGCGCACTATTTATTGTATAGTGAATGATTTCGAATGTCTGTAGGCACATGGTCCACAAACGTACTGCGAGATCGGCTAAAAACATTACTGCTGCTCAAGGAAGTGATCAAACCAATCCATCAACCTCAATTCGACGCCGTACTCAGGAGCTTGGCCATGAAAGAACAACTTTGGGCACAATTTTGCACAAGGATTTGCATTTCTTAAGATTCACTCTTCCACAAGACCATTTACGCCGCCTTTCTTTAAAAAAAAACATGTCGAGGCACATTTTCAAATGAAGGGATATGTGAATAAACAGAATAGTCGGTTCTGAGTAATGGTAAACCCTCAAATTATTTATCAGTCACCTTTGCATCCATTAAAAGTGACAGTCTGGTGTGCAATTTTGTCAGGAGGTATCATTGGACCTTACTTCTTTGATAATGAAAAGGGCATATAGATATGATTGAAAACTTTTTAACGCCACAACTGCATGATGCTTTGGGCTTGATTAGCTTGTGGTATCAACAAGACGGTACCGCCAGGACTAGAATAGAATTACTGCGAAGCCCATACCATATGAGGGATTATTACATATGTATTTAGGTGTGTATATAAAACTTTATAGACAGTGTGGCCTCATTAGTGCCAAAATTGGAGTTGCCATATTGCCTCCGGGGTAGTAAGTAGGGGAATTTTGGGGATTCACAAAGCCGATTTTGGGAATTGCCAAAAAAAAATTCGGAACCACTTCGCTGCGGTGCAAAAATTGAAGTGCCGTATTGCTTCTGAGGAAGTGGCGGGATTTTGACATTTCCTGAAGCCAGCTTTGGGAATTCCCAAAAAACGCGGAGCCGCTTCGTTAACCGAATCGGAACCGGTGTTTCATATCTAGTGTGCGTTTTGGCCGTGAAACGTGTATCTAAACTATTAACGGTCATTCGATTTAGTGCGAAAATTGGAGTTGCCATATTGTCTCCGGGGAAGTGGAGGTTTTTGGCGATTCATTAAGCCAATTTTGGGAATTCCAAAAAAACTCGGATCGCTTTATACGGATAATTATCTGATTATATGGATAATTATCGGGACATGTGGAACTAAGAAGTAAAAAGTAAATATAGTTTAAAAAACCAAAAAATTCGCTTCGATATCAAACTAAAAATTAAGAAATAGCTTTAAAAAGCATCTGAAAGAATAGTGAATGAAAAATACTAGCATTATTATGAATTAAGTGTCGGGCGCTCGATATACGAAAAATATGACTTAAAGCGCCCCATGATTTTTACAGCCAGTTCGACGATGTCGAAAGGATAAGTTCATTCGCACTCTAGGCGAAAGAAAATTAGTTTGGGTTTTTTCTAACTTTATTCTATGCGAACGATGTGTCAAAATTCAATTATAATACATAAGTATATGCGAACGAATAATAGTGACATAGACAAACCCAAATTGATTCGAATGTGAGTAACTAGCTTTCTTTCGCATACATTTTCATTCGATATCGTCTAACAGGCTGTTAGTTTGATATCGAAGCGAGCTTTTTTTAAACTATGTTTGTTAGTTGTAAATCATACGTTCGCCGGTTTTGATCAAATTTAATTAACAAAACTAGTGCTAAAGGAACAAATTATTTGAAGAAAAGCAAGGAACATAAAATATTTAGTAAAAAAAAGAAAAGGAAGTAAATAGAAAATATGAGAAATTATTTTAATATAATGGTTACCGAAAAACTGTATTTGAAGTGCGCAATACTTACAATGTAAGCGAGATTGTATTCGTGCTGCCTACTGACGACTTACAAAGTATGCGAGATTGTATACGAGCTGCTTATTGATAACTTACAATGAATGCTAAGAAGTAACGAGCTTTTGTTGGATGAATACCTCACTATCTCGCTTATCTGTCCAAAAAAAAAAGCTTTAACCATACACATACATATATCTTTCCAAAATCGATTAGTTAGTACGGTCAAAAAAAGGAATAAACGTTTTTGCCTATTAATTGCATAGATAAATAATTTTTTTTTAGTTTTGAACATTTATTTATAAATTATTTGAACATTTGATAGGATTAGATAGAATATAGTTGCATTTTGCAACACTTTCTTAGCTTTCAAGGCAGCTTTATATAGGTAGTGGCAGAATTACAATAAATACAACACCAACAAACATCAACATGTATGTTGTTGGTAGAATTTACGAATAATTGTCAAAATCTTGTTTGAAAAAGCAAGGAAGTCTAGTGCTTTTGATAAATTTACGCAAAGGAAACGAAAGACAGCTGGGCTTATACCACTACCGTATTAAAGCTGCCTTGTTAGCTTTGCAATTTAATAAAGCTTTCATAAAACACAACTCTCTAAGCATTTCGTTTTAAATGCCGTAAAAACTATTTTTTATTTCCGTCAACATATGTCTTCTTTCTTCGGGGGATTTTAAACTTTTAAAGTGTTTAATCGCATCGATTAGTTTCTCTTCTTTGACTAAATCATCTTTACTTAGTTTGGCTTGGAACCTTGCAAATTCTTTTTGTAGATCAACATTCAAAAAGTTCTGGAATTTCTTTTTATAATTCAATTCGACTTGAGCAAATCCTTGTTCATTGAACATTTCTTTCAAGAGTTGAGCATCTTTTGTAGTAAGCATTTCATCATTATTCAAATATTCTGGTAGAATTTCATCCTGAAAAGCGTGTAGCATTACATCCAATTTAGTCAAATTGCCGGTAGTTACGTATGTCTGAATAAATAGTTGCAAATCTCTAATTAGTCTTTGCTGCACTTCGCGGCTGAGTTGTTTCAGTTTTGGATGCTTAAGCACGCCTTGGAAAACATGATATGTCCCATTTAGATAAAACAGGTTTGTGTTTGTTAGCTGTTGATTGATGTAGGCAAAAAATTGCTCTCTGGGCGTTAAAACTATGCTGCCAAAATGTACAAAAGACTGGTAGACGCACTCATAAGACTTGCATTTTTTTAAGCTTTTGCCCCATTTGAGAATATTTTGCCATTCTTTTGATTCATTGCGGGGTATAAGAGTTTGAAATTCATCAAATTTGGGTTGGAATTTTGTTGAGATGAAGTTCATAAAGTCTTTTTCAAATTGATCCATCACCACATCATAACCCGAATTGTGCAGAAGTGTAAGAATCTTTAAAGAGTCCTTGTCATTTCGATAATAGAATTTTACGATATTGTGTGTGATAACAGAAAGCAGTGCTTTGTTTAAGCCCAAATGTGTATAAAGTGAATACAGTTCTTCGTATTGTGTTATATTGGCTTTAAATTCTCGCATTGTAGGTGTTTCAGCTTTTTGGACAATATCATTTTTTAATATTTGATTTGTGATATCTTTCAATTTAACACAATATTTGAAAGACAATTTATTAACTTCACGCTCATAGAATTGCACCAGTTGGGTCTTGTACGAGTATATTACAGTTGTATTGCCGGGGGCTGCTTCCAAAGGTTTTATTAAAACCAACTAAATTTTGCATTAAACATTTGTTAACTTGATTGACTTTACATTCGTATTTATCTCACTTACTTGTATAGCACCTAGCAGCGTAATTATTATACTAGTGTTTAATAATTTCATGATTATTATTACTACTAAAATTAATCCTTACGACCCAATAGACATCTAAAGTTACAATGAATTTGTGGCAATCTGAAACATTAGCTTTTATACAAAATCTACATAAATGTTTATGTCTATAAATATTTTCGGAAATATTTTAAACAAATTTAGAATCGTTTAACAATAGAATGTGGTGGTAAGAATTACAATGAGTCATTAATATTGTAGAACCTATGTATTATTATAAAAGATGTATGTAATAGTGATTAATATTACATTTGAAATGGCATTAAACCTTTAAGTTGTAAGGTTCTATGAAAGATTCAGAGGCAGAATGTGAAATTGATTTACATCAGCACCGGCCTAATCTGATGACGGACCAACTTCACGGGCTGACTTATTCAGGATTCATCAGCGCCTCCGTGTGGCTTGCAAGGCTAACAGGTCTGTAACCATATGGACAAACCTCTTGCTGAATAGCTTAGGATCTCTAATCCCTCCTGTAGGCAATTTTTCAGACAGTCAAAGGAATACAAGGATTATTAGTCCATTAAAGGCGCAATCTAAATTAGCGCGTATACATACAATATGTATGAGATCAACCCCAAAAATTTAATTTTGACAAAGCGTAAAAAAGTAAACTTTACTCTCTTTCAGTAAAATTAGCTTCAAAATAAATGTTATTTTTTTTGCAGCAATTAGTAATCACACTTTAGGTGCTTTCATACTAATTTAGCGAATTAAGCACCATATTTTTTTTTTTTAGCTTTTTTTTATTTATTGAATCTTCACAATGTGAACTAACAATAAGTATTCAAATCTTATTACTAAATACAATAAATTAACTAAGTCCAGCCAATGCTAGACAACAAGTTTTATTATGCACATATTATATCGGTAAAATCACCTACTTAACGCTCTGATGGTGGCAACGGTATCCCTTCTTCTCAACCGAGTGTGACCACTAAAATTAAGTATGTTTCGTGCAAGAGGGTTTGGGTGAAGTTCCAATTTGCTGATATACCTTTTCGCATGCTTTGAAAACTCATCTTTTACCAGTGGAACACACAGATCCTTGTGAATTCGGGAGTTTTTTACGTACCATGGAGCTGCAGTAATTGTTCCAAGAATTTTGTTTTGTCGCCTTTGAATTTTTTCAATGTTTGACGCTGAGGCGGTGCCCCATAATTGAATTCCGTAGCGCCATATAGGCTTTAGTATTGCGTTGTATAACAAAAGTTTGCAATCTAATTTCAATGTAGAATTTCTGCCCATAAGCCAATTTAATTGCGCTGCTTTTAATTTTAGCTGAGTGACTTTCGCGTCAATGTGAGGCTTCCACGTTAACCTACGGTCGAGATGAATACCAAGGTACTTGACTTCATTTTGCTGCGTAATAGGTGAATTGTTAATTTGGATAGCTGAACATGTTTGTCTACGCAGTGTGAATGTAACGTGAGTACACTTTTGTTCATTAACTTTAATTTTCCAAAGTTTTAACCACATCTCTAATATTGAAATATACTCCTGCAAATTTCGCGAACCTACTTGATGGTTTTCATGTACGCTGCAGAATGCTGTGTCATCTGCAAAAGTTGAAGTGTGAATACCACATCTGGTCGGCATGTCAGAAGTGTAAATTACATATAAAGTTGGTCCCAGCACCATATAAATCTAAGTACTGTGTTCGTCATTTCGTGCGAAACGCTGTCAAAACTCTATATAAACAAACTTGTGTGAAATGTCTATGAAATAATGTTGCTGAAGTGGTACTCTGTTCAATTTGTGAAGAACTTATGAAATGTTTCTGGCAACATTATGTTGTAATTGTGAAATAATATAATGAGTGGTACCTATTTCGCGCGAAATTTTAAAATTTTTTGGTTGCTAAAAATTCTTTCTTTTTAATTGTAAATTTCTAAAATGAAAAAAGAAACTTAAATTTAATGACAAATGAAAAAGAAGAGATAAAATTTTATGAAACGGAAAATCGTCTTTTGATAGCAGCAGTAAAAAAGAAATCATATCTGGGATAAGTCCAAAAAAATGCATTGCAACCGGAACGCAATGAGATCACCTTGGAGAGAAATCAGAGAAATAGCGATTGAAGTTGGAAAACCAGGTAAGAAAAATAAATGCATTACTGGAATTATTAAACAATTTTTATTTATGTATTTCTTGTAGATGAAGCGTGTAGATAAATGTGGAAGAGCATTCTTGACAGCAAACGTTATTATAGCGAAAAACGAAAAGTGGCCAACAAATTTTTGCTAAAGATACTGACTTGTTGGAGACCGAGTGTTCAGCAGCCAGCGCAATATAAACTACTTGATATGCTGCAGCACAAGCTGTTAGTAGTATTTGGTCATCCATATAAAATATTGGAAATATGGAAACGATTAAGCAAATCGCAGAAAAACAAAATTTTAATTGCAAACAATTAAATATGTTATCATATGGTTTTTATTTACATTTGAAAAACAAAGCAAGAAAACCGTATAATTGTCTAAAACGCGAATTAGGTACCACATTTTAAAAGTCATATTTTCCGAGTGAAATAATTAATGTTGCTCATCATTTTGCGCAGATTTGAACAGAGTACTTATCTGAAGGGCTGATATTGATTTCGAATAAAACACAAATTATTTAAGAATTATTGTAATTTTCTTTTATTATGATTATATTGGTATGATTCAATTACATACGAAACAAAATATTGGCCAAATGGCCATCGCGATCTCAGCGACACACCTCCATCCGAAGGTACAAATTTTCGACGACGCTGAGGCATAATTGAGGGTCTATGCCGTTAATGTGCCGAGCTATCTCA
The DNA here is from genome assembly GCA_914767995.1 of Thecocarcelia acutangulata. Classification (NCBI taxonomy): domain Eukaryota; kingdom Metazoa; phylum Arthropoda; class Insecta; order Diptera; family Tachinidae; genus Thecocarcelia; species Thecocarcelia acutangulata. The sequence continues at coordinate 23,758,581 of OU612097.1, read as the reverse complement.
TCCTTTAGCTTTTGACTTGTTACTGGCTTATCGACGTACAGCGTTTCTTTCAAATACCCCCAAAGAAAAAATACCAACGGTGTCAAATCACATACTATTATCGACTAATTAACATCGCCACAACGTGAGACAATATGGCCATTGTATTTAACGCACAAAAGAGCTATTGTTTCGTTAGCTGTGTGGCAAGTGCCGCCTTCCAGTTGAAACCACATATCGTGCACATCAATATCTTCCAATTCGGGCCATAAAAGGTTCGTTATCATCTTACGACAGCAAACACCATTCACAGTAACTGCCTGACCGGCATCATTTTGGAAAAGATACAGCTCGATGATGCCGCTAGCTCATAAACCGCACCAAACAGTCACTCTTTGGATTTTCTACAATCACTCTTGGATTATCATTCGCCCAATGGCGGCAATTCTGCTTATTGATGAATCCACGGAGGTGATATGTGGCTCAACACCGAAGATGCTTTTCTTCAAAAATTGACGATGCTTGGAACGGTCAAGAAGCTTTAGATCTTGAGCCAGTTGCACCTTGAAAGCCTGTAAATGCAAGTCTTTATACATAATGTTCATCAACGGCGGGCGTTGGGCACGACGACGTGTTGAGGTGGACGGCTCTTCAACCACACTATCATAAGCTTGAATAACTTTAACGCGTTGCTCGATTGTATATCTTTCCATGGTTTAAATTGAATTAGTCTGAAATTGAGAAATGTCAAAGGAAATGCTAAAAAAAATCTTTATTAAAAATTTAACAAACCGATATTATTCTTATTCAGTGATTTTGGTGAAACAAGGTTATTCATGGCACAGCGTTAGCGCTATTATTGAAGTAGTAGTAATTACAGTATAAAATCAAAGCGCTGTATTTATTACGTTGCGCTTTGCGTCCAAATTTAGGTTGCGCTATAACATTACGGGTATCTGTTGTTGCCAGCCCGTAATGTTTATCAAGCTTTTCTTTTGTGTCTTTTGCTGTTTTCTCTTTCACATAATAGTGTTCAATCACCGCACGAAATTCACTTTTTTACATTTTTCAGAAAACACAAAATTTGCTTACTTTAAACGACTACAACAAATAAACTAATCGATGAATTTGGGTGAAATTTAACAGCTTACGTTTGACAGATCGCAGTTTCGAAAACAAAAAAAAAAGTTTGTGTTTTTGCTATAATCTAGCGCTAGGTAGCTTCAATATCAATCCGCCCTCGTATATGAAAATTTTAGCAGGTACATTTTTTTTTAATGACAGTTTCATTTGCTGCAAACTTGAATTTTTATACCTCTATAAAACCAGCATTTATATAAAACTCTTTGGTAGTTCTATTTTTTTAACGTAAAATATGTTTCACCAAAAATACAGTTTTCTTAATTTAATACTTTTTATTTAATTAGGGTATTCAAAGGGTTGTCATAAAGTCATAAGTCTTAAAATAATAGTATGAAAAAATATAAATACTGTAAGCATTCTGACATAAATTATTTTAAATTTGTGTCAGCTGAGATATTTGCGGTTTAGTTACGGCAAACTCCGTTTAAAAAGTCTTATTACGAGTACTTTCTGACTTTTTTGTTCGAAGCACAATATAAAATATTATGACATTATGCGTGATATGACACCGTTTGAACCCCCAAATATTAGAATTGTAATTCGTTAAAATCATAACACAACATTTGATTTTTTTTTCTTCGCTCGTTTGTTTTATTTATAAATAAAACAAATAATTGTTAGCAAAAATTACTTAATTAGATCAAATAAAATTAGTTATCAATGTGGTAAAAATTTTATGAAATTTTTTTATATAAATCTTTTCTATTTTTTAATATTTTTAGCGCATAATATTATTTAAGATGCTTGAATTTCCGTGCATATACAATTTTTTTTTCGAAATTACCTCAAAATTCAAAGACATCATTATTAGTTTAGATTTTCTCACTTGATTCATTTGTGTAATATATTTTTATTTATTTATTTGTTGTTAATAAGATATTTTGTAAAACCAACTTAATGGTCTGCTAAGAACTCACTCACGTTTAACTTCACCGAGAAGAGGAAATTGTTGTACTCGTATCTTGCAAGCCAGTGCAGGCATATCTTCCAGTTTATAATTAAAAACAATAAGATTATATCGCGGTTTAATTTATTATTTTTTCTATTTTGTTTCAAAAGATTCACTTACAACAAATGATTCACTTGAGGTTTTCAGTTACAGCCATTAAAACAAAGAAAAATCTTAAAGAAAAATATTAAAAAATAAATAATAAAAATAAAAAAAATCGCAAAAAAGCAAAGCAATTTTTACTTGTTTTCAAACGTTTTAAAATATTTCAACTAAAGGTATGTGTTTATTTGATTTTATTTCTAACACAAGAAGAAGACATGAAAACGAACATTTAAACAAAAATAACAACAAACACAACGAAAGAGTTCTTTTTCTGCAAAACAACTTGATGAAAATGAAATGAAAACTGCTTTAAAGTTCGAAGGCATTAAGCATGACATTTTGCTTTGTGAACGAACAGCAATTGCAACAACAACAACACATAACAACAACAACAAAATACTCGTAACAAAAAAGATCAAACATGAATGTAATTAGAAGGGAGAAATGTATATTTCAAAGCACAAAACAAAAGGAATTAAAGGGTTGTAAAGGTAAAAACGGAAAAATTGTTTGTTAGAAAACATAAGTACATACATATATTTCTTTTAAGACTGTGTTTACATTGGGCAATTTTGCTAAAAAGCTTAAATACTTTAAATGTCGTAGGTGCCACCACCTTATAAATCTTGGACAAAATGTCCCTTGCGTCTACAAATTCAATCTTACAATTGATAAAACTCTGTTTACACAAAAACTCTAATGACGAACAGAAAACAGACCCATTCTGTGCAAGAAAGGATGTTTTTTTTAATGTTCAGAATGGTGCTAGATGGGCTGCACTCTCTTCACCCTACTTACTATTTATACCAACTATATTTAATCGACAATTGAATACAACTCTCATTTTAGGGCTAGTAAACTCAAACTCTATTTTGTGGTTACTCCACCGTATCCAAGAGAGAGGAGGAAGAAAATAAGATATCCCATTCTATTGACTCACTGGAGCGATGCCGCAGTGTGGGATGCGTTACTCTGTCCAATACTATAACGAGATTAGGGATCATGTTCTCGTAATATGCGTTTATCATCTAGGGCTCATCCCAGGTTCCCAGCACTTCCAGGGAACAACGTGTTAGAGAGCGAGAGACAGTGTGTGTGTTTTTCAGCTGTAAATTTTATCTGTGGAAGAAGTTGCCTGCAGATCAGTTTCTTTTCTTTTACAACGTTGGAAAGTTCAAGTTAAATATCTATATTTGGACACATTCCTGCTGGCAGTAGGTTAGACAGGAGCTTAAGCTATTAACAGGTAAATTGAACGTAACGAATATCGTAGATACCATTATTTCCGACGAAACAAAATGGAACCTAGTGGCGAAATATTGCAAAAAAAAGTATAGCGCAAGAGCACGTAGAATGCCACAGATAGGACCAACCTGAAGTAATGCTCACGCAGTTCCACGGTGAAATTTTCTCCCTTACAGCAGGAAAGAGAATGTGCGGAGTTTGACACACCTTAGAGGCAATTGCTTGGGATGCTAACGGAAAACATTTTTGCCTCTTTGCCGCGAACACAAAATGTACACAAATACTATTTTGTCTTTCCCACTGTCTCTCTTTTTCTTGTTTTTATCTGGGATCAGTATTCAGGGGATGACCCCTACATATGCAGCGCATTGTACTGGAACTAGGAAAATAAATCTTAGTTCTGATACGATACACTGCATATGAATGAAACATCCCCGATGTACCATTCATTTAAACACCTTTTTGTTTGGTTTGACATTTTCGAATTCAGCTGTTGAATTTATAATAAAAATTATGTTCTCTGACGACACCAGAGTTTGACGCATGATACAAAAAACAAGGTAGTCGCTTCCCTACAACAATGTAACACTAAAAATCAAACAAGTGTTTTGTTTGTGTAAATGGAGAACTTTTAACATTAACTGTCAAAAGTTTCTGATAATAAACACTGATATGTTAGTAACTTATTTTTATCGTATGGGTGTGAAGAGGAGAGTATGATAATATTTGACAAAGCGGGCAAAGGCTGACTGATAAGAAAAGAACTTCGCCTGAATTCGCCGATGCAACCACCTAATGAATTCACCTTGATTTGACATGTTGTGAGACGGCTGAAAAGTATTCCCCTAATTTTTTCCTGAAGAATAACACCGAAGGTGTTTCGAAATATTGAGAAAAAAAAAAAATTATTTAGTAAGTAGCAAACGATTTGACAAGATAATTTATTTAATAAAACTAAAATAATTTTATTTAAATCTGTCTAAAGCTTAAGCCTGAGAAAGGAATAAATATTTGTTAAAACAGTTAACAGGAATCAATTGCAGCAATATTTATTACTCAGTGTGAACAAACCAAAACAAAGCAGTAAATCATTTCATTAAACACAGGAAGAGAAGACCTAAAGAGAGGGTTGTAAGGGAGAGAAATCTTTTTCTCAAAGGTTGGCAAACGTATATAAGCATAATGTGCTATAACCTCTGATTTCATTTTGAACGAAGAAAAAGAAAGTCAACACACAAAGATGAGGAGGAATGGTAGAAGAAAGACAACAACACTTAGAGAAAAAACTCATATGAAATAATCAAGACAAGTTGTAAGTGATGACCTGCCGAATGTATGTGCAACAAAAAATTAATTTGTACACTTATATCAAATGTGCTAAGAGAACATAATACAGCTAAGTGAAGAGTATTGTATATTTTGTAATAACTGTTATGCGCTTTACAGAACACACACGTACAGCTTGTCTATGAAATTTCTATGGAAAAAATTTCAAGTTGAGACGTGTTTTCTCAACATTTCTAAGAAAAACTGCACAAAAACATTTTTATTTTGCTTCAATTTAGAGAGTGGAATTGTGTAATTGAAACTAAAAATAATGTTTTTGTTAGAAGTTTACAAATTTTAGTTGGCAGCACTGCTTGATCTATCAACCCATTTAACAACTGATAATTCGTTTTTCTTTAGTTTATAGAATTTTTTTTTTTTTTTGTCAAAATTATGGTCCTGTTCGTCAATTGGTGTTGAATTTTCATTAAAAAGTTTGTTCTCCGATAAAGTGTATTTTTGGTTGAAGGGTATGTAAATAAAAGAGTAAGAATTATACAAAAGATTTTGTTGAGGCACTACTATTCACAGAAAATTGCTGTTTGGTGGGGAGTCATTAGTCCATACGTCTGATGGTCTGAATGTTATTGTCAATGGGAAATAAACATACTTAAACACAATAAATATATTATAAAACTATCCATTCAATAAATCCCGTTCCATTGATATTAAAAAAGTATTTCTTTAGTTTATTATAATTTCAACTTTTAAGCCTTAAAAAACACCCCTTATTGCTGTACAAACTTATTGCTGACATTTTAAGATTTACTTTTTCTCTATAAAAGTAACGTTTTTTAATAAATTTCGGTAAAACTTACAATTTCTTTCAGTGTAATATTAGAAAATAACTTTTAAACTTAAGAAAATTTCATGCCCGGCTGAGTTTAAACTTTTGTTTTTTTGCAATTTTTGTAGGGAAAAAGAAGGTAAGAAAATAAAAGATATTTAAAAAAAAACATTTTACAATAAGACAAACGGCACAAAAAAAAATGAATTTAATTTCAATTTTATTTTGGTATGAAATGCATTACGAGTATTTGCCTAAGCGAAAAAGAAAAAAGACAGAATAGAAGAAGGGGGAAAAACATAGAAACAAATAATTTTATAACTCATATAGAAAATTGTTTGCATGACTTTTTTATTAAGAATTCATATTGTCCATAAATTACGGGGTTTCTTGCACTGGTAAGATTTTACATACTCATGCATGCTACACTGACTGCCACACACATGACGAGACGACGTATTGTACATACATGCATACATACTCGTATGTATGTGTACTTGCACATATGCAGCAGATACTTTTTGCAGTTTTGTTGGCATTTCGCCAAATTGTTGTTCTGGCGAGAACATTGTTTTGTACGTGGGGTGTTATTTAGGGTTTTTGAGATTTGCTGGTTTTTGCTAGCTGTTGTTGTTGTCACTGTCCGTTCCTATTGTAGACATAAATGTTGTTGTTTGCTTTGCTAGTTTCTATATGTCTTGTTTTATTTAAAGAAAATATATTTCCTATGAATTCTTAAATAAATTATTTGCCTACAAGCAGACAAGTGGGAGAGAGTATGACCCTAAAATTCGGGAACTAAAAATTCTAAATAATTCTAAAGACTACCAGCAAATTTCTAGACATTTCTATTAAGAAAAATAAAAAAAGTATTTTCTTTTTTGGATTTTCTTACAAATATGTTCTGCTTATTTAGTACACTTTCGGCCCATAGTGTCATAGTTCCATCTGAGTTGTCATACACTACATGTTGCTCTATCTATTTTTTTATTTTACTTTTTAGCAAATGCAGCATTGTTTGTTTATTTTCCACCCGAAACTATTGTGCACATTCTTTTATATAGGAAAATAATTTAGTTGCAAAAAAGGGCTAAAAATAATTGAAATGAGGTTAAGTTGGGTTTATTTTTTTTTTCTTTTCCTTTCTTTGTTCACTTTGCAAAACAAATCTTGTTCAAATTTCCTATTGAAAATGTCTTTACAAGAGACACAACAACAACAAAAGGCTGCCTGCTGTATGAATTATATCGATAATTGAATAGATTTTAAATAGAAAATTGTTTTAAGATTTTTCTGAGATAAAAATAAAATTGCAAATATATAAATTTATACATTTTTTTATGTAAAATTAAACTGCAAGTAAATTATGGCACATAAATTTGGGCAAAAGAGATTTAAGAAATATAATAGTCTTATTCACAATCTAATGCAAATAATCTTGCATTATAGCATTTGCAAAATATACAGAGATGTACTTGCTACATTTTTGCACATGTCCAAGAGTAATGCAGTTTATTCTTGATAATTCGGACATCGTTAAATTCGGACAACGCGGTAATTAGGACACTTATTTTATTACAACAGTAGATTCTGTATTCCATACACGTTAAATTTTTTTTGTACGTCAATAATTTGAACAGCATTTATTTTTAGAGCTTTTGCAGAAAAATTTCAACTGTCTATTTTTATTTATCAAAGACCATAATGCCCAAGATGGTGTTAACAGTACTTTTGTAGCGTCGCTGTGACAGACTATAACGACCTATGCCTTAACATAGGAAGTTTCCACGTGGTTAACAATGAATAACCTCTAAAAAAACTGTAAACCAATACAGTTAGTTGAGGCAAACCGTTAACCAGTGAGAGCGAGACGCAAAACTCTCGAAGACCGAACAACAAATGCAAGCCTGACCGCACTTAAGAAATAATTACGATGACGCGAGAGCTGTTCTTCAGCCCAGAGCTGCTTTACGACAACATCTATTTTTATTTCTGTATCTTAAGAATTTGTACTGTCAGTTATTAATTGTATTTAACATTTATAAATAATACATAACTTCAGTTTCTTCTTATTTGTCAAAAGAAAGTAAGTGTTTAATTTACATCAGAATGCAACAATTACATATCATTCAAGAAAATATATATCATTCAAGAAAATATATACAGAAATTTATGCATCAATATTCGATCACGATATGAAATAAATTTCCATGGTAGCGCTTTCAAATGAGCCTTCCGTAGTCCAATCATATATCGAAGATCTCCACGCAAAAATGGTGAAGATGAAAATAACATTTTGCAAAGTTTACGAAGCTAAAGAACAGGAGGATAAAACACTTGCTGCTGGGGATATTTTAAAACTTACAAGTCTGAGAGATATTGCTATTGATATTGAAACTAGACTTCATCAGATGAAAATGTCTAAATATTTGTGCAGCAATCAATGGAAACTTTTTAAAATAATGCTATAAATGTATTCGCAGGTTAATGTGAATGCTCTAATTTGATTTTAAAGTGAATATCTTATAAATAAATAAAAGTTGCCTAATCGGCCATGTCACAGAATTCACTTCCGTTCGGAAATGGAATTCAGTCGGTTTTTTAGTTTTTCAAAAAACGAAAATTTATAATTTTTTTCGGAATGAAATGAATTCTATAAGATAATACTAGTTTCATTCTTGCAATTAGAAATTATTTAATTTCGAAAAGTCTTTTAGTTTTTCGTTTTTTTTTTAAGTAAAAAAAAGAATACAATTCCGTTTCCGAACGGAATTAAGCTCTGTGGCATAGATGTATGTATCCAAAATTTGTCTCGTGTCTCGGAAATTTCGATATGGTTTTTAATTGTCCGGATTATCGAGATTACAAAATGGCAGCATGGCCATTTTGGCATTTTGTACGTAAATTTAGCATTTTTTTATTCTGATTTAACTGCAAATTTTCCAATTAGCAGTTAGCTTTTTTAAAGCATTTTTCAACTATATATTTAGCATTTTTTAATTTAAGAATATAGCTCTATTAATATGTCTTAGTATGTCAACTTAAAATAGTTCTCACAATACTTTCTGTTACACGTTAAATACTTGGCCAACTGGGTTATGTTAATACAAAGAATAGGATGACTAGTACTTAATTTAATTATGCACAAAGACATTTTATCTTGATATTTTTTACTTTTCTTTCTAACATTTTTTTTTCTGATAACAATCTAGCAAAATAATCTTAAAAAGAAGGAAATACGTATTGAACAATTTATTAAATTTTATTTAAAAACAAAAGACCTCGAACAGGCTAATTTCTACCAAGAAAGAGGATTTTGTTTTGTGCCACATAAAACTGATTATTCATCTTGGATTTAATTATTTTCTAAAATGAAACAATAAATAAAAATTCTATCTTTATATTTTCTGGGATCTTAAATTAAAATTGTTAAAATTAAATTGTAATTTTCTCAAGAATAACAATAAACTGTTAGCGAAATATAGAAGAAGAAATAAAGATTAATTATTATTTATAAATACTAATCAACATCTATAGCTGCAAAAATTAAATTCATTAAAAATATTATATAATAGTTAATTGCCTTAAACAACATTTATTTAAATGCTAATTTTATATGTTCGTACTACAAAGAAAAAACCTTATCTCTACTCTAATATCTTTTTCTCCCAAACTTTAAGGTTTGTCTTTTAACAAATTAAAAGTAAAAAACACAGAAAATCTTCAGTTTCTTTATAACAAACAAAAAATTGACGCAAGAATAAGAGTGTTAGTCCAATCAATTAACACACGATCTATTAAGTATTTTTAAAATGACGGTTTTAATTTTATTAAAACCTTATAAAAAAATAAATTTATGTCTCATGCTGGAGATTGTTGGCATATTTAAAACTTGTTGGATTCAATAACCGTGCAGGTAAACTATAATTAATTTTTTTTTACGTATTTAATACAACCCGTAAAAATTGGCAATCATTTTATTATATTAGAGCAATGAGCTTTTAATTTAAGAATAATTTAGTATAAATTAAAAGTGTTATCAAGAAAGAAGGGAAAGCTTATTTCGCAAATTAATCTTATTCTTTTTAACAATTTTATTATTTTAGTGCATAAATCTGTAATCATTTTAACTATAAACTTTGGCTGTCTAATTGAGAATTATTTGGTTTTTAAAATGCTGCTAAAACAATTGTGGTAAAACGAATATCTTATCTTTTTGTCAGTGTTCTGGAATCTTAAAAAACTTTTGCAAACATATACAGTATGTTAATGAACTTTCATATTTTAGAAATTCGAAACTTTAATTTTAATTTTAATTAATTTTATTTTAAAAACTATATTCCTTTATTACTCTCTAACAAGGCGAATTCATTATTAGGTGGATGCATCGACGAACTCAGGCGAATTCGGTTAAAATGGCGGCACTTCCTCTGTCAAGTTTTGTTTACCTTTTTTGGCACCATTTAAATTTTTGTACATGTTCTTTATCAACTACTTTTGACAGCTGAAGTGTGAATTCGCCTCTTTATACAAACAAAAAACCTGTTGTTTTTTTATTGTTGCATTGTTGTAGCGAAGCGGCTACCTTCTTTTTTGTATCATGCTCTCTAATATGTATATATAGGTATGATACAACCCAATACTCAAAACGATTTATGCTAGGAGTATCGCCCATGTCGATGAATTCGCCGGCAAATATTTGTTGTATAAATTCGTCGCAAATAAAAAAAATTTAATATAAATATTAAGATGGCATTAAAAGTAAACCTATATAATAAATCAAACCTGAATGAGAAAATTTTGAACACATTATTTGAGGTACATTATATTTTGAGAACATCTTCACACATTTTTTCCTACATGGATTAATACAAATATAAAAACTATTTGGGGTATTCAAACGGTGTCATAATGTCATAATATTTTATATTATGCTTCGAATAAAAAAGTTTTCGTAAAAAGAATTTTTAAACTGTGTTTTCTGATTTGCCGCTACTAAGCCGTAAACATCTCAGCTGATTCGAATTTAAAATAATTTATGTCAGAATGCTTACGGTGTTCATATTTTTTCATACTAATGTTTTAAGACTCATGACTTCATGACAACCCTTTGAATACCGTAATTATTTCTTGAAAAATACTTTTTATATGCAAAAAATCTGGTCACCTGATACTGTTTGGTTCGTCATTCGCTAACGAAACGGTTATTATATTTCAACTTTCGCTGAGTATGCCGAATTTCGACCAACATGACGTTTATGTGCATTTTCATATACACCAATGTGTTTTACTTTTGGGGACGAATATTCGCGATCAAAAATTTATTATTCGTCGCAGTTGTATTCCTGCATTAAAAACTACAGGTGGGGTTAACAAATTTTATCCGTTTTGAATATGTTTAAGAATTTGTAAATAACCATTTTTTCAAAGATATTTTTGATTATTAATTTCATTGTAATCGTTTTTTTATATAATGATCCAAAATTTGTAAACAAAATTTTTCAAAAGCGATAATTTTCCATCACAACTTCTAAAAATGATATTTTTCAAAACGTTCGATTTTCATTTCACACCTGTTTGTATTTCATATTACAAGCAACTTTTTTGTTGCGTTTTGTTAGAGATTTTCAATTATAGTCATTGTAATTATATAAGTCGTTATTTATAGTACTATAAGTTTGATAGAAAACGTTTAAGAAATCAAATTCTTCACTACACAGAAAGAAAAAGCTCTAAAATAAGCATATTTTACTTGCTTTTTGAAGTACGACACACAAGGGGACTTAAAATAAGCCGAAAACGAAACGGGATTGTTCAAGAAACCAATCCTACAATGTCTCAAAACATGTATAAAATTCTTGAATCAAATGTAGAATTCTTTAACTGAGTAAAAACCCAAAACAAAGACACAAATACATACATGTGAATTAATTGCTGAGAGATATTAATAAAATTAGTTTTTGTTTTGCTTGTGAACTATTATTTGAGCATTTTTCTTTTTGAATTCTCATATTGACTGTTTAAACAACAACTTTAGAAATCATATTCAGAGGAATATTTTTTTTTATTTTAGTACATTGATAATATTTATTTCTCATGCCAAAAACATTAAAATAAAACTGCATAAATAACCTACTTTGTAAAACATTATAATATCAAAAACTTTATTTAGTTTTTGAATCTCAAACAAATACTGCCAAAAGCGCATTTATCATTTTCAAGCAGCTAAAACTTTCCATAATCTGGCACATAAAATCTTTTTCATACCAAAAAAGACTCTATTAGAGAAACTAACTGCCTACGTCCCTCCCCCTCAGCAGTAAAGTTTTTCTTCCATAACATAATTTACTGACACATTACATACTCACTCATTGTTAAATCAAGAAAGCGAATAAATTTCCAAAATAACCAAAGATACAAAAATGAAACGAAATTAAAAAGATTATCGATAAAAATTTGAACCTAATGTCACAGCGGCAACTCAACACATTCCTTTTTTCACAGAAAAATGCAGTTAGCAAGTACTTGAATGGATGTGAGGGTGAGTGTGTGTGAGGTTGCAATATTTCTTGGTTTTGTTTACATTGTTTTTGTTGGAGAGAAGGAGAGCAGATAAGAATTTGTTGTTGAAGTTGCCGTTAAAATTCAGCCCCCATATTGTAAAGAGGAATTCAAGCATGCATTAACACACACACTGTTCTAAGTGAGCAAACTCGTATGAATGTATGCATGCATGAATAAAAAAAGGGAAAATTATATGCACGCATTCATGCTCTTTCTCTTTGTTTGAATTTAAATGAGTTGAGATGATACTTGAGACTGGTAGTCGATGTGATTTTGTTACAAATGAATCCTTTTTGACTGCTAACTTCTTGATTCTCGTATTATATTTTAATCTTTATGTTGTAAGTGAGTCTGATACAAAAGCCAAGAAAAAATAGTTAATACACTTAAAGTATTTAATGGAAATTATATATTAATAAACAAATGAATATACGGCAAATAGAATTTGAGTTAAAAAAAATTATTCACGTACAGTGCACGCTCGGTATTCGCGAATATTCGTTTATGCGACGGCCAGGTTACTGCGACAGCTAACAGGTTTTATAATCGCGACAGTTTTTAATAAACAAGGTTAAATTTTCGCGGCTTTTATGGGATTTTTCTCTCATAAATATTTGTAATAAAAACATACAATCATCAGTAGACTTAGAAACCTTCGAAATATATTTTCAAACATTCAACCATATATCCCAATATTCTAAATAAATTATTGAGAATTTAAAAAGAAAAATGTTCCAATAATGCCTTTCAAAACAAAAAAGCAAGCTGTTTTTGCACACGTTTCTACTTTTCTTTACACCTTTCAAACAAGCGATCAACCAAGAAACTGATTCAGGCGAACGTAGCAGCATAAAGAAAGCTGAGAAATGCTTTATACTCGTATGTAAGAGGTTTCTAAAGCAAAAAGAGATGAATATCCCAATATAGGGAGATATTTTACGATTAAAAGCCATACAGATGTATATGTATACAATGTGCTTTGAGAAATGACAAACCGACAGCAGCACTGTATAAGATACGTGGTTCAGCTCTTATTTTGACGAATAATTTACGGGAAAAAACAACTCAAGGTCTTCAGTTTTTTTAATATTATTTAAAATTTAAATACTTCTTTCTGTATGTGTATAAACACTTTTCTAATTTTAATAATAGCACAAAATTTTTCAATAATACATACAACTTTGCTTCCGCCGTTTTTTATCCTCCAAATTCAGAGCTTTAATGTGAATGTGCTATACATTTATGATTTAAAGTATGTCAAGAGATCCACGAATCGATTCAATTTTCTTCTTCTTCATAAGACCGGATGTGCTGGTCAGCCAGGCCGTATGCCATTGATCAAAACAAGTAATAGTCAGGTGGGTGGGATAGAACTTACTTTTTCAACGTTTCCAAGTATATTTCAACACTTTCGCAACATAGGGTCGAGCATTTTCATGCTGTAAAATCACTTTATCATGTCCTTCGTTGTATTGCAGCCGTTTGACTATCAATGCTCGGCTCAAACGCATTCATTGCGTTCGATAACGATCGTCTGTGATTTATAATAATACACTAGTCGTATGCCGAGCTGGTATCATCAAATACAGAGCATATATTATATAATATTTTTGCGCATGTAGTAGAAGAAACATGACACGTACACGAAACTTTCGTTAATTTTCTTCATATTGCCCTTAATAACTTGATAGTAAATTGTGACCTATGTTTCGGTCAACAATGTCGGTCAAATGACCGATCATTTGACTATCACTGTTCTTGTAGGGTAGGTAGTGGCAAGGAAGTCTATGTATTTTTGACAAATTTACGCAAAGGAAACGAAAGACAGCTGAGCGTATTAAAGCTGCCTTGTATTATATAATCCAACAAAGTAAACGTCAAAATGATTTCGAAAATGATTTACACAAATCAACTTAATTTACTTACTCGTATAATGGAAAGATACTATACTTTCTGGATCCTGTACGAAATTGCAGTTTTCGCGTTAGGTCTGATTTTTAATTAGTCGCAAATGCAGAATTTATTTTTTTTTTAAGATTTGTTTTGGATAATGAAAAACTATTTTCTGAGTGTACTTGCTGCTTTAATAAAATGGAAGTGCAAGTTTTTTCGTTCCTTTTATTTCACTTGACAATGAGCGCCAGTAATTAAATAAATTAAAATGAAAAACAAATTTGTTTGAGTGACAGGAAAAATTCTCTACTGTGGTGGTGATAAATTTACATCTAAAGGTTGTTGCTAAAGATGTTAATATATGTATGTGTTTACATGACGTTGAAATTTTTTTATCTAGGCAAATCTTTCATAAACAGCTTAAGCTGTTTTCATTGACATTGATTAGACTGTTTTACCCAGGCAGGAGGGAATGGTAACGTTTAATTTTAATTAATATAAACCAGTTTTTTGTCAAACAAAACCAGTTTACAAAAAACTAGTACCAAGTGGTTGGTATTCTACTTAGGCCGCCAAAACGCCTACTTTCTAAAGTGATTGAGATCCTGGAAACAGTTTAACACGACTAAATGCAACAAAAATCCTGATAAATTATTGTGCAGAGGAATAGTAGAGTTTAACAGATGTTGGTGGTGGTGTTTTATAGCTGGGTTCTAAATTTCTAAACGGTTTAGCTTTGCCAAGTTAAGAATGTATTTGTTGCCTGCAATCATTTTTAGCTTGTTAATATTCACACTTTCTTTAATTTTTCAAATCCCAATGGGTGTTGATGAGAAGTGTAGCGACTACGAAACAGCTAGTTGTCCCCCAGCTAAAGATTTGATTAATATTATTCTTCTTATTTGTCTTCTTCAATCAAAAATTATTGATCACCTCAAATTTGTATTGTAAAAAATCCTTCTTAAGGGGGGGAAAAAAAAATTAAGAAAGGAAAAAACTTGAACTAAAACCCGGTATACAAACCAAAAATCTAATTTAAAAAAAAAAAAAACTATTAAGTTCAACAAAAATTCAATAAAGTAATTCATTTTTGTTAGTGCGAAATTTTGAGAAAAATTTCTTGATTTATTTTCCTAGTCTTAAATCTTGACTTGTTTGGGTTTAAGTGAAACCGTTTATCTTTACGACTGTCTGTCTGGTCATTGGAATTGGTGTTAAATACTGTATTTTTGCGTTAAATCATTATTGAAAAAAAATTTCAGTCTACGTTTGTTAGTTTGCCTTAATATCTGTTAAGTTGTTTAAATTTATTGACAATTTGTCTGCTATAAGAAAATTGCATTTCCTTTTTGAATTTGCTATAGACATGTCTGTTTAGTTTTCTTATTATTTCTGTTTTTTTCCCTCAATATTTATCATTTGCTTTATGGATTTTTTATTGCTCAATCTTTTAAATGTAATAAAACCTGCTAGACTTTCAATGATTTGAAGTAACCAAGTTTGTGAAACAAGTAAGTGGTTTCATACCAAACACCCTTGTATAATGAAATATTTCTTAGTAAATTTTGTGGCTCTTTTTAAGGCAAAAAATCACTTTTGAGGACTTTTTTTTATTTCATTTTATTGTACATAAAGTCAATAATAATTTCATGACTTGTCAAACATTTTCATTTTTTTTGCGAACACCAAAAACTCAACACGTACAGATGAAACATGTCAACATAAATTATTTTGTGTTCTTTCCCAATTTTAAAATTGAACGGATGTCTGTGGCATTTTTTTTTTTAGTTGTTAAACCCTTACCACGATTTTCAAAGGTCTCAGCCGCCGAAGAGTATTTTTATACATAATTTAAGGCTTCTAAAATAAATATGAAAGCCTGCTTGATAACTTAATTTACATATAAATAAACTGAAATTAAAACAACCCTTAATACTTAAAACTTTTTTCTTCTAAAATTCTACCACCTTTATTTGGAAAAAAAATTAAAAGGAACATTTTAAACAGTGTTTAAAGTGATAGACATGTCTTTTGTTGTTCTAAAACGCCTTTTTGTTAGGCAATTGTGTTCGGCTAACACCCCTGTCGAAAAGAGCTGTAAGTCCCATTAAGAATGTTAACCAGCAAACATGAAAAAATTTCGCCCAAAACCAAAAATGTGGGAAATGTTTATATTTTTGTTTTTTTTTTTTTTTTTTTTTTTGGTAAAAGTACTTTTAAAGGCACTTTCTTTAAAGGGTGTTTTAGTACCATTTTAAAATAACTTTTTTAAACTATTAATTGTAATAAGTATTTCTTTAAACAGGATACTTTTTTAACAGGTATTTTAGGTTCTTTAGCAAAAAATAATTTTTTAATAAAAAGGTCTTAAATATTTTAAGAATATTTTTTAAAAACGTACTTCTTTAAAAACGCACTTAATAAGGTATTTTTCAAAAAAGTTTTCTTTAAAACATGTAAAGTTTTTTTTAATAAATTACTTTTTGAAATAACTTTTAAAAAAGGTACTTACTTTTAAATAAGGTACTTTTTAAAAAAGATAATTTTTAATTTTTAAAACAAACACTTTTTAAAAAAGGTACCTTTTAAAACCGATACTTTTTAGGAAAGGTACTTGTTAAAAATGTACTCTTTAAACTATGTACTTTATAAAATTAATATTTTTTAATAAGGGCACTTTTTTCAAAATTTAATTTTTAAATAAAATACTTTTTAAAACAGCTACTTTAAAAAAAAAGGCATCTTTTAAAACAGATAATTAAAAAAACGTACCTATTAAAAATATACTTTTTAAAATATGTACTTTATAAAAAAGGTACGTTATGAAATTAATAATTTTTTAAAAAAAGATACTTTGTGAAAAGATTCTTGTTAAAAAAATATTTGTAAAAGAGGTACTTTTTGAAAAAAAGTACTTCCGAAAAAAGGTACTGAGTAATAATTTTGAAAAAAAGAGACATATTAAAAAGGTTATTTTAAAAGAATATTGTTTTAAACAAGTAAGAGTGTGGTATATTCGGCTGGCCCGAATGTAAAATCCACTTCACGATAGTCACGTATATGTATATTATATATTACAAATTTGAACTCAATATGCTCGAATATACTGGGTGGCCCAGAAAGACCGAAGTGGTGTGAATTCCTTATAACTTTTTTATTATAATTTTTTTTTTTCTTTTCTTTTCAGTATTTTGTAAAGAAGACTTGGATAATTTATAATGGAGCAATACACAATTGAACAACGTGCCCAAATTGTTGAAATTTACTTTTCAACAATTTGTGTTGACTCAGCGTGCATACCGTCGTCAATTTAATGTGCGGGTTGCACCCTCTCAGTCAACAATAAACCGTCTGGTTGCAAATTTTCGAGAACAAGGAGCAGTAAGGAACCTTCCTGGTCCCGGCAGACACCGAACTGTCCACACGGCTGACAATATTCAAGTGGTACAGGAGAGTATTCGGGAGGATCCAGAAACATCAACCAGGAGACGTTCGTCACAACTGGGCCTCTCAAGGACGTCGCTGCAGCGAATTTTGCACACCATAGGATTGTTTCCATACAAAATTCAACTTGTCCAAGAATTGAAACCAACAGATTACCAGCAACGACTTGACTATGCAATTTATTTCGTAACAGCAATTTTAATTGGCCTCCGCGTTCCCCGGATTTAACCGCTCCAGACTGTTTTCTTTGGGGCTATTTAAAAGGAAAAGTTTATGTTAATAAGCCTAGGACTATTGAGGAGTTAAAAACCAATATTCGAGAAGAAATTAACAACATACCACCGGAAGTTTTGCGAAAGGTCATGGAAAATGTGTTGGAAACAGCACATTTGTGCGAAGCAGAATATGGCCACCACTTGCGGGATATCATTTTTAATAACTAATCCAAAAATATTCCCCATAAATTTAATGTATTTAAAAAAAAAAAAATTAAAAAAATATCTCTTAAATAAAAAGTTATAAGCAATTCACACCACTTCGGTCTTTCTGGGCCACCCTGTATATGGACCGATATCGGGGAAAATATTTTTGCCTTGTAATCACCACTCCAAAAACGAAATCTTTCATGGACATTTTCATGGAAAAGTTTGTTTAAGCTATATCTCGGTTATATATGAACCGATATCGGAATTTTCTAATTGCTGTATTTTAGTAACCTTTTTTTATAACGAGAATTGCTTTTCAGCAAAAAAAAAAAAAAAATGTTGATGGAAAAATTGGTTTAGGTTATATCTCGGGTATATATGGACCGATATCGGAAATTTTCATTTTCCATATTTATATAACCTTCTTTTATTACCAAAACTGCTTTTAAGCAAAAAAACACAATATAACAAGTAGAAGTAAAACACATAAACGTTTAATGCCTTTAATACTTTTTATACTTTCATTAAACCAAAAGTAGAAAAACGCAAGAACAGAAAAAAACTATCGGAGATTAATTAGCCAAAAAGTGTCGATAATTAAAATGCACGATTTATTTCATAACATACGGTTTACGTGATCATTAGATGGATTAAGCAGTAAACTATTTAAAAGCTAAAGCGGCAAAATGAATAAAAGTAAAGAAAAAGTATTTTTTATTTTGAAAAAAAACTACTTTCCAGCAAGTACGTGACCCTGCCGATAAGAAATGAAAGCAAGCCATCATTAAATAAAGTATCCTCACATTACTACGATTTACATACATTACATACATATTTACAATGCAGTAACTAAATCCCCCCTTCCGCAACCAACACTGCCTGCTACACAAACCATCATGTCATTTCAAACACCCTTAAACACAACAAGACTTTTATTTAACTGTTTATGGGCTTTAAGCTCAACCCTCAAAAAAAAAGTACATAAATTTTATTCAGCTTTTAAATATTTCCATGCATGCCATTTGTTAAGCATAAGTGTGAAATGACCCCCCATCCAACTTTTTTCAACTCCCCTTTTGCAAATTTGTTTTGTATCTCTTTGGTAATTTATTTATTTTTTTGGTTGCTAGACCAAAAATTTTTTTGGTACCGAGTTTTATTTCCGCTAACTTGAGTTTTTAGCAAACAAGCTTTCCAACTTAAACAACAACAACAAATACGGCAACGAAAACAAACACAAAATCATTCAACAACTTGTTTGTGTCTGACTTTTTTCGTACGGCTTCAAATGTTGATGTGACAAACTGTACGTTGTTGCTAAACGACACATAAATGTTTAGATTCATTTGTGCAATGTTGTTAATTATAATGAGTACAAGTGGGGTGATTTTATTGAAAAACTAATAATATTGCAAGGTTGATTTAATGTTGGTTTTTTTATATTGTAAAAAAAAAATCATGTCGTCCTAAAACAGACAGAGAACTGTAATTTATATCAACCCAACTTCCTTTTGTGTTTTGTGTACTTCCTCTGAAAGGTTGTCCTCAGGCGATTTTCAATGGCTTCGGAAAGAGTTTGATAAAAAAAGTCCATTTAAATTAATATTTAAATGGAATTTTTTTTATTATTTTATATAGTAGTGCTTTCAAAAACAATTTTATAACAGTAGATAGAAACACGTTTCTTAATAATATGTTTTTTTTTTAATATACCCTTTTTAAGAAAATGTCTTTTACATAAAAAATTTCTTTTTATCAAAGAACTCGTCTTAAAAAGTACAGTTTTATAAAAGTACATTTCGCCAAGAAGTAGCTTTCGAGTAACGTTTTGTCTTCCACCCTGTGTGCACCTGGTTGTTACACTGCTGTCCATGGTTTCTTTATACAGGGTGTCCCAGAACTCAACGGCGAGCAGAAACAGGCTGATAGGATTGATTGTAACCATCATGAGAAAAATCAGAAAAAAAATCTATCCCGTGCAGTTTGAAATTTGGGCAAACTGTGGCCATATTTCGGTTATTGCGGTTAATTTTTATTCTTATTGTTCATTTAAACTTGGGAACCGCAACCCTAAAAAATCAAAGACACAAATAATGACACGATTGCCTCAAGTTTTTTAGAATTAATAGGCCATTTACACCTAAGCAAAATCGATTACTTTCGGGATTTCAACTCAAATCTAGTTGATTTTGACGAGATTACCCATACAAAATGAAATCGAGATTGCGACTAGATTTTGACGAAATCTTGTAGATTTTTGTAAGTACTCTTTTGACAACTGTGATTTTGTTCACAATAATACTTTAAAATACTATGCTGCAATAAAAAAAAACTATACTTTTATAGGATGAATTCATTGCGACATAGTTATTGCTGTCAAACCCTTTGCAAAAAAATATTTTATGAAAATGAAATCTTGTTAGATGTCAAAAAACGGAAGTGAAAACAGTTAAGATTTTGTTGAAAATTTTCATTCAAATTGGCTAGATTTTGGGTAGATGTAAATGAATTTAAAATTTTCAAAATTTGTCGAAGAGGACCTTTCAAGATCTTTTACAAAATTTACTAAAGTGCCTTGACAAGTGCCATTAAAAGTTCGCGTATTTAATCAGGATTGTAAAATGGAACAATGTTACTTGTTAGTTTCTTATAAAAAAGAAGAGTTAAAAAGTCAAAATCTCAAGTAACCCGATTTTTGCACATTAGAAAATGTGCTTTTGATAATTATACTCGTACATATGTAAGGAGGTATCTTTCAAGGCGCCATTTCAAGTCTAAAAGACTTACGTGTTTTTAAGAAATACACTCAAAATATTACTGTAGTGTTAAGCGACTCGAATGAGAGATACGATCAGCAAAATGTGTATGAAATATGCTCAATATATTTTGAGTGTATTTCAAACAAATTTTCTAGACGTATTACTCATTCGTGTCTAATAAACCACATTAGTATATTTCATACAAATTTTTTAGAGACGAGAGGAATGTGTGATACACTAATTGCTGTCGCATACACACTACATTAATTATAAAAACTGCCTTCTAGTAAATTGGATCTTTAACAAAAGTCCTAAAAATTAATTTTTAAGAAAGCAAAATATATATGTCTATATTTTTTGCGGAGAGCCTTTAGAGCCCCTGTAAAAATGGTGCCTTCAAAAATGTTTCTTTGACAAAAAAAAAAAAAAAATTATATGCGGATGTTTTCCCCATTTGTAATTATTCGTTAACGAGCAATTGCATTAAATTGTTTAATCTAAAAATTCATAATTAACAACTTACCCCTGCTACACTCTGAGCGACTACCGGTTTTCCAGCGCCGGCCTTCACTAGAGCCATACTGTTGTTGCTTAAAGCTCCCACTTGATTTGATTGTTGCTGCTGCTGTTGATGTTGTGTTGATATCGTTGCTGTCGTTGTCTGGTGTATTTGTAGTGCATCATTAGAAATGGCAGAAAACTGTGATGAATTCATAATTGAATTATAATCCAAAATATTGTCACTGCCAGTGGCTGGATTATTATTGTCCACCACATTCGGTAACAGTTGAAAATTTAATTGAGCTTGTATGCCAGTGCCAGTGCCAGTGCCAGCAGCAAAAGCAGCAGACGATGATTCCATTTCATGGCCACTGTTCAGACTGGTATTTAAAGCTGTAGGTGTAGTTGCTGAAGTGCAGTCACGTGTTTGAGCTGATTGTGCTGCAGCAGCATTTATTAAATCGACGGTGGGTGTTAGATTGTGATTTGTACTCAGGGTACTTGAAATAAGAGTAGGGTTACCAATTAAAGTTGTGGAGGCAATAACACCACCGTCACTAATACCAACACCACTGACACCACTACTAGCAGAACCTACTGAAGAGGTTAAATTGAGAGAGCGTATCTTTTCAGACATTATTTGCGTTGTTAGCCGTGGTAGAAAAAGGCGTGGCAGTAGTCTAGGTCTAAGAAGCAGTAGTGCATTTATGGAGTACTGGTTGTGAAAGTCTCATAGATGTTATAGAAGCCAAATTAATAAAAGAAAAAGAATTGGTTAAAAAGTCCTTTGGGGAAAGGAGAATAAAGTCGTGGTCATTAAAGTCTGTTTCAAGTCAAAGTCTTAGAAAAATTTTGTTTGGCGTTGCTGTTGTTCTTGTTGTTGTGGTAGAGTGGTTAAATGCTGCTTAAATGATTCATTTTTATTACAAATTTATTTTACAGCTAAAAAGAGATAAAAAAAGAGAGAAGAGAGAGTATGAATGCGATGTTTGGTGAAGGAGATTTCTTTTAGAAGTGCGTATTTGTTGGTGTTTTTTTTTAATTAAATAAATAAAAATGAGTTTATTATTTGTGTATGTGCTTCTGTTTTAAACTAATTTTGTTTTAGTAAGTTTTTTTTATTATTATAATTTGTTTAGCTTAATGAAATGCATTTACTAATTCTTATAAATCTTTTTTAGTGCCTGTCAAACAATTTTTATTTAAAACTAGAAGTCAAACATAATAAAATTTTTTATTTCTTTTTAATTTGCTTCTTTGACATTTGGGGCTTAATGTATCGTGTTCGTATGCATGTACTCGTATTTATGTATACCATTCTTACTTATTTACTCGTATATCGTTAAAACTTGTCCATTAAGTGTACATAGAGCTTTAAACCTATTAAGAAATTTTAGTTTTTTTTACAAATACAGATCCAAAAGTACCAACATTTAATTATATATCGCTCTTTTATTGCAACATAGTCATATCTCACAAAATGAGCTTTTCGAGTTAATAATGCAAAATTGTTAACAGTGCTACCATTTATATTGTGCAAAAAATTTATTCAAATTACTTTTAATCTGTTTCCTTTAGTAGATATTTTCTGAAAAAAATTTCTAAGACTTGTATAGAAACTAAAAACTTAAAATGTGTTTTTCTCGAAACGAACTTTTTTTAGTTATGACTATGTTGCAATAAATGAGCGATATGTACTCGAGTGTGTATTCGATTTCTATTTGAAAGCATTTTCTTTTTTAATTACGAGGGATGCTTGATAGCTTGAACTATTTGAATAAAAGATTATATTTCCAACAAATAAGCGTTTTAGTTTCCAACATAATCTCCATTAAAACCAATAAATTTAGGTCAGCATTTTTCCATTTTTTAATCGTTCCAAATAATACTCATAGTATATAATACGCATAGGAGTTTATTTCGACAATGAATTCTTTATTCCACCCAAATCTCTTACCAATTGCAATTTCTTTACGTTTAGAAAGAAAAAATCTGGAGAATAAGCTGGATGGGATAGCAATTCGTAGCCTAGATTCTGGATTTTCGCTATAGTGACTACAGACATGTGCACCAGAGAACTTCACTAGTTGAATAAAAAATCGTTCAACAATAACAAAGGCACAAAAAACTTGTCTCTTATTTGTAAATGATCAAATTTGTCCTCACACTCTGTTTTGTTGTTCATTTTAAAGCAACCGAACATATACCTGATTGCTGGTTTTGATGGTTTACACATTGGCTGACTCATAAATATAATCTTCTTGAAAGTAGGAATGAATGAAATAATCAAATTTGCTCGAACTTTTTTATACGTCGTTAATTTTAAGGCAATCAAACCACATGCAGATTAAACACTTGTTTATTTTTATCATCTAATCAAACTTGTTAACTCGTGCGCTTGTCTTTTCCACTCAACAGTTAAAATTTTGATAGACATTGAGTTATAAAAGGCAAGATGTCATTGTATATAAATTCGTTCAATTCTATCAACAAAGGCAATTAATTTTTATTTAATTTACATTGGGTTTTGATGTCTATTCGTGTTTTCTATGGCAAAATAGGAAATTTTTGTAAGAAAACAGTAATTTTATACTGCAAATAATATTTATCATTATTATTATTATTATTATTATTATTATTATTATTATTATTATTATTATTATTATTTTCTTTCTTTTTTTTGTCTTTGTTTTTATTTCTTCTTCTTTACAGTAGCTTAAAATAAAATTTTCATCATCTGCCATATTTACGTGTGTACCCGTATTTTGGCGACAAAAGACGAGCATTTTTTGCAAATCATATTGAGCAAGTCACACAGACGTCCAGTTCGAACATGTTGTATAACTTAATGAGAATAAGAGCGTTTGTACAGATGAATTTACTGTAAGCCCTTGTCTTGCCTGTGCAAACTTGTTCATAAAATGCTTTTGTTAATTCTACTCATAATAGACAAAATGAGCAAAAATTTTTGTGCTGAATAAAATCAAGAGAACCCATGCTTTTGAAGTTCTCTGGTGTGCACTAGAGTGGTTCTTCTTGCACAAAAAAAAAAAATGTATCAGTCGTAGTGACTGATACATTAGGATTAAAGATAACGTAAAACCAATTCGTTAATTATTTTTTCTATTTTTCCCATGTCTGCAAATACCACCCTTTTAGTATTTTGTCCACTGCAAGGCCTACATTTCTATCTTTAATAGTTGTTCACTACCACGGCAAATACTAGTCATGACTTTTAAGAACTTGGTTCAAAAATATGCAGCATTGGGGTGGGTACAAAACAAATTTTTAATAATCATGAGTAGAACATGACGTGGTAGTGAAAAACTGCTAGACAGAAATGAAGCCCTTAAAAAGCTGCGATATATACAATGTTACGATCAGACTAAAACTGACGACACTGAATCAAGTGCAGACTCCTGAAGCCGAGTAAAAAGTACAAAGCAAAGATACAAATAAACACACGAGAATAAATTGCAGAGAGCTAAATCCAAAAGGTAAAGAATGATAGAATACATGATTACGACACCTCTCACACAAAATGCAAATCTTCTGCGTATGTTGGTCAAATGACGTGGCAAAACAATACAAACACAGCCATAGATGATTTGGAAATACATACACTTGCATAGGTTAAACTACGTTCTCTAACGGGAAATCATGCGCACGGCGTAATCTCTAGTTCTATTATTCTTGCTAAAAGGTTCTCTGAGAAAGAAAATTCTGCTTTTTTGTGTCTGAGAAATATTATTTACTAGGACATTTTTCTTTCTGAATTCTCTTTAATTTATTTAAAATAATGGAATATATAGTTAAATGTTTGAAAACATTTCTAAAAGTTTCCAAAGTCTACTGATGATTAGGGTCGTTGCAATGAAATGTTGCAGACAGCTAGGAAACACAAAAAAGAATCCGTATTGTTTGACTGGCTTAAATGTTAGTTGCTAATAGAGTAAACAATTATAGAATCGTCTATTATTTAAGAATTATATGTAAATGCTATGAAATCTCTCATTTAGCTTATTTAAAGTATAGATTCGGGATTAAATCAACTTTAAAATGTTTAGTCTGTCGCATTTTAAGATTGAGTCGATGATAGTTTTTCCCAAATCAATTTCGTTTTCGGCTTATTTAGAGAACAGATTCGGAATTAAATATGTCTGAAATTAAGTAAGTAGTGTTTGAATAATCCGTACTTGAAACAAGCGCACCGTACTTGAATTAAGAAAATTTTGATTTGAGAAATAGTGTTGCCGACTCAAAATTGTAAGTCTCTAAAAAAACCTTTGCATACATATGTGTATATGCATACAAATAAATTGGAAGAAAACAAATTACAGTAAAATTTCTCATATTGAGTATTTTTTTCCTTTCTCCTCGTTTACTCTCTTATTTTATATCATCTATTACACCGCTCATTTTCTCTGCTAAAATTTCTTAAGCCTACAAAATATTTTATTGAAAAGGGCCTTAGAAAATTTTTTTTACCTTAACAATGATTTTTTTTTTAATTACAAAAGTTACACAATATATGTATCCGAATGTAAATAATTTATTCTAATTTCCAGGAAAAAAAAATCCCAAAACAAACAAAAAAATTTCTATTGAAATTGAAACTGCAACTATCATGGACTTTATTAAATGATTGGTGCTGGTTATTAGGAAAAGCCATTTGTTTACAATAAAAAATTGTCTGGAAAAAGAAAATATGTTTTGGTTTGTTATCAAGCATTAAAAGCCCAACCGGTCTACATTTAATTTAAAATAATTTACGGTGAACGAACAAAAGTTGAAAAGTCTTTTTATGGAGAGACGAGGAAAAGCGTCGACGAAAAGAAATTAAACTGTTGGTAACTGCCACTTTTAAAGCCGGTAAGCGCCAACTTTAAACTTTTTTCCACTATCTAAACAGACAAACAAAGAAATAAAAAAAAAACAATAAAAACGAAAACAAGAAGAAGAAAAACTCCAAACAGTAGTTGTTGCTTGACTGATTTAACCATAAACCGGCTGTAATAACAAGCGGCAATCAAAACAACAACAACAACAACGATAATAACAAAAACAGCATGAGTAGAAGCAATAACAACAAATCGAAAGTTATTGACCGGAACTAATAACTTTTATAATTTTTTTTTATGTTGTTGTTGGTTTTTACAGCTTTTTTCCTTTTCTCATACACGCGTCCAATCTTTCGCTCACTTGCATTGGTAACCCTTTTTGAAATTTTAAAGCCACAAAGCTGCCACATGGATTGCGAGTTATGCTTTGGGAATTAAGGTAATGAAGATGTGATTTGTTTATCGTAACTTTTCTTGTAGTCAAGCTAAAGTATATAAAAAGTATATGGGGCAATCCATGTTCGGAGAAAAAATTTTTTTGATTTGCTTTATTTTTTATTGTGTTGATGTCCCTATTGAACAGTACATTTCAGTAAATTTTCATATTTTTTTGGCCTATGATTTCAGAGATATCGCGTTTTGAAAAAGCCGAATTATGAGAAAACCGTCCCCGAATAAATACTTATAACTTTTTTAGTATCAGTAAAGCTCCACGTTTAAATTACCGAAGAGTTTCTAAAATTACCGAAGAGTTTCTAAATGTTTTGTAAAGCAGTTTAAAATAAAGTTCAGTAAATTGGGCACGCTAATTGTGTAATATTTCATTTTAGAAGCCCGAAGTCTTCTTTACAAAATATTGCAAAAAAAAATATACAAATTATAATAAAACAGTTATAAAGCATTTAACCCCCTTTGAACCATCCTGCATAAGAATGTTAAAGCATTTTAGGTGTTGCTCTCGAAATTTGAGATCATATTATTTCATGGCTTCATTTAGAGCATCCCATTTTTAAATCTGAATAAAAGCAAACTTGTTTGATTATATCATACAACAATGCTGCATTTAAAATTTTACAGTATATTATGAAAATTTCCTAATTATTGTTCAATTACTTAATTAAATTTTCGTATAAAAAATTGAACTATTAAACATTTATACTAACATTTAATACTAAAATTTTGGGACAACGGAAAATAGGCACGTTTTCTATTTTTCTATTTTCTCTTTACATTTCTTTGTGATTTTGTAATAATGTTTTAAATTCATTCCTTTAACAAAATGACTACAGCGATACTAACAAAAAGATAAACGATATTTTTACAACAATTAATAAACATACCTTTAGGAAATCGACATGAAAATTTAATATGATTTTGATAGCAATTTTGAAAAAAAGAAAAAAAAGACCTGTAGTGCGATTCTCTATCGTTTTATAACAAAAGTTGTTATTGTTAAAAAATTAAACAAGCCATTTAATAATTTTGCTATTCTGCACTGCTTTTGACAATACTTGTTATTGTTTGAGTCAGCTGTTTTTGTTAAATAAGCAACAGTTGTCTTTAAGTTGTTTAGTTTTATAAATAATATACTTTTTTGTTCCATTGAATTGAAAAGTTCTATAAAAATATATTAAATATATAAATTTAATTTTTGCAGCTTTAGATCTTTGTTTTTTGTTTTTTATAAAAAATTTACAATTTAAAATCTTTTATTTCGTCGAAATATTTAAAGTGATGTCCAGTTTTATTTTATTTATTTAATGTTTTTATTTAATTTAATTTACAAAGGAAACCCATAAAATAATTATACTATTTATTTATACCCCTGATGATGTTAGAATAAAGCTAACGAAACGTTGGGAAAAAATATAAAAAAATTATTTTAATTTCATCTGACCATATTGAAGCCCGAAGGTAACCCCTTTTAAACAATAAAGATTTTAATAAATGGTAATAAAAAGAAAACTTAATGTCTATTATTGTTTAAAGTTACAGAATCCCACTACTGGCTTTAAGTCATCGTATAAATGTGCTCTAAGTTCAAACAGGTAATTTCGGGTATTTTTTTTTTCTTTTTAAGTACTACGTATTATATTGTTCATATGGCATCTTGAGCAAGTTTATTAATTTTTTTTAGCTTATTTTTTAGTTTTACTAAACCCATTAAAATTCAATCATAATAATCCATTTAAAAACGTACGTGGAAAAATGTCTGACAAACTTGTAGAAATTTTTTAAAACAAAATTGTTTACAAAAATATATGCAAATTTTTTAAAAGCACTATTTGCAAAAAAAATTCAAAATTACTTTTACGCGAGCATATAAATATATGTACAAATACATATATACATACATATGTATGTATATGCATTTGTTCCTGTACGGAAATTAAAGCAAGCGAGAGAAATTGATTTAAGAGCACAAATTGTTGATTTCTTTTCTGTCGTCCTGTCAATCAAATTTAAATGATTGCCTGTTTCAACAGATTTATGAGTCTGGCTAAAACGAAATTTTAAACTCCTGCTTTCTACGTCACACGTAACTTTTTATATTTTCTTCCTTTACACGTGTAAATAGTTAAAACAACAAGCTGAGCTAAGTACAGGCAGAAAAAATTATATAATCATAAAAAGCAGAAAAATAAACGGAGATTTTTTGTCAAAGGTTATTTAACAATACATATATAATAATATTTTATGTTACTTAGCCGAGATTATATGTAAATAAAATATTCTTTTATTAAATGTAAAATGTTATAAATATGAGATATATGTGATTTCACATTTAATTGCTAAAACAGAACTTGTTTTTCATGTTTAATAAATAAATTCGCTCAATCATTTAATAAATTGTTTGAATTTTTTGCTAAAGCACAATTTTTTTTTATGTTCAATAACGAAATTCGCTGAACCTATTAATAAGTAGTTTGAATATGGAACTGTAAAGAAATTCGTGCATTCATAAAAAATTGCATAAAAATAATTATTAAACGAAAACAACTTTTTTTCTCAGTAACAATAAAATAAAATATCGAAGGTTGTTTTGTATTTATATACGTGTATACGTACATGTATTTATATCCATGTACTTATATAAATATAAATAATTTTTTCATACACAAAAACATAATCGCGATTTCTAACTAGTTCTGTGACATGTTACAAAGTGTTCAACTGGTATAAATGGCGCGCTTTTACGACGTAATGTGTAATTAAAGCAGATCACATAAAATGTGAGATTTTCAGTCCGTGTTTATTGCAAAAACACCCACCACCATGATCAGTTCCTTTTTCTCGTGGCATCTCTCGTCTAGATTTATTATATGGTCAGCCTTTAATACTCATATAAATCATTAGTCTTAATGTTAAGTGTATTAAAATATTAACTTTTTTTTATGAAAGTTGCAACAAAAAAGAATCAGCTTTTAAAACAAAAAAATGTATTCATTTAATTGTTAGCGAGTGTTTTGCAAATTCATTTAAAAATCAGATCACATTTAACACAATTGTTTACATGAATTTATTTATCTCTTTAACAAAACGTATAAATAATATTAAATTCAAAGCTGCAAGTGTGTTCAAATGTGGGGTATTAAATTTCTTTTTTGTGGAACAATTTGAAGTTAATTGTTGTCATTATTAAGTTTCGTAAAAAATAAATAATTATTTCATGTGAAATCAGGTGAAAGTTTCATTTATTATTATTTTTTTTTTATTTAAATATGAATAATACCGCCTTCATTTCTAAAACATGTAGACAACTAAAGAAAATAAGATGAGTAATGTTATGTTCTAAAAATCGTGATAAACATATTTCAAAACTATTTTAAAATTACAATTTTTACACAGAATCATTAAAGTGAAGTTCTTTCGAAAGCAGCACTTTTAAATAACTTCAAAAGCATTATTTAGTATAAATATATCCCTTTCATTGCAAACTGTAGTAATAAAATAAAAAAAGGTTGGGTTACTTATAATTTATGCAAATTAAAGCTGAAGAAACAACATTTTTATGCTAATAAAATTTTCAGAAAAAGTTAGAAAAACATTTTATTCCACTACACATGCGAATAATAAAAATTGTTTTATGAAAATTAGTGTTTGCTTCACCCTTTTTATGTCCATCATAAGCGTCATACTACTACTAGGACTATTTGCAGACAGATAGTGATAGGACAGATAGTGATAGGAGTGAATTTTACATCGAAATGGTAACTAAACTGAAGCTCTCCGTCCGAAATGAACGGAGCTACGGGAAAAATTTATTAGCAGTTCTCGAGTACTCCCACATGATGGTCGGCCATATTGACAAAATAGTTCAAGCTTTCCCGGGGAGCAGGTTGTGTATTGGTATACTCCTAACTCAGTCACTCCGCTTTCTGGGGTATAGAGCGTTATGGGTCCATCATTTGTGGCAACAAATAAAACTGTAGGAAATCCCAACATTACTTTCTTACAAATGGTCTTACGAAACCCCTTACCATGGATTAATTGGGAGAACGGGAATCAGCATCCTCTGTTGTACAGAACATTCTGGCGCCGATCAATATAAAAGAGAGAGAGAGAGAGAGAGAAAGAAACACCAGAAACGTGCAAGAGGGATTAGAAGGCCCGAGCTCATCAGCAAGGGGTTTGCTCGTATGGCTAGATATATATATGACAAAAAATTGCCATTGGTGCGTGCGCTAGTGAGTCGTGATCTAGTTCATTCCGTAGAATTGGTTCATCCTCAGCTTATACCATAACAGCTGTTGCTGATCTAAACTAATTACATATATCTGATAAGCTCAAGCTTTTTAATCACTTCTGTGCGAATATCTTACAGTCAGAGGAAGTTAAAGAACTATGATGGGGACACAGATACGGCGTGAACTAGCTCACGTCGTGCTATTACCGTCAGATTAAGTCATCATGACAGGTATCCTTTATTTTACGAGTACCTGAGACAGTCGCAAGAAGTTAAAGGACCATGAGCGTATCGTACTTTGGCAGATAATCTTTATTCTACGAGTTCCTGAGACAGTCACAAGTAGTTAAAGACCCATTAGCGTATCGTACTTTGAGTACAAAACCCATAAAGATTATCAAGCCTTGATATTTCTCAAAAGAACTAATTCTTTACATTACAGGTATCTTCTGCCAGCACTTAGGATGCCGCACCATTATCAGGCAATAAAAATTGTCTCTTCCTGCGTTTTTAAATAGAAACCGTAGAAACCAGCCAAGATGCATGTACCTAAATTAACGGTCAGCGTCAGGAAGGTCTATTCGACACAAAACCCTAAAGTTTTTCTAGACCCCTTTTCTGCAAATTGTAAATTGCGATTTGACCCAGACTGGCTTTTTTTCTGGAGTCATAGTGATTCTGCGAACACGCCAGAAACCAAAGAGGCATCCGACGATGCCATACCTGATGTTTGCACAATGTTTCATTTCACACATAATGGCATCATCGATATGAGTCTCAAGGGAGGGAAGGTATAAAAATTTCCATGATGTCTACCATTCACTTTGTTTTATTAAAACTAAAAGATGAAAAGTGTTTAAACAAAGATCTGTTGCATTCAAGGGGCGGTTATCATAAATTATAGCGAAATCATAAATTTAATTATTTGGAAATACTGAAATCTTGCATTAAAGTAAAGCCAAATATTCATATATTTTATGGGTCAAGGTTTAAGATTTATTTAAATTTTAAAAATGAAAGATTTCAATATTTACCTGTTTTTATTGTCAAGATAATGAACAACTTGTTAATTTTTTTTATCCAAAATGCAGGTCAGGCGACTGTTGCTTTATTACTAAATGTTTTGTAATTTCTTAATTAAAAAACTTTAATATTAAAAACAGTTTTCCGTTTTGATTTTCTTGAACAACTGATCACCACTAATTTTTGTTTCATTATTAATTAAAATATTAACAAACATTTGCAGCTCATTTATGACTGCTTGGCTCAAACATTTTAAAATGGTTATTTCTCTTTTAGTTTACGAAATATATTGTATATATTTTTCAAATACAAAATTAATCGGCATAAATCAAATAATAAATAAGGGGGGAAACAACACAACTCTAACAAACAATAAAAGAGTTTAATTTGTTTAAAACTTTAAGTGGAGGAAGAAAAAAAAAGTTGTGAAACAGTCACACAACTCAAATAATTTAAAATTGTTAAATTTTATGTTTTTTTTTTTTGTCTTTTATGAGAAAAATCATGCATAAAAAATAAAGACTTAAAGCAGCATTTAAGTGAAATATGCATTTTGACACTGACCCCCTTCCAAAAATTACAAAATAAATAATTTAAAAAGAATTGCAAAATACAGCAAAAAAACAATTGTCTTGAAAGTCTTGAGTCTGGGCCAAAAATATAAATAATAATAATTAAAAGAGAATGTTTCATGATTTAATTAATATTTTCAAAAAAAAAACTGTATTTCAAACAAAGGCCTTCAGCAGAACTTGAAGTTTCAGGGCGGGAGCAACAAATAATTTTACATTTTGCAATTACAAACAAAGAAGTGTCCCCATAGAAATAACATATATTTAAACTTAACATATAAAGCCTAGTATATTATGAATGGGAAGATAATTTATGGTAATGTAGCAGTATTAGATGGTTTCAATCAAATTTATGACAGAAATTTGTAATCGTAGAGAAAGAAAATTATTAAGAGCTACATTTTAGGAAAAATAAACATAGTAGAATTACAAGAGGGGCTACTTACTTCCTCTTTAAAAACTAACTAGTCGTCTCGAACGATATAAAAGCCATAGCTTTTAATGGCAACATTGTAATTTTTTCTAAATCAAATTATTTAAATAATAATTTAGTGCAATTTGACTGATATGTATATAGGCCAATGCCTAAAAATAGGAAAAATAGAGCCTGCACACGAGGACAAGAGTGATAGTTTAAGCTTTTTTAGAGCTAACCAACAAATTTAAACTAAATTTGAAATAATGTCTGGTAATTGGCTGTGAGAGAATAAATAAGAACGAGGAAAAATATATATTTCATATTTTTTTATTGATATCAATAGTAGGGATCCCCTCGGCCACTATAGGGTTCATCGGTCACTTCATTTTTGAACTTCAAGCCTGTTTATTATGATTTTTTTATATATTATAGACAAACTGGTTCTCCATATAATAGTTTGTTCCTTAACGATTTTTTTAAATTGAGTAATCAAAGAGCTGATTCGAAATATCATTCCGAATATTTATTCCACGATTCTTATTTGAAGGACATTTGCTTGCTGTTGTGTCTCACAGGGATTTTGTATCTTAAGCCGTCTGAACAAGGTACATATGTACCCTAAACCGATGGTGAAACGATTTTTGAAGTTCAAAATCGAGTGACAAGTATCGAAACGCAGTATTAACTGATTTCTTTGACTGATGTTGTAGTGAGTTTTTTTTTTTGGTTTGTTAACGTTGTTCTAATATTATATTTATATTTTGATTTTGTTTAATATTTGATGTTTTATTTAGTTAATTTCATTCTTTTTTTTAATTAATGTTAATTTTTTATTATTATTATTATTTTTTTAATTCTTTTATATTATTTTAAAAAAATTTTTTAGTTTTAGATTTTAAAATTTGCCCTAACTTTAACTTTACTAACATACAATACAAAAAGGACTAACGTGCTGTTCATAGAACACAGACTAGCAAGTCGCATAGAAAATTTGTATGAAAATTACTAAATTTTTTGAGCGATTTCCATATAAAATTTTTTAGACGATGTTGAACAGCACATAAGTCTTATATTACAGTATTGGTCAAATACATGACACAAACATATTGGCAAAATTATGAGAAAAAAAAAATAATATTATAAAAAAAAAATTTAAGTATATTAAGAGAGTAAAAAATTTGGAATTAGAGATCAAAACATTTTACTATAAACATAAATACAAAAAGTTGAATCACACGGTGATAAATAATAAATTTATTAAAACTGTTTGTTACCGTGCTATTTAACTTTTTATATTTGTGTTTCTTATATTTTATTTTTATTTAATTTTTTTTTTGTTTATTCAGTTTTTTAATAAATTTTTTTGTTTCTTCATTAAAAATTTTTGTTAAATTTTTTTCATTATTATCATTTTTATATTAATATATTTAATTTTCTTATTTGATTTTTATTATTTTTTCATTCAACTATTATTATTATTGTTTGTCAAATTTTTACTACTTTTTTATTTAATTTTTATTTCTTATACTTTATTTTAATTTTATATTTTTTCATATTTATTGTTCATTAAATTAGATTCATTTTTTTTTCAATTTTTTATTTAATTTTTCACTTTTTTGTTTAATTTTTTTTTCATTATTATTATTATTTTTCTATTATACTATTCAAATTTTTATTATTTTTTTATTTATTTTATTTTATTATTTATTTATTTTCCCTCTATTTTTTTATTTATCGTTGTTTATTAGACGATTCGGTCCGCATTGCTTGACCTAAGCAAACATTAGTTTTGTATTACCACACGATTTAAATTTACTGCCTTTAAAAAAATCATGTCATTGGCGGTGCAATATGAAATTTGGATTTTGTGAGGCCCCGCAGACCGAAAATAAAAAATCAGACTTAACAGTGTCACCCCCGCCTAGTTTATTATTTTCGTAATTAAGGTTTTTAAGCACTTCACACCTTTATTAATTCTTTTTTACTTTGTTTATGTTAATTTATGTTGTAATTTGTTTTATTTCAGAATTAAACGAAACATTTCCGGCCAACTGCGTTGTTTTGAAGAAAGTTTGTTGTTAAACAACAAAACAATTTAAAAATTGAAAAACCGCAAAAAGGCTACTAGTAGCCTTTAAAAGATAGTCAATACAATTACTCTTATTTTAACAGGTATATTTTTTTAATTTTCTTAACAAAACGGTATTTATTTACAAATATCTGTGTAGTGTGTATATTTACATACATATGTAAGTATCTGATGTGTTCGAATCATTCGGCATCCATATCATTAAACAAACATAAATAACTTGTAGTTTTTTCATACACTTTTAATTGATATTTTTTTTAAATTTATATTACATTTTTATTTATTTTTTTCTTTGATTTTTAGATATTTTTTCAATTTCCTAGTAACCTTAAATTTTAATTACACGCAT
Source organism: Thecocarcelia acutangulata (assembly GCA_914767995.1). Taxonomy (NCBI): domain Eukaryota; kingdom Metazoa; phylum Arthropoda; class Insecta; order Diptera; family Tachinidae; genus Thecocarcelia; species Thecocarcelia acutangulata. The sequence goes on along the minus strand of OU612097.1, from coordinate 23,723,482 downwards.
ACATATGTATGTATGTATATTTGTATTTTTTTTTTTTTTCTTCACATTAGCTTACACAAATTTTTATTTCTATCAAAAACACAATTTTATTGCTGTTTTTATTGATTTTTTATGCAATTCACGTCTATTAATATGTGTAATTTTACCTTTTTTAAACAATTTATATGTGTTTTATAAATGTTTCCCGTAACATTTGCATTAAAAACATTTGCTTCTGTTTAACGTGTTTTTCGATAGATTTTACAGTACTCTCCCTATTTCTTTCTCTCTAAACCGCCTTTTCGATTTCGTGTTTTAAGTATGACTAAAATGAACAAATTCATTGAAAATAGTCTTAAGGCCCCATTAACAGACAAAAACAGCGAAAAATAAAAGAAAAACAATCACAATAAATAAAGATACAACAACAATTGTAAAGAAAGAGTGAAAACAAAAACTCAAATTCACTTGTTCAATCAAAAGTGTGAGAGGAGAGTGTGTTGCCAGTATAAGCAAATAAACTGTTTTTATCTTCTACATTACAAACACAATTTTTATTTATTACAATTTTATTTATTAATTAATAGCTAGCTACCTGTGCCCGTAGCGCTGCCCGCCCGTTGTTAATTTTTGACTCACTGTGAGAGTAAAAATATAAATCGGCAACCATACTTTCTGGCGACGATTTCAGCTTTGACCTTGTTTTAAGTACTTTAAACGAGCAACAGGTCTAAATAATTTGTATGAAAGCTCCTCAATTTTGGAAGTGCTTTCGATATAGATTTTCTTGACAGGTAGCCCGTCGGTGTCCTGTAAACAACACGTTAGTTATTATGCACCAATTTACGGATTTTGTGTCTACTTGCAATAATATTTTTATTTAGTGTTTTTTTGACAAGCAGAGTTAGTGAGCATTACTGTTAATGACACTTCGTTAACGTGCTTATTTAAGTTACTCATTACAATATAATGCAGTAATGTTGCATTTTACGTGCTAGTCTCTCAATGAGCTAAAAAATATTTTCCCCGATTTTTACTATATATACCGGCAAATTTTGAAGCTAATCGATTTCAGCTTAGCTTTAAAATTGTAATTCTCTCCATTTGAAACAATTCTGGCAACATTCGGAAACGAAATAGCAGCACTCAATGTAACACTGACACCACTTCAATTACCAAATTGTTAAAATAGCAAAAAATTGAGTAAAAAACACGAAGCAAAAATTAAATGAAAAAAAAAAAATATGAAAACAAACTTTGTCAAAATCAAAATGTACAAAAAAACTTGCACTTTGTTGTTAAGCCATTAAATTATTCAACGAATTAATAAAACTACTGCTACACACAATCATCTTCATCATCGTCATTAATAACAACATCACTACACATACCGGGGATGGGTAAGTGTAACCACAAAGTTAGTGAAGAGACTTTGTTTTGCTTCGAATTTTATACTCAAAATAAAACAGTTTTTAAATAAAAAGTGTTCTATTAACGCTAGAACGATTCTATTACAATAGAAATTGTTGTTTATTGCATACCATATTAGAATCAAAATAACATTTTTAAACTAAATAATTAAAAGTAAACATTTATTTTTTGAATTATTGTCTGTGTTTTCTTTATATATTCATTATCAACTTCATTTGAATTTTGCGGATCCAAGATTTAAAATCAAAATAAAAGCCAAGGTTAAATTGTAGAAACTTAATTTAATACATATGTGCGATATTAGCTAACTAGTTGTGAGTTCGAGTCCAACTTCAGTCAAGAAGAAGGATTATTTAATACATTTGATTTATTTAGCTATATATAAAATCTAAATTAACTAAAAGTAATAATACCTAATTCCATTAAACAAATTATTACATAAGATATTTTATATAAGTGTGAGCTTCGCTTTAAGCGAGTTTAATATATTTGATTTAGTTAGTTATATACAAGTATAAAGTCTAAATTAACTAAAAGTCATAATACATTTTCCATTAAACAAATTTGTTAGATAAGAAATTTTGTATACAGGACACCACGATTATGGTATTAAAACACTATTTTAAATTATGATTTAATAATTGGTTAATCTACCAACAATAAATACAACATTTGACTGTTTTCTTTATAATCTTATCGTTATATACCATGCCAGGTGTGCGAAAAGCAAATATTTTTCTCTTTGATCGAAATAGGTTACATTTCATTTAAGATGCAAAGAGGTCACATCGTTTGACACAAATTTAACTCTGAATATTATAATCAGGCCATGAAGAAACCCATTAAACAGATATGACCCTCGTTAATTCCCTTTTTCTTTCTATGTATAATCTCTTAAAACTCTTAAGGGATATAAAATTAAAATCAGTCGTTAACCTTTTTAATGCGATATTCATTTAATTATGAATTTCTCGTAATTCGCAAAAACAGCTGATTTCTTTGGTTAAGAACTGGCGGAGCTCTACTGCATAAATAAAAACTTTTTTCAAAAAATATTCCATTGATGAGATTCGGTCAATGAAAGCAAATTTGTTTTAATTTTTTGAAGTGTTTTTGTATAAAAATTTTTAAGCAAAACATGACTTTTTAATTTGCAATACATTAGCTACCAACTTTAGTACTACGTGTAAGAGAGTTTATGATTGTTTACTCTATTCTTTTATTAATGCTTTAAAAAATAAATGTTAATATATATAAAAAAAAAAAAATTATGGAAAATACTTTTCAATCTATAAAAATATACAAAATAATTGGGTGAAGAAGTACCGCAGTACCATTGATACAATATTTGAATAGTACTTCATTTATCATGCCTGACACTCATCTGTTTGAGAAAGAGTACAAACAACCAAGAGACAAAAGGTTACTTAAATATGATTCCACCACAATTTTTGTCCACTTAAACCAGAGCTACCAATGGAAAAAAAATTTTTCTTAAACTAACCAATGATGATATTACTGGAAACGCTCCTGAACCTACGAAAAGTATTTATCACTTATAAAATATTTCCATCCATGCATTTTATAGATATGCAATACTTTTTTGTTCTTAATTCTTGTCGTTGTTATTAAGAGAGTGCCATTAAAAGTTTAATAATTTTTATATTTCAAGTCGCTCATACGTTCACGCTGAATTTAATGGAAAGCTGGTTCACATGTGTTTCATTCAATTATTTATTAGCACAATGATTTTACTTGGTTATTTGAATAGAAATATATTTATATGTACGAGTATGTACACATATGTATATGCACATGTATATTCGTATTTGTCAAATTTTGAAAACGAAATGCCGCAGTAATAAATGTGCTGCGCAATGCTTAATGATAATAAATTAAACACATTTTTTATTACAAGTAATTTTTTAATAAAAATTAAGAAAAAAAAAAGGAAACAGTTGCAAAATTGGATATTTTTGTTTATTAATGTTTTCAACCGCAAACATTTTTGATAAACAGAAAAATAAAAAGTTTTAAAAGCGATAATAACTACACAAATATACAAGTATTTGAAGGAAAAAATGTAGTCACATGCTTGTAGAGTTTAATAAAACATTTTGTTTGTTGTTAATTTTACTTAATACAGGGTGTTTTTAGAGCTATATAATTTTAAATCATAATAAAACAAAGAAATCTATTTGATGTGCACAGAACAGAATTTAGGTGCATAGAAAATTTTATTAAATTATGTGGCCGCCAACTACTATTCGAATATTGGTTTCTAAGTGTTCAACTGTATAGCGCCGGGGAACAGGTTTTGCCTTACTATACACCTAACTTGGGCGCATTGCCTTCTGGGGCATAGAAAAGTAGACCATCATGGTTAAGATACCTACATCACGGCTGAAATGTTCTGGGTATGATTTAAACCTCAAATCGCTGGGAAGGGGAGTTAGTCTTCCCTGATAACTTAGATGCAATGCCGGTTTTCAGCGACTACAAACCCTTAAAGGTGTAGCTGTCTCTCAACGGCGGTTGAGTTGGTTAAGGGTCTTTCATTGACTGTCTGGGAAATTGCATACACGACGGATTAAAAATCCCGAGCTCTTTAGCAATGGCGAAAAATTTATGGCAAAAGTTTGAGACTTGTGTGAGCCTTGCAAGCCACACGGGGACGCTGGTGAATTATGAATAATTCACCCCGTGTAGTTAGTCCATCATCAGATAAGGCTGTTAAGGCAGGTGCTGATGTATGTTAAATCAATGACAATGACATCCTGTTCAACCGTCTATGGTTTGTCGGCATTGACAAGTGACTTTACATAACTCAAGACGTTAAATCGGAAATTTCTCTTCGGGCAACAGGTTTTGTCTGGGCATATTTCTAGCTCGAGCAGTCTGCCTTCTGGGGGTGTAAAGTTGTACGTGGTCCTCATTTGTTGTAGCAAATAAAACTCTATGAAGTCCCAGTATGACTCCCGTTGTATTAAAAGTTCCAAAAATTCTCAACAAGGGCTAAATGGTTGAGCCGGGATCGGCAAGCTTCCAGGAGGTTGTGTTTTAAAGACCATTCTGCCGCTGGCCGTAGTGAAGGTGCCGACATCTTGGCTAAAGCGTTTTGGTTGAATTTTAGAGATAAAAACCTGGTCGACTTTTGGGAGATAGTTGTAGTGCTCGGGGTGTCGATGTTTTGCAACAGATACTAGTAATGTAAAGAGCCAGAAATGGAGGAAAGTTGTTTAAGGGTTAATGATTCTTCTAGACTCTTCAGTAAGGGTTTATTCATATGGAAACAAACATATGACAAAAAGTTGGCAATCGTGCGTGCCTGGCAAGCTACACCGAAAGTTGTGAGCAAATGAAATGGATTAATCCATCATCAGATTATGCCCTGTAGAGAGATGCTGACGTAAATCTATTAGACATCTTTTCAATTATCCCTGGCTTATTGACGTAGAATTAATCTAATAGTGTTAAATCAAACAATCTGTGTGGTCCATTAATTGGATTATTATGTGAAAGTATTCTTACATCAAAAGTTTCTTTGAGTAAATCAATTGTAGCCTGCACTATGTGGTATGTGACTCTTTCCTGTTGAAACCACATGCCAAAGTTAATGCCAGCTAGTTGGGATTTACTATTGACAGTTTTTGAATACATATGCACCAATGACTCAACCCGTGAAGTATACCAAACAATAGTTTTTCTGTGGATGTAAAAGAGTTTTAACAGAAGCTTGTAGATTATCATGACCCCAAATGATCCATCGTACCCATGCATCCATAGATTTTCTTCAACATTTTTAAAGAAAATTCAACATCAATTGGCGAACAGAGCCATTATTTTGATTTGAAAAAAATTCAACGAAATTCAAGCTTTAATCTGGTGCAAGTTTATTTATAAACTGCTGTACACACCTGACATGACAACAGCGAAATACTGTTACTGTCAGTTGTAGACTTTAAATGTTACCGTTTTCTTGCCGTCTTGACACGGCTGTTAAGACGTCTGTTGTAAAACCTCTGTCTTAACAGAAAATTACATTTTAATATGAAAAAAAAATAAAAATAGTTTAAAATTAAGAGAAATTGTAAAAAAAAAATTCAAATTCTTATTTTAGATTGCAAATATGGCAATAAAAACATATTTTTTCCACAAATTATAAAAAGGGCATAAAAAGTGATGATGTGGTTTTGTTGACGGAGTTGGAATAATGAAAACTCAAGACATACGGGTACTCCATGTAAGAATCGAGCTGTAAAAGTATGTTTTACAAATATGTCTTAACGGCGTATCATGTCTAATGTAGAAGGGCTGTAATGAAATGTTAAAACAAAGTAAACAAAAAGTAACTATCAGCTGTTAAATGGCTTGTCAAAAAAGTGCTGTTGCCAACTTAAAGCTATGAATGTCTAAAAAAAATCAATGCACATGTATGTATGTACATACGAGTATACTTATTTATTTATTTTTTTATTTAAAAATTTTTCTCATTTGATTTAAATTTGCTTATAATTTCATTTAAAGTATAAGTATACGAGTACGAATTCGCTTAAAATTCAAAGTTTGTAACATGAAAATTTCACTTTTTATTTTTTCGATCTTCTCTAAAAGATAAAATAAGCGACAAACGCAAATGAACTTTAAAACTCATTGACTCAGTTTAATATTAAAAATTTGTTTGTTTTTTATTTTTTAATATTTTCGAAATAAAACAGTTGGTAGCTGCAGTAGCTGGCGACAACAACAGCAGCAACACATTTGCTACAAAGTATTAAATGTTTTGAATATGTCACGGCTAGCGAAAGTTTTTTTTTTCAATTTATTTTGTTTGTTTTTTTCTGAATGAAACCAAACCCCCTTTTGCTTTATCTCCCAAAAATGTCCAATTTAGCTCTGTAAAAAACTAAAAAAAAAATCATATAAAATAAATTGAATATGGAAAAAATGTTTTAAGATAAAACAAAATTATTTAGCACTATTAAAAATAAAATGTGGTATTTTTGTAATAAGCAAATAAATTTATCAAACAATATGCATATGTACATACATATATTTTTTTAAGCTTAAAACCAAATAAACAATTTTGTGATGAAAAATAATTTTAAGAAATTTTTTATGTTATGAATACAAACAATACAAATACAAAACAAAAAAAAAGATACCAACAATTAACAGGCAAATAATATGTTTTATATTTTTACAATATTTTCATAAAGAAGCTATATTTCACGTATATGATAGCTATAAAAATGCTATAACTCTTTTTTTTTTGCTATTTTAAAAGAATTAATGGTCTTTATTTTTTTCAAATTTTATATAAATAAGTTTTTAGTTCATCTGATGATAAAATTTACAAAAAAAATATACAAAAAAAATTTTAATATTGTTTATCCAAGTATTTCCCCTGGTTCCTTAAGCAGCACCAATAAATAAAAAATAATAATTGAACAAAATAAGTTATTCAAAAGCTATCAGCCTTGTGCTGAGAAACGCAAAATTTTTAAATCACTTGTGATTAAAAATCGCAAATCCCACATTTTACCATATAAACATTATAAGTATTATAACAATATAATAAAATTAGTTACAGTTTAATAGATACATATAAACATATCTATGCCTTTTTAAAAACTATATTGCATATTAAAAGGAATATGTATATAAAAGATTTTCGCAAATAGTTTTACTCACAGTATTTTTAATATGTTTTTATAAGCAAAATGAACTTATATTGAAAACAGGTACTTTAAATGCAATTTTCTTTTTTGCAACAAGTGTGAGTTTTATTTATTTATGTAACTATATAGTTTGCAAATAAATTTACAAAGTATAGAGTCCACAACCTGAGCGGCATAACGAGGACCATATGCCCACTATGATATTAACAGTAATTCGTTGCGGCACTGTAACTAAAGGCAGAATTAGTTTGTACGTTCTTTTCCGTTCTGAATCAACTGTCTTGTTTCTGTTCAATGTAAACTATATGTACATGGTTTGTTTTTACTTTTACGTTGCGGAGTAATCTGTTGAAAATAGAATTCAACGTTAAGTGACAGCCAGATATGTGTATGTTTTACTTTTTTCTGGTATGGAAAAATTAATTTTTTTAGTCATATGAATACAAATTTTTTTATCGAAAGCTAAAACAATTTGTTTTAATAAAATTTTTTTCAAATTTTATAAATATTAATCAATTAAACCACTATGAATGATCAAAAGAATATAATTTTAGCGAATAAACATTATATTTTGTATAAGAAATGTCGTAAATTCTGCAGATCGTAAGAGAAAAGTTGGCTGTTTCGTCACCATTTCTATGTAATTAAATTGTTTCTTTTTTGTTTTTTCAAATAAAACAATTTTTGCAAAAAATCTTAATTCCAATATTTTTCTTTTAATTTTGCTTTACTATAAAATTCAGCTGAACTTTTTCACAGAAAAAGTAATTGTAAAATATTTGCTACAAAAAAGAACGTCACAGAACGGCAACTGAAAGTAAAAACTAATGAGGCCTTAACTGTACCGACCTATGCCTTCGCGTAGGAAGTTGCTGCGTGGTTAACAATGAAATGCCTAGAACCAGTGATGTTAACTTTTATTTTCAAAGTACTGTACGACCTTAAAAAAATTACCGTTTTTTGAGCAAAATTACCGTACTAACTAACAACGAAGTCGGTATTTTAAACGTATATTAAACTAAATGAATCAATTCCACAAAAGTAATAATTAAATTATATATATAGGAGTATACACACATGTATCTTAATCTAGTTCTGGTTTTCTCAATAAAAAATATAGACTACAATAATTTATCAAGTAAACAAAAACTAAAACTATTTTTTGTACTATATACAAATTTTACCATGTAAATGTAAAATCTATTCAGTGGGAGAGAAATACGAATTCAAAATTTGACAACTGGTCGGAAAATTTTTTATTTTAAAATTCGATTCGATAAATTCGATTAAAACCGTTATTATTATTATTTTTTTTTCTTTGCTCTTAGAAGATGTAGTTTTAATTCATTTATGCCTGGAATGCCACAGTTCAGCAAATTTGGCGATTCTTACGAAGTTGTAGTAAGATTGTTGTATTTTTAATAAACCAACCATAATTTTGGAAGTATTAAAAATGAAACCCAATAAAAAAAAACTTTATTGAAAATCACCATATAGGCTATAAAATTACCGTGCTACCGTTTGACGGACAAAATCACCGTATAATACGGTAATTACCGTACAGTTAACATCACTGACTAGAACAGTTAGTTGACGTAGACAGTTAACCAATGAGAGTGAGTCGCAAAACTCTCGTAGGCCAAACAACAACGACAAGCCTGACCGCACTTAAGAAATAATTACGATGAAGCGAGAGCTGTTCTGCAGCCCAGAGCTGCTTGACGACTGAGCGTGACTTTTTTTCAATTGTTTCTCTAAATATTATAGCGAGGTTCGAATTTTCGATATTGAAATAAAACTCGATATTACAGGAAAAAACTTTCTAACCATTTTTTTTTTATTTCAGTTGTTTGTAAAATCTTTCGTTGTTTGTTAATTTACAAATATGTTCGAATTTTCAAAATTAATATTCCAAACTTTGCGACAATTTCATACAACATAAGCTAATTGTTCATATTTTATTAGTTTGATAATCTAATTTAACATTCGAAATTGAACAATTATTCTTCTTTTTCTGTATACAAATTTAAAGTTTTAAAATAATACAACAAAGTTAGTTGCAATTTAAGAGGTACATTTAAAAATGCGAAATATCTAGGCCTTTTCGAAAATATAAAATGAATTTTACAAGGAACTTGTATTATAAAAAGATTTTTGCATATATCTTTATTTAGAGTTTTGTATTTTTATAAACAAAGTGGATTTATTTTGAAAGTGAATTTATACTGAGGGATCTTAATTAAATGCAACTTTTATGCAACAAATCTGTTTTTTTTTTTGTTCCTCTCAATGTTTTGTTTTAATTTTAAATCACTTAAGATTTTAAAAACAATTTGTTTTTTTTGACATAAAAATTAAAAAATTCTTTAAAAAAAATTTCCTTGGCATTTGGCCAGTTTTGTTTTTTTAACAATACTTTCTCGTAAACGCATTAGTATGACGAAAATATAATTGCAACAGAAAATAATTGTAAAAAAAAGTTAGTTTTGTGTAGGCAGTTTTCATGATAAACATTTTGTTTTTAATTTTTTATCTACAAATAAGAAAAAAAAAACCATTAAAGTGAAAAATTTAGATTACGCGGGACATTCAACATTCTTTAGCGTACAATTTTATTAATTTTGCAAAATTCAAGCAGAAATGTTTTCATTTCATTAAAAAAAATTTAAATTATTTAAAAACGTTACAGTTTCGTCACTTATTTGAGATTATAAATTGCGATTCTTAAAAAGAAGAAAAGAATCAGTATTAAGACTTTTCATTCTAAATACTTGATTTTTGTAAAATTTTAGTTTAAGTTCTACAAGTTTTCCAAACATTGAAATTTTAAATTACTTTTGAAGGTGGAATCAATTGTCACTAAAACAACAACAGAAATTTGCATAAAGTTTTGGTTTCATGTGTCATTTTTCTTTTTTTTTTTCATTTTTTCTAAACCAGACAAGTCACATCTGTAGCGTAAGTGTGACATGTTTAGAAAAATATTTTTTATTATTTTAATAAAAAAAAGGCGCAATAAACTACTTTTTGCTGTTTTGAAAATGTATTCAACAAAACACAAACAACCCCTCCAGTTAATTTAGATTAATTAAATTGAAGTATCGTGGCGTGTTAAAAAGAATAAACGAATAAGCGATGAAATATTTAGATGATACAATTAATAAAAGGCAATAGAGCGGGTGATTTGATAGAAATATTGATGAGCAGCTGGCAAACTCATGATAAATAAACTACACTGCGGCGAAAAATATTAACGAAAACTGTATTCAAATTATCTTTTTTCAGACACGGGTAGCATACCCAACAAACATCCCAAGAATTGTCTAATCGAATATATTACACAAACAAAAATAAAAGGAATTAAGCTGTTAAATTTGCAATCTTGAAAATTATTAACCCATTAGAAGTCACTGTACTCAACTGAGTACACTTGTATTTTACAAAACTTAAGAAACCACGATCTTTTTACCGTTATTTATATGATGTTCATACATACACTTTTAATTAAAATTTTGCAATTAACGCCTTAATTGATTTTAATTATCCAAACAAAATTTTAATTAACTAAGTTGCCAATTAGCAGTTTATTGTTCTAATATTTAGTAAAATTAAATATATACAAATCTGTGGCAACCGTGTTTAGTTAGCACAATAATACCCAATGAACACACTTTGTTCAAATTTAACAACTCAGATGCAAACAGAAGATAGCGAGTAAAGTTGGGTCTAAGTTTTGAATATAAATTTTTTTAAAATAATTATAAATAAGCAAATAATAAATTTCATTTTGTATTATATATAAGCAGCAAAATTTTTTTTTTCCATTTTTATAAAATTATAACAAGAAGAAATATTCACAATCAAATTGTAAACAACTTTTCTTTCAGCTGTTGTCAATCGTTAATTGTATTAGCAGTATTAAGTATGTATGAACACTTAAACAAATTTTCAATTAACTGATAATTGAATTTACGGCGTATGTATGAACAGCATATTAGTTTCACAACAACAATACCAAGGACTGCAGAAAAGGATTTGTTTGTGTATCTTCTGTTGTCCATGCCAAACCTATATTCTGAATTACTACGCGAATGCAGTGCGTTAGTTTAAGTTGGATTCACCCATTGTTTCCGAACAAAAATTTTTTTACTGAGAGTTTTCTGCAGCACGATTCACCAATTGCAAAAAAATGTTCCGGAGAATTAGAACAGCCATATGTAAACAAAATCTATTAGTATTACAAGGTGGTAGTACTGCTTGTTATTATTTTGGTTTATTTTCCTGGCGTATTTTACATATTCTCAATTATTAGTAAATATTGTGTGATAATAATGGATAAAAGAAAACTGCTTTTGCTTATGGCCATTGAAATACGTAAAGCATTATTATTAGCCAAGTACATATGTATGTATATAAAAAAAAATCAACAGTTGCAGTCAAAAGACTTTTAAAGCAAAGACGAGCAATGGGTTATTTTTACACATTATATCGTACATACACTCCCTTCCTGGCTTTTTCATTTCTTCAATAAGATTTGGGGTAATCAATTCATTTATTAAAACTATGTACATACATCAAATGGCAGCCACAATTGAAATTTCATTAGAATAAAATTACTATGTAAATTTTTTATTCAATGGGTCAACTCAATACAATTTTGTATGAAAAAATTTATACTATTGGCAACTCAGTTCAATTTTGTCCGGACAAAATATAAAATTAAATCAATTGAAGTTGGGAGTTGTTCGTAAATAATATTTTCTCTCTCTCAAAAAGAGAGACGCCAAACTACATATAAAAAAAAATTTTGTCCGGGCAAAAATTTTGTCCGGAAACAATGGGTGAATCCAGCTTTCGTAAACTGTTCCTTAAATATTTTAAATATTACTAAAACTAAAAAATTATAAATAGCTTGTTTTCTATGTCGACATTTCATAGGAGCTACCCTAATCATCAGTAGACTTTGGAAAAGTTTTGAAAGATATTTTCAAACATTCAACTTTATATACCAACAATCTGAATAAATTGTTGAGAATTTAAACAGAAAAATGCTGTAGTATTACCTGTCAAAACACAAAAAACAATATTTTTAACGTCTCGTAACATTTCTTTACATCTTTCAAACAAATGAACAACCGTTGGTTGCTACGATTTGTTTTTTAAAAGTATCGAAAAGCAGAGAACAAAAATTCAAACAATTTAGTTTTTTATTCGCTATTTTAGCTTCTAACATTGATACAAAATAAAAAATTATAAATAGCTTGTTTTCTATGTTTCCCAGCAATTTATATGTCGACATATCAAAGGAAAGGTGTAAAGAAATGTTAGAGACGTATATAAATGATAAAGCTTGTTTTTTTTCTAGCAATTTTTGACCGCGGTCTCAAAAGTTTTAATGAAAAAATATAATAAAAATTAACCCCAATAACCGAAATATGGTTGCAGTTCGAGCAAATTTCTAAGTTTTTCTTTCGCCGTTGTCCGTGTTTTCTTTATTTTTTTTTTTTTTTTTTTTTTTTTTTTTATCTTGGACCAGTAGTCAGGGGATGACCCCTACAAATGCAGTGCATTGTACCAGAACTAGGAAAATAGGTTGTGAGGAGGAGGAAAGAGGGAGTAGTGTTTGTGAACATTTGACTTGAACCTTCCAACGTTATAATCGACAGGAAACACGTCTGCAGGCAACATGTTCCACAGACGAAGCGTACGGCCAAAAAACGAATTCTCTCTGTAATGCGTAGTACGATTCCTCGGACAATCAACCACAAATGGATGAGCTCTGGACGATGAGCGCGTACTACGTAAAAATGTGCGCGTTTCGGGAACAAGATCCCTAATCTCGTCAGAGCAAAATCCATTGTAGTAACGATAGAACAGAGTAACGCACCCCACACTGCGTCGATGCTCCAGTGAGTCAATAGAGTTGGATACCCTACTGTCACCGATGAGCTTCTTCGCCCTCTCCTGCACACGGTCGAGTAACCCCAAAATAGACTTTGAGGCACCGGCCCAAACATGAGAGTTGTATTCCATTTTCGGTCGGATGTAGGTGGTATAAATAGTAAGGAGATCGGATGGCGAGAAGTACATTTTACACCGTTTCAAAAAACCTAGGCACTTGAATGCTTCTTTAGAGATATGAAAAATGTGTTCAGTCCAGCGAACATCACACTGTATCTTCATACCAAGAACATCAAGAGCATCCGATTCCTCAATATTTATACCATCCATGTGTACGGATGAAGCAGCATCTGCGGTCGTTTGTTTGTGTGTTAATAAGCAACATTGGGTCTTACGAGCGTTAAAGGCGACCCTATTTTTACGACCCCACTCGGAGATAAATAGAAGATCACTATTCAGTGAATCATTCATATTTAGCCTCTTAGCAGCGACCTCTGATAGGCTGGGTCTATAACTAAAAGAGTATGAGTGGCAAATGCTGCTGTCATCCGCGAAAGAGTGGATAGGGTTGGAAGTTTGATAGAGAAGGTCATTCAGGAAAATAAGAAATAGAGTAGGAGAGAGAACGGAGCCTTGTGGTACCCCTGAATTAATCTTGAACTCGTTTGATGAGACCCCATCTATAACAACTCGTATAGTGCGGTCTCTGAGAAAGCTCGATATAAATCGATAGAAGTCATCACCGACACCAAAAGCAGTAAGTTTTGCCAGTAGTGCAGCATGCCACACTCTGTCGAACGCTTTGGAGATATCGAGAGCTACTTTCGCCAAAATGATGGATTGATTGGCACCATTTCTCAGAGAGATATGCCAGAAGATCTCCAGTAGAACGACTCTTACGAAATCCATATTGACGATCACAAAGTAATTTATGCGACTCTAGATACCTCACAAGATGGTAATTGACCATACTTTCCATAACTTTGGAAAGCGCAGAGCAAATTGCAATTGGGCGGTAATTTTCAGGGTTATTTGCCTCACCCTTTTTGGGAATTGGCGTTACATTAGCAACCTTCCAGCACGATGGAAACTCACCAACATGGTAAAGTTTGCTGAAGAGGTGTGCTAACGGACGCGCAAGCGTAGAAGAACACTGCTTCAAGACCAGTGCTGGAATGCCATCCGGCCCAGGAGTCTTATTTATGTCGAAGTCTGTCAAAACCCTTTTAACTGCTCGAGCCCGGAAGAACATCTTTGGCATAGTTACAGATACTCTTTCGAGCTCGGGGAGTGGTTGACTGCTTTCCGGCAAGTAAGAATTGCTTGCAAAAATTTCAGCCAACAGGTTAGCCTTGTCAACCGGGTCGGTGAATACTTGGTCATTCATTAAGAGAGTTGGAATTGATGAACTAGCATTGTTCTTTACTCTTTTAACGAATGACCAAAAGGTCTTACTTCCCCGGGGAGCTGTAAGGACCTTGGCACGAAGACGCTGTTCGTGAAGAAACTTTTCACGCCTAAGTACCTTGGCACACGAAGTCCTTGCCTTTTTGCGTAGCAAATCAGTGTCTGGGTTTTTGTTTAAACGCCAATTACTGAATGCTTCCTCTCTGGATCTGACTGCATTTTTGCACGTCTGATTAAACCAGGATTTCACTCTTGGTTTAACCGAAATCAGCTTGGAGGGGATGAATGATTTCATCCCTAGCAATATCATGTTCTCGACCATTTTTGCTGAAGCATTTATGTCGTTATCTAGAAAACAAAGTTTCCAATTAAAATGCTCATAAAATTGGTTGAGCTCAGCCCAACGCGCCTTTTCGTATGTTCAATATTAATTTCTTTTCAATGCATTTCATTATCTTGTAGTGTGGACGGTGTGAGACTAAATTGTTGCTAATCTGAGCAGTGTCGAAGATATATACTCTGGACACTGATAAGTTTTAACTAATTTAATTCCAACATTTTAAATGCTGCAATAGAGCTTGTCTTCAGTCTTTCGTGTTGTTATTGTTGAAGTTAAACCTCCACGTGCACTACCTCCTCTTTCCTCCTCATCATAACCTATTTTCCTAGTTCCAGTAAAATGCGCTTCATATGTAGGTGTCATCCCCTGAGTATTGGTCCAAGACAAAAAAAAAAACAAAATGCATTGGTACATTTTTTTATATTAAAGATCAATTTTTTTTTTAATATTTTGAAGCTCATGATATAAAAGAATTATTTCAGATCAGCAGTTATCAATTTCGTGAGCTTAAAAATGAGATTGAAGTTAAAAAAAGTATCGAAAAAGTTTTCATATAAATCATTTATAAAACTCGTCATCGTCTCACTAGTGTTTGCTTTAAAATTCACATCCACTTGCTTAAAAGCATCTTTTTAGATTATTATAATATTTACATATAAAATTATAGTTTATAAGTGCAACTGATAGTTTGTTTATATTTTTACTGCTTTTTTTAATCAAATAATAACGCAAACAAGACACATAGAAAGTAGCAATAAGTTTAAAAATTTTGCAATTAATAAAAGAGGTGTGAGAGTAGTTGATTTATAAAAGTTTCTTTAACAACAGCGGTAAAATTTAAATTGGTAACACTTGACTATTATAATAAACTTGAAATGACCTAGAACTTAAAATAAAAATTTAACGAGTAAATATAAGTAAATTTACATTTTGTTATAAATATTTACTCTAAAGTGAAAAATATTTATCAACGAAAAATATTTATCAAATTTAAGAAGAAAAAAAAATTTGCTACAAAGTAATTAAGTAGGCAACAAAATTATTAAATTAAAAAACTATTTTTAGAGAAATTCAGAAGAAAAATATTAGTTTTGCCTTTAATTATTATTAAATTGTCGAAAGGGAGTGAGTGCTAAAGAAGTGAAATACAGTATGTCAATAATTAATTTGCACACTGAAAACAAACACAGTTTAGTCATATTTTTTAGTAATTGCTTTACATTTTTACTCTAGAAAAAAATTTTATGTAAATATATCACAAATTTACATGTTAAATATATGTAAATTTGTGATATTTGAAGATATTGTGTAAAAAAAACATTTATGTGATGTTTCTGCAATACAAGCAAGCGGTTTATCTGAAATATTTATATAGAAATCATTCATTCTTTTGAGTGCTTTTCATATAAAATTTCTTGACAAGTCGTTTGCTTGTGATGTGGAAACAGCCATATCCATAGTTGTTGGCTGGCGTTTGGCACACGTTTTTTTAAGAACACCCATAAATTATTTACATTATTGAGTCTGTAAATGCAATGTCACCTACTCCTTGACTTGAGAAGCAGCCCCAAATCATTATAGACAGTTTTACGAATTTTGCGGTTCGTATGATGTATTGCAGGCCCAGAGATGTTAAAGGCTGACGTCACACCCTAAACGGTCCATCGTTGTAGTACATCATCGTTGTTTCACCGAAAAATATTACATCGTCCCAATACTCATTCGGCTGTGAAACGTTCCGAATAGCAAAGAAAAGCGCTTTGCTCTATTTGCAGCAGACAGGAGTGGGGGTTTTTTTACAGCTTTATTTATTAATTTTTCATTATGGTCTAACGCACGTTGGCTTATCTTATATTCTGCCCACCTCCTGGCTTTAACTCCAGCCTATTCCCTTTTTGAGCTCGATTTATGAACAGTTTTTCGTAAGACTGGAAACATATACGACAACTTGACCGCACTCCTTCCTAGTTGGCGGTTACAATAAAAAATCAACTGAATGGTGTTTTATCACAAATTAGTTTAAAAATCCCATGTCATTAACAATGTGTTAAATTATAACGGTAAATCACCTTTCAACTTTAGACAGAATTAAGACTGCCAGGTGACCATGAATCAAAAATAAGAGATTACATAGTAAAATGTGACGTAGACAGTGATTTTGTATATTATTGTAATAGGAAAAGAGAATGAAGAACCAACAAATTATACCAAAAGATAATGAAAAAACAAAAAAATGTAATCCCGTGTGACGTAATGCGCAATAAATAATTATTTTGTCCACTTTTCGACGTCATCTTAGTTATTTGCTTCATATAAGATGAGTAAAAAATTTATTTAGAGAACAAATCATTTTTGTGCAAAGAGTTTATTGGCAGTGCAATATGAAATACAAATTTGTTTTTGTTGTACTTCTTTTTTGTTTTAAACATATTAAAGTTTTATTCGAACCGATGTCTTTAAATACACAAAAATTTTTCAAATACATAGAGGGTGTTTTTTTAAGCCCGATAGAACTTGAAATTGTAAAAAATAACACAAAAAATTAAATTGTAATCAAAATTTTTTTTTATTCGAAAGATCAATACGTGACATTAACATTTGAAAATGATTTCGGGCATATGGGCACCGCGGCTGTTCTTGACGAAGCGCATTCTGGACGTCCAATTTTGGGCCACAATGCTGGCCTCCAAGGCGTCAATTGTTGCTGGTTTATCAGCATAAACCAGTGACTTCACGTAGCCCCACAGGAAATAATCGAGAGGTGTCAAATCGCACGACCTTGGAGGCCAATTGACAGGTCCATTTCTCGAAATCAACTTATCGCCAAATTTTGATTTCAGTAAGTCGATGGTTGCGTTCGCCGTATGGCACGTAGCGCCATCCTGTTGAAACCACATCTCCTCCGGATCAATGTCATCCATATTTTCAAACAAAAAATCATTGATCATGGTGCGGTAACGATCTCCATTGACCGTAACGCGAGCTCCGGCCTCATTTTTGAAGAAATAAGGTCCGATGATGCCACCAGCATGAAAACCGCACCAAACAGTGCATTTTTCTGGATGTAATGGAGTCTGTAGGGTCTCTTGTGGATTGGTCTCACTCCATATGCGGCAATTTTGCTTATTAACAAACCCGTTAAGCCAAAAATGCGCCTCATCGCTGAACACAATTTTGCGATAAAACAACGGGTCTGATTTTCAAAGTAAATTTGGATAATTTCGTAGCGTTGTTCAAGCGTGAGTCTATTCATGATGATTTGTCAGAGTATACTGAAACAAATAAAAAAAATGTTTCATCAAAATATAATTTTTTTACTTTTACAAGTTACTTTTTACAATTTAAAGTTCTATCTAGCTTAAAAAAACACCCTATACATAAAAAATCTTCTGTAGAATAAAAATGTCCTGAAATTACTAATAATTTTAACTAAACCGTGTTCGTCTTCAATGTGCAAACCCATTTTTGACAGCCTGTAAATATTTTTCGTGTTCATACCTAAATATTTGAGTATATTATGTAAATTTTATCATGTATATTAAAACGCCGATTTATTGAAAAACAAGTGCTATAATTAACCAAACCCTTCGAAAAATTGTTTTTCTTCAACTATGTAAAATTTTATCTGAGTTTTTCCGGCCCCACACATTTATGAAACTCTTAAAAATTTTTCAAATTCTTTTTTTTTTTACTGTCTACAACAAATTATTATGTAATTTCATATGTTGATTTTATTTCAATATTTTTGTAAAATTTATTTTTGAGTTGTCATTGAAGCATAATTTGAGGTAACAGGTGCTACTGTCACACAAATCTTGCAAACACTTAATGTAATTTCATTTTTTTTTTTTTATCTTTTTGCGGTGGCTTAAGTGTTGGTAGGTGCCAAGTTTGGCAATGCAACTGCAGTTACAAATTGAAATTCAAATAAGTTTTAATTTTTTCTTTTTTTGTTTACAGCACTGCACCTTTTCCTATCTCATATTTTGCTGCAATTCGTTTCATATTTTTATTTCTTTAATAGTTTTGTTTTTGCCAGTGATAAAATAAATGCATTTGGCTTGTAAATATTTTTAAGTACAAGATTTCTCAAAACTAAAAAAAAAAATATGAAAACAGCGAAAAATTAAAACTTGCAACGTAACAAGTGTGAATTTATGACAAATATTATTCAATAGCAAAATTATACTTGTGCATGTTAATTCAGAAAGCAAAAGGTTAATGACTTTTTCTCAGAGCAACAGAAAGGTTGAAATGAAATTCCATTACTGTAAAGAGTTTTTGCAAAATCATTTGAAATGAATAAAATTTTCACAGCAGATTTATCAAAAATAAAAAATTTATAACACAAAATGTCCAATGAAAAAGTATCGGCGACTAAAATGTTATAGAAAACTTGTCAATAACCAATTGTTTTATTGAAAATTTACTGATATTGCTAACAAGGTAAGGTTTTTTTTTAATTAACAATAACAATAACTTTTTAGAAATATTATAGACAGCGAAACTTCTATTGAAATATTTGCTGGCTCCAAAAAATAAAATAAAGTTTTCTATAGAATTTTATCTCTTTATAACTCGAGTTATGCCCTTTTTACATTAATCCAACGATATGTAAATATGTATGTCTATATGAGTGGCACAAAACTGATCACCCAATTATAAGATGTAATAGCGTTTGCATATGGCGTCTTCCTTCAATCATATTTGACAATTGCGAATAGACAGCTGTGAATTGCTGTAGAGCCTCCCTCAATCTCAACATGAGCGAAAAGCACATTTTCATTTAAACGTTTACATCAATAAACAAAATCTTCGTTTCTGGGCTACTGAAATCCGTGTTTGATGCATGAAAAGTCGTTACATCCCCTTAAGACTACTGTACGGGGTGAATGGTTGGACCGTGTTTATTGAGGACGCCATCGGCAATACAGATACTGTTACTGGCGAACGCTACAAGGCTATGATAAGCGTTTTCCTCTAGGAATTAATTTAGCGGAGCTTGGTGACTATGTGGTTTCAACAACACGCTGCAATTGTATACACAGTAGGAACCACAATGTCAATATTATGAAGGAAGAATTTTTAATCCTAGTGAGTGACCAACTTAATTTGTATGGTCGACGAACCACTTTGCTCGTCTTCGATAACAATTATATATTCTATGACAGGCCTTCGATATATCATTGACCTAAGCTATAGAAACGTTGTTGGCAACAAGTAAATAAATGCGAAATTTTTACTTATAATTATTTATTATAAATAACTTATTATTTAATTATATAATAACTTATTATAATGCAAAATTTTTACCGACAACAAAAATGCTAATAAAAAACTTATCGAACATATAAATATTCTACCAAAAATTCAAAGATAACAAAAATAGTGCAAAAAATTTTATCGAAAATAAACATTTTTTATGAAAATTTTATCAACTACAAAAATTTTCCGCCAAAAATTTAACGATAACAAAAATTAAATATAAATTTAACTTTAACAAATTAGTTAAAAAAATTTCGTCGATACAACAAATTGTATGAATAACTATAATATTCCATTAAAACTTAGCAATAGCAAATATTGGTTATACATAATTTATGGATTATAAAAAAATTTGATTAAACACTTGACGATAAAAATTATGTAAAGAAATTTCAATGATAACAAAAATTTTGCACAGAATATTTATTGATAAGTAAATTTTCTATAGAAAATTTATCGAAAAAATTTTTTGACACAAAACGTATCGATAATTAAAATTTTACGCAAAACATTTAACGATAACAAAAATTATAGGAAGAAATTTCATCGATAACAAAATTTATCTGTAGAATATTTATCGCTAATAAAAATTATTTACAGACTTTATGGATAATAGTGTTTTAAAGAAAACTACTCGTATTATCCATAAACTATTATGGCATAAAAGTTATCGAAAAAATAATAGTTATCGATAATTATAAAAATATATAAAAAGTTATTGATAATTCAAATTTTCTAAGAATACTTTAACGATAAGAAAATTTATGTAAAAAAATCTTAACGACAATAAAAACTTTCTATACAATATTTGCCGGTGACGAAATTTTCCCTAGAAACTTATGAATCACGGTAATATTCCATAGAAAACTTACCGATAACGAAAAAAATCTTACCGAATATTTATGAAAGAAAACTTAACAATAAAATCAAGTAAAGCAATTTCATCAATAAAAAAAATTATGTGTAAAATACTTATCGATAGCAAAAAAACTTCTATAGATAATATATTTCTAGAAAATTCGATAATAAAACTTATGTAAAGAAATCTTATTGGCAATAAAAACTTTCGATGGAATATTTGCCGAGAACAACATTTTCTATACAAAACAGCAATATTCCATGGAAAACTTGTTAATAACAAACAAATCGTGCTGCAAATTTATCGATAACATAAATTTTCTATATGAGAGATAATAAAATTTCTTTTAAAGAAAATTTAACAATAAAATTTAAATAAAAATTATCTGTAAAATATTCATCGATAACAAAAAGTTACTATTACTAAAATATATTCGGCAAGAATTTATTAAAGGAAATTTAATAAAAGGTAAAGCAAACATATTCTATGGAAAATTATGGATAGCAAATATATTTCTAAGAAATTTTAGGATAAAAGTTTCGAAGGACAAATGCGATATACCTGTTATATTTCACTTTTTTTTATTAAAAAAGAAATGGCAAAGACCAGTGGCAATGTTTCCTATTTAATCTTGCAACTATCAAATATGCTTAAAATACGAGTAATTATTCAACTGTTTTGAACCACTACTACTCATTTATCTTCACACGTTAATCGGGCATTTCTCTGGTTATTAAAAAGGAAAAAACGTTTTACTTTCTTTAATTTGACGTGCCACTTTTCTTCTTTTTTGATTTTTTGTCAATCTTTTTATTGCACTTTGATCATTATTATGACTAAATTAACTTCTTTTAATCAATTTGCAAAAAGAAATATTTTATTTTTCTTTTTTTTTATAAAATCAAATTAAAATTTTATTGCTTTTCTTCAACTTTTTAACTGCATTAAAACTTCCTACTTGCAAATAAAAATACAGGATTTTCTTTTAAATGTTTTTTATCATTTCACATTAATCTTGCAACAATTAAAGAGAGAAATTAGTTGCTTTTGAACATGATTTGAAAAATAAAACAATTCTTTTTTTTGTCGTAAATGAAGACGGAAGATGACTATCGAGGTCTCGTTTTTTTTTTGTTTTTTTTTTTTTTTTTGTTCATAATTTAATTTAAACATAAAATATGAGTATAAACAAATAAATATTATGATCATGATACTGAATATTTTCAGTTTTTCTTAATTGACATTTAATAAACTCGTCTTGGAATTTTGAAACTAAATAATTGTCTGGAAAACTATCTTAAATGGTGGTCAGACGAATCAAGATTTTAGGTTAAAGAATTTAAAAATTTAAGAAATTAATATACATACATATATATACGGATATCAAAATTCCAATAAAAAATTTTTTTAATCAAAATATACTCTGTACAAAAAACAAAAATTATTATTATAGAAAAGTTTTAGCGATGAATACGAGTAACATTGACCTTTTAAGCGGATACTTTTCTCTAAAATTTAATTTCGATGTAAATAAACTTTATCATATTCTCTATAGAATATTCTACTATAACAAAAATTTTCTCTAGAAAATTTATGGACAGAAATGTTTTATAAAACAATCAACAAAAAAGTTTTTACAGAAAATTGATCGATAACACAAGTTATTTCTTAAAAGCTTATCAAAAACAAACACATTTTGTGGAAAATTTTTAAATTTTATTACTTATATTATAAAAAAAAAGCTCATTTACAACATAAAAAAATTTTTTACACAAAATTCAGCAATAACGAACAATTTCTAGAACACACTTATCGATAAAAAAAAAAACATTAGTTGTAAATAAAAATTATTTATGAAAAACTTAAAAAAATTTGTTTACAGAAAATTTATCGATAACAGCAATTATTTATGAAAAACTTATCTATAACAGAAATTATTTATAAAAATTTATCGATAACAGAAATTTTCCTTAGAAACTTGTTTATTACTAATATTATAAAAAATTCAAATTTAAATAATTTTTTTTTCAGAAAATTTTGAGATAACAAACTTATCGATAAAAAATTTTCCCTAAAAAATTTATGTATTAAAATGTTTTATAGAAAACTTAACCACAACTAAAAATTTATTTTACAGAAAATATATCGATAAAAAAACTTATTTATAACAAATTTATCGATAACATAATTTTTCTGTAGAAAATTGTCTACATTTAATACTTTAAATTACAAAAAAAAAAAAAATATCTTTAACAAAAATCTTACTTTAGAAAATTTTGCAATAACAAAAAAACTCAACGATAGCATACATTTTCTTTAAAGCTTTACGGATTTAAACATTTTACAAAAAACTCAGAAACAAAGTTTTTTTACAGAAAATTTATCGATTACAAACATTGTTTATGAAATATTTATCGATACCATTTATATAGACGATTATTTATACTTATAAAACACTCACTCATAACAAAATTTTTCCCAGCAAATTTTGCGGTAACAAAAATTTCCTATAAAAAATTATCGATCAAAAAACTTTCTCTAGATAACTTATGTATTAAAATATTGTATAAAAAAATACTCAAAAGAACAAAATTTTTTTTTACAAAATTCATCATAAAATCAGAAAATTCATCAATTAACAACTTTGTTTACCGAAAATTTTGCGATAACGAAAATTTTCTATAAAAAACTGATTGATAACAAACTGATTGAACATTTCTTTACAAAATTTACGGATAACAAATATTTGCGATAGAAAATGTAAAAATACAAAACTTTTTCAATAGCCAAAAATATTATGAAAAATTTTGTATCGAAAAGTTATGGATAGCAAAAAATTTTTTTTTTTTAATTTATCGATAAAAAATATTATCCATAAAAAACAAATTGATAATAAAATGTTTTTATAGAAATATAGATTATTACAATATATTATAAAAAAAAATCATCAATAATAAAAAAAATTTGCAGAAAATTTATAGGTAACCAAAATTTTTAATAGAAACTTATCAATAACAAAAATTTCCGATAAAAAACTTATCGATAATAAAAAAATTTAGCAATCGGCAAATGGCATTAATTTTATTATTTATATTATATAAAAACTATTAAAGAAAATTTATTTTTAACAAAAAATTTCAATTAAAAATTTAACGATAACAAAACATTTCTAGAAAAAGCTTTTCGATAACAAAAACTTAAAAAAAAAATTACCAACAGCTAAGTTTATACGTAGCACAAAATTGTCGATAGTAAAGCAAAAAAAAAATCTGTAGAAAAATAATCGATAAAAAAATTTTTTGCACAAAAAAAGTTATTTAACCAAAAATTTATCAGTAGCAAGACAAAAAATCGTATTAGCGTATTTTTTTATAGATTATTTTCCCAGAAAAATAAGATTTAATAATAACTTTTCCCTATTTGCGAGCAGCTTTTATTTATTATTGCAAAAATGGTTTACTTGCAACAAAAAAAATTACTCCTTATTTCTATTTCATTTAAATTTTTATTGCAGCCTGACTGCCGGCCTACATGCCTGCCATCATTCCATTGTCTATAGTCTCATTTTGACTAAACTGTGATCTCAAATACGAAGCGTGCAGTTTATTGTTTATGGTCAGTGCGTAGGCTGGTTTTATGTGGCAAATGAAGGCAGGCAGCGTCAAGCTTAAACCTGCTTAAACCGGGCGTTGTTGCAAGAATTTGTACAACAAGAAATTGGAGTCTTTCTTTAGCAGACGCTAAAAATTTTTCTTTTTCATGAAAGCAAAATTTACGACTTTTCCATTTCAATGTATGTATGCGTGTCTGTGTTAAGGAAATGTTCTGGATACAATATACTCATAATCAGGCTACAATCTGTTTAAATAACTGGAGTAAAAGAGTTCAGCAGTAAAAATTTATTATGATGACAAATTTTTGCAGCATAAATATCAGAAAATTAAAAAAAAAATATCTCAGACCAAAAGTTGTTTAGGAAAATATGAATAGTTCTTGTTTTATTAATAATGTAAGTATTTTCTTTATCTGAAGTAAAATGGGAATCACTTTAAAGTCACCAGCACCATCAAGCAGCACCAGCAGACTGACATTGATTTACAACAAGAATATGTAAGTACAATATTTTTAGATTGGTGGCCCGATGTTGGAACAGCGCTAAACGTGTTTGGTTAAGTAAGCCTTTTTTAAGACTTTAATTTTTTAAGAAAAACTATGACTGTCGCAGAAAATTATGAAGAAAGGATAAAAGCATGACGAAAAATCAACAATGCCTTTACTGATAATGATCAGTTTTTGTATAAAAATGCCCTGATAATATTTTTGCTACGAAATATTATCGCTAAAACTACTATAAGTATACATATATCGATGGTCTAATATGAAAAGGGCGTATCTCGAATGTTTGTTACTTTACACTAGAAGAAGAAAACTTAATGATAACGAAAAATCTTCAAGAAAAGAAAAAGTAACAAGATCTTAAATCAAAGCAAACAAACTCAGCGCTAGTTTCTTTTTTAAGTTTTTATAAGATACGAGTACACTGCCCGAAATAAGAGTAGTACAATTTTGCAGGAAACAAGTTATGCTATTTTACATTAAGCCACCAATATATACACTGCCTGCCACTTGAATAAGGAATCACAGTTTTTAACTTTATTTCAGTATATCTCCTAAAGTTCAGAAAAATATAATTTTTTGTAGAACCAAATTCCAAAGTTTTGGTTTTACTTTCCTGAAGAAATAACAAAATATACATATTTTGTTATACTAAAATTATGCATTTATTTACAGATATGTATTTCTGTGGCATTTTTTTCTGTGTCACTTCGTAGATTCAGACAATCCATGAATTCATTTACAAGTCCGCATTTAAACAATTTATTAATTGATTTAGCGATTTTCGTTACTGAGCATAAACAATTTTTTTTTCTGTGAAAATAACAAACTAAATTATGACAGCATTATATTTATATATATTTAGACTTTTTCAAGCTATTATTTTAAGACTTATGGCTTTCCGACCAGCCTAATATATATTATAATATATATATATATATATATATATATATATATATATATATATATATATATATATATATATATATATATATATATATATATATATATATATATATATATATATATATATATATATATATATATATATATATATATATATATATATATATATATATATATATATATATATATATATATATATATATATATATATATATATATATATATATATATATATATATATATATATATATATATATATATATATATATATATATATATATATATATATATATATATATATATATATATATATATATAAGTATATATTTTCAAGTATATCAATAATTTAACAGAAGAAGAAAACTATTTTTGACTTATGATTTCAGAGAAATCGCGTTTTGAAAAAGCCGAATATATATTCATAACTTTTTCAATATTAGTCCAAACAGAATAATTTTTTTGCATTGTTTTTCTTTTTATATTTACTTTCTAATAAAAAATAGAAAAAAAAAATGTGCACAGTGGGCTTGGATGCGTTTTTGGGATTTAACATTTTAATTCAATTTTTCTCACTGTTTGTACTCTTCGATTTTCTTAAATTTTTTTTTTTGTATTTAAGACCTTTTAGGTAGTGGGATTCGAATAACTACTATTTTTAATGATTTTTTTTAAATTTGTTTAAAAATAATTTTTTGCGTTAAGCCAGTGTGCAAACATTTTCTAAGACTTTGTAGGATATATTTTAGATACAAATTCATATATGTATATTGTTAGTTGCACTCCACATATACATACGAGTATTTATGTAAAAATATAAATAAGCGTTCTTCAATAATTTATATAATTTTTTTTTGCAAATTTATTGACATCAAAAACTTTCTATGAAAAACATTCGATAACAACTAAATCGTTCATAAAAATAGATCAAAACTAAAAATTTTGTATGAAACATTTATCGATAACAAAAATTTCCTACAAGAAATTTATCGATATTAAAAAGGGTTTGTAGGAAATTTGCAATATCAAAATTTTCAACAGAAAATTACTGAACCACAAAAATTTGTTTCAGAAAATTTGTCAATCGCAAAAATATGCCATTGGAAGTTTGTCGATAAAACAAATTTATTACAAATTTAGTTAGCAAAAATTTGACAGTATAAAAAAATTTAACATTTAAATAGTTTGTCTATAGAAAATTTATTGATAACAAAAACTTTCTACAGCAAAGTTATCGATAGCATTAAGTTTTTATATAAAATTTGTAGACACCAAACTTGTCGCTAAAAATTTATTTCGGTAGAAAGAGTATCGGTAACAAAAACTTTCTATTCAAAGTTTAACGAAAGTAACAATTTTTTTTTTAATGAATTGATGGTAAAAGCTTTTGAAAGGAAATTTATCAACAGTCATATTTTTTTTTTTTTCATTTTTTGATAGCAAAATTTTTTTTTGTAAAAATTCATCGATAACAGAAACAGCTTGGGAAAAACTTATCGGTAACAAAACCTTTGTATGCAAGTTTGTCGAATCCAACAATGTTTGTAGAAAATTTATCGAAAACAAAAACCTTATATAGAAAATTTATCGATGATAATAATTTTTATAAAAAATTTGGATTACAAAAGTTTTTGGTTCAAAATTTATCGATAGCAAAAAATTGCCTTAGAAAACTTATCAGTAACAAAAATTTTCTATTGAAAATTTATCGGAACCAACAATTATTTTAGAGAACGAAAACTAAGTAAATAAAAATAATAATTATTATAATATACTATCAATTCTTGTATAAAAGTTTATCGATAACAAATGTTTTTGTAGAAAATTTATCGATAATATAAAACTTTCTACAGAAAAATTATTGAAAAAAAAAATCTTCCATTCAAGATTTATCGATAATAGAAGTTTTTTCTACAAAATTTATCAATAATAAAAATTTATTTGTGGAAACCCTCTTTGCAGCTAAAGTTTCATATAAAAAAATTGTCGATAGTATTTTTTTTTAAATTTATCCAGTATAAAATTTCTTTTTTAAGGTTTATCCATAACAAATTTTTTAATAAATTCATAAATAATACATAAATAAAACATTTTTGATAAAAAACTTTTTCTATAAAATATTTAATGATAATATTTGTTATCATAAATATTTTTTACATTAACGTTGTGGGTAACAGCAATTCTTTGAAAAGTTCTCGAAATTTTTTCCATAAAAATATTTATTAATATATAATATTTTTTGTACAGAAATTTTTTTTTATAAGAAAACATTATTTTGAAAACAATTCAGACAAATTTTTTTTTAGAAAAATTATTGATAAAAACTTCATTAATAAAGTTTTTCGATTAAAATCACTTTTAATTAAAGTTTATCGCTTTTATGATTTTATTAAAAAGTTATCGATAGTAAAAATGATCGATAGCAATAATTGTAATTAATTTTTTAAAACAGTTCTGTCTGATTCGAATGGAAATAGAAACTGCTTTCATAAAATTCATCTTAAACAAATATTTTCTGAACAAAATTGATCACGTTCAGTGATTTCTCTAGAGAAATACTTGCTTAAAACAACAAACCTCTCTCCTCTTTTCTAAGCAAAATACTTTTATCAGTTGCGGGCTGGTTCGATTATTCCATTGTTTTGAATTTATTCAACTAAAAACTGCAAATGGTTTTTTTTTTTTCTTAAAACATTTTGTAAAACACGTTGCCACCTGCTTTAATATCGAATTCCTAGTTAGGGGAATTTTTTTGCTTGTAAGCGTTCACCTTGACATTTGATATTTGACTCTTGGAAAAAACAAGAAAAGCTTAAGGAAACCCAATCACACATATTTTCCAAAACGCTTAAAGTGTCTTCTTACAATTTCAATGTGAAAATTGTTGAAATAAAAATACATGAGTTTTGTTGGCAAACAACCATCCCAGTTTGGAATTGTGTGTACTCGTATTTTTGTCTTGTTTGTTCATTTTTTTTCAATTGAATTTTTCCAAAATTGTTTTGGAAATAATGTGCTTTTTTTTGTCTATTGTATTGAAAAATAACCCATTCGAGGCAAAAATGCAACTCCATGTAGAAGAGGAAAACAAACAAATCAAGAAAAAAAATGTTTAAGAGTTCGATGATATTTTTTATATTTAATTTTATTTCTTTTTTTTCCAAAAGGCAATTAAACGTTGATGTTCTGTGTTCTATGACTTTTTATGGTTGCCTGAGTGGAACTCGTGTAAATATATCTATACATTTTTTTCTTTTAATTTTTTTTTTTTTTTACTTTATTGTGTGTTTTCCATACAACAAGCAGCAGTTTATTCATACGATATCAGTCAGCACATTGTTCTTTTTTATAAAGAGTCACTCATCGATAAATTTTGTTATTTATTTTATTGTTTATTGATCGTTTTACACAATTTATAATCAATTGAATTTATCGTTGTCTAGCAGACTTTTAGAGCGGAATATGGAATACTATTGATTTAATTGATGCTAAAAATCATTAAATAGAAGTTTCTTTTAACTTTTGAAGACGAGATACGTATATATGTATGTATATAACATACAATACATATTTGGATGTGTACCAAAAGTGGCCATTTGACAAGATAAATAGTTTAATAACTTTTATAAAAAAAAAACTAATATAAGCGAATCATCTGAAAAGTAATGGAACCAATTCCTCGATTTTGGGAAGCAATTTTGTAAAAGTTACTTGGCTTAAAAATTCAGAACTTGAAAAAAAGTATTTTTAAATCACGTTCTGAATAGATTACTTTTTTTTAAGAAATTCATTTTGATAATGCACTGGTCTAACTTAAGATAATTTTTCCAGAAAAAGTTCAGTTTTAAAGACGTAGTTTTTTAAAAAAGGTATTTTTTTTTTAAAGGGTGTATTTGCAAGAAAAACGTACTTTAGTATACTACCTTTTAAAAAAAGGTACTTTTTCAAGAAAAATGAATTTAGAAAATGCACCTTTACAAAAAAGATACTTTTTCAAAACAATGTACTTTTTCAAAGAAAAATATACTTTTTTTAAAGAAAGGTACTTTAAAAAAATACTTTCTCAAAAAAGGTACTTTTTCCAGAAAAAGGTCAGTTTTAAAGAGGTAGTTTCTTACTTTTTTAAAAAGGGTATATTTTCAAGAAACATGTACTTTATGAAAAAGGTACTTTTTCAAGAAAAATGAATTGGAAAAAAGGAATTTTTTCAAAACAACGTACTTTTTCAAAGAAAAAGATACTTGTTTTAAGAAAAAGGTACTTTAAAAAATACTTTCTCAAAAACGGCACTTTTTTAAAAAAACGCGCTTTCTCAAAAAAAAAAAAAAAATACTTTTTCAAGAAAAAGGTGCTTTTCCAAGAAAGTTACTTTAAAAAAAGGTACTTAAAGAGAAAAGTAGTTTTTCAAAAAAAGAGAAAATTAAAAAAAAACAGTTTTTTAGAAATATTTTTCTAAAAGGATTTTTTAAGTATATTTTCAAAAGGAAAACAAAAACTTAAAAAATAAGGTAATTTCTTAAAAAGATAATAATAAAATAAAAATAATGCTATAAATATCCTTCTTACGAATACACTTTTTGCTAAAAAGAAAACGTTTTTTTTTTTTTTTGTTTATTGTACAAGCACCTTTTTTCCAAAATGGTGCTTGTTTTAAAGAAATTCTTTATTTCAGTCAGATACTTTTATTAAGACAGCACTTTGTGAAAGATATTCTTTAAAACGTACATTTTCCAAAGTGGCTAATTTTTAATTTTTCAAAAATATTTTTTCGTTTAAAATGGAACTTTTTCAAAAACAGTACCTTCTGCTTTTTAAATAAGACAATTTTTTTAATATACTTTTTTTTTAATATATGTACTTTTTTAATTATATATTTTTTAAAGTGCTTCTTTTAAATGAGGTGTGAGGAGCTTACAAGTTATTTTTTAGAAAAGGTACTTTTTGGTAAAAAAAAAAAACTTTATAGTAAAAAAATATTTTTTTTTTTCCTTTTCTGCTACTATTCCAAAGAAGTTACTTTTTCTAAAATAGTTTTTTTAAATGGCACTTTCTTTTAAGGATACTTTACTTAACAAAGACACTTTTTTAAAAGCTTTCTTTTTTCAAAAGTACATTTTTAATTCGTACTTTATTTTAATTGAAGGTACTTTTTTCAAAATACCCTTTTTAGGAAATGTCATTTTTCAAATGTAAAAATTTAGGTTTCGAAAGAGTACTTTTTCTCAATTTGTATAATAAAAAAGTATTTTTTTCTTTTTTGAAAAGCTAACTAATAGGCTCCCGTTTTGGTAAACGTACTTTTTGCAAGTTCTTTTAGTATTGTTCTAAAAAGTGTACACTTTAAAAAAGTACAAACTTATTTAAGAAGAAATTTTTTCTTAAAAGGTAACTTGTTCAAAAAAACTATCCTTTTTAGTAGTATTCTTTCTTGAAAAGGATGCTTCTTGAAAACAGTAATTTAAAATAAAAAAAAGTTTTTTCTAAATATAGTTTTTTAAGAGAGCATTTTTTTATAAGCTGCTTTTGTAAAAAGGTATTTTTTTAATAAGATACTTTTTCGAAAAGGCAGTTCTTCCAGAGGAACTTTTTTAAAAATGGACTTTATTAAATAGGTACTTTTCGAATATGTTATTTTTAAAAAGAACCTGTTTTTCCTCTCATTACCTATTGTCCTAGTACTTTTTTTTATAAAAGTACTTTTTGCAAAAGATACCTTTTTAAAAAAATGCACTTTTTTTAACAGTTTCTTTTTTAAAAAGATACTTTTTTAGACAGGTACTATTTCAAAAAGATACTTTCTTAAAAAGATACTTTTTTAAAAAGATACTTTTGTAAAAAAATACTTTTGTAAAAAAAACACTTTTTTAATAAGATACTTTTTTTAAATATTCTTTTTTAAAAAGCTACTTATTTTAAAAAGGTACGTATTTAGAAGAGTACTATAAAAAATTTACTTTTTCAGAAAAGGTAGTGTTTCAAAAATGAACTTTTTTTAGTAAGAATTTTTTTAAAGCACCTTTCAGAAAACGTACTTTTCCTAAAAACAGACTAATTAAAGTACTATTTCTATAAAAATTAATTTTAAAGTATATTTTTATAAGCGGATTTGTTTTTGTAAGGTATTTGTTAAAAAGTATTTTTTCCAAAATGGTTTTTTTTTAAATGTTTTTTTTTAAATTACTTTCAAAAGAAATTCTTCTGAACTTGTATTTGTCTATAATAAAATAAATTTTTAGAAAAG
Organism: Thecocarcelia acutangulata; assembly: GCA_914767995.1. Taxonomy (NCBI): domain Eukaryota; kingdom Metazoa; phylum Arthropoda; class Insecta; order Diptera; family Tachinidae; genus Thecocarcelia; species Thecocarcelia acutangulata. The sequence goes on along the minus strand of OU612097.1, from coordinate 23,691,359 downwards.
GTAATTTTCTTTTTAAAAAAATTCTTTTTGCAAAAGCCTACTTTTTCTTGTTTAAACTTTTGTCCTTTTTTTAATGGCAATTTCAGTTCAAATAAAATTAAATAAATGCTAAACAAAAAATATATACATTTGTTGTTAGTGTTTCCTAGCTGTCTATTCATTGCCATTTCCTAACCTAATGATCAGGTTAGCCCCTATGAAATGTCGACAAGTAAACAACATGGAAGCACAAATAACTGCTGTATATAGATAATTTTTGAATGGTAAAGTGAATAATATAAATTGAGTTTTAGAGTATTTGGAATAAAAGCTTCTCTTGAACATTTTTAACTACTTTTGTAGTAAACGCTTTTAATTTAAAGACTACAGATTATATTTGAGTAAAAAATCACCATATTCACTTACATCTTAAAATCAGTAAGTAGCTGTTTCTTTTTTCAATTTCATGATCTAACAAAACTTTCTTTGAGTCTTACTAAACAGAGCTTCAAAAGAAACAAACAAATTTTTTTAAATAAATTAATTGTAATTTTCCATTTAATGACTGTAAAATTAGAACAGTCGTTCGTTCGTTAGTTCATCCAGCAGTTGGAAAAATTGTTGCTGCAATGAACAACATTTTAAGCCGTATGACACAATAACAATTACAGAAATTATAAAAAAAAAATTCAAAGAGAAGAAGAAGCAAAAAGATAGAAAATAAAAGTATACAAAAGGAAGATGGCTTCAATTCACGAGAAAAACACACAAAAATATTATTCATGTCATGTTAAAGACAGATATAAATAAAATGCTGGTAGTTGCACTGCTCTACTTTGATGCATTCAAACGCTCGTTTGTGCTGTATGAATGTGGGGCTTACAAGTTTACAGTACAGATAAAACACAAATCTAAAATGGGTCTAAAGAATTGTCACAAAATTGGACATCAAGCGGCAGCAGTAATCGCAGCCAGCAGCAGTTACTTTTTATTTCGTTCAAACCAGATTTAAACAAAAGTATTGACCCATTTTCATTTGAAAAGTTTTTTTTTCTTTATATTTTTCTTTAATCAGATACGAGTACAAGACAAATTTTATTCGCTTGTTATTCCAGATTTGTTTCTTTTGAGATTTGTGGTTAAATAAATTATTTTTATTTGATTTTGATTGTGGCAAAATTGTGCATTAATATTATTGTTTGTTTCGAGTTATTTTTATTTATGACTCCAGGTGGCTGCAGCCAACCAAAATGTTTTATAATTTTGGTCTAATTTCCGATGGTGTGGCTGAAAAGTTGCTTTTAACGCTTGAGATAACAAAATGATTTTTGTTAAAGTGAATTTTTGCTTACAAAAAGAAACTGCAAAATTTGCAAATGCAAATTTACACTTTTGACACAATTAAATTCCGTGAAAGCACACTACACCACACAAAAGCGAAACCGAATGGAAAAAGATTTTTTAACAATTTGCAAAAAACGCTCATTTAGTTTCTTACAATTTTGAAAAATAAATCACAAATGGAACGATTTTGTATTACAGTGAGTGAAGGAGATAATATAATTTTTATAGAAAAAAAAACCTTCAAGTGATTTTTTAGATAAACACCTACTTAAGGAATATAGTCTAAATAAGAGTGTAGTATAGTCAGCTGGGCCGAATCTAAAACACCCTTTACAATAGTCACGCAAATATATAGTATATATTACAAATTTGAACTAAATATGCTGTTTTAATTAATAATAATAATAATAATGATACGAGGGCGGATTGCTATTGAAGCTACCTAAGTAGAAAAAAACCATTTTTTCAAAAACCATTTATTTTTCAAAATAGTCTCCTTTTATCTCAATAAACATAGTGAGACGATATTCCAACTTTTTTATACCATCTGAATAATAGGTTTTGGGAACTCCTCAAAATACGCGTTAGATTCGGCTATTTTACGTCTCGAGTATTATCCTGCACAGTGGAAGGTGTCCATGATTACTATGAAGCCCAAACCAGGGAAGGATCCCACTAAAGTGGAATCATACAGACCAATAAGTCTGCTGCCAACAATTTCAAAACTGTTCGAAAAAATTGTTAATGGCGAAGATGATTCCAATATTAAACAATGTGGTATGCATCCCTGATCATCAATTTGGCTTTCGGGCTAAACATAGCACCATAGAACAAGCGCACAGACTAGTCAGCGTCATAAGACAGACTTTTGAAGGCAAAAAGTATTGTTCAGCTTTATTCATTGACATTTTCCAAGCTTTTGATAAAGTGTGGCACGACGGCTTGATGTACAAAATAAAATTAAACTTGCCTGCAAACACTCACAAGCTTCTGGAAAGCTACTTATGCGGCTGGAAGTTTGTTATCAGAGAAGGCGGTTTTATAAGCCCCTTACAGCCAATCGAGGCAGGAGTTCCCTAAGGTAGCATTCTAGGACCTACTTTATATTTGATTTATGCCTCAGACATGCCAACAAGATCCGGAATCCACACTTCAACTTTTGCGGATGACACAGCATTCTGCAGCGACCGTATGTTAACGTAGAAGTCTCACATCGATGCGAAAGTTACTCAGTTAAAGTTAAAAGTAGCGCAACTAAATTGGCTTATGGGCAGAAATTCGAAATTGAAGCTGGACTGCAAAGTTTTATTATACAACGCAATTCTAAAGCCTATATGAAGCTATGGAATTCAATTATGGGGCACCGCCTCAATATCTAACATTGAAAAAAATCAAAGGCGACACAATCAAATTCTTCGAACGATTACTGCAGCTCCATGATATGTAAAAAAACTCACGAACTCATAAAGATCTCTGTGTGCCTCTTGTAAAAGACGAATTCTCGAAGTATGCGACAAGGTATATCAGTAAACTGGAACTTCACCCAAATCCTCTTGCACGCAATATTCTTAATTTTGGAGGCCACTCTCGGTTGAGAAGGAGGGATACCCTTGCCACCATCAGAACGTTAAATAGGTGATTTTACCGACATTATTCGAGCCAAATAAAACATTTTTGTCTAGCATTGGCAGGACTTAATTAATTTAGTGTATTTAGTATTAAGATTTGAATGCTTATTGTTTGTGAAGATTCAATAAATAAATGAATGAAAAAAAAACAATTGATTTTTGGTAGGACTTTCGATTGATTTAGGTAGCTTTAATATCGATCCGCCCTCGCATAGTTAAATAAATGGATATAAATGAATTATTAAGTCAAATAAAAACATAAGTATGTACTTCGAAACATTTTTTTTTTTTTATTAAAAAAAAAAGTTTAAAATGTGTCATCGTAATTGTTGATAAAACCGGAAAAGTAAAATAAAATTTTAAGAATGTATATTTTGTAGTAAGTAGAGTGGAGTGCGGGCCAAGCCAGCACCAATAACATCATCGTTGACCTACTATATTTCAGAAAGTACGTTAAGTAAAATTTACTTTAAAGAATCAAAATATAGCTAAAATAAAAAAAATGAAGCTAGCTTAAGAAAAATTTTAGTTATCCAAGTAGCTACCGGCTGGAAGGACCAATTTCTTTCGCTTCATTAGCAGCGGAAATGCAACAGTTTTCTGACGTTGAAAGAGTCTTTTTCTTTGGGTTTTAAAAAATGTAATTTCATCTGTATAATATTTTAATTTACGATTTACCGGCGTATATAAGATTTAATTTATGATTACTGCTTCTTAATCTGTTTGAAACAGGTCCGAAGTGAATTTACATCATTTTTGATATGTAATTGCAAGAAACAAGTTTACATTACAAATGAAGACTTAGAAATATCTGAAATTCCATTGAATTTAATATTTTTATTGAAATTTACATCATCAGTCAGATTTCATTTTATTACAATAAGAGAAAAAAATGAACAAACGTTCCAGTTTCTGTGTCTTGAATTACTTTCATAATTATTGGGTCATGTTTATCAAATCATTGAAGCAAAACCAAACTAAACATCAAAATAAATTCAACAATTCCCCAACTCATACGAGTACATACAAAACATTACAAATTGGAATAGAAAAAAATTTAACACACATTCTAAATACCAAGAAACTTTGAAATGCGTAACCAAACTGCAAGAGATACAACTTCGTACTGGTCTGATCACAACTTTAAACGAAATTAGAACTACTAGAGTTTTCTGTAAAGCTAATTTCAATGAAAGGCATGTCGAAATACACTTTTTATAGAAATAAAAGTAAATTAAAAAGAAAGAAATATATCCAATGAGCCAAACGCAACAAATAGTTCTTAATGAATGCATTTGTTGTAAATTGTAAATGTGACATTTTCCACGCAACACGTTTCTGCATTTAAATGAACACTTTCAAACATGTTTTATAACCAAAAATGGTTAAAATAGGATTCTGATTCTTATTTTACTTATTTCATTAAATACCATTTTGAAAAAAAAAATAAAATAAAAGAAAATAGAAGACAAGCAAGTAAGCGGCAAGTTTTAAATGGATATGGGTCAATTTTTTTTATTTATTTCTTAATCACAGGATGACCACTACATACGCAGTGCATTGTTTTGGAACTAGAGAAATACTATTGGTTATGAGTGAGATCAAAGAGTGAGTAGTGCTTGCGGACATTTGACTTGGACCTTCAGGAGGAACATCTTCAGGCAACTTATTTCACTGATGAATCACACGGTTGTACGATTGCCTGGGCAGTCGAGCACAAGTGGATAACGTACGTGTGGTGCGAAAAAATATATGGATTTCGCGAATAAGATCCTTAATCTCATCAGAGCAATTTCCATTGTAGTAATTATAAAACAGGAAAATGCACCCCACACTGCGGCGAATCAGTGAATCAACCCTACTGCCACCGATAAGCTTCTCCGCTCTCTCTCTCTCGCGCAAGGCCGAATAACACTAAAATAGACTTTATAGCAACAAGCCAAACATGAGAATTGTATTCCATATTCGGTCGGATTTAAGTAGTGAAGAGATCGAATGGAGTGAAGTAAAATCTATGTGTGTTAAGATTAATTTTAAAATTTTTAACCTCAGCCTGTTATTTTAACATACCTCTGTTATTGTATTAACATGACTCTGTTAAGCATAAAAATCATAATTTAAGCAATAAAAATGTGTTCTAAACCAATAATTTAAACAAATTTATAAGAAACAATTTAAGATAATAATCTTGAATCAAAATGTGTAAAGTAGAGCCACAAAAAAAAATTGGAAAAATTCAAAATTATAAATATTAAAAGATTATTCAGAAAAAAAAGATGGGCAAAAAAATATAATTGGAGATCACTCCTTGGCCCGTCCGTAGCAATATCCAGTAGTCAAAAGTCGTAACAGTGTGTTTTTCTAGAAATAACAGCCATTTAAAAAAAGAATGGGCTTTTGAAATTTGAAAATAGACTTTGGTCCCTGTTAAGTATTACATTTATTTGAAATTTTAACGGAATTTTTTATATATTGAATTTTTGAATTCGCCTGAGAATGTATTATTTTGAATTATTACAACTCTGTATGTGAGGCACTTCTCTCAAATTGTACTCGGCTTGGGTTTTTAGTCAAATAACGAACAAATCGAGAGAAGCCGCCGGACAGAGAAACAATGAAGTAAGTTTATGAATTTTAATAATTGTATTACTTTTATTATTCAGATAATAAAACAAACAAAACTCGATTGAATTCCGTTTCATTTTATTATATTTGTTTACTTAAGTTGCTGCCGCAACAGTCCCTTTTGCGAAAATGGTAGGATATGAGCGAAAAAAATTATTGGAGATCACTCCTTAGTTCGCCCGTAACAATGTTCAATGGTCAAAAGTCGTATCAGTGTGTTTTTCTAGAAATAACAGCCCTATTCTAAAAATGGGCGTGCAAATCAAAATCCACATCGTGCGGTCAAGTAATCGTTTAATCGGAAAACTCGCACAAAAATTTGATTAAACCGGCTCTGTAGAAGATGTGAAAACAACAGTACATATATTGCTACTGTTAGCGATAGTGTAGAGAGCCAACAATTGCACCTCTCACGCTCGACGTTGATGAACATTATGCATAGACATGCATTTACACGCTTAGAAGGTGCAATTGCCTAAAACCCCTTGACCATTGCCAGCATCGTCAATGGTAAAAATGGAGACAAGAAATGGCAACGGTAGATGATAAATTTTCTAATAAAATGATCGATCTTCCGTGCTGAGGCTCATTTTCAACTCAGTGGATTCGTCAATAAGCAGAATTGCCGCATTTGTGCAAATGATAATCCAAGAGTCATTGTTGAAAAGCCAATGCACCTACAAATAATGACTGTTGGGTGCATATTATGGGCTGGCGATATCATCGAGCCGTACTTTTTCCAAAATGAGATTGATCAGGCAGTTACTGTGAATGGTGTTCGCTATCGTGAGATGATAACTAACTTTTTAGGGCCCAAATTGGAAGATATGGATGCGGACAATATCCGATTTCAACAGGTCGGTGCGATCTGCCACATAGCGAACGAAACAATGACTCTTTTGGCCGTGTTATCTCACTTGTTGGCGATGTCAGATGGCCGTCAAGATCATGTGATTTGACATCGTTGCACTTCTTTCTTTGGGGTTATTTAAAAGAAAAGATGTACGTCGATAAGAAAGCAACAATTCAAGAACCTCAATTATGTCTCAACGTCACCGAAAATTTATGCCGCCGTGGTTGCGGCAGCCATTTGGCCGATATTTTGTTCCATACATAATTGAACCATACTAATATTATAATAATAAAAGGATATGATAACATGGTTTTACACAAAACCAACATCCGCCCTTAAAATTTAACCACCCTTTATATACTATATTTTGCATTCGAAAGATGAATGAAGAGTGAAAAATATTTTTCATAAATTAACAAATTTCATTCTATTTATAACTCTTATTTATACCCCGAATGAAGCTTAACATTGACATTAATGTTAGAAATCGTTATATCTACGAAAGTTTTTCTGTAATTGTAGTATTTAGCAAGTATTTCCTTGATTACATATGCAGAGATGTGCGGTCAATATTAGCGAGCACTAGAAACTATGATGTCAGACATAATTTCCTACTATTTTGAACATATGTATGAAAATATTTCTGTTATTTTCATTTTATCGTTAATATTTTCGAACACTTATGGTTTAACAAATTACCCACACGATCTTGTTTGTTTCTTATAATTGCTTTTAAAATTGTTACAAATTATAAACATCTCAGTTTGTTTCTACACATCAGTTTGAAAAATGCTTCAACAAAACTATGTCACTCATGTTAAACAAAACACTCGCAATGAAAATAAAAATTATATTTTTTGAACAGACGATTGACACATGATAATTAAACAAGTGACAGGCATGTGTCATAAACACAAACAATCTTTAAAACATATTTTTGACAAACAAAAAAGGAGCACAGCAATTCAGTCAAAAGTGTTCAAAAACTTAAACCAAACTTCTTGCGCACTGAGTTGAGAAGCTGGCTGGCGGCGGCTGTATGCAGAAATCAAGCTCTCTTATGTTTTCGGATAATTTGTTTAACAAAGTTTTTACTGTAATGAAATACAGCATGAAATTCGAGTGGCAAAAAAAAAAAAAAACATCAGCACACGCAATAAATTAAATATGATAGCAGTTAATAAATTTTAACACAATTAACTTTGGCTTCAGACGTTTAAAGAGACAAACTTCATTCAATAAATAATATTGGCAATAATTGTTACTTTATTTAGTTAAGCTTTTAAACATTTATCCGAAATAACAAAATACGCTACTGAAAATATTAAATTGCAAGGAGTGTCCAACAAATATTTCATATACTTCTTTTTCATTTTAAATGACAACAATAAAATTTGAACTTACCTTTTTGATTTTAATTACACCAAAAACATGGTGGGGCTTGGTTAGAATTAAGCTACCAACTGTTTAACACACACGAAGAGGAACGCCTAAAAAAAAGAGTAAATAAATTCGAATAATTAGTTGAAAAAGTTTTGTAAAAAGTTGCTGCTACAATAAAATAATGACTGCTGAGTAATAGGCAAAAATAGACATTGTAAAGCATACTTTAGCGCATGACACATAACGGGAAAATGCGCCATAACAATAGTATAAGTTTTAGGCAAATTTACAATGAGTCATACTTTTAGGCTGACGAAAGAAAGGAAAAACAAATGAATCAATAGAATTCGAGGAACTTCATTTATTCTAAGCATCTACCACATCTTTATTCATGTGCGCTGTTTTCCCTCTATCAACAACACTTCATCCATTGAGATTTTTTTCATTCCAAATCAGAGAAAGGCATGAGTTAATTCACTTTCGCTCTCCATTCACATTTTCAATGCTTTTGTTTTCTTTTTTTTTATCATCAACATGGTATTGCTTGCAGTACTAATTCTCCAATATCTGAATGTGATAAACTCACTCCCCCCAGGGAGAAGGTTTTGCCTTGGCGTGCACCAAATCAAGGCACTTCTATTTCTGCGAACATAGAAGGGAAGGAGTCCCTCGTTTGTTGTAGCAAATAAAACTCTAGGAAGTCGTATGACTTATGTTGTGTTGGACTTTCAAAACCCATACCAAGGGCTAAAATTAGCAGAACAAAAATTTCCCAGCAATCAATGGAGGACAAGGATTAATCAGTTGGTAGGCCGAAGCCCACTAATAGCATCAGCCCTTAAACCAACTTACCCGTCAACCATCACCACTGGTTACTTACAGTACAGGTATCTGTGGCAACAGATCCTCAGGAGATTGTTAGTCCCCGAAAAAAAAACCCACACACCAAACTATTATCAAGGAATTAGAAAGCCCAACTCTTAAGCAAGGGGTTTGTCTATATGGCTACAAGCTTATAACAAAAAGTTGCTACCTATGTAAGCCTTGCAAGCTACAGTGGGACGCTGGTGCATCGTGAATAATTCACACCCTGAAGTTGGACCACCATCAGATAAGGCTGACAAGGCAGGTGCTTATGGATATCACTTTCGACAATTTGTCCAGTTACGACTTCCCCGGGAAGTAGCTTGGTGTACGCCTGACCAGGGCAGTCTACTTTCTGCGGTATAGGTGAGTAAGAGTCCCTCGAATGGTCTTTAGCATTCAAATTGCTTTATACTTGTGCCACACTCAGAGTTTCTATTTGAATTGTTGACCACCGACTTTGAGCTGATGCCGTTTTTATTTTATTTTTATTTTTATTAAAGGCAGAAATCGAATCAATGTAAAAAAGGTATTTTGCCTGAAATAAGTGGCTTTTGTTAGACTAATATAATAATAAACTAAAACCTTACGTATACAGGGTGGCGCAATTTATAAATAAATTAATCACCCTATCGTAAGACGTAATAGCTTTTGCAAATGGCGTTTTACGTCAATCATATTTGACATTTGTGAACTAGTCCGCTACAGAATAGACAAACAATGGAACGTTATACTCCGCATATAGAACCGCCCTCAATCTTAGCAACGAATACGACGATTTCAAGTCGAAACAGATAATGAGCGATGAGGCGCATTATCATTTAAACGATTATGTCGATAAATAAAATCTTCGTTTCTGGGACACTGAAAATCCGTGTGTGTGTGATGTATGAAAAGCTGTTACATCCATTTAAGGCTACTATGAGGTGCAGTGTGCAGTCGGGAAAAAGATAGGGCTGTATTTTCTTGAGAACGCCATCGGCAATACTGTTACTGGCGAACGCTACATACAGGGACATGATAAGCGACTTCTTACTACCGGAATTTAATGAGCGGTGCTTGGTCAGCATGTGATTTTAACAAGACGGTGCAACCGCAAACACAAAAAGAACCACAATGGATACTGTGAAGGAAGCAATTCCTGGTACTGTAATCTCCCGCTTTGGCGATTTGTCATGGGCAGCAAGATAGTTCGATTTAACCATCCCAGATTTCTTTCTTTGCGGTTACTTGATGCCCCGGGTTTATGCAGCTCTTAACGAGAATATTCGACAGGAATGGGAACAGTTATCGCCTGCAATATTACGGAAAGTTATGGAAAATGTGATTAAATAGACTCGAATGTGTATTAACACTGGCGGCAGCCACTTGGCTGATATCATATTTTTCAATTAACAGAAAAATTGTGCAAGTCCAAATAAGGACACTCACAAAAGAACACTCAAAATATCTTTTTTTGTTTATTTAGTGAAAGTTATCGAAAAACGAAAATGGATGATTAGTTTTGTGCCACCTAAGGCCGACTTTTAGCCGCCACCGATATTTTTTGTCCAGCTGTCGCCGCCGATAACTATGCAGCGAATTGAATTGTTTGCTCCGCCTCATATTGGTTGGTTACGATTAGCCACCACAGTGCTAATATAACGCCTAATTTGTGTGGCAACTAGTGAATTCGGAAGGTTTATAACGCACGTCATATGCTGCTTCAAGTGCATGAAGTGTCTTTTCTTACAATATGTTGAGAAAATCGCTAGCAATATATTCTATTTGGTCACTTTAGCCTATAGGAAATACAAACATTTTTTTTTTTCTTATACATATAAATGTTATCATGTAATGAAAATTTTGACTCTAAATGCATAATTTTTAACAAACATTCTATTTCTAAATAAAATTTTATTTCATGTTGTTAAACAAAGTTTTGTTTTTATTTCAAATATTTTTTTGGCCATCGAAAAACAGCGCTCCATTGTCATACTTTTTGTTTTTCAATTTTCTTCCTCGGTGACAAAAAGCACGTCAATTAGCCTTTGTTGGCATAAAATCGCTGCCAATGAAAAAAGTATTAATATTTTACTTTATTTTTTTATTTTTTATTTTTTCTTCTATTATTCACTTTTAAGGTCTTATTTGGCGTGCACTTGAACTTGTGTATCTAGAGGTTTGAAACGCTTCTATTGTGAAAATCCAAGGAAGATGTGAAAATGAACAAAGAAGAGCCATTGAGCTAAAAATGCAAACAAAAATGGAAATATGTATGTACGTATATATGTTTGAATAATTTCATAAAAAGGGAGAGAGATGGTGTTATTGACATTAAACAATTAGAAAAATAAACAAATTAGCTGGATAAACAAAATTGAATTTTAGTTGAGCTAAAGAAGATAAACGCGTTCTTAGCAAGATATACTATATACATATATGTTTTGAAGAGCAAATAAACATAACAAAAAAAAATCAATATTTTTAAAAAATTTACACTTTCCAAGTTTATTTATCACAAATTGCGTTTATAAGCACATTTGATTGTGGCACAAAATTAAAGATTAGCCTGCATTTTTTAGTGAGAATAAATGATGAAACAGAATTTGGGCTTAACGAAGTGTTCCAGACAATTTGACATGAAATTATCACAGAGAATATGTATAATTCTGACAGCAATTTTTCCTATGCTCCCACTTTGGAACACAAGTGCTCTCATCAACATTATCATACTTTTAGTAAATTTCATACATTTTGTAAACAAAACCAAAGTTGACGATTCCTGAAGCCGATTTTGGAAATTCTGAAAAAACTCGGAACCAGTTGGCTAAACGGTTCGGAATCGGTTTTTCATATTCGTGTTTCCATATTGTCGTGGAATGTGTATCTGATCATTCGCTTTAGTACGAAAATTGAAGCTGCCGTATTCCTTCCGAGGTAATCGGAGGAATTTGGGTGATTCTTGAAGCTGATTTTGGGAGTTCCCAAAAAGCTAGGAACCGCTTCGCTAACCGAATCGGAATCAGTTCTTTATATTCGGTGCACATTTTGGCAATGGAACGTGAATTTAAACTATTAACGAAAATTTAAGTTGCCATATTGTTCCCGGGGACGTGGGGAATTTTCCTTAGAAGCAATGCGGCAACTCCAACTTTCGCACTAAAGCGGCAACACTGTACATATAGTTTTATATACTTGCATATGTGAATATTCATGTGACATGGATTTCGAGTGTTGAAAACATACAAACAAACAAACATGCAAGAGAAACTAATATAAGCATGTTAAAAAATTAAAAACCAGCTTTTAAAGGATGCCGAACGAAAAATAAAAAAATTTATAGTTTAAGACACGAAAAACACGCTTCGATACCGAATTAAAAGTTAAAAAGTAATTTTAAGAATAAGCTTGAATGAAAAATACTAGTATTGTGACGTATATCGTATATCGAAGTAATCTTCGGGCGCTCGATATACGAAAAAAATAACCAAGGCACCCCATGTTTAATTCATAATTCGCTTTTGCCAAAAATTTACCTCATTACTCTGACAACCCTGCATGAGCAAAGTTTTTGGAAACGATCATCACAATGTTTTTTGAGCAAAACTTCTAGTAAAATATAATGTACGCAGGTACGGACTTGGGAGAGAGAAAACCTCTGACACAAACAATAAATTTTGTTATTTCGCTAATAAGCGATTTGAACACAAAAAAATAAATGTTGTTTCGCTTGATAATATCCATATTCGAAATTTTGTATTTTGTTGTATGGAAAACACAAAAGCTTGAACCAGTGTTACCATATATCGGCAGTTCCAAGCATGTTGAACTCTCGCATGGTATTTTTGTTACTTGAACTGTAATGCGGTCGATTTTTGATTTTAGCAAAACGATTTTACATTACATAAAGTAAATTTATTTATTGGGAACCACAACATTGTCGCAGCAACCAATTTTAGCGAAGTTATCCTGATACACATTTTAAAGATTATAGGCATTATTCGCCTTACATAAATTAAACTTTGCCACATTTCACAATGTTTGAGCAGGTTTTAAAATATCTGGTAACAATGGTATGGCATGGTAGCCATATTATTGCTACTTCCGTATAATTTCCCGCCTTATTACTGTTTTCAATCAATTTGTATACGCAAATAACCTGCTTATATAAAGGTAGTAAAACTCTTCAATTCCAGTTCTTTTGTGCGCAACATTGTGTCTTTAAATATTGTTTTCTATTTATCTCATAAATAAAATGACCGTTACGTTATTAATTTCTTCTAACATCAAAGAAAATTTATGCAAGCCTTCCTGTTATCGTCAATCAAGTTGATGATAAAAAGGAAAAAATTATTTTTCTAGTCTTAAAATGGACTTGAAGAGAACAAGAATTAACAGCTATTCGTATAAAAACAATTAACGAACGAACAGGGTTCTATTACACAGCCGCCCTAAGCTTTAAAAACATAAAATAAAATGCTCTGGTTATTTTATATTTTGTTTTTTTTCTAACGAAGCTATATACACACATGCATGTGCACGTAAATATATGTTTTTGTCTGACAGTGCGAACATTGTAGTGTGTCAGCCCATTTAGCCAGTCAACATAGAAGACACAATTGAGTTGTTAAAAATACCACAAGCAGAAAGCAGCTGGTTTTATTAAGTGTAAAAAAAATAATTTAAACTACTTTGCAGCTACTTTATTGTAACATAATTCTATTTATCAGACGGAATCATCATGAAATTTTTATTAAAGTCATAAGCATTTATTTAAATATGCCTTTAGGAAGTTAGCAACATTTTTTTTTTTTTTTTGTTAACTGTTAAAAACTGATAAACAAGAGGCAATAAAAGTGCAGCCAAGTTTTAAAGAATTACAAGAGAAACAATGAAATAGTTAAGCAGCGTTGCCACAACCAAGATTTTGCCCTGATTTTGAAGATTTTATAAGCAAAAGTAAGATTTAAAGATATTGCTTACAAAATTAAGATTTCTGAGATATATGTGACATGCAGTCTACAGCTAAATTCAAACGCAGTTAAAACATGAAGTTAAAACTTGCGGTTTAAATATCTATCTGTTTAAGTTGGGGTACACGTAGTGATGTTGGAGTTATAACTTCTCATAGTAAAAAAATAAAAATGGTGAAAAACAACTACAAATGGCAGGCTGTTGTCAATTTAAGTTATAACAGAGTTTCCAAATGAAATGTTTTAACAACCAAGTTATAACTTTAACCAAACTTCAACATGAGCGGTCTACATTTAACTTTAACTTGACGTTTCCATATCAAAAGCAATCGAATTGCCAAAAAAAAACTATATGAAAAGCACTTTATAATTTAAGTGATTTCTATACCATATATCTAATATTTATACTTGCATGTGAATTACGAGGGAGGATCAACAATAAATCTGCGACTTTTTGAGTGGAACACAGGCTTTTATATAAAAGTTAAATAATTTTTCATGGTTTCCTGAATTTTTTAATAATTTCCATACAAATATTTCAGACAAGTCGCTTGCTAGTCTTGTGGAAACATCACATTAGTTCAAAGTTTCTCTACTTTTTTTTTATTTCTTTCGAGGCCGAGGTCATCAAAAAAGGCATTAGTTTGTGAGCTGCTTTTGTCATTGGTGTCTAATCTCTTTCCACCGAAACGTATTTAAAAACAAAAATATCGACATTATCAAATTGTATAGACAATAATTGAAAAATAATATAAGATTAGTTGAAATGCGTATAATAATATTGAAAAAGGTTTTTCTAATTTTTTGCCTCCAATTTAGTCAACCATGTACATACGAGTATATATGCATATGAAAATAATATTAAAAGTTATAATTGCTAAGCAGAAAATGAAACACCTTGAACTTTTTACTTTGTAAATTATACCTAAATTGAAATGTAAAATGATATTGTAAATAAATAAATTGTTTTGTATTATTACTGCACAAAAAATAACACTTATATACTTAAATTATGTGCACAACATTCAAGAAAAATCTAAAAAAAAAAAATCACAATTATTTTATGCTTGCTTGTGAGCAATTGTAGGGAAAGTATTTTTTCTCAAATACTTGTTATTAATTTGATTTATTCTTGGCACGCAAAAAATTCCAAAGAAAATTAACCACGTAAATGAATCTTATGAAATACAATACTTGTGTTAGTAAGTACATTGTTGCAAAAATGGGAAGGCTAGCTATCAGCCAGTTTAAGATTTTCCTTAAATATGCAATTAAGATCTTTACTTAAATTATCTTTTTTAAGTTTAATTTAGTTATTTTTTTGTAGTTGATATATAAGTTTTTATATTGAAAGCTTTTGCTGCGCTTACGTTCCCCTCATATTTAAAAATTTCACAAGAAATAAAAGTACATTTAAAAAACTAACTACATACTAATATAAAAAATCTACGTCAAGTGCGGTCAATATTAGTATTTATTGTTATAAAAAAAAGTATTGCGATTAAAAATCATAGAATTTACTGAAAACTATAATAAAACAAAAAAGAGAAAATATTTCTTTTGCATATTAAATAAACCCCGCTATGATACTACACAATATGGTAGTGTGTATGTGTGTCTTTGCGGTTTACATTGAACAAAAAGACAAAAGTATTACTACACTGCAAATTGAAATGAAAAAGAGAATAAGGTTAACAACGTCATTGTAATCGTGACTTGTATGTGAGTATGTATGTAGTAAATAACAATATTGGGGAAGCGGTCTAAAATTTTTCACTTTTGCTTTAGGATGGCAAAAAAAATTTTTCATAAGATTTTTTATACAAAAAATTTGAAAAAAAAAAAAAATGCATAGGGGACATTATAAAGGAATTTGGTACTTCAGTCACCTTTACACGGTAATACAAAAGGTGTGTAGAATAAAGGAAATCGCACCATGTAAAAGTAAAATGTATACAGTAGGAGAAAAATTCAAATGCTAAAGCAAGCCACAGACTTTTTATTAGATTGTGTGTGGGGTCGTCGTATAAAGTTGTGTCTCGGTTGTACGAAAGATTAAAAAGTTTTGATTTTTTGGGTAGTTGTATTGACTGGTTGTAAAATTTAGGAGCTTGTTGTACAACTTTATTTCGATTTGCTCTTATTTTTATATACAATTGTTGCATCTGCGGTGATCTTTACTCAACATAATTTTTTAAGAAATGAAATTGTGCGTTAATGTCGCACAGTTTGTGCGCAAAACACACAACTCGGCAAGCCAACGTGTTGTAGCAAAGGTCGCATAGTCTATGGCATGGGTAAAATTGACAAGCGGTCGGTAAATCTTTATTTTCTAACCCATTTCAGAAAACTCTGTATTTTCATCACAGCACAGTTGTATTTTTAATTTTGCACTGTCAGCACGTTGAATGTTTATTGAGGGTGGTACATTATTTGCAAAGGCCAAAAATTGCAGGGCAAAAATATTGCATGTTATTTTTGTAAATGTTGTAGAATTGTAGCCATTAGTAATTTTATCAGATTTTCTTATTATATTTTGATTGTACTTACTCCACATACGTACACACAAAAACAAACCTTACAACACATTTTTATTCATCTAAATATCTTGTTTTACCATTTACGAGTAAACATGCCTTTAATAACATCTATTAGCATCATGTTACTACAAAATAGCGAAGGGCACTGATTTTTCTCCATTACGAAGTTGTTTGTGCATTTACAATTACTCATCGTATTTATTTTAAGCAGAGTTCTTACAAAGTCATCTTAACAAGATGTAATTTAAAATTCTCAAAAGAAAAACGTACCTTACCATTTTGTTGTTGTTTTTTTTTTTTTTTTGCTATTCAATTACTGATAAGACAATACCATGAAAAAAATATATGTTGTAATTTTATGTGCTATTTTGAGTTTAAGTCAGTTGAGACGTTTAAGGATTAGTTATGAGAAATCAAAACTGTCCTATTACTTCAAGGCTTTTTTGTTCAAACACAACAACAATATTTTTATGCTGTCATAAAATATTCGGACATATTGCGTGATATGACACCCTTTGAATCCACTATATGCTTTTTATACTAAAATAATGTATTAACAGATTTCTTAGCAATAATAAAATAATATGCAAATTTTTACATTAGAAGCGAAATGTGAAAAAATGTGTCGTACAGCCAGTGTTGTTAGATCGAAAGATTTTTCTTTTTTGCTGGTATTTTGAGATGCTGAAAAGATTTTTTTTTTTCTATGAAAAGTTTTTGGAAATTTATGCAATCTTACTATATCCAGCTTACTATATTTAACAGAACAAGTGTTGCGATAATTTTTATTTTTATTGAATTATGCATTCTTGTTGTTGTATACTGGCAAATAAAAATTGTGTTGAAGTCAGCTCTTACCATTTTCGTAAACGTGATTTTTTCAGATTTCAAAAATTCATTTTTTGGAAAATGTCAGTTATTTCCAGAAAAATCCCACTGTTATGAATTTTTACCCTTGGTAATTGTTACGGACGGACTAAGGAGCGATCTCCAATGTTATTTTTACGCCCACCTTTTTTATTTCTGAAAATGTTTATTAATTTAATTTCCTAAAATTTTCTTTAGTGGGCCCATTTTTAACTTAAGTGACTTAACTTTATACCTAAATTTTGATTCAAGAAAACTATTTTAAATTCGTTTAAATTGTTGGAATTTGTATTGCTTAAATTACGATTTTTATGCTTAACAGAAAAATTTTACTGCTTTAACAGAGGTATGTTAATATAGCGGGTTTGTGGTTGAGGTTAAACATTTTAAAATTTATCTTCAAACACATGTTAACATAGGTATGTTGTTTTTAAAAAGGAATCGACTTCAGTGTTTGGCAATAATTATGACTAATTACATTTTTTCTTGTTTAAGAATAACTTCAAAAACAAATTTTGTGGTGTGTGTTTCATTGTATAATGTTTAATTAACTAGAGAAAACGCATAAAAATTTAATTTTATAATATTTTTGAACTCATTTACATACATTCATTCCAACACATTATTTTTTCAATTCACCGGCTTTACACGCTGTAACGTAGTTAAGTTTCCCATCATTTAATTGTGCTTAAAATTTAGTTTAAACTGGCAGCATACAATTAACTGCTAGTGCTTTTGTTGTTATTGTTAAATCAGAGCGGAGAGCAAAACAAAACTACACATGATAATAAAGCGTTTATAATTTTTATTATGAGCTGACCGTTATTTTAAGTAGTTCGTGTTTTTTGTTTGCACTCGTTGTATCAGTGCTAATAATTGTTGTTGTTTTAATCTCTTACATTAACATGAGTTGTGATGTAATAAAATAATACATGTACCTATACTAAATTAAAAACGAAAATGTTGTTTAAGAAAATGTAAACAAAGATATGCTAACACATGTGCATACAATTAAAATACAGTAATCCATGAATAATTTACTCATGCTTAAATACTTTCAACGTTTATTTACCTCTAATTAAGCCTCTAGGCTTAATTAACCCACGCTTAATTGCCTAATTCAGGTACGAGTAATTGCCTGAAAATGTAAATCTAAAATACAATTTCTCTTCAATTTTCTTCGCTTAATTAACCAAACTACTATTTAGCTAAAACACTGCCGCCAAAGTTACGTTACTGTATATGCAATAAGTACTAGAGGGCCGCTCAAGCACAAGAAATATGTTTTACAAGAAATCGTAATATTGTCATGTACTATCCATCTTCTGCTTTCACATTTCAAAACAAATACTTTAGTGCCGAAATATCCCACACATATACTCGTAAACGAATACTATCTTATAATCGTTTAGAACAAATAGAACAACACACAAGTAGAACCAGCTAAATAGAAATAATAAAAAAAAGTATATCTTAAAGTACTGAAGTAATGTTCTACTTCAGTTTTGTTTATAAAATTTACTGTTGTTATTAATACACAGCACCCCGGTGGCGATCCGCATTGATTTTGTCTGTCAGGCTTTCGCGTATCTGTTGGGTCTCAACAGGAGATATCATTGATTTTCATAGGCGAATTTTAGTGGTATTCTTCGCCATCGCAGAAATTTGTAACAAACAAAATCACTTTGACTCCTCTATGAATTTGTTTACTAGTATATTGTTTTATAATAAAGACAATACTAGGAATTTTTTATGCAATGTTTTGACATCTTGTATAATCATAGTAGGCTTATATTAGAGAATGTTGCCATAATTCAATATTCTTTTATGCTCTGAGAAACAATAATCAAACAAATATTTAATCATTTACTTCAATCACTGATGGAGAATTGTAGCGTACAAATTCCAGCAGAGTTCAGCTTTGTGTCGACTCATAACAGACAGTTTCCATTACTTTAATTTTTCTTCTTTAGGGTGATTCTTCAATCAATATCGGAAAATCTCTTCTTAGCTATGCCATTATCCCGTACATTCATTGAAAATTTTTTTCTTATCGGCATTTTCATAGAAAACTTGCTGTGAAAGCTATTTTGTAAGAATGAATTATGAAAGATGAAAACATCAGTATGAAAAAGTGCCTCATAAACCCCAGCGGAATGCTGAAATGCCAAGGTGTTAAGCTTTCTTCAGAATGTTTACAGATCTAATAATATTGCCAGAAAAATTTGCAGAAAATATGTAACAATCGTGTGAACGTACATCTTTTGTCTGACAATATTGTCAGTACAATGTCAGACAAAATTATTATCATAAACCTGGCAATCCTGTAAACACTTTTCTTTGCCGTTGTCAGACGTTGTTACCTTATTTCATATTGTTAAGTGCAATGTCAGACGAAAAACAAAACAATATTAAATATTTATAAATATTTTTTTTTTTTTAGCGCGAAACAAAAGTTAATTTTCTTAAAAGTTATTTTAAAAATTCAATTAATGGAAAAAAGCCATTGTGTCCATGCACTCGCTATGTTTTGCTATGGGTCATCGTTTATTTGCTTCATTCTGATGTTTTATTTTGGCTTTAATTCAATTGCTGTCAAGCACTGTCGTGGAGGTGTTTCAAAACTATAAAGTGTTTGTTCTGATTCTAAATGTTCTATAGCTTGTTTGTTTTGTTTTAAAGATTATTTTGAAATACAGTTTTTGAAACTACTGCTGAGCTGTGTTCTTGAGTATTTTGCGCTGCCTTTTAATAAGTACTTAAAATGATATTTTGTCAGCCTCTGATACATATGTATATTAAAAGTTAAAAACGCGCTGCAATTAAAATATTTGATTATAGTAAGCAACAATGAAATTAATGTTGAACTAAAAAAAGTTATTTAAGTTTAATAAAATGTTAATAATTAAGACATTGCAATTTAATTTTTCCTTCCTATTCTTATGCATTAAAACAATTGTCATCGTTACGTTCTTGTTTGAAAAACCATGACTCATAAGTTATCTATTATTTTAAGGAATTTGTGGATATAATTTTATAAGAAATTCAATTAACATTAGTTGAAAAATCAAATCAAGTTATATACTTAAAATACGAGTACATACATACATAAATAAATATAAATTAATTTAAAATTTACGAGAATTTTGTTAAAGATATTATCACAAGAAATTCCCCTAATATTAAAGTAAAATACGAGTATTGTATTGATTTCTTAGGAAATGAAACAAAAACTCTAAAAACAAGTCATAAAATCTTTTGAGTCAATAATTATAATAAGTTCAAGGAAATATTAAGACAAAAAATACAGAGGGATAATTTTAGAAATACAATAAAAGCAACATAACATGATATAATGACAGTCATTAAGAAAAAAACAAACAAACAAACAAACAAACGATACTTTTAGGAAAGAAAGTTTAAAACGAAAATAAATTACACAATAATTTAAAATTAGGGTTTGTAAGCAGAAATACTCCTACTCCTCCGCCTTCAAAGCCATAAAAGTGAACAAGAAGACAACTTCTGTTAATTTACAAGTTAGTAAAAGTCAGTATGTAAGTATAAATATTTCTTGAACAAAAGTCTGACTAAAAAATACACTCACTTTCAAATTATTTTAAGGCTTTTTGAATGGCAAACTTAAAAGCGAAAGTTTATTTACACACATGCTTGCTATTATTTTTCAGTGTACTTGTTGTCACCAGGATGTGGAAACGTTGTGTTTTTTAGAGTTACTCAAGCTAAAATCATAATACAACAGAATAAAAGTATTTACATACATACATACTCGTATTTAATATGAATGAAACGGTGTATATTGGATAGAATTGTATAACTGAATTTTATAACTGATGCATTTGAAAATACTATTCGGCTATATTTCTCGACATACAGCAAGCATTTGATAGAGTATGGCGATATGACTTACTTTTTAAAATAAAGTTTTAAACTATTCTGGTTAGTAGGGCCAAAATCAGCGTTAAATCTTTATAATAAACTAAGTCATAAAGCCATACTTAAACCAGTATGGACATATGGAATTATGGCTATGGTTAACAGCCAGCAAGTCAAATATTGATATCTTGGAAAGATACCAGGCAAAAACTATGAAGTTAATAACGCAAGCGAATAACGTGATTTGTCTTAAACAAATCTATAAGAAGAGACTTAAATATATCTTCGGTAAGAGAGGAAATTAAACAAAAAAGTGAAAGCTATCTCCAGATATTGGACACTCAAACAAATCCACTAGCCAACGCACTATTAGATGACAGCGCTATAACGAGAAGGCTAAAACGCACGCATGGTAGATTTACCTGCAAGCTTTTTTAATCATTATTTTACAGCTCAATTACAAATGCCAAATAAATGTTTTTTTTTTGTACCTAGATCTCTTGTAATTTTTGTAAACTTATTAAATTTGCTTAATGTCTTTAAATGGATAGATTGCAAATAAATAAAAGTAAAAAAAAATATTACTTACTTACAGGCCTATAGATATATGTACTTCCATATTTATCTAAGTCTTACGAACGCTTGATTTACACGCAGATAATTCAGCAAATAAACAACAATTCTATGCTAACTAGTAGGCAATCAGGGTTTAGGCCTAAGCACAGTTAATGTCGTTGAGGAATTGAGATCTAATGTAGATCAAAATATGGTATATTTCCTGATTCCCCTCGATCAAATATTCCGAAGTTCATTTGTATACAGATGACGTCCAACTATATATTAGCTGCCAACAAACTGATATTATCAATTGTGTTAATAGACTTAACCACGATCTTGACATTATATATACAATGGGCATCGTCAAATGGCATTTGCCTTAATGCAAGAAAATCAAAAGCTATTTTAATTGGTACTATAATAATGGCATAATACTATACCACCACTATTGAGATTGTTGTGAATCGTGGAGTTGGTCCATCATTAGATCAGGCCGTAATGGCAGGTGCTGATGTAAATCAATTTTGCAGCTCTTTAGTTTTTCTGCTGCTACAAGCGTATAATAATGATACAACCGAATATTTGTAATAGGTGCTGAGCTCTCCTTCCTAAGCAAAAATACATTAAATGTTTTCTTAATTTGCCAACTCCGCCAATATGGCAACACCTTTGGTGATGGTCACACAATATGAAATGTTACACACATTACGAGTAGTGATGGTTTTTGTAATAAAAATAAGTATTGTTCAATAATTGTCCGTTTTCTTAAAATATTTTTTCCAAAACCACATTGTTTTTATTTGCAACTGCTTGTTACTTTTTGCTTAACCGCACTTCATTATATATGCATTAATAAATAATTAATTAATTAAATATTTATTCAGATTATTCACTTTCACAACGCTCAGTGATAGTCAGCCAACGGATATAATTATAAATCATTAAATAATAAGCTTTTAGCTCATTTTATCGAGTTTTAAATTATGAGATAATAATTTTTATTTTGATAGTTTAATGTTTTAATTTGCATAAACAATATAGTTTTATTACTTTTTTCTTGTCAATTCACGATTTTGAGCAGCTTCTTGAATTGACATTACTATTGAGAATTATCAAAATATAAATAAATTTTAACTAAATCTGTTCGAAGCTGATTTAAGTTGTTTGAAGTTATTTAAAATGTCAGTGACATTAAATAAATAAAACATAAATAAAAGAGAAAAAGAAAACACTTTTTGTGTAATTGGTTTTAATTGAATTTAATTATATTGAAGAGAAACAACAAAGAACAAATTTTGGAAACAAAAACACAAAATTATATACATATACAAAAGCATTGGAAAACATGTTACTTAAATGTGAGGTGAATTCACACCCAGAAGTCTCTACCTATTACACTAGTTCAATTACATTTGGTTTACGTTATGGTATAATTTCCTCTTTAACCGTCAGCGGGTGCATTTTTTAATCGAATTGAAACCAGGGTCAGAGTTTTTGCCTGAAATGGTTTGCACTGTATGTTTTTATAGAGGTATAGAACTTTAAAATGGAATAAAACAAAGTTGAATTTTTTAATCCAACATGAGATTTACTTTATTTCAAAAGATAATCTTCTGGCATTACAGTTTAAATATGACTTCTTGCATATGTCCCCATGACCGGCTCGGACGTACTTTAATCTAGAGGTACAATTTTCAATGACATTTCTAACTTTTGTGGCCATTTATAAGATAATCTTCTGGCATTACAGTTTAAATATGACTTCTGGCATATGCCCCCCATGACCGGCTCTGACTTACTTTAACCTAGAGATTCAATTTTCAATGACATTTCTAACCTTTATGGCCGTATATTCGCAACGAGTAAGATTATTGCAGGGGTACCGCACGGCTCGGTTCTTTCTCCTACCCTATTTCTGATTTTTCATAACAACTTTCTATATCAAACTTCCAATCTTATCCACTCTTTCGCGGATGACAGTAGCATTTACCATTCGTACTAGTTCAGTTAAAGGCACAACCTATCCTAGATCGATCTCAGAGGGGCTCGTACAACGCAGTGTTGTTTGTTAACACACAAACACACGAATGTAAATGTTGCTTCATCTGTACTCATGGATGGTATAAATATTGAGGAATCGGATGCTCTTGATGTTCTTTGAATGAAAATACAATGTGATGTTCGCTGGACTGAACACATTTTTCTCTGAAGAAGAAATCAAGTGTCTCGGTTTTTTGCAACGGCACTTCATTTCATCCGATCTCCTTAATTACCGGATGGAATACAATTCTCAGGTTTGGACCGGTGCTTCAAAGTATATTTTGGTGTTAATCGACCGTTTGCAGGAGAGAGGGAGAGAGAGAGAGAGAGAGATCGAAGAAGTTTACCGGTGACAGTAGGGTATCGAACAATATTGACCCACTGGAACATCGCCGCAGTGTAGCGCGCCTTACTCGGTTATATCGTTACTACAATAGATTTAGCTCTGACGAGATAAGGGATCTTGTTTCCCAAACCCGCATATTATTATACGTAATACTCGTTCATTGCCCAAGCTTATCCATTTATTCTTGCACCTGGAAGGATCATTCTTTGATATATTGAGACATGGAGCTCATTTCCTTGATATTGAATAAAACGGCTACCTCGTTCTTTAGATCTTATTCAACAGAGCTCTTTTATAGCATCCAGTATTATTTTTAATATTTATTTAACTAATTACTGCAGTTGTACTTATTATGAATGTGATGGCACTTCACCTCCTGACAAAGCCACCAGTTAGTATGTTGATATATCGAGTCACTTTATTTGATATTAAATTATACTGTGATGATACTGTGACAGATGTCATTCAACTGAACTCTTTTATTGCATCATGTATTCTCTTTTACATTTACTTAACTCTTCACAATAGTTGTATTTATTAGTATGTACATGCATGCATACATATAGTGATAGCACTATACTAGTAACATTTTACAAAACTTAAGCTAGCAGAAAATATCGCTTAAAGTTAACTAAACGTGATATGAATAAATCTAGATGTAGTCTAGATATGTACATTGCAACTTATATAAAACTAAAAAACAGAATAACGTAAAATAAAAATATTATTACATATACTAAAACACAATCAATTTTTTTCTGTGTGTGATAGCGTCCTCTTATTTTCAATGTTTTTACAAAAAAAAAAAAAAAAAAAAAAAAACTTGTCCTGTAACACACGTTTTTTCATTCAACAGGGAGTTAAACATGTCCAATGGTGGTAATGTAAACAATTTTTTATTGTTTTCATTTTAACTCACCAAATGAAATTTGTATAAAACTTTAACGCTAAAACCGTGAAACTTCTTACCATTGATATTTTCTTTTAAAATCACTTGTGTATGTAAGTATGTGTGTATTTCTTTTGTCTTGTTCAACATTGACTTTAAATCAAATACATTTTCCCACCAAGTTTCACATAATTAATCTTGTTCTTATTTCTTTTTTTTTCAAACAACATGAACTTCCTTTTTACCATTAACACAAAAACAAGAAAGACAGAAATCCAAACAACAATTACACGAAACAAAACAAAAAAAAAAAAAAAGTTTTATAATGTTGATTTGTGCAAAAATTCATTAAAATGATAACGACAAAACGTTTAAGAACAGAACGGAACGGAAGCAGCACGTCGGCATCGAAAGGGTAAAAACTGCAGAATGACAAAAGTAAATAAATGTATGAGAAAGTTTTTGTTTTAAATACCTTTAGTCAATTTATTCAAAAAAATTTTATGAACAAAACGAGGGTAGAAAGTCCAATTTAAAAAACATTTAATGAAATATATATCGATTGTTTTTTATAGGCATACAACTTTCATTTGGCAGCACTGTTTTATTTGACAACCCATACAACAGCTGATAGTTGCTTTCTATTTAGTTTGACATTTCATAATAAATACACTTATCATAAAGTAAACAGAGATGGAAAAAAGTTACGTTTAAATAAACTAAAATCAGGTTTTGTATTTTTGGAGAGATGTCTAAACAGAAATAGTACATACTCGTAGTGTACTACTGTTTTCTCTTACATACGTATACTTTTGAGGTTACAAAGTTATTTGCTTACAAATGAAAGCGCAAAGCGAGGAGAGAGAAAATGAAAAAGATAAATCTAGTTTTATAATTTCATACGTTTTGTTTCCTCTCTGTTTACTTTATGAGACTTGTAATAGTTTGAGGTTGCGGATTATCCCCACTCAAAATGCGACAATTCTGTTTAGTTAACATTTTGAACGAAAATTCAATATAAATTTGTGCTTCAGCCCATTTACAAACGTTGCTCTGGTGTAAGTCTATATATAATAAAATCTCAAATCAAATTATGCAAAACGCAACTACCAGAGTTGTCAAATAAATTTGTTCTGCCAACTCGAAGTTGTGAACCTCTAAAGAACACGTAATACTTAATATGTACCGTGCGCATATGAGTATTTTTAATACAAAAAGAGAGTTTTTAGGGTGCATAAAAGCGAGAAACGCATATAAGCGAAATGCAAAACAAAATATTTGTATTCCATATAACCGATGTGAATATAAGAGATACATCGACGTGTATTAACGTACACAAGGTGGCAGCGCTGGGATAAATTACAATAATTAGAGGCGTGTAGAGAGATCTTGTCAAAAATTGTTGCTCTTTTTTTCGTAATTATATGCGGGTGTCCACCGGAAAGGTATACTAATTTCTTTTTCCGCCATTTTGGTAAACATTAGCCTTGACAGCTCATATTTGGCAGTCGTGTAGTAGATACGTGGGTGGCATCTTTATTATGGCAAAATATGCGATAAACAAGCATGATTCACTTTCATGAAAAATCATAATGAGTGACGAGGAAAGAATATATGAATAAACAGAATAGTCTATTCTGGGCAATGAAAATTATTCATCAGTCCAATTTGCACCCATTAAAAGTGACAGTCTGGTGTGCAATTTGGTCAGGAGGAATCATTGCTTTACTTCTTTGAAAATGAAAACGGCGTAACGGTAACTGTGAATGTGGAGGGATATCGTTATATGATTGAAAACTTTCCCAACACCCCAACATTGCTTTGAGCTTGATGAACATATCGCTCCTTTATTGCAACATAATCATACCTCAAAAAATGAGCTTTTCGAGTTAACAAAGCAGAATTGTACTACCTTTTATATTGTGCCAAAAATTTATTCAAATTATTGTTAAACTGTTTTCTAAAAAAAAATTCTAAGACTTGTATGGAAACCAAAAATTTGAAATGTATTTTTATCGAAACAAGCTTTTTTTTAGGTATGAGCGATATGGTGATTCGCGGCTAAATCTTGATTGAAGCACCACGATTCGCCATACAAAATTTTGAGAGCGAACCAACTTGGTTCATTTTGAATCTTGTTGCGAACCACGCAAAAATCACTATCATCTCCAAATTTGTAAACAAATTATCGCTAGTTTATCTGAACTAGCATTCAAAAAAAGTTTATACAAAGAAAAAACAGATAATTAATGTGGGTAAAATCAAAAGAAGCACATTCAACATGTAAAAATTTGATATTTACATAAATATTTAAATAAAAATTAAAAAAAGTAGTAGTGAAACTTTTGAACAAAATGTGTAAACATCAATGTGGAACAAAAACTACTGTCTGAACACCTAGGTGTGTTATATTACCGTCTGGACATGGTATAAGGCAAAATAATATGCTAATATTAAAAATAAATCATGCGCTATAGAAAATTTGGCATTACTATCAGTTACAGTAATGCCAAGTTTAGGCGATGCATTCTTGAAAAAACAAATCTTACCATCTGACCTGATTATTATATTAACATTGCTAAAAATGTTGATAGTTTAATAATGTTTCTAACACAATATGATATAGTTTTAAAATTTATTAATAATAATTTCGAATTTTGTTTACTTAAAAGGGAGTGTGCAATAATATATTATTTTGTAACTTTTGAATGCCAAACTGAACATAATTTATGGCTCTATTTTTAATTTTTTAATAGACAACAAATCATAATCATATTTAATTTAGCTATACAAAAAGTAAAAAAATATATAAAACCAATTAATGTCTATTTATTTTTCGTATGACAGTTAACAACTTTTATTTTATACTCATATCAGTTTTTTATTTTGTTTACTTTATTTAATTTTTTTTTTTTTTTTTGGCAAAATGAACAATTTGATTACAAGAAATAAACCCAACTTTCACTTTCACTCTCTAATATTTTTTGTTAACTTTGTAGTAATGTAGCTTTTTAAATTTTATATATATACAAGTAAAATTAAAGAAAAGGTTTGTAAATGTTACATTGCTCGATATACGAAGACATTTAATGCTACGAAAGTAAAACCAACGTAGAAGCAGGCAAATTCTGTTAAGTAAGAGATAAACACGTGAACTTAACTTTGTATATATGTAAGGGGCTCGTATGTATGTACATATGTTGCTGAATTTTCTATAAGAAATCAATGAACCAGTAGGTGGTGCATAAATTATATGCTGATATATTTCTCCTACAAATTTTTTAACATTAACACAAATGTTAGCCAAACCAAAAAACAGAGAAAAGGAATAATTGTATTAATTTTTTTTATTGGCAGCTATTTAGTGGCAGCTTATAACTTCAGTAAAATTTTTTTAACGCTCATATTTCATTATTTTTTTCTTTCATTTTCACAAGGCAAAATGTCATGGCATGTGAAATTCAACAAGAGACAGCGGCATGTTTAAAAATAATAATAGTAATAATCAATTAGGTTGATTTTGTGATTTTGAATAGAGAAACAAAATGTCATGAAGGTTATGGAAATTGCAAGTATGCATAAAAATATGAAAAAATTTTTTTGTGAAAATTACTCTAATCATAAAAGTTGGTTTAAATGTAGTGAATTTTTTGGCGAACCACTTGTGGGTGTGTATGCATGTGCTTGAGCTTGCATGCATGAGACAATTTGTACTGTAAATATTCATCAAGGATTGTTTGCCTTAAACAAAAAGTTTTCTTGTACGCGAAAGCATACAAATTTTTTTTTTTTGCGTTGATAAGTTGAATGTATTACAGCAAAACAACAGCATGCAATATAATAATTCTTATTTGTGCACAAATTAATGTGTAGCATCATGGTTAAACTTGTTTCGATATACCTTCTGTTACACTATCGTACACCTTTAATTCCTCCCAGGAAGCAGGCTTTGCCTTGGTATACATCAAACCAGTTCACTCTTCTTTCTGGGGCATAGAACGGTAGGAGATTCTCGTTTGTTGTAGCAAATAAAACTCTAGGAAACCGTACGACTTTTTTATCTTGGACCAGTAGTCAGGTGATGACCTTTATATATGCAGCGCATTGTACCGGAACAAGGAAAATATGATTACGAATAGGAGGAAAGAGGGAGCAGTGTTTGTGGACGTTTGACTGCCAATAACAACGTGTAACGACTACAGCAAAAGAGATCACAGCATTTAAAGTGGTGAAATTAAATTACTTAAAACTTATCAAGGCTAAAGTTAACAAAATGTAGTTCAGCACCTCCCACACTGTAAAGAAGATAATTGCATTTCTAGGATATTATTAATGAACATATGAAGAAAATGCGGGCGACAGTGAAAAAAGAAAAAAAAAACACGTACACGAAATTAATAACAAACACTTCAATATAACAAGTAAGAGTGTAGTATATTCGACTGGGCTGAATTTAATCGGAGAACAAATATTTTTGCCTTGTAATCACCTTTCCAAAAAGAAAACCTTTCAAAATTTTCATGGAAAAATCGATTTAGGCTATATCTCGGTTATATAAACCGATATCAGAATTTTCCATTTTCTGTATTTTAACATACTGTTCATGGAAAAATCGGTTTATCCTATATCTCGGATATATGTATATGGACCGATATCGGAAATTTTCATTGCCTATATTTTAGTTACTTCGTTCTGCAATCAGAATTGATTTTAAGCAAAAAACAAAATGTTCACTTTTGTTTGGATCCACGAATTCCTTTACTGGTCCGCATTCAAACAATTTATTAATCAATTCAACGAATTTCGTTATTGAACAAGAAAAAAATTGTTTTTTCTGTGCACCTTTTATTATTATTTAGTGGTTAATAAATTCTTGGTAAATATTTTTGTAAGTATTTAGTATTTGTTATAAAACTTAAATAAAATCTGAAAAAAGGCAAACAATATTTTATAAAAATCTTTGGTTTGAAATGTTTCATTTACGGATTTAGTACTGATGTTTATTTTTAGGAAGCATTTTGAGTTTTTTATACGAAATCTTGACGAACGGTTTTATTGATTAAAAAACTAAATTTCAGTAACAGCGTTTACTGTTTTCATTTTTTATTTTGGTGATTGATTTTACAAGAATTTTCACGCATTTGTTTTACTTATTGAGACACTAAGATATTAGAGAAAAATTTCAGGAAAAATTTTATTTGTGGCAGATTCCTCTTTTATTGCAATCGACATAGTTTTTGCCACAATTTTTTTGATTTAAGAAATAGATTTTTTTTATTGACGTATAGTCCAAAAAAAAATTTTTGAGAATTGTATTTGAGTCAGTAATTTTATTGTTTGAAAATACTCAGAAAAAAAAATCTTGTAAATCATATTTTTTTTATTGACCAAATTGGCTATTTTCGATCAACAACTGTTTTTACAAAATAATTGTTTGAATTTTACAAAACAATTGTCTGAATTTTACAAAATAATTGTAAAAATCCATGAAATTCTTTGCAGGTCCGCATTCAAACAATTCATTTAATGATTCAACGAATTCCGTTATTGAACATGAAAAAAAAAAATTTCCATGAAGGGCAATCAGTTTCCTTAATAACTATAATGCAATGCCGGTTTTCGGGGGATAATTACCGAGATGCTATTGTCTTGCAATCGATACCTGTACTGGAAGGAATCAAAATTGATGATTGGACGGGTGAGTTGGCTAAGGGATGATGCTCTTAATAGACTTCGGCCTACCAACTCATTAAGACTTGCCCTCCATTGACTGGCTGGGAAATTGCATAGAAGAGGGATTAGAAGACCCGAATTCTTCAGCAAGAGGATTGCCCATACAGTTAAAAATTTGTGGCAATTAATCTGTGTGAGTTTGCAACATCTGTGAGTTTTGCAAGCCACATGGGGGCGCTATTGAATCGTGAATAATTCACCAGGCGCAGTTGGTCCAACATCAAACAAGGCCGACAAGGCAAGTGCTGATGTAAATCAATTTCCACATTTTCTACATCTTTAATATATATGTACATACACGTATTTAAAATACATAAATACCTTTCCTGTGACATTTTTCAAATTCATTTTATACTCTATGGATATATGGAAATTAGTTTTTGTAAAAAATATCAAATGTATGCGTGTATGAATTTCAAGTAAAATTTTCAGTTTTTTACCTTTCCTTTTATCCAGAAGGTTTTTTTTTTTTGTACCTGTAAAGAGACAACAAACACACATTTTATGATTAAACCAACATTACTACACAAAAAATAGTTTTAAAATGTCATTCAAATGGGGTGAATAACAAAAATACAAAAAAAAAAACGCCGCCAAATATTTATTGCCGGCTTATTTTTTTTTCTAGTCTAGCCACATGTTTATTTTTGTCTGTGCATTAAATGTTTTCCTTTTGTAAACAAATTTCATACACTTAACAAAAAAGTATATACAGATAGTTAAAAGAGATTATTGTATTGAAAAGAAATAAATAAATTTGTTTAAATTTTGAACGAAATATAATAAAAAAGGGAAAGAAAAGAAAAGCACGCATTTCATTTAAACTTCATGCTTTTATTTTAATTTAAATAGAATAATAAATATTAAAATGGATACAAAAAAAAACGTAAGTTTTTAATAGCACGACAAACGAAATGAGTTGTGGCGATGAGGAGGCTTTTAATAAATTCAACAAAAAGTTGAGAGTAAATAGCGAAAATGGGAAAAAATTAAAAAACAAGACAAAATGTCAGCCTAGCAAACGAATCATTCACTTTTATATAAACACCCAATCAGACTACCACACCACCAGTCAGTCACACAGTCAGTCAGTTTTTTTTCTGCGGCAAGTACAATATGTTGCATGAGTACTCTATTGAAGATGGAATACATACATACCTATAAAATAGCATACATATGTATATACGTATATAGATATGTATGTAAATATGTATACGAATGGGAGCTATAAAATGTAGTGGTATGAAACAGAATGGATATAATCAAAATATGTAGTTATTGCAGTAGAATGCTAAGTAAGTGGATGACACAATGAGGCTATTTTTATAGCTGTCAAATAATAGTTGATGGTGCTTTGGGCCGTGAGCTGCAATACAAAGGCAAAAGAAAACGAGCAGGCAGACTATCAGCCAGCTATGCAGCGACTACTACGAGTACTCGTACGTCAGGTTGGGCTAAAGCGAACCAAAGAGTAGGCATGAATGCATGATGCATGAATTATTATGTTTGCCTGTACATCAAGTAGAGAATCACATACTTTTTATGCATTCATACGTGGAACAACGTTGTAGATTTCAATTCATAGACCTTGTTTGATTTTTTTTTTTTTGTTTTTGCTTTTATTTTTTGTTTTATAATTTCTAACTTGATGTGAGCAACAACTAAAATAAAGCAGCAGCCGCAGTAGAAGTAGTAGTTGTAGTAGCTGCTGCGGCTGCTGTAACAAATAACAACAACATTTTTGCATTTAAATAAACTTCATGCAACACTTAATGTCACAACAAACTGCATACGCTGCAAGACAGAAAACGAATTGAGAAGAGAAAACAAAATTGTGCCTTTTCAGAGTTTATTTAAAGAGTTTTTGCACTTTTTTTTTTTGTGAAATGCCTGTCTTGCATTCTAGATGAATGAAACTGATAAACACTACTGATTTAATATTAAATACATTGTTGCTTGTTTTGCAATATACTCGTAAGCTTTAATATGAACATATTTTATGTTAGTTATCAAAGGGAAAATTTGTGAAAAAAAACGTCGAAATATGTAACCAGAGACCCGAACCAATTCTGTTAACAGAGCTGGATAACACTTTTTTTGTGTACGTATAAAAAGGAGGTGTGTTACCAGTGGATTTTTGACATTTCCAGATCAACCCAGAAGGGCAACATTGATGTTGTTAATAAATACAAATTTGTGCCGTAACATATTCAGAATCCCGAAATCGATTTGCGAACATTACTTTGCTTTTGATAAGACATATCCAAAACCCTGAACACAGCTTCGAAAGATTAAGAAACTGCGATAACAGAGATGTTAAGTAGCAGAGATGTTAAGTGATTTCTGTCAACGGCTAATATCAGATGGTAGAAAATTGTGTTATTTAGACAGACATCTATATTATGTATTGTGTAATAATTTTTGAATGCAAATAACACAAAAGTAACACCTTTTATGTAGAATTTGCACAAAAAGCTTCGCATAAGCAAGCCAACATTTTTTGTGGCAATTTTTAAGTAAATAATATGTGTTTTACTGATATCTAGCAAATTTTTTTTAACGAGGAAAAACGTTTTTTTATTGTTTGCTCGGATTGATATTGGAGCTACCTAAGTAAGAAATAATATATTTTTTTCAAATCCGATTTATTGAGCTAAATAATACACTTAGTAGGACGATATTCCAACTTTTTTATACCATCAGAATAATATGATTTTAGGAACCATTCAATATATGATTTTAAGATTTTTTAACTAAAATCAAGACTTTTTTCTGAAGAGCGAAAATTTTTCTACAAATATTTCTGGCAACACTAGCTTGAAACATAATAATTTCCTCAAATCAACTAAATTTGCTTATAATGCAAACTTACAAAAATATAAATAAAGAAAAAACAAACAATTAATATGTAAAAAAAATAACATTGAACATAGGAGTATAGATTTAAATATATAAAAATATATAAAATTCAAAATGAAACAAGAACAATCATCGTCTGAGGTTCGCAATCGTGATTCGGAGAGCGAAACAAGTTTTTCAAATTGGTATTACTATAATTTGCTTCCTTGAAAAAACGCCTATAGAGTCACCACTGAAATACAACAAACAGCTGTTTATATTTTTAAAGTTTTCATTTTAATTATGGATGTGACTAATTGTGCTTTGCAAGTATTTAAATTTTATTTTTATATATTTATATTATTGCTAAATTTTAAAAGATATAAAGAGTGATAAAAGGATAATAAAGGAGTGTGCATTTTTGTATAACTTGGGTCAGCCTAACTACAAGCTTCAAAAAATATTTTAAAAAACAAATAATGAAAAAAAAGAAGCAATGTCAAATCTTTATTATATAGCTGCCGCTTCGAAAATAATTAAGTAGCTGGCTGCAGGGCTGCATTTGTAGCCAGCGCCATTTGTAGTCGCATACGTATAGCCTGCTATGACCAATGTGTTTAATGCATAATTCAATTAACAGCTCACGAAAAGGCCAGCAGATCAAGTGTTGCCAACATGAATTTGTATACCTCTATAATAAAACCACACTTCAGATATCGTCTACGAATAGCTGTACGTAGAACAAAAGCAACAAAATTGCTCAATATAATATAAATATATATTCAAGCTAAAATAATTTATTTTAAGTATGGCATCACTAAATAAAAGCCGAACAGAAACCAAAATTATGGAGACAAATTTTACTAAGCTTTAAATCTCAAACTAATATCAATTTTTATTAAAGCCGACGTAGATATTTAAGATTTATTTAGATACATTCAATGCAGCGAATCTTTACAATTTTACAATTGTATGTATGTACACATATATGTATGCAAGTGTCTGCTTAATCTGGGGTAGTAGGATGATTGCAATTATGTTTTACATTTGAATGGCCATTATGATCATCATCAACAATAAAAGCGATTACACACCTTCCTCATTGAAGTACGATTCATAAAGAAAAAGAATATAGTGATGAAAAATGTTTTAACCCGTTTCTTTAATATTATCGTTACAAATGAATGGTTACTTATAAATGTTTGTATACGAGTATTAAGTCAAAACTAAAAATGATTTATTAGTCCATTCTGCCAATATTTTTCTAACTGAATTTAAAAAGTTAAGCTGTTTTGGCCTTCATATGTTTATAAAAGGAATTTATTTAATAAATCGTTAGTTAAGGCTGATTTCTTTAATTAAAGTCTTTTTTTTCTATTTTACTACTCACTTTATTATTAATCGTAAATTTTCTGCACTATTTATTTAGCAATCCAAATGGTAAACGAATGAATGGTATAAATGTTTTACAATAAATTGCTGACTAAACAATTTCTCGTTAAGGTTTTTTATACTTTTTTATATTGTAACTTTTGTCGATTTTTAATTGGCACTAGATGTAACAAGAAAACTAATGAATTAAAACTCTCACTTGGCTGCGAAAAAACATTTTTTTTATCTTTTTCGTTTTTTGAAAAAGAAGAAAAATATATTCAATTGAAAAACATTTTTTTAAGTGAAAACTTGGCCAACTATCTTAACAACATTTCACTTAACAATTCTTTAGAAATAAACTAAATTAAAACAAAAAACTTTATAATATAAGTTTCAAGTTCCTGGAAAAAGATGCGTTTTTTATTCACTATTTTATTATTTATGATAAAGTTTTTCTTGCTACTTGAGAGTTTATTACACAAGAAATTTTAGATCCTTGACAATCATTGGTCAAAAAAGTATTTTCTTATCACTGAACTTCTGTCGATAGCAATAAGATCTGTATAGATGGTTTACAAAATTTATTTATTTAAGCGAAAATTGTTGCAAATAACATCTTGTTTGTTTTTCTTTTAAGAGCTGCTAGTATTTAACATTGACATTTTGAATAAGTACAAACATTTCTTTGTCACATCACGCCATATTTAATTTTTCAAAGACGAACGACATTAATTGGTCTCCTTTCGTTTGTGTTTTATATGGATATAAACTGTTGAAAGGATTCTCCTAATGATACGAAATATTAACTACATATATCCTGTGAAAATGCTCATATGCAACAAATGTATGAATTTAAGTATTTGTCTGCTGATGTTTATAGCGGTGTAAAACTTTAAGGTGGCACTTTTGGCGACCATTTGGTCAGCTGTTAATAGATTTATGTTTTGTTTGACATTTCAACATGATTAGACTCAGGCCCGAATAACGCGTTGTGCGATTGCGCCATTGATCCCGGTTTTATAACATTGTATAAGGGAATATTGTTTAGGGATGGAGCTCACTTTTGTTTGAATGGATACGTCAATAAACAAAACTTCCGTGTTATTAGTGATGATAATCTTCAAATGTATGTTGGAACATCGAAACGATTGATCACTTGGATGCCAACATTCGGTGCGTTATTGCCGATATACGGTCATGAATATAGGTAAAAGCCATCGAAAATTGGTCAGATTAGACTACATCCTAGATAGCAGTGAAGGAATTTTTTTTTTATTTAGTTGCTTATTCATGCCAATGGAGAATAACTCTTTATATGTCATATCATATAAAATTGTAATGCCAGAATATTATTTTTCGCGTAAATTTTATGTAATTTAAAATATTTATCTTTGTTTTATTCAATTCCAAAGTTCTATACCTCTATAAAATAAAACCTTTTATGATGCCTGACTCCGCGCCTTTTTTCAATTTCACGAGCATAAACTTCAAACGTGAAACTGCCTTTGTCATCCACTATCTTTTAACACAATACCGTCAAATTGTATGCAAGCTGCGTCATTTAATTTGTGTTTGCCAGACATTAAAAGCAGAGACAACCCCGTGAATTTTAGCAAATATGGAGAAAATTAATTCTGTCCTTAAGCATTAAATTTTGCGTAAAAAACCATAGTTTAGGCCAGGAAAGACTTCATAAAATCTATAACTATATAAAAAGTATTTAACTGAGTTCCTTTGTGGTAAGTTTTGTTCGCCCCAAAGAGTTCATCACGCCAGAAATATTTGATTAAATTCATTTATTAATATTGGACGATCGGAGAATGAAAGTATATGAGGTGGCTGTATCTGCAGTCATCTCAACTTAGGGAGTACATCACATTAGACTTGAATATTTGGAAAGCTATCCGCGAGATAGGTAATTGTGTGACCAATTAAAAAGAGTATTTGACGATCCGCCACAGCAATACGGACAAGCTTCTACGCCGTTATATTGCCACAATAACTGAGAGAACAAGAAACAATCAAAACAAAACCAAACACCGGTTGAACGTTAAAAATTTGTGTATATATAATTTGTGTGATTTTTTAAATAAAATTTATATAACATATAAATTAAATTTGCTTGCAATTTTGTGTATTTTACTTAAATTAAAATTTATTAAGACCATTATTTGTACTCAACATCACATACGAGTACATATGAGTAAAATGTTGGTCAACATGTTGATGAGTATGTTGTTTCCTTTTTTTTTCGATTTACTAAAAAAGGTATGTGAGTGACTGCTGTCTTTGTAACAAAGGCGTTGTCGTCATTCATCACAATCGCCATACTTTTTATGTGAATTAAATTGTGTCTCTGGTACAAAACAAAATTGTATTGTTTGTTTTTATCTTTCATAACTCTTTTTTTGTTGCTGTTGTGCTGTATGTCACAATAAGATATAAGAAGGGTGGTTGGCAATGTTACCATTGGTTTTGTTGTTTACCTCATGCCTAAACTTTTGGCAACACTAGTGGGTGACGTGAACAAAAGAGAACCATAAATAATGGTAGGTAAATAAATATATCACAAAAAATATGAGATTATAAGTTATATTGATAACAAAAACAACCCCTCTCACTAACATACTCATAAGAAGAAAAAAGCAATACGACATTGTTAAAGTAGTGGTATCTCCAAAGTCAAAGTGCATAAATAAATAAATAAAAAAAATGCACGTGTTTTATTATTACTTTGCATGAACTACTAACATCAGTTTGTAGTTGTTGTTGTTTGTGGGTAGATATGTATATGTACGTAATATACATGTTTGTTTTGTTTATCTGTTTTGCTTACATACATACGTGCAGTGCTTACTTACATATGAATGCATAAAAAAATGTATTTTTTATTTGTTCACAAAGAGGGTTGTCACAAGCATGATTAGTTAACGCACAATGATACAAACACATTATGCATGAAATTTTGATAAAGGGTAGTTGTAAGGTTTTTTACCTTTGGAACACATTTTATTCATTGTTGCAAGAACTTATTTATTAATAAAAAGACAAGGAAGATATTTGTTAGGGACTTTAAGTTTAAATATCCATACATACACCCATAAGTATGTGGATATGTAATTATATACATTAAGGGGGAATAATTGTTATATGGAAAATCTTAGGGATGAGATTTGGATACGCTAGAACCTCTTACTTTATTTGATAAAAAACAAAAATGCATGAGCCAAAAAACTAGGACGATAATATAGGGTAAATGTCTACACATCTGACTCAAAGTTATCGCAAAATGGCAGTAAATTCACAAAAATCCTCATAACTGTTGTGACTCCACAAATATGTCTCGCTCTATATTTCTTTTACATACATAATATTAGTTACAATTTTAGGGTAATTCGCCCGAACTAGCCCCGGAAGGCTCCTATTGAGGCGAATGTACGACCGATATTATTGAAAATAGCGCATTTTTGTAGAACATACATAGCATCTATCTTCAATCATTAATGTTGTCCTTATACAAAAACTTAAATTAAATAGAAAAAAAGGGTATAAAAATTTGTTTACTAGTACACAGAAAAAAAATAATTTTCGTGTTCAATAACGAAATTCGTTGAATCAATTAATAAATTGTTTGAATGCGGACCTGTAAAGGAATTCGTGGATTCAAACAAAAGCTTAGTAAAAATAATTATTGATCGAAAACAACTAATTATTGATCGAAAACAACTATTTTTTTAAACAACAACAAAATACGATATCCAGGGTTATTTTTTGATATTTATATAGTATATGCAAACAAAATATTTTTTCAGACAAAAATTTTGTTGACTTTATTTTTGCAATACTTTTTTCTGTGTATGTATATTACTATAATTGAATAGTATGTATTGTATGTATATTACATACCGCAACGCCTCACTATGTATATTACTATAATTGAATAGTATATATTGCATGTATATTACATACCGCAACGCCTCACTAAGCGTTTCGCACTTTCCCCGCTCCAAATAACCACTATATCCCTACACTTGCTATTTTCACCTCTACCTTCTATTTTCACGCCTTCATTTTCAGGCAAACAAAAAGGGAACAAATAAGGATCTAAGTGAGCTGGAGAACTCAATAATACTAAGGAATTCAGCGGCCTGCCTACCTAACCTAACCTAATGGTTTCAAAAAATGTTTGTGAAAAATATATAATTAAATGCGAGTGAAACTTAGTAAGAACGCGAGCAAGAAAAAATGAAAACGTGATGGTGAAGAAATAATTAGTTTATTCTTGGATCAAGGCGCTAAGCACAGTAAAGAGGGGCCAATGACATTGTCCTTTTGAGAATTTAAAGAATAATAATAATAATAGAAAATAGAAATAATACGAAACGATCCACATTTGAGAACTTGTTTGAAAGCAAATTAACCAAATCTACTTGAAATTAGTAGTGTGAGAAAATTTTTGATATCAAATTATCTTTAATTAGAAATCAAACTTTTGTGTTTGTTGGGTATACATATGTATGTATGTGCATATTTATATAGGTATATGCATATACATATACATAGTTTTCAATACTAAACTAAAGTATTTGGAATATAATGATTTAAATGTTTAATTTTCTTTATTCGCTCAATTTAATTTCAAAAATGTATAATTTAATTAACACTACAATCAGTACAATATACATTATCACGCTTTAATGAACTGAAATTCTCTAATAAATAAACAGAAATTAACTCTCAATTAAGCATTATTATCGAAGGCCTAATATATAAAGAGAATATCTCGAGTTTGCTTTAAATTTTAAATAGAAAAGTGGATTAAATATTATTAACTTATTTGGAGGTTTAATTTTTTATCAAAATATATGTTAAATTGAATACATACAGGGTGTCGAAGAACTAAACGTCAATTGCAACCATCATGAGAAAAACCAGCAAAAAAATACAAGGGCTTGCGCGAATCAAAAACATTTGAACTGTTTTTTTAGATTTTTTTCTAATTTTTCCCATGATGGTTACAATTAGTCTTATCACCCTGTTTCGGCTTGATGTTAAGTTCTGGTACACCCTGTATATGTATTCTATACATTTCATCTTCTAATAACGCCTTCTAAAAAATGTAACAGCAATATCGAGATATTTTTATATCATCTTAAACAATTTGTATTTATAGTTTTTTGTTTATTTTTATTAAATATTTCGCTTATAATAAGATGCGAAATTTCTGTATTAAGCCATCAACATAAAAGTTAAAAAGTGTTTTTTTTTTTTTAATTTTAATGTTTATTTTTAACACTTAACAAGTCTGCCTATAACATTTTCTTTTAGCTGCACGTTTGCAGATACATTTTGAATGTGCGCAAACGCTTTACGCGATTACGAAGACTTGTGAGTTTTGTATTTAAGTAGGTCATGCTGCATATTCCTGTGCGCATTCTAAAAAAAGAAAAAGTTGTTGACTTAAAAAAACAACAACTAATATCTAGCGTTTTACCTAGTTTTTCTTTTTGAGAATTCATTGGTCAAATGAGTCAAGTTTAAAAACACACAAACGTTTCTCTCTTTCATTTAAAACTGCGATTGCTATTTTTTATTTGACTCTTTACTTGCTTCTACAATTGTTCTGTGTTTAATTTTTATGTTTATCATTTTTAAGCAGTTTGTAAAAAGTGACTTCAGATCTATTTGTGCCATTTAAAAAATGAGGTCATTAACACATTTTTGATGGTTTATTTATTAGCTTCAAGAGGAAAGAGTTTAAGGGTTAAATTAATTCTTGTAAATTTTATGCTGAAAGTTTACGAAAACGTATAAATTATTTGCATTAAATGAAATAAATAAATAAAAAAAAAAATTAACAAGTTCTCAAAAACGTTTTTTATAGGCTCACAACTTTAAGTTGGCAACACTACTTTATTTGAAAAGTTTATGGTTCTGTTCGTCAATTGGAATTTTCGTTCAAAATTTTGTTCTCTGATGAAATAATATTTGGATGAATTGATTAAATAAGTAAAATTGAAACATTTAATGTTTGCTTCGCTTTGTATGCTGACGGACGGGGTCATTGGCCCATGTACCATGGTTACAATGTTACTGTAAATGTAACGATGTTACTGTCAACTGTGTCAAAATGTTACTGCCATAAGATTAAAAATTTTATCCTGCCTCAACCGTCTCTTCACGGGGAGGATGTTTTGGATTGATATACGCTTAATCACGGCGCTCTGCTTTCGGGGGTAAAAAGGGTTAAGAGTTCCTGATATGTTGTAGCAAACAAAACTTTAGGAAACCGCATAACTTAGGTTGTGTTGGATGCGCTACCAACGGTTAATTGGCAGAACAGAGAGCAGCAAAGCCCCCGGCAGATTTTGTCTTGCAGATCTCTCGCTGCTGATCATGGTTGAGGTACCTGCTTTGCTTGAAACGTCTGGTTGTCGTTTAAACCTGAAATCGCAGCAAGAGAAACTAGTTTCCCTAACAGATTTGCTGCATGACGGCTTTCGTCGTGCAGCATGCCCGAGGTGCTGTTGTCTTGCAACAGATACCTGTACTGAAGAAAGCAGGAGTGATTGTTAAACGGGTGAGTTGGTTAATGGCTGATGTCCTTAATGGACTTCGGCCTACATACTCATTAGGCCTTATCATATTGAGAAATTGTATACAAGAGGGATTAAAAAGCCCGAACTCCTAAGCGAGGCGATTTTTCACACGGCTACAAACTAATAGCAAAAATTTGCGGCCTGTGTGACACGGGAACACTGGTGAATCGTGAATAATTCAAACCATGGAGTTGGTCCAACATCAAATTAGGCCGTAAAGGCAGGTGCTGATGTAAATCAATTTCAGAACTATCTCAATTAGTAGGAATCAACACTGATTTAAAAGGCTCCAGCAGGACGAAGTTACTTGCTACACAGAGCGTGCTACAATTTATTTATATTATATTTATATATTTATATTCATATATTTCTTATGATTTAAACTTGTACAAATGTAAAAAAAAACGCTCTGAACAATCTATTCATGTATGTATATCTTGACTGCCGTATTCATAAGAATTATTTTATATTTCTTGGTTTTCGGGCTAAACATAGCACCATAGAACAAACGCACAGACTAGTCAATGTCATAAGACAGACCTTTGAGGAGAAGAAGTATTGCTCAGCTCTATTCATCGACATTTCTCAAGTTTTCGATAAAGTGTGGCACGACGGGTTGATGCACAAAATAAAGTTAAACTTGCCTGTAAATACTCACAAGCTTCTGGAAAGCTACTTATATGGGCGGAAGTTTATTATCAGAGAAGGCGATTTTATAAGCCCAACTCAGCCAATCGAAGCAGGTGTTCCCCAAGGCAGCATACTGGGGCCTACTTTATACTTGATTTACGCCTCTGACATGCCAACGACATCCGGAATCCATACTTCAACCTTTGCAGATGACACAGCGTTTTTGAGTGTTCATGAAAACCACCAATTAGCTTCACGAAATTTACAGGAATACATTTCAATATTAGAGAAATGGCTAAAACTTTGGAAAATCAAAGTTAATGAACAAAAATGTACTCATGTCACATTCACTCTGTGTAAGCAAACATGTGGGCCTATCCAAATAAACAACTCACCTATTCTGCAACACAGTGAAGTCAAGTACCTTGGTATACACCTCGACCGTAGGCTAACGTGGAAGTCTCACATTGAAGCAAAAGTAACTCAGATGAAACTAAAAGCAGCGCAACTAAATTGGCTTATGGGCAGAAACTCGACATTGAAGTTGGATTGCAAACTTCTGTTATACAATGCAATTCTAAAACCTATATGGTGCTACGGAATTCAATTATGGGGCACCTCCTCAGCGTCAAATATTGAAAAAATTCAAAGGCGACAAAACCAAATTCTTCGAACGATTACTGCAGCTCCATGGTACGTAAAAAATTCACGAATTCATAACGATCTGAGTGTTCCGCTGGTAAAAGAGGAATTTTCCAAGTACGCGACAAGGTATGTCAGTAAACTGGAACTTCATCCAAACCCTCTCGCGCGCAATATACTTAATTTTGGCGGCCACACTCGGCTTAAAAGAAGGGATACCGCTGCCACCATCAGATTGCTCAATAGGTGATTTTACCGAAATAGCTCCCGCATAATAAAACTTTTTGTCTAGCATTGGCCGGACTTAAGAATCCCATTTTTTAAATTTAGTGTTAAGATTTGAATACTTATTGTTAGTTCATTTGGAAGATTCAATAAATAAAAAATGCTACAAAAAAAAAAAAAAAAATATTTCTAAAGGTTTATTTAACTAACTTTGTAAAGAAAATTGTCAAATAAACCTGTAATAAATAAAAAATATTTGTTTGGAATATAACCGCTAAAAGGCGTTTTCAATATTTTATTAAACAATCCTAATAATTTTATTTTCAATTAGTTGATTAAAATGTGAATTTTACCAACTAGCAAAAATACTGGGGTTTCTGATCCCAAATGCGGCAATTTCGCTTTAAGCGTCGAGATAAAATTACGTAGCGTTTGCAACACTGTTTTAAGAGGGACTCAATTAACGCAGATATAACACTGGCTAATAGATAGTCTTGTATAGTATAGTAAAAAAGGCTAGCAGTGTCCAAATAACACAGCGTGGCGCAGAACCACTTTTTTTATTTCAATGTTCAATAACTTTTTAGTTTATCTATATTTTTTTTATTTCTGAACTTTGTGAAGAAGACTAAAGGAATTTAACATGGAACAGTACACAATAGAACAGCGATCAAAAATAAGAATTTCATTTTGAAAACTAAAGATCAATTCAAACCATAAAGGTAGTTCTGCGCCACCCTGTATATGTAAATATGTGTGTATGGTGAAAAAAAATTGCCTTTAGACGACCCGTTATGCACAACAT
This sequence comes from Thecocarcelia acutangulata, assembly GCA_914767995.1. Classification (NCBI taxonomy): domain Eukaryota; kingdom Metazoa; phylum Arthropoda; class Insecta; order Diptera; family Tachinidae; genus Thecocarcelia; species Thecocarcelia acutangulata. Next base: position 23,647,745 of record OU612097.1, on the reverse strand, counting down.
TTTTCAACAAATATTATTTACTGTTTGATTTCTTTTTTAAAGCAAACAAATATCCACTGATTCAACTTGTCATTGGCGGTTTAGGGGGCCAGATACAAAATGTTGACTTTAAGTGAAACAAAATATAAAACGCGATAACAACAAAAAGCCAGTATACTTTTAGCAACTTTGAAATGTAAAAACGATTATGTATAGTTTTTCATAAAAGATCCTCTGCTCTGTTAGCAACTTTTTTTTTTTTTTTTGTAAAAACAAAACACAAAGAAGATTTATGAGTCTAAATCCCAAGCTGTGAATGAGTGTTTTTTCATGATTTTGAAGCTCTTTTTACTCAGCAGTTTTATGATATTATTAATTTTGCATTCAGCCAGCAAATTAAAAAAGAAATTTTTTTACGTTTGTGCCACAGCACTATCGCCAAATGTAATTTCCGATTGTGTTAAAAACTTCATAAAATATTATAATCAATTTTTTAATTAAAGCTGTTTGAACATTTTTTTTTAATATATTAATATAAAATGCATTTGGAAATTTTTAATGGTTCCAAATATCAAATACTAGTTTCTGGCAAGAGTTAAAATAAATTGCTCCTAACAGCAGAGCTTAAATTGGCGCGTTGAGCGCTGTTTTGTTTCGAGTTAACTCTTAACTGGCACAACTACATATATCGTCAATTTAACTCCCTTCTTTTTATTGGTTTCAGCCTACCAACCCATGGAGCTTTTTCACGAAGTAAACAGAGATGAAGCAAGATAAAAGAGAGACAGTGAGTGAAAAATATTTACATCAGCACCTGCATTTACGGCCTTATCCTGATGATGGACCCATTTCACGGAGTGAATTATTCACGATTCACCAGCCCGCCGTGTGGCTTCTGCACATATAGCAATTCTTGGTTCATTAGTTCGGGCCATCTAATCCCTCCTGTATGCAATTTCCCAGCAAGTGAAACTACATGCACCTTTTCATTTTTCTCTTCACGATTTGTAGTTTCATTCGTAAACAATTAACTTTGTTACCACCAAAGTGTGCGTAAGTGAGATAAAGTAATAATACAATGAATGCTATATCTGTTTTAAAATATCTGCATAAATTTATTATTATTTATTTATTATTTATTTATTTATTTAAATGAATTATAAGCCTTAAAGGCCAAATTAATTCATAGTTTTTAAAAGGCAAAATGCTATATGTACATACATTGATATTATTTAATACTATCAATTAATAAAAATAAAGTTAAAACTACCCCCCATTTTTTTTTTCTCTTTTTTTTTCTTTCTTTCTTGCACAAATAATGAAAAATACTTTTGAAATGTTGTATTAAGTTTAAAATAAATAAAATCCTGGAGCACTACAGCGAATTGTACTTTTATATATTTTGAATCATGGTCTTGAATTGAGACAATGTTTTATTAAAATTCCGTGCCGAATATGGAAGCATACTGTTCTATATTCTAACCACTTTCAAAACAAATGATCTGGTCATATATAAACTCGAATGCCGAGGACAAATTAAAACAGTTGTTCTTGAAGAACTACCAAATATAAAGCGTTCGTAAATATATGAGGGCTTTCCACTTTTCATTAACTTATAAAATTGAATTATTAAGCGCTGATTAACAAAACTTTCGAAATCCGTACCTATGGTTTAACAACGAAAGCCGACACGTGGTCATGGTACCTAAGATTGTAAATAAATCGTACTACTCTGTTCAGACACATCCTAAGTCTTGCCATATTTTGCTGTGATGTACCAGAAAAAATTTCAATTCCATATAAGAAAAGTGGAAGACATAATGAAATGGCTACTCGCTTTTTAACTCTTAAAGGAAGAAACAGAGCTGTATTGTACAGACGTTTTATTATGAATGATACACGCGATACAATATTGTTTATCTGATGCAAAAAATCCAGTTTAGTATCAATGTATATACCAAGAACTTTGTGATGCGAGACGTATTCAAGTACATCGTTTCTAATGTAAATCACTGGTGGAAGTGTACTTTGGGAGAAAAACATTGCTCTCGATTTTGAAGCATTCAAACTCAAAAAATTGTTTTCTGCCCAATCAACTATAACCCGCAATTCCTCATTTATATTGCTAGCTAAATAGCCCAAACCTAGACCCCTATCATCTGCCAGTATTTGAATATCGTCTGCATATGTATAGCATTTCGTGTACTTTATCTTCTTATAAAGGTCATTCATGTATATCATAAATAACATTGGTCCTAAGATAGACCCTTGGGGAACTCCTCTTTCAACTTCCAACAAAGATGACTGCATAGACTTCAGCTGCACGTATTGTTTCCTTTTACTTATAAATGAATTTATCAATGCACAAGCAGTTTAAAAACCTGATTTCATTTTATTCAAACGTCACTTGTTTCATCTCTGTATAATTTGTGGGTTTGTCTCCCATTGACTATCTGGAGAATTGCTCTTTGTGAGACCGCTTAAGACAGATGGTCTAGTGAGGTTAGCTGTCGAATATCAAGGCTGACATGTCCCGGATATGATAACATGAGGTGGTTCCGACGGGACACTGCCACATAGGGACGCAGGCAAGGTGGTTAAATCTTCCATTTAATGACTTCTGTAGAAATTGTAGACACGAGGAGGAGGTAGAACGTTGAGCACTTCTTCTGTCGATGTCCAGCTCTTTCTTATACGATAAGAGCTTTGTATGTAGGCAGACCGATGCTGCATGATTTGGCGGGAGTATCGGAATGTGAAGTAAGTGGATTGGACTCCTTTATCCGATCCTCGGGTTGGTTATAAAACAGTGATATACAGATCTGCTGAGATTTATATCACAACCAGGCAACACAACGGGACCGAAATGGACCCAAATGAGATGGCAGACTATTAAACCTAACCTAACCTAACCATACAGAAGAAGTTTTTTTAGCCAGAGATTTCTCTATATGGCTGTACACATAACACAAAATTGGCAATCTATCTGAGCCTTGTAAGCTAAACGGGGGCACCGGTGAGCCGTGAATAGAAAGCATGTTTAGCGAACCATTGACCACTTTGGAAATGGTGACTGGGCTTTAGCTCTTAGGTCAATTGAAACTTGTAAGCGTATAAATTCAAATCTTTACTCAAAATTCGCATCAGTGATGGTCGTGAGATATTCGGCACTATGACGAGTCGATTTTGACGGCTTTTCTGGCACATTGCAACAGCAATGTCTGCCGGAGAACGAATTGGGTGAGCATGCACAAATGTTTGCACGTTTCATTTGTGCGCAATCTTCCCGATTATGGCCACAATTGGTTGCTGTTTGAATGCCCATTTTCGTTAAAGGCTTCCACAATCTTAATGCGCTACTTAATTGTGTACCTCTCCATGTTTGAATTTGTAAAACCCTGAAACAAAGATATGTCAACTTAAGTTGTGGAAAAAAATTTACGTTATGTTTCACAATTATAAAATAGAACCGTATAATGAGAACAAGCATTTGTGTAATAATTACCAACGACAATGTTAATTAGTTGTACGATTAGACGGATAATGCATAAGACTTTAATGCGAGCTTGTGAATTGAACTATTATTGTGATTTTATTCTTAAATTTAAATATTTTAGCTATGCAGCTTATAAACTGCAAATTTCCCTTCCCATCAATGAATAGTTTTCTCATTAGAAACAAAAAATTGTTTCCAAGCGCCAAAGCCAGTTTTTAGTACTCGTAGCATTATTAATTATGCTGGGAAACTTTTTTCATAACTTTTTGTCTTCCTTATTTTAACAGTTCGCTTTTGTTAATTGCTTTAAGCGCATTTTTAAACATTTTCAAAAGCAAGTAACTTTTTATAACTTAAAAAAATACTGCCGGCATCAAATAATTTTTACAAATTCGCTTTACAGCAAAAATTAATTTGTTAACTAAGTTTTTTTTTCTTTCTCAAACAAACGGCAAAGATAATTTAATCTTATTAAAGCCCAACTATACTTTCCCAAGAACAAGCAACCATAAATAAATTTAAAAGTATTCTTACCTGTTTACTTACATAATACGATCTTTAAGATTAAAATAAAAAAAAAAATTGTAACATGATATTTTTCATTAAATGTTCAGTTGCATGTTTCATGCTCCAAAAAGTTTTTCATTTGTTAGAAATAAGCCAGTAAAGCATGACAAGAACTTTTAGATTTTAAGCAAAGTTGCAGACACCAAAAGTAATTAATAGGCAAGTATAGTATTTGCATTCTTAAAGACTGTTTCACGATCTCGAACGTTAACGTTCACCAGTACTTGTGGTCCACTTTTAAGCCCCAGTGCAACATAATGCGAGAAAACGTAACAAAAGATATAGATGGGATAGTTGGGATTTCGCTTAACAGCTGTAAGGAACAACTTTAAGCAATCGCACAGCACAGATGATTTAGTGAGGTTGCCTGTGAAACATCAAGCTTGACATGGCCCAGGCATCATAATTGGAGGACTACTATACTATATTGGGGACCGCCCTGACGGAGAGTGCGTTCTAGTGTGGCAATTCTGAGAGGACATTGCCACATAGGGACGCACGCGCGAAGTCTTCCATTTAATAATTTCTGCAGAATTTCTGCAGGTCTTTCTTATATAAGGGCTTTGTATGTATACAGCCCGCTGCTGTACAATTTAGCAGAAATATCGGAATGTAATGTAGGTAGATTAGAAGCTTTCATCCAATCCTCGGGTTGGTTTTGAACTGGACCAGTGATATGTATATCCGCAGAGAATCATATCACACGCAAGCAACACAACGGTACCAAATTGGATCCAAATGGACAGGCTTTTCAATGGCTGGCAAATTTTTAAACATAACCTAACCTAGCAAAAAATATACCAACTTAAAAAAAAAATCTAATTTTTGGGTTACAAATACGTTTCTTTGCCGTATAAAATTTTTTGCGAACGTTAACGTTCGGGATTGTGTAACAGGCTGTTAATATTACGAAACAGTACTTAAGCTGGATTTATGAGATCTCATCAATAAGTACGTGAATTTTTGAAAACAAACCCGTTATCTTGCTTCAACCACCTTATTCACCGGACTTGGCCGCCGCTGACTTTTTCCTCTTCCCAAAACTGAAGACACTGATAAAAGGAAAGCGTTTTGCTACGATTGAGGAGATAAAAGATAAATCGAAACAGGAGCTGTTGGCGATACCAAAAAGCGCGTTTTAGGAAGTGTTTCGCTGGCATAAGTGTATTATATCTGTGGGGGATTACTTTGAAGGGGACAAGACGAATAAATAAATACTTTTTGAAAAAATTTAAAGTTACGATTATTTTTTGATCAGACCTCGTATAAAGAAAACGGACGAAAGTGAAAGAAACACGTATACACAGCATGGAAGAATGAGATGATATATATATAACTTTAGAAGCAAAGATAGCTCAATTAATATATAAATAATTTTACAAAAGAATTTTGTTTGTTTGCAGCTTAAAAAACTATTTTTACCTGCAGAAAGAAATCTGTGTACAACTGAAAAATAATAACAAAACATTATCGGATATATAATTGTTCCTTATTAAATAATAGGAAATAGTTAAATTGATTTTTTTTATAGCGTATTGACAAAAGAAAAGGGAAGGGAAGCAAAGAAAAATTTAATTTGCTACGTTGTATGACTCCTACCAGAAAAACAATAAAAATATATGTACGAATGTGTTTGTATATGTGTAGTCTATAAAACAAGAAAATAAGTGTGGGTTGCTAAAAATAAACTGACAACACATTTATACGCAACAAAAGCAATAATCATATTATTACAATAAAAAAAAACAACTCAAATGACAAAAGACTTTTGAATAAAACTTAAAGTGAAAGAAGGAAAACAGCAAAATTAAATAAAATTAAATCAATTTTTTTTTTGTTTTTATTTTTTGTCAAAAATAAAAGCTGCTGGTAGACTTCAAAATTACAATAAACATATTCACACGCAACAAATATATAAAGTTGGAAAACAAAGAAACTTTGTCGTCAGCGAACGCACAGCAGCATCCGCTTAAGCTGCATTAAAATTTAAATGAAAGATTTATGAAGAACATGATTTAACAAAAATGTAATAAAAATGTACATACATATATCAAACAGTCTGTCAATAAGGAGTTTGCACAGTTGTGAAATTGATATACATACATTGGCACCTGCCTTTACGGCTTAAAGTGATGATGGAACAGGTCCACCCACGGGGTGAACTATTCACGTCTCACCAGTGCCCCCGTATGGCGTGCTAGGCTCACACATGACGAAACTTCTTGCTATAAGTTTGTAGTCCTATAGACAAACCTTTTGCTAAAGAATTCAGGCCTTCTAATCCCTCCTGTATGAAATTTCTCAACAGTCAATGGTAGACAAAGCTCAATGAGCTAGTAGGCCGAGCCCCATTAGAAGTATCAGCCCTTAACCAACTCACCCGTATAACCATCACACGTCGTTCATTACAATAGAGGTATCTCTTGCAAGATAACAGCACCTTCAAGGGTTGTCTGTTTTTGTTGTATTTCCTTTTGTTTTAAGCATTTTAGGGTTTTTTTCGACACGATGTCTTTAAATATATATAAGTTTATCAAATACGTAAACAATTTTTTATATCATGTAGTCAAATTTTTAAAACCTTATGTATAATAAAAAAACTTATGCTAACTAACTTGCTGCTATCTTTCCCTTATCGGAATTTACACACAAAAAACTTAGCAGCTAGTTAGTTAGCATACGTATTTTGATTATACATAAGGCCATTAATGTCCGAGTCGAGCAACGCATTAATGTTATTCGGGCTCATTATGAAAATGGGCGTTCAAATCAAAATGCATATCGTACACTTCGTAATTTTTTTTGGTCAATTTAATCGTCTAAATGTGCGTAAAATCGGAAAAATCATGCAAAAATTTGAGCAAACCGGGTCTGTAGAAGCGTGAAAACACCAGTGCATGTTCGTTCTGCAGAAAATATTGCTGCTATTCGCGACAGTGTGGCTGAAGAACCATCCATCTCAACTCATCGTCGTGCCCACTAATTGCACCTCTCACGCTCGTCGTTGATGAACATTATGCTTAAAGACTTGCATTTACACGCTTACAAGGTGCAATTCGCTCAAGAACTAAAGCTTCTTGACCATTCCTAGCGTCGTCAATGGGCAGAATGGTGGCAAAAAATGGCAACAGTGGATGACCAATTTTCGAAGATAATCATCTTCAGTGATGAGGCACACTTTAACCTCAGTGGATTCGTCAATATGTAGAATTGAAGCATTTGGGCGAATGATAATCGAGGATTGTACCCACGAAAAACCAATGTACCCACAAAGAGTGGCTGTTTGGTGCGGTTTATTGGCTGGCGGCATCATCGGGCCGTATTTTTACCAAAATGCGCCACTTGCCGCATAGCTAACGAAACCATAGCTTTTTTGCGTGACAAATTCAATGGCCGTGTTAGCTCACGTGGTGGCGATATAAATTGTCCACCAAGATCATGTGATTTGACGCTGTTGAACTTCGAACTTTGGGGTTAGTTGAAGGAAAATATGTACGTCGTTGAGCCAGCAACAATTCAAGCATTAAAGGATGAGATAATTCCGCACATTACGGCACAGAACGTCAATTATGCCTCAGAATCATCGAAAAGTTGGACCATCAGATGGAGGTGTGCCGCCTAGGTCGCGGCGGCCATTAATGAAAAGAAACGACAATAACTCCTAAATAATTTGTGTTTTATTCAAAATCAACATCGGCCTTATAAGTTAACCACCTTTTACCATAAAAAAAAATGTCTCGAATTTACTAATAATTTTAACTAAACCGTGGTTGTTGTCCGTGTGCAGACTCATTATTGACAGACTGTATCTACATATATTTTGGATTTTGGGGTCCCTTTGTTTTTGTGTAATAAAGTGGCAAATAAGAGCGGACGAGGCGGCGGGCGTTTCCAACGTGTAAGATCTTAAAACTCTACATGATGCTCTGAGTATTAAAATACCATAAATTATAATATTTAAAGGACAAAGAACACCTAAGACAATAAATAACAAACACAAATAAAGCAGCCACCAAAAAAGTTCAATGTCAATTTCGGAAGCGAAAAAAGAAATGTTAAATTTAAGAACTCTTGTAATTTTTTTTTTTATTTAACTTGAAAACAAATACAAGTTTCCAAAACACCAGAGCATGTTCATATTATTTCAACATGCCACTTTGCATGTTCTGAATGGTTGTGCTGGTTTTACAGAATCATAAGATTAGAGGCAACTATTTTATAAATTGATTGACAAATGTCTTCTTTTTGGGGCGGAAAAGGTATTTAAAACAACGACATTAAATGTTTAACTTTTGTAGTGTAGTGTTTGTGGAGGATATACTTGTAAAACTAAACTTTAAGCACTAATAAATCAAGCAAATTATTATTAAATATTTGTATACTTTTCTTATTGCACCAGATGTTCGTATGTTTTGACGGTCAATTTTGGTAAGGAAAACTTGTCAAACCACATCAGCTGATAAGTTTAAACTTTTTCTTCCAGTGAACGGAACCAACGGATACATCAAAAGCCTTTAAAAATTGTTTATTGTGTTCACACAGTGAGCAAAACCAAAGAAAATATTTTAAAAAAGAGAAAAAGCGTATTTAAAACAATTGACTTTTTACTCATCTGCTTGTTTTGATACGACGGCTGGTCAATAAGTCCGTGACTTTTTATATGAAGCACAGATCTTATTCTTAAAAGTTATTTTATTTTTCAAATGGTCTCCTATGAGTTCTAAACACTTAGTGCAACGTTTCTCCAAAAATACTGAGGTGTCGAGGTCTTCAAAATGGGTATTTGTATGTGGGATTATTCCGTCGTTATAGTCAAATCTCTTGGTGTAGGAACAAGAGATAGTCACTCGCAACTAAATCGGAAGAATAGAGCAGATGAGGAAGTAATTCACAACCCAATTCTTGGATGTTATCATGGAAAATTCACATACATATAAACACCCTTGCATTATCCTGGTGGAAAATAATTTTTTTCCGCAGCCAAATGCTGTTTTTCTAATTCTTAATTAAATCGAAACAATAAGTTGCTATGATATTCGCCATTGATTGTTTTTAATTTTTTGAAAGTAGTTGATGTGGATTACCAAAAAAACGGCCGCCAAAACCACCTTTGCCTTCTTTGGCTCCAATTACACCGAGAAACTTACTATTTTGAGTGCCGTTTGGCCTTTGGTGTATTGTGGTAGATCCGTGTTTCGTCAACAGAAACGAAATGGCACAATAACTCGTCCATATTGCGGTTGAACAATGCCAATCATTCCTGGGAAATTGGCACATGGTTTGTGCTCGATTGTGAACAAACGAGGCAAGTAATCTTTCAAAATTGAAACCACTGGGTCATGGACATTCCTATGGCTACCACAATCGCCCTCACTTTCAGCCTCCGATGAATTTTTTCAACTATTTCGGATGTAGAGGCCTCAACTGGCCTTCAAGAGCATTCGACATCTTTCGTGCATGTACGGTCACGTCGCAATTCAATAAACCAGTTATTTTACAAGGATATTAATGGTGCAGAGTCCCCACAATATTTATCAAGTTTAGGATTGTTTTAAGTGTTAATTTTTCCTCCGCAATAAATAATGCTTAAGGCACGTTTACATAGTAATACATGATATTTAGATTTTGTGGGAGCAAAATATTACGAAATTCTCTCCGTACTCCGTAACAAAAATGAATTGTAAGTATTTTTTACCTTTACACTCAATCAAAGTATTATTATAAAAGTCTAAAATATTTACTGATGGTTACAATTCTACAACATTTACAAAAACAACATGCAATATTCTAGAACTGCAATTGTTTGAGTTTGTAAATGTTGTACCACCTTTAGAAAATACTGGAAGTGCTGCCAATGCAAATTTTAAAATACAGCTCTGATATGATGAGAGCACAGAGTTTTCTAAAATGATTTAGAAAATGAAGATTTACCGACTGCTTGTCAATTTTTGCATTTGAAGTTCTCTTCTACTAAATACATTTTGTTTTTACACGGTAAGATTTCCTTTATTTTTGACAGATCTAAATACTTGTATTACCATGTAAAGGTGCCTTTAATAAGCACAGGAAATTCATTAACTTTTAATTTTCTTATCAAAACGCCGCGTAATCTGCTATCCAAGGCCGCCAAACGCAAGCAAAATAAGCAGCTTGTTCGCATTTAGACAGGAGCCAATTGAATTGTCGGTTAACAGGAGACATGTAGCCATTTCAATGAAGAGACGGAAACATTAAAAGAATTACTTACTTATTGACCCACCCTCGTATTCCGTTACAAACATACATACATAAGATAAGAAACCAAAAAGGAAACATTTGTTTATTGCTGAATTGGAGTGTTTAAACAAAAAGGAAGTTGTTAACCAATTTTGATTATTATTATTATAAACAATTAAGTTTTATTCACTATCTTAGCTCCTAACATTGATACCAATCAAAAAATTATAAACAGCTTGTATTCTATGTTCCCCAGCTGTCTATATGTCGACATTTCATAGGAGCTACCCTAGTCATCAGTAGACTTTGGAAATTTTTGGAAAGATATTCTTAAACATTCACCTTTATGTAAGCTGCCTTGCTAACACATACAAGTACTAAAATTTGATCAAATAGTTTGATGTGTGGCCACGGCGCTTTAAGTTTGGTGTGACATTTTACTATTGACATAAATTTACAACGATTTTGAATCCAAATTCAAAATTTTGTTCTCCGATGAATTTTATTTTTTGGTTGAAGAGGGATGCAGATATGCAGCATTTACGCATTTGGAGTAAGGATAATCCACAAGGTTTTTTTTTTTTGGGACATAAGCACTCAATTTCATCTGGCATCACCAAATGGTAATCCACGAAACTGATTGAAATTCAAAAGATTCACGGCTTTCACGCACGAAAAGTTTACTTTGCAAAGTTTTGAGTCTGGTGGTGGCAAGGGAAAATAAAGAGTGAAAGAGAGCCCCTCTCTTTTCCTTTACCACCTCCAAACACAAGTAAACTTTTTGTGTGCGAAAGCCGTGATTGCAAATACAACATATAATTACCGTATTACCGTATCTTTGCCAGCCCCATACATAATTCACTGTAAATTTAAGTGTTGCCACTACTATAACTGTGAATTTTAGTATTATCATGTCAACAGCAATTCTTAATTAAGCCTACGGTTTTGACAGTTCATTGAACGAACTGAAGAAAATCAATTTCTTTGTATAAATGTTTTTTTTTTTTTTTTTGTAACCGAGATATAAACAATGAAATAAGAAAGAAATAAACATAAACAAAACTGTTACATCAGCGATTTTAGCAACATTTTTTTTCTATTTTATAAATTTTATGTTTGCGTTTTCTTTTTACAAATTTCTTTTTTATTGAAATGAATGTATAAACTATACATTTTTCATTTCGTGTGTTTCAATAAGTTATTATGTTATTCAGTCAGTAAAGCAGTAATAGCTACAAAAAATATATACTTACATATATATGCATATATGCTATGAATTTCTTTTTGTCTCATATTTGTAAAAAAAAAAAAAAACAAAAATCAAGACAATAAAAAGATGAATAGATGATAAATTTCCAATGATTGACGTTTTTGAATAAAGAACGGGCTAAAATTTCTTATGAAATTGTTACATGAAAGCGGCTCTGAACGTTTAGATGTTCAACATAAATTTTTAAATATGCGAACAGTTATGAGTTGCCTAAAATTTTAAAATGTTTAGTTTGTTTATAAAAAGTACCTACTTAAATTTATAAGTATAGGGTATCCAAAATTGAGCTATCATCGGCGAATTACAATTGCAACTACAGAAAGATGGTCCAAAGTTTTTTCTGGCAGAAAATTTGTAATTTATACGTGGATAACATGTGGTTGCGACAGGATGGTGCCACTTGCAGCACAGCAAGAGGAACAAGGGATATTTGGAAAGAAAAGTTCGAAAAATTTCGCGAGGTTTTTTGAAATCGAAAGTGTACATCAATAAATCCACCATAGTTCAATAACTTAGAAACAACATATCAACCATTAAAAATTTGGTTTTTTTTATTTATTTGATCAATTCAGTAGATAATATAAAAATATAAAGCCATAAAATGGGAGCCTGCTAAGCCACTTGTTGCGGGGGAGGATGGGTTGATATCTTGACCGACATACTTTTTCATTTTTAACCGGAACCTGATTGTAGAAAATAAAAATATTTTTAATTTATTGAATTTTTGTTGAACTTTTTATAGTTTTTTATCTGGGGGACAACTAGCTGAAGCCTTTTACGAAAATAAACGCTCAAATCAAATACAATTCGTGCACTTCCTGATTTTTGTTCTTTTGTTGGCATAGTTTCCCCCGGGGAACAGGTCTTTCCTTGGTGGTCACCAAACCTGGGCACTCTGCTTTCTAGGGTATAGAAGTGAAGGACTCCCACGTTTGTTTTAGCAAATAAAACTATTGGACGCTGCATGACTTATGTTACCAGGGATTGAAATTGGCAGAACGAGGATTAGTAAAGCCCTGAGAGGTTCCGCTTGCAGCCCTTCTCACCGCAGACCATGGTTGAGCTGCCTATCTTTGCTGTGGTTTAATCCTAAAATCACAGGAAGGGGAATTAGTTTCCCTGATAACTATGGTACATGACGGTTTTGGGTGGCTAACAAGCGCCCGAGGTGCTGTTGTCTTACAACAAATACCTGTTATATAAGGAACCAGAAGTGATGTTTGAACGGTTGAGTTACGTAATGGCTGATGCTCTCAATGGGCTTCGGCCCACCAACTCATTAAGCCTTGTCTTCCATCCATTGACCGCTGAGAAATTGCATCCAGGCGTTAATAGAAGGCCCGAACTCTTAAGCAATAGATTTGTCTATATGGCTACAAACGTATGGCACAAAGTTGTGACCTGCAAGCTACACGGAGGCGCAGGTGAATTGTATATAATTCACCCCGTGGAATTGGACTATCATCAGATAAGACCGTCCAGACTGGTGCTGATGTAAATCAATTTCAACACCTGTCAGCATAGTCATGTGCAGGCTGTTGTTCGCGGTAGTTTCGCAGAACATTCGTCAACTTCGACCGGTGAGATGATAACAGATTTCTTGTGGCCTGAAATTGATATGGACCTGGATGATTCGTAGTTGTGCCACTTACCACAATTACTCGTTTTCGCTAGAATTTCAAAAGCCGTGTTATCATAAGCCGTAGGGATGTTAATCAGCCGGTACGATCATGTGATTTGAAACCGATTTGTTTTTGAGATGAAAAATTGTACATCGATAAGCCAAGAACAGTTCAAAATCTAAAGGATGAGATAATTCCGGATATTAAACCTAAGTAATATCTCGAGAGTGTTTGAAAATATGGACAATCGGATAGAGGTCCATATTTTCCATATTACCGAAGCTGTAGTAAGCATTTGTTTCACAAATAATTTTCATAGATCCTGCTATCATAATATTTCTCTGAATCTTGTTTTATTCACAATTAATATCGTACTCTTTAGTGTTGCCAAAAATTTTGAATTTGTAACCCAAAAACGGTATTTTTGAGCTGTGGCATTGTTGCAATAAGAGGGAGAGAGATGGTACATATGATCAGCAGGTTTGGCAAGCGAATATATAGTATTATTTATTTCCAAGTATAAAGGACGGTCCTGTGGCGCAATGGATAACGCGTCTGACTACGGATCAGAAGATTCCAGGTTCGACTCCTGGCAGGATCGAATATTATTTTTACGAATTTCCTTGTGGGATTTATATTTCACATGTTTTTTACAATACATAACTAGAAAATAATTTATGAAAATCGGTGTATTTACATTTATTTGTGTAAAATGTAGAAGATACATATAAGAGTGTCTATAATAAAACAAATAAACAAAAATTTTGTCGCTCAATATGAATTTCCTAGTATTGTTGCATTATGCAAACCAAGGCGAAGTCAAAATAGGTAAATGCGCGAGAACAACAAATACAACATTACAAAAAAATCTTTGTGAAATATCAGAGGAAAAATATAAATACAAAAAAAAAAAAACAAAAAAATATAATAAAAATATATTGTTTACAGGAAAAAAAAACTTATAGCAAACTTTGATGATCTGAGCTTGGAAAGGTGAAAAAGGTCAGCCGGTTTGCAGAGAGTTGTTGATCATACCTGGCTCTCAAGCCACAATTTTTTTTGTTATGTATTAAAAATGATTCGATGAATTTTTTTATTCAACTTTTATCCTCAATTCTTTAAAAATTGAATTTAGTAGTTTTGTTTACGTTTCTTGACAGTTCATGTTATGATATGATTTTCTAAATATATATTATCAAAATAGTATTATGATAACAGATATAATATTGCAATAATACGAATTTTGAAGGCTACATGTGATATAATACTCTATGCTATTAAATTTGACATTTGCTGATGGAAACATATTTGATATTATAACAGCTATTGAAATTTTATTGTTTTATACCAGTGGTGCCCGCAAGTTCTATATGGAAGAGTAAATACCAATACATTTAAGAAAAACTATTTTTTGTTGTAAGAAGCAAAACGTGTACAAAAACAATTAAACATAAAGCGCATAGGGCTGGGCCCTTTTAATTTTACAATTAAGTTTTTTATTCGCTATTTAAGCTTCTAATATTTATACCAGTAAAAAATTAAAAATAGCTTGTTTTCTATGTTTCCCAGCTATCTATATGTCGACATTTCATAGGAACTACCCTAATCATCAGTAGACTTTGGAAATTTTTGAAAGATATTCTCAAACATTCAACTTTATATTCCAACAATCCAAATAAATTGCTGAGAATTTAAAAAGAAAAATGCTCTAATAATATCAGTCAAAACACAGAAAACAAGCTTTTCTATTTATAAACGTCTCTAACATTTCTTTGTTCACTGCTTTTCGATACTTTCAAAAAGCAAATCGTAGCAACCAACGGTTGTTCATTTGTTTGAAAGGTGTAAAGAAATGTTAGAGACGTTTATAAATAGAAAAGCTTGTTTTTTGTGTTTTGACGGATATTATTAGAGCATTTTTCTTTTTAAATTCTCAGCAATTTATTTGGATTGTTGGAATATAAAGTTGAATGTTTGAGAATATTTTTCAAAAATTTCCAAAGTCTACTGATGATTAGGGTAGTTCCTATGAAATGTCGACATATAGATAGCTGGGAAACATAGAAAACAAGCTATTTATAATTTTCTATATTTTACGATAGAATTGTTAAGAAAAGAAGTCTAGCGCATAAACAGATCTGTGCTTGATAGTATCTTGAGAATTTAATAAATGTGCTACATTTTTGTCCATCTCTGTATTAATATGCAAACAATACCCAGCTAGAATATGTTGGTTGTTAGCCGTTAGTGTTCAATATAGAATCCCCAAAACAGTCTTCTGACGAGTAACAAAAACATCTACTTTTTTATTTCTTTTTACAATTTTTCTGACACGCTCGTCACACAATCTTGGTTAAACGATTAAAAGTTTGATTGTTTTTATATACTTAAATTTTTAATTATATTATAGATAAACAGAATCAAACAGTGTATAACAGTTTTTCATTATTGTTTAACAACCTTTTTAATATAAAAAGTGTTGGTGATGATTATCGTGGTAAGTCAGTGCGAAATATATACCTATGGTATGAAAATATCGAATAAGCTTTGTGCTGTTTCCTGTATGAATCATATAAGGATTACACGGCTGATTCCTTAAGAAGTTGTAAGATATCTACACGAGTCTCAGACGATTCCCTACACTTAAGATGAGTTGTTTAAGAGTCTCACAGAAAAATCAGCTTTTGTAACACTCACTTCCGTACGATGAACCGTCTGTCATTAAAAAATGAGCTTGCCGACGATCAAAAACACTCTTTAAGAGATTCCCAGTAGAGTCTTCGGCGATTCAAAATGCTAGCTGGGATAGAATATATAAAAAATATGCATAGGTACGTTCATATCGTTTCTTTACTGCAACATAGTCATAACTAAAAAAAAGCTTGTTTCGAGAAAAACGCAATTGAAATTTTTAATTTCCATACAAGTCTTAGATTTTTTTTTTCAGAAAATAGCTGCTAAAGGAAACAGTTTAAGGGTAATTTCAATAAATTTTTGGCACAATACTGAAGGTAGTACTGTTAACAATTCTGCATTGCTAACTCGAAAACCTCATTTTTGAGATATGACTATGTTGCAATAAAGGAGCAATATTTAAATAATAGCACCAAAATACTTGTTTTTATATGGAGACAAGGGGGTTTAAAAAAAACATACATTAAAAGCCAACACCGAAATAAAACAGTAGATCCACGCACCAACTGAACAAATATAACAAATTCTTATCAAGCAGAGAAAATGTATGAATAACCTCGGATAAATACCGAAGGCGAGTATTAAAAAAAAAGAACAGAGGCGTAACATAGATGAAACATAGCTATAGTGCATAATATTAAACTTGCCTTCAGAAGCATATGGCATGCATACTTAGAAATTGGAACAAGAACGAAAATATAAAAACCCTTTTCAATGGGCAAAATTTCCAATTACTTGGCAACACCTTTTTTAACATATGTGTAAGTAAACATGTCGTACACAAAATTAAAGGAAAAAAAAAAATAATTAACACAATAAACAATGAATTACCTTAAATATTGATGAAATACTTGTTTTTTACAGATGTTGCTTTAAAGTTGTTCCTTTCTTTTTATTATTAGAAAATGCACTAGTTTCTTTCTGACTCTTTCAAACACACTCTCACTTTAGTTTGTGTTTAGCCCAGAGCTCGCCCAGTAAGGGGCGTTAGTTGTTTTTCTTTTTTCCTTCTTAAAGAAAACTGAATCTATCCAAAGATTTTTCTGACAACTTCAAATCACAAAAACAAAACTATATGTATACACATTCTACTTGCAATGGAAAATGTGTTAATTTTTACAACTTAATAAATGATTTTTAACACATTTTCTTTCAGTTCCAAAGACAATTATTTGTGTATGTGGTTTCTTGTTTAATTTTAACAAACAAAAATACTTTCCAATCAATTTTCATTATTTGCTTTAGGAATTTCATGCAATTTTTCCTACTTCATTCCAATAAATAAATAACACCATGAAAAATTTAATTATGATGACAATATGAATTCAAAAAATTTTCTTTAAAAATTAGTTTCTGTTTGGGAAAATTGTTTCCTATTTACTCTTTTTTTTTATACAGAAAATTCACAATTTAGTTTTTTCTCAGGGGGCGAAAATTAGTTTGCAAATAAAATTATACGCAAATAACGACCGAACCCGTACAAACACCTCAATTTACCGACGTCTTTTGCAACACTGTTTGAAAAAATATCTGTTTGCGTTTTTGTTGGTGCATTGTATAAAAATAACTGCAGTGCTGCCATATTAATTAAATTTAATATTCATCGCTTAATGAAAACCGACAAAGCAAACAATTTTATTAATAATTTAAATTTTATGACTTGTTTATGCGTTATTTTAATTTATATTAGTAAATAAGAGTTCACAATAATATATGTATATAAAGTTGTAAAATGGAGGTGGCAATGCCCTTACAGTTTATGAGGGAAATTTCAAGGATTTTCAACAGTCCGGCTTCTTGTTTCAAAAGGAAATGCACTCTGGCAGTTTCAGAAACATCTTTAATGCAGTTACGGTCTCTTCGATTTCAAAAAATTTCTTATTGGTTTCTGAAGATGATTTCATATCTCTCACTAGTACGCAACATACTTAATTTTAGCGGCCACTCTGGATTGAGAAGAAGGAATACTTTTGCCACCATCAGAATTTAAATAGGCGATTCTACCGATATTGTTCGCGCAAAATAAAGCTTTTTTGTCTAGCATTAGCTGGACTTAAATAACTTTTTAAATTTAGTATTAAGATTTGAATACTTATTGTTAGTTCATATTTTGAAGATTCAATAAATAAATTAATGAAAAATCTCTACTAGTGTTATAAATGCAAGAGAAATTCTGTTTGTCTCAAAGGAAGGTTAGGGGTAGGGCGCTGGATTCTCCAAAAAGTACTTAGATTCACCAGCTCACTTGGGTGCTGAAGATCGTTCAAAGGAAGCTAGTAAGCTTATTTATATACAAGTACTATCGCCTCTTCCAAATTTAAAGGAGAAGCAAAAATAAATAATTCAGATATAAAAACAAATTATGGAATTAAAGCATAACAACATAACTACTTCAAAAGAGACCTAAAGATTCATTGATGAATGTAAGTTTACGAATCTTAAATTAAATGTTGAATTTTTGATGATATGTACTTTTGAATTTTCGACAACAATATCTATGTGTAATTTGTGAATAAATTGTATTTTGTATGAAGCTAGATAAATAAAAAGCAATAAATAACATTTTATTTATCACTTTCATTAGCACTATGATAATATTCATCGTCTTCCTCATCTGTGCCTGATTTATAAAAACTATCAGAAACTTCTTCCTTGCTACTTTCATCTTCAACATCCAAACCCTTTTTAAGCTTTCTCTCCTTCAGCACACGAGCTTTATAGCGAGCGTAAGCTAGCCCATAGCGATCCACATCACAGCTATCAACATCAGCGTAAAAACCTTCTTCTTCAGTATCAATAGAATGTATATACGGATCACGATAAGTATTATGAAAATCGCCATCATCTGAAGAAGAACCATCATCATCATCTCCATTTTCATCTTCATCGTCGCCTAGTAACCAAATTTAAATCTTTAAAATAGTGATAATTTAAATCAATTATAATAAGCATACCAAACATAAAATTTTCTAGGTCTTTTATTAAATGCTCTGTATATTCATCGTCATCCTCATCATCTGCGCGATCACTATGCCAGGCAGCATCGTCATCTTCATCGGGATACTCATTGCCATAATAGTTTTCCTGGTTAGAGTCTTCCGAATCGTATTCATCGTCATCCTCCATATTGTTATAACAATCTTCATAGATCAAATCATCAAAAACTCGGACGCTAAAAGTATTTTTTGAGTAAAAATATGAATATTGGCAAATATGTTGTTTATTAACGATTCATGAGTGTGAATTGCCATTATTTGTATATGTATGAAACATGCTTATATTACTTAATACAATTCGCTTGCTATCCTGAAAAGCATTGCAGCATGAACGGCAGTAGATTAAGGAATAAAATTTTCATAATATTTTACTTTAATAAAGCCATGCAGGCTTTCATTGTATTGATATTGGATAAATAAATAATAAAACACTGGAAGTATTCTTGCCGAGACAGCATCACTCAGATATGTTCTGACAATGTGACGGATTTTGCAAGCAATCTATCATTTAATAGACTAAAATTTTTAAATAAAAATCGTCAGAGCATAAGAATTTTTTTCAAGTTTATGAGGCGCTTTCTCACACTCGCAAATTTAAGTTTTCAAAGCCGCCAAGCAACTTGAAAAAGCCAAATTAATTAATTTGAACTCACCGAGAATCTGGCGATTACGTCGAAACACTCTATTGCGAGTTCAAGTCATAATCACTAATATTGTGGGTAATGAGAGTGTCAGTTCAAGTTTTTGTTAAAACAACGAGAATAAATAGGTGTAAAATTTTATATGAATATCATTTTACTTCCTCTTTGAAGTGCAGCTTAAAAATATTTCTTCAGAACAGGCTGCCTTATATACTATGATTTCAAACCGCGAATTTTATATAATATAGTTTTGTCAGAACCGCTGATTGGCCGTTTAAAACCGAAAAACAATTTCTAAAGGCAGTGTTTTTCGTTTACGCTTATTTTAAGCATTTGTCAGAAGATACTCCACTTAGACAAAATATTAATAACAATAGCTCTTTACATCAAAAGTTTCCATGTTAGCAATTTAAACCAAACTCCTAATGATACAATAGATAGTTTTCGAAAACGCACGAATTAAAATTTTTTGCTTTATGATGCTGGCCAGCGAAAAATCTGATTTCAGGAGAACTTACTAATTCTAATCTCGTAAAAGCGTTCCAATTTATTTTTTTGTTAGTCACTACAAAAAATTTTTTTTTTTTTTTGCAAAATTGCAACTAAAATTTAAAAACTTGGTTTAAAACACAAAAAAAAAAGTATATAGCAATGAAACCACAACAATTTTATTTATTAATGCAATATTTGTTTATTTCAGAGATTTTTTGTGTTTGTTATTAAAAACAATTTTTTACATATGTGATTAAGAATTTCTTTTATAAACTTATTTTAAATTATTATCCATTTGTGAAAAATGCCTAAGTGCATATTAGGCGTCACCAGTACTTTATTGGGCATGCTTATCCCATATCAATGGATAATTATTTAATTATGAGAATATCTCTAAAAATTATACAAATTAAACTTATTTCAAACTTTTGTCTTAAATTTCTTTCATAGGAGTTTTGACTGAACTATTTTTTTACTTTTTTTTTTTTTTTTTTTTTTTTGGTTTTTAAACCAAGCATATATAGTAATTACTTTAATGTCATATTACAATTATTTGTTTACAGAATAGTGTTCATAAAAAAATCTTATAATAACTTATAATTAATAACGTATAAAATGAAACTAACTTTACTAATAATTAATCACAAGATATACATACATATATATTTAGGCCTGTTTGACTAAAAAATATTTACGCTTTGTCAAAAAAAAAAAAAACTATAAAAAAACAATTTACTTGTTGGGAAGTTAAAAAGATGTTAAAAACCCTTCTGATAGAAAAGCCAGAATTCTTGTCCTTTGTTATTAAAAATAATATATATGTATATATAGGTATATATACATATGAAGACAATAATGGTATAAAAATGGCGCTCTTGAATCTTTTGTTACATACGAAAAGAAAACTTCTGCGCGTATAGTTGAAATATAATATATACATACATATGTATTTATATATTCATATGCATATACAAACAAAAACAAAATTCACGAAGCAATAAAAGCACCAAAATTAATGACACCGAAAGATGAACGTAAATCGCATGTTTATATAATATTTATATAAAGATATTTGAAAAACAAAAGCATCAAACATAAAATAGTATACTCGTAGAATTGATGATGAAAAATTTGTAAACTTAGCAAAAACTTTGACAGTTTCAAATAATTTTCAAGTAGTTCTAGAAATGAAATTTATGGATTAAAATAAATTTAAGCTGATTAAAAACGATTAAAAGCCACTTAAATACTATTTTAAAAGCCAAGCCAATATATAAAAATCATTTAAAATTTAATACTTTACATGAATAATGAATTTATATTATAACTCTAATATTGTTCAATTACATCTGTTAAATTTGATATTAATTGCTGACATTTGATGATTTTGTTGGTTCGGTTTTTGTTTTTATTTCTGCAGAGGATAGAATTAACACATTAAAGTTAAAAACTACCAATAGTTATGTAGGTGTACCTCGTTGTAATAATTAAATGGATATTGTAACCTTTAAGATCAATTGCAAAACATGAATGAGGAAAAAAGAAGTAAATTATAAAGAAAATGTATTCTTAAAAAATTAACATTGATGAAAGTGATCAAGATAAAAAAAGTTGAAAAAAAAACGCGTGGCCCATAATAGGGAATTGAGCTTTCTAGCAATTGCCTTGTTGCTGACAATTTCAATAAAAACGTTTGTTTAGAAACATGTTTAAATGTAACTAACCAACAAAACTTCTTTCTATACATCATAACTTCCGAAGAATTGAGCACTGTTTTCTACATCTGCACTATTGTCAAACAAAAAACTAAAAAAGAAAAAAATAACATGAAAAGTTCACTCCCTTGCCCGCAATTGAAATTGCACTTGTTTAAAGGTTAAGTGTCACTTTACGGATATCGAATCTGTCCCTTCGTTCACATAATTCCATTTAAAGCAAGTACAAAGTTTTAATTATTGTTCTTGTATTATATGTACATTATCATGCGAACGAACGAACAAGTTCTATATCTGTAAACAGCTATTTTAATCTTCGAAAGAATAGATAAAACGATTTATAAATGCGTTGCTCTTGTAGGAAGGTGTAAAAGTTTTAGTGACAGTTGCTAACAGCTTTGATCTTAAAACTACCCAGAAAATTGTTAAACTCATATGATCGACTATGTATAATAATTAAATCAGTGTTAGTTATGCCTACAATTAAAAAAGTCTTATAAACATAAAATCCCAAGTTATATAACCCTATTAAACTTTTGTAAGAATTTTTTTTTTTTTTGATTTTCTGGAAATTTATCGACACAATACGTACAACAACAAATACATTGAGCACTAATTGAGCGAATTTTACCAGGGGGCAGAAGTCCTTCATGACGAACAATGTATAATAAATACAATTTCTTAATTTTCTTGGTAACTGCTTGTTTTTTATATAAAACGATTAGTAATCATAAACATATCGACATGTAACACCAACCTTAAGTAATTATCATCCATTAGATCAACATTGTCGGCCTGCTGTTCATTATCAGGTATATATAAATCATACACATAACCCGTATCAGAATCTGTAGGCATGTTCATGGCGGCAGCAGCAGCAGCTGATGTCGATGCTTGGCTTAAGTTTGTATTTGAAGTTTTAGTAGCATTTAAGGGTTTAGGAATTTCGACAGTCTTATCGTTTGCAGAATGTTTTTCAATATCAACAATGGTAATTTCTTTTTCATTTTCTTCGTCTAGAGTAGTGCGTAGACAATTTACAACTCGAAAACGTTGTTCTTGCTGATGTTGTCGCAATTCTTGTCGAGCTTTGTCGGTGGCATTTATTGGTTTGCGATTTTTTCGCATTACCAACTCTTTAGCTTCCTCTTTAGATAGCCGAGCAAAATGGGTGGTTGCTGTATCATCCTGTAACAAAGAAATAAAATCTATAAAACATGTTTTTTTTCATATTAAAAATCATTACCTGTTCCTTAATAGTACCGGCAAATTTTAAAAGGGTAGATAGCTCCTCCTTATTGTTTAAAGACGAAGTTGTGTCATCTTCGAGACGTCGCCTTTTACCGTTTAACAAAAAGGCCGACAAAGGCTCTTCATCAATGCGGCGTTTAACTCTTACTACTGCTGGCATTTTCGTTGATTGTTCGACTTTTGCCTAACTTTCAAGTTGTGCTTAAAATTAATTTTTATATGATATTATGGATATTTAAATTACTTTAATTATATTGCTTCTTTTATTTCAACGGATGCACGCTGCTTGCTTTTTTCTTGTAAGCCAGAAAACAAAATTTCTTCAACAAAGACACAAAAAGCAATGAGATTATTGAATGTCTGCAAATCATTCACAATAAACATTAATAAGGTGCCAGACTATATAAAAATAGTTTAAAGCGACAACGTTGTTTTTAGAAAATATCGAAGTCAATCAAATATGTTATTTTGCAACCAAAAACTCTTTTTCTGTGATTATATTGTAGTAAAATTTTTTAGTTAGGAGTTAATGCACAAAATAATTTACTGCAAAGAAATTTTATTAATACCATATTGTAAGGTTGCATTATACATTTGTTTAGCAAACGTTTACTTTAGCGTAAAACGTTAATTGATATTGATCATCACACGTTATATTTTCGTTGTAATAACAATAATAACTTCAAGAAATAGTACTTTGTATCATCTTATTTTAGAGCGTTTTTACATTTGGACAGACGATGGGCAGACAGACGAAATTTGAGGGTGCTGTAACGAAAATTGTAGGTGGGGGAGAGTGTGTAGTACACGACTCTCTGTACTAGACATTTGTGGACATTTTTTCTTTCTCTTTTTAACTTTTCGCATTTTTTATGTTGTTGCTTCATATCATTATTCTCATATCAACATCAACTTCATATAAACACACTAGCTGTGCTTAAAAAAACAACAACAACAAAAAAGAAAGAAAAGAGAAACGAAAATTTCTGTCGGTCTATTAATTTCTTAAATGGGCATATTCATAAAAAATTAAAATGTATTTGAAATGAATTTTAGTAAAATTTTGTATGAAAATTTTGAATTAAAACACATTTCAAATTCATTAAAATTTTTATGAATATGCCCAAAAAGGTTTAGGCAAGACCAAAAGAGAAATGAAAAAATGTCTGCCCATCGTCTGTCTAAATGTAAAAGCTGAGTTACCGATGGATATTTTCAAATCTGACTGCCCAAAGATTTTTAATATTAAAATTTTCGCAAATGGCAACGCTGAAGACGATTGAAAACAACTTACAACAGCTTCCAATTTATCCAGATATGGATTATTCTATTATGTTGAATAGAGTATAATACCGATATCAACATATTTTCTTGATATTTTCTAGCGGCCTTATTTATAAAATTTTTTTCATGTTTATTAAGCTCTTATTACACAAACTTTGTATGAAAATCGGTGCAATAACAGCTTAGGTTAGGTTGTACAGGCCGCCAGTTTCATGAAACCAGCCCACTTGGGTCCTTTTGGTCCCGTTGTGTTGCCTGAGCTTAATAAACACGAAAATTTTTTTATAAATAAGGCAGTAGATATGTACTTACAGCACAGATTACCAACTGTATATAAGTCTGCTTTTTGGATATTTATTTAATAAGGAAAAATACTAATATAAACGTTGTAAAAGTTATTCGTTGATTGAAAAAAATGTAAATTGATCGAAAGAATAGTCACCAACGGTAACGAGCGTACTACACACAACGTAAGAGTTTTTAATGCAGAATTGAGTTTTTTTTCTTAATTTTCTTTATTTTAGTTTTTAAAACAATTAGTTTTTAAGCACATTTAAAGCAAATTTTTAAAATTTTTTAGTGGTTTACAAGGAAAAAATTATTTTATAACGTAAAATTATAAATACTATTCCTAATTGCTAGTAGCAATGAGTATACATTTAAAATGTACCTGTTTTTAAGGAATCTTAAATAGCTGTTTTAAACACCACACAATTCGACTTAGTCTGGATATAAATAATCTTGCAAAATGTTTTGAAACGCTATCTTTATTTTACCTCGATCACGGCCGTTTAACTTTTGTATATCGGGTAGTAGACTCATTAAAAACATGGCATCTGGATCAGTTTTACAATCACATAGTTCAGGTGTTGACGGTGCTGGCACCACTAAAGACGATGCTGCAACTCCTCCAGCAGGTGCTTGAGAGGACAGAGCAGTCAAAGAGTTATTTGAAGCAGCAGAATTAACAGCTGAAACTTCAAAACGTTGATGATGGTTTTGTAACTGACTCATTGAAGTGGAATAATGAGAAGTTGAATTATGATTCTGATTATGGTTGGAAGAATTGTAACGTGCTGTTGTATTTGAAACCGTATCACTGTCATTGGTATGAGCAGAAGAGGTTGAAGAGCTATTTGAATTGTTGCTGCTGCTGTTAGTGTTATTAAGATTTTGAGTGGTAGTGCTCACCACCTCTAAAGGCTTAGCAAAAGTAGGTCTTACAAACGATACATTATTTAGGTGATGATTAGAAGTCAACAATGAAGAAGACGACGATTGTGTTGACGAAATATTTTCATGCGATCGTGCGCGCTTGTTGCGAAAGTCTTCATAGAACGTCCTAGATTGCAAACGTTGCAAGTGTTGTAACCGCTGCTGTTGCTGCTGCCTTTTTTCCAAAGAATTTAAGACAAAATTTCTCATATCTGTATCATCTACATCGTGATCGTCTTCATCTAAAGGTCTTTCGACGTTATCATCTTCATCGACATTATCATCACATTCAGACTTAATATCATTGACCAATGTTGAATGGGCATAATGCTGCTGAGTTGGGGGCTCATCATCTATCATATCATCCAATTCCGAAGCATTTGGTTCTGGGTCATCTAAATATTCCAAATAATTATCTAGCTGTGGTTGTGTTGGCGAAGCTACATTTGATTGAGGATTAAGAGCAGCAGCTGCTGCAACAGCTCTTTCTCTTTGCAGGCGATTAGATAAGGAACTAATTTGGACTAAAGCATCTTGTACTTGGGAGTCCAATGATTTCGATTGCTGATGTTTTCTAAAAATTAAAAAGTAAAGGCAAATATTTTTAGTTTTAATGTCCCGTGGCATAAAGCAAAACTCACTTCCTTAAATAAGGGTGTAAGAAAAACATGCGATCGAAATATGTCCAGCAAGGAGGAACCTTTTCTTCAAGATAATTCGTATACTCTCGGCGAAATGATATACGCAAGTTCGTCCATTTAGCCAGACTAGCACCAGCTGAAATAAATTATGTATATGGATATGTGTAAACATACAGATTCTTTGACATGAGATATTTTATTGTATTTAAAACAACAAATAAGTTACTATTTAACACTCACGATTCTTTTCCAATTTCAAATCAACTTCACGCCAGAAATTCTCTACATATGGTCTACAGAAATAGTACTTGTGTCGTGGGTTATATATTGCTTCATTACGTTGCACTAAATCAATTAAAGCAAAAACTTCTTCAGTCAACCATCTAGTAGATGTGCAGGCATTGTTATTGCTGTTGACTGTGGACGAGGCGGAATTTGAAGAGCCCGTTATAGAGCTAAAATATTCTGTTGACATCTTTTTGAATCACATTATTTTTTGAAATTAAACACTTTTCTATAGCTGTTCTCTATTTCAAAGACAATGTGCTAAAATCTATTTGTTTTATTGCGAAAAATTTGCAAAATTTTCACCATTCAAATAAAATCAGCAGCTGATGACAACAATAAGTTGGCAGAGTTGCATTTAAGCAAGATGTCTAAAAAGAAAATATATAAAACGCCCTGCTAAAAGCAAAAATAATGGTTTTCCGTTAATTTAATTAATCCCAAATTTTCATCTCATTATGATACCATAAAACGTTATTTAGGCTAATAAACTAGGCAAGTTTATAGGAGATAAATACTAGCAGAGAGAACCACAAATGTATTTTGTTTTTGTTATATCATTGCAGGTGAAAAAATAAACATTTTAGATAATTGAAACGTATCAACTACCTCTGCTATTATATTCAGATGGTATGCAAACAAAACAATATAACGCCATCTACCGTTGAATAGTTTTTTTTCTGATCATCTGGCAATTATAAACAAAATAATTTTAGTTTTGGCGCCTAATTTCTGTACAAAGCAGCTGGCATTTTATATATTGGCGTGTTCGTATTACTTCCATTATCTTTATTTGTTTTTAATTAAAAAATTACTCCAGGGAATAGTTTATTTAAGTTTTTTGTTTTTATTATAATAAATAACTCAAAGCCATAACCATGGATGTAGCTGATATAAATATTGGGCAGTTGCGTGTGAAAGATGAAGTTGGTATTAGATGCCAAAAGCTGTTCCAGGATTTTTTGGAGGAGTATGTCATAAATAAATTGATGGTGTATTTACTTTTTTTGTACACAAAATTAAATAAATTTTATTTTCAAGATTCAAAGAAGATGGAGAAATAAAGTATATTAAGCCAGCTGCAGATTTGGAATCACCGGATCGGTGCACATTAGAAGTCAGTTTTGATGATGTCGAAAAATATAATCAAAATTTGGCCACCACTATAATTGAGGATTACTATAGGTTAGTCAGATTTCCGTATAAATTTAAGTTGTATACTCAATTGAGATTATTATGCAGGATATTTCCTTTCCTGTGCCAATCGGTGTCAAATTTTGTTAAAGACCGATTAGGCCTTAAGACTGAAAAGGAGTGTTACGTTTCTTTTACTGAAGTGCCTACCCGTCATAAAGTGCGCGATTTGACTACGTCTAAAATTGGAACATTGATTCGAATTTCTGGTCAAGTGGTGCGCACTCACCCCGTACATCCTGAACTGGTTTTAGGTGTATTCATGTGTTTGGATTGCCAAACTGAAATACGCAACGTAGAACAACAATTTAAATTCACAAACCCAACTATTTGTCGCAATCCCGTTTGTGCAAATCGTCGCCGTTTTATGTTGGATGTGGAAAAATCCCTGTTTGTAGATTTCCAAAAGATTCGTATTCAAGAAACTCAATCAGAATTACCTAGAGGTTGTATACCACGCTCGGTGGAAATTATATTACGGTCCGAGTTGGTTGAAACCGTTCAAGCCGGAGATCGTTACGATTTTACTGGCACTTTAATAGTGGTACCTGATGTAGGTGTGTTAAGTATGCCGGGGGCTAAGGCAGACTCTAGTTCTCGTCATAAACCAGGTGATGGCCCGGAAGGTTTGACAGGTCTTAAGGCTTTGGGCATGCGCGAACTTAATTATCGCATGGCATTTTTGGCCTGTAGTGTCCAGGCTACTAATGCACGTTTCGGAGGCACGGATTTGCCAATGTCTGAAGTAACAGCTGAAGATATGAAAAAGCAAATGACTGATGCTGAGTGGAATAAGGTGTACGAGATGTCAAAGGATCGAAATTTGTATAATAATTTGATAACTAGTTTGTTCCCCTCGATCTATGGTAATGATGAGGTAAAACGCGGTATTTTACTACAGCTCTTTGGAGGTGTAGGAAAAACTACACATGAGAGTAAGTCTTCTATTTCTAGGTAAAAAAATATAAAAACCTTGTCATTATTTCTGAATTTTTAAGAAACAACTTTACGTGGAGACGTAAACGTCTGTATTGTGGGAGATCCGAGTACAGCGAAGTCACAATTCCTTAAACAAGTTGCAGACTTTTCGCCTCGTGCCGTTTACACTTCCGGTAAAGCATCATCAGCAGCTGGTCTTACCGCTGCCGTAGTAAGAGATGAAGAAAGTTTTGATTTTGTTATTGAAGCAGGCGCTCTTATGTTGGCCGATAATGGAATTTGCTGCATAGATGAGTTCGATAAAATGGATCCACGTGATCAGGTTGCTATTCATGAAGCCATGGAACAGCAAACCATATCATTGGCCAAGGCTGGAGTAAGAGCAACTCTTAATGCTCGAACTTCAATTCTGGCTGCCGCAAACCCTATTAATGGTCGTTACGATCGCTCAAAAAGTTTGCAACAGAACATACAACTGTCTGCACCCATTATGTCACGTTTCGATTTGTTCTTTATTTTGGTGGATGAGTGCAACGAAGTGGTTGATTATGCCATAGCGCGAAAAATTGTAGACCTCCATTCTAATATAGAGGATAATATTGAGAGGGCTTATACCCGAGAAGAAGTTTTACGCTATATAACATTTGCCCGTCAATTCAAACCGGTTATCAGTCAAGAAGCTTGTCAACTTTTAGTAGAAAATTATGGCCATTTAAGACAACGTGATACTGGTACATCCGGACGAAGTACTTGGCGCATAACCGTTAGACAGCTGGAATCTATGATACGTTTAAGTGAAGCCATGGCAAAATTGGAATGTATGAATGAGGTTCAAGAGCGCCATGTTAAAGAAGCTTTCCGTCTGCTTAATAAATCGATCATAAGAGTAGAGCAACCAGATATTCATTTAGATGACGATGATGTGGATGAAGCATTTGCTGGTGATGTGGATATGGATCGAAATGTTGGTGATATGGAAACTGGCGAAAATGGTGAAGCAGAGCTGAACAATTCCGCTGGACAAAATGGTTTACAGAAGAAAAAATTGACTTTATCATTCGAAGACTATAAAAATCTCTCAACCATGTTGGTTTTGCACATGCGTAATGAGGAAGCACGTTGTGAAGCGGAAGGCGCCGACAGTGGTATGAAACGTAGTGATGTTGTGACTTGGTATTTGGAACAAGTTGCTGATCAGATAGAGTCTGAAGATGAATTAATATCACGCAAGAATCTTATTGAAAAAGTTATTGATCGCTTAATATACCACGATCAAGTCATTATACCTTTGAAAACCACGGAACTAAAACAACCTGGCAAAAGTCCTAAACGCACTGAGGACGAAGAAGAACATGACGATCCGCTGTTGGTGGTACATCCCAATTATATCATTGAATAGATTGAAGTTAACATAAGATCCAGCACTGTTTATGGTTCAAATTTAATCGTTTCAATTTCATAAATGTTTTATCTTTTAAGGGGAAACTTCTGTTTAAAATACATATACCTATTAGATTTTCATCTGATACTAGTTTTTAAGGTTGCCTACAATAAAACTGTTGAGCTTTTTTTGCGTACATATATATAACTAAGCAAAACATAAAAATAACTGTTTTATACAATAAATAAAATTTTATTCAAAACTTATTGCCCACCAAGTATCATTTTCTTTTATCGAAACTTGCTGAAAAAATTAGTATTGAGCAAGGCAGCTTTAAAGCTACATTGGTATTGAGCTTTTAGTGTGTGGTTCAGTTCAAGGCAGCTTTACCTAGATTCAGTGCCAGCTCACGGATAACAAAGCTATTCTTTCGTTCGCACAATTACATTTAAAATAATAACAAACATTTCAACTTAGTTTTTGTTTTAAATGGATTTGTGCAAACGAACGATCCAGCTTCGTTATCCGTGAACTGGTACTCAGTTGACGTTACAAATATTTAACAAAACGGAAAAGAGTATAAAATAAAGCAAGTTATATAAATTTCCTTAACACGAAAACTTACATTTTGTCATAAAAAATCTTCTAAGCTCAGTTCTAAAATCAAATCGCTTCATCCTCGACTTTTTCATCTAGACCATCAAAAGGAAGCAACTGCACTATGTGCATTCGAATAGTTTATAAAAAATATTAACAGATCTGCAGCTATTGTGTTTATGAAATTTATTAGTCACCGTGTCAAAACATCAAAAACTCTTGTATATATACTCGTCGAGTATATATACTCGTCTTTGATTTCAATTATCTATCGATATTTTGACTTATATAAGCTCTAAATAAACTGCTGACAACATTAAAAGGCTATTGGCAACGAGTAGGTAAGCAGGCCGCTGGATTTCCAGCAAGTACCCGGAAACTCCAGCTCACTTGGGTCCTGTAGTTCGTTCCCTTTGTGATCGAGTAAACGGCAACGAGTAACTAAATACAAAAATTTTTCGCCGACTTCATATGCTACGATGACGCCACTTGTAATTATGGGGAGTATTTCATATGTATATATACTTTACAAATTGTAAGCTATTTAAAGACACAACGCTTTACTTTACGGAGTTCCAGTACAATGCACTGAATATGTAGGGGGCATTCCCAGAGAAATTGCCCAAGATAATTTTTTTTTATTAGGAACTGCTTAATTTGATTACAGAACTTTCTGGAATTTAAATAGGGAATCATCTCTTTTCACCCCAAAGTATGACTGCGAGCAACACCATCTCTTTTTAGAACTGTGTATAGAATTTTTACCATTCCATTACACAAATAATCCAATTTAGAAAAGAAACATGTTCCAATAGTTTATTTCGCATGTATATATAAAAATATGTCTTCCTTTATTTATGTTTCATACAATATGGTTTAAGAATTAGTTTCCGAATTGTATTTTTGAGAATGTGTAAAAATGATTGTAATACCAAAATATGATTGATGCGAAGACATTCATACATACATATTTATAAAGTATAACCAACTTAAGTTTAAATCTTAAGATATAAAGTGAATACCATAAACTACAAACAGTTTAACTTTCATCATCTTCAATTTTAGGTGCCAAATAGTAGCGTATATAGCCCAAATCCTGTATGCGGTACTCCACCACCAATGGAACATCAGCAGACATCGACAACTGTACTTGACCCGATAATGGTGTAGCTTTAGTGAAAGCGTTTAGGTAACGACAGGCAAACGTTAAGGTGACAGGCTCCTGCATTTCAATAATAACAGCTTCTTCTTCCTTGTCCACACTAGAAGTTTGAGCCAATTTAACATTAGCAGAACCAACATCGCCTGATGCTGAGAACTTTACACCCTCTTTTGTGCAGCAAATCAACATAGATTCACTAAATTGAGCCAAATCGCGACAAATACGGGCAAATTCCATGGAGGGCATACGCACCACACAAGAATAATCTGTTTCGGGTATACCCAAATGCTCTTGGTCGAGATTCATGAGCTTCATTTCGTAGTCCGACACCTTTTCATGGTTGGGCGACTCGAACATAAAGGTAACAGTGTCGGCATTGTCTTGGGCTTTTACGGTAACTGTATCATCATTGTTAGCACATTTCAAAATCTTGGCCATGCTACCTAAATTCATGCCCATAGATATATTACGATCACAGCGGAACTTATCGAAGCCATCGGAGCGTAGTGTTAAAGATACCAACGACACGTGCGAGTTATCCATAGCTTGCAGCTAAATAAACAGCACAACAAAACTTTACTACAAATCACCTTTTATAATGAAACAGTTACCTACCTGTATACCGGAGTCGCTGCAATCAAAGGTACCCTCATTTAGTAGATCTTTGATGGCGTCCAAGATTTTCTTCAGTATGGTGGCATTAACTAAACGTGCTTCAAACATTTTTACTTCAAAATTTTCACTTAGTTGCAGAAATTAAATTATTTTTCTTAGACTTTTATTCCTTCTACTTTATTATAATTAAATGTGACTTCCTTTGTACTACTTGCGAAAATTGCTTTTATGAAATACCCACAACGAGTGACAGACGAACGCTTGTTTTGGCGCGAACTGTCAGTTTTTAAGGGAAGAGCAACACTGTTTTTTCTATTAGAGACATCAAGTGGCCGGTAGTGATACTATAATATACAGGTATGTATGGAACAGGGTGAATCTAGTATATAAAAAATGGGTATCTTAATCCTATAAAAATATTAATAAATTTAAACAATTGAGTTTTTATTCCTATGAAATGTCGACATATAGATAGCTGGGAAACATAGAAAACAAGATATTTACAATTTTTTATTGGTTTAATTAATTTAATTTTAAATATAAGTTATATATAAATATATTAATTTGTATCATTTTTTGTTGTTACTGATGTTTATAGTTCGAGCTACAAAAAATCCATGCATTTTAAACCAAGTAGTGACAAATTTCTGTTAGTGTGCCAGGTTTGTTTTTGATGTTTCTGTGCGAAAATTTCATTGATTTAAGATTTCAAACTTTAGCAATATGAACTAAAGCTTTGAATACATTTTACAGGCATTAAACATAAAGTAATTTTTCTTGTTCAAGAAAAATATCGTTGTTGATAACATTTTAATATAATCGATTTACTCTTAATTCAATTTGCATTTTAAATATTATGATATACAATGCACATAGATGCACACATATGTATGTACGTACCTATAAGGTTATATGGATGTTGTTTCCAGCTACACAAGGACATTTAAGGATGATATCATATTTATAACACCATTCTTGTAATTGCACAAATATATCTTATTTTTAGCTTTAAATATTATTGCTTTACAACAATACTTCTATGAATCTTAAACTATATATGCGAGTATACACATACTTATATACAAAGTTACATATGTGCAATATAAAATAATAAAGAAATATAACTACATTGCGGTTTATCGGGTTAACACAATCGTAATTTTTGAACTAAACTGTTTTTAAGTAAAGAAAACTCAAAGCAAATTTGATTTTCTGGCGACTTGATTTATCTGGCATACGCCCTGTCCCATGATGCCAAACGTTAACATTTACAAACAATTTGAATAAGAAAAAACCGATTAAAGATAAACAAACTAGCCCAGTCGTTAATAGCAGCGATAGATGAAGTTAGAAACAGAAAACTCATAAATAGATTCCAACCAAGTTTCTTTTTATGTGCCACCCGTTACAGGTTGATATCGTGGGACAAGCGGTTAGTTTTACATTTATACATATTTTGACCTTTTTTTCTGAATTCAATTTGAACGAGGCCTAACCTTGAATGAAGTCTATTCCGTTTTTTTATATAAAAATTTAAACAGTTTTAGTCATACGATAAAAAATAATATAAACTTTAAATTTTATTTACTATATTAGCTTCTAATATTGATACCAATCAAAAAATTATAAGCAGCTTGTTTTTTATGTCGACATTTCATAGAAGCTACCCTAATCATGAGCTAGGATATATAAAAAACAAGCTGCTTATAACTTTTTGATTGGTTATAAAAAATATACATACTCGTATATCCAAGGCAGCTTTAATACGGTAGTGGTATAGGCACAGCAGTCTTTCGTTTCCTTTGCGTAAATTTGTCAAAAATACATAGACTTCCTTTATTTTTCATACAAACTTTTGACAACTATTTGTAAATTCTAAGAACAAAATACATGTTGATGTTTTTTGGTGTTGTATTTATTTTAATTCTGCCACTACCTATTAAAGTTGTCTTGGGTATATACAAGGCGAATTCATAGCAGGTATATGCAAGAGCAATAAATACAACTCTATAAAAAATAAATCCGTTTCAAATGTCAAAGGAAAAAAATATAAACACAAAAAGGAATTCAAAGGAAACGCGAGAAATGTACTCTCGTAAGTAAACTTTTGACATTTCTGAGGTGAATAAAATTTTACTAGCTCTAGAGGCTAATATAAATTTTGACAATAGAATAAAAATATTTGAAATTTATGAATGTGATTGAAATAAATTATAGTTGAAAATTTTAT
Organism: Thecocarcelia acutangulata; assembly: GCA_914767995.1. Lineage (NCBI taxonomy): Eukaryota > Metazoa > Arthropoda > Insecta > Diptera > Tachinidae > Thecocarcelia > Thecocarcelia acutangulata. The sequence continues at coordinate 23,613,263 of OU612097.1, read as the reverse complement.
AACTAAAAGTATAAAAATCAAATAATACTAAATTGGAAAATGGCTCTATTATATATATTATATATAATTTCTTAAGCTGTTCATTTTTATTTATTTTTTTATTAGTTTTGTTTAAATATTTTTCTGTTTTGTCAAAATTTTATGTTGTTATATTTAATATTTTTTCATACAGCAAAAACCTGAAATTTCTTTACCACAGACAAATTATTTTTCACCATAGTACTTTGCTACCGTTTCGCACACGTCCAAAAAAAATTTTAATAAAAAAAAATTTACAAGAAAAGACAAATTAAAGTCGCATATCAGAGATCTTGAAAATGGGGAAAATGGCCAGCCAGATTGGGGAGCATTCTGAATGATATCTGGCGGTCAAGATACAAAACATAATTTAAAAAATTGGTTTTAATCTTTTTTTTCAATTTTGTTTTAATTATGCCATTGACATCTGAAACAGATTAAAATTAAAAAAAAAGTTCAAAAAAATCAGCTGCGCTGTCAATTTCACCTGTTATGAATTCACCTTGGGCATATACAAAAAATATTTTGTTTTATCTAAAATTTATCGGCATTAAAATTTGATATCACTAAAAATTTTCTGTAGAAAATATATCGAAAATTTTTTCTAAATAAATGTATCGAAATTTTTAGCACATAAAAATTTCATAAAGAATTAAAATGTTTATACATAAAATTTTTACATGAAAAGTTTTATTTGGAAGTTTTATTTATTTATTTAATTATTATTTTTTATTAAGTTTTCTTCTAAATTTTTCAGCTAAAGATATTGATGGATTTTTGTTTTTTTATAAAAAATGGTTTAACGGTGTTTTATTCTCGATATTTCGAAAACAATTTGTTATCATCATCAGGAAAATTAAAATGTTATAAAACATTTTAATTTTCCTGATAATGATAACAAATTGTTATCGAAATATCGAAAATAAAATACCCTTAAACCCTTTTTTATAAAAAACAAAAATCAATCAAGATCTTTAGCTGGAAATTTTAGAATTATTAAATTATTAATTATTAAAATATGCTTTCGATCTTTTCTATTAACTTTTTTGAGTGCAATTGTTTTCTTTATTGCTCTGAATTTTTTTTTTAGTTTTTTATTTGTTTTTCTAGTGTGACAAACAGAAACTATTCCGATTATAAAAGAAGTGATTTAATTTCGAATGAATTAATCGATTTTCATATTCTGACGAAACTTTTAAGCAATCTATCAAGAAATACAGTTTTTTTATTTCTATTGACATGAAACGAATTTTTAGTCAGTGTTCACTATAACATAAAGGATTTTTTGTTTGTTTTCTGGTGCCGCATATCACACATTTTTTTTTTTTTTTTTTTTGTATTTAAGAATTCATCATGGACTGGTAAAAAAAACTAACAACGTATCATATAACGTTTTAAATGATTTTAAATGTCTGGAGCAACTAATAATGACATTAATAATTAGTAGATTTTTTTATTATGTTTTGTTTTAGGATTAATCATAAATATTGGCACACACACATACATGTATACTTATTTATTTATTTAAAAATTTATCAACGCCAAGGAAAAAGATGTTTTATATTTGAAAAAAGTAATTTGTTGTTGTTGACGTCAACTACGGCAAAAATGTGATTGTAAAGCTTTTTGATCATCTATGGCAGAAGTGTCCAAGCCCTATGTTAAATATAAATAGTTTTTCCTTAAATGGATTGGTGTTTTCTCTTTCATATAGAACTTTTGGGCACTCCTGATCTATGGCTATTTCCATTACCTTCCATTTTTTCGCATCAGTAGTCATGCATGCAATACATTTCAATACGAGACAAATATAGACGAAAAAATAAATAAGGGCTCAGTGGCTGAGTTGGTTAAGCAGCCGTATTAAAAATACATCATGTTTACATGGTACTGAGTTCGAATCCTAGTGGGTGCTGATGAGCAGTGTAGCGACTGTGAAACAGCTAGTTGTCCCCCAGCTTTAGTGTATTCAATTATTTTTTCCTGTCTTCTTTGATCAAGAGTTATTGATCACGGCAATTATTGTTATAATTATAAATAAAAATATTTCTTGGCTTTAACCAGGATTGAACTCGAGCTAGACGAATGATAACAACCCATCATCATATAATATTAGAAATATTAAATATAAAGTTCGACTATTTAACATTAATTCATACATATACATATTATTAATTATATGCTTATTTTATCGATCTGCAGCGCAATAATTTATCCAAGATACCAGGAAGTTGCCCAATTCTTATTGCTTTTTTGGATATTAATTAAAATCAAGAATTTTTATGGTTTGATGGTTGATGGCAACAGAATTAAATACAAACATACAAATTTTGCTACAAAACCTAATTTATTAGGTTTTGTAGCAAAATTTGTATGTTTGTATTTAATTCTGTTGCCATCAACCATCAAACCATAACCGGACGTGGCAATGGTAGTTCACAATAATAGAGATGAGAATGATAATATAATATGGTTGCCATGCTAATTTTATTAAAACTTTTACCAAATGTATGGTTGCATGATATGATATGGCTCTTGGATTTACTTAGTTTAGCAAAGAGCTTTTCAGACTAAAACCATGTTATTGGGTTGTCTTCAACAATAGTATGTTGCCCTTAGAATATTGTTATCTCAACCATATATTTTTTCTACGTGTGTACATCGGGTTTTAGTTCAAGTTTTTTCTTAAGAAAGATATTTTACACTACAAATTTGCTGTGATCAATAATTTTTAATTGAAGAAGACAAGAAAAATAATAATAAAATCTTTAGCTGGGGGACAACTAGCTGAAAAATTATGACAATATTAAGTTTATTCTGCAAACTCATATTTGTTACATGTGAATAAACTTTGCATACGTATAATGATAACAACAAATATTTTAATATTGTGTGTAATAAAAGCTGTTGTTGTTTAAAAAAAATTACATACAATAGTAATATTGTATACAACCATATTAGGAAACTGGTAGGTGCTAATAATAGATTTAGTGAAATGCAAATTGTGCAAATTAATTTGGACAATATAGTTTTTTTTTTAATTTTTTGTAGTGGTCGCCCTAACATGAGCCGGTAAAGCAGTCTTTGATAGTGAATGAAAGGGAAAAAGAAGAAGACTGTAGGAAAGAGAGATATGTAAAGTAATTAGGAATGGGAATTGAATAGATGTTGGATCTGATAAGATGGTGGGTGAAGTCCAGGCGGGAAGAAATAATTTGGGAAGTGCAGAACAAAATGTCGGGGCTTTTTTGGTTTTGAAGTGGAGGAGAAAAGGTATGGTTGTGGTGCGGGCAAAGTAAAGTAAAGTGTTAAAAAAAAAAAAAAATAAAAAAAAAAAGGAAAAATTTAAGAAAAATATATGTATGCTAAACAACAGGTGTTTTTGTTTATAACACCAAGATAATTAAAGTGCCAAAGAATTTTTAACCCGTGCTTTTGTCAAAGAAAAGCAAAGTAACTACATAAGAAAAATTTAAAATCATAATGGCACATATTAAGTAAAATTTTATGTGAAGTCAAACTTTCCACACATATATATAGAATAAAACAAATGACAAAGCAAATCACAGTAACTTTTATTACAAAACATAAAATTTAATTAGACATTTCCGTATTGGAATAAAAATACAAAATTTTCTGCCCCACCGTCATCGCACCATACTCCACGAGGGAACTGGTTGTGTAAGCTCCATCCATTTTGGTCATCGGCTAGGGGCCAACAAGTTCTGTTTCATCAGTGGCCAAGGATTTCACCCACCAGGCAGCAGCGACATCCGCATATGAATGGTCCACAGGTATTTTGCTGACACGAACTGAAAACGAACGGACAAACAGACATAATATTATAAATATATTTGTATTTTTTTTCAAAAGTGTTAGGGAAAACACCTTTTATTTTTTTTTGTTAATTGCGCCAATAATTTAGCGCACTTAGGCCCCATAAAGTGAGCTCATTTTTAGGCAGGCAGATTAAAAGATATACGGCAGTTTGGCCAGGTGTTCACCTGAGAAACTCTCACGGGGAAAAATATACATATATTTTATAAAACGTTTTTTGATACTTTTTACTTTTGACCCGCGACGTTAAAAGCAAAATTTTTGTGGAATATCCTACAGCGAGCCTGTACAGAAGAATAGAAAACCAATAAACATTTTAAAATTTTTCAATTGAATTTTGATAATATATATTTTGTATATAGTTTTAGTCAATAATAGTGCAGAAATGGTTATTCGAATTAGAAATGAATTTTTTGTATACAAATAATATCTTTCCTAGCTTTATTGCATTACAAATAAAACAGAATTAATACGTTTTATACCGTTTTAAATGAATTTGTTTAATTAGCTCGATGGAGTAGATTAGTTAAGCTAATTTTGTGGTAGGAGGGTGATAAAGAAGTAAGTATTGTTCAGGGATGGCTTGACAAATTTTCATCGGTCTCCAAGTCATCACGGTGAAGTTTCTCAAAGCTTCAAGTGGGTGGGCTACCGATCCTGGCGCAACATCTGCCAGAAGGAGTTTGCTGTGGAGGAAGATAAATCAGTAGGTAAGCTGTGGTGTATAGTGTTATAGGATTTTAGAATACATACCTTTTATGTTGTTTATCTGGGTTACTTAACCACTTTCGGGCCTCATCTATATTTAAATTTTTTTTTCTTAGCGGATTGTGTGGGTTTTCACGAAAGGCTGGCTTGAATATTTTTTTTTGTTGTTGTAGTTTTCTTACCGGATTGGCCGACAAGAACCACCCCAAGACGGCGAGCTTTAGCCGGAGCAAAACGCCAGCAAGTCAGCGAGGTCGGCAATCTGGCAACTCAGAATCTTGGTTTTTCCAGCAGTTATTATTTATAACTACTACTAGGTGCAGCAACAAAAATGGCGCCCAACGTGGGGCCCGAAAGTGGCTTTTGGTTAGTTTTGACCTTGAGTTAGTTATCCGGTTGCCTACAGTGTAAGTCCCGTTGAGTCAATAAGAGTCCTCAACGAGTTGCGACGCTGATCAGTCAACTGGAATTGCTTTCTTCTGGAATTAGATACAGTTTTTAATATAAATTTTTTCTGGGGTAGCTACTATTTCCGACCTTCCGCAGCCTGTAAGTCCCGTTAGATAAGATCACTCATCGTGAACGAGTTGCAACAGGTTGTGGGGGTAAGAAATGGAAGTGGAAGTTTTAATTAATTTTGACTATTGAGCTTAAGCATTTGCTGAGTCAGACTACTATCATAAACTGCAAGTAGTTTTCGCTTCAGCTGGCCAAAAATATCAAGAGTCCTTTCAAGTAATTTTTTTATTTAGTTTTTGCAATGTAAACTTTACCATGGTATAGTAAAACGTCGTATATGGATTGCGCTTGGTTTGTCCTGATATCTTCGAGTATTGGTCTCACTGAAGATCAGTTGCACCAGACGCAATTCAGGTAAAGTTGCAAGGAGCTGAACCATAATTCAAAGCTAACACCACAGCGGCATAACCTAAGTATAAAAGAAAAGTTGTGATTTGTTTCTCTCACAGCAAATTCAATAGATGCTTACCGATTTGTCACCCTGAAAATCCTACTGCAAGTCGGCAGCATACAAGTTTGAAATTTTTTGAGTCTCTGCTAGAAATTTTCTCGTTTTTGGATTTTTTTTATTTATTTTTTTTATTTTTTTTTGTTTGTGTTTTTATAAATCATATTTTCATATTGTTATATGGTTTGTTTTTTTTATATTTTTTACGGAACCGCGTAACTATTCAAAGTTTAGCGGTTATATATTTTTTTTACATCGTTTAAGTATATGTAGCTTTTCTTTTTTTTCATTTTTATTTTTTTTTGGTTATTGTTTAGCAAGGTACGCTAGATAGTAATAATCTGATTTAAACAGAATAGCCGGTTAAAAATTTTTTTTATTAAGCCTAAATTTGGATTTTTGTTTTCACAATACGAAGTGTAGAAGATTTTACCTTTTGCATTTCAAAGTTTTTGCGATTGAGTTATTATATTATGGTTAATACCCGTTCGCAAAGTAGGCAATTAACTTTTGATTCAGCTAGGAACGTCATGCAAAATATTCCTACTACTACCTACGCGACCACTGTAGTTTCAACTACAGCGGCGGCTTATTCTGTCCCGGCTGTTACAAACACGGCAACTACAACCAGCACAAACATATTGCCTGCAGTGCAGCAATTCCTAGGCATGGCTCAAGAAAGAGTTTCGGTACATGGATCTGCACATAATACTCACAGTACGATTCCTTCACCCGAATATAGCGACATTACTGCTAGAAACGATCAGCGACGACGCGATTCCACAGTTGGCTTGGCAGGGCCAGCAGTGAATAGTAACATAGATTTGACCGACATCAACCGTAGGCTGCTCGAACTGCAGCAATTGTTGGTGCAAAATTTGGATCGCCATCCAAATGCAGGCCAGCAGTTAGATTCCCCACCGGCTAATCCTAGGCCGAATGGGAATACGAGGGCTCCACGTCCTGTGGCGCGCGATGTCAACGCCTCTCAGAATGTTCAGGGCGGACAAAATAGTCAGTTTCACCGCTCCCCAATTTCAAATGCTTCACTAAACGAGAGGCTAGGCCATTTGAATTTCTCATTTGAGGGGAGGCAGCACCAGCCTGGAGGGCCAGACCAGCCAGTAAATGGGCAGGAGCCGCATCCAGATCAACCGGAATGGGCTACACCTCCCACCTATGGAGCACACACATACCCACCGCAGCGTGAGGCTGATGTATCAAAATGGGGTTTAAGATTTGATGGGACGCTAAAAACCATGTCAGCTGAAGACTTTATTTTTAGAGTAAATACGCTGAGACAAGATCATGATTTGTCTTTCGCTGGCCTACGCCGTAATTTTCACTCTCTGTTAGAGGGGCCAGCGCTAAGCTGGTATTGGAACCTGCGCAAATTAAATCCAATCCAAACCTGGCCAGAACTGGAACAAGCTTTTCTAAGTCAGTTCAGACGCTTTGAAAGTGAATTCCAGTTGCAAAAACGAATAATGGATAGACGCCAGGGTAGCAATGAAACGTTCGAGGACTTCTTTAACGCCGTGTTAGGGCTGAGAAATCAGCAGAGAGTTCCCTACTCGGAGACTGATCTCATTGAAATCATGAAGTCAAATCTCAAACCGGCTCTAGCACACTTGCTATTTTCTGTTAGTATTGGAAGTCTAAATGATTTTTGCCAACAAGCCAAACGGGCTGAGGACTTGCTCGGCAGTCAAAGGACTCAGCCAGGGTCTTTTCGTTCGTATGCCCCATTGAGAGTGCATGAAATTGATTATGAAGGGAAAGAAATTGTTCAGCCAGATTTAGATTTGGAAGCGTTATCAGGTACACGGGATTTCACTTGCTGGAATTGTCAGCAGCGTGGCCATACTTATATATATTGTCCGTCGCCAACAAGAAATATTTTTTGTTATAAATGCGGTCGCGAAAACGTTATCACGCCACATTGTCCGATATGTCGGGGAAACCGACGCGTGAACCAGCCACAAACGGGCCAGGCTCGTTCAACAGCAATTTAGGCCCAACCACTAACATTTCAGCACCAATAATTAGTAAGCCAATAAGTATTTTGCAGAATATAGAAAGGGAAGTATTAGCGGAGGAGAAACCGAGATGCCGTATTATAAAGCCTTTACACCAACGAATTGCCGAGTACAAAGAGGCAAAATATAGAATTTTTGGTGAAGTTTCCAGTCGCATTAGGAAGGCTAGAGAGCGGTATAAGAGACGTAAACGGGTTAGGAAGGAGATCATGTCAGCAGCGTTGTATGAAGGGCCTGATTACAGGTTTTATGCCAAAATAGAAATAAATGGGTGCGCAATAGACGGTTTGGTTGATAGTGGCGCTACTGTTTCGTGTTTGGGCAAAAACTGTATGGAATTTGTAAGGGAAGCTGGACTCGAAATAAACAAGTTTCATTCTTTGATAAAGACAGCAGATGGCAGTCCTCATAAAATCATTGGGCGAGTAAAGGCCAACATTTTCTTTAGCAACAGTACCCATGAGATAGTTTTTTATTTGGTGCCTACGCTAAGTAGGGAGCTTTTTTTGGGCGTAGACTTCATACGTCAGTTTGGATTTTTCGCCAAGGTTTGCAGCCTGTCTACTTATAATATTAATTTGTGCTCGGACGCCCAGCACTTTTCAGACCCAGTTGAAATGCACGATCTAGCAACAGATCAGCGCAGGCGTTTGGAGGAGGTGGTCGCCAAGTTCCCATGCTTTACGCGCAAGGGCCTAGGGAAGACTAGCCTGGAGGTCCATACAATTGATACCGGCTCTGCAACACCCGTGAAAGATCGACACTACCCAGTATCACCGGCTGTGCAGAAACTAATGTACGCGGAACTGGATAGGATGCTTGATCTTGGGGTCATTGAACAGAGCGAGAGTCCATGGAGCCACCCGGTTACTCTTGTCCGAAAAGGTGAAAAAAACCGGCTATGCTTGGACGCTCGTAAGTTGAATGCCCTCACGGTCAAGGATGCCTATCCATTGCCACACATCGAGGGGCTGCTCAGTCGGCTGGGAGATACGTTCTATATCTCCAGTGTCGATCTTAAGGATGCGTTTTGGCAGATCCCATTAGATACATCCAGTAGGGAAAAAACTGCATTCACGGTGCCTGGGCGACCTCTTTACCATTTTACGGTAATGCCTTTTGGGTTGTGTAATGCAGCCCAAAGACTTTGCCGTTTGATGGATAAAGTGATCCCTGCGGCATTACGTGATAGAGTTTTTGTCTATTTGGATGATCTTTTGGTGGTCTCGCCGGACTTCCCGACTCACGTGTCGTTGCTAGAGCAGGTAGCAAGTTGTTTGGACAGGGCTGGTCTGACCATAAACGTCGCGAAATCGAAATTTTGTTTTCAGGAGCTTCGCTATTTAGGGTATATTGTAGGCAAGGGGAAGCTACGGCCAGACCCGGGCAAGGTAGAAACCATTTTGAAGTATTCCTATCCCAAGACAGCGAAGCAGGTACGCAGCTTTATGGGAGCTACCGGCTGGTACAGGCGCTTCATACCCGATTTTGCCACAATAGCGACACCCATCTTCGATACCCTAAAGAAGCGAAAGGCTTTCGAATTTCCGACTGAAGCGAAAAAGGCATTCGACCAACTGAAAGCGGCGCTCACCACCAGTCCCGTCTTGATACACCCGGATTTTTCTAAGCATTTTTACGTGCAATGTGATGCTTCAGACATCGGTGTTGGAGCAGTGCTTTTTCAAAAGGATGAGGATGAAGGCGAGCACCCTGTGGCATTTTTCTCCCACAAGCTCACATCAGCGCAGCGAAATTACTCCGTGACGGAACGTGAGTGTCTAGCCGTAGTGTTGGCAATAAAAAAATTCAGGCCATATATCGAGCTTTTACCCTTTACAGTGATTACAGATCACAGTAGCTTAAAGTGGCTCATGTCTCATAAAGACTTGAGCGGGCGCTTAGCCAGGTGGAGCCTGCATCTACAATCGTACGCATTTGCCATAGAACATAGGCCCGGCTCGAAGAATGTAGTGCCAGACACCCTCTCACGTTACGACATGGAGGAGATTTCGTCGACTGTTTTGAACCTTATCGATTTAGACTCAGAGTATTTTAAAACACCCAGCTATGTGGACCTGATAAAGGTAATAACTGAAAAATCTGAACAGCTGCCCGATTTAAAAGTCGTGGATAATTTCGTATATAAGCGTGCTCGTCAGTATGATGGAACTGTTTTAAACGAGGATTTCGCTTGGAAGCTTTGGGTGCCGCCAGAATTAACAACGCAAATAATTGAAAGTTGTCATAACCCGCCACAGTCGTCACATGGCGGTATAGGTAAAACTTTACACCGAATAAAAGAATATTTTTATTGGCCTAATATAAATACTCAAGTGCGTGCCTATGTTGCAAATTGTGAAATTTGTCGCGAAACAAAGCCGTCTAATGTTACGTTGAAACCGCCTATGGGTGCAGAAATAACGACGCAACGCCCATTTCAACGCATTTTCATAGATTTTTTGGGGCCTTACCCAAGGTCTAAAAACGGAAATAGTTATATTTTCATCGTTCTCGACCACCTTACAAAATACGTTCTGTTAAAAGCTATGACAAAAGCCAGTGTTAAAAATGTTATAAAATTCCTAATTTCTGAAGTTTTTCATAAATTTGGTACGCCCGAAACAATAATATCCGATAATGGCAAGCAGTTTGTTAGCCATGAGTTCGGTAGTATGGTAAAAAACTTCGGTATAAAGCACGTCCGAACGGCTTTATATTCCCCGCAGGCAAACGCGTCTGAGCGGGTTAACCAATCGATTTTGGCCGCTATACGTTCATATCTGCAAGACGATCATACCGAATGGGATAAATACCTGTCGGAAATCGAGTTTTCGTTAAGATCGTCGGTCCAAACATCGATTGGTGTCACTCCGTATTTTGCTCTGTTTGGCGTAAATATGATGAGTCATGGGGGCATGTATAAGTTGGCTCGAAAGCTAGGCAGTCTGGACGACCCTGAATTAGAAATTTTGCTTAAGTCCGAGAAACTGGACCTCATCAGACAGAAAATTAGAGAAAATTTGCACAAGGCATACTTAAAGGGAGAAAAAACCTATAACACCAGGACTAGGCAAGTCAAGTTTATTCCTGGGCAAGAAGTTTTTAGACGAAATTTTCAGCAAAGCGATTTTCGCAACAACTTCAACGCAAAGCTGGCGCGCAAGTTTTTGAAATGCCGCATAGTACGCCCAATCGGTAATAGTCTTTACGAGGTAGAGGACTTGAAAGGTAAACCGTTGGGGGTATTTCACGCCAAAGATTTAAAGCAATAGTTTTAATATCTTTGGTGTACTTAGTCCCAACGGTCCCGCATTCATAGAAACTTTCGCGTATAGTAAAAAGCGGTTGCACATATGAATAGTCGATGAATGCAAGGCAAATATTTCATATTTTCAGTAACCTATACAGAGTGTATCCTACAGGTTTTTGGTCTTTGAATACGAATTCAACAAATCACTTATCTGGCGATAAAGAGACGCTATTTTTTTGTTTGTTTTGCAAAAACACTTTTTTTTATTGACGTCTGTTGGCAGAATTATCGCGTTCCATGAACGAACGAACTGGCAGGATTCGGTGGCGTAACACGGCATTTGACCTGTTATACTCATCTGAAGCTTACGTTTCTAGCTGTTTACATTTGTAAACGGTCCATACCTCGAATGCCGCCCCATATGCTCTAGGGGAACTATGCCATTAAGAAGCTGGAGTGGTTAGCCATCTGAGGTAGTGACGCAAATCTTAGTCCGATCTTATAGCGGGACAAGTATAAATAAGTTCAAAGTTTGTATAAATAAGTAAAGTTTGTAAAACTAGTTGACCAACCGAGTGCCGATAACGTTGGTTCAGGAAACGAGATAAAAATGCGCGCACAAAAACCAATAGTATGAAATCTCAAAGCATTCGGTCAAGGCACAAACGAAAACATTCATACTCAATTCGCAATATCTAAACCGGTAGCAAGTATCGCAATGAATGTTTGTAGAGACGTACTTAGAATTAAGAGGAAGTAGTGTAGTTAGGGTAACAATACACCAAACAATTCTAAGTTGTCAAATTTTTGTAAATTTTTAAATATTATTGTAAATATTTTGCAACTACGTAAATATTTGAATTCTAGCAGTTACGCTTAACTTTTTGGGAAACTACAGGGGGTCTGCCCCGCCAGAACTGTAGGCCACCGGCTTATAGCTTTTGGTGGACTTAGTCCTTGTAGTTTGAAATCTCAAAAACAGGTTGTAAAGTCCTGTTGCTTATTAATCTAAACGTAAGCAAAGGCACGGCATTGGATTTTTTTTAAGTTTCTATTGGATTTACTTAAATTTAGATCACATAGTTTTAAGGTGTTTTACCTATGCTATTTGGTAAATCTAAGTTGGAGCAAAATGGAAGTGTGGATTTGTTTTGTTTGTAAATATATTTACTCAAACTTGGATAGCCAAATAAAGGGGTTAGTTAAAATATAGTTTTTCTTCTTACCGCTAGACTGTTACGCTCGTAGCTGCCTGTCTTGGTCATAGCAGTCTGCGCTTCCAGCAAATGATGAACTCACCTGTAAATAAATTAATAAAAACTTGATAAGTTTTAAATTTAAAGCGTTTCCGGTTTTGAAGTTTAAACTTTGGCATAAGCATTTTTGAATTATAGATGAAGTAGGAACTTCACACCTTGCCAAAATTTGAATTTCAGGACTAGAAAGCAGTTGGCGTAATGAAATCGCGGGGGGTTTGTTCCGCCCAAACGTCATAGCACTTTGGGTGGACTAAGTCCTTGCATTTCGCAAGGAGCAGCCACTGACTTTGCTTACGTAAACTTGAATGCATTTTGGAAAAAAAGGGTGCTGACCGCTTCCGGTTTATGTCAGGAAGTAGTTGCATACTTACGTACACGGGTCGTATTTCAAGTTTACATATGCAAGCGGGGCCAATTAATAGCGAAAGCATGTTAAATTTCACAATCAAATTCATAGACTCACTTACCTTTGTTATGTTATTTCCGTCCGTCCGATATCCAATTTCTAAAGTTTGTGGCTTGATGAATATTAAAAGTAAAACAGTTATTAAAATAAAATGGTTTGAAATTACAGTTTTACTTACCTTTTCTTAAATCGTACGTGTTGTACCAGTAGCCTAGTGCCGGCGACCCTCGTCGATGAAAAGTGGCAGCTTGCTCACTCTCCAAGCTGTAGGGCACTATGGTAGCAGGCCTAAAACGATATCAAACAAGTTTATTAATTATATTACAAAGCATTACTAGCATGTGGTACGTATGTAAGTGACGGCAAGACGACGGCGTCAAACACCTCGCCGGCGGACTTTGCAAGCGAGTACAATGACGTCACACACGTACACACCCATAGATATGTATGGATTATCGCTTGCAATCACATTTTTTTTATGAGACACGGTACTCACCTGTTTAAACCCATTCCCAACAGAGAACGGGATCCATAAATTGTCCTGGAAAGAAGAATAAGCTAGTAATAAGTTGAAATTAGTAAAAATACAATATCATACTACTTACCTCCACATGCTTGCAGTTCATTGATCGTTTTCTCTTAATAGTAAACAGCGTTGGTATTTTGCGTAAAAATAAGGTGGCCAGATCAACAAAATGCTTTTACGGTGTGATACGGTCAAACCTATATTTCCCAGTAACGTAATAGGGATTACCCAGAATACCCGAAGTGGGGAAAGGGACAATTTGGGTTTATGTGACAGTAAACCACCGCCCTCCCATTCCGGGTCCATAGATGGACTGTGTAATGGTTGGGTTTGTAGTGGTCGCCCTAACATGAGCCGGTAAAGCAGTCTTTGATAGTGAATGAAAGGGAAAAAGAAGAAGACTGTAGGAAAGAGAGATATGTAAAGTAATTAGGAATGGGAATTGAATAGATGTTGGATCTGATAAGATGGTGGGTGAAGTCCAGGCGGGAAGAAATAATTTGGGAAGTGCAGAACAAAATGTCGGGGCTTTTTTGGTTTTGAAGTGGAGGAGAAAAGGTATGGTTGTGGTGCGGGCAAAGTAAAGTAAAGTGTTAAAAAAAAAAAAAAATAAAAAAAAAAAGGAAAAATTTAAGAAAAATATATGTATGCTAAACAACAGGTGTTTTTGTTTATAACACCAAGATAATTAAAGTGCCAAAGAATTTTTAACCCGTGCTTTTGTCAAAGAAAAGCAAAGTAACTACATAAGAAAAATTTAAAATCATAATGGCACATATTAAGTAAAATTTTATGTGAAGTCAAACTTTCCACACATATATATAGAATAAAACAAATGACAAAGCAAATCACAGTAACTTTTATTACAAAACATAAAATTTAATTAGACATTTCCGTATTGGAATAAAAATACAAAATTTTCTGCCCCACCGTCATCGCACCATACTCCACGAGGGAACTGGTTGTGTAAGCTCCATCCATTTTGGTCATCGGCTAGGGGCCAACAAGTTCTGTTTCATCAGTGGCCAAGGATTTCACCCACCAGGCAGCAGCGACATCCGCATATGAATGGTCCACAGGTATTTTGCTGACACGAACTGAAAACGAACGGACAAACAGACATAATATTATAAATATATTTGTATTTTTTTTCAAAAGTGTTAGGGAAAACACCTTTTATTTTTTTTTGTTAATTGCGCCAATAATTTAGCGCACTTAGGCCCCATAAAGTGAGCTCATTTTTAGGCAGGCAGATTAAAAGATATACGGCAGTTTGGCCAGGTGTTCACCTGAGAAACTCTCACGGGGAAAAATATACATATATTTTATAAAACGTTTTTTGATACTTTTTACTTTTGACCCGCGACGTTAAAAGCAAAATTTTTGTGGAATATCCTACAGCGAGCCTGTACAGAAGAATAGAAAACCAATAAACATTTTAAAATTTTTCAATTGAATTTTGATAATATATATTTTGTATATAGTTTTAGTCAATAATAGTGCAGAAATGGTTATTCGAATTAGAAATGAATTTTTTGTATACAAATAATATCTTTCCTAGCTTTATTGCATTACAAATAAAACAGAATTAATACGTTTTATACCGTTTTAAATGAATTTGTTTAATTAGCTCGATGGAGTAGATTAGTTAAGCTAATTTTGTGGTAGGAGGGTGATAAAGAAGTAAGTATTGTTCAGGGATGGCTTGACAAATTTTCATCGGTCTCCAAGTCATCACGGTGAAGTTTCTCAAAGCTTCAAGTGGGTGGGCTACCGATCCTGGCGCAACATCTGCCAGAAGGAGTTTGCTGTGGAGGAAGATAAATCAGTAGGTAAGCTGTGGTGTATAGTGTTATAGGATTTTAGAATACATACCTTTTATGTTGTTTATCTGGGTTACTTAACCACTTTCGGGCCTCATCTATATTTAAATTTTTTTTTCTTAGCGGATTGTGTGGGTTTTCACGAAAGGCTGGCTTGAATATTTTTTTTTGTTGTTGTAGTTTTCTTACCGGATTGGCCGACAAGAACCACCCCAAGACGGCGAGCTTTAGCCGGAGCAAAACGCCAGCAAGTCAGCGAGGTCGGCAATCTGGCAACTCAGAATCTTGGTTTTTCCAGCAGTTATTATTTATAACTACTACTAGGTGCAGCAACATTTTTTAGTTATAATTTACAAAATATGAATTTTTTATGAACTATTACATGAACACTAAATGAATTTCAACCTTATTTACCCTATTTTATTTTACATTTGTTTATTGCATTATACTAATTTACTTAATACTTACCAATTAGTTATTTGAATTGCCCTATGTGTATACTCACTACTATGTAAAGTTGTCCGCAGCGGCAAGTCGAATCAATTGGAAACTTTCCAAGTGTCAATTTGGTTCTTTTCCGGCATATAAAAATACAAGACTTTTACGATAGTGAGCGACTATACAACCTGTGCGATTAATACGAGTCTATAACTTTTGGAAGCCTATATTCTCAGTTATTGTAAATCAGCTGACTAATTTAATAAACTGCTATATTTTGTTGGAAAGAAATAATAAATCCCGATATTTTTATTCCTCTTCTCCCAAAATAGCCCCATTATAGTTGACTCATTTCGTGTTAATTATATTACCAATTCTGCTTTGGATAAAGCAGAATTAGTTAATTTAAATTGTGCTTTTAGCACCCAAAAAGAGTCACGATTTATTCACATATACGTCGGGAAACAAACTATTATTAAATCGAGAATAAGCTGTTTTTAACAATAATACACATTATTATGGCATATACATACATATATTAATGTTGTCGTAATCATATTTCAAACTGTCTTTTCTTTGCGTGTACAAAAAATATTTTGTCGAATTTTGATGGCCAGTTTGGCGCTGGAGGTGGAAAAAATCTAACAATCCTGCTTCCCGATCACATAATGGGTTTTTGCCGCACCATAATGCCCCTGTTTATGTGCAAGCCTTATTTCTTCCTTCTTCCCTCATGTGTTATATTGAAAAAAGTAATTTGATGTTTTCTTTCTATTTACAAATCTTTAAGCATTAAAAAAACATCAACAGCTGTCAAAATAGAGCAAACAATTTACAAAAAATTACTTAAGAGAAAAAACGTTCAGATGTTTTTGCCGCAAAGGAGCAATAAAATCAAATAATAACTTATCTTTGTAAATTTCATTGTGTTCTTTGACTACGCACACACGCATAACATTTATTTTTATTACATATGTATGTACATACATATGTACTTAAGCGCCGCCTACAAAAACCCTGCTTTAACTTTCTAGTGTTGAATGTGTGCATGCATTTCTATATCTAAAATAACAATAATAACAACAAAATCACGTATATGATATATTCAAAGCTTTGTGTGGGTGTTTGAACCAACAAATGCAACAACAAAATCAGTTAATTTACGCACCATGTGCACAGTGCACTACTGTGTCATTTAGGAGTGAAGTTGTATGTAAACAATTTGACCAAAAGCTCAGCTAACAACAACTACGTTAAAAATAACAACAAGGAAACAACGAGGCTACTACCAGGGTAGGAATAATGCTCGAATTAAATTTTTCATATTTCAAAGAATTATTCTCTTTAGTTCGCGAATTTTATCCATAAAATTCGTGGGCGAATTTAAAAATAAAATTTGGAAGAGAATTATTTAATTCGTGAGAGAATTATATAATTAAGTTTGCGAATTATTCTTTTATTTAAGAAACTTCATCGCAATAAGTCTGTTTGCTTTTCAACAAAATATTAATTTTTGATAAAATAAAAATCATAGTTCATATTCACTTTATTTCCATAATATTACATTTTCATATAATTAATTTACAATAAAGACCCTGCAGGAAATGTCAGTAGTAAAACTATAGTGATTACCTATTCACCAGTACTACTGACAAATTTTACCCTTACTAATGCTAACTATTGTTGACATTTAACACAGGCTTGTCCTACGAAATCTACCAGTAGACTGCGTCAATACTGACTAGGTAGTTCTTGTGGGGTCATATAGAGAAAATATCAATAGTAAGATTGTACTGATTTACTATTGAGGACATTACCGCACTGTGGGAAATATCTAAAACTGTATTGATTCCCTATAGACGCTGTCACTATGTGAAAAAAATGTCAATAGTAAAACAAATAGTGATTGCCTATAATTATAAAATATTTAACTAGTTTAGCACTTTTTGCTCACTTTTACCTTTTTATATCACTTTTTATTATTATTATTTTTTTAAATTAGCTATTTTCTTGCGGCCACAGATAAATTTTTAAAACAAATTAAATTATTAACAAAAAATATTCTCTATCTATCAAAAAGACAAGGAAAAAAATTTATTGACTGTGTCACCAGAAAGACACCATAAATGTTGACAAAAATGTTGACATGGATACACTTAACCCCATACTTCCTTCAGGGGAGTTCAAGATAATTGTATTTTTCTTCTTAGTTATTAGGTTTTTAGTTACAATATTAATAAATCCATATTTAAAAATTTTTAATTTATTTGGAGGTAAAAATTTTCAAAAACCTATTTGAACGTTTTAGTTTTTTAATAAAAAGGCTTATCCTAGAAAACTACTACACTACGTAAGATGGGCTAGCTCATTGATATGTTCAAACTCTGAGTTCTGGCATTTTATACTAAAACTGTTATTATGTTTGACAATTTTGTCTGTAACTAATTCTATATCTGCGAGCAAGTGGAGCCTCGCAGTTGAATAAAACCATGGAAGGATATAGATTAGTTTTAACGACTTGTTTTGTGCTATTTGCAATTTTTTTAAATGACAATTTGCACTAGTCGACCATACAGCGGCTGCATAGTAGATTATGGCATGGAAAATTGATTTAAGTATTATTTTTTTATTAGCTAAAAATCATCAATTGAGAAAAAATTATCAAATTACATTTTGGTTCAAAAATCATCCAAAACGTGTTAAAATTATCATTTTGGCAACCTTCAAAACAAAAGCAACTCTAATCATACTCAGTTAAATGTCTTAAAGAATTGTTCTTTCTTTGTTCTTCTTGTTTGTAAAGTTGTGCTGACGAATTTTATTTTTAAATTCACGAACTTAATTTTTCAATTCGCAAGCACAATTTTATTTTAAATTTGGGAATTTTTTCATTCTAATCGCAAACGAATTTAATCAGTTTTTACTTTATCCTAATTTTTCGACCTTGTTCTTAAATTAAGATGAAATGATCTTCAAGCTTGAGGTCTTTTTTATAAAATTTTTTTTAAAAAATGTGTTTATTTAATTCAATATTTCGTCTTCCTTCGGAAGACTTCTTCAGGAAAATTTTTTTGATTTTTTGTTTATACATAAATTATTTGAAAGGAAAAAAAGAAGAAAAAAAATAATAAATAATTTATAAACAAAAATTCAAAAAATTTTTCTGAAGAAGTCTTCCGAAGGAAGACGAAATATTGAATTATATAAACACATTTTTTAAAAAAAAATTTATAAAAAAGACCTCAAGCTTGAAGATCATTTCATCTTAATCAGTTTTTACTATTTTTTTCGTTCTCGAAAACAATGAAAAAATTCGCGAATTTAAAATTAAATTTTTTTCGCGAATTTTATTTTTAAATTCGGGAATACAAATTTAAAACCGAACGAATTAAATAAAATTTAATTCGTGAGCACAAATTTTCCTACCTTGGCTACTACAGAAAAAAACCTGTCTTAAAAATAGTATAAAACATTTTTTATTTGCTCAATCATCAGTTATATATCTATTTGGAATAATTTTTTTGGAATTAATCGGGTTTTTTTTGCAACGCCAAGTCATTAAGCATTTGAAAACACTAAAGATTGCATTTTATTTAATAGACAATCTCAATCAAGTGGGGAATGTTATTAAAAGTTCCCTGTGAAGCATAAGCAAAATTGCTTATTATTTTACTTATTTATGGGAACACGTATTTAAGTCAACTCATAATTACAAAAAAACCGAATAGGAAAGTTCAACACAAATAGCAAAATTTTATTGCAAAGTAATTTTTTTAAATTTTATTTTATTTACATTTTAAAATTTTGTATATTTTTTGGTATTTCATCCCATGCATTTAATCTGTACTTTTAAAGTCCTAAAGACAAGAAAACAGCTTGTATATCGCGATTACTTTAAATACATCTTAAAACAACACTTTATAACCAGTGATTTTTTTGCTATTATCTTTTTGGCAACACTAGTTTTGACAGCTCACGCACGTTTTGTATCTTGTGTCACTATCAAACATCTTCAGTTTGGTCTATAATTTAATCATGAATCGTCTTACAAACGAACAACGCTTGCAAATTATTGAATTTTATTACCAAAATGCGTGCTCTGTTAAGAAAGTTCATCGCGCGCTTCTTCCAGTTTATGGTCAGTTTAATCGACCTACTGAGGCTTCTATTCGGGCTATTGTAAAAAAATTTCGCACCAAATTTACATTGTTGGACATTAAACCACCAACACGCTTACGTAGAGTGCGAACTGAAGAAAATATCGCAGCCGTATCGGCCAGTGTTGGTGATGACTGTGAATTATCGATTCGGCGCCGTTCGCAGCAATTGGGCCTCTGTTACTCCACTACGTGGAAAATTTTGCGGAAGGATTTGGGTGTGAAGCCTTATAAGATACAGCTGGTGCAAGAATTGAAGCCAAACGACCTACCACAACGCCAAATTTTTGGTGAATGGGCTCTTGAAAAGTTAGATGAAGATCCACTTTTTTATCGAAGAATTGTGTTCAGCGACGAGGCTCATTTCCGGTTGAATGGATACGTGAACAAGCAAAACTGCCGTATTTGGAGTGAAGAGCAGCCAGAAGCATTGCAGGAGCTACCAATGCATCCACAAAAAACAACCGTTTGGTGCGGATTATGGGCTGGCGGCATCATTGGGCCGTATTTCTTCAAAGATGATGCGAATCACAACGTTACTGTGAATGGTGAGCGCTACCGTGCGATGATAACAAACTTTTTTTGCTCAAAATGGAAGAGCTTGACTTGCATGACATGTGGTTTCAACAAGACGGTGCCACATGCCACACAGCACGCGAAACAATGGACCAATTGAGAGGCGAGTTCGGTGAACAGTTTATTTCACGCTTGGGACCAGTCAATTGACCGCCCAGATCGTGCGATTTAACGCCTCTAGACTATTTTTTGTGGGGCTATGTTAAGGCTAATGTCTATAGCGACAAGCCCGCTTCGATTGGCGCACTGAAAGCCAACGTTGCCAACATTATTCCGAAATGTTGGAAAGAGTATACCAAAATTGGACTAAGCGGATGGACCATTTGAGGCGCAGCCGCGGCCAACATTTGCATGAAATAATCTTCAAACATTAAATTATATCGACCCAACTATCGATCCAAATAAATATTTCATGCATTTTTCTGAATTGTATGTGTTTTTTTTTTTAATTTCCGATAGTTCTTATAAAATCACCCATTATAAGTATTAAAAATTTTGCAAAAGAGAAATTTACTAAAAACTAATCGCAAGCAGAATGTTACAAAAATTCTTTAATGTCAAACTCAAATGACAATCAATTTTGACGTTTTGTGTCTACAATAATTGTTAACGAACATTCATTGACAATTATTGCAGCATCAACTGCAAACTTTAGCTATAACCTGTTTTCACCGGCAATAACACAATTTTGACGTTTGCTGCAATAAATGTTAACATATTTATTGCTAATCTAGACGGGGGGTTACTGGGTGTCTCCATTAGCCATGAATATGGTAAGAGCATCATGTCGAACATCGGAAATGGCTAATGTGGCCCGCTCATGTCCATGTTTCGTTCATGATCTGACATCGATGCTCGAGCATATGCCTGAGCATCAATGTTCACCATGAAGTTGGCCATCACGAACAAAAATACACAAAATGGCGCCGAACTGAACATACGTATTCGCCACATACAAGAACATGAACCTTCGCTCTGCCGACGTTATGTTCATGTCATGTTCAAGTTGACGGCACATGAAGACGAGACGTTAGAGTTGGCATCCGATGAGGAATAATTCGATTATTCGGTCAGACAAAACCAAAGTCTTGTTTGATTAATTTCAGAATTGCGATTTTCGAATAAAGAATAAATCGATTAATTAATGTCAATTAAGTGAACAATATTATAACTTGTTTTTAAATTAAATAATTCATACAAATATTAGTAAGATGAAAGTAACTCTGTCGGAGCATTCGAAGAGCGTGTTTTGACTTAAAAAAATTAAAACAATAAATGAATGTGTTTGTTTTTTATCAAAAATTATGGTATTATTGGCATATGTATATGCTATAAATATATTGACGTTAGCCCTCGTATGTGGACAACAACAATATTTCAGACTTGCCAAAAAGATGTGATAAAGATAATGACGTCAGTTGGGTAACATGTGAGCTTTTACAACCACATAATAAATTCATTTGTTTATCCCATTCCACATCTTGCTTATAGCCAAGACATCAACCTAACGGCTATTAATGACTGTTTGTTATTTAAGCTCTAAACCTTTAAGAAAAAGTTCTCTATTTGCCTCGTGTTTAAAAAAGTAAAAGCAGAAAAAACAGCAACAGGATTTCCTTTTCATCTTTTCACGACTGCATAAACAGCAACAATCATTCGAACAAACTGTAAACACGATTCCAAACGAAATGACTTCGTTTATTTCTTTAAAGTTGTATAAATATTGCAGACTTTGTTGTCATTTGAAACATTCGTTACTTGTAGCGTCTATCGTTTGGTAACAAAGTTTTCGAAGAACAAAAAAAAAAACTAAAAAAAAGAGATAAAAACCAAAAGAGAAACAAATCAAAAGGAAGATTTTAAGTAAGAAAAAAAAGAAAGTGTTTTAAAAACTAAATTTGAAAAAAAGTTATTAGGAAAAAAGGTGTTGAATTTGTAACGTAATTTTAAGAGTTTAAATAATTAAAAAATAATATAAAAAAAGTAAAGTTTGTTGGAAGAAAACTAATGCAAATAATTTTGCGGGTAAAAAGAGTTAAACAAAAGTTTATAAAATAAAAGCGTTAAATAAAAGCTATTTAAAAAGGTAAGTTTAACTTTTTAATATAAGAAAAATCAGTATTCAATTAAATAGGGACAACTTGTAAATTACTGTTACTTGACAAATTTCTATAGGAAATTTGTCAAATAAGTGTTTAATAAACATACAATATTTTTTATGAATACGGCGGTATATGTATAAAATATATAATTAAAAAAATATTATTTCCCACAAAGACTGATTTTAGAAAATAAATAATTTTGCTGAGTAGATAAATTTTGAAGTGAGGTCCTTTGTAAGAGATTAAAATACGTTAATTTTAAAAAGAAACTCAAGCCAAAAATAATCTACTCAACATTAAATATTAAATTAAATTTTTGATTTGTACATTTGTACAAATCTATAGTTCAAGTTTTTTCCTTTCTTAAGTTTTTTCTTAAGAAGGATCTTTTATAATAAAAATTTGCTGTGAGAAATAATTATTGATTGAAGAAGACAAGAAAAATAATAATCAAATCTCTAGCTGGGGGACAACGACAGCTGTTTCTTAGTCGCTACACTACTCATCAGCACCCACTGGAATTTGAACTCGGGTCATGACGTATCATGATCTGCTGCCTTAACCACTCAGCTACCGACCATTTAATTATTCTAATTTAATTATAAAGTTTAATTGTAAAGTTCAACAAAAATTCAATAAATTTATTAAATATTAAAGGTTCAAAAAACACAATTTTGCAAAAACAATTAATTTATTTTAACCTGGCGGAAAAATATAATATATAATTATAAAAATGTGCCGCGTTCAAAACAGATATAAGGAAATTTATTTTAAAGTGCTTAGTCATGTGTTAGGAGGTGCGATGCATTTGGGGTAAAAGTAATTAAGATTTTAGCTCAGAATTGTATTAAGATTCAATTTTTTAAACTCTTTTATTTTACTTTTAAAATTGGTGAAAATGAATAATAAACGCAAATTTCGGGGCTTTTAAGTAATTATGCTGTTATTGGTTTTCTTCAGCAAGGCTCCATTGAAAAAACGTTAAAAATATATAACAGAAAAAAAATCCTCCAAATTTTGTAATCATAAGAAAGATTAATTTCCTTTAGAAATTTGTCAAATAATAGTTTAATAAACATACAATATTTTTTATGAATACGGCCCTAAGCAATTTGCATTGTGAGACAAAAAATAAAAATAAAAAATAAATTATAGACAGAAAGTAACAAGCTGAGCTTAAGTCGGTTGAACAAAAAATGCTGCAACATTTCAAAGTTTCAATAACTTATTTTGCAAAACTACATTAGCTGAATTGTCAACTGAATAAGAATAGCTCGATTAAGTGGGTCATTGATTTACATCAGGCCGTCAGGCACCTGCCTTGATGGCCAACTCCATAAGGTGAATTAATTATTCACGATTCACCTGCGCAGGTGGCAAACTTTGCCAGAAATTTGTAGGCATATAAACAAACCCCTTCCTAAAGAGCTCGGGCCTCCTAAGCTCTCCTGTATGCAATTTCCCAAACAGTCAATGGAACATAAAGTTTATGAGGCCGTAGTTCATTAGGAGCAGTGTTTGAAAAACTTAAGTAAAAAGTCGGAAAATGTGCACTTTTCATTGCTTTCACTTCTGCTAAAACTTATGAAAAACGGCAGTCGTATTCTAAATGAGAAGATAGAGAATTTATTCCGAACACTTTACAGTGCATACGATAAATTTGGTTTGAAATCGTCAAAGTAATGGTGAAAGTCCAATGTAAGCGGCATGTGGCAGCGGGCGGCAACAATGTGACCCATTTACAAAAAATTATATTTTTTATAAAAATCTTCGTACATAAATTTCAATATATTGAATTTAATTTAATATGGCAATGCCGTTAAAGGCAGCCGAGCGGCAATGTTGAATTCAGTTAAACTTTTTGTTTTGCCGCTTCAATTTGTCAAACCAAAAAGTAACACTAAGTTTACACGTGCAAGTAACTTGTTACAAGTAGCGTGTACATATTAACAACCAATACATCGAAAAAAATAATAAAAACACTTGCAATTTGCACGATTGTTTACACACGCAAGTGCAAGTTCATTTCCAAAATGTCGTCGAAGACAAACGTTGTACGCCTTTGCACTACATGCGCTTTTGATGTCTGTGCTGCCAAAGTTTTAGCCTAGCAATATTACAGGGGAATTATATTAAGTACATAAATTTTTCACAATATAAATAATAAATTTGTAATCCAAAGAAAAAATAAGTTATAGATGTTTATTTATTTTTGTGTTTTTATATTATGTTTTCGGCATATAACTAAAAATATTAAAATTTTAAAAATTTTTCCTTGAAAAATACCTATTAAAGTCAAAATGAAATATCTATGGGCAACACTGTTTGTTTCTGCTTGCATGCAAGTGAAAAAATCACTGCCAACCAAAATCAGTTGCAAGTGAGGCTACTACTTGCAGGTGTGTGAATGTATTAGTAAAAAAATGGTAATGTATTGGGTTTTTTGCACTTGCACTTGCGTGTGTAAACATTAAGTAAAGGCAAGGCGAATTCATACCAGATAACTGCAAGAGCAATAAATACAGCACTACAAAAAATAAATCTTTTTTAAATGTCAAGAGAAAAATATAATCACAAAAAAGAATTAAACAAGTCAGCTTTATTCAAAATTTTGACAACTTTTCGTAAATTCTACCAACAAAATACATGTTGATGTTTGTTGGTGTTGTATTTATTTTAATTCTGCCACTACCTGTGTAAAGCTGCCTTGGAATTAAAAAAAAATATGCTAAAAAAATTTACAATAAAAGACAAACATTTAATTATTTGCTGAAACTTTTAGTTATTTTGTGAAAATTAAAGTCATAGGTCATAGAGCTTGAAAAGGTGAAAATGGCCAGCAAGATTGGGGAGGATTCAGAATAATAGCTGGCGCTCAGGATGCAATACATAAATTAAAAAATTGTTTTGAATTTTTTTTTTCAAATTTCCATAAAAAAAATTACAATAAGAGAAAAACTTAATTATAATGTGAAACTTTTAATTTTCTCGTGAAACTTAAATCCTCAGATCATAGAGCTTGAAAAGAGGATTTTGGCTGATATCTGGCGGTCAAGATAGAATACATAATTTTTTCCCCCAATTTGGTTTTAATTGTGCCATTGACATCTGAAACAGGTAAAAATTAAAAAAAAGTTATCAGCTGCGCTGTCAATTTCACCTGTTATGAATTCGCTTTGAGTAAAGGAAAGAAATATAAAAAAAGAAGACAGAAATCGGTTTTGAAATTTTAGCAATTGAATTTGTTTATTTATGTTGTCTTAAAAAAAAGTCAAAATGTTTCTTTGTTTATTCTTCGAAGCACAAATTTTTCTTCAATTAGCTGCATTTATTTGCCTACAGCAAATAAAATCAAGCGGCAAATAGAACAGTTGGTTGCCGCTCGTTGCCAAAAACCGCTTACATTGGCTTTTCACTATAAGATTTCATTTAATAAAAGGTAATTTTGAATTTACTTTCATATACACGCAAAGAAAAAGCAGTTTGGAACATTGTTGTCGCAACATTAATATTTACTCCGTCATAATTTGTATTGTTGCCACTAGCAGTACATTATGGTTTTTAATATAATATAATCCTCTATGAATATATTAGTATTGAAAATTCCGCATTTCTATTATTACATTTCTTCTAATTCAAGCCATAAAAAGTTAGTTATCATCTCACGATAGCCAACACCATTCACAATAACTGCCTGAACAGCCTCATTTTGGAAAAAATACGGCCCGATAATGCCACCAGCCAACAAACCGTTCCAAACAGTCTCCCTTTGTCGCTGCATTAATTTTCGACAATCACTTTTGGATTTTCATTCGCGCAAATGCGGGAATTCTGCATATTATCGAATGCACTGAGATGAAACGGTGCCTCATCACTGAAGATGGGTTTCTTCTCCGATGATCGGCTGTTGCCATTTCTTGCAAGAGGCTTTGGTTCTTGAGTCAATTGCACCTTGTAAGCGTGTAAATGCAAGTCTTTTTGCATAATGTTCGAGCATGAGAGGAATTTGGGAATCATGCCAGGAGACTGGGCTTAACCTATAACGACATCTGCAGAAGTTGTCAAGACGAAGACGAGGAGAAGACGATTCTTCACCTATTCAGAATATACCCGGCATTGGAGCCCCAATGCCTAAGATATCTAGGCGGGTATGATAGCCTAGATATCTTATGCGAGCATGATAGTAAGTCCCAATTTGCACACATCAGGTTTTCCTGATCAATTCTGCTTCAATTTCCTTTTGAACTTGCATTTACACACAAAAGTTTTGTGTCGTCAAGTTTAAGTTTTTTTGCCTTAAAGTTTTCATATTTTCTGGCATTCCATTTTAAACTTGACGGTACCGTTAAGTCTGCACCCTTTTCTACTCTCTTCTCTCCGTTCTCCCAAAATCTCAAGACTTGACTAGTCAAACTTGATGTGTGTAAACTGGCACTAACAGATGGCTAGTAAAATAGCCTGTAACGCTACACTAAGTGGTTTCCCATCTTTCCCCTTCCAACAACCGCTATATCACTTCTTTATTTGCTATTTCGCCGTTTTATTATCAGGCAAACACAAAGGAACAACCCAATTGAGCTGGAGAACTAAAGAACACTAAGGAACCCGGCGGCCTGTCTACCTAAACTAAGCTACATATTTTTAAGATTAGTGCAGAAAATTTTAATTTGTAGCTCTTCACACCTTATTTTCATTGTTTAAGAGGTTGAAATACCTTTAATTATAACAAGAAATTAAATGTGATTTTTTAATTGAAAAAAGCAAAGACTTGCTAAACACTTACTGTTTAAAAGATTCAACTAAATGGTTTTTATTGCCGTCTAAATGCGTTGTCATTGTCTTTAGTAAAGGGTTTAGAAACAAATACTATAATAAAGAAAGAAAAATAGCAAAAGTGTAATAATTAAAATAGGAGAAACAAAAGTAGAATCAAAGAAAGAAATTAATTCTGCAAAAATGCATGTTAAATTATTAAAAACACGTACATATCGCTCCTTTATTGCAACATAGTCATTTCTCAAAAAATGAGCTTTTCGATCTGCATCGAAATCAATCTGCAGTGTTAGATTTGCTGTTGTTCTACCTTTTATATTATGCCAAAAATTTATTCAAATTACTCTTAAGCTGTTTCCTTTAGGAGATATTTTCAAAACAAATTTTCTAAAGGCAGAATTAGTTTGTACGTTCTTTTCCGTTCTGGATCAGCTGTTTTGTTTCCGTTGAATATAAACTATATGTGCATGGTTTGTTTTCACTTTTTCGTTCTGTTCTGTTGCGGACTAATCTGTTGAAAATAGAATTCAACGTTAAGTGACGTCCAGATATGTGTGTGTTGTACTTTCTTCAGGTATGGAAACATTAATTTTTTATTCAAATGTATATAAAATTTTTTTGTGAAAAGCTAAAAAAATGGTTTTCAATTAAAGATTTTTAAAAGCTAATACATTTTTATCAATGGAGCAACTATGGATGATTAAAAGAATATTATTTTAGCGAGGAAAAAATTATATTTTATATAAGAAGCGTCATAAACTTTGCAGATTGTGAGAAAGAAGTGATCACCTTTCTAAATTATTAATTTGTTTTTTTTTTCATATTTACTCGTATGCACATATTTTATTCTTCATTCCAATGTTTTTCTTTTATTTATGCCCTACTGTAAAAAAAGCAGAATATTTTCACGGAAAAAGTAATTGTAAAATATTTGCTACAGAGCTGAACGTCACAGAACAGAAAGCAACAGAAAGTAAAAACTAATGAGGCCTTAAGACTTGTATGGAAACTAAAAATTTTAAATGTGTTTTTCTCGCAACAAACTTTTTCGAGTTATGACTATGTTGCAATAAAGGAGCGATATGTATTGCTTCCTGTTGCTTTCATTTCAGTCTGGAATGATCACAAGCGAATCTCTCGAAATTTCATGATTAGTAATAAAAAAGTATAAATAGCAGATTTAATTTTAAGCGTGAAAAGAAAAGCAAGTCTAGTGCGTTAATACACAGTGGTATTATGTGTAAATCAAGTTGTATAGTATTTTTGGTACTGTGTAACAAACAAGTGCCAGTGTCATATTTCATTTGTACTCATTAAAGGCCTAACTATAATGTGCATAGATTGGCTTAAGCTTTTGCCAAAATTAAACGAAAAGTCTGTCAAATGCATATGTGAATGGAAAACACTTTTAGTTGGCAATAATGTACTTATATGAACTTAATGATTTTAAACCCATTGTTGCACAACTGCTTAGTACTTGTGTAATTTCTAAGTAGATTATATAAAAAAGTACTAAAAATGACAACAAAGTATTTGTATGCAATAATTTCCAAATAAAAAGTAAAAACAATTTTGTGGTAATTTGTGTAATTAAAAATTGAAAAAAGCTAAAACACATTTCTATTAAATTAAATACAAATATATTTGTTTAAATTTTCCTTTATTTTAATAATTTTTGTAAACACACACACACAAACTCCTGAAAACAAATGATTCCGCACAGAAAGTGCGTTCAGTTTCGTACTTTGCTTAAGCAACTGACATTAGACGAAACTTAACGAAAAGTTTCATTAAGCACATTATAGTTTAGTTTGGTTTCTTTATTAGTATTAAAAATACTTTTTACAAAAAATAATTTTTGAATTAATAATAACAAAAAATAACAAAAAAATAAATCTAGTGTATATTTAATTTAACAAAATTTGATACAAAATTTCTAAATTGGAATATATTTTGCTCGTTTTTTACATAGCCCGGTAGAGTGTTATAAAGCTGTAATCTCTTGTAGAATAAACTTCTTTGCATGGCTGATGAATTAACTCTTTCGATCCTGAAATTGTTCATATTCCTCAGGTTATAAGG
This sequence comes from Thecocarcelia acutangulata, assembly GCA_914767995.1. Classification (NCBI taxonomy): domain Eukaryota; kingdom Metazoa; phylum Arthropoda; class Insecta; order Diptera; family Tachinidae; genus Thecocarcelia; species Thecocarcelia acutangulata. Next base: position 23,584,299 of record OU612097.1, on the reverse strand, counting down.
TTGGACTTCTCCCACATATGAAATTTGTTCTCCTCGGTTCAGTTTTTGGATGAAATTTAATGTGTTAAAAGCAATCCTCTGTTTTATATTTAGCCATTTGAGAGATTGTAGCATAAAATTAATTGACGTATATCTGTTACATTTAAGAATTGATCGCATTGCTTTGTTTTGAAGCTTTTGCAGGCGCTCGATTTGTTGTGACGTGCAGCATGAATATAAAATTGTGGAACAGAATTCAAAATGAGGTTTAATAATTGTATTATAAATGTTTAATGCCGTGGTGATGGATATTTGTTTCCTTATTCTTTTGAAAAAACAAATTTTTTTACCAATCTTTTTACACGTAAAGTCCAAGTGCGATTTAAATTTTAGTTCTTTATCAATTATTAGTCCTAAATATTTGATTTCATTTACTTTTTCTATTGTTTGATTGTTTATTTTAAGAATTACGTCACTGTTTGTATTTAGTTCTAATAGTTTTGTTTTATTCTCATTCAATTTAAGCTTATTCATATTTAACCACGAATTTATATTTTTCATATCAGCTGTTAAGTTCTCATAACATTGTTGATCGGTTTCTCCTTCTGCAAACACTAGGGTGTCATCTGCATACATAATTATTTTACATTTTTTTAATACGTTTGGTAGATCATTAATATAAGTTATAAATAGTAAAGATCCCAGAATTGATCCTTGAGGTACTCCGTATTCATTAATTATAGATTTCGATTGCACGTTGTTTACTTTTGTTATCTGTTTTCTTCCGGTGAGATTTATTTTCAAACCACTTTAATTCTTTATCTCGAATGCCGTAACTATAAAGTTTTTGAAGAAGAATATTCCTGTCTATGGTTTCAAAAGCTCGTTTGAAGTCAAGGAACAATGCAACTATTTTTCGACGTTTTTCTATAGTTGTACACATTTGATTATACGTATTCGCACAGTTGCTTAAGCTGGCTTAAATTAGTTTATGCACATTATAGTCAGGCCTTAAGACTCTGGAAAAGCGTTTTTAATGGTAAAAACATAATATATATATATATATATATATATATATATATATATATATATATATATATATATATATATATATATATATATATATATATATATATATATATATATATATATATATATATATATATATATATATATATATATATATATATATATATATATATGGCGGCATAAACTATCATTAATTCGATTAATTTTTAACAATAACTATCAGGGTTATCGATTCTATACTAATGATGCTGTAAGCATATTTCAAACTGCTTTTTCTCTGTGTGTATATTAAGTAACTATTATCATAAACATAGTTTTAGTAGTTTCGTTTGAACAATACTTGGTTTATCTTTCTTCAATGTCTTTTTAAATATTTCTCTATCTGACAGAAATTATTTGTAAACTAAATTATATTTTCCCTCCGAAAAACTTTTTCCGTTTTCATTTGTTTGCCTGTAAATTTCATATTAAACTTATGAATCTCATATCATGCTTATGATAATTAAGCGGAAATGCTTAAAACTTTTTAAAGTTTTAATTTCCCTCAGATTAAAAAAAACCCCTCCTTGAGTTTAAGTTCTTCTGCATTTTTTTCTTTAAAAAAATATGATAAAATAACGGATAAAAATAAGATATTGTTGTAATTACAAAGGCTTTGTTAACCTTGAGGTAAAGACTTGCAGCAAATTATATATAAGTATATATTTTAAACATATATTTAAATACTTTTAGCTATAAAAAGAGATTAAAATGAAAAGTAAAAACAGTGTTGCCAAAATATAAATATAATAATTATTCAGAGCCTGTATTTTATTATTATTATTATTATTGGATGGGATATGGCCCTTATCGGCCATTTGCACTGCGACCAATGGTGATCTATTGTGCGTCCCTTGCCCCATTATGGGTTGAGTATGTCAAGAAAACGGACAAGCTCCATCATAGGGAGTGCTATTAAGTCACATTCGCTTAACATATAAGCTTGTAGTAGCCTATATCTTCTGTGTCCCAGTGCTCCACATTGGGTGATTAAGTGCTCCATTGACTCCTCTTCATCACCGCAGAATCTGCAAATGTCTGTGTTGGAAATTCCCATCCTATGCACCTGTAAGTGCACCTGTCAATATTCTGAGACTTTTCCTGTCCAGTTTTAGAGCACGTTCGGCTCTCTTTTTATCAAAGTTTAGAAATTTCTTGGAGTGTTCAAGACCAGCTGTCTCGTTCCAATGTTGTTCAACGATGGACACCGTCCATTTATTTATCTCCTCATTCAGGAGACCCTTATTGAAGCCAAAAGTTGGAGTGGGTCCAATAAAAGTCCCCTCTGCTCCTTTCTTGGCATAAATGTGAGCCATTTCATTGCCATGATGCCCTTCATGCCCTGGCACCCAGAGCAGGGTGACCTGGTTCTGGCTTGCCAGTTCATTTAGCCTGTTGTGACATTCCAGTACTAACTTGGATGTGAAGACACAGCACTGATTGGCTATCGGAGAGTATTTTTATCAGCACTCCCTTGTGTCCCCTGTGGGAAAGTATTTCAACCGCTTCCCTTATTGCGTATAGTTCCGCTTGGAAGATTGTGGTGTCTTTGCTAAGGGTTATATATTTGCGTGCTCTAGGCCCCACTATTCCCGCTCCAACACCTTGGAGTGTTTTGGATCCATCCGTGTACCACTTTTGTGAACCATCCCGCAACCATCTTGGGTTCATGTAATTTTATATACCGTGAAAAAGTTGAATCGCAATGAGCCATTAGAGGGTCGAACACGCAATGGAAGTTGTTTGTAGAATACGATTTGTGTTTGTCGTGCAACTTACGTTAAGCATTAAACACATAGAACACAACAGACTTCCCGAGTGCAAATGCTGCAACCGGCGATTCTAATCAAGTAGCACTTAATTATTTTGAACACCTTCAGCGTTACCATTTTTATACTAAAGTGTACTAATTGTACCTTTTTTGATGTCTATGAGACTTTTTGTGACAATTTTTTTTAAACACGTTTTTTTTCAAATACGTAAATCTTTATTTCTAAATAGTGATATGTTTATACATATGCATACAAAAACAATATTGGCGAATAATTTATATAAAGATGTAATTTGTTTTATTAATAAATGTGAAGAATTAGAACTGTTAAAAAAAAATTTAAGACCCAGCTTTTGTTTAAGTTCCATTTAAATGCGAACATCAAAATTTCACTACAAATTTTTATCAACTTAAATATAGTATTATACGAGTATTATTCTGGCTCAAGTTCAAACCTGGCTTTCGCCAAGAAATATATTTATTTTTAATTAACACAATAATTACCACCATGAATAACTCTTGATCAAAGAAGGCAGGAAAAAATAATTGAATACACTAAGCCGGGGGATATAGGACAACTAGCTGTTTCGCAGTTGCTATACTGCTCATCAGCACCCACTAGGATTCGAACTCGGTATTTGAACATGGCCTCTTAAGAAACTATATATTTGCTATATTTGTCTGATATTAATCACATATGCAACTTGTTATAATCTCAGTTGTTTGTACTACATTCTGCTGTCCCCGAACAACCAATTATTTTTTATTTATTTATAAACGCATTTATGTTTCAAAAATAAAATTTTTAAAAAGGCTTTTTTTAATAGGTACTTATTTTTCAACTTTTTTAATAGTTCCTTTTTTAACAAGAGTACCTTTCTAAAAAAAGTACGTTTTTAAAAAATTATGTTTTTAAAAACGTGTTTTATTTTAAACAAGGTACCTTTTTTAAAAGGGTACTTTTTCTAAAAAGCGTACTTTTCTAAAAAGGGTACTTTTTTTTAAAATAGTACTTATTTTAAAAGGGAGATTTTTTTTAAAAAGGGTATTTTTTTTAAAAAGGGTCCTTTTTTTAAAAGAGTACTTTTTTAAAAAAGGGTACTTTTTTAAAAAGCGTACTTTTTTTAAAAAGGGTACTTTTTTAAAAAAGGTACTTTTTTTTAAAAAGAGTACTTTTTTAAAAACGATAATTTTTTAAAAAAGGTAGTTTTTAATAAAGGTCCTTTTTTTAAAAAGGGTACTTTTTTAATAAAGGGAATTTTTTTTAAAAAGGGTTCTTTTTAAACAAGGGTATTTTTTTTAAAACGAGTTCTTTTTAAACAAAGGCACTTTTTTTAAAAGGTTACTTTTTTAAAAAGAGGACTTTTTTTAAAAAGGGTACTTTTTTTAAAAAAGAGTACTTTTTTTAAAAGGGTACTTTTTTTCCAAAGTATTCTTTTATAAAAAGAACTTTATTTTAAAAAGGTCCTTTTTTAAAAGAGATTTTCTTTTCAATTAATATATTTGTTAATAGCTATTTTTCAAAAAACAACTTTTATAAAGGAAATTTGTTTAAAAATTTAATTTTTTAAAAAAGTACCTTTTTATAATTGGACTTTTATCAATAAGATATTTCTTTAAAAATGAAATTGGTTTAAAAGGTTACTTTTTGCAAAATACTTTTTTTTTTAAAGTGCTCTTTTAAAAAATGTAATTTGTTTTAAAACGGTACTTTAAAAAAAAATTTATTTGTTTTTAAGAGGTACTTTTTTAAAATATGTTATTTGTCTTTTTTAAAAGGTCTCTTTTTTAAAATATTAATTCTTTTTCAAAAAGATACTTTTAGCATAGTTGCTTTTTTTACAAGGATACTTTCTTTTAAAAATGTAGATTTTCCTAATGTGCGTTTTTTCTCAAAATTACCTTTTTAATACTGATTTTTTAAAAGGCACATTTATTTGTATATTGTTAAAATAGTTTTTGTAAAAGAAAATTCTTACTTTTATATTTTTTTATTTACTTCATTTATTATCATTCTTAAGCTGTAATTATTTAAAGAGTATTATTTCATCTCTTATTTAACAAACGTAATAATAATAATTTGATATATGTTTACAAATTGGCTTTGCCACTTCAAAGCAAACAACAAGATCATTAAGGATTTCGAAGGATTACGACGGATATTTACATCATTATAGAAAATCATACAAGTATTTAGATAAAAATAAATACTAGTTTAGTCATTTCAAGTAACAAAATGAACAAAAAGAAAAATAAGATATTTTCGAAGGAAACTAATTATGAACAATAATAAAATATAAAGCCAAGCTACCAAAGCGATAGCCATAAACTACTTAAACACACATACATATACACAAACAAACACAATAAATCACTCCAACCATCACTTAATACTATCTTTTCATCCATTTTTTCACATGTTTTTCTTTTTTTCGTCAGTTGCTGTGAACTGTTGAATGATACTTGTAACAAAGTGAGCTAATTTTGTCATTCACAATTGTGTTTAAACAAACAACCACATAATAAGCCAATTTACTGCATATTGTTAACAGCAATATAGAAGAAAAAGCAAATGGTTAAGAAAAAAAAGGAAGAAAAAAAACACCAGAAACTCCCCATTAAAAAATATACCCGTATGTAATAGAAGACATATTTAGCAGTCGTGCAGAGAAAGTTTCTTGTCAAAAGAAAACAAGAAATTGTTCAGTTTTGAGTAGAGCTTTTTTTTATTTTTTTTTTTGCGGAGGAAGAACGTTCTGTGAAAGATAAAAATCGTGATGAACCTTTCGGCTATGCTTAGCATAAAGAATCTTGGCACAAATTTTTTTAACTTAATTTTTTTGAAATTAAAAAATTACTTATATGTTATATATGATGTATAATAATGATCAATCGTCAATATTAGGCATGCCTCTATACTCTACTTTGGAAGTCGGCGGGATCCCAATTTGCAGAAAGAGAGAGAGAGATTTTGGGAGATCAATATTCTCCTTCTTCTTGCACAAAATAGTCCGAATTTTTTCTTCGGACTAGTTTGATAATAATAAAGAAAACATTAAATCAATCTATTTCATTGTGAGCAATTGATTTGAATCAACCCATATACAAACCTTTTCAGTGCTCTCTTCACATTAATATTAAATAAAAAATGGATGTAAAAGACATTAAAAACCAAAAATTTTTAAAAATTATTATGCTTCCGTAAAGTGAAATAGCAAGTTTCATCAAAACATCACAAATGTTTTTTTTTTGCCTAGAAATTATTCTATTTTTAGAAAGGGAAACATATTTATTTATTTAACTACACAGTTGCAAATAAATTTGCAATGTATAGGATGCACAGTATGGAGTAACGAAGACCTTATGTCCACGATGGTATTAACAGTAATTTACAGCGGCGCTGTGACTAAATATAACGACTTATGCCTTCACATAAGGTGGTTAACAAAGGAATACCTCTAAAAAACTGTAAACTAATCAGTTAGTTGAGGCAAACAGCTAACCAGTGAGAGCAGGACGCAAAACACTCGAAGGCCAAACAACAACAACCAGCCAGCGTTGCCAACTTTCTGGGTGCGCTGTGCGCTTTTTTAAAATTTAAATAAAACTGAGGAGAAAATTTGCCTCATCACTGAAGATGATTTTCCTCGGAAATTTATCTTCCGCTGTTGCTATTTATTGTCACTATTCTGACCACTAACCACGCTTGGAATGACGAAGAGGCTTTAGTTCTTCAGTCAATAACCATTCAATCACTTTAATGCTTAGGTTTCGGACAAGACTGTATATAATAATGAATATGATGTGTACATATATAGTGTACACAATTGTTAAAAGGTTTATTAATACATAAATTTTGCAACAATAGTATTACAACAATAAATAATTCTTAACTTTTTAAATTAATATCAGCCATCAATTTTAAACTAAGATTGCTCTTACCTTTCAACTGACTCTCGGTCTGTTTTATAACATCCAACATAAATTATTGCCGCAGGATTTTGTCTTAAATTATGTTAAAATAATTGAATTACAATCGTGCTGAGGAGAAAAATAAATATTTATATAACTAAAAAAAAAAATAAATGTTAATTTGATTTGAAACATTATCGTTAGATGTCTTGCAACACAACAGGTGTTAAATAATTTTGCGTATGCATAATATTAATTACAAATCGTAATGAAATTATATATTAAGTATACGCCCGAGAGCGCTCAATAAAATTGAGTTAAAAAGCATGGTTTGCAAAAAGAGAACTAAAGAAAGAAAAAAAATTGTTTTACTTTTTAAATAAAAGAAAGAAGCCACGTGGTTTTAATATCAATTAAATATTTAATTTTCTTTAAATGAATGGTTTCATTACATTACACATAATTTTATTTTATTGTGTGTTATTTAAGCGAACATCATCACTCTTTTGTTGTTTAAAGTTGTTTTTTTTTTATCATGCCACACCAGTTTCATTGTGGTTTTGAAGTATAATTTAATAGTTTAATTTAATAACGTAATTGGTTTGTATTATTAAACTAAAGAGCAAATAATAAATATTTTATTCTTTATTTTAAAAGTTACAATCTTTAATCTTTGTTGAAATGTTAAGCTTAAATCCATTTTTGTTGTCAAATTTAAGCATCTGCAATTAAATGACGAATTTTTTAAATTTTTTGCTTTGTTTTTAAAAAAAATTATAAATTTTATACCCTTATATGTAAAGAAAATATTTTACAACAGAAAGATAGGAAATTCTAAAAAAAAGACTGCATAAAGAGTAGTTGTTTCACTTTCTAATGCATGCACAAACATGTTAGAACAAGTTTTCAAACTTGTCACAGAAATGTTTGTATTTTTGAAACAAAAGAATATACAAGTGAAATAAAAACGAATAATAAAACATTTGTGTGTAAAAATGCTTTTAGAAGCAATTTTTAAATATTATTTTTTAGTAAAATGTGAATATAAAATTTTTAAAATTTAAAGTATAATTTGAAAACAATACTTTCAGAAATTTTTCTGAAGCAATAAATTTTTTAAATCTTTCTTTTAAAATCATTTCTTTAATATTACTTCTATGAAAGAGTGCTTGCTTTTAAAGAGGTAGCTTCGACAGAAAGAAGCTTTTCAAATTCTACTTTAGAGATATATCATAAATAATCCTACCTTTTGAAAAAATCACATTTAAAACAAGTAAAAGTAGTATTTTGTCTTCCGTATTGTAAACACGTGTTTTGTTTGCTGTCGTCCGTGTGCTCTATATACACATTATTATTAATTTCTTTTGAATGTTCCTCGCTATGTGATTTTGTAAATTAAAAAAAAAAAAATTAAAAATTATACGGAATAAGTAGTGTTTTGTCTTAATTCCATGCGCACACGTGTTTTAATATTTTTTTTCTTTCGTCTGTGTTTTCTTTATACGTTATTATTAATTTCTTTTGAATGTTCTTGCAATTAGATTCATTACCTCGAGTTGTAGGAGGCGTTCGACTAATTTTTGTTAGTCTGGGCACTGATCAGCTTTAACTATGTTAATTCTAATACTTTAAATGACGCGATGACAAAGATCATTTCGTCCTTCCGTGTTGTTATCGATAGGTTTATGTGCAACGTTCACAAACATTACTCTCTCTTTCCTTCACATAGTAATCTATTTTTGTAGTTCCAATACAATGCACTGCGTATATAGGGGTTATCCCCTAAATACTGGTCCAAGATGAAAATTAGTGCCATTGAAAATATCTTTTGGAAAAAACTTTTTAAGCAAATTTTATTAAAAGGATTAACTGTATGGCCCACTATGCTACTCGAAATCGATCGCTCGCATAAATACATGCATACCAAAAATAACATTTTAAAAGTTGTTTTTGTTTCAAATGTATTTATGCGAGCGACCGATGTCGAGTGACATAGTGGGCCAGGCAGTAAGATAAAAATAATGTAAATTTTAATTTACCTACCCTGTAAAAACGCTATTGTAATAAACATTTTAACGAAATGCTTTTTAAAAATTTTTTTTTATATATAAAAAAATTATCCTTTTAGGAAAAAAAACTTATTTTAAAAGAACTTGTGAATAAATAAATAGATAAATAAATAAATAAAAAAATAAATAAATAAATAAATAAATAAATAAATAAATAAATAAATAAATAAATAAATAAATAAAAAAATAAATAAATAAATAAATAAATAAATAAATAAACAAATAAGTAAATAAATAAATACATAAAAAAAGTTTCTTTAAAAATATGTAGATTTAAAAAACTTGGCTTAAAAAAAGCACCTTTTAAGAGGAATAAAGAAAAATATAAAGTAACTTTAAACACTCTAAAGTAATTATCCATCTAACGAGATAATTATCCGTATAACGCATTGCAAGTTTGAATATGAAAAACTGCTTCCGAATTTGGCTTGCGAAGCGGTTCCGAGTTTTTTTTTGGGAATGCTTTATTAGTTTCAGGGAACGTCAAAATCCCCCTTCTCCACACTTCCTTATATAAGGGGTGAGAGAGTTTGCCGTTGTGGGACTCTGGTATTTCCTACCTAACTTTGTTGGCTGGCGCTAATTAACGCCACGGGCCTCTATGTAAAGTTGCACAGGCAGCTTTATATGCCAGTGTTTCTTTTTAAGGCAGATGAATGCCAAAGTAATTGAAAATGCCGATTTGAAGGCAGAATAATGATTGATCTTTATTAACAAACTTATGTGTTTATATATCCTTTTTTTCTATCATACAAATTACAAAAAAATTGCAAACAATATTCTTGCAACTACAGGAATATTGTTTCCAATTGAGTGTTTATAAAAACTACATATAATAATACGGTATTTATAATAATACTAAATAAAGTAGGTATACGTCGACTTATTAATACTTTATAGTATGTGTACATTACACACAGAAGCAATACGGCAACTTAAATTTTCGCACTAAAGCGAATGTGCATTTATAGTTTAGATGCATGCTCCATGACAAAAAGCTCATCGAATATGAAAAACCGGTGCCAAACAGCTAGTCAGTAAAGTGGTTCCAATTTTTGGAATTCCCAAAATCGACTTTGTGAATCTCCGAAATCCCCCCACTTCACCGGAAGTCATGCGGCAACTCCAATTTTCGCACTAAAGCAGCAACATTGTACATATAGTTTTATATACCTGCATATGTAAGAATCACTTATATGGCATGGATTTCGAGTATTGCAAACATACAAACAAACAAGCAATTATACAAACAAACACGCAAACAAACATACAAGTGAAATTAATATGTAAAAGCGTGTTAAAAAATCACTTTTTAAAAAAGTAGCCTCTGAGGCAAGGAAATTACTTTATAAATATCGTCCCTGCTGACAACAGTGAATTATAATATACTGTATATAAAAAATATATATAAACATTTCAAAAATGTCGTTTACAGAAATATACTTTTTAAAAATATTAACTTTAAATGAATAGATCTTTAAGAAGTAATTTTTGCTGTTTAGAAAAGTATCTTGTATATTATTATTTTTTCTACTTCTTATTTAATTTGTTTCGACAGGCTGCAAAAGCTCACATCATAAACTTAATTAAGTTGAGGTAAATTTTAAATTACACTTTCTGTTTGAATTTATCTCAGTAAAATTATAAACACCTTTATTACCTCTTCATAAACTCAAATATTTTCACAACTTATGATTAAAAGCATTATGTTGTCTCTTAGCAAATTTCAAATTAAAACATCATGGTATACCCAAGTGACATATGTATGTTACGAGTATCAAATACGTATGTAATTATTTTTGCCAAAAGGTTTTAAAAGTCAATTAATGTTCGTTACCAATTTTGTTTTTTTTAATAAACTTTCAGTAAATACAATTATAAACTAAAGTAGTATATGTATATATATGTAAGTTAAAGTGACAACCAAATATTGAATCATTTTTTTTAATAGCTGTAAACCAGTGATGACCACACACATACATTCATAGTTGTACATTTGTATGTAAATAGGGGGTAGAACTAGTATATAACTATAAGAACTATCGGAAATTAAAAAAAAAACACATAAAATTCAGAAAAATGCATGAAATATTTATTTGGATTGATAGTTGGGTCGATATAATTTAATGTTTGAAGATTATTTCATGCAAATGTTGGCCGCGGCTGCGCCTCAAATGGTCCATCCGCTTAGTCCAATTTTGGCATACTCTTTCCAACATTTCGTCCGGTATCTCACGAATAATGTTGGCTCCCAGTGCGTCAATCGAAGCGGGCTTGTCGCTATAGACATTAGCCTTAACATAGCCCCACAAAAAATAGTCTAGAGGCGTTAAATCGCACGATCTGGGCGGCCAATTGACTGGTCCCAAGCGTGAAATAAACTGTTCACCGAACTCGCCTCTCAATTGGTCCATTGTTTCGCGTGCTGTGTGGCATGTGGCACCGTCTTGTTGAAACCACATGTCATCCAAGTCAAGCTCTTCCATTTTGGGCAAAAAAAAGTTTATTATCATCGCACGGTAGCGCTCACCATTCACAGTAACGTTGTGATTCGCATCATCTTTGAAGAAATACGGCCCAATGGTGCCGCCAGCCCATAATCCGTACCAAACGGTTGTTTTTTGTGGATGCATTGGTAGCTCTTGCAATGCTTCTGGCTGCTCTTCACTCCAAATACGGCAGTTTTGCTTGTTCACGTATCCATTCAACCAGAAATGAGCCTCGTCGCTGAACACAATTCTTCGATAAAAAAGTGGATCTTCATCTAACTTTTCAAGAGCCCATTCACCAAAAATTTGGCGTTGTGGTAGGTCGTTTGGCTTCAATTCTTGCACCAGCTGTATCTTATAAGGCTTCACACCCAAATCCTTCCGCAAAATTTTCCACGTAGTGGAGTAACAGAGGCCCAATTGCTGCGAACGGCACCGAATCGATAATTCACGGTCATCACCAACACTGGCCGATACGGCTGCGATATTTTCTTCAGTTCGCATTCTACGTAAGCGTGTTGGTGGTTTAATGTCCAACAATGTAAATTTGGTGCGAAATTTTTTTACAATAGCCCGAATAGAAACCTCAGTAGGTCGATTAAACTGACCATAAAATGGAAGAAGGGCGCGATGAACTTTCTTAACAGAGCACGCATTTTGGTAATAAAATTCAATAATTTGCAAGCGTTGTTCGTTTGTAAGACGATTCATGATTAAATTATAGACCAAACTGAAGATGTTTGACAGTGACACAAGATACAAAACGTGCGTGAGCTGTCAAAACTAGTGTTGCCAAAAAGATAATAGCAAAAAAATCACTCGTTATATAAAGTTAGCCTTTAGGAGGTAGAACTAGTATATAACTAGTTTTATACTAGTGCGCTAATCACCAGTACTAGTTATCAACTGCAAACTTTTCTATGCCACCTTAATGCTCAAACTAACATTGAGTGTGCTAGAAAACTTACTAATATATTTAGTTCCACATGGATACTAGTACTAATGATTCTAGATGGACACTAGTATGGTTGGTTTTAGATAGATATTATGCCACTTAGTATAGTTGGGAACTTTAAAACCAGTTTTATACGAATTATTTTGTATAGAAAAAGCCCTTACGAGGGACGGCTTGGGCCTTTTTAAACTTAAATTCGTTAAAGAAAAAAATACTTAAATAAGATTTTTGGTTTTTGCAAATCGGGTTTTAGACCAAGTTTTGTCTTTCGTTAGAGGGATTTGTTTTACAATGCAAATTTGCTGTGATCAATAAATTTTGGTTGAAGAAGACCTGAAAAAATAATCAATTTTGCTAGCTAGCTATTTCGTAGCCGCTACGCTAATCATCAGCCCACATTTTCGGATTTGAACTTGGGTGATGATGCGTCATGAACGGCTGCCTTAATCACCCAGTTACAGAGACATTGAATTATTATTTATGTGAAAATTGCAGTTGGGGGCTTTTGAACAAAACAAAACAAAATTATACTAAAATTATCGCAAAGCTGAGGAAAAATAGGCAATAAACAAAAAAAAAAAAAAATCAATAAACCGAGTCATTATAGTTACAACAAAGATGCGTACTTTCCCAAAAATTCAAACTAAAGTATTTTTACGTATAAGTATAGTGCGAGCTGTTTTGGCGATTCCTGACGCCGATTTTGGGAATTCCCAAAAAGCTTAGATCCGCCTCACCAACCTAATCGGAACCGGTTTTTCATATTGGGTTCTCACGTTTGGCCGTGGAACGAGTATATGAACTATTAGCGATCATTAAATTGAAGTTGCCATATTGTTTCCGGGAAAGTGGGTGATTTTGGCGATTACTGCAGCCGATTTTGGGAATTACAATTCACAGCAACTGAAGTTTGTGTCCTTTACTCGCAAGTATAGCAAATTCAAATTTCGGCCGACGCTGCTGTAAACTATTCCAATACATTGTTTTCAGTTCGTGGAAGATATTTTTGGGTTAAACTTTTGTTTTACTGCCTAAATGTATGCCTGTAATTTTATAACACTAAATATTCTACCACATATTTTGTTATTTGTTGAACTAAATATCTAATTTAAATCAACAAATGCTAAAACGCTTTCGTAATTATTTTTTCTAATTTCATTTAGAAGTTAAAACATGCTTATTTTGCACACCGACTGCGGTTGTGCTTTAGTATCTGTGCATGGTTGCGGGTATATTGGCGTGTGTGTATGAGTGTGCCTATGGTAGGCCAAGGGTGAAGGTGCTGTTAAAAATCCACATATGCTTGTGTTTAATTTATAAACAACCATTTTCATATTCCACTAATTACATTTTTGTCAATTTGGTTGTTTGGCTGTTTTTCGGTTTGCCGGCAATTGATTGAATTTTGTAATAAAATGATCATCATGATTAAAACTGATTTCAAGCGTTCAGGTCAGCAAATGTTTTTAAATTGAATTAGAGATAACAATATGTATGTATATTCATTTAAAGGTTAACTTATCAAAACTCGGTTTAAGCTTTCAAAATGAAGAAAGTTATGAATTAGATCTCAAACGAAATACAGAGAGTGGTCCAACCATAATGTCCGAAAGCCCCGATACTTGTGTGTGTACTATAAATAACCAGTGGTGATGGTTGGACGGGTGAGTTGGTGTAAGGGCTGATGCTCTTAGTGGGCTACGGCCTACCAACTTCTTAAGCCTTGTATTCCATTGATTGCTGGGAAATTGCATATAGGAGGGATTAGAAGGTTCGAACTCCTTAACAAGGGTTTGTCTATATGGCTACAAATATATGGCAAGAATTGCGACCTGTGTGTGCCTGTAAAGCCACATGGGGACGCTGGTGAATCATGAATAATGCACTCCGTGGAATTAGTTCATCACCAGATAAGGCCGTAAAGGTAGGCGCTGATATAAACCTTTTTTACTCTTTTTCGCTCTCTCTTTCTCTGCGTGCGAGTAACCACAAACTAGACGTTTAGACGGCATAAATAAACAGATGGAGCGAAACAAATCTTCTTTGGAGACATAAAATATGTGTTCAGTTCAGCGAACATCATGTTTTATTTTCATTCCAAGAACATGATCATCCGATTCATCAATAATTATAATAAGATGAAGTGAAATAAATCTTCTTTGGAGACATAAAATATGTGTTCAGTTCAGCGAACATCATGCTGTATTTTCATTCCAAGGACATGAATCGGATCATTAATATTTAAACTATCCATAAGTACAAATCAAGCTGCATTTGCGGTCATGAGTTTGTGCCTTAATAAACAATACTAGGTCTTAAGGGCGTTTGAAGTTTACCCTTTTTTAACGACCACATTCGGAGACTAAATGAAGATCATTACCGATGACGCATAGGTTGAATGGAGACGTATGACAAATGCTGCTGTCATCTGCAAAAGAGGGGATAGGGTTGGAGGTTGGAAATAGAAGCTCATTAAGTATCGAGCCCCCTAAATTAATCTTGAGCTTGTTTGATAAAATCCCATTTAAAACAACTAGTATAGTCACCCACGATCACGATCATGTGATTTGGCAACGTTGGATTTCTTTCTTTAGGGTACATCAATAAGATAAAAGCAACTCAAGAGCTAAAGGATGAGATAAATCTACATTTTAACGACTTTGAAACTCACTTATATCTCAATTAAGAAAATATAGTTAATCGCCTTTGGCCGATAGTTTGTTTCACATTTTATTGTCATAGATCATAATACAAAATATTAAGATAATTCTCTGAAAACTTCTTTACTTATAATCAATATCATGTGTTTTTGTTGAGCCACCCTTTACTTGCTGCATGCAAATAATATTTTTAATATTTTTGTTTTTTTGTTTAATAATTATTTTTTGCTAAATAAATAACTACAATTTCTTAAATAAACCAACGTGCTTTATTTCACTTATACTTCAACTTCCGAGTATTTTATGTAGTTAAAAGAAAAACATAAATCCTGTATTTTAAGCACAATAAAACTTGCTGCAAATTCCATGAAGAAAAATACATGTTCGTATGAGATATTTACCTCTTACTTTTCAATAATTCAGGAAAACATTTATCTCTTGTAGAAAAATATGAACACAACAAAAAACATTTCGAAAAAACATCTTTCTATTTTCTCAAACATTCGTCTTTTGAAAAGCTTTAGCAGAAAATACACTACTCGTATGTGAGCAGTAGTTATTGATAACGGAATTAGTTCTATTTTTAAGTTTACTTCGAAAAAGAATTAAATAAATAACTTTAAGATGGTTTGTAAAAGATAAGGCAGAATATTGAGAAAGAGAGCGCTGTAAATATTCATCTAGAAAATTTCCTTTTTCCTGTTTTGTTAGATGAAAAAACCTTCAAAAGTTTCGAGTTCCCACCAGAAGGCAGCTGATGGTCCAGCTGAAGGTTGCATGGTGGGCAAAATGTTGCAAAATTTGTATACGCTGCTATAAAGTAAAAAAGTTTATATGTTTTTAATATTGTTAGGATGGAGGGTTTATATGTAATTCCCCTCCGCTTCCGTTCGGTTTTCAAAAGAAGTTTCAGGAAATACGAATAAAGTATTAAACACATTAAAGCGAGCAGACAACCAACCCCAATATGCCCCATATAAAATATATGCATTTAAATGCGATTGTTTATTTGGAAAACAGCAATAGGACGCAATTGCAGGTTGTTGTCCATGCTGAGAAATTAAACTAATTTCTATTATATGTGTGGGATCCCAATCGGAAATGAAACTAAGGTGCTGTAGATTTCAATATTTAAATTCAGAGTTTTATTTATTAGGTAGGTATTTTATATATTTTAAGTAGAAGTAAGATGAAATGATCTTCAAGCTTGAGGTCTTTTTTATAAAATTTTTTTAAAAAATGTGTTTATTTGATTCAATATTTCGTCTTCCTTCGGAAGATTTCTTCAGGATAAAGAAAATTTTAAGTAGAAGGTAAGTATTTTATATTATAAGTACGTATTTTATATTTTAGCACGGTAAGTATATTATTTTATAAAATGAAAAGTATATAATACAGTTTTTAAGTATAGTTTAAACAATTTTCATTAATAATCTTAACGCTTTCACCAATTCACATGAACTTTAATTATTAACTCGAAATATTCTCTGCGAGGGCAAACAACGATTTTAGCGACTTGACGGTCGAACCAACTCTTTTACTCTGATTCATCTACTCGCTTGTTAAGTTTCTCAAAGTGTTTCTCGTCTTCGTTTGTCTGCATTAATACTGTTCTGTTTGATCTATCTGTGTGTTAGTAAGTTTTGTATTGTTCAGTTTCTCGTTTGTTACTTGTGCACAGTGGTGCAGACTAGGCATCCTACATGTGTAAACAACCAAGTTTAAATGCTAATTTAAATAAATTTATAATTTATTAATTCTATTGTTGAATATGTGCATACATACTTACGTGGTATTTCCACAACAACCAGCGACTTGTCTGAAATATTCGTATATAAATCACTCTAAAAATTAATACTTTTCATTTAAAATTTTGTGATAAATCACTTGCTTGTGATATGGAAACGTTCGATATATTGCTGTAAAGTTTCAATTCTTAACATTGTTCTTATTATAGATCAGAAGATATATCGGATTATATTATTAGCTTCGAAGGCCCGCCTAACCTAAATTAAGCATAGCAAAACGAAACCTTTTTTATGTTAAGGGAAAATTTTATTTGATGTAAATTTATTATTAAAAATTGTGTTAGCATTTTTGTTAAAAGGATTTTATCCGGCAATAATGGAAAAAACCACTCAAATAAATTTCCCATTTAAATTTTGAGTTGGAAAAATTTTCATTGCAAATGCATTAAAATTAATTTTAATTTAAAAGTAAATAGAACTGTGAATTTTGTGCGCTAATCTGAAAAATTTTCTGATGGGGAAATTTTATTATAATAAGTATGAAATAAAAAAATTTGATAAAAGCGATATAGCTTTAGGTATAATTGTATTAAAAGTATGTAAATTAACTATAAAATAAGTATATATAAAATTTCCCAAAAAGGGAAATTTTTATTTGATGTTAATATTTAAAAAAAAAGTGTTTTTTTAATAAGAATTTTATCAGGTAATAATAGAATCAAAGAATTTGCCTTTAAGGATTTTTTATTAAGCAAAAATTTTCAATGAAATGAAATAATGAACAAATAATTAAAATAGTTAAAAAATACTAAAAAAGACCCTTCAATATCAAGCTAATTATACCAGATATTTATCTGCGATCCATTTTTTTGAATTCCCGAAATCGGCTTTAAGAATCTACAAAATCCCCCACTTTCCCGGTAACAATATGGCAACTTAAATTTTCGTACTAAATCTAATGACTGTTAATATTTTAGATAAACGTTACACGGCCAAAACATACACCGAATATAACAACCCATTTTCGAAGCGATAGCGAGTTTTTGGGAATTCACCGAAGCAATACGTTCCACCGAAGCAATACGGCAACTTCAATTTTTGCACTAAAGCGAATGACTGTTTATAGTTCAGATGCATATTCCACGGCAAAAACACGCACCGAATATAAAAAACCGGTTCCAAACCGGTCAACGAAGTGGTTCCGAATTTTTTCGGGAGTTCCCAAAATCGATTTTGTGAAACCCCAAATTCCCTTGGTTTCCCTGAAAGCAATATGGCAGCTCCAATTTTCGCATTAAAGCGGCAACACTGTACATACAGTTTTATATATCTGCATATGTAATAATCACACATCCGCCATGGATTTCAAGTGTTGCAAACATACAAACAAACAAACAAGTAGAACTAATATAAGCGTGTTAAAAGAATCAATTCAAAAATAAGCAAGAATAATTAAACCTTTGTCTATTAATTGAAAAACTTCATTGATTGGGAAATTTTTCACTACAAGTTTGAAATAAAAATATGTTATAAAATTAATATAAGGTGTTCGCCAGAAAGGTATACTACTTGCAGTAATTCCATTGTAATCGTGGCTATGTGCGATGTGGCAGCGTCTTGTTGGTACCACATGTTACTCCATCCCAAAGCATATAGTTGTGGCGTTAAAAAGTTTTCAATCATATCTGTGAATGGGGGCCATATCCCATTCACAGATACGTTTATGCCATTTTCATTTTCAAAGTAGTAAGGTAAAGTTATTTCTCCTGACCAAATTTGACACCAGACTGTCACTTTTAATGGATGCAAAGGTGACTGATGAATAATTTGTTTGTTTTCCATTGCTAAGAACCGACTATTCTGTTTCATCAATTCAAATGAAAATGTGCCTCGTCATTCATTATGACTTTTTTATGAAAATTGGAGTTGTCATAAGCGAGCTGTAATATCCTATTGGCATATGTTCGGCGGCGTAAATGGTCTTGTGGAAGAAGCTCTTGTGTTCAATGGTTCACCTTGACCATATTCCACACCAGACTACCACTTTTAATTGATACAAAGGTGACTGATGAATAATTTTAGCGTTTTCCATTGCCCAGAACCCACTTCATGAAAATGGGGGTTTTCATGGCCGACGTAAATAGTCTTGTGGAAGAAGCTTTTGCCCCAAATGAATCTTAAATGGAAACAAATGCAAATCCTTGTGCAAAAATTGTGGTCAAAGTTGTTCTTTGAAGACCAAACTCCTGAGCATGGCATCGAATTGAAGTTGACGGATTGTTTTGAACACTTTCTTGAGCAAAAGTAATTTTTTCAGTCAATCTTGCAGTTCGTTGTGGCCCATGCTTGGGCCTATCACCCACAAACCATCTTTCTTCGGAATCCTTCACTAACGATAAATAGTGTGTTTTGTTGGCACTGGTGCGTTTGAAATTGAAAAGAAATAGAGTTAACATTTTTTGCTATATGAATTGTATTTGTAACTATACAGCAGAGCATGGGCGGAGTAATGTAGACCTTATGCCCACGATAATATTAACAGTATTTTTTTTGCGGCGCTTTGACTAACTGTACCGACCTATGCCTTCGCATAGGAAGTTACTGCGTGTTAACCACGCGAAATACCATACAAAAACTGTAAACTAATACAGTTAGTTAAGGTAGACAGTTAACCAATGAGAGTGAGACCCAAAACTCTCGAAGGCCAAACAACAACGACAAGCCTGACCGCACCTAAGAAATAATTACGGTGATGCGACAGCTGTTCCCCAGCCCAGAACTGCTTTAGGACTGTTGTTGAAGAATTGTATCCAGTAATAATGAAATAACTTTCAAATTAAAAATTTCCCGCCAAGGGAAATTTTAAGACAGCTTTTATAAATCTTAACATTTCCTTTTACAAACTACTTTTTTATCTTTTTACTTTTATAATTTTTTTTTATTTTGCTATTTTAAATACAAGTTTGCTTGGTATTAGGCTTTTAGATTTTGAAATTTTTCAAAATAATTTAGTTCTTACCTTTACAGTTTACATTCTAATTCTGTCATAATTGTAATCAAGGGATATGATTTTCTATACCATAAACTTTTTAAGACCTTCTTGTCCAACAATGTGTTAATATATTTTTAACAAGAGCTTTCGTTTTAAGCACATTGTTTTGTTTGTTTTAATTACATCCTTTCATACATCCTTAATTACGGCTGGCTACTATCCATCTATTATATATTTTTTTAAATGTTTGCTTTTATATTAGAGAACACCTTCATTAAGCTGCTTTTTTTTATTCACTGATTTGAAAACATCCTACAAATGCTTACACGTTTTTAAACTCTTTAGCGTTCACTTTCAAACAATGTAAATAAAAAGGACTTCGGACAAAGAGAAGAGTATAATTTGTGTGATGGCATTAATTTAATTAAAGATAAAATATAAAAAAAATGTGAAAAAGAAATGAGTCTTAGCAGCAAGAAAAGGGTTTTAATAATAACACAACCCACAATTCACTGGGGACTTGTTCGCCAAAAACTGTGTTAAAGATATAGACAAAAACTAATTTTTTGAAAGAAAACAAACATATTATTTATATAAAAGTGCCAGAAAGAAAGTTATGTTGCTGAAAATTCTTTAAGTTGAACAAATTTTTCGGATTATCATTTCTTCTTTTTTTTTTTGTTTTGTATATTGTTTACACGAGAGTAATTTGAAAATTATTTGAATAATAAATGATAACTATGTGGGTAAAACATAAAAGTATTTAGACTCTATTTCATAATATTTCTTAATGCAGGAAAATTAAAAGTAAAATATTTTAAGAAAACTTACAATAGTAAAATTTTTCCATACGACATTTGTATGAAAATAATTGCGATAACAAACATTTTTTAGATGAAATGACTTTTGACAGGAAAAATTTTCTATGGAAAGAAATTGGAAAAAAAATTCAATAATAAAATTTTTGTTAACAATATTTTTCGATAAAAAAGTTGTGCTGTAGGAAAATTTTCAGTAAAAAAAATTTCCATAGAAATATGTTCGAAAGTTATTAAATGGCAACAATTTTCGACAATGAAGTTATTTAACTCTAATTTTTCGATAGCACAATTTCTTTATACAAAAAATTTCCATTTTCCATAGAAATATGTTTGGTAAAAATTTTCGATAACATAATTTGTCTGTATGAAACTTTTCTATGAGAAAGTTCTTCTACAAGAAATTTTTCAGTAAAAAGGTTTTCTATATGAAACTTGTCAACGAGAAAGTTCTTCTACAAGAAGATTTTCAGTAAAAGGGGGTTTCCATTGGAAAATATTCGATAAAATTTGTCTATGAATTAGTATTACATAACAAAACTTTTCGATAACGTAGTTATTTAAATTCAAACTTTTCGATGGCACAATCTTCTTATACGCAAATTCCAGTTTTCTATAAAAAATTGTTTGGCAAAAATTTCCGATAAAAATATTTTTTTTTTTGCAAAATTTTTCAATAAGAAAGTTTTTCTATTGGAAGATATTCAGAAAAAAGTTTTTCCAAAGAAAAATATTCAATAAAAACGTTCTATGAAATATTGTATATTATTAAGTTTTTTGCTTCTTGAAACGCTTTTGCGGATTCTTCAATTGCAAATGAAATAATGACTCACATATTTATTCGTTATACAGTACTTAAAATAATTCATAACTTTATTTATACTTGTTACCACTGTGTTTCAAAACACTAGACTTGCATACTTTGACTTATGACTGTCTTAAACAAAGCTTAAAAATAAAACAGACTCATTTCCTGCTATTTATATGTCTTTATCAGTTTCTAGAATCGACATGACATTTCTAGTCGTTCACAATTCTAGAATCAAATTTACAAATATATTTGTTTCGCATATACACATTCATACACATGCTTGGGAATATTAAACAAGTAACAACAACAAACAATATTGAAACGAATACCAAGAATACAAGAAAAACAACAACACCATTTGTAGTTGATTTACTTGGAATTTTACGTACTTTAAATCGTGTATATTTTTTTGTTTGTGTTTTTAGTTTTATCTTGTTAGTGTGTATGTATTGTAAATTTATAACAAACAGATCAATAGCTGCACACTAGATTAGATGTGGCAAAAACTCTTAACAATATCAACAATTTCCGATAACAAAATTATTCAGTTCGAAGTTATTCGATAGCACAGTGTCCTTATGTGGAAATTTCTAGTTTCTTTAGAAAAATATTTGACAAAAATTTTGGAAATTTTCTATTGAAAAATTTTCGACAACAGTTTTCTATGAAAAATTACTATAAAAGAAAAATTTTAAACAAGGATGTTATTTAATCCCAAAATTTTCGTTAGCACGTGCATACAAGAAAAGGCATGTCCATGAGCACCTCTAGGGTCTCATGTACGCTAATTCTCCAGCTTCTACAGTGTTTCTTAAGAAAACTTCGTATATGCTGGGAGCTAGAAGGCATACGAGTACTACGAAGCTTACTAGAGCTTCTTTTCACATCACTGTAGAAAGACCTCCATGAATTATGCTTCGCATTACTTACCAAATTCTTAAATATGTTCACTGAGGATTTATACTCTGACTAGTTTCCCGGTCTTTTGGCCTCAAAAAAAAAAAGTCTGCGAGACACTTTTCAAATGTTCGCTACAACTAGATTCTACTAAAGGCGGCTTACTCTTACGCCGACTCAGACTAGGCCTGTACGAATCTCAGGTGGCTGTTTCGAAAACCCCAGTCAATATCTCTACAGTGCTTTCAATGTCCTCACACTCCCATATGGTCGGAGGTTCCGGAAGAATATCTGAGAGAATTCTACCCGTCATCTCCAAATTTGTTTTTCAGTGTAGCTGTTTACGAATATATTTTTTGTTTGATATAAAAACTTTTTGGTGAAAAATATTTTAAACAATTAAGTTTTTTATTCGCTATTTTTAGCTTCTACCATTTATGCCAATAAAAATTATAAATAGCTTGTTTTCTATGTTTCCCAGCTATCTATATGTCGACATTTCATAGGAACTACCCTAATCATCAGTAGACTTTGGAAATTTTTGAAAGATATTCTCAAACATTCAACTTTATATCCCAACAATATAAATAAATTGTTGAGAATTAAAAAAAAAATGCTCTAATAATACCTGTCAAAACACAAAAAACAAGTTTTCATTTATACACGTCTTCATCATTTCTTTACACTTTACTTTAATTTTTTTTAATACAAAATTGTACATGTAATAAATTTTCAACTAAAAAATGGAAATTTATAGACTATTTGTTAATAAAATTATAAAATTTACACACAAAAATGCTTTACAGCTTTATAGTGGTCGTAAACAATACCACACATTTAATGACTGGATATGCACTTAACACAATATTTATGTATATATTTGGTTTACAACCACTTATTTTCAATAAACTGGTGTTGAAACCATAAAACTTGTATTAGATTTATTTATTTACAATATTTATAAATCAATACTGTATGCCTGTATGTAGGAATGTATATACACGTATACATGTACACGTATGTATATTTTAACATCATATAAATATTTCTATTGAGACATTGTATTCATAGATGCCAGATAAATCTGGTTTAAAAGCATCAAATGCAGCTGAAAAAATCGTCAATATAATTATCGCAAATAGCAGAAAATCATCAGATTTTAAAATTAATGTTAGGGAACCAGGTTACCCTGATCTGGGTGCCAGGACATGAAGGGCATCACGGCCATGAAATGGCTGACATTTATGCCAAGAAAGGAACGGAGGGGACTTTTATTGGACCCACTCCAACTTTTGGCTTCAATAAGGGTCTCCTGAATGAGGAGATAAAAAAATGGACGGTGTCCATCGTCGAACAACATTGGAACGAAACAGCTGGTCTTGAACACTCCAAGAAATTTCTAAACTTTGATAAAAAGAGGGCCGAACGTGCTCTAAAACTGGACAGGAAAAGTCTCCTAACATTGACAGGTGCACTTACAGGTCATTATAACTGCTACAAGCACCTGCACAGGATGGGAATTTCCAACACAGATATTTGCAGATTCTGCGGTGGTGAAGAGGAGTCAATGGAGCACTTAATCGCCCACTGTGGAGCACTGGGACACAGAAGATATAGGCTACTACAAGCTTATGTGTTAAGTGAATGTGACCCAATATCACTCCTTATGAAGGAGCTTATCCGTTTTCTTGACACACTCAACCCATAATGGGGCAAGGGGATACACAGTAGATAAATATTGGTCGCAGTGCAAATGGCCGATGAGGCCATATCCCATCCACTAATAATAATAAATAATAATAGGGACGTGTGTAAATGAAAATCTTGTTTTTTGTGTTTTGACAGGTATTATTAAAGCATTTTTCTTTTAAAATTCTCAACAATTTATTTAGATTATTGGGAAATAAAATTGAATGTTTAAGAATATCTTTCAAAAATGTCCAAAGTCTACTGATGATTATGGTAGCTCCTATGAAATGTCGACATATAGATAGCTGTGAAATATAGAAAACAAGCTATTTATAATTTTTATTGGTATTAATGGTTTTTAATAAAGTATATATATTAATAGGGTAAAATATAGTAAAAATTCATGTTTGCCTTTGATGAAAAAAACTACCAGATTTAAAGTTTTAACAACAAATATAATAGGTTTGATTTTAAATTTTAGTTTAGTATTTATTTATTCATCAATAACTATCATGTCCCCTTTAAAGTAATCCCCCTCAGATATAATACACTTATGTCAGCGTTTTTTTTCCAATCCTCGAAATACTTCTGAAACGCGCTTTTTGGTATCGCCAACAGCTCCTGTTTCGATTTTTCTTTTATCTCCTCAATCGTAGCAAAACGCCCTCCTTTCATCGGTGTGTTCAGTTTTAGGAAGAGGAAAAAGTCATCGGGGGCTATATCCGGTGAAAACGATGGTTGAGGCTTAATAACGGTTTTGTTTTTGGCCAAAAACTCACGCACAAGCATCGATGTGTAAACTGGTGTGTTATCATGGTGCAAAATCCACGATTGTTTTCTCCACAATTCTGTGCGTTTCTGATGAATTGCTTCGCGCAAGCCGCGCATAACTTCAAAATAGTATTATTTATGGATCGTGCTGACCTTGAGGCAAGAGTTCATGATGCACCCCGCCATTGCAGTCGAAGAAAATAGTGAGCAAAACCTTTAAATTTGACCGAACTTAACGTGCTTTTTTCGGTCTTGGTCTCTTCTGGACGCTTCCATTGGGATGATACGGCTTTGGTTTTAATGTCATAGCCATACACCCATGATTCGTCACCAGTTATGATCTTTTTGAAGAAATCTGGATCGTCGTTGATGATGTTACCCAGCTCCTGAAATATACTCTTATTCCTGAAAATTTCGTAAAGCTAATTGATCGCTTTCATGAACGCTGCAGAATGCTGTGGCAGCAGCAAAAGTTGAAGTGTGTATTCCGGATCCTGTTGGCATGTCAGAGGCGTAAATCAAATATAAAGTAGGCTCTAAAATGCGAAAATCGAACACACGTAGCTCAGGAAATTTGAAAATAAGGGTTATTTTTTTAACAGACCTCGTATAGCTGTACAAACATGAAGAACACATTTATTTTTAAAAAAATTTTCATTTTTATTTTCCATTGGTATTTTAAAATTTCCTTTCATATAACTATAGTATATTGTATTCATACAACTATAGTATATTTCATATAACTATGGTATATTGTGTTGTATTATTGTACAGTTGTTCAATTAAATCGGGTATATCTAAGTTAAAAAATCGCAGTTGCAAAGTTTTAAGCGGCCTTTAGTAGGTAACATTTATTCTGAAAATGGGTTCTTCAAATAATTTCCTACTTTGGTTTTGATAAGTTTCATGTACTGGAAGCAAACCCTTACATTTGCCGAAGAACACGACAACACTAATATTTTTGCTATAAACTTATCCAGAGAAAAAAAAAATTTGTGAAGAATAATTTTTAGTACTTTAGTCCAAAAATCTAGCATTTTCATACCTATATCGAAAAAGAAAATTTCCAGGTTTAATAGACTTCGTTGCTTTTCTAATTCGTACTAAATAGGAAAACTCTTTGATTATCTCAGAAGAAAGAGACTTTCTTGTTTTATAATGATGTGATTTATAAAAGTTAAAGTTTTGAGTTTATTTTCAAATTTAAGTCTCCTTAAAATATGTAAAGCGTGTTTACATTAAAATTTGTACAATTTTTAGCTAATAATTTTTTGAAGTATGATCACATATGATCTCTTAGATACATCTAAGTTTACTTCCTAATAAATATTACGTAACATTTCAATGTTATATACAGGCCTGTTCTGAAAACGGCGTGTTTTCAAATCACGAACCATTTTGAAAGCACGCAGACAATTTGAAGCTGTTCTGCAAATCACGCGATTTTACGGTTTTCGACGTGCTTTTAATTTGTCGAAAGCACGCGAAAACAGCTGCTTATTTACATTTTTGCAATAAAAAGTGAAAATTAAGTAAAAAAATAAACCAGCTGACTGCTAAAGAGAAAATGTAAAGAACAACGATTGGTAAACAAAGCAAAACAATTTCTCATAAAACAAGCAGTGTCTATAATTTTATTTATATTTATATTTCTGTGGGAATAAAACTTAATTTTATTACAAAAATGAACAAATAACACATCATTTTAAATACATAAAAATAGTTTTATTAAATTTGTAATGAAAAATACAGAGAAAGTAACCAAGTGATATCAAAAAGCCAGCTATTAGGCTGACCGGTTTAAAATCACGTGATTTCAATATTTTCTATGTGCAGAACACCTTTTGCGTGATTTGAAATCATTTTGACAAAAAGTGATTTGCAGAACAGCCCTGATACATACGTATACTACGTAAGCATTTATTTTACTACCCTTTTTCATTTCCATAAGTATTATTTTCATATCCTACATAAATTAACTTAAAAACGGAAGTATGTATGTAGTTGTAAATGTGATCTAAAAACATCGTCAAAAACATACATTAAATCGTCGAACTACTGTTTTCAGAACCCAACATCGTAAAAATGACGATAAATCGGCAAATACGGCAACCGTGATTATATATTTGCTATTTAAAGAGTGAGACAGAAATAGTAAGAGAGAGAGAGAGAGAGAGCGAGGAGGGAAATGACAAATCAAAAATGTCATAAATGTCTTAAACGTTTTGTTTGAGACATGCATTTATTTTATATTCAATTGAAACTTTGAAATATTGTCATTTTAATTTTTTTGAAGTATTTTTTAATGACACTTAAATATAGGAAAATACAGTCTTGTATATGTACAAAAAACTTTTGTTACTTAAGCCTCCGTATATGACAAATAAACTTGAAAATAATAGATGAAAGAAAACAATTGTAATTAAAATGTCAATTTGCTTTTAAAAGAAAAGCTAATATATTTTTGGAATAAGCAATGTTAATAACTTAAATTCTTTTGTTGGATATAAATTAGCATAGCATACGGCCTGCTACCTATTCTGTTTGTTTCTTTTTCTCTTCTCTTTTTTCACCGTTATCCGTATTTTCGATATATATGTTCACTATCAATTTCGTATGAAACCAAAGTGCATCGAAATAGGTAGCAAGATGTGTACATGTTTTTTTTTCTTTTTTCACCGTTGTCCGTGTTTTCTCTATATATATGTACATATGTTCATTATTAATTTCTTTTCAACGCATTTCATTACCTTTTAGTGTAGAAGCTGTGGGACTAAAATTTGCTAATCTGAGCAGAGTCGAAGGTATATACACTGGGCACTGATCTGTTACAACTAATGGGTGATGTTATAAGAACTATCGGAAATTTAAAAAAAAAAAAAAGACAAATTCAGAAAAATGCATGAAATATTTATTTGGATCGATAGTTGGGTCGATATAATTTAATGTTTGAAGATTATTTCATGCAAATGTTGGCCGCGGCTGCGCCTCAAATGGTCCATTCGCTTAGTCCAATTTTGGCATACTCTTTCCAACATTTCGGCCGGTATCTCACGAATAATGTTGGCAATGTTGGCTTCAAGTGCGTCAATCGAAGCGGGCTTGTCGCTATAGACATTAGCCTTAACATAGCGCCACAAAAAATAGTCTAGAGGCGTTAAATCGCATGATCTGGGCGGCCAATTGACTGGTCCCAAGCGTGAAATAAACTGTTCACCGAACTCGCCTCTCAATTGGTCCATTGTTTCGTGTGCTGTGTGGCATGTGGCACCGTCTTGTTGAAACCACATGTCATGCAAGTCAAGTTCTTCCATTTTGGGCAAAAAAAAAGTACAAACTTTTTCATCGCACGGTAGCGCTCACCATTCACAGTAACGTTGTGATTCGCATCATCTTTGAAGAAATACGGCCCAATGATGCCGCCAGCCCATAATCCGCACCAAACGGTTGTTTTTTGTGGATACATTGGTAGCTCTTGCAATGCTTCTGGCTGCTCTTCACTCCAAATACGGCAGTTTTGCTTGTTCACGTATCCATTCAACCAGAAATGAGCCTCGTCGCTGGATTGGAAGAAGCGCGCGATGAACTTTCTTAACAGAACACGCATTTTGGTAATAAAATTCAATAATTTGCAAGCGTTGTTCGTTTGTAAGACGATTCATGATTAAATTATAGACCAAACTGAAGATGTTTGACAGTGACGCAAGATACAAAACGTGCGTGAGCTGTCAAAACTAGTGTTGCCAAAAAGATAATAGCAAAAAAATCACTCGTTAATTTAACTCCAACATTTTAAATGCTGTAATAGTTTTTTTTAGTCTTTCATGTTGTTTTTGTTAAAGTTTAACCTACACAAACACTACTCCCTCTTTCCACCTTATCAATTTACTTTCCTAGTTCCAGTACAATGCACTGCATATGTGGGGGTCATTCCCTGAGTACTGGTCCAAGATAAAAAAATAATAATAAAAAAAAAAAATATATATAAGCGACTTTTTGGTTTTTTTCTTATCTTTATTTGTTTCTTATTTCAGCAAATTATTATTAACTGGCTACTAAAACCATTTTAATATACTTTTTCTATTAAACTTTCTTCCCATAATTGCTCTTGTTTTAATTATTTTAATTCACATTTATTGCATTGTTCACACCCGCATATTATGGTTATTTATGCTTTTTATCGCCTTGTATTTAACATAAATAAATACAATAAGAAAAAAAAAACTCAAACTCATACTCACAAATCAAAGCCCACTTAACAACATAATCATGTAAAA
Organism: Thecocarcelia acutangulata; assembly: GCA_914767995.1. Classification (NCBI taxonomy): domain Eukaryota; kingdom Metazoa; phylum Arthropoda; class Insecta; order Diptera; family Tachinidae; genus Thecocarcelia; species Thecocarcelia acutangulata. Next base: position 23,555,393 of record OU612097.1, on the reverse strand, counting down.
AGATTTACAGGCATTCTAAGCATTAAAAATTATATTAAACTTAAGAGTTTTCCGGCGCCTCCAGCCAACTCAAAAACCAATTGTTGAGGGGTTTCCTACAGCAAATTTTTTCCTGTCTCTTGCAAAGAGAATTTGAATAAAATTCTAGTTTAATTAAAAGGTCAAACACCAGTTTATTGTTCATGTTTTGATTTCAATGAGTATTAAAGTGGGGTTGTTAACATTTGAATGAGTGTTTTTAAAAGAGTGAGAGATTTTCCTTATTTGTATTAAACAATGCCTGATAGTATTTGATGTTGGGCTATTTTATGTGTGATAAGTTAAAGACATTTGAGGAAATTAAGAAATGTTAAATCAGGGTGAAAATTAGCATACATATACATACAATTTTGTCAAGCTAATTAACTCATACGTAAAAAAATAATTATTTTATTGAATTTTTGTTGAACTTTTATAATTTTTAAATAAAATTTTTGGTTTGTAAATTTGTACAACGGGTTATAGTTAAAGTTTTTTTTCCTTTCTGAAGTTTTTCCTTAAGAAGGATTTTTTACAATACAAATCTGCTGTGATCAATAATTATCGATTGAAGAAGACAAGAAAACTAATAATCAAATCTTTGAAAAAATTCAAAGAAGTCAAAATAGAATACTCCGTAGAATTACAGACGCTCCATGGTACGTTAAAAACTCACGAATCCACGCAGATCTGAACGTACCTTTTATGAAATCTGAATTTGTGAAGTACGCGACAAGATATATTAACAAACTTGAATTCCATCCAAATCCTCTTGCAGTTAATATTCTCAACTTTGGTGGCCATATCCGTCTGAGAAGGAGAGATACTTTGGCTACCATTAGAGCTCTAAACAGATGACTGAATTCTGAAATAATATTCGCCTAAAAATAAATTTTTGACCAGCACTGGCAGGACTTTAATCACAATTTTTCTTTAGTATTAAGATTTGAATACTTATTGGCATTACATTTTTTATGTAGATTCAATAAATAAAATAATAATGTTAAAAAAAAATCTTTAGCTGGGGGCAACTAGCTATTTCGTAGTCGCTACATTACTCAACAGCACCTACAGGGATTTGAACTCGGGTCATGACGTATCATGATCTGCTGCTTTAACCACTCAGCCACCGACCATATAATTATTTTCTATCTATATTCATCTCATATTGAATCCCATATGCATTTTGTTAATTGCCCACATTGTTTGTACAGCGTATGCTGTCTCAGAACTAGCGGTATTTCTTTTTAGTTATCAACATACATATTTTTGTTTGTAAATAATTCACCTAGTTGTCCCCCAGCTAAAGATTTGATTATTATTTTTCTTGTCTTCTTCAATCAAAAATTATTGATCACAGCAGATTTGTATTATAAAAAATCCTTCTTAAGAAAAAAACTTAAGAAAGAAAAAACCTGAACTATAATCCGTTGTACAAATGTACAAACCAAATATATTATTATTTTTATTTAGTAAAAAAGCTATTAAAAAACTAAATTGGATGCCTAATTTTGCGCCAACTTGTGCAAAATTTTCTAATGGAATCTACGCAAAAATGTTATTTTTTTATTTTTATTTTTCTTGGACCTGTACTCAGTGGATGACTCCTACATATGCAGTGCATTGTACCAGAACTAGGAAAATAGGTTGTGAGAAGGGGGAAATGAAGAGTAGTGTTTGTGAACATTTGGCTTGAACTTTCCAACGGTATAACAGCCAGTTGCCACGTCTGCAGGCAACTTGTTCCACAGACGAAGCGTACGGCTGAAAAACGAATTCTGTCTGTAATGCGTAGTACGATTTTACGTTGAACGCGTGCTACGTAGAAATGTTTGAGTTTCGGGAACAAGACCCCTGATCTCGTCAGAGCAAAATCCATTGTAGTAACGATAGAACAGAGTAACGCAACCTACACTGTAATTAAATTTGATAAAGTTTTCAACTTTCATTCCAAAAGTATTATTAGAAAAATATATATTTGCTTCTTCTAACATTCTTTTTCGTTAAAGTTGAAAACGTCCTATCCAATTAATCTTATTTTGTGACAACTTTCTTAAGACAATCCTCATTTACTTGTTTTTTCACTTATGTATTAGAAGCCACAGCCAAACTCACTGGAAAAAATGAAGTATATACTTATATGATATATAAATATATTTTTTTTAAATATTTTTGAATGAAAAAATAATAAAATAAAATAAAAATAAAATTCTTCTATTTTTATTAAATTAAAAAAAGAACAGATTCAATTTGAATTGTGAATTTCAAATCGGAAAACCATACTTCTTGCATTATACATTTGTAAGAACACCTATTTGGCGTTTTCAAATCGAAAACGCTAAAGTTAAGCGATTTGCGTTTCTCAGAACATGCCTGATATTTAATCAACAATGTCAGTTACTATGCTTGCGTATATTACAATTATTATTTAAGTTGCACTAATATAGTTATGATCAAACAAACTTGTATGTTTGTTTACCTATTGCGCCAAAAACTAGTGTTGTTTTTTTTTAACTTAAAAGAAAGGGAATTAATGTGCATTAAAGTTTCTTGACTTCTGTTAAAAATTACATAAATCTGCAAGAAAATGTGCTTGCGAGTTCACGGCAGGTTTATGAACAGTGAAGGAAGTTTATTGCTTTTACGAACTTTGACTTGTCATTAATTCTTTTTCTTGACAAAGTCTCCATTTTAATACGTCAATTAAAAGGCTGAAAGGTCTTTTTGTAACTTCATTTAATAGAACAGTTCTATTCGTAGACAATTTAGCTTTTATAAGCAACATTTTCTACGAAGACATTGACATAAATTTTATACTCGTACTATAATTTAACATAAAATCTAATATGAAAACAATAAATTATTAACTAATTGACACACTGGCATCTGATATTCAATAAATTTACATGTCCAACCGCATTTCAATGGAATGAAAGAGTAAATAGCAAAATTGTATAGTTTTGTAGGTTTAAATTTCCATAAACGCAGCGTTTAAAGAATAAATAAATGTTAAATGTCAATGGAATAGGTATGTAAGTGGTTTGGTGATCTACCTCTGCCCACGAAGTAGGCAAACAGAAAAAAGGAGACTACCGCCTAGACAGACAAAACTAAACAGAATGACCGAATAAATAATACACATGAGAAATAATCAATAGGTCAAAGCCATTAAATAATTAAATATTACTTTCGAGCGCACATGAGTTAAATATACAAATACATTCTTACACACCTACAAACATACATACATATATATTCATGCATTATAATACAGTAGTATGAAATTGATGGGCTCTTCTCAATAACTTATGATTTTATAAGCCTTTAAAACGTAAACAATTAATATAATAGCTGGTTTCAGATATTTTGAATTATTAAGCGGTTTAATGTTTTAACGTTTTCAATAATTATAAACTTTATATAATGCAATAATTATGGTTCATCGGACATAAGAAAGTTTACACATTTTTCTCATCAAGACTGAAAACACTCAAGCATCGTATCATCACATTAAACTGACTCAATTTAGTAAAATTTTCTGGTTGTGAAAGTGAGGAAATCTTCATAGGATTATGATGAGATGAGTTTGATAAAATTGTTGGAAACTGAGGAGATGCGATCAAATCTTCCATATTGCAAGATCAATCCAGAGACTTATCATAGTCATAGCATCAAGTTTATTCCATCTGACTGAGTCACAGCATCCAAATAATTCATATCTATACGTCACAGAAGGTATATGATACGTATTAACAAGCAAGATGCGTTTCCTGTGCGTGAAATACTGCGTGGGCCATAGAGATCCAAACTTTTTAAGATTGATCTACCAGCTTGTTCACATGATCAGTCCATATTAGGTTGCCATTGACTACCACACCGAGGTTCGTTTTGTTGAAATGCTTACATCTGGAAAATTGCCAAAAACAGATGCGCTAGTTGGTAACAAATGTAGCCGAAGGATAAAGAAGGTTGGTTAAATTTTAGGGGCCGATGTTGAATATAATATATACACTTATGGCCTTATTCATAAAAAATATTGTATGTTTATTAAACAGTTATTTGACAAATTTCCCATAGAAATTTGTCAAATAACAGTTTAATAAACATAAAATATTTTTTATGAATAAGGCCGTTAAACGTCAAGCTTTTTCAGAATTTTATTTGACATTTCTCAATTTGAGACAAATTTAATTTGAACCGTTTAAAGATACACAATCGAGCAGCGCGCCAAAGTTATTCAGGACTGTTATGAAAATGGGCATTCGTTACTCTGTTCTATCGTTACTACACTGGATTTTACTCTGACGAGATTAGGGATCTTCTTCCCGAAACTCGCACATTTTTACATAGCACACGTTCATCGTCCAGAGCTTATCCATTTGTGTTCGATTGCACGGGGAATCGTACTACGCATTACAGAGAGAATTTGTTTTTCAGCCGTACGCTTTGTCTGTGGAACAAGTTGCCTGCAGACGTGTTTCTTGTGTGTTATAACGTTGGATAGTTCAAGTCAAATGTTCACAAACATTAGTCCTTCTTTCCCCCTCCTCACAAGTTATTTTCCTAGTTCCGGTACAATGCACTGCATATGTAGGGGTCATTCCCTGAGTACTGGTCCAAACAAAAAGGTATATCTCACGTTCGTCGTTTTTTTTTAACAAACACAAAAACTGCGAAGCTTCTTTGCTTGTCTGCAGTAACACCCAGAGTCTGTGGCAGGGAACGAACCTGCGACCTCGAGACTGTTGGTCGTGTACTCTACCAAATCGGCCATTGAGTCACCTAAACATGAACATTATTCATAAAGACTTGGATTTACACACTTGCAAGGTACAACTGACTCAAGACTTAGAGCCTCTGAGCCATTCTAAGTGTCATTAATGGTCAGAATGATGATAAGAAATGGCTACAAAGGATGATCAATTTTCGAAAAAAATCGCTTTCAGTTATGAGACATTTTCACTTCAGTGGACTCGTCAATAAGCAGAATTGCCGCATTTGGGCAAAGAATAATCTAAGAGCGTTTGTCGAAAAACCTGTGCACCCACAAAGAGTGACTGTTTGATGCGGTTTATGGACTGGCGGCATCATCGCGCCGTATTTATTCCAAAATGAGTTCGGTCAGGCAATTCTGTGAATGGTGTTCGGTATCATGAGATGACAACGAACTTTTTATGACCCAAATTCGAAGATATGGATGTGGAGATATGTGGTTTCAACAGGATTGTGCCACTTGCCACACAGCTAACGAAACAAAGGCTGTTTTGCGCGAAAAATTCAAAGACCGTCTTATCTCATGTGGTGGCAATGTTAATTGGCCACCAAGATCATGTGATTTGACATGGTTGGAATTCTTTCTATCAAGTTATTTGAAGAAAGGCTGCTCGTCGATAACCCAGTAAGAGTTAATAGCAAAGACCTAAAGGATGTGAAAACGATTATAGTGGATACCTGCCAGTATGGCCATACCCCACGGTGACCTAATCACCGGGAGAATACAATGCGTCTACCAGCGAACACATATATGACTAACTGCCATGCATGAGTACCAATTCGATCTCATGTTGTTTGGTTATGATCTGCCAGTTGGTTAGGAGCGGAGCCTTTCTAAGATTCCTTCCAATCTATGGGTCACGGCACTCGGAATTGAACTTTCCTCGCGATTTAGGTTTAAACCACAATCAGCACGATACTCCCTCCCTCCGAAGGGCCGCACCATAACCGGGCAGGAACAAGTTCCTGAGGCTCCGGATTACCGTGGTACCAGATTTAAGTCTCCGATCAGTATTCGAAGCCCAACGACTACTACTAGTAGAGCCCCAAACGGCTCGGAGACTGGTGACCCCCTGTAACAAAATACTTACACATCAGCAAGACAGCATACAACACAACAGGAACACAGCAAGTTGGACTCGAACTCACAACTAATTAGTTTATGTTTCAAGAACAGTTAATAAAAAAAAGTCATATTTTTTCAAAAAATCTTTTAATTTTGTTCGACAAAAAAAAATTTTTTTTTTGTCTGTTTTTGGGTCCATTTTGTTTAAAAAGTAAGCTGCAAAAATTTCCAAAAAATTATTTTTTCATAGAAAAAAAAAAATTAAAATCTCTTCAGCATCTCAAGAAGGATAAATCTTACGATCTGACAACAATATTCAATTGTAAGCAACGTCGAAAATACTTTTCTTTAACTTCCGAACTTATTCGAGTTGAAGTCAGTCAAGCCAAAAACTGTTCAAACATGTCGATTTCAGAAGTCTTCGTAGCGTATAACTTTTCGTTTTGTATCTGTAGCTTAACGGGGACTTTTTGCATGTTTGAAATCAGAAGTCGAAGCATCAGTTTATGTTTGAATAGCAAAAAAAAAGTACAATCTTACGACTTTTGCTACTTTGATTGCAGTTTTTTAAATACTGATCTAGAGTTCTAGAGTATCAATATCCCGGTAAAATGCATCTTTATTCCATTTTATCTCCCTAAACTTTTTCTTTGTAGCCGTAAACAGTTTTTTTTTTTTTAATTTTGTTTCCATAAAATGTTTTAATTCTTTTCAACTGACGTCACTCAAGAACATCTGCTTACGTCACATATTGAATGCATTTTTGTTTTCGAGCTTTTAGCTGTGAATTATTTGATAATGGAAATGAAGGAAATTTAATATTCTTCATTGGATTATCTTTAAATATTACAAACTTCTAAAAAAAAAACTCACACTCTTCTTAATAAAACAATAATTGTCATCAATATTTTGCTGACAACAAATTAATGCAGTCAAGTGTGAATTTTCTTATGACATGCAAGTATATTAGAGTTCTAAGCAAGCATTTTTTTTTTTTGGGAATTTCAGAAAATATTGTTTGGCAAGTTGTAATAATTTTTATTCGCTAATAGCACGTTTCCATTATAAGCATATTAAGTTGATTTCAGGAAATCATTTCGAAGTGTTTCCATTATGTTGTGAGTAATTTTCTCTTCGAATTTTCGAAATCAGTTTGACGTTTGTATAGTTTGATCATGATATAAAAAATACAAGGTAGTTTTATTCTCTCAATTTTCCTTAACAATCACCATCTGACAAGTATAAGGATTGTGACATTTTCTATAAAATTGTGTTAACGTTTAGTTTATACATTCCCATGTTTTCAGTTTTGTTTGAAGTTGTGTCTAAAAATAATAATAAAATTGTGGCTTTTAACAAAAATAAATAAAAATTTTAAATTAAAATACATACATAAATCTAAAATATATCAAATACTAAAATGCTACCGAAACAATGTTTCAATATGCCTTTAGTATAACGTGGACTAAGACGTTGGCTTTTTGGTCATCTAATCAGTCTTAATCTATCGGAACCTTTTAAATTAAACTTGGTCTCATCGGAGAATAGCATGGAATTCCTTTGTGTGGTGGTCAAATTAATATGTCCTTGCAAATTCCAACTTGGCCAGTCTATTTTTCCATGATAAAAAAAATCATTTTTACACTTTTGTATGGTATGCTTTTAGTCCGCCTTTTGCAGCCTGCCGTTGAACCCTTCTAGGTGTAAAATTTAATAACAGTTGTGTGGCGATGGTTCTTGACGACACGAATCGGTCTTTTTTATCAAACGTATCATTGCCCGGCCATCTCGTTTACTGATTTTTCGAGAACGTCCACCTTTATGTTCTGTAACCAAAGTACCCGAACAACGAAAACGGCTTGTAATTCTTGATATAACGCTGTGGTGAATGTCAAATTTTTTGCAATTGTGGTCACTGATTGGCCGTTATTAAAATCAGCCATTATTTTTTTCTTTTAAATGCACTGAATAATTATATCGCGGCATTTGTTAGAGAAGTTACAAGTCACGTCCAGAACAAGTTTGAAGGCACGGAAACGACAGAAAACTATAAAACAAATTTTCGCTATTATTGCTTACTTTGATGTTTAAACAAGTATTGACATCTTTTAGAAGTAGGTTTTTCTTATTGAAAGTAATGAAGAATATTCAAGGTTACGTGCATTAGTTTTGTCACTGCATCCTGGGTCATTCTAGTAGAAATAATTTTTTATATATTTTTAAACTACAAGCCTCAAATTGTTCCCTTTGTTTTTAATATCTAGAGAGTATGTTTTTTTAAATGCAATAATATTTTCTTTAAAATAGGCATTCGCTTGAGTGCTATCGTAAAGTTTACTGATAAGCAGAAGTCCGTGCTTTTAGTTTTTGGGACCAAATTGGACCCAAGTGGGCTGACTTTACAATAGCTGGCAGCCTGTTAAACCTTACAGAACATGGGACAGTAACAGATACCCACTTACATCATCTTATTATTTCTAGCTTTTTCTAATATGAACAATGCACTACACATTTCAGGAAAAATCCATTCTAGGAGTAAATTCCCTTATTCAACTGTGTGGCAACGCCTTTTTATATCTCTCTCTAAAAATAAACTTCAAAAATCCTTATTACAAATAATAAGAAGAGAATGAAACTACCTTGTATTTTTTATGTCATGGTTTGATTATATTTTAACATAGAAAAAAATAAAAATTTTGTTAAATAAATATTGTCCAAAAAGCTGTGGCATTCGGAATAAAGCGAGATTAAACACCAACGAAATAGTTAATGATGGTCTGGTTTATTTATATGCTCTTGTTGGCTGCGAGATATTTAACATCTTGTCAGGAAGAGTTTCAACGGAGGATGGCGCCTGACTTTCTTTTGATACCGATAAAAGCGTAAAAAATCCTTGAAGTTGATTCCCTTATACGAAGACATGGGCGTAAGAAAGGAATGAATTATTATTAAATGGGCTTCAACATGGGAGGGTATCTAAGCCGCAAAAATTCTATAATCCAAGCCTAATGTAAAGACGTTGTTTGTGCTGAAGCAAGTATAAAACTTACATCCCCATTTGTAGGTAGCATTCTTGATTGGCATGTTGCCATATAAAAAGCAATATGAGCATTAGCAGGTTCCAAGACTATTTACGACTATTATAAAAAATTTGAATATCAGACTGTCGTTATGGATGCGTACTTTAGAAATATTGGAGAAATAAATGCACTACCTGGCTATGACTACTTGCATTTCCTTATATTTTCCTACTTAAAGAATTCTAAAATGATGCCGATGAGGTTACGCCCCAATTAAATAGAGCCTCGATAGCTGATTTGGTAGAGTACTCGACCAACAGTCTCGAGGTCGCAGGTTCGATTCCTGCCACAGACCCTGGGTGTTACTGCAGACAAGCAAAGAAGCTTCGCAGTTTTTGTGTTTGATCATAAAAAAAAAATTAAAAAAAATCAAACAGTAAACAAATAAAATAGTTTCGCCTTTATATTCTTTATTGGTACAGGATTAAGCGTTTAATAGTAAATAATATTTTTTTTGTTTTTTTGTATACGTGGAAATAAAATGATCTTCATACAATTAAAAAAAAGACTAATTTATTGAATTTTTGTTGAACTTTTATAATTTTTAAGTTAAATTTTTGGTTTGTAATTTTCTACAACGGGTTATAGTTCAAGTTTTTTCCTTTCATAAGTTTTTTTCTTAAGAAGGATTTTTTACAATACAAATCTGCTGTGGTCGATAATTTTAATTGAAGAAGACAAGAAAAATAATAATCAAATCTTTAGCTGGCGGACAACTAGTAGCTGTTTCGTAGTCGCTACACTACTCATCAGCACCCACTGGGATTTGAACTCGGGTCATGACGTATTATGATCTGATGCTTTAACCACTTAATTATTTTCTATCTATATTCATCTCATATCTACATTCTTTGTCTGTTTGTGTTCTGCAACTGTCTAGTGGACAAATGTCAAATCTGACATAAAATGTTATGTGCAAAAGTTGTTTCACCTTAAAAAGGGGTGATTAATTTTGCATCACCCTGTACTAAAAGATGTATTGAAGCCCATTTAAAAATTGTATTTGTTTTTTCCGGATATCAAGGATTGCGAAAAATCGGTAACCCTAATGTGTATTCAAGCATCTTCCCCACCACCACCACCCCATTTTTGCACTAGCAGTTGTGTATATTAGACCCCTGAAAACTAGATTTTGTCTCATAAATTTAATTTTTAACATAGATACTCGTACATAGTTGCATACTCTTCACATTTTTGTTTTATAAAATTTGTTTTATGACATAATCTAAAATTGATTTTTATTTTTATACACATTTAAAAAAAATAAAATTTGGATGTATTGATCTTTGTTTTTTTTTTGTTTTTGGCAGAAAGTTTAAGCATGAATAACTTAACAGTTTGTAGTATCTGCCGCTTCGGGCTAAAGCTAAAAATAAGTGTTCTTCTTTTATGCGCTCAATTAGTTTATTGATTAAAACCAAAAATTATTATTTTAGGTGAACTAAATTATTGGCTGTGATATTTGTTAAATACAAATTTGTAACAAAATATTTAGATCCATATCCAAAGAAAATGCTTACTTGGGCTTTAACGCATACGTTAGTTACCAAACACATTAGCACTACCATATATTTGGTAAAAAAGATTATGCAAAAACATGTAGTAAGGAAGTTAATTATTTTATTCTGGCAATGCCGTTATGTTCAGTTGTAATTTTTTGTATAGTGATATATGAAAGCTAATATTCGGAAACTGAAAGAGAAATTAAAAAATAAATAAATCATTTTTGACAAATATTTTCCTGGATTTACATTTTTAATATATAATGAATATATGATATGTAGAATATTAATGAAATTGAGCAAAATGAATAGGATCAATTATACTAGAAATATTTTTATTATTCGAACAACGTTTTTCGTTGTATTCGTTTGATTGAAAGAGCATCACTAATATATTTCTTATTTATATTTATTTACCTTTCAAAATTAAAATTTTCAATCCATTTAAAATGTAACATTCTAGTTTATATTATCCATATAACTGTGAATTTGAAGAAAGGTCAAAATGTGGCTCATTTCAACTTTACATGTATGGTAAGCTAATAATTAAGCTATGTACATATGGTTGTCAGATATTACAATATTGTAAGATCTGGCAACATGCTGATAATGTAGCGGCCATGAAAAATTGTCCCGCAGAAGTAAATTGTGTGTTCAGACGATCGTAAGAAAATCTTATAATTTCATTGTCAGACTATGGTCTGACAAATAATTCATCTGACAACAAAAATAGTCAGTTCACACGGTTGTCAGATTGTTAGATGAAAAAAATTGCCAGACATGTTATAAGGCATTGCCACTTATGTATATCAGCAACCATCTGTTTGGCAGTGTTGCCCATCAAATTTTTTCGGACAATGATGCCATTGTCAGGTGCATTAATTTTATACACCTGACAATTAAAACTGAGCTTACAATACCAGCCAGTTATTTGGCGATGGCGACGAAGAGTGTTCTCACGATTGTCAGATGCCTGACAACATTGTCGTCTTACAATTGATTGACAACGTTGTAAGTTAAAAATTGGCAGTTCACACGATTGATTGTAATACATTTTCAGACAATTTTACTGGCAATATTGTACGATCTGACAACCGTGTATACGTAGCTTTACTACATTTAATAGTTAACGTACTGTTTTTGCATAAATTTTTTTAACAAATGTATGGTAGTGTTACTGCGTTTGGTAACTAACGTATGCGTTAAAACTCAAGCAAGAATTTCTTTTGGATATGGCCCTTAATGTTTAGAAAATTTTAAATGCATTAAGATTTCTATAAGGTATAAAATAATAATTTAATTACTCATTATTAAAAGCTTTTATCGGTTTTTTGTTTTACTAAAACCGGTATTTTTAAATTTTTGTTTTTCGAATATCGAATAAACCGGGTTTGTTAATCCGGGAATTTAAAATGTAAATGCATCATTTTTGTATCTATTTTAATTGCAAATACTCGTATGCTCGTAATTGAAGTGGTTTTAGAGTGTAGAATGAGAATTTAGTTGACCGTTTAAAAATCGTTTGTGTGCTTATTCTATAGGCGAAGCGTGCGGCTGAAAAACGAATTCTCTCTGTAGTGTATTGTACGATTCCCCGAGTATTCGACCACAAATTGTGAGCCCTGGACGATGTACGCGTGTTACGTATACATGTTCGAGTTTCTCGTCAAAATAAAATCCATTGTAGTAAGGATATAACTGAGTAACGTACCCTACACTGCGTTGTTGACTCACTGGAGCGTCAATAGAGTTGGATACCCTACTGTCACCGATAAGCTTCTTCGCCCTCTCCTGCACACGGTCGAGTAACCCCAAAATAGACTTAGACAAACCAGCCCAAACATGGGAGTTGTATTCCATTTTCAGTCGGATATAGGTGGTATAAATAGTAAGGAGATCGGATGGAGTGAAGTAAATCTTACACCGTTTTAAAAATCCAAGGCACTTGAATGCTTTTTTAGAGACATGAAAAGTGTGTTCAGTCCAAGGAACATTGCACTACATTTTCATTCCTATAACATCAAGAGCATACGATTCCTCAATGTTTATACCATCCGAGGCGAATTAATTATTAGGTGGATGCATCGGCGAATTCAGGCGAATTCGATTAATATGGCGGCACTTTCGCTGTCAAGTTTTGTTTACCTTTTTCGTTCCGTTTCGTTCGTTATCAACTACTTTTGACAGCTTAAGTGTGAATTCGCCTTTTTATACAAACAAAATACCTGTTGTTTTTTTTTTATTGTTGTATTGTTGTAGCGAAGCGGCTACCTTGTTTTTTGTATCATGATACCATCTATGAGTACAAATTAAGCAGCATTTGCGGTCGTATGTTTGTGTGTTAATATAGAACACTGGGTCTTATGAGCGTTAAAAGTGACCCTGTTATTACGACCCTAGTCGGAAATTAAAGGAAGATCACTGTTCAGTGAGTCATTCATATTTTGTCTCTGGGCAAGGATCTTGGATAAGCTGGGCCTGTAACTGAAAGTGTACGAATGGCAAATGCTGCTGTCATCCGCTAAGGAGTGGATAGTGTTGGAAGTTTGAAATAGCACCAAGATAAAAAAAAAATATTTTGTTGCTGGAAATTACGAAAAGTTTTCAACATTTTATTTTATTATTGTTTAAAAAAAAAGTCTTTCGGTTTTTTCAAAATTATGTATATTGTAAACAAAATTTTGGCAAATTTACGCAAAGAAAACGAAAACCAGCTGTGCTTATACCACTACCGTGGTAAAGCTGCCTTGATATTTACTAGTGTTTTTCCTGTGAATGGCATTGCATGTACACAAAATATTTACTGAAATTAATTTTTTTTCTTTTTTTCAGCTTTTTCTGCACTAATTAAGTAAAAGGTAAGTAATCTCTTAATTTCATTTAAGAAAACCTTTCTTTTTTGATTCAATATGAAAGCAGCAACAACGTTTGTCATAAACTACAAAATCATATAAATTAACTAAAAAACAGCAACAATAATAAAACTATTTCTTACATTGACTTACAATTAATTACTTGAGCTCCCTGCACTATTTATTTCAATTTCAACTTATAAAGACGATAATCTTCAAGGACATTCATTCATCCATCCATTCATCAGAACACCTTTGTGTTCGGGTGATACGTTTTTGTTTTTACTTTTTCAAAGGAGCTGTTGCAAAAAAAAAAAAAATATGAATAATTTTTTGTGTCTCCAGTCAACGAGAGAGCACTCAGGCAAATTGAGAACTTGTTACTTTATTTACATTATGACTGGCACACTTAAAGAATTACAACGATACAACAGGTTGTAGTAAATTCAATCATAAAAATTGCAAAATATTTAAAGACTCTATAAACATCAGGAATTAAATGGCAGGAAAGGAGCACGAAAATCCTTCAGCATGAAATAAGAAAATATTATGAATTTTAAACGATAGAGTTACAAAAGCGCCAGAAACGGATTTTAAAGATTCAAAAATAACCACACGTACAACGTACGTACAATGCCTTTGTTGTTGTATTTAAATCTGTTTCTCTTCCGTTTCCTTTAACGCTTTTGCCAAAGTGTTGTTTTAAAAGTTTTTCATCTAATGTTTAAAGAAGGCAGCATTTAAGAAAAGAGAAAAATTGTTGCAATAAAAACAAAATATTGTAGAAGAGTTTTAAATAAATTTGAACATAAAAACAAACTTAAAACTTAAAATTGATATGCTTGAAAAACTAGGTTGGCTTAAAAAGTTGAGACAAGCCAACAGAAAAATAGTCCGTGGAATTTATAAAAATTCAGTTGGGATATAAAAAGGTCATTGCTCGACTCTTCTGATAAAGAAATGTTACATTTTGGTTTGACACTTACGATGGGAGTGAAACATGAAGGAAATTAGTAAAACATGCAAGAAAACGGAATAAAAAAATTAATTAAAAATTAAAAAAAAATGTTTAAGTTTACAAACAATCACTACACTATCTTCTAATATTAATACAAATCAAAAAGTTATAAACAGCTTGTTTTCTTATTTATTTATTTAAATGAACTATAAGCCTCAAAGGCTGAATTAGTTCTTAGTTTTAAAACGCAAAGTACTATATGCACATACTTTGATATTATATAATACTACATGGGCTGAAAAGTTCCAGGCGCTTGTTTTATTGCTGTTTACACGAGTGTAAAGCTACGTATACACGGTTGTCACATCTTACAGTAAAATTGTCTGAAAATGTATTACAATCGTGTGAACTGACAATTTTTAACTTACAACGTTGTCAGAAAAACCATTGTCAATCAATTGTAACACGACAATGTTGTCAGCAGTGTTGTCAACTCGGTGCGTTTCGCACCGTTTCTGGTGCTTTTTAAAATTATTTGTGCGAAAAATTCTTTAGTCGGTGCGGGGTGCGCTTTTTTTTTAAATTTTTGGTACCGTTTTTAAAATTTCGGTGGCACAAAATCAAATTCAACTCAACTTTTTGTTTTAATGTTTATATGCACAAAGTAAGACAATCTTACTGCTGTATATTATACACGCTCTCGAAAGAAAACGAAACATTTCGTTTTATAAAATTTGCTGTGCTTTGCTATTAAACGATCAAGCCAACTTTGTCAAATATTGCAATAAATGCAGTCTCTGAACAGAGAAGTTCGTATTTATGATGGCACGTTAATTCGTTACGGTTTTGGTAATTGAGAAATGATCAAATTCTTACATAAATTAAAAAGTTTTTCCAAAACGTTTACATTAAATATTGATTATGGTAAACTTCATCTTTTATTAGTTATAATTCTGGCAAATTTTCCTATATTTCGATAAATTCTTTTAAAGACACCGCTTACACTGTGTTTGATAGAATTGCTATTAATCGAATTTAAAGGCTTATAGTACCCTTATGTTACTTTTAATGATCCGATAATCGTAAACTCGTTCGACAGTAATGGTTGTATGCTCCTGAAATATAATTTTGACGGCGGTAAGCTGGTATTTTGGGTTAATGAAAATAAACTGTAAAAGTGACAGCTGATATCGGTTCAGATCAAATATAATTAAATGATATTGCTTAATAATAAATTTGATAAAATATCTTTATAATTATTATACATATAACATTATCTTAATAAAACTAATGGAGTCGTACTAGAGCCTAAGTTTGATAAACACGAATTCTTGCTATTGAACGAATTTGATGGCATTCCATCAAGCGGTGCTATTAGACCTATTTTGATTATATAATAGTGGCTTGAAAGGCTGTTTCATTATCGTGTTTTTTTTAAATATAAAAATATTGTATACATAAAATAAGTTTTTAAAAACGAAAGGAAAATATTAAAAATTCGATGCGTTTTCGTTGAAATAACGTGCTTTTTTCCCCATTTTGGTGCGCTTTGCAATTTCAAAGCTGACAACGCTGGTTGTCAGGCATCTGACAATCGTGAGAACACTCTTCGTCGGCATTGCCAGATAATTGGCTAGTATGGTAAACTCAGTTTTAATTGTCAGATGTATAAAATTAATGCACCTGGCAATGGCATCCATCATTGTCAGAAAAAAGTTTGCTGGGCAACACTGCCAAACAAATAGTTGTTGATATACATAAGTGGCAATGCCTTACAACATGTCAGGCTGTTTTTTTCATCTAGCAATCTGATAACCGTGTGAACTGACAATTTTTGTTGTCAGATGAATTATTTGTCAGACCATAGTCTGACAATGAAATTGTAAGATTTTCTTACGATCGTCTGAACACACAATTTACTTCTGCGGGACAATTTTTCATTGTCACTACATTGTCAGCATGTTGCCAGATCTTACAATATTGTAACATCTGACAACCGTGTGTACATAGCTTTGGGTTGACATAAATTCATATACATATAAATATGTATGTGCATAAAATAACACACTGTAACTTTTTTCCAAACGTCATAAACAGCGGTATTTATTTACTTTACTTCACCTTTTAGATTAATGACCTTATTCATAAAAAATATTGTATATTTATTAAACTGTTATTTGACAAATATTGTAAGTTTAATAAACATACAATATTTTTTATGATTACGGCAGTAAATACTTAATACCGAATAATTTATATGCATAAAATAATTTATCTTTTAATTTAGAGTTTGGTAAAGATTTAGCTATTTCACTAATAATTTAATATTGGGTTGGCGCGAGATCAGGGGGCTAATTCTGTCATTCGCTTACGAGTATTTACTCGAATGTGCGAGTTTTTACAGTTTTGGGATTATCTCATTCGATATCGAGTAAAAGGTTTCGAAATTTCTAATGATGGCATTCGATAGCGAGTAACCATTCGAATGCAACCGTGCAACTTTTTACTCGTAAGCAAAAGTACTATCGAAAACCAGCCAGACAGAAAAACACAAAAGAAATGTAAATTAAAAATTTGTTTTGAACAGCAATAGTATTTAAATTAAATTGAGAATTTTTGGTTCTTAAGGATTTTTTCAATTCATATGATGATATATATGACGTATATATACAGGTATATGTATATAAAGATGAGTATAGCTAAGAACACAAAAACTTATATTTGAAGTCACATGTTATTATATTCAAGAATTTATTTTTGTTTTTTTTTAGAAATTCATATATACATACATATGCTTATACATAGTTAAATAGTTATTTTTTACATACATATTTATTGAATTGTTATTTCTATTTACTTACTTTTTAATGTACAAACACGCATACATGATTGATTTAAATGAATTGTTATTGTGAACGTGTGTGTGTTCATTTATTTTTTAATGTACAACATGTAAACAAAGTATGCAAATACATACAATTTTCGGCAGTGTTCTAGAACACATTTTGTCAGTATTTTGCAACACTGAAGTGATAACTCGACTCGTTACGTAACGAGTCACATCATTAGAAATTTACACGATATAGAAATTATTTTCTAGTCGATAGTAATTTCGATCACGAATGACAGAATTAGCCACCAGGGGTCGAATTACCGCATATGTGATCGAGTATGCTTTCGTATCGAACACAATCTCGTGACGTATCGAATATACAGATTTCATCATTCGAAAACTCACGTATCGAAATTGCTAAAATAATGTAAAAGATTTTTTAATTTGTTAAATTTTTGTTGAACTTTATAATTTTTAAATTAAAAATTTTTTGATTTGTTAAATTTTTCTTGAACTTTTATAATTTTTTAAATTAAAAATTGTTTGGTTTGTACATATGTACATCAGGTTTTTAGTTCAAGTTTTTCCTTTCTTAAGAAAGAAATTTTGCATTATTAACTCGAAAAGCTCATTTTTTGAGATATGACTATGTGGCAATAAAGGAGCGATATCTACATCGGGGTTTAGCCCAAGTTTTTCCGTTCTTAAGAAGGATTTTTTTACAACACAAATATGCTGTGATCAATAATATTTGATTGAAGAAGACAAGAAAAATAATAATCAAATCTTTAGCTGGGGGACAACTACCTGTTTCGTAGTCGCTACACTACTTTTGTTAACAATATGTATATGTGATTCAATATGAGATGAATATAGATAGACAATAATTAAATGCTCGGTGGCTGATTGGTTGAAGCAGCAGATCGTGATGCGTCATGACCCGAGTTCAAATCCCAGTGGGTGCTGATAAGTAGTGTATGTACGCCGTATCTTATGTGCGACGGCCTTAATTATAAATTTTTTTATAATTTTTTTTTTTGGTATTCATAAAGTTATAACTACTTAATGTACAAACCATAAAAAGCACAACAATTTCAATTGATTTATATAAGGTGGCCTTTTTCTTTTCTTGCTGTAGAAATAATCACAAAAATATAATTTTATTACTTTCGAGAACAATACATTATAAACAACTAAGTAAACTAATACTTAACAAATAGCAATGCAATGACATTTTCAAAATCAATCACGAAACTCTTCACTGCTTTAAACCAACAGGATTAGAAACAGGCAAACAATGGCCATCAGCAGGATAGTGTTTACTCATGCTGATGACAAATGCCAATCAATTACGGCGGTTTGCTGCTGCGGCTTCTTCAAAAAAAAGAATAAAAAAAATAAAAATTGTTTTGTAAAGATTTCTAATTTAAACTAAATAATTGATTTCAGAAAATACTACGAGTAAGTTGCGTAAAAAAAAATAATTAATAGCCCTCAATAGTGAATATAATACAAAGGAATTATGAAACAAAAAAAGCTTAAGGGAAGCAATTCGAAATTAAGTCATAAACCACGTTTTTTAATAAATTCTATACTATTCCAAAAAAGTAAAAGTATTCATGTTAAAGTTCAATACTGAGAAGTTTGTTTAAAGTTATACTGCTCAATTTAGGACCTACTCCATTCCGAGAGTAGCTAGATAAACTCGTGACTTTTCTAATTTTTTACGCAGTAATTTATAATTAGAATGATTGAATGGTTATTATGCATCCGGCTTTTATTTGGTTTTACTAAAACTGGGCTTGTTAAAATGTCTATGTTTCGAAATTTGGGTGCCTCGATGGCTGATTTGGTAGAGTACTCGATCAACAGTCTCGAGGTCGCAGGTTCGATTCCTGCCTCATACCCTGGGTGTTACTGCAGACAAATAAAAGCTTCGCAGTTTTTGTGTTTGTTTTCGAAAAAAAAAAAAAATCTATTAAACTGCGTGTTTTAATGCGATTAACCGCGAAATTTAAATATATGTAAATGTTACATTTTCCGTCTACTTCAATTCCAATATTTAAAACTGGCACGAGCTGTGTGACAGGTTGCATCGTCTAGTTGAAACCATAGCTCCTGCACATCATATTTCATCACTTAATGAACAATGGAATACAGCGGTCACCACTGACTGTAATATTCTGATCGGCATCGTTTTTAAAGAAGTGAGAACCAATGACTCCACCAGCCCACAAAGCCTAAATATAAAACAGTCAAGTTTTTTTACCACTCAGCATCCACCTCCCGGAGATCAGGGTTTGTCTTGGCTTACACCAAACTAGGGCACTCTGTTTTCTAGAGCATAGAGGGGAAGGAGTCCCTCGTTTGTGGTAGCAAAAAAAAAACTCTAGGAAGCCACATGACTTATATTGTGTTGGACTTCCGAAACCCTTACCAAGGCTTAACATTGGCAGAACGAGGACTAGCAAAGCCCACGGGGTTACTGTCTTGCTGATCTCTTGGTGATGATTATGGTTGTGGTGCCTGCCTTGGCTGAAACGTTCTGGCTGTGGTTTAACCCTAAAATCACAAAAAAGTGAATTAGGTGCCCTGATAACTAAGGCGCATGCCGGTTTTCGGGGGCTAAAAACCCCCCCGAGGTGCCGTTGTCTTGCTATAGATACTTGTAGTGTAACGAACCAGGAGTGAGGGTTAGGCGGGCGAGTTGGTTAAGTGCTGATGTTTTTAATGGTCTACCAACTCATTAAGCTTTATCTTCCATTGATTGTTGGGAAATTGTATACAGGAGGCATTAGAAAGCCCGAACCCTTAAGGGGCTACAAACTAATAGTAAAAAGTTGCGGCCTGTGTAAGCTTAGGAAGCCACACGGGTATGCTGCTGAATCGTGAATAATTCACCCCGCAGAGTTGGTTCATCATCAGATTAGGCCGTCAAGGCAGGTGCTGATGTAAACCAATTTTACAGTTGTCTCAACATATTCTTGAGGATTATAATCACTTCAAATATGGTAGCTTTATTTATTGGCGTATCCATTGAAACATAAGTGGCTTCATTGCTAAACAAAATTCGCTTATGAAAATCGAGATCAACGGCAATCTTATTTTGGGCTTGAATTTGCACATTTTGAAGGTGCTGCAGGCATCAGTCTATTCGTGTTGAAATGTTAAACCAAACTAAATTTAAAATAAAGAAGTGCTGCCACCTTAAATTTTATACCACCATAAAAACCCTCTTCTGGCTTGTAAACAAATTCTTTAAATTTTTTTGACAGCAGTTCTAATAACAGGTGAAATTGACAGCGCAGCTGATAACTTTTTTTAATTTTAATCTTTTTCAGATGTCAATGAAATAATTAAAACAAATTAAAAAAAAATTTAAAACAATTTTTTATATTATTATTGTATCTTGAGCGCCAGGTATCATCCAGAATTCTCTCCAATCTGAGACTTTAAGTTTTACGAAATAATTAGAACTTTCACAAAATAATTAAGTTTTTCTGTTATTGTAAATTTTTTTAAAAGAAATTTGAAAAAAAAAAAATTTATTTTTTGAAACATTTTTGTATTGTATTGCAACTATCATTCAGAAGTCTCCGCAATCTGGCTGGCCTTTTTCTCCTTTCCGAGCTCTATGATCCGAGACTTTAATTTTCACGAAATAGTTAAACGTTTCACGAAATAATTAAAAGTTTATCTTTTCTTGTAAATTTTTTTTGTTATATATTTTTTTGGATTCCTTTTTGTGTTTATATTTTTCCCTTGACGTTTGAAAAAGATTTGTTTTTTGTAGTGTTGTATTTATTGCTCTTGCATATACCTGATATGAATTCGCCTTGAGTACTACTATCAAGGCAAATTCATCATAAGGCGGATTATTTATGAATTCGCCAATACCCAACTTGTCAAATTTTATACTACTTTATAATTCTCTACTAAACAAACCGATAAAATCTACCAGATACTTTGACTGATCCGGCTTCGAATTCACCTTTTACATAATACCAGTTAGTTTTCTTAGTGATGTATTGTTGCAGCCAAATAGATACCTTGTTGATTGTATGATTTGCCTAGTATAGCTGCTTGTGTACGACATACGAGTAAACTAAAATGGTATATTAATTTGTTAAATTTTTGTTGAACTTTTATAATTTTTTAAATTAAAAATTGTTTGGTTTGTACATATGTACAACAGGTTTTTAGTTCAAGTTTTTCCTTTCTTAATTTTTTCTTAAGAAGGATTTTTTACAATACAAATTTGCTGTGATCAACAATTATTGATTGAAGAAGACAAGAAAAATAATAATCAAATCTTTAGCTGGGGGACAACTAGCTGTTTCGTAGTCGCTACACTACTCATCAGCACCCACTATAGAATAATAAATACAAAAAAATATGTATGTTAATAAATAAAAATAAATACCGCTAGTTTAGAGACAGCAAACGCTGTACAAACAAGTGGGCAATTAACAAAATGCATATGTGATTCAATATGAGATGAATATAGATAGAAAATAATTAAATGCTCGGTGGCTTAGTAGTTAAAGCAGTAGATCATGATACGTCATGTCCCGAGTTCGAATCCCAGTGGGTGCTGATGAGTAGTGTAGCGACTACGAAACAGCTAGTTGTCCCCCAGCTAAAGATTTGATTATTATTTTTCTTGTCTTCTTCAATCAATAATTGTTGATCACAGCAAATTTGTATTGTAAAAAATCCTTCTTAAGAAAAAATTAAGAAAGGAAAAACTTGAACTAAAAACCTGTTGTACATATGTATAAAATGGTATATGTTGAAACATTACAAAGTTTATGTTATTGTGTAATTACATTTTATTTTTTGTTAAATGCTTTTTTTTACATTTATTATTTGTTTTATGTTTATTGCAAGTATTTTTAAAAGACATTTTTTATCTTCTATATAAAATCTGTTTCATAAAAATTGTAAAAGAAGATAACTTTTTTCGAATGAAAAAATTAATGACTCTCAAGTTGTAAATAAAAAGACTTTACATGAATTCTTAAATTGCTTTTCCTTGTTTAACACTTTTCTCTTATTATACAATTTTACACTCTATTTTCTTTAATACACCTACATACATACATATTTTGATTTATTATAGCTTTCATATGTTTAATACACAATTAAAATTTTTTTTAAATATTTTTTTTTTATTACAAACACTCGTAAATGCATTTTATCAGATGGCAACAACACCTTTAAAACTGTCATACAAACGTACTCTCTCTCTCTCTCTCTCTCACACACACTGAGCTGCATTTTTTTGTATCGGCCATACAGCAGGTGACAGCGTAAACTCATTATCACTCATACATAATACACGCACTCATTTTCACTGTGGGGCACTTGAATGGTGTTGTCGTTAATTTTTACCTTGTATGTTAAACTGACATCTCACGACTTCTAGTTAATTAAAAAGTGGATTCTTGTGTTAAATAATTTGAAAAAAGTGGAATTATGCGAACATAATGTAATTTCATTTTCTTTTCAAGTAAAATATTTAATGAGACATGAACGACAAAACGGAAATTGAAAATTAATTTTAAGTTGATTGTTTTTTATGAAGGAATATTCTGCTGTCTTTTTTTATTTATTCTCTTTCTCCAGTTCATTGTATTAACAAATTGCGGCTGCTTTTTGAATGAAATCGTATATAAAGAAGTAAAATGAACAAAATTTAAAAAATGATTGGACAAATGCAAGACAGCATAAAATGAAAAAAGATTTATTTCTAAATTTAGAAAATAAGTTCTTGATGTTCATTGTTTCTATGTTGATAAAACGTATTTTTCTTTGCAAGTGCTAAAAGCAAAATTTCTAAATGCTCAATAATGGAATTCGCGGAATCAGTTAATAAACTGTTTGAGGTTAGCAAACTAATAATGAATTCAAACAAAATATTTGTAAAAATAATTGTTGAACAAAAGTGACTTTATGTATATGTATACAACAGAAAGAAAAGGGTGGTCCAACCATAATGCACGATATTGCTTCATTGCGTCAAGTTTTTTGTCCAACTTGATTTAACATTTCGTTGTTAAGTAAATTTAGTAAAAAGGCGAAGAGCAAAACAAAACAAGACTAACCGTTTTATATGTCAAAAACAAACTGACAATACGAAATGGCTGATATTGCCAACATATAACAGAAAAAATGCGAAAATCGAACGTAACTCACGAAATTTGAAAATAACGGTTTTTTTTTATTAGACCATGTATATAAATAAATAAAGAAATAATTATATATATATATATATATATATATATATATATATATATATATATATATATATATATATATATATATATATATATATATATATATATATATATATATATATATATATATATATATATATATATATATATATATATATATATATATATATATATATATATATATATATATATATATATATATATATATATATATATATATATATATATATATATATATATATATATATATATATATATATATATATATATATATCACAGAACTATAAACAGCTTGTTTTGTATGTCTCCCAGCTGTCTATATGTCAACATTTCATAGGAGCTACCCTTATCATCAGTAGACTTTGGAAATTTTTTAAAGATATTCTCAAATATTCACCTTTATATCTCAACAATCTAAATAAATTATTGAAAATTTAAAAGACAAATGCTTTAATAAACCTGGCAAAATACTAAAAACAATTTTTTTACACCTTTAGTGTGGCGTTATGGTTATGGTGTATTCCAAACCTGGAAACTCGAGTTATTGGGTAATGGAGTGAAGGAGTGCCGGGTTTGTTGTAGCAAATAAAACTCTAGGAAGCCGCATGACATATGTTGTGTTGGCTTCAGAAACCCTAAATTGGCAGAACGGGGATCAACATGACCCCCGGGTGGTTCTGCTTGCAATTCAACCCGGGCTAATCATGGTTGAGGTGCCTACCCTGGCTGGAACGTTCTGGCTGTGGTTTAAGCCTATGAAATGTTGACATATAGACAGCTACGGAACATAAAAACCAAGATTTTTGGATTGTTTTAAATATTAGTAGCTAATAAAGGAAATACGAATAAACTCAATCGTTTTATACAATATTGCATTATTGTAAAAGAAACCTTTAAATCAGCAATAATATTTACTGAACAAAATATGTGGAACAACGTTAGTTTACGCACAAATCTCCAAATAAAAGAACAAAAACTTTTGTGTTGACTTTATGACTTATTGTACTTAATTTATTATAATAAAATATTTTTTACGTGCTAAAGTATCTTTACCATTAAAACTTATTGCTGATATTAAAAAATATTTTTTACATAACAAAATCTTCCGTGTATGACAGTTTTAATAAATTCTTGACATTTCTTTATCAAAATATAAGTAAATGCGGTGTCACAACAATAACAATGAAAAGTAATAAGTATCCACTTTAAGTCAATTTGTTATATTTAAATTTCAATGAATTTGTTTTTAGTCTCATCAATTTTAAACTCTTTGTTGCTCCTCTTCACAGTGACATACATTATTTTCTCTAAAAAAATATATACTTATATACGAGTAATAATGAGGAGACGATGTGCGTGTGAATTTGTTTGGCTGTGCATGAAAGTATAAGGTAATTTTTTAGTTGGAACAAAACACTATAAAGCTGCTACAATAATATTTATTTAATAATGAGCAGGAGAAGAAGAAGAATAAGAGGATAAACAAAACAAGTTCATGTTTGTTCTCACACATTTTTTAAAGTCGTAAGGAGAAGATGATAGCAAGGTGGCGGGCAGCACGTTTGTATTTAAAATTTATTTTGAGCAGCTGGATAATGATAAACAATCTTTTACTGTCGTTATAACTTTTATTTTCATTTTGAAAAGGTTGCCTAAGAACAATTGTTGCAGTCAGTGCTTTAGGTACTCAACCCACATAAAACTAGTATAAAAACACACTCATGTTTACATTTACATATGTACATACATATACGTTTACATACGAATATACTTATGTATGGATACGCCCAGCGAAAACTTCTATTTCGAAGTTCAAAAAGTTGTTTGTGAGTTGTTCAATATTTCTCAAACGGATTGTTTTTAAATAAAGGATGGTCCAAATACAGTGCACGATGTTAAATGTCACACATTAACGCCAAGTTTGCTCAACCTAATTTGACATTTCTTTGTTTCAGTGTTTGGCAAATTCAGCCATGGGCATGTACATAATTGACAAGCACGTTAAAATTGTTGAAGTATCGACCTCTAAATTGTTGAAGTATCGAACATATAAAATGTTATGCTATAGCGGTACGTGAAAACGTAGCATGAAAACGAACATCAAGACATTTTACAAACTGACAAAAATCTTTGTACTGCACTACGCTGAAATTTTTTTTTTGCAATCTGTGTTTGAGCCGTAGATTTCGGGTGTTTCAAGTAATGAGTCTATTTAATTTTAATATATTTGACATGTTGCCGCTTGTTTTACCAATTTTACCACATTAATCGCTCAAAAAAAAAAAAAAAACAGAAAAAACTCCAAACTTCCGAGAACCCCTTACGAGTTTATTTTCTTCAATTTCTCCCTCACCGCTGATTTCAATATTTTTACCGCGAGTATCTACAAGTATATGTAAGAACAATTTTTTAAGAAGCATGCAACTTTAATAGTTCATTTACCATTAAGTCTTGCAGAAACTTCTCCTTAACAACAAAACAAGCTTATCAGAACCGTCAACTTTTAATAGTAATCAGCAGTTAAAAAATTTGTTTGCAAAAGATTTACAATTTTTAATAAAAATTTATAAAAAAGAAATGTAGTGTCACCAGCAATTTGTTAAAAGAAATCAAAGAAAATAGTATATTTTGAAGGTTTAGTCGGTGATAAAGCCTTCAGATTTTAAGGCGAGTATTTTATTATGCATACATAATGAAAAAATAATGCTTAATGTATATAAAATTAAACGTTTTTAACTTATTTTTCAATTTAATTTACAAAAATTTGCAAGCCGTCCAGCATTTTTAATCAACTTTGCTTTTGTTTTTTTCTCGCCGGTAGTATCACTATCGGATAAAAAATATCGGTAGTCGACCGACTAAAAATTAAACTATCAATACATCGATAGTTTTGCAGCTCTATTTCATGGTTTTTCTACTAAATGTGTGCGGGAGAACTGTGCGCAAATTTAAGCAAACCGTGTCTGTAGAAAATATGAGAACAGCTGCCAGCTCGTTATCCCGGAAAACGTTACTATTATTTGCAATAGTGTGAAAATTAGATTGGCCAAGTAATTATCGGGAATAGCATCCAGAAATAATGATGTTCAGGGCTGGCGGCGTCAGCTGAATGTACTTTTTCAATGTCGGCCAAGCAGTTACCATGAATGGTGTTCGCTATCACGAGATGATAAAAAACTTGTGGTCAGGACTTCTTTCTTTTGGGGACATTTGAAAGTATAATAAGTCAAGAACAATTTGGCAATCGATACGTGACTGATATTGAATCTCAATTATGTGTAGAGGAATTCCACAGAAGCCATGATGAGCTTTTGGTCGGTGTTTTATTTCATGCATAATTGTCATAGATCTTTCTATCATAGAAAAAAATATTAAGATAATTCTCTGAAAAAGTTTTGTTTTATTTACAGTTAACATCGTGTTTTTTGGTTGGAACTCCCATACATTGACTGTGAATAAAGAAAAGAGATAATGAGAGTAAAATACTTGTTCCTTAGAATAAAACGAAATACAATCAAAAAAATTTTTTACTCGTAACAATGAGTTGTACTTTCGTAAAGAAAGTACAACTCGAAGTACACTGGAGAAGTATGTAAGAATATACATAATTACTCTCGCGTGCTTACAAACTTAAGAACATTTTGTGCCTTTAATATTCAGAAAGTATTGTGTTCACAATAGCTTTAAATGAAAAAACGAAGAAAAGTCTTTTTGTATGCAAAACCACAATAAATTTATTTACTTTCATTAGTTGAGTATGTTAGAGTAAAGTAAATCACAAGCCTATAACACTATTGTCTTATTTGTATAAAATGAAATACGTAGTAATGTGTAAAAAATTTTTTTCGCTATAGTTCCTGTTATACCATTTCACGTCTTTGATAAGTGCAGTCAAGTTTTCGCTGGGTACGTACGAGTATGTGTGCTAGTGCATGCACAGTTATATTTGAAAACTAGTGTAATGTTGTTGTTTTGCATGAATAAATATGAAATGAATGAATGAAAATTATTTGCTACGCTAAATTACAGTTACTGAGAAAAAGAGCGATTTTATGTACATACGTCTACTCGTATGTGGGATGATCAGCAATCATGTGAATGAGTCCTACGCCGCAAGTGTGTATGTGTATGTGCATGTGAGCGTATGTGTGTTTGTGAAAATAAACATAAAAATGAAATGCTAATAATAATGGCATAGTTATGAAGGAAAATCTTTTATTTTGTGGTTTATTTGGAAAAATGTGTATTGCAGCTGCTGCTTAACAGAAGTAGTGCTTTAAAATGAGTATTTGGCAGCCATGTGTTTAATTCTGCTATTTTGCTTGCGAAACAATCGCAAATGCAACTAAGACAGATAACTTGAAAAATAAATTCTTACCTCAAAATTTAGACAAGAAGTATATATGTTTGCTTTTTTTACATGACCTTTTAATAATGCTCGTATGTAACTTTGATGTGAAATAAATCTCTCTAGTGCTTTGAAAGTTCTGAGCGTCATATGTTCAAGGGTTAATGAGGATTTCCCTAAGATTTCAACTGAAAAAAAATTATATGTATGTATATTATAAATATAATTTTTGAAGCCAAATTTAACAGTTTTGTAAGTGTTTTTTTTTCTTTGCTAATAGCTGAATTTGTGAAAGGAAAACCTTATGAATAACAATAACAATTTTATTAAAATTTATATTTTTTTTTACTTGGTTTAATTTAAGTTGTTTGCTTCTGGTCTCATTTAAAGTCTGCTCAATGATGAGCAAACAAAAAAAAAAAAAAAAGTATGAGATATGGAACGCAGTTAAGTTTAGATTAGATTGAACAAGCTGCCAGCTATTGAAAAAGCCAGCATACTTGAGTCCTATTTGGTTCTATTCTCTGATGAAACAGTGCGAGTCCGCTTATAACATATTCTTCGGCAAATCATACAGTATTGCGTCTGACCAGAAACAGCGCCCTTACATGAGTAAGAGCCAGGCAATGTTAGAGAAAGAGAACAAAACTCTGCTCCTCCTCCCACAACTTACACAAAAATCATTATATGGAAAATTTAACCTTCATTCACAGCACCCTCTGTGAGGGTAGACCCCTCAACATAACAGTCGTCTAATTAGTTTGCTCTGTGTCTGGCTTTTAAAGCTTTTTAGTAATGATACAGGTACCATTACATTTACACCCCCTTAGTGTGAGTATATTCCGGCCTTTGCCAATTCATCCCCTAAAATATATATATTTTTTTATCTTGGACCAGTACTTCGGTGATGATCCCTACATATGCAGTACATTGTACTGGAACTAGGAAATAGAAGTAAAAATAGGACAAGAGAGGGTGGGAGTATATTATCGGGCACTCCACCATATTATGATACCCAGAAAAACTCCGGATTCGAATGTCTCGCTATCTCATTTAGAGAGAGAGAGAGAGAGAGAGAGAGATCCCCCGTGAGCAGGTTTTGCCTCGCTGTGCTAACCAAGGTACTCTACTTTCCAGTGTATAAAGGGGTAGAAGTCCCGCATTTGTTGTAGAAAATAAAACCGTAAGATGTGGGCATGACCTAGGTTCTGTTGGACTTCCGAAACTGTCTCCAAGGTTTAATTTGGCAGAACGGGCATCAACAAATCCCTCAGGAGATTCTGCTTTATAGACTATCCTGAAGTTATTATTATTATCATTATTGGATGGGATATGGCCCTCATCGGCCATTTGCACTGCAACCAGTGTTGATCTATTGTGCGTTACACACTGAACTTAATCGTGGTTGAGGTGCCTGCATCTTGGCGGAAACAATCTGGCTATGGTTTAAGCAGGGTGAGGCTGTTGGTTTTCCTTGATAATTATGGTTCAAGCTGGCTTTCGGGGACAGAGGGATTAGGAGGCCCGAGCTCTTCAGCAAGGGGTTTGTTTATATGGCTACAAATATATGGCAAAATATGCGACCTATGGGACGCAAGCAACTCGGGAGTGCTGTTAAATAGGGATCTGGTCAGTAAAGCAAGTACTGATGCAAATCAATTACACATCCTATATTATTTAAAGATATCCGGCTTCTTCTAACCAACTTAGATATCTCATATTCCTGCCGAAGCAGACAAGGTAAAATAAATAGAGTTAGTACTCTAACAATCAAAATTAAAGAAAAATACTCATAATTTGATATGTAAATTCCCAAATCAAAATTGGGAACATGAATGGAATTTGAAAACGATCGCGTTTGACCAGCGATCGTCAAAGGTGATAAAACTGGTGGATAGACCAGTTGTAAATAGTGGCTCGTTCTAACAGGATGGTAAATGTGGCTTATGCAGATGGACATGAAATTTATTTTTAATTCTTATACTCGTCAAGTCAACTAAACGCAGACTTCCTCCTCGCTTTACAAAGTTTCATTTTCGAACGGAATTGAACTCTGTGACATGACTGATTAACTTAACTGATTTTGTTTAATTTTTTGGCTTCCTTCAAAACTTTAAAATTAAAGTATGTTATAACAAATATTCTTAAGCCCACAATTTAAATAATTATTCCAAAATAATTTACCCACAAATTAATGTAATTATAAAATGATTAATAAATGCTTTAAACTATGATTTAATTTGCTATCAAGCCATTTTGAGTTAATTACATTGAAATACTTAAAACATGACAAAAGCGGTCAAGCTTAAATTGTGGTTATTACAATATGAATAACAGCGAATGTAGCTGCGGTTGTTTAATGACAATAATTGAACTTCGTTCTACGAATATCTAAAGTTTTTATAATATGTTATATATAGTGGTGTTTTCTTGCATTAAAATCTAACAAAGTTTCTTTTTTTTTAATTTTTAGTTAGAAAAGAAAAATTAAAAGATTCAAAATTATTGATAGTTATTATTAAAAGAAAAATATGATATAAAATCTTACAAGTATAAGAGTAAACTAGCAACAGTACATAAGAGTATAAGTTAAAGATGACTAGATCTTGAGTCCAAGAGCAAGACTAAGAACTAGAGTATTAGAATAAAAATATACATATAAAAGAAATGCAGCGGCGAGCATTGCTATATTATATATCTTTAATGATGTTTGCAACAAATTGTGTTCCATGAACGCTAACTTACAATGTAGTAGTGTTCAAGACCCCTTTTAACTGCTCACAATGTAAGCAAGATTGTATTTGGGCTGCCTACTGCTAACATACAACCGTATGCTAGGTTATATGTAAGTGGTATGAACACTAAAAGGCTACATAGAATGTTCTAAAGAGCACATCGCACTCCTATGCAGTAGTTCCATGCATTTATTATAATACTAAGCCCAAAAATCTTAGTTTTCAAAAAACATTCTTTAATGCGCTGTTCATAGAATACAGAAGATACTCACACGATTTGCTCGTCTATGTCCTATGAACAGCACATAAGCCTTATTTTACTTCTAAAATATTCCAAATTAAGGTAAAATCTTCATTCTGGCAACGCTGTTTATTTGTAATACTGCTAAATATTATAACAATATACAACAACTGTATGCTCTCAGGCTGATAAAATTATACTCTTAAGTTCTATCATATGGATGCGATTTCAATGACAATTTTTTAAGCTTTTTTTGCTTAAACTCAGTTTTTTGCTTTAGTACAATTTTATAGCAAACGCGGTCTTAAAACCGCCGATTCAGCTGTGCGAAAGAAAGACGAATCGTTATTACAAAACAATAGTAACTCAATGACAGAACTCATTCAGGAAAAATTATTAACGAAAAATTAATTTTAAATAGTAATTAAAAATGTGTGCAAATGACTGTGGTTTCCGGCTTAAAATGGTGAAAAATAAAACAATAATTACTCTTTGCCCATTAATTCTTAAATAAGCAAAATACCAGTTGAAAATTTATTAAAAAAAACCCACAAACACTCAACAGTAAAATAAAGAAAGGCACTCTATGAAGAGCTCATAAATCAATCAATACTGTTATACATGATGATGACGATTTTGATGTTGTTGACCATAATGGTAGATTGGGTTTAGTTGTTGAGCTTCATATATTTTCAGCCAGCAACTCTATCTATCATAAATACAACTCGTTACAGGCCAGCAATTGTTTGCAAAGAAAAACGAATGCAAATTCAAATATCAAAAGAAAAAGGAAAAAAGAAATTGTAGAAAAAATAAAAGTCAACATGCAAATTTCTCCATCACTTAAAGCAGCCAACTGTAGAGTTAACTTTATTATTAACCACTTTCATTTAAGCCACATGTGAGAGAATACAAAAATGCAAAAAAGAAAAAATACTGCAAATCATACAATAATTGATTTATAGTCAACAGGAAACGTTTTTAAAATAAAAATAATTCGATACATAAATTTTGGAAGAATTTGGAAATGTTATAAAATGATACTTTTAAGTTAAGGACAAGAAATTACTAAAAATGATATTTAACTTAAAAAGAAAGTTTTGGATTTAATTAAGTGCAATTTAAATTTAAACAGCATTATTTGGCTTAATTTCGATTAGATTATTTAGAGGAGAAAAGCAAAAGTTAAAAAAAACCCCTAAAGTTAGGCAATAGAAATCCATACAATCAAAATCTATTAGCTACGAGAAGCGGATAACTTCTTCAGCGGAAAATCCTCCATACCCAAACTATTAAAACACTTAATTACCGCATTTATGAGTTTATTTTGGTACCAAATATGATTTCTGCTGGTCAAGTTTTCTTCCATCGAAAAGCGGATAGCTTCTTCAGCGGAACCCCTCTATAGCCCAACTATTAAAACACTTAATTACCGCATTTATGAGCTTATTTTGGTACCAAATATGATTTCTGCTGGTCAAGTTTTCTTCCATCGAAGAGCGGATAGCTGCTTCAGCGGAAACCCCTCCATAGTCAAGCTATTAAAACACTTAATTACCTCTTTTATGAGTTTATTTTGATACCAAATATGATTTCTGCTGGTCAAGTGTTCTTGGCATAAATTTCCATTTCTAAAACCTCCAAATAATAATGTTACAACTACAACTTGCTAACATTTTGTGCCAATACGGCCCACTGTATAGTGAATATTAATTTTTTTTCAACAGCGATTTTCATTGATGTTGTCATATAGTATTCTGTCAGATTTTTTAAAAATATTTTTATTCAATTTAAATATTTGTAATATTGAATTTATTTCTGTGGGTGATAGTGAAGTATGAACCGCACAATTTAAATATTTGGTTAAAAATAAAATGGCAATTCAATTTTATATCTGCGTTAATATTGTGGTATAAAACGAAACATGTTCTGCTTACGTGCAATACATAAAGTGTTGTGTGCTTTTAGGCATTGTTTA
This sequence comes from Thecocarcelia acutangulata, assembly GCA_914767995.1. NCBI lineage: Eukaryota > Metazoa > Arthropoda > Insecta > Diptera > Tachinidae > Thecocarcelia > Thecocarcelia acutangulata. Next base: position 23,522,770 of record OU612097.1, on the reverse strand, counting down.
TATTGAAAGTTATTCTTGAAATATTTGTGTATTGGGAAATAAATTTGCAAGGTATGTGGGCGGAGTAACGAAGACCTTATGCCCAATATGCTATTAACAGTACGCTTGTAGCGTCGCTGTGACTAAACGGTGTGATTAACAATGAAATACCTCAAAAAAACTGTAAACTAATACAGTTAGTAGAGGTAGACAGTAAACCAATGAGGGACACAAAATTCTAGAAGGCTAAACAATAACGACAACCCTGACCAAACTTAAGAAATAATAACGATGACGCGAGAGCTGTTCGGCAGCCCAGAGCTACATTCCAACTGTAGCATTGAAATACTTTTAATATTTTCATGCGGAATTAATAAATTTCATATTGGCTTTAAAACAATGTTTATAGTAAATATCTATAGCTGCTTGTTCAGCACAAATTCTAAAGATCTCAAATAAAAGTTGTTAAGGAGAGTAAAAAACTAAGCGGCAAAAGTACTGCTCTTTGTGTTTGAGAAATATTACCAGATCAGTTTTCCTTTTAGATTCTCATTAATTTATTTAAAATAAAAGAGTCTATAGTTAAATGCTTGACAATATTTTAAGTACTGTGTAATGAAAAAGTGTAAGGATTCGTAAGTTAGAGGATTCTTCAATTGTAAATGATATTATGACATAATTTGTAATTGAAGAATCTTCTAAGCATATTTAAAGGCAAAAACGTAACAGTATATACACAGGGCACTAATCAGTTTCAATTAAGGCAAACAAATATCATCCTTAATTCGTTTGCTGTAAAATTTTAACTAAATGTTCAATATGTTTTTGCCGAAAAGCGCAAGTTTTGGTCACGCCAAAAATTAAATCAAAACAAACTACTCGTAAATTAAATTTTGCACAAGAAAAAAGTTTAAGCGAAAAGTTTTATTGTTTACTTTTTGTTGCATGCGCTCTCATAGATACGCGTGCAACAAAAACAGAAGAAAACTGCAGTAGGGAATAAAATAAAATTTTATATAAAATTTTATTTATTTATTTATTTTTTAAATAGAAAAAAGTCTTTGCTCAAATTCAATGAGAATAATTAATTGAGAAAAGCAAGAGTTTATAAGCTACTGTAGTTGATGTTTGGGAATCGCTTCCCAAGGAACTTTGTGCAAAATTGGTCCAAAGTATGCCGAATTGAATTTTTGAGCTTATATTGAAAAATTGTGGACCAACTCTTTATTAATTTTTAATAATTTCAAGTAAAAGCTTCATATTTTAAATGCGTCTATAATATTGCTCAGCCAAAAACATGACTTTATTTACCCATTTTTGTTATATTGAAATAAATTGTTAAGTTTATTCTTGTTTTCCTACAAATTTCTTTTACTTGTTTGTGAGTGCCAGAAGTTTTCAAAAATGACATGCGTCTATAATAACGCAACTCAGTGTAAGTGAACTTTACAATACAAATTTTACTTCCTCACATTTGTAGGAGTACTTCTGCAAAATATGGCCGCAAATGTATGAGTTTCAATACAAAAAATCAAGTGGATTGCTTCCATTCGAATGAATACTAAATTTGTGCTCGAATGCTAAAAGAAAACTAAAATAATATATTAACAAAGAAAACCAAAAATAACAAAAACGATTAAATTTTTTTTGTAGCTTTACACTAAACTGGTTACTTTAGGAGAAATTCCTTCATGTGACGATTTTGTATGCAAGCAATCACAAATGTCTCTATTTTCACTATACACAAAAGAAAAACTGAATGCTTAAAATGACGTTGATGGTGCAGATAATGATTATAACTAATGTTTTTAAATGCTTGTCACTCACACATTCAGCACTCTTCAGCCACTCACACGTTCAATCATGTGTATAAGAAGAAATGTTTCAAAAGATGGCTGTCTGCTTGTCCGTCCGTCTTTCTGCCTGTTCGTCTGTCTGTCTATTGTTATATTTGTTTTACGTGCCTTAGTAAATATCTATTTTTGCACATCCTGCTTATGAATTTTTATTTTCATTTTACACATGTTTTGCATCGTTAAAGATGTTTGATAATGATGGCCATGTTAACATATTTATTTCTTTTATACAAATAACTTGAATACATTTACATATTGAGATCAAGGAAGCACCCACACTTTTATCAAAAATTTATATAGAAATTATGTTCCTGCTTTTGAGTTTATATAACATAATTTTTTGTTAAAAAAAATTCAAAAATGTTGAAATAGTTATTGGAAAAAAATATGCTGGCGAATCGAGCTGTGCATCAAAAAGTATCCAACACTGTATGTTTTTGCTAAATAAATTTTGATCCACAACTTCTTCAAACCTATAAAACCACAACTTTTGGAAATAAATCAGAACTACGTAATATTAAAGCATATAGAGCCAAGTGCATAGCACACCTTATTAACAGGTGCATAGCACACCTTATTAACAGATGTTTACCTAGAGTTTCTTTAAAATGTTGAACGGTCAGAATTAGTAAAACAATATTTTGAAAAAGTTCCAACTAATAATATAAAACTAATTTCTTTTTAAATTTATGTATCAAGTTTAATGTTGACACAAAAAAACTTTTTATTCGTTTAATTTTCGAAATTGAAAAAATTTCCTAACGTCAAATTCTGCTCTAATTTTTTTATTAGATCTACATTAATAATTAAATATACTTTCATCAAAGATATTTAGTAAAGAAGATATCATATGTGAATTTAAAATCGAGCATGCGATTTCAAATCCACTTATTCGATTTCAAAATTACTTATTTGGCTTAATGCTCACCCAGGCAGTTTCCTTTTTTATATTTATATATCAGGTTTAATCTGGATTGAAAGAAATCCTTTTTGTTAGTTTAATTTTCGAAATTAAACAAAAAATTTCCTAACGCCAAATTCTGCTCTAATTTTTGTATTAGATCTACATTGAAAATTAAATATATTTTCATCAAAGATATTCATTAAATCAGATATCATATGAGATTTTAAATTCGAGCATGCGATTTCAAATCCACTTATTCGATTTCAAAATTACTTATTTCACTTAGTGCTAACCCAGACAGTTTCTTTTCTTTTATTTCTTTCTTTCTGTCTTGATTGTTAGCTTAATTTTCGAAATTCCAGAAATTTCCATTTGCATTTAGAAATGCGTTATGTAATTTTAAAATCGAATATGCAATTTCAAAACCACTTATTGGATTACAAAATTACTTATTTGACTTAATGCTCGCATATGCAGTTTCCTTTTTTATATTTATATATCAGCTTTAATTTTGATTGAAAAAAAATTTCTTTTTGTTGGTTTAATTTTCGAAATTCAAGAAATTTCCTAACGCTGATCTAATTTTGCTTCATTAGATCTACATTAAAAATTAAATATACCTTTATCAAAGATATTTGTTAAAGCAGATATCATATGTGATTTTAAAAACGAATATGCGATTTCAAATCCACCTATTCAATTTCAAAATTACTTATTTGGCTTAATGCTCACCCAGGCAGTTAATTTTTTTATATTTATGTACCAGGTTTAATCTTGATTGAAAAATATCCTTTTTGTTAGATTAATTTTCGAAAGTGAAGAAATTTGCTCACGAAAAATTCTTTTCCTTTTTTTTAGTTAGATATACATTAAAAATTAGATAAACTTTTATCAAAGATATTTATTTAAACAGATAGATAACCATATTAAATTTTAAAATCACGCATTCTATTTTAAAAACACACATTCGAGTTCAAAATCGCTTATACGGTTTATAATTCACATATACAATTTTTTATTTATTTTTTTTTGGTTCTTTAAATTAAATTTTTTTTGTAGATAAGTTGAAATATGCGCCGAAAAATCATTTAGCATATTCATACTTAGGAAGTATAATTTCTTTCTAACATTCATGCACATAAGAGGATTTAAAATTTGTAAATAAATTTTGGATAACAATTTTTCAATAACGTTAATTATGCATCAAAAAAAATTAGTTTTATTAGAAATATTTAACACATTGTATTAACCAAATATTGTAAAAAAGTTATAACCAGGGGTCTAATACCGCATACGATATCGAAAAACTTATCGTAACGATCAACATTACGATACGTGAAGGCAAACGATGCGTATCGGATCGTTTCCAAAAAAGTACGAATTAAAAAAAAAAAAAAAAAAAAATACTATGATACAATTCACTCGATATCGTATGCCATGGTACCAAAATGAAAAACATCGAGCAATTTTGCTCGATATCGTATGCGTTGATCTGGCCCCAGTATTACAAAACGATTTTTTTTTTTTTTTCATTAAATTAAAATCATAAAAAGAATTCAAGCAATTTTGAATATCTCAAAGAAAAATACAGGTGGCAGCTTCTTTCAATACAAAAAAAGTTTGTACACATTTGTCGAAACATAAATTAGCTTTAGTACTCTTATTCAAATGTGTGTTTATTTCCTTACCACATGCTAATGTATTGTTTAAAATCTTTTGTGTTGTGCTTTCACTTTACAATTCTATCGCTTTTATTGAAATCATTGTTGAGGAATGTTTGCATTTGTTTTGAAAAACTGTAACAGGGTACTGGTGACCTGAATATTTATGACAGAACAAAGAATATTTTAGATATAAAGTCTATATAGCTGAAGACATTTCAGTCGCTTGAATTAAAAAATCAAAACAGGAAGAGATATGTTCATACTCGTACTTATGAACATTTATATAAAAAAATAATTTCATACGCAAAATTTCACCTTTTTATGCGTCGAATTTTACACATCGCGATGAATTCGCCAACAATTATTCCTTGTTTAAATTCGTTGCGTGACACACTATCGACGAACTTTTGTGTAGAGTACATTGTTTACATTCAGTGCTTACAACTTTTTTCTTAGGTGTAAAATTTACCACATCGCCAATTTTTTCCATATTTTCGTTTTATAATCTTTTGAAGCTAGATTGTAGAGGCATTAATGCTGATTTACATTTTCAATTATTATTCCACATTTATCCATTTGTTTTTAACAAATTATTTACTATTTAAAAAAAATTGTTTTCTTTATATAAATTTTCCTTCTAATTAAACAGCCCATGTCAAAAGATATTGATGAGGCGACCATATAAATACTAAGGGGGCCATATTAAAAATGAACCTATATAAATTCCACTCGAAAGAGGAATTTTTGTACAAATTATCTGAGGTATTTTATATTTTGGGAACATTTTCATAATTTTTTTACTACCCAGTGAACTTTTTGTCACATAAATCTTCGATCAAAGACCATTGACAATGTAAGCGCGACCCATCCGAAGTCTGTATACAATTCCTACTTACATTTACACAGCGATGGCCTAGGCCGTAAGATGCATCCAACACTGTATACATTGTAAGCGAAGATTGGATAAGTTCAAAACTGTATTATTAGCATTTGTTTTCTTCTTTGCTTCTTATGTACATTTAATTTAACAAAATGAGTAGAAAAAGACTCATCTGAATCGGATGCTAGTTGTTTGTTGAGTTTAACATGATTGTTTTGATTTTTTCTGTTGACACAATCGCTTACAATCGGATGCTTTTCAAATTGTAATAACTTGTGAACTGCTGGGTACATTTAATTTAACAAAATGAGTAGAAAAAGACTCATCTGAATCGGATGCTAGTTGTTTGTTGAGCTTAACATGTTTATTTTGATTTTTTCTGTTGACGCAATCGCTTACAATCGGATGCTTTGCAAATTATAATAACTTGTTGACTGCTGGGTACATGGATTGAGCCTTTACTAGCTTCTAATATTGATATGAATCATAAAATTATAAACAGCTTGTTTTCTATGTTTCACTGTTTTCTATGGACATTTCATAGGAGCTACCTTAATCATCAGTAGACTTTGTAACTCTTTTGAAAGATATTCTCAAACCTTCAACTTTATACACCCAACAATCTAAATAAATTATTGAGAATTTAAGAAGAAAAATGCAAATTTGAGACCATAAGCTTGCATTAAAAATCTGTTGCTGTATCCAAACCCTCTTGCGCGCAATATACTTAATTTTGGCGGCCACACTCAGCTGAGGAGAAGAGATACCCTTGCCACCATCAGAATGGTAAATAGGTGAATTTGCCAACATAGCTCCCTCATAATAAAACTTTTTGTCTAGCATTGACTGGAGTTAAGTAAAAAGCACATTTTTTTATATGCCCATTTTTATTTTTTTTATATTTATATTTAGTATTAAGATTTGAATACTTATTGTTAGTTTTGAAGATTCAATAAATAAACAAATAAAAAAAACTTTTAAAAAATTTTTTTAATATAAATTTAAATACATATACTAAAAATTTGGCAGTTTTATAGGTCCGATTTTTTTGACGACATTTGACAGATCTAACTAAAATGACGATATTTTAAAAAATTATCACGACTTCAACGATGTCTTCTACATTTTTTCTGGCAGCCCTGATTGTTTAGGGTATTTTAGAATCGGCCCAGAATACTCTAAACTTTTACTTGTCTTAATATATAACTTTTTATATTCTTATCTACTGTCTATAGAACATATACAAGCGACTAATCTAGCTTTTATGCAGATAGTTCTTTTCACATCTGCCTTCTGAAAACAGCGCTTTAAAGATTTTTTTCTATTGGCAGCTTAATAGAAAACGGGTTCAGGTAATATGAAAAACGTAAGAAATCCGCAGATATGATTTTCGAATCGAAAAAATGATTTAGAAATCACATGTGTGATTTTAAGTCACTTGCGACACTTCTTTGTATAAATATATTTGATAAAGATATATTTACTTTTAATTATATACAAAACCAAAAAATATATGAGCGTCCATCTATCAAGTGGAGACTTTCTTTAACTTTAAGTTCTTTAATATTTAACTTTTGTTTACTTAAAACAATTTTTTTTTTTAAATTTTTTTTTGGTCACCAAATGAAAATGTGTAGTATGAGAAGCGCCAAAAATCGAGTGTGTGGTAGTGAAAACGAATAAGTGCTTTTGAAATCGAATTAGTAATTTTGAAATGTAGTGTGTTTTTCAAAATTTCATATAATATCTACTTAAATAACAAATTACATATGATATCTGCTTAAAAGTGCATATGATTTTGAATGTAGATCCAACCAAAAGACAAAAAATAAATAAAAATTTGGTGTGCCGAAACTCCCTTTAATTTTTATCTTCTTATTTACTTCAAGTAATTCATTATAAAACTTGATATCCTTTTGAAGTTCTAACTCATTTTCCATACTGCTTATGGTCATTTGCTATCCTTGAGATAAATGTAAGCCAACGCAAATACTTTGATCCCACCATCTTCACAGATACAGAGCTGAAATTTTAACATACGACCATTATGATGCAGTTTTACAAAAACACAAATACCTCTGTTTCGAAAAAATGTAAAATATACATGGTCTGAAAAAAAAATAACCCAATTTTCTCCTCCAAAAATAATGTATATATAATATTATAAGTACTTAAGCTGAAAAAGAAACAATCTTGAACATTTAAATATGCAATAATTAAATTTTAATCTAAATGTACATATTATGCATAAATATATTGAAATTGAACCCGTTTTTTCAAATTTCGTGAGTTAGGTATGTTCGTTTTTCGCATTTTTTTTCTGTTATGTTGATACACATGTCTGTTATATATGTTGGCAATATCACCCATTTCAGTTTGTTTTTGACAGATGAAATGGTTAATCGTGTTTTAGAATGCTTTTCGATTTTTTACTAAATTTACTAAATTTTGAGCTGTTGAACAGCGTCAACGACGATTCAGATTTTCTCAAAAAGCTCATAACTGGTGCCGAATCATGGGTGTATGACTATGACATTGAAACCAAAGCCCAATCATCCCAATGGAAGCGTCCAGAACAGCCAAGACCGAATAATACATGTCAAGTTCGGTTAGATGTGAAGGTTTTGCTCACTATTTACTTCGACTGCAATGCCATGGTGCATCATGAATTCTTGCCACAAGATTGTAGGGTCAATAACGAATACTATCTTGAAGTTATGCACCGTTTGCGCGAAGCAATTCGTCAGAAACGCACAGAATTGTGGAAAAACAATCATGTATTTTGTACCATGATAACGCACCAGCTGACACATCGATACTTGTGCGTGAGTTTTTGGGGCAAAAACAAAAAAACCCGTTATCATGCCTTAAACACGATATTCACAGGACTTGGCCCTTGCTGACTTTTTCCTCTTTCCAAAACTGAAGACACCGTTTTTCTACGATTGAGAAGATAAAAGAAAAATCGAAACAGGAAATGTTGGCGACACCAAAAAGCGCGTTTCAGAAGTGTTTCGAGGATTGGAAAAAACGCTGGCATAAGTGTATTATATCTGACGGGGGATTACTTTAAAGGGGGCGAGCCATTTTATGTGATATTTACAAACATTTAAAATTCATATTTTTTTCTGGCCTCATTGTGGATGTAATTTACTGTGATCAGTTACTATCGCAAAATCAGAACTTTGTTCGAGTCCTACGTTGGGCGCCATTTATGTGAAGGAATAACCATTTAAAATGATAAACGAAGATCAATTTGACTTTTTAATTCAGATTGGTTCATGAACACAGATGTGAAGTATTTGAAATGAGGGCAACCTATGGCTTGTGGGGTGGGATTTCTTTTCCGTATTGGAAAAGATTCGTGCCTTAAAAAAATATCTACGTTTTTAATTATATTTCAATTACAAGACGAATGAAGAAGCTGGTGAGAATGAGTTTTTTTAAAGAGAATTTTAGCACTGCCTACTTGACGTGACGTAGGTATGAAATTATCGGTTGCTGGACAAGATATTGTTGTCCTTGACAGGCAGCCCACCCCTTATGACTTGTTTCAGTCATCCGTGGCATTACTCTGGCTTGTATAGATAAAATTGGTTGTTAAGTAATGCCCCTAACGTAAACTTACCTCTTGAGTTACCTAACACAGCTACATTTCAACTTTCAACTCCATAAATTAAGCTAACCGCATGATTTCCCTTTTTAAGAGGCACTATTACAATTCATATTATTATTCAAATATAATTCTATAAAACTTATATAATAGTATTTCTATTTATATATATGCATATGTGCTACTGTTGATGAATAAATAAATACTTTTTGAAAAAATTTTAAATAACGCTTATTTTTTATCAGCCCTCGTACATAGATTTTTTCTTCAAATTTGCGCTTAATTTCTTATTTATCAATAAACTCTATCTGACATGTACTTGAAATCATGATATAAAAAATACAAGGTAGTTTTATTCTCTCAATTTTCCTTAACAATCGCCATGTGACAATTATAAGGATTGTGACAGTTTCCATAAAATTGTGCTACCGTATTAGTTTATGTATTCCCTTGTTTTCAGTTTTGTTTGAAGTTGTGTTTGAAAATAATAATAAAATTGTGATTTCTAACAAAAAAATAAAATAAAATAAAATAAAATAAAATAAAATAAAATAAAATAAAATAAAATAAAATAAAATAAAATAAAATAAAATAAAATAAAATAAAATAAAATAAAATAAAATAAAATAAAATAAAATAAAATAAAATAAAATAAAATAAAATAAAATAAAATAAAATAAAATAAAATAAAATAAAATAAAATAAAATAAAATAAAATAAAATAAAATAAAATAAAATAAAATAAAATAAAATAAAATAAAATAAAATAAAATAAAATAAAATAAAATAAAATAAAATAAAATACATACATAAATCTAAAATATATAAAAAATGGCCTGAAAAACCTCTTCAGACTAAAATGCTACCGACACCATGTTTCAATGTGCCTTTAGTATAACGTGGTTTAAGACGTTGGCTTTTCGGGCATCTAATCAGTCTTAACCTATCGGAACCTTTTAAATTAAATTTGGACTCATCGGAGAATAGCATGGAATGCCTTTGTGTGGTGGTCAAATTAATGTGTTCCCTTGCAAATTCCAACCTGGCCAGTCTATTTTTCAGTGATATATACATCTTTTTTACACTTTTGTATGGTATGATTTTAGTCCGCCTTCTGCAGCCTGCCTTTGAATCCTTCTGGGGGTAACATTTAATGGCAATTGTGTGGTGATGGTTCTTGACGATACGAATTGCTATTTTTTTTTTTTATCAAACGTATTATTGCCTGGCCATCTCGTTTGCTGATTTTTCGGGAACGTCCACCTTTATGTTCTGTAACCAAAGTACCCGAAAAACGAAAACGGCTTATAATCCTTAATATAAGGCTGTGGTACATGTCAAATTTGTTTGCAATTGTGGTCACTAATTGGCCGTTATTAAACTCAGCTACTATACAGTGAATAATTATATCGCGCCGTCTGTTAGGGAAGTTACAAGTCACGTCCAGAACAAGCTTAAAGGCACGGAACTGACGGAAAACTATATGCAAATTTTCGCTATACATATATATACTTTGATATTTAAACAAATAATGACATCTTTTGGAAGTAGGTTTTTCGTATTGTAAGTAATGAAGAATATTCAAGGTTACGTGCATTAGTTTTGTCACTGCATCCTGGGTCATTCTAGTAGAAATAATTATTTATATATTTTTAAATCACAAGCATCAAACTTTTTCCTTTGCTTTTAATATCTAAAGAGTATTTTCTTTTAAATGTAATAATATTTTCTTCAAAAAAGGCATTCGTTTGAATACTATCGTAAAGTTTACTGATAAGCAGAAGTTCTTGCATTTAGTTTTTAGGAACATATTGGACCCAAGTGGGCTGACTTTACAATAGCTGGCAGCCTGTTAAACCTTACAGAACATGGGACAGTAACAGATACCCACTTACATCATCTTATTATTTCTAGCTTTTTCTAATATGAACAATGCACTACACATTTCAGGAAAAATCCATTCTAGGAGTAAATTCCCTTATTCAACTGTGTGGCAACGCCTTTTTATATTTCTCTCTAAAAATAAACTTCAAAAATCCTTATTACAAATAATAAAAAGAGAATGAAACTACCTGTATTTTTTATATCATGCTTGAAATTATTGAACTATTAGTTTCCGTTTTATGTTTTCAGATACATTTTAAAATAGTGTATCCAACCTCGATTCGGCTACTGAAACCAATGTAAAAAAACTCTGCAGCAGCTAGTGCTGTAGGTCTGGATTAAAAAACGTACCAAAATACGTTTGCCGCATATAATACTTTTTCAGCCAAGAATTAAAAAGTCAGTTGTTCAAAGCTAAAAAAAAAAACTAAAAGTAATTGTTTCACAAGTTTGTGGATTTTCTAAATTTTTTTTTTTTTTTGTTACATTTTTCGTACGCCTACTTAAACATACAAACATACATATTTCTTTTTTTTGCTGAGTCTTTGAACATTCTTTTGTTGTTGTGTTCTTTATAAGTATGTCGTTAAAGAGGAGATATAACTCCAGCATGTTTTAGCTTTTTTCACAAACTTCCAAAGTTATGCCATTAAAAAAATATTTTAAGATTTTCTTTTCACTGCGAACAATGGAGTACAAGTAGTTTGGCCGGAAGTGGATTTTTTCCATGTTTTTTTTTTTCTTATATTTTGTTGTTTTCTTGTGAGTCAAAAGACAAGTTGATGCTTTATGAAGTATCAGACAGGGCAAAAATCTGTGTAGTTTTTTATAATTTTTCTTTTTATATTTTTATGAAAGTGAAGAGGCGAAACGAGTCGAAAGAGAAAATAACAAGTGTTAAGTAGTGAAAAATAAGAATAAATCTAAAAGAAAAAAAATGGGCTGTTTACAGAACACAGATATGCGACTTATCTAGTAAATTTGTGTAGAAATCACTCAAAAAACTGAATATTTATTAATCAAAGATTTAAGACCAGTCACTCGTTTGTGATAAGTATTTTGTTATTCTGAGAGAAGTCAAACCGACTTTTGAATTACTCATTGAAATTTTCTCATAAAAGTTAATTCGCATAAAAGTTAATTGCCGGCGTAAGTTACTGTATATCTGAATCTACTAGCCACTCCAAAAAGTTAACTTTTTAGTTAACTTTTTCGAAAGTAAGAGCTTTTCTAAGTAACGATTTTCCAGGTCATAAACGTGGTAGTTTTACGATTATAAAAAAAAAATCATAATTGGCTGCTTCGAGCTTTAATTATTATTGTTCGATTTCAGGTTTTCATGCTAAACATTAGACATCATTGTTTTTTTTTTATATTTTGGGCCAGTACTTTGGAGATTAGCGCTACATATGCAGAGAATTTTACCAGAGCTAGAAAAATATGTTGCGAGGAGAAGGAAAGAGGCAGTAGTGGAGGTATAACTTTAACAATAACAACACGAAAGACTCAAACAAGCTCTATTACAGAATTTAAAATGTTGGAATTAAATTAGTTAAAAAACAGTGTATATACCTTCGACACTGCTCACATTAGCAAAATTTAGTCCCATACCTTCTACACTACAAGGTAATGAAATGTATTGAAAAGAAATTAATATTGAACACATAAAGAAAACAAGGACAAAAAAAACACATGTTCACCTACTGCTACCTATTCCGGTGCACTTGGATTTCCTTGTTTCTGAATTACTCCAATGACTATCAGGCGGTTTGAAATGGTTTGTTGCGTTCTTTGCAACGATCTGCCAATTCTTATTGCGTTTGACGCGAGTCTTGATCAAGTAGTGTCTTCCATTCTGATCCTCTTTCTTCATACTGGTCTTAGACGTCTATTCTTGAATCGTCTCGGCACGTTCGCTAAATAAGCGTTCTAGCACAAAAATAACCAAATTTTGGTACCAAAAAAAAAATTTTTTTTAATTTTTTTTTGCGTTTATCTCTTTAAATAAGCGTTCTAGAGTAAAAATAACCAAATTTTGGTACCAAAAAAAAAGTATTTGCATTTATCTCGTTAAATAAGCGTTCTAGTGCAAAAATAGCCAAATGTTGGTACCAAAAAAAATTTTTTTTTCCAAAAAAACTGTTTTGCGTTTATCTCGCTAATAAGCGTACTCGCGCAAAAATAACCAAATTTTGGAAAAAAATTTTTTTTCGCGTTTATCTCGCCAAATAAGCCTCCTGGCGCAAAAATAATTTTTTTTTTCAAAAAAAGTTTTATGCGCTTATCTCGCTAACAAAGCGTTGTAGATATTTTTTTTGCGTTTATCTCGCTAAATAAGCGTACTCGCCCAAAAATAACTAAATTTTGGAAACATTTTTTTTTTTTTGAGTTTATCTCGCTGAATAAGCCTCCTGGCGCAAAAATAATTTTTTTTCAAAAAAAGTTTTATGCGTTTATCTCGCTAAATAAGCGTTCTAGATTTTGGTACAAAAATTTTTTTTTGCGTTTATCTCGCTAAATAAGCCTCCTGGCGCAAAAATAAATTTTTTTTCAAAAAAAGTTTTATGCGTTTATCTCGCTAAATAAGCGTTCTAGATTTTGGTACAAAAAAAATTTTTTTTTTGCGTTTACCTCGCCAAATAAGCGTCCTAGCGTAAAAATCATCAAATTTTAGTACCAAAACAAATTTAAGTAAAAAATAGTGCGTTTGTCTCGCTAAATAAGACTCCTAGAGCAAAAATAACTTTTTTTTTCAAAAATAGTTTTATGCGTTTATCTCGCTAAATAACCGTTCTAGATTTTAGTACAAAAAATTTTTTTTTTCGTTTATCTCGCCAAATAAGCGTTCTAGTGTAAAAATAAACAAATTTTAGTACCAAAAAAATTTAAGAAAAAAATAGTGCGTTTGTCTCGCTAAATAAGACTCCTAGAGCAAAAATAAATTCTTTTTTTCAAAAAAAGTTTTATGCGTTTATCTCGCTATATAAGCGTTCTAGATTTTAGTACAACAAAAATTTTTTTTGCGTTTATCTCGCCAAATAAGCGTCCTAGCGTAAAAATAGTCAAATTTTAGTACCAAAAAAAAATTAAGAAAAAAATAGTGCGTTTATCTCGCTAAATAAACCTCCTAGAGCAAAAATAAATTTTTTTCCAAAAAAAGTGTTTTGCGTTTATCTCGCTAAATAAGCGTCCTCGCGAAAATAACCAAATTTTGGTACAAAAATTTTTTTTTGCGTTTATCTCGCTAAATAAGCGTCCTAGCGTTAAAATAACCAAATTTTGGTACCAAAAAAATTTAAAGAAAAAAATAGTGGGTTTATCTCGCTAAATAAGCCTCCTAGAGCAAAAATAAATTTTTTTTCAAAAAAAGTTTTATGCGTTTATCTCGCTAAATAAGCGTTCTAGATTTTGGTACAAAAAATAATTTTTTTTTTGCGTTTATCTCGCCAAATAAGCGTCAAATTTTAGTACCAAAAAAAATTTAAGAAAAAAAATAGTGCGTTTATCTCGCTAAATAAGCCTCCTAGAGCAAAAATAATTTTTTTTTTTTCAAAAAAAGTTTTATGCGTTTATCTCGCTAAATAAGCGTTCTAGATTTTAGCACAAAAAAATTTTTTTTTGCGTTTATCTCGCCAAATAAGCGTAAAAATAGTCAAATTTTAGTACCAAAAAAAAAATTAAGAAAAAAATAGTGCGTTTATCTCGCTAAATAAACCTCCTGGAGCAAAAATAAATTTTTTTTCCAAAAACAGTGTTTTGCGTTTATCTCGCTAAATAAGCGTCCTCCCAAAAATAACCAAATTTTGGTACAAAAAATTTTGTTTGCGTTTATCTCGCCAAATAAGCGTCCTAGCGTAAAAATAGTCAAATTTTAGTACCAAAAAAAATTTAAGAAAAAAAAAGTGCGTTTATCTCGCTAAATAAGCCTCCTAGAGCAAAAATAATTTTTTTTTTTCAAAAAAAGTTTTATGCGTTTATCTCGCTATATAAACGTTTTAGAACAAAAATAACCACTTTCGGCACTTGCTTTCACTACTAGCGGCCTCACCATAGGTATAAGCCTGCAGCTGCAGATTTCTTTATATTAAAACAAATTTAAAACTTTCAAATATGCATTCGTCTTATCAACTTGACGAGGCAGCAGTCATTGTCTACTTTAAGGATTTATTAAAATCTTCCTTGAACAAACACTCTTATTCCAGCTGCTGGTACATTATTTTAAACAAGACAGCACGTTAATAAATCTTTATCATATTTCCAGCCAGATTGCAATTTACTCAAATACATAAATTGTTTTAGAAATCTTATTAATTCTTATAATTACATAAATTCCAAAAAGTATTTAATTTTGAAATGAATTTTACTTGTATTATGGCATGACTTTAAATTAAACTGTCTTGTCCAAACAATTGCTTTGACGAGTTAACATCTTCTATAAATTTTTATTTGCATTTAATTTATAATCAAATTGCAATTTTATTGATTTTCAGTCTGTGTTTTACTTGCGATACCATTTTCTTATTTTATTTTTAGAGCAAATGTAAAAGGGAGTATTTAATGGTCTATTGTTTCAAAGTGTTTTCCTCAAAATGGTTCGCTACCGGTTATAAATGTCATTTAACACAGAGTTTCTTTTTAACTTTTACGCTTGCTAGAATAATATTTTCACACGAATTTGCATGCAACGTTCTATTTTCATTAAATTATTTAAATGCAGCAGACTATTAATTCTACCACAACAATAGTTGAAGAAGACACATGAAAGAAAGCGAAACACAGACAAATCAGGTTAAACATACACAGGTATACATATGTATGTGTGCAAAAATGTTGGCATACAACAAGTATGAGTAATATTTATTACACATGTACATGAATATATACAGAGCTGGGCAGTATTTGAAATACATATCGCTCCTTTATTGCAACATAGTCATATCGCAAAAAAGCTCGTTTCGAGAAAAACGCATTTAACATTTTTAGTATCCATACAAGTCTTAGCAAATTTTTTGAGGAAATATCTCCTAAAGGAAACGGTTTAAAAGCAATTTGAATAAATTTTTGGCACAATATAAATGGTAGTACTGTCAACAATTCTCGAAAAGCTCATTTCTTGAGATATGACTATGTTGCAATAAAGAAGCGATACGAGTATTGGAAATACAAATACGTACCCAGCGAAAACTTCTATTGCGAAGTAAAGTATTAAAATGTTGACAAACGCTTCACTTCTTCTACTTTGGCATTTTAGGTTATTATTTTGACATGGCGATTTCATACTCGTTTACGAATGAATGAAAAAAATGTCATTACAAAATGGTCTTTAAAGAATTAATTGCTTATAAGTGCTTGATTCTTCTTGCTTATAAATGCTTGATCGCTGAATATGTTTTGCCCAAATGCATAAAATCTAGTGGATAATTGTTTAAGTGCGCTAACGCGCCACTTTCATGGAAAAATCGGTTTAGTCTATTTCTCGGGTATATGGAGCGATATAGGAAAATTTCATTTTCTCTATTTTAGTAACCTCCTTTTATAACCATAACTGCTTTTAAGCAAAAAAAGTTGTTTCATGGAAAAATCGGTTTAGACTGTATCTCGGTTATATAGGGATCGATATAGGAAATTTTCATTTGCTGTACCTTAAAAAAATTTTTGTCGGAAAAATCGGTTTAGGCTATATCTCGGGTATATATAGACCGATATCGGAAATTTTCACTTCCTGCATTTAAGTTACCTCCTTTTATTACCAGAACTTATTTTAAGTATAAACAAGAAAGCATGTGGTATATTGGGCTGGGCCGAATCTAAAATACCCTTCACGATAGCCACGTATATAATATTTGTATATTGTATATATTACAAACTTGAACTAAATATGCCAGGTTATATATGGACCGATATCGGGAAAAAAATATTTTTGCCTTGTAATCACCATTCCAAAAATGTAATCTTTCATGGAAATTTTAATGGAAAAATCGGTTTAGGCTATACCTCGGTTATATATGGACCGATATCGGAATTTTTCATTTTCTATATTTTAGTAACCTCCTTTTATAGTAACCTCTTTTTATAAATTTTCATTTGCAGCGTCTTAGTAACCTCCTTTTATAACCAGAATTACTTTTAAGCAAAAAAATTTTTTGACGGAAACTCGGTTTAGGCTATATCTCAGGTATATACGGACCAATATCGGAAATCTTCATTCTCAGCATTTTGTTACCATAACTGGTTTAAAAAAAAAAATTGTGTTCATGGAGAAATCGGTTTTGTGTGTGTTATGTTAATGGTAAATAGTCGAACTTATGTTTAATATTTCTAATATTATATATGATGGGATCATTCGTCTGGCTTTCTTGGCTATAGCCAAGAAATATTTTTAGTTTTGATCATAACAATAATTGCCGCGATCAATAACTCTTGATCAAAGAAGACAGGAAAAAATAATTGAATACACAAAAGTTGGGGGATAACTAGCTGTTTCGATGCCAGATGTAAGATCACAAGCTATTATATCTTTTATTATATCTGATTTTTCTCATGATAGTTACAATCAATCTTACCACAACCTGTCTATAAAGTTAAAAGTCCTGAAAAAGTTACTTATTTTCAAAGGTGTGTTTTAACTAAAAATCAACATTTACAGCTGCAAATACATCTAGGAGACTTTTAAAACGAACTTGCTCGAAAAGCAAGATTTTAAGAAATATTTTAATTGAACATAAATTCTAAGGACCGGTGTTGAATGTGAACTACATCTACATCAATGTGAACTATATCTAAGTCAACTCTTTTTACTTTATTTCAAACTAATTCAATTTGAACCACGGAAAGATACACAATCGAGCAACGCGTTAAAATTATTCAGGCAATGACAATAGTAAATGATAAATTTTCGAAGAAAACCATCTTCAGTGTTGAGGTACATTTTCACCTCAGTGGAATTGAGCAGAATTACTGCATTTGCGCAAATGATAATCCAAGAGTGATTGTCGGAAATTGAAAGAAAACTCGCTTCTGTGTTGAGATACATTTTCACCTCAGTGGAATTGAGCAGAATTACTGCATTTGCGCAAATGATAATCCAAGAGTGATTGTCGAAAAGCCAACGAAGAGTGACTGTTTGGTTCGGTTTAATGGCTCTCGAAAAAAGCCACGCACCAACAATTAACAGGGATACTAACTCCCCCTTCCTGCGTTTTAGGTTTAAACTACAGCCAGAACGTTCCAGCCAAGGTAGGCACTTCAAACATGATCATCACGGTAGGCACTTCAAACATGATCATCACGGGTTGTGCTGCAACCAGAACCGTCCAGGAGCCATGCTGATCCCCATTCTGCCAATTTAAACCCTTAGTAGAGGTTTCGGAAACCAACACAACATAAGTCATGCGGCTTCCTAGAGTTTTATCTGCTACAACAAACGAGGGACTCCTTGCTCTCTTTACCTGAAAAGGAGATTGGCTTGGTTTGGAATACGCCAAGGCATAACCTACTCACCGGGGGTAGCTAAACGAGGAGATAATTCGGCATATTAATGACATAGAGTCTCAATTACGCCTCAGCGTCATCGAAAATTTGGACCATTGAATTGAGGTATGTCGCTGAGATCGCGGCGGCTATTTGGCCGATGCTTTGTTCCGTACATAGTTAGACTATACCAATATATAAAGAAATGTTGATGATTCTTATATAATTTGTATTTTATACAAAATCAAAATCGGCCCTTAAAATTTAATCACCCTTTAAAAAGCTTTTAATCGTCTTAAAATCATTCTGAGGCATCATTACAGTGTCCTTCGTTAAGGATTTACTTAAAAGATATTGGCGAAGAAAAATTGGAAATATTAAAACAAATTCGTTGTTTTTTTTTTATTACTTCCAGCAGTTGAGCCCAAGTTGTGATTGAAGATGTTTTCGACCTTAAATTCCTGCTTATAATAATAAATTTGCATTGCCCCCAATAAATAATACATTTGTATTGCCCCCAAATTTTAATAATATTTTTTATTTTGTGCTTGTTAACCTTGACAGTTTAGTTAATTTACTAAATGTTCCTTCGTACCGGCAGTGATATGTTGTGATGCCAATTGTGGAGAAAGTCCTGCCAAATAATTACTTTCTCTATTCTCATAGCAACCTGAAACGTGGAAATAAATAGAAGTTGCAATTCTGTTTGCACAAAGAGACATCTGCAATTCCCAAAAGTTAAATCTTTACCTTTGTAATTGTCCTGTTGAATCGCAGGCAGGGTAACGTAATAGTTATTAACACAAATAATACCAAATATTTACAAATATCCGCAAATAAATTAACTGGAACCAAACGCACGTTTTCTACACAAGGTTTGATTGTGTGGCAGAGCTGATATTACCAGTTGTGTTTGCTGTGTGAATTCATAATGGACTATTCCCACACCGCATTAAATAATCAAAATTACATAAATAGGTAAACAAACTGGCAGAATGGAAATAAATAAGAAAACAGGATAAAAAACATATTTTTCTCATATACGGCTTCTTAGTTTTGTGTAAATGTGTTCCTGCTTATTATTCTCAGCACACATTTCTTTACATAAATATTTGCCTAAGTATGTGTGTGTGTGTGTGTTTACTTAACCACAAAATGTGGTTTTTGCATCTGTGTCTTAAAATTGTAAATAATATTAGTTAAAGGATAAAATCAAAAACAAGTTACCGTAATGAAAACTTTTCGCTACAACATTTTAAAATTTCAAGTATTTATTTCATTTCGGTGTCATTTTTTGAAAACTCTAAACCAGACATGTCCAGGCCTGTGCGCTTGATGTTCAATTGTTTTTTTAAAAGCGCTTGGCTATAGGGCTGTGCTGTTTAATACACACATACTGCGCTCAGCATTAGCAATAAAAAATACGCAAACAACCTCGTCTTACATATTTTTTGTCGTTCTTCACTGCACACACACACACACACACACAAGAGCTAAGCAACATCACTTTCGCATGTTTTGCGACGACAGCGATTATCAGTGTGAGTTTTGTTTTTGTGAATTGTTTTGCTTTTTACATGAAAAAATATTAAATAAAAGTAGTTTTTCCTTAAATGTATTGGTGTTTACTCTTCCATATAGAACTTTTGGGCACCACTGCTCTAAACACTGTTGTCACTTGTTGACATGTTTTTGATGGTAAATCACTTACTTACAAATTTTTTTTTTTTTTTAACAATCAATATTGTAATCCCAAAACTCAACAGTATTTTGGTTTTAAATCGTTTCTATTCTGCTTACAAGATATATAAAATCAGATATCTGTTTTAAGAATTAGTCATATCAACATTACACACAAGTATGTACTTTGCTTTTAAGCAAAACATGCAAATGATGTTAAAAATTAGCTTTTAAATTTTTTGTTATACATTTTTTTGCTTAAAAATTTGCGTTTAAGTTTTAACTTTTTAGATAATTTTTTTAAAAGTATTTTTTCAGAAAAGGAAAATTTTTTTAAACAATATTTTTCTATAAAGTACTCTATCTAAAAGCCTCGTATTATACATAATCGTAAGTGTAAAACTTTGCTTCCGTTTTTTTTTTTTTCGAAATTCGAGGCTTTATTGTACAAAACTTGTTATACATATATTACTCAAAGTATTGTCCATCGCTAGCTACTACTATCTTCCAGCGTACGAATCCCACCTTGTACAAACTGCTCATCTTTCGAAACGATCTACGAATCGATCCAATTTTTTACTTTATTGTAAGACCAGAAGTGCTGGTCAGCCAGGCCGTGTGCCATTGATCGAAACAAGTGATAGTCCATTATATCGTCACGGTTTGTCT
This sequence comes from Thecocarcelia acutangulata, assembly GCA_914767995.1. Lineage (NCBI taxonomy): Eukaryota > Metazoa > Arthropoda > Insecta > Diptera > Tachinidae > Thecocarcelia > Thecocarcelia acutangulata. The sequence continues at coordinate 23,502,171 of OU612097.1, read as the reverse complement.
TTCACTTTTGGGTTCAAATGCATTAACTGCGTTTGCTAACGGTCGCCTGTAATTGTTTCAGTCAGTTTTAACAACTTCTAATACACTACGCCGTGCTGATCCCACTAAATAGCGAGCAAGGCCTTGGAACCGTGAATATTTGGTTTGCTGTAGATGTGGAAGCATCCCATAATTTTCTGCGCTTGAGAGTATTATAATGAATCCATTTTTCCTCCCCAGCCACAAGCCCTTTCTTTTTTGCCTTGCAAACAGCTGTTCACAAGCAAACAAACGGCGTTAAGCATCCCTCGATTTTAACGCGTATGGCGTATTTTCTTGATTCTGAATCATTCCCATGACTTTCAGATATTTGGAAATGGTTTGTTGTGTCACTACCAATGATCCGGCTGATTGGTGCCTTTAACATGGTCCTTGATCAAGTAATGCCTCCAATTCTGCATCTTCAAACAGCGTCCCTCTTCCACCAACATGCTTTCCTTCGACGTCACAATCACTGTTCTTGAAGCGTTGCAACCATTCTCGGCACATTCATTCACTAATAGCGGCCTCGCCACAGGTATTTCATTAAAAAGTACATTCGATGAGCCTCATTCATTTTAAAGCAGAAAATTAAAATCTCCCGCAAATGACAAGAATTTGGTATTTTTTATCAAGAGGTACTTCTTATTAAAAGGTACTTGTTATTAAAAGGTATTTTTATTATTATTAAAAGCCAATTTTCATTGATAGATACTTTTTATTAAGAGGTACTTTTTATTTAAATGCATGTTTTATTAAAAGATACTTTGTGTAATAACGTGCTGTTTACTAGAAGGTCATTTGTATATAAATCCACTTTTTAGTCTAAGGTACTTTTTATTAAAAGGTTTTCTTGATTAAAAGGTACTTTTTATCAAAATACATTTTTTATGAGAATATACTTTTGATTAAAAGGTAGTTTTTATTACAAGGTACTTTTTATAAATGTATAAATATTATTAAAAGGTGTTTTTTATACAAACATACTTTTTATAAAAAGGTACTTTTTATTAAAAGATACTTTTCACAAAAAGAGACTTCTTATTAAACAGGACCCATTAATGAAATGAACTGTTTAATAAAAAGTACATTTTTTTATAAAAAAATGCCTTTTAATAAAAAGTACTTTTTATTTAAATACAATTTTTATTAATAGGTTCTTTATATTTAATTGTACTTTTTAGAATAAGTTTGTTTTTTGAATTACAGGTACCTCTTATTGCAAAGTACTTTTTATTAAAAGAAACTTTTTGTTAACAGGCACTTTATGTTAAAAGTGTTAGTAAAGGGTACTTTTTATTAAAAGGTATTCTTGATTAAAAGGTACTTTTCATTAAGACGCTTTTTATGAATTTTATTAAAAAGTACTTTTGGAAAAACGGACTTTTTATAAAAAAGGTACTATTTATTAAAAGTTGCTTTTTATTGCAAAGCACTTTAATAATTTTTATTAAAAGGCACTCTTTATTAAAAGGATCTTTATATCTAAAGGGTACTTTTTTCAATGATAATTTATTTTAAAATGTACTTTTTGTTAAAAAGCACTTTTTATTAAAAGGTTTTTTTTATAAAATTTTTTTGTTAACAATTTTTTTTAAATAAGTGTGGTTTTTATTAAAAGGTACTTTTTATTAAAAGGCACTTTATTAAAAAGCGCGTTTTGTTATAATATACTTTTTATGAGCACTTAGTTTTTATTTAAAGGTATTTTTTAATTAAAAGGCACCTTCTTATTAAAAGGTTATTTTTGCTATAAGATACTTAGAGCAAACTTTTGATTGGAAGGTAATTTTATTAAAAGGTACTTTTTACTAAAAGGTACTTTAAATTAAAAGGCACTTTTTATTAAAAGGTATTTTTTATACAAAAAGTACTTTTTATTAAAATTTATTTATTAATAAAAGGTACTTTTTATTATAAGGGTCTTTTTAACAAATAGTACTTTTTATTTAAAGATAATTTTTATTAAAAGCACTTTTATTAAAACGTGATTTTTCTAAAAAAAAAAAATAGCTTTTATATAAAAGCTACTTTTTCTTAATTTTTCTACAATCCGCTTTGTCTAAAAGGTACTTTTTTAAATATTTTCATAATAGAAGTTTTAGTTAGTTTTCAAAAAATTGCGTTTTTCAAAACATCCGTTTTCTAAAACAAACTTTCTCAAAAACACAAGCTACATATTGTAAAAATAAAAATTTAATTTTAAAAATTAAAAATTGAATTTTTTCGATTTTAAAAGAGTTAATATATTAATAAAGTTATAGTTATAAAATTATTTTAATAATATATTAGAAATGAAATGTTATTCGTTTATAAAGGTATGTAGTTCTTTAAGAAATAAATTTAATTCATAAAAGTTTCTGCTCCTTCTATGAAATATATTTCTAAAAACGATTTTTTACTCAAACAGTACTATCCTTAACTGTTACTTATTCCAAAATGCTATATCAAAAAAGTAATTTTTCTAAAAGTACTTATATTATAAGGATAGTTTTGCTGGCGAACTTTTTCTGAAATGTACAATTGTGTTTTTAAAAGGTTTTTTTTCGGTAAAATACTTCCTCTGTAGGGTACTTTTGCGAAAAGTGTCCTTTTTATTTGAGTATTTTTTCTAAAAGATTTTATTTTAAGGGATAATTTTTCTTAAAAGTATTTGCTCTATCTTATTTTTAAACGGTTGCTTAACTGTATTTAAACTATTTTACGGATATTACAAAAAATATTTTTAATTTCAAGTTTCATTTTCAACTTTTTCTTACTTTTATTTCAATTTTAAATCTTTTAAGAAGTTTTGCAGGCATTGTTCTTTAATGAAAATACAGCCAACCTTAACCTTGTTATCTGTTTAAGTCTCGATGTATCATCCCTTGCATCTCCAGCTGAAATTCAAACAATAATCAGCAGCTGATTGATCGAATTGCACAACTGACTATTGAAATTTTTGAGGTGCCAACATGG